>CM032474.1:19198562-24198561 GCA_019059595.1 Marasmia exigua
GGCTTTTTATGTCACCGGACCGTCTGGCTGGTGTTCTACCAACGCTGTTCCTGCCACGTGAAACCTCTACTAAACCTAAACCATTAAATAAAGAAAAGTTTTTTTGTAAAAAAAAATTATGTGATAGGTGGCAGACGAGCAGACGGATCACCCACAACACCAAAGGAGTCCCGAGTGCACTGCCAACCTTTAAACTTCATACATATTATCACTTACCATCAGGTGAAATATGGTCAAACGCTTACCTATCTACAATAAATAAAAAAAAGAACTTCCCTTTCCCGAATTGGTTGGTGATGATTTCTTTCCATCAGGTGACTCGTTTGCTCGTTTTTCCGCCTCTAGCATAAAAAAAAAATTGGGCCTCCGGTGCCCTCAATCACGCATTGAAACACAGCACAATGCTGCTGCATCTCGCCGTTTTTCTGTGAGGCCGTGTTACCACTCTGGTCGAGCCGACTTATTCATACCGAACTGTGCCTCTCCCACGGTCAAAGTCGACTGACTCAGACCGTCCCGCGTATGTATTCGGGACGGGTCTGACGACGGGATGTTAATGTTAACATAGTGGGCCACACTATTTCTAAGCCTCGCCTATAGCAAGCAGTGCTGTCGTATATTATATCAGTGCCTATAAAACTTCGTACGAAACGGTACGAGTTGAGTGATTTCATTTTGTGAACGGATTCTTTTCGGCGGAGTCGACAAAGCGTAAAATTGAGAAACAAACATGTTCGTGTCGTTTTATTCCCAGTGGGATTATATCTTGAAACCATTCCTTTCACTTTGCCCCTAAGAAAATTTCTCACGTCTTTTTCCTCGTAAATCGACTTGGGAGATTATTATTAAGTACATGAGCGATAGAATGATATTCTCTGTTACAACTATTATATCGTATTTCCCAAAACAACAATTCTATTAGAAATGAAAACCAAAGACATTTCACGTATTTTATTTGATTTCATCCTATTTGTAATTTTCCATAATAAGAATTCACAAACAGCATTCACATTTATTTATTTTATTTATTCATTAATTCGATAAGAACCCAATTACATAATTATGCAATACAAAAAATTAACAGTTATTATATTTGATTGTTTGTTTGTAATCTTACTTCGGTGGCTTACTACCACACTCAGAGTCGTTGATTAGCTTAGTTGGCTACTTAAGAAAAAATATTGGCACTTATTTTTTTTTTCATTAAACCTATACGTGTGCGGTATCTATGGCTAGGTCTTTGAAAATGATGTTGAGATTTTTAACATCATTTTTTTTTCTAAACACAATACTTTGCGCAAGAGACGTTCTCAAAGTGGTAAATTGTGTGTCGTCGTCACCCCCCCCCCCCCCACACCCTTCCCCTCTAACTTCAAATAAAAAAAAAGATATGATGTACATAATCATGAAAACTAACAACAAAAATTGGTTGGACTAGATCTAGTACAACCTGTGCGGATAAAGCATGGGATCAGAAATGGCGGCGCATCTATTCACTTCTCGCTCGTACACCCACGAGTGCGAGTATAGACGCAAATAGTGATCATTCGGATCACCGCCATTTCTGATCCCATTCTTTATCCGCACAGGTTGTAAGTAGTTTTTTTTTAATACGTTATAAGCCGTAAACCGCAATTTACCTTCCATATAATATCTTACTTGCTGCTACGGAACCCTTCATAGGCGAGTCCGATTCGCACTTGGCCGGTTTTTACTTTTAGCTCATTTCTCAGTTATTGTCTTAATTTTCTTGTTCTTTTATTCAATAAACAATATGTTCAAAACGTAAACCATGAACTCGCCGTCATATGTTACTGAACACCCTCTTTATTTAACAGACTTTTAAACTGTATATTTAGTAAAATTTGTACCTAATTTAGGACGTCGGGGATTTCAAGCACGTGGCAGTTTGCCCGAACATAGTTTTAATCAAGGCTGACTGACTGACTGATGTAGGCCGGCCTTCTAATGGGAGCCTGATTTAACTTGACGCGAACTAAAACGGGCCGTAGGTAGTTAGTGCACTCGTAGACTAGTATAGTATTGGCCGTGTGGTCCCCGGCAGAGTAGAATAGGCCACCCTCACTCTTACCGAGGTGTCGTAAAAGGCGACTAAGGTAAAGCTGCTGGCATGATCATCAGCACCAGAGAAGGAAAACTCAGCATTTATATCAAAACCCTCGCCAACCCGTCTGCCAAGCGTGGTGAGTATGGCAATTACCCCTCATGTGATTGAGGGAGGCCCGTGCCCCAGCAGTGGGGACTTAAATGGGCTGACGATGATATATATATTCTTTATTGCACAAGAAAATAAATTACAAATGGCGGACTGCCTCACAGAAGACCGGCGTGAAGCAGCGCCTGAGCTGTGTTAGTGAGGTTACCGGAGGCCCAATGGGGGGAAGGGGAAAATGTTGACAGCGCACTTGTGACTCCACTGGTGTTGCGGGTGTTTATGGGCGGCGGAATTGCTTACCATCAGGTGATCCGTCTGCTCGTCTGCCACCTCTCATATATATAAAAAAAATACTTGAGCAATATAATACCTATATCCTGTGTAAGTGGCTGATCGTTGAGATTGGCCGCCTTAGTCGGAATCAACTGGAGGATATTATTATTTATATGGCACGTGACTGCCTCGTTCGCGCCGTGGGTAGTGCGTCGCACTTTAAGGCGACGGGTAGGGTCAACTAGCGACGCCAATCGATTTTTATTTTAGCTACTAAACCGAATCATTTTCAAACCATTTTGGGGTTACAACCTCTCGGCAAACACTTATACTATTTTTTCGAAGCACGGCAGAGTAGAATAGGCCACCCTCACTCTTACCGAGGTGTCGTAAAAGGCGACTAAGGTAAAGCTGCTTAGACCGGCGTGAAGCAGCGCCTGAGCTGTGTTAGTGAGGTTACCGGAGGCCCAATGGGGGGAAGGGGAAAATGTTGACAGCGCACTTGTGACTCCACTGGTGTTGCGGGTGTTTATGGGCGGCGGAATTGCTTACCATCAGGTGATCCGTCTGCTCGTCTGCCACCTCTCATATATATAAAAAAATACTTGAGCAATATAATACCTATATCCTGTGTAAGTGGCTGATCGTTGAGATTGGCCGCCTTAGTCGGAATCAACTGGAGGATATTATTATTTATATGGCACGTGACTGCCTCGTTCGCGCCGTGGGTAGTGCGTCGCACTTTAAGGCGACGGGTAGGGTCAACTAGCGACGCCAATCGATTTTTATTTTAGCTACTAAACCGAATCATTTTCAAACCATTTTGGGGTTACAACCTCTCGGCAAACACTTATACTATTTTTTCGAAGCACGGCAGAGTAGAATAGGCCACCCTCACTCTTACCGAGGTGTCGTAAAAGGCGACTAAGGTAAAGCTGCTTTCATGATCATCAGCACCCAGAGAAGGACAACTCTGCATTTATATCTAAACCCTCGCCAACCCGTCTGCCCAGCGTGGTCAGTATGGCAAAACAAAACCCCTCATGTGATTGAGGGAGGCCCGTGCCCCAGCAGTGGGGACTTAAATGGGCTGACGATGATGATCATGATGAGATCCGGTTTAGTAGCTAAAAATCAAAATCGATTGGCGTCGCTAGTGTGCCCTACCCGTCAACTTAAAGCGACGGCTGCGCTTGGGGTCCTGGGTTCGATCCCCTGGTCTGGCCAAAATTTGTGTTTGCGCACATATTTGAGCACTACAATATATCCTGCGTAAGTGGCTGATCGTTGAGATTGGCCGCCTTAGCCGAAATCAACTGGTGGATATTATTATTTATATGGGACGTGGAAAAAGTCGGAACTAATGCTGTTTTGACATTTTCCCATAGAAAAACCGCTGTACAACGCCCTCCTGTCAATATCACTGAAGTGCCTTCTGATCGTAGTCGCACTGTAATATTTTCTTAAATTACTGTCAGACTACTCAAATTACTGCCAAAACAAAGATTAAGACTCCGTATTTAAAAGTTCTCCGTCTCAACTTGACTCAACTACTTTTATGAGATAGAGTCCTGCGCGAAGCAAATTACTTGCTAACAAGTTACAACAGTGAAGCCCGAAACTTTAATTCTCCAGCACGATATTTGTGAACGGAAACGGAAATACCCCCTCTCTGCTGCCAACTGCAAAGAGGCTTGGTGTAAGGAAATTTCAGATTGGTCACGGAATCTAGTCGTGGACGCGTGAAGTGCAATCTAGAACAGACAAGTAGATGACAATGTGCGTATGATCGGAGCGATTTAACTTGAAGCTTGAAGCCACTTGAAGCTTGCCAGTTTGATGTTAGGCGCTGAGAGAATCGAGTCGGATCGAGCTGCGAAGCGAGCATGCCTGGGCCGATCATCCGGAAAGCACCCAGTAGAGTACCCTAGGTGTCGCTGGCTATCCAGGTCAGGAAGGATCTCAGTTACCCACAAAAGCCGGAACGGTGACAGATGATTGAGAATGGAATGGCGTATACTCTTATCAGAAAGCCAAGATCTACATCGGATCGCTGATCCAGTGTAGTAAGTAAACTTGAAGTTAGACTCTTCTGCTACTCACGTCTGTTGCAGTTTCCTTCTTCCACCTTTTACTCGTAGTCGCTAAAATCGTTCTGGTTCTTGTGTTAAATAACCACATCCTCCATCAGTGTAAGCCCCTGTGCCGGTGGGATACTGGGATCGGTTCATTTCGTCAAACATAGTTTTGTTTCTTTGTGTGTTTTGTATTTGAAAAGCTAGCAAATAAGCTTATTAGGATAAAGATAGATAGATATCCTTTATTGCAAAAAAATAAAATACAAGCATGATACAACAGCAACAGACAATACAATAAGGCGGTCTTATTGCTTGTAGCGATTTCTTCCAGACAACCTTTGGGTAGAAGAAAGAAATATCGTATTCGTAATAAGGGAAGGCAGTGCAAAGTAATTTAACAAATGAAATTGAGAATGGCAGAAATATACATTATTTTATATATTAACATTATTACATTACATAAATAAATAATAATAAACAATACATACATACCCAATAATATATACATAGATAATTTATAACAAACATTCAATAAAAATATTTCTTATAGATAGGTATAAATGACCAGAGAGCAGACCACATAAAAAAGGGAAGAAGAGACAAGGAAAAAACAGTGTACCTATTTATAGAGATAGGAAGTGAGTTTTGACACGGATATGTTAATGTTTACTGAGAAAGCATCTCTGAATTTTCTGAATATGTGTATTTCACATAGTTTCTTTGTTAAGTTTCATGCTGCACGTGTATAACCATTCTGTTGGTCTGGTTCCCCTGTTAAAGAGTTGCAAAAGTTAGACGGCAGTCCCGTTATTATAACTATTACCAGACTTAGTTAATCATTTACTGTGTTGGCTGAGGCATGTGCACCGTGTGGAACACGCTCGTCTGCCAAGGCGTGCTCTCTTGGGAGAGATAGCTGATGCTAAAAGACCCATCGGAAGGCCCATGCTCCGGTGGAAAGATTGCGCTTAGCGCGACATGCGTTTCAGATCTCAGTGGCAGAGTTGGAGAAGCTCGCTGTTGTAATATATATATTTAAGTATATATTTGTGTTCCTCTGTTGTTTGATATCGGTAATACAAGTGCTTAAGCTACTTAGTACGGAATCAGGTCAACGTATGAGATGTTGTGAGAATTAAAAATTAAATTAATATTAATAATACACAGTGAAATAGAGTTTTAGAAAAACACATTAAAAACAGACAATAAAATAATAATCAAACAATCACTGTGCTTGCAACATTACAACAACCTGTATAACTATACCTATATAATGTCGCCACACCGCGCGATGCTGCTTAATACATCTGTTATAGATGAAAAGGCCTATGATGATAGTGAATCATGGTTCTTTGTCCAAGATTTGGGAACGTAGGCCACGTTAATCAGTGCACATAGTTTGGATAGATAATAATAATAATAATTATTATAATAATTTATTTCAATGCACAAGTAAGAAAGAAATGACAATTATAAGTAAAGCAAGTATTTGTACTTTGCAAGAATTCAGCATAAAAAAGCAACAGGGGTTTCCAAACTAGGCTAAGCCTGTATCTTGGAAACCAGAGAACAGTCTTAGGATTCCGAGTTCTTGCAATCACCAAATAAACATAAGAAAATAATTAAAATAACATAAAAATAACAAAAAAATCATTTTTTTTTAGTATTATAATGAATTGACGATTATTACTTCCCCATCGTTAAATAGTATCTCTCAACACTACGTCTTTCTTCTACGTGTTCAAACCCCTTAAATGTAAATGTAAAACTAAATTGGAACATCAATCACCATACAATTCATTTGGTGCGTTAATGTCAAGCCTCATACTAAAAGCTAGCGGTTATTACGGCAAAGTAACAAATAACAAAACACCGAAACGGCCGTAATTTGTGCACAATGAGGCCCAGGTGAGTCCATTAAGAATATAAAATGAACACCGGCGGAATGCGAAAAACTTCTGCAATGACTCTGCGGTTTTCAAGCGAGTCCTGTCTTATTGCCTTTCCTTTATACTGGAAATAACTTCGCCCGTAGCTTCGCCCTTGTTTTTAAGATAAAAAACATAGCCTATGATACTCACCATCTCTTCAACTCCTGCACCTCATCTTAGCGCGTAATTTCCGGTAGTGTCTAAAACTGTCGTTGTAGAGCCCGGGAGGGTATAGGGATTTGAAGTGTTTGATAATTACAATGAAGCGACAGCAGCCGTCTAAACTTCGCAACCCTTTAAAAGGGGAACCAGACCAACTGAATCATACGTTTCAGAGGCTATAAAATTAAAAGTGTTTATTTATCGGACGACAGTGATCCATAAGTGTTAGTAACATCATCATCATCATTTCAGCCAATAGACATCCACTGCTGGACATAGGCCTCCCCCAATGTTCTCCACACAGATCGGTCCTGTGCCGCCCGCATCTAAGGGATTCCCGCGATCTTCACCAGATCGTCAGTCCACCTTGTATGAGGCCTGCCACGGCTGCGACTTCCTGTACGTGGCCTCCACTCGAGGATCTTTCCGCCTCATCGGCCGTCTGTTCTCCTCGCTATGTGCCCATGCCCATTGCCACTTGAGTGTTAGTAGCATATAACTTAAATATTGAACAATTAGTGTTAGTACTTAATAACTAAGAGCGACCGAGTAATTTGGCATAAGTGCTCGAGTAGAGTACAGACCCCACCATCGGTGATGGGCTTCAGAAAACTGTTGTGGCTGCCGCGCACTCGCCTTAAAAATCTCCGAAACGTTCAGGTTTCGAATTCGAAATCCGAAACGATGTTTTCCCTCACCGCTGAGCTAATGATAGAAATACACACATAGTTTTGAAAAATCCAGAGACGCACGCTCGAATTCGAACCAGGACCCCCGTACGAAAGGCGCGTTCTGACCCACTGAGCTACCATACCGCTACTCACCATCTCTTCAACAGTCGCAAAATAAACAGTATAGGTGATTGCCGAGAGACTGAAGCCCCGTAATTATTATATCTTGGAATTCTGTTGGATGTACTGATAAGAAAGAAAGAAACATTTTATTAACCATCACAACATAATTTAACAATTGACACTCATTAGAAAATATAGGTAACATTCACACATAAGGTTATGTTAAACGCGTGGTGACTCGTAATATAAATTAATAATAAATAAATATTTCACAACATCACATACATTGATCTGACTCTGAGATAGGTAGCTCAAGCACCTGTGTTACGGATATCAGAATCAACAGTGGGATTACAAATATATAATACTTTTCTTTTGTAAATACATACATATAATACATAGCAAACACCCCGACCAATACAAACAAACATATTCATGCACACAAATGTTTGTACTGTGCGGGGATCGAACCCGCAACCCTTGTATCAGAGGCAGCGTTCACTACCACTGTTCCAATCGGGTCGTCAAGTAATAGTGTTTGATGTCATAAATCGAAACTAATACTGTTCTTGGGCAGAATCAATAAGTGACATTTTCTCATAGGAGTGGGTACAACGCCACACTTTTAATGTAATTTACATGTAGTATGTACACTTTGGTGCACTTTGCTTTGCTGACTATACCCATTTCAAAAGAACGGGTTTTTATGAATTGGGAATGACAGTTACAAATGAAAACGCCACGTTTACTACTGAAGAGAATGAAATGAGAATTAAACGAATTATTCGCTACAATAAAGCCTGGTTGTTTCATTTTTCGCTTCAAAATAAAAACTATTCAAAGAAAATTCATCCATACAAAAATTTTGCTGTAGCAAAACACATTTGCATAACACTTAGATTAAATCAAATTTAATCAAAAGTACAAAAAATAAGAACGTCTCTTTCATATTTTGCAAAGAATTGTATCTGTAGAAATGCAAAACAAAATATTTTAACCTAATTGTAATAACAATAGACGATCAAAACATTTATGAATAAGCAAAACTCTTTTTATGGCCAGCTATTTAGCATCATGAAGGATACAAATTCCTTTTAAAAAATTTATTCACTGAAAAATAAATGAGCAAACAATGACGTATACCTACCGGCAAAGAGTGCGCATATTTCCCTGGAGGCAGCATGCGGATCGCTCCGGCAGCTGCGGACTGGCTTCGCCAAATAGATTTTGACATTTACTCTCCTGAAAAAGCCTCAAAGAAGATACTTACTCACTAAGTTATTTAAATTAAATACATTTCAAGTTTGACGGTATCTAGGATGTATCGGTAAATAAAAAATAAAGATAAGATAAAAAATTCTTTATTCAATTTAGGTCCACGCAGAACACATGAATGTCAAAATAGTACATATTATCTACCGCTGGTTCGGAATGTCGATTTCTACTGAGAAGACACCAGCAAGAAACTCAGTAGTTACTCTTTTCTAATATTGATGATGTTTTGAATTGAGAAGAGAAAAAAAACTACAATTATGATAGTTAATAGACTACTATGAATAACAACTCAAAAGATTAATCAATTAACATGACCAAGAATCCTCATCATTTAAATAGTCTTGTACACTATAGTAACCTTTCTTCATTAGGCAGGTTTTAATATGAGACTTAAACTTATCCAGTGACAGGTTAATGACATTTTGTGGTAGCTTATTAAATATCTTAATACTTAAGCCAATAAACGAATTACCGATTTTATGAAGTCTGAGGACCGGGACGGCAAGCCTATGTTTATTTCTGGTGTTAAGACTATGACTATCGGACTTTTTTGGAAAAGTGTGCAAGTTCTTACGTACATACATAATGCAGTCGAGGATAAATTGGGAAGCCACGGTTAAATAGTTTAACCCTTACTTCTACCAACTATTCTGAACAACGGTAGTTAGACGACTTTTGGAAGGTCATGAAGGGAAGCTGTAAGAGCTGTAAGGCCGTGTGGTCCCCGGCAGAGTAGAATAGGCCACCCTCACTCTTACCGAGGTGTCGTAAAAGGCGACTAAGGTAAAGCTGCTAGCATGATCATCAGCACCCAGAGAAGGAAAACTCTGCATTTATATCAAAACCCTCGCCAACCCGTCTGCCAACGTGGTGAGTATGGCAATTACCCTTCATGTGATTGAGGGAGGCCGGTGCCCCAGTAGTGGGGACCTAATTGGGCTGATGATGATGATGATGAAGATACCAAGAAAATAAAATTGAAGTTACATTCGTGGTTTTTAATTTGTTGAAAAAAAAGTTAAAAAGATATTTATTTTCAAAGTGATTAATATAATCCTCCAACCGATTACGGCTACGGCGGCCGATCGTAACGTTCAGTCACGTACGCAGGATATATTATAGTGCTCAAGTGTGTGCGCAAACATAAGTGCATTCTCTATTCCCTTACCCTCATAATCCGATGGGACACCAGCGTGACACGACCGAAGACGGATCGCGTGTAGTACCAACAGCTTAACGTGCTTTCCGAGGCACAAGAGAAAGGGGAGGTACATGAGCGCCACCTTCCAGACACTAAGAACACTAAGAAATCCGGGCAAACACTTTGAATTTCTTACCGAAAACTTAGGTACTACCTGTGCGGATAAAGAATGGGATCAGAAATGGCGGCGCATCTATTCACTTCTCGCTCGCACACTATTTGCGTCTATACTCGCACTCGTGGGGTGCGCACAGGTTAGTACCTAAACATTTTTTGGCCCAACCCGGGGATCGAACCCGGGACCAGTATCAAAATAAATGAAATTATTCAGCGTCTAAAGTTCCCCTGTCCAAGAGTTGCAAAGGTCTGACTACAGTCGCTTCATTGTAATTACCAAACTCCTCAAATTCTGAATCCAAGCGTACCCTGAGCACCAGAGCGACATCTTTCGACCCAAATTAATTTAAATGTGGGAGAGCCACGCTTAGGCATGAATGGGCCGGCTCGACCGGAGTGATACCAATGCCTCACAGAAAACCAGCGTGAAGCAGCGCCTGCGCTGTGTTTCGCCGTGTGAGTGAGGTTACCGGAGGCCAGGGGGAAGGGGAAAAGGTTGGCAGTGCACTTGTGACTCCACTGGTGTTGCGGGTGTCAATGGGCGGAATTGCTTACCATCAGGTGATCCGTCTGCTCGTCTGCCACCTCTCATATAAAAAAACCCATTACATACATTACACGCCAAGATGAGGATTAAAGATGGACTACCTTGTTGGCACAGTGGGTCGCACTCGCACTTTAAAGCGACGGATGCGCTTGGGGTCCCGGGTTCGATCCCCGGTTCGGGCCAAAATTTGTACCTACCTGAGTTTTACTGTCAAGGTGAAGTGTTTACCCCACTAGTGACGCCAATTGGTTTTAATTGTTAGCTACTAAACTAGATCTGTTTTAAACAACTTGGGGGTTTCAGTTGGAGGTCGTATCAGAAATGATGAGATCCGCAGGAGAACTAAGGTCACAGACATAGCCCAAAGGATTGCATGTCTCAAGTGGCAATGGGCAGGGCACATAGCAAGGAGAACCAACGGCCGTTGGGGCACAAAGGTCCTCGAGTGGAGGCCACGTACAGACAGTCGAAGCCGTGGTAGGCCCCTCACAAGATGGACCGACGATCTGATGAAGGTTGCGGTAATCCATTAGATGCGGGCGGCACAAGACCGATCTGTGTGGAGAACATTGGGGGAGGCCTATGTCCAGCAGTGGACGTCTTTTGGCTGAAATGATGATGATGGGGACTTCAGTTTCCCGGGAAACACCTATACTATTTATTTAATAGTGATAGTTAGCTATTTGATCTGGTTTTACACTCGAATTTTGAATTACCGCCAAAAATGGCCACTTTTGACGTGAATCAATTTTTTTAGTACAAAAACAGACCCAACATTTGGGCATGGTTATTAAATAAGTAGTATAGGTAATTGCCGTGAGACTGAAGCCCCGTAATTATTTAAATATATCTATTTTGGTAGCTAACAATTAAAATCAATTTGCGTCGCTAGTGTGCCCTACCCGTCGCCTTAAGAAATTATCAGTGTCAGACCGGAGTCTGGAAGTTAGCGGTCTTGTACCCACGTGCCTCGGAAAACACGTTAAGCCGTTGGTCCAGCTGTTTCCTCGGGCCCTGCGCCCGATCCCTCTCCGGTCATGTCACACTTGTGTCCCATTAGAATGAGAGCAAGGGAATATAGAGTGAACACACTTGATCACTATTATATATCCTGCGTCAATAGCTGATCGTAGGTTGAGATTAGCGAAGCCGAAGCCAACACGTAGAGGCCCATTCGATTGACAATTTTAGTCTAATGTGATGTGGCACCAGTCAGCGACTCTTCCTGTATACATTATGAAAGTGTAGCCAAGGACAGTCCCCGGTTGATGTAGGACTATTGCAAGAAATGGAAAAACTAAACAAATTGGGCTATGGAGTTGAGGTGATAGTGAACTGGGTAACTGGTTCTATGGAGGGACTATGGCACCTGCCCGATCAATGATTTTATTATTATGTTTGAAATATATAAATATATTCTCCCATTTTAAGGTACGCTAACAAAATTGCGGGCTTTTGGCCAAGCAAAGTTGTAAAGGAAAAGTATTATGTTGTTATTATGTCAGAATCCGATTCAAGCTGTAAAAAATTGCGGACTATCCTGCAAGTGTTAAGAATCGCTGCTTTTTGGAGAGTTAGATAGGTGAATTTTGGCAACTGTAAATTGTTGAGACTAATATGCAACTGTTTAGGGATGACGCCAGTGGTGGACACTACTATTGGCACTATGATTACCCGATCCATCATCCATACTGTTTTTATTATTATTATAAGATGAGAATAGTATACAAAATAAGTTCGGGAACCTCTAATCTATTTGGATGATGTATTTGACAATAATTTACTGATCAGTTCTACACAAGTCGGTCAGAGTTTGACGCGAGTTCAGCTAACTAGTTTATAAGCCCTAAGGGAGCCCGTTTTGAACACACAATTTATTACATACAGAACTAATCATACTTGTATGTATTTGGGAACATTATCGTACCCCCAAGAGATATACAGACTTTGTTCATGGATTGTGAAAATACAGAAGGCGTAGAGGAATGATGTACGTAGAACTACAGAACCCAATTAAGTTATTTTTGCAAATTAAAGAAGAAAGAAAGAAAGAAAATACATTTATTGACCATCACAATACACATAAAACAAACATATACAGTTGGTACACGGCTTAAAACAACAAATTTTACACAGAAGAGGGACAAAGAGATGTGGATAGTGTGTGGTCAATCAGGTCCCGACCTCAGCATTAGCTGCTACTACAATATATGCATTGCCGTAGCAGCGCTGGTATTCTGGCGGGACCTGTTTGCGAGCGAGTGTGATGGTGTGGTGTAGATAAATAAATAAAAAAATATACTTATACACGTACATATTATAGATAGGCAATATGTGATGTGGTGGATATAATAAAATTCGTATTTAAACACACACAATACAATGATGAGAAGAAAACAGTAGGTAGTACAAAGCACAAACACTTTAAAAAATATACTTAAAAAAAGAAAAAAAAAGAATATTTTATATTAAATTTAATTATATTTTTGAAACAACTTCTAGTCACAAATCATTTTAACTTACAATATTCTTTTTTTTGTCGGCATGTTTATCATTCTAGACAGAGTCATCACTTTAGGAGTGTACCCTCAACATACCAATCGTTTTTTGTCCCATGACAGTTTAACTCACTTATTACACAGGATTAATTATTTCAAGATTTTCATTTCTAATATATAAAGATTATCAAGAAATCTTCTTTTTAAAGTTAGAGGCGGACAAAAAAGCAAACGAGTTACCTGATTGAAACTAATTAACGCCGCCTATGAACATCCGCGAAATCAGAGAGATCGCTATGTGTTAAATTAAATTGTTTCATTTCTACTCCTACCATTATTCGAGGAAACAAATGGAAAATTCAACAGATAGTGGTAATAATTTCGGTAGTTTAATATATAAATATATTCTCCTTTGAAAGGGCTTTTTTACATAGTTGCCGGCTTTTGGCAAAGCAAACATGAAATTTATTATTATTTGACTTCTAATGATAGTAACATGAAAAATAAGCAAATAAATATACGTATTGATCTAATCTATCGAAGGACGTTTCCTTCCGAACCTAATTCTGTTTAATTATTTCATGTACGAAAGCTGTCCTTCTGTTTCTTATATGTGCATTCTATGGTTAGGTGTTTACCCGGGCGAACGTATCGGTTAATAAGTAATTTCCGCTCCCCCACTGTACCAGGAACATTCGTTAGTTGATTTAATATCCAGCTCCAAATAGTACTAAACTAGTGCAGTATTCATAAAGTCAGTAGTACTCGTGGTACAGTAGGAAGTTTCGACGAGCGGCGCTCTTATGGTATAGCACGGAAACATTAAGTTGCTAAAACCACTGACTTTTAGTGATGAATTATATATTAATATATTTCTTTATTTTCTGTAATACAATATTGTTTTTCTTTTATCTGAATTGTAATATAATAATGAATGCTGTGTGACACAAATAATTGTGATTCATTTAGGGTACCTTACCGCAAAAGCAAAATTGGAGTCCTGATAAAATCACTTTGTTATCCGATTGTGTCAAGACCCTTTATTTTATTTAGAGAATACGTGAAGGTTTCCAATTGAAATAATCCCTCTAAATTGACGCTTTTTCCTCTTGCATTTTCCTTCTTCTTTATCCACTCCATTGTCGTCCCATATGTAATTCTATACTTTTTTCTTTAATTTTTTTATTCACTACTTAGTTAATTGTCTTATTTTTATTCTATTCTTCTTACATATTAATGCATGTTCACTATCCACTGATGAAAGGACGGCCAATGGACAAAGAGAAAAACCCGGTTGGACGTCCCAGGTATCACTGGAGGGACAGAATGAGAAAGGACCTGCTTGGCCTGCAGATTGACGATTGGTCTGCCGTGTCCCATAATACTGAGGAGTGGCGGCTTTTTGTGCCGACAGATCCCAATCCACTACGGGTCACAAAGGCTTCGGAGTAAGTAAGTCACAGAAATCCTCACAGAACACCGGCGTGAAGCAGCACTGTGCTGTTTTTCGCTGCGTGAGTGAGGGTACCCAAGGCCCGATCCGGGGGAAAGGGGGGTTTTAAAAGCTGGCATCTAACTTGTGACTCCACTGGTGTCGCGGGTGTGCATGGGCGGCAGCAATCGCTTACCATCAAGTGCTCCATCTGCTCGCCTGCCACCTATCACATAAAAAAGTCCACTGGCAATAATAGCACTGCAGAACTAGTACTAGAACTAGGGAATAGTTAAATCAGTTAATATAATTGGTGTAGCCCACAATATTTGTGCTGCACAAATATTGGTTACGAGGAGACAGTTTAATTAAGTTCAGCTAAAGTTCCATTGCAATCATATTTGCATGCAGTAAGTAATTTTCCTAATTTGAAGATATTAGGCAGTCTACATAGCGTAAAACACAATAATAGCAACTTAACCACAGACAATATCATCTCAATACATACGAGACCCGGCAGAGTAGAATAGGCCACCCTCACTCTTACCGAGGTGTCGTAAAAGGCGACTAAGGTAAAGCTGCTGGCATGATCATCAGCACCCAGAGAAGGAAAACTCTGCATTTATATCAAAACCCTCGCCAACCCGTCTGCCAAGCGTGGTGAGTATGGCAATTACCCCTCATGTGATTGAGGGAGGCCCGTGCCCCAGCGGTGGGGACTTAAATGGGCTGATGATGATGATGACATACGAGACATCAAACTCGACAAAAGTACAACAGAAAGGTGTTGTCCAAAATTGTATGGAGGCTTGGCTAGTACTTGTACAGACAGTTATTCAAAAAAATTACCAATATATCTTTATGACGATCCAATTATTTTATAATCTGACAGTGGTTATCCTTTGCAATCTATGGTTCATGTCGTGAATCCTGTTACGTTATATTGCACATAGGCCTAATAGGAATATAATTTATAAATTATTTTCTGATTTGCACTACGTAATTGTACGATGTTTTTTTTTTATTTTTCCTGAAATCAGCAGAACTTTTGAAATACTGCACTACGTCCTAGCCAATTCCTGGACATGTCGTTTTAAAAGTTAGATTGAATAGGCTACTTCTGGGTAAGCTCGCTCCACCGTAGGCTTCTTCTCAACTTTAGGGTTCAGTGCAAAACCAAGAGCATGCCAATTAACGTTAAAAAATATATAATGTCTTATTAATTACAGACAATAGAAAGTTTATTAAAGCTTTCACAAATGTTAAGTCGTTTAGAAAATTAGCATCTGGTGTTAAGAAATAATTGTTTTTTTTTTAAGTTAATCGTCTGGTGCCGCGAAACTGTAACGATACTAGGACTCGTACAACAAGTATACATTAATATGTATACATACAGTTACAGTCAACTCCAAAAATATGAATTCACTTTAGGACGCTGTCACAATATATAATATAAGAAAGTAAACCTCTACTTTCTGATAGGTAATTATTGTGACAAGGTCCTAAAGTGTATACATATTTTTGGGGTTGACTGTACCATGTTACCAGGATCTCATAGCTATTGTTTAGGGGATTCTGGTAGTAGGACTAAAACAGTCCACGTGTGCTGATGCAATTCAAAGGTTAATATTAGTTTTTAGTGAACGCAGTGAAGTGCCGAAAGCGGATCCTCATAATAATATGAATCGTTGATTTGTATTTTTTTAACACTGCTATTGTGTAGAGTGAGTTGTCACGTGAAAACACGTGTTTAGAGTGGTATCAGTAGGTAGAATCCGTAGGTCGATAAAACGCAAAACATCGGCGTTTTATTGAATGACTGTGACTTTGACTGACTTCGACTGTTTCATCATCATCATCATCATCATCATCATCATCATCATCAGCCCATTTAAGTCCCCACTGCTGGGGCACGGGCCTCCCTCAATCACATGATTAGGGGTATTTGCCATACTCACCACGTTTGGCAGACGGGTTGGCGAGGGTTTTGATATAAATGCAGAGTTTTCCTTCTCTGGGTGCTGATGATCATGCCAGCAGCTTTACCTTAGTCGTCTTTTACGACACCTCGGTAAGAGTGAGGGTGGCCTATTCTACTCTGCCGGGGACCACACGGCCAACTGTTCGACTGTTTACTATTAACTTATTCTCAATAAATTACTGGACATTGACAAGATATCTCTATCTCTCTCTATCTAGAGCCATATTATAAGAAAAAAACACGTGTTTAAGGGTAATAAAGATTGGGTCGTGAATTTCGTCTTGTTGTATTACTATCGAAAAATCTAGCGCATCACCACCTGAAGAGCAAAAATAGCGCTTGCATCTTGCATACCTAGTTTTTTTTAATTTGAAACTAGTAGCCCGCCCTCAATTCGTTTAGAGACATTCCACTTTCTACTAATAAATGACGCTAGGTGTCGATTACGTCCTGCAAGCGTTTCGTGTTTTCGGATTACTTATAAGCGTTGGCCCTGTCTGTTAAATTTATCTGTTTATAAATAGTATTAAACCATTTGTCCTGCGTACATTCTCCGACCGTCCATTCGATAGCGCGTCCGTCAAGCAAATTGCGACGCCTGTCGTACACAGGCGCGTTGCGGTCGCGCGTGACATCGCGCGGTTTGCTCTCATGTCTCTGCATTATGTCTCTCATAATTCACTAATATTATATTAGTGTACCATACGGTGCGTGCGAATGAGATGCGATTCCTGCAATTATGATCAAGTAACTATGTTCCTTTCTTTTTTGTTGAGTGACAGATGTCATAATATATACATTTTTCACGTTAGTCTCTTTCTAACGCATGAATCACGTATATTTCGGTCCTGCTCTCACCGATATCATGCTCAAGCGAAAATACCATAATAAGTGATGAACCAAAGACAGATTTTGTTTTTGGTCAATAGGCTTGACCACAGTCGCACCTGATGGAAAGCGACTATGAGGTCTAGGATAATACGCGTTTGCCTAAAGAATAAAGTTTAAAAACTAAAGCCCGACTATCAAAAAAACACGATCTAAAAAGTACAAAACAAGAAAATTGTCTCTGCTGAAATGATTATACCTTATCAGCGTGGTCGTCTGCCACATTGATTTTATTTTATTATTATAATGAATCTGTTTTGCTACAGTAAGTGGCATACGACCACGGCGATACGGCATAATCATTTCAGCAGAGATAATTTTCTTGTTTTGTACTTTTTAGATCGTGTTTTTTGGTAGTCGGGTTTTAGTTTTTAAACTTTATTTTTATTTAACTTATTTTTAGTTATGTAAATATAATCACATATTTGAAATGTGCTAAAAAAGCTCTTTCATTTCATACCCCACACGGTACCGTCAAGATTTTTTTTTTAGTTCCTTACTCTAAGTCCCCTAGAGGGCGCTGTAATAAATTTAACTCGACGTTATGTCACCTATAACCAGAAGACAACCAAGACGCTTCTAACGACACCTCATTTGTTTAAATATGATAACTAGTTTAGAAGTTACGTGGAAACAGATGAACATACATACATACATACATACATACATACAAACATACATAGCCTGTCAAAATCATAACCCTCCTTTTGCTTTGCCGTAGTCGGGTAAAGAGATGCCTGTTCACTCTTGCCTTATTTATCTATAAACTGTTGATTGTTTTGATGATGGGAGAGCAACGCTTTGGAATGAATTGGTTCGACTGAAGTGATACCATGACGTAAAAATACCTCGTTTGTGTTGTGTCACAGATTAAAATCCCAGGGATTTATCATTCAATCATTGCTAGAGATCGTGCTAAAGTTAACAGCCTCATGAGTAGCAGGGCATCCAAACTACGCTTTCCTAATTGCATTTCACTTCAAGACACGTCTCCTTTTTTATTTATTTATTTGGGAAACAAACAATATAATTTTTTTACATAATTTACACAATTAAATAATACATAAATCAGCAAAGTTTCCACAGAAAATTAAATGTCAAACGTAAATTATAAAATAAATACAAATAAAAAATTTGACGAATAATAGTTAAATAATAATAGTTAAATAATTAATAACAGTCAAAAGTTTTTTCAGTTTTCTGTAATTGGTGGCAGACGTGTTGGATCACCTAATGATAAGCGGTTGCCGCCTAAGAACCCCGCAACACCAATGAAGTCACGTGTGCTGCCTCCCTTTACTCTCGCCATGACACGCGATTTGGGTCCTCGGTACCTACAGAGGCGGATTTGAAGATTTTCGTGTCGTAATCATCAGTGTCGTAGCGCGGGTAATGGTTGCCCGGGGCGGAGAAAGAAAGAGGGCTGTAAAGATTTTCATCATCATCATCATTTCAGTCAATAGACGTCCATTGCTGGACATAGGCCTCCCCAATGTTCTCCACACAAATCGGTCCTGTGCTGCCCGCATCCAATGGATTCCCGCGATCTTCACCAGATCGTCGGTCCACCTTGTGGGGGGCCTGCCACGGCTACGACTTCCTGTACGTGGCCTCCACTCGAGGACCTTTCCGCCCCAATGGCCGTCTGTTTTCCTAGCTATGTGCCCTGCCCATTGCCACTTGAGGCATGCAATCCTTTGTAGAGATTTTGCCTCCCCCTGAATTCTGCCGCCCTGGGCCCTATCATCCCATGTGTAAGCCAAGGTGTGTACCTACGCGAAACACTGAGCAGGCGTTGCTTAACACCGGCTTCCATGTAAAGATAATATAAAGATATTTATTCACGAATGGATCACACCGGTCGAGCCGATTCATGTCCAGCGTGGGAGAGTCACGCTTCGGCATGAATGGGCCGGCTTGACGGGAGTAATACCACGGCCTCACAGAAAACCGGTGTGATGCAGCATTGTTTCCCTGTGAGGGTACTGGAGATACTCTTCATTGGCAACGCACTTGTAACGCCACTGGTGTCGCGATTGTATATGGGCGGCGGCAATCGCTTACCATCAGGTGATCCGACTGCTCTTATGCCACATATCACTTAAAAAAATGTCGCAGTAAGTCATGGCTTCTGCACAGTTTACAGCGTAGTTATTCATCGTATGAAATCAAAAACGTTCGCTGATACCAATCCTCGTTTTGTATGACAAACAAAACAAAAGGTACAAACAGTAGGTACCTACCTACTAAAATCATTGGACAATAGAAGCCGCAAGCTTTGCTAATGTTATCTACAGCACTAGTCTGTTCTACGCTGTCAGTTCAAATTGTACCGGGCTGTATACGTTATTGCGGCCACGCCACCCATCACTCCTCGTGACGTGAGGGGCCGTAACTTCTAATAAAGTTTGGATGCACTAGACAAGTGTTGTCCGAGCTATGCTACAGCAGTCGACTGTCATGGAGAAACTTGCAGATTACGGAGATGGGATTGCAATAGTGAGTTGTAACGCCATTGAACTGTAGTAACAGTTTGATGGCTTGTTACGCTGACTGGCCGGTGCTGCATATAGTAAAGAATCAGCCTTTAAACAGTCCCACTGCGGGGCAAAGACCTCCATCATAGAAATCAAGTCATCGCTACTATGATGGGATTAGGCTTAATCACCACGCTTGCCAAATGCGGATTAGTGATCACAAACCCGAGCTATGTTCGAAATATTCGAAACATACTTTTCACACGACCCGGGAATCGAACCCAGGACCCCGAGATCACGATCCGGTACTTATACCACTAGACCAACAGGGCGTTATATATGGTGCATTGGTTATTGGCTAGCAACAACCAATGCTTTGGAATGTCTTAGAGACCAGCTATCCTGAGGGCCTCTTCTCGTGCATCGACAAAGACGTCGAATGGACAATACGACAAAATGAATATTAGCATTTTTAGACGCTTTTTGAATAAAGAAAGATAAAAAAGATGACCCATATTTTCAGTTATCATTACATGTGTGTTTTTATTAAAAAATATTTTTTTTAATTAATAATTAATGTTCCGGAAGTGACGTAATCCTGAGGCTCAAAGTATTGTGACGTCGGTTCTAATGTCCATTCAAAAAAGTTTATCCAACTTTAAGTGGCAGTTCACTGTTATTATTTTGTCTTGTCATTTTTTGATCAAAGATGTTACTTTTTTTTTAATCAACGTGAGCAAAAGCGTTATTAATTTGTCATACCGAGTGATGACGGCACAGGAGGATTTTTACATTTTATTTTTTAATCTCCATAAATTATTTTTCTTAAATTTCTATGAGTCTGATCTAGAAATAGTATTTTTCATTTCAGAAAATGTTTTTTGTCATATTTTCCATTAGATATTTACATACAAATGTAGAGTTGGATATCTATGTCGACCGCACGAGACTAGGCACTCTAAAAGGACTTTTTCATTCTTCTGCATTGGACAGTTACATCGGCGGCGCTTTGTTCGTAGATGCGGGAACATTGGTAAAAAAATATTTTTACAAATAGATAAGTTTCAACGGTCGGTTTTTTTCTAAAACTATTCAAACACGGGTGTTTACAAGTTCATTTTTCGTACCAATTCCGTACCAACCTCTAACGATTCGAACTAAGCTGTTTTTTTTATTTTTGGCTTTTCCCCTAACCACCATAATTTCCCGTTTACTCCATTCCCACCAAACAGAGACATACTTACTAATTGTTCATTCTCACGTGCCAGTAATTTTCCTGTCTTCCCTTCTATTTGGACAATAACATTCGCTGTGATAATTGCTTGGCACTGGATTTAACGGTATAATTTTCCCTGGCACCAATTTCCTCTTCAATGTCAGCTGCTTTCTGCTTCCTGCTGTCTATTGCAATTTTTGATCCGAAACATTTATGAGTCTATAATAATGCTTTGTAAACTGCAAACATACCTATCTAGATAACATACGTATCACAGAGTTAATTATATGGCTCGATATTAAAATTAGCAGTTCCGAATCCCAAGTCTATAGACTTGACATAAATCCAGGGACCGGAAAACCCCTTTTCAGAGTAACTCCTATCGATAGGGTAACCCTATTGTTAGCTTACCAAATCAACACGGTTACACGTTTGAGAAGCTTTTACCGAAATATTCAGGTTTCCTCACGATAGTTTTCCTCACCGCCGAGCAGATGGTAATGGTAAAAATACGCACATAGATTTGAAAAAACCATTGTTGCATGCTCGGATTCGAACTTCGACCACCTGCGTGGAAGGCGCGTTCGTTTCCATTGAACTAACATCGCTCTATAACTACTAACAAACTATAAACTGTTGTATATACTATCTCTTCTAATTCTTATGTAAAACATTATCAGTACAGGTACCTGTTAGCAACAACTCTAATAACAAATCCCCGATCAGCCTTTGAGTGCCGAGCCTTATTATCAAGGTGTACTCGAAATTAGTCCAATATTTCACGGCAGAGCCGGGAAACTTGAGCAAACACGTCTCACTCGGTTTAATTACGGCAAACTTATTACGAACAATTTGCGATAACGCACCTTTGCCTACGAGCCTGAGGGCCTTTGTAGACGGACGGTATTTGGTAGATAAAAACAAGAAGGTGTCATCAGCTATTAACGTTCAGCACAGTCTTTGGCAGCAACAACTAGTAACACTTTCTTTTTGCAAGTTACCGGTATTCTGGCACGATTACAGCCGAGTCGCCATGTAGGGATGGGAGCTCGGGACCATTAGATAAACAACCGTATCAAGTGCAACTCTGTATATTAGTGAAAGATCGATACAAGTAATTAATATTATAAAGTACATGACAATGACGTCACACACACCACACTACAGCAGATTGCCGCAATGACAGACGTCTGGTAACGCTTGTACTTGCTACAAAACATTAAACATCTCCAGTGCCTCAAGACGAAAGTCTTTAATGCATGTGTATTGCCTGTCAGATATGCCATACCGAAACGTGGCCGCTTACAATGAGCCGCTTAAGAAGGCTCAAAGTCACGCAGAGAGAAATAAATGGAAAGGGCTATGCTCGGAGTTTTCTTGCGTGATCGTAACAGATGACAAAATCCACAGTGCAACAAAGGTCAAAGACAGCACAAAGAATTACATGCCTCAAGTGGCAATTGGCAGAGCCTATTGCAAGGAGATCAGACGGTTGATGGGGCAGAAAGGTCCTCTAGTGGAGGCCGGGTAGGTTGAAGATGACGATTATACATCTTAGTGTTCAGCGGAAAATAAATCTAGTCTAACGTTTTTACGGGCAGTTATAAGCTTTTTATCATCTTTATTAGTGCGCCGCAATTATATTAGCCGCGCACTTTTTGAATTTAAGCATCCTAGCGGAGGTGATGCCTTAACATCGCTTCCGTTGTAATTGCAACTTGGGCTCTTCTTTTGCTTACCATCTGGCTGAGGAGAGCCAATATATTGTGCCACTATAAAAAAAACCTTGTATTCTGTGCCAAAAATAACGCAAATATTAGGTGCTTTTTTTTAAAAGTAAATGATTAAAGTTGTGTGTATCACTCAGACGCAATCATATTTTTGGCTCAGGCGATGTCCTTTGAATCCCTTCCTGTGCTCGGGATTCTACTCTAGAACCCCCCACAGCGCTCTGCTTTCGTCGTAAAAATATTATTTCGCTCGCTTACGATAAAGTCGGATATTAACTGCAGGATTTATTTCACTTAGTACTTTTTTCCTTAGAATGGGAAAAATAGCTCAGCGATTTTCGTTAGATGGAGCTTATAAAAAGCAGATGTAGCTTAAGAAAGCAATGAAGCAAATGGTTCGGCGTTGTTTCCGCAGATGTCATTATGCATTTTTCCATCGCGCTTGTAAAGCAAACAATTACCTTAAGCCACCTTTACTGCCCACATTATAATTTAAAAAAAGTATGGGAAATAAACCAGAGCCAGAGGTGTAGAATTAATAAAATTTGGAATCTATAATATGTAAAGTTTTGTTATTTAGTCAATAAAATTATTTATGATATTTAGATTTTCTAAGGTGGCCGTACTACATAGCACTGACTAGCCGATTGATGTCTCTATCTCAGTATATATAAGTTACTCTGTGATTTACTGTTAGAGGCTGTACCTTCAGAGGGAGTACGTACCTGCACCGTAGTCTTTCACTCCCGCAGCTACACCGCACCATACAGATGGCACAAGTCATGTCCAATGATAAGAAACAATTTATTGACCACAACACATTACACATAGAACAAAACAGAGAAAACAAGGTACAGAGACAATGAGTTGCGGCCAACATGGCTCAGCCTCAGCATATGCTGCAACTGCCACACAGCCAGCCGATGCAGCGCTGGTTTTCAGGCTGGATCTTGGGTGACGTCTTTGCATTGAAAAAAACATTAAAGATTGACATGCAATAAATACAAGTAAAAAGAAAACGAAAAATTACATATACAAAACAAAGAAAGAATAACACAGAGATAAATAATCAATTTTAAAACATTAACATTATATTAAAAAAAAACAACAAAAAAAATGGCATTCGCGGGTGTCAAACCAATATTATCATAAGCGACAGTGGCGCCATCAATTAACTGCGCGCATGATCGGAGTAGGTAGAGCTATTTGGGTTCATTGACCGCATATGGACATGGCCCGGGATTCTGACTATGATCCGGGGATTAAAATAAATAAATTTTATTTTAGAGTTAAATATTTAACGCATTTTAATCATGAAAGGGCGTATCCATAAACGTTCGATACAACCATATTTACTTACAGTATGCTCCTTTCTATCTAACGTATGTATCTTGAATTTTGAAAGAACAAATAGAACTTTTTAAATTAACATGGTATCACAAAGCGTTCATGAATAAGTTCTGATACTAATGCTCGTATGTAAAATATAAACGAAAATAACTGTTAATAGTATAAAGTATATCTTTGATCCCGGGATTCCTGGGATTCCAGGCATGTCCATATTATTTGCAAAAATCGCAAGTACCATAAATAGCTTTACCTACTCCGATCTTTGGATGTCATAACATAACATTCGCAAAATCCCGTCCGTCTATAAGGACCCTTAACAGTACACCTCACTAACTAGTTAGGGTAGTATGTCTTGTAAGCATATTGTGTTTGTTTAACCCTGTTCCATACGATTTACCTACACCTTCGAGCCGTTTTATCGAGGCATTTTAGGCCGCGGTTACGCCATTTTCTGTAAAGGGTTAACATTTTTTAGTAAAATATCCTTGTCCATAGGTAATTTAAGGGGTTGAAATTGTTTGATTTTAATTTATATTTCCTCATTTATTTGCAGTTAGTCACAAATAATATGAAGTAATAATTATATAAGATATTCTGTTATATCTCGAATCTGTACCAATCAAACACTAAAAAAAAACTTCAAATAAATTGGATGAAGATTATTGAAACATTTATTTCAAATCAAAATTCGCGAAACAATTTGCAAGCTTGGCACTCTAACGCATGCGTTCAAAACTACTGGTGCAGGAGAAGCCAATGACTACCTGTGTATGTGTTAATCACTCGAATGTTTGTTCAAAGTGAGGTCGCACCTACAACCCGTAACATAGTCACAACCATAAATGTGCTTCTGGCCAAAGAGAAATATAGCCAAGTAGCGTGCTTCCTTAATATTTTAAAAATAAACACAAAAAAAAACTGCTAACCTACATAAACGAAGTACTTAGGTTTTTCTCTTACATGAGCGATAAGCGACACGAACTCGAAAATTAAATGAAGTAATATTCACTTTTCCACGTAATATTTTAATTTTAGTTATTTTATCGCTTGCCTTTAAAAGCACAGTTAGAACTGTTTCCCATATTTACAGACGGTAAATTTTACTGGGGATAAAAATTTTACCTGTTATTACAATTAAAAGATGTAAATAGCTTAATTTGTTCAATAAGCCATTGGCTATACTGTACTTTTACTGATACTGTACGTATAGCACTTCAAAATGTTAGTACTGTAGGTATGTAATCTGCACTACTGACCAATTTTCTGAAAAAAATGTTTTTTTTTTTCATCATCTCAGCACGGTAACGTCTATTGCCTCCGCTTCGGAGGCCAGGGTACGCTTGGACCAGATGGATCTGGTAACGGACTAGCTAAGTCTGGTAAACCAGCTGATTAGATGCTTTCTAATTCCCACCCATTTTATTTTTCAATAAATGTAGCGACATTTATTAAAAGTTGATGAAACAGCACAGAGTTTTCAGAACAATAAAATGCAAACTCAATATAAAATTCTCTAACTTTTATTTCTTTATGAAATTAACTAACCTCGTAGAGTTTATTAAGTGCACCTAAATAATGAGCGTTAGGTTGTTAGCGTCGGACGAGTTGCAACGTGTCTGCCCGAAATGGGTCAAGTTGTCACGTCCGATGTTACGCGGTGAGTACGCCCCGGGGCTCCCCCACCACGTCACCTTGGGGCTAACAAGCTACGAAACATTCTAAATATGATATGTGTATTTAAAATTGAGCAATCTTTTTTTTAAGCGTAACACTAACACGTTTGTCACTATCTTAGATGGGTAGCGGTAAATTGAAACGTCAAAAGCACGAAATTGATCAAGTTGTCAAGGTAACTTAACTCGGTGTGTACCTACGCTCCAGATAAACTCCCCATTAACATATTTGGTACTTACTTCCTAACTAATTAATGAGCGTTAGGTTGTCAGCGTCGGACAAGTTACAACGTGTCTGCCCGAAATGGGTCAAGTTGTCACGTCCAAAGTTACGGTGCGTAGGCCCCGTGGCTCCCCCCACCACGTCACCTTGGGGCTAACAAGTTACAAAGCGTTCTGAATGTGATATGTGCATTTCAAATTAGAATATTATATTTTTTATTAAAATCATAACACCAACAAGTTTGTATGTTAGATCGGTAAATTGAAACTTCAATAGTCCGAAACTGGTCAAGTTGTCAGGATGACTGAACGTGGTGTGTACTCTCCAGATCTAAGCAAAACACACCATACCATGCTTAGCATATCTAAATATTGAACCATTTTTTTATGAACTAGGTATAGGCCAACGCTTGACCACAATCTCTCCTGATGGAAAGTGACGATGAGGTCTAGGGTCACTCTTACCTTAAAGATGTCCAGATTATAGTGGTCCGGAAAAACAGACCTTGGCAAGAGTTCCATTCCTGAGCTGTCCGCATTATGAATGCGGAAGCAAATCGCTTCGTGCGGATAAGAGATCCAACAACGTATGGATGAAACCCCTTGCCGCGCCTTGTTGTCCGGTGATTAAATGGGCTAGGGGGGATGGCTTTAAATAACTTAAATTAACATTCCATTTTAAATAATACTACTAATAAGTGTTAGGAAAAAGAAACAGAAATCCTTTCTGATTCCTAATCCTAGCATTATTTTCATCCTATAAATGATTCTGAAAGACTAGTTTGCCACTGCTGGTTTAACTATAACATGTCTACATCAAAATGGATAAATTGACGCTTCTTTTGTCAAGTGCTATACAGCGTTGTGCTACGCTATGTTGTACGTCAGCTTACTAACGGGCTACAAAATGTTACTATTAATTAAAATGTCGATCGAACGGTTTATTGCTCGATTAGTTTGTACTAGATTTATGGGGTCATGTTTAGTCGTAGCACTTGTAGCAAAGTGCTTTCTGTGCTCCGCTGTAGCACAGATTTAGCGGTTGTAGAAGCATGCGCTAATATTCTTGTAGCACTTTTCGTAGCACTTGGTTGTTTATTTATTGCTCGATTAGTTTGTACTAGATTTATGGGGTCATGTTTAGTCGTAGCACTCGTAGCGTAGCACTTGGTTGTTTATTTATTGCTCGATTAGTTTGTACTAGATTTATGGGGTCATGTTTAGTCGTAGCACTCGTAGCAAAGTGCTTTCTGTGCTACGCTGTAGCACAGATTTAGCGGTTGTAGAAGCATGCGCTTATATTCTTGTAGCACTGATCCTAGCACTTGGTTGTTTATTTATTTATTTATTAAGGAATAACAACAACCGCTAACATTACGTATGCTTAACATATTAAAGGGTAACACTTAAATATTTTAGGCCATAGCAGTTATTCACAATATTACAAAACTTTATATAAATAAATAAATAATAAATAAATAAATATTTCACCACATCACATACATTGATCTGACTCCGAGATAGGCAGCTCAAGCTCCTGTGTTACGGATATCAGAATCAACAGTGGGATTACAAATATATACATATAATACTTTTTCTTTTGTAAATACATACTTATAATACATAGAAACACCCAGACCAATACAAACAGATATGATCATGCACACAAATGTTTGTACTGTGCGGGGATCGAACCCGCAACCCTTGGACCAAAGGCAGCGTTCACTACCACTGTTCCAAACGGGTCGTCAAATATGTACAAACATAGTCTTTGACAATCGTAACTTAAAATTATAGCCAACTGATATAAATCTAACAAGACCATTAAGAGTATACCACTTTGTTAATTTAGCATTTTTATATACTTAATTAATGAGATAACATGTGCACATTATAACTAATGGTATACGGTGCACTCAGTGCACAAGTATTGCATTGCACCTGTATTATTTAGACATAATCTTATCATCCTATGCATTATGAATTATTTAAATAATATATTAAATACTACACTGAAACGGCACTACATAACTAAAGTAAAGTAGGTAAGTAAGTAAGCAGGTAAATGTGTTTAGAAAATAATGACGTTACATACTCACAGAATCAATCGTTCATTAAATAACTTTAGTGTTTTTTCGTAGTAGTTTAGCATGTAGGGGTTAGCACGAACATTCAAAGAATTAGTATCGTGCCCACGCAATACTTTGTCACCTTTTGATTTCCGAGTGAGAGAGAAGATAGTTATGCTTACGTACAATAGAGAGTGCTCTTCAGTGTTCATACTAATTGCTTACGATATGCATTCGCCGTGTGGTCTCCGGCAGAGTAGAATAGGCCACCCTCACTCTTACCGAGGTGTCGTAAAAGGCGACTAAGGTAAAGCTGCTGGCATGATCATCAGCACCCAGAGAAGGAAAACTCTGCATTTATATCAAAACCCTCGCCAACCCGTCTGCCAAGCGTGGTGAGTATGGCAATTACCACTCATGTGATTGAGGGAGGCCCGTGCCCCAGATGGGCTGATGATGATGCATACGCTACTATGCTTCGAAAAGTCTGTGCTACGCTTTACTCTGTACTCAGAGCGCAAACAACTTTTGACGTAGTAATGTACTCTTATGCTACCAACTGTATGTTATTCAAACGCCCAGGCTCAGCCTTAGGGTGATCCCACATGACCGATAATCGATAACCGGTTTTTTGTGAATAAAAAACAGAAAGTACTGTTTTCAAAAGCGCAGCGCACACGACCTACAAGAAGTCGGTGAGAAATAGTATGAAAAATCGGTTGACTTTGGGATAACCCTTAAGGAGACGGGTAGGGCACACCAGCGATGCCTATCGATTTTAATTATTAGCTACCAAACCGGATATATTTTAAACCATTTTGGGGTTACAACCTCTCGGCAAACACTTGTACTATTTATTAACACATTGACTGCCATCAAACCCGACAAAAACATTTATTTTTAATGGCACTTAAAACCTTAAATAACCATGCACAAATATTAGCTCCATTTTTGTACGCGAAAAATTGATTCACGCCAAAAGTGGCCGCTTTCGGCGTGAAACAATTTTTCGCGTACGCGTTGGACCCAACATTTGTGCATGGTTATTTAATAAATAGTATAAGTGTTTGCCTAGAGGTTGTAGTCCCGAAATGGTTTAAAATAGATCCGGTTTACCCCTCATGTGATTGAGAGTGCCCCAGCAGTGGGGACTTAAATGGGCTGACGATGACGATGAGATCCGGTTTAGTAGCTAAAAATTAAAATCGATTGGCGTCGTTAGTGTGTGAGGTTTTTTACCGAAAACTTAGATACAAATTGTTGACCCGACCCGTGAATCGAACCCGGGACCTTTGCTCAGCCGTCGCCCAAAAGTGCGACCCACTACCCAGTGCGCCTTCGATGCAGTCATTTTGTGCAATAAAGAAAAACGAATTTTTTGAACATAACTTCATTGCATATTCCAAAAACTACCGCTTATTCTATTCACTGGGAGTGGTTTATATTTCGCAGCTCCATGTCGCTTTGATAACAAGCCTGCGGTTATGGTTGCCACTCAGCATGAAGTGTCCGTAACTCGATTCTGCACTAATGCTTTACAATTTCATTATTGGAACACTGTGTTGCATTCTTGAGAAACAAGAAGTTAGTCAGACAGGACGGTTATAGAAAGAAAACAGGATAACTTTTATCGTTTGAATTTTTGCCTACCTTTTTTTTTGAAAATGCCGCCGGCAAGAAACCAACGTCGGCGCTGGTAGTCGGTGCCGCCTCTGCACACCCGGCCACTGGGAGACGGCCGGGTAGTTTGGAGCTCTCCCCTAGGGTGCTCCCAGGGGTATACCCACTAAAAACTCCAAGGCATTTTCCGACCATTGCCCGGAAAATTCCGAACGGAACACTAGGCCTATGACCTCGAGATATCCGCGCCGCGGGCCGTTCAGGGCAAGGAGGTACGCCACCACGGCCTCTCACCAGCACTCCGGTCCAAAGGACCCAGAGCCTCTCCCACAGCCCACCAAATCACCAAAATTGGGTATCCGGTGCTCTCACTTGCTCAGCGAAACACAGCGCAGGCGCTGCTTCACACCGTTAGCGAGAACGTGGTATCGATATGATCTTTTCTCGTTATTATTATTAGGCTGTAGTGTCCCACTGCAGGGCAAAGGCTTCCCAACCCACCTTGCAACATTTTCAGCACTAGCCACAGTCGTCCAATAATTTAGGCGTGGTCTCATCGTCAGTCTTACTTTTGTCTTTTAGTCATTACTTTTCTCGTAAAATTGCAAGTAATTACTTTGGCTGATCGAGCCGGTCTATTCTTGTAGAAGCATGACTTTCCAACGGTTACATGCAATTTAAATGAACCAAAACCTCATTCACTTGCCATGTCAACAACAAGTAACCCAGCCGTGAAAAGCTACAAGCTCGCCAAAGCTAACGAAGTGAAATCTAAAACTGCAGCTCAGCTAAACGTCGCGCGAGTGTGTTCACGGGCGCGCGAGTGAGTGCTCATTACTATGGAGAAATATGCCACAGTGAAGTAACAGGCCCAGTACTCCATGAAAATGACCGGGTCGTTTAGTGGATGAGAACTTGTGTCCTCGCATTGGGAGATCGTAGGTTTTAATTCAAAGATGCTACTCTGAATTTTTTATTTATTATTTAACCTTTCACAAAGGAGATTGTGCACAAAATTAAAGTTGCACAAAGGGCCATGGAGAGAAAAATTATGGGCATCAGACTCCGAGTTCGAGTCCGGAATTCTGAAATCCGTCGCTGGACTAAAGTACAAGACGTCGAATCAAGAGTGATGAAACTAAAGTGGAATTGGGCAGGACACTTAGCTGTACTTAGGTGATGGCAGGTGGAGTAAAATCCTGACCGTATGGTGTCCTAGAACCGGCAGACTAAATCCTGGTCATCTAGTGTCACGGGGGGTCGATGACATCACAAGAATTGTGGGGACTACATGGATCTGAGTGGCTCAAGACGGAGTACAGGAAAGGAGGCCTATACTTCGCAGTAGGTACTATGACTAATATTCAAAGTTATGTGCATATTTTTCCATGAGCTCGGTAGTGCAAAAACATATTTTTCATACTTTTACCAATAATTAGGTATATTTTTTCTTCTTAAGAATCACCAAATCCTAGCTAGATCCTCGTTCAAGCCTACCCTGAGCTTCAAAGCGATGACTTTTAAGCGCAACTGGGAACACGCTGAAATAAAAACTGTGTCAAGTTGGTGATCAGTAAAAATGAATCTATAGTAGAAGAAAGAAAGAAAAAAGAAAATACATTTATTGGCCACAAACAAAACACAAATAACACAAAAGAATGACATAACATACAACAGATACAAAGCAATACTGGTTTTGTAACGAAAATGTGAAGGGTGTAGCCAATCAAGTCCCATCCTCAGCATTTGCTGATACGGCATTCTTTACAACACACCGCGGCAGCGCTAGTATTCTGGTAAGACCTGTTGCTAGGGACGTCTTCACGTCACCGATATCACAATACAATATGTATAATTGTATGTATAATTAGAGTATTATCTTAGGTATAGTTGAATAGGACAAAAAAGAGGAAGATAGATATGTTAGGTCAGGTTAAGAAATACTTGCGGACGCGCAATCTTACACGGCCTTTGCTTCTTTCTACGAGGACGTGATGTCGCAGAAAGAAGTCGCGGAGCGCCTTCGAGAAGAAGACTCTCACGCTGATGCGCGACGAAGGGCAAGGAGGGGGAGGAGACGCCGAACTGGTGTGCGTCTCCCTCCTCTCCGTAGAGGAAGCCAGTCGGCGAATGGTGCGGGGGCACCGGCGCCGGCTTTGCACAGGCCTCCTCGCCAACCCGTCTGCCAAGCGTGGTGAGTATGGCAATTACCCCTCATGTGATTGAGGGAGGCCCGTGCCCCAGCAGTGGGGACTTAAACGAGCTGATGATGATGATGATGAAAAAAAAGGTTAAGAAATAAATAGATAAATAAATGTAAAAAATTACGATGCCAAAAATAATAGTTAGCCGTGGAAAGTACCTACATTTTCTTTGACTCCCACAGTAGGCAAAGCTTTTGTGTGGGTCAAAATAAGAGTTACCTAAATTACAGATGACTATGTCAACACTCGTCAGTTTATGAGTAAATTAATGTCTAAAATACATTACGTAATTAAATAAATATTACATCAATTTAAGGTACAACATAGATACTGCGCAGTACACTATGGACGAATATAGGCTGATGTTTGATTGAAGCTTATGATATATGATCTGCAGTTTAGAGTAAGAATATGTAAAGGTGCTTTACTATATTTTGTTATACTGTATCCACGTCTTTAGACGAAATGTGGTTTAATTTCTTTGAGTTTGTTTAATGACTGTGTCTCGCAAAAGTCATTAATCGCAGTTTTAGTACACTTTCCATTAAGAACAGCTGAGACGTCATCAAAAGTTCTTTTTAAAATTGTATAACTCAACTCATCAATATTTTGTAGAAAAAAAAAATTACTGACTTAAGGTGACAGGTAGGCTATACTAGCGACGCCAATTAACCTTAATTGTTAGCAACTAAACCGGATATCTTTTAAACAATTTCGAAATTGCGGCCTCTCAGAAAACTCATATAATATTGTTTTAATACTTATACTTAACTTTTGGGTCTGTTTTTGTAATCGTTTGTAATTTTTAGCTTCTAAACCGGATCTATTTTAAACAATTTCGGGATTACAACCTCTCGGCAAACACTTATCTATTTATTAAATAACCGTGCACAAATGCGGACCCAACATTTGTACGCGAAAAATTGATTCACGTTAAAAGTGGCCGCTTATGGCGGTAATCAATCTTTCGCATGGGTACTAAAACGGACCCAACATTTGTGCATGGTTATTTAATAAATAGTATAAGTGTTTGCCGAGAGGTTGTAACCCCAAAATTATTTATTTTATTTTTATTTTTTTATTTTTTTTACTGTAGATAGGTAAGCGTTTGACCATATTTCACCTGATGGTAAGTGATAATATGGTCTAAGATGTAGCACGATTACCTAGAAGATACCTATTCACTCGCGCTTTGAAAACCCCCAAATTGTAGCCACTAGGGAACACCTCTTCAGGCAACTGATTCCACTGTTTCGCAGTACGAATAAGAAAACAGGATTCAAACCTCTTTGTGCGGACTTTTGGTATTTCTACCATGTACCGGTGTCGATTGAGGGTCTGCCTGGTGGAGTAGTGGAAGAACGGAGATGCTCCAATGGCATTGTACAGTTCCGTGGCGCACTCTCCATTTCTCCATATTTAAAATAGATCCGGTTTAGTAGCTAACAATTAAAAACGAATGGTGTCGCTTGTTTGGGCTACCTGTCGCCTTAAGGTTGCCAGCGCACTATTGACTCCACGGGTGTTGCGGGCATCCACAGGTGGCAGAAAGCGCTTACCTTCAGGTCATCCTTATGCTCATCTACCACCTACGAGTATCAAGTATAAAAAGTACTGTTCTAAACTAACCAGCAATTGGGTATAAAACAGTCCAAACTTCACACAAGGCTCCTACCATTGTCAAAGTCGCCAGACATCCGCCGTAGTGTACAAAACTTGCCCACCGTATCTAGACAACTATGTCAAATATTTGCCAAAACTATCGGCTAAGTCGGAGTTGGCTGAAGTGGCTAAAGTATCGATTTATCGGGACCGATTGTTCACAACTATTCTAATTGTAGGTTATTGGGGAGTAAATTGGAGACGTCACTTGAGTCCATTTGGTCCCCTCTTAATTGATATTGAGGCGAAATTTGTTGAATTTGAATTAGTGGTGTTATTTGGTTTATATAAAGGTGTGTGTAGTCGCCTCATAAATGAAATAAAGAAAACATTTACCTCTTCAATTTACCAACCTCTTTCCTTATTCCCGGTTTATCCATGGTCAGCACAGTACCTACGTACGTTTATCTTTTTTTATATGTGATAGGTGACAGGTGAGCAGACGGATCGCCTGATGGTAAGCAATTGCCGCCTTCCATAGACACCCGCGACACCAGTGGAGTCAAAAGTGCGCTGCAACCTTTAAACCCCCCTTTCCCATGGACAAGGCCTCCGGTACCCTCGCTCACGCAGCGAAACACAGCACAGTGCGCATTCATGGCGCAACGTGGCTCTCCCAGGGTTCTTCTATCCATTCCATCTCTTTTTACGAGTACGTGTGATTAGCAGGCGATCATCCATTTCCATCTTTAAAAAAAATATATTTTCTGTAAATTTTTGACTGATTCTCATCATCATCATCATCATCAGTCAGCGTGGAAGCGACTGCCGTCTGACCTTCGCAATCCTTAGACAGGGGCACCAGACCAATTAGATGATTACTCGCTTTATGTCGTGCTGGAATTTTTAATTTAGGTACCTACTTATGGTGACGGGTAGGGCACACTAGCGACGCTAATCGATTTTAATTTTTAGCTACTAAACCGGATCTATTTTAAACATTTTCGGGGCTACAACCTCTCGGCAAACACTTATACTATTTATTAAATAACCATGTAAAAATGTTGGGTACGCGGAAAATTGATTCACGCTTAAAACGGCTCCAACATTTGTGCATGGATATTGAATAAATAGTGTAAGTGTTTGCCGAGAGATTGAAACCCCTAGTGTGCCCTACCCGTCACCTTAATTTACTCCATTCATTTGATAAAAAAATCCATCTTCGCAACTTTCACACCCAGGATTGTTATCTAAAATATACGCGTATGTTTACAAATACGCAACTGCTTTTTAACATTCTTGTTTAGTTGCTAATTAAGAAAAAACCTGTTAGGTGACTCGTGGAAAATCTTATCCTCGGCTGACATCACTCCGCTGATTAAATTAGCATTTTCATCAAAAAGGCAAGAGGGTGAATAAGTTTACAAACTACTCGGGCCCAATGTTCAATACAGTTCAATACAGGGTGTATCTGTAAACATTTTCATCGTGTTCTACTAACCATTATGAACAAAATTTGTTGTATCACTTACGGAACTTTGCATGAAAAAATTTCAACTTTTCATACAAAGTCGGTCACGTGACTTATAATATAAATAATAATATATATAATAAGTTTATTCCTATAAGCAATTTACAAATGAACACTTAAATCTAGCGGCTCTTGTTAACATACTTGTATCACAGCAGCCAGTAATCGAATTACTATTACACAGTTGGACGTGTGGTCCCGCCGTGTGGTCCCCGGCAAAGTAGAATAGGCCACCCTCACTCTTACCGAGGTGTCGTAAAAGGCGACTAAGGTAAAGCTGCTGGCATGATCATCAGCACCCAGAGAAGGAAAACTCTGCATTTATATCAAAACCCTCGCCAACCCGTCTGCCAAGCGTGGTGAGTATGGCAATTACCCCTCATGTGTTTGAGGGAGGCCCGTGCCCCACCAGTGGGGACTTAAATGGGCTGATGATGATGATGATGAGTTGGACGTGGGCGCGCAGTTCAATTTTGGATGAACTTATGGATTAGTTTATTTATTTATTTATTTATTTATTTATTTATTTATTTATTTATTTATTTATTTATTTATTTATTTATTTATTTATTTATTTATTTATTTATTTATTTATTTATTTAAGGTACACATACAGATTAACGTCACAGGAATTATTGAAATAGTACATTTAAAATAGCTTATCTAGACCTTAATCCTAAACAAGTGTACACAACATGATTAACGTTTACATATCATTGGAAATTAAATTATAAAATTTTAAAAAATATATATATATATATATATGAAAAGACTTAAATATTATTACAACGTCATCGTCAGCCCATTAATAATAAGTTAGTAAGTAATACGGAAAATAAATCATTTGAAAATTTCAGAATCAAGACTATAACATTTTAGGCTTTACTATTGAATTAATTAAGAGGTCTTTATGAACCCAATTTAAATTAATTAAATTAATAAATGAATTAAGGGAATAAAGGGTAATTTTTGTGTGTGTGTGTGTGTGCGTGTGTTTGTGTCCTTGTGTGCGTGAGTGTGTGCCAGCGGATCCAACCTAAGAGGCCTTCAGTCTGGACGTAATTTAGCTCCAGTAACCAGGCTTCTATAACCCGTTTAGCTTCCCGTGTAGATATCTCCTTTATCGTAACGTAACCATACGGCATACAGTGTTGTAGATACGTGGCATAAGGAAGAGGGGATGCTGCCTTGCGAAAGTATAGTACTTGGTCATTTTGTATGTGGAGTCGTAAAAATTTTCAATGAATTTCTATAAGTCGTTGAACAAATGTTGTTCAGAATGGTTAGTAGAACACGTGGTTAAAGGGATGAAAATGTTCACATACACACCCTGTATTTTAATGACACTCGCTCATATGCTACATTTTGTTAAATGTCAGAATAAAGAAACAGAGTAAATAATGTAGTTAGGTTTTATTATCACCTTTGTTTATGAAAAATAAGCCGTGTGGTCGCCGGCAGAAGCCGTGTGGTCGCCGGCAGAGTAGAATAGGCCACCATCACTCTTACCGAGGTGTCGTAAAAGGCGACTAAGGTAAAGCTGCTGGCATGATCATCAGCACCCAGAGAAGGAAAACTCTGCATTTATCAAATGAAAACCCTCGCCAACCCGTCTGCCAAGCGTGGTGAGTATGGCAATTACACCTCATGTGATTGAGGGAGGCCCGGCCCCAGCAGTGGGGACTTAAATGGGCTGACGATGATGATATGAAATTCACAATCGCCTCGTTGATCTAGTGGTTTAAGTACCAGGCCGTGATTTCGGGATTCGATTCCCGGGTCGTTCAAAGGTATGTTTTGATTTTTCCGCACATAGCTCGGGATTGTGATCACTGCTGATGTGGTGAAGAAGCCTGATCCCATCATAGTAGCGATGACTTCATTTCTATGATGAAAGCTTTTGCTCTGCTGTGGGACAGTATAAAGGCTGACACTATTATGTGAAATTCGTTTTATTGCGTGATATCTCCTTTTTATAGGTTATTTAACGCCATGTTGGTCTAGTGGCCGTTATCCCGGGGTCCTGGGTTCGATTCCCGGGTCGAGCAAAAAGTATGTTTCGAATTTTTCGAACATAGCTCGGGTTTGTGATCACCAATCCGTATTTGGCAAGCGTGATGATTATACCTATTCCCAAAATAGCAACGATGACTTGATTTCTATGATGGAGGCCTTTGCCCTGCAGTGGGACAGTATATAGGCTGATACTATACTATAAGTATCTCCTTTTTCATTTGATATTTTAGACTTAGCCATCAAACTACCAAATCTGTTCGGCAAAAAAGATTTGATGCATGCTAATAAACTGACCACTAGGGATGTCCAAGACCGTTCGAAGTGGAGGACTCGAAGTAGGTAAGCGGATCCCAGGCTCCGAAGCGACAGCTTGGAACGCAACCGAGACAAAACGCTATGATGATAATAGTAAATAAATAAAATAAATATTTCACAACATCACATACATTGATCTGACTCCGAGATAGGTAGCCTAAGCACCTGTGTTACGGATATCAGAATCAACAGCGGAATTACAAATATATACATATAATACTTTTCTTTTGTAAATACATACTTATAATACATACAAACACCCAGACCAATACAAACAGACATGTTCATACACTCAAATGTTTGTACTGTGCGGGGATCGAACCCGCAACCCTTGGACCAAAGGCAGCGTTCACTACCACTCTTCCAAACGGGTCTTCCAAATGATAACAAATAGTTATCTTTTTCCCAGTGTGTGATAAAGTGTATTCTACTTTTAATCGATATAATACATCATAGCGCAACACATTTGAAAAGTTCAATAGAAAACATCCTCGTAGCAATAAATTCCGAATCCCCTTTTATATATTGAACTAAAAGTATAATTACTCAACTTAATTACTAAACAATGTGGCATTGTTCCTCGGTAAACTGTAGCGGAATAAACAGACAATAACACTTCTGCCCGCGGCGGGGGTTTATTAATCCTGTCATTATTAGCCCGCGATATTAGACAATGACGCTCTAACTCAATAACCCCGACGCAATATAGGGTTAAGATCTAAACTTAAGGAAAGTGTGCAAAATATTCTTATTTACTGGCGTACCCACAGAATTAAAATGTACTCCTACGCCTATCGCCCTCTCTTTGTTTCCGCAAATAAGTTCAATTTATTCTCAAGTCTTAAGACCAGGGTCTTTAACCAGTGCATTATAGCAGTATTATTCTTCTTATCCGGTACACTCTTGGCAGAGGGATCGTGTTCGTCATGTACGTACTCATAGTATGGATAGGGGTAGTTGTGATGCGCTTCACTGGTTGCCGCCACCGCTGCCTGCTCGAGGTCATCCTCGTTTGCACTCGTTGACTGAGTATCCAATGGCAGATTTGATTTGGTCAGTCCAACGTGTGGGTGACCTCGCGCACGGTCTAATGCCTTCTACTTTTCCTTGAGCTTCTTTACCAGTATTATACGGAGCCGAAACGTGGACACTGACTGAGGGGCTGATCTACAAGTATAAAGTAGCACAGCAGGCGACCGAGCGTGATATACCCGGAGTGTCACTCGCAGATAAAATTCGTAACCAAGTTATTCGTCAGAGAACTAAAGTCATAGTCATAGAGGGGGTTTAAAGATTGGCAGCGCACTTGTGACTCCACTCATGTCGCGGGTGCAATCGCTTACCATCAGGTAATCCGTCTCCTCGTCTGCCCCCTATACCATAAAAAATAGACATTTCAAGCAGGATCAACACGCTGAAGTGGATATGGGCCGGTAATGTCTCTAGACGTACTGATGAAAGATGTAGTCGACACGTACGGGAGTGGAGTGTTCGCCACGTGGGGAGACGCAGTGTTGGACGCACTGCGCCGGGACGGACTGACGATTTGAGAAGGCTGGTGTGAACTGGATGCCGACTGCTCAGGACCGGGTTGGTTGGCGTTCTTTGGGGGAGGCCTACGTTCAGCAGTGGACGAAGATATGCTGACAAATCTCAAGAAATGGCGCTGGGTATCGATTACATCGCGCAGTGTTTCGCATTGTCTGTCGTCGTCTTTAGAACTTACCTCTTTATAAATAGTAGTAAAGAAGATGGATAAAACTTAATCTATACATTCAACCAGTTGGTAACTGTGGTGTTTCTAAACGGTTTCTGGTGACCTTCAAAAACTCCTAGAGTCCTCGTCATCAAAGAAGTGCTGCGGAAAAATACGTAACTAAAATTTTAGATTCAGTCCCCCTTATATTAATCGCGAACTAAAGATAGTCCCGGATCAAAATTCATATCAGCCCCTTTTAGTGTTGGAACGGGATGACATGAGCTTTAGTACATTGCGTGTTAGAACGGGATGACGGTAATAACTTAAGATCGCGATTTATAATAAGGTGGCTTATGTCTATACCTACAAATAAAGTTCAAATTTCAATGTATTGATGCCGACTGCAGTGCGCTTTTCCTGGAACTTCTTTTGTGACGTGGACTCTATTTTGTTTTAGTTCTACAGTTTTGATGTGAAGACGCCCTTTAGGGCGTGTGCGGTTTAAAACTCTGACATCAGGGCTTAACAGCCCGTGCGGTAAGAAAAAGAAGATGTAGAAAATAAGTGACAATCTCCAAAATTCACCAGCCAATCCTCCAGCTAGAGTTATGTAGATTGCGTCGAGCAAATTACAGTATTGGCAAATGCGCTAATTTCCCCTCCATTGTCCCTCACACCCTAATTGAAGTAAGATTATTATTGACTAACACCCCCAAATTAACGATTCACACAAACTTCCCTTGTACATACGCCCCATCGGCTTGACTTCGTAAACTTCGCGTAAATCTTAAGTCGTAGAGTATAAGGCTTGAAATTGTACTTAGTGTGTCACTGTATGTAGGGTTGCCAGATCTTCGCAACGTAAAAGAAAAACTTAAATTGAATATTTCAGAAAAATGGCTGTACAAGCTACCGACGAAGTTTGTTTCCGGTTTTATCATCCCATTTAACTGTAGGAGAGCCACGCTTCGGCATGATTGGGTGGGCTGGTCCAGTACCGGATCCGGGGAAGGGGGATATAAAGCTTGACACAAGCTCGCACATGTGCTCTGTCAAGCCTTATATCCCCCTTCCCCGGACTGCATTGGCGTTGCAGTGATCGTCGGCGGCAACCCCTTACCACCAGGTGATCCATCTGCTCGTCTGCCACTTATCTGCCAGGAGAGCTCTTTAAGTGGACACCATCTTCATCATCTTAACGCATCTATCCCAGTTGCATCCAAAGCCGTTAAAAAATAAAAAAAATATAACCCCTTCGCAACCCGCAATAGTGGACCAGACCAACTGGCACAGGTTTACATCATCAGAATAATAATTTCAACAATAGGAAAGTTTCCCGTGAGAGAGCCACGCTTCGGCATGTATGGGCCGGCTCGACTGGACTGATACCACGGCCTCACAGAAAACCGGCGTAAAGCAGCACGGTGCTGTATTTCACTGCGTGAGTGAGGGTACCGGAGGCCCAATCCGGAGGAAAGAGAAGGTTTAATGGTTGTCAGCGCACTTGTGACTCCACTAGTGTCGCGGGTGTCTATGGACAGCGGAAATCGCTTATCATCAGGCGATCCGTCTGCTCGGCTGCCACCTAAAACATTTAAAAAAAGTTGTCCGAAACCTGTAGATTTTCTCACGATCTTTTCCTTCACCGCCGCCGAGCGAATATTAGATATTTGTACATCGATACATGCTCAGATTTGAACCTGAAACAAGAAAAATTACCTTCTACACGTTCTAATCCTTAATCAGGTGCCAGACGTGTGACAACCCTATGTGTACAACACAGAGGAAATACCTTAAATTAACCATCTACACAGAATCATACCCATCAGCTCCGTTAATTATCAGCGCCTAACCCCCATAAAACAAGGTAACCCATAACTATTCGAGAAGTTGGTAATATACGATCAATTAAATAGCGCCACTGAAACTGGGATCCGATGGGCCGGCATTATTTACAGAGGGCTGTCCCGGGGGAAATCGGACGAAAATGAACCTTATTGACAAATGTATTCGTACAGTTTTGAGTTTGGTCTGTTTGGTAAGAGCCGTGGCTCAACATTATGTACACTCAAGGGTCATCACTAAGGCTAGTTTTGCCATACTCTAGTCGATAAGGCAACGCAAGTGTATTGTTTATTTGCTGTTTATATGTGCAGCGTTCGAGAAGCTACGCAGCATATATTCGGCCCATCTACCGCAGTGTCTCAAGACGAAAGTCTTTAATGCATGTGTGTTGCCAGTGATGACATACGAAACCGAAACGTAGCCGCTTACAATGTGCCGATTAAGGAGGCTCAAATTAACCGAGAGAGCAATGGAGAGAGCTATGCTCAGAAATCTCCTTGCGTGATCGTATCAGAAATGATGGGATCCGCAGAAGAACTAAGGTCACAGACATAGCTCAAAGGATTGCATGCCTCAAGTGGAAATGGGCAGGGCACATAGTGAGGAAAACGGGATCCCTTTAATTGGCATAATGTGTTTTGTCCTAATATGGATTGGCATAATGAAATTGGCATAATTTATTTAGCATAATATTAATTTGGCCGAATTTGGTTTTAGCATAATATATACTGTGGCATAATTATTATTTAGCATAATGCATTTATCATTTCTTATATTATATAGAGTAAAAGTAGGTTTAGGTGCGGCGGGGGTGGGCCTTGGGCCACCCGTAGCCGCTTTTTAATGACTTATGGTTAATTATTTTATGCTTACTCATGTTTATGCTTATTAGTATTTTTGACAGTGAAGCCGAGGAAAACAAACGGCCGTTGGGGCAGAAGGGTTCTCGAGTGGAGGCTACGTAGAGGAATTGGCAGCCGTGGCAAGTTGTACCGACGATCTGGTGAAGGTCGCGGGAATCCATTGGATGCGGGCGGCACAGGACCAATCTATGTGGAGAATATTAGGGGAGGCATTTGTCCAGCAGTGGGCGTTTGTTGGCTGAAATGATGATGATGATGTACAAGATCAAAATTTTTGGGCGGACTGTTTTGACATCCTTAAGATTCCATTTACAAGAGAACTGGAGCTAGCAAAATGTGACTAAAATTTTGATGTTGACGCTTGACAATGATCTAAGACTTATTAAATCTAGTACCCAATTACGATGATGACTGCCGTCAAAACTCCACAATAGTTAGACAGGGGAACCAAACCAACTGGATGAAGATTACATGATCAGAATTATTTTCACTACTTTATTATTTTTGGTAATGAAATATCTATCGTGCAGCATTCATCACAACGTTTCCCATCACCGCTGAACTAGTAGTAGAAATAAGCACACATATTTGAAAAATCCAGTGATACGTTCTGTTTAGTACGCACCCTTTCATTTTTAATGAGCTACAATCAGTGGCTACAATAAAGGTACTGTTACACATGCTTATAATTATGCTTAAACATGCTACTGTTGTTTGAGCAAGTGCTACTTAGTAGCAAGTATGGACGGACGTGCAACAATAAAGCATGCTAATATTGACCATACTAGATAAATCGCACGCCGCGGTCGATTTTTAAACATGCTACCTGTAGTGCGGGCGGAAGGGGGAGTGTGGCGGAGTGCTTTAGCATGTGTAAACAGGTTTATATATTTTTAAGCATGCTAAAATATGGGTAAAAGCACGCTTATGGATAGCAAATGTGGACAGTTCCTTAAGCATTCTTTTTAAAAATTATGTAGGTAAACCCTTACCACATATCACACATTCACCAAAAATTATCTCACACAAGCACATTACACACACACATGCATATAATATATAGACTATACATACATACAATACACACACATAGCCTCACCTATTCATTTCGCACCAAAATAACACACATCAGGAACATTTTAAATTCAATTTTTCATTCTCAAATTACAATAATAATACTTAATATAATATTTTTTCTAAAATTTTTAAAATAATTTGGTCACATCTACTTAAGTAAAACAAATTCTTAGCAACTTATTCATTGTAAACATTTTTATCATAAATTAATTGTAGTAAAGTTATTATTCATTACTGACCGGTCTGACCCGATAAGAAACTATGTCTAGTTAATTGTCATCGGATTTCTGCGACACAAGCAGTTTTTGCTTAGTGCAGAAGTCTCTGTATTTATGACTATAGATATATAAATGATATTTTATTTTTATTTTTTTTTTTTTTAAGCATACTACTAAATTAGCATGTGTAACAGTAGCTTAACCCAGGAACTGCACACTCAAGCTTTTAGTCAAGATGCTCAAACACATTAAGTCAGTGCCTGACTGAGAAGTAAGGAGTGCAGCGGTCTCTCGCGTCTACAGCTCGAGATCTCAACACTTCCGCCTTCTGAACACTCGACGCTGCGCCGAGTGCATACACATGCTCGACTACCGCTCAGAGGTGCTCCGTTTCGCCTAGTATTGTCTTAATTAAACGTGAATTTCATGACCATTTTTCACAAACGTCGCGTGGAGAAGCTTGAGAGCGATGGTAGCTCAATGGATACGAACGCGCCTTCCACGCAGGTGGTCGAGATTCGAATTCGAGCATGCACCAATGGTTTTTTTAAATCTTTGTGCGTATTTCTACCATTACCATTGCTCGGCGGTGAGGGATAACTTCGTGAGGAAACCTGGAGGGATAACATGGTAAGCGATTGCTGCCCATGGACACCCGTGACACCAGTGGAGTCACAAGTGCGCTGCCAACCTTTTAATCCCCCTTTCCCCCAGAATGGGCCTCCGGTACCCTCACTCACGCAGCGAAATACAACACATTGCTGCTTTACGCCGGTTTTCTGTGAGGCCGTGGTATCACTCTGGTCGAGCCGGCCCATTCATGCCGAAGCGTGGCTCTCCCACGGCTTATTAGCGGTGCCGTTGAAATATCTGGCTATTACAAAAAAAAAGGTAATGTAAATTTATTTATTTATTTAAGGATAGCCAACAAAACATACATCATTACACGGTAGAAGGAAACACGCATACATTCCAAGATGCTGTCTTAATTAAAGGCTACCACGACATGCTTATAATATAATCAATTTCAAATAGGAAACACGAAAAGAAAAGTAGGAAAAGTCAGAAGCAGACTCATTTATTTCCAGCAAGAAAGTGACATAGTATTAAACCATAATGTTCCATTACAAAATGTGCAATGAAACATACAGCGTGTTTATTTGATACGGGCGAATATTTTAATGGCGATTACTATCGGACCTAGGGAACCTGTTTACATACATTTCTTTAGGAAATTAAGGTACTTTTTTTTTCATACAAAATAATTGAGCACGCAATGTATTGCATCCACTGGTAGTTAACGTTAATAACATCAATTAACGTAGACATAAGTATCTAAACGTCATACGAGTGTCATGACACTCATGTCACTTGTCATGTCAAACAAAGTTGGACGGCATACATTGCTGCTGGGTTGCACTTTAGAAAAATCATTACACCTAATTAACCACAAAATTTAATGAAATGATTATCTTATACGATTCGTAGGATCAGATATTTTAGCTGGATTAATTATTCGCCCGTATAAAATACACACGCTGTATAGCTCCACTGTTACTGTTGAGGCCACATAAAGCCTATCAAAAACGCATCGGCAATTACACACATCACATCGTGACGTCGGAGCTAATCATCGGGAACGGCCATTGCACTTTGAGACACCGAACCGCGATACTTACCAAAAATACGAGTATTTATTTTAATTAATCATCTCTATCTGTTAAAACCTATAATTGGAGTAAACTGAAGTATCCAGCACATCTACGGGTCTTATTTCAACTATCCTGCGTAAATCAGTTACAATTATAAGAACAACAATTTAAAGTTTTACTCTTCTAATAATAAGGAAGACATGTGCTTTTGCAATGCTGATTTGAATCTACGTTGTGAATACGACAAATCAATATCAATTTGAGATGACCGTATTAGTTTACTGAACTGTGATTGAACCCTATCAACGGAAGAAAAATGGCCTTGTCCTGTCCTGAATCCTTTCTCCTTGAATGGCAGATATCTAGAGACGCGGGCTAGTTTGTACGGTACATTGAAATTAACCTTGCTTAATAAATTAGCGCAATCAATAAGATTATTAGCCAGTCAGTTTCCAACAAGAACAAATGATCAGTTATACTACGGCGATTCTCTAATAAAGTAATATTAAGTTTAATCTAAACTTAGTTGACAAAGTTAAAACAGTGGGTGCAACTTTGCACGAACGCTTCACTGTCGCTGACAATTAGTCAGCTAGTTATTTAGCTGACAGCAGGTACAAGATGACAGGACATCAGCAACAACATAAAATCAGGGTCATTTTACTATGTACTTTTCTCCTTAGTATGCGAAAAATAGTTCGGCGCTTTTCGTTAGATGGAGCTTGTAAAAAGCAGTCTGGCTATTACAAAAAGCAGTAAGTGTAAAGCTGTGGTGTAAAGTAATAATAAGTTCAATCTAAATTTGATTGACTAAATTAAAACAGTGGGTGTAGTTTTTCACGAACGTTTCGCTGTCGCTGATAGTTAGCTAGCTTAGTGAGTTAGCTGACAGCAGGTAAAAGATGACAGGAGATATGCAACAACATAATTTTACTTAGTACTTTTTTCCTTATTATATAAAAATAGTTCAGCGGTTTTCGTTAGATGGAGCTTTAAAAAGCAATGGTTTATCGTTGTTTCGTAGATGTCACTATGTATTTGTACATCACGCTAGTACAGCGTGTTTCTGAAACAATGACCTCAAGCCGCCCGCCCGCCCACGTTACCAACTTTAAAAAAGTATGGGAAATATAAGTAAGTGCTTAAGCTACTTAGTACGGAATCAGGTCAACTTATGAGAGGTTGTGAGAATTATTATTATTATTGTCAGTTGTTCCATAACCACGGGCAATTATGTCCCGGACTTTTGGAAGGCGTGCGTGGGGCCGAAGCCAACACGTATAGGCCGTTCAATTGACAGTTTTACTATAATGTGATGTGACACCAGCCGGCGACGATCCCTGTATACACTACAGAAGTGTAGCCAAGGACAGTCCCCGGTTGGCATAAGACTATTAAAAATAATGGAAAATTATTATTATATACCAGACATCTAAAAGGTATTGGGAATTTTGTTATTAGCAAATAAAAATATTTCTGATATTCTGGGGGCCGTATTAACACAGCCGTTGAGTATTGGTCGTGTTCCTCTAGATGGCGCTAGCACTGACTAGCCGACTGATGCCTCTATCGCAGTAAATATAAGTTACTCTATGCATAAAATAAAATATACTACATAAATAAAATAAATAAATACTTATTCACCACGATTACTCTGCCAAGAATGATACGACTGAAAAGAAATAAATATTATAACAGTATTGATATTTACACAAGTAAGTTATTTCGTCTCAACCCTTACCTTTGCAAATCCCTATACAATAATCCAATTAAAACAGTAGCTCATTAATCACGCGTTATTGTGGGCCAATAATTACGGCAGCGACAAAATAAACAGATTACACCGCGTGTAAATAACCTTCGACGTGTGACTACGTTAATTGGACTCGTCACGTGAAAATGCGTGCTAATAGCTCGGGCTACGTGGGGAGGCGTCTTAATACAACGACGATCGCGTGGATTCTGTAGTGATGTGAGTCAGGCCGTATAAATATGTACTACCCGTAAGTACTCGAAAAACTCAGGTACAAATTTTGGATCGACGCAGCCGTCGGTTATGAAAGTTAACACAAACATTCAACACAGATAAAAGCGTAAACATATCTAATACACACTGTTCAACTCCGCTTATGAATAAAGACATAACGATTCCAGCCAGACTCAAAATCCGTGCAAATTACAAAACTACGCTCTTCACACCCAGTGGCAGAGCAAACACCAAAACAGTCTGTATAGGACAAACTTTCGGATCTGGTTTGTAGCTAAACCGAGTCGCGGCCAAGTTAACTGGATCCCTCAGAATTTTTGACGTTGTTTGCGGCGTGCAACTAACTGCATGCGGGGTTAAATTATTGTCACACTGAGATGCTATGCATTAGAGCAAAATGGACGTGAAAATGGAAATGACTGACTGGATGACGCAATTGGTAGTGACCCTGCCTCTTACGCCAAAGGTCGTGGGTTCGATCCCCACCCTGGACAAACACTCGTGCGATGAATACTTGTGTTTGTTCGGTATCTGGGTGTAATATATGTATTTAAGTATATTTTTATGTTCCTCTGTTGTCTGATATCTGTAACACAAGTGCTTAAGCTACTTAGTACGGAATCAGGTCAACGTATGAGATGTTGTGAGAATATTATTATTATTAATTGGTGAGTTGACACACAGTCGACAAAACATGAATTTGCTTTTTTATTATGAACTTGTTTTGGCTTTACGCAGAACCCTAGAATTGAGAGCTGTGTTACGGATATTGGACAACAGATGAATTACAAAATATAATACTTAGTTAAATACGTAATTAAATTAACTATGTTTCACCTATACTTTGAACAAATACATGTGTTCATCAGGCGTATGTTTGTCCGGAATAGACAGAGTGCATCGGCAGAGTGGATCACATTCCCTTGCTTTTGTATGATAGGTTAAAAAAGAAATCGTCAGTCATAGCAAGAGGGCCTAATTTAAAGCACACGTTACGATCAAATCGGAATTTCACTCTCTTTCACACGCGCTGTGTGTCTCCTTTGTTTGGATGCGACAGGTATATTCTCGTACGATACGGGACGGCTTTAAATTAAACTATAAGGTGATGAACCTCGGGAACGATGAATACATTGAAACGAGAAAGAGAAAAAGGATGCACCACAATAATGTTTGCCCAGAGTGAGAACCGAACCCTTTGACGTATGTGCGACGGTTAACACCAAATTCACCAACCGATGGCGAGTCATTGGAAAGCAAAAGGTGAAAATGGTGACGAACCTAAGAAATATTTATTTATTTAAAGGATACCAACATAGGTTACAGCAATAACACACAAAAAAAAACAAAACTCTAAAAGATAAAAGATCTAACTGTATCTACTATTACAGGAAATTACATCATGCATAATAATAAAAAACAAAACAAAATTAAAGGAACTATAGCTACAATTTGTGTGCCACTAGTTGACTGCGAAAAAAAAATTAAGTAAATCTTACATACATAATAAAATAGTAAAAGAAAAGAAATTACGCATGCTAAGGTCCGTCACCAAATTTAAGAGAGTTTATGAACTAGGGATATGATGATATGAATATAGAACACAACGCAAGGAGAGAGAGGTAATAAGCTATGACTCTGTTTTAATAGCATCTCCCATTAGACCAGCACCCCTGTGAGGTATCACTCACGGACCTCACATAACTGGTGTCCATGTACAAACTTTATAATTGGCCATAACCCCCAATACGATGTCCCGCGGGGCCCAGTAATTAACCGACGGGACGGACGACTGGAGATGTTATACATGTCTGTTTGTTTTATATGCTTTCATTATACTACAGTTTAACTACTGGACTTAAGTAGCCCTAATAATTAATATAAAATATCAAACATATTCGATCGGAGCCCAAAATAATTCAGTTTGTGTTAGATGTATCAGAATCAATTAAATAAATAAGGTGGGAAAAAACTGGGCTTTATTTTTGGATATGAATCGAATCAAAAATTAAGACTGCCTTTTTTATTCCACTAATCGGCACAGTAATATAAAGATGCAATTTCCCCTAAAAAAATTAGGTCTCATACTCACCGTATAAGATATCATCATCGTCAGCCCATTGAAGTCCCCACTGCTGGGGCACGGGCCTCCCTCAATCACATGAGGGGTAATTGTCATACTCACCACGCTTGGAAGACGGGTTGGCGAGGGTTTTGATATAAATGCAGAGTTTTCCTTCTCTAGGTGCTGATGATCGTGCCAGCAGCTTTACCTTAGTCGCCTTTTACGACACCTCGGTAAGAGTGAGGGTGGCCTATTCTACTCTGCCGGGGACCACACGGCCGAAGACGGTATAAGATATACATTACCGGATATTCAGTAAAAATTAAATGGTTTTCCCCTATAAAAACTTACATCGAAATCGTACAAGCAGTAACATTCTACCTTGCTGGATGAAATATTGTTATTCCAACTCTAAGAGGAACACTAAAATCAAACGCTACGCTAAAACACGGAGGAAGTGGAAAATCTTACTCATCCACAGTCGAAATATCTCTGGGAGCATATCGTTTATGCCCCACCTAAACCATCCCAGGGGAAGGTATAAGGGAATTTTCATGCGCACTTTGGAGTAACGAGTTGCGTAAATAAGACACTGGGAAGAGTGGGAAGTGAGCATGGAGAAGACGCTTTTACATCGTACGATTTGGGAATACTTAAAAGTAGGTCAACGTAAATAAATGAAAGCACATGATTTTCCAAAATATAATAAAGTCGTAGGATTTATTTACAAACAGCCATACAACAGTTATTTACCACAATGTGTATTTTTTTTTCTTTTTTAATTTTTTTTTTCTGTTTCACATTGTGTTTACAACTACTGTTTGCCCTGTGTTGTGATGCTTAGAATAATACATGTTTTCTTTCTTTCAAATTTCCTTATTCCAATAGTAATTTATAAACATTGATGTGTGGCACTAATTGTCAACATGACATAAGAAGCAGTCAATTATGTCTAAATTACCTACCTACTACATATAAGTATCTATTTTCACTTTTTTACATTATGATGGACAAACGACCAGACGGCTCACCTGATGGTAAGTTATTACCGCTACCCATGGAAATTTGCAACACATGAGGCTTGAGCTGTGTGTTTTATAAGAACTAAACTTTTATACGAAGTAAAGCTAAAGTGTTTGCAAAGTTTATATATGTCGAAAGATATAATAATAATAATTCTCAAACATCTCATACGTTGACCTGATTCCGTACTAAGTAGCTTAAGCACTTGTGTTACAGATATCAAACAACAGAGGAGCACAAATATATACTTAAATACATATATTACACCCAGACACCGAAGAAACACAAGTGTTCATCGCACGAATGTTTGTCCAGGGTGTGGATCGAACCCATGACCTTTGGCGTAAGAGGCAGGGTCAGTACCAATTGCGACATCCGGTCAGTCAACCAAGATATGTCCAACCAACCAACCAAGTCAAGATATGCACCGTCATAAATTATTCAAGAGCAATTAGTGGCGCCACTAATTTATTTAATTACCTAATTGTAATGAATTGGTGACTTTTGAAGCTTATTTTGCACACGCCATTCAAGTGACAATCATCTCGAGTCTCGACATCTCGAATATGATTTAAGTGTCTATTGGCGGCATTGTTAAGTTAGCAAGACAACAGTAAATTATTATATTTTTATAAATGGGTTTGCACTTGACCTCATCTCACCTGATGGAAAGTGACAATAAGGTCTAAGATGTAGCGTGCTTACCCAGAAGAAGCCTATTCACTCTCAACTTAAAGACACCCAAATTGCACCTCTCTGGGAATACAGAAGCCGGCAAGTTGTTCCATTCCTTAGCAGATCGTACTAAGAAAGAAGAAGCGAAACGCTTAGTACGAGCTGGTGGAACTTCCACAGTAAGAGTGAATTCCTGTCGTCTTCCTCAATGTCGGGTGGTAGAATGGAGGAGGTGGTATCAGGTACGTGAAGCTCATTCGAACACTTTCCAAAATGTAAATAATGTAAGAAAAGTATTTTTTGTGCGCGGAGAACCATAACTATAAGCAAGCAAACAAACTATATGTAACTACTAGCAAACAAAGGCATGGACGTAAAGCCTGTGGTATATGTAATTAAATAATAAAAAAAGAAAACGAAAGCTTCTTAGTGGCCACTTTTATTTCAAATCACACTAGAGATGATTTGGTTTTAGATAAAACTTTACCAGCTTACTTTATCAATTTGTTTTGCAGTAGGTACATCCTACCAACTAACTCTTGCATCTTTATACACCTTAACTATTATTTCGATCACGTGTAGCAAAGACCGCTTGCAGTCTGTCTGTCGGATGCAATTTTATATATCTAAACTTTTTAAAAATTCAACAAGATAAAGCACCAACGTTTTACTTTTCGGAAAAATGTACACTCTTCACATATTAGAGTTGGGACGGGATTCGATTCTAATGTAGAAGCGAGTCTGTGTTCTAACATAGACTCGTCCCCTAGCACGAACCGAGTGCAAGCCGAGCCACTCTACTCGAGTCTCAAATTTGGACCGTGTGGTGTTCGTCAAAAAGCCGACAATAGTTGGAACACAGTCGAGCACGAGCCGAAACGGTCGAAAGTGAGGTGATGCTATAACTGCTACTACTATGGTGGCTCAGCGATCCAAAATGTTTTTTTTTTATATGATAGGTGGCAGACGAACGGACGGATCACGACACTCGCTACACCAGTGGAGTCACAAGTTCGTTGCTAACTTTAAAACCCCCTTTGGATTGCAACACGCAGCGAAACACAGCACAGTGCTGCTTCACGCTGGTTTTCTGTGAGGCCGAGCTGGCCCATTCATGCCGAAACGTGGCTCTCCCACGGTTAAAAATCTTGCTTGACTTTCGACCTGTTTGTTTGTCTTATTTAAGTACAGTCATTTGTTATTAAGCCACTCGGGAATTTCAAACAAATAGGTATCGCTTCGTGTAAATATATCTTCTAAAAGAGATACGTACATTTAGTGTACCTAATACCTTTTTAGGGTTCCGTAGCCAAAATGGCAAAAACGGAACCCTTATAGTTTCGTCATGTCCGTCTGTCCGTCTGTCCGTCTGTCCGTCTGTCACAGCCGATTTACTCGGAAACTATAAGTACTACAGTGATGAAATTTGATGGGAATATGTGTTGTATGAACCGCTACAAAAATATGACACTAAATAGTAAAAAAAAGAATTGGGGGTGGGGCCCCCCATACATGTAACTGAGGGATGAAATTTTTTTTTTCGATGTACATACCCGTGTGGGGTATCAATGGAAAGGTCTTTTAAAATGATATAAAGTTTTCTAAAAAACATTTTTCTTAAAGTGAACGGTTTTTTGAGATATCAGCTCTCAAAGTCGTAAAAAGTATGTCCCCCCCCCCTCTATTTTTATAACTACGGGGTATAAAATTCTAAAAAAAATAGAGGTGATGCATGCTAATTAACTCTTTCAACGATTTTTGGTTTGATCAAAGTATCTCTTATAGTTTTTGAGATAGGTTGATTTAACTGTAATTTTGGACTTTGCTGCTACGGAACCCTTTGTGCGCGAGCCCGACTCGCACTTGGCCGGTTTTTTTATTATTGTGTTTTATTGTAAATCGCGTATGTTTGTACGGTGTACTTACATTATAGTTACAAGTGATATGGGTGGCATTTACAGTTAAGGTGACGGGTAGGGCACACTAGCGACGCCAATCGATTAAAATTTTTAGCTAGTAAACCGGATCTATTTTAAACAATTTCGGGATCACAACCTCTTGGCAAACACTTATACTATTTATTAAATAACCATGCACAAATGTTGGGTCCGTTTATGTACGCGAAAAATAGATTCACGCCAAAAGTGGCCGCTTTTGGCGCGTCAATTTTTCGCGTACGCGTTGGACCCAACATTTGTGCATGGTTATTGAATAAATAAGGTGACGGGTAAGGCACACTAGCGACGCCATATGATTTAAATTGTTAGCATCTAAACCAGATATCTTTTTAACAATTTCGAAGTTCGAGCATCTCGAAAAGAACTTATACTATTTATTCAATACTTACCTATAATTAACTTTTTGGTCTGCTTCCTACTCGAAATATGAATTACCGCCAAAAACGGCCACTTCTGGAGTTAATCCAAATTGTGAGTCTAAAAACAGATCAAAAAGTTTATTATAAGTATTAAATAAATACTTATATATTTTTTCCGAGGCGCTCGAACTTCGAAATTGTTTAAAATATATCCGGTTTAGTTGCTATCAATTGAAATCGATTGGCGTCGCTAGTTAGGGCCACCCGTCGACTTTTTTTTTACATTATGGCAGACAAACGACCAGGCGGCTCACCTGATGGTAAGTGAATTACCGCCACCCATGGACCTCTGCAACACACGGGGCATCACAGATGCGTTGCCGGCTCTTAGGGGAGGAATAAGCTCTTTTCTTGAAGATCACCATGTCGTATCTGTTCGGAAACACCATCGTTGGTAGCTGATTCCATAGTTTTACTACGCGCGGTAGGAAGTGGCGTGAGAAGCGCACTGTTGTGGAGTAAAATCCATCCAAGTGATGTAAGTGAAATTTAGAATTCTGGCGTGATGTACGATGGTGAAAATTTGCAGCTGGAATAAGGCCGAATAGCTCCTTGGAACATTCCCCATTGTAGATGCGATAGAAGACACATAGCGATGCTACATCTTTACGCAATGACGATCAAGCTTGTCGGAAAGAACCTGGTCGTCGATAATGGACAACATTTCAAAATTGCTAAGCTCTGAAACAAAAAATACCAATTCTTTGTTTACTTTTCCGCTGCTCGAATATATATTTATTCATTTTTTATATTGCTTATTTACTGAGAAAAAAATTAAAAACTAAAAAACGTAAGATGACGTCATCGGACGGCAGAAATGTAAAATATTTCTTAGCTTAGCACATTATAGTTTTAAATTTACGTAATGCCAAACTCATGACATGTAACTGTCAAAAAAAAAAAAGACAACTTGTCAACGTTGAATGTATGAATGAGGTTGAAAATGTTGACACTAGTATTATTTACCTTTGACAGTAGTACCCTTTTTTTTATTAAAACAATGATAAGCAAAGGAATATCGCTGATTCAGCCGTCCGATGACGTCATTTGGGCGCTTACGTCCTGTTTAGAATAAAAAGAATTTCAATAATTATTTTATGCAATGAAAATGGACAAGTTTTGAAAAAAGAAAAAATATGAGTCTGTTCATTTTATGTCTACTTTCATATAAAAAAACAATATGGACATGTTAAAAATTTGAAATGTTGTCCATTCTGACTGCCCTATGCTGGATACGGTCTAGAAGGAGAAGCTGATACTTGGGAGCTCCAGCCCAGAGGTGAGAGCAATATTCCATATGAGGACGCACCTGCGCCTTATAAAAATACGCGGCCTGTTTTGAAGCTTTGTAAGACCTAGTCTGAAGTGATTTATCGTCCCTTGAGACAGCAAAATCTAAGTAGTATTTTTAGGGCCTATTTAAATGAGCCAAGTTAGCATACCTAAGGACACTCGTAAATAGGAATAGTGTTGGTTTAATTCTGTTATCTGTCCGATGCAAATAGCTTTAAAATATGAACCTATTTTCAAATCTTCAAAAAAAAAAACATCGCTCTAAAAATTACTTCCTTTTTCTTTTACATTATAGCGGATAAACAAACAGACGGCACACCTGATGGTGAGTGATCACCGCCGCCGCACAACAAGACATATGCGTTGCCGGCTCTTGAGGAAGGAATAAGCCCTTTTCTTAAAGGTCACCAGATCGTATCTGTTTGGAAACACCGATGACAGTCGCTGATAATGACAGCAATATATCCGATAGGTAGAATTCGAACCACATGAAACGATAAGTTTCACGATTTAAATAGGTGCAACATTGGATGAACAACATTAGGAGGACAACTTCTGGAGGAGTAGAAGTAGGAAAGCGGACCCCGGGCTCCGAAGCGACAGCTTGGGACGCAACCGGGACAAAACGCTAAGATGATGATGATGATTGGATGAACAACAGTAAGGTGACGGGTAGGGCACACTAGCGACGCCAAACAATTTTGAGTTTTAGCTACTAAACCGGATCTATTTTAAACAATTTCGAGGTTACAACCTCTCGGAAAACACTTGCGAAAATGTTGGGTTTAACGCGTACGCGAAAAATTGATTCACGCCAAAAGCGGCCACTTTTGACGTACAAAAACGGATCCAATATTAGTGCGTGGTTAATTTGTAAAAAGTATAAGTGTTTTGCCGAGAGTTCTAAACCCCGAAATTATTTAAAATAGATCCAGTTTAGTAGTTAAACATTAAAATCGATTGGCGTCGCTAGTGTGCCCTACCGTCGCCTTAAATGGTACGCACTAAGTATCTTTGTAAATAAAAAATTACGTCATCACGGTTGAATAAAAACTATCCTAACTACACAAAAATCGATTGAAAAGCAACAAAAGTACAACGCACCGAATGTATGTCCAGGGTGGGGATCGAACCCACGACCTTTGGCGTAAGAGGCAGGGTCACTACCAATTGCGCCATCCGGTCAGTCAACCAAGATATGTCCAACCAACCAACCAAGTCAAGATATGCACCGTCATAAATTATTCAAGAGCAATTAGTGGCGCCACCAATTGATTTAATTAATTATAATGAATTTGTGACTTTTGAAGCTTATTTTGCACACGCCATTTATGTGACCATCATCTCGAGTCTCGAGTCTCGATATCTCGAATATGATTTAAGTGTCTATTGGTGGCATTGTTAAGTTAGCAAGAAAACAGTAAATTATTATATTTTTATAAATGGGTTTGCACTTGACCTCATCTCACCTGATGGAAAGTGACAATAAGGTCTAAAATGTAGCGCGCTTACCCAGAAGAAGCCTATTCACTCTCAACTTAAAGACACCTAAATCGCAGCTCTCTGGGAATACAGAAGCCGGCAAGTTGTTCCATTCCTTAGCAGATAGTACTAAGAAAGAAAAAGCGAAACGCTTAGTACGAGCTGGTGGTACTTCCACAGTGTAAGGGTGGATTTCTGTCGTCTTCCTCAATGTCGGGTGGTAGAATGGAGGAGGTGGTATCAGGTCGTGATGCTCAACACTTTCTAATATGTTAATAATGTAAGAAAAGTAATTTTTGTGCGCGGAAAACCATAACTATAAGCAAGCTAACAAACTATATGTAACTACTAGCAAACAAAGGCATGGACGTAAAGCCTGTGGTATATGTAATTAAATAATAAAAAAAAGAAAACGAAAGCTTCTTAGTGGCCACTTTTATTTCAAATCACACTAGAGATGATTTGGTTTTAGATAAAACTTTACCAGCTTACTTTATCAATTTGTTTTGCAGTAGGTACATCCTACCAACTAACTCTTGCATCTTTATACACCTTAACTATTATTTCGATCACGTGTAGCGAAGACTGCTTGCACTCTGTCCGTCGGATGCAATTTTATATATCTAAACTTTTTAAAAATTCAGCAAGATAAAGTACCAACGTTTTACTTTTCGGAAAAATGTACACTCTTCACATATTAGAGTTGGGACGGGATTCGATTCTAATGTAGAAACGAGTCTGTGTTCTAACATAGACTCGTCCCCTAGCACGAACCAAGTGCAAGCCGAGCCACTCTACTCGAGTCTCAAATTTGGACCGTGTGGTGTTCGTCAAAAAGCCGACAATAGTTGGAACGCAGTCGAGCACGAGCGAAACGGTCGAAAGTGAGGTGATGCTATAACTACTACTACTATGGTGGCTCAGCGATCCAAAATGTTTTTTTTTTTATATGATAGGTGGCAGACGAACGGACGGATCACGACACTCGCTACACCAGTGGAGTCACAAGTTCGTTGCTAACTTTAAAACCCCCTTTAGATTGCAACACGCAGCGAAACACAGCACAGTGCTGCTTCACGCTGTTTGTCTGTGAGGCTGAGCTGGCCCATTCATGCCGAAACGTGGCTCTCCCACGGTTAAAAGTCTTGCTTGACTTTCGACTTGTTTGTTGTTATAACCTTACGTCTCATTTAAGTACAGTCATTTCTTATTAAGCCACTCGGGAATTTTAAACAAATAGGTATCGCTTCGTGTAAATATATCTTCTAAAAGAGATACGTACATTTAGTGTACCTAATACCTTTTTATTATTGTGTTTTATTTTGTAAATCGCGTATGTTTGTACGGTGTACTTACATTATAGTTACAAGTGGTATGGGTGGCATTTACAGTTAAGGTGACGGGTAGGGCACACTAGCGACGCGAATCGATTTAAATTTTTAGCTAGTATACTGGATCTATTTTAAACAATTTCGGGGTCACAACCTCTCGGCAAACACTTATACTATTTATTAAATAACCATGCATAAATGTTGGGTCCGTTTATGCTCACGAAAAATAGATTCACGCCAAAAGTGGCCGCTTTTAGGCGTGAATCAATTTTTGGCGTACGCGTTGGACCCAACATTTGTGCATGGTTATTGAATAAATAAGGTGACGGGTAAGGCACACTAGCGACGCCATATGATTTAAATTGTTAGCATCTAAACCGGATATCTTTTTAACAATTTCGAAATTCGAGCATCTCGAAAAGAACTTATACTATTTATTCAATACTTATAATTAACATTTTGGTCTGCTTCCTACTCGAAATATGAATTACCGCCAAAAACGGCCACTTATGGAGTTAATCCAAATTGTGAGTCTAAAAACAGATCAAAAAGTTTATTATAAGTATTAAATAAATACTTATATATTTTTTCCGAGGCGCTCGAACTTCGAAATTGTTAAAAATATATCCGGTTTAATTGCTATCAATTGAAATCGATTGGCGTCGCTAGTTAGGGCCACCCGTCGACTTTTTTTTTACATTATGGCAGACAAACGACCAAGCGGCTCACCTGATGGTAAGTGAATTACCGCCACCCATGGACCTCTGCGACACACGGGGCATCACAGATGCGTTGCCGGCTCTTAAGGGAGGAATAAGCTCTTTTCTTGAAGATCACCAGGTCGTATCTGTTCGGAAACACCATCTTTGGTAGCTGATTCCATAGTTTTACTACGCGCGGTAGGAAGTGGCGTGAGAAGCGCACTGTGGTGGAGTAAAATCCATCCAAGTGATGTAAGTGAAATTTAGAATTCTGGCGTGATGTACGATGGTGAAAATTTGCAGCTGGAATAAGGCCGAACAGCTCCTCGGAACACTCCCCATTGTAGATGCGATAGAAGACACATAGCGATGCTACATCTCTACGCAATGACAAAGGATCAAGCTTGTCGGAAAGAACCTGGTCGTCGATAATTCTTACTGCCCTATGCTGGATACGGTCTAGAGGGAGAAGCTGATACTTGGGAGCTCGAGCTCAGAGGTGAGAGCAATATTCCATATAAGGACGCACCTGCGCCTTATAAAGATACGCGGCCTGTTTTGAAGCTTTGTAAGACCTGGTCTGAAGTGATTTATGGTCCCTTGAGACAGCAAAATCTAAGTAATATTTAAGGGCCTATTTAAATAAGCCAAGTTAGCATACCTAAGGACACTCGTAAATAAGGAACGGTTTGGTTTAATCCTGTTATCTGTCCGATGCAAATAGCTTTAAAATATGAACCATTTTTCAAATCTTCAAAACACAAAAAAAAATCGCTCTAAAAATTAGTTCCTTTTTCTTTTACATTATAGCGGATAAACAAACAGACGGCACACCTGATGGTGAGTGATCACCGCTGCTGATAGAAATCTACAACATTCACAACAACACATATGCGTTGCCCGCTCTTGAGGAAGGAATAAGCCCTTTTCTTAAAGGTCACCAGATCGTATCTGTTTGGAAACACCGATGACAGTCGCTGATAATGACAGCAATATATCCGATAGGTAGAATTCGAACCACATGAAACGATATATTTCACGATTTAAATAGGTGCAACATTGGATGAACAACATTAGGAGGACAACTTCTGGAGGAGTAGAAGTAGGAAAGCGGACCCCGGGCTCCGAAGCGACAGCTTGGGACGCAACCGGGACAAAACGCTAAGATGATGATGATGATTGGATGAACAACATTAAGGTGAAGGGTAGGGCACAATAGCGCCAATCGATTTTAAGTTTTAGCTACTAAACCGGATCTATTTTAAACAATTTCGAGGTTACAACCTCTCAGAAAACACTAATACTTTATTAAGTAACCATGCGAAAATGTTGGGTTTGACGCGTACGCGAAAAATTGATTCACGCCAAAAGCGGCTACTTTTGGCATAAATCAATTTTTCGCGTACAAAACGGACCCAACATTTGTGCGTGGTTTATTTGTAAATAGTATAAGTGTTTGCCGAGAGGTTGAAATCCCGAAATTGTTTAAAATAGATCCAGTTTAGTAGTTAAACATTAAAATCGATTGGCGTCGCTAGTGTGCCCTACCCGTCGCCTTAAATGGTACGCACTAAGTATCTTTGTAATAAAAAATTACGTCATCACGGTTGAATAAAAACGCTGCTAACTAAACAAAAATCGATTGAAAAGCAACAAAAGTAAAACGCGAAAAACTATTCAGGGAACTCGCATTCAGTTTTACTTGGAAACGAGCTCAATTCGAAGTGTAATCAAGTATTGTTGTTGTTCCTTTCATTTAGCAATTTCCCGTTAATTGAGGAGTTTTAAGAGTTAAGACGACTAGTTGAAGGGGAGTTCGAGTGAGTTAGTTGTATAATTGGCTGTTTCGACAGTAGTACGCTGTTACAAAGCTGTTACATTTAATCTAAGGCAACTTGCTAACTTTGAATAAGACTTGAAACTCGCAGTTTGGGTGCCTACGCAATAAATGCCGAGGACAAGTACTGCAGCCGTCCAACTTTTATAATAAAATTTAAATGACCTTTGTCTGCTAGTAAAAGTTCGGGCTTTGTCAAATAAATAATAATTAACCTACAGGTATAAAACGAATGGAAATAAGTATTGATATTATACGATTTTTGAAGGTCACGTTTATTTAGCTACTGAGGCCACATGCTAGTTTAGGCGTAGGTCTAGATAATGCCCGCGGCTTCGCTCGTGTTAGAAAGAGACAAAAGTAACCTTACTTTCCATCCCTTCAACAATCTCCACTAAAAAAACACGTCAATTCGTCGTCGTTTTTCCGGTAAAGACGAAGAAACACACAGCAGACAGACAGACATACACACTTTCTCATTTACGTATAGTAAAATATATTTTTAATCAGCCTATAAACTGTCCCACTGCAGGGCAAATGCCTCCATCATAGAAATCAAGTTATCGCTACTATGATGGGATTAAGCTTAATCACCACGCTTGCTAAATGCGGATTGGTGATCACAAACCCGAGGCTATGTTCGAAAAATTCGAAACATACTTTTCGCTCGACTCGAGAATCAAACCCAGGACCCTGAGATCACGCCCGGTATTTAAACCACTAAATCAAATGGGCGTTAAAATAAATAAATAAAAAAAATACATTTATTTTCTCCACAATATTGTTACAATAGTTTTCTCTACAGTATTGTTATAATATAATAATAATAATAAACTGTACTTGGCCTAGGCCCGTACATTTCTGAAAAGCCAGCAAATAGCTGTGATACTCAGCTTATAAAGAACATAATAATAATGACGCTTGACTGAGGTCCGCGCCATAGGAAGTTTTACCCGCCTTTTTTTAAGGTTGGAGAAAGATGCGAAGTCTTAAATATAATAATAATAATTCTCACAACAATATAATATAAATAATATAATATAATATAATATAATTAAGTATAACTTAAGCTAGGAAGTAATAGTAAAGTTATTAGTTTCAATATTGTGGGAAACTGATGCCTTGAGCCGGCTGACATCTATCTCGTAAAAAAATTACCTATGATAATTAACTACATTTGTAAACAGTATTTTAAATTTTACTTAATTTGTTTTATCTTCTTCATCTTAGCGTGTAATTCCCAGCTTTGACCAAAGCTACCTCTCAGGAGCTCAGGTACGCTTGGACCATGATTCTTGATTTGGGGCGTCTGCAATTACAATGAAGCGATTGCCGTCTGACCTTCGCAACCCTTTAACAGGGGAACCAGACCAACTGAATCATGGTTACACGTTTCAGAAAGTATCTGAAACATGCAGGTTTCATCACGATGTTTTCCCTCACCGCCGAGCTAATGGTAGAAATGCGCTTATACTTAATTTCTTTATCTAATGTGATAAAACTTTAACCGAGAGTGTAAAATTCAGCCTCAAATTATCAATAAGATTTACTTCCAAATTTCAAACTAATCCGATGCGTCCCACGAAAACACGATACGCCTCCACAAAGCACATTAATGAGATACCACGACATACGTAGTTTAGAAGGCATGTCGTCCCTAACTTCGTCGCAACCCCGCCCTTTCCAAATACGACCCACGATAAAAAGTTCTAGTCACGCGTAGCTTCCACGACTTTACGGCGTTTGTTTACAGAATGTTTGTTTCGGTCTGTTTATGTTTGACTTTCGTCTATTTGATCTGTTTGACGTCTTGTAAATGACTCTCGCGAATGTAGGTGCCCAGTGACGGGTTTGACAGGTGGGGCTACGGGGGGCAATGATACATAAAAATGAATGACTGGGTATGTTTTTTTTTTCAATTCGCATGATGTTAACTAATATTATTAGTATTTAGATTTGCATGTTGACTAGGAAAAGAAGACTGCGCTAAAGCAAAGTATCTGTAGAGTAGATAATAGGCTTGACGGATTACTGTAGAAATACACAAGGATATACAGACAGATCTTTGGTCCACTGCTGGACATAGGCTTCCCCCAATGTTATCCACACAGATCAGTCCAGTGCCGCCCGCATCCAATGGATTTCCGCGACCTTAACCAGATCGTTGACCGTCGGTGGGGGGAAGGGGGCACTTCTTCTTCTTCACTATAAGTCCCAAATATATACTGGGGCCCTCTACGCCATTGGAGTCGTCAGCTGTACCTAGCAAAAGTATAATCGGACAAGCTCTTCTCTTGGAGTTTTATCTATTGGGATTGATAGATTAACGTCACGCTTTTTTGGATACACAAGTAAAAACCTTATTAGAATGCTGGGGCCCTCAACGTCATTTGGAATTGCAAGCCCTCCCTGGAAAAAGTATAATCGGACAAGGCCATCTCCTTGAGTTTTATCTATTGGAGGTGAAAGATGAACGTGACGCTTTTACGTTGACATTGCAAAGGGTCGCCAGTCACACGACACTCTCGTATCTATTTGACTAAACGTGCAAACATTTACATAAGCTACATTTTTCATAAATAACTTTAACATTTTCAATGCCGTGCAAATACTGTAAGTCATGTTTCGTGAATCAACAAATTAGGAAAAATAATTCCGAATATTTTTTACCTTGCAAATTACTTTGAATTTTAATTTACATGGAAATCTTTCTACAGAAAACAAGACTATTTTGGTTATACCGAAGTAAATTTTTACTTATTAGAAGAATATGTTTTTAGATTGTATTAACAAATACTTGTAAAAGGAAAAATATGATTTTTCGGTATAGCAATCTTTTGCAATTTTATTTATTCTTAAGTAAATAATGCACGTGAAATTTTTTCGACAGTCTTCGGGTGGGCGGGACTCGAACCCACGATCTTTAGCTAACCGGGCAACTTCTTTACCGCCTAAGCCACTGGAGACCTTATTATGTCGACAAATTTTGTAAGTGCTTTTTAGAAAAATAGGCATTCTAATGATCGATCTACTATCGTACTTAACCCTAATTCATACTTGTAATTTCTGCTTTGTAGTAAAAGTTGAGATGATGCGATTCTTGGTGGTTGGATTACAGTAGGTAGACACCATATTTAGAATGAAAGAAAGAAAGAAACATTTTATTGACCGTCACAATAAATAATTTAACAATAAACACTCATTAAAAATCAGTGCCAAATTGGCACTAGTAAATTGGTTAAGACTTCTTGACTACGCAAACACAGAACATCATTAGTAACCTCATTAGTAATCCAGTTGATGTTTTAATGTTCGTTTAATGCGTATAATTCTAAATTGTATTCAATCATTTAATTTTTATTATACGTTTCATTGTTCATATTTGTTTTTGTTTTCTTTTACTGACACTACATAATATATTAAATGATTTCTGGCCGTCCAAGATACAGGCATTGCCTAGTTTGGAGGCTGTTCAATGTTTGTGGACATAATATGTGTAGTGCACTTAAATTTTAATCCTATGTGTGTAACTCTGTGGTTTTTTTTCTGTGCAATAAATACATTTTTATCTTTATCTTATCTTATCTTTATTAGAAAACATCTATTTCTTCTTTGTTAATTAAAGGTCGCGGCATACACTGTGATTATTTCTGTATGCAAAGTTTATAGTGCATCGCTGAATATCTTTTTTGTCAAGAAGAAAATTTTACTGCTGGTTTAGATGTCATAGCAGAAGACATGAATAATAATGTGTCCTATTTCATCCCTTATAGTACTCATCCTAAACATATGACATTTTTATATCCACCCCCTTGCTCTTTCCGCACTCCCCTTCATCTTATGGTTTGTCTATCGCCTCTAGTGATGCGAGTCATTTTAAAAACTCACTCATATAATAATAATTCTCACATCTCATACGTTGACCTGATTCCATACTAAGTAGCTTAAGCACTTGTGTTACAGATATCAGACAACAGAGGAACACAAATATATACTTAAATACATATTACACCCAGACACTGAACAAACACAAGTGTTCATCGCACGAATGTTTGTCCAGGGTGGGGAGCGAACCCTTTGGCGTAAGAAGCAGGGTCACTACCAATTGCGCCATCCGGTCAGTCATATTTACTGAAATAAGTCGAATCACATTATTTTTTCATATGATAGGTGGCAGACGAGCAGACGGATCGCCTGATGGCAAGCAATCGCCGCCGTCAATAGACACTCGCGTCACCAGTGATCCGTGAGTGATCAGTGAGTGTCCAGGTGATTCTTTAAAAATAATATTTTGACGAATCATTTACTGCAATGGTTTGCCGCCATTGACAGGTGAGACGCAAGGGACACATGGGCAATCCAGCTTCAAAACAAAATTGATTTTTATAGATGAAAATGATATGTGTGTTGAATCCGTACCCAACACAAATATCAACTCGGTTTTTTTAGTGTATAAGGGAAATCACAAACATTATCCTGGTCCCTTATTTCAAGTTCCATTATAATGACTTTATACTCAATTTATTAATTTAGGCATCCAAGCACCTTTAAGGGTAGGGTGACTCGATTGAGACTCGAAGTTGTTAACTCGAATAGTATTTTTTAGTAAGTTGACTCGAACCTTATGTGGCGTTATTTTTTGCTCGTGTAAGTCACATCACTAAAACCGTCTCTGCTCGCTCGTTACCTACGGGGGGTTTCCTATAGTGACACTTTATTGCAATACAAAAGATTCTCAATATCTATAAAAAGTATCATTATGTTTTATTACATTACACGAGCGCTGGTACCTCAGTGGATAAGAATGTGGTTTGAATCCGAGCATAAAGTTTCAGCCTATAAACTGTCCCACTGCAGGGCAAAGGCCTCCATCATAGAATTTTTGACAGATACTCACTCACTCTTGATCATCAAAATAGAACTAGTACCTACTTCCCATAATCTGAGAGAGCTGAAATTTGGCACAGAGTTAGGGTTTAATAGCAACATAGAAGGAAAACTAAAAACTAGGATAATCGGCCCAGTTATTCAGTTAAACTAACTGTAAAAATGACTTGGTAATCCCATAAAAATATGTGAGATTACCAAGTTATATTTACAGTTCTCCTATACATAAAAATATACTCATACCATTTGTACGCGACTGGTTAAAGTATCGTAAGTCAATATGGGCATAATGATTTATTTAGTAGGATTTTCTATAGTTTCTACAAAAAGTAGTGAAATCCCACCAAAAACATCCTGGAAAAAACTAGCCAAGTCTCGATGGTGCTGATTGTTTATGTCTAAAAAGTAATGAAAGCTAGACAAAGTCGTGCCAAGTCTAAGGTTTCTTACTGCGATTTCTTTATTGTTTATAGTTTATGTTGTTTGTGTGACTTGGCCGTTGAAGGGTACAAAACAAGGTGCGCCATGACAACATTGCACATACCTCGACCACTTACCACTGATCTAACATAAAATAGACGTACAGACAGGCTTCTATCAATCAATGATTAGAAGTCTCTACTGCAAATATTTTACATACTGTTTGTTTCAGGCTCGCCTATCCATAAGTAGGTATTATTGAGATACGCTCTTCCGGAGATATATTGATACAGTGATGTCGTGGAGCACCTGGTTTGTACCCTTGTGTACCCTTCAACGGCTAAGTCACACAACATTAACTTATAACAATAAAGAAATCGCAGTAAGAAACCTTAGATTTAGCACGACTTTGTCTAGATTTCATTACTTTTTAGAGATAAACAATCAGCTCCATCGAGACTTGGCTAGTTTTTTACAGAATGTTTTGGGTGGGATGCATTTTACGTAGTATAATATGGAACCATTTACTAAAGAAACTCATTAGAGGCTCTAGACGCATTGCAAGCTCTTAGTACGGAAGTAACCTTAAATGCAACGAAAATTTATTGCATATAATTTTATTTTCCAACGTGGTTTTCCACAGTCTAATTAATTATACAAGCTAACAGAGCGTAGTTTTTCATTAACACATAGCATACACGCCCTTTTGCGTCGGCATATAATAAAGCATCATCTGACCCATAGAATTATTACAAGACCATATCTTTTAATTCTTCTAATAACAGAAAAACCATTCCACCTCATTTCTTTCTCTTACGACAGAACTAAGGAATGAACTATCTAATCGCCTGCATTATATCCGGACCGATACGACCTTCAAACCTTCAAGAAAAGAGCGTAAGGCCGGCAGCGCACTTGTGACTCCTCTGGTGTTACAGGTGTCTCGTGGGCAGCGGTAATCACTTACCGTCAGGTGATCCATCTGCTCGTCTGCCCCCGACTCATAAAAAATATAATGGATAAATTAGTCTGGGCCTATGATACAAAATGTCGCCATTTGTCTCGGTCTTGTACTGCTTGATACGAGACAAATGGCGTCATTTCGTCATCCAGCTAGTAAAAGCTTGGACGACCAGATGGTCGTCGGCCAGTGGTTAATTAACAGGAATGTACCACATCGAGTTATATTTCTCACATTACGTAGTCTTCTAGTCTAATGAAATATTCGAGCCAGCAGTTTTTCTTCAGTGCATCTATACAAACCCGCATTATGACGTCAGCTCATAATATAAACCCATCTTATAGTCGTCGTTTCCTGAGATTTAAGGAATAGATAAGTATTGTACCGCCTCGCCCATGCTAGCTTTGCCCCAGATTCGAGTATTCAATAAAGCACAAAACAAATTTTGACTGTTTTTGCACTCAAAATAAAAAGACGATATGACAACCCAAAGGCTTGATTGCCGTCGTAAGAGATACCATGCGTGCCGATAACCTTCTAAATAAATGCTAACGCCGAATAGAAGTGAATAAGATGTAACAGAAAAGCGGACAACTTAAGCTCCAAAGTGGCAGGTTATGACATCATCATCGTCATCATCGTCTAGCCCATTTACGTCCCCACTGCTGGGGCACGGGCCTCCCTCAATCACATGAGGTGTAGTTGCCATACTCACCACGCTTGGCAGACTGGGTTGGCGAGGGTTTAGATAAATATGCAGAGTTTTCTTTTCTGGGTGCTGATGATCATGCTAGCAGCTTTACCTTATTCGCCTTTTACGACACCTCGGTAAGAGTGAGGGTGGCCTACTCTACTCTGCCGGGGACCACACGGCAGGTTATGACATGACCGGGGAGAAATGCTAAGACTATGATGTATGATATGTAAGTATGAATATGGCCCTTTGACCCGGCACCCACAGCCACAGAGGTACAGGTCCCGCCATGAAAATCTAGCGTTGACCTTGAGTGCGCAGAAATCAATTTTAGTATAATGTCAGCCATGGCTATAATACCACGGTAAAACATATGGAAAGCTCTTGTTAGCTCTTTATATACTGAGGCTATACTACAAGTGCTACCTACGTCGATCGCTGGAGTCACGCGGCGGGGCTATAATATTACAGAAACATGTTGCATCAAATTTATATTGCCTACATAACTCTGTTTTCCACGGTCTAATTAATTATGCAAGCCAGCAGTGCGCAGTTTTTCATCAGCACCCACACAAACACGCATTATGGCATCAGCACATAATAAAACATCATCCGACCATATCTCTCAATTCATTTGGGCGACTCGTGAATTATTTAAAACGATCGCTTATTGGAACGGATAGGATCCATTAATCGATTAACTGCGGTATTACCGGGTTAATATTTTAGCATGGCCGTCATCAGTAGGTATTTGTTTAATTTATTTGAGCGAGTTGTAACCTTTTGAAGATAATGGATATTCAGATACTTTTCCCAATGGACTATGATATGAGTATGAGAAAAGGGTCAGCAACACATATTATGCAAGTCATCTGGAGTTGCAGGCGTCCATAGGTTGCGGGCCGCACTGAAGTTGTATAAAAAAAACCAGCCAAGTACGAGTCGGACTAGCCATGAAGGGTTCCGTAGCAGCAAGTAAGATATATGGAAGGTAAATTGCGGTTTACGGTTTATAACGTATTAAAAAAAACTACTTACTAGATCTGGCTCAAACCAATTTTCGTTGTTAGTCTTCATGGTAGGTAATGTATATCATATATATTTTTTTAATTCTTTTATTATAGAAGTTGGGAGCATCTCTTACGTAAAGTATTAAGTTTAGAAAAAAAATTTATTAGAAACCTCAACATCATTTTTAAAAACCTTTCCATAGATACTCCACGTATAGGTTTGATAAAAAAAAATTAGAGATAGACAGATAGACAACACTTTATTGCACAAAGTTTACAGATCTTAGTTAATTTACAAAGTTTAGTAGTTAGAGTTTCAGTTCTGAGTATGGCGAGCCCCAAAATTTTTTTTTCCTATTTTTATGTAAAAATCGTAATGCGGTTAACAAAATAAATCAATTTAGTTTCAAAAGTATAGTTCTTATAGTTCCGCATCGCTAGTTATTGTGATACAAAAATTGCCTTCCTCAATAGATTTGGTGATTTCTATTGTAGTTTGAATACGGTACCGCAACGCTCACCTGGTCCCGCGATATCAAATAAATTTGTTCCACATTTATTCGCGTACTGACTTATTGTTCGCCATATTTTTGGCACGTTTTGCGTAGTAGGGTAAGTTTGGTTTATTGTCTGTTCTTGGCACGCGAGTGTACATACTTATTAGAAGCGTATTGCAGTACGTTCGCTAAGGTTTTCATTATTAAAATAGTAGCATTTTTGGGCCCATGGAAAAGTTAATACCGTGACCGCGTGAGGAAAGCTAGGGATAGAAATCATGAAGGAAGCCTATGGTCAGCAGTGGACAGACACAGACTGTTGTTCGATGCTATAACGAAAAAAATAATAATAATATTCTCCAACCGATTATGGTTGCGACGGTCAATCTCAACTATTGGTCACTTATGCAGGATATATTGCAGGATATATTATAGTGCTCAAGTGTGTGCGCAAACACAGATGCACTCTTTTTTTCTTTACCTTCATAATCCGATGGGACACGAGTGTGACACGACAATCGGGACCAATGGCTTAACGTGCTTTCAGAGTGTATACGGCGGTACAAGACCACCAAGCGCAGCTAGTTCAAATCATAATATAGGTACAACAAGAAGCAAAAGTTTTAGAAGCTTTTGCAATAAATATAATACAATACAATTAGTTGCTTATAGATAGGCAACTATTTAATTAGGTAACTAATTGACCTCGGTGGGTATCGAACCCACTATCATGAAGCAGGACTATCAAATGCGCCATCGAACAAGTCAAATCCAAATGTTACTATCATGCTTAGTCATTCATCGTGTATCCCTCGAAGGGTGTCTGGTTTCCTTATCCGCCACGCCTAGTACTTAATCCTGATTTGCGAGGCCCTAATATCCCCGAAACAGAAAGATCTATTATGAAACTCGTTGGGGTGTAATTTTACTGACAGCATGGCTAGTGTTGCCCATAACCGAACCTAGTATTGCAATCGTGTTTTTTGTCTTGCATTTTCTGAATCCTCGTCGGTTTGACTGGAGTGATAAAAAGTATGAAAACAAAGACATTCTAATACTATGACTGTATAAGTAGTTATCAAGAAAACAAGAAGCAAGATTGACTTGATTTGAGCACAAACAAGACTGAAGTTGAAATCCAAAAGCTCATTTCCAAGGCTTACGATTCTTATAGTGACATAAAACTTATCCAATACTAGAATGGCTTTCTATTGATTTTGACTAAGTCAAAAATATCTAATGTAAGAAACCTGGGACCAAGGTAGTCAACTAAGTATTCTACAGTTCTTGCGACACTTTTTCTGCAACGCACAATGAATCATGACGAACTGGGATTTTTTTTGGTGCAAGAACCACTCCATTGACGCAGGAAAACCACGGCAAGGGTCTGTTGTTGTTAGGCGTTTTTTTTCGAATTACGTTCTAATTGAATAAGCTATAGAAAATTGTTACAGTGCATAAAGAAATTTATATAGTGGAAAACGTTCAGCAGTGGACAAATACAGGCTGATTTAAAGAAGGTGGATTTTTACTTCTTATAACCATCCATACTTAGTTTTATACTCAAGTAAATATCGCACTTTAAAAATTCATCTCTCATCCATGTATGAACTAAAAACCCCGACCACTATATAATAATCTGTGTCGCAACTTTCCACGACATACCTATTACCTACCGGGTGGATATTCTTTCAACTGTATTAACAAACGATAATAGTACTATAGTAGTATAGAAAGAAAGAAAGAAGAAAATGTCTCCAATTTTTCGAACATAGCTCGGGTTTGTGATCACCAATCCGCATTAGGCAAGCTTGGTGATTAAGCCTAATCCCATCGTAGTAACGATAGTCCTATAACAAAAATGAAAATATTAAATAATGCACTTAAAAATTTATCGACTGTCTTCAGGTGAGACTCGAACCCACGATATTTTGCTAACCGAGGCAACTGCTTTACCGACTAAGCTACCGAAGGTCATTAGGTAGAAGGTAAGTCGACGAATTTTGTAAGTGTTTTTGATTCGCCGTGAGCCGACAATAGTTTCTTCAATATTATAGGTATGTACCTACAAATAAATTAAGAATAAATTGCAAAATGCTGATATACCAAAAAAAACAAATAAGAATATTAGTTTCATTTCGGTCTTGCATCTAGATGCAAAAATTGGCGAAAATGCATGGCTAAGACTAGTCTTGGCCATGCATTTTCGCAACACTATCACCGGCGGATCAACGTAAGCTGCCTACTAAATACTCACGTTCAATCGCAATGAATCCGCCAGAAGACACATGGCTGTGGCCTAGTAATATATCGTTGTTTTTTGTACACGGGGTTAATATCCTTTAATGGGACTTTTACGGACATTGACCTCAGGCTATCTGAGAGGGCAAATCGTCTCGTAATACGAGAGGTAAAGTTTATCTCTAAAAGGTAATGAAATCGTCTTGTAATTCGTATTGAAATGATTAGTACTTGATTCTTGTTACTTCAGATGTCGTTATTTGTGATTAGAAGAGGGAGATGTTTCTGGTACCAATCAGAGAGGTCAATGATCTCTCGTTTACTTAAATATTCAAATTCAGTATTTTTTGGCAGGGGATAGATTGGAAAGCATGCAAGCATAAGTGCATGCAAACCCCTACGGCTAAAATAGTCTTGGCCACGTCACCTCTCACGTTCATCCACTTAGAAACTGCGATGCCAATTATACAGAGTGTATCGGTAAACAGTAACACCCCTTTAGCCACTTTCTACTAAATATGTAGGTAAACAAAGTTTGTTCAACATACTTATGAAACTTTACAACTCTTCATACAAAATGACCAAGTTACCTGATAGACTTTTTACCCGACTACGGCGAAGCAAAAAGGAGGGTTATGATTTTGACCTGTATGTATGGTTGTTCATCTGTTCCCTCATAACTTCTAAAATAGTTATCATGTTTGAACAAATAAGGTGTCGTTAGAAGCGTCTTGCTAGTTTTCTGCTTATAGGCGACATGACGTCACGTGAAATTCACTACAGCGCCCTCTAGGGGACTAAGAGTAAAAAAAAATTGCTTGACGGTACCGTGTGGCGTACCAAATTAAAGAGCTTCTTTAGCACATTTCAAATATGTAATTTTACTATCTAAATATATGTTAAATAAAAATACAGTTTAAAAACTAAAACCCAACTACCAAAAAACACGCTCTAAAAAGTACGAAACAAGAAAATGATCTCTGCTGAAATTATTATTATAGACACTTGGATTACGTTATGCCGTATAGCGGTGGTCGTGTGCCACCTACTGTAGCAAATAATAAATAAATAAAATCAATGTGGCATGCGACAACGGCAATACGACATAATAATTTCAGCAGGGACTATTTTCTTGTATCGTAAGTGCTTTTGAGAGCGTGTATTTTTTGGTACTAGTCGGGTTTTAGTTTTTAAACTTTTTACGAATACATAGTTGGAACTTTATTATACGATTGTCAAAAGTTTTAGAGCAAACTATGTTCACAATAGTTGGAAGAAGACGTGGTTAAAGAGATATAACTCTTTGTCGAAGTACACTGTAGTGTGTGTAGATCATAGACATGCACCCTAAACAGACTGTGCCTTTTCTAGAAAGCCTTACCTGAAAAACCGCGCGAAGCCATTACTACTGGAGTGACGTACTGGACTACGTTCTTTCTCTACCGCACACGTTTAGAATCTGCGTCAGGGCCAGTTCGATCTCTTTCACACTCCGTGACGCTTTTTTTTCGAAAATGCAACCCACCGTTTTTGTTTTGTGTTGGAGGTGCAAAAAAGGGCCCCGGGTCTCCAAGCTCCAAAAGTGACACAAGCTGCCGCTTTGGAGCCCAGGTTATTAGACTATAATTCAGAATTTGGGGAGTCTGGTAATTACAATGAAGCGACTGCCGCCTGACCTTCGTAACCCTTTAAGAGGAGAACCATACCGATTGAATCATGGTTACACGTTTCTGAAACTATTCGAAACGTGCAGGTTTCCTCACGATGTTTTCGCTTACCCGAGATAATGGTTGAAATGGGCACATAGATTTGAAAACCTACAGGTTCATATTTGGATTTAAATCACGACCCCCTATTTGGAAAGCGCGTTCTGAGACCTTGCCATGAGTTTGAAATACTAATTTTGCTATCCAAAACTATTGCTCTATCTCTTTCACATGCACCATAATGAAAGGGACAAAGCGATAGTTTTCGATAGCGAGAACAGTTTCAAACTCATGGTAAGGGTACTGAACTACTGAGCCACCATCGTACGACTAGCGCTAAAGAGTTCCCCACAAACGACATTTAAACATTAACAAAATCACTGCAAATAGTTCACTAAATAGGTCAAAGGAACTCGGTGCACTTGTAAATTAATTATACACCCTCGTTGTAACTAAGGTAAGGTTCGGACATGGGACGAGCTGAATTATTAACGAAGGTCGCCCCTGGGAAATTACAAGTGCGAAGTGGATAGACACGGGCGTCGGTACGGCAAATTTGCTGCTCCTAGCGGCAGTTGCTAAGTTTTTGATGAGTTGCTGCTCACGAAAGGAGCAGGTAGATAGAATCTTCTTGATTATTGGGAACAGTTGACGGCGAGGTGGTACCCAAGTTTCCAAATCCTGAATCATGGTGTAAGCGTATCCTGGGCTCTAAAGCGACAGCTTTGGAAGCAACCGCGACTTACACGCTAAGATGAGCAGAGTTGACGGCGAAGTGGCTATCGCTTTAGGTACAAATTTGCTTTGATAGATTTAGATCTCGATTTTATGAGCTCATCTCATCTTAGCGAGTAATTTCCGATTGGGTCCAAAGCTAAACGAGGTTTGAAAAGAGTTCTTCTTTCACGGTAGGCAGCGGCATGACTGTGCTCGGGCATTTTTGATGTCTATGAGCGGCGGTTACCGTTTACCATCAGATGGGCCGCAAGCTCGTCTGCCTATATTAAGCAATAAAAAAAATAAAAAAGCTTTCGCTCTGGAGCCTAGGGGTACGCTTGGACCATGATCCAGAATTTGGGGAGGCCGGTAATTCAGACAAACTGAATATGCTGTCTGAAATAATAGACCACTTTGGTATAGAAATATTCTGTGATGGTTGATTGAACCAGTAAGAATTGTGTGAGGCCCCCCTTTTCCCCATGTTTCATGCAATTTGGCTCATTGGTATAGTTACATGACGTACGCGGTTGTTCACCAACAAGGTGGATCGATCAGCCAAAAGACTCGTCGTGCAGCTGTAAGAGATGCGCTAAACTGAAACCGGTGGAGGCAAATCATCCGCTCCAGATACAGACATGATGCTGACCAAGAATAAGATCCTCAGACATGAGGGACCGACTCAAGAGAGAGATAGTTACATAAATTAATTAAAATGTCACTAACAACGCAACGTCATCCAAGTGTCGGAAGAAAATCAACTGCGAACTAATACCAAGTGGATTCTCGGAAACGGAAATCGGAACCGATTCTTGCGGGTACTGGGTACGTCAATACAATCACCTACACGCAATGTAGACAATTTAATTTATTCACTATATACCTTATTTAACAGTGGGAGAACCACGCTTCGGCATGAATGGGCCGGCTCGACCGGAGTAATACCACGTCCTCACAGACCGGCGTGAAGCAGTGCATGCGCTGTGTTTCGCTGTGTGAGTGAGGGTACCGGAGGCCCAATCCATGGGAAAGGGGGTTAAAAGGTAAGCAGCGCACTTGTGACACCACTGGTGTTACAGGCGTTTATGGGCGGCGGTAATCGCTTACCATCAGGTGATCCGTCTGCTCGTCTGCCACCTATATCATAAAAAAAAAACCTTTACTATAAGAAAACTTTACACACTTAATTACACTGTTCAATTTCAATATGTACTCTTTCGCAGGTAAGTCGCTTCATTTGCTTCGCATTCCAATCAATGTAGGCTTACACCAAGCAAATGAATATTTGAACTTTAAAAGAACTTAAAACAATAGAATTCCAATGTCGAGTATCAAAGGATCAGTATAACCAGTCCGCCCTCTAAAGCGTTCTCTAATGGCCCTTGTCGATTAAACGGAAAAGCACCGACTCTACAAAGGCCCATCGAAAATTTGTTAGCAAAAAATCACCGGTATTAACCTCTGCACTCCTCTTTGATTAGCTGAGGGTTGAGAGGAAGCGAAGGGGCCCTCAAAGTAGGTTCCATTCAAATTGATGACTTCATTGGTTTAACCCCAATAAGAGATTAGGGACCGCAAGTTTGCTTAACAGCCGAAAGTGAATTGTTTTCCTTTAGATTGTTCTACTTGAATGTTGATACTTCTCCGCTAATAGGTGGTTAGTTACATAATGTAACTTATAAATACTGAGATAGAGCCATCAGTCGGTTAGCTAGTGCTAGCGCCATCTAGAGGAAAACGACAAACACTTAACGGCTATGTAGAGCGGCCACCCTCGAGAATAAGTCAGGGAGACGATGAAACGAAATATCGGAAATCTTTTTTTTTTGCTTTGTCAAAATTCCCAATGCCTTCTGCTTCTGGTTTATTTTCCGTACTTTTTTAAAATTGCGTATGTGGGTAAGCGGCTTGAGTACATTGTTTCGGAAACACGCTTTACTAGCGCGATATAAATATGCATAGTGACATCTACTGAAACAACGCCGAACCATGTGCTTGATTGCTTTTTAAAGCTCCATCTGCTTTTTTACAAGCCCCATCTAATGAAAACCGCTGAACTATTTTTCCCATACTTAGGAAAAAAGTACTTAGTGCAATGACCCTGGTTAGTTATGAGAAATCGTTGTGACTAAGCACTTATGGTTGATTTATTTTCTTCGTCTGCCATCAGTTGGGAGCCAATAAAGTCTTAATAATATGTTGAAAGAAAGAAATGAGCAATAGAATAAAAATGTGTTTCGCTGCGTGAGTGAGGGTACCGGAGGCGCAATCCAGGGGAAGGGGGGTTAAAAAGTAAGCAGCGCATTTGTGACACCACTGGTGTTGCAGGCGTCCATGGGCGGCGGTAATCGCTTACCATCAGGTGATCCGTCTGCTCGTCTGCCACCTATATCATACAAAAAAAAATAGTCATTCAGAAGAAAAAAGCGCCTTCCATACTCGTCGTAGGTTCGTATCCAAGCATGCACCTCTAGATTTTTCAAATGTATGGTTTCTTTTTATATATTGCGAATAATAGGCAGACGAGCATGCAGCCCATCTGATGGTAAATGGTAACCGCCGCTCATAGATATCAACAATGCCGGAGCACAGTCATGCCGCTGCCTACCGTGAAAGAAGAACTCTTTTCAAACCTCGTTTAAAAAACCGGCCAAGTGCGAGTCGGGCTCGCGCACAAAGGGTTCCGTAGCAGCAAAGTCCAAAATTACAGTTAAATCAACCTATCTCAAAAACTATAAGAGATACTTTGATCAAACCAAAAATCGTTGAAAGAGTTAATTAGCATGCATCACCTCTATTTTTTTTAGAATTTTATACCCCGTAGTTATAAAAATAGAGGGGGGGGGACATACTTTTTACGACTTTGAGAGCTGATATCTCAAAAACCGTTCACTTTAAGAAAAATGTTTTTTAGAAAACTTTATATCATTTTAAAAGACCTTTCCATTGATACCCCACACGGGTATGTACATCGAAAAAAAAAATTTCATCCCTCAGTTACATGTATGGGGGGCCCCACCCCCAATTCTTTTTTTTACTATTTAGTGTCATATTTTTGTAGCGGTTCATACAACACATATTCCCATCAAATTTCATCACTGTAGTACTTATAGTTTCCGAGTAAATCGGCTGTGACAGACGGACAGACGGACAGACGGACAGACGGACAGACGGACATGACGAAACTATAAGGGTTCCGTTTTTGCCATTTTGGCTACGGAACCCTAAAAAGGACATGTCGTAGCGAACTGTAATGTGCGTATTTCTAACATTTGCAACCCTGCATGTTTGGAATAATTTCTGAAATGTATAACCATATATTATTTTGTTTTTGTGCAATAAACAATATCCATCTATACCGTGTTTAAAGATATAAAAGCTCTAAGTGCAAAATAATGTGAATGCCAAGGCGTGACTAAAACTTTTAAGATTTAATATATTGATCAAGACTTTTTGCTACCTGATAGGTAAAGCAACAAAAAAACTTGATCAACATGAAGTTCTTTATTAACCCTAAAACAAAGAGCTTCGCCATTAATTACGAAAAGATTCCCTCACTCACTGACTACAGGTAATTAATCCAAGTGCGCTTACAAGGGTTGATCTTTTTACACAAGCCGATAGAAGTAGGGTTGCCAGGCGACCGGATAAAGCTGGACATAGGCTTAACAGTTGTCATGGCAATATTGGTTCGATAGGGGACTATCAGTTAAATCCTTCGGTCAACAATTTAGAACGACATGGCCGATCAGAGGGCCTAATTTAGAGCAGACGTTACGACCGAATCGGACCGAATACGCCTTTATTTAGATGCGACAGGTATATTCCCGTTTCCGTGACTCCTCCCCACTCAAGGGCGATGAGGGAAAACCGCTGGGGCTTAGTCGCTTCTGGTCGGTTTCTCGTTAGGAGAAGCCCCCGCCAGAGGAGAGCCCGACATAACCCTCCTACACCCCATGAGGCCATGCATAAGGCGGCATTACCCAGCGACAAAAAAAATTAGGCCACCACAGCTTCGAAAGCCAAAACGAAATATTTTTTCAAGTCATTCAAATCAGTTTTTTTAAAACGCTAAATAGGTTACCTACACGTTTCGGAAATTATTCTGAATTCCAGTTGGACTAGTTCTTCTTCTTCTAGCAGTCACTTCAACTTAATGTCCAGACCACCTAAGTCCTGGATCATAATCTCAGCGTATTCGAGGCGACAGCTTTGGGCGCAACTGGGAAAGGCACGTTAGGACGATTGATGAGCTCTAAATGGATAGTGGGACCATTTTGAGGTTTGGTTTGAGTTTGAAATGTATCCAGTTTCTTTATTTATTTATTAAAAGTACAGCCGCATGATACATATTACACAAACTTAGCTTGACTTAATCTATGAGCACATTCTCTGATATGTACCAAAATAAGGGCGTACATAACACTGCAACAAAATTTATTTACAAAAATACATAATAATCAAACCATACTCAATTACGGAGCGAATACTTACCAGGCTAGTGGCCTGATAAGTACTCCAAGACCAAACCCTTAAATTTTGGGAAGACATTAGAGAATACATCCGAAATAAGTGTTGATTTAAGCTTAAGTCAGGTGAATCTATATTGTGTCACTGTGAAGGCAATCATCATCATCACTTCAGCCAATAGACGTCCACTGCTGGACATAAGCAAGTACAGGAAGTCGCAGCCGTGACAGGCCCCCTCACAAGGTTTTGTTTGTTGGTTGGTCGCGGGAATCCATTGGATGTGGGCGGCTCAGGACCGATCTTTGTGGAGAACATTGAAGGTGAAGGTAATACAAGATCACAAAGACTATAAATCTCGACAATTTTTCCCAAATGTCCAACAATGTGTTTTTTATGGCCTGGCAACCCTAGATGTAGGGCAGTCGTTAGAGGCCTACTCCGGCGATTAGTTGCGACAGGAAACTGGCTGGACCATCCGGATTGCCTCTAATGAACTTGGCTCATTTTTGTCCGAGAGATAAAAAGTTCTTTGAATGGCATCGCGATGAAGGGTTAGGGGATATATTTTTTATTTGCAATCTATTACGAATGAATGGGGTACTTATGATAACTTTAATCAATCCTTTGAGCTTATAGTTTATTCGAATTCAATGGGCAGCTGTGTGTGAAAAATAAAGTACACTCAAGTTAGATGACGTTATAGTTGTTAGTTGAAGTACTTTCAAAAACACAAGTATTTGTAAAACTATTTTTTTTGAGAATTTAAACCTTTAATTGGCCGTGTGGTCACCGGCAGAGTAGAATAGGCCACCCTCACTCTTACCGAGGTGTCGTAAAAGGCGACTAAGGTAAAGCTGCTGGCATGATCATCAGCACCCAGAGAAGGAAAACTCTGCATTTATATCAAAACCCTCGCCAACCCGTCTGCCAAGCGTGGTGAGTATGGCAATTACCCCTCATGTGATTGAGGGAGGCCCGTGCCCCAGCAGTGGGGACTTAAATGGGCTGATGATGAAACCTTTAATAGTAGTTAATTCAAAAAGTTCGCGTTTACTTTTACAGAAAAACACTCCCAGAGTAATCCTCTCCCTTTGAGAGTGAACGAGGGCAATGAGGCGTTTCGTGAATATTAGCGGTCCGCTGTCACACACAACACCCTGATGCTGATCTTCCGTATGTCTATGCACACAGGGAAAAAGTGTAATTTTGTCTTTAGGCCTAAATAGTAAACTATTTAGGCCTAAAGACAAAATTACACTTTTTCCCTGTGTTTAAGATTTTCGCGTTGCATTGTAACTATAATGGGAGTTAATCATTGGATGGAACTACATGACCCACAAATCCTCTCCACCGATCGTCATTATCAAACTAGGATAGTACGTGAAGCGATTGAGATCAAGAAGTATAAGACTTTCAATCGGATTTAAAATATCATCGACATGGAATCCAGTAATTAACAAGTGCAAACCCCGTGCTAGGCCGTTACTAACGGAAACAAACACCGATACTGTTAGTGTAGTGTGTCGGATTAACTTCACTGACAATTCATCTAGTGTCGAATTAATATCAAAAAATGTGAGGGTGTCCGAAGATTCACAGCCTGGCCCCAGCAGACGACGCCGTGCTCCTCCCAGTCCGCTCGTGACCACGTCTGCTGTAACGTAGCCGAAACATCGACCCAAATATGTATGTGAGTACACAATGTTGTATCACATAATAAATACCGTTTTAATTCCCGTCTTGATAAATTAAAGGTAATACTTTAAAAAACACAAGATTTTACTGAACTAATTTTTTTGTGAATAGCTTTTGAAAATCTTGAATTGTAATAAAAAGTACTAGTTTATTTTTTAACACTCCCTTTGAGAGTGAACGAGGGCAATGAGGCATGGCGCGCAATATTAGCGGTTGGCTTGCGTACAGATAAAGCGCCCTATCTCCGGCGGCCATGCGAAGGTTTCATCTAATTTACGTTTTTTATTGAGGTTCAAAAACCCGCTAAAGCTAGGGTACGAATTGCCGGAACGTTAATTTGGATTGGGTAATGTCCGGTTTGAGTTATTTATGCATAAATTACATGGTTTTTTTATGTGATAGGTGCCAAACCAGCAGACTGATCACCTGATGGTAAGTGTTTATACTCCCCTTTCCTCCCGATTGAGCCGATACCCTCATTCACGCAGCGAAACACAGCACAATGCTCGAGCCGGCCCATTCATACCGAAGCATGGCTCTCCCACGGTCGAAATGTTAACTACCTAAAATTGCGATTTTTTTTTTTGGAACCGACAAATTGGCCAAATGGTCTCGCACAGTACGTACGGTTCAGAGGAATTTCTTCCCGCGAACGCTCCGGCTGTAGAATGAGCTGCCATCAGAGGTTTTCCCGGGGGAATATAGCATGAGGCTCTTCAAAAAAGGAGTGTTAAGGTTTTTAAGGGGTCGGCAGCGCGTAAGCAGGTCTTCTAGAGTTACTACAAACTTCCATAGGCTACGGTAATCGCTTACCATCACGCACGCTTGTTTGCCACAGACTTAGTATAAAAAAAATGTATTTTGAAAATGATTAAGTCGTTTGAATTAGATGTTTTTAATTTTTTTTTAGGGTTCTGTACCTCAATCGCAATGAAATAAAACCCATATTAAAATCACTTTGTTTTCAGTCTAAGTCAGTGTGTTTTCAGTATGTATTTGTGGTTTCTTCGTTGATTTTGATACACTAGTACTTACTTTGAGACTTGGTCGAAATCCGGTGTGTCGCAGTCAAGAATATACAATTCAATACACATTTGGATATCAATGCTTCCATCCAAACAGGTGCATCGCCTCCGACCCAATAACGCTTGCATGTAAATTGCAGATTGGGCACCTGGGCTGACACGGCTACGTGTGTGCATGTCGCAGCCATTTGGTTAGATGAGCCATCCAATTTGACGCCTAGGGCTTATGTAAACGCCGGCATAAAATATGATTCCTAGGCCGATAGTTGTTAGACTAAAATCACACAACGTTTAACAACATTGCGTATTGAAAGTTAGCCTTTTCAAAATGACTGATCAAAACGCAGCCAAGTGATTCAAAATTTTTCCGCTTTTTTTTTTTAATGATATAGGAGGCAAACAAGCATACGTATCACCTGATGGTAAGCGATCACCGCCGCCCATATGGACACCTGTTATGTCAATTGAGTCACAAAAGGGAGTACGTTCTTTTCTTGAAGGTTTGCAGGTGTCGGTTTTCTTCACTGCAGCAATACAATACAAATCTTTTATTTGTAAAACATAGGTGGAATGATAAAGATGTTAAAATGTTTTTGTAAGTGTAGCACTAGGTCTTGCCCTATGTAGGCGTATAAATATAGGTATAGGTAGGTAAAGAATTATTTATCATTAATTTTGATTCTGATCAGATTACATTTTTATACAGATTTCAATACTATTTGAATTATACACATTCTAGCGTTAGTAATCATCAAAACAAGGCCACTGCAGCGAAAACAGCTGTGAATATTATGGTACGATTATTTCGTTTTTGTGTGCAATTATAAGCAAAATAAAATTGAAGTGTAATTGTCTAAATAGTATATAAAGATGAAGTGCCAATTAATAGCACGTCCTCCGCAAGTTTTTACAAAACTTTGAGTAGAGTGACTTTAGTTCATAAAACTATCGGCCTAGGCATCTAATTGGATGATGGTGGCGTCAAATGTTCAGTTATCTGGTTAAACCTTGCAATCAACGACATGGCTAGTTGTTCTTCATCCATTTGATTGAATGCTGGTGTTTGCCCTAGGCTTCCGATTGTATGGCTAATTTAACCAGATGGCTGCGACTCAAATATCGTCACAATGCCGGGAACTAATAACGCACTGCTATGTTTGGGAATTGATATTGTGTATCGCTTATATTGATGGCCTGGTGCGATGGACAGAGTATGTATCTTCGTACCTATAGGTATCGCTAACAAACGCTTGAGTTTCACTGTATGTAGCAGAAACATCAATCAAGAGGTCATATTAGATTGATCCAGAATAACGTTCCAACTAAGTCAGCGAGGGTCGGAAGATACGTGCCAAGGTGTAGCAGAACCAATGGGAGTCGCCACGCTACCTTGCACAAACTACAGCGTCAATACAATAAGTTCCACAAAGCGTGTGAAATAGATATTTACGCAAATAAGCCTCAAAAATTCAGGCCTCAGCTGCTGCGCTCCCTCGGCAGCAATACTTGACTCCTGAATCGCCTATTAGTTAGTGGACGCGTCACAATTTTTATATATAATTAAATTTTATAAAGTTTTGTTTATTTTTAACGCACTAAAAGTCTACATTACATGCCTGGCAACCTATACGTAAGGTGAGACTTAGCTTTAAGATTATGTTTGTGTATTTTTTTTTTGCTTGTAACAATGTTTATCTTGTTGTTTGTCCTATTAAAATAAAATAAAAATATAAAAAATCTCATAATATGTTTTTTCTAGATGATTATCTTACACATGTAAAAGTTGATCATACAGCACGCTTTAGATGTAACTGAAAAGCAATCACTATATTTTGTTCCATATTACCTAAATTCTGGAGATAGGTATCCATATTAAATTGCATGTCTAATTAGTGTTCCCACCACAAAATCTATAATTTAAAAATGAATCGCAAAATGTGTTGGTAAGCGCATAACTCAACAACGCCTGGACCAATTTGGCCAATTCTTTTTTTAAAATGTTCGTTGAAGTCATAGGATGGTTCTTGCGGCGAGAAAAAATCTAATAATTGTCGGGAAAACCCTAAAAACAGTCCTTTTCCTTTTCACATACAAACGTTTTCTAACTAAAACGTAGAATCAATTTGAGTTTTATTGCTATTATATAAAGTTCATATTTGTTGCCATATTACAATTTTTTTTGACAGGACGAATCTGTCGGGTCAGCTATTATATAAATAAATTTGACGACCCGTTTGGATCAATGGCAGTGAACGCTGCCTCTGGTGCAAGGGTGCACAAACATTTGTGTGCATGAACATGTCTGTTTGTACTGGTCTGGGTGTTTTCTATGTATTATGAATATGTATTTACGAAAGAAAAGTATTAAATGTATCTTTGTAATTCCGCTGTTGGTTCTGACATCAGTAACACAGGTGCTTAAGCTACCTATCTCGGAGTCAGATCAATGTATGTGATGTTGTGAAATACTTATAAATGTCACTAGCGTCCGCCTCAATGACAGACGTTTTAGTTTTAAAGAGAGATAAGCAATGAAGTTTTAGATAATTTGAATAATATGAGATTACCATAAGATTACACAGATTGCCCTGGTCCTAAACTAGGGATTTCCTTTATACTTACAATGGAAACCAAAAGAAACAATAAAGTGAAGTTCCAGGGCCAACACAGATGGTCTGTTTCATCAACAAACATTCGTGCGGGTATCGAACACGAATAAATCAAACCTACTTAAGGATAGAACAAAATTTAGGTATTGTTTTTATAATTCAACTGCTGTCTTTACTTCACTAATATCGACTTAACAATACCGTGTAGGTACTGATGCTAAATAAAAAACTTAACCTTACCTACTTATTATTTATGCATCTAAAATGATATCATTTGAATTACGTTGTAGAGTAAGCGCCCTCTTATGTGTTTCATCTTCTGTTATCAAATTATCATTTAACTGTGAGGTTCCCGACCGCTCAAGACTCGCACCCTTTCCAAGCACAACTCAAAGGGGCCGTAATAATCTTATTTTTTGTTTTGTTCACAAAATATGGCGACGCATTTTAAGATATTAAACGTATTCGCGTAATATATGCCACCCTCCGCGCCTATTTCCTTCTGAGAGGGCCATTTGTATTCCCTGGGGGGAGATAGTGCATGCATTTGTTGGCCGCTGCAGGTCGCTCTCATGACGAATTTTAAGCATGAACATTTTTGAGCACGGAAAATATTTATGTCCGTTGTTTTGGGCCCGTCCCGAGGAAGAATGAATAACAACGTAACGTATGATGCAACCTTTCAGCCTTCTCGGAATGCGAAAGGTATTCTCATGGGAGTGGCTTGCGCAACGGTAAGTACACAATAAAAGTATGATTACTATGTGTCCAACGCTGTATTCTGAGTCGTAGATCAGATAAAAAATAATGCCGTAAAATTCAATCAATGAGCCTATCGCCGTCCACTGCTGAACGTAGGCCTCCCCCAAAGAGCACCAACCAACTCGGTCCTGAGCAGTCTGCATCCAGCTCACACTAGCCATCTTTCTCAAATCCGTCCGCCGCGCCACAGGACGTCCAACACTGCGTTTCCCCACGTGGCAACCACTCCACTCCAGTACGTGTCGACTCCATCTTTCATCAGTACTTCTAGAGACATCGGCCCACCTCCACTTCATCGTGCAGTTCCTGCGTGCAATGTCTATGACTTTAGTTTCCTGATGAATATTTTATCTACCAGAGAAACTCCATCGCTTTAGAATTAGCAAGATCTATTTTAGTCTTTTATTTCGTATTAATGATTTCCGTCGGACTTTTCTTTTCAGTAATGAATGACTAGTCAGTCTGCTATCTAGAACTTAACTTTTACTTAATTGCTAAAATATTTCTTCGTTATTAAGAGGGCTTTATAATTAATGCAACTGAAACAATAAATATCTGTAGTGTTGGGCGGTGAAATTATACGCAGTTTGTGATAATAGTCTTTTATTTTAATTAACACTAAGAGCACACACCGTCTTATGCTTTGACTCCCGCGCCATGATGATCTATCTTCCATTCAATCCTACTCATTCACACTTAACCATTCACTCTTTCACTCTTTCACTCGTTCACCGCTCTCACCTTACATGCCTACCTATAGTTAGCTAGGATGACAATCCTACATATCTATAAAATATTTTACTTGAACGCAGTAAGAATACTCTACAAATACATGGTTTATAAGTACAAAATAAAATACGATTAACGTTTAGAAAGAATTCGTTCCTCGCTTTCCAAAGAGACTCATAGTTAGATATCTGTTACAAAAGTATCAGTTTCTCGGGTAACTACGTTTTGGTCGGAAAATAAAATTATAGAGTACCTTTTCGCAGAAGGAAAGCGTAACACAGTTGGGTCGCGAACGGAATACTAAGCGCGAAGCATCGAAGTATCGATTTCCAGGGAATACCGCAAACTAGTGATGCTACTCGACTTTTACTAGAGAAAAGACGTGCTCCATTCAGGAACTCGATTCGTTTGAGTTCACTCACACTTAACTTTATCAATATCTTTATTTCATAGAATGCAAACCTGTAGTACTTAAGGTGATGATATAAAATTAGATTTCACTATTTATCGAGTGTGAATGTTTCGATACTTCTATTGAACCCAACCTTCCGTTTGAGAACCACTAGAGCACTTAAGTAAACTATCAGCCTATAATCTGTCCTACTACAGGGCAAAGGCCTTCATTATAGAAATCAAGTTATCGCTCGAAACTCGAGCAATGTCCGAAAAAATCGAAACATTCTTTTCGTTCGACCCGAGAATCGAACGCAGGACTAAGAGATCACGGCTCGGTACTTAAACCATTAGACCAACAGGGCCGCTTAAAATTGTAAAATGAGTATAATAAATCGATTAGTAAACTTTATAACCAACACAAATATCAGTTTCATCAACAAACTTTTGTATTGGTGAGGAAATGAATGACTCGCCACGAAACACATCACTATCGCAAGCACACCTGTAAAGATAAAATGCGTTTATGATGCCCAAGTCGGTTCTGGTGGCTCGTTACATGACCGCGAATGTCAGCCCTTTAATAAATTCGGGTTGAGTTGTGGGTAGTTGTGGATGGTTGAGAAGGGTGGTACAGACGTGCGGTCGCATCGGATGTTACCAGGTGCATATAGGTACGTAATATGTTTTGGTTTTATATTTGGAAATAGGTAACAAAAAGTTTCAGGCCTTACCAATAGTTATCGTCTACAAAGCTGTATAGGTATTGTTTACAGATTTCAATCATAGAATTATTACAGATATCTATGATTTCAACTTTTTGCATAAGTGTGAATTTGAGCATTTAATCCAATCTTCCTTAAAAATTAAAAAAGTAAATCAGTATTTTAAGCTCCATACAACTTTGTGAAGCAGCGCCTGCGCTGTGTTTCGCCGTGTGAGTGCGGTTACCGGAAGCCCAATGGGGGGAAGTGGAAAAGGTTGGCAGCTAACTTGTGACTCCACTGGTGTTGCGGGTGTCAATGGGCGGCGGAATTGCTTACCATCAGGTGATCCGTCTGCTCGTCTTGTACCTCTCATATATGTATATATAAAAAGAAAAAACGTTGTATGGGACAAAAATAACTGAAAAGTGAATGACGCAAACATTAACAAATTTTATTAATAGTTTCATTTTAATATACTTTTATGCCGTGTGGTCCCCGGCAGAGTAGAATAGGCCACCCTCACTCTTACCGAGGTGTCGTAAAAGGCGACTAAGGTAATGCTGCCGGCATGATCATCAGCACCCAGAGAAGGAAAACTCTGCATTTAAATCAAAACCCTCGCCAACCCGTCTGCCAAGCGTGGTGAGTATGGCAATTACCCCTCATGTGGTTGAGGGAGGCCCGTGCCCCAGCAGTGGGGACTTAAATGGGCTGATGATGATGAATATACTTTGATGAATGATAAGTATTCGTTTGGTATTTTCGCATTCGCATTTTAGAGTTCTTGGAAAAAAACCGGCCAAGTGCGAGTCGGACTCGCGCACCGAGGGTTCCGTACAAACCTGCAAGGTTTACAAAGTTCGTTCATTACGACAATCGAGTGATAACTATGGTATTTTTATTGCAAAATGAAATTCATAACATTACAATGGGGAAAGATGGAGGAGCATAAATTGAAGACAAAGATCTCTTTAATGTTTAAGTAATCCTTTATTTTATATTAACAAATCATTTATCTATAATATAACTGAAACACTTATACTAGCCTTGCAGCAGACTTGCGAAAGTTCTTTTATTAAGTTTCAAAATATGCGGTATCAATGGTTCTACTTTTGCGTTTTTGCGTTGACTTAGATTTTTTTTTTCACGTGTTAAAGGCAATTAGATCTAAGTATTTGATATGAATTTCAATTTGATAGCTCTACGCGTTCATGAGGAAAAAAGTAATAAGTTTATATTTATTAAAAAATATATATTTTGTAATGTAACTAAAAATTTAAGGTTTTCGGAATTTTTCCTTTATGTGTGCTATAAAACGTTGCTTCATGCCAAATTTCAAGATTCTAGGTCGACTGGAAGTACCCTTTAGGTTTTGATTCCCTTGCGAGTACTTGCGAGTTTCAAAATATGCAGCTTAAATTGCTGTTTCTTTTGATTGCGTTGACATAGAAGTTTGATTTTGTTACAGCTTAAAGGTATTATAGACCTGAGTATTTGGTATGAATTTCAATTTAATACCTCTACGCGTTTATGAGGAAATGGGTAGTAAGTTTAAAATTATTAAAAAAATATATATTATGTGATGTAACTAAAAATTTATGGTTTTCGTAATTTTTTCTTTATCTATGTTATAAGACGTTGCTTTGTACCAAATTTCAAGATTCTAAGTTTACGGGAAGCACCCTGTAGGTTTGATTCCCTTGCAAGTGTCGAAAATTTGCGGCATAAACGGCTGTATCTTTTGATTGCGTTGGCTTAGAAGTTTGATTTTTTCACAGCTACAAGGGACAGTAGACTTGAGTAATTGATATAAATTTCAGCTTCATACCTCCACGCGTTCTTGAGAAAAAGGGTCTTGACAGACGGACGGACGGACGGACAACAAAGTGATCCTATAAGGGTTCCGTTTTTTCCTTTTGAGGTACGGAACCCTAAAAAGCAAGTATAACAAAATACTCTGCACTTTCCTAAAACCCATTTACATGTTTTAGTAGTACCTATTTACAAGTAAATATCGTAACCGCTTATGGGGCCCCGTGGTGCGGCGTGAGGAACGGGGAAGTAAAGTGAAGTCCCGTGTTGTATTGGCCACGAAGCTGAATACAAACTACTCATAACAAGTGTGGGAGCGGTATGGACCAGTCGTTAGAGAAAATCTTATGAAAACAATCTGGACTGTTGGTAGTGAAGAAGAAAAAGAATTAGGTGAGTCATTACTGCTGAAGATCCCGCAAACGTTTAAGTTCAGTTAAAGAACATTCGGGCTGTATACTCGAGCATATCCCCCTCCGCACCGCGCCGCGCGCCGCATGCCAGGCCACGCCCTATCTTTTTGCTTGCTAACGCATGAGTTGCTTTGCGTTGACGCAGAATTAACATGTTCCCGTGGGAATTTTGAGAAAAAACGTATCCTATATTAATTACTCCCGTGATTGAAATGAATCTAATGATACCGCATACATATTTTTTTAAAGGGAAATTTAGAAAAAATATTATTATGTCTTTATCCCGTGGGACTTTTAGGATAAAATGTATCCTATGACACTCCCGTAATCAAGACAAATCTAACGATACCTCATACATCAAAATCCATCAAGCCGTTTAGGCTACAGGAGGTCACAAAGGAAAAGACATACATACATACTTACATACACTCGAAAAACATCCAAAAGCATCCAAGGGGTTCCCGCGACGTTCACCAGATCGCCTGTCCACCTTGTGGCTCCACACATTTTGAATTTCAGAAATATAAAGGGTCCGTCCGTCCGTCAGATAGACAACAAAGTGAGGTGAGGATTTTTTCGTTTTGAGGTACGGAACCCTAAAAATCCGGGGATCAGTTTTGAATCTATGACCTCCGACTCCGATTCGGCGATCGTAGGCGCACACTCTTATCTCTTACGATAAGGTAGTTCCATAACTACCTTATTGTTCTATTACAGTATAACAAGAGCTTTCCTTACAAGCTCATGTTATACTGTGGTTCCATAAAGTATCTACCTAGTTGTTACAATTAAATTCACCAAGGCCAAGGTACTCGTAGTAACAATCTTAAACCGAAAGTAGCATTCTCGCAAGTTGCCAATTGTTTACCGTTTCGGGTAGCAAGTCCCATTCAAAGGCACCCTTACGTATTCTCTTGCCGTTTCTGTTTTTTAACGTCGTCTCATTTGTAGTTGTTTGGTTCCCGGAAGATTTAGTTCTAACAAAACGCAGCGGGTCAGGCTCGTTAAACCAAACGTAAACTTGCAGGTTAAGACGAACGTGTCGACCGTGCAGAGGTTTTAAACAGGGGTATTGTAAAGGATTTATAAAGCGTTTAGGTTTTTTACTTTACTGCTACCACCTTGTATATACCTATAGACAGCTAAGACGAAAGAGGTTTCGACAATATGCTTTTGCACTTCTACTGTTCCAATTATGAAGTCCTTTTTGACATTTCAAAGAATGTCAAAACTCTGCACGTTTCATATAAATCCAAGTGAATATCTCTTTTTGTATTTGGCAGTAAATCGTCATTTAAAAATTATACAAAAACACCCTTCAATTAATTCACAAGGAAAATTAACATATTATTTTTGAATATAATGCTCAAAATAATCTTAACTTCAAAATAAAATAATATTTTTTTGCGGGATTGCGGTTACGTACTATGGTTTATGTTTTACTTTTAAACATAGTGACGTGCCTCAAGTATTCAGTTACTTAAATCGATCATTCGCGAATGAAATGAATCGATTGGTCGACGAACGGCGCCGATGCCTATTGACATTTTAAATGTATGTAAATATACACATTTACATATTCTGTCGGTTTATTTCGTCTAATGAATAATCCCACTACAACTATAAGTCTATTCCAATTATGAAGTCCTTTTTGACAGATGCTAATAGTTCAGTACTAGGGAAGTACCCTTAGAAATCAATACTCAGCGGCATCATTCTCGATTTGTAACCAACTTTAATCGAATTAACTTTGAACAACTAAGGTTAATAGAAATTGTGGAAAGAACACTTTTAGACATGCAAAGTTTTTTGTCGAAAAATAAATTAAATCGTGAATTTATTTTGTTTAGTATAGTTATATAGATATAGAATGACGTGAAAAGTTTCAGAACGAAAAATGTAAATAAAATTATCCGGAAAAGTATAATAAACACCATTATTATACTTTTCCGGATAATTTTATTTACATTTTTCGTTTACTCCCCTAGTACTGAACTATTAACATCTGTCAAAAAGGACTTCATAATTGGAATAGACTTATAGTTGTAGCGGGATTATTCATTAGACGAAATAAACCGACAGAATATGTAAATGTGTATATTCACATACATTTAAAATGTCAAAATGTATGGGGACTTCACATTTACATCTGTCACTTAACTTCGTCTACGACTCTAAGATCGTTATTTTCAAATGTGTCCTTCTGTTAAATCTTGGACACTCGCGACAAAATGTATGAAACACACAGTTGTAAGCTCGTGCAGATAAACTCGTACTACGCTTGAGTGAATGCGAAAGGACAATACAGACAGGGTGACTGCGAGGATCTGTAGTCATAATTATCTCAGCATTACGTCCCGGTTGCTTCCCAAGCTGTCGCTTCGGAGCCCGCGCTTTTCTGTTTCGACTCTTGCACTTTGCCACCTGTTCTGCTTCGACTCCTCCACCTCCAATGTCCAATGGACATCCATAGTGGTAAGTTTATTAGCAAACATTGTCATCCCATACGGCGGTGGTGGCATAGCCAGACATTTGTTTCCTACGTAACCTACCTGTACTGTACTGCTTTCGCAGGATATGGCCGTACCGTAGGCAACTCTTCTACAGTTTGTCTGCCATGTCACGAACATGCAGGCTGGCACAGATGCGCGAGTTTCTTCTGAGATCTGACGTTCTTTTTTATGTTATAGGGGACAGACGAGCAGACGGATCACCTGATGGTAAGCGATTGTCGCCATCCATGGACACCGGCGACACCAGTGGAATCACAAGTGCACTGCCTACCTTTAAACCCCCCCTTTCCCCCAGATTAGGCCTCCGGTACCCTCACTCACGCAGCGGAACACAGCACAGTGCTGCTTCATGCCGGTTTTCTGTGATGCCGTGGATTCATTTTATTCACCCCGGTCGAGCCTGCCCATTAATGCCGAAGCGTGGCTCTCCCACTGTTCAGTATGTATGGTGAGGTGTGTTTTTTATATTAGCACGTAGCCAGGTTCTTATATGCAATATATACAGTTTAATATTTTAATGAATCGATTAGAGTCAAATGTGATTCGATATGAAGTGTAGGTATTATATACAGAAAACCTAATCCAAGGGTCTCCTGTGAGACCGCAAAAATGTGCATGCGAAATTGTAATTTCACCCTTTTTCGCCTAAAACCGGCTAAGCTTACTATAACAGGCCGTCTCCACTCAGCCATTGCTTGGAAGAGCCCGTAATAGGGAAAGTGTTTATTAACGCAATCCTCGAAATGCCTTTACAAAGGACGATTGTTCGCAGTTAAAAATAACATTAAACATTTATATTTTTTTATATAATAGGTGACAGACGAGCAGACGGATCACCTGATGGTAAGCGATTGCCACCGCCCATTGACACCCGCGACATCAGTGGAGTCAAAAGTGCGCTGCCGACCTTTAAACCCCCTTTTCCCCTGTATTTCGCCTCCGGTATCCTCATGCAGCAAAACACAACACAGACAGCTGCAATACGCCCTAAAATTTGCCGTTTTACTAATAAATGATTGTTAAACCTTTGTCAGCTCAAACGGTATTAAAATTTCAAATGTCAAAACTGCCCTAGCACTGTTTTATTATTTGTTAGAAATGGGGTGAGCCTTGCGTCTCATAGCCACTGCGACCAGTAGATGATCTATTGTGGCAGCCCCGTAACCTATTACAGCACCTCATGTAGCTCCAGTTCCAGGATAAACCCGAGAATGGAGCTGATGATCTCGTATGCTGAGATCATGTGTGCTCCTAGGTGCCGGCTTCTGCAGCGGTGGAGCGCTATGTACTCGCCGAGGACGTGGATAATCGTTTCCTCGTCCTCGCCACAGAACCTGCAGATTTTGGTATCTCTAGCACTATTTTAGCTTACTTACTTACTCCGCTGGCTCAGTGACTAAAATAGTCTTGGCCTCCGAGATAAGAGATCGCCATTTCGGTCGATCTGACCAGGAGCTCGCGTTTTATGTTCAACACAACTATCGGCCTAGGCATCTAATTGTATGATGGTGGCGACAAACGTACAGTTATCTGGTTAAACGTTACGATCAACGACATGGCTTGTTGTTCTTTAGCCATTTGATTGAATGCCGGCATTTGACTAAAGCCCTAGGCGTCCGATTGAATGGCTGCGACAGCTACACACCGTACACCGTACACCGAGGTGTTACATCCGCTAAAAGATTAGAAAATACATATACGGGCTTGCATTCGAATGTCACTTTCAAATACATCTAGGTAAAATAGAATCGAAATTAAAATCTTCAAGTGTAAACTGCCTGAATCCTAAAGCTCGTTCAGTCAAAAGGAATTCCATCTATTTATTTTGTCCAGTACCAGGCCTGGCTGCTTTCGTTTCTACTCCAAGGTAAGTGGACATGCTTAAGTGCTGTTTGGGCAGGAGGGATTACCTTTGCTCTTTTGGATCTGACCCTCATCCCACTCAATCAGACTGAGCGGCTTGAGCTAAAACGCTTTTCGCTGTTGTATATTTTTCTGTCGTTTAACGTACCTAAACCAAATGCCTAACCTTTGTTCAAAAGCTGTCGATTAAAGTACCATCAATTTGGAAGAATTTTCACATCAAGAGTTCCAATTTAGGGATCAGTAGACAGAGGTGTTTGTTATTTCCAATAATACCAAATTCGTATGTCGCTACCAAGTCAAACCCTATATCATACGCTTTGGGCGTATGATATAGGGTATATAGGCTTGGGTTTGATTCCCACTCTGGACAAACATTCCTATGATGTAAGCTTATAATTATTTAGTGTCTATGAGGCCAATTTTCGTGCACTAGACATTGAAGTCTCGTGGGAGAGCCACGCTTCGGCATGAATCGGCCGACTCGACTGGAGTGATACAAAAAACCGGCGTGAAGCAGTACTGCTGTGTTTCGTTGCGTGAGGGATGGTACCGGAGGCCCAATCCGGGGAAAAGGGGGTCTAAAGGCTGGTAGCGCACTTGTGACTTCACAGGTGTCGCGGGTGTCCATGGGCGGTGGAAATCGCTTACCATCAGGGATCACTTGATGGTAAGCGATTGCCACCTGCTCGTCTGTCACCTATCACATAAAAAAAAACAAATCTCAAAATCGACTTCAATGTCGATTGCTCGAGAATAGGCCCTCTAGTATTATTAAGTCATTTATTCCGGTTCCTTCGTTAATTTTTATTCACTTACTTTGGGGTCAAGTTTAAAAACCTAATACTAATACATATGCTTTAAATAAAACGGATTATGATGAAGTTGTTTTTACAAACGTAGACCACCTTATTATAAATCGCGATTTAAATTTATTACCGTACTAAAGCTTATGAGCTTAAGTACGGTAATAAAGTTAAATAGAACGGGATGACATGTCATCCCGTTCTAACACGCAATGATAAAAGGGGCTGGTACACGGTTCCGGGACTATCCTTAGTTCGCGATTTGTAATAAAGGTTATAAAGGAAGGTCTAAATAATAATATAATATTTACATGCATGATTAATATTGCACCCGTGCGAAGACAGGCAGGTTGCTTGTTTAAATTATAAAAAAATATTCGTTTCTTAACTCTAATAGAAATTCAGTTTGTAATTTATATTCTCCTCTTGTTATCTTAGTTAAAGTGAAATTTGATTACGGGTATCTCAAGTCAAATTACTCGATAAAGCCTTGGGCGTAAATATGATCCTTTTGCACTTTGAGACACGTGAGGAATTTATTTACAGACTATACTACAATTTTCTCTCATTATATTTAAAGGTTTACTTTGCTCCCCTCATCTTAGCGTGTAACTTTTTTTTGTTTGCATGTTTTATTATGAGGCGTCGCTCAAAGGTACAGCCTGAAAACCAGCGCTGTAGCGGCTGCCTAGCGATTGTTGTACCACATGCTGATGCTGAACCTTGTTGGCCGCAACTTTACAATCATCGTCATCGTCATCGTCAGCCCATTTAAGTCCCCACTGCTGGGGCACAGGCCTCCCTCAATCACATGAGGGGTAATGGCCATACTCACCACGCTTCGCAGACGGGTTGGCGAGGGTTTTGATATAAATGCAGAGTTTTCCTTCTCTGGGTGCTGATGATCATGCCACCAGCTTTACCTTAGTCGCCTTTTACGACATCTCGGTAAGAGAGAGGGTGGCCTATTCTACTCTGCCGGGGGCACACGGCCAACTTTACAATGTTTTGTCCTTATTTCATTTTATATGTAAACATGTGTTGTGGTCAATAAATGATTTCTTATTCTTAATTTCCAGTTGCGTCCAAACCTGTCGTTTTGGAGCCCGGGGTACGCTTGTGCCATGATTCTTTACTTGGGAAGTCTGGTAATTACTATGAAGCGAGTGCCGTCTGATCTTCACAACCCTTTAACAGGTGAACCAGACCAACTGAATCATACTTACACGTTTCAGAATTATCCGAAACGTGCAGGTCTCCTCATGAGGTTTTCCCTCACCGCCGAGCTAATATTAGTAATACGCACATAGAACTCGTTAGAGCGCGTTCGTTGGAACGTCGTCCTTTTTCTAGCTATCATCATACTACATACCATATTTTAATCAAATAAAATTATTTTTATTCTTATTCTAAACTAAAACGATATAAACCCTTTCCTTCTTATTACAAAAAACTGCTCTGATACCGCTTTTAATCCTAAACTAGCAAGTTTATGATTATTACAGAATAATGTTAGTTCTTAAATTTTTATTACAAATCCTCGTCTTACCATAGACAACTTAGTACCGCAGGATAGTGTCAAAATTAATTGAATCATTCATTGACATTTCATTTTACATATCATTATTTTGTTGTCTGAAGTAAAAATTGTAAAGAATTGTTTTTAAGCAACAATAAATTAAAATATTGACCTAAGTAAGGTTTCCAAGCAATATGCATAGGAATTGCTTATATTTTTGGAATTAAATCCCAAAATAAATAAATTACTTTCTCACAAATAACTTTAGCGTAAAACGGAATGAACTTTCACAGAGATAAGTTGTCATGGTTACTGAATCGAAATTTTGAGGTTATTATTTTAGTACTCATTTTGAACTAGGTGTCCGGGTGGTTTTAACTTAAGTATTATAGTTGATATACTAAATATCGTTAAACTTAGTTTAGTAATAATGTTTATTCTAGTTTTTCAGTTAAATCCCAGTATTAATCACACTACTTATTTTAAACCACGTTTTGAAATAAGACGGTTTAATTCCATAACGTGGTTTAAAATAAGTAGTGGGATTAATACTGGGAATAACTGACGAACTATAATAATCATTGTTACAAAACTAAGTTTAACGGTACTTATTATATCAACTATAATACTCAAGTTGAACCACACGAACCCCTAGTTTTAAATGAGTACAAAAATAAAAACCTCAAAATATCGATTCAGTAACAATGACAGCTTGTCCTTATGAAAGTTCATTCCGTTTTACACTAAAGTTATTTGTGAGAAAGCAGTCCATTTATTTTTTGGATTTAAAATCCCAAAAATATAAGCAATACCTATTCATATTACTCGGAAACCTAACTTAAATACAATATTTTAATTTATTATTATTTAAAAACGCTTCTAAAATATTTTTACTTTAGACAACAAACCAAGGTTATGTAAAATAAAATGACACTAAACGAATGATTGAATGATTGAAGATGATGATGATCAATAAATTTAGACACCACCCTCCGGTACTGAGTAGTTTATGGTAAGTCGAGGATTTGTAATAAAAATTTAAAAATTAACATTATTCCGTAATAATCATGAACTTGCTAGTTTAGGATGAAAAGCCGGTATAGATAGATAGATAGATAATTTATTTATTTGCATCAACATAAGACACACATGAAAAGGGCATGAAAAATAATACAAAATACAAAATTAAAACTAAAATTACTAAACGGGTATTTGTTTGCCCACGTGTTAACGCTTTGTGTGTCGCAGTGTATACAAAATGGCAATAGCTCAGCAACTTTGGTTCACCGAGTGGCAAACCGCTGATTTTCAGCTACAGCCTGACGGAGACGCTATCAGAGTAGTTTTCTGTAATAAGAAGGAAGAAGTTTCGACCAGGCATTAAATATACGATGTATTTATAAAGTCCATCCGTTAATGACTTCTGCTCAACCTCAATATAAGCTGCTCTTAGTTTAAAGAGGAGTGGTAAGTGGTGCATTTTGCTTGCTTTGCCGTCCAGACTTGACCGATAGCGTTAAAAAGTTAAAAGTGCTTCAGTTCAGCAACTGGTGAGCGATTAGCAGACGCTCACTCAGTGTCAGACACCGTTAGGGTGACCAGGTCTCCTTTATCTTACGACACGACCTTTGAACCTTCAAGAAAAGAGCGTAGGTGGCGCATGTGTGACTCCTCTAGTGTTGCACAGGTGTCTCTCGACGGCCACAAAGGCCCGAAAGGCTCCCTCCTCTCAAGAGCCCTTCCAGGGAAGAGGGGCTGCCAGTTCCACGTCAATTTGCATTCACATTTCTGGGTGTTATCCCAGGTGAAGCCGGACAGGGCCCCTTAGTGTTCCTCCAAGGTCAAAATGCGACAGGGTCCGCAGCAACTGCCCTATAGGAGCGGGTCACACCACATAACCGATAATTCGGCTTAACCTCCGCAAAATTCGCCAGACCTCGGGAACTCCTGAATTGAACCCATTGGATTTGAATATAGAGGTGGGTTTTCCACATCCATCCGAATCGTGAGTCCGGTCCTAGACCCAGGGGGTTTATAGAGTCGTCAGAACGACCTTAACAACCCCCCCACCATGTGTGCAGCTGTCAGACGTCGGGAAGTAATATGGTGGATGAAAAATTACAACCCCCCGTTGCCCAGGGACACCAGGATCCCTCGGTAGTAATTCCAAACAAAGCAAAAATACTACCGAGGGGCCGTACGAAGAGGTCGTCGCACCGTAGTCCCCAAGCAACTGCATGCTCGTCTACATAATTTGGCGGAGCAGTTTGAGCACTGGTTGAGACTCAAGAGTCGCAGGCTCGATTCACGCAACGACGTTGATAAAACAGATATTTTTGTAGTGTCGGAGCTTCGTAAGTGAGGCAGATCCTTGATATCAAACATTATTACAGTTCAAGTAGATACTTTTCATTTAAAAAAATTAAAACCCGTAGTAGTTTATGCTGGTATCTCTTTAACAAAATAGTGACACCTGGTCACCCTAGACACCGTTTTATCTTCGCCTGTGGCTCGCCGTGAAAAATGAAATAAACGTGATTTTTATTTTATTAAATCAATTCATTTGTTAAGTGTTCGAGCTTAGCTTAGCTCGGGTTTAATTTAATTTCCAAAGAGTGGTTTTAAAGAAATGCGCGTAATATAATTTACTAAGTTACATCTGTTTTGGTTGTTACTTACTCGTTTTTCTCGTGATTGGACAAAAAGAAACTTGCTGATTATTTTGTTCGTGGGGACGCTTCAGCAAAAATAGGCTGGCTCGACCGAAGTGATGGCACTGCCTGACAGAAAACTGGCATTCAGCACCTGCACTGTGTTTCGTCGAGCGAATGAGGATACCCCCCTCCTTATCTTAGCGTGTAATTACGAACGAATTACCAGTTGGTTATGGATATAGTAGCCGCTCTAGAGACCGTGGTACGCTTGGACCAAGGTTTTTGATTTGGGGAGTCTGTTAATTACAATGAAGCGAGTGCCATCTGTCCTTTGCTACACTTTAACAGGGGAACTTTTATTCCGTATCTTGAACGGCCGACTGGCCTTCGCCCATTAGGACGTCCCAGGTACGCTCTCTTTTACTGCACGATCTTCTTCCTTTCTCTCGAGGTGGACGAGCCAGCGAAGTCGATGCGCTTTAGTCTCGCCAAAACTACCCTTAGGAAAGGATTTTTTGTGAATCCTCTTAAACAAATTAACCGATTAGATTCTGATCTGATCAGACAACATCACGAATATCATATACCTCTACTCTCATCATCATTTCAAGCCTAATAGACGTCTACTGCTGGACATAGGCCTCCCTCAATTTTCTCCACACAGATCGGTCCTGTGCCGCCCGCATCCAATGGATTCCCGCGATCTTCACCAGATCGTCGGTCCCCTTCAGCGGGCGGCTATGCAGGTCCTATTCAGACCCCCTGACCCAGGGATCGTACCGACCTCTTGCACAGCCGTCGCCGTCGCGCCACCGAGTTTTTGGTAAGAAAGTCTTAGTGGCAGCCCGGAGTCTGGAAGCTGGTGGTCTTGTACCCCCGTGCCCCGGAAAGCACGTTAAGCTGTTGGTCCTGCGCCCGATCCCTCTCCAGTCGTGTCACTGTAGTGTCCCATCGGAATATGAGTTTAAGGTAATTGAGAGTGCACTTATGTTTGCGCATACCTCGTGGGACCGTGGCAGATCCACGCTTCGGCATGAATGGGCTGGCTCGACCGGAGTGATACCACGGCCTCACAGAAAACAAGCGTAAACCAGCACTTTCCTGTGTTTCGCTGCGTGAGTGAGGGTACCGGAGGGAAACCCGATCCGGAGGTAAGAGGGGTTTAAAGGTCAGCAGCGCACTTGTGACTCCACTGGTGTCGTGGGTGTTCATGGGCGGCGGCAATCGCTCACCATCAGGTGATCCGCCTGCTCGTCTGCCACCTATCGCATAAAAAAAATACACTTGGGCACTATATATCCTGCATACGTGGCTGTTCGTTGAGATTGGCCGCCGTAGCGGTACTCGGTTGGAGGATATTGTTTATTTTATACAGACCAGGTGCCTTATTTTGAAGCCGTTCCGTAAAGATCGAGAATATACCTGTCGCGTTCAAGCAAAGGAGACACACAGCGAGTGTGAAAGAGAATGCAACTCCGATTCGGATCGTAACGTCTGCTTTAAATTAGGCTCAAAGTATCACTGCGACCAGTTTGATCTCCCCCATAGATCTCAACATTCTGAATCATTTTTGTCTCGTGCACAAATCCGCTTTACATTCATGCCGCGATTGACATATCCCGAGACGAATTCACAACAAAAGAGTCACGACCATCGCCAAACCCACAAAGCTACTGAATCCATGATGCAACCGAAATTCACAATCCGGTGGAGCTTAAATCCGAATATGCAAGGGTTCGGCGGAAATAAGGCGCCGGCGCACACGGTCAGACGGCATGGACTGTGCCGCTGCCGGCAATGTCGGCTCGTCAGAGGTTATACAAAAATATTATTTTAAAATTTAGAAATGGTTTTAGTTTGAATGCATGGTTTCATTCTGTCGTGAACTCAACAATAGGCTTGTGTCCAATTTTTTTTCTCTTGTTGGTAATATAAGAACCCCTCAAAAGTGAAAATATCGGTGGAAGAATGGATTTGTTAGCTTGGAAACTCTTCGAGATAGGACAATTTGAAAATCACTTAAAATAGCACAAAACGTTCCATACAAACAGCAACTCGAGGCGTGACGTCAGTCCTCACTAGTTTGTGCACATTGAGAGATAGCTTTGTTCGATAGCTATATGACATAGTGCGTTTATGAAAATGGTTTCTTAAGGTGACGGGTAGGGCACACTAGCGGACGGACCCAACATTTGTGCATGGTTTTTAATAAATAGTATAAGTGGTGTCGTAAAAGGCGACTAAAGTAAAGCTGCTGGCATGATCATCAGCACCCAGAGAAGAAAAACTCTGCATTTATATCTAAACCCTCGCCAACCCGTCTGCCAAGCGTGGTGAGTATGGCAATTACCCCTCATGTGATTGAGGGAGGCCCGTGCCCCAGTATGCAGCAGTGGGGACTTAAATGGGCTGACGATGATGATAAGTGTTTGCCAAGAGGTTGCAACCCTGAAGTTGTTTAAAATGGATCCGGTTTAGTAGCTAACAATTAAAAACGAATGGTGTCGCTAGTTTGGGCTACCCGTCGTCTTAACAAAAGTTGCTATAAATTGAATAAGATATCGATTGCTATATAAATAATTCGTAAATTTAAGACTTAAAATTTACTTGCCTATCTTTGCCTTTGAGGACTCATAACAAAAATAATACATAAGGTTTCAAGCTGAAATTTTGTACATATCTCCTTTTGACCGTTATTTCTCAATGCTATTTAATAAATCTGACAATCTCTGACCTAGTACACAAGCCTATTGTGGGTGTCAGTTAGTTTCCCACTGGATGTGAAATTACCGTGAACCCTGCAGATTCTGCAAAGCATATGACGAGATAACTTTGATGCTCTATTAATGCGATGCCCTCGGGTACTCAAGAAGCCGCAACCTGGCGCTCCCAAGGTTTACGTTGGTCGTAGGCTTGACAGTCAATCTCTTAGAGGGAGGCCAGATCACAATACTCATAGAACCCTCAACGCCGAGCTAAAGGTAATAATACGCATATATATTTGAACACCGTGGACCATAAGAGAGCCACGCTTCGGCATGAATGGGCTGGCTCGACCGTGATACCACGGCTTCACAGAAAACCCGCGTGAAAAGCACTGTCCTGTGTATCGCCGCGTGAGTGTTCCGGGGGAAAGGGGGGTCTTGTGTCTCCACTGGTGTCGCGGGTGTCCATGGGCGGCGGCAATCGCTTACCATCAGGTGTTCCGTCTGCTCGTCTGCCACCTTTACACATAAAAAAACCGCAGAATATAAGTAAATTACGACTTCCAATCATAGGCGCATATTCTTATCCACTGATTATTTTAATTACAAATTTCCCTAAGTTCTGCTGTTTGGGAAAGTAATGCTGATTTTGGGGTTTGAAAAATAAAAGCATACCTTTTTCGGGAATATCTTTAAGATGTAATTGGTCCCAGAATCATAGACTCGTAGACTGGGTTATTTGAAAAATGTCAACAATTCTGAAAGTTCTGTTATCATGGTAGTTTTAGTAGAAAATTTAGGAAGGGGTTTCACACTCTTTATTTTACAGAGTATTTTTATTTCAATGTTTAAAATTTTGTATATGCATGTGTGTCCATTGATGCAATAAATTATTTATCTATCTATCTAGTTGGTCTGATTCCTCTGTGAGGGTTCATCATCATCAGCCCATTTAAGTCCCAACTGCTGGGGCACGGACCTCCCTCAATCACATGAGGGGTAATTGCCATACTCATCACGCTTGGCAGACGGGTTGGCGAGGGTTTTGATATAAATGCAGAGTTTTCCTTCTCTGGGTGCTGATGATCGTGTCAGCAGCTTTACCTTAGTCGCCTTTTACGACACCTCGGTAAGAGTGAGGATGGCCTATTCTACTCTGCCGGGGACCACACGGCACGGCACTGTGAGGGTTACGAAGTTGAAACTTAAGATGCTATATTATAATTAGCGGATTTAAGACCAAATTCTGAATCACGGTTCAAACGTACGGGCTCCAAAGCGACTGCTTTGGTAACAACCGGATTGCTTGGATGGCTACACATGAGCCCCGAGGTAATTCAGTAGAGAGAACTCTTTGACCGTTATCAAACAATCTTTTATAATATTTTTTTTCAATGAAAAGGCGTCACCCAAGGTCCAGCCTGAAAATCAGCGCTGCAGCTGCTGTGTGTGGCAGCTGTAGCATATGCTGAGGCTGAGCCTTGTTGGCCGCAACTCTTTGTCTCTGTACCTTGTGTTCTCTGTTTTGTTCTATGTGTAATGTGTTGTGGTCAATAAATTGTTTCTTATCTTATCTTATCTTAAACATGCATATTACGCATTAGTTTACTAGCAAACTACATATAATGTGGAAAAACATCCATAACGAAGAAAAAAGAAAAAAAGTTTTTTTTTAATGTATATACATTTAAAAAAAATCTTTATTTATCTCCACTTATACATTAAAAACACATGATTGGGATCTCCTGAGATTATACTCGTATGTTGAGGATGGAATATTACGCGCCTAGCTAGCGTCCGTGGCAGCGGCACTATAAGGAGAATAAGGGACTCACCTAGCAGGACGGCAGCATTAAAACGCACTGTTGAGCGTAACTTTTATATTGAACCCTAGCAGAAAATACCCTTTTGTCTACCTATCACCGTGACACTTGAATCACACTCAATAAAAAGATAAATATCAAAAGAAGACGTGTTAAATTCAAATATGTAAAATCCTTATAAAACCATAAATACTTTAAAAGAAGTCTGTCGCCAACATCGTACAAGGGGAAGTGTGTGTGTGTATTTATTTATCCGTCGATTACGGCGAAGCGACGAATTAACGTGATTTTTTAGTTAAGATATTTGAAGAGATGGAGAAAGACATACGTTGCTCTTTGTCTCTTTCAAACCCCCACTTGTCTAAAATGGAGGTGGAAGTTTGGATGAAGAAGGTAAAAATTGGTAAGCAGACTATTTGTTACTGACAAAAAAATCGTGCATTATTTTCTTTTAAAGCCGTGTTACCCCGAATTTAAAAATCAAAGTCAAAGCGTTTATTGCATTTTATGAATGTGATAGGTACAAGGTGGAATAAAATTGGTTACATCATGTTACCTAGTATGTTTAACGCGATGGAAGCCGCGGAAAAAAGCCAGTCAAAATATTAGTTTGACCGCAAAAAAGGTTTATAACAAGCTCGGTGAAAACTATATGCTTGGCCTCCAAACAACCACATAACAAGGCGAGTTGGCTGGACAATTTCGCGGGCTAGCGTACGTAACTCTCACGACTTTACGATTGCGCCCGAGCCGGAATTTTGCGAACCGAGGTTTCGGTGAAAAAATAATACAACTTTTACGCAGTTTTCGTAACGAGTTTCCTCTTCATCTGCTTATTGAATGCGCTTTTGATGCAATTTTGACGGTTGCCTATACTCGGAGGAGTTCTACAAACATCTACCATTTACGGATATTATAAATTCTCAACTCAACTCAAATAATTCTTTATTTGCATGGGCTTTTACACAGCACTTACAAATCGTCATACATTTGAATGACTTAAAACTATTTATAAGTACTTATGTATAATTTAGATGGTAATACATATATGTATATGGTGATACTATAAGTCTAATATATAAAATTCTCGTGTCACAGTTTTCGTTGCCATACTCCTCCGAAACGGCTTGACCGATTTTGATGAAATTTTTTGTGCTTATCCGGTATCTATGAGAATCGGCCAACATCTATTTTTCATCCCCCTAAATGTTAGGGGTAGTCCACCCCTAAATTTTTATTTTTATTTTTTAGACAAAATTTTTAATTTCTCTTTTTTATGATACAACATACAAAAATACATACAATCCTCAATTTTCACCCTTCTACGATCAACCCTTTTATTTATATGGCAAAACAACGTTTGCCGGGTCAGCTAGTAATATATAAATTAATATCGATACGATTATACGATTAAAAACGTAAATGGTTTTGTTCGATCAGTGTTTATCATCTTATAATACTTATCATGGTCCTTTACTATGCATGCCTGGTAAACCATCAGGTGACACGCTTGCTCGTTTGTCGCCTCCAGCATAAAGAAAACCTTAGTTTGAGTGTTATTTTATGTAACAGGTGATGAGGTGATCCTCATGGTAATTGATTGCCGCCGCATATGGACACCCATAACACCAGGGTCCCAGTCCCAAGTGTGCTGCCAACCTATTTACCCCGATTTAGGCCTCCGGAACCCTAACTTACACGACGAAACCGTATGATATGAGTATGAGGCTGTATCACTGGGGTCGAGCCCACTCATGCTGAGGCTAGACTCTCCGACGACTTGTACCCCGGTAGAAATAGTCTTAAGAAATGACGCGCCCCACTCCTACACGCATACAAGAAAATTTCAAACATGGAACATGCAATTTATAATTGATCGTTCGTCGTTCAGTTGTCGGTTAGACTCATAGAACAAGTGAACGTTAGATTACCACAGCTCTAACGAAGGAGCCCGCATCTTTCTATTCAAAAGTACAGTCAACTCCAAAAATATGTAGGTATACACTTTAGGACCTTGTCAAAATACTTACCTATAAGGAAGCAGAGGTCTACTTTCTTATATTATATATTGTGACAACGTCCTAAAGTGTATACATATTTTTGGAGTTGACTGTACCATCAGTAAGTCTACAAAAAACATCCTCAGAATTAAATAGTGGGGCGCGTCATTTCAGCTTATACAATCTCTACGATTGTTTGAGGCTTTGTGATTGTTGGTCGCATTTATTTTATTTATGAATTCATTCAGACCTCAACTATACATGTTCCAGTTACCTAAACAACCGCTCCTAGTGTTATTACCAGGTCCAGTCCACCGAGAATTTCGTAACCGTTTCCTGTTAGCATTTAAATTAGGCAGCAGTTTTGGCAGAGGCTGCGACATGATGTCGGCCATAGCAAGCTGCACTGTTTGCGTTGCAGCGGCTCTGAATACTGAATTACTCGGAGTTATAGGCCACGTTTACGAGTGAGATGGCCAGTGTTGCTGGGACGTGTTGTTTGTTGCCAAGGGCCAGGCGAGATTATTGTAGCATAATATAATGGTTGAGGCGCTCGAGAATTTCTGATGATCGTTTTTTTACTAATCTGAGCCTTTATCCTTATTCGTAGGTCACGTTTATGAGTGAGATGGCCAGTGTTGCTGGGACGTGTTGTTTGTTGCCAAAGGCCAGGCGAGATTATTGTAGCATAAAGTAACGGCTGATGTGCTCGAGAATTTCTGATGATCTTTGTTGTACTAATCTGAGCCTTTGTCATTTCTCGTAGGTCACGTTTTCGAGTGAGATGGCCCAATGTTGCAGTCGAGATTATTGGTACCGTCGACTGACTGATGAAGACATCGATATTGATAAATTATGACGATTGAATTTCCTCGTGCACGCTCGCATTTTATTCGGTAATCACCTAGATAGATATTCTTACTTATTTTTTTATGAGCCCATAATGGCACTGCAGGGCATGAGCCTCTCTACTCTTTTTACTCGTCCTCCAGACCTCGGCTGCGATAGACCAGTCTTTTAAAAACACATGGATAATTTTATTGCAAAATAAATCAAAAATATACATACATAGTATGCTACCCCAAAAGAAAAACCAAATTATTTGGTTGTTTATAATTGTTAAATTCAGCCACCCATCCAGGAGATCCATTAAATGATCTCCTTGACTTAACTAGGCAGATGTCCTCTAAGCATCATCGTTACAGCCCTTGTATCTAGGGTCGCCAGTTGAGTCGCGAAAAATTACCGGACAACCCAAACCACGCAAAAAAATAAAATAATATTGTATGACCATTTATTTTTTACCGGAAAAGCCTCAAAAATACCGAACTGTACGCTAAAATACCTAACATCTGGCAACCCTACTTGTATTATCCGTCTTCAGACAAAGGCCGGACCAGCATGTCTCCGAAGGTTGTTGACCCATCTTTCCGGTGGTAGTTTCCCCGAGCATATCCGCATATTATTGTAAAAGGTACTTTTGTAACCACACAATAGTCTAGCCACAACTCTTTCTCACGTTACAGAGTTCCGCATAATATCATATTTCATTCCAGTCACAAGAAACTTCATCACACCCACCACCTTCTCAGTTTTCATTTCTATTCCGCACAAAAATAATGACACATGAGAAGCAAGTGCCGCTCATTCGAGCGTCCTAGCATCCGAGGTCAGGCACATTCCGTGTAAAAAATGAGGGTGGATTTTTAAAAGCCACAAAAATATGCGCACACTCATGCATTGGCTGGCTCGTGCAGAGGTGGACCCAGGCCACCAAGGGCGCCTAAGTACAAATAAGGGGCGCAGGGTCTTATATCATATCACCTTAGCGTTTCGGTACTTCTGTTAATAACAATGAAGCGACTGCCGTCTCGCCGTCAACACATAGACAGGGGAAGCAGACCAAGTGTAATGTAATTACACGTTCAGAATCATTGTTTGACGACGTGGGTGACAGTTTGAAGATCTCTATCCCGACATTGACCATATTAGAACGAGAAAGAAATACAGCCTCAAAAAGTATATAAATCATTTATATGAACGGCGCTCTGGTGACTTGTAAATGAAAACAAGGTCTTTCTATACCTTTGAGGTCTCTCCAGTTGGTACCTCATTACTGAGGATCGTGGTCACTGGAACTCATCAACCAAACAAATTAGATTAAATTGTATACTCTATGCATTGACCATATTAAAACGAGCAAGAAATACAGCGTCAATAATTATATATAACATTTATATGAACGGCGCTCTGGTGACTTGTAAATGAAAACAAGGTTGCGGAATGGCTCATTGGATCCTGCTCTATTTTTCACCTCAGTACACGTATTGGCACTGTTATGTTATTCAGGGTTTGGAGCTCACTTCGCGCCCTTGGGGGCACCCCCAAGGGCGAGAAGGCCCCAGTGCACTACTCAGCTGCCCGCTAGCTACACCCCTGTTTACCGAGTTGCTGTTATGAGCTCGCTCGGCCATAACTTACTGAGTTTTATGAGAGAGGTCGGCCTCACGCCTGCGTCTAAATATTTAGGAAATAATTACATAAGCACCCGCGTATATACTCCGGCGAAATATTATGCTCGAATTACTGGAGTAAGCCGCGGAGGCTGTATGCGATTTGTGTTACGCCATCACGCCAGTATGGGGCGCTTGGTTTTATACCTACCGTAAATGTAACGCAGTAAACTTTATGATTTGTAAAGATTGGTATTTCACAATACCGGTGATAAAATTTTGAAGCGAGAGTGCATGGTCGGAAATGTAGGCTCATTTTAAGGTTACAGAGGCGACTGTTTTGATCTTTAAAAGATGAGATAGATATTATTTCTTTCTTATGAAGTACAGGTACCTTTTTATTCTCGCTAAAAAGGTATGAGTTTTAATATAAGTAGGTACCTTTATGCCAATTAGGCGAATTTTTGATGCTGACTTATAAAAGTTTTACTCAAAATTGTGATAACACAACTTCTATCACATTTTTATGCGATATTTTATTACTTTCTAATAAGTACTTTGTAACTATGAGACACGTACACCTTCCTATATCATTATAATTTTAGGGTGTCTTCTAATAAATCATTAGTTAATACTTAGCGTGTGGTTACTGTGTGGTCCCGGCAGAGTAAAATAGGCCACCCTCATTCTTACCGAGGTGTCGTAAAAGGCGACTAAGGTAAAGCTGCTGGCATGATCATCAGCACCCAGAGAAGAAAAACTCTGCATTTACATCAAAACCCTCGCCAACCCGTCTGCCAAGCGTGGTGAGTATGGCAATTACCCCTCATGTGATTGAGGGAGGCCCGTGCCCCAGCAGTGGTGACTTAAATGGGCTGATGATGATGATAATACTTAGCATTAACCGGGATCGGGATTTAACGCTAAGAAGATAATGAAATCTTTAGTTAACAATTGTTTTTTATTAATGAACGTCGTCTGAAACCACCTCTTTATTCCTGGTCGCGTCACAACGAGCCTCTTCAATTCTTGCATCCTAATGTACAACAATACGCCCCTCTGCCATTACCGGACAAATACTTTGCATCGGAACACCAATAAATTTTTAACAGCCCCCTAAGGCAATATAAATGAGTGGGCCTACGCTTCCTCAGGACGTTGCAGTATTTTTTTTTCTAGAGCACGGTGCATATTTGAGCGTCTACAAAGAATTGGAAACAGCAATTTGCATAGTTTATGGGAGCAAATTGCGTCTAAACAGTCGGAGGTAAATCAAGATCGTATAGAGGAGAATTTGTTTGCATTTCTTTATATCACGACTTTTTACTTCCAGAAAAATGAGACAAACACTATTCTGAAGATTTACGATATTACGGAAAATAATTAAAAGTAATCAATCACTAACGTTTCGGAGAATTTATGAAACGTGTAACCATGATTCAGTTGGTCTAAGGTCTGACGACAGTAGCATCTTTGTAATTACCAGACTCCCCAAATTCTAAATCATGGTCCAAGCGTACCCCGGGCTCCAGAATAACAGCTTTGGAGGCAATTGAGAATCATGCGCTAAGATCAGGAGTAATTTCACAAATCAAAAATATCAATTTCTTAAGGTGACGGGTAGGGCACACTAGCGACGCCAATTGATTTTAATTTTTAGCTACTAAACACCATGCACAAATGTTGGGTCCGTATTTGTATGCGAAAAATTAATTCACCAATTGTCGATTTTTAGCATACAAAAACGGACCCTACATTTGTGCATGGCTATTTAATGAATATTTTAAGTGTTTGCCGAGAGGGTGTTACCCCGAAATTGTTTAAAATAGTTCCGGTTAAAAAAACCAACGTCATAACATAAAAAAAAAGTATATACAAAAACAGGTCGCGGCGCGGCCAGTCGTATGTAGTAAATAGTAAAATATGAATAATCTAAAATAATCGATACTAATTATAGTTTTTAAAATATATTCAGTAACACATACCTTCTGTACAGCACTAAATGACACACACAATCACACACACACACACCCACTTACAATCACATTTTCTATATTTTAATTATAATTGCATAGCATGATTGAAGGTTGGCTAGTAGCTAAAAATTAAAATTGATTGGGGTCGCTAGTGTGCCCTACCCGTCACCTTAAAACAAAAGCTATTTAGGCATGGTAGAATATTGCTCGAGTGGTTTTAGTTGTAGCTAGTTTCTATCAAAATTCAAATATCAGTTTCAACCGAAATACAGTCTAGGATTTCAGGAAACCATATAACATGCCGTGTGTCCCTCGGCAGAGTAGAATAGGCCACCCTCACTCTTACCGAGGTGTCGTAAAAGGCGACTAAGTTAAAGCTGCTGGAATGATCATCAGCACCCAGAGAAGGAAAACTCTGCATTTATATCAAAACCTTCGCCAACCCGTCTGCCAAGCGTGGTGAGTATAGCAATTACCCCTCATGTGATTGAGGGAGGCCCGTGCCCCAGCAATGGGGACTTAAATGGGCTGATGATGATGATGATGATGATATAACATGCGTTATATGGTTTTCACGATACACTATCATACTCATGGTCTGCTTGCGTGGAATTTGGTTTGCCACTAAAATATTATTTTTATTATATTATACCTCACACAGTAAAAAGTTTCATTCAAATTAGTATTTTAAGATATTAGCTTGAAAAATCAAAGACTAATTTTAAAAATAAATTATTAAATTTTTAAACTTGTCGGCCTAATTTTACTTCTATAATTTTAGTTTATAGTTTAGGTATTAGAAAGTGAATTAATCGCGAGTATTCTTAGCTACGAGTATGTTAGATGGAAATTAATCCAAGATGGTCGCCGCCACAAAATGTCGGATTAATATATTGTAATAACAACCCCCGATATAGGTATCAAATAAAAGGGTTTGAGTTGTAAAATACAATGCACTATGAAAAAGTCCAAATCCTAGAAAACCGTTTTATTTGGCCCATAAAATGGCGGATTAATAAATTATAATGACAGACTGACCGGAAATAGACTGACGGGATGGCGCTATTGGTAGTGACCCTGCTTCTAACGCCAAAGGTCGTGGGTTCGATCCCCACCCTGGACAAACATTCGTGTGATGAACACTTGTGTTTGTTCAGTGTCTGGGTGTAATATATGTATTTAAGTATATTTGCGTTACTCTGTTGTCTGATATCTGTAACACAAGTGCTTAAGCTACTTAGTAAGGAAACATGTCAACGCATGAGATGTTGTAAGAATTATGAATTATAAGTATATATCCAGAATAATGTATGTATATTATATATGTCTAATAAGTAAAATAAAAATTAGAGCCTCTTTAATAAGCGAAATATAGAAAACAAATTTAAAAACCCCCGAGAATCATTTTAAAAGTCCAAAAATAAATTGGAACTGCTGTTGACTGTCTTACTTATGAACATTTTTGCTTAAATATTGTCGCGTCGGGGGACTGCTCCTTACCTACTTATAAATGTGTGATTTAACAAAACATTATGCTAATATGTAGAGCGGCCCTCCACGCGAAAATATTTTATCAAAAATGTTCATACGTAGGACATTCAACAGCATTTTCCAGGCCAGGCCCCAGAGCGGCGTATCATTTGCTACGGGAGTGTCCACGAGTGACTCGTTGTAATGACTTTGCTACGACGGGTATTTGCGAGGCCTCAAGCTCAAGGCCGTCAGCAAAAACTGATAACCCTAACATTTACCTACGTAAAGTTCAAACAATAATCAAGTTAGTAGAGTTCACAACATAGATATATCCCCTAACGATGGTCAGCGTTGCTACGAGCCGACATGCCGCAAGATGTAAGCGCTACAAGATCTCTCCCCTTCTACAACCCTGTAGCTCTACGTAGTGACACCACACGTCACTATTGTTTAGGATTAATAAAGAAAGGTTGTTTCAGTAACGGACAATACGACAAAAAAGATATTACCTATATACGCTTTTCAAATAAAGAAAAAAAAAGATGACCCATATTTTTTAGTTTTCAATAAATGTGTGTTTTTATTGAAATACCGGAAATGACGTAGTCGTGAGGCTCAAATTATTGTGATGTCGGTGCTATATGTACAATAAAAAAGATTAGGCGACTAAGTTGCTTACTTGTCACTGTCATTAGTTGACGTTTGGTTTTTTTTTTTATGACTTGGTGTTGCTTTTATGAGACAACTCTGCCAATGTAAAGTGATTAAAGAGACACGTTTTTTGGATTAACTTTTTAAATCAACGTGAAACAAAGCGTTATTAACTTTTTATGCCGAGTGATGACGTTACATGCGGATTTAACTTTTTTTTTTTATTTATCATCATTATCATCATTTCAGCCAATAGACGTCCACTGCTGGACATAGGCCTCACCCAATGTTCTCCACACAGATCGGTCCTGTGCTGCCCGCATCCAATGGTTTCCCGCGATCTACACCAGATCGTCCGTCCACCTTGTGGGGGGCCTGTCACGGCTGTGACTTCCTGTACGTGGCCTTCACTCGAGGACCTTTCCTCTTTATTAATATCTGTATAAAAAAATATCAAATAGTTTCTTCTTAAGTTTCTATGAATCTTTTGTCGTATTGTCCATGTGTGAAGTCGTCGTTGCAAGGCGGGGTTAGGATGGAGAGGTGTCATAGAAACGCCGTGGCGGGTTTGAATAAAAAAGTAAATAAGAAATCATTTATTTCTATAACCATTGTTACAAAACGTGGCCGAGACTACCCAGTAAGTTGTCTAAGACACTTGTATTGGGTATGACTCGCAACTTCCCTTCCCTTTGAACGAGAAAACGTTCTTATACAGGGTGTAAAAAGTCCCTTAACGAAGCCGGCGTCTACGTACTCAGACCATTAAAACAAGTCTTAGAACAAAAATATATTGATGGGAAACGAAGTTGATTTTTTGGTGTCCATTTTAATCCTATAAACGGACAACGCAATGAACAGCGTACACCGCACCGGTCCGCGCCGCACGCGCGCCCGCGTCTCAGTCGCCGAGGCGCCCATGGATAGATCACAGTGGCGATTGGAGAGGCCTACGTCCAGCAGTGGCCTGCGATAGGCTGATGATGATGATGATGATAAGTGTTTGCCGAGAGATTATAACCCCGAAATTGTTTAGAATAGATCCGGTTTAGTAGCTAAAAATTAAAATCAATTTAGTCGCTAGTGTGCTCTACCCGTCACCTTAAGGCAACAGGTAGCCTAACATGCGACACCAATCGATTTTAATTGTTAGCTACTAAACAGGATCTATTTTAAACAATTTCGGAGCGGAAATCTCTAAGCAAACATTTATACTATTCATTTAATAATTGTGAACTACTTTTTGATCTGTTTTTGCACTCGAAATTTTGATTAACGCCACAAGTGGCCGTTTTGGCGGTATATCAAATTGCGAGTATAAAAACAAGCCCAAAAGTTAAGTATAAGTATTAAATAAATAGGATAAGTTTTTGCCGAGAGGCTGCTGATCTGAAATTGTTAAAAAGATATCCGGTTGGTCGTGTCACACTGGTGTCCCATCGGATTATGAGGGCAAGGAAATAGAGAGTGTACTAGTATTTGCGCACACACATCAGCACTATAATATATCCTGCGCAAGTGGCTGATCGTTGAGATTGGCCGCCTTAGCCGAAATCGGTTGGAGGATATTATACTTGCTAGTCAGTAGTAATAATAATCTGCGTTAGTTTTTAAACTGAACATATCTGCAATTTAATAAATAATAGTCTTGGATGTTTCCAGCCGCGTGGTGACTCTACTCCCAACTATATGGAAATGGGGTAACGAGTCCAATGACCTTTGATGGAACTCGGGGCGTGTATACTACGCCGATATTTATCATCATTTGTGTATGGAAGATAAATTGATAACCTACTACATGGCGATACACAAACTTAGATGTCTTCTATTCAATTGGGTTATTGTCTTCGTTGATTCTTAGTGCTTAAGCTACTTACTTAGGGATCTGGTTAATGTATTTTGATGTAGTCTGGCTTTCATATATTACGGCTAGATTAGTATTACCTACACTATTATTTTATCATTTAAAATGTATGTATGTGTGTCATTTGATGCAAATAAATGTATTATTTATGGTTTGATTACATTATTTTATTTGATTATCTAAATGATACACTTAGAATAATAACCTTCTAAAATGATACATATACCTACGAGTATATAGTCTTTAAAATTTTGCTTTATTAGAAAGACAGCTTTTAGACCCACAGAAAAATGATCTTTAAAGTCAATTAGTAATAAAAATCTATGTAATAAAACTTGGTTAAATGATATACCCTATGTACATTGAAATAAAGGGCAAGTGACATCTGGCATACTAATGAAGCTGTATTTTACAGAGTATAGGTACATTGTACCGTATAGTACAGTATAGACAGTATAGCAACTGTAGTTTAGATATTTTAAATGTATCGCCCTTCCATACAAATCGCATAAATCAGCTGATCACTTTTGTATGGGATGGTGATTTCTTTTTTAGATTAAAGACCCTATGGTCCTTGGGGGAAAATGTTCATTACATCATCACTTGGCGGTGATCCGCATGCTCGTTTGTCGCATGTAGCAAAAAAATAATTATAAAAATACTGGTTTCTTGGCTAAATGGTTCCTTTATATTGAAACTTGAAACTACGAGTTGATATATTGTTTTAAACTTTCATGATCACTAACATTGAAATAGTTATTTACGAGATTTCTACCACGAAGCTCAAAAATAGGTAACTAATCATAGTGGAAATCTCGCAAATGACTACCTATTTTAAATACGAGTTGATCTTTGTTTGAACTCATTGATAAATAAAGTATCTTCTTTTCAAACAAATTTTAATGTTTATCGTAAGTAATAATAAGATAAGACAAAACCCAGCTCCGTCCCCGGTTTACGAGGGAACTCTGCCCTTCTGAGTGTTTCGTTCCATTACCCTGAGTGCGCCGGCTCATTCGGACTTTCTTTAATGCTGTTTCAGATGAGTTTGCCTTTTAATTTCGACGAGAAGGTCTCCGTAGTTTTTTATGTAGGCCCACTAAAGTTGCTTGAGTAGAACTATCTTAATAGGACGCTTAAGTGGAGCCCCGGGCCTTTGTAAAAGTTTATGATGTTGTTAAGATCAACGTTAGTAGTAAAACAGAAGAAAACTTGTAGTTACCTTTTTTTAAGCCGCCCAGGCTTCCTCGCATCCCAACATAGCTGTTACTACGTGGGGGAGCATAAGAGTCTGACCCACTATTGCCACCAGGGCCCTCCGCTGCGTATCCCAGGACTGACACTCTGCAAGTGTGTGTGCAGCTGTGTCCTGTGCGGCGCCGCAGTGATGGCAAGATGATTTCTCCTCCCTCCCGATCCGGTGCAGGTAGTAACCAAAACATCCGTGTCCAGTTAATACCTGCGCCAGACGGAAAGAAACGAAGCCGTGCGGCCGCTCCAGCCAGCTACTAAGGACTGGTTCGAGGGCTTCCAGCGTGTAGCGACCTGACTCAGCAGTGGCAAGATTTTGCGCCCAATAACTTGTAGTTTCCTATAATAACTTAATCAAGAATAACAAAAATTACTGATTTTGATTGAACACCAGGCACTGGAGGCTCAATTCGGGGCGAAGGGAAAAACTTGTGACTCCACTGATTTTGCTGATGGTGGTTCGCTTACCTACCATCAGGCAGTGAGTTATTTCATCATCATCATCAGCCTATCGCAGTCCACTGCTGGACGTAGGCCTCTCCAATTGTTCGCCACTGTGATCTATCCATGGCTTCTGGCATCCAGCTCTTGCCAGCCATCCTGCGCAGATCAGTCCCCCCACCTAGCCAGAGGGCGCCCTACATTACTCTTGCCAAGACGCGGTCTCCACTCTAGAACTCGTTTACCCCATCGGTTGTCGGTTCTGCGGCTAATATGGCCAGCCCACCGCCACTTAAGCTTTCTAATTCGGTTAGCAATGTCGATGACTTTGGTCCTCTGCCGGATCACCTCATTTCGGATTCGATCTCGGAGAGAGACGCCTCGGAGAGAGTGAGTTATTAATATTAGTTCAATGCAATCAAGGTGATCCCTTTGCTTGTCGGCTGATGGTGTCTATGGTGACCGGTGATAGATTTTAATTGGCATAAAAAGATGATATTCTTTACGCATGCACAAAACCAGATAAAATATATGTACCGTCCTTATGTCTGGGGACCGTCCTTATGTCTGGGGCACAAGTGCAATTTTTCCACTGCAGGGAACTTGATCTAACGCTGACGGTACCTGCACAGATCACATAATGACCAAAATTATGCTATTTTCCTTCTTCAACCTTCAAGGTACCTACTACACCTATTTGACTACACTTATGTATTTATATGTTTTTGTTTCATTCTTCTTCTGTTGGTTTTGCTGTTTGTTTTAAATCATCCAATGTTGCGTGGTCCGTTTGTATTGTTATACTCTGTCTGTGGTGTGTATTTTCTTACGCAAATAAATTCCTTATTTGCGTAAGAAAATACTAACATTGTACAAGAGACTTGTTGACTGACATCCTTTAGCCGCGACCAAGTAGGTGTCTTTACTAACTTATCTTCTGTACCTAAAACAGAGTATTTCATGAATACTATATAGGAAATGAGATGCTCAGTAGAAAGGCGGTTATAAGGGACCTTGGCGTGTTGTTTGACGATCAGTTATCTTTTCGCCCTCATTATGATCCCATACTACTGAGAAGTCGCAGACTTTTAGGTTTTATTATAAGAAAAACTAAGGCATTAAAAAAACCGACAAGTATTTTAATGTCTCTTTAATACTTTGATAAGAACTGTTCTGGAGTACTGTTGTCCTGTTTGGTCTCCCTTTTATGGTGTTCATATAAATGCCATAGAAAACGTTCAAAAGAGATGCTTATAATATATCACCCGTAAATACAACTTGGTCGATCGCTTTCGTATTAGAATGTGAGGCTCGCGAAGTTTAATATGATTTCCCTGCTAACTCGTCGAGTCAGGTATGACTTGCTCTGTCTTCATAAGATAGTTCACTCGAGTCATAGATGCCCCTGACTTGCTCTCCTCCCTTAGCTTTAACACTCTACACATATCGAGACATCCAAACACTTTCGCTATACAGGTCTACAAAAACAACACTTCATTTTTCAACCCCGTTGTTAGAATGTGTCGAACGTTCGGTTAGCATCAAAAGTAGCTGAACACTTTAGTACCATGTCAAAGTAACCGTTCTGCCTATTATAGTCAGTTTCTAAGGGGTACATACAAAATGTTACTTCGACATGGTACTAATGTGTTAAGCTACTTTTGATGCTGACCGCACAATGATGTGGTTCGTAGAGAAAGACCTGGACGTGTTTAACGCCTGGTTCTCTACGTACAAAAAACATATATCTGAGGTCTTCGGACCGTCTTCAGCACGCAGATATATGTTTAATTATTTTTCTTAATTTAATTGTAATTATTGTCCTTTTATTACTTAAGCCGTTGTAACTTTTTATCATTAAATCATGCTATGTATGCTTTTATGGATTGCTTATAAATATGACAATAACATTACTTAACTAGACAGTTAAGTAATGTTATTGTCACATTTATAAGAATATTGTAACGACTGCAATCTGTCTGCGTACCTAGTTTATTTTTTTTTGTTAACGACCCATTTGGAACTGTGGTAGTAAACGCTGCCTTGGTCCAAGGGTTGCGGGTTCAATCCCCGCACAGTACAAACATTTGTGTGCATGAACATGTCTGTTTGTATTGGTCTGGGTATTTTCTATGTAATATAAGTATGTATTTACAAAAAAATTATTACATGTATATATTTGTAATCCCACTGATGATTCTGATATCCGTAACACAGGTGCTTGAGCTACCTATCTCGGAGTCAGATCGATGTAATTGATGTTGTGAACTATTTATAACTTTTTTGTCAAATACTCAGATACTTTTGATAGATTTGAACGCTAAGATTATTTTGATGCTGATTATAACAGATGGCACCCACCCCCCATTTTCGCATTTACCGTCACAAACGGCAAAGGGAACAACAGAGATTAGGACGAAACGTCGTCCCGAGACGTTCCACTCGGGTGTGAGATAAAGCAGACAGAAATAGGTTTATTGGCCCAGCGAGATCGAAGTACAGAATCCTTTTAGGGGGATCCGACGGCGTTTTGTCAAACCTTTCACGGGATGTGCTGAAAATTTGATGCGACAACTGCCGTATCCTTAAAGGTGGAGCGTTCTAAATACTTTATTCAAAGAAAGAAACGCGCACGAATATTTTGCGTACCTACTTGAAAATTACCGAAAATAAGAGATACACTAAAAAGCATGAAAATAAAAACTCTACGAAAAAAAGCCGTCTTCAAAAACCACGAATTAAAAAGTGTATTCGTGTACTGTTTCAACATATTGTGTGTGTGATGTGTTAAAAATAATATTTTTTACTTTTTCAGTTCATGGTTTTTGAAGGGGGTATTTTTTGCGCAAAAAACGAAACGTTAAAAAAATACAAGTCAAAATGATGCTGTCAAGTACGCTTGTGACTAGTGTTGCCGGATAATCGATTAGGTATCAATAAATCTATTGTGTCCACCCTAAATAATTGCAATTTTTTTTTAGCATTTTTTGCAAAGTAGATAATGCATTCAAATATTTCATCTCGTGTTCAGGTCGGAATCAGTTCCACATCTTCCACATTCCGATGGAATTTTTAAGTGCGTTATTTACACAAGGTAGTTTAATCAGTCTCTTTGCCCTGGTCCTATTGCCGCCGCCCATGGTTACCAGAATCACCAGTGAAGTTACAAGTTCGCTGTCAACTTTTAACCTTCCCGGATTTGGTCCCCGGTACCGACACACACTCGGCAAAAAACAGCTGATTGACGCTGATTTCGAAGCCTTGCAACCCAGCAATGGGTTTTGTATGTCACTTCTCATGCCTGCGCTGTGTTTCCCCGAGTGAGTGTGGGTATCGGGGGCCGAATGCCTTCGTGTAATGGGCGGTGGCAATCACTTACCATCACTGAGGCAATTCTTGTGCATTCGACATAGAAGTTAAATTAAGAGATTTCATACATTCGTTCATTCAAATCTCTCATTCGACTTTAATGTCGAGTGCTCGAGAATATGCCCTGGAGCCCAATTCTCGTGCTCGTGACATTTATTTTTATACGACATATATCACTAAAACATAGCTTTTTTGTATGGTTTTCAGGTGATATCCGCCATGTTTTTTTCATATCGAAATCCCCAGAATTGGGCTCCAGGTGTTTAAAAAGTCACGGAATTAATAATAGCCATCTACTCAGATTAATTTGACTCGTTTGGAACAGTGTTAGTGAACGCTGATTTTGATCCAAATGGTTGCGAGTTCGTCTCCGCACAATACAAACATTTGTGTGCATGAACATCTGTTCGTATTGGGTCTGTTTGTATTGGGCTGGATGTTATCTATGTATTATAAGAATGTATTTACAAAAGAAAAGTATTATCGTATGTATCGTCTATATTTGAATCCCACTGTTGATTCTGATATCTGTAACACAGGTGCTTGAGCTGCCTATCTCGGAGCTAACCACCTACTATTGTACACCTCAGTCTTGCAGTTTATTAGTATTGGATTAAGTAACTACTACTCTTTGTGACCTATGAGGGGAACCTAAGTAGTCATGCTCACTCAAATGTCTCTGAGGTGGTGGTGCTATGTGGCGGGTCATTACATTCCCTCTAATATGGTTGAGTGAAATGATGGCTGACACATACGTCATACTTGTGAACAGGTGCCACCTTTGGGGACTGGTCTGCTTCGGTTTACCTCATAATATTTATTTTATTATTATTTCCTTTATTTTATTTTGTGTAACAATTGAACTGTATGGCTTGGTATGATGATGACACAACATTGTATGAAAGTTTGGCGATTAAAAAGAGTAACTGGCGAGTTTCTTGCCGGATCTTCTGGACCAGAAACCACTTTCTGAGCCGGTGGTAGAATCGCATTATGTTTATTTATTTCTTTAGTATATTTTATGTATCAACATATATATGTATTAACATGTTAATTATACATAAGTACTTATAAATAGTTTTAAGTCATTTAAATGTATGACGATTTGTAAGTGCTATGTACAAGCCTATGCAAATAAAGAATTATTTGAATTTGAATTTGGAGTCAGATCAATGTATGCGATGTTGTGAAATATTTATTTAATTAGGGCCCTTGAATATAAAAGCTCGTCTTCCACTGTCACCACGCACCCGAACAATAAACTAATCCAATTGGGCATTAAATCGAAATGCCTGTCCCTTATTTCAATTCGAGTGTTTAAGTATAATTGTCACGGAACTTAGCGTGACTTTTTGTCGCCCGTTTTAGCAGATTGAAGAATTTTGTGAGCTATCGGCACGCGTTTTAAGGACTGCCTATGGAGAAATTTGAAATATTATTTTACGTGTTTTTTTATGTGCCTACGATTTTAGCTACTAAACTGAATCTAATTTGAACAATTTCGGAGCGGGAGTCTCTAAGCAAACATTTATACTATTTATTTAATAATTGTGCACTACTTTTTGATCTGTTTTTACATACAAAAGGCGATTGGCAGGTGCCCATGTATTTTTAGTACCGCATTTAGGTTCATCGTTTCTAGATGTAAATATGTGGATTTCAATGCTTAAATTCAGTGTAATAAATAATGTAATCATGAGATAAACGTTGAAGTTGGGAATAATAAGTTCATAACTAACATAACCTCAAAAGCGAAATGTGAGATAATATTCAGAGATAACAGTATGTCTATCAAGTTTAATAGAATAATCGATTATAATGCGTAGTCAATTACCATATATGATAAGTTGTGGTGTCCTATCACCCTACAGTAAATGTCTAAGAAGATATTATAAATGACGATTAGACTAATATTTATAATAACAATGACAGATTAATCGATTGTAACAATAATCGTATTCTATAAAAATATAAATATTCTAGAATACCGCTTAGCCATTTGCCATATTTAACGACCCGTTTGTATCAGTGGTAGTGAACGCTGCCTCTGCTGCAAGGGTTGCGGGTTCGATCCCCGCACAGTACAAACGTTTGTGTGCATGAATAGGTATGTCTGTTTGTATTGGTCTGGGTGTTTCCAAAAGAAAATTATGAAATGTACATATTTGTAATTTCGAAGTTGGTTCTGATATCCGTAATACAGGTGCTTGAGCTACCTATCTCGGAGTCATATTTATTTCAACAATAAGGCAATTCCGAAAGGTAAATAAGTACCTACGGTTGGCCTAAATAGTGGCTGATCATTATAGTACTTTGTCAAAGTAAGATTTGTACTTACAGACACAGCGTAGGCACGCCTACGCTACTTATTTTCACAAAGTTCTAAAATTATGGTACTGCTTTTGAGGCCGACCGTCCTACATAATTTCCGATTTATAATGTCACCCAGTAGCTCAAAACTCGTTAACTTACCCCAAAGAATGCTTATAGTCCGTCCACCCCGAGTTATGACCCCAAGTGTGCTATAAGGCCGTTGTCCCACCGCGCGGCGGCGATGAAGGAGAAGTGAGTGAAGCTATTTAAACAAGTTGGCGAGAAACGGAAAACGAGTATAGTTCTGACAGGTTTGTCGCTGGCCTGTAGCGTGTGTGCGAGTGAGACGGCCGCACTGTTTTTTTTATGTGATCAGACGAGCAGACGAATCACCTGATGTGATGGACTGCCGTCCATGGACTCTCCCGACACTAGTGGAGTCACAAGTGCGCTACCAAATGTGGGAGAGCCACGCTTAGGCATGAATGGGCCGGCTCGACCGGAGTGATACCACTGCCTCACAGAAGACCGGCGTGAAGCAGCGCCTGCGCTGTGTTTCGCCGTGTGAGTAAGGTTACCGGAGGCCCAATCGGGTGGGAAGGGGAAAAGGTTGGCAGCGCACTTGTGACTCCACTGGTGTTGCGGGTGTTCATGGGCGGCGAAATTGCTTACCATCAGGTGATCCGTCTGCTCGTCTGTCCACCTCTCATATAAAAAAAATAAAATACCATCCTTTAAACCCTCCAAATTGGGCCTCCGGTACCCTCGCTCACGCAGAGAAACACAGCATACTACTGCTTCACGCCGCTTTTCTGTGAGGCCATGGTATCACTTCGGTCGATCCGGTCCTGTTATGCTGAAGCGTGGCTCTCCCACGATCTCCCACTGTACGACAATCGCTTAACGACAAAGAGAATATAATCACTACGTTATACTAATCGATTTAACATTGAATAACTCTTGACGCTCAGCGACAAACTAGTGGAGCGAGTCGTCACCAGCAGTGTAAACCATAGACTTAGGATGTCGCCCTGCTCTAATTCTATGGTGTGAACAGTCAGCGATGAACTATTTAATATATGCATCTCTTTTGTTTACTTCCGTAAACAAAAGAGATGCATGATGATGATGATGCAAGGAACGGAATCTATTCAACAATTCGACAAATACATAATACCAGTGGAACCCATTTTAATTTCATTCCAAGCTTTTTTTTTATTGTTTCGTATGCAACCCATGTTCCTTTTATTGTGTATTTGAAGTACGGGGCCGTGATCTCGGGGTCCGCGATTCGATTCCCGGGTCGAACAAAAAGTATGTTTCGATTTTTTCTAACATAGCTCGGGTTTGTGATCACCAATCCATTGGCAAGCGTGGTGATTAAGCCCAATCCCATCATAGTAGCGATGACTTGATTTCTATGATGGAGGCCTTTGCCCTGCAGTGGGGCAGTATATAGGCTGATACTAAATGTTTTGTGATTTAATAAGTTAGTTTTATTTAATTATCAATTGTACGTTCCTTAAGCGAGAAAATTGCCGATAGCTGGTCACTTCCTCGCCGGCGGTGGGACGTCTGCCTTAATTTCAAAATTCATAGGCATCCGGACGGACCCTGGGCAATTAGATTGCACAAACAAATCTTGATTAGGGCGTTTCACTTTCATCTCATTAATGTCCCGTTTTCGTTTAATTAAACGCCACCCTGAACTGCTGACTTCGCTGCGCTTGTCGATTCTGTTATTAGCGCATTCTTTGCGAGATAACGTCTTTGATGTGTGTTGCCATACTTACCATGTGGAACGATTTTAAGGAATGTTTTTTTTACTTAGGTTAAGTTTACCACAATTGCACTTGATGGAAAGCAACGACGAGGTCTAGGATGATACCCGCTTGCCTAAAAGATGAGTGTTCACTATTGCCTTAAAGGTTTCTAGAGTATAGTGGTCAGGAATAACATGTCTTTAATTTGACAAATAAGTGCTTGTATATTTTATGGGTCAGGCAGGGAGCAGATCATCTAATGGTATAGTTGCCACCAGCTATGGATGCAATTAATTTGGTGTAGTCTAATGTTGGATTGCTATTATTTCGACGCCGGATGGTTGTTATTCAGACACAGTACTTTTTTTTTCTTTTAAGAACTATAGGCCAACGCTTGACCACAATCTCACCTGATGGAAAGTGACGATGAGGTCTAGGATGTAACGCGTTCGCCTAGAAGATGCCTGTTCACTCTTGCCATAAGATGTCCAGATTGTAGTGGTCTGGAAAAACAGACCTTGGCAAGGAGTTCCATTCCTTAGCTGTCCGCATTATGAACGTGGAAGCAAATCGCTTCGTGCAGATAAGGGGTAAGCCAGCAACGTATGGATGAAACCTCTCGCCGCGCCTTGCTGTCCGGTGATGGAATGGTCAATGAATTATTACGGTCAATTCAGACTTCTCAAGTCCAATCGTAAACCGGGCTCGGATGCAACGGCTTTGGACACAACGATGGCCCAATGATGGATAGATACTTATAATACTTAGGCTAAGATCTGTAAATTTTGTGCAATAAAGAGTATCTATCTATCTAATGTATAGGTACCTCCGTACCTACCTATGCTATACTTACTTACCTACTTATACTAGCTATTATTATAAATACATGCATGTCTTGTGACAGTGGAGTCAGTCCGGCGCCATCCGCCGAATAAACAACTTTACTAAGAACACGGATTTAATTCCCTCACGGGACGCGCCAACATCTCCCTAAAGTGGTGACATCACCCTAAAATATGTATAATTGTTAGAGAACTACAAATATGGAGCTTTTTTTTTGCTAGAGGGGGCTAACTACGAGTAGCATCCTGATGGTAAGTGATCACTACCGCCCAAGATCGTTAGCAAGATCAGAAAAGTCATTGATAAGTTGACGGTCGTTTATATGAGAAAAGTATGTCGTCCCTTGAAAGTAAATCAAACAATTCTTCTAAAGCTTTTTCTTTTTTCTGTTAGTTCATGTAAAAGAATTATCTCTAAATGTTATTTGTGAAAACTGTTTTTTGCCATTTGGCAAAAAACGGACACCCGGAAACCCTTATAGATTCGTCGTGTCTGTCCGTTCGTATGTCACAGCCACTTTTCTCCGAAACAATAAGAACTATACTATTGAAACTTGGTAAATAGATGTATTTTGTTAACCGCATTACGATTTTTAACATAAGAATTGAAAAAAATGGGCAGGTCTCCATACTTGAAACTGAAACTCAATTTTTTTTTTAACCTATAGGTACACGTATATGTGTGGGGTTTCTATGGATAGGTCTTTAAAAATGATGTTAAGGTTTTTAACATCATATTTTTCTAAACACAATACTTTGCGCAAGAGACGCTCCCAAAATTGTCTCTTTAACTTCTATAATAAATGAATTATAAAACTAAAAAAAATATATGATGTACCTAATCATGAAAACTAACAACGAAAATTGGTTTGAACTAGATATAGTGAGTAGTTTTTTTTAATACGTTATAAACCGTAAACCGCAATTTACCTTCCATATATCTTACTTGCTGCTACGGAACCCTTCATGGGGGAGTCCGACTCGCACTTGGCCGGTTTTTATAAAGTAACTCAATCATAAATGTTATTGAAATGTTGTTTGTTCCAATACATGAAATAATGCAACGCGATGATTAAAATCGTTTTGTATCTCATCCACACTGTCAGAAATATCGCTGTGGCCAAACCGTAGTCTCATTCATTTTATAATATTAGTAATTATTATTTGATAGAAATGGGGTGAGCCTTGCGTCTCATAGCCACTGCGACCAGTAGATGATCTATTGTGGCAGCCCCATGACCTATTACAGCACCTCATGTAGCTCCAGTTCCAGGATAAACCCGAGAATTGAGCTGATGAGGGAGCTTTTGATCTCGTCTGCCGAGATCATGTGTGCTCCCAGGTGCCGGCTTCTGCAGCGGTGCAGCGCTATGCACTCGCCGAGGACGTGGATAATCGTTTCCTCGTCCTCGCGACAGAACCTGCAGATTTTGGTATCTGAAAGGCCCATGTTGTGCAGGTGCTTGTTTAATTTGCAGTGCCCCGTGAGGGTCCGAGTGAGTGCCCTAACATGTCCTCTACTCAGTTTTATTATTTCTACAGCTCGTTTCTGATCGAACGCCTGTATCAACGCCTTGGACTGTTCTATTCGAGGTAGTATTTTCAATATTAAGTAGATACTTACTTTGAAGTGAACAGATCATCATCATCATCATCAGCCCATTGAAGTCCCCACTGCTGGGGCACGGACCTCCCTCAATCACATGAGGGGTAATTGCCATACTCACCACGCTTGGCAGACGGGTTGGCGAGGGTTTTGATATAAATGCAGAGTTTTCCTTCTTTGGGTGCTGATGATCATGCCAGCAGCTTTACCTTAGTCGCCTTTTACGACACCTCGGTTAGAGTGAGGGCGTCCTATTCTACTCTGCCGGGAACCACACGGCTAACAGATACCTACTTGTTATTTCATTTATTTCTCGACATATCCATGACAGTGCTACATATGGAAGGGCAATCCATTATGATTATTTTGCTTTGGTATGTGACACATTATACAAATCCCGATTTTCCGATCTGCAACTGGCAACACCGCCGCTCCCCTCGGCGCATTCGTAAAAGATAGAGTTAAAAATATCACGTCAGAGGCCGTGGGTTTAATTAAATTCTTTTATGCAACTTCATCTTGGACCCATCTCCTGAAAGTATTCGCTTTGTCTTTTTGTTACTAACTGAATCTCTTTTAATCTCACTTAATGTGAATTCAAAATGGCTGTTGTTGATGAAAGCTATGCTAAAATAAATTATTTAGCCAATGACAAGACTTTTAGGTAAATTGAAAACAAAACACTTGCGCGATGAGACCGACACCTAGCCTATTTGGAACGAATATAGTCCCAAAACGATTAACGGCGAGTTACTATATAGTAAACACGCTTTGCCCCACGTTGGGCGCCAGTTTGAAGTGAGACGATCGTGTAGAGGAGCGTAGCCGAGACATCAATCACCCCAAGATGAAACAAGATGTGAGAAGTTGTGACGTATTTATTACCGGCATGTAATGTAATGTAATGTAAAGTGGACTCCATTTTCCGCACCTAGACTCTCATTCGGTCCATTGTGCGTGTTGGGTCCTGGCTATTCTAGCCAGCCTAACTCCGCCCAGAAGCGCAGAAGCTTCCTGGGAGCTTCACAGGCTTCGCGGAGTGACCCCGCCGATCCGAGGATTTCTTCGCGTTGTCTGGTCACCGCATCGCATTCCAGGACCACGTGTGTGACTGTTTCTTCGGCACTGAAGCATCCCCTGCATAGGGGGCTATCGGTAGCGCCTAGGGTGTAAAGGTGTTTATTTAGAGGACAGTGGCCCGCGATTGTCCCCATCATTATTCTGAGGTTTTTCCTACTGAGGGTTAGAAGTCGTTTTGTTAGCCGCGGGTCTAATTTGGGTAGTGCGATTTTGGATTGCCTACAGTCTGTGGTTTCCATCCATCGTTTGTTCTGTAGGTCAGTGGATAACTGGCGGGTCCATGTTCGAATCAGCGAAAATGGAAGCGGTATGAGTGGATGTGGGCCGACCACTGTCGTTTCCGCTCCTCTTTTCGCCAACTGGTCCGCGGTGTCGTTACCCAGTGATCCGCTATGCCCCTTTATCCATTGCAAGATGATGTGATTGTTTGAGCTGATTTCACTTAGAGCTTTGTGGCATTCAGCTATTAGTTTACAATTTGTTAGTTTATTGTCTTAAGCCATCAGGACAGATGCACTGTCTGATAAAAAACGGCCTCCGTTATTGCCACACATTCGCATTGGAATATGGAGCTGTGTACGCCTAGCGGTATATGTATGTTGATATTTAGATCCAGGGAGTGTACGCCTGCGCCCGAGCCCGTAGACGTTTTAGATCCATCAGTGTAAATGCGTACTTCATTCACTCCTGATTGGTCACACTCCTCCTCTTTTAGTTGAATTTTGAATTTCTTGTCGAAAAAATATTGGTTGTGTGTTCTGTCGCATGGCGCGGCTATAAGTGGTTCGTGTGCAATTATTCTGCTTAGTATAGCAGTGTGTGGGCTGTTGTGGTTTTTCCCCCAGAGTCCCAGATACATGAGTCTGGCAGCCGACATCGCTGCCTCCTGTTGTATGTAGATGTCTAGGGGTGTGGTGTTTAGTGCTATCTCCAAAGCTGCCGTGGGTGTGGTTCTCATACAACCACTTGCACAAGAGCACGCTAGGCGTTGGAAGCGTCCTAGCCTAGTGATCATAGTCCGGAGTTCCGTCCTAGGCCACCAGACCAGTGCCCCATACGTCAGCATGGGTCTTATGACGGTTTTGTAGAGCCATAGTGTTATTTTCGGTGATAGGCCCCATCTGCTACCAATCATCTGCTTGCATTGGTAGAAGGCAATGGTGGCTTTGTTCAGTTTATAGTCAAGATGTTTGTTCCACAACAGTTTGCTGTCTAGTGTTATACCTAGGTACTTGACCTCTTCTGTTAGTTTTAGTTGGGTGTTGAAGAGTTTAGGAAGCTAATTACGAAGGCTACAGCCGGAGGATTGAAAAAAAACCGAAATTAATTTAAAACTAAATTTATTTAATAAAAAGAAGTACAATTAAACTTAGCCTAATTGACCCGATCGATGTGAGAAACGAAGTGCGGGCGACGACGGAGGTCCGGCGCTCGATGGCGTGGTGGCGTGGTCACGTTGCAGGCCACGTACGCGGCGTCAGCGATTCCCTGGTTTCGCAATATTTCAGTGCTCCACTTAGGGAATCAGCATCAGCATTCTTCATACGAGTAGAATCCGTAATTCCTCCACCCGTAGATCAGCAACTATTTGAGTACTTTTAGCGAAAATGTTGCTGGTGAGTTTCCAACTCCAGGATTCTTATGTCTTTCATGATTTTCAGGTGGGCTCTCATATTCATGATTTTCAGGCTTTATGGCGTTCGGGACTCTGGCACGGTTACAGGTAAGTATCTCGTAGCGTCGTAGCATGACTACGAAGGTAAGTACAGTTGCACTCAATAGTACGCCGTAGAAGGGGATCGTAGTATGATATAATTGGATCGACGGTGAGTCGATTTGCGCTGGCGTTTGGAGCGTTATCTTGTCTTGGATGCTGTGAAGGCCTTGTAGATCTATCGAATGCAGATTGATGTGAGATGAATCAGTGGCTTGCATTTCAATGTTTGGTATCTTCATTATCTTAATTGGCTGGCCTTTTATCTCATCGTTATCATTAATTATAGTGAATTCTGATGTTCGCAGGTAGCAGCTCACGGGGATGGTGACTAAAAAGCTTCCTTGCAACTGGGTGTAGTCTTCCTTTCCGCAGGTGAGTTTAACTTTCGTTTGCTGTGGCATTGAGATGACATAGTGCTGATCATCCAACTTTTCCATGGCTTCTTTATATAATGTGACAGTTGTTAGCTTGCAGGTCTTCTCCAGAGATTGGCTCGAGATGAGATGCTGGATACAGTCGGGAATGGTACGAACTTGATGATTAACCTTTTCCTCGCAGAGATAGCCGTGAGATAACTTCGGACATTCAGTCTCTATGTACACGAACGCATTCTCGCTAGTTGCAATAAAGGGATAGGACGGGATAAGGGCTTGATGATTCCTATTGGGAACTATAGCTAATTTATAAAGATCATAGCTTTCACCAGTAACGATCGGGAATTTAAAAACTAAAACTATTTCTTTATCTATGTAATAGTAAGCGGGCTTTATGATGTCATAAAATTCCCGTAACTCTAACTCTAAGATATTATCTATACTATATAACTTTCTTAACTTGGCTACCATACTACTTAAAATATCTATTTTTAACATTGAATTATGAGTGCTCGATGCACGAACAAATGCTAATATATTTTCTATATTAATTAGTTCACTTAAAATATCGTCTACATTTTCACTAATGATTGTCAATATCTGAGCAAACTTAGCGTATTTAATTAAACTCTCATTCTGATAACTATTCTTATCTAACAATAGGTGTAAAGTATCGTTTACTATGCGTTGATTTTCTACCAACTGTGAGATGATGCCAAAATGCTTTGTCATCCATTCTTTACTGTAACTAATATGATTATTGATCTCAAATGAAAGCTTATTCTCATTACTATAAAGTGTCTTAATTGCATTAGTGTATGTAACTGCATCTGACTGATCTAAATTACCGGTTATACTTTTTATTACGGAACCTAAACCGTCTATAAGACCTCGTTTAGCCCTTCTAGGCTCTAAACTATTTAACTGAGTTAGTACGTTATCTATTTTACTATTTAAATAACTAATTTGTAATTCATATAAAGTATAAGTGTCATTAGGAAGTTTAAATTTAAAGGTTTGTATTTGTGACTGTAAAATTGAGATTTTATCTTCAATATCATTTAACTGAATGCGTTGTAGAAAAGTATGGTAATGAGTTATGAGTCTAGTCGGTCCTAATTTAAAAGGTAAAAGTCCAGGTCCATCGTCAAGAGTCTCAAGTCTTATCTCCTGGGGTCTTGTCATCTGGATCAGTAGCAGCAGAATCCTGTAACAATTTAGCATGCTTGGGAACACGTTTCAACCTAGATTTAGCTACGGGTCCGCGCTTTTTGGAAGTATAAATATGAATAGGTAAGTCGGCTAAGACTTTGTCCTGGGTATACCTAGGCGCGACTTTTTGTCTACTGGCCTTGGGGTTCCTGATGAAAATCTGTTGTTCAGGTATGTATAATATTTCAGGTTCGCGGGTCCTTATTCCTATTATCGATTAAAGCGGTTCTATTTGCTAAGGATGTATCGTTGATAAGATCGTAGACGGTTTTCATCTGTGCTTTGTGATTAACTGAATACTGTTGTAACAAGTGAGGGACGGGGTCTATGTCTATAGGATCTCTGGGGTCAAAGTGACCTGTAATTAAGTCAAAGGGTTTGCATTTATTGAAACTATGTATAGAACTATTATAGGCTATGATTGCTAAAGGCATTAAATTTACAATCGGTTCGTCTTTATGTTGCAGCTTTAAAATACGGAGATGTTCGAGCAAGGTCGAGTGAAAACGCTCTATGTTTCCATTGTCATTCGGCGCATGAGCTAAAGTTCTATGGTGATTTATCTTATGAAGGCGTACAAATTCTGAGAATAGCTGATTGGTAAACTCAGTTCCGTTATCGGTAACTATAGTGAATGGGAGACCGTGATGGGTTGAAAACTGTAATAGGGCTTGTAAGATGCTGACTGCTGTACCATCTCGTAAATGGTATGCCTGTCCGTATTTAGAGAAGACATCTATAAAGGTCAAGTACTTTTCATTTTGGGCGGTGAATAAATCCATATGAATGGTTTCGAAAGGTTTAGTGGCTGGTGGTACGACGTTAAACTGCGTTCTAATAGGATTCCTGTCATATTTTGCTTGGCCACATATTGTACATTCTCCTATGAATTTGGCAATGTGTTCCTTCATTTTAGGCCAAAAGTATTTTTTAGAAAGGGATAGATAACATTCGTGAATGCCTCTGTGATTGGTTTTGCCATCGTGATAATTACGAATTATTTCCTGCTGTCTAAGATACTCCTTAACGTTTTCTATTTCAGATTTGGCAAGTACAAGATTCATAGATGAGCTCTTAAATTTATCTTGTATAATGGGAATAATAGAATACATAGCGAGAGGGGGATTTATAAGCATTGCAGTTTTAACCTTGGGATTTACGTATTCTTTAATCGCGTCAATAACGTCGGATTCCAGGTTCGACTCGCTTACTTGCAACGAAATACGAGTATGAGTGTCAAATGGCTTTGTAACTACGGGACGGCGTTTGACGTCACCTACTATAGTGATGTGCAGCTGTCGATGAAATCTATTTATAGGTTCATCGGTAATTGGGACTTCGAGAATGGGATTTTCATGACTCGTATGAACTGTTTCAGTGCGGGAACCAGATGCAGATTCTGGCTTCTCGGAAGGATTCGCGATCATTGAACTCGTCTCCTCGTTATTTATCTCGATTCTGGACAGGGCGTCGGCATTGGTGTTACTTTTGCCTTTCTTATAGATAACAGTGAAATCATATTCGCTTAATTTCAGCCTCCATCTAGTTAATCTCGAATTGGGTTCTTTTAGATTCATCATCCACTGCAACGGTTTATGGTCAGTGATGATTTTAAATTTACGTCCAAAAAGGTAAGGTCTAAAATACTTTGTAGCCCAAACTATGGCCAAAAGTTCTTTTTCTATGGTACTATAATTTATTTCACTGTCATTTAGGGTACGCGATGCGAATGAAACGGGCTTATCGGAACCTACTGGGCCCTGAGATAATATGGCTCCTATGGCGAGGTTAGATGCGTCTGTAGTCAGTATAAATTCACGGTTAAAGTCTGGGTACTGTAAAATTGGGTCATTTGTTAAAAGTCTCTTACATTTTTCAAATGCTTGTACATAGTCTGAGTCAAAAGTTATCTTTTTACCTTTCTTTAAACACTGAGTCATGGGCTTTGTAATACGGGCGAAATCGGGAATGAACTTACGGTAATAACCAATAAGGCCTAGGAACTGTTTTATTTGTTTCGGTGTTTCTGGCATGGGGTATTTTTCTATTGCAGATATTTTATCCGGGTTCGGTTTAATACCGTCTCTCGTGATAATATGACCAAGGTAACTAGTTTCTAACTTTAAAAATTCGGATTTATCCATTTGGATTTTAAAGTTAGAATCTCGTAATCTTTGAAGGACTTTCTCTAGGTTAACTATTGATTCTTGCAAGGACGTTCCAAAGACTACGATATCGTCAAGGTACACCAGGCATATTTCATTCTGTAGGCCCGTTAGGACGTTATCCATGACTCTCTGAAACGTGGAAGGTGAATTTTTGAGTCCCATTGGCATTCTCATGAACTCATAATGGCCATTTTCCACATTAAACGCTGTCTTTAAAATATCCTGTTCTCGCATTTGTACCTGATGAAATCCAGAATGCTAAGTCTAAGGTCGTGAAGTACATGCATTTGCCTAACTTGTCAAGGACGTCAGTTATGTTGGGAATGGGGTATTTGTCATCTATAGTCTTGTCATTCAGTTTACGAAAGTCTACAACGATTCGCCATTTCTTTTTGCCTGATGCGTCCGCTTTCTTAGGTACTACCCAAATAGGTGAGCTCCATGCTGAAGTTGAAGGTCTAATTATTCCCTGTTCTAACATTTTAGAGATCTGGTCGCGGACTTCCTGTCGGTGTACAAACGGGTAACGGTAAGTCTTAGTGTAAATCGGAACTTCATCTGTAGTATTAATGCAATGTTTAATTTTATTATTAAAGGTAAGCGGTTCGCCGTCTAAGTAGAATACGTCGGCATAACGCGAGCATAATGATTCTATGTTAGCCTTTTCCTCGGCGTTCATATGATCCGTCCTAAGGCGCGATAACACGTCGCGAGCGCGTGACGTAGGCGCTGCGGTAGTGCGCGTGCACTCGATATTGAACACTTGCGCTTGCGCGGGGCGATCTAAAGAGAATATTATATCGTTGTTTGTCGGATTGAAGACTTCTAATAAACCACGGCTATTTTTAACTGATGTAATGCATTCGTGAATTAAACAATTACAAATTAATTGTTCTTCGACTAAAACATCACCGTCAGGGGCGTTAATTGGGATTCTAACCATCTTAGAGGTACCGGCCGGGATAATATCTTCATAGAGATTGACGTTGCATGAGTTATACATTTGGATGGGATTGACCGCGAATTGAGTGGATAAGGTTTGATCTTTAAGATCTATCTTAGCTTCCCATTTCGTTAGTAAATCTAGACCGATAAGGCCGTCGAAATAATCGTGAAAACGATAGATGAATAACTTCATACTATCTTGGGTGTTAAATTCGGGAAAGCATGGGAGTGTGATAGAATAGTCTTACGACTGGTCGCATGAACGTTGGTAACCTCGAATGGGTCGTAATCTAAAGGAAAATTGTTAAAGAATTTTTGTACACATTCGGGACTGATAAACGATTGATTTGCACCTGTGTCTATTAATAACTTAAGCGGTGGATCTGCAATCTGAATGTACGGGAGTTGTCGTTGCGTTTGTAAATTCAACTCTATTTTAACTTGTCTGACGGGCGATTCTTGTGAAAATCCTGATCATCGGAATTATGAGCCACGCGAGGCTCGCTACTTGACACCTCGCATTGTTCCTGATAAGACGAACTATCCGCGGGCTCGTAATACTGAACTCTATGGTCATAGTCATAAGGTGTGTCATAGTTAGTATAGTCATTTAAGTCGTTATAACATTCGGCGTCGTAGTAATAGTCGGGATAGTACGAATCATCGTACGCGCATTCATTAAAATTGACCTCGCGAGATTTGAAATAATTATTCGGAGGGGGATTGCCGAATCTTCTCCAATCATGCCCGGATAAAGTAGGGGGTAAGGCTTTAGGTACAAAGTGCTGCACTCCGCTCATTGGCCTTGGAGGCGGCTGATGTGGCTGCTGCCTGGGTTGTAATCTAAACGTATGACTCTGAGGATTGTACCTAGGTGGCGGTGCACTGAACATTTGCTGAGTACGGGAAGGAATACGCGGCTGAGAGTTAAAGTTAACTGGCGGATTAAACTTGAAAGGTTGTGGTTGCATTGATAAGCGTTGCGGAGGCGGTGGCGGATTAAATCGCTGCGCGGGTTGGCTAGAGAAGTTATTAGGATAGTGTGCCTGATGATTAAAATGTTTAGGCATCGAGAAACCTATAGGTAAGGCAGGTGGTGTAGTACGCAGAGCTAACTGCTGCTTTGGTGCACTATCATTGCGTTGTTGTAGATAAAGAATATTTAACTCTTCCTGCACATACTCCAGAGCTTTCTCTATGCTGTCTGGCCTCATACACCTTATACGAGATCCAAGAGGTTCCTTTAAACCTCGTACAAAGGCTTGCATGGTCAGTTTCCTGTATAACACTCGCTTAGCTTCAATAGTGGTTCCTATTGTCTCATTTAATGTGACATAGGTCATTATTGTACTAAATAAGGTTTGGCAGTGATTATAAAAATCTTGGGGACTACTATTTCCTTGCATAGCTAAAGAGAGGTCATTATATAACGCTGTCTCGTCTCTTTGGTCTGCGAAATTATTGACCAGAACATTACGTATACCAGCCCAACTTTCAGGAATGCCGTTTGAATTGATTATGGTTGCGGCGGGGCCTGTTATCTTATTCAAAATTCCATTTAAAAGACACAAATTACTCAATTGGCTTCTGGGATCATCTTTCAGGTAATCAGCGCATAACTTATCGCAAATTTTAATGAATCTAGTTAAGACATTTGCGTTCCCGTCGAAATCGGGGACTAGGCGCAATGCCTTGTGGATATCATCTGGAGTGATCTCCATCTCTTCAGTTATACTATCTAAATCTATTCTATGTAAATCTAGAAGTTCTCTCCGGCGAGACCTATTCGATACAGGCTCGCTGGATCCGGAGTTTCTCGGATGAAAAATGGTGAAAACTAAAAATACTAAGAGGACTTAAGATAGGAAGGAAGCAACACGAGAATGATTCAAGTGTACTTACATGAACATTTCGGCTTTTCTCTGGTCGTATCGATGTCTGGATACTGCCTCTGGCTGCCTTCAGGTTCGGATTCTCGAAGCGCGACTGGAAAGCCACACGGGCGGCTCGTACGGAAATCTTCTTAATTTCGGAGACCGACCGCGAGAATCCTACCGACTGCGCCAATTACGAAGGCTACAGCCGGAGGATTGAAAAAAAACCGAAATTAATTTAAAACTAAATTTATTTAATAAAAAGAAGTACAATTAAACTTAGCCTAATTGACCCGATCGATGTGAGAAACGAAGTGCGGGCGACGACGGAGGTCCGGCGCTCGATGGCGTGGTGGCGTGGTCACGTTGCAGGCCACGTACGCGGCGTCAGCGATTCCCTGGTTTCGCAATATTTCAGTGCTCCACTTAGGGAATCAGCATCAGCATTCTTCATACGAGTAGAATCCGTAATTAGCTTGTGAGGTCCAAGAACTCTCTTGTTTGTAAACATTACCAGTTCGGTTTTAGTTGGGTTTACGGAGAGCTCGTGTCTGGTGCACCATTTTTCGATAAGTCCGAAGGCTTTCCTCATGAGGTCACATAAGGTGCCTTCGAAGTTTCCTGATATGAGGATGGTTAAATCATCCGCGTATCCCACCGTGTAAAGGTTACTGTTGTTGAGCTCTGTGATGATTTCATTTACGACTAGGTTCCACAGTAGTGGGGATAGAAACCCCCCCCCCCCTGTGGACACCCTCTAATTACTATGCCACGTGTGGTGGAATTAACAGTGAACTGTATAGCTCGGTTTTTTAACATGTTGTTTATCCAGTCGGTCAGTGTTGGTGGTATTCCGCACGAGGTTAGAGCTCGGCGTATGCTGGAAAAGTTTGTTTTGTCGAACGCACCCTCAATGTCGATGAAGGCACCAAGGGTGAGTTGCTTAGAAGCGAGTGAATTCCCTATTCGAGACACCACGCTGTGCAGTGCCGATTCTGTTGATTTGCCTGCGCTGTAGGCATGTTGATTTGGGTGAAGGGGTCTTGTTACCTGTAGGTGGCTTCTGATTTCTCTGTCTCCTAGTCTCTCTAGGGTCTTTAAGAGAAAAGAGGTCAGACTTATTGGCCTGAACGCTTTCGCCTGCGTATAGTCCCCTCTGCCCGGTTTTGGGATAAAAATTATTTTGACTTCCCTCCATTTCAGTGGTATGTAGCGGTGGGCTAGGCATGCTCGAAAGATCGATACAAGGTAATCCGCTATAAGGCCTCCGCTCCACTTTAGTAGTCCTGGAAAGATTCCATCCAGTCCTGCAGCTTTGAAAGGAAGGAAGGTGTTAATTGCCCATGTTACTTTTTCGGTGTTTACTATGTTGCTTGCTACAGTCCAGTCAGATTCTTCGGCCGCCCTCTCCCCGTATGGTTTCCATGATTGACTGGTGTCAATCTGGCAGCCCGGGAAGTGGGTTGTCAATAGTATTTCACTGGTCTCTGCATCAGTTTTTATGTAGGTGTTGTCTGGTTTTTTGAGGCAGCCAATCGATTGGTCCTTCTCTTTGGCGAGGCAGGATTTAACCCTGATCGCTTGATTATTGTTTTCTATGCTGGTGCAGAAGCGTTGCCAGCATTCTCGTTTTCTGATTCGTAGAAGTTTTTTGTATTGTTTCCTGGCGATTTATTACCGGCAACTAAGTATGGAAATAGATTAGGACCCATAAATCCCGCAATAGTGTACACCTGTGCATAAAGCAGAGTACCAACAATACAGAAAAAAAGGATCAACTATATTCTATTACTATTTAATCTTCTTCTTCATCTTAGCATTTTATCCCGGTTGCGTTCTAGTATCCCGATAGCGGATCACGGGCTCCGAAGCGACAGGCTTCGGAGCCCGTGATCCGCTATCGGTCTTGGACATCACTATGGATGTCAGTCAGTCAGTTTGTTGACATTCATGTCATCCCTTAAGACGTCAAGCTAAATCTTTTGGGTCTACTTCGTCTACCAGGACCCGGCGGTGATAGCACATTCAGACATTTTTTCCTACGTAGCTATTTGCTTTTCACATGACATGACCTATATTCCTTAATACGAAGGCACCCACTACATACGTCCTTCCCTTCAGTACCCCTTATCACTGGATTTCCAAATTAATCCTCATTTAAATAACGTTTTATCAGGCATTTCCCTTACAAAGTCCAGTATAGAATAAAATTATGGCTACCCAGAGCCATTAACAATGTCTCCAACACAGACCATCGTAATCAAACAAAATAAACGAGCCATGCCCAGTGTATATGTACAGACATAATACAGCTTAAAAATTGAGGTCGGCTTGTAATCCGCCGTTTCGTTTTCTGTGATTATACGGGTCTGACAAAGATTGATGGGGACCCGGGCATACCACTAAGCCTGCAGATTATGAGCTATAAATAGCGATTCATGCTGTCCTTCAAACACTTTCGCGATTAATCAGGAGGTACCTTACTGTTAATGTAGACAGTGGGTCAACGTCATCAACTTAGGGCCGAGTTCAGCAACATTTTTTAATTGGTTGATTAGATACCACAAGCTCTTGGCCTGTGCCTTGTTTGCTAGTAGTGACAGAGTTGTATGCTTTTATAGATATGTTTCTCCGCGCAAAAAAATTACTTTTCGTACATCAATTTACTTATCTATTTTCTTGCTTTATTTTTCTATCAGTATACTTAATCTAACTTTAAGCATACAAAAAATTCTGTTACTATTACTAAGGTAACGCAATAATTTTTTTTATAAAAATATCTAGAAGGAGTGGGCTACTCCTAATACAAGTATTTATATACTTAACAGGAGAACCCCACCCACGCATGTAATTAAACTTTTAACAAATAAAGAAATTTTGTATTTGTATATATTTGTATTTGCTAACTTAACTGTACCGCCACTAGTCTAAGCTTCTACTTCACTAGTAAAGTCTAAGTTCAACAACTTTAAAAGCACAGTAATCCCACGTTAACTGATTAGATGAAAATAAATAAATGCTTTGAATGCTTTGTTAAATCATTGTTAAAATATTTACCGTCGTTTGTGGTGTTGGTGAACTCGGCCTTAAGAGTCTCATTCCCGGTTGCGTCGTAGCCGTCGGACTTGCTTCGGAAGTGCTTTTTTAGGGTTCCGTAGCCAAATGGCAAAAAACCTTTATAGATTCGTATTGTCTGTCCGTCTGTCCGTCCGTCCGTATGTCACCGCCACTTTTCTCCGAAACTATAAGAACTAGGTATACTATTAAAACTTGGCAAATCGATGTATTTTGTTAACCGCATTACAATTTTTGCACAAAAATTGGAAAGAAAAAAATGGGGGGTCTCCATACTTGTTTTATTTTTCATCAATCCTATACGTGTGGGGTATCTATGGATAGGACTTTAAAATGATGTCGAGGTTTTTAACATCATTTTTTCTAAACACAACTACTTTGCGGTAGCGACGCTCCCAAAGTGGTAAATTATGTCGTCGTCGTCGTCGTCCCCCCCCTCTAACTTCTATAATAAATGAATTATAAAACTAAAAAAATATATGATATGTACATAATCATGAAAACTAACAACGAAAATAGGTTTAAACTAGATATAGGTAGTAGTTTTTTTTAATACGTTATAAACCGTATACCGCAATTTACCTTCCATATATCTTACTTGCTACTACGGAACCCTTCATGGGCGAGTCCGATTCACACTTGGCTGGTTTTTTATGTGATCGCAGACGAGACAGAGGTGGCAGACGAGGAGACGAAACACCTGGTAAGCGGTTGCAGACGCCCATGGATACTCGCAAAAAAAGTGAAATCACAAGTGCCAATGTTTAAACCCTGAGGGCCTTATTTAAAGCAGACATTTCCCTCTCTTTCACACGCGCTGTATGTCTCCTTTTTTTGGCTGCGACAGATATATTCTCAGTCGTTACGGGACGGCTTCGAATTGAGCTACCTGTTTTCCGACGGATTGCGCCACCGGGACCCTCTTTCATGCGAAACACAGCACAGGCGCTGCTACTCGTCGGTTTTCTGTGAGGCTTTGGTATCACTCCGGCCGAGCCGGCCCATTCATAACAAAGCGTGGCTCTGCCACGGTTATTTTACCATATTTGTATTTAGTTTCAGTGATGGCTGACTCTACATGTCAGACCTACCTAAATTTAAAGAGAAAAAAAGTGATTTTTTATATATGTTAGACTGTAAGGTATTTATTATATGGGCCAATGAAATATTTAGATTCTAGAAGCTATTTAAAATCATGCCGGTTATGCATACCACTCAAGTTCATCTCCAATTTATACGGCGCATCGCCCTAAATAACACGCAACTTGGCCAAACAAAGTTTACGTAAATCCGTCTAAATCCGTTTCTGCCTATCGACTGTCCAAACAATCTATCTGGCTGGGCCGACATACGCGAACGTCAAGAAAAGTTAGGGATGCTCTTAATTAGGCCCTTGGCTAAATAACGGGGATTGCTAGCGTTTGCAATGCTTGAGGCCGGTTTACAGCCCCCGATGGAAGTCGTGATAATTTAAAATCTACACTTACATCAATTAAGATAAATGTTCATTAAATTAGCTATGGAAAGTCTTTATACGTATTGAGATAAGCGTCAATATTTTTTCTGAAGTTACAATTATAGTTAATTTTACATCTCTGAGCGCGGAAGTTAAACACCAAACAAATAGATAAAAGGGTCGACTCGAAAGAAAGAAAATACATTTATTAAATGAAACATATAAGTAGAAAAGAAATACAGTAGGCATAACAAGACACAGATATAAAGAAGGGAAGCGATACGTGAAGAGATGGTGTGGTCACAGTTTAAAGAGAGGTTTAAAGGTTGGCATGGTTGGCAGATTTGGGCTGATAGCATTTTTTAAAGCGATCGATGGAAGACGAGCATATAGAACACCTGCTGGTAAGCGTTTGCGGCTGTCCAGTGGATCTCCACTAGACCAGTGGAATCATAAGTGCAACCTCCCGTTCCCTCCGGATTAGGCATCTGGTTCAATTGGATTGACACTCACTCTGCGAAACGTGGGCGCATGCGCTGCTTTACGCAGGTTTTCTGTGAGGCCGTGGAATATCTCAGTATTTAGAGCATCCTACACTGTGTGTTTCCCTACGCAGCTTAGGAAGCACTCCATTAATATGCGAGTAAGGTGTCGACTATGAGTCCGTTTTAGATTCCATTCTTTCATCAAAAACAAAATTCTGTTAGCATATGCCTTAGAGCGAAAGACTAGACTATTTCAAAATAGAAACCTCTGATGTTATAATCTCCTTTTTAACCCTCAACAGGACATGGAAGAATGAAAAATTCACTCGTTTCCGCTCTTGTCTCATGATAGAATAAGTCCAAAAGCTGAGATTTTCAGTCCAGTTGAGAGTTAATCTAAAACCTTGTATACAAAATTGTATTGTGTAAACGTCAGCTTAGAAGCGACCCTGCGTAATCCCCACCCCACGCGAACATGTGAGCCTAGTAAGCCCACTAGATCCAGACTGAGAATTATCCTCCACACCATAATTGAAAAGAAAAACATTTCGTATTTGAAAATGATGGTTTTCGATTCACTTGTTTCCAGATTTAGGATTGTGCGCACTTTGAGTATCTTATTTATTCAAACTTTCGGTTGGTACCTATTATTAATTTGGTGAGACCTAACGAAGATTTCACAATCTTTTTTCTTCTAATATTTATAAATTATACAATCACACTGATATAAGGGTTTCTAGTATTTTTTTTTATGCTGGAGGCGACAAACCAGCGGGTCACCTGATGGTAAGTAGGTAATCAACGCCACCCATGAACATCTGCAAAATTAGAAAGATCGCTAATGCATTGCCAGCCTTTAAAAACGAGTACGCTCTTCTCTTGAAGGTCTCTAAGTCGTACGTCCCACTGAGTTTCGTGGTTTAAACTACGTCGATGGCAAACAAGCGTGCAGCTCGCCTGATGGTAAGCTCTTACTCCAGAGGAGGTGCATACGCATTGCGGACCCTTTGAAAACCTTAACACTCCTTTTATTGAAGAACCTCATTCTGTAATCGCTTGGAAATAACTCTGAAGGGAGCTCATTCCTCAACATAACCGTTCGCGGGAGAAAAGTGATCTGGAACCATACCGTAAAGAAAAAATTCACCAGAAGTAGAAATTGAAATAGAAGAACCCAAGCAACACTTTTACCAAGAAATACCCTATTTCCACCCTTGAATTACCAACTTTACACCAATACAGGGTGTATCTGTGGACATTTACATCCCTTTCCACGTGTTCTACCAACGATTCTGAGCAACATTTGTTCTACAACTTTTCGAAATTCGTCGAAAATTTTTTCGACTCCCCATACAAAATGACCAAGTCATATGACCAACTTTGTATGAAAAGTTGAATTATTTTTAAACGAATTTCCAAAAGCCATAGAACAAATGTTGTTCATAATGGTTGATAGAACACGTGGTTAAAGGGATGTAAATGTTCACAGATACGCTTTTTTAAAAAAACATTTTACGCTTCCTTAAAAAATCATCGGCAACTTCCATCGCATAAACCTACACTAAGAATAAAAACCGCAACGAAATGGGAATAGGTTAAGGGGACCCTGGGGAACCCGTCCCTCCCGGGTTCTTGGACAAGGACGCTAGTTTGTAACCCGGTGCCTAATAAAAATTTAGCCACCAACCGAATTGAAAGGACGCCGTGACAGGGTCTGAGGGGAAGAGTAATACGTTTTCCGGTTCAATTTATTTATTGGAATGGAATTTGAGATAATGTACTTACCTACTAGAAATTCATGGAATTTTTAACTAATAGGTTACTGTTAGCTTAGCGGAACATAAAAAACGATTGACTACATCACTACGCGATATACGCACAACCCTAGTAACATAAATTTTTTCCATAACATTCGCGCGTGTTGTATTTGTTGACTACGTCTCTGACGCACAACACTACTAGCCAGAAAAAAGTATTTGTTAATTAATAGAAGAACCTTCAAGAGAAGAGCGTACTCTGTTTTTAAAAAGGCCGGCAACACATTAGCGATCTCTCTGATTTCGCGGATGTTCATGAGCGGCGATGATTACTTTCCATCAGGTGACTCGCTTGCTCGTTTGTCCGCCTCCAGTATAAATAAAAATACTTCAAGTAAAACAGTAATCCTACTAAAAATGCGTTTCATTGTTAATTGTACCTTGCTGAATTTCATCCAGGATCCATTTTTGTATGGACTTCTTGCTGTGTCTTGATAGATGGTTAAACTCTCTGAGGATGTCTGGACAAACAAAACACGAAATTACGTGACAAAAAGGATTTCACCGTGGAAGAGACATGCTTCGAAGTAATGGGCTGACTCGATCGGAGTGATACCACGGCCTAACAGAAAACCAGCCCAATTCGGAGGGAAGAAAAAACTATTGGCAGCGAACTTGTGACTCCCAAGTCACTAGTTGGAGCCACTCCTCGCAGCACCTTGCGATGAGATCCAGCTGCTGAGAGATTCGTCTGCCACCTGTTAGGTATACCAAAACTTAGAAACTTCAGCCTAATTTATTCTCCAAGCTGCAGGTAACAACGAAAATACGATATTAAGTTGATTACGTCCAGAACTCCAGACTCCAATGCGGTGAGTAATCATTCCAGGACAAATAGCAGTTGACACAAACGGCCCCACACTGAGCCAGGGCAAAGGCCGTAGACAGTAGGGCGACCAACCGTTAACCGAGTCTAGGAAATTCTCATTTGAGTCTCCTAAATTTTGGTAAGGACCCATAATGTGATCTAATAAATTATATAGGTACCACCTTACTGTACCTTATGGAAAGCAATAAACCATTGAGTATTGAGTAAAGGAAACACGACATAAGTAGGTATAGTCTAGTTTAGTACGACAAATAGCAGTTGACACAAACGGCCCCACAGTGAGCCAGGGCAAAGGCCGTAGACAGTAGGGTGACCAACCGTTAACTGAGTCTAGGAAATCTCACTTGAGAAGAGGAACACGACATAAGTATAGTCTAGTCTAGTACGACAAACAATAGTTGACACAAAGGGCCCCCCATAGGGCCAGGGTAAAGGCCGTAGACAGTAGGGTGACCAACCGTTAACTGAGTCTAGGAAATCTCACTTGAGAAGAGGAACACAACATAAGTATGATCTAGTCTAGTACGACAAACAACAGTTGACACAAACGGCCCCACATAGGGCCAGGGTAAAGGCCGTAGACAGTAGGGTGCATAGATGCATTTGCACTTTGGTACAGGACCTTATATACCTACAAACGGCCACGGTTTGATGATGAAAGGCCCGAAGATAGCAGGGTGACCAAAAGATCACAGAGTCTAAGACATTCCTATTTGGGAGGAGAAAATACCAGGTATGTTAGGTCCAGTGCGTAGGTGATGCAAATGGTCCCACAATAAGCCAGGGGGAAAACATTCGTAGACATTAGGGCGACCAACAGATAACTGAGTTTAGGATACTCCCATTTGAGTAGAGGAACCACGACTATTAGTACCTATAGTCTATTCTAGTACTTAGGTGAGAGTAATCATTCCACGATAAATAGCAGTTCAGTACACAAACGATCAGGGCAAATGCCGCAGACTGTAAGGCGACAAACCGATGACTGAGTTTAGGACATTCCCCTAAGGGCCGATTTCACCGTTGAAATTGAACGCGATCAATTCACTTGAACTCGGTTTACGCGCTAAACTGAGTTCCGTTCCTTTGTTCTTTGTTGTATTGATCGCGTTTAAGCGTTGATCGCGTTCAATTTCGACGGTGAAATCGGCCCTAAATGGGAATGTCCTAAACTTAGTTATCTGTTGGTGGAGGAAACACTCGTAGGTGATGCCACCCAAAGGCCGCAATATCAGTGAGTCACAAATGCGCAGCCATCCTTTTAGCCCCCTTCCTTCGGTACCCTCTCTTGACGAAACCCAGCGTAAGCGCTATTTCACGGTTTTCTATGATGTGGTATGACTCCAAATCTCCGATAGAGTCGGACTCTGCAAGATTCGATGTCTTGCAGAGGGCGAGACGATTGGCCTCCCGAGTAGACAGGAGGACCCAATCACTAGAACCAACAGCAATACTAATGCAAATTGGGATTACCTAACTCCGAACACCTATTATCCGGTGTAAACAGTTCCGCACCCGGCCTTTCTGTCCAATTATCACCGTTAAGGCTTTGGTATTATGGCATGGCAACCTGTGCCGTCAATGCACACTCGTGATTTGCAATTTATCGGGTATGACAATGGGCTAGAGGCATAGGGATCTACCTAAATTTGACAAAAATTACATTCCCTGTACTGAATGTCAGAACGAAACGGCTGGGTTTTGATAAGTTTCCACAAATCTAAAAAAAATGAAAATTGAATTCACGAATTCAAAAATAATCACGAATGTAAATGAAAATTGTAAAAAATCACGATGAACATAAAAAATCTGACAATGTTGTTGCAAATAACAAATACAACAAGAATTTTTATGCGATACCTTCTACAGATGATAGACAAATTATTATCATATAAAAATAATCTAAAAAAAATTGTAAACCAAGCAATATTATAAAAATGTTTGTAAAAACTTAATGGGTACCTACTTTATCTCCTCTTTTATTTGACGACATTTTTCTTTCTTTTTTTATATTGAATAAAATAAAGTCTCTTTCGCCTTATTTATGCTTAAACGGATTTTGATGCGCTTTTTTTCAAAAGGAAGGATTATAATATCGCAGGCTTCAAACCAGAGGGGCGTATAAAAAAAAGCATTTTTTTTTTGTTATGCCAATCTCTATTAATTTTATCGACACACAACCCCTATCTTTTTCATAAGTTAAAGAATAATTGTTTTTTTTTTTTTACAAATAACTTTTAGACGTATGACAGGGATTCGGATAATCTTTTCGAAGCAAAAAGACGTACAGCAGCCGTACCCACAAGAAATCAATTTTGTAGTAACAAAGACGTTTGTACATACAACTTTAGATTTTTAAATCAAACCCATTATAATTTCATGCTATATAGGCGTACAGTGTTATGGAATGGTGAAAGTTAAGCTTGAAAAATCTATACGTCTATATTGGAATATAACTTGCTGCTTATCTTCAACAGGCCATATGGACGTATATTTATCTAAAATGATAGAAATGATAGAAATAATTGAATAAAAAGTATCTTTGATGTAAAAATTTGCTATAATTATAATAAATTCAGATTGTTTTTTGGTATAGCATTGCATACAAGCGTTTTGTGTTATACGTCTATTTCATAGTAACATTTTTTAAGGTAATGTATCTTAAGACTGGTCTTACATCGGCGAGCCAAATAGAAGTATGTGCATAATTACGCATTTTAAAAATAGTTACAAAAAAAAATAAGCAATTTACATAAACATAAAAGCCGAATCATAGATACATTCCAATTTTTAACCATGTAGCTTTACTGAGGATAAAAAGTAGGAATTTTCTTACACGCCCCTCTAGCTTGAAGCCCGCGATATGTATGTATAATAATCTACCTAATACATGCATTATATTGCACCCATGCGAAGCCAGAGCATGACGCATGTCGCTAGATTGTTTATAAAACTTTTTAATTCTCGGTCAACCAACCCCATCCCGATCTTACTATTAAATTCCAACCAGTATGAATCGGATCCTGCCCAGCCGCTAACTCGATGACAGAGGACAAAAAGCATTTGAGTATGAAATTCGCCAATTACAGTCGGCCGAGCGGCGACCGGATTACAATTAAATGCCTGATACCCTCTCTGAAGAAAGGGGATGGTTTTAATTTAAATCTAGCCGTTTTAGGCGCGGTGCACATGAGGAATAATTTGTTAATAATAGGATAATTTTAACTATAATTAATCAAGACGGGAATTAACACGATATTTATTATGTGATACAATATTTGTACTCACATATTTTACTCGACGTTTCGGCTACGTTACAGCAGCCGTGGTCACGAGCGGACTTCGCGAGTTGAGTCCGCTCGTGACCACGGCTGCTTCCCGTCTTGATTAATTATAGTTATAATGCAACGCGAAAATTTAAAAAACTAAATAGGATAATTTGTAGCAAACGCATTTCGGATTGGAAGCAGTTTTTAATAAATCGAGGGGCATAAAACAGATTATGACATTTCGAAGTGATATCTCGCCTTATTGCTGTCATGACATGTACTCATACCTGGCTGAGGTTAGTTTAATCACCGATCGTTTCCGATTTTAATTATTGATGATTTGATCTTCCGAATTTCCCACTTTATTTGCATAAGGTAAGTCGGACTCATACATTTTGACCGTAAGAGAGCAACGCTTTCACTGGAGTGATACTGGAGGCTTCACAGAAAACCGGCGTGAAGTAACACTGTCCTGTAGTGTATTTCGCTGCGTAAGTGAGGGTATCGGAGGCCCAATCCGGGGTAAAGGGGGTTCAAAGATTGGCAGCGCACTTGTGACTCCACTGGTGTCGCGGGTGTCTATCAGGCGACCCGTCTGCTCGTCTGCCATATATCACATATAAAAAAAAATTGTAGGTGATGAATGTCCAACTTCTGGTCGGCTCATTGCACCAGATGCAAGTGCCATTCATCCCCTGGGTGAACAAAAAAATATGAGACGGTTTTTAAAACATATATACCTAGAGTTACCAACAGTCGAACATGTTCTATGTTCTACTTTAGGTAGCTATAGGTATATTTTTCCTCTCCTTTTTTGAAGTCTGTAAAAGTAAAAAAAAACTTTTGTTATCGTAGGAGCCACGCAAGATGTCTAAGAAATCGACTTTCTACCAACTCGTCTCTGTTACACTCAACTTACCTTGTCCCTCCTCACCTAACCTGCAAAAGGGTGATAAAAATTAAACGGCCGCTAACTTTCACACGACATTTGACTTCACCCTTATGACCCCTGCCTCCAGGACGTTGTATGGTCCGTGATGCGTAGCATTAGTCGGCTCGGGCAGTGATTTCCATTTCCCTAGAGGGGTGTCCAATCTTTGGAAACCATAAAGTTGTCCCCTCACTAAGGGTCAATCGTTAAAAAAAAATTAACTAAGTAACTTCAGCCCGATAATAGAATATGTATAGATGATGAATTATAGATTGTAATAGATGATGACGTTTCAAAAAATAACCGTGCCCATTGTGCAGAAAATAGTTAAATAGCTCAGCTCACCATTTGTAGGTAGACCTATAAATCTATAGGTACTATTTTCAAAAAAAAATATTATTAAAAAAACAAAATACCCGACTGCACACTAAAAAAAGAGTAAAACAAGCCCCACAATAATATTGATCGATCAAATGCTAAAAACTAATTATGTAATACCGTTTAAACAATACCTATATTAAAATACACTACAATATGTGTTCGTAATCGATAGTTAAATAAACAGAAACTTATTTTGAATACAAATTTACTGAATATAATTTATAAATGTTGATGGAAAGCATCGCAGGCGGGGACCAACAGAGGCTTACCAACAGAGGCTTATTTATAGTCATTTCGGTTGTGCACCATTTAGCAGAATTTTCGTTGGTGGCGGTCAAGGTGGTCCCCGCCTGCGATGCTTTCCATCAACATTTATAAATTATATTCAGTAAATTTGTATTCAAAATAAGTTTCTGTTTATTTAACTATCGATTACGAACACATATTGTAGTGTATTTTAATATAGGTATTGTTTAAACGGTATTACATAATTAGTTTTTAGCATTTGATCGATCAATATTATTGTGGGGCTTGCTTTACTCTTTTTTTAGTGTGCAGTCGGGTAGTTTGTTTTTTTAATAATAATTTTTTTTATTTATAACTTTTTAGCTGTTTTTATTTAACGAAAATGTTGTAGATGTAGAAGACTATGTATATGTAAGTACCATTTTAAATTATTTCGACCACATTTGGCTTTAGATTACGAGTGATGTTACTCCGCAACATAAATTTACCGCCAATCTGGTAAGTTTCGCGTCAGACGACGAAGTATCGAAAAAATCGCTATTTAGAGACGACCGTCAACGACGTGTGCCCTTATGCGTGTGCCCGCATTCGGGCTGTATACTCGAGCATATCCCCCTCCGCACCGCGCCGCGCGCCGCATGCCAGGCCACGCCCTATCTTTTTGCTTGCTAACGTATGAGTTGCTTTGCGTTGACGCAGAATTAACATGTTCCCGTGGGAATTTTGAGAAAAAACGTATCCTATATTAATTACTCCCGTGATTGAAATGAATCTAATGATACCGCATACATATTTTTTTAAAGGGAAATTTAGAAAAAATATTATTATGTCTTTATCCCGTGGGACTTTTAGGATAAAATGTATCCTATGACACTCCCGTAATCAAGACAAATCTAACGATACCTCATACATCAAAATCCATCAAGCCGTTTAGGCTACAGGAGGTCACAAAGGAAAAGACATACATACATACTTACATACACTCGAAAAACATTACCCTCCTTCTTTGGCAGTCGGGTAAAAAGGTAAATTCTAAAGACCATCGCCAATCCATCGCGAAAGCGCCATCTATTGGTATGATTTGAAACGAATGTACGGAAACGAAGTGAGGGCAGGCCTTAGTAAGTAAATTAATTGTGACATCATAATGTGATTGTACATGTGGCTACAAAGTGCATGGTATCAATACATCGTATTTGTTACCTATACAATAGGAGGTACCTACTTATTTGCTGCATTTTGTAGAGTCATTAAAACTTCTCTTTTATCGTCATGAAAATAATCCTTCCATTCCGTAACAGTGGATCAAATAAGCTAGTGTAAACCAATATCTACCCGTACTGTGAATATTTATAGAATATTACTTCAATATTCTTTGCAAGCTCAAGTTTAAATTTTCCTGCTCCATCCTGGATCCCACCGTTGATTTGAAACGTATCAGGATTATTTTTAATAGGTATACGAATTTTAAAACCCTTCGGCCGCGTACTCAACCAGGGCTTCGTAGCCAAACTTTCTTTGAAATACTTAAAATAAGAGAAATAATAAACAAGGCCACAGAATTTTTATTTGGCCACACCCGCAAACTTCTAATTTACTAACTAAGCACCGGGAAATTGACATACCCTTTAATTAACTGATTCATCTTCTTTACAACGCCAACTAAAAATGTTAAAGAAAGCGTCAAGTCAATATCAACAATTAATTTTCCTTGTCCTTCTGATTTATACATTGCAAACTAATTTACTAACTCAGCCACGAAATTTGTAACTCATCACCATGTTACGTTTTACAGCTTCAATACAAGCTCCTCAAAAATTATGTATTCTAGCTTCAATACTCAACATCATATATTATAACTTAACATGTAAAATAATACTTCATATTCTTTTATTGTGAAAATAGCCACTGTACGATTTGGCGCAAGTGCGCGACATGCCAGCAACCGGCCATTTGCACCAATCAGAGAGCGCTATTCGATACTTGTGCCGACCCGCCCGCCCGCCTGCCCTTATTTTCTTTTTCTTTTAATCACGTAATTATACGTGTTAATGTTTTTTAATTACTTTTCTATAAATGATTGTACTTGTTACACATATTAATACACAAATTGATTTGCATAAATAAATGGTTTTACTATGACTGTCCTTAATAGTTCTTCTTCTTCTTCATATTTGCGTATAATTCCCGGTTGAGTCCAAAGCTGGGCTTTGGAGCCCAGGGTACACTTTGATTATGATTCAGGACTTGGGGAGCCTGGTAATTACAATGAAGCGACTGCCGTCTGACCTTCGCAACCCTTTGACAGAGGAACAAGACCAACTGAATCATGGTTACACGCTTCTGAAACTATCCTAAACGAGCAGGTTTCCACACGATGTTTTTTAGATTTGACACATAGATTTGAAAAATCTAGAGAAATCGACCCTCCGCATGGAGGGCGCGTTCTAAACCACTAGGCTACCATCGCTCTGGCTGACTGTCCTTAATAGTTTATGTGTAATACATAATAATAATATTTAGTGGCTTTAATTATACTATTTGATGACAATTTTAGGTACCTACATTTAACAATCGATTAATGTAGGATGAGTTACATTTTATTCATACTAAATTATGCAATCAGAGGCTAATATTGTTACTATTTTGGTGTCATATATTAATACTTTAGAAGCTTCCTATTTGAATGCATACCACAAATTTAGATGCTAAAAAATAACCACTATGCTGAGTTATATTTACAGTGGCTTACATATAAGATAACTAGTGTCTGAGATACTATTATTAAGACGCGCATTGGTTGTGGCCGACTTAGTAATTTAGAAGGTAACATATGTTTTCTGAGGCGAATAATGCTATTAATAAATAAAAAAAATTATTATTAAAAAAACAAAATACCCGACTGCACACTAAAAAAAGAGTAAAACAAGCCCCACAATAATATTGATCGATCAAATGCTAAAAACTAATTATGTAATACCGTTTAAACAATACCTATATTAAAATACACTACAATATGTGTTCGTAATCGATAGTTAAATAAACAGAAACTTATTTTGAATACAAATTTACTGAATATAATTTATAAATGTTGATGGAAAGCATCGCAGGCGGGGACCAACAGAGGCTTACCAACAGAGGCTTATTTATAGTCATTTCGGTTGTGCACCATTTAGCAGAATTTTCGTTGGTGGCGGTCAAGGTGGTCCCCGCCTGCGATGCTTTCCATCAACATTTATAAATTATATTCAGTAAATTTGTATTCAAAATAAGTTTCTGTTTATTTAACTATCAATTACGAACACATATTGTAGTGTATTTTAATATAGGTATTGTTTAAACGGTATTACATAATTAGTTTTTAGCATTTGATTGATCAATATTATTGTGGGGCTTGTTTTACTCTTTTTTTAGTGTGCAGTCGGGTATTTTGTTTTTTTAATAATATTTTTTTTTTATTTATAACTTTTTAGCTGTTTTTATTTAACGAAAATGTTGTAGATGTAGAAGACTATGTATATGTAAGTACCATTTTAAATTATTTCGACCACATTTGGCTTTAGATTACGAGTGATGTTACTCCGCAACATAAATTTACCGCCAATCTGGTAAGTTTCGCGTCAGACGACGAAGTATCGAAAAAAATCGCTATTTAGAGACGACCGTCAACGACGTGTGCCCTTATGCGTGTGCCCGCATTCGGGCTGTATACTCGAGCATATCCCCCTCCGCACCGCGCCGCGCGCCGCATGCCAGGCCACGCCCTATCTTTTTGCTTGCTAACGTATGAGTTGCTTTGCGTTGACGCAGAATTAACATGTTCCCGTGGGAATTTTGAGAAAAAAACGTATCCTATATTAATTACTCCCGTGATTGAAATGAATCTAATGATACCGCATACATATTTTTTTAAAGGGAAATTTAGAAAAAAATATTATTATGTCTTTATCCCGTGGGACTTTTAGGATAAAATGTATCCTATGACACTCCCGTAATCAAGACAAATCTAACGATACCTCATACATCAAATCCATCAAGCCGTTTAGGCTACAGGAGGTCACAAAGGAAAAGACATACATACATACTTACATACACTCGAAAAACATTACCCTCCTTCTTTGGCAGTCGGGTAAAAAGGTAAATTCTAAAGACCATCGCCAATCCATCGCGAAAGCGCCATCTATTGGTATGATTTGAAACGAATGTACGGAAACGAAGTGAGGGCAGGCCTTAGTAAGTAAATTAATTGAGACATCATCATGTGATTGTACATGTGGCTACAAAGTGCATGGTATCAATACATCGTATTTGTTACCTATACAATAGGAGGTACCTACTTATTTGCTGCATTTTGCAGAGTCATTAAAACTTCTCTTTTATCGTCATGAACATAATCCTTCCATTCCGTAACAGTGGATCAAATAAGCTAGTGTAAACCAATATCTACCCGTACTGTGAATATTTATAGAATATTACTTCAATATTCTTTGCAAGCTCAAGTTTAAATTTTCCTGCTCCATCCTGGATCCCACCGTTGATTTGAAACGTATCAGGATTATTTTTAATAGGTATACGAATTTTAAAACCCTTCGGCCGCGTACTCAACCAGGGCTTCGTAGCCAAACTTTCTTTGAAATACTTAAAATAAGAGAAGTAATAAACAAGGCCACAGAATTTTTATTTGGCCACACCCGCAAACTTCTAATTTACTAACTAAGCACCGGGGAAATTGACATACCCTTTTTTTTTTTTTTTTTTTTTTTTTTTTTGTTGGCCCGGTGGAAAATGCCGCCTTAAGCACACCCGACCGCTGGGAGACGGCCGGGTAAGTGTGGGGCTCTCCCCTGGGGTGCTCCCAGGGGCCTACCCACTAAAACACCACCGGGGCATTTCCTGCTACGTCCCGTGTGGGGTGGGCTACGGTAACGGGTAGAAACCAAGTCCGCGGCCCACCCTCGAAGGACGAGAGGCTCGCCAGCACGGCCTCTTCAAAAACGGGCCTCGCCGTAAAACGAGGCCTAGGGCCACTCCCATGGCCCACCATTCCCCCCTCTCCGGAATCGTCCACGTTGCTGATTGCAACGCAGACGCTCCGGAAGGGACGACTGCAGACCCCTCCCCAACCCATACCCTGCTGGCTGCAGGGCAGAGAGAGGGAGAGAGCACCCCACAGACTTTTAAGTTATACCCGAAAACCCTCCCGTTCGAGCATCCCCGCTGGGTTGCGGAGACAATCGACGGGACGGGAAAAAGCGGGGGTGGCGAGTCGTAGCTGCATCCCACTGGCTGCGGGACCTCAACACAGACCCACCAACAAAGCCCCCACCATAAAGGCGGGGGAGAGCGCTCCCGAGAATCGGGGCGCAACAGACTGTTGGCAGGAATTCCACCACCGTGGAACTCCCCAACATTCGAACGCGCCCGAAGGCGCGACAGTTCAAGGCCCGAGAACAAAAAGGCCCCCATACGGCACCATCACACCAGGAACACCGGCCCACCGCACGCCCAAAGCGCCCGACAGTGGGTGCCACCACACCCCAACGCCAACCTACGGCAGAAGGGGGGGCTGGATAAAGAAGGCAGGCCTCCGTGCCCGGGCCCTATTGTGTTCAGGTCCGTAAAGAGAGGCCGGTCCTCTAAGCCCTTCAGCAGACAATGAAAGCCCCCGAGTGGTGTGCGCTGCACGCGATCCACTGCGTCGGGCTGGTCCGCCGGAAATTCTGTGCATCCTTTGGCCGTCGGGTAGCAATCCACGAATGAATTACTACCCGCCGTTGCCCGGGGAAAAACCGTGCCCCACGGTAACCGTTTCTGCCTAATACCAACCGAAGCTGGAATCAGGACAGAACTGATTCCCAGCGGGGCCACTCTAGGAGGTAGATACACCTGAGTCCCCAAATTGACATACCCTTTAATTAACTGATTCATCTTCTTTACAACGCCAACTAAAAATGTTAAAGAAAGCGTCAAGTCAATATCAACAATTAATTTTCCTTGTCCTTCTGATTTATACATTGCAAACTAATTTACTAACTCAGCCACGAAATTTGTAACTCATCACCATGTTACGTTTTACAGCTTCAATACAAGCTCCTCAAAAATTATGTATTCTAGCTTCAATACTCAAACATCATATATTATAACTTAACATGTAAAATAATACTTCATATTCTTTTATTGTGAAAATAGCCACTGTACGATTTGGCGCAAGTGCGCGACATGCCAGCAACCGGCCATTTGCACCAATCAGAGAGCGCTATTCGATACTTGTGCCGACCCGCCCCGCCCGCCTGCCCTTATTTTCTTTTTCTTTTAATCACGTAATTATACGTGTTAATGTTTTTTTAATTACTTTTCTATAAATGATTGTACTTGTTACACATATTAATACACAAATTGATTTGCATAAATAAATGGTTTTACTATGACTGTCCTTAATAGTTCTTCTTCTTCTTCATATTTGCGTATAATTCCCGGTTGAGTCCAAAGCTGGGCTTTGGAGCCCAGGGTACACTTTGATTATGATTCAGGACTTGGGGAGCCTGGTAATTACAATGAAGCGACTGCCGTCTGACCTTCGCAACCCTTTGACAGAGGAACAAGACCAACTGAATCATGGTTACACGCTTCTGAAACTATCCTAAACGAGCAGGTTTCCACACGATGTTTTTTAGATTTGACACATAGATTTGAAAAATCTAGAGAAATCGACCCTCCGCATGGAGGGCGCGTTCTAAACCACTAGGCTACCATCGCTCTGGCTGACTGTCCTTAATAGTTTATGTGTAATACATAATAATAATATTTAGTGGCTTTAATTATACTATTTGATGACAATTTTAGGTACCTACATTTAACAATCGATTAATGTAGGATGAGTTACATTTTATTCATACTAAATTATGCAATCAGAGGCTAATATTGTTACTATTTTGGTGTCATATATTAATACTTTAGAAGCTTCCTATTTGAATGCATACCACAAATTTAGATGCTAAAAAATAACCACTATGCTGAGTTATATTTACAGTGGCTTACATATAAGATAACTAGTGTCTGAGATACTATTATTAAGACGCGCATTGGTGTGGCCGACTTAGTAATTTAGAAGGTAACATATGTTTCTGAGGCGAATAATGCCATTAATAAATAAAAAAAATATTATTAAAAAAACAAAATACCCGACTGCACACTAAAAAAAGAGTAAAACAAGCCCCACAATAATATTGATCAATCAAATGCTAAAAACTAATTATGTAATACCGTTTAAACAATACCTATATTAAAATACACTACAATATGTGTTCGTAATCGATAGTTAAATAAACAGAAACTTATTTTGAATACAAATTTACTGAATATAATTTATAAATGTTGATGGAAAGCATCGCAGGCGGGGACCAACAGAGTCTTACCAACAGAGGCTTATTTATAGTCATTTCGTTGTGCACCATTTAGCAGAATTTTCGTTGGTGGCGGTCAAGGTGGTCCCCGCCTGCGATGCTTTCCATCAACATTTATAAATTATATTCAGTAAATTTGTATTCAAAATAAGTTTCTGTTTATTTAACTATCAATTACGAACACATATTGTAGTGTATTTTAATATAGGTATTGTTTTAAACGGTATTACATAATTAGTTTTTAGCATTTGATTGATCAATATTATTGTGGGGCTTGTTTTACTCTTTTTTTAGTGTGCAGTCGGGTATTTTGTTTTTTTAATAATATATTTTTTTTTATTTATAACTTTTTTAGCTGTTTTTATTTAACGAAAATGTTGTAGATGTAGAAGACTATGTATATGTAAGTACCATTTTAAATTATTTCGACCACATTTGACTTTAGATTACGAGTGATGTTACTCCGCAACATAAATTTACCGCCAATCTGGTAAGTTTCGCGTCAGACGACGAAGTATCGAAAAAATCGCTATTTAGAGACGACCGTCAACGACGTGTGCCCTTATGCGTGTGCCCGCATTCGGGCTGTATACTCGAGCATATCCCCCTCCGCACCGCGCCGCGCGCCGCATGCCAGGCCACGCCCTATCTTTTTGCTTGCTAACGCATGAGTTGCTTTGCGTTGACGCAGAATTAACATGTTCCCGTGGGAATTTTGAGAAAAAACGTATCCTATATTAATTACTCCCGTGATTGAAATGAATCTAATGATACCGCATACATATTTTTTTAAAGGGAAATTTAGAAAAAATATTATTATGTCTTTATCCCGTGGGACTTTTAGGATAAAATGTATCCTATGACACTCCCGTAATCAAGACAAATCTAACGATACCTCATACATCAAAATCCATCAAGCCGTTTAGGCTACAGGAGGTCACAAAGGAAAAGACATACATACATACTTACATACACTCGAAAAACATTACCCTCCTTCTTTGGCAGTCGGGTAAAAAGAAGCTTGTTTAATTAATACCCTTAAAATAATATTACAAGTCCACACTAATATTATAAATGTAATAATAATAATGTCCTCCAAACCGATATTTCGGTCATAGCGGCCAATCGCAGCGGTCAGCCATCGACCCAGGACATATTTTAGTGCACAAGTATTTGCGCAAACACAATGCACTCTCTATTCTCGTACCCTCTTATTTCGATGGGACACTAGTGTGACACGACCGAAGAGGGATTAGGCGCAGGACCAACGGCTTAGCGTGCTTTCCGAGGCACGGGGGTACGAGACCGCCAACTTCCAGACTCCGGGCTAACACTGAGAATTTCTTAACAGAAAAACTCAGGTACAAATTTTGGCCCGACCCGGAGATCGAACCCGGGACCCCAGGCGCAACCTTCGTTTTAAAGTGCGACCCACTAACCATTGCGCCACCGAGGCAGTGATAAATGTAGGTAATAGTGTGTGTGTGTGTGTGTGTGTGTGTGTGTTGTGTGTGTGTGTGTGTGTGTGGTGGTGTGTGTGTGTGTGTGTGTGTGTGTGTGTGTCTGTCTGTCGTCTGTCCGTCTTTCAGGGCAAAACGGAGCGACGGATTGACGTGTTTTTTTTTCAGAGGAGATAGTTGAAGGGATGGAGAATTACACTACGTTTGTCTCTTTCTAACGCGAGAGAAGCCGCGGGCAAAAGCTAGTCATTGTCACCATCACCTTATAATTTGATCCTGGTTCCGGACCTAAACAACGCCCTAAACGAAAATTTACCCCTACAAAAATGGTCACTGTTTGCGTAGTCTAGCGCCGGTGTAATTCATCACAGCTTCCTATCAAACGGGGTGAGCATTACTGCAGGTTAGTACTAGAAGACTGTCACTTCGTTTTGGGACATTTTTTCCAATTTATACCAATAGATGACACCATGTGTCAAAGACATCGCGCAACCGTTCCGTGTTCTCGGATTACCTATAAGCATTTGCTGGTGTCTGTAGGATTTACCTTTTTACAAATAGTAAGTACATATGTATTATTTTTATATCTCAGCTTCGGAATAATTTCACCTCAGCACATTTGGTTGGTGTTAGTCTAGAAAGTTAAACCTTTTAATACATTTTTCATTTTTGTTATAGATAATATACCTATCTAAATAAACACGACCATCATTTCATCAGGTGTAAAGATATTTGACGACGTATTTAACGGTTATAGTAGGTAGGTACACCTATAACTAACTTCGAAGGGTTCTAATAAAGGGTTCTGGGATCAAAGCTGCGAGATTTCCGCGCGGTCGTTCAGGTTACAGGAATTTTGCTCGGTTGAATTCGGCTGTCCTATTAGAAATTAAATCAAACGGAATCGCATTTCGGTGGGAGATTTAAAGGATTGGCAAATAAGGGACTGATAATAAACTAGACCCAAATTGGAAAGTTCAATTTGGATAATGGTAATGCAGATAACGCAGGATCGTTCCCACTGATCTACATTTTAGTGTTTCCATATTAAAATATATTTTGACGTAATCTGTGGTAAAGTCCAATTTGGCGGATTCTTGGCGAGTCTATGTACAATATTTATTAAATTGTCTTTTAATTGACTATAGATTTAGGTCACATCGGTTAGTCTGATTTCCCTGTTTAACAGATATAATTAATATTAATATGTACACTAGGTACCAACCTAAAAAAGCAAAACAGAGAAAGGTAGGTACTTACCTATCGTTTGACAGACTCCTATTTATGTGATAGGCGGTAAACAAGCAGACGGATCACCCGCATACCTAAAACGCGTCTCAAGTATGCTGCCTACCTTTAAATCCCCTTACCCCCCACCATCGGTACCTACTCTCACTCACTCAGCGAAACACTAGTACCTTTTATAATATCTGTGGCAAAACACAGCGCCAGGCCTGTTTCACGCCAGATTTTTGTAAGGCAGAGGTATCACGCTGGCGAACCCGGCCCATATATTCCGAAACGTGGCAAATTAAAGGAATAGAATTTCCGTGTTGTCATCAATGTGGCAAATTTTTATTTGAGGCCTTCAAATACTCTGGCTAAAACTGTACTTACTTTTCTCGAAAAGAAAAAGCCTTGCAAACATTTTTGTAAAGCTTTACAAAGAAAATTCCCCAGGACTTTGAATCGTCATCTGGCTAAGAATGGCTAAACGTGCAAATTCGACTAAGCAAATTGAATTTAGTAAACAAACAACCTTTTGCCCGGAAACATTCCAAAGCACTTTAGCGTTTATTATCCACAGACATCAAGTCACATTAAATTCTTTATTCATTTTATTTTTGCGGGGTCACGGGTCGTCCGGAATTCCTGCAATGCTTTGATCTAAGCCAACAAGAAAAAACATGGACGAAAATGCACTTGAAGCGTCTTCATAAAGGGGGGAACAAATATAATTTATTCACGAGATAATTTTCTCCTCCCTTTAGATATAGACGTTTGAAGTGGGGTGCGAAGGGCACGGTGTTTGCTCCAAGCTCAGCGTTGCTTCGGGGGACTTTGTCTTGTCCGGTCTAAGTCCTTTTTGTCTCATCTTTTTGACAGCACCCTCGCTTATATTCTTGGCTTATCAAAATTAAATTTGTATCAATTTAAATGCTCTCATCGTTTGGGGAAAATGTACATTTGTCTGTGCCGAACAGGTGCCAGTCATTCTTAGCACATACAGATTATCCTTCTATTAGGACTTCCTATTTCTTGCAATGGACTGCTCACCGCACCAACGTTTCAATCCTCAAGGAGCTTCGAATCAAACAAAGACTTTCGTCGATTGTGCAAGTGCGAATAGTCACCATGTTTGGACATATAATCCGAAACGAGAGCTCCTTGGAACGTTTAATGGTACAGGGAAGAGTGGAAGGTCAACGCTCCCGAGGCAGATCACCTACAAGGTGGACGGACAGTATCAAGTCTGCTACAAAGTGTTCATTGACTGAATGTGCACGCAGTGCCACAAACAGAGAAAGATGGACAAGTCTCGCTAAAGCCGCTACCCAAGATACAGACAATCCATAATCACGACCACTCCGTCAGGAGTGTACGACTGAGAAGAAGAAGAATGTCTTGCAAACTAGGAATTCCAAAAGCGACACAAGTACCTATAGGGTGGTCTTATGTAGCTTTAGAGCAACAGTATTTTCCCGCGTTGGTGCCTATACCTGATTGATATTTATGATTACAAGAAGTAAGTATGTAATATAATTAATAGAAATCGCGAACTAAGGATAGTCCTGGAACACAACTCGTGATATGAGCTTTAGTACACGGTAATAACTAATGATTTGTAAAAAGCTAGATAGGTTTTCGTTACTAAACAGTGAGATTTTGAGTCTTATCAAGTTGGCCACCCCTGCTATAGATCATCACAGACCTTAACTGCCAGTGAGTAATTAAACTTCATGTAGTGCAATGTACATTATGGAAATGCCAAACTTCAATGGAATTCACACTTGGCAGCCTTGGCGGGAAGACTTAGTTCCGCCGCATATGCGGTTAAGAAGATCAGACATCTGACTGATATTGAAACCGCGAGACTGGTTTATTTTAGTTATTTTCATAGTATAATGTCATATGGTCTTTTGTTGTGGGGGTCGGCGGCTGAGATACAAACTATTTTTGTATTGCAGAAGAGGGCCATCCGCGCCATATACAACCTTAGGCCTCGCGATTCGTTGAAAGAACTGTTTAAGAATATCGACATTTTAACTGTAGCTTCCCAATACATTTTGGACTGTATTTTGTACGTGCGTAAGAACATTGATATTTTTTCTAAAAAATCTGATTGTCATGGTTTTAACACTAGAAATAAACACAAGCTCGCGATTCCAAATCTGAAGCTCCAAAAGATTAATAGTTCATTTGTTGGACAAAGTATTAAAATGTACAATAAGTTGCCACAAAATGTAATTGAGTTACCAACGCATAAATTTAAATCCCACGTGAAAACCTGTTTAATGAGTAAAGGATACTATAAAATTGTAGATTACTTAAATGATAAGGATTCGTGGACATAATGACCTCCGTGCCTGCACACATGTAGTAATTTTATAAATATTTACTGAAATCACTATTATTATATAATTAATCAATTTTAATAAATTAGGCTTAGCAGCATTTATTATTGTATACAAATTGATTAGTATTGATTAATCAAACAATTGACAAGATGCTAACCACCTACTATTGTACACCTCGTCCTGCATTTTATTAGTATTGGATTAAGTACTCTGTGACCTATGAGGGGAACCTAAGTAGTCATGCTCACTCAAATGTCTCTGAGGTGGTGGCGTTATGTGGCGGGTCATTACATTCCCTCTAATATGGTTGAGTGAAATGATGGCTGACACATACGTCATACTTGTGAACAGGTGCCACCTTTGGGGACTGGTCCTCTTCGGTTTACCTCATATTTAGCTTTTAATTTGCTTCATTCTATTTTGTGTTGCATTAGACTGTATGACTTGGTATGAGGATAATAAACCATTGTAAAAAAGTTGGCGATTAAAAAGAGTAACTGGCGAGTTTCTTGCCGGATCTTCTCGACCAGAAACAACTTTCCGAGCCGGTGGTAGAATCGCATTATGTTTATTTATTTCTTTAGTATATTTTACGTATCAACATATATATGTATTAACATGTAAATTATTACATAAGTACTTATAAATAGTTTTAAATCATTCAAATACGTATGACGATTTGTAAGTGCTGTGTACAAGCCTATGCAAATAAAGAATTATTTGATTTGATTTGAATATTAAATAAATAAATAAAGTACAACCTGTGCGGATAAAGAATGGGATCAAAAATGGCGGCGCTCTATTTACTTCTCGCTCGCACACTATTTGCGTCTAAACTCGCACTCGTGGGGTGCGAGTATAGACGCAAATAGTGTGCGAGCGAGAAGTGAATAGATGCGCCGCCATTTCTGATCCCATTCTTTATCCGCACAGGTAGTAAGTAACACGTACCTCAGTTTTGTGGACCGATTTAGCTTCAGTATTTCCTGACACCTATGTCTTAGGGACCTTTAAGAAAAGAGCATACTCCTTTCAACACGTTAGCGACCGCTCAGATTTCGCAGATGTTCATTGGCGACGACGGCTCTTTTGTCGCCTCTAGCATACAAAAAAGTTAGAAAAATAGCCCCGTGCTAATTTCCAAAATTGGACCACGAGAATCAAACCTTATTTATAGCACACCAAACTACGTTCACTTCAGTTAGAACAGAAAACCCTATTCGCCTCTCAAGTGCTATAATAATTAACTGGAGTACTCTTTACCCGTCTTCAAGTGACCTTATCCTTGGCGCGTAATTAGAGTCGCTTCAGAACTTCGCAGGAACTAATCAAGCCCCGTTCAATCAAAACAACACGTAATTATTCAATATAAAATCTTCCTTACAACCGCTCACGTGCACATACTTTTCGACTTAGGGATTTTCAAGGCTTTTACAGTGAGAAAGAGACGATTCAGTATGAATGGGACAGACAAGTGCATTTCAATTGCATAATAAAAAAAACCGGCCAAGTGCGAGTCGGACTCGCTCATGAAGGGTTCCGTAGGTTCCGGAACGACCGACGGATGACAATGACAGACAGTAGGTAGAGTTCACGCCACAAAAGTTGTACCGCGGAAAAACACGAACTAAAATTTGAGATTCCTTGTGTCTATGAGAATAAAGCTCATATTTTAACTAATGGCGACACAAGGGCGCTTTTCTCGGAACCTCTTTAGTGGCGGGGACTCTTACCTACTTACTATTGCACCTTATCAAGGGTCTGATGAGAAAATCATCAATTAATATCTTTGAGCGTGTCTACCGCCCGAATCCAAAATAAAGAGTGATCGAGTCTGATATTTTTCGTGCTCTTTGAAATGTATTGAATAGACGCCGCCGGTCGTGAAATCAGGAAAAGTTTGAAACACTCTTCATTAGGAAATTTTCCTTACGAGGGCCCACTGGCGTAATAAATGAAAATAGGTAGGTAGGTACATCGCGCCATTCCCGATTCGGAAAGTTGATCATTAAAATAATGAATTGCCGTTTTATGTAATTTCGTAATGCTTTACCGAAGACAGGCATTAATATTCATTTTGAAGACGTTAAATGCTTACGGATAATGTTTGCTTTATTGAGTCTTGCTGATGAAAAGAAAACCGTAGTAACGTTGACACACTTAAAGAATTAGGATATTTAGGTATCATGTTATTACGTGAACTTTATTGGTAGCTAGTTTTTTTAAAACGAGCAGACGGCACACCTGAACATCACCAACACCTGAGGCATCACAAATGCGTTTCCGGCTCCAAGGAAGGAAGGAATAAGCCCTTTTCTTATTGATTACTTTAATCGTATTATGCTTTTATCGTTTTCATCATCATCATCATCAAGTAGGCCATCATAGGCCTTCCAAATGATCTCCAAACAGATCGGTCCTGTTTCGCCCGCATCCAAGGGATTCCTGCGACCTTCACTAGATCGTCAATCCACCTTGTGGGAGCCTGCCATCGGCCATCTGATCTCCTCGCAATGTGCCCCGCCCATTGCCACTTGAGGCATGCAATTCTTTGGGCTATGTCTTTGACCTTAGTTCTCCTGCGGATCTCATTATTCCTGATACGATCACGCAAGAGACTCCGAGCATAGCCTTTTCCATTGCTCTCTGCGTGACTTTGAGCCTTCTTAAGCGGCTCATTGTAAGCGGCCACGTTTCGGTTCCGTATGTCATCACTGGCAATACACACGCATTAAAGACTTTTGTCTTGGGGCACTGCGGTAGATGGGCCGAAAATATGCTGCGTAACTTCCCGAATGCTGCCCAGCCGAGTTGGATTCGTAGATCAATCTCTTTCTTGAAGTTGGACTTACCCAGTTGAACTTTTTGGGTTTATTCCCGCTGTCCACCCTCTGCTTGTCCACCCCGGGTGGACAGTGAAACAATTGTTAAAAAAATTCCCGCTGGCCACCCCTTCTTAGTTGAAAGAGGGGGTGGACAGCGGAAATTCCACCCGGGGTGGACAAGCAGAGGGTGGACAGCGGGAATAAACCACTTTTTGTCCTAGGTAAAATATTTTCGTCCACAACTTCCAGTGCTCAACACAAACCAACCTTTACAGAAGTGTTACGTACTGTTACTATCATAGTTAGTTCCGGAACAAAACCACAGACAAAACTCAATACTTACTCAACCATTTATCATTGAACTCTTTCCAACCTTGCGTGTTGGAACGAGATGGCGGCTTTAGTAGGTTTTTACATTATGGCAGACAAACGAGCAGACGGTTCACCTGATGGTAAGTGAATTACCGCCACCCATGGACATCTGCGACACACGGGGCATCACAGATGCGTTGCCGGCTCTTAAGGGAGGAATAAGCTCTTTTCTTGAAGATCACCAGGTCGTATCTGTTCGGAAACACCATCGTTGGTAGCTGATTCCATAGTTTTACTACGCGCGGTAGAAAGGGTGTGAGAAGCGCACAGTAGTGGAGTAAAATCCATCCAAGTGATGTGGGTGAAATTTGAAATTCTGGCGTGATGTACGATGGTGAAAATTTGCAGCTGGAATAAGGCCGAACAGCTCCTCGGAACACTCCCCATTGTAGATGCGATAGAAGACACATAGTGATGCTACATCTCTACGCAATGACAAAGGATCGAGCGTGTCGGAAAGAGCCTGGTCGTCGATAATTCTGAGTGACCTTCGCTGGATACGGTCTAGAAGAAGAAGCTGATACTTGGGAGCTTGGGTTCAGTTATTGCTTATTATTATAACTTAGATCAACTTCTTGTAATAATAAGGTGGCATAGATTTAGTGGCCGTGTGGTCCCCGGCAGAGTAGAATAGGCCACCCTCACTCTTACCGAGGTGTCGTAAAAGGCGACTAAGGTAAAGCTGCTAGCATGATCATCAGCACCCAGAGAAGGAAAACTCTGTATTTATATTAAAACCCTCGCCAACCCGTCTGCCAAGCGTGGTGAGTATGACAATTACCCCTCGTGTGATTGAGGGAGGCCCGTGCCCCAGCAGTGGGGACTTAAATGGGCTAATGATGATGATGATGATAGATTTAGTTGGGACGTCTAATTGAGATTTAACTTGAATACATCTACCCGTTAAACGAACTGCTGTCAAACTATCTCATCTTCATCTTAGCGTTTTGTCTCGGTTGCGTCCAAAGCTGTCGCTCCGAAGCCCGGGGTCCGCTTAGACCATGATTCAGGATGGGGGGGTCTGGTAATTACAATGAAGCGACCGCCGTCTGACCTTCGCAACCCTTTCGACCACACAGGGGAACCAGACCAACTGAATCATGGTTACACGTTTCAGAAACTTTTTCAGAAACGGGCATGGTTTCCTCACGATGTTTTCCCTCACCGCCGAGCAGATGGTAATGGTAGAAATACGCACATAGATTTGAACAAACCAATGGGTCATGCTCGGATTCGAACTACGACCACCTGCGTGGAAGGCGCGTTCGTATCCATTGAGCTACCATCGCTCTATGAATATATGAATATTAAAATCAAGTAACACACCATAATTAATCCAACTTATTAAAATCTCATATATTTTTTTATGTGATAGGTGGCAGACGAGCAGATGGATCACCTGATGGTAAGCGATTGCCGCCGTCCATGAACACCAGTGACACCAGTGGACTCACAATTGGGCCTCCGGTACCCTCACTCACACAGCGAAACACAGCACGGTGCGGCTTCACGCCGGTTTTCTGTGTGGCTGTGGTACGCTTAGGCATGAATTGGCCGGCTCGACCGGAGTGAGATCGAGCCGGCCAATTCATGTCTAAGCGTTGCTCTTCCACGGTAATTAATCCAACTTATTAAATTTTATGTTGATCATTAACATTTAAAATACTTAATCTAGGGGCACGTCAGTGCCCCCGCCAAGTCGAGGGCAAAGCAAACACTGCCGTACCATCAATACTTAATACAGCAATACTTCTAATCCTAAATTTCAAGTCTGTATGTCATTTAGTTGCGAAGTTAGGCGAATACAAAGTTTCACATTTTCGACAGACACTCACTCACTCGTGATCATCAAAATAGAACTAGTACTTCCCATAATCTGAGAGAGCTGAAATTTGGCACAAAGTTATGTTTAATGGCCACATAGAAGGAAAACTATAAAAACTAGGATAATCGAAGCTCTGGAGTACCTGGTTTAAACCAACTGCATAAATGACTTGGTAATCCCATAGAAATATGTGAGATTACCAAAAGATATTTGCTGTTCTCCTTACTAAAAATTATATCCGAATTGGCCAAGTTTTTCAGTTGAACCAACTGTATAAATGACTTGGTAATCCTATACAAATATGTAAGATTGCCAAGTTATATTTACAGTTCTCCTATGCATAAAGAGATACTCATACCATTTATACGCGACTGGTGGCATAATTATTTATTTAATTATTTATTTCTATAATTTCTACAAAATGAAGTGCAATCCCACCAAAAACATTCTGTAAAAAACTAGCCAAGCCTTAATGGACTTGATTGTTTATCTTTAAAAAGTAATGAAATCTAGACAAAGTTGTACCAAGTCCAAGGTTTCTTACTGCGATTACTTTATTGTTTATAGTTAATGTTGTGTGACTTGGCCGTTGACGGATACACAAGGATACAAAACGAGGTGGGGGTATAAAATAGACGTACAGACAGACTTCTATGAATCAACGATTAGAAGTCCGTCTTTACTGCAAATATTTTTTATACTGTTTGTTTCAGGCTCGCCTATCCATGAGCATTATTGAAATATGCTCTTCTGGAGATAGATTGATGCAGTGATGTCGTGGAGCACCTGGTTTTGTACCTGTGTACCCTTCGACGGCCTTAACTGTAAACAATAAAGAAATCGCAGTAGACTTGGCACGACTTTGTCTAGATTTCATTGCTTTTTAGAGATAAACATCGAGACTTGGCTAGTTTTTTACAGAATGTTTTGGTGGCTTTTCATTATACACTTCCATCTTAGTCTAATATTGAAAAAACCCATTGTTTATAAAGACATTTATTTGAACAAAAGCAAACTTTCAAAACTTGAACCAACATCAATGCACAACAAAAATTTCCGATGGATACAATTTATTATAGTTAATAGAAGTCAATGCGATTCATCTATTACATATAAATATGTAATATTACAAATCGCCTAACCATAGAATTCATAGTCATAGAACATTAAGAATTAATATTAACATAGGGCATATACGGGTTAAGGCGACGGGTAGCCCTAACTAGCAACACCAATCGATTTAAATTGTTAGCTACTAAACCGGATCTATTTTAAACAATTTCGGAGCGGGAGTCTCTAAGCAAGCATTTTATTTAATAATTATGCACTATTTTTTTATCTGTTTTTGCACTCGAAAATTGAATTAATGCCCTTTACCGCCTTAAGTGTCTTGTTGTTGTCATAATTCTAATTTAGAGTACAAAAGCAGACTTAAAAGTTATGTATAAGTATTTAATAAATAGTGTGTTTTCCGAGAGGCTACAGCTTTGTTAAAAACATATCCGGTTTAGTTGCAAACAATTTAAATCAATTGGCGTCGCTAGTGTGCCATACCCGTCACCTTAAGAGTTAATATTAACATTGGGTATATACGGATTAAAGGACCACTGCGACGATACTAGAGCGCCGCCAAGTGTTTTTTTTTTAACTTGTAGGTAGTAATTATTACATAAATTCGTCTCAAAAATTGAGAATACTTACTTTAGTTAAAGTATTTGTTGCTCTTTTTTAAAAAATATGTGTCCTATTTGTAACAATAGAAATCACTTGGCGGCACCAGTATCGTTGCAGTGTCACCTTAAATAAATTACCAATAAGCAACTTTTAAGTAGCTGCTCTTAACACAAAATCTATCGCGTATCGTCATGCTCTCGTATCTCTATAACATTTCAATAGGGAATATACATGCTTTTATTATTTTTATACAAGTTGGCCCATTCTCAGTAGTCCAACAATTTTTTGAGATGCCTCCCAACGAGGCGAGTCGTCTGAAACAGTAGTCCAAAATTTTTTTGAGATGCTTCACAATCATGAATGTTTATTCCGCCGTGATCTATAGATTTCGAGAAAAAAATGTATGAAAACTTACGGCCAGACGAGGTAACTTTTTTTTGTTTTTTTTTTATGATTTTCCATGAGCAAGCTTTTCAAAAAACACATAAACAAAATGGAGACGAAATAATCAAAAAAGTTACTAAAAAAGTTCTTCGGTGTTTCAAATGAGCCTCATTGTGAGGCTTCTATACAAAATTTTTGAACCACTAAAAATAGGCTACCTGGTATTACTATAATAGTAGAACAATATTGTAGAAGTACCTGTCTATAATACTTTTATAGATATAGCAACTGCTCGTAAAGTTACCGCAAGTCACGTGAAACGTTACATAGAACACGGTCCCGAACTCTGACGTGACGTGACGGAAGCAAACACGTCCATTGGGAAAAGTATTGACATTATAGGTAAACTGTTTTTTTTTGTTGTTTACCCGGTGGAAATGCCGCCGGCTCACTGATAGGATAAGGCGACGGCGTCGCCTTATGCACAGCCGGCCGCTGGGACTCGATCGGGTAGTGTGGAGCTCTACCCTGGGTTGAGCCTCTGCTATTCATAGGCCGTCCAAGGGCAATCCCAGGGGTCACACTAGGAGGCCGCCGCACCGTAGTCCCCAAGGTACACTGTTTCAATTTAGGTCACACAATACGGTATTTGACTATTTTTTATTTATTATTGTAATCAAAAGACCTCTCAATTTTATAAACATCGTTGAAAGAATTACTTGATTCTCATTTAAACTACCTGAGATATCACAACTTTAAAATCACATTATTTTTGGCAAACCCCAAACGCTGCATACAAATGGTGACTGGCCTGTGACGTCACATGCAAGTATTTTGTATCCATTTCATTTGAATCTTGTATGGTAGCTATATCAAATGTTTCGTTTATGTCAATGTTTCTATTTAGTTGGTGCAAATTATATGGGTTTCATACTTTTAAAATGGACTTGCCCATAATTCTTTGAATGACCACAAAACCGGCTAGACATTGTGCTTATGGCACATATTTACCTATATTTTGATAAAATATTTATATTTTGTAAAATCTTGAGCTTAGTCAAATATCCTAGTATAAAAAGTATGTATATTCCTTATTGTGTCTACTGATCAGTACAAAACACCTTCATGCCACTGAGAAGACCATTAATTGACGACAAATATCAGCAGAGCTATATAAAAAGCAAAATCTATTTTAAATTTGGCACATAACAACAAATGCATGCACCCTGATACACTTAATTTATTTATTTATTAATACTTACATCGCAGTGATTGTTACAATATTCGTATAAACGTTTTTGAACTTAGAATGTTACAGGGCGACCAGTCTGTTTTGACATGGTTTTGACCAATAGATCATATTGACTCACAGGTGGAGTCTTGTACTACTGCATTTGCAAATGTCAAACACCGTGTTACTAACATAGACATGCACCCTAAAGAAACTGTGCCGTTTCATAGAAAGTCATACTATACAAAAACTGCGCGAAGCCGTTAGCTAGGGTGACGTGCTGGGCGACGTTCTTTCTCTACCGCACCCGTATGGAATCTGCGTCAAGGGCCGGTTGGATCTCTTTCACACTCTATGACTTTTTGTACGAAATGGCACATTCCGTTTAAAGCGCGCGGTTTCTAATTCAATGGTTACTAAACTCCTCCTGCTCTCCCCTATTCTCAAAGCAGTTCAGGCCTTTCAGACCTTAGACACTTTCTGAGTCAGCACTAGAGTAAATTTTCGCCATCGGTTAAAAACTCAAAACAGACTTGTCACACTGTTTTCATTGTTTGTGGTAAAATAACATCATTGCTCTTTGCGCTTGCATCGTTATACTTTATAAGTCTATCATTTTAAGGGAAGTCTTGTTTATTCTAAAAATGGGGTTTCCGTGCCATTTACGTAATTTCATTGTCTTTTGTTTTATTTCTACAACAATTTCTAATCTTCGATTCAGAGAAAAGAGAGCTTATAGAAACATCTAGTGATTCTACTTTATTACCGTTAATATCTAGAATATTCACGAATATACTATAATTTGTAAACATTGTGCTTTATTGCAATAATTTGACGTACTGAATACAGTTAACTTTGACTACAATTTCTACATAATATTACTACAATAGTAAAATACAGTGACTACATGCTACAAAGTATTTAATATTTAGCCTGTTTTAGGCCCGTTATTAATAAAATTCGTTTCTTTTCCTTAGTATTTCCTTGTCACCAATAATTGGACCTACAATATTCCTTTTCTCCGATCCCAATTCAAATCATTGTTCAATCACAGTTTATAAATGTTTTCGTTGCTACTTAAAATAAATAACGATAATATAAAAATATGTTGCTCTATTGCTGAAAGAAAATACAAATTTTATTGTGTTTATGAGCCAAAAGAGCCAGTGAATATATATAGAATATATATATGCGTTACAATAATTAAAGCATTTTGTATTGTCAAAAAAAAGATCTTTCATACTATTGATTACAAAACGTGCGTAAATATAAGCAATATTTATTAAAATGGACCGGTAGTGTTAACATTTACAGTTTCTTGAACCTTTTGCATACTCTTTATCATTAAATTATCCTTTTTGATTATATAGGTAGGGTATATGTACCCTACCTATATAATCAAAAAGGTATATCAATATTTATGAATATTCTTTTAATTTCATATACAATTAATCCTTATTACTACTGCTTTATTTGGTTTGATGCTTTATTTATACAATGCACAAACCTTTACCACAGATATAATAATCCGTTACAATCAATGTTATTTTCCAATGACAAAATGGTTTATAGCATATTAGAAGCTATCAGTAACCACCCTAAACGAAAAGGCTAATAATGATTTCATCTTCAAAGCAACGCTTTTAAACTATGTATTGTTAACCAAAAAATTATACAAACTTTTATAAAATTATAATAAACCTAAATAATATGTATACTATTATTTTTTATACTAAGCATTGAAATAATTTCATTTCTAAAAATTATTTCTATCAAGAAAATTAACTATCTATAACAGATTCAGATAACATTTTCAATACTTATGTAAATTCTACTTGGTCCTACTTAACATTAAATATTTTATTTCATATACAAAGCCTCCGTGGTTCATACTTTAATCGAAACTGTAATTCAAGACCAAAAAAACTACGACAGATACGTCACTGTCAAACCTATCAACGTCACTTCATCATCATCATCATCATCAGCCCATTTAAGTCCCCACTGCTGGGGCACGGGCCTCCCTCAATCACATGAGGGGTAATTGCCATACTCACCACGCTTGGCAGACGGTTGGCGAGGGTTTTGATATAAGTGCAGAGTTTTCCTTCTCTGGGTGCTGATGATCATGCTAGCAGCTTTACCTTAGTCGCCTTTTACGACACCTCGGTAAGAGTGAGGGTGGCCTATTCTACTCTGCCGGGGACCACACGGCCAACGTCACTTACGTCACTGTCAAATAAAGTTTTCACGTTTCACCAACCCTTTTTTTTCCTTTATCTTTTCTTATATCCTTTTTAGTAAATAGACTGGCACAATTCATTCATTCATATTTTCTCAGAAAATAGAAACTTAAGATTTTATTCATAAACGTTCACTAAACCTTGGTTAGAAAACGGTGTTATAGAGCAGTTTTGACGTTTGAAACAAAATATTTTCATACAAAAAAATCGAAAAAGGAATGAAACTGCTTTAGATAATAGGATATTGTAAGATCATTTTATTGCAATGGCAACATTGTAGTAGCTTTTTTGGTCTCAATTCCAGTTTCGAGTATAGAAGCGTGAACGTGGTGGTTATGAAAAAAGTGTAATATTATCTATCATTATTAGCAGTAACCATAGCTACTAAAGTATCTTTGATGTCAACAAATCACATGTACCAAAGAGCCCCATGAAAACCGCGCTTCAGTCGACATCAACATTCTGACACAAGGAATCTAAAATGTTAGATTCTGTGTTTTGCCGCGAGACTTCTTTCGTCGCGGCACGGACTTTATGCTTATACTCTTTGATTTTTAATTATGCGAAGCAAACAGGCAGATGCTAATGTCAAGTTCCCATACATTTTAACATCTTGCTTTTGTCAAAAGGAGCAAAAATGTATGGTCATGATACATTGACATCTGTCAGTTTGCTTTGCATAATTAAAAATCAGAGTTTTGTTGCAATTAGTGCCATCGGTACTCATTACGAAATGTCAAATTGTCATTAAACTAAATAATTTTGATGGTAAGGAGGTCCGTGACTAAGAGCCGATTCGACCAATCAAAGTTATTCTGATGCTAAAGCTATGGTATAGCGCTGACATTCAATACAAATCTAATGTTATACCATAGATTTATTCTTGGATAAAGATTGATTGGTTCGGGCTTAAAAAAAATAAGATTAATTCTATGATTAAAAAATAGAATCATTACCAACTTAGTTCAACTTAAATTTAATATTTCATATTTTTTAATTTAAGTTCAACTTTTTGAATAACACCAAATTATTAATTGTTAACTATGGGGAAATGGGGTTATTAGTGAAAAAGTGGAGCAACAAGTTTCACTAGAAAATATCGATATTCTCAATACGAGTAATTTCGAGACAATGAATCAATTAGCATTAACATCAATAAAAGTTAATGACCAATTTCTTCAAATTCTGTCTATGTAATATAAATTTTTAGCTAAATAACTAGAAGGAATACAATCTGCCTATTATGTCACTATACTCTCGATTTTTAAGCGAACTGACTAGTGCAACTACATTTTGATATTTGTCATCTGCCAAAAAGAGTAAAATAGTATGGAAATGACACATTGACTTCTGTCAGTTTGACACATGTCATGACAGTTTTACATTACATCAGTAACTATCGAAAAAGCTACAACTGCAGGTGTAAACTATGTCTACATCTGTAACTGCGTTTACATCATATACATTAAGGCGACGGGTAGCCTAACTAGCGACACCAATCGATTCAAATTGTTAGCTACTACACCGGAGCTATTTTATACAATGTCGGAGCGGGAGTCTCTCGGAAAACACTTATACATAAATTTCGAGTATAAAAGCAGACCAAAATTTATGTATAAGTATTACATGAATAGTATACGTCTTTTCCGAGAGGCTGCAGTTTCGAAATTGTTAAAAAGATATTTGCTAACAATTTAAATCAATTGGCGTCGCTAGTATGCACTATCCGTCACCTTAAAGATTACTTAAACTGATATACGACGAAATGCGATCAACCTTCGACATCCGTAAATTATTACCTTATGTATATTTACTTAAACAACTAGGGTTTGCATGCGGCCTCGCTGGTGTTAGAGAGACGAAAAACAGCCTATGTTACTCTCTATCCCTTCAACTTCAACTTAAAACATCACGTCAATCAATCCGTCGCTCCATATTGCCGTAAAAGACGGACTAATGGACAGAGACACACACACTTTCAAATTTGTAATATTAGCATGGATTTATATTTTATATGATGTCGAGGAGTTAATTTTCCACTTTTTTTTTATATGTGAGGTGGCAGACGAGCAGACGGATCACCTGATGGTAAGCAAATCCGCCGCCCATAGACACCCGCAACACCAGTGGAGTCACAAGTGCGCTGCCAACCTTTTCCGCTTCCCCCCATTGGGCCTCCGGTAACCTCACTCACACGGCGAAACACAGCGCAGGCGCTGCTTCACGCCGGTCTTCTGTGCGGCAGTGGTATCACTCCGGTCGAGCCGGCCCATTCATGCCTAAGCGTGGCTCTCCCACATTTAAAACCACTGCAACAATATTCGATTTGACTGCACTATATCGTTGTTTACTCTAAGTAATGCAGTCTTAGAGTACCTAAATTGACTTACTCTTGGATGCCCGCATCTTGTATGCCCAATAGAATCCGAGCTAGTTATAATTTTGTTACACTTTTCGGTCCACCACTGTATGTGTCTTTACACCAGCGAAGATCCCAAAACCCTTAACCCTATAGAAGTACACAACTATAATTGTTACACTATGATTCCTGTATTGTGCAACTGCTGGTACATTTCACTACACACTCTAATATTCTCATTTCCGCAAAGTATCATCTAAGTACAACCTGTGCGGATAAAGAATGGGATCAGAAATGGCGGAGCATCTATTCACTTCTCGCTCGCACACTATTTGCGTATATACTCGAGAAGTGAATAGATGCTCCGCCATTTCTGATCCCATTCTTTATCCGCACAGGTTGTATTTGCGTAAACTGACTTTTTCTCTAATCTTAAATTCTTACAAGCGCAGTAATTTAAATATGGACCACATTTTATGGATTTTCAGAGTTGATAATGCCATTTTTTTACATTTTAAATTTTTTTTATTGGAGTAATTTGACATATGGCTTGTGATTCTAACTATTTCTTCGAACGAGATAGGTATCTATAATAAGATTGGCGCCCAATCTTAATCCGATACTAAATCTATATAGCACTGTACTTCTATACAAATCTGACGTTATACCATAGATACATCCACAGATTAAGATTGGTTGAATCAGGCATTAACGGCACTATTTTCTCACTTACACCAAACATACACTGTCAAGTCTTTAGAGTCAACTTACTTACTCTCTAAGCCCGCGTCCTATATGCCCAGTAGGCAGAAAGCGAGCAGGTTGGAGCATCAGTCGTCCGCATCCACTTCGTCGTCGCTCATCTCCTCCTCGCTGGTGCAGTCGGGCTGCGAGGCTTGGCCGCTGCAGCGCTCACACCAGCACACGAACAGGTAGTTCTGGGCGAGTTCCTACAAAACAATGAAGATTGATGCTGTCATTTGTTGACATTTAGAATGTGTGACAGTTGTAGGGTTTTTAAAAGAGGTTTGTACAAAATACAATTTTCGCTTCTGGGTGCGTAATTTGAGCTACACGAAACGACCGAATGGGATTTACCCTTCCATTCGCACGGTCTGTGCGTCTCCTTTGTATGCATGATAATATTCTAATTAAATATGGGATGGCTTCAAAATAAGCCAAAAGGTTTTTTCATCTCGTTTTAAAATTATTTAACACACAGGTAATTTCTTTTAATAATAATAATAATAATTCTCACAACATCTCATACTGACCTGATTCCGTACTAAGTAGCTTAAGCACTTGTGTTACCGATATTAGACAACAGAGGAACACAAATATATACTTAAAAACATATATTACACCCAGACTCTGAACAAACATAAGTGTTCATTGCACGAATGTTTGTCCAGGGTGGGGATCGAACCCACGACCTTTGGCGCAAGAGGCAGGGTCATTACCAATTGCGCCATCCGGTCAGTCGAAGTCGAAGTTTAAGGTTAGTTATAAAATAAATAAGTGATTTTAAAAAAAATATTACCTTTTGCCTAGAATGCCTTGACCTTTGTAAAGAGCACTCATCCAAGTAACTGATACAAATCTCCTCCCCCGGCATAATGGGCTTAGTGGCTTTCAACTGTATCCTGTGGTTGCCATACGGGAATGAGGACTCTGCATTCGGTGCACAGCTGTGGTTACTTGCGCTTTGAAGTTGGAATAGCCCTGATCCTTCTGTGTTTAGGAATGTTCCAGATTCTGAAAATAAATCGTTCATTTTAAAGTCAATCAGATGTATATACTATTTGTAATATGTTGCAAATAATAGCAGATATAACTTGGTTGGAACCTGGGACAGGCGGATCGCATTTACAATGCGGACTGCAATACCACTTGTGACCGCAGACATTGTAAAGCAATTAAAAGTTAAAACAGAGTGTGCTAATGTACTTATTTAATTTTGTCACTTTCAGCCCTGGTTTCATCTATTGTTGGTAGATACAAAGCAAATGTAGCAAATGTTTGCCACTCAAAACTTTGTTATACAAATGCATGTGATGCAAATCAGTAAGTTCAGGAAACAGCTGTAAAACGTTTTTCTACATACCTTCTTCAACATACTGGTACAGTTTATCAATGAACAAATCCAGCTGTTGCCTCTCATCATCAGACATAGTGAGTTCTAGTACTGCATTCACCCACATGGCAAGTGGACTTGTGCCTATTCCTTGCCCATTGGTACCAACCAAAGCCATGAGTGAACAGAAACCCTCAGGTGTTAGAAACTGAAATAAAGCAATACATATTTATTAGTTAAACCTGAATACTTCAGACATATATCTTTAGCATATTACATAATAATATTTAATTTTAAAAATATATTATCACTTATTGTAAGACTTTCATACCTCCTGCACGTGTTCACCATTTACAACGTTAGATGTCAAATCTCTTAGCGTATTTATCTGATCGGCAAACTGTTCGCCTAACAGCTTGTGTACCAACTCAGCATCTTCGTTCACAGTTCGGTGGCAGAACTGTTTGATTTTAGCTGCTGCATGTGACGGGTCAGAGTTTTGCTGTATGAACGCCAGTATTCGTACAAGCAACATGATGCTTGTTGTCTCTGGTGGGTAGTGCATTTGTCTGAAATAATTTATTGACAATTTTATATAAATGCCTTATTTCATCCATTGATAGATTTTTGATTACAAGACTACAGAAATATTACTTTGGTAGTGCCATAGAAATAGTAGTCTAAAATTAATTAAGGTGACGAGTAGGGCACACTAGCTACGCCAATCGACTTTAATATTTAGCTACTAAATAACCATGCACAAATGTTGGGTCCAACGCATATGCGAAAAATTGATTCACGCCAAAAGCGGCCACTTTTGGCGTGAATCAATTTTTCGCATACAAAAATGGACCAAACATTTGGGCGTGGTTATTTAATAAATAGTATAAGTGCTTGCCAGGAGGTTGTAACCTCGAAATTGTCCAAAATAGACCCGATTTAGTAGCTAAAAATTTAAATTGATTGTCATCGCTAGTGTGCCCTACCCGTCACCTTAATAGAGAATGTACCTAAACTATGTTACCCTCTTTTCATTGGTCACAACCACTCATAGTAACTATGATAAATAGTAAGATGACGCAAATAATAGACACAAGGTATGGGTATTATTCCCTTGAAAAATAATAGGTACCATTACTCACTTCCAAGCTTCTAATAACACTGTGATAGGATGTTGAGCATCACTAGTGTTGTAACATAACAGCCTGTGGTATGAAGAAAATGCTCTTTGCTTGCATCCCTCAGAACAATACAGTATTGCACACTGGTCGCAGCCTGTTATGGTTTCCAGATTGCTTTCAAAGCAACTAGAATGGGGCAACACTATGTCGGGTTTGCATGAGAGTCGCCTCACATTCTGCTCGGGGGTCTCTAAAGGCCTGAAAGAAAAAAATATATTTATAAATAAAAATATTATTTTATTTAATTATACAACTATTATTTCCAAATATTACGATTATTATTTAAAAGTATATTAAAGATATTACCAATGGTTTAGTTCCATAAAATTGAAGGAAGATAAGTACCTATCTATGGAAAAAAGAAAATACTCTGTATGTTTCTTTCTTATTAACTTACTTTTAAGACTTTTTCTGCCCAAGCAAAAATTTTATGTAGTTCCTGAATTTTAGTCTAAGGACCAAATACTTTAAATGTTTTCTTTCCTGCACATTTTTATTAAACTTTAGGGTTAATAAGTACTGAGTACTCACCTCATGCAATGATCACAAGCGAGGTATCGGTAAGCCGCATTCCAGGCAAACTGGCATGATACTAAAGGATCCTCTTCAAGTATAATATCACCTTGATCAAACTTCCTAGTGGCAAACAGTCCCTTGCCCTTTAAAAGTAAATAATAAGTAAAATCAGTCTACAAACATCAGTTCCACAATTATACGAAAAATCATGATATTTACCTTTTTGCTATTAGACGTTCGAACTTCAAACCCTTCCATTTCGATAATAAATAAAGTACACTAAATACAATGGATCAATTTGCGAAAATAATACAAATTACGAAAGAAAATAAAATCAATGTTTTTATTGAGGTTAACCATAAACAATTCATAATTTTTTCAGATGATTATACAGCCATAATCTGAAGGTTACTCCTGCAATCATCAGCTAAATAGTATCCATTGATAGTGGCTGGCACCCATGGCTGAACTTGTTTGCTTGAAGGCTTTTTTGCTCATAAACTTCTTATGGAGTTTGTAACCTTTGTTGAATAAAAAAAGTTTTGAAATCCACGAAAGAAAAAAGAAAAGAAGTCCCGCGGCAAAACACGGAACTAACGTATTAGATACGTTTCCTTCGATGGCTCGGATTTATCAGATAAATAGCTATAGATTCTATAGCTTCGTGGCGCGGACTTTTACCCTTAGGGTAAGTTAAATACATACTCTGTTATGTTTTAGTTTTCTCTAGCTTCATGGTTATTATACCTCATGCTTTAACATCTTTGAGAAGATTTTTTATTATTACCTTTAAAGAACTTGAACTTTTTGATTCCTTATGAGTATTGATATAAAGGTCAAATTTGAATGTTGATAATAGCGACTGAAGCGCGCTTTTCACGGGACTTCATTGGTTGCGCGGACTCCATCTTCTTTTGTGAATACACAAACTAAGTAGAAGATACTATGTGAATAAGTATTTTAGTTAGAACGCGCTATTATGTCCTTTCCTTTATCTAATTTATGTTTTTAACAGATACCTTTAGTAGGTATCTGTTAAAAACATAAATTAGATACATAATTAGATATACTATATCACAAATTAGCTAAGTATATAGATCATCATCAAGTGATGAAACGGAGAAGATAAAGCGTAGATAGCATATTGAAGGCCTTTTGGGATAGGGACAGTGGTGTGCAATGGAATGGGGGACACCGTAAGTAATTACTTCTATACATATAAGTACAAAATAATTATTTTATTATGCATTTGGGTTGGCTAGCTGTGCACACCTACCTAACCTAGTGTATATATATGCCTACACTGTAGTATACACCCATTTTTTTTTCTTCGTCTGTGCATTAAATCAGGTAAATAACTCTCCCCTGTTTTTTCATAATAACATGTCAGTAGTCAAGTTAGTATTTATTTCCTTGGGAGCATATACAATTTCACTTGGGAATGTCGAAATACGTTCTTACCTGAGTAAACAAGCGTATTTTTTTTTACTTTGATTTAAGGAACCGTTGACCTGAAGTCTGTGCCTAAAGTATAACATTCGCGCGTTTACGAAATAAAGGGTCTTGAGACGTGTGTCTGTGTGTTGACAACAGATAGACTCTTATAGACTTGACGAACGGACGGACAACAGGAGCGATCTGATTTTTTTTGGAGATAAACATGAACGATCAGTTTCGATTCCATACCTTGACTGTAACGGTTCCGCGATACTCATTTGTGTAAAATCCTAGAATTATTATACAGTAAGTCTATTATGAATCTGCACTATTTTCATTTGTTTTTTTGTGGTTTGTTTTATAAGCATTGACTTGTGCGATCGTATCGAACAATGGCAGGTATTTTGTTTCCGGTGTGAATGTGACGGCGATAGCTGACATAACTGCGGTGCAGGCGAACAGTATTGCAGGCAACGCGTCCCACGTTGAAGCCTGAAACAAAAATATAAACTTACCCAACATTGGCACGTGAGCGCAAAATGGACGACACACGCACCGGCTGCTTACAACACGTGCTAAACAGCTAGGTACTTAGTCGGTAGTTACGCAGGTACCTACACTTAAAATATTGTTTATTTCAACAAATGTGTACAAACATATATCTATATGGCAGGTTACTCCTTTTAAGCAAAATATGCCTGTGTCAGGAAACTTAAGTACTTTAGTAGGTAGTTAGATGACTGCCTCGTTGGCGCAGTGGGTAGTGCGTCGCACTTTAAAGCGACGGCTGCGCTTGGGGTCCCGGGTTCGACCCCAGGTCGGGCCAAAAATTTGTACCTGAGTTTTTCAGTTAAGAAATTCTCAGTGTCAGCCCGCTGGAAGTTGTTGGCCTTGTACCCCTGTGCCTCGGAAAGCACGTTAAGCCGTTGGTCCTGCGTCCGATCTGAGGGCAAGGGAATAGAGAGTGCACTTGTTTTTAAGCATACACCTAAGCACTATAATATATCTATCGTTTTTTTTTGGTTGACGTAGAGAAAATACCGCTTGCCCGATGACAGGCAGACTTCGGCGCCGGTCGTTGGCGCCGCCTTATGCATACCCGTCGGCTGGGAGACCGACGGGACGGTGTGGGGCTATCCTCTGGGTTAGGTCTCTGCTAACCAGAGACCGTCCAGAGGCATACCCAGGCACCGAGACGGGACACGGGCTCACCGGAAGAACCCTGGCATCGCCTCACGGATAGCGAGGCTCGCCAGTACGGCCTCCTGCCATAAACTGTGGTTTAAAATCACCAGGGCCACTCCCATGGACCACCACAGAAACCTTCTGGGAAACACCCACGCCGCTGGGTTGCAACGAAGGCGTTCCCTGAAATTTAACCACAGGACTCCCTCGCAGACCCACACCCTGCTGGCTGCAGGGCAGGGAGGGGAGGGAGAGCCTGCAAGCTTCCCAGAGAGAGCCCCGAAAGTCTATCCGGACGAACGAAAAAGGCGATGGTAGGTCGAGGAATGACAGGGGTTTCAAGGAGGTCCTTGCATCCCACTGTATTGTGGGACGCAGCGCGACCTGTACAAAAGGCCCCCATATAAATGTGGGGGGAGCGCCCGAAGGCGCACCAGCCCGTAGGCTCTGTGGAGGGGGAGGCCTAAGCAAGACATGGCCAGACTGGAGGGGCTAAACTGGGCACTGAAGCCCTCAGTTGTCCCACATCCCACCAGCTACTATAATTTATCCTGTCTTAAGTGGCTGATTGTTGAGATTAGCCGCCTTAGACGAATCCGGTTGGAGGATATTATTATTCATTCGGCCATTCATGTCTATTTGATAACAGGGCCTGGAATACACATGGGCTAAATGGAATAAAGCTCAGGGCGGCAGAATTTACAAATAAAATAGCAAAAAATTTCGCGTCATCGATAAATAGATAATTTATGAAATGGCCTTACCAAAAGTGGTGTTAGTGGTGCCAGCATGCCTCCAGTTCGGGCTATAGTACTCCCCCAGCCAAATAGAGAGCCTCTTACGCTCGTGGGGAACAGTTCCATGGCGTATGTGTAGATAGACGTGAAGGAAATCACTACTCCTAGCTTACTAATCAGGAACAGAGCCACTTTCAACCATGGCATGGCTAAAACAAATTTGTAACATTATTGACCCAAACCAACGGAGTAAGTAGGTACCTAGGTTACTGTTGGATGAGTGAGTAAGAAAACGGAAGGCTCGGTTGTAGAATCAAATTTGCCCACGTAAATCTATGTTTGTACAGTCACGTGCACTAATACCTAAATATACTCTATCTCTAGTCGGCCCCTTAATTACTGAGAGTCGTGGTCACTGGAACTCATCAACCAAACCATTACCATACCATTGATTCCGATTGGAAGTAGCCCTTCACCACGTCGTAGAACTTTGGTAGGGATGTAGCTCCTTTTATTTTGACTGACCGGATGGCGCAATTGGTAGTGACCCTGCCTCTTACGCCAAAGGTCGTGGGTTCGATCCCCACCCTGGATGAACCTTCGATCACACATTCGTGCGATGAACACTTGTGTTTGTTCTGGGTGTAATATATGTATTTAAGTATATATTTGTGTTCCTCTGTTGTCTGATATCTGTAACACAAGTGCTTAAGCTACTTAGTACGGAATCAGGTCAACGTATGAGATGTTGTGAGAATATATTATTATTATTATTTGATCAGACCATCGTGTTGGTGATCGGCCTCGTGATCTTTTGTCTTCAGTGTTGCCAAAAATGACCAGTCCTTCAAGGCTATTATCCCCTCATCGCATTATGTGGCCGAAATAAGAGAGTATGCTCATTCAAATATGAAACTTATTGTTCTGCGGAATACTTACAAATGTTAAGATAAGTTAGTCCATTTTATCTGGATCCCTTACTAAGGGTTCGGAGGCTGTCGCTTCCATGTCTTTTTCCCAGAGATACCTAAATCATAGTTCTACGTAGACTTTTAGTTAATTAGGTAGATGTAATCGAGAGCGAGAAAGGATAGAAACTAAAAGGTTTACTAATTTCTATATAAATTATCACTTACATTCAGGTGCATAAATTTGAATTACCATAAACACAGCAAACATCGTATAGCCACATTGCAGCGTGATTCTCCTCCCGAACTTATTCAAGCAATAGAAGGCAATTAAGTCTCCAGGAAATGACGTCACTGATGCCATAATGAAGTTAGTGTACTTGTCTCCAGGCAAGAATATCGTGTTCACCACCAATCCGTAATAAAGGAAGGTTGAGGTGAAGAAACAGACTGAAGTAACGCCGAGTCTTATCATTATTTCCTTAGATGCTAGGATATCCATAACACTTTCTTTTTCTATTTGCAATTCTACATTGAATTTGGACCGTATGTCTTCATCGGTTAGAGCGTCAATTCCTGCGTTAGAAATATTTAGTTTGTTAATCCTAGCCACTGTCTTGAACGTCGATTTGGCCGCTTCCATCTTACCGCGTATCATTTGCCATCTTGTACTTTCTTTTAATAAGTAAATATAAGTCATAAATAAAATCATGGGCGAGTAAATAGCTATTATTATATGCTTCCAATATTTGAAAGACATTGCCATGACTGCGTAGACAACTTCTCCGATATAAACTGCATACGAAAATATCACTCCAGCCGTAACTCGCTTTGTTTCCCCGCCGATTTCAATAACTACAAAAAATATATGATGATTTTACACATTTGTACTTATATTAATTACCTACTTCATTCAACATAACTAATTACTTAATAATAATGTATCGACAAACAGGTAAATTCGGTAAATTCCACCAGGATTCGTAATTTTGAAGAAATACAGGTTAGGTCTCTACATATTTATTCATGTGCCTACATACTCAGATCAGTATTAATACATACTTATCTACCGTTTACCATTCTTATTGGAGAAATTCCTTTCTCTATTAATGATTTTTTAAATGTGACATAAATAAAATCATTGCTTAGTAAATATACATAATGTGTAATAAGTTATTTTAAATTAAGATTGTTGATTCTCTTTCATTGACATTAAGACGTATTTAATTTTTATTGTGACTTGATTTTTGGAATTTTGAATTAGATTTTCTTGCAATTGTTATTTATATTTTTGTACTTATTTCTAATACAATGTAATTTGTTTAATGAATGAATAAATAAATAAAATATACTGTTATAGTCCAATAGAATGAAAATATTAAAAATCTTACGAAGAATAACCCCAACATTGTATAAGCCCGATCCGGTGATGGATTCCAAGAACTCGAGCGCCATGTAAGCATAAAAATTCGATACGAAAATTTTGAACAGTCCAATAAAACCTCCGACTGAGCAAATTATTACAGTGGGTTTTCTTCCAAACCTGGAAAATAACGGAGGTATGTTTCTAAACTAAAAAAACGAAGTGATAAGTTTCTGTGATAGTGTACTGTGGGAAGTATGGGACGGTGCTGATTATGAATGGTTCTTCTCTTCGTAGAGAAGGGAGTTAGAAGAGTTTTTAATATTTCAGTTAAATATAATAATAGCTAAATAATGGGAAAGGAGAGTGGTCAGTAGCCGAACAACGTCCTTATGTGTTTTGTTATTTTAAATCAGGGTTCAAGCTATCTTATACGTCACAATATAGGTAAAGTCTTATGGGACACAGTGTTTGTCAACAGGGAGTCTGAACCTCCTCTTCCCTGAAGTCTCAGGGCGGGAGCTAGGTATACAAAACCGACTTAAAAAGCCGAGGAACACGAACGTTAACCATTTATAATATATAATTAATAATAATGATGATACGAGTATGACCTTTGGTTGAAGTAAATGAATTTAATGTTAGAGCCTTTCAACATGGCGAATTTTTGCAGCGCTACAGACTTGATGCAGCATTGATAAAGTCGCAACTGACATACTCGTTACTAAAAGCAGAAGACCAATTCTCGTGTCATGACATTTATTATCATACGATATATATCACTAAAACATAACTAGTTTTTTTGTATGATTTTCAGGTAATATCCGCCATGTTATCAAAATATCACGAGCACGAGAATTGGACTTCAGAGAGTTACAATTTGTATCACTGCAAAAAGTTGTACTATAAAATAGTTCCTTAGGTAAGTACAAACAGCCACACATCAGTCAGCTCAGGCCATTATAATATATTAAGCGTTTGACATCGATCGAGAATCTTCTTTCTCGTTGCATGTTGATAGTTTTTTGTAACTTCCGAATTGACTTCGCTTTGTGATTTGTGGACTCTAATGTCAATATTGCCATCTTGTACAACCTATCTGATAACGAAGAGCTCGACCAGACTCCGTTAAGTATAATGCCCAGATTGGAAGTAAGACGGTTAAAAAAGCATGGAGTATGGGTAGTGACTAGTGAGTTATGGATGAATACACATCGTTGTAGCTGATACCAAATAATAATATTATTATTAATGATATATCTTACTTATCAGAAAGCCATCCCGTGATGTACATCGACACCATCATGGCGGCGTTGTGTAGAGTCCCGACTAAACTCGCTTGCCATGATTCACAACCGAGATTGAACTAAAAATATTTTAATAGCATGAGTGTGTGATAACTGCAATTACATATTCTAACATTTTCATAATAAAGACTAGTAAATTAAATTAAATACACCCTACATACAGACACTGAAATAAAAGTTCACTAAACGAATGTTTGTTCAGGTATTATATTTGTAATTCCTGTATTGTCATATATTATACGGAATCAGGTTGAGATGTTGTATGAATTTAGGTACGAAAAAATACTGAGGCTTTACTACAATCTCACCTAATAGAGAGTGGTGATGACAATGTGTCTAGTTTAAATTAATTAAGTTTAGGTAAAAACTGACATAAAAATGTCAACATGTTTACGGCTGTTTCGGAAGTTTTGCGCCGAGAAAACACCAGCAAGATATTCAGATGAGGTCTGGGATGACGCGGATAGAAGATGATCACTCTTAAAGGTGTCTAGATTATAGTGATCAAGGAACAGACCTCATTCTTGATCTGTTAGTTGATGCAAGAAGCTCAAAAGGAAACTGTTTTGTTTTAGTCATATCGTTAGTTTTACTGATTGACCACCAGGCTCTATATTTATCATAAGTTTACATAACTGAGAAAGCAATTTGAAATCTCATATGCACCTATGCAGCTAACTGTTCACATACAGCGATAACGGTTATGCAAGTACCTATACTTTTACGTTTGAAACTAGACCAAATGTAATGAAAAATATGTGATTCAAGATAACAGAGGATTAAAAATATATTAAGTAGGTTAACACGAAGCGAACACAAGTTTTCAACACATGCATGTTTGTCCAGGGTGGTGTTCAACCCCTTTCGCGCTTGCGGCAGGGTTATTACAAAATGCGCCATCAGGTCAGTCGTCAGAATAGGTAGGTTTAGAGGAGGATTTTAACTAAGTTTAAAGCTTATGTATCGATACATCCGTATAATTTGAACTAGCACTAGTGTACTCCTATGGATGTACTTAGGCAGCTACAAAATAGAACTTACTGCCGAAACAATAGAATTATCTGTTTCATAAACCCATTGATCACATTCTGTGGCGCCGAAAAACGAAGACGTCGAACACTGGGTGTCGTTTAGCGTCATTCCCTCCTTCAACATAGGCCTGTGACATTTCCCATCTATATTGTTTGGCCACCACTCTGGTGTTTGTATTGTGGAGTTGAGGCCTTCGCATTCGGGCACTACGCACCTGTAAATTAATAAGGTACAGTCAAAGTCAATATCGGATGTGGCTGGACTGTTTTTAATTTTCGTGTCATGTGAAAATATATCACGTAATTGGTGTTATAGCTAGAACGGTCAATAGTATGATGTTGGATGAACCTATTGGAGTTAGTATTAAATTAAATTAAATATTTCCCAACATCACATATATTGATCTGACTGATAGGTAGCTCAAGCACCTGTATTACGGATATCAGAATCAACAGTGGGATTTACAAATATATACATATAATACTTTTTTTTTCTGTAAATACATATTTATAATATATAGTAAGCACCCAGACCAATATAAACAGACATGTTTATGCACACAAATGTTTGTACTGTGCGGGGATCGAACCCGCAACCCTTGGACCAAAGGCAGCGTTCACTACCACTGTTCCAAACGGGTCGTCATAGTATGGCTGATAATATACATTTTCATCATCATCATCATCACCCTATATTTTGATCCCACTGTAGGGTATGTGCCTCCTCCAGTGCTTGCCACTCACAACGGTCCTATGCCAGCCTCATCCAGGCCTCAAATTTCAGGCTCATTTTACCTGTCAAATTTTATTTAAATGTTTTATATTCATCCGAATTATCCCAAAACTTTTTTACGAAGTGCCAAAGTATTTACAAATAGGTACACAAAATCACGGTTTACGGTGCCGAGACGTGGACACTCACGGCTGGACTAGTCCACCGGTTCAAAGTCGCTCAAAGAGCTATGGAAAGGGCTATGCTCGGAGTATCTCTGAAGGACCGCATCAGAAATAATGTATTCCGACAGAGAACCAGAGTCACCGACGTAGCCCACCGAATTAGCAAACTGAAGTGGCAGTGGGCTGGTCATATTAGCCGCAGAACTGACAGCCGTTGGAGCCGTAAAGTCCTTGAGTGGAGACCGCGACTCGGTAAGCGTAGTGTAGGACGCCCTGCGACAAGATGGGATGATGACATTCGAAAGCTGGCTGATGTGGGCTGGATGAGAGTGGCCGAAAATCGGGAGCAGTGGCGTGCATTAGGGGAGACCTATGTCCAGCAGTGGACGAGTGTGGGTTGCTGATGATGATGATGATGACACAAAATCATTGATAGGTAAATGTCAGATTTTTGTCTCTTCCGAATTTCCTACATCATCATACCTACTCGTAGCCTACCGTTTCATTGCAAAAATAAATGTTTGGTGATTATTTATGCTTATAATTTATTTGCCTACCAACTTCAAAATCTAAAACGAATATCGCATGTACTCACCTAAATTCAGGAACTTCGGCAATAAAAACATAATTCACATGTAACATCGACACCATAAAAAGTGGAAAACACAATAAAAAATACTGAAGAATTTGGAACCTTCCAAATTTTGCAAGCTCATTCACTTCTGCATCTTGTAACTCCTTTTGCAATCCAGACACTGTCATTGTTCTGTTAAGTTATCAACACTTTTATTTGTAAAAATATAAATAAATTGAGTTGTTAATTAACGAATGCATTCCTGGAGAGCCGAACGCTAGGCAGTTAGGTATAACTACAAACACTAAACTATCAAAACGTTTGATTAACACTACCCATTTATAATAGCTAACCTAGCTTATATGTTTTCAGAGTTCCGTAGCTGTTTATAGATTTCACAGAAAATGTTTTCTGTACTTCTCATCTTAGCGTGTAATTCTCGAGTACATTTAGACCATTATTATAGATTTGGGGAGTCCGGTAATTACAAGGAAGCGACTGCCGTCTGACCTTCGCAACCGATGGGAAAATATTTTCTGTCTTCTTACCTATATCTAGCTACGTACCTACGTAGGCAATTAGAGATATCCACAATAGCCTATTTCTTTTCGCTTGCGTGAACTTCACTAGAAGTGTTTACATGTTGATCATACGAACAGATGATAATCTTAATGGTAGTGATCACCGTGGACATTTGCCACAACACAACCAAAGCACATGCGTGGCTGAATTTTAAGGAACTAATATGCTCTATTATTTGAGGTCACTAGGTTGTATGCGTTCGGAAACACCACCGATAGCAGATGGTTCCATTGTATTACTGGCGCGGTAAAGACGTGAGAAACACACAGAGGTGGAAATAAAGCTATCTAAGTACATAATGTGTGGTGCTATATGGTCGTCGTGTATCATCATCCTATTCGAACGATGTCGATACGAGAAACTAAACCTAACAAAACTAAAACTAAAACTTTTGCGACCTCTATCATACGTCGCACAACACTGATCTTATCTTCGGTAGTCGCCGTACATGGCCGTCCCTCACGCAAATCATCGGTGAGATTAGTGCGACCACGTTTAAACTCATTAAACCAGTTGTTAAACAGTGGCACGAGATTGAGCTTCATCTTGAAAGACCAATCTAAGTCTATCATAACTTTCTTGTTGACTTATTTGACATCGAAAGTCATAGAAAATCATTGCACGGAAATTTTCTCGCGTTAAATTCATGCTCACTTGCTAAAGATTATTTTCAATTTGCCGCCAAAACGGAAAAAAAAGAAAATCGAATTAAATGCATACCTAGACAATAATATTAGCAAAGAGTTCCATTTTCAAAATATAAACTTATTTTTTTAATCATCGTCTTATAAGTGGCTGGTTCTAAAAACTTTTAGTGTCGCCCTCGTATATCCATTGCTTTATCATATTTGGGAATATGTTGTGGAATGTAAAAATATATTTCAACAAAAAAACAAACTCCCAAGGAAAGTAACCTCCAATATGTCTTCAAGAAAAATTCTTCTTCAACCAGACAGCTGTTAATTTTGCTATATTATATTTGTGCTTATGTTGCCATACCATGCTATAAGTGGTGAGGCGATTAATATCCTTATGATTTATATATGAACTACGTAAACTACGGAACCATTAATTTGTAATCAAATTTCGTATTTCTAGCTTTGGTAAATTAATTAGTTTACGTTGCATGAAATTAAGGGTATTTACAATGCGAGGTATTTTATTGAAATATTATCGGCGTAGAAAAAGTTGCATTTATTTCATAAATTCTTATGAAAGAAATGCCAGATTCTTGGAAGAAAATTTTGTTGGTGGGTCTATGTCTGCTCAAAAGAGGTCGGAAAGGGCGCGAGTTTGGTACGGTTGCTACGAGACACTACGCAGCTACGTACCTACGTAGCTAGGGTGCTACGGCATCTACGCTACGCTACGAACGGAGAAAATGTTTCAGAACCATATAGAGTTTGCGCTACCAAAGAAGTCCCGCTTTGTTGATGAGTGGTCGCATTCGGATTGTATAATCCGCCGTATTACATTACGGCTAGCTGTTATCAAAAACACGGCCGTTTCGAAATGCGGCGGTTAATGAAAATTATTGTTAGAATAATTGTTACTTATAACAATCATTTTACTCTATGAAATGGGTACAACTGTTGATCATAATGGTCAGAATTCTGTAGTGATAAAGATCTTTACTTTCGCAACAGAGAGAAATAGTCAGGTACATTTCTTCTATTTTGTGCCGGGGCTCCAAAGTGACAGCTTTGAGCTCAACCGGAAATAACATGTTGATTTTTTTTATGTGATAGGTGGCAGACGAGCAGACGGATCACCTGATTGGTAAGCGATTACGCTCACGGAGACCCACGACACCAGTGGAGTCACAAGTGCGCTGCCAACCTTTACACCCCCCTTTTCCCTGGATTGGGCCTCCGGTACCCTCACTCACGCAGCGAAACACAGCACATTACTGCTTCACGCCGGTATTCTGTGAGACCGTTGTATCACTCCAGTCGAGCCGGCCCATTCATGCCGAATCGTGGCTCCCCACGGTCAGTGAGTGGATTGGAGGAGATTCTTTTATAGAAATAAGTACAAACAAACATAGGTAAAGTATTCGTGATTTAATAATATAATGTAACATTACTTATTTTTAATACTAAAAAAGGCCGACTTAAATTTCTTCGTAGCATCTCTTCTCAACAGGCAAGTGTGACATGGTGCAGAACATATAAACGTACAACCCGTGCGGATAAAGAATGGGATCAGAAATGGCGGCGCATCTATTCACCCCACGAGTGCGAGTATAGACGCAAATAGTGTGCGAGCGAGAAGTGAATAGATTCGCCGCCATTTCTGATCCCATTCTTTAACCGCACAGGTTGTATGCAGGGTGACTCTGTTGCTAACAATTTAAATGAATTGGCGTCGCTAGTGTGCCCTACACATCACCTTAAGATGGGGCTATCCATATCTACTCACTCGAGATTTTGTAGCCGGTAAAAGCGATGAGGCAGCTGTGACCGCCCTAGTACCTATTTTGTTATATGTTTGCATTTTGCTAGAGTGTTACTTTTATCGGAATTATTGTAAATTATTCATACTATTCTTATTTGTTTTGCAGGCATTGACTTGTGCAATCGTATCGAACAATGGCAGGTATTTTGTTTCAGGTGTAAAAGTGACAACGATAGCTGAGAGTGTTGCCGACACTGCAAAGAGTATGGATGGCAGAGCTTCCAATGTCACAGCCTGAAAATAAAAGAAAATAAAAATAGTCACTAATAGAAAATAAAGATAAGATAATGAGGGGGAAGGTTGGCAGCGCACTTGTGACTCCACTGGTGTTGCGGGTGTCCATGGGCGGCGGAATTGCTTACCATCAGGTAATTCGCCTGCTCGTCTGCCACCTCTCATATATGGTTTATTGGGCACCTTAAATTTTTACAATACAGTTTTAAAATGTAAAATAAAATTCAAACAGTACAGTAGTAACATACTTAATGCAATAAAATAAATAAAAAAAAAAATTGGCACCTATAATAGGCCTCCGCTCAGCATAATGTCAAAGGTGCACTGTGCGCACCACGACTGGTTTTCCGCGGATGCCGTATTGTCATGGTGTTCAAATAAATTAAAAGGTAGCAAAATACTAGCAAAAATTGTAACATAATTATTATTTTTTAGCAAAAATGATTTAGTAATTTATTGGAATGATTGCCTTTGCACAAAAATGCTACGGTATTTTCGAGATCATCATCAAAGCGTGTAGTTTGTCCCAGTTGCGTCCATCGGAGCCAAAGGTAGGTACGCGTAGGCCTTCACCCAGGATTTGGTTGGTATTTTTTTTGTATTGCGAAAAATAGGAAGACGGGCATGCGGCCCAACTGATGGTAAATGGTAACCGCCGCCCATAGACATCAACAATGCCGGAGTACCAGTCATGCCGCTGCCTACCGTGAAAGAAGAACTATAATAGGAAGTAATCACAATAAAATTTACAATAAATAATTTACAATGAAGCGACTGCCGTCAAAACCAAACAGGTTTGTTTTGTCATGAGGAGAGGATGTACCTCAAATCTTGAGATAAATTCTTGATAGAGCTAAAAAACATCTTGTGATTTTTTAACCCCCGACGCAAAAACGATGGGGTGTTATAATTTTGACATGTCTGTGTGTGTCTGTGTGTCAGTCTATGGCATCGTAACTACCGAACAAAGGAACCGATTTTGATTTAGTTTTTTTTTTTTTGTTTGAAAGATGAATAAGGGGGGAGTGTCTTTAGCTATGTTAGATAAAAATTAAATAATATTAATTGTATGTTTTAACATAACTCCCACAATATGGGTATCATATGTATAAAAGGGTTTGAGTAGCAGAATATATTTATTGTAACAAATTTCAAATCCAAGATTACCGCCGTCTGGAGGTTTTTTTTTTTAATTTTAAATTTAATTTTTGATTAAACATTAAGCCGGACCAAGATCAGGCATAGTTTCGGATTTTACAAAGTGACCTATTAGGGGGTCTGGCCCTGTTGGCCTAGTGGTTTAAGTACCGGGCCGTGATCTCGGGGTCCTGGGTTCGATATCTGGGTCGAGCAAAAAGTGTGTTTCGAATTTTTCGAATATACCTCGGGTTTGTGATTAGGCAAGCGTGGTGATTAAGCCTAATCCCATCATAGTAGCGATGACTTGATTTCTATGATGGAGGCCTTTGCCCTGCAGTGGGACAGTAAATAGGTTGATACTTTTATTAGGGGAAGTTTTTAAATCAATCAATATACTAAGGGGGTCAAAATTTAGTCAAAATTCAGTATTTGAAGTAGGTAATTTAGGGGATTACCAAAATTAGTTTTTGGGTAGCCCATTACAATACCGGAAAAATCCCCATATTAATATCAACATTTTGATGCATTTATTAGCTATTGTTCCGTGAACCACTTGAGATTTTTTCAGAGACCACTAGACGTCCGGCAAATCACTGACAGCTCAAAAACACAGGTCAAAGTTAACATGACTAATGATGACAATAGATCAAACTGGTCGCAGTGATACTGGTCTGAATAGGACTTGCATAGCCGCCCGCTTAAATTATCATGACTAAATAATAAATCTTACCAAAAGTGGTGTCAGAGGTGCCAGCATACTGCCTACCCTCGCTACAGTGCTTCCCCATCCAAATAGAGACCCTCTTACGCTGGTCGGGAAAAGTTCCATGGCATATGTGTAGATTGCAGTGAAACAAACTACCACCCCTAGTTTTCCAATCAGAAACAGAAGCACCTTCAACCATGGAAGAGCTGGAGACATAAATTGCGGATTATTGACATATGGATTCACCAGTAAAGAACTAAATTAGACAGATATATACTCTTACTGCCACACTCAGGGTCGTTGATTAACTTAGTTGGCTACTTAAGAAAAAATATTGACACTTTTATTTTGATACGCATAAGGACTACCGATGATAAAGTTAAAGAAAATTAGCTTAAATGACGTCTCTGAGTGCGGCCGTTTAATGCACAACATACAGAACTTAAAAGTTAGGTATACAGAGATACATGTACACGATGTACAATTTGGGCGGTCTTATCGCTGGGAGCGATGTCAACCAGACAACCTTCAGTTAAAGGACATTATATAGACGAAAAGGGGGAGATTACTGCAACACCCGAACCCTCTAATGGGCCACCTACTCCAGCAAAACGTGGTGAAACGCCTGAAAAGAGCCGACGTGCTCTGTGCCCGGGACGAGCAAAACAGAAGTCTGTATCCTTGATTGCTTGTCGAAAGTCATACTTCAAAGTATCAACAAACATGATAATTAAGTTTGTTTTCAACTAATTGCAGATAAAATTATAAAATATAAATACATATATATAGACGAAAATAATTACTTATAAAAAAAAGACTGAGCAAAGTATACTTACAATCAGGCGAGTACACTTGCGCTATCAAAAAACTTGCACACACCATATAGCCGCCCTGCAATGTAATTCTTCTCCCAAACTTGTTCAAACAATAAAAGGCAATCAAGTCCCCAGGGAACGACATAAGAGAAGACACAATAAAATTTACATATTTGTCTCCAGGCAAATATATCGAGTTCACCACTAATCCATAGTAAAGGAAGCTTGAAGAAAAGAAACAAACAGACGTAACAGCAAGTCTTATCATGATCTCTTTTGACCCAAATATGTCTTTGAAACTCTCTTTTTCTACTTGTAAATGTACGTTTAACTTAGTCCTTATTTGCTCACTACTTAAGGCATCAATCTCTTCGGCAGTCACCTTGAGTTTGTTTATTTTTGCAATAGACTTGAACGTCGCTTTGGCCTCTTTGGTCTTGCCTCGTATCATCTGCCATCTTGTGCTTTCTTTCAACAAGAGTGTGTAAGTAAGAAATATTACCAATGGTGGATTTAATACCAAAACTATATATTTCCAATACTTTAGTCCCATTGCTATGTTTGCATATATTATTTCTCCCATATATATTGTATAGGAAAATATAACACCAGTTGTAACTCGTTTGGTTTCTCCTCCAATTTCGATCACTAAAATGCAATTTATTTTTACTTTAACTTTATGCAAAGCAATATATCGTCGTTGAAGTTCTAATACCACGTAAGTCATTTTTGGCAGTCTTACATTTTGATCCTGAGAGAATCGAAAGAAGCGATGTTTCTCCCAATCAGAATCAAGATACGACCGATAAAAACCTCTGTAATTACGAAAATGTAACAGCACGGAAGTCATAAAATGACCTCCATACGCTATGAAATCACCTTGTAAGTCACAATTCGTTGTTTGATTTTTTAATTCATTTATTGGTGGCGGTTTTGACATTTAGATGCCATTTGATGACTTGGAAGACGGATCGTTTTGTTTGATGAAAAGGTAACAGAGCGGAAGTCAACATTAAATACTAATAGAAATAGCACGTAAGTCTCGGATCAGGTTTTTTGTTTTCATGAAAAGTTGCTTAAAATGAGTTACGTGGTGTTAGAAATTCAACGATGCTATGTAAATAGCTGTAGAAAAATATTTACTTAAAATTATCCCAACATTATAGAGGCCCGATGAGATGAGGGATTCCAGAAATTCAATAGTCACATATGCAATAAAATTTGTGACAAATATTTTAAATACTCCAATGAAACCTCCGATGGCGCAGATTATAACTGCAGGCTTTCTCCCGATGCTAAAATAAACAAAAGGTACATTTTAAGGTCTTAAAATCCTATAAATGATCATCATTTGGCAGTTGAATCATTCTTGGAAATGTAATTTGAGTGGCAGACCTCAAATTTATTATTCCTTTAATGTCAATTTTAAAGGAATATTAAAAAGAAATAAAAAGATAAAGATAAAAAAAATATTTTTGGAGTGTACTGCACTGCATACATAATACTTATGAATGTCAAAATAAGTACACATAATTATTGTAATGTACCTACCCCTGGTTCGGATCAGAATCTTAAAATTTAATGATAAAAAATATACCTAAGTATTTACCTTTTTTATCCTTTGACGTATTAAATAGCAATGGGTGATTCCAAAACACTTTTCACCACTCGAATAACTATCGTAATGACAAAGTTGATTTCGAAAAAATCTGTGAGTCAGTCGTCATTCAGCTTTATATATTTTAGATAAGATTCTGATGTAAATTTTGGAGGAATATAGATTTAAAGACTGCCACGGTTTTTTTTACATCTTCAAGAATGACCCAGTTATGGGATTGGTTTGTTGCGAAGGTCAGACGGTAGGTTCTAAATAATATTTAGTTCGAACTTACCTATCACTAAGCCATCCGGTGATAAACATTGACACCATCATTCCAGCATTATGAACAGTTCCGACCAGGTTAGCCTTCCATGAATCACAGCCAAGATTGAACTAAAAATCACGTAGGTACTTTACTTTTGTAGTAACCGAGAAAGCGAGGTGTATGTCGATGGTCTTTTGAGGATAAAGCTATCTGTCTAGTATGAAGCCGATTGCCTGATTATAATAGACCACCGGTATAACCATGAAGTAAGCATTCTAGGGTGAAGAATGACTTCAATACTTGAGACTTCATCTTTACTTATCATCGGGTGGGATAGAGCTCAAATGATTGTCTGTGAGTCCATCGAAACAGCGAAAAAAACACATAATCTCCCAGTAGACATTGTAGGTTTTATATCTACAATGTCTACTGGGAGATAATGTGATTTTTACTAACTATCTAGGGTAAATCAGTTGTAGTACCTACTTCATATTGTCGTAGAACTGATAACCGTAACCGTATTATAACCGTAGCAGTAGAAGAATTCTTGAGTGGAGATCGCTGTTCGGAAAGCATACCTTACCTACCTTGCCTAGAGTGCCTTGTGGCTAAGATAAAGACCTACGGAGACCAGTTTCATGGGGATTGAATGCAGAAAACCGTAGACAGGGTGAAATAGGAAACGTTGCGAAAGGCCTATGTCTAACAGTGGACTGGAACAAGCTGATGATGATGCATAAATACAAAAACTTACCAACCTCAGAAACAATAGAATTGTTATGTTCATAAATCCATTCTTCGCATTTAGCAACGTTTAAAAATGAAGAATTGGTGCATGTTTGGTCAGTAGCATTCGACCAGAATAATTTATCATCTAATAGGGGCCTGTGACATTTTTCATCCACTTCAGGGGGCCACCATTCTGGGATCTCAATTGAGGCGTTGCGATCTTCACATTCAGGTACTAAACATCTGGAAAAAACAAATGGTGAAAAAAAGTTGATAACACACAGACATAAGCATTGAAAATCTGCTGCTCCGTATAAAATAGAATATTCATTCGGCAATAATATCTACAGCTGTATGAACAGTACATTTTTTTTGCTTACGGGATCCCTTTAACCGCGTCTTCTACCAATCATATATTTTATTCTATTATTTTTGGATGTACATCAATAAAATTTTCAACTCCCTCTTACAAAATGACTATCATGTTGCCGACCCATTAGATATGAAAATTAGTTTTTTTAAGGCGACGGGTAGCCCTTACTAGCGACACCATTCGTTTTTAATTGTTAGCAACTAAACCGGATCTATTTTAAACAATTTCGGGATTTCAACCTCTCGGCAAACACTTATACTATTTATTAAATAACCGTGCACAAATGTTAGGTCCATTTTTGTACGCGAAAAAATGATCACCGCTAAAAGCGGCCACTTTTAGCGTGAATCAATTTTTCGGGTACAAATATTGGGTCCGCATTTGTGCATAGTTATTAATAAATAGTATAAATGTTTGCCGAGAGGTTGTTACTCCGTTTAGTAGCTAAAAATTAAAATCGATTGGCGTCGCTAGTGTCCCCTACCCGTCACCTTAATGCGAATTTCCATAAGACAATGGTTAGTAGACCACGTGGGTAAATGAATGTAAAAATTTACCGATACATCTGTATTGTTGATCTAACATGATAAAGAGGCTTTTTTTATGATACTTTTATGAGGCCTTCGGCATTACAACGATGTACAGACGGCCACACATCAGGTGACTATGTCAAAATATATGTCAAAATGAGTGAATTGATATTGAACCGTACTAAGTCTGAAGAAATTCGTCAGTTTGGTATAGGTATACTGTGTTGTGTTGTGTGGCTGTACGTACCTGAAATTTTAAAATAACGATCTATAACAATATTTTAAATATTTATTAATATGGCCTTACTATGGATAAGTACACACAGAAGCGATTCATGTTTATAAAATTAACAAGTAAAAAAATAAGTAACTATTATTAAGAATGACTTTACTGGTTACTGAACCTCAAAAACAACTGTTCCTACCTACTTACCTGCTGCATTTTATTGCATCCAAAGTGCACTGTTTATTTTGTAGATGATAATGCGTGCACGCTATCTTTATTGCGAGACAAAATGAATCACGCGATAAAAACCGTTTGTGTACACCCAGCATCCTCTTCAAGCTTAATGGGCTCAATTATTCATCATCGGAATCAATTGATAACAATTATTTTGATAAGATTGATAATGTGGTGTCTGCCGCCCCCAATAGGTCTATACTATCATATTGCTGGTTGTAACATTCACGGAAATCTTGTCCAGGTCATCATCAGCAACCCACACTCGTCCACTGCTGGACATAGGTCTCCCCTAATGCACGCCACTGTTCCCGATTTTCGGCCACTCTCATCCAGCCCACACCAGCCAGCCTTCGAATGTCATCATCCCATCTTGTCCAGGTATGCAGGGGTAATTAAGGTGACGGGTAGGGCGTGGGTGACATTTGTGCATGGTTATTTAATAAATAGTACAAGTGTTTGCCGAGAGGTTGTAGCCCCGCAATAAATCCGGTTTAGCAGTAAATAAAATCGATTGGTGTCGTTAGTGTGCCCTACCCGTCACCTTAAGATCTAGGTCTACCTACGAGTGGTTATCTAGTAAACACACATCCTAAGCTTATTAATTAAAATTAATTTACTATATATAGGTACATGTACCTATATGGATTGAATGTGAAACTCTATGATCTAAAGTCGAGCATTGAATTATTTCAGAAAAAATGGAAACAGACATATCTTATTAATTTAATAGAATTTTATAAGACTTTTTAATGTAGGTATAAAGAAAATGTCTGGCGCTTTGGGAAACTGTAAGTTAGTATGTGACACATATTTATAATAAATAAACTTCCCGCAGCGGTATATCCGAAACGGTACGACATTGCAAGCTTCAAGAAACCGCCTATACCTTCCTAAAACGCCGACAACGCATCTCCACTCCCTCTGGTGCAGCTGATGTCCATGGGCGACGGTGATCACTTACCATCAGGTGACTCGCTTGCTCGTTTGCCTCCCTTTCTCATAAAAAACTATAACATCCAGTTTTTTTGTTGTTTTAATTCTTTTCGACTTTTACTGTTAGACATTTAAACTTAAGATTGAAAAAAGAGTACCTAAGAAGTAGTATTAAATAGAATATAAACGGCCTACATAAAGACAATTCTCCTGTGAGAACAAGTTATTGATAATGATTGCAAACTAACCTTGAGTAAGTAAGTATTTCTAAAAATCAGAGCAATAAAAAGTAGTTTGATATATTGTTCTGCTGGCAGGTATAATAATCTCAACAAACCAGATTGTAGATAAGTATGCTAATTTATTATCTATAGCCAAACAATTCATCAGTGACATTAAGTTGTTAATATTCTGCGGAAAAGATTTGGTGTTCCATTCAACCAAATATTTGAATGAAACACCAAATTTTCATCGTGGCTTAAAATGTTCTAGTAATATAACTCATTAATCTTCTTATGGTCTAATTGTTTTATGGGGCTCTGAATCATCAACTAACAAAAATGTAAAACTCCACTGCATCATAGTTACACGTTTCGTTTTAACGAGACGAGACGTTTCGTTTTGACAACGAGAAATTACTAAACTAAAGATAGCTGTCGTCGGTTGAGGCCCATACCTTGGTTGGAATCCGCAGAATACCAGTGGCTTAGCGTGGCATTGCATGACACGATAAGCCGTATACTGAGCGGAGACCATTTTGGTACCTGTTTTATTAATTAAGTATTGTGTTTTCTTTTTTTTTGTTTATAAGTTTGCATGTGGATTTTATTTTTTGTTGATTTTCTGTGTTATTTTATTTTGGTACCAAATAAAAAAAAAATCTTTCTTTTCTTTCTTTAAATTATGTCTACGGAACATTGAAAGCAAATAACTTGATCTTGACTGTGTTTTGTAGACCAACAACATTGGTAGCAACTTTTTTCCTTTGATCTTTGACCTTTTTATGACGTTGGAGTATTATTGAGCTATATATATTATTGGTAAGCGTAGTGTAGGAGGCCCTGCGACAAGATGGGATGATGACATTTGAAGGCTGGCTGGTGTGGGCTGGATGAGAGTGGCCGAAAATCGGGAGCAGTGGCGTGCATTAGGGGAGACCTATGTCCAGCAGTGGACGAGTGTGGGTTGCTGATGATGATATATATTATTGGAATATTATAGATCTAATACTACCTTTTTGTTGATATATCAGTGTTTAGCTTGGAGAAAGAAATGCATAGCGATTGCATTTGAGAGGCCTGCTGAATGGTAGAGCTGAAAAACAATGTGTTATTTTATGTGCATATATTTATTTAATTTAAATATATTTTATATAAACGTGAACATCCATTGTTTTTACGCTTTTTACGCAAGGTGGCGCTAAGGAATGCACGGGCAGTGTATAAGTAAAAGTATTTTTGTAGGTAACTTTACCGTATAATAATTTTCGTTTAACGAAATTATGGACAAAGTTGCCTATCAATAAGTTTAGTCATCAATCATCACCCCAGAGTGTCTTTCCCGGTTGCATCCAAAACCGTTGCTTAGAAGCTCGCTTGGACCATAATCCGTGATGTGAACCTGGTAAACAATGAAGTGACTGCCGTCTGACCTTCGCAACCCTGACCTTCCTATCTAAGAATAATCAGATCATAAATTTTGTATGAATATGTTTTGTTTCAAACGTCAAAATTCTCGTAACACCGTTTTTGCTAACAAAGGATTATGGAACGTTTATGAATAAAGCCCTTTTTTTTTACTGTAGATAGGTAAGCGTTTGATTTAGATTTAGATTTAGCTAGGTACATTATATCTAACAATCCCAAACTATAACTACCTACATGCAAAGACATGGCGGCAAACGGGAGAGTATTTCCATATACTTTAAGGTAATAATATTCATTTATATCACAAATTAGAAGATATATTATTATGAATGAACACCGACTGCCATGAGTAGGTAAGTATTTGGCTCAAGTACTTACATAAAATAACAGTTACATTTTCTGAATATAAGGGGGAATAATAGGGGATAAGGGGGGACTTAAGGGTTGGCAGCGCACTTGTGACTCCACTGGTATCGCAGGTATCCATGGGTGGCGGCAGTCGCTTACCATCAGGTGATCCGTCTGCTCGTCTGCCACCTATCACATAAACACAAGAAAAAAAAATAGGTACCTACCTACGTATTGCCTCAAATCAAAGTTTAAGTACAAAACAGTAACTGTAAAATTTCTTCAGTCGATTCTCACCTTAATGTCAAACATGATAGGTTTAATATATCAATTGAGTTATCTCAACGGTTTGAGTAACCTGTGAAGTGTCTGTCTGTAGGTAGGTAGGTACATAGTTACACACCAGGTAACACTAGATTACAAAAAAATATAACATTACCTGTAATCACTAACTTCAGCTATGAAAATGTAGTTTACATGCAACATCGAAGTCATTATCACTGGCAAACATATCCAGAAGTATTGAATCGTGTGAAACTTGCCGAACTTTTCTAAACCACTAACATCTATATCTAATATTTCCTTTCCCACTGTGAACACTGTCATAGTTATTTTATTTCGATTTATATTAGTTCAAAACGATTTTAATTTAGATACTATTCCGTGTGCTACAGGCGCGATTGTATCTAGCACTAAATAAATTCATCTATCTGCAGGTATACTAATAGTTGCGGGGCAACATCGCGTGAGTACCTAAATAAAAGTAGGTAAATAAACTTTTATCTACTCATGGTGGCTAGATTCACAATGATTTTTACAGATTTAGTTTTTTTGTATGGGTTGTATTAAACTTACCCTCAAAGTTAATTGAATAGCTAACCTTTTTGCACATCAAAATCATTGTTTATAGGGAATTGAACAAATACTTATTCCGTTGTTCGATTGTTAAAAAATAATGACGTAAATAATTATTATAGATGGAGCTTTGTTTAATCATTGTTCCGAAAAGTTTACAAGTAGGTTATAACAAGTCTTCTCTACCGTCGGGTAAGGCAGACTAGCGACGCCAATCGATTTTAATTTTTAGCTACTAAACCAGTTCTATTTTAAACAATTTCGGGATTACAACCTCTCGGCAATCACTTATACTATTTATTAAATAACCATGCACTAATGTTGGATTCGTTTTTGTACGCAGAAAAAGTGTCCATGCGTACACGAAAAATTGATTCACGCCAAAAGCGGCCTCTTTTGGTGTGAATCAATTTTTTGCGTACAAAAACGGTTGCATCCGAAGCTGTCACTTCGGAGCCCGGACTCCGCTTTCCTACTACAACTAATCCACTTCGCACGGTCTTGAGCGACATTTTTTTCGTATGTAGCTATCCGGTTTTCGCAGGACATAATCGTACCAGCGTACCTACTCATTCAGCGTAAGCTTAGCACATCCATCCAGCGCAATATATTCATCTCCGTGACAAAACAAAGATTTTTTTTAATGAAAAATATCTATTTATTCAGTGTTAAAATAAAATTAGTTGCATGAGAAATCAATAACATTAAACATAGGTACAAAACACTGAAAAGGATCATACTCAGCATGTGTCGGGAGTTAAGGACATCCCAACGCTGATGGTCTTCCGTATGTCCCTACAGCACGCACTACTGCACGCAGGCAGCAATCAGTCTTAAACTTAGACCTAAAATTAAATACATAAAATAGGGAACTGTGGTATTTTCCATGTAGTGAGATAGATAATGCAGTTATTTTAGAGTAGGTACAGTATAAATGAAATGTTATTCAGTGTTATTAGTAATCAGAAATTATAATCCTCTATGATAAATAAACGACCTTAACCTTTTGATGAAGTAACCGGTCACCATAACATCGTAGCCGTGAAATGAGTCCAGATTTTTAATTAACTACTAGCTTGCTACATATATAATAATGATATGTGATGATTACCTACTAAAAGAAGCAGAGTTGAAAAAACTTTCTTCAAGCGCGCCACCGGACCCAGAATTAAAGTTGGCAATAGGTACATCCTGTTAGCTTTTATTAACCAAAATGTTTTATAACATTTATAAATGGGTTTTAGGTTTCCTCGCGTTTCAGTAAGATATTTAGGAGCATTATGAATTTATATTGTGGAGATTTTTGTCCTTACGAATAAATAAATACAAATGTATTATAAGTAATATGCATATTTTTGAAAAAAAAATTACCAGTAATTATGATTAATTATTCTTTCATCATCATCAGCCCATTTAAGTCCCCACTGCTGGGGCACGGGCCTCCCTCAATCACATGAGGGGTAATTGCCATACTCACCACGCTTGGCAGACGGGTTGGCGAGGGTTTTGATATAAATGCAGAGTTTTCCTTCTCTGGAATTATTCTTTGATGCGTCATGATATCCGCTAATTATACATTTTGTACAGTACCTTATGGAGATATAGGTACTAACACATAGATAGGTAAGTAAATAATTTCTTACTAACCCACTACTTATAGATTTTATTTGGTCCGAAATAAACGATGTCTATAGGCGGCGCGGGCGGTGTGATCACTCACCATCAGGCGTAGCATCCTGTTCGTTTGTCCGGTATAATGTATAAAAAGGGATTTTAATTTTTTAAATTCATTTTTTAAAGCAAATCGTTAATCATCACTGACCTCTCAACTTACGAGAAAAATGTCGACATCTAAAACGGTGAAATGTGCCAATTGCAATATCGTGATAAGTGAAGTTTTGGCATTTATACAAAACAAAATAGACGTGATGGATAATGAAAGCATGCTGCGTATTTGTTCTTCGGCTTTTACAGTAGAGGAAGTTCAAAAAGCGAAGTCATTGCTGTTTGACTCTATGAAAACGAATAAAAGGAATATAGCTAGAAAAGGCGAGGGAAAACTACGGAAAGATCTTGAAGATATTGTCACTACCTTGAAAGAAACGGACCCCGATTTAACCCCTATTTTTGTTGCCAGGGAGTTGAGTAAATTACCGCCGGTAACATTCGACCATGTCGATGTAACATCTTTATTAAAGGATATAGTATTGCTAAAATCGGAAGTTCAAATGATTAAAAGTAATTATGTTAATAATAAGCAGCTTGAAGATGCCGAAAATAAGTGGTTAGTACATACGAACGTGATAACTGAAAACAACTCATCGCATAGTAATCAAGATTCCCGCCCTGGAAATAGTTCGTTGATGATTACTCAAACTCAAAACGCGTTGGTGAATCGAAGCAAATCGACGATCGGTAGCGAGCGCGAAGCCGCACGAACACCGGCGGCAGTGCCCGAAGCGCTTGGTGACGCGCCGTCTTCGCGCCAAACCGTTACAAACGAGTTTACTGACGCTATCGCCAGGACTTTCGCGCATGCGCCTGGCAACTCTGTGAAACCTTGCGCTGACATAAACAGAACTTTATTGCCTGAGATTAAAGCACAATCCTCATCCACTAGTAGAATGATGTCTTTTGCGGATATGGTAGCTAACGGTGAGTCTTGGAAAATACCGGAAAAGAATGAGAAATGGGAACAAATTCAAAAGAGAAGGTTAAGAAATCAATTTATAGGAAATAAAGGCAAGGCTGTTTCGGACTCAACAACAAAATTTAAGGCCGCGGATCTGAAAATTCCTCTGTTTATTTCAAATGTCCACAAAGATGTACTAGAATCAGATATTTCGGATTATATCTTCGAGAAAACAAATGAGCGAGTTTCCTTATGGAAAATTAATATGAAGCGTCAGAAAGAATATAACTCATACAAAATTTTTGTATCAAGACATAATTCCGATGTTTTCTTAAACGACGAATTATGGCCAGCTGGTATCTCCTTCAGGAAGTTTGTTTCGTTCAAAGAAAACCTAGGAAAAGAACCTAGTCAAAATAGAGTTTCGGAATTTTTAAAATAATTTTATATGGCGAGTACAAAGTTACACAGTAAGTTAGTTAGTTTTAATTGCAAATCTTTAAAAAGATCGATGGATGGAGTACGTGAGCTGTGTGAAACTGCGGATATAATAGCGCTTCAAGAAACCTGGTTGCTCCCGCACGACCTACCCCTTCTGAGTGCGGTGAGTGATGAGTTCGATAGTACAGGTACATCTGCAGTGGATACCAGCGACGGCCCTCTCACCGGGAGGCCCCACGGAGGTGTCGCGTTATTATGGAGAAAAAGTGTATTTAAATCAGTGTCAGTGATAAAGTGCGATAATGTGCGATTGACGGCGATTAAAATCAAGTTACAAAACCGTGCCATTATTGTAGTAAGTGTTTATATGCCTGTTAACTCGAATGACAACCTGTTAGTTTATACGGACTGTTTAGGGGAAATTAACGCTATTAGAGAAGATAATGATGATGTCGAAGCTTTGTTTGTATTGGGTGATTTTAATGCTCATTCTAACGAGCTATTTTATGTTGAATTATTAAATTTCTGTGACGAGTGGGATTATTGTTGTGTAGACGTTGATATGTTGGGGGCGGAGTCAGGTACCTACACTTTCACGAGCGAAGCGCACGGCTGCAGGAGGTGGTTAGACCATTGTATTGCTACTAAATCAGCGCGTAATGTTGTTCAAAAGGTGTGGGTGAACCACGGAGTGTATTGGTCTGACCACTCTCCGCTTATCTTAGAATGTAAACTTGATGATGTGACCTGTAAGTACGATGCTAGTGTTCCATTTGTAAATAAAGTAATATGGGGGGAGAGAGAAAGAGAACAAATTGATTTCTATAGAACTATTTGTCATGAACACCTTCGACTTATTGACTTCCCTGATGTATTGAGATCTTGTGCGGATAATATGTGCAATAATTGTAATCATAGAACTGTTATAGATAAAATGTACTCCGATTTAACTTCTGCGCTAGATACAGCAGCTAAAGTCACATATAAGAGAAGGTGTGGTAGACGTGGTGGTTATATAACAGGTTGGAATAAACATGTCGCTGATGCTCACAGGTGTGCCAGGATCAATTTTCAACGCTGGGTAATAGCAGGGAAACCTAGGTCTGGGGAATTATATAAGGATATGTTTGATAGCAGAAAACATTTCAAAACAAAGTTAAAATGGTGCCAAGATAGACAAGAACAAATTAAAATGGATATACTGGCCTCAAATCATTCAGATAAAAACTTTAGAGTTTTTTGGAAGAATTCAAATAAATTGAATATCCGACCTGGTCTGCCCGTGAGCGTCAATGGCGTAAGTGACAAGAAATGCATAGCGAATAAGTTTAAGGAACTGTTCACAGAATGTCCTTCCCCTCGAGCTGTATCTGAGCATGATAGATGTGGGACTACCTTGCCTGATAGAAGTACAAGATTCACAGCTAAAGAAATAGCTCTGGTAATTAGGAAAATGCAAAGAGGTAAGTCTCCCGGTCATGATGGCCTAAGCATAGAGCATCTAAAATATGCAGGCGTCCATCTGCCTAGAGTCCTATCAATGTTTTTTAACCTGTGCTTGGGTCATTCCTATATGCCAGAAGCTATGATGAGAACGATTGTTGTGCCCATAATTAAAAATAAAACTGGGGATGCTTCGGATCAATTAAATTATAGGCCCATTTCACTTGCAACCATTATTTCCAAAGTGCTTGACAGTTTGCTTAATGATCAGCTGAGTAGACACATTGAATTGCATGATGCTCAGTTTGGCTTCAGAGCCGGATTGTCTACTGAGAGCGCTATTTTATGTCTTAAGCAAACTGTCAAGTACTATACAGATAGAAGTACGCCTGTATATGCGTGTTTCCTCGACTTGTCAAAAGCATTTGACCTGGTTGTCTACAATAAGCTTTGGGATAAGTTGGGAAGCACGGATGTACCGGGGGAATGCATCTCTTTATTAAAGTTTTGGTACGGTAATCAAGTAAATCAGGTAAGGTGGTCTGGCGTTCTTTCGGACAAGTACAGACTGAAGTGCGGGGTAAGACAAGGCGGGCTTACTTCTCCGATTTGTTCAATCTGTATGTGAACGCCCTTATAGAGGAGCTCAGCAGTATTTATGTAGGTTGTCACATTGACGGTACATGCGTTAATAATATCAGTTACGCTGACGACATGGTGCTGCTGAGCCCCTCTATAAACGGGTTGAGGGAACTCCTGCAGGTATGTGAGAAGTATGCTGGTGAACATGGCCTTAAATATAATTCGAAGAAAAGCGAGCTACTTATATTTAAAGCTGGTAAATTGAAACCTACAACTGTACCTCCGGTTGTATTAGATGGTACTCCTTTAAATATTGTTACCAGCTTTAAATATTTAGGGCATAAGGTAATGGACACTTTGAAAGATGATCTCGACATAGAGAGGGAACGCAGGGCATTGTCGGTAAGGAGTAATATGCTGGCCCGCAGGTTTGCTCGATGCTCTTATGAAGTAAAAGTAACTCTATTTAGAGCTTACTGCCAGTCTTTTTACTCGAGCAGCCTGTGGACCCAGTATACGAAAAGAGCCTACAATGCACTGCGTGTGCAATACAACAACGCCCTTAGGATGTTGTTGAGGCTGCCGCGCCACTGCAGCGCATCTGGCATGTTTACGGAAGTCAGGGTGGACGGTTTTCACGCAATAATGCGCAAAAGGGTCGCGTCGATAATGCAGCGGGTGCGCGACAGCAACAACAATATCCTTAGGACCATAGCAGCCCGTTTCGACTGCCCGATCCAAAAACATTGGGTACAGAAGGTGATGGGTCTAATTTAATTACGCAGAACTGTTTTTGATTTTTGTTTTTAACTGTATGTATGTATTTTATTTTTGTAACTTGTACTATGGATGTAATTTCCGAAATAAAGAGATTATTATTATAATCAAGTACGTAATAAAAAATATATTAATTTACTCAACATCACGTTGGAATTACTTAATGCTGGGTAAACTTTTTTTTTGTTCTCCATGTGTAAAATGCCGCCTGCACAATATGCAATGGTCTAAGCCATTTTACACTGTTTAAGTGCAATGGGATACAGTGTAACGTTCTTATAAGCCAACAAACTAACCCGTCTTGAGTTCCTACTAGAGTATTATTACCATACTCTATGGTTCCTATGTAAATACAAATATTATTCTCTCTTTCATTTTTAGTATGGATATCTTGTCGCAAAACACAACTGCATAGGGAGTCATGATGAGAAAGATCAAAGGAGGCTTAGACATTAAATTGTCTAAGAATGGAGGGAATATTTATATTCCACATATTTTATTATTATTTATACAACCATACCACAAACAATATATTACTTTTGAGAATATGTGTAATGTCCAAAGCCTAAAAGTGGAACATTATAAAAAAAAAGAAAAATTGACTTTGACATTTCTTTATGTGACAGCGAGAAATGGCGGTCACCGTTCGTAGAAATTAATTTTGTGTTTCTACTTATAACACAGAAAAATGCATATAAAACAGGTATTAATAAATCTCCGAGAAGCATTTTATTTGTGATAGTAATATACTACTATCGCGACAGCATTGCTGTGGTTAATCTGTGATAATTTTACGTGCGTTGTTAGCAGTGTTATTGTTTACAGGTAATCATTCAAGGATTCAAGAGTTACCGCGAGCAAATTGTAGTGGAACCGTTTGATAAAAGGCACAATGTAGTTGTAGGACGTAATGGTTCCGGTAAAAGTAACTTTTTCCATGGTAAGTAGTAAATGTTTGTTTGTCGTTGTGTCAGCCACCCAAGCAGTTCAATGTTCCAATGCTGACACCTGCCTAGCGTTCAACTCTTAACTTTGTGGATGTTGTCGATAATGCATATAAAATTATAACTATTACCATTAATAGTCCTATTGATTTAATACTAATCATATTACTTTCTGTAGTGAGTATATAGTCTGGGTTCTGTCTACAATATAGTATACAAAAGTTAATGACCTATTCTTTAAAATATGTACATATGTTAGAAATTGAATTGAACATCGAATATTAATCAACACTGTCCTCTTATTTTATTATTATACTGAAATTAAATGAAGACCAATTCATAACCTACAAAGTTAAAAACAGCCTCTAATCAAAATTGATGCATTATCTTTTTCTTTAATATGATAGGTAGCAGACGAATCACCTTATGGTAAGTGATTACCAAATGGATAAAATTGGAGCCAACATGGCAACACCAGTGGATTTTAAAACTGTTTAATACATTTTCATTTTCCGTATAATAAGATAAGCTTTTATAAACTTCTTTGATTCCAGCTATTCAGTTCGTATTGAGTGATGAGTTTTCTCACCTCAGACCTGAACAGAGATTGGCTCTGCTTCATGAAGGAACAGGCCCGAGGGTCATATCAGCTTTTGTTGAGATTATTTTTGACAACTCTGACAATAGGATACCGGTTAGTATTGATAAGTCTTCTTAAATATTTGCCTAATCTGATCACTATTATTTTAGTTATTCTTTTTGTCTAAACACGTCAGAAGCCATTAGGACAGATTAAAAGTTTGAAACGAGAAGGTATTAGAAGGTTTTGTTACTAGGAATTTATTCACTATAATCTGTCACTACTAAGCTATGTTAAAAATGCGATTCTATGGCAGCCCATGCAACTAATACAGTGGCATAATTTATTTATTTAATATAATTATACGGGATAAACCCAATTACATAATTATACATAATTAGCTCTTATTGTATTTATAATCAATTTTATCAATTTTATTTACTAAGGACTTAACACTAAGGACTTATAATTATGTGCTCCAACTCCAAATAAATTGTTTTATATATATTGCTCTACAATATCATACTCTCATTATATCTTTTTTTCAGATTGAGAAAGATGAAATATTCCTGCGTAGAGTCATCGGTTCCAAAAAGGATCAATTTTTCCTCAATAAAAAAGTTGTTCCGAGGTCTGAGGTCCTCAATCTGCTGGAGAGTGCTGGGCTCTCCAATTCAAACCCTTACTATATTGTCAAGCAGGGAAAGGTAAGCTAGTTACTTGAAACAGTGATAGATAAATTTAACAGAAAATAAAGAATCTTTAGGTCCAGTTGCACCCTTGTTACCAAATGCATTATGTGCAAACTGTGTAAGTTTTGGATAATTTTTTTGAAAAATAATCCCTAGTTATAATAATTATTATTTCTTTTCATGAAAATGTAATATTTTATTTTTGGTGAAATGTGGAGTGGCTCAAGAAAGAACCGAATGGATAAAGTTTGAGCCAACTGGCAAACAGATCTACAGATGTTATTCAAGAAACAGATATTAGTCTAAACTAGCTAGAGCACTTAAAAGATATGAATAAAAATGAATAAAAGCCTATAATAAAAAAACTTTTGGTGAAAACTCATTGATAAAATGGTTTTTCAGTATTTTTGGTCAAAGAATCTATTCCGTGTGCTTATATTCCGTGTGTATATATTTGTGTCTACGTAGAGAGAAAAGTATGTTTCAGATGACTATTTGCTCTATCTCACAGATTAACCAAATGGCCGTAGCTCCTGACTCTCACAGATTGAAGCTGTTAAGAGAAGTGGCAGGGACAAGGGTTTACGATGAAAGGAGAGAAGAATCTGTCACAATCCTCAAGGAAACAGTAGGAAAGGTAAAAATAATGACATCTAATAAGAACACAACTTGTGTTTTAAAATTATACCGAGCTAGGTCAACTAAAATAAATTGTTGCACGAGTAGACTTCGTTGTTTATTCCACAGTAACTAAAGTTCTATGTCCATCTCCTGGATCCCAATCCTCATGCTTGTGATATTTTGAGAACATGGCGGATATCACTTGAAAACCATACAAAAAAACTATGTTTTAGTGATATATGTCGTATGAAAATAAATGTCACAAGCACGAGAATTGGGCTCCTGATTCTAAACTATCTCTGCACAGTTTTTCAACAATTCAGTCCAGCCATTCTTGAGTTACAAATACTATAACTAACACAACTTTCTTTTATAAGTTTAGATTTAAAACTACCATTGGGAGCATCCATTTTTTAAGGATAAACAGCTTGTATAAGATTCTCTATGATTTTGCAGTTTCATAAAAGATTTTCTTGTAATATAAATTGATGATACTTGATACAGGTTGAAAAAATCAATGAATTCCTACAAACCATTGAGGAGCGTCTGAAGACCCTAGAAGAAGAAAAAGAGGAACTGAAGGAATACCAGAAATGGGACAGGGCTCGGCGCGTGCTTGAGTTCATAATTCACGACACTGAGCACAGGGAAAATAAAAGGAAACTAGAAGAGGTGAGACATAAAATTAAACAATACACTATTCAAATGTCTGAAAAGAAAATCTTGGCATAAATTGAAATTTGTAAAGTAACCACATACATTATACAACTACTTACAACATGGAAAATTAGATATACTTGTAATGTAACTGGATACAGGCAATAATCAGTTCCTGAACTGCCTGCCTGAATAATGAATAATATTTTTTTTTCTAGTTGGAAAAAATGCGATCTAACAGTGGCAAAGAACAACAGCATTATGCAGACTTAGTGAGAGAAGCTCAGGACCATGTAAGAGAGGCAAACAGGTAATCAAACATACTATATAACCAAAAATCTATTTTTTTATCCTGTCTTGTCCAGACATCCAAACAGTTCTAGCACGTCAGTTGGCTTGATGTTTTATTTTTAAGGGTAAATGCTGAGATTGAGATCCAGTCATCCATTGTTGTCATACATTAAATTCCTTATTATTTCATATAATTCAAGAATCAAGATATTTATACTAATTTTTATAACTTATGTAGAAAGCTGAAGGAAGCTCGCAAAGACGTGGCAGCGGCGCGTGAAGAGAAAGACATCCTCTCCACGGAGCAACAGCAGCTGCTGCGAGAGAAGACCAAGCTGGAGCTCGGTATCAAGGACTTAACTGACGACGTTGATGGCGACAACAAGTCCAAGGTAAATATACTATTCCTAGTTTTAGGTTTAACATTCTCTCCACGAAACAACAACAGCTGGTGCGAGAGAAGACCTAGCCGAATCTCGGCGTGAATGAGTTTCTAAATATAATGTTCCTAGGTTTAGGTTTAACATCCTCTCCACGGATCATCAGAAGTTCTGCGACAGAAGACCAAGTCGGAAGCCGGAACTGCGGGAGAAGTCCAAGGTAAATATACTGTTCCTAGCTTTAGATTTAACATCCTCTCCACGGAGCATCAGAAGCTGCTGCGAGATGAGACCAAGCCGGAAGCCGGATCTGCGGAAGTCCAAGGTAAATATACTGTTCCTAGCTTTAGGTTTAATATCCTCTCCATGGAGCAACAACAGCAGCTCCGCGAGAAGACCTAGCTGGAGCTCGTCATCAACAACTTGATGGCTAGCTTTTGGTTTCTCATTTGATACTGGTCAAATGTTGTTTTCTACCCTTATATTGTTTTTTTTTTTTAGGAAAGAGCCGAAGCGGAGTTGGAGCGTCTCCGCCAGCAGATCTCCGAGAAAGAGCGCGAGCTCGAGGAGTTAAAGCCTAAATACGAGGAGATGAAAGCGCGCGAGGAGGAATGCACCCGAGCACTGGCACTCAACCAGCAGAAGCGTCAGGAGCTGTACGCCAAGCAGGGGAGGGGGACGCAGTTCACATCTAAACTGGACAGGGATCGATGGATTGAGAAGGAGCTTAAGTAAGTTCAAATAGACTATTTGTTGTTTTCTCGTCGGCCACTTCTTCCTCGTCTTAGGGTGCAATTCCCAGTTGCGTCCAAAGCTGTCGCTTTGGAGCCCGGGGTACGCTTATACCATGATTCAAGAGTTAGGGAGTCTGGTAATCACAATTTTTTCAATGAAGCGACTGCCGTCTGACCTTCGCAACCCTTTTGGCAGGGGAACCGTCCCATAAAAACAAAAAAAAAAGGTGTCATCATCATCATCATCATTTCAGCCAATAGACGTCCACTGCTGGACATAGGCCTCCCCCAATGTTCTCCACACAGATCGGTCCTGTGCCTCCCGCATCCAATGGATTCCCGCGATCTTCACCAGATCGTCGGTCCACCATGTAGGAGGCCTGCCACGGCTGCGACTTCCTGTACGTGGCCTCCACTCGAGGACCTTTCCTCCCCAACGGCCGTCTGTTCTCCTCGCTATGTGCCCTGCCCATTGCCACTTGAGGCATGCAATCCTTTGGGCTACGTCTGTGACCTTAGTTCTTCTGCGGATCTCATCATTTCTGATACGATCACGCAAGGAGACTCCGAGCATAGCCCTCTCCAATGCTCTCTGGGTGACTTTGAGCCTCCTTAATCGGCACATTGTAAGCGGCCACGTTTCAAGGGATTTAAGGTGTATCGGTAGACATTTACGTCCCTTTTACCACGTCATCTATCAACCAATCTAAAAATTCCGTGGTGTTTCCGAACAGTTGTATCTGTTGGTGACCTTCAAGAAAAGGGCTTATTCTTTTCTTAAGACGTAACGCATATGTGATACCTCAGGTGTTGCAGATGTCGATGGGCGGCGGTGATCACTTACCATCAGGCGTGTCGTCTGTTCGTTTATCTGCTATGTAAAAAATAAAAAATAGTCGAATATTTTTTCGACTCCCCATAAAAAACAACCAAGTCACGTGACCGACTTTGTATAAAAAGTTGTTTTTTTTTTGCGTATTTCCAAAAGTAAAAAACAAATATTGTCACCAATGGTTGGTAGATCACGTCACTATGGTCCCTGTATATTATAGTTACACTTTTCAAACTTTTTCAAAAGTTAACCTGTTCTAATCATTTTCAGATCCCTCAACAAACAGATAAAAGACAAGAAAGACCACGAGAACAAATTGAGGGAAGACCTGCGCCGTGACGCGACCAAGCTGACGGAGCTCGAGAAGAGGATAGAGGAGATGACGAAAGAGATGGAGCGACAGCGGGTCGCCATCGACGAACACAACAAGCAGTACTACGAGTGTAAGAAGAAAAAGGACCAAGAACAAAGCGCGAGGAAGTAAGTCTTCATTATCATCACCTCAGCGTCTCATTCATCATCATTGAGAAGGAGAAGCATCTCGCGGGCCAGTATGGCGGTGCCAACAGAGGTGACCCCTTGATATCGCTTCCGTTGTAATTGCAACTTGGGCTCTTCTCTTGCTTACCATCAGGCTGAGGAGAGCCAATATACTGTGCCTCTATAAAAAATCATCGTTTCAGCCAATAGATGCCCATTACTGGACATAGGCCTCCCCCAATTATCTCCACACAGATCTGGCCTGTGCCGCTCGCATCCATGGGATGCTACGGCAGCGACCTCCTGTACGTGGCCTTCACTCGAGGACCTTTCTGCCCCATCGGCCGTCTGTTCTCCTCGCTATGTGCCCTGCCCAATGCCACTTGAGGCATGCAATAGGGTATCTAACTAAGCTCGAGATTTTACAAAATATTAATATTTTATTAAAATATAGGTAAAATTGTTCCAATAGCAAAAACTGTCAATTAAAAATATAACGTCTAGCCGGTCAAAGTCAAAGATTCATGGGCAAATCCATTTAAAAAGTATGAAATTAATAAAAAATAATTATACCATTGAATAACCTATACAATTTGCACCAACTATTATAATAGAACTATTGACATAAACGAAATATTTGATATAGCTACTATACAAAATTCAAATGAAATGCATGAAAAATACTGTCGTGTGACGTCATATCTTAGTAGCCATTTGTATGGAGCGTTTGGGGTTTGCCAAAAATAATGTGATTTTAAAGTTGTGATATCTCAGGTAGTATAAATGAGAATCAAGTAATTATTTCAACGGTGTTTCTATAATTAGAGGTCTATTGATTACAAAAATAAAAAAAAGAGTCAAATACCGTATTCTTTGGGTCTTTGCATTTCATTAGGTAGCGCCTAAGATCGTCGCTTCCTAGCCCGAGGTAAAAAAGGTCAAAGTTTTATTTGCAAAAATTAAGTGTGTATCCTTTTTACCACGGCGTCACAGAGAACCACCGTGGTCGAGCCACGCTTCGACATGAATGGGCCAGCTCGCCCGGAGTGATACCACGACCATACAGAAAACCGGCGTGAATGTGTTTAGCTGCGTGAGTGAGGGTAAAAGGTTGTCCATGGGCGGCGACAATCGCTTGCCATCAGGTGATCCATCTGCTCGTCTGCCACCTATCACGTTAAAAAAAACCGTGATGACCGTGGAGCGGAGAATTCGAGGTTCGCAAATACCGCGATAAAATGACCAGTGTATAACAATCTAAAAAGCTCTAACCTACTATGTGGACTTGTCACTTCAGTAAAAGTTTTTAGATAAGTAGGGCTAACATGCGCATCACGAGATAATTTTGTCTACACTCGTATTCGCTAGTTGCTTCTCGCTCACCAGACTGAGCGATGAGCGGGATAGAAGGATGCGCTCGCACGGACGAGAGTAGACAACATTTTGGCGCGGAGCGCATGTATGAAATTTGACAGCTAAAAACGAGATATTTGTCGTCCTCGCTAGTCTACGACGACAAATATCTCGTTTTTACCTGTCAAATTTCATACAAGCAACTAGCGAATACGAGTGTAGACAAAATTATCTCGTGGTGCGCATGTTAGCCCTACTGATGTGTTGCACATTGTCATTATGACTATGACTATGACTGACCGGATGGCGCAATTAGTAGTGACCCTGCCTTTTACGCCAAAGGTCGTGGGTTCGATCCCCACCCTGGACAAACATTCGTGCGATGAACACTTGTGTTTGTTCAGTGTCTGGGTGTAATATATGTATTTAAGTATATATTTGTGTTCCTCTGTTGTCTGATATCTGTAACACAAGTGCTTATGCTACTTAGTATGGAATCAGGTCAACGTATGAGATGTTGTGAGAATTATATTATATTACTAGCTGACCCGGCAAACGTTGTTTTGCCATATAAATAAAAGGGTTGATCGTAGAAGGGTGAAAATTGAGGATTGTATGTATTTTTGTATGTTGTATCATAAAAAAAGAGAAATTAAAAATTTTGTCTAAAAAATAAAAATAAAAATTTAGGGGTGGACTACCCCTAACATTTAGGGGGATGAAAAATAGATGTTGGCCGATTCTCATAGATACCGGATAAGCACAAAAAATTTCATCAAAATCGGTCAAGCCGTTTCGGAGGAGTATGGCAACGAAAACTGTGACACGAGCATTTTATATTATAGATATTATTATTATCAAAATCAAACAAACAAACAATCATTTATTTGCAAATAAATACGTGTGATACAGATCAGATCTTATACAAAATGGTATCGAGTTTATGTATTCAGCCTGCAAGCAGGCGTGCAAATAGTGTAAGTACTATGATGATGTTAGCATATACAAAAGGAAGCTATGAATCAATTAAGTAATAGGACTTATATTGTATATTACACACAAATGGTAGAAACATTCATAGGTAAGTACACTAAATAAAAAAGAAAAATAACAAACAAGAAAAGAAAACTAATTTTCGATACGTTTCTGTAAACAAACTTAAGTACCGTATTTAATTCAATCATCATTTTCTATGAACTCTTTAACGCTGTAAAAGCACTTTTGAGTAAGCCATGACGTAAGTGATTTTCTGAATTGGTTTCCTTCTAGTAATTTTAGTGAAATAGGCAATTTATTATAGAGCAATATGGACATATTATAAATATTTTGTATGTATATATAGGCAACACAAGGTGGTTGGTGTAATAGATGATTAAATGTATCTCTTAGTTGTCTAGAAGAGACTTCACTGTATTTTTTGTAGTATTCTGGATGTTTCTTGACAAAACAACACAGTTCTCTAATATATAATAAAATTTAATTAAATATTTACAGAGGTAACGGTACCTAAATAACCTAAGCTACTTTGAAGCCTCAAATGTTGACTTGCCTATCATAAAATTAAATAAATATGATGAATCAGATCATAGCGCAAAATTTCCCTGCGCTATCAAGGATAATAGATGCCTATTACTGGACATAGGCCTCCCCCAAGGATACTCAACCTAGATTAATACCAAATTTATTAATAAGCACAGTCTCTCGTCTCTAATACGTTAGAGTTAATTAAAATCTTAGCGTTTATTGTCTTTTCTTTAGGACGAAACTGAGGGCATTCACTTTTAGTCCTTGTAAAAGGACAGCGCCGCATAGCATTAGAGGTCGAATACAAATACAATTATATGATGTAGGGATCATAAAACGGAATGTTACTATAATTCAAGATTAAATATGTACACACATTACTTTATAGTATAATGTCGTAATTAGATACTCGGAATATGGTAGTTTTAACGTTATTTTATTTATATTTACATACTTGACTACTGTCTGCTGTCTTAAATTCTATTTTACTTTGAAATAAAATTTACTTATTTTTTTAGTGAATTATGGCGAAAGGAAACTACCCTGACTCAAAATTTGTCGTCTTTAAAAGAAGATCTAGCGAAAGCGGACCAAGCACTACGCTCAATGGCGGGAAAGGTAAATATTTTTATGAACAAGATTTTCATACTCAAGTAGCAATCAAGCTGACGGGCATATACAGCATATTAGATGACCCGTTTGGAACAGTGGTAGTGAACGCTGCCTTTGGTGCAAGGGTTGCGGGTTCCATCCTCGCATAGTACAAACATTTGTGTGCATGAACATGTTTGTTTGTATTGGTCTGGGTGTTTCCTATGTATTATAAGTATGTATTTACAAAAGAAAAGTATTATATGTATATATTTGTAATCCCACTGTTGATTTTGATTACCGTAACACAGGTGCTTGAGCTACCTATCTCGGAGTTAGATCAATGTATTTGATGTTGTGAAATATATATTTATAAATGCCTTAATAAAATGTTCTTTTAATCTTTCTTGAAACATATTGCACAGAAATAAAGTTCAAAATTCATAAAAAAAAATAAGTTAAGTTTAAAATTATTATGCTCCTCGTAGTTTCTGTTGAGACGTTTTATATAAATAAGCCTTATTTTTTTACCATACAAATAGTTAAATGTATAATGTTTACAGCCAATTCTCAACGGGAGGGACAGTGTAAGAAAAGTATTAGAAACATTCCAAGAAAGAGGGGGAGAGTGGGCGAAAATAGCCACGCAGTATTACGGGCCCGTCATAGAGAACTTCACCTGCGATAAAACAATCTACACTGCTGTCGAGGTAATAAAAAAAATACTTGATGAATTTTTTTCTCCGTTTTTCATTATTTACATATGCCGGAGTCACGTTTTGATATGAACGAGACTGACTGACTGACTGACTGACTCGACCACGCAATTACAGAAAAGCAACGCGCACTGTGTTTCGCCGAGTGAGTGAGTGTACCGAAAGCCCAATCCGAAAGGAGGGGGTGTTAAAAGTTTGTCAGCGTACTTGTAACTCGAAAGGATGCCAAGTATCCTGGGCGGTGGATATCACTTAACATCAGTACCCTACCATAAGAATAAAAAACTGTTCTCGCTTTCGAAAACTATCGCTTTGTCCCTTTCATTGTGGTGCATATGAAAGAGACAGAACAATAGTTTTGGATAGCGAGGATAGTATTTCAAACTCATGGTAAGGTCTCAAGTGATCCATCAGGGTGGATCACCGTTTAGCGAAAGTTATCTTTATATAGAGAAGAGAAATGAAGGTCTAAGAAGTTAAGAGAGGGTAAATCTAGGCTTCACCCGGGGGGGAGGAAGGCAAAATAGTCTCACCCTTAGCCACTGGTCAATATCCGACACTCACCCTATGCCACTGGTAAAAATCTTTAAGAGCGAGAAGTTCGGAATCAGGTGGAAACTCATAGAAGGACCCATTGTTGTACTAAAATCTTTTGATTCGTATTTCATCATAATGTAAATAATAAAATAATAATTAAAAAAAATTAAAAAGCCATCAACAAAAAAGATAATGTTCAACTCTTTGGTCAGGAGTCACTTAGAATATTGCAGTGTAGTCTGGTCACCGACTTACAAAATACATGTTAACCGAATTGAAAGGATACAGAAAAGATTTTTATGGCACTTAACTTATCATTGCAAAAAAGCCAAAATACTCAAGTTGTATGATGAAAGTTTGGCTTATTTTAAGATGTCAACCTTGGAAAGGCGTCGGAAAATGTTGGACTTAGTCTTTCTACAAAAAATTGTGAATGGTTCTATAGACTGCCCTAACCTTCTTGGCAAGATTGAACTTACCCTTTCATTTGCCACATTCGTGTAATAACAAACTGTTTCGTTTGCCTAAATGTCGTACTAATCTTAGAAAACACTCTGCGTTATCTCGAATGTATACTTTTTATAATAATTTTGAAGTCGATATAGATTTAAGTTTCACATCTGTTCATAAATAAAAAAAAAATGTTCGCATTTTTTTTTTCTCAAAATTCCTAATAAAATATTTTGATATCCATAAGTTAGTTTATATTATTACTTTCATCTTTATTAGTGCATGTTGTGCTCTTCTTTAAGTAATGTGACAATTAGTCTTAAATTAGTCTTGTATGTTTTTTATGTAACACTAGCTTTTGCCCGCGACTTCGTCTGCGTGTAATTCGAATAAAAGCAAGGTCTTATAGATATCTTTATAAATTATAGCCTATGTGTTATTCTGATCTATAAGCTACATTACTGTAAAGTTTCATTAAAATCCGTTCAGTAGTTTTTGCGTGAAAGAGGAACAAACATCCATCCATACATCCATCCAAACAAACTTTCGCCTTTATAATATTAGTAAGGATTGTACTCATTGTTGAGAAGCCAAATAAATAAAAAAAAAAATTTTTACAGGTGACAGCAGGTAATCGTCTTTTCCATCACATAGTAGAATCTGACACAGTGGGGACCAAAATCCTAAAGGAGATGAATCGGCAAAGTCTGCCAGGAGAGGTCACGTTCATGCCGCTCAACCGACTTCAAGTCCGAGACATGGTCTATCCTAATGATAACGTAAGTGGTTATTGAATTTCACTCTATGGTTACTCTTCAATCCTCAAAATCAGTGGCTTGTTAAGCTGTTAACTCTAAAAATACGCCAATATCAGTCAAGTTATGACCGTGGGAGAGCCACGCTTCGGCATGAATGGTCGGGCTTGCCATGTGATACCATGGCCTCACAGAAAACTGGCAGCACTGTGCTGTATTTTGCTGCGTGAGTGAACGCCACATAAGTCTCCACTGGTGTCGCGGGTGTCTATTGGCGGTGGCAATCGCTTAATATCAGGCGATCCGTCTGCTCGTCTGCCACCTTGATAGGTGATAACTTTTAGTTTTTTTATGATCATAAAAACTAAAAGTTATTTACATACATTACATTACATACATTTTGGAGAGTGCGCCACGGAACTGTACAATGCCATTGGAGCATCTCCGTTCTTCCACTACTCCACCAGGCAGACCCTCAATCGACACCGGTACATGGTAGAAATACCAAAAGTCCGCACAAAGAGGTTTGAATCCTGTTTTCTTATTCGTACTGCGAAACAGTGGAATCAGTTGCCTGAAGAGGTGTTCCCTAGTGGCTACAATTTGGGGGTTTTCAAAGCGCGAATGAATAGGTATCTTCTAGGTAATCGTGCTACATCTTAGACCATATTATCACTTACCATCAGGTGAAATATGGTCAAACGCTTACCTATCTACAGTAAAAATAATAAAAAAAAAATATGACATCAGTTTAACAATAACTAATATAACAGTCTCACACTCTCTTGTGTGCGGGGCCGCGCCACGAAAGAAGTGCGAACTAAAATTTTAGATTCCTTGTGTCTATGGACATAAAGCTCAAATTTTAATAGTTGATATTTTATAGCAATCTTATGCGATTTATTCTTAAGTAAATAACACACTTAAAAATTTCATCTCGTGTTCAGGCGGGACTCGAACCCACACCTTCCACAATCCGGGTGAATGTACTACCAATTATACCACTGAACGCGTTACTAAGTCGACGAAATTTGTAAGTGCTTGATTCGACATGAGCTGTCGATAGTCTCATCAATATTGTAGGTATATTTACAATATCCAGTGGAAATATTATTACAAATATTTGACCACCAGTTAAGATCGACTTAGTAACGCGTTCAGTGGTATAATTGGTAGTACATTCACCCGGATTGTGGAAGGTGTGGGTTCGAGTCCCGCCTGAACACGAGATCAAATTTTAATGTTTATGGCGACAAAAGCGCGCTTTTCGTGGGACTTCTTTGGTGTTATAAAAACCCTAATTTCCTTTCTGCTTTGGACAGAACGCGATAGCCATGGTGCAGAAACTGAAGTACGACGCGAAGTACGCGAAAGCGATGAAGTACATCTTCGGCAAGACCCTCATCTGCAGGAACCTCGAGTGCGCCACCGAGCTCGGCAAGCAGTTCCACCTCGACTGCGTCACGCTGGAGGGCGACCAGGTGAGTGGTACCGTTTTAAATAATGGGATTGGGTGATTCAACCATCCCCTTTGCTGCGTTTGAGAGTAACACGGCACAGAAAACCGGCGTGAAGCATTACTGTGCTGTATTTCGCCGCGCGAGTGAGGGTATCGGAGGCCCAATCCTGGGGATTTAAAGGTTGGCAGCGCACTTGTGATTCCACTGGTGTCGAGGGTGTCAATGGGCGGCGGCAATCGATCGATTATCATCTGGTGATCCGTTAGCACGTCTGCCACCTTTCATATAAAAAAAACGTACTTTTAGCTTTATCGCTACAAGGTCGTTGTTTATTTTCTCTTTGGGCCAATCAGCGGGTGGAGTGTGCTTGACCAAACAAAAGCTTATAACCTTGCATAGACGTGTACCCTAAACAGACTGCCTTTTCATAGAAAGCTATACTTGAAAAACTGCGCGAAGCCGTTAGTATTGGGGTGACGTGCTGGGCGACGTTCTTTCTCTATCGCACCCGTATAGAGATGCATTAAAGTTGCGTCAAGGCCGGTTGGATCTCTTTCACACTCTGTGACGTTTTTCCGAAAATGGCACATTCCGTTTAAGGCGACGGGTAGCCCTAACTAGCGACACCAGTCGTTTTTAATTTTTAGCTACTAAACCGGATCCATTTTAAACAATATAGGGGTTACAACCTCTCGGCACACACTTATACTATTTATTATATAACTAGTGCACAAATGTAGGGTTCGTTTTTGTACTTGAAATTTGAATTACCGCCAAAAGTGGCCGCTTTTGGCGTTAATCAATTTTTCGCGTACGCGTTGGACCCACTAGCGCCCTACCCGTCACCTTAAAGCGCGCGTTTTCTAATTCCATGTAACCTTGCGACTAGCTCCAAGAAAACTTTTTCGATTAGTCACGCATACTAACGTATACTACTACTAACGCATAAGATTTAAGTTAATACATATGGAAAGATAGCGAATGCGACTTTTATACTATACAGAGATGAATTATTTATTTTCTCTCCGGCTACATTGGTAACTGAGTTTCGCAACCAGTTGTCATAGCCATTAGATTTTTTGTCTCTTACAACAGCTTACAACATAGACATATTGTGTGTTTAACAACAAGGTACATAATAATACGATGATAATAATATCCTCCAACCGATTACTGCTACGTCGGCCATTCTCTACGATCGGCCATGTACGCAGGATATTTATATTGCCTAAGTGTGTGCGCTAACACAAGTGCAGTCTCTATTCCCTTAACCTCATATTCCGATGGGACAGTACTGTGACACGACCGGAGAGGGATCAAGCGCAAGACCAAGAGCTTAACGTGCTTTCCGAGGCACGGGGGTATAAGACCGTCAACTTCCAGACTCCGGGCTGCCACTAAGAATTTCTTACCGAAAACTTAGGTACAAATTTTTGGCCCGACCCAGGGATCGAACCCGGGACCTCTTGCGCAGCCGTCGCCTTAAAGTGCGACTCACTAACCACTGCGCCACCGAGGCAGTCATTGTAATTACGATGATATTGATTGTGTAAATGACTTCCAGGTATCATCGAAAGGTTCCCTCACCGGTGGGTACTTCAACCAGTCCCGGTCTCGCCTGGAGATGCAGAAGACTCGCTCGGAGCTGATGGAACAGATCACAACCCTGGACCAGGAGCTGAGTTCGCTGCGACAGGACTTGAATAAAACAGAGACCAGTATCAACACTATTGTGTCGGAGATGCAGAGGACGGAGACGAAGCAGGGGAAAGCGAAGTGAGTAGAGAAAAAAAAATATTACTTTGGACATTACCAATTATGTTTTTATTTGTAATGTTGTGTGTCGTGTGTGTTGAACAATTTTTTTTATATTATCTTAACAGAAGAAGATAAATTACTAACATATGTGCCATACAGTGGAGGAGTTCTCTGGGGTACACTCGGGGCGGATAAGTAAAGTATCAGCCTATATACTGTCCCACTGCAGGGCAAAGGCCTCCATCATAGAGTCAGTCAGTCATCGCTACTATGATGGGATTAGGCTTAATTACCACGCTTGCCTAATGGGGAATAGTGATCACAAACCGGAGCTATATTCGAAAAAGTCGAAACATACTTTTTGCTTCACCCAAGAATCGAATCCAGGACCCAGAGATCACGGTCCGGTACTTAACCACTAGACTAACATGGGCGGATACTTGTCACTTATACCCCCCACTCCTTAAGGATGGGATATGATAGTCCAGAGGAAGATGAGGTGACGATGTCACTTCGCTCTCTTCTGTGTAATAGTCCATAACTATGGCCAAAAAATGGATATTGTCGATCAATTGATATTGTGTTTGAGCAAAAAGTTTTAATTTTTGTGTCCGAGGAGCTTTTGAGCAGAATTAATAGGTTTGTTTTTATTAAAATTACAACTCGCGACAATCGACGCGTAAAACTCAAAAGTCCGGGTAGGAAAACCCTAAATTCAGGTTTTAAAGTTTCTTCAAATCATTAGTTATTGCATTTTTTAAGGGACATCTTTGACAAAGTGAAAGCAGACATACGCCTGATGAAGGAGGAGCTGGCGTCCATCGAGCGGTTCCGCGGGCCCAAGGAGCGCTCGCTGGCGCAGTGCCGCTCCAGCCTCGAGGCCATGCAGGCCACGAAGGAAGGCCTGGAGTCCGAGCTGCACCAGGTAAGTACTCTGTGATTACAAATTAAAATTCAGGAACCCTGAGGAATATCTCGACAGGATGACTTTTATAGCACCGGTGATCATAGTGCTTTTCTCACAATTATTACCTACATTACCGATTTCCTCTCCAAGTGTTAGCCACTTCGACTACTCTCATTCTGCTCCTGCCGGCAATATTAGCAGCCAGCTAATCGTCACTTCAGCTGTCTTATAAATACATTTACCGAAATTCCATCTTTAAAATAAAAAAAATAAAAATAAAAATCGTTTATTGTCTCTTAAAAACATAATTATAAGTACATTAGTTGAGAAAGGAGAACAAATTTGAGACAAAGGGATGAAGTTCAGCTCATGCTGCCTCGAGTGTACACCCTCGGTCAGCGCTGGTTTTCAACTTCTCCCGGCTCTCTAAGGACGAATTTGAGATCCTATGGTTTAGCTGGTTGACATCTAACTACATAAGTATCTACATCTTACATCTGACTAGGTAAGTATACAATTGGATAACGCACAGTATGTGATATTTTCGCGTTATAAAACTGATAATATCCGCACAATCCGAATAAAAACAGAGCCACGGGCCGGGAGAAGTTGTTTACGCTGCGACGTCAACCAGCGAACACTCGAGAAACTGTTTACTGTAACGATTTTTACTTCACTGCAACTTCACTTTGCTAATCTGGGAGCTGGGTTCACTGCCGGATTACAAGATTAAAACGCCGAAAATGCCTCTTTCCAAAGCCCACTGTGCAATGAAACTTCTTTGTACTAACAAAAATATTCTATTTCTTATTACTTAGGAACTTATGGAACAACTGTCGACTGCGGACCAAGGCAAAGTGGACGAACTTAACGACGCCATCCGCCGCCTCACGCAGGAGAACAAGGAGGCCTTCAGCGCCAGGATGAACCTGGAGGCGACCAAGAACAAGCTCGAGAACTTGCTCACCAACAACCTTGATCCGGTAGGTCTTTTCCTGTCAGTAGCGAGACCAGCTGTACGACTTCCGCCGCCTCACGCAGGGCAACAAGGAGGCTTTCAGCGCCAGGTAGAACCTGGAGGCGACCAAGAACAAGCTCGAGAACTTGCTCACCAACAACCTGATCCGGTAGGTCATTGCCTGTCAGTAGCTAGACCAGCTGTACGACATCCGCCGCCTCACGCAGGGCAACAAGGAGGCCTTCAGCGCTAGGATGAACCTGGAGGCGACCAAGAACAAGCTCGAGAACCTGCTCACCAACAACTTGATCCGGTAGGTCATTGCCTGTCATTAGCGAGACCAGCTGTACGACATCCGCCGCCTCACGCAGGAGAACAAGGAGGCCTTCAGCGCCAGGATGAACCTGGAGGCGACCAAGAACAAGCTCGAGAACTTGCTCACCAACAACCTGATCCGGTAGGTCATTGCCCTGTCATTAGCGAGACCAGCTGTACGACATCCGCCGCCTCACGCAGGAGCAACAAGGAGGCCTTCAGCGCCAGGATGAACCTGGAGGCGACCAAGAACAAGCTCGAGAACTTGCTCACCAACAACCTGATCCGGTAGGTCATTGCCTGTCAGTAGCGAGACCAGCTGTACGACATCCGCCGCCTCACGCAGGGCAACAAGGAGGCTTTCAGCGCCAGGATGAACCTGGAGGCGACCAAGAACAAGCTCGAGAACCTGCTCACCAACAACCTGATCCGGTAGGTCATTGCCTGTCAGTAGCGAGACCAGCTGTACGACATCCGCCGCCTCACGCAGGGCAACAAGGAGGCTTTCAGCGCCAGGATGAACCTGGAGGCGACCAAGAACAAGCTCGAGAACTTGCTCACCAACAACCTGATCCGGTAGGTCTTTGCCCGTCAGTAGCGAGACCAGCTGTACAACATCCACCGCCTCACGCAGGGGAACAAGGAGGCTTTCAGCGCCAGGATGAACCTCGAGGCGACCAAGAACAAGCTCGAGAACTTACTCACCAACAACTTGATCCGGTAGGTATTGCCTGTCAGAAGCGAGACCAGCTGTACAACATCCGCCGCCTCACGCAGGGCAACAAGGACGCTTTCAGCGCCAGGATGAACCTGGAGGCGACCAAGAACTAGTTCGAGAACTTGCTCACCAACAATCTGATCCGGTAGGTCTTTGCCCGTCAGTAGCGAGACCAGCTGTACGACATCCGCCGCCTCACGCAGGGGAACAAGGAGGCTTTCAGCGCCAGGATGAACCTGGAGGCGACCAAGAACAAGCTCGAGAACTTGCTCACCAACAACCTGATCCGGTAGGTCTTTGCCCGTCAGTAGCGAGACCAGCTGTACGACATCCGCCGCCTCACGCAGGAGAACAAGGAGGTCTTCAGCGCCAGGATGAACCTGAAGGCGACCAAGAACAAGCTCGAGAACTTGCTCACCAACAACCTGATCCGGTAGGTCTTTGCCCGTCAGTAGCGAGACCAGCTGTACGACATCCGCCGCCTCACGCAGGAGAACAAGGAGGTCTTCAGCGCCAGGATGAACCTGGAGGCGACCAAGAACAAGCTCGAGAACTTGCTCACCAACAACCTGATCCGGTAGGTCATTGCCTGTCAGTAGCGAGACCAGCTGTACGACATCCGCCGCCTCACGCAGGAGAACAAGGAGGCCTTCAGCGCCAGGATGAACCTGGAGGCGACCAAGAACAAGCTCGAGAACTTGCTCACCAACAACCTGATCCGGTAGGTCTTTGCCTGTCAGTAGCGAGACCAGCTGTACTACATCCGCCGCCTCACGCAGGGGAACAAGGAGGCCTTCAGCGCCAGGATGAACCTGGAGGCGACCAAGAACAAGCTCGAGAACTTGCTCACCAACAACCTGATCCGGTAGGTCTTTTCCCGTCAGTAGCGAGACCAGCTGTACGACATCCGCCGCCTCACGCAGGGGAACAAGGAGGCTTTCAGCGCTAGGATAAACCTCGAGTTGATATTTAGAATAAGAAAAGTATGAATTATTGTAGGTGATTTCGTGACGTATGAAACTTTTCATTTTCAATATGAACCTTACATTTGGCAATTTTTTTTTAATCTCAAGGAGGGAGCGTCTGCCCCTCCCTGCCCCCTTGGTTACATTTTATGGACTTTAGTCTCAGTTAATTTCCTCCTCATCTTAGCGTGTCTCTCCCGGTTGTGTCTAAAGCTGTCGCTTTGGAGTTCGGGGTACGCTTAGACCATGATTCAGGTTTTGGGTAGTCTGGCCTTATTGTAATGTACAATATTAGACTCATCATTCATCATCAGCCCATTTAAGTCCCCACTGCTGGGGCACGGGCCTCCCTCAATCACATGAGGGGTAATTGCCATACTCACCACGCTTGGCAGACGGGTTGGCGAGGGTTTTGATATAAATGCAGAGTTTTCCTTCTCTGGGTGCTGATGATCATGACAGCAGCTTTACCTTAGTCGCCTTTTACGACACCTCGGTAAGAGTGAGGGTGGCCTATTCTACTCTGCCGGGGACCACACGGCCAATTACTCACTCATCATTAATGTTCCACTTAAATTTAAACTTAAACACTTCCTCTAGGCGCAAAGACGAGCTGGTGCAGGCTCTCCAAGAGATCAGCGTAGAGGACCGCAAACGCCGCCTCGCCAACAGCAAGGCCGACCTCGCCGCCGCCGAGAAGCGTATTAAGCAGATCAACAAGGAGCTTGAAGACGTCGAGCGGAAGGTCCAGGCCGCCGTGCGCAACGAGAAGGCGCTCAAGCTGGACCTGGACAAGTGGCGGAACAAGGTAACAGCGACATGTAACCGCGGCCACCCATCCTACATGATACATGTCGACGAGCTTATGGCAGTGTGATTAGGACGCGTTTCTTGTGTTACGAGACCGCGCTCAAGCTGGACCTGGACAAGTGGCGGAACAAGGTAACAGCGACATCTAACCACGGTAGCCCATCCTACATTGTACGGGGAAGCGTGTGGTCGTAAGGCACCTCGTCCCGACGAACAAAATATAAGGAAAGGAAGGGAACCTAACTCTCTAGTGAGCCTAGAGCCCCTTTGTCTAAGCCACTAAGTCCCTCGAGCCCTAGCCGTGCCTATCTGTGGGAATAAATACATGAATAGGGAACTTGCTCCCGGGTCGCCCAGGGTAGCAAGCGGGAAGAGTCAAGTCGGTAGGTAGGGAGGGAACCGCTGCCAGTCAAGCAGAGCTTGAAGACTTCGAGCGGAATATAGAGGCCGCCGAGCGTAACGAGAAGGCGCTCAAGCTGGACCTGGACAAGTGGCGGAACAAGGTAACAGCGACATCTAACCACGGTAGCCCATCCTACATGATACAGCATCTTATTTCATTCACACATCAAAGGTACTTGTTCATGTCGACGAGCTTATGGCAGTGTGATTAGGACGCGTTTCTTGTGTTACGAGACCGCGCTCAAGCTGGAACTGGAGCCGCGGCCACCCATCCTACATGATACAGCAGCTTATTACTCTTCTATCATTACAATCACCTACGACGCCCCCTCATTGCCTAAATGAGCAGAGGTTAAACACATCGGCTGAACAACCTCTCTTAACACTGCGATTTTTGTTTAGTCTTTAACCTAGTGGGCTTTTTACACGCGATAGCCCCATTTATTTTGTACCATACGTACACCACATTTACCTGAATTGATCTCTTAAGTAGAATATTGGTCTCTTTAGTTCCATTTTACATGATCTCAATTTTCAAATCTGCTGGAAGAATGCTTAAAAATCCTGGCTAATTCGAAACTATTTTTTTTTTATAAAATTCAGGAAAAAGAAGCCCAAGACAAGATGGAAGAAGACGCGAAAGGCCTAGAGAAGATGGCGTCCAAGGAGGTTCTGCTGCAGGAGAAGATCCAGGAGTCGCTGGACAAGATCGCGGCGCTCGGCACGCTGCCCAACGCGCCCGAGCTGCACGCCAAGTACCAGAAGATGTCGCTCAAACAGGTAGACCCGTTGAACAAACGATCACCAATCAGTCCACTTTTGACCACGGCCGTTGTACAGTGACGAGCTTCAATTTGGGACCCATTTCCGTTAAAGGTCGTTAGAAAATTCATAATGACGTTCATTCATAAATCATCATTTATAAAGACGACCCGTTTGGAACAGTGGTAGTGAACGCTGCCTTTGGTTCAAGGGTTGCGGGTTCGATCCCCGCACAGTGCAAACCTTTGGTTGCCTTTACCAGGCAAATAGACATCATTTATTTCATTGGTTTTCAACCTTATCTCAACTGCATAAAGTTCAAAATCTGGTGGTCTCGTATGAACCATTGCCTGGTTAAACGTTAACATGTCTGTTTGTATTGGTCTGGGTGTTTTCTATGTATTATAGGTCTGTATTTACAATAGAAAAGTAATATTATATGTATATATTTGTAGTCCCACTGTTGATTCTGATATCCGTAACACAGGTGCTTGAGCTACATATCTCAAAAAAAATGCAATAAGGTCGAAACTTAAGTGCAAATGTTGAATGTCAAGTTAAGACATAAAATGTCTTATTTAATCGACCCTTGAAACGATAACCTCATTGCAAAAAAGCTATCATTACGGTTTTATAATTACGAACATACTCGTGTTAGTGTCAGACAATAGACAGAACACATGGCCAAAAAGATATTACTGACGTAACAATTACTCGGAAAACATCGGTAATCGGTAATCGCTCAAGTTGACGTTTTTGCACGGTTGCCCCTAGAAAAATATTATGACTTTGACACGTTAAAATATTAACTCTTAATAGCGAACGTTTGCTACACGGAATTCAACCTTGATTGGGTTCCAAATTAAAGCTCCTGACTGTACAGACCCACCCAGATCAGAAGGCACTTCAGTGACATTAACATGGGGGCGCTGCTCAGTATTTTTATGAGAAAATGTCAAAAGAACTGACACTTGTAAAGTAAACAGCGTTAGTTCCGACTTTTGCCATGTGCCAAATAACCATGATCGGTCGAAACGTCAATTTGTAAATTCTACAATCTTTAGCCACGCCTCTTCCCTCTCCACGCGGGGTCGTCTTGGCGCTTATCATTGGGCGCCATTCACTTTGCTGGTAAGTATGTTCTTTTTTTAGACCGAGACTTTGCATGTCCTTCCGGACTTGTGTCATCCAGTTAGTTTGCGGTCCCTCCCTCTCTTTTTCGTAGCCATGGAAAGGCACTTTTTAACGAATGGTTATCTAGTCTGAGTATAACATGTGCATACCACCTTAGCCTGACCAGTAAATACTACAATATACTTTTATTTTGAGATTATTTCAACGCGATGATTTTAAAAGTCGTATATGATCACCAATTAATCAACAGCCACACCATACCGTACCACATGCAAGCTGTGGTTGTTTCCACCTTCTCATGACATTAGGACAAACTAGTGGGCCACCCTTAATTCGTTTTGGGACTTAATTTTGCCATTAGTTCCAAGCTTTATGCGCTGCGTATAGATTACATTGCGCAAGTGTTTGGTTAACTGTCGTTACATGTCATTGTCTATAAAAAAAATTTACTTCTTTATTAATATCATAGATAGGCATATTTTTACTCATAAAAAAGAAATAAATAATTCATTCATTCATCATCTAGCCAAATGAATGGCTGTGCAGTACTGTGCTTTTCTTAAGTAACTTTCTAGTTTCTTGTTTTCTTGTAACCTAAAAAATATGTTTTTTTTTTCAGTTGTTCAAAGAATTAGAAAAAGCAAATCAGCACCTGAAAAAGTACAACCATGTCAATAAAAAGGCTTTGGATCAGTTTATAAGCTTTTCAGAACAAAAAGAAAAATTATACAAGCGGAAAGAGGAACTTGATATTGGGTAAGTGGACGACCAATGCAGATAGTTTTTAATCACAATGGTGACACATTTAAAAATATAGAACTTTATTAGATAGTTTCACCTATTTTTTTTTTCAATTGAGGAAGTGCGTCACACTTTAAAGCGACGGTTTCGCTTGGGGTCTCGGGTTCGATCCCTGGGTCGTGTCAAAATTTGTACCTAAGTTTTTTGTAAAGAAATTCTCAGTGTCAGCCCGGAGTCTGGAAGTTGGCGGTCTTGTACCCCCGTGCCTCGAAAAACACGTTAAGCCGTTGGTCCTGCGCCCGATCCCTCTCCGGTCGTGTCACACTGGTGTCCCATCGGATTATGAGGGCAAGGGAATAGAGAGTGCACTTGTGTTTGCGCACACACTAATATATCATGCGAAAGTGGCTGATCGTTGAGATTGGCCGTCTTTACCGAAATCGATTGTAGGATATTGTTATTATGTCTGCCTGTTTTAACATTCATAAGTAACTTAAATATGACGACCCGTTTGGAACAGTGGTAGTGAACGCTGCCTTTGGTCCAAGGGTTGCGGGTTCGATCCCCGTACAGTACAGACATTTGTGTGCATGAACATGTCTGATTGTATTGGTCTGGGTGTTTTCTATGTATTATAAGTATGTATTTACAAAAGAAAAGTATTATATGTATATATTTGTAATCCCATTGTTGATTCTGATATCCGTAACACAGGTGCTTGAGCTACCTATCTCGGAGTCAGATCAATGTAAGTACAACCCGTGCGGATATAGAATGGGATCAGAAATGGCGGCGCATCTATTCACATCTCGCTCGCACACATATTTGCGTCTATACTCGCGCTAATTACATAGCCATATCCCAAGAAGATCGCTGAGGTTGCTGCCCCACATTTCGCGTGGAAACAAATACATAGGTGCAGACGGTGCATTTCAACATTTCGCCAGTGACGTCAATGCCTACTTCCGATGGACAATTCGTGCATAATTTTATCATTCCATAATCATACTTCGATTAGGTCTCAATACCTTAGAAATAGTTAATTTTAAACTCTGTAATAATTTTAATTAAATCTTTTATTTTAAATTTGGTTTTTTTTTCGATCCTCCGGCTGCAGCTAACGTAATTCGCTCGTGGGGTGCGAGTATAGACGCAAATAGTGTGCGAGCGAGAAGTGAATAGATGCGCCGCCATTTCTGATCCCATTCTTTATCCGCACGGGTTGTATTTGATGTTGTGAAATTTATGTTTATCCTTAAGTAAATAACACACTTAAAAATTTCATCTCGTGTTCAGGCGGGACTCGAACCCACACCTTCCACAATCCGGGTGAATGTACTACCAATTATACCACTGAACGCGTTACTTAGTCGACGAAATTTGTAAGTGCTTGATTCGACATGAGCTGTCGGATTGTGGAAGGTGTGGGTTCGAGTCCCGCCTGAACACGAGATGAAATTTTTAAGTGTGTTATTTACTTAAGAATAAATCGCATAAGATTGCTATAAAATATCAACTATTTATGTTTGGGTCGTTCTTCTTTTTTATCGACAATAAGCTCGTCCTTAGTAACTTATGAAGTAATTAATTATATAAAAAATATACGTTACACCATCAAGATATTCCTAATTTACCATGAAATAATGACATTACTTTAACACCTCGTAGGTGCTTCAGTATGATTGAACTATGTAAAAAAATATATAAAGCGTGCAGAGGTGTAAATGGCACTAATTTCGGGGGACGTGACGGAGGTGTTCATTTCAATCAAAAAGTATTCTTTATCAATTAAATTTTACATCATGTAATAGTCCATCTGTAAAATAGTACATTAACGAATATTTAGGACATACTATTTATCATTTGTAGTCTGTTATATAAAAGTTAAATGTTGATGTGTAAGTTTGGCTCATTATCGATAAAAAAGAAGAATGACCCGTTTATCTATATCCAGCGGCGAAAAAATCCGCGAGCTAATCGAGACCCTCGAGCACCGCAAACTGGAGGCGATCCAGTTCACGTTCAAGCAGGTGACGAAGAACTTCACCGAGGTGTTCAAGAAGCTCGTGCCGCAGGGCCGCGGCAGCCTCATCATGCGCGTCGGCTCCGACGAAGTCTCTGAGGTCAATCCCGAGGTTGCGTGTTTGGCTTTTTATCTATTTATTTTGCGGGTTTGCTAGAATGTGCCTTATTTTTAGTGCGGTAAAAGTCATTGTGCAGCTATTCCACTTATGGTGACGGGTAGGGCACACTAATTCAATTCAATTCAATTCTTTTTATTGGCAAAAAATATAAACAATTAAAGTAGATTCAGTGACTTATGCACTAGGCTCGCAGGCCTGTGTCGCATAAGTCGTTGAGTGAGCTAATTAAGCCTAGTTACAATTTGCGTAATGCTCCAGTTCTTTAACTGCCAAATGTGAAACATAACAAATTTAAAAAAAAAAATCTATAATATCAAAAATCTGTAAAAGGTTACTTAATGTCTACAACGAGTGAAAAAAATATAATAATGGACTAGCGACGCTAATCGATTTTATTTTTACCCGACTACGGCAAAGCAAAAGGAGGGTTATGATTTTGACAGGCTATGTATGTATGTATGTATGTATGTATGTATGTATGTATGTATGTATGTATGTATGTATGTTCATCTGTTTCCACGTAACTTCTTAACTACTTATCAGAATTCGACAAATGACATATCATTATAAGCGTCTTGATCGTCCGCTGGTTATAGGCTATATGAAGTTTCACAAAATCTAATGTGGCGCCCTCTAGCGGACAAAACATACAAAGTAAAAAAATAAAGTTATGATAAATATGCCGTGTTTGGTATCATTTGAAAGCGCTTGACTTGTACATTTTGAATATATATATATATATATATATATATATATATATATATATATATATATATATATATATATATATATATATATATATATATATATATATATATATATTACTAGCACTTGGACACCAAAATAGTACAAATAAAATAAAAGTAAAAAAACTAAAACCCAACTACGACAAAAAACGTCGCTGAAAAAGTATAAAACAAGCCTTCGTTGTCAATTTATTATCTATTTATTTTGCGGGTTTGCTAGAATGTGCCTTATTTTTAGTGCGGTAAAAGTCATTGAGCCGTGTGGTCCCCGGCAGAGTAGAATAGGCCACCCTCACTCTTACCGAGGTGTCGTAAAAGGCGACTAAGGTAAAGCTGCTGGCATGATCATCAGCATCCAGAGAAGGAAAACTCTGCATTTATATCAAAACCCTCGCCAACCCGTCTGCCAAGCGTGGTGAGTATGGCAATTACCCCTCATGTGATTGAGGGAGGCCCGTGCCCCAGCAGTGGGGACTTAAATGGGCTGATCATGATTGATTGATTGAAAAGTCATTGTGCAGCTATTCCACTTAAGGTGACGGGTAGGGCACACTAGCGACGCTAATCGATTTTATTTTTTACCTACTAAACCGGATCTCGTCATCGTCAACCCATTTAAGTCACCACTGCTGGGGCACGGACCCCCCTTAATCAAATGAGGGGTAGTTGCCATACTCACCACGCTTGGCAGACGGGTTGGCGAGGGTTTTGATATAAATGCAGAGTTTTCCTTCTCTGGGTGCTGATGATCATGCCAGCAACTTTACCTTAGTCGCCTTTTACGACACCTAGATAAGAATGAGGAAACCGGATCTATTTTAAACAATTTCGGGACTACAACCTCTCGGCAAACACTTATACTATTTATTAAATAACAATGCACAAATGTTGGGTCCGTTTTTGTACGCAGAAAAAGTGGCCACTTTTGGCGTGAATCAATTTTTCACGTACGCGTTGGACCCTACATTTGTGCATGGTTATTTATTAAATATTATAAGTGTTTGCCGAGAGATTGTAACCCCGAAATTGTTTAAAATAGATCCGGTTCAGTAGCTAAAAATTAAAATCGATTTTCGTTGCTAGTGTGCCCTACCCGTCACCTTAATGCGGGCTATCGCGTGTGAAATATCAGCTAGATGGCGTGCCTGTGAACCGAGGCCCAACTTCAACATCATTGGCTGATTTTTTTTTTATGAGATAGGGGGCAGACGAGCAGACGGATCACCTAATGGTAAGCGACTACCGCCGCCCAGGGACACCTGCAACACCAGAGGAGTCACAAGTGCGCTGCCGGCATTTTAAAAAGGAATACGCTCTTTTCTTGAAGGTTTGTAGGTCGTATCTGTCCGGAAATACCGCAGGCGATAGATAGTTCATTCCATAGTGTTTTAGTACGAGGCAGAAAGTTTCTTGAGAAACGCACAGTTGACAACTGACAAGGATGTAGGTTTATTCGGAAATTGACAATTTGACATATCACGTACCCAATCAACTTGTAGATGGACCTCAGGCCTATAGCACGCCATCTTGCGGATTTTTACCACGCGATAGCCCCCATTGGTGTCACTGAAATGAGAAAAATAAACTGCTTCGTCTAAATGGACGGCATTCAGAAATAAGAAAGACATAGAGAAAGATACCATTGTACTCAGTTATTATTTGGTAATTGGTAGCAATAAATGACCTATAATGCACATCGGGCATAGACATGAAAATAAAATTAGACAAGCTTTTTAAAATTCAGCAATTCATACAGACTTATTTCAACTACATTTCTTTTTATTTAGTTTATTGAAATATTTTTATTAAACAATATGCTTTTATAATAATATTTAACGTAGTCAGCTTTAGACTAAATGTGCTACTGGCTGACTGTTAATTACTGGCTATTGATGCATTGCATGTATTTTTTTTCTTTTTTTACATATGTTAGTTACATACCAGACTCTGTTTGATAGTTACAGAGTTTGTTTGCTTGCTTATATGTACTAGTTATGTTTCTGCGCGCAAAATTGTTTTTTTCCATGCATATTTGAGACAATCATTTATTCTTTTTTTTTAGTGTATTAATTACTTTGTTATAATTTATTCATGCAATTTAAAAAATATGATTTGAGAGATAGTATGGAAGTAATACAAAACATGTACATACCTAGTTCAGAGGTTTTTAGTTTCACCTTAATTCATTCTGAATTCGGACCAAAACCCTGGCACTCTGGTTCGATTACAACAGGATTGGTTTTAAGTCCACCTGACTAACTTTAATCCTACCATAATAATACATAATAACTTTTTATAACATTATAGTAAATAACAATGCGTAGGATGCCCTCAGGCCGAATAAAGTGACGATTTTTGCAAAATGGCCGGCAGGAGCTAAATGCGAAAAGCTAAGAATCGATCTGTGAGGTCGTGGTAACATTCCGTTCGAACCGGCCCAGTCCGTTGAATCGAAGGAGTACTTCCGGTTTGCCCCACCAAGACGCCACATTGGTGGAGCATAGAGGAAAATCTTTAAAATTCGTAGTGGAATCCGACCCACTAAATTGATTTAGTTTCATTTAACACACTACCTTATACCAGATCTAATGCTACTTGCTAATGTTACGTAAAACTTTAATAGACGATTATTACAATAATGAATAAACCCACCTACACTTCACTCTAAAGTGCCGACCCTAGTGGAGCAAAACACACCTAATTATAAAGCAGATGAATCTGCCCCACTAAATTGATTTAGTGGGGCAGATTCCACTACGAATTTTAAAGCATTCCTCTATGCCCTACCAGTGCAGCGTCTTGGTGGGGCAAAGTGGAAGTACTGGAATCGAAGCTCAGCCCTTCCATGGTTGTATGGTGGAATCATGTAGTAGTGTCAATAACATTCCGCCTGAATTAGTAACATGTTTAACATATGAAAATATTAAAGAAAAAATGAAGCAATACTTTTTAAGTTTTTTGTAGATTGTATTTCTGTTATAGATAGATATACCATGCACGACACTATAAAATAGTAGGTAATATTGTAAACTCGATAGTTAAGAGTAAACCTTAGTGGTTTTTTAATTGCTATCTTACCCAATGTTTAGGGTGATTCTCCGAAATTTGACCATCCGATTTATTCGCGTCTGATTTCCATGGGCTCAAAAATATTGTTCAAATTAGAATTTTAAATTGAAATAAGAACACGTAAAGACACCTACCCTTCTTTCAATTAAGGCTATCAGCGCTAAAGTGGTGTAACCCACAGTTTTATTTAGTACGGTTTTGGTGTAAAATACATTCGTGAAATATTTCAATGCCTTTAATTTAAAAATATATAAGTTCACAATTTATGTAGAATCTACAGTTTTTAGAGTAAATATAAAAAAAAAACATTTAAAAAAATGTTCACAAAATAAACTACATCGAAAACAATTTATGTTAATTTTAATTCCTAATGATGTAGGTTGGGGTTACACCACTTTTGCGCTGATATCCTCAAATTAAACTTCTTGTAATTTCGATATAAACTTCTTATTAGAACAATATTTTTGAGCCCATGGAAATCAGACGCGAAGAAATGGACAACATTTCAAAATTGCTAAGCTCTGAAACAAAAAATACCATTTCTTTATTTACTTTTCCGCTGCGCGAATATATATTTATAAATTTTTTATATTGCTTATTTACTGAGAAAAAAATTAAAAACTAAAAAACGTAAGATGACGTCATCGGACGGCAGAATGTAAAATATTTCTTTGCCTAGCACATTATAGTTTTAAATTTACGAAATGCCAAACCCATGACATGCAACTGTCAAAAAAAAGACAACTTGTCAACGTTGAATGAATGAATGACGTTGACAATGTTGACACTAGTATTATTTACCTTTGACAGTAGTACCTTTTTTTTTATTAAAACAATGATAAGCAAAGGAATATCGCTGTATTCAGCCGTCCGATGACGTCATTTGGCGCTTACGTCTATTTAGAATATAAAGAATTTTTATAATTATTTTATGCATAAAAATGGACAAATTTTGAAAAAAGAAAAAATATGGGTCCGTTCATTTTATGTCTATTTTCATATAAAAAAACAATATGGACATGTTAAAAATATGAAATGTTGTCCATTGGAAAGTCAAATTTCGGAGAGTCAGCCTTTATTGCTTGTGTAATTAATAAATGAATGAAAAAAAAAATGTAATTGACCTTTTAGCGAGCGAACGCAGACCAGTTCGCGGGCGTGGGCATCAAGGTGTCGTTCACGGGCGGCGAGGGCGACATGCGCGAGATGAACCAGCTGTCGGGCGGGCAGAAGTCGCTGGTGGCGCTGGCGCTCATCTTCGCCATCCAGAAGTGCGACCCCGCGCCCTTCTACTTGTTCGACGAAATCGATCAGGTGACGTCTATTTACGATTGGTTTGTGAGGCGTGTGTGGGTGGACGGTGGCATAAGCGAGATGGAGCAGCCAGGGTGATTTCACTTATTTTTAGTAGTATGGGAAAAATTGTTCAGAGGTTTCGTTAAATCATCATCATCATCATCAGCCCATTTAAGTCCCCACTGCTGGGGCACGGGCCTCCCTCAATCACATGAGGGCTAATTGCCATACTCACCACGCTTGGCAGACGGGTTGGCGAGGGTTTTGATATAAATGCAGAGTTTTCCTTCTCTGGGTGCTGATGATCATGCCAGCAGCTTTACCTTAGTCGCCTTTTACGACACCTCGGTAAGAGTGAGGGTGGCCTATTCTACTCTGCCGGGGACCACACGGCAAAATTTCGTTAAATGGAGCTTGTAAAAAGCTGATGTAGCTTTAAAAAGCAATCAAGCAGATGGTTCGGCGGTAGATGTCACTATACATTTTTACATCGCGCTAGTAAAGTTGTTTCCGTAACTCAAACCGCCTGCCCACTTAAGCAATTTTTAACCGACTTCAAAAAAAGGGGGAGGTTCTCAATTCCACATGCATATATATTTTTTTATGTCTGTTCGCCGATTACTTCAAAGGTGGGCAACGCACTTGTGACTCCACTGGTGTTGCGGGTCTCCATGGGCGGCGGCAATTGCTTACCATCAGGTGATCCGTCTATTCGTCTGCCTACATATTACATAAAAAAAAGATGTCATTCCATTGTGTTACTGCCATGCATTTTGCAAATGTATGGAAACGTGACATTGACAAGAGGGCGTTGTTCAAAATTTTTTTTTATGCGAAAATGTCGGTCTTTTGCCACATGCCAAACAATCGTGATCGGATTATAGCAGATTTTTCACACGCAAATAGCCCCCTTACACACTCAGTATATTTTATCTAGCTCAGAGGTCACAATAACATTAGATCAAATGCGGTCGTAGTGACCACTCGGCAACGAACTGTTATACGACGGGATCGCGAAAGAGTTTTGAAAAAAAGGAAATTATTTAGACGAAAAATGGAAAGATCTCTTGATTCGGAAATTAATTACAAAAGTTCAATGATTTAGCCCGCTAGCAGCCGAAACCGATTAGGATGATGGTTGGGTGAGAACTGAGGAGATTTACGTTGGGCAGAGCCCGCTCTAAGTGGAGTATCGCTGACACAGCAGTATGGTGATTGTGTCAGTATTATTACATACATAATAATGTCTTCCAAACCCATATTTCGGTCATGGCGACCAATCTCAGAGATTGCCCATCGACGCAGGACATATTATAGTGCACAAGTGTTTGCTCAGACACAGGTGCACTCACTATTCCCTTACCCTCATATTTCGATGGGACACCAGTGTGACACGACCGAAGAGGGATCAAGGCGCAGGACCAACGGTATAACGTACTTTCCGAAGCACTCCGGGCTAACACTGAGAATTTCTTAACAGAAAAATTCGGGTACAAATTTTGGCCCGACCCGGGGATCGAACCCGGGACCCCAAGCGCAGCCGTCGTTTTAAAGTGCGACCCACTAACCACTGCGCCACCGAGGCAATCATCAAAATTACTTACATAGAAAAGATCAAGATTACATACATAGAAAGGGTATAACAGAACGCTTCCCAAAACATAATGTTTTAGTAATCATCATCAGCAACCCACACTCGTCCACTGCCGGACATAGGTCTCCCCTAATGCACGCCACTGCTCCCGATTTTCGGCCACTCTCATCCAGCCCACACCAGCCAGCCTTCGAATGTCATCATCCCATCTTGTCGCAGGGCGTCCTACACTACGCTTACCGAGTCGCGGTCTCCACTTAAGGACTTTGCGGCTCCAACGGCTGTCAGTTCTGCGGCTAATATGACCAGCCTCTGGTTCTCTGTCGGATTACATCATTTCTGATGCGGTCCTTCAGAGATGAATGTTTTAGTAACATGTACGTATCCCTCAGGCGCTGGACGCGCAGCACCGCAAGGCGATCGCGAACATGATCCACGAGCTGTCCACATCCGCGCAGTTCATCACCACGACGTTCCGGCCGGAGCTGCTGGAGCACGCGCACAAGTTCTACGGCGTCAAGTTCCGCAACAAGGTGTCGCACGTCGAGTGCGTCACGCAGGACGAGGCCAGGGACTTCGTGGAGGACAGCGCGACACACGCTTAGGTAGTAGGTTTACTAATGGACAACATTTGTCATATTTTTAACATGTCCATATTGTTTTTTTATATGAAAATAGACATAAAATGAACAGACCCATATTTTTTCTTTTTTCAAAATTTGTTCATTTTCATGCATAAAATAATTATTAAAATTCTTTATATTCTAAATAGACGTAAGCGCCAAATGACGTCATCGGACGGCTGAATACAGCGATATTCCTTTGCTTATCATTGTTTTAATAAAAAAAAAGGTACTACTGTCAAAGGTAAATAATACTAGTGTCAACATTGTCAACGTCATTCATACATTCAACGTTGACAAGTTGTCTTTTTTTTTGACAGTTACATGTCATGAGTTTGGCATTACGTAAATTTAAAACTATAATGTGCTAAGCAAAGAAATATTTTACATTCTGCCGTCCGATGACGTCATCTTACGTTTTTTAGTTTTTAATTTTTTTCTCAGTAAATAAGCAATATAAAAAATGAATAAATATATATTCGAGCAGCGGAAAAGTAAACAAAGAATTAGGTATTTTTTGTTTCAGAGCTTAGCAATTTTGAAATGTTGTCCATTTGATCCCCCCCAGCCCATTCCATCATCGGACGACAAGGCGCGGCGAGAGCTTTCATCCTTATGTGGTAGAAATACCCCTTATCCGCACGAAGCGATTTGCTTCCACATTTATAATGCGGACGGCTAAGGAATGGAACTCTCTGCCGAGATCTGTTTTTCCTGACCACTATAATCTGGGCATCTTTAAGGCAAGAGTGAACAGGCATCTTTTAGGCAAACGCAGTTCTTTTTGGCAAAAAAAAAAAAAAAAAAAAGGTACACGTAGGTTTACTTACTTGTATTGCCGCGTTACTGTTACTGTTGTCATCGCACTAGGTGCGGTACGGGTTTCGGGGTAAACCCTTTACCCGGGCTGCATCTCGCGCCTTGCTTGGCGCGGTGTGAACTATTGCCCCGTGCGTCTTAAAGGCCCTTTTATGGATCAGTGGCTCCACCTGTTATTTATAGATTGTAAAGAAATTAAAGTGACGGGTAGGGCACACTAGCGACGCCAAACTATTTTAATTTTTAGCTACTAAACCGGATCTATTTTAAACAATTTCGGGGTTACAACCTCTCGGCAAACACTTATACTATTTATTAAATAACCATGCACAAATGTTGGGTCCGTCTTTGTAGGCGAAAAATTGATTACCACCAGAAGCGGCCACATTTAGCGTCGGCCACTTTTAGCGTGAATCAATTTTTCGCGTACAAAAACGGACCCATCATTTGTGCATGGTTATTTATTAAATAGTATTAGTGTTTGACGGGAGGTTGCAACCCCGAAATTGTTTTAAATAGATCCAGTTTAGTAGCTAAAAATTAAAATAGATTGGCGTCGCTAGTGTGCCCTACCCGTCACCTTAAGGCAGTAAATCAAAAATTGTCCAAGACATCTACAATGTGTAAAAAAGAGCATTAATACTTAAGGGTGTGAACATATACCGTGTAAAGACTTCACTGCTAAAATATGAGCATGATCTAAGTGATAAAAAAATCAGCTGTTCCTAACATTATTGACGCGCGGGTATTCTATTTAGTATGGAGTAGCTGTTTTTTTCATCTACAACGTGTAAAAAAGGAAAAATAATACTTAAGAGTGTGAGGATATACCGTGTAAAGACCAAAAAATCAGCTGTTCCATAAATTATTGACGCGCGGATATTTTATTTAATATGGAACAGTCGTTTTTCTTTTTCGCTCAGATGATGCTCATGTTTTGGCAGTGAAGTCTTTACACGGTGTATGCTCACATCTTTAAGTATTAAGTATTGCAAATTTTATTTACATGTTGTATATACTGTGTGATTTTTTAACCATGATGATAGCAAATATTTTCGGCCACAGAACATTTAAATGGCCATTTGCAAAATAAAGCTTGAAAACTCGCAATTTTAAATCTTATAGTCTTAATTTCATTATAATCAACAAAATTCTGTTTGCGCCACTGGATCATAAAAGGGCCCGTAAGTTACATATAATAGTCCCCGTGCATCTTACGGTCGCAGCCTAAGTAAGAAGCCAGACACGGCTTTGCGTCCAGGCAGCTCGAAGCAATAAGCCTAATTCTTCGGAGTGGCATCGATAGCCAATCGAGTAGGGGCCTCATGTCTAATAGATTCTGCTTTGCGTTAGCCCCCATTGCTTCGGGATGCTTCGAATTGCTAATAAACCAGAGGGCCTACGATGGAACCGTCCCGTAACGAACAAGAATATACATGTCGCATTCAAACAAAAGAAACGCACAGCGCGTCTGAAAGGGACGGGTATTAAGATTCGTGAATTCAGTTTCGTTCTAGGCCCTCAGCTTCTAGCCTACTCGACCGATCATCCAATTCACTAATAATTTTTATGAGAGATATAAGAAAGAATTGAAAGTGGAAGGAAACTGCATTACCGTAATAAAATCTGATGACACAAAAATAAAGTTTCGACCCAGGATTAGTATTAGTCAATTTGACGTTTATGCGTCTAAAATTTCTTCTATTTCTCATCCATGGTGGTAAATTGACATTTAATTTCATTATAGTGCGTAGATATCTATTTATGTTATTTTTATTTGATAGTTATTTACTGTTCATCAAGGAACTAGCAAGTAAATGATTTTCATTTCACATATTCAAATACAGACTTATTTAAAAATTAATGTAGCAAGGTTTTTTCATGTATTTGTAACCGACTTAAAAGGAGGAGGTTCTCAATTGTTTGGAATCTTTTTCTTTTGTTGAAATTTACTATTTGTTTATATTTTAATGATTTTTACCAGACATTAAACGAATGTGTCTTAATATGAAGTCTTTGAAATATATTGCAACTTTAATAACAAAAAAATTTACCATTTCGTTTTTTATTTTAGTAATTAAGGATTATATAAGGTCATTATCGTCTTATTTAGTTTATAGTTAAATAAGAATAATTTAAGTGATTAATATAAAGAGTTACATTTTCCACATTTCTATGAAAGGATTGTAATTTTTGAGAATTGAGCATCACGGCGTACGTAGAATTTAATGACATGTTATTGTTTGAAAGTATGAAGTGGTGTAAGAGTATGACAGAATAAATTTTCATTTTGTAAAAAATGTCTTTGAATATTCGAATTCTTCGCCTTTTATCTTCTTCCAGGTAAGTAATAAAAATATAGTTAAAAAGTAGATATTTTTATTTACAAATTCAATAAGTACATGTATTTGCGAAACATTTCATACATAAAACAACAGTTTCAATTTAAGGTAACTGAATTTTTTGGTAATAATATTAAAAATAATATGTTGGTATAAATACTAACTGTAATCAATACATCAAACATTTTTCACTTATGTCACAGAAAAAAATCTAAAATAGGTTATGTCTGTCGTGATATGTCGATAAAATACGTGAACATACTAGTCATATTATATCTATAATTGAAAGAATTACTAAATATATCTATAATACTTTATGTTCTTAATATTCATAGAATTTTCAATTTGATATTTATTACTAGCAAAAATATTTCTAATAGAATATTTACAATCACAAGTTTTGGGATACAAATCTTATAAAAGTACTCATATCAATAGAAACGCACACATCACTGACAGGATCATAAAATTTAGAATATGTTGAAGAATAATTTAACCACCCATATAACATCACACAGAGTCGAAGGCACACGGTCATACAGGATTCAATAGCATCTATGATAGTAATCTACTAATACTTCCTCAAAAGTTAGACATTCTTCACACATAGATAAGATATATAACGTAATTTGTTACTTCGTACATATAAAGTTATAGGTACCTACTATAGCAGTCTCCGCAGACTCGTCACTTTAGGGTCAGAATGTCTTCCACAATTCGTAGGTAAAATCTCTAATTAAATACCTGAATTTACCTAGTGATTTTACAGTGAGTACCTGTACAGTGACCACCACAGTATATCATTTTAGAAATGGGGGCTATCGCGTGTGAAAATCCGCTAGATAGCGTACTATAGGACTGAGGTCCATATACAATGTGATTGGTTATTTTTAAACGTCATCTGTCAAAATGACAATTTTTCACACGCGATAGCCTCCATTGGTTGAATATAGTTCAGCGATAAGAATAAATACATAGTCTAATAATATTATTAGAATTCAGAGTAATCCTGTCATAGTAAGTCTGGATTATCCTCATAAATATCTCAGGATTAATCCGATAACTTAAGATTATTGACAACATATATTCCAATAAAATTGTCTAAAAAAATTCCATCAAAATAGGAAGATGATAATTAATTCGTAGTTAATCTAAATATCAAAAACTACGCATTTGTTATTTATATAATAAAAATCGGCAAAACCCGACCTGTGCCAAAAGCCGAATGTATCGCCAAAGACTGCATGTTTAAAAATTCCAGAAAGCCGATGACATTTACGTTTGAGGTGACGGGTAGGGCACACTAGCGACGCCAATCGATTTTAATTTTTAGCTACTAAACCGGATCTATTTTAAACAATTTCGGGGTTACAACCTCTCGGCAAACACTTATACTATTTATTAAATAACCATGTAAAAATGTTAGGCCAACGCGTACGCGAAAAATTGATTCACGCAAAAAGCGGCCACTTTAGGCATGAATCAATTTTTCGCGTACAAAAACGGACCCATTTTCATGGTTTTTTAATAAATAAAATAAGTGTTTGCCGAGAGGTTGTAACCCCGAAATTGTTTAAAATAGATCCGGTTTAGTAGATAAAAATTAAAATCGATTGGCGTCGCTAGTGTGCCCTACCCGTCATCTTAATAAACAACGCATCAAGTATAATTAGGCATGAAGTGTTGAATAAGAGAACTAAATCTTTCATTAAAGCTATTACTTATTACTAAATCAGAAATCTACTAGAGCAGATGAATGATCAACAAAGTATTTTTCTCTGGATAAATCGTAATGTATCAGTGGTAGTAAAATATGTTATGGAAATAGGAAATGAATTATGACAGCAACAACTTTGAAATTACGCTTACACGCCAAGTAACGCTTGATGCGCAGTTTAACTCGTCCACATTAAATGTAAGTCCCTTATTACTTGGTCAAGCTATAATCTACAACATCTATAGTCGAATAGGGTGCTATCTATGAACACCAGAGTTGCCAGGACAAGTTTTACACGAGTTCAGAACTATTGACTTAGAAAAAAAATACTTTATCCATAAACTAACGTTAGTATATTCGAATATTTCGAATCTCTTACAACACGGCAACCGTAGTCCGTATGACAACACCACATGTGTATAAACATTGATTAAACAGACGAGTTTATATTTTCATTCTGTATACAAGTTTCAACACATATTCCGTTGGCACATGCATTAGAACGCATCCACTTTGCGATCTCAGTCTATTAATAAAAATATATACTACAGATTATTTATTACATACTTCACTGGACTATTAATTATTTTCTCAAACATCTAAAGACAAAACAAAATATCTACGTCTAAAATATAAGGTTGTTCATATTGCTAAAATTACCATAGTTTTGAGCAAATATATTCGACTATAGATTACGAAGCCTACCTATAGAAGAATTTTAACTCTCACATTTCCCAGAGCGAGATCCATTAGTTACAAAGTCAAAAAACTTAAAAACGACACTACAACCACCATTTAGCCGCTACAACTGACCGATTATTCTAAAGACTGATTTATTAATTTTTTACATTCATAACTAATGAATTAGATTTTTAAAAAATAGGTGGTTATGTAAGTGCTTACGGATATAACCTGTATTTGTATCACTCTGTTTCGCACCTTTTCTAAAAATAAATACAATTTAAAGGAGTTTACTAAAGTAGTAGAACGCCCTGATGGTCTAGTGGGTTAAGTACCGGGCCGTGATCTCGGGGCCCTGGGTTCGATTCCCGGGTCGAGCGAAAAGTATGTTTCGAATTTTTCGAACATAGCTCGGGTTTGTGATCACCAATCCGCATTTGGCAAGCGTGGTGATTAAGCCTAATCCCATCATAGTAGCGATAACTTGATTTCTATGATGGAGGCCTTTGCCCTGCAGTGGGACAGTTACTTCACTAAAGTATTTGAATAATTTAAACAGTTCATTTTAAATCAACTTAATTGTATAATAAGTGGATGTTACGATGATTGACTATAATTTAACTGAACCAAGGTAACTTAAATTATTTTTTTGGCTAGTTGAAAGAAAAGACAGTTGTCATTAATAGTTTGGCCGCTCCAAGAATGCATTCCAGGAGCCCAATTCTCGTGCTCGTAACATTTATTATCATACGACATTTATATATCACTAAAACATAGTTTTGTATGGATTTTATGTGACATCCGCAATATTTTCAAAATGTCACGAGCTCGAGAATTGGGCTCCTGACACCCTTGTGGCGCGGGGTAATCTGGAAAGTCGTGACGACGAATGTTTTAGGAACCAAAAGGATTCCTATGCCAAGCCATACCCCTATTGGCTTACCATAGGTACTCTATGGCAGTTGTGCCATAATTTTTACGATTTTCACATCAGTGATTTTCGGTAGGTTTAAACGCTAAGATGATTTTGATGCTGACTATACTTAGTAGCAATACAATCAACCCGTTATAAACTATTCTAATGAGTTTATAAGAATAAAAAATAATTTTAAATTTGAACCACAGGGCAGAGCGGTCCAAACTACAGCGAAGTTCCACATCGCTCGATTACGTTAGAAACGCCTAAGGGCCGAGTTCACCAACTTTTCAAACGACGATAATCACACTTTAACCGTGCTCTAACAATACTAATCAGTAATTAAAGCACGGTTAAAGTGAAGCATCGATGTTACTAGCGCCAGTAGAGTTGTATTAATTGTAGCGATTATGAAACATTTTTTAGCAAAATACAACGGTGAATCCATTAATAAAACTATTAGGATTATTTTGAGATGTACTTGTGTAATATTGTCTTCGTACAAGTAAATAAAATTCGTATTATTATTGCCTAAAGTTGTCAATTTTAGCAATTCCAAATAAAAATGGTTACTTGTAGGTACTCAATACTCAATATTTTATTTGCATTTCACAGTGTACATTATAAGATCTTAAACATAGGTATACACAATAGATCACTGTGAACCCTGTCGGGCACAACAAAAATGGAGAGGAGGAACACCATTGATAAAAAAGAAAAGATTATTAATTAAGTATTGATTAAATATTATGTATTAAATTGTTTTTTAATATTATTCAGTTTTTATAGCCTTATGTTCTGTAATATATAATATATATATCTGTCTGTTTATAAGTAATATCTATTTATTCTGTGGTAATATATTAGTTTAATTGCATTATAGGTAGAAATTATGACACAATTTTGTCCCAAAAAAATCCCTTCACAGATTCACTGTTGTACTTTTTTAAAAAATGTCTCATTATTGCCACAATTAATACGAATCTATTAGCGGCGCTAGTTTCGTCAATGCGTCATCTTAAAGTGTGATTACTGTTGTTTAAAGTTGGTAAACTCGGTCGTAAATAAGTGTTAGATGGTGTGTGAGGCGCGCTATAACCGCAGCGGCACGGCGTAGGGCGAGCTCCAGTCGCGTTCGAAGACCGCCTGCAGCTCCGCGCGAATGTCCGCCGACGCGTTGCCCGCGCCGTGTGCCTCGTCCTGGACGAAATAATCATCATCATCATCATCATTTCAGCCAATTAGACGCCCACTGCTGGACATAGGCCTCCCCCAATGTTCTCCACACAGGTCCTGTGCCGCCCGCATCCAATGGACTCCCGCGACCTTCACTAGATCGTCGGTCCACCTTGTGGGGGGTCTGCCACGGCTACGATTTCCTGTAGTACGTGGCCTCCGCTCGAGGACCTATCCGCCCTAACGGCCGTCTGTTCTCCTCGGTATGTGCCTTGCCCATTGCCTCGTGCCTTAACTGAGAAGTGAGGTCACGGAAAGGAGAACTGAGGTCACAGACACATAATCAAATCAAAGACACATAATTGCATAATCTTATGGGCTGTGTCTGTGACCTCAGTTCTCCTGCGGATCTCATCATTTCTGATTCGATCACGCAAGGAGACTCCAAGCATAGCCCTCTCCAAAAGTGGGTGACTTTTGGAGAGGGCTAGTCCAGTCCAGTTGGTCTGGTTCCCTTGTCTAAGAGTTGCGAAGATCAGACAGCAGTCGCTTCATTCTAATTACTAGACTACTGGGAATTACAAGCTAAGATGAGGAGGTGGCAGACGAGCAAAGGATCTGATGGTAAGCGATTACCTACGTATAGCAACACACGTACAAGACGAAGGCGACGCCCTACGTATAGCAACATACCTGTAAGACGAAGGCGATGCCCAACGTATTGCAAGATACCTAGAAGACGAAGGCAACGCCCTACGTATAGAAATTTACCTGGAAGACGAAGGCGACGCCCTATGTATAGCATACCTGGAAGAAGGAGCTGACGCCCTACGTATAGCAACATACCTGGAAGACGAAGGCGACGCCCTACGTATAGCAACATACCTGGAAGACAAAGGTGACGCCCTATTTATAGCAACATACCTGGAAGACGAAGGCGACGCCCTACGTATAGCAACATACCTGGAAGACAAAGGTGACGCCCTATTTATAGCAACATACCTGGAAGACGAAGGCGACACCTTACGTATAGCAACATACCTGGAAGACGAAGGCGACGCCCTTACGTATAGCAACATACCTTGGAAGACGAAGGCGACGCCCTACGTATAGCAACATACCTGGAAGACGAAGGCGACGCCCTACGTATAGCACATACCTGGAAGACGAGGCGACGCCTACATATGCAACATAACCGGAAGACGAAGGCGACGCCCTAACGTAAGCAACATACCTGGAGACGAATGCGACGCCTACGTATAGCCAAATACCTGGAAAGAACGATGGCGCCGCCCTACGTATATCAACTACCTAGGAAGACGAGGCGACGCCCTACGTAGAAGCAACACACCTGGAAGACGAAGGCGACGCCCTACGTATAGCAACACACCGGAAGAACGAAGGCGACGGCCTACTTATAGCACATAACCTGGAAGACGAAGGCGACGCCCTACTTATAGTAGCAACTCCTGGAAGACGAAGGCGACGCCCTACGTATAGCCAACATACCTGGAAGACTGAAGGCGACGCTCTATTTTAAGCAACATACTCTGGAAGAGCGAAAGGCGACGCCCTATTTTGTAACACATACCTGGAAGACGAAGGCGACGCTCTATTTATAGCAACATACCTTGAAGCGAAGCGACGCCCTACGTATAGCAACATACCTGGAAGACAAAGGTGACGCCCTACGTATAGCAACTTACCTGGAAGACGAAGGCGACGCCCTACGTATAGCAACATACCTGGAAGACGAAGGCGACGCCCTACGTATAGCAACATACCTGTAAGACGAAGGCGACGCCCTACGTATAGCAACATACCTGGAAGACGAAGGCGACGCCCTACGTATAGCAACATACCTGGAAGACGAAGGCGACGCTCTATTTATAGCAACATACCTGGAAGACGAAGGCGACGCCCTATTTGTAACAACATACCTGGAAGACGAAGGCGACGCTCTATTTATAGCAACATACCTGGAAGACGAAGGCGACGCCCTATTTGTAACAACATACCTGGAAGACGAAGGCGACGCCCTACGTATAGCAACATACCTAGAAAACGAAGGCGACGCCCTATTTATAGCAACATACCTGGAAGACGAAGGCGACACGCTACATATAGCAACATACCTGGAAGACGAAGGCGACAGCCCTACTTATAGCAACATACCTGGAAGACGAAGGCGACGCCGGCCGTGTCGACGAAGTAGTCCCCGGACCAGTTGGACGTGCCGATGTACGCGGCGCGCTCCGTCACCATGTACTTGTTATGGTTCACGCGCGCGTACGGGATCTTCTCCTGCTCGGGCGTCGATGGCACTATGAAACGTTTCTGTGAACAACAACACTTAATTTATTCAATGTTATCCAAATCTCGTTTCTAGAATTTTCTACTGAGAATGATGTTAGGTTTAACTCTAATAATAGATGTAACATCTCCGAAGCCGGAAGCCGGGCTCCGAAGCGACGGCTTGGGACGCAACCGGGACTAAACGCTAAGATGATGATGATGATGAACTAACACCTATTTAGAGTTGTGAATTGTAAAACCTTGGTGAAAAGCCAGAAAAAAATTGCCTAAGTTAAAAATGAATCCAATCGAGGCTTGACACTAAATGAGCGATGGTGGTTAAATGCTAATACGATGTCCAAACCAAAGGTCGTAGAATCTTTGCACATTTGAATTCTTCCGGTTTGAAGAATTCAAAGGTGCACAGATTCTACGAACCTTCAAACATCGTGAAAACCTATACGTTTCGCAAAGTTTCTCAATGAATAAGCAATGTTGAAATAATGATTCTGCATGCATGTGCAGGCTAGACTATGGGTACCTACATAGGTAACCAATCTTGTTGTTCTGATACCCTATCTAAGAGTTGCGAAGATCAAACTACAGTCGTTCCATTGTTAGGTATTACCAGATGACATTCATAAATGTTCTGTATGGACTTAAATTGAATAAACATATTTTTGATTTTGATTTTTTGATGACGGCTCCAAAGCGACACGCTAAGATTAGATATTATTGACTCACCACTTGTATGTCTACCCTGGGGTAGGCCTGCGAGAGCGCGGCCAGCGACTTGAGGAAGAACACTTCGGAGGCGCGCGAGTGCTTCCACCAGCTGATCAGCATCCGCACGCGCACGCGGTTCTCCAGCGCCGCGCGACGGATCGCGTCGTCTATCTTTGGCCAGAACCTGATAAAATGTGAGACAAGGTCAATCAATCAATCGACTAAGGTCTTTCCACTGGTGAACAAATCCGTTAAAAATTGCATATTCTGAAAGAGGTCTACACCAGAAGTTAAGAAGAAGCTGATAAAAATTGCATATTCTGAAAGAGGTCTACACCAGAAGTTAAGAAGAAGCTCACTTCACGAGTCCAAACCCTCCAATCGTGTCCGGAGGCCTGTCTGTCCAAATCTTGAACAGACAGGCCTCCGGACACGATGGGAGATGGACACAACCCACATCCTCACATGTAAAGTGGACACGACACACATCCTCACACGGAAGGTGGACAGACACGACACACATCCTCACACAGTAGGTAGACACGACACACATCCTCACACGGAAGGTGGACAGACACGACACATATCCTGACTTGAACTCACATGGAGGGTGGACACGACACACATGCTCACGTAGAAGGTTGATACGACACACATGCTCCCATGCAAGGCAAACACGACACACATTCTCGGGTACTCACTTTAGCGATGGAGGTGGACACGACCCACATCCTCACATGTAAGGTAGACACGACACATATACTCACACGGAAAGTGCACAGACACGACACATATCGTCACATGGAAGGTGGACACGACACGCATGCTCACGTAGAAGGTTGACACGACACACATGCTCCCATAGAAGGTAAACGACACACATTCTCTGGTACTCACTTCAGCTTAGGCGCAAACTCAAGCGCAGGCGCGTACTCCATGACGGAGATGTAGATGAACTCCTCGGCGGCCTCCATGAGAGACACGATGGCGTCGTCGTCGTTGGTGCGCCCCGAAGGACTGAACGGGGGTGGTGAGCTCTGTTGGACAATATAGGGTACATAATTAGTGATAGTAGGTGGTGTGGTAAAACACCGTGAGGAAACTTGCACGGTTATCAGAAACGTGCGTGACGTGGGCGTGTAAAGTAGTTTTTGAACCGTGTAACCATGGTTCAGTTGGCATGGATCCCCTGTCTAATGGTTGCGAAGGTCAGACGGCAGGCGCTTTATTGTAATTACAAAACTCACCAAATACTGAAAATCCTTCAACAACTGAATGGCATGCCATCGATACGTTTTATCATTCAACCGGTAAAACACATTTATATGAGTATGATAATTATGCTCGATAAGGGCAAGGTTGCTATGTAAATTATAGGCACATCGTCAAACCAAACAACTATAAACTATTCCTACGTGTAAACACAGAGTTGTAAACATATCACCAATACAAATCTTTATTGCGGAATGCGAGAAATAAAGCGAATTTTCTAATACAGTCAGTGCCATTTATAGTTCTGTTAACGTCTTAATGTAAAAATTACTAAAGTCCTACAAAAAAAAACCGGCCAAGTGGGAGTCTGACTCGCGCACCGAGGGTTCCGTCGTACAAACGTAGGAAGTTTGATTTTTTCACAGCTTAAACGGACAGTAGACCTAGATATTTGGTATAAATTTCAATTTGATACCTTTATTCGTTCGTGAGAAATAATGAAAAAAAAAAAATGAAAAATGCTTTATTACTGTCTGAATAATCTTACTTAGACTAAAATACATTTGAGGTGTACTTAAAATTAAAACATGAGATCTGGTGTCCAAGAAGTGATGAATGTAACAGGGGATCCCAAACTAGGCTTAGCCTGTATCTTGGGTAACCAAAAAATAATTAAATTAAAGAGTAAAAGAGCATTTGATGAAACAAAAATAAATCTAACGTAATAAGCTAACATTATGCATAATTAAAATAATATCTATAATGCCATTTGTGGTGTGTAATAAGGTAGTAAGTTTCATTTTATTAAAATATTTTTATTATATAACTAAAAAAAAATTGATTTTCGCAATTTTTCCTATATTTGCATTATATGACAATGCTTCATGCCAAATTTCAAGATTCTGAGTTTACGGGAAGTACCCTGTAGGTTTTGATGCCTTTACGAGTGTCGAAAATTTGTTGAAAATATCGACATAATCGGCTGTATCTTTTGATTGACTTGGCTTAGAAGTTTGATATTTTCACAGCTTAATGTGAATTTCAGCTTGATACGTCCACGCGTTCTTGAGATAAAGGGTCTTGACAGACAGACAGACAGACAGACGTACAACAAAGTGATCCTATAAGGTTTCCGTTTTTTCCTATTGAGGTACTGAACCCTAATAAGTAACAATACAGTTTGAAAACCATTTATATTTTTATGAGAAAATGTTGGCTACATTATTACCTAAGACGGTGTTAAAAAGCTATAATTATAAAGTCGGTATACACACACAACAGGTCTTTGAGGCGAAAATTACCATATCCCTGGTTCAGGAAGAAGGCTGCAACGTGTGCTAATCACTCCACGGCACGTAAGGGCCGACGCGGAGCACGTTCCAAACATATTTATGGCATTGCTTGTAGATACTGACAGCATAAAACGATATGCATGCTTGCACTTATGCTAATGAAATTAGGTCCATCCATGTAATAATTTAAGAACGTAACTCTGTTACGTTTTTAAGCTTAAGGTGACGGGTAGGGCACACTAGCGACGCCAATCGATTTTAATTTTTAGCTACTAAACCGGATCTATTTTAAACAATTTCGGGGTTACAACCTCTCGGCAAACACTTATACTATTTGTTAAATAACCACACACAAATGCGGACCCAACATTTGTACGCGAAAAATTGATTCACGCCAAAAGTGGCCGCTTTTGGCGGTAATAGATCCGATTAAGTAGCTTAAAATTAAAATAGATTGGCGTCGCTAGTTAGGGCTACCCGTCGCCTTAATTTAAAACACCAAGTTTGATGGATTTTCGTTCAGATAAGTTTAGAAACTAAACAATTTTGTAATAATTAATCTTGAAAGGGGTAAATATATATGTAGGTATTACGGCGGGACGGCTAAGGAATGGAACTCTGCCGAGATCTGTTTTTCCTGACCACTATAATCTGGGCATCTTTAAAGCAAGAGTGAACAGGCATCTTTTAGGCAAACGCGTATCATCCTAGACCTCATCGTCGCTTTCCATCAGGTGCGATTGTGGTCAAGCGTTAGCTTATTGACCAAAAAAAAAATATATATATATATAGGGTAAGATGTAACAAAATCTACGGTAGGCGAGGCAGCGAGCAGTTGTACCTACTATGCTAGTTTATACGAGTTTATATTGAACTCTTGAGTTTCAGACAGCTTTGAGGAATCTCTAACGTTTTTTTGCCGACAATGCCCATAAACCATTTTGTCAATCATTTTAAAAACTTGTGTTTAAATTCCTATTCAGCGAAAATTTAATCCACGTTGGATTGTGGTTAGTTTGATTGATGCTATTTGTCTAGCCGCTTGCCATTTCCAGGAGTTCCAGTGAAATAGCCATGCACTTTTAATTTAAACTTCATTTGTTGAATGCGATCAACCGATACGAAATCAAGCAATTTAGTTCGACTGCAGTTAGTTGTTGTCTATTAGATGATTATGAGAACGTTTGGTTCGACAAGTTATTGTTAGTAAGTACTCGTAGTATGAAAATGTGAATAATAAAGTGTTATAGGAAACCCAATCCGATTGAATTTGTATAGTTCTAGATAAGATCATTGAAAAGAATTGAATCTTTATAAGCAAAATCTAACTGATCTATTAACGCAGAGCTTTTTCTTATGTGATAGGTAGGCAGACGAGCAGACGGATCACCTAATGGTAAGCGATTGCCGCCGCCCATGGACACCCGCGACACCAGTGGAGACACAAGTACGCTGCCAAATTTTAAACTCCCCTTTCCCCCGGATTAGGCCTCCGGTACCCTCACTCACGCAGCGAAACAGCACAATGCTGCTTAACTACATATAAGGGTTAGAAACTTGAATTTTTGCACAGGGGTTCCTTTTATACCGTAGGGTACTCCCCTAAGAAAGGATTTTTGTAAATTCACTCCTAAGGGGGTAAATGGCGCTTTAATAATATCCTCCAACCGATTACGGCTACGGCGGCGAATCTCAACGATCAGCCACGTACACAGGATATATTATAGTGCTCAAGTGTGTGCGCAAACACAAGTGCACCCTCTATTCCGTTACCCTCATATTCTGATGGGACACTACGTGACACGGTCGGAGAGGGATCGAGCGCAGGACCAACAGCTTAACGTGCTTTCCGAGGCACGGGGGTACAAGACCGCCAACTTACAGACTCCGGGCTGCCTAAAAATTTCTTACCGAATACCTAATCCAAATCTTTTTTGGCCCGACCCGGGGATCGAACCCGGGACCTCTTGTGCGCTTTAAAGTGCGACCCACTTAACACTGCGCCACCGAGGCAGTCAGTCAATGGCGCTTTATAGTTAGTATGAAAACTAGTCTATGTTCGAGTCTCGACGCCATAATGCACATTCCACAATAATCCATTGTAATTTATTATTAACCTAGTTCCTACATCTTATTATTAACCTAGAGGCACGGCTAGTGCCTCCGCTAAGACGAGCAAAGCGAAACGTCCGATATTCGAAATGAAGAACTAGAAATCACAAAAAATCAGGTCAGACGAAATTACGAGACATTAACTATAATTCCAACGTTGCAGGAACTTAAGTAAGTATGTACTTTCTATTCACTCAGCTATAAACATTGAAGGCCCCACCGCCAACAAACATAAACTTCTAAACAGTTCGACTTTATCTTACCAAGCCAAACGCTCCCTAAACCACATGTTCTCATATAAACAAACCAGCTGTACATACACCCAGTTGACTTACTACGTGGCCGTGGGTCAAGGTCATATCTCCCCCCTCCCCATTTATGATGTTCTCATGGAAATACATAGTTCGCATGTCCCTAACGCCGCCTCGCTGTGACCTTTTGCCACCTAACCTATTAGCCTTTTATGTTTATTGAACTTGGACGAGTAATTTGTGTACTGTTACAAAGTTTTTTAATTAAGGTAAGAACTGAAGGGGGTTGTTAATTTCGCTTATGTCAAGCTTTACAACGACGCAAGTTACAACTCTATACATTATCGGAGGTGCTACCTTGACATCGCTTCCGTTGTAATTGCAACTTGGGCTCTTCTCTTGCTTACCATCAGGCTGAGGAGAGCCAATATACTGTGTCACTATAAAAAAGTAAAAAACTATATAAAATATTTTGAGCATATACGCGTATTTTTGGTAGGCTTCTAATATACTTCTCCACGACTCAGCCTTATGATTTTAATAACTGGATCGATAGGAATCCTTTGAACAACAATACGCAATAGGTACAGACAGCCACACATCAATGTATACAAATCTTGTCAAATGTTTTCAATCGATTCTCACTTTAACGTCAACCACGTTTGATTCAATATCAATTGAGGAAATTTGACAGATTGTGGTAATCTGATGTGTGGCTGACTGTACTTTTAGGTTGAAATAAAGTATGTTCATACTTCTCAACTTTCAAGTTAAACAATTTTATGATATAATGTATTATTAAATCATACAAACACATATCAGTCAGTAAAAATGGGAAAAATATTTTCATTACTGATCATGGAAACAAAACGTTTTTATTTTCGCTTAAATTATTACATTAAAAAATTAAATATTGAAAACTTGCCTGTGGAAAGTGATGTTAATAATCTTTTTATGTTTTTCAGAGCAGTTGTGGCACAATTTAACTGAACAAATCGTCATAATTAATTTATTTTCGCAAGATGCTTTCGGGTCGCTTGACATTTGAGACTACGGAGCGGTTGGGCGTTTGGAGCCATATCTGGCTCCAAATATGAAGCTTCAACATTAGCGCGCGGACGTTTGTCCAGACTGGACTGAAAATCGAATCCACAACTTCCATAGTTTTACTCCACAACAGTTCCAACCCCTATCATTAAGTTGGCTGGCAGTCTTCAACTGTGAGGTTCTCAGAAAACTTTCTGGCTGCTACGACAAAAATATAGAATTAACTATCGCCTGCGGTATTTCCGGACCGATGCGACCTTCAAGAAAATGGCGTCTTCCTATTTAAAAGGCCGGCGGCGAACTTACGTATTTAATGCAAATATATGATTGTTTGTTTGTGTTGCTGGTGTCATAGGTAGCAGGTACCTGTCTGCGCGCTGCCGCTATAACACTAAAAGAGTTCTTCTTTCACGCTAGGCAGCGGCATGACTATACTCTGGCATTGTTGATGTCAATTAAAAAAAACTACCAATTATAATAAATAAATATTTCACAACATCACATAAATTGATCTGACTCCGAGATAGATAAATAGCTCAAGCACCTGTGTTATGGATATCAGAACCAACAGCGGAATCACAAATATATAATACATATAACACTTTTCTTTTGTAAATACATATTTATAATACATAGAAACACACACAGACATGTTCAGGCACACAGATGTTTGTACTGTGCGGGGATCGAACCTGCAACCCTTGCACCAGAGGCAGCGTTCACTACCACTGATGCAAACGGGACATCATTTTCCCGGTATAGGGAAAGTGGGGGGAATTGGCACCACTTAAGGAAACCGACCAATAACTTTTGTTATATTGAGTATTATATTATTTTATTTGGTATTTTGTATACTACTACTACTAATCAGCCTTAAGTCCTCATCATCAAAATTACAATCACAATACGACTTTGGACAAAATCATCATTAAAAAAAATAGGTTTGGCCCCCATAACCCGAGGACTGAGGTAATAAGAACCAGTGCATGGGGTAATGAAAACCATAGGGGCAATGGTAGCCAGAACACCAAAACTGAACTGAAACATAAAATCATTGCGCCATTCGACTGACCGGATGGCGCAATTGGTAGTGATCCTTCCTCTTACGCCAAAGGTCGTGGGTTCGATCCCCACCCTGGACAAACATTCGTGCGATGAACACTTGTGTTTGTTCGGTGTCTGGGTGTAATATATGTTTTTAAGTATATATTTGTGTTCCTCTGTTGTCTGATATCTGTAACACAAGTGCTTAAGCTACTTAGTACGGAATCAGGTCAACGTATGAGATATTGTGAGAATTATTATTATTATTATTATAAACTTTAAAACGTTACAATACCAAGACAAATAAGCCCCCCGTCATTTATCATTAAACTTAATAAAAACTATCAGTGAAAACCAAAAGATATTTTTCGAATCACAATAACATTATGAAAATACCGTTGAGTATTTACGAATAATAAGTTGTGAAAGGTATCCATCTCCAGAACAAAAACACTTTATAATCACGTACTAAATTTAAGTGTTATTATTGTTATCTTTTGACTATTCTTGTTTTAGATTTCGTTTGAATTACTTATACAGAAAATGAAAAAGAGACTTAAATTACTGAGAGTACTTAAATTTCGTCCTCGAATATTGGTAAAAAATATAACGAACCCACCGAAAAGCGACTTGCGTCCAATTTGTAGGTGCAGAGTGAACTGAGACCGATAGGGGGGTGCCGTGCGTACTCCTCCCGTACCCCTTCACCGTTCGCAGCTACAAGATGCGTTCTATCTTGTATAATTATGGCTAAATCAGGCTGGTTCCCATTCCCCACTGGCTCCCATTCCCCCCTGATCCCCTACCTATCAGCGCTATGCGATAATCGCTTGCAAACGCAGCGGGGTGGGCTAAACTAATCTCTGCGCACACATATATAGTACAAGCGATTTCTTCGGCAAACTGTAACACCACTACTTTCGCTGATCGCGCAGTCAAGTTGAAAACATTTTTGAAACCACCGTCAATTAGCGCGCGGCCCCTAATCTACGTCCATCAAGCTCGGTTGTCGTTTCACTATCATTTAAAAGCAATAACGACTGAGTTCCGTATACTTTACTACCTTCATCCATCAGTATCATTCCTCGTAACCTTGACTTACGCCGTCAGGGCTCTATTTCACTTGTACATTGGGTCGTTTATTTTTTAATTCAATTTCGGTGACAATGGACAACATTTCAAAATTGCAAAGCTCTGAAACAAAAAATACCAATTCTTTGTTTACTTTTCCGCTGCTCGAATATATATTTATTCATTTTTTATATTGCTTATTTACTGAGAAAAAAATTAAAAACTAAAAAACGTAAGATGACGTCATCGGACGGCAGAATGTAAAATATTTCTTTGCTTAGCACATTATAGTTTTAAATTTACGAAATGCCAAACCCATGACATGTAACTGCCAAAAAAAAAGACAACTTGTCAACGTTGAATGTATGAATTACGTTGACAATGTTGACACTAGTATTATTTACCTTTGACAGTAGTACCTTTTTTTTATTAAAACAATGATAAGCAAAGGAATATCGCTGTATTCAGCCGTCCGATGACGTCATTTGGCGCTTACGTCTATTTAGAATATAAAGAATTACAATAATTATTTTATGCATGAAAATGGCCAAATTTTGAAAAAAGAAAAAATATGGGTCAGTTCATTTTATGTCTATTTTCATATAAAAAAACAATATGGACATGTTAAAAATATGAAATGTTGTCCATTATGTGCGCTGCTCGCCTGATGGTAAGCGACCTTCGTGATGCGCATTGCCACAGAGTGGAACGCCCTTCCAGTTCCTGTTTCCGAATGACTATAACCTCAAATTGTTTAAAGCCAGAGTGTCTACCTTTGGATAAGCTCGCTCCATCGTAGGCTTTTCCTCAACTCTTTGAGTTCAGTGTAAAGCAAATAGCAAGCCCATCACCAATAAGACAACTACCGCAATATAATAAAAAGGCTAGCCAATGGACGCCGGCACTTCCTCATCGCTTTAGGGGCTGAATAGTTTTTAGATTTTTGCGTTGCATTATAACTATAATTTATCAAGACGGGAATTAACACGATATTCATTATGTGATACCTACAACACGAGCGGAGCGCGTGACCACGGCTGCTGTAACGTAGCCGAAACGTTGAGCAAAATATTAGTACACAATGTTGTATCACAATAAATATCGTGTTAATTCCCGTCTTGATAAATTATAGTTAGGGGCTGAATTTTTAAAAACCCCTTGCGCACCTACATAATAAAAACTACATATGTTTCAAATTTCATGATATTATTCAGTCTAGTAGTTTTAGCTGTGCGTTGGTTGATAGATGGGTTAATCACCCGCTATGGCGTTTATTTTTAAGTTAAGTATAATCGTAAAACCGCGGCATCTGCGGGAACGAAACCCTTAATTTTCTCAGAGGGCGCGGGATACATTTGTAAGGCGATAAGCCCGCCCAGTCATTAGTCGCACGAGCCCACAATTTAGACAAGCTTTCCACCGCCTCGTTCGTAGCTTCGACCTTTGTGTCTATAATTTCATTGATACTTCGCAAAAAATCCATCAGAGATCCAGTCAAAAAATATACACTCTCATCTGTTACCGAGCGTCTCCGTCGGGGGTCGTGATTCAAATCTGAGCATATAGCAATTTTTTTTTTTTCAAATCTATTTCTGCTATTATCTCAGCGGTGAGGGAAAACAACGTGAGGAAACCTACACATTTCGGATAATTTCTGAAACATGTACCTAACCATGATGCAGTTGGTCTGTAAAGGGTTGCGAAGGTCAGACGGCAGTCGCTTCATTGTAATCACCAGACCCCCTTTGATTTTTTATCGTTTACATCTCGAAAACCACATAATAGGTCTCGTGAATGACGTCTATTTAGCATGTTAGATCAACAAAGTAAGCAAAAAAAAATCTGTTTCATACATTATTGCCGGGTGGATATTCTATTTTGTATGGGACAGCAGATTTTTTTTTACTCAAGAACTGTTGGACCTACTTGGCTGATAATGATTGTTATCAGTGGTAATTTAGAATCAGGTAATAGGATACTTTTTACCCCGACAATTGTCGGGTTCCTGTGGGATAGACAAAAACAAATACTCGCGGACAACGCTGCGGGTGAAAACTAGTATATGACAAACGTCATGCTGGGAATTTAAACAAAATTAAGCTCACTCAATTCAAACGGAGGTGAAATATATTCACTGACACTCCGGCGAGCAGAGGTTTAATTCTACATGAATAATTCCAACATCAGTTTAATTTTTCAACACTCGTTCGTTGCGTGAGTAACTAAATTCATAATCGCCCAAAATTGTTTTAATTTAACTCATATTTTTTACTAAAGTATGGTCGAGTTAAAAAAGAAAGTGACTTTTAATTTTCATTATAATTTCCCGTACAGGTAATGCTACTTTATTATAAGGTACTTTTATGATTGACTTCGTCTCATAGTGCCGGAAAAACACCTTTTGACTCGGCAGATATAGACGAAGCTTTCGTGTCAATAAAAATACGATATATATTACCCATTCTCGCCGGATCTGCTGCTATGATGCTTTCGTCTAATGGCTTCGACATTTGTGTGAATAGGACTAAGTTACCCTGGAATCCTTATTGTTGTTCCCTATTTTGATTGATTGGTTGCGCCATTATAGTCTGAGTATAATGGATTGTACATTTCGTCTAGCGGTGAGAGCTGTGGTAGCTCAGTGAATAATCGTGCGCCTTCTAGGGTCGATTTTTTGGATCCGTCATCATCATCATCATCATTTCAGCCAATAGACGTCCACTGCTGGACATAGGTCTCCCCCAATGTTCTCCACACAGATCGGTCCTGTGCCGCCCGCATCTTCACCAGATCGTCGGTCCACCTTGTGGGGGGCCTGTCACGGCTGCGACTTCCTGTGCGTGGCCTCCACTCCAGGACCTTTCTGCCCCAACGGCCGTCTGTTCTCCTCGCTATGTGCCCTGCCCATTGATACTTGAGGCATGCAATCCTTTGGGCTATGTCTGTAACCTTAGTTCTCCTGCGGATCTCATCATTTCTGATACGATCACGCAGGGAGACTCCGAGCATAGCTCTCTCCATTGCTCTCTGGGTGACTTTGAGGCTCCTTAATCGGCACATTGTAAGCGGCCACGTTTCGTTTCCGTATGTCATCACTGGCAACAAACACGCATTGAAGACTTTCGTCTTGAGACACTGCCGTTTGGATCTGTAGTTAAACTGAAATAATGGTTAAAAAAATAACCAATGGTCAAATATCGGCAAAATGTGTTTTTTAATAATAGTTAGCTTAACCAATATTAAAAGGAATTGCGTCACTGCGATGCTTACATTGACTATTGGTTCGACAATTAACTATAGTTAATTAATCCAGACTATAGTTAGGCCAAAATAAAAAGGCCACATTTGAAACTCTGAGGTTAAAATATGTACACCATCATGGCCACTATAGTTACACAGCTTAGTAAGTACAGCTTTAGTAAGGGTCAGACCATTCGCCTAACTCCAGGCTGAGTCATCACGCCCGTTGTGCCAAGGTTACCGGATGGGAGCTTATAAAGCCATTTGCCGAAAGGCTAGTGCAGACCGTTTTCACGATATTGCCAATTTTAAACGGCAACCATTCTCGCTAATGGCCTGTTGTTACTGCGTAAGGGTTCTAAAATCTAGCGTGATACATTATGTTATTGTCCAATTACTTAATTGTACCTAGAAACGCGAAAACAGGATTCACGGAAAAAATTTAAAAGGGTTGATTTATAGTTTTCATAAAAGACGGATCGTTGCTGGCCACCGATCATCTTCTGGAGCCCAATTCTCGGACTCGTGACACTTATCATCATATGACATATATCACGAAAACATAAAAGATAAAGATAAAAAAGATAAAAAAAAAATATTCAATTTAGGTCCACACAGAACACTTATGAATGTCAAAATAGGTACATAATATCTACCGCTGGTTCGGAATGTCGATTTCTACAGAGAAGACACCAGCAAGAAACTCAGTAGTTACTCTTTTCAAATATTGATGATGTTACAGAGTTTCTATTGAGAAGAGAAAAAAATATACGATTATGAACGTTAATAGACTACTATGCATAACAACTCAAAAGATTAATAATTAACATGACCAAGAATCCTTATCATTTAAATAGTCTGTAACCTTTCTTCATTAGGCAGGTTTTAATATGAGACTTAAACTTATCCAGTGATAGGTTAATGACATCGTTTTTTTATATGGTTTTTAGGTTATAGCCGCCATGTTTTCAAAATATCACAAGCACGAGAATTGGGCTCCTGGGCTGGATAGGTGAATTAAAGATATGTTCTTTTGTTATCATGTTATTTGGGTGTGACCGCCAAGAGTCATATTTGCCCATTCTCCTTTGATTTGCTGCAACGTAAATTGGAGAAGTACCAGACACGGTTATGGCGTCATTTAAATTAATAATAATAATTCTCACAACATCTCATACGTTGACCTGATTCCGTACTAAGTAGCTTAAGCACTTGTGTTACAGATATCAGACAACAGAGGAACACAAATATATACTTAAATACATATATTACACCCAGACGCCGAACAAACACAAGTGTTCATCGCACGAATGTTTGTCCAGGGTGGGGATCGAACCCACGGCCTTTGGCGTAAGAGGCAGGGTCACTACCAATTGCGCCATCCGGTCAGTCAATCCGCCTAATCCGCCATTATAATGATACTGCCCTGCAATTAGACATAGTTTTTTTTTTTATGTGATAGGTGGCACACGAGCAGACGGATAGCCTGACGGTAAACTTATGCCGCCGCCGTCCATAGACACCTACGACACCAGTAAAGTCACAAGTGCGCTGCCAACCTTTAAACCCCCTTTACCCCGACAAATGACATAGTAAATGACAATATAGTTGACAAAAGACAAGCTTTATGCAACAGTAATGTCGCTTTAACAATACCGTATTTCAATGCAAGTATCTGCCATCTAATAAAAACAAGTTTATTAAGGTTCTGCTATAAACTGACACTATGAATTATCTATGTTAACGACGCAAAGTTATAAAACTATTCATTTTTACGACACCAATTCGCTTGTCCGTCATAAAAACATCTAATACTAGTACTAGACCAACTCGTGGCTGCAGTATCGCGTTGCCGATATTGATAGTTAAAAACCCCGCAGCCAGGATGCTTTAACGGCCTCTAAACGTTATGGGCGCGTTTCACAGCCAGTTTAACTATGGCAGAGTGATGACGAGACTTCAGGCCATTTCGCAACTCGATTCATACGAATCATTCCGGTTACTCATATCATTTGAATCATCCATGAGATATGAAGAAAAGTTCTTCAACCGGTTCTCTTATAACCCTAGCTCAGGCGCTGGAGATTTAGTCGGTATGCTTCTAGGTATCCCTGAAAGAGAGCCAAGAAGGCGCGTCCCCATGGTTGGCTCCCAGTTTGCCCCTTAGGTATACATTTTAAATGGAGTGTCCAATAAATAACTTGGGCCCGGGTGTGCATCTTTAGCGTAAAGAAAAATAAAACTTTATTTGCCAATGGTTAACAAATGTTATACAGTACCATCATCATCATCATCAGCCCATTTAAGTCCCCACTGCTGGGGCACGGGCCTCCCTCAATCACACGAGTGGTAATTGCCTATACTCACCACGCTGGGCAGACGGGTTGGCGAGGGTTTTGATATGAATGCAGAGTTTTCCTTCTCTGGGTGCTGATGATTATGCCAGCAGCTTTACCTTAGTCGCCTCTTACGACACCTCGGTAGGAGTGAGGGTGGCCTATTCTACTCAGCCGGGGACCACACGGCAAATTGACTATTGTAAAATACAGTACCAGTAGCCCCCAAATTAAAAAAAAAGTCTCTTGAAAAAGGACCATATAAAGTCTGAAATTATATTGGACACCAAACCATAAGCTAAGTATGAATGAATCGTCGCGAGTCGGAGAGCCCCTCATACATAACACGACCTACTAAAAATGCGTCATCTGGAATTTGCAAACGTACCGATGCTGTATGGCTAATGTTTCGTAAGGTTAATTTGCTATCACTTACTCGAGTCACTCGGACCTGAGTCACGAGTCGCATCTCTAAAGTCGTTACAATCGGTTTTAAAGCGGGCGGACGACGGCGATACGGCAGCTAATGTATTATCCCTCGCTCGGATACGGTGGAATAGCTGACGGAGTAGAATTGCATCACCGCTCTGACCTTTGCGATGTGGGTTGACTACCAATAAAATTGCAACTGCTTTTTGTGAGATTCGAAGAGCCGTTACCGAGAGATTCTAGGTCCAAATCGAGTAATGTTTATGCGATAAAGCGTCGGTTGGCGCCAAAGATTGAGAACTAAGGAGGTTGATATCGGGAAACGCACGTTACTCAAATTGCAGTGTGCTGGGCAGGCAGTTGGCTCGTGATGGTGATGGCAGACGAAGACATAGCATACTGGCGGCAAGGCAAACCAAATAGAGGACGCCCATGCACCAGATGGGCCGATAACATAAACAGATAGGAAAACACTAATGTCATCCAGGTATTTCGGTCCCATCGGGGACTGAGCCAACTCAGGGCCGTTATGAAAGGCAAGAGTAAGGCCTATACCCGCACTGAGATCAAAGTCCAGACTAATACCGACTAAAAATACAATAACATACCATCTACCGCGCTCTACTCTAAACGAAATGTGGGTCAAGTCTCAGCTTTCCGCCTAATACGAATGCACATAAGTACCTATTAGCCGTAATGAAAGGTAGCACTTATCAGAAACTAAGGATCGAATTAAATGCAAACGGCAGAACGTGACACATTTCCCCGGCACGTAAATACTGGTCGACTGTAATTACAAGCTGTTCGTATGCTTATTTCAAATCCGTGTCACGCGGTACTTGTAAATTCGCAATTTAGCTTTTCATAACTACGACTAAAAATACTTAGCCCCAGCATGGTTGGCCAGTACTTCTTAAATAGAGGTCCACGGACCACTGCTGCTCGGCGAGTGTTTAAAAAGTATCAGCCTATAACTGTCCCACTGCAAGGCAAAGGCCTCTATCATAGAAATCAAGTCATCTCTACTATGATGGGATAAGGCTTAATCACCACGCTTGCCAAATGCGGATTGGTGATCACAAACCCGAGCTATGTTCGAAAAATTCAGCGAGTGTTTGAGATCACCTTAATCTATGAACATTTGAATTAATAAAATCATTGAAATAGTGCCTTATTTTCCAGGGACTGGAAGGTTAATAAACGCTTATTTACCATATCACAATTTCTGAAATCAATATTGAAAATCAATTTAAACGACTTTTGAACATGAAAAAGTCGATTTGCCTAATGCTTTTTAATTTTCACTTGAACGGAATATCAATATAATTGTTGAATCAAGATTTTTCACATTTTATAGTCGTTATTATCCGTGTAATTTTCCGAAATACGCTTACCGGTTGTGATGATTTAGATATTTTATTTATTGTTTTGAATAATATTGTTGTTATTTTAAAAAGTTTTAACTAAGTATTCCAACAAATTAGGATTTTTGCCAACCCGGAATACAAGCAATATGAGTTACGAGCAATAACAGGGTGTAACTGTGAATATTATATATGAACAAAATTTGTTCTATCACTTTTGGAAATTAGCATGAAAAAATTTCAACTTTTCATACAAAGTCACGTACTACGACTTGGTCATTTTGTATGGGGAGTCGAAAAAAATTTCGATCAATTTCGAAAAGTCGTTGAACAAATTTTGTTCAGAATGGTTGGAAGAACACGTGGTTAAAGGGATGTAAATGTGCACTGATACACCCTGTATGTAGTTTGATGTAAGTAATTAAAATGTTTGGGATGTCACGTTTCTCGTCTAACAGTATGATGTAACCAAAGACTTAGGATACCGCCCTGTTAATTATATGGTTGTAACCATAGCAAGCAACGTTTAAGAAACGGTCTAAAAACTAGCAATTTGGCAATCACGGTTTGAAACTACCTGTTTTTGGACGTGACCCATAATTGTTTTACATTAAATCGCCGTAATAGATCTTAATACGGTATTTGACAATTTTTTTATTTATTTTTGTAATCAAAAGACCTCTCAATGATAGAAACATCGTTGAAAGAATTACTTGGTTCTCATTTAAACTACCTGACATATCACAACTTTAAAATCACATTATTTTGGGCAAACCCAAAACGCTCCATACAAATGGCTACTGAGATGTGACGTCACAAATACGTATTTTGTATGCATTTCATTTGAATTTTGTATGGTAGCTATATCAAATGTTTCTATTATAATAGTTGGTGCAAATTGTATAGGTTATTCAATGGTATAATTATTTTTTAATAATTTCATACTTTTAAAATGGACTTGCCCATGAATCTTTGAATAACCATAAAACCAGCTAGACGTTATATTTTTAATTGAGAAGTTTTGCTATTGGCACATATTTACCTTTATTTTGATAAAATATATAATACTTTGTAAGCTCCAGAGCGTAGTCAAATATCCTATGCTGATCAGACCCTACCTAATGAACACGACCAATCTGCCAAGAGTGTCAACCACAACAAGAAATAATGTATGTGCCTCGAAATAAATGATAATAAAACGTGTTGATTTTATGAGTTTATTATAATACCTACTCATTTCAGCCAATAGACGTCCACAGCAGGACATAGGCCTCCCCCATTATTCTCCACACAGATCAGTCCTGTGCCGCCCCCACACCCAATGGATTCCCGCGACCTTCGCCAGGTCGTCGGTCCACCTTGTGGGGCCTGCCACGACTGCGTGGCCTACACTCGAGGACCTTTCCGCCCTAACGGCCGTCGGTTTTCCTCGCTATGTGCCCTGCGTATTGTCACTTGAGGCATGCAATCCTTTGGGATGTCTGTGACCTTAGTTCTCCTGCGGATTCCTTGAATAGCCCTCCACATTGCTCTCTGAGTGAGCCTTCTTAATCAATTACAATACTAAATTTTTATTAATGTCTGATAGATACTCACAGAAAACAGCCGTGAAGCAGCACTGTGCTGAGTTTCGCTGCGCGAGTGAAAGTACCGGAGGCCCAATCCGGGAAAAGGGGGGATTAAAGGTTGGCAGCACACTTGTGTCGCAGGTGTCCATTTGCGGCGGCAATCGCTTACCATCAGGTGATCCGTCTGTTCGTCTGGCACCTATCGCATAAAAAAAATGAACAGTTACTCACCGTGATGAAGGCGCCATACGCGTCGCTCATGTTGATGGGGTGCTCCATGTTGATCTCGGTGGCCAGCTCCTCCGGCCAGGAGTCCGGCACTACCGCGTCCGGCGCGCCCAGGAACCAATATACCTGGGTATTCAACAATTTTATCACAGTATATCCTGTAGTGTCATCATCATCATAATTAGCAACCCACACTCGTCCACTGCTGGACATAGGTCTCTCCTAATGCACGCCGCTCTGCTCCCGATTTTCGGCCCCTCTCATCCAGCCCACACCAACCAGCCTTTGAATGTCATCATCCCATTTTAGTGTATCTACATAGAATGTGCAACGGGCGGTTCGAATGAGTGCGTAGGAGCCGGGCGGTGTGTATGTAGGCGCGATGTCACACACATGCACTAGCATAATATATGGGAACTTATAGGGGGAACCACCACGCGTTTATTCCCGCTGTCCATCCTCTGCTTGTCCACCGGGGTGGACAGTGAAACATTAGTTTAAAAGATTCCCCCTGTCCATCCTCTCTTTCAACCGAGAAGGAGAGAAGTTTTTTTTTAAATACTGATGTCCACCCAGAGTGGACTAACAGGGGGTGGACAACGGGAATAAACCGATCCGAGTGCGGGCTGTACATACGTCGTCACATCGAGTTACCCTTGTTGACCTTTGGACCGTCCTTATGCCAGGGGCACAAGTACTATTTTTCCACTGCAGGGGGGGTAACTTGATCTGACGCTGACTGTACCTCGATCCGATGATAACTGTGATCGCTCGCATTCATTCGTTTCTATCTTCTACGTTGCCTGGTAACTCATAAGTGACAACTGACTATCCTATCCTAACGCAAGGTGGGTAGGCTATAAAACTAGTAACATATTGACTGCCTCGGTGGCGCAGTGGTTAGAGGGTCGCACTTTAAAGCGACGGCTGCGCAAGAGGTCCCGGGTTCGATCCCCGGTTCGGGCCAAAAATTTGTACCTAAGTTTTCGGCAAGAAATTCTTAGTGCGAGCTCGGAGTCTGGAAGTTGGCGGTCTTGTACCCCCGTGCCTCGGAAAGCACGTTAAGCTGTTGGTCCTGCGCCCGATCCCTCTCCGGTCGTGTGACATTAGTGTCCCATCGGATTATGAGGGTAAGGGAATAGAGAGTGCACTTGTGTTTGCGCACACACTTGAGCACTATAATATATCCTGCGTACGTGGCTGATCGTTGAGATTGGCCGCCGTAGCCGTAATCGGTTGGAGGATATTAACATATTGTGTTTTTATACATTAGTTAAAATCCTGGATATATAAGCAATGCAAACATTCCTCACATCTGTCATACATTCACAAGCTAGGCGAAACCATAAACAGTTGTTTTGTGTGATAGGTGGCAGACCAACAGACAAATCACCTGATGGTTACATAACTAGGTATAAACACTTTTTCTAGCATAGACTAGTGACGGTGTATCGTTAAATGTAATCCGTCGGCTCGTCTGCCCCCTAAAAAAAGTATCAGTATATTTATAAACTGTCCCACTGCAGGGCAAAAGGCCTCCATCATTGAAACCAAGTCATCGCTACTATGATGGTATTAGGCTTAATCACCACGCTTGCCAAATGCGGATTGGTGATCACATACCGGAGCTGTGTTCGAAAAATTCGAAACAGACTTCGCTCGACCCGGGAATCGAACCCAGGACCCCGAGATCACGACCCGATACTTAAGGTGACGGGTAGGGCACACTAGCGACGCCAATCGATTTTAATTTTTAGCTACTAAACCGGATCTATTTTAAACAATTTCGGGGTTCTCAATCTCTCATCTCATCAATCTCAACACTTAGTATATTTATTAAATAACCAAATATTACTCTAAATACCAATCAATAACGCGAAAAATATATTCACGCAGAAAGCGGCCACTTTTGGCGTGAATCAATTTTTCGCGTACAAATGTTGGGTCAGCATTTGTGCATGGTTATTTAATAAATAGTATAAGTGTTTGCCGAGAGGTTGTAACCCCGAAATTGTATAAAATAGATCCGGTTTAGTAGCTAAAGATTAAAATCGATTGGCTTCGCTAGTGTGCCCTACCCGTCACCTTAACCCCTAGACCTATCACATAAAAAAAATATGTAAGAAAACTATTTTTCGTGCGCGGAGCACGAATATTCATAATTTGACATCAGCAAACAAACTATGTAACTAGCAAAAAGAGGCGCGGACCTAAAGTCTGTGGTATGTAATTAAACTAATAACAGGACCAACTTCCGTCTTTATTATTTGATAGAAATGGGGTGAGCCCTGCGTCTCATAGCCACTGCGACCAGTAGATGATCTATTGTGGCAGCCCCGTAACCTATTACAGCACCTCATGTAGCTCCAGTTCCAGGATAAACCCGAGAATGGAGCTGATGGGGGAGCTCTTGATCTCGTCAGCTGAGATCATATGTGCTCCCAGGTGCCGGCTTCTACAGCGGTGCAGCGCTATGCACTCGCCGAGGACGTGGATAATCGTTTCCTCGTCCTCGCGACAGAACCTGCAGATTTTGGTATCTGAAAGGCCCATGTTGTGCAGGTGCTTGTTTAATTTGCAGTGCCCTGTGAGGGTCCGAGTGAGTGCCCTAACATGTCCTCTACTCAGTTTTCTTCTTTTCCGTCTTACTATTTTTGCATTCTCTATGATTCAAGATAATCGAACGAAACAGCCGGCTTGTACTTATGAAAGTAAAACTTCTTTTACTAATTAAAAAAAAATCGGGCATTCAAATATTGCGTAGAGGTTTAGAACAAACCTGCAATGGAATCTGTAGATATTTAATACACAAAAAAATACCAAGCAAAAAAAAAAGCAAAGCAGTGAAAATACCGCCTGAACCCCTCAATTAATGCAAGTAAATGTTTACTCGTGCTTCGCGAGTTCATGACGAGACATTAAAAGTTTTAATTTGATCGCTTTTACGACGGCTTACGTTTGACCTCAATCTTACCTGAATGCTGGCAAAGACTTTGAAAGTAAATTAGGTACACGCAAGCGAGTTCTAAAACTAATTTGATAGTTACTGCCTTGTAATAGCGTAAGAGAAACTTCTTACACTATTACTCGTCTCAGACAATGGTTCCGAGTAGAGGTGGAACAATTTTTTTTTCGTAACCTCGAATGTGTCAAGTTAATGTTGGACTATGATAAGTATATCTTCTCAAAAGACACTCACACTCTTGACCGTGGGAGAGCCACGCTTCGGCATGAATGGGCCGGCTCGACCGGAAGTGATACCACTGGCCTCACAGAAAACCGGCGTGAAGCAGCACGGTGCTGTGTTTCGCTGCGTGAGTGGGTACGGGAGGCCCAATGCGGGGGAAAGGGCGGGTTTAAAGGTTGGCAGCGCACTTGTGACTCCTCTGGTGTCGCGGGTGTTTATGGGCGGCGGCAATCTTTACCATCGGCTTACCATCAGGTGATCTGTCTGCTCGTCTGCCACCTATTACCTAAAAATAACCGGTGGCATTATACGGGGAGGAGACGAGTTTAACGCTTCGTAAGCGTTTTCTTGTGACTTCATTGGTGTTGCATTACCGTCAATTGATCCGTCTGCCACCTTTTACATAAAAAAAAAACAAATCAAAATACCCCCATTTCTAATACAAAACTGACGAACAAACGCATTAGATACCGTAAATAGCATTGATTATTCTATTTTGTACATAAACAAACCGGCAAAATGCACATTGCATGCGACCGATTGCATTCTTTGCATGCAATAATTATATTATCGCAGGTTAAAAATAGCCGTACTTCGCGAGTGTCCTTGTGAGCAACGGACCTTCGGATTCGAGGATAAACTTATTAGTTACAACACTGTACTTGCGGTTTCATCTGTTATTATTCAATGTAGTGATGCGCCGAATAGTGGTTTCACAGAATAACCCATTACCGAATAATATTCGGTTTAACTTTTACCGAACCGAATATTCGGAAGAATTGTTCGGCTTACGATTTCCATACAATGAAATCCATACAAAAAACGGTGTTAGTGAACGCTGCCTATGGTCCAAGGGTTGCGGGTTCGATCCCCGCACAGTACAAACATTTGTGTGTATGAACATGTCTGTTTGTATTGGTCTGGGTGTTTGTATGTATTATGAGTATGTATTTACAAAAGAAAAGTATTATATGTATATATATTGACACTGACCGGATGGCGCAATTGGTAGTGACCCTGCCTCTTACGCCAAAGATCGTGGGTTCGATCCCCACCCTGGACAAACATTCGTGCGATGAACACTTGTGTTTGTTCGGTGTCTGGGTATAATATATGTATTTAAGTATATATTTGTGTTCCTCTGTTGTCTGATATCTGTAACACAAGCGCTTAAGCTACTTAGTACGGAATCAGGTCAATGTATGAGATGTTGTGAGAATTATTATTATTTGTAATTCCACTGTTGATTCTGATATCCGTAACACACAACCGTCTTGAGCTACCTATCTCGGAGTCAGATCAATGTATGTGATGTTGTGAAATATTTATATTTCGTAATGTCACAAGCCCCAGAATTGGGCTCCTGGTTCCAACCATGTACGTTACGTAGCATTGCTGGCGAGATGACAAGCGAACCGTACCTCACCGCCCGCTACCCACTCCCACACCGCGCTATCACTTTTGAAAAACATCGCACAGTTACCTACATTATAATGTTACGATAATGTGGTTATCATAACAGAAATATTCATTTTCAATCCCTTACAAAACGTGATTTAAAATAAGTAGTGGGATTAACACAAGGAATAAGTATATAACTAGAATAAACAGGATAGCTAAGAAAACAATTAGTCAACCCGAATTATTCGGCCCTAATACCGAATATTCGGCCGAATACCAAATACGAACCAAGTATTCGGCGCATCTCTATTTCAATGTCAAAAATTGTTCACAAACTACAATTCTATAACCTGGACTATTAATGAAAAAAGAGATACACGAATCCGCATAAGATAACCTTTCTCGTGATATAAGAACTTACAAGCCTTCAAGAACACAATCAAAATCGATGCAACCTGGCCTCCCATACTAAACTTTTTTAAATTTCATTGATAAAGTTTTTCAGTACCATTGCAAATAGGTACTCACTGGCAAATTTTTGAATAACCTTGTATCGGCGGCATTGTGTCTTCTATGAAACATTATAGCCCTTTTAATTTTCATATATGTAACGATTACATACATAAATATGATTGATCAGTAGCATCAGCCTTTGTTATAAAATAAATCCCTTCTTTGTAATCTATTTTATACAGAAACTACAAATCATTGCCAACACCACAATGAATGTATTCAAATGTATAGGAAATTAAAAGACGATTATTCAAACTATTGAAACTTTTCCTTTCAAGTTGTAGGTGTCGACCTTCACCCATGAAAAGTGAAGGTAAAATAAATTAATACCCTACAATGATAACAAATTGGTGATAACAAAATGGGGGCTGGAGGGGATCGATTTTTTTTTATGTGATGGTAAGCGATTGCCGCCGCCCGGAGTCACAAGTGCGCTGCCAACCTTTAAACCCCTCTTTCCCCCGGATTGGACCTCCGGTACCCTCACTCACGCAGCGAAACACGGTTTTATGTAAGGCCGTGGTATCACTCCGGTTGATAGCTACAGGCCGGCCCTTTCATGCCGAAGCGTGGCTCTCCCACGATCAGTTATCAATCAAGTCAGTCAAATATTTACAAGTCAAAACCTTATTTGTAAATATTTTTCGGTATTGCCTAATGCTTTATTAGTAGGATTTTGAAGCATATATACAGAATTGAATTAAATACAGAGGACGACGGATAACTGAATAAATTTTGTTCACGCCATCCACGAAGATTGCTAGGTATATATATTTTCGACCAAACCAATTCTCGTAATATGTTTTCTTGTGTCTTGTCTATTTTTCGCAGTATGATGTGCAGTGATACATACATTTTAGATGCATTCGATAGAACTGTTACTCTAGCGTTCTTGAAATTCTTAGTGTCAGCCCGGAGTCTGGTAGTTGGCGGTCTTGTATCCCCGTACCTCGAAAAGCATGTTAAGCTGTTGGTCCTGCACCCGATCCCTCTCCGGTCGTGTCACACTGTGTGTAATAATAGAGCGCGCACACAATATATCCTGCGTACGTGGCTAAACGTTGAGATTGGCCGCCGTAGCCGAAATCGGTTGGAGGATATTACTCTTGTGTTTTACCTGACACTAACTCGGTAAGCGAAAATGCGCTCATCATCGTGGAGGACGCGAACTAGAAATGTTTGGAATTAAAGCATGGAGTATGAAAGAAAAAATGACGATTTGAGTAGCGCATGCAGACGATGTTCATTTAGAAAGAAGGTAACAGACTCGATAATTATTAACATTGACTTACATCAAAAATCTTCCCCAAATCTGTGGCAAGACAGGAACAATTGTAGGCGACTATACCCAACTCTTTCACCTGTTAAAACGAATTGTACAGTTAGATGGTAATAAATACATTACTGTGTTTAAGAATACAATTGGCCATTAAGCATAAAAAAATGTATTTTTTTTTAATTAAACCTGATTAGATTAGAACAATTATCTTTCCAGGGGTTAATGGACAACATTTCAAAATTGCTAAGCTCCGAAACAAAAAATACCAATTCTTTGTTTACTTTTCCGCTGCTCGAATATATATTTATTCATTTTTTATATTGCTTATTTACTGAGAAAAAAATTAAAAACTAAAAAACGTAAGATGACGTCAACGGACGGCAGAATGTAAAATATTTCTTTGCTTAGCACATTATAGTTTTAAATTTACGAAATGCCAAACCCATGACATGTAACTGTCAAAAAATAGACAACTTGTCAACATGGAATGTATGAATGATGTTGACAATGTTGACACTAGTATTACTTACCTTTGACAGTAGTACCTTTTTTTATTAAAACAATGATAAGCAAAGGAATATCGCTGTATTCAGCCGTCCGATGACGTCATTTGGCGCTTACGTCTATTTAGAATAAAAAGAATTTCAATAATTATTTTATGCATGAAAATGGACAAATTTTGAAAAAAGAAAAAATATGGGTCTGTTCATTTTATGTCTATTTTCATATAATAAAACAATATGGACATGTTAAAAATATGAAATGTTGTCCATTATATTAGATTGTTGTACTCGAATATGTTGTTTGTATGTCCGGCTTCCGGCTGGTGAGAATACTTACTTCTGTGAGTGATCGCCAGTCCATGTTGGCACTTCCAATATAAAAATGAGTTCTATCTATAATCCAGAATTTAGTATGAAGAACGCCATTACCGAGGAGTTTGGAAAAATTTAAACTCCTCACCTGAACAAAAAAATATATAAATAGGTATTAAAGAAAGAGATACAGGTGCCTTATTACTATCTAGATTAGTATTTCAAATTTTTTGTTTACCTGCGCGGCTTTCTTCCTAACTAAGTATTCTGTATCTAAATTAGGATTTAACTTAGTGGGCCAATTTTGAGCAATTTTTAAATTAATTTTTCTTTTTGACCCGGCAGCATATAATGCTTGGAACACTTGCTCACCCTGAAAAAGGTTCAATTTATCATTATTAGACTACATAGTCTAGTCATTACTTATACATATAAGTCAACATTTACAGTCGCAAATTGCAATTTAAAGGCCCATTCAAATCTAGGTAGGTACTGAATCATCAAGATTTCTATGATAGTAAATTTGAATATCCAATAAATTTTATAGCAATGTTTACGTTTAATCCATTAGTACATTTGACCTTTTAACTGTGAACTTTATTATTACTGTAAACTAAGGTCGATAATGTTTTCTCTTTTACGTTACCATCAAGAGTTAAGAGATACTATCCCTCACTTTTAAACCGGGAATGCTTGTATAATAACAAAATATTTAAAATAAGATTTACTTACCTCTATTGAGGTATTATATGGATAAACTTCATTAAACCTAAGACTCCAGTAAAAGGATGCTATTTCTATAGATGTTTGAGCTTCGTCTATCAAATCAAGCCACACGTTTTTAGTGGGAAGATGTGTTGCGTTTGGCGGGTACATATGACCCTCCGGTATACTTTCTACTAAAGATAACCTGTAAACAAAACATCCAATCAACCCAAGGAAATGTAAGTGGTAATAATGACGCAATGATTTTAACAAACAAAAAAATATCTATAATTATTTGGATCCACTATTAAATAGCATTTCTGCACCATATAATTGGTGCCAACAATACGAATTCAAAAAAATATACATAAATAAATAAATTCATACATCACATACATTCATCTGATTTTAAACCTAAGTACTTTTGTTACAGAAATAAGACAACAGAGGAATTACAAATATATTACTTAAATACATATTTATACCCAAACACTGAACAAACACAAGTATTCATCACACGAATGTTTGTCCAGAGTGACAATCGAACCCTCGTCCTATGGCGTTCGAAGCAGTCACTGCCAATGCTTTACATTGCATTGGGCCAGTCAATGCAATGGACAGCCACATGTAACTTATTACCTTTGCCATTCTTCATCTCATTATCGCCATAATGTTCACATGGTCAGTTATTAATGAATCATTATATTATCAACTAGAGGCCCGCCCTCCCTTCGTTTTAGGACATTAGTGCCACTTTATTCCAATAGGTGGCGCTAGGTGTCAATTCCATCGTTTCGTGTTTTCGAGTCACCTATAAGAGTTGCCGCTGTCTATAGGATTTGCCTCTTTATAATAGCATATATTGAGAAAAGTCAAATTTTAGTAACGCAAAATAATGTCTGTCTGTATATCAAATAAGAAACATGACAATAAGAAAAGCACGAAAGAACTAACATTTAGTTTTCCATTCTCTTTTCGAGGTCAGATTTTAACGGCGCTACGCAATGCTAACGACAGCACAACAATAAAATACATTAGGTATAAGGTATACCTTGAACTTGAAGTTAATACCATGAGGTCTTGACCGTACTATGTACCTACCCGCCTTCGCCTGACCTGGTGTGACGCTTTTTAATTCAACCAAGTATTGAGTGTTTGAAATTTAAATTTCATTCCAAGTACAACTTCAACAGGTATCAAACACCTGTGCATTCGTATCGCGTTAATTTATGACTGAATCGTTGATTTTAGATTTTTTTTGGAGATATAAGCCGTACCTATTTTCTGGTCGAGAATTGGATACCTATAAGGAGAAAGATCGAAAAGATGTTAAATAAAATTACCGAAAAGTGACACTGAAATTGTGCACTCTTACACTAGCCCCCACCGGGTTTATAACGCCGCACCTTTCATCTTCTTTCCCTCATTTGATTTCGTTGAAGGCCCCAGGCTTTTTTGTGTTATAGAGATAGATAACCGCTGTTTCTTTTTGATTTGTTACAGACATTCTATTCTAGAAAATACTAGGCAAAATTTAAAAACTTCTCACCTACACTCATCTGAGCAATGCAAACTGACCGGAGTACTGGGAGTAGTCATTTGAACAACGGTTGGCTGGTCGAGTAGTGGCACCAACACCACCAATACTATCAGCACTATAACTATGGAGACAGGAATGCAGGATGGCCTGCACCATATGCTGCGCTTCTTCCTTCTAAAACATGAAAATAATAATAAAGCCTTTTGTTATCAATACTATAGTATGGCTCTTCTTAACACTGTGTGCTACTCGGTATAGGCCTCCTCCAATAATGAAAATATTGAAGGTGGCCTAAATATGAAAATACTGTAGTATATTTAATATAGTAAGTAATTTAAGTATGCATTCGACCACAAACATCAGTGTACATTAAAACCAATGCTGGTTTATGTTACACTGATTATGCCATATGAATACCTGTGTAAATTTAATATGTAACTTGTTTAAAAAATAATAATAAAAAAAAAAATGTTTTTAAATTAAAATATGACTAGATATTTTTTATAGCATACATTGTTTACTAAAAATAAGAATTGTAATGAACTAAAGGTTGACAGAGAACACCTCACCAGGAGTGTATCAAGAGCCACACATCAAAGTATACACTTCTGTCACATTTTTTCAATGGATTATTTGTGTCAATAACAACTAATGAGGAAAATTGAAAGATTGTACTTACCTTAATTTTAAATGTGTCTAATAATATATACAAGGGAAAATAAAGATATTAAAATGAATTTTTAATTACATGAAACGAAATGATTAAGTCCTGAAAACTGGGGATAAAGTTGGATGTGAATTTGGTTAATTAGCATCATTGATGAAACAAAATGACTGTGAAAGGATGATGATGAAATAAAAAAATAATAATATCAGCAACTCACTTATCATTATAACTATTCCCATTTTCATCCCTCATCATGAATATCTGCTCCCACTGCTCCAACTCCTCATCAGACGACGAAGCGTTCCCCACACTCCCAGTCTCGAGCACAGTCTGAAATCCAAAAGGTGTTTTGCACAACACACCAACTTTTAGGTTATGGCGCCGGGACATGCAATATATTCCTATCAAATATCATGAACTGTGATAATTTCAGTAGGCTATTGTGAGGATAACAAATGAATAGTTACTAGCTAAATATTTGACTATGTTTAACTATAAACCTTTTAAAATTAGTTAAGCTCAACAATACTAACTTTCCAAACGTCATTTATTTTTTTAGGATCCAAAACAAAGAACTTCATATTGTAACAAATAAAATTAATACATAGGTATGTACAGAAATTAAATATGTATGTATTATATTAATTCCGAGAAACAAAGAGAAAAAACAATGACAGACTACTCAACTAACAACATAAATGCAACTTATTTAAATTGACATTTGTTTTTTTAATCTCGTGAGATAAATAGTAGTAGTGACTGAGTAAGGAAGCTGCATACAATCGAGAGATTAACAAAACAATAAACAGATTAAATTAAAAAAAACTGATTGAGTTTTATTAAGATATTATGATTAAATGTCACAGTATATCACAGTTATAGGTTTTTCTTTTTTTGTAACTTAAATAAAATTGTTTAACTTTTGCCTATCTAAAAATTAATAGTAAAAACCGGCCAAATTAATCAAATTACTAACCATTTGCACTGTTATATTTTCACTAAGTAACCAAAGAATTTAGATTTTTAATGAAATTAAGAAGATCACATAAAGAACTATATTTAACGCAATCACTAATAGAACACGTATAAAACTGCATTTTCGTATATCCTGTTGTTCCTTTACAAACCGTGCAGGCGCATTAGTAGCAAAAATATTACTGCAAAGTAGATGACGTCGGCAACCACCGCATTGTGCATGTGCATTTTAAATACTAGGTTAGTACGGACTGGTAAACTATGCGGGGCACAACTTTTCAAGCAGATAGCTATTGTCGTTTCAGTAAAACTGTTATCTATGCATTACCAACGTTAATTGCATGACAATGACCTTATGTGACGTGATTATGTTGTTGATAACTGCATAATCATATTAAAATATTTATGGATGTATCATTATTCAATATGTATACAAGTGCATAAAACTCATTCCAAAATTCAAGTTTGTAGATTCACTTTCTTGTATTAATATTACAACATACCTTTTGTTTATAGAACACGTTTGAATTTTTGTCACATCGTACCTAAAATGGAAGTCTTCAAAACAGCGCTAGCAAACCAAATGAATTACTTAGACACCTTTTATAATTTATTCACTCATCGTCACTGTCGTGTGAACTTAACTAGCGAACTTTGTACACTGTGACAATTTTAGCATTGACAAATTAATTTAGCCTAAAATATTTTTTTGGTTGGATTTGAATATTAAATAATGAGTCACCGTTCTAAGTATTTTGTTATTTCATCAAACATCTCATATTACTTACTTATATAATAATGTCTAAAATATAACATTTCACCATGAAAGAGCCATGCTCTAGCATGTATGGGCCGGCTCGACCGGAGTGATATCACAGTCTCACAGAAATCCGGCGTGAAGCAGCATCTGTCTTACGGCATTTCGCCGACTGAGTAAGGGTACCAAAGGCCCAATCCCGGAGGCATAAAAATGGTCGTGACCCCATTTGTGTTGGCAGTCCATTGGCGAGGCAAAGATTATAGGCGCTCCCCTAGCGGTGATAATTGGAAGCTCTCTAAGAATGACACTTAGCTATATTTTAAAGTAATGTTTGGTTAAAAGTTTTGATTTATTCATGTTCACGATTAATAATATTATCCGGCGGCTAGTAAAGCAGAAATACGATGTATTGTTGCGTTCCTCAATGTAATACGTACGCAGCTTCGGGAACAAGTTCCCAAAATACAAAATTATGAAGTTAAACATTTATATTGAAGACTGCTTTAGGAATAATCAAGCTAATTTCATTAGAAGTGAGTTTGTTTTCATCATTTACAGGTTACAGGCTACAAACTATTTTCCAAACAGCCTAAATAAAATCAATACATTTTTAAGTACTACTCAGCTTTAGTTTTTTTATTGAAAATCGTGTCATTGTTACATATTCCACGGTCGTTAACTAGCCTTGAATGAAATATTTCGAAATACACATTAATATACAGTAAAAAAATATGATTTTTATCAAATGAAACTCTTCTGATCACTAAATATTTTCGTGTTTCACTCTTTAATATTTCCTCACCAGGATGATCTGGTATTTTCTGCCGACGCTTCATTATTGTGACCGAACCACATTTATCCCAAAAATAAAGAGAATATTAACCACTATCCCGTAAAGTTGTATGAAAACTTTCAATTGGTCGTTCTTAGACATCTTCTAAAAACTGACACCAGATGTACTAGTGAGAATCTTTGGCTCCCCAATAGCCTGCAATCGCTTACCATCAGGTGATCCTTCTACTTTTCTGGCGCCCCTTTATCACTTAGAAAAAATACATGTTTTAGTGCAATGATACAATTTGTTGCTATATAACAATAATTAGTATTTTTATGACTTAAGCCCATTTTCACCCGCTAGAATATTATTATTAACAATATTTAGTTGATTGACTTCACAACATTATTAGTAATCGGCAAAATCACCTTCATTATTTTACATTTAACGTCGTGTCAGTGATTAAGTATTATTCTAATCGATTGATTAAACAACGTATTATTGTCACAACACTACAAAACTTTTTGGCGGGAACTACTTCGGCAATTTAATATATTTCCGTCCGTCTGTTCATTATTTATTAGGTATACACTTATTTGTAGTTTTGTCGGCCTACGTACTTTGTAATAAATAACATATTATACGTAAGACAAGACGAGTAAGTAAATCATATTAATTGAAACATTAATTCAATTTTAAAATAACAAAGTGAATTTATAAATTTGAAAGCGTACTTCATTACGATCTAAAATCTTAGATTAATACATTTAATGTAAGTTTAAAATGAAATTAGGGCCATCTAAGTAAGTGCTTTTTCGATAGAAGTAGGTGATACGAATGATCAGCATCAAAAGTAGCTGAACACTTTAGTACCATGTCAAAGTAAGCGTTCTGCTTATTATAGTCAGTTTCTAAGAGTCACGTACAAAATCTTACTTCGACATGGTACTAATGTGTTTTTGATGCTGGCAGTAGAGTCACGAGCAAAATAGATAGGTATAGTATGTTACAATTGTATGTTAGGTGAAAAGGCCTAGCCTAACCTTATCTGGCAAGCGTGGTGATTAAGCCTAATCCCATCATAGTAGCGATGACTTGATTTCTATGATGGAGGCCTTTACCCTGCAGTGGGACAGTTATATAGGCTGATTAAAAAAAACCTTATCTGAAAATGTTTGAATCAAACGATGAAAGTGTTATGTATTCGCTACAAAATTCTTTTTTCACACGAACGGAGGTAGGTAAAAGTCAATGTATGTGCAGGTACCTACTATCGACAAGGGAAAACCTTAGTTTAGGAGCAGGATAGGTACGTCTGTGATGTTGTTGCAATTCATTTACCGTAGATATCCTTCAGAGTAAGTAGTAAAGGCATAAAAGGAATTAACTTGAGGTACCTACTGAAAGCTTTTATATCAGAACATAAAGTAGGTATTTATTATTAGTACCTAAGTACCAAGCTGTTGCAGACGGTCTCACCCATATTAAATCTGTGGTGCCACCCTATGTTCCGATTTAATACCTATTACATCCAAACATTTACAGAACTACTTTAAACCAGACGATTACTACGTCTAGACGATTTCCAGTCTTGGATTAGCCAGACCCGGTATCTATGTGCCTACGTATATGTATAGAGGGGCACTTTTTATACGTAGGCACTTAGATACACAAATACAGACGCTACTGTTTCTTTATTAGTATTGGAATACATTAAAGCATCCCTCTAAAAATTACCTATTTGCACATCAAAAGTACTAATGGAGAATAATAGATATACAACATCGCATAAAACTATGGTCCCAGTTAGCATTAGAGCTAATATCTATACAAATACATTTTTTGTTTCATCAAAACGACCAAGTATTGATGAAATTATAGAAAACTAAAATTTCGCAGGCGCGCGCTAGTATTGTAACGTCACCGTAAAACTATTTTTTTTTTGAAATTATGTATCTCGGGAAATGCACGACGTATCGTCATATTATTTTCAGTCATGTTTTTATTTTCAATCAAGTTGATAGAGATACGGGCGATGTATTGCCAGGACAAGCGAGTGGACTGAGCTAGTGATGCGAAGTAATGGGACGGCAATGTCGTCACTTTACAACCCTTGTACTATAAATCAAATATCTCGGAAACTACACGACGTATTGTAGTAACTTTTTCAATCATATTTTTTATTTCACCTTGAGTGTAAAATTAATGTAGGGAGATCGTTTATCATCAATGAGAACAGCAGGGGCCCAAGTATGGATCCCTGACTGACGCCAGAACGGGTGTGATACGGTTGGGATAAATACGAGCCAAGCCTAACAAACTGCTGACGATCAGAAAGATAGTTCGCTAAAAGCCGTAACAATTTAGGCGTGAAACCTATGCAAGAAAGTTTGGAAAGCAAAATGTCATTATTGACCCGATCAAACGCCTTCCGAAAGTCAAAATATAAAACATACACTTGGCAGCCACGGTCCAAGCTAGAAGAAATGTAGTCGACAAGAGTTACTAAATTTGTATTAACTGATCTCTTACTTCTAAATCCGTGCTGCTCGTTAAAAAGGTATTTACTGACCTGAGCATTGATATGTCTATGAAGGACAGTCTCAAATATCTTAGCTGGGGAAGATAATATGGCTATCGGTCGGTATTCTTCGACTTTCATTTTATTATTAGTTTTTGGTATGGGAGTCACTTCGACGACGTTAAAAATTCTTATATTCAACTCATTAAAGGTATATTCAACTCATTAAGGTGACGGGTAGGGCACACTAGCGACGCCAACCGATTTTAATTTTTAGCTACTACCGCCAAAAGCATCCACTTTTAGCGTGAATAAATTATTCGCGAACAAAAACGGACCCAACATTTTAATAAATAGTATAAGTGTTTGCCTAGAGGTTGTAACCCCATAATTGTTTAAAAAAGATCTGGTTTAGTAGCTAAAATTCAAATCGATTGGCGTCGCTAGTGTGCCCTACCCGTCACCTTAAGTAGTATTTCCGTCGGTTTTATCTAAGTATCGTAGACGACATAATATTCTTATTTAGTGCAATGGTAGCTTAGTTGTTAAAACGTTTGCCATATGATCGGAAGGTCGTCGTAGGTTTGTATCCGAGCACGCAAACACGTAAGTAAAACTATGATCTAAAATGAAGACTAAGCTTACCTTAATGCTGTTGATTCTGATATCCGTAACACAGGTGCTTGAGCTACCTATCTTGTAGTCAGATCAATGTATGTGATGTTGTGAAATATTTATTTATTATTTATTTATTTATACTTAATAATTAAATTGTTTTTCTCAGCTTCAAAACACGCAACCTAAGTAGACTGTAGTAAGCATCAAGCAATGAAATATATTCGTAATAAAGCTTTAACTAATTTGTTTTTAAATTACGAATAGATTTTCGTAGGAACTGGGTTTACACTTAGTTGAAGTTATTAATAATGTTAAAGTATTTTTACGTCCAGAACCAATGTTTCAAAAGTTTTTCACTTCTCTTGTTATTATGTCACACACATCACAAATTTTATTTACCGCAAAAAGAGGTTTGAATCCTGTTTCCTTATTCGTACTGCGAAACAGTGGAATCAGTTGCCTGAGGAGGTGTTCCCTAGAGGTTACAATTTGGGGGTTTTCAAAGCGCGAGTGAATAGGTATCTTCTAGGTAATCGTGCTACATCTTAGACCATATTATCACTTACCATCAGGTGAAATATGGTCAAACGCTTACCTATCTACTATAAAAAAAAATACACAGTAATGTTAGTAAGGTGTAAGATGGAATTGAGATAACAATTATATCACACTATAAAATTGTAACAAAGGAAACCGTTTGAGCAGGTAATACAATTTTGAATGTGGGTAATAAATATCCTAAAGTTATAACGCCTAAATGGTAACTAAGCACACAACACCAGAAGGCTCGAATACGTACTGAAGTTTTAACTTGGAACCTAACTTGCGAATAGCAGGATATTCAAATAGTCATCAATATTGCGTGCAAGTAATAGTAAACAAGCGTAGGTACCGTTTATAAACGGGCAGACTATTGATTTCTGTTTCGGATTTCAGATACTAAACTTGCCTTCTAGGGATTGATGCTTTTACAGCATGGTAGGTTTTGATGAGTAATCGAGTTTAACTTTACAAGCAGTAAATTTTTAGAAATTTTAATACCTTTAGCATTCGTGAGCCATCCTCTTCACATTATGTCATTCCCGGTTCCTTTCTATTCTATACTTTATACAATGGAATAGAAAATAAATATTCATTCACTGTCAAACATAAAGCGAAGAACCGCAACCTTAATACGCTTGGACCATGTCCCGGATTCAGTCTGGTCATTACAATGAAGCGACTGCCTTCGCAACCGATACGCAAGGGAACCAGGCTGGACCATCTACGTCCAGAATCAGTAGGTATCCACAAAGTTGACTAACTTAGAAACGTGCATGTTTCCTCACCATGATTTATTACCTTCACCATCTGGCTAAATAGGTAATGGTTTAAGCCACGCACATAGATTTGAAGAACCATTAGGTGCATGCTCCGATTCGAACCTACCACATCCTGTTCAGAAGATACATAGGAATATGCACCTTTGTCCAGTGAGCATCCGCTTTCGCTGGTAAGTCCAAAAAGGCACTTGACATCATATGTATCAGCCTATAATATTGTCCCATTGCAGGGCAAAGGCCATCATAGAAATCAAGTCATCGCTACTATGATGGAATTAGGCTTAATTTGGCACCACGCTTGCCAAATGCGGATTAGTGATCACAAACCCGAGCTATGTTCGAAAAAATCGACACATACTTTTGCTCGACCCGGGAATCGAACCCAGGACCCCGAGATCACGACCGGGTACTTAAACCACTATACCAAACGGGGAGTTCCCGGCTTAACATATACATACTTTTAAACCCAAAGCTACTTGAAGATAACTAAGGCAGTTGACATTGAAACCATTGACTCCACTTTTGATAAAAATATAACTTCTGTTCTATAATTAACCAATAAAAGAATGACTTCACCCTGAAGCTACAGTATCGGCAATGGCTTTCTTAGAAGCCTGAGTCCTTGGCGATGCGCAATTACACATTCTGATACAATAGCCTTACTGAGCTTGAACTCAACGATTTCGTCGAATCAACACGGATATAAAAAACACAGATTTAAAAATCAGATCAACATTTTAGGTGGCAAACGAGCAGCACGGATCGCTTGATGGTAAGCGATTGCCGCCGCCCATGGACACCCGCGACACCAGTGGAGTCACAAATACGCTGTCAAACTTTGAACCCCCCTTTCCCCCTTTCGGCACCCTCACTCTTACATCAAAATAGTGCTGCTTCACGCCGGTTTTCTGTGAGGTAAGTACATGGTGAATTTATAAAAAAAAGTTTTGTTAGTTACACTATTTTTATTTTAAAACGATTTGGTTGAAAATTGGCAGAAAGGTAGCTTAGAACCAGGGGAAGGACAGGATACTTTTGTCAGATTCCTGTGGGATAAACAAAACCGAATAGTACGCAAGCGGAACCTAGTTTTTAAAATCAAGACCACTCTGACTGAAACAATATCTACCTCGCTAAATTGAAAGGAAATGTTTGACATTTTAATAAAGGTATTGACGGGTTAATCAATAAGTAGATACAGTCTGCATGAAAATACTCGTATTATAATTGTAGGGTCAAGTGTGGGGACAGTATAACAAGGGTACAGAGTGTAACATAAGGAATATCTCTGTCTATTCTTATTTTTCTATGGTCTGTCTTGACGTGTTTTTTTTTTGTAATGGCGTCTATTGAATTTCGATTTAACTTTTCCAATGTCGAGTGATTAAAGAGACACATGTTCGAAGACGTAATTGTCCGGTGTTTAGAGTTGGATCTCTTTAATTAATTGAGTTTTCATTATATATATATAAAAAATCAAAATATACGGGCTACTATCTAGGACAAACAAAACGTACACGTCACATAGACAACACAGCAGTTAGTTGGGAGATTCTGAGTATTGGTTAAATATTTTTTTATAAGATGAGAAAGAAAGAGAGAGGAGATAGGGGAAGTTAATAGGGCGGGGAATTTATGAGGGATTGACGTGTTTTATTAGTTGTATTACCGTTTTTTATCGTCTCAGCCGTCATATTGAACTGATGTCATCAGAAGTCAAATTTTAAGGTAAACGGAAAACTGTTCGAATTTGTATTTTTTAGTGAAATAAACGGGTTAATAACAAGTGAAATATTATTTTTATTATGAATGAAATATATGTTTCCCATAACTTCAAATCCACGGAAGGTTCGTTTTGTTGTTCGTTTGGGGAACCCAAAAAAAAAACAACAGAACGAACTAAAATATTTAAACGTTCCAGTTTCAGTCAAAGACATCACATCGGCATAAAAGAAATGGAATTCTACAAAGTAAACGCGACGGAAATCCTAAGCCTGAGGGAAATTGCAAACAATAATGGAATCTCCAAAAGGTCTGACCTCTTTGTGTTACAGCTGTTTTAAATATTCACGGCACCACGCGACGTTATCTGAGATCGCACATTCCTGACCATGTGGGTCTATTATGCACGTTACGCACATTACGTCTAGGGTTATCTTCGCGAAACAATGAAGACATTCGAGTTTTGTGTCTGAGCCTTTATTTATTTATTTTATAATTTTTTTATGCATTACAAATCTCCACAGCTCTTATTGATATTATACAAAATCTCTTATACAAATACTAATCTTTACCTAGTGTCCTGTGAATTTTTAACCCACCTTTAAACTTCAGATATATTATATTACATTGATCTCATCGATCATTTGACGCTGACTATATCCGGAAATCTGTGTTACAATATTCTAAGACGATTAAGGGGTTCCGTAGACAAATGGCAAAAAACGGAACCCTTAGAGATTCGTTATGTCTATCTGTCTGTCCGTCTGTCACAGCCACTTTTTTCCGAATCTATAAGAACTATAATATTGAAACTTGGTAAATAGATGTATTTTGTTAACCGCATTACGATTTTTACACAAAAATAGGAAACTAACTTCTATAATAAAAGTCTGCCAAGCGTGGTGAGTATGGCAATTACCCCTCATGTGATTGAGGGAGGCCCGTGCCCCAGCAGTGGGGACTTAAATGGGCTGATGATGATGATGATAATAAAAGAATTATAAAACAACAAAAAATATATGACATACATTACCATGACAACTAACAACGAAAATTGGTTTGTACTAGATCTAGCAATTATTTTTTTTGATACGTTACCAACCGTAAACCGCAATTTACCTTATCTTACTTGCAGCCACAGAGCCCTTCATGGGCGAGTCCGACTTGCTCTTGGTCGGTTTTTATAAGTACAATTTAAAATTAAAAGGCTAACGCCTTTGCTCGCAGCAATGTTCGTTTCTATTATTTTAAGATTTTTTTTCATAAACTTGATTCTACTTCATGACCTATTGCTACTGTTTTTACAACAAGAACGCAATTCCTTTTCAAGGCTGAGTAATAATGTAAAAGTAGGTACTCTGTGGTAATAATATCCAACAATTTTCACTGTCTGAGTTTTGTTTAGCATCTTGCAACAAGGTCGATTGTAAATTCCAAATATTAGTAGAGAAAACGGCGTGGTCCCTGTACCATTGTACGGTCAGCATCAAAAGTAGCTAAACACATTAGTACCATGTCGAAGTAATATTTTGTACGTACCCCTTAGAAACTCACTATAATAGGCAGCACGGTTACTTTAACATGGTACTAAAGTGTTAAGCTACTTTTGATACTGACCAATTATCTACTGTGTTACGGTCAGCATCAAAAGTAGCTTAACACTTTAGTACCATTACAAAGTAGCATTTTTACGTACCCCTTAGAAACTGACTATAATAGGCAAAATGGTTACTTTGACATGGTACTAAAGTGTTAAGCAACTTTTGATGCAGACCGTACAACCAAGGGTACAAGCATCGTTGCCATGGCGATGTGTGTAATAACAAAATTAGGCAAATACACTCCGAAATGACCGAGGAATCTTGACACGAGTAAATTATCACCCTGAGACATTTAATGCGTGGAACAAATTGAGCCAGAAGTTGAACATGAAACGTGACCGTGCCGAAAAAACCGATGGATGTCAATAAGTTGGTATTTGTTCGAGGAAATAAACAAAATTAATGTTTGGAAGTCATAATATACTTACTATGAAGTGATCCGGCAGAGAACCAAAGTCATCGACATCATCATCATCATTATTTCAGCCAATAGACGTCCACTGCTGGACATAGGCCTCCCCCAATGACATTGCTCACCGGATTAGCAAGTTTAAGTGGCAGCGGGCTGGCCATATTAGCCGCAGAACCGACAACCGATGGGGTAAACGAGTTCTAGAGTGGAGACCGCGTCTTGGCAAACGTAATGTAGGGCGCCCTCTGGCTAGGTGGGGGGACTGTCAGCATCAAAAGTAGCTGGCTGATGGCTGGCAAGAGCTGGATGCGAGAAGCCATGGATAGATCACAGTGGCGAACAATTGGAGAGGCCTATGTCCAGCAGTGGACTGCGATAGGCTGATGATGATGATGAATATACTTACAAGGCTTTCGTGAATTATCTAACAAGCGAAAGTTGGACAAACAAACAAACAATCATTTATTTCCGAGAGAATAGGTACATTTGATACAGATAAAGGTCTTAGATATTGGTACCTATCTAGTGTTGTACTCTGCTTGCGTGCAAGCGTGCAAATAATAGTATTTAGATATAACTAGTCTTCTAACTCTATGCTACTAACTTAATATAATAATGTAGCCTAGTACTTATATCTAAAAAAAAATATTTTTCAATACTGAATGAACGCCCTGTTGGTCTAACGCCCTGATGATCTAACTCCCTGTTGGTCTAACGCCCTGTTGGTCTAACGCCATGTTGGTCGAGTTGTTTAAGTACCGGGTCGTGATCTCGGGGTCCTGGGTTCTATTCCCGGGTCGAGCGAAAAGTATGTTTCGAATTTTTCGAACATAGCTCGGGTTTGTGATCACTGATCCGCATTTGGCAAGCGTGGTGGTTAAGCCTAATCCCTTCATCGTAGCGATGATTTGATTTCTATGATGGAGGCCTTTGCCCTGAAGTGGGACAGTTTATAGGCTGATACTTTACTTAACTGAATGAAATATGTTACCATATCATATGTAATATTTACAACTGAATTATTATGGAGTCCCGATCCAGTACAAACGATAAAAAGTTTGAGGTAAAACAAAACAATTTAGAGTGTAAATTTTTACAAGTTAGTTTTAAAATATGGATACGTAGATGTGTGTATGGTGTAAAAGCATGGACGAAGAGATAACAAATGTATACATGGTAAATGTGATAAAACTTTTTTTTTTCAGAGATGTCGTGGACTACAGTACAAGACGCAGATGCTGAAGAGCCATAAAGCTTAAACTTGAATTTATTAACAAAACTCGTAGCAACCGTAGCAGTCTCGTAGCAGACGTAATGTGCAACTGTGCGCCCTATTATATGTATAGTGCGGTTGTTGTACCCGTTGCCTTTCCATCAAGTGTAGGCAACTCCAACACTGTACAAATTGAAACAGTAACTTAAAATGTCTTTTACAAAACACAATACTAAAACTTTACTAAAGACAATAAGCCCAATATAATAATAATAATAATTGCAGTTTGCAATTAAACTTAAATTCAGCGTAAAAAAGGACTAGTTACTTGGCCTTGATGCCCGTGGCTAGTCTCTATAATACCAGCTACAAGCTGAGAACAGAAATAAAAAGATAATTGACCTGATTCCGTACTAAGAAGCTTAAGCACTTGCGTTTCAGATATCAGACAACAGAGGAACACAAATATATACTTAAATACATATATTACACCCAGACACCGAACAAACACAAGTGTTCATCGCACGAATGTTTGTCCAGGGTGGGGATCGAACCCACGACCTTTGGCGTAAGAGGCAGGGTCACTACCAATTGCGCCATCCGGTCAGTCAATAATAATAATAATAAATTTCACAACATCACATACATTGATCTGACTCCGAGATAGGTAGCTCAAGCACCTGTGTTACGGATATCAGAATCAACAGTGGAATTACAAATATATACATACAATACTTTTCTTTTGTAAATAAATACTTATAATACATAGAAAACACCCAGACCAATACAAATAGACATGTTCATGCACACAAATGTTTGTACTGTACGGGGATCGAACCCGCAACCCTTGGACAGCAGCGTCACTACCACTGTTCCAAACGGGTCATATAAGGACGAACGGTAAACCAGCCTAAAAAGTTAAGCGATAAATAATAGGCCAAATTATTTATCATTGCTAATGAATGAATGAATCTTTATTTGCATAAATACGGTACAGAGTAGGTCTTAAGGTTTTAAAAGAGATCAGCATACTTAACCATTAAATGGCATGCAGATTAACAAATTAATACATGTCAGAATTTTAAATAATATATTACGATTACAATAAAATTATACATCTAAGAATAAATTCAAATTAATGAATGATTAATATTAATCAATCACTAGATTATTAGCTTTAGCTAGCTACGGGAATTGTGTCCCTAAATAACTCTTAATAATCATAATCATAATCGTTTATTGTATGTTAAGTGGTACAAAATATGTTAAAATAATACATCATCATCATCATCAGCCCATTTAAGTCCCCACTGCTGGGGCACGGGCCTCCCTCAATCACATAAGGGGTAGTTGCCATACTCACCACGCTTGGCAGACGGGACAAAATAATACAATGTAGCTTAAATACTTTTCACCTAACAAGGCATTGCAATGTTCTTACAATCTAAATAATTAATTAGGTATAAGATTTAGGTATTAGGCGCTGTGTGGTCCCCGGCAGAGTAGAATAGGCCACCCTCACTCTTACCGAGGTGTCGTAAAAGGCGACTAAGGTAAAGCTGCTGGCATGATCATCAGCACCCAGAGAAGGAAAACTCTGCATTTATATCAAAACCCTCGCCAACCCGTCTGCCAAGCGTGGTGAGTATGGCAATTACCCCTCATGTGATTGAGGGAGGCCCGTGCCCCAGCAGTGGGAACTTAATTGGGCTGATGATGATGATGATGAGGTATTAGAAAGTAACAATTACTTATTATTACTTTTTTATTTGTACTTAATAAAGTGTAGGTAGTATCTACCTACATAATTTAGAAAATCAGCACAAAACGTCATATTCATGTTTTCATTTATTTTGTATATCATACCGTTATGTAATAGGTATATGAATTATTTAATTGACTTGTTTATTTATCTATTAATATAATTTCTTTTTAACACTTTTGTAGCGACAGTAATGTGTACGATGTATTTCGTAGCGAGGGAATAATGTCGCTACGAAAGCTACGATTAAACGGATCGTAGTTCATTTCGTAGCACAGCTGCACAGTTAATTTACCAACGCGAGCTATTCAGGCGAGCTAGTGCTTAGGCGATTTCGGCGATGTTTAGAATTCCACCAAAATTGATAGCACTTTGTGTTAATCGTAAAATTGCGTGAGTTGGCGCCGTAACGTAAGAAACAGCAAGTGAACCGTCAACTATTTGCCGATAATGCTTTAATTAGCATGACATCACGCTACCTGGTAACCGACCGGCCAGGTTGCTATTTCATATGAAGCGGAAGGTGCTAGTAACTTACATTTAAGTACCTATGTAATAGTTTGGTTAAGGTTTGATACGCTTGATAAGAACGAAATTAGCATTTTTAATGGCAATTATGCAAAATGTTGTACATTAAAAGTATTTTACTTCATAAAGTAAGAGCGTGCTTTTAAAACGACCCGAATCAAATTAAAAATCTGAACCCTATTTTCTGGAGTGCTAATGAAATCGTTAAAATGGGATACGAGAAGAGTATTTCATTTCGTGCGAATGTGCGTGTAATAAAACAAATGTTTCTTCTTTATGTTTTTTCAAAAACGTTTTGAATTAAAATGAGTTTCATGAGAGCAGTTTTCCATACAAAAGAATTTAGGGAATAAAAATCTTACAAGATCTTTGATCCCTTTGGATGATAACAAAAGTTGTTAAAGCTACTAGTGAGAGTTAAAAAAAACATAATCAACCTTCAAACACGTTCCATGTTATCAGATAGATGAATGGATCATCGTCATCATCGTCAGCCCATTTAAATCCCTACTGCTGGGGCACGGGCCTCCCTCAATCACATGAGGGGTAATTGCCATACTCACCACGCTTGGCAGACGGGTTGGCGAGGGTTTAAATATAAATGCAGAGTTTTCCTTCTCGGGTGCTGATGATCATGCCAGCAGCTTTACCATAGTCGCCTTTTACGACACCTCGGTAAGAAAGAGGGCGGCCTATTCTACTCTGCCGGGGACCACACGGCACAATGATGAATGACGGATGAATGGATAGGTATTCTTTATTTCACAAAAATCAATAACAGACAGTACAATAAGGCTGTTTTAGTAACCAAAATAACGGTGGTTGTCTGTACCTGCAGTTTATCGAGAAACACTGTATAATTTTAATTATGTATGTATGTGCGTGCACTTACTTTGTCAAAGGATTCTTCTCGTCTCATAGGAATTTGCACACCACCGCCTCAAAGAACCCGCGGCTTAGAAACTAATAGAATATGAAAAGGCGTAATCAATGGGATTCGAAAACGAAATACATCATACGAGATAAGCCACTATTAATACACAGCGGGTTAGTAATAAACAGAATATTAAATCGCACCAAAAACATTTTACGGCGACGGGTAGGGCACACTAGAGCCATTTGAGTTTGCAACTAAGCCGGATTTAATTTAGCTCTGTCCTCTCGGCAATCACATAAACTTACTTTTTTTTACATTATAGCGGACAAACGAGCAGACGGCACACCTGATGGTAAGTGATCACCGCCGCCCATGGACATCTGCAACACCTGAGGTATCAATATGCGTTACCGGCTCTTAAAAAACTTGAAGGTCACCAGGTCGTATCTGTTCGGTAACACAACGGATGACAGCTGGTTCCGCAGTCTTACTGTACGTGGGAGGATATGACGTGAGAAACGCACTGTATTTTAACTTTTTACAATTTATTTAATTATTGTGCATTACTTTGTTGATTTGTACACTCGTTTCCTCTCAAAAAAATAATGATGTTTAAAAAGCAATTGGAGATCGCACGCGTTAAATAATATAATTCTTAGGAAGGTAAATTTAATTTTGCACGAGTTTTATCAAAGAGATACCTAAATACCAAAAAGGAGGTCATCTAAAACATTATATAATACCTACAGACGTTGTACCTAATCTATTGTTATACTTATAAAACATGTTTCATTACGTTAAAATTGTTAACGGCCACAATTTCAACGAATTTGAATATAGTTTCGTCTTCAATTATTAATTAAATTAAGTAGGTAAACTTTGTGGTCCAAATGAATGAATTAATATATACCTACCTGCTACTTTAATTAATTTGATATTCTTTTCTCTCTAGGTACAATTTTATATTCATTAAACAGTAATGTAACATGGCTGCATATTATGTATAATTATATTAAGAACTTTAACAAAACGAATCAATTAAAAGTCATTCAGGAAGTTATGATCATCGCAGCCTACAGACAAACGCAGAGAAATGTTGGTACAGTCACAAGCTTTAATTTGGGACCTACCCAAGGTTGAATCTCGTTTAGCAAACTTTCGCTATTAAGAGCTAATATTTTAACGTGTCAAAGTCGTAATATTTACCATCGAGAACTTTACTTTTCTAGGGGCAATCGTGCAAAATCGTCAACTTGAGCGAGGGCATACGATCATTACCGATGTTTTCCAAATAATGGTTACGTAGGCAATAACTTTTTTGCCCTGTGTTGGCGCAAATAAAGAAAGAACAATATTCAATTGTCAATTGATATAATAATGTCAGCTCACCAACTGAACATCCAAAATATAACAATAAACTATTTTGTTGAATGATACCGTAATGATAGCTTTTTGCAAAGAGGTTATCGTTTCAAGGGTCGATTAGATAAGACATTTTATTTCTTAACTTGACATTCAACATTATTGCACTAAAGTTTCGACCTTATTGCATTATGAATGTTCTAACGACATTTAACGGAAATAGTTCCCAAAGTAAAGATCGTGACTGTACCAAATGTTTTCGTAACTATCTCGTATTAATTTGTCATCAAACTTTTGTTGTTTGTCAGATCATGGTGTCATATTATTTGTCACAAAACTTATAATCCAGTGTGACTTTGTCGTCTGAAACTTTGGGTAGTAGCTATGCGTCAAATCCCGTAGTCCCGTTTCGTTTCGATTTTTGATAAAGTTCAGCGTTCAGCGATCAAAGTCACAAACTTGGATTATTTATTGGACCAGGTTCATAAACATAACTACTCAGTTTGACGCATGCTGTATGTATAAATTTTAGGGACTTAAACCACATCACAACTCAATTGAACATTCAATAAAACTGGTAAATTTAGTACGGATATCTACATACCTATTAACTTATCTATTCTACAAATTTGTCACATTTCATTAATGGATTCTGACTTTAATGACAAACACGTTCAGTTCAATATCAATTGAGGAAATGTGACAGTTGGTAACTGATGGTTGTATGTATGTTTCATAGAACCACCAAGTGTGGACGGCACGTATAGCGTGACTAGCGGTCGTAGTGGGACGCCATGCACGCGCCAGCCACAGGTATCGCTGGGAAAATCATGCCCAACGTCAGGCCAAGTGCCAGTAACTCATCTGCCAACGACTTCATCAAGCTACCTTTATTGACTGAACTTGGCTTGACTCCTTGGCACTGCGTAGAGATGTAGCCTCGCTACGTATATACTACCGCTTATACTATGGGGAATGCTCAGAGGAATTGTTCGGACTGATTCCTGCCGCTTCATTCCGTCATCGTTCCACTCGTCAACAGTTCCATGCCCATCATCTAGATGGTTGGCAATCTTGTACTGTGCGTTTCTCAAGAAACTTTCTACCTCGTACGACAAAACTGCGGAATGGTCTATCGCCTGCGGTGTTTCCGAACAGATACGACCTGGTGACCTTCAAGAAAAGAGCTAATTCCTCCCTTAAGAGCCGGCCTCCCTTGATACCCCATGTCTTGCAGATGTCTATGGGCGGCGGTAATCACTTACCAGCAGGTGAACCGTTTGCTCGTTTGTCCGCTATAATGTATAAAAAAAGACTTGATATTGTGTTGTGTGAGTGATATTGTTGGTTGGAGCAACGTTTCGTCGGCTTATTCGTCGGTATTTTTTTAGTCCAATATTAGGAAATATGTACGGCTGATAAAATAATATATACATATAGTCCACAGGTGGTTTTACAATAATAATACCCGGTACTTGTATGACTCCTGCCATGCCTTGTATGACTTCTGCTGCGGATGACACGGCACTCACACCCTTGCGGAGTGTGTACTGTGGCATCCGCAGTGTCAAGCGCTGGTGGCGAATGTCGGTCAGGACTTGTCTCTCCCTAGTATAGCGGGAGGTAACTAGCGAGCGATGAGGCCTAGAAGGCCTTCGCTGCTTTCTGCGAGCAGGTCATGGCAGCGAATGAGGCGGCAGAGCGCGAGCGAGGGAGCGAAATCCTTTCGCTAGCGCGCTCCAAAGGGCAAGGAGGGGGAGGAGACGCCGAAGAGATGCGCGTTTCCCTCCTCTCCGCAGAGGAGCCCGCGGGGTTTAGTCGGTATGCCTCTGGTCGGTTTCTCGTTAGGAGAAGCCCCCGACAGAGGAGAGCCCGACATAACCCTCCTACTCCCCAGCAGGAGCGTATGCATAAAGGCGTCGCCGAACGTCGGCCTATTGCACTTCAGGCCGGCGGCATTACCCAGCGACAAAAATAAATGTACCTGTATGATTACATGTCGTCAGCCGGTTAAAGCGTGTGTTAATACTGGAAAGTTTATAATGATAGTTCAAGGGCGAAATGTAGGAAGCCATTGAGCAACGTTATCATTAATCGATTTTTATGACTACATATTACATTGAAATTACAATATACCTTCATAGGTACATCTAATCGGCCGCGCTCGAAGCGTATTTTCATACACACGTGTTCATATTGTGTAGTATGTAACATCATGACCAACAACGTTACAACCTGTATTATCCGTAGTTATATGAAAAATTTCAACCTAAAAAAAATCCAATTTGTTTACAATTTAATAGAGTAAATGAATTTCTTGTGCCCTGCTCCCACACAACATTCTATGGAGCTTAGGTAACATCCGATTTTTTTTTACATTAGCAGATGGCACACCTAAGTGATCGATTTACCTACTTGTAATTGCTTTTTAATATTTTTTTCATAAATCTAGAAGGTTCTATGGTTTATAATCATAGACGAATTATGTTACTTTTAAAATTTTGTTATAAAACGTTTCACTTTAACTGACAACACCTTGATTGAAATGAAGTGACTTTATGAAAAATACGCTGTGGGCGATTTGATTTGAGTGCATAGAATTATAAATATTCTATGTGTGCGTGTATGTTACAATGCGACTACAATCAGAAGGCACTTCAGTAACATTGACATGGGGGCGCTCTACAATGTTTTTTCCATAGACGCCAATGACTAAGTAGTCATTGATAGACGCGCACCCTAAAAAGACTGAGCCTTTTCATAGAAAGCCATACCAGGAAAACCGCGCGAAATCGTTAGTACTGGGGTGACGTGCTAAGTGACGTTCTTTCTCTACTGCACCCATAAAGATGCATGGAAGCTGCGTCAGGGTCGGTTGGATCTCTTTCACATTTTTTGACATTTGTTCTCAAAATGGCACATTACAAAAAGGTAACAAACTAAACGTTATCATTACAGTAAATAATGCGCGCTAAACATTCCGTTTAGCGCGCTTTTTCTAGTTTCATGATTTTTAGGGTTCCGTAGCCAAATGGCAAAAAACGGAGCCCTTATAGATTCGTCATGTCTGTCCGTCTGTGCGTCCGTCCGTATGTCACAACCACTTTTCTCCGAAACTATAAGAACTATACTATTGTAACTTGGTAAATAGATATCAGTTGAGGAAAATTAACAGACGTAACCTGATGTGTGGCTGAAGTTGAGTGCTTTATCGTGCTCTATCGTACAAACAAACACACGTAATTTCTATCTTATCTACATCCAATTTGGGAGCCTATGATGAATGAAAAGTATCTGTAAATTTTTGTCGCACTATAGCGATCACTTTACCAGAGTGGATCAGCAGGCAATAGGAGCAAAGTTCATCTGAAGTTGAGTGCTTTATCGTGCTCTATCGTAGGTTTTATTGTTTGCTAGGAGTTATTTTATGACTGAAAGCGAGTCTACTCGTTATTGCCGGGTTAATTAATGAGAAATACCTACTATGACGACCCGTTTGGAACAGTGGTAGTGAACGCTGCCTCTGGTGCAAGGGTTGCGGGTTCGATCCCCGCACAGTACAAACATATGTGTGCATGAACACTATGTTTGTATTGGTCTGGGTGTTATTTATGTATTATAAGTATGTATTTACAAAAGAAAAGTATTATATGTATGTATATATTTGTAATCCCACTGTTGATTCTGATATCCGTAACACAGGTGCTTGAACTACCTATCTCGGAGTCCGATCAATGTATGTGATGTTGTGAAATATTTATTTATTTATTATTATTATTACTATACAATACATTCGCGTCGAAATGTAGGTAAATCTTATTGCAGATATTTTATCAATAAAACGTGTGCACAAGGACGGCGAGTAGATACACTCCCGCATAAACGTTGTCTTACCTACCATAGTTGCCTGATAGTACTTACACCGCATATTTTTATAGCGCACGAGAATCGTAATACGGAAAACGAATAACGTTCGATTATTGAATCTGTGGTACGAATCATTACTCTTGATTGGTTGTAGGTAAATTCGCCAAGACAATTTCCGAGTGTCTTGATATACACCGTTATTTTTTTATAGTTTACTTCCCGAAAACCTCATAATAGGTACCTATCGTAAATAAAGTCCATTTAGCATGTAAGATCAACAAAAAAAACTAAGATAAGATATGTAGTTATTCCAATTTTATTTTGACAGTTGCAATAACTTTTTAATTTCATCATAATACTTATAGTTTAATCTTAATTTCATTCCTTTTTAACTTAATTTATTTAAATTCTTGTTAAATGTATAAAAACTTAATCAGTAGACTTATTAGATTTTAATTTTAATTTATAGCAATTTAATTTATAAAAGTAGCGAATTTATATTTTGACCAAGCTGTGTACGCTACTTTAGGATTACTGTCTAGCTTATTTAATTTTAATTTTTATATATTGTTTTTTTATTGACTGTGATCTGTTTGCGTACCAAATTTAAATAAATAAAAAAATTGTGAAAAAAATCAGCTGTTCCATACATTATTCTATTTTGTATGTAAATGGACTACATTCACAATCCCTAGGTTTTCGGGATGTAATCGATAAAAAATAACGTGTATAAAGAAACATTTGGTGAGTGGTGGTAGGTGCTTGAGCTACCTTTCTCGGAGTCAGATCAATGTATGTTATGTTGTGAAATATTAATTTATTTTATTTTCTTATATCAGAATTACGGAAAACGAAATCAACGAACTCACGATCTAGGATGCACTATGTAGGTACCTATGAGTTGTAGGTAACTAATACCTACCGACTTAGGTGTGTATGTACTTACTTATAGTTCAACACGAAATATTCTTTAGCATCAGCCTATCTTAATAGTAGGTAAGTGAGTATCAGTGAGTGCGGAACTCTAATATAATATTCGAGACAATTGGTGGTTCGTAATGAAAAAATATCATGTTGACAGTCAATAATGGTGGCTGGCTAATCTTGACAATGGCCGCATGATATAAGTTCGTATGTACGCTTAGCTACTATAAATGTGACTCAATTTATCGTTAGCTAGGTTCGATAACAAGACCAATGAATGTTATTCTCCTGCCATTAATGAGACGGCCAAGTATGCGAATAAGCCCTTAGACACGAGTGCCAGACGAGACAAATACACTCAGTCGAGTGTCTAAATAAAACATCTAATGGGCACCCCAGTCCATATTTTAAATGGTAAGGGTGTCTGTTCGGTACACTTGCACCGCTATTTGATTTTTATTAAATCTTCAACGGTCCATGCCACAGATCAAGAGAGATTTGGCGCGTCATAGAAACTGTGTATCTGTCACAGTCGGATTGTATAATCCGCCGTATTACATTACCGCTAGCTGTTTTCAAAAGCAGGGCTGTTTTGAAATGCGGCTGGTTCAACGATTAGGCTGAATAAAAAACGACCGGAATGTATTCAGTATCATACGTTATTCAGCACGTCTAGCCATAATGTAATAAAGCGAGAAATGAGTCTCCAGATTGACAGTTTTTAGTTCCGTGGCCCTGCTTGACATAACAACAAAAATAGCGTCGGATACAGAAAAATACTAAATTGCAAAGTTATGAGTGAATTAAACAAAGAAAATCTATCAAATATGTAGGTATGGTAATGAACAATTTTCAGGTGCAGTTAAAGAATGTCTATTCTTTTCAATGTAGAATAGTAAAATAACTATCGACTAAGGACCGAGTTTCAGAGCTATTAAAGTACGATGCGGCTAAAGTGGGATGCCTCATTGAAGAATGACAATCCGGCTACTCGTTGAACCGCCGCATTTCAAAACGGCCCTGTTTTTGATAACAGCTAGCCGTAATGTAATACAGCGCGGACTATAAAATCCGACTGCGACATGTCCACTACAAGTTACATTAGTATTTAAAGTCAGCATCTTTAGCGTAGTTACTCTTCAGCTTGAATGACTGCAATGCAAAAAAACTACATACAAGTTGTCATTTTGACAAAAATCGGTTTTGTGCTTGATAGGTAAGTAAGTACGAGTATATCTAAATCAATCGGTTCGGGCAATGCGTTCGCTCGACCCAAACTGTCTACTACCACATCTCTCTTATATTATATGTATGTAATACCAAAATATATTCAAAGTAGGTACATTACATAATGAAGGTAATTTATATTGGCGAAAAGAAAAAACTGTCTAATTTTGCAAATAAAATAATTTACCAAATATAATAATCAACCAAATGTCGAATATCATCTTATGCGATTTTCTAATTCATCATCATCAGCCCATTGAAGTCCCCACTGCTGGGGCACGGGCCTCCCTCAATCACATGAGGGGTAATTGCCATACTCACCACGCTTGGCAGACGGATTGGCGAGGGTTTTGATATAAATGCAGAGTTTTCCTTCTCTGGGTGCTGATGATCTTTTACGACACCTCGGTAAGAGTGATGGTGGCCTATTCTACTCTGCCGGGACCACACGGCTTGGATTTTCTAATTGTATGTACTTAATCGTCGTAACAAAAGTTGTTTTAGTCATTCATTTGTTTAGGTAACTTACCGATTTATTAATAAGACGCCATGTGTACGGAATGAATTTGATTAGTTTAAACTTTGAAAATTGTTGGAATAACGCTATCAAACAAAATAAAATTTCAAGTTAGTTACTTATTTTATTTCAAAACGAAACGTTTTTTAGTTTACACTGTAAGGGCCGATTCGACCAATCTTAATCAGATACTAAATCAATGGAATAGTGCTGTCATTTTATACAAAATTTGACGTTATACTACAGATTTATCTACGGATAAAGATTGGTCATTCCTGCCTAATTGAAAAAAAAGCTAAACCTATTATTAGGTACGAATACAAATACTAACTATTTATTGCATTCATGTTGTGAATCACAGGTACTTAACTATACACATTGGTTATTTTACATTAGGTAGGTATATCACTAGAGTGGGGACTCAGGTGCATCTACCTCCTCGAGTGGCCCTGCTGGTAATCAGTTCTGTCCTAATTCCAACTTCGGTTGGTATTAGGCAGAAACGGTTACCGCGGAGCACGGTTTTTCCTGGGCAATGACGGGTAGTAATTCATTTGTGGATTGCTACCTGTTAGCCGAAGAATGCACACACGGCGGACCGGCCCTGTCGTGCGACCGCGCTGAAGCGCACTTCGCTACAGGGCTTACATTGTCGCGCCGAGGGTCTGAGGACCGGCGTCTTCGCGTCGTTCCCTGACGGTGCACTAGGGCCCGTGAAAGCGGGTTAAACCATTGCACAGCGGGGTTGCAGGCGCCATTTTTGTCTTCGGACCTGGGGATGCTTTGACGTCGGCATCCCCTTAGAGTGGAGCGCCTCCGGGCGCAGTGGCCGCAAGGCCCACGTTTGGGGACCTGCGCCGCAAGGTCGCAGCCAGCGGATTGCGGTGGTAGGTCGGAGTTGTTTGCGTCGCGGATTTCCCCGGCTCCGCAGCCAGCGGAGTCGGTTTCTGCGACGCGTTATTATGTTGAAAGCCTGCGGGTTTGTCCCTAACTCGCACTGCACTGCAACCAGCAGTGTATGTGCGGAGAGGGGTGCCCGCAGTCCTCCTCTCGGTGGTGCTTGCACTGCATCCAGCAGCGTGGGTGCTACCCGGGAGGTTGAGTGGGAGAGATGCCGAGCTGGCGAGCCTCTTCGCCCCGACCGGGCGACGGATGAAGCCCCCGTGGCAGTCCTCACCCCGGTCTGAGTGTTTCCTGGGCGAGGGATGGAAACGCCCCAGTGTTTTTATTGGGTATGCCTCCGGACGGTCTCTGATTAGCAGAGACCTTACCCGGAGGAGAGCCCCTCTCAGCGTGCATAAGGTGCATTTTCGCTGGGTCATCAAAAAAAAAAAAAAAAGGTATATCACTAGAGTGGGTAATAAAAAGACTGAAACTGCGATAGATTACACGTTATTAAAATCCCTACTAATACCTTTTAATGACATTTTCATAGAAATAGTATTTTTTATTCATATAGCTCGAGTAAGATTTAAAAAGAACTGATAACGGAAATCACCCAGCAAAAATGGGGTTAATCGTTAAAACCGCTTAGTAAATTAAATCCTACACCTTGATGGACACGCGAAGGGCCCCTTGTGAATTATTAACATCGATTATTTTTGATTTATTAAGCACTGACATCGCTGAAGGGTGCTACACCTAGCCACTATTACCGTGCTAAAGGTTTGGCCGTTAGTCATTTGTCAGTGGCGTATTGAAAAATAATTGATTTCAATTTCCTTTATCAAGATGACGGGTAGGGCACACTAGCGACGCCTATCGATTTTAATTTTAGCTACTATATCTATTTATTTTAAACAAAACGCGATTAACGCCAAAGGCAGCCACTTTTAGCGTGAATCAAATTTTCGCGTACAAAAACGGACCCAACATTTGTGCATAGATATTTAATAAATATTATAAGTGTTTGCCGAGAGATTGTAACCCCGAAATTGTTTAAAACAGATCCAGTTTAGTAGCTAAAAATTCAAATCGATTGCTGTCGCCAGTGTGCCTACCCGTCACCTTAAGTAGGTGTCGCTGTCAAGATGAATATAGTACAAATACTTCATCATCATCATCATCAGCCCTTTTAAGTCCCCACTGCTAGAGCACGGGCCTCCCTCAATCACATGAGGGGTAATTGCCATACTCACCACGCTTGGCAGACGGGTTGGCGAGGGTTTTGATATGAATGCAGAGTTTTCCTTCTCTGGGTGCTGATGATCATGCCAGCAGTTTTACCTTAGTCGCCTTATACGACACCTCGGTAAGAGTGAGGGTGGCCTATTCTACTCTGTCGGGGACCACACGGCAAATACTTACTGTAAATTGAAGCTACTTACTAAGTTTGTAAGTACCTACTACTTACATAATATGTATGAATTATACCTACCTTTTCCCAATCGAACAAACTTAAAGCGTTATAGTTTTAAATGAAAGTAATAGCTTCGTCTATACAATTTACAAATGAGGAGATAAATCCTACAGAAAACGGGAACGCTTATAGGTAATCCGGAAACAGGAAATGCTTGCGCGATATAATCGACACCTAGACCCATCTATTGGTATGAAGTTGAACTAAATGTCCTGAAACGAAGTGAGGGCGGGCCACTAATACAAGATAAAAGAAAAAAAATCAGCTGTTCCATACATTATTGCTAGGAGGATATTATACTTATTTTGTATTGAACAGCAAATTTTTTTAAACTTTTTTGGTGGATCTAACATGCTAAATAGACTTCATTCATCTCACGAGATTCTCATATTACGAGATTTTCGGGATATTAATGATTTTCTTTTATGTCATAGGTGACAGACAATCAGACGGATCACCTGATAGTAAGCATTTGGACCCGCCCATGGATACCGCGACACTAGTAGAGTCACAAGTACCGGACCGGAGGACCGTACCGGAGGACCAATCTTCCCCCAGATTGGTCCTCCGGTACGAGGGTATTTTTTATCTGCGTTGAGTGCTCACGCAGCGAAACGCAGGTTAAAAATGACGGTGTATAAAGCCAGCTTGATGTAACCATTGGCTGGCTGAAATGATGTAACAATTGAGTTTCCTTCAATTCAATTTGGCCATCGAAGCCCACGGACGGAGAATAATGATTCACACCCGTAGATAAACTGCTGAGCACATTTACCATTAAGGTAGATAATAGGTATATTGTGTGAGCATATTAAAAGCCGGTACATACTTAAACTTAGTTAGAATGTACGTAATTAACCAGCTGATGAATCGGGATTTTTAAGTTTCTTATAGGTTTCACCTAGTTGTTATGCACCTGTGGTGGTAGGTATGCTGTGTAAGCATGTACGATCTTTGTTACCATAATCAAATACATACTTTTGAAATAAAAAAACTAGACTTCAGCCTTATTTGTAGTTTATAAGGTACAGAGAATAAAAAAGTTCGTTACTTTAAGGTAAGTTTTCGCTTGCACGGCAAGAATCAGTTGTACCAACATACCGTTTTAAAAAGATTCAACCTTCATTAATTTTTTTTACATCAAAAGGAATCAAACAAACAAATCTGAACTTTCTGATCTAACAGTTAAGCATAATTTTCTGTGCAACAAGTATTACTCTGACAAATTTACGAAAGGTAATAAGTGCTCATAGCATATCAAATGAATCAATTGCGTCGCTGAACGTGTGGTTAAGTCCACAAAAAAAACAAATGAATCAATTTGAAAACTGACGAACCTTTTCTTTCTTTGACTGTACAAGCCGGCATCTTAAGTCTACCTACGGTATGTACAGCCCATAGACGAACACATCAATGTATGGCTGACTGCCTCGGTGGCGCAGTGGTTAGTGGGTCGCACTTTAAAGCGACGACTGCACAAGAGGTCCCGGGTTCGATCCCCGGGTCGGGCCATCCCTCTCCGGTCGTGTCACAGTAGTAGGTAATAAGTGCTCATAGCATATCAAATGAATCAATTTGAACACAGACCAACGTTTTCGTTCTTTGGACTGTAGGTACAGTACAAACCAAAAAGTAGTCCGCAGATGATCTCTACCACAGTAGATATTTAGCGTATACTACTGTGTCTGTCTGTGTCAACAAGTCTCGTCTCAGTGTGCAATTCCCAGTTCCGTCCAGAGATGTCGCTTCAGAGTCCGTGACACGCTTGGACCACAGATTTAATGTGGCTTGGACCATGATCCAGAATTTGGGAAATATGGTAATACAATGAAGCGACTGCCGTCTGACCTTCGCAACTTTGACAGGGGAACCAGACCAAATGGGTGACGGTTATACAAGATGGTCCAACTAGTGACGTCAAATATATTTTTTAGATTCCTTTCACCTGGGAGTATTCCTGGGAGTACTTCAGCGATTTTTTGTAGTTTTCGAGTTATAATTTTTTAATTTTTTTTTAAGTATTCTGCCAGCGAGGTTTAAAAAAACATATATTTTTATTTATGGGTATTTCGCAATTCTTTTTTTATGACATGATTTTCTAGAATGTTATTTATAATAAAAAAAATATTTAGCTTCCTGAAATTACTTAATGTTACACAAAAATGTCTTGAAAGTTAAAATTTTAGTTTTCAGTAGGATTTACTCAATTCATTCATATATCATATATTTTTTTTAGTTTTATAATTCATTTATTATAGAAGTTAGAGGGGGGGGGGGGGGGGGCACAATTTACCACTTTGGGAGCGTCTCTTGCGCAAAGTATTGTGTTTAGAAAAAATAATGTTAAAAACCTCAACATCATTTTTAAAGATCTATCCATAGATACCCCACACGTATTGGTTTGATGAAAAAAAATTTTTGAGTTTCAGTTTCAAGTATGGAGACCCCCCCAATTTTTTTTATATTTTCCAATTTTTGTGTAAAAATCGTAATGCGGTTAATAAAATACATCTATTTACCAAGTTTCAAAAGTACAGTTCTTATAGTTTCGGAGTAAAGTGGCTGTGACATACGGACGGACGGACGGACGGACAGACGGGCAGACGGGCAGACGGACAGACGAACAGACGGACGGACATGACGTATTTCTTTGTTTTGTAGGGTTCCATAGCCATTTGGCTACGGAACCCTACAAAACAAAGAAATACGAAACATTTTATCACGATGTTTTTCCTTACTGCTACTACCTTACTTGCCGAGTTAATGGTAGAAATAGGTACGCACATATACCTAATTGATAAATCCCGATGAGAATACTCTGTTTGAACCTACGTGTGTTCTTAACCACTGAGGTACCTACCATCACTCACAAAATACAAGACTTTAGCCTAGTTTGTACAAACTAAAAGGTAGTACGGATAATCTCTACCAACATGTACTAGGTAATTTAAATTAAAATTAAATGTGGGAGAGCCACGCTTAGGCATGAATGGGCCGGCTCGACCGGAGTGATACCACTGCCTTACAGAAGACCGGCGTGAAGCAGCGCCTGCGCTGTGTTTCGCCGTGTGAGTGAGGTTACCGGAGGCCCAATGGGGGGAAGGGGATAAGGTTGGCAGCGCACTTGTGACTCCACTGGTGTTGTGGGTGTCCACGGGCGGCGGATTTGCTTACCATCAGGTGATCCGTCGCTCGTCTGCCACCTCTCATATAAAAAAAATAATAATAAATATACACAGTCAATTTTCCCCGTGACATATTGTGCCTCGGCGTCACTGCAAAGGCCGCAGTGCTAAAAGCGGCCGCCCCAAAACTAGGGCACGGTGTGATTTTGAAATCGATAAATAATCTCCCACCGCTTATCTGACATATTTTTCCTAGAACCTTTGTTGGCAAAGTTTCTTACTAAATGTAGGTATTAGCGGATTCTTACAAAACTTAAAATAGCAGATTTACCGATCGCAGCTATCGTGCTGTGGGTATGCAATTTAGTAAATAAGCGGCTCTCTATTATGGCGGTTCGTATGTTGATCACGCAAGTAGGGTTCCTTTAACAGTGGGAGAGTCACGCTTCGGCATGAATGGGCCGGGTCGACCGGAGTAATACCACGTCCTCACAGATAAGCAGTGACAACTATATTGAAGTTTTAAAGCACTCATTGGATTGCGGGGATTGCGCCGTCCCGAAATAACCTGGACACGGGGCAGGAAAATTATGATAATAAAATTAGATTGTAAATTCAATGAGCTAGCATGGACAACTTTACATGAGAAATGATTCGGTCATACCGTTGGCTACTTGAAATTTCAATAAATAAATTCATGATCATCTCAAACATTGACCTGATTATTTAAAAAAATCCAAGTTCTTCCTTTGCCTTGCATGTATATACGAGAAATATGTATCTTCGTGAAGCAGAATTCAAGTTTTTTCAAAACACACGCTGAATCTCTTCCTAGACAAACAATACATGCTAGTAGGCTATATTTTCCAAAATGCAACTCAGTTTTTTATAAGAATAGCGTTTTCCCAATGGCTATTAAGATTTTCAACAAATTGCCAAATTTTTTAAAGGGAGAATTATCTTTAAATCTATTTAAAAAGCGAATAAATAACTGGCTTCTTGACAACTGTTTTTATAAACACCCAAACTATTTAAATCACCCAAATTGACATAAATTAATTGTATTGTATAGCATATCATATTAGAATTTCTTGACACTGTATTATATTAACTAAACCTTATATTTTTAATTGTAATATTCCCAAATATTTGCACACCGGTACATTATGAACCGGTAAAACGAAATTGAAACTATATTATAATGTACTGACTAACTGTATACAAATGTAACATTCGTTTTGCAAATAAAGTTCTGATTCTGATTCTGATTCCTGATTCCATACTAACGGTACTACACCTGTGTTACGGATCATACGGATGTCAGACAACAGAGAATATTGTAGCTGAAAAATTGACATACATTCTAATGTAACTGTTACTATTCAGATCTGCTGTATCGAGAGTACCGACAAAACTCTATAGTATAGCGATTTGTCGTCATATTATGATTGCCAAACTGAAAGAGCGGCGTAGGCCATACGGCACTATACTCGTAAGAAAAGCAAAATAAATAGAGCTTGATGATTTTAGGTATACACCGTAATTTTTTTATATTGTATATCCTAAAATCTTTATAATAGGTATCGCGAAAAGTCCATTTAGCATTTTAGATCAACAATATCATCATCAGCCCATTTAAGTCCCCACTGCTGGGACACGGGCCTCCCTCAATCAAGGAGGGGTAATTGCCATACTCACCACGCTTGGCAGACGGGTTGGCGAGGGTTTTGATATAAATGCAGAGTTTTCCTTCTCTGGGTGCTAATGATCATAACAGCAGCTTTACCTTAGCCGCCTTTTACGACACCTCGGTAAGAGTGAGGGTGGCCTATTCTACTCTGCCAGGGACCGCACGGCTAATCAACAATATAAGCGAAAAAAAATCAGCTATCCCATACAAAATAAAATATCCACCCGGCATTAATGTATGGAACAGCAATTTTTTTTTCGCTTATTTTCTTGATCTAACATGCTAAATGGACTTTATTCACGTTACCTACGAGTTTTATGAGGTTTTCTTGATGTGAAATTACGGTGTATACTTACTATTATCAAAGTATGTTTAGTTTATCTTATCGAAAGTCCAAGTGTCTGTCTATTAAAGTTAGTAAAGTGTAAACTTGTCGGACAGTTCTCCCGGACTGTCCATTATACCTACAAAGCACGGTTATTATAAGCGGTCTTGAGCTCGTCCTTCAGTACCTTAAAGTAAATACCTAGTGTATTTATATAGATCAATTTTAGGTAAAGGCCTTGTCCTAAGCTGAAAGCAAATATTTCGTCTTATTCATAAATGTTTGTTCACTAATACGGTGCTAAAGAAGTTTTCATTCTTTTTTCAAATATATTGTATGATTTTTTTTGTTTCAGACGTCAAAACAGCTCCATAACACCGTTTTAGCTAAGAAAGGTTTATTGAACGCTTATTAATAAAGCCCTGTCTTTAATGTAATATTAGCTAAATAAGTCTTAGTGAGCAGCAAAGTAGAAACGGACTCTGTACATGTCCAGCCATCGATTTATATATAAATCAAAGCTGTTTTACGACATGATGTTTTACAAGAATTCGCGCCTGTTTTATCCAATATCTCAATGGTTTTATCATGATTTAGAGACTAAATTTAGTGATTTACGCATAAAGATAATTTATTACTGCACACGGCTTTTGATTAACTAATTCATTTTCCTTTTGGGTGGTTGGTACATTGGTATTATCATGGGTATTCTATGTTATTATGCAGAAATCTATATAGAATTGAACTTAACGACTTTTAAGTGACATTTATGTGTTCGAGCTTTTTTAAATACAGCTACGCTTTAAACTTTTAGATGACGAGGCTATAAGTAGAACTCTTTGGTTTTATATAATGATAGAAATCTGGTGGTAATCAAATTAAAAAAAAAGACAAAGCCATTAAATTTAGAGGATACTTCTAATGTTATGATTTTACGTCATCTGATATTTTTTTAGGGAGAAACCAGGGCCAGAATTATAGTGGGTCGAACTTTTTACAATGTGTTTTTTTATCATTTAAGTAACTTAAACAATTTAGCATTTAATTTAAGATTACACTTCTTCTTAAATTCTAACCTAACTCAAAATTGTTGATATTTTTATAGCAATTATTTTGCAATGTATTCTTAAGTAAATAACGCACTTATATTAAATTTTAAGTGAAATTTCTCGTGTTCATAAGTGCATATTCACTTAACTCAAAATTATTGTTTGAAGACCTTTCATCCTTAGATTATAGCCGATACTGTTTTCGTTTAGCATCTATCTAAAATGATGAGTTAGGTCAGTATTTTATTGATGGTGCGAATATGTACTCGTAGAACGAAAATATTATGTAAAGTAAATAAAATATCGGTCGGAAAAGAACTGCAACCCTGAGATAATGACCTAAATTATTATGGAAAGTTATTATTTGCGTTATTTCTCACGAGTGAGTCTGTACCCAATAGAATATCATCACGTTTTACAAGAACAAGTTTTACTCAAATTTGGTTTTTATCTTAGGAATGTGTTAGAATATAATTATATTATATTGAGTTTCGATTCGAGTCTTCCAATAGCAACATCTGTGGGTTAGAATTTCAGCACTGCACTGTTCTCAAGAAATTTATTCTATCGCGCTATTTCGTACACGTATTGGGTTTTTACTTTTACAATCTACCTGCCATAGTGGTTACCTACTTATCATCGCACATGTATCCCGCTGCAGCTGCATTGGGATTTTCTAAATGAATATGCCACTAGGAGTAGGTAACTTGAGAGTTGCGCTCAGAGGCTCAGAAAGCGACCTACGAGTACCTAATTCAAAAGAGGTCATGAATTGGAATGGTTGATCGTATCTGCTTATAAGCCTACAGAAAGTTCATTGCCCTCTAGCAGACCAAGACTTGGACGAAGGCTAGTGAAAATCAATAACCAACTAATTTAAGTATTTCAAAAATATAATTGTATTCTTTGTACGGTTGTAAATTAGCAAGTTTCGTATCTCCATTGTTTCGTTTTAATTGTAGCTAACGATTGCGTGCCTCGCGCTCATTTTTGCAGCGCGAAATTTGCATACATAAGAATTTGTATCAAGATGAACTTTCGACCGGGTTTTTTTCTTTTACGTTGGTATTGTGGTACCTAATGGTAAGTATGACAAGAATAAACCTCGGCAAACAAAACTCAATACAATATTTTGCAACAGTTTTTCAGGAGTGTAGGTATAAATCGTGCCCCTATCTACTTGTGTTACTTCACGATGTAGGTATCTGTATAAAATGTAAAGTTCTAAGTGCGACATTTCGTTACCAAAACCTGGTTGTTACAATTTTGATAACATGATGTAGAAAACTAGTCAATCCAAGTCCGTAATTTTGTAGAAATGTGCGTCAAGTTTTTATTTCGTCGATCATACACACATGCACTGTGTTGTTGTGTACCTATTCGTCAACATTCCTAGATTGCAAGAACGAATTTTCTCTTATATACGAGTATCATAATGATCCTCGATCGATCGATCATCGAAGATGAGTATCACTTCCAGAATATGATATTCAATTATTACTAGTATTATAACATCTGTGACCTTACTTACTGAAAGTTCTCCGATCGTTAAATTTAATAAAAACTGCTTATTCTTGAGAGAGTATTTATAGGTACTGAGTGCTTTCGTTACTGTGAAAATAGATACTGCAATATGAATAAAACGTGCCAATATTAGTACCTAGTAGATAGCATAAGAAAGGCAAGGCTTTTTCTTTATCTCCCACGCTTGACGCTGCCCTTTCAACTTTCCACAACGCAAATGTTACAAGGCTGGGGAGCGAAAGACCACCTCCAGTGTCCATCAAAACCATTAATACTAAATACGTGAATAATTGGAGCAAGGTCGTCGGCAGCGGTCGCGATGTCTTCCTTGCCGTACAAAATCGATATGTGCCAACGATCGCAGCACACGCCACCGAAAAAATTAATAATAAACAATAGAAAAGATGTGTGAGCCTACCTCGAGTGGAATCAGCTTGCATAAATTTCGCTCACACACACCAGTAATGTGAGAACACAGCGGATAGCACTATCGGATATCGTTTATTACCATTGAACAATCAAAGTGGACTAACAGTTGCGGGCTGCGCGAATGCATCTTTTACGGCGAAGACAAGGATGCACGTTGCGGCACAAAAAGTTTGATTGGCATGTCAGTCTAACAGGTATGTACGCTCGCTCATTTTTCATTCAATAGGTACCAGTGTCTTTTATACTTTCTATTAGCGAACTTACGAGTATAACTGTATGAAGGAATATTAATAATAAGTAAAATTTGAAATAGATAAATGCCAATATGGTGTATGATAATACACGGAAGCGACCCGGCGCGGATCGCTTTAGAAGTGCGTCAAACGGTTCGAAAGTTTTGTTACGTTTCGTTTGAAAGTTTTGTTTTGTTACGTTTTAACGTTATCCATTTATTATTTTATTTTTGGCCTATGTATCGTACTTGAATATATAACAGCAAATGGGTATGTACCTAAAATAATATTATTTTAAATTCAAAATGTAATTAAACAAATTACCTACACATCTAATGTTTGAAGTCACTTCTAAGTAGAAGATAACTGAGCTGACGAAGAATTTAAATTGAAACCTTGAACTATGTAATTTGCGATTATGATGTGAACTTAATTTGATATCTAAATAAAATAAACATAGTCCTACTTGTAAAATTAAAAATGTTGACCAATACTTCAAAATAGGTAAATAAATATGTGTACAATCAAATAATACAAAAGTTAAAAAAAAACCAATTATTTAAACATTTGAATAATCACTCACCGAGAGTCCAGGATTACAGCCTGACGTTATGGAATTCTTCCTGAACTTGGGCACACAAACTTGCATCGAACTTTTCCTTTAGGCGGTCCGGCACACCCGTACTCATCGCTTCTGTTGTTGCGGGTCAGGTTGATGTTGTTGGTGTTGTTTACTTTCACCAGGATGTTGCAGGTCTGCGAGGCGATTTGGAAGAGGCCCTCTTCTAGGTTGCGCTTGTTATTGTACTGTCTGTTAAAGCGGAGGTAGTCCCATAAGGAAGGCATTTTCTCTTAGGCGAGCCGTAGCGAAGTACGTCTGCCGTAGCGCGGGGCAGCGCCTACGCGTCTGCCTGCCCGCCGTAGCAGATTCGTAGTGCCTCTTTATGTAAGACCCGCTGCGGACTTGCGCGTTAAAAGTTTTTGACTGTGTACAATCGCTGGAGAAAGTACACGCTTTGTAATTTGTGAGTATTTCTTTTCTGTACATAATATGTATATAATTTGTTCTACCAACATAAAATGGAAAAATATAAATAAGGACGTTGGTATCTTTATAGTTTTGCTGTCTCGGAACTTTCAAACATTTTGTATTTTATTAAGAACCTTTTTATTACTTTTAAATAGTTTTGCTAAAGCCATTTTTGTTGAACACTCTTCGAAATATGTATCGTCTAGATCTAGAATACATTGAGAGTACATTACTTCCGGATATAGCATATCGGGATCGGGCAGTTAGTTTAAGGCGGACGGGTAGCCCTAACTAGCGATACCATTCGTTTTTATTTGTTAGCTACTAAACCGGATCTCATTTAAACAATTTCGGGGTTACAACCTCTCGGCAAACACTTATACTATTTATTAAATAAACATGCACAAATGATGGGTCCGATTTTGTACGCGAAAAATTGATTACCGCCAAAAGCGGCCACTTTTACTTTTAGCGTGAATCATTTTTTTTTACAAATGTTGAGTCCGCATTTGTGCATGGTTATTTAATAAATAGTATAAGTGTTTACCGAGGGGTTGTAATCCCGAAATTGTTTAAAATAGATCCGGTTTAGTAGCTAAAAATTAAAATCGATTGTCGTCACTAGTGTGCCCTACCCGTCACCTTAACACACTGTCTCCCGATCCTCGAATATCTAACGCTAGTCAACTTTGAGAGCCGTTCAAATACTTATCATACTATCCTTTTCTAAGTCAACTTTTTTACAAAGACCACCATTTATTTGAGTAGAACTCAAAATGAAGAACCGATTGAATATTAGGGAGTTTGTTTCATAGAAAACGTGTCAGAGAATCTCTTCGAAACTTATCACAGATAACTATTATGTAGCAAGCTAAAACTTATCCAGTAGTGACTAATTTTTTTTTATGGCTTTGCGACTTGGACACAACTTGCCAATGTCGAGTGATTAAAGAGACACGTTTCTTTTCTTGTTGGACGGTGACGTGAGTTGGTGAATCTCTTTAATTGAGTTTATAGTAACTGATCCGGGTCTTAATTTCTTTTATATGTCATTTTATTACCTAGGCCACAATTTTTTTATGTGACAGTTGGCAGTCTAGCAGAGAGATCACTTGGTAAGCGATTCCCATTGCGCATAGACTCCGGCAACACCAGTGGAGTCAGGAGTTCGCAGAGTACGCTGCCAACCTTTCTCCTCCCTCCCAATTGGGTCTCCATACCCAATAAGTTACTCGGCATAACCTCTGTGTTGTGGTTTTCTGTAATAAAATGAACAATACTCAAAATAGAAACAAGGTAGAGCTTGTTAAGCATAATCAAATTGAAGGACGCTCCGTATTATAAAGTAAGCTAGGCAATTTGTGATGACTAAACAGAGTAAGAGTAGAGTAGGCCACCCTCACTCTTACCGAGGTGTCGTAAAAGGCGACTAAGGTAAAGCTGCTGGCATGATCATTAGCACCCAGAGAAGGAAAACTCTGAATTTATATCAAAACCCTCGCCAACCCGTCTGCCAAGCGTGGTGAGTATGGCAACTACCCCTCATGTGATTGAGGGAGGCCCGTGCCCCAGCAGTGGGGACTTAAATGGGCTGACGATGATGATGACGATGAAACAGAGTAAAAAGAGCTTTTACACTTTCTGCACCTGTCTTGTAATGTGACTGGCAGAGTTTTGAAATGTTATTAATCATCTTAAATAAGTAGCGGACCCCCCGGGAGCTTGAGACGCAACCGGGAAATAACGTTAAGACGATGATGATGTTACGAGTAAAGAATCAGGTATACATTTGGATACCTATGTATAGATAGACAGATACTTTCATTACGACACCGTAGGAGAGCCACGCTTCGGCATGAATGGGCCGGCTCGATGCCGGGGTGATGCCACGGCCTCACAGAAAACCGTCGCGGGGTGAAGCACCATTGTGGGGGAAAGGGGGTTTAAAGGTTAGCAGCGCACTTGACTCCACTGGTGTCGCGGGTGTCCATGGGCGGCGGCAATCGCTTACCATCAGTGATCCGTCGGCTCGTCTCCCACCTATCACATAAAAATAAACCGGCCAAGTGCGAATCGGACTCGCCTACGAAGGGTTCCGTAGCAGTAAGATATATGGAAGGTAAATTGCGGTTTACGGTTCATAACGTAAAAAAAAACTACTTACTAAATCTAGTTCAAACAGTGTTTTTTTTCGTATTTTTGTGTAAAAATCGTAATGCGGTTTTCAAAATAGGTACATCTATTCACCAAGTTTCAATAGTATAGTTCTTATAGTCTCGGAAAAAAGTGGCTGTGACATACGGACGGACGGACAGACATGACGTTTGCCATTTGGTTACGGAACCCTAAAAACGAAAAAAAATGTAAATTCTATTTGAGATCCATGGAAAACATGACTCTGTAGCCAGTTCCGTAGGATGTACGAGAGCTTTGGTAGCAATTCAGTCATTTAAAATCTAATAATGCGATCTTTGCACTAATCTACTCGATTGTACATTCCGCAGGTGGACCCATAAATAATTAATCGTGTCCTATTGACTTTTGAAAGAGACATTTACTATGTTTAACATCAGACTCGCGTTTGTACTAGCTTACCCGCCTGGGCACGCAATGCCCGCACTAACTAATAATATACATCGTAAGAGTGATTCTTGCCACATCAATTTTATCCTTACAGACTACGAAATATGATCACAAATTGTATCAGAGCATTACAGCTGTTAGTACTATAGATTCATGTGAGAGAGCAGTCTAGAGTCGTGAGGGACTCTAAATATTTACGATACGATTATGTTATGAGTCACCCAGGATTCGAAAGGCGACACGACCACATTTATAAAATGTTAATGATCGTTTTCTCTGAAATTATTAATTGAGCTGCAACCATTAGCCATTAGGCACAAGGTACTGTAGCATAGGAACGTATGTAGGTAGGTAGGTACTTTCCTACTTCACGCAAAACAAGTTCCAAGGTAAAAAGGCGGTTAAAAATATGAGGCACTCAATCGTTTACTATTTTTAACACTAAAAGCGAAATCCGCAATAGGAAACCCCGTATCTGACTATGCCAGACAGTCTGTGAACACAGGGAGATGATGTGAGATCGTGAGGAAAACTGTGTCCGCCTTTACCAACAAGGACGCCTCATCGTGACCACGACCGCTCTGACAAGAGCGTAGCGACGGAAAATAGAGTATATTGAATAGTTGGACCGTGGGAGAGTAGAGGATCAGCAGCGCACTTGTGACTCCACTGGTGTCGCGGGTGTCCATGGGTGGCAGCAATCGCTTACCATCAGGTGATCCGCCTGCTCGTCTGCCACCTATCACATAAAGAAATATATACCTACATGTAATAGACATTAGTATAATCACCTCTCTCTAAAAAGTTGACTAACGTTCGCTAAGCGGTGTCGTTTCTGCCCTCTTTTCTTCCTCGAAACATCCCCCCCCCTTGATAAAGCCGAAGCGGGCCCTACGCCACGTTACGATACTCCCCCTTCGTAAAAAGGTGCTATTTACTAGCACGGTGGCGGATGACAGATGGCGGAGAAATTAAAATAAAGGATAATATCGTCCAGTCGATTTCGGCCTCGGCGGCCAATCTCAACGATCAGTCAAGTACGCAAGATATATAGTGCTCAAGTGTGTGCGCAAACAAAAGTGCTCTATTCCCTTACCCTCATAATGCGATGAGACACCAGTGTGACACGACCGGTAAGAGATCGGGCGCAGGACCAACGGCTTAACGTGCTTTCCGAGGCACGGGGGTACAATACCTCCAACTTCCAGACTTTGACCTGACACTAAGAATTTCTTAGGTTAAATTATTAGCCCGACCCGGGGATCGAACCCGATACCTCTAGCGCAGCCGTCGCTATAAAGTGCGACTTACTATCCACTGCGCCACCGAGGCAGTCGATAAAGAATATTCGATCAACAAATGTGTGATGTAAACATTAGCATATAGAGATATCAAACCTTGCGTGACCAATCAGTGATTGTGATCAGAATTTCCACGTCCTCCCACTATTACACAGGTAGAAAGAAATACTGAGTATGAGTCAATCAACAGTCAACAACCACCAAAAACTTGCAGCTGCTGAGTTGCTCTGTAGACTGGATGGATTTAGTGAGGCTCGTCAGGTACATTTTCCTTTATCATCATCATCATCATTCTAGCCAATAGATGTCCACTGCTGGACATAGGTCTCCCCCAATGTTCTCCACACAGATTGATCCTGTGCCGAACGCATCGAATAAATTCCCGACCTTCACCAGATCGTCGATCCACCTTGTAGGAGGCCTGCCACGGCTGCGACTTCCTTTACGTGGCCTCCACTCGAGGACCTTTCCGCCCCAACGGCCGTCTGTTCTCCTTGCTATGTGCCCTGCTCATTGCCACTTGAGGTATGCAATCCTTTGGGCTATGTCTGTGACTTCAATTCTCCTGCAAATCTCATTCCTTTATATTTACAGGAATTATTAAGAATTGATGTTTCCTTTATAGTAACAGGAAAATGTTTCTAGCAGACCATTCATAATTACACCATTGTCACCTCTACACACATCTTCATGTGTCCTTTACCCAACGGTTGCCTGGAAGAGATCGTAGTGTTAAAGCCGCCGTCGTATTAATTCTTTCATAATATTTTTAAGATGCTCTAAACTACATTCAAAGTTTTTTAAAAACCAATATAACATGCTAACATAGGTAGATAGATAAAAATTAATAAAATACAAGTTTGATACAACAACAGACAGTACAATAAGGCGGTCTTATCGCTTGCGGCGATTTCTTCCAGAAAACTGTTGGATAACATACTTATTAATCCTATTTCATGTGGGGTATAAAGACATTATGGGATCACTTGAGTTATGAGTAGGTAAGCACTTGAAATCATAGAAGTCAAGCATTTCTATCTATTATAAAAAATACTCCTTTCCTATTTCAAATATGTGCAGTCACATGCACTAATTGATATACTACTTCATTCAAATATGAAAATTTATTTTTCCACCTTAAGAGTTGGGGTGTTTACATTTCATTACAGGCAACTGTACTACTATAATATGGATTAGTATAAAATAATTCAATAAAAATATTTCAATAAAGGAAAGCATTTTATTACCTTAAAATCTTAAAAAGTCTTACACCTATTTTTAAGAACTAAATTTGCTAAAATTTATATTAGTTTTAGTTTCTTACTCTCCTTAGTCTCATCATTTTCAGTCTCACTAGATCCTTCTTTCATTTCAAGATCATCAGATACCGATTCTGTATCATCAGGCTCGTCCAGTAAGGCTTGAAGCTGGTGTATTGATGTCACCAGAACATGAAATTGTTTCTTTCTTAATGCTAACCTACTCTCCAGCTGCTGTTTTGTAGATTCTAAGCTAGATAATTCAGTTTTCAAAGTTCTCAGATGGTCCAACGTCTCTTTTCTATCAGGCTGTTCACTTATAACCTTAGCTAACACATCATATTCAATACGATTCTTACGAACTGTCTTCGCTTGAGCGAGATCTGCTTTGCTCTTTTCAATATTGCCTTTAGCCACTTCTATGCCTGTTTCCAGTATCTTTGATAGTGCTTCGTAGCTTGTCAGTTCTGCAGACATCATTTCCGAAGCTAACTGAGATTTTGTTACAGCAAATTCACATTGAGCTAGTTGAGCTAGCATGCGGTCATGTGTGGACTTGCTGAAACAATAGGTTTTATTTTTTTATTAGTTTTACATAGTACCTACAAATAAGTTACTACTTCATCGAACAATTACTATACCTAATATAGTTTAAAAACAGACATATCTCATTCCTATTGCAATATATTTGTTTAGTATACAGTAATAAGAATGCCTCTTTAGCTATGAAAAGTAAAGGATATGACTTCAACCATAGGTAAGTGTCCATGCATCAACAGCGCTGGTAGGCACCATTCAGCCGTATACGCGATACTCGCATTTGTTAACTTAAATTTATATTTTGTTTTCTCTAGGATTTATCAATAGATAATATAAACTATCTATACCTATACATACGGTCCGCTTTTAATTTATAAATCATCTTCAGCATATTAAGGACAGAAGTAGGTAGTATCTTCAGCATATTAAGGAAAGTATGAAAACTATCATATATCGGGATTCATAAAACCATTCGCAACGACAGAGGAAGTTTTAAAGTTATGCTCAAACCTAAAGCCAAACATAAATGACAAGGTCCTCATTTGTGTAGGTGAAAACGACAGTGACCCTTTTATATCTACATCAGAGTTATATAATGCACTCAAATTGCTACAACACACTACTGTCATTGTAATGAGTGTTATTAACAATAAACATGTAAATAACAAACTTTTTAACAAACAGATTGAATTAGTATGTAACAAATTTAAAAATTGCCATTACTTAGACATTAAGTGCTATCATTCTTATAATTATTTGAATAATATGTGCCACAATATTAATAAGTTAATAGACTCGATGTATTATGAAAAAACTTATTTAGACTACTCATTCATCAGAAAACATATACATTGTAAAAGTAAAAAGGTGAAAAGGGATTCCGAAGATAATTATAAACAATCTAGCTCGTTAGAGAAAACTAAAACTATGACACAAGCCTCTATTTTGGACTTCTTTACTCCTATTGAAAAGAGAAACTCAGAAACAGACAGATCATTTTTTCGTTCCTAATACTTTTAAAGGGACTAAGAATAGCGACAAACCTATACATCCATCATATTTTAGAGTAATACACCAAAATATTGCAGGCCTGATTTCAAAATCGGATATACTGGAACTTTCAATCTCCGAATTAGCAGAATGCAATTTTGAGCCAGATGCGTTGTGTTTCTCAGAAACATTCGTGAAAAAAGGACATGAAAAAAATGTTAAACTGCTTAACTATAAATTAGTTGCAAATTATTCAAGACAGACATGCCGAGGTGGTTCATGCATCTTACTTCGGAAGGATCTCTCAAGTAAAGAAATAAAAATTTCAGACAGCCTTTTACTGCCGGGAATATTTGAGTGTTGTGGAGTGAAGGTCATTGAACATAAATTAATAATTCTATGTGTTTACACGTCGCATAACAGGCATGCGCATTCATTCCTAGCAAGACTTGAAGCAGTCATACATGAATTAAGTAAAAAATATAAGTACCATAAAATGATAATTTCTGGAGATTTTAATATAAATTCTCTTGCGAATACTAGCGCGACGCAACACTTGAGAGACGTAGCTAGCAACTTTGGCCTAACTATTCATATTAATGAGCCAACTAGAGGCAATAACTGTATAGATAATATTATGAGTAATATAAAATTTGCGTCTGGTGTTACTTTACCACTCTATCTCTCAGATCATAATACTGCGCAAATGGTGTCATTCCCTATCAAAGAAAAAAAACGACTAAAGTACTGGTTCATTCACAGGCGAGACTTCAGTCACGACAATCTTATTAAATTTCGTAAATGCTTACAATCCCTATCATTTTCCGAAGTGTTTGGAGAACAGAGATTGAATAGAGCGTTTCACAGATTCTATGAAATATTCCGCGTACTATATGAATCTTGTTTTCCGAAATTGAAGATAAGAATAAATAACTTACCTTCAAAAATAAAGTGGATCACTAAAGGTTTAAAAGTTTGTGCAAAGAGAAAAAGGTCGCTTCGCTTCAAATATTATAAATTAAGAACAGAAGAGACTAAACAGAATTACTTGTGTTACTCGAATCTTCTAAGGAAGTGTATATGTATGTATCGCACAAAAAATTAATAATAACAAGTATCTTCAAACCAGTCAAAATATTTGTAGAGCGTCATGGAAACTTATTAAAGATGATATAGAAGTAGACCAGCCACAACAATTTTTCTCTGATATTAAACTTGATAATAACACAATTTCTAATGGATGGGAAATCGCCGAGACATTCAACAACTACTACGTAAATTTGACTAATGATAAATGTATATATGACATTAATAAAAAGCGAAAGGCATTAACTAAAATTGACCCGGTATCAAATTCAATCTTCCTAGAACCTGTTACTCTGGCGGAAACAATGAATATCATTAGTTCACTAAAAAACTCGAACTCTTGTGGTTTCGATGAAATATCAACCAAAGTTTTAAAATTCTGTAAAATTGAACTAGCTCAAGTATTGTCGTACTTAATAAATCTGTCTTTTCAGACTGGATGTTTCCCTGATGATCTTAAGTATTCAGTAGTGAAACCAATTCATAAAAAAAATGATAAATCAGAAATGAATAATTACCGCCCCATAACACTAATACCAGTGATATCTAAGATCTTCGAAAAAGCTATGCAAAAAAGATTAATGAATTTTTGCCAAAAGTCTCAAATTATAACTCCGGAGCAATACGGTTTCCAGAAGGGAAAATCTACTGCTCTTGCATGTTTTAACCTGATACATGAGGTTATATTGGGCCTTGATAGAAAACAGCTAACCTCTGTACTGTTTTTTGACATGTCAAAAGCTTTTGACTTTGTAGTCCATGACATCTTGTTGGACAAATTGGAAAGGTACGGTTTCCGAGGAAGTTGTCTCTCATGGCTTGAGACCTACCTAAGGAACAGACACCAGTGTGTAGAAATAAATCGCCTAGAGGAGAACAATGAGGCGATTTCACATCGCTCTCAATTTAAGGTCAATGGATGTGGGGTACCTCAAGGTAGCGTACTAGGTCCAATGTTATTCATACTTTACATTAATGATTTGCCAAAAATGACTAAAAATAAATGTATAATGTTTGCTGATGACATATCTATCATTATTCATTCAAAATATAATGTTGACATAATTAACTATGAAAATGACATTAACGAAACGGCTCATAATATTATTCAATATCTAAATTCTAATAATCTAAATGTAAATATAAGTAAAACTCATTACATAAATTTTAATTTTAAAGGAGGTACACGTGAATTAAATGTAATTTATGACGAAATGACCGTCAAGAAAGCTGACAGTGTTAAATTTCTGGGGATCGCATTAGACGATAATTTGAATTTTAAAACCCATGTGCAAAACGTATGTAACAAAATCAATAGATATGTTTACGTTCTAAGACGACTGACTAAAAAAACATCACTGAATGTAACCTTGTCGGCCTACTATGGTTATGTTGCTTCTAACTTGTCGTATGGGCTACTATTATGGGGAAATAGTACAATGGCCAATAAAGTATTCATTGCCCAAAAAAAATGTGTACGCGCTATTTGTAGCAAAGGTCCATTTGAAAGTTGCAGGTCACTATTCCCAAGATTAAATATACTTACAGTCCCTTGCATGTACATACTAGAAATATTCAAGTTTGTTAAGCAACACCCCGAATTATTTAAAAAAGCTAGTGATGTATTTCCACGAAATACCAGAGATAGTAACAGACTTGCCTTGGACTTTTTACCCAGAACGACTGCTTGTCAGAAAAATTGTTATTGCATGTGTGTCAAAGTGTATAACAAAATTCCAAACCATTTCAAGTGTGGACCTGCGGGTTTGATGACAAAAAAATTACGGCAATGGCTGGTGGATAAAACGTTTTATAATTTAAATGAATTTTATAATTGTAACCATTTTGCATGTTAATATTATTAACTGAATAGAGATTCTTATTTCATATATACCATCATGTACTGTACCTGTTCTATGCAAATAAATAAATACTAAATACTAGGTACCAACCTTTCTTCGCGTTTCTCGTCGTTGCTGTTGCACCACTTAATCAAAGTCTTCAGTAGAACATTCAACCTCCTATCATCTCCTGTACCGTCTCCATCAATAAGAAGTCGCCTGCGGATAACATCCTCTGAAAACGAAAAATAAATACAGTTTGAAATTCATTTTATAGGTTACTTAGTTATTTTGCTTTGTTAACACCATTGAGGAATGGTAAATACCAAGAAACTACTAAGAATCATTACCGTCTGCCATTTTAGGTCGAAGTTTTTATAACTAATAAAGTTGCTCGTGATTATGTGTAAATCTTTGATGCAGAAATTCACTGAAACGAACAATTTATTCAGTTTGGTTTGTTTGTTAGCGAAATAAAATATTTTTAGGTTATCAAGGTTATGTTAATTCATATACAATACTACCACAGATTACTAATATGTAGCAAGCAATACTACTCTTTGATATATTCTATGATGATGTTAGCGTTTCTATTGCTGTCAAACAAAAATAACACACACCACAGAGTACATACTTTTTAGTGTACGAAGACTTCGAAAATTATATACACTTATTTATAATATGATGATAGTTACAATGTGTATAAATAACATAAAAACAATTCTGTATAATATAGACGAATATAAATTATGTCTCAACAAAATCTGTATAAAATAAAATTTTGCATATTTCGGAACATACGGCTGGCTGTCAAAAAAGTGTCAATCAATTTGTTTTTTTGCCTTGCCCCTTTTCGGGGAAATTATGGCAATTTTCAATAAATTTCTTATAGTTCCCAAGATATTATCCTTCTTTGCAGAGATTTCCACCTTAAATTAGTAAAATTTATTCATTAAAAACTATGGAAGACGCAAGTTTCAGTGAAAAAGTTGAAGCTTATTTCTCCGAGTTAGGGCGATGGCTAGTATTATTTTTCCCTTGTAAATGTTGTTTATTTTGGTGATTTAGTAACTTGAAATATTAATTAATTATTTAAATTTGTAGGAAAGTGTGGCGCAGTATAATTTTAGGCCAAGTGCTGTCGCTGCTTCTAAGTGGAAAATGTATATTGACGACCCTACTTCAGAGCGCCACCTGGCAGTTCCCGACCACGGGGCAGCTCGTTCTCCCCTACATAACGCTGTTTATATTATTTACACCAACTTTACTATGTAATGGCTTGAAAAAAGTTACCAAGTAAGTGAAATAACACAAAAAAGTATAAAAAAAATATCTGAAAACCATACATCTGTTAGATTCAGGGTTCTTAACCTGGTTACCCCTGCAAGGGTAAATCAGCTATTTTACGGGGTTAACTAGGAATCTTTTCATTAGGATGTCATAACATTATATTGAAAAGATTAGGAACCACTGATCTTGTTGTTAATATTGCTATAGTATTTTAAATAGCAAGTATGACTAATTTAGTTTTAGTACTATGTGTGTTATTAAAAGAAAATGCTTTATATATATATACTGATTTTCTATGAAATCATAATATATTGTGTAAATTGTTAACTCAAAAGCTTTATTTTTCAAAGTTATTTTATTAAGTAATAATATTGGAGACTGCATAGCTTTTTCTAACTTTCTCATTCACATATTTACAGGAGGTGGTGGATTATTGTCATTGCTTGTACTCTGGATGTAGAAGCAGGGTGGTTGCTGGTCATGTCTCAGCGGTTCACATCAGTATTGAGCTGACAGCTGCTCGCATGCAGTGGTGTCGGCGCAGCCCTGGTTGGAGGAGCTTGGAGAGGCCAGCGATTGGGAGTTGCTCATGTCGCAGGAGCAACGCTGGGCCTGATGGCTGTTGTATGTGTTGTTTGGGCTGATGTTGAAGGGGCACCTACTGATGGTTTGTTGATCTTTCCTTTTTGCCTCTCAATTTTTTTAAATAGATTGTTCTGATACCTATAGCTTTTAGAAGGTTCTTCTCATTGCAGTAGGTAACATTATAAAGAAACTTGGACAAAACTTGATTATTATTATTATTATTTATTATTCAGGCAGGCAGTTCAGGAACTGATAATTGCCTGTATCCAGTTACATTACAAGTATTATGTATAGTTAATTTGAGCTCATGTTAATAGCTAAATCATTCAGACTTTTTTTGTTTTTTTTTATTCTATTTGTTTACTTTAGAATGATGATTTCCACCCATGTTTATTTAAATTATTCAGTGGCCTTCACAATGGTCTTAGGCTAGTAGTAAAGTAAATACTGCTAACACTTTCAAAATAGCCCTACACTTTCAAAAAATATCCCTGTATAATGGACAACATTTCAAAATTGCTAAGCTCTGAAACAAAAAATACCAATTCTTTGTTTACTTTTCCGCTGCTCGAATATATATTTATTAATTTTTTATATTGCTTATTTACTGAGAAAAAAATTAAAAACTAAAAAACGTAAGATGACGTCATCGGACGGCAGAATGTAAAATATTTCTTTGCTTAGCACATTATAGTTTTAAATTTACGAAATGCCAAGCCCATGACATGTAACTGTCAAAAAAAAGACAACTTGTCAACGTTGAATGTATGAATGACGTTGACAATGTTGACAGTTTGTATTATTTATCTTTGACAGTAGTACTTTTCAGACAGACTAGTATTATTTACCTTTGACAGTAGTACTTTTTTTTATTAAAACAATGATAAGCAAAGGAATATCGCTGTATTCAGCCGCCCGATGACGTCATTTGGCGCTTACGTCTATTTAGAATAAAAAGAATTTCAATAATTATTTAATGCATGAAAATGGACAAATTTTGAAATAAGAAAAAATATCGGTCTGTTCATTTTATGTCTATTTTCATATAAAAAAACAATATGGAGATGTTAAAAATATGAAATGTTGTCCATTTGTCAGTACTTCGTGATTTTTTTAAACTAATATTAGAAGTCTGATCTGACTTAATAGAACCTGACCTGAATTTGACCTTAAAATTATTTTTACAGGAAAAAATCAACTCGTCGGCGACATGCTTTGCCTTGGAGGATCACTACTCTATGCAATGGTTACAGTTCTCCAGGAGATGATGCTCAAAACTCATTCTTGCTCAGACTACATGGCCCTGCTCGGCCTAATCGGAAGCGTTGTGTCATGTGCTCAAACATTCTTCCTAGAATTCAGTGAACTGATGACTTTTAACTGGTACGAGCTTGACACTATTAGTGCAGCTGGGGAGCTACTGTACAGTTCAGACAATATTCCAAATACTGCAATGCTTTATGCTCAGAGATGCAGGGTCCATTATACTGCACTTGTCTTTCTTGTCAGCGGATTATTATACTCTGATTGCTGGGATGTACATCTTTCAGTTTAAGGTAAGCAATTTATTTTATAGGTTGTCCTTTCCTCATTGTTATAATAAGAAAATGATTTTATGGCTTTATTTTGATACAAACTAAAGCTATAGAGATACTTCATTATAATTATATTTATTTACTCGAAACTCGGTACATGTTATGGTTACAATGTTACTGACAATAAATAGATTAACATTAACATGTCACAGTCCAAATGTTTTTTTTTATGCAATGATGGTTAGCGACTGCTGCCATCCTTGAACACCCATAAACAGTGGAGTCACAAGTGACACCTTTTAAAGCCCCTTTTTCACTCTGCAAAACATAGCACATGCGCTGCTTCACTCTAGTTTTCTGTGAGGTCTACATGGACGCACCAGTTATCTACTGACCTACAGAACAAACAATGGATGGAAACCTTAGACTGTAGGCAATCCAAAATCGCACTAGCCAAAATAGACCCGCGGCTTACAAAACGACTTCTAAACCCCAGTAGGAAGAACCTCAGAATAATTATAGGGACAACCATGGGCCACTGTCCCTTAGATAAACACCTTTACACCCTAGGCGCTACCGACAGCTCACTATGCAGGGGATGCTTCAGCGCCGAGGAATCAGTCACAGCCATGTGCAGTGATCAGACCACACGAAGAATTCCTTTGATCGGCGAGTTCACTCCGCGAAGTCTGTGAAGGTCCCAGGAAGCTTCTGCGCTTCTGTGCGGAGTTGGGCTGGTTAGAATAGTCCGGATCTACGCATAATGGATCAAATGGGAGTCTTAAGTGCGGAAAAAGGAGTCCACTTTACATTACATTACATTTTCTGTGTGGTTGTGATCTCCCAGTAAATCAAATAATAAATAATAATAATAATAACGTTTATTTCTCACCATAAATACACAGTTAAATACAGAACAATATAGGTATTTAGTTATACAGAACAATATGTAATTATGGTGGGTTGATATCTGAACTAGGATAGTTCCTGTATCTCAGATAATCAACCCTCCACCCCAAAATAGTGGCCTTTGAGGAATATACCCAGTTAGTTCTATGAGAAAACAATTAGGAAATAATTATGAAAATTACAAAAAATATTACATCTATTTTTGTTAATATGGTCGGGTAGTTTGAGCGCTACAAAAACAGAGAAATGAAATCAAAGTATTTGTTTTGTCGATAGTTCCACGCCCTGTACTTCCTGTCGTACCTGCTGGCCATGGTGGGCGTACTGCTGTTCAGCGGGCGGCCCACGAGCCCGCCGCCGCCGCCGCCCGAGGCGCTGCCGCAGCTCATCAACGACTCCGTGCAGTCGCAGGACAATGTCTCCATGTAAGCTACTTATTTAGTAATCCTAATCTCTCATGGTTGTGTTTGGGTGATCGGTATCTTCAATTCTGGTGTTCGTGTTCTTGAAAGTTTCTCGTAGCTTCGTGCACTAGACTCTTCCATTTAGACGACCCGTTTGGAACAGTGGTAGTGAACGTTGCCTTTGGTCCAAGGGTTGCGGGTTCGATCCCCGCACAGTATAAACATTTGTGTGCTTGAACATGTCTGTTTGTATTGGTCTGGGTGTTTGCTATGTATTATAAGTATGTATTTACAAAAGAAAAGTATTATATGTATATATTTGTAATCCCACTGTTGATTCTGATATCCGTAACACAGGTGCTTGAGCTACCTATATCGGAGTCAGATCAATGTATGTGATGTTGTGAAATATTTATTTATTATTTATTTATTTATTTAGTTCGGTTCTCGGCTGTCTTTAGAGTGGTTACGACGGGAAGCCCAGTGATCGTCGTTACATGGTCACACCACCGACTGTGAGACCGGCCGCGGGGTCTCTTTCCCTCCACTTTTTATCGAGGTTATCCGATTGACGGCGAGCGAGCTGACGTAAAACGCGATGACGGAGAACGCGTAAAATAGTTCAGAATTCTTTGGTAGCAGACTGTTGAGAGTTTTGTCTTGACATCCATTTGTTCGAATATAGAGTTATTTGTTCTTCTGGCGGTTCATGGTATGCGGAGCATCCGTCTACAACACCACATCTCGAAGGCCTCGATTTTTTTCTAAGATAGATGGATAGATATACTTTATTTAACAAAATACACAACTTAAGTACTAGCCATTTAAAGAAATGTGCTACAATTTCGGCGGTCTTATCGCTGAAAGCAATTTCTACCAGACAACCTGCTGGCTAAGGACATTTAATAGTAAAAATAATAATTAAAGACTAGTTGCGTCCCGCGGATTCACTCGCTTATGTATAGTAGCCATAATATTAGTGTAGGTACTCATACAAATGTAGATTAAAGTTTGCGAGTTACCTCTTTTCGCGTAAATAAGCCTTTTAAGAATTACGTAAGCTGATTTTTTAAAAACTACTACGTCAACTAATAATCGATCGATTAAATCAATAGGACTAAACAATGAAATCAGTAGAGTACCAATCGATTGATCAGGCCAAGAGTAACACACATAAAAGGTAATATTGGGACTGCCGATTTATGGTTGTGCAAAATAGTGTTGTGTAATAAGTATGCTTTTTTATTACAGGGAATATACCGTGCCGACGTTAGACTGCATCCCCATAGAGGGTCTGGAACCCCCGATAAGCAGAGACACGACATTTACGTCATTCCTAGGAGGGCCCCACACCACAATGGCCAACGGCACTGTCACATTTGGTCACTCCAACGGCACACAACTAAACAAGGACCCTTCTTAAGGCACATTACACTGTTTCGGTAGATATATTGGCATAGACTTTTGTGTAACATAAGACTAAATATTTGATAAGTTAACTGCAATGCCCTAATTTACAAAAGTCACATATCGCAGACACTAAATATTATATCTTATTTTGCTTATAGCAATTTTGCCAGTTATTGTACTGGGGCACGCATGTAGAGAATAGAAAATACATGCTAGCAAGCTTAATATTATGAATAATCATGCACCTAATTCCATTCCAATAATTCATTGCGCTTTCTGCAATAATTGTTTTAAAAGTATTTTCACCTTAAATCAGCTAACCGGGAATTGATTAAATAAATATTATGTTAAATTATGAACTAACATTTATGTTCATATAAGTAAATATTCATCGTATAATGCAAGTAAAGCTTACTAATCGAACTAAAAATTGGAATATTAAAATGATTTTGATGTAAAATAAGCAATGAAAAGAATAACTGAAGGCTCTAAACAGTAGTTAACTATGAAATGGTGATAATTTCAAATCCATTCTAATCGTAATTGAAATGTAGACATTAGTGTTATTAACGTAAAGGCTACATTAGCGCACAACTATATTTCCTATCACTTCCGCATTATTGTTTCTCCTGTAACGTATTTAGCAATAATCGACCACTAATCTCGATTTAAACGAATACTGCCACATACTCGAATTTTTACTCAATTTTTTAATGGAAAATATTAAAATTTAGAAACGTTTGTATGAAATTTTAAAGTAGTTTCTACGAGAGAAAAATGTATCGGATTTGCGTAACATAGAAATATTTAGGATACTTCCTGAAAGTTAGGAATAGAAGTAAATGGGAGGGATGGTAGAAACCGCTGACAACTAATTGCTGACCAATTTGTTTGGTAATATAACGATTTAGAGTAAATGTTCTATATACACAATAACCCTTTTATAACAAGTATTGTAAGCTGATAAGTAACAATAATTGATATATTCCCTTTAGATATACTTAAGGACGACAACTGCGTTACGCGGGGCGTGGGTAGCCCGCTCGGACACAAAAGGTCGGCTTTAGCTGAAATTAATATCGATGAGTTCATTGATCGCTAGGCAGTAAATCGTATCGTGTCTTTTCCGTACTGTCTGTCTCTATCACGCTGAAATATCTGTAAGCGCGCATGTATGTATTTCTAGCCGTGAAAACGCACGTGCATCACGCACGAAACTCTCTGCAACAAGCAAAGTGTACCTACCTGCGCGATGAACTCGTGACACAGTTATCTGCCTTTAAGATTTTCCCAGCGGTTTTTACATTAATGTTTAGAATCTCTTTTAAACACGTAGTTTTAAGATTATCTGTGATTTAATTTTGAGTTACGTCGATATTTTTACTATTGTTATTTCTTTTCCAAGATTATAATAATGTATGCAGATTTACAATATATTTTATATCAGTTTGTCCGTCAATAGCTTCGATCACATTATAATCGAAGGTCAATATAATGAAAATAAGAATGACGAATAAGTCCTTAAATCCTACCAACTTGTTTCCTGTTGTAAATCTACGACAAACTAGTAAATTAGACAAAATGTTTAAAATAAATCGTATTTTTCTTAATTCTATAATAATTACTGTCGAACGTTAACCAAATAGTCTCACCCGTAAAAATCCTAATCTCAAACAAAAGTTAATGTATCATTGATTATAGCTTCAAATATTTATTTACCAAAGCTATTTAGCGATGTTACATTGACGCTCAATTATTACTATTAAGATATTAACGCGTATATAAATTTTATTACTAGTCCAATTAGTCCATTAGATAATTCTATATTATGATCTCACTATCCGCTGTTATGTCAGTTACTCTATTAAAGTAAATAAATTATTGTTTGTTCTTGTATGGAATGGGAAAGGTTGTGTTAAATTAACCTAATGAAAATTAAAGTATATTATTATAAGCTATGAATAAATTGTTGTTATATTTTATAGAAAAATGTGAATTACAACAATGTAAACGATGCTGCTAATCTAGTCCCATACCCAATGTTGGAAGTAGTTAATATTATTTTGTTATGTTTTTATTTCCTTTTGCAAGTATTTGTGTTATTATGAAGCGAACTAAAAGTGTCTTTGGAAATAATCTATTATGTATTTTGAATTTGTGAAATATACAACATTTTCATGAACTATTATTTTATTTGGGAAACTACCTTAGGCTGTCTATCTGAGAAGAGTCCGACATAACCCTTCTACTCCCCAGCAGGAGGGTATGCTTAAGACGCGACGTCAGCCCATTGCACTTCGGGTTATTGGCATTACCCAGCGACAAAAAAAAAGCTGCTTGTCTGCCTGACTTGCGGGACGATGTGCGAGGTAAAGTCCAAGAATAATACTCCATAAAAACTCCTGTCCTCAGCGACAGGTTAGGTGGACAGACAGTCTTATTCTATGTTGCGTATTCTGTCTGGTATGTAATGGTTTACAAATGAGGAACACTAATTAAAAAAATTAAAGTCAAAAGTACATATTTGTATCTGTTTTATTGGGGTTGTAAGTCATAGGTTTAACACAGAAACATGTTTGTCCTAAATGACGTGAATTGAATTGATGGCTTGGGTACAAAATATTAGATAACAATTTTTTGCAACACAACATATAAAATGGAATAATTAGGATTAGGAGTACTTTAATATTGGAGTTAATGCGAAAATAAATTATTTGTTTTTGTGTAAACAGCTTGATTTGCTGGGTTGCTATTTTGTACAATTTTAATTTTAGAGACAAGCTACAACACATTTTTATATCAATAGCGAATAAAAGCTATTGAAATAAAAACGTGTGTCAGCAGTACATTTTTTACCTTCACCGTTCCAGTGAGGTCAGATATTTTGTATAATTATTTTTTTATATGTAAGATACTATTTCGGCTACACTCTGGTAAAGTCAACAGCAGAAGTAGCTGCACTTATTTCGCAATTTTTAACTCTTATTCCTTGGATCATAAGAGTCACTAGCTGCGAAAGTTGTGCATCAACGTTTACTGTTGACTGTACGTCGCCGTGACGCGTAGTGCGGTGTCGACATATGCTACATGAAAAGGTGATTTTTGATACATTGCAATGATTTAAGATCCGATAAAATAAATAAGTTAGTTAAGACAAAAAACAGTCGAGCTGAGAAAATGAAGTAATAACTAAAACCTTTTTTTGCACAGTCGTACAGATAACAAACAAGTTTTTATCTGACCATTGTAAAACGCTTGGCGGTTAATTTGTGAAAAATAATGTTGAATTTCAGGGAAATAAAGAAATGCATACATGAATTATTAATCTGGACATTCGGATCAAAAATAAAACAAGAAAAAACAACCACCAAAACAAAATAGACTTCTCACTTTACATACAAAGAAATTTACCGCACTGGTAACTATGACTAAATAGCGGACTTCGAGTAACATTATACACATTGACAAGATCAGATCCTATTACCACAAGACCGCATATTCAATAAATGTGATGGTGGTGTATAATACCTATAGTTGTAATTTCTGAATGGTGTTATTTTTCTTGGCTAACCGGTTTGATACAAAGCTGCTAAAGCTAAAAGAAGAAATCATTACAATAAATCATACTATTAGGTCTTAACTTATGAAATAGGGTATTTGACTAAGCTCGAGATTTTACAAAATATAAATATTTTATCAAAATATAGGCAAATATGTGCGAATAGCAAAAATTTTCAATTAAAAATATAACATCTAGCCGGTTTTATGGTCATTCAAAGATTCATGGGCAAGTCCATTTTCAAAGTATGAATTTTTTTTTAAATAATTATACCATTGAAAAACCCATATAATTTACACCAACTATTATAATGGAACCATTGACATAAACGAAACATTTGATATAGCTACCATACAAAATTCAAATGAAATGCATACAAAATACTGTCGTGTGACGTCACATCTCTGTAGCCATTTGTATGGAGCGTTTTGGGTTTGCCCAAAATAATGTGATTTTAAAGTTATGATATCTCAGGTAGTTTAAATGAGAATCAAGTAATTCTTTCAATGATGTTTTTATCATTGAGAGGTCTTTTGATTACACAAATGAAAAAAAAATAGTCAAATACCGTATTGCCAATTTGTATGGCGATCTTCTCAGAGGTTGTATTTTCCAAACTTGCAAAGTAACTGTTAATGCTACTACTTCATAATCAACTGTGCTTTAATTGACAACGTTCAGGAACCTACGAATAGTTTGTTGTTTTAGCTGTTTCATTCCGGTTTTCTCCGAGGGCCCGTTCAAGAATTACTTAAGCTTTGAGAGGGGGGACACTTCCTTAGTGTTGATTAAATAAATAAATACTTCACAACATCACATACATTGATTTGACTCCGAGATAGGTAGCTCAAGCACCTGTGTTACGAATATCAGAATCAACAGTGGGATTACAAATATATACATATAAATATTTTTCTTTTGTAAATACATACTTATATAAATGAAGGGAACGGGGGAAGAAAGATCATAGTCCATTTTTGTAAATTTAACACATTGTTTGGATAAAAAAATCTTACATAAATTCTTCTAATTTAGCAAAATTCTGAATCAATGTTATTCGATTTAATAACACATAATATTATAGCACAAAAATAATTTACAATGTTTTAAATAACGACTTTGAGAAAATGAAATAAACACCAACAATTTTCTCAAAAACCTTAAGTGACAGTGATCTTTCTTTCCCTGTACCCTTCAAATGTTTTTGCTGAGAACCTCCCCGGGTAGAGGGGTCAACATTTACAAAAAATCTGGTTATTTGAATGGCCACTGAGTTCATGGTATCACTCCGGACGAGCCGGCCTTTTCATAGCCGTAACGTGCAGCAACGAGCAGAAAGCCAAAAATCGTGTTTCCAAATCGAATCAAAAATTTCAAATCGAATAATCGTTACTCGAACTCCGTTTCTCCTTAATAGTATCATAATATAACATATACAGTCGGTAGAACTAAGCGTCGTCGTCGCTGGCGGACACGGACTTGCGGCTCTCGGGCGTGTCGGGGCGCGAGCCGCTCTTGGAGCGCGAGCGCGAGCGGGACCCGCTCTTGGAGCGGGAGCGGGAGCGAGACTTGCTTTTTGACCTGGGAAAATAATAAGACCAATGGACAACATTTCATATTTTTAACATGTCCATATGATTTTTTTATATATGAAAATAGACAAAATGAACAGACCCATATTTTTTCTTTTTTCAAAATTTGTCCATTTTCATGCATAAAATAATTATTGAAATTCTTTATATTCTAAATAGACGTAAGCGCCAAATGACGTCATCGGACGGCTGAATACAGCGATATTCCTTTGCTTATCATTGTTTTAATAAAAAAAAGGTACTACTGTCAAAGGTAAATAATACTAGTGTCAACATTGTCAACGTCATTCATACATTCAACGTTGACAAGTTGTCTTTTTTTTGACAGTTGCGTGTCATGGGTTTGGCATTTCGTAAATTTAAAACTATAATGTGCTAAGCAAAAAAATATTTTACATTCTGCCGTCCGATGACGTATGACGTCCAATATAAAAAATGAATAAATATATATTCGAGCAGTGGAAAAGTAAATAAAGAATTGGTATTTTTTGTTTCAGAGCTTAGCAATTTTGAAATGTTGTCCATACAGTCGAGTCTTAACTAATAAGCCACATTTCGACGATGATGTGCCAATACCTCCTATCTAACAAGATTTTTCGTGAAAATTACTTCCTTATGCCATAGGTGTTAAGGTCGATTATTAATGTCAGTTCATTTGTTAGATAGCAGGTATTGCCACATCATCGTCGATTTGACGTTTCTAAATTTTAGCTTCATAGAGAGGGGACCTACTAAAAAACTTCGATTGAAGTGAATAATCGATATGTACTTCATACAAACGTGTATCGAATACTACAATAATGGAAAATAAGTTATTCGTGCTTTTATTTGGAGAAATGTGAATCAAAATTATTGAGAAGAAAGTGAAAAGTAGGTATCCTAGATATCGATCCGCGGCCAGTTTTTTTTCTTTTTCTTTGAAATCAAAGCGCTTATATTAAATAAATAAATAATTCACAACATCACGTACATTGTTCTGACTCCGAGATAGGTAGCTCAAGCACCAGGATATCAGAATCATTGCCAATTGTGTGCCATACATTTTTTTTAACCCCCGACGCAAACAACGACGGGGTGTTATAATTTTTTTACAAAGTTATTAATGTATTTATATTTTTATATAAGAGAATAATACGATTTATTTTAATCAGAATGTGGCTTTTCATTTATGGATAGATATTCCTACACGATTAACATCGTTTTCGTTCGATTATTTTTGGGTACAACACTAGAGCTTAAAAAAAATCTGCGAAAAAAAACCGCCTTCAAAAACCACGAACTAAAAAGTGTAAAATAATATTTTTAACACTTTATAACAAATTCAAATAACTAGTAAACTCGAGAAAAGGTGTTACGGAAGTCGGCGCCTAATCCCTGTTGAATAATTGAATGTTGTCTCAACTACAAGTGTCACTCGCACTCTTAGTAAAATACCGACCTAACTCAAAATTGTTGATATTTTTATAGCAATTCTTTGCAATTTATTCTTGAATAGTCTTGAGTAAATAACGCACTTCAAATTTCATCTCGTGTTCATATGTGAGTGTACCTATTTACTTAACTCAAAATTGTTGTTAGATGACCTTTCATCCCTGGATTTTAGCTGATACTATTTTCACTTAGCATCTATATTAAAATTTTGAGTTAGGTCGGTGTTTTACTAAGGGTGATTATGTATAACTAATTAAAATAGGTCTATAAATCTAAAATAAGCTAACAACGCCGTAATGTAAACATCAACTCCAAGAGACAGGGTTATCTAGTTTAGGGGCTACCGGTACTGTATACAATTTGCAAACCATTGGCAAATAAAGATTTATTATTATTATTAAATAACAGAAATCAGTCAAAGATCAACTTTTTTTTAGTAAATATGTACTCATATTGAATGGGTTAGATGGCATTTTGTTGGACTGAGATCTAACTTAAGGCAAAGTGTAGGGCGCACTGATTTTAATTTTTAATTACTAAACTAGATCTAATTTCTAACAATTTCGGAGCTCCGGTCTCTGGGCAAACATACTCTTATTTAATAACCATGCACAAATGCTTGGTCTGTTTTTGTACTCAAAAATTAAATTACTCCAAAAGTGGCCACTTTTAGGCTGAAAACCTTTGTGCAAAAGGAAGCCAATAGTTAACTATAAGTATTAAATAAATAGTAGGAGAGCTTGCCCAGAAGCCGGAGCTCCGAAATTTTTATATAAAAATATATCCGATTTACTAACTACTATTTTTTTATTTTAACATTTACCTTGACCTTGACCTCGATCGACTTTTTGACCTGGAACGACTCTTTGATCTCGAGCGGCTCTTCGACCTCGAACGGCTCTTGGACCTCGACCGACTCCTCGATTTCGAGCGACTCCTCGACCTCGACTTGGACCGACTCTTCGACCTCGACCGAGAACGGCTCTTTGACCTCGATCCACTCTTAGATCTCGATCGACTCTTAGACCTCGATCGACTCTTTGATCTCGATCGACTCTTTGATCTCGAGCGACTTTTCGACCTCGATCGGCTCTTCGACCTCGATCGGCTCTTTGACCTGGAGCGACTCCTGGATTTCGAACGGCTCCTGGACCGGGATCCGCTCTTCGATCTGGAACGACTGCGGGACTTCGATTTGGATCTGCTCTTCGATCTGGATCTAGACCTGGAAATAAGAAATTAAGTTTCAAAATGTCATTTTTGATTAAATAATTGATCCAATGCTGATTTGGGTCAAAAGCAAGCCTTCCGCTTTTGGTTACTGTACTGCGATAGACTATACTACCTGATCCAGTACTTCGCAATATTAGTACATTAAATGATTGAGCATTCATTAAACGATGCTGCACTTTATTTATATTATTTAATTTACTTTTACCCGTAAATTGTTTTAAACTTACAAAAAATTTGAATAGTTATTAACGGGATTGGCCCAAGGCCAAAAATGTATTTTGCGCTCGAGTGATACACACTACTTTTTATCCCCTACTATGAGTAACTTGGCAGGGATGTAGCTCATTTTATTTGATAGTAGATAGGACCATAGTGTGTTGGTGATCCAAGGAAAGGCGAACCAAAATGTTTATTCTCGTGCGATCGACATAGATATCGAATTTGGAATTCATATTGACGAATTTTGGAAACCTCGACTTCTTTGTCGAGGGAAATAGTCCTTCAAGTCGTCCTTTGATGGGATGAAAATCTTTTTATGTGATGATAACTAGTGACGAATATTCGGGCGCATTTTTTCGTTAAACTTCAACACAGACATAGAGTTGATAAAACCACTGTCCTGATAATAAAGAATCCCATTTCCGAATTCAATTTCGGCTAAGTTGTCAAGTCTAGTATGACGTATTAGACTTTTGATTACACACGAAAATTAGACAATCCAAAATTTATGAAATATACCATTTATTGACGTACTTGCAACCAAACTAAATCTTAGTATGTTTTTTATCCATAAACATTTTTATTTTAATATAGTTTTAATTTATTTGTTATCGCATGATATTCTTTGTTTCTTTTTTCTTGTTCATGCCTGCGCCTTTCAAGAAAGGTCTTCGCAGAATACCAGTGCCACAGGGACCTAGTGTGTCCGTGGCAGATGCTGAGTGAAGACCTTTTTAAGTGCCTACATGATAAACAATGTTTTTGTTGTTTTCTTGTTTAGGTAAATAAGTGACGAATATCCGATCATTATGATAACAAACCTATCACTGTCGGAGGCGGACATGATCCTCTTGCGTCCCTTGTTGGCCGGCGGGCTTCGACTGCGGCTACGGCTACGACTGCGGCTACGACTGCGGCTGCCGCTGCCGCTGCGGCTGCGGCTCCTGGACTTGCGGCCGGCGTCGGAGTCGGACTCCGACGTGGAGATGGTCTCCTTGGACACGATCTTGGCTCGCTGCTTGGCGCTGAGCTTCTCTTCAGCCGCTTTGGCGGCTTTCTCGCGGCGGCCGATGCCCTTCTCTCCCTGTAGATTGTAATGTAGAGAAAAGAACATTGGGAAAATAGGTCAGTAAAAAAATAAGATTTTGCAATTAAAACATTTCTAAACCATAGTGTTTTTGATATTTTTAAATCTTTGATTTCTTTAAATGTTGGCTGAACTGAAATTCGTTTTTTAAGAAGAAACTTTATAATAAAACAACCGTCAAAACCACTGATAAGATTTTAATAACCTTTTTTAAACTCAAGACTTATTGATTTAAGTAATTTTACGGAGAGACGAAATTTAAGGTGACGGGTAGGGGACACTAGCGACGCCAATCGATTTTAATTTTAGCTACTAAACCGGATCTATTTTAAACAATTTCGGGGTCATAACCTCTCGGCAAGCACTTATACTTTTTATTAAATAACCATGACAAATGTTGGGTCCCTTTTTGTATGCGAAAAATTGATTCACGCAAAAAGTGGCCGCTTTTGGCGGTAATTCAAATTTCGAGTACAAAAGCAGACCCAAAAGTTAAGTATAAGTATTAAATAAATAGTATAGGTGTTTGTCAAGAGATTGTGACCCCGAATTTTTTTAAAATAGATCCGGTTTAGTAGCTTAAAATTAAAATCGATTGGCGTCGCTAGTGTGCCCTCCCCGTCACCTTAATAAAATGTCGTAAACAGGTAACTGTATACAGTCTGGAAAACTAACAAAATAGCGGAACATTCATCATCATCATTTCAGCCAATAGACGTCCACTGCTGGACATAGGCCTCCCCCAATGTTCTCCACACAGATCGGTCCTGTGCCGCCCGCATACAATGGATTCCCGCGATCTTCACCAGATCGTCGGTCCACCATGTAGGAGGCCTGCCACGGCTGCGACTTCCTGTACGTGGCCTCCACTCGAGGACCCTTCCGCCCCAACGTCTGTTCTCCTCGCTATGTGCCCATGCCCATTGCCACTTGAGGCATACAATCCTTTGGGCTGTCTGTGAGCTTTTTTTTTAATGAAAAATGTATTTATTTCCACCAAAATACAGAGTATCGAATCATTACATTATAGGTTGAGGTTAGTACTTGGATGGACTGGAGCCTAAGCTAGGCTAAACCTGTATTGCAGGACTCCAGGTCTATATAAATATAAGAAAGAAAAAAAAATCTAAATAGTTATAGGTGTAAATTATGGCGATATGTGTGGAGTACCTCAGTTCTCCTGTGGATCTCATCATACATAGGCTGTTTCAGATGAGCCTAGTTGTGAGGCATCTAAAAATTGTGGCAACCTGTATAAAACCACTAAATCAGGGGTAAAACCCTATTACAATCTACAAGAATTGCTAAGTGCTATTACAATCTACAAGAATTTTTTAATGATAAATTATAGATACTGCCTCACAAATTACTATTTTATATTCTTTATAAATAAATTTAATTTGCTATTTATTACCTTTTAAGTGTTTGTTAAAAATGTTAAACATTATTGTATTATAAGTTTTTATGATTGTAAAATTGTGTAATATTAGTTATTGAGTAAGTAATTAATAATAATGTGCGCCCTCTTATAAATTGCTGTGCCCTGACAGGGTGTTACATCTATATTTAATGGACAACATTTCATATTTTTAACATGTCCATATTGTTTTTTTATATGAAAATAGACATAAAATGAACAGACCCATATTTTTTCTTTTTTCAAAATTTGGCCATTTTCACACATAAAATAATTATTGAAATTCTTTATATTCTAAATAGACGTAAGCGCCAAATGACGTCATCGGACGGCTGAATACAGCGATATTCCTTTGCATATCATTGTTTTAATAAAAAAAGGTACTACTGTCAAAGGTAAATAATACTAGTGTCAACATTGTCAACCGTCATTCATTAATTCAACGTTGACAAGTTGTTTTTTTTTTACAGTTGCATGTCATAAGTTTGGCATTTCGTAAATTTATAACTATAATGTGCTAAGCAAAGAAATATTTTAATTTCTGCCGTCCGATGACGTCATCTTACGTTTTGTAGTTTTTAATTTTTTTCTCAGAAAATAAGCAATATAAAAAATAAATAAATATATATTCGAGCAGCGGAAAAGTAAATAAAGAATTTGTATTTTTTGTTTTATAGCTTAGCAATTTTGAAATGTTGTCCATTTTAAATGTACCATCTTTATTTTTGTATGTGATACGCAATAAATGCTTTGATTTTTTTTTTATTTTTATTTTTTCATTCACTCTAGAATTACTATGATTTGTAGCATTTTAATTTTCCATTCTTTTGAAATTTTTAAAGAAACTTTTTAATTGTATTTCCTCCTAAATCAATATTGTAAATCATGGATATGGTCCTCGCAGGACAGGCTATGCCTAGTGCGAGGTCCACTGTCTATATCATATTATTTGTTGTATACTTGTGTTTACTTAATTTAATGTTCGCCTGTCTTTGTGTACCTTATTGTTACCGCCTAGCTTTAAGTAAATAAAAAGCTTTTATTTTTTATTATTTTTTAATGGACAACATTTCAAAATTGCTAAGCTCTGAAACAAAAAATACCGATTCTTTGTTTACTTTTCCGCTGCTCGAATATATATTTATTCATTTTTTATATTGCTTATTTACTGAGAAAAAAATTAAAAACTAAAAAACGTAAGATGACGTCATCGGACGGCAGAATGTAAAATATTTCTTTGCTTAGCACATTATAGTTTTAAATTTACGTAATGCCAAACTCATGACATGTAACTGTCAAAAAAAAAAGACAACTTGTCAACGTTGAATGTATGAATGACGTTGACAATGTTGACACTAGTATTATTTACCTTTGACAGTAGTACCTTTTTTTTATTAAAACAATGATAAGCAAAGGAATATCGCTGTATTCAGCCGTCCGATGACGTCATTTGGCGCTTACGTCTATTTAGAATAAAAAGAATTTCAATAATTATTTTATGCATGAAAATGGACAAATTTTGAAAAAAGAAAAAATATGGGTCTGTTCATTATATGTCTACTTTCATATAAAAAAACAATATGGACATGTTAAAAATATGAAATGTTGTCCATTTGAATTTGAACCCTGGGTGATTACCTTCTTCCGGCCGCGCTTGCGCGGCGGGTCGCTGTCGCTGCCGGAGCCGCGCTCGCGGCGCTTGCGCGAGCGGCCCTTGCGCTCGCCGTCGCGCTTCGCCTTGCCCTTCTTCGGCTTCGGCTCGCGCCTGTGCACACAACCAACAACGTTAGATAACGTTCAAGTATTACGTAACGGGGTCGTTCTTCTTTTTTTACGACAATAAGCCCGTCCTCAGTGACTTATCAAGTAATTAATTATATAAAAAAATATACGTTACACCATCAAGATATTCTTAATTTAACATGAAATAATGACATTGTTTTATCACCTCGTAGGTACTTTAGCATGATTTAACAATGTAAAAAAATATATAAAGCGTGACAGAGGTGTAAATGGCACTAATTTCGGGGGACGTGACGGAGGTGTCCATTTTAATCAAAAAGTATTCTTTATCAATTAAATTTTAGATCATGTAATAGTCCATCTGTAAAATAGTACATTAACGAATATTTAGGATATATTATTTATCAATTGTAGTCTGTTATATAAAAGTTAAATGTTGATGTGTAAGTTTGGCTCATTGTCGATAAAAAAGAAGAACGACCCAACGCTATTTTTGAAGAACTTTTGACCCCAACTCTTTTACCCCAACCGTGTTATAACATCGAAATCGATGTCGAGAAAGGCAATGCAATTTCGTTGTCTTCTATGGCTTTCTCAATTCTGTCCAGGACGGTAAGTGCCGTTGGACTTGCCTGTTTGGTAGGCATGTTGTCTTGCACTCAGGGGTCTTTCAACGAGGTATGTGACTGTTTCATCGTTTTTAGTAAGATTGAGGTGAGACTTATCGGTCTGTAGGACACACACAACCAACAACGTTAGGGAGCGTTCAAGTATTACGTCACGTTATTTGGGGGGGGGGGGGGGGGGGGGTGGGGGGGTCTCGTAAAACGTTATGATGCGTTAAGGGTCTGAAAGGGGTCCTTCTCACTACACGTATTACGTACTATTGTTTCTTTCTTTGAATAAAAAATAAGGGAATTAAAACTCCTTATTACATACTTTACTATATACATATATTAGAAGAAAAAAAACGCTCGAAGAGGATTACTAGAGATAAGCTTCGGTCGGTTCTATATACACCTATTTTTAACGTTTATTTAATCAACTGTTAATTAATTCATTAAATCAACTCTGGGGGAAAGGGGGGTTTAAAGGTTGGCAGTAGGGTTGCCAACTTTTTTTACAAGAAAAAAAGTATATTCAGGTCTATGAAGATTATCAAACAGTATTTTAGAAAAACGAACAGTATTTTATTTATTTATTGCTTTAAATACATATTTTTTGAGCTTCTCGCACAACGTATTAATTCACAATCTTTTTTGAAAATTTCATATGCCTCATCACAATTTATATCAAAGTTAAAATAAATGAGGAGCTCGTTTTTTATTAATTTGATGGATGCTCTGTTTCTATCATCCCGCCACTTAGCAAAAAAAAATTTTGTGCGTCTGCTTCGATGCTGAAAACAGTATTTTTGTATACTTTTTTTTGTAAAAAAGTAAAAAGTATAATTTAGTGAAAAACAGTATAATACTGTTTAAAACAGTATAGTTGGCAACCCTAGTTGGCAGCCACTTGTGACTGCACTGGTGTCGCGGGTGTCTATGGGCGGCGGCAATCGCTTACAATCAGGCGCTCCGTCTGCTCGTCTGCCACCTAAAGTATCAGCCTATAAACTGTCCCACTGCAGGGCAAAGGCCTCCATCATAGAAATCAAGTCATCGCTACTATGATGGGATTAGGCTTAATCACTACGCTTGCCAAATGCGGATTGGTGATCACAAACCCGAGCTATGGGCCGTGATCTCAGGGTCCTGGGTTTTAAGTGTGTTATAAAAAAACATAATCAAAATCGGTTCATTTGTTCGGGAGCTACGATGCCTTAGACAGACACACAGACACACACACACACACACACATACACACACACACACACACATACACACACACACACACACACACACACACACACATAGACACGTCAAACTTATAACATCGTCATCATCATCGTCAGCCCATTTAAGTCCCCATTGCTGGGGCACGAGCCTCCCTCAATCACATGAGGTGTAATTGCCATACTCACCACGCTTGGCAGACGGGTTGGCGAGGGTTTTGATATAAATGCAGAGTTTTCCTTCTCTGGGTGCTGATAATCATGCCAGCAGCTTTACCTTAGTCGCCTTTTACGACACCTCGGTAAGAGTGAGGGTGGCCTATTCTACTCTGCCGGGGACCACACGGCACGGCACTGTGAGAGTTCATCGTCAGCCCATTTAAGTCCCCACTGCTGGGGCACGGGCCTCCCTCAATTACATGAGGTGTAGCTGCCATACTCACCACGCTTGGCAGACGGGTTGGCGAGGGTTTTGATATAGATGCAGAGTTTTCCTTCTCTGGGTGCTGATGATCATGCCAGCAGCTTTACCTTAGTCGCCTTTTACGACACCTCGGTAAGAGTGAGGGTGGCCTATTCTACTCTGCCGGGGACCACACGGCTATAAACTTATAACACCCCGTCGTTATTATAGAGCCGTGTGGTCCCGGCTGAGTAGAATAGGTCACCCTCACTCTTACCTCGCCAACCCGTCTGCCAAGCGTGGTGAGTATAGCAATTACCCCGCATGTGATTGAGGGAGGCCCGTGCCCCAGCATCATCATCATCCTCCTGCCCTTTTTCCAGGTTATCTGGGGTCGGCGCAGTATGTTTTTCTTTTCCATACGTCCCTGTCATTCGTCATCGAATCATCCACCTCTTTTTCCATCATGTCATTCTTCACACAATCCATCCATCTCTTTTTCGGCCGTCCTCTGTTCCTCCACCCACTTACGTTTAAACTCATCACTTTTTTGGCAACATGTTCTTCCCCTCTTCTCCTTACATGGCCATACCAGGAAAGACGATTTGCCTTCAATTTGTCAATGATGGGGGCCACTTTCATACTTCCTCTAATATATTCATTCCTTATCTTGTCCATTCTCGTCACTCCACACATCCATCTTAACATTCTCATCTCTGTTGCATGCAATCGTCTTTCATCCGTCTTCTTAACGGCCCAGCATTCTGATCCATACATAGCAACAGGTCTAATGACGGATTTGTAAATTTTGCCCTTCAATTTTAGAGGCATCCGTGGATCGCATGTTGTGGGGACTTAAATGGGCTGACGATGACCCCGTCGTTATTGCGTCGGGGGTTATAGACAGAACTCACCCTTCGCCCGTCTCCCTGGGCCGGTCGCTGCCGCTGCCCGAGTCGGACACGTACTCGTCCCTCCTCCGGCCGCGGCCGCCGCCCCGGGCCTTGCCCTTTACGACACCTCGGTAAGAGAGAGGGTGGCCTATTCTACTCTGCCGGGGACCACACGGCACGGCACTGTGAGAGTTCATCGTCAGCCCATTTAAGTCTCCATTGCTGGGGTACGGGCCTCCCTCAATCACATGAGGTGTAATTGCCATACTCGCCACGCTTGGCAGACGGGTTGGCGAGGGTTTTGATATAGATGCAGAGTTTTCCTTCTCTGGGTGCTGATGATCATGCCAGCAGCTTTACCTTAGTCGCCTTTTACGACACCTCGGTAAGAGTGAGGGTGGCCTATTCTACTCTGCCGGGGACCACACGGCACGGCACTGTGAGAGTTCATCGTCAGCCCATTTAAGTCCCCACTGCTGGGGCACGGGCCTCCCTCAATCACATGAGGTGTAATTGCCATACTCACCACGCTTGGCAGACGGGTTGGCGAGGGTTTTGATATAAATGCAGAGTTTTCCTTCTCAGGGTGCTGATGATCATGCCAGCAGCTTTACCTTAGTCGCCTTTTACGACACCACGGTAAGAGTGAGGGTGGTCTATTCTACTCTGCCGGGGACCACACGGCTATAAACTTATAACACCCCGTCGTTATTATAGAGCCGTGTGGTCCCGGCAGAGTAGAATAGGGGAGGCGGCCAATAATGGCAGCCTCAGTTAACGCCGCTACCACACTGGACCTAATGGCGGGAATAAGGTGCGTACAAATCAATCTTCATCACTGCATCGGGGCAACGGCCATCTTGGCACGCCACCTGCAGATGAATAAGTACGATATTGCATTGATCCAAGACCCTTATATAAGAAAGGGAAGGATTAGTGGCTTGGGTGGAACGGGAGGTGTAATTTTTCACAACTGTACCATTAATGATATGAGGACTTGCGTCTACGTCAGGAATGGCATAGATGCAATGCCCTTATACAATTTCTGTTCTAGGGACCTTACGGCGGTAAAGGTCAACGTGAGGGGGAGCGGAGGGCAGGATACGGTTATTCTGACCTCTGCATACTTCGACTATACGGACAAGGAAGTTGTATCTGGCGGGATCAAGGACCTTGTTGAATATGGCAGCCGGGAGAACTTGGACCTAATCATGGGATGCGATGCCAACGCACACCACACGGTCTGGGGAAGCTCGGATGTAAATGTGAGGGGAGAGAAACTACTGGAATATGTGGTAAGTACTTCTTTGCACATTCTAAATAAAGGTAATAGGCCAACGTTCGTAGACTGCAGACGAGCGGAGGTAATTGACATCACGTTAACCAATAATAGGGCCAGCTCGAAGATTGTTAATTGGCATATTTCTGATGAAATACAGGACGCTGGTATCAGCTCCAGTGCTTCGTAAAAGGAATCCTAGGAACACAGACTGGCAAAGTTACAGGAGTGATCTGCGGGAAGATCTCAAGGATTCTAAGGGTAAGCTCAATTCCTCACTAGACATAGAGCTTGCAGCAGACAATTTGGTGCGGGCTGTGAGCACAGCTTGGACTAACAACTGCCCTGAAAAGGAACTTAGGGCTAAAAAGGTACCATGGTGGACGCCAGAATTGGTCAAGCTGCGGCAGGAAACCAGAAGGGCATTTAATAACGCCAGGTCAACAAAAGACTACGGGAGCTATGCACGATGTTTGACCAATTATAATAAAGCTGTGCGGAAAGCCAAACGTAAGGCCTGGAGAGAACACTGTGAATCCATCGGCAGCATTCCAGAAGGAATGAGACTCTGCAAGGTAATCTCAACGGTAAAAGCGCACCCATTGACAACTGTCAAGGATGCCAACGGGCAGCGGACAGGATCAGGAAAGGAGACTCTAGCAGTAATGCTCAACACACACTTTCCAGATTGTATTGTGATAGATAAGGAACAGGAGGACCCGACAAGCTTGGTTGAAGAACAATACCGTACAACCAAAGCAGATTGGGATACTGCAAGGAAGGTGGTAGATGAGGGTAAGGTTGCATGGGCTTTGAACAGTTTTCAGCCGTTCAAATCACCTGGTCCTGACTCGATCTATCCCATTATACTTCAGCAGGGTGTTGGAATCTTAAATTCACACCTGTGTAGACTGTATAGGGCCTCCATTGCCTTTGGATATATTCCGAAGACATGGAGACGAGTTAAGGTCATCTACATACCGAAACCAGGAAAAGTAGACTATGAGGAAGCTAAGGCATTTCGGCCAATTAGTCTCGAATCGTTCTTTTTGAAAACCCTGGAGAAGTTAGTAGACAGACATGTAAGGGAGGGAATGCTAAATAGACTTCCTCTCCACAGGCTACAGTGTGCCTATCAGAAAGGAAAATCCACTGAGACAGCATTGCACTATGTAGTAAGCAGAGCAGAACAAGCTTTAGAGAGCCAGGAAATATGCATTGGCGCATTCCTGGACATAGAGGGAGCATTCGATCGAACCACCTTTGATGCCATAAAAAAGGCATCGACAAATCATGGCATAGAACCAACTATTTGTAGGTGGACAGACAGCATGCTCAAGGGCAGAATAATTAGTTCTGAGTTAATGGGAGAAGAAATAAGAGCGATGACTACAAAAGGCTGCCCTCAAGGTGGGGTCCTTTCACCACTCCTATGGTGCCTAGTAGTTGATTCGCTCTTAGAACTACTAAACAAAGGTCCGTACTTAACGGTCGGATATGCGGATGATTTGGTGATACTTATTAATGGTAAATTCCCAGATACGGTATCTCATCTCATGCAAGGGGCCCTAAACATAGTGGAAGAATGGTGTAGAAGTAACCATTTATCCGTCAATGTAGGGAAAACAACTGTGGTGCCGTTCACTAGAAAGAGGGACCTGACGGGGTTAAGGGCTCTCTTTATGAATGGATCGCAGATACCATGGTCAACGGAGGTGAAGTATCTGGGTGTAATCTTAGATAAAGAACTGACGTGGAAACCTCATGTGGACAAGACCATAGAAAAGGCCCAAAGGGTCTTCAATATGGTTCGTTCTACGTATGGGAGGACCTGGGGGATGAAGCCCAAGGTAATCAAATGGCTATACATGATGATGATAAGACCAATAATTACATATGGAAGCATCGTCTGGTGGCCAAGGTCTAAACTAGAAACATGCAGGAAGGCGCTGTCAAAAGTGCAGCGACTAGCCTGTATGGCTGTCACGGGGGCGTTCACTACAACGCCAACGGCAGCGATGGAGGTCTTGCTGGATCTACCACCATTGCACATTATAGTTGAGGTAGAAGCCATGAAGGCACTAAATAGACTATCTGTGCATGGGCTATGGAGTGTCGACTTGCCTGTAACTCGACACACGAAATTGGAGATCTCAAGTGACCTCAGAGGAATATTAAGCATGGGTTGCGACAAAATGCAGCCATTGCACATATTCAAAAGGAACTATAAAATCACGGTCCCTACAAGGGATGAATGGAGACAAGGTCTACAACACCCCTATAAGGACAGTCTCATATGGTACACCGATGGTTCCAAAATGGAATCGGGATCGGGTGCTGGTATCTACTCTAATGGATGTAGCTTATGTCAAAGCATGGGCAAATATGTGACGGTTTTCCAAGCGGAAACTTACGCCATAATTGCTTGTGCACAGGAGATTGTAAACTGCAATGTCGTGGGGAAAACTGTTTACATTCTCAGTGACAGCCAAGCTGCGCTTAAGGCCCTGAACTCATACAGGGTAGACTCCAAGCTAGTTCTGAACTGTGTGAAGACTCTCAATAAACTTGGCAGACAGAACACGGTCAAGCTAGTATGGGTGCCAGGACATGAAGGGGTTCTCGGGAACGAGGCAGCCGATGAACTGGCTCGTAAGGGCTCGGAACGGAGATTTGTTGGACCTGAGCCATTTGTGGGACTCTCCGCGAGTACCGTTAGGGCAGCTTTTGATGCACATGGCAATGAAAAACGAAACCTGGAGTGGCAAGCAACAGTTGGACTGGAGCACTCCAAAAAATTCATTGGAAATATGGCCACGGGATTCAACAGTAAGTTGTGCAGTGTCGATAAGGGCCAAATGCGTCTGCTCGTGGGAGCATTCACAGGACACTTTGGCACTAATGACTTCCTGTGCAAAATGGGACTGGCCAGCAGCACTACCTGTAGAGCCTGTGGCGAACAGGACGAGTCCATATCACACCTGCTGTGTGAATGCGACGCGTTGGCAGGCATGAGAATGAGGCTGATGGGATTAGCTTATCCTAGCCCAGAAGATTACAGGCTACTCCCCTTGAAGTGTATAGTGCATCTAATGCAATACATTCACAGGGAGATAGTAGGAACATAGGGTAATGGGGTTGACACAAAAGATCCCATTGGGTCGAAGTGTCGCTGGCTATTCCTAGTCAGCCCCCAACAGCAAGATAAGATAAGATGGCAATTACCCCGCATGTGATTGAGGGAGGCCCGTGCCCCAGCAGTGGGGACTTAAATGGGCTGACGATGACCCCGTCGTTATTGCGGCGGGGGTTATAGACAGAACTCACCCTTCGCCCGTCTCCCTGGGCCGGTCGCTGCCGCTGCCCGAGTCGGACACGTACTTTTACAACACCTCGGTAAGAGTGAGGGTGGCCTATTCTACTCTGCCGGGGACCACACGGCTATAAACTTATACTTATACTTACTTATAGACAGAACTCACCCTTCGCCCGTCTCCCTGGGCCGGTCGCTGCCGCTGCCCGAGTCGGACACGTACTTTTACGACACCTCGGTAAGAGTGAGGGTGGCCTATTCTACTCTGCCGGGGACCACACGGCTATAAACTTATACTTATACTTACTTATAGACAGAACTCACCCTTCGCCCGTCTCCCTGGGCCGGTCGCTGCCGCTGCCCGAGTCGGACACGTACTTTTACGACACCTCGGTAAGAGTGAGGGTGGCCTATTCTACTCTGCCGGGGACCACACGGCTATAAACTTATACTTATACTTACTTATAGACAGAACTCACCCTTCGCCCGTCTCCCTGGGCCGGTCGCTGCCGCTGCCCGAGTCGGACACGTACTTTTACGACACCTCGGTAAGAGTGAGGGTGGCCTATTCTACTCTGCCGGGGACCACACGGCTATAAACTTATACTTATACTTACTTATAGACAGAACTCACCCTTCGCCCGTCTCCCTGGGCCGGTCGCTGCCGCTGCCCGAGTCGGACACGTACTTTTACGACACCTCGGTAAGAGTGAGGGTGGCCTATTCTACTCTGCCGGGGACCACACGGCTATAAACTTATACTTATACTTACTTATAGACAGAACTCACCCTTCGCCCGTCTCCCTGGGCCGGTCGCTGCCGCTGCCCGAGTCGGACACGTACTTTTACGACACCTCGGTAAGAGTGAGGGTGGCCTATTCTACTCTGCCGGGGACCACACGGCTATAAACTTATACTTATACTTACTTATAGACAGAACTCACCCTTCGCCCGTCTCCCTGGGCCGGTCGCTGCCGCTGCCCGAGTCGGACACGTACTTTTACGACACCTCGGTAAGAGTGAGGGTGGCCTATTCTACTCTGCCGGGGACCACACGGCTATAAACTTATACTTATACTTACTTATAGACAGAACTCACCCTTCGCCCGTCTCCCTGGGCCGGTCGCTGCCGCTGCCCGAGTCGGACACGTACTCGTCCCTCCTCCGGCCGCGGCCGCCGCCCCGGGCCTTGCCCTCGGCGGGCATGTCGGCGAACAGAAGCGCGTTCTTCGTCTTCTCCCTGTACTCCTGCCGCTTCTGCTGCATCTCCACCGTGCTCTTCTGGGCTTGTTCCTCGCGCCGTTTGCGCTCCTCGTCCTGGGAGAGAACGTTATTTTAGTTAAGCAAAGCAAGTGTAACGCCCTTTTTTTTTTTATATGAGAGGTAGCAGACGAGCAGACGGATCACCTGATGGTAAGCAATTCCGCCGCCCATGGACACCCGCAACACCAGTGGAGTCACAAGTGCGCCTTCAAACCTGTCTGGAAGTATCTTAAGGACGACAATGGGGAAATGTCTAAAAGACATTTTCCCTTAGAAAAAGTGTACTACGCCCTCCTGTTATTATCAATGAAGGGCCTTCTAATGGACAATACGACAAAAAAACATTTTCCGAAATGAAAATTCTAGATTAGACTCATAGAAATTTAGGAAAAATAAATTCAGAATTTTTAAACAGATATTAATGGAGAAAAAAAAATAAAATGAAAATATCCTCCTGCGACGTCATCACTCGCCATGACAAATTAATAACGCTCACGTTGAAAAAAAAAATCTCTGATCATAAAATGGCAAGACAAAATGATGACAGTGACAGTAAGTAACTTAAAGTCACCTAATTTTTTTAATGGATGTATAGCACCGACATCACAATACTTTGAGCTTCAGGACTACGTCACTTCCGGCAAATTAATTAATAATTAAAAAAATAAATATTTCAATAAATACACATATTTAATGATAACTAAAAAAACGAAAAAAAATAGTAGCATTTTTATTAGCTTTATTCGAAAAGCGAATAAAAATGCTACTATTTTTTTTCGTCGTATTGTCCATTGTAGAACCCCTGGGATATGTCTAGAGCAGTGACGTCACGTCTCGTCACAGCTCGGCCCATGTCCGGGCGTTGCAAGCGTCCCCTAGGATATGTTTAGAGCAGTGAAGTCACATGTCGTCACAGGTCGGCGCATGTCCGGGCGTTGCAAGCGTCCCCTGGGGTATGTCTAGAGCGGTGACGTCACCTGCTGTCTCCGGAACGCCTCGCGCTGGCGGTCGCGCAGCGTGACCTCCTCGTCGTGTTGCCGTCTCGCTCGCGCCACGTGCCACTGCGCCTGCGAGAGCAGGTCGGCGCATGTTCGGGCGTTGCAAGCGTCCCCTGGGGTATGTCTAGAGCGGTGACGTCACCTGCTGTCTCCGGAACGCCTCGCGCTGCTCGCGCTGGCGGTCGCGCAGCGTGACCTCCTCGTCGTGTTGCCGTCTCGCTCGCGCCACGTGCCACTGCGCCTGCGAGAGCAGGTCGGCGCATGTTCGGGCGTTGCAAGCGTCCCCTGGGGTATGTCTAGAGCGGTGACGTCACCTGCTGTCTCCGGAACGCCTCGCGCTGCTCGCGCTGGCGGTCGCGCAGCGTGACCTCCTCGTCGTGTTGCCGTCTCGCTCGCGCCACGTGCCACTGCGCCTGCGAGAGCAGGTCGGCGCATGTTCGGGCGTTGCAAGCGTCCCCTGGGGTATGTCTAGAGCGGTGACGTCACCTGCTGTCTCCGGAACGCCTCGCGCTGCTCGCGCTGGCGGTCGCGCAGCGTGACCTCCTCGTCGTGTTGCCGTCTCGCTCGCGCCACGTGCCACTGCGCCTGCGAGAGCAGGTCGGCGCATGTTCGGGCGTTGCAAGCGTCCCCTGGGGTATGTCTAGAGCGGTGACGTCACCTGCTGTCTCCGGAACGCCTCGCGCTGCTCGCGCTGGCGGTCGCGCAGCGTGACCTCCTCGTCGTGTTGCCGTCTCGCTCGCGCCACGTGCCACTGCGCCTGCGAGAGCAGGTCGGCGCATGTTCGGGCGTTGCAAGCGTCCCCTGGGGTATGTCTAGAGCGGTGACGTCACCTGCTGTCTCCGGAACGCCTCGCGCTGCTTCGCGCTGGCGGTCGCGCAGCGTGACCTCCTCGTCGTGTTGCCGTCTCGCTCGCGCCACGTGCCACTGCGCCTGCGAGAGCAGGTCGGCGCATGTTCGGGCGTTGCAAGCGTCCCCTGGGGTATGTCTAGAGCGGTGACGTCACCTGCTGTCTCCGGAACGCCTCGCGCTGCTCGCGCTGGCGGTCGCGCAGCGTGACCTCCTCGTCGTGTTGCCGTCTCGCTCGCGCCACGTGCCACTGCGCCTGCGAGAGCAGGTCGGCCCATGTTCGGGCGTTGCAAGCGTCCCCTGGGGTATGTCTAGAGGGGTGACGTCACCTGCTGTCTCCGGAACGCCTCGCGCTGCTCGCGCTGGCGGTCGCGCAGCGTGACCTCCTCGTCGTGTTGCCGTCTCGCTCGCGCCACGTGCCACTGCGCCTGCGAGAGCAGGTCGGCGCACGTCCGCGCCTCGGCCGCGGCGGCGCCGGGCTCGTACCGCGCTCGTTCCGCGCCTTCCCCGCCTTCCGCTGACGCTAGGCGTTGGAAGTATCTGCAATACGTAATAATTATCTTTGTGTTAACATAACCAGCTTTTCAAGGGTGAACGCTGAAATAAAGGCCTTGTCCAGAATAGGCGAAATCTCAGCGACTTTCTCGCGCGTATGTTGAGTGAAGCGCGTTTGTTGTTATTCTATGATACTTGCATTCACTGTAAGGTTCACGCGTAAATTGGACGCAACCAATATCCTGTCGAATTCACGTGGGAGAGCCTCGCTTCGGCAAGAATAGGCCGGCTTGACCGGGTTGATACCACGGCCTCACATAAAACTTGCGTGAAGCTGCTTGCGTTGTGTTTCGCAGAGTGAGGGATGATACCGTTGGGCTGCGGAAGGCCTAGGCAGTAAGAAACAGACACTCTGTATATAACAAACTTACTCGTGAGTCACTTAAAGTACCTCATGCACAGCCCGGAGCACTCTATTCAGCTGGGATCGCTCATGCTTAAGCACTAGAGCTCATAGTTGCTACATCCGATGCGAGTTGTGTAAGCCTATGTACCTACAGTAAGAGACAAGAAATGCAGAACTTACTCGTGAGAAACTTGTAGCTCATGCACAGCCCGGAGCACTCTATTCAGCTGGGATCGCTCATGCTTAAGCACTAGAGCTCATAGTTGCTACATCCGATGCGAGTTGTGTAAGCCTATGTACCTACAGTAAGAGACAAGAAATGCAGAACTTACTCGTGAGACACTTGAAGCTCATGCACAGCCCGGAGCACTCTATTCAGCTGGGATCGCTCATGCTTAAGCACTAGAGCTCATAGTTGCTACATCCGATGCGAGTTGTGTAAGCCTATGTACCTACAGTAAGAGACAAGAAATGCAGAACTTACTCGTGAGAAACTTGTAGCTCATGCACAGCCCGGAGCACTCTATTCAGCTGGGATCGCTCATGCTGAAGCACTAGAGCTCATAGTTGCTACATCCGATGCTAGTTGTGTATGCCTATGTACCTACAGTAAGAGACAAGAAATGCAGAACTTACTCGTGAGAAACTTGTAGCTCATGCACAGCCGGAGCACTCTATTCAGCTGGGATCGCTCATGCTGAAGCACTAGAGCTCATAGTTGCTACATCCGATGCTGAGTTGTGTAATGCCTATGTACCTACAGTAAGAGACAAGAAATGCAGAACTTACTCGTGAGAAACTTGTAGCTCATGCACAGACCGGAGCACTCTATTCAGCTGGGATCGCTCATGCTGAAGCACTAGAGCTCATAGTTGCTACATCCGATGCGAGTTGTGTATGCCTATGTACCTACAGTAAGAGACAAGAAATGCAGAACTTACTCGTGAGAAACTTGTAGCTCATGCACAGCCCGGAGCACTCTATTCAGCTGGGATCGCTCATGCTTAAGCACAAGAGCTCATAGTTGCTACATCCGACGCGAGTTGTGTAAGCCTATGTACCTACAGTAAGAGACAAGAAATTCAGAACTTACTCGTGAGAAACTTGTAGCTCATGCACAGCCCGGAGCACTCTATTCAGCTCGGATCGCTCATCCTTCAGCACATGCGCCGCCAATCTCCTCAGCGTCAGCGCCGTGTTATACAACAGCGCATGGTCGTGTGGAGCGACCCTACGGGCCCGAAGTAGGGCTGCCCTGGCGGGCCCGGGTCGCCCTGCTAAGCCATGCGCGCGCGCCACCCAAGTGAGCCATTCCACGTCGTGGTGCATGCGGAACTTGCGGATGCAGTTCTCGTACTAAAATATACAGACCATTACTGTACTTTCAATTCAGACGTTTCGTAAGTAAATAACGCGTTTAAACTTTTTATCTCGTGTACAGGCGGGAATCGAGCTCACATCTTTCACAATCCGGGTACCTATCTACTTACAAATAAATTGCAAAAGATTAGTATAAAAATGTTTATTTAATATTGACTTAGCAGTCTCATCTAACTGGTGGTTCAATAAGTATTTGTAATAATATTTCCACTTGATATTGTAAATATACCTACAATATTGATGAGCCTATACAGCTCATGTCGAATCAATGGTTAGTGGTTTGCACTTTAAAGCGACGGCTGCGCTTGGGATCCCGGGTTCGATCCCCGGGTCGGGCCAAAATTTGTACCTGAGTGTTTCTGTTAAGAAATTTTTAGTGGCAGCCCGGAGTCTGAAAGTTGGTGGTCTTGTACCCCCTTCCCCTCGGAAAGCACGTTAAGCCGTTGGTCCTGCGCCTGATCCCTCTTCGGTCGTGTCATTCCCTTACCCTCATATTTCGATGGGACACCACTCCCATCGAAATATGAGGGTAAGGGAATAGAAAGTGCACTTGTGTCTGTGCAAACACTTGTGCACTATAATATGTCCTGCGTCGAAGGACAATCTCTGAGATTGGCCGCCACGACCGAAATATCGGTTTGGAGGACATTAATTTCGTCGGCTTAGTAAGCGTTCAGTAATCTAATTGGTAACACAGCCACCCGGATTGTAGAAGATGTGGGTTCAATTCCCGCCTCTACACAAGATGAAATTTTTAAATGTGTTATTTATTTAAGAATTAATTGCAAAAGATCGCTATAAAAAATATCCACTTATTAAACGTTTCGTGTCGGACACAGCGGTTACGTGCCGCGTTTTATAACCCTCTGCCGTCTCACAATTCGTCGTCCACAATTTGAAAGAGAATTTCCTTTTCGTATGTTTGTATAATAGTGATGGCTGACAGCAGTTGAGCCATCATCATCATCATCATCATCATTTCAGCCAATAGATGTCCACTGCTGGACATAGGCCTCCCCCAATGTTCTCCACACAGATCGGTCCTGTGCCTCCCGCATCCAATGGATACCCGCGATCTTCACCAGATCGTCGGTCCACCTTGTAGGAGGCCTGCCACGGCTGCGACTTCCTGTACGTGGCCTCCACTCGAGGACCTTTCCGCCCCAACGGCCGTCTGTTCTCCTCGCTATGTGCCATGGACTCATGAAAAACATTACTGCTAGTGCTACATTTTTCACAGATACTTTCCCAAGCATATTATTTTTCCGTGCGGTTATACTTTATTAGTTGCTTTTGGTGCAGCTGTCCGACACGAAATGTCTAAATTAAAAGACCCCTTAAGACTGTTAAGAAACTGTATAATAAGTTATACAAAGGCTGGTTTTATGATCATGCCTACCAGACTCTAAAGTTCGGTAGACGTCACGGTCTGCCTAAGGGTATGTCCACACCTGGCGAATGTGCCGCGAATGTACGGCTCGCAAGCCACTTCCAAGCTACACGCGTTTTGCGTCTCTTTGACGTTTACTAGCGCTTTTTAAACGCAATCTGCAAATCATTGTTAATAATTAGCAGAACGTTTCCAATCGTGAAAAAGATATTGCGAGTGAAACGCGTCGTGAGGACTCGGGGGTAAGGGGTCGTTTATAAGTTTTGTGGTCCGCGCCAAGAAAGAAGGCCAGCGGCAAAACACCAGTCTAAAATTTAAGATTTCTTGTGTCTATAGACATAAAGCTCATTCTTTAATGGCGCGGACTCTACGTCCCAATTTTAAAGGGGGAAGGAGATCGCAGAAATGTTACATTTTGACAAATGATACGGAGAGGGGAAGATGGCAAAAGTCATGACATTTGTGTAAAATAAGTTATGCTATGCGTTACTTCCTAATACTTAATCCAGCTTATTCTAAATTGCGATATAAAGTTTAATACCGTACTAAAGCTCATGTCATCCCGTTCCAACACGCAATGTTAAAAAGGGCTGGTACAAATTTTGTTCTGGGACTTTCCTTAGTTCGCGATTTGTTATAAGGGGGCCTAAGATCACGATCAGTCCAAGCGTTCCGCGGACTCGGCTTTGGACGTAACTAGGAATGACACATAGAGATGACTCTTATTTAGTTATGTACTCACCATCTGTATAGCGTTTATGTACTGCTTCTGTTCGACGTAGATGTGGGCGATGTTCATCCACACGTCCGGCATGTCCGCAGTCGCTTCGCGCACTTGCGCGAAGATATCTCGAGCTTCGTTCACGCAGCCCTAATAAACAAACCATATTTATAACATCCAGTATTAATCGAGTATAGACTAATCACAATATAATTTTTTTTTATTGATTTTTTATTTTATACATCGTGCTTTTTAATCACCTTAGAAAATTATTAAGGGCATTATACTGATATAAACAAACACTTTTCCCAATAGACTTAGCCATATATAAAAAAACTACCTTCCCTTACAAAAGTGATCAGTTGATTGAAGGAATTTTTATGTGACGTATTTTTTTTCATGATTCAGCCTTGACAGTCGAGTCGGCATATTTTTGGAAGAAATAGTCACAGCTGTCACAGCTATATATACATAAACATTATCCGTCAATGCAATACACACCAAATCGAGCCCTAACGCGGATGGGGCGATTAACAATCGCTTCATCAAAATAATGTACATATTTAACTCAAAACAAATAATAGATAAAACTGGGACTTAGCCCGATGGGATTTATGAGCTCATAATAATACTCACAGCTTGATGTTTTGGTTAGCTATTTTAGTACCTCTTCAACTACGAAGACATCGGTTCCTAAGCGAACCGATGTCTTTTACCGTCTATACCACGGTGAATGCTCTGAAAAGCTTTTCTCCCTCATCCCACCTGCCTTACTCCATCACAAAACTACACACGCTGGACAACGCTGTCACCGTTTCACTGTGAAAAACATCCCGTCACGGCCTAAAAAATTTGGCAGTTCTTATTTCACCATCAAGAAATGTAACTCGTTGCCGACGCATGTATTTCCCCCTTCGTACAATATGGATTCCTTCAAACGAAGCAAGCATCTCGCGGGTCAGTATTCCGGTGCCAACGGAGGTGATGCCTTGACGTCGCTTCCGTTGTAATTGCAACTTGGGCTCTTCTCTTGCTTACCAATCAGGCTGAGGAGAGCCCAATATACCGTGCCTCTATTAAAAAAGTTCCAGTTTTGTCTATTATTTGTATATCAATATATACTTGTACAAGCGCGAAAGTTCAAAATCATATTTAACCCAAAACACAAAAGACTTTTCGGAACAGGTGCCCAATTCTCGTGTTCGTGATATTTTGAAAACATGGCGGATATCACCTGAAAACCATACATAACAACTATGTTTTAGTGATATATGTCGTATAATAATAAATGTCTCGAGCACGAGAATGGACAACATTTCAAAATTGCTAAGCTCTGAAACAAAAAATACCAATTCTTTGTTTACTTTTGCGCTGCTCGAATATATATTTATTCATTTTTTATATTGCTTATTTACTGAGAAAAAAATTAAAAACTAAAAAACGTAAGATGACGTCATCGGACGGCAGAATGTAAAATATTTCTTTGCTTAGCACATTTTAGTTTTAAATTTACGAAATGCCAAACCCATGACATGTTACTGTCACAAAAAATGACAACTTGTCAACGTTGAATGTATGAATGACGTTGACAATGTTGACATAAGTATTATTTACCTTTGACAGTAGTACCTTTTTTTTATTAAAACAATGATAAGCAAAGGAATATCGCTGTATTCAGCCGTCCGATGACGTCATTTGGCGCTTACGTCTATTTAGAATATAAAGAATTTCAATAATTATTTTATGCATGAAAATGGCCAAATTTTGAAAAAAGAAAAAAAATGGGTCTGTTCATTATATGTCTATTTTCATATAAAAAAACAATATGGACATGTTAAAAATATGAAATGTTGTCCATTGGGCTCCTGAATCGGTAGAACAAACCTTATGCGCCAGCACACAGCCGATCCCGTTGGCCGCCCAGATGTTCTTGGGGTCCACCTTGAGCACCTGTATGTACATGGCGAGCGCGCGCTGCTGGTGGCGCTTCTCGCGGTCCTTCTCGCGGCACGGCTGGTGCAGCGTCTGCAGCCACACGTTGCCTGAGGTGCCGGGGTTAGTGTGAGAGGTGTACAAAGATGTGGTGGCATCAAAGATAGTGTATCAGCCTATGTATTGTCCCACTGCAGGGCAAAGGCCTCCATCATAGAAATCAAGTCATCGCTACTATTATGGGAATAGGCTTGATCACCACGCTTACCTAATGCGGAGTAAATGATCACAAACTCGAGCCATGTTCGAAAAATTCGAAACATACCTTTGGTCGACCCGGGAATCGCATCCAGGACCCCGAGATCACGGCCCGGTACTTAAACCACTAGACCAATGGAGCGTTGCACCAAAGAAACATTTTAAACTTTGACAGTTTGAGAGTTATTAGTTTTAATTCTTAACAATCGTGGCGCTGCTTGACAAAACAATATTACTATATGTGCCCTGTCATAGCCACAATACGTCCACGTTTCCATAGATAATGTAACTACCAGATTTATCAGACTGATCTATGATTTGGTACCTTTACCAATTTGTTACACATGCTTCCTACAATAGAAATAGGAATAAACTATAGGCGGAAACTAACACTTTAGTAACTTTTAACCGACTTTAAAAAAGGAGGTTCTCAATTTTACTTGTATATTTTTTTTTATGTTTGTTCGCCGATTACTTTGCCATTTATGAACCAATTTAGATGATTATTTTTTAGTTGGAATATAGATAGTCCCAGAATGGTACCATGATAAGGATATTAGGATCTGATAATAGGATCCTGGAAAAATTGAGAGGAACCTACAAATTTTATAGGCACATGTATTGCGTTTTACACATTTTCTGAAGTTTTAAATCTAAATTTCTCTCCGGAAATGTGCCTAGACTTACCAAAAGCCATCGGGCCAGACAAACAATTAGTTACAATTAATATGTTCAACTGGCTATTATTATTATTGGGCTTGAAAATCACCCTTGATTCAAGGAACTTGAATATAATGTTTCACTTACCGAGAGCAATCAAAGAGTATGCATCATTAGATGTGGAGGAGTTCTGTAGAATCCTCTCGAACTTCTTCTGTCCGGGCCCCCACTCCTGCTGTGCCAGGTGGAGGTTTCCGAGAAGCGACCACGTGTCAGGGTGCTCCGTGTTCACTTTCAAGGCCTCCTTGAACCAATCGGACGCTTCGTAGATCTGACCTTTGTCTCTGGCCATGCAGCCCAATCTGGAGAAAAAAACTAATCAGTCCAGGGACATTATAATAAATAATCATCCAACCGATTACGGCTCAGTCTCAACGACCAGCCACGTACAAAGGATATATTATAGTGCTCAAGTGTGTGCGCAAATACAAGGGCACTCTCTTTTCCCTTACCCTCATATCCCGATCGGACACCAGCGCAACAAAACCGAAGAGGGGTTGGGCGCGGGACCAACAGCTTAACGTGCTTTCCGAGGCACGGGGGTACAAGGCCGCCAAGGGCTGACTAAGAATTTATTACCGAAAAGGTCAAAAATCTGTATCTTACATATTTTTGGCCCGTCCCAGGGATCGAACCCGGGACCTCATACGCAGCCATGCGACACACTACGCCACCGCAGTCAAGGACATGCAACATTGAACGTGGGGAAGTCACGCTTCGGCCTGAATGGGCCGGCTCGACCGGAGTACATACATCATACATCGGCAGCACAGAAAACTGTGATGAATCCGCGCATGCGCTGTGTTTTGCCGAGTGAGTGAAGGTACCGGCAGCTTAATTAAAGTTGAAGGGGAGTATAAAATATCATGCGCACATGTTTTCATCCCATTTATGTAGAAATAGTCCATGTAAATAATCCTTGTTGGTTTTTTAGGGATGCTTCGAACCCTTGACTAGCCTGGTCATCACTCATGCCAACTAAGCTACTGAGGATGTTAGTGGCTCAACAAATTTTTGTACCAGTACAGCAGGAGCGCCGTACAACTGTTGTGCATTATTTACTTGAAAAAAAAAAACCGGCCAAGTGCGAGTCTGACTCGCGCACCGAGGGTTCCGCCGTACAAACGTAGCGGTTTACAATTTATGACGTATTAAATCAAATTAATTACTAGATATTTATTAATGGGACAGTAGGACAGTATAAATTTCAATTTGATACCTTTATTCGTTCGTGAGAAAGAAGGTAGTAAGTTTCATTTTATTAAAATATTTTTATTATACGAGGGCGGGTAGATAAGTAGTTAGCCTACCCCACTTTTAATTTAGCAATTTTTTAAAAAAATATGTCAAATCACAGATTGGTTTTCGAATACCGTAATTAAAAAAAATAAAGTCAATTACGCGTTTACTTTGACGTTGGCGGCATTTATAAAAAGTGATAATACGGGTTTTGTTGAAAATGGATAAAATCGAACAAAGAGCAGTGATTAAGTTTCTGTATATTAAAGGATTGAAGAGTTCTGAGATTTTTAAAGAAATGCAGAACGTTTTAGGTGATAGTGCTCCATCGTATGCAACGGTAAAGAACTGGGTAGCAGAATTTAAAAGAGGCCGTACAAGCATTCAAGATGAACATCGCTCTGGTCGCCCAAAAAGTGTCACAACATCGGAAATGATCACAAAAGTGCATGATATGGTTATATCAGACCGGAGATTAAAATTATCCGAAATAGCTGGCATCCTAGGCATTTCCAAGGAAAGGACACATCACATCTTGAGCGAAGAATTAGGGATGAAAAAATTATCGGCAAGGTGGGTGCCGCGATTGCTCACGGTTGATCAGAAAAGAATTCGCATGCAAATATCGCAAGAATGTTTGGATCGTTTTAAGAGGGATACGGCCGATTTTATGCGGCGATTTATAACTACCGATGAGACATGGGTCCACCATTATACACCCGAAACAAAAAATCAGTCAAAGCAGTGGACTGAAGCAGGAACTTCAGCTCCAAAGAAGGCAAAGACAGTAAAATCTGCTGGAAAAGTGATGGCATCAGTCTTTTGGGACGCGAAGGGAATTTTGATGATCGATTACCTTCCAAAGGGCAAAACCATTACTGGTGGTTATTACGCCGACCTACTGGACAAATTACAAGGGTGTATTCTTGAAAAACGTTGCCGTGTGGTTCCGGCAGAGTAGAATAGGCCACCCTCTCTCTTACCGAGGTGTCGTAAAAGGCGACTAAGGTAAAGCTGCTGGCATGATCATCAGCACCCAGAGAAGGAAAACTCTGCATTTATATCAAAACCCTCGCCAACCCGTCTGCCAAGCGTGGTGAGTATGGCAAATACCTAAATAATATATGTGATTGAGGGCGGCCAGTGCCCCAGCAGTGGGGAGTTAAATGGGCTGATGATGATGATTCTTGAAAAAAGGCCAGGCTTGGCCAGAAAAAAAATCATCTTTCATCAAGACAATGCTCGCGTTCACACGTGCGTCACTGCTATGGCGAAATTTAACGAATTTCATTATGATTTGCTTCCACATCCGCCTTATTTAGCCCCGTCAGACTTTCACCTATTCCCTAAGCTCAAAACTTATCTAGGAGGACAAAAATTTGAGACTGACGACGAGGTTAAATCTGCTGTAAACAGCTATTTTTCAGACCTCGAAGAAAATCATTTTACGGATGGGATAAAGGCTTTAGAGCATCGATGGAATAAATGCATAGAGCTTCTAGGAGACTTTGTAGGAAAATAAAAAATATTTGGTGTCGAGAAATTTGTTTTTCATTCTTAGGCTAAGTACTTTTCATCCCGCCCTCGTATTATATAACTAAAAAAATGTGATTTTCGCAATTTTTCCTGTATTTGCATTATATGACAATGCTTCATGCCAAAATGTCAAGATTCTGAGTTTACGGGAAGTACCCTGTAGGTTTTGATTCCTTTGCGAGTGTCGAAAATTTGTTAAAAATATCGACATGATCAGCTGTATCTTTTGATTGGCTTGGCTTAGAAGTTTGATATTTTCACAGCTTAAAAGGACAATAGACCTGAGTATTTCATGTGAATTTCAGCTTGATACGTCCACGCGTTTTTGAGATCTTTATCTTAACTGTCTGTCATCTGACCAAAGGGTCTTGACAGAGAGATAGACAGACAGACGGACAACAAAGTGATCCTATAAGGGTTCCGTTTTTTCCTTTTGAGGTACGGAACCCTAAAAATGCTATATCACTAAAAATAAAATTACTGAAGTTTTCACGGAATCAGAAAAATCGCCCTTACGCTGTGCTCTTGTCTTTGTATACAAAAGGCTGAAAATTAACCGTGGGAGAGCCACGCTTCGGCATGAATGGGCCGGCTCGACCGAAATGATACCACGGCCTCACAGAAAACCAGCGTGAAGCAGCACTGTGCTGTGTTTCGCTACGTGAGTGGGGGGGTACCGGAGGCCTAATCCGGTGGAAAGGGGGAGTTAAAGTTTAGCAGCACACTTGTAACTCCACTCGTGTCGCGAGTGTCCATGGGCGGCGGAAATCGTTTACCATTAGGTGATCCGTCTGCTGATCTGCCATCTATCACATAAAAAAAATGAATTTATCATCAAATGCAAAAACTATAAAATGTATGCCTACCTCAAGTAGCAGTCAATGTAGTTAGGATGTTCCTTCAAGATGTCTTTGTACAGTTTCTCGGCCTTGTTGTACATACACAACGCCTCGTTGAGCCGCGCCAGGTTGTACATAGTAGTTACTGATATAGAGTTGTAGTACTGAGCGTCTAATGTTTCAGCGTCCGCTTTCTCTCTAGAATAGTGAATATTGAATTAATTCAAAAACTTTCAAGAATATTCTTCAGATTTGCCTTTTTGCACAAAATCAAACATACAAGTTCGTATAAGGAAGCTTGATTAAAATGACAGCCACTGGTGTTACAGGAAAAATGATCTTTAGTAATAAAAATCTATGGGATGAAACTTGGTTAAAATAATAAATGTGGGATTGGTGATCGGTAGATGCATGCCAAGGAACGTGTATGAGTTCGATGTTTGAATTAGAATGACGTGCGAGAGAGAGAGAGGGAGATGAGAGACGACGAATGGCAGGACGATGTAAAGACGTGGAAGACGACGCTTGAAGAAAATAATTAATATAGAATTCTTAAATAAAAATCCCTGGCTTTATTCGATCACCAAGTGTGGGATTATGAGAGAGTGAAACGGAATGGAAGACGAGTAGAATGGAACGGAGTAACGAGTGAACGGAGGGAATGATGGAGTTATCTGTGGGTGTGAGACGACGAAAGACGCGAAAAGGCTTACTCTGCGATTATATAAAATAAAGAAGATCTTGAAGACCCTGAAATCCTTTTTTCAATCTCAATTCCCACATAAACATTATTTTTATTGAAATAAAGGTCAAGTAATAGTTGTCATTCTAATCATGCTATATTTTACGGATTGACTTGAAGTACCTATCTCATCTAGAAAACAATAATCACGGCACCCAGCCATCCCAGTCCCAACCAGGTAAACTTACATAAAATAGTTTCCGCTCATATTTATGAACAACTTTAACTATGACACCAATAGTGTAATCGAAAAAAAAACAGCTGTTCCATACATAAGTTCAAGATTGAAGTCATCAAAATCGATATCCGCATCACCAAATTATTCTTCTTCATCATAGCGAGTTGTCCCGGCAACGTCTTAAGTTGTTGCTTTTGAGCCCAGGATTGTTTACTTCGCACGGTATTGGGCATCCATAGTGAAATCACCAAATTACTATTACAACATAAGTGTTCTGTGTGAACTAGACCAAAACTGAATAAATATTTTTTCTTTGTATTTATAGATTACCTCTCCAAAGCTTCCTCTAGGTAGTTCTTGGCTTCATTCAGGTTCCCGAGCCTGTAATGTAGGGCCGCCACATTGTTCAGTATTTCGGCGGGAATATCCGCGTTCACTTTCTCTTTGAGAATCTTCATGGCTGTGCTGTATGCGTTTAGGGAGCCCTGCACACAAGAGAAATATTTATTTAATAAAATGTAATTCTAATAATCTCTTTCTAAATGAGGTTTAAAACCTCTAAATAAACTGAGTAAGCAAAGAAATTCAAAAAGATTATATAGGCTATCACCATCTAGTGCCCACAGAAAGGGACCATCCATAAATTTAAATCACGTTACACGAATTTCATGATTTTTCGACGCCTCCCCCATCCTTGTCACAACTAAACACATTATTTGGAATACTCCCCCCCACCCTAGTGTGACGTCACATATTTTACAATTTCGCGTCTAGAAATTATTGATGAAAACAGTGATTGGATTTTTAAATGTGATGCCAATATCAAAGTGACAATTTGAGGAATGAAACAATCAATGCTGTTCTAGTAATTGTACTTGAGTCAGTATGGCATCTAGCATACAACAAACCCAATCTTCATCTCCCGTAGAATCTTACCTGCAAGTCATTTTGTTCCAATATCTGGGCCAACTCGATCCACGCCTCCACATCGTTGGGGAACTGCTCAGTGACTTTCTTGAGGTGCTGCCGTGCGATGTCTCGCTTGGACTGCGACGTGGAGTTGGCGTACAGCGAGCCCAATATCTTCATCGTCTCGTAGTTGCCGGGCTGCGCTTTGAGAACTTTCTCGAAGCATTGCGCCGCCTGAGAATGTAATCACGATATCAAAACTGTCCTCTGTAAGGATTTTCCTCCACTGCTGTCTGTTCACGGTTTCCTGGTCCCAGGAGTGTTATTGATGAAAATCAGGGTTTTAGTTTTTAAGGTAGCGAGTGAGTCTATGCTTTTGAAACAATGACACAATGCTGAGTGGCGACCATTTTGGTAGCATTTAATTTATATTTATGTTAATATTAGTCTTAAGTTTAATGCTCCAAATAAATATTTTTCTTTTTTTTTTTCTTTTTTAGTACAAGAAGTTCTTTTGAATATTTTTTTTACTAAACCTGAACTACTTTGATAAGTGTTACTAGAATCCTCAAAATGCAAAAACAACTGTAAAATCACATGGGGCACTTTCAATCAATCAACAGCCTGTGCCTGTCCACAGCTGGACATATGCCTTATCTTCGCCCAATCATTTTCCCTTGGACAGACAGGTGCCGAATGGGTACCACTTTATTTTGGACCTTATTCACTTAAGATAAGATACAAAACTAATGACATGAAATATTACCTGTGCCTGTCTAAGGTTTAGTCTTCCTAAGATCAGTAGCCCAATTAGTGATAGGGTATACTATGCTTTGTTGCCTAACTAGAACTTTACATTAATCAACATATTATTTATACTCACATTTTCAGTATCACCTCTGTAAATATACATCTGTCCAAGACCATAATGAGGTAAGACAAAGTTGGGTGGGGCGAACTGGGTGGCCTGATAGTAATACTGGAAGGCCTGGTCACAGTCACCTTGAGCATGGAATGCTCGGGCCAGGTGGTGGCAACTCTCAGCCCGCATTGCTTCATTTTCCGTGTTGTGGAACGCATGTAGGGCTAGATGTTGGACTTTACTGTAATCCTGTTGAGAGAGAAATATTATGTTAAATATGAATTAAGGAAGTAACCCATTTTAATAAAATTGACACCCATTTTAACTGGATGCCTCAAATAGATAAAATATCTAAAAAATTAGCAAGTAAATGTTACGCATTATCAATTTTTTCAAATATTACATCAATAGATGTGGCCATTAATGCATACTATGGTTATGTATATCCATTGCTGACATATGGTATTATTTTCTGGGGAAATCCAGTAAATGTTCAAACTGTATTTTTGCTGCAAAAAAGATGTCTCCGAAATATATTTAAAATGCACTACACTGAGTCACTGAGGTCCATTTTTACTAACTATAGCATACTAACACTGACGAGTATATATATACTAGAACTATGTGTTTTTGTAAAGGAGCAAAAGGAACATTTTTGTAAAAAAGTTACAGTAAAGAATCAGTTAAGATCAAAATACAAGCATAATATTTTAGTTTCGTCATCGAGTTACATATGTGGGAAAATTACATATATTGAAGGAATAAAAATATTTAATCACTTGCCTTATACTATTAAACAATTAGAGGGAATTAAATTTAAAAGGAATTTAAAGAAATGGCTATTGTGTAAATGTTTCTATGATTTAAATGAATATTTCAATTACAATGACGATTAATCCTAACAACTAACATTCAATTTTATTATTGTATGTCCGAAATGGATAAACTGTCTGTTTGAAAAAATATTGTACCATCTTTTTTACACAGTTATTACAATAAAGATATTCTATTCTATTCTGTAAGTATGTGGTACAAATTCAACTTACTGTTTTGAAAAAGAAGTGGTTAGCTAGATGGTTTAAAACCATTGGATTTTTCGGGTCAATGGCGTAAGCTTTTGACAGCATAATTACAGCCATTTTGTTTGATTCATTCTCTTGCAAATTAAGCTTGAGGATGGAAAGGCCTACAAGTGCACCAACGCATTGTGGATCCAACTGCAGAGCTCTCTCAAAAGCCATTCTGAAAAAAATATTTTTACAAAAATGTTAAGCAATGGAAAAATAAGTAAAGTAATACCCCCCACTTGTGGAACCAAAAGCTAGCCGCGCAAGGCTTCGTAATACAACAAGATCATCGCGCCATTAAACAATGCGACCATATTGTGATCGCGCGATAGCAAAAACTGGGTGTCCTAATAGAATGTGAATAGGCACAATTGATAACTGCTCCCTACTGCGATGTATCAATAAACTAATCACATTATTTTATAAAACTGCATGTTGGTACGTAGAGGCTTGCCATCCCTATTATGCCATATTTATCTGAGTAATATCTTACCTTGCCTTTTCTTGATTGTTCAGTTTCATAAAACAGTGTCCCATGCCCAAACGTAAAGCTGCCGGACTATCTGGATTTGTCCGGAGTGCTTTCTTATAGAATGCTAGAGCTCCTCTGTAGTCTTTCCGGTTAAAGGCAATGCAGGCTTTGCCCTAGTAGAGACGGTACATTATTTGGAGATTGATTGAGGACAAAGTTGAATTGAGCATCTGCCTTGTTCCATTTTATCACCTTCCAAAAGGCAAAAGTATGCTCGGCCTAAAAGATGGTTCTAAAAGAAACATAAAGAGTAATTAAGTTGGATTATTCACATTTATCTTACCAGTGTTTGTCCCACTGATGAGACATTAAATGGTGCAAGTGGGAACTGAAACATTTTGATTCTATCCTTATTTTAATTTAGGGCCAGGTTTGGTGGTAAATAATTAATTTTAGTGAAATGTGAATATAGCTCAGAAATTCCATTTCAAAATGTTTATCTTTCTTAATGCAGTGGAAGTTATGGGAATTAAATAAATTAATTTTAAGTCATTATATTGTTTGCTAAAAAGCAAGATAATATTCATTCAAAATTTAAGTATTAGATATAAAGAGAAAGTGTATAAAGAATATAAATAAAGGTGACTTACCTGATCATACATGATGATTTTATCAGCCATTGTGTATAGAAGTGTGGCTTTTGTGAATAGCTCCTTCTTCTTATCCTTGGACTTCTCCTTGTTGGCTTCCTGGACATAGTAGGCCGCCAACATGTCGAGGGCTCGCATTTGATCACGCTCGAAGTCCCGATAGTCGATATTGGCGTCGATACGCGACGCCTCCAGGATTTTGAGGAAGTCATCAATCTTCTTTTGTTTGTAATATGCAAGCTATAATATAGTTTTCGGTTAGTGAATAACGGATTAGTCTGTCATTCGTATAGTGTACACAAGTTTTAATTTAACGAAATAATTCAATGAATTTTTAAAATTGCACATTTACCTACTTATACTTATTGATATTTTAATCTCATAATGTAAGTTTAAACTATGGACAAATGGCCAGCAAACACGAGCCTATGCACAATCAGGCGATGCAATGAAATAAAATAGAATTTAAAACGGTATTAACACTGATTTTTATGTGAAAATGATTGTTTCCAGCTTTTAGGTTAGGCTACTTACAGCAATATTGATCCAAACGTTGAGTTGCGACCGCTCTCGCTGGAGGATACTGAGCACTTCATCACCTGATGGTAGTTGTTCTGGATCGAGCTCGATCACCTGTGTGACCGAAAACCATTTTTTTTATTGTGACACTTTCAATGAGACACTCCAAGAAAAATTACACTATTTTTACCTCATCGGTGGTCATCAACGGGATTTCAAGAGACATTTTGGCAGTGTTTTTCTTTCACAGGTTTCTACATCACAATTGCACAATAACAGATCACACGAGCTTCTAATAAAAATAAAAGTAAAGTAAGCAAATACGACGCTACGCACGCAACGCTATTTTTCACCTATTTTTTTTCTTTCTGATTTTTTTTTCACCAATCTGCCACTACCATAGACAATATTCACGATGACATTTTACTTTTATGGCAGGTTTAGTCTAAAGAATTAATAAATAAACTAGGTTTTTAAACATTGATTTCATATTATTGTTCGTTTTAAACTGTTGTTGATAGTCAGAGGGGTATAATATATTAGGTTTCCCTGATTATTTTCTTTCAGAAGAAAGAAAGTGTCAATGCAATGTCAAAGTCAATGTTATTTTTAAAACTTTTTGTTGTGTTGTTTATTATTTTGCCGCCCGTACATATTTTCTTTTCCTGACTGATATTCTTCGGATTGAATTAAGCCCAAATTATTGTTATTCAGTGATATTTAAAAATAATACTTCGCCTACAGACGATTTTCAATGTCTACCGGTAAAATTAGCGAAAATCAACGGATAACCTTCAAACATAAGCGGCCAAATCCACTCTTTCAAGAATGGCTTGAAAAATTGCATGATGATGCTAAAGCGAATAATAGTAAAATTGAGCCAATGCTAAGAGAAGCCCTGACTTCACTTTCAAAATATCCTCTTCCTCTTAAAACCGGTGCGGAGTGTGCGATATTAAAGGGATTCAATGTGAAACTTTGCACTTATTTGGATAGATTTTTACAAAGTTATAATAGTAGTGAAGATCAACAGAGTGTAGAACCGTTCCCAGAAAATTCAGGTAAACGTGCAAAGATAGAAGAAAAACAAAGTAATGTTAAAAAACCTGATCCTGGTGAAGCCACAAGCATAGTAACCCAATCATCTGTACAAATTCAATCACCGGAAACGAATATTGAAGTGCAATCAAAAAGTAACATTCAAAATAGTCTGGACCCTCAAGTAGACTTACCCTGTAACTCCAAGACTGAATCTGATTCACAATCTCCAACAAGTCAGACAAAAAAGTCAAAGGAGAGGATATACAGACCCGGATATAGATCTGGTGCCTATGCAATACTCATTGCGTTACTAGAGCACCTACAGGAATGTCCGGATGATCCTGGTTTGATAAAGGAGAACATAATAGAAAAGGCACAGAAACATAGTGAGGAATCGTTTGTGAGGCCAAAACCAGAGTCTTTTTATACCGCCTGGTCTAATATAACAAGATTGGTAACAAAAGGTTTGGTAATGAAGACTAAAAAAAAGAAAATGTACTACTCCTTAACAGTACCCGGTATTTTATTAGCTACAGAGTTATTGAATGAGTCGGGGAGCAGGGTTACAGTAAATGATATTATATTCAATAACCCCATATCAGCTGCTTCAAGCAGTCAAGATGTTTTAAGTTCTAAAGCATCAGAGGTAGATACTGAATCTATTTCTTCTCAGCTGGCTGCATCACAGTCTAGTAATGCTAGTGGGACTGCTATCACTATGCTGGCTGGCTCCTTCGATGTCATTTTGCTGATAGATAAAAATGAAACTGGAGGGTAGGTATTTTCTTTATTAATAATAATAATTGTATACTATATACTACAATCAAAACATAAACTTAGCAAAATTTTTGGCTTACTTTACATTTTTTTTATGGGCAGACTAGCAGACGGATCACCTGATGGTAAGCGATTACCGCCGCCCATGAACACCTGCACCTCCAGAGGAGTCACAAGTGCGCTGCCGACCTTTTAAAAAAGAATATGCTGACTGAAGTAATTTTAATATTTTCCTTATTTTAGGGTTAAAAAAAAGAATGATCCTACAGTAGCACAATTCAACAAGTACCCAGACCTGAAACATGAGTACAGAAGCCTCAAAGTTGGAGACTTCACTTGGATAGCAAGAGACAAGGTTGATAAAGATCAGGAATTGGTCTTGCCTTATGTGGTTGAGAGGAAGCGGATGGATGATCTCGGGAGCAGCATCAAAGATGGGAGGTTTCATGAACAGAAATTCAGATTGAGGAAATGTGGTCTCAAAAATGTTATTTACATGGTTGAAAACTATGGAAGTAATAAACATGTGGGTCTGCCACTGCAATCTTTGATGCAAGCACTGGCTAATACAAGGGCTCAAGATGGATTTAAAATCCATTTGACTGACTCTCTCACTAATTCTGCTAGATTTTTAGCTATGATGACTAAAAGACTGACTATTGAATATAAGGCAAGTACCTTTATAATTGTATAGATATAGGCTCTTTCCCCCTTATTTCAAATTTATTTAGGTTCACAAACAGCACATCCCTAAACATCACCAACACAAATCGCGAACTAAGAATAGTCTAAACAAAATTCATGCCAGCCCCTTTTGACATTGCATGTTGGAATGTGATGACACAAGCTTTAGTATGGTAATAACTTGAGGTCGATTCGGCGGGGCTAAAACGAGGCGCATGGGCTGATGCAATTCAAAGGTTTTAAATTAGTGTCTAGTGGTTTTTAGTGTTCAAATTTGGTGTTTATTTGTGCAGTGAAGTGCGCAAAGTGATCCTAATAATAAGAATCGTTGGATTGTATCGTTTTTAACACTGCTATTGTGTGTCGAGTGAGTTGTCTCGTGACAACTTGCTTGGACCAAATAGTCTTAAAACCTGCGATTGCTTTTAGAGTGGTATCCGCTGAATCCGTAGGTCGATAAAATGGAAAACACCGGCGTTTTATTGAGTGACTGTGAATTTGACTGACTTCGACTGTTGACTACCTACTTATTCTCAATAAGTTACTTGACATTGGCGAATTATCTTCGGGTAGAGCCATAACAAAAAAAAAACTTTAGGTCGCAATTTAGAATAAGGTGGTTTAGTTCCGATATACAATGTAAAGTACCTCATTAACTTTTAACTTTTCCAGGATAAGAATTTAAGAGGATATAACAAAGAGCCAACACAGGAAGATCTCATGACTTTTCAATATTTCAATAAGTCATCTGTAAAGTCTAAGCCTTTAACAGTTACAGAAACCTTTATAAAACTGCTACTTCAGTTAAAAGGCGTGTCTGTGGAGAAAGCTTTGACGATCACTAATATTTACAGCACCCCATCATCACTTATGAAGGCTTATGTCAGTTGTAACATCAAAGAGGGTGAGATGCTATTGGCCAACTTGAAGTATGGTGATACTACTAGAAATGTGGGCCCAAAAACAAGTAAATCTATATATCAACTATTCACTCATAAACAACTATCATAATTCATAATTACTACATAGTAAATAAGTGTTAAATTATTTCTAAGACTGTGATTATTGAATAACTTTTTGTAGTTAATTATTGTATATGGGCTGTTAAAACAATGAGTTATATCTATCTAAAATAATGAGACTTTTTGTATTATTCATGTGTTTTATTTCACAAGCTACATACTTACTTAGTTTGAGCCATAGACTTAGGATGCTGCCCATCTAGGTTTGAGCATGCTACTATTTTCCGTAAAAAGTACTCTGTAAATTGTTTAAGTCTGTGGTTCTGGCTAACTATCTTGCGCCATCTCTTACAAAATGAATGCTTTACCTAGGTTCATATAAAATTACCTTCCTTTGGCGGTCGGGTATAAGAGCAACGGTAATGGTGGTATACAGATTATTAATAAGAACAGCTTGTTACGATATACCTACTTACTGTATGTCTGTGCGTCTTCTAAGCGGAAGGTCGCAGGTTCGAGTTTGAGCATGCACCTCTGGGATTTTTCCAATCTACTTGTTTCCTGGGGAAACAGGAAACGGTGTTTCTGATACTTGTGGATACCAGAGTTGGTTATGTGGACCGACATATAGCAAATGCATTTAATTTAAATAAATGCAAATTCAAAGCACTAAATGTGTACCCCTGGACTCGTATCCACGCGAAGTTTGTCACACTGATTGGTGTGACTACCAGTAATTTATATTACCTACTCGTCACACCGTTACGCGTTTTTCCGAAATGCATTTAAGTTACTTATTAAATAATCAAGCGTGCCTGACCTGATCTTGAATTAGATTTTATGAAATATGCTTAAAATTAAAAAGTAGGTTTTTTTTTTAAATGTGAGGTGGCAGACGAGCAGACGGATCACCTGATGGTAAGCAATTCCGCCGACAATGGACAGCCGCAAAACCAGTGGAGTCACAAGTGCGCTGCCAACCTTTTCCCCCCCCAATTGGGCTTCCGGTAACCTCACTCACACGGCGAAACACAGCGCAGGCGCTGCTTCACGCCGGTCTTCTGTGAGGCAGTGGTATCACTCCGGTCGAGCCGGCCCATTCATGCCTAAGCGTGGCTCTCCCACAAATTAAGGTAAGTACATACCAGGAAAATATAGTTTATTAGGATGTATTTTCTTACTCGTAAAGCGGGATTGGCACAGGAACGAAATTAAATGGAAAACCTTGACATCGGAGGTCAAGACCAGTCAAGACCCATTTGGATCGCTGTGCCAGAGCGTAGTAAGGTGTTTAGGTCAGTTTCAAATGTAATTAAAATCAATTAATTCACAAGTCGTTTCGGCATACGTATAGACGTACCTACATCCTTTTTTTTAGCCCTGTGGGAATGCCGCCGGCTCGTTGACATCGAGCCGACGTCGGCGCCGTAGGTCAGGACCGCCTTTGCACACCCGTCCGTTGGGAGTCAGACGGGTAGTGTGGGGCTCTCCTCCGAGTTGGGTGTCTGCTAAACAGAGGCCGTCCGGAGGCAGTCACTAAACCCAACTGTGTTGCCAGCCTTTTTTTTTAAAAAAGAGTACGCTCTTCTCTTGAAGATCCCCAAGTCGTAGCCGTCCGGAAATACTCCTGCAGCCAAACGTGGGTGTTCAGTTAGGAATATTGGGTATATACTAACCAACCACCTTTTTTTTTGTAGGTGATCGGTTCGGAAAGTTTAAACTTTTTTTTATGTAATAGGTAGGTAGCCAACGAGGAAATCGCCCGTCGAGATCCGTTTCGTTGGCTAGGTACCTATTACACAAAAAAAAAGTTTAAACTTTCCGAACCGACCACCTACAAAAAAAAAGGTGGTTGGTTAGTATATAATATTCCTAACTGAACACCTACGTGGACGGTAGGGGATTTGATAGGAATAAAATTCCTAACAAACCACCAAGGTGGATTGATTGAGGTGGTCCGTTGATAATAGAGGATACTCAGTATTGCCTTATTACAAATCGCAAACTAAGGATAGTCCTGAAACAATATTCGTGCCAGCACTTTTTAATATTGCGCGTTGGAACGAGATGAAATGAGCTGTAGTACGGTTATAACTTTAGGTCGCAATTTATAATAAGGTGGTCAGTATCCAGTAAAATAAGACATTGTTATTTTTTGTATATTATATACTTTATTAATTAACATAACCAGTGACAGTGACACGAATAAGTAGCAGTAGTAACTTTAAGAGACAGGAAAACTTTAATGGATTGTTAACCATTTTGAATATCCATAAATATTTCAGATTTAAGAGCACTTTAGGATGGAATCATCTTTCCCCAGTTTACTAATAGCGTGCTAAATTACAAAATAAAAGAAAACAAAATATACAGAATTGTTTTGGCACAAAAAAGTTTTTTCTTGTTTGGTTACATAGTCAATAACGCTCAATTTTAATTATGAGATGCCGCGTTTCGATTTGAGATTCAATTTTGAGTCTAATTTACATTGAGCTAGTACTTAACAGAGTAAAAGTACTGCAAGCAAGTATCATGCAAACTTGATTGTGCCAAATCAATGTAGGTACTACTTTAGACCCTTATTTTCATCATCACATTGCGTTGCCTTACACTAACACTTATGATAATTATATGCTTATGTCTATATATTTCAGAATATCAAGTGCAGATCGAAGCAGAAGGGTGAAATCATTTTAATCAACTAAAATTGAGAACATGAGAAATATAGGACATGGCACAGGTATACAAAGAGATTATTAGTGACATATTTAATTACACTAAATTGCACATTACTTACTTTTTTTATACAAATCTCAAAATAGCTGTCAAATGTAAATAATTTGTTCCAAATATAATTTTACCAATATTACGTTATTAGAAAGATACAGATCACATTTTCCTGATTTTTTAAATCATGGACTTGTTAGTAAATAAGTTATCAAGTTTCAAGACGATACAATACACAAGATTCAATCATTAATGGATACACAATTACGCAAAATTAGCAAGATAAATGCCAAATTATACCTACACACTGAATAACCTATTGGTAGCTCACAAAAAAATAACATCTTAGTTTCTAATGACCAGCCACCATTTCAGTTGAATTTAGAAAATAGTATAGTATTTCACTAAATAATAATAATATGCAGTGACCCTGTCTGTAATTATTAAAATAATAAAAAGTGCACTTAAAGGTGTCCCAATTAAAACGAAAATAAAAAAATCAACTACTTATAATAAAACTAAAAATAGTGCACTTATCAAGAGAAAGAGATAAACTTAGAGATTATATTTAAAGGGTATGGTAATTCCTTTCAGTTTGGTTCCTGTAGTACTTGAATCCCATGAATCCAATGGCAAGAAGTCCCAAAGTCAGGATCATGCCACCGAGGAAGCTTGGGCCGTCGAAGCTGGAATTAGACAAATAATATTTGTAATAATATTTCCACTGGACATCGTAAATATACCTACAATATTGATGAGACTATCGACAGCTCATGTCGAATCAAGCACTTACAAATTTTGTCGGCTTACTAACGCGTTCAGTGGTTTAATTGGTAGAAAATTTACCCGGATTGTGGAAGGTGTGGGTTCGAGTCCCGCCTGAACACGAGATGAAATTTTTAAGTGTGTTATTTACTTTAGATAAAAGACATCCAATATTAATGGTAATAAAAATCAATTCCTGAAGCCAAATTTTTTATCAGAAAGGATGATGACCTCGCGGGAGGCGAAAACATATTTTCTCGCGTTTAATTTTGATAATGTAATGTGAAATATTTATTATCCAAAAAAATTATGTACACGGGACAAAACGCGGTTATTTTTATATGTAAGTACATACTCGTAGTAGCATATACTCACAGCTTGAATAAGATATTAACATTTTGTATGGTAGCTATATCAAATGTTACGTTTCTGTCAATGGTTCTAAGATAATAGTTGATGCAAATTGTATGGGTTATTCAATGGTATAATAATTTCATACTTTTAAAATGGACTTGCCCATGAATCTTTGAATGACCATAAAACCGGTTAGACATTATATTTTTGATTGAGAATTGTTGCTATTGTGATAAAATATTTATATTTAGTAAAATCTCCAGCTTAGTGAATTACCTTTTTCATTGGTTTGAGCAAGACTTGCCTTGGGAAGATACATAACCAGTTGATTAGGATTTTTTTTGTATCCCGCCAATCGAGAATAGCATAACACATTCTGCGTCGAAAATGTAAGATCGTTGGATGCATGGGAAAAGGGAAAATACAAGTTTTCCGAAGCAACTGCGTCACGTATTTATGAAATAAATGCTAATAAAATAATCATGCGCGTTTGTTCTGTAGGGAAGTGAATCGACAGCAATAACATTCTCACAAAGACGGCTTTGTGACGTCAGCGCGTCTAGACACGTACTACTACTCCTTGACCTTGATTTAGAATACAGGTTCAAATAAATGATTTGGCAAATTGTGAAGCATTTGTTTTTACAGACTCCATTTTGGGATTGGATTGGCAACAGTATTACGAGTATCATTAAGGGGAATAGCTCACAAACAATGCAAATATTTACCCTTATGTCTGAAAATTATATTTCAAGTAGCGATGGACCGCCAAAATTGTACCCTCTATAATGCCAATTCTTTTATAGTAATTAAGTTGTGTATGTATTTTGAAAGTACCTATCTATCTTTTTAAGTAGGCATCTGGTCTACAGTTAAAATTTCAGTGATTTGAGGTACCTATATTTAGTGACATTTTAGAGTAATATGTATCAAAAAACCTACATAATATGTAGTAATTGAACTTAAATTGAGAAATTCATTATTGTTTAGATATTAGTTTATTTGAAAATTCATTATTTTGTAACAAATTGTGGTGTCTGCTATGATTATTTAAAGAAGGTATTTAAAGTGTTAAATACAGAGATGCCTCATTCCTACTATAGCAATGTTGTATGGCTTCCTCAAATAATTACTTTCAAGGTGTGTATTTCCTTAGCTGACATTGAAGTTAAATGTAAGCCTATTATAAGTACGAAAATAGAAATTGTGCTCACCTTCTTCCTGATGCTTCAACAATCTTTGCTGGCTCCGGTGTTTTGTCAGTGGTTTCAGGCTTAAGAGGAGTTGTTTCGTTTTTCTTTCCATTCTTGTCCTCAGGTTTAGGGGTGTTAGATTTAGGATCTACAGGTACTTTGTTAGCGTCGCTGGGTGTGTTCATCAATGTGTCTGGTTTTTTCTCATTTGGTACAACTGCGTCTTTGTTTGTTTTATTTGTGTCAGTAGAGGGTTCATTTGGTTTAGCTTCTGGGTGAGCTGGTGTGACTGTGGTCGACTGAGACTGCTGCGCCGGGACGGTGTTTACGGGTGGACTGGTGGTCGTTGACGTTGCGTTGGGCGGCAAGGATGGAGCCACGTTGGGTAGTGAAGATGGAGCCACGTTGGGTGGTGAAGGTAGAGCCGCGTTGGCAGACGACGGTGGCTGAGGGACTAAGGTGGTGGTATTCTGTAGCGCCAAGTCTTTAGGGACAGCAGCAGCCTCAGCCGCTGGTGCTGGAGCAGCAGGATTTCCCAAAGGAGCTGCGGGTGCACCTGCAAAATAGAAATATAATCATCATTATCAATAATCGGGATAGGTAGAGCTATTTGGGTTCATTCACCGCAAACATAGATGTTAATATGGACATGCCCCAGGATTCTGACTATGATCCTGGGATTAAAATAAATAAATCATTATTTTAGAGTTAAATATTCAAGCATTTTAATCACGAAAGGGCTTATCCATAAACATTTGATTCAACCGTATTTACTTACAATTTGTTCCTTTCTAACTTATGTATCTTGAATTTAACAAATAGAAGTTTTTTAATTAACATGATATCACAAAACGTTTATGAATAAGTTCGAAAGGCTGATGTTAATGCTCGTATGTATAAACGAAACTAACTGTTAACATTATGAAATATATATTTAATATTATATAATTTATAGGATTCCAGGCATGTCTATATTATTTGAAAAAATAGCAAGTACCAAAAATACCTCTACGTACTCCGATCATTGATCATTTTACACATGGTTATCCATACAATTAGAATTTCTTGTTGGTTTTACCGCCTTGCCTACAGATAAAGGCAAGTTTCAGAAATAATTTTACTTGAACAGTAATGGATGATGATGAAATTAGGGTCAACTTAATGCCAAGAATATTAATGAATTGTAAAGGGGTTTGTAAGGGGGGGTTCCAGCAGGTCTTTAAACTAATATAAAAAAAATAACTTGTCTGAGTAAAACTGATTCTGATAAAATATATTACACTAGCGGCCGCCCGCGACTCCGTCCGCGTGGAAAAGTAACTTTTTACCCCCCTTTCAACCCCTTACAACCCCCTTTTCGCAATAAAAAGTAGCCTATGTCCTTTCTCAGGGTCTAGATTATCTGTATACCAAATTTCATTTAAATCCGTTGAGTAGTTTTGGCGTGAAAGAGTAGCAGACAGACAGACAGACAGACAGACAGACAGACAGACAGAGTTACTTTCGCATTTATAATATTAGTAAGGATATCATAATTTGAAATGCACATTACTTAAAAATGCAATGCATCAAAGCAAGTGGTTTTTCACTGTTTGTTAAATAGTGATGGCGATTAGCCAAAAAAAACCAGTTACAACTAATGCAAATAAGTTAACTTATGCGCAATAACTTGTTATTAATAATTATTTATTAGATAAGTGTTGAAATTACACATCAATACTTTAAAATGCTATTAAGGACATGAAAGTCATATAAAATTAGTCAAGTACCTATTTTAAAGATAATTATGCAACCTCTAGACAAACACTTGAACTATTTATTAAATAAACAAGTCCAATGTTGGGTCCGTTTTTGTACGCGAAAAATTGATTCACGCCAATTTTTCGCGTACGCGTTGGACCTAACATTTGTGCATGGTTAATTAATAAATAGTATAAGTGTTTGCCGAGAGGTTGTAACCCCGAAATTGTTTAAAACAGATCCGGTTTAGTAGCTAAAAATTAAAATCGATTGGCGTCGCTAGTGTGCCCTGCCCGTCACCTTAAGTATCGTTTCCGAAGCGTATGCAATACATTTTTTGGCAACTTAATTTTGACCTTGTTGATTTACCTATTGACCGTGGGAATGTTGACTATGGGAGAGTCACGCTTCGGCATGAATGGGCCGGCTCGACCAGAGCGATACCACGGCCTAACAGAAAACCGGCGGGAAGCAGCACTGTGCTGTTTCGCTGCGTGAGGGTACCGGAGGCCCAATCGGGGGGTAAGGGGGTTTAACGCTTGGCAGCGCACTTGTGACTAAACTGGCGTCACGGGTGTCCATGGGCGGCGGCAATCGCTTTCCATCAGGTGATCCGTCTGCTCGTCTGCCACCTATCACATAAAAAAAACCTATGCATAAACCTAAAACCTAGGATGACAAATGCCTATTATATAGTTAAAGTGCCTACCGACATGACTACGCCGGTGTGTGCCGACCCAGGCAGCACTTTTTAGGGGGCCACAATGTCGCAACAAATATAGCTAAATATTTGGACCGCTTATAAATTGAACCTTGAAATGAAAAGTGGACTCCTTTTCCCGCAACCCAAACTCTCTTATACACTACACTCCACTTTTTAGGGTTCCGTAGCCAAAATGGCAAAAACGGAACCCTTATAGTTTCGTCATGTCCGTCTGTCCGTCTGTCCGTCTGTCACAGCCGATTTACTCGGAAACTATAAGTACTACAGTGATGAAATTTGATGGGAATATGTGTTGTATGAACCGCTACAAAAATATGACACTAAATAGTAAAAAAAAGAATTGGGGGTGGGGCCCCCCATACATGTAACTGAGGGATGAAATTTTTTTTTTCGATGTACATACCCGTGTGGGGTATCAATGGAAAGGTCTTTTAAAATGATATAAAGTTTTCTAAAAAACATTTTTCTTAAAGTGAACGGTTTTTGAGATATCAGCTCTCAAAGTCGTAAAAAGTATGTCCCCCCCCCTCTATTTTTATAACTACGGGGTATAAAATTCTAAAAAAAATAGAGGTGATGCATGCTAATTAACTCTTTCAACGATTTTTGGTTTGATCAAAGTATCTCTTATAGTTTTTGAGATAGGTTGATTTAACTGTAATTTTGGTTAAGTTATTGTGCTTACACTGAAAACGATGGCTGAACCTTATAAGATAGATCAAAAAATATACTACAGTATTGTACACCTTTAAAAATCCGCGATGATATAAAATCTTTATAATGTAGGTATTATATTTGCTGCTACGGAACCCTTTGTGCGCGAGCCCGACTCGCACTTGGCCGGTTTTTATAGGGATATCGTGTTTTCCATGTAATGGATAATTTCATGGTTGCATTTTATTGAAGTAAAGCGTATGCGGTTAGCGTAGTGTTGGACGCCCTGTGACATGATGGGATGATGGCATTCGAAGGCTGGCTGGTGAGGGCTGGATGAGAGTGGCCGAAAATCGGTGGACGAGTGTGGGTCACTGATGATGATGATGATTTCATTCAATGAAACTGTCTATTGGCTTGTTTAAAGTATATCAATGACAATAATTTCTCGAGACAAACAATTTAACTCCCATCATCATTATTTGATTATATGTTAAAATAGGTAATCATGTTAATTGCTTACACTGACTCCTCAAATCCTAACTCATGGTCAAAGTGTATCCCTGGCTTAGAATCAACAGCTTTGGACACAACCGGGAATTACATTTTGATATGAGATAAGAGGCAAAAAAAGGTATGTAGGTAACAATAACATAATGGACAATATCAGTATATAGTTAAAATATACATATTATTATGTTTACTGATAATACTGATGTAGGTACATCAGTAAATGAGTAATTAAACTGTTCATGCAGATTTTATTGTGTACAGTTATTGAAACTGTCTCTGTATCTGTTGACACATTTCAAAGATAATTCACACATTGCAATTTGCAATACATTATCCTTAACACAGAAAAGTGTTTAACATTTATAAAAAAAAAATTATCTTACATTGTTATAAATATGGGAGAGGCTCCAAAACTCATTACCCTCTTATGAGGATAGACTGACCTATTTCAGAATGAATAGTTAGAAGGATCGTAGGTTCTTATTAGATTTAATGTTATTACACAAAATAGTAAATAGCCCTACAGACTGCTCCTCTCTGTTACAATTGATCCAGATTAACATACTAACTAAGTCAACTGCGGGTCGGAAGATACATGCCTTTCTTTGTTAATGTGGTGTGAATTAGATATTTTCGCAAATAAGCCTCAAAAATTCAGGCGTCAGGTGCTGCAGTACTCTAGTACATGGTGATTTAGGCATCAATGCCTAAACCACATATTTGTTAGCGAACACGTCACAATTCTTGGACATAGCTGAATTTTAAAAAGTTTTGTTTATTCTTAACGCACTTATAGTCCACATTGCTTGCCGTGACAAGCTACAAGTAAGGTGACACCTAGCTTTAAGATTATGTTAGTATATGTTCTTATTTGCTTGTAACAGTGTTCATCTTGTTGGTTGTCCTAATAAAATAAAATAAAATATAACAATATGAAAACTGTCAGAAAGACTGGATGTGCAATACAATAATGGGGTGCATGAGTGAGGGTACTGGATTCCCAATCCAGGGGAAGGGGGGGTTAAAAGCTAAGCAGCGCACTTATGACACCACTGGTGTTGCAGGTGTCCATGGGTGGACATAAAAATGTTGTACTTTTTTTTGTTGGTTTAGTGCTAAAGCAAAGCTGCACACCTCCCCTGATTAAGATAAGTACATACTTTTTTATTTGTTGCAAGATAAAAAATGTTTTTGTTAAAATTGTACTTTTTTTGTTGGTTCAGTGCTAAAGCTAAGCTGCACACCTCCCCTGATTAAGATAAGTACATACTTTTTTATTTGTTGCAAGATAAAAAATGTTTTTGTTAAAATTGTACTTTTTTTGTTGGTTTAGTGCTAAAGCAAAGCTGCACACCTCCCCTGATTAAGATAAGTACATACTTTTTTATTTGTTGCAAGATAAAAAATGTTTTTGTTAAAATTGTACTTTTTTTGTTGGTTCAGTGCTAAAGCTAAGCTGCACATCTCACCTGATTAAGATAAGTACATACTTTTTTATTTGTTGCAAGATAAAAATTTTTTTTTTAAATGTAGCCGAGAATAACATGAAATCAGTTGAATTTGTCAATAATGGAAGCTTCAATTCTCAGATACCCCAATAATTGTTAAGGCTACGCATTCGTTTGTACTAATGGTGTTGTTCATTTTTATTATTTTAAGATACCTATTTATATAATGAGTGCACTAAAATAAGATATTGATATAATAATAAATTATATCCGAAGCAACAGGAGTTTATAAATCAAACATGGTGTAAGTTTAGATAATAAGGTATTGTCTTGGATAAAATTGTCAATTGAATTTTAAAGAAATTTTGTTATGACTTAGGTGGTATACCCTGTCTTATGTTCGACTTGACTTGTGGGACCTGTGGTGTGAAAGATCCGATTCACACCGTGTGCAGACGCTTCAAATTTCGGTAGTAATGATAATTAAAATATGTAATTGAGAATACGAGTGTACCAATCAAACGGTTGGTAAAATCTTAGCATAGATGAGTTGAATGATTGTTTGAACCGAAGTAGTTAACAATCGCAAAATATGTTTATCGCTTAATATTTAAATTGGATAAACTATTGCAACATCTTTTACTACGCACAAGTTGTCATGAGAAAATTCCAATGGGATACTGTTCATGGTTGCCAGCTCGTAATTTATAAACATACCTTGTGTTCCATCTGGTCGGCTCAAGCACGTCGTCAATGATAACAAACAGATAAATATGACTTTCTTCATCATTGATTATCGCTATAACAGTCTGATAATTAACAAGTAACGAAAAAACGATTGTGCTACCAAGGACCCAACAACAAATTCGACGAAAAATAGTGATGTGCAGCCTTAGTTGACAGCAGAGTGATTGAGATTTTAATTCGATTACAAGCTAGTACAATCGATAAAGAAATAAGGGAATACACAATGTATTGAAACTGGTTATTTTTAGTTAGAAACTAGTTTCGAAACTTGGTTTCTTAGGCGGCCGAAGGGGAATTTTTTGATTGTTACTAGTCTAATATTTGTAATATCAACGCGACGAAAATCGAATACTTAATAAAATAGTAAATAAAAATATAACAACTTCATAGCATTTATACATAATTATAAACCGTATTTTTTAACGTTTATAAAAAAAATCTGCTTTTCCATACCACCGGCAATTGATTTCTTTTTCCGCTTATTTTGTTGATCTGACTTGCGAAATGAACTTTATCCACTATCGTTAAAATTCATTCTATTATGAGGTTTCAGAATGTAAACGAAAAAAATGACGGTGTATAATAGATGGCACATCTTTACTTAATAAGGCTTGAAACATATTAAAACATACCATTTTTTTTAAAGAATTTTAAAGGTTATATTATTAACGTTTAATATTTTCACAGACATTAAGTAGGTAGTCGTGAATGTTAATTGAAGAATTTTGATAGAATGTTGTACCTAATCTGATGTGTCTGTCGTAGGTACCGTAAGCCATACATCAATCAATGTATATAATTCTGCCCTTCAATTGATTAACACCTAACAAGTTTGGTTCAATATTTATCAATTGAGGTATTTTGAGAGATTGTGGTAACCTGATTTGTGGCTGTCTGTACCTAGTGTGATAAAAAGTGTCGGGTTGCAACAAACCGGCAAGTTAACAACATTTATCAAGCTCGAGCTTGCGACTCTCGGGCTAACTAATAAAGCAGGTTAGCAAGAGCCTAGAGCCATCACACAGTCAGATGAAATTATTACTGGCGAGACAAAGATTATCCGCACGCCCCTAGCAGCGATAATTGGAAGCTCTCTAAGAACGATACTTTGCTATATTATTTTGAATGAAAGTTTGGTTAAAAGTTTTGATTTCTTCATGGTTCATGATTAAATAAGATACGAATAAAGCAGAAATACGAAGTATTGTAGTGTTCCTCAATGTGATACGTACGCAGATTCGGGAATAAGTTCCCGAAAGACAAAATTATGAAGTTTATGGAAGGCTTTAAGAATAATCAAGCCAATTTCACTAGAAATGAGTTTGTTCTTATCATTTTCAGGCTACAATCTATTTTCGGAACACTCAGCTTTAGTTTTTTTTTTAATGAAAATCGTGTTATATTACATATAATTCCATACTCGTTAACTAGTCTAAGATGAAACATTTCGAAATATACATTAACTAAAGTAAAAAACAAAATGATTTTCATCAAATTAAGCACTTAATCACTAAATATTTTCCTATTTCACTCTACAATATCACCCTTCCACTCTTTAATATCTCCACTCTAGAACGCAATCGTGTAGTATAATTATTCTGCCGACGCTTTAATTATGTCTATTATTGATAACATTATTATGATAAAACCACATAAATCTGATTAACCACATAAAGTTGTATGGAAAACTTTCAATTTGTCGTCCTTAGACAGCTTCAGACAAAAACTTTACACCAGATGTCTAGTACATAATAATCTTTGCTTCGCCAATAATAGAATAACAAATTATTTTTGAAAGTCGAAAATAATGTTAATCTCCGCATCACTATTTTGACTGGGGTGGCGACCATAGACTATAGAAAGCGGAAGGCGGCACACGTCAGAGAAAAATTTGCGCGGGAACTTGATTTGATGTTCGAAATAAATGATCTCTTGATTATTTATAGCAGTCCGCACGAAATAAGTCCGCGGCAAAACACGTAGGTAACTAAAACTTTACATTCCTAGTGTTTATTGTGCATAAATCTTAAATTTGAATGTTGATCGGCGGGTGAGGTGACTGAAGCGAGCGTTTCACAAGTCTTTTTGGTGACGCGAACTCTTTCGCCCGTGCTCTATGGCATGTATTTTACTATACACTCTTTTGAAAAAAAAAACGGTTTCATTTTTTTATCACATGGTGAAGATCGACGTCCAAGTGCTGCGAAGACCAGGGGGCGTTATGCAGAGGTCAGCTTTGAAGAAATAACGCCTTACGGTGGGGGCTCTGTTATGTTTTGGGCTGGAATAAACTCTTTAGATCGTATGTACAGAGTTAGTCTTTATCGAAAACGGCACATTAAATCACAGATAACTAACTAGCAACGCCAATCGATTTCAATTTTTAGCTACTAAACCGGATCTATTTAAAACAATTTCGGGGCTACAACCTCTCGGCAAACACTTATACTAGGAATTTATTAAATAAGCATGCACAAATGTTGGGTCCGTTTTTGTACGCGAAAAATTTTTCGCGTACGCGTTGGACTCAACATTTGTGCATGGTTATTTTATAAATAGTATAAGTGACGCTTATTGATTTTAATTGATAACTACCAAATCAAATATATTTTAAATAATTATGGGGCTTCAGAAAAGGTGGTAATGTGGCCCCTGCAGGTATATTGACCCCCTTCAATATTTTAATGTTTGAACAACACCATCCAGAATCATTTAGGTGCTACGGGATGCTCGTGCTGGTATACTGACTTAGAGTTAGTACCTTACAAATCCACTAGAGGCCGTCAAGTTCAATTTATCATTCGAGCAAGTTGAAACCAGTGTTGCCAAGTCAGTGGATTTTCCACTAAAACTGGTGGTTTGGTCTCTGCTTTTAGTGGAGAAATATTGCTTCTAGTGGCTAGTGGATTGGTCTAGTGGAATTTATGAATTTATTAGAATATAGTTTTAGTATTGGCACGACGACTATAAAGTCGACTCACAATTTTTAAACATATTTTTACATCGTTCTTGGAGTATAATTTTCTCGTACAGGCAACACTTAGTTAACAATTACACTATTTATGGGGATTTCCCTTAAAATATGTTTTTTTTGACGCTCTCTCATTTCGGTCATTTCGGACTCAGTGTAGGGATGATCGATATTAGCAAAAAGTCGATGTCAACATGTGCAATAAATTCAGAAGGTAGTAGTGGACGACCAAATGGCGACCAATTCATTTATTAAAATGGCAGGAGACCAAAAACACAAAATTATTTTGGTACGAAGTTTTGCATTTTAAAGATGCACAAGGGGTTTCAAGATTTTATGAACTAGCGACATTCGTAATTACCCTTTTAATATTGCCGCATTCTAACGCTGATGTTGAAAGACTGTTTAGCAGTATGAACATAATCAAAAACAAGCAGAGGAACAAAATGGGGTTTAATCTTCTAATTGCCATATTAAGAGTACGCTGTAGTATGAAATTAGTAGGAAAATGCTGCAACGACTATGAAATCCGAGCAAATGTTTTCAAACAAATTGGCACTAAAGAGTCATATCAGTCAGAAACCGATGATGATGGTGCGCGCCAAAGCGATTCATCTGAACATTTTATTGCTAAATTAATTATCATTTCAATGATTTTTTTGAAAAGTTTTCTTTTTTATTTGTAATATTAATACAAAATTTTATTTCAGTACCTAATAAATGTATCTTATTCTATTATATTACCTACATTGTTTTTTTTTGCTATGACCAAAAAATTAAGTTAGTGGAAAATTTTGTGTAAATGAAAGTGGGCGCGTTTTTGTTAGTGGTTTTCTGGTGGTTTTAGGAGTAGACTCTGGTGGGGAGCTAGATTATTCGTTGGCAACACTGGTTGAAACTTGTAACCGCAGAAACTTTTGAGTACATACTGCGATTTTAATTCGATTATTGTTTAAAAATATAAAGTTTTTGTATTTGTTTTTGGACATTGGATACAGTGAACTGTTTTTCTACAGGAATTAAAAGGTAAATATAATATTAAACTTTAAACATTTTTTTTGGTTAGGTTGTTTAATTATTCTTAATAACTGTAATTTGGCCCCCTCACATTGGTTGTATCGTGGTCCGGGGGCCACTTTACATGTAAGAGGGATTCATAATTTACATATCTTTATTTTTTTCTCTCCATCATCGAGGAAGAGACAAAAAGAATGAGACCCTGAATCAATGAAAGCCGCAATAATTGCAGTGAGGCAAAAAGTCATGGGATATAAATATAAATACGGTTCCTGAAAACGCGAACGTGCCGTGTATGTTTTGCGAAACCATTTATTCCAATGACAGACCTGGAGAGCCATGGGTACAATCGCAACTTTGACAGTTGCGATTTATGGGCTCAAGTAACCTGTGGAGGCTCTGAAGGCGACTATTATATTTGTGATTTTTGTCGTTAAGTTTCAATTGTGCAATACATTTAATTTGACCCCCTAGGGAGTCACATAACCATCACTTGATCTCATGATACCAAATTTGATTAATTAAAAATCTTTGTGTCTCGGTTATAATATTTCCACAAATATTTACACACTAAAAATATAGGTATGCGATTACATTTCCTAAAATGTTCGACGTTAAGACCTATTTTCTGCCTATTTGATTTATAATTATAAAAAACGCAATTAATCATTATGTAAACATCATTTTTGGTATTCGCAATTTTATTAATCTAATATATAAAATTCTCGTGTCACAGTTTTCGTTGCCATACTCCTCCGAAACGGCTTGACCGATTTTGATGAAATTTTTTGTGCTTATCCGGTATCTATGAGAATCGGCCAACATCTATTTTTCATCCCCCTAAATGTTAGGGGTAGTCCACCCCTAAATTTTTATTTTTATTTTTTAGACAAAATTTTTAATTTCTCTTTTTTTATGATACAACATACAAAAATACATACAATCCTCAATTTTCACCCTTCTACGATCAACCCTTTTATTTATATGGCAAAACAACGTTTGCCGGGTCAGCTAGTAAGTAATAAAATTACAAACAGTTATATTGCTGTTTCTACTCGCAGGGAAGGGTCGCGGCGACAGAGACAGCGAAATGTCCGAGGAACGGCGAAGCTCGAATTGAATTTAAACTGACATTCCCCAAACCCCCGACCGCGCGTGTATACTTACATAGTGTCACAAATGACGCCAGGGTCGCCAGGTACTCAAGAGGATATCGTTGCTCAAACAAGAGACGCGCGTGCACCCGCGCGTAATTACGGTATTTGACTTTTTTTCTGTAATCAAAAGACCTCTCATTATTTAACCACGCGTTCTATTAACCATTCTGAACAACATTTGTTCTTACTTTTGGAAATTTGCATAAAAATATTTAAACTTCACGTACAAAGTCAGTCGTTCAGAATGGTTGGTAGAACACGTAAGTTAAAGGTATGTAAATGTCCACAGATACACCCTGTAGAAACATCGTTGAAAGAATTACTTGATTCTCATTTAAACTAGGTAATCTGAGATATCACAACTTAAAAAACACATTATTTGGGCAAACCGCTCCACACAAAATGACGACTGGCATGTCAATGTGACGTCACACGCAAGTATTTTGGGTCGGGTCCGTTTTGTACGCGAAAAATTCGATTCACGCCAAAAGCGGCCACTTTTGGCGTGAATCGATTTTTCGCGTTGGACCCAACATTTGTACATGGTTATAGTAATAAATAGTATAAGTGTTTGCCGAGAGGTTGTAACCCCGAAATTCGTTTGAAATAGATCCTGTTTAGTAGCTAAAAATTAAAATCGATTGGCGTCGCTAGTGTGCCCTACCCGTCGCCTTAAGCGTGACATTATAAGTAGAATGGCAATGATCCCTTTCACTCACAAAACTTTTCACTCCGCCCATCTAATCCAGAATATCGAAACGATAAAAATCCGAAGCAAATGTACCTTGTGGCCCGATAACAAGATCCATTAACTTATCGCCTTTGAGCGCCATGTTTGAAAGAAAGGAAGTGCAACTGAAGGTGAATCAGCAATTTATTGGTCTACTTCCTCCGCGGCCTGAAACGGAATGAATTTCCCGTCGTTTTCCCGACGTTTTAGAAACAACATCTGCGCTATTTTGCCTTTCATAGCAGGAGGTAGGTAATCTTTTGAATTTAAGTAAATACGAGTAAGTGCTAATTTTAACAGCTTTGAAAAACTGTTCCCAATTTGGCCGCCGCGTTAAGAAGGTTCGAGTGATAATCAATTTTATCTTTGGTTTCCCGCCTTTTTTTCTATATACAACTCTTCCCAGGATGAAGCCGACATTTTGCTCCCTTGCTCTGGGGACTGCTCTCTGCCCTGGCTCTTGAGGAATGTATGACTGCAAACGTTATGTACAGGGCGTATCTGTGGACATTCACATCCATTTAACCACGTGTTCTACTAACCATTCTCAGCAACATTTGTTCTACGACTTTTCGAAACTCGTCGAAAATTCGGGCTCCAGAGCGACAGCTTTGGACCTGCTGTATTCGTACTTAAGACACCGTGTGATATATGTCGAGTATGTCGACTATTCATTAGTCGGGTGAGGTGTAATAATCAACAGCATTAATTGGATTTAACCCGACTATAACCTGTGCTATAACCAACCGTTTTGACCTTCCCTCCTAATTGCTTGCGTAAATCTTGAATGAATTACGGGTAGGACCTAGATTTGAGTTCTCGCTTACCTTTGTAGGTACCTAGCTAAGTAGGTAGGTAATATTGAATTATTTACTGGTTTCAACAATAGGTGGGAAAACAGTACGAAATGCAATACTTACCTATTATGATTTAGGTACTATAGGCACAGTAGACACATTCACACGCACACACACATACACTCACACAGAGATGGTTAGTAACGTAATCAAACACGGCGACATATCAAAATGACATTAGCGGTCAGCAAAAACAAACCAGAGAGGGCTCTCTACAACCCTTAGATATGCACTCAACCAGACTGAGCCTTTTCATAGAAAGCCATACTTGAAAAACCGCGCGAAGCCGTTAATACTGGGAACACGTGCTGGATGACGATCTTTCTCTACCGCACCCGTATACAATCTGCTTCCAGGGCCGGTTGGATCTCTTTCACAGTATCTACTACCTTGTCTGTGTTTTTCACACTCTAACGTACGTACGTAACGTTTTTTTTATTCGAGTACCTAGTCAACTAGTCCTCGTAGTCCAATGTAGATGCCATCATGTCATCATCATCGATCTTAGGCGTGTTTCAGTGAGCTTTTTGTGAACAGGAGTGACTCAGACGTTTTAGTTTCTTTTGTTTGACTACCTAGTTTAGTCACTCCGCCCGAATAGGTAAGCACCTACTTGATGAGAATATTTTATCTGAAAAAAATGGCAGATTTTGAGCCAATCATGGAAATTTAACTCGGGGACACACACACAGCGACCATCTAAACACTGCGACATGGAGACATTCACGGCCTCAAGGTGCAAATTAAAACACATACTGCCAGCTAGATAGGACTTCTAATAAATTATTCCATGCGAACCGAGAAGCTTGTTATACGTTCTTTAATTTGCAATTTCAGCTACCTACCTACGTCTTAGGATTTCCTAACGAAAGAACACATATAGGTACTAAAATTTGAGATTCCTTGTGTTTATGACAATAAAGCCCAAATTTTTGGTGACGCAGACTCTGATGCGGAGGTCGACGTCGGTAAGTACATGTGTGACAATAAGCAAGGATAGTAATGAGAATTAAACACACTGCCTCACAGAAGACCGGCGTGAAGCAGCGCCTGCGCTGTGTTTCGCCGTGTGAGTGCGGTTACCGGATTCCCAATGGGTTGTAGGGGAAAAGGTTGGCGGCGCACTTGTGACTCTACTGGTGTTGCGGGTGTCCGTGGGCGGCGGAATTGCTCACCATTAGGTGATCCGTCTGCTCGTCTGCCACCTCTCATATAAAAAATAATAATTAAACAACGTACCTGAGAAACTCATTCTCTTTATTTATAATTATCTTCTAATGTGTAACGCAGTAACAGGCAGCTATGTCACGTGACACCTACGTCACAGCCAGCCATGCCGTTACGACATCGCCTACCGCTGCTGCGACGGCTGTCGTAGCAAATGGGAGATTTGCCGTAGCCGCCAGACAGCCTTTAAAAAGCCGTGCGCTATGCCGATTGACGCCAGTTTTCGATCCGTCATTCGTAAGGGGTAACTCTGCCCAACTACTGTGCGAAATAAGGGACAAAAAGTGATATTTATAATTATAAGGTGTTACTATGCCCGTGATTAGCTGAACTTTAAAACGGTTTGTTATTTGATACGCCCACTGTTAGTTTACAAATGTAAACATTTTTTTCCAAAGCACATAGGGTCTCACTCAAAAAAAAAAGTAATCAGCTGATTGTTGCTATTTAGTATATGAAAATCACGGCGTATACGATACGATTTATGGTTACAATATAATCGATTTGATGCGATATTATAAACGATTGATCGCATTGTAATTGATGCCCATAGCCCATACACGAAACGGCTCGTTACGATAGATCGTTTCTTCCAATCGTTAACATGTTCATTCTCAAAAACATTCCAAACCAGTCAGTTTTGTTTCTAGATAATATAAAAAGAAAAACCATTACCCCCTTATTACGAATCGCGTACTAAGGATAGTCCCGGAACAAAATTTGCGCCAGCCTCTTTTAACATTGCGTGCTGGAACGGGATAACATGAGCTTTAGTATGTTAATAACTTTAGGTCGCGATTTATAATAATATGGTTAAAGTCAGTCACAAAACAAGACCTTTTTCACATATGACCACGAGAGTAAGTAGGTAAATCTAAGTCTATATAAAAGTACTAATAAAAACCTATTTGCACATAAAATTAAAGCGAAAATTAGTTCTTCGACTGCGCCATCGTCTTGTCGCGGTCTACAAACGTAGATCCAAGATAGAAGATAGACCAAACTCATCCAGTAACATAACAGAAGTTCAGATATGTTACTTAATGAGTCATATTGGGCACCGCAATACGTCAACCAAATCACTATGAATATTGCACCGAAATTGCCTTGTGATGGTAAAGTTCAAAATTGTATGAGCCTCCGTTATTAAGTATCTACTTTCATTACATTTGGGTTGTTTTAAAACCGCAATTGATAGCCGTAACTTGAAAATCAACTTTGATTTGGTACAGTCGAGAGCTTATACTTTTATCCTGTAGTTTCTCTGGGGGCCAGCTGCCCTCCATGTCCCCAATTGGCGACGCCTTCGAAGGTACGGAAATTATTTATTCGACTTTGGTCCGATTCGACAATCTTTAAAACAGTTTATAATGTAATTCGTTAATTCACTCGTGAGATATGGTATAGATATACCGGCTTTGGACGAACATAATTGAGTTTATTACGAAAATAATGTACTTAACGGAGTAGATTGTCCTGCGGCTAGTTATTCTCTCGTCATGTTGGTCGAATCGGCCCTAAACAGAGGTTCTAATTTCAAGCAGACGTTAAGACCGAATCGGAGTTTCTCTCACTTTCACACGCGCTGTGTGTCTTTTTGGTTTGGATGCGACAGGTATATTCTCGTTCGTTACGGGACGGCTTTAAATTAAGCCACCAGGAATCACGATCGTCCTTATTATGATAAGGACTGAACCAGAGCGCTGCGCTGAAAATCACATTGTTATAATAGCCCAATAAGTACTAAGCTACTAATATTTCCCTTAATCTGTAATCAATACAAATAAGGGACTATTATAAAACCTCTTCAGGCTTATTTGCATTTAAAAACACTTATTCTAGACCTTTACGAGTATGTGTCTACCGCAAGCCGTTTGCGGCCAACGTGACCGAACAGCATTTTTATGTATATTTGGCCAGTTAAAAAGATATTAGGTTTCCGTAGCCCTGTTAATCCCTACGTTTTAGGTACATTAAATGGCCCTTTCCTTCCTCTCTTTGCTTAGCTTTAATAACTACGAATGTGTTATACTTTTTGCCTTCGTAATAGGTAGGAGCCCCCATATATGACGTGATTTTGTTAATACCTACCAGAGAAACTTCTCATTATCTTTATTTATAATTATCTTCTAATGTGTAACGCAGTAACAGCCAGCTATGCCACGTGACACCTACGTCACAGCCAGCCATGCCGTTACGACATCGCCTACCGCTGCTACGACGGCCGTCGTAGCAAATGGGAGATTTGCCGTAGCCGCCAGGCAGCCTTTAAAAAGCCGTGCGCTATTTCGATCCGTCATTCGTAAGGGGTAACTCTGCCCGACTACTGTGCGAAATAAGGGACAAAAAGTTATATTTTCAATTATATGGTGTTACTATGCCCGTGATTATCTGAACTTTAAAACGGTTTGTTATTTGATACGACCACTGTTAGTTTACACATGTATTTTTTTTTCCATAGCACATAGGATCTCACTCGAAGAAAAAAGACATCAGCTGATTGTTGCTATTTAGTATATGAAAATCACGGCGTATACGATACGATTTATGGTTACAATATAATCGATTTGATGCGATATTATAAACGATTGATCGCATTGTAATTGATGCCCATAGCCCATACACGAAACGGCTCGTTACGATAGATCGTTACTTCCAATCGTTAACATGTTCATTCTCAAAAACATTCCAAACCAGTCAGTTTTGTTTCTAGATAATATAAAAACCCAACCCATTACCCCCTTATTACGAATCGCGTACTAAGGATAGTCCCGGAACAAAATTTGCGCCAGCCTTTTTTAACACTGCGTGCTGGAACGGGATAACATGAGCTTTAGTATGTTAATAACTTAGGTCGCGATTTATAATAATGTGGTTAAAGTCCGTCACAAAACAAGACCTTTTTCACATATGACCACGAGAGTAAGTAGGTAAATCTAAGTCCTATATAAAAGTACTAATAAAAGCCTATTTGCACATAAAATTAAAGCGAAAATTAGCTCTTCGACTGCGCCATTGTCTTGTCGCGGTCTACAAACGTAGATCCAAGATAGAAGATAGACCAAACTCATCCAGTAACATAACAGAAGTTCAGATATGTTGCTTAATGAGTCATATTGGGCACCGCAATATGCCAACCAAACCACTGTATGAATATTGCACCGAAATTGCCTTGTGATGGTAAAGTTCAAAATTGTATGAACCTCCGTTATTAAGTATCTACTTTCATTACATCTGGGATGTTTTAAAACCGCAATTGAGAGCCGTAACTTGAAAATCAACTTTGATTTACAAGTACGGGTTGTGAGTAGCGATTTAATCTAAGGTTTTGAGACCTAGGTATGCAATGCATAAAGGAACAAATGAGATTGACAGCACCCACAAAGTGCTTTTTATGTGATTGACAGAACTAAAACCCAACTACCAAAAAAACACGCTCTTAATAGTACGAAACAAGAAAATAGTCTGATACATTGACTTTATTTTATTATTATAATGAATCTGTTTTGCTACAGTAGGTGGCATACGACCACGGCGATACGGCATAATAATTTCAGCAGCGACTATTTTCTTGATTCGTACTTTTTAGAGCGTTTTTTTTTGGTAATCGTGTTTTAGTTTTTAAACTTTATTTTTATTCAAAATATTTTTAGGTAAATAAAATTACATATTTGAAATGTGCTAAAAAGCTCTTTCATTTGATACCCCACACGGCACCGTCAAGCAAAATTTTTTTTAATACCTTACTCTAAGTCCCCTAGAGGGCGTTGTAGTCAATTAAACGTGACGTCATGTCACTTAAAGACAATCAAGACTCTTCTAACGACACCTCATTCGTTCAAATATGATAACTAGTTTAGAAGTTAAGAGGGAACAGATGAACAAGCATACATACATACATACAGGTCAAAATCATAAGCCTCCTTTTTGCTTCATGTAGCCAGGTAAAAATGTAGAGTACTTCCTGCGCTTTCTGCGATTTATGTAGTCATTATGGCTCAAAACTATTGCTCGCATTTAAAGTTTACTTGAAAATATAAGTAAGGATACCAAAAGACTGTTAAAGTCGCCCCACGGTTATTTGGCACGTGGTAAATGTCGGAACTAATGCTGTTTTAACATTTTCCCATAGAAAAATGATGTACAACACCCCCTGCCAATGTCGCTCAAGTGCCTTCTGATCGTCATCAACTCATCTTGCTTCATAATACTCGGAAAAACTTCTATTCTGAACAATATTTTGTTCTATGAATCAGTTGGAGCAGGAAGGAGTATAAAATCTCCGGGAAATCCTTTTCTTTAACGTTCCTATTCAGTTCATCTCTAATTTTTAACATCCATATTAGTTACTCCTGGGGTCCACTACACACATGACCCGCCCAGACCCAAAATAAACTTAGTTAATTAAATTAGGCAATTCTCCAGATCCCTATTGGAGTAGGTACCTAATACAGAGGCTGACTGTAAATCACACTAATTTTCGCAGAGCCAGGTAAATAATTGCTTAAACCCTTTTTACAGCCAAGTTTATTAGTCAGATTTGGGAAGCTTTAACATCTGTCGGATTACGGTTTTTGTTGTTGCTTTTATTTAAAACCATAGACCGTTCAAGTTTTATGTACGGGGGTAGAGTTCTTGCCTCTGCTTAGGTAAGGTTCCTTACTAAGGATACAATCGTATGATTTATTGACCATATAACACATTTTATTCTTCTTTTTAGTGAATGATACGTATAGACGGCGTCAGGTTAAGTTACCCCCGCGCAGTGTAAAGATAACACTTGTGTCTCGGAAATAAGTCAGTCCAAAGACTAACAAGGGTAGCTTGATGTGACATGGTGTGTACGTCTTGCCAGAGTGGTCGTGGTAAAATATGCGAGTGGCATGGCCGATGTAGCACGCCACCACAGATGTAGCTTTGTGCACGCCCTCTTTTTTACCCGACTACGGCAAAGCAATAGGAGGGTTATGATTTTGACAGGCTATGTATGTATGTTCATCTGTTTCCACGTAACTTCTAAACTACTTATCAGAACAAAACCACTGTAGAACCATTAGGAGGGCCTTGATATTCTGTTGGTTATAAGCTATAAAACTTGTCACCAAATTTAGTATTGCGGCCGCTAGACTTCTGTTAATTAACGCAAAATAATTACAGGTCGCAGCACGAAAGCGTTGTAGCGTTGTAGTTAATATTATGCGCCACAAATACACTTTGACACCAAAATAGTATAAATAAAAAAAAAGTAAAAAAACTAAAACCCAACTACGACAAAAAACGACGCTGAAAAAGTAATACTCGTAAAACAAGATTTTCAGAATACTGAACTGAACAAAGATGCTAATGTAGATGCAAGTAAATGGACACAGTAGACTTTACCAAGATGCCTTCGTTGTCAATTTACAATAATGTCATACAATACTATTCTGAAGTACTTATGCAATATTCACTATGTAGAGATAAATTTTCATGTTTGAAAAGCCTACCCACCGTAGCACTTTGACAACGTGTGACTGCGGATTTCCAAACATGAAAATTTATCTCTACATATTGAATATTGCATACTTCAACGAAGGTATCTTGGTAAAGTCTACTGTGTCCATTTACTTGCATCTACATTAGCAACTTTGTGCAGTTCAGTATTCTGAAAATCTTGTTTTATACTTTTTCAGCGTCGTTTTTTGTCGTAGTTGGGTTTTAGTTTTTTTACTTTTTTTTCATTCCTAGCATATTCCTGAGCACTCGTGCTCGAAGAGCGAGAGCAAGAGCGATGGTAGCCCCGTGGTGTCTGGTGATGCCCTTTATTCTGTCCTTGGACAACGCCCAATGAAGCCGTACCTACTTTATAAATACAAAAACAGAGGTAAATAGAACTACATAAATTATCTCTTATTGATTGATTGGCTGTGTGGTCCCCGGCAGAGTAGAATAGGCCTACTCTCACTCTTACCGAGGTGTCGTAAAAGGCGACTAAGGTAAAGCTGCTGGCATGATCATCAGCACCCAGAGAAGGAAAGCTCTGCATTTATATCAAAACCCTCGCCAACCCGTCTGCCAAGCGTGGTGAGTATGGCAACTACCCCTCATGTGATTGCGGGAGGCCCGTGCCCCAGCAGTGGGGACTTAAATAGGGCTGATGAAGAAGAAGATTGATTATCTCTGGACAAATATTCGTGTGATGAACACATATTGTGCTTGTTCAGTTTACTCGTATGTGTTTAAGTATACACCCTTATTTTTTATCCTTTACATCCCGAAAACATACCAAATGAACTTTATTCACGATATCTATTATGAGGTTTTCGGAATATACATTCGTTATACCTCTATTGTCTGATATAAGCACTTGTGTTACGCACAAGTGCATTAGCTACTTAGTATGGAAAAAGGTCAATGTATCATTTATAGCATTGATTACGAGTACTTTTGCAGACGAGGCCAAGGAGTGGGTTCATAATTACTAAAATTCTATAGGTACCTACGTCATACTTGAGCGGATGAACGGTCCTTAATTATAATAAGATCATTAATCATCATCATCTCTCAAGTCCAAAGCTGTCGCTTCGGGGCGCGGGGTACGCTTGAATCATGATATGCTGAATGCTCATTATTTCTGTCATACAAAAGATAAAACTAAGTAAACTTAATTCGCCGGCTCGTTTAGCGACGTGGTTCGAGCGCCTGTTGAGACTCAAGTTTTGCAGGTTTGATTCCCGTAGGTACCAACACAATCATTATTCATGAAACAGATACCCAACATTAGCTGGGTTTATGTGGCATAAATAAATAAATATTTCGCAACATGACATACATTGATCTGACTCCGAAATAGGTAGCTCAACAACCTGTGTTACGGATATCAGAACCAACAGCGGAATTACAAATGTATAATTTACACTTAATTCTATCTAAGTACCTGCCTTACCCCCTTACCAATACGTCTTACCCCTCCACCTTTTTTTTTGTTTTCCCGGGAGAAATGCATTACGCAGACCCTGCCGCCGGGGGGCGACAGGGTACTGTGGGACTCACCCTCCGGGCCGCTTCTTCTAACAAGAAGCGACCTGAGGGCATACCCACTAAAACTCCCGGGGCTCAACCACCCGTGGGTATGGAATGGAGTCACGGGAACTGCACGAGGCTATTCCCCGCAACCCCACTCCCCCTTACCCCTCCACCTTTTTTTTTTTTTTTTTTTTTTGGCCCGGTGGAAAATGCCGCCTTAAGCACACCCGACCGCTGGGAGACGGCCGGGTAGTGTGGGGCTCTCCCCTGGGGTGCTCCCAGGGGCCTACCCACTAAAAACCACCGGGGCATTTCCTGCTACGTCCGTGTGGGGTGGGCTACGGTAACGGGTAGAAACCAAGTCCGCGGCCCACCCTCGAAGGACGAGAGGCTCGCCAGCACGGCCTCTTCAAAAACGGGCCTCGCCGTAAAACGAGGCCTAGGGCCACTCCCATGGCCCACCATTCCCCCCTCTCCGGAATCGTCCACGTTGCTGGATTGCAACGCAGACGCTCCGGAAGGGACGACTGCAGACCCCTCCCCCAACCCATACCCTGCTGGCTGCAGGGCAGAGAGAGGAGAGAGCACCCGCAGACTTTTAAGTTATACCCGAAAACTCTCCCGTTCGAGCATCCCCGCTGGGTTGCGGAGACAATCGACGGGACGGGAAAAGCGGGGGTGGCGAGTCGTAGCTGCATCCCACTGGCTGCGGGACTCAACACAGACCCACCAACAAAGCCCCCACCATAAAGGCGGGGAGAGCGCTCCCGAGAATCGGGGCGCAACAGACTGTTGGCAGGAATTCCACCACCGTGGAACTCCCCAACATTCGAACGCGCCCGAAGGCGCGACAGTTCAAGGCCCGAGAACAAAAAGGCCCCCATACGGCACCATCACACCAGGAACACCGGCCCACCGCACGCCAAAGCGCCCGACAGTGGGTGCCACCACACCCCAACGCCAACCTACGGCAGAAGGGAGGGCTGGATAAAGAAGGCAGCCTCCGTGCCCGGCCCTATTGTGTTCAGGTCCATAAAGAGAGGCCGGTCCTCTAAGCCCTCAGCAGACAATGAAAGCCCCCGAGTGGTGTGCGCTGCACGCGATCCACTGCATCGGGGCTGGTCCGCCGGAAATTCTGTGCATCCTTTGGCCGTCGGGTAGCAATCCACGAATGAATTACTACCCGCCGTTGCCCGGGGAAAACCGTGCCCCACGGTAACCGTTTCTGCCTAATACCAACCGAAGCTGGAATCAGAACAGAACTGATTACCAGCGGGGCCACTCTAGGAGGTAGATACACCTGAGTCCCCTTACCCCTCCACCTAACTAAAGGTTGTCAATATTGTTAACTTATTATTAACAGTCAGTAGACTCTTGTAATGTATGTAACATATCTTTATTTTGTTTCTGTACAATAAAGAGTTACTTCAATGATTGTGGTCCCCAACCCCAATACAAAGGAAACCTTATTTTGGCATAATTTTTTTGTACTCTAAAGATCCTATTGTATTCTATTCTATCACAAATAGGTAGGATTTTTTCACATAAGGTTGTAATGCACTTAGCTCGTAGTTTGGTAGATATTTGATAGACTTTAAATACATCTGGCGTTAATTTTATGTTACTTCTTTTCCTCTGACTGACTGCCCGAGTGGCGAAATGAAATTCATTTTAAATCATTATTAAGATCTTAAACTAACATAGTAGTAGTATCAGCCTATATACATAAATTTTTCCAAATTGTTTATTATTATTTATGTAATGTAATAATATTTATATATAAAATAATGTATATTTCTGCCATTCTCAATTTCATTTGTTAAATTACTTTGCACTGCCTTCCCTTATTACGAATACGATATTTCTTTCCTCTACCCAAAGGTTGTCTGGAAGAAATCGCTACAAGCGATAAGACCGCCTTATTGTATTGTCTGTTGCTGTTGTATCATGCTTGTATTTTATTTTTGTGCAATAAAGAATATCTATCTATCTAATCTATCTAATATATATCCCCCATATCGCTGGCCACAGGCATCGTGCTCAGGAGACTTAGCGTATTGCCTTTCTGAATGGCCAAACTTATACGTTGGCCCAGGAATATGCTAGCTCTAATGTATCACAACAATTCATCTAGTGGCGTTTGAGCGATTCCGCTGATGCAGCAGCGGCCCCAGCCTCTAATGCGGTACGCGGAAAATGGGACGGAGCCAGAGTGTCGACACACGTTGCGTCCCACAATAGGGGTCGCCCCGTCTTCCACGGAACTAAGGTCATGCCATCGGGTCTCTTGCCGTCACTTCGCACCAGGTAATTAATTAAATAATTATTAAGTATTTACTTTGTCTTTGGAACCTGAACTAAAGAACTAGGCAATTTATGGATTTTTCTCTGACAATAGGTATGTCTAAGATTTAGCTTCTTCCTTAAAATATGTAAGAAGTGTGTTGTAGCTAATTATTTTGAGAGAAAAACAAACCTCAAAAAGGAACTGTTAATACTTTTATTGAAGTCGTAAATTCACCTTTGAAGATAATTTTTCTCGCCATCTTGTAGGTACCTAACCTATCTAAGTATTTTGTTGTAGAATGCGGGCTTTCCGATTGATGTTCCCCTCTGCGAACACAAATTCCTTAGATCGTATTCAATAAACGGTCTGGGAATATTAAAGAGCGTATTTTGGTGTCTAAAATTAGAATGATTCTGTATAATATTATTGTGATGTCCGCTTGTTAGAGCTGCCCGCAATGTACCTGCATATTTTTTTTTATGTGATAGGTGGAGGTTTTATGTGAGAAGGGCTTTATTCATAAACGTTCAATAAACCCTTGTTTGCTAAAACGGTGTTAAAGAGCAGTTTTTATTTTTGAAACAAACGCTTCAAAAATATTAAGAGGAAGCCATTTATTTAGAACAATCCAATTACACGTATTTAGAAAAAGCATTTTTTTTTGGTAAAAAGTAAGTCTGACATTTAATGTTTCTTTTTTTTTGCTGTGAGTCTGCCATAAAAATACTACAACGATGGAGGCTGCATTTTTTTTAAACTTTTGCAACCGGTTCATCTAACACTAAAGACCAAGGAGGCTATTTAGACTTTAAAAAATATTCCTTCATAAAATTAACTAGGCGTATGTATTAAAGATTGTTGCATCAATCCAGCACAAGCAGACAACGAATCTAATTGATCAATTATCACCGGCATTATCTTATTGATCAATTATTAAAATTACGAGCGTTCGAATTCAAATACAAATTGAGGGCAAAGTACGTGTAGTAGGTAATGAATATTTTCATGTTGTCCTCTTTTTGGTAGCGTGAGGCCTTGAGACCCCATTAAAACTAAGTTACGCGAGTTGTAATGGAAGGGCTGAAAGGCTAAATAGGAAATAGCTCGGTCCAAACCTTTCAATTACCTGTATAGAGAGATTTCAACTTTGAATATACTCGACTTTGTGAGATGTAAAGACTTAACAGCAGCGTTGTTTAAAATACTCGTATATTTTGTAGGTAGTCTGGAAAATGCAGGACTGAGAACTAAATCTGCTTCTTATTCAAACGCAAAGGGAAGTAACTGTTATACTCGAGCCGAGGACTCGTGGCAGTCGGTGTCACATTTTCATTATTTAATTAATAAATGAAATACTGTACCGTCTGCCGCCAGTCCTTGTGTTTAGTATAATAATAAGACCTGGTACCTTAGAGCAACACAGGTCTTCTAAGTCCAATACCTAGTATTTTCTTTTCTATTCTGAGTAGGGAAGGCCTCTAACATCTTGCATTGTCATAAAAATATATTGAAAATTGTCTAGGAAATGTTATAAATGTGTACAGATGGCCACAAATCAGGTAAGTACAGTCTGTCAAAATCCAAAAAAAAAAAAGCAACTTCCCCTTGCATATTTTTAATTATTGTTTTTTTACATTCTATCTTATACATTAATGATAACTTAAAGATACCAAAAACTAAAAAGTTAAAATATGTACTAATAATGATTTAAACGCAAATCAAAAATTGACACTTCGAAGTTCGCGCGGAAACGCACACTAGCAACTAACAAAACGGAAACGGATCCAGTGTGCCTCAGGGTTATCAAACGTGAATAATAGTTAATGTTCGGTAGGATACGAACGATCAGTAAGTACCTACCTAAGTACTTACAACCACACATCAAAGTATGCAAAAATGACAATTTCTTCAGTCGATTCTCACCTTAATGGTAAACACTTTCAATATTAATAGGGAACATCATTATATAGCATCATTTTATATATTTTAGTCTATCTTAAACATTTCTGGATAACTTAAAAATGCCAAAAGCAAAAAAGTTAAAATAAGCACAAATAATTGTTTAAACTCAAATCAAAAATTTCAATGTACGGGCGAAAACGCTCACTGGCTTGATGTGACGTTGATTCCACACGGCGCCCCGCGGCGCTGCACAATCACTGACATGACATTTGGGGCAAAGAGACGAAGGGGCGTTTAAAGGTTGGCAGTGCACTTGTGCCTCGGGTGTCTATGGGCGGCGGCAATCGCTTATCGGCGATTCGTCTGCTCGTTTGCCACCTATCACATAAAAAAAAACTCCGGAACAATAAGTTCGTTTTTCATTTTAACTTTTTTGCTTTTGGCATTTTTAAGTTATCCTGAAATGTTTAAGATAGACTAAAATATATAAAATGATGCAAGTTCCCTATTAATATTGAAAGTGTTTACCATTAAGGTGAGAATCGGCTGAAGAAATTTGTCATTTATTTATTTATTTATTTATTTATTTGGACAACCAACAAGAACATACACCTTAAAAACTAAGGGGTACAAATGGTCACGTACATGAGTTGGTGCTGCCTTAATTATAGGTTGCCACGGAAAGCGTGAACAAAAGTAGTTGGGGGCATAAGGCTTCCCTTAGCATGTAAAGAAAAAATATAAAATTAAATAATAATTACACCCAGGCACTGATCAAACACAAGTGTTCAGCACACGAATGTTTGTCCATAGTGGGAATCGAACGCGCGACCATTGGCGCATTAGGCAGTGTCACTACCAAAAGCGCCATTGGGCCATTCGACAAGTGAATCATCGAGATTTTATTTTATCTTATTATTTCTTATTATTAGACAATAGTAGGCGTAATTTATATTTAAATGTAGGTAAACTAAGATTAAATACATCTATGTCTTTATTTTTGCAAACCAAATTATATTCGGTTTGGAGCCTGTTAATAGGGGAAAAACGACCAAGATTTGTCTTAGAGCGCTTTGGCTTAAACAGTGAATATCTGGAGAGACGTGGTAGACTATGTGTTATTGTAATATTGATTTTTTTAAGTAGTTGGGGACAATTTATATTACCGTTGACTAATTTGTGAAGGAATGATAGATTTAAAATTTTACGGCGATTATTAAGAGGTGTTAGTTTGAAATAGGTAAGACGATCAGAGTAACTTTTAAAATTTTTACATAAGTTATATTTGTGTGACAAGTGGTAGGTACATGAACCTTTTCTGAACGCGTTCAATTTTATTGGAGTGGACTTCGTAGTGCGGATGCCAAATCACGCAGCAGTATTCTAGCATGGATCTAACTAAAGTCTCATATAATCTTATGATACATGATTTATTCTTAAAGGTTTTGGTGTTTCTGATTATAAAACCGAGGCATTTTAAAGATTTATTTACTATGTATACTTTGATGTGTGGTTGTAGTACTTAGGTACTTACTGATCGTTCGTATCCTACCGAACATTAACTATTATTCACGCATGATAACCCTGAGGCACACTGGATCCGTTTCCGTTTTGTTATTGTTATTATGGCACTAAAAGACTTAGAATAATTACAATTTTATCCCTGTACAAAGTGGCGGGTGATAGAGTTGCTATGAGCATTTAACGTTTTATACAATATTATGTGCATATTATGGCCGTCATCATCATCATCATCAGCCCATTTAAGTCGCCACTGCTGGGGCACGGGCCTCCCTCAATCACATGAGGGGAGACGGGTTGGCGAGGGTTTTGATATAAATGCAGAGTTTTCCTTCTCTGGGTGCTGATGATCATGATAGCAGTTTTACCTTAGTCGCCTTTTACGACACCTCGGTAAGAGTAAGGGTGGCCTATTCTACTCCGCCGGGACCACATGGCTTTTTATGGCCGTAATAAATACTAATTCAAATACATAAACAACACAACACTTCGCGTCTATAATCACGAAAGTAGTAGTGTGTTTTATACAAGTGCATTTAAAATGTCCCTATTAATAAATGGACGAAGAATGCAGTGCCTACACGTGGATACAATATAATTATTATAAAGAACATGCTTCACATCAATATTGTTTAGCTACAAATAAATGTAAAGAATTATTACAATATTATTCACGCTGTGACCTTGAAAACTGCAATGTGATGAACAGTGAGTGAACATTGTAGCTGCACTATAACCTTGGAAACGGTGGTTTTGTTATTAAAATAAATCTCCTGATAGATAGGCCTCCCATCACACGCCAGTAAGTAGGTACCTATATTGCATATCGCACCCTTAGTAAAATACCGAGCTAACTCAAAATTTAATATAGATGCTAAGTGAAAATAGTATCGGCTAAAATCCAGGGATGAAAGGTCATCTAACAACAATTTTGAGTTGTAAATAGGTACACTCACATATGAACACGAGATGAAATTCGAAGTGCGTTATTTACTCAAGACTACTCAAGAATAAATTGCAAAGAATTGCTATAAAAATATCAACAATTTTGAGTTAGGTCGGTATTTTACTAAGGGTGCGATATACAGTCCACATCACACACAAAGTGCTAGAATAACACTACGAAGGTACACATATAAGTAGAGCATAGAATCTTAGAGGGATCCCTAGCTTACCCCAGACCCAGATTCCTACATGATACTTCTATTTCTACACTGATACACGCGCACATTGAATAACATTTTCCGCAATGGACAACATTTCAAAATTGCTAAGCTCTGAAACAAAAAATACCAATTCTTTATTTACTTTTCCGCTGCTCGAATATATATTTATTAATTTTTTATATTGCTTATTTACTGAGAAAAAAATTAAAAACTAAAAAACGTAAGATGACGTCATCGGACGGCAGAATGTAAAATATTTCTTTGCTTAGCACATTATAGTTTTAAATTTACGAAATGCCAAACCCATGACATGCAACTGTCAAAAAAAAAAGATAACTTGTCAACGTTGAATGAATGAATGACGTTGACAATGTTGACACTAGTATTATTTACCTTTGACAGTAGTTCCCTTTTTTTTTATTAAAACAATGATAAGCAAAGGAATATCGCTGTATTCAGCCGTCCGATGACGTCATTTGGCGCTTACGTATATTTAGAATATAAAGAATTTCAATGATTATTTTATGCATCAAAATGGACAATTTTTGAAAAAAGAAAAAATATGGGTCTGTTCATTTTATGTCTATTTTCATATAAAAAAACAATATGTACATGTTAAAAATATGAAATGTTGTCCATTATACAAATATTTATTCAGTAGGTAGATATAGGTATCTGCCATAGTTAATTCGGAAACCAACAGCATAAGTAAAGTAAGGGTAATAGGTACTTTTAGGTTATGTACCTAATGCTTTTGATTTTTATAAGTTTAATATTTTTATATAGCTAATTCAATTATTTGATGTGATTCGACTCGTACCTTCCAATTTCGAATAACCCAGTATAATTGACTAAATATTTTACATTCATAGACGAAGTATGCTTCAATCTCCCCAACCAATTTACTGTTCGGAGAACACGGCCAATATATCCAGTAGCTTCGATATCTTTTAACGAGAGAGCGATCTGTGCAATTATGTACATTGCCGTAATCTCCTAATTTAAGTTAAGCTTTGCTTTACGCATTATCGGTCCAGGGATTAATAATTCCCTCCCGAGGGTCCGAGCCTTAGACCCAACTGTTAATTGATTTATAGATTCAGTGTAACGTTAAATGTAAATGTGGCATTTGATAGGGGTGTCTGGGGAACCTGTGAGTGGCAATGTGTACCGAGATCAAAATCAAAGAGGCAATTCGAATCGTGGCGTACGGTTTCATAGCCATTAGAGAAAGTAATTAAATAACCCTTATATTCTACCGACCAGTAGATTTGATGTAAATATAAGTATTAATTATACTCGGTGCTTTTTTAAGGCGACGGGTGTGCCTAACTAGCGACGCCAATCGATTTAAATTGATAGCAAGAATATACACTATTTATTTAATACTTATAATTTACTTTTTGATCTGTTTTTGCACTTGAAATTGGGATTAACGCCATAAATAGCCGTTTTTGGCGGTAATTCATACTTCGAGTAGGAAGCAGACCAAAAAGTATTTTTTTATGACATAGGCGGCAGAGGAACACCTGATAGTAAGCGATTGCCGCCGCCCATGAACACACACAACACCAGTGGAGTCACAAGTGCGCCAACCTTTAAACTCCCATTTCCCCCATATGGGCCTCCGGTACCCTCACTCACTCACGCAGCGAAACACAGCACAGTGCTGCTTCACGCCGGTTTTCTGTGTGGCCGTGGTATCACTCCGGTCGAGCCGGTCAGGCCCATTCATGTCGAAGCGTGGCTCTCCCACGGTTGTTTAATTACAAGTATTGAATAAATAGTATAAGTTCTTTTCTAGATGATCCAACTTCGAAATTGTTAAAAATGTATCCGGTTTAGATGGTAACAATTTAAATCGGATGGCGTCGCTAGTGTGCCCTACCCGTCACCTTAATACGCATTACAGATCCCGCCACCTAAAAGTATTCTCTCTCCAAGTGTTTCGCAATAAAACCTCTTATTATAACCCTATTGTCCGAATGTGCCGCCTCTACAATGAGCTGGTACCGAACCATCCTGATCTTGATGTATTTATATCAAAACCAAATGTCTTTAAGAATAGAGTCACATCATTACATCATCCCGTTCCAACACGCAATGTTAAAAGGGGCTGGCATGAGTTTTGTTCCAAGACTATGCTTAGTTCGCGATTTGTAATAAGCAGGTTACGGTCGTAAGACCCAAATGCCCTTTTTAAAGCCAAAAATACTATTGATTTTCTATTCTGTTTGCTGTCTGGACCTAAGGAGGTCAAAACAAACTTTTTTTTAATGTGATAGGTGGCAGACGATCAGACGGATCACCTGATGGTAAGAGATTGCCGCCACCCATGGATACCCGCGACACCGGTGGAGTCACAAGTATACTGCTAACCTTTGAACTCACTCTTTCCCCGGGGTTGGGCCTCCGGTACCCTCAAACACAGCACAGTGCTGCTTCACGCGGGTTTTCTGTGAGGCCGTGGTGTCACTCCGGTCGAGCCGGCCCATTCATGCCGAAGCGTGGCTCTCCCACGATTAACTATCTACACTCTATCTTAATCCAGACAAATGAATAAACTGTTAAGGTCGTAAGGCCCAATGTCTTTTTAAAAGCCAAATACCATTGATTTTCTATTGTGTCTGTTGTCTGGGCCTTAGGAGGTCAAAACAAACTTGTAAACCATTAGGTACAGACGGCGGCAGGTCAAGTTGTAGTGTAAAAATAACACTTGTGTCTCAGACATAAGAACAGTCCAAAGTCCATCAAGGGTAACGCGACGTGATGCCGTGTGTACATACCGGCCTGAAATATACGCGCTTGTCTTTTGCAGTACATGAGTTTAATAAAACTTAACCAATTTGCAGAATCCCAGTCTCACTGTCCCGTGGGAATACCGAAGTGTGGTTTTATCTGTCTGCTCTACAAAAACGATTTTATTTGTAAAAGTTTGTTAATGAAAAACAACACTGTTTCAAAAAATGTTGTTTATAGGGTGTTGGCGACAAACCTTTTTTATAAATAATTCATCATGATCAACATCATCAGCAATCCACACTCATCCACTGCCAGACATAGGTCTCCCCTAATGCATGCCACTGCTCCCGATTTTCGAACACTCTCATCCAGCCCACACCAGCCAGAATATCATCATCCCATCTTGTCGCAGGGCATCCTACACTACGCTTACCGAGCCGCGGTCTCCACTCAAGGACTTTACGGACCCAACGGTTCTGCGGCTAATATGACCAGCCTACTGCCACTTCAGTTTGCTAATTCGGTGGGCTATGTCGGTGACTCTGGTTCTCTGTCGGATTACATTATTTCTGTTGCGGTCCTTCGTCGGATTAAATTCGAGTCGGTATAAATAAGTATTTCACAATATTTCACAACATCACATACATTGATATGACTCCGAGATAGGTAGCCAAGCACCTGTGTTACGGATATCAGAACCAACATTGGAATTACAAATATATACATAATATCATATATATTTTGTATTATCTTTGTTTTTATAAGTATTTTTTATATTTCTAATTGTTCTTTTAATTTACCTATGAAATTGCCGTTTTTTTTAGACACTTACCACCTTAATATAAATCGGGCTTTTAAATTATTACCGTACTAAAGCTCAAGCTATTGCGTTCAAACACGCAATGTTTAAAGGGGTTGGAAAAGTTTAGTTCCGGAACTTTTCTTAGATCGGGTATTGTAATAACAGGGAATAAAATGTATAACTCCTTTGATAAGCAAAATGTCACCATACTATAATTTACTTTTGATTTGAGACTATATTTTAAGGTTTATTTTTTTTTTTTATGATATAGGTGGCAGACGAGCAGACGGATCACCTGATGGTAACCTATTACCGCCGCCCATATACGCCTGCAACACCAGTGGTGTCACAAATGCGCTGCTTATCTTTTAACCCCCCTTCCCCTAGATTGGGCCTCCGGTACCCTCACTCACGCAGCGAAACACAGCGCATGCACTGCTTCACGCCGGTTTTCTGTGAGGACGTGGTATTACTCCGGTCGAGCCGGCCCATTCATGCCGAAGCGTGGCTCACCCACTGTTAATGTGTAAGTTTTTAAATAGAGACAGATAATATTGTAGGTATTTGAAAAAATCTGAATATCTATCCTACACGTTCTTAACCGTTGTCCTTTAAAGCATAATTCATTATGGAGTAGTAGCATTAATAGTTACTTACTTTACAAATTAAAAAAAAAGTTAGTATGGAAAATACAACTTCTAAGAAAATCGAGATACAAAAAGTCTTCTTTTTCGATATTCAAATTTTTACCTTGTATTATAATATCTGTGCCTTTAGTGTCCATTTGAGAGTGTCATAACATGGTGACGTACGAAATAAAAATATATATTTTTTATTTTTATTATAAAGTTGTGTGCAATAGAATGATAGATATTCTTTATTGCACAAAAATAAAATACAAGTATGAAACAACAACAACATAGAGTACAATAAGATCGCTTGTAGCGATTTCTTTCAGACAGATCTTTTACCTATAGTGTTGCTTTTCACTCCTGCCGTTCCCCTAGGTGAGTCCCCTTATACTCGTAAAAGAGCCGCTGCTACGGGACGCTAGGTGGGTACCTTATATTCCATCTTTAACATAAGGAATTAAGCTAAGGACCTACAGGGTATTTTTATGATTTCTAAAATTGTATGGAGGCTTGGCTAGGACCTGGCACAGTTATTAAAAAATTGCCAATATTCCTACTACACTTTCTCACTATCCAGTTTCTTTAAAATGTCTTCGTTACTTTTACTATTTCTTTAAAATAAAAATCACAGAAAAATATAGCAATACAATAATTCTATGGAAATTGGCGAGGCAAAGATTATGCGCGCTCCCCTAGCGGCGATAATTCGAAGCTCTCTAAGAACAACACTGCTATATTTTCAGGTAATGTTTGGTTAAATTTTTTGATTTATTCATGTTCACGATTGAATAATATAAACCGGCTGCTAACAAAGCAGAAATACGAAGTATGGTTACGATCCTCAATGTTAGGAAATAAGTTCCTAAAAGACAAAATTATGAAGTTAAACATTTATATTGAAGACTGATTTAAGAATTATCAAGCCAATTTCACGAGAAATGAGTTTGTTATCATCATTTTCATTTTATTTTTACGTCTTTCCTGTTACGGCTATGTAATGAGAAGAAGGGAAGAAGATGTAACCAAAGAGTGATGAGTGTAAACGTAAGTGGGTGGAGGTACAGAGGACGGCCGAAAAAGAGATGGATGGATTATGTGAAGAATGACATGATGGAATTCGATGACGAATGACAGGACGTATGGAAAAGGAAAACATAGGTAGGTGCTGCGCCGACCCCAGATAGCCTGGGATAAGGGCAGGAGGATGATGATTTTACTTTTGGGATCAAGTATTACTTGTGTATAAATTTAAACGACGATGTATATTTTTATGTATATTTGACGACCCGTTTGGAACAGTGGTAGTGAACGCTACCTTTGGTCAAAGGTTTACTGGTTCGATCCTCGCACAGTACAAACATTTGTGTGCATGAATATTTTGTTTGTATTGGTCTGGGTATTTTCTATGTATCATAAGTATGTACTCGTAGTGGGATTACCTATCAGATCAATAGTGGGCTCAAGCATCTGCTTAAGCTACTTAGATCGGAGTTTATTTATTTAAAAATCCACTATGTAATCATCCTTATTTCAGCCAATAGACTTCCACTGATGGAAATATATTGCCTTCCCTACAAGGTGGACCGACGATCTGGTGAAGGTTGCGGAAATCCATATTGGATGCGGGCGGCACAGCACCGATCTGTGTGGAGAACACTATGTAATACCTATTTACAAATAGCAGCTTTGCGTTTGCGGCGGTGTAAAAACTAGTACCTAACGACTGAGACTAAGTATAATTAGTAAACCTCTTATATGGAAAAAGTTCTTTGTTCAAAATTTATAGTCATACTCTTAACACCAGAAATAAACATAGGCTTGCCGTCCCGGTCCTCAGACTTCATGAAATCGGTAATTCATTTGTTGGCTTAGGTTTTAAGATATTCAATAAGCTAACACTAAATGTCATTAACCTATCACTGGATAAGTTTAAGTCACATATTAAAACCTACCTAATGAAGAAAGGTTACTATAGTGTACAAGACTATTTAAATGATAAGGATTCTTGGTCATGTTAATTGACTAATCTTTTGAGTTGTTATTCATTATAGTCTATTAACTTTCATAATAGTCTTTTTTTTTCTTCTCAATTGAAACTCTGTAACATCATTAATATTTGAAAAGAGTAACTACTGAGTTTCTTGCTGGTGTCTTCTCAGTAGAAATCAACATTCTGAACCAGCAGTAGATATTGTGTACCTATTTTGACATTCATAAGTGGTCTGTGTGGACCTAAATTGATTAAAGAATTTTTAACTTTATCTTTTATTTAATTCAACACATTTCTCATCAAAGATTTCGTTTATTTTGCCTAATTTCTGTTAAATGCCAACTCCACTAGTTGAGAATTTTGGCAATCTCGCACTTATTCACATGGCACCCAACACTAATTAGTGACATCGAGTTGGCAACACTGACTCGAAGTCCCGAGCAACTGTCAACTCGCCAGGGTGTACTTAATACGGCAGGACGGTAATGGCAAGGCGTTATGATGTTGATTGATAGATTTCCATTTGACCTTCCTTAGCTGTCCGTTAAATTTATCTCTAAAGGTTAATAGCTTTTCGGACAGAAAGGTGCGCTCAGCCTTTGTTGACTCGTAAATTCAAAGGCCTGGAATAATCTGGTAATGTGGATTTGTAGCTTACACAATCAGAATCATTCATTATCACCACAGTGATGTTGACTGCTATGCCAAGAGTCGTAGCTTATCTAGAGTCCCAATCTATATTAATAATCGTAATATAGACCTTTTTTCCCTAGGGGAAACCATCATGGACGTCGCCTTGTCACATATAGGAAACAAGATGGTGTGTAGAACTCTAACCCTAACCAATCTCAGCGCAATCGGTCAGAATGTAGGAATTCGCCGGGACTGGTGGCTTAATTTAAAGCCGTCCCGTAACGAAGGATAATATACCTGTAGCTGCAAACAAAGGAGACACACTGCGCGTGTGAAAGAGAGGGAAACTCTGATTCGGTCGTAACGTCTGCTTATATTAGGCCCACTGGACCTTACCGCTAATCGCTCTCGCTGCGCTGCGCTAACCCTTCTCTGGTGTATGACCTACCAGGACACCCAGTATTAATTTGAAACATGCATATTTAAGCTATCAAACTTAATAAGTTGTAATAAGCAGTTTAGCTTACAATATTTAGGTTTGGCCAACTCGACGCCTACCTGTGTCCGTAAGCGCCAACGTGTATAGGCGAGGTTTCTCTGACAAAGAATGTTCGGAAAATTTCCACCTACCCCACGTGACGAACAGAGACAGCAGTGGATACTACCTACTTATTAATAGAACGGAAAATTCATTTGTTCCAAACGTGATTCGTGAGTGTGATTCGTGATTCGTCGACTTAGTAACGCATTCAGTGGTATAATTGGTAGTACATTCACCCGGATTGTGGAAGGTGTGGGTTCGAGTCCCGCCTGAACACGAGATGAAATTTTTAAGTGTGTTATTTACTTAAGTGATTCCAATCGTTCTGTTTCCCTTTTCTAAGGGTTGCGATGCTCAGATAGCATAGGCTTTGTTGTAATTACCGGATCAAATCCTGCATCCTGGTCCCAGCGTATAGTTTTACCAATTTTATATGTTACACCAATATACCTGCGCAGAAGTCTTATTTTCGAAAGCGCGGCAAAATCTTAAACAATGACTAAAAGTATGATTTATTATTGGTTGATGCGTCAGCGCCATGTTCGGTGCAAGTGCGGTTCAGAGAGAGATAGCATTCCTCTCTGGTTTTATTGTATTTAATCTTAACGTAATGCAATAAAGTCTGTATTTCAACTGCTTTCGCAATCGTAATCAATCGGATTTAACTTGCTCTTCTGCGTAGACAAATAATGCCGATGTAATTTATAAACGTGGTGGTGGTGATAATATGCCTCGGGCTCCGCAGCTACAGTTTTGGACGTAACTGGAATGATATGATATGATGATGAAAACTGATATTCAGGAACGGTGTCAAAGGTGATAGTATTGTTCCTACCAAACGTTCCATCAGGCCAGTCAAATTTAATGAATCAAAATTTAATACAGCGCAAGGCTTCTCCATGCCATCTCCTGTTCAGCAGCGGTGGAATTTCGATAACTGCTGGGAGTGAGTCTCGCATGCCGATGCAAAAATTGACGTTCCTGGCGCGTTCACGGCCGCCGTAGTCCGCCGGCTTCGTCAATAGTGAACACTTATGATAATGAGGTCTGATGGCTTAGTATATTACTATCGTTGACTATAGTAAACGCAAGTAAGTAGGCACTCGCGGCAGCTGGTAAACGGTTATTAATGAATGAATTAAAAAGGTACTTACTTTTTTAACTCATTAATAATGAATGATATTATGACAGTTATTTTATTCAAAGTGTTGGAATAGTTATTTACGTGCGCTATGGCCACGGAGTAACAGTTACTCCGTGACCATGGCGTTTGCAACAGTGACAAAATATCGGAATCTCAAAAATAAGGTACGTGGTAGAAATAAGTAAAATGAATTAATAAATATAACTTTTGTTGCCCATAAACCAATAAATACAAAAACCACGTATTACAGACAGTAGTGCAAGAAAGACGGCCTTTTCACTAATGATCTATCTCTTCCAAGTACCCTTCAGGTATAGGACACTTGATGTACGATGGTGCAATGTTCTAATATAAGATCCCTATTATCTATGTACTGGGTGTATCTGTGAACATTTACATCCCTATAACCACGTGTTCTACCGACCATTCTGAACAACATTTGTTCAACGTCTTTTCGAAATTCATCGAAAATATTTTCGACTCCCCATACAAAATGACCAAGTCACGTGACCGACTTTGTATGAAAAGTTGAAATTTTTTCCTGTGAATTTCCAAAAGTGATAGAACAAATGTTGATCATAATGGTTAGTAGAACACGTGGTTAAAGGGATGTAAATGTTCACAGATACAGATACACCCTGTATTTTGTTTTATAATCCTTCTGTCAAAAAACAAAATTATTGTATCGTGTTTAGGACAATTACTATTTGTTTTTTTATTATTATTAATAATAGCTACCTACTGATATAGTTAATATTATTGAGCCTCCGGTACCATCAGTGACTCGGCGAGCCGGCCCATTCATCCCAAAGCGTTGTACTCCCACGGTCAATTCAAGCCAGTTTTTTTAAATTTTCGCGTTGCATTATAACTATAATTGATCAAGACGGGAATTAACACGATATTTATTATGTGATACAACATTGTGTACTCGACGTTACAGCGGCCGTGGTCACGAGAGTCCGCTCGCACAATGTTGTATCACATAATAAATATCGTGTTAATTCACGTCTTGATTAAAACAAGCCAAAGTGTAGCTCTCCCAAAAAATATTTGTCATTTTAGTATAAGCAGATACTTAAAAATCGGAGCTAAATCTTGCTAAGTGTTGCTCTCTCAAAAACTATTGGTCATTCTAGTATACATACTTAATTAAAAATCAGAGTTTAATCTACGTAGGTACCTACTGGTTTAATATTTGGCGGTTGGCCACACTAGGTAGGTACTCGGCGAGCCGACAGTTGCCCGGGAGTTCGGAACGTTGGCTCTGCCCGGACCGGGTTATCGCCTGGAGGCTTCTTAGCCCTTGCCAAAATCAATAAAAGGTCTAATATCGTACTGTAATAAGGAAACAATAGTATGAGTAGCGTAAACCAGCGACGCGTGTTTTGGATTTCCACCGCAACTGGCTCCGGGGATGGCTTAAAGTAAACAAACTCTTTTGTCCGTCCCATCGAGTCCCCAAGGCGCCTGTGTTCTTTCTCTGTCCGTATTTGGCTTCACCCTTACGGGTTGTATAATGGCGGCGGTGCGGAACAGAGGTGCAACAATGTTTTAGGTTAGCCGCTGAAAACCAGCGTCGGCGCTGGCTATATTCGGCCAGTGTCGACAAAAGCTGAGCGGTCACCTATTTGACACTTTTTTATTATTTTATTTAGAATCTATTTATGTTACATGTTGTTTTGTTATATGATTACCTGTATTAACTTTATGTTCTTTTTACTTATTGTGTCAAATAAAGATTTATTCATTCATTCATTCATATTGTCTTCGTGATAAGCTTTAAGGTGACGGGTAGGGCATACTAGCAAATCGATTGATTTAAATTGTGAACAGCTAAACCAGATCTTTCAAAAATTTCATAGCTCCAGCCTCTTGGAAAACACTTATACTATTTATTGAATACTTATACTTAACTTTTTGGTCTGCTTTTGTACTCGAAATTTTTTCAATGTAATAATAGGTGGCTAACGAGTAGACGGGTCGCCTGATGGTAAGCGATTTCCGTCGCCCTTAACACCCGCGACACCTGTGAAATCGTAAGTGCGCTGCCAACCTTTAACACGGATTGGGACTCCGTTACCCTCACTCACAGCGAAACACAGCACAGTGCCGCTTCTTGCCGGTTTTCTGTGAGGCCGTGTTATCACTCCGGTCGAGCCAGTCCATTTATGCCGAAGCGTGGCTCTCCCAAGGTCAAAACAGAACGGAACGGAATTACCGCCAAATACGGCCACTTATGGCGGTAATACAAATTTCGAGTGCAGTCAGATCAGAGTGAAACAGATCAAAAAGTAGTGCACAATCATTAAATTAATAGTATAAATGTTTGCTCAGAGACTGGAGCTCCTATATTGTTTAAAATAGATCCGGTTTAGTAGCTTACAATTTAAATCCATTGGCGTCGCTGGTTAGGGGTACCCGTCGCCTTAAGTACCTATTCGTCTTCTAGTTACTAGTGATGTAACGAAGTGTGCTATTCCTACGTTGGAAATTTTGTACTTTTTAAATTCATAGGTGCTTTTTTTTTTATCGGTGATTTTTTATTTTTTTTAATGCCGTGTCTTCATGTATAGTAAGAAATAATTAGCACAATATAAAGTTCTAAAGAAGTAATTGTAGCTAATTTGTAACTGAAGATGTTGTTGCCAACCTGCCTGACACGTCAGGCTCGAATTTTTCAAAAATATTCAAATTAGTTACATAAAATATTAAATTTAAAAAACATTGGAAGAGAATATTTATAATAATAATAATTCTCACAACATCTCATAGGTTGACCTGATTCCATACTAAGTAGCTTGAGCACTTGTGTTACAGATATCAGACAACAGAGGAACACAAATATATACTTAAATACATATATTACACCCAGACACTGAACAAACACAAGTGTTCATCGCACGAATGTTTGTACAGGGTGGGGATCGAACCCACGACCTTTGGCGTAAGAGGCAAGGTCACTACCAATAGCGCCATGCGGGCAGTCTATATTAAAATATTTAAAAACATCTGTTTATTATACATTAAATAAAATTGTAGTTAGGTACAAAGAAGGTGCTTATTATTAATTTAATTATATTGTTTATTTATTTATAATTAAGAAATGTTGCAATAGAATTTGATAAATTAAATGTTATGAAATTAATTCGTCACTAGTGATTATTAGTATTATGTTAGGTACGGTCCCAAGCCAGGATGAGGAAAAGAGGAGGGTTGGCCTAGATGAGAACAACTCGCGAGAGCCTACCGGACGGTAGGTTTCTCCGCGGCCTGCGCACTCGCCTCCACCCCGCCATGGGAGTTGGAGGCTGGAGTGCTGGCCGCCGTCTACGAGAAGACGGCGGCCAAGCGAGCGGCTGGCGATCCCCTCTGCCCCCGGGAAAGGGAGGCAATAAGGAAGGAGGGTCGCCAGCAAATGGTGGAGGCATGGACGGCCTCTCTCCAAGTGGAGAGGTACGGCCGTCCCACGCTCGCGGCGCTCGCCCCGGTCTTGGACCGGTGGCTCGAGCGCCCCCACGGGTTTCTGTCCTTCCGGACGGTGCAGGTACTTACCGGGCATGGTTGCTTCGGTAACTACCTGCACCGCATTCAACGGGAGGACACTCCTTCGTGCCACCAGTGCGGCGCTGCGGAGGACTCGGCACATCACACGTTGGTGGTGTGCCCGTCCTTCGACCAACAGCGGTCCGCGCTGGTCGCGGAGGTCGGACATGACCTCTCATTGCCCAGCATAGTTGAAGCTATGCTGGATAATGAGGGGGCGTGGTCGGCCTTCGCCCACTTCTGTGAGGAAGTGGTGGCGCAGAAGGAGGCGGCGGAGCGGGAGCGCGAGACTAACCCCCTCGCAGGCCCGCTTCGAGCAAGGAGAGGACGAGTTCGGCGGAGAACTCTTCGTCCTCTCCGTGGAGGTGGCCAGCCGGCAACAGGGACGGGGGTCCCTGTGCCGGCACTGCCATTGGCACCTCCACCGCTCGTTGGGGACGGCTCAGCTCTTCCGGCTGTCCCCAACCCCCCACCTCCTAGTCTGAGGAGGGGCGTGGCCGCACACCCCGTGTAGGGGCCTGTGGGGGAGTGGGGTTGCGGGGAATAGCCTAGTGCAGTTCCCGTGATCCCATTCTATACCCACGGGTGGTTGAGCCCCGGGAGTTTTAGTGGGTATGCCCTCAGGCCGCTTCTTGTTAGAAGAAGCGGCCCGGAGGGTGAGTCCCACAGTACCCTGTCGCCCCCCGGCGGCAGGGTCTGCGTAACGCATTTCTCCCGGGAAAACAAAAAAAAAAAAAAGATGAGAACAACCCTCGAGGGAGGTCGTGGTAGTCCAAGGCTTTGCCGGATACCCAGAACCTTTTCCCAATTGGGCGATGAGGGAATGCCGCTGTGTTTTTTAGTCGGTATGTCTCTGGGCGCATACATAGAGAAGAGCCCGAGATAACCCCTGATGGTCCCCGCTATCTCTGGTATGCATAAGGCAAGCATTTTTCACAGCGACAAAAAAAAAAGATGAGAACAACCCAACTGTTCAACGCTGAGCCACGGGCGGCGGTTAATTAACCCGTTCTTCCTGCACAATTGCATGGAGTGGCCACAATAGTCATAAGCCCCTAAATTGTCTCAAAAAGATTGCCTTGGAAGGAAGTGGGTGCCCACCACGAGTATACAAAACGAAGGAAATTCCCCCTATATTTATTTTACAGCTCTAGTTCCCCTAGGTCGCTGCTCACGATGTGGCCATAAGATCCTGAAGTACATCGGACAGGCGGTACTCACGCTTAGGGATTAATCCGGGAGTCCGGATTCCTATATCGAGAGTTACACTCGACCTGAGAACTCCTCGGCTTATTGCCTTACAATCTATGTCTGTATCATATTATGATACCAACAAAACTTTTGCTTTTGTTTTGACGTAGGTGAATAATTTATAAACGATGTTGTTTTTCTTACGTTGTTATCTTTCAGATAAATATTTTTGTGATTATTCGTGCGTACTTACTATTTGCCGTTTTAACTTTCTAGCCTGAAAAACAGGTTAGCCTAGTTCAGGCATTTGTATTTCTATCTAATCTTTTTTTTTCATGTCATAGGTGGCAGACGAGCAGACGGATCACCTGATGGTAAACGATAGCCGCCGCCTATGGACACTCACGACACCCTATTATATTATTGTAATTAGGTTTACATATTTTATTATTATTTGTGTAAAATAATTTTCTGATTAAACAAATTGAATAGAATTGAATCTGACGTTGCCTTTCGCCCATATTTTATTTACCTACGTCTAATAATAATCCACTAAAACAAGCAAAATAGGAGAATACATGACGGCAATACTTAAGTCATTTGAATAGACCTGGCAAAAACATATCATTCAAAAGATTCGAACATTTGCATCTGGATCAGTGCAGAGAATCGGAACAGTGGAACGCTTCATTTGGAACATCGATTCTCAGATAGATCCGTGATTCATTCCGCTCATTCGGATCATTCGACTCACTCGGATCATTTAGCTCATTCGGATCAATCTGCTCACTCGGATCATCCAGCTTATTCGGATCATTCGGCTCATCGGATCACTCAGCTTATTCGATTCACTCTAAAAGGAAATCCATTTGAGTTTAAAGATACATTCGGAGCAAACGTTAGAGATTCGGAACAGTGTATCATTTGGCTGAGTCGGATCACTGAGTCGTTTCAGTATAGAGTTACACATATTTGAAGATAAAATGCTAAATGCAAACATATTTGCTGTCTAAAGGCTTAGGGCTCGCTTTGACCGGAACCCCGGATCTAAAGTTCCACCCGTCTTAAACGTTGCTTTTCTCGTAGATTGTTCAGTAATCCAGCCGTTTTGTTGCTATTATGAAATTAAACCTTCCTTAGATAGGCATACTTAATCATAACGTATCCTAAGGATTTTGTAAGGTTTACTTACTCGTTTGTACAGCTTAATATGCGACAACCATCTCTGTTCACGTCTTCTTTGAACGGGCTTAAAGATAATTTAGCTACGTCATCGTTTTTACCATACGAAGGTAGTGGCTTAATTCAAATCCTTTTGAAACAACACAGCTTATACAATGTTGGTATACAAAATTGCTTTGACCACCTTTTCAACCATCCAGTCTCAACATTAATTGGTCTATGTCTTTAGATATTTTCTTAAAAAAACCTTTCATACATTGTTAGTTATGTGATATGTTAATTTTGTATTTCGAAAACATTTTGAAGTCGCAAATATTGTCCAGAAAATGGTGAAAGTGATGGATGTATTTTTTTTTTAATATTATGGCTGCTACTGTGTCTCTCGACACATTCTGCCAACGTCGAGTGATTAGAGAGACACGTTAATTAATAGATTGACCGGTGTGACGAGTGGAATCTATTTTAATCGGTTTTGGTGATGGATGTAACTGTTTAAGGTTTCTTTCTTTTGACGTTTTTGTCAAATATGGTTTGAGTGTTGGGCACATCAATTGAATTTTTGAGTGTAAAAAAAAAATAAAATAAATCAGGAGTAACCAGTACCTAATCTGGATTCCAACTGCTATCAACTGGATTGAACGATGTGTCGTAGTATTTCAAGACTTATTTTGTTGTTAACTGATTTTAAAATTCGTCGGAATCTTTTAAGGTACTGTTAGACATTCTTATTTACATTTTGAGAAAGTGCTACTTAGTAGCATGTGTGGACGGACTTGCTACTAATAACTAAGCATGCTAATTTTGAGCATATCGATGCCGGTCGATTTTTAAGCATGCTACCTGGAAGGGAAGGGGAGTGGAAGTGAGGAAGGGGGAGTGTGGCGGAGTGCTTTAGCACGTGTAGACAGGTTTTTTTTTAAGCATGCTTATCGATAGCAAATGGCGGTGCGGGACAGTTTATTAAGCATGCTCATAATTGGCATGCGTAAAAACATGCTACAAATGAGCATGTGTTACAGTAGCTTTATAGTATTGAACGAAATGGGTGTTTTTCATAATAGCAAAACTAGTTACCCACCCTCATTTCGTTTCGAGGCAATAGTTCCACTTTACACCAATAGATGTCGCTAGGTGTCAAATACATCGCGCAAGTGTTTCGTGATTTCAGATTAGCTATAAGCGTTGCCGCTGTCTATCCGATTTACCTGCCTCACCATGATCGGCAGCAATATCGCCTGGTGCCCACAGGTCAAGTACCTCAGGGTCACCATCGACCGGCATCTAAAAAGGACTGCCCACGTTGGCAACACCGTGGCGCTATGCCGTGCTGCTCGATCTCTCCTGAGTCCCGTCTTGTCGTCCAATATCTCGCTACGTGCGAAATTGGGAATTTACAAGACGTACATTCGCACCAGACTTACCTACGCCGCCCCGGCCTGGTATGCTCTGACTGCGGAGACTGAACGCAAGCGATTGCGAGCACAGCAATCGCTTGCGTTGCGATCTATTGTAAAGGCCCCTCGCTACGTGAGTAATTCGACGATAAATCGGGACACCCGGATGGAGAGCCTCGATGACTTCGTCGGCCATTTGAGTGCCAGGATGTTTGCCCGCGCGGGGCAGTCGTCCTTTGCCCACTTGCGCAAGATTGCGCCGTACCACCGACGCCCCCCCGACAGACCGTATCCGCGGGACCTAGTCCCGGCGGATACATAGACGGACATAGAAACCAAGCCCCCCGCTGGCTCGAGACCGCTTACCGGACGTTCTATCCCTCGCGGGTTGGGATTATGCCGGTGGGGCCCGGACACATCAGGGGGCGAAGCCCACCACCGGATTGACTCCCCGGACATGACACCCAGGCCAAGACTAGACCGCGCCAACGCCCCGCGCATTTTAATGCACGGCGAACGATACCACTGAAATGGGTCACTATCCCAGAACAGTCTCTCCCGACCCTTTGCGGTGCAACCACCGGGTCCGATTTACCTGTATCTTCTACTTAGTTTGGTGATTTACCTAAATAGTATATAAATAGTATATAGAGATAGATGGTATAGATTACGAACGGCAAAGAGTAACTTATACGAATAGTTTCTATTCAATTATAAATAAACCTGTTCACTTTAATTATATATTCATTCATTATAAAAGTGCAAGTAATGCATACAAAGGCCACGTCATAATAATTTGCGAGGAGAATCAATCATTCCAAAATGTGGATTCGTTTGTAAAATTAGTTTTCAATTTCAACTTTAACGTATCGTCAGTCAGAGGGTGATTGATCAGACCACAATGAGCGATCGAATAAATAAACAGTCCGATATTTATTGTTTCGCACAAGCTGTTTGTTGCAAACTTCATTATTCATTTACGTACGCGTAGCGTTTTCACTAGTTATTTACGTTGGACTTTAAAAAGCGTTTGGTATTGTAGTCATCAATATTGTTTTTCTTTAGAAAAGTAACGCATAACGCTGAGCAGCTACGAAGGCTTCGAAATTCGAACGCATCCGGGGTGGCGCTAAGATGATGATGCTGGGGTAAACGAGTTCTGAGGGAGTAGCTGACTGTTACATTTCATGGAATGGACAGTGCGACAAAAAATATTTTGTCGTCCATTCCGTTGCCATTTTATATGCTTTTCGAATAAGGAAAGGAAAAAAAGATGACCCATATTTTTTAGTTTTCATTAAATTTGTGTTTTTATTGAATAAAAAATAATAATAAAAGATAGATAAAAAAATGCAGGAAGTGACGTAGCCTGAGGCTCTACGTAAGTGATGCCTTTGCTATACATTAAATAAAGTTGACTCTCTCTGTCATTATTCACCACTGACATTGTCAGCCATTTTCTTTTTTCTTAAGTGAATGTGAGCAAAGGCGTCATTAATTTGTCATGCCGAGTTGTGACTTAACACGGGGATTTTTACATTTAATTTAATTTATCCTTGAATATTTATAGAACTTGCCGAGAGGTTGAAACGTACATAGTAGAAATACGCACATAGATTTGAAAAAAACCATTGGTGCATGCTCTGATTCGAACCTCAACCACCTGCGTGGAAGGCGCGTTCGTATCCATTGAGCTTCTATCGCTCTATAGCTACCATTGCTCTCTATAGGTAATAGATAGGTAGGCTAATAAGATTATTATAATAAGAGGTAAAAAGAACACCTATCAAACCATTACTATTATTATTACTCGAATTTCAAACAAGGCTTTTATTTAGTTAGGACCCAGGGGAAACCATAGAAGTTTCTGTAAGGGTTACACACGGTGATGTGAGGGACTTTAACCCTACAGTACGAAAGTATGTAGGTACAATATGAAAGTATGTACATAGTAGTTTATTTATTCCTTAGAACGAATCCTCAGATTTCATAAAATCGGTAATTCCTTTGCTGGCTTAAGTATTAAGATATTCAATAAGCTCCCACAAAATGTCATTAACCTATTACCAATTTATTTACGCTCCGGACTCGTGTCCACACCAAGTTTGTCACACTGGTGTGGACACGAGTAATTTCTATTACTCGTGGTCACACCGCTTTGCGCTTTGCCGAAATACATTTAGTGTCGTGAAATACTTGATAAGTTAAATAACTTTCGCTCCGGACTCGTGTCTACACCAAGTTTGTCACACTGGTGAATCGCTTTAAGCCTCATATTAAAACCTGCCTAATGAAGAAAGGTTACTATATCGGTATACGACCACGGCAATACGGCATAATAATTTCAGCACAGACAATTTTCTTGTTTCGTACTTTTATAGAGCGTGTTTTTTGGTAGTCGGGTTTTAGTTTTAAAACTTAATTTTTTCCCGCTTTTATTGTCTATCTAACATGCAGCTAAATGGACTTTATTAATTACTTATACCTATTGAGGTTTCGCGATTGAAGCGATAAAAAAGAACGGTGCATACATCTTCGCAAGTTTATGTTCGCAGGAGATTCATTACGAAAACTTTTAGCTGTAATGAAAAAAGATAACCTACTTCACCGTAAACATTTACCTTTCTTGCATCTCTGACGGTCTACGTTGGAAGTTTTAGACATAATAAAATTTTGTTATTGAGATTTTTCTTTGAGAATTTATATTAAATGTTTCTTGAGGAGTTATTGTGTTGATTCGATAAACTTCATCTAATCAACAAAACAAACTTAAAAGATATTTAGGTTCCTACCTACAACATAATATGACATAAGTAGTATCTAATGATCCTTTTTATAATATCCTTATATTTTATTGGATAATATTGGATAAAGCCTTTGTAGCCAGTTTGAAAAACCTACTTATTTTTTTATTGCGCTTTAATGTAATTATTATGCAGAACTAAATTTTAAAGTAGGTAGGTACATATCTAACATTCAGTAGGTATTCATTATAATGTATTTACAAATATCTAATGACAGGGCCGTAGGTAGGTGTAGCTTAGTACCGAATGGTACTGAAAACCTGATTTTAAATCCAGTTATAAAGTAGTAATTAAATAACTTTGTAACGGTGCCGTTTCCCTCCAGTCTCCATGGATGGTTGGACCTCCATGATTACTAGAAACTCCGTTCTTATTCATACGTACCTTACTGGCCACTCATAATCTAAATTCAAATTTGAAGTGTCGGTCACAGAATCCAATCGATCTTCATTATTTTCCTAGTATTCAGTCCTAAAGTATCTTCTACTTAGTTTGTGAGTCCCACAAACTAAGTAGAAGATACTGTGAGTCCTAAAAATACAGCCGAGCCGCACAGAGCTCCGTAATAGAAGCCTACACAAACTAAGTTTTAAAGACAGAGTGAGTAGAGAGGAAAGAAAGGCGAAATGACAAGTTTAATTAAAGGTTAAAACAGAGTGTATATTACAAGAGAAATAATTTACAAAAGGATAGAAAAACATAAAATAATTAATTAATACGCGAGAGAAAATTTGTGCAGAAGAAGTGTCAAAAGTGAAGCGACGGAAAAAATTAAATAAAAATTATCTTCTAAAATATTTTCGGCCAGTGCCGCAAGGAGGCCGCGTAGCGCGCCCCGACTATTTTTTTTTAAATAAAATCGTTACAGTTCCCTTTTTAATTATACCTATTCAAACTATTGAAATAAGCAACACTTGTATAACAATTGTAATATATGTATGTAAACTATAACGTTTTATTGAATCGATGAAACTTAAAGGGAACATTTTTGGACTTAGTTAATTTAGACCCTTGTAGGTAGCGTTAGTTCATGTCCCGCTCTCGCAAGACGAGAGAAACGGAGAACGATTTATCGTTGGCTCACTCAAGCCGATAGGTATTGTTATTATATGAATGGGTAACCACTCTAACTTTATTTTCAAATCGTACCCAGAGCAATTTAGTTGAAATATTGGAGTTCACGTAAATCCATTCATTCAATTTCAACCGAAAGTGTTTCCTAACACCGGAATATTCAAATTCAGCCCAATTCATAAAGCACTACGTCCGAGACCAGCTCTCAAAGCAAATCGCAATATTTTATTTTCGCGCTCAAAAAACTCCTCGCCCGAAGTGTACCTATCAAAATTTTCACATGTGACCACAAAGCTTTGTGCGGAAAATATTCAACATGACAACATTGACCGACTGTCGGGAATTCTTCAACGTATCGGATGAACAACTTTTATTTACCGTCGCGAAACGCTGCAACCTAAAAAAACCAGTAAACGCGCACTTGTTCCTTTTGGAATAAAGCATACATTGCGGGATATTGCGAAACGCTTATTTCTTTGTTACCAATATGTTAGGTTTACCTGTGTGAACCCTTTCGCTGGCTTTCTCATATCCTTGCACCACTAAGATATTTATTATGGTCCTCGAATAAATTGCTCTCGTATTGGAAGATAAGTCATTTAGGTGGCCCGTGGCTCTACTTTGTACTTCATACGTCTATGGACAAGTTTATCGCGACTTTGGGTGTCAAAGGGGTGAACTTGTTAGCTTTTTAGCGCCCCTCACGCTGTTAGTCGTTCCTTTTTAAAAACAAAACATGAAATCTAAAAGGTTTCGTCCGAACGTTATGTAGATTTATCGTAGGGTAGTAGTACCTATTCAATAAAATGTCCTTTCACTTTCATATGTGCGTAATATTTTCACGAAATCGATTCGATTTTATGAAAACCTAGACCTTGTTTTCATAAATCCTGTAGTTATCGAATACTTTTGACCTGAATAAAGGTAGTGATGAAACTTTATCACATTCAACACGTTCCACAGTTCGTCCATCATATTTAGGAAATAGGGTTTCTTTTGTTGCGATAGAACGGAGTATAAGTCGCAGTTATTTACACTGAGGACTTTTTCGTTAGATACTGTAGAAATAGATTGAAAAAATATAATACCCACCTATTTTATTTGTTGCATTCTGTTCCAGCTGTTCTGAAAAATAATTAGATATTTTTAGGGTTCCGTAGCCAAATTGCAAAAAACGGAACCCTTATAGATTCGTCATGTCTGTCCGTCTGTCCGTCCGTCTGTATGTCACAGCCACTTTTCTCCGAAACTATAAGAACTATACTATTGAAACTTGGTAAATAGATGTATTTTGCTAAATAAACAGAACTAGAAACTGAACTAGAAACTGAACTAGAAACTGAAACTCATTTTTTTTAATCAAACCTATACGTGTGGGGTATCTATGAATAGGTGTTTAAAAACGATGTTGAGGTTTTTAACATCATTTTTTTCTTAACACAATACTTTGCGCAAGAGACGCTCCCAAAGTGGTAAATTGTGTGTCCTCCCCACTCTAACTTCTATAATAAATAAATTATAAAACTAAATAAAATATATGATGTACATAATCATGAAAACTTTCAACGAAAAATGGTTTGAACTAGATAATAGTGAGTAGTTTTTTTTAATACGTTATAAATCGTAAACCGCAATATATCTTCCATATATCTTACTTGCTGCTACGGAACCCTTCATGGTCGAGTCCGACTCGCACTTGGCTGGTATTTTTTTGTAGTCTGTTTTATGGAAAGAAAGAAATATTTTTTCGAGAATCTGTAAATACACAACAAAAAGGTACTATTTTCTTAGATTTTTTTATAAGAATTATTTTTCCTTTTCCAGTACGAAGGTCTAAAATCCCACTAAAAACGCGAGAGTTTGTGATTTGTAGCTCTTTCACGGAAAAAAATATTAGGGTGGGAAATTAATTTTGATGAAACTTCATAATGATATTGCTTATTCAGAATAACATATATGCTACAAATCCATAATCCTATCACTACGCGGGTGGAAGAACAGGGCGCAGGTAGTATCTAATTTTTATAAGTCAAACTTTTTACTTTTAACAATGGAAAACGAACAACAGCAATCTTTCTTGTACAGTTCTCTACATAACCTACCTAAGCGTTGTCAATAATAAATTGAACATTAGTGTTGCTGGATAATCGATTGTAGTATCGATAGTATCAATACTATCGACTAAATCGATTGTAATTTTTGGTCGATTTATTCGTTTACAATATTGTCGATTGAATCGATACTGGAATTAAGCCCAAACTATCGATTATATCCGATTCATCATCATCATTCATCATCATTTCAGGCAATAGACGTCCACTGCTGGACATAGACCTCCCTGGCCTGCCACAGCTGCGACTTCCTGTACGTGGCCTCCACTTGAGTAAATTTCCGCCCCAACGGCCGTCTGTTCTCCTCGCTATGTGCCCTGCCCATTGCCACTTGAGGCATGCAATCCTTTGGGCTATGTCTATGACCTTAGTTCTCCTGCGGATCTCATCATTTCTGATCCGATCACGCAGGGAGCCTACGAGCATAGCCCTCTCCATTGCTCTCTGGGGCCACGTTTCGGTTCCGTACGTCATCACTGGCAATACACACGCATTGAAAAGACTTTCGTCTTCAGACACTGCGGTAGATCTGGCGAAAATATGCTGCGAAGCTTCCCGAACGCTGCCCAGCCGAGTTGGATTCGTCGATCGACCTCTTTCTTGAAGTATAATCGATTAATCTGTAATTATTTTTAGATATAATCGTCATTCATGCAGAAGATGTCTAAGAAAGCATAATCGTCATTTATATTATTATAAATGACGATTATATCTAGAATAATTGCAGATTAATCGATAAATTGATATAACCGATAAAATTGGCTTAATTCCAGTATTGATTAAATCGATAGTATCGCCCATTTTAACGATTATATCGACCAAAAACGAAAGTCGATTTAATCGATACTATAAATATATCGATTATTAAGGGTGGAAATAATCGATTAATCGACTGTCGGCAATTCGGCAACAATACTGAACATTGAATTCTTTGCTAAAGTTTGTTTTCCCTCGTTGCGTAAGGATGCCGATTCGTTCAGAATAATTAAATCTTTTAGTCCATTGAATTAAAATAAATGAAAAGAGACTTCTTGGTCTCCATTATAATCAATACCAAAACCTCTAATGTATACTATTAATAAAGAGGTAACGCCTCGGCGGATGCCTGACTGACATACTGATCTATAAACGCAGATCTGAAACTACTGGACCGAAAATCATGAAAATTGGAACATGGGTGTTATGTAGACGCGCACTAAGAATGGGTTTTTAAAAATTCAACCCCGAAAGGGGTTGATATTAGAGTTTTTAAAATTCCGATTTGTTTATTAATAAAAAAAAATTGACCTGTTTCAGTTTTTTTAAATTCAACTCCTAAAGGGGTAAAATGGGGGTAGAAACATTGTATGGAAGATTCGTTATTTTTAAAGTTAGAGTAATGAAAATTAGTATTTGGGCTCTTTATACAAGTTTAAGAAAAGTTATTTGGGCATTTTTTTCTTCAACCCCCAAAGGAGTAAAATGGGGGATGAAGCGTCGCATTTGAGATTCGTCATATTTAATATATAAAACAAAATTAATATCAGTACTTTCAGCATATTTAATATTCAACTCTTAAAAAGGGTGAACGGAAGGTTAAAATGCCGTATAGAAGTGTTATCTTTTAGCTAGAGCTATGAAAAATTATATTGGTCCTTTTATATAAATTATTTAGCATTTTTTTATTCCATCTTGAGGTTAAAATGTTGAATGGGGTTAAAATGCTGTATGGAAGATTAAAGCTAGGGTCGTGAAAATTGGTATTTGCACTGTTTATACAAAATGAATATAAGTTCTTTCAGAATATTTTATATTCAACCCCCTAAAAGGGGTGAATGGGGGTTAAAACGCCGTATAGAAGTGTTATTTTTTAGCCAGAGTCATGAAAAATTATATTGATCTGTTTATATAAATTATTTAGCATTTTTTTATTCCATCCCTAAAGAGTGGAATGGGGTTAAAAGTTGTATGGAAGATTCGCCATATGTAGTGCTCATCAGTCATGAAAATATATGCAAAATGAATAAAAGGCATTTCAGTATTTTAAGTATTTTTAGTCCCATTTTTAGTATCCATTTGATGCCTACCTACTTACCTATAATCTCAGAATTGGTTAAACTACAAAAGTTCGTATAGAAAAAATCAATTTTCAAATCTTTTGTTTTGAAATTAAATTACCGTAGCAAGGCGAGGGCGGGCCACTAGAATAAATAGTATTATGTGTTTTTATTAGCTCCTCTTATTGATCCTTAGGGTAAGGTTTTTAAAAAGAAAATGCAAGTACATTTTTTATTTATGCAAATACAGAGGTTATAAAATAGATCAACTACACATACGAGCAACAACGTCTGAAGACCTTTTTTTCGTACAAACATTCTCACTTCAGATACCTATAACAATAGGTAGGTTTCTGGTTATACTGATAATTTTAACGCACCTAAATGAATGTTCAATTATCAATTTTAGTAAGTGTTCAATTTTCAATGGGCAATTTAACAGACTCCAAACAGGCGCCAATTGTCTGCAATACCAGTTCATTATTTTGAAATTGTACGGAGGGTGATTTAAGAGTAAAAAAGTGTGCACTACACGATAATACCTCCGAGTAATTGTTACAGCATTTTTTTTATGAGATAGGGGGCAGACGAGCAGACGTATCACCAATGTGCGATGTTGAGGCAAATTGGATGAACAAATTTGCTCTCACCTAAAAGTCCTCAGATCAAAATTTCTTTTGATCTGGGGATTCTTTTATTTCTAAGAGCCAACAGCCATCCCTGTCCTCGTGTCGTGGGCTCTTCGCAGCGTCTTTGTCCAATCACGTCATAATAAAAACAAGCCACTGATTGAAATCAAATATTTATCGAGTTTTCAATTCGAATTCGATGGAAATCCTTGGCGTGATATTGATTTTGTTCATTTAATACCCGGTTGCCTGTTTCACGAGATTATGTTAGGTTTTGTATCGAAGTCGGGAAATTTAAGTAGGTTGTTAGTAAGTTGGTCAGTAGTCCGTTGTGCTGATGAATAATGAATGAATATACTTTTATTGCACTCAAAATAAAGTATGAAAACTTACTAGGTATTACATGATGTGTACAGTTAACAATTCGAAAGAAAAATATGATGGGACACCTGGTGCGGCATGACATGTTCATCAAAATAATAATGGAAGGAAAGAGAAGACCGGCGTGAGGCGCCTGCGCTGTGTTTCGCCGTGTGAGTGAGGTTACCGGAGGCCCAATGGGTGGGAACGGGAAAAGGTTGGCAGCGCACTTGTGACTCCACTGGTGTTGCGGGTGTCCATGGGCGGCGGAATTGCTTACCATCAAGTGATCCGTCTGCTCGTCTGCCACCTCTCATATAAAAAAAAAGAGGAAGACCAAGAAGAAATTACGTCCAACAACTTAAGGAAAAGGCAAATGTCATGTCGTACAAGGAATTGAAGATGCTGGCAGAGTCGAGAGGGGAATGGAGACTACTCCACCGACAAGAGCGTTGCCCTTAAATTAGAGAGAGAGACAGTTAACAGCAGAAGTAGCTGCACATATTTCGTAGTTTGTAGTTCTTATTCCGAAGAGCATAAGAGTCACTAGCTGCGAAAAGTGTGCATCAACTTTTGCTGTTGAATGTATAACGAAGGCGGCCTTATCACTATGAGTGATATCATCCAGGCAACCTTTGGGTAAAGGACACTTGAGATATTAGAGAGAAAAATTTATTGAATTAACTTGCTCCCTGTTTGTGTCGCAAGTTATTTTCAGTTAATTTTCCGAAATTGGGTTTTACTATTAGGTATTGTTATCCCGCATATAAGTGTAAGTCAATAGGAACGTTCAATAGACTGGTATCAGTAGGTACCTTATGTAACCCGGCATTTTGTAAAATCTCGGATGTTTGTGGACGTTATTCTTTTGGTATGATTTAGGTGATAATTTGTCGAATACCGCTATCTGTTGGATATCGATAGATTCGATTCGCTAATTAAAAATCAAGCAATTAGGTACTTCTTCTAGTAAGCGCTAGAGGGCGGGATGTAACTGCGACCCTGAATCTGTATATTTTAACGTGTCTCTTGTGTCTACCACATTATTAATTTATTATAGAAGTTAGAGGGGTGGGGGGGGGGGGGGGGGGTCACAATTTGCCTCTTTGGGAGCGTCTCTTGCGCAAAGTATTGCGCTTAGAAAAAAAATGACGTTAAAAACCTCAACATCAATTTTAAAGACCTATCCATAGATACCCCACACGTATAGGTGAGATAAAAAAAATATTTTTGAGTTTCAGTTTCAAGTATGGAGACCACCCAATTTTTTTATTTTTCCCAATTTTTGTGTAAAAATCGTGATGCGGTTAACAAAACACATCTATTTACAAAATTTCAATAGTATAGTTCATATAGTTTCGGAGAAAAGTGGCTGTGACATACGGACGGATGGACAGATAGACAGACATGACGCATCTATAAGGGTTCCGTTTTTTGCCATTTGGCTACGGAACCCTAAAAACCAGGTTTTGAAAAATTATGTCCCGTAACGAAGTAAGGGCAGGCCACTAGTAATTAATAATTGAGTTTTTAATATAAAACAAATAGGCAGAAATGTGTCTTTAACGTCGAAAGATTAACGAAATGTTATCGCATGTATTTTTAAATGGGTAAATATTTTTAAGAGCAGGTGTGACCAAGATATAGATAAATACTTTCATAATCCGAGTGACGGCAATGAAACGTCGAGATATCCTCAAATTGCAAAATATTTTGGTATTACTTTTGTATGGGAATTACGTTGTTCAAAACCAAAAAAAAAATCTAAAATGTCTTTATTCAATTTAAGTCCATACAGAACATTTATGAATGTCAAATATGTAATCTACCGCTGATTCGGAATGTCAATTTCTACCGAGAAGAATCAGCAAGAAACTCAGTAGTTACTCTTTTCAAATAATATGGTAATTACAATATTCATTCTTATACAAATTATGATTACAGTGACAGTATGATATTACAATGCTTATAATCAATATCGTTTAGATAAATCGTCAAAGAAAAGTATGAAATGAATTATACATTAGAGGACAGGCGAAGATATCAACATGTCCAAGAATCCATATCATTCAAATAATAATCATCTACTTTATAGTAGCCTTTCTGCATTAGGCAGTTTTTTACATGCAACTTAAACTTATGTACAGGTAACTTATTAAACATTCTAATGCTTCACCGGCCCTTTAATAAGTCTTTATTATTGGATTTATTGGGTAACAATTAGTCAGATGTGTTTAAAATGGTCGTTGATCAAGTGGTTCTTTATTCGGTGGACATTTACTGTGGAAACATGTCCTATATGGGAAATATAGTTTAGTCCACGCTGCAGACGGATGTTATGAAGAGTAGGAAGCGTAGTCGTATTATACACTGACTTCCTTCAGGAGTGGATTCAATTTGTTTTAAGGGCTCTTTGAAAATATGAAGTGAACATGGAGGAATTTATTGACGTCGAACCAGCGTACTCATGTTACTGGCATCTCGCTTCTGATAAGACATAATTGAATTCCGATATATAATTCAACAAAAGGGAACTCAATTTTACTTTGAAATGGTATTACGTACAATTCACATGCATGATCCTTTTATCCTTAAACAGCGGTTACTTTCAAAAATTGACGAAAACAAGAAATAAAAGTATTTTTTAATGTTAGTAGAAGCCACAGATATATAATACAAGTCTATAATCTAACGCTTGATCACAATATTACCTCTTGGAGAGTGACAGTGAGGTCTTGGATGATACACGTTTGTCTACACTAAAAATACTCACTCTTCACTCTTGCCCTCAAAATGATTACAGTGGTCAGAAAAAAGAGTTCTCGACAAGGAGTTCCCATTCCTTAGCTATCTGTAGGTACGAGTATTATACAATCACAGAAAGCCTGCATGAAGCAACACGTACTGTGTTTTGCTACCATAAGGTGATCTATCTGCGCATCTGGCACTTATCACATAAATAAAAATTATCAACAACATTAGTTGTTGACTTACCCCTTATGAGCAATAGTAGTTCATGGGATATGTCTACACACATCGTCGTGGTCAAATCATAAGTTTTAATTCTGATAATAATAGATAAAAGGAAACAGTATTTTTATTTAATTAGAAATGTACTCGCAAAAGACAAATAGATTTCTTTACATTATTTAAGGTGTAATACAGAAAGTCTCGATGCGTTCGTTCCCGAATAATGTTTTTGCCTATTAAATATTGAAAGTATGTACCTACTTATAAATAAAATCCCTCTGCGCTGGGTCCTCCTGGACTAAGCCAGGGGGAGGTCATAACCCCCATGAGCCCCCTGGATCCGCACTTGGATGTCAAACACCTAATTTTATCGCTAACGAGCTAAATAGTCAGCTGGGTGACAATTTGCGGATTTGGGAGACGGCACCGCGACCTAATGCTGCTATTTTGATGTACTGGCAAAGCTGGGGGAGGCTATTGTTGTCAATTAATTAAGCGTTGGTCACCCTAAGTTTTACCGACCATTCTGAAAAAAAAAACTTTTCATAAAAACCCGCGCGTGCGATTATATAGTATAACTAGCTTTTGCCCGCGACTTCGTCTGCGTGTAATTCGAATAAAAGCAAGGTCTTTATGTATCAATAACTGGTGCCCGCGACTTCGTGTGCGCAGTATTAGTATTTCGAGTAGCTTATATTAGCGTGAAAAGAACTAACATACAATATATACTATAAATATTAATGGACGCCAAGAAAAAACAATTACCAACCTATGTACCTAATTAAAATAAAAAAATCTGTGAAAAATGCAATATCTGCTTATTCAATTAAAATTATAGCTACTTACTAATTAATAGACAGGCCAAAAATAATTCTAATATTATTCTATTACTATATACACATTATCCTTACTTAATTACTATAAATGCAAATCGCTAGTGCCTTCAAAATTCGCAAAACGAACACAACCGTCAACAACGTCTGCCCTCACGCGTCTGCCCGCGTTCGGGTCGCACACTCAGCGATGAGCGACTTCTCCTCCCACCTCACCGCGACCGACCCCGCTCCATTCGCCCGCCGCGCCGCCCCGTCGGACCGTAACATACCATAGTATCGCGTGTTCGGTTTGTCATCGTCGTAACTATTAAAATATTTGTCCAAATGATGTATTGTGAAGGACAAAATGTATCTCCTTTAAATACCAAAAGCGATAAAAGTATTCATTTTGATAAGGATCCATTTATTACTACCAAATGTGCATCCTTACTATCCTTACTTTATTATATTATATTATATATTATATTATATTATATTATATTATATTATATTATATATTATATAATATTATAAAGGCGAAAGTTTGTTTGGATGGATGTATGGATGGATGTTTGTTCCTCTTTCACGCAAAAACTACTAAACGGATTTTAATGAAACTTTACAGTAATGTAGCTTATAGATCAGAATAGCACATAGGCTATAATTTATAAACATATTGTGTGAACGCAGACGAAGTCGCGGGCAAAAGCTAGTTAGAAATAAATTATCAATTTTTATTGTATTTATGGTTCACTATTTTGACAATAATGGCTTACTCATTCGGACAATTCACACAATATCTTTATAAATTATAGTCTATGTGTTATTCTGATCTATAAGCTACATTACTGTAAAGTTTCATTAAAATCCGTTTAGTAGTTTTTGCGTGAAAGAGGAACAAACATCCATCCACACATCCATCCAAACAAAGCCTTTATAATATTAGTAAGGATAGTGTAACTTTTTGGCGGGCTAAAGTGTTAAGCCTATGAATAAGTTAAGTAGTGTGAAGTTAATCATATATTATGTTGAATCAATACACCCACAACAATGGCCTGAGAAGCAGCACAGTATCGTGCATCATTAATGGAGGGAAGAGGTGCGGCCACTTATTGCGTACAAATTGCCGTTCGATGTTCGCCCAACACCCGGATAGAAGGATCGCCGTATGAACTATTCAGGAAGGAAGTCTATTGCTTGGATATCCGATCCAGTATTAGCTTACTCTATAGCAGACTTTTTCAAACTTTTGTTGTCAACGGCACACTTTTAGTTTCAGTAAAATTTCACGGCCCACCAGTAAAGAATTCGATAGGCGTAGGTATATTAGATGCTTTGATTTATGTGTAACTGACGTAGGGGTCCTATTGATATCCTTTAGGTTGGAAACCCTCATAACCAACCCAAAGAAAAAACGTAATTGTATATTAATCATTATTGTGACTACCTTTTCTTTTTTAATTGTCAAGTGCAATTAAGCATCAGCGGCACACTTGAAAATGTACGCGGCACACCGGTTGAAAAACCCTGCTCTATAGTATCAAACTATATTGGTGTAGCGACTCAAAGTAAGTAGAAACTTCTTAAACAACAAAAAAAGTAAGAATAAAAATACGTCATCATCATTTTATCCAAAATACGTCCACTGCTGTACATAGGCTTCCACCATCGGTCCTTCAAAGGAATTCCCCCAATCTTCACCTGATCGTCGGTCCACCTTATGGAGGGCCTACCACGGTTACGACTCCCTGTAAGTACGCGTCTCCAATCGAGGACCTTTCTGCCCCAACAGCCGTCTGTTTTTATGTGTACCCATAGTTTTTATAACATGAGTTGAGGTGTGGCGTAACCAACCTCTCAAAAACGTAAAACCTTGATGATCTTTTCTCCCTCTTTTGTAGATCTAATGTGCTAAAAAGGATTCATGATACCTGTTGAGGGCTTCGGCATGTTAACGATAAAAACCGGCCAAGTGCGAGTCGGATTCGCCCATGAAGGGTTCCGTAGCAGCAAGTAGGATATATGGAAGGTAAATTGCGGTTTACCGTTTATAACGTATTAAAAAACTACTTACTAGATCTAGGCCAAACCAATTTTCGTTGTTAGTTTTCATGTTTTGTACATCATATATTTTTTTAGTTTTATAATTTATTTATTATTGGGGTTGGTGTCAATTTACCACTTTGGGAGCGTCTCTTGCGCAAAGTATGGTGTTTTGAAAAAATATATGTTAAAAACCTCAACATCATTTTAAAGACCTATCCATAGATACCCCACACGTATAGGTTTGATGAAAAAACATTTTTTGAGCCTCAGTTTTTTAATTTTTTCCAATTTTTGTGTAAAAATCTATTATCAACATCTATTTACCAAGTTTCAATAGTGTAGTTCTTATATTTTCGGAGAAAAGTGGCTCTGACATACGGACGGACGGACAGACGGACAGACATGACGAATCTATAAGGGTTCCGTTTTTTACCATTTGGCTACGGAACCCTAAAACCGGTGTAGCTATAAAACTTTCACTGGCTACATAACTCAACTCAAAGTTTACTCAACGTTAATTAAAAGAGCTTCTTTTCATCACCTTTAAACCAAAACATGACATTATTTCAGTCGGAAAACTAATGAAAATAGTGTATAAATGAATACGAACCCGAAAAACACATAAAGAAAGAAATACTATTTGAATGACGACGAAACTTAGATTGAATTTCCATTTGTTTAATTGGATCGCAGTGCCTTTGGCAAACGAAAATAGAATCACAGGGTATGTGATGGATTGATTAGATCCTATTACACTGTGATTTAATTCCCTGATTAGTTGCGATCAGAAGGAACAAATCGTGTTAACTGGAATACTAGAATCTTAATAGCAGTTTGTTTATAAGTAGTCGTATTCACAAAAAGTTCTGACTAGGGTTGCTAGATACTCGGGAATTCTTTTGACTTTTTGTATATCCTCCCGACTCCCGTCCCGATAAAGTGCGAAAATTCCCGCAAAACCACTTCTATATTTCCTCGAGGGACCCCCTTGAAAAATTCTCGTTGAACTTTTGAATTGAAAATTGTAGGCATTTCGTTGATCTGGATTCTCCCGACAAAAGTACTAAAAACCCAAAAAAAAAATAAATTCTCCTGACCGTTGATTTTTTTTTATGAAAAAGGAAGGCAAACGTGCAAGCGAGTCACCTGATGGTAATTTTAATTAGCAACCCTATTTAGGACGTACATACTAAAAACAAAAAAATATTTACAAAATCGTGCACTGAACTTTGAAGTCGAATATAGAGATTTCATACATTCGTCCATACAAATCTCTATTTCGACTTCAACGTCGAGAGCGCAACAGCGCGAAAGTGCACGAGAAGGCTCACTGGGTGCCTAATATTATAATACCGTACCCACTTGCTAGGTACTTAAAGTACCTACCTAAGTTACAATACTGAAGAGTATGGATGATATCAAAAGGACGATTTAGAAACCTACGAGTATGTACGTCTGCATGAAATAGCTTTCCCTGATCGTCAACAGTAGCCACTCCAACTCAGAAGGGACGGTAGACGCTTTCTCGAATATGTTACTACGTCACTCAAGACAATTTCGTTGCGGGCTCAGCAAACTGTACAACTCGCTTACGACATACAGTCGGTATCAAAATTGTAGTATCATTTTATATGTGATAGGTAGCAGCCGAGCAGATCTCACCTGATGGTGAGATGCTGTCACCCATGAACACCATCACCTGTGGAGTCATAAGTGCGCTGCCAATCTTTAAATTCTCCCTAATAACTACTGCCCTCGACATCGATCTGCTTCCTCCCATAGTAAGTAGCTATCTTCAGGTTTTGTGTTGTAAGTATTAAAGTCAACGAAGGAAATACAGGTAGGTAACAGATATCTGTTACCTACCTGTATTTCCTTCGTTGACTTTAATACACCTCATGTGTCTATGTGGTATAAATAATATTATTTATACCACATAGACAAAACATGAGGCCCTTATTTTCGAATCTATATAATGATATTTTTTTTAAAGTCAGGATGAAAAGTGGAACCATGTTAAATGGATGCTATTTTGTAACGATACACACTGTATGTATTCTCAAGAATTCAAATTAGAACGCCCACTCGGCACTCAGCTGGTTTCTTTTCGCTAAATTGCTAAAAGGATTTCTTTCATGATACTTAATGAAATGGCATTAAAACGGCTAAAAATAACCGTGTATACAGCTTTTGGCGCTTTCTGTACTCTGATAAATATTCCTTTGACATTTTCGGGGACGATTCACGGTATTTCGGCTAAGCATTCGATCCATCTTGGTGACTTTCTGAAGTGGCGGTGACTATTCGAAACAGGCTGGTCATTTGATGCTTCTGTTTGCTTTATGCTTAAAAAGGATATTTTGCCTGTTTGTTATGGAGTTCTTTTCCATATTTATTTTAACATGTAACTTTAAAGGCCCGGATCCAGAGTCTGTGGTTGTAATATTTACTCTTTAAAAAATATTTCTACATTCAGTACAAAAGTTAAAGAAATCGTTCTTAATAGCCCAGTCATTTACACATTTAGGTCGCAATTTATTGCAAAGTTCTGCTTTTCTGGTATGTTGTCAGGACAGACCTCGAAAGATCTGTGCTAATTTTGGGGTGCACTTGTAGTTCTCGAGCTTGGGAAAGCCTAATATAGGTATTTGTGGCAAAGGCCAAAAGTAGGCCTTTTTTATATGATGATAGATGGTAATCGCATTACCATTCGTAGACATCAATAATGTCAAGGCTCAGCCATGTCGTTGCCTACCGTAAAAGAAGACAAACCTTGTTTAAAAATCGTTCATTGAGTCGAATTTTGATCGGTTACCTCCCTGTTACGCAAGGGGCAATCAATGTCTGTCACATCGATTTCGCACCAACTGCATGAAAATTTTTCACGTCGACGTTTCTATTAAGATTTTCTGCCGTAGCGGATCCCAACTCATTATAGCAGCAATCAGTCAAAGAGAATGGAGGCTTCGCATCGTTCATCATGTTTGTCGTCCGTCACAGTCGTTGTCGCAAGATTAAAACACCCTGTCTCCCGGGAGCCGCGGCCGGTGGGACGAGCGTTGATTAAACTTCAGTGACGTAATTATATGGTCGAAAATGGTGACGTTTTATTTTAAGATGAGAGGCGCACTGTTGGCTTTGTCAACAGTGCGCCGTGACATTGTCACCGCATCCAAGGCTTTAGGTACAATGTTCGTGCGACCATCCAAACCCTTGGTCGATGCGCTACGGACTTATTGTCACGATCCTCTGTGGAAAATAGGTCCATGCATGCACTGAATATAGAATCACGCTGACAAAAGTCACGAGTGTGCGCATACGTAAATAATACCTACCTAATACGGTTGACGAGAGTGCTAAAACGCCAATAAATCGAAGAGTTTCGTCAGATGTAGCCGAGAATTTCAAGTTTTTTTTTCTGGTCAGTGTTCTAACTTAAACTAATCAAAATTTTTGTGATGATAATACATACTAAACTCTGTAAAACACAAATATTGGTAAGGTTAGAACAGTGACCAGCGAAAAAGTTTTTTCGGCTGATTATCCCCCTAAGCCTTGCAATCGACCGCTTTGGAATTAAAACGTGAGGCCTACGTTCAGTTGTGCACGTCCTTTATCTAATATCGGGGATGATGAAGCGATTTAGGTAATTGATTACATCAAGAAATTTAAACTTACCGCACAATTACCGCAGCGCACAATGAATTAAAATGATAAAAGGTAAAAAAATCTCTATTTAGGTCCATACAGAACAATTATTAATGTCAAAATAGGTATACATATTATCATCTACCGTTGGTTCGGAATGTCGATTTCTACTAAGAAGACAAGAAACTCAGTAGTTACTCTTTTCAAATATTGATGATGTTACGGAGTTTCAATTGAGAAGAGAAAAATAATACAATTATCAAAGTTAACATACTACTATGAATAACAACTCAAAAGACTAATCGATTAACGTCACCAAGAAACTTTATCATTTAAATAGTCTTGTTCATTATAGTGACCTTTCTTAATTATGCAGGTTTTAATATGAGGACTGGGACGGCAAGTCTATGTTTATGTTTATTGTAATGAATTAAGTATACTGTATTTAATAACATTAGGTCATAATTATGTCAATTTGGATGGTACTTACATGTCACATCGCGTCGTCGCGTCGCCGCGTCACGTCTCTTCTTCTTCTTCGTTCGTTCTTGTGGACCTTTCTGCCCCCGATGCTTAGCTTTAGGTGTGTCTTAAAACTTGGATTTTCAACCTGGATTTTTAATAATAAATCATAGACAAAGTTAACTCATCATCATCCGCCTGTTGCAATCCACGGTTGGAAGTAGGCCTCACTAAATATTCCTCACCCCGATCGTTCTTTGGCTTCTAAGAGCCTAATAATTTAAAGCAGACGTTACGCCGAATCGGATTTTCCTTTTCTTTCCTTTGTTTGGATCGTCTAAGAGGGTCCAACACTAAGTGCGATTGCTGAAAGGAGGTCTCCACTCCAGAACTCGTGTGGTGAACACAAACCCTAGTGGTTGTCGGTGCTGCGCTGTGGCTGATATGGCCAGCCCACTGCCACTTCGGCTTGCTAATCCTAGGAACTACCTCGATGACATTAGTTCTTTGCCGGATCACCTCGTTTCAGACTCGATTCACAATGAAACAGCGAGCATAGCTCTACCCATAGCCCGCTGAGCGACTATTAACTTGTAAACCAGCCGTGCCATTAGCATCCACGCCAGCTCCGTATGTCACGGATAGGATAGATCATGATGGGTAGGACGCACTGTTAAAGTTGAGCAGTGAGTGTTGACTCAGATAATCGATATCATCTTAATAAGAAGAATGACAAATGAAACCAATTTAACTTTCTTCACTAATAACACAATCTAACGTTTCAGGTCTTGTCGATTTAGTATAGGATCCCGCTATACAACGACCTTCACCGAGATGCTTATTTGATGAGACGTATTTTTTATGTTATTAAATATGCCAATAAATATATCCTATATGGGTTGCCTAACAAATTTCAGTCCAGAGTATTTTTAATTAATAATTAAAAATTTTTTTTTTTTAAACATTGCACCGGTGTGATTATTTAATAAATTTGATACCAATCGAAAGTTTGAAGCCCATAGAATATGCAAACGTTAGGTTGCCTATTTTTATCCGGTCACAACCACGGGTTGCCAGGTGTAAACAGGTAAATCCATACAAGCATTTTGCAACGTTCTGATTATTGAATCAATTTAGATAAAATTAAAGATTATTTCATAAGGAACACGGTGGTATAGGGTTGCCTGCGAAAAATCAGTCCCGAATTACGGTTGTCGAATTTTAAATAATAAAATATCGCTGCAAGTGAATGTGTGTGAGAGAGAGGTCCCAGACCAACCATCCCATGCGGTAGAAAAGGACGCAGCGTAGCAGCTGTTTAAAGCCGCCCATTTAAAGAAGGAGAGTGCGCATGCTATTTGTGCTTGGAAATGAAAAGGATAGCGATAGACTCGTATATGCTATACATTATTTTGGAGTAGTTTGTCGCTATAGATACAAGTGAAAAAACGTGCTGATATTTATTGTTGGAAAAAATGGCCAAAAAGTGTTTTTTATGTGATTCGGATGACGGAATAATTGATTTTGATGATGAAACTTTTGAAAACTGTGCATTAAAGTTAGCTTTTCGTAAGAAAAACAATTTTAAATACAGTTTTATTGAGCTACCCAGTGCGTCACTCCAATTTGTAGGTTATCATACCACGTGCTACAAAAAAGTGACTGTTTTGAATAAAAAATATAACGAAGAATTTCTTAAATTTATCGCTGAATATACAGTAAGTACATAATAATTGAATCTTAAAAATTATCTAAGCTAATACATTTTCTATATTTTTGTCATGTTGAAGTAATTGGTAGTAAAACTCACTTATGGTTTTTACCCGACTACGGCAAAGCAAAAGGAGGGTTATGATTTTGACAGGCTATGTATGTATGTATGTATGTATGTATGTATGTATGTATGTATGTATGTATGTTCATCTGTTTCCACGTAACTTCTTAACTACTTATCAGAATTCGACAAATGACATATCATTATAAGCGTCTTGACCGTCCGCTTGTTATAGGCTATATGAAGTTTCACAAAGAATTACTCTGCAAAAGAAGACAGCGAGCACTTTTTAAAAAAAATAAAAGGCTTCGACTCCAACTCCATACCACCATGCTGGATATCATTAACTCAGAAAATTTTACGAACTATTTTCGTAAATTCCATGTGGCTTAATGCAACGGATCCAATATGCGTGAAACTTCAGCCTGAGAACTGCGGTTGGTTCTTAGATGAATATTTAAAACCAGTAGGATTCATTGGGGATCATACACCTTTAAAAATAGAAGACATTGTCGAAAAAATTGAAACAGAGAGTGATAACGAAGAAGATTCAGAAGTTGGAGATCACAGTTATATGTCCGATGACTCGGAACCTGAGTAATTTTAAAAAATTTTGTATTTTAAATTTTTTTCAATAAACAGAAGTATTCTTTTAATTGTTGTTTTTATTTCAGCTAGTAATAAAGATAAAATTTGCCAGATTAGTAATATATATGTATTACTCTGTCTTTTTTACTAAAGATGTGTATATACTTTAGTGTCACATAAACAATAAGCATAGATAAATAATTAATTGATTAAAAAATAAAAAATTAAATAACTATTTCTCTATATTAATAATTAAATACTCCAAAATAATGTATAGCATATACGAGTCTATCGCTATCCTTTTCATTTCCAAGCACAAATAGCATGCGCACTCTCCTTCTTTAAATGGGCGGACTTTAAACAGCTGCTACGCTGCGTCCTTTTCTACCGCGTGGTTGGTCTGGGACCTCTCTCTCACACACATTCACTCGCAGCGATATTTTATTATTTAAAATTCGACAACCGTAATTCGGGACTGATTTTTCGCAGGCAGCCCTATACCACCGTGTTCCTTATGAAATAATCTTTCATTTTATCTAAAATTGATTCAATAATCAGAACGTTGCAAAATGCTAGTATGGATTTACCTGTTTACACCTGGCAACCCGTGGTTGTGACCGGATAAAAATAGGCAACCTAACGTTTGCATATTCTATGGGCTTCAAACTTTCGATTGGTATCAAATTTATTAAATAATCACACCGGTGCAATGTTTAAAAAAAAAATTTTTTTTAATTATTAATTAAAAATACTCTGGACCGAAATTTGTTAGGCAACCCATATAGGATATATTTATTGGCATATTTAATAACATAAAAAATACGTCTCATCAAATAAGCATCTCGGTGAAGGTCGTTGTATAGCGGGATCTTAGACTAATTTTTTCGCTAGAGGCGACAAACGAGCAAGCGAGTCATCTGAAAGTTATAGTCACCACGCCGCCCATATAAACATCTGCGAGAACAGATTAATTAAAAATAAGAGAAAAATCCGTGCCTGAATACAATAGATGATTTAATTTCGCAAAGAAAATAATGGACAATACGCGACTGCAACTGCCTTGCTTCTTTAAAACGAATAAATTATTCATTGTTACCCAAGTTATGCGGTTTCATTTGTTTTCATTATTCTTGGGTATAGCATCTAGACTTAAATCTTTTTGTATTGTAATGAGTATTGGACGTGCTCAAAGCTTGAATTTTGTAACTTCTTAAATTATGCCAAGTTCATTACTATGAACTTATTACAATAAAGCACTGAATTCAGGCTATAAGTAGTTTCGTTAATTCGAAATGCATAAGCATTTAAGATCCAGGTGTTTTTGATGGATATACTTTATAGGTAAGTAAGTACATTACAGAGAATAAAACGGTACGTCACCGCAAGGTAAATTTTCGCTTGCACGGCAAGAATCAGATAAACCAACATACCGATTTAAAAAGATCTGCCAACCTTCTTTAAATTTTCTTTACATCAAAAGGAATCAATGATGCCGTGTGGTCCCCGGCAGAGTAGAATAGGCCACCCTCACTCTTACCGAGGTGTCGTAAAAGGCGACTAAGGTAAAGCTGCTGGCATAATCATCAGCACCCAGAGAAGGAAAACTCTGCATTTAGTTCAAAACCCTCGCCAACCCGTCTGCCAAGCGTGGTGAGTATGGCAATTACCCCTCATGTGATTGAGGGAGGCCCGTGCCCCAGCAGTGGGGACTTAAATGGGCTGATGATGATGATGATGCTACAAGCAAATCTGAACTTTCAGATCTAACAGTTAAGCATAATTTTCTGAGCAACAGGTATTACTCTGACCAATTTACGAAAGGTAAGTGGTAAGTGTTCATAGCATATCAAACGAATCAATTTGAAAACTGACGAACCATTTCGTTCTTTCACTGTACATAATATATATGAAAGACGTAACATGTACAAAACAAAAGGTTTGGCGTTACTGGAGTCATAAAATAGGATCTTGGACTGTAATAATAACGAAAGATGTGTTAATGCACATCTTCATAGAATAAAAAAAATCTAAAGAAGATTTCTATTAAAATAAACGGGATATGAGGTTATGAAGAAAGCGAGAAATTGAAGACTGCGAGCCATCTAAATGATGAGCATGGAACTGTTGACTAGTGGAACGATGACAGAATAAAGCGGCAAGAATCAGTACGAACAATTCCTCAGAGCATTCCCCATAGTATAAGCGGTAGAATATACTTACATAGCGACGCTAGGTACATTTTCATTCTTGGCTACTAAGAAAAGTCGTAAGAAATCAGTTAATTAAAACCCGATACGAAGCCGTAACGAGATAATATAGATCGTATTACTCGTGAAATAAGCGGCATGGAACAAGACACTCCATAGTCAATGCTAGGGCTACAATCCTTTGTAGGTACTTGGTTAGGAGCAAAATTTTGACGGAGTTCTTTCCACTACGGACTAGACGATTTATTTCGCAGAGTGTTCGGATCCAATATCCGGTTATATTTTCTTAAATTGTATGCTACATCGATATCTTATAAGAAGGATTGATCCGTCTTACTACGTTTCCCTTACCACGGTCTTCGCTCCAAGACACATCTGCTCCAAATATTGTCGTTTGTACGTCATACGTTCAGATTTGTCGGAGTATCTTTAATAATATTTTATTGTGCGTGTAGCCAATATCATACCTACCTATCACAGAATATTAGTTGGTAGTAGGTACTGTAAGGTTGGATCCTAACACCCGGCACCTCCACACTGTAAGGATTTACTCGTATTCCTTACTTGTTTTTATCTCGTACTTTCGTAACCTGAAAAATATATAACAAAATATGGTTACGCGAAACGTGCGGAGGTTCTTTCACTATGCGCTGACCTTGCGCGCTCAATTTCTGGATAAAAGCCACAAACTAAGTAGAAGATACTACGTATCAGACAGGAATGTCCCACTCCACCATGCTCAACTAGACCATTTTTAGATCGAATGAACGGAGTCAGCATTGAGTTTGACAGATTTGGATGAATTGTCATAAAGGAGTTGGTTCATTCAATGAACGAATGATTAGTACCTAATACCAGATATAATATCCAGAAGCTGACCAGAAAGTTTCTATAAGATGCCATTTCAACTTATAATTATGAAAAATAAAATACAAGCTATTTATTACACGATTTAATATCAAAATATCTATCACGAAACACACAGTAGCATTTCCTTCTGTCGCCTCATATGCATTCCTTAGAAAAATAGTAATTATGACTAGGCCGCAGTCTATGACGATTCCAGGACAAATCCAGGACTGCGTGTGCCGCGCTGCGCTGCAGTGCAATCATGCAAGTGGTAATACTTGTAAAGATCTTCTTGGGTCCACAATCTTCGATAGGTGCAAAATATTGTACCAAGAATTTCATTGAGCGAACTGAAAATAAATTTTAATTATCTTTACGCCTGCGCATTGTTTAGTTTTCTTTTACGAAATAATAAATTCCACAACGTATATTTGGACTTAATTTACAATTTTTTCAATAAAATTGGATATTTTTTTTCCTATTGACGTGACACTGTTATTTATGGTGACAAGTCAAAAAGCTCTTTAATCAATAAATGAACGAATGAGATGATGTCTTTCATACATTCATTCGTGAGTCTGAACATCTTTCTGAAAGATGATAGCATAGACAACGTGACTAATTTCTTTTCAAGAGGATTCAGAGCCATAATAAAATCTCAATACCACGGCGGCAGCCCTCTACAAGAAAACTCTCTAAGCCCTGCTGACAGTCTCGTCAGAAGTCCATATTCAAAAGCATGAATTTTCTTTTAAATGATTGACATTAAACCGACAGCCAGCAACGAAGGAGTTCACCATCGTTACAGTACTTTGTATATATATATATATATATATATATATTTTTTTTAAATATTGCTGCTACTGTGTTTTCCACTTTGTATAAAGAGCAACGATTAAAAGTGTCAAAAATTTAATGCTTGATTTGTTTTATTTTTGGGATCTAAAATATCATTTCATTTTTTACGTTAGGTATTTATTGCGTGGGATCGTAATAATTTAATCCTTTGCCAGGATAATCTGGATTCATTTGTGACAAACGTAGGTAACAAATAAACTTAATTGTCAAGGGTCGACCCCTGTCCGTTTGGGATTGACGTTTGACGATCATTTAAATAAATTACCAGATAGGTTTCCGGTAGATTCAGAGTAGATAGCTATCGTATATAGGTTATCGAAGGCTTCAATTTTCAACTTGCAGTTCTAGATTTTAAAAGGTGATTGCACGATTTCTTACTAAAAACTTTACCAGACTCTCAGCTTTCATAATCACCAAAAAAAAGGCACTTAATAGTACTGAAAATACTCTAGTTTGAGACTATTTTTTTTAGCTGATTAGGGTGAATTATGCCTGACACATTAAAAAAAAGTGAATAGCTCACTCCTACGTCACCCTCGTAACCCTTAAGTCGATTTTAGTGGCAGTGTTTGGTTTTCTGAGACACTTCACTTCTTACAGCTTGTTTTTATTTCATTGAAAATCACTTCAATTGTGTAGAATATTGTCCACCTTCTTGTCATTGAAGGGCGATTTCAGCCCAAATAGGCCTATTAAGTGCAATTTTCTTTAGAGATTATGAAAGCTGACAGTCTGGAAAAGTTTTAGAATTAGTTAGAAATCATCCAATCATCTTTTTAAATTTAGAACTGCAAGTTGAAAATCTAAGTCGTAAGTTCCACAACGTTAATTGTACACTTTAGACTAAGATTTTCATGATTTATTTTTAAATTTATTCATCTGATTATTATATGCATAAAATATGCACTAATAAAGATTAACTTGCAAAAAAGATAAGTGAAAAAAGTCTTTTTGTTTTTTTTTCTAGAAAGTTTATACGCTGAGGTAGGGAATTCTCCAAAATTCAAAAAAATGTTGCTAACTCCTAAGCTACAAAAAATAGTAGGACATACACGGGGTGTTTCGGGTACCCCAAAGGGTGCTCTATCCATGGCCTTCCGCTTGACGCCCAAATATTAATATAGTCATATTATCTCACAAGCAGCTTTGCTCTAATTGGAATCAAAGTACTTCGCCAAGCCAGTTTGTTGTAAATTACACCACGTCATACAAATACTAAAACGCGCCGCCATACTCGTATCAGCCTTAAGTCGACCGAAGAATCTTCATTATCGTGTGTGTATAATGAGAAAACTCTTAATTGTGTTGTTTCTTGATGAATATGGCTATCATATTTCATAGCTAGAGACTACTAGAACTATTATCTAGATAAGCACTAAATCAAGAACAAAACTAGCGCCGCCAATAGATTTGTACTATAATTAATCAAGACGGGAATTAACACTATATTTATTATGTAATACAACATTGTGTACTCACATATGTTACAGCAGCCGTGGTCACGAGCGGTCAGTCCGCTCGTGACCACGGCTGTCCGTCTTGATTAATTATAGTTAAATTGCAACGCGAAAATTAAAAAAAAACTAGATTTGTACTAATTGAGGCGACATTTAAAAAAGTACAACGCATAAAGGATAGTTATAAAGATTTTTTGAGTTATAATTGTTTAATACTAACTTCGTACAGTCGACTCCATAAATATGTATACACTTTAGGACCTTGTCACTATACTTACCTATAAGAAAGTAGAGGTCTACTTTCTTATATTATATATTGTGACAACGTCCTAAAGTGTATACATATTTTTGGAGTCGACTGTACAAGTAACCATATTTTCTATTATTGCCTAAGTGGCCACTTCTAACATTACATAAATTATGGTTAGGTACTTGTAGAAAGAATTTATGACATAATTTTATCTCAAAAAATTCTTAAAAATTTCCTTTATGGCTTCACCGTTGTATTTTATTTAAAATGTCTCAATATCGCCACAATTAGTATAAATCTACTTGGCGGCGCTATTTTCGTCGATGTGTCACATTGACGAAATCTCAGGTTTTAACACTTTATTAATTTCCTAGCAAATTGTCAACGTATCTACGCACTAAACACACAATAACAGTATAAAAATTTTACAATTTAATAATTTAACATGTCACGTAACTTCACTGCACAAAAAAGCCATTAAAGTAATAAATTAAAAGCCACCCAATACTAATTTAAACTGCATCAGCCAAAATGCTTCCTTTAAGTACCAACTCCATTCCGCCTTTAAAAGTTAACGAGTCTCCAATGCGAGTCTAGTCATGCATGACGTGACCTTCTTCTTCTTCATCATCTCAGCGTGCAATTCCCGGTTGCGTCCAAAGTTGTCGCTTTGGAGCCCAGGGTACGCTTAGACCATGATTCAGGATTGGGGGGTCTGGTAATTACAATGAAGCGACTGCCGTCTGAACTTCGCAACCCTTTAACAGGGGAATCAGTCCAACTGAATCATGGTTACACGTTTCAGAAACTTTTTCCGAAACGTGCAGGTTTTCTCACGATGTTTTTCCTCACCGCCGAGCAGATGGTAATAGTAGAAATACACACACAGATTTGAAAAAACCATTGGTGCATGCTCGGATTCGAACCTCGACCACCTGCGTGGAAGGCGCGTATAAGGACGTGACCTACAATACATAAGGCTATACTGGGCCATACCATGAAATCTGTGGCTTTACCTTATAGCTCACTTTAAATTAAAAGTGAGTTCATTTAAAAGTTACATGCATCAGAAATGCAATAAGCGGCGCATTACATATGCGCGCCGCGTCGCTCCGGGGCCAAATGAGATTTCGCATTACGCTGAAAATGAAAATAAAAATAAGGGCAGAGGGCAGGTGTGCTTTTCAGGAAAGAGTTTGCTAGTAAACGATATTTGGTGCCGCAAAACCGGGCACAAAAAGTGCCCTGTTTTGATATAATAATCTACTAGGTTAATACATTTTGAAGACGTAGGTATCTTCTTTAGTGCTTTGCTTGAAATAAGAATGTAGTTTCGGTCTATTCTTGGCTGGCTGTGGTGTGAATACGCCACAGTCGAATGACTGTCACCGAGCTAAGATTGATGTATGGATGAGATGGCTTTTAGTTTGGGTTAGACAACACCACCACGGTGAATATAGTTGTTATGTGCTATACCTAAGCTAAAAATAAATGTTTGTTGTTGCCTGTGCCATATTGTAGCCACTTAAATTTAAATTTTTACCTATCTTTTTTGTCAACTTTTTACTACATCGTTCAGATACTTGACAGTTGCATTCCTGGGTACAATTATATGCTACAAATTGGGTTGCGTGCCTACTCACTATTCATATTGTCAGTTTTGAGCGGGTGCGCGGCCTCGCTGGTCATTCCACATTATCGCGGTAAAGCGGGTCTCGCTGAAAATCAGCACCCTGGCCGGCCAGATCAGGCAGACCAGGGCAATATGCTGAGCGGGCGCCTATTTGGCAGTAAATAGTTATAAGTTTCATATCTTGTACTGTATTGTATTTAACCGATCCTTTTCTTCTGCATGTCAGGCTTGTATCTTTATTTTGCCAAATAAATGATTACTTACTTATTTACATAGCCCGTCAATTTTCATGTTGTTATTCATGTTTTGTACTTATATTGCAGGATGTGCATTGTGGGCTGCAACTTTTTATGTCTTTGTACCAATTTTTTTCTGTTTTTTTTCTATGTGTAATGTGTTGTGGTCAATAAATTGTTTCTTATCTTATCTTATTCTCCACATAATGACGAGGTAATACAATCAATCTGACGGTTTCTTCTTGTACCTAAAAAGTTAGATAGTACTCGTTTATACAGAGGTTTGAACATTTTTCCATCCTTTAATCATCATTTCAGGTTGCCCAAAGTAAGGCCCATAGAGTAAGATAATAATTGTCTGGTAGGTCACGAGCTTAATTAGGGACCCATTTCCGTTAAATGTCGTTAGAACATTCATAATACAATAAGATCGAAACTTTAGTGAAATAATGTTGAATGTCAAGTTAAGACAAAAAATGTCTTATCTAATCGACCCTTGAAACGATATAATCTCTTTGCAAAAAGCTATCATTACGGTTTTCTAATTACAAACATATGTTGTGTCAATGTCGGTCAATATATAGAACACCAATTACTCGAAAAACATCGGTATTGATCGTATGCCCTCGCTCAAGTTGACGTTTCTGTACGGTTGCCTCTAGAAAAGTAAAGTTGTCAAAAACATTATATCTTTGACACGTTAAAACATTAGCTCTTAATAGCGAAAGTTTGCTACATGACATTCAATCTTGGGTGGGTCCCAAATTAAAGCTCGTGACTGTACATTATTTCAACCAAAAATAAAAATATTTTTTAATTTGATTATATTGAAAGTTTTTATTTTAGTGTCAAATAAAGACCTTATAACAAAGTTTTCTTTATTTTTTAGTAGCTTCAAAAGTTAGTTTGATGTACGCACGTCGTAAATTCAATAGCCGTAAATTGGACAGGGAACAGACAGGATAAAGCTCTTCGTGGGTTAATGTTACCGTTCAAGCCGTAAACAAAAATTTGCATGAAACAAACGTCCAAGGTTTTTCCTATTTAATTTTGCACTGGCTTGTTACGGAATTAGTTTTAGTCGTTTTTGCTACCAACCGAGAGAATAAGGGTCTGCAAAATTATAATATTATATTGTTTAAAAGGGTTTGCTTGTCACATCAGTTGAGAACCATTACGCTGATGAGTGTCCTACACAAAATGGGCAAATACTATGGAATTTCCCATACTCTTCTACACCTAAGTATTAAACAAAGCCGGTTCACATCACGAAATCTAAATGGTTTATTGGACCGTAGTCTCCAAGCCAAGGTCACCCAGCAGGGAGGGAGGTCTCTAATAGAAACCATTCGCTAGATACATATAATATCATGTCAGTTAGTGGTCCCCACTCCCCCGGATTGACTGGGGGAGGCAGTGTCGGGCACGCAGTGTAAGTGGGCCCTCCGCCTGGGGAGGGACGTGAAGTAAGGTTCTTCAACCCGTACTCAAGGTCCTCCCCACTCTGGCGATGAGAAAGCATCGCTGGGGTTTAGTCGGTATGCCTCTGGCCAGTTTTAGGAGGGTATCCATAATGAGGCATTCCCTAGCGTAAAAAAAAAGTGGTCTCCACTCAAAATAACGTACACTTTTATATGTGACGCCCGTATAGCTGTAACACCAGTGTAGTCTCAAATGCGCCGAAATCTTTAAACTCCAGTACCACCCAGATTGGATCTGATCTGTTTTTGTTTTTGACAAACAGCTCCCAGTTCATTAAAATCCCTACTGACGCCGGTTAGTGGTTAATACTCAGGAATCGCGTCCAGACCACCGTATAACCGTTTCATGTCACACAGCCCGAATTTTACACTGTGCTGCATTTCGCTGCGTGAGTGAGGGTACCGGAGGCCCAGTCCGGGGGATAGGGGGGGTTTAATGGTTGGCTGCTTACCATCAGGTGATCCGTCTGTTCGTCTGTCTACCTATTACATAAAAAAAAATCTGTATACCTACTTTTTAAGTTAAATCTCTCGTTCACTCCGTGGCGGGCGACGTAAATTTTGTGAGTTGTCCCAATGTAACTTTTCTATTGATAATAAATCATGTGTTCTGATTATAATATTTTAACCAGTAAGGATCAGTTTTAATATAAAAGGTTGTAAAGTTGTTAATAAAATCAATACGAATCTGGACTGGACGTCCAGTATTACTGATCTCTCTCTCTCTCTCTCTCTCTCTCAAGAATACAAACAAACAAACATTTATTTGCTAGAAATACATAATATATAAGGTCTTAAGTAGAATGTAAGTATCTAGTGTTTGTATTTCGCTTGCAAGCAAGCGTGCAAATGTTATAGTGATGTGTATACCTACAAGTGATGTGTATTTTGTTAGGTATCCGCAGAATATCAGCGTCGAGGCTCTGTGTCTCGACAAATAGCTGAGCGGGGACCTTTTTGGCGCCATTTAAAATTTAGATATTATACTGTACCTAGATTAGGATTAAATTAATAAGTAATGTATAGATCTATATTTTGTTATCTGTATATTTGGTGCCAAATAAACATTTTTCTATTTCTATTTACAAGTATACCATATTAAAAAGTAAGTACTCTTTGAAGTTAACATAATGAGCTAGGTTAAATTCATAGTTAAAATCATTGAGTAAGGCAAAGACTACTATTGTAAAGGTAATGTTAAAACAATATTTTACAGATGTAAAAAAGTAATAAAATCAAGAATGGGTAAGGAGACATTAGCGGGTTAAGAACACTGAATTAAATTACTTAATAAATTGTTTGCCTATCAGCTTACCAAACGAATAACAAATCTTAATGAGATACTATTTACACTCTATATAAATATGTATATACGCAGTACAATATTTACTCAATATTTTCTATAAACTCTTTTACACTGTAGATTTTTTTTGACTTAGGCATGACGTCAGTGATTTTCTGAATTTATTCCCTTCAAATGTTTTAAGAGAAGTAGGCAATTTATTATAAAGCAATTTATAGACATATTATAAATATTTTGTTTATATATATAGGCAATAGTGGGAGGTTTGTGTAGTAAGTGGTTATCCCTTCCACATTTTTTTTGTAATTTAAAAGCTCTGTCAATATCCACTGAACAACTCCCAACAGTGCAATAAAGAATATCAATCAAACAAATAATTCTTTATTTGCATAGGCTTGTACACAGCACTTACAAATCGTCATACATTTGAATGATTTAAGACTATTTATACTTATAAATGGTTACTTATATAATACTTATGTAATAATTTACATGTTAATACATATATATGTTGATACATAAAATATACTAAAAAAAGTAAATAAACATAATGCGATTCTACCACCGGCTCGGAAAGTTGTTTCTGGTCGAGAAGATCCGGCAAGAAACTCGCCAGTTACTCTTTTTAATCGCCAACTTTTTATACAATGGTTTATTATCCTCATACCAAGTCATACAGTCTAATGCAACACAAAATAGAATGTAGCAATACGTATCTATATCTATCTAACAAGACAACAAAATAAAACTTAGACCAAGAAAGTTGGGGAAAATATATAGAATACCCCCACACGTCACAATAAGCCGTCGGCCACCTGCACCCAATTAACGTCGTAACGATACGAAATCCCAAGAAAGACAACTAAATGTTTTATTTGGCCAAGGTAACACGAGGATACCAACAGGCTAATCTTGTATTTGGTTGGGCAATCCTAATAAGATTCGGGTCATCCGATCTCCGTTTCATCCCCAAGGGCAATAAATAAAAGGTGAAAGGGATCTCCATCCCATTTTGCGTTTTCCGCGGTTTAAAAAGTCTGCAGGTCGCTAACATAATTTGTTACTTATTCATTGTTTATGTGATTTGGGAAGAATATTAGGATAATACTCTTAATGGAGCGATGGTAGCTTTGTGAATAAGAACGCGCCTTCCATGCAGTGCGTCGTGCCTCGAATCCAAGCGTGCACAGCTGGATTTTTCAAATCTATGTGCATATTTACCTCATATTTATAGCCCACTGGTTAGAATGTGCAGTTATGATGTGTATAAAACACGCAGGTGTTTTCTATGTGTTATAAGTACGTATTTTCAAAAGAAAAGTATTAAATGCAAATATTTGTAATCCCACTATCCCACCATCCCACAGGTGCTCGAGCTACCTATCTCGGAGTCAGATCAATGTTTGTGATGTTGTGTAATATTTATTTATTTTATTCCCTGCCGAGGGCAACCATTGCGGTGCGTGGTAAAATGAGGGTGTTTCTTTAGAGTACAAACCTTTGTTCAGGCGAAAGAACACAAATGAAGAGGCTATATCTTCCTTTTTAATAAGCTCAAATAATCGATAGGCTTTTTATTATTGAATATCTGCTATCTTCTTAACCTTCATTATTTTTTTTTCATTTTGATTGAGGTTAATCATTCATCAATCATTTATCTTTTTATTGTGTAAGAAAACAATGACTATTGTTACAAAATAGGTACAGTCAGGATCAAATCCGTACTTGTACGTGGCCTCCACTCGAGGACCTTTCCGCCCCTCCGGCCGTCCGTTTCTCCTCGCTATGTGCCCTGCCCATTGCCACTTGAGGCATGCAATCCTTTGGGCTACGTCTGTGACCTAGTTCTCCTGCGGATCTCATCATTTCTGATACGATCACGCAGGGAGACTCCGAGCATAGCCCTCTCCATTGCTCTCCGGGTGACTTTGAGCCTCCTTAATCGGCACATTGTAAGCGGCCACGTTTCGGTTCCGTATGTCATCACTGGCAACACACGCGCATTAAAGACTTTCGTCTTGAGACACTGCGGTAGATCTGCCGAAAATATGCTACGTAGCTTCCCGAACGCTGCCCAGTTAATCATCTGGTCCATCCATTTATGTAAACACTCTGATTTCGCGGATGTTCATGGGCGTCAATGATTACTTTCCATCAGGTGTCTCGCTTGCTCGTTTGTCCGCCTCTAGCACAAAAAAATAACAATTTTCTAACAGACAACTTGCGAAGAAAACATCAAGTTTATCTTTTTATTGTGTAAGAAAACAATGACTATTGTTACAAAATAGGTACAGTCAGGATCAAAGTGTTCTTAGCGTTCAAACATTATTAAAATACCTACGTTAGTATTTCTGAGAAAATTGTATGTGAATAAACGCTCAGCAAGTATATTTTAATTTGTTGTCCTAGAACCGTTGCCGTGTGGTCTCCGGCAGAGTAGAATAGGCCACCCTCACTCTTACCGAGGTGTCGTAAAAGGCGACTAAGGTAAAGCTGCTGGCATGATCATCAGCACCCAGAGAAGGAAAACTCTGCATTTATATCAAAACCCTCGCCAACCCGTTTGCCAAGCGTGGTGAGTATGGCAATTACCCCTCATTTGATTGAGGGAGGCCCGTGCCCTAGCAGTGGGGACTTCAATGGGCTGACAACGACGATGATGTTCTAGAACAAATATTATATACCTACCTATTATAATAACAAAACAAAGAAACATTTATTTGAAAAAATTACATCTGATACAATATGAAAGTATGTACTTAAGATGTTGTTAAAACATTTTTTTTTGCGATAGCTCAGATATTTTTGGTAATTTTGAACGTTAAATTTATTTTGTGGCTGACTATACTCTTAACTAAGTAATGTCATTTCGACATATATGTACATCTATTTACTTTTCAAAACAATTTAATTCATCAAAATGTTTAGCTTCTATCAAAGAACATTACATCAAAGAGAGCATCACGAAGACGCGTTTAAATCGTAAGACTAAAATGTTTGCAAAGTAAGAGTAAATGTAATTAAGTATCTAGAGGCCAGAGGTTCCCAACCAGTCGTCCGCGAACCATCAGCGTTTTTTTATGGCGAGCAAGAAGGTCACCTGATGGAAAGTCATTACCGCCGGCCAGGAACATTTGCGATATAGCGATTTAGAATGTGGTCACAAATTATGTAAACACTACTGACCCGTCCTCACTTCGTTTCGGGGCAATAGATCCACTTTATACCAATAGATGGCGCTAGGTGTCAATTACATCGCGCAAGCGTTCCGAGTTTTCGGATTATGTGTAAGCGTTGCCGCTGTCTGTCGGATTTACCTCTGTATAAATAGTAAAGATATACAGAAGGTAATCTCTAAGTGACATTGATATCGAAAAGTTCGTTGACCTACACGCTAGGCGTACGTATCGTGTCTCTCCACCACATTCTGTATAGTCCGTCTGTGTTTCACATCGAACCACGCCTAGACAACTGACGCACGAGTGTATGCGTATGCAGCCTGTGTAGCACGCGAAGTAGGCAGCCGGCAAGCATGCCTACTAAAACCACAGCTCACCCTTTACCTTTAGTAAAGATATACAGAAGGGGAGAATTTAACCGTGGGAGAGCCACGGTTCGACCGGAGTGATACCACGGTCTCACAGAAAACCGGCGTGAAGCAGCACTGCACATTCTCCATTACTTGAACTATCTCAACTTTAAAAAATCACCTTAATTCGTCGCCCCGTTTTGCCGTGAAAGACGGACAAACAGTCTGACAGACAGACAAACACATTTATAATATTAGTAGGATGTAGAGATGATAAAAGATTGTACTAACAACGAAAACATCCATGGGTAAGAAAAGGTTGAGAACCTTTTGATCTAGATACTTAGTTAAGTAGGTAAAATTCGCTTTAATTGAGTTATGAGTTCTGGCAAGCTGCAAGTACGGGCGGCTAATGTGTAATGAAGATCGTTTGCACAGAGGCCAGTGAGGGGCCAGTCTAGTAGAATTGTAACATCGATACTTTACTGAAATCGATCCAGCTATAAATTCTACAGTACAGTAAGTGATGTTGTAATTAAATCCGACTTTGATTTAATATTAATTTTATAGGTAACTTTATCACATTAAGTTGGTAGTGTTGAGTATACGAAGGCCCGTGAGCTAGTGCTATAACGTGTATGTGTGTAAAGTTTGAAAGAAGGATGTATGTATCGATAAGCATCTCTATGGGTTGGTTGTCAGTTGTCACTAAAAAATATGTCAAAGCCGTGCTATGTAATGTAGTATTTCGTCTCTCGTATTTTATACAATAAATGCAATTAGTGCTTAAAATCCCTGGAGTTTAACTCTGCCCAATAGGTTATGGGCCCAGGGTGCGATAGGCAATTGATTTCGTGACTTTTATAGTGAAAAACTAAAAAGTAGAGCAGTGTAAACAAATTATTGGACTCGCCCGTGATGCACATAAACTGTGATCGTGAAATGTAAAAGTGGACTTACCCAAGTTGTTTACATCGTATTTTCTCGTGTTCGCCGTTTCTATTTTGATTTGAAGTTCTTGTTGAAAAAACCTAACTATGGCTGCTTCTATAATAAAAATTGACCAGCTGTCTGCAGATAATTATGATACGTGGCAGATTCACATGAGAGCAATTTTGAAGAAAAATGATTTGTGGGATTACGTGTCGGGTGTTATTGAGAAGCCTCATAGAACAGATCCAAAGTATGCAGACTGGATCAAGTTGGACGGGAAGGCTGAATCAGATATACTGTTGGCCGTCAGTCCTAGTGAACTCGCAGCGTTGGATGGTTTAGAAACTGCGAAAGCGATATGGGAGAAATTGAAATCAATGTACCAGTCTAGTGGACCTGCGCGAAAAGCCTCATTGTTAAAGAAGCTTGTGTTGACGCGTATGCAGGAAGAAGATGACCTGCGAAAGCATATTGCAGATTTTTTTGATGCAGTGAAGAAACTCAAAGAAATCGGGTTAGTGGTGATTGACGAGCTATTGGCAATTTTACTGTTGTATAGCCTACCAGATTCGTTTGCTATGTTTCGTACTGCAATGGAATCGCGAGACGGTTTGCCGTCTACGGAGATACTGAAAGTAAAGATTTTCGAAGATTATGAAGGCAGGAAAGCTACAGTAACTGACCAGGGAGCTATGTTTGCGAAACGCTTTCACCAGAAACCGCAACAGAAGAACGTCACGCAAGATCACATAGTACATAACAACAAAAGTAAGATAGAGTGTTATCGTTGTGGACGTCGAGGGCATTATGCTAGAGAATGTAAGACGAAAATAATAACGACTAAAAGTAAACAGACTGCACAACAAGCAGATTCTGAACGGCATGATTTGACGACGATGTTGAGCACGACCGAAAAGGTCATGTTGGGTGAACAGAAAAATCCTATTTGGTGCATAGATAGTGGTTGTACTGGCCATATGTGCAATGACAAACACATGATGCAAGAATTCACACGACTCGAAAATGAACTGAATTTGGCAAATAATGAGAGTACACAAATAACTGGAATGGGTAATGTTACTATTTCGGTTGATACAGGTAGCGAAGAGCGCCGTGTAGAGTTGCAGAAAGTTTTCCATGTGCCAGATTTACGTACAGGTCTGTTATCAGTGGCAAAAATGGCTGATCACGGATTCAAGGTTCATTTTAGAAAGAACGATGCTGTTGTTATTGACAAAAGGTTCACATGCGAGCAGATCGAGTGGGTAATTTATACCACGTGAGATTGAGTCAAGAGAATGCTCATAATGTTGGAGTGGGGAAGAAGCCAATTGATATGTGGCATCAACGCTTAGGACACATCAATGAACGTGACCTCAGAGCTATGGCTAAGAATGGCTTAGTGCATGGTTTGACCTTTGACTGCAGTGAAAAACTGTCCGAATGTGAGATATGCTTAAGTCAAAAACAGACGAGTAAACCATTTCCTAAAGGAAGCGTAAACTGCACGAATGATTTACTTGAAATTGTACACACCGATGTTTGTGGACCGATGAGACATCAGTCATTTGGTAAAAAGAAATATTTTGTCACTTTTATCGATGACAAGTCCCGCTGGTGTGAAGTTTATTTTGTTGCCAACAAAAGTGATGTTTTTGGAGTTTTTAAAGATTATAAAGCATATGTGGAGAAGGCATCAGGAAAGAAAATTAAGAATTTGCAATCAGATAATGGAAAAGAGTACGTGAACAAAGAATTTGATGATTTCTTGAAGAAAGAAGGAATTTAAAGAAGATTGACTGTGCCGTACACACCTCAGCAGAACGGTGTCGCAGAGAGGAAAAACAGGACGCTTATTGAAATGGCGCGCTGTATGATGCGTCAAGCTGGTAGTCCACCATCGTTTTGGGCTGAAGCTGTAAACACCGCTAATTATATAAGAAATAGATGTCCTACTACTGCTTTAAATGGTGAGATACCATATACAGTATGGAAAGGTAGAAAACCTACAGTTATATACATGAATCTTTTTGGAGCCAAAGTTTTCTACAAAGAAAAAGGGACGCCGAAAGGAAAATTCGAATCTAATTCGGCAGTTGGAATCTTCATGGGATATGACAAACAATCTAAAGCTTATAGAGTTCATGATCCAAGAACAAAGAGGATTATAGTAACACGAGATGTTAACTTCATGAAAGAACCTGCTTTTGACCATGAATATAGAGAGATTCTAGAAACAGAAGATGAAGAAGAAGATAAAAATATAGAAGTAAGTTTACATGAGACAAATAATGAAGAAGATACGTCTAAAGTGAGAAAATCGCTTGATAAAGTAAATGAAGAAGACACTGAAACTAATGAAAGACGACCTACAAAGAGAAACTCTAGAATTGCATGGGAAAATTTGATAGAACCAACTCCTAAAAGAGGTAGAGGAAGACCAAAACTTATACGAACTGGTTCAGTGGGAAGACCCCGAAAAGAATATACACCATGGCAATACAGAGATGACAATAAAGAAATGACGGAAAGTGATAATTCAGATGATGATGAACATGTGTCACAAATGACAGCTGGGATTGCTACTGTTGAGCCTATGTCTTGGCAGGAAGCGGAAATGAGAAGTGATGCAACAGGCTGGAGAAAAGCATTAGAAGATGAACTTTTAGCACAAATAAAGAATGAAACGTGGGATATAGTAGCACGACCGCATGAGAGAAAAGTTATTGGCAATAGATTGGTATTTGTTACTTAAACTACTGGAAAGAAAGTTCGTTTGGTTGCTAAAGGCTGCTCTCAACGGCCTGGGGAGGATTTTCATGAGACATCATCTCCAGTTGTTAGAACGTCTTCTATAAGATTGATAGCAGCGTTGTCTGCGGAGTTGGGCTTAGAAATCCATCAAATGGATGTTGTGACCGCTTACCTGAATGGAAAATTAGATGAGAAAGTATATATGGAATTACCAGAACAATTACATGAGATATTGGATAAGATAGTTTCCAAGAAGGAGGTTGGAAAAAAGAGACAGATAGTCACAGATAAGAAGATTATAGAGACAGCGAAGTTATAGAATGAACAGATGAAAGAATGTGATGAAGCTGTATATTTGTTGAGAAAGTCATTGTATGGTTTGCGTCAGTCAGGTTTGCAATGGCATAAAGAGTTAGTTAGTCAGTTAAAAAAGATAGGATTCGAGGCGATGCCTCAAGAACCATGTGTATTTTTCTCAGAAAAGGGTGGAAAGGTTATGTTGATTGCTATTTATGTGGATGATATTATATTAGCGACGAATGATAATGTATGGCTGAATGATGTCAAGGAAAAATTAACACATGCATTTGATATGAAAGATTTTGGTAGAATTAAAACTTGCTTAGGAATTAAGTTTGAACGGGATACTGAGAACAGAGTGTACTTCTGAATATGGACTAGTGTATGAAAAGACAAACTTACCGTTATTTGGTGTGGTTGATGCTGACTGGGGTACGAATGTGATAGATCGTAGATCTTACTCTGGATTTGCTTTTATTCTGGCTGGTGGTCCAATAAGCTGGGAGGCGCGAAAACAGAGAACCATCGCACGTTCTAGCACCGAGGCTGAGTATATGGCTATTTCTGAGGCTACTAAGGAAGCTTTGTACTTAATGCGAGGTTGTTACGTTATTTAATGATAACCAAGGTGCCATAAAGCTCGCTCAGACGAGAAACTATCATTCGAGGACTAAACATATCGACGTAAGGCACCACTTTATTCGAGATTTGTGCGAAAAAGGTGTTGTATGTTTGAAATATTTACCTACAGAGAAAATGCCAGCAGATGTTTTGACGAAAGGTTTGAGTGCTAATAAACATCATGAATGCTTGCATAATCTTGGTATGATAGGTATGTGATTTTTGTTTTTCAGATTCGCTCACGACTTCGAGGGGAGGTGTTGAGTATACGAAGGCCCGTGAGCTAGTGCTATAACGTGTATGTGTGTAAAGTTTGAAAGAAGGATGTATGTATCGATAAGCATCTCTATGGGTTGGTTGTCAGTTGTCACTAAAAAATATGTCAAAGCCGTGCTATGTATTGTAGTATTTCGTCTCTCGTATTTTATACAATAAATGCAATTAGTGCTTAAAATCCCTGGAGTTTAACTCTGCCCAATAGGTAGCATAATTTCTGTTATTTTCTGTTGTCTGATATATCCGGGATTAAGTTACTTAGTACGGAATCAGGTCAGTATGAGATGTTGTATGAATGTATTTATTTATTTAATGTCATTTAATAAATTGCATTGCTTTTTCCCATTGAAATACACTGATTCTCTCACTTACCCAAAGTTTTTCTGTAAAAAATCGCTACAAGCGATAACAGCGCCTTGTTTTTTATACAATAAATTAGCCAGACATTTCACATCAACCATTTAATATATTATTAATCTAGAACATTCCCTGTACTATGGATACGTACTAGAAGACAATACGAATTCGGCTACTCGTCGCCCAGTACATCCAGATGCGAGAAAATGTAGAAAAGTTTGTTTCCTAATTTAACCCGAGCGGGAATCGAATCCGAAATCTTCCCCGCTAAGGCGACAACTTAGCCACTGTGCCATAGAGGTCGTCGTCGTAGGGATTGTACCAATTCATTTATACTCCGCGTACTTTTTGATATCCTATAAATAAAGAGATAGTAAAATGGCGAATTAAAAAAAATCGCCTTCTCATAATTTATTTATTGCCTGTCGTATCATAAAAACGCCTCATTCTTCTGATCTTTTTTGTATGAGAAGGCGAATTTTTATTATTATATTTCACCCCCTGTTATTTAGAAAAAATCGTTCATATTTCGAATCCCAGGATACGAAAAGTGATTGCTAGGATGTGCTTATTTTTGAAGTAGGTTTATTATGTGGAATTCAATTAAAATTCCGCATGAAACCGAAACAACTGGTTTCGTGAACCGCATCCCATCGACGCGGCTTTGTGAATTTTATACGCTTTAAATTAATAGAGTATCATCGAATCGAGTGGTTGGTTATTCCCATCTCTCGAGTGCTCTAGCTCGCTAGTTAAAAGTTCCAACCCCAGTTTTAGTTTGTTATCAGGTACCCTTAACGTGTAAGTAAAAGGTATGCACTCTCATATGAATGAAGCACGTATTTTTTCCATTAATAATAATAATATCCTCCAAACGATTACCTCCATGGCCGTGTGGTCCCCGGCAGAGTAGAATAGGCCACCCTCACTCTTACCGAGGTGTCGTAAAAGGCGACTAAGGTAAAGCTGCTGCTGGCAAGATCATCAGCACCCAGAGAAGGAAAACTCTGCATTTATATCAAAACCCTCGCCAACCCGTCTGCCAAGCGTGGTGAGTATGGCAATTACCCCTCATGTGATTGAGGGAGGCCCGTGCCCCAGCAGTGGGGACTTAAATGGGCTGACGATGACGATGAAACGATTACGACTAGGGCGGAAAATTTCAACGATCAGGCATGGATATATTAAAGATGACAAGTGTGTGCGCAAACACAAGTGCACTCTCTATTTCCTTACCCTTAAATTCCGTTGGGACACCAGAGTGACATGACCAGAGAAGGACTTGACGTCCTGCAACCGATCACGGCTACACCGCGGCGGCCAACCTTAACGATCAGCCACGTACCCAGGATATACTCTTAAGTGCTAAAGTGTGTGTACAAACACAAGTGCATTCTCTATTCCCTTATCCTCATTTTACGATGGGACACCAGAGTAACACGACCTAAGAGGGATCGAATGCACGACCAAGCATGGCTTAACGTGCTTTTCTAGGTACGGGGGTACAAGACCGCCAACTTCCAGACTCCGGGCTGATACTAAGAATTTCTTACCCATAACGTAGGTACAATTTTTTTATTGATGCCGGGAAAGTGCGACCCACTAACCACTGCGTCACCGAGGTAGCCTTCACATAACGTAATCCTAGCGTGTCCACACCATACATCACCTTTTAATTCCAAGTGAGAGAGGGAGACATAAGACAGTTATGCTTACGAAAGATAGAGGAAGCTCTTCAGTTTTCATTCAAATTTCTTTTAATGTCCTCCAAACCGATATTTCGGTCGTGGCCGCGAATCACAGCGAACAGCTATCGACGTAGAATATTATGTGAACAAGTGTTTGCGCAGACACAAGTGCACTCTCTGTTACCTTACCCTCATATTTCGGTGGGGCACCAGTGTGACACCACCGAAGAGAGATCAGGCGTAGGACCAACGGCTTTACTTGTTTTCTGAGGCACGTGGGTACAACAAGATCCCCAAAAATACTTACGTACAAATTTTGGTTCGACCCGGGGATCAAACCTGGGACCCTATGCGAAGCAGTCGCCTTAAAGTCCGACCCACTATAACCACTGCGCGACAGAGGCAGGCAAATTGCTTGCAATACGCATAAGAATCGTAAATCTTCGAAAAGTTGGTACATACTAGCCCTTCTGTTTTGGGCGATACCCAAATTTGTACTGGTACATGTACTATTGGAGAATCTAAATAAATAAAACCATAATGTAGCCTGATCTTAGTAGGTATATTATAAAATATACATGACTCCTCTTATGGTTACAAAAAAACCTAATCCTTGTGCGATGTAAAATTGAACAACGCCATCTATTAACAATTCTTGTAACTAAATATTATAATACTGGTCTTATAGAATGAGAAAAACGTAATGGTAGCGCGATGTAATAAGGCACAGCGCCATCTATTTGCAATTGTGGGAAATAATTATGTAAAGTATTCTTATTAAGATTATTGAGGAGATTAATTATGAAAATGAGGTAATAAATCATTATAACTATGGGGTTCGAACACCTTCGGATCTGCGATATTGCCTTTGTCACTGAGTGAGTAAGATGCCTAAAGACGATGATTGTGTGCAATTAATAAATAATACCCTCTTTCTGCATTCAGCCCCTTACTCGAAAAAGGTCACGTAATCATATGGCTATGCAGGGTTGCCACGTATAGGGCAAAAAAATCGGGACGATTGGGCATGCATCAGAGACGTTTGGAGTTTGGTCCAATCAAAGTGACACAATCAGTCAAAGACTGTGAGACAGTCTAAGGAAAATGAAACTTTTTTTTTTAAATTATTGCACAAAATTTTGTACCATGGGAGAACTTCAATTTGTATTTTTATTAGTATATATTTAATATAATATTTTTTTACAAACGTATTTCTTGTTGTTGTTGCTTTTAATTGTTTAGTTTTTTTTATTAGAATAGCCAGACATTTGGCCACAATCTCACCTGATGGTAAGTGATGATGTGGCCGAGGATGGATCATGCCTGTCTAGTAACAGCCTATTCACTCTTTACTTTAAACTAAACGAATATAATAGAATCAAACTCACCGCAAAGCACAACAGGCACATACTGGTATTTCTGCTGCCCCACAGATTACATAATACGCTGCGCGCGCGGGAGAAGGCAAAAACGGACGCGGTACAGGCGGCGCGCGGTAGATGGCGCGGTGGCACGTGACTGTGTTGGATACCCGTAAATGAATTGATTGAACCTCTCGCATATTGTCAAAAATCGGGAAAAAATCGATGGGTCGTCGGGACGCGGGACAATGTCGTCGAAATCGGGACAGTCCCGGCAAAATCAGGACGGGTGGCAACTCTGTGGCTACGTGACGCTACACCCTTACTCTCGCAGTCGATCGGCGCACGATCGCGCACATTCATTAAACCAAGTATTACAAGTAATTAATCACATTCAATCTACTTCAGCAGATACAAAAAAAAAATCTTTATTCTATTTAAGTCCATACAGAACATTTATGATTGTCAAAATATATTATGTGATCTACCGCTGATTCGGAATGTCAATTTTTACCAAGAATAATCAGAAACTCAGTAGTTACTCTTTTCAAATAATATTGTAATTACAACTTTCATTTTTTTCTGCTAGAGGCAACAAACGAACAAGCGAGTCACCTGATGGAAAGCAATCATCGCCGCCCATTAACATCCGCGTAACCAGAGAGATCGCTAATGCGTTGCCGGCCTTTTTAAGTCGTAGTAAGTTTTAAAACATTGCAATATTTAAAAAAAAATGATTTCACTTTAGACTATCGTATGGATAAATCGTCAAAGTAAAATTAAGAACTGAAATTATACTTTAGAGAACAAACGAGAAGATCAACATGTCCAGGAATCCCTATGATTTAAATAACTTACTACTTTCTGCATAAGGCCGTTTTTTACATGCAACTTAAACTTATGTATCGGTAAATCAATATTTTTTTGAGGTAACTCAGTAAACATTCTAATGCTCCCAAAAATGATTTTCCAATTATATGAAGTCTAAGATTTGGGGCAGCAAGCCTATGTTTATTTCGTGTGTTAAAGCTACAATAACGATGAACACTAGTGGGCCCACAAAATAATTAAGAACTCACCATACGTCTCAGATGCGAACCATGGGGTCATGGTTCGCATCCGAGAATGCACCTCTGGATTTTCAAGTGCGTATTTTTATCATTGGCTCAGTAGTGACAGAGACAAAACATCACGAGGAAACCTCACGTTTCGGATAGTTTCTGAAACGTGTAACCATGATTCAGTTGGTTTGGTTCCTCTGTTAAAGGGTTGTGATGATCAGACGGCAATCACCATGTTGTAATTACCAGATTAGCAAGCTTAAGTGGCAGTGGGCTGGCCATATTAGCCGCAGAACCGACAACCGATGGGGTAAACGAGTTCTAGAGTGGAGACCGCGTCTTGGCAAACGTAAAGGGCGCCCTCTGGCTAGGTGGGGGGACGATCTGCGCAGAATGGCTGGCAAGAGCTGGATGCGAGAAGCCATGGATAGATCAATTGGAGAGGCCTTCGTCCAGCAGTGGACAGCGATAGGCTGATGATGATGATAAACTACCAGATTCCCCAAATCATGGTCTAAGCGTACCCTGGGCTCCAAAGCGACAGCTTGGGACGGCCCATGCCGGGAGAAGGGTAGTTAAAGATTGGTAGCGCACTTGTGACTCTACTGTTGGGCGGCGGGAATCGCTTTCCATCTGGTTATCCGTCTGATTGTCTGCCGCCTTTAACATACAAAATATTTTTACAATTTGTTTCCCGTATGTCCATCATTTTAGGACATATTAATAAAGAATGAAGCTTCGAGTATTATAAAGAAAATTCATTTTAGAATTTGTAAGTAAAAATACAAAAAGGGACTACCAAGTCTTAAATTAATATACATGACAGCGGAAATATTCAGTCCAGGCGTAGCTTTCACTGACAATTTTATTCTTAGTAAGATTTTAGATACTAGATCTGAGTCAGCGGTGTTTCTTTGACGAAATTGTTGTCTGGTTGACACTCCGGAATCCATAAGACGTGCGTGACTGGAATACGCGGTGTTGTTTTTTAGTGCCATTCCTTACTGCTCGTAAAATACTATTTTCTAAGAGTTATTTCTTAATAGTAAGTCTTATTTTCGTAAGCAGTAGCTCGGCGGTGAGGACAAACATCGTGAGGAAATCTGCACGTTGCGGATAGTTTCTGAAATCTGACCATGATTCAGTTGGTCTGGTTCCCCTATAGAGGGTTGGGAATGTTAGACGGTGGTCGCTTCTTTGTAATTACCATTATCCTCAAACCCTGAATCATGGTCCAAGCGTACCCCGGGCTCCAGAGCGACAGATTTGTACGCAACAGGGAATTAGACGTGTGTAACTTTTTACTGAAACGACTCAGTGATCCAACTCATCCAAATGATACACTGTTGAATCTAAAATGTTCACTCGGAATGTATCATTCGACTCAAATGGATCTTGGCGGTAGTAATCTCGCTCACTGAGCACGAGCCGAATGATTCCAATGAGCTGAATGATCCGAGTGAGCCGAATGATAAATAAATAATAATTAAATATTTCACAACATCAAATACATTGATCTGACTCCGAGATAAGTAGCTCAAGCACCATTGACTTCGACGTGGAAATAAAACTTTATTATTTAAAGCTATTTTTATTAAATTATTCTTGAGACGGGTGAAGTGGTAAATGACTAAGTTAGGACTCATATTCTACAATACAAGTTGCGATGCATTTGTAGAACAAGGTATTCCACTTTTTACGAAATGCTACATTGTACTGAAATATTTAATGCCAAATTTGTACGAGTATGTAACATTGTGTAGAATTTTAACATTGTGGAAATATACAACTTATTTATTTATTTTTCTGTAAGTGGTGGTGGCTTCGATCATGAGGTTTCATCGATAAAAAGTGGGTCGTAAATCCGTAATGATAAAATGTTTTTTTGAATGCACACCACCCTGCTGATAACACGTTTTTTCTTAGAGTTTTGAAGGGACCATCAAACTGGGGTCACCGAATACCGGGGTTTTATTGAATGGCTGTGACTATGACTGGCTTTGGCTGTAGTGCACTACCGCATTGAAATAATATTGACACGAATCTTCCTTCTAAGTATGTTTGTTTGTCTTGGTTAGTCTTTTTGTACGACTATGTGCTGTCTATGAGTATGTATTTTATCTGTTTAGTTTTAGTTAGCGATCTACTAAACAAAAAACTCAACTAAAACTTATTAATTAGTCTTAATTCACCGGCCAATTTCACCATTATCATACGTGTCTCTTTATGCACTTGACATTAGCAGAATTGTCTGCGTCTTCACCGACGCATAGCAGCCATAACAAAAAAAAAAGAAATGATAGTGTGGGTCACAGACCAATTAGTGTGGGTGATTGGACTGTATATAATGCTGGTGTTCGGGTGCCAGTAAAATACTGATAGTGGCAAAAACTACATATTTCGCTTCTGGTCAAGGCATAGACTTCGGATGCCGATAGGTCAAGGTCTCAGCAAAGATAATTAATAAACAAAACAATAATAAATCAATACAGCAAAAAATCAACACAATATAAAAAAGGCTTGTCCCGCCGTCGATTCTCTAAATAAAGACTAAGATCTGTAAACTTTGTGCAATAAAGTGTATCCATCTATCTAATCTCTATGTACAGATTTGTTTTTATAGTGGCACAGTATATTGTTTCTCCTCAGCCTGATGGTAAGCAAGAGAAGAGTCGACGTTGCGATTACAACGGAAGCGATGTAAGGCATCACCTCCGTTGCAATTACAACGGAAGCGATGTCAGGCATCAATCACCTCCGTTGGGACTGCCATACTGGGCCGCGAGATGCTTCTTCACGCTTCGTTTGAAGGAATCCATATTATAGGCAGTAGGTAGGTAGGTAGGTAGTATATTTAGGATATTATTTTTCTTAAGTTGATAGTTTTACACTTGACATTTTAATAGAATCTGTTTTCCTCTACACCCAACAAATTAATTAAAACTTAGTTGGTTTCAATCTTGTCGTCCTTATTTTGATCAACATAATATTAGATATTAGTTAATTTCGTGTTCGTATGAAGTAATATTCGTTGGGACCGTCGCCATTACTAGTGTTGTGAAGATCCAGAGTACTGCATAGTTCACTTAACAAGCCCGTTCTTGTCACTCACTTTTTCTTGTCCCATGTAGTGCATTATTTAGTTCAATATCTTTAGTTCCTTATTATCATCAACTTATTATCACTCAGTATTATAATGGACAACATTTCAAAATTGCTAAGCTCTGAAACAAAAAATACCAATTCTTTATTTACTTTTCCGCTGCTCGAATATATATTTATTAATTTTTTATATTGCTTATTTACTGAGAAAAAAATTAAAAACTAAAAAACGTAAGATGACGTCATCGGACGGCAGAATGTAAAATATTTCTTTGCTTAGCACATTATAGTTTTAAATTTACGAAATGCCAAACCCATGACATGCAACTGTCAAAAAAAGACCACTTGTAAATTTTGAATGAATGAATGACGTTGACAATGTTGACACTAGTATTATTTACCTTTGACAGTAGTACCTTTTTTTATTAAAACAATGATAAGCAAAGGAATATCACTGTATTCAGCCGTCCGATGACGTCATTTAGCGCTTACGTCTATTTAGAATATAAAGAATTTCAATAATTATTTTATGCATGAAAATGGACAAATTTTGAAAAAAGAAAAAATATGGGTCTGTTCATTTTATGTCTATTTTCATATAAAAAAACAATATGGACATGTTAAAAATATGAAATGTTGTCCATTAAACTACTTATTCGATTGAACTAAAAGAACATACAATACAACAGAGTGAAAAAGCTACTTCTGAGTACACCCGCTCCATCTTAGATTTCCTTTCAACTCTAGAGTTCACTGTGAAGCCAAGAGCAAACCCATCATCAAAAAAAAAACATCTAACTACATGAGTGATATTTTTTTTCTTTTTGAATTAAAAATAAATTAACTGCCTCAAATTCCCGACTAAAATTGAATCCTTTAAGCATCTATACGATCGTGCAATACTATTGAATATTTAACTGGTCATACTTTTATGGGATTCACAAAACGATATAATTTAACGTATCGGTATTAGTTTGCGTGCCTAACAGGGTCCGTCATATTGGAAAATAAAATAAAATAAGTAAAAAAGTCTTTATTCAATTTAAGTCCATCATCATCGTCAGCCCATTTAAGTCCCCACTGCTGGGGCACGGGCCTCCCTCAATCACATGAGGGGTAATTGCCATACTCACCACGCTTGGCAGACGGGTTGGCGAGGATTGGAGGATTGGATTTAAGTCCATACAGAACATTTATGAATTTCAAATATTATGTAATCTACCGTTCTTATTCTTCTGTTCTATTTCTTATTTTTATGTTCTAGCACAAAACATCTGTTTGAACAACATGGTTGGGGAATAAAGTATTAAGTTTTTTTTATGATATAGGAGTAGACGAGCAGATGTATCACCTGATGGTAAGCGATTACCAATACCCATGGACACCTGTCACGTCAAAGGAGTCACAGGTGCGCTGCCGGCCTTTTTAAAAGGGAGTACGCTCTTTAGTATTGGATTCTTTTGGGGTTCAGTGAACTGTATTTAGCAAGTTCTGGTTATAATTAATAATGTTCGTGAACAGGACAGGTGACCCTGTATAATTACCCGTGTTAATTGGATTCTGGCAATTTTAATATAAAATATGTACCTACGACAACAGATTGTAATTTAGCAATAAATTAGCGTAAATTAATTATCTATTTCTGATTAATGTATAATCCCTGCGTAATTAAAAGCTTAAGGTGACGCATCGGCATAATAACTAGCGCCACCAGTAAATTTGTATTATTTTTTTCGAATATGAACATTTTTAAAAAAAGAACAACTGTGAATACATAAAGGAAAGTATTAAGATCTTTTTAGATGTCATCATCATCATTTCAGCCAATAGATCTCCACACAGATCGGTCCTGTGCCGCCCGCATCCAATGGATTCCCGCGATCTTCACCAGATTGTCGGTTCACCTTGTGGGGGGGCTGCCACGGCTGCGACTTCCTGTACGTGGCCTCCACTCGAGGACCTTTCCGCCCCAACGGCCGTCTGTTCTCCTCGCTATGTGCCCTGCCCATTGCCACTTGAGGCATGCAATCCTTTGGGCTGTTTTAGATGTACTTGTGTAACATTATCTTCGTACAAGTAACCATAACTCTTAATTTTGCCTAAAGTGGAAAATTATAGCAATATAAAAAATTGGTTACTTCTAGACAGAAATTATGAAACAATTTTGTTTCAAAAGATTCTTAAGGTGACGGGTAGGGCACACTAGCGACGACAATCGATTTTAATTTTTAGCTACTAAACCGGATCTATTTTAAACAATCTCGGCAAACACTTATACTATTTATTAAATAACCATGCACTAATGTTGGGTCCATTTTTGTACAATAAGAGTTACATTTAAAATAAGAATACCAGGAAAACATAGATTTGTAAGAGGCATGTATGTACCTGCCTGTATAATTATCTGCCAAGTTATCATAGTTAGGTGGCACTAGATGGCGCGACCGTGCTAAGCAATGATTGTACATGGTTTCCATTGTACAAGGGAAGACCTTAATTTTGGATCAGAACAATGTATGTGATGTTGTCTTAAGTAATTGGTTTATTTATAACATCAAGATGACTCGTTTGGAATAGTGGTAGTGAACGCTGCCTTTCGTCCAAGGGTTGCGGGTTCGATCCCCGCACTGTACAAATATTTGTGTGCATGAACATGTCTGTTTTTATTGGTCTGGGTGTTTTCTATGTATTATAAGTATGTTTTTACAAAAGAAAAGTATTATATGTAATCCCACTGTTGATTCTGATATCCGTAACACAGGTGCTTGAGCTACCTATCTCGGAGTCAGATCAATGTATGTGATGTTGTGAAATACTTATTTATTTATCATAGATGCTAATTTTGATACCCAAAACACCAGTGTTTAATCTACTTACTTTGAGCTCAGATGAATGTACTTATAATGTGGAGTTATTTATTTAACATGAAATATTTTCCAAACTTTGAATCTACGACCTTTGGCGTATGAATCAGTCTCTGGTACACATCATACGTACATAATTATAGTTTCTTAATTTTTATCACAAGCGCAAACTTAATCTTAGAGTATGTATCTGCACGAATTTGTTTGTATATCCCTCAATATCCCTAAGGATTTCAAGATTGCAAAAACCACATCTAGATAATATCACTTCAAAAAACACTGTCCGCAAAACTGGAACATTATTGTACATTACTCTAAATATGTTTTATCCACTTAACTGATTGTGCAATTACGCAAATGTTTCGTCTTAGAAAACTGCTATAATCAACGCGAAAAGCTCAAACTCTCCGATTATATTACAACAGAAGGTACACTTAAGGGTTTTTTACTTTGGGTACCTAAGACTCTCTGTCGCACTTAGTTAGTCCTAACACAACAGCGAACATGAAGAGCCTGGACAGCTAGTCGACCGTCCTTTCCCATCCTGATCGTGTCCCTCCTTAACTCCCTCAATCTGCGCCCCTTGATTTGCCGGTTTGATCGGAATGCGGCTGGGTATGGTGCCAAGTCGCACTCAGTAAAAAATAAAAATAAATAAAATAAAATGATTTTATTTCAGATAACTTTGATCCATAACATTAATTTATAAATAATTAAATAATTTGTATTAGTACAGCTTAACCTTAAGTTGTTAGTACCTAAAGTTGTAGAATTGAATTTGAAAATTAACTGAATTAAAATACCTACATAATATGAAATAACAATGAAATTTAAATTAAATCAACCAAATCTTAAAACACTAATAATAACAATAGTAAAAGTAAAATAAAATGAAATTAAAAAATAGAATTTAAAAATAAAATAAAATAAAATTAGAATTAAAATCAAAATTAAATTAAATTAAGGAAGTTATCGAGATCAAATCGGATCATTAGTTTCCGCGATCACTCTCCTCACAAAGCAGTTCGTTGTAATCCAAAAAAATGTTTTCTCACACGTTCCATACATCTACCGATCACCAATCCCACATGGATTCATGAGCGTAAAACCTTCCTTTAAATCATCACTAAAATAACAGCGTTGCCTGGTAACCAATCAGTATAGAGATGAGCATGCGCTACGATTTGTTTGCTATCGCCCGTAGCACTTTCGTAGCACACCTGCCCGTAGAACGCTACGTCGTGCTACGAAAATGACCGTTGGCTTAAAACAATAGATTTTGTTTTATATTTGGAATTTCACTTACCTACTTACTCCGCTGGCTCAGCGACTCAAATAGAGTCTTGGCCACCGATACAAGAGTACGCCACTTACACACACACAGGGTGCGTTTAAACCTTGAACCAGTAAGTTTTGAGTGTAAAGATGTATATTGAGCACTTTACACCATGGGAGAGTCACGCTTCGGCATGAATAGGCTGGCTCGACCGGAGGTGTACCACGGCCTAACAGAAAACCGGCGTGAATCAGCAATGTGCTGTGTTTCGCTGCGTAATTGAGTGTACCGGAGGTTCAATCTAGGGGAAAGGGGGATTTAAAGGTTGGCAGCGCACTTGTGACTCCACTGGTGTTGCGAGTGTCTATGGGCGCCGGCAATCGCTTACCATCAGGTGATTTGTCTGCTCGTCTGCCACCTATCACATAAATGGCATGGTGCAGCTTATGGGTAAACGCATTGTTTAGGCTTTTCTATTAAACACATCATCTTCGGGAAGAGGGGGAAATGGGAGTTTAAAGGTTAGCAGCGCACTGTGTGACCCCACTGGTGTTGCAGTAGACAGCAGAGACGATACTTCACGCCGGTTTTCTATGAGCTCGTGGTATCTCTGGTCGAGCCGGCCCTTTCATGCCGAAGCATAGCTTTCCGACGGTTTACTGTGAAATGTGTCTCTTCTGTACATTATGTATGTTGTGCCCGCGTCCTTGCTTATACATTACTGACTTAGCACTTTTGAAGAAAGAGGGGAACAAAATATGTTGGGCCACGCTAAGTCTGACGTATAACTTAACTCAGGGCTTCTGTTAATGACTTTGTAGAAGAATTTCGTGGAAACGAAGACGATAAGGATCAAGGCCTATGGAAGTTAATGTCTTTACTAAAGAATGCAAGGTTTATTGAAATTGAGTCTTCCTTCCATGTAAAACCAAACCTGCATATTTGTAAAGGCAAATAATACAGTTTGTCAGAGTAAAAAATTGGAATAATAATTACAGTTCAAATTAACAATGTCAATTAAATAATTATACAAATAAATTAAATACAAACAAATAATATGAATTAATATATTAAAAAGTATATAAACAATGTCAAGATTAATATTACAGTTTGTCAGAATAGAAATTAGAATTATAATTAGAATTCAAATTAACAATATCAATTAATAATATTACAAGTAAATTTAGTATGATCCTTATCTTTATAAATTTCAAGAAGGAGCGGGGTCTCTAAACACAGGTATTGCATACTCAAATAGAGACCCCAGCCATTTGTAATGTATGTAATTTAAAAGATATTAAATAAACATTTTTCATAAGTGTCCTCACGAGCCTGGTCTTCATGGGGTTTGTAATGTTCCTATTCCTACATATCCATGTTGTTTCCATAATATCTCGTAAAAAATATTGCTTGTCTACCTAAGAAAACCGCAACAGAAATATTATAGACCTCGTATAAACTGTGTGGTTACGACACCGACATAAAATCAGATCTATATTTGTCATGACATATGGGGAAACATTTTTTTACGATATGGAATTCACAGTAAAAGTTGGTTGTATTTTATGGCTTCTAATAAACCGTGCTCACAGTTTTTTTGTTCAGAATATTTACGCAATGCGATGAAAATCATTGTCATATGTTTGTGTTGATGAAAATAAATCGTATTTAAGTAGAAAATATTATTATTTACAACAGAAAAAAAACGTTGTTAAGAAATTGGTAGTGACCCTGCCTCTTACGCCAAAGGTCGTGGGTTCGATTCCCACCCTGGACAAACATTCGTGCGATGAACACTTGTGTTTGTTCAGTGTCTGGGTGTAATATATGTATTTAAGTATATATTTGTGTTCCTCTGTTGTCTGATATCTGTAACACAAGTGCTTAAGCTACTTAGTACGGAATCAGGTCAACGTATGAGATGTTGTGAGAATTATTATTATTATTATTAATAAATATTCTCTCGTCACCCCTATTTAAGGTTGTCAGATCCCAATGTCGGGAGCGATACATTGTTCAGGATTTTAGTAGAGAGAAGTAAAGGACACGCGAAAAATTACCGAAAAACGTTTCCAGTTTAAAGGCTGGAAACGTTTTTCGGTATATTTTTCTTTTTTATGCTAGAGGCGGACAAACGAGCAAGCGAGTCACCTGATGGAAAGTAATCAACGCCGCCCATGAACATCCGCGAAATCAGAGAGAACTAATGTGCTATTGTGCTATATATAGTGCTATCTAATGAGCTAATGTGTCATTATAAATAGATAGATAGATACACTTTATTGAACACAATTTACAGATCTAAGCCTAAGTTATTATACTAAAACAATATAGGCCGTCTTATCGCTAATAGCGATCTCTTCCAGACAATCTCAGGGTAGAGAAAAAGTATAGCGAATTAAGAAAAGGGGTAAGGCAGTGCAAGTCAGAAAAAGAGAAAAAAAAGACATTGTATAAATACGAGTGTGGTATATACATACATACATTATATTAAATAAATATATACTAGCTATAAATACTAATTATCATCATTTCAGCTAATAAACATCTACTTCTGGGCATAGGCCTACCCCAATGATCTCGACACACCGCCACCTTCACCAGATCGTCAGTCCACCTTGTGGTGGGCCTGGCACGGCTTATACGTGGCCTCCAATCGTAGACCTTTCTGCTCGAACTGATCTCCTCACAATGAACCCTGCCCATTCGCAATGAACAATTGAGGCATGCACTATTCATTCAGGTCCAGAATAATATTCATTCGGATGTAATTTTGATTTTCTAAGTCATAAATCATCAACTCAGCGTGTAATCATTGCTTCTGAGTATGCTTGGACCAAGATCCAGGATTTGGGAAGTCGCGGTGGGGTACGTTGGCCGTGTGGTCCCCGGCAGAGTAGAATAGGCCACCCTCACTATTACCGAGGTGTCGTAAAAGGCGACTAAGGTAAAGCTGCTGGCATGATCATCAGCGCCCAGAGAAGGAAAACTCTGCATTTATATCAAAACCCTCACCAACCCGTCTGCCAAGCGTGGTGAGTATGGCAATTACCCCTCATGTGATTGAGGGAGGCCCGTGCCCTAGCAGTGGGGACTTAAATGGGCTGATGATGATGATGATGATGTGGGGTACGACTGTCGTCTGGACTACGTAACTAGACCAACTGGACCATAATTGTCTGTTTGGAATAATTATCTCAACAATTGAAAAGCTATAAGAAACGTCCAGGTTTCCTAACGACGTTATCCCTCGTCGCCGAGAGAACGGTAGAAATACGCATATAGATTTGAAAAATCCAGGGGCACACTTCTTAATCCTCTGAGCCACCACAAATCCAAAGTCACGAACAGTACAAATTCAGGCGCTTAATATAACCCATATTGAACGGCGTGTTTCTTTTTATTCAAAAAAGCGTAAAGCGTTCTTTACGAATGGATGCTCGTAGAATATCGACAACATAATTAGGTACATACGTATTCGAAATACGTATTCCACGAAAAAATAAATATGTGAAAATGCACACTGTACTTTGCCGAAATGGGGAGAACACCTTGTATGCAAATGTATAAAGACCCAGGGTATTGACATTAGATCCGTCATTTATCACCTACGCCTGTTAAGGTGACGGGTAGGGCACACTAGCGACGCCAATCGATTTTAATTTTCAGCTACTAAACCGGATCTATTTTAAACAATTTCAGGGTTACAACCTCTCGGCAAACACTTATACTATTTATTTAATAATCATGCACAAATGCGGACCCAACATTTGTACGCGAAAAATTTATTCACGCTAAAAGTGGCCGCTTTTGGCGGTAATCAATTTTTCACGTACGAATACGGACCCAACATTTGTGCATGGTTATTTAATCAACATTATAAGTGTTTGCTGAGAGGTTGTAGCCCCGAAATTGTTTAAAATAGATTCGGTTTCATCATCATCAGCCCATTTAAGTCACACCACGCTTGGCAGACGGGTTGGCGAGGGTTTTGATATAAATGCAGAGTTTTCCTTCTCTGGGTGCTGATGATCATGCCAGCAGCTTTACCTTAGTCGCCTTTTACGACACCTCGGTAAGAGTGAGTCTGGCCTATTTTACTCTGCCGAGACCACACGGCACAGCAGATTCGGTTTAGTAGCTAATAATTAAAAATGAATGGTGTCGCTAGTTAGGGCTACCCGTCGCCTTAAGCTTCAGCTCCCATATTTCGTGCTCTCAACGTAAAGTTGAGATTCGAACGACTGAAATATAAGTGACACTTTGATAGATCGAATAGGCGATTTAGCCAGATTTTTATTCCTCTTACAAACGACCGGTTGGTATGGTCGGGTAAGAATCTAAATTGAAGCATTGCCGTTCATATCGTGAATAATGCATCGATGAATAGCGACGGGGAAAATGTGCCCATTGAGTAACTTATATAATGTGACTTCCATATCATAATAGCTGAACGATACTTACCTAGATTATGATCTAGTTCTAGTGACGTTGAGGATACTGAGTAGCTCAGAGGTAACTCTAGTCGAAACGTCTTCATTTTGAATCTACTGACTATCGAAGTATGACGCTTGTACCTATATAGTTCAGTTGTTCATAGCCAATGCCACCATCAAATCTTTAACTTAACTAATTTCAATCATATACAGTTAAATCATATTTTTTTCTAGTTCTATAATCAGACCTTTATATGTGCCTTTCCATCAGGTGTGCCGTCTGCTCGTTTGTCCGCTATAATATAAAATGTGCAAAATGAAAAAAGCAATTTTAAAAGAAGCAAGAATATCCCAGAGAAAATTAACAGAGAGCATTTAAAATTACGCGCTGCCAAGGAAGCAAGTATTTTTATAACGGGACTTTAACTACCCATAAGCTAGCTAGGTGCTTGGTAACAGCTTAAATATTTTGCGAATTTCCCAGTCTGCCTCGCTCCGGATGTATGCTTAACCGGGACAAAACTCTGGAAATTTGGGGTGACTTTCCAACTAATTACCAGGGTTTAGGTTTAATGTAATTTAAAAAAAGGCTGGTTTAATATTTCGATAATTTTATGCACCTTGCTTATATCTTAATGCATTGTAGGAGAGTTGTACAGTATTATTACAAGGGCCGTAAAGTCCTTGAGTGGAGACCGCGACTCGGTAAGCGTAGTGTAGGATGCCCTGCGACAAGATGGGATGATGACATTCGAAGGCTGGCTGGTGTGGGCTGGATGAGAGTGGCCGAAAATCGGGAGCAGTGGCGTGCATTAGGGAAGACCTATGTCCAGCAGTGGACGAGTGTGGGTTGCTGATGATGATGATGATGATGATTACAAGGGCGTTAAGCAAAGGGGTTTGGGGATAATTTTGGCGCACTACTGTTTGGTTTTTTTTCGAATTAGCGGTGAAGGTTAAAAACTTTAAAAATCGAAAGATCATATCAAAATAAATCGAAATAATCATTAGGTAAAACCTTGTCAAGCGTCAAGTTTTCAAGTTAATGAACTAAATTAAGATGTAAAATAATTAAAAATTACATATTTGTCAGTGTGTCACTCAAAGGTCAGTGCATAAAAATATTTAATGGCAAAAGCCTATTATACACTTGATGATTACTTAAATGACAAGAATTTGTGGAAATGATAAACGGTCCGCCTACACTCTTGATATTTTGCGATTAAAAAGAGGAACTGGCGGACTTTCCTGCCGGATCTTCTCGTCAGAATCAACTTTCCGCTTCCGGTGGCATTATATTTATCACAGAATCACATTATATTTATTCATTTTTAGTATATTTTTGTATCGACATAATATGTTTAATTACATGCATAATATACATAGATATAATTTATATTTTTCATGTATGACGATTTGTAAGAGCTGTATCTTGTATACAGCTCTTACAAATAAAGTACTTACCTATGCAAATAAAGTACTTTTAAATTTTAAAACCTGACATTTTACTAGGTTTTGCCTCAGGACTACTACAGGATTTATAAGGTTTCATTCATAGCCTCCATGTTTGATGATTCGATAAGCCAGGAGGGCCAGGCATAGAAAAATTGCGTGGTGTTTGCATATTTCAGGGCCAATAAAAATCTAATTTCAGGACTGAGGCGAGGTACCAAGCGATAATACGTGTGTGAAATATTCTTTGGGTAAAATAAACGTGTTTGCATAGACCAAATAACAATCAAAACACCAAGGAAAGTACTATTATTCGAAAACCCCATGAAAAAAATATTGTGCAGTTAAAGAAATAGGTACCTAGTCTGCTCGTTTGCCTATTAAGTTTACTTTTTTTTCATAATATAATTATTTTGTGCTCATAATATTTTTATGATGGTTTCCTTGTTATCCATCGGTTCCGATCGTGTCAAAGTTAACTACAGGAATACGTGAATGCCCCAGAGCAGTATAAACTCAACAACAACACAATAAGATCTACATGCAACATCCAACAATTAATCTAACGGCGTCCCAACCATACCGAAGCAAATATTTGGAATTACATCTGAATTGCAAAACACACAGTTGTCATTTAAAACTGTTCCCGTGGAACAACTCGGCGTATCTTAGTGGAGTGCTCGGCAAATATCGGTGCACAATGTAAACCATTCAGCCATTCGCGAATACTTTATACCTACTTCTAGGTGACGAGTACTTGCATACTGCGATTTAAATAACATTTCGAATAAATTTTTACCTACTAAAACAATACTTTTTTGATAAGTTTCTTAAAAATGTTCGGGAACACCTGTAGGAACCGGCTGCCCACGATTCGCGCGAACAACACGTATGGCGAGCGGCCAGCGGTATCTGGTGCCGAGGCTGATAAATGAATTTTCCGCTGGACTTCGTGATGCGATTACGCTATTGCGAGTACTTTTTGCAATGGCCTAACGCTTAAACTTAGAGATCAACCAGTAATTTTTCCGAGACTTTAATTTCCTGTCAGAACCTTAATTGTTTCTTAATGTTGTATAACTGATCACTTCAAATAAAAAAAAGTTTAAAACTCAGTAAGAAAGTTGAACATTTTTTACCTCGCATACGTGTTATAGTACTTGTATGAATATAAGAAAAACACACACCTAAGTGAATTTTGTGTATCATTGTGAGGATTGCCAATCTTACTAGGTTTTGTGATAAAATCCTTTCAAAGTAGCGAGAATAGTAAGATAAATGCAAGTCACAGAACTAAACAGGAGGTTAAAAATATGAGTGTGACCATGAAGTGGTATGACTTCAACCCTTATTAGAAGCAGTATCCTTTGTGTGTGGGAATATTTGACCCCACCATTAAAAGTTTAAATGCCCCTTCAGACAGTACAATACTAGACTTGCCTGACCATCCATCCATTCTTATACATTCCGCTCCAAGCATGTATTTTTTTTTACAATTGATGAAATTGGTATAGTGCAGACGTTTTTCACTGGTCAACTCACTGTCACTTGAAAATAGTTTCGAACTTCACCAATAGGTGGCGCTGGATGCCGATCACAACATGCATTGTATAGCTTTGTCTAACGCATCAGCACGCTTAAGGTGTCCGTTGGGTCCGTTTTTGTACGCGAAAATTGATTCCAAAGGCCGCCAAAAGCGGCCACTTTTAGCGTGAATAAATTTTTCGCGTTTGTGCACGGACCCAACATTTGTGCATGGTTATTTAATAAATAGTATAAGTGTTTGCCGAGAGGTTGTAGCCCCAAAATTGTTTAAAATAGATCCGGTTTGGTAGCAAAAAAATAAAATCGTTTGGCATCGCTAGTGTGCCCTACCCGTCACCTTAAGTGTGCTGATGCGTTAGACAGAGCTACCTATAAGGTTATACCTTTTATTTATAAGTTATACATGCATGTTGTGATCGACATCCAGCGCCACTTATTGGTGAAGTTCGAAACTAATTCCAAAAATAACTTTGAAAACGAAGTGAGGAGAAGTGGGGTTGAGTAGTCAATATTATTATAACACAAGGGAGGGTAATATACTACCATTACCAAGTGAACTTAGCACTCAAAGCTACACAGCGACAACTTAATTGACAACATTCCTGGTCGTTAGAGACCCATGTCCAGTTTACGGACAGAATCCTTAGTAATAAAATTAATCGTCGTGACTCAAGTATGTCTTAGAAGACCTAAGCCCCTACATTTGTAATATATTAACAGATGGTAATGGTAATAGGTCTGTTTATAATAATAATAATAATAATAATTCTCACAACATCTCATACATTGACCTGATTCCGTACTAAGTAGCTTAAGCACTTGTGTTACACTTGTGTAACAGAGGAATACAAATATATACTTAAATACATATATTACACCCAGACACCGAAAAAACACAAGTGTTCATCGCGCGAATGTTTGTCCAGGGTGGGGATCGAACCCACGACCTTTGGCGGAAGAGGCAGGGTCACTACCAATTGCGCCATCCGGTCAGTCGGTTATTTACCTACTTTATGACAGTATAAAAATTGATACACGGTTATTATAGAAAACAGTTCAGTTCTAAATTTAGTCACAGATCTAAACTTTAATTACTTTAAAAAACATAAAATTTGATGCACACAACTCAAATTTGACTATTTTAGCTATCTAGAACGACTAATTTGAGCACCTTAGGATAAACGGCCTCATAATTTTTATTGACATGTAATGCACAGATAATTTAAATAACGAACGGACAGTGTTTCACCAAAGCGTGTTGTCTCTACAAGACTCAGGAGCTAAGTGAGCTTGAGCGCCGACCGAGCGCTCGACGACTACCCGTTGCGTTGGAGAGGGGGAAATAGCAAGCGCGCCTTGCGGACGTGACGTCATTGTGGCGCGTATTTTAAATGAGCGATAACGATAGTTTGTTTTTTGTCTGTGAACTTTATTATTTTGGACAGTAAGTTGAAAATCGGTTGCTATAAGACGGATTCTAGATGTCTAATGAGCTCTATTTATAATAGGCACTAGCTATTTTTAACATCTACTTAAACCTATCACTTTTGTAAAGGTTACCTGGTAACACTTTTGTTTTTTGGGTCTTAGACTGCCCAATTCGACCAATCTTAATCCAATACTAAATCCTCAATATAACAAAAAGCTCTTGTTATACCGTGCGCGTGCTAAATCTATGAAATCAGATATTAGGCATACCGAAGATTTATCCACGGATAAATATTGGTCGGATTGGGCCTTAAACGCTTTCTTTCCAATGAATGAATTTGACACAGGTCAGTACGTATTTCCCTTTCACTAAATACGTGTAAGCACAAAAAGAGTAACTGGCGAACTTTCCTGCCGGATCTTCTCGTCAGAATCAACTTTCCGATTCCGGTGGCATTATATTTATCACAGAATCACATTATATTTATTAATTTCTTAGTATATTTTTGTATCGACATAATATGTTTAATTAAATGCATAATATACATAGTTATAATTTATATTTTTCATGTATGACGATTTGTAAGAGCTGTATACAAGCCTATGCAAATAAAGTACTTTTGAATTTTATAACCTAACATTTTACTAAGTTTTGCCTCAGGACTAGTACATGATTTATAAAGTTTCATTCATAGCCTCCATGTTTGATGATTCGATAAGCCAGGAGGGCCAGGCATAGAAAAATTGCGTGGTGTTTCCATATTTCAGGGCCAATAAAAATCTAATTTCAGGACTGAGGCGAGGTACCAGGCGATAATACGTGCGTGAAATATTCTTTGGGTAAAATAAACGTGTTTGCACAGACCAAGTAACAATCAAAACATCAAGGAAAGTACTATTATTGAAAACCCCATGAAAAAAATATTGTGCAGTTAAAGAAATAGGAACCTAAGTTGAAAATCGGTTGCTATAAGACGGATTCTAGATGTCTAATGAGCTCTATTTATAATAGGCACTAGCTATTTTTAACATCTACTTAAACCTATCACTTTTGTAAAGGTTACCTGGTAACACTTTTGTTTTTTGGGCCTTAGACTGCCCAATTCGACCAATCTTAATCCAATACTAAATCCTCAATATAACAAAAAGCTCTTGTTATACCGTGCGCGTGCTAAATCTATGGAATCAGATATTAGGCATACCGAAGATTTATCCACGGATAAATATTGGTCGGATTGGGCCTTAAACGCTTTCTTTCCAATGAATGTATTTGACACAGGTCAGTACGTATTTCCCTTTCACTAAATACGTGTAAGCACAAAAAACATTGTTCTATAATTTTATTTATTGTTTGATTTTCTGCCCGAATCGTTTCGTATAGCGACATCATTATCCCAGTCATTTGTTTTAGGCGACAGGCGCTAGCGCAATTGTCTAGAGTGCCTAAAGACTGGTTTACATAGGGTGACCTGCCGCCTAGCCAGTTAGGGTCGATTTTTTGATCCGTGGTTACCTTTTGGTTAAATTAACCATAGTTAACTGTCTAAACAATAGTTAAAGTGACAGCGTCAAAGTGACGTAATTCCATGTAATATAAATATTGGTAAAGGTGACAGGTAGGGCACATAAGCGACGCCAATCGATTTTAATTTTTAGCTTCTAAACGGGGTCTATTTTAAACAATTTTTGCACGGTTATTTAATAAATAGTATAAGTGTTTGCCGAGAGGTTGTAACCCCGAAACTGTTTAAAATAGATCCGGTTTAGTAGCTAAAAAATAAAATCGATTTGCGTCGCTACCCGTCACCTTAAGCTATCTAGTGTTCAAAAAACACATTTTGGCGATATTTGACCATTGCTTACTTTATAAACCATTATAGTTCAGTTTAACTAAAGATAAAAAAATCGGCCCTTACTTGGCTTGTTATGCAGTCTACTTTCATAATTTCTAGCTCTCTGATGCAAGTTGCTCATAAGTGACGTCCGACGAATTACTGCAGTGCAGCTACTCGGCAGGCAGACTCATACGTTAGTAGCTCGCACTAAGTAAACCAGTCTTGCTTATTTATTTTCTAAGGCCCAATTCGACCAATCTTTATCCGTGGATAAATCTGTAGTGTATGCATCACAGGAGCCCAATTCTAGTTCCCGTGACATTTTGAAAACATGGCGGATATCACTTGAAAAACAATACAAAAAAAACTATGTTTTAGTGAAATAAATATCACGAGCACGAGAATTAGGGTCCAGATATAATCTGTGGTATGTTTTATTCATTTATTCACTCCCACTCACACAGACAATAACTGTCTTGTTCGCACCTCGTCAGATATACAAGAGCCACGAGGCGACGAGGCCACAGACAATAACTGATATACAAGAGCCACGAGTCGAGAGTAGTCTGTCCATTGAGTCTTTTGTGATACAGTCCCTGTGTTGGGCTGATTCCTTCAAAATCGATGGTATAACGTGCTATAACGTCAGATTTGTATAGAAAAGCAGCGTTATAGATTTAGTATCGTATAAAGATTGGTCGGATCGGCCCTAAGATTTACAAAGGCTTTCATGATTGATAAAATTTGTCTTACCATTAGCTTGCCTCCCTAATACGCCTATGTTTAGGCACTCATGAGGTGTCACTATCTATAAATTAGCAATGTAATGGAGCAGTCATGAAATATTCAACCCATCTCGCCTTATCCACTAAAAGGGATATAAATCTGGATCTTACTAAGCAGTTTTGGCTGTATTTTTATGGGAAATTGAGAGACAGGAACAGGAAGGAAATTCAATATGAAACCTGCCCAATTAATTAAGAAATCAACTCAAATCAACGGTCAATTCAATTCCTGATATGTCTCTGACGTCTGACTAGCCATAAAAAATAACTTAATTACCTTTAATATTTAGTAAGTCTATAACATTTATCAATCTACCAAACGCTCTCTTTTATTACTATAAGTACGTCGCTAAATATAACACTGTGTAAAAGTACATTTCAGAATTTCTTCTTCAAAACGTATGGGTTTCATCATGTCTTTTTAATACATTCGAAAAGTCGGCACGATTATGAAAATAGCATATTAGTCTACGATAGTTGTATTTCTACATATTTTTACGAAAATAGCTAAATATGCCATTGGTTGAAGTCTAGCCATGTAAGTTCGATATTTATAGACACTTTTTTAATATTGGCACTCAATTTGCGTTTCTACTAAAACCATAGGAAAAGTTTTATTTTAACACCTTTAATAGCACTCTAAATATCGTTTTCGTATAAATCTGGAAGCTTAAAAGCGGAAAATTGCATTTCTAAGCGATATTGGGAATCTATCAAACACTAGGGAGACAAACTGTAACGTGGTTCCGGTCTGGAAATTTATAGGTCGTTAAGCTTACTAAAGAGCTAGGGAACGTTATAATATCACGAATAAAAGTGGGGAACTAAAAAGAAAAGATAATTTCGCATAGCTGAGAAAAGGAGCGAATATACGGGGCATTTAAGTATTTTTAGGGTTCGATAGTCAAATTGCAAAAAACGGAACGTCTTCCGTCTGTCCGTCAATCCGTCCATCCGTATGTCCACTTTTTTTCCGAAACTATAAAAACTACACTATTGAAACTTGGTAAATATTTTGTTGCATTATGATTTTTACACAAAAATAGGAAATTACCTTCCATACATCTTACTTGCTGCTACGGAACCCTTCATGGGCTTTAAATGTACAAGGCATTGCATGACAAAAAAAAAACACCTAGACTATTAGAACCCAATCTAAAGCAAGATAAAATACCATCATTTTTTACCTTTTAAGTTTTTACGATACCTGTACATGGGCTGTGAGTGGCTATCAAAATTTTGCAAGAATTTTTATATAATAACCATAGAATTATAACAAGACTAGAAGGATAGTTTCCTTACTGCTGAAACCTCAAATTTGAAGCACAAATTTGGTTTTTCAAGTTGGTACTGCGTACGTAGTATCAACATAAAAATCCTAATTAATGTTTACCAGTCAAAACATATTTCCCTAAAACATGGGAAATGGTGATTGTAGTAACTGCACTGTTTTTAATAGTGCCTAGAACAACGCTAACAAGTATCTGCCTAACTGTGATTATAGAATTAGTTGGCAATGATGGTATGATGCCTTGACCATACAATAATGAAAAGAAATAAATATACAAAGAGCTACCTAGTTATTTTAATGGTTATCAGTTGAGTTTCAATTCGTATAAAATGTGGATCCATGTATTGCACTGTCAGAAACACATCAAGCTACATTAATCTTAAAATTATTATTAAATTAATATTTTTCTTGCTTATTTATTTTTTAACATACAAAAGTTCCGGTACCCGCAATCACGCAGCGAAACATATTAGAGATACTGCTTCACGCTGTAAACATCAGTAGCAACTGATTAAATTAAACAGTCGGAGCAAATAAATCTAACAATAAAGTTGAAATGAGGAAAATATTTTTTTCTGTTATCGGGTAACACTGAGCATTTTAATTGCTGTTCTTTTTTTAACGGTTGCTGATGATGATGATGATTTTTTTTTTAGATTTTCGCGTTGCATTATAACTATAATGTATCAATACGGGATTAACACGATATTTATTATGTGAAACAACATTGTGCGGAGTCCGCTCGTGACCACGGCTGCTGTAACGTAGTCGAAACGTCGAGCCAAATATGCGAGTTCACAATGTTGTTTCACATAATTAATATCGTGTTAATCCCCGTATTGATACATTATAGTGATGATGACGATCACAAACCCGAGCTATGTTTGAAAAATTCGCTCGACCCGGGAATCGAACCCAGGACCACGAATTCACGGCCCGGTACTTAAACACGATACCAACAGCCCGTGAAATGATCCTAGGTAATTGTGCTCTATTGTTGAAGCACAACAATTTTAGCTGAAGCCAAGCGCTTACCTTGTCTTGCACTTGTCTACTATTTGATTTATAGCTAGTAAACATTTACTCGTAGGTGGAAACATACGCTAACTCTTTGCTCCAGTAGCGCTTTGAAACAAAATACTTACTTCGATGGTTTAACGACCAAAAAAAATGAGACCCACTTCGACGAACACCTATGTACAAAGTAAGTTCGTCGTCGTTCCGGTAGATGGCGCTATGCACTATTACATCGCGCTAGCAAAGCGTGTCACCGGGACAATGACCCCAGGCCGCCTGCCTAGGTTAGTTAGTTCAAAAATAAACTCAAGTATTCAAGACGGAACTGGTTTCTTATTTCTACCGTCTCCCTGTCTGAGCTCCGAGGGTGCTTTACAACCTATGTACTAAAAAAATTGAAGTGTGTGATTTTTTTTAAAATTTAGGCATCATGGAGACATTTACTGCTTAAGATCTACAGTATCGATATTTGATAGAAATAGTGTAAGATTTTTTTCGATTCGATTCCCGATCTAAGCACAGATGTTTTTAAAAGTATGAATGCTGTGACATGGTTCCTAAGAAGAAATTTTGTATATTATAAAGTTACAGACTTCCCCATACTGACCGATTTAAATGAGCAACCCTGTATATTGGACCCAATATCGTATTGGTCTCTAAACCCTGACGCTGATTAGCGTAAACATACTTTACTTACTGGTTTCGCTGGCTCAGCGACCTTAACCGAGTCTTGGCCTCTGAGACAGGAGAGTGCCACTAACCCTGCAACCCTAATTCTTGACAGTGATTGACCTGAAATTCTCGCGATAGAATCACTGGTGTCGCGGGTGTCTGTGGGCGGCGGTAATCGCTTACCATAAGGTGATCCGTCTGCTCGTCTGCCACCTATCGTATTAAAAAAAAGAATCCGCGTTAGCAAAAATCTCCCGTGAAAAGCGCGCTTGAGACGCCATCAATATTCAAATTTGAGCTTTATGCTCATAGTCATAAGCAGGGTTGTTGTGAATGCTGATTTTTTCACATCCGCGGATGAGGATGCGGATGCGGATTCCAGGGGGCAAACATCCTCGGATGCAGATGCAGAAGCGGATCTTTACAAAAATCTTGATCTTAATTGATTTCTATTGGTCAATTAGCACGAGCGCGCGACACGCGCTACTCGCCGGTCCCGCCCCTTTCTTTCTTGTCCTGACCTGCAACACATTCGCATCCGCATCAGCTCCGCATCGATTTTTGCGGATGCAGATGCGGATGCGGATGCCTAAATCGATGCGGATGTTTCGCATATGCGGATGCGGATGCAGATATTCGCAACATCCCTGGTCATAAGGAATCTTCAATTTAGTTCCGTGTTTTTCCACGGGAATTTTTCTCTCTACTTCCGTTCATTTGACTTGAAGTTCTCGCAGATCAGTCTTGACGACATCTTTCCAGCGATACCTAGGTCAGCCAACTGGGCGTCGCGCCGGCCCACATACTCGCGTTTAAAAAAAAAAACCCCGAGTCCGTTTGCAATCAGCAACCGTACGTTCCATCTCCGAACAGTACTTACCGTCGGTTGCTCGTCGGCCGCAGACAGCCTGCTCTTTTCACCGCCACATTTATCACTCAACATAAATCATGTCGAAACATATTACTCAAGCTCCCTCCTGATTCCTGTTTAGTGATCTGTGTGCGGCAGATGTTAGATAAGCGTTATTGTCTGAAGAAGTTGTCTGACAGATGAAGGTATAGTGGTGCTTCAAGAGCGTCTTGGTATAATATCCTCCAACCACTATTTTGGCTATGGCGGCCAATCTCAACGGACAGCCATTTATATTTGGTTTATAGTGCACAACTTAAAAATGATTACTTTAGAAGGGAGGGCCGCGTAAAATGTTGGGCTAAAAATTTGTACCTAAGTTTTCTCCTAAGTAAGAATTTCTTACTGTTAGCCCGTAGTCTGTAAGTTTTTTTTTATATATATATTAAATGGGTTTGCACTTGACCTCATTTCACCTGATGGAAAGTGACAATACGGTCTAAGATGTAGCGTGCTTACCCAGAAGAAGCCTATTCACTCTCGACTTAAAGACACCCAAATTGTAGCTCTCTGGGAATACAGAAGCCGGCAAGTTGTTCCATTCCTTAGCAGTTGGTACCAAGAAAGAGGAAGCGAAACGCTTAGTACGAGCTGGTGGAACTTGCACAGTGTAAGGGTGGATTCCTGTCGTCTTCCGTAATGTCCGGTGGTAGAAAGGAGAAGGTGGTTGACGAAAGGGAAGTTGACGGTTTCCGTGCCTCCGAAAGCACGTTAGTTGGTCTTGCACCCGATCTCTCTCCGGTCGTGTCACACTGGTGAGGGAATAGAGTGCACTTGTGTTTGCGGACACCATTGAGCTCTATAATATATTCTGCGTACACGGCTGATCGCTTAGATTGGCCGCCGTAGCCGTAATTTGAAGGATATTATTATTAAAGTGTATAAGTGCACTCTCTACTCCCTTATTATAGAAATATACGAATATTTTTACAGACTGACTGAATTTTCTCATTTCGGGTTGACAACACTGGTACACAAATGGGTTTTGGCCTGACCCGAGGATCGAGCACAGGATCCTAAGAGCGCCTAGTAGTGTGCCAATGAATCAGTTATCGTCGCGATATATATAAATAAAAAAATATATAAATGGGATAAATTCAATTACAGATGAAAATATTTATTAGAAATGCCTTAAATAGTATAACTGAAAGAATAGCAGTTATACAAACTTTTTTAATTAATAATCCTGAGTGTGAATATTACGTATAACTTAGTGGAAATGTCAACATGTCGAGACACAAAAATATATTAGTAAGTACTCAATTTAAATTCAATTTAAAATATCTTTATTTGCATAGGTTTGTATACATACAGCACTTTTAAATCGTCATACATTAATAATTATAACTATTTATTTATAAGTATAACATACATTTAATTACACATATATGTCGATACATAAATAAACATTGTCACGTAACGGAGGCTACGGAGCTAAAAGGTAGGGGGAAGAAGAAAAGATAAGAATAGAGGGAAGAGGGCTATAATTATAAGAGGTATGTACAATGATGGCTCGTCCAAAAATCTTAAATCTAACTTAAAACTAACTTAAAACTAGCTATTTACACCGGTACACTACACTAAATATATATACAAGGTAAAAGTTCAAAATGGGCAACCGTGGTAGGGCGGTAACACAGGGTGAGCGCAGGCAGCGCGCCGGTAGGATCCAGCGACGCAAGAGGCGGGCGGTAGGGACTCCGCCGAGCGCAGGAGGCAGCAAATGGGGCGCGCGACGCAGATACGCGCACGCCGCAAGCCGGCCGCGGGTAGGCGCGACGCGGATACGCGCACGAATGAAGGTAGACGCGCGTAGGTGCAGGGAGGCAACACCCTTCGATGCCCCGGCACCGTTACTCTAACGGGTAAACGTATACTGGCACTGTTATAGCTTGAGGTTCTGAGCTTCTTCAGAGCTGGTGGTAGACTGGTGGTCCTGCCCATGTGCGTCCTTTTATATTGCCCATGCGCATTCTATTCTACAACATTTAAATTTTAAAATTCATACAATATAGAATATTCTCGAAACATAGCTAAACTCCATAGTTAAATTTGAATAGACAATTCGATAGAAAAATAAAAACAGTTAGACAACGTCAGCTGTCGGACAATGTCAGATAGACAATCTAAATATTTACAACAATAACTTTAAATTTATTTACAGATAAAAATGTACAAGGAACATTAAAATAACACATATAAGAGTAATGCTAATACAAGACATAATCATAAAATGATATACAAGCTCTATAGCAAACGGAAAACGAAGCTCTATAGTTAACACCAAAGGTAACTTTCTTTATGAGTAGTTATGTAGTATAACGAAGCCCCTGCAGGCTGCGTTACATTTCTCCCACGACCCCAGAAAAATTTTCGACTCAGAGAAAATTTTGATTATAAGGTTAAGAGAATACTATCCTTACTATCAGTCTAACCAGTCAACCTTCACTTAAACATACCATTCCACAATCCAAAAACAATTCAAATCCAGTCACTCTAACAATCACTCTAACATACGAACCAATCACAAAGAGGAGTAGGGTTCACTATCAATGACGCAAACTCCATAGGAAGTACCCTATAAGAATGACTCTAGGCTTATTTAGGGAGTTGTCAGCCGCTCCGTTTCTTAAAACCCATTAGTGTCGATGACCATAGCCGACAATCTAGTCTCTCTCAGGTATTCCCTATCAAAGGACACAAATTTTAAAGGTTGAATTTACCTTTAAAAGAAACGCCTCTGTAGTCAAAGAAGCGCTAAGTAGTAAGTAGATAAGGCAAAAGAGAGCCCTAAAGTTTAGAATTAAAAGGTCAAGAAGCGCCTTTTAAAAGAAAACGTTAAGCAAGTAAGTAGGTACTATAAGAGAGAATCCTACTAAGTAAAGAGAGACGAGATTAGTCGCTAAGTATATATAAAAAATATCAGACTGAAGTAGCCAAAAATCAGTCCAATGTGTGTGCAAATAAATACATATAATACTAGTAAAGTCAAACAGTAAGGTAGTCATTTCTTAAAGTCTTTTACATGCCATTTACCGCGGCAACCGTTGCAGTCCTCAAGAATGTATACAAGAGGTGACAATTTCTCAACGACTTTGCATTTAACATATTTAGGTGCTAATTTTGCGCTAAAATATGCACCAGCATTGCTTAAAGAGTAGTCTTTACGCCACACTATATCTCCAACATTGAATTCTTTAAAAGAGTGCCTTAAATTGTAACGGTTAGAATTCTTTACATGAGATATGTGCAGTGCAACCTGAACTCTATCAAAAATTGACGATAGAAGGCCAATATTTCTAGCATATAAATCACGAGGTAAAAAGGTAATTTCTTCTAAGTCGTAACCCTGAGAATAAATAGAACCACAAGTAATGAGTTCACGACCAAATACTAAAAATGCAGGAGTAAATCCAGTTACTTCATTTACAGAGTTATTCATTGCAAACTGAATCTTAGATAGGTGAAGGTCCCAAGACCTATGGTCTTCACCGACCAGTGAAGCTAGTGCGGTAATAATTGTTTTATTGTAGCGTTCTGTAGTATTGACCTGAGGACAATAGTGAGGAGTGTAAGATATATGCGGAATTCTATAACGTCCAAGGAAATTATGGAATTCATGCGATTGAAATTGTGGACCGTTATCCATAATAATTGTTTGAGGTACTCCATGAACTAAGAACACGGAATTCTCTAAGTAATGTATAATACTAGTAGTTATAGCTCGTTTCAAAGGAAAAATAAGTGTATATTTGGTGAATAGACAATTTACAACGAGAATGTACTGGTTACGTCGCCTAGTCATTGGCAATGGACCTATTAAGTCCAAAGAAATGCATTGAAAAGGTCTAGAACAAATTTTGGGTTTTCCCATAGGACCGTAAGGCGAGTGGTTAGAGTGTTTATAAGCCAAACAAGTTTCGCAATTGGAAATAAATTTAGCTATATCTTTAAACATGCCAGACCAGTAATATAACAATGATATTTTTTTGTATGTTTTAAATACGCCCAAATGCGGATCTGTAGCGGAACCATGAGCATTTCTTATCAAAGATTCTCTTTCAGAAGGGATAGGGAACTTCTTTCCAGATGAAATCGTCTGTTAAAGAATAAGGAGTATTAGTGCAACGAAATAGTTTATTATCCTTAATCGTATAGTTAGGATGACTTTGAGGATCAGTTAAACAATTACGAAAGATTTTATTATAGCGCTCTAAGTCTAAAGACGTGGCTTCATTCGAAGATAAAGGAGCGATAATATGACTGTCCTCGCTTTTAGAACGAGAAAGTAGATCAGGGACAATATTATCCTTTCCTCTTTTATGTTTCAGCGTGAAATTAAAGCAAGAAAGGCGAAGTGACCAACGAGCGAGTCTACCAGAAGGATTTGTTAAATTCAAAAACCACTTTAATGCGGCATGATCAGTGTATACAGTAAACGGTTTGCCATTGTCAAGATAGCACCGCCAATGTTCTAAGGCAATGATAACAGCTAGAGTTTCTCTTTCAGTAGTAGAGTAGTTTCTTTCATTTTTGTTAAGTGATTTGCTCATGTAGGCTATAACAACTTCTTTGTCGTTAACCGTTTGAGTAAGCATGGCTCCAATGCCAGTGTTAGATGCATCACAATGCACAGAAAACGGTTGATCAAAATCAGGGCAAGCAAGAATTGGGGTAGTTACGAGATATTCTTTTAGTTTCAGAAAGGAAGAGTTAGCCTCAGAACTCCAAGAAAATTTCGGAGAAGTTTTAGCAGATGATGTTAATTTATTAAGAGGTGCAGCTATAGTACTGAAATTAGGAATGAACCTACGAAACCAACTACACGTACCCAGAAAATTTACGCACTTCTTTGCGTGAAGGTAGGTACAGGAAAGTCCATAATAGCTTGAATTTTGCTAGGATCAGCTCGTAAACCATTATCGTCAACAACATATCCAAGGTACTTTAATTCTTCCTTAAAAAAATGACTTTTTTCAAAGTTAATGGTAAGTTTAGCGTAAGTTAATTTTTCAAGCACTTTAATTAGAAGTCCTATGTGTTCTTGGAACGAGGAGCCTATGATAATAATGTCATCAAGATAACAGAAACACTTTGTTGTCAAATTCAGGAGTGAATAAGATATCCATTAACCTCTGCTGTGTAGCAGGTGCATTAGTTAAACCAAAGGGCATAACAGTGAATCTGTACATTCCTCTACCGGGGACATAAAAGGCGGTCTTATCCCGATCGTCCAAAAATCTTAAATCTAACTTAAAACTAACTTAAAACTAGCTATTTACACCGGTACACTACACTAAATATATATACAAGGTAAAAGTTCAAAATGGGCAACCGTGGTAGGGCGGTAACACAGGGTGAGCGCAGGCAGCGCGCCGGTAGGATCCAGCGACGCAAGAGACGGGCGGTAGGGCTCCGCCGAGCGCAGGAGGCAGCAAATGGGGCGCGCGACGCAGATACGCGCACGCCGCAAGCCGGCCGCGGGTAGGCGCGACGCGGATACGCGCACGAATGAAGGTAGACGCGCGTAGGTGCAGGGAGGCAACACCCTTCGTGCCCCGGCACCGTTACTCTACGGGTAAACGTATACTGGCACTGTTATAGCTTGAGGTTCTGAGCTTCTTCAGAGCTGGTGGTAGACTGGTGGTCCTGCCCATGTGCGTCCTTTTATATTGCCCATGCGCATTCTATTCTACAACATTTAAATTTTAAAATTCATACAATATAGAATATTCTCGAAACATAGCTAAACTCCATAGTTAAATTTGAATAGACAATTCGATAGAAAAATAAAAACAGTTAGACAACGTCAGCTGTCGGACAATGTCAGATAGACAATCTAAATATTTACAACAATAACTTTAAATTTATTTACAGATAAAAATGTACAAGGAACATTAAAATAACACATATAAGAGTAATGCTAATACAAGACATAATCATAAAATGATATACAAGCTCTATAGCAAACGGAAAACGAAGCTCTATAGTTAACACCAAAGGTAACTTTCTTTATGAGTAGTTATGTAGTATAACGAAGCCCCTGCAGGCTGCGTTACAACATACTACGAATTGAATAAACAAAATATGATTCTATTACCGGAATCGGAAAGTTGGTTTTCCGTTGGTTGGTTGATCTGGCAAGAAATTTGCCATTTAAATGTTCATCTTCATCGTCAGCCCATTTACGCCCACTGCTGGGGCACGGGCCTCCCTCAATTACATGAGGGGTAATTGCCATACTCACCACGCTTGGCAGACGGGTTGGCGAGGGTTCTGATATAAATGCAGAGTTTTCCTTCTTTGGGTGCTGATGATTATGCCAGCAGCTTTACCTTAGTCGCCTTTTACGACACCTCGGTAAGATAAACACCAGAAATAAACATAGGAGATACTAAGAGTGAGGGTGACCTATTCTACTCTGCCGGGGACCACACGGCGGCATTTAAATGTTAATACAATGTTATTATCATGTCCAACAATAAATATATCCATTACAATGTCTCAGGTCTTTAAAAAAAAATCTTGTCCTTTAAATAATCATCAACTGTAGAATAGGCTTTTGCCATTAAATAATTTTTAATTTGTGTTTTAAATTTTGGCATTGGTAAATCAACAAGCTTTTGTAGCAACTTGTTTAATATTTTAATACTCATTCCGATAAATGGACGCTCACGGACGTCACATCCTCGCGGGTTGGGATTATGCCGGGTGGGCCCGGGACTCGTCGCGGTGCCCCCCCCCCCGAAGCCCCACAACGGATGTGACTACCGGACCCGACACCAGCCTAAACAGGCCTGCGCCAACGCCCCGCGCATTTTAATGCGCGGCGAGTGACCCCACTGAGATGGGAAATAATCCCAGCACAGTCTCTCCCGACCCCTTGCGGGGCCGTGAGCATATCTCCGAGTAGTTCGAAAATAAAACTCAAGTATTCAAGACGGAACTGGTTTCTTATTTCTACCGTCTCCCTGTCTGAGCTCCGAGGGTGCTTTACAACCTATGTACTAAAAAAATTGAAGTGTGTGATTTTTTTTAAAATTTAGACATCATAGAGACAGACATACTGCTTAAGATCTACAGTATCGATATTTGATAGAAATAGTGTAAGATTTTTTTCGATGTGATTCGATTCCCGATCTAAGCACAGATGTTTTTAAAAGTATGAATGCAGTGACATGGTTCCTAAGAAGAAATCTTTGTATATTATAAAGTTTCAGACTTCCCCATACTGACCGATTTAAATGAGCAACCCTGTATATTGGACCCAATATCGTATTGGTCTCTAAATCCCTGACGCTGATTAGCGAAAACACACTTTACTTACTGGTTTCGCTGGCCCAGCGACCTTAACCGAGTCTTGGCCTCTGAGACAGGAGAGTGCCACTAAGGTCAACCCTGCAACCCTAATTCTTGACAGTCATTGACCTGAAATTCTCGCGATAGAATCACTGGTGTCGCGGGTGTCCATGGGCGGCGGTAATCGCTTACCATAAGGTGATCCGTCTGCTCGTCTGCCACCTATCGTATTAAAAAAAAAAGAATCCGCGTTAGCAAAAATCTCCCGTGAAAAGCGCGCTTCAGACGCCATCAATATTCAAATTTGAGCTTTATGCTCATAGTCATAAGCAGGGTTGTTGTGAATGCTGATTTTTTCACATCCGCGGATGAGGATGCGGATGCGGATTCCAGGGGGCAAACATCCTCGGATGCAGATGCAGAAGCGGATCTTTACAAAAATCTTGATCTTAATTGATTTCTATTGGTCAATTAGCACGAGCGCGCGACACGCGCTACTCGCCGGTCCCGCCCCTTTCTTTCTTGTCCTGACCTGCAACACATTCGCATCCGCATCAGCTCCACATCGATTTTTGCGGATGCAGATGCGGATGCGGATGCCTAAATCGATGCGGATGTTTCGCATATGCGGATGCGGATGCAGATATTCGCAACATCCCTGGTCATAAGGAATCTTCAATTTAGTTCCGTGTTTTTCCACGGGAATTTTTCTCTCTACTTCCGTTCATTTGACTTGAAGTTCTCGCAGATCAGTCTTGACGACATCTTTCCAGCGATACCTAGGTCAGCCAACTGGGCGTCGCGCCGGCCCACATACTCGCGTTTAAAAAAAAAACCCCGAGTCCGTTTGCAATCAGCAACCGTACGTTCCATCTCCGAACAGTACTTACCGTCGGTTGCTCGTCGGCCGCAGACAGCCTGCTCTTTTCACCGCCACATTTATCACTCAACATAAATCATGTCGAAACATATTACTCAAGCTCCCTCCTGATTCCTGTTTAGTGATCTGTGTGCGGCAGATGTTAGATAAGCGTTATTGTCTGAAGAAGTTGTCTGACAGATGAAGGTATAGTGGTGGTTCAAGAGCGTCTTGGTATGATATCCTCCAACCAATATTTTGGCTATGGCGGCCAATCTCAACGAACAGCCATCGACGCAGGTTTATAGTGCACAACTTAAAAGTGATTACTTTAGAAGGGACGGCCGCGTAAATGGTCGGGCTAAAAATTTCGAATCATTTCGAATTTCGATCATCAGCACCCAGAGAAGGAAAACTCTGCATTTATATCAAAACCCTCGCCAACCCGTCTGCCAAGCGTGGTGAGTATGGCAATTACCCCTCATGTGATTGAGGGAGGCCCGTGCCCCAGCAGTGGGGACTTAAATGGGCTGACGATAATGATGATGATGATAATAGGCTTTGCCATTAAATAATTTTTAATTTGTGTTTTAAATTTTGGCATTGGTAAATCAACAAGCTTTTGTAGCAACTTGTTTAATATTTTCATACTCATTCCGATAAATGAGTTACCAACCTTATGAAGTCTGAGATTCGGAACAGCAAGCCTATGTTTATTTCTGGTGTTTAATATCCTCCAATCGATATCGGCTAAGCCGGCCAATCTCAACGATGAGCCAATTACGCAGGATATATTAAAGTGCTCAAATGTGTGTGCAAACACAAGTGCACTCTCTATTCCCTTGCCCTCATATTCCGATGGGACACCAGAGAGTGACACGACCGGAAAGGAATCGGGAGCAGGACCAGGCTTAACGTGCTTTCCGAGGCACGGGGCAACAAGACCGCCAACTCCCAGACTCCAGGCTGACACTAAGAATTTCTTAACAGAAAAACTCAGGTACAAATTTTGGCCCGACCCGGGAATCGAACCCGAATCGAATTTCTGGTGTTTAGACTATGTTTATCAGATGTTTTAGGTTTTTTTCCAGATTTTAAGCGAACATACATTATACAGTCAAAGATGTACTGTGATGCTAATGTTAAGATGTTAATTTCTTTGAACAAATTTTTAAGTGAGTCCCGTGGCCTGCTACAGCCCGCATCTGTAGCATAAACATAGCTTGAATATCAGCTGCAGAGCCCCATAACAACAAAGACAATAAGACATTGGTAACACTATGAAAATAACTGAAATACGCAGTGTGTCTCCGTACCTCGTCAGGTACAATGCCTACAGCGATGTATGCACATTGTACACACGCATATGAAAGCCTATGTCAATACAATGCTAACAATTGGGTATACATGTTATTTACCATTCTCTGTATGCTCAGAAAATACGAGACATTATATTATATGTATACAATGTATATGTATACACTACTCAATGGAACTCAACTCGACTAAATTCAATGGAATGGTGTTTACGATTAAGTAATGAATATGTGGAGAAAGATATTTTGTTAATGGTTTAAGTCAAGTTTCTACCTCGAATGAATTTTTATTACAACCAGCTTCAACTTTTAGCATACTTAAGTAAGTTAAAAAAAGGGTGCTAAGTACTTACTTACTTTGACTCGACGACCCGAAGTGGGTTTGGGTACATAACGAAACCTTTAGGTTTTCATCATCATCATTTCAGCCAATAGACGTCCACTGCTGGACATAGGCCTCCCGCAATGATCTGCATACATATCGCTCCTGTGCCGCCCACATCAAAGGGACCCCTGCGACCTTCAGATCGTCGGTCCACCTTTTGGGGGACCTGCCACGCGCTTCGGCTTCCTGTACGCGGCCTCCACTCGAGGACCTTTCTGCCCCATCGGCTGTCTGATCTCCTCGCAATGTGCCCTGCCTATTGCCATTCGAGCCATGCAATTCTTTGGGCTATGTCTTTGATCTTCTGCAGATCTCATCATTACGCAAGGACAACTAGGAGACTCCGAGCATAGCCCTTTCCATTGCTCTGCGCGTGACTTTGCTCATTGTAAGCGGCCACGTTTCGGTTACGTATTTTAGTAGATTTTCGTCTTGAGGCACTGCGGTGGATGGGTGCTGATAGTAACAGAGTTTTTTTGCTTGCTTATACGAATTCTATTATTCGCGCAAAAAAAAAAAAAAACTTTGCTTACATTGACTTATGTTTGTTTTCTTGCTAACTTATTAATACGGCCACTAGTCTAAGCTTAAGTGCTAGTTTTGTTTGTTTGAGGAGAGGCGTAAACGACCTCCCTCTTTGTAGAATATAATTTTTGAAATATTTAGGCAAGTAGTACTATGTAACTAAATATGCATATACAATATTTTTGTGCTACTTAATTTGATTGTTTAGTACTAAAATATATAGTGTTTCTTAAAAATATGTGTTGTGTTTGCCTCACCAATCTTCATTAGCATTAGTAGTGTTCTAAGTGAGCTCGAGTACGGTGCTACAGTGTGGGATCCCTTTGAAGATAAATATATCATCATGATTGAGAGAATCCAGCGTAAATTTGCACGCTGGCTCTTTAAGAGGAAATACGGTTATTACCCTTACCTATAACCGTCCTTGTATGTATCTGGTATGGTGGGTATAGATACTCTAAAATTCAGGAGGTCTATGCAGATGTTAATGCATTATTTTTCCATCATACGCAATAGGATTGACAGTCCAGTGATACTTGGTAAATTCGGACTGTTGGTTCCCAAGCGTTTGAGTTGGAATGAAGAGGGGACGGTGGAACCGCGAAGGCGACCGCGGCTACTGTGGTGGCCCACCACGCGAACCAGGTACGCTGCGCATGCACCGACCACTCATGCATTGCGTCTTATGGGGGATATGCTTGCTCACGACTGGAGTATTGATTTATTTGCAGACAGTTTTGGTCAATTATGTTACAAAGCTCGTTTATATATTGACAATGAGAGCTGCCTTTAGATATACTCGTACTTCGACTGTGCTTATTACTTTATTATTAAGTAATTATTATAATTTTTGCTAAAAAATATATTTTGACATTTATTAACACTATGTAATTTAATTTTGTTTGACAGATAATATTTTTGACATTGTATTCGTATTGTATTATTGACTTTTTTGATACTTTATTTATTTGACTATTTACTGGGATTGGCATCCTGAATTTTCGGGCATGCTGTTCGCATGTACCTAGACTCTGTTCTTGCATATTAATTTACCGAAAACTTTATGTATGTATGAATATTATTGAATTGTATAACGCTTTGGTATTAAACTGTAATGTTATGCAATCGTATGTTAATAATAAATAAATAATAATAAATAAATAGTAGATCCCTCTACTGCATTGTTGTGTTAGTAGTACCTAAGTGCGAGGTACATAATTTAATGCTACTCGTACTCACATTATTTAGTGTTTCTTACAGATCTAGTGTTTCTTAGTTTAGTCATGTTTGTCTTTTTTATATAAGTACTATTACTACTTAATAATAATAGATAAGTAAATAAATAACTAGCAATGGATATGTGTTGTGATAAGTGGTGTTGTGCAGGTGACGGAAGTGTCTTCGGGAACGGCGTATGAAGGTAGATCAGGCCTGTCGGCGAGTAACCTTGATGACTGGCGGTTTACAAGAGACGAATGTACGTTATCATTGTCCAATTGTTTGACGGACCTTTGTTTTCATCACGTGCGTGTTGTCATCCTTTGTTATTTTTAATTTCTTTGTTTGGTAATAAACGGGGACTCTGGCTCATTTACATTTCTAGGAAATTTTGCTAAAATATTTGTTGAATTGTTGCTGAATTGAACACGACTTCTGCTTAAAGTAGCAGATAGTTTCAGTTTTCATTTTACATTCTAAAGACATTATGTCATTCAAACAAGAGGTTAAAAGGATCCTACTAGAAAAGAGCTACTACAGTGTTAGCGACTACTTATCTGATAAAACGTTATATAATTTAATGTTGTGACATTAAAATAATGATCTTATTTAATTTATCCCAATGTAATTTGAAATATAATTTATTTTAATTTGAGTTATATTGTGACCTATTTGTAATTTGCTGAATGTATCCCATATTATGTAGCGTAATCAATTCAATTTAATTTAGAATTCCTAATAATAAACACTGGCCCAATTTTGCATGCCGTCTTTGGCGAACCATTGTACAAAACTTAACAGCTTTTATACCTACCCATATTTTGCAAATAAAGAATTTGTATTTGTATTTGTCTCGTGCAGCTCGCTGGTGGGATGTTAAGAGCCCGATGTTATGGGCCCGATGTTCGGAGTCCTGTGAATCCTGGCTCCTTGGCGCAGCGTGGCGCACTTGTATCCTAGTGCGTCGAACACTAAACATTCACTTTCATTACTTGGGATGGATTAAATGATAATTTTGTGATTTATTAACGTGGAGCGGCGTGTTGGTAAGTGCGACGCGCACGAACTCTTTCAAGAGTTGTCTGCCCGACTGATCGAGTTCTCTGGGGAACGGAATGCTGGCAGTTACCTCGGCCAACGTTTAGGGTTGACCATTCTCGAGTTATTTGGGGATGAGCTTATACCGGAAGTTTATTTACCATTGAGGTGGTAATCAAGCTAACGCTTTACTTTATGGGAGATGTTTGTGAGAGCATAAACGTTGAATATCATAGTATTACTTTAAGTATACCTAATACAGTAGCAGTGTCGTTCATAGCCAGATATTTAGGGTAATCCCGTATGTAATGTGGGCTAATCTAATATTCCCTTTACATCTAGAAAATCTTTGAATAGCAATGCCGCCCGCATTCTGGGCACGTTGGACAACATCAGCGGGGCCGGAAATTTCTTTTTGTAAATATGTATATTTGTACGAGCTACGTCGCACAGACCAACTCAGCAACGACCTACATGCAGCGCGGCTGACCGATGGACCGTCTTCTAGCGCCGTCGGCACTCTACACCGACGGCACACTAGCAAACACCTTTTAATGTGATAATAACATAAACTATATATATAAACTATTTACTTTCTTACAATAAACAGATTTCAACCGTCTGTGTTGGGTCTCATTTCTCCCGCTATTATTGTAAGAAAGTAAATAGTTTATATATATAGTTTATGTTATTATCACATTAAAAGGTGTTTGCTAGTGTGCCGTCGGTGTAGAGTGCCGACGGCGCTAGAAGACGGTCCATCGGTCAGCCGCGCTGCATGTAGGTCGTTGCTGAGTTGGTCTGTGCGACGTAGCTCGTACATATTCCCGACTCGAAGAATAGGACGAAGAGGAGAAGGCAAAGGGATGCTGTAGAGTAGTGCCACTTTGCCCAATGTCTGTTGCTCGAGTGAGTGCAACGACCCTGCGCGGCTGCGTTGACGCGATGTCCGCTGCTCTGGCTGAGACCCTCTTGAACCGCAATCGTTGCCAAGAGTATTGTGATAGTGGTGTCACATGGTTCATGGGATGCATTCTGCATCTCTGGTTATTGCTCGTTGCTTGATGGTTTTAGATAGGACAGGTTGTACGGAACAGCATTATGCGACTTCTCAATGAACTGGTGAGACCCGTTGGGGAGGCCAGTTACCGATCCGCTGCTGTCAATGTCTTGATCGCCATGCTGCCATCGATCTTGTCGTGGTGTTGTCTGTACATAAGATATGGTTAAACCTGCCTAACTTACAAAACTGCTTGTTACTGCTGTCAAAGTAAAACTTTATTTATAATGATAGTACTAAGGTTGTAATTACGTTGTCAATTTGATATAGAATGTTGTCGTAGATCAAGTATGTAATATGAGTGGTATTATCCGTTTAACAATGTTTTGCGCAACGTAAACAAATAGTTATTATTTGAATGAAATGCTGAATTTTAACTACTTGAATGGTTTGATGTTAAAAGTATGATTGCCTTTCCCAACTGTTGGGCTCAGGCGTTCCCGATGTTTTCGGGAAGATGGTAATTCTCAGTAGAGAATTCTTCCACTCCAAGAAAAGATTAAGATGTTAAAAAGAGGTCTCATGGTTTTAGACCTAGAGCTGCTAGCTCGGGAGAGTAGTGGTTGTAAGTCACTACTAATAATAAAATAGTAAAAGTAAAAGTTGTTGTAGTTACTACGCCCCTCTACTATGGGCATGAACCTTGATTGTTTTTAAAAGTGTGGCCTTGATAGGCCAGGAGCATCACTGCTCCTTGATAATGATGAGATAATGTTGTGGCCTAGTTAGGCCAGGAGCCCTGCTGCTCCTAGTTAATGTTAAAGTTAAAGTTGTGGCCCAGTTAGGCCAGGAGAACTGTTGCTCCTAGTTAATAATAAAGTTAAAGTTGTGGCCCAGTTAGGCCAGGAGCCCTGTTGCTCCTAGTTAATGATAAAGTAAAAGTTGTGGCCCAGTTAGGCCAGGAGCCCTGTTGCTCCTAGTTAATGATAAAGTAAAAGTTGTGGCCCAGTTAGGCCAGGAGCCCTGTTGCTCCTAGTTAATGATAAAGTTAAAGTTGTGGCCCAGTTAGGCCAGGAGAACTGTTGCTTCTAGTTACTAAGTCGTCAAACAATGCTTAAATTTTCCCCACTTGTTACCTACCTACACTACTGACTGTAAAAATTTTAGGTATTCTAAAATAAATTTATTAGTTAATAGCATTGTTTGATCATGAAATTGCAGTGTTGCAAAATTGGCTAGGTCATTAGCCTACGTGCCATTGCTTACTTACATCAAATGAATGTTATTGTCTTGTTATTTGATGTAAGTTGATAATTTACTTGAAATGAAACTTGTAAAATTAAATCTTTGTAAAGTGTTTTGGGAACATGGTTACGATTGTTAGTGGAAGAAGACCAGAAACGAGTGGTTTTAAGCCAACGCGCTGGCCAGGTAAATAAGGGATCACTAGGAAGTTGATGTATGTTAGTGATTTAAAGACCTGCGGTAGAGGTCTATAGAAATATGTTTAAGTGAAAGTATCATAACTACAGAATAGATCCAAAGGATGCTAGTAAATTTAAAATAAGTAGGAGACCACTATGATGAGATCGATTAAGTTGATAATGATAAGATGTTATAGGATCAATGGTATAGATCCACAGGGAGCTAGTAAATAGAATCTTCGCAGGACCATTATCATGAAGTCCATAGGAAGCTGCTAAAATAAAGGATCGAAGGACCAAATGTTGAGGTCCATAGGAAGCTGGTAGATTAAAGGAACGAAGGACCAGATGTTGAGGTCCATAGGAAGCTGGTAGATTAAAGGAACGAAGGACCAAATGTTGAGGTCCATAGGAAGCTGGTAGATTAAAGGAACGAAGGACCAAATGTTGAGGTCCATAGGAAGCTAGTTAATGAAAGTAACGAAGAACCAAAATGTTGAGGTCCATAGTAAGTTGGTAGATTAAAGGATCGAAGGACCAAAATGTACGGGCGGGAAGCGATGTTTGTAAGGCACCGCATCCCGGCGAACAGAATATAGGGAAAGGAAGGGAACCTAACTCTCTAGTGAGCCTAGAGCCCCTTTGTCTAAGACACTAAGTCCCTAGAGCCCTAGCCCTGCCTATCCATGGGAATAAATACATATATAAATAAGGTGATGGGAGCTTGCTCCCAGGTCGCCCAGGGTAGCAAGCGGGAAGAGTCAGGACGGTAGGTAGGAGGGGGACCGCTGCCAGTCGAGCAGGCTCACTCGACTGATCATAGTGACGGCTAAAGGTGTCTTGGCCGCAGCGGGAGAAATGAGACCCAACACAGACGGTTGAAATCTGTTTATTGTAAGAAAGTAAATAGTTTATATATATAGTTTATGTTATTATCACATTAAAAGGTGTTTGCTAGTGTGCCGTCGGTGTAGAGTGCCGACGGCGCTAGAAGACGGTCCATCTGTCAGCCGCGCTGCATGTAGGTCGTTGCTGAGTTGGTCTGTGCGACGTAGCTCGTACAATATTCATTATTAAAGTAGGTATCTCTTCATAGGTTTTATATAGGTAAACATATTTTTAAGTATATACATTTTTTGTATAATTATTAAAAATAAATAAATGAACATCAGGTTAATATCCATAATTATAGTCCATCATTTGCAGCCCCCCATCCCGTATGTAACACTTGTTTTTACGAATATAATGCTCAAATTTGAATGTTAATGGCGACTCAAGCCTGCTTTTCACGGGACTTCTTTGGTGGTGCGACCCACCTCTTAACAGCTGCCAGGCGCTGTGATTCTTTAATGATGTTAGTATGGCAGACTAAATAGCGGGAATCCGTTGCTCTATGAATCACAACCTGGCTAGCTCTTAGACTTACAGCCACTTTAAACAGCGTCTATTATTAGAGGATAAGATAAATTGAGTACGACCCAATTAAGTACGAATTCACTTATCTCAGAGTAAGTATGATTGAATTTTATCGGTTAATATTCGTTAGGGACCCCTCGTAGGATTATAAGTGGTCGGTAGGCTGGATTATGACGTTACGAGCTGAGGTTGGCCCTTGAAAATCGTACCCTTATCACTTCGTCACTGTCTCTTAACTTGACACCGGATTGCGTCACCGGAACAGTATTTATGTCACTTTTGTCATCCGACAATATCCATAGATGATAACTATTTATTACATTTTGGCCACTTGTTAGCCAAGAAGTTCGCGGCTAATTATTCACTTCCAACAGTCTCGATTGCGCATTTAGTAGTGACCCTATCTTATACCCCAAAGATCGTGGGTTCGATCTTCACCGTTAGGGCCTACAATGAAACAGTTTGTAACGAACGAGAATATGCGTCATCATCATCATCATCATCGTCAGCCCATTTAAGTCCCCACTGCTGGGGCACGGGCCTCCCTCAATCACATGAGGGGTAATTGCCATACTCACCACGCTTGGCAGACGGGTTGGCGAGGGTTTTGATATAAATGCAGAGTTTTCCTTCTCTGGTTGCTGATGATCATGCCAGCAGATTTACCTTAGTCGCCTTTTACGACACCTCGGTATGAGTGAGGGTGGCCTATTGTACTCTGCCGGGGACCACACGGCATAGCGTACGAGAATATACGTGTCGCATGCAAATAAAAGAGACGCACGTTTGAAAGGGACGGGGATAGATTCGGTCGTAAATTCAGTTTCATTTCAGGCTCTCAGACGCATAGAAAACTCGCCAGTCTCATAAACCTCGCATCCACTTAATTAAAACTCCGAGATTTCCGCGTAACGGGCAGGTGCTACCAGCAATAACCCTGCTCGTATTTTAACTCAATTAGCACAGATTAAATAAATGACAGTTATGGCGCGCTTACCTCTGTCTTGTCGCTTTTAATCCCGCTACTTTATAAATGTTTTTGCCGACTTTAAAAAAAGGAGGAGAGAGAATGACATTTCTCAATTTAATAAAATACTTAAAATCGCTTAATTGTTGGACTGTCCAAATCCTAGATCATGGTCTCAGCGTTTCCTGGGCTCCGAAGCGATAGCTATGGACGCAACTGAGAATGACACGCTAGGATGATGATAATTTAAAATCTAATTCAAAACAATCTCAATAGCGCAGTGGTTAAGTTGTTGCACCCAAATGTGTACTAAACCGGGTTTGATTCTCATTCGGGTCAATTTATAAAACGAATGGTCTGGTTGTGCTGGGGTTTGCTCTCAGCTATTGTCATCTAGTTCTCAAACCTAGTCAACCTGGCAGAGATCCGAAGTCATTTATAAAAGCTCACCGACTTAGCAGCGGAACTGGCAGTGAGCTGACCATATCGGCCGCAGAACCAACAACCACTGGAGTAAACGAGTTCTAGAGTGGAGATCGCGTATCGGTAACGTAGGCTCTCTGGTTAGATGGAGGGACGATTTGCGTTTTGGGCGAGGCGAGTAAGCGAGTAACCTAAGATTGATCGGAGTGGCCTTTGTCCAGCAGTGGACTGCCAAAAGTTGCTGATGATGACTCAATCCTATACATCCAATGCAAACCAATTGCCTTTTTATAATCAAACACATCGTCCGCGTCATTCAACTACTGGATTCTCGAGTTATTTGGAGATGAGCTTATAATAATAGTAATAATATCCTCCAACCGATTACGGCTACGGCGGCCAATCTCAACGATCAGCCACGTACGCAGGATATACTATAGAGCTCAAATGTGTGCGCAAACACAAGTGTATTCTCTTACCCTCATATTCCGATGGAACACTACTCTGACACGACAGAAGAGGGATCGGGCGCAAGACCAACGGCTTAACGTACTTTCCGAGGCACGGGGGTACCCGACCGCCAACTTCCAGACTCCGCGCTGCCACTAAGAATTTTTTACCGAAAATTTTGGTATACATTTATGACTTACGAACCCGGGACCTCTTGCGCAGCCGTCGCTTTAACGTGCGACCCACTAACCACTGTGCCACAGAGGCAGTCAGTTGGGGATGAGCTTATACCGTAATTTCATTTACCATTGAGGTGGTACTCAAGCTGACGCTTTACTTTATGGGAGGTGTTTGTGAGAGCATAAACGTTGAATACCATAACATTACTTTAAGTATACCTACTACAGTAGCAGTTCCGCTCATAGCTAGATATTTAAGGTAATCCCGTATGTAATGTAGGCTAATCTAATATTCCCTTTTACATGTAGACAATCCTTGAGGCTTGCACGTGATGCTATGTTTTTAGGGGTGAACGATGGTGCCAGTCAGCGCGCGGTGCGGGGGCACCCACGCTGGCATTGCACAGGTACCACCCACTGCTCGGTAGGGACAGCTCAGCGCTCCTGGCTGTCCCTACCGCGGTTTGTGGTCCCCGGCAAAGTAGAATAGGCCACCCTCACTCTTACCGAGGTGTCGTAAAAGGCGACTAAGGTAAAGCTGCTGTCATGATCATCAGCACCCAGAGAAGGAAAACTCTGCATTTATATCTAAACACTCGCCAACCCGTCTGCCAAGCGTGGTGAGTATGGCAATTACCCCTCATGTAATCGAGGGAGGCCCGTGCCCCAGCATTGGGGACTTAAATGGGCTGACGATGATGATACGCACAACTGTACAGTGGCGGACACATCAAGCTATACAAAACTGTCAACGTTCTTCATTCGATTATAAACCTTATATTGTTACACATTGAGTTCGAAATCGATTGAGGAAATTTGACAGCTTTGTATAGCTTGACCTGTCCGCCACTGTACGTGCTAGCGAACGACCTAACATCGCTATTTTGATTTAATCTACGCCTAACATGTAACTAAGCGTAACTGGATGAAGGTGGTAGATAGATAGATAGATAGATACTCTTTATTGCACAACATACAAAACTTAAAAGCTAGGTATACAGAGATACAATGTACAATTTAGGCGGTCTTATCGCTGGAAGCGATCTCTACCAGACAACCTTCAGGTAAAGGACATTAGATAGAAGAGGGGAGGGTGGTGCAATCCTTTTGATTTTGAATATTGATTAAGTAAATTTATAGTATAAATACATATATCTAGATAATAAATAAATAAATAATAAACACGTTATCATACACTAATATTTACGAATGTTAACTTACTATAATACAATAACTTAACAATAACTTACTATAATGGTAGCTGAATGTTTGAGATTTTGTGATCGAGATGTATGATAGAGCTTGTCTTGGTAAAAGTATTATCTTTAATTTATTGTGTTACCTTTAATAATTGACTGACCGGATGGCGCAATTGGTAGTGACCCTGCCCCTTACGCCAAAGGTCATGGGTTCGATCCCCACCCTGGACAAACATTCGTGCGATGAACACTTGTGTTTGTTCAGTGTCAGTATATATTTGTGTTCCTCTGTTGTCTGATATCTGTCACACATAGTGCTCAAGCTACTTAGTACGGAAGCAGGTCAACGTATGAGATGCTGTGAGAATTATTAAAAAAAAGAGAAGAAAACAAAGAGAAAAAAAATATTATTGTAATGTGTTATATGTAGTTGTATTCTCAAATAATTGAATTCAAATAATGTAATTGGTATTTGCCATGTTATATGAATTCAAATAAATAAATGAGTCATTCCCACGAACAATCTAGAAAGTAGCGACAAGCCAAGTAACTCTCTACTGGTCAGGCAGCAGCTCGCACTGTGTAAACCAGTCTACAGTAAACGCAATAAAAAATACAAAAGATCTCATATTTTAACTTCGAAAAACAAAATTATATTTTGTTGTTCTGTTGCCGTGCAAAATATCGATAACAACCGCGTAAAGTTTTCCACTTAGCACAAGCAAACCGTCAACAGTTTGAGATCAATAAACACCAATCAATCGACCAACACCAATTTAAAATGGCTGCCATTATCCAAAGCGAGAATTAATGTTGGCGGATAATTGATATTTAATGTCGATTGTTTCGAATCGATGTATTTTATCGACAAATAATAAAATACTACGTATGAATACTGTTAATAGTATCGATATCGTGGATAAGACCTTGATAGTCTCAGTAGCCCGGTAGAATGACGCTTGTAGTGTGCCGCGATTCTGATACTTTCATGGATTTCTTCAGAGTTAAAACAAAATGCCATGCCATGCAATGATGCCTATGCAAAAGATATCAATAGTCAATATCTTTACAGCGTTAATGAGAAATAATGTCTTGATAGACGGACAAAAAGAAATAAAAAAACGATCCAGAGCGGAACATAGACATGGTTCTCTGTGCATCATCATCATCATTATTTCAGACAAAAGACGCCCACTGCTGGACATAGGTAACCTACACTGGTCTACGAAGGTCGAGGGAGTCGTAGATTACGTGCGAACGAAGTCCAACTGGACGCTGAGGGTCGAACGTTTGGAGTCTCGCCACAAAGTGAACTTCGGCCAGGACGGCTACAAGCTGACTCTACGTGCCGCACGTAAATTTAATGTTATAATAAAAAGTGATATTTCTTATATTATATGTATGTTAGACTGTAAGGTTTTATGATATGGGCCAATGAAATATTTTTTAATGTATCTTGTTGCCTGAAACAAATCAATTATTATTATAGGCCTCCCCCAATGTTCTCTACACAGGATTCCCGCGACCTTCACCAGATCGTCGGTCCACCTTGTCTCTATGCATACAATCTTCCTATTGCTTAACTATCGCGCTGTTCGATTGCAGAATAATAAAATATCGACACTTCGACTCGACTGGCATCACTAGCGAGGAGTTGTAATGATTGGTATTGGAACTGATTCATTCAAGACGATAACGGTTGAGCGGGAAATAGACAAAATTTTGTGTTTAAAGATGACTATCGATCACGTAATCAATTTTATTTCTTTTGGTATTACTACTACAGTTTGTTACGATGACGTTTAGTATCGATATTTGATATACTATTCGTGTGATTTCACACTAGAGCGGTGCGCTGCTTTGCATTGAGTCGTCCCATATAAAATATTATGAGAAATACGATGTGGCGTTGACGCTGAGTTGTGATGGAAAACGCACAATAGGGCACGGTTAGAGTGATGCCGTATTAGTGCTTTGCGCTATGTCATCGCAATGGATCAACGTATTGTATGCCACACCTGCGTTGCGACGATGTACAACGTAGGAGGGCGACACGTATAGCAAAGTATTGGTAGTCGCCCCGTAGCTCTGACATACGGTGCAGCGCATCACCCTCCCGCCCGCTTCGTTTCTTTTCTGTCCATCTATTGAATCGTCACACGTGACGACGAAACAGTGTAATAGACTATTTTATAAATATATATGGAAAACGACGCAGCATTGATGCTGCGACGACGCCACGCAAGGCAGTAAGCCTTCTCCGTTTCGTCACTTGTCCAATGATCTGTTGAAACGGCTGCGACGACTCAATGGGCCCTATTAATACGTTGCGTTTTTCACATTTATTTACGTGACACAGTTGAGTCACTATTACGCCTCATTCCTGCAGTGAGACCCCATCAGTGCGTTTTACTGAGTTCAGTGAAACGCACTGATGGGGTCTCACTGCAGGAATGAGGCGTAATAGTGCCTTGCTCCTACGTTTTCCATAATATTTATATGCAATAATGAATGCTATGCAGTTTGTATCACATACACTAGTTGATAATGTCATAAAAAACTACTCGCAGCAAGCTCCAGCCAACCAATCCTGTCTAGATCGTCACTTCATCTGGCCTGAGGGCGCTCTACACGACGTAAGATATGATTAAATAATGAACGTACAGATAACCCTAACTGCAACTTTACAATAATAATGATACTTTGGCCTAAAATAAATTATTTATCTCTTATCAAAACCACCATGTTGAGATAATGAATGGGCTAAATGATGCGGGCAAACAGATTGTAAATACCTATTGCTCGAAATATCCATATGAATTTTCAATATTCAGTGTATTTTGAATACAAGTTTAACAGTATTAGGGATATAATTTAAAATTTGGTCACCAGCAGATTTGTCTGACTGAATTAATTATATGAATGGACATTATGGACATTGCGTAAATGAAATAAATATTAAATACAGCTGAAATGAAATCAGTTTTACTAGGCTTAGAATTTCGAAGTACCTATAAAATGATTGCAGGAAAATTAAGCTTACAAAAACATATCGCCAAAAAGGAATCCTTACTTCCTTACTAATATTATAAAGGCGAAAGTTTGTTTGGATGGATGTATGGATGTTTGTTCCTCTTTCAAGCAAAAACTACTAAACGGATTTTAATGAAACTTTACAGTAATGTAGCTTATAGATCAGAATAACACATAGGCTATAATTTATAAAGATATTGTGTGAAGGCAGACGAAGTCGCGGGCAAAAGCTAGTTATACATAATCTTCAAATGAAGAACTCATTGGCAATAGAAGTTTATGTGACTGTCATCACATTATTAGGGTTATTAAAACCTGAATTAAATTAAAAAAAACGAACCTTGACGAGTAGCTATTAATACTATTTGTAACTCTTGATGCTTTTGCTATAATATCTGGGTTTTTTTTATGCTAGAGGCTACGAACGAGCAAGCGAGTCACCTGATGGAAAGTAATCTTCACCGCCCATGAACATCCGCGTGGAGTCAAATGCTAAAAATACTTTCTACTATTTTCTCACTCCCACTCTCACATTCTAAATAAAATACGTAAATTTTCTTCTATTATGTAAATAAATTACAAAACAAAATGGCCCGAAATCGATTAATCATGTGGGGCCACAGATAACTAGATTGTTGCGCGAGTATGTTGTAGGTCGTGGTTGTAGGTGTTTTTTTGGGTGTCAATATTTATCTATAAATTATAGGCTATAAAAATTTATAGGTTATACTAGTAATAACTCTAGCTTGGGACGCAACCGGGAACTTGATGAGGAAGACTTGTAATAACCAGTATTAATCAGATTTTTCCTCTTCACATCAGGAAAAAGTTTTTTTTAAGTGTTGCTGTGAGAATAAGTTATTCATCATACTGCCAAAAAATTAAGTTTCCCTTTAATTTGTTACTTTGAAGATTAGAATATCAGTGTAGTTAAAGTGGCTTTAATTTATGTAAAGTCAAGTTCTAGACAAGCAAAATAATAGAATTGAAACGGAAATTAGTTTAACAGTCAAACAAAGAGCACAGTTTCTCTTTGAAAACACATTTGCTTAGCAACTCACAGCAGTCACTTGTCTCTTATGATTGCTTTCTTCAACGTACTGAGTGTTGCCAATTTATCATAATTGTTCCGAACGTCTGACACTAAGTGTAAAAAGTGATTAATAGTGATTATTTTAGTGTAAGACAATATGTGATTTTTAGATAGGAATTTGTTGTAATGTTTGTATAGTTTTATTATGTTAGATATTTTTGTTAAGTTAGTTATAGTTTGTTTGTATTTTTATAGTTTAAGATAGTTGTAAGAATTTGTATTAGTAATAAGTTTTATTTGAATAAAGATGTTGGCTCTGTTTTGAACTTAATATAGGTACACACCCTCTACGGAGGACATTAGATAGGTAGGGAAATTACACGCGCTAAAATACAGTAGAATTCGAATAGGGATAGCTAACCCAATAGGCAATAGATAGAGTAGGGTATAGCTTAGAATAGTCCCGTCCCTCTCGCACAACAGCGGCGCCTTCAGCGCTGAGAGCTGGCGTAAGAGGCAGCTAGTTGTGCGCGGGGGAAAGGGAATATAAGTAGCGCGATCCCGGAGGACAGACACAGTTCGCCTCAGTTCGCCAGCTAATACGGAGCCAACAACAAACCTGAAAAAAATACTGTTTCTTCTTCGCTCCCAAGAAAATCCCAGCGAGGCAATCCAGCGATAGGTGCAACGGGCTATAGGGGACCTATAGAATAGAATGGTCCCGTCCCGCACATTTTGGTCCTTCGAGCCGGATCTCCTCGACGGATACAGCGCCATAGAAAAGGCGAAGATGCCAGTATTTACCCGGTCAAGATCAACATCGCGGTCGTCACACCGTGTGAGCCCGTACCTCACATCACACGAATCTGGAACAGCGACCGAGGTTACGGGTTCCACCGCTCCAGATACATCAACACCGTCAACAGCGACGACGCCCGCTAGTACCCTCACTGGTGGATCCAGTAGCGGGCCTAGCGGGGACACCGCAAGCAGTAAGGCGACTGTCAACACAGCAAGAGCATCACCTGCGCGGGATAGTAATAGAAGAAAGCCCGTCACAAGAAGCCCGCCACCAGTATCGGCGCCTATTGGGCGCGGCACATCCGCGCAGGGAAGCGAGCGAGCACCGTCCGTGCAGGCCATGTCAACCGCACGGGCAATCACCGGCGCTACAGAGCGCGCTCCGCTTGCGCAACTAGAAGCTGCGCAAGCCATCAAAACGCCCGCGCCGGCCTTGTCGGCCGCGCAGGCGTCCGCCGAAGCAACAGTACCGGAGCGCGGTCAACTTGCGCAACTAGCTCCTAGCAACAAAGCTGAAAAAATAGCGAAGAGCCTCCGACGTACCCAACAGGAAGAGGGTGCGGAGGGGGACAAGGCGTCCACTACAGCAGCAGCCAAGCGAGCAGCGAAGCTTCGTAAAGCAAAAGAAAAGCTTCTTCGGTTGCAAATCAAGCTTGCTTCAGCGGAAATAGAATCATTGCAAGCTGATTCTGAAACTGATTTTGAAGATGCAGCCAATGAAGAAGATCAAGACGCAAGATTGGAACAATGGCTAACCGATAGTATGCAACGTCAGCTAGCTATCGCCAATAAGCCGCATACTACAAATAATGAAAACCCACCGCCTATGGAGAAGCCAACTACAATAGAAAATACTCAAGCCTTCCATACAGCGGCGGGAGTATGCAGCCTCATAGCACCGCCCCTATTATCGGGGGCATTCGACTTGCCTACGCCGCCTTTACCGGCGGGAGTCTTCGGTCTACCAGCGCCGCCTACACCGATGGGAGCCTACAGCCAACCAGCACCGCATACACAGGCGGCAACCTATGCGCCGCCTGTAGCCAATCAAGAATATGCGGCGCCTGATCCAGCGAGCTACTACACTGCACCACCAGCGGGAGCTCAAGCGGCGTCTACACCGGCTGCGGCTAGCAACCCTATCGACATAACACAGCTAGCTGCTGCCATCACTCAAGCAGCGCGCACCGGTCAACAGTCTTCAAGATTGCTTCATGAGCTGCCTTATTTTGGCGGGTCACATTATGAATGGCTGAGCTTCAAGGCAGCGTACATCGAGTCACATCACAGCTTCACCAACGTCGAGAACCTGGCCCGATTACGCAAGAGCCTCAGAGGGAAAGCTCGAGAAGCGGTGGAGAGTCTCCTCATCTATAGCGCCGACCCACATAGCGTTATGCGAACACTTGAAGCAAGATTTGGAAGACCGGATGCCATCGCAATAGCAGAAATGGAGAAAATTAGAAGCCTGCCTCGTCTCACCGATGCACCTCGAGAACTCTGCGTCTTCGCAAGCAGAATAGCCAACATAGTAGCAACTTGATTTGATTTGATTGTGCAAATTACTCAAGTAGTTAGCTGTTATAATGAACGCAACTTTGTTACAAGGATATGAGCAGTTTGTAGTTTGTAGGCAAAAATGAGCGGATGTTAAAATGTAATCACGCCTACGGGTTTTTAAAATAGAAATGTATATAGGTACTATGACTATTAGTAAATGCGACCTAGTAGGCACCTAGTTTTCGGTGGAAATCATTTCACAATTTAGCTGATACATTGAAACCAGATGAAGGTTTGCACTGACGTCCCTATCCCATTGCAAAAAATTTATTGTCGTTCAACCATAGACCATAGCTATGGCTGTCATTCGTTTCGTACATGTCTATATCAGTGACACGCAGGATTATATCGTACTAGCACTGCACATTGTCATGTCAACAATGCTGTAACTTAATGAGGAGTTTTCCAATGACATTAGTCAGTCGATTTCTCTAAAGTGATAACAGATGGCGCTACCCGTATCTGTATAAAAATTACAGGGATTGGTCGCGGCGTTTAAAGTGTTGCCATATTTCATTTTCATTTACCCATGAATGAAGGAAAGAGGTTTTATTTAAAAATATTTTTTATTTTAAATAATCAACAACAACAATGAATTAATTCTATAGAAATATTTAATGAAAACTGCTCATTTTCAAACAGGCAGCAATCAAAAACATGGCAGACATTTTTACAGCTTATTTTAGGTCTACTTCAGGTTGGTATAAAGTGTTATTTTCCATGTATTTAATCAACCATACTATGGTTACTTTGAAATATTAGGTAAACGTAAAAAACTTAGCACACTGATATTTGCTCATAAATTAGACTTACACCATCTATCGAGTAACGCCAAAGTTAATAAATACCTACTGAAAAACTGCTCATTCCTTGGGAATAAAAAAACTATATTTCGAAACTACTTACATAAATTATTATTATTTTGATATTCCATTAGCTCAGCAGTAATAGAAACATCGCATTTCTTGTATTATTGTGCATACAATTGTTTGAAATAGAATGAAATATATTCTTATTTTGACAGCCGTTGGAGCCGTAAAGTCCTTGAGTGGAGACCGCGACTCGGCAAGCGTAGTGTAGGACGCCCTGCGACAAGATGGGCTGATGACATTCGAAGCCTGGCTGGTGTGGGCTGGATGAGAGTGGCCGAAAATCGGGAGCAGTGGCGTGCATTAGGGGAGACCTATGTCCAGAAGTGGACGAGTGTGGGTTGCTGATGATGATGATGATGAAATATATTCCCCAAAAAACACGTATAAATGTCAAACACTTTTTTGTAAATCTACCGGTGATTTGCGATGTCGATTTTCACCGAGAAGAACCAGCAAAAAGCTGAGTCGTTACTATTTTGGAATATTTTATAGTTAGCACTTAATTATAATATGAGTAGGTAGGTAGCTTATAATTTGAGTAGGTAGGTAACGTACACCTACTCATATTATAATTAAGGTGAAGGGTAGGGAACACTAGCGAAGCCAATCGATTTTAATTTTTAGCTACTAAACCGGTTTTTTTTAAACAATCCCGGGGATACAACCTCTCGGTAAACACTTATACTATTTATTAAATAACCACGCACTAATTTTGGGTCCGTTTTTGTACGCGAAAAATTGACTCACGCCAAACGCGGCCACTTTTGGCGGTAATCCAAAATTGGAGAGCAAAAGCAGTTTTAGCAAAAAGGGGTGTTTAAAATAGATCCGGTTTCATCATCGTCAGCCCATTTAAGTCCCCACTGCTGGGGCACGGGCCTCCCTCAATCACATGAGGGGTAATTGCCATACTCACCACGCTTGGCAGATCCGGTTTAGTAACTAACAATTAAAATCGATTGGCGTCACTAGTGTGCCCTACCCGTCACCTTAATGCTGCGTAACGTTTCAATCACAACACGAGACTTGACGATGCGTAAAGAGGATATTATTATCGTTCCTGAATGATTTAAAGTGATACAAACGGCTATCGGACGTGGAGGGTCCAACCAAAACAGCACTGATACCAAATGGAATAACCCACAATGGTTATTACGGTTTCCATATAAATAACATCGTTTTGGAATCGAAAGCAAAAAAGAGAAGCTTTTATTAGGGTTTTTATGAGACCAAGCGTGTCATCTGATTGTAAATTATCACCATCCGCTACAACGTAATGCCGCGGGAAAGTCAATAAATGGACCGCCACCGTAGGGATACCACGACCTTGCAGAAAACCAGTGTGAAGCAGGGTCTGCACTGTTTCTCCGAGCTAGATAGGTAACGAAGGCCAAATCCGAAAGGAGGGGAAATTAAAAGGTTGTAACTCCACTGTTGTTCATTGGCGGCGGCAATCGCATATCATCAGGTGATCCGTCTGCTCATCTGCTTCCTATCATATAAAAAGGGTCTAGTAATGAGTAATGTTCCTGTGTATAAATAATTTGATTTGGATTACACTGATTTAATAGTCATGATTATCTAGAGAAAAAGAAAACATATAAAAATTTGTATAGAACAGTTTCTTTAAATAACTATACTTTTGCTAAACCTACTATACAAACTTGTATCTTAACTTTTAGCTATGCAAGGAAGGAGGCCGGCCGGAGAACTGACGGCCGTTGGGGCGCGAAATGCCCTCGAGTAAAGGCCACGCACAGGAAGTCGCAGCCGTGGCAGGCCCCACAAAAGGTGGGCCGACGATCTCGTGAAGGTTGCGGGAATCCATTGGATGCGGGCGGCACAGGACCGATCTATGTGGGGAACATTGGGGAAGGCCTATGTCCAGCAGTGGACGTCTATTGGCTGAAATGATGGTGCAAGAGCGTAGTCCCCTGACACATGCATTATTTTGCTTACAAGGTGACTACGACCACTTTTTGTAAAATGCTAGTATTTAATGAAATAAACTTTTACTTTATTTTTTATGATCGTAATATAACTCACAACGTAAAGAGATTTATAGATGAAATTCAAAGCTAACAATCTCGCATTACGAATGAAAGAGCGGATGAACCGAATAAAACGTCGCAAGAACTCATTATTTACAAAAAAACATTAAGTATAGATCAAAGTTCAAAGGATGTTTTCTTGTCTTTGTTTGTACTGCATGAAACATCGTATGGTAATATTCTGTTAGGGGTTTTCATTATTTTACATGGACTACTTTTGTGTCTAACATATTGCATGGACCCTTTGAACTGTACTTGACTATGGGTATCTCAAAGGTACTTGACTTTGAGTACATACTCAAAGGTACTTGATGATATTTATAAAGAATGAGTTAGTGAAATTATCTGACGATTAAAGAAAGGTAAGGGCATAGACTAATAAGGGGGAAGAAAGATCATAGTATTTTTTGGAATTTTGGCACTTTTATAATAAAAGTGTTGTACACCTGAGCACCGAGGAGACCGCGTACGTTTGCCACGTAATGTAGGGCGCCCTCTGGCTAGGTGGGGGGACGATCTGCGCAGGATGGCTGGCAAGAGCTGGATGCGAGAAGCCATGGATAGATCACAGTGGCGAACAATTGGAGAGGCCTACGTCCAGCAGTGGACTGAGATAGGCTGATGATGATGATGATGACACCTGAGTAACACACAACAATGTTGCCCCCTTGTCGCTCCTTGCGAGAGCGACCGTTTCGGGAGCCCAATAACTTGCTACATATAGTTATCTGTGGAGCCCACCCAGTGTGGGTCCGAGTCACCGCTCATTTTACTTGTCATTTTCATCTTTGATCGAGCAGGCGCTATAGTCCTACAATAGTCCCAGCCCTTCAATAATTACATAATCCATCAGCACCTCAACCCAATAGCCCAGATTCTTTTGTTTCCACTTCATACAATAGTCCTACACCAACCACGGACTGTCCTTGGCTTCACTTCATAGTGTTTACAGGTATAGTCGCTGGCTGGTGTCACATCACTTTTATAGTAAATTGTCAATGGAAAGGGTCTCTAGTGTTTATATTAGCTCGAGGTTCTAGAACGACAAACATAATAATAAATAGTTCTCAACATTACATATCGATCTGACTCCGAGATAAGTAGGTAGCGTAGGCAAGCACGTATGTTGCGGATATCAGAATCAAGACTGGGATTACAAATATTATATATTTAATACTTTTCTTTTGTAAATATATACTTATATATATTACATAGAAAATACCCAAACCAATACAAACAGACATGTTTATGCTCACCTATGTTTGTAACAGTATTGGAATGCTAAGGTGGATAAAAATATTGTACTTAAATAATCGACACAATATCTCATAAATTATCCCACACTGAGCTTTTCCATCGTATCATTCGCACTAAGAAACAGGCAGATAGTCTATATTACCTACATCACTTTTGAACATCGCTTAGACAATTTATCATATAGCGTAGTTCTCAATATGACTGACATGTCATGTTAGCTAACATGGTTATGTGAAATGGAGCTCAGCAACTGTTGCAGATTTTTACCAATTAGTCAAAAACCTTTGCAAAAAGCTGTCCGAAATGTTTGGCAGAATATTTTTCGATTTGTTCGATAACAACACGCTGCGCTTTATTGAAATTAGATTACTAAAATGCAGTGTATTTTAGCCGTGGCTAAATAAAACCCGACGCCGTGTGGTCCCCGGCAGAATAGAATAGGCCACCCTCACTCCTACCGAGGTGTCGTTAAAGGCGACTAAGGTAAAGCTACTGGCATGATCATCAGCACCCAGATAAGGAAAACTCTGCATTTATATCAAAACCCTCGCCAACCCGTCTGCCAAGCGTGGTGAGTATGGCAATCACCCCTCATGTGATGGAGGGAGGCCCGTGCCCCAGCAGTGGGGACTTAAATGGGCTGTCGATGATGATGGTGATGAAATAAAACCCGTCTGACGATGGGTGATGCGTCCGAGCCATTGCTTTGGAGCTCGATATAATGCTTAGACCATGATCCAGGATCTAGTGAGACTGGTCATTAAAATCAAGCATTGAACTTGACTGTAATGATACGTTTGGCAACTTTTTTCCCATATTGTTTTAAAACACGTTTATTTAAGAAATTTGTGAGTTTATTAATGTTTTCTTAAACTGAAACTTCTGAAATGTCTAAAACTGTCTGTCGCACCGCGGCTTGCTCCTTTTTTTATGTGATAGGTGGCAAACGAAAGGCTATGCTTAAGGTCATACACTTAAATTACTTGTTTATCCGCGCGAACGGTAAGGTGGTTTTTTTTTAAGTCGATGTAAAATGACGTTTCCACAAGACAATGGAGAATTAATTTTCAACATGAATTCTAACATGATTCCAACCAATTTTCCCCTTGATATTTACTGGGTACGCTGATGAAAGCACAGCTGCGGAAAGATATCTGTCAGATGCGAGGTCCGGTGCAGATGTCGGTTCATTGAGGGAGAGCATGATTCAGGGGGTGTATACAGCCCTGAATGCTGTCTCCATATAGGGAGATGCCAATTTGGTTGGGTTCAACCCCACCAAAACACAGGCCTGTCTTTTTACGGCGATAAGGAATCCATTTCACCTGACTCCTATTTTTCGAAATGTTTCCGTGCCAGTGACTGACCACCTCGAGCTATTGGGCTTTGGAACTCGACTAGTCTAAATTTCGGACGTTACATTGAGTCCATAGCGAAAACTGCAGCTAAAAAGCTAGGCATCCTTTGGAAGGTCAAGCGGTACTTTATGCCCAAGCAGTTTTTAAGTTTATATCGAGCTCAGATTCGCTCCTGCTTGGAGTACTGCTGTCACCTCTGGGACGGATCTGCCCGGCATCACTTAGACGCTCTGGACTCAATAGAACGACGTAAGAAAAGGCTCATCGGTGATGACGCACTCTCCGAAGCTGGCCTGCAGAGCCTGGACCTCCCGAACGCTGGAAAAATATTTTTGTTTGGATCTGTTAAGCGACAGTGGAATATTTTTATCTAGTATCTATATGTAGTACAAATAATTCTAATTTGCGTTTAGAATTGGTGTGGATAACCATCCATCCATCGTAATTAATTAAGGTAATTTACCTAAATGTTAGTCTTTTAGTTTCAAAGTAAGGGAAATATGTAAAATGTAACATAAGCAGAAGAATTTATTGTTATTTGGGTAATTGTGGGAATTTCAGTAAGATACCTAATATGTATCTAAGTAGCAAAGATTAAGATATGTAAAACAAACGCCTTTTGGTAGTTATCTTTTTCTTTTATGTATAAAAGTTTTGTTAAAATAATATACAAAAACATAACTTTACGAAATATTACTTCTAAAACTGCTTATTATTCAAAACTTCCGATAGTACCTACCGTTCGATGATAACAAATACAAAAAATTCCTCATCCAGACCACTCCGTCATCCGAATGAGCGCCAGAAGTTCTGATCCATATTTCAGTGGCCCGAAAAACTAGCGCTTCTAAACCGAGGTAATAAATCGGCCACCATTACGCGAAGCATAAAGAAACGGTCGAATAAGACAGATGGTCTCACTACGTGCAATGTTTATAAATATACAATGGCTATTGACAGAGAATAATCACAGGAATCGCCTGTCAAATGTGGTCATGGGCTCGGAAAACACGGCTTAGGTAATATTTAATCAAAGCCTTGTACAGCAGATCGGTGTCCATCGTCGTCACCTATAACATAAAACAAAACAGTAGAATCTAAAACTGTTTTTTTTTTTCATTGTATTTCCTCTCTACTCAATTACATTGTATTCACTTGACATTGGCGTTTTCACCGCGTTTACGCCGCACGGGATAGAGTCCATAACTGGACAAAAACATGAAAAAAGCAAATACACATACAATATGTACAATTAAAAGTTAATAATTATTAAAAAAAAAACAAGATTAAAAATTATTTTATTAAAATAAAAATTAAAATATTTAATGTACAATTAAAACTTTTATAAAACTAAATTGATAAAACAAAGGTCCGATGTATTCATTTGAAAATGATAAAAAAAATGATGATGATGCCTTCCCAGCCGATTTCGGCTACAGCGACCACTTTGTGTAAGTATTGATTTTTTTAAATTGAGGACTAAGAGCCGTATCTCAATGTGAATCAAAATATACAAAATCGTAAATATGCGGAACATGATTGTGGTCAACAATGAAGTCGGTTAAAAACTGACAGGGTTTTATGGGTCACATCAATGAAACAGATAATAATATTATCTCATCGCGTGTATTAAGCCTATGCAAATGAAGAATATTTGACTTCGACTTTGTAGTTTCGTGTAAGTAGACGGATAAACTAATTTTGATCATTACTTTTTGTGCGTGCATTCGTATTTACCTACATCCTGTGTGTTAATAAAAAATATTTATGCCGACGGGTACCCTATATAGCGACACCAATCGATTTAAATTGTTAGCTAGTAAATCGGATCTATTTTAACCAATTTTTGTGCACTACTTATTAATATGTTTTTGCACTTGAAATTTGGATTAACGCCATAAGTGGCCATTTTTGGCGGTAATTCAAATTTAGAATACAAAAGCAGACGCAAAGTTAAGTATAAGTATAAATAGTGTTTTCCGAGAGGCTGCAGCATCGAAATTGTTAAAAAGATATCCGGTTTAGTTGCTAACAATTTGAATCGATTAGCGTCGGTAGTGTGCCTTACCCGTTAACTTAATAAAAAAATATTTAAGGGCTAAAATTATAGAAAAGAAATTACTTTCAGATACTTTTATCCTTGAACACGAATGAACAGGAACCACCCACACGCGCGTCGGACAGGCTCGCGTGTCTCGTTATAAATTAACCGCAAACAGCCCGGTGTGTGGTTTCCAAACAGTATATAACTATGGCTCATAGGCACCCAATAGGGCGTAAGAAATATATAATGTAGTGGTGTTAGAACTTGGAAACTTGTAGACCAAGCTTAGCCGCACGGGTGAGGGCCGGTAGATAAATTACTATTAGTTTGTTATCTTAAACCCGACTTTGCCAGAGCTAAAACTCAACTTACTACAGCAGTGTTAATACAGGATGTATGGTTAAATACTTATATTAGGTCCCCATTCATTCGTTCTTTTTGTTTTACGATTCATTTTATTTATTTATTTACAAATAGATTTATATTCAGATTACGATTCATTTCCAAATAGAGCCGGGAGTTTCTTTTTTATTGGTAAATTTTATAATACAATATCTGCAACATATTTTATTTTATTTTTTTTATTTTATTAATAAAGAAAATAAAAAAATAAAATAAAATAAATATTCTTAAGTAAAAAATGCACTTAAAAAAATACCGACAGTCTTCGGGTGGGACTCGAATCTACGATCTTTTGCTGATCGGGGAACTGCTTTACCGACTAAGCTACCGGAGACCTTGGTAAGTCGAATTTTGAAAGTACTTTTTTGTTCGCCGTGAGTCGACGATAGTTAAGTTATCCGCCAAGTCGAACAAAAACAGCGGCACGACGGTACCATCCTTTTCTCGGAGCAATTTAGGCTATTTTCGACCCCCCTTTAATTACGTTAAGGATAAAACAAGAAGCCCGAATTTTCAGTAACTAATCAGGCATTGTATAAACACGGTATATTTAAAATTTCAGTCAATTTGAACCAGTAGTTTTAGAATGAGAACTTGTTAATGTTTCTTAATTTTGTCACTCACTCACTGACTGACTCACTGACAAGAAGCTAACTACCTACTATTGTACACCTCGTCCTGCAGTTTATTAGTATTGGATCAAGTAACTACTACTCTGTGACCTATGAGGGGAACCTAAGTAGTCATGCTCATTCAAATGTCTCTGGGGCGCTATGTGGCGGGTCATTGCATTCCCTCTAACATGGTTGAGTGAAATGATGGCTGATACATACGTCATACTTGTGAACAGGTGCCACCTTTGGGGACTGGTCTGCTTCGGTCTACCTCATAATATTTATTTTATTATTTCCTTTAATTTATTTTGTGTTACAATTAAACTGGATGGCTTGGTATGATGTAGATACAACATTGTATGAAACTGGCGAGTTTCTTGCCGAATCTTCTCGACCAGAAACAACTTTCCGAGCCGGTGGTAGAATCGCATTATGTTTATTTATTTCTTTAGTATATTTTATGTATCAACATATATATGTATTAACATGTAAATTAGTTTGACTTGAGTTGACTTGACTCACCGATCATAATAAGTCCAAGGCACTTCTAGCAGACATAGAAGCTTCAAATTTAGAATATAAATATAATTTAGTGTCTTAATCAGGAAAACTTTTTGTAATATCGGTCCAGTTTTTTAAATACACCAACTGCATGAATAACTTTGTAATCTCATATAAATGTATAGGATTACAAAGTTACGTTTGCCGGTGAAGGTGAAGGTCTCGCACTCAGTTGTTCTACCGTGAAAAGTTGTGAGTTCTATGATATCAAGTCGGTTATTAACTTGGCAATCGGTTATTGAATATTTGACTCGGCCATTGCATGAAAACAAATCCAGCGAGATTTTAAGAGCCATGTTTTAGACATAGGCCTTTCCAAATGTTCGCCATTTAGATCGATCTTCGGCCATCTTGCACAGATTGTCCTGCCTGTCTGAGGGCATCCTACTCTACGTGTACCTAGACGCGATCTCCTCTCCAGAACTTGTTTTTTTATGCTAGAGGGGACACACGAGCAGGCGGCTCACCTGATGGACAGTAATCAACGCCGCCCATGAACCTCCGCGAAGTCAGAGAGATTGCTAATGTGGCCTTTTTTAAAAAGAGTACGCTCTTTTAAAAAAAAGTTTACCCCTGTGTACCCCCTCAGACTAATTACTTTAATTTCAAAATAAGAAATCAAAGAGAAAATATTTTTTTTTGACAGTCTCATAAGTAAGTTCTCCTTATGACAACACTTAATTTTTTTAAGATTGAGAAAACCCAAAAAGTACCAGTGTTGGATTTGATATATTGAATATAAAAATAAAAATAAGAGTATAGGTACCTATGCAAAGCTATGTGTAAAATAGTCTTATTTCAAGTTTTGCTATGACATGCAGATTTATACATCATAATGTTGACCTATTTCAATGACTACCTTCATAAATAACATTGCGTAAGGCGAATGTAGACCGCACCAACCTTGCGTGTTCCAACTAATGATGTTATCTATACGAGGGTAATATCACCACACTATACAGTAACTTAGTTCACTGGACTTATAAATTACTTGGATGACACGTAGTGTTAGGTTCAGTAAGAAACTTTAGCTGTTAATATCGTTTACTTGTTTTAAACTAGGCAAGGTACAATTAAAGAATGAAAAGTTCCGTCAGTTTTCCAATTGATTCGTTTGATATGCTATGAGTACTAATTACGTTTCGTAAATTGACAACCCGTTTGGAACAGTGGTAGTAAACGCTGCCTCTGGTGCAAGGGTTGCGGGTTCGATCCCCGCACAGTACAAACATTTGTGTGCATGAAAATATCTGTTTGTATTGCTCTGGGCGTTATATATGTATTTACAAAAGAAAAGTATTATATGTATATATTTGTAATCCCACTGTTGATTCTGATATCCGTAACACAGGTGCTTGAGCTACCTATCTCGGAGTCAGATCAATGTATGTGATGTTGTAACAAAAAAAAAATGTCAGAGTATGTAATACCTGTTGCACAGATAATTACGCTTAACTATTAGATATGAAAGTTCGGAATTGATTGTAGCAACATTGATTCCTTTTGATGTAAATATAATTTAAAGAAGGTCTGCAGATCTTTTTGAAACGGTTTGTTGGTATAACTAGTTCTTGCCGTGCAAGCCAAACGTACCTTAAGGTGACGTAACCTTTTTATTCCATATAAAACACATAGATAGATAGATAGGTATACTTTATTGCACAAAAACAACCTAAGTATCAGCTATTAAAAAAAAATGATGTACGTAATCTGTTAAGAAACTGTAAGTGGACCATTTCAAATGAAGGTGTTGTGAGATTGTGGTAGGTTAACTTGTCCTGTGTCGTGTTGCCCGAAATGCGTATTATAAATTTCAATAGAAAGCAAATATAATCTTCGTAATTCGTTAATTGACTATGGCCTATCAATGTCACCCAGAGAGCAATGGAGAGGGCTATGCTTGGAGTCTCTTTACGTATCAGCTTAAGGTGACGGACATAGCCCAAAGGATTGCATGTCTCATGTGGCAATGGGTAGGGCACAAAGCGAGGAGAATAGACGGCCGTTGGGGTGAAAAGGTCCTCTAGTGGAGGCCACGTACAGGAAGTCGCAGCCGTGCCAGGCCCCCCACATGGTGGACCGATGATCTAGTGAAGGTTGCGGGAATCCATTGTATGCGGGCGGCACAGGACCGATCTGTGTGGAGAACATTGGGGGAGGCCTATGTCCAGCTGTGGACGTCTATTGGCTGAAATTATGATGATGATGAATAATTGACTATTGCCTGATTTTTCAATCATCAGAAACGATAACAGGCATATAAAAGTATACGCTTGTAAATTAGGGTCACTATTACTATTACTATCTAATTGGCCAGTATTGAAATCGACCTATTGCGAATCGTTATAGATAATTTTTATATGAGTCCAGTATAAAACGGTATTTGATAATTATTTTTTTAATTTTTGTAATGAAGAGGCCTCTCAATTATAGAAACATCGTTAAAGAATTACTTGATTCTTATTTAAACTACCTGAGATATCTCAACTTTAAAATCACATGACCTATTTTGGGCAAACCCAAAACGGCGTCACACGCATGTATTTTGTATGCGTTTCTTTTGAATTTTATTTGGATGCTATATCGTTATCGTATTGCTATTTCGTTTATGTCAAGGGTCCTATTACAATAGTTACTGCAAATTGTATAGGTTATTAAATGAAATATTTTTTTTTTAAATTTCATATATTTAAAACGGACTTGCCCATGAATCTGCGAATGACCATAAAACCGGCTAGACGTTATATGTTTTGCTATTTGTACTTATTTAGCTATATTTTGATGAAATATTAATATTTTGTTCAATCTCGAGATTAGTCAAATACCCTAATTTAAATATTTTTTCTTTTGCTTCTTAAGAGAGAGAGTAAGAACCATCAGGCTGAGGAGAGCCAATATAATGTGTCACGATAAAAAAGTACAAAGCAAAATAAGAAAACGGTTGGCATTTGAGAACCTGCGCCTACAAGACATACTATGTTACCCAATCTTAATAAACTACGGAAAATATTCCTGTATCCTGAAAATAAAAGCCACTTAAGATTGCAGAATACAATATAATTGCTATAATAAAACATATTTATTCCATACAAACAAACTCCCATAGGGTCCTTTTCTTATAAATGTGTGAAATATATCATAAGATATTAAAAGACATGAATCAAGACAGCTGTTACTTAGGAAAGTATTCAGTTTAACAGGAAAATTCAACATTGGAAAAAAATGAATGCTAATCTTTTTTTTGTGTAAAATATCATCTTTATTGAGGATCCAGAGAAAAATGGAGGTAGTAAATGAATTTGTATTTAAGGGCCTGTGTGAAAATAGCCTACTGTAAAATAAGCACCTGCACAACATGGGCCTTTCAGATACCAAAATCTTCAGGTTCTGTCGCGAGGACGTGGAAACGATTATCCACGTCCTCGGCGAGTGCATAGCGCTGCACCACTGCAGAAGCCGGCACCTGGGAGCATACATGATCTCTGCAGACGAGATCAAATGCTCCCCCATCAGCTCCATTCTCGGGTTTATCTTGGAGATGGAGCTACATGAGGTGCTGTAATAAGTTCTGGGGCTGCCACAATAGATCATCTACTGGTCGCAGTGGCTATGAGACCCTCACCCCATTCCTTTCAAATAATAATAATATTTCGTATAATATTAATAGTTGTATTTGCGCACGAAGGATTCCGTACCATTGATTTTATTATTTACTAATGGTCCGCCCTCCCTCACTTCGTTTCGGGGCTTGATTTAGACCAGTAATAATAGATGGCGCTAGCTGTCGATTGCAAAGTGCAAGTGTTATGCCTTTTTGAATTACTAATACTAACATATAAGCTTTGTCTCTGTCTATGCTAGTATTATACAATAGTATAGTTACGAAGTAAGTGAATATGTCATTTTGTTTTTACGACTACGACATTTTTTTTGTCTATACGATTCATATAAACATTATAATACAGAAGAGATCTTTCGCCAACAGAAATCTTTTTACCATGATTTTACACTGTACAATCATAGTAAAAATATCTGATCTTTTATTCCCAACTATTACAATTTGGTTTCCATTTTTTTTCATATGGTCTTTTCGAAAGTTTCATTTACTTGAGTAATTAAAAAGTTCATCGTAGCACTATGCGATACTTCGTAGCACTATGTGATGCTTCGTAGCACTATGCGTTGCTGCGTAGCACAATGTGATGCTTCGTAGCGCTATGCGATGCTTCGTAGCGCTATGCGATGCTTCGTAGCGCTATGCGATGCTTCGTAGCGCTATGCGATTGCTTCGTAGTACTACTATGCGATGCTTCGTAGCACTATGCGACGCTTTGTAGCTCTATGCAATGCTTCGTAGCGCTATGCGATGCTTCGTAGCACTATGCGATGCTTCGTAGCGCTATGCGATGCTTCGTAGCACTATGCGATGCTTCGTAGCACTATGCGATGCTTCGTAGCGCTATACGATGCTTCGTAGCACTATGCGATGCTTCTTAGCGCTATGCGATGCTTCGTAGCACTATGCGATGCTTCTTAGTACTATGCGATACTTCTCAGCGCTATGCGATGCTTCGTAGCCCTATGCGATGCTTCGTAGTGCTATGCGATGCTTCGTAGCGTTATGCGCTGCTTCGTAGCGCTATGCGATGCTTCGTAGCACTATGCGATACTTCGTAGCAGAATGCAAGGCTTTGTAGCACTATGTGACGCTTCGTAGCAAGTATTACAAAAGTTGTATGACGACGAAGTCGTATGGCGCCTGATATGGTCAGACACATTGAAGTACACAAAACTGTCACTGCTATCGTTTTCTTAGAACCGGTATTCTCCGCCAAATGGTGCCACCAAAATTTCTTCATTCGAAAACGTTTGATTCAATATCAAGAGAAGAAAATTTGCATTTTGTGTGTAACCTCATCTCTATTCGAAAATACTCGTAAATTAAAATAACAAATAAAAAACCAAAATAGCCAGTATAGACGGCATCAGTGCAAAAATGGTACTTGTGTCTCAGACATAAGGACAGTCCCAACAAAGGTAACAACGACGTGAGGCCATATGTACACGATAGGAATTGAAACTACTGAACAAACTTTTTGGCCGACAAAATATTACATTAGTTAGCGCGCGTGCTCTGAAATCCACGTATGTTTTCGAAACTATTAAATTTTCCTCTTTTAAGAGTAACTTGAATGTTAGCCACAAATACAATACATTTCTTTATTATATCCTCCAACCGATTACGGCTACGGCGGCCAATCTCAAAGATCAGCCACTTTCACAGGACTTATAAAGTGCTCAAGTGTGTGTGCAAACACAAGTGCACTGTCAATTCTCTTACCCTCATATTATGATGGGACACCAGGATGACACGACCGGAGAGGAATAGGCGCAGGATCAACGGCTTAACGTGCTTTCTGAGGCACGGAGGTACAAGACCGGCTAATTCCAGACTCGGATTGACACTAAGAATTTCTTGGCAGACAAACTGCCAGATGGTCCGATGACATCAAGGGTCAAGCTGGTGTAGTGTGGAAAACGCGTCCAGGAAAACCGACGACAGAAGAAAGTGGAGAGAAATTGGAGAGGCATATGCTCTGCAGTGGGCAAACACATGCTGCTGAAGAAGAAGAAGAATTTCTTACCGAAATCTTTGGTAGGTACACATTTTTGGAATCGAACCCGGGACCTCTTGCGCAGCCGTCGCTTTATAGTGCGATCCACTAACCACTACGCCACCGAGGCAGTAGGAGAGAGTTGTATATTATATGACGATGGTAACTCAGTAGTTCAGAACGCGTTTTCCATACGGGGTGTCGTATCCGAGCATGCACCTCTGAATTTTTCAAATCTATGTGCATTATTCCATTAGCTCGCTAGTGAGGAAAAACGTCGTGAGGAAACCTGCACGTTTCGGGTTTTTAAAATGTGTAACCATGATTCAGCTGATCTGGTTCCCCTGTAAAATGTTGCGAAGATACCCAAATCCTGAATCATGGTTTATTTGTACTCTAGGCTCCAAAGCGACAGCTATATTCTGAGACGAGGAGGGCCAGTATACGATAGGAAGTGAAACTAGTAAAAAATCTTTTTGCCCGACAAAGTATTAGAGTGCGTGCTTCAAATCCGCGCATGTTTTCAAAACTGTTGTATTAAATTTTGTTCTTTCAAGAGTAACTTGAAGTTAGAAAAAATACAATGTATTTTTACCCGACTACGGCGAAGCAAAAAGGAGGGTTATGATTTTGACCTATATGTATGTATGTATGGTTGTTCATGTGTTCCCTCATAGCTTCTAAACTCGTTATCACATTTGAACAAATGAGGTGTCGTTAGAATCGTCTTGATTGTCCTCTAGTTATAGGCTACATGACGTCACGTTAAATTGACTACAGCGCCCTCTAGGGAACTTAGAGTAAGGAACTAAAAAAAATTTTTTTTTGGCAGTATCGTCTGTGTGAGGTATTAGCACATTTCAAATATGTAATCTTATTTACATAACTAAAAATATGGTAATAAAAATAAGGTTTAAAAACTAAAACCGGACTACCAAAAAAACACCTCTAAAAGTACGAAACAAGAAAACTGTATGCCACCTACTGTAGCAAAACAGATTCATTATATAATAAAATAAAATCAATGTGGCATACGACCACGGCAATACGGCATAGGTAATAATTTCAGCAGAGACAGTTTTCTTGTTTCGTACTTTTTACAGCGTGTTTTCTTGGTATTCGGGTTTTAGTTTTTAAATTTTATTTTTATTGAATTAGGTCCGAGCAACAGCAAAATTCCAGCACAATATAGGCTCCATAGCGTATCAGTGCGACAGCGGAATTCAATACTCAATTACTGGACGAGCTTTTGTGCCGTAAATATTATCCGATGATAAATTAATGCTTGTTAAATATCTCTATTCTATTTAGAATATAAAGGCAGGGAAATAATTATGCTTTGTTTGTAAATACGATTTGTGGTAAGTGGGATCTGTGGTAGATATTTTATTAGTTATCCATTTAAATTCTAATATGATTACAACTGTTGATATTTTTATAGCAATCTTTTGCAATTTATTCTTAAGGTGACGGGTAGGGCAAACTAGCGACGCCAATCGATTTTAATTTTTAGCTAATAAACGGAATCTATTTTTAAATATTTCGGGGTTACAACCTCTCGGCAGACACTTATACTATTTATTAAATAACCATGCACAAATGTTGGGTCCGTTTTTGTACGCGAAAAAGTGATTCACGCCAAAAGCGGCCACTTTTGGCGATGACCAATTTTTCGGGTACACGTTGGAACCAACAGTTGTGCATGGTTATTTAATAAATAGTATAAGTGTTTGCCGAGAGGTGTCGCGGGTGTCCATGGACGTCGGCAATTGCTTACCATCAGATGATCCGTCTGCTCGTCTGCCACTAATCACATTAAAAAAGTGCATTTAAAAGTAGATACGATTTTAATAATAATAACATTGTAGTTTTTTTTATTTTGATTTTAATGCAATGCACAAAGTATTTCAATGTTCACCAATTTTTTATGTATTATTTTTGTTTTGTGATGCTCCAATTGTTTTAAATTTAATAAAAGTTACTAATTTTAAACACGCTAGGAACACTTTTATAATATAATATGTTAAGTTATTATCTGTGATGATTGTAACTCTGTCTGTGTTATTTAATAAAAAAAAAATAACTATAAACAGAGAAAAATCTCATACAAAATATTTTATTATATTTGCATACGTTGACTGGCAACGTGATTTTGAAGATATTTTTAAAGGCTATATTTAAAATCTGGTCTCGAAATGAAGTAGCTTAACCACATGTTTAATATTATAAGCACCAATACAAATACTCCAAATGGCTCCACCCTTTGCGCCAACAGGCTAACATTGCAATGTTGTGAATATAAAGCGAAGCTCGGTTCCATTGCATGAGTTCGTCCGTTTGTTTATTGGACCGAGCGACCAAATATTCAGTTCAAACAGATCCCATAGACTATGGTTATCAGTACGCGACATAATTTAATATTACATTATGGGATGTGCCTTTGTGTATCCTGTTAATATTCTTCATGCATGATGGATTTATTTACTGTTTTTGTAAAATTGTTTGAAATATTGTGAATGTGTTATAAATATGGAAATATTTGCATATTATGATATTTAAACATTTAGTCAGTAAAAAATTTTTTATTAATGGAAAGCGTCGAAGTGTCTGTACTGTTCAGGATATTTATGATTTTCTTTTCTGTACCTAACAGTTAGCGTGTATGTGTTACTTATTTTGTAAAGGGGTGACGTCATCGCCATCACAGTAGGTAGGTACAGACGGCATCAATGGAGTCACAAGTGCGCTGGCAATCTTTAAGGTGAAGGGTATACCCCACTAACGATACCAATAGATTTTAAATGTTAGCAATAAACCGGATATCTTTTTAACAATTTCGAGGCTACGATCTCTTGGAAAACACTTATACTATTTTGGCGGTAATTCAAATTTCGAGTACAAAAACAGGCCCAAAAGTTACGTATAAGTATATCCTGTTTAGTTGCTAAGTTGCTAGTTGATCCTACCCGTCGTCTTAAACGCCCTTTTCCCCGGATTGGGCCTGAACCCCCACTCACGCAGCTTAATACAGCACAGTGCTGCTTCACGCCGGTTTTCTGTGAGGCCGTGGTATCGTGATCCGTCTACTCGCCTGCCACCCATCACATAAAAAATAACCTACAATATTAGAGATAAGTAATCTGAACGTGTAACTGCGATCCGATTGGTCTGGTTCCCCTGTCCTCTAAGACAGGCGATAATGCGACGGTCAGGCGATCCGTCTGCTCATCTGCCACTTATCACATAAAAAAATAAAAAATAAAATACAATATGTTTTTTTTAGGTTTAGCAATTTTTTTGCAATTTATTCCTAAGTACATACTTAAAAAAAAAATTAACAGACAGTCTTCGGGTGGGACTCGAACCCACGATCTTTTGCTAACTGGGCAACTGCTTTACCGACTGAGCTACCAGTGACCTTGGTATGTCGGACGAGTTTTGTATGTACTTTTTGCTTCGCCGTGAGCGTAAGAAAAGTGTTTAAAAGTGCATTATTTATTTAAAAATAAAATACAAGCTCTACCAGGACAATAGTTTGATGCAAAACTCCTGCAAGCTTTATGAATGTTAAAATAAACACATTAGGTTCCAAAAGTCATATTGTCGATATGAACGTAGTGTTGTGCCATTTAGCTTTGACCTGGAATGCTTTTAAGACAATAAAGAGATATGGAGATCTAAATTAACGCAATATTTTGAAAATTGGTTACACACGTAGTTAGTTCGTGACTGAAACAATTACAACACATTCATTTAAAAACTATTCAGCAATTACTGTACACATGTTGAAAGTAATTCAGATAACACGAAGCCATAAAACATGAAAATGTGCTCATGAAACCTATATTTATTTTGGAGTGTAGGTACAGTCAACTCCAAAAATATGTATACACTTTAGGACGTTATCACAATATATAATTTATGAAAGTAAACCTCTACTTTCTTATAGGCAAGTATTGTGACAAGGTCCTAAAGTGTATACATATTTTTGGAGTTGACTGTACAAGACAGCCATATAACAGGTTTTTTTTTAAATATACATTAAATTCTACGGACACTGGTTCCGTGCCTTTTTTGTGCTTATTCTTTTTTTACAACAAAATTAAATCTAATACAATTACAATAGCTTAAGTTTAGGCAGTCATGCAGTTATTGTTAGCAGGATGAATATAGTGTTATTGCAAGTGGGTTTTTTTATGTCTTTGGGGTAGGGGGTTGGTTTTTACGTAGTTTATGGGCCTCACAGGGAAGGGTTTTGGGGTAAGTGGATATTTTATGTTTTATTTGCAAGCTTGTCCCTAACCGCGTCATCACCCTGGCGGATCGCCATTTTGAGGTTATACTCGGTGATTTTTTCGATGGTAGCCTTCGAATGCCATGGATATTAAGACGTGCTGTGGCGTCGGTTAGTGGCGTTATCGTATAATTTACACAAGTTTTTGTGTGTCTGTATGGCTGGCTGAGATGGCTACCACCGCGTGTAGGACGCTTTGCAGGAGATGGGACTGTTTGGGAGTTGTTCTGACTATCGCAACATATCAGGTTACAACAATATGTCAAAATTCCTATAATTGATTTTGAACCGAACCTCTTTGACATTAAGGTGAGAATCGACTGAAGAAATGTAACACTTTTGTATACTATGATGTGTGGCTGTACGTATACAGGGTGTCTGTGAACATTTACATCCCTTTAACCACGTGTTCTATCTACCATTATGAACAACATTTGTTCTATGACTTTTGGAAATTCGCATAAAAATATTTCAACCTTTCATACAAAGTCAGGTCACGTGACTTCGGTCATTTTGTATGGAGAGTCGAAACAAATTTCGACGAATTTCAAAAAATCGTAGAATTAAATGTTGCTCAGAATGGTTGGTAGAACACGTGGTTAAAGGGATGTAAATGTCCACAGATACACCCTGTATAGACATAAAGTATAGTCGGGAAAATTAAATGTTTAGCAGAGGGCGTCATAATGCCGAAATTCGTCATGTTACATTCCCAGGAAGGTATTATTGATGAATAACGTAAAATTTAAGAGAACATTTATCTTTGTTTATCTTCGAAATTGACATCAGTTTTATACCCGCCCATAAGTGACTGATGACGAACCATGATTTTTTTTATGAACTAATCCCGCGCAAGGTCACTGGCCACGCGTGTGATTTTTTTTTATGTGATTGGTGGCATACGAGTAGACTGATCGTCTAATGGTAAGCGATTGCCGCCGCCCATAGACACTCGCCACACCAGTGGAGTCACAAGTGCTCTGCCAACCTTTAAAGCCCCCTCTCCCCCGGATTGGGCCTCCAGTACCCTCATTGACGCAGCGAAACACGGCACTGCTTTATCAGTGCAGTGGTATCACTCCGGTCGAGCCGATCCATTCATGCCGAAGCCTGGCTCTCCAACAGTCATTCCCCTAATGTCAAGTGTATCGAACCATGTTTAGTTAAAATTAAAGATGACAGATCAGACTATCTTTGTCTATCCTTGACATTGATGTCAAATTTTTCATATTAAGTTTAACCACAGATATTATAATACAATACTGTCAAACATATCTTTGATATTTTCGGAATCTCGTCTAATTTGTTGTAATACTTGTAAAAGAGCATTAATAAAAAAAAAACTGCTTTCATGCCATTAGTATTAAAAAAGCTTCATACAAATATTTAGGTTCATGATTATGCCCCAAGCCAATTTTACGAATTAACAAAGGGTTAAAATGTTATTTGATGCAAGGTTTAAGCATGAACGTCTAGTGCTGTAATTGGGGCTGCGACTCGATTCAAGTGAAACACTTGACAACATCATTTGAACACACTTGAGTAGTTCTCAAAGAAAAGGAGACTTCTTTTGTCCCTTTAAAAATTAATGAGACATTCTGCGTTAAACTAGAACTTGCAATAGTATAGACATGGGTTTAATCCCGCTGTCCACCCTTTGCTAGTCCACCCCGGGTGGACATTGAAACGAGTACTTAAAAAAATCCCGCTGTCCACCCCTTCTTGTTTGAAAGAGGGGGTGGACAGAGGGATTTTTTTAACAATTGTTTCAATTGAGTTGATTGATTGATTGGAATTCCCTAACACAAGCAATTCTTTTTGCTTAAAAGGAGATTCCCACCATTGTAAAGCGTCTCTGTAAGTTGTCGAAATAAAGTTTTTTCATTTTTTTTTCCATTTTTCACTGTCCATCCGGGGTGGACTAGCAGAGGGTGGACTAGCAGAGGGTGGACAGCGGGAATAAACCTAAATATGAGCATTATGCTGAGGCAGGAACCGTTGAACCATTTTTTACAGAGATCTAAAAGGAGGAGGGTCTATGTTTATTGAATTTGTTTATGATCAAAAAAATATATTTTATTTTTTACTTTCTTTCTTTCCTTCTCTTTCGCTTGGCATGTCAGATAAAGTGGAGCTAACATACCTATTATTTAGTCATAGACGCTAGTTCTAGTGATTACTATTTCACTTAAATTGAAATAATGAGCGTCTTATAAATCCCCATGTATGAAAAGCGCAATAAGTTAAATCGGAGTGATCTAGTAGGACTAAATACGAGTAGGTAGGTGGCCTGATGGCTTTAGGAGGACTGATAACAGTGACTTGACAAGGAAAATGTGTACTGAATGATAACTTTTTCTCAAATGTTACTTAATTTCTTTTTTTCCTGATAATGTCAGATGACTTGATCAATTTCAATGTTTCTTCTTCTAGGAGTGGCAAATACGTTGGTCGTTTTGTTTGTAATTTAGTAACTTTTTCTTTTTTAACATTACCCACTTGTATTTCTGTTATTACTATTTGTAAGAAATGGGGTGAGCCCTGCGTCTCATAGCCACTGCGACCAGTAGATGATCTATTGTGGCAGCCCCATAACCTTTTACAGCACCTCATGTAGCTCCAGTTCCAGGATAAACCCGAGAATGGAGCTGAGGGGGGATCTTTTGATCTCGTCTGCTGAGATCATGTGTGCTCCTAGGTGACGGCTTCTGCAGCGGTGCATCGCTTTGCACTCGCCGAGGACGTGGATAATCGTTTCCTCGTCCTCGCGGCAGAACCTGCAGATTTTGGTATCTGAAAGGCCCATGTTGTGCAGGTGCTTGTTTAATTGTATTAAGTGTATTTCTGTTAAATTGTGATTATCAGTGGAAACTTGTAATTGGCCCTCAATGTTTTTTTTTCTATCACTGTATCCCTAAATCTAGCTGTAAATTTTCCAAAAACTTGTAAAATAAAATAAAATAAAATAAAACCTGGGATAGAAGAAACAATAGCGGAGCGTAAAGCAGGCCAAGGTCTACCAACAAAGGTTAATGGTACTCTAGTTGACGATTTTCCGATGTTACTCGACTGAAATTGAACTGAAGCCGCATCACTAGTATGGGTTAACGAGGTTGAAAACGGCACCATAGAGAAAACATTTACCGCACCAAACATTATGAAAAGTGCGTTACGAGACATAACGCGAGTTTCATGGGATTATTCATTTTCCTTGGGACAATGGCACATGGAGATGGGGGTTTAGGGAAATGAAATTCTACTTATGGTCAGCTAACACCATTCTTTGCTATTTCTTGCTATCGTTTTTTCTTCGCGGGGCGCACAAACTTATTATTTACTTGGTATTTTTTTGAGATGGGTCGCCGTGACTAAAATATTGACTACAGTACATTTATAACCGACTTAAAAAAAGAGGTTCTCAATCCGAAATGAATATATTTTTTTTATGTTTGTTCGTCGATTACTTTGCCATTTATGAACCGATTTAGATGATTCTTTTTTAGTTGGAAAGAATCTTACAGCAGCCGAAACGTCGAGCCAAATATGTGAGTGCACATAGTAAATATCGTGTTAATCCCCGTATTGATACATTGTAGTTATAATGCAACGCGAAAATCTAAAAAACACTTTCAATACTGTACTCACAATTAGTTTTTTAGTTAATTGGCGGGGGTGGAAGAGGGGGGGGGGGGGGGGGGGCTGCCAAAAAATGAGACACTAAAAAGCTTGAAAAAAAATTTCTACGAAAAAAGCCGCCTTCAACCACGAACTAAAAAGTGTAAAACTATTAACACTTTATACACTTCAAATAACATTTTAAAACAGTACTCTCGAGAAAAGGTTTTACCGAAGTCGGAATTCCTGTTGAATAATTGAATGTTGTATCAAATTACAAGATAGTATTGGGCGCCGACTTCGGTAACACCTTTTCTCGAGTGTACTGTTATAAAATGTTATTTGAAATGTATAAAGTGTTAAAAATATTATTTTACACTTTTAGTTTCGCAGTTGAAGGCTGTTTTTCGCAGATTTTTTTTATTGTATCCATAACTAAAACTAACATCTGGAGCCATAAAAATTATAGCGACGCAGGATATAAAAACAGACAATACAATTTCAGCCCTCCATATAAACCAACACAGAATAGAATGGCGCAGTAGTAATTCAAGCCATACATAGTATAAATAAAATGAATGATCTCTGTTTATTGCCCATTCAAAGCAAAATAGCACCAAAAACCGAAAATGTATTTTGTATGTTTGAATCTAAAATCTAAGTCAAATATATGAAGCTATTAAAAGCAACCGATTTGTAGCATGACGTATAATATACATACAAACATTGTTATTATGTACGAGTACGGTTAATAAGTATTTATGTTATGAAAACATTGTATAATTAAAAAGTTTGTTCATAAAAAGAGTAACTGGCTAGTTTCTTGCCAGATCTTTTCAGCCAAACTTTGCAATCCGTTGAGGTAGAATTGCATTATGTTTATTTATTTTAAGTAGGTATGTTTTATGTATCGGTAGTTATATTAAATCACATGTGAATTATATATGTCACCGGAAAATAACAAGATCCGTAAGGTTATAAATTTACGTACATTAGTATATACAAACATACAAACATTATTATATTATGATAAGCTTTTATTTTCCCTTAAAGGCGGAGTACAATTTACTTAAAATTACTATTGTTCTTATTGTATTGTTGAATGTTAGTAAGTATGTCTTAATAATAATATTTTTGGCACAGCAGCTCATACTTTTGACCTGATTCCGACTAGTAGCTTAAGCACTTGTGTTACAGGATATCAGACAACAGAGAACACAAATTATATAACTTAATACATATATACACCCAGACCCGAACAAACACAAGTGTTTTTCATCGCACGAATGTTTTGTCCCCAGGTTGGGGATCGAACCCATCGACATTTAGCGTGAGAGGCAGGGTCACTACATTGCGCCCATCACCGGTCAGTCAAATGTAGTGGTTAGTAGTTATGTGTTAGGTGTATGTCGCCTGTTCGATAAAACCACTTGTAAAATAATAAATAACCAATATCCAAACGCTACGCGCGATCTGATTGGCATTGCCACTATGAACATTGACCAATCAGAGAGCAGTGTGTTCTTTTACGTATTTCAAAGATTCGTTTATTTAAAAGAGTTTCAGTGATTTTGCGAACCGTATAAAATTTTATGAATAGATATCCGTTATTTGATAATGTTACCGCGTGACGTCGGAAATTGTTAAATTTACAAAAGTGTGGACGTAAAATACAATTTATCTCCCGTTTAGAATCCTACGAAAGTTTATAAACTTCCTAGGAAATTGATAAACTTACGGATCTTGTTATTTTCCGGTGAGATATATACTTGTAAGTGGTACTTTACCTAAACAAGACTATCTATGATGCATTTTTTTATTTTGATTATGTTATAAATATGCAATCTATATAGGAAAGCGCTATTAATCATAACACCATGGACGCAGGACTGTCATTTTAGATTATGTGATAGGTAATAGGCGAGCGGACAGATCACCTGATGGTAAGCGATTGCTGCCGCTCTTAAACACTGGTGGAGTCACTAGACGTGCGCTGCTAAACATTTTCTTTTCCCCGCATTAGGCCTCCTCGTATCCTCACTCACTCGGCGATACAGCGCAAGCTGCTTCATACTGGTTTCCTTTGAGGCCATGGTATCAACCCATCGACCCAGCCCAAATTATGCCGGAGCGTCGCTCTCCCATAGCCTTTTTTTGCATACCCTCCTGCACGGGGGCAAGCGGGCTATGTCGGGCTCTCCTCTGGCAGGAGCTTCTCCTGACGAGAAGCCAGCCAAAGGCATACCGACTATACCCCAGCGACGCTCCCTCATCGCCAGAGTGGGGAGGGAACATGAGTACGGGTTGAAGAACGTTACTTCACGTCCCTCCACAGGTGGAGGGCCCACTTACACTGCAGACCCGACATTGCCTCCCCCAGTCAAGCTGGGGGAAAGTCAAGAGCATGACTGGAATATCCTGATCAAAGAGCCATTTTGATAATTAAATTGGTATTTGTAGGATGAAGGGCGCTTGGCCTTCGGCGTTAGATTATATTAGATTGTCTTTGCAATAAGATTCATTTTACGAGAGTCCATTATTTAAATAAAATGATGACGAAGCAGAGCTCTCAAAGCTGGAGTGTCAAGACTAAGAAATATAGCCAAATTACAGCTTGATTCAGAAGCGCGGGTAGCAACTTATCCCAGAAATTAATCAGCAAAATGAATCATTTTGTAAATAGGATGATTTATAAACTTTCTAATTTATTCCCTCGGTTGTACTCCTAATTCTATTCCTCGATATTTTCGCCCGTAAATCACAAAGTAATTAGCAGCTGATAAAATTTGGTTGACGTTTTGCGAAAAAATCTCGCAAATTACTTCACGTGCGTCTGTAGATTTTGCTAATTTACGAAATTCATCCCCATGATAAATTATTTTGTAATAGGCAGCGTAACTTATAGGGACATGGTCTAAATTAATTCAATTAGCTTAGAGTTGGGAGTGAGGAAGGTAAATGCTTTGTGTACTAAATTCGCAGAATTTCTGTGCAATCCAACAATTGCATTAACTATTTGCCTGCCACTACAACAAATAGACTGGTTTACACAATGCGAGCTGGTACCTAGCCATTAGATAGCTACTCGTACGCCAATAGCTCGGCTCGCCTTTGCTGTCATCATTACACCATTGTAATCCGTGGGAGAGCCAAGCTTCAGCATGAATGGGCCGGCTCGACCGGAGTGATACCACGGCCTCACAGAAAACCGGCGTGAAGCAGCATTGTGCTGTGTTTCGCTGCGTGAGTGAGGGTACTGGGGGGGTTTAAAGGTTGGCAGCACACTCGTGACTCCATTGGTGTCGCGGGTGTCCAAGGGCGGCGGCAATTGCTTACCATCAGGTGATCCGTCTGTTCGTCTGCCTACCTATTACATAAAAAAAAACCTAGTAGCTGCAGTCTAGTCTTGCGAGTTGACGCGATGTCGAGTAGTGTTGCGGAACTATCGATAGTTTCCCTATCGATAGTAACCTCGAAAATCATTCAGACTATCGATGGTACATACTATCAAATAGTATTGCTATTGGTTAAAACTATCGATACTATCAAAATTTGGTCAATACTATTAATAACGCCAATATACTATCGATACTATCGATTATTTAATGGCCGATACTATCAACACTAAGTCCCCAAATGCTGAATAATTTATTTATTTAAAAAAGTATACCGACAAATATATGTATGATAGTAGGTAAAATTCTTATACATATGCCTATTATAGGTGTGCACAACAGTGACATTAACAATATGATATACAATATTGGAAATTTTAATTTAAATTAGAATTAAAAATTAAGACAATATTATTATTTGATAGAAATGGGGTGAGCCCTGCGTCTCATAGCCACTGCGACCAGTAGATGATCTATTGTGGCAGCCCCGTAACCTATTACAGCACCTCATGTAGCTCCAGTTCCAGGATAAACCCGAGAATGGAGCTGATGGGGGACCTCTTGATCTCGTCAGCTGAGATCATGTGTGCTCCCAGGTGCCGGCTTCTGCAGCGGTGCAGCGCTATGCACTCGCCGAGGACGTGGATAATCGTTTCCTCGTCCTCGCGACAGAACCTGCAGATTTTGGTATCTGAAAGGCCCATGTTGTGCAGGTGCTTGTTTTATTTGCAGTGCCCCGTGAGGGTCCGAGTGAGTGCCCTAACATGTCCTCTACTCAGTTTTATTATTTCTACAGCTCATCTCTGATCGAACGCCTGTATCAACGCCTTAGACTGTTCTAGTCGAGGTAGTCTTTTCCAGAATTCATTGCTTTGCTTTGCTCCCACTCTTTTAACTCGAACCTGACCATTCAGGCTGGAACGCCATTTATTGGTTCTGATCCGAGTAGTGGGCTCTCTGCCCCGGCCTTTGCTACCACGTCAGCGACTTCGTTGCCTCTGATATTGCAGTGTCCCGGTACCCAAATCAGATTTACGATGTTGGCATTGCCAAGCTGGTTTAGGAGCAGGACACACTCGCTAGTGAGTTTGGAGTCAAGTTCACAGGATGTTAACCCCTTGAGGGCAGCTTGACTATCTTAGAAGGTGAATATCTTCTTATTCTGGAGATTCATTTGTTGACTCTCTTGGACACAGCCAATTATTGCGAAGACTTCCGCTTGGTACACTGTGGTATAGCGACCCAGGTTGGCGAATTTGCGTATTCCGCAGTGATCATTATAAAATCCCGCCCTGGATATGCCCTGCTTCCTGGAACCATCCGTATACCAAACTGTCATTCTGCTTAACATTTCCAGGAGTTTCAGCCTCCCAGTCTTGTCTACTAGGTAACAATATTACAAAGAACTGTTTACAATTTCTAATATTAAGTATGTACTAAAAATAAAATAAACATTATATATTCGGAATTCACTCATGATTTATGGACATGATTCTGCCAATTTTTATTGCGATCGCATAAAGTTGCACAAATATATTCGCTTTTAAAACAATATGTAACCAAACGAAGTATACGTCCCACTTTAATTGTTTAAATTCTCTTAAACTATAACAAGACATTTTTTTGGGACTGTAGACTAAAAACGATATTTTATGGACAATTAAGAATAATTGTCCATCAAAATTTGGCAGAAGGCAAATTTTATTGCAATCGCTTTAGTGGCGTGGCGACGTAGTATAACACCATGATTTGGCTGCTTCCTTGGTTAACGCGAAGGAATCAGCCAAATGACGTATAAACTTGGCAATGCCTAAGCACACCCTGGTCTCCAAAGCGATAGCTTTGAACGCAACCGGGAACTAAACGCTAAGATGAGGAGGCTGGCTCTAAGCTAAAGATCTAAACTGATTGCGAATTGCACACACGCACACGCACACGCACACGCACACGCACACGCACACGCACACGCACACGCACACGCACACGCACACGCACACGCACACGCACACGCACACGCACACGCACACGCACACGCACACGCACACGCACAAAACACACACACAAAAGTATAAAACCATTTCATCATCATCATCATCATCAGCCCATTTAAGTCCCCACTGCTGGGGCACGAGCCTCCCTCAATCACATGAGGGGTAATTGCCATACTCACCACGCTTGACAGACGGGTTGGCGAGGGTTTTGATGTAAATGCAGAGTTTTCCTTCTCTGGGTGCTGATGATCATGCCAGCAGCTTTACCTTAGTCGCCTTTTACGACACCTCGGTAAGAGTGAGGGTGGCCTATTCTACTCTGCCGGGACCATAAGGCGTAAACCCATTTGTCACACAGAAAAATTAGAAATTAATTAACATATTTACTACCTAAATATTCATTTACAACACAGAATAGAATAGAATAATTCCCGACGGAACCTACCGCGTCGCTAATACATAGTCCATGAGCTATTAATAAATGTCCTTTAATTTTCTTCCGAGAATATTATCCCCCAGTAGGCTTTGACGTCAACGCATGAATAAGAATTACTTAGGTATTCATTTTAATATGATAAGGTTGCAAAAAATAATAACGCTCTGTCTGAATCAATACTGAGCAGTTAATATTGTCTTTGATCGCCATCATATCAACTATAGGACGTCCACTGTTGAACTTAGTATGTATATATTTGTAATCCCACTGTTGATTCTGATATCCGTAACACAGGTGCTTGAGCTACCTATCTCGGAGTCAGATCAATGGTCGTCTACCCATGTGTCTACCTCGTAGGTGGACGTTCTACGCTGCGCTTGCCGGTTGGTGGCCTCCATTCTAGAATCTTTCTGCTCCATCGGCCGTCAGGTCTATCAACCACCTAATCCGCCCTGCTATATTGTATATTGATATAAAAATATATAAAATATTATTAAAAAAGTATTTTTTTTATGCTAAAGGCGACAAACGAGCAAGCCGGTCGCGTTTTACATTTATTTTAATGTGGGTGGCAAATTAATCTTCATCACTCATATTAAAGGAAATTGTGGTTGGAGAGTTTAACTAACATTGAAGTGACTGCCGTCTGACCTTCATAAACCTCAGGAACCAGAGCAGTAAAAACATTCCAGGCTTAAATAATATTTATCAATAGAGAGATTAAAGAGCATGATACTGCACATGTTCAAGCCAATTAGCCATGATAAATTCCACAAAAGAAATTCCACCGGAATTTCTATCGGAAATTCTTCATGCCGCAGTCAAGAACATAATAAAAAATTGCAAAGTGAAGTATATCACACACATCGTTATTTCATAACGGCATTCCATCGCGCCTTTTTGTTCTGGGGCGACGAGGAAAATGCCAAATAACATCAAAAAGTTCTAACAAAATGTGCCCCTCTATTTTTCTCAAGGGCCAGGGCTAACTAGCAGGAAACGTTTTACGTTCACGTCACGGCATCGCTATTGTTGACTTTTAAGGTCGTAAGGCTCAAAGTTCTTTTTAAAGCCAAAAACAATAGATTTTATGTCGTGTCTGCTGTCTGAGCCTTGGGAGGTGATATCATCTAGGGTATGAGTTAATGATGAGATCCGCAGGAGGACTAAGGTTACAGACATAGCCCAAAGGATTGCATGCCTCAAGTGGCAATGGGCAGGGCACATAGCGAGGAGAACAGACGGCTGTTGGGGCGGAAAGGTCCTCGAGTGGAGGCCACGTACAGGAAGTCGCAGCCGTGGCAGGCCCCCCACAAGGTGGCCCGACGATCTGGTGAAGATCGCGGGAATCCATTGGATGCGGGCGGCACAGGACCTATCTGTGTGGAGAACATTGGGGGAGGCCTATGTCCAGCAGTGGACGTCTATTGGCTGAAATGATGATGATGATGAGTTATACCTGCAAAAGTACAGGTAAAAGAAATCCTACTTCTTCTCTGTCGTTACGCTCTTGCCAGAGCGGTTATGATCACGTTGAGACGTCTTTGTTGGTGTTAAAGGCGGACACAGCTTTCCTCAAGATCTCTCGCCATCTCCCTCTGTTCACAGACTGTCTGTCATTAGTGTGACACGGGGTTATCCTATTGCATGATTTCTCTTGATCTGCCGCGTGACCTGGTTCTCTCTACCATTCCCTGAACGACCAGCCGCTCTATCGAGTCGTAATCACGTCCTGGAGACGTGACCAAAGTACTGCAGTATGCGCGTCTGTACTATGGTTGATAGACGCTTTGTGATGCCGAGTTCCTGGAGTATGGACACGTTGGTGCGGAACTTTGTTCTGTGATATGCCGAGCATTTTTATCCTGCATCACATTTACAGAGCATCTATCTTCCTCTCCTACCATCATATTTATCTGTTTACATTTGGCAATCGGGTGACAGTGGCCAGTTTAGCGTAAACACGTAGTATATGCAAAAAAGGGAGATGAATCGACATAATGGTACATAGTGCCAGAGTATTTTGTGTAAAACAAATATATTTAACAAATACTACTGAAAATGAAGCATATGAAGAAGATTTTATTAAGAGTACCAGGTGTAACTTATTAGTATACGCAAAATGAAGTAGTCAATTCCTCCCCCAAATTTCGTTATATATCTAATTAATATTTGAATCAAAAATGCGTGCACACAATGATGCCGCATATACCTACATCGAATATATTGTTACTCTCCTAACCAGAGTATTTCCTATACCAACTTAGTACTATAAGTAGTTACTGGATGGATTAAGCCGCGTGCACACCCAAGGACCATTTAGAAAGAAGACAATTTCTCTCAGAAAACCGGCGTGAAGCAGCACTGTGCTGTATTTCGCTGCGTGAGTGAGGGTAGCGGAGGCCCAATACGAGGGAAAGGGGTGTTTAAAGGTTAGCAGCGCACTTGTGACTCTACTGGTGTCGCGGGTGTCTATGGGTGGCGGCAATCGCTTACCATCGCCTGATGGTTCGCCTGATCCATCTGCTCGTCTGCCACCTATCACATAAAAAAAAAGATTCCAACCGGGAAACGTGCCCGAATCCTTCGGCGGTTAGCCTTCCCTCTACGCCACCGAGATCGTCACGAAGATTGCCGTTATTTTTTCTAATCATTACGTTTATTCTTCATTTTATTCACTGCGCATTCACTGCAGGAGCGCAAGCCAATCTCGCAACTATAGACGGCCAATACCGACGTGAAATTTTACAATGCTACAAAATATCTATTCTACGTGACGTCACTGAGCTGACTGGTCCTTATCTCAACAGCCAAGCTGACTCGCAACTTGCTGCTGCTAATGGATCGTAATGGATGTACCGAAGCAGACAAATCGCTGTTTGGATTTTGTAGGAATTAGATACGAGATTTTAAAGGAAACAATCAAGGCTTCAGCCGATCGAGGAAACGTTTTCGGCACCATGGACTAAGTAATAATTAGTCTTTGCTGGATCTCATAAATTACAACACCAATTGTAAGTGCTTGAGGGATGTTAGCTCAGTGGATAAGAACGCACCTTCCATACGGGGGATTGTAGTTCGTATCCAAGCAAGCGTCTCTGGATTTTTTTATTTTTTTTTATATGAGAGGTGGCAGACGAGTAGACGGATCACCTGATGGTAAGCAATTTCGCTGTGTTGCGGTTGTCCATGACACCCGCAACACCTGTGGAGTCACAAGTGCGCTGCCAACCTTTTCCCCTTCCCCTCATTGGGTAACCTCACTCACATGGCGAAACACAGCGCAAGCGCTGCTTCACGCCGGTCTTCTGTGAGGCAGTGGTATCACTCCGATCGATCCGGCCCATTCATGCCAAAGCGTGGCTCTCCCGTATTTTTCAGATCTATGTGCAAATTTCTACCTTTACCTCGGAGGTGAGGGAAACCTAACACGTTTCGGACATTTTCTGACACGTGTAACCATGATTTAGTTGGCCTGGTTCCTTTGTTAAAATGTTGCGAAGGTCAGACGACAGTACATTCTTCATTGTATTAGCAGACTCCTCAAATCCGGAACATACGAGTACCATGATCTAAGCGAAACTTCCACTTGGATGACTCGTAAATGTATGCAGGTAAGACTTTCTGGCACCGATGCATGATTGAACCAAAAGCATAGCATCAAAACAGGTTTTGCATTTTTGCACAGCAACGTGTAAAGTTGTGAACATGACGCGCGGAGTTTTCCCGCAGAAAACCATTTCAACCCGCGCATCTACATTCCTTATAATACAACACTTCAGATGGTCTCTGCTACGTGACGTCACAAAGTAACTCGCCTGGTCTCAGTGGCGCATTTAAACATTTGCCGCCAGTCCATTTTATTTATTTATTAAATAGGACATCCAACAATATCAGTAATTTACGCAGTTCCAACAAAATTAACACATTCAACATCATGACCTTCATACTATCTTAATTATAGGATACCATAATATCAATACCATAGCATTAATATCAATTCAATTCAATATTGAAGAACAAGCTTATAAGATAAAATAATTCATTCACATTTTTTTTAATAATTTTAATCTCTCTGGTTGAACTTTTTTTAAATGATAAATGGCAGACGAGCAGACGGATCACCTGATGGTAAGTGATTGACACCGCCCATGGATCCCACGACACTAGTGCAGTCACAAGTACGCTGCCAACCTTTAAACCCCCCTTTCCCCCGGACTGAGCCTCCGGTACCCTTACTCGCGCAGCGAAACACAGCACAGTGCACCGGTTTTCTGTTAGGCCGTGGTATTACTCCGGTGGAGCCGGCCCAATCATGCCGAAGCGTGGCTCTCCCACTGTCTCACAGAAGCTTACTCATAAAAATGTAGTAGTTTAACAATAAATAAATATTTCACAACATCACATACATTGATTTGACTCCGAGATAGGTAGCTCAAGCACCTGTGTTACGGATATCAGAATCAACAGTGGGATTACAAATATATACATATACTACTTTTCTTTTGTAAATACATACTTATAATACATAGGAAACACCCAGACCAATACAAACAGACATGTTCATGCACACAAATGTTTGTACTGTGCGGGGATCGCACCCGCAACCCTTGGACCAAAGGCAGCGTTCACTATCACTGTTCCAAACGGGTCGTCAAAACGGATCAAAGTTACCTACTATATTTGTATTTTACTTTAAGCTTAACAAAATGAAATTTAATTACTTAAATTTCTGTAATGCCTAGTACTTAAATTCTGTATTTTCTGCAATAAAGTATAATAATTCTCATAACATCTCATACGTTGACCTGATTCCGTACTAAGTAGCTTAAGCACTTGTGTTACAGATATCAGACAACAGAGGAACACAAATATGTACTTAAATACATATATTACACCCAGGCACTGAACAAACACAAGTGTTCATCGTACGAATGTTTGTCCAGGGTGGGGATCGAACCCACGACCTTTGGCGTAAGAGGGGCACTACCAATTGCGCCTTCCGGTCAGTCAGTATATCTATTTATCTATCTACTTGTATTGAGATGCAATTACATAGGAGACAGACAGACAGGACATTTTTCAAGTGTAGTCCCTTTGAGCTTATGTAGTCATCCACGGTAAGCAGTGGCATAAGCCACTGCTTACCGTCTATTCTCAGCATAGAGTAACTTATATTTACTGAGATAGAGGAATCAGTCGGCCAGGCAGTGCTAGCGCCATCTAGATGAACATGACCAATACTCTACGGCTGTGTAGGACGGCCATCTTCGAGAATCAGTCAGGGAGACCATTAAATAAAATATCAGAAATAATTTTACTTGCTATTATGTATAACCAAACTTCCAATACCTACCATACCAGATCTCTGGTTTAATTCCCACACCTACTTTTTAGGGTTCCGTAGCCAAATCACAAAAAAAGGAAACCCTTATAGATTCGTCATGTCTGTCTATCCGTCTGTCCGTCCGTATGTCACAGCCACATTTTTCCGAAACTATAAGAACTATATTAATGAAACTTGGTAAATAGATGTATTTTGTTAACCGCATTACGATTTTTACACAAAAATGGGAAATAAAATTTTTTAGGGTCCCCATACTTAGAACTGAAACTCTTTTTTTTTCATGAAGCCCACACGTGTGGGCTATCTATGGAGGTTTATTCCCGCTGTCCACCCTCTGCTAGTCCACCCCGGACATCGAAACGAGTACTTAAAAAAATCCCGCTGTCCACCCCCTCTTTCAACCAAGAAGGAGTGAACAGCGGTAATTTTTTTAACAATTGTTTCACTGTCCACCCGGGGTGGACAAGCAGAGGGTGGACAGCGGGAATAAACCATCTATGGATAGGTCTTTAATTACTTAGTACTTTTTGCAAGAGACGCTCCCAAAGTGGTAAAATGAGTGCCCCCCCCCCCCCTTACTTATGTAATAAAAGAATTATAAAACTAAAAAATATATGATATACATTACCATGAATAACAACGATAAGACTGCCTTATTGTACTGTCTGTTGCTGTTGTATCATGCTTATGCTTGTATTTTATTTTTGTGCAATAAAGAATATCTATCTATCTAACGAAAATGGATTCGAACTAGATCTAGTAAGTAGTTTTTTTGGGCAGGCAGCTTGAGGTCAGTGTTTCGGAAACACACTTCACCAGCGCGATGTAAAAATGCATAGTGACATCTACCGAAACAACGCCAAACCATCTACTCGATTGCTTCTTAAAGGTTCATCTGCTTTTTGCAAGTTCCATCTAACGATAACCGCTGATTTTTTTTCTATGATAAGGAAAAAAGTACTCAGTGAAATTACCCTGATTCTCAAATCCAGAACTGGTCCATTATCACAGTGAGCAAGCTGACTCGATTCACAGGTTAATGGACCGTAATCGATGCACGGACTCGTACATCGCTGTTTACATTTCGTTCCGGTGATGTACGAGTGTCACAAGAACTGATGGGCATCAGTTGGGAATGTAACTAGGTAGAAACAGCTTTTCGGTCACAGAAGCACTGGTCTTTAATTAGGTGATGGTAGAATGAAATACTTACTTTCGGAGTAAAAGTATTTAGAATCGGTTTTCGATTGTAGCATTATTTTTATTTGAAAATCACGATATGCCTAAATCTTTTTTTAAATAGTCTGTAGTTTACTGAAGAGTTTTGATTTAAATAAATAAATAATAAATATTTCACAACATCACATACTGTCTGATCTGACTCCGAGATAGGTAGCTCAAGCACCTGTGTTACGGATATCAGAATCAACAGTGGGATTACAAATATATACGTATAATACTTTTCTTTTGTAAATACATACTTATAATACATAGAAAACATCCAGACCAATACAAACATATTTAATATTGTTACATTGAAAAAAGATACCAATTTATATGTACTATATTTACCATATTTCTTATCTACTAGCATTAGTCCAAGTTCCTAGTTAGAATTAGTATACATGCTAATGTCTTCAAGAAAAAACTAAAAGCCTTATTCTTATTGGAAAAAAAATCCTTACTCTATTGACGAAATGTGACATAAATAAGTTCATTGTTTAGTATGTATCCTGACTAAAACAATTCATAACCTACAGATAGTACCTAATATTAAAAGGTAGAGGGATTAAAGGTTGGCGGGTGTCTATGGGCGGCGGCAATTGCTTATCATCAGGGGATCCGTCCGCCGTCTGCCTATCACATAAAAAAATAAAATAATTAGATTTTATCTCAAAACTTTACCATCAGATGGGCCGCATGCTCGTCTGCCTATTATTCGCAATAAAAAGAAAAAACTTAAATGCATTCATTACAATGCCTTAAAATATCTTGGACATGAATAATGATTCGATTAGATGTTCACATGTACCGACTCGGTAAGCGTAGTGTAGGACGCCCTGCGTCAAGATGGGATGATGACATTCGAAGGCTGGCTGGTGTGGGCTGGATGAGAGTGGCCGAAAATCGGGAGCAGTGGCGTGCATTAGGGGAGACCTATGTCCAGCAGTGGACGAGTGTGGGTTGCTGATGATGATGATGGACCGACTAGAGCGAAAAGAGCATCCTCCATCCTTCCACTAAGTCACAGACATAGTGGCCATTCATCATGGGCCCTCGATTAGCATAGACGGATGATATTGCTAGAGCATACCCGCGGCTCCGCTCGCGGTTTGCCACAAAAAGTATTTCTGGTGTAATAGACTATAACCTAATTTCCGATTCCTTATCTTAGCGTGTGATTTCCAGTTGCGTCCAAAGCTGCCGCTTCGAAGACCGGTGATCCAGGATTCGGGACTGCGGTCTGACCTCCGCAGCCCATTTTTTTTTTGTTTTCCCGGGAGAAATGCATTACGCAGACCCTGCCTGTGGGACTCACCCTCCGGGCCGCTTCTTCTAACAAGAAGCGACCTGAGGGCATACCCACTAAAACTCCCGGGGCTCAACTACCCGTGGGTATAGAGTGGGGTCACGGGAACTGCACGAGGCTATTCCCCGCAACCCCACTCCCCCACAGGCCCCTACATGGGGTGTGCGGCCACGCCCCTCCTCAGGCTAGGAGGAGGGGGGTTGGGGACAGACGGAAGAGCTGAGCCGTCCCCAACGAGCGGTGGAGGCGCCAATGGCAGTGCCGGCACAGGGACCCCCGTCCCTGTTGCCGGCTGGCCACCTCCACGGAGAGGACGAAGAGTTCTCCGCCGAACTCGTCCTCTCCTTGCTCGAAGCGGGCCTGCGTGGGGGTTAATCTCGCGCTCCCGCTCTGCCCTCTCCTTCTGCGCCACCACTTCTTCGCAGAAGTGGGCGAAGGCCGACCACGCCCTCTCATTATCCAGCATAGCTTCCACTATGCTGGGCAATGAGAGGCCACTTCAATCTGAGAGGAAACATACTTTTCGCTCGACCCAGAAATCGAACCCAAGACCCCGTGATTAAGCTTAATCATATCATAGTAGCGATAACTTGATTTCTATGATTTAGGCCTTTGTCCTGCAGTGGAACAGTATATAAGCTGATACTAAAAAAAATGGTTACTTGAATTGTAATTGTAGCTCAGTGAATAAGAACGCGCCCTCCATACCGGGGTCCAAATCCGATCCAAAGGTGTATCCTTTGGATTTTTCAAATCCATGTACATATGCTTACCTCGGCAATGAGAACACATCGTGAGGAAACCTGCACGTCTGATGCAATGGTCGAATACGCACATAGATTTGAAAATCTTTAAATGCTTGCTTGGATTTGAACCACTAGTTCCCGTAGACGCGATTTTATTTACAGAACTACCATCGCTCATCTAACGCGCGTTAGGTTTCAGGCGTGTTAACTACGTAACCAAGCTGTCAATGAATCTTTAGCAAAATTAATACATCTGTGATAAAGACAACAATCTCATGTATTGAAAGCTTTTTCTTTTAAGTGCAGATATTTCTAAACCGATACAATATATAAATACGCTAGACATAATGACGTCACTAAATTTAAGTATTAAAACCAGCGAATGGATTCAGAAAGGTTTTTGTTCGACCATTTTTTCCAACTATACCAATTTGAGTGCCATGAAAAACCTTTTTCATTTGTAATGGTGCAGCTTTCCAGTTGGCGATGGAATTTTAAAAATGTGTTTAATAATTTTTAAAATATTTTTTAAACTTCAACGAAGATACAAAATTTACTTTTTATTATTAGTATGGAGCTAATGTGCCCCACATCAAAATCTAGATTTAAATTACATTATTCATGAAACTAACTTACATGCTCATAGATTTACATATTTTATCGTATGCGTGTGAGCGTTTTACTACATGTGGAATTTTCGTAAAAACACATTTTATCTTTTACTGAAATATTTCTGTTTTCATATTTTTGAGTAATGAACAGTGGCGGACACATCAAGCTATACAAAACTGTCAAATTTGTTCATTAGATTATAAAACTTATATTTTTATACATTGAGTTTGACATCGATTGAGGAAATTTGACAGTTTTGTATAGCTTGACCTGTCCGCGACTGTACCTACTACCTCACTATTTGTGTCAGCGACTAAAATTAAGCCTTCTTTTCCTATTTTTAAAATATGAAAAGAAGGCTTACATTAAGGCCTTCACCAAGGTCAGTAGCGACGTGACGAAGTGACCACCTCCAGACAGTCATTTTTTTTTGTTGTCCCAGGGGAAATGCGTTACGCATACCCGTCCCCGGCGGGCGAACGAACGAGTTATGTCGGACTCAGTAAACCCCCGCTGTCATGCGGGGGGAACCCCTGGGCACCACTCTCATCGTCCTTAGGTGGGGAGTGGCCGTGATGGCAGGTACGAAACCTTGTTCAGGACCCAAGCCTCTAGACAGTCATCTGCTAAGGACCATAAAGGTAGAGCTGAATTTAAAATTGGGTACAACCTCTTAATTGAAAAACTATGACATTATAATTGGTTGTTTTTTCTGAAGAAACTCATATTTCATTGATCTGATTCTATACCAACTTAGAAGTTCAAGCATACAGATATCAGACAACAGCAGAATCACAGTTTTATTGTTATATAAATAGGTTTAGGTTTTGAGATTGGTATTCTCATAAAAAAATACAAAAATCACTTACCTACATGAGAATCATAAGAGGAAAACAAATAGGGTTTTTTTTTCATTTTAACATAAATTACAAAACATAAAATATTATACATTTAATTAATATACACGGGACAAAACGCAGTTATTTTTATATGTATGACCTCCAGTCCGCTTGTGACCACGACCGTTGTAACGGTTGACGTCAATCTGTGAGTATATGCTACTGCGAGTATGTCCGCACGAAGCGATTTGCTTCCACATTTATAATGCGGACGGCTAAGGAATGGAACTCTCTGCCGAGATCTGTTTTTCCTGACCACTATAATCTGGGCATCTTTAAGACAAGAGTGAACAGGCATCTTTTAGGCAAACGCGTATCATCCTATACCTCATCGTCGCTTTCCATCAGGTGCGATTGTGGTCAAGCGTTGACTTATTGAATAAAATACACATATAAAAATAACCGCGTTATGTCCCGTGAACATTAATTATTTGTATAATTCAATGCGAACGTTAAATTTTTATAAAAAATATTTAGTTAATATTCATCATCATCATCATCATCAGCCCATTTAAGTCCCCACTGCTGGGGCACGGGCCTCCCTCAATCACATGAGGGGTAATTGCCATACTCACCACGCTTGGCAGACGGGTTGGCGAGGGTTTTGATATAAATGCAGAGTTTTCCTTCTCTAAACTCTAGTTAATATTATTAGGTAATAACCCAAACATTGAACAAACACACGAATGTTTTTCAGAGTGGCGATCTACCCACGATCTTTGGCGTACGAGGTAGGATCCCAACCAAATGCTCCATCCGATGCCGACCTATCTAGCACTAAGTCCAGTATATTTAGTAAATAGTGACAGTCCTTGACTGTGTCTATCAAAAGCGTGAATAAATAAGCCTACGACGATAAAAAAGTCACGGAACGTAAACACGAACCCACTTATATGCTAAATCCCTCAAAAATGTATTCACAATCAATAATAGTATTGGCGCCCATGCCCCTCCCTGGGAGGGAGTGAAATAAAATTCGTTTCTTTATCGCTTTTCCTTTTGAACGGCTTAACCAAACATCAAATAAGTAGGAGCTAAGCGGATTGCTCCAAATATGTTCAGAGAAGACTTACGAACAAATTGATGAACCTTGCTCGCTGAAGAGGTACTTAGCTACGGATAAATTGTTAGCTTCAGAATTTTAAACCATGCTATGTACTCAGTAAAATCATCAGACACAAGCCCTGTTATTCTAAAACGTGGTTTAAAATAAGTAGTGGGATTAATACTAGAAATAATTGAAGAACTAGCATAAACATTTTTACAAAGCTAACGGCCGCTCTCAGAGACGTAATTTAAGCTAATCATTAACTTTAGTACCTATCGGTATTCTTTATGCGTATATAGTATTATAATTTGTTGTTGCCTAAAAACATTTTAAAAAAATACTTCAGACAAGAAAACAAGGTTATCTAAAACGAAATGTCACTGAATGAATGATTTAATGATTCGATCAATTTTGACTCTACCCTGCGGTTCTAAGTGGTATAGACCACTACTCGACTAATCATATGGTTAGTCGAGGATTTGTAATAAAATATTAAAAGTTTAAAAACTAAAACCCGACTAACAAAAAAACACGATCTAAAAAATACAAAACAAGAAAATTGTCTCTGCTGAAATGATTTTGCCGTATCGCCGTGGTCGAATGCCACATTGATTTTATTTTATTATTATAATGAATCTGTTTTGCTACAGTAGGTGGCATACGACCACGGCGATACGGCATAATCATTTCAGCAGAGACAATTTTCTTGTTTTGTACTTTTTAGATCGTGTTTTTTTGGTAGTCGGGTTTTAGTTTTTAAACTTTATTTTTATTTAACATACTTTTAGTTATGTAAATATAATTACATAATTGAAATGTGCTAAAAAAGCTCTTTCATTTGATACCTCACACGGTACCGTCAAGCAATTTTTTTTTAGTTCCTTACTCTAAGTGCCCCAGAGGGCGCTGTAATAAATTTAACGTGACATCATGTAAATAAATAAATAAAAAATAAATATTTCAGAACATCACATCACATACATTGATCTGACTCCGAGATAGGTAGCTCAAGCACCTGTGTTACGGATATCAGAATCAACAGCAGAATTACAAATATATACGTATAATACTTTTCTTTTGTCAATACATACTTATAATACATACAAACACCCAAACCAATACAAACAGACATGTTCATGCACACAAATGTTTGTACTGTGCGGGGATCGAACCCGCAACCCTTGGACCAAAGGCAGCGTTCCCTACCACTGTTCCAAACGGGTCGTCAAGTTGCCTATAACCAGAAGACAACCAAGACGCTTCTAACGGCACCTGATTTTTTCAAATATGATAACTAGTTTAGAAGTTACGGGGAAACAGATGAACATACATACATAAATACATACATAGCCTGTCAAAATCATTACCCTCCTTTTGCTTACGGCAAAGCAAAAGGAACTAAAAAACATAAAAGGGTAAAAAGGTCGGGTAAAAAGAACTAACGTTATTCCGTAATAACCATGAACTTGCTAGTTTAGGATTAAAGCCGGTATAAGAGTATTTTTTTGCAATAAGAGGGATATATTGATAAGGGTGCGTACTGCGTACTGACCTCCGCACTCAGAGACGTCATTTAAGCTAATGTTCATTAACTTTCGTAGCGGTTGTAGCATACGCACTGCACACTGGGTTCCTTTTAGTACAAAAGGAACAGACGTTCAGTGGCTTTCTGCTACACCTGGTTCAGACCTGCAAGGCCTGCCGATATGGGAAATCGATGTTCTGTTTCTAGAAGGTACGCAGCAACAACACCATGCAGACATGTACCTTTAGTAGATCGTTTGACGGTTCCACTTTCAGGTCAGCCACAAGCACCTCAGCTTCTAGGTTCGGGATCTAGCACAGCACAGTTCCATTGAACGTCGGAACACGCACAAGCACACACGCTTTTACAGTTTTCTTCGGCGCGTACGCCATTAGGCTGTGACCTTCCGGGCGTCGGCATTCAACTGCCCTATGGTGTGCCAATAATCAAAACTATTGACACGGAGTGCATGACAAACCATAAAAATGGTTGCGAATTGCTTCTGCATCATTCGCCAACACAGAAATTTCATTAACGATTTTAAATTTCGAACATTATATTTGAAACTTACGAATTATTTACGAAGAAAGTGTGATGACGGAACATCGATGGTCTTTATGCTTATCAAAAAAAGGTTCAATATTTTTTCTTAAGTAGCCAACTAAGTTAATCAACGACTCTGAGTGTGGCAGTAAGTAGTTTGAGCACTTGTGTTACGGATATGTAAAAAATTAAATTGAAAATTTAAAAAACTGAGGCAGTTGGAACAACAAATAGGTTATTCGTCATTTTCTAACGGCGGCCATCTTGGATTTTAAATTTTTCACAATTAATATATTCTGCTACTCAAGCCCTTTTATATAATACCCATATTGTGGGAGTTGTGTTAAAACATATAATCCAAATATTTGTGACGGCGGCCATCTTGGATCGATTTTTATCCAATATAGACCACTCCTTCCTTATTCATCTTTCAAACAAAAAAAACAAAATCAAAATCGGTTCATTTGTCGGGAGCGGGATCGGGAGCTACGATGCCATAGACAAGCACACAGACACACACACACACACACACACACACACACAGACACGTCAAACTTAAAACACCCCGTCGTTTTTGCGTCGGAGGTTAAAACAGAGGAATTGCAAATATGTACTCAAATATACTCGTATACATATATTACACCCAGACACTGAAAGTGTTCATTGTACGAATAATGTTTGTCCAGGGTGGGAATCAAACCCATGTCATTTGGCGTTTGAGGCAGGGTCACTACCTTATCCATTGGGAGAGTATGGCCGTTTCGTATACGATCCCTGTGATTGAGATACCCTCTCCATATATCCATCCATGTTTTTAAACCGTTAAACTGTGTGTAAAATGGTCAGTAGGTTTAAAGGGAAATACATATCTGTAATACCTGTTATATAGCCAAAGACTCATGGCAGTCGGTGTCATATTTCATTCATAATAATAAATGAATAAAATAAAAGGTACTTCATCGTCTGCCACGAGTCTTTGGTATAACTATAAATAAAAACCTAAAATGCTTCAGTACACAACATCTTTTTCTACAATAATACTTTATTACGGAGGTACATACACATGGGAATAAACTTATTTTCTTTTGTTTCCTCATTACTGGAAAAAAACCCGACGAATGCTGTGCAATATGCATGTATTCTGTATTGAACTAATGCAATATGCAACTAGACCGTAGCTTATTGTTTTGCAGCATTATCAGGAAATGGAATAGGATGGGGGATTGTAATTTTATTTTTCATAGTATAAAGGTAGTATTAAAACCACAAATAAACAGACTTAGAGCCGAGTCGACTAATCTTTATCCGTGGATGATAAATGTATGGTAAAACGTCAGATTTGTGTGGAATGCTCACATTCACTCATAGCGCTCACGCTATGCCTTAGATTTAGTATCGGATTAAGATTGGTTGATTCTGGCGGTAGGAGTCAAACAATCCGCGTGGGCTAATGCAATTCAAAGGTTTTAAATTAGTATCTAGTGGTTTTTAGTGAACAATTTTAGTGTTTACTTGTGCAGTGAAGCGCAAAGTGATCCTAATAATAAGAATAATTGAATTGTATCGTTTTTAACACTGCTATTGTGTGTCGTGTGAGTTGTCACTTTCAAGTTGAGTTGTCACTCAACTTCCTTGGACCTAGCGATTGTGCTTACTGCCGCTCTCAGAGTCGTTGATTAACTTAGTTGGTTTCTTAAGAAAAAAAATTGACACTTATTTTGATACGCATAAAGACTACCGATACTAAAGTTAATGAACATTAGCTTAAATGAGTGGTATCGGCAGAATCTGTAAGTCGATAAAACGCTAAACGCCGGCGTTTTATTGAGTGACTGTGACATTTACTGACTTCGACTGTTGACTACCCACTTTTTCTCAATAAGTTAGATACTTAACATTGATAAAATATCTTTACCCGAAGATATTTTGTCAATGTCAAGTAGGTAATAATATAAGAAAAGAGATTTGTTGAATCGGGCCTCAGATAGCCGCCACATCGTGTCTCCTGCACACCTGCCGTACTATCGGTCTCTGACTTATGCCGAACCACACCGAGATTATTGTTTGCGTGCATGTATGTATGCGTTGCCTGTTTCATGTATGCGAATCGAAGTTTTTCCTTTCAAATTTTTCGAAAATAGTAGGAAAACTGCTTTATAACACACCGTCTTAGTTAGGAAAGTCTTAACCAACATGAATAAGGGGTTTCTTACCATCAGGCCAATATACTGAGCCTCTATTATTAAACAAAAGGGCTGATTCGATCAACCCGATACTGAATCTATGGTAGATTCCGCGGGTAGGGCTAAAACAAGCCGCGTGGGATAATGCAATTTAAAGGTTTTAAATTAGTATCTAGTGGTTTTAGTGTACAAATTTGGTGTTTATTTGTGAAGTGAAGTGCTGCAAAGTGATCCTAATAAGAAGAATCGTTGGGTATCGTTTTTAACACTGATATTGTGTCGAGTGAGTTGTCTCGTGACAACTTGCTTGGACCTAATAGAGTCTTGAAACCTGTGATTGCTTTTAAAGTGATATCCGCTGAATCCGTAGGTCGACAAAACTTAAAACACCGGCGTTTTATTGAGTGCCTGTGGCTTTGAATGACTTCGACTCTTGACTACCTACTTATTCTCAATAAGTTACTTGACATTGGCGAATTATCTTCGGGTAGAGCCATTATAAAATAAAATAAAAATCTATGGTATATTCATGCTGTCATTCTAAACACCGCTATAATTTTAAAGTTTACATCCCGAAAACCATGTAAGATCAACAAAATAAACTAAAAAAAAATGCTGTTCCGTACATTATTCCCGGGTAGACATTCTATTATGTATGGAACAGCTGATATTTTTTGCTTATTTTGTTGATCTAACATGCTAAATGGACTTTATTCACGATACCTATTATAAGGTTTTCGGGATGTAAACGATAAAAAAAATAACCGTGTATGTATATACAGAGAGTAACGTCAGATTTGTATAAATCTGTTGTTATACACACAGTATCTCGACACACAGTTTCTCGGCCAGATACTGTGAGCGTTGTGTGTCGAGAACAGTTGCGAGAAAACAGTGAGTTAGTGAACAGCGGTACCGCAGGTGCGCGTAATAAAAGACTGCGAAGAAGGGTAGACCGATTAGTCTGCCAGTAACAACTTACCCGCAAAAACTTCAGTTACTCTGTGACCATGGCGCTTGCAACAGTGCCGAAATATTGGAATCTCAAAAATAAGGTAAATGGTAGAAATCCCGAAAATAACTATTAGGTTGCTAATATTTCACAACCGTCTATCACTTATAAAAAAAGTTATTTGATTAAAAATAGCGTTATCTCGAGAAGATGATGAAAAATGAAAATGAAAAGTAGCTGAATGAAATCAAAGAGATACTTATTTAAAGTGGTTGAGGACTTCTTGAAGAGGAAACGAGCGAACTTTTCGGTATCAGAGAGTAAAAGGGATGGACTTAGGGAGGCAGCCGAATTGGTTCGGGGATATTATTACTATAGTTCATTTTTTTTATAGCAATCTTTTGCAATTTATTCTTAAGTACCTAAATAACACACTTAAATGTCCACAGATACACCCTGTATAGTTAGTATATACTGCCTCGGTTGTGCAGTGGTTAGTGGGTCGTACTTTAAAGCGACGGCGGCGCAAGAGGTCCCGGGTTCGATCCCCGGGTCGGGCCAAAAATTTGTACCTAAGTTTTCGGCAAGAAATTCTTAGTGTAAGTCCGGAGTCTAAAAGTTCGCGGTCTTGTACCCCCGTGCCTCGGAAAGCACGTTAAGCCGTTAGTCCTGCACCCGATCCCTCTTAGGTCGTGTCATGCTGGTGTCCCATCGGGGTATGAGGGTAAAGGAATAGAGAGTGCATTTGTGTTGGCGCACACACTTGAACACTTTAATAATATATCCTGCGTACGTGGCTGATCTTTACGATCGGCGGCCGTTGCCGTAATACTGGACAATGAAATGGATATCCCCACCCAAAGCTCTTAGTCCGCCTCTGTACATAACTGTTGATTCGCCCAGAATCTTTTTGAATTAAATATGACGAGCGATAACGGCATTCTAGAATCCATTTGAAAGTTGACTCGTTTAAATGCATCTCATTTTCAAACCTTGCGATATTTTTCCTTTTCGATTTAAAATCTCTGATAGTAAATATTTGGCAAAATTTCCAATATTTAGTTTCTAATTTTCTCCTCCAGTTTATCTATTGAACTACCGTGAATTGAATTGAATTAAATCATAGATTATGCACAATAAACTGTAATCCGAGATAGCACCAGAATGAATGTAGGCATATCCATTTTTTTTAAACGACTTCAAAAAAAAGGAGGTTCTCAATTCGACACGTATATTTTTTTAAAGTTTGTTCGTCGATTACGTTGCCATTTATGAACCGATTTGGATGATTCTTTTTTAGTCGAAAAGTAGTCCCAGATTGGTACTGGTTCAGATGATGTTGGGATTCTGGAAAAATTGAGGGGAACTCTCAAATGCCAAAAAATAAGACACTAAAAAGCTAAAAAAAAATTAATTTGCGAAAAAATCGCCTTTAAAAACACGAGTGTACTGTTATAAAATGTTATTTGAAGTGTATAAAGTGAAAAAAAAATATTTTACACTTTTTAGTTCGTGGTTTTTTAAAGGCGGTTTTTTTGGCAGATTTTTTTTTAATTCGTTTCTATCTTTTGCAATTTTTCGTAATTTTTAATTTGGCTTAAGTTATTGGTTTCAGTACCGATCCGTGAAATCAGGGTTCTGTCCTGGGTTCGATTCCCGGGCCGAGCAAAAACTATGTTTCGCATTCTTCGTACAAATCAATCCGCATTGAAAAAGAAAATGAAAATATTTTATTCAATTTAGGTCCTTACAGAACACTTATGAATGTCAACATGTTTACCACTGGTTCGGAATGTAATTTTCTGCCAAGAAGATACCCCCATTAATCCCATCATAGTAGCGATGACTGATTTCTATGATGGATTCCTTTGCCCTACAGTGGGATAGTTTATAGGCTAATACTTTGCTTTACTTAAGTTCCATCCGTTCCTGTATATGAACTCTTGAGTTGCAAAGAATCTTTTTGAATTAATCCGGATCCCTCTGAGAATTCACCGGCTTGAATGCATTTCTTTTGTTTCATGCCCTGCACTATCTCCGCGCGCGTTTCTCATGTGGTTTTACTATCCTAAAGAAATGACTTCTTTGATTGTTACGGATAATTCCGGCGACCTCAGTCCGGAGTAAAAACTATTGAGTTTAAGAGGGTCTTAAAGAATACGACCCAGGATAACACCAATCTTGATCCGTCGAGAAGTTCTTATGCTAGAATGCACATCTTATATTTCAAGCAGTGTTCGCCTCTTGTCATAAAACCTTATTGCAAAATGAATATTTTCACCAATACTGCTACAAGTTGACTTTTTAAATCAAATTTTAATGTTCTACTCATAAAAAATATCAACAATTTTTCCAAAAAAAAAATCTGAAGAAATTCGTTAAATCATCAAAATATTGTACAGCTGTTTTTTTTCGATTGTGCTCGGATTTAAAAGTTATAATAATAGCAATATATCAAATTATGGCATATTTAGACTCTGGTATTTTTTTTTGATATCATTTGCGCCTTTACGTTGTAGAATATTGATATACTTGTACGAGTATATTATACTGTTTCATCAACAAACATTTGCGTTGGTGCGGGAATCGAACCCGCGACCCTTGCGTCTCAACCTTCAAACCATTGCGCTAAATGGGTCGTCTTCTCCTCCAGTTCTAAAAACCGGCTAAGTTCAAGTCGTGGCAGGTGAACAGACGGATCGCCTGATGGTAAGCGATTGCCGCCACCCATAGTACTAAGTGCGCAGCCAACCTTTAAACCCCCTTCGAATGAATTCTTCCAACTAACATGCATTTCACACTTTCAAAACTTTTCAAATTGAAAGGTTCTTGTACTTACGTTATTTACCTGAAGGTTGTCTAGTAGAGATTGATATCAGCTATAAGACCGCCTTTATTTTACACGGAATCTAAAATACCAGGTTTTAAGTTTTGTTTGTTGTATAATGAAGATTAGGTTTCTGCCTACCTACGCTTCTTATTTTTTTGGCTTTATTCCTTTCTTCCAATTGGTGGTTCAATCATAACCAGCGTAAATTACTCGTAGACTTCGACTGAACACAGATGAAATAAAATTTTTGAAAGAATAGTGATATCTTACGATCAGAACAAAATTCTTTTGAAAATCTAACCATTTCAAGTTTTGCAGTAAAATACTTTTGTCCAAGAGGGACATTTTATTTCAATGGCATTGAACACGAACATTTCAGAACCATCGGAACTGCACGAAAATAGTCTCACTACCTTTCCATTCAGGAAAAGGTGAAATAATTGCGACATTCACAGCAGGAAAATGTTGCGAAAAGCTGCAGTTATTTTTGCTGATAAGTACATATTCTTTTTGTTTAGGTTTGATAAATCATTATAGGCCAAACGTCATGACTGCACTGAAGTGCATTCGGGGGTGTTCCAGCCACACGCTCCGAGGGCCGTGGATCTAATTCCACCTTTAGGGAAATGCCAAATATCTAAACTAATTACAATAACAAGGCTAATAGGTAAACTAAAAAGACATAACACTTACGCGATGCAACCTACACCCAGCGCCATCTATTAGCGCAGTTTGGAATTATTTGTTTACTGTCCTTCCCCTTGGGCCTTCGGTATCCTCAGTGCAAACGCGAGCTCTTATAGCGCTTAGTGTGATATTTTCCTTGCTTCACGCAATTAATGAAGGGCCATGGTATCATTTGAGCCAGTCCAACTATAGTATAATAATAATAAATTATAATAATCGTTACACGTACAGGAAGTCGCAGCCGTGGCAGGCCCCTCACAAGGTGGACCGACGATCTGGTGAAGATCGCGGGAATCCATTGGATGCGGGCGACAGAGGACCGATCTGTGTGGAGAACATTGGGGGAGGCCTATGTCCAGCAGTGGACGTCTATTGGCTGAAATGATGATGATGATGATAATAATCGTTTATTGCACAAAAGTAGTACAAGGACAAGGTAAGTAATTTAAACTTAAAATTAGTTGCGCATTGGAAAGATATTACAATTGACATGACAAGGGTTCCCAAACTAGGTAATGACTGTATCTTGGTGTTCAATATGCCGAAGCATAGCTCTCCCATGGCGTTTCAAGTGAGAAATTCAAAACATAATTTTTGTTCGAGCTAGGAATCCCTAAAATCCAGGGCCGAAATCACGGTCCCGGACCTTAAACTGGGGTAAACCAAGTACATTTTAACTGTCCTGAATAATATGATATTCAAAATACAAGATCTCGAGAAATCCTACTAACAGAACGTTGTTATATTGTAAAATGTTTTCGGGCGAGCACTACAAAGGTAAGCTTTATTTCGGCTTGCGGTTTACGCCAGAAAGATGGATTGTGGTTGACACCTGCCCACGGTACGCACGAAACAGAAATATTTTACGGTAATTTTAGATAGATGGCAGGAAAAATAAAGTTCTCTTTAGGTTTCACGGCGTAACGTAGTTAATATTTCATGGATAAAGGGAAAATATTAAAACTAATAATGGACAACATTTCAAAATTGCTAAGCTCTGAAACAAAAAATACCAATTCTTTGTTTACTTTTCTGCTGCTCGAATATATATTTATTCATTTTTTATATTGCTTATTTACTGAGAAAAAAATTAAAAACTAAAAAACGTAAGATGACGTCATCGGACGGCAGAATGTAAAATATTTCTTTGCTTAGCACATTATAGTTTTAAATTTACGAAATGCCAAGCCCATGACATGTAACTGTCAAAAAAAAGACAACTTGTCAACGTTGAATGTATGAATGACGTTGACAATGTTGACACTAGTATTATTTACCTTTGACAGTAGTACCTTTTTTTTATTAAAACAATGATAAGCAAAGGAATATCGCTGTATTCAGCCGTCCGATGACGTCATTTGGCGCTTACGTCTATTTAGAATATAAAGAATTTCAATAATTATTTTATGCATGAAAATGGCCAAATTTTGAAAAAAGAAAAAATATGGGTATGTTCATTTTATGTCTATTTTCATATAAAAAAATAAAATGGACATGTTAAAAATATGAAATGTTGTCCATTGTGAAAAAACAGTAATCGTAAATAACGAACTCCCTCTGGTGTGGCTGATGTCCATGGGCTGCGGTGATCACTTACCATCGGGTGAGTCGCTTGATCGTATGCCTCCCTTTCTCATGAAAAAAAACCGGCCAAGTGCGAGTCGGACTCGCCCATGAAGGGTTCCGTAGCAGCAAGTAAGATATATGGAAGGTAAATTGCGGTTTACGGTTTATAACGTATTAAAAAAAACAACTTACTAGATCTAGTCATATACATACTAGAGTACCTACATCATGTATTTTTTTTTAGTTTTATAATTCATTTATTATAGAAGTTAGTGGAGGGGGGGGGGGACACACAATTTACCACTTTGGGAGCGTCCCTTGCGCAAAGTATTGTGTTTGGAAAAAAATGATGTTAAGAACCTCAGAATCATTCTTAAAGACCTATCCATAAATATCACATACGTATAGGTTTGATGAAAAAAAAATGAGTTTCAATTTCAAGTAGGTATGGAGACTCCCCAATTTTTTTTTCCAATTTTTGTGTAAAAATCGTAATGCGGTTAACAAAATACATCTTTTTACCAAGTTTCATTAGTATAGTTCTTATAGTTTCGGAGAAAAGTGGCTGTGACATACCGACTGACGGGCAGACAGACAGACATGACGAATCTATAAGGGTTCCGTTTTTTGCCATTTGGCTACGGAACCCTAAAAAACGAATAAACAGGCGGGAATCGAACCGACATCTTCCATATTCCGGGTGGCTGTTGGCAGGTCCCGCGAAAATCATAGAAAAACTCATTATAAATTACATTAATTTTCCGGAAAAACTTGTATGGTGTATTTGACTAGTGGCCATTAGTTTATCATAGTTTTTAAACATTCTATTCTGCTCTCAAAATATTTTAATTTTTTATCTTACCTACGCGATGAATTCACGCGAAAATTAAGGATATACTCATTGTTCTAACAAAATATTTTCCAAAAAGGTTTTCCGTATTTGTAACGTACTATCAAATGTGAATTTATCAAATATGAATACAGCAGCGATGTAAAATAAAAATGTATGGGGACTGTGAACATGAATAGTTAAACCTCTGAACGCGTTACTAAGCCGACGAAATTTGTAAGTGCTTGATTTTCCATGAGCTGGCGATATAATATCAACAGTAAACGTGTATGTACAATCTACCACATGTTGGTATTTGTGGACGAACCTCAGTGGTGTATACCATGCAATTGTTCTCTAACTCGACACGAGAGACTGGGCATACGTGTGTCTAGTTGGTGAAACTGAAAATTAGTACAATTTATTATTTCATCATCTGAACACGCTCATGTTTTGTAAAAAAAGTACCGTCAGCTTATTAATTTTTCTGCTTATTTAGGACTGCGGCTGCTTTAGGGTTGAAACAGCTTATGGTGGTGATATCAAAACCTACCTAGCTGGGTCTAATATGTAGGTACGAGTACATTTACCATGTAGAATGCAAATAAAGTATGTAGCAAGTAAACATATACCATATACCTACTTTTTACGCCTAACGAATATTCAACTTGTAAGTCTATGTTATGTGTCATCATCATCATCATCATCAGCCTATCGCAGTCCACTGCTGGACGTAGGCCTCTCCAATTGTTCGCCACTGTGATCTATCCATGGCTTCTCGCATCCAGCTCTTGTCAGCCATCCTGCGCAGATCGTCCCCCCACCTAGCCAGAGGGCGCCCTACATTACGTTTGCCAAGACGCGGTCTCCACTCCAGAACTCGTTTACCCCATCGGTGGTCGGTTCTGCGGCTAATATGGCCAGCCCACTGCCACTTAAGCTTGCTAATCCGGTGAGCAATGTCGATAACTTTGGTTCTCTGCCGGATCACCTCATTTCGGATTCGATCTCGGAGAGAGACGCCGAGCATTGCTCGTTCCATAGCCACTGAGCGACCTTTAACTTGTGGACCAGCCGTTATGTGTGGTAGCCAGATGTTATGAGTGGTAAAAGAATATTTTTTTACTTCGAAATCTTACTGTACTGCAAAAGTACTAGATCGCTCTTTTGTGAGGCGCCGGTGTCCAGATCATTGATGTAACGCTGGGACTTCTTGAAAGAACAACTAAAAATAATTCCTCCGGTTAGTTATAGTTTTTCAAGGAAATCCAAGTTAAAATTACTTTTAAGTATTTTTTTTTCGCCGTGTGGTGTGGTGTGGCAGAGTAGAATAGGCCACCCTCACTCATACCGAGGTGTCGTAAAAGGCGACTAAGGTAAAGCTGCTGGCATGATCATCAGCACCCAGAGAAGGAAACTCTACATTTATATCGAAACCCTCGCGAACCCGTCTGCCAATCGTGGTGAGTATGGCAATTACCTCTCATGTGATTAAGGGAGGCCCGTGCCCCAGCAGTGGGGACTTAAATGGGCTGACGATGACGAGACGACAGTAGAAATCGATTAGTATAAATCCGTCTTAAACACCTAAGTAAGATAGTTGAGACAAGTATTGCATTTTTTTTTGGGTATAGCAATTTTTTGCTACTTATTCTTAAGTAAATAATACTTTAAACTAACTCACGGCGAAGAAAAAAGCACTTACAATATTCGTCGAATTATCAAGGTCTCCGGTGATTGAGGGAGGCCCGTGCCCCAGCAGTGGGGACTTAAATAGGTTGATGATGATGATGTTTTTTTTTCTTCTAAGGCCCGATTCGATCAATATTTTCAAATAAAGATTGATTGAATCAGGCTTAGGGTCTAAGATAATTACGATTTTTGAGTAATCCGTTAGTGCTGCTCGTTCGCTCGCTTTATTGTAGAAAGGGCTATTCGCTAGCCCTGATGATTGCTAACCTTCGGAAGGAGACGGCACCATAAGAAGAAGACTATATTGTGAAAGAGAAATAAGTAAATTATGATTCGTCAAAAGAAGATTATGCCAGGTGTTTTATGCCAAACCAGTTTCGGAACCAGATTCTAAAAGAGAAACCCTTCCTTGTTGGCTTATCCGCAATCGGGCAAAAAGTAAACAGCGTGCAGCGATGAGTAAACAATGTGTTGAAAGGGACGCAGTACATATCCCCAAATGTTGTCTGAGGGACTGGCGCCGTTCTGGTTATACGTAATCCGAATTTACATACAAGTAAGTCAGTTCATCCTAATTAATACAACATGTTCGCGATTTGGCAAGTTGATATGGTAAACGGGAGGCAGTCGGATTTGTTCATTAAATCTGAATAAGTTGCGATAAATAGGCGGGACAAACTTGGTGTCGTCTTGCGAGGCGTCTGGGAAAGAACAGCTGGGCTGAAACGAGTTCGCAACTGAGGAACACGACCTCGATATGGATACTTGGTATTTATTTGCAGAGATTATTTCTCTGTGACTGTTGTGGGTGGAGGAACAGAGGAAGGCCGAAATAGAGATGAATGGATTGTATGAAGAATGACATGATGGGAGAAAGGGTGGTTGATTCAATGACGAATAGCAGGGACCTATGGAAAAGGAAGACATATTGCGCCGACCCCTGATAACCTGGGAAAAGGGCAGAAGAATGACGATGATGATTGGTCTGTGACTGTACTTCAGACTTAGGCACCTATAGTTCGCATCAATAATGGTTACACGTTTCAGGAACAATCCTAAACGTGCGTTTCTTTACGATGTCTTCTACACACATCGATTTGAAAAACCCAGAGATGCGTGCTCAGATTCGAACCACCACCTTTTGCATGTAAGGAGTGGATAAGAACCACTGCTGCGACACTGCAAGTAAGTATACCTACTCTGATATCATTCTGCTCTTCTTGCTGATGGCAATACATACTTTTTTTTTATGTGATAGGTGGCAGACGAGCAGATGGATCGCCCGATGGTAAGCGAGTGTCGTCGCTCATAGACACCTGCGAAACCAGTGGACTCACAAGTGCGCTGCCAACCTTTAAACCTCCTTTCCCCGGGATTGGGCCTTAAACTGAAACTTGAGTGTTAATGCATAAACAGTAGTGTATATCTTAAACATTACGAGTATGTATGTTGTTTTACCACTGTATTAGCAAACTGAAGTGGCAGTGGGCTGGTCATATTAGCCGCAGAACTGACAGCCGTTGGAGCCGTAAAGTCCTTGAGTGGAGACCGCGACTCGGTAAGCGTAGTGTAGGACGCCCTGCGACAAGATGAGATGATGGCATTCGAAGGCTGGTTGGTGTGGGCTGGATGAGAGTGGCCGAAAATCGGGAGCAGTGGCGTGCATTAGGGGAGACCTATGTCCAGCAGTGAACGTGTGTGGGTTGCTGATGATGATGATGATGACGATGTTGTTTTTGGTTCTTCCTCATTTTGGTTTGCCTACTATGCCAGTGTTGGATTGTCAGTAGATATGATGTTGGTTGGCCACCAGTCTACGTTCTGGTGGCCGGGAAGAAAATTGATGCACCACGTCTTGCGTGACACGTTTGTTAGAATATGTTCATCATCATCATCATTATTATTATATCTTAGGTGGTTTATTAATACTGTGCTGTATATTATGTGAAAATAAATATTTTCTATTTCTATTTCTAAAAGACCGTTTTGTCTACGGGTTCGCTTTTTTACTTCGACTCCTCCACTTTGTACGGTCTTGTGCATCCCTAGTGGTCAGTTGATTAGCACGCATGTCATCCTATACGATGATAAGTCACACCTTTTTAGGTCTACTCCTTCTGCTCGGACCTGTCGGTGGTGGCGTGACCAGATTTTTGTTTCCCACATAGCTATCCGGTTTTTGCGAAATGACCGTACCAACTTATCAACTTATGTAGACACCTACGTAGGTGTCTACATAAGTTTGTCTGCTATACTAATATTATTGGAATATTCTATGCATGAAGATCTCCAAGGTTTATATGTATATATATATTTAACCATATTATTTGAAAAGAGTAACTACTGAGTTTCTTGCAGATTCTTCTTGGTAGAAATTGATATTCCGAATCAGCGGTAGATTACATATTTGAGCGCTAGAGCTTTGAGCGGTAGATTTATATTTGACATTGATACCTACATGTATGGACTTAAATTCAAAAATTTTTTTTTTTATGAAAATGATAGCTAGGAGCATTAACTATCAGCTTTCATATAAGGTAATATAGATAATGACCAGTTTTCAAGTAGGGATTTATTAACTTTGAAGATACTCGCTAGGTAAGCAGTCTCTATATATTTCAGGTGTTGGGTGATATATCCTGTGCTCCCTAATTTCTGGGAAAATTTCCCAGTGCTAGGTTTTTCACGTTTATCTACCTAATATTTCAAAGTAACCAGGCATATGATTGGTAATATGGAAAATAACACTAACGTCACGTACTAACGTCACGTAGACGTATAAGTTGTAAAAAAATATCTGCCATTGTGTATAGATAATATTTGATTGCTGCCCGTTTGAAACTGGGCAGTGTATCATTAAATATTTTTATCAAATTATTTATTTTTTCAAGAAATTTATTGTTATTTGTTGATTATTCAAAATAAAAATAAAAGTTCTAGCATTCATTCATGGGTAAATGAAAATAAAATATGGTAAATGCGCCGCGATCAATCTCTGTAATTTTTATTCAGATACGGGTAGCGCCATCTGTTATCACTTTAAAGAAACCGACTGTCCAATGTCATTGGAAAACTCCTCATTGTACACTGAAGTTCTGTAATGCCTAGTACTTAAGTTGTGTACTTTGTGCCATAGAGTATATCTATCTATCAGCTAGTTTTCAGCTTTGATAGGTAGAATTCAGTAGATAAATGATTTTTCCATCACTGAAAACCGCACGAGGATATGCAAAACGCATATGAACGCGACGAAACAAACCGCAGTAGAATGACATTTCCTAATCATGCTAAATGACATGACAGCAAAATGCGCCCGCGGCATAATAACGCCATAGTGGCGTGGGAACTGCCAACGCCGTCGGGAGGTGAATTAATTCTGATGAATGGGAAGTACTTTTCATAACTAAACACAATTACACACAATGTAACTGTGTTTAATTAACACACACACACCCACAGTGCCTAATGACGAAAGTCTTCAATCAGTGCGTCATACCCGTCATGACATACGGAGCCGAAACGTGGACACTTACGGTACGGCTGGTCCACAAGTTAAAGGTCGCTCAGCGGGCTATGGAACGAGCAATACTCGGCGTCTCTCTCCGAGATCGAATCCGAAATGAGGTGATCCGGCAGAGAACCAAAGTTATCGACATTGCTCACCGGATTAGCAAGCTTTAGTGGCAGGCAAGAGCTGGATGCGAGAAGCCATGGATAGATCACAGTGACGAACAATTGGAGAGGCCTACGTCCAGCAGTGGACTGCGATAGGCTGATGATGATGATGACTTTTCATAACTCCAGCACAAAAAAGGACGTTTTGCTAATAAATTAAATTCATACATTGATCTGATTCTTAGACTAAGATCTGATTTCATACTACTTAGTATATGTAAGCATTAGTGTTATCGTCAGCCCATTTAAGTCCCCACTGCTGGGGCACGGGCCTCCCTCAATCACATGAGGGGTAATAGCCATACTCACCACGCTTGGCAGACGGGTTGGCGAGGGTTTTGGTATAAATGCAGAGTTTTCCTTCTCTGGGTGCTGATGATTATGCCAGCAACTTTACCTTAGTCGCTTTTTACGACACCTCGCTAAGAGTGAGGGTGGCCTATTCTACTCCGCCGAGGACCACACGGCTATGTTTAGCCCGGGAAACGAATTAGGTTAAATAATTAGGTTCAAAATGTAAGATAAAACTTCAACTTTCAACTTTTTGAGAAACTGATAGCCCATAGATTTCTCAGCAAAATCTCAAACTGTCGCTTGGAATAATTCATCACACTGGCACTCACGTTAAGCAGTTTTGCATAATGCGTTTTACATCAAATTGGATCGTTTTAAATGTCAAGCCGAGCTCTATTTTTAGACTTTTTTCGCGTCATTTTTTGTTATGAAATAGAGGGCAGACGAGCAGACGGATCACACAAAAAAATGTTACACTTACATACTTTTCATCACTAAATTACTACCAACTTTCAGATTTTTTATTATTCCGTATGACTTATATGTATATAACATATTATAGGTAGTATTTTTTCTCTTATGTATTTTACTTTTTTGTTTACAGCTATATAATATATTTATTTAAATATATTTATATATGTAGTTATGTGTATAATGTAGTTGTAAGTAGTGTGTAGTTATTTTATATTCATGTTTTTTTTTACTAGTAACTACAAAATTTCCTTTCACCGCACCACTGCACTTACTGCATGACCCAAAGGTTGACTGGTAGAGAATGCTTCTTGGCATTAAGTCCGCCTCATTGTCACAAAATTTGTGCAATAAAGTTTAAATAAAAAAAAAAATTAAGATATTTAAAAAAAATCTTCATTCACTTACATGACCCCATACGTAAAGTAAACCCATGTAGAGGCACCCTATAAATAATAACAGCAGGAATAATGGCTTTATTGTTTATATAAATCATCTTTTCAACGATAATAAAGGGCTTTTTGTTCGCTGAAGTCTGAACTAATAAATCCAAGGAATACTCTCTAATATTACGATGCCTTAGGGTACACGCGAGATTGAAAAAGGTACCTCAATGCTATATACTCCAGTATCTCGAGTTAAGTCCAAGTTACTCGCTTTAGAGCCCGGGGTACGGTTGGCCCATGATCTGATTATGTGACGAGACGAGCTGATCACGCATCTTATGGTAAGCACTCTGTCTACCCATTGACACAGCAGTGCAAAACAGTTACCAAATATCGATAAAAACATTATTTAAGGGATCACCCTTATCCCTCAGGGTATTCATATAGGTGGGTGGAAGAACTGAGGATGGCCGAAAAAGAGATATATATATTGTGTGAAGGATGACGTGATTGAAAAATACATTTATATCATTCCACGGCTAGTGGTTCCCGGCAGAATAGAACAGGCCATCCTCACTCTTACCGAGATGTCATAAAAGGCGACTAAGGTAAAGCTGCTGGCATGATCATCAGCACCCAGAGAAGGAAAACTCTGCATTTATATCAAAACCCTCGCCAACCCGTCTGCCAAGCGTGGTGAGTATGGCAATTACCCCTCATGTGATTGAGGGAGGCCCGTGCCCCAGCAGTGGGGACTTAAATGGGCTGACGATGAATTCAACGTCGAATGACAGGGACGTATGGAAGAGGAAGACATACTGCGCCGATCTCAGATAACCTGAGAACATGGCAGGAGGATGATGCCCTGCGCCCGCTACAAGACAACAGTAATTATTGGGTATAACCAGTATTACCAATAGTTACACTGCCTTTTCCCCGAAATACAGACGTGCATACACACATCTATTTCATGGTGAAATATCTGGCAAAGCGGTGTAACTACTCTAGCCAATTAGCCATGTATAGTATAATCATCTAAAGGACCGCATCAGAAATGATGTAATCCGACAGAGAACCAGAGTAACCGACATAGCCCACCGAATTAGCAAACTGAAGTGGCAGTGGGCTGGTCATTTTAGCCGCAGAACTGACAGCCGTTGGAGCCGCTAAGTCCTTGAGTGGAGACCGCAACTCGGTAAGCGTAGTGTAGGACGCCCTGCGACAAGATGGGATGATGACATTCGAAGGCTGGCTGGTGTGGGCTGGACGAGAGTGGCCGTAAATCGGGAGCAGTGGCGTTCATTAGGGGAGACCTATGTCCAGCAGTGGACGAGTGTGGGTTGCTGATGATGATGATGAACCGGTATTTCCAATAGTTACAGTGCCCTTTCCCCGAAACACAGACGTGCTTACACACATTTATTTCATGGGGAAATATCTGGCAAAACGGTGTAACTACCCTAGCCAATTAGTCATGTATAGTATAATCATTGCACCATCTATTACAATGAAGTGACTGTCACCTGAACTTCGCAACCTATACACAGGGGATCAGCAACAATTACTATCTTAACAATTATAGAGTTTTTATGAAATAGGGGGGCAAACGAGCGGACGGATCATCTGATGGTAAGCGATTACCGCCGCTCGAAGACACCTGCAGCACGAAAGTAGTAAAAATGGCGCAACCGGCCTTTTAAAATGGAATACACTCTTTTCTCAAAGGTTTGCAGGTCGTATCGGTTCAGAAAAACTGCAAGGGATAGTTCATTTCATAGTTATCTCGTAAAACTTAGAAAGTTTCTTGAGAAATGAATAGTTGAAGCCATCTAAATGAGGGAGGTCGAACGTTCTTCTTCTTATTTTATTTGTGGCAATCAACTTCTCGACTGAGAATTACTCCTGCCATTATCATGTTTTAGATTTTAGACATTATTAAGCGGGACAACCGAAGATAATTCGCCAATGTCAAGTAACTTATTGAGAACAAGTAGGTAGTCAACAGTCGAAGTCAGTCAAAGTCACAGTCACTCAATAAAACGCCGATGTTTTGCGTTTTATCGACAGGTCGAACGTTGTCGAGTGGTAGGATGGCGAAATGGAGCGGCAGAATTCAGTTCCAATAAATCCTCAGAGGTATTAGTTACGGAGTTAGAGGTACAGTTTGGAAATCTATTTGAAACGCGCAGGTTTCCTCACGGTGTTTTCCCTCACCCACGACAAAGACACGTCCATGTGTTTGAAAAATAGAATCTACGACCAATCTCTTGGCAGCCCTACTCGTATAATATGAGCTCATACTCATAACATCTTTAAGATTAAATTAGTTTCCCTGTCTATAAGCTGTACTTAATATTAAAGTTTAAGGTCCCACTATAAATCTTAATAAATTCAGCAACCAGAAAGTAGCGTTCACCATTCGTCGCACCTTAATTTTTTCGTGTATAAATTCCAATTTGCACATATTAATTTAGTGAGAAATAAAATATGACGATGAAATATCTTTATGACCAAGCGCGGTGAACGTGAAAAGAAACGCAAAACGCCATTACCTTTGAAACAAATTACGTAATAGCAGGGGCTAGGGATGTGTATGACCACGATTTAGATTTTTCCTAAAACCTATACCTAGTGGCCAGTGAACGAATAGAAACATCGATCATTGCTAGTAGCATAGGCGATACATCAGTGAAGGATCCGATGACAAGGGATCACTTCCCTTGCGACTGCCATACTGGCCCATCTAGTTTTGCGGTCTTACTTCTTCGCGCTTTGCTTGAAGGATTCCATGTGGTAGGATGGAGGTTACATCATTGTTTTATTATTTATTTATTTATTTATGTAAAACATACCTTTAATACTATGCTTCGACGAGTGCACTTAGGTTCATTGCATTTCATTTTTTTTAATTAATATTATTGATAAACGCATACAGTTGCCAAAAGTGCACGTATTACAATTCAAAATAACATCCATAAAGTGAGAATCTATGAGAGAGATACGAAGACATATATTGCAGTTAAAGGGAGAATTCTACCCCCTGCAAATAGTCGCCTGAAGGGCCTACCATGTAATAGATATTTCCATCGAATCTTTGTTCCCGTCCTTTCTACACGCGCTTCTCATTTGTTTAGATGTGACAAGTACACCTGTCTGCCTATTTTCGTTCGTTACGGATACCCTGGGTGTGAGGGTTGTTCTACGCCCATCTCTTCATTATTTGTTGATTGGAATTTTGCAGTAAAGAAATTATGTGCTTTATGTAATTATTTACAAAATTCTATAACAACCCTTTTTTCGATGTTGGTACTACGTAGATTTCTGCCCAACAGTAATGAAGACTAGTTAGAAAAATTAAAAATGCAAAAAAATCAATCGTTTTTTTTCGTATAGCACCCACTGTGTTATAAAAAATAATAACAAAGTGGGTGCATCAAATAAACTATAAGCCTAGATCACCTGGACAGTAATAAGGAATCGATTGATACCTCATTCATCAAAATCAGCTAGGTAGTTTAGCCAGTATCTTGGAACATATAAACATATTTACACACATACATAGACTGCTAAAATTATAACTTTGACTTTACCGTAGTCGGGTGAAAAAATATGAAAGAGGCGAGTTCTTGAGCCTATTTCTTGGAGCCATCTACTTTGAAACTTTATCGTTCGATTCGAACCTCTTTTGTTACTTCTTTAACCTGGGCTGTATAAATCTATCTAACATAACAATGGCGTATTTTTTATTCAACCCATGCAAAGTGAATGAAAGAAGCTTTTTTAATATTTTGTAACTAGTGTTCAGCTCGTGCTGATAGACTTTTTTCTGAGAGATATGTACCTATTTTGTTTTTTTATGTGATAGGTGGTAGACGAGCAGACGGATCACCTGATGGTAAGTGATTGCGGCGGCCCATACACACCTGCGACACCGGTGGAGTCACATGTGCGCTGCCAACCTTTAAACCCCCCTTATCTCACGGATTGGACCCCCGGTACCCTCACTCACGCAGCGAAACACAGCTCAGTGCTGCTTCACGCCGGTTTTCAGTGAGAGTGTGTGTGTGTGATTTATTATTTATTTATTATTATTGATTTATTTATTTCTTCGAAATAACCTAGGTAGCTTTCTGCGTTACATAAAATATTAACCCGTAATGTTATTCATTTTATATATTTTTTTATTTCAAATGAAAACTAGCTTTTTTACAAAGCCCCATTCAGTAATTTTGTATGAGGAAGGTAAAAACGTAAAAGTAGAAACGAGTGAATTTAGAAAAACAAAATGTCATACAAAAAATGCTTGAAACGAGCAGAAAACAATTTAGAAATACTTGTAACTGTCTAAACTTTTAGCATACCTAATTTACGATTCCCACGGGGCGTCCTGGAGCCCAATTCTCGTGCTCGTGATATTTTGTCATCATACGATATATATCACCAAAACATAGTTTTTTTCGTTTAGTTTTCAGGTGATATCCGCCATGTTCTTTATCATATCCAAATCTCCAGAATTGGGATCATGGTATGCTTTTAAACGCCAAGTTGGCCGATCTAGGTATCGCTGGAAGGACGTCGTGGATACTGATCTGCGCGAGCTGTTGGTCAATAACTGGCGAGAAGTAACGCAGGATCGACCGAAGTGGCGATCTCTTGCTTCGGAGGCCAAGACTCTATTTGGGTCGCCGTAAGGTCGCCAGCAGAGTAAGTAAAATTACTTGTAAATTGCAGTAATATCATTTATTCATAAATGCTTTGTATGGATACTTTTTTTTGTAAAATTGAATAAAGTATTAACAGTAGCACAGTGGCACAGTGGAATAGATAACCGTGGGAGGGCCACGCTTCGGCGTGAATGGGCTGGCGAGTGATACCACGACCTTACTGAAAACCAGCGTGAAGCAGCACTGTGCTGTGTTTCGCTCACGCAGCGAGGGTACCAGAGTCCCAATCCGATGAAAGGGGGGGTTTAAAGATTAGCAGCATTTAGTGACTCCACTGGTGTTCTACTACTCCACTGGTCCATGGGAGATTACTTACTATACCGGGAACCCGAGATATAATTGGTAAGTCACCAGTCCGCTGGGAGGCAGCTGGTGGCCCGGATGAAATGATGCCCCAAGTTTTGTATACGTAACTGGTTTATTACTGATCGTGCAAATGGCATCGTGGGAGAACATCTCCAAGGCTTATATACTTGAGATGACTGACGTCATCTCGTATCACGTACGTGGTGAGATCTGCTAACATAGCGTACGTGAAAGATATAACAGTCGGTCTTCGAGATAATCCTTATCGTGCGTGCCGAGATGCTACACTTACCAGATGATCCGTCTGCTTGTGTGCCATCTGTCACATAAAAAACAGTGCGTATGGGATGGTATTTCTTTATCTCAATCGCTTCTCTTATAACTCTTGTGTGATAGAGTTGATCAGTGGAGAGGATTTTAGGCGCATGAAATGAAACATTGTTTGACTTATTTTCGTCGCGTTTAGCCCCGATATACGAATTGTATATACTATCTTCGTTATGTATAGTCATCATCATCATCAGCCCTTTTAAGTCCCCACTGCTGGGGCACGGGCCTCCCTCAATCACATGAGTGGTAATTGCCATACTCACCACGCTTGGCAGACGGGTTGGCGAGGGTTTTGATATAAATGCAGAGTTTTCCTTCTCTGGGTGCTGATGATCATGCCAGCAGCTTTACCCTAGTCGCCTTTTACGACACCTTGGTAAGAGTGAGGGTGGCCTATTCTACTCTGCCGGGGACCACACGGCATGTATAGTGTTTTTCTCAAATAGTACAAGGAAATTCAAAGAAATTGTACAAATATAGGTTATACATGTACAATCATAGAATTATAACAAGACTAGAAGAATAGTTTCCTTACTGCTGTCACCTCAAATTTGAAGCACAAATTTGGTTTTTCAAGTTGGTATTGCGTACGTAGTATCAAAAGCTAGCCCAAAGGATTTATTTATTTATTTATTTATTTATTTATTTAGGTTCACCAACAGCACATCATACTGCCTTAAGTAGCAATGGGCAGGAAAGGTCCTCGAGTGCAGGCTACGTATAGGAAATCGCAGCTGTGGCAGGCTGCCCACAAGGTGGACCGACGATCTGGTGAGGATTGCGGGAATCCATTGGATGCGGGCAGCATAGGACCGATCTGTGTGGAGAACTTGGGGGAGGCCTATGTCCAGATAGTGACCAGACCAGTGGACGTCTATTGGCTGAAATGATGATGATAAGGATTAATACATTTTGAATCTGTTTTAAATCTTTGCATAGGTAAAGCAACAAGCCTTATTTCTTCCCTACAAATTAGGTATCTAAGATACATATTATGGCCAGTCCACTGCTAAATTAATATTTTTGCAAAATGTGCCGGTATATATTTATTTGAAACAGGGAAGTATCTCCGTTACAGTCGACCGCGTGTCCCAGGTGTAAATAAATGCCGCGGGCGACTCATCACATTTACGTCTTTGCTCGACCCCGGTTTGTCCTTAAGATTTTATCGAATTACCTACCGCCGCAATTGTACCTACTGAAATGAAAATGTCTCATAAAAAATATACGGTTCAAACGTCCAGTCTCTGTGTTATCTCAAATGTTAAAGCATTCTGGGATCTTGAATTCTCTTCTTTATGTTTTAACTTTAGTAGGTATATATTTGTCTAAGTGGTCCACGGGAGAGCCACGCTGCGGCATGAAGGGGCTTGACCAGAGTGATACCACGGCCTCATAGAAAACCGGCGTGAAGCAGCACTGTGCTGTGTTTCGATGCTTGAGTGAGACTGGAGGCCCAATTCGGGGGAAAGGGGTTAAAAGATGACAGCGCACTTGTGACTCCACTGGTGTCGCGGGTGTCCATGGGCGGCGGCAATCGCTTACCACCAGGTGACCCGTCTAATCGTCATCATCGTCAGCCCATTTAAGTCCCCACTGCTGGGGCACGGGCCTCCCTCAATCACATGAGGGGTAATTGCCATACTCACCACGCTTGGCAGACGGGTTGGCGAGGGTTTTGATATAAATTCAGAGTTTTCCTTCTCTGGGTGCTGATGGTGATCCGTCTGCTCGTCTGCAACCTATCACATAAATAAAAGTTGTTATGGGTTCAGTGACTTGCATCTGTAAGCATTCAATATTTTTGTGCTTCGGCATATTTGATTTAATATCGATTTGAGGAAATTGATGGGAAAAAGATACCCTTTTTTCCCAGGGGAACCGCCATGGCCGTCACCTTTCTACATGTAGGGAACAAATAGGTTTTTAGATTTTCGCGTTGCATTATAACTATAATTTATCAAGACGGGAATTAACACGAAATTTATTATGTGATACAACATTGTGTACTCACACATTTGGCTCGACGTTTCGGCTACGTTACAGCAGCCGTGGTCACGAGCGGACTGGCGGAGCATGACGTCGTCTCCTGTGGGGCCGGGCTGTGAATCTTCGGACACCCTCACATTTTTTGATATAGATTTGTAGAATGTGGATGTATTCCAGTCACAAAATAAAAATATTGGGTATACATACATAAATTCTATGATTATGCAACGATTCTATTTATAATAACATCATTGTACTCTATTTATAAATGACTGTTTTTTTGCCAAAATAAATAAAATAAAATAAATAAATAATAATAATCATTCTTACCTGTGGTACAGCCACGCTTTGGCACGAATTCAGGCCGGCTGAACTGGGATGATACCTCGGTGCTAGAGAAGTGAATGAGCGTGCCGGAGAGGGGGGAAGGGGGATTGTAACGTTGGCAGTACCCTTGTGAGTCCATTGGTGTTGGTTCAGTCTGTTGCCACAAAAACATAATCCTAGGAAAACTTGGGAAAATAATAAATCGTCTTCTGTCACAAATGTGAAGTTAACATACATAGGTATAGTCCTAGCAGGGCGGCATCCTAAGTATTTGGTATAGTCCGTTCATAGTTATTTGTCACGTGGCAAATGTTGGAGCTAATGCTGTTTTGACATTTTCGCATAGCAAAAACTTTCTTGGTATGTATCGGAATAGTAGTCGCATCATCGTTTTCAATGAGCGCTTTATCAATGTTGCGATGAAACACAAACTGTCTTTGTGGAGTGACAACTCTGACTGAACACTGAATGTAGGAAAATGACTGGCACGCTACCTATGCGCGACGTGAGAGCTAGAGTTTCAACCATAAACTTGAGCGGATAGAGCATTTACATTGCTTTTAAATCTCTTTTTATGGTTCCGTACCTCAAAAGGAAAAAACGGAACCCTTATAGGATCACTTAGTTGTCCGTCTGTCTGTCTGTCTGCCAAGACCCTTTATCTCTAGAACGCAAATCAAACTGAAATTCACATGAAATACTCAAGTCTATTGTTCCTTTAAGCTGTAAAAATATCAAACTTCTAAGCTAAGCCAATCAAATGATACAGCCGATTATGTCGATATTTTCAACAAATTTTCGACACTCGCAAAGGAATCAAAGCCTACAGGGTACTTTCCGTAAACTCAGAATCTAGAAATTTGGCATGAAGCATTGTCATATAATGCTAATGTAGGAAAAATTGCGAAAATCACATCATCAGTATGAGATGTTGTGAGAATTATTATTTCTCACGAACGAAGTAAGGTATCAAATTGAAATTTATACCAAATACCTAAGTCTACTGTCCCTTTAAGCTGTGAAAAAATCAAACTTCTAAGTTAACGCGATTAAAAGATACAGCTGTTTATACCGACACCTTAGACGAATTTCCGTCACACGCTAGGGAATCAAAACCTACAGGGTACTTCCCATGAACTCAGAATCTTGAAATTCGGCACAAAGCAACGTTAAATAGTACAGATAAAAGAAAAATTGCGAAAATGATAAATTTGAAGTTACATAAAATATTAAAATATTATTTTGGCTTACATGACATAAAATATTTTTTTAATAATTATAAACCTACTACCTACCCTTTTCCACATGAACGCGAAGAGATATTAAAGTTAAAATTCATATCAAACGCTTCTTAAGTCTTATTGCCTCTAAATAAGTAATTTCCTTTTTTTTATCATAAGTCCACCTTGCATGCCGTGGCAACCTATAATTAAGACAGCACTTAGAATTATTTACTGCGTTCATTTTAAGAATTGTTGTAGTGTGTATCTTGTTGGTTGTCCAAATAAATAAAAAAATTGAAAAATTCTAAATCAACGCAAAAATTCAAAACGCTGAGGTAGGTAGTACCTACCTATAATCATACCGCATATTTTGAAACTCGCCACTACTCGCAACGGAATCAAAACTTAAAGACTACTTCCCGCTGACAATGAATCTTGATTTTTAGTATGAAACAACCTAACAGAAAAACCCGAAACCTTTTAAAAATTTCTAGGCACAGTAAATAGTTAAACCAAAACAAATACCACCACAATCGTCGTTCAATCTAAATATTTTGGTGAATGTAATTCTGTATATAACCTAAATGCGTCCTAACTGAAACAGAAACAATATTTATTTGTATATTACACAGTTGACACAGAGGTAATTTGATTAGATGGAGGTAATACGTCATAAATTGTAAACCGCTACGTTTGTACGGCGGAACCCTTGGTGCGCGAGTTAGACTCGTACTTGCCTGGTTTTTTCCATCTTCAAATGCCGTATACTCATTTTTCTTGGAAATATCACGCGCTGTTACGAATCAGCGGCGTGAACGCTGTTGTGGCGAATTTTGAGTTAAATAAATAATAAATGGAGACAACATCACATATATTGTCTTGGTCTCAAACTAAGGTTTCCCTTGTACTATAGAAACCTCTATTTCTACAACGTAGGCACCGCTACCACTTGTGAGTTGCCACCTCTATTTCTACAACGCAGGAACCTCTACCGCTTGTGAGTTGCCACCTCCATTTCTATAACGTATGTACCGCTACCGCTTGTGAGTTGCCACCCCCATTTTTATAGCGCAAGTACCACTACCGCTTGTGAGTTGCCACCTTCATTTCTATAACGTAAGTACCGCTACCGCTTATGAGTTGTCATCTTTATTTCTACAACGTAGGCTCCGCTACCGCTTGTGAGTTGCCACCATCATTTCTACAACGAAGGCATCGAATGTCACTCGAATTCCCGTGCCCGTAAATGAGGCTAATGAAACCCGCTCCACCGTTCGATCCCATTAATTTTTATCCGTTTCTTTATGAACTTCATGACACATTGAATAAAATTTAACGGCAAAGGTACGGATAAAGGGGCGGACCTGCCATTAACTGTATAGCTTTTTTATTTGTTGTTATTTTCGAACGACCCGTAAGGGACAAAGATACTAAAATTGCTAATAGGATATTTAACGGGTATTTTAAACTGCTTTGATATTGAATTTTGGAAACACTTCCAAAGTTGAACATTTTTGTCTAACCGTTCGGCATGAATGGGCCAGCTCGACCGAAGCGGCGGTAAGTAGCGCTTGTGTTTCGCCGAGTGAGTAAAGGTACAGGAGGCCCAATCTCTCCTATGGTTTGTGGGTACCCATGGGCGGCGGTAATTGTCATCGAGAGATCTGTCAGCTCCTCTGCGACCGAATACATAATCTTCAAACTTCAGGTTACTTACCTTCTCATTCAAGAATCCACTACACAGGACAATACAATAAAGTGGTGTTATTTTTTAACCCCCGACGCAAAAACGACGGGGTGTTATAAGTTTGACGTGTCTGTGTGTGTGTCTGTGTGTGTGTCTGTGTGTTTGTCTATGGCATCGTAGCTCCCGAACAAATGAACTGATTTTGTTTTTTTTTGTTTGAAAGATAATTAATAAGGGAGTGTTCTTAGCTATGTTGGATAAAAATCGATCCAAGATGGCCGCCGTCACAAAGATTTGGATTTTATGTTTTAACACAACTCCCACAATATGGGTATAAAAGGGCTTGAGTAGCAGAATGTATTAATTGTGAAAAATTTCAAATCCAAGATGGCCGCCGTCGGAAAATGACGAATAACCTATTTGTTGTTCTAACTGCCTCAATATAGGTGTCAAATGAAAGTGCTTTAGATATATCGGGGGTTTTTTAAATTTTCAATTAAATTTTTCGTAGTAATGTCTACCAGTCAAACTAATCGGTAGAATAGAGTCAGTATAAAGCAAATTAAATACCAATCTCATTATAAACCCACCAATAACTTACTTACCGACATTTTAATTCAGTTATGAAAGTTACAAATTATACTCGGAAGAAGAATTCTTTGGCAAGAAAATAAATTAACCATGTTTAATTTCATAAAGTCCAAGTCAACTCAAATTCATTGACTTAAGCAGCCCCAGTAAGCTGCAAAGGAGGGTGTGCTTCGTTGGAGAAATGAAGTTTAAGGTGACGGGTAGGGCACACTAGCGACGCCAATCAATTTTAATTTTTAGCTACTAAACCGGGTCTGTTTTAAACAATTTAGGGGTTAAAACCTCTCGGCAAACCCTTATACTATTTATTAAATTGTAACTATGAAAAAATGTTAGGTCCAACGCGCACGCGAAAAATTGTCGCCAAAAGCGGCCACTTTTGGCGGTAATTCAAAATTCGAGTGCAAATGCAGACCAATTTAAAAAAAAAAAAAAAGACCAAACAGTTAACTGTAAGTATTAAATATATAGTATAGGTGTTTGGCAAGAGGTTGTAACCTCGAGATTGTTTAAAATAGATCCGGTTTAGCAGATGAAAATTATAATCGATTGGCGTCACTAGTGTGCCCTACCCGTCACCTTAAGGGTGAGTAACTCCGGAATCGACAAGCCATTCATCTTTGTCTCAGATACTTTATAAGAAATAATAAATAAGGCTACAGATCTTTTATTTGGCTACACGTTTAAACTTCTCATTTAATAACGAAGCATCGGGAAAATTACATAGGCTTTTTTGACTGACCGGATGGCGCAATTTGTAGCGACCCTGCCTCTTACGCCAAAGGTCGTGGGTTCGATCCCCACCCTGGACAAACATTCGTGCGATGAACACTTGTGTTGGTTCAGTTTCTGGGTGTAATATATGTATTTAACTATATATTTGTGTTCCTTTGTTGCCTGATATCTGTAACACAAGTGCTTAAGCTACTTAGTACGGAATCAGGTCAACGTATGAGATGTTGTGAGAATTATTATTATTATTATGTATGTCAGTTGTTCCATAACCACGGGCAATTATGTCCCGGACTTTTGGAAGGCGTGCGTGGGGCCGAAGCCAACACGTAGAGGCCCGTTCAATTGACAGTTTTACTATAATGTGATGTGACACCAGCCGGCGACTATCCGACTACTACTTATTATTATAATTAACTGATTCGCCTTCTTTACAACGCCAACTTAAAAAGGTTAAAGAAAGCGTCAAGTCAATATCAACAATTCATTTTACTTGTCCTTATGATTTATAGGTATATTGCAAATTAATCAGCCACGGAATTTGTAACCAATCAACATTTTACGTTTTACAGCTTCAATACATGCTCTACTTAAAATATACCTATTCGAACTTCAATACTCAACATCATGTTATAATAGGATATACATAGGATGAGTTATATTTTAATCATAATAAAGTATGCAATTGGTTTTTGGTGTCATATATTGATACTTTAGAAGTTTGCTTTTTGAATGCATACCATCAATTTAGATGCTAAAAAATAACCACCATTTTGAGTTATATTGACAGTGGCTTACATAGAAGATAACTAGTGGCTGAGATCAGCACATTTGCGACTCCACTGGTGTCGCGGGTGTCCATGGGCGGCGGCAAGGGAAGGTTAGACGGCAGTCGCTTCATTGTAATTTGCCATCGTCCAAGCGTACCCCAGGCTCCGACGTGACAACTCAGGACACAACTGGGTGTTACACACTAAGATTAGGAATCGGGCAAACAGTAAAACCCCGAAGCATCACATATGTTTTGCTGACTCTAAAATTGACGAGCATATTTGTTTGACAGCTTGTTATTGTTATTATTTTTTTTTTCTATTAAGAGCCCATACCGTCCCACTGGGGTGTAAGGGGGCAATCTACCACCTTCCTGCCCCAAGCTAACCTCACCTGCCCGTGGTGCATCCTGCTAAATTACCAACGAGGCTCTGGCGACCGACCGATGGCGGTATAACCACAGCTATGACGTGGCCAAATACGCCAGGCCAGTGACGGGCAGCAGCGTCACTGGCGCAAAAATCCACGTCCTGCGATCGCCAACCCGCCTGCCCAGCGTGGCGATTATGGGCAAACCCTCCAATGAGAGTAAAACTGCAGCCACGGCCCCCAGTTCCCGGCAGTCCCGCTATTCCTGGTCATGGTGGCGACCATGGTAACGGCGGGACGGGGGGTGCGAAGAATCTCCGGGCTACGGGAGGCCACCACAACAAACTGACCCTGGCGACGTACAACGGACGCACTTTGCGGCTTGATTCGCATCTGGCACAACTCGAGGTGGAACTTGGGAAAATAAGGTGGCACATCCTTGGTTTAAGCGAAGTCCGAAGAGAGGGCGAGGACACCGTAACCTTGGAGTCGGGCCACCTAATGTACTTCCGCGAGGGAGACCAACATTCTCAAGGCGGCGTCGGGTTTCTGGTCAATAAGTCCCTCTCTGACAACGTAGTGGAAATATCTAGCGTGTCGAACAGGGTAGCGTACCTCATCATCAAGCTCACCGAGAGGTACAGCCTCAAGGTGGTGCAAGTGTACGCACCGACTTCGACACACTCAGACGATGAAGTGGAGGAAATGTTCGATGACATATCGAGGGCCCTCCACTTCACCACCAAAACCCACTACAATGTTGTCATGGGGGACTTCAACGCTAAAGTGGGAGTACAGAATTGCAATGAATCGGTAGTAGGATCCCATGGATTTGGAGTTAGGAATCATAGGGGGCGGATGCTTGTCAACTTTCTCGAACGAGAGGGGCTCTTTTTGATGAACTCTTTCTTCAAGAAGCAGCCCCAAAGAAAGTGGACGTGGCAGAGCCCCGACACTATGACTAAAAACGAGATCGACTTCATCATGGCGGACAGGCGGCATATATTCAGAGATGTCTCCGTGATCAACAGGTTCAACACCGGTAGCGATCACAGACTTGTCCGAGGCACTCTGAATATCGACTTTAAAGCCGAACGAGTCCGCTTGATGAGGTCAAGACTCCGGCCTACTCTACTGCAATCCATGAAAGGATCTGAAAAGTTTCAGTTAAACCTGGAAAACCGATTCAATGCAGTGGAAACCACAACGGACGTTGACCAGAACCTCGAAAATGTGGTTCGAGTCCTCAGGGAAGAAGGCACGAGATTTTGTAACATGCAGCGCAAAGGTAGGAAGTCGAAACTCTCTGATGAGACCTTGGGGCTAATGAGACAACGACGTGAGCAACCACCGTCCACTTCGTCAGGAAAACGGACTCTAAACCGGGAGATCAGTAAACTTGTGCGACGCGACCTCCGGTGCTCCAATACTCTCTCGATTGAAAGAGCTATCGAGCAGAATCGGGGGTCGAAGGTTTTCGTACAATCTCTCGGAAGAAGCCACCTGACCAAGCTGACCACATCACGTGGAGAAGTTGTTGCTTCAAAGCCGGCGGTCCTTCGAGAAGTGGAAGACTTCTATGGCCGATTATACGCTTCGCATGCATCTCGACCTGATCCCGAAAATGAGGACTCTAGGGCCACATTAACACGCCATTTCACCGAAGACTTGCCAGAAGTCAGCATTGGCGAAATCGAGATTGCTCTTGGACAGCTGAAAAATGGAAAAGCCCCTGGAGAGGATGGCGTTACAACAGAGTTGTTGAAAGCTGGAGGATTACCCGTACTGAGGGAACTCCAAAAGCTCTTTAACGATGTCCTCTTCGAAGGGAGAACTCCGGAGGCGTGGAGTAAGAGTGTGGTCGTCTTGTTTTTCAAAAAAGGGGACAAAACCCTTTTGAAGAACTATCGACCCATTTCCCTTTTAAGCCACGTCTATAAGCTGTTCTCAAGAGTGATCACGAACCGTCTTGCGCGGAGACTCGACGAATTCCAACCACCGGAACAGGCTGGGTTTCGGAGCGGATACGGCACCATAGATCACATCCACACAGTGCGGCAGATTATACAGAAGACAGAAGAGTATAATCAGCCCCTGTGTTTAGCATTTGTGGATTATGAGAAAGCCTTTGACTCGGTTGAAATCTGGTCTGTTCTGGAGTCCCTGCAGCGATGCCAAGTCGATTGGCGATATATCCAGGTGATGAGATGTCTCTATGATGCCGCTACTATGTCCGTCCAAGTACAGAATCAGCAAACAAGTCCTATACCATTGCATCGAGGAGTGAGACAAGGGGACGTCATCTCCCCGAAATTGTTCACAAATGCAATGGAGGATATGTTCAAGACGCTGAACTGGAAGAGACGTGGCATCAACATCAATGGCGAATACATCTCTCACCTGCGATTTGCTGACGACATCGTCATAATGGCAGAAACGCTGCAGGACCTACAACAGATGCTGAATGACCTGGCTGACTCTTCTAAATGCATCGGCCTACGGATGAACTTGGACAAAACCAAGGTCATGTTCAATGAACATGTTCTACCGGAACCGATTGCAATTCACGGTGCCGTCCTCGAAGTTGTTCAAAAATACGTATACCTCGGGCAGACTTTGCAATTGGGTAAAAACAACCTCGAGGATGAGGTGAACAGAAGAATCCAGTTAGGTTGGGCAGCATTTGGAAAACTACGTCGTGTCTTCATATCGTCGATACCACAGTGCCTAAAGACGAAAGTCTTCAATCAGTGCGTCCTACCCGTCATGACATACGGAGCCGAAACGTGGACACTTACGGTACGGCTGGTCCACAAGTTAAAGGTCGCTCAGCGGGCTATGGAACGAGCAATGCTCGGCGTCTCTCTCCGAGATCGAATCCGAAATGAGGTGATCCGGCAGAGAACCAAAGTTATCGACATTGCTCACCGGATTAGCAAGCTTAAGTGGCAGTGGGCTGGCCATATTAGCCGCAGAACCGACAACCGATGGGGCAAACGAGTTCTGGAGTGGAGACCGCGTCTTGGCAAACGTAATGTAGGGCGCCCTCTGGCTAGGTGGGAGGACGATCTGCGCAGGATGGCTGGCAAGAGCTGGATGCGAGAAGCCATGGATAGATCACAGTGGCGAACAATTGGAGAGGCCTACGTCCAGCAGTGGACTGCGATAGGCTGATGATGATGATGATGATGACCGTCCCACTGCAGGGCAAAGGTCTCCCTACCCTTTTTCCACCTCTTCCGGTCTTGTGTTGCTGTGGACCAGTCTTGAAGGAACGCGTCGAGTTCATCACGCAACCGTCGCCTCGGTTTTCCGCGGGAGCGTTTAACATTTTGGGGCATCCATTCTGTAGCTATTTTGGCCCAAAGCTCATTTGAGAAGAGCAGCCTTTTTGGAAATATCGATTATGCGCGTATGGAGCGTAGAGTTGTATTCCTGATTCGGTCTGATAATTTGACTCCCGACATACTACGGTCCATAGCTCTCTGACAAACCTCTAGGGTGGACCTTTGTTTATTCATAAGATACCAAGTTTGGGCGCCGTATCTAAGGATGGAGATCCTCCCAATCCTTGCACATGTCCATAACTTTACGTTTTAAAGAAATAGGGACGTCGCTCTTCATGAGATGTTTTAGGGACCAATAGCTCTTAGAAGAATTTTCGGTGCCTCCTGCCATTTCCTTATCTTGACGGTCCTGGAGGGATACTATATGTTCTAGATATATGTACTCACGGACATACCGAACCAGATTGTTGTTAACGTGACAAAATTGAAAATCAATGTGATTTGAGCGTGAGAAGAAAGCGCTTCTTATTCATAAAACCAAATCAATTTAGTCTATGTTTCGAGTAAATAGAAGATAAAATTCAGTTTGAAGGCGATTCAGCGGGTAAATTAGATTGGTATGAAACAGTTTTAAAGATAAATTACTCATTTTGTCGCGAACAAAAAAGGTTTTCATGTACAGTCAAAAAACGAAAAGGTTCGTCAGTTTTCAAATTGATTTGTTTGATATGCTATGAGCACTTATTACCTTTCGTAAATTTGTCAGAGTAATACCTGTTGCAGAGAAAATCATGCTTAACTGTTAGATCGGGAAGTTCAGATTTGCTTGTAACTAGTAGAACATTTAAAAAAGGTTGGCAAATATTTTCAAAACGGTATGTTAGTATAACTGATTCTTGCAGTGCATGCGAAAAATTACCTCATGGTGACGAACCTTTTTATTCTCTGTACCGTATTTTTCCTTTATTAAACAATAAATGATCTTGGAAAAATGCGTATTATTAAGATACACACATACCTACATGTATTTTTTATGTGATAGGTGGCAGACGAGCTGACGGATCAACTGCTGTAGGTGAGCAATTGCCGCCGCCCATAAACACCCGCGACACAAGTGTAACCTTTAATCCTCCCTCCCCCGAAGAATTGAAATAAAGAATATCCATCTATCTACTCCTACATGTTTTATAGGAGCCATTGTACCTACCTCTACGTAGGTAGGTACTGAAAAGTTGTAGGTTTGGAACTAAGTATGCACCTTTAGATTTTTAAATCTACTTCCATGAGCGTAATGTGTATTACCAGCCCAGAGCGGCATGGGAAAACATCTTTAGAAAACCTTCACATTTCGGATATTTTCTTATATTTTCTACAAGCATACCTACCATACGCACTATGATCATTTGCGAAGATGATACGGCAATTTACCTCAATCCTGTATGGTGATTCAGCGTAGATATACCCGTATAGAACTGGGGATTAAGGGATAGGAGATAGGTAACTTGTTATAAACTCTGATTATTGCACAGTCAGCTTTAACAACGTCTTAGCGTTAAAAACTATGAAAAGTATCTGAGCATTTGACAAAAGGCTTTTTTAGTACAAAATCAAAATCAAATAATTCTTTATTTGCATAGGCTTGTCCACAGCACTTACAAATCGTCATACATTTGAATGATCTAAAACTATTTATAAGTACTTATGTAATAATTTACATGTTAATACATATATATGTTGATACATAAAATATACAAAAAAAAAGTAAATAAACATAATGCGATTCTACCACCGGCTCGGAAAGTTGTTTATGGTCGAGAAGATCCGGCAAGAAACTCGCCAGTTACTCTTTTTAATCGCCAACTTTTTTACAATGGTTTATTATCCTCATACCATATCATACAGTCTAATGCAACACAAAATAGAATGAAGCAAATTAAAAGCTAAATATGAGGTAAACCGAAGCGGACCAGTCCCCAAAGGTGGCACCTGTTCACAAGTATGACGTATGTGTCAGCCATCATTTCACTCAACCATATTAGAGGGAATGTAATGACCCGCCACATAACGCCATCACCTCAGAGACATTTGAGTGAGCATGACTACTTAGGTTCCCCTCATAGGTCACAGAGTACTTAATCCAATACTAATAAACTGCAGGACGAGGTGTACAATAGTAGGTGGTTAGCATCTTGTCAATTGTTTGATTAATCAATACTAATCAATTTGTATACAATAATAAATGCTGCTAGGCCTAATTTATTAAAATTGATTAATTATATAATAATAATGATTCCAGTAAATATTTATAAAATTACTACATGTGTGCAAGCACATAGGTCATTATGTCCATGAATCCTTATCATTTAAGTAATCTACAATTTTATAGTATCCTTTACTCATTAAACAGGTTTTCACGTGGGATTTAAATTTATGCGTTGGTAACTCAATTATATTTTGTGGCAACTTATTGTACATTTTAATACTTTGACCAACAAATGAACTATTAATCTTTTGGAGCTTCAGATTTGGAATCGCGAGCTTGTGTTTATTTCTAGTGTTAAAACCATGACAATACTCGTACATCAAAGTATTTTGACATGAAATGACACATGACGTGACATGAACAATAAATGCACCTTGGCGTACCCATAGAAGTAGAAACAGCGCGCTTTAAATGGTAAGTGCCACTTTCGAAAAAAAAAGTCACATAGTGTTGAAAGAGATCCAACCGGCCCTGACGCAGATTCTATACGGATAAGTAGAGAAAGAACGTCGCCCAGCACGTCACTCCAGTACTAACGGCTTCGCACATATTTTCAAGTATGGCTTTCTATGAAAAGGCACAGTTTAGGATGCATGTCTATGGGCGTACATTAACAGTTATCTTTTGTCGAATGCTCAGATATTTTTGGTAGGTTTGATAATTTTGAAGCTTACTGTACGTTGAAGTCCCTATTTATGATGGAGTAAAGTAAATGTAAAGTATCAACCTATATACTGTCCCACTGCAGGGCAAAGGCCTCCATCGTAGAAATCAAGTTGTCGCAACTATGATAGGATTAGGCTTAATCACCACGCTTGCCTAATGCGGATTGGTGATCACAAACCCGAGCAATGTTCGAAAAATTCGAAACATACTTTTTGCTCGACCCGGGAATCGAACCCAGGACCCTGACGGACCGGTACTTAAGCCACTTGACCAACAGGGCGATTGAGTGATTTCTTTAAAATGTAATTTTACTCAAAGCCTCGTAAAAAAAAATCTTACTCGTGTCCGGTTCTAAAACATTACATAAGCTCGTGTAACCAAATTTGAAGAGTCAGTCATAATATTTTAACTCTGATTTATTAGCTTAATCAGCCAATTATCAGCACAAAATAATATTGTATTCAGCAAAAACTAACAATTACACGAGGTAAATGTTTGCGTGAGATTTTAATCAGTCTGGTCGAATCAATGTTAATCTCTCTGCTCATTTGTATTCATTAGGAAATTTCGTCAATTATTTAAGTGCGTTAGTTCCACCACCATTTTAGGGTTCCGTACCCAATAGGTAAAAGAACAGGACACTATGACTATATAATACTCCGGGTCACGTGAGCTACACAGGAAATGAAAAGGCTAATGAGCTATCAAGAAGGGGCTCTAAAACGAAATACATTGAACCGTAACCTTTTGTTGAACTGCCGAGCTGCACCATCAATATGGCCGTCCAGCAATATGTAAACGAAGAGCAAATTCCATTCCTTGGAAGAAAAAACAAGGAATGTAACATTCTTCATTTGACGACCCGTTTGGAACAGTGGTAGTGAACGCTGCCTTTGGTCCAAGGGTTGCGGGTTCGATCCCCGCACAGTACAAACATTTGTTTGCATGAACATGTCTGTTTGTATTGGTCTGGGTGTTCCCTATGTATTATAAGTATGTATTTACAGAAGAAAAGTATTATACGTATATATTTGTAATCCCAGTTGATTCTGATATCCGTAACACAGGTGCTTGAGCAACCTATCTCGAAGTCAGATCAATGTATGTGATGTTGTGAAATATTTATTATTATTATTATTATTATTCTAAGGCCTTCATAGGAGATACTACTAAGATATGGAAAAAAGCATCTTCTTAGAGGCAACAGACAACAGACAAGAATGCTCATAGGAGCGTTAACAGGGCACTATGCAACGAATAAAAAGCTGGCGAAGATGTACAGAACATCGAACAGCGACTGCCAAGAATGTAGGGAGGAGACGGAAACTATAGAACGTCTTTTATGTAAATGCGATTCAATAGCTAGCTGTGTCTTCTAGGTAACGCTTATAATAAGCCAGAAGACTACAGGCACTTCAATCCGAAAGACATCGTGACGCTGATGAAACGAATCATTCGTTAGTAGGAATGCAAAAGATAGGGACGGTACAAAAGATCCCTTAGGGTCGACGTGCTCCATGAAAATGGCCCCTGACAGGTAAGATAACATATAGGACTCTTGTGTCTATCTCCAGGCTGTATCTCACAAATTCATAACAGCTAGCACAGTTGACATTTTTACATTAAGAATAGACAAACATATATCACTTCTTACCAAGACAATGGACAACATTTCAAAATTGCTAAGCTCTGAAACAAAAAATACCATTTCTTTATTTATTTTTCCGCTGCGCGAATATATATTTATTAATTTTTTATATTGCTTATTTACTGAAAAAAAAATTAAAAACTAAAAAACGTAAGATGACGTCATCGGACGGCAGAATGTAAAATATTTCTTTGCTTAGCACATTATAGTTTTAAATTTACGAAATGTCAAAATCATGACATTCAACTGTCAAAATAAAGACAACTTGTCAACGTTGAATGTATGAATGACGTTGACAATGTTGACACTAGTATTATTTACCTTTGACAGTAGTACCTTTTTTTTATTAAAACAATGATAAGCAAAGGAATATCGCTGTATTCAGCCGTCCGATGACGTCATTTGGCGCTTACGTCTATTTAGAATATAAAGAATTTTAATAATTATTTTATGCATGAAAATGGACAAATTTTGAAAAAAGAAAAAATATGGGTCCGTTCATTTTATGTCTATTTTCATATAAAAAAACAATATGGACATGTTAAAAATATGAAATGTTGTCCATTGTTTAAGCTTCTTACCGTTTTATCCCGGTAATACCGAAAAAAGGTATTGTAGAGTACTTGGTTGTAATCTTTTTTATTTTATAATAAATTGCTTTATTTAAATGTAATTTATAACATTGAAATGACGGCCCGTTTGGATCAGTGGTAGCGAACACTGTCTCTGGTGGAAGTGTTGTGGGTTCGATCCCCGCTTAGTACACACATTTGTGTGCATGAACATGTTTGTTTGTATTGGTCTGGGTGTTTTCTATGTATTATAAAGATGTATTTACAATTGAAAAGTATTCAATGTATATATTTGTAATTCCGCTATTGGTTCTAATATCCGTAATACAGGTACTCCACTACCTATTTTGATGTCTGATCAATGTAAATATGTGATGTTGTTAAATACTTATTTTATTTTTTAATATTAAAGAGGGCTAGCCTACGAATAATATAATTTATTTTGCTCGATATTAATAACTGCCTGAATTATTTAGATAATGGTATGGTACCTATATTATTCCGTGACGGTACCCTTCATGTGCAATTCCGACTAGCACTCTACTGGCTTTTAATGAAGGGTGAATTAGCATTATCCATCGAAACGCAGTGACAACAAGATTTACTATTTTTTGTGAAATCACGGATAAAGCGTGTACCGATTTTCATCTAATTTATTAAATTGGCTTCTTTTTTATTAACTGCTTCGTTGGCTAGTTCATCACATAACAGCTCTTAATTATTCGTAATCATTGATTTGGGGGGTCTGGTAATGAAAATGAAAATGAAACTGTGTTTTTGGTTATTCCATCACCAATTGAAGGGTTTATTTCTACGTTTCTAGTTTCTTTCTATTATTATTTGATAGATCGTAGCAGAGGAGGTCACAAAATGGTAGGCAATGGTAGGTAAGGTAGGGGAAGGCGTTCCCCTTCCCCCCAGATTGTACCTTCGATACCTCACGCACTCTTACTCGGACTTTTTATTCCTGTTTCAAAAACCTGGTTAGACAAGCAATTATTGGCGTAATCGGAACAGAAGGGAAAGAAGTGGGTATTAAAACTACTACTTATCGGTACGGGCGACGAAGGCCAGCAGAAAATCCTATTATGCTCGTTTAAACAATTGTTGAGTCGAGTGGAACAAATTGAAAGTTTTCAGCCTAAGGAAGGGGAAAATCACTTAAAGCATTGGAGGCACTCGGCGCCACGTGTACATTCGTTCGCTTGCAAAATGCGACCGCCTCAGCTTCGGAAGTGATAATAATTATGTGTGTTTGAGAGGGTCAGTAATTTCCATTTTTTTTTGTAAATGGTGACAGAGGAGCAGATGTATTACGTAATCATCTATGCGATTACCGATGCCCATATTATGATAGAGCGTAGTCACAAGTGTGCTATCAACCCTTTCGACCAATTATTATTATTACAAGTATCAGCTTATTTACTGTCCCACGGCAGGGTAAATGCCTCCATTATAGAAGTCAAGTCCTCGTTACTATGATGGGATTAAGCTTAATCACCACGCTTGCCAAATGCGGATTGGTGATCACAAACCTGAGCTTTGTTCGCAAAAATCGAAACATACTTTTTGCTCGACTCGAGAATCACAGCCCGGTACTTAAACCACTAGACTAACAGGGCGTTAATAAGTCTCATTATTATAATAACAATAATAATAATAATTCTCACAACATCTCATACGTTGACCTGATTCCGTACTAAGTAGCTTAAGCACTTGTGTTACAGATATCAGACAACAGAGGAACACAAATATATACTTAAATACATATATTACATCCAGACACCGAACAAACACAAGTGTTCATCGCACGAATGTTTGTCCAGGGCGGGGATCGAACCCACGACCTTTGGCGTAAGAGGCAGGGTCACTACCAATTGCGCCATCCGGTCAGTGAAATGATAGATTGCATATTACATTACTGGTCATATTAAAGTTAAAAGAAAAGTTTTTTTAAGCGTAAAATTATATTGATTACAATTGCTCTTTGTTCTATCTGGTTTTTCTTGAGCAAGTCTAAAATAGCTTTTGTCGCGACTTACGACGACAAACGAAAGGGCATTATTAGTTGGCAGCACACTTGTGACTCCAACTGGTATTGAAGATATCCATGGGGGGGCGGCAATCGCTTACCATCAGATGATCTGGTCTGCTGGTCTGTTACCTATAGTATAAAAAAAAACATAACGTTACATGGAATCATACTAAATAGTTGAAACTGTGTCGAAAGTACCAGAAAGACAAAGGTCATGAGAAGAAGCTGCCTCTTATAGCGCTTAGGAAGAAACGAGCAGGTATTATCTTAACATTGAAATGCTACGCATTAGCATCGCTAAAGGTAAACCCAACGAAAGTTTATTCACATCCAATTCTAACAATACACCAGAACTAATCTGGTAGATACTACAATTCGCTGGTTCTAAAATATACTAACTCGCAAAATTCCTACGTATTGGCAGAGCTCCGCCAAATACATATTGAGGAATCGTCGAGGTGAACAATTTCACAGATGCAACCTTCCCAGTTCTATTTGAATTTTGAAACCCACAGCCCAGAAACTGCGGCCGGAATATTCGAGAAGCGCTCGGTAAAATCAAGTACCTAGGAAAGTAAAGCTTACTTAATGTAAGTCGTTCGTGACCGAAATCTTGTTGAAACAACATCTTTGTGGGAATGTTTTTACACGTTTTATAGACACTTCTTCTTACTTTCTTCTTGTTTAGTTTCGGTTTGTCTGTAACTGGTTTTGCAAAACTCCCGACGAGAGGCGACGGTTTTCTACAAAATGTTTAAATATTTATTGCTTTACCAGTAACAATTCCTTTACAGTACTTACTGCCACACTCAGAGTCGTTGATTAACTTAGTTGGCTACTTAAGAATAAATATTGACACTTATTTTTATACCCATAAAGACTACCGATACTATAGTTAATGAACATTAGCTTAAATGATGTCTCTGAGTGCGGCCGTTATTCTTTAGGCAGGTACTTTAAAGAAGTTTGTGAATTCAAAGTTTCTAAAAAATGGCAGCAAAAGCGCGTTTTATTCACATTTTTTGCATGCCATGCAACGTTGGCATCGGTTCAATGAACTCAAATCAGTCGGTTTCCCCAAATGTGCTTTTGTAAATTATCATTATCACTATCTAAACGCAAAGACTCGTGGCAGATGGTAGAGTATTTCATTTATTATATAAATTAAATTAGACACCGATTGCCTCGAGTCTTTGGATCGAGTATAACAGTAAAATACTTCTCTTTTAAACTAACTGATCACTTTATCATCCATTAATAACAAATCAAATACTCTATCAACTGTCGTGAGTGCTTGCTTTTAGTAAAAAATATTATAACCTATACAAGTTTAAATAGTACACAATATAAGAGTAAACAGCCACACATTTGTAACTATAGTAATTTTATTGTAATCTAGCTTGTGTATACGTAGATAAGTGTAATAGCACTGTAAAATACCAATAAATAAACTACAATCGGTTGAATTCCTTCATGCAATCAATCTCATACTATATCATTTAAGGAAATGGAACAGTTGGCCCAAGCGTGTGGTTGCAATATATTTTCCAGGCGGAGAAAAAAAATACAAAATATTTTCCACTGCTTTTTTTTATAGTGACACAGTATATTGGCTTTCCTCAGCCTGATGGTAAGCAAGAGAAGAGCCCACGTTGCAATTGCAACGGACTCGATGTCAAGACTATGTCAAACTCATCTGCCTCAATTAGACCTGGTAAAAACTTAACTTTCAAAAGATTGGAACTTTTGCATCTGGATCAGTGCAGAGATGCGGATCAGTGAATTGCTTCATTTGGAACATCGACTCTCAGATAGATTCGTGATTCATTCCCCTCATTTGAATCATTCAGCTCATTCGGACCATTCATCTTATTCGGCTCATAGGATCATTCAGCTCATTCGGATCATTCGGACTCGAGATCCATTTGAGTCGAATGATACATCCGGAGCGAACATTAGTGATTCGGAACAGTGTATTATTTGGCTGAGTCGGATACTGAAATGACTCAGTGGTCCTCAATGTTTCCAATGGTTGTTGTTATCCAAATAACAGGATTAGGCGGCTCAAAGCAAAAAGCTGGGTACATCTTCAAACTCAATTTGTAGCAATGAACGTTACTCGTTCACTTTACACGCTGCCGCGAACACTAAATAAAAACTAAAAATGGGCAGACCCCGGGCTCCGAAGCGGCAGCTAGGGACGCAACCGGGACAGATGATGATGATAAGATGATGATGATGATGACTAACAACAAGGGGAAAGAAATTCTCCGAGATGTGAGTTTCGTGGCTATCCTCAAATCTATTATTGACATTAAAATCTTAAAATGCAAGTAGAACATAAATTCTTTATGGAAGAAGCCTTTTATTTTTTCCAAATATTTTAAGATTTTGATGTTGTTTTTATAGCAATATTGATCAAACTTTCGTGACAGTCCACGAAAATCTAAGAATTACCCGGGAATGAAATTCCCGTTCGATGAACATTTTGGTCGGTTTGTGTCCACTGTTTTATTATGTATCTATTTAAGTATTATATTTATGGTAGGCCATTTCGTTGATTCTCATAGCAATATCACATTATTATCATAAAATTGATTAATACTCCGGAAGCAATGTAGTCTTGAGGCTCAAAGTGTCGTGATGTCGGTGCTCTATTTCAATAAAAAGAAGTTTAGGTGACTAAGTTACTGACTGTCACTGTCATTGTTTTCCGTTTGGTTTTTTGGAATACCTTTTTTTAAATAAACGTGAGTAAATGCATTATTAAACTGTCATGTCGAGTGATGACGTCACAGAAGGATGTTTACATTTTATTTTTATTCTTCATAAATATCTGTTTATAAATGCTGAAATTATTTTTCTTAAATTTCTATGAGTCTTACTTAGACGATTAAATTGTCTAAGGAGTTTTATCTATAAATAGTATTTTTCATTTCGGTATATGATTTTTGTCGTATTGTCCCATAGAAAGTGTCAATCGTGCGTCTCAAATTGTCTAACAAATTTTTCGATGGAATTCTAACATAGTGTTTTTTTTGGTTAGACGATTTTTTTTTGTTTGGGGACATAATACCATTATATACTAATATATGCATCAAATATTCGCTGTGTGGTCCCCGGCAGAGTAGAATAGGCCATCCTCACTCTTACCGAGGTGTCGAAAAGGCAACTAAGGTAAAGCTGCTGGCATGATCATCAGCACCCAGAGAAAGAAAACTTTGCATTTATATCAAAACCCTCGCCAACCCGTCTGCCAAGCGTGGTGAGTATGGCAATTACCCCTCATGTGATTGAGGGAGGCCCGCGCCCCAGCGGTGAGGACTTAAATGGGCTGATGATGATATGTATAAACCCTACTTTAACTATGTTCAATTTGTTGATAATTGATTCTTCCTCTCTAAATTTTGTGCTTGTGTTTTTCTGAAAAGAAATTTTCATTTGCCCTGAGTTTGAAAAGTCAGACAACAAATAAGAAAATCTTTATTTAAAGGTATTCTCATTACTTCCAGTATATGATTTTAAAATAAGTCAGTTGGAATAGTTCCACATCTGGGTGCATTTTTCGTATTTTGCCGGAGTGCAGTAATTTAATATCGACATACTAAAGGCATGTGTTTCATGAAAAGAGCGATTGCTATGAGTCGTCATGAATTTTGGGAAAATGCTTTTGACTTCTTAATAATTGAACGTCAAATTTGTTCATATTAATCGTAATAGTGTACTTTTTATTTTTTTACAATAATCATACCTAATCGTCATTCGTTCAACATCATAGTGTACTTTTTATTTTTTTACGAAACCCCAATCGTCATTTGTTTATCGTCATTTTATTACGAGAAACACAACCATCATGTATGTATGTATATACCATACTCGTATTTATACAATGTCTTTTTTTTCTCTATTTTTCTGACTTGCACTGCCTTAGCCCTTTTCTTAATTCGCTATACTTTTCCTCTACCCTGAGGTTGTCTGGAAGAGATCGCTATTAGCGATAAGACTTAAAATTTACAGATCTTAGCCTAAGTTATTATACTAAAACAATGTAGGCGTTGTTTTAGTATAATAACTTAGGCTAAGATCTGTAAATTTTGTGCAATAAAGTGTATCTATCTATCTATCATCATTTGTTCATCGTCATAGTGTACTTTTTTTTTACGAAAAACACAATCGTCATTCGTTCATCATCATAGTGTACGTACTTTTTATTTTTTTACGATAAATACAATCGTCATAATGTACTTTTATTTTTTTTGCGATAAACACAGTCGTCATTCGTGCATCGTTCGCTGGTGAAGCCGCAACGGCTGGTTATTGATTGTCAAAATCTCCAGTTACGATTATAATAAGTCGATGTAATCCACACTTAGTATAGAAGAATGTATAACAGCAACAGTTAATGGGCCCCACGTTTTTATTTTAGTCTAATATACCTAAAAGCACTAAAATATTTCTGAACTAGAAGTTCAAAATACCTAATCGTTACTATTTTTCTAGTTTTCAGTGCACATAATATAAAACCGTTTAACTTAAAAGTTTTTTTACCGATTTTTTACCATAAACACAATCAATGAAAGTTTTAACAAGTACGTGTGTTTTGAAGTATCGGTGGCATCTATCGTATAAAGTTCTCGAAGAAAAGTATTTTTTGAAGATTGTATCAGAACCTGCTGGTAAAAAAATCGGGTCCCTGTCTCAAATAAAAATATGATCCTACTAATTTGGCTACCGATGTGTTTTTTTATGACATAGATGGCAGACGAGCAGAGGGATCACCTGTAAGCGATTGCCGCCGCCCACAACAACAGTGGAGTCACAACCTCTCCCCTTTCCTCCCGGATTGGGCTTCCGAAACACAGCACAGTGCTGGTTTACGCCGGTTTTCTGTGAAGATGTGGTATCACTCCGGTCGAGCCGGCCCATTCATGCCGAAGCGTGGCCCTCTAACGATCAAATTGCGATGTATACGCAAACACAAGTACACTCTCTATTCCCTTACCTTCATTTTGCGATAGAACACCAGTTAGAAACAGTCAAAGAGGGACTGGGCGCAAGACCAACATTTTAACGAGATTTTTGAGGCTCGGGGTACAAGACCGTAAATTTTCAGATACCGGGCTAGCCAAAAATCTCTGGTAAGTATTCTTCTGACCCGACTCGGAAATGGATCCGGACCTTAAAGCGCGTGCGACCCACTGGCCTCTACGTCGAGGCACGAGGCAGTTCCCTCGCCTCAAATATAAACAAATCACTCAATCCGGTTGGTTCTTTGTCATCCATTTGGCCAGGAGTTCCACACCGTTCACTTATTCTCACATCATAAATAAAACAGAACAGAACTCCATAAATCTTGCAAAACTTGTTGTCAATTTTCCCAAACTCAGTTTCCATCTAAAGGTGCTGTCACACTTCTGTTTGAACATGTTTAATTTTTAACTCAATACGTTTAGTAATAAATGTGACCAATTGTTACATTTAGTTAAGACATTAAAACATTTGAAGAATTATCGGTCTTATTTATAAACATTACACCTTTTTTATCTTAAGGTGACAGGTAGGGCACACTAGCGACGCCAATCGATTTTAATTTTTAGCAACTAAACGGGATCTATTTTAAACAATTTCGGGACTACAACCTGTCGAAAAACACTTAATTTATTTAATAACCATGCACAAATGTTGGGTCCGTTTTTGTACGCGAAAATTGATTCACGCCTAAAGTGGCCGCTTTTGGCGTGAATAAATATTTCGCGTACGCGTTGGAGCCAACATTTTTGCATGACTATTTAAAAAATAGTATAAGTGTTTGCCGAAAGGTTGTAACCCCGAAATTGTTTAAAATAGACCCGGTTCAGTAACTAAAAATTAAAATCGATTGGCGTCGCTGCTGTGCCCTACCCGTCACCTTGAACGGTGTCATAAAGCAGATTTATTTGTACGATTATGAATGAACAAGTGGTCAACTCTCACTTTGTTACGGGACATTAGTTCCATTAGTTATACCAAAAGATGGCGCTAGGTGTCAAATACATAGCGCAAGCGATTCATGTTTTTGGATTACCTATAAGCGTTGCCGCTGTGTATATGATTTACTTCTTTATACATAATTAATAATTTAGATAAAATCCTAATTGCTTACAAACAAATGATAACAGAAGCTATAATTAATTATTTATTTATTATTATCTATCTAACATGAAACAATTTTTAAATTGTAATCGTATGTTTTACTTATACGTTTGTAAACATTTTTAAGCTGTGTGGTAGGACCTTAACCGGTCCACAAGATGTAGCAAACACATAAACTAGTCTGAAACCTTTACCGTTGGCTTTTCTGGTGAACTAAAAGAGATGTATTAGTTATCTGAGCTGTGACTGTGAGTCATAAATTGCGTGTTCGTCGGGACGGAAGGCCTTCAGTGAAGCGACGAGAGGCCGCACTTCGCCGAACAGGTCGCGTGGAATGATAGCAAGTTTACTTTGTCACGAACATTTTTTTATTTATTTAAAAGGTAAATGGTAATCGGCTTGGCATTGCCGCTACATTCATTTGTATTTTGAAGATTACCAGCAGATATACAGGTTGAGAAGGATCTCGGTCACCTACAAAGGTCAGATAGATGGCTGAAAATAGAATAGAATGGCGAAATCTTGTGTGAGAGGCGAAGATCCACATCGCTGAGGCATCAAGTGTGTAAGTAGATAAGCCCAATTGATATGTTGGATCTGGATCTCTTCTTCTTCTTCAGCAGCGTGTGCTTGCCCATTGCAGAGCATATGTCTCTCCTATCTCTCTCCACTTTCTTCTGTCGTCGGTTTTCCTGGACCACGCTACTTCAGCTTATATGGCAGTTTGTCCGCCAACACTCCTCTTTCCGTCGTCTTGGATCTGGATACAGATATATTTGTAATCCCACTGTTGATTCTGATAACACAGGTGCTTGAGCTACCTATCTCGGAGTCAGATCAATGTCACATACATTGATGTTGTGAAATATTTATTTATTAAAATTAAAAAAAAAGATATCGGAATAATATTAGATAGGTTACTGTCCGGTTTTGGATAATAAAAGAAAACTGACTAAACAAGTTAGTGTAGCTACCCAAAGTGAGTCTTGGTCTCCGATAGTAAGAGCCTTCCACCTTGGGCGGTTTCGCACCATTTTCTGTCTGACATTCTAAGAATCCGCAAGACCTGATCTCATTTTAGATATTTTTTGTTAAAGATGTTAGATTTATGGAAAAGTTATGAAAATACAAATCAATTCGGACAGAATAAAAAAACCTAAAACAATAAATATTATTTGAGGTTAGTTCAAAAAAATCAAAATCAAAAATATCTTTATTGTTTACTACAGGTAGTTAATACAATGTGTGGGTCTTTTCTTTTAAGTTTGGCAAACCTGTATTAGAGGAGAGAGTCCCTCTCTTTATTATACATTAGTAAAACTGCAGATAGGTACAAAGAAGGTACTTATTGTAAATTGAATTATATTGTTAATTTTTTTTATGATAAAAATGTTTTAATAGACTTTGATATTCTTTTTAGAATAGGTCTAATGCGAATTATCTGAAATCGAGGAAAGCTCCGCCCCGAGCCGACACCTACGCTACGCACCTGTCCGAATTTTATAATACTCGAATGATAAAGAAGTTTTGGATGTACCTACATAAGAAGTGATGCCTGTTAACTAACTAAACAGTTATTCGTATGGAAGCTAAGCATTGGAGGCTAGGCAATAAATTGCAAGCGCGCTGGGATGGAAGGCCCCAGTGAAGCGACAAGATTTCGCACTTCGTGCCGAACAGGTCACATGGAATGATAGCAGGTTTACTTTAGCGCTTGTCTTCGGAACAATTTGAACTTAGTTTTTTATTGAAACAAAAAAGAAAATTAGTAGTGTAGTTAGTAGTTAAAATTTTGAACACATTAATTTACCGCTAGTTTTGAATGTCGATCATAGCCCAGAATAACTCTTCTAAAAGATAAAACAGTTATCATTTTTTTGACGAAAAAAGTTATATCACTCTGTACATCTTTAACTCCCAAGTTTTTTTAAAAAATTATTTATCACATGAAAAAAACAATTTACATTAAAATTTATACACAAGCTTTTTAGAACCACTAAGGTTTACTGTAAAACTTTAGAGTTCACAAATACTATTTTTTAATATATTATTTTTTGAACATTCCTACGTCCAAGGTAACGGGTAGGACACACTAGTGATGCCAATCAATTTTAATTTTTAGCTACTAAACCGGATCTATTTTAAACAATTTCGGGGTTGCAACTTCTCGGCATACACAAATGTTGGGACAAAAGCGGCCACTTTTGGCGTGAATCAATTTTTCGCGTACAAAAACGGACCCAACATTTGTGCATGCTTATTTAATAAATAGTATAAGTGTTTGCCTAGAGGTTGTAACCCCGAAATTGTTTAAAATAGATCCGATTTAGTAGCTAAAAATTAAAATCTACCCGTCACCTTAAGTTTATATTTCCGTTACTAAGGTTTTTATGAAATAATGCAAGACATATATCGGCCCAGCCGAGCAGTATCATAGACCAAAAGGCACTGTGCGATCGATCATAGACTGTCATAAGTCTAATTTGACTCAACCATAGTGACTACTTGCTGAGTGACTCAACCCTAATCCAAATTAACCGAAACTTTTATACCAAATTCGATTACGGAGCTCTTGAGCTTTTAGCCCTGATGTTTAGTTCAACCAAAGCTTAGATTTTATTAGAAACTTAGGTACATTGATAAATATATATTGCCTTACTAAACAGTTATTCGTATAAAAGTGAGACAATAAATAGTAGGGGCGCAGGAATGGAAGGCCCTCGGTGAAGTGACAAGACTCCGCACTCTGCATGCGGCTCTCACCTGGCGGCCATTGTAAGTCTAAGCCTGGAACACTTTATTTTTACTCTGGCTTCTCGAATGGGGTCTATGGCGTGTCGAAAATCCACTGATGGCGTACTGTTCAAGACTGAGGTCCTTCTATGAGGTGATTGAATCATAGACATATTACCCTAACCAGATTGAGCCTAGAAAACCATATTTGAAAAACCGCACGGAGTCCATATTACTGGGTTGACGTGTTGGGGGACGTTCTTTCTCTATCGCACTCGCATTGAGATGCATTAAAGCTGCGTCAGGGTCGGTTTCGGATCTCTTTCATACCCAGTGACGTTTTTTTCCGAAAACGGCACATTCCGTTTAAAGCACGCGTTTCATAGTTCCATGGATTGGATATGTTAAATAGTCAATTTGGCGAACAGAACAACTATAGTCACCCTACGGTCATTTGGTACGTGGCAAAAGTCGGAACTAATGCCCCCTAAAACTAACCCCCCTCCCCCCCCTTCAATGTCACTGAAGTGCCTTTTGATCGTGGTCGCAATGTAACGCTGTTAAAGTCGGACCTCAATCCAACAATATGTATGCCATCTTTTTTCTACACGCGAGAGTCCTCATTGTAGAAAAATAAAGTATCATTGTTACGTTTTTTGAAAAACATAAGATTGTTAGATAGCGGTGAAACCGTTTTGCTATACCCTCATTTTCGTACCTTAGGAATCGTTAGATTCACAAATGTGTCTCGAGTTTTTATGTGCTGAGTGGCCGCCCAGATGCTAGGAGCTCATTTAATTTTTTCGTACCTTTGTTGTATTTTAAGCATCAATCATTTTTCAACATCAAATAATTTTGTCTCCAAAATGAGTCTATGCTTGTGTTTTGTGTACTTAAGTGTGTTTAGTGTGTGTTACACTCTGTATCTAAACACTACGACGACAATAATGAAAACGATTTAGTGTAATTGCCAACATTGATATAATGAATATGCATGAGTCTCTGTGGGGTATGATAGTGGGAAAACGTGGCCGTTAACAATGTGCCGATTAAGGAGGCTCAAAGTCACCCAGAGAGCAATGATGAGGGCTATGCTCGGAGTGTCCTTGAGACCTCCGCAGGAGAACAAGGGCCTCAGACACAGCCCAAAGGATTGATTGCCTCAAGTGGCAATGAGCAGGGCACAAAGCGAGAAGAACATACGGCCGTTGGGGCGGAATGGTCCTCGCGTGGAGGCCACCTACAGGAAGTCGTAACCGTGGCAAGCCCCCCACAAGGTGGACCGACGACCTGGTGAAGGTCGCGGGAATCCATTGGATGTGGGCGGCACAGGACCGGTCTGTGTGGAGAACATTGGGGGAGGCCTATATCCAGCAGTGGACGTCTATTGGCTGAAAATGATGATGATTATGATGAGACGAACAGAGCAGACGGATCGCCTAATGGCGATCATCACCATCAGTTGATCCGTCTGCTCATCTGCCGCCTATCACATAAAAAAGGGTTACTCGTCATCATCATCATTTTCAGCCATTATTGATCCACTTTTGACATTGGCCTCTCCTATCTCATTCCATGCGTAGCGGTTAGACGCCTGCTATCCATTTTAAGCCCTCGTGTTCCTTAATGTCGACAGTACATCGCTTGAGTAGACGGCCTTGTGGTCCTACGACAACTGCCAGTTCTCATGTCCCCTCCCCACTCTGGCGATGAGGGAGCGTCGCTGGGGTTTAATCGGTATGTCTCTGGCCGGCTTCTCGTTAGGAGAAGCCTCCGCCAGAAGAAAGCGTCAAAAAGGAAAAAGCGAGCGACAACTAAACTGCAGAGGTAGACCGACGTTTTAGCTCAAACAAGAAGACAAGTTACCAATATCGTTAAAAATAAATTAGTTGCCATGTCGTTTTCCCCTCGACGATAGGGTAACGACGCACCTAATGATTATATTGATTATTCTCGTAATTTCAGTACGAGCTCCTGAATGGCTATCTGCCAACAGAGTGCGCATTGGAGTTCATAACATCAATATACAACTATGAATATAAACCCTACTGTATTTACTTAAGTGCCAATAATGTTACATATTTTTGTACGCGACTGTGCGCAAAGTGTTCGTAAAAATTAGTGTATTGGAATGTTTACAGATAATTTAGCTGGCATGTTTGCCAACACATCGTTAAACAATACTTCTTTCGATGTCCCATAAATGTAAAGGTTGTTGGTTGTAATATGCGTATTAGTAACAATTTAAACTAAGAAACATAGAGATAGATAACATAGGGTCCTATCCTATGGGGACTCTGGTGCATCTACCTCCACGAGTGGTCCTGCTGGTAATCAGTTCTGTCCTGATTCCAACTCCGGTTGGTATTAGGCAGAAACGGTTACCGCGGGGCACGGTTTTTCCTGGGAAATGACGGGTAGTAATTCATTCGTGGATTGCTACCTGTTATCCGAAGGATGCACACCCAACGGACCGGCCCTGGCGTGCGACCGCGCCGAAGCGCACATCGCTACAGGGCCTTCATTGTCGCGGCGAGGGTCCGAGGACCAGCGTCTTCGCGTCGTTCCCTGACGGTACACTAGGGCCCGTGAAAGCAGGTTAAACCATAGCACAGCGGGGTTGCAGGCGCCATTTTTGTCTTCGGACCTGGGGAGGCTGTGTCCGGCTCCGCCCGCGCGGTTTGCGCGGCGGTTTTCCGGCGGAGCGCCCTTCGGGCGCAGTGGCCGTAAGGCCCACGTTTTGGGACCTGCGCTGCAAGGTCGCAGCCAGCGGATTGCGGTGGCAGGTCGGAGTTTTTCTGCGTCGCGGATTTTCCCGGCTCCGCAGACAGCGGAGTCGGTTTCTGCGACGCGTTATTGCGTTGAAAGCCTAAGGGGTTTGTCCCTTACTCACACTGCACTGCAACCAGCAGTGTATGTGCGGGGAGGGATGCCCGAATTCCTCCTACCGGTGGTGCTTGCACTGCAGTCAGCAGTGTGGATGCTACCCGGGAGGTTGAGCGGAAGTGAGGCCGAGCTGGCGGGCCTCTTCGCCCTGACCGGGCGGCGGATGAAGTCTCCGTGGCAGTCCTCACCCCGGTCCAAGTGTTTCCTGGGCGAGGGATGAAAACGCTCCACTATTTTTATTGGGTATGCCTCCGGACGGTCTCTGATTAGCAGAGACCTAACCCGGAGGATAGCCCCTCTCAGCGTGCATAAGGTCCATTTTCACTGAATCACCAAAAAAAAAGGGTTTTAGCCTATTATCCTTAAAATAATGGGATATCAAAAATAATAAGGTGTATAGATATGCATTAAACTCACCCAGTATCGGTATTTTGCTCCGTCACATAGGTTCGCTTCTGAACTTTTTTCTTTAGTTAAAAAAACTAACTTTTTTTAACTAAACTTAAACTAAAGTTTGTTTACAATTTTAGTTTTATGCCTCTCAGAACTCACATAATATTTGCTATTTTACTAAGTTCCAAAAAATAGGACATCACTTTCAACTTCAGGAGCCCAATTCTCGGAGTCGTGATATTTTGAAAACATGGCGGATATCACCTGAAAACCATACAAGAAAACTATGTTTTAGAGATATATGTCGTATGATAATAAATGTCACGAGCACGAGAATTGGGCTCCTGTTTATCTTAAGGCCGATGCGACCAAACTTAATCCGATACTAAATCTTTGGTATAGCGTTGTCATTCCACACACATCTGACGTTATACCATAGATTTATTCAGGAATGAATATTTGTCGAATCAGGCCTTAATGAAAGAGTAAATCTAGCCTACTGTCATTGCGGCTGCAGGTCTGTCTATATCCATAGTTGACAACCTCAGCTCGCTGACATACTGCAGATTAATTGAATCATGCAACCACAAACCAACTACACGTTGTGGAACGCCACTCCAGCCGCAAGACGGCTAACGGACTGACAGCCATGGATGAGCCGAGTGAACTAGCAATGGATTCCTAGTTTCAGGGCTTTCCCCTCTTTAGTGTGAAAATGAATAGGATGGATTTTTTTGGGGTCTTTATACAAGATGTATCAGTAAACCTAATTTCCACCAACATTTATTATTTCTAAACAACGTTTTCTATATGACTTTCGGAACTTAGTAGACATTTTTACGACTCCCATACTATATGAATGAGTCAAGTGACCGATTTTTTTATAAAAACTTAATTTTTTTGCGACTCCAATGTCATAGTCGTATTAAGTAAATTTGTTTCGAAATGGTTGGTAGAAGAGGTGGTAAAAAAGATGTACAATACATATATCTCGATACACCCTTTATGATTCAGATTTCTTTTTTCAGATCAGAACAAATGTATTTTGTAATTATAATGGTGAATCATTCAAAAGTTTTTTTTTTTTTTTACATTATAGCGGACAAACGAGCAGACGGCACACCTGATTGAAAGTGATCACCGCCGCCCATGGACATCTGCAACACCTGAGGTATCACATATGCGTTGCCGGCTCTTAAGAAAGGAGTACACCCTTTTCTTGAAGGTCACCAAGTCGTATCTGTTCGGAAACAACACGGATGACATAGAAAAATAAGACATTCTTCGCACATGTTTTCCACGTAAATAAAGTCATCTACACGTTGGACACTACTAAGTGGGTCACATGTGTGGGAAGCAAACGGAGAGGTGGAATAAAATCACACAATACTAACCAGATGGGCGACGGTTGAGATGCAGACCCAGAATACGATAATGGGACGATTTAGACCACCGATGATAGGATTGGCAAGCGCTGGCTTCCAATATAGACCATTGTAGAAGTTTGGGAGAGGCCTTTGCGTCTTACAAGTTACTCGTCATCATCGTGGTAGTGTTGTGGGTTCGTTCCACGTATTTAGACCACCAATTTCATGATTGTCAAGCGCTGGCTCCATATAGAGACCATTGGAGGAGTTTAGGAGAGGCCTTCGCCCAGCAGTGGGACAGTTTAGGCTAACGAAAAAAACACGTTGACTCTTTTTTATGTTATAGGTGGCAGAGGAGCAGACGGATCACCTGATGGTAAGCAATTGCTGCCGCCCATGGACACCCGCGACACCAGAGGACTCTATCGTCGTGGTCTCTTTACCCGATTTTAATCATAAAATTTGTTTGACATTATACTGAAAATCAGTAACCCACTCTGTGTCTGTCGTACTAAGGATCTTAAGTGATAAAAAATGTAGTAGATACCCACTGAGTTGGGTCCCAATAAAAAAAGAAAATGATAATATTCTACTTAGCCCGTTCGTTGTATTGTTTTTTATGGAGCATTGTTGGAAACATTCGATTCAAGGTTGTCAAATAGCATTAGGGGTAAACATTTGAAGGAGTTGGTAACTCTGTCACACACTACGTGTCTTATTCCTAGTGTACAGTCGACTCCAAAAATATGTATACACTTTAGGACCTTGTCGCAATACTTACCCATAAGAAAGTAGAGGTCTACTTTCTTATATTATATATTGTGACAACGTCCTAAAGTGTATACAATTTTTTGGAGTCGACTGTACCAACACAAACACTAGTTCACATCAACTACCATTGTCAAACAAACACACAAGACGGGCGGGTAAACGTGGCCAACCCAAATTTGCTCTACTGCTAATGAAGGAAGCTGTAGTTTCATAGTAAGAACAATACTTATAATAAATGCTATCTCAATAAAAATAAAGTTTTGTTTTTGTAGCAAAGAAAGAAAGAGAGAAAGAAAACTATTTACTGACCACAACACATTATACGTAAAAATAATAAATAAAGTCCGGCCAAGTGCGAGTCGGACTCGCCCATGAGGGGTTCCGTAGCAGCAAGTAATATATATGGAAGGTAAATTGCGGTTTACGGTGTATAACGTATTAAAAAAAAAAACTACTCACTATTTCTAGTTCAAACCAATTTTCGTTGTTAGTTTTCATGATTATGTACATCATATTTTTTTTTAGTTTTATAATTCATTTATTATAGAAGTTAGGTTAGGTTAGGGGGGGTTAGGGGGGGGGGGGATTGATGTTAAAAAACCTCAACATCATTTTTTAAGACCTATCCATAGATCCATAGATACCCCACATGTATAGGGTTGATGAAAAAAAATAATTTCAGTTTCATTTTCAAGTAGGGACACCCCCATTTTATTTATTTCTTCCAATTTTTGTGTAAATATCGTAATACGGTTAACAAAATACATCTATTTAGCAAGTTTCAATAATATAGTTCTTATAGTTTCGGAGAAAAGTGGCTGTGACATACGGACGGACGGACAGACGGATAAACAAGACGAATCTATAAGGGTCCCGTTTTTTGCCATTTGGCTACGGAACCCTAAAAACGGTACAAAGTATAAAAGTTGCGGCCAACAAGGCTCAGCCTCAGCATACGCTGCAACTGCTGCAAGCAACAGCTGCAGCGCTGGTTTTCAGGCTGGACATTGGGTGACGCCTTTGCGCTAGAAGAAATATAAATATTGACAAGCAATACAGCAAATGCTGAGGTTGGGCCTTGTTGGCTACAGAATTTGTTATACTTGTATTTACGTCACTGATGTTTGATTTGTGTTCTGTGGTCAATAAAGAACTCTTTATCTTTATCTTTACATGCAATAGTAGACGGATGATTTTTACCTAATGGTAGAAGCCATGCCGAACTGATACTCGGCGGTGAGGGGAAACATCGTGAGGTAACCTGCACGCTTCGGATTGTGATCACCAATCCACATTTGGCAAGCAAGGTGATTAAGCCTGATTCCATCATAGTAGGGATGACTAGATTTCTATGACGGAAGCCTTTGGCCTGCAGTGGGACAGTTTATAGGCTGATACTTTACTTTACTTTTGCTTGGCTTTCATGGCTTTTGGTAAAAAGTTAGGCGAGCCACGTAAACATACACCCCATGGCTTGCATACTGAAGCCTCTTGACGCGTCACATGCACCCAATGCATATGTATGCAAAACGCTTGCATCCCATAATTTATGAGCTTTGCACATTTGCATGCACTTCTACTTAGTTACACACTCGTCATGCGATCGCACATGTAAATATTTGCTAAAGATATTAATTCAAATAATGCAGAGAGTTGGTTTAGCCGTTAATTTGTCTACGTCTACGAATCCTACTTTTAAATGCACGGACTTCGGTTATTTTTTTTTAATTTCGTCTGTCACCTACTTACATATAAAAAAAATAACCGAGGAAAGTTGTATTTCGAATGCCTTTAATTATTTTTAAACTTTTTAGATACCCTTTCCGCAACGGGCTTTCCTAAGCCACACGAACTTACCCAACATCACAAAGTTGTGTTACTCGTATATCCTATCAGAAGAAAACACATTCCAATAACATACGTAGCTTTTATGTACCTATATCAATTATCTCTTTGCCATGAAGTTTTGATACTTATTGCCTACACAAGGCGAAACGGATTCCAATGAAAATATGATTCGTTATCGTAAATATTGTTCGCAAGTCTAGTCGTGTTATTTGGGTTCCACCATTATTTCATAAACTGGATACATGAACTGGATTATTAGGCCGTGTGGTCCCCGGCAGAGTAGAATAGGCCACCCTCACTCTTACCGAGGTGTCGTAAAAGGCGACTAAGGTAAAGCTGCTGGCATGATCATCAGCACCCAGAGAAGGAAAACTCTGCATTTATATCAAAACCCTCGCCAACCCGTCTGCCAAGCGTGGTGAGTATGGCAGATACCCCTCATGTGATTGAGGGAGGCCCGTGTCCCAGCAGTGGGGACTTAAATAGGCTGATGATGATGATGATGATTATGCACTGGACGAGATAAGTAAATAACACACTTAAAATTTTCATCTTGTGTTCGGCAATAAATTACAAAAATAAATAAATTGCAAAAAATATCAACTATTTACGAGATTAACTTGTAATTGTTCCAGATTGATTTTATGAAGTTTTTTATGTGATAGTTGGCAGACGAACAGACGGATCACATGATGGTAAGCGATTGCCACCCACCATGGACATGCGCAACACTAATAGAGGCAAAAGTACCCTGCAAACCTTTAGACCTCCCCTTCCCCCTGGATTTAGCATGCGTCACCCTCACTCACGCAGTGAAATTCCTTCAAAGCGTCCTTTAAGGTGAAGGGTAGGGCACAATAGCGACACCAATCGATTTTAATTTTTAGCTAGTAAACTCTATCAAAGTAAACTCCAGTAGCTCTATTTTAGACAATTTCGGGGTTACAACCTCTAGGCAAACACTTATACTATTTATTAAATAACCATGCACAAATGTTGGTTGCAACACCGTTTTTTGTACGCGAAAAATTGATTCACGCCAAAAGTGGCCGCTTTTGGCTTGAATCAATTTTACGCGTACGTGTTGGATCCAACATGTTTGTATGGTTATTTAATAAATAGTATAAGTGTTTGCTTAGAGGTTGAAATCCCGAAATTTTTTAGAATAGATCCGGTTTACTAGCTAAAAATTAAAATCAATTGGCGTCGCTAGTGTGTCCTACCCGTCACCTTAAAGAAAACAATTGATTACAAAACGCCTACAATTCATGCGTAGTTCTGGATAGTTCGAGTCCGCACTAAGATTCCATGTGTTTATAAAACTCAAATTTGAATGTTGCTGGCGTTTCTTCTTGGCGATAGGTTACTCTTCGGCGAGACAGTCGTCTCAAGTTAGAAGGTTACTGCTGTCGCTCGTATAAGCCCTCTTGTTATTTTTTGATAGGCACCTAACTTATTTATCCTACCTTTTGATCTTCCCCGTGCCTGGATTCATATTACATTGTCCTTTTTTTACAAAGTCAAAGTTCAATGTTGTAGAAAGGTAGGATTGTTATAAGCAGAATATGTTTCTCCCTGACTTTAGTTCAATAGGATGTAGGTACGTACACTTTCGAGCAACAATATAGGTGTATGATTTAGATGTACAAATTTCTATTTATTTATTTTTTAGGAAGGGCGGAAAAAGATCAAAAGGGTCACTTTGAATATAAATTACCAGAAGGAATTAAAAAGTATTACCGGCTTTTGAGGAAAATGAAGGCCGTTTTGCATAGTTTTCAATGACATTCAGGTATGTATCAAATTCGTATTATTAAATGCAATGTACTAATGGATGGTATGGATTTCTCTACAGTTGACATTAACATTGTTTGTGATTGCGGTTATTGCTGTACCGGTTTAAACGGTGTTGTACTCTGTGAGGGTCAAAATCTAGTAATTTTACGGAGTGTAAAATGAAGACACGCGTTCACTAGCTAAATTCTTAAAATTTATGAATTTCTTTGAATGGGTTCTACTTGTGGTTAAGGCTAAGGAGCTGTAAACAAAAAAAAAAGTTTAAAAACCCCCGGCAAAAACTTAAAAATAAATTGAAACAGCTGTTGTCGGCCAACGGCCATTATGGATTTGAATGGGTTTACAGTATACATACAACACTTTGAAATCGTCATACATTAAAAATTATAACTATTTATTTGTAAGTATAATATACATGTAATTACACATATATGTCGATACATAAAATAAACTTAGTATTGAATAAACATATTTAATATGATTCCGGTGATACGGAAAGTTGATTCTGACGAGAAGACCCTATTATTCAACTACTTAAACCCTTTTATTTGATACCTATATCGAGGGTGGCTGTCATACAATAGGTTAATCCGACAGTTTGTGGCGGCGGCCATCTTTGATTGATTTCCATCTAACAAAGCTAAGAACTCCCGATCACGATTCACCTTTCAAACAAAAAAAAACAATCAAACTCGGTAGCATCCGCTCGGGAGCTACGATCAGACACACAGACACGTCAAACTTAAAACACCCCGCTGATTTATCGTCGGCGTAAAAAATTACGTGAATATCTGAATCCGTTTTAATAAGAATAGCGTGATTTTTTTCTTCTTTTTAACAAAAGAAGTTTATGTCTAAATGTGCACACACCGGCGTGAAGCAGCACTGTGCTGTGTTTCGCTGCGTGAGTGAGGGTACCGGAGGCCCAATCCAGGGGAACGGAGAGCTTAAATTCTGGCAGCGCACTTGTGACTCCACTGGTGTCACGGGTGTCCATCGGCGGCGGCAATCGCTTTCCATCAGGTGATCCGTCTGTTCGTCCCACCTATGACATAAAAAAAAATGTAGGCATATCTTTTATAATTATTGTTTGTCGATTTGGATTACATAAATAATGTATTAGGTACTATTTTCTTGCTCGCAAGTTAAATAAAGTACGTGAGCTTATTTAACAATTGACCTGAAGTAATACAGAAAAAGGTTTGACTTGTAATCTATTTTGTGAAAAACAATTTTAGGGAAAGGTTTTGTTTCTTCTATATAGGAAGATATCTTTTATCAGGTTTTGAAATACCTGTAAAAATAGTATCGTTTTTATTATGTACTATTATTACTAACTATAAAAAATAATAATACAGTGTAGAGTTATTATTACTTACGTTACTCATGAAATAACGTTATGCATCGTCAAAACACACACACACACACACACACACACTGTGGTGTGTGTCGTTGCGTGAGTGAAGGTACCGGAGGTCCATTCCTGGGGAAAGGGTTTAAGGTCGGCAGTGCACATGTGACTTCACTGGTGTCGCGGGTGTCCATGGGCGGTGGCAATTGCTTACCATCAGGAGGTCCGCCTGCTCGTCTGCCACCTATCACAAAAAATAACTCGCGGTGGTACACGGTGTTTATAATAATATAGCGTTAACATTGATTTTTAATAATGCGTACCAAACTGACAGTTATATAACAGTACACTCAAGAAAATATTTTTTCAAGCTTTTTAATGTCTCATTTATTGGCAGAGAAGGAAAATTCTGCGTTTATATCAAAACCCTCGCCAACCCGTCTGCTAAGCGTGGTGAGTATGGCAATTACCCCTCATGTGATTGAGGGAGGCCCGGGCCCCAGCAGTGGGGACTTAAATGGGCTGATGATGATGATGATGACGACATATATTCTTAAGAGCACATACCACTTACGAGTACTATAACATACGCGAAGCAATTATAGCAATTTATTTTACAAGACTATCAAAAAAATGCACGGACCCAGAGTCTGAGATTGTAACACTCTCAAAGACGTGCAGGTTTCCTCACAATGTTTTCCCTAACCGCCGAGCTGAAAATTTGAGATTTGAAAAATACAGAAGTGCATGCCCTAAGGTGCGTTTGTTTAACATTGTGTGTAACGTCTGCTTAAGGTGACGGGTAGGGCACACTAGCGACGCCAATCGATTTTAATTGTTAGCTACGAAACCGGATCTATTTTAAATGTTGCGTCCATTTTTGTACGCGAAAAATTGATTACCGCCAAAAGCGGTCACTTTTAGCGTGAATCAATTTTTCGCGTACAAATGTTGGGTCCGCATTTGTGCATGGTTAATTAATAAATAGTATAAGTGTTTGCCGAGAGGTTGTAACCCCGAAATTGTTTAAAATAGATCCGGTTTAGTAGCTAACAATTAAAAACAAATGGTGTCGCTAGTTAAGGCCCACCCAGTCGCCTTAATGCATTGTTTACAAATATCATCAAGTACATTTCAAAGTATAAAGTGTCGATTTATTGCAAGGCTCATTAAAGTAAACCAGAAAACCGGCGTGAAGCAGCATTGTGCTGTGTTTTGCTGATTGAGTGAGGGTAACCGAGGCTCAATCCGGGGGAAATGGGGGTTTAAAGGTTGGCAGCGCACTTGTGAACCCACTGGTGTCGCGTTGTCTATGGGCGGCGGTAATCGCTTAACATCAGGCAAAGGTCAGCCACCTATCACATTAATTTGTTTTTTATAAAAAACCAATAATTCAATTTTGAAAACATTTTTATTTTCTTTACTGACTGATGTTTCGTACAGTAGGATAAAAACATTATTAGAATTTGATCTATACTTGATGTTTTTTATGCAATAAGCGGGCGATACGTTTAATAATAATATCGTTTCGTATTACATTTAAAATAACGCTACAAATAAATTCCACATGCAGAGATCGCTATATTCCAATGGAATCAATAACTCGCGATCGTGACAAATTGGAGTATTTGCGCGCTCCAATCAGAGGGGCAATTCTCGTGTGCTCAACATTGAAGTCGAATTTAAAGATTTAATACATTCGTCCATACAAATCGCTCACTCGACATCAATGTCGAGTGTTCGGAAATAGGCCCTCAGATTTATGTCGAGGTAATGTATTCTCGCTTCATGCCAGTTGCGACATCACGGTAACTTGATGTGCCAATCGCGGTTCACCTGACAACAATGATAATTGTTGTATTCGCGCTTCATGCGACTTGCGAAATCACGGTAACTTGATGTGTCAATCGCGGTTCACCTGACAACAATGATAATTGTTGTATTCGCGCTTCATGCGACTTGCGAAATCACGGTAACTGGACGTGTACCAATCGCGGTTCACCTGACAATAATGATAATTGTTGTATTCGCGCTTCATGCGACTTGCGACATCACGGTAACTTAACGTGCCAATCGCGGTTCACCTGACAACAATGATGATTGTTGTATTCGCGCTTCAATGCGACTTGCGACATCACGGTAACTTGATGTATCAATCGCAGTTCACCTGACAACAATGATAATTGTTGTATTCGCGCTTCATGCGACTTGCGACATCACGGTAACTGGACGTGCCAATCGCGATTCACCTGACAACAATGGAGACTGTTGGTGTTGTTTTAAGTAAATGCTAGTATCGTTTTTATACAGGGCGGCCCATTTCAGTCATCCAAACTCGTCCTAGGCGACCCGGGCCATCTTAAAAATATTTGGTATAGTTGGGAGTCTGTTACACAAGTGTGTTAAACGAAAAAAAATATGAATAGAGCTTCGTTGGTCTTTACGGACTCCACATCATGTCATAATAATAAAATAATATCCTCTTCTCTTCGATCTTTTTGATTAACATCAATGCACGCACGGTATTTTATATCGCTCAAGTGTGTGCACTAACACAAGTGCACTCTCTGTTTACGACGACTGAACTGGTATCAAGCGTAGGACCAACGACTTAACGTGCTTTCCGAGGCGGGTACAAGGCCTGCTAGCTACCAGACTTCGGGGCCACATTGGGAATTACAAATTTTGACCCGACCTACCCGGGATCGGACGTGGGCACAACCCACCACCCTCTGCGATAGGCAGTCATCGCCACATCTTGTACTCATTGTTTAAAGAAGTATGTATCACAGCATCGCGCACAGTATGAAGTTTTGTATAGACATTGAGATAATATGTCAGTCTTTGACATCCCCCTCCTCATATCATACTAATTAAGAGTCATGGGAGCCCCACCAGAGTTGCTGCATGTCATTACATAATGGAACGTCTGAGATTTTCTAATTAATTATGAAATTAATTGCTTCTCTTTTACGTGCCGCAGATGTTCTATAACGTGATGTGCATTAAATAGAAACAAATTTTGTTTCTCTCAAATGCAAACTTAACCTTATACTTCAGTAACTGTACACTTATAATTCAGATGGATGTTTTTCACGACTCAGTTGGCAAGATCAAAAGACTAATACTAGCATCAAGACCCTGTGCTAGCTAGCTCACTGTCGGCCTATTTTTATCTGTGTGATTGTGTATTTTATTGTAGATTTATATATATTGTTACCGTAATTTTATTTCAACTACCTATTTAAATGTAACTGAATCAAGTACACTGGAATGGCATGAGGTGTCTACTTGTAACGGATTTATGTATTTAGCATGCTTCTAATAATTAATGTGTTACGATATTTTATAATGCATAAATTGTAAGTGGACCTAATAAATAAATAAATAAAAATAAATAAATGAGTTTGGAATACTATTTAGTTGAATTTTCCGAATCCTGTTTCATGGTTCAAGAGTTCTCTGGATTCCGAAGCAACAGCTTTGAACTCAAATAAGAATTATATGCTAAGATGATGTTTGGAATGGTGTATTTTGAAAAAAAAAAATAACGAACATACTGTTTTGTTCCAATTATAGTTTTATCAGCATATTTTGGAAACGTGTAGTGATTTTTTCACATTTCGTTATTGAAAAGTGTTAAGCCGACTTTTCACGCATGGCTAACACCAAACAATGAACATGGGCGTGTAAATTGCTACGTTTGTCAGTTTAGGTAATCAACTTCAGTGTGGGTTTTCGGGCACAGATTAAAGGGTTTTTGACAAACGGATTGGCAAATATCCATATGATTGTAACGACCAAGTACGCTTGAGCTTGTAATGGTGACGTGCGGTTTTCTGAGTGCGTAATTTACCTGGAGCACGCACCCACTATGGGTATGTGCAAAATACTTTGGGTCGGCCCAAAGTATTTTGCATTTGTATTTTAATGATCACACAAAAGGTTTTATTGAGAAATGTTCAATATTTAAACTTGTGTATTCCCTGTGTTTAAATAATAATCTGATTTTTAAGTACAATTTCCCTTTTTTACTCTCGTATAATTTTAATCTCTTTAACTTTGTTGTTTTCTTTTATAGAAATTAATATAAAGTTCCCATTATCTGATGATAATGGTAACTTGCTAACATGGTTTGCTTTATAACAGAAGATTAGTTTTGGTCTTGTTAATTTAATAGGTTTGTTTATTATTCATTTGCTTACATTTTTAACTCATTATAAAGCATTTACCTTGGTATCAACTATTAAAATTAAAATCAGTCACATCATATTGGCCAATGCAACTGTTGGCGGTCTACATTGTCATCACCTTTTAAGCCATTGATTAAAAGTCGAAATATCAAATATTTCAACAAACATATTGGTGTGGTAATCGAATTAGAGACCCATGCGTTTCAACCGGCGCCAAAATCACTTCGGTAAATGGGTCGTCATATGTATACTCTGCTATGGTGGTGTACTTGTGTTAATTCGGCTCTCCATCCCCTCTCCATTGTCCCCATCATCCTCATTCATTCATTATCCGATTCAGCAACCTTTCGCTCACAAAAAAGAAATAATACAAAAGACATGTGAATTTATAGCGGGTAGGTATCACTTGCAACCGGTTGGCAGGAGATCGGACTGCAATAAATAATGAGACGGCATTAATAACAGATGAACAGCGCAACTTCCGACAGTCTTTTGTTCAGGTTTACATCGAGTTTCGAATTTCGATCGACATATGAGTATATTTCGACTACGTCATTCATCGAGAACACCGATAGTGTTTTGTTATTTAGAACAATTTAGCAGAATCAATACGGTATATGACTATTTTTTTTTATTTTTGCAATCAAAAGACCTCTCAATGATAGAAACATCGTTGAAAGAATCACTTGATTCTCATTTACTTACTTACTACCTGAGATATCACAACTTTAAAATCACATTATTTTGGGCAAACCCAAAACGCTCCATACAAATGGCTACTTAGATGTGACGTCACACCTAAGTATTTTGTATGCATTTCATTTGAATTTTGTATGGTAGCTATATCAAATGTTTCGTTTATGTCAATGGTTCTATTATAATAATTGGTGCAAATTGTATGGGTTATTCAATGGTATAATTATTTTTTAATAATTTCATACTTTTAAAATGGACTTGCCCATGAATCTTTGAATGACCATAAAACCGGCTAGACGTTATATTTTTAATTGAGAATTTTTGCCATTGGCACATATTGACCTATATTTTGATAAAATATTTATATTTTGTAAAATCTTGAGCTTAGTCATATACCCTATTCATTTCGTCGGACGCCCATCGCATAGAAAATATATCGGTGGCCGGTTTTATTGAATGTGAAACATGGTTTATCTTTTGAAATAGTTTTTGTTTGAATGTTTTTATTTGTGTTCTATACAAAAGAACCAATAATAATGCACAATGACTGCATGGCCTGTCGGTTTTATTCCTGCAGTTCTGTTTGAGTGTAACGTGGAATTTTGATGTTCCACCCCCAGACCTGCCAGTTTCAATGATCTCTATCCAGTTTCCGGAGTCATCAATGTACGTACAATGGGAAGTTTGGATAGCAAAGGCGCAGCAATTTGCTTTCCGGATTTTGGCCCTCTAGGATCTCGAATAGTAATCTCGAATCCTTTTGAGGAACTTCGTGATAGGTTTATTTGGTTCAAAGTGAGAATCTTCAAGTTTTCGGTTAAGCGTGGGTGCCCATCCACGCTCGCGTTCTAAAAAGTTCAACTGTCCGAAAATGATTTCTAATCCCAAATGTAATATTTGACAAAAAATTTTAGAAAAAAATATTATTTGTACCTATCTCAGCGTACAAAAAGCCTTGGTCTTTTTCTGTTTTTTTCTTAGAAATTGTTGTCGTGACCAGATATTGGTAGTAACGATTAAAGTATATACAGGTTTAAACAAATGGTAGGTAACTGTCCGGCCTAGAAAAAATTGATTACCTGTACTGTAAGTCATTTAAGTCCCTAATTGGTGGCGATGGGGATCTGGAGGATCCCACCTCGGATATTCTATCAGGCCCTGATGGGAATATAAAGTGGTTTTAGGGTCACCAGGAGAGAGGACTAAAAACCGGATATGTATTAGGTACAGAATCTGTAATTTGAATTTTAAATGCGAGGAAAATTCCTTTATCGAAAGCTTTCGTCAACATGTATTCAGAACTAGAAAGCCATTCAGAACTGTAATATTTAACAAGTATTTCGTAATGAGACAAGGCGGTAAATATTTGGTAGCCTAGTGATATCATCATCATCATCATCATCAGCAACCCACACTCGTCCACTGCTGGATAAAGGTCTCCCCTACTGCACGTCACTGCTCCCGATTTTCGGCCACTCTCATCCAGCCCACACCAGCCAGCTTTCGATTATCATCCCATCTTGTCGCAGGGCGTCCAACACTACGCTTACCGAGTCACGGTCTCCACTCAAGGACTTTACGGCTCCAATGGCTGTCAGTTCTGCGGCTAATATGGTCAGCCCACTGCCACTTCAGTTTGCTAATTCGGTGGCCTATGTCGGTGACTCTGGTTCTCTGTCGGATTACATCATTTCTGATGCGGTCCTTCAGAGATACTCCGAGCATAGCCCTTTCCATAGCTCTTTGAGCGACTTCGAACCGGTGGAGTCCAGCCTTGAGTGTCCACGTCTCGGCACCGTAAGTCATGACCGGAAGGACGCACTGGTCGAAGACTTTCGACTTAAGACTTTGAGGGATGGGTGACGCGAAGACTTGACGAAGTTTACCAAATGCCTGGGCAGCATTTGGTAGCTAGCTGAATTCTTCTATTGGCTTCTCTCTCGAAGTTAATTCTGCCTAATTGGAGCTGTTGTCCTAGATAGATATTCCTGGACAACTTCAAGAGGTACTCCATTATCAACGAACTCGTTGAAAATGACCTTGATTTTATCCAAGTTCATCGGAAGACCGATGTGTTTGGAAGATTCAGCCAGGCTGCTCACCATCTCCTGTAGGTCTTGTAGGGTTTCCGCCAAGATGACGATGTCGTCTGCGAATCGTAGGTGTGACATGATGTGACATGAAATGGGTTTGCACTTGACCTCATCTCACCTGATGAAAAGTGACAATAAGGTCTAAGATGTAGCGTACTCACCCAGAAGAATTATTATTATTGTTATTAATAATATTATTGTTCACAATTTCCGTGATTAATAATAATATCCTCCAAACGGTTATGGCTACAACGGCTAATCTCAACGATCAGCCACGTTCGCAGGATATATTATAGTGCTCAAGTGTGTGCACAAACACAAGTTCCCTTTCCCTCATATTCCAATGGGACACAGCATGACACGACCGGAGAAGGATTGGGCGCAGGACCAACGGCTTAACGAGCTTTCCGAGGCACGAGGGGCTGACACTAAGAATTTCTTACCGGAAACTTAGGTACAAATTTTTGGCCCAACCCGGAGATCGAAACCGGGACCTCTTGCGCAGCCGTCGCTTTAAAGTGCGACTCACTAACCACTGCGCCACAGTCAATTATGCGTGTTATCCTAAGATTGAAGACAAAGTCAATATAGACAACGCCCTGTTGGTCCAGTGGTTGAAGTACCGGGCCATGATCTCAGGGTCCTGGGTTCGATTCTCGGGTCGTGCGAAAGGTATGTTTCGAATCTTCGAACATAACTTGGGTTTGTGATCACTAATTCACACTAGGCAAGCGTGGTGATTTGGCCTAATCTCATCATAGTAGCGGTGACTTGATTTCTATGATGGAGGCTTTTGCCTTGCAGTGGGACATAGGCTTATACTTTACTGCACATTCCCTATAGGCATGGTAACCCTACCCTTACTCTGGCTTGACTACAAGGATTAATTGTTTTATCGGCAGGTAATATTGTAAGTCAAACGAGCCGCCTACGCCTAAACATCCGGTAATTAGTCATTACTGCTACCTAATGTTGGCCAGACGAGTATTCGAACGTCAGTCATAGTGATTGGTCCGTTAATAGCAGCATTTATTTATTAATTAAGCCGTGTGGTTCCCGGCAGAGTAGAATAGGCCACCCTCACTCTTACCGAGGTGTCGTAAAAGGCGACTAAGGTAAAGCTGCTGGCATGATCATCAGCACCCAGAGAAGGAAAACTCTGCATTTATATCAAAACCCTCGCCAACCCGTCTGCCAGGCGTGGTGAGTATGGCAATTACCCCTCATGTGATTGAGGGAGGCCCGTGCCCCAGCAGTGGGGACTTAAATGGGCTGATGATGATGATGATTTATTAATTAAAAAACCAATAGCGTTTCACACTTAGGACGTTTGTATTGCTTAGGAATAATTACAATAATAAGGCCAATAAAGGTTTCCCTTAATTAACCATAAGTAAGTATGTGGTTACAAAAAGAGGTGACAGATTTTATTGACATAGATACACGGCTGAGAAAGCGTCACATTGAGACAACATCACATACATTGGCCTGGTCCCAAACTAAGGTTTTCTCTTGTACTATGAAAACCAGGAACAACGAAGGTATCACAAACACCCAGACCCACACAAACATATGTTTCACAAGCATTTGTATAAGATACATAAATAATACATTTAATTCTTTTTAAGTACATATTTCATTTTTTTAAGTTCGATACTTTAATAAATAAAACCGAATTTGCCTACGTCAATGCTATCTTTGACTGACCGGATGGCGCAATTGGTAGTGACCCTGCCTCTTACGCCAAAGGTCGTGGGTTCGATCCCCACCCTAGACAAACATTCGTGCGATGAACACTAGTGTTTGTTCAGTGTCTGGGTGTAATATATGTATTTAAGTATATATTTGTGTTCCTCTGTTGTCTGATATCTGTAACACAAGTGCTTAAGCTACTTAGTACGGAATCAGGTCAACGTATGAGATGTTGTGAGAATTATTATCTTCAAAGATACACCATCTTTAGCGTATATTCGTCCACTGCCTGATTTAGCACTCTTCGATGATGCGTCGCTAAACTCGGTTGTTGTGCTTCTGATATTTCTATCTCTTCCCCATCTCAGCGTTTAAATATATATAATATAAATAAATATATTTTTATAAATAATTCACAATATTACATACATTGATCTGACTCCGAGATAGGTAGCTCAAGCACCTGTGTTACGGATATCAGAATCAACAGTGGGATTACAAATCTATACATATTATACTTTTCTTTTGTAAATATATACTTCAATTACAAAGAAAATACCCAGACCAATACAAACAGACATGTTTACCGTGCGGGGATCGAACCCGCAACCTTTGGACCGAATGCAACGTTCTCCAAACGGGTCGTATAATTTCTAGTTAAAAGCTGTCCCTTCGGAATTAGGGGTACGCTTAGTCTGGTAATTACAAGAAGCAACTGCATGACCTTCGTAACCCTTAGACAGGGAAACCAGACCAACTGGATTACGGAATGTTTCTGATATGATAGTTATTTACGACATTTCTACCATGTACCTTATTTTTGAATTTCCGATATTTCGGCACTGTTGCAAGCGCCATGGTCACGGAGTAACTGAAGTTTTTGCGGGTAAGATGTTACTGGCAGACAAAACGGTCTACCCTCCTTCGCAGTCTTTTACTACGCGCACCTGCGGTACCACTGTTCACTAACTCACTATTTTCTCGCACCTGTTCTCGACACACAACAGTCACAGTATCTGGCCGCGAAATGACACTTATATGCCGTTAGTGACCATGAAAGTTTAAAACAATATATTTTCCGATATGATTCTGTCTACACAAACATCCTATTGTCCGAAAACTCTCGAGACGATGTAAACCGCAACAAGTGGAGACACATTGCTCGAGCTGCATCAGCACACGAAAATGCAACGTCAACCACGACGACTTCTCAAAAGTGAACGACTAAGGAGGAGTTCTGTCTATGTGAAGGGGACAAATAAATAAATATTTCACAACATCACATACATGGTGCTCAAGCACCTGTGTTAGGGATGTTAGAACCAACAGCGGAATTACAGATATATACATTTATTTATTATAATACTTTTCTTTTGTAAATACATACTTATTATACATAGAAAACACCCAGACTAATACAAACAGACATGTTCATGCATACAAATGTTTGTACTGTGCGGGGATCGAACCCGCAACCTTTGGACCAAATGCAACGTTCACTACCACTGATCTAAACGGGACAGTACCAAACCGATAAATATTCGGTACTGGATTCCGTTTCGATTGTAGGTTACATCTGTCAAATAACCTCAAAGTTAAAATAGTTACAAAGTTTTTGTGTCAAAGTTCAAAGAAGACAAGTGATTCTGGAATAAGTAATTCAGTGATCCTTAAAAAATCCTCGCGACCTTTTAATCTGGATGAGATTGAATAAAGGTCAAAGCCCAGCCTCTAAGTAATAAGAATATTCATGAAGCAGGATGAATTAATCTACTTGTGCAAATTTTCTTAATGGCTTCCACATTGGGAGTGGTGAGTAACTAAATAGATAATTTTGGCGATGCTTCCCTTTTCCACTATGATAACCTACTAAACCAGTTACAAAAGAAAAAAATGCGTTGTCTATTTTCATACCTGGGTAATTCTTCGATCTTAGTGGACTGGCACGAAATTTTAAGCTAATATTACTCCGAAAATGGCTTTAGAATCTTAAAATATTCTAGATAAATAAATGGCCGCTTCCATAGAGAATATTACTTTTTAATTTCGGAGTAAGTAATATTAGATTTAGCCGTGTGGTCCCCGGCAGAGTAGAATAGGCCACCCTCACTATTACCGAGGTGTCGTAAAAGGCGACTTAGGTAAAGCTGCTGGCATGATCATCAGCACCCAGAGAAGGAAAACTCTGCATTTATATGAAACCCTCGCCAACCCGTCTGCCAAGCGTGGTGAGTATGGCAATTACCCCTCATGTGATTGAGGGAGGCCCGTGCCCCAGCAGTGGGGACTTAAATGGGCTGACGATGACGAATATTAGATTTAAGGACAGGCATGTAACTCACATCTGGAAGAATCACTCACCTAGATTTTTTCCACGTTGTTCTATTTTTCTTATGCTAGAGGCGACAAACGAGCAAGCGAATCACCTGATGGAAAGTAATAAACGCCGCCCATGAACATCCGCGAAATCAGAAGAGATCGCTAATGTGTTGCCGGCCCTTTTTAAAAAAAAGTTTGCTGTTCTCTTTTAAGCCTTTTAATTGAAAGTGCAATTAGAATGTCGACGATAAATTAATAGCTCTTATTAATAGCTTCATAACGATGAAGCAATCAATTTTGAATGATGACTGCAGAGCTCTAAATTATGTAAGGTAATTTGCGTTCATCATCAGCTCGTAAAAGATACGATCAATTACGTGAGCGTAAAATCATTTCACTGGGAATCAAACTTTTTAACTGCCTAGACAAAACCAAATGACATGATTTTCAGGGTGTTATTAAACCAACTGATTAATGCCATCGATTGGTCGATTAACCGAAGTCAGCTAACAAAATTAGAGCTCAGATTGCTCTTATGTACTTATTCAGAGCCCTTTAGCGGACAAAATAAAATAAATGAAAAATTGATCAAAAAATATTAAAAAATATTTGTAATTTTTCAAGCTTGTTCAAACAAATTACAACATCTCAAGCATGATTTAAATTTTTAGTGACCACTTTTTTTTTAATTTTTCTTGAACATCAACGGCGTGTGCAAAAAAAATTACTAATATTTTTTTTAATTTCTTAATCAATTGCATTTATTGTATTAATTTCGCTACAATCAATTAAACTTGATGTGGCACTGATCCGTAAAAACTTGTATAAAATTGAAAATTCATAGATTTTTGTTGTTTGTAACAAATGTTATTAAAAGTAACCTTAAATTTACACAAGTCCTTTAGGCTTCTCGCTGAGCATTCATTTCAAGATATTATTTTAGATGATTCTTAGAATATTTTTTTTTGGAACGTAATTGCAAAATTCCATGTCAAAAGCCTTTCGGGTACATACCACCTAGATACTTTCAATTAAGAGCGCTCAAACTATGCTGGCTGACAAATAATGTAATAATTGCTTTAAAGGATTCTCTTCGGTAAAATATTAGCCGAGGCAACTGAATACTTATATATTCAAAATTGTTATATTTCGAGAGAATCTACAACTTAGCTTTGTAGGAAGACTTTTAAGGCTCTGTGCTCCCAAAGGAAAAAAATGGAACCCTGTTAAGGTCACCATGTTGTCCGTACGTGTGTAAATAACCTTTAATTTGGGAACGCGTACGTGTCGCACGCTAATTCCAGTGAGACTCAGCACCACATGCTTACGGAGGAGCTTCGAGTTCTTTGGTCATATCGTCAGAAAGAGAGATGACAAACTGGAGAAGCTACAAAGGTGAGCGGAAGAAGGCCTAGAGGCAGAAGCCCCATGCGTTGATCCGCTCAAATCAGCTGAACCTTAAACACCACAGTCTGCCATGCGATCCACGCGGCCGAGGATAGAGTGAGCTGGCGGAAGATAGTCCAGAACGAGACCACGACGCTCAGCACTGAGGACAATAACCATAATTCATAAAATAATTCTTTGTATGCAGCTCCTTGCTAAAACTATCGTTTTTGTCAACTGGTTGAGTAGCAAGAATATTAGTTCTTCTTCAGCAACTGATTGTGAATCTTAGTTGCCAGTATGAGCGGAGGGACGCAAGGAGGAAGAAATGTCGTACGTAGGTAACGTATCGTGTTTAAAATACTCAAATCCACAACTTGACCTGACTTATCGTCCGTACAAGACGTCAAGCCGTGTGGTCCCCGGCAGAGTAGAATAGGCCACCCTCACTCTTACCGAGGTGTCGTAAAAGGCGACTAAGGTAAAGCTGCTGGCATGATCATCAGCACCCAGAGAAGGAAAACTCTGCATTTATATCAAAACCCTCGCCAACCCGTCTGCCAAGCGTGGTGAGTATGGCAATTACCCCTCATGAGATTGAGGGAGGCCCGTGCCCCAGCAGTGGGGACTTAAATGGGCTGATGATGATGATGATGATCGTCCGTAGGTACTTCCCGTTGATTGATGTGATTTTATTAAGGTTGTGCTCGACAACTCGAAGGTCACAGACACACATTAAGCCCTTTCATATGATACTTACCGGTTTATTTATACGAGTAAATCAAAGTTCTCAAATTATAGGCGCCAGACACTAGGATACCACGGCCTCGCAGAAAACCGGCGTGAAGCGGCACTGTGCTGGGCCAATCCGGGGACGGGGATTTTAAAGGTTGACTGCTCACTTGTGACTCCAGTGATGTCGCGGGTTTGCATGAGCGGTGGCAATCGCTTACCAACAGGTGATCCAAATGCTCGTCTGCCACCTATAAAATAAAAAAAATAAAAAAGACAGCACAGCGAACTAGACGCGCATGATATCACCTTTTGGCCTTTAAACATGTTACTAAAAATTATAAATTTAATAATAATTAATTTAATTTTACTAATTTGAAATGTTGATAAGCCAATTAATATCTTATTTTACAATTTTTAATGTATGGACTATGTATGTCTGAATTAAATGGTTTGAACTGAATTGAATTTAACATATTCAGATTTGCTTCACACTCTTTTTATACTAATATAAAACCCATTTACGGGATCGCGAGTCGTCGGCAATATGGAAATTTCCATGACAACTCAAAGGCTTACGAAGTTTTGTATCCAGCCGTTTGGAGTTTCCGAGTATCTCGCCCCCGTCTTCTAATTGCTGAATTAAAAACTTTGCTTCTTAGAATTCATTCAGTTCAGTTTAAAAGCCATGGTTAATTAACAGCAGCAAATGTTGTTCTAAACATTTCATTTTACCAACAATACCTAAATTATCGAGTTTGTGATAATTTCAGAGTTATGAATATAATATAAAATACACCAGACAATACATCTAATGCTTTAACAAATAAATAAACTCTACTTTATTTGTTAAGGTGACGCATCGGCGAAACTATAGATTTGTATTAATTTTCGCAATAATGAGACATTTTTTTAAAAAAACAACGCTGAATTTATTAAGGTGACGGGTAGGGCACACTAGCGACGCCAATCGTTTTTAATTTTTAGCAATTAAACCGGATCTTAAAAAACTTCCGGCAAAACGGACCCAACATGTGTGCATGGCTTATTTAATAAATATTATAAGTTTTTGCCGAGAGGTTGTAACCCCTAAATTGTTTAAAATAGATCCGGTTTAGTTGCTAAAAATAAAAAAGATTGGCGTCGCTAGTGTACCCTACCCGTCACCTTAAGGAAAATATTAAGAACTTTTTGAGATAATTTATAATTATGGATAAGATAATGATAATTTTGTCCTACAAGTAACATTTTTTTTTGGAATTGCTAAAAGTTGCCACTTAGGCAATAATAAGAATTTTGGTTACTTGTACGAAGATAATATTACCTACACTAGTACAGTCCGCGTCAGATCAAGTTACCCCCCCCCTGCAGTGGAAAAATAGTACTTGTGCTCCAGATATAAGGACGGTCCAAAGGTCAACAAGGGTAACTCGACGTGACGCCGTGTGTACATCTAAGATCATCATCATTTCAGCCAATAGACGTCCACTGCTGGACATAGGCCTTCCCCAATGTTCTCCACACAGATCGGTCTTGTGCCGCCCGTATCCAATGGATTCCAGCGATCTTCACCAGATCGTCGGTTAAAGGTTGTCAGCGCATTTGTGACTCCACTGGTGTCGCGGGTGTCCATGGGCAATTGGTGATCCGTCTGTTCGTCTCTCACCATCAGGTGATCCGTCTGTTCGTCTGCGACCTCATCATCATCATCATCATCAGCAACCCACACTTGTCCACTGCTGGACATAGGTCTCCCCTAATGCACGCCACGGCTCTCGATTTTCGGCCACTCTCATCTAGCCCACACCAGCTAGCCTTCGAATGTCATCATCCAATCTTGTCGCAGGGCGTCCTACACTACGCTTACTGAGTCGCGGTCTCCACTCAAGGACTTTACGGCTCCAACGGCCGTCAGTTCTGGGGCTAATATGACCAGCCCACTGCCACTTCAGTTTGCTAATTCGGTGGGCTATGTCGGTGACTCTGGCTAACCAACTAAAGAGGCCCTGGCGAACCACCCACTAACCCGCACTGGACCAGCGTGGTGGCTTATGGTTCATTCCCCCTAATGAAAGATACTGTCTGCCACTTATGACATAGTGTGCGGTACCCATTGCCTTAACGTAAATACAGTTCGTGCGAAACATTCCATCATTCAACATCGCAGCGTTTGTCATTATAATTGAGGGTTCAAGAGCTGCAAACTTGCGGCAGTCGTTAGCTCTCATTCAGGAGGCACTAACCGGGGTTGAAGTGCCGTTTACACGCAAATTTCCTGGTCTGGCACATTAACAAGTTATACAACTGGTTGACCGGGGATGTCCAGTTAGTACGAGTCGTTAGACGGAAAATAAATCTATTGGAATTAAAATGCTCCAACCGTCGGTTACGAAGACCAATCTTAATAATCAGCTACGTACGCAAGATATATTATAGTGATCAAGTATGCGCGTAAACACTAGTGCACTGTCTATTCCCTTACCCTCGTATTTTAATGGGACACCAGTGTGACACGTACGGAGACAGATCGGGCGCAGGAACAATGGTGAGTCACGGGGTTACAAGACTGCCTATTTCCAGACTCTGGCTGACACTAAGAAATTCTTGAAAAATTAGTTACAGATTTTTGACTCGACCTTGGGAACGAACCCGGGACCTCTTGCGGAGCCGTCGCTTTAAATTAATTTCAGACTAAAGTATACTTTGAAAACAGTCTTATTTCTTCAAAACATTAAGAAGGTCACCTTTAACATAAAGATTTTCATTCAGGATCCATATTGTTTTTACATCCTGTATGTACCTAATATTGCCGTCAATAATTACATAATACCTGTTCAGGAGATCTTTAAAACTACAATTTATTGTATTACTTCCTTATTCAAAGACTTATACTTTATTATGTTAATTTTAATTATTCAGACGCTACCGTAGATATTCTTCGTAGAGATAGTAAAGGCGAGAAGTCTACAATAAATTTCAAGTGATAATTCTGCACTAAAGAAGCGGTCGCTTCCCAAAACTTTTTTCACAAAAAAGCTACAAAAAGTGTAAGAAATGTTGCAACTGGGAACACTATGACTCCCGCGCCAAGTTTGCAAATTGCACTAGTGTTGCCCATCGATAGACATCTATCGATGTCGTCAAGCACATCTTTACTATTTATATTATAAACTAGCTGACCCGACAGACTTCGTCCTGTCAAAAAAACTTGTAATGTGGCAACAAATATGAACTTTATATAATAGCAATAAAACTCAAATTGATTCTACGTTTTAGTTAGAAAACGTTTGTACGTGAAAAAGAAAATGACTGTTTTTAGGGTTTTCCCGACAATCATTCGATTTTTTCTCGCCGTAAGAACCATCCTTGGACTTCAACGAACATTTTTAAAAAAGAATTGGTCCAGGCGTTGTTGAGTTATGCGCTTACCAACACATTTTGCGATTCATTTTTATATTATAGAAGATAGTAAAGATGTTGGAGATTGGTGCTCAATCTTTTTTATATACGGGCCACAAACACATTTTAGTCATGGTCTCGCGGGCCGCAAGCAAAAATTACTGTGGGCCACGCTCCAGCATGAATGGGCCCGCCCGACCGGAATGATACCACGCCCTCACAGAAAACCGACGTGAAGCAGCACTGCGCTGTGATTCACCAATAGTTGATGTTTCTATATGCCATGGATTTTTTACCAGTAACAAACATTTTCTTATTTTTCTTAGATCCTGAAACCTTTTTTGAAACTCGTTTATGAGTGTACCTAGTTATATATGTAATCCAAAATTATAACACAGTTTTTCTCAGAAATATTAGTAAGATCTTCTGTTGTCTTTAACATAATGGATAAATTTTGTAGCTGATTGTTCTGCATTTCTATAAAAAAAAAATTAAAATAGTTAACAATTATCTCTAATTGCACGCGGGCCACTGCTAAAGTGAACTGAATACTCAACCTGCGGCCCGCGGGCCGCAGGTTGAGTATAGCTAAATAATAATAAATAAGTAATTTCTAATCTAATTAATTAACAATAAAGTTGAACCGAAAACAAATGTGGGAGAGCCACGCTTAGGCATGAATGGGCCGTCTCGACCGAAGTGATACCACTGCCTCACAGAAGACCGGCGTGAAGCAGCGCCTGCGCTGTGTTTCGCCGTGTTAGTGAGGTTACCTGAGGCCCAATGGGGGGAAGGGGAAAAGGTTGGCAGCGCACTTGTGACTCCACTGGTGTTGCGGGTGTCCACGAGCGGCGGAATTGCTTACCATCAGGTGATCCATCTGCTCGTCTGCCACCTCTCATATAAAAAAAAAAACAAAAAACATTTGTGCGATCCAATTAACACCCAGCGCCATCTATTGAGTATGGTTTGGAACTATTATAGAAAGGAACCGGGTCCCGAAGCAAAGTGTGGGCAGGCCAGTGCTCCAGTGGCAACCATGGGAACAAAAATTATCACCAGGGTGACCCCAATTGCGTTGGGAGGACAACATATAAAGAACTGCCGGGAAACAGTGGATCCAGAAGGCACAAGATCAAGTGGCGTGGATTGAAGGAGGCCTACACCCAAACAGTCGAAAAAGGCGGAAAGAGAGAGTCGGCTATCGATTATTAATCGATAATTAAACAATCGTAAAACAAGTCGGCCTATCGATAGCACAGAACAAGGAAATACTATCGGATGAGTGCTTTCCTATAGATAGTATTGTAATTTGTTTAAGAATATGTTATCGATAGTATCGTTGCAAATAAGATCGACAGTAGGTATTGATAGTTTGTTATTAACGAACTAAAATACTATCTATCGTTTTGAACTTTCATGGTCACTAACATTAGAATAGTTTGTAAAGGGATTTCTACCATTTACTTACTTTATTTTTTACATGTACTTTTTTTCTTCCGATATTTAGGCGCTGTTGCATGCGCCATGGTCACGATGTATCTGAAGTTTTTTGCGGGTAAGATGGTAGACATATCGGTCTACTCTTCCTCGAAAGTCTTTTCCTGCCTGCGTTCACCTCTGGACCTCAAAATGGATATCAGAAACCCAAAAATAAGGTAAATGTTACAGATCTCGTTGCAGATTATTCAAATTCAATACTATTGGTAATTTGCACTATTTCGATAATATTTCCTTGTTTTGTGATAGAGATAGTTTCGATAGGCCTCCTATCGAAGGCTTATCATCTTATTTTTTGAAGTAAACTAACGATAGTTTTACAATCTATTTTCTATCGATAGTTCAGCAACACTAGTTTGCACGGGGAGCCAGCTCAAGTCGTAAGAATATGGCGTCTTCAAGTTTTATTCTGCCAAGTTGATTCTATCTTTCTTCAACTGGATGTAAATATCTTAATGAGGATGCAGACAGTTGTTGCAGATGGTGTTATGGTAGTTTCTACAGTTTCTCATTAAGATGTAAGAAGTTTTAATTAGTTTAAGCTGGTAAGTATATTTGATTAGAAAGAAACTTCTTTCTTCTTCTTTTTTCTTCAATCCTACCTATTAGTGCGACTCATTAATTAGCTATTCTGGCACCGAGGCAGATTGGTACAGTACTAATATAAACAAGGCGCGCCGCTCTTAGGTTTCTTAGGCTCTTAGGTTTAAAAATAAATGGAATACTGGAGTCGCGGCGGCAGGTTCAACCAGGAGATTGAAGACCTGATAGCCGAGCCGAACATCATCGGGGAATTAACATCATCCCGACTGCGCTGGCTCGGACACGTGGAGAGAATGGGAGAGGATCGTGCAGCCAGAGCCTATCTGGGACGACCAATGGGGCGACGTCCAGTGGGTCGTCCGAGATACCGTTGGAAGGACGAAGTCGCCAAGGACCTCAAAGCACTCAACAGTGCACGATTGGGCGGCATTGGCACAGGACCGCAAAAAATGGCGAACTTTGACGTCGGAGCCCAAGACCCACTTTGGATCGCTGAGCCAGCGTAAGTAAGTAAGTCGCGGCGGCAGCGATCAAGCTTGCCCGCGCCGTGACTCCGCTACCATTCTGTCATTTCATTTCGTGCGTATGGATGAATGAATGACTGACTCGTTGGCGCGGTGGGTAGTGCCGAGTGCGTCGCACTTTAAGGCGATGGCTGCGCTTGAGGCCCCGGTTCGGGCCAAAATTTGTACCTGAGTTTTTCTGTTAAGAAATTCTCAGTGTCAGCCCGGAGTCTGAAAGTTGGCGGTCTTGTACCCCCGTGACCCGAAAAGCACATTAGCCCGTTGGTCCTGCGCCCGATCCCTCCCCGGTTGTGTCACACTGGTGTCCCTTCGGATTATGAGGGCAAGGGAACTTGTATTTGCGCACACATTTGAGCACTATAATATATCCTGCGTCAGTGGCTAATCATTGAGATCGATGAATTCAAATGAGAAGGAAACATAACCGCCCAATTCCACCTATAGTCCATTCAGTATGTGAAGGTGAATAGGACAGTTAAAACGTTTCGTACCATGCATCCAACTTTCTACAAGTAAAAACATTAACCTGTAAAAATTATTAACTTTTTTGTGTTCTCGTTCTTCCAAAATAACAAATATTAATCTTTCTCAATTAATCTGAATAAGAACTTAAAATAATTATTACCAATAAAATTTGTAAAAAATATCTTATGAATTGCATAATGTGCTAATCAGAATTTTTTGCTCATAGGGATTGACACAAACAATCGAAATAAATCAGTAATCGATATGTCAGCCATCTTACTATCGAACCACGATTATTGTCTCGTGCAAAATATGTCAGCAAGGATTAGGGACCAAGAACTGGTCATTTCTCTAGATGACGAAGGTGGTTCCGACACGCCAATCGAGAGTTGTCATTTTTCAGAAGAATAACATGCATATTATTTTGTTATTGGCGTTAGTACCTCTAAGAAAATTTGCATATTGTATTCCAAATCCAGATAGTTCGAATTCGTAGATAAAATATTTATTAAGTTTAAAAATCAAACAAATAAAGTCGATAATATTTCTAAAGAAAATATTCTCGATTCATAAAAATATCGGTTAGGTTTAAATTAAGCGTCTCACTTTTAATGTCAATAGAACTGTCCTTTTCACCTTCACATACTGAATGGACTATAGAGACCTGAATGAATTATAAAGCGCGCCTCGACCCCATGCCGCCTCCGTAGCAACTGTCGTGTGGGTGACGCATCTAACACAATCCAACACTCTTTGTCTTTCTTTAGTTTCAACTCAAAATTCTAGCGAAACTAACTCGCTGACTAACTCATTCTACTCGTAATTAAGGCTTCATAAAGTAATCTGCTCTTTTATTGCGACTGTACAAATCCTACCCTCGGGATCCATTATTTACAGTGAATAATTAATCATCGGCCAGGAGTTAACCTTTAGAGTGCTTTTCAATTTACACTCATTAAAACCTCGTCCTGTTTTGTGACGTCATGTTAGAACTTATTTCATGTCTTAATTTTTTTTACTAAGTACTTAACAAACGAAACCGTTCGTTCCAGTACCGACATGTTTATTAAACATTTAGATCCTAAATAAATACCTTGAGAGATTACGCAAATATCACTGGTTCTCGTTTGAAATTGGATTGGTTTCTAGGTCTAAGCCTAGCCTAGTAGCCCTTGGTCTATGTATTATATAAGTATGTATTTACAAAAGAAAAGTAAATATATGTGTATATTTGTAATCCCACTGTTGATTCTGATATCCGTAACACAAGTGCTTGAGCTACCTATCTCGGAGTCATATCAATGTATCTAATTAAATGAAAAACTCAGGTACAAATTTGGGCCCGACCCGTGGATCGAACCCGCGAGCCCTAGCGCAGCCGTAGATTTAAAGTGCGACCCACTACCCACTGCGCCATCGAGGCATTTTTTTATGTGATAGATGGCAGACGAGCAGGCGGAACGCCTGCTGGTAAGCTGTTGCCACCCGTGACAACAGTGGATTCACAAATGCGTTGCAATCTTTGAACTCCCCTTTCCCCCGATTTTAGCCTCCGTTACCATCACTCACTCAAAGATACACAGCACAGTGCTGCTTCACGCCGGTTTTCTGTGAGGCTGTGGTATCACTCCGGTCAAGCCGGTCCATTCATGCCGCAGCGTAGCTCTCCCACGGTCAAAATATGCAACATGTTTGGACCACTGAAGTCGGCCATTCAGATATGGCGCATGATGATTGAGGCTTAAGTCCAGCAATGGGCTGATTTAGACGACCAGGTTGATCGATTGCAAACACGTTATAATATAATGAACCCGATTATTACATTTCTCCTCAAAATATTAATTTTCGCTCCAGATTTTGCTGAAACTCGGTAACTTACCCATTTTCTCAAATTTCCTCACCGTGTTTTCATGATTAAGTTTTCTGGATCCCATCGCTAGAATTATTTATAGAGTCGTTGTCTGAGTAACAGGATATTCTTCGGTAACTTTTGAAGATTCCGGAAAGTTTCAAGTAAAGTGATTTCAGAAAGGTGGCTTCTTATAACACTGCTTAAAATAATGCACAGAGGACCCTTGTTTTCGTGTTGAAAAGTCGATTAGAAAATTTAAATGAACCTTCGTTTTCCTTTAACATTTTTATAAGTGTAGATATTAACTTCGCAGATCTAAAATATTTTACTGACATATTTTTTTAACTCCCGCCACATCTTAGCGTGTAGTTCCCGCATGCGTCCAAAGCTGTAGCATTGTGACGCCGTGGGTCACGTCGAGTTTCTTAACAGAAACACTCAGGTACAAATTTTGGCCCCACCCGGGGACCGAACCCGGATCTCAAGGGCAGCCGTCGCTTTACCCACGCACGCACTACCCACTGCGCCATCGAGGCAGTTTCTGTATAATAATTGAAGTACTGATACAAAAATTAAAACTATAAGTATAATCTACTATACCAAACCAATCGTGAACGATGGTATCTCAGTGGATTAAAACTATACTGAAGGTCGTGGTTTGAATCGGAGCATGCACCTCTGGATTTTTCAAACCTATGTGGATATATCTACCATTAGCTCGGCTGGTAAGGATTTTTTTATAGAGGCTCAGTATACCTGTTGACTCTCCTCAGCTTGATGGTACACAAAGTAAGAGCCCAAGTTGCAATTACAACGGAAGCGGTGTCAAGGTATCAACTCCGTTTGTACTGCCATACTGGCCCACGAGATGTTTCTTCACGCTTCGTTTGAAGGAATCCATATTGTAGGAAGGAGGAAATACATGCGCCGGCAACGAGTTCCATTTCTTGATGGTGCGGCAGAAATAGGAACTGCCAAATTTTTCAGTCCGTGATGGAATGTTTTCCACTGTGAAGCGGTGACAGCGTTGTCCGGCGCGTGTAGTTCTGTGACGGAATAGGGCAGGTGGGATGAGGGAGAACAGCTCTTTAAACTTTATTTGACAAATTTCGTGAATAAAACCTGCACGTCTTGATAGTTTTTCAAAATGGGGAATACCTAATACTTTAGGTAATGATTCTGAACGTGTAAACGCGATCCATCTACTAGGTCTGGTTCCCTTGTTTAAGGGTTTCGAAGGTCAGGCGGCAGTTGCTTTATTGTAATTACCAGACTCCCCAAATCCTGAATCATGGTCTAAGCGTACCTCGGGCCCCAGAGCGACAGCTTTGAACTCATGAATTACACGCAAAGATGATGAGAAGGAACTAATAGCAAGACACGAAACTCTACAAATAAACTAAATCCTCCAAATGAATTATGGCTACGGCGGCAATCTCAGCGATCAGTCACGTACGCAGGATATATTATAGTGCACAAGTATGTGCGCAAACATAAGTGCACTCTCTATTCCCTTACCTTCATATTCCGATGGGGCAGCAGCGAGATACGACCGGAGAGGAATTAGGCGCAGGACCAACGGCTTAACGTGCTTTTCGTGGCACGGGGGTACAAGACCGCCAACTTCCAGATTCCGGGCTGACACTAAGTATTTTTTACCGAAAACTTAGGTACAAATTTTTGGCCTGACCCGGAGATCGAACCCTGGACCTTTGCGCAGCCTTCGCTTTATAGTGCGACCCACTAACCACTACACCATCGAGGCACTCTAATACTGACTGACTCTACAAATATCTATGGCGCAACATCAAAATATATTATTTGTCAAAATTTTATAATTTTTGCAGTTTATCCTTGTTGGTTTTTGTTTAAAGTCTAAAACTCTATTACCGTAAATTAAAACAAAATTTCGTTGTGTTCTGCATTGCCTATTTAGTTTGTCATTGAAATAATGTTAATTGGTCTAAAGTAGACGTAAAACAAATCAAAATTATTTATTTATTTAATATAATTATACGGGATAAACCCAATTACATAATTATACATAATTTGATCTTATTGTATTTATAAACACAAATCAATTTTATTTACTAAGGACTTAACATTATCTGTAAATAAGTCTAGTTCTGGATGCAATGTCAAGAGTGCGTTAAGCGTGTGATGCATGCGACAGAGCGGCGACTGCGCACGCGCCGCCGTGCGGCACGGCGGGGGCGCGAACAGCCGATGCCTGCGACCAGAGCGTATACGCAGATACTTATCAGGGACAAACATGCGCAAAAGGGACAAAAATGTAGGAACAAACAAACAAAGTGCATGTAGAAAATGTCTTAATTACGTAAGGCCATGTTTCTAGACGCACTGATAAAAGATCGAGTCGACAAGTACTGGAGTGGAGTGGTCGCCACGTGGGGAATCGCAATGTTAGACACCCTGCGGCGCGATGGACTGTCTATTTGTGAAAAATGGCTGGTGTGAGCTGGATGCAGACCGCTCAGGACCGGGTTGGATGGCGCTCTTTGGGTGAGGCTACGTTCAGCAGTGGACGGCGATAGGCTGATTGAACGTAAGGACAAGATAATCTGTGCAAAGACAATGGCCTATTTAGAATTACTAACGTCAGATTTGGAACACAAATTGAAATTGACAAATACAAACTTTGGAAAGGTAATTTAATAATAATACTTTTGCAAATTGGTATCGTGTTCTGTTTAGCTTGTTAAAATCTATGTAACGATGATTCATTAAAAGTTTGGTTTTGTAGACAAAGGACTGATAAACAGGACTGAAATAACTAGCTAGTTAGTTTGAAAGTTTGTTTGGAGCCGAGTAATGGATGTCAAAATTGGAAACTAGTGGACGCCTGCAGCTCCGCTCGCGTGTAGTTAATGAAATGAAATGAAATGAAATATATTTATTCGAAATAATCATAGGTACATAAAAGATGTTATTATGGTATTGAGTTCCACTATTTATTATTATTACATTTAGTTTCCACTATAATATTTTTTCAAAACCAACTATACCTACCTATTCTATATGACCGTGACCGCCTCGGTGGCACCGTGGTAAGTGGGTCGCACTATAAACGGCTGCGCTTGGGGTCCCGGATTCGATCCCCGGGTCGGACCAAAATTTGTACCTGAGTTTTTCTGTTAAGGTGACGGGTAGGGCACACTAGCGACGCCAATCGATTTTAATTTTTAGCTACTAAACCAGATCCTATTTTGAATAATTTTGGGGTTACAACCACTCTGCAAAAACTTATATTATTATACTATTCTTATACTATTTATTAAATAACCATGCACAAAGTTGGGTCCGTTTTTGTACGCGAAATATTGATTTACGAAAATTGTGGCCGCTTTTAGCGTGAATAACTTTTTCGCGTACGCGGTGGGCCCAACATTTGTGCATGGTTATTTAATAAATAGTATAAGTTTTTACCGAGAGGTTGTAACCCCGAAATTGTTTAAAATAGATCCGGTTCAGAAGCTAAAAAATAAAATCGGTTGGCGTCGCTAGTGTGCCCTACCCGTCACCTTAAGAAATTCGGAAAGCACGTTAAGACGTTGGTCCTGCGCCTAATCCTTCTTCGGTCGTGTTACACTGGCGTCCCATCGAAATATGAGGGTACGGGAATAGAGAGTGCACTTGTGTCTGCGCAAACACACTATAATATGCCCCGCGTCGTTGGCTGATCGCTGAGATTGGCCGCCATGTCCGAAAAATTGGTTTGGAGGCCGTTATATGACCGTGGGAGAGCCACGCTTCGGCATTAATGGGCCGGCTAGACCGGAATGATACCACAGCCTCACAGAAAACTAACGTGAAGCAGCACTGTGCTGTGTTTCGCTGCATGAGTGACGGTACCGGAAAGGGGGGTCAAAAGGTTGGCAGCGCACTTGTGACTCCACAGGTGTCGCGGGTGTCTATGGGCCGCGGCAATTGCTTACCATCAGGTTATCCGTCTGCTCGTCTGCCACCTATCACATAAAAATAAATTTCGTCGCTAATCTGACTAACTGACATATCTGACATAAATGGCTAAACTGACCTAACGATCATGTTTCAAGCCGAAACGATCTATTTTATTGGTATATTTGTACCAAATATTTATTGCAAATACAAAGTCAGGTCTAATAAGTTACTGAAAAATAATATATCTTTTTAAGAGATTTTAAGTTACTTAGGTAAAATATTCTGCGAGTCAGTAAAATTAGCGACGATAATACATTGCAAAGGCCTCATAGTTGTTTACAACGAACAAAGTTTCATTCAAATTCGCTCAAAAGTATTCGAGATTAGCGCGAGCGAACAAACAGATAAACAGACAGACGTAATATCCGCGACAGTTGTTGATCACCCTAAGGTATGTTGAGATAAATATATTTAATATAAACGCCCTGTTGGTCTAGTGGTTTAAGTACCGGGCCATGATCTCAGGGTCCTGGGTTCTATTCCCGGTTCGAGCGAAATATGTTTCGAGTTTTTCGTACAAAACTCGGGTTTGTGATCACCAATCCGCATAAGGCAAGCGTGGTGATTAAGCCTATTCCCATCATAGTAGCGATGACTTGAATGCTATGATGCAGGCCTTTGCCCTGCAGTGGGACAGTTTATAGGCTGATACTTGTATTTAATGTACATACATCTTTTTTACATAACTTAAATAACATCTAAGCTATAGAGGGTGTATCTGTGAACATTAACATCCCTTTAACCATGTGTTCTACTAACCATTATGAAAAAGATTTGTTCTATCACGCATGTTATGGAAATTCGCATGAAAAAATTTCTACTTTTCATACAAAGTCGGTGACGTGACTTGGTCAATTTGTATGGGGAGTCGAAAATTTTTTCGATGAATTTCGAAAAGTCGTTGAACAAATGTTCAGTAAAGGGATGTACATGTTCACAGATACACCCTGTACCTGTTGGAGCCGTAAAGTCCTTGAGTGGAGACCGCGACTCGGTAAGCGTAGTTTAGGACGCCCTGCAACAAGATGGGATGATGACTTTCGAAGGCTGGCTGGTATGGGCTGGATGAGAGTGGCCAACAATCGGGAGCAGTGGCGTGCATTAGGGGAGACCTATGTCCAGCAGTGGACGAGTGTGGGTTGCTGATGATGATGATGATGACACCCTGTATCCTGTACATACGTACATGTTTTAACTCTTACGATTCAATTTTGTCAATGTTGAGTGATAAAAGAACCATGATTTTAGCTTTGAAATTCTCCGATGTTTTTTGAGCTGGTTCTCTTTAATTAATTGGATTTTCTGCAAGATAAAACTATATTGGACACAGACAACATTTAGAACAAACAAAATGTACACATAGACATCACTAAATTAGTTGGATGTTATTTATGTTCGTGTTTTATTTGACAAAGTGACGAATGAGCAACGTGATAAATTAGTGATAACAAGTTTAAGAGATTAAGTTATTGAGTTTTAAATTAAATTTTCACTTTGGACATTGTTGTAGTTTGTTAATTAATAAAATAGTAATTAATTGAAGCAATAAAACAAGTTAACAACTCTTCTTTGAAATAATTTAAGTTGGTATTTCATTGTAAAGGAGAATTAGTGAATTCGGTGAAAGTTGCCGCTCTTCGCCTTACTTCACTAACGGCGCTAGTTGGTTTGATTCTTTAACTACTAATTTGGATATATTTTTAACAATAATAGCCGACCCTCAGAGACTCGGAATAAAGTATGTTATTTATTTAACATACACAAATGTTTGGTCTAAAATATTTTTGTACTCGAACTTTGATTCATTCCAAAAGTGACCGCTTTTGGCGTTTACCAAAGTTTCGAGGGCAAAAACAAACCAAAAAGTAGTGCACAGTGACGAAATAATAAATACAGATTTGCCGAATCTCCGACAGTCCACTATTGATAAAAATAGATCCAGTTTAGTAGTTAAAGAGTTAAATAAATTGGCGTCATTGTGGTACGCTACACCTTAATATTTTACACCAGCGACACCTGCAGTCACAAGTGCGCTGCCAACCTATAAACCCCCCTTTTCCCCTGATTGGGCCTCAGTTACCCTCACTCACGCAGCGAAACACAGCACAGTGCTGCTTCACGCCGGTTTTCTGTGAGGCCGTGGTATCATTCCGATTACTTTATTTCTTTGGGTAACCGAGTAGAGTTGTAACATCACTGGTTTCTTGGCAGTGTAGGTAAATACAATGTGAAGAACTAGAGAAACGTATACAGAATGTCCCAGTGATTGTCACTCCTGCCCTAGTCTTCGAAACGCGACTTTAAAACTTAAGGCTTTATACATAAACCTTCAATATTTTTTTTGGTAGCTAGGTGTGACAGAGCAGTTTTGACGTTTGAAACATATAAAAAATCATTTGAACAACATTTTTGTAAAAGGAATTAAAACTGATTTATAATATATCCTTCAACCGATTACGTACGCAGGATATATCATAAAGCTCAAGTGTGTGCGCAACCACAAATGCACTCTCTATTCCCTTCCCCTCATATTTCGATGGGACACTAGAAATCTGCTTCTTCTCCTGCAGGAATCTAGGGGCTGCCTCTAAGATTCTATGCTCAACTTATGTGTACCTTCGTGGTGTCATTCTAGCTTCTTGTGTGTGATGTGGACTGTATATGCAATATAGGTACTTACTGGCGTGTGATGGGGGGCCTATCTATCAGGAGATTTATTTTAGTAATAACAAAACCACAGTTTCCAAGGTTTGTAGTGCAGCTTTATTTATTGTTCACTACTCACTGTTCATCACATTACACTTATCAATGTCACAGCGTAAATTCTTAGTTAATACGATATTGTAATCATTCTTCACATTTATTTGCAGCTAAACAATATTGGTGTGAAGCATGTTCTTTATAATTATTATGTATCCACGTATGGGCACCGCGTGCTTCGTCCATTTATTTATAGGGATATTTTAAATGCACTTGTATAAAACACACTACTACATTCGTGATTATAGACGCGAAGTGTTGTGTTGTTTATGTATTTTAATTAATAATTATTACGGCCATGATAGGCACATAATATTGTATAAAACGTTAAATTCTCATAGCAACTCTATTACGCGGCCCTTTCTTGTGCAGAGATAAAACGGTAATTTTGTAGTCTTTGAGTGCCATCATACCAATGATGAAAATTGACTAAATTGGCATGATTATCAGCACCCAGAGAAGGAAAACTCTGCATTTATATCAAAACCCTCGCCAACCTGTCTGCCAGGCGTGGTGAGTATGGCAATTACTCCTCATGTGATTAAGGGAGGCCCGTGCCCCAGCAGTGGGGACTTAAATGGGCTGATGATGATGATACTAATAATGAAACGGAAACGGATGCAGTGCGCCTCAGGGTTATCATGCGTGAAAAATAGTTAATGTTCGGTAGGATTCGAACAGACACTACTGTGACACGACCAGAGAGGGATTGGGCACAGGACCAACGTCTTCACGTGTTTTCCGTGGCACGGGTGTACAAGACCGCCAACTTCCAAACTCCGGGCTGCCACTAAGAATTTCTTACTGAAAACTTAGGTACAAATTTTTGGCCCGACCCGGGGATCGAACCCGGGACCTTCTTGCGCAGCCGTCGCTTTAAAGTGCGACCCACTACCCACGGCACCACCGAGGCAGTCAGCCTGCAACAAAACTGCTTAATAACACTGTTTTAACTAACAAAGGTTTACCAAATATGTATGATTAAGACCCTATCCCCGCTCTCTTTAAACGCACTGTTCGTCTCTTTCATGTGAAAGGGACGGGATAAATATTCGTTCGAGAATTCGATTTCTGAGGCGTCTATTAAAATTGAAAGGCTAGCATACATTTTGGAAGAATTTGTATGAAAACTTAGGAGCCTTTTTACCGTTCGTAAGCATAACTATCTTCTCTTTCACCTCACAAATGCGACATTTGGAATTTAAAGTTTACTAAATAATATTTTATATAAGCATGGACCGCTACGATTACCTACATTACAAATTCCTTAAGCGATAAATATCCAATCAGTACATTTACATTACATAGCACTATTCACTCTAAACTCCATCAAATTGGGAGCACATAATCTCGTTGAGAACTTCGGTAATAGTTTCCTGGTCAAGATAGTTTGGCCGATAGTATCCGCCGACTTGTTGAATGTTAACGGCCAACCATTTCTATTAAAGCGCTCAATGGCGTAAAGTTGAATGCCAAACCGTTCTTTGTTCAATTGAGTCGGTTCCTTTGATTTTCGATCAATGAGTTTGACTTGTAATCAGTTGGTGCGCTCGATTAGTAATTAGTTGGTTCAGCTAGTGATGATCACCGTCTACTAAAACAGCTGTTTAATAAAATTTGACAGCTTACTTGACGTTGTAAGTTCGATTCCGCAGTTAGAAACCAAACACATCGTGTCGGCTGATGTAATTCCACAACTCAAAAATATAAAACTGTCAAATTTGACTAGTCTGATGGCACGAGTTTATTTAGAATGTTGTAATACAATGAGTAGAGCTGTCTAATTTTAGCTAGAGGTTTCAGATTAACCCTGTATACCGTCAAAACCAAAAATAAAGTTCGGACCCGTAAAATTTGTTCTCGAAGATACCGCATTGGGGTTTTAACTCTAAATATGTGATTTAGTGTACAAATTTGTGTCCCCAAGTTTTTATTTGTGACCCCAATATAAGAATCATTCAACTGTATTATTTTTAAAACTGCCATTTGATTATGTCAAGTGAGTTGTCACTTGACAACTTGCTTGGACCTAATAGTCTTAAAACTTGCGAACTCGAAAAATAAAATGTCATCTAATAATAAAAAATACTTTTAATAATAAACTTGAATAAGTAACTTTGTATTCCACGGCGTCACGTCAAGTTACCCTTGTTGATCTTTGGACCGTCCCTATCTCTGTGGCACAAGTGCTATTTTTGCCACTGCAGGGGGGTAACTTGATCTGACGCTGACTGTACATAATAATTATGTAATAAAATTATTATGTCAAAAGTAATAAATAAACAGTGCCATTTAATATTTTAAACTTGCTCGAATCAATATGATATTTCTGGCTTTAACGAACACTCACTCACAATTTGCAAACACTTACTACAAACCTATGAAAAAATATTAAGTAGGTATCATAGTCACGTGACAAATAAAGAAAGGGTTTATTACGTATCCCAAAAAAAATTTAGGCCCGTTTCAACCAATATTTATCAGAGAATCAGGGACGTCTTTATCTATATAGTGCAGGGGGTGGGATGCACCCGGGCGCCGGAAGTTAGAGGGCGCCCAGAGCCCCTCGTTACACATAGAGCCTCCACGGTAACGTTCCGCAAGGAGCGGGCGCGAGTTGAGATTGTTCTACACATCTTAACGTGTGATTCCCAGTTGCGTCCAATGCTGTCTCTTAGAAGCCCGGGATACCTTGGACTATGATACAGGATTCTCGATGTCTGATTTTTACAATGAAGCGACTGCCCATAGGTGGTCTAACATGTTGTAAGTACTCCGTTTTTATCGCGCATTTTGAAACAAGAGGGCGCCAGGGCGGTTATTGATTGCGCCCGGGCGCTTCTTGGGATAGAGCAGTACATACCGAGAAGCTATAAAAAAGATCACTATTGGATAAAGATACGAAATGGAATATGTAATGGCATAAGAAAAAGCAAGTATTATAATTTTTTTTTATGATCATTGGATATAAAATTGTACAAATATAAATGAGCACTGTTAAAGTACTGCAACACAATACATAAATAAAAGCTATTAACTGCATATAACTCATTTTTTTATGAGAAAGTGAGGCAAACGAGCAAGCGAGTCACCTGATAGTTAGTGATCACCGCCGCCCATGGACATCAGCCTCACCAGAGGGATCATTAATTTTATTTATTACTTTAATGAACACGGTAGTTTGCTTACCAATTACATCAATAAAAAATAAAACAAAACCAAAGTATAAAATATAAATCAAATTCTATAAATCTAATTGTCACTCCATCAGGTGAGATGAGGTCAAGTGCAAACCCATTTAATATAATATTAAAAAAATACATTTAGCTCACAAAACCTTAGGCATTCCACCAATATAGATCTCCAAGCACCCGAAAACAAACCAAATCCTGGATTGGCTACCATGAGTGCGTTGAGTGGGGTGAGGACATGCGGGACAGGTGGAATAGGTAGGTTCGGTAATTATTGGTATCGGTCTCCAAATTGTTTTCACGGCTCCAGACGAAAACGAGATATGTTCGTTGGAAAAAATAATTAATATTCTATTGCTCGCTCTACTGTGCGGCACCTCGGCACTGCAAATAGCTTGTGCTCATGTCAAAATAAAAATATTAAATAAATAAAATAAAATAAATGTTTATTAATTTTCAAAACTGCTTACATATGGCAGTTGTTGGATATCTCTAGTAGGTGCAAAAATCACCTGCGTCAGAAATAGCCACTCTTCCTTAACAATTTGTTTACTAGCTTAAACCATACATTTTAGTAATAGCAAAGTAGGAACTAGCATTATTATTATGAATTTAGTTAGAATAACATTATATTCTAGTTTAACATTTATTTATTACAATAATTATATTATAAAATGTATATAAACATATATTATAAAATTTAATATTAGCGCTATTTTTCACTAAATAAATATAATATATTTTATGACTGGCAACGCATCTGTGATACCCCGTGTGTCGCAGATGTCCATGGGCGGCGGTAATTCATTTAGCATCAGATGAGCCGTCTGCCCGTTTGTCTGCCATAATGTAAAAAAAATCTGTTTTATAATTTTATGGTTTACCTCGAGTGTTTTCTCAGTGCTTTCATTTAGATGTATTTATATTAATTCTGTAATTAAGAGACTTAGACAAACACAGTAAGATTTGCCTTATCTCAATTTTCTTGAGGCCTGAGGGTTATATAAACTAAGATGTCTCCGGGGCTCCGGTGGTAATTTTGAGGCTGAGTTAGTAATTTTTAATCCCGGTTTTAAAGATTTTAATTAGAGCGGTGATATCTCAATGGATAAAAGCACTCCTGCACCTTTGGATTTTACAAAATCTATGTGCGTATTTCTACCATTAGCTTTTTTATGTGATAGGTGGCAGACGAGCAGATGGATCGCTTGTTGGTAAGCAATTGCCGCCGCCCATAGACACCCCGACACCAGTGGAGTCACAAGTGCGCTGCAACCTTTAAACCCCCCGATAATATACCGATATAGCTCTAATATTTGGACTGTAATTTTATGTTGGGTTCAAAGAAGTTGCTTCTGAGCTCTGATTACGCTTGAATATTAAATAGCCGTGTGGTCCCCGGCAGAGTAGAATAGGCCACCCTCACTCTTACCGAGGTGTCGTAAAAGGCGACTAAGGTAAAGCTGCTGGCATGATCATCAGCACCCTGAGAAGGAAAACTCTGCATTTATGTCAAAACCCTCGCCAACCCGTCTGCCAAGCGTGGTGAGTATGGCAATTACCCCTCATGCGATTGAGGGAGGCCCGTGCCCCAGCAGTGGGGACTTAAATGGGCTGATAATGATGATGATGATGATTAAATTAAGAGTGTAGAGACGAGTTAAGTAGTGTATGACATTACTCGCAAGACCTCGTGTTTTAATAGGGGTACTTAAAATCTTGAACTACCATTAATTTACTTTGGGTTAATAGTTACATATTTTTAGATTCAAAATACGAATTTACAAACACGTTCCATATCTTGGTCCTATTTTACTTCGAATAGACAATAAATAGAGATCATTTTATTTATACTATGTATTTAAAGCTTGAGTGACTACTGCGCTATTCTAGTTCGGTGTGAGGGGTTTTACATTTGTACTGTTTTGTTTTATATCCTGCATCACTGTGGTTTTATTATACGCCTGCCAAAAAAAGGAATGTTTTATATTTTTATGACAACAAAATTTTAAGCATATTAATCGATGTTAACTTTGTTGTCGTAAATGTATTTTATTATAAAATTGATAAAACGGAGTAAATTAATGGGAGGTTCGGGAGCTACGATGCCACGGAAAAACACACACACACACGCACGCACGCACGCTCGCACGCACGCACGCACGCACGCACGCACGCATGCATGCACGCACGCACGCACACACACACACACACAGACACGTCAATCTTATAACACCCGGTCGATTTTTTGTCGGGGGTTAAAAATAACGATGACTTTTAAAAACATTACATAACTAAACTAAAATAACCATTTAAAACAATCTGTGACGATAGCAAGTGGAAAAACGGCCATTTCCGAGAAAGACTACGTAATACCATTTAGCATAGAGTCAAAAGGTTGTGCGCTTCTGTAAGCGGCTCTAATTCATGATTCATGAAGCTCAGCGTTCACATTTTGCGAGCCGCAACGCTGACGGGATGATTGCTATACAACTTGCTACACGTTGGTGTAATAAGTGTACAAGATAGGAGAGAAAATGTTGACAATCTCTGAAGTTTATAATTGGAATGTAAAGGCTAAAGCAGAAAATGTTGACTGATTTTCTGAAGGTGATGTTTTATTAGTTTTGTGAACATGAATGAGTACCTAAGTTAATAAAAAAACTAGTAAAGTGCAAAACGGACACCCATACGGAAGGGTTCCGTAACAACTGTTAGATATGTAAAGTCTCATATTAAAACCTGCCTAATGAAGAAAGGTTACTATAATTTAATGTACAAAAATATGTATACACTTTAGGACGTTGTCACAATATATAATATAAGAAAGTAAACCTCTACTTTCTTATAGGTAAGTATTGTGACAAGGTCTTAAAGTGTATACATATTTTTGGAGTTGACTGTACATGACTATTTAAATGATAAGGATTCTTGGTCATGTTAATCGATTAGTCTTTTGAGTTGTTATTCATAGTAGTCTATTAAATTTGATGATTGTATTTATTTTCTCTTCTCATTTATTATTATTATTTTTTTTTTATTAAAACTGTGTAACATCATGAATATTTGAAAAGGTTAATTACTGAGTTTCTTGCTGGTGTCTTCTCAGAAGAAATCGACATTCCGAACCAGTGGTAGATGATAATATATGTACTTATTTTGACATTCATATGTGTTCTGTATGGACCTAAATTGAACAAATATTTTTTTTCTTTTATCTTTATCTTTTATAACTACAAAGTTCATTTTATGACATAATTATCGAGCAGTTTTTTTGCAATTCACTGTAATTTATAGTTTATGTGAAGTTAATACTAGGTGCATTTATAACCTTTTTTAAAATAGGGTACTGAACTAGATATATAAAGGTAGAACACGAAGAGAACTACAAGTAGATAATAGACTTAATGCCAGCCAAAACTGACTCTTAACGTCTCTCCCCATAAGATCCACAAGCAGTTAAAATCTTCGTGGAACTGTAACAGCCTGTTGCTTTTACTTTTATTAGGGACCCACCTCGTACGTTAAATGATAGAACACCATATAAACCCTTTGCATTGCTCACATCCATTACATTATTACAAAGAAATTGAGCAATAAAAGCCCAAACGTTCCGCAGGTCGGTGTTTTAAAAAAATATGGGCCATGAAAGTAGGTTGTCCTCCCTTAGGGTTGACACCAAAGACAAGTTGAATATGGTTGATGGAGCGTCGCGTTAAGATAAGATAAGATAATATTTATTGTCATAAACTGTGTTACGATGTTTGTTATCATCATTCACAGTTCTCCACACAGATCGGTCCTGTGCCGCCCGCATCCAATGGATTCCCGCGATCTTCACCAGATCGTCGGTCCACCTTGTGCTATGTGCCCTGCCCATTGCCACTTGAGGTATGCAATCCTTTGGGCTATGTCTGTAACCTGTATGTATGCTAGTTCTCCTGCGGATCTCGTCATTTCTGATACGATCACGTAGATATTTTTATTATAAGTAGCTACATTGTACATTTCGGGCGTATAATATTATCATACATTATTTGGTTAAAAAAAGCATTTAAATTAAAGCACAATTTTTTGTTCATTGCTCTTTAGTAAGAAGCTCTGGAAATAGCGCACAGAATGATTACAGCAATGAACTAAAATGTGTGTAAGACTCGTGCGTAAATGCCTTATCGTGATGTGCTCTGGTTAGGGTTCCAAGGAATGTTTATATATTTTTAATGTTACTTGTGGTTGGTAGGTTGACTTTAGGTGGTGGAACTATTTCTAACTAAATTTATGAACAGTATTTTAGTAGGATTTAAGTTTCATGATATTCACTAGTATTCAGAAATATTTAATCACCATAACTTTATTCTTGTGTTCTTTCTTCTTCTTACGCTAGCTTGCACTATGTAGGGGAGGCCAGTCAGCAGTCGGTGCAGGGGCATTGACTCCGACATGGCACGGGCCTCTACTGCAGCCTGTTGGAGACGGCTCGGTACTCCTGGCTGTCCCAATCACTCGCCCCAGCTCTTGCGGGGGAGTAGTGTCGGCTCCACTATGTAAACGGATCTCCGCCTGGGGAGGGACATGAAGATGAGGGTTTTTGGTCGGTTCTCGTGTATCGTCCCCACACAGGCATAGAAAGAAGCACCCAGGTATTTTAGAGGGTATACCTACCTCAGGCCACTGCCAAAGGAGATCCCCATATAACCTGGCCGCTGGCCTTAAGGGAGTCGGCCCACCAACATCTCGGGCTGGCGGCTTTTCACCTGGGTGAATAAAAAAAAAGCTTGCATTATGTAAACGCAGGTTTGACGTCTCCATTTTAAGATAAAGATTCTCAAATACAGCGTGAAAGATACATACGTTCAGCAGTGGGCCTGATTTGTTTTATTATGACTATGCTTGCCAGATTTCAACTACAGCGTACTACAAGGATAATAAATAAATACCACGTACAAGTTTAAAGCGTTTGCAAACGCTAGCCTAACAAACTACGTATGTTTTGATAGCTTTAGTAGTCAATGATGCGGCCAAAGTTGATTTATTGGAAGCGACCAATCAAACAAAAGTTTTGTTCAATATGGAAGCAAACATGGGATGAATACTGGCTACAGTTCAGTCGATAGAGTTCATTGGTAGGAAAAATATAGATCAAGTTTGGACTGCAACAAGTTTTTGAATGGGTCATGGATTCGATTCTTACTATACACAAACATTAGTTTTTCGGAATTCAATTATTATATTTATTATATTCAATTATTCAATTATTATTCGAAAAACAAAACAGATAACAATCAGTAAATTATGGATGTGTACACATTTAGTTGAGTTTAGAGCTAGATTGATATCCTACTATTGTTTACACATCATTTTATTACGTACTTAAAAAATCTAAACAAACAATACTTACACATAGTGGCAGTGATTAATTATCAATAGTGGGAGTATTCGGTGGATTATATCCTTGACTTTTGTTTTAAACTTTTGTTTATTTGGTAACTACTGGATGTAACAATATCTAAATAAATAGGTAGGTATTTGAGTTGCCTTAGTTGATTCTGATACTCAAAACACTTATGTTTAAGATAGTTACATCATCATATTCATCCATATCCATGTATGTGATGTTGTGAGATATATTATAAAGTATTATTGTATTGTATGTAAGATTCTGATCGTGGGATAGCCACATTTCGGCATGAATAGGCCAGCTCGACCGAAGTGATACCTCACAGAAAACCGGCGTGAAGCACCACTGTGCTGTGTGAGTGAGGCCCAATCCGGGAGAAAGGGCGGTTTTAAGGGTGGCAGCGCACTTGTCACTCCACTGATGTTAGGTGTCCATGGGCGGCTGCAATCGAATACCATCAGGTGATCCGTCTGCTCGTCTGCCAAAAACAACATTTTTGTAGTTTACAATACATGAAAACGTGTGAAATATGTAAAAACAAACTTAACACCTTAATTCTTTTTTAATTGTCACATTCATTACGTCACTGTCCAAACACGTCACACACGTCAAGGACCAAACTGAAAACCAGCGCGGCAGCGCCTCTAAAACGCTGCAGCACATGCTGAGCTTGGACCTTGTTGACCACTTTACTTTGTTACTTTTTTTCTTCCTTGGTCACTAGTTTACGTAACAACTTATTCTATTTATTTATTTATTTTATTTATTTATTCAGTCTCACTAACAACAATACATATTAAAACTTATGCTAGGTTATAGTTAAGTTGTACTGCGTCTGATATGTATGTCACTTAGAAGTGAGCACAACACTAATAATATAAAATGTAGGTACATAATTTCTACTATTTCTAACAATGTATAATTTATTTAAGTAAGTAGTATATAGGGATTACTCATTCAGCAAACCATCCAGTATTTTAATTTTGAATTTCCTGTGAGAGTCATTGAAAATGTCCAAATCCTGAATCCTACCTTGTAGTTCGTTGTAGGAGTTTTGTAGTCTAATTATTGGTGACTGCAGACCAAGATTGGTGCGGGCAGACAGCGGTTTAAAAATTTTGGTTATTTTGTGCCTAGGGTACTTGTATGGGACTGAGAGGTGAACGCGCTGGAGGAGGCTGCTACATTCTATTTGACCATTCACTAGCTATATTCTATATTCTATATGTTTCCTTTAACTATTTCTTTAATACGTATTACTGTGAAATATCTATTTAATGCTATTATGTCCTATCCTTGTAAATCTTTTATGTGGTCAATAAATGTTTACTTAATTAACACGATACTCGTAACAGTAACTTGACACACCTGCAGAGTATTTAGTTGGGTTAGTAGTAGGCAAAGTCGAAACGTTTAAAGATAAATACAAATACTTCCTTTTGGCAGCCCTAATAGCCCTTTTCGTGAGATAATAGGCGCGGGCATGCAAATAAAACCACTATTATTGTCGTGAGCAAGGGATGCGGTATAAACTTGTTTATGTTTACTTCCCGTGGAGGTGTTCTCTGTGTAACTTTGTGTAGGTAACTTGCTTAAAAGTTCATTTATTTGTTTACCTTCTGTAACTTTACGGCGCAATACGTTTTGCGGCCAGTTATGGTTCGTTGTTTGACAACGGTCTGACACTTCCGTTACCAGGTGAGGCAAAACAGTAGCTGACACTTCTTGTAACATTATTGTTATTGACTGCATAGGCACATTTTAAATTAACGAATTCGCTTGAGGTCCTAAGTTCGATGTCATTAGATAGATAGATATTCTTTATTGCACAAAAATAAAATACAAGCATGATACAACAACAGCAACAGACTGTACAATAAGGCGGTTTTATCGCTTGTAGCGATTTCTTCAAGACAACCTTTGGTTAGAGGAAAGAAATATCGTATTCGTAATAAGGGAAGGCAGTGCAAATTAGTTTAACAAATGAAATTGAGAATGGCAGAAATATACATATTTTATATATTAATAATATTACATAACATAAATAATAATAAACATTACACACATACCCAATAATATATACATAGATAATTTATAACAAAAATATTTCTTATAGATAGGTATAAATGACCAGAGAGCTGACCACATAAAAAAGGAAGAAGAGACAAGGAAAATGCAGTGTACCTATTTATAGAGATAGGAAGTCATTATGTTTAGAGTCGCTTCAAGTTTATTTATTTCTTAGTATATATTTTATGTATCAACAAGGTGTTCCACTTCTTCATGTGGAAAATAAAATTGAATATGGAATGGGCACTTGGAAAAAAATAATCCGGTCCTAAATCGAAAACCATTTCGAGGCATTTGCATTTCATCCAATATTTTAAAATTTTAAAGGCTCAGGATCTAGGATATTTTTAATAAAACATCGTTTGCCTACGTTCAGCAGTCGACAGCGATAGGCTGATTGATGATGATCGCTGACCTTCATTTGACCCTTGTCATCATCATCATCATCAGCCCATTTAAGTCCCCACTGCAGGGGCACGGGCCTCCTTCAATCACATGAGGGGTAATTGCCATACTCACCACCCTTGGCAGACGGGTTGGCGAGGGTTTTGATATAAATGCAGAGTTTTCTTTCTCTGGGTGCTGATGATCATGCCAGCAGCTTTACCTTAGTCGCCTTTTACGACACCTCGGTAAGAGTGAGGGTGGCCTATTCTACTGCCTGGGACCACGCGGCTAACCCTTGTAGCGGTGGCTAAATACAAGTTATTGTCCTTACTATAGTAATAAATAAGTAAAAATAGCGATAGTCGCCTATTAATTGCATCGCCATGTGACGTTTGATGTTGACCGTAAATTTCCAGGTAGAGATTTTTAATTCCGCAGATTAAAAGGAACTTTGTCCAAAAGAGGATGACGTTGCTCTGTATGAGTAGCGTCTAATTTTACGAAAAACTTAACATTTTGCAAGACGCAACGCTGACGGGATGATTGCTATACAACTTGCTACACGTTGGTGTAATAAGTGTACAAGCTAGGAGAGAAAATGTTGACTGATTTTCTAAAGGTGATGTTTTATTAGTTTTGTGAACATGAATGAGTACCTAAGATAATAAAAAAACTAGTCAAGTGCTAAAACGGACACCCATACGGAAGGTTCCGTAACAACTGTTAGATATGTAAAGTCTCATATTAAAACTTGCCTAATGAAGAAAGGTTACTATAATTTAATGTACAGTCAACCCCAAAAATATGTATACACTTTAGGACGTTGTCACAATATATAATATAAGAAAGTAAACCTCTACTTTCTTATAGGTAAGTATTGTGACAAGGTCTTAAAGTGTATACATATTTTTGGAGTTGCTGTACATGACTATTTAAATGATAAGAATTCTTGGTCATGTTAATCGATTAGTCGTTTGAGTTGTTATTCATAGTAGTCTATTAAATTTGATTATTGTATTTATTTTCCCTTCTCATTATTATTATTATTTTATTTTTTAATTCAAACTGTGTAACATCATGAATATTTGAAAAGGTTAATTACTGAGTTTCTTGCTGGTGTCTTCTCAGAAGAAATCGACATTCTGAACCAGTGGTAGATGATAATGTATGTACTTATTTTGACATTCATATGTATGGACCTAAATTGAAAAAATATTTTTTTCTTTTATCTTTATCTTTTTTTAAATACATAGTTCATTTTATGACATAATTATCGAGCAGTTATTTTGCAATTCACTATAATTTAAACTTTATGTGAAGTTAATACTAGGTGCATTTATAACCTTTTTTAAAAAAGGGTACTAAACTAGATATATTATAAAGTTAAAACACGAAGAGAACTACAAGTAGATAACAAACTTAATGCCAGCCAAAACTGACTCTTAACGTCTCTCCCCATAAGATCCACAAGCAGTTAAAATCTTCGTGGAACTGTAACAGCCTGTTGCTTTTACTTTTATTAGGGACCCACCTCGTACGTTAAATGATAGAACACCATATAAACCCTTTGCATTGCTCACATCCATTACATTATTACAAAGAAATTGAGCAATAAAAGCCCAAACGTTCCGCAGGTCGGTGTTTTAAAAAAATATGGGCCATGAAAGTAGGTTGTCCTCCCTTAGGGTTGACACCAAAGACAAGTTGAATATGGTTGATGGAGCGCCGCGTTAAGATAAGATAAGATAATATTTATTGTCATAAACTGTGTTACGATGTTAGCTATCATCATCATCAGCATCATTTCAGCCAATAGACGTCCACTGCTGGACATAGGCCTCCCCAACGTTCTCCACACAGATCGGTCCTGTGCCGCCCGCATCCAATGGATTCCCGCGATCTTCACCAGATCGTCGGTCGATCTTGTGCTATGTGCCCTGTCCATTGCCACTTGAGGCATGCAATCCTTTGGGCTATGTCTGTAACCTGTATGTATGTTAGTTCTCCTGCGGATCTCATCATTTCTGATACGATCACGCAGATATTTTTGTTATAAGTAGGTACATTGTACATTTCGGGCGTATAATATCATACATTATTTGGTAAAAAAAGCATTTAAATTAAAGCACAATTTTTTGTTCATTCCTCTTTAGTAAGAAGCTCTGGAAATAGCGCACAGAATGATTACAGCAATGAACTACAATATGTGTAAGACTAGTGCGTAAAATGCCTTATCGTGATGTGCTCTGGTTGACTTCAGATAGTGGAACTATTTCTAACTATATTTATGAACAGTATTTTAGTAGGATTTAAGTTTCATGATATTCACTAGTGTACAGAAATATTTAATCACCACAACTTTATTCTTGTGTTCTTTTTTCTTCTTACGCTAGCTTGCAATATGTAGGGGAGGCCAGTCAGCAGTCGGTGTAGGGGCATCGACTCCGACATGGCACGGGCCTCTACTGCAGCCTGTTGGAGACGGCTCGGTACTCCGGCTGTCCCAATCACTCGCCCCAGCTCTTGCGGGGGGAGTAGTGTCGGCTCCACTATGTAAACGGATCTCCGCCTGGGGAGGGACATGAAGATGAGGCTCTTTAGTCGGTTCTCGTGTATCGTCCCCACACAGGCATAGAAAGAAGCACCCAGGTATTTTAGTGGGTATACCTACCTCAGGCCACTGCCAAAGGAGATCCCCATATAACCTGGCCGCTAGCCTTAAGGGAGTCGCCCCACCAACATCTCGGGCTGGCGGATTTTCACCAATGTGAATAAAAAAAAAAGCTTGCATTATGTAAATCAGGTTTGACGTCTCCATTTTAAGATAAAGATTCTCAAATACAGCGTGAAAGATACATACGTTCAGCAGTGGGACTCATTTGTTTTATTGTGACTATGCTTGCCAGATTTCAACTACAGCGTTACACTACAGTACACACAAATACAACGTACAAGTTTAAAGCGTTTGCAAACGCTAGCCTAACAAACTACGTATGTTTTGATAGCTTTAGTAGTCAATGATGCGGCCAAAGTTGATTTATTGGAAGCGACCAATCAAACAAAAGTTTTGTTCAATATGGAAGCAAACATGGGATGAATACTGGCTACAGTTCAGTCGATAGAGTTCATTGGTAGGAAAAATATACATCAAGTTTGGACTGCAACAAGTTTTTGAATGGATCATGGATTCGATTCTTACTATACACAAACATTTAGTGTAATGAAAACTTTTTTTTTAAATTTATTATTTGGAAAACAAAACAGATAACAATCAGTAAATTATGGATGTGTACACATTTAGTTGAGTTTAGAGCTAGATTGATATCCTACTATTGTTTACACATCATTTTATTACGTACTTAAAAAATTCTAAACAAACAATACTTATACATAGTGGCAGTGATTTATTATCAATAGTGGCAGTATTCGGTGGATTATATCCTTCACTTTTGTTTAAAACTTTTGTTTATTTGGTAACTACTGGATGTAACAATAAATAAATTAATAGGTAGGTATTTGTGTTGCCATAGTTGATTCTGATACTCAAAACACTTATGTTTAAGATAGTTACATCATCATATTCAGCCTAAACCAAGTATGTGATGTTGTGAGATATGTATTATAAAGTATTATTGTATTGTGTGTAAGATTCTGACCGTGGGAGCCACGCTTCGGCATGAATGGGCCTGCTCGACCGGAGTAATGCCATGGCCTCACAGAAAACCGGCGTGAAGCAGCACTGTGCTATGTGAGTGAGTTCACCGGAGGCCCAATCCGGGGAAAAGGGCGGTTTTAAGGGTCGCAGCACACTTGTCACTCCACTGATGTTGGGTGTCCATGGGCGGCGGCAATCGAATACCGTCAAAAAAAAACATTTTTGTAGTTTACAATCCATGAAAACGTGTGAAATATGTAAAAACAAACTTAACACCTTAATTATTTGTTAATTTTGACTGACCGGATGGCGCAATTGGTAGTGACCCTGCCTCTTACGCCGTGGGTTCGATCCCCACCCTGGACAAACATTCGTGCGATGAACACTTGGGTTTGTTCAGTGTCTGGGTGTAATATATGTATTTAAGTATATATTTGTGTTCCTCTGTTGTCTGATATCTGTAACACAAGTGCTTAAGCTACTTAGTACGGAATCAGGTCAACGTATGAGCTGTTGTGGAAATTAAAAAAATAATAATAATAATAAATAAATTATCACATTCATTACGTCACTCAAGGTCCAAACTCAAAACCAGCGCGGCAGCGCCTCTAAAACGCTGCAGCACATGCTGAGCTTGGACCTTGATGACCACTTTACTTTGTTACTTTTTTTTCTTCCTTGGTCACTAGTTTACGTAACAACTTATTCTATATGTTTTCTTTAACTATTTCTTCAATATGTATTACTGTGAAATATCTATTTAATGCTATTGTGTCCTATCCTTGTAAATCTTTTATGTGGTCAATAAATGTTTACTTACTTAATTAACACGATAATCGTAACAGTAACTTGACACACCTGCAGGGTATTTAGTTGGGTTAGTAGTAGGCAAAGTCGAAACGTTTAAAGATAAATACAAATACTTCCTTTTGGCAGCCCTAATAGCCCTTTTCGTGAGATAATAGGCGCGGGCATGCAAATAAAACCACTATTATTGTCGTGAGCAAGGGATGCGGTATAAACTTGTTTATGTTTACTTCCCGTGGAGGTGTTCTCTATGAAACTTTGTGTAGGTAACTTGCTTAAAAGTTCATTTATTTGTTTACCTTCTGTAACTTTACGGCGCAATACGTTTTGCGGCCAGTTATGGTTCGTTGTTTGACAACGGTCTGACACTTCCGTTACCAGGTGAGGCAAAACAGTAGCTGACACTTCTTGTAACATTATTGTTATTGACTGCCTAGGCACATTTTAAATTAACGAATTCGCTTGAGGTCCCAAGTTCGATGTCATTAGATAGATAGATATTCTTTATTGCACAAAAATAAAATACAAGCATGATACAACAACAGCAACAGACAGTACAATAAAGCGGTCTTATCGCTTGTAGCGATTTCTTCAAGACAACCTTTGGTTAGAGGAAAGAAATATCGTATTCGTAATAAGGGAAGGCAGTGCAAATTAGTTTAACAAATGAAATTGAGAATGGCAGAAATATACATATTTTATATATTAATAATATTACATAACATAAATAATAATAAACATTACACACATACCCAATAATATATACATAGATAATTTATAACAAAAATATTTCTTATAGATAGGTATAAATGACCAGAGAGCTGACCACATAAAAAAGGAAGAAGAGACAAGGAAAATGCAGTGTACCTATTTATAGAGATAGGAAGTCATTATGTTTAGAGTCGCTTCAAGTTTATTTATTTCTTAGTATATATTTTATGTATCAACAAGGTGTTCCACTTCTTCATGTGGAAAATAAAATTGAATATGGAATGGGCACTTGGAAAAAAATAATCCGGTCCTAAATCGAAAACCATTTCGAGGCATTTGCATTTCATCCAATATTTTAAAATTTTAAAGGTTCAGGATCTAGGATATTTTTAATAAAATATCGTTTGCCTACGTTCAGCAGTCGACAGCGATAGGCTGATTGATGATGATCGCTGACCTTCATTTGACCCTTGTCATCATCATCATCATCAGCCCATTTAAGTCCCCACTGCAGGGGCACGGGCCTCCTTCAATCACATGAGGGGTAATTGCCATACTCACCACGCTTGGCAGACGGGTTGGCGAGGGTTTTGATATAAATGCAGAGTTTTCCTTCTCTGGGTGCTGATGATCATGCCAGCAGCTTTACCTTAGTCGCCTTTTACGACACCTCGGTAAGAGTGAGGGTGGCCTATTCTACTCTGCCTGGGACCACCCGGCTAACCCTTGTAGCGGTGGCTAAATACAAGTTATTGTCCTTACTATAGTAATAAATAAGTAAAAATAGCGATAGTCGCCTATTAATTGCATCGCCATGTGACGTTTGATGTTGACCGTAAATTTCCAGGTAGAGATTTTTAATTCCGCAGATTAAAAGGAACTTTGTCCAAAAAGAGGATGACGTTGCTCTGTATGAGTAGCGTCTAATTTTACGAAAACTTAACATAAATTATAGTAAATATAACGTTGGTCAACCATTAAATGGCTTTTGGAAAGCATTCCGTTTTTTTCTTGTGATTTATTTCCCATTATTTGGGGTAAAACACCATGTGGGAACACTTGACGCATTTGTGACGTCACGACCTATAAAATAAAATAAAATGATTTTTTATTGACAATTAATTAAAAAATAACTACCGATTAGAACAATAAATATTCAATTTAGTATCTTAAAATACTAAAAGGTATCTAAAAAAATAAAAAAAAACCTAACAATTATTTCCCATAGCCCATTGGCAGGGAAAATCAAATGCCTATGAAGTGGCGTATGAAACGGACCGAGATGTAATGAGCCAACATCCGAAGGCATACCCGTATTACCCGTCTATCTGGTTATGTGAAGCTCTCAATATGGGCTTATCTTATCGAAACGCTGCCATGTATTACCACTGAGGACCAATTCGTACAATCTTTACCCGTGGATAAATTTATGGTACGGTATAGTAAGTAGGATGCACCCGGAAAGGTGGACTAAAATCGTCACACAATACCAGCCAGATTCAATTCATTCAATTCAATTCAATTTATTCAGATAATAATTTTACACAAATAATACATATGTAGCACCTATTACAATAAGGTCAGAAATAAATACAAATGCCTGAACTAGGCGAACCTGTTTCTCAGGCTAGAAAGTTAAAACATAACAGTAAGTACTCATAAATCACCACAAAAATATTTATCTAAGAGAATACAAAGTAAAAAAAAACAACAACTTTTATAAATTACCTACTTCAAAACCATAAGCAGTTTCTCTATATCGTCATACGACATGTTAAGTAGAGCATCATGGAGGGTACGCTTGCATTTAGCAAAAGTAAAGGGATACAGATCTAAAGTACCGTTTAGTCTATTATATAAAAGTGGGCCTAAATATATAAATAATCTGGAAGCGAAGTGATGTGTTTTATAAATTTTAGGCCAAACAAGATCTTTTCGTCTTTTATTAGTAATGGAAGTGCTATAAGGAAGTGCAGCATGCTGTTTAAGAACTGTGCTTAATATAAATAATTGTAGTGCTGTTAATACTTTGCACTCTTTGTAGAGGAGGTTTGTAGGAAAGAGAAAAAAGGGAAAAAAGATAGGCGGCGGTCGAGAGGCAGACCCAGACAAAGATGGCGGGAGGATTTAGACCACCAATATCAGGATTGGCAAGCGCTGGCTACAAATAGAGACCATTGGAGGAGTTTGGGAGAGACATTTGCCCAGCAGTGGGACAGTTTAGGTTAACAAAAAATAATAAAATTGACAACCCGTTTGGAACAGAGTTCGATCCCCGCCCAGTACAAACATTTGTGTGCATGAAAATGTCTATTTGTATTACTCTGTATGTTTCCTATGTATTATAAGTATATATTTACAAAAAGAAGGATATATTATATAATCCCACTGTTGATTCTGATATCCATAACACAGGTGCTTGAGCTACCTATCTCGGAGTCAGATCAATGTGGGTGATGTTGTAAAAAGAAATTTATAGTACAACGGCTGGTTTATATAGAATGACAGCGCTCTACCATAGATTTAGTATCGGATTAAGATTAGTTGAATCGGGCCTAAAATAGACCAATCGTAGACCTGAGATAAGTTTATCAAGTACGACTTTATTTAACAGTTACTCTGCCTATACCCGAAACTGGAATTCAAGACCAAAAAATCTACTACAATGTTGCCACTGCAATAAAATGATCGTACAATAGTATATACCTATTTCTTAAAAACATACGCCGACATAATTTGTTTATTGGTAATTTTAATTCTAAAATATAAATAAGTAATTTTATTGACTTATATTTAGATAAATACAAGACACTTTAATAAAAACTTAATCATTTGTAATGTTTGGTAGAAAAGCTGGTTTTGAGCTTGTGTCACTTCAGGTGTTAATAACATTTGGTATATTTGAGCTTACATGTTGTTTCATGCAGTGAGGTGCCGCAAAAGGATATTAATATAGCAATTTAAGAATTTTAATCGTTTTAAACAATGCTATTGTGTGTTGAGTGAGTTGTCACGTGAACAACTTGCTAGGACCTAAGAGAGTCATAAAACCTGGAGTAGTCTCGACTGAATCCGTAGGTCGATAACGCGCCCGTTTTATTGAGTGACTGAGACTTTGACTATCTTCGACTGTTGACTACCCACTTTGTCAAAATATCACTTGACAATTTTCCTTGCGAGTTATTTCGCCTAATAACGCGTTAAATCTAAAACTTGTGCAAAGCTGGAAGAATTAATTACTGGAGTGGTGGAAAACTTTATTCTACAAGTGACCGACTCAGATTCCGTAGTCAGAGATTCTGACATTAGTGATGGTGAAGATGAAGATGTAATTAAGTTTCTATTTTTTGAGAGAATCTTTATCATGAATTGTGCCCGCCTATACTAAGAAAATAAGCATATAACAAAAAGGTTGAAAAAACCTGAAAACTTGATTTGACAATGACATAAATGACATTGATAGATTTGACACTGACATATCTGTCGTAGCTTTTTTGGTCTTGAATTACAGTTTCGAGTATAGTTAGCAGGAAGCTAGCTTGTGTAAATATTGAAAGATACTTAAATGTGCGAGTTTACTATGTAAAATAATCTCAAACAACAAAGGAATAAAAAAAAACAATCTTTTAACCCTGAGATCCTATAACGAAAACGTTTCGTAAACGAGAATAAACCTGTGGCATCCAAACAAAAGAAACGCACAACGCGTGTGAATGGGACGGGGATAAAGATTCGGTCGTAAATTTAGTTTTGTAGTAGGCCCTCTGATTTTGTTATAATTGTATTAGGAAGTTAAACACTTGAAACGAATGAGTTAACCCGTCAATTCAAAGGGCTCGCTGTTTGCTGAGTGAGTTCAATTTAATCAGTTTTATGGACATTATATTGGTTGTTTGATTAATGTTCTGATTGCATTTTCAGATTTAAGTTTTTTTTAAACCTATTACTTATTGTTCCACTAGGCAACGGCCTATATCATAGAAATCAAGACATCGCTACTGTGATATGTCACCACGCTTGCCTAATGCGGATTGGTGACCACAAACCCGAGCTGTGTTCGAAAAATTCGAAACATACTTTTTGCTCGACCTGGGAATAACCCAGGACCTTTGAAATCTCGGCCCGGTCCTTTTTATTTTATGAACTATAGGCCAAACGCTTGCCTATAGTTTCACCTGATGGAATGTGAAGATGAGGTCTAGGATGTAACGCATTCGTCTAGAAGATGCCTATTCACTCTTGCCTTAAAGATGTCCACATTATAGTGGTCCGGAAAAACAGACTTAAACCACTAAACCATGATTGACGTTTTCCATGGCACTTATGACATAAATATTATACGTCCTAAATGCGGATGGGATAGTGAGTGATAATGGTAGCTCAGTGGCTCAGAACGCGCATATTATACGCATGCTTTTCTGGTTTTTCGAATCATCGTCGGCCCATTTAAGTCCCCACTGCTGGGGCACGGGCCTCCCTCAATCACATGAGGGGTAATTGCCATACTCACTACGCTCAATGAGCGTATTTCTACCATTAGCTCTGCGGTGAGGGAAAGCATCATGAGGAAACCTGCAAATTCTGAAACGTGTAAACATAATTCAGTTGGTATGGTTCCCCTGTGAAAGGAAAGGAGGTAAAGGGTTGCGAAGGAGTCAGACGGCAGTCGCTTCATTGTAATTATCAGACTATCCAAATCCTGAATACTGGGCTAAGCGCACCCTGGGCTCCAAAGCGACAGCTTTAGATGCAACGCTAAGATGAAGAGACGACGAGAACATTTTTATAGTAAAGTGACGGCATTGCCAGTAGTCAAGTGTAATTGCAACAACATTATTACGACATGGGGACCTTCGGATCGCGTGGTTTGCGGTAACTTGCTACATTCAAAACCCACATCATTCCACATATTACGCAAATTTCGCACCGGTAGCGGTAAGGTGTGGTTAGGTATGCGTGCGAATTTACGGTCCAGTCCCGGCTGTAGGGTAATCTATTGGAATCGCTATTTTGTTTCTTATTTTGCAGACGAAAGGAAAATATACAGTTTCTTCTGTATCGAACTGTATATTTAATTCAGTTTAGCCAAAGATGGCGCTTAGTCAATATTTCGTTTCAAGCTTCTGGAAAAAAAGCGGGTTTCATAGATGGATGGATAGATACAAGAGTAATTGTATGTGGATAACACCATAAAAAAACATAAAAAAAGTACTCGTATGACAGTTGCATTTCTTCCTTTTTAGGCTCGAAACCCTAAAAAAAGTCGGATAAATCTTTTATTCGTGACAAAGTGTCAATACTCTGTCAATAATAAAAGATTTACACATTGTAAACTATGGACGACTTTAATACTTGAGAAGAATGGTCGTTAGCAACAGGTTTACGAAATACGGAACAGAAGTTCCCACGAAGCTTAGGATTTAACTGCAATACGGGTCCAAAGAAGGATTTACGTTTATTCCTCAGCGCAGAGACGGATTTAAAGATAAAGCTGCAGGTAAGTTTGACGCGATTTGTTGCAATGTGGGACAAAAGAAAAAATAGGAAACCTTGTGAAAATGAGAATGAAAGAGTAAATGACCACCCGTTTGGATCAGTGGTAATGAATGCTGCCTCTGGTTCAAGGGTTGCGGGTTCGATCCCCGCACAGTACAAACATTTGTGGGCATGAACATGTCTGTTGGTATTGGGTCTGGTGTTTTCTATGAATTACGTTAGCTACAGTCGGAGGATGTAAAAAAAAACTATTTTAATTCTAAAAGTATTTAATTCTGATAGAAGAATTACAATGAAAAAAGTACTAAAACTGAATATTTCTAGAATATCGACCCGACTGATGTACCTAAGTATCGAAGTGTCGTCATGCTCCGGTCACGTAGGCCACAGCGCAGAGCACGAGGAGCGGCGTCAGCATATTCCGCCAGTTGCGTAAAATAGGTAGCGAGCGATGAAATGTCGACTCAGCTGCTAGGGCCGTGTGCACTGTTGATAGGTGGACTTGCAACTTAGCATATTCCCTACTATGCGTTTACGTAACATCTCCCTCCCAAAGAACAGCAACTATTTTTGGGCAGGTCGCAAAAGTAGTGACTTATGGGGCTTTTTCAACTCTCGAGTCGCATAAATGGGGGAGGTCCCTGGAGTCTCTGGTGCTATCTCGAATTCTGTAATATGTTTCTCGCAACAAGTTACATATTTTCTGCATAGTATGACGATAACGAGTGCAAGTGCACCTTATAGTAATACATAGGATGGTACTGTGGTGTGATGGAGTGAGTCTGTCGTTAATTCCTTGAGATGCAATGAGGATTGAGACGAGGTCTTATCAGCTTGTACATTGTTGAGGTCTATTGATGATAACGTTACAGTAGTAGGTAAGGTTACTTTCGGGATAGCGTCTTCCGGGATGTTCAATATCTTCATAGATTGACTTTCGATTCTATTGTTTGTATTATATATCGTAGTATCTTTAGTTCGTATTGAGCATTGAGATGGAATTGTTATAAGATAACTGTCTTTTAGCATTTGGTAGTCAGTCAAGCAAATTGAACTGGTGTTAGTACGGGGAATACGGCTATATAGTGGCGGTCATCTAATAATTGAATTGCTTCCTTGAGAATTACGATTGGCGTGAGCTTGCAGGACTCGTCTAGGCGTTAAAGGTGAAGAAGCTCTTGAATACAGTCTGGGTCTGATCTCAAATGTTGTTTTAATTTCTGGTGACAAAGATACCGAGTGCTGTACTTCGGGCATTCAGCGTCAATGTACACGTAAAGATCCTTATGTTTTGCTACGAAAAGATAAGGAGGGACAAGAGCTTATTTGATTTATTAGGTGCTCTTGGGAGTTTATAGAAATCGTAGTTAAAAGGTGATATGATGGGTACTTTATAAACTAGAACTATTCGCTTTCCCGAATAAAATCATCTGATCCTGTTTCAATTACGTTATAGTATTCTCTAGGCTCTATATCTAATAACTGACCTTTATTATAGACATTTTCTAATTCTCTGCTCAGCAGATTATTGTAAGTATATATTTACAAAATCTGACTCCGAGATAGGTAGCTCAATGAGATGTGTTAAAGATATCAATACTCAGCAGAATATCAGAATCAACAGTGGGATTACAAATTTATACTCGTAGATATAATACTTTTAATCTACGAGTATAAATTTGTAATCCCACTGTTGATTCTGATATTCTGCTGAGTATTGATATCTGTAACACATCTGATTGAGCTACCTATCTCGGAGTCAGATCAATGTATATGATGCAGTGAAATATTAATCATTTATTTATTAATATTATTTATTAGTAAATAAGGCGATTGCGTGAATGCTGCCGAATAGTAACTAAAAATGTTTATCCTTTATCACTCGGATCGATGTTTTTCGGGAATACACAATTTTTACAATTGTTATCTAAAAAAAATTAAAAACTTGGTAGCTGATAAGTTGCCTTCTAGATTCATATTTTATTTTATTTTTAATTTAATTAAATCTAAATTGTGTCTTTTTATTACAAAGCAATTAAATATTTCTATTGCATCATATGTCACACTCAATCGGAAAGGAAAGGGTGCGCACTTATGATTTCATTGGTGTATCAGGTGTCGACGGGCGGCGGTAATCGCTTACCATCAGGTGATTAGTGTCCTCGTCATCCATTACAAATAACAAATACATGTAGCCATCCCACTGTCATCCAACATGCTGATTCGTCGAATTATTAGTAGACCTGGCAAAAACTTTCAAAAGATTGGACAATTGCATCTGGATCAGTGCAAAGATGCGGAAAAGTGAAACGCTTCATTTGAATAATTTGGAACCTCAACTTTCAGATAGATACATGATTAATTGATTTTGTTACGAATAATCAACCATCTCGTGATGTGTCATGTTTTCCCCGCGTAATACATGGAATAATGGTTACCGATTCACCCTGACCAGCCCACGGCTTACTCGTTTGCTCTAAATTCGGATCATTCCGCTTATTCGGATCATTTGGTTCACTCGGATCATTCCGCTCATTCGGATCATTCGGCTCACCGCATACCTATTGACCACGAGATCCATTTCGAATGATACATTCGGAGCGAACATTAGAGATTCGGAACAGTGTATCATCTGGCTGAGTCAGATCACTGAATCATTTCAGTAAAGAGTTACACACGTCTAATTATTAGAAAACGAAGCTTATCGCTGACCAAGTGCGTCCCTGCTTGACGAATGGGTGAATTCTCAAAAGGCTTTTAGTGGTAATCTCGGGTGAGAAGAATCAGGGCATTTACGTTATACGTGGAGTGGACATTTCACATCCCAGTTGACAACCGTTTCGGCCCGTAGACAAAGGAATTGATTTCAGTGTTCAGTTGCTTTAGGGTTCTTTAAGCAAACAGGCTTTTGGTTTATTCAAGTTTAGGTACGTATTTTTGTGTAGTTTGTTTTTTAGTACACAGAGGCTAAAAACGGAACCCTATTGCTAAGACTTCAGTGTCTGTAAATCAGTTCGTCCGTTATCAGGCTGTATCGCAAAATCGCAATAACTAGACAATTGCTCTTTTTGTCAGTTCTTCTCAAATGTGATAGGTGGCCGACGATAAGATGGTTCACCTGGTTCGAATGGTAACCGATTGCCGCCAATAGACACCCGCAATACTTGTGGAGTCACGTGCACTGCCAACTTTTGGATTTCCTTTCCCTCCGGATCGGACCTCCGGTACTCATACTCACTCGGCGAAACACAGCGCAGACGCTTCTCCACGAAGCGTCTGCGCTGTGTTTCCGAAGCGTTTTCTGTGAGGCCATGGTATCACTCTATACATCATCATCATCATCATCATCATCAGTCGGCACAGGCCTCCTCAATCACATGAGGGGTAATTGCCATACTCACCACGCTTGGCAGACGGGTTGGCGAGGGTTTTGATATAAATGCAGAGTTTTCCTTCTCTGGGTGCTGATGATCATGCCAACAGCTTTACCTTAGTCGCCTTTTACGACACCTCGGTAAGAGTGAGGTGACCTATTCTACTCTGCCGGGGACCACACGGCACTCACTTACTCTATTCGAGTCGGCCAATTCATGCCGAAGCGTGATTCTCATATCAGTCTCTCTCTTGAATAATACGAATTTCCCGGGCTTCATTACCTATATAATGGATTGCTAATAATGTTTGAGGAAAACATCCACCAATAAGCGAAGTTCTTTTGAAGTTAAGCAGTGGAGTAATGTATTAGGTAGGTAATTTGCTTTCTATTTATTTGACATTTACTATATATAATCTGATATTGTACTATTCTGTTTGACATTAACTTCCTTTTAATTGAATTGGCATTTATTATATTTTATTTAATTTGTAAATTTTATTGTACTGACTCGTTTTAAGACTGACATGAATATTTTTGTTTACAATGTAATTATTGAATTGACTTGTGTGCGCTTTGGTAGCTAGCTGTAAGCATACTTGTATAATTGAATAAATAAATAAATAAATAAATAAATTGTAGGTAATAGACTGTTCAGATCATCGAAAAAATTAAATATTTATTGTTACTTTGTTTTTCGTTTTCACCAACTTCAATATACGGAGGGAGTAGGTAATTCTGGGATAAAATGAAATTTTGTAACAATCATCAACATTTTTTACATACGTAAAGAAGCTTTATTGCGTTAGTATAAAGTTCAATTTAAAACACCCGTTTTACCCGATTCTGCCTACCTACAAAGCGGGAGAAGCTTCGAAACTTCCTATCATTGAATTACGTGAATCACCAAATTATTCGAGTTTATCCTATACACCGTAATTTTTTATCGTTTGTTCCCTGATAACCTCATAATAGGTATCGAGAATAAAGTCCATTAAGCATGTTAGATCAACAAAATAAGCTTGGTGACAGACAGGACGGACAGATAAGTCTTAGTAAAATAGGGATCCAATTTTACCCTGTGGGTGCCGAACCCTAAAAAGAAGTAAAAGTGATATTTCTTATTTATATTAGCCCCGGCGATCGTCATAATATCTAGATCTTTTTCATTTTTTTTTTTGGTATTTTGATGTAGCGTTTTTAATTAAATTATACTGATTATTTGGTTGAATGAATTTTATTACGAAATACGACATTAACGATAGATTGAAGAATATTATTACTTGTAATTTAAGAATATTTTATGGTTATTTTGTCATCGTGACAAAAGTTGTAGAGTAAACGAAAGTAGTTAGTCAACGGTAGAAGTCACTCAAACATTTTGTTGACTTCGGTATGAATTTTGCCGCGTCCACTACGGTGCCCAAGCAAGTTGCCTATTGTGACCACTCAACGACACACATATATACGATAACAGGGAAATAAACACAAGGTACAACACGGATGAATTACAGCCAGTCCTTGAAGGCCTTCCTGGCTATTAATTACGGGAGACATAGCGTGACGTATTACATTCAACTAACGGTTACAATTATACAACTGGGCCTGGTTTGTCCAATTTTTATCACATAATAATTCTATGGTATAACGAAACGAATTCGTGTGGTTTGACAACGTAGATTACATACCTATAGATTTATTATCAGGAAAAGATTGGTTATCGTAATCTGAGATTGGTCGAATTGGGCTTTATTATCAACAAAGAAGGTAGATATTTTTATAGCAATCTTTTGCAATATCTTAAGTAAATAACACACTTAAAAAATTCATCTCGTGTTCAGGCGGAATATGAACCCATACCTTCCACAATCCAAGTGAATATTCTACCAATTAGACCACTGAACGCGTTACTAAGTCGTCGAAAAAAAATCATGGATTCTTTTTGAAAGAGAATGAAAACTGCTTTATAACACTGTTTTAGTCAGCAAAGGTTTAACAAACATTCATGAATAAGAACCTTATTTTTTTCTGAAATATATCATCATCAGCCCATTTAAGTCCCCACTGCTGGGGCACGGGCCTCCCTTAATCACATGAGGGGTAATTGCCATACTCACCACGCTTGGCAGACGGGTTGGCGAGGATGATCTGACATATATATTCGGCCTCATATAAGACAGTGATTTTACACCTTCATCATCATTGTTGGCGATAGATCTGGTAACCCTGTTGCTAGGTGTCTGTTGACTGTCGTGTGCGTAGCAACGGGGTCTAAGCTTTTCCGAATAATTATTTTCTTCTATTTTTTGTATATTTTCTGTGATTTTATGTGATTTTTAATAAATAGGTATTTTGCCAAATTATATTTTGATTCCGTAGTCAATATCGTGGTAAGGCACCGAAAGAGGAGATTTTAGTCACGCTGCTGGCAGAAGTGAGAGTGTGGTCAGCTCTAGGCCGCTGACGCACGGTGTCACAAGTGCGCTGCTTACCTTTTAGCTCCCCCTACCTTGGATTGGACCTCCGGTACCCTCATTTACACAGCGAAACACTCACACAGCGAAACACAGCGCATGCACTGCTTCACGCCGCTATTCTCTGAGGACGTGGTATTACTCCGGTCGAGTCGGCCCATTCATGCCGAAGCTAGGCTCTCTCACTGTTATCATACGACATAATCACTAAATCGTAGTTTTTTTGTATGGTTTTCATATGGTGATATCCGCTATGTTTTTTTCATATCTTTCTTTCTTTCTTTCTAATGAATATGAGACATTCCAGCAAAAGTACAGGTCAGAATGTTTAAAGGATAGTTTTTATGGTGGTTTGAAATATCAAATACCGTTAATCCGTTAATAATAATTAACGGTTAAGTAATCATAATTTATGATACCGCCTAAAGTGGCCATTTTTAGTAATAGATAATAGTTATGAAGTACGAAAAATTGACGGTTTGACATGAATGGGCCGGCTCGACTGGAGTGAGCACTGTACTGTGTTTCGCTGCGTGAGTGAGGGTACCTGAGGCCCAATCCGGGGAAAGGGGGATCGACAGCGCACTTGTGACTCCACTGGTGTCGCGGGTGTCCATGGGTGGCGGCAATCGCTTACCATCAGGTGATCCGTTTTCTCGTCTACCACCTACTGTATAAAAAAAATTACGTCTTACTATAAGAAAAATTTAGAGGTGCAAGCTCGGATTCAAACCCGGTCCCCCCGTATGGACGACGCGTTCTGAAGCACTAAGCTACCATCTCTCGCGGTATTGCCTTAACATCGACCTTTTCTAAGGAACAAGCGGAAAACTAATATTTGTCGAGCTAAACAAACAATGACAGAACGCCTCAAGGCCTATTACGAAAGGGTTAGTGACAAACATGACCCTCCCACCGGGCAATCTTGTGACGAGGCTTATTTCTATTTTTAACATTCTCTATGCTACAAAACTATATTGATAATATATTTTTGGAACATTTTTTATGTCACAGGTGGCAGACGAGCAGACGGATCACCTGATGGTAAGCAATTGCCGCAGCACATGGATACCCGCGACATCAGTGGAGTCACAAGTGCGCTGCCAACCATTTAACCCCCCTTTCTCCCGGAATATACCTACGGTACCCAAACTCACGCAGCAAAACACAGCACAGTGCTGCTTCACGCCGGTTTTTTGTTGGGCCGTGGTATGACTCCGGTCGAGCCAGCCCATTCATGCCGAAGCGTGGCTCTCCCACGTTTAAAACCTAGTAAATGAGTGATGGTCTCTTCTTCTTCATCGATTTCTTCATTTGTGAAGGTCGTGCCTTTCTTTTTACCATTGACTTCCCCACAACAACCAACTTGTCCAAGTTGTCGGACTGTCTACGGGCGATATGGCCAAAGTAACCTAGCACTCTTTGGTAGCAGATAGTCGACCGTCTGTCAGTCTGAACACTCTCACTGCCACAAAATGTATATTGATAATAATATCTTTTTGGAACCTAGTGAATGGGCGAAGGCCAGTCAGCCGTCCAAGATATATTAGGTTACCGAAGGCCAAATCCCGGGGATTTGAACATTGGGAGCGCAAGTGACTCCCTTGGTGTTGCGGGAGTTTATGGGAGGAGGCCATCACGTACCATCGGGTAATTTGTGTACTCGTCTGCCTCTTAATACTAAAAAATAGCGCACCGCCAGAACTTGGAGAGGAATTGTTTTTCTTCTTATAAGGAAACCAAAGTATATGCATAGCGATTCATGTTTAATTTTTAAACTTTGTTTTTTAGAGGAAATGTTACGAATTATTAACTTATTTTTATATTCTCTCTATGTTCTATATTAAAATATTTCAGTCAAATTAGTCTACTAATGAGGCAGCGGAGAGAGATTTCCTAAATAAGACTTTATTTAGTTCATAAAGTCTAACGCTAGGACGAAACCTCGCAAAGTAATAATTAAAAATATGATTAGATTGCCGGATTACTCGTATATTCTAGATCCCACGCTTATTACACTCAACCCAGCGACCCAGGCTTTAAGTCCGGAAAGCCCCTATTTATTCATTTTTTTAATGTATGACGTAAACGAATTTCGCTTGTCGAAAAGACTTTAACAATTAATTGGTTGCTAGAATTTGGGGCCGTTTGTTTGAAACAAATCTTTCACACTTGTTTTTAACGAGGGACGGATGTTAGTTTTCGGAATAAACCTCTTCTGACAAGTTAAATATTGTTTCACATATATTTGTGTAAGGATGTAATACTTGAAGTTATTGTATATCCAAAGAAAATATCGAATACGTAACCACGTATATAGTGTAGGGTTTGGGACTGATATGTAGCACAGTGGCGATCACAATAGATCAAACTGGTCGCAGTGATACTGGTCTGAATAGGACAAGCATAGCCGCCGGCTTAATTAAAAAATAAACACGTAATATCAAAAAAGAGCACGTTGTATAAAGACACTAGTTTTATTAACACTGTAGATCAAAGCATTCATCTAGGCAAAATTCACAGGTCCACCTTATTTTTTAGCTTCTGGAAGGCTTATTTTTACGTGCCAGATAAAGTTAGAAAAACTTAATTTACGTGCGCTAAGATTTGAGTAAACCGCGGCATTTAAAGGTGATTACTTTAGATGGGTTTTCGTGTTTTTTTATTCATCATCATCAGCCTATCGCAGTCCACTGCTGGACGTAGGCCTCTCCAATTGTTCGCTACTGTGATCTATCCATGGCTTCTCGCATCCAGCTCTTGCCAGCCATCCTGCGCAGTTCGTCCCCCCACCTAGCCAGAGGGCGCCCTACATTACGTTTGCCAAGACGCGGTCTCCACTCCAGAACTCGTTTACCCATGGGTTGTCGGTTCTGCGGCTAATATGGCCAGCCCACTGCCACTTAAGCTTGCTTATCCGGTGAGCAATGTCGATAACTTTGGTTCTCTGCCGGATCACCTCATTTCGGATTCGATCTCGGAGAGAGACGCCGAGCATTGCTCGTTCCATAGCCCGTTTCGTTCGTCGATCGTTTTTTTATTGAAGATGATATAAATAAAGTACCCTTTCAAATTTTTTCTGCGATGACTTAATTACTTTTTTATATGACTGATGCTAAAGAACGATTTAAATTTATATGTCCTTAAATTATTGAATTAAGTAGTTGGTTTATTGAAAATTGATTAAAGTTTTCAATTGAAGTATCAAACTATAATGTAGTTACAAAGTATTGAAAGGGTGAACGTTCAACGCATACTAAGATTAAGTTATAATAGCACATTTTGTTAGCCCTAACACCAAGCTGCAAGGTTTCGTCATTTCGAGTCCAGTTTCACGGTCATCTAAAAGACCAAGCTAAAATATTCGTAACTTTAAAAAAACGGGGGGCCAGTTATTCACGGCAGCTCATCGGTTATAGGACAAAAATATATTCGCATTTTTATACGCATTTCGAAAAAAGAAAGAGAAAAAAGATGACCCATATTTTTTAGTTATCATAAAATGTGTCTTTTTATTGAAATATTTATTTTTAAAATTGTTAATTAATATGCTGGAAGTGACGTAGTCCTGAGGCTCAACGTATTGTAATGTCGGTGCTATATGCCCAATAAAAAAACTTTAGGGGACTTTAAGTAACTTACTGTTACTGTCATTACTTGGTCTTGTCATTTTATAATAAGAGATTTTACTTTTTTTTAAATTAACGCGAGAAATAGCGGCTAAGGCGGCCAATCTCAACGTTTATCCACTTACGCAGGATATATTACAGTGCTCAAGTGTGCGCGCAAACACAAGTCCCTTGCCTTCATAATCCGATGGGACACCAGTGTGACTCGACCGGAGAGGGATCGGGCGCAGGACCAACGGCTTAACGTGCTTTCCGAGGCACAGAGGTACATTACCGCCAACTTCCAGATTCCGGGCTGACACTGAGAATTCCTTAACAGAAAAATTAAGATAAAGATAAAAAACATTTATTTGTTAAACACACACGACACATTACATTACAAATAAAGAACAAAAAAAACAAACTTTTGATGTTTAGACAAGTAAAAACAACACATTAAAACAAAGGAAATACAAACAAAAAAAAAATCCTAAAAGTCAAAATATTTAAGGTGGGCAATATATACCTACATTGTGTCCAGGTGTGTCGCGGTGCCTACAAAAAGGAGCTCACTCAGCTAAAGCCACGACTTAAGAAAGGGGTAGGTACCTTCCTGTAGGCCATGGCGCTGGTATTATGTGAGCCCTGATTGCTATGACGCACGGACGGTATAAATACATATAATAAGTGTGAGTAATTATACCTACTGTGTTATACATAGTTATGGGGAATAAAATATATAATAATAACGAAGATATACCTACGTACCTAATGAGAATACAAATGAAGAAATAAGAATATGATATTATTAAAAACTGATAACTTGTATGTGACAGGTCTAGGCTTGAGTGAAACGGACGCAATGGTTCAAGTGCCGGTTGAGACATGAGGGTCGCGAGTTCGATCTCCGCACCTACACAAATGGCTGCTGATGAAACAGATAGTTGCGCTGGTACTGGCGTCCGCAGCACCTCCACCGTTTCTGGCTTACGCAGAACAACAAAAGGTCTCGGTTTAGGTCCAGTACGTGTTGTTGTCTCGATTAAAATCTATTTATTTTTTTAAAGCTCCCGTATTAACGCACAAGAATTTGTTAAACATCTGTTTATAATATTTGCTAGCAAGCTTGTTCTTATTTTTATTTGTCCTAAGTTATTTTAAATACATATTATTCTCATCTTATTCTTTGAGTTGTACATTTTCTAACACACAAATTACACACAACACTTATTTTCTCACATATAAAAAGATAAGATAAAAAGTTTATTGAAAAACAACATCAGCATACATATTTAACAAAATTGTTTTCTTATCAATAGGTTAGAACATGCTAAGATTGTAGGTATCGACTGGCGTTATCTTAAAAACTTTACAGAGATCTCTACACTAGGCTAGGCCTGTACTGTAGACAATCTTTAATCACGGGTTACCAGAATAATCAATTATGGACGCGACTTACGTCTAACAACAATGAGTTTAAATTCTGAAGGTACATAAACCAAATCAAATCACTAAAGTTAGTTGTACATAGTATAAAACAAAATATGAAATTGGACGACTTATATATTTTGTGTGTGTGTGTGTGTGTGTGTGTGCATGTTCAGTGCGTATGTTAACGTGCTTATTGCGAATTAAAAACAAAAAGTTCCAGTTTACCTATATAAATTTAATTCATTATTTAAAAATATAACACCAAACAATAATACCACTATCGCTACTACATCATACACCTCATCAACAAACATAAATAAATTAAGGAAGGCGAGTCTAAACTCATTGAGCTTATCATTTTTCTCCAATCACAATCTGTCACGTGGGTACCGTGACTGTACTTATTATACTTTACCTATATCTTTACATATATCATAACAAATATGAATAACATTGAAACGATAGGCTCAGAATTGGACTCTTTTTCAATTGCTCGAGTGGTTACATGCGGTGTGGATGATACAAAATACTAAATTAGCTCTGGTAATCGTACTTTTAATATAATATCTCAAAATATTCGTGGTATTAACTTCTAAATTCAGGTACAAATTTTGGCTCGACCCGGGGATTAAACCCGGGACCTTAAGCGCAGCTGTCGCTTTAAAGTGCGACGCACTGGCTAACCACTGCACAGTGTTTTTTTGACCCCAAAAAAGTGACATCCTTTCTTTATTGTTGAAATCGACGTAGCTTTTCATTCTGATTGCAAGAGTAAAACTCCCCGAAATTTACTTTGGCTACTTTTTTTTATAAAAAATATTAAAGTTTTCGTGACCTGTCATCCGAAAATACGAAAGAAAATCATTTAAAAAAAAACTATGTACGACTGCCTATTTACATAATCGCAGGTATGTGGAGCAAGTCAAGGCACATATTAATCCGTTACTAATTTATTAAAAATATAAGTAGAAACGAAAATAAAATGTTTTTTTCCGATTTTGGTTTATATTTTTTTTTAAAGTTATTAAGTGGAATTAGAGTTTCGGTCTAGGATAGAAAGCTTCGCGAACTTAAGGTCTAACACCCACAAAAATACTACATTCTAACTCAGCTTAACTTTTAAGAAAACTGTTTTCTAAATAAATTACTAGGGTTGCCAAAAAACTTGACCTTTGTGTTAAAGTTAAAATTAAAGTATCCATTTCTTTTTTGGCCGCTTCCCTAAATACAGCGATTCGAGGAATAAATCAACTGTTCCCAATACTAGGCTATTTAAAGTTCGAAATCCGATAAAAAACTCTTAACTGAGTAAATTTGAATAATAAAAAATGACCCATATTGGACTTAGGGACTGTCCGTATGTCTTAGACACAAGTGCTATTTTTGCACTGCGGGGAGTAACTTGCCTTGACGCCGACTGTACAAATAAATTCAAAGTTGATTTTAAGAAAATTCTTATCAGTAAAGCATATACCTACATTTATTGACTAGCCGGATAGTGCATTTGGTGATTCAGTGACCCTGCTTAACACGCCGAAGGTCGTGGGTGTTTCACACACTTGTGTTTGTTAAGTATCTGGGTGTAATATATGTATTTAAGTATTATATTTGTGTTCTCTCTGTTGTCTGATATATGTAACACAAGTGCTTAAGCTACTTATTACGGTGTAAGGTCAATGTATGAAGTTTTGTGATTTTTTTTATTTATTTATATTACAAAGTAAAAAATTGTAATCGTAATCAAAAATCAAAATAATATTAAAATACTTTCGATGAAGGTTTACGTACAGCACGGGAAGCGGTCCACCCTCGTTAGACATAATGTTAAAACCCCGTGCTAATGCACGTGATCTGGAGAAACGGGGGCGAGGCACCATGGAGCCGTTCAAGACCCATGGCGTCATTTTGCCTCAGCAGGGGCTTACCCAACCTGCTGAGGGATGTCAGTCCGGGCCTCGACCGGCTGACTTAATGCTAGGGGGGCATGAGGTTGCCCGTCCTCATGTTGGTAATCGAGCGGCAAGTGAAGCTGTGGAATGCACCACTGCCGGTACTTCTCAACCTCCGGAAGTATCCGCAAGTACACAAGGAGAAGCAACTCGCTTACATATATACGAATGTTTTTCCAGAGAAAGTAAAAAAATACGCAAAGCCGGTTCACCCGAAGATCTCTCTTATAGTGAGTTAGTTAATATTTTAACGAAGGAAACCGCCCATTATTTGAAACCTTTGTCGTGTAATGACAAGGAACGACTTATACCTGTAATCAGACTTTTTCTCACACAAACAAGAAAAATGTTAAGGGATTGCAAGAGCAATCAAAATTCTTTTAAAAAAAAGCATAAGAAATATCTTGCAAAGTCGTTTCTTGACGATATACCAGATGATTTAAAGATCAGTGCTGATGTAGTCGCAAATGTCAACGCCAATAATGCGCCAGTCGAATCGCCTAACATGTCGGCAATAGCCGACATGACCGGTGAAGAGAGTGGCGCAAGTACTAGTAAGTCTTCTGTTTTAGACTCAACTGGTTCCCTCTACAAAGATTTACAGTATAGGCAGCAATTAAGGACTAGAAAACGACTGATAGAGTCAATCCAAGATGAACCACCACAAAAAATGATAAAAGCCTTCGCTTCTACAGCAGTATTTGCAGATGGGAACAATCTTACACCACAACACGCCAAAGACCTTGAAAGGCTGATACAAACTTTTCTTTTATCTCCAAATCGGGCCTCGGAGATTATGCAAAAAATAACCGCACAGCCACAGCAATATACCCCTGAAGAAGCTTTGGCAGTTATGGTTGATCGAAGATTCAGTGTCGAAACCTACAAAGATAGACAACAGGACTTAAAAAGCCGAGGATACCCTGTATATCCTCCATACGCCCAAGTTCTTAATGCGAGGAAAGCATGTTACCCGGCAGAACCAATTAAAATAACTGATGTTGAAGCATCAGTTTCTTTGAAAGGATTGGTAACGCATACGTTGCAGCGGATCGTCCAAAGTAGCGAAGAGAGTTTTACTGAATATTGCAATCGCAAAAGTACAACAAAACATACATGTGTATTTGAGGCATCCTGGGGTTTTGATGGTAGCTCAGGGCAGTCACTTTATAAGCAGAGCTTCAGTCAGTCTGCCCAGGATGCTTCCTTTACTGAAAATAGTCTTTTTGCGACTACCTTTGTGCCTCTGCGTATCGTAGCAGACAAACGCTATGTTGCCTGGATAAATCCAACGCCACAATCTTATCGTTATTGTCGACCTTTACGCATCCAATACAAAAAGGAAACTAGTGAGCTTATCCTTTCCGAAAAGACTTGGGTAGAAGAACAAATACAACATCTCACACCAATCACAATAGAAACAACAAGCGGACACACTATAACATTTATTTGTGAGTTGACACTGAGCGTAATAGATGGCAAAGTATTAAACGTAATTACAGGAACGTCCTCACAATTACGATGTCCATTTTGTAAGTTAACGGCTAGCCAGTTCAACGATTTGGAGGCATCGTATTCCCAATCTACCTCAAAAGACGCTCTGAGGTATGGCATGAATCCTCTCCATGCTTGGATACGTGTTTTAGAGTTTTTGTTGCATCTAGGATATAAAAATGATGCATCTGTGCGGAAATGGCGAATTAATAAAAACTCAAATGAGAGCCGCATAGTAGAGCAACGGAAAACACGTATTCAGAGTGAAATTAGGAGCAGGATGGGATTGTTAGTAGACGTAATAAGGCCTAATGCAGGCACAACGAATGATGGAAATACTGCCCGTACTGCACTGTCAGATAAATACAGGAATATTTTCGCAGACATTTTAGAATTGGAATCATGGCTTGTAGATGGCTTATATTTCATCCTAGTTACCATATCCTGCGAGTTGCCAATAGATTCCAACAAGTTCGGCACCTTTTGTCGTGAACTGTCACAGAAGTACGTGAAGGCATACAGTTGGCACCCGATGACGGTGACGATACACAAAATTCTAATACACGGTCAAGAGATCATCGACTCTAACCCTCTTCCAGTAGGAATGCTCTCAGAGCAGGCAGCCGAATCTCGGAACAAATTTTGGCGCTCAGATAGAGAGTTCCACTGTAGGAAAATGGACAGGGAAAAGACTATGACCGATCTCTTTCACCGTGCATTAGAATCGTCAGATCCGCTCATATCAGCAATTCGTCTTTGTCGTCGGCAAAAATTTTTGAAACGCCTTGCTTTGCCATTAGCAGTACAAAATCTTTTAAAGGCTCCTGCTAATGAAGGGGAATTAATAGCAGATGAAGCAAATTTAGAACAGGAAAATACTGACTACCTTACCCTGACTGACAATAATGATACGATTTTGGCCACAGAAACTAACTTAATTGATTAAATGACAAACCTGAAAAAGGTTAAACCTAAGAAATAATTTTGTTATAAATAAATAATGAAATATAAAAAAGACCTTTGTGATGACCTATTGTCTAATATTGACCTCAATACAAAAAAAAGTGTTTTCTCAAAAGTTAAGCTGAGTTAGAATGTAGCATTTTTGGGGGTGTTAGACCTTAAGTTCGCGAAGCTTTCTATCCTAGACCGAAACTCTAACTCCACATAACAACTTTAAAAAAAAATATAAACCAAAATGTGAAAAGAACATTTTATTTTCATTTGTAATTTTATTTTTAATAAATTAGAAACGGATTAATATGTGCCTTGACTTGTTCCACATACCTGCGATTACGTAAATAGTCTATCGTACATAGTTTTTTTTTTTAATGATTTTCTTTCGTATTTTCGGATGATAGGTCACGAAAACTTTAATATTTTTTATAAAAAAAAGTAGCCAAAGTAAATTTCGGGGAGTTTTACTTTTCCAATCAGACTGAAAAGCTTCGTCGATTTCAATAATAAAAACAGGATGTCACTTTTTTGGGGTCAAAAAAACACTGTGCACTGCCCCAACGAGGCAGTCGCATACAATAGAAATAACTTTTCAAAATCCACGAATCAATCCATTCAATCACTCGAGAAAGACATTTGTTTGATTTTAATCGGAATTAAAATCAAACAAATGTCTTTCTACTTCGTTATGGCTCCACGCTGATTCCAATCATTCTTGAAATTGAAAAGCGTTTGCCAAATGCTTCCCAATTTGTCTGGAAAATGTGTCCAGACAATTGTTAGAACGGCCATTGTGTTCACCAATCTGCCGATGCACTTGTTAATTTTAATGACTTAAGGGTGCTTTGTAAAAGGCGTGCGCCTTTCAAATAGCTAGTGTTAGGTTCGCTTATGCTTGGGGTTGGGGTTCAATCGAAACATGTACCTCTGAATTTTGAAAAGAGTAACTGCTGAGTTTCTAGCTGGCCTCTTCTCAGTAGAAATCGACATTCCGAACCAGCAGTAGATGATAATATGACATTCATAAATTTTCTGTATGGACCTAAATAGTTTTTTTTTTCTTTTTTATCTTTATCTTTTTTTTCATCTATGGCCATATTTCTAGCTAAGCAGTGAGGGAAAACATCGTGAGGAAACATGCACGTTTAGGATAGCTTCTGGAACGTGTAACCATAATTCGACTAATCTCCTATCAAACGGTTGCGAAGATCAGACGGCAGTCGCTTCATTGTAATTACCAGACTCTCCGAATCCTGAATCATGGTCTAAGCGTACCCCGGGCTCCAATGCGACAGCTTTAGACGCAACCGGGAATTACACGCTAAGATGAGGAAGAGAATCGAATTTGATATAATAGATTTTGCAAAGCTATGTGCGTATTTTTATCATTACCTTGTTAGCGAGGGAAAATTTCGAGAGGAACCTTGACGTTTCGGATAGTTCCTCAAACTGGGGCTACCCATATTTCTTCAAATAATACTTTTAACGTATCACCATGACCGTGGCAGAGCCACGCTTCGGCATGAGTGGGCCGGCTCGACCCGGAGTAATACGGCTTCTCAGAAAACCGAAGTGAAGCAGCACTGTACTGTGTTTCGCTGCGTAAGTGAGGGTACCCGATGCCTAATCCGGGGGCAAGAGGGGCTTAAAGGTTTGTGACCCCACTGGTGACACAAGTGTCACTGAGCCACGGGGTGATCCATAGATGATACGGTGAACCGTACGGCGGTAGTACATTTCTTGAAATAATACTTTAACGTATCACCATGATCGCTGTAGTGGTTTTGCGAAGGTTGGTTGATTGGTTTGTCGCTTCTTACTTACCTCCTAATTCCCAGTTACGACCAAATCTAGCAAGCTAGGAGCCTGAGATACACTTGGACCATGATCCTGGATTCGGGCAGTCTGGTAATTACAATAAAGCGACTGCCGTCTGACCTTCTCAACTCGTGGACAGGGGAACCAGGCTAGTCGGATCACGGTTACAAGTTTAGAGTCACTATCTTATATATTCACAATTTTTGAGAAACCTTTTGAGACGAGTAGGTTTCCTCACGATGGTTTTCTTCACCGCCAAGCTAGTGGTAGAAATATGCACATGGGTTTAAAAAATCAAGCATACATGCTCGGATGCGAAGCACGATCCCAGTATGGAAGGCGCGTTCTTAAACACTGACCGAGCTACCATCGCTTCTTGCTTACTTGACTTAACAAATCTTCGATCGATTTTCCAGGCTACAGAGGGATCCGAAGCTATGACTTTGGACAAAACCGGAAATTATGTACTGAGATAATTATAGTCGTTTTTCTTTGTGTTTAGCCTTTTTAGGGTTCCGTAACCAAATGACAAAAAACGGAACACTTATAGATTCCTTATGTCTGTCTGTCTGTCCGTCTATCCGTCCGTCTGTATATCACAGCCACTTTTTTATTTTGTCCCTACACCTCGCATTCCCCATAACGGTCTCACAAATTAGGCTAGGTGTATATTAGGAACAGAGTTTTACTTTAATGTTCTAAAAACGTTCATTATTTACTAGAAAATGCATGAAAACATCTATTAGCGATGTCAAGATTACGTTATTAAATAATTTAACAACGAAATAAATTAAAACCGATGTCTTTTTGTTACACACCGTGGAGTTATAAGTACGCTGCTAACCTTTAAAACCCCTTTCCCCCGGATTGGGCCTCCGGTAGCCTCACTCGTGCAGCGAAACACAGCGAAGTGCTGCTTCACGCCGGATTTCTGTAAGGCCGTGGTATCATTCCTGCTGAAGCGTGGCTCTTTCGTATATGTAAAATGTAGTGTATCGTATTCTCAGGGAATAAATGTTTCTATCTATCTACCTAAACAGCGACAGCGCTGTGCTTTGCCGAGTGAGTGAGAGTGCTTGAAGCCCAGTTCGGAGGAAGAAGATAAAAAGGTTGGATGTGGCTCTACTGCTGCTGCACAGACAGACACCCGTCTATGGGCAGCAGGCGGGTGTACCATCAGGTAAACCGTCTAGTCTGCCACCTAACACGTTAAAATCTAACTTTCAATAGCTACCTCAAATCGTCAATTCACCTTCTTCATTGTCTTTCAGTTTGGCTAGAAATATCATATTTACCCACATCCACCCACTGCTGTGTACAGGCCTCTTCTACATCAAGCCACTCCCTTCGGTCCCCTGCCAGCCTTGTCCATTGATTCCCTGCTGCCGTCAAAATATCGTCGCACCATCGGGCAGGATGCATCCACCCACTGCTGTGTACAGGCCTCTTCTTTATCAAGCCGCTCCCTTCGGGACCCTGCCAAGCTTATCCATTGTTTCCCTGCTGCCGTTACAATATCTTCGAACCACCGGGCAGGTGGTTTACCCACAGGACGTCGACCCATTCTTAACTGCCATTCGGTAAGTTTTATAGTCCACCTATTATCTTTACGCCTTTCCAGGTGTCCTGCACATCTCCACTTTAGCTCAAACACGCGCGTGCCAACGTTTACCACCCTACTTCTCTTTCGGATTTAATCATGGCTAGAAATATGGTAAAATAAAATATGGTGCCTCCATTTCAACATCTACCTCAAACATTAGTCTACGATCCCTCTTCTTTAAATAAAAAAAAATCGCCTCCTGTACAATGGGGCTGTGAAATATCCGCTAGATGGCGTGGTGGAGAACCGAGGTTCAACTTCATCATCGTTGGCTGATTTATTCATAAAATGACAATTTGACATATCACGTATAAAAATACTCAATCATCTTGTAGATAGAAGGACCTCAGTCATATAGTACATCATATTGCTAATTTATCGCACGAGATAACCCCCATTGTATCAATCACTTTAGTATGGGGAGGTGATTTTTTGACCCTATGTTCCTTGGAGAAGTTTTTTGGGTATTCATAAAGTCACAATGTATTTTTCAGAGAAACCCCAACCAAGTTTTATTACCTGTTGAGTAGGTACTCAAAGTTAAACACAAGTGAGTTAAATTAATCAAATCGTCGGCTTGTAATTCTATGTATTCCATATACGCGTGAATGATTGAATTGCAAACATCTTGAAGTTTAGTCACGAGTATTACGTCTGTTGAGAGCATTTATAACTGTATGACACCATAATCTATGACATTATAATATGAATAATATTAATATTATGTATGTGATGTTGTGAAATATCTCATAGTCGTATACGACAAAGAACATTTGGTCGAGAGATCCAATGATTTAAATTTTTATTTTTCAAATTTCCAGTTATATTGCAAAATAGTTTTATTGCCGTTAAGTGTAACTATGTTGTTACAATAAATAATTCTGCTTTTCAATTTACAACCTGTGCGGATAAAGAATGGGATCAGAAATGGCGGCGCATCTATTCACTTCTCGCTCGCACACTATTTGCGTCTATACTCGCACTCGTGGGGCGCGGCTCCATTTCTGATCCCATTCTTTATCCGCACAGGTTATAACCAACTTTTTAAGCCATTGCAATATCTATGCTATATATACTGATCCCGTGAACGACTCGCGTTCGGCTCGCTTTGGCGGACGGACGTGCAACGCGTACGCTTCCGTGTAATATTTTTTTTTTTTTACAGTGGGAATATTGCTGATTTTCCAGCTTTGTAGTGTATGTTTGCTATCGTGCAGCTGTGCAGTGTTTGTGCGTGGTATTGGTGCAGTGAAAAGTGAAAATCTTACGTAGTTTTTCCTGGTTTTGTTCGAACCACGTGTTGGGTAGCACGTGATTCCTGTTTCACTGACATTTTCGGAATTAAAATTTCAAACCAGTAATCTGGTTGGGGGTTGTCTGGGAACGATTTGTAACGTGCATGCTTTGTTTACAGTAGTTTCACAAGATTTTTCAGCACGTGGCTGTCAGTGTCAAAATCAATTTGACATTGACAGCTGACGTCAAGGTGACCTTTGCGGACTGCGGTCGGAAACGTATAGTGTTTGGAATCACTGTGATTCTATAACGAGTGATTTAGTATTAGCAACGGACTTTGGTAATTTAGCCAATTAATTTTATTATTAGGTAATATTTTATTTTATTTAGTAATAAGTGTGTGCATTTATTCTGGACACTTGGTGCGACGAATAGACGAAGATGAGTACTCCTGAGGAGCAGGAGTACCAACGGCTTCTGGAGCAGCAGATGCTGGAAAAGGAGAGGGAGATGGAGGTTCTCCAGGAATTGAGTCAGGAAGCTGGCTTTCGGCCCCGCGCGTCCTTACAAAGGACTCCACCCCACGCCTTCTCGAGCCCCCCTCCCCCTCCTCCAGCGGAGCAGCTCCCCCCAACAGCCAAACGACCGCTGGCCTCCCCGCAGGAAGTGCAAGAGGCGGTTCGCCGGCGAGTCGCCAGCAGACGGCCGCAGGTGCCTCCCATTGGAGGAATCCTGACAACCCCCCTACAGGCAGCTACTCCCTTGGCTACCTCGGTTACATCGGCACCCCCGACGGACACACCTTGTGCGGCACAAATTGGGAACAGGCAGGAGCAGGAGAGTCTGGCTTCAAGGTCTAAGGAGCAGTTGATGGACTTGGCCTACGAAGCGGTGAAGGGTATCAGTTCGGTAGTCAACGCTACTAACAAGCTGAACCACACGGAAAAGGGTGTTATCTCCAGCTTCAGCCAGGACATACTTGCAGCGGTAGCGGCACTGAACATTCGGTTAGCGGAACAGGAACACGCTGTGACGGCGATGAAGCTGCAGGTGGCCTCCATGGAACTTAAGGTGGCAAGCGTAGGTGCAGAAGTAAGTTGCGCAGCTCCCCCACCAGGGCGTAGTAAGCTACGCTAGTAAGTTGAAGCTGCCCAAGGGAAAGCCCGAGATGGAAGTGAAGCCTAAGGGACCGGCTGTACTTTTCTACCCGGCGTCTGAGTCCATCAAGACCTCGGAAGAGACAAAGAAGGAGCTGCAGAAGGCTGTGCAACCAGGGAGCCAGGGAATTCAAGTCCAGGGAATCCGTAGGGTCGGCAACGCAGGCGTCGTTGTGCAAACGGCGACCGCCGAAGCTGCTCGGAAATTAAAGGAAGCCGCACCGCCGACCCTTAAAGTTACGGACCCAAAGAGTCGGCGACCGTTGGTGGCGATAAGAAACCTGCGGAAGGACCATGATGGAGAAAAGGTGATACAGGACCTGCACGCGATCAATCTGGCGGAGTTCCCCGAGTGGAACATGAAAAAGCTGCGCGAGAGCTGTAAGGTGGCTTTTAAGAAAGGCCGTCGTGGAGGGCGGACAACGGTAGTGCTAGAGTGCACTCCGCAGCTGCGTGACACCCTCATACACTTGGGGAAGGTCTACATCGCCTGGGATGAAGCAGAGGTCTGTGATTATATTCGCGTGACCTGCTGCAACAAATGCCAGCAGTACGGACACCCGGAGAAGTTTTGCAGGTCCTCGGACACAGTCTGCGGGAAATGCGGGGAGGTCGGACACAGGGCTCAGGAGTGCAAGTCATGCATCGAGTCTTTCATCCTCGAACCTTCCGACCCTAGGTGCGTTAGGTTGACTATCTCCGATCCCGAATCATACTAAAACTAGTCCTTCAAAGTGATTAAACCTGCTACGTAACACTTAGAACACCCTTTTTAATGTGTTATTCCTGCTTGCGTACTAAGCTATCGCTATGGAGCCCGGGATACGCTTATACCATGATCCGAGATTTGGGGAGTCTGGTAATTACAAACGACTGCTTGACCTTCGCAACCCCTTACAGGAGAACCAGACCAGTTGAGCCATGTATACACGTTTTAGAAAATATCCGAAACGTGCAGGTCTCCTTAAAATGGTTTCCCTCACCACTGAGCTAATGGTAGAAATACGCACATTTATTTGAAAATTGCAGAGATGCATGCTCGAATTCGAGCCACGAACCTCCGCATGGAAGGCGCGTTCTGACTTGAAGTATAAGTATAAAGTATAAATTGTTTATTTAGTAAATAAGGACACATTACATTGCATTACTGAACCGCTGAACTACACATGATTCAATAAACGTATTAAATTAATCGCGAGTAATTTGCTAGTGCTCAAAGTTGAGAACTGTTAACCAAATTAATCGAACTAATTCATTGGTTCGTGATTAATTGAGCCTAAGCGTTGATGTGAGGTGCGCCCTTCCTAAAGTTTAAGCATAAGTTGGTTATAATAGTTCCTTACGGACTGCCTCAGTGGCGCAGTGGTTAGTAAATCGACAGCTGCGCAACAGGTACTGGGTTCAATCCCCGGGTGGGGCCAAAGAATTCGTACCTAAGTTTTCAGTAAGAAATTCTTTGTGTCAGCTCGGAGATTGGAAGTCGGCGGCCATGTACTCCCGTGCTTCTGAAAGCACGTTAAGCCGTTAGCCCTGTGCCTACACCTCTTCGGTCATGTCACGCTGATGTCGGAATATGTACCCTCATTTATATATAGGGAATAAAGATAGCACTTGTTTGCGCACACACTTGAGCACTATAAAATATTCTGCGTACGTGGGTGATCATTAACACATGTCAATAGCCGTAATCGGTTGGAGGATATTATTATTTTCTTATAAAATATAAAAACAGTGGTGCCATACCCTTGAGATTAAACTTTAGCCATGTAGATAAAAAAGAGACAATATTACGTAGATAGGTACGTTGTCCCATGTAATGTTCCTGTATATCGTTGTAATAAACTTGTCTCGCCAACACACACCACACCGTGGGCACCGTTTGACATGTCCGTCCCGCTTCATCAGTCGACGTCGACTGACTTTTACTCTATAGACCAGTGACCATATCTTTTCTCACGGTTAGACTAGTCCACCGGTTCAAAGTCGCTCAAAGAGGAAAGGGCTATGCTCGGAGTATCTCTGAAGGACCGCATCAGAAATGATGTAATCCGACAGAGAACCAGAGTCACCGACATAGCCCACCGAATTAGCAAACTGAAGTGGCAGTGGGCTGGTCATATTAGCCGCAGAACTGACAGCCGTTGGAGACGTAAAGTCCTTGAGTGGAGACCATGACTCCTGCGACAAGATGGGAGGATGACATTCGAAGGCTGGATGGTGTGGGCTGGATGAGAGTGCCCGAAAATCGGGAGCAGCGGCGTGCATTAGGGGAGACCTATGTCCAGCAGTGGACGAGTGTGGGTTGCTGATGATGATGATGATATCTTTTCTCACTCAAACAAGCACGGCACGAGTTTACCTGCACGAGGTTATTAGTGTGTGATTAGAATAAATATTGTTTTATACATTTTTCGGGAGTAACCGAGATGTGTTTGTACTAAGGAAACATAAAATAACGAGAAGTCATAAAAGCTTAGATCCGTTTGACGACCCGTTTGGTACAGTGGTAGTGAACGCTGCCTTTGGTCCAAGGGTTGCGGGTTCGATCCCCGCGCAGTACAAACATTTGTGTGCATGAACATGTCTGATTGTATTGGTCTGGGTGTTTCCTATGTATTATAGGTATGTATTTACAAAAGAAAAGTATTATATGTATAAATTTGTAATCCCACTGTTGATTCTGATATCCGTAACACAAATGCCTGAGCTACCTATCTCGGAGTCAGACCAATGTATGTGTTGTTCTGAAATATTTATTTATTTATTACAAACATGTTGTCCAAGGTGCGCCATGCTTGCCCGCTTATTCACTCTTGCCTTAAAGAGCAACCAGTCCTGAAACGTTATTACTTTTCATGTGATGTAATGTTACGGCTATTTAAAATTACTTATTCAACGTAGATACGCCCTCAAAGTACTAGACACGAGGGGGAAAAATCGAGCGGCAAATATGTTAATTCTACTACCAGCATGTGACAGGAAAGTATGTCCCAGAAGTAGAATAAAAAATGTACATTTTACAGTTGAGTAAAATGACCAAACTTTGTATTACAATGAAGCGACTGCTATCTGACCTTTCCAACACTTTAACAGGGAAACCAATCCAACTGAATTGTGGTTACACGTTTTACAAAATTATACAAAACGTGTAGGTTTCCTCGCGATGTTTGCATGCAGGCAATGAATTAATTATGCAGAAAACATCTCTCGGCTGATGATGAAATTCCTTCTTATGTTAAGGTGACGGGTAGGACGATAGTACGGGTAGGGAGTAGGGACGGATAGCGACACCAGTCGATTTTAATTTTTAGCTACTAAACCGGATCTATTTCAAACAATTTCATGGTTACAAACTCGAATCAATAATTGATTCACGCTAAAAGTAGCCGCTTCTGGCGTGAATCAATTTTTCGAGTACAAAAACGAACCCAACATTTGTGCATGGTTATTTAATAAATAGTATAAGTGTTTGCCGGGAGGTTGTAATCCCGAAATTGTTTGAAATAGATCCGGTTTAGTAGCTAAAAATTAAAATCGACTGGCGTCGCTAGTGTGCCCTACCTGTCACCTTAAGAGACAATAATGTATCCATATGAACAGTGGTAGTGAATGCTGCATAATATATATTATAAGTATGTATTTACAAAAGAAATGTATTATATGTATTTATTTGTTATCCTATTGTAGATTTTGATATTCGTAACACAGGTGCTTGAGCTACTTATCTCGGAGTCAGATTAATATATGTGGTGTGAAAATATATTTTTTTATTAATATAGGCAGGAAATGTATCTGCAACGCATTTAGGACGACGTAGTGTCTGAGAAATGCAAACTTCAATGCCTGGCATCTTTCCAATGTGTTCGCATTACAGCCGTAACCAAACTGAGACCACATACTTTACTACTAATGACTCTCTTGCTCCTGGAAAAAATATTACTACATAAATATACCATTTTTAGTAACAGCAATTTTTTGAATTTACTTAAGTAAATGATGCTTAAGAAAATACATTAAAGGTTCTGGAGTCGTTAAAGAGAAAGTCTTCAATGCGTGTGTGTTGCCAGTGATGACATACGGAACCGAAACGTGGCCGCTTACAATGTGCCGATTAAGGAGGCTCAAAGTCACTCAGAGAGCAATGGAGAGAGCTATGCTCGGAGTCTCCCTGCGTGATCGTATCAGAAATGATGAGATCCGCAGGAGAACTAAGGTTACAGACATAGCCCAAAGGATTGCATGCCTCAAGTGGCAATGGGCAGGGCACATAGCGAGGAGAACAGACAGCCGTTGGGGCGGAAAGGTCCTCGAGTGGAGGCCACGTTCAGGAAGTCGCAGCCGTGGCAGGCCCCCCACAAGGTGGACCGACGATCTGGTGAAGATCGCGGGAATCCATTGGATGCGGGCGGCACAGGACTTTGAATGTGTGTATATGAATGAATGCATACTTACTACATTTTAAATCGATTAGGATTATGTGTGTAGAGCTTCAATGCAACATATCAGCTGATGCATTCAAAGGATTTAAATTTGTATTTAACCCCCGACGCAAAAACGACGGGGTGTTATAAGTTTAACGTGTCTGTGTGTGTGTGTGAATCAGTGTGTCTGTCTGTGGCATCGTAGCTCCAAAACAAATGAACCGATTTTGATTTTGTGTTTTTGTTTGAAAGATAAATGAGGAGGTTATTATTGTTATTGGCTTTGTTGGATAAAATCGATTCAAGATGGCCGCCGTCACAAAGATTTGGATTTTATGTTTTAACACAACTCCCACAGTGTGGGTCCCCAGGTTATAAAAGAGCTTGAGTAGCAGAATAAATTAATTGCGAAAATTTTCAAATCCAAGATGGCCGCCGTCAGAAAATGACGAATAACATATTTGTTGTTCCAACTGCCTCAATATAGGTATCAAATGAAAGAGCTTTACTTGTGTCGGGGGTTTTTTAAATTTTCAATTTAATTTTTAATATTATTAGTGGTTTTTAAAAAAAAATGTGTGTATGTTTTTTATGCAGTGTAGTGCCGCCGTGTTGTTAATAGTTCTAAAACCTGCAATTTCATTGAAATGATCTCGGAAGAATCTCTAGGTCCATAAAACGCTTAACACTGAAGGTTTATTAAGTGACTAAGACTTGTCTTGTTTCGGCAGTTTGATCAATTTTCTCTTTTTTTTATACTACGTCGGTGGCAAACAAGCATTCAGCTCGCCTGAAGGTAACCGATTATCGCAGCCTATGGATGTTTGCAATTCCAGACTCTCTACCTTCAAAAGAGAGGATCCAACCATAATAATAAAAAAACAAAATAAATATGGTTCTAATTTCTTCTAATCCATAAAAAAGACGATATTCTTGATGATGAAAACAAGAGTGCTAAAAAACTCCTTTAAAGTATTAGGACCCATTGATCAGATGGTCCGACATAGCCCACCGAATTAGCAAACTGAAGTGGCAGTGGGCTGGTCATATTAGCCGCAGAACTGACAGCCGTTGGAGCCGTAAAGTCCTTGAGTGGAGACCGCGACTCGGTAAGCGTAGTGTAGGACGCCCTGCGACAAGATGGGATGATGACATTCGAAGGCTGGATTAGGGGAGACCTATGTCCAGCAGTGGATGAGTGTGGGTTGCTGATGATGATCAGATGGTTGGGTGCAGCTAAGAGTTACACGCTGAAATTTGTATTTCCCAGTTACATCTAAAGCTTCGGCTTTTGAGCCTGGGGTATACTTGGGCCAAGATGTTGGATTAAGGGAGTCCGGCAATTGCAATGAAGCGACTGAAACTTGGTTGCAGGTTTTCTATGTTGACCCTCAGCACCGAGCTATAGTAGAGAGTCACACATAGATTCCAGAAATAGATATATCCAGAGGTGCATGATCGGATTCGAACCTGAAGGTCATCGCTCAAGTATTATATCCAAAACTTTTAGTAAGGAGTAGAACGGTCTAAAAGATTTAACTAGGTGAGTATAAGTAGCTTACTCAGTTATTATACGCAACTTATAATTATAACACACCGTAAATACGACTATATCTTTGTTTAGTCTCTGATTTATGTTTTCGTGGGAACTTTTTCCTCTTCAACAGCGCTAAGTGGTACATAAAGTTGACGATAAACTGATAAAATATGTCCATAAAAATGCGTAATAGGAATGTCACAGAGACTAACCGAGCGAGTGAAATATCACGAAAATTAAGGAAAAAAGAAATTCTTCGGATGGCAATGCCTTATATTCTAAAATGATTTGTATTTGTATTCCTGTACGGTTTATTACTGTCTGATAGCGAGATCGTGCGTACACTACGCTACGCCGTAGAGCGCTCGTAGCACCAGTAGATGGCTGGCCGCTACGACGAGCGCCCGCTACGAAAAACGGAGCGTCTATGCTACGGATTTTGCAACTTCGAACGAAATATCAATGTGAACGCGGAACTATTTTCAAGCTACGATACGTGTAATAAATAGTATGGACTTTAAGTTTAAATAAATTAGACTTCAGATTAAGTCCATTTAAAGTATAAAAAAGGATTTTTTATGAAAGAACTTTTAAAGTTTGTGTGATTAATATAACGAGTTACTGAATTCAAGGAAATTCGAAAGATGTAACCATTAGCAGTCTTCTGAAGGAGATGGAGCGATGTAGGTAAGTTGTATCATTGCGTACCTCAACTTATATTTGTTTTTGATGACATTTTTAATCACATTAAAAACATTTTTTACATAGTTTGTTATGAATAAAATTTATAAAATGAAATTAAAGCGACTTGCGTTGGGAACTTTTTACGTGTAAGTTGAAAATTTGAAACAGATTTTACTCGTGGAAATACTGGAAAATGCCCATTTAAGTAGTCTTTTATTACAGAAAAAAAACAGGTTGTTACTTTTATTTTATCGAAATATGTACATATATTTTGGTTTTTGGAATTTATTACAAAACTTATTAGGTCAGTTAAAATGCGACCAGTATGGTTTTGTTAGCTGTTTTCTCATCTCATTACACTTTTGTTTCACTGCATGATATTTGTTATTACAAAGACTTTGAAGAGTTTTGAGTAACTACCTTGATGGCGCAGTGGGTAGTGGGACTTTAAAGCATCGACTGCACTTAGGGGTCCAGGTTCGATCACCGGGTCGGGCCAAAATTTGAACCTTAGTTTTTCTATTAAGAAATTTTCAATGTCAGCTCGAAGTCTGGAAGTTGGTGGTCTTGTAACCTTGTCCCTTGGAAATGATATAAAGTCTTTCGCCTGATTACTTTTGGATCGTGTCACTTTGTTGTCCTTAGCTAGATACTATACATAATGTAGTAAAAAAATACTGCTAGTTTAGGTTTGACTTATGTTTTTTTTCCCCTATAAATCTGTCTCTATTATGCCACATGGGACTTGTATGAAAATACCGATAAGTTGCATATTTAAATTTTATAGTGCATATAAAAATAAATTATTACAACATCTTATACCTTGACCCTATTCTGTACTAAGTGGCTTAAGCACCTGTGTTAGGGATATCAGACAACAATCAGATCGGTTTTCAAAACTTCTGTCAAAAGATCAGCACTATTGATTCCAAAATTCAAGAGATGTGAATCATTAATAATAATAATTTTAACTTAAATTCAGCGTAAAAAAGGACTCGTTACTTGGCCTTGCCCGTGGCTAGTCTCTATAATACCAGCTACAAGCTGAAAACAGAAATAAAAAGATATTTATTTATTTATTTTATTTTGTTTATTTGGAATAACAACAGCCGTTACAATAGCATACATTATTACATTATTAGAAACTACCAAATAAATTAGGCCAAAAAAGTTATTCACAATTTGCTTAAAAAATATTCTTACTTATAATATATCAAGTCTTGACCTTACATTGAACCAGTTGCATACCTAATGCTATAGTTTAAGAACGTTTTGGTTAAACAATCCAAAGACAAAATGAAATTCATAAGCAAAACAACAAAACAAAGAAAGCTGGTTATCTGCTGAGTAAGTGATTTTATACATTAGTTAGTTATCAAAATTTTAGACAAAAAAGAAAAAGATTACAAACAAACAAAGTACAAAAAAGTAGTATCTTCATTATAGCTAGGTAGGATTATCTTCATTATAGCCTCTATGAAAGCTCTCTTGTTATCATATATAAACGGGTCCACCTCTGTGAACATTTTATTGTGATAAATAACACTAATAATGATAATATCCTCCAAGCCGATATTTCGGTCATGGCGGCCAATCTCAGCGATCAGCCATCGACGCAGGACATATTATAGTGCACAAGTATTTACGCAGACACAATTGCACTCTCTATTCCCTTACCCTCTTATTTCGATGGGACACTAGTGTGACACGACCGAAGAGGGATTAGGCGTAGGACCAACGGCTTAACTTGCTTTCCGAGGCATGGGGGTACAAGACCGCCAACTTCTAGACTCCGGGCTAACACAGAATTTCTCAGGTACAAGTTTTTCCAAAAAAAATGTAGTTTGCAACTCGAACAGTAATAATCTATTGATACTTCAATTATCCGAATGTATGAATGGATGGTACGTCCAATTATATACATCCATAACAATAGACAGACTGTTAAAGATATAACTTTTTCTAAAGTTTGGCCGCGTCTAGTAATAATTGCCACATCTCACGCCAGAGTGCCAGTTATATTACTGCATACCTTACGAGGCTCGCCAGACAGCCAATTAGCTGAGGTTTCAGCAGACGCTTTCCAAACGTGTATTACGTATTCAACATTTTTATGGAACCAATTTTGCATGTAAGAAGCCAGAATGTTGCTTCATGCTGGATTTCAATCCAGAATGAAGCTGATATCATTAAGTATGGTTAATCTTACAGTACAACATCTTATACTGTAACCTGATTCCAAACAGTTGTGTTACGGATATGAAACAACAAAAGAATTACAAATATTTAAAGGTTTGCAGCGCACTTGTGACTGGTGTCGTGGGTGTTCATGGGCCGCGTAATCGCTTATCATATGGTAATCCGTTTGCTCGCTTCCCAGCTATCACATAAAAAAATATCGCACCTAGATTCTGAATAAACACAAGTGTTCATCACACGAGTGTTTGTCCAAAGTGGAGAAAGAACCCACAACTTTTGGCGTATGAGTCAGGGTCACTTTGGTAGTGACCCTGCCTCATACGTCCGGCCTACATACATATCATAAAATATAGTATTTTTATCCTATAACATAAAATATAGTATTTTTATCTGATGACGGTAAGTCTTAAGGAAAGAGTTATGATTTTATAATTGGAGAACATTACAAACGATGCCCTGTTGGTCTAATGGTTTAAGTACCAGGCTGTGATCTCGGGGTCCTGGGTTCGATTCCTGGGTCGAGCAAAAAGTGTGTTTCGAATTTTTCGGACATTGCTGGGGTTTGTGACGAATCCGCATTTGGCAAGCGTGGTGATTAAGCCTAATTCCATCATAGTAGCGATGACTTGATTTCTATGATGGAGGCCTTTGCCTTGCAGTGGGATAGTAACAGGCTGATACTTTACAAACAACTACCTGTCCCCTAAGTACCAAATATACGCGTTCATCACACAAATGTTAGTCCAGAGCGGAAATCGAATCCACGACCCTTACAGCATGAGGCAGGGATATTACCAAATGCACCATCAGGTCAGTCAGCCATGAAACACATACTCCCCTTAGTATAAAAAACGATCTAAGAAAAGCTCCGGAACTTTAATAATCTTGTTCTAGCTCCTTCTAACATTGCGTGTTGAAACGGGGTGGCATGAGTTTTAGTACGCTAATAACTCAAATTCGCGTTCATAAGGTTATAAAGGTGGTCAAAGATTTATGATATATTGATACCTGTACTTTATTGCACGTAAGGTTGTAAGACTTACTATAGTAGTAAGTCTCGCAGTAATACAATCTCGACGATTTTATCGCTAATAGAGGAAAGAGGAAAGTACAGAGTACCTTACCTTTGCAGGTAGTTTCCATCCAGGACCCAATATTTTTCCTAGCCTATATTTTATGCCCTTAACTTTCCCACATTATGTTTTTGACAGAGTGCTATTATTGTTATTAATATAGTATTCCACGTTCAGGCCGTGTAATAGCTCCGTTTTCGGTGAAATATTACGACAATGCTTTTTGTTGCCCTGCAAAGGCTGTTGTGTGACGCGTTTCACTTTCAGCTCCGACCTACTGCGCTGGAAACGGAGGCCTAGATTCCACGTAGAGTGACTCTTTTCTTTTGGATATATTTTTTCTCTTTCTAATGACCTTCTTAAAACAATGGCAAGTGTTTTAAGATCCGTGAGTCTCAAAAAAGTTCGCATTGTTATTCAGATTGTTGCAGGAATGTCATCGCTTTTTCGCATCAGACGTTCTTATGAAGCTTATAGTATGATATGTACTATTATACTTTAAACTTTATTCTTATAAACGTATCTTGTTCTTATTACGTGATAATATAACATGTTAGTAAATATTAGAAAAGAGAGAGATGATATCTTTCTCGATAAAAACTTGCGCCTCCTTTGTCTCTCTCTAAGTTGTGAGTTCGAATCCTAATATGATCAAGTTTAAAAACTAAAACCCGACTACCAAAAAACACGATCTAAAAAGTATAAAACAAGAAAATTGTCTCTGCTGAAATGATTATGCCGTATCGCCGTGGTCGTATGCCACATTGATTTTATTTAATTGTTATAATGAATCTGTTTTGCTACAGAAGGTGGCATTTTTAGTTATGAAAAATATAATTACATATTTTAAATGTGCTAAAAATCTCTTTCATTTGATACCCCACACGGTACCGTCAAGCAATTTTTTTTTTCGTTCCTGACTCTAAGTCCCCTAGAGGGCGCTGTAATAAATTTAACTCGACGTCATGTTACCTATAACCAGAAGACAACCAAGACGCTTCTAACGACACCTCATTTGTTCAAATATGATGACTAGTTTAGAAGTTACGTGGAAACAGATGAACATATATACATACATATATAGCCTGTCAAAATCATAACCCTTCTTTTGCTTTGGGTAGCCGGGTAAAAAGGTTAGTTTGTAGCCTAGCAACTGCTCTAAAAATGTATGATAATATGTACCATTGTTACTAATTGGGTGAATAAATATGCACCTCTGTATTTTTCAAATCAAAGATTATATGCATATTTCTTTGCGGTTATCGTCACAGCCCAGAAAGAAACATTTTATTGACCATCACAATACATACATTTAACAATTGACACTCATTAAAAACAAAGGAAACATTCACCCATTAAAACTACAGACAAAGGTGAGTACGGAAACAGACGATAGATAAACATTTATACAATGAAAATATTCTAAATAAATGGGCGTTTGTCAAGTGTGACTTCAACCAGGTCCCGGCCTTAGCATGGTGCTGCCCCGACACCTACAGAAATGCCGCGGCAGTGCTGGTATTCTATTCAGGACCTGTTGTGAGTGACGACCATGTTAATGAAAAACGTACATAAATAAACTAATGTATATTGATAAACGCTTCGCTGACGATATCGTTTTGTTTTCGAACACATCTGCGGAACTCGAAACCATGCTCGAAGAACTGAGCGCGGCAAGTCTTGAGATTGGACTGAAGATGAATAGGTCAAAAACAAAGCTTATGACCAATAGCTGTTAATAGATACGTCGATGAGTACATCTACTTGGGCCAGATCGTCTCCTGCCACAATAGGCAAGAAAAAGAGATCGAACGCCGAATCCAAAATGCCTGGTAGAGCTACTGGTCCATGAAAGCGTACTTGAAGGGAGACCTCCCTCTGACACTTAAACGCAAACTCATCGACGTCTGCATTTTGCCCATCCTTACTTAAGGTGCGCAAACGATTGCCAAAGTGCTATGGAGCGTAGCATTCTGGGAATCAAAAGATCAGAATGAGTGCGCAACTCTGACATACGCTCCAAGACGGGAATCGCGGATGCGGGTCGAAAAACTGCGACGTTAAAATGGGAGTGGGCGGGCCATGTATGCAGAATGAACCCTGAAAGATGGACAAAAATCGTCATCCAATGGCAACCGACCGATGGACGTCGACTACGCAGCAGGCCCAAAAAAAGATGGTGTGACGATTTCAATACGTATGTCCAAGAATGGCAAGTAAAGGCATTGGATAGGGAGGAATGGAGAGACTTGGGGCGGGTCTTTGCCCAGCTGTAGGACTCTGCAGACTAAATTAAAAAAAATATATTAATAAATACTATTGTGAGGTAGAATTAATATGGAGGTTTAGAGGAGAAGATAAAAGAATAAAGCTTCGTGAGAAAACCTATAACGTTCAGATGGTTTCTGAAACGCAACATGATTTAAATCATCTGACAGGGAAACCAACTAGATCATCATTACACGTACGAACGTGTCATTACCACAATAATTGTGAGTATCTCAGAGTATTCATTGATTGAGTAACCATCGAAAACGTTTTACCTTACGACGCTTTTCCTCACTCTAGAAGAGATTGTCTAAGCTGAAATTACGCACGGCAATACCACAATATTCAAAACTTAATTACCTGGCTAGTAAGATGTTATTTGTAGATATGCTGACTGTAGTTTGAAAATCGAACGATGCGTGCTCCTTCGTTTGAGTCTTAACCGGCAACAGGGCAACAATTATTATTATAATTGCAAGTTTCTAACTTGAAATTCTCGTGTGCGTAAGTGGGCGATGTAGGGCGCGTCATTTAGCTTAGAGAATTCCTAGCAGAAATAATAATAATAATATCCTCCAAGTGATATTTACTGTACACAACATTCTTTAAATAAATAAATATTTTACAACATCACATACATTGATTCAACAGTGGGATTACAAATATATACATATAAAACTTTTTTTTTGTAAATATATACTTATAATACATAGAAAACAACCACACTAATACAAAAATACATGTTTATGCACACATCCTTGGACCAAAGGCAGCGTTCACTACCACTATTCCAAACGGGTCGTCATTATAGTAGTGCTCAAGTGTACGCGCAAACATAAATGCACTCCCTTTTCCCTTACCCTCAATATCCCATGGGACACTAATGTGACACGACCGGGAGGGATCGTGCCCGTGCTTTTTCGAGGCACGGTACTAGACCGCCAACTTCAGACTCCGGGTTGACACTAATTTCTTATCGCAAATTTAGGTACCTACAAGTTTTGACTCGCCCTGGGGATCGAACCAGGGACCTCTTGCGCAGCCGTAGCTTTGAAGCACTACCAGTGGGTAGCGTGGACAGCGCAGTAATGACCCATGCACTGTGCTGTCGAGGCAGTCAAGTGTAACAGAAATACGCTCCCTCAAAATGCAACATTATTTCAAGTTAGTTAGTTAGACTGACCGGATAGCGCAATTGGTAGTGACCCTGCCTCTTACGCCAAAGGTCGTAGGTTCGATCCCCACCCTGGACAAACATTCGTGCGATGAACACTTGTGTTTGTTCGGTGTCTGGGTGTAAAATATGTATTTAAGTATATATTTGTGTTCCTCTGTTGTCTGATATCTGTAACACAAGTGCTTAAGCTACTTAGTACGGAATCAGGTCAACGTATGAGATGTTGTGAGAATTAAGTTACATCATTCATTGTCCTCCCTCTTCTATCTTATGTCCTTTACCTGAAGGTTGTCTGGTAGAGATCGTTCCCAGCGATAAGACCGCCTAAATTGTAAATTGTATCTCTGTATACCTAGCTTCTAAGTTTTGTATGTTGTGCAATAAAGAGTATCTATCTATCTATCTATTGTTTTAAGTTCCTCTGCTCCATATGTCCGTTACGACGACGTAAGGAAATATTTGGCAAGTTTTCATATTTCGTAAAATCCTAGCCATAAAATATGAAAACTAGTTAACAAACTGAACAGAGACAAAAGGCGGCTGGTGCCAAATTCGAAGCGGAAGGGAGTCCAATGAAGTTTTCTAGTGGAAAACTTTGACTGTTATCCGAGAAATGAGACTGCATTCATTTCAGAAAAAAGCTCAAAAGACAATTTTATTATTGTTCCTATAGAAGATTAAATGATTAATGACATACGAGTATGTAGACGTAAACTTTTTATAAAGCCGTCAATGGATTAAAAAAATGGATTTAATAATTAAATAAATGTTGATCACCAGTACACATGATCAATATGGATATATTCATCTGCTGGTGCTTTGAATCGACACAGCTATAAAAATAAACCGAGACAAAAGCTTATAAAATAACTGTTTTCTTGTATGTATATATAACTAGCTGACCCGACAGACTTCGTCCTGTCAAAAAAAATTGTAATGTGGCAACAAATATGAACTTTATATAATAGCAATAAAACTCAAATTGATTCTACGTTTTAGTTAGAAAACGTTTGTATGTGAAATAGAAAAGGACTGTTTTTAGGGTTTTTCTGAAAATTATTCGATTTTTTTCTCGCCGTAAACCATCCTTGGACTTCAACGAACATTTTAAAAAAAGAATTTGCCAAAATGGTCCAGGCGTTGTTGAGTTATGCGTTTGCCAACACATTTTGCGATTCATTTTTATATTATAGATATATTTTTCACTCTTCGCAATTATAATTTCGAAAGTTAACAAAACTCCTACCAAGAGGCACTTCATCCATTTGCTGAAGTCGGTTGATCGAGTTGGCACCAACTTACCCTGTGGACACGGCGCAGCACACCTTGGCGGTGTGTGCGCCGTGGGCACAGGCTCGCCACGCTTTGGTGGCAGAGGTCGGCCAGGACCTCTCACTCTCCAACATAGTGAGAGCTATATTGGCGAGTGAGGGTGCCTGGAAGGCCTTTGCTGCTTATTGCGAGCACGTGATGGCGGCGAAGGAGGCGGCGGAGCGCGAGCGAGAGGCAGATCCTCTCGCTCCCGCGATCCGCAAGGCACGTAGAGGGAGGAGACGACGCCAATACTTGCGTCTCCTTCCCCTGCGAGGAGCAGGTCCGCTGGTGCGTGGGGCTGTAACCCCACCACCGGCATTGCACGGACCTCCTCCTACGCCTGGTGGGGACGGCACAGCTCTCTCGGCTGTCCCCACTCCCTCCCCCGACCCCGGGGGAGGAAGCGCCGTGCCCGCCGTGTAGGCGGGCTTCCGTCCGGGAGGGGTCGTGGTGCCAGGTTTCGTACCTCACCCCATGACCTCTCCCACTATGGACGATGAGGGAGAGCCCCAGGAGTTTTAGTCGGTATACCCCCGCCTTCTGCGGGGGGGAGTCCGACATAACCCATCCGTTTACAGACGGATGGGTATGCGTAACGCATTTCTCCTGGGTGACCAAAAAAAAAAAAAAAAAAAAAAAGTTGGCACCAACTAAATGATTTAGGTGTCTTTCTCTGCCTTTTTACTTGTTTTTGTTAATTCCTTACGTCATACTAACAATAACGGATCGAATGTAATCCTTAAATTGAAATAAATTATTATTAAATAAATAAATAAATATTTCACAACATCACATTATATTGATTTGACTCCGAGATAGGTAGCTCGAGCACCTGTGTTACGGATATCAGAGTCAACAGTGGGATTACAAATATATACATATAATACTTTTCTTTTGTAAATACATACTTATAATACATAGGAAACACCCAGACCAATACAAACAGACATGTTCATGCACACAAATGTTTGTACTGTGCGGGGACCGAACCCGTAACCCTTGGATCACAGGCAGCGTTCACTACCACTGTTCCAAATGGGTCGTCAACATTAAAACATGAAAAGCCTTTTTCAGAAGTTGTGATACAGCTTACGACCATAAAAGCCTTTCGCTAATTTAAATTTCAATCCAACAGGAAACATACGCTAACATTCAGCAATTTTACATTCAATTTAAAAATACACGTTTCATTTTACGTTAAATTAAACACAAGAGAAAATGAATCAAGAGAAGTCAAAGGTAATGAATACATCTGTTTTGAATTTTGACAAATAAAACAAATTAAATCTTCAATTAATAAAACGTCAAAGTTGCCAGCCGAATGAGAAAGATAAATAATAGAAAATTACCGAAATATTTTGTTATTTTCTCAGAGTACTAGCCGATTTGTCACAACTTGCCACAAAAGGACGAAGTTTTGTAATTCAAAGTTAGTTATTCAATTGACAGATATTTATGGCGATCTGCGAGTATTGGTGTTTACTCAAATACTCATTAATCAAATTGAAATTTAAGAAAAATTATGAAGCCAAGTAAATACATTATTTATGGACGAAATAAACCAAAAAGTTCTTAGCTTTATAAAGCAGGCAAAAAGTTTTGTAATTCAAAGTTAGATATTCAATTGACAGATATTTATGGCGATTTGCGAGAATTTGTGGACTCAAATATTCATTAATCAAATTCAAGTTTAAGAAAATTATGAAGTCAAGTAAATCAATTATTTATAAACAAAATATTTAAAAAATCTTAGCTTACATCCACATCCATCAGTCTGAACCCATTAAAATGAATACTAATTCGTACTTCTGTTAGCATCAGAATCAACGAAGGCACCTCTCATCTTATCGTGTAGGTAATTCCCAGTTGCATCCAAAGCTGTCGCTCTGGAGCTTAGAGTACGCTTGGACTTTGATTCAGAATTTAGGGAGTCAGGTAATTACAATGAAGCGACTGCCATCTGACCTTCGCAACCCTTTAGAGGGGAATCAGACCAACTGAATGACAATTACATGTTTCTAAAACTATCCCAAACGTGCAGGTTTCGTCACGGAGTTTTCCCTCACCGCCGAGCTGATGACAGAAATACGCACACAGATTTGAAAATCCAGAAGAGCATGCTCGGATTCGAAGCACGACCCCCGTATAGAAGGCGCGTTCTGAACTGACCTACAATCGCTCAACCAAGGCACCAGAAACAATAAATATAAATACAAGAATTAATCACAAGGATTGGTGCCAACGGTAAGGAACTAACCCATCTTTCCTGGTTGTTCATTTCCTCGTAGTTTTACTAACAAAGAGGACTATTCACCATAAAATTCATCTTCACTCGCTAATGCATAGCCAAACTCAGTTTGAAGTGACCATTGTCACTTCTAACTACAGTAGTATGTAGATTTTGAAATAGTAAAGTATCAGCCCATATACAGTCCCACGGCAGGGCAAATGCCTCCATCATAGAAATCAAGTCATCGCTACTATGATGGGATAAGGCTTAATCACCACGCATGCCTAACGCAGATTGGTGATCACAACCCGAGCAATGTTCCAAAAATGCAAAACATACTTTTTGCTCGACCCGGGAATTGAACCCAGGGCCCCGAGACCACGGCCCGGTACTTAAACCACTAGACCAACAGGGCGTTCAGATTTTGGAATACATTAACAGAAATAATTATAGCCATTACGGCTGAATTTCCAACTATGTTAGCAACTATGACGACCAATGGACTGGAAATTTGATTTGGGTTGGGTGTATCACCAAGCGTGCGTTTATCTCGTGCACAGGAAAACACAGTCTTATGGAAACCAAATTGTTACAAGGGAAATAAAAGTCCCTCCAATCGCGATGGAGTGGTAGCGCCAGGCTTGGCTTGACGCCACAAGGGATGTCATGTTGCTTATAGTCTGCGTGCAATAATCTATGAGCGGCGATTACTATTTACCATCAGAGAGATACCGATAGTTAGTCTCCATATTTTATCAACAAAAAGATTAGAATCTTTTGATTTAATCTAAGATTAGAATAGTTATTTACAGGATTTCTACCATGTACCTTATTTTTGAGTGTCCGTATAAGGTACATGGTAGAAATCCCGTAAATAACTATTCTAATGTTAGTGACCTTGAAAGTTTAACAATAAAAAAAATAGATAGCTGGCTTCACGAATATGGATCCTAAAGACCGTGCAAAGTGGAGAAGCATAGCAGAAAATGGACTCCGGGCTGTGAAGTGACAGCTTTGGAATCAAAATACGTATGGCAACCGAAAAAATACCCGATGTGATTTATGATGATAATGATATAGTAGCATAAAGTAAGATAGGATATTTTGACGAGTTCCGCTCCGGTGACCGGAGAATGAGCCACCAAAACAGTCTGTAAAAACAACAGATCAAAAGCTAACGGGACAAAAATACAACAATTCTTCAGACCCTGTCAATAGACTTTATATAAGACATCGTGTATTAAGCTATAACGAGTAATCAAGTATGATTGTGGGCGAATGCCTCTCATGACATAGTTTGTATTCTAGGTACATATTTTATCTCATTCAGCCGAGTACGAGACGGATTCGCAAAGATGGGTTCCACACCTTTCCCTATCTATACAATAAAGTAATAAAAAGTATCACCCTATCACCCTATCACCTATACTACTGTCCCACTGCAGGGCAAATGCCTCTATCATAGAAATCATATACTACTATGATGGGATTAGGCTTAATCACCACGCTTGCTTAAAATAGAAAGTCCGAACTAGTGATGATCACTAACCCGAACTACGTTCGAAAAATTCGAAACATCCTTTTTTTATCCGAGAATTGTACACGGGTCCTGGAGTCGATTACCGGAATTATAATTATTTATTGCATGTTTACTAATTATAAGATGTTCCACAGAAGTGCCCTACATTTATTCTGAGACAGAAGGTAACTGAGACACAATGTGACACAAAGTATAAGAGATTATAGCCCGGTACTTAAACCACTAGACCAACCAGGCGTCTATCTATACAATATAAGACCTGTTTGTATAGGAATGTTTTATTGGTGCCCTCATTGTCGCCTCTAGCATAAAAAACAATCGTCTACCTGTTGCCGTTAAAACTGCAAAGAATTGATGTTATTTGTATGACTACCAAATGCGCCATCTAGGCAGTCAGTACATATGTTGAGGAACTGTTTATATTAAACTATATACCTATATGCTCGGAGTCTCCCTGCGTGATCGTATCAGAAATGATGAGATCCGCAGGAGAACTAAGGTTACAGACATAGCCCAAAGGATTGCATGCCTCAAGTGGCAATGGGCAGGGCACATAGCGAGGAGAACAGACGGCCGTTGGGGCAGAAAGGTCCTGGAGTGGAGGCCACGCACAGGAAGTCGCAGCCGTGGCAGGCCCCCCACAAGGTGGACCGACGATCTGGTGAAGATCGCGGGAATCCATTGGATGCGGGCGGCACAGGACCGATCTGTGTGGAGAACATTGGGGGAGGCCTATGTCCAGCAGTGGACGTCTATTGGCTGAAATGATGATATACCTATATATAAGAAACTAATGTATAAATAAAGAATTTGTGAAGTCCGAATAATTTGAAAGCAGAAGTTTGAAAGAAATCTCATTAGCGGCGTTTAATTACCAATGGAAGCTAACAAAGGTAACTTGAGCCTTAAGCTTTGTACTTAAGTAAAAGTTTAAGCTTTGTCTAAGGATGCAACGTAAATGGTACTCGTACTAGTTAAAGGAGTTTTCCTGTTCCGGTGTTAGGGCGTACTGACTACTGAGAACACCAATGCATTTTTATTAATTGCGGTTAATTATATTACATATATTCATTTATTTATTTATTTATTGTTGTGTCTACCAACGATTGTTACAATAAATAAATAATAAATAAATAAATATTTCACAACATCACATACATTGATCTGACTCCGAGATAGGTAGCTCAAGCACCTGTGTTACGGATATCAGAATCAACAGTGGGATTACAAATATACATATAATACTTTTCTTTTGTAAATACATACTTATAATCACCCAGTCCAATACAAACAAACATGTTCAGTGCACACAAATGTTTGTACTGTGTTGGGATCGAACCCGCAACCCTTGTATCAGAGGCAGCGTTCACTACCACTGTAACAATCGGGTCGTAAATAATACTTTTAACTTAAATACATGATGCGATTAGAGCTAATTGTACAATCTCTTATAGGTAAACTACCACATGCAATGTAAGGAAAACAGAGAAGAGAGAATAGTACTACAATTTACAATTTTACATCTAAATATAGTTTCATATACATTTTCTCTTGTAATGTTGACAAGAGAGTCAGAGAATATATCGAATTGATCACTGAGGGAATTGAGAAGCCTACAGAAGCGTGAGATAGGGGAGTTAGCTCCTAGAATAGTCCTACGAAATTTAAACAATAAAACTCTCTGGAAGGCGCTCGAGTATGATATTTTTATTTTTTGAAGAGCTATTTTGAGATTAGCATTAGTAAATATAGCAGATAACAAATTTCTTACTATGTACGGTCAAAGAATGAAAAGGTTCGTCAGTTTTCAAATTGATTCGTTTGATATGCTATGAGCACTTATTACCTTTCGTAAATTTGTCAGAGTAATATCTGTTGCACAGAAAATTATTCTTAACTGTTACATCAGAAAGTTCAGATTTGCTTGTAGCAACATTGATTCCTTTATATGTAAAGAAAATCAAAAGAATGTTGGCAGATCTTTTTAAAACTGTACCTATTGTTGGTATAACTGATTCTTGCCGTGCAAGCGAAAATTTACCTTAAGGTGACGAACCTTTTTATTATCTGTACCGTACATCTCTGACTTGATAGCATACTAAGTAAGTACATATATAGCTAATGCGCTTGTGTTAGGGATATCAGACATTAAAGGAATTACAAATATTATAATTACAAGACATTCAGTCACATTATAAACACAAATAAGTCCATAACACGACCTTTGACGCTATAATGATGTCAGATCACTACCAACTGTTTTTATGTGATAGGTGGCAGACTAGCAGACAGATTACCTGATGGTAAGCGATTGCCGCCACTCATGGACACGCCCGACACTAGTGGAGTCACAAGTGCGCTGCCAACCTTTGAACCCCCCTTTCCCCGATTGGACCTCCGGTACCCTCACCTCACGCACCGAAACACAGCACAGTGCTGCTTCCGCACTGCCATGGTGTCACTCCGGTCGAGCCGGTCCATTCACGCCGATGCGTGGCTCTCCCACGATCAAATGTAGTTGATTGGTTCACATTTCATAAATTTTGCACCGTCTTTTGTAATCTAGGTTAATCATTATTTAAAAACGTGTTGAAAAATAAGATTATGTTTAATTAGGCAACTAGAGCGTAGCTCAATGGATAACAATTTGCCTTTCATACGGGGGGTACGTGGTTCGAATCCGAGCGTGCACCTCTGGATTTTTCAAATCTATGTGCATATTTCTACCATTATCTCGGCGGTGAGATAATACTTCATTGGCCGTGTGGCCCCGGCAGAGTAGAATAGGCCACCCTCACTTTTACCGAGGTGTCGTAAAAGGCGACTAAGGTAAAGCATTTATATCAAAACCCTCGCCAACCAGTCTGCCAAGCGTGGTAAGTATGGCAATTACCCCTCATGTGATTGAGGGAGGCCCGTGCCCCAGCAGTGGGTCAAATGGGCTGACGATGATAATGAAGTAATCTCATTATCATTATACACTAAGCAGTTACATATGCAGAACGACGACTTCTGGCATAAGCAACCCAATGCCTAAAAGTATACTTATACTTTGTACTTATAATGCCTATTCAAATACTGATAATATAAGTCTGAAGTAATTAATAAAGAAATTTTGCATTTTGTATTTGTAATCAGTCTATACAGACTTTTATGAACTAATTTGCGCGTGGGTGGCAAATAAATCACAATAGTATTCGTAAAACTACTAGAGTCTAGATTTATTCCGAATACATGATGGCAACGGCGAGAATCTCCCCTCCTCCTCACTCCTCACCCACCCGTGGCCCTCTTGATTATGAGTATGAGTAGTACAAATACTTGTACTATAGGACAAAAACTCTCCCCTCCCCTCACCCGCGGTGTCTCCTGATGTGCGCCCCATCCCCGGCCCAATACATCCATGCCTAAAGGAGTGGCCACACTGGCGGATTGCGAGCGTTTTCAAAGCGGAGCGATAACGCAGCGACCAAGTCGCAGCTGCGCAGCGTTCACGCCGCGTATGCGCAACTGGTTCACCGGCGCACAGTGGACGAGTCGCCTAAGTAAGGGTTGGACATCCTATGAAATATCAAACTAAATAAATAAATAAAAAGTCCTTTATTTCAACAGTACTTTTTACAATTTTTTTACAAAACATAGACACTTGTATTGTAAAAAACCCGCTTGTCACCTTACGGCCAGCTAGACTATAGGTACTATTTTAACCAAGGTACTTACTTAACAACAAAAGAAAAAAAAAAAACAAAAAGTGATTCATAAGAAATAATAATGAGGTGTAGCAGCTCAAGTGATTCTAAACTAAACTAACCTAGAAGATTAAAGCTTATTTATTATTACCTTGCATTAACACTATCTAGTGCTTAATATTTCATTTATAATATCCCATATAATCTTTTCTAGGTGTGTTAATAAGTCTTGTAAAAAGAAAGTTGATAAAAACACGAAGATATTGTAGTTCGTTTTCTTGACATAATGATGATACTAGCTTATTTATAAATCTATCTTAATATGTGAACCGATATTCTAGATTGAAATTGTAAGAATACCGTTAGTACAACAGCAGCTAACTTCGGTCAGTTAAGGCCTTTTTTTAAAGACCAGATAAAAGTTATTTTTGTTGAGTTTAAAATATTTGGCTAGTTTGGCGGACATCAAAGTACAATAATATATAGCAGGAGAGGTACTAGAATGTCCTCCATAAAAATTGTATCCGGCTTTAAACGGAAATGTTGAGAAAATTACCATTAATACATTAACGCCTACAGGAAACAGTCGAACAATGCGCAGTTTACATATATACAATATCTGTTCTCATATCAGGATACAATTAATAGATTTACATATAAGCTAGTATGATTATTATGTCAAGAAAACGCTGTACAATATTTTCGTGTTTTCAATAACTTTCTTTTTACAAGAATTATTAACACACCTAGAAAAGATTTTATGGGATATTATAAATGAAACATTAAGCACTAGATGGTGCTAATATAAAGTAATAATAAATAAGCTTTGATCTTTTGGTTTTATATTTCAAAAGATGTCCTACCCTTAATTAGGTGACCGTCCACTGTGCGGCGTGTGCGGTGTGACCATAAAAAAATGGCGTTCAGACTTATCTCCACGGTGAATACGGCGTAAATCCTGCGCAGCCGCGACATGGTCGCTGCGCGTCGTCGCTTCGCTTTAAAAAACGCTCGCGATCCGCCAGTGTGGCAACTCCCTTATGGAAGAATAGAATGTCCTAGTTACTAATAAAAATAATTTGGAATGTATCCAATAAAGATGGATAACTCTTTAGTGATATTTTTCTATCGACTAGTAATAACAAGAGCCAAGATTTGCCGAAGAGATGAAAAGAGTGAAAAATGCTACGTTAGCTATAAGTCATTTTTAATATTTATGATCATTTCAATAAATTATTTGTGGATATATTATATAGCTTGCTGACATTTAGTAATAGTAATAATTTACAAATGTAAAATCTAACTAGAGATACGCAAAGTATATCACTGAAATAAAAAAATGATAGGTAATATATTTTTGATCTCTAGTTAGACATATATACTATATCATTCTGTTATATCTTCAACTCATTTAGATTACAGAATAAAACATTTTTTCAGTTTATACTTAGTTAATCATTAAGTGAGTGAATGAGACTCTTTTCTATAACCATTATGTAACTAGAATTCTGCCATGACCAAAAAGTAAGAAGGAGAAAAGGTAAAGTAGCCCATATACCAAGCTTTCACACCCGATTTGCTCAACTAGTTTTCACATTTGAAAGAAAGAAAGAAAGAAACATTTTATTGACCATCACATTACCATTTGACACTTAATTCTACAACAAAATAAACAAAAAGGTGACGGGTAGGGTCCTTTACTTTTATAATTAAAAAAAAATCGGTTTCATTATAATCTAGGCACTTTAGCAATTTGGTAAGTTCTTATTTACATTTCCGTGTTGTCATTGGATAAATATGAAGGCGACGGGTAGCTCTAACTAGCGACACCAATCGATTTAAACTGTTAGCAATAACGGATATCTTTTTAACAATTTTGAAACTGCAGCCTCTCGGAAAATACTTATACTGTTTATTTAATACTTATACTCAACTTTTGGGTCTGCTTTTGTACTCTAAATTTGAATTACTGCCAAAAACGGCCACTTATGGCGTTAATCCAAATTTTGAGTGCTTAAAAAGATTGAAAAGTAGTGCACAATTATTAAATAAATAGTATAAATGTTTGCTAAGAGACTCCCGCTCCAAAATTGTTTAAAATAGATCCGGTTGACAATTTGAATCGATTGGTGTCGCCAGTAAGGGCTGCCCGTCGCCTTTATATCTATCCAATGACAGAAAGGAAATGTTAATCAGAACTTACCAAATAGCTAAAGTGCCTAGATTATATTGAAACCGATTTTTTTTATTAAAAAAGAAAAAGACCCCTAAACACACACACACACACACACACACACACACATACACACACACACACACACACACTCATACACGCATATGTACTACAAAACCGCCCTTATCATATAATTTGTAGCAATCCCTATACCTTTTGTTGTGAAATGTTTTTCCATTTAGTGGCTTCAAAATAAAAAATATAATTATAGTAAATGTTAGTTTGTACTTTAAGATGTATTTAAGGTGACGGGTAGGGCACACTAGCAACGCCAATCGGTTTTAATTTTTTGCTACTAAACCGGACCCAGCATTTGTGCATGGTTATTTAATAAATAGTATAAGTGTTTGCCGAGAAATTGTCACCCGGAAATTGTTTGAAATAGATCCGGTTTAGTAGCGAAAAATTAAAATCGATTGGCGTCGCTAGTGTGCCCTACCCGTCACCTTAAGGCAGAGTGACTTTCTCTGACAGATACTATTCGTTGACCTAATTCTAATAGGACGTATCTCATTTTCTAACATTGGGCTCCTGGAGCCCAATTCTCGGGCTCTTGACATTTACCATCATACGAATATGTATCACTAAAACATTGTTTTTGTGTGGATTTCATGTGACATCCGTCATGTTTTTTTATATCGAAAATCCCAAGAATTGGGCTGCAGAAGACCAATGCTAAAAAATGAAATCCTCTTAGAATTAGGTCTACGTATTATACTTAATAGGGGAAGTCTACACTTAATTTGTAAAACAATTTGATTTTAAAATAAACATTTATTTATTTAACTATTACGAAAACGTAATACATGGAAGTCAACGGAATTGATCGAGCGATAGGACATATATATATTCATTTAAGCTTAATGTAATGACGAAACAAAAGAGATATAAAAAACCCATTACAGTATCCCGCCAAATCGCTTCAGCGAAAAATTACTTTAGTTTAAACCAAGCTTTCGCAAAACCTCAAATCGTTTTAAACCACATGAAATCCTTTGCTATTCCTCTGGCTCTGGTGTAATTGGCTACTTACGCCTGCCTTCAATTGGCAGATCGAATTCGTATTAGGGCGTTTTATTGGATCGTTCGGTTTAAAATGCGTGTCATTACGCAGACCGCGAATGTCTGTGGGAGACTAGAGACAAGTTGGAAAGGTGACAACTAAAGATATAGGCTAAAAAGCTATTTACACTTCACAGATTTGAAGACCTGCTACTGTCGGGTCAAAAAATATGTTAATCAAAATAATATCCTCTAACTGATTATGGCTACGGCGGCTAATCTCAACGATCAGCCACGTAAGCAGGATATATAGTGCTCAAGTGTGTGCGCAAGCACTAGTGCGCGCATTCTCTATTCCCTTACCCTAATATTACGATAGGACACCAGCGTGACCGGAGAGGGATTGGACGCAGGACAAATGGGCCTTCCAGTCTCCGGGCTGACACTAAAAATTTCTTACCGAAAACTTAGGTACAAACTTTTGGCCCGACCCGTGTCCTCTTGCGCAAGCGTAAGTTTATAGTGCGACCCACTAACCCCTATCGCTAACGAGGCACTCATTGGTTGGCGAAATAAGGAAGCAATATAGGCAGTTAGGAACTTCCAAACGAAGGCAAGTGAGAAGACATAAGTTCTGATGTCAAAGAGTGTGTTTACAAAAATATCAACTGTACTATTCGAGTTCTGCATCATAACGTTGCAGTTACCCACTTGCAAACTACTTTGCAATACCTACGTAATATTTATAAGGCAACGTAGTTTCTATATCTTCTCCAAGTAATCATCAGCATCAATCATAGGGCAGGAGAAGGCCTGGTAGAAGACCGCATTTAACGGAGAGCGACTCGAATCGTCGACTGCCAAGATATTTCTAATCGGCTTGACTCCTTGGCACTGCGTAGAAATGTAGACTCGCTATGTATATTCTACCGATTATACTATGGGGAATGCTGTGAGGAATAGGGTATTTGACTATGCTCTCGAGCTTAAAATGTAAATATTTTATCAAAATATAGGTAAATATGTGCCAATAGCAAAAATTCTCAATTAAAAATATAACGGCTAGCCGGTTTTATAGTCATTCAAAGATTCACGGGCAAGTCCATTTTAAAAGTATGAAATTATTAAAAATGAATTAAACTTTTGAATAACCTATACAATTCGCACCAACTACTATCATAAAACCATTGACATAAACGAAACATTTGATATAGATACCATACAAAATTCAAATGAAATGCATAAAAAAATACTTATTTGTGACGTCACATCTCAGTAGCCATTTGTATGGAGCGTTTTGGGTTTGCCCAAAATAATGTGATTTTAAAGTTGTAGTTTAAATGAGAATTTTTTCAACGATGTTTCTATCATTGAGAGGTCTTTTGATTACAAAAATAAAAAATAAATAGTCAAAAACCGTATTGTTCGGACTGATTCCTGCCGCTTCATTCCGTCATCGTTCATCATCTAGATGGTTGGCAGTCTTCAACTGTGCAATTCTCAAGAAACTTTCTACCTCGAACGACAAAACTGTGGAATGAACGTCCGTGCGGCGTTATCCAGGTTGCAAATAGCCCTAATGGTTGCCAACCTTCCGAAGGATACGGCACCATAAGAAATCGTAGTTTCTGTATTACAGCACAAAGTCCTAACGAGCCCAGTGACCTTCAATAATGTTGCGCCTAATTTTGGAACATCCCTCTTTTAGTAACATATAATACGTACGGGACTTATTATATTTATAGATAGATAGGTCCTCATTAAGTCTCATGGCATTCATCACTGGTACTTATTGAGCAAACTAAGAGGTATCAATTCTGGGCCACAGAACTCCGCACTGATTGGGACATTCTATTGTTCCTTCGCCCATTCATACCTGAATGTGTAAGACCCTTGTGTCAAAGGAGTTCTACGTGATGAAATGATAATCATTCGGTGGAACCTATTGAATTTTGGGCCAGGACAAGCTTCTCATTTTATTGAACCGATTGTGCTTTATAATGTATTATAATGAAGCTCGAAAGAGAACTGAGGTTATACAACGTAAAGTGATGGTTACCAATTTGTACGAATATCTCTATTAGTGTTGTGGATCAATCGATAGTTTCCCTATCGATAGCTAATCCTCGAAAATCATTCCGGCTATCGATAGTACTATTAATAGTAGTATTTTTCAAAACTATCGATAGTATCGGACATTAGACAATCGATAGTATCTATAGTATTAGCGTTATCTATAGTATTGATATAATTTTACTATCCATAGTATCGATACTATTGATTTTACTTTTGCTATCGATAGTCTATCGATACGCAATCTCTATGATTGACTTGGAAAAACGATGCTTCGGCACGGATAGGTTTCATCGGAGTGATCCCATGGCGCTTTGTTTTACCAAGATTTTTTTTTATTATCATTCAATATATCCACATTTTATTATGTCACTTGAGAGATTAAACTAGCTTGAAACTAGCTAAAGAAAATGCTCTCGTACTGACCGCTTGAAAGAAACATAATTTGCTGGGAGACTTTTTAATTTCATCAGGCAGCGAGTTTCAGAGCCTGATGACAGACAGGGTATAAGAGTTAGAGACACTAGCAGACTTGTGGAGAGGTGTGTATAGCTTAAGCATGCTACTTGGACGGAGATGTCGGGAACTGAGTTCGCTTTGGAATTTAAATTTAGATTTTAAGTATTCAGGAGCGTGAGGATCTCTGAGAATTCTGAAGAGGGAACAGAACAGTCTAAGGTTTCTTTGTTGGAGGATTGGGAGCCACTTTAGCTGATGACGGTACGGAGATATGTGGTCGTACTTACGTACGCAGAAGATAAATCGGAGGCAATCGTTAAGGAGGCGCTCAAGTTTGTTTAGGTAAACTTGGGACAGGTTCGTGCAGCAGATATCAGCATAGTCCAATAGCGGTATCACTAGCGCTTGAACCAGCATAATTTTAGTGCAGGAGGGTAGGATGTTTTTAAGATCGGTTAATAGTGCGCAACGTGCCTGACACTTTTCGTACTGGTTTCAGTAATTTGTTTATCCCAAATCAGTGAGTTATCCATAAACAAACCAAGAATCTTAACGTGAAAGGAACAGGTAAGGGGGGTACGAGCATACGTAAGGACTGAGTTAGCTAGATTTTGTTTGGCTGTTTGGCGTGGACCACCAGCAACACGAGCCTGACACTTTGTCAGGTTAACAGAACTGCCAAATTTCACCGTTGACCATTTGAGGATAGCATTTAGGTCATGATTTAAAGCATTGACAGTTTTGTCAAAAGACTCAACGTCCGTCTGTTCATAGAGCTGCAGGTCGTCAGCGTAAAAGTGGTAAGAAATGCCCAGATCGCATGTAATTCCATTAATAAATATCGAGAAAAGTGATGGGAAAAGGATTCCGCCCTGTGGTACCACTGAGTCAAGATCGCACCATCCAGAGGATTCCTGATTGACACTGACAGCTTGTTGTCGACCACGAAGATAAGGGGTAAACCATTCTAGAGCTGGTGGCGAGACATCAAGATTCGACGATAGTATGGCAAGAAGGATATCGTGACTAACAAAGTTAAAAGCGTTGGAAAAATCGATCAATACAATAACAGTCAATTTCGACTACTCTATGCCAACTCTCATATCCTCAGTGACTTTCAGTAGTGCGGTGGTGGTACTGTGTCCATGCCAGAAACCAGACTGGTATGGACAAAAATTATATTACAAAAAACTAAGTTGGATAGTTGTTTGTGGACAACTGCTTCTAGTATTTTAGAAAGAAAGGGTAATATAGAGATGGGACGGAAGTGATTAAGGAGACAGGGATTTGCAATTTTGGGTAAAGGCCGGATATAGGCTTTCCGCCAGATGGAGGGAAAAACGCCTGAATCTAGGGAGAAGTGTATGATATGGGTAATTATAGATATTATAGAAGTAAGGATAGGGACCAGCATACTTCTAGCAATATTATCTCAGCCCACCGCTTTAGACTTTATGGAAGATACAATACAATTTTGCGGATCTCATCTACAGAAACGGGAGATAACATTAAATGGTTGAATAGGGGGAGGTGATGGGACAGTATATCTATCTCCGGATAGTGTGGGTTTTCCCGAAGCTTTGACGTTGTAGCAAAGTGAATAGTCAACTCTGAAAGCGAGTAAAGACAGCCTACGTTAGGGGTGACAGACTTACCTATGCCCAAACACTTAAGAAACTTCCATGTAGATACATGGAAGTTTCTTAAATTAATGGATGGATGCATACGAGGAATTCAATAAACTTTGGTGGAAATGCCGTCTCTTGGCAACTCTTACTATCAGTTTGCAGAGGTTCCTGGCTTCTTAAAGAGCGCCCAATCTGTTCACTTCTAGTCCGCTTGAATCGCCTAAACGCCCGGTCGCGTCTCGACATTGCTACTCTAACAAGTGGAGTGATCCATGGAGCAGGAGGACGCCTCAGTCTAACCGACCGCATCGGGGCGTGCGCATCATACAGATCAACATAAATGTATAAATTGAATTACAAGTTGTGTAATTCCACTGTTGGTTCTGATATCCGTAACACGGGTGCTTGAGCTACCTATTTCGGAGTTAGGTCAATGTATGTGATGTTGTGAAATAAATACAAGGATACTTTAATGAGTCAAAAACAGTCTCATTTGACTCATGAAAGTACAATATGTTGAGCTATCAGCTATAATCTGTGGTAGTACAATACATTGATTACTTGGATAACCGTTATCTTTAATCAGCATACTCATATTTTTATTTACTCATACCAAATATTGGTTCCTTAGTAAATTGGTTGGCGAAATAAGGAAGCAATAAAGGCAGCAATATATTCTCTGCGTCGACCAAATCGCTTTGCGATTAAGGAACTAAGTTCCTGGATTTTGCAGATCAATCTTGCTCAGAGATATGTGTCATTGTTGATTACGTGGATTGTGGAATTGGTTTAAGATAAGAAAATCTATTATTCCTACAAAATAGAGTTAATCCTTTAGATTTTAGCGTTGAATATTACACAAACTACGAATACAAGATCCCCAAGCTTGTCTGAATAATATTGTTACGAGTATTAGAGATAAGACTATTGTATTGATTGTATTTACATAATAATATGTAAATACAACTTAATGTTACTGTCATTTATGACAAAAACCAAATTTTTGTAACTTTTTTTTTATGAGAAAGGGAGGTAAGAAGAGCAAGCGAGTCACCTGATGGTAAGTGATCACCGCCGCCCATGAATAATTTTATGCACAACAAACCTTTTGCACAATAAACAGTATCTGTCTATCTATGTAGCGTATGATGCATGCGACACAGCGGCAACTGCACACACCACCGCGCGATACGATGGAGGCGCAAACAGCCGATGCCCGCGACCAGAACGTATACGCAGATACAAATATCTCGCATGTATGTGCCTGATAAAGTTAGACACATGCGAGATAATTTCTCAACACATTCAGACGAGACCAGAGTTTCACGCAATATCGCGACAACAGTCGAGAACTCTACTCGCGTTTTCCTTACCTCCAAAGAGTTCATCTTCAAAATTCCTAGCAGGAACTTGGTAGGATACATAAAGGGATAATACCCATAAATCCGCTTATAATAATAGCGAAGGATATTTTTTAATCACAAACAGCCTACATACTAAAATACACGAGGTCAAATATCTTTTGACTTAAAACACATTAATCAATATCAATTGAGAAGTTACGCAGCATATTTTCGGCCCATCTACGCAGTGCCTCGACTTTAATGCGTCTATATTGCCAGTGATGACATACGGAACCGAAACGTGGCCGCTTACAATGAGCCGCTTAAGAGGCTCAAAGTCACGCAGAGAACAATGGAAAGGGCTATGATCGCAGTCTTTTTGCGTGATCGTATCAGGAATGATGAGATCCGCAGGAGAACCAAGGTTAGAGACATAGCCCAAAGAATTGTATGCCTCAAGTGGCAATGGGCAGGGCACATTGCGAGGAGTTTAGATGGCCGATGAATCAGGAAGGTCCTCGAGAGGAGGCCGCGTATTAGAGGCAAGGCGTAACAGGTCCCCCGACAAGGTGGACAGATGATCTGTGAAGACGATCAGTGAGGATGTGAAGGTCGCGGGTATCCCTTGGATGAGGGCGGCACAGAACCGATCTGTGTGGAGATCATTGGGGGAGGCCGTGGACATCGGCATCGGCAGTGGACGTCTATTGGCATAAATGATGATGATGATGATGAATTAAGAAAAAAATTACAGTTTGTGTGACTATACGTAATAATTAAGCTTTTATTGTACTTGAGGCTTCGGCTACTGGTCACAAGAAAACTAATAGTGCTCGATGGAAAATTTGGGACTACTGTCAGTCCCAAAACGAAGTGAGGGCGGGCCACTAGTGTGTTCTTAAAGGCAAAACAAAAGCGTAACCATATTCCACGATCTGCGGATATTGTGCAAGTACAATAACTTTTGTATCAAATTTATGAATGAACAAGGCCTTTCTTGGAATCCCTTCTAAATTATCTACTTTAGTTCTGAAGATTCAAAACTTTAGTATTTCTAATGTATTTTGGTTTACACTTGGGAGCTAGCTTTCATTAGAGTATTGAATAGTTGTTGCTCATGACCTTCATATCCTTACCCCTAAGGGGCTGGGACTTAGGGGTAAGTACTTAATTGCAATTAAATGCTGTAAATCCTTTAATCTTCATCATTTTAGCCAATAGACGTCCACTGCTGGACATAGGCCTCCCCCAATGTTCTCCACACAGATCGGTCATGTGCCGCCCGCATCCAATGGATTTCCGCGATCTTTGCGTCGGTCCACCTTGTGGGGGGCCTACCACGGCTGCGACTTCATGTACGTGGCCTCCACTCGAGGATCTTTCCGCCCCAACGGCCGTCTGTTCTCCTCGCTATGTGCTCTCCCCATTGCTATCTGGGTGACTTTGAGCCTCCATAATCGGTACATTGTAAGCGGCCACGTTTCGGTTCCGTATGTCATCACTGGCAACACACACACATTGAAAACTTTCGTCTTGAGACACTTTAATCCTATGGAAGAGGATTTACAGGAGGATTCATACAATGGGATGTCACGCTTTGGCATGAATAGGGCGGCTCGACCGGAGTGATACCACAACCTCATAATAACCTATGAAAGAAAAAGGTACATTTCGTTTCTGTTTATATTATTACTAACCTTAGTAAGGAATGATAGTTTTCAAGAAAATATTAAAGACTATATTTCAGTGATCATACATTCATCTGAAATTATACTTCACTCACACATTACAATAAAACAGTTCTACACAGTCCCTTTATTTTATATAGGATTTTCTGAACGTAGATAAAATTAGATTTAGACTGTATTTTGGGGTAGTGGCAGAATACCAGTGTTTTGTCTGCTCGGGCAAAGCTATACACTGAGCCACGGCCTTTTTGAACTGCTGCAGCACACACGGATCACAACAGGTGAACAGCTTATTGCTGTTTCTATTTTTTTTGTTAATTTAATGCCTAATTATAATGTAATGTTCCTGTTTTCTTGCATGTGTGTCATTTGTTTAACTTTAATGTGATGTATATGCAGCAGTACAAATAAACGTTTTATCTATCTTTCTATCTATCTATCAGTGTAAATAATAAAAAAAGAACGGAGTGATTTTTGGTTCGAGTTAAAATATGTATTTGTCATGATTGAGTACCGCGAACGGGTCCCGGCGTGGTCAGCAGGGTTTGAAAGATTGGCGCGATTCTTTGCACATTTACCACCCGCCGTCATTATACCCCCTCCCACCCTCCAGTATACCCCTCGAGCAGAGTTATGAGGCGGTTATAATGACCTTGATAAGGGAAATATTAATAGCACGCGTAAATAGCTCGTCGTCAAATTATCTCAAGAGTCATAAGAGAGGAGAGAATTCTATGCTCCTAACCCAAGTAATAAGTGGGTAGGTAGGATTTTTTTTGAGTTAAGTAATTTAGTAGCAGTATTATGGTGACTTTTTGCTTATGAAATTAGTTATACATGTTATTGTTGTACTAGAAAAAAACGGCAATTTCGAAAGACCTATGATAAAAAAAAATCTGCGAAAAAAAACCGCCTTCAAAAACCACGAACTAAAAAGTGTAAAATAATATTTCTAACACTTTATACACTTCAAATAACATTTTATAACACTCGAGGAAAGGTGTTACCGAAGTCGGCGCCCAATACTATCTTGTAATTTAATACAACATCAATTATTAAACAGGGATTAGGCGCCGACTCCGCTAAAAACCTTTTCTCGAGTGTACTGTTATAAAATCTTATTTGAAGTCTATACAGTGTTAGAAATATTATTTTACACTTTTTGGTTCGTGGTTTTTGAAGGCGGTTTTTTTTCGCAGAAACTTTCTTTCAATCTTTTTAGTGTCTCTTTTTTTGGCAGTCCCTCCCTTCCAGCCTCGCCAAATAACTAAAAAACTAATTGTAAGTATAGTATTGAAAGAGTTATCCGTTTACTCCTTACCGTTGAGGAGCTGACCTTCCATCATCAGCAGAGCCACAAAACTATTACAGTCAGGTATAAATACTGGTGCAGTTTTGAAAACAGATACAAAAACATTACGTGTCCCTATAAAATTTTAGAGTTCCCTCAATTTTTCCAGGATCCCATCATCAGATTTTGATATCCTGATCATGGTACCAATCCGGAACTATCTATTTTCCAACTAAAAAATAATCATCTTAATCAGTTTATAAATGGAAAAGTAATCGGCGAATAAACATAAAATATATACATGTCGAATTGAGAACCTCCATTTTTTTTTGAAGACAGTTAAAAACATACCGCATTTATATAATAAAAAGTACAAGAAACCCAAACAGCATCCAAAATCTCGATAGTTGACTAGTAGGATGAAAAATGACCCTTATAAAACCCTTCTAAAGACCCTGCTGACGTAGGTAAGGTGACGTTCAGAAGGACAAATGACCGCTTTTAATATTCCAGGGATAGGTTTTATTTTCTCATGTGGCGAATATCTGTCGACATGGAATTTTGGAGTTCCATTTAGTAAAAAGTTCAAATAATAAATAACTTCTCATACCAGAAAAAGTTGTATACAGTTCTCTACAATTAGTTTGGGTAATATCTTCCAACCTATTACGGTTACGGCGGCCAATCTCAACGATCAGGCAGGATATATTATAGTGCTCAAGTGTGTGCGCAAACACAAGTGCACTCTCTATTCCCTTACCCTCATATTCCGATGGGTCACCAGAGTGACACGACTGGAGAGGGATTGGGCGCAGGACCAATCGGTACAAGACCGGCAACTTCCAGACTCCGGGCGGACACTAAGATTTTTTTACCGAAAACTTAGGTACAAATTTTTGGGCTGACCCGGGGATCGAACCCGGGACCTCTTGCGCAGCTGTCGCTTTGTAGTGCGACCCACTAACCACTGCGCCACCGAGGCAGTCACGCAAGATATATTGAATTATAGGGCACAAGAAGTGTGCAGACACCAAGTGCACTCTCTATTTCATACCCTCATATTTCCTGCTTCATCATCATCATTTCAGCCAATAGACGTTCACTGCTGGACATAGGTCCTGTGCCACCCGCATCTAATGGATTCCCGCGATCTTCACCAGATCGTCGGTCCACCTTGTGGGGGGCCTGCCACGGCTGCGACTTCCTGTACGTGGCCTCCACTCGAGGACCTTTCCGCCCCAACGGCCGTCATTGCCACTTGAGGCATGCAATTTCCTGCTTAGTGACTTTGAACCTGTTGATCAGCTGTGCCGTTAGTATCCACGATTTGGTTCTTTATGTCATAACGAGTAATGAACACACAGTATGTCATAATTTACTAAATGACTCAATTTAAACCAACGATGAAGAACATTCAACGACCCAAAGAAATTAATTCAGGACGTATCTGTAAACTTCTACATCCCTTTATAACCACGTGTTCGTGTAACCATTCTGAACAACATTTTGTTCAACGACTTTTCAATATTCGTCGAAAGAGTTTTCGGCTTTCCATACAAAATTACAAAGGCACGTGACCGACTATGTATGAAAAGTTGATGTTTTATGCGAATTTTCCAAAGTCATAGAAGAAAATTAAATGCTTAGCATTTTAAGGGACACTGATCCACGGGGACCTACTTCGTTTTAACTTTCCTTTATATTTACTTTTAGCTTATTTTTTCGTGTTTTTGTTCTTTGGTACAACCTAATAAATGTTGTTCAAAATCCTTATGTTCATAGATTCAATTTTTTTATGTGATAGGTGGCAGAAGAGCAGAGGATCGCCTGTTGGTCCCTACAGCACTTTATAAGCACGTATAATAAGAGCTAAAAAAGCTGGTTAAAGCACATTATAACAAGCACTTTAGCTCTTTATGTTCTATTACTGAACTTCGATTCCAAAAATTTACACCAATAAAAGTTTTGTTTTGTGGTTAGTGACAGACGAGCAGACGGAACACCTGATGGTAATTACGCGATTGCCACCGCCCATGGACACCCGCGACACCAGTGGTGACTCCGCTGATGTTGCTCCACACTCCACAAGTGCGCTGCCAACCTTTAAGGCCTCCAGTGCCCTCACTCACGCAGCTAAACAGCACAGTGTTGCTTCACGCCGGTTTTCTGTGTGGTATCCGGTCCCAGCCGGCCCATTCGTGTCGAAGCGTGGCTCACCCACGGTCACGGTTAATACCCAGCTTTTGCGATAAAAAAAATCTCAATATTTCCTCCTTTCACCCACCCCAATCATGTACGGTACAAGAGAACATCACCTTTTCCCTTTACCAGTGTAAGTCTGAAAGGATAGTCTGCTGGAAAACCAATTTCGCTCCAAGTACAATAGAGAAATATGGTTAAAGTTTTTATCCCGGCTCTTATATCAGTGTAACCCTTTCTAAGGGTCACTCCGGCGCCCATCTGTCTCCGTCCGTTTACGAGAAATTCCTTCAACCTGCGGGGAATTCCACACTCAGTGAACGTTGATGTCATGAAGATGGATTTTTGAGATTTAGGTTAGATTAAGTGTAATTGATTGAAAACCAGTGACCTTAGAATGATCTAAGATTACAAAATAGTATTATGTAAGCACTCGCTTCATTTCGGGATTTTAGTTCCACTTTATACCAATAGATGGCCCTATGTGTCGATTGCATCACGCACGGGTTTCGTGTTTTCGGATTACCTATAAGCGTTGCCGCTGTCTGTAGGTTTTACCTCTTTATTATTAGTGTAGATGACTTATGTAAGTAATTGACTGCCTGGTTGGCGCAGTGCGTCGCACTTTAAATAGCGCGACGGCTGCGCTTGGGGTTCTGGATTAGAATGCTCGGGTCGGGCCAAAATGTGCACCTGAGTTTTTCTGTTAAGGTGACGGGTAGGACACACTAGCGACGCCTATCGATTTAAATTATTAGCTACTAAACCGGATCTATTTTAAACAATTTCGGGGTTACAACCTCTCGGAAAACACTTATACTATTTATTAAATAACCATGCATAAATGTTGGGTCCGTTTTTGTACGCGAAAAAATTGATTCACGCTAAAAGTGGCCGCTTTTGGCGGTAATAAATTTTTCGCGTACGCGTTGGACCCAACATTTGTGCATGGTTGTTTAATAAATAGTATAAGTGTTTGCTGAGAGGTTGTAACCCCGAAATTGTTAAAAGTAGCCTGTTTAGTAGCTAAATCGATTGGCGTCGCTAGTGTGCCCGTAACCTTAAGAAATTCTCAGTATCAGTCCGGAGTCCGGAAGTTGGCGGTCTTGTACTCCCGTGCCTCGGAAAGCACGTTAAGCCGTTGCTCTTGCGTCCGAACCCTCTCCGGTCGTGTTACACTGGGGTCCCATCGGAATATTAGGGGCAAGGGAATAGAGAGTGCACTTGAGCACTATAATATATCCTGCGTAAGGGCTGACCGTTGAAATTAGCCGCCTTAGACCGAAATCGGTTGGCGGATATTATTGTGTAAACATGATCTACAACTTCTTGTTTTTTTAGTTTTGCTTAGTAAGTTAACATGTTTTACTAACATGGTAATCTAAACTGTAGGCTTTCCATCACTGCCACACTCAAAGTCGTTGATTCACTTAGTTGGCTACTTAAGACAAAATATTGACACTTATTTAGATACGCATAAAGACTACCGATACTAAAGTTAATGAAAATTAACTTAAATTACGTCTCTGAGTGCGGCCGTAATCTACACATGTATACTACTTAGAAAAAAAAATTACACATCAATTTCCAGAAAATGTCGCTAAACATTGTTAACACATTTAAAAACAAGTAAAAAATATCAGGGCTTGTCAACATTTTGGAAGTTTTAAATAAAATCTCATACATCATATCATCATCATCATCATCATCAGCCCATTTAAGTCCCCACTGCTGGGGCACGGGCCTCCCTCAATCACATGAGGGGTAATTGCCATACTCACCACGCTTGGCAAACGGGTTGGCGAGGGTTTTGATATAAATGCAGAGTTTTCCTTCTCTGGGTGCTGATGATCATGCCAGCAGCTTTACCTTAGTCGCCTTTTACGACACCTCGGTAAGAGTGAGGGTGGCCTATTCTACTCTGCCGGGACCACACGGCATACATCATATAATACTATTTTATCTACCAACCATGGTCTGTTTCAAATGTGAGAGACAATATTTCAACCTCTCTGTCGGACCGTGGTTTCGGTCTGCCAACAGTTACGCTTCGCTGGTCGTGACGTAATGAGCTTTTTCGCGGTCTGATTGTTTACTCCTGACCCTGGTTAGGGATGTGACATAACACTTTAAAATCTATTATATACTCAGTCAGATTTTAGTTTAAAGGAACTGATTTTAAAATATTAAATTTTTAACATTTTTTTTGCATACATCGCTGTTTTAAATAAACTAGAAATAATAATAATAATATCCTCCAACCGATTACGGCTACGGCGGCCAATCTCAACGATCAGCCACGTGCGCAGGATATATTATAGTGCTCAAGTGTGTGCGCAAACACAAGTGCACTTTCTATTCCCTTACCCTCATATTCCGATGGGACACTACTGTGACACGACCAGAGAGGAATTGAGCGCAGGACCAACGGCTTAACGTGCTTTCCGAGGCACGGGGGTACAAGACCGCCAACTTCCAAACTCCGGGCTGCCACTAAGAATTTCTTACCGAAAACTTAGGTACAAATTTTTGGCCCGACCCGGGGATCGAACCCGGGACCTCTTGCACAGCCGTCGCTTTAAAGTGCGACCCACTAACCACTGCGCCATCGAGGCAGTCAAAACTAGAAATAACATGTAACAGAATGTTATGGCTGATTCAGCAATCACCACTTAAGGCGACGGGTAGGGCACACTAGCGATGCCAATGGATTTTATTTTTTAGCTACTAAACCGGATCTATTTAAACAATTTCGGGATTACAACCTCCAGGCAAGCACTTATACTATTTATTAAATTACTATTCACAAATGTTGGGTCCGTTTTTGTACGCGAAAAATTGATTCACGCCAAAAGTGGCCGCGTTTGGCGTGAATCAATTTTTCGTGTACGCGTTCGACCCAACATTTTTGCATGGTTATTTAATAAACAGCAAGTGTTTGCCTAGAGGTTGTATCCCCGAAATCGTTTAAAATAGATCCGTTTTAGTAGCTAAAAAATAAAATCGATTGGCGTCGTTAGTGTGTCCCTACCCGTTCACCTTAACCGAGTACAATGCTTTCACTTTGTAGTTTGAGGTAAATTAGGTACATCAATCATGAGAACAAAATTTAATGGTGATGACTCCGTGACCACTCGCTAGACAATCATCAATGATGGAGAGTAGAGATACCGAGCATAGTCCTTATTTTTTAAGATCGATTACTTTTTCAAATCATTCTGCAATAAGGTTCGTTTTACAGGCTCTTAGTAATGTTGCCTTAATGAGTGTATGTATATTTTGCATTAATGTAAGGGTCTATTGAAACCTTTTTCTAAAGGTACTTGACGGCTAAACGGCTCAAGCGTCATGAATTTTTATTGCATATACAAATTTTAGCGAAATTCGCTGGTCACAGAGTGTTCTCCTAATTTCAGCCTTTTCCAGATGAATCCTTAATGATGTTTATATTTTATAAGGTTATAAACTTCTCCCCTTTCCACTTCCGAACAACACGTGCTGGGCAGCGTTGCCATCCGCATACCATCCAGACAATGAGCGGCGCGCACCAAGAGGTTTGGCTCCTCGTTCCTGCCCCGAGCCTATCAAGACATGAAATGCCCTCCCAGCTCATGTGTTTCCCTCCTTCCACAATTCGGGGTCTTTTAGGCGGGGCGTGAAACGGCATCTCAGCAGGCCATTAGGGTGAAGATGGCAGACACAATGGGTACTTTGTTAGTTCTTTTGTGCCTGTCAGCCTCATATTTGGATTTCACGGCCGCTTACCATCAGGCGGAGTGAGGTCATCCTGATTGGCCTTTCTATAAAAAAAAAACTAGACTTGCTTTGGAAGATGACGAATCCTTTATTGTTTATCTGCAGATTAATTGTTAAGAGTGACATCTGTACCTGATATACTTACCAAATCTCTACCGCATTTTCCGGACTTTACCGTCTACAAATGTGCAAGCTTCCTCAAAAATCTCATTGCTCCTCCCAACGATCATTTCAGCGAATATTATGTTTGCAGGTAAGCTGACTTGGACAAAAGCCATTATGCCAGCTCAGAACAACAGGCAAATATAAGACTAAATTATGACTTATTATTATTATGAATTATTTACATTGTCAAATAAGCATGAACATGTAATGAGAAATTGTGTTTGTTTAGTCAGCCTGGATGTCATAATATATATTTAAGTAAGTATGTGTATATATGCCTCGAAATAAATACTATTTGAAATGAAATTACTTATATGAAATATAACACACACTTATTCGTTTATACGGCATGCATACCTATATTTGTTGGGTGTTGGGATTAGGGCCATGAAAATAACGTAGGCAAATACAATTTCAACAAAAACATATTGCGGCCTTTAGCATAGCTTCCCAAAAAAACATTAATCTTGCCATCATAAATCTCAAAATATTTTAAGTAGCTTTACGGTTTGAATATAAACGTACTTATATAATAGAAATACGATGCTCGTAGTAATTTTTAATTTTCAGCAAAATACGACACCTGACATTCATTAAATGCTTTTGTAAAATGTAAAGAATTTAGGTGGAAAATCTTCTCTGATTTCACTAAGAATGCAACATTGCTGACAGAAAACATCCCGGCGTGGGTAAGTTACATCCCCTGAGACGTGCCCGGAACAAAGGACCGTAAAATATATGCGATTTGAGGTGAACCGTCATATTTTTCCGAGACACTGTGATTAATTATTCAGAAAAATGTAAAAGTTTCCACTTGAGCACTTGGGTGCTGCTTCGGACGCGAAATTTGAATATGGGAAAGGAATCTTCAAGCCGGGGTTAAGAAAAAACAAAGGCAAGCTCGGAATACTTAAATAAGTAGATTACCTGCAATATGTACTATGTAAATGTATGTAAAATCACTTTTCTCATGCTAAACCTGTCGTCAAAGTTTATGAAAAAAAGGTTTTAGGTCTTATGAAATGTTTATGCTTTTAGTAAGTAGGTAGAAACATTTTTTTTGCAATGAAATATGTAAAAACTATAATTATTAGCGACCAATAAAACTTTTAATATTTTATTACATTTATTATAAAGGATGTATTTAAAAATGAAACGTACCACTTCGCAAGCGATTGTCATTCCATCCTCATCATCTCGATGGATGGCGGTCTAATACTAGTGCGTTTCTCTCAAAACTTTCTACCACGTACCTTAGTTCTGTGGAACGGTTTGGCTGCAGGAGTATTTCCGGACGGCTACGACTTAGGGACCTTCAAGAGAAGAGCGTACTCTTTTTTAAAAAGGCCGTCAAAAAATTAGCGATCTCTCTGATTTCGCGGATGTTCATGGGCGGCGATGATTACTTTCCATCAGGTGACTCGCTTGTAGCATAAAAAAAAATGTATACCTAGTATGGATAAATTTGTCTAATCTCAATGTTGATTCTGATATCAGTTGCTAGAGCAGCTGCTTGAAATATCTATCTCGGAGTCAGATCTATGTATGTCATGTTCTGAAATATTTATTTATGTTTACTTTAAATTTTAAACTAAAATACAAATCTTAAATAGAGTCATTAAAGCATGATAATGTCAAAAGTTGTAAATTATTGTAATCTTGTCAAATACGACTTGAGGGCAATGATGGGCATTTACTAATCACCAACGTGACATTTTTAGTAGGTATACCAACCTGAAATTTTTTTAGCGATGAATATCCAAGTCAGTAAATATTTAGTGACTAAAAAATCAAAGAAGACATAACCTGGCATACAAGCAGTCTGAAGTCGCTGTAAGATATTACGGTCTATTCTCGAGCACTCGACATTGAACTCGAGTTAGAGATTTGCATGGAGGAATAAATAAATTAAATAAATAAATATTTCACAACATCACATACATTGATCTGACTCCAAGATAGGTAGCTCAAGCACCTGTGTTACGGATATCACAATCAACAGTGGGATTACAAATATATACACATAATACTTTTCTTTTGTAAATACAAACGTATAATACATAGGAAACACCCAGACCAATACAAACTGACATGTTTATGCACACAAATGTTTGTACTATGCGGGGATCGAACCCGCAACCCTTGGACCAAAGGCAGCGTTCACTATCACTGTTCCAAACGGGTCGTCTTCTCCTAAATCTTTAAATTCGACTTTAATGTCGAGTGTTCGAGACAATTCTCGAATTCTCCATTCGAATTGGGGCTAATCCCTAATTGTATTTGTTGAAAGTGTTCACGATAAGTCATGATTCATACCATCCATACTATATAGAATCCATGTTTATATTTTAAATATGAAAGTGTGTGCGTCTGTCAGTCTCTCTGTTTGTCCGTCTTTCACGGCAAAACGGAGTGACGTATTGACGTAATTTTTAAATTTAGATAGTTGAAGGGATGGAAATTAACAAAGACTACTTTTTGTCTCTTTCTAACGCGAGCGAAGTTTCAGGCAAAAGCTAGTTGTAATTGCAATTGTTTATATTTTTTGTTTTGCAACGCAATCGTTTCTAATCGCGCAACACTCAAAGGGGCTTAATAATTTACATTTCTGAAGATGACTCTCGGGACCAAAATATTAAGAACACCTCTTTCATTATCCAGTAAAGAGAGTGAAAAGGGCTTTTTATGCCCAAAAGGAATTACGCACGTCATCAACAAACAATAGAGTTCATTAGAGGAAAAGGACCCTAAGACCTCCCGAGGATGCTTTCACGAAGATTTCCGTCCCTTCCTAAGTATCGGCTTCCCGAGTGCATTCCTATAGGGTTTATTATTGCGTAAAAAATATTACTAGGGTCTGGAATATGGGTCAGAAAAAGTAGAGGCATCGATCTTGCGGTTGCTGAGGCTGGACAGGAAATTAGCCCTTAGAGGCGCGAGGACACCCACACAATAAGGTTCCGGTGCTTAGTGTGGATGACAAGAAGTGCGTTTTCATAGCGCAGACAGTAAATGTGTGCCTTCGTTGTCGATTCCGCTATTAACGGTCCACCGTCGAAGAAATATGGGCTTATCTATGTGTTAGCGCCAAAATTTAAATGTAGTGAACGCGGTGACAGAATCGACTCATCTTATCTTATCTGTTAAGGGCCATTTTCATGGGGCACGTCGACCCTAAGGGATCAATCAATCAATCAATCATTTATTTGCGATAGAACATGGTTATAAATTGGTCTTAACATATACATAGTGCTAACATATTCCGTCGTAATGGACGTGCAAATTTTCAAAATATTCCGATTACTACAATACAATATATTATTTAAAGTTAATGGACTGTTAAGTTCATAATAAATTAATAAATAAAACCCACGGAAAGTACATACAATACAAAAATTTAAAAAATCTTAAATTGCTACACTATTCCATTAAATCATTAAAGGTACATGTCACTTCTGGCTAACTAGTATTATATTTATTTATTCTATAATTACTATCCTTAAAAAAATCGTCAATTGAGTAATAGCATTTCTCGAGCAGCCATTTCTTTAGCACATTGCAGAATTTACCATAGGGAAGTGCAGCAAAACCTTCTGGTAGAGAGTTGTAAATTCGCGGTGCCATATAATGGGAATTCCGTTTATAGAGTTCCAGCTTTGGCACTGGCATTTTGAGAGGCTCATTATTGATAGCTCTTCGTCTTGTACCTCCCCTATCCTTTGCACTCCTACTCGCGAAAGATTCGTTTCATCAGCGTCAGGATGTGTCTGAAGTCGAAGATATGTTGAATCATGTTTCATCGGTTACAACTCTATAAGACACAAGTTCGGCCCCAAATGGGATACTGCTCCCATCTCTGGGCTGGTGCACCTCTTTACCAACTTCTTCCGTTTGATCGCGTACAACGTAGAGCTGCTTGAATTGTTGGTGACTTGACTCTCTCTAGTCGACTTGATCATCTAGCATTGCGGCGGGACATAGCTTCCCTCAGCAGTCTATACCGCATCTATGATGGTGGGTGCTCTGAGGTACTGTTTAATCTACTCATCATCATCATCATCAGCCCATCGCAGTCCACTGCTGGACGTAGGCCTCTCCAATTGTTCGCCACTGTGATCTATCCATGGCTTCTCGCATCCAGCTCTTGCCAGCCATCCTGCGCAGATCGTCCTCCCACCTAGCCAGAGGGCGCCCTACATTACGTTTGCCAAGACGCGGTCTCCACTCCAGAACTCGTTTACCCCATCGGTTGTCGGTTCTGCGGCTAATATGGCCAGCCCACTGCCACTTAAGCTTGCTAATCCGGTGAGCAATGTCGATAACTTTGGTTCTCTGCCGGATCACCTCATTTCGGATTCGATCTCGGAGAGAGACGCCGTTCATGGCATTGCTCGTTCCATAGCCCGCTGAGCGACCTTTAACTTGTGGACCAGCCGTACCGTAAGTGTCCGCGTTTCGGCTTCGTATGTCATGACGGGTAGGACACACTGATTGAAGACTTTCGTCTTTAGGCACTGTGGTATCGACGATATGAAGACACGACGTAGTTTTCCAAATGCTGCCCAACCTAACTGGATTCTCCTATTCACCTCATCCTCGAGGTTGTTTTTACCCAATTGCAAAGTCTGCCCGAGGTATACGTATTTTTGAACAACTTCGAGGACGGCACCGTGAATTGCAATCGGTTCCGGTAGAACATGTTCATTGAACATGACCTTGGTTTTGTCCAAGTTCATCCGTAGGCCGATGCATTTAGAAGAGTCAGCCAGGTCATTCAGCATCTGTTGTAGGTCCTGCAGCGTTTCTGCCATTATGACGATGTCGTCAGCAAATCGCAGGTGAGAGATGTATTCGCCATTGATGTTGATGCCACGTCTCTTCCAGTTCAGCGTCTTGAACATATCCTCCATTGCATTTGTGAACAATTTCGGGGAGATGACGTCCCCTTGTCTCACTCCTCGATGCAATGGTATAGGACTTGTTTGCTGATTCTGTACTTGGACGGACATAGTAGCGGCATCATAGAGACATCTCATCACCTGGATATATCGCCAATCGACTTGGCATCGCTGCAGGGACTCCAGAACAGACCAGATTTCAACCGAGTCAAAGGCTTTCTCATAGTTCTCGCTTTGAAAAAGGCCGGCAACACCATCTCTATAATTTCGCGGATGTTCATGGGCGGCGTTGATCAGGTGACTCGCTTGCTAGTTTGTCCGCCCCTAGCATAAAAAAAATGTCTTTGGGATTGGAGTGCCTGTAGTCTGCTGGTTTAGGATAAGCGTTACCTAGGAGACACATTCTGCTTCTGGCTTGTGAGTCGCATTCACATAAAAGATGCTCTATGGTTTTCCTCTCCTCCTTGCATGCTCTGCAGTCGCTGTTCGATGTTATGTTCGTCACTGTTTTGTCTTTTTATTTCCTTCGTATTCCTCGTGACCCGGTATCCATAATAGCCTTACTTTGTTGTGTCGTTCCACGCAGTTTAGGGTTATAATGGCATCCCACACCAACTTAGAGTCCAATTTCGCCTTGCCAATGCATTCAGGGCCTTGGCTGTCACGGCTCTTAGATAATGAAGTTTTAGAACGCATCCTATCCTGTTTCCGTATCCTTCCGCACCCCTCCCGCACCCCACTCTCTCGCTACCACCCGATCAACGCGTACGCAACGTCGCTCCCCACTCGTGGTATCCAAACGTGTGCTATGAAATACGTTGCACATCGAGTCCTTGACATCCTCATCATTCGTGCGATGAACACTTGTGTTTGTTCAGTGTCTGGGTGTAATATATGTATTTAAGTATATATTTGTGTTCCTCTGTCGTCTGATATCTGTAACACAAGTGCTTAAGCTACTTAGTACGGAATCAGGTCAACGTATGAGATGTTGTTAGAATTATTATTATTATCATACCTGTAAGTTCCCCAAGCGTTTATAAACAGTGTGCAACATACAAGTTTCGACTTTGACGAAAATCTTACACTGCTTCTAGTTAACTTTAGTTTAATTATTTATTTATTTATTTAGTACAGCCACATGATACACAAGGTTATACACCTCAAATATTATGTAACCTTAAGTAATGTATTGTCATTGACCTTTGTGATGAGAAAAATAAAAATGATTTATACATTATTATTACAATCACAAGCCACATATTAAAAGTCACGGTTCTAATATGCATCAAAAGAACGGCGTACATAACACTTATGAGAAAGACATTTATTTAGATTACTAATGTTTCTTAATAAAATTAAATTTAGTTAGTCTATTGTGATATATTTTTAGTCGAATCAAGACACAAAAAAACAACAGGAAATATCTACGTGCGTAGAGTCAAAACTTTCGACTATTCGGGTTATTCACATTTCTAAATGTTATGCTGGACGGTCTTAAAAAATCAGGTCACTAGCTAATTTTTATACAATAGTGCACAGTTCAGAAGTCAAAAATATATTACTTTTAGTGTTACTGTAATAATATTAATATACTCGCGGGTATCAACAGGTTTCAGACATTGAGTTTTTAAACTGATACTTAAAGGAAAGTTATTATTCGCATAATATAAACATAATATCTTGTATTATTTATGTTATAGCACCGTAGGAGAACGCATCGGCATGAATGGGCCGGCTGGACCGAAGTGATACCATGGCCTCACAGAAAACCGGCGTCAAACAGCACTGTACTGTGTTTCGCTGCGTGAGAGAGGGCACCGGAGGCCCAATCCCGGGAAAAGGGGGGTTTAAAGGTTGGCTGCGCACTTGTGACTTCACTGGTGTCGCGGGTGTCAATGGGCGGCGGCCATCGCTTACCATCAGGTGATCCGTCTGCTTGTCTGCCACCTATCATATAAAAAAGGTAAATAATAATGATAAAACGAGATAAACTGAAAAAGTGACAACAGCACTCTCAAATAAACAGGTTTTTTGAACTGCTTTCACCATTTTGCTAGCAAATGTGAGCAGATGTACTCGTAACTGCAGGGCTTTGCCGGTTCGTTTCTGTGAAAGCTTTTTACTTGAGGAGACAAGTTTTAAGACGCTATTAGCTAATTGACTTTTAAGTTACGAAACACAAAATATCGCTTTCTTAAACTTAGGTTCCGGGTATGCGCAGGGTCTGCCTATGACCTGAAGAGTTCCAAAGTAAATGAAAATAAATAAATAATAAGTGAAAATGAAAATGAAAATGAAAAATGCTTTATTACTGTCTGAATAATCTTACTTAGACTAAAATACATTTGAGGGTAGTGTGTACTTAAAATTAAAACATGAGATCTGGTGTCCAAGAATTGATGAATGTAACAGGGGATCCCAAACTAGGCTTAGCCTGTATCTTGGGTAACTAAAAAATAATTAAATTAAAGAGTAACAGAGCATTTGATGAAACAAAAATAAATCTAACGTAATAAGCTAACATTATGCATAATTTAAATAATAGCTATAATGCCATTTGTGGTGTGTGGAATGTGTATTTGGAAATGGTGAGGATGTAGTGTGAGAGAGAATGTCATATTTTTAAGATGGTAAGATAGATTCAGTTGCCTGATAGTCCAGAGTTTGTAACCACGCAGATAATGTAGCCTTAGTTAGTAAATCGTTTATTTAACACACACACACGTGAGGGAAGGTACCAGAGGAACAATCTGGGCGAAACGAAGGATTAAAGGTTGGCAGCGCACTTGTGACTCCACTGGTGTCACGGGTGTCCATGGGCGGCGGCAATCGCTTACTATCACGTGATCCGTCTGGTCATCTGCCACCTATCATATTAAAAAAAAACAGTTACATTTTCTTAATATACATCGTGATACAAATACAAATTTTAAGCCAAATATTTAATTAGAAATATCGATGGGCCCCAAAATAGGCGCAGTAAGCTAAATGTGGCTCGTAATTACTCAACACACTCTATCATTACTCTATACCAGTAAGTAACAATTTTCATCATCATCGTCAGCCCATTTAAGTCCCCACTGCTGGGGCACGGGCCTCCCTCAATCACATGAGGGGTAATTGCCATACTCACCACGCTTGGCAGACGGGTTGGCGAGGGTTTTGATATAAATGCAGAGTTTTCCTTCTCTGGGTGCTGATGTTCATACCAGCAGCTTTACCTTAGTCGCCTTTTACGACACCTCGGTAAGAGTGAGGGTGGTCTATTCTACTCTGCCGGGGACCACGCGGCTAACAATTTTAGATATAATTAATTAATTAGACTGTGGGAGAGCCACGCTTCGGCATGAATGGGCCGGCTTGACCGGAGTGATACCACGGCCTCACAAGACTGGTGTGAAGTAGCACTGTGTTGTGTTTTGCTGCGTGAGTGAGGGTACCGGAGTCCCAATCCGGGGGAAAGGGGGGTTAAAGGCGACATCAGTGCAGTCACAAGTGCGCTGCCAAGCACTTGTAACTCCACCTGGTGTTACGGGTGTCCGTAGGTGACTGCCACCTATGACATAAAAAAACTATAACAGATGTATGAATGAATGAATGAATATACTTTTATTGCACTCAAAGTATAGTAAGAAAACTTAATACTAGGTATTACAGGATATGTACAACGAAGGCGGCCTTAAAGAATGAAATCATTTATTTTTAAATGTCTCAATAAATAGAAAATTATTTTTAAAGCAAACAAATAATAAATAATGTCCTCCTGTCGTCTCTTCAATATCCCGGCAACCAGTCCAGCCTCTCTATAGACCCATAGGTATAGTTTCTATCTTATCTGCAATAGTCCTTGCATCTGACCCTGACTTCGGTTGTATCTCCTCAATAGTTCAGACAGAGTCAGTACCTGCTTCGTGTACTCATCCCCACTTTCATTATTATGTCATAGAAGCCTCTTCGTGTTGGATCTGTACCCATCGTACCTCTTCCAAAAAGACCGGCCTCCGTGCCATGATTTCCCACAGGTGAGTTTCGTAATAAAAATAATCACATAAATTGATCTGACATCTAGATAGAGAGCTTAAGCACCTGTGTTACGGATATCAGAACCAACAGCGGAATTACAAACATAATATACATAAATACTTACTTATTCATAGATAGCCCCTAGATCAATACAAACAGACCAGTTCATGCACACAAATCGGATCAAACCCGCCTTGCACCAGAGGCAGCGTTCTCTACCACGGATCCAAACGAATCGTCCAAGTGTCATATTTTGACGGTGGATGCAACTGAATTAATTTATTTTGTTGTAATTTACTCGTAATATCTCGCGTCGCTGAGGTATGATATTCCAGTTGTATGAAAGAATAAACAATGCATATTCATATAATTTAAATGTGGTCGTCATTTAAAGCCTTATTTATTTGTATGTAAGGTTAAAATTATCAATATGTAGGTAGGAAGGAACATCGTGTTAAATGTAGTGTGCCATGTTCTAGACCTGGCAAAAACGTTTCTTTCAAAAGATTGGAACATTTGCATCTGGATCAGTGCAGAGATGCGGAACAGTGAAATGATTCATTTGGAACATCGACTCTCAGATAGATCCGTGATTCATTCCGCTCATTCGGATCATTCGGTTCACTTGGATTATTCAGCATATTCGGATCATTCGGCTCATCGGATTATTCAGCTTATTCGGCTCATCGGATCATTCAGCTCATTCAGCTCACTCGGATCATTCAGCTCAAGTTGAGTCGAATGATACATTCAGAGCGAACATTAGAGATTTGGAACAGTGTATCATTTGGCTGAGTCAGATTCATCATCATCAGCCCATTTAAGTCCCCACTGCTGGGGCACGGGCCTCCCTCAATCACATGAGGGGTAATTGCCATACTCACCACGCTTGGCAGACGGTTTGGCGAGGGTTTTGATATAAATGCAGAGTTTTCCTTCTCTGGGTGCCGATGATCATGCCAGCAGCTTTACCTTAGTCGCCTTTTACGACACCTCGGTAAGAGTGAGGGTGGGCTATTCTACTCTGCCGGGACCACACGGCCAGTCGGCCATGAGTCAGATTACTGAGTCATTTCAGTAAAGAGTTATATACGTCTATACGAAGAATTTCGAAGACATAGGCTTTTTGAAGTTCAGATTCAAGTAAGTATTAGCTTATCGTACACATACGATTTTCAGACCTTTTTTAGCAACGTGTTAGTACCCACTTACTACAATACCCAGTGTACAACCGTTTGAGATTTTACTGTTTGTGTGAGATCAGCAAAAATAAGTAAGTAAGTAACTTGATATAACCCTGTATTTTTCTGCCTTTCCTTTTATTTTTGTATCCAAGTAGGGGTAAAACTGCGGCGCGGAGCCCATATTAAAACGTCATGTAATAAACCACACGCTCTATCTCCCCAAGATTACATTTCTCCTCATAGAAGGGAAGGAAATAAGGGTCATTTTAATTAAAGGATAATGTTTAAATGTCGAGAATAATGTGCCAAACGCGTTTCGTGAATTAGGATTGTGGTTTTTGTAATTTGCTTCCTGCTTTATAATTATGATAAACTTTTTGTAACTTCTTGTGAAAAGGTGAATATGATTTTATTGTGATATGCGTTTTATCACTCTTCGGCTTGCAAAGAATTTGGTACAAAAACTCACGTTAAATATTTTGTATTGAATTAGGAAAACAAAGGAATGCTTTGATCATTAATTAAGAACTACATAACGCGTAACAATATACTCGTATATAGTTGACTGCCTCAGTGACGCAATGGTTAGTGGGTCGCTCTTTAAAGCGACGGTTGCGCCTGGGGTCCCGGGTTCGATCCCCGGATCGGGCCAAAATTTGTACCGGAGTTTTTCTGTTAAGAAATTCTCAGTGTTAGCCCGGAGTCTGGAAGTTGGCGGTCTTGTACCCCCGTGCCTCGGAAAGCACGTTAAGCCGCTGGTCCTGCGCCTAATCCCTCTTCGGTCGTGTCGCACTAGTGTTGCATCGAAATAAGGGTACGGGAATAGAGAGTGCACTTGTGTCTACGCAAACACTTGTGAGCTATAATATGTCCTGCGTCGATGGCTGATCGCTGAGATTGGCCCCCATGACCGAAATATCGGTTTGGAGGATATTATTATAATATAAAGTTTCAACCAAAAATGGTGTCGCAAGTGTCTATGGGCAGTGGCAATCACTTACCATCAGGCTATCCGTCTGCTTGTCTGCCACCTATTGAAATTAAATTTTGTGATGTCTAGAATAATAAAAATCCAACCAGGATGTTCAAAATTTTTGATTGGATGGTGAATATGGCGGCAAAAAGTTTCTAAGAAGACTTTAGAGGGAGCTGCTCGAAATACGTTTACTTTCAGATTGGCTAATCTGTGATAATCTATTTTGAGAAAGAGAGCTGTAGCTAAATGACTTTAATACAATAGAGTTTTGTAATCTAAAAAGAATCAGGCCTCTTAGAATTGCTTGACTTCCTTCCATTGGCCATTACTTTATCATCAAATATTTTTTACCCGACTTTGGCGAAGCAAAAAGGAGGGTTATGATTTTGACCTGTATGTATGTATGGTTGTTCATCTGTTCCCTCATAACTTCTCAACTAGTTATCATATTTGAACAAATGAGGTGTCGTTAGAAGCGTCTTGATTGTCTTCTGGTTATAGGCTACATGACGTCACGTTAAATTGACCACAGCTCCCTAGGGGACTAATTTAACAATTTTATGGTGAAAATATTATGAGAATACATAAAGTAAATAAGGTACTGGTAACGAGGCATGAAGTCACTAGTAAGCTATCATGACTTTTAACTGACCATAATTAGTTTCTAACTTATCACTGACCAACTTTTCCAACATCAAAAGGATTCAACGGCAAGTCAAGGAGCTAATTCAAATCTTGCCCAGCCTGGCCTGGGTGATTTATTCCCTAGCGCAGGGTTTTTTCTTCAAACACATTAACTTGGACACCTTTTAAATATTGGCAACAATATGTTTGAAAACAAATGCTTTCTGATCACAGTGGGAGGCCATATTTAACGTAGTTAGTACTCATTATTATTATACTCGTAAGAAAATCTGATTCAATGTGGGTATTTATTATGGCTCAAACTTTTCTGTAACTTTAAAACCTAGTTAACTTAAACGCCCTTAGTTTGAGATTATAAGACCTAAGGTGACAACCCTGCTCGGGTGATAACTAGCTGGGAAGTCACCCGGTAATGGAAAAGAGGATGGCTTTTTATATAAAACGATCAAAAATACGTTATGACGGGCGCCGCAGCCAATAGTGTCGGGTGTGAAAATTAAATACTGTAAAGTTTATATAGACTATAAATTTGATCCTTCTTTGCCTTGTATCGTTTTCGAGTACCGAAGGTTTTTGTGGTTAAAAAATATTAACGGTTGTATGTCGGTTTCAATGAGATTTCGGACGGTCTGCACTTTGATTCTGTGAGGGACAATGTTTGGATTCAGTTCATTAGCAAGCACTGTTACTTAAGTATCAATATATTTCGAAACATGCGAAGGGCTTTGGAAGCGAATACGCTATCTACTAGGAGATAGTATAGTATTTTCTAAACAGGAAGTCACAGGTACATCAGAGTACGCGCTCCTAAATTAATGCTTATTTTTACTATTAGCTTACGGTGAGAAATCATCGTGAGAAGATGCAAAGATGTTTAGGATAGTTTCCCAAATGATTCCAAACGGATAGCGATGATCCACGTGATCATTGGCTGACTGTTGATCATTGGCACGTGACTGTTGGGCTGTTTGTTTCATCTTTGCACTTCTCAAATCCTAAATGATGTTCCAGCGTATCCGGAATTTGGGATGTAAACTACATAGAAGTATCTTTATCATCATCATTACCAGCCTGTTGCAGTTTACTGCTGGATATAAGAATCTCCTAATGTTCACCACCGTGATCGATCTATGACTACTCGCATCCAGCTCCAGCCAGCCATCCTGCGCAGATCGTCACTCGCTCGCTGAACTGATGGCAAAGTTCTAAAACAGCATAATCCTCGTCTATCGTATAAAACCATTTACACCTTTAACCATCAAGGAGACTTCATCATTATCATCATCAGCCTATCGCAGTCCACTGCTGGACGTAGGCTTCTCCAATTGTTCGCCACTGTGATCTATCCATGGCTTCTCGCATCCAGCTCTTGCCAGCCATCCTGCGCAGATCGTCCTCCCACCTAGCCAGAGGGCGCCCAACATTACGTTTGCCAAGACGCGGTCTCCACTCCAGAACTCGTTTACCCCATCGGTTGTCGGTTCTGCGGCTAATATGGCCAGCCCACTGCCACTTAAGCTTGCTAATCCGGTGAGCAATGTTGATAACTTTGGTTCTCTGCCGGATCACCTCATTTCGGATTCGATCTCGGAGAGAGACGCCGAGCATTGCTCGTTCCATAGCCCGCTGAGCGACCTTTAACTTGTGGACCAGCCGTACCGTAAGTGTCCACGTTTCGGCTCCGTCAAGGAGACTTAATTTTTTTTTATTCATCATCAGCAACCCACACTCGTCCACTGCTGGACATAGGTCTCCCCTAATGCACGCCACTGCTCCCGATTTTCGGCCACTCTCATCCAGCCCACACCAGCCAGCCTTCGAATGTCATCATCCCATCTTGTCGCAGGGCGTCCTACACTACGCTTACCGAGTCGCGGTCTCCACTCAAGGACTTTACGGCTCCAACGGCTGTCAGTTCTGCGGCTAATATGACCAGCCCACTGCCACTTCAGTTTGCTAATTCGGTGGGCTATGTCGGTGACTCTGGTTCTCTGTCGGGTTACATCATTTCTGATGCGGTCCTTCAGAGTTTTTTTATTGTTCAAGGCATATTATAGCATCATTGAATTCTTTAACGATAATTATTAATTTGACATGTGTTTAGCTGTTACTTTTTATTTTGTACTTATAACTAATCAAACTTTCAATAATTGTATCCTCTTGACATTTAAATATAACTTAATTTAATATTAATGCTGCATGTATGAATTGTGGACTTTTTTCTTTTAAGTGTCATATTTCTTACGAGTACCTAATAATATGTAATTTGTACACCGTAAGGTAAAATATGGCAAAAGCCTCATATCTATTGTAATCCTACCAACTGATTTGTATTACCCGTATTAGCAAAATAAATGATTTATGATTTATGACCATTAACTTTACTAAGGTAAAGCCGAATCAGCGAATCGCCCTGAACATTAGGAAAACGAGACTCAAAGCGCATTTTCCAGAAAGAGTAAGAGAAAAGATCCCCTCTCAGCACTGTCATTTGTGTACGTTTTTCGCTCCGATGGGCAGTGACGTAAAACGTACTAACAAGCTGCCTTTGATGTCAAAAATGAGTTAAGTACCAAAGTGTTCCGCACGTTTGAAAAACCTAAAAACCTGTAGCAACGGGTAACATGGTAATCGTCGGAGTTTGGAACGAAAATTTCTGATAAAAGTTGAAATCTCTTCGTAGAAACCTGGGAACAGACCAGCCTGATAGCACAGGGCAATGTAATAAGATACCGGTTTATTGGTAAACAGTGACATCCTTTTAACCTCTTCTATCAACATTCTGAACAATATTTGTTGTATGACTTTTGGAATCTTCTCATACAAAGTCGGTTATGTGACTTATTATGCATTTTGTAAAGAAGTCGAATAATTCTAAATGCACTATGTTTTTGTTATATTAATTGTTGTTATCTTATAAGCAATGATCGGAGTACGTAGAGCTATTTGGGTTCATTGACTGCAAACATAGATGTTAATATGGACATGCCCCGGGATTCAGACTATGATTCCGGGATTAAAATAAATAAATTATTATTTTAGAGTTAAATATTTAACGCATTTAAATCATGAAAGGGCTTATCCATAAACGTTCAATATAATTATATTTACTTACAGTTTGTTCCTTTCTATCTAACATATGTATATTCAATTTCGAAAGAATTAATACAACTTTTTTAATTAACATGCTATCACAAAGCGTTTATGAATAAGTTCGTAAGGCTGATGTTAATAATAAACGAAAATAACTATTATTAGTATAAAGTATATATTTAATCCCGGGATTCCAGGCATGTCCATATTAATTGAAAAAATCGCAAGTAACACAAATAGCCCTACCTACTCAGGTCATTGCTTATAAGTTAGCATACTTCAGAAGTGAATGCGTAACAATCCATTACAAAACTTTATACACTTTTGGGATGGTTATAGAAAACATTTTGAGACATTGGACTATTTCGGACACATTTTTAACAAAATAGTTCATAGGTGAGTATTTCAGATAATATATATTTTAACATTATATGAGACAAATTGGCAGACGACACACCTGATCACCGCCGATCAAAGACATCTGCAACACCCGAGAATAGAATAGAAATATTTTTTATCGTGGGAGAGTCACCCTTCGGCATGAATGGCCGGCTCGACCGGAGCGATACCACGGCCTCACAGAAAACCTTCGTGCAGCAGCACTGTGTGAGGGTACCGGAGGCCCAATCCGGGGCAAGGGGGGGTTGAAAGGTTTGCAGCGCACTTGCGAGTCCACTGGTGTTGCGGGTGTCCATGCGGTGGCAATTATTATGGTGATGCTCGTCTGCCACCTATGACATAAAAAAAAGAAAAAAAAGCTCTTGCTGAAAGTCTCATCGTTCGGATACACCCACACAGTTAACTTATTTTAAAAGGGATCGTTTTATACACTTTAAATCGTAGCGACATTTGCCACTCTATTCGAAGTAGGAAATCGTAACTCGTCAGTTCTCAGTAACTTGAGTTGAGTCTTTACGTCACATTAAGAGCTCGTCAGCACTAACGTAAACGCGGCGGTCATCAGGCGATCAAATCGACGCCATCTAGCGGATGGCTTCAATCTTTCGCCTCGTATAAATCGAGGATGCAGAAATTAAGGCTCTAGTTGTACAGGTGTGACGCTGTAGATTAATTCAGATTAACCTAATAGTAATGACGTCAGCGTTTCGCAGGATGTAATGTGACGCAATACGTGGTGGGAATGAGATGTAAGTATATGAACCCCTTTTATGTATTGGCTTAGATTTATTATATTGTATATTAATTGTAACGTGGGCTCTTATTTTAAGCTTAGGCTATGTTACATTTTGTTAAAAACCAAAATACCTACTCATCATCAGCCCATTTAAGTCCCCACTGCTGGGGCACGGGCCTCCCTCCCTCAATCACATGAGGGGTAATTGCCATACTCACCACGCTTGGCAGACGGGTTGGCGAGGGTTTTGATATAAATGCAGAGTTTTCCTTCTCTGGGTGCTGATGATCATGCCAGCAGCTTTACCTTAGTCGCCTTTTACGACACTTCGGTAAGAGTGAGGGTGGCCTATTCTACTCTGCCGGGGACCACACGGCTTACCTACATATACCTACTCAAATGAAAACAAATATTTCAGTAGGGCTTCCACATGCAACAAACCTAACGTAATATTCTCGTTAGTTTTTGCTCGATTTCATATCAACGTTTATGCAACGGTAAACCCTTATTTTGTATGACTATAATTTTGAATAAGAATAAGAATACAATAATTTATTCAGCGCCAAACATACACAAAATAAAAATAGAACGAAATGGACATTAGAATAGGTTGGCAGTCTTCAATTGTGCGTTTCTCAAGAAACTTTCTGGCTCGTACGACCAAACTATGGAATGAACTATCGCCTGCGATATTTTCGTACAGATAGGTACGACCTGCAAACCTTCAAGAAAAGAGCGTATTCCTTTTTAAAAGGTCGACAGCGCACATGTGACTCCTCTGATGCTGCAGTGTTCATGGGCGGTGGTAATCGCTTACCATCAGATGATCCGTCTGATCGTATGCCCCCTATACCATAAAAAAAAGAAAAAAAACCGGCCAAGTGCGAGTCGGGCTCGCGCACAAAGGGTTCCGTAGCAGCAAATATACATTATAAAGATTTTATATCATCGCGGATTTTTAAAGGTGTACAATACTGTAGTATATTTTTTGATCTATCTTATAAGGTTCAGCCATCGTTTTCAGTGTAAGCACAATAACTTAACCAAAATTACAGTTAAATCAACCTATCTCAAAAACTATAAGAGATACTTTGATCAAACCAAAAATCGTTGAAAGAGTTAATTAGCATGCATCACCTCTATTTTTTTTAGAATTTTATACCCCGTAGTTATAAAAATAGAGGGGGGGGACATACTTTTTACGACTTTGAGAGCTGATATCTCAAAAACCGTTCACTTTAAGAAAAATGTTATTTAGAAAACTTTATATCATTTTAAAAGACCTTTCCATTGATACCCCACACGGGTATGTACATCGAAAAAAAAAATTTCATCCCTCAGTTACATGTATGGGGGGCCCCACCCCCAATTCTTTTTTTTACTATTTAGTGTCATATTTTTGTAGCGGTTCATACAACACATATTCCCATCAAATTTCATCACTGTAGTACTTATAGTTTCCGAGTAAATCGGCTGTGACAGACGGACAGACGGACAGACGGACAGACGGACATGACGAAACTATAAGGGTTCCGTTTTTGCCATTTTGGCTACGGAACCCTAAAAAATGGCACTGAAAATTGGCTCCGCTCAGCATGTGTCACAGTGTCTAAAAGACAACCCGACGCTGGTCTTCCGTGGATACCAAGGAACTAAGGGACGTCACTGTACGTGGTGATTTCATAAAGTACATAAGTACACTTAACCTTATTTAAATTAATTAATGCCACGGGTAGGGCACAATAGCGACGCCATCGATTTTAATTTCTAGCTACTAAACCGGATCCATTTTAAACATTTTCGGGATTACAACCTTTAGGCAAACACTTATACTATTTATTAAATAACCATGTAAAAATGTTGGGTCCAACGCGTATGCGAAAAATTGATTCACGCCAAAAGTGGCCGCTTTAGGCGGTAATTCAAATTACGAGTACAAATGTAGACCCAAAAGTTAAGTATAAGTATTTAATAAATGGTATACGACACGACACGACTGGAGAGGGAGTCGTGTCACAGTAGTGTCCCATCGGAATATGAAAGTAAGGGAATAGATCGTGCAATTGTGTTTGCGCATACACTTGATCACTATAATATATCCGGCATACGTGGCTGATCGTTGAGATTGGCCGCCGTAACCGTAATAGGTTGAAGGATATTATTATTAATATCTTCAACCATCGCTTCGTATCATGTCAAAGTTCTCACAAATTTTGTTCGCCTCTCCCCCGGTACTTGTGTTTTCCGCATAACGTACTCTTCCGGTTCCGCTGCTAAGCGGGATCTATGTACTCTGTGAAAGGGGAAACTTTCAAACTTCCGGAACGAATGTAAATCTCCGTACCTGCTTTAAATTCTTACTTGTTAAGAGTTTTTTAATTTATCACTGTTTGAAAACTAAGTTTTGTGCAAAATCTGCGGATAATACTGATCTCGCTCATTGTTGAGAGGTTAACATGACAACTTCGGAAATACGCGGACTTGAAATTTGAGATACCTTGTGTCTATTACATAAAACTCAAATTTGAATGTTGATGGCGACTCAAGTACGCTTTGCTGAGACTTAACTCATACTACTAGGTAGAATGGAAGATTTGGTTCAAGATTTGTGTGATTAGAAATAACATATAGGTACAATTATCGGAATTATTCTCTAAAAGCCTCACGGAAAAACGCGGAATTAAAATTTGAGATACCTTGCTTCTGTGAAATTTGAATGTTGATGGCGACTCAAACACTCTTTCCCAAGACTTTACTCATATTTTAGGTAGAATGGAAGATTTAGTTCGAAATTTATGTGATTAGAAATTACATATACAGTTATCGGAATTTTTCTCTATGTAGGTACGAGCGATAAATCTTTTAAGAATTTTGAGCACAAAATAAACAAAGGAATGTACAAAAGTTTTCGCTCATTTAATTTTCTCAGACCCAAATGAAGCCTGAAATCAAAAGAACAAACAGTTAAACAAATTACGAACCGCCATCTATAAACGAAATACTCTTATAGCTTTACAAATTAGATGTCCCGAAAATTTTACAGAGCATTAATGTTGCTTTTTGATATTCGCGACTCAAAGGAATATTCCATCAAATACAAAGAGCAACATTAAGCAAATTAAACAAATAAATAACATTTAAAGTGTTTAAGTAAACTGCATCAAAGTCGTATAAATATTGGCTTTCCGTTCCTCCCTAAGTATATTAGCGAAGCCGTCTATTTTATTTCCGTCTGCCTTTATTTGGAGCTCGTTTGTATCTTGTTTTATCAACATTTCTATGTAAAAAGTGGATCTGAATAATAACGTTTTTTATCCGAAAAGATTCCGATGAAATGAGAACCTTGTTTATTTAAGTCGGCATTGAAGCAATCGTATATTTAAGACACGTAGGTACTTGAGTCTTACGTTTTATGCTATTTTGCCAAACCAATGAACATCTTCTATTGCGTAGCAATAAAAATATGATGCTAAAGAGATCTTCTGAAGTGAAACAATTAAAGAAGCATAAGGTACATACCTACCTGACAAAAGATTTTGATTGGTGACAAAAGGATCAGCTAATGGTAATCGATTACCGCCGCTCATGCAACAGCGTCATAGTGCAGTCAACAGTCAAGTCAAAGTCAAGTAACAGTGCCCTGTCAATCTTTTTTTCCCCCTAAATCGGCCTTCAGGTCCCCTCAGTCACTTTGCCAGACACAGCACATATTTATTGAAAAATATAAGAACAAATCAAAAGAAATTTAATTCCGAATTAAAATTTGCATAATTGGTTTAATTTGCGTAAAACTCTATTAGGTACAAGTATATCGCTTAACGTATTATTCCGTTAGAAATGCAGGGAAATATTTAAATGGTTCAGCTATTTACGCGCATATTAAAGCCGGTATAGTCACCGCAATAGATCTTCCTGTAAAACGAGGGCTATGAAGTGTGGCTTTTAAGAGCCATTTTGAGACAAGACCCTTTTGTGTTACCCCTAAAGAGGGTTCTTCGGCTCCTAAGTGCCATTGACTCTGACCTGTTCTATGATCAAGTTTAATGTACGACTACAAACCAGTGTTCTTAATTTGTAAAAAATATCTATACTGTTTGAATTTCATTCACAAAGTTTTCATTCATTAAGGCGACGGGTGAGCGCATTAGCGACACGAATTGATTTTAATTTTAGCTAGTTTGTAATCGTACATTAAACTTGATCATAGAACAGGTCAAACAAAGTCAATGGCACTTAGGAGCCCAAGAACCCTCTTCAGGGGTAACACAAAAGGGTCTTGTCTCAAAATGACTCTTAAAAGCCACACTTCATTCATAGCCCTCGTTATAAAGGAAGATCTATTGCGGTGACTATACCGGCCTTAGGATGCGTGTAAATAGCTGAACCATTTAAAGACTTCTCTGCATTTCTAACGGAATAATACGTTGAGCGATATACTTGTCCCTATTAGAGTTTTGCGTAATTATCAAAAAAAATATTTTGGAATTAAATGGCTTTTGATTTGTTTTAATATTTTTTAATACGTATGTGCTGTATCTTGCTAAGTGACTGAGGGGAGCTGAAGGCCGATTGGAGGGGAAAAAGAAAAGATTGGCAGGGCACTTGTAACGCTGTTGCATGAGCGGTGGGAATCAATTGATTACCACCGCATGGTAATAACCATCAGCTGGTCCTTCTGTCACCAATCAAAACTTTTTATCAGGTAGGTATCTACCTTCATCATCAGCCCATTTAAGTCCCCACTGCTGGGGCACGGGCCTCCCTCAATCACATGAGGGGTAATTGCCATACTCACCACGCTTGGTAGACGGGTTGGCGAGGGGTGTAAATGCAGAGTTTTCCTTCTCTGGGTGCTGATGATCATGCCAGCAGTTTTACCTTAGTCGCCTTTTATGACACCTCGGTAAGAGTGAGGGTGGCCTATTCTACTCTGCCGGGAACACACATCGTGGTATGTACCTTATGCTTCTTTAATTGTTTCACTTCAGAAGATCTTTTTAGCATCATTTTTTTATTAATGCGCAATAGAAGATGTTCATTGGTTTGGCAAAATAACATAAAACGTTAGACTCAAGTATCTACGTCTCTTAAATACGCGATTGCTTCAATGCCGACTTCAAAAAAGCAAAGTTGTCATTTCACCGGAATCTTATCACACTTCGATACCTTCGTTACCTCGAATGTTGCAGATATCTATGGGCAGATGTATGGACATCCAGGGCGGACAAATGAGCAGACAGCCCACCTAATGGTAAGTAATCCCCCATGGGATCACTTACCATTAGGTGGGGTAAGTGATCCCCTGGAGGATCACTTACCATTAGGTGGGCTGTCTGCAAATTTGTCCGCTATAATGTAAAAAATACTTTTTGCAGCAGATGCGCGATAAGGACTTGTGATAAATCGAAATCTGAGAGGATATAACGAGTGGTTGCCACTTTCACTGTCCTTTTTGCAAATTGTAAGGTTTGTACAAACATTTACTGTTTCACTTTGTCCCTTAATATATTAAGGGGCGTTTTTTCAATGGTCTCACTAATCTTCCTTTGGATCTGAGCTCTGTGGCCGAATGTTTTTCATTTAGATACTTTTTTACCTTTTTGCTGGGTTTCGTTGAGTTACGTATTTCCATCAATCGGCGATGATGTGAATGAAATTCGATTTTTTTTTATGTGATAGATGGCAGACCATGTAAAATGTAAAAAAAATGGAGGGAGTAAAATGTATTTTATTTTTATTTTAAAGCATTTTATGCTATTGGCTTCGCACGAGTGTAATTTTATACAATGTATTATACAAGGTATTTCATTTATAAACCTTCCTTTTGAATCACTCTATTTATAAAAAAAGCCGGAACAAAATCTGTTGCGTGGTTTTAAAGATAATATAATAATAACATCCTCCAACCGATTTTGGCTGAGGCGACCAATCTCAACGATCAGTCATTTACGCAGGATATATTATAGTGCGCAAGTGTGTGCGCAAACACAAGTACACTCTCTATTCCCTTGCCGTCATAATTCGATTGGACACCAGTGTAACGACTGAAAAGGTATCGGGTGTAGGACTAACGGCTTAACGTAACTTTCCGCGGCACGGGGGTACAAGACCGCCAACTTCCAGACAATTGCTCTCACTCTTCTACTCTGTGAATTTCTTAAGGTGACGGGTAGGACACACTAGCGACGCCAATCGATTTTAACTTTTAGCTACTAAACCGGATCTTTTTTAAACAATTTCGGACTACAATCTCTCGGCAAACACTTATACTATTTATTAAATAACCATGCACAAATGTTGGGTCCGTGCACAAACGCGTAAAATTTATTCACGCGTAAGTAAAGTTCATACAAGTACATGTTGAATGTGATAGTATGTGTGCTCGATTATGTATTTAAATTAAAAAGGGCATTTGTTTTGCTTAAAACTAAAGAGAAATGAATACATTTATATCTGGAACTTTATATTTATATCTAGCTATTAGAAAACTATAAGTGAGGTGCATCACACATTACATATCAAATGGGAAAAATACTATCAGCTAGTCATTTTACAGCGGGAAAACAAGTTTAAGTACCTAGGTCATGTACTGAATCCTGACCTTAAAGATGGCGATGATGTTGAGAGGGAACGCAGAGCGCTATCGGGAAGGGCGAACATGTTGGCTCGCAGGTTCTCACGTTGCTCAAGAACAGTAAAGGTTACTCTTTTCAGAGCCTACTGCAATAGTTTTCACACGTGCAGCCGTGGCCTAATTTTTCGGCCAGGTTTGCATGCCCCATATCATGCTCTGAGGGTCCAATATAACAATGCGTTTAGGGTGCTGATGGGGTGCCAAGATGCAGCGCATCGGGGATGTTTGCAGAAGCGCGAGTAGACTGCTTCTATGCGACTATGCGGAAGCGATGCGCCCACCTGGTGCGCAGGGTGCGGGGCAGCCCCAACAGCATCCTGACTATGATAGCGGCCAGGCTGGACATCAATTACTGCTGCACAACGTCTGCGGGACTTGTGCATAAAACTATTTAAATAAATTTAATTTTTATAAACGTATACGTGCGCTGTGTGGTCCCCGGCAGAGTAGAATAGGCCACCCTCACTCTTACCGAGGTGTCTTAAAAGGCGACTAAGGTAAAGCTGCTGGCATGATCATCAGCACTCAGAGAAGGAAAACTCTGCATTTATATCAAAACCCTCGCCAACCCGTCTGCCAAGCGTGGTGAGTATGGCAATTACCCCTCATGTGATTGAGGGAGGCCCGTGCCCCAGCAGTGGGGACTTAAATGGGCTGACGACGATGATGACGAAACGTGTACTTACTAATATAGGATAAGACCTTTATAACTAACAAATAATGAGACATGTTACTTGAAGAAATAAATTATTATTTTTATATTTAAGACTTTGCATCTTCCAACCTTAAAAAAAGGCGGGTAAAACTTCCTATGACGCGGACCTCAGTCAAGCATCATAGTGTTAAGGGTTGTGGATCCAGACGATAAAAACTTTCTGGTTATCCTACATGTATTGAGTAGTGCTAGCTTTTTATAGTAAATATGTTAATTTGGTTGGGATATTCAGTATTTCTAAGCTTTTCTTTATGCTGTATGGTATAAATCCAGTTCAAGAAATTGCTATTGGGATTATGTGTACAGTATCTGCATGCCATTGTTTCTTTAGTTGGATCGCCAAGGTCGTGGTATTTGGTTATTTTTGCAGAGATAGTTGGTTGGAGGTTGTGACTATTAGGGATTGCTATGCTTATTATTATTATTATTTTAAAGAACATGTCAAACACAACAAACAAAGTCACTATAAAATGTTAATGTTGCAGTCCTCCTAATTTTTAAAACGTACGTGTTCAAAAGTCGCTAGCATTACAAAGTTCTAATTTTTTACTTAACGGGAACTTACTTAACGTAATTTTGCAAACTTAACGGGTTAAAAGTCACTAGCAATCACAGTACTATAAATATTGTCAAAATTGATGGTACCGTTGGTTGGGCGAGCGCAGCGCCGGTAATTGCTCGGGCCCTCGACGAACAAACAATCGAGATGGAATTGATGCTTGATCCCGGCTGGCAAAGATCTTCGTCTAATAGAAGCGGTGTCGGCGCCAGATTGTTTACTTTAACGCCGATTGTGCGGGTTCACACTAACGTCGTTTTTTAATTGTGTTTATAGTTCAATTCTTATTATTGCAGAAAAACATGTCTTCCAGTGGATAATCATAATTGTTTGAGATATGTAACGATTCTGAACGGAATCATGATTCAATTTATATAGGCTCATCAAATCCTGGATATTGATATTGGAATATCACAAAGATAAGGAAGATCAGTTAGAATTGGCACCTACCGTTGTGTGTTACTGTAAAAAGCCCAAACTAAACGTGATTTTCGTCTATCCAGCGGATATGTCAAGGAAAAGAAGACGTTTCCAAATGGTGAGCAATTTATAACTTTAGGAGAAAAGCTCTAAAAAGATACCACGTGAGATAAAGTTGCCACGCAAAAAAGCCCTAAAAAATTAGCCAATCCTCTGACTGAATCCTCTGAAGAAATCTTCATCTAATAGATAAAGATTCTGGATCATCAATCACTGAAGTTTTTCACACTCGCGTGTGATCCATTAGTGATTGATTTTTATACCATGACATAGATAACTTGTACCATACCTAACTACTTACCCTTCCACTTGTAACACAAACAAATCTTTACCTCACCTAATGATCCCATCAATAATCCGATATGAAAGTGAAATGACTGGCACTTTCTCAACCGAAAACCTGTATTAAAAATGTTGGCCCAACCCGGAAATTTGAGCGGCTACTGAGGCAATATGTCCATCATACAGCATCAGTTAGAAAAATTGACTGAGCACACAATACATAAGTCATGTCTTTTTAAAGAAATGTAAAAGACAGTAAGTAAATCCTATCAAGAATTCACCTGCTGTTGGTAATAGTCAAACCCACCGCGAGGGCTGATGCAATTCAAAGGTTTTAAATTCGTTTCTAGTGGTTTTAGTGAACGAAATTTGGTGTTTATTTGTGCAGTGAAGTGCCGCGAAGTGATCATAATAATAAGAATCGTTGAATTCTATCGTTTTTAATACTGCTATTGTGTGTCGAGCGAGTGGATTGTCACGTGACAACTTGCTTGGACCTAATACAGTATTAAAACCCGCAATTGTGTTTACAGTGGTATCAGCAGAATCAGTAGGTCGATAAAACACAAAACTCAGGCGTTTTATTAAGTGACTGTAACTTTGACTAACTACGCACTTATTCTCAATAAGTTACTTGACGTTGGCAATATATCTTTAGGTAGAGCCGTATTATTAGAAAAAGAATTCACTAAAGGCGTTTTAATAACTGGAGTTTGAATTCTTTGAGTATCTGCAAAAATCTGCCTACCAAAACTCACACGGGTTGAGTCTTGCCAATAAACTTCTCACTAAATAGCCATTTACGAGAAAAAATGTCACAAAAAATACGTTAGATTGCAGATACATTGAATTTGACAATGGAGGGTGGGTAGTTTACGGTCGATTGGTATATTTAAGGACTTCCTTAGTGCTTTACTTCCTCTATCCACAGTAGATAAATACGCTTAAGCAGTAACAACACTGCGCCATATTTGACAGAAAGTAACCTACTGTATAATATAGTTGTCCTGTTATTTTTGTAAAATATTATTCTTAAATTTCCATATTAGCATGAAATTTAAAAATAACAAAATCCTCCCAAGCCCCACCACCCCAAAATCATCTTGTTCGTCTACTGGTTTAAGTACCGAGCCATGATCGTGGGGTGCGATCCAAGGTGCAACAAGGATCATCTGGTGCGTGTTAGAAATTAGAACTAATGATATTTCTTAAGAAATAAGCAGAATACTAGCATACAAAATTTGTACACAAAGGTACACAAAACTATTTGTAATGTTGTAAAAACACAAATTACACATTATTAATAAGTAACGAAACATAACGTTTTGTTTCGTTACTTCGAAACCACGTTAAGCTATTGTTCATGCACTCGATCACTCGAGTAAAACCGACGACTCTGAATTTAGTTCCTGCGATTGTATTCTGATGGGACCTTAGAACTGTGTAAAGTGTGCGTCTGTGTACGTGCGTCATCCGAGAGTTTGTTCGTAGTGTCCATACTGCTTTAGCGTATATATCTACTGTGTCCTATCTTTTGGCGGTCTTTATTGGGTCACATAAACTATGAATACGTATTACATTGTTGTTAAGTAGAGTAGAGTTACAGGAAATTGGCAGCTCTCCAGCGCTGCATCAGCGGAAAGAAGAATACCTAGACTAATACTGTTGTAGTAAGATAAAGATATCGTCAGTGGAAAGGAAAAGATACTAAAGCGCCAAAACTCTACTTGTGGCAAAAGAGGATCAAAGTTGGAAACTTAGCGAAAAAAAAAAAATCTTTTTAAGTTTTAATGTTAGACTGTTTTTTTTAAATCTAATCATGCCCTTATATATTATATAATTATAATTCCCAGATTAGTTATTAGAGTTAGCGAGGATGTTCAGAAGTAGTTTTTCATTTCTATTTTGGGTATCTATGGTACTACCAGCCATAGTCATACTGTTGACCCGTATAAAAGGATTCTACTGTGCGCAGTTAATGGACAATACGATAAAAAAACATTTTCCGAAATGAAAAACACTATTTCTAAAATAGAAATTTAAGAAAAATAATTTCATAATTATAAAATGTAAAAATCCTCCTGTTCACGTTAATTTTAAAAAAAGTAATGTAATGAACCGAACGTCAAGCATCAAGAAAAAAAAATTGACATTTGACAGTAAGTAACTTATAGTTAGCTTGCTACATTTATAGTTATCTGTGCTTATAGATGCCTATACTTTTTTTGTTGGACATATAGCACCGACATCACAATACACGTTCAGCCTTAGAATTACTTCACCTCCGGCATCTTGATTGATAATTTAAAAAAGAAATATAAATTAAATATAAAAAAAGTAATAATAAAAACACACATTTAATGATAACTTAAAAATATGGGTCATAATTTTTTCTTTTTTTATTACGTAAACGTAAACGTATAAAAATGCAAACATATTTTTTTGTCGTTTGGAATATATTATGTAGTGAAGTATTTTATGTAGGTGTCAGAGTTCCAAATCACTTTAGAGAAACAAAATAAAAAATATACAGAAGGTCGGCTGTAGCTGACATTGTTATTAAAGATTCGTTGACCTATGTTTCTGATAGCCTGTCTCTATCTCATGCCGAGCCACGCCGAGATCATTGTAAGCGTAGCCTGTTGTATGCCAGCTGGCCTTCTGTGCCTAGCAGCCCTTTCATCCCGCATGAAAAGCACATAAATGAATATGTCGTGGTCCGAATCCAATCATGCACCTCTGAATTCATCAAACCTATATGCTATCTGCATATTTCTACCATTAGCTAGGCGGTGAGGGTACATGCCCATCTCAGATATTTTCTTAAAATGGTGGATACCTACAATATTTGAGATAGTAATTCTAAACGTGTAATCGTGATATTGTTCGACTGATGCAGGGTTGCAAACAACAGACTTCCCGAATCCTGGGTGATAGTTCAACCTACTTTCGGCTCCGGAACGACCACTTTGAATGCAACTGGGCCCTGGGCAACAATTATATGAAATTATTACGAAAACTAAGTAACAAACTCATGTATTCATAAAATCCCTACAAAAATTAGCTACTGATTCAATGGCTGAATCAATAAATGGCTGGTTTAATTAAAGCCACGGCGAGCTGAAGGCGGATTAACTGGAATGAATGTAAACCAGCGAAGGAGAACAAATTACCAGGTGTTTCTGCAAACTGGGATACTATTGGAAAATCCTAATAAATCTATAGGCAATCTTCATCATTCTCTCAACGTGTTATTTTTTGTTGCCAGCTCAAGGTACGCTGGGAAAAGGGGATCTGAGATTAGGAGGGTTTGGAAATCACAATGAAGCGACTACCGTCTGACTTTCGCAACCCTTTATAAACAGATATTTATCGAGAAAAAAATCTTATGTAATCCTCCTGTGATCACTCGACATGACAAATTAATAACGCTTTTGCTCACGTTGTTTTTAACAAAAAAGGTAATTTAATAAACCGAAAGTCAATCATCAAGAAAAAAAACATTGACATTTGACAGTAAGTAACTTATAGTTAGCTTGCTACATTTATAGTTATCTGTGCTTATAGTCGCCTAAACTTTTTTTGTTGGACATATAGCACCGACATCACAATACATTCAGCCTTAGAATTACTTCACCTCCGGCATCTTGATTGATAATTTAAAAAAGAAATATAAATAAAATATAAAAAAGTAATAATAAAAACACACATTTAATGATAACTTAAAAATATGGGTCATAATTTTGTCTTTTTTTATTCGAAAAACGTATTAAAATGCAAACATTTTTTTTGTCGTTTGGTCCAATAGTGTTTTATGTAGGTGTCAGAGTTCCAAATCACTTTAGAGAAACAAAATAAAAAAATACACAGAAGGCTGTAGTTGACATTGATATTAAAGAGTCGTGAACCTAAGTTTCTGAAAGCCTGTCTCTATATCATGCTGAGCCACGCCGAGATCAATGTAAGCGTAGCCTGTTGTATGCCAGCTGGCCTTCTGTGCCTAGCAGCCCTTTCATCCCGCATGAAAAGCACATAAATGAATATGTCGTGGTTCGAATCCAATCATGCACCTCTGAATTTATCAAACCTATGTGCATATTTCTACCATTAGCTAGGCGGTGAGGGTACATGCCCATCTCAGATATTTTCTTAAAATGGTAAATACCTACAATATTTGAGATAGTAATTCTAAACGTGTAATCGTGATATTGTTCGACTGGTGCACGGTTGCAAACAACCGACTTCCCGAATCCTGGATGATATTTCAATCTACTTTCGGCTCCGGAACGACCACTTTGAATGCAACTGGGCCCTGGGCAACAATTATATGAAATTATTACGAAAACTAAGTAACAAACTCATTTATTCATAAAACTCCCTACAAAAATTAGCTACTGATTCAATGGCTGAATCAATAAATGGCTGGTTTAATTAAAGCCACGGCGAGCTGAAGGCGGATTAACTGGAATGAATGGAAACCAGCGAAGGAGAACAAATTACCAGGTGTTTCTGCAAACTGGGACACTATTGGAAAATCCTAATAAATCTATAGGCAACCTTCATCATTTTCTCAACGTGTTATTCTTTGTTGCCAGCTCAAGGTACGCTTGGAAACGGGGATCTGAGATTAGGAGGGTTTGGAAATCACAATGAAGGGACTACCGTCTGACTTTCGCAAACCTTTATAAACAGATATTTATCGAGAAAAAAATCTTATGTAATCCTCCTGTGATCACTCGACATGGACAAATTAATAACGCTTTTGCTCACGTTGTTTTTAACAAAAAAGTTAATCTAATAAACCGAATGTCAATCATCAAGAAAAAAAACATTTACAGTTTGACAGTCATCATCATCATCATCATCAGCAACCCACACTCGTCCACTGCTGGACATAGGTCTCCCCTAATGCACGTCACTGCTCCCAATTTTCGGCCACTCTCATCCAGCCCACACCAGCCAGCCTTCGAATGTCATCATCCCATCTTGTCGCAAGGCGTCCTACACTACGCTTACCGCGTCGCGGTCTCCACTCAAGGACTTTACGGCTCCAATGGCTGTCAGTTCTGCGGCTAATATGACCCACTGCCACTTCAGTTTGCTAATTCGGTTGGCTATGTCGGTGACTCTGTTTCTCTGTCGGATTACATCATTTCTGATACTCCGAGCATAGCCCTTTAACATTTGACAGTAACTTAAAGTCGCTTAAAAAATTTTATTGGACATATAGCACCGACATCACAATACGTTGAGGCTCAGGATTACGTCACTTCCAGCATATTAATTAATAATTAAAAAAACTTACTTATTTAAAAAATCCCTTTAAACAGGGGAATCAGACCAACTGAATCATGGTTACACGTTTCAGTTTCCTCGCGATGTTTTGTGAGTAACCCCACCCACTCCTTGGTCGAGTGACTTAAACCGAGCGCGAGCGGTAGAAGCAACGTCAAAATAGTTGTCAATAGCAACAAGCATAAACAAAATGTTATACATTTTTAAACTTTGATTTGACTGATTTTGACAGGTGACATTCATAGTTTTTTGTGACAAAAAACAAAGATTTTCATATTCAGCCAGTAATCTATGGTTTTTGCGTTCCATTTGCAATGCGGAAGCTACCGGTTTTTATAAAATTCTGCATGGAAGGGTTAAAATGTCAATTTACCGTATTATATTGTTAACATCGAAATCGAATGATTCAAAAATAGAGAAAATCGGCTTCATGCGACTTAGAAGGTGAATGTGCATGCTGCGACGTTAAGTCATACGAGTGAATCAAAAATAGAGCTCCTGGTATAGAAAAGATAAGTTGCTACTTAAAATTTCGTCAAAAACTACAATCTGTATGACGCGTCTTATTTCAAAGAGACTGTTTTAGTTTTGATATTCAATTAGAATAATTATTTTCAAGATTTATACCATGTACCTTATTTTTGAGTTCCCGATATTTCAACGCTGTTGCAAGCGCCATGGTCACGGAGTAACTTAAGTTTTTGCGGGTAAGTTGTTACTGGCAGACATATCGGTGCCCTTCGCAGTCTTTTACTATGCGGACCTGAGTACTATTCAGTAACTCACTATTTTCTTTCGCCTGTTCTCGACGCACAACACTCATAGTATCCGCGAAATGGTTTTTTTTCAGTTTTACACTTTTTCCATTTTCGAATCACTGAATTCCAGACATTTGACAATTTAAACCCATCTTCACGATTGAATTTTTTGTACTTTGTAATTGAATGGTATAAATATCGAAAATAACCATGAAAGTTTAAAACAACGTTTGGCTATGATAGCGAGATCAAAAGACTTAAAATAACGTAAGACGCCTAACAAATGAGCATGTCCTGAACCTGTCTCATCTTTACATAAAAGATACGACACGACCCACTGGACACGACCAGTTCGTGTGAAAGAGGCGCGATTCGGTCATACACTCTAATACGTTGTAGGGCATCAGATCAGATGATATAAAGGTTATCTCAAAAAGTTTGGTCTAGAAAATGATCATGCGCGTGATAAATTCTAATACACAAAAGTTTTGAACAAGTCTATATGCCTTAAACATCAGTCAACCAACATTTCACCCAAAATCAACAGCTACCCTTCCCGTCAAATCAATGTTAGAACTTAGTTATACTAGCGTGCCCTGATCTAACAAGTCCACTTGAGAAGTTTCTTACAACACTTCAAAATACTTCGGATCCTCTTCGGACGTCGGATTTAGTCTCCTCCTTCAAAGTCTAGGCTAAGCTGGCTTTGCTAGGGTATTCGTGCGGAGAAAGTGCCTTACACAAATAGGTACAAAGGCTAAGAAATAATGCACATGAGAGCAAGATGCAATTTGATGTTTATTTTTAACTCATATGTGGAAGTGTATTCGAGCCATCTGCTGTAAGGGCGGCCCTTACGAATCATGCAAGCCTTTATTTGTGAAATCAAGGGTTCTCACGGTGACTTGTGTATACATTTAAGAATTTTTCAAATTTCTAGTAAGAACCCTAAATTATTTAAAAGAGCCAGTGACATTTATCCAAGAAATACCAGAGATCCTGACAGACTCGCAAGCGATTACCTGCCCACAATTACTCTGTGTCAAAAAAGCTGCTATTTTGTATGTGTTAAAATCCATAGTAAAATACCAAATAAATTTAAAGTAGGCTCTATTGATGTGATGATTATAAATGTAAGAGAGTGGTTGATTTATTGCTTTTACAGTGTTAATGAGCTACTTGAAAAACGTTTTGCATGCTTATGTATTTAAGCGGAATAGTATGAGCTGAATATATAATATAACTTAAGACCACGTATGTACCTATTCTAAGCGAATAAACGTTCAGACGAGCAAAAGTGCGCAGTCAACTTATTAATCACCTTTTCCCCGATTGGCCTTCCAATATTCTTGATGACGAAAGACAGCGCAGACGATGTTTCTGGCCGATTTTCTGTGAGGCTATGGTATCACTCCGTTCATGCTGAAACGTAGCTCTCCCACGGTAAAATTTTGCAATTTTTATCAGGCAACGATTCAGTGAAACTTCTTTTTAAAGTTGCTGGTTTTACAAGGATATTTAGTGCAGAGATAGTGCCTGTAAAGATGCAACGGCTGACTATTAATGCAAATGAAAGCAAGTTGTACGAATTGCAATAAGGCAACGCTTCAGTAAAACGTTTTTAAAAGCGCGGTTTAAATTTACATATTTTTTCTTTTGGCTTTCAGATTAACATATTTTACGCGTGTTTAAGCTTCAGTTTTCCGACTACGGCAGAGATAAAAAGGGAGAATTTTGATTTTAGTGAGTCGATTTCAATGATTTCTCAAGAGCCCAATTCTCGTGCTCGTGATATTTATTTTCATACGACATCACTAAAACACAGTTTTTTGTATGGTTTTCAGGTGATATCCGCCATGTTTTCACTTTCCGCCAAAATATCACGAGCACGAGAATTGGGCTCCAGGTGTACCATATTTTTATCATAAGTACCTATCATTATGAAGTGCTAACAATTTATATAAGCTTCTGTTCTTGACTTAAAACTTACTTTTTTTCTTTTTTATGTGATAAAAAAATTACATAAAAAAAAAAACAATCAAATTTCCTTTCGATGTATTAAGAGGGTTTGCTCGATCTACTAATGACGCAATTTAATTTTTGTTCGGTGCCGGAGCAAAATATTTGTTATTTTTACACCGTATTCTTTATACTTATTTTGTACACTTTATTAAAGACACAACCCGCATTTTTGAAATTGCTACTCGTACAGAGCCATAATTATGAGTGTTTTTTTAAATATAACTATAAAATTCAATCCTTTGTACACTGCGAATAGATTTTGTCTTTAAATATCTTAAAATCATCATAATGATCAAATGACGGCGCGACTAGATCGAACAAGCATCCTTAAATTTAAGGTATTTGTGTGGGTTCTTAAACCCACATAAGACCTCACTTTACTTAATAACCAGAGTAAGTGAGAGGTTGAATGCCTATATGATATCATCATCGTCAGCCCATTTAAGTCCCCACTGCTGGGGCACGGGCCTCCCTCAATCACGTGAGGGGTAATTGCCATACTCACCACGCTTGGCAGACGGGTTGGCGAGGGTTTTGGTATAAATGCAGAGTTTTCCTTCTCTAGGTGCTGATGATCATACCAGCTACTTTACCTTAGTCGCCTTTTGCGACACCTCGGTAAGAGTGAGGGTGGCCTATTCTTCTCTGCCGGGGACCACACGGCTCGATGATATAATTAAAAGAAATATAATATTAAAATAAGGGGCAGCGTTAGTGAACGAACATGCTATTTCAAACCATCCTAAAATATCCTCAACATCTCAAATTAATCATCATTATTAAGATTAAAGCTAGGCAATTGTATATGTAAATGGATCTACCTAAACAATATCTTTATAAATAACATTATAGACGACTTCCAGAATGGCTTGGGATTTAAAGGAAATCTTTATGATGCGTCTCTCGAGATTCACGAAACATCTTCCATTTATCCGAATTTAATAAAACGTATTTAAATTGGGATGAATGAATAGTTCCCTTAAGGGCCTAGTATGATGTATATTTAATCATAGGGCTGACTACTTCCGGGAATGTTTATCATAGGTCTTTCTTTACCTATAAAAGTCGCGTTTTAGGATAATAAGATGCATAACTCCTTTAATACTGACCGGTTGGCGCAATTGGTAGTGACCCTGCCTCTTGCGGCAAAGGTCGTGGGTTCGATCCCCACCCTGGACAAACATTCGTGCGATGAACACTTGTGTTTGTTCAGTGTCTGAGTGTAATATATGTATTTTAAGTATATATTTGTGTTCCTTTGTTGTCTGATATCTGTAACACAAGTGCTTAAGCTACTTAGTACGGAATCAGGTCAATGTATGAGATGTTGTGTGAATTGTAGAATTATAATTATTATTGTAATAAGCAAAAAGTTACCATACTATTATTTTATTTTGATTTAACACTATATTCTAAAATTTATATTAAAAAGAAGACGGGATGTGTAACATTTAAAACAGTTTTGAAAAGCATATAAGCATATAAGGAGAATATCCTTCACATACTGAATGGACATTCTCCTTCACACACTGAATGAACGTGATTTTTAATGTTTAACATTTCGCGCACATATATTGATCTGACTCCGAGATACGTAGCTCAAGCACCTGTGTTACGTATTTCAGCAGCAGCGGAATTACAAATATATACATTTAATACTTTTATTTAGTTAATACATACTTATAATATGCCATCTTGCTCAACAACGAGCTACCAAAAAATTGTCATTATATGTCTGTCAAATTATACAATAAGTTGCCAGAAGCATTAAAGGATTTACCCATTTAAAAAAATCAAAAATAGTTTATATAAATGGTTGTGTGATAGATGTTTCTACAGTATTAAAGAGTTTATGGAATGTAAGATTTAATTATTTTTTGTTGACATTATATTAATTATTTTTTGAGTGACTAATTCTTTGTATTGATTTTATTTTGACTATGTGTTATTTTATTATAACTTCAAGACAACGCTAACTCTCTGTTATTGCATGCCGATATTATTCGGTTAAATGTGAGAATCTAAACGATAATTATATCTAACTTACTGTAACCACATTTATCGCAATAAATGATTTCTGATTCTGATTCTGAATACATAGTAAGCATCCAGACCAATACAAACAAACATGTACATGCACACAAATGTTTGTACTGTGCGGGGATCGAACGCAACACTAGAGGCAGCGTTCACTACCACTGATCCAAACGGATTGTCTTTAAGTAGGTTCTCTGAGAAAGTTTTTTGTTAAACTTCAACTTAAGTAAAGTACAAATAAATACCAAAGTCGTTAAGTACTCAAGTAGAAAAATAACAATTATGTTACGCGAAATTTAGCGAACAGGAAACTCAGAAATAAATACACCTTGTAATAATTATAGCTACGTTAATCAAGGGCGCACTTTTTCGCTTTATCTAAGGGTGTCTCATTTGTCTTTCAAAATTATTCAGTTTGAAGATTTTTTTCATAATCCCGTCCATTACAGCCCGATTAAAATTTAATCTCGCCTCCGAATTTGCTGGAGGATTTGTGCCCATTGTATTTTGTGTAATCTCCAATTTTCCTTTATTGCTTATTCGCATCGATATGCTTCAAAAATCCAAACGTGATGAAATTTGGTTTCAATAGCAATGCTCTTGCAGGAGAGGGAGAGTAAATAAATTCTCACTTCTATTTATAGTAATTTTTTTACATTGTAGCAGGCACACGCCTATTTACTTCTGCAAAACCATAGAGACTATCGCATATTTATGCGTTGCCGCTAATCTAATATTTTCTTGACCATATACCAATAGGTAAATAAGCCGAATTATTTTCACAAAATCCATACATTACTGAATTTTGAATGCCAATATCATTCGGCCATATTTTCATGATTACAGTTTTTCTATTCAAATTCGCTTCAAAAACGTGTTGCTCATAAGCGATGAGCTTTCGCACTACACAAGTAAGTACATAAGACATTAAACTTATTATTTTCCCGTCCTTATGCTACAAAATCTACTTTAAGTTTCTTTTAAGTTGAGCGATTAAACCCTAAAAATATATAATCATGCTTGGCTGATCAAAAGGTCCAAGGACTTTTCGTCGAAATTCTCTTTCAGGAAAATGTTTGCTGATGTAACGGTTCGGCGGACGCATTCATTACTGAAGCATTCTTTATTGTAATGGAATAAATAGTGGTAAGTTGTTTCCGCACTGGTCATAAATTGTATCCTGTGGCCATAAGAAAATCCCAGAATTGGCAAGTCCTATTGTAAGAGCAGTTAAAGATACATAATAGCTTTATTCGAGATTTATAAGTCCAAACGCGTGTATTCGCACTTATTTATGCAGTAAGTATCATCTTTAATCTTTTGTTTTTAGCGTTGTTTCATTATATATCTCGGGATGGAGATTAACGTGAGGATAATTTGTAAGTAAATTACATAGATTTGGCTACGTTACAGATGCCTACGTCAGGGCTATGCAGCAATCTAAGGACACCCTCATACAGGGTGTGTCTGTGAACATTTACATCCCTTTATGGTTAATCTATGGTAAAGGTTGGTTGGTCGCGGGTGTCCATGGGCTGCGGCAATCGCTAATCATCAGGTGATCCGTCTGCTCATCTGCCACCTATGACATAAAAAAGTCCAAGTAACTATCAAGTTTCCGTAGAACATAGCCTTCCATCCATCAGAGGATACCATCTCAAGCTATTCTTGTTTACTTTGTCGGCTTTGTTATTGGTTTGTATAAAAACATGATTCTGTAGCTGAAATTATTGCCACAACGATTTGTCTAAGAAAATCGGATTCCTGTGAAAACAGCTTTTTAGCTCGCTTAAAAACACTGAGCTCTCGATAAACTCCGAGGTGATTTATTTTCAAATTGAGTGGACCTTAGATACTCAATACTTAATATTAAAATACCCAGTCTTTTGATTAATGATCTTGGTTACCGACGGCAAACGCTGTACAAAAGAATATATTGGCGTGTAAGTCACAGCGTGATTAATGAAATTCAGATTTGTTTGGATCTCGACTTTTTTATGTGATACTGAAAGAGGAGGGACACTAAAAGATGATTTTGAGTCGGTGTGATTCATCATCAGCCCATTTAAGTCCCCACTGCTGGGGCACGGGCCTCCCTCAATCACATGAGGGGTAATTGCCATACTCACCACGCTTGGCAGACGGGTTGTCGAGGGTTTTGATATAAATGCAGAGTTTTCCTTCTCTGGGTGCTGATGATCGTGCCAGCAGCTTTACCTTATTCGCCTTTTACGACACCTCGGTAAGAGTGAGGGTGGCCTATTCTACTCTGCCGGGGACCACACGGCGGTCGGTGGGATTGTCCCCTCCCAACTCAGACGATGAGGGAACGTCAAAGGTAGCTTTTTTATGTGATAGGTGGCAGACTCAGTATCGCCTGGTGGTAAGCGATTGCCGCCGCCCATAGACATCCGCGACACCAGTGGAGTCACAAATGCGCTCTCAACCACTAAACACCTCTTACCCTCGGATGAGGCTTCCGGTACCTTCTGTCCCTTTTCTGTGAGGCCGTGGTATCAGTCCGGTCGAGCCGGCCCATTCATGCCGAAGCGTGGCGTCGTTGCTGAGAGTTTAATTCTTGTTTATTTGTTAATATTGGTCCAATTTTGACTTCTTAAAAGAAAATAGCTTCCCCTTGCGTATTTTAGTACGTATAGCCATTTTTTTTTCGATTTCCCATGAGAGCAATGGATAAGATCCATCCAAACGGGGGTAAGCGTTGTAGATAACCCATAATTGATTTGAAACATGTAACCGTAACAGTGGATCTGGTTCCCCTGTCTAACGGTTGGGAAGGACGCTTCGTCATGAATGGGCCAGGCTCGACCGGAGTGATACCACGGGCTCACAGAAAACCGGCGTGAAGCAGCACTGTGCTGTATTTCGCTGCGTGAGTGAGGGTATCGGAGGCTCAATCCGGGGGAAAGGGGATGTTTAAAGGTTGGCAGCGCACTTGTGACTACACTGGTATCGCGGGTATTCATGGGCGGCGGCAATCGCTGACCATCAGGTGATCCGTCTGCTCGTCTGTCATATATCATATAAAAAAATATATATTTTAAATACGTAACCATGATCCAATGAGTCTGGTTCCCCTGTCTAATGGTAGCAAAGGCCGGCAGTCGCCTCATTCCGAGGTACTAGACTGACTAAATCCTAGATCAAACAATTTTAATCCACAGCCGGAAATGACATGCTAAGTCTGATGATGATCTGTATTAACATGCTACTGTTTTTCAGTAAGGTCGAGTATGGATCGCCTTGTTATATCATGTATGGAACACTTTGTTAAAGAATCCAGTTTTTTCCCTAGGCACGGCACACTAAAAGAAATGAAATCACAATGCCAAAAATGTTACAGACGAGCGTCAGTTTGCCAGTAACGGAAGACGACTGTTGCTTACCACCTACAATAACTATCGACCACCTTAGGTTCAATTCAATTCAATTCAATTTATTTATTCAGAAAATAATTTTACACAAATAAACCTAACTTATCGAGTGGAGGCGAAAAATTCGTAAGTTTTATTTTTCCGACCCGGGCAGTTATATTGAACCCTAAACCCCAAGATCACGGCCCGCTACTTAAACCACTAGACCAACAGGGCGTTTATTAATTAAGTTTCATATCATCATCATTTCAGACACTAGACGTCCACTGCTGGACATAGGTCTCCCCCAATATTCTCCACACAGATCGGTCCTGTGCCGCTCGCATCCATGGCATCCGTGGCTTTTTTTTATGTGATAGGTGGCAGACGAGCAGACGGATCGCCTGATGGTAAGCGATTGCCGCCGCCAATAGACACCCGCGACACCAGAAGAGTAACAAGTGCGCTGCCAACCTTTAAGCCCCCCTTTCCCCCGGATTGGGCTTCCGGTACATTCTGTCCCTTTTCTGTGAGGCCGTGGTATCAGTCCGGTCGAGCCAGCCCAATCATGCCGAAGATACCCTCACTCACGCAGCAGCACTGTGCTGCTTCACGCTGGTTTCTCGAGAGGCCGTGGTATCACTCCGGTCGAGCGTGGCTCTCCCACGGTCAAAGTCAGTCACGGTCAGGCTTTGGTAGGTGTGGCTGGCTTCTCGTCATTCTCGTCGTCTCTCGCCATATGGAGAAGCACCAAATCGCGGACATGAATTTTGGGTGATGGCCAAGTATGAGTTTTGTGGTCCATAACACCTATCAACTCAACGGTCGCTGACAGGTGGCCTAGGCGATACATATCCAGATAACGCGTTTTTCTCGCGCGTTTTACATTCTTGTGATTCATTTCTCTTTAGTAATAATATGATTGTTTTGACCCCGACAATCTGGACAACCTTAAGGCAAGAGTGAACAGGCATCTTCTAGGCGAACGCGTTACATCCAAGACCTCATGGTCACTTTCCATCAAGCGAGATTGTGGTCAAGTTAATAGTTTCCTGTGATGAACTCGTGTAAGGGGGCGAAACGTGGACACTTACGGTACGGCTGGTCCACAAGTTAAAGGTCGCTCAGCGGGCTATGGAACGAGCAATGCTCGACGTCTCTCTCCGAGATCGAATCCGAAATGAGGTGATCCGGCAGAGAACCAAAGTTATCGACATTGCTCACCGGATTGGCAAGTTTAAGTGGCAGTGGGCTGGCCATATTAGCCGCAGAACCGACAACCGATGGGGTAAACGGGTTCTGGAGTGGAGACCGCGTCTTGGAAAACGTAATGTAGGGCGCCCTCTGGCTAGGTGGGGGGACGATCTGCGCAGGATGGCTGGCAAGAGCTGGATGCGAGAAGCCATGGATAGATCACAGTGGCGAACAATTGGAGAGGCCTACGTCCAGCAGTGGACTACGATAGGCTGATGATGATGATGATGATGATGAACTCGTAGAAATGACGTGCGAAATGCGCAAGTAAAACGCATTAGACCTGGTAAAAACGTATCTTTCAAAAGATTTTAACATTTGCATCTGGATCAGCGCAGAGATGCGTAACAGTGAAACGATTCATTTGGAATTTTGACTCAAATAGATCCATGATTCATCCAGCGGGATGAATCATGGATCTATTTGAGAGTCAATGTTCCGAATGAGTGCATTCGGATCGTTCGGCTCACTTGGATCATTCAGCTTTTTTTTTATGATATAGGTGGCAGACGAGCAGACGGATCACCTGATGGTAAGCGATTACCGCCGCCCATGGACGCCTGCAACAACAGTGGTGTCACAAGTGCGCTGCTTACCTTTTAACCCCCCTTCCCCTGGATTGGGCCTCCGGTACCCTCACTCACGCAGCGAAACACAGCGCATGCACTGCTTCACGCCGGTTTTCTGAGAGGACGTGGTATCACTCCCCCTGGTATCACCCCGGCCGAGCCGGCCCATTCATAACGAAGCGTGGCTCCCCCACTGTTAAATTCAATAGCTCATTCGGATCATTCGGTCACTCGGACTCGAGATCCATTTGAGTCGAATGATACATTCGGAGCGAACATCGCATTGTCGCGATCGGTATCTGGCACATTGTCGCTCGTCTGTAAGCTCGCTAAGAGATACGTATCAGTTGAAACGGCTGCATTAGACGGTTCACCGAACGGCTTAATAGAATAATGCACTCGGGATTGCCATCGCGTTCCCATTTTGACACTCATTTACTTAGCGTAATAGACTCTTCAGGAAATTGAATCCTTTTTATCTTCACTTGGTTTCCACGTGGAGGAATATCGTTACACAACACAGTGTCAACATAAATGTGATAGTAGCGGTCACAAAGTAGGATTTTTGTAGTTGGCTTAAAACAGTTATTGATATTTTTATAAGCAATCTTTTGCAATTTATTTTTTAAGTAATAACTCACTTTAAAATTTCATCTCGTGTTCAGGCTGGACTCGAATCCACACCTTCAACAATCCGGGTAGATGTTCTACCAATTAGACCACTGCACGTGTTACTAAGCCGACGAAATTGGTAAGTGCTTGATTCGACATGAGCTGTTGATAGTATCATCAATAGTGTAGGTATATTTACAATATCCAATGGAAATATTATTATATTAGTGGAAGGTGTGGGTTCGAGTCCCGCGTGAACACGAGATGAAATTTTTTAGTGTGTTATTTACTAAATACGGTTGCCTTGTTAATGAAATTCATAATATCCTATAACGTGCTTTCCGAGGCACGGGCCTACAAGACCGACAACTTTAAGACTCCAGGCTGACACTAAGAATCGGGGATCGAACCCTGGACCTATTGCAGACGGCGCTTTAAAGTGCGACACACTACCCACTGCGCCATCGAGGCAGCAATGAAATGCATATCATGTGGCTTAATTACCCTAATGATGATGGATTGTGGATTTCTTTTTTAATTATTGCAAATCGGCTTTTAATAAAATAGGTCACTTATGTAAATGAATATAACTTGTACCTAGAAGATTTGCATGTACCTACCGCTTGCCTTATCTTGAAATACAGTAAGTTCGTTTGAAGTTTCCTTGATACCCCACAGTAAAAATAAAAGTCACTATCGTATTTCTTCTTTTGCTACTTTAACAAAATAGGGAAGAAATATTGTTTAATGTTTTTTATTAATTATAGAACCGTGTGGTCCCCGGCAGAGTAGGTAGAATAGGCCACCCTCACTCTTACCGAGGTGTCGTAAAAGGCGACTAAGGTAAAGCAGCTGGCATGATCATCAGCACCCAGAGAAGGAAAACTCTGCATTTATATCAAAACCCTCGCCAACCCGTCTGCCAAGCGTGGTGAGTATGGCAATTACCCCTCATGTGATTGAGGGAGGCCCGTGCCCCAGCAGTGGGGACTTAAATGGGCTGACGATATATCATCTAACATGCACATACATTCATATTAAATTTTATTTATTTATTTATAATTAAGGTGATTGAATGACGTTTCCTATAATTTATGTATAATGTTAAAGTATAGGTAATTCCCTTTGGGAGCGTAGGTTCGTATCCTACCGACTGCGCCATGTTTGTGTGGCGGGAGGGGCGCGTGAATCAAACCACAGAGCTAAACCAAGACTAATTTTATTTATTTCTTCTGCTAAACACACTACCCACACATATTAATAATACGATTACCTACACACGCAGCGAAACAAAACACAGTGCTGCTTTACGGTGCGTTTAGTATGGGTAAGATTTGTTATCACTGCACACACTCTTAAATAGTTATTTTTGTTTATCAAAGAGTACATTGGAGCGTTGTCATCACATTCGTGGCAATCCCAGTAATAGCTTTGTGATACCTTTGAGCAGAATGTACGCGAATTGCCCGCTGTCAAAGAGAAACAATACAATCAGACATGCCACCAAAGATAGGGACAACGCCGTTGGGACCCAGAATTGGGGTTCATTATTAGGGCAGACCAATTGACACTACAATTGATTCTAGATTGTTATCAGTTGTGTGACAGGGTGATGGCGATGTTAATGACGTCATTACGTCAGGAACGGCCAATTACATTGGTACAGTTGAGTATCCTCATTCTGTCTAGCGATTTTTATTATTAATGATGTAAGAAGTCTGGATTTAAATTTTGGTAAGAAATAGTTTTTTTTTATTTGCTAGGTGGCAGACGAGCAGACGGGTCACCTGATGGTATGCAATTGCCGTCGTCCATGGACACCCGCGACACCAGTGGAGTAACAAGTGCGCTACCAAACTTCAAAGCCCTCTTTCCCCCAGATAGGGCATCCGGTATTGGGCATCTCACTCACGTAGCGAAACACAGCACAGTGCTACTTCACGTCTCATCAGCATTACCCTGCTGGATCGCGATGGAAATTCGCTGGGCGAGGTAGCTGCCAGCCTTTGGCTCTCCCGGGACTTCAACTATACGCTTAGCTAAGTCACGGAAGAAAGAGAGAGCGTCGGAACCCCACGGGCCCAGTGTTTCAACACCGAAATCTACAAAGTGGTAGGCACCAGATAGATGCCTATACTTTCTAGATTTTAGACTGACCAGATGGCGCAATTGGTAGTGACCCTGCCTCTTACGCCAAAGGTCGTGGGTTCGATCCCCATCCTGGACAAACATTCGTGCGATGAACACTTGTGTTTGTTCGGTGTCTGGGTGTAATATATGTATTTAAGTATATATTTGTGTTCCTCTGTTGTTTGATATCTGTAACACAAGTGCTTAAACTGCTTAGTACAGAATCAGGTCAACGTATGAGATGTTGTAATAATAATAATAATTATTATTATTATTTCAGTCTCTCTGCCACGTCAGTCGCAGCTCCGGCACTCCTCGTAGTCCCGCGAAGATGAGACGGTGCCAGAATGTCGACGCAGGTAGCATCCCACACGAGAGCACGTCCCATCTTCCAAAGGATGAGAGACATTCCGTCTGGTCTAGTCATTCTAACTAGGTCCAGAGCCATCTTAGGAAAATTGATATCACGGCAAATCATCCCTCGTTAAAGTGTTGGCAATTTACTGTTTCAATCAAGAATGTCAAATTCAATATTGTCTTCCTGCGTGTAATGTACAAAGTTAAACGTGGCTCGAAAACAATTTTCGCTCATAACTATTCTCTCAGAAGCAATTTATAGGGTTCAAACTTCGTCGCCATAGTTACTGACGTAGGTAATTTGCTATAGGCCTAAAACTTCTGTAATAATGAAGGTTTCGTAACTTTGCGCTCTGTCTATTTAATATGTTAATAAAATTATGTGATGTAACTATGAACTGTAATTTTAGTCGGCAGGAACATGTGTTAGAAAATTCATTGCTTCAGATTGATCTTATAAAAGAACTTGTTATAATCAATAGCATTATAAGGGATTTCCCGTAGTCTTCTGCTTGTCATAGTACAAGGGAAACTTTAGTATGTAAACCACAATATATGTTATTTATTTATTAACTTAATTTGATTCTCTAATTTTTTCTTAATATACTACAAATTACACGGACACTAGTCCCGTGCCTTTTTATAGGGTAGGGGTTATTTTTTATGTAGTTTATGGACCTCAGAGGGGGGGTTTTGAGGTATGTGGATATTTTATGTTTTATTTGCAAGCTTGTCCCAAACCACGTCATCACCCCGGCGGATCGCCATTTTGAGGTTATATTCGGTGATTTTTTCAAGTTTAGCCTTTGACTGCCATGGATATTAGGCGCGCTGTGGCGTCGTAAGAGGCGTTATCTGTATAGTAAACACAAGTTTTTGTGTTTGATTTTTTCAATTGAAACTCTGTAACATCATCAATATTTGGAAAGAATAACTACGGAGTTTCTTGCTGGTGTCTTCTCAGTAGAAATCGGCATTCCGAACCAGCGGTAGATGATAATATGTGTACCTATTTTGACATTCATAGGTGTACTGTATGGACCTAAATTGAATATTTTTTTTATCTTTATATAATGGGCAACTTAGTCCATTAAAGGAAAATCCACGTAAAATATTTCAAGCGCCAAAAGTTTCAGTGTCAACTAAAATGTGTGACCCAGAAACTAGTTCTATTTTTACTTATTAGCTGAGTCCCATCTTGTTGAGATTGTTATTATAAACTCGAAAATATAATATTATTATTTTATATACTGAGTTTGTCGACAATAGTTTGACCTTGAAAATTAAAGCTACGATAGACCGTGTGGAAGCCTTCAATTCCGTGACACAGCAGACAAACTGTCGGAGAGTCTCCTAAATTATCACGGTTAGTTCCTGCAAAAACCGGACAACAAAGTGGGAAACAAATGCCTGGCCATGCCACCACTGCCGGGTCCTGCTGAAGGGGTAGACCTAAAAAGGTGTGGCTTGTCTTCGTTAACGATGACATGTGTGCTAATAAAAAAAAAAGATAAAAATGTATTTATTGCACAGAAAAAATAACCACAGTTACTGACCACTATGGATGCAAAAGATTGTACGAGGAGGAGTCGAAGTAGGAGAGCGGACTCCGGGCTCCGAGGCGACAGCTTGGGATGTGACCATTCACATCACATTTACTGATATAAATCCAAGATAGGTAGCTCAAGCTCCCGTGTTACAGATATTAGAATCATGAATGGGTTTACAGATATATACAATTAATACTTTTCTTTTGTAAATACATACGTAATACATAAAAAACACCCGGACCTATACAAACAAATACGTTCACGCACACAAATGTTGGTACTGTGCGGGGATCGAACCCGCAACCCTTGAACCAGAGGCTGTGTTCACTACCACTCTTCCAAACGGGTCGTCATAGTATTATTATACTAACAGTCTCAATTTTTAGTAAATGATTAAGTATGTATGTGAAAACGAATCCTGTTTCGGATGATGGAAAAAATTAAAACTATACAATGCTGCCTTTTTAGGAAGTATCAGATCAGAAACTCGATTTTATACTTCTAAAAAAGTTACACTATCTACAACTAGCGGTCAACCGCAGTTTCGCTCGCGTGTAATTCAGTTTGTCACAAAGTAGCCTATGTCACTTTTCATCCCTTGAACTATCTCCACATTAAGAATCATTCAATTTATTCAATCATAGCATTTAGTACACACTTAGTAATTTTGATGAGCAAATAATATTTTTTGTGAGTTAGGTTGGTTTAATGCTAAAAAATAAATAATATAACGGATCTCAGTTTGAACCGAGTTCAACATACTTGATTGCGTTCAATTTCAGCGGTGAAATTGGCTAGAATAGAACGAACTCAGTTTAGCGTGTGAACCGAGTTCAACTGACTTGATTGCGTACAATTTCAGCGATGAAATCATGTAACATACATCTTACACACTCAACATGTCATACCCAGTTGCATCCAAAGCTGCCGATTCGTAACCCGGGGTACGCTTGAACCATTGTTGAGGAAATCTTCAATGAGCTCCTTTATTATATTTATAAATTAAAATTATTTAGTTATATGATACAAACGGATAGGATGATTTGACGAATTTGACAAGAGATAAAAGAATAAGCAATGCTACGAAGCTGAGGCGATTCCAGCGCGCAGCGGCCTGGTGGTGATCCTCGGCAACACATGAAACAACTTCATGTGTGTTGATGTTTACGCATTGGGGCGCTAGATGGTGCTGTTCCCAACAACCATAATACCAAGAAATACCTTTTGTCGAGGACAGACCTCCTTGCCGCTTAGGCGCCCTTTATAGAATAGAAAAAGTATTTCTTTGACGTGTCTTCTTCTTCTGACGTTTCGGCCGATAACATAAAAATTTCTGTATTTTCTTTATTTCTATAATTTTTATTTTAAAAATATATCAATTTTACCCCCTTACCGGTGTCTCCTTTTTCGTCTGCCACATCGTTTGGTCCTTCGAAGCGCGGAGTTCGCCGTATAGGCGCCATCAGCGCAAAATTTTAAATTCAAAATTATAAGAATTTCGTGGCAGGGCACCGATTCCTCCGTAGTCGAGGACGTTGGGGGTACGCTCCTTGCTAATATAATAGCAAGCGTGGCTAGTGGCGGCCGAAATAGCCGCTCGTAAACTGGAAGTACTAGCTGCTTGCTGCTGCAGGAGGAGGCTGCGCGCGCGGCCTGTGAGGCTGAAGCCGCCGCGCTTTGGGCGCAGAGATTGACGCAATACATCACTGCCCTTCAAGATTCTTCCGACTCACCGGGTGGTGGCCTATGCGGACCTGGTCCGCCGCCGCAACCAGTTAGCAGGTGCCGCACATGCGCGACGTCCTCCACTGTGGCCCTCAAGACGTCTGCCTACATCCTACTGTTCGCGGTTTTCGTGAGGATGCAGCGTTCCTGGGGGCGGAGGACCCTCGCCGCGTACTGTGCGCCCTTGGCCTGCCAACGATGTCGGATATAACTCAGGGGCCAATCGGAGTGAGTGTTGTGAAGCTAGCAGTCAGACGCACCTTTGCCCGGGCGCCGCAACTTTGGGCGGAACGCCCGCGCCCTTGGCCACCACAGTGGTGTCATCCAGCGCCGCCACAACCACCAGCGATGTCTTCTGTGGTGATCGACAGTAATGAGTTACGAGGACATTGAGACGTCTATATGACCAGTGCAGTGTTTAAACAAATATGTGTCTAGGTAGGCCCACAGGGAGGTCTGCCCTCGACCTCTTGGTTGGTTTTTAGTAAGGTCCTTTGGTCCCTTACGGGGAGGGCTATGTCGAGGACAGACCTCCTTGCCGCTTAGGCGCCCTTTATAGAATAGAAAAAGTATTTCTTTGACGTGTCTTCTTCTTCTGACGTTTCGGCCGATAACATAAAAATTTCTGTATTTTCTTTATTTTTATAATTTTATTTTGATAATATATTAATTTTACTCCCTTATCGGTGTCTCTTTTTCTGTCTGCCACATGGTTTGGTCCTTCGAAGCGCGGAGTTCGCCGTGTAGGCGCCATCAGCGCAAATTTTCAAATTCAAAATTATAAGAATTTCGTGGCAGGGCACCGATTCCTCCGTAGTCGAGGACGTTGGGGGTACGCTTCTTGCTAATATAATAGCAAGCGTGGTTAGGGGCGGCCGAAATATCCGCTCGTAAACTGGAAGTACTAGCTGCTGCTGAGGAGGAGGCTGCGCGCGCGGCCTGTGAGGCTGAAGCCGCCGCGCTTTGGGCGCAGAGATTGACGCAATACATCACTGCCCTTCAAGATTCTTCCGACTCACCGGGTGGCGGCCTATGCGGACCTGGTCCGCCGCCGCAACCAGTTAGCAGGTGCCGCACATGCGCGACGTCCTCCACCGTGGCCCTCAAGACGTCTGCCTACATCCTACTGTTCGCGGTTTTCGTGAGGATGCAGCGTTCCTGGGGGCGGAGGACCCTCGCCGCGTACTGTGCGCCCTTGGCCTGCCAACGATGTCGGATATAACTCAGGGGCCAATCGGAGTGAGTGTTGTGAAGCCAGCAGCCAGACGCACCTTTTCCCGGGCGCTGCAACGTTGGGCGGAACGCCCGCGCCCGAAGTCATAGCAATGGAGCCAGTTCCAGCTCCGCTACAACCGCCATCATTGTCTTCTATGGTGACTGACAGTAATTGCTCACATCCTCGTCGAGTGAATTATTTTACGAGGACATTGAGACGCCGTAATGATGACCAGTGTAGTGTTTGACAAATATGTTAGTGTTTAGGTAGGACCACAGGGAGGTCTGCCCTCGACCTCTTGGTTGGTTTTTAGTAAGGTCCTTTGGTCCCTTACGGGGAGGGCTATGTCGAGGACAGACCTCCTTGCCGCTTAGGCGCCCTTTATAGAATAGAAAAAGTATTTCTTTGACGTGTCTTCTTCTTCTGACGTTTCGGCCGATATCATGTAAATTTTCTGTATTTTTATAATTTTATTTTGTTAATATATTAATTTTACCCCCCTTACCGGTGTCTCCTTTTCTGTCTGCCACACCTCTCATATACGGTGCTAAGCAAAATCTTAAAAGTGACGTCATTTTTCCATTCAACTCTATATTACAAAACCTGCCAGGAAGGGTTTTGTAACATAGAGTTGAATCACACAACACTCACCACACTGAAAGGGGTAACAAAACATTTTCGTACCCTCATTCGTATCCCAAGCGTTGGGAATGACGTGTTTATATACGAGTAGCATGCATAAAACAATGACGTTACAGTAACCAAAATAAACTTACTGCCTGTGGGGTTTGTTTAATTTTAGCTTACATTCGGTGAAACTGTAGCAAGCCACGCCCGAACAAACTTTTTTGGTTGAAGTGGGTTTTTTATATGGATAATTTGCCCATTTTAAGGGAACTTATTGGACAAGATTCTAACTGACTTCGACTGTCGAAGTCAGTCAAAGTCATAAGCACTTGATAATACCGGTGTTTTATGTTTTATTGACCTACACAAATGACGTAGCGTGGCTTATCCATGGTTTGGACATAGACATTTTTTTGGTATTACTGGGGTAAATCATCATATGATTTGGTCTCTGACCGTCTTTGTCGCATGTGGGAAAGAGGATTCTGACCCTTACTAAAAAATCTTGTATAATGTTTGGTCACTATCTCATCTTGGTTTATCTCATCTATTTATGGCTCTACCCGAAGATAATTTGCCCATGTCAAGTAATATATGACTACCTGCTTATTGAGAATAAGCAGGTAGTCAACAGTCAAAGTCAGTCAAAGTCGCAGTCACTCAATAAAACGCCGGTGTTTTTCGTTTTATCGACCTACGGATTCAGCGGATATCACTCTAAAAGCAATGGCGGGTTTTGAGAGTCTATTAGATCTAAGCAAGTTGTCACGAGACAACTCACTTAACACACAATCATCATCATCATCAGCCCATTTAAGTCCCCACTGCTGGGACACGGGCCTCCCTCAATCACATGAGGCGTAATTGCCATACTCACTACGCTTGGCAGACGGGGTTTTGATATAAATGCAAAGTTTTCCTTCTCTGGGTGCTGATGACCATGCCAGCAGCTTTACCTTAGTCGCCTTTTACGACACCTCGGTAAGAGTGTGGGTGGCCTATTCTACTCTGCCGGGACCACACGGCGAACACAACGGCGACACACAATAGCAGTGTCTATATCATCTAGAAAAGGTGACTGTAGTGTCACTCTCCACTGAAGTCTAACTGCCGCACTCAGAGACGACAAATTAACTTTAATTGGTACTTAAGAAAAAATATTAACACTTATTTCAATACGCATAAAGACTTTCCATAATTAAGTAAGTGAACATTTAGCTTAATTGACGTCTCTGAGTGCAGCAGTTAGACATAGAGTAACTTATGTCTAACATGTTAGGCGTTTGCCTAAAATCTTCTTGGCAAAGGCTTATCTTTACAGCATGCATCTGTTCACTCTTGCCTTTATGATTAAATTATTGCTAACATTCAATTAGCTGGTGCTTTAAACCACACTGCGCTAAACTCGCCAAGTTTAATTAAACTAATAATTGTTCTTGGTAATGAACTCCAAAGGCCTACCTAATTTATTGCATTGTGAATACTGCGGTTCGCCTGCCACGTGCATGAGTCAAGGTTGACTTTCGATTGACTTACCACATGCAATGCTACTGAAATAGTTGTTTCGTACCTGTTGGAAGTTTAAGGCTTATATTATATGAAGTACAATATAATTTAAGGTGGGTATTTCTTATGAATTCTAATCCGTTAGTGCTTTGCTTGCCCCTGCAGCTAAACTTCATTCTCACAACATCTCATACGTTGACCTGACTCCGTACTAAGTAGCTTAAGCACTTGTGTCACAGATATCAGACAACAGAGGAACACAACTATATACTTAAATACATATATTACACCCAGACACCGAACAATCACAAGTGTTCATCGCACGAATGTTTGTTCAGGGTGGGGATCGAACCCACGACCTTTGGCGTAAGAGGCAGGGTCACTACCAATTGCGCCATCCGGCCAGTCATTTCATTTAGCCTACAGGCCGCGGAACGTAAGTGTACCTTGAGTTGAGCGCAGAAACCATTTTTAGTATAAAGTGAAATATTTAGTGCCGCGGGCTGTTTCTCGCAAATAGGAACATAAATATTTTTTTATGGGATAGGGGGCAGACGAGCAGACGGATCACCTGATGGTAAGCGATTACCGCCGCCCATGGATACCTGCAACATCGGAAAAAAAAACCCTTATTTCTGGTTTCCGGTTTGCAGGTCGTATGAATGAATGAATGAATGAATATACTTTTATTGCACTCAAAGTATAGTAAGAAAACTTAATACTAGGTATTACAGAATATGTACAACGACGGCGGCCTTATTACTATGAGCAATCTCTTCCAGGCAACCTTTGGGTAAAGGACACTTGGTGAAGGTGTAGGGCAGTACTTATCTGTCCGGAAATACCGCAGGCGATAGTTTATTCCATAGTTATGTCGTTCCATATTTATTTTCATATTAATGTTTTCTTAGTAGAGTGTGTAATTTCCTTTTACCATAGAGTAAGCGAATTTTTAAAAAGAACAGAAATGTTACCTAAGTGAATAAAACTTTCATGTTTGCATGGAACACCAGGTGAGACGACTGGAGAGGGATCGGTCGCAGGACCAACGTCTAAACGTGCTTTTCGAGACACAGGGGTACAAGACCGCCAACCCGGAGTCGGGACTCCGGGCTGACACTAAGAATTTATTACCGAAAACTTAGGGAAAAATTTTGGCCCGACCCGGGGATCGAACACGGGACCTCATGCACCGCTCGCTTTAAAGTGCGACCCATTAACCACTGCGCCACCGAGGCAGTCAATAAAGTAGGTGAGGGAGTGCAATAAAAAATACATAAATAAAGAAATATTTCACAATATCACATACATTGATCTGACACCGAGATAGGTAGCTCAAACACCTGTGTTACGAATATCAGAATCAACAGCGGAACCACAAATATATACATATAATAATTTTCTTTTGCAAATACATACTTATAATACAAACAAACAATACAACCAGACCAATACAAACAGACATGTTCATGCACACAAATGTTTGTACTGTGCGGGGATCGAATACGCAAGCCTTGCACCAGAGGCAGCATTCACTACCACTAATCCAAATGGTTATTTCGTAACATTTGACGACGCTATTTAGCAGCAGTGGTTTGAGCGCCGGTTGACACGTAAGGATCGCGGGTTCAGGTAGTAACGCAAATGAGATTTATATAGAGCGTACATTCGTCGTCAGGCTGGGCTACGTCGTATGATTGATTAGGAGGCGATAAACGCCATATTACATAATTTTGCTAGGAGGCAGAGTTTCGGTGAAATCAAAGTTTATAAGTTCTCAATTATTTCATAATTAACCTTAGTATAACAAGACCGACTTATTAAAATGCATAGTAATTCCGAAGGGCAAATTTAAAGTCAATGAGAGCTTTCTCAGCACATTAGCATCAAATGAAGTCATCAATGATTTGGATGGAAACTTTAAATTGACAAGGGTCTAGAAAATCGACAAAAAGTTGAGATTTAGAATTAACTTTGTTATCAGAAATTAGGTTAAGGTGACGGGTAGGGCACACTAGCGACGCCAATCGATATTAATTTTTAGCTACTAAACCGGATCTATTTTGAACAATTTTGGGATTACAACCTCTCGGCAAACACTTATACTATTTATTAAATAACTATGCACAAATGTTGGGTCCAACGCGTACGCGAAAACTTGATTCACGCGTACAATATTGGACCCAACATTTATGCATAGTTATTTAATAAATAGTATAAGTATTTGCCGAGAGGTTGTAACCCCGAAATTGTTTAAAGTAGATCTGGTTGAATAGCTAAAAACTAAAATCGATTGCGTCACCAGTGTGTCCCTACCCGTCACCTCAATTGAGAACTTAACGCATTAATTATACTTCTTAATTTGATTTAAAGAACAGGAAACCTTAATGAGCTTTTGACATTTTGTTAACGTAATTACTTCCAAGAGAAAGGTTTTTAAGAAAGTCACATAATTCATCATAATTTATCAGAGCTAAAAAATAAAAAAGAGGTATTGTCTGCTGACACTTTTTTTTTGACGGGTTATGTCGGACTCCCTCCGCATGACGGCGGGGGTCTACCGACTAAAACCCCTGGGCACCCTCTCATCGTTCATAGTGGGCGGTCGTGGCGTTAGGGAGAGCCGAGTAAGTTAACCTCACTGGCAACGTCACGGGCAATTAGGGCAAAAGGCCCTATTGCTCTGGCAAAAGAAGTCAAAAAGGTTACTATTAAAATGTATTTTTAGTATGGAGTCAAAGTTATAATTTCTTAAAATTTAAGGTTACGTAGGGTTGATGAGCACTGCGTCTGAAGTCTGAAACATCTAAGTAGTTTCCATCTAACATCAACAGTACCTATGTCACAGTAGATATATACGCAAGCAGTATGAAGACTACGAACAAAACGCACGCACACAGACGCACACTTTACACGGATTCTAAGGTCCCATCGGAGTACAATCGTAGGAACTAAATTTAGGGTTGTCGGGTTTACTCGAGTGCCACTTACTTTATTTTGGTAGAGAAAATAAGTAGATACATTATTATGTATGTTATCAAAAAATGGTTTCGGATTTTAAAGTGATATGATTGAAGTAATACCTATCATTAGTTCTAATTTAACACGCACCAGATGATCCTTGTTGCACCTAGGACCCTGCGATCACGGCCCGGTACTTAAACCAGTAGTCCCAAGGTAAGAATAATATTTTACAAAATTAAGAGGACAATCCTATACGGTAGGTAACTTTCTGTCCAAAATGGCGGAGTGTCAAACGAAAGAACGAACAGCCATAAATGACACACATAAATGGAAATAAATTTGTTGAATTTCTTCAAATTGACACGTTTCTTTTAATATCATATAATAGCAATATTATTTTGTTTAATATCAATTAGGGAAATTTGACACATTGTAGTAATCTGATGTGTGTCTGTCTGTACTTACCTGCATATATTAAGCATTCAGAGATTAATTTAGCTATAATGATTTATGTAGATTTGTGGTACCTGGGAATTGCGGATTAGATGTACATACCTACATATTGTAGGATGTTGTATACTAGAGTGACACACATCTTCATATTGCTACATATGATTGTAGTAACAACTTTTTTTGAGTATACTGTTATAAAATGTTATCTGAAGTGTGTATCAAGTATGAAGTGTTAAAAATACTATTTTTTATACTTTTCAATTAGTGGCGTGCATTAGGGGAGACCTATGTCCAGCAGTGGACGAGTGTGGGTTGCTGATGATGATACTTTTCAATTCGTGGTTTTTGAACGCGGTTTTTTTTTGTAGAATTGTCTTTTTTGTGTTTCTTAGTATCTCATTTTATGGCAGTAGCTCATAACCGTTGAGGAGATGCCCTTCCGTCATCAACTGAACTAAAAAAATAATACAATCAGGCGTAAATACTGGTTCAGCTTTGAAAAAAGGTTACAAAAACATTTTATATACACATGTGTGTATGTAAAATTTGAGGGTTGCCCTCGATTTCTCAGGGATCCCATCATCAAATCCTGACATGGTGGCAATGGGACAATATGGGAGTGAGTTCTTTCAAAAAAAAAGAATTCTGCAAATCGGTCAATGTTTAACGGACAAATCGTTGAACATAGATAAAAAATTAAAAAAACATACATACATTCGAACATAGATTCTCCTTTTTTTAGAAGTCGATACATACGAATATACAGCGTGTTTATTTGATACGGGCGAATATTTTAATGGCGATTACTATCGGACCTAGGGAACCTGTTTACATACATTTCTTTAGGAAATTAAGGTACTTTTTTTTCATACAAAATAATTGAGCACGCAATGTATTGCATCCACTGGTAGTTAACGTTAATAACATCAATTAACGTAGTATCTAAACGTCATACGAGTGTCATGACACTCATGTCACTTGTCATGTCAAACAAAGTTGGACGGCATACATTGCTGCTGGGTTGCACTTTAGAAAAATCATTACACCTAATTAACCACAAAATTTAATGAAATGATTATCTTATACGATTCGTAGGATCAGATATTATAGCTGGATTAATTATTCGCCCGTATAAAATACACACGCTGTAGAACCTCTTCCTTTTTTGAAGTCGTTTAAAAACAAACTTTACCTAATCTTACCCTGAAACTTAAGAATACACGTAAAATAAAATGCGTCGTCGCAAACACGAACAATATCGGCTGTTCTATACATTTTGTCGAGTAACAAACCTTTAACGCCCTGAGGGTGCAATACAACAATGCATTCAGAGCACATTCATTCAACGCAGTGCAATGTTCGGCCTGCCGAGGTATTGTAGAGCCTCGGCATGTTTGCGGAAGCCCACGTCTATGGTTCTCACGCCACTATTTGAAAAAAGCTGCGACAACGCTCCATCGGCTTCGACGCAGTCGTAAAGTATTCTGAAAATCATTTCATGCCGCTTCTGAAGTCAGCAACTGTGTATTAGATAGGACACACGTTACACACTAAAATAGGTTTAGTTTATGATTAGATTGACTATTATTATCATCATCATCGTAGTCTGTCGTTACCGGTTCCGTTCAAAGATGTTGCTTTGGAGCCTGTTTTAGATATCCAGGCTCCAAAGCAGGTTATTTTATGTTATGGACAGGGCATATTGCGAGGAGATCAGACTTCAGCTTTTTAGGTCTACCCCTTCAGCCGGGACCCGGCGGTGGTGGCATTTCCAGGCAATTGTAAAGAAAATATATATATATATATTATTATATTGTTCCCCATTTTGTTATCCGGGTTTTAATTTTCAAGGTCAAAGTTTCTTGTCAAACTATTGTCGATCAACTCAGTATATAAAATAATCTAATATATAAAATTCTCGTGTCACAGTTTTCGTTGCCATACTCCTCCGAAACGGCTTGACCGATTTTGATGAAATTTTTTGTGCTTATCCGGTATCTATGAGAATCGGCCAACATCTATTTTTCATCCCCCTAAATGTTAGGGGTAGTCCACCCCTAAATTTTTATTTTTATTTTTTAGACAAAATTTTTAATTTCTCTTTTTTTATGATACAACATACAAAAATACATACAATCCTCAATTTTCACCCTTCTACGATCAAAATTTGGCAAAACAACGTTTGCCGGGTCAGCTAGTAATATTATATTTTCGAGTTTATATAACAATTTCAACAAGATAGGACTCAGCTAATGGGAAACGTTAGAGCTTGTTTTTGGGTCACACATTTTAGTTGACACTGAAACTTGTTGACTTTTGAAAATATTTTACAAGGATTTTCGTTTAATGGATTAAGGTGCCAATTAAAGATAAAGATAAACAATTCTTTATTCAATTTAGGGCCCAGCTGGTTCTAGGATTGATCAAGTATTGTAATTAGAATGAAGTGTCTGCCGTCTGACTTCCGCAACTCTTAGAAAGGGAACCCAGGCCACTTGAATCTTAGTTACACGTTCATAATCATTATTTCTACAATTTTGGGCATCCATAATTCTAAGACTCTAAGGCTCTAAGTTGTGGATGAGTACATTTACCTCGGACAAAAATCCAGCTTGGTAAATCCAACTTCCAGAAAGGGGTCGATCGACGAATCCAACTCGGCTGGGCAGCGTTGGGGAAGCTACGCGGCATATTTTCGGCCCATCTACCGCAGTGTCTTAAGACAAAATTCCTTAATGCGTGTGTGTAGGCAGTGATGCCGTAGGGAACCGAAACGTGTCCGCTTACAATGTGTCCGATTGAGGAGGCTCAAAGTCACCCAGTGAGCAATGGAGAGGGATATGCTCGGAGTCTCTTTGTGTGATCGTATCAGAAATGATGAGATCTGCAGGAGAACTAAGGTCACAGACATAGCCCAAAGGATTGCATGTCTCAAGTGGCAATGGGCAGGGCACATAGCGAGGAGAACAGACGGCCGTTGAGGCGGAAAGGTCCTCGAGTGGAGGCCACGTACAGGAAGTCGCAGCCGTGGCCGGCCCCCTACAAGGTGGACCGACGATCTGGTGAATGTTGCGGGAATCCATTGAATGCGGGCGGCACAGGACCGATCTGTGTGGAAAACATCGGGGGAGGCCTATGTCCAGCAGTGGACGTCTATTGGCTGAAATGATGATGATGATAATTCTAAGAAAATCTATGATACGAACCAACGGCCTCCCGTATGGAAGGCGCATGATCCCATGCACTTAACTACCATTGCTCATCATCAAAATGACTGAATATCATTAAGTTTTCTTCAAAATCATAGCATCTTTTTTCTTGTGGTAAAAACGAAATACCTACACATTCTAGGTTTTTTCCCTTCTAATATATCAGGTATTAATAACAAACATAATTATGGCCACCAAAAGACAAAAGCTGGTGCTGTCCAAACATTGTTATCTGATCAAGCCATTAGCGTGTGTATTACTATTACGATCAATTACTTTAGCCAAGGATCTAAATATGAGCAGACATTGTAACTGATACGAAAATATATCATATTAACTTTGTGATTACTTGTGGGGTTAGATTAGTGGTATGGCACTAACACGAGTATAAGTGAGATATTTGATTACCCTAAGAGGGAAAGATTATATATTTAGGAGGGCCCCAGTAACTTTAAAAGGGAAAATTGAAAGATAACCAGATACAAGACAATATAAATTTACGATTACTTAGCACATTGCCAATGTTTATAGTTTTTTTTTAATGATTTATTTTATTTTTATTTATGAGTTTTTGGAATTATCCAATTATTATTATTGGGGACAGGAGTGTGTAAGGACCTCCAGTGTCCCAAAAATGGACCATCTATCTGGTCCGCTATAACAACGAGGAGGCTGTTGCCGCTGGCCCGTGTCCGCCGCGCCATCAAGGCAGCCCTTTTGCGCATAATCGTACGGAAGCAGTCCGTACGCGTCTCCGCGAACATCTGCGACGCACTGTAGAAGCGAGGCAGCCGCAACAGCGCCCTGAATGCGTTATTATATTGGACGAATTATATTATATTGAAGGGAATCCAGCGCTCTTGTCGTATGCTTAACCCACAGACTGCACGTGTAAAAGGAGGTACAAAGTTCATTACTATTACTACTAGTACAAAGGAGGTAGAAATTATGTTCGCGGTGGTGTTTATTATGATAATAACATGGTTGCCTATACTTTTTTGTTGGTTGCTATCTTAGAGTACATACGGCAAATGAATGGATCGACGTATATATAAATAGATCAAGTTTTATTTGAATTGGAATAAAATAGAAAAAATATGTTTTCAAAATGTTACAGCAAGATTTTTGTACTTCTATTATTTCTATGAAAGCAATTCATATCGTTTTAAGCTAAGTAGAGAGAGAGAGGCTTGGGTACCTTCAAAAGATCGTCCTTCGTACTTTCTGAATTTGAGATAGTTATTCTAAACATGTAACTGTAATCCAGTTGCCCTGTCTAAGGTTTGCGAAGGTCAGACGCCAGTCGCTTTAGAAAGAAAGAAAGAAAGAAAGAAAATATTTATTATTATAGACATCACAACACAGAACATATAGCAATTATAAACAGAACACAATTTGGTACAAACAGAAAACAAAACATAAAACAATTAAAATACATAAAAATAAAACAAAATAAAAAAAAAAAAAAAAAACAAAACTATATTAAATCATGTCCAGACAGTGCCAAATGAATATAATGATGTGTTATGACGTCTAGTATAAATGGACCTCACTCAGCTTATGTCACAGCCCAGACAAAGGCCATGACGCTGGTTTTCAGTGAGACCAGCTGAATGAGTGCCACGGACGCTTGTCTAGTGTATTTTGTGTACCTCTATATAGTAATTACTAGACTTCCAGAATCCTGAATCATATCCCAAGCCTACCGGGGGCTCCGAAGCTACAGTTTTGGATACAACTAGGAATTACACGCTAAGATGAGCGAGCCAGTATCATTATTTATTTACCCTTCAAACTAATTTTTAATTAATTTATTTTTTAATTATTTTCGCCATTGTTTAATAAGTGTACTTATATTTACTAAAATTGCTTATATTTTTAAATTATGTTCAGTGCCTACTAATTTTACTTTATTATGTAATCATAGACTTTGTAAGGTGTTTCGTAGTATTGCTAGATAAACGTTTTTAAGTTTGAAGGTATGTGTGTCATGTAAATTTCAGTGCCATCAAATTCTTAACTGGGTTATTCATGAATCATTGTCAGGTTTTTTTAGGTTTTCATTATTTTAGATGGGCGTTAGATAAGGTAAATTTGGATTAAGTGTTGGTATAATTTAATGTTTTTTGTAAGCTCAATTTGTCCTTTTCTTTCTTCCGTTTTTGCCTGATATATAGGATATTCCTAGTTCAGGCAAACAAACTTAAAATTAATTCCCTTACTGCCACACTCAGAGTCATTGATTAACTTAGTTGGCTACTTAAGAAAAAACATTGACACTTATTGAGATACGCATAAAGACTACCGATACTAAAGTTAATGAACATTAGCTTAAATGACGTCTCTGAATATAAGTATTAATATTGTTCTCGTGGTTTTTCAATAAAATTTATTTATTTATTTTATTTTACCCCAAATCGATACCTTGGCCGTATTTATCCGAATGATCGCCCTCAACCGCTGCATGCAGCCGCTCCGAATCTTCAGACATGGATTGATGTCAAGAGAGAGAATTCAATTTGTTTGCGGCGTCTCCCTGCCATTACATTACGGGGCCGATTGAACCGGCCCGTTTGATCAATTAAGGGTTCACATCTTTATTAACGGTTCAACCGTTTATAATTGCCTCTTCGATTCCTGGTGACTCTAGAAATCGGTCGTGTTTTGTTAATTCTGAATTGATAACTTGAATATTTTCGAGCAATGGTAGGTTTAATGTATATTTAGTAATAGATGTGCTTAAGATGACGGGTAGGGCACACTAACGATGCCAATTGTTAGCAACTAAACCTGATATCTTTTTAACAATTTCGAAGGTGCAAACAATTATACTATTTATTTAATACCTAATTATACTTAAAGTTTGGGTCTGTACTCGAAATTTGAATTACCGCCAAAAACGGCCACTTATGGCGTTAATCCAAATTTCGAGTGACATTAAAAAGTAGTGCACAGTTATTCAATGAATAGTATAAATGTTTGCTTAGAGACTCCCGCTCTGAATTTTTTTTACGTGATAGGTGGCAGACGGATCGCCTTATGGTAAGCTATTGCCGCCGCCCATAGACACCCGCGACACCAGTAGAGTCACAAGTGTGCTGCCAACCTTTAAACCCCCCTTTCCTCCGGATTGGGCCTCTGGTACCCTTACTCACACAACGAAACGCAGCACAGTGCTGCATCACGCCGGTTTCCTTTGAGGCCGTGGTATCACTCCTGTCGAGCCGGCCCATTCATGTCGAAGCGTGGCCCTCCTACGGTCATGTTTAAAACAGAACCGGTTTAGTAACTAAAAATTTAAATCGATTGGTGTCGCTAGGGCTATCCGTCGCCTTAATCAAGTCTGCTAATAAACTTTTTATTTCAATGCAAAAAAAATAATATCCTCCAACCAAATACAACTACGGCGGCCAATCCCAACGATCAACCACGTACGCAGGATATATAATGGTGCTCAAGTATGTGCGGAAAAACACAAGTGCACTCTCTATTAGCCTCTATTCCCTTACCCTCATATTCCAATGGGACATCAGGTGACACGACTGGAGAGGGATTGGACGCAGGACCAACGTCTTAACGTACTTTTCGAGGCGCAGGGGTACAAGACCGCAAACTTCCAGTCTCCGGGCTGACACTTAGAATTTCTTACCGAAAACTAATGGAAGAATATTGGCCCTACCTGGGGATCGAACACGGGACCTCTTGCACAGCCGTCGCTTTGAAGTGTGACCTATTAACCAATGCGCCATCAAGGCAGTCAATAAAGTAAGTGAGGGAGTGCAATAAAAAATACATAAATAAATAAATATTTCAAAACATCACATACATTGATCTGACTCCGAAATAGGTAGCTCAAGCACCTGTGTTACGAATATCAGAATCAACAGCGGAACTATATATGTATTTGATAGTTTTCTTTTGTAAATACATACTTATAATATTGAATACATTAAAAACACCCAGACCAATACAAACAGACATGTTCATACACACAAATGTTTGTACTTTGCAGTCTGTGTGTACAAATGTGTACAGAAATGAGCTTAAAATGGAGTACACTCAGAGGTGTGTACTCCATTTTAAGCTAAACCTAGAGAGGTTTTTCAATTAGTGTGCGTATTTGTACTATAAGTACTACATTAGCGGAGAAGGAAAACATCATGTGAAAATCTACACGTTTAACATACATTGCTTCTCACAGCGGAACTAGTGTTGCGGATCTATCGATAGTTGACCTCGAAAATCATTCAGACTGTCGATAGTAGTCATAACTATCGATTACATCGTTAGTAAAAATTGATCAAAACTAATGATAATGCCGGCACTATTGATATTTTGTTTGATGCCCGACACTATCGATAGTATAGTGTTTCCTACAGAATTAATAAAAAAATAACGATATTATCGATAGTTTTGTTCTATCGATAATCAGCTATATTTCGATAGTATTGCTGCCTGATAGAATGTGTCCGATCCTATCGATAGTATCGGATATTAAGCAATGAATAGTATCGATAGTATTAGCTTTATAAATAGTATTGATCTAATTTTATTACCGATACTATTGACAACCAGCAATACTATCGATAGACTATCGAAACTATTGATTTCACTTTTACTATCGATAAACTATCGATAGTGGACTATCGATAAGCAACACTAAGCGGAACCCATAATTGTTGAGTTAACGATTCTGTATATGTTACTAAGACCCGCTTTGTCTGAATTTTCCTGTCTAAGGTTTGCGTGTGAACGTCCAGGCGGCAATTGCAATGTTCTTACAAGACTTGCCAACCTTGGATTATGGTCTCAGCGTAACTCGTAAAGAATCTGGAATGACCCCTATACGGGATATGAATAGCACGCTCATGCGCACCGCACTCTCACATACGAATTTACTAACATTTGCATTTTTCTTTCCATACAAGCCTTGTTACACGTCGGGTTCCCTAATTACAATAGAATCGGAATATTTTATTTGCAGTAATTTCAGGTACCTTAGAAAAGTTATTAAAGAGGTTTCTACCATGTACCTAATTTTTGAGTTGCAGGCGCAATGGTCACATTACACTAACCCAACAGGGATAGGACGCGAAGTCGGCGCCAATACTATCTTGTATTTAATGCAACATCAATTATTCAAACAGGGATTAGGCGCCGACTTCGGTAAGTACCTTTCTCGAGTGGACTGTTATAAAATGTGATTTGAAATGTGTTAGAAATATTATTTTACAATTTTTTTTCATATGATTTTTTTTTATCCTTTGGAAATGCCGCCAGTTCGCTAATAGGAGTCGAAGCCGGTGCCGCTTCAAGCTCACCCGACCGTTGGGAGACGGGCGGATAGTGCAGGGCTCTCCTCTGGGTTGCTAGAAAGAGATCAAACCGTTTCCTTTGTTTACAATAGCAACTTTTTTGTGAATTTACGCCAGGCTAACCACTGAAAACCACCCCTGTCTACTACCGTCGTGCAAAATAATGGAGATTATTTTCTATCTTTATATATTTTATACTTTATTCAAAAAAATCGTAAACATTTTTCATAAGATCGTGTTCAAAAACAAACACTTTGAAAATTAGAATTTGGCAGGTAAAATCGTTCATCGTTAGTTAATTACTTTTGATCAAAGACAGTGAATAAGTAAAGAGGGATGAAATTTCCTTTAGAAACTCGTCATAATATTTTGACCCAGGTAGTCTATCGCAAATTGAAATAACTGAAACGGAAGAAGGGTGAACGATAACTTCTCTTATCTTTGAATTACAGTTTTTTTTTATCAACACTGTAGATAAGATTTCATAAAAAAAAATACAGACTCTATTGACAAATTAAAATTAAGTCCCCCTACCATAACATTATGTAATTAATCTTCAAAAATAGTTAATATACACCGTTATTTTTTTATCGTTTACATCCAGAAAACCTCATATTAGGTATCGTAAATGAAGTCCGTTTATCATGTTAGATCAACAAAATTACGAAAAACAAAATCGGCTGTTCCAAAAAAAAAATATCCACCTGGAAATAATGTATGGTAACTACAGCTGTTTTTTTTCGCTTGTGCTTATTTTGTTGATCTAACATGCTAATTAAAGTCTATTTACAACCTGTGCGGATAAAGAATGGGATCAGAAATGGCGGCGCATCTATTCACTTCTCGCTCGCACACTATTTGCGTCTATACTCGCACTCGTAGGGTGCGGTGCTATTATGAGTGATGTCAACGATAAAAAATAACGGTGTATTAACAAGATCAAATCAATATAGCCAATTAGATAACAAAATTAAATAATATCTAAATGTGATTGTCAATTTGAAAAATCTATTTCCGTTCTTTGGAAACAAAGGAGTCACAACGAAACAATCCATAACTAATGAGACCAAAATATGTGTTGCACCGTGTTGTAGTTTCGTTGTAGGCCAAAGGCAAACCTCTGGCCTCTGATCTCTAAAAAGTAAACTGAATCAGAATTTACTTTACTTTTTCGATAACTTTCCTTAAACGTTATAAATGAGATTGTATGACCTGATACTAATATCATTTTTTGGCGATCAAAATGTGTGAGTACTACACTGGCGTGATTCTTAGGGGAGCATTTCGTTATTCTATAAATGAATGTGAATGAATATACTTTTATTGCACTAAAAATACAGTATGAAAACTTAAGACCTAGGTATTACAGGATATGTACAACGAAGGCGGCCATAGAATATAAACGATCTTATCCAGGCAACCTTTGGGTAAAAGTGACACTTCATGAAGGTATAGGGCAGTGCAATCTTAATATTTATATACCTTCACAGAAAGTTTAAATATTAACCAACGCCACTGTCACTTATGTTGGTGTACTAAGTAGAGATAAGAATCAATAATAAATTAATTAATATTTATGAGTTGCGTCCTGCGGCCATATAGGAAAATCGTTTTGCAACATTATCCAAATTACGGATGGCATTAACATGCATTTGCACTTAGCATTGAAATTAAATATGAACCCCTTCGGTGCTGCGGTTCCATGGGCAGTGATTACTAAGCTTATATGTTTGCATAATGTAGGAATGTGAATGAATGAACGAATGAATGAATGAATGAATTTATTGACATAATAAAGCATACAATTTCTTTGTGACTATAGATACTTCACTAGGCTCACAGGCCTGTATCGAGGTATCTAGTAAGTGACTACTACTACTACTATGTATGTATGTGTGTATGAAATTTGCAAAAATAGCCCAACCAATATAGCCCAAAGTTTCTGATGAGAACATTCGCCAGAAATTCGATAGATTTTTATGGCCAAAAATTTTCATACATTTATTTAGATCAAACTTTGTCCTCCGTAATTTGAAATTGCATACATTCATGGAAATACAGGTTTCACAAAAAAAAGTATTACTCGCGTACATCACATATCACCAAGGTTACATTTTAATGAGGCGAGGGTTTCTTGCCAAAAAATACGAGTTAACATAAGCAAACGAGAATCAAAGGTTATGAAAGCCCCAACGTATGTAGTGACAAAATGGTCGTGATATTTTATATGCGTGAAAATAACGATGAAAAAAGTAAAAATAGCCGTGCTGTTATCATGTTCGGTACATATGACTTACAGCACACTTGCCTGAAAAAGTCGATTGTGAAAAGTTGACAGATCGTAGTGATGAGGCCAGTGCCCTTTTCTGTATAGATGGTGGGAGAAAGGGAATACCTGTACTTTATAGATTGAAACTTCAGTGGACTGTATATTTTGTGTAGGTACTCGACAGAATTAAAAGAATTGTATAAATCGCGCCCGATAGTGATTTGTATGATGGATGATGTGATGTGCGCGGAAGCAAGATGCGTCTTTAGACCCGGCGGCGTACGGCGACCCGCCGTCAGTCCTATGCCGTCGTTCGGCTGTTGTCATTGTTCTTCAGCGATCGCGCACTAGTGGGAACAGACAGAGCGCCGCGGCAGCGTCGTTGTCTTGACCAGCAGTAATCTGATATGCCTGTCTGTACATTGCAAAGTTACGTTTTACGGCATTCTGTGTCCATATATTTTGTGATACTTATTTCTAGTTGCGCTTGCTGCACGATACCTGTGAAACTACGAACACTAGCAACAAAATACTCGTAAATAGAGTCCCATGGCATAAGACGAAACTAAAATCGTGGATTCTTTATCTTTATAAACATAAAGCTCAAATTTGAATGCAAGTGAAACAAAGAAAAAATATTTATTTAGTGACACAAATAAAAATAAAACAAAAAATTATTACATATATGAAAATAAAATAATATATTTTAAAGTTAGGTACAATAAAAGAGATAAAGGCAAAAATGTGTCACCAAAATGGTTTGCACTCAGCAATTATGCCGACGGGACGACGCTTCGACGCTTTCATTCCGTGCAAGCGTCGTGTGGTGGAGCTCTTTTTTTTTTAATAAATATTTCACAACTTCACATACATTGACCTGACTCCGAGATAGGTAGCTCAAGCACCTGTGTTACGGATATCAGAATCAACAACGGAATACTTTTCTTTTGTAAATGAATACTTGTAATAATACATAGAAAATACCCAGACCAATAAAAACAGACATGTTCACGCACAAATGTTTGTGCTGTGCAGGGAATTGAACTCGCAACCCTTGCACCAGAGGCAGCGTTCACTACCACTGATCTAAAAGGGTCGTCGAGTTAAAGGTAGAATATGTGTTGCAGTGGTTTATGTCTTATTGTTATCATTAAAATAAAAATATATACATTTTTTACAGCTTAGTTAGGTTTAATGTACTAACAATATAATCAAGAAAGGTGCAATGGATGAAGAGACACAACCCTGTACACTACTCTTTTGCAAATTCAATAAATACTCCTTAAGGTGGACGCGAAAAGATGTTAAGGTTTTACACCTTCTTAAAGGAGGAGGAATGTTATTCCAGTATTTCGTAGCAGAATAACGAAAACTATACTACTGTATAAACCGCCATATAAACTGAAGCGCGCCTTTTACGAGACTTCTTTGGTGGCGGACACACTATTTCCTAATTTTTCCATTGTTCACGTCATAATAATTATGTATTGTTAAGGATCGTCGCAAAAACCTTATTAATTTTAAACGGTCCGCAAAGTTACATCTACGATTTCCCCACATCACCATGGGAGTCACAAGCCCATGCGAAACACAACACAGACGCTGCTTCACGCCAGTTATCTGTGAGGCCGTGGTATCACTCTAATTGAGCCAATCGTGTCAAAGCGTGACTCAAGCGCTCTCATTTCATTTTGGAATAGTATTTTTCTTTATCTCTTTTATTTTATTAATGAAATCACAAACATTCTTTATTTTTCATGGCTCTACCTAAAGATAATTTGCCAATGTCAAGCAACTTATTGAGAATAGGTAGGTAGAGCAACAGTTGAAGTCACTTAATAAAATGCCGATGTTTTTACGTTTTATCGACCTACGGATTCAGCGGATATCACTCTAAAAGCAATCGCGGGTTTTAAAACTCTATTAGGTCCAAGCAAGTTGTCACGAGACAACTCACTCGTCACACAATAGCAGTGTTAAAAACGATACAATCCAACGATTCTTATTATTAGGATCATTGTACGGCACTTAAATGCACAGATAAACAGCAAATTTGTACACTAACAACCACTAGACACTAATTTAAAAACGTTGAATTCCATCAGCCCACGCGGCTTGTTTTAGCCCTACCCGCCGAATCACGAAAATTCTTTCGTCCCAATATCAAAGGGGCTGTCAAACGGCAATCATGGCCACCTTTAAACTCGCTTGTCCGCCAGCTATGCAGGTGCATGGCTTATTCCAAAACGAAATTCTCGGAGGTATGCTCACGGCCCCGCAAGGGGTCGGGAGAGACTGTACTGGGATTATTTTCCATCTCAGTGGGGTCACTCGCCGCGCATTAAGATGCGCGGGGCGTTGGCGCGGCCTAGTTTTAGGCCTGGGTGTCGGGTCCGGGTAGTCACATCCGGTGGTGGGCTTCGCCCCGCTGACGAGTCCGGGCCCCACCGGCATAATCCCAACCCGCGAGGGATGGGACGTCCGGTGAGCGGTCTCGAGCCAGCGGGGGGCTTGGTGTCAGTGTCCGTCCGTCTATGTATCCGCCGGGACTAAGTCCCGCGGATACGGTCTGTCGGGGGGCGTCGGTGGTACGGCGCAATCTCGCGCAAGTGGGCAAAGGACGACTGCCCCGCGCGGGCAAACATCCTGGGGGCGGCGTAGGTAAGTCTGGTGCGAATGTACGTCTTGTAAACTCCCAATTTCGCACGTAGCGGGATATTGGACGACAAGACGGGACTCAGGAGAGATCGAGCAGCACGGCATAGCGCCACGGTGTTGCCAACGTGGGCAGCCATTTTTAGATGCCGGTTTATGGTGACCCCGAGGTACTTGACCTGTGGGGACCAGGCGATATTGCTGCCGAGCATGGTGAGCGGAGGCGGAATCCTCTTCCCACCAATGGCTATCGCCTGGGTTTTCACCACGTTGACCGACAGCCTCCAATCCTTAAACCACTTGGGGAGGGCGTCGAGAGCGCGCTGCATCTTAACTGCAGCGTGCTCCGTCGTGAGAGACGAGGTGATAAAGGCGGCGTCGTCAGCGTAGAGCGCCAGCGTGGCCCCGCCTGCCACCGGGATGTCGTCCGTGTATCTGCCGTAGCAGATAGGCGAAAGACATGACCCCTGTGGCACGCCGGCCCCGACCGGTCGCACAGTCGATAACGCACCATCCACTATCACTTGGAAGCTACGTTGAGTCAAGAAAGTGGCAATGGTCATCACCACTCGTCGTGGTGCCGACGAGGTAGCTAGCTTGTAAACGAGCCCTTGGTGCCAGACTCGATCAAAAGCTTTCTCCATATCTAGCATCACGGCTACAGCACGCTCCTTCTTGTTTAGCGTCGCGGTCAGACGGTGCATCACCCGAGCCAGCTGTTGCGTGGTCGAGTGTTAACCTGCAAACCTGCGCAGGAGAGAAGAAAATGGGCTCGTCCGTCGGTCGCAAGGGGGGCTCGAAGTATGCCCTGAGGTAGCTCAGGACATAGTCTGTCATGGTGTCATCATTGGCTGGCGGATTCGGCATGAATTGTGTCTCCAGGTGAGCCGCGAAGATCTCCGCTCGGTCCTCTGACCGGTAACGGAGGGATCCGTCCTCGGCCAGTAGGGGCCTAATCGGAGGTGGCTTCCTGGAGAGTTGCCTGCACAGGCGGTGTATGCCCGGCCAGTCGTCGCCGGCTCGGTCGACGGCGCGGTGCCAAGACTCGGTTGCAGCTGTCTCCAGCTCCTCCGAGATCTTGGCCGCCAGCGCGTTGAGCTGCGTTTTGAGGCGGGGGCATCTGCAGCGCTGCCAATCGCGTCGCATCCTCCTCTTCTCACGGATGAGAGAGGTTATGTGCGGTGGTGTCGAGAGGTGCGAGGGCGCAGACGCGGCGGGACGCCGGGACTCTCGCAGTGCTACGCTGATCGTAGTACTGAGGTCCTCGGCAAGAGCGTCGACGTCTACGTGCGTCTCGGGTGGGTTGCGGCGACGTGTGAATTGGGTTTGCAGCAGTGCTGCAAATTTGTCCCAACATTGGACGAACCTGGGTGATGGTGGTGTGGTTCTGGCTACGGGGGCTGCTATGGTGAGGAGCACCGGCTGGTGGTCCGAGGTCAGGTGGTAGTCCAGGACGTCAATTGACGGAGCGGCCGGAAGGCCGCGGTGAGCAGCCAAGTCAATGACGTCCGGCATAAAGGCAGCCTGGTACGGGTAGTGCGTTGGCACCTCCGGTCCCAACACCTGGTACCCGTTGCGGTCTGCATCATCAAGGAGACGTCTGCCTTGTGGGCAGATGTGTGAGCAGTTCCAAGCCGTGTGTTTGGCATTAAAATCGCCCGCGATCACCGTCGGGGTGTCGGCATCCAGCAGCGCATGGATGTCGGCCACTACGAGGCGACAGCCTGGCGGGTGGTAATAGGCAAACACACGGATTGGGGTATGGTTGATGCAGACCTCAACGCCGAGGTCGTAAGAGGACTGGAGGGCAAACATAGGCAGCGGCTGGTGTGTCATGCCCCTCTTGACGAGGACAAGTAGGCCCCGGTAGGCGACGCCGAGCTGCGAAGTGTGTTCCTCCCGGTAAGCGACATAACCGGGGAACTTAACTTTTGTACTGCTCCTGAGATGTGTTTCGTTGATGAGAGCGATATCTACCCTACATTCAGCGAATAAACATCTCAGGAGCGAGGCCTTCATGGGGGACAGCCCGTCGGCATTCCAGTATGCAATGCGTAGCGAACTATCCATGACATAGATCGACTATGCATTGCAGGATAACGGCGACTGGGTCCCGTCCCTCCTGAACGGCCAAGAGTACTTGATTAAGCACCCTTAAGGCCATGGCGACTCCCGGGTCCACACCTGTACGTTGCGCCGTTGGCGCAGTTTGTGCAGTCGTGGTTGCCCGCTTCGCCTTCGTCCCCTTTGCAGGGGCAGCGACCACGGGCACCGCGGTGGACGATGATGGAAGGGTGGAGGCTGGAGCTGTGGCTGCTGGCTGCGGCAGCTTGCCCTTCTTCTTCTTCTTCCTTTTATTTTTCCCACCCGCCTTGACGCATGGATTGGCCGGCAGTCAATCTGAACACGGAGCGGACGTGACGAAATTCTGCCGGACACTTCGAACGAAACTGGCTGGGCAACCCTATACTATTAAAGGAATAATTAGAAATAGCTTGCTATTTCATGACTATTACTAATTAAATTTTATGAAGTTGTTAATATTCATAATGTTTAAAAAATATAGATACCAGTTTTACGTACTTGATTACCACGTATTTGACATGAGATTGTAACTTTTAGGTATTCTAGTAATATATGTTTCACTAAAAATGAGGGTTGCACTGTAATTCATATAACATTGAATTTATAGATAGCACATAATATTAGCAGAGACACGACACGATATATAAGTCGACGAACTTTCCGTCATCATAGATCCGACTTTCTGTGTCTATTTCTCAAAAGTTTACATTGATACATACAAGATTACATTTTTAAATATACCTAATTGTTAGCGAAGCGTAGCGTAATATTAAGTTAAATTGTAATTTATTATTTTAGCCTGAAACTCAGGTCATCCTTGTTTGGGCAACATGTCAAATATAAGTACTAATATGTAAGATTTCGACCATAAGTTTGTAATAGATTGAAATAAATATTTATAATGATTATTGATAGTTCATTTAAAAAAATTAACCTCAAATATTTTTTAACAAATGCGATGTACAATGTCATTTTCCAATTTTGTCATTGAACAGACAAACTAGGGTATGTTTACATGTTTATAAAATTAGGTAACGCAATAAAATTAGGGGTACCCACTGTTTAGCTACGAGTATGATAAATATTATTGGATTTAGGTAACTAAGCAAATTAATTGCGTAACTCAAACACACGTGTGTTCTACTATTGACAGAATTCGTTCAAATTAATTGGAACCAACTGCAAATGTCACGTTGTCGCAAAGTGCCTAAATTAGTGAATTTAATTTTATTCTGAACTGATTCGAATGTAATTAACGTTTATTCAAGCAATTAGGAATAAATGGTGCAACAAATTATATTATAATGTAAAACTTCGCACGGGTGCAATATTACGTTTGAATTATAAATTATTATACATAGTAAATATTTCTCTTGACTTACTCTAATATGTAATAAAAAACCCGCATCAAAATCCGTTACGTAGTTTTAAAGATCTAAGTACTTACAAAGGGACAGACAGCGAAAGAAAGTGACTTTGTTTTATACTTCCGTGCTTAGTGATTTTCTGTGGATTGTTCGATTTTCAATAGTTCTAGCTTGGCATTAGCAATAACTTATGCCTCAACAGTTTAAAACTAGTTGTTCTTACCTAAGTCAGGTGCAGACGGCGCGCCATCCTAAACACCGCGGCGTTAGGTCACAAAAGAAATGTTTAGGTCTAAAGTCCAACAGGGGTAAAACCACGTGAACCATGTGTACAGACAATCTCACATCCCGCTATTACAATTTTGACAGATTTGTTTACATTAACGTATCCGTACAAAACCATTGTAACATATATTATGCTTAAGTTGATGCTTGAGTCCCGAAAATTGGGAGGCAAGGTCCAAGCTTCAACGGTCAAAGAGACTAGAGACATTTAATTTCCGTTCAGACCGTGGGAGAGCCACACGACCGGAGTGATACAACGGCCTCACAGAAAACCGGCGTGAAACAGCACTGTGATGTGTTTCGCTGCATGAGTACCGGAGGCCCAATCCGGGGGAAAGCGGGGTTTTAAGGTTGGCAGCGCACTTGTGACTTCACTGGTGTCGTGGGTATCTAAGGGTGGCGGCAATCGCTCACCTTCAGGCGATCCGTCTGCTCGTCTGCCACCTATCACATAAAAATAAGTTTCAGTTTTCGGTGTTGACTCGATTAAACTGGACAATTCCGGATCAAAAGACTCAAAACTCCTAAGTTCTGTAAAACGGTTCCGCTGCAGGAGTATTTCCTGACGACTACGACTTAGGGACCTTCAGGAGAAGGACCTCTTTTTTAAAAGCCTGGCAACACATTGGCGATCTCCCTGAGTTCGTGGATAATATTAATAATAATAATTGTCCTCAAAAACTCCACACACAAGCTTTACTATGACCGAGCAATACTTACTGACAAAACCATTCATTTTAACAGACCTGATATAACATTAATTAATAAACACAACAAAACAGCAAAATTAATAGATATAGCCGTACCAATCACACATAATCTACAAAGGACAATAACAGAAAAATTAACAAAGTATACTGAACTGAAAGAAGAAATAACACGCATGTGGCAGTTAAAAAAAGTTACTATAGTTCCTATTGTTTTATCTTCGACTGGTATAATCCCTTCCCAAATATTCTCTTAAAGGTCATTAGAACTGCATGAAAATACATATATTCAGCTACAAAAAGCATGTATTCTAAACACCTGCAGGTTGACAAGAAAGTTTTTGCAGTCCGGCGATAACTTTGAATGAATATCACCCTATAAATTATCAATTAAATTATTTTCACTTGGCTTCGGCCCGTGAATATCATCATTACCACCGATGTTTTTATCAAAGCATCGAGACTTTAAAAAAGAAGACTTAAATAATAATAATAATATTCTCACAACATCTCATAGGTTGATCTGATTCCGTACTAAGTAGATAAGCACTTGTGTTACAGATATCAGACAACAGAGGAACACAAATATATACTTAAATACATATATTACACCCAGACACTGAACAAACACAAGTGTTCATCGCACGAATGTTCATGGACGGCGTTGATTACATTTCATCACGTGACCCGCTTGCTCTTTTGTGACCTCTAACAAAAATAATATTAAAGCCATATCGTTCGCCATATAACGAGTAATTTTACCGTCAAAACTCAACCACTCGATGATAAAAATTGAAGGAAATATGATAAGAACGTTATACTAGAATAGCCGCCATTCCGAAGTAGGAAGGAACTCGGTGCGCGTCGAGATTGTCCGGAATGCTAACTTGTCAAGGTCAAATTGAAAATATTTGAAATATCTAAGTACGCACACGGGTAATGTTAACAATTTCAAACGTGCTCAGGCTTTTGACGTGGATTACTTCCACTCTTTTGAAATGAATCCAAGATAACGAACATCGTATTGATTTCGATTTCCCAGTCTACCTACCATTCAGGAGTACTTAAAAACCACTTGAACCTAACGAGGGCTACCACTCATAAATAACAACATAAACAATAAAAGAGGACATATTTTATTCAACAACGGCTTTTATTTTAACGGTTTCGAGAATTTATTATTCGAACGGCGTATTTTATTTTGCCGGATAATGTATTCGTGGAGCAAAATGATGTTATTTCACTTTGCTGGTGCGAGGGATCGACTTCGATCGGTGCTCATTGAAATTTTAAGCGATATCGGCGTCTAATTGAGCTATACTTGGGTGTTTTCTTTAGTCTATGTGATGCCTTGAGGGGAATGGAATTGTAAAGTGGCGCGGGAAAGGCATTGTAAAGTGGTTCTTTGTTTTTGAATTAATGGGACAATGTGGTTAGAAGGTATGCCTGCGGCATGCTGCGGCACCGCAGATAATGCCGTTGCAGCAAATGCTGAGGAACCTGATTGTCCACGCACACTCACACCACTTCTTATATTTGCAATCTTCTCTGTATTCATGTCGTATCATATGTGCGCTTTGTATTGAAGAGTTGTAAACTGGTTCTTTATTTGGCTCTCTGTGTTGTGAATGATGTGATGGTCAATAAATGATTTTTATTTCTTTCTTTCATGTACTTAAATAGTAGTAGTTGACAGGTTGGAGTGACCTAACGTATGAATGAAGAATGTGTCAAGAATAAGGGGGAAATTTAAATTGATATGTAAGTCGCTAAGCCGAATGTATGAGATGTTGTATGAATTTATCACCTTTTAACTCCAAAAGTTTATTTTCTTTTGTCTGCCACCAGAGCGTCTCTAGCCCAAGAAGCGCCCGGGTGCAATCAATAACCTGGCCTCCTTTTGTTTCAAAATGCGTGAACAAAATGGAATACTTACCGACTACTATGGGCAACTGCCCATACTGCCGCGCTAGCGATATCGGCAGTAGGTATGTTCAGCGCTGATCATATTTACTGCCAAAATCGCTAGCGCGGCAGCATAGGTAGTTGGTAAGTATTCCATTCCATTGTCTGATAATTACAATGAAGCGACTACTTCATCCACCCTCACTCTTACCGAGGTGTCGTAAAAGGCGACTATGGTAAAGCTGCTGGCATGATCATCAGCACTCAGAGAAGGAAATCTCTGCATTTATATCAAAACCCTCGCCAACCCGTCTGCCAAGCGTGGTGAGTATGGCAATTACCCCCCATGTGATTGAGGGAGGCCCGTGCCCCAGCAGTGGGGATTAAATGGGCTGATGATGATGACTGCTTCATTGTAATTATCCCTAATCCTGTATTATTGGAACTGACATTTTTTTATTTCTATTTAACTTGACATTTATAATCCCCTATGATTTTAATTTGTTTAACCAACTTTAATGGAACTGACATTTTTTTTTATTTCTATTTAACTTGACATTTATAATCCCCTATGAATTTAATTTGTATAACCAACTTTAATGGAACTGACTTTTTGTTTTTTTTTTATTTCTATTTAACTTGACATTTATAATCCCCTATGAATTTAATTTAACTTGACATTTAGTATATAAATTTATAATGTATGAATGCCAAATATTGTATTGCTATTATTAACTATTCTATTTTCTATTTTGTATATGACCTGTAATTTGGTTAAAATAAATGATATTTAATTTTAATTTAATTTAATTATGGTCCATACGTACCCCGCGCTCGAAGCGACAGCATTTGAAGCAACAGGGAATTACACGCTAAGATGAGGTGAACAATCAGTACCTGCCCCTTGCAGAGCGTTACAGTGGAGGCTCTATGTGTAGCTCTCGGCGCCCTCTAACTTCCGGCGTTCGGGTGCACCGCATTCCCTGCACTATTTACGTAAAGACGCCCCTGTCTGCCACACCATGGTTTTGTTCCTGCAACAAATGTGTACTTTTATATTCTGACATTGTATCTAGTTAAAATTAGATAACATGTCACCTTAGATGAAATTTTTGATTTAATCTAAGCATGTCACAACATATTTTTTATCAAACGTAAAAAGAATAAAATGCATTTTTTGTTGTTAGGTAAACTTCTATTTGTAAGTCAGGAGTTTATTTCCCTGAAGGCCGACTGTGCTAAGGTCATAAAATAAAATAATAAGTGGCCATTGAAGCAAGTGCACCGCAGCGCAATTTTCTGAAAGGTTTGCTTTGTAAACTGTGACCACATCGTAGGGGATATAGGAGCGCTTATTAAATTGTGTATTCCCAGTGCAAGTCTCGCGGAGTGACCTAGCCTCCTTAGCACAATGGGGCGTGACGTCACAGCCACGGGTGACCACCCTCTTTAAGTTTGTGTACGTTGGAATCTACTGGATCAAAATACTAACCGGGACGAAAAACGTATACTACAGACTAATTTATGCTAAGCCGTGACTGGTACTTCGAACTTTAACCTCCTAAGCTTTAAGCAGACACAATAGAAACAAATTGTCGGCCTTCCGATTTTAAGACCACGCTTATAGCAGAAATAGCTATCAAATGGCCGTAATAGTGGCTCATGTGATTGAGGGAGGCCCGTGCCCCAGCAGTGGGGACATAAATGGGCTGACATATATATATATGTGTGTGTGTGTGCGTGTGTGGCTTGTGGCTCGATGTGAGAATTCAGCTGCAGGGAGTAGATCAAACAGTTCCTCAGAGCACTCCCCATGATAGATGCGGAATAGAATGCTGAGGGAAGCTATGTCCCGTCGCAGTGCTGGAGGATCAGGTCATCTAGAGAGTCAATTTCTTATTCTTTATAAAAAGTATCTTCTTCTTCTTCTTCTGAATCGTTACGGTCTCGACAGAGCGGTCGTGGCCGTCACATAGTTACATTCCTGGCAGTTATTCTTCTGACGATCTCTCGCCATTTCGCCCTGTTGGTCGTCAGTTCGGTGCACTCATGCAATGGGCCGCCAACAACAGACTTTATCTGCAACAGTCCATCGCATAGGTGGTCTACCGCGTGGTCTGGTAGAGTAGAAGTTCTATGGACTCATTTCCTCTTCTGTAAAAAAAATAAATAAAAAGTATAGATATGTAGATTTGTACTTCTTCTCTTTTCCAAAAGCCGTTATTTATTTACTTACAGACGCCTCAAACAGATTAGTTGACCTTTGCTTAGGATTTAGTCCACGTTTGTCCCCATCTGGACCCTACTCTGTCAACTCCACGCCGGGATTTGTGTTTTTATTATGACCCTCGAGAACCGATCCTATTATCAGACCTTCGTCTACACGGAATGTTTCTTCTACACCTACGTGATTTTTGTGAAGGGTAGTACAACGAATTGTTTCTGCCACAACTTAAAGTTTTTAAAGGAGTATAATGAAGAACCGCAAAGTGATATTAATATGAATATCACAAATTTTATCGTTTTTAACACTGCTATTGTGAGTCGAGTGTGTTATCACGTGAACAACTTGCTTGGTCATAATAGGGTTTTCAAACCTGCGATTTTGTTAAAAGTAGTTGAGAAGTAACTCGGCATTCGTCGTCGATTAAACGCTAAACACCAGCGTTTTATTGAGTGAACTGTGACTTTAACTGACTTCGGCAGTTGACTACTCCTATTTCACTTGACATTGGCAAAGTTATCCTATAGAACCCTCTAAAACATAAAAAAACACTTATGTACCTTCTTCTGTCTTTTAGGGTATTTTTTATGTGATAGTTGGCAGAGGAGCAGACGTATCACCTAATGGGAAGCGATTGCTGCCGCCCATAGACACCCATGACGCGACTGGAGTCACAAGTGCGCTGCCAACCTTTAAAGCCTCCTTTCCCCTGGATTGGGCCTCCGGTGCCCTCATACTCGCAGCGAAACACAGCGCAGTGCTGCTTCACGCCGGTTTTCTGTGGGGCCGTGGTATCACTCTGGTCAAGGCAGCCCATTCATGCCGAAGTGTGGCTCTGCCATAGTAACCGAACGGGTATAAAGAGGGAGTTACTAAAGAAATAAATATTTTGCTATACGGTTAAGAGTGTTTTTTATTGTATGCCTGTACAAGAAGTTTGATATATAATACTTATGATGTGTGACAAACCTGATGGTCTACCTATATCGTAGTAACACACTGCCATAGGAAGTTTCCACACTGGCGGGTTGTGAGCGTTTTCAATGCAGAGCGACGACGCAGCGTATACGTCGCGGCTGCGGAGCGTTCTGTCTGAACGCCATTGTTTTTTTGTTGTGGAGCCACGCAGAAAAACGCCGGCGAATCCGTTCTTTCATACGCGGTGTAAACGCTGCGCAGCCGAGACGTGTTCGCTGCATCTTTGCTCCGCTGTGAAAACGCTTCCACTCCGCCAGTGTCGCAACTCCCATATACATCAAAGATTGTTTTTTTTTATGAAAGGTGGCAGACGAGCAGACGGATCACCTGATGGTAAGCAATTCCGCCGTCCATAGACCAGCTGGAAGGGGAAAAGATAGATAGATATCTATCTTTTCCCCTTCCCTCCCATTTGGCCTCCGGTAACCTCACTCACACGGCGAAGTACAGCGCAGGCGCTGCTTCACGCCGGTCTTCTGTGAGGTACATCAAAGATTGTAGGTTCGATTCTCACCCCGGACAATACCTACTGGTTTTAATTTTTCTTCAATTCTTCTAATTACCTGGTGTCCTCATCATGTGTCGTTTGCAGAATCCTATATTGAATAGGAAGGAATAATTATATTTTTGCAATAGTAATTACGCCTTCGCTGATACTCATCAATATTTTATTCTGTTGTATGCTTTTATTACACAAAGCTCAGTAATATGAAAAAATACGATGCTACATAAAAAACAGTCAATCTTTATAAATGAGAGATACATGACAAGCAATCATTTATAGGACAGCATTTTCATTGTTCATGGCAGATTGATAATAAATGTTTGTTTCCTTGTTACAGATTGGATCGAGCTTCAAAAAATGAGCACAGCAGATCCACGTAATTGGGAGTACCACAAAAACAAGTCACACAGACGGTAATATTTTACACTCATAAATTCATATTTGTATTACGATTCAAAGTAACATTCTCGAGTAAACAACTCAACAACAATCCACGGCAAAGTTATGAAAAGGTATATTTGTTTTCATTACAGAAAAATGGCATGTGAGAAGATGAGGCTTCAAGAAACAAGGACAATCCAAACGAAGACGTATTATGGGCAAACTTCAGCCAAACATATGGAAACAAGAAACGCATTAAAATTTAATGTGTTCGCAAATAATGCTACGTGAAATGTAGCCATAAAAGCGGCAAAATGGGTCAGACACACACGCGTGTTGATGCTAACTTCACTCTGGTGAACTACACGGATTTTTATGACGTCATTGACGACAACAAGGACGCCTGTGCCGTCGCCGATGAGCCCAAGTACCCAAGCAGCTTCGGCATCACCTTGGCCGTCCCAGAATGGGAAGCCATATGCACGGCCATAGTACTTACACTTATCATAATTTCAACAATCGTTGGAAACATCCTAGTAATACTCAGTGTATTCACTTACAAACCCCTTCGCATCGTCCAAAACTTCTTTATCGTGTCACTGGCCGTCGCAGACTTGACAGTAGCAATTCTCGTACTGCCACTCAACGTCGCCTACTCCATTTTGGGACAATGGGTCTTCGGGATTTATATGTGCAAAATGTGGTTAACGTGCGACATAATGTGCTGTACGTCATCCATCTTGAACCTTTGCGCGATCGCATTGGACCGGTACTGGGCTATTACAGATCCGATAAATTACGCTCAAAAGAGAACACTTGAAAGGGTGCTCCTAATGATCGGTATAGTTTGGGGTCTTTCATTGGTTATTAGTTCCCCTCCGCTACTCGGCTGGAACGATTGGCCTGATGTATTTGAGCCTGACACGCCTTGTCGATTGACCTCTCAACCTGGTTTTGTAGTGTTTTCATCTTCAGGCTCATTTTACATACCTTTAGTCATTATGACAGTAGTGTATTTCGAAATATATTTAGCCACTAAAAAGAGACTACGAGATCGCGCCAAGGCGACTAAAATTAGTACTATATCCAGCGGCCAGAACCGATTTATAGCAAAAGGCGATGATAACAATGATCAAGATTCAGTGAGTTCCGAAGCGAACCACAACGAGCACCAAGGGGCCACGCGACTAGTTTCCGATAATGAAACTAAAAAGCGGACAAGGAAACTAACTCCTAAGAAAAAACCGAAGAAACGTTATTGGAGCAAGGACGATAAGTCGCAAAATAAGTTGATAATACCGATTTTATCGAATGAAAACTCGGTTACTGATATAGTGGATAACGCTGAGAATAGGAATACGTCATCTGAAAGTAATTCGAAAGAGACTCACGAAGATGATTTAATGGAGGCAGTGGAGCCGGTTGTTAAGTCACAGAAACGTGCGAAACCTAGTCAACAGAATACTGTTTACCAGTTCATAGAAGAAAAACAGCGGATATCGTTGACCCGCGAGCGGCGAGCAGCCCGGACCCTAGGGATCATAATGGGCGTATTTGTCGTGTGCTGGTTACCTTTTTTCGTAATTTATCTCGTGATTCCCTTCTGTTCGAGTTGTTGTTTATCCAATAAATTCATCAACTTCATTACCTGGCTCGGATACGTGAATTCAGCGCTAAACCCCTTGATTTATACAATATTTAATATGGACTTTAGGAGAGCATTTAAGAAATTGCTCTGTATAAATCCTTAGTAAGCGTAGTGTTGTGCCAAAGACTGTTAGAAAATGGTTTGTGCTTGAAATTAAAAAAAAAGTGAAAAAAGCCGCTGATTTGCTCAAATTAAAGTTTTGAATCATAATTGGTAGATAAGAATCATTATGTGAAGAGATTAAATTAGGAAAAGATTTAATTAAGATTAAGAGGTTAATTGTATGTATGTGACGATTGTACCATTTTAAGGATGTTAACTTAAGTAGTACGAATTGTAAATACATTTCGTCATTATTACACAGTCATGAATACATTTATTAATATTGAAATATTGTAGAACTAGAAAAACTGTATACTAAAAGTGTACATATTTACAGGTTATACCGTGCATAGCACAGTAGTTAGTCTACGTATAATTACCTACTTTGTAAATAATAATTTAATTCGTGTGATCGAATTTAACATTAACGAATCTTTAATACCAACGAAAGTCATCTCATGATGAGATGGCGTTTATTCAAATATTCACTTGTAAATACATATCTTTGTCCGTTGTAAATAAATTATAGAATGTTTGTATAAAGTCAGTATTCCATCTCTTGGTAAGTCTATATCAAAAGCTTTGTTTATAATAGCCATTGTAATAAAACTAAGAAACTAAAGAGTAATTCTGTTCCTTTTTGTGTAGATAAATTATAATTTTTACAAAATATTATATCCCTTTGAAATAATTTGAGCCCTTATTTAAAAGGGATATTAGTCTTACTGCGATTTTTATTGATCCTCCTGAATTGTAATAAAATATTCAACTGTTTATTTCTTTATTTTAGTAAATACTTTTCCCTCCCTGGTCACGTCTCAGGTCGGCTATGTTTTAAATATGCCACATTGGTATGCAAAGAGTTAGGTAGCACGTTGCTCATTTCCGTACCTACGCTTTTGTTTCTGGGAACATTAAATTAATAAAATTATACCACGACTTAATTCAAATGTTCGAAATTATACTCTTTTCTTTAATCTTAAAAAAAGTAAGTTAGAACAAAAGACGATTGCATTGTTGATATTAAAAATGTTTAGGATTAGAGTCACCCACCTAATTGTGGTTAAAAACAGAGCAGATTAACAAAATCAGAGGTTAGTTAGTTAGACGCCACTTTAAAAATGACACATCAAAAGATATCTTAATAAAATCACCAAAACTATTAAGAACGTGAAACATGGCTTTTTAATCACTTGACATTAACTTATTTGATTGAGCCTCCACTAAAGACAAGATGGCATAAAAGGTGACAATATAAGGACATGTCAAGGTGACATAAAAAGATTCTTTAGAAAAAATATCTTATGAGTACGTAGCTTTCTTGGAAAAAAGCCCCGGTAATTTTTTCATACGTTTTCTTTTTTATGAACTTGAAAGTATTCAACGTGTCTTAAGTTCAAGAGCCCAATTCTCAGGCTCGTGACATTTATCATCGTACGACATATATCACTAAAACAGAGTGTTTTTGTATGGATTTCATTCGACATCCGCCATGTTTTTTCATATCGAAAATCCCGAGAATTGGGCTACAGTAAAGCTTGTATAAATAAATATACTAGAATAACCTCATTGTTTTACAATCGTAAGAGTTTTAAACCATGAATGACCATGATGAATAGTGTTTATTTGAGCGGAGAGTGCCCTTCGGCTAGATGTAAAGCGCTGGCAGTGACTGCGGATCCTCCTCCCCTTAGCCTTTAATTCCCGGTTACATCCTAAGCTGTCGCTCTGGAGCCCAGGGTACGCTTAGACCATGATTCAGGATTTAGAGAGTCTGGTAATCACAATGAAGCGACTACCGTCTGACCTTTGCAGCCCTTTACAGGGGAACCAGACCAACTGAATCATGGTTGCACGTTTCACAAACTATCCGAATCATCCAGGTTTCCGAGCGATGTTTTCTCTCACCGTTGAACTAATGGTAAAAATACGCACATAGATTTGAAAACTTTAGAGGTGCATGCTCGGATTCAAACCACGACCCCCCCGTATGGAAGGCAAGTTCTGAACCTCTGAGCTCCCTGGATGTGTTAAGTAGATGACAGGCTCACATAAATGTAACATTGGGGGAGGCCTATATCCAGCTGTGCACTCAGACAAGCCAATGACGATGTTGATGATTTACGATAATTTTGTTACGATATATTTTATTACGATAATTTTATTACGATAATTTTATTACGATTTACGATAACGGTTTAAATCAGTGTACAGTGACATCCTACTAAACACTTCGTCCTGTTTTTAGAGACACTTTAGTTTGGTTTTTCTCTTAAATTTGTAAAAACCAATCACTGTCTCAACAAAGCCGGCTGTTCAATTTGGTAATTTTGATGTATTGGGTACCTAATACCTACATGACTTGCACAGTAAGATCTCTTTATTCAAAGAAAGCTGTCTCTTTCAGATTATTAATTCTTCTTCTTACCTTTGGGTCAGGGGATTTTTTTATGTGAGAGGTGGCATACGAGTAGACGTATCACCTGATGCTAAGCGATCATTGCCCCCCCATGGACACAGTAGACACCCACAACACCAGTGGAGTCACAAGTGCGCTGTCAACCTTTAAACCCTCCTTTCCAGTTTCACGTACGAAACACAGCTATAAGTACGGCTTCACGCCGGATTTCTGTGAGGCCGTGGTATCACTCCAGCCGCCCGCTCATTCATGCCAAAGCGTGACTCTCCCACGGTCAGAAATGTGGTTAAGATATAAAATAATAATCAAAAGCAACATTAGAATTAAGTCTTTTTTCATATTGTTACGATTATGATATGGAATAAGGTCAAAAGAAAATGAAATAGGTAAGTATAAGTTAAATACCAAGGCGGTTTCCGCTTCACATCATGCCAGTTCCTACGTGATCTGTCATCCTAAGGTTCACGGCTGAGAAATCGCTACACAAGTCATCAATCATGCTAGGGTTTAATGGCACCTGTGTATGTGTTATTAATAACAATAATATTCCCCAACCGATTACGGCTACGGCGGCCAAACTCAACGATCAGCCACGTACCCAGAATATATTATGGTGCTCAAGTGTGCGCAAATCACAAGATCACTCTCTATTTTACCCACATACCGATGGGACACTAGTGTGACATGACCGGAGAGAGATTGGGTGTAAGATTCGCTTTTCAAGGCAGCATCATCAGCAAATCCGACATCCTGCGCCCTGGCATAGTGTGCGATACTGCATTATACAACCCGTGCGGATAAAGAATGGGATCAGAAATGGCGGCGCATCTATTCACTTCTCGCTCGCACACTATTTGCGTCTATACTCGCACTCGTGGGGTGTACCACGACATATATCACTAAAACAGAGTGTTTTGTATGGATTTCATGCGACATGCGCCATGTTTTTTCATATCGAAAATCCCGAGAATTGGGCTACAGTAAAGCTTGTACAAATAAATATACTAGAATAACCTCATTTGTTTTACAATCGTAAGAGTTTTAAACCATGAATGACCATGATGAATAGTGGGGTGTACCACGAGTGCGAGTATAGACGCAAATAGTGTGCGAGCGAGAAGTGAATAGCTGCGCCGCCATTTCTGATCCCATTCTTTATCCGCACAGGTTGTACACACCTCAACTTTGTCTAGGAATATTGCAAGAATTACCGTTTTGACATTCTGAGTATGAATATATATATGACTCAAAAACTACGCAACTGATTTGAAACATTTTTCCACATTATTATAATGATAGATTATCGTCTACTAATAATATGTATAGTTACCTCGGAAAACTGTAAGGGGGAATATTAAATATTCCATCTTAATAGCGATGACTTGATTTCTGTGATGGAGGCCTTTGCCCTGCAGTGGGACAGTATATGTGGGGCTGATACTTTATACTTTACTTTACTTTAAGGTCCAGTTATCCGTGTAAATCGGTTATTCTTTGCTGGATATGGTCATAAACTCAGTTAAAACATTACCCTACCTCGATAGCAAGATAACAAAAATTAGCGCATGTAATTTTTTTATCAAATTTTTAGGGTATGTTTATACCTGGTAGGATTGAGGTTTTCCCGTAGTAATAAGAAGTTTTCCCTAAGTAACTACAAATTTTCTTAATAGAGGACAATGTATACACAAAAAAGAAAATTGATTACGTAAATAGTTTTTTAGATTTTCGCGTTGCATTATAACTATAATGTATCAATACGGGGATTAACACGATATTTATTATGTGAAACAACATTGTGTACTCACATATTTGGCTCGACGTATCGGCTACGTTACAGCAGCCGTGGTCACGAGCGGACTCAATGTTGAATAAGTACACAATGTTGTTTCACATAATAAATATCGTGTTAATCCCCGTATTGATACATTATTGATTACGTAGTTTTAGAGTTACTTATATATTTACACTCAGAATATCAAAACAGTCGTTTTTACAGTATCCCTCGATTGAGGTGTGTTAAATACATACAAACCACGTAGGCGGATTTTTGGGATTCGCTCCGGCACGCTGAGGTCCATGCTCTTTTTGCTACTTTGGGTATCACGCGTACATGGTACTGTCAGTGATGAGTCTGGAAGTTTCAGACTCGGAATATTACCCAAAATAAACAGATATAAATTAAGACCCAATCCTAGAGTAGATTTAAAACTACCTGTTGTAGTTTTTCTTGTGAACTGCAATATACTTACTTGAGTTAAACCGCTTCTTCTCGACACTTAAGACGGCCAAGTCCCTTCTCGCACCATAGATTTCTCGTTATGAGTCTCGCGGGTGGCCGCGACCTGGGGGCCTACAACTAAATGGAATTATCCACCGAATCTTTATTCCCGTACCTTTCACAGGCGCTGTGCGTCTCGTTCCTTTGACTACGACATCGCGACGGGTACATTCTCGTTTGTTTAGGAACGGTTTCGCTTGTAGACTTTGAGACGTGAACATTTCTTACAAGTTTGTGGACCGAGACATATAGCCGCCTACATTACGCTATATGCTTTCCTCAAGGGTAATGTCCCTCAAATATTTCTAAGTGAGTTTTGCCAGCTGTGACGGAAAGTTATTAATGCGCTGGAAAAAAAATGGAAAGACTTTTTTTTGGAAGTTATATGTATATTTGCAAAATACATACATGTGTTTTTCAATGAATAAGTTTATAAAAACGAATTTTAAATACGTACCTTCGTTACAGAAAATTTTGTACTCCGTTTTTAAAAGGAAGGAAGGAGGAAGGAGACCTTCCTCTCATTCCGTTGTGACTCACTCCAGTCAGTGAGTTTTTTATGTGATAGGTGGCAGACGAGTAGACGGATCACTTGTAAGTGTAAGGTAAACGATGACCGCCGCCCATAGACACCCACCAACACCAGGTCAGTCAGGAGTCATAAACTGTCAGCCTTGAAATCCCCCTTTTCCCAGGATTGCCAAGCCGTTTTTCTGTTAGGCCGTGACACTCTGAATGAGCCAGCTCATTTATACCTGGCTCTTCCATGGTTAAATAGTTAAAGGAAATTTTATCATCCATTTTTAATTTAAGAATCTGGAAGAGGTAGCTCATAGTGACAGGCCACCTTGGTTGTACATGTCCTGTAGGGTACTAAACTAAAGACTAGGTATAGTCTTTAGTTTTCATACTTTATTTTGAGAGCAATTAAAGCAACAAAAAAAATCATTCATTCATTCTGGTTCATCTCTATGAGTGTGTGTGTGTGTGTGTGTGTATTCCAAGCAAGCTGATGAACTAAACAAACAATAAATTAGAAACTATTAGCTGCCTCCAATTTCACCCGCAAAACTTCCACAATACTTCTCACTTGGTTAACTTCCCAAGAAAGGCGATAGACGAGTTAAGATAAACATATCAGAGTTTCCCGGTACTAAACAAACTTATGGAAGGAAGTTCTTACGCAGCTTAGTACATATATCAAGGTGAAAAGGGCCGGAAACTGCCTTTTAGGACTTTGGGATGAATGCTGAATAGTAAATATTCTTTGTAATGTTCTATAGCTAAGTTAAGACAAATAACTTAATTGGATAAACAGGTACCACTTAAGACAGAACCAGTACGCGCGTAAACAGTATTAAATTACTACGTACAATTAAGGTGACGCATCGACGAAACCAGCGCTGCCAATAGTTTTTTTTTTAATGTGATAGGTGGCAGACGAGCAGACGGATCACCTGATGGTAAGCAATTGTCCGCCGCCCATGGACACCCGCTAGGCCAGTGGAGTCACAAGTGCTCTATCAACCTTTTAACCCCCCTTCCCCCGGATTGGGATCCGGTACCCTCACTCACGCAGCGAAACACAGCACAGTGCTGGTTTTATGTGAGGCCGTGGTATCATTCCGGTCGAACCGGCCCATTCATGCCGAAGCGTGCCATGGTCAAGATTTGTGTTGATTGTGGCGATGACACATTTTCAAAAAAAAGTACAACGGTGAATTCATAACGGAAAGTATTAACATTTTTGTGAGACAAAAAGATGTCATAATTTCTTCGAACCATAATTTTTGTAATTGTGTAAAGTGGCCACTCTAGGACATAATGAGAATTATAGCTACTTGTACGTAAATAATACTACACAAGTACATCACAAAAATCTTAATAAATATTTCACAAAACCATATACATTGATCTGACTCCGAGATAGGTAGCACAAGCACCTGTGTTACGGATATCAAAATCGACAGTCGGATTACAAATATATACATATAAAACTTTTCTTTTGTAAATACATACTTATAATAATACAAAGAAAACACCCTGACCAATACAAACAGACTTGTTCATGCACTCAAATGTTTGTACTGTGCGGGGATCGAACCCGCAACCCTTGAACCAAAAGCAGCGTTCACTGCCACTGTATCAAACGGGTCGTCGAATACTTTCTTTTATCGATTCACCATTGTACTTTTTTTTTAATGTCTCATGATCGCCACAATTAACACCAATCTTGGCTGTGGAGCCACGCTTCGGCGTCCATAATGTACGGCGCTATTTTCATCGATGCGTCACCTTAACAGGGTTGATTAATCCTAAGTTTCTACAGCGTATGATTATTAAGTATTGCTGGAATGACGCCATCAAGACTGATCTGCAAGAACTTCAGGAGCCCAATCCTCGTGCTCGTGATATTTAGAAAACATGGCGGATATGTTTTAGTGATATATGTCGTATGAAAAAAAAGTCATTAGCCCGAGAACTGGGCTCCAGGTCAACTGGCACGAAGCAGTACAGGATGTACCAAAGTCTCGCTTTTGTTTCAATGACCAAGACTCGGTTTGGGTCACTGAGCCAGCGAAGTAAGTAAGTACGATACCTGCCTTCCATTATTGGATAAGTAAGTAAGTACGTACAGGAAGTCGCAGCACAAGGTGGACCGACGATCTGGTGAAGATCGCGGGAATCCATTGGATGCGGGCGGCACAGGACCGATCTGTGTGGAGAACATTGGGGGAGGCCTTGTGTCCAGCAGTGGACGTATATTTGCTGAAATGATGAAGTAAGATGCATTGAACTCAAATCGGTCATTCTTTGTAACGTGAAAAAAATCAATTTTCGAAGTCAACGCAGTAAAAATGCGCACGTTTAGGTCCTTGACGACTTCGTCCCTCCAAAGAAAATATCGCTGGAGGGATGAGGTCAGGGCGTCCCGTAAGTCGTCCTAGATAAGCTCTTTTGTAAAGTGTAGAGAATGAGAGAGGTTCGAGCGGCATCTCTTGTTTTAATTTTTAATTGTCACTAATATATTAATAGAATAGTTGTTTACGATATTTCTACCATATACCTTATTTTAGAGTTTCCGATATTTCAGGCGCTGTTCCAGGAGCGCGTAGTAAAAGACTGCGATGGAGGGTAGACCGATTTGTCTGCCAGTAACAACTTACCCGCAAAAACTTCAGTTACTCCGTGACCATGGCGCTTGCAACAGTGCCGAAATATACCCATATTATAACTCAAAAATAATGTACATGGTAGAAATCTCGTAAATAACTATTCTAATCGATCTCTCTGTTGAACCTGGGCTTCCAAAACATCTTTCTTCTTTGGTTAGTCCCAGGATCTTTCGGAATATCTCGCGATGCGCCACCAGAAGTTGATTTACCTCCTTTAGAGTCATTACAGAAAGACGGCAAAGTTAAAATACTGGAAAATACGGAGAAATTAAAATATTGGCCGGTTTCTCAAACTGAAAATGTAAGCGTAAATAAAAAAAATGCGCATCATTTACTTCTGATCTCTTAAATGTAAAATGATCGGCGATGGTTACTCATCACCAGGTGTCCTCATTTGCCGTCATGAACCGTGGCCAGTACATTACTCTATGGCCAGTACCTCATGGTCGCCAACAAGGCTGTCAATAACAGGAGCAAGGAATCTAACACAGAATACCTATTTAGGTTCCAAGTATTTTTTTTCTATTAGGTTGACGTAAATGGTAATAGCCGTGCTCTTGCGCTCAGCTGTTGTGTAAACAGATCTTAAGTAGCAACTTAATGTACTGTCCATGAAACTGTAAGCACTTTCCATATTAAACTTTACGACGGTAGCAATAAAGGCATAAGTCGCTATCGTCAAATTGTGGGCAGACAACAAATCCCTCCTGCAGCTGGGACACCAACTATTTTCAATTTAATCTCATCTCTCCAGCGTTGTGGGAACGTCTGTTTTGATAAGAGGGAAATAAGTTTGTTGTTTTTTTTATGGAGAGATGTTTCCGTCGAAATAATAAAAATAATTTTATGAGTAATCTAGCTCTAGCATAGGTACAGTTTTAAAAGTGTTAGAAAATGGGCACCGTTTTATGATCATCATTCATCATCATCATTTCAGCCAATAGATGCCCACTGTTCTCCAGACAGATCGGTCCTGTGCCGATCACATCCAATGGATTCCCGCGACCTTCACCAAATCGTCGGTCCACCTATTCCTATCATGACGATCACTGAATGTTAAATAGAATTTGCTTCGTTAGCGCAGTGGCTAGTAAGTAGCACTTAAAAGCCACGGCTGAAATCCCCGAGGCGAGCCAAAGTTTGGATTTTTCATGTATCAATGAGTATGTGGCAGTTGAATTTGGCTTGGTTTGAGGCCTAATATTCCGGATGAGCGGCCGAATTGGCGCTCGATATTGGATTACTGACTTATGGTGTATAGCGAGGGCTACGTCATCGCTTTTAGTCTTCTATCAAATCATATTTTTAGACGGATTCGAGTAAAAATGCGTTTTTATGAATTTATGAGGCCTATTTTAGTACTTTTTATTGGTATTTTCCGCTCGTGGATTTAAAGACAAAACACTGTGGTAAGTCAAGCTTACCATCATCACCCATCATGGTAGCCGTGTGGCGTCCTCTTTAGGTGGCGTGTAGCAACCCTTGAGATGTCAACCTCAGAATGCTTCTCAGCCATAACTTAATCTCAATACTATTCACTTGGAAAAGAAAAAGTTATTTTAGCTCTTTCCTGCAATGGATTTCTTCAAACAAAGCGTGAAGAAGCATGGCATGGCACCTCTCTAACTTCTATATTAAATGAATTAAAACTAAAAAAATAAATGATGTACATAATCATGAAAACTAACAACGAAAATTGATTTCGACTAGATCTAGTAAGTAGTTTTTTTTAATACGTTATAAACCGTAAACCGCAATTTACCTTCCATATATCTTACTTGCTGTTGCTCGCACCTTCATGGGCGAGTCCGACTCGCACTTGGCCGGTTTTTATGTTTAAGAAGTAACTAGAAAATAAACACTATGTTCAAAGTAGAAAAAGCACTGTTTTTAAAGTAGAGAATAGCACTTAGTATATTTAAGTTTATTCGCACAAACATTCGCATTTCAGTTTCCCTATAGAATAACGGTCGAACGGGACTTTAGTGCCGAATTTTATTTCCCCACCTAACAATAACTAAATGTGGGGGAAAGTATTCTAACTTAGCTATCTCCACAAACTACACCTTGTATTGGGACTAAAACCGGTACGGTAGTTTATGGCAGCTGAAACTCTTTCCGATAAACAACAGCATAGATAAACACAGTAACTTATACTCCACAAAGTATAGTTTGATTAGAATGACAGATATCAATCACTTGACCTTTATTTCAACAAACATAAGATTTATCATTTACCCAAGTTATATTTCATAGATTTTTTCACTATAGACCCAAAGATCATTTTACGGTGACTCATTATAGTCACACTAAATTTTACGGACTATAGTAAGATTTTGTTAGTAGACACAAAACAATGAACACATACAGCAGTATTTTGCTGCTTGAGTGAGGGTGCCGAGTCGGAGACTGAATCCGGCGGAAAGAGGGGTTTAAGGTAAGCAGCGCATTTGTAACTCCACTGGTGGTGGCTATCGCTTACCGTCAGGAGATCTGTCTGCTAGTTTGCCATACATCACATAAAAAAACAAGCATAAGTAGACCGGCACGACTGGAGTCATATCACGGCCTCAGAGTAAATCAGAGAAGAAAACAGCGCTTGCACAATGCTTGACAGAGTGAGTAAGCGCACGGAGGTTCAATCCACAGGGAAGAGTAGCTTAAGCTTTAAAGATTGGCAGCGCTCTGGCTGGTGTGACGGTTGTACATGTCCGGCGGCAACAGTTTTCCATCAGAGATCCGTCTGCTCTACTGTCACCCTTCATATAAAAAAATCTCAACCTTATCGTTTTCGAGAGATTTTATCGTCCCTCACATGACTTTAGAGAACTTCACTCATCCGTCGCATAAAGGACAACCCATTTTCGATTTAGAGCTTGTTATCTCTTAAGAAAATGCTAGGTGCCACGTCCATACAATAAACTTGTGTGTAAGAAACACACAAGTTTATTGTATATATACAGAGAGGACGTGGAACGTATACATACATAGTAAGTATGGAATAAAAAAAGCTGTTTAAAAATTGGTTTCCAATAAGTTCAAGTAAGTATTAGGTAAATTCTGACAAAAATGACTTATTTTTTATGACTTGGACAAAAATGACAGTTATGACAGTCAGTGATGCAAGGAACGTTATATCGGGCTACTGAATTTGGCGGGTAGGGCTAAAACAAGCCGCATGGGCTCATGCAATTCAAAGGTTTTAAATTAGTGTGTAGTGGTTTTTAGTGTACAAATTTGGTGTTTATTTGTGCAGTGAAGTGCCCCAAAGTGATCCTAATAATAAGAATCGTTGGATTGTATCGTTTTTGACACTGCTATTGTGTGTCGAGTGAGTTGTCTCGTGACAACTTGCTTGGACCTATTATAGTATTAAAACCCTCCATTGCTTTTAGAGTGATATCCGCTGAATCCGTAGGTCGATGAAACGTAAAACACCGGCGTTATATTGAGTGACTGTGACTTTGACTGACTTCGACTGTTGACTACCTACTTGTTCTCAATAAGTTACTTGACATTGGCGAATCATCTTCGGGTAGAGCCAAAATAAAATCACCATCATCATCATCATTTCAGCCAATAGACGTCCACTGCTGGACATAGGCCTTCCCCAATGTTCTCCACATAGATCGGTCTTGTGCCGTCTGCATCCAATGGATTCCCGCGATCTTCACCACATCGTCGGTCCACATTCTGGGGGGCCTGCCACAGCTGCGACTACGTGGCCTCCACTCGAGGACCTTTCCGCCCCAACGGCCGTCTGTTCTCCTCGCTATGTGCCCATTGCCACTTGAGGCATGCAATCCTTTGGGCTATCTCTGTGACAGTAGTTCTCCTGCGGATCTCATCATTTCTGATACGATCACGCAGGGAGACTCCGAGCATAGCCCACTCCATTGCTCTCTGAGTGACTTTGAGCCTCCTTAATATATATCGGGCTACTGAGTATATTAATACTGGGACAAACTGTTTACTTACTCGATAAAACTCCGTAACCCACAACCGTCTTTTACTCACGCAAACAAACAAACATTAACAAAGGATATTGTGGGCATTGATTTATTAAAATGAATAACGAGGTATTGTCTCACTCAGAGAATAAAGGTGCTGTCATACAGATACGCCATTTTTACGGTTCCGTAGCCAAATGGCAAAAAACGGAACTCTTATAGATTCGTCATGTCTGCCCGTCAGTCCGTTTGTCCGTCCGTCCGTATGTCACAGCCACATTTCTCCGAAACTATAAGAACTATACTATTGAAACTTGGTAAATAAATAAGATGTATTTTGCTAACCGCATTACAAGTTTTACACAAAAATTGGAAAAAATAAAAAAAATTGGGGGGGTCTTCATACTTGAAACTGAAACTCAATATTTTTTTGCGGCACTTCACTGCACAAATAAACACCAAATTTGTACACTAAAACCATTAGAATTTAAGACAGAGTAGGCTCTACTTGACATGTGTTTTCTGTGGGACCGGGGTATCACTCTGGACTATCCGGCCTATTTATACCGAAACTCACCCATGGTTAAAACCATGATGTTGATAGGAAATTCATGTTTTGATGAACATTCTCCAAAAAATAGAGTACACTGTTAAGTCCTTAATTGCTTTTGTTGTCTTATAAGTCCGGTAGTTACGGGTTCAAATCCTAAAAGGTATTTATGGAGTTTGGTTAGGATGCAGGCTTAAGGCTTCCCGGGAAGTAGGTAAGTCCTCGCTTTTGGGCGCTGTACATTTATACTTGCTAATATGCTAGGAGTAATGGTAGCTCCGTGAATAATAACGTGCGCCGTTTTAAGACCAGGCATTACCACAGAAAACCGTCTTTGTCTAACTTGTCTTGCTAGAGCAGGACACAACAACTGTCGAAACACCGCGAGGGTGTAAAAATTACTTGTTAGTACTTCTATTGGCTGTTTAATAGAAGAATAATACAGTTTAGCAGGTTATATTTAACTATAATTAATCAAGACGGAAATTAACACGATATTTATTATGTGATACAACATTGTGTACTCACATATTTTACTCGACGTTTCGGCTACGTTACAGCAGCCGTGGTCACGTGCGGTCTCCGGTATTCCGTTTGAAGTTCGAAATTTTGAAGTTACACTTCCGTCGGTAAAAGTAATGTGGAACTCCAATTTCTTAGTGCTAATTCGTTCAGACTTTTACACGAGCTCTTTTTAGGCATTTTTGATCGGGTAAAGGAAATCCTATCATGTATGCACATTTTCGAGACAATATCCTTAAGTTTCATCATCAGCATCATCATCAGCCCATTTAACCACTCTCTCTCTCTCACCACGCTTGGCAGACGGGTTGGCGAGGGTTTTGGTATAAATGCAGAGTTTTCCTTCTCTGGGTGCTGATGATCATGCCAGCAACTTTACCTTAGTCGCCTTTTTCGACACCTCGGTAAGAGTGAGGGTGGCCTATTCTACTCTGCCGGGGACCACACGGCTCCAAAATATATTTTGTATTTACTTATAATTTCACAGTTGATTCTGATATCCGTAACTACGTACGTACGTGTGTGTTTGAGCTATCTATCACGAAGTCAGGTCAAGTGTGTGATGTTGCCAAATTATTATTATTATTTCTTACATTTGTTCATTTAGATTGAAGTCTAGTCCTACAGTATGCCATCTAGTAAACACATTACCAAATTACGAATTAACGTATAACACACAACTAAAATCGAGTTAAAGCACTTTCCAGTGTCTAAAATAGACGACTACTTTTGCACTAAAAGAACATTCTTACAACCTTCAACTTTGTGAAACAAAATTAAAGAAGAACAGAAAGTGTAAATCACCCTCTAAAGTTCCAACGTTCCATAATTTTATCGCCGACTCCCGTTATAATTTCACTTACTAACCAAATTAAATTTAACACGCTCCAAAGTTGTTTAGGAAACTCTTTACATAACAATGAGCGTACGGCCTTTACCTCTTTCTCTACCTCCTGCTCTCAATGTTTGTGATCTGACCCATAACACTATAATAGGCCGACTTATACGGGTGGTGATTGGCTATCAGAAACGACTGCTCTGGAGAAGGGATGGTCCAGGTCGGTTGCATTGCATGATGTAGTCCCAGAGCCCGCAGAATGAAAGTTGAGCGCAATCACAAAGGTCAAATTCGACTCGCGAATCACTTAGCCGCGACGAACAATGAAACATGATTTCTGATCGATCCGGGAATCGAACCCAGGACCCCAAGATCAAGGGGTGGTACTTAAACCACTACACCAACAGGTTGTTATAGCGTAATTCTGTGGTAATACTGTAATATTTTATGCCTAATCGTTTTCCTCCGATCGTTCGTTTTTTTTTAATATGTAAGCGTTTTTTTAAGAAACGTTAATAAGTATATGATGGTGTAACTCTGTAAAGTTATGGTTTAAGACATTTATTTCTCTAAGTCAGAGTAAAGATCGTCTGTAGGAGATCTGAATGGTTTAAAAAACATACTTTTTTTAGTAATGCGCGCTGGGCCCTTTAAGTTCGAGAAATACAATACAATACAACAACACAATACAATACAAGAGAAATAATAATATAAGATTTAGAATATTTCATGGGTTGCCCCATGAAATATCCTAAATCTTATATGTATGTCGTAGAATTTTAAAAGTCCAGAAAAGTTTTCTTATTCTATTCATAATTAGTTCTGTTTGTAAGTGCCACGATAATCTCTGTTCCATCATTATCCCTAAGTATTTGTCGTGACCTACTTTATCCAGGATCATACAGGAGCAATTGGGACTATCATAGCATGAGCAATTATGAATTTTAATTTGCAAGTCTGGACCTGGTTGACCCCTGTTGAATTTGGAGAAACCAATGTAATTTGTATTCTTTACATTTAGTGTGAGGAGGTTTGCGTCAAGCCAAGATGGATACTTTTGCTAGGCCAAAATCCGCGGATTTTCTGAGACAGTCCCACGATTTTCCTTTGAAAACCAGAGCAGTATCATCAGCGTACGCAAAGACGATACAATTTTCTAATTTCATTCCACTGAGACCATTAATGTAGACTAGAAACATAAAATGTTGCATCTTTTTATGATCTATCCATCCTAATTCGTATACATTTACTTCCCTAATATTAACGAAATGGCTGACTAATTAAAAATTAATGTCCAGCCATTATGACATTTAGGTTAAGACCTTCATAAACATTTTATTTGTATATTTTGCACGTTGGACCCAGAGTGAGGTACGACGTCGCATTAACTCACAGAAAACCGACGTGAAGCACTGTGCTGTTTTTCGCTGCGTGAGTGAGAGTACCGGAGGCCCAATCCGAGGAAAAAGGAGGTTTAAACTGATGGCTTCATTTAAAGCCGGCCCTTAACGAACGATAATATACCTTTCGCATCCAAACAAAGGAGACACAGCGCGTATGAAAGAGAGGGAAACTGCGATTCGGTCGTAATGTCTGCTTGAAATTAGGCCCTCAGGTATCGCGGGTGTCAATGGCGGTGGCAACAGCTTACCATCAGGTGGTACGTGTGCTCGTCTGCCACCTATCACATAAAAAAAAATTAGTAAAATGATAAAGATTGTGACAATAGTCGACTTTTCACTCAGTAACCGAAAGGAATTGAAATTAAACATACGAGTTTGCAATAAATTTAGGAAGTTTGTCTTTCTTGGGAAATTCCTATAAATTTCCTCTAAGCATCCAATACCATTTTCTTAAGAACATTATTGTTGTTTAAAATTTACTTATGAGCAAATTTGTTTCCTTTTACAAATCTGGGTTCATCATCATCATCATCAGCCCATTTAAGTACCCACTGCTGGGGCACGGGCCTCCCTCAATCACATGAGGGGTAATTGCCATACTCACCACGCTTGGCAGACTTGATCATGCCAGCAGCTTAGTCGCCTTAGTCGCCTTTTACGACACCTCGGTAAGAGTGAGGGTGGCCTATTCTACTCTGCCGGGGACCACACGGCCCAAATCTGGGTTAGCGATAGATAATATTATAAAGCTAAAGAATGAAATTAGCAGTTTTCTTACCACCAAACACTATCGATTATCTCATCTCAGATATTGTTGTGATGTCTAAAATAAAAAACTTTTCTTTCTTTCTTTCAAAAAAAACAGCCCGAAAATAGAGCAAAATTAAACCATAGTTTAGGTCTCTGTGGCAGAATCTCAAAAATGCTAGCAGCATTACCCAGCTCGCTCGCAATGGGAAAACCAGGTATAACTCTTGCTTGAGTATGTTCGATACACACACACATAGACACTCACGCACGCACGCACACACTCGCACGCACGCACACACACGCACGCAAACACGCACACGCACACGCACACGCACACGCACACGCACACGCACACGCACACGCACACGCACACGCACACGCACACGCACACGCACACGCACACGCACACGCACACGCCGCACACAGCACACACACACACACACACACACACACACACACACACACACACACACACACACACACACACACACACACACACACACACACACACACACACAAGCACACACATACACGTTCTCAAATAGCATAAGTAGTAGAAATAAGTTAAAGAGACCGAAGAGCGGAGCCGCCTGACACAAGCTCAATAGCTTAAAAGGGGCTCCAATCCTTTATATGATAAGTTTGTTTAAAAAAAAACATTTTTCATTTTTTTTCTTTTTCAAATAGCTGGGCACAGTGGCTACCAGCTTTTTGTAACTTCAACTAAACGTTTCCATTGAAATGCACTGTGAACTGTGACAACAACGCAGAAATTCATTTTCTATATTGTACTGTATTTTTCTCTTTCATCCTTTTGTGTTTCACTTGAAAGCCCCATAGATCCTCTTTTTTTAGGGCTCCAATTTTTCCTATTATCAACACATTGGGTGAAGCCTTTTCCATTTGGGGACGCCATTGAAATTGGAATGATTTTACCATGAGTTGTATAAAAATGTATACATTCAACGTATGTTTTGTGAGTAAAGTATTTTTACCGGAAAGATACCGTTTCGAACAAAACAAAATGTTTTTTGGAAATATCATACTGCGGCATAAAAATATTGTTAAATTGTGGATTTTGTTTATTTTATTTAACTTTTTGTTTATGTTTGGAAAGCTGAGGGTACGGTTAGTGCTTTTACCAACGAGATTTTTGTCAACATAACTGGGATTTATACTAACAAACCAGTTGCCGCTAGCACATATTATTATAAAAATAATATCCTCCAATCGATTACGGCTAAGGCGGACAATCTCAACGATCAGCCACGTACGCAGGATACAGTATAGTGCTCAAGTGTATGCGCAAACACAAGTGCACTCTCCACTCCCTTACCCTCATATTCCGATGGGACACAATTGTGACACGACCGGAGAGAAATCGGGCGCAGGACCAACGGCTTAACGTGCTTTCCGAGACACGGGGGTACAAGACTGCCAACTTCCAGACTTCGGGCCGTCACTAGGAATTCCTTACAGAAACTTACGTTCAAATTTTTGGCCCGACTCGGGAATCGAACCCGGGACTTCTTGCGCAGCCGTCGATTTAAAGTGCGACCACTAACCACTGCGTCACATAGGCAGTCGATACAAAATTGTCGAATACATACAGTGACATTGATTAAAAATATGACTATTAGTACTGGCCTGGGTGTTTTCTATTGTACCAATAAAAGAAAAATATAAATTAATATTTCTAATTCCGCAGTTGACTCCATAGTACAGGTGATTGAGCTAACTCGGAGTCAAATCAATGTATAAATAAAAAAGTATGTATGTGATGTTGTTAATTATAAAACTAGCCAAAAAAGGTACTAGTCCAGAGTCTGTGGTTGTATTAACTATAATTCAATAAAAAATATCTTAAATGCAAAATATTTATTGCAACTGAAGGTTGTCTAAGGTTGCCTAAATTGTACATTGTATCTCTGTATACCTAGCTTTTAAGTTTTGTATGTTGTGCAATAAAGAGTATCTATCTATCTATCTATCTATTTCCACGGCCCGGAATGGTGATAAAAATTTGAACTTAAAATTTTGCTCCTAGCTACATCTGCTTGCGAAATTCAATATTTTATTTCAAATCCTAACGCAGGAATGTTAGATATTGAATCTGACGTGGAGCACTTACTCTAAATTCCGAAAAGCCAGAAAAACCGTCCTAGTGAATGCAATTCGGAGATTTATTGGTTAAAAAAACCATTTGGATAGTTATGTTCGTTATTGTAGTTTCGGCTCCAGTAGCTTTTGAAAACCTTCATCATTAAAAAAATACTACCAACATCCTATTTTGAAGTCAAATGCGTATGATCTTTAAGGCAAGAGTAAGCTTCTTTTAGGCAAACGTGTATCATACTTGACATCATCGTCGCTTTCCATTAGGCGTGGTTGTGATCATGCGTTAGCCTATTAACCAAAAAAAAAAACCGCCTTCAAAAACCACGAACTAAAAAGTGTAAAATAATATTTTCGACACTTTATACACTTCAAATAACATTTTATATCAGGTGTTATCGAAGTCGGATACTATCTTGTAATTTAATACAACATTAAATTATTCAACAGGGATTAGGCGCCTACTTCGGTAAAACCTTTTCTTGAGTGAACTGTTATAAAATGCTATATGAAGTTTATAAAGTGTTGAAAATATAATTTTACACTTTTTAGTTCGTGGTTTTTGAAGGCGGTTTTTTATTCGGAGATTTTTTTTTTAGCTTTTTAGTGTCTCATTTTTTGGCAGCAGTATTGAAAGAGTTATCCTTTAACTCCTTACCGTTAAGACAAACATAAAAAAATATATACACGTCGAATTGAGAACCTCCTCTTTTTTTTTCAACTTGGTTGAAAAAAGTTTGAATCAAAAAAGTCACCTATCCATACTAAAGTGATCAATTGGTTGATGTAATTTGTATGAGAGGGTGATTTTTTTGGAAATAGACGCTATGTTCCTTGGGAAAAAATGATTATTTTTATTAGAATAGTTTTTTAATGTGATAGGTGGCAGAAGAGCAGACGGATCACCTGATTGTAAGCGATCGCCGCCGCCCATGGACACCCGCGACACCAGTGCAGTCACAAGAGCGCTGCCAACATTTAAACCCCCCTTTCCCCCGTATTGGGCCTCCGGTACCCCTCACTCACTCATAGTTTCTTGGTTATTCAAAAAATCACGGTGTATTATGAACGTACGCTTTTCTAACCACGTTTTTCACTGCAATGCACCTTTACTCTAACAATTGTTATGCAATTTGAGTCGTCAAGCTATATTGAAGGCATTTATTGACTAATTGCAATGGAACATTACACTAACATTGTTTTATGTGATATTTGGCAGACGAGAAGACGGATCACCTGATGGTAAGCGATTGCCGTGTGGTGCCCGGCAGAGTAGAATAGGTCACCCTCACTCTTACCGAGGTGTCGCAAAAGGCGACTAAGGTAAAGCTGCTGGCATGATCATCAGCACCCAGAGAAAGAAAACTCTGCATTTATATCAAAACCCTCGCCAACCCGTCTGCCAAGCGTGGTGAGTATGACAATTACCCCTCATGTGATTGAGGGAGGCTCGTGCCCCAGCAGTGGGGACTTAAATGGGCTGACGATGAAGCGATTGCCGCCGCCCATGGACACCTGCGCCTGCGACACCAGTGGCAACGACCTAGTGAGTCTTGATCTCCGTTAATAAGAGCCTCCATTTCGGTCGGTCTTAGGCCAATTTGCGCCTGTCATCTGCCAAGAGACCACGCAAATCCTTATCGATATCAAACTTCCAACGGTATCTTGGACGGCCGACTGGCCTTCGCCCATTAGGTCGTCCCAAGTACGCTCTCTTTACTGCACCATCTTCTCCCATTCTCTCGAGATGGCCGAGCCAGTAAGTCAACCTGGTCCCGCCACCCCGCCAACCTGGTCTTCCAGCTCCCTGTCTGTTAGCCTACTTTAGACACCATCCGTACTTTACATTAAAGAGACCACGCCAATCCTTATCAATCTCATAATTCATCTTGGACGGCCGACTGACCTTCGCCCATTAGGTCGTCCCAGGTACGCTCTCTTTACTGCACGATCTTCTCCCATTCTCTCGAGGTGGCCGAGCCAGTAAGTCAACCTGGTCCCGCCACCCCGTCAACCTGATCTTCCAGCTCCCTGTCTGTCAGCCTACTTCAGACACCATCCGTACTTTACATTAAAGAGACCACGCAAATCCTTATCGATCTCATACTTCCAACGGTATCTTGGACGGCCGACTGGCCTTCGCCCTTTAGGTCGTCCCAAGTACGCTCTCTTTACTGCACGATCTTCTCCCATTCTCTCGAGGTGGCCGTGTAACGTATACGTTATTGATTTACAGAAGCAGCAACTAGTGCAAAGAGATTTTATTTAAAATAGTCGTATTTTACAAGTAACCCTACTTAAATAACTAAACTTAAAACTATAAAAACAATAACTTAAAATATGTACTTACAAAAGCTTGGTAAATAAACATAAAAATATTTACAACAAATAAACATTTTAAAATACATTATGTAAACAATAGTAATAAACTATATAAGTTATTAGATATAATTATGGTAAACGAGGCATTAGCCTTGGGTCCGGTGACGTATGCGCCGCCCGTGTCTCAGAGCCGATGCGCTCGCCGCCACTTGCCGTCCGACCGTCCTGGAGATGACCCGTACTTGATTTCTCAATTTGTATTACTCGATACGGCTTAACGTGAAATAATTTCACCTAATACTCAAAATTTATTGATCTACTTAAGTATTATCAGTGTTTCATCGTCCCAAACTGGGTAAGTGTTGCACAGATCTATAGTGTTATAATAGTACCTAGTGTAGAAGCTTCTAGAACTTACGTGTCCCTTGTTACGTAACTCCAGATGGCGTGGTCACTTTCTAATTCTTCTATTTGCCACTTCATTTCTAATGTAATTAGCATACGATTAGTTCTGATTGTAGAATCAACTTTAACTAATTGATTTTCCAAAAAGAAATGTGATTTTGCTTGATATCCTAGTAGTAGGTATTTTTACCTAACCTCATTCGCGAGGCATTAAATCATTATTTTACACTGTAAGAATATTTAGCATGATTGCTTTTACTATAATAAGTCTGTTCAATAGAAATCAGTGCTAATTTTAATCATTTCCATGTTTATAAATCATATTAGAAAATAACATGAAAATCATACGTCATTATAATCATAATTCATCCATTATTAATATCATAGTGAACAAATAAGTAAATTTAAAGTGGTAATTTTAATAAACCCTATTTTAGTTAAACTTAAGGCGACGCACGAGGCGCGACCGCATGGCGTAGTGCGTAACCAAGCGGGTTCGATTCCCGGCCACATAGATTGATAAGTTTTCTTATTTGAATCTCTTTTGCTGGTTGATCATTAAACATTTCAGCTACGTAGTATATTAATTTTATACCAAATAATAAATTACCTAGTACCTCTTTATTTTATAAAATACCTACCTCCATATTTTGTAATAACTTAGTTTATAGGTTAATTTTGAACATTATAGATATTTAAATGATACTGTAGAACTTATTACCACATTAACTATTAACAACTGCAATTAATTAACTTGGTTTTCTTTCTTTAAAGCTATTTCTTTCATACCTACCCATTTTACATAACTAAATTAATATTTCTTAATTAAATGTCTAACTTATTTGTTTACTATTTTCATTTCGATAAATTATCATCATCATCATTCTGCTTCATTGTTAAAAGACGTGCGATCTTGTGAGAATTTGCTATGCCTAGACATACTACCGCTCCGCTACGGGTTTGCTTGCACATTAATTTATTTATTTGGCATACCTAGCTTATTCACGCAAGGTTGCAGTCTCACTTCATTTCATCCTTGCTCTCATTGTACCTGGACTGCATCTTCCTCATCTCGCTTGCTAAATTGTACTTTAATCACTCTCAATTACCCCCTTTTTGGCTTCACGTCTTCATCTGCAGTCCAGGTCGCCTAGTCGGCCATATTTATAAGACGTGTCCTTATAACGCGTTCCAGGAACACCCACCGGGTTGAGACATCAGGCTGAAATATAAAGAACACCCACCGGGTTGAGACATCAGGTTGAATTATCAGTAGCACCCGCCGGGCTGAAATATAAAGAACAACCACCGACCCGAAACATACGGAATAAATACCCACCGAGTTAAAGGCGTTCGGAAAACTTTCTCGGAGTCAGATGGTGGACAAACTGGATTGAGCCAAGGGGAGTTATATTTAAAGAAAACAGGCTCCAGACGACCAAGACCGCTAGGCACGACCAACCGCGACCTCTTTACTAACTTTCTAATTAAATAAATTACTTCTATCTATTCTTGCCTCTTTCTTTTCTTTCTTTCTTTGTCCCTATGTGACACCGAGCCACTAAGTCAACCTGGTCCCGGCCACCCCGCCAACCTGGTCCTCCAGCTCCCTGTCTGTTATCCTGCTTCAGACACCATCCGTACTTTACATTAAAGAGACCACGCAAATCCTTATCGATCTCATACTTCCAACGGTATCTTGGACGGCCGACTGGCCTTCGCCAGGCCGTCCCAAGTACGCTCTCTTTACTGCACGATCTTCTCCCATTCTCTCGAGGTGGCCGAGCCAGTAAGTCGATGTGCATAGTCTTGCCAACCTGGTCTTCCAGCTTCCTGTCTGTTAACCTACTCCAAACCCATCCGTACTTTACATTTACCATTGTAATTTGCTGCAAATGTACAGTAACATTTCGAGCAAAATTACCGTGGTTAGTGGTTTCTGTCTATCAACGTTAAATTATTCAATGACTGTGAGCGGTCTGGCCGTATCATATTGCTGACGGAATATTTTCTATAATGGGAATTGGATATTAACTTCCAGGATTGACAGCCAACCGAAAGTAGGTATTTCTCGAACATTTGGCCCTTTGTTGTAACTTAGCAACCATTTCTTCGATTACAAACCCGTGTTCTATGTTTGGGACTACTCGGTGGCGAAGTGGTTAGTGGGTCGCACTATAAAGCAACGGCTGTGCAAGAGGTCCCAAGTTTGATCCCTAGGTCGGGCCAAAAATTTGTATCTAAGTTTTCGGTAAGAAATTCTTAATTGTCAGCCTGGAGTCTGGAAGTTGGCGGTCGTGTACCCCCGTGCCTCGGAAAGCACGCTAAGGGCCGATTTCAACGCGATCAATTATAAACTGAGTTCCGTTCCTTTGTTTTCGTTCGCATTGATCGCGTTTAAGCATTGATCGCGTTCAATGTCGACGGTGAAATCGGACCAAAGCCGTAAAAAAATCTGACTTACTGCTCTTACTGTTAGCGCGGCAGCGTTGGCCCTGCGCCCGATCCCTCTCTGGTCGTGTCACGCTGGTGTCCCATCGGAATATGAGTTTATGGGAATAGAGAGTGCACTTATGTTGGCGCACACACTTGAGCAGTATATTATATCCTGCGAACGTGGCTGATCGTTGACATTGGCCGCCATGGCCGTAATTGGTTGGAGTATTTTATTATTATATGTAAATGATGTAAGACTTCCATTAAATAAGACAAACACAAACCCCAGCACCAATATCGAGTGGTCCGCGTAAATATTAGGGGAACTAGCGCACTTGTAAAATGCCTGTATTATACTAAAATACATTATTGCTGGGTACAAAGGGGTGTAAGGGGGCAATCTACCACCTTCCTGCCCCAAGCCAACCTCACCTGCCCGTGGTGCATCCTGCTAAATTACCAACGAGGCTCTGGCGACCGACCGATGGCGGTATAACCACAGCTATGACGTGGCCAAATACGCCAGGCCAGTGACGGGCAGCAGCGTCACTGGCGCAAAAATCCACGTCCTGCGATCGCCAACCCGCCTGCCCAGCGTGGCGATTATGGGCAAATCCTCTAATGCTAGTTAAACTGCAGCCACGGCCCCCAGTTCCCGGCAGTCCCGCTATTCCTGGTCATGGTGGCGACCATGGTAACGGCGGGACGGGGGGTGCGAAGAATCTCCGGGCTACGGGAGGCCACCACAATAAACTGACCCTGGCGACGTACAACGGACGCACTTTGCGGCTTGATTCGCATCTGGCACAACTCGAGGTGGAACTTGGGAAAATAAGGTGGCACATCCTTGGTTTAAGCGAAGTCCGAAGAGAGGGCGAGGACACCGTAACCTTGGAGTCGGGCCACCTAATGTACTTCCGCGAGGGAGACCAACATTCTCAAGGCGGCGTCGGGTTTCTGGTCAATAAGTCCCTCTCTGACAACGTAGTGGAAATGTCTAGCGTGTCGAACAGGGTAGCGTACCTCATCATCAAGCTCACCGAGAGGTACAGCCTCAAGGTGGTGCAAGTGTACGCACCGACTTCGACACACTCAGACGATGAAGTGGAGGAAATGTTCGATGACATATCGAGGGCCCTCCACTTCACCACCAAAACCCACTACAATGTTGTCATGGGGGACTTCAACGCTAAAGTGGGAGTACAGAATTGCAACGAATCGGTAGTAGGATCCCATGGATTTGGAGTTAGGAATCATAGGGGGCGGATGCTTGTCAACTTTCTCGAACGAGAGGGGCTCTTTTTGATGAACTCTTTCTTCAAGAAGCAGCCCCAAAGAAAGTGGACGTGGCAGAGCCCCGACACTATGACTAAAAACGAGATCGACTTCATCATGGCGGACAGGCGGCATATATTCAGAGATGTCTCCGTGATCAACAGGTTCAACACCGGTAGCGATCACAGACTTGTCCGAGGCACTCTGAATATCGACTTTAAAGCCGAACGAGTCCGCTTGATGAGGTCAAGACTCCGGCCTACTCTACTGCAATCCATAAAAGGATCTGAAAAGTTTCAGTTAAACCTGGAAAACCGATTCAATGCCGTGGAAACCACAACGGACGTTGACCAGAACCTCGAAAATGTGGTTCGAGTCCTCAGGGAAGAAGGCACGAGATTTTGTAACATGCAGCGCAAAGGTAGGAAGTCGAAACTCTCTGATGAGACCTTGGGGCTAATGAGACAACGACGTGAGCAACCACCGTCCACTTCGTCAGGAAAACGGACTCTAAACCGGGAGATCAGTAAACTTGTGCGACGCGACCTCCGGTGCTCCAATACTCTCTCGATTGAAAGAGCTATCGAGCAGAATCGGGGGTCGAAGGTTTTCGTACAATCTCTCGGAAGAAGCCACCTGACCAAGCTGACCACATCACGTGGAGAAGTTGTTGCTTCAAAGCCGGCGGTCCTTCGAGAAGTGGAAGACTTCTATGGCCGATTATACGCTTCGCATGCATCTCGACCTGATCCCGAAAATGAGGACTCTAGGGCCACATAACACGCCATTTCACCGAAGACTTGCCAGAAGTCAGCATTGGCGAAATCAAGATTGCTCTTGGACAGCTGAAAAATGGAAAAGCCCCTGGAGAGGATGGCGTTACAACAGAGTTGTTGAAAGCTGGAGGATTACCCGTACTGAGGGAACTCCAAAAGCTCTTTAACGATGTCCTCTTCGAAGGGAGAACTCCAGAGGCGTGGAGTAAGAGTGTGGTCGTCTTGTTTTTCAAAAAAGGGGACAAAACCCTTTTGAAGAACTATCGACCCATTTCCCTTTTAAGCCACGTCTATAAGCTGTTCTCAAGAGTGATCACGAACCGTCTTGCGCGGAGACTCGACGAATTCCAACCACCGGAACAGGCTGGGTTTCGGAGCGGATACGGCACCATAGATCACATCCACACAGTGCGGCAGATTATACAGAAGACAGAAGAGTATAATCAGCCCCTGTGTCTAGCATTTGTGGATTATGAGAAAGCCTTTGACTCGGTTGAAATCTGGTCTGTTCTGGAGTCCCTGCAGCGATGCCAAGTCGATTGGCGATATATCCAGGTGATGAGATGTCTCTATGATGCCGCTACTATGTCCGTCCAAGTACAGAATCAGCAAACAAGTCCTATACCATTGCATCGAGGAGTGAGACAAGGGGACGTCATCTCCCCGAAATTGTTCACAAATGCAATGGAGGATATGTTCAAGACGCTGAACTGGAAGAGACGTGGCATCAACATCAATGGCGAATACATCTCTCACCTGCGATTTGCTGACGACATCGTCATAATGGCAGAAACGCTGCAGGACCTACAACAGATGCTGAATGACCTGGCTGACTCTTCTAAATGCATCGGCCTACGGATGAACTTGGACAAAACCAAGGTCATGTTCAATGAACATGTTCTACCGGAACCGATTGCAATTCACGGTGCCGTTCTTGAAGTTGTTCAAAAATACGTATACCTCGGGCAGACTTTGCAATTGGGTAAAAACAACCTCGAGGATGAGGTGAATAGGAGAATCCAGTTAGGTTGGGCAGCATTTGGAAAACTACGTCGTGTCTTCGTATCGTCGATACCACAGTGCCTAAAGACGAAAGTCTTCAATCAGTGCGTCCTACCCGTCATGACATACGGAGCCGAAACGTGGACACTTACGGTACGGCTGGTCCACAAGTTAAAGGTCGCTCAGCGGGCTATGGAACGAGCAATGCTCGGCGTCTCTCTCCGAGATCGAATCCGAAATGAGGTGATCCGGCAGAGAACCAAAGTTATCGACATTGCTCACCGGATTAGCAAGCTTAAGTGGCAGTGGGCTGGCCATATTAGCCGCAGAACCGACAACCGATGGGGTAAACGAGTTCTGGAGTGGAGACCGCGTCTTGGCAAACGTAATGTAGGGCGCCCTCTGGCTAGGTGGGAGGACGATCTGCGCGGGATGGCTGGCAAGAGCTGGATGCGAGAAGCCATGGAAAGATCACAGTGGCGAACAATTGGAGAGGCCTACGTCCAGCAGTGGACTGCGATAGGCTGATGATGATGATGATGATGACATTATTGCTCATTCAGTTCAATGCTCAACATTCGTGTCACAAGAACCTGAGGCCCTATTCTCGAGCACTCGACATTGACGTCGAGCTAGAGATTTTATTTATTTACGTACAATTGGCGGACTTAATGCTATACAGCATTCTCTACCAGTCAACCACTGGGCGATTCAGAAATATCTATGACGGCTAAATAAATATATATCCATAAACATATATGGGAGATATATAATATAATAAACCTACTTATACTATAGTAATATAATAAAAAAACAGAAAAAAATAATAAACGATGAATACCGGCTTATCGTTTGGAACAGTGGTAGTGAACGCTGCCTTTGGTCCAAGGGTTGCGGGTTCGATCCCCGCACAGTACAAACATTTGTGTGTATGAACATGTCTGTTTGTATTGGTCTGGGTGTTTGTATGTAATATAAGTATGTATTTACAAAAGAAAAGTATTATATGTATATATTTGTAATTCCGCTGTTGATTCTGATATACGTAACACAAGTGCTTGAGCTACCTATCTCGGAGTCAGATCAATATATGTGATGTTGTGAAATATTTATCTATACATATTATAGTAAGCATTAAAGAGCTGGAATAGACACATCTTACAAAAGCAGTCATAAAAAAGGGAAAAAAGAATTGTATGTATGAAATCTCTAAATTTTACTTCAAACTTGTCGAGTGCACGAGAATTGCACCTCTTCACTATGTTGGTTACCATACAGGTCAATAACGACCCGTTTGGAACAGTAGTAGTGAACGCTGTCTTTGGTTCAAGGATTGCTTGTTCGATCCCCGCACAGTACAAACATTTGTGTGCGTGAACATGTCTGTTTGTATTGGTTTGGGTGTTTTCTATGTATTATAAGTGTGTATTTACAAACTTGTGACTTGATCACTTGCCCGGCAGGGCAAGAAAGGCTACAGCCTAGGCCAAAAACTGAGTATATATGGATATACTCATCTTTTGGCCTAGGCTGCAGCCTTCTTGCCCTGCCGCGCAAGGACCAATGAGGCGCCTGTACAGCTTTATCTTTCTTTATATTGAATTTTGAGTCTTTAATTATAAATGTCATTTAAAATCAATGAGATACATTTGGGGGAATTACGCGAAGCCCGTTTTTTTATTGGTTATTTATTTCTTCAGTTAATTACATACAATACATCATGCTGCGGTGGATGTGTGGAGTTACGCGAAAAGACCGCGTGAAAAACTCAAGCATACGTGGGAGCCTTCACATCCGTGACATAGTAGAAAACTGCTGGAGAGTCACCTACGTTGGTACGGTCATGTTTTGCGAAAACCGGACACCCACGTGGGAAACAAATGTCTGGCACCACACCCTCCGGGTCGCGGCAGAAGGGGTAGACCTAAAAAAAATTACGGCCCGTTTGGGAACGCTGCCTTTGGTCCAAGAGTTGCGGGTTCGATCCCCGCGAAGCACAAACATTTGTGTGCCTAAACATGTCTGTTTGTATTGGTCTGGGTGTACTCTATGTATTATAAGTATGTATTTACAAAAGAAAAGTATTATATGTATATATTTGTAATCCCACTCTTCATTCTGATATCAGTAACACAGGTGCTTGAGCTACCTATCTCAGAGTCAGATCAATGTATGTGATGTTGTGAAAAAAAAGGTGTGACTTAAAATCCTAAGGAATGACATGCGTGCTAATATACAGTATACACTATGGATGCACAAGACCACGCAAAGTGGAGGAGTCGAAGTAGGAAAGCGGACCCCGGCCTAAGCGACAGCTTGGGACGCAACCGGGACAAAACGCTTAGACTATGATGATGACACAATACAGTTGAAAGAAGTTTTATGGGAGTTGCCAATAACTAACAAGACTCTCGTAGTCAGGAAGATAATCATCCTGTTACCAAAAGGAAAAGACTCGACGTCTCAATTTTTCTGACAGATTACCATTTATTATGTAGTCAACGATCCGTATGGAACGACTTGCTCAGAGCGAAGGGCTTATATCACTTCTTCCTCATACTCCGATAATGAGACTGTCTCAGTCGCTGGATGTAATGGGGCTTTTGACTTATAACCCTAAACGGCTTGGCGGAAAACAAAATACGATCAATCTGCGTTTGATTAAAATGCCTACTCTTTTCTGGCGTTGAGGCTCGGAGTTATTTTTTATGAGATAAGGGGCAGACAAGCAAACAAATCACCTGATGGTAAGCAGTTACCGCCTCCCATGGACACCTGCAACACCAGAGTAGTCACAAGTGCGCTGCCGACATTTTAAAAAGGAATACGCTCTTTTCTTGGAGGTTTGCTGGTCGTATCGGTCCGGAAATATCGCATGCGATAGTTCATTCCGTTGTTTTGTCGTTGGCACCAGGTGTTGTAGTAAATCGCATTTTTGTTTTTTTTTTATTTATCTTTTTTTTGCAGCACATTATACTTAAATTATTAAATGCCGAAGCGTGGCTCTCCCATGGTCGAAAAGTATATTGATTCATTCATTATTTTATTTCTGTTATCTATCAAAGATCAAAATAGTTACTATATCTCACTTGATCTTCTTCTTTTGTTTTGAACCCCCGACGCAAAAACGACGAGGTGTTATAAGTTTGATGTGTCTGTGCGTGCGTGCGTGCGCGCATATAAAAGAGCTTGAGTAGCAAAATATATTTATTGTGACTAATTTCAAATCCAAGATAGCCGTCGTCAAGGATTTCTTAAAATTGCAATTTAATTTTATACTATATTAAACGCAGACTCGTGTCAGACGGTGCGGTAGAGTACACGATAGACAAACGAGTATATGATACCGTCTGCCATGACTCTTTGGCTTGAGTGTAAACAGTAAATGCCCTTTAAACCTACTAGGTACAGACTATTTTGAACAGCTTTACTGTCATAGTTATCATCATCAGCAACCCACACTCGTCCACTGCTGGACATAGGTCTCCCCTAATGCACGCCGCTGCTCCCGATTTTCGGCCACTCTCATCCAGCCCACACCAGCCAGCCTTCGAATGTCATGTCTTGTCGCAGGGCGTCCTACACTACGCTTACCGAGTCGCGGTCTCCACTCAAGGACTTCACGGCTCCAACGGCTGTCAGTTCTGCGGCTAATATGACCAGCCCACTGCCACTTCAGTTTGCTGATTCGGTGGGCTATGTCGGTGACTCTGGTTCTCTGTTGGATTACATCATTTCTGATGCGGTCCTTCAGAGATACTCCGAGCATAGCCCTTTCCATAGCTCTTTGAGCGACTCTGAACCGGTGGACTAGTCCAGCCGTGAGTGTCCACGTCTCAGCACCGTAAGTCGTGACCGGAAGGACGCACTGGTCGAAGACTTTCGACTTAAGACTTTGAGGAATGAGTGACGAGAAGACTTGACGAAGTTTACCAAATGCTGCCTAGCCTAGCTGAATTCTTCTATTGGCTTCTCTCTTGAAGTTGTTTCTGCCTAATTGTATAGGAACTAATTGGATTGGATGGGAACTGTCATAGTTATATCATTTATTAAATACTCTACCGTCAGCCACGAGTGTTTGCGTTTAGTATAATATTTTATATTTCTTTTTTCGCATATTATGCGGCTAATAAATGCTAAAAAAAGTAAATAAAGACGACAATATCAAAGTACTAAGCAGTACAAGAAAAAAACGAATTTCGGTGTACGCAACAAAAAAGTCAGCTGTTCCATAAAAAAGTAAATAGGCACTTGAAAGATGGCTCAGCTGATTTATTTTACCATTAGCGACATAGTAAAAGTTGTTTATATTTATGAGAAGGTTGTTTCGTCCCTTTTCATGTTGTATAAACTTTCCTATGTACTTTATTTTTATAAACGTGCTATCTAGTGTGGTTCCGCCACTCTATTTGGGATGGTTGGGTATGCTATTCGCTTTGATGTGGTAATTAAATAGGTATGTACTCGTACTTAAAATAGCACCTAGCAATCTTGGCTACTACATACAAAAATAGAATACAGAATTATAAATAAATATTGAAACAACATCAAATAAATTGTTCCCAAACTATTTGTTTTTAACCCCCGACGCTAAAACGAAGGGGTGTTTAAGTTTGACGTGTGTCTATGGCATCGTAGCTCCCGGAAAAATGAACCGATTTTGATTTTGTTTTCTTTTTTTTTTGAAAGATGAATAAGGGGGGAGTGTTCTTAGTTATGTTACTCCGGTCGCGAGAGATCGGGCGCTGGAGAACGGCTTAACACACTTTCGGAGGCACGCGGGTACACGACCGCCAACTTTTAGATTCCGGGCTGACTCTGATAATTTCTTAACAGAAAAACTCAAGTATAATTTTTGCTCCGACCTGAGGTCGAATCCGGGTCCCCAAGCGCAGCCGTCCCTTTAAAACGCGACGCACTCACCACTGCGCCAATGAGGCAGTCAATTCTACATAGTAAATTTTATATGAGTCACGATTGGCACGGGTATAATCATTAATTCCCATTAAACCTACTGACCATTTCGTATAATGTTATTTCATTAAAATTACCTAGTTTACACATTGCGCTGGTCTAAATACTGGTTTTAATTGATAAATTACCAAAGAATTCAGGAAAATGCATGTTAAATTGTCTAATATTAATTTATTTACTGTTTATGCATGACTGCCTCGGTGGCGTAGTGCTTAGTGAGTTGCACTATAATGTGAAGACTGCGCAAGGGATCCGGGGTTCGATTCCTGGTTTGGACCAAAATTTGTTCCTAAGTTTTCAGTAAGAAATGCTTGTCCTGGGTCCTGCGCTCAATCCCTCTCCGGTCGTGTCACGCTGGTGTCCCACCGGAATATGAGGGTAAGGGAATAGAGAAAGCACTTGTGTTTGCGCACACACTTGACCACTATAATATATCCTGCGTACGTGGCTGATCGTTGAGATTGACCGCCGTAGCCGTAATCGGTTAGAGGATTTTTATTTATGCATCAATAGTTAGTCAGAAATAGCATTAAAATAAAACTATGAATCTTACTTACACAGACTCTAGGTTCGTTTTTGACTATAAACGGTAGTCTTAATTGTGCACCAAAACAAAACATGTTAATGAATTTTCGACTTAGCTGAAATAAAAACATTGTATTTCATCAGCTCTTCTTTCATGAGAAACAAATTCATTTAATTACCAATTGATCCGCTGAAATAAATTATCCAACAGGCTCTCGTTTGAATCCAAGATGGCGAAACAAGACACGGTATTAATACAAATTGTTTTTATTGATTTTGTTCATCAAATTCTCTAATCCTGCCATTTCAATATATAAAAGGTTATAGGATTAGTCACGATCTTGACCTGGTTGATATTTCGCATTAACGAGCGGACAAAATGACGCATTGATTTGGTCTGTCACACAGAGTAATGTCGAATATCGAGATTTTTTTCTGGACGTAAACTGTCCAAAAGGCGCATGTTCCCAGAAATGATTTGTGTTTATTTTTTCAGTCAAAGTTATTGAAGAAAAAAAAGCATATTGATTTGTAAAATGTATATTTAAAATTTGAGTTTATAAATGTGAAAAATGTTTTTAACACCCCTGTCAAGGACAGACCCCCTTGCCGCTTAGGCGCCCGAAAAGTATTTATATTTTTTTGACGTTTCTTGCTCATCTGATGTTTAGGCCGATTTGTAAAATTGTATGTAACCTATTTTCTATAATTTTATTTTTTAATATATTTTCTTTATCCCCTTTACCGCTATGTCCTTTTCTGTCCGCCACAACACCAATCGTAGACATCAGAACATGCATTCGTTGAAACATCATGCTATATACTATCTGTCATATATTCTGAACGCTGCGCGTGTAAGAGTACATATAAAATGTAAGAAAGTAATGCGTCGGCTTTGATTATATATTTATTATCAAATGTGTCGGCTTATTTATTGTCTCACAGTCTACTGTGCCTCATTCACTATGCTTCATTTCTACTAGTCAACGCTACTGTGATGGGATTAGGCTTAATCACCATACAAAGTGAGGATTGCTGTAGTTCGCAAAGCCGAGCTTTTATTCACTTTCACTTTTTTTTGACCCAGGAGTAGAACCCAAGACCCATAAATCACGGCCTGTTACCTAAACCACTAGCCCAACAAGGAATTTATACTCGTAATACCTATAAAAAGTATATCATAAATAAATAAGTCGAACACTTAAATAAGTACCTTTTGAAGGTTGGGTCCCTAAAATACCATTTTTCCAATTTGTAGAATCACTGAATCATAATGTACACAAAAAGCGGCTCATATAAATTGAAACGAAAACAAACACGGTGCGTCCTAACAAAAAATGTTTTATCAGTTTTATCACAATATTTAAAATAAATTATTATAAGTTAAACCGGTTTTTCTTAGGGCCGCACCACACACTCCTTCAAAAATTATTTATTTTAGCGCTAAACAATTTAGCCAAGTAAGAAGCTGATACAATTTGTCTCTGAGTATATGTACTGCTTAGGCATTCTATATCCCTATACTTACCTATTATTAAAATCATCTTCATTAGTATCTTGGTCCTTTCCTCACGCCCTAGATTGTCAACAGTACGCCTCCATCGTTTGTTTGATTTATTCCAGTAATCCCCACCACCAAACCCACCAGTAGGGATTGTTTTTTTTTTTCTAGAAATCCCAACTAAATTGATTGTTAACATTGTAACCTTTGATAATGATGGAGTCCGGCCGATTTCGGCCATGGCCACCGCTTCAACTCCTGTGCAGTTGTCGTTCGTGGGCTCGCATGTGATTTACGAAGCCAATCTTATGCATAAAGATTTCCCACACTGTGCGCATGCGAGCCGTCAACATAGTTGTAATTTATAGCCACGGATGGTCAGGTTTTCTACTCATCGCGCTTAGAGTCCAGCTCAGAGAGCCGCTGTACCTTGAAGTCTCGTACTTTAGTTTGCACTAAAGTTCTCCATTCGGGTCGTTCCGCAGCTTGCTCCTCCCAACTAGATGGATTTATATAGCTCTTTTTCATATGCCGCTTAAGCACAGACACACAGCTCCTCAGATATAAGGATGGTGGCCTTTATGCAAGGGGCAACAAATGAGCAAGCTCGAGGTCAGAGAGGTCGCTGATGCATTATCGGCCTTTTAGAAAGGAGTACGCTCTTCTCTGTTGGTCTAGTGCCCTGTTGGTCTAGTGACGCCCTGTTGGTCTAGTGGTTTAAGTACCGGGCCGTGATCTCGGGGTCCTGGGTTCGATTCCCGGGTCGAGCGAAAAGTATGTTTCGAATTTTTCGAACATAGCTCGGGTTTGTGATCACCAATCCGCATTTGGCAAGCGTGGTGATTAAGCCTTATCCCATCATAGTAGCGATGAATTGATTTCTGTGATGGAGGCCTTTGCCCTGCAGTGGGACAGTTTATAGGCTGATACTACGCTCTTCTCTTGAAGGTCCCTAAGTCGTAACCGTAGGGAAATACTGCTGCAGTCAAACCGCTCTACAAAACCTACGTGTTAAATGGCAGAGAATTTGAAGCAAGAATATAACCATTTGACCATCATGTCATATTATCGTCATATAACTATACGCGCCGTACAACGCTGTCACCGCTTCACAGTGGAAAACATCCCATCACGGACTAAAAAATTTGGTAGTTCCTGTTTCTGCCGCACCATCAAGAAATGGAACTCGTTGCCGGCGCATGTATTTCCTCCTTCTTACAATATGGATACTTCAAACGAAGCGTGAAGAAGCATCTCGCGGGCCAGTATGGTAGTCCCAACGGAACATCGCTTCCGTTGTAATTGCAACGTGGGCTCTTCTCTTGCTTACCTGAGGAGAGCCAATATACTGTGTCACTATGAAAAAAAATTAAGTTTTGCAGTGGACTTTAGTTATAGCAAGCTTTATGTTGAGCAACATACATGCTTTATGTTAAACATCGTGTAAATTTCGTCGGTTCAACACATATTCTGCAAAGTTGCTCCGTAAAATAATAATTTTGTGTGGATGTACTAATAATGTTTTTAACTATATTAAATCTTATGTTAATTAGTAACATTAATTAGTGTAAGTTTGTATGTACCTTCTTGTGATATGCATAATTTGACAATAAAGCTTTTTTATTTATTATTTATTTATTTAATATATGGATATACCTGCGTTAATTTGATTCTGACTAAACGTAAAATGTATAATACTAAAATATCGTGTGGTTTTACCTTATTTAGTGTATTCGTGCGATATGACAAACGACTCGGCTAAGGTCAGAACAAAGTCAATGTTTAGTTACTTGAGTTAATCATATTCTACAGACAATATAAAACGATATTTGAATTGTCAAGACAACAGTGTACTGATCACAATCATTAAATATGCTTATAGTTATTTTATTATGCATCAGAAAATCGATTGACTTTATTACACATAAATGTATGTTAGCTTCTTGGTTTTATTATTACGTAATGCTCCATGTCGCAGCCGTGGCAGGCCCCTCACACGATTGAACCGACGATCTGCTGAAGGTTTTTTTTTATATATATTAAATGGGTTTGCACTTGACCTCATCTCATCTGATGGAAAGTAACAATAAGATCTAAGATGTAGCGTGCTTACCCAGAAGAAGCCTATTCATTCTCGACTTAAAGACACCCAAATTCAAGGCCCTGGGAATCCATTACCCATCTGTGTAGAGAACAATGGGGGAGGCATATGTCCAGCAGTATTTAACTCGAAGCAGGTTTTCAAAATAATGTTCGAATTTAATTTTTGAGAAAAAATTAAAAACAGTTATATGTAGATACAGTGTGCAGTTCATAGTAAAGGATCTTTGAATATAAATATCGTTGTTGACATCTTTAAATAAATATTCTTACAATGACATAAAATATGACGTCTTTTAGAATCTCTAGGACAAATCTTTCGTCGCAAATGTTTTTGTGTTATGTTTACAAAATTAAGAAATCATATTTCCTGATTTAGTGAAACTACTCACTGATTTTTAGTAGCTGATAACTAGACAAATTAATATGTACGGACAGCCACACATAAATTAATACGTATCTGTCAAATTTCTTCAATCGATTTTCAGCCTTCAGATCAATTGAGATTTGTTAACCGATTAGACGAAAGAAAGAAAGAAAATACATTTCTTGAATATCACAACACATAAAAAATAAATACAGTCGGCATACCACGACACGATACAGATTTAAAGAGGAGAGGCGATGCGAGAAGAGATGGTGTGGTTGTGTGAAGTCAATCAGCCCCCGCCAGAGGAGAGCCCGACATAACCCTCCTGCTCCCCAGCAGGAGGGTATGCATTAGGCGTCGCCACTGGGCGGCGACGTCGGCCATTGCACTACGGGCCGTCGGCATTCCCCAGCGAGAAGAAAAAAAAAAGGTCCCGACCTCAGCATTTGCTGCTGCGGCATTATCTGCAGCGCCGCAGCAGCGCTGGTATTCTGTTGGGACCTGGTTGCGAGTGAGTGTGTAGGTAGATAACTATAAGTATAAAACATATTACAGGATGTGTAGATTATTTGGCAAATATACAATAAAGATTATTACGAGCTTTTTTGAACACACACAAAAGAAAAATATCGTAGTAACTTCATAAGTGGCTGTCTGAACCGTTCATAGTAAACAAAGTAGTAATAATAAAAAAGAAAAATAGTAAATTTATTTTTTTATTTACTTTATTTTTTAAAGATACTACTTCTAACTTGGGTCAAGACCATGACGCACTTTGACTGTTCCGAAGTACCTACCTATACTTATTTCATAAAAATGTCCACAGCATTGATCCAGCAATGAAGATGCTTCCATTTATTTATAAGGGCACTGGAGCGGTGTTTGTCGAAACGTCCTAAATCTTACTACCGACGTTCAAAAAAGGAGGAGGTTCGGCTGTAGGTGTGTATTTTTGATTTATGTTCACCGATTTTTCCGCCAATTGTTAACCGATTTGCAGAAGGTATTTTTTTTGTTTGAAAGAATACACTCCCAAATTAGTCCCATGTCAGGATCTGATGATCGGATCCCAGAGAATTCGAGGGCAACCTTCAAATTGTGTAGGCACATGTAATGTTTTATATCTTTTTTCAAAGCTGCACCAGTATTTATGCCTGATTGTATTAATTTTGTGGCCCAGCTGATGATGGAAGAAGAAATCTTTCAATACTGTTCTCACAATTTGTTAGTTACTTGGCGACCAAAAAATTAGACACTTAAAAGCATGAATAAAAATTTCTACGAAAAAACTTCGCCTTAAAAAAACACGAACTAAAAGGTGTAAAATAATATTTTTAACACTTCAGATAACATTTTATAATAAATTTTTTTCTGTTCTACTCCTACTAGATACCAGTTACTTTATTATTCGAAGTTCTGGGGAGCGTTCGTTGCCGAGTGGTCACTGCGACCATACTTAATCTATTGTGACCTCCGCTCCCACTTATAGATCGTCTCCGAGGCCCACGGTCAGCATAAACAGTATGATGACCCTGGTAGCGATAGCCTTAAGGTGACGGGTAGCCTAACTAGCGACACCAATCGATTTAAATTGTTAGCTACTAAACCGGATCCATTTGAAACAATTTCGGGGTTACAACCTCTCGGCAAACACTTAAACTATTTATTAAATAACCATGCACAAATGTTGGGTCCAACGCGTACGCGAAAAATTGATTACCGCCAAAAGCGGCCACTTTTAGCGTGAATCAATTTTTCGCGTACAAAAATGGACCCAAAATGTGTGCATGGTTATTTAATAAATAGTATGTGTTTGCCGAGAGGTTGTAACCCCGAAATTGTTTAAAATAGATCCGGTTTAGTGGCTAAAAATTAAAATCGATTGGCATCGCTAGTCACACCCTACCCGTCACCTTAACATATTCCGGGCAGATGTGGTAGCTGCCGAGTGTTCGGCTACTTGTGTGCCCGAGGGCATCGCATTTCAAGAATCAAAATCAAAAATGTCTTTATTCAATTTGAGTGCATACAGAACATTTATGAATGTCAAATATTATGTAATCTACCGCTGATTCGGAATGTCAATTTCTACCGAGAAGAATCAGCAAGAAACTCAGTAGTTACTCTTTTCAAATAATATGGTAATTACAATTTTCATTCTTATACACATTATGATTACAGTGACAGTATGATATAATGCTTAATAAATATCGTTTAGAAAAATCGTCAAAGATAAATTATGAAATAGAGGAATTAGAGGAAATAGAAATACAAATACATTAGAGGACAGGCGAAGAGATCAACATGTCCAGGAATCCTTATCATTCAAATAATCATCCACTTTATAGTTAGCCTTTCTGCATTAGGCAGTTTTTTATATGCAATTTAAACTTATGTACCGGTAAATCAATAATATTTTGAGGTAACTTATTAAACATTCTAATGCTCAATCCTACAAATGAATTTCCAATTTTATAAAGTCTTAGGCTTGGGACAGCAAGCCTATGTTTATTTCGCGTGTTGAAGCTATGAATATCTGATTTTTGCGAGTAAAGGTGCAAGTTCTTGCGTACAAACATAATACAATCAAAAATGTATTGAAATGATACGGTTAAAATATTGATTTCCTTGAATACTTCTCTGAATGAGTCACGTGATCTAAGACCGTAGATGGCACGGATGGCCCTCTTCTGCAAAATGAAGATGGCTTGTAAGTCAGCACCGAATCCCCACAGTAGTAGACCATATGACACCAGACTATGAAATTAGCTAAAATAAACCAGTCTCGCTGTCCCGATATCAGTCAGATTCCTTATCTTTCTAACTGCATATGCAGCTGAACTGAGTCTTCCTGCCAAGACAGCAATATGAGGGCTCCATTGCAATTTTGTATCCATAGTGATACCTAAAAAAACTGTGGAGTTTATGACTTCGATAGGTTCATTATTCATGACAATATTCATTTTGACCTGCCTTACATTAGGCATTGTGAACTTAACACATTTAGTTTTCTTTGAATTAAGAACCAAGTTACTATAAGTGAACCACTGTAGTACTTGAGAGAGTGTGTTATTTACTTCGTCAACATTTTTCTTTGACAAAGAACGTGGATCGGTGTCTCGTACCTTTAGTAGTACCTCGTAAGATTAAACTCGTATGTCAGCAGTAGAATGCGGTTACGCATAAGGTCATTGACACTCACGTGCCGAACCTCCGCGAACGGAGGTCAGTTACGAAGGTCGAGTTCGTATGCGTTTCTTGCATAATAATGTCTGAGAGACCCGTCCTATCGTAGTATTCTGACCTTAGAAGAATAAAGTAAAGTAAAGTATCAGCCTATAAACTGTCCCACTGCAGGGCAAAGGCCTCCATCATAGAAATCAAGTTATCGCTACTTTGATGGGGTTAAGCTTAATCACCACGCTTGCTAAATGCGGATTGGTGATCACAAACCCATACTTTTCGCTCGACCCGGGGACCCCGAGATCACAGCCCGGTACTTAAATCACTAGACCAACAGGGCGTTCTTAGAAGAATAATAGATAGTTTTTTTAAGACCTGTTGAATTTTTGTTGAGAGCTACTAATTTTTTACGACATTAATATACATAACAAGTTGGTCATGTTTATCATCATATCGTTCGTCCATACATAGTAAATATTCATCAATAACAAAAGCTAAGTATGTTGACGTCGGAGAACATAAATGTGTGACGCCATAATGAAGGTGAACATTCTTGTTAATGCAGGGTGTTTTTTTATGTGATAGGTGTCAGACGAGCAGTCGGATCAGGTAAGCGATTGTTTTTTTTTTTTTATTATTTTTATCTGTTCGTTCAACTCTCTCGCAACACACGGGTTACCCGCTGAAAACCAGCGTCGTGGCCTAGATAACTTATTGATACGACACGGCATTATCCTTCTTCTCTATTATGTTGTTATATTTATATTGTGTTGTTATTGTCTGTGTATGTACGTGTGTCGAAATAAATGTTATATTCATTCATTTATTCAACTAAATGATGAATCTCCGAGATCGAGACTTCCGATTCTTTATGTGTAATTTCCGGGGGCTCAAACATATTAGATATATCTATCTAATATGTTTGAGCCCCCGGAAATTACACACCTTTTTACCTATCGGTAGATACACTTTATTAAACAAAATTTACAAATCTTAGTCTAAGTTATTATACTAAAACAATGTAGGCGGTCTTATCGCTAATAGCGATCTCTTTCAGACAACCGGTAACAAAACCGGTAAAAAACGGTAGAGGAAAAATATAGCGAATTAAGAAAAGGGTAAATATTGTTCAAGTTGGAAGTTAATATTGAAAAAGAACACGTAAACACAGTTACTTTACATGGAGACCCATCTTTCTTATATTCAATACTTATATCTAATTTACCAATATTATTGAGCCCACGGAAATGACAAGCGAAGAACCGGAAGTCCCGATTTCAGACAATCGCCCAAAAGTTGTTCAGAATGGGTGTGGGTGTAATATATGTATTTAAGTATATATTTGTGTTCCTCTGTTGTCTGATACCTGTAACACAAGTGCTTAGGCCAAGTGCTTAGTACGGAATCAGAACAACGTATGAGATGATGTAAGAATTATTATTATTAATGGTTGGTAGTAGACAGAGACGGCTTTTGCCCATGCAGCGCCCGGGTACAATCATTATCTGGCGCCCTCTTGTATCAAAACACGCGAACAAAATAGAATAGATTGGTCACATCGAGCTACCCGTTCGGACATCGGCACATCAGTACATTGGGTGTTTTGATTTACCTACCCACTTTGTTTCGCGCGCGCATTCCTTACGCCAATTTAATTTTAATTTGAAATTGTTATTTTCTTTGTAAGTGATTATTGTAATCATTTGAGAAAATAAATGGTCTTAAAACAGTATTAAACAAGCAGTAAAGATTGCGCAGTATGCACCCACCACGTTTATACAAAGTGTTTCATATAGGGTATCAAGCCGAAGACCATGGATTTTCATAACTTGCAAACTACATTAAATCATAGGATATACATGGCGTGTTTTGGGTACCCAAAAAGGTGCCTATGGTCTTTGGCTTAAGATGTCAAGCCAAAAGGCCATTACCATTAAAGATGTTAAATGAAACATTCTGTATGGTCGCTCGCTCCTTCCGAAGCATTACAGTGGAGGGCATCTCTTTTCTTCTTGTTGCGAGCGGCTCTCGGCGCCCCCAAAGACGCCCCTGGTAGTAGAGGTAGTTAAAGAGAAGTCTGGTATATCGCAGGTTCAGCCTCGTTCAAAACAGAGTTCATAAGTAAATAAATACGACGTCTTAAGTATTTGCGCTCTGCCACTTGTTAATCGGCTTATAAGTACTGCTAGAAGTCATTGTTCTGAAAAGTCAGGGATAGGAATAATAGCTCTAAACTACTATGTAGTTGCCTTTTTTCGAAACACAACATGTATAAGTCCTTTAATAAGCAAATAGGTACTATAGTAGGTATATTTCTATCTACTGGTGACTGCCTCGGTGGCGCAATGGTTAGTGGGTCGCACTTTAAATTTGTACCTGAGTTTTTCTGTTAATAAATTCTCTGTTTTAGCCCGGAGTCTGGAAGTTAGGCGGTCTTGTACCCCCGTGCCTCAGAAAGCACGTTAAGTCGTTGGTCCTGCGCTTATCCCTCTTTGGTCATGTCACACTAGTGTCCCATCGAAATAAGAGGGTACGGGAATAGAGAGTGCTCTTGAGTCTGCGCAATAATTGTGCATTATAATATGTCCTGCGTCGATGGCTGATGCTGATGGCGCCATGATCGAAATATCGATTTGGAGGACATTATTATTATAACATTATCATAATTTAAGATTTTGGAGACTTGGGAGTGTTAATTAATTTGTAATGAGCAATAGTTCAAAACTGTAAAATATAAAGTAAATAAAAAAATTAAGATGTAAAATACCTACTCATTAATAATGGTCTGAGTGTTTTAAATGTATTATAAGTAATCATTTAAAGATAAGCACATATTATTAAATGTACACACGGCGTCACGTCGAGTTTTCCTTGTTGACCTTTGGACCATCCTTATGCAGACATAGGCCAGTGCCCCAGAGGGCACAAGTGCTGTTTTTCCACTGCAGGGGGGTAACTTGATCTGACGCTGACTGTAGGTACATATTTGTAATTCCACTCTTGATTCTAATATCCGTAACACGGGTGATTGAGCCATTATTTCGAAGTCAATAAATGTATGTGATTTTGCGAAATACCCAAGTAAATAATAAACAGTTAATAATATTATGTAATTGTTTATTTGTTACATGAATACCTTCTACAATGTTTTAAATATTGAAGGCACTCATTGCAGTAATACTTAAAATTATCTTCGAGATCATTTAATTCTATAAATACAGACAATTTAAAATGCAAACCCAAACTGAAATACAAGACTTATACAAAAAATACTTTGGAACATATCATTATAGGTTATGTCATCATGACGTCTATGTCATTCATGTGTTTTTTACATATTTTATGGATCGTATGACAACATCATTACCAATGCGGCTACGTACATCTGAACACATATGATAATTCGGATAACATTGTCAAAACTGTTATGTAACAAGTTTGTTCTAGGGATACGTATTTCCATTCGGAATTGTATCTAACTGTATGAGAATAGTTGTGCGATGATATACATAGATAAGGACCGTTTTCGACTAATAGTTTGGTTGTACATAGCTTTACCTTTGTTAACATATCTAGGATCATCATCGTCAGCCCATTTAAGTCCCCACTGATGGGGCACGGGCCTCCCTCAATCACATGAGGGGTAATTGCCATACTCACCACGCTTGGCAGACGGGTTGGCGAGGGTTTTGGTATAAATGCAGAGTTTTCCTTCTCTGGGTGCTGATGATCATGCCAGCAGCATTAGTACCTTAGTCGCCTTTTACGACACCTAAATCTATCTATCTAGGATACTAATTCATAACTACAAATTGAAGGGTGTACTCGATTAATAGTTATAATTAACACAGGTGCTTGAGCTACCTATCTCGGAGTCAGATCAATGTATGTGATGTTATGAAATATTTATTATTTTATATTTTATTATTTAAATTAACAAGGTTTTGAATTCTGAATTCACTGGAAGTTTGGATACCTATTAATAAAGTTTTACCTCATATTTAAATAAATTACAAATATCACTTCTGATGACATTGAGATGACGGGTAGGGCACACTAGCGACGCCAATCGATTTTAATTTTTAGCTACCAAACCGGATCTATTATAAACAATTTTGGGGTCACAACCTCTCGGCAAACACTTATACTATTTATTAAATAACCATGCACAAATTTTGGGTGCGTGTTTGTACGCGAAAAATTGATTCACACCAAAAGCGGTCACTTTTGGCGGTTATCTAAAATTTGAGTGCAAAAGCAGAGCAAACAGTTAACTATAAGTGTCAAATAAATATAGGTATTTGTTGTGAGATTGTAACCCCGAAATTGTTTAAAATAGATCCGGTTTAGTACATAAAAATTAAAATCGATTGGCGTCGCTAGTGTGCCCTACAAGTCACCTTAAACATAATAAAGACCTCGAGTAAATTTAGGAAACGAACATTTTTAGAGAAATGTTAGATCTGTTTGGGCTGAGAGGCGTCTTCTAGTACGCAAAGTTTGAGACCAGGTAACCATATTATTTATCTGGTACAAACATGTACCTTAAATAATAAATCTTGCACGCATCGAATTACCTTAATATACATTATATTATAAAAGCCGTGTGGTCCCCGGCAGAGTAGAATTGGCCACCCTCACTCTTACCGAGGTGTCGTAAAAGGCGACTAAGGTAAAGCTGCTGGCATGATCATTAGCACCCAAAGAAGGAAAACTCTGCATTTATATCAAAACCCTCGCCAACCCGTCTGAGTATGGCAATTACCCCTCATGTGATTGAGGGAGGCCCGTGCCCCAGCCGTGGGGACTTAAATGGGCTGATGATGATGATTATAAAAGTACTAATAGTTAACTTAAATCCTGTAAAATTATAGTTAAAATATGAACTTAATTACTTATATCACTTGAGAAAATAATATCACTTTACAATCAGCCATCTTCATCAGTCGCCGCTGCCATCCTCAAAGACTTTCTGGCACAAATATCACAATTCACTAGATAAGCTTCAGTCCTTTAATCGTTTGGAAAGCACACTCCTCCATACATCACGAAACCTGGTGGGCATTTCTCCTTAGGCGTTTCACTCACTTCCTCGGGAGGTTGTTCCGTCTTCGCTCGGACATCTAAAAGTTTAGAGTAGTCAGGGTCAATTTCAACGGGATCAATCACTTCGTTATCCTTGATGTCAGCGGTGTCGGGTTTGTAGTTTGTTGGTCCTTCAAATACGATGGCGTTGGGGTCATTTGTGTCAGGGTAGTAGTATCTTCTGCCTTCAGCGAGTGTGATAAATAGGACTATTACAATAGCGCTCAGGAACTTGGCCATGGTAAAAGTGGGTTGTTCTGTATACGTGTGAGACGAGCAGGTCGCGTGCCGTGTCAGTGGGTGTGTGTGGCGAAGCGTCCGCGTGCGGATTTAAATAGCCACTCAACAGGTACGCGTGGAGTGATTCAGCAACGCAGTTGATTTTAATTTTGAGGAAATATTATGTAATTTTTGATATCGACATTTTTTTGCTATGCTTTTAAACAGACAAACATAAATAATTTTACATAACCAGATTAATAATTTAGGCTTATAGTAAAACTAAGTATACTTTTTATTTGCAACTAAATATTGCAGAATTTGGTTTAAAATCTCCAGCTTTCTGTATTTTCTGAAACGTGACTATGGTTCAATTGGTGCGGCTAGTGCAGTTCCGCTCATATAGGGTTGTGTTTTAGGGGTCTATCGGGTAAACAAACAAATAACACAATAAAATTTCATCGTCATTGTCATCGTCAGCAGTAAGTGCCCACTGCTGGGGCACGGGCCTCCATCAATCATGGGCGGTAATTGTCATACTCACCACGCTTGGCAGACGGGTTGGCGAGGGTTTTGGTATAAAAGCAGAGTTTTCCTTCTCTGGGTGCTGATGATCATGCCAGCAGCTTTACCTTAGTCGCCTTTTACGACACCTCGGTAAGAGTGAGGGTGCCCTATTCTACTCTGCCGGGGACCACACGGCATAAAATTTACTCCAATGAAATTCCAAGCAAATGGGAATAGTCCGTAAATTAAAATAGATATTTGTACGTAAGAAGCCAACTATAAAGGTATTCATTATGGAAATGGCTTCATCGTCGTAATTAAAGGTTAGTAACAAGAGGCCATTTGTCAATATTACACGCTGGGTCCACGGTAATTATGAGAATATTAGTTGAATTTTCCTCTTAAACGAATTTAAATGTCCGTTTGCAATAAGAGTTCAATGTAGCAGAATGGAACCAACGTTGTGTAAAGTCCCTCAGACCGGTGTTTCATTGGTGCTATAAGTAGCTATAAGCTATACTAAAACCTTTCACGTGTACCAGGTTAAAATACCTTACACCTTTTTTTTTACGCATACCCATCCGTCTGTAAACGGATGGGTTATGTCGGACTCCCTCCCGCAGAAGCCGGGGGTATACCGACTAAAACTCCTGGGACTCTCCCTCATCGTCCATAGTGGGAGAGGTCGTGGGGTGAGGTACGAAACCTGGCACCACGACCAAAATACCTTACACCTTCATCAAGTGCCCTTTGCCCAAAGGTTGCCTAGAAGATATCGCTCATAGTGATAAAGCCGTCTTTGTTGTACATATCCTGTAATACCTTTTTTACCTAGTCTTAAGTTTTCATTCTTTATTTTGAGTGCAGTATAAGTATTCATTCATTCATTCAAAGATCCAAGAACAAATTTTTACACACTTGCTTTTGTATGAGAGTTACCACCTCAAACAATTAAGGGTGTCTCAATGGCGCGCATTAAATTGTAAGCGGTAATCGATTCGCTAATAACCGATATCTTATAGATAACCTTCCATTGATTGATTGACGAAATGCCAATTTCATTAACTACGTAAAAAAAATCATACTTTTAAATTATTTAGTCATATCAATAATGACCGTGGGAGAGGCACAATTCAGCACAAATGGGCTGGCTTGACCGGGGTGATACCACGGCCTCACAGAAAACCGGCGTGAAGCAGCACTATACATTGATTCGCTGTGTGATTGACGGTACTGGAGGCTCAATCCGGGGAAAGGGGGGTTTAAAGGTTGCAGCGAACTTGCGACTCTACTGGCGGCGGCAATCGCATACCATCAAGTGATCCGTCTGCTCGTCTGCCACCTATCACATAAAAACAAAATTACTTATGTTAGGTTTAAATTAATTGGCTTTACCTTCGGTTATAGCTTATAGATTCGTTTTTAAAAATCGTTTATATGCAAAGAGACCAAGCCAAATGTACTCTTAAATGTATTTTAAGCTTAAGTTATAATATACTCCATTAAACACATTCCTTGCAGAGTTCCCTTTAACTAACTATGTTATGCCAACCGATTTTCGAATCACTTAGAGAGCACTTACGACCCTCTTCTTTTGCATCATAAGGCTCCCTAATTATCCCTAGCTACTCCCGCTTTCGCCTAGACTCTATCCCCAAAAATAAATTTTTGGTGAATTTTCCAAACTTCCGGACACTTAGAAAAATTTTCACTAAAGTCTATAGTGCCGTCGAGGTAGAAAAGTGCTACTTTTCATAAATTCGCCAAAAATTCAACTTTAGGCCTGGCTTCAAAATTTCTTCTGGATATTGTTCCCTGTCGTTAGCTTCACCCTTCTTCAAAATTTCATCCCCCTACCATTTATACTTTCGAAATTATTCACTTCTAAAATTTCAGTTAAAAATTTTGTATGGGGAAAAAGACCGACCTTAGGTGGACTATCCCATACTGAGGAAGGTCTTTGGCAATACTGTACAAAACTTTTAAAAATCTCCAAAAAATTGAATTTTCGGCCGAGCTTTGAAATTCCTTCAGTTTTTGGAACCTTTTGGGACCCCCCCTCCCCTCGCCTAAAAATTCCCCCCCCCCCCAAAATTTCAAAAATCTTTTTCTTGCACCCGTTATCTATTACCCCCTAGCCACCTATAACCAACCTCTCCCCCTCCCCTCCCCCAAAAATTTACTTTACTCCCTTCACCTCAAAAACTTGGGAATTCCCTAAGCTCTTGGAATTCCTTGGAACTTTTCCTCATCTCACATTATTTTAACCTCCCCCCCACACCCCTAGCCCCCCCCCCCCCACTTTTTGAAAATTTATTTTTGAAAAGTCTGCTGGACGTCTGCACCCCACTGTCACCCCATTGTAACCCCAAATAAAACCTCCCCCCCCCCAAATTTACTTGACTTTTTTGCTCAAATTATGACTTCGAGACGCCGATCGCGAGGTGAACCGGGACCTAGTTCCCGACCCGCAACGCGAAAGGAGACAGCAAAAAATCAACCCCCCCTTTGAAAACCAAGGATCCCCCTCCGAAATTTCAACCCCCACCCCCCAAAACTAAACCAACTCCCCCACCCCCAATTGCTGAACCCCAACCCCCCTTTGAACCCCAGATTGACACCTCCGAAATTGAACTCCCCCCTTCCTCATCCACTCAAGTAGACCTCCCCCTCCCCGAAACTAGCGTTTTAGACTCCCACTTCACGGCAACGCACGACTATAGTCGTGTAATTAGACCCTACCCCTTTCAAAACCCCCCGTTTGGCGGCTGGAGCCGCCAACATCACTATGTGGACATAGGAAGGCTTTCCGTTCGTAAGGAGCCCACTGACACCAGCGAGTGTACAACAGCGGAGAGAATCATCGATCTCTTCGAAAGGTTCGCGCACACAGTTGTCACTGAGACTCTGCTGGTGGAAGAAAGGATTACAGCCGGGAAATCCTTAACCCGGGAGAACCGGAACGTCATAATTGCTTGCTGCCAATCCATCAAAGACGTCTTAAGTGTGGCGGGCAAAGACATGATCGCACTTGTGGGTGAAATCCCCGCAGAACCCGCAAGTCAACCGGATCTCAAGGCTTTAATAGGCGAGGCGATTAAAACCGAGGTCCGCCCTGTCCTTGAACTGGTTGCTGATTTTACGTCGAATATCCCACAGCCTCAGGCACCCGAAGGCCTCACCGAGACGGTTCAGGTTGCTCTCAACCAAGAGATGCAAACCTTCCGCAAGGAGTTTGAGCTCCTTCGCGAGACCGTCCGGGAGGAGATACGGGAGTCTCGGGCAGACTTCATTGCAGCACAATTTGACGCCGGCGTACAACCTCTCCCAATACCAGCTCTGCAGAGTACCTTCGCAGAAATCGCTGCGTTACCACCACGCTCAGCCCCTAAAACCCCAAAAGCACCACTAGCCCCTAGACCAGCTGTGTTCATCAAAGCCATTGACCCAATTGATCCCCCAAAAGAACCCATCGACGCCATAAATAAGTGGAAGGCGGCTTCGTCTTTCCGCAACACTGGATATGCACCTGAGCGTATCATACCAATTCGGGATGACATGTTCAAGGTGGAATTCGAGACACCCTCCATGGCTGAACGCGTGGTCGAATGGGCAGCTGAGGCTCAAATGGGCTCAACGCGTTTTGACGCATCCTTAGCTCGACGCAAAAACCCCTTAATGATCTTAAAAGGGGTCCCTGTTGATGTTCCAACTTGCGAACTCATCAGCGTCGTCGAAGGTCAAAACCCCGTAAAGGGCCTAAGATTGTGCTATCTCACGGCCAATCGAAACCCCCTGCTATATAACGCAGTGATAGAGGTGTCTCCGGAGACCAGGAGACAGATCATTGAGCGAGGCGGGCGTCTGGGCGTGGAACATCAAAAAGTCCACGTTTCGGACCAGACCCGCTTCGTCCAGTGCTTTGCCTGCCTGGGCTTTGGACACACCCGTGCGAAGTGCACAAAAACATCGTGCCGTCCTTGCAGCTTCTGCACTGAAGAGGGACACCAGTTCGCCAGTTGCCCCAAAAAGTCGGAGAAACAACAAAACCCGACTTGCTTTAACTGTAAGGCGGCCAACCTGCGGAACCAATTGCACTCGGCGACCGACAGGACACAGTGTCCTCTCATCAGGCAAGCCATAGCCAGAGCCGATAGCGGCACAGCCTATGCAGATCACCCCTCCCCTCCTGTACCCCCATTGCCACAAAAACGGCACTCAATAAGTGCTACCCAAAATAGCCGTCATCTGCAAACTTCACTAGACAATAGTGATGTTTTTGCAGATGCCAGCCAATAAGTGAAGCCATCCCCACTATCCTATATCCCACTACCTAAACAAGAACTCATCCCAAATTTGTCTATCCAATTCCATCCACAACTTCCTCCTCCCAAAATAAAAACGGCAACCTCTTATCCTAAATCCCCAAAATCACCACTTACCCCTTTCTCCCAAAAATCCTAGCATCTAGTCTCTGCATAGTACACAAACAGATATCCAAGATCCTGGAATTTAATATCCGGGGACCCGTAGCGCCCTCTAGAGAGGGCAATAAAAAAAAAAAAAACTATGTTATGCCGTGTGGTTCCGGTAGTGTAGAATAGGCCACCCTCACTCTTACCGAGGTGTCGTAAAAGGCGACTAAGGTAAAGCTGCTGGCATGATTATCAGTACCCAGAGAAGGAAAACTCTGCATTTATATCTAAACCCTTGCCAACCCATCTGCCAATCGTGGTGAGTATGGCAATTACCCCTCATGTGATTGAGGGAGGCCCGTGTCCCAGCAGTGGGGATTTAAATGGGCTGACGATGAACTATGTTATATGAACAGTAGAGTGAGATAATATAAGTAATTAAATGATATTTGATTATCCGACTAAATTAATTGACTTCACGATAAGTTTATGTAATAAACACTTTAAAGATCGTTAAGTAAAATTAGTAATGGACTAATATACTGGTAATAAATACACCGACCATCACCACAAAATTATGTCTTCCTATTTTGTGTCTTTATCTTTTTGGTAATTTAGCTGCAGAACCCTAAAAAAGGTCCTCGTAAATTTTTACGACCTGTACCCGACTTTAAAACGTGATCTAAGAAAAGTTCGGGAACTAAACTCCTCCCAATACCTTTCAACATTACGCTTTGGAACGGGACGGCCATGAGCTTTAGCTTTTGACCGTGGGAGAGCCACGCTTCGGCATTAATGGGCTAGACCGGAGTAATACCACGGCCTCACAGAAAACTGGCTTGAACCAGCACTGTGCTGTGTTTCGCTGCGTGAGTGAGGATACTGGAGGCCCAATCCTCGGGGAAGGGGAGTTTAAAGGTTGACGCACTTGTGTCTCCAGTGGTGTTGCGAGTGTCCATAGACGGCGGCAATCGCTTACCATCAGGTGATCCGTCTGCTCGTCTGCCACCTATCACATAAAAAAGTACGGTAATAACTCAAGATCGCGTTTTGTAATAAGGTAGGTATAGTTTCAGTTCTGAGGTTATTTGAAATCAAATTAAGAGCGAGGGTAGCCAAAGCCAAAGGATTATGGACCAGGATTGTTAAGCATACCCCGGCTTCGAAATGGCTTTGGACGTATCCTGGTAACACCCGATGGGATTATGATGATAATAATAAACTATTAGGTATAGGTGGTTATAGGCTTACTCTTGTCCACATAAAACTTCATGAGAAACAACGTTGCTGGTTGTAACGCGTTTGAAGAAGTTTCCTGTTCACTCTTGCCTCAAAGATTATCTAGATAATAACGATCAGGTGTTCGAATCCTACCGAACATTAACTATTTTTCTCGTATAAGATCCCTGAGGCGCACTGGATCTGTTTCCGTTTTGTTCATGGCACTAAAAGACTTAGAATAATTACAGTTTACCTTGTGGTGGGCAGCCGTGGCAGGCCCACCACAAGGTGGACCGACGATCTGGTGAAGATCGCGGGAATCCATTGGATGCGGGCGGCACAGGACCGATCTGTGTGGAGAACATTGGGGGATGCCTATGTCCAGCAGTGGACGTCTATTGGCTGAAATGATGATGATGATGATGATGAATTACAGTTTTATCCCTGTACAAAGGGCCCGGTGATAGAGTTGCTATGAGTATTTAACGTTTTATACAATATTATGTCCCTATTATGGCCCTAATAAATAATAATAATAATTCTCACAACATCTCATACGTTGACCTGATTCCGTACTAAGTAGCTTAAGCACTTGTGTTACAGATATCAGACAACAGAGGAACACAAATATATACTTAAATACATATATTACACCCAGACACCGAACAAACACAAGTGTTCATCGCATGAATGTTTGTCCAGGGTGGGGATCGAACCCACGACCTTTGCCTTAAGAGGCAGGGTCACTACCAATTGCGTCATCCGGTCAGTCTAAAATATTAATTAAAATACATAAACTACACAACACTTCGCGTCTATAATCACGAAAGTAGTAGTGTATTTTATACAAGTGCATTTTAAAATGTCCCTATAATAAAGAACATGCTTCAAACCATTATTGTTTCATCATCTGATGACGATGACACAATAATGGTTTGAAGCATGTTCTTTAATGATGATTCATTGAAGACTTTCGTCTTGAGACACTGCGGTAGATGGGTCGAAAATACACTGCGTAGCTTCCCGAACGCTGCCCAGCCGAGTTAGATTCGTCGATCGACCTCTTTCTGGAAGTCGGACTTACCATGGTGGACTTTTTGTCCGATTATTGTTTATCTGCAAATAAATGTAAAGAATGGTTACAATATCAATATTGCAATAACTAAGAAAATACGTTGTGATCTTGAAAAGTATAATATGATGAACAGTGAGTGAATAACAAATAAAGCTGCACTACAACCTTGGAAACGGTGGTTTTGTTTTGTTAAAATATATCTCCTGATAGATAAGCCTCCCATCACACGCCAGTAAGTACCTATATTGCATATACAGTCCACATCACACACAAGAAGCTAGAATAACACCACGAAGGTACACATATAAGTAGAGCCTAGAATCTTAGAGGGATCCCTAGCTTACCCTAGATTTTTACATCAGGGAACACGGACTTTGACAAGGAATTCCATTCCCCTAGTCCACATTAAAAACGAGGAAGCTAAGTGATAAGTTTTAGGAATCTAATTGTTGTAACAAGGGGCCATGCGTGGTCATTATTACACAAACGGGTAGGTAATGTTTGTGACGGTTATACATGAATTGTGTATTATGATTGTAAAAACCATCGGTCAAATGAAGGATGTGGTATAACGGGAAATGTATACGGAACATAATATAAAAGGCGGATGTTTGCCGTCATACAATGCCGTAGCGTTCTTAGTAGATCGTAAAATAAATCCGTCATGTTTGTCCTTAGTGTTGAGACGTGAACTAGGTCATAAATATTTATTTTTATCTTTAGCGACCGTAGATTGACTATTGACTTAACTTTACTTAATGCCCTATGTACCCTAGGTGGGACTAGGGCAAACATCCGTCGTCTCTAATTTCGCGGATGTTCATGGGCGGCCTTGACTACTTTCTATAAGGTAAACTCCCTTGCTCGTTTGTTGCCTCTAGCATAAAAAAATATTTTTTTGTGTGTGCAATAAAAGTATATAATATTCATGGCAACAATTCTAAGTATTTTCCCAACCCAATGTTTTGAATTATCATAATCCCAAACGGAATTCGTCCAAATTAAATTGATTATACCTATTGTTGTTTTTTTGTGGTTATTAGTATAGAACCACTTAATTTTTTTCCCCACAATAGAGAACATCACGCGAGTAGGTATGTGGATTTTATAAAAACCGCACTGGTATTTCTTAATTACTAAAAACAGTTATGATGTGGAACTTACGGTAATGAAAATGATTCATGAACCATTAGGGAATCTGTCTGCCAACCTTTTTTATCCTATATGTAAAAAGGTATTAATAATATTACCGTGAAATAACTTTTCAATCGGTTGCTAATTGTCTAAGGGTTGCTAAATATCAACTTTTAGATAATATGTGTTTTCTTCTCTAGATCTGTAAAAAAAAATCAATATTCTTTACAAAAAATATGGCTTCCGAAATCAGACAATTGTAGGTTTTGTGTTATTTTTTTGGAACCTGTAAATAAATAAAATAAAGTAAAAAATATTTACCTTAGTCGCCTTTTACGACACCTCGGTAAGAGTGGGGGTGGCCTATTCTACTCTGTCGGGGACCACACGGCAACTAAGGCGACTAAGGCACAGCTGCCGGCATGATCATCAGCACCCAGAGAAGGAAAACTCTGCATTCATATCAAAACCCTCGCCAACCCGTCTGCCAAGCGTGGTGAGTATGGCAATTACCCCTCATGTGATTGAGGGAGGCCCGTACCCCAGCAGTGGGGACTTAAACGGGCTGACGAAGACGATGATGAAAAATATTTATTTCGGGCATAACCCATTTCGAAATTGTTAGTAATAAATAATAAATAAATAATAATAAATATTTCACAACATCGCATACTTGATCTGACTCCGAGATGGGCAGCTCAAGTAGTAGGAACAGTGACCTTACAATTTACCATGTTACTATATTACTGATAGTTTTTTTTAAAGGCTGCTACTGTGTTGCCCACGGCAAACACTCATATAACTCTACCAATGTCGAGTGATTAAAGAGACACGTTTTTAATTAGAAATTGACCGATGTAAGGATGCTCTCTTTCTGATCTTTTAAAATTTTTAATTGAGAATTACACCATCTAAAACAAAACAAAACGTATACAAACAAACACATATACAGCACAATATTATGAGGGAGATTCGGTATTTATTTTTATTAATATGATGCCCTCGCGAAGCTTCTCAGGTAATCAAAATATCGCTCTGTATAAATGAATGTCAAATAGATTTCTAAAGTTTTCTGAACCTAAATTGAATCAAGAATATTCATTTCAATCAAATTTTCATTTAATATCAACCAAAATAAAAGTTTTTAAAAAGTAAAGTATTAAATAAATAGTATAAATGTTTCCGAAATTGTTTAAAATAGATTTTAACAGTGGGAGAGCCACGCTTCGGCATGAATGGGCCGGTTCGACCGGAGTAATACCACGTCTTCACAGAAAACCGGCGTGAAGCAGTGCATGCGCTGCGTGAGTGAGGGTACCGGAGGCCCAATCCAGGGGAAGGGGGGTTGAAAGGTACGCAAAGCACTTGTGGACACCACTGGTGTTGCAGACGTCCATGGGCGGCGGTAATCGCTTACCATCAGGTGATCCGTCTGCTCGTCTGCCACCTATATCATAAAAAAAAAAGATCCGGTTTAGTAGCTAACAATTTAAATCGATTGGTGTCGCTTGTTAGGGCTACCCGTCTCCTTAAGTACGCCTACTGACCTTAAGGGGAACACCCGGTCAAAAGTGATTATGCTGTCTATGAAACCTGCTTATACCGCTAATGTGTGGGTACTGGCGCCATTCCGTTCATAGTGATCGGAATAGCAGGCCTACATTTTTATGAGGGCTTCATTACGTAAAACTTGCACATATCTTGACGGCAAGATAAAAGGAAAACTGCGTATTTAATCATTAGTATTGTTTTTTTAGTGTGTTTATCGTCACTCATCCCTCAAAGTTTTAAGTCGAAAGTCTTCGACCAGTGCGTCCTTACGGTGCCGAGACGTGGACACTCACGGCTGGACTAGTCCACCGGTTCAAAGTCGCTCAAGAGTATATCTAATGACCGCATCAGAAATAATGTAATCCGACAAAGAACCAGAGTCACCGACATAGCCCACCGAATTAGCAAACTGAAGTGGCAGTGAGCTGGTCATATTAGCCGCAGAACTGACAGCCGTTGGAGCCGTAAAGTCCTTGAGTGGAGACCGCGACTCGGTAAGCGTAGTGTAGGACGCCCTGCGACAAGATGGGATGATGACATTCGAAGGCTGGCTGGTGTGGGCTGGATGAGAGTGGCCGAAAATCGGGAGCAGTGGCGTGCATTAATGGAGACCTATGTCCAGCAGTGAACGAGTGTGGGTTGCTGACGATGATGACTGTTTTCGAATAAATTTGTTTGACGAATTGTCATTCATCATTTCATTGAGCATTGCTTACAAAATCATCGCTTCGAAACGCAATTTAAGGTACGCTTGAATCATGATCCAAGAACTGGGAAGCTTGTTCTATGATACTTACTATGACGCAACTGCCGTCTGACGAACTCAACCCAAATAAACCAGATGAAATTTATTGAACAAACGAAGGAAACGACAAATTGAAGAAACGAACAAACTCTTAAAAACAAAAACAACAACTAAGACTTAAAGCTTTAGCTTTAGCTAAAAGTAGATAAAACCAGATCAACTGGATAATAGTTACACATTCAGATTTACTTATATCCGGTATGATACCACGGCCTCACAGAAAACTGGCGTGAAGCAGCACTCTGCTGTGTTTCGCTCAAGAAGGTTATAGATAATATAACTTCGCGGTTTCGCTGCGTGAGAGAGGGTACCGAAGGCCCAATCCGGGGGAAAGGGGAGTTTAAAAGTTGGCAGCGCATTTGTGACTCCACTGGTGTCGTGGGTGTCCACGAGCAGCGGCAATTGTATATCATCAGGTGTTGCGTCTGCTCGTCTAAAGGTGAGTATAGACTACAACATTTACTTGTAACAGAACAACGAGCCGCTCTATGATATGTGCTAAAACGTACGTTTATCAAGTCAATACTTGGATTAACGCCCCCTGTACAATATTTCCGCATTGAGAATCTACCACATCCAAACTACTCTACTAGCTTAAGTAACAACAAAAAAACCTTACCCATCGATATTATTAACGTTAAACTCTCTTGGATTAAAATACCTATTTGCAGATTTCCCAGGAGTTTCCCGTCGTCGGTTCCTAATCGCTCTCGCCATTGTTCTTATATAGAGTAGTAATAGATTTTTGTTGCGTACCATTTTTAGGGTTCCGTAGCCATCTGTACGTCTATCCGTCCGTTCGTATGTCACATCCACTTTTTTCCAAAACTATAAGAACTATACTATTGAAACATGGAGTATTTTGTTAACTGTTTTATGATTTTTACACAAAAATTGGAAAAAAATAATTTTTGGGGGCTCCCTCTGTACTTCGAACAGACACTCAATTTTTTTTATTAAATTCATGTGTAGGTTATTTATGGATAGGTCTTTAAAAATGATGTTGAGGTTTCTGATATAATCTTTTTCTAAACTTAATACTTTGCGCAAGAGACGCTCCCAAAGTGGTAAAATGTTTTAACACTTATCCTCTAACTTCTAAAATAAAAGATTTATTAAACTAAAAAATATATACATTACCATGTACAAAAATTGGTTTTAACCACATCTAGTAAGAAGTTTTTTTTAATAAGATATAATCCGTAAACCGCAATTTACCTTCCATAATATCTTACTTGCTGCTACGGAACCCTTCATGGGCGAGTCCGACTCGCACTTGGCCGGTTTTTTTCCATTGTGCTTAGTAAACAAGTTACGATCAATGCCCTAAAGTGATGCAAGCTGGCCTAAAGTTGAGAATGTTAAGTTCAAGGTTATGAATGTGGACTGAGATAATTTGAAGCTAATTTTGTTAGAAAATATGGGTAATACTACCAATAAAGGATATTTTTTTGTGAGTATAAAAGGTAATTTCAAAGATGTTTCACACCTATTCTACCAGATTTAAGTCATGCGAGTGTCTTAACCTTAAATTGCATAAGATTGAATAAAGTTTGTATGAACAATATCACCGCTTAAGAATGAATGACTCACATGAGTCAATGACATGGAATGCTGGCTGTTTTTAAGTATTATGAAATAATAGTGCAAGTTTTTTTATGTGATAGGAAATAGATTACCAAACTAAGTGATTACCGCCACCCATGGACACGCTACACAAGTGCGGTCTCTTCCCTTCCCCGCGGTTGGGCCTCCGGTACCCTCACTCTTTGACGAAACATGCGCAAGCGTTACTTCATATATATTATATATATTGTATGTATTAGTATATTCATATTTTATTTATGTATTTTCATTTAAACTTTCTGTGTAAGTATATAAATATTTAAGATTGCACCCCCTACACCTTCATCAAGTGTCCTTTATCCAAAGGTTGCCTGGAAGAGATCACTCATAGTGATAAGGCCGCCTTCGTTGTACATATCCTGTAATATCTAGTTTTAAGTTTTCATACTTTATTTTGAGTGCAATAAAAGTATATTCATTCATTCATGCCAGTTTTCTTCAAGTCCATAGAATTACTCTGACCAATTTATGACAATGGGTTTTTTCGATGACCCAGGAGAAACCATCATGGCCAGCATGCCTAATGATCTCAATCACAAACAGATTTTTTTAATGTTTTCAGCGCATTTGGTAAAAGAATATCGTCCCTCCTCGGTATCAGTAAAAGCGATTTAAATTGGTAGCTTAGTGGATAAGAATGCGTCGTCCATACTGAGTGGCCATCCAAATCCGAATATGCGCCTCTGAATTTTTTCGCGGTGAGGGAGAACATCGGCACGTCTCGGATTGTTTCTTAAAATTGTGAATATCTACAATATTTTGAGATACTGATTCTGAACGGGTAACCGTTATCCAATTGGTCCTGGATTCCCCTGTCTAAGGGTTACAAAGGTCAGACGACAGTCGTTTAATTTTTATTTAATTATTGGAAAACACAACAGACTACAAAACTGTGCGGATAAAGAATGGGATCAGAAATGGCGGCGCACTTCTCGCTCGCACACACACGAGTGCGAGTATAGACGCAAATAGCTTTTGGCGGTAATCAATTGTTCGCGTACAAAAACGGACCCAACATTTGTGCATGGTTAATTAATAAATAGTATTGGTGTTTGCCGAGAGGTTGTAACCACGAATTGTATAAAATAGATCCGGTTTAGTAGCTAACAATTAAAAACTATTGGTGTCGCTAGTTAGGGCTACCCGTCGCCTTAAACGCAACTGGGAAATACACACTAAGATGAGGATATAATTATAACGATTGTCAGTGATTTTCTAAAATAATAAGTAAATTTCATCAAAACAATAAAAATTAAACAAAATCAATTAGTCTGAGCCCAAATTCTCGGGCTCGTGACATTTATTTTCATACGACATATATCACTAAAACATAGTTTTTTTTGTATGGTTTTCGGGTGATATCCGCCATGTTCTCAAAATATCCCAAGCACGAGAATTGGGCTCCTGCTTGTGCGCAGAAAAAGTCGTAAAGTGAAATTTGCTGACCTTTGACAATTTAATATACTTCGGTCGTAACATTTATAACGTTATCATAGTTATCTAGTTAGGTATTAAGCTGGTGTGTTTAGCAATAAAGAGTATCTTTACGAGATCAGCGTAAGAACTTAATGGTCACTTTATTTTCTTTTTTGCAGACGAGCTAATATTTTTATTAGTCGCTTTACTAATAACCTTTAATATTATTTGCTTATTTTGCGTTTAATTAGAAAAAGGTTCCAGCAATTTTCATCGTTATTTATTATACGAACGTTTTATAATATATAAACTCAATTTTTTAATTCTTTCTTAGAAAATTTAATGACCCATAATTTTTAAACTCGTTTATTTTTTTTATTTATGAGTATCTATATATCTACGTGCCGTGTGGTACCCGGCAGAATAGAATAGGCCACCTTCACTCTTACCGAGGTGTCGTAAAAGGCGACTAAGGTAAAGCTGCTGGCATGATCATCAGCACCCAGAGAAGGAAAACTCTGCATTTATATCAAAACCCTCGCCAACCCGTCTGCCAAGCGTGGTGAGTATGGCAATTACCCCTCATGTGATTGAGGGAGGCCCGTGCCCCAGCAGTGGGGACTTAAATGGGCTGACGATGATGATGATGATCTATTAGAACTGTGTCTTTCTTATTTATCTATTTTCCTTTTAGAGTTATTTTGCTTGTAGTAGTTTTCTTTTGGTTTTACTTATTTTGTTATAATACATATATTCGTAATCATATCATTCGCGAGTATCATCCCGTGGGACTATACTATATTTTGGCATTTCAATAATATTTTACTCGAAGAAGGCCAACGAAATGGGTCAAACCCCTTGTCGATAGCAAAACCTAATCTTTATTTCAAATATTTCACATTTCTACAGCGACACAAAATAATACGGTATATTTTATCCCAAGAGATAATAAGTGCCCAACCTGTGGAGCTATATGAAAAACCCGGGACGAATTACAGGGCGTAGGTCTAACACAGCGTTTCTGAAAGTCTAGTACATGGACCCCAAAGGGGAATACTATTCGTCACTAGACAGGGTTTCACAACAATATTTAGTTAATGTCGGCTTTATGAATGGTGTTTACGGTAAACAAAAACAGAATAATATCCACCAACCGATTACGGCTACGCATGATATATTATAGTGCTCAAGTGTGCACGCAAACATTAGTACTCTATTCCTTAACCCCCATATTCCGATGGGACAGCAGCGCGACACAACCGGAAAGGGATTGGGCGCAGAACCAACGGCTTGACGTGCTTTCCGAGGCATGGAGGTACAAGGCCGCCAACTTCCAAACTCCGGAATATCTTACCGAACACTTAGGTACAAATTTTTGCCCCGACCGGGAGATCGAACCCGGGACCTCTTGTGCTAGTCGTCGCTTTAGAGTGCAACGCCAAAGGTTGTGGGTTCGATCCCCACCCTGGACAAACATTCGTGTGATGAACACTTGTTTTTTCAGTGTCTGGGTATAATATATGTATTTAAGTATATATTTATAATCCCGCTGTTGTCTGATATCCGTAACACAAGTACTAAAGCTAATCAGTACGAAATCCGGTCAACGTATGAGATGTTTTACGAATTAATTTATTGATATTATTGACGATATTCCTTTTGTTACTTTTTTTAATTTTTTAACAACCTTCATTTTTTCAATAGTTAATTTTATCATTTTCTTTAGAAGATGAGAGAGGGGGTAATTTTTTTAGCTAGTGGGATATTTTTTAACAGGTTAGCAATCTTAAACATAATAATTTGCACAAAAAGCAAAAAAAAAAAATATTTGCTAAACAATCAGTTATTTTGCTGATCTTTTAATTATTTCTCTTTAACAGGGGTTCGTGGACTAAAAGTTTGAGAAGTCTTGGTCTAGCAAATAAATTTATCCCGGGCTATCCGGCCGGCCATTAATCAGTATCCTTAATTATTCAAGTTTACTGACTCTAATCTCCTAGCCAACAATTATACCCGGGAAGACGAATGGTTTGTTTGCAAAAAACCAGCGGTACCGAAACCTAGATCGACAAAAGATGACCCGATTAATAAATCACGGATAGCGCCATCTTCAAAAGCAAATTGGAGGTCGCTGAAATCTATTGCCTGTCAAAATAGCTCAGACTCGCAATTGATAATATCTTAGCTTTTTAGGTAAGGTCTTGATTAATACACGGCCTCACAGAAACCGGCGTGAAGCAGCACTTCGCTGCGTGAGTGAGAGTACCGGAAGCCCAATCCGAGGGAAAGGGGTTCAAGGTAGGCTGCACACTTGTGACTCCACTGGTGTCGCGGGTGTCCATGGGCGGTGGCAATCGCTTACCACCAGGTGATCCGTTTGCTCGTCTGCCATCTTACAATATAAAAAAAACTCATTCTGAGTAGGATTAACAGTTATAATAGCAATAGGATAATCTTAAATGTCATTTAATTGTATATCCTCCTATCTTCTTCCTTGTGTCGATGACCTCAATGATGAGGGTCGTGACCTCGACGTAACACTCTTTCCAGGATTTTATTTCGCCAGCTTGACCTATCTTCAGCGGCGTGAATGGCATCGCACACTGAAGGTGCTTAGCGTGGTACTGATCTGGTCTGACCATCGCGTTGGGCGTCTTCCTCACGGTCTTTTCCCGCCAACTTTGCCTGTCAGAAGCAGTTTCTCCAGTTAGTCCCTTTTTCTGGCGACGTGTCCGTAAAACTCGATACACTCAGGCATATGGTATCTCAATTTCAGCGTGGATAGATGCATTGGTCCGGTGCTCTGTCCAGTGGATCCCAAGCATTTTACGCCAGTACCACATCTCAAATGCGTCAATGCGTAGACGGTCAACCTTCTTTTAGGGTCCATGTCTAGGCGCCATATAGGACGATGATTTATTTAGCAAATAGTTAATTATCAAAAATCTTTTTTTTTATTACGGGTCTACCCGAAAAAAATTCGCCAATGTCAAGTAACTTATTGAGAATAAGTAGGTAGTCAACAGTCAAAGTCACAGTCACTCAATAAAACGCCGGTGTTTTACGTTTTATCGACCTAAGGATTCAGCGGACATCACTCTAAAAGCAATCGCAGGTTTTAAGACTCTATTAGGTCCAAGCAAGTTGTCACGAGACAACGCACTCGACACACATTATCAGTGTTAAAAACGATACAATCCAACGATTCATATTATTAGGATCACTTTGCGGCACTTCACTGGACAAATAAACACCACATTTTTACACTAAAAATCACTAGATACTAATTTAAAACCTTTGAATTGTATCAGCCCACGCGGCATGTTTTAGCCCTACCCGCCGAATCCAACAAATATCATTACGCGCTGTTGGGTCAACATCGTCGTACGCGCGGGAGGAGCGTTGCGGGAGGCAGTGCACCGGTGACGTCACGGCGGCCGCCGCGGATGACCCCCGCGACGAAGCATCACTCTGCCCGGGACCCCCACCGCACACACTAGCCCTTCGCGTCTTAAGATATATTTGTAGTTAAACCGGCAGTATTAGGTACAACACCTTTAAATTTACAGTCCGCTTGTATTTATATTAACATCCCCCTATGGTTAGGACCATGTGGTCCCAGCCGGCCGTGTGGTCCCGGCAGAGTAGAATAGGCCACCATCACTCTTACCGAGATGTCGTAAAAGGCGACTAAGGTAAAGCTACTGGCATGATCATCAGCACCCAGAGAAGGAAAACTCTGCATTTATATCAAAACCCTCGCCAACCCGTCTGCCAAGCGTGGTGAGTATGGCAATTACCCTTCATGTGATTGAGGGAGGCCCGTGCCCCAGCAGTGAAGACTTAAATGGGCTGACGATGACGATGGTTAGGACACTAACACGCGCTAATCTAACAATAAGAATCTGACAGCTCGAGAGAAAAACGCCATTAGGTATGTGCGTTAGCGCCTAGTGATTTATTCAATCATTTTTGTTCCGCTAACATTAGGAAGGTAATATGATACAAACTGGTAATTTAATCATGCATTCATTCGATTCATATAACAATAATGAGTCAGGATAGGCTACGGATACACGAGAAAGGCTACAAATGAAATTCACATCCTGCTCAATCATAAGAAATGCCGTTGACATTGACAAACTAACGTAATTCAACTACGAATGATTCAGTAGAACAAGGATGTTTTGGCGCGTGTATGACATTGATTGAGATACATTGTACCTACGTGCACATGTGCAGTTGACTGCCTCGGTGGTAAAGTGGTTAGTGGGTCGCACTATAAAGCGACGGTTGCGTAAGAGGTCCCGGGATCGATCCCCGGGTTGGGCTAAAAATGTGTAACTAAGTTTTCGGTCAGAAATTCTTAGTGTCAGCCCGGAGTCTGGAAGTTGGCGGTCTTGTGCCTCGGAAAGTCCGGTAAGCCATTGATCTTGCGCCAAATCCCTCTCCGGTTGTGTCATGCTGGTGTCCCATCGAAATATGAGGATAAGGAAATAGAGAGTGGACATGTGTTTGCGCACACACTTGAGCACTATAATATATGCTACGTACGTGGCTGATCGTTGAGATTGGCCGCCGTAGCCGTAATCGGTTGGAGGGATATTCTAGTTGTCTGTTCCTAAATAATCTATACAATGGACAACACTGTAGAAAATATTCCATCACGTTTTTAAAATTTTTAGCAGCTTCTGTTACTGCAGAATACCGTTTTTCCGTTGCGTAACCGTTACGATAAAAAAATGAAATACTTACTAACTTGAATCTTTACTACCTAAGCATGCTTAACTGCATCATCACTTTATTCATAAACTTCAAATCCAGTCCAGTATTCAAATAGCAATTTACAACAAATTTAAATAACTCGACAATAATTTGTATAGCGTGAATTTACAACAGAAATGTTTCAAGTCACTACCAAGTTGCGGCCGGGTGGCGCCACAGTTTCAGCTTTGTTTCCCACCCGTCCCCTTTGAACGTGACGTTCAAGATAGTTTCATACTTTTCGCTACATTTTGGTAGGAATGCGTAACCACAAAATAATGAGACACAAGCTGGCTGCCTAATCTTTCTCATCTTAGCGTGTAATTCTCAGTTGCGTCCAAAGTTGTCGCTCTGGACCCCGAGGTACGCTTGGACCATGATTCTTGATTTGGGGAGTCTTTGCAACCTTAGACAATTAAACACGGGACGTGGTATAGCGCATATCTAGTTTTAAAACATTCTGCGAAAATTTCAAATTCTGCCGGGGGGAAGGGAAGTTTAGTGATGGTCTAGATATGACTAAATGAGTGACATTCTAGGAATGAGTTAGTTGCATACATATTAAATAAAATGTTGTTATTAGGTACATGTATAAAAGCATGTAAAATTGCTTATTTATAAGTAATGAAATGCAATGATGATTTTTGTTTACGAACATAGGTGAATCACTTGCTCACAGCAGCGAAAATGCAGATAAGTACTAGAAAAGTTATATCTAATTTAATACCTCGGTGGCTTAGTGGTCTAGGCGGTCACCAGAATGGTGAAAGGGTTGGATTTTTGAAACAGTCATGCAATGTTAGTTGTTAATTCTAGTAAAAATGTAATATATGCATCTAAAGGCTGTGCGTAGAAAATTTGCAAAATATTCAGGATGTGATGTCAGGATCTGATGATGGAATCTTAGAGAAACCGAAGTCTTCAATAACTGATAGCAATAGTGAGACATTTATTATTCATTCTTTCTATTGTTGTAAAAACACTAATCAACATCGTGTACCATCGTTTATACGTACCACGATATCGCCTATTGTTTTTTGGGGTTATTTCTGTCGTAAAATATGTAGATGAAAAAGGTCCGTTTCCGTGAAATAACGTTTATTTCATTAGATTATTACTTATAAATCATAAAAAAGATAAATTTGATTTTTCTGATCATCGTTCGCAAGTAAAAACGTCACAACAACCATTTTGACGAGTTCCGCTCAGCGACAGATACGAATTCGAAATGGCGATTGATCGCGCCGATGTAGTTTTAATAAACGTACACGAACGTTTGTTCATGTACTTTGGCAGAGGAGAAAGCGTCCATATGCCACGTCCCGTGTTAAATTGTCTAAGTTTGCGACCCTTTAACAGGGAAACCAAACCGACTAAATTTCATGGTTACAAGTTTCAGAAACTGTCCGAAAAGTATAGGTTTCCTCACGATGTTTTCTCTCACCGTCGATGGTTGAAATACGCACATAGATTTGAAAAATCAGAGGTGCATGCTCGGACTCGAACCCGGTCTTATATGGAAAGCGCGTTCTGAATCATTGAGCTACCAACGCTAGCTGCCTACATCGAGAGTTAAACAGCTTACTCACACGTACACGCACTTACAGTAATCCCCGTGTTCGGCAAAAATGACGGAAACGTGAGGGAGAGATACGATAGGTACGATTATACTACTAACGTATAGGTCAACGAACTCTTGGATATTAATTTCACCTAGATTCTACTTCTGTATCTATTTTTTTTGTGATATACCTAACCGTTTGTAGAAAAAAAATTAAGGCAACTTTTGTCTTTCACCTCAAACTCTTAAGGCGGAATATATAATATTTATATAAGGTTGTATACTTATTAGTGCACGGGACTGCACCTAATACACATTTATTTGCTTGATACTAGTTATGATCCTAAAGATTTTTTTTTAAATAATAAAGGACATTTCTATGAAAAGGAGGAAAAATGGTATGTTGCAAAAAAATCCTTCTTATTTTGCAATCAAAGCTTATACCAAAACGGTTTGAAAGTGATGATTAAACACACTCGTATTTAGATATATAGATATTCTTTATTGCACGAAAACACGATATAAGAAGGTACAAGGGCCACAATAGTAAAAGACAGTGCAACAAGGAAACAATTAATTAAACATTTAACGAAGAAAACGAAAACCAAATAAAGATCGATTGATTCATTCCTACGAAAATCATTTATCCGTTCTACTGCCAAAGCAATTCAAGCCTTACTACGCTACATATAACGTTGGCTTTTACACTAGTTTCTAAATACTCGGTCCTTTGAGCAAGCACGTGGAAGCAATTGTAAACAATTAAGGAGTGAAATGTTAGTTAAAAGGGAACCTGCGGTCCAGCGGTTTCGAATTGGGACCGGCGGTTACTTCTCACAATAGGTAAACAATAATTAAAATAATCAATTTATTTTTCTCGAGTGGTAAGTATAAATATATCTAGAGTCTAGCGTTTTGACAAACGCCGGCAAACTTGTAAACGAATATACCAGGTTCCCAACTTTGTTAAGTAATCAGCGTTTTACCATGCACTGCTGAACGATTCAAGAGTGCCAACCAAACTAAGGACCTCCAACGAAACAGTCCTGTAACGATCGAGAATATACCTGTCATTATAATCATTTATCATTAGCTTCTATCATAATCCGACTGCAGGGTGTAGGCCTCCTCCTATGTCCGCCACTCGCAACGGTCCTTTTTTTTTTAATGACTCGGAGAAAATGCCGCCGACTCACAAGGATCTGACGTCGCCGCCGGTACTCGGCGGCGCCTTATGTACACCCGGCCCGCTGGGAGTCACAGCTGGATGCGGAACCGGGAAAGTTGGGACATCGTCCAACGACTGAGCCACCTTTGCAAGACAACCCAGCGCCGAACTTCGAACACTGCACCCGAAGGCGCTACACTCCTAGTGGGGCCCCCGTCAAAAAGCTGTCACGCGTAACGTGACGCCAGGACAGGGCCCCGGGCCCAGAACAAAAAAGGCCACAGGAGGGGTTTCCGCTCCAAACCGTGAGGCCGGTCCTAGGCCCCGGGGAGGCTCAACAGGGGGACGACTGAATGACTCCAGGAGCCCTCCCGTGTGAGTGCAACTGTTAGCCGTCTGGTAGCAATGGGCGGCCATGCCGATTACTACCCGCCGTTGCCCAGGGACGCCAGGACCCTTTCGGTAGCAGCTCCAAACAGAGCAAAATACTATCGAAAGGGCCACACGAGGAGGCCGCCGCACTGTAATCCCCACTCGCAACGGTCCTTATCTAGTTCTTACCCACCGATCTGAATATATCGCCATGTACCAAGCAAAAGAGACGCATAGCGCGTGTGAAATATCTGAAAAAAAATTTAAGCATTGTTTTAGGTAGGTTTTTTGTTTTTTTTTTATGTTATTGGTAGCATAAACGGATCACCTGTACTACCCGTACTGTAGGAGCTAGGTACTTGTAATGTGTGAAGAGAACTCTAAGTTCCATCCACATCACTTGGATGTATTTATTTCTACTACAGTGTGTATCTACATCTATTTGTACCGCGATGGTCCAGTAAAACAGTAGTAAAACTGTCAAACTAGTATTGCCGGATAATCAACTGTCCATCGATTATTAAATCGATTGTGCTTTCGATCTATACTATCGATTAAATTGCTAGTCATTTTAAGGCGATATAATCGATTATAATAGTTTAAATTGACAATTCTATCGATAAAAGCAATACTACATAGTATCGATTAATCTGTGATTATTATTAGATATAACCGTCATTAATTTAATAACAATTTTACTTATAATATTATTTATCGTTTAAAAAAGGGTAATATCGACCAAAAAATTAAAATCGATAGTACAATCGAATTATTAGATTGTTAAGGGTGAAAATAATCGATTTATTGATTATCGATTGTTCGGCAACACTGTGTGGAACCTGCTCCCTATCGGAGGTGTTCCTTAATCATTGAGGTAAATCTTTAATAGATCGAAATGTTGGCTTTCAACAGAAGAGTATATTCCTTCGTTAAGAGCTGGCATCGTATTTGTGGTACTTATGGAGATGTCCATAGACGCTGACCATCAGGTGCGCCGTTAACTCGTTTGTCCGCCATCCCATTCAGATCCCAATCTACGTCTAGTAGTATAGATTGATAACTTGTTTAAAAATAAACTTTGTTACCATAATAGAATATTTAAAATTACTCTCTCTATGTACCGTTAAAACATTTGTTTGTTATTAATAGATTTCGTTTGAAGAAGGCCGCTCTGTTGTTAGCACCTTTCAATGTTTTTATTTCTTCTAATTACCAGTTAATTTAATTTTAACAACATTGAGACAAGCAAAGGAGAAAATTAAGTCGTTATACCTCATTTTCTTTTTTTATTGCGAAAGATTAAAGTGTTTCTTAATTTTTTAATTATTGATGGTTATGAAAATAGCTGCCAATTTTAGCTAATTTAAGAAAAAAAACATTAATTACAACTTCCCAAGGGCGTCCTTTTCCCAGCCTTTAATTATTAATTACAGTCTATACCGTGGAGAATTGTGGAGAGGTATTGAAACATAAAAAAGAGACTTTGCTATTAGGCGATTTATAGCTTTAAATTCTTCTCTGCTACCATTTTAGGTTTTAATAAAGAAATATAAGGTAATTGCGTCTAATAAGGACCGGGTTTTTCGGAAATCGAAATAAATCAATGTTTGGAAGTGTGATAATTAGTACGACGTCATGATCAACCAAACTGTTTTTATTTGAAAAGAAAACGTTGCACAAAAATAACACACGAATGACCATTTATTTACAAAAAAGTTTTTTAAAAGCTAGTTTATGGTCCTTATTGTGTACTAGGGCTTCGAATTAAGGTCCATGATTGAACTGCAAGATTTCAGACGTTGAGTATCAGAAAAAATAAATCTTTAGATAGCAACGGCTTTAAACTACTTTCAACTTCATGGCTTTCCAATATTAAAACGGTAATTCATATAATTTAGTATTGTGGCCCTTATAAAGTCATTCGAAATATACATAAGTTGTAACTTATATATTTTCTAGCTATAAATGAAACAACTTGAAGGTTTGTGCAAATTTTTATTCATTTTACTAAAGACAACCACTAAAAGTTACTAATGAGTTATTTTTTCAGTCTGAATCTTTGGACCTTATTAGGTATAAATAAGTGGCTGCTTTTGGCGGTAATCAGTTTTTCGCGTACGCGTTGGACCCAACATTCGTGCATGGTTATTTAATAAATAGTATAAGTGATTGCAGAGAGGTTGCAGTACCGAAATTGTTTAAAATAGATCCAGTTTAGTAGCTAAAAATTAAAATCGATTGGCGTCGCTAGTGTGCTCTACCCGTCACCTTAAGTATATAGTCAACAGAGACGGTTGTGCATTTACGATTGTAGCACCGCAGACTTACAACTTAATTCCCAGGTCTTAAATTTTATAACGAGTATCAAATATGGCTTTAAGCTTCGCAAACCCGTCCGTTATATAAAAACAGCAATTTAGGACCAGCATTAAATTACATGTGTAAGTATTTATTCCCAGGCTTGTGTTATTTCCAACTGCGACCTCCGTCACGTGATAAAGGCCGACGTGGCTTAAGGCGGCGGGTAGGGCACACTAGCGATGCCAATTGATTTTAATTGTTAGCTACCAAAATAAATATATTTTAAATAATCACGGGGGAGAAATAGACTGAAGTCCTCTCGGCAAACACTTATTATATTTATTTTAAAAACCATGCCCAAATGTTGGGTCTGTTTTTGTACAAAAAAAATGATTCACGCCATAAGTGGCCGCTTTTGACGGTAATTCAAAATTCGAGTGCAAAACCAGATCAAATAGCCGACTATAACTATTAAATAAATAGTATAGGTGTTTACCGAGAGACTGAAGTTTTTAAAATAGATCTGGTTAAGTAGGTAACAATTAAAATCAATTGGCGTCGCTAGTGGGATATACCCTTCACCTTAAAGAAAAAACCGGCTATATGTGAGTTGGATTCGCTTATCGAGGATTTCTTATTGAGGATCATTTATGTAGATAGAAAGATGTAAAGTAATAGGTATATTTTGCAATGTGTACAATGTATATTAAGTCTTGAAACAAAAGGGGGCGCCACTGTCGCGTACATTGCGATGACTTGGGTAACCCCAATTCTATTGGAAATATACATCTTGATAAAAAAAATGTTTTTTTTTTAAGTTAGTAAGTATTGTAAGAAAATGTTTTAACCGAGACACATATGAATACTACAATAGTTATTTACCAGCTTTCTACCTTGTACTTTATTGACTTACTACATAAGAGGCCATAGATAAATAAGATCTCAAACAATCTAAATAAATACTCTATAAAAACTATTTTCAGTCCATTACGAAAAGTGGCACAATATCTGCGATTGCGCAAAGACAGCTTTACATTACAAAAACTTGGTGTCTACAAGTTTGACTGCAGTGGTGGTAGTTCGTACATCGGCCAAATTAAACGCACCATCTCATGTTGAATAAAAGAACACATGAAAACAGTTAAAAACAACGATAAACAGAAATCAGCAATCGCAGAACATTTGTTGGAATCGGGTCCAAATCACTGGATTGAGTTTTGTAACCCTCAGATAATTTCGACAGAACACCACGACATACCAAGACTGGTTAGGGAAGCGATTGAAATTACAAAGTACAAAAATTTAAATTGTGACGATGGGGACTTTTGACAAATTAATGTCAAAAGTCTGGAATCCAGTGATTCGAAAACGTAATAACCGTAAAACTAAACAAAGTGTCATTTCGCGTCCTGATACTATGAGTGTTGTGTGTCGAGAACAGGTGCGAGAAAATAGTGAGTTAGTGAACAGTGGTACTGCAGGTGCGCGTAGTAAAAGACTGCGAAGGACCCTCCTTCGCGTTGGCTGCCAGTAACATCTTACCCGCAAAAACTTCAGTTACTCCGTGACCATGGCGCTTGCAACAGTGCTGAAATATCGGAAACTCAAAAATAAGGTACATGGCAGAAATGTCGTAAATAACTATTCTAATGTTAGTGACCATGAAAGTTTTAAGCAATATACAGATAAATACTTCCATAATCCGAATAAAAGCAATGAAACGTCCAGATATCCTCACATTGCAAATTAAATTGGTATTACGTTTGTATGGGTAATACGTTGCTCGCCAGCTCTTTAAGTAAAAGCTCTTGACACACGGTCACAGACATGTTGTTACAAATAAACGATTTTCCTATACAGCGTGTGTATTTTATACGGGCGAATAATTAATCCAGCTATAATATCTGATCCTACGAATCGTATAAGATAATCATTTCATTAAATTTTGTGGTTAATTAGGTGTAATGATTTTTTTAAAGTGCAACCCAGCAGCAATGTATGCCGTCCAACTTTGGTTGTCATGATTTGTCATGACACTCGTATGACGTTTAGATACTTATGTCTACGTTAATTGATGTTATTAACGTTTACTACCAGTGGATGCAATACATTGCGTGCTCAATTATTTTGTATGAAAAAAAGTACCTTAATTTCCTAAAGAAATGTATGTAAACAGGTTCCCTAGGTCCGATAGTAATCGCCATTAAAATATTCGCCCGTATCAAATAAACACGCTGTATATTTATCAGACATATAATTCACTAGATATACCACGCTTAGGCATGAATGGGCCGGCTCGACCGGAGTGATACCACTGCCTCACAGAAGACCGGCGTGAAGCAGCGCCTGCTCTGGGTTTCGCCGTGTGAGTGAGGTTACCGGAGGCCCAATGGGGGGAAGGGGAAAAAGTTGGCAGCGCACTTGTGACCGGAATTGCTTACCATCAGGTGATCCGTCTGCTCGTCTGCCACCTCTCATATAAAAGAAAGATATAGCCTTCTTACAGACAGATGGACAGTCAGCAAAGTCATAAGACTTTGACAATTAACAATGATTGGGCCCCGTTTTCATTCTTTAGAACCTTATAATGAAGAAACCTGTACCACGCGACAACCAGCTGTTTTATTATTCCGAGTGTAAAACTCGAAGTTTAAACAAACGGCTAAAATGTGTTTTAATATCAAATAATAGGACGTTTGGAATCCGAAGTCGCATGCGTTGGCGACTGTCACGCAACTAGAACTCCAGGGCTGTCAAAAACTACGTGCTATCGTTTTCAGACTTGGCTGTGTTAACAGTAGCGTTCATGCCAGTCGACCCGAGGGCACGGGGTTAGACCAGGCAAAAACGTATCTTTCAAAAGATTGGAACATTTGCATCTGGATCAGTGCAGAGATGCGGAACAGTGAAACGCTTCATTTGGAACATCTACTCTCAAATAGATGCGTGATTCATTCCGCTCATACGGCTCACTTCACAGATAACTGAAATGCAAACTCGGATCATTCAGCTCATTCGGCTCATCGGATCATTCCGCTCATCCCAATAATTCGGCTCACTCGGATCATTCTGCTTATTCGGATCATTCGATTCGAAAAGGGAGGAGGCGAGCAGACAACCTGCTGGTAAGCAATTGACGCCGCCCACGTGTTGTCATGAGTATACAGGCGTACTTTTATACATATACTTTTATGTACTTATAGGCGCAGAACGCAAGCTGGGAAGAAACGTGTAGTCAAAGCTCATCAACTAGTACACATATCTCCTTACCACTCTGGTGAAGAAGGGAGCGTTGGGGGTTTGTTTGATAGGCATCCGGCTTCACTGGAGGAGAGCTCGACATAACCCGTCCGCCCCCCGGTAGACGGGTATGCAAAAGGCGACGTCGGCCCATAACACTCAGAGCCGGCGGCATGGCCCAACGGAAAAAAAAGCGATGGTTTATTCCACAGTTTGTTCGCAGACAATCAGTCAATAGTTGCAGCCCTAGCAAAAAAAATACTACCTAATACATTTGTCCCAGCACGAACGCGCAAGATGGTCAGATAAAGAAATCCTAACAAGAACCATAATGTACAAATAATGTGCCCAAAATTACTGTCGCCTGGCTCCTTACTGATCTAGGGACTGTATTTACTGATTCGGGCAATAAACTTACTAGAAGAATAAGGTGGCACAACCTTTCGTCCTACCTACACTATACGAGTACAGCTATAGCACATTAGCCCAACAAAACTGTAACATTTCCATTTTATAGATATTGAACTTTGTTTCTGTTCTATAAGGTTCACTTTGAAAAATAACTTTACAGCTTTAGATATTAGATAGCATTTCGTGTATTGTTTTATTTATTTTTTATTTAAACTTTGCACAAATTTTGATACAATGAGGCGAACTTAATGCCAAGAAGCATTCTCTACCAGTCAACCTTTGGGTCATGCAGAAAGTGCAGTGGTGCGGTGTAAGGAAAATTTGTATAGTTGCTAGTAAGAAAAGAAACATTATTATAAAATAAGTACATACTACTTAACGTTATTATAACATAACTATTTATATACACACCTACATGTATAAATATATTTAAATAAATATATTATTAATAAGTACATTATAAATCAATACAATATATATGTATCTGTTATCAAAAAAGTAAAATACATAAGAAAAAAATATGTACATAACATATTGTTATTTCCATACATATAAGCAATTGAATCATACAGAAAGATTATTTGAGTTATGTGATGGATGTAGTATTTCTCTTGTCATGTTTGGTTGATGGAAAAAGAAACTTAAATACTTACGACGGAAACTAATTTATTAAGTACTTTAGACCAGTGTTTTTCAACCTTTTTCATGATGCGACCCCCCTGGTATAAAAAAATATTTCGCGACCCCCTTAACCCTTCGGTTTTTTTTATCATTTATGTGTGTATGTTACTGAATTACCAATATTCATTCCATACAACGTATTTATGGTCTCCATGATTAGGATATAAGTACATACTTATCGGATATAAAAACACTTACAATTACGTACATCGGATACGTCGCCATACGGTACGTCAACAATCAATTGTTTAACGACCGTTAGAAATTGTTTTTAACTTATTGTAATAATTACGCATTTGTAGTGATTTGTCATAGTTTAAAATGGATAAATTCCTGAAAAGATCAACAGAACCGTCAACTTCTGGTGATAGTAGTGGAAGTAAAATAAAGAAAAAACGTCTTTATGATGACAATTATTTGAAATTCGGGTTTACTGTGATTGACAATAAACCACAGTGCGTTATTTGCTTTGAAATTTTATCAAGAGAAAGCATGAAGCCATCGAAGTTAACACGCCACCTTAACACAAAACATCCAAATGAAAAAAATAAGCCCGTGGATTTTTTGAGAGAAAATTGCAAGCTCTTCAACATCAAAAAACTGGTATAGTACAAATCTCTGACAATACCGTTCAACGCAGGATAAGCGATATGGCCACTGATGTTCGTGATCAAGTCATAGAAAAAATAAATTTGACGAATCCACGGACATTGCGGGTTGTGCACAGTTTGTAGCTTTTGTGAAGAAGTCGGTTGTGAGGTGAACATAAAGACATATATATCTGGTATGAAAATGGTGTTAGATAATTTGAAAGAAGAATTGTGTCATTACTTCTCAGAGCAAGAGATATAGGAGAACACTGGGCAGAGGTGGATCATAAATCCATTTTAAATATCTGCCGATGGGATGTTACACCTGGAATTCAAGTCTTCTAATTTGGATACCTTTTGGCTAATGAGAAAAACAGAATACCCGGAATTGACAACTGAGGCTTTGAAGTGTTTGATTCCATTTGCCACCTAGTACTTATGCGAGTTGACATTTTCATCGATGGCCCAGATAAAAAGTAAGCAAAGAAATCGCTTAAATTTGGAAAACGATTTAATTCTATGTGTCGCAAAAACAGATCCACGATGGGATAAATTAATCAATAAAAAACAAGCTCAACCTTCGCATTAACGCGCGTCGTCGTATTTTTTGTTTATAACATATTAAAATGTTTACGAGTTTGTTATGTTATGTTGTTTGTTATATCTTTTTGTTAAAATTATCTTACAGTAAGAGTAATTTGAAAGTGAGAGTCTTACTTAATAAATAAATATTAATTGTCTTTATTGTTTATTTTTTCTAAAGTACCCGACCTCTGGCGACCCCCCTACAGAAGCTTCGCGACCCCCCAGGGGGTCGCGACCCACAGGTTGAAAAACACTGCTTTAGACGACCCGTTTATAACAGTGGTAGTGAACGCCTTTGGTCCAAGGGTTGCGGGTTCGATCCCCGCACAGTACAAACATTTGTGTGCATGAACATGTCTGTTTGTATTGGTCTGGAGGTTTCCTATGTATTATAAGTATGTATTTACATAAAAAAAAAGTATTGTATGTATGTATTTGTAACCCCACTGTTGATTCTGATATCCGTAACACAGGTGCTTGAGCTACCTATCTCGGAGTCAGATCAATGTATGTGATGTTGTGAAATATTTATTTATTTATTATTATTATTTATTACTTTTTCATCATATTTTCTGTTTTAATAGCTATTGCCTGCTCATACAACATTAAATATAGAAAAAAGAAATCTATTTCCAAAAAGTCTAATAATAAAAACGTAAATTACTGCATTTTTTACGTAGGTACTACTTTTTCTTTCATCGTCATCATCAGCCCATTTAAGTCCCCAGTGCTGTGGTACGGGCCTCCCTCAACCACAACTTTTTCTTTATTATGTTTTTAATTTCGAAACATTATTCGGACTGACCGGATGGCGCAATTGGTAGTGCCCTGCCTCTTACGCCAAAGGTCGTGGGTTCGATCCCCACCCTGGACAAACATTCGTGCGATGAACACTTCTGTTTGTTCAGTGTCTGGGTGTAATATATGTATTTAAGTATATATTTTTGTTCCTCTGTTGTCTGATATCTGTAACACAAGTGCTTAAGCTACTATGTACGGAAGCAGGTCAACGTATGAGATGTTGTGAGAATTATTTTTTTTTTTGTTGAACATTTTTCTTTCTCGAACATTGTTTACAATATTTCTGTATTTTATTATTATTACCGTGATCCGGACCGTGATTTCAGGGTCCTGGGTTCGATTCCCGGGTCTAGCGAAAAGCATGTTTCGAATTTTTCGGACATAGCTCAGGTTTGTGATCAGCAATCCGCATTTGGCAAGCGTGGTGATTAAGCCTAATCCCATCATAGTAGCGATAACTTGATTTCTGTGATGGAGGCCTTTGCCCTGCAGTGGGACAGTTTATAGGCTGATTAAAAAAAAATTAACATAACTATTTTCAATTTAAAGGTTGCAAAGGTTTAACGGCAGTCATTTCCGTGTAACTAATATATTTTTCAAGCCCCGGATCACGGTCAAAGCTACTATGTAAAATAACCAGTTTTTACCCATTCCGAAATTACTTCAATACAAAACAACCCTAAAATTGTTGTGAAAAACTTCAGTTTAAAAAATAGCCGAACCCAAAACTGCGAGAGTCTTAAACTCAAACCCCAATTGGTTGAATGTAGCGCAAAATATTTGCAGAACTTCTCAAATACCAATTCCTTGCAAAATACGAAACAAAAAGTAATTTCAGAGGCTGTTGTCTCTCAAAAATTGTCGGGGTTTTATCAGGGTTCGCTCACATCGACCCTGATTGTTCTGGTTTGATAGATTATTATGTTTAGGGTTCAATATTAGTGAAGGAAAAACGTACATTGAGAAGGGGAGAAGACAGTTGCTCTTCATCCAACGGTTGGGGCCCTCTGGCGCGTAGTAGTCACGACAGTTGCTCTTCATCGAATGGTGGGGGCCCTCTGGCGCGTAGTATTCAGAACAGTTGCTCTTCATCGCACGGTGGGGGCCCTCTGGTGCGTAGTATTCACGACAGTTGCTCTTCATCGAATTGTAGGGGGGCTTCTGGAGCGTCGTAGTGACGTGGTTGTAGTGTAAGCACCAACATTATGCAAATCTCGTCTGCTGCCTTCTAGGAACGAATTGGTTCACCAAGATGTCTCTTCCTCGAAACATGAAAAAAAAAACCATGGTAAATGCTGCCAGTGTCAGACAACAACGGTGGCATTAATTATTATATGATCATCATCATCATCATCATCTTAGCGTTTTTATCCTGTTCGCGTCCCAAGCTGTCGCTTCGGAGACCGGGATCCGCTTTCCTACTTCGACTCCTCCACTTCGCTGGTCTTGTGCATCCCTTGTGGTCAGTTTATTAGCACGTATATCACCTTACGATATTAAGGGACCACCTTACTTATTTTAAAGTAATTCATTATAATCTTCATAAGCTTCAATCATTTCTTGCACCAGAAACGAGCGAACACTTTTTAAGTGCTTAGAACACTTTTATCTACATCGCTTTAAACAGACTGACAAACAGGGCGGATATTACTATCTTTTCAAACCGATGAACATTTCCTAATCATCCTTAATTCATTTTTTTTAATGATGGCTGCTACTATGTCTTGCTACACTTGTATAAATTTTGCCAATGTCGAGTGATGTGAAGTGAGTGATTAAAGAGACACGTGTTTTTTGGAAGATTGACCGGTGTGGTGAGTGGATTTTACTTTAATGAGTTTGACATCACCTAAAACAAAACAAACATACACATGGACAATACAGACAAAGTAGACAAATGTAGACAAAAGTATGGACAAAAATAAATAAATAGAAAATTTATATTAAGTAAGAGGGAGATTCATTCAATCCTTAATTCAAATTTAATTTAATTTATTTGTAAAACGTCAAGCAAGCTGTCAAGTGTTATTTGACAGCTGTTTGAGAACTTGGTGAATTTGTTTCTGGCCGGAGGTAAAAACGCTGCTGCTCAATTTTTCATCTTCAACGATCAGAGTTGTTATTTACCGATACCTTATCTTTGAATTTACAATAGTTATCTCCAAAGATTGTCAATAAAATATTAGAACCTTTGATACATATTTAAATCGCGACTCGTGCTTGACTGTTCTCTTTTCTCTATTCAGGCTTAACCATCCATCAACGAGAACAAGCAACTGCTAACTTGCAATATTATCATCTTTACAAATGCAAGGAAAGATTTAATGTGACCTGAATTTACTGATCGACTTCTAAAGTGAGGTTATCAGTATAAAAAATGTATTGTGATACATTTGTTTTGTTAAGTGCTCGCTTACCATCAGGGGATCCGTCTGCTCGTCTGCGCTATTCCCATTTACTTCCAAAACTGTTCCTTCGGAGCCCGGGGTACCTACGCTTGAACCATGATCCAGGTGGATTAATTTAAAGCCGGACGTAACGTACAAGAATATACCTGTCGCATCCAAACAAAGGAGATACACAGCGCGTGTGAAAGAGATGGAAACTCCAATTCGGTCGTTATGTCTGCTTTAAATAAGGCCCTTTCGATTCAGAAAGTCTGAGTTCTTCTTTCACATAAAAGTATATTTGAGGATTTATGGGTGTCCTCATTACTTTTACGAGACCAAAAGTCATCGTGATAATTATTTTTATAATCCAATATGACCAGTCTTATTTTCATTAAAATCAATCTTGCGATGAATGGTGAATATAATACTCTTAGGGGGGATATTTTATTAAAATACAATAAACATTTAAGTATACCTTTTTTACACGTTCTATGAACCATCTTCGCCGCTTTCCGTTGTTGTCTAGAAGCAGGCCTTTGTCTCTTTTAACACTGTCCGATTTGTCAAGCTGCCGGTAATATATACAACTAGCTATTTGCAATACCTTTATTGATTTTAAAGCACTCGGCTATTGCTATGCCCTTACAGGGCGCTACATTGTATCTATGAAACACCTAAGTAAGTACTATGGGTAATATTTTATAAGAATCTGTACTCCAATGTGGCATGCAATAAATGATGATTATGATATGATCATATTTATTTGTTTTTCTCTGACAAACTTTCTTTTTTCACTTATTAGAAATCCTAGTCATAATTGAGGTAACGACTTGTCTAAAATCAATTATGACTAACGAGACAAGTCTAACAATTATAAAAAGCAAAAAGCTATTACTATTCCCAAAAAATTTAAAAACCCCCTTTTATAGAGCCATCAACAGCAAGTAGGCAAAAATTTATGATTTTTGAGGTGTAAAAAAGTAATAATATTTCAAAAGCAATTTTTACTAAAGGGAGATTTTCTCTGAAAGGCGTAACAATATTTCCTTGTCAGGGTAAAGAATCTTGGCCGGTTTGCTCGACTTAATAGCGTGCTTAACTCAGTTAGTAATTAAAACGACAGAAATTATATGAAAAGATAAAATAAAAAAATTCACCCTCTTTTCTAGTAAAGTAAAAACGCAGCGAGTTGTGTATAGTTCGCGAACAAGTTGAGAACACTACCTACTCACTCAACTTGCGCGGCAGGCACCGTGCTAATGTTTAGGTAATAGCAAAAACGCAGAGAGTTTTGTATAGTTTGCGCAAAAGTTGAGTGCAGAGCTCACACACTACCTACTCACTCAACTCGTGCACAACCTATAAGCACAGTATAACAAGAGTTTTCGTTATACTGTGCTAAAAGTATTGCTAATTTCGCAACTCCCTACGTAATGAGTGATAATAATCATTTCACTTCATAATTATTTAAAAAAATGTACATATATTTTTATTTCAAAAGACAGGTGTCCGATCTTGATGAACGGTTGCGAAGAGGTCAAGCTCCTATTGGCAGAACATAATATCTAGAAGAAGATATTGGACCTTTATAGATACTGGATGTCCATTAGAATAGACAGCATAGCAAGGAATTGGACAACCAGGTAAGCTTTGTATAAAAGGCGAGACTAATCAAAACGTAGCATGCTAGGTTTGCTACCCTTAGAGAATGGGTTCAATCGTTTTTTTATGTGATAGGTGGCAGATGAGCAAACGGATCCCCCGATGGTGGTAAGCGATTGCCGCCGCCCATAGACACACGACACCCATGGAGTCACAAGTGTGCTGCCAACCTTTAACCCCCCTTTCCCTCGGATTGGGCCACCGGTACCCTCACTCACGCAGCAAAACACGGCACAGTGCTGCATCACGCTGGTTGTCTGTGAGGCTGTGGTATTGTGCAGTAAAAAGAGCATTATCTGGGATAGCCAATGGTATGGATGACGGCCACTTGGTACAGTGTTCTTCGCGCAATCGTGTTTAAGTAATAGCTACTTCAAACATATAAATACATATGGTAGTTAACCCTACCCGTATATTAGTTCATTGTTTTTGTTTTGGGATCTGGTGTGTCTATGTGACCTTGTCTGATATTTTAAAGACAGGACCAAAGGCACCCAAGGAATCTTACACGATGCAATAACTTACTTACATTAACTTGAGATTGGTACAAAATTCTAACGAGTTTATCTTGATGAACCCTTGTGTAAAGTAGGGACAGTTCAATTTTATTTGCAAAATCCGTAACAGAAACCCATTTCTTTGAAAAGCCGGCCTAAAAGCGATCCCAATTCTCAGGCCATAAGCGTGGAGCGGGGAGACTCCACCTGTTCCCAAAGAGCACCTGTCCAATTTTTGTACCGTTCATGGAGTGATGCGACTCGAGGCGACTTTTAAGCGAGTGACCTTGAAAAAAATGTCATCATTATCATCAGCATGTTGTCGCACTTCCCCGATTTTCTTTAAATGTTCGCCACATTGGTCAATCCTCGATTCTGCAAGCTCCTGCTAGTCAACTCCGGTCTCTACCCATTATAAAAAAGAAGTACCTAAGAGAAAAAAAAATGATCCAACTGGCAACTTTACCAAAAGAATAAGGCAGACAGTTTGAACTTTTCACACTGTTTCTGTTTCTACCACATTTGTACTGAGATTGGCACCCAAAGAAATTTGGTTCTAACCAAGGCAATTATGGTGATCCTCCCTATATGGTATAGAGGGGTTCCCATATTCTCGATTGCCGTGGTTGCCGGAGTTTGATCTGAATTTCAAGACTTTCTTGTTCCCCTCATGTAATAAGGTGACAGCTGATCTGCTCTGATAAGATAGAAGGCAGTTAAGTGCAAAATAACAATTTTTGTTTTCTTGGATATTACGAATGAGCAAAAAATTCCGCATCGATGCATCTTAGAACCATATTTTTAAGTATTATAACTCTAAAGTTATCTTAAGCATTTTAGCGGTTAAATACCATTTTTTCGGTCTATAAAGCATCTATAAAGCAGTCACAGCGATTACTTGGCTAAAGAACCGCAAAGTGGTTTAACTGTGTTGATCACTAAGTTACAATTATTAAGTGTTGTATTGTTCATTACGCTAAACCCTATAGTAATCTCAAAGTATTTGCTATATCAAAATAAATACATATTAACTAAAATTAATTCTTCTTGATATAGGTATAGTTGTAAAATTTTCATTAGAGGTCAAGAAAATGTTTTTTTTTTTCATGTTTCTCATAATGTGATTTTGTGGCTTGGCGGCCCTCTTTTATACCAGGGCAGTGATGGTTTCCGTTGCGACACGAAAAAGGGCCGATATAGGATTTTAAAATAGAACCCCTTGATCTGTACGATTAAAATGTCTCGATCGTCACATCCCTAAGGAAAAAGAGCACGTACTCTCATGATTAAGTCCCGTAGACCGAGAACTAGTTAGGTGCCGATACGTGACAGGGTCGCTTCTCAAACTTTGTAGCTATTATGTTGTACTTCGCAGTTTAAGATAACTGGAGTGAAACACATTGGGATGATGTGATTTTTAAATTTTATTCTATGTCATAGTGTAATTATTATAAGCATTGTATATCATACTGTCACTGTAATCATAATTTGTATAAGAATGAATATTGTAATTACCATAGTATTTGAAAAGAGTAACTACTGAGTTTCTTGCTGATTCTTCTCGGTAGAAATTGACATTCCGAATCAGCAGGTAGATTACATAATATTTGACATTCATAAATGTTCTGTATGGACTTAAATTGAATAAAGACATTTTTGATTTTTTTTTTTATATTGAATTTTTTATGTGCAGTCAGCTGCGCAGAGGTGTGTACACTTTAGTATCTTGGCACAATAATACCGCCCGTATCCGTGTAGGAAAGTAGAAGTCAGATGCTACCTAGCTATTATGACAGGGTACTAAAGTGTATACAAATTCCTTTGCAGCCAACCGTGATATGAGGCAGAGAAGCTGCAGCGGATCACCTGATGGTAAGCTATTGTAGCCACCCATGGACACCCGCGTACACCAGTAAAGTCACAAGTGCGCTGCCAACCTTTAAACCCCCTCTTCCCCCTGACTGGGCCTCCGGAACCTTCACTCACGCAGCGAAACACAACACAGTGCTGCTACACGCCGGGTTTCTGTGAGGCCGTGGTATCACTTCTGCCGAGCCGGACATTTTTGCCGAAGCATGGCTCTCCCACGTTCAAAACTTACTTACTCAGAAAAATATTAAATACATCGAGTTAACCCCGCCGTGTGGTAGCCGGCAGAGTAGAATAGGCCACCCTCACTCTTACCGAGGTGTCGTAAAAGGCGACTAAGGTAAAGCTGCTGGCATGATCATCAGCACCCAGAGAAGGAAAACTCTGCATTTATATCAAAACCCTCGCCAACCCGTCTGCCAAGCGTGGTGAGTATGGCAATTACCCCTCATGTGATTGAGGGAAGCCCGTGCCCCAGCAGTGGGGACTTAAATGGGCTGATGATGATCATGACGATGATGAGTTAACCCCGTATGTTGCTTAGGTAAGCTTTTGTACTAAGGGTATCAGTATAAATAGCAGTGAAATCATGAGGTAGGTAAAGATAGATACATCGAAGATATTAAGTGCGCTTAGATTGTACCTATTGTAAATACATATTATATTCAAAACCTATTGTTTGTAAGTGCAAATAATATGTAAAATTATGATTTTGGTTAAATTAAAGTATTCATCGTCAGCCTATTTAAGTCCCCACTGCTGGGGCACGGGCCTCCCTCAATCACATGAGGGGTAATTGCCATACTCACCACGCTTGGCAGACGGGTTGGCGAGGGTTTTGATATAAATGCAGAGTTTTCCTTCTCTGGGTGCTGATGATCATGCCAGCAGGTTTACCTTAGTCGCCTTTTACGACACCTCGGTAAGAGTGAGGGTGGCCTATCCTACTCTGCCGGGGACCTCACGGCAATTAAAGTATTATTCATCATCATCATCATCAGCCCATTTAAGTCCCCACTGCAGGGGCACGGGCCTCCCTCAATCACATGATGGGAATTGTCATACTCACCACGCTTGGCAGACGGGTTGGCGAGGTTTTTGATATAAATGCAGAGTTTTCCTTCTCTGGGTGCTGATAATCATGCCAGCAGCTTTACCTTAGTCGCCTTTTACGACACCTCGGTAAGAGAGAGGGTGGCCTATTCTTCTCTGCCGGGGACCACACGGCGATTAAGCCATGTATTACGGCCAAGTATTATTAATATATTATTATTTAAAAACTCAAATTAGTGAATAAATCAAAAGAAATTCATAACTTCAAAATAGGAGGACTGATTGCTGTACACAAGCAAATTTGCTATCTTGCTATCTATCTTTTGGTACGAATGGAATCTTGTACAAGCAAAGATACTCTCAGCTCAGTTATTCCTAGTAATGAAACATTCCTTAAGCTGTAGACTCTCATTAGAAAATCAGACATGGATAGCACAGCAATGCCATAACTAGCCTAGAACGCACTAACGGTAGGCCGCGATGCGGCGTGCCACAAATCAGCTCCAGGACAATCGGAGCGGTTGACGGCTAGCCGCAAATGAGTGCGTTGTTATCAAGCGGTTTCATGTAAACATTGATGTGCGGCCTGCCGCAACGGCACGGCGTATCGCGGCCTACCGCTAGTGCGTTCTAGGCCTTAGCTCAGAAAAGTACCATCATAATTTCAGCCAATAGATGCCTACTACTGAACATACTCTTCATCCAAGGTTCTCCACAAAGTTCGGTCTTGTGCCACCCGCATCCAAGGAACTCCTTCAACCTTCACCACATAGTGATAAGCATGCCGTGACTGCAACTCCCTGTACGAGGTATCCATTTGAGGAACTTTTCAGCCCAACGGCCGTGTGTTCTCCTCGTAATATTCCCGGCCCTTTGCTACTTCAGGCTTGGAATTTTTGAGCTATGACTGTGGGAAAAGTATGCAAAGATATAAACATCTCGAGCTGATGTACGCTGTCAACTATTAACTCACCTTCCGCCCACACGGGCGCTGCTTCACTCCAGTTTCTTGTCAGGGCATGTTATCATTCCGGTCGAACCGATTCATTCATGCCAAAGCGTGGTCTTCCAGGGTTTTTCCAGATTCTGACGTCTTAACTTGTTTTCAAAGTAATTATAAAGTTTCTTCTCGTATTTCTTATACTGGCTGGAAGCTTCCATAAATCTAAGCGTTTATCCTGCTAATAAATTTGTGTGTTTGTTCTTCTATTGTTTGTCCAAAGCACGTATGAACTCCCCCAACTGCACTCTAATTAAACAATTAACTTAAATTGTAAAGTTAATCTCAAATGGGGCATCTAATTTACAGCTCTGTATAATACTGCCTTGCTCCTTTGCGCTTTTGACCCAAAATTAACATAAATTATGTAGGTACTACATTTACCACTTAAATAATGACTTTTTTAGATAACGCGTGATTATATTCAAGGTTTTTTATATATATTTAAAGCTGATATTATTAACATCTTCTATCAGATAATCATAGGGACGATCACTGGCCTCTGTTCCTTAAACAAACACCTTAGGCGTGACCGATGGCCCCTTTATGTAGAAGATGCTTCCGCACCGAGGAATCAGTCGCACACTAGTCCTAGAGTGCGATGCTGTGACCAGACAACGCGAAGAAATCCTCGGATCGGTGAGGTCACTCCGCGAATTCTGTGAAATTCCCAGAAAGCTTCTGCGCTTCTGGTAATTCCACAGACTTCCCGGCGGAGTTAGGCTGGCTAGAATAGCCACGGTAATACGCACAATGCACACCAAGTAGGAGTATGAGTGCGGAAACAGGAATCCACTTTACATATTTTCTCAGAGCTATTCGGCAGTGAATTTTCTTCGATTCTCGCCGTATATGTTCATAGAAGATGGTGATCGATCATTTGCAATCAGGTGGCCAACTTGATTGGATGAATTTGATATATTGCATATTACTCGTATATACATTTTAAAACAGTTGGTCTACGTTCAGCTATGCTCTGTGACAGGCTGATGATGATAAGTTGAACAATATGACTATGATTGGGGTCAAAGTTGACCTGGAAAATAAACTATTCTTTTCCGAAATGTCTATACCAGATTCATTTATAAACATTTTTTACTTACTATTTGTATACATTACTAACACTACTATTAACTAACAGTTCATTACTTATTATTATGATAATTTGAAAGAAATGGGGTAAGCCTTGCGTCTCATAGCCACTGCGACCAGTAGAAGCTCTATTGTGGCAGCCCCAGAACCTATTACAGCACCTCATGTAGCTCCATCATCATCAGCCCATTAAGTCCCCACTGCTGGGGCACGGGCCTCCCTAAATCACATGCGGGGTAATTGCCATACTCACCACGCTTGGCAGATGAGTTGGCGAGGGTTTTGATATAAATGCAGAGTTTTCCTTCTCTGGGTGCTGATGATCATGCCAGCAGCTTTACCTTAGTCGCCCTTTACGACACCTCGGTAAGAGTGAGGGTGGCCTATTCTACTTTCCAAGGATAAACCCGAGAATGGAGCTGATGGGGGATCTTTTGAGATTGCGTTCATGTTACTTACACAAATGATTGAATTCAAAGTCTGAAATAAATAAAAGCTAATTTTAAAAGTCATATAATGGCACAATCAACCAACAATCACGCACGTAAATAAACGTAGTTTAAAATATTCAATTTCAATTTATCTCTAACTAACTCGTGACAATCCGTTTGGATCAGTGGTAGTGAATGCTGCCTCTGGTGCAAGAGTTGCGCCATGAGCTTGTACAGACAAGCGGAATTACAAATATTTACATATAATATTTTCTTTTGTAAATATAATACATAGACACCCTGGACAAACATTCGTGCGATAAACACTTGAGTTTGTTCAGTGTCTGGGTGTAATATATGTATTTAAGTATATATTTGTGTTCCTCTGTTGCCTGATATCTGTAACACATGTGCTTACGCTACTTAGTACGGAATCAGGTCAATGTATGAGATGTTGAGAGAATTAAAAAAAAGATATTAACATACTTATAATATATAGAAAAGCCAACCCAATTGGTGTTGTATGTATTTACAAAAGAAAATATTACATGTACCTATATATTAGTAATTCCGCAGTTGGTTCTGATATTCGTAACACAGGTGCTTGAGCTACCTATTTCGGAGTCAGATCAATGTATGTGATACTGTGAAATATTAAAAAAATACTCTCTAACGCTAAACCAATGTTGGTTTAGCGTTTTTATATTGAGAGCAAACAGACTGTGCAAATAAATAAATTGCTTTGTATAACCATTTGTGTTATAAAAATTATTAAAGTTATAAAGGAACTGCTCCCAAAGGGGAGCAGGGAAGTGAAAATTCTCTTAAAACAAGAACTCCAATCTAATAATACATTTCAAGACACAATTAAGGATAAAATTCAAATAGAGCTGGCTTTAATTAAGCTTTCGCCAAGTTGAGTCCCGTCCGATGATGTGTTTTTATTTCATTTTGAAAGACTGCTTTCTTCAGGTCTTAAGCAAATTTTAGAACAAAAAAGTGATATTCTTGGTTTATTCAGTCACTTTTGGAGTAGCGAAGTCTCAAGTGCTTATTAAGTACCTAGTGGCAACGGCAGAAAACCTCCAATGAAAAGAGGGTATTCCTTTTTAAAAGGCAGTAAGTCTTTTCAGAATAGATTTATAATAATTTAATAACTATTCATTTTTAATTATACTTCATTTTTATTTTATTTCAGGCAATTAAATATAATTCATTTTTATTTGAATCCTTGAACGCCCTGTTGGTAAAGTGGTTTAACTATCGGACCGTGATCTCGGCCTTACTTCTCGGGAAGTTAGCTTGGGTTTGTGATCACCAATCCGCATCTGGCAAACGTGGTAATCAAGCCTAATCCCATCATAGTATCGATAACTTGATTTTCTATAATGGAGGCCTTTGCCCTTCAGTGGGGTAGTATAAAAGCTGATACTAACTTTTACTTTACATTTTTATTTTATTTCAGGCAACAAGATACATTAAAAAATATTTTATTGACCCATATAACAGATTTAATAAATTCAAAATTTCAACAACATCACATACATTGATCTGACATCTGATATAGGCCAGCTCAAGCACCAGGTGCTTGAGCTGATGATCTCCGAAGCAGATCTGTTACAGGATATCAGCATCAAACAGTGTATATATATATATATATATATATATATATATATTGTAAATATTTATTATAGACATTAGAAAACCACCGAGACCAATACAAACAGATATGTTCATGCACATAAATGTTTGTACTGTGCGGGGATCAAACCCTTGGACCACAGGCAGCGTGCACTACCACTGTTCCAAACAGGTCGTCAGAATATATCTTTCCATATAACACACATACATAATGAATTTTACACATTTTTTTGCTGGTAGCCGTCCTCGAAACTTCCGAAAGACGACTACCTGCAACTCCCTAAAAAAATCCAAAAGCACAAGTTTATTTGGAAGCCTGAAAATCTTTTCTTTACCCTGCGTGTGTGAATAAAGGCATGACCGAAGATATTGTTGATCACAATAAAGAAGCTATTTTAGCTATAATTAGAGACGTACGTAACTAAGTGGTAATATAAAAAGTAAAGTATCAGCCCATAAACTGTCCCACTGCAGGGCAAAGGCCTCCATCATAGAAATCAAGTCATCGCTACTATGATGGGATTAGGCTTAATCACCACGCTTGCCAAATGCGGATTGGTGATCACAAACCCGAGCTATGTCCGAAAAATTCGAAATATACTTTTCACTCGACCCGGGAATCGAACCCAGGACCCAGAGATCATGGCCCGGTGCTTAAACCAGTAGACCATCAGGGCATTCAGGCGGGCAGGGGTATTTGTGATATTTCAAGGGAAATATAATCTTTTTACGAAACGAAATATACGTGTACAGTTTTACTGATTCATAAGATTTGAACTAAAATCGGTCAAAAAGTGTTTATCGTAAGCTGAGTAAAATAAAAAATATTTTCAGTGAAAAATCAAAATCCTAGATTAAATATAGTATGCACAAGATGTTGCATTTGTTTTTATCTTTATTTCACGTTGGCAAATAAGGAAATTATTGTTAAAATATACCTATATTTTAACAATAACTAACCTAACTTGGTTGCACCAACATGTTTACTTAATTATAATTATCAAGACAAATAGGTATAGCACCTATTCTTAACGTAATGTACATGACACCAAATTTTGTCTTTTTTCAGCTATCTACCTAAAATTGGATTCCTTAAAGACGTGAAAATGCAGAATGAATTATGATGCATGCTCGGCGAACCATGCACTTTCTTATTTCTTAAACAAGTACCACACCGAGCTACAATCGCCCCTACAATAGTGGATTAAAAAATGTACATCTTTAAACGACACCATAAAGTTTTATGGTGGTTCTTTCAGTCTTCGCGGCGAATGAGTTTTCTGATTGAGCAAGCAGCACGATAGTAATCAGGACAATTGCGAGATTTTCATAACTGAAACGCTGAGTGAGAGACGACAAAAGATTCTTCGACTTTTCCCTAAAATTCATGTTGACACTAAACGCCCTGTTGGTCTAGTGGTTGAAGTACCGGGCCTTGATCTCGGGGTCCTGGGTTCGATTCCCGGGTCGAGCGAAAAGTATGTTTCGAATTTTTCGAACATAGCTCGGGATTGTGATCACTATTCGCATCCGCATTTGGCAAGCGTGGTGATTAAGCCTAATCCCATCATAGTAGCGATGACTTGATTTCTATCGATGGAGGCCTTTGCCCTGCAGTGGTACAGTTTATCGGCTGATACTTTACTAAACAGATACCTACCATTAATGAAAGTTTTTCAGATTGGAACTAACGTAAAAGTAATAAATTATGTGTTTAATGTTGTATTCAAAATGATGGCCGTCAAAAACAATAAAAGGACATATTTTAAAATTACATTCATTTTTGATGAGTCATCTAGTTTGGAACAGTGATATTGAATGCTGCCTTTGGTCCAAGGGTTGCGGGTACGATCTCCGCATAGTACAAACATTTATGTAAATGAACACGTTTTATTTAGATCTTGGTGTTTATTTATGTATTATACCTAAGTATTTATTTACAAAAGAAAAGTATTATATGTATATACTTTTAATCCCACTGATGTTTCTGATATATTTAACCTAGAGCTCGGTACCTATATCGGAGTCAGATCAGTGTATATGATGTTGTGAAATATTTATTTATTTATCTTGTCTTCAGATTATATGGAGCGATGTTAGCTCAGAGGATAAGAACAGATCGTGGGTTCGAATCGAAGCTTGCACTTCTAAGTTTTTCAAATCTAAGTGCATATTTTTACCATTAGTTCATGATGAGAGAAATCTTCGTCTGAAAGGGTTATGGGGCAAATCGTCCGAATCAAAACTTCGCGGACGTATGAGGAAATCATTCGTAAAATGTGATGCGATGAGGTTTTTCCTCCGGATAAGAAGTGGTCCTTAAAGAATTGATTTATTGATTGATTTTTAGCCTTAAACTATTGCTTTACGGATATTCCGTTGGTCTGGTTCCCATGGAGTTGCGAGGTTCAGACGCAGTCGTTTTATGCCATTATCAGGGCTTTCCAATTCCTGCATCCACATACCATATTTTGGTCCGAACTTGGGGTTTCGTGCTCCGCAACTGATAATTGTAAATTGGTTTAGAGCTTTCAATGAATTATTACTTTTTAGTTACTTTCGTGATTGTGAATCATCAAGTCATCGTATTCTATACAAGATCAGGTTTACTGCTGTATTTGTGGTCTTGCATTTTTTTAAAAACAACATTTCAAGAAGATATTTTCCTAGCCAAAACATTCGCCTTGGACAAAGAAACTACTCGTCAGTCTTCAGATCAATAGATCCCTCCCCCATGATAAGTTTGCCACCCCTTTTGAAGTCCCAATTAAATACGGCATCACAAACTACGAGTAGCAAAGATATACCTACGCCTTTATTAATTACTCGCTAGTAACATACCTACACGCTTACTATGGCGCAACATTACATCTCGCTTTGAAGTCTGAGTTATTACATTACACTCATAATATGATTTTAACAAGGCACATCATAATGTGCATTACATATAAATAACTATATTTGTGGGATGGGGTTCCAAATAAAGCCAGGGATTCAGGGATTTGTATTTAAGTATTATATATTAATTATCTTCTTAAAACGTCGTCTTCCACGTCTTTACATCGTCCGCCATTCGTCTTCTATCTCATTTTCGCACGTCATTCTAATTCAAATATCGATCTCTTACACTATCCTTGCCATGCATCTACCGATCACCAATCCCACATATATAATTAATGAGCGATGGTATCTCAGTGGTTCAGAACGCGCCTTCCATACGGCGGGGTTCGGGTTCGAATCCGAGCATGCACCTCTAGATTTTTCGAATCTAAATCTATGTACGTATTTCTGCATAAGCTCGGCGGTGGGTGAAATCGTCAAATAGTATCTGAAATGTGTAACCATGATTCAGTTGGTCTGGTTCCCCTGTCAAAGGGTTGGGAAGGTCAGACGGCAGTTACCTTATTGAATTACCAGGCTCTATAAATCAAAAATCATGGTCCAAGCATACCCCGGGCTCCAGAGCGAGACCTTTGGACGCATCTAGAAATGGCAAGCTTAGGTGAGAAGATGCGGATTATGCCATTAAGGCATAATATACGGTGACGGGTAGGGCTCACTAGCGACGCCAATTGATTTTAATTGTTAGCTACTAAGCCGGATCTATTTTAAACAATTTAGGATTACAATCTCTCGGCAAACACTTATATTATTTATTAAATAACCATGCACAAATGCGGACCCAACATTTAACACCCAAAAATTGATTCACGCTAAAAGTGGCCGCTTTTGGCGGTAATCAATTTTTCGCGTACAAAAACGGACCTAACATTTGTGCATGGTAAATTAATAAATAGTATTAGTGTTTGCCGAGAGGTTGTAACCCCGAAATTGTTTAAAATAGGTCTGGTTTAGTAGCTAACAATTAAAAACGAATGGTATAGCTAGTTAGGGCTACCCGTCGCCTTAACTAAGAAGACATGTCTTTTCACCTAGTGCTTTAAATTATGTTCTTCTTACCGATAATTCAGTTATGGCTAAGAAATTGGCCTTCAACAATCAGCAATCGATTTGACCGGTAGTAGCTCAGTGGATAAGAATATACCTTTCATACGGGAGATCGTAATGTTCGAACCCGAGTATGCACTAACCACCAAAATCCAGATTTTCCAAATCCGATGACGACATCTTTTTTTTATATGAGAGGTGGCAGACGAGCAGACGGATCACCTGATGGTAAGCAATTTTACGCCGCCCATGGACACCCGCAACACCTAGTGGAGTCACAAGTGCGCTGCCAACCTTTTCCCCATTGGGCCTCCGGTAACCTCACTCACACGGCGAAACACAGCGCAGTGCGGTGCTTCACGCCGGTCTTCTGTGAGGCAGTGGTATCACTCCGGTTGAGCCGGCCCACTTCATGCCTAAGCGTGGCTCTCCCACATTTAAATCTGTATCAATATCTTAGCGTGTAATTCCCATTTGCGTCCAATGGCTGTCGCTTTGGAGCACGCTTGGAACATGATCCAGGAGATTTTTAAAATATGTGCGAATTCCTCGTCAGAATTAGCTCAGTCAGTTAATGTTAAATATCGTGAGGTTACCAGCACGTTTCGGATAGTTTCTGAAACTTGTAACCATGACTCAGTTTCCCTGTTAAAAGTTTGCGAAGGTCAGACGACAGTCGCTTTATTGAATGATCAGACATCCTAATTCATGAATACAAATATTAGTATCAGCAACCGACATAGGCAATACTTATTACAAAGTCCTTAATAATTGAGAAACTGTTTTCGTGAACCCATAATATTTTACGGGTATGCGAGGCAATATGAAGAATTATTTAGTACTACCGTAGATAGCGTGATGATTTTGGTGCCAAATTTCAGCTTTCAAGTGTACTAGTATAGTGTATAGACATATTAATAACTTCCAACCAATTACGCCTACGGCGGCCAATCTCAACGATCAGCAGATCGATAGTGCTCAAGTGTGTGCGCAAATACAAGTACACTCTCTATTCCCTTACCTCATATTCCGATGGGAGACAACTGTGACACGACCGGAGAGGGTTCGGGCGCAGGACCAACAACTTAACGTGATTTCCGAGGCACGAGGGTACAAGATCGCCAACTTCCAGACTCCGGGCTGTCACTAAGAATTCTACAAATTTTTGGCCCGACCCGGGGATCGAACCCGGGACCTCTTTCGCAGCCGTCGCTTTAAAGAGCGACCCACTAACCACTGCGCCACCGAGGCAGTCCCGTCCGACATACGTACAGATGGACGGACATGGCAAAACTTTAAAGCTTAATGTTAATTTTTGTAGCATGCTAAATATGAGCATTCTTAATGAACTGTCCACATTAGTTATCGATAAGCATGCTAATAGCCATGCTATATAGAATAAACGTTTTGCTTATATTTACTACCCGCGCCGGCATTGCACCGGTCACCTCCAGTGATCGTTAGGGACGGCTGCTCACCCTCGGCTGTCCTAACGCCCCCCCCCCCCCCAGCCCACCGGGGGGGGGGCAGCGTCCTGCCCGCCGTGTAGGCGGGCTCCGTCCGGGGGGTCGTGCACATGGCTCCGTGCCCGTCACCACGACCCCCCACTATGGACGATGAGAGGGTGCCCAGGGGTTTTAGTCGGTAGACCCCCGCCGTCATGCGGGGGGAGTCCGACATAACCCGTCCGCCCCCAGGCGGACGGGTATGCGTAACGCATTTCCCCTGGGAGAACAAAACAAAAAAAAAAAGGTGATAACTTTAGATCTGCTATTTATAATAAAGTGCTAAGGGTTCTGTGGGCCACGCAATTCTACAAAACGGACTACGTTACGTTACCTAGGAAGTAATTGAAAAGCTATTCAGGAAAAATTGTGAAACTGTTTATTCAAGAACATTTGCAATTCAGTTTATCTTTTATGCGAATTTTATTCAATATCCGACTTGAAGTTTCTATGCACTATAAAATTCTGTTCAAATTAGTTTTCTGAGCCAGTATACTCAAGGGACTAGTGGTGTATTACAAACAGCTCTGTAGCAACTTAACTATTTCTAGAGCCACTAACTTGTGCAGTTTTATATTATGTACTAGTGGCCTGCCCTTACTTCGTTTCGGGATGGTTCTACTTTATACCAATAGATGGCGCTAGGTGTCGATTACATCGCGCAAGCGTTTCGGCTTTTCGGATTACGTATAAGCGCTGCCGCTGTCTGTAGGATTTACCTCTTTATAAATAGTATAGATAGAAGATATTTGCTCTTATATTTGAATATTAAAACATATTAAAATTCTAAAAGTAGTACACATGAGCGTAAGTAGCTCTCTCTAACGGTTATGCTTAATTTATTGGGATCTTTGTACCTGTGTAATATAAATGACAAAACATACTCTTTTATAATGACCACGGGTAATTTTCAAATTAAAATACGATTTTATACTAATATTTCAATTTTTTTTTTTTTTTTACATTATTGCGGACAAACGAGCAGACAGCACACCTGATGGAAAGTGATCACCGCCGCCCATGGACACCTGCAACACCTGAGGTATCACATATGCGTTGCCGGCTCAATATAAATATTCCATGACTCCAATTCTCGTCAAATTATTCGATTTTTTTAAATCTCAATACTTTATTTAATATTAGTGGATATTATTGGCGCCAATTACTTTAATTAATGTAGAGTCTCATAGCTATAGAGCACTTGTTATTCTCACTGCTGACGATGTTATGAGCGCGGCAATAATAAGTTTGATTTTTTCTCGTCCTCAAGATTATTATCTTATTCTGTATTATGAATTTCTTTATGAAATGAATTTATCCTCCATTTCCCATGGGTTGGGCATTCGATACCATCACTCACGCAAAAAAAAACACAAGCACAGTGATGCTTCACACCGGTTTTCCGTGAGGCCGTGGTATCACTCCGGCCGAGCTGGCCCATTCATGCCGAAATATGCCTCTCCCATGGTATAAAACGTGACCCTATTAGTACGGCTTTTATATTTAAACGCCTGGAACCTTAAAAGAGATAAAATTTCGATGAAGTGCCTAGCAACCCATATACCAAATGTTTACTATGGATGAATGCAACATTCAATAATATGATTTTTATAGGATACCCTGGAACGGTTTAAGGCAGCAATGTTGCGACACCCACGTAGAAGCCATTACACCAATTCAGGGTTCCTACTACACTTGGTCGCCAATAAAATATGACACTTCGTTTATTTTGGTCACAGAAACGTTCACAGGACTATCACGGTTATTAGATACGTGGCAAAAGTCGGAACTAACGCTGATAACTTAACAAGTGTCAGAGGTTTTGACATTTTCCCATAGAAAAAAAAAAGGTACAGCGCCTCCATGTCAATGTCATTTAAGTGCCTTCTGGTCTTAGTCGGTCTGTTCTCGTAGGTACGAACATAACATTACCCGATTGAGTGAAGATGATCTTCCACGCGAGCACATTTTGCTTTTAAGCTTATAAGTACTTAGGTACTTTAGAAACATAAAAATCTTTATTCTGGACAGTTCTGAAAACAAAATATATATAAAAGTACATCTATGTAATCTACCGCTGACTTGGAAAGTAAATTTTAATACACTAATATGACTAATTATTGATTTGTATGGACCCAGAGAAGGAAAACTCTGCATTCATATCAAAACCCTCGCCAACCCGTCTGCCAAGCGAATGAGAATATGGCATGAAGAGAGTATGGCAATTACCCCTCATGTGATTGAGGGAGGCCCGTGCCCCAGCAGTGGGGACTTAAATGGGCTGATGATGATGATGATTGATTTCTATGCCGAGGCGATATAGTAAGAAACTCAGTAGTTAGGTACTCTTTTCAAATATAACTTAAGCCATCTAAAGCTAAAGATGGGAGTATGAGCTTAAATATTGTTATATTAGGTATCCCTGTACTCCCCGTGACTCTACATACTAAATATGAATTATCGTAGAACAGTTTTTTTATGTTATAGGTGGCAGACGAGCAGACGGATCACCTGATGGTAAGTGATTGCCGCCGCCTGTGGACACTCGCGACACCAGTGCAGTCACAAGTCAGCTGCCAACTTTTAAACCCCCTTTTCGGAATCCGGCTGGTACCCTCACACACGCAGCAAAACACAGCACAGTGCTGCTTCACGCTGCCTTTCTGTGAAGCCGTGTCCGTGTGAAGTTTCACCAATCGACAAATGTGTTCTTTTGAAATGAAATACGACGAAATACGTTTAACTTTAACAATACCTATTTAGATTTTGACATCCCCGTAAAGTAGAACCGAGTCCTTGCAGTTCGCGACACGCGAATAACCTTTTACGATTACCTTTACGGCTGGCGGGATCATGCTTCGCCTTGACGGTAATGACAACAATGTACATTCCCGTAACGGGAACATAGTCTCAAGTGGCTTTTACTTCGCCGCTAACATGTGCATTACGTAGAGATATTATTTGTTAAGTGTAGAGGTTGTATAATGTTAAATACTTTGTAACTTTCATCTTTTGAATTGAGATGTAAGTTAATACGTCTGGCTACTAGGATTATAATATCTATGGTCTGGCGAATCATTTTCCCCTTGACGGTAATGACAACAATGTACATTCCCGTAACGGGAACATAGTCTCAAGTGGCTTTTACTTCGCCGCTAACATGTGCATTACATAGTGATATTATTTGTTAAGTGTAGCGGTTGGAGAATGTTAAATACTTTGTAACTTTCATCTTTTGAATTGAGATGTAAGTTAATACGTCTGGCTACTAGGATTATAATATCTATGGTCTGGCGAATCATTTTCCCGTTTGACGGTAATGACAACAATGTATATTCCCGTAACGGGAACATATCTGTGCGTCCTGTGAAAAGTGATACAAGTCGACTTATGAATTTGATTTTATTCTTGCTAATTCATCACAAAAATCCTCTATTTTTCTGCCTGATCAGACACACAAAAAATCCTAAATTTATCCGTCTGATCGGACAGAATAATAGAGGATCAGGAGGAAAATCAAATTCGATATAAGTCGACTTGTACCATTTTTTACAGGACGCACAAATATTCTCAAGTAGCTTTTACTTCGCCGCTAACACGTGCATTACATAGAGATATCATTTTGTTAAGTGTACCGGTAGGAGATGTTAAATAACTTGTATTTGTAGTTGTGTTCATTTTCTAGGTTGAGATATAAATTACTTCTACGTCTGGCCTTGAGGATAATGACTGAAAATTACATACCCGTTACGGGAACATATTCTCAAGTGGCTTTTACTTTGCAACTAACAAGTTATATCTGAGATACAACTCTGTAACATCTACTGTCATATGTGAGTGTAAGTCTGACAACTTCCAGATTTCAGACTGTCATGTCACTCAGTTGCAAAGTTTCATTGTGACCCGTTTAGATGCCTTATATTTGTATACATATAATAACGCCAAAGTCCACATGATTATCTTATCTAACATAATCTAAAATAAAATTAACTAACCTTAATTTTTATAAGAAATCATAAAAAATACAAATATTTTTTTCCACCGCTACTTAAAAAAAATGAAATGAAATGACACCCCATTTTATCCGTCGATAAAATGGGGAGTTTCCCTGATTTTGATATATGCACTTTATGAAGACTCACATTGTATTATTTGGCCATTTTTTGAGGTGGCCATCTTGGATTTGAAATTTTTCACAGTGTATTGTGTTCCACTATTTAAACCCTTTTATTTAATATCGAGGGGGGTTGTCATAGAATATGTTAATCCGACATTTTGTGGCGGCGGCAATCTTGGATCAATTTCAATTAAAAATAGCTAAGTACACTCCCCACTAATTCACATTTCAAACAAAAAGAAACTAAATCAAAATCGTTCGGGCGCTACGATGCCATAGACAGACACAGACACAGACACAGACACAGACACAGACACAGACACAACACACACACACACACACACACACACACACACACACACACACACACACACACACACACACACAAATGTCAAAATTATCACACCCCGTCGGTTTTTCGTCGGGGTTTAAAAATAAGTTAAAAGATAGGGCCTGGCTCTGGCTAACTGTACAGGATACAATTTAAAGTAAATGTTATCTTTTAATTGTTGGTGATACTATACTTTCAAAAAAAATGTATTAAAATACATCTGCAGGAGGACTAAAACTACTCGGGGTTATTTAGTTTTTAATCTTGCAGCGCCGAAGTCTATATTTTCTTTTCGTTCCTGTTAAATTGAAATCTAAATAACTAAATATTATTGGAACACTTTATCAGCACGAGTACTTTAAGTAATTCTTCCTCAAATAATATTTTGTTTCCTTTCAACGGAGAACATTTTTTAGTTATTCTTCCTAAAATAATCATTTTTTTTTCTTTCAACGAAGAACTTTGTTTTTATTTATCTAAAAGCTGTAAACATGTAAGCGAGACACGCCGCGCCACTTAGGAACAGATAAACGCTAATGCGCTGCTGGCCTTTTATCATATTGTTTTTGTGGAAAAAAAATGGATTGAGAACCTCTTCCTTTGTAGTCAGTACAAAAGGTAGTGGAGCTTGAAAAGTTTTTTAATACCACGAGTCCTTGAATGAAGTCTAAGCTTAGAAGAAACTTTTGAACTTAAGCTAAAACTTAATCCTACGTATTTTAATCTGACGAAAAGTTTTGTGGCCCTGGAACATCGCCAGACAAAGCATCTTCCACTTTGAGTGTACAATACAACGTACCATATTTGAAAGGCTAAACGTTTCTCTAAGTATATTGATAAGATGGAATGATATTGTTTCGTTGCCAAAAAGAACCTTGAAAAGAATCAGTTCCGCATACAAAACGCACAGCTTTCCATATTACATTCTCAATTAGTGGACAGACAACACATTGTATAGGTACAAATTTGTTTGAAGCACCGATTTCACTCTCACTTGCTTCACTTAAGGCGAAGGGTAAGGCATTGTAGCGATGCCAATCAATTGGAAAACCCGTAAAATATTTTAATAATCATGCACGAAATGTTTGTGCTCGAAAACTGATTAGCGCGAAAAGCGGCAACTTTTGGCGTTAACCAATTTTTTTAGTACAAAAATAAACCCAAAAGTAGTGCAAAATATAAATATATACTATACAGGTTTGCCGGGTCTCCAAAGATTGTTAAAAATTGATTCAGTTTACTAGATACCATTTTTAATTAAATGGTTTTGCTACTTTGGCATATTTTGCCATTTAAGGAGAGAATACCGACCGTGTTGTCTTCAGAAGAAAGTTCTTTTCCTACAGAATAACAACATTTTCTATGCATTGTACGAAAACTAATCATAAATGATGTGGCAGCGTAATGGAAAATGGAACATGTAACAGAGGTTTGCACTTCGCACACCCGTGTTCATTCTCACGAAATGCATGCACGGAACTTTTTATATTAAACCTTTAGATTAATTAGTTAAGCGGGCAGCAAAAATGCTCGTCTCTTTACAAAAACACTGGTGGGTGACATTAGTATCTTAAACCGCTTATCATCGAGGGATTATAAAGGAGGGATACTTTTGTTCTTTTTAGCCTTCTACAAAATTAATTGGTATAATAAAGTTATTAACTAAAACAAATGGGCTCAAAACTAAAGTGAGCTGACCTAGTAATGATTTTTATAAATGAATGACAAATTTATTGACACAACAAATACATAACAGATATCACATGAATTAAAATATGGGAACAATGATAAAAACCATAATAATTATATAAAATACAAATAACACACATCATGCATTGGGGTTATTTGAAAAATTGAAGTAAGGAAGGATTGACATGAAGGAAGTAATCGTAGTGTACAAAAATTAGGAAAGAGAAAAGAGAAAGTAAACAAAAAAAAAAACAAAACAGAGAAGACAAAAACACTTCATAACCTAGTAGTATCGTAATGCCCTATATCGTAAGCGGCAGTGGCGCCATCATTTATTTTCACGACTTCACTGGGAGAGCCAAATCGATTCCCACAACTACTGGGAGAGTGACAATCGACTGTGAAAATCAACTTCCAAGAGTCGAATTAATACCACTTCTGGGCCCAGTAAAATTACAATACGATGGCTGGAGGATACGCACAAATGTCGAAATAGAGAAGATTGTGGACACGCCTAACATTATTGGCGAGACCAAGGCGCATCGCCTTCGCTGGCTTGGCCACCTCGAGAGACTGGACGAGCATCGTCTCGTGAAGAAGGCCGGCCTAGGTATCGCTGGAAAGACGTCGTCGAAAATTATCTGCGAGAACTTCAGGCCAGTTACTGGCGACAAGTAGTGCAGGATCGACCAAAGTGGCGTTCTTTGGTTTCGGAAGCCAAGACTCGTTTTTGGGTCACTGAGCCAGTAGAGTAAGTAAGAACATGGCTATCTGGATGTAGTTATTGATGGTCTTGTGCGTTGTTACCATTACTTAGCTATCACACATGTTGCAGCTACCCCAGTTTTTTAACATTATAGGGGATAGTAAGTGATCGCTGCTGTCCATGTTAGAAGTTTGGTTAGAACTTTGCAGAAAAATGATTTCGTGTTTCCAAAAACACATTAACCGATAGGTTGGTCGTTACTTTGGCTCTGGTCACTATCCACTCTTGCCCTTATGAACTATTTTATGCTGGAGGCGACAATCGAGCAAGCGGGTCACCTGATGTAAAATTAACATCGCCGCCTATGAACATTTTAAAGAAGTGGATCAGAAACAAAATGTCAGAATGGTTATTTGATAACTTTTTACCTGTACTTGTTTAGCGGTAGATAACATAGGTACATCCTGTATGCTATCTACCGCTGATTCAGAATGTCAATTTCTACTGAAAAGCAAACAATTTGGACAAGATTGTGACACACAAAATCTTTTTCTTCTTCGGCAGCTTTTATTTGCCCGCTGTAGAGAAAAGAAGAGCTGTGTGTGATCGTATCAGAAATGATGAGATCCGTAGAAGAACTAGAAGCCACAGACATAGCCCAAAGGCCGTTGGGGCGGAAAGGTCCTCGCTTGGAGGCCACGTACAGGAAGTCGTAGCCGTGGCAGGCCCCCCAAAAGGTGGACCGACGATCTGATGAAGGTCGCGGGAATCCATTGGATGCGGGCGGCACAATATCGGTCTGTGTGGAGAACATTGGGGGAGGCCTATGTCCAGCAGTGGACGTCTATTGGCTGAAATGATGATGATGATGATAGAGAAAATGCTTCTTGACTTTGTTCTGTCATCGGTCTATCTGAACCACGCTGCTCCAGTTTAATCCGTGATGTGGTTGGACCATCTGGCAGTTTGTCCGCCAACACTCCTCTTTCCATCTCTTAGTCTACATTCGGGATTCTCAAGAACATCCTTGCTCCACCTCTCATCTCCTTCTGCACACATGGCCGGCTCACACATCGACATTCCGACTTTTTATTCTCCAGCGAGATGGCAGCACAGATCCACTTAGCTTTCTATTTCGGTACCCTGGGTTGGCTTTAAAATTGAATCCATTTGCACCGAGTGCGGAGCTAAATAATTCAATTTGTAAATCTCAGTTCTGCAGTAAAGGGAGCAATGGCGCAAGTCTTACAATACGTTGAATCCGAATAGATTGAAGGTTGTAGAAACTACGAGGAATTTGCGTATTATTCTACTCTGAGTTGCCAAACAGAAACTGTTTTAGGTATTTACTTACCTACTTAGATAGTTTGACAGTGATAAAGCTAGCAACGTATGTACTGTCAATATCGAAGTGAGACGATACCCACCTGCGGATAACTTATTCGAGGCTGGCCAAACGGCTCTCATAGAGTAAGGCTTTCCTTTTTTTATATCATAGGGGGCAGACGAGCAGATGGATCACTTGATGGTAAGCAATTGCCGCCGGCGATGGACACCCGCGACACCAGTGGAGTCACAAGTGCGCTGCCAACCTTTAATCCCTCCCCCCTTCTCTCGGTTTGGGCCTCCGGTACGCTCACTCACGCAGCTAAACACAGCAAAGTGATGCTTCATGCAGGCATTTTTTTTTTTTACAAAAAACCATAAAGCAACATCGGGCTGTGTTTCGCCGAGTGATTGAGTGAAGGTAGTGGAAGCCCAATTTGGAGTAAGGTGTTACGGGTGTTCTTGTGGGCGGAAATCATTTACCATCAGATCTGGTAAAAAGCCATCTGCCAAGTTCTGATAAAACTTATTAATTATTTTAAAATACCAACTTACATTATGCCACACAACTCCTTAGTCAGAACCTCGTATGATTAAAAATGCATTTAATTTGAAGGTATGTACAATTTTACTAATTTTAAAGTGGATAAAATTAACTTCGACGCCCTGTTCGTCTAGTGACTTAAGTATCGGACCGTGATCTTGGGGTCCTGGGTTCGATTCCCGGTTCGAGCACCAAAGTATGTTTCGAATTTTCCGAACATATCTCGGGTTTGTGATGATCACCAATCCGCATTAGGCAAGCGTGGTGATTAAGCATTATCCCATCATAGCACCTAGCGATAGCTTGATTGCTATGATGGAGGCCTTTGCCCTGCAGTGGGACAGTATTTATAGGCAGATACAAAAAATTAACTGCAGCTTTTTGCGACAAATTAGGTACTCACTGAATAAAAAGGGATACTAACTCGAGTGTAAATTCAAGAATGCCTGCGACAAGATGAGATGATGACATTCGAAGGCTGGCTGGCGTGGGCTGGATGAGAGTGGCCGAAAATCGGGAGCAGTGGCGTGCATTAGGGGAGACCTATGTTCAGCAGTGGACGAGTGAGGGTTGCTGATGATGAAATTCAAGAATGCAAATAGAACGGAAACGGACGCATATATTATTATGCTTACAAGCACAAGTACCGTTTCATCATTCTTAGAATGACATTCCTAAGGTTTCCAAAAACATGTGCACCGTACAATGATACCACAACAGTGCCGCTTTTCATATTTTACGCGCCGCGAAAAGCTGCCGTTTGAAAATCGCATTGCATATTGCAACCGTGAAAGCCAATAACGTGCAATGGCAATCGATCTAGCTGCAAATTGAACAGAATGCCAGAAAGGGTGAAATGCACTCGGTAAGGGTTCCTCACAGATTGATTTAAGGGACGTGATAGAAATCAAGCAGGGTGTTCGGCATTGCTTCGGTAGATGTCACTGTGCATAATTACATTGCGCTAGCAAAGCGTTCGACCGAAATTAAGACCTCGAGCCGCCAAATTTTTTTTACATTATGGCATACAAACGAGCAGACATCTCACCTGATGGTAAGAGATTACAGGCGCCCATGGACATCTGCGACACACGGGGCATCACAGAGGCATTGCCGGCACTTAAGGGAGGAATAAGCTCTTTCCTTGAAGGTCAACCGGTTCTATCAGTTCCTAGCTTAATCAGTTCTAAACCGGTTACCAAACAGTACGATGCAATTAAATAGAAAATTAATCAGACAGAACAGGTCACCAGGTGGTTTCATTCTCCGTCTTCCTGCCTGGACCTCAAGAATGCCTTCTACAAGCTGAGTTCACGAACCTTACAAACGACGGTAATCTTAGTTTACCCTTGGTTTAACAATACTAATAAATGACTACAGCTTGGTTAAAGTGTAATTACCGCTATTTAGTTATTTATTTCAAACAAGTTAAATATTACATTTACAAGGTATTCTTATGCCATAATCAGTGTAACATATACCAGCGTTGGTTTTACTGTACACTAATGTTCGCTATCGAATGCGTTTAAACAAAGTAAATATCCTACAAAGAAGTTTGTTGTTTTTTTAGCACATTTCAAATATGTATCTTATTACATAACTAAAAATATGTTAAACGACTAAAAATAATTTCAGCAGAGACAATTTTCTTGTTTCGTACTTTCTAGAGCGTGTTTTTTGGTAGTCGGGTTTTACATAGTTTCTAAACTTTATTTTTTATACCTACCCATGTTACCAGAGCAACTACTGGTTGATCGTCAATTCATGGCATTGATCAACGTCTCTCGTCTCTGTCGCTACGCGCTTGCCAAATCGGCCGTGGTCACGTTGAGGCGTCCTTGTTGGTGTTAGAGGCGGACACAGCTTTCCTCACGGTCTCTCGCCATCTCCCTCTGTTTACAGACTGTCTGGCACAGTCTGACACGATGTTTCCTATTGCAGATTTCACTTGATCAGTCCAGCGCATTATTGATCTGGTTCCCTCTATCCTCCCCTGAACGATCAGCCGCTCTATCGAGTCGTTATCACGCCTAGAGACGTAGATTGTCGTTTGTTTTTTTTATTCGAAAAACGTCGACTATCGAATGCCATCGATTGTTGTTATCGACCAACATCAATTAAGGCGTCGATTCGATAGATTGATGTGGAAGGAATTGCTGTGGGTTATGCTCCCTTTAAAAACAAATGACGTAGACTTATCTATTTTACTACTGATGTGGTAGAAACGATCGATCAACGTCCACTTATACGTCGAGTTTCTCTGCACAAAGTGGATGCTGTCAATTTGAAACTTTGTGTTTAAAGGATATTGATCGAAGAATACGATTTTATGCCATTGATATGCAATTTGTAAATTATATCCTTGAATGTTTGCTTAGTCATAAAAAAATCTATCAACTAAATGACGCCATCTATTCAAAGAAACATATCACAAGAAAGTGATTAATCTTTTAAGGGTTCCAAAAGCAAAATAGAGAACCCTTAAATCACTCATGTGTCAATCTGTCAACTCCTTGTTTACTTCGACGGAGCACTACACACACAGCAGTTACTTTTTGTTTATTAACGTTATCAAGTGTTACAAAGCAACATCTGACAAATAAAAGTCATTGATTGTTAGTAAATGTAGTCGTGTTGAACCCAGTAGGTTCAACACGACTACATTTACTAACAAGGAACTCGCTATTTACTAACAAGGAAGGAGAGATCGCTACTCCTTAGCGTTAAGGAGTAGCGATCTCTCTGATTTCGCGGATGTTTATGGGTGGCGTTTGATTACTTTCCATCAGGTGATACACTTTCTCGTTTGTTGCCTCTAGCTAAAAAAAAAGAAATCAACAAACAGTAACAAGTATAAAAGTTGTAGTATGTTACTGAACGTTACCGTGTTGCAGAATGTTGCTCAAAAAAAAGTAACTGCATTGTGGATGCACTGTAAATAAGAAAGTCGGACACATTTTTTTTTTGGGATAAGGAGTAGACGAGTAGACGGATCACCTGATGGTAAGCGATTACCGCCGCCCATGGACACTTGCAACACCAGAGGAGTCACAAGTGCGCTGCCGATCCTTTTATAAAGGAATACGCTCTTTTTGATGTTGGATTTTGGGATTATTTTTTTTAATAAAATGAAAAAGTTACAAAAATAGATGACTGTTAAAAAGCTATTATAATATAGGGACGGGTGATGTAAAATCAAATATAACTATATCATATTTAATCATTAATTGTAAATCAATTAATAAGATCATCATCAGTCATTACTGGAATCCGTGGACTGTCATTGGCGTGAAATTGGCAGTGTGTGTTTCAAAATAAATGTTCTCGAATTCCACGCATCCCAAGTCCCGAACAATCAGAATTATCAAGGTAGTAAATTAGCATTTTTTTTAATGAGAAAGGGAGGAAAACGAGCAAGCGAGTCACCTGATGTTAAGCGATCACTGCCGCCCATGGACATCAGCCACACCAGAGGTGGTTTCATTAATTGCAGTTTTATATACTAGGCGTAGAATTTGAATAGGTATGTGATTTCAAAATGACTGTTGATGTTGATGAGTAATTTGTTCTTTGCTCTTATTAACTTGGGCAGGGCCCGTGAAGTATCGCACCTTAATAAATATTCAGACCTAATGCAATAGAAAACTAAATTTGGGAAACAGCCAATAAAGATTCGTATGTCACGATATTAAAAAGGAAATCAATGTCATCTAGAAATTGTATACAAAGATGTTACGTTTTAAGAGTTGCTTATCTTGCTATGCTTTCTACACTTATAAATAAAAATAGGTCAAATTAATTTTTGGATTAGGTCTCTATAATTCTGAAGGTGTGATATCGTCATTTAAGATGACAAATGTGCAGGACGAGTATATGTAGGTACAATAAAACGTGTATTTACTAGACGTGTAAGTTTAAATAATGAATATAACTTTTAAACAGAAATAAATAAGGTTCTGAACCCTCTATCAACTAGTTTAACTCGCAGTTAACGAATAGTTTTTTACTTTCATAACACTAAATTGATTCAATAATTCAGCCAATTTCCGGACTTGTCATCCTGCTTGAGCGCCATTGTATAGCGAGGACATACTTTTATGTATTGAATAATATTATAAAAATAAATGTGTGCCATGTGGTCCCCGGCAGAGTAGAATAGGCCACCCTCACTCTTACCGAGGTGTCGTAAAAGGCGACTTAGGTAAAGCTGCTGGCATGATCATCAGCACCCAGAGAAAAACTCTGCATTTATATCAAAACCCTCGCCAACCAAGCGTGGTGAGTATGGCAATCACCCCTCATGTGATGGAGGGAGGCCCGTGCCCCAGCAGTGGGGACTTAAATGGGTTGATGATGATGATAAAAATAAATAGGTATATTAGCACAGTAATAATAATATCCTCCAACCGATTACGGCTACGGCGGCCAATCTCAACGATCAGCCACGTACGCAGGATATATTATAGTGCTCAAGTGTGTGTGCCCACAATGCACTCTCTATTCCCTTACCCTTATATTACTATGGGACACCAGGGTAACACAACCGGAGAGGGATTGGGCGCAACGCCTTAACGTGCTTTCCGAGACACGGGGGTACAAGACCGCCCACTTCCAGACTCCTGGCACTAAGAATTTCTTACCGAAAACTTAGGTACAAATTTTTGGCCCTCTTGCGCAGCCGTCGTTTTATAGTGGAACCCTCTAACCACTACGCTATCAAGGCAGTCATTAACACAATATCACCATATAAAAGTAGCTACAGGCAATGGATGCTACTGCAAATGTGCTCTATATGCAGCCAATCGATTCAATATATCGAGTGGCGGCCAAGGACGGAAATAGAAGTTCCGTCTGTCTAATAACTTATTCATTAGGTGCTTGGAGATCATCGTCAGCCCATTTAAGACCCCACTGCTGGGGCACAGGCCTCCCTCAATCACATGAGGGGTAGTTGCCTTACTCACCACGCTTGGCAGGCGGGTTGGCGAGAGTTTTGATATAAACGCAGAGTTTTCCTTCTCTGGGTGCTGATGATCATGCCAACAGCTTTACCTTAGTCGCCTTTTACGACACCTCGGTAAGAGTGAGGGTGGCCTATTCTACTCTGCCGGGGACCACACGGCTTGGAGATAATCATTGTTAATTAATAAAACCTTTGTGGTTAGTAGAGTTTATTTGAAGCCATCTAAGTAATAAGAAGAAAACTGTCAGACGATTTAGGATGTCAATGTAAAATGTAATGTTTTGACCATAGAATTATAATCAAGTGATTATATTCTCTTTGATTATAATAAGACTAGAAACCTAGTCTGTGCCCACATTTGAAGCAACTCAAATGGAGCCGTACAGCTCCAAACGCCCGGACCGCTCCGTAGTCGTCAATGTCAATACCTGTCGAACGCACCTTGCGAAAATTAATTTACTATGACGATTTGTGCGGTAAAATTTTGTCACAATGATTCGGAAAAGCATAAGAAGTGTAATAACATTACATTTCACAGGTAAACCTTCAATATTTCCTAGTATGTTCTGTTTTATAAGCTAAAAATACAAACGGATTAATGCTAAGTGTTACCCGATAACGCTGCGCAGCCGCGACGTGTTCGCTGCGTCGTCGCTCCGCTTTTAAAAGGCACGCAATCCGCCAGTGTGGCATCTCCTTTTTGCATGAGACTCCTAACATCCAGACTCTGTTATCAGAGTCTAATGATGTACCAGACTTATTTTGTAAACTCAGGATATCTACTTTTGTTATAAATTCATTTTTTTTATAAATTTGTTATAAATTATCTATGTATATATTATTGGGTATTTATGGATTGTTTATTATTATTTATGTAATGTAATAATATTAATATATAAAATAATGTATATTTCTGCCATTCTCAATTTCATTTGTTAAACTACTTTGCACTGCCTTCCCTTATTACGAATACGATATTTCTTTCCTCTACCCAAAGGTTGTCTGGAAGAAATCGCTACAAGCGATAAGACCGCCTTATTGTACTGTCTGTTGCTGTTGTATCATGCTTGTATTTTATTTTTGTGCAATAAAGAATATCTATCTATCTATCTACCTAAAAATTTTGGCCCAACCCTATAATCGAATCCGGGCTTTAAATTCGACCCACAGGCTAATGTGCTACCGAGGCAGTCAACGACTTCTTATAGAAACGGGATGAAAAGCTAGGAGAATTAAGATTCATCTTATACTAAACTAGTAGGTATACGTATGTACCTAGATTATTGTATTCGTTGCTCGAATTTTTTTACGTAATAGGACGCAGGCGCACAGACGGATCATCTGATGGTAAGCGATTGCCACCGCCCATGGACACCCGCAACACCGGCGGAGTCACAAGTACGCTGCCAACCTTTATTACTTACTAGCTTTTGCCCGCGGAGTTGCCCGCGTAGTATTCGTTTTTGCTTATCCCGCAGGAACCTGGCTTTTTTTCCGACCTAATCCTATGTCCATCCCCTGGTTCCTAACCTACCGCTCCCCCAATTTTTAGCCAAATCAGTGCAGTCGTTCTTGAGTTACAAATAGTGTGACGTGGTGTAACTAACACGATTTTCTTTTATAAATATAGATATATTGGAAGCAATAGCCATAATAATTAATGCTGTATAGCATTATGTCCGCCAATTGTACTTTATTTTCGTGTGCAATAAAGAATAAATAAATAAATAAATAAATAGCATACTTTTTGGAACGCCTTGTTGGTCTAGTGGTTTGAGTGCTGGGCCGTGATCTCGGGGTCCTGGGTTCAAGTCCCGGGTCGAACAAAAAGTATGTTTCGAATTATTCGAACATAAGTAGCTCCAGCTTGTTATCATCAATCCGCATTAGGCAAGCATGGTGATTAAGCCTAATCCCATCATAGTAGCAATGACTTGATTTCTATGGTGGAGGCCATTGCCCTGCAAAAAGACAGTATATAGGCTGATACTTTGCTTTTAGCATACTTTATTTCTTATTTTTTTATTCGCATCAATAGCAAACAACTATAAATTTCTCAGCCCTCCACCTGTCCCTCGAAGGGAATGTGTTTTCATTACTTAATTGGCCAGCAACATGCGGGATAGAACTACGGGCAAAAACTTTTCGGCCGACCCTTGTCAACGAATTGTATATATTATATAATTAAATATATTTGCTTGCAACTACATTGTCTAAATGAAAATCTACGTGGGACTTGATTGTGAAGAAAATGTAGGGATTAAAATGTTTAACTTATGTAAATTAAATAATGTAGATAAGTGGCCCGCTCTCACTTCATTTCAAACTGTTTCAAGGCTTATAGAACATGTCATCATCATCATTTCAGTCAATAGACATCCACTACTGGACATAGGCCTCCCCCAATGTTCTTCACACAGATCGGTCCCGTGCCGCCCGCATCCAATGGATTCCTGCAATCTTTCACCAGATCGTCGGTCCACCTTGTGGGGGGCTTGCCACGGCTGCGACCTCCTGTACGTGGCCTCCACTCGAGGACATTTCCGCCGCAACGGCCGTCTGTTCTCCTTGCTATGTGCCGTGCCCCTTGCCACTTGAGGCATACAATAGAACATATTATCATTTCAGCCAATAGACGTCAACTGCTGGACAAGGCCCCCCCAATGTTCTCCACACAGATCGGTCCTGTGCCGCCCGCATCCAATGGATTCCCGCGATCTTCACCAGATCATCGGTCCACCTTGTGGGGGGCTGAACATGTATTAGTTTCTAAATGTACCAATAGATGGCGATAGATATCGATGCTTACTCGTCAATATACGTTTAATGATAGATTTACGTCTTTATTAGTCTAGATTAGGATTTTTAATGATGCCAGACTTTTTGCATGTTAGAAAGGGTGATCACATGTCACGTACTCACGTATCTCAAATTTTGATCACCAACTCTTATTCGGTCTAATAAATGAAAAGCCGGAGAAGTGCAAGTCGCAACGCGCGCACCGAGGGTTTCATATCAACTCGTTGATTATTCTTTTTTAAGTTATGGCTTCTACTGTGTTGCCCACGGCGAACACTTATATAACTCTGCCAACGTCGAGCGATTAAAGAGACACGTTTCTAATGAGAAATTCACCGGTGTAAGGATTTTAGGACTCGTTGATAAGAGTACGAGTTAATCATTAATAAACTGGTTTTTAAACTGGTAATTTACTTATCATCATAGAAAATAAACACTGAGTTCTGATGAGTTATGTATTTCATAAAAGAAGAAGGAATTAGTGTCTGCTAATTCCACCTTTTTGTATGCCGTTATCACTCTTGACAGAGTGGTCGTGGCCTGTTGGCCACGTGGGTGTTGGTGATAAGCTCACAAGAATGTTGGCAACCCTTTGTTTTCTTCTCCGGTAGGATCTCTAGGCTCTCACTCACTCTGAGAAATATAATACAGCGATAAGTCACTGCTTTTCTATGAGGCCGTGGTATTACCACGGTTGGGCCACGGCAAAAGTCTAAATCAAAAACAAAATCCCTATAGTTTCTGATTACCTTGTCCTAACACACGGTCATTTTTCGTTGTTACGTTTTTAGGAGTGGAACCCTAAAAAAGCAAACCGAACCATGGTTAAACCTGGAATTATTTCAATAGACGCAATATTTCTGTGAATACCGAATTTATACAGTAACAGAGATTACGTGACTTGATTTAAGGAATTGGTACCAGAAAGCCTCCCGCGCATTTTATGGGGCGAATTATCTTTATCCTGCTTTACGCTTTCGTCTGTTTGAGAGCTTAATAAATGACATTTTTGCGGGTTACTTAAGTGGACTGAATTTGAAATGCTATCAACACATCATGGAGGTAAGCATTTTTTGGTTTCGCAGGGGATCACCGCCAACCCGGATTGCAATGGAAACAGGGAAATCCCCGTAGCGGGGTCGGCTAGGTTATGTGATCTTTATCAATCTGCGCGTAACCACAAAATAGGATAAATAAGGTTTTTTTTACATTATAGCGAGTGATCACCGCCGCCCATGATTTATACTGATTGTAACGATTATGATTGTTTAATTAAAAAAACATCTTTGAATACTGAGAGGATTTCCATTTTTTGAAACAAACTCATGTTTTAATTTCTTCCTACAAGTGACCACTATATGCGTCTCAAAAATGTTTATTCATTCCTTCAAGTATTTAGCACTTTATTCACTTTTGTTAGCTAGAACGGTGTATAGAGCATTTTTGACGTTTGAAACAAAGAAAATCATACCTACAAGATTTTGGGAAGACGAATGAAAACTACTTTATAAAACCGTTTTAGATATCAAAAGTGTAACAAACATTTATGAATAAGGAACGTACTTTTTAAAAAAACTTCCATAATCACATATCACGATATTTCTTTCCTCTACCCAAAGGTTGTCTGGAAGAAATCGCTACAAGCGATAAGGTCGCCTTATTGTACTGTCTGTTGCTGTTGTATCATTCTTGTATTTTATTTTTGTGCAATAAAAAATATCTATCTATCTATCTACATCCTATTGGCGCCTTAAGAAACTTATACGCACGTATATAAATATCTTATGAACTTATGAACTATGGCTTTTTATGAAATAAGGTGCAGACGAGCAGACGTGAGGAGAGGAGAACAGACAGCCGTTGTGGCGGAAAGGTCCTCGAGTGGAAGCCACGTACAGGAAGTCGCAGCCGTGGCAGGCCCTCCACAAGGTGGACGGATCTGGTAAAGATCGCAGCAATCCATTGGATGCGGGCAGCACAGGACCGATCTGTGTGAAGAACATTGGGGAAGGTCTATGTCCAGCAGTGGACGTCTATTGGCTGAAAATGATAAGCAGACGTATCACCGCTTAGCGATTGCCAAAGGCGGTCATGGACACCTGAAATGTCAACGACGTCACAAGTGCGCTGCTGGAATTTTTAAAAAGAAGGCAAGTTTTGTAAGTGTGCGTAGACTGCCTCGGTGGCGTAGTGGTTAGTGGGTCGTACTATAAAGCGGCGATTGCGCAAGAGGTCTCGGGTTCGATCCCCGGGTAGGGCAAAAAATTTGTACCTATATTTTTGTCAGAAGTGGGCGTTCTTGCACCCCCGTGACTCGGAAAGCACGTCAGGCCGTTAGTCCTGCGCTCAATCCTCCTTCGGTCGTGTCACCCTTGTGTCTCATCGGAATAGAGAGTGCGCTTGTAGTTTGCGCACACACTTGAACACTATAATATATCCTGCGTATGTGGCTGATCGTTGAGATTGGCCGCCGTAGCCGTAATCGGTTGGAGGATATTAGGTATTATTGTTAGTTTGCTTAGCACGCTTTGTAAGAATTAGTTGTGGTGTCACACCATTTTACATCGGGCTGCAAGGAGTCCTCGCTACGTTTCCTTACTAAGCAATCACTTCAAAATACATTACACTATCAGTTATTATGATCAGCGATCCCAATCACTTAGTATCAAAAAAAAATTACTTTTGTAGCTGAAATACTTGTCAACCATTAAGCACGCAAACAAGATTGATTGACAAAGTTTGTTTTTGATCGATGACCCGAAGTTTTTCCCTGAAGAATTTCAGTAAATAATATAGGCACCATGGTTTATTTAAGCTACACTGCTAGTGTTTTACCGACACAAAAATAGAGCAAAAGCTGACACTATTATCAACTTACTAGGTTAGCGCAGCGACCCATAGTGAGTCTTGGCTTCCGATAAAAAAAGTCTCAATTTCGTTTGCTCTTGCGCAACATCCTGCCAGTCATTCACCAAGAGTCCGCGTAAATCCTTATCGACCTCATCTTACCAGCGGTATCCTAGACGGCCGACTGGTCTTCGCTCATTAGGACGTACCAAGTACCTACGCCCCCTTTACTGCATGATTTTCTCCCATTCTCTCAATTATCAATATAATATATTAAATACGCCTTATTGAGGCGTACTCTGTATATTATATGACAGATTTAAAAAAGTACTAGACTCTCCAAATCTAAAATCCATAGTCTGACTAAGCCGTGTATGACTTGTGTCCACACCGCGGATGGTCACACTGGTGTGGATACGAAGAATTCCATATTAAATTAATAAAACCATGACTCGTAGATACACTGCTAGTGCGTAAGCGTACCCCCGCTCAGGACGCTGAGATGAGCAGACGGAACACCGCTGATCGATTGCCTCCGCATGTGAACAATTGTGCTAGTCCGGGAGAAAGGAAAGGTCGTCATACCAGTGCAGTATTCCTTTCTCCCGGACTAGCTCACTCACTCGGCAAAACACAGCGAGCTACTTCACGCCGGTTTCCTGTAATGCCGTCACCGGCCCATAGATGCCGCAGCGTAGCTATCCCACAGTAAAAACGCATTAAATGGTGTCTTTTTATGAACGCTGAAAATAATTCGTTTTTTTTTGTTAAATGTATTGATGATTGATTATGAATTTGTTTTGAAACATTGAACTATTATTGCGTACTAGCAATAACTCACAGACGGAAAACAAAAAAAAAACACGACAAAAACATCACAAGCCGAACTTTGGCAGCGGCATAAAGAGTAGCAAACTGTATATTTTAGCCTTAACATTTAATGTGTGCCTGTTTATCACTTTTTACGCTTTTATACAGGAAAGATCCAAAAAGAAATTATTATTCCAAGAAACAAAACGAAATCTGAATAGCTATTTGACTTAAGGTACTGTTACACATGCTTATTTTCATACTTAATCCGTTGTCAGATTTATCTTAAATTTGGTACACACCTTTAGTTCCGATGACAATACAATATAGTAATATCAATAACGTTGTAAATCTAAGATGGCCGCCGGTGCAGAATGGCGGATTTCATATTTTTCCACAACCCCCTCAATATGGGCATCAAATGAAAGGGCTACACTACTACTACTAGTAGAATACTGTGATTACGACAAAATTTAAAATCCAAGATGGACGTGGTTACAAAATGGCATATTAGGTGAGGGCATGAGTAGTCGTGTCCAGAACAGTTATGTCCAAGATTGTGTGACGTTAAAAGGACAGATCAAGTCTCTGGAAGGGCTATGTTTGAGGAATTAGATTGTAATAAATTATCAGGTAAAAAACCATGTAATAATGATGCACTCAACGTAGGCATTTCCGTTAAATACTAAAAACTATAAAATAAAAAATCGGTAAAAAAAACTTTTAAGTTAAACAGTTTTATCTTATGTGCACTGAAAACTAGAAAATAATAATAACAATTAGGTATTTTGATCTTCTAGTTCAGAAATATTTTAATACCAAGCAGAAAAGCTTTTAGGCATGGGTATTAGACTAAAATAAAAACGTGGGGCCCCTCTGAAATCCTACCTATGGCAAAGCATATCTTTATACTTTGGTAGATCATGAGCTGGGCGTTCGCTGGTGAAGCCGCCACGGCTGGTTGTTGATTGTCAAAAACGATTATAGTAAGTCGATGCAATCCACAATTAGTATAGAAGAAAGTATTACAGCTAGAGATAAGCATGCTAATTTTGCATGCAAAAATCGCACACCCGGTCGATTTTTAAGCATGCTACCTATAGTGCTGGTGTAAGGGGAGTATGGCGAAGTGCTTTAGCACGTGTAAACAGGTTTGCTTATTATTAAGCGTGCTAATATATAGGTAACAGCATGCTTATTTGTTGCAGCATTACCCTATAGGTTGTTTAGTATTCGGTAATATCTGTTCTGTTGAGAATATCCAAACTCGTATCTTTAGTTCTTATAGTAAATAAACTGTGCTAAATTACATATAATTTATATTATTGATAGCAAATGTGGACAGTTTCTTTATCATGCTCATATTTAGCATGTTTAAAAAGCATGCTACAAATGAGCATGTGTAACAGGAGATTAAGATATCAAATCGAAAAATAGTGAATAAAACTTAAGGCTTAGTTAAAATAAGTTCAACCTCACTATTAAAGATCCGAACTCCCTCAAACTGCAAGCAATTTTCTCAATAAAATCCAAAGCTTTAATAATAACGAATGCAGGTTACAAAGTTGGATAAAAGATAAGCAGGAAATTAGAAACAACTAGAATAGCGAAACCAGATGGAAAGGCAAGTGCAGAAAACTTGAGACCGTGGAACACTTCCCAGAGGGTCACAAAGGAAATTAAAAATATTTCTAAGAAAACGACAGACTTAGATATTCATTTAAACTGCGATTATGTACTTCCCCTCGGAAGATAGCGCATTAAGCAAGACAAGGTTTTTGCGTGGGTTAATCTGATCAATTCAAAAATCTATAAGGTGCTTGATCTTCAATCTCGGAAATTCGACCAATTCTGTTGAAAAATTAATTTCAGTGCCTATTCATTATTTCGTATACTTCATTTCCCGAATTCATTTTCTGATAACAAAATGTACTCTTAAACAAGTTTTTGCAATATAATTGATTCAGTATGTAAGTGCGAGTATTTCTTGAAAATGACGCATATATGCCCTAGTTTATTTGACATTAATCATTTATTTCATTTTCATATAGGTAATGGCACCTAGGTAGCCACTACCATTTTTCCTACTGCTTCTTTACTGGATAACCTCATCTTACACATATCACAGTAGGTACAAATATACATTACATACATACCTAATAAAATATTATACTAACAGTACATATGTAAATAATTGGGAGAAAAAATGTGGGAGAGCCACGCTTAGGCATGAATGGGCCGGCTCGACCGGAGTGATACCACTGCCTCACAGAAGACCGGCGTGAAGCAGCGCCTGCGCTGTGTTTCGCCGTGTGAGTGAGGTTACCGGAAGGCCCAATGGGGGGGAAGGGGAAAAGGTTGGCAGCGCACTTGTGACTCCACTGGTGGTGCGGGTGTCCATGGGTGGCGGAATTGCTTACCATCAGGTGATCCGTCTGCTCGTCTGCCACCTCTCATATAAAAAAAAATTGGTACAAAATGGTTATGCGCTAAATATAGAAATAAAAAATTCTTCATTCATTCAATATACGTAGAAAAAATCAAAAACAAGCATGGCATCGTGGAAACTTCCAAATATGTAAACATATTTATTTGGTTTTGAAACATCAAATAGCTTTCCTGTAAAAATAAACAACATAAACCGACATGTAGCAGGTTATCAAATAGGAGGCTATCAGGGCTAGGTCCGTCAAGAATGCTGGCAGCGGTATGGAGGCATACCCCAAAACTACAGCCAGCCGCGAGATGCTGTATATCCGGATTAAGGTAACTCCTAATCTTACAGGTGGGTGGGTAGTGACGTATAGGGCTCCAACTATCCAGAATGGGGCTAAATTCTTGAGCTCAGATAGATAAGCCCTCCTCACGATGTCGGGGTTGTCGAACACACCTTTGTTGACCCACGTCATGGCCGCCATGGGACTGAGGGCCAGCAACTTGATGGCAAGTAACGCCGCGTGCACCATATAAGTTTGAGATAGAGGGCTATCTAGGGATATCGTTATATTCATCGGCAAACACTTTTCTGTATTTTTATAAATCACATTTTGCTTGACATTCTCTTTGTTCTGGTTGTCAGATTGACATCCTTTAAATGTATTGGACGTTTCGTTGTACGATTCTATTATTATTGCTAGAGCGATGATAGCTCAGTGGATAAAAAGGGCGTCGTGATTCGAATGGAGCATGCACCTTGGGAGTTTTCAAATCTAACTGCATATTTATACCTTTAGCTCGGCGGGCAGGGAAAATATCGTAAGTAAACCTGAATGTTGCGGATAGTTTCCCAAAATTGGTGGATATCTACAATATTTGATTCTGAACGTATACCGTATGTCAGCCGTGTGGTCCCCGGCAGAGTAGAATAGGCCACCGTCACTCTTACCGAGGTGTCGTAAAAGGCGACTAAGGTAAAGCTGCTGGCACGATCATCAGCACCCAGAGAAGGAAAACTCTGCATTTATATCAAAACCCTCGCCAACCCGTCTGCCAAGCGTGGTGAGTATGGCAATTACCCCTCATGTGATTGAGGGAGGCCCGTGCCCCAGCAGTGGGGACTTAAATGGGCTGACGATGAGGTGTACCCGTGATCCATGGTCGGGTTCCCCTGTGTAAGGGTTGTGAAGGTCAGATGACAGTCGCTACATGATAATTACCAGACTTCACGAATCCTGGATCATGATCTAAGCATACCCCGTGGAAATTACACGCGAATATAAGGGAATTTTAATTTTAAATAAATAAATATTTCACAACATCACTTACATTGATCTGACTCCGAAATAGGTAGCTCAAGCACCTGTGTTACGGATATCAGAACCAACAGCGGAATTACAAATATATACATATAATACTTTTCTTTTGTAAATACATACTTATAATACATAGAAACACCCAGACCAATACAAACAGACATGTTCATGCACACAAATGTTTGTACTGTGCAGGGATCGAACCCGCAACCCTTGCACCAGACGCAGCGTTCACTGCCACTGATCCAAATGGGTCGTCAAAGGATTCTATTATCATTATCATCATTAAGATTGTACTTAGAGAATTGTCTAAGAGATTGTACGATCCGACTACAAAAAATCTACATACATACACTGCCGCACTCAGAAACGTCAAAGTTACTTTAATTGATTTAAAGTGACAGACCAGATGGCGCAATTGGTAGTGACCCTGCCTCTTACGCCAAAGGTCGTGGTTCGATCCCCACCCTGGACAAACATTCGTGCGATGAACACTTGTGTTTGTTCGGTGTCTGGGTGTAATATATGTATTTAAGTATATATTTGTGTTCCTCTGTTGTCTGATATCAGTAACACAAGTGCTTAAGCTACTAAGTCAGGAATCAGGCCAACGTATGAGATGTTGTGAAAATTATTATTACCTATTCTACTTAGTACTTAAGAAAAAATAATGACACTTATTCCAATACGCATAAAGACTTTTCATAATTAAGTAAGTGATCATTTAGCTTAATTGACGTCTCTGAAGGCGGCAGACAGTTTAAGAAGAGTATTGTGACCTTAGAAGGTATTCGAAAGATGCTAGTAGATATTATAAGAACGTACGCCTTCCGAATGGGAAGTATCTAGTATATTTTGCAGGGTTAGTTCGATAAGGTTACCTAGTTCCTGTTGTAATAATAACCTAATCAAATTTTTATGCTAAATGTACATCATTTTCCTACGAAGCATTATGTCGAAAACGCTATGAATTGTAGATAAGATCTTTGTGCAACATATGAAGAAGCAATAAACATATTGAATTGAAAAAAAAAAAAATGAATTGAATTTAAATAACGATACAAAAAAAAATGATGAAGACAAAACAATTAGGAAATGGGACTGAACCTACACTCATCAAACTGTTCCCCAAAGGAAAACTTGAACCATTCTTATAGGGGCTGGGATTCTCGCAAAATTTTGGAGATTAACTTTATTTTTGTTTGCGATACAAAAACTTCAGAGAGCCTTTTTCAGTGAATTCGTAAAGAAAAATCAACAAGTCCCGAAAAGTTCAAAGATTTGGAGCAAACAATACATTGCTTATTCCGAAAGGTTGCTTTACGTTGACTTAAGAAGAAAAGTTCATTGAAATACAAATATTTTTTTTTTGTTTAGTTCCTTCTTAAATCGTATTTTAAAGAAGGTATTCATGACGAATCACATTACAATACAGCTGCTAATACATTAAATTGCATAAAGTATAAAAATATTATTTTACTATAAAAATTCCAATCACTCCAAAAGGTTGATTTTTATGTGACAGGTGACAGACGAACAGACGGATCACCTGATGGTAAGCGATTGCCGCCGCCCATGGACACTCGCAATAGTGCCAACCTTTAAAATAGGTATCTCTAAAGTCAATTATATTATTTATATAAATTGACTGACTTATATAAATTGATGACTTTAGAGATACCTATTTTAAAGGTTGGCACTATTGCGAGTGTCCATGGGCGGCGGCAATCAATATCAGGTGGACCGTCTTTTTTTTACAACAATTTTGGTTTACAATTTAAATATTGGAAAGTCTGAAATCTTTTTTCAAAGTGACTACATTTTCCACCGTTAGCTCGGCGGTGAGAGAAAATTTCGTGAGGAAACCTACTTGTTTCGGATAGATTATGAAACGTGTAACCATGATTCAGTAGGTCTAGTTCCCGTGTCAAAGGGTTGAGAAGGTCCGACGGCAGTCGCTTCATTGCAATTACCAGATTCGCCAAATCCTAAATTATGGTCCAAGCGTAGGTGCCTCTGACCAGGGGATCTGGTGAAGGTCGCGGGAATCCATTGGATGCGGGCTGCACAGGACCGATCTGTGTGGAGAACAATGGGGGAGGCCTATGTCAAGCAGTGGACGTCTGTTGGCTGAAATGATGATGATGATGAATGATGTAGGTGCCCCGAGCTCTAGAGCGACAGCTTTGATGAGGAAAATCATATGAATAAACTACCTAGAATTAAATGATTGAAAGAAAAAACATTTTCGTCATTATATTGTACTATAATATTGTTTCCAGTGTTCATTTGATATAGTGTTGTAATATTATCGATGGAGTTCTTCCAAATAAGAGTTAACGCTCAAATCTCCAACGGAATGTCTTCATAGAGCCTGTCTGTATGTGTAGACTACATGTCCGCCCATGTAGCACGTGATCGCGAATGATACAAAGAACGCCAGCTCTACCACCATCTTGGGCAATCTCCTCACATAGCCTAAGGCTGCCACGAATCTCGCGGCCACAAACAAACGGAGCAGCGTTAAGGCTGCCTGTGGATCAGGCTGGGTCGTCACGTACAACGCAGCTACTAACCAGAAAGGCGTGAGGTTTTTCAAATCGCTCAAGTTCGCTCGTTGCACTTTCTCAGGATTGCACATGATTGCCGCTAAAGGCGCTAGGGCCAGCAGCTTCAAAGCCAGAACGGATGAATAGAAGCAGTAGCTGTTCGTGAGGTTTATGGTTCCCCCCATCTTGGATTTGGACATTTTTTGATTTTGAGTATTTTTTTGAGTTTTCTGAATTTTGATGCTAAACGTTGACAACTTGACACAATGCTCGACACCCCTTGACACATAGAATATTAGACATTTCGAAGAGCATAAACAAAAGTTATATTTTTACCATAGACATGCACCATACCAGACTTTTCGTAGAAAGCCATAGCTTGAAAAACCGCGCGAAACCGATAGTACTGGGGTGCCATTCCTTCTCTAACGCACACGAATTATAGAATCTGCGTCAGGGCCGGTTGGATCTCTTTCACATTCTGTGGCGTTTTTCCGAAAATGGCTCATTGCATTTAAATTACTTGCATGCAACAACGAATAAACACCGAGTTTCTATTTTGGCTTTTTAAGAACTTGGCAGATATTAATTTAGCTTTTGATGAAGATTGCAGACGAGCAGACGGATGACCTGCAGTGGCGTCTAAACCGCACCGCCAATACTTCTCACAATACGAATTGGGCGCTCGGTTCTCTTTCTCACTTTTTGAAACATAGCGCTTATCTGTCTCCCATGATCATCATTATAATTATCATTTCAGCCAATAAACGTCCACTGCTGGACATAGGCGCCCCCCAACGATTCTCTACACTGATCGGTTCTGTGCTGCCCGCATCCAAGGGATTCCCGCGACCCTCACCAGATCGTCGGTCTACCTAGTGGGGGGCCTGCCACGACTTCGACCACCTATACGCGGCCTCCACTCGAGGACCTTTCTGCCCCATCGGCCGTCTGATCTCCTCAGTTCCATGTTATTACAATATTATTTCTTGGTATAGCCATATTGTAGTGGAGGTGGACCAGTCATGTCTCTAGACGTGCTGATGGACGATAGAGTCGACACGTACTGGAGTGGAGTAGTCGCCACGTGGGGAAACGTAGTGTTGGAGGCCTTATGGTGTGTTAGACTGACGATTCGAGAAAGATGGCTGGTGTGAGTTGGATGCAGACTGCTCAGGACCGGGTTCATTAGCGTTTTTTAGGGGAGGCCTACGTTCAGCAGTGGACAGCTAATTGCCATTTTATTTTATGGTAATACGGTAACATTGGACAAAATATAGTACAGTAAAGACCTTGATAAGTGCTGCCGTCGATTTATGTGGGTGTTAGATAAATAGCTAGCACGCCCCAACACTTATCCAATAAACGGAATATTACGCTTTCACGCCCTATACTTCGAACATCGTTTAACACAATCGCGGAAGGGTCTGCTATAAAAAATTAACGCCTTTTGTTTTATACAAGGATTTGTATTCCACTCCCCGGCGTAACCCTTTGTAGAATCAGCTTGATTGCCTTTGTCTCGAACCAAGCCCCAGAAAAATATCATCTGTAATACAGATTTTTATCCCAATTTGCATTTTATATTCTACTGTGTACATTCGCATTTTTATGGAGGTGATTCTGCAAATTTTCTAGGTCCCTTTACGTCGTCACGACGTTTAGTTACTTTAGTATGGAAACTGAACATTTGAGATTCCCTTAGGTCATGTTTACCTTATTTGAAAGGGATTTTTATTATTAGAAAACACACTTGTTAGTAAAATTATTTTTGCAGATTTATTTTTTCATCGTTTTATTTCAAAAAATGTCTTACGAAATACATGGCTTGCTCTTAGATCAATAGTGATAAAACTCAATAGCTATTAATATGTGGTGTGGCCCCGGCAGAGTAGAATAGGCCACCCTCACTCTTACCGAGGTGTCGTAAAAGGCGACTAAGGTAAAGCTGCTGGCATGATCATCAGCACCCAGAGAAGGAAAACTCTGCATTTATATCAAAACCCTCGCCAACCCGTCTGCCAAGCGTGGTGAGTATGGCAATTACCCCTCATGTGATTGAGGGAGGCCCGTGCCCCAGCAGTGGGGACTAAAATGGGCTGATTATGATGATGATGATTAATATGTAGGTAAGTATTTCAGTAACAAAACCATAACTTTAAAATTACCTATAGTTATTGTATTTTCTATTCTTGGCCTATTATTTGATACCTCCTATGTCAGGCTAACGCATCGACGGAACTAGCGCCGCCAATAGATTTCTATGAAATGTGGTGATTATGTGATGTTTTCTTAAAAAATACAACGGTGAATCCATAAAGGAAAGTATTTCGATTTGTTTGAGATGTAATTGGGTGATCTTATCTTCATACAAGTAACCATGATTCTTTGTTTTGCCTAAAGAGGCCACTTTTAACAATCACAATAATTATGGTTACTTGTAGGAAGACATTAAAGTATCAGCCTATATACTGTCCCACTGCAGGGCAAAGGCCTAAATCATAGAAATCAAGTCATCGCTACTATGATGGGATTAGACTTAATCACCACGCTTGCCTAATGCGGATTGGTGATAACAAACCCGAGATATGTTCGAAAAATTCAAAACACACTTTTTGCTCGACCCAGAAATCGAACCCAGGACCCCAAGATCACGGCCCAGTACTTAAACCACTAGACCAACAGAGCGAGGAAGAAATTATGACATAATTTTGTCTCAAAAAATTCTTATTACTTTGTTTTATGGATTCATCTTTGCACTTTTATAAAAATATTACTCATAACGCCACAGTTATTGCAAATCTATTAGCGGCGTTAGTTTCGTGGTGCGTCACCTACACCCAGGAACTAGTATTATAATATCTGTGCCCAGGAGTATATATAGGCTCATTCGGGTCGTAAGCAAAAGAAGAGCCCACATAGCATTACGTTACGACTGAATTGCTCTTGAAATGATTCTTCACGCTTCGGTTCAAAAATTCCATAATATTGAAACTAACGTAACACGTGATCATAATATTGAAAACCATAAAATATGTACAGACATAGTTTAGAAATATTTTTTTTTCTCTTTATTTTAGGAGCTTTGTCAACAATGACCATGTCGCTCCGTCAGGTTCGCACAGTGTATGTTTAAGCTACAAAAAAAAATCAATCAACAACAGCATTAAAAAATAATAACATTTGGTACAGCGCTTTTGCCTCATCTGACAGGGGGGCGGCCAGAACACTATTACAACTGCCAATTGCCCATTTACTATCCCTGAAGAGCTGAGCTCTGAGCTGTTCGGTCCGGACGCACTCCATCAAGACGTGAGTTACATCTTCGATAACTCCGCATTCTTCACAAAGAGGTGATTCTATTAATCCCATTAGGTGTTTAAATTTTCTTGTGGGGATGTGTCCGGAGCGATAGTTTAGAAATATTAAAAATTGCAAGAATACAACCAATCTTTCCTCGTCATAATGCGTATACTGATTTGTAAACCTAACTTGTTCATCTGTAATCCAAATAAAGTTCGATATTCGTTCAGAGAGGCTTGAATCACTACATTACGTAGTACGACTGATAAAGGCGGTTCTTATTGATGCCAACCATTTTTTAGCTTTATTATGCCTTGACTTTGGATTAGGGACTTTTTTCGTCGTTTTATTTTCTTTTTTCGTAGACTGTTTGTTCATCAATGAAGTTTTAGCTGAGAGGAAATGATGTGAATTAATATTGTTTTGCTCATCCTTATCGTGTACTTAATTCCCAATTGCATCTAAATCTGTCGCTCCAGAGCCCAGGGTATGCTGGGATCACGATTTTTTTTATGTAATAGGTGGTAGACAAGCAAACGGATCACCTGATGGTAAGCAATTGCCGCCGCCCATCCGCCGTTTGCGACACCAGTGGAGTCACAGGTGCGCTGCCACCTTTGAACCTCCCTTTCCCCCGGATTGGGCCTCCGGTACCCTTACTCACGCAGCGGAACACATATAAAGGTTGGATACACCTGCTCCTGGGTTTACTTTGCGATTTAAGTGCTTAAGCTACTTAGTACGGTATCAGGGCAACACATGAGATATTGTAAGAATTATTTAAAAAAATAAATTTTTCACTACTCTAAAGGCCCCATTTTTTTATGATATAGGTGGCAGACGAGCAGACGGATCACCCGCCACCCATGGACGCCTGCAACACCAGTGATGTCACAGGTGCGCTGCCACCTTTAAATCTCCCTTTCCCCCGGATTGGAACACAGGGCAGTGCTGCTTCACGCCGGTTTTCTGTGAGGCCGTGGTATCACTCCGGTCGAGCCGGCCCATTCATTCCGTAGCGTGGCTCTCCCACGGTCAGGATTCATGAAGTCTGGTAATTCCATTTCTGTTAAACAACCTTGTAATTGGCCCTCAAAGTTTTTTTTCTGTGACTGTATCCCTAAATCTAGCTGTAAGTTTTCCAAAAACTTGTAAAATAAAATAAAAAAAATAAAATAAAATTTCAATAAAAAAAAAATATTTCGACCAACTGAGATCATAATTACAACAATTTACATTAATCACATTACATTACATAGATTTTACTAAATTACAATTAAAATTGTCATACATTAAATTGAAATAAAATAAATAAAATTGAAATAAAATTAAGCAGTCACTACATGAATCATCGCGGCATGGTTCATGTAGTAACAGTCAAATCGACTCGCAAATAGTCTGAGGATAAATAAAGCGACTGTCGTACATACTTCGCAACGTTTAGACATGGGAACCAGACCATCTGAACGGTTACACGGGCAGATTCATTATCTCAAATATATCCACTCAGGTTATTCATAATTTTAAGAAACTATCTGAGACGCGCAGGTTCCCTCACGATGAATTCCCTCACCGCCGAGTTAATGGTGGAGCTTTTTTTTATTAGGAAGAACCTACTCCTAATTGAATATCTGTACTAAATGATATCCCATCAATAAAATAAAATTTATAATAAGAACCAAGTTCGACATTATATTAATACGAGTATACCTTGGTTGTTTGTTGACTTGAATTATATATCCTCCAAACGATTACGGCCGGTCGCAATGATCAGCCACGTACGCAGGATATATTATTTATAATCAAATGTGTGCGCAAACAGTGCACTCTCTATTCCCTTACCCTCATACACTACTGTGACACGACCGGAGAGAGATCGGGCTAACGGCTTAACGTGCTTTTCGAGGCACGGGGGTACAAGACCGCCAACTTCTAGACTCCGGGGTAACACTAAGAATTTGTTACCGAAAACTTAGGCAAATTTTTGGCCCGACCCGATGATCGGACCCTCTTGCGCAGCCGTCGCTTTAAAGTGCAACCCACTAAACCACTGCGCCACCGACGCAGTACCAAAGAAAACACGATCTAAATTTTTGCCAAGTTCAATGGGAAATCTGAGGTCTAATTTGGCACTCATTTAATTCCACATTCATGTTTTATGGGATAAAATAAAACATTATATCTCTTCTCTGGAGATTTCTTCACTGATATATGTGATAATAACAATGCAATAAAAATAGGCGAATTGAAAATGACACAAATTTTAAACAATATCATTTTTAATGACTTAGGAAATCCACAAAATGACGCCACTTCGTTTCATCAAAAAATCTTTATCTTATGTTTGTGGAAGACCAATAAAATATATCTTAGGAAAACTAGTTAGACCTGAATGCTGTCCCTCAAATTCGGTGAATATCAATCAAATCGACGTGGGAATCAGTTTTTCATTACTGAAAGTATTCTGGGCCAAGTAACAATACCAACGGGCGAGCTGTGTGGTGCGTTTAGGCACAATTTAATTTCAGTAACAGCATGGTAAACACAACAACTTTGTTAAGGCCATCCATCAAGGTGAAGCGGAGAACAGTTTGCAAGATTGAACTTTTTAGGTAACTAGCACAACAATATGTCTTGAGAAAAATTTACAATTTATTTGAGAATATTGTCTAGAAAATGTACTAATTCGTTACATGAATTTGACCGTGGGAGAGCCACGCTTCGGCATGATGGGCTGGCTCAACCGGATAGATACCACGGCCTCAAAAAAAACCGGCGTGAAGCAGCACTAGTGCTGTGTTTCGCTGCGTGAGTGAAATTACCGGATGCCCAATCCAGGGGAAAGGGGCAACGCACTTGTGATTCCACTGGTGTCGCGGGTGACCATGGGCGGTGGCGGTCGCTTACCATCAGGTGATCCGTCTGCTTGTCTGCCACCTATCACATAAAAAAAAACATAATAGGATTTAATTTACTCGATCATAAAAAAAAACAAAAAGAGTAAGAATAGAATAAGTCAAAAACTAATTTAAAATAACTGATTGTCAACAATATTTGTACACAAAAATATGTCTTCAAATTTTACAAATAACCTGCTAATATTTTTGATTCTTCCATTACAAAAATAAATATTTTTTAAACCCTTGCGTCATTTTGACAGTTCCTAGATCCTGCTCTCACAAGACAAGCTACTCAGAGGCGGGTTTCTGTGGTGATGCCTGCTCATCATTTCAGCTAATAGACGTCCACTGCTAGACATCCCCCAATGTTCTCCACACAGATCGGTCCTGTGCCGCCCGCATCTAATGGACTCCCGCGACCTTCACCAGACCGTCGGTCCAACTTGTGGGGGGCCTGCCACGGCTGCGACTTCCTGTACGTGGTTTCCACTCGAGGATCTTTCCGCTCCAACGGCCGTCTGTTCTCCTCGCTATGTGCCCTGCCAATTGCCACTTGAGGCATGCAATCCTTTGGACTATGGCTGTGACCTTAGTTCTCCTGCGGTACTCATCATTGCCTGGTCTTAATTCGGTCGAAACGAAGCAAAGAAATTACGGTGATTCAGTAACGAAGAACGTACGCCTTGCAAACTCAGCTCGGAACGTAGATAGCACTCTAGTATTGCAGTCCATGGCCGTTGGAAATTGCTTACCATCAGGTGATCCCTCTGCTCTTATGCCCCTATCTCATAAAAGGAACGTGTGCCTCTCAAATATTCATTCTGGACGGTCAGATGATGTTACATGTGTAACTATATATGATGAAGTTGGTAAGGTAATCAACCTTATCTAAGAGAGGGTAGACGGCAGTCACTCAGTTGTGGGTAATTTAAAAAAAAATCTAATTTACCAAACCCTGAATCATTGTCCAAGCGTCGGTATTTCTTGGATGCAACAAATACTGGGCTGATGATAATTCAGTAAAAAAAAATCTCTTTCGATAGACAATTCGTTACAGTGGGAGAGCACGCTTCGGCATGAATAGGCCAGCTCGACCGGAGTGATACCACGGCCTCTAAGAAAACCGGCGTAAAGCAGCACTGTGCTGTTTCGCTGCGTGAGTGAGGGTACCGGAGGACCGATCCGGAGGGGGAAAGGGGAGTTTAAAGGTTGGCAGCGCACATGTGATTCCAGTGGTGTCGCGGCTGTCCATGGGCGGCGGCAAATCACTTACCATCAGGTGATCCGTCTGCTTGTCTGCCACCTATGTCATAAAAAAAGGCAATGTTCATTGAAGTAAGATAATTTAATGTGGCAGACACATAACTTAGTGTTCGCAAGCTGACTTCCCTTACTGTACTATACACTCTTTGTACTGTTTAGCCCTCGGCGTATCAAAGCCTCCGTAATACCCCTCGATATTTGTGCTTCGAATCAAACTCATGAATACCTAACGAATTGAGTAAACTTCACTCTTAATACAGTTTCCAGATACAGGACGTATACGTGTTTGTAATCCGAGCAAATCTGTTTAGGTAAGTAAATATGAGAGAAGAAATCGAGTGGAAAAATGATGAAATTACTTTATTCAAATGTGTTTCTGGCTATCAAAAGGTTCTCTAGATGTATTACGGCGTTTGATCTAAGCGAACAATAACGTCTTTGTTATGTTGAGAAGGGAGAAACGCCTGAAGGGCCTACTTCTAGAGGAAGCTATTAGTGATCTAAATTCTACTATTTTTTTTTATGCTAGAGGCGACAAATGAGCAAGCGAGTCACCTAATGGGAAGCAATCATCGCCGCCAATTAACATCCGCGAAATCAGAGAGATCGCTAATGCGTTGCCGGCCTTTTTAAAAAGGAGTACGCTCTTCTCTTGAAAGTCCTTAAGTCGTAGCCGTCGGGAAATACTCCCATAGGTAAACTGTTCCTCAGAACTGAGGTGCGTGGTAGAAAGTTCCACGAAAAACGCACAGTATTAAACCGCCATCCATGGAGATGATTGTGATGGAATGACAATCGCTTGCGTGTGGTTCGATGTAAGAATTCAGCTGCAGGGAGTAGATTATACAATTCCTCAGAGCCCCATGATACATGCGGTATAGAATGCTGAGGGAGGCTATATCCCGCCGCAGTGCTAGAGGATCAAGTCGACTAGAGAGAGTCAAGTTATTGAGTACTTAGTAGCCAAAAATTAAAATCAATTGGAGTCGCCTGTGTGCCCTACCCGTCACCTTAATAAAGCAATGCTATCTTTTTACTCTTTTACTCTCGTCACTATATGATAATAGCTTTCCCGTGAAAGTATTTAAAATTTATAATCAATACAAAAATCCTACATGGATCACTAGAGGAATCATTGTCAATAACTGTAAAACAAAAAAGTAGGTTTAAGGTAAGGTTTTTGTGCTCGGAAAAATCCAAAATATGTACATATGATATGGATCAAAAACTTTAAATTACGGATGAGCTTTAAATATGGAGTAATAAAAATCGCTTCAGCAAAAGTTGCTTTACAAAAATTATAAAAGGTAGCTAAATGTTCAGGTTAAAACAAAAGTTCATTCATCTCCTTAAATGACAATAGGCGGCATACCTACGTATTATTCACCGTCTCCTTAGCCTCCAACCTCTCCCCGCAGAGCGCGACAGAGAAAAATGCGGCATAAGTACAGAAAAACAACGTTTCTTCGTATATTGATCCTTCTCCGAAACTGATATCTTTAATAATTTTTTTCACTTATCAATTTATAAAAAAAAATACTCTCCCGGTATTATACCGGTAAGGAAAATGTATAATTTAAATACCATATCATTTATTTATTTAAAACTTTATTGCACAAATTGATCATGCATGATTAATCTGTCTTTTTAATTTGAATGCATTATACAATCCCATGTTATTTAAACTATCGAAATCAAAACTGTCGATTTTGGTCTAAACATGGCCATAATATTGGCTGAAGTTCGAAAATATGGATAATTGTGATATTTTTATGGACTTAACCATACAATTGGAAAAAAAAACGTTTTTTACAATTTATGTATGCACACTTATGTATAATAGTAACAATAGATAAGAAGTCATTTCACACCAGCCAGCCTTCGAATGTCATCATCCCACCTTGTGGCAGGGCGTCCTACACTACGCTTACCGAGTCGCGGTCTCCACTCAAGGACTTTACGGCTCCAACGGCTGTCAGTTCTGCGGCTAATATGACCAGCCCACTGCCACTTCAGTTTGCTAATTAGGTGGGCTATGTCGGTGACTCTGGTTCTCTGTCGGATCGGCAAGCGTGGTGATTAAGCCTAATCCCATCATAGTAGCGATGACTTGATTTCTATGATGGAGGCCTTTGCCCTGCAGTGGGACAGTTTATAGGCTGATACTACTATTTACATAAAAATCCGGGCCCTAGTACTAAGGCAGTCGCATGTGACACCGACTCGCCCCGTTGATCTAGTGGTTTAAGTACCTGGCCGTGATCTCGGGGTCCTGGGTTAGATTCACGGGTCGGAACATAGCTCGAGATTGTGATCATCAATCTGCATTAGGCAAGCGTTGTGATTAAGCCTAATCCCATAATAGTAGCGCGAACTTGATTTCTATGATGGAGACCTTTGCCCTGCAGTAAGCATATATAGGCTGATACTTTTATGATACCGACTGCCACGATTATTTGGCTCAAGTTACTCTCTTTTAAGTGACCCACTGACCATTATGAAAAATTTAACATTCATTCAATAATGAATGAAAATACTCTACCGACCCTACCACGAGTCTTTAAAATAGAAATAGAAATTGTTTATTTAGCACACAAAGAATATAACAAAATGCTTAAAACTAGACTTATAAGTACAACTTAAATGTGCTAAAAAGGTTCCCACTCAGCATAATGTCGTGGTTACCGCGAGTTTTGCGAGTAGTAAAGGAATCTTTAAAATAGAACCTTCGCAAACAGAACTGCTTCCACAAGTAACAACGGTCATAAGTAGAAAGTAAACCTTTAACGTTCTGTTGAACAAGCTAGAACTTAAAACTATCGGATAAACGGAAATCTAAAAATTCTTTCCTACAAATCGTAGTTTGCCCTCAAGTGCAAACAAAGTTGTTTGTTTTTGTTTTAAAGCTATTACAGAAAACGGTTTTCAGTAAAAAGGCTTGCCTTGACGAGGGTTGCTCCTGTAAAATAGCAAATCTACGCACTTGTTTGGCAGCCTTGAGCGGAAACATTTTGATCTACATGAGCGACACATGTGAAGGCCAGACGGCTAGGATATGTCTACCTATATAAATCCTAAACGTTTAATAAAAATGATACCTAATAAATATACATATTTACAAAAATAAATTGTCTGGCCCACTGATATTGTCCAACGTGCCCAGAATGCTAGCCGCGTTGCCTCTTTGGATGGCCAACCCTAAACGTTGGCCGAGGTAACTGCCAGATGGCTTACAATTCCACAGTTCGAGTTAGATTTGAATTTATACAAAGGTGGAGTATGTATTGTTTACGTGACAAGTAGCAGAAGAGCAGACGAATCACCTGATGGAAAGCGATAGTTTTTGCACATAGACACCCGCAACACCAGTGGAGTGTGTGCGCTGTCCACTGGAACTGGAGAGGGGGCTTAAACCTTTTCCCCCAGTGCAGTCTGCTTTGAAAACGCTCACCAGCCAGTGTGACTTAGGATCAAAAATTAGATATCAGCCTATAAACTGTCCTATATTGTATTTGGTGAATTCTCCATCATAGCAATCAATTAAACCTACTATGATGAGATTAGGCTTAGTCATCCGTCAACAGGCAACCCGAAAAATTCGAAACATACTTTTCGCTCGACCCGGGAATCCGGACGGTGTCACATGCGACTGCCTTATTACTAAGGCCCGGATTAATATGTAAATACATATTTTTAATTTACACGACTTTCGGTCCCTATTATGTTCTATACTATAATAGCATATAGATTGTTTTTTTTTTAGCCTGCGTCGTCTCGCTGCTGGGCAAAGGCCTCCCCTAAAAGCTGCCATGGGACTCTATTTGTGGCGATGGTTTGCCAATTGCTCGAGAAGTGGTCAAAATTATCACGCCATCTCTTTTTGGGCCTGCCTCTTAATCGACGTCCTGCTGGCTACCAATGGGTGGTAAGTCTCCGGGTGCATCCTACAAACATGGCCAGCCCAGTGCCATTTTAGTCTAGCGGATTTTTCGACCACATACGCAATCCCGGTTTTTGAGCGTATTGTAGTATTTCTGACTCGGTCAGACATTTTTATGCCTAGTATGCTTCGCTCAATAGCTCTTTGGCAGATCTTGAGCTTGGACTTTTGATGGTTGGTTAGTGAGCTGAGCACCGTAGGTAAGAATGGGCAAAATACACACGTCAATAAGTTTCGGTTTAAGTGACAGAGGAAGGTCTCATGTACGCATGGACCAGTAGCTTTTCCAGGCATTGTCAATGCGGCGCTCGATTTCTCTTTCCTTATATACACTTATATAGATTATAAAAAACGAATTTTTATTTTCCATGTTTCATGGTTAAGTACATAAGACTATCATAATCATCCATAATTTAGAACTTCCGCCAATATTATGGCGTTGATGTCTAAAAAAATACTAAAAAAAACGGTATGGGAGAACTTTTTTTATTCATTCAGTATGAAAGTTTCAGAATATTCAGCCACTCTGGTCATCTTTCGCTTTGTGTAATATTTCATTACTACAAATGTATCTCTTTTCATGTGCTGTGTCTGTGTCCAAAGTTCGTAATACATTTTCAAAATCTTCTTAAGAAAATGCAAGAGAACATTTTGTAGAGTGTTTTTAAACCTCAACTGGATTAAGATCTGAGGATTTTAATGTTGCAACGGTAAAATGGTTGCCGCCATTTCTTGGCCAGTGATATACAGTTTTATTACGTGGTTGATTTAGTTTTGCTGCTTATTATCTCATGTCCCTGCTTATCCATTGTGTAGGTATTATGATCAAAAGGGATGATTTCTTTCTGTAACGAATAAACTGAAAAACTATGAAAGCAATTTGAAAAATATTTTACCATTGTTTAATTTTTAAATGCTACAGTAAAGAAAATTGATAGGAAGTCACGGCCTCACAGAAAACCGGTGTGATGCAGCACTGCGCTGTGTTTCACTAAGTGTGTGAGAGTACCGGTGGCCCAATCCGGAGGAAAGGGGGGTTCAAACCTTTGAACAAAGACTATAAAGTCACAAGTGCGCTGTCAACCTTGGCACGGGTGTCCATGGGCGACGGCAATCGCTTACCATCAGGTGATCCGTCTGCTCGTCTGCCACCTAACACTTAAAAAAAACTAACCATCAGGTGACCCGCTTGTTCCCCTTTTCTCATATAAAGTAATTATATTTTTTCTAGTCCATACACTTAAAACCTCGGTATAATCCAGCCTTAGGATGGGAATAATAAGTAGCTATTTTTGGCAAAAGTTACGTTAAAAAGCACTTAAATTCATAATCCATTTTAATATGATAATGCTCTTGGGGTCAACGTATTTTATTCGTTAAGTTTTTCAATTTCTAACTTAACAGAGCCGACTAACTTTGCTCGGAGTAATATAAAACGCTACATTTCAAGAGAACTATAATATTTTAGATTCTGAGACTACAGACTTGCGACATTATATTTGGTGTGAGGTAGCTTATTAAAAGTTTATTTCAACCTCGACACTAGATAGACCGAGATGGACACCCCATCATATTTAAGGTTCAAGACCAAAACGCCACCCATAAAGTATCTACTCGTACGTATTATGTTACCGTTGTCTGAAATTCAAGAAATTAAATTTAATATTTAACTCAACTTTAATTCGCAACTCACAAACCGGCATTATGGACGTAGGTGAAAAATCCGGAAAGCTGAAATGGAACTGGGCTAGGTCATACTGTGAGAATGCACCGGAGAAATGGACCCATGTTGTCACGAAATGGCAGCCTGCAGATGGCCGTCACCCACGAGGTAGGCCTAAAAAGAGATGGCGGGACGACCTGGACCAATACTCCCGTAACTGACAAACGCTGGCAATGAATAGGGACCAGTGGAGGCTATTAGGGGAGGCCTTTGCCCAGCAGTGGGACCATTTGAGCTAGTTATAAACAAATATTTAACTCAACACCATTTTTTTAGTGTTTAAATGAATAGTGTTTTTCGCGTCTACCTACAGTTATTTGAAATCACGTAACCATTATTAACGTAAATTTAAATAAAATCAAACCGGTTCAAACCGGTTCAAAGTCGCTCAAAGAGCTATGGAAAGGGCTATGCTCGGAGTATCTCTGAAGGACCGCATCAGAAATGATGTATTCCGACAGAGAACCAGAGTCACCGACATAGCCCACCGAATTAGCAAACTGAAGTGGCAGTGGGCTGGTCATATTAGCCGCAGAACTGACAGCCGATGGAGCCGTAAAGTCCTTGAGTGGAGACCGCGACTCGGCAAGCGTAGTGTAGGACGCCCTGCGACAAGATGGGATAATGACATTCGAAGGCTGGCATTAGGGCAGACCTATGTCCAGCAGTGGACGAGTGTGGATTGCTGATGATGATGATGAAATAAAATATCTCAGTGTGTTTAAAAAAACTTAAACCTTAACTTCCTCCTCCTCCTTGCGTCTTTGTCCTTAGTGCTGAGGGTCTGGTGGCCTCTATGAGTAATTTTCTCCCGGAGTGTCTCCCGTCAGCTCACTCTATCCTCGGCCGCGTGGATCGCATCACAGACTGTGGTGTTTAGGGTTGAGCTGATTTGATCTGACCGGCGCATGGAACTTCTGCCTCTAGGCCTTCTTCCGCTCATCTTTCCCGTCAGAAGTAGCTTCTCCATGTTGTCATCTCTTTCTGGCGATATGACCAAAGAACTCAAAGCTCCTCCGTAAGCACGTGGAGCTGAGTCTCACTGGAATTTTGAGCTCGGTCCGTATGGATTCATTAGTCCAATGCTCAGACCAATTGATTCCGAGTATCCTGAGCACTACATTTCAAACGCGTACCTTAACTGTAGATATAATTATTCTGGACGGGTAACCAGGATCTAGCGAGCATGGCCGAGCTAGCATGCCTGATTATTAATGATATTATGACCGAGTTTCATCACTAATACGCTGGTTTTGTCTTGCACTAACTACAATTAATTTAGATTGATCAATAATCCTTTGAACCAAATTAGCTCATCAAAACTGATCTAATAATATTAAATCGAAATGCTATGGCATTCCGCCCTTGCTTGAAATTATTGAGGTATTAACTGTAATGATACAATTTGACTTCAGGCATACTGAATTCATGTTGCTGAATTGTGCTTAGTTACTTACAGCCTAATGATATTGGGTAGAGCCAAGGTACCTGAGTTTTTCTGTTGAGAAATTCTCAGTGTCAGCCTTAATCGTGGAAGTTGGTGGTATTGTTCCCTCGCGGCTTATATCTCCTCCGAAGAGAGGCGTCTCACTTTGTTGTCCTGTTCATTGAAATATTTTATTAGAATTTATTAGAATAGCCAGCCATTTTATTAGAATTTATTAGAATATCAAATGTTTTATTATATTTGGCCACAATAAAATTTCACCTGATGGTAAGTGATGTTGTGGCCGAGGATGGATCATGTCTGCCTAGTAACAGCCTATTCATCAAATGGGGGTAAAGGAATAGATAGTACACTTGTATACGCGCACACACTGACTTTATTACTGAGATTATTTTTAAATGCTCCTCGTTTTTTTTTAATATCTGTGTATTCAAATGGAATTAATGAATAACGTCCAGACAGTCTGAGTGCAAATACCTATCTGCAGAGGGAAACCATCTGATGACCCCGTGGCTGCTTTAGGGTTACGTTGAGTAGAGTTTTATGCTTGTGTCGTCACGGGAACCGCATAGGCATATGTATAGGCTCAAGTACACTGAGCACAATATTGTATTCTGCGTACGTAACTGCGTAGTAGCTTCTCAATACATTTTAGACTGTATTTTGTAAATGCGAAAGAACATGGATATTTTTTCGAAAATATCTGATTGTCATGGTTTTAACACTAGAAATAAACACAAGCTCGCGATTCGAAATCTGAAACTTCAAAAAATTATTAATTCATTTGTTGGTCTAAGTATTAAAATGTACAATAAGTTGCCACAAAATGTTATTGAGTTACCAACGCATAAATTTAAACCTCACGTGAAAGCCTGTTTAATGAGTAAAGGATACTATAAAATTGTAGACTACCTAAATGATAGGGATTCATGGACATAATGACCTCCATGCCTGCACACTTGTAGCATTTTCATATATATTAACGGAAATTATTAATATTATATAATTACTCAATTTTAATAAATTAGGCCTGGCAGCATTTATTACTGTATAAAAGTTGATTTATATTGATTATTCAATAATTGACAAATGCTAACCACCTACTATTGTAAACCTTGTCCTGCAGTTTATTAGTATTGGATTAAGTAACTACTACTCTTTGTGACCTATGAGGGGAAGCTAAGTAGTCATGCTCACTCAAACGTCTCTGGGGTGGTGGCACTATGTGGCGGGTCATTACATTCCCTCTAATATGGTTAAGTGAAATAATGGCTGACACATACGTCATACTTGTGAACAGGTGCCACCTTTGGGGACTGGTCTGCTTCAGTTTACCTGATAATATTTATTTTATTATTATTTCCTTTATTTTATTTTGTGTAACAATTAAACTGTATGGCTTGGTATGATGATGACACAACATTGTATGAAAGTTTGGCGATTAAAAAGAGTAACTGGCGAGTTTCTTGCCGGATCTTCTCGACCAGAAACAACTTTCCGAGCCGGTGGTAGAATCGCATTATGTTTATTTATTTCTTTAGTATATTTTATGTATCAACATATATATGTATTAACATGTAAATTATACATAAGTACTTATAAATAGTTTTAAGTCATTCAAATGTATGACGATTTGTAAGTGCTGTGTTCAAGCCTATGCAAATAAAGAATTATTAAAAAAAAGAATAATCAGTTAGGCGTAATACGAGTACCTATCATGCAACCAACCGAAACGAAGTTCCGAAGTGAATGGGAAGGTAAAATTGTTTTTCATTTGAATAAAAAAATACTTAGGAAACGAGACTTGATTTTCGGTTACGAAGTCCAAAAAAACTTCTACATTCTTTTCCACTCACACAAAGCGGTTTGCTTCCGAAATAGTCGACCACGTCCCACCTTAACCTGTTCTCTGCCATTACTGGATCTTGTCTAGATACTAAAACGCGAGCACCCGACGTTTCGCTCTATTACCTGCGCTGTAAGTGCTTTGAAAAAATAGAAAAAAAGATTTGTTTAAAATTTAAAGAATTTGAAGCAGAGAGTTTAATCATTTTAGATTAACCCTTCATCTACAACAGTATGTAGATATTGTCTCATCTTATTTCAGCGTATAATTCCCAGTTGCGTCCAAAGTTGTCGCATCTGAGCCCAGGGTTGGTAAGTAAAGGTTAAAGTATAAAATTGACAAAAAATTGTGAATTATTTATTCCAGACCGACCTTTTTTTGGATACATACCTACTCGTATATTCTAGGTGAAAGTAAACTTGAATATACTCAATATTCAATCCTTTATTGCTTCCATAGTGTACATAACAGATGGTGAAGTATAACAAAGCAAGCACTATATACCCTGTTAGGGCACTGCAGTATGAGAGGGAACCGCATTTTATCTGAAATTATTATAATATAACCAATCTAGTATGGTATTACGTTTACTTGGAGTAAAAATTGTCACTAATTCAAATTGAAAAACTCACGTCGCACACGGCGACGCTCATGTGAAGGCTAGATTAGCGAAATTATCGTACGCACTCTTTGAAATTAAATGCAGCACAAATACTTTCACAGCCCTTTCTACGCATTTATCCATCATTACGCATATGCCTGCTCATCGCTCAGGTATGGAGTGTGCTTTGGGCTAACAGTGTATGTAAATGCCTACCAGTTATTCATTTTGCAAAAGATATGTGTTGCGGAACTATCGATAGTCTCCCTATCGATAGTTGACCTCGAATATCATTCAGACTATCGATAGTATCGCTATTGGTCAAAACTATCGATAGTAAAATTTAATCAATACTATTGATAATGCCAATACTATCGATACTATCGATTGTTTAATGCCCGCTAACATCAATAGTATTGTATTTTCTAACAAAATTAATCAAACCTATCGATACTATCAATGGTCAGGTATGTTTTGACAGTATTGCTGCCTGCTTATCAATAGTATTGATCTAATTTTACTATCGACACTATCGATAGTATCGATACGATTGACAACCAGCAACACTATCGATAGACTATCGATACTATTGATTTTACTTTCACTAACGATAGTATGTCGATAGACTATCGATAGTGGACTATCGATAAGCAACACTATTGTAGACCATATTTAGCAAAATTCTAAATATTATATATATTACGCTTTCAATATTATAAATTAGACTTTGTTTATGATTGTTTGTTTGTTCCAAATACCGTTCGAAATGTATACACAGAGTAAATGATAAACTTTATTTACCATTATCTAGAATAGGAATGCTAAATCCGAGTCCCTAGTATATTATGGTCGTAAAAGTTTTTAATAAGCTTCCCCAGGCACTGCTTTCAGAAACTAGACCATCAAAAATTTACTCGATTATTTATTAATGAATATACGTATGTCTTTAAAAACCTGTTCATTCAGTATTAGGTGGCGAAATAATTTTATTATATTATTTTTATTATTGAATCATTAGGTATATTTTTTTTTTAATTTTGATTACTTAATTTCAATCTTAATATTTTTTCCATACCCTTGCAAAGTGCATCTGCTAGATAACACCTGTAAACCATAATAATGTTTGCAATTAATTGAACTTTGATTTTTCGAATCCTCTGTAGGTACTCGCCCTAATGTGGTCTTTAGAGTGGTAAGAAATTTATTTTTTAAAATAATTCTTACAATATCTCATGTGTTGACCTGATACCGTACTAAGTAACTTAAGCACTTAAATCGCAAAGTAAACCCAGGAGCAGGTGTATCCAGCCTTATATACGGCCTCTTGTGTCAGATCACAAAATAACCTAGATTAAAGAGGTACCCTGGCCTTATTCGGTGACGTCATTAAACCCGTCCCAGGTGAATCCCGGGTAGAACCACAAAGGCCTGTCTGCTTTCCAAAGCTGTGTATTCATTAGTAAACGCTTCGAGAACTATTTCGCGATTCCGGTGAAAGCATTTAAAGGACTGTTTGCTTTTATGTTGTGGATTTGTAGGAAAAATATCTAATAGGAAAATATAAAAGTTTCTGTACATCCAGTTTTTATCGCAATATGAAAAAAATACCGTGAAGTCGGATCTTCTATAGCGAAAAAACCACGTTGGTCTCGTTCAGCAAAAATAACTCGTCTGTTACAAACGTAGAGCTGTGCAGTTCTACGTTTGTACCAGAAGAGTTTTTTTAGTTAGTAGACGGGACAAACGCTTGTAACGGTTTCTAACTCGTTAACGAACTACAAAACCCTACCTATATACAAATAAATAAAACTTAAATAACTTTATTATAACTAACATTTAACTAATAATTACAAACTCTTTACCAACCGAATTAGCAAACTGAAGTGTCAGTGGGCTGGTCATATTAGCCGCAGAACTGACAGCCGTTGGAGCCGTAAAGTCCTTGAGTGGAGACCGCGACTCGGTAAGCGTAGTGTAGGATGCCCTGCGACAAGATGGGATGATGACATTCGAAGGCTGGCTGGTGTGGGCTGGATGAGAGTGGCCGAAAATCGGGAGCAGTGGCGTGCATTAGAGGAGACCTATGTCCAGCAGTGGACGAGTGTGGGTTGCTGATGATGATGATGATGATGATACAAACTCTTGAATATTTAAAAAAAGTAACAAAACAAACATACATGAATAATAAACTAAACTATAATACACTATTAATAAAATTATAATGAAACAAATAATTACACCTAATCAGAATTACTTATGATACTTAACTTTAATTACACGCAAAACAATTAGTCCCGGTGTCATTGCTCATTGAAATATTAAGAAGGCGAATGCATAGACGGTAATGAGTGAACGGCAGGTAATCTCCGCGGGTCAACTGTGCGACTACGTATGAATGTCCTCCGACATTCCTGACGCACCGCTTCTGTTGCAAGGACACAGCTACTACTTACATTGATATCTATTGTTTGATTTAACAAGTGGCCGACTTATTCAATAATTAGTTTTAACGTTGACATAATATTATCTGGTGAAATTGTGTTACCCCGGTATCGGGGTCTCGGTTCCGGGAATTTTAGTAAGCTGGAGAAACTTGTTTTTCTACATCCGACTGAGTCTCCAGATGCCCTACCTGCCCGTCCTGCACTTTGCTGAGCTACCCCACTACGCCACACCAACTGGAGAATACGAGGACAGTGGTTTTTGATGATAAATCGCCGGTGATTTTACGGTTGCAAGATTGTTACCTGCTCCCTGAGGGTTCTTCAATAAATTCTATAGTTTATATATTTTTATCTTTTTCTATATAAGTCACCTTCATTCTCATCTTAGATGAGGATACGGTACACGCTGGTTTATATAGTTCTAGCTAGCGTTCGGGTCAGCCTATCGAGTAGCTGCACTGATAGGTGACTCGCAACCTATTTGGACCTAACTTGACCTGACTTACGAGTAACTAATATAAGAATAAGAAATCATATACCACCTTATTACAAATCGCGATCTAAAGTTATTACCGTACTAAAGCTCATGTGATCCCGTTCCAACACGCTATGTTAAAAGGGGCTGGCACAAGTTTTGTTCTAAGGGATTCCTTTATTCGCTATATGTAAAAAGGGGGGTTATTGATAACAACACATGTTTACATACGTTTATTATAATTATTATTATTTATTCTGTCAAAGTCAGGTCAAGTTAGGTCCAAATAGGTTGCGAGATACCTACCAGTGCAGACTCGCGTGCTAACGACTACTACCCTAGTTCTCTTTTGGATTTCATCGTTGGGTACGCGGTCTCGTAAAGAAAGACCGAGCATGGAACGCTCCATAGCACGTTGCGTCACCTCTAAAGTCATTGAACAAATGTTATTCCGAATGGTTAGTAGAAGAGGTAATTAAAGGGATGACAATGTTTACGAATTACCCGTGTATATGCTACCCTTAAAGTGTTTTTTTTGTTAGACTAATTCCTTAGTTCTGGGCCTCGGCAAAAACCTTCCACATGACTTCCCATTGCTCTCTGCCACGAAGTGGGCACCCATCAGTTGGATGGATACCATACCTATCATTAGGTGAATACTTTTGTACATCTTTCGGGCTTCAATTTTTGGCCGATATCTACGAATCCCGTCCCGTCCTTATTTCTAACTATAAGCAAGAATTACATAATCGAACCCGCGACCCTTCTTTTAATATTTAAAAGACTGATTCGTCTAAAAGACCATGAATTTAAAATAAATAAATGACTGCTGTTTTCTTAATATTTACGTGCATCACCAAAACCAGTCTCTAGCTTCACTTTTAGTTTGTTTCAGTCTTATTCATTACAAATCCACTCCACAAAATTCGGTTCAATATCAAAGACACGCATATACTTCAAAACTTATCTTTGGGAGCTTTGGAGCTTTGCCCTAGACGGTGTCGAGGACGTGCCGTTATTTAAGGCTGTCCCTTTTTACCCAACTTAGTCACTTGTTGAACTGTTCACCCTCGCAGTAAAAAACGAATCGGCAATAAGTCGTTTTAGGGTTCGCTAGTCTAACATTTTACAGCGCCGGACTTGCTACCTACTGCGTACGTGGCTGATCATTGAGATTGGCCACAATAGCTGTAATCGGTCGAAGAGGCTATCACCTATCAAGCTGACCAACATTTCTCCTCTGAGTTGTAGAAATTCAAATTTAAAAAATCATAAGAGTACATCGACGAATTTCGAAAAGTTGTAGAACAAATGTTCAGTATGGTTGGTAGAACACGTGGTTATGGTGATGTCAATGTTCAAAATTAAAAAATTATAATACCTGTATTTGCATAGGCTTGTATACGACACTTTCAAATCACTCGCTCACGGATACACCCTTTTATACATGGTCTTTTTCCAAAATCGGAAGTCCAAACTCAAAATTTGCCAAAGAGCTACTGAGGGTAGCATTCTGGAGAACAAAATATCACATAGAGTGCAAAGCCAACATACCCTCCAGGACGGGATTCGCAGATATCGGCCAAAAATTGCAGCCCGAAAGATGTACAAAAGTATTCACTTAATGATAGGATATGGTATGGTATCCATCCAACTGATGGGTGCCCACTTCGTGGCAGAGAGCAATGGGAAGTCATGTGGAAGGTTTTTGCCCAGGCCCAGAACTAAGGAATTAGGCTAACAAAAAAAACATTCATTAAGGGTAGCATATACACGGGTAATTCGTAAACATTGTCATCCCTTTAATTACCTCTTCTACTAACCATTCGGAATAACATTTGTTCAATGACTTTAGAGGCGACGCAACGTGCTATGGAGTGTTCCATGCTCGGTTTTTCTTTACGAGATCGCGTACCTAACGATGAAATTCGAAAGAGAACTAAGGTAGTAGACGTTAGCACTCGAGTATGTGAGCTAAAGTCTCCACTTTAGCTCACATACTCGCGTGCCAACGTCTACTACCCAGGTATCCTTCCCATCTCCATGGGCAGGACACCTGGCAAAGCGTAAAGATGATAGGTGAACTGTAAACATACCGAATGGCAGCCAAGAATTGGGCGACGTCCTGTGGGTAGACCACCTGCTCGAGCGAGGGTCTGACGATATTGTAATGGCCAGCGTGGATACAAAGGAGAAGGTAGGCAGGAGATATAAGAGAGTAGCGTGATAAAGACAGATAGGTAAGGCCTATACTCAACAGTGGGTGGATGTGAGCTAATATGATGATGAATGACTTTACCTAATTTGCATAAAAAAAACAAATGAGGAGAAAAAATCGACCAATTTTCAAAAGTTGTTTAGAAGGATTGGTAGAAAAGGCAGTTAAAAAGATGTTTACTAATTCAAAGTCTCTAAAAAACATACAAAATATCTCTCTCGCACACACTCTCTTAAAACTCAGTTCACCTGCTATTAGCCTAAGATAACCTAGAGCGCCATTCACATATTTCACAGTTCAGTCTGGTCCCAAGCTATTTAACTAACCCTTTAATTTTCCCTTATATTTCTTCGCGAAACAAAAGTTAAATTGGGTTTACTGTATGGTGGGATTTATGACTTAATTACGTGAGCCCGAGTTTTGCAAGTACTTAAAGTCCAGAAACAAATAATTATGTTTCACATATTTTAAGTATGGCTTACATAATAATTCATGTATGTTTGATGTCTTCTTATTCTTTTTATCCGGTATAGTCTTGGTAGAGTGGTTGTGATCGTCATGTACTCGTAGTGTGGGTAGGGGCAGTTGTGAAGCGCTTTACCAGGCGCTGCCACCGCTGCCTGCTCGAGACCATCCTGCTGCATTCGTTGACTGAGTCTCCAATGGCAGACTTGATTTGGTCGGTCCAATGTGTGGGTGACCTCTCGCGCGGTCTTATGCCTTCTTCTTTTCCTTGGATGCCAAGGCGCTCTATGGACTGACCGCCACGCCGAGAAACATATCCGAAAAACGTCAGAATGCGAGACTGTACTATAAAAAACAGACGATGCTTGATACAGAGTTCTTGAAGTATCGAGACGTTCGCGCGAAACTCGATCCACGAAATTCCAAGCATTCTTCTCCAGCTCCACATTTCCAGAGCGTCTATTTTCTGCCTTTCCACTTCTCGCAAAGTCCATATTTCAGCTGCGTATAGAAATATGAGGAATATAAATCCTCACGAGCCTATTCTTCGTGGATTTGTAATGTTTCTATTCCTCCATATTTTCCGCACCTTGTCCATCGCCGCTCTTGTGATGTCCATACGTCGCTTGATCTCGTCTATGCAACCGCCATTGTATGATGTACATCTGACAAAGTTCCCGGTAGGCCACTTTTCGACCTTAATGTGACGAAATAAGGTAGAAAAAGTGTCCTACCGGGAACTTTGTCAGATATATATAGTGAATAAATTCGCTCTATTAATCTAAAAATTATAATGCGGCCCATGTTCCCTTTGCTGTGTTCTGCTCGTAAATTATTATAAACACGTATGAAACCTCTACCGTAAAATTAACGCCCGCAGCGCCTGTCTTGTTGGGATTGTTTTGCAAAGGGAAGTAGAAAATTGCATTTGCTTGACGTACCTGTACTCTACAACTCACAACCCAAAAACACACACGACTATGAACCGTGTTACCACAGACATAAACGTCAAAAACGAGAGAGATGAAAATACGGAAAAAAATTGTACGATTATTTTATTTTATTTTAAGCTGGGATGTATGAAACTACTTTCAATTTTAGTCGAAATTATGTGGACTATGAGATATTTTTTCATCGTTAAAATCAAATCCCTTTTCAATCTCAGAACTACACGCGTACAACGCTGTCACCGCTTCACAGTGGAAAACATTCCATCACGCACGGACTTAAAAATTTGGCAGTTCCTATTTCTTCCACACCATCAAGAAATGGAACTCGTTTCCAGCGCACGTATTTACTCCTTCCTACAATATGGATTCCTTCAAACGAAGCGTGAAGAAGCATCTCGCAGGCCAGTATAGCAGTCCCAACGGAGGTGATGCCTGACATCGCTTCCGTTGTAATTGCAACGTGGCTTATCTTGCTTACCATCAGGGTGAGGAGAGCCAATACAGTATATTGTCACTATAAAAAATGTTTTACATTTGTTTATATGCTAGGAAAGTACCTACTGAATATAACCAGAAAATAATATTAGCACACAGTAGGTCGTATTTAGAAGAGCAATGGACAACATTTCATATTTTTAACATGTCCATATTGTTTTTTTATATGAAAATAGACATAAAATGAACGGACCCATATTTTTTCTTTTTTCAAAATATGTCCATTTTCATGCATAAAATAATTTTTAAAATTCTTTATATTCTAAATAGACGTAAGCGCCAAATGACGTCATCGGACGGCTGAATACAGCGATATTCCTTTGCTTATCATTGTTTGAATAAAAAAAAAGGTACTACTGTCAAAGGTAAATAATACTAGTGTCAACATTGTCAACGTCATTCATACATTCAACGTTGACAAGTTGTCTTTTTTTTGACAGTTGCATGTCATGGGTTTGGCATTTCGTAAATTTAAAACTATAATGTGCTAAGCAAAGAAATATTTTACATTCTGCCGTCCGATGACGTCATCTTACGTTTTTTAGTTTTTATTTTTTTTCTCAGTAAACAAGCAATATAAAAAATTAATAAATATATATTCGCGCAGCGGAAAAGTAAATAAAGAAATGGTATTTTTTGTTTCAGAGCTTAGCAATTTTGAAATGTTGTCCATTGGAACATACTAAGTATTCTTTACTAGTAATATTGTGACGACATCCAGTACATTTGTTTCCAGTAGGTGCCATAGCAAATTATTTTTTCTTCGAGCTATGCGCGCTAAGCAAAAGCGGTTCAATAAAGCGGTGAAGCGACGTAAGCACTTAGCTGGCAGGCGCACTGTATGCGATGCGTATGTGTGCGTAGCAGCGAGCCGAGCGCGAGTTGTCCTAGGTCAGGTTTAACGGCTCACTGGACGAATATTTTTAAAGTAATTTTGAATTTTACTCACGATACCAATCGCGTTCCAATTGTTTAGGGATTCACGTTCACACCAACGTATTGTCCGTCGCTGACTATGAGTATTCTCACTGTCTGAAGTGTGAACGACGACTCAATTTGTAGTACACGTTCTCACCAAGCCGACAATACCCTAATACGCTATAGCGTACGCAGCGCGCTATTCGGCAACTGCGTCCGCGTAGCCAATCCGCGTCCGCTGCGCATAGACGCGTAGTAAAATAATCGGCCACTGAGTGTTAGCGACAACGGACAACGTAATAACGTATAGTCAGTTCGGTGTGAACGACAAGTTCAATATATATGGAAAATGAATAAACTGCGTAACGCGCGCTCACAGTCAGCGGCCGATAATACGTTCGGTCTGAACGATGCCTTAGTGGTATCACTTCAAAGCTTGCACTGTTAGCTATCGATACGTATATAGCAGTTACTACAAACTATGGATTTTACACCTTATTTGAATAAAAATGGGGCCCGTGCCCCAGCAGTGGGGACTTAAATGGGCTGATGATGAAAAAAAAATATCAACTAAAAAAACCCCTATCCTCGAACACAAATGTATGAATAGAAAATCGAGTAGAATATCAAGAACGCGGCTTTTAATTTAATAAATTTAATTCAAGATTGAACTTAAAGGAAAGTCTTCGGAAGCCGAGCGTTCTTAGCTCCAGACAATGTTATCTTTCTATCCCACGCCTGAACTTAGTCCGACTAATCACTTACAAGGCTTCAGGATCTAGCCGTATCGTCGAGGGAGTGTCTTACTGACGAAGGAATGACTAGTTGTAACCGCAACATCGTTCGGTGAGGAGATTGGACACGTCAAATCTTATGAAAGTCTAAAAGTCTTATCAAACGTCTAGAATTACCTAGTAGCGATGACTTCATTTCTATGATGGAGGCATATGCAGTGGGACAGTATACAGGCTGATACTTTGCTTTGCGATGTTATTGATACCTAAGTACCTACATTCATAATTATGAGAACATTTTTGATTGTCGTTGACATGAGACCATAATATTTGAACTATCTTTGATACCTCACCAGTGTTCATTCCAGAAATTTGAGAGCGACAATTTTTTTACAAGTTTGCAGGAGCCCAATTCTCGAGCTCGTGACATTTGTACAAAATGGCGGAAATCACCTGAAAACCATATACAAAAAAAACTATGTTTTGTGATATATGTCGTATGAAAATAAATGTCACGAGCACGAGAATTAGGCTCCTGCTGTCAACAATTTCAAACATGCAATTGGCATTTCTTCGCTTGCTAAGCCCATATCTAGGATTCGGCGGGTGGCTAAAACAAGCCGCGTGGGCTGATGCAATTCAAAGGTTTTAAATTAGTGTCTAGTGGTTTTTAGTCTACAAATTTGGTGTTTATTTGTGTAGTAAAGTGCCGCAAAGTGATCCTAAAAATGAGAATAGTAGGATTGTATCATTTTTAACACTACTATTGTGTGTCAAGTGAGTTGTCTCGTGACAACTAAGTTAACAATTGAGTCTTAAAACCCGCTGTTGCTTTTAGTGATAGCCGCTGAATCCGTAGGTCGAAAAATCGTAAAACACCGGCGTTTTATTGAGTGGCTGTGACTTTGACTGACTTCGCCTGTTGATTACCTACTTATTCTCAATAATTTATTTGACATTGGCAAATTATCTTCGGGTAGAGCCATATTTAAAAAAAAAGACATTTCTTCATGATTATAGACTGACCAAGATCAGAAGGCACTTCAGTGACAGTGACATGAGGGCGTTGTAAAACGTTTTTTCTATGAGAAAATGTCAAAACAGCATTAGTTCTGACTTTTACTACTTGCTAAATAACCGTGATCGGACTGTAGGTATCTTTACAATACATACCTACAATATTATATCTACTGTTGTATCTATATCAACAGCACACACTTTGTAAAAAGTTAACTGTAGCACGAGACGTCAAATTAACTTAAATGGTTACTTAAGGTGATGGGTAGGGCACACTAGCGATCTGTTTTAAACAATTTCAGGGTTACAACCTCTCGGCAAACACTTATCCTATTTATTAAATAACCATGAAAAAATTTTCGGTCCAACGCGTACGCGAAAAATTGATTCACGCCAAAAGAGGCCACTTTTGGAGTGAATTAACTTTTTTTTGACCCAACATTTGTGCATGGTTATTTAATAAATAGTACACGTGTTTGCCGAGAATTTTTTGTAACCGAAAATTGTTTAAAATAGACCCGGTTTAGTAGCTCAAATTAAAATCGATTGCCGTCGTTATTGTACCCTACCCGTCACCTTAAGAAAAAATATTGACACTTATTTGAATACGCAAATAGACTTGAATATACTTAAGTTAATGAACATTTAGCTTAATTGACGTCTCCGAGCGCGACAGTAAGACTGTAATCTTAAGATGCAGACAGCATAAATCACTCACCGCTCAAAAGCTAGGTTCACCTGCGCCGTATTTCTTAAAGTCACTCAGTCAGCACCCGCAAAAGCGCAGTTTGTAACTACCTGGAAGAAAGCTGTATATTCCACAGGAGAACATACATTTTCACGCGCCATATATTTCGTAGTAATCAAGGAGAAATGGTGGTGAGTTGAGAATACACTTAGGCTACAAAATATTTGCAGTGCTAAGCGTACCAAGTGTACGTAAACTTTGACTGCGTTGGTGAGATTACAGTCAAATAACATGGCATTATTTTAAATATGTATACACATTTTTAACATTGGGAGCGAAATTAGCTCAATGTATAAGAATGTGTGTCTTCCAAATGTTTTTGGTTGGATTGGAATCTCTGGATACACATTTCTTTGGACATAATTCATATTAGTCCCTCCCATGACAGTTGCCGGCCGACAATTTTTTTTATAGAAATGTGTAGAACTGAACGGCAGTTGTAGAATTGATTCAAACTCTTTAAAAAATTAACAAACGTATCTTCGAACTCATACAACTTGACTCACAAGAATCCAACAACTTCCATGCAATAATAAAATCATAAAAGGCTCCAAAAAGCTAGTTTAAAATGTTCTTCATGTCTGTATCAAAAAAAAATAGTAAGCTGACACATTTTCATGGAGGGCTACTAAACCTATGATCCCGCAATGATCTCCTTTATGTGCGTATTTCTACCTCGGTGGAGTAGCTCGGTGGTAAGAGAAAATATCGTGCACGTTGTGTCTCTCTTTAATTTCTATAACCATTTTCCAGTAGGTTTGGTTCCCCTTTCTAAAGGTGATGAACTTCAGACGACAGTAATTTCAATTGACAATATCAATATCAGACGTAGCAAATCCTGGGTCTTTTTTTTGGTCAAAAAGGTCAGGTCGGGGGACCTGACCAGACTTGTGTGGGAATCCTAGAGGTTTACCCACCAAAAGCCCTCCGACGTTCGCTATTAATTTATAGGCGAGGCTTCCGGTGACTCAACAGTCCGTTTGACCTCGCCTACAGCCAACGTCTGCTTGACGAAATGGGCAGGCTGCCTCAGGGTGGTACAATAATAGCACCCACTCCTTGACTTTAAGAATTCGCGCCCGCGTGCAGCGCGTTATTCTCCTCATATGATGTCTCGTTATGGGACAGCCGGTGCCCCCGCACCTACCACCCGACACCCTCAAGGCGGGGCGTTATTCTGACGAGCTCTTCTTCTAGCTCGTCCGCCCCGTCCGCGACAAAGCCGGAGAGAGATTGGATCGGAGAGAGCGGAAAATTCTGGGTCATGGCTTAAGCGTACCCTGTGCTTCGAAGAAACGTTTTTGGATGAAACTAGGAATGACACGCTGAAATCATGATAACGAGCACTTTTATATCTATCATTGAATATTGAGAACTTTGTTAGCGCACTCAAGGTCGATGCTTAGATTTTTTGACTGAAAATCCTGATTAACGCATATTTTTATCAAAGAAGCACATGACTAGGCTATTACTTAATTTTAATTGTTAGCGTAGAGTAAGATTAAGTTGTAATTTATTGCTTATTATGATTCAAGTTTCTAAGACCTATTTTTAGCCTGAAACACAGGTCACCCTAGTTCAGGCAAAATGTTAAATATGTGTACTATCATATAAGATTTACTGATCAAAAGTTGTATTAAACATAAATTATTTAAAATAAATATTTTATTTATTTATTATTTATTTCGAATCAAAACCATCATATCACAGTGCTTTCTTCTAGCATCTAGCCAGCACTTTGTATGTATAGGTACTTATGTGACGGGCAGTCGAAAATGCCAACATTATGAAGCAAGGGAAATCAGAGGAAGTTTTCTAGCAAGAAACGGTGTTATCTAGTATACTCATATTATGTAGAATGTTAGCAATTAGACAAGCGGCGTGACCCCTGGGCGTAGGCGGGATGGCTCCGGTTTTAAATGAAATGGTTTAGTTTGGGGAAATACGATAAAAATTCTTTTAGGTATGTAGTTATTGCGTAAAATACAAGTTATTTATTTTTCATATAATATATAGACTGACCGGATGGCGCAATTGGTAGTGACCCTGCCTTTTACGCCAAAGGTCGTGGGTTCGATCCCCGCCCTGGACAAACATTCGTGCGATGAACACTTGTGTTTGTTCAGTGTCTGGGTGTAATATATGTATTTAAGTATATATTTGTGTTCCTCTGTTGCCTGATATCTGTAACACAAGTGCTTAAGCTACTTAGTACGGAATCAGGTCAACGTATGAGATGTTGTGAGAATTATTATTATTATTATTATTATTTATTTTTATAAGTTTTTACTCAATGATTTATATCATCGGTTTTATTGATTTGCACGGGCCAGGACCAAGTACATATCATAATTATCTTTCAACTGTATTTTGGACATTTTGAAGGAATTTCCGGGTTAACCTGCAAGTATTTAAAATACATGCTTTTTGTAGTTTGATGAAGATTTCATCTCGAAGGCCTAAGGTTCTTAAAGAAGGCAGTAGCTGTATGGGGATGACACCAGTGGCGGACATAACTATAGGGACTATGGTGACTTTTCTCAATTGCCACATTCGTGCAATCTCATCTTTTAAATCTGTGTATTTTGTTAATTTTTCAACTATTGTCTTATTGAGATTATGAGTGTTGGGTATGGCGATGTCTATCAGCTGTGCAGTGTAATATCTGGTCGGTTGAAATGGATGGTTTTATCGGTTAGTATGGCTCTATCATAATATAATTTATGTGTTGAGTTCTCAAGAACAGTTTCTGGGGTGTATTTGTAGTATGGTGTTTCTATTTCATGCAGTAGGTTATATTTATAAGCTAGTAATTGTTGGATTATATTAGCAACTTGGTCATGTCGGTGTTTGTAATCTGTCTGGGCTATTGTTTTACATGCTCCTGTTATGTGTTGTATGGTCTCTGAGGCGCTGTTGCATCGTCGGCATATATCTGTTACAGGTTGTTGCATGATGTGCTTTTGATAGTTTCGGGTTTCTATTACTTGGTCTTGAATGGCCAAGAGGAAACCTTCCGTTTCTGGAAAAAGTTCACCTCGTCTCAGCCACTCGTTCGACGCTTTTCTGTCCACGTTAGTTTGGCTGAGATCAGAGTAGTGCCTCCCATGAAGTGATTTTCTTGACCATTCATGTTGTTTTGTCAGTCTGTCTGTTTGATTTTCATTGTTTTGGGTGCTATTGTCTTCGAGATTCATTGGGGTCAATTTTTGATCATTTTCTACTACTGCGTGATGTAGTTTTGATGCTTGAGCTTTTTCATGAAAGTATTTCCTTAAGTTTGAAATTTGTTTCGCATGTAAGTTTATTATGTCTATTAGACCTCTGCCTCCGTCAGCTCTTGGTAGGGTCATCCTCTGGATACAAGAACGTGGATGGAGCTTCCTGTGCTTTGTCATGCTCGTGTGAGCCAGGCGCTGCAACGACTTCAGCTCGGTTTTAGTCCAGAATATTACGCCAAATGAGTACGTCAGCACCGGAATGGCAAAGGTATTGATTGCTTTAATGGTGTTTCTTGAGTTAAGTTGTGATGTAAGTATGGAGTTCAACCTGTGTTTAAATTTTCTTATTAGGGTTTCTTTGGTACTTTTGTATTCTAGTAATTTTGACTGATTATAACCTAAATATTTGTAAACGTCTTATTATTATTATTATACCTGGCTTTAAAATATAATTTTAAACTCTACAAAATCAATAATTAGCATGAATATCTCGCTTTTGGAACTAACAATACCTATTAAATTTATACAAGGGAAAAAAGCAGAACCACTGTCAAAAAGAAAAATACTCTATAAATTGTATTTTTACTTAGGGATAGTTTCCAATTTGTAGGTACATACAAATATTGTTGAAACTATCGTCGGCTCACGGCGAAGCAAAAAGCACTTACAAAATTCGTCCCACCCGAAGGCTGTCGACAAAAATTTAAGTGCATATTTACTTAATAATTAATTGCTAAAAAAATCTAGTTATATTTTAGTTTGACGACCCGTTTGGAACAGTGGTAGTGAACGCTGCCTTTGGTCCAAGGGCTGCGGGTTCGATCTCCGCACAGTACAAACATTTGTGTGCATGAGCATGTTTGTTTGTATTAGTCTGGGTGTTTCCTATGTATTATAAGTATGTATGTATTACAAAAAAACACAACCTGCGACAAGATGGGATGATGACATTCGAAGGCTGGCTGGTGTGGGCTGTATGAGGGTGGCCGAAAATCGGGAACGGTGGCGTGCATTAGGGGAGACCTATGTCCAGCTGTGGACGAGTGTAGGTTGCTGATGATGATGATGATTTACAAAAAAAAAGTATAATATGTATATATTTGTCATCCCACTGTTGATTCTGATATCCGTAACACAGGTGCTTGAGCTACCTATCTCGAAGTTAGATCAATGTATGTGATTTTGTGAAATATTTATTTATTATTTATTAATAGTTTCCAAATTCTTAGGTTGTTAAATTTACACGCATTCCACACTTTAACCGAATGAAACTAAAAGTTTCTTCATGTTTATGCGAAGTGCAGTATACACTTTTTTAGATAAGTTAAATTTATTGCAGAACTAACTAGCTAAAAACAAGATAAATACATTAACATTTCCTTTTAAACTCTTTAGATGAGAAAAGTTAAATCTGATAAACCAACATGTTGCCTCGTAGATTCAAGTTTGTAGCTAATAGCTGAATGAGCACTCTAAGTAGGTACTAGAATTTATAGAGAATTATTTTGATGGAGTTTGCATGGCATGCACGGCGTCTCTATCCGAGATCAACAACAGGCAACAGATGCTGAATGACCTGGCTGACTCTTCTAAATGCATCGGCCTACGGATGAACTTGGACAAAACCAAGGTCATGTTCAATGAACATGTTCTACCGGAACCGATTGCAATTCACGGTGCCGTCCTCGAAGTTGTTCAAAAATACGTATACCTAGGGCAGACTTTGCAATTGGGTAAAAACAACCTCGAGGATGAGGTGAATAGGAGAATCCAGTTAGGTTGGGCAGCATTTGGAAAACTACGTCGTGTCTTCGTATCGTCGATACCACAGTGCCTAATGACGAAAGTCTTCAATCAGTGCGTCCTACCCGTCATGACATACGGAGCCGAAACGTGGACACATACGGTACGGCTGGTCCACAAGTTAAAGGTCGCTCAGCGGGCTATGGAACGTGCAATGCTCGGCGTCTCTCTCCGAGATCGAATCCGAAATGAGGTGATCCCTCAGAGAACCAAAGTCATCGACATTGCTCACCGGATTAGAAAGCTTAAGTGGCAATGGGCTGGCCATATTAGCCGCAGAACCGACAACCGATGGGGTAAACGGGTTTTAGAGTGGAGACCGCGTCTTGGCAAACGTAATGTAGGGCGCCCTTTAGCTAGGTGGGGGGAAGATCTGCGCAGGATGGCTGGCAAGAGCTGGATGCGAGAAGCCATGGATAGATCACGGTGGCGAACAATTGGAGAGGCCTACGTCTAGCAGTGGACTGCGATAGGCTGATGATGATGCATGCACGCCATGGCGTGGGGTGGTCATGAACATTCAAATATATAGTTGATATTCTGTATAGCAATCTTTTGCAATAAATTGCAAAGGCGACGGGTTGGGCACACTAGCGACGCCAATTGATTTTAATTTTTAGCTACTAAATCGGATCTATTTTAAACAATTTCGGGGTTACAACTTCTCGGCAAACACTTATACTATTTATTAAATAAGCATGCACAAATGTTGGGTACGCAAAAAATTGTTTCACGCTAAAAGTGGCCGCTTTTGGCGGTAATCAATTTTTCACGTATAACGCCGATTTTCTAAGAGGCGTTGAATCAGCACTGTGCTGTGTTTCGCTGCATGAGTGAGGGTACCGGAGGCCTAATCCGGGAGAAAGGGGGGTTTAAAGGCGGCAATCGCTAACCATCAGGTGATCCGTCTGCTCGTCTGCCACCTATCACATAAAAAATGAACAAGTTACATGAACAATTTTTAAAAAGTTGAATTTTTTTAGGCGAATTTCCAAAATTCATGGAACAATGTTGGTTGGTTGCCTATGTTGTCGCCAATGTTGGTGGTAACCTAACCTAACCTAACCTTTCTCCCCCTCCCCTTTTTTTAACAACCCCTCAAGCCCTAAAAGGTTTACGTACTATGTGTACGTACTCTAACAGACTTATCTATATATGCCACTGAAGATAACTGCATTACATATTGGCTTATTTCCAAATAGAGTTCTGAGCAAAAGAGCGGTAAATCCACGGAACAGCTGTGTACCCAGTGGTGATACTGTACCTCCACACCTTATCTTGTGTCTCATAAATTGTCTTCCCGTACATAGTTACTGGCAACAAAGACCAATAAACAACTTTGTTCGGAAAATTGAGAAAAAGTACAGACTTAAATTACTATTCTTAACTATTTTAAAATGTCGAATCGAATTCGCGCACGAAGGGTTTCGTACAAAATAAGCAGAAAATCGGGTTGGTTGTTTGGGAGCCCCCCTTAAAATGACGCACCGTCAAAACTAAGACCGCCAATAGATATGTGTTTTTTTTATGATATAGGTGGCAGACGAGCCGACTGATCACCTGATGGTAAGCGATTACCTCCGCCCATGGACATCTGCAACACCTGTGGTTTCACAAATGCGCTGCTTACCTTTTAAGCCCCCGTCCCCTGGATTCGGCATCCGGTACCCTCACTCACGCAGTTTTCTGTGAGAACGTGACATTACTCCAATCAAGCCGGCCTATACGCGAAGCATGGCTCTCCCACTGTTGATTGTGGCGATTATGAGACATTTTTAAAAAAGTATACAAACGAAAGTATTAAAAAAAAATGAGACAACATTATGTCATAATTTCTTTCTACAAGTAACCATAATTTTTGTAATTGCTACAAGTGCCTACTTTAGGCAATAATAATAAATATGGTTACTCGTATGAAGACAATATTACATAATTAAGACATCTCAAAAAAAATACTGTCCAGTAAGTATTCACCATTGTATTTTTTTAAATGTCGTACAAATCTAAATATACGTTGCTGCATCGCCGTCTATTTGTTGTTATAGCGGCAACCGAAACACCAAAATATTTTGTGTACATTTTAATTGGTCTGGCGAAAACCTCGTGACGGACAGAAGGACGGACGAACAGACATCTTAGTCTTAATAATAGGGTTATTACTTTTGTACGAAACCCTAAAAATTGGCTTTCGTTTGTGGCTACTCTGTATTCTCGTGACAGTAAATCCGCTACATGTGATATTTTTTATTGAGCTGATATTAATATTACATGGCGGCACCTCACTGCACGAAGCAACAACATGTAACTTCAAATGTTGTACCAAATGTTATTAACACCTGAAATAAGACAAACTCAAAACCAGCCTTTCTATCAAACATTACGGATGATTAAGTCTTGTATTTATTTAAAAATAAGTAAATTAAATTACTTCTTCAAATTATACAATTAAAATTACCAATAAATAAATTACGTCCGCGTATGTTTTTAGAAAATAGGTATATACTATTGTACGATCCTTTTATTGCAGTGGCAACATTGTAGTAGCTTTTTTGGTCTTGAATTCCAGTTTCGTGTATAGATTGAATTCCATTGAGTAAAACCCCGACACTTGGCGCGGCATTGTTTGATTTATGTGCCCGTATTAACACTAATGGGTTATACTCTTAAGATAAGACGGGTCTTCCGTAAGAACGTTCTGTTTTGCAAATAACCTAGATACAATGGCTTGCCCTAGTATAATATATTTTAATATCTAATACTAGTGCAAACCATTGTATCTAGCTTTAGCTAGAGAGAGAGAAAGAGATGGGAAAATGTGATGATTCGATGCCTGATCTGAAAATCAAGTAGCGAAGCTCAAAATCAGGCAGTTGAAATATCATCATCATAATTTCAGCCAGTAAACGTCCACTACACAATGACCTCCACATAGATCGGTCCTGTGCCACCCTTATCAAAGGTGATCCCGAGACTGCCACGGTTTCGACCTCCTATACGCCTCCACTCGAAGACCTCTTTGCGTCACCGGCCATCTGATTTCCTTGCAATATGCCCTGCCCATCGAAAAAATATTCGACGAATTTCCAAAAGTAGTAGATCAAAACCTGTTGGTAGGAAACGTGGTTAAAGGGATAAAATTTTCTACCAATACACCCTGTATAAATAAATATCAGATAACATCGCATACATACGTACAGTGGATGAATCTTCCGGTGTACCAGCACTAGGCTGTAATCGCTTTATTTTTTAGGCTAAATTAGTACCTAAGTTTTACGTAAGAAATTCTTAGTGTCAGCCCGGAGTCTGGAAATGGTGGTCTTGTACATCCGTGCCTCGTTACGTTAAGCTATTCGTCCTGCGCTCGATCCCTCTCCGGTTGAGTCACATAGTGTCCCATCGGAATATCAGCGTAAGGGAATAGAGAGTGCACTTGTGTTTGAGCACACACTTGAGCATTATAATATATTCTGCGTACGTGGCTTATCGTTGAGATTGGCCGCCGTAGCCTTAATCGGTTGGAGGATGCAGCACATGCAGCGGGGTAGACGAAGCAAATCCCTGTGCTCCCGTATAGCACAGTGCAAGCGATCCTACCGGCTATGAATTGGCATTGTGTTTCCATCGACCAAAGTCTGTAGACGACTACGGCTCAGCCATGGACAATCCTGGTTTCACTTATCTAGAAACTAGGTATAGGTGTACTAAACATAAACACTCGCGGAAGATGATAGCGTATTTTATTCACTATTATTAAACGATATTTGAGTTTTACGTTATTCAAAATGGAAGGAAGTAACTGTTACACTGTAGCAGTTGAGTGTGACATTTCATTTATATAATTAATGAAATACTATACCGCCTGCCGTGAGTCTTTGCGATTAGTAGTAGTATAGTAGTAATGCCGTGTGGTCCCGGCAGAGTAGAATAGGCCACCCTCACTCTTACCGAGGTGTCGTAAAAGGCGACTAAGGTAAAGCTGCTGGCATGATCATCAGCACCCAGAGAAGGAAAACTCTGTATTTATATCAAAACCCTCGCGAACCCGTCTGCCAAGCATGGTGAGTATGGCAATTACCCCTCATGCGATTGAGGGAGGCCCGTGCCTCAGCAGTGGGGACTTAAATGGGCTGATGATGATGATGATGAAGTAAATATTTGTAGTGGAACAAAAAACAATATATGTCTCAGGGCATGAAAGATTGCTGGTCTTTTCTTTAATTTGAATGTTGTACAGTAAGCTATACAAAGATGATAGTACCTTGTCTTTTGCAGATAACGCTTGGAGATCATTAACAACGACAACAGCATCCAATCGGTAAGGAAGACATACCGTATATAAAAATACATGAAAATTTCCGCAAATATATTGAATTGCCTACTTCCCCAAACACCCCATAGATGTGATCGCCTTACGGCTCATATCACATTGATTGTCATAAAACGCGCCAGCGTTAAAAGGTAGGTACCTACTTACCATGGCCATAACAAGGTGAGACCACGGAATCCCATTATTTCCCTACAGGCAGGTACATACCCCTATACCTATATTTCAAAGCAATTTCTTTCATAATGAAAATATCTAAGAAACTCATCCAAAAATCGTACCACAGCGTCTCGAGCGATGTGCTTACGACATGAACGCTAGTTAAATCGTGATCATTGAGTGAACATCACATTAAATTGTACTTGCTGGTCCCAATCTAAGAATGAATTGAAATTAGGATTGAAGTACATTATGGGCTTCTCGGCAGAAGATTCGAAGAAGAAGGTCAGAGAGTGCAGTCCAGACCAGACTTTCGAAATCTTAAATTATGATCTAAGCATACTACGAGCTCCAAAGCGACAAATTTGGATGAAAAGATTATGTTAAAGTCACCTGGAAGACTCCATCTTGTCGTTACATTTTGTAACTAATAGTCAGAGAGAACTCAGTTGACACATCACTATGCTCAAGGCGACCTGTTTTGCAAGTCAAATAGTATAAAAAGCTTTGAACGGTGGCCGTTGGATTAAATCTAATGATGGCCCTAATTGTTATGCCTCACTTGAAGATTGCGGGTTTACCGGAATTTCCAGAGTGACTCTATGATCAACTTTGTATTTGTAGCATTGACTTAGGTTGCCGCCCTAATTTTATGATTTGTACAGAGGGCTATCGCAACACTTACTTTCTAATTACACGTTTTACTATGTACGCGCGCGCGAACCAAATGTTCGATACTCGGTTTTGACTTCCTTAATTTTCCGTTTACAGGGTATCTTGTTACTATTGTACTTTTCAACGAGCGGGCGCTCCGGCCCGGTCTTCTGTAATATAATACACATTATGAAGACTTAACTGAATGATGTGCATTGGTGCATCGCCTGAAATTAGGCGACGCCTACGTATGTAGTTAAGTCCTTTGAGATGCTGTAGCTACTCGTACATACCGCATGTTCTTTGTCCCATTACGCGATTTGCTGATCACTTTTTTATGGGAGGGTGTGTCAGAAAAGAAACAGACAGATGGATTCCTTGGGGGAAACGTTTGTTTTCATCAGTATAATGAAATATAAGTGAGTAAGACGATTAAAAAAGCGTGGTGTATTCATTTATTTTCGTTCATTTCAGCCAATACAACATTTAATAAGGATTTAATTCTAAAGGATTTAATTCTAAAATATTGCACCCATTCTCTATTTTCCGATTCACATAAACAACATGGAGTTAGATGAATATAGCATATCAAGTAGGTATACTCTAAACTTCATTTAACTTCATGTTGATCAAAACTTCTACGCTGCGTATTAAGTTTAAACAGCAAACTTATCTCAAAGAACGGTTCTAATGCAATTATCTGAGGTCTACACTTAGCTTTGTTTATTTGACCGTAGTTTCTGGATTCAAGTTATAATTAACTAAACACCAAGCATGTAGTGAGCACCAAATATGTAGTAACGAAAAGGAAAGGAGAAAGGGTTAAAGGTTGGCGGCGCACTTGTGACTCCACTGGTGTTGCGGGTGTCTATGGGCGGCGGCATTTACTTACCATCAGGTGATCCGTTTGCTTATCTGCCAAGGGTAAATTGAAATAATCTGTAAGGGTTTTTTTTATGTCACTAAAAGAAACTAACCCATAACATAAAGACCCTTAACATAAAGGGTGTATCCGTATATGTAAGTTACTCTATGGTATCTGTCAACATTTACAACCCGTTAAACATGTCTTCTTCCCTTTTTTATATTTTTTTCCCTTTATTATGTGGTCTGCTCTCGGGTCATTTATACCTATCTATAAGAAATATTTTTATTGAATTTTTGTTATAAATTATCTATGTATATATTATTGAGTATGTATGTATTGTTTATTATTATTTATGTAATGTAATAATATTAATATATAAAATAATGTATATTTCTGCCATTCTCAATTTCATTTGTTAAACTACTTTGCACTGCCTTCCCTTATTACGAATACGATATTTCTTTTCTCTACCCAAAGGTTGTCTGGAAGAAATCGCTACAAGCGATAAGACCGCCTTATTGTACTGTCTGTTGCTTTTGTATCATGCTTGTATTTTGTTTTTGTGCAATAAAGAATATCTATCTATCTATCTAACATGTGTTCTACCAACCATTCTAAGCAACATTTGTTCTATGACTTTTAGAAATTCGCATAAAAGAATTCGAGTCATTTTGTTTGGCGAGTCGAAAAACAATTCGATGACTTTCAAAAAGTCGTAGAAGAAATGTTTTTCACAATAGTTGGTAGAACTAGGTTAAAGGGATGTAAATGTTCTCAGATGCACCATGATCGAGGGTCAAAAATGACACCACTGTGTTGCCATATTTTAGATTAATGCCAATTGTAGTTAAGACAGTTTTTGACAGTTCTAACATCGTTTTTGTACCACTGAGACAAGTATGACCCTAAAAGTAACGAATATATAGAGTACATTTTTAATTTCATTCTTCTTGAGTTTTTATAGTCATGACAGCGGATAATAGTTGTTAAAAAAAAATTAACCCTTAACATAAAGGGTGTAACCGTATATATAAGTTACTCTATGGTATCTGTCAACATTAACAACCCGTTAAACATGTCTTCTTCCCTTTTTTATATTTTTTTCCCTTTATTATGTGGTCTGCTCTCGGGTCATTTATACTATCTATAAGAAATATTTTATTGAATTTTTGTTATAAATTATCTATGTATATATTATTGAGTATGTATGTATTGTTTATTATTATTTATGTAATGTAATATATTAATATATAAAATAATGTATATTCTGCCATTCTCAATTTCATTTGTTAAACTACTTTGCACTGCCTTCCCTTATTACGAATACGATATTTCTTTTCTCTACCCAAAGGTTGTCTGGAAGAAATCGCTACAAGCGATAAGACCGCCTTATTGTACTGTCTGTTGCTTTTGTATCATGCTTGTATTTTGTTTTTTGTGCAATAAAGAATATCTATCTATCTATCTAACATGTGTTCTACCAACCATTCTAAGCAACATTTGTTCTATGACTTTTGGAAATTCGCATAAAAGAAGTCGAGTCATTTTGTTTGGCGAGTCGAAAAAAAATTGGATGAATTTCAAAAAGTCGTAGAAGAAATGTTGTTCACCATAGTTGGTAGAACTAGGTTAAAAAGATGTAAATGTTCACATATGCACCATGATCGAGGGTCAAAAATGACACCACTGTGTTGCCATATTTTAGATTAATGCCAATTGTAGTTTAGGACAGTTGCCATTGTAAGTTAAGCACAGTTTTTGACAGTTCTAACATCGTTTTTGTACCACTGAGACAAGTATGAACCCTGAAAAAGTAACGAATATATAGAGTACATTTTTAATTTCCATTCTTCTTGAGTTTTTATAGTCATGACCCAACGGATAATAGTTGTTAAAAAAAAATTAACCTTAACATAAAGGGTGTAACCGTATATATAAGTTACTCTATGGTATCTGTCAACATTAACAACCCGTCAAACATGTGTTCTACCAACCATTCTAAACAACATTTGTTCTATGACTTTTGGAAATTCGCATAAAAGAAGTCGAGTCATTTGTTTGGCGAGGTCAAAAAAAAATTGGATGAATTTCAAAAAAGTCGTAGAAGAAATGTTGTTCACCATAGTTGGTAGAACTAGGTTAAAAAGATGTAAATGTTCACATATGCACCATGATCGAGGGTCAAAAATGACACCACTGTGTTGCCATATTTTAGATTAATGCCAATTGTAGTTTAGACAGTTTTTGACAGTTCTAAGATCGTTTTTGTACCACTGAGACAATTATGAACCTAAAAGTAAGTTTTATAAGTTTTTTATAAGTTTTTTTTTTTATTGAAAAACCACGAGAACAATATAAATACTTATAATCTACATATACTAAGGTTACTAATTTTAAGTTTGTTGCCTGAACTAGGAATATCCTGTATCTCAGGCAAAAACGAAAGAAAGAAAAGGACAAAAGGAGCTTATCAATTTTAACAATAAAACATTAAATTATACTAACACTTAATCCAAATTTAAAAATAAATAAACCTGACTGACAATGATTCATGAATAACCTAGTTAACAATTTGATGACTCTGAAATTTACATGACACACATACCTTCACACTTAAAAACGTTTATCTAGCAATACTACGAAACACCTTACAAAGTCTTTGATTACCTAATAAAATAAAATTTGTAGGCACTGAACATAATTTAAAAATATAAGCTATTTATAGTAAATATAAGTACACTAATTAAACAATGGCGATTTTAGGCGCCTCCGTAATCAATCGATCGAATATATCGATTTTCGGCCATTTTTCTAGCAGGGCAGTCAATGTCACCAGTTTTATGATTGGACTGTTTTTTGTAGTGCAGGCAAGTGGCACATTTTGGTGGCTCGGCCTTCTTTGGGCAATCCTTCATGTCGTGTCCATCTTCTCCACAGTGACCGCAGATGGTTTTCTCACCACGACATGTTTTTGCGGCGTGCCTATACTGCTGGCACTTGTAACATCTTGTTACAAGCGTGAAGTCTCTTACAGGGCACGACGACCAATTAACAAAGACTCTGTCATTTGTAATTAGGGCCTTACGTATCTCTGCAGAGACCTCAATCACGTAGTTACATGCCTCAGCGTTTTTCTTACCCGACTTGTGGCTTAGTTTAATGGAGGACATAAAGGTTTCAGTGGTCATGCTCTTCAACTTTTCGGCTAAATTTTGCTGAAATATGCAGTTGAAGACCTCGGATTCCAGCATTGAGGTGGGCACTCCGACCACGATGATTCTGGGCCTACGTTTATGCGGCTCATCTACGGTAAGCCCAGATGTAGTCAGCTGCTCAGATTTTTTCAGCTTCACAATGTCCCCCTTAGAGTCCGTGCTGATGATCACACCACCGTTTTTTGTTTTGCGAAGACCTCGAACCTGCAGCTTCATTTCTTCAGGGCGGATTATTTTTTGAACAAGGCTTTTCGTCTCCTCGCTGGATTTATTTTTATCAGTGGGATATATAGCTACTGAGCTTATATTAGCCGGCTGTACAAATTTTGTTTCGCTTTTCTTTACCATGTCGGCAAAGGAGGCAATCCCTGGGGCTTGTTGTGAGGATACCGTAATAACTTTCCGTAAATTTTGAAACTGTTGGAAGAGGTCTTGATTTTCTTTACAGTTACGGAGATGCTTATGATACTCTATGGCTTTGGACTTGAGCGACTGATACTGCACGACTAATTGAGAAGTTCCCAGACTTACATTGCGGCACAGATTATTGATCCTCAATTTCTGGTCGGAGTTTAGTTTGCCTTCACATGAGATCACGCATACCTCATTTAGACACTTCTCAATCTTATTCATCCAATCCTGGAGCTCCGGCGTACTAACAACTGTAGGAGTATCATCCTGGTAGTGCTGCTGTTGGGGAGGCTGGACTTGCGCTCGCGGCGAGGGTTGGGGCGCAGGGGTAGAAGGAGGGCTTCGGAGTGTTTTTCCGCTCTTGTTAAATGGACTTCCATCCATTTCTTATTATTGGATTATTGAAACACTACAAATACCACATCACAAAAATAATTGTCACTGTTGCTCAGAACACCGTGTGACCCAGAAAGTCTCTTCTGTGTGTAAAGTAACGAATATATAGAGTACATTTTTAATTTCATTCTTCTTGAGTTTTTATAGTCATGACAGCCGATAATAGCTTTGTGGACTATTAGCATGAAAAATATTGCCAAAAGGCCAAAGTATTTTTTTGAGACCACGAGAGAATAAGTCCATAGAAAGTGACATCCATCATGGGCAACTACGGAACCCTAAATTGCGGGTGACGTGAAATGCACTTGGCACTCGTTTACAGAGTGGTTACTGCGACCTGCCTCGGTGGCACAGTGGTTAGTGGGACGCACTTTAGAGCGGCGGCTGCGCAAGAGGTCCTGAGTTCAATCCCCGGGTCGAGCCAAAAATTTTTACCTAAGTTTTCTGTAAGAAATTCTTAGTGTCAGCTGGGAGTTTGGAAGTCGGCGGTCATGTACCTCCGTGCCTCAGAAAGCACGTTAAGCCGTTGGTCCTACACCCAATCCCTCAACGGTTTTGTCACGCTTGTGTCCCATCGGAATATGAGGGTAAGGGAACAGAGAGTGCGCTTGTGTTTCCGCACACACTTGAGCACTAAAATTTATCCTCCTTACGTGGCTGATTGTTGAGATTGGCCGCCGTGGCCGTAATCGGTTGGAGGATATATATACTGCGACCATTCGGTAAACGAACTATAGACTGTTTTATCTTATATTGACCACACCATTTCCGCGTAGAAATCGTCTCCTTCGGTCACGGCTATCCAGATTGTTATTAAAAAGAATGTAATTGTTAATAAGAAAACGTATCTACCTACCTCTGGTCTCATAACAAAAGCTTAATCTAAATTCAAAGAGCCGAGGTCTGGTGTTTCATTGCCATTTCCACGTGAGTATAAAGGCCTATTTTTAATTAACAGAAGATATGCACAAGGTACCACAAGAACAAAGGCAAAGATTGTCTTTTGTCTACTTCTTTCATTTTAAGAAACATTATTTTTAAAGAAAATAAATAAAAACTCTTTTGAAGTGTCCTTCCAATTGTAAGTATCGCAATTACCATTTCAAAGAGAGTTTACTTCAAATAATGGTTCCATTTTTAGGATTAAATCTAAATAAAACCTGTTAATCTAATCAAATGAGTTCATTGTGCAAAAATATTCTTTGAAACAAAATCGCAATATTCAAGAACCTATTCACATTTCCCAACAAAGAGGCTAAGGAATATGAGATGGTTTCTTCAAAATTAAAAAAGGATCTTAATGGAATCTTAACTAGGTACAAACCTTTTTGGCGTAATAGTAAACAGCATTACCTCTTAAACTCGGAGACGGTGGGTTCATTTCCGTCACTTTCATAATGGTCGTTATTTAAGAAAGTTAGAGGAATTAGGGTCGTTCAAAGCTCTGACAAACAAAACTCAGTGTTTTTTATGTGACAGGTGGCCTTTGAGTATGGTGGCAGACGATTAGAGGGATCACCTGATGGTAAGTGATTGCCGCCGCCTATGGATACCCGTGACACCAGTGGAGTCACAAGTGCGCTGCCAAGCTTTAAACCCCTCTTTCCCGTGCCCCCACAGTGCGGGTTTTCTATGAGGCCGTGGTATCTCTTCGGTCGAGCCGGCCCATTCATGCCAAAGCATTTCTCTACGACGGCAAGTGTTGTGGGATGGTTTGGCTTTATAAGTATTTCCTCCAGGTTAATAACTTAAGGTCCTGCAAGAGTCGACTCGACCGTACTCCCATCTACATATAAGGCAGGCAACGCATCACAGACTCCTCTAACCCCGCAGATGTTCACGGGTGGCAATGATGTTCTAAATAAATAAACTTTTATTAACCAAAAACACACATTATCAGAAAATATACCTAAAAATCCTTTGACCAATCTTTATCCAAAAATAATCCACTTTTGGTAACTAATATAGCGCTCTTGGACGCGCGTCGCCGATAACTATTTATACATATATGCTAGTTATGAGGGACCAATTAAACAGGTCAGAGCAGGTGATCAACCGATTAGCAGTGATACACGACATAAGTCTTCTTTGGTAAGACTAAGTGAACACAAACAAGTAAGACATATTGACATAGGGATGTCTCCTTAAATTCAGAGTGTAGATTTTGTCTATACAAAATCTTGTAAGTTTAACACACACCCACGAGACAGGCTCTACCTCTCTAGGCAGAGCCTGTCTCGTGGGTTTCAAATCCTTTGGGTTTCCGTAATGGTTCATGTCTAGATTAAGTATAAATTGACAAACTTTTTTTTTTAAATGAGAGGTGGCAGACGAGCAGACGGATCACCTGATGGTAAGCAATTCCGCCGCCCATGGACACCCGCAACACCAGTGGAGTCACAAGTGCGCTGTCAACCTTTTCCCCTTCCCCCCATTTTGCCTCCGGTAACCTCACTCACACGGCGAAACACAGCGCAGGCGCTGCTTCACGCCGGTCTTCTGTGAGGCAGTGGTATCACTAAGCAAATACATTGAAAATAATTATTGTTTTTAAGTTCTAGGATAATAATTTAATTTCGCTTATTGTAACATAATTTGTGCGATAAAGTTTTGAATAATACATTTGATGCTTACCATTTCTTATTTTTAATGTGTGAGCTAGGCCCAGTTTGACCAATCTTTATCCGAGAATCAACCCATGGTATAACGCTGTATGGTTCGGATACCATAGATTATGCTAAACTTAAAAGATTTTGTATAGACAAAATCTACACTGTGAATTTAAGGAGACATCCCTATGTCAATATGTCTTACTTGTTTGTGTTCACTTGTCTTACCAAAGAAGACATATGTTGTGTATCACTGCTGATCGGTTGAGCACCTGACCTGACCTGTTTAATTGGCCCATCATAACTAGCATATATGTATAAATAGTTATGGGCGACGCGCGGCCAAGAGCGCTATAGTAGTTACCAAAAGTGGATTATTTTTGGATAAAGATTGGTCGAAACGGTCCTTACGGCCGCACTCAGAGGCGTCATTTAAGCTAATGTTCATTCACTTTAGTATGGGTAGTCTTTATGCGTATCAAAATAAGTGTCAATATTTTTTTCTTACGTATCCAGCTCAGTTAATCTCTCTTAAGTTAAGCACTCTGTGTGTGGTAGCTGGTTATTTAATTATCGCGTTTGAATGTTGAACGTTAACACCTCGACCCGTTTGGAACAGTGGTTGGAACGCTGCCTTTGGTCCAAGATTTGCGGGTTCGATCCCCGCACAGTACAAACTTTTCTGAGCATAAACATGTCTGTTGGTATTGGTCTTTTCTATGTCATATAAGTATGTATTTACAAAAAAAAAGTATTATATGTATATATTTGTAATCCCACTGTTGATTCTGATACCCGTTACACAGGTGCTTGAGCTACCTATCTCGGAGTCAGATCAATGTATGTGATGTTGTAAAAAAAACACGTCCGGATCCGAATACGATGTAACTGGCCATTTTAATCCATTTTCCGTTGGGGCAAAAACTCCAGCGACCCCTGGGGTACGTTTTGGGAAATTATTCCTAACACGCTCTCATGTAAATCTTATAATACGCCGGCACTTTTTATTAACCTTGAGGTATATTTCCGTTTAAATTTTTAGATTTGGACCAAATGTTTTTTTTGTTCAAATATTCGTGTCACTTCTACAAACCAGCATTATTGTATAATCGTACAACAATATTAATATCTACCTAAAAAATAATAGAGACACAGAAAATAAACTTTAGCTCATATTACAAACATTTACCACACAGTACAAACATTTGTGTGCGTGAACATATTTGTTTGTATTGGTCTGGGTGTTTTCTACGTATTATAAATATGTATTTACAAAAGAAAATTATTCTATGTATATATTTATAATCCTACTGTTGATTCTGATATCCGTAACACAGGTGCTTGAGCTACCTATCTCGGAGTCAGATCAATGTATGTGATGTTGTGAAATATATATTTATTTATATTGATATTGAAAAATTTGTTGACCTGTGTGCTAGGCAGTATATCGTCTCTCGCATACGTTCTGTATAGTCAATATCTGTCTTTGGTTCGCCTGGTGTTAAACGACTGCCGCCGCCAATAGATCCTCGCGACACCAGTGGAGTCACAAGTGCGCTGCCAACCTTTAAATCCCCCTTTCTCCAGGATTGGGCGTCCAGTACCTTCAATCACGCAGTGAAACACAGCACAGTGCTGCTTCACGCCGGTTTTCTGTGAGGACGTAGTATCACTCCGGTCAAGCCGTGCCCATTCATGCCGAAAAAAAAAGTTAACAGAAATCATTATTAAATACATTCATACAAATTTAACAAGTGTTACGCATATCAGCCAACAGAGCAATTACATTACTACTTATATTACACCCAGAAACTGAATGAGCACAAGTGTTTATGACAGGAATGTATGATCAGGGTTGGGATCAAACCCAAGTTTTGGCGTTTGAGGCAGGGTCACCACCAAATGCGCCATCGGGTCAGATGACGTAACGTGGTTAAACTAGTTGACAGCCCTGCAGATGCTGTGGTTTAGATCCTTACACGAAGCGTGAAATTGTCTGAGTATTCTGTTAGAACTAGTTAGAAAACTTTTTGAATCAGTCCAGTTTGGAATACATACAATATGCTAAGATATAAAGTACTTACGTTTGTAGCTGTTAGTTCCTAATGTTTGAATATTTTTTATCATGTCGTCGCCCGAATAAATAAATAATAAAAAATAAAATTTATTAAAAAATCTATAGAACATAAAAGACTTATAATCTACTTACACTTAGGGAATAATTTTAAGTTTACTGCCTAAACTAGGAATTTCCTGTATCTTAGGCAGAAACGAAGAGAAAAAAGGACTTAAATTAACAAATTGATTTGAGCAATTAAAACAAATCATAAAAAAATCGAAAAAACTAATCATTAAACTAAATCTCGAAATTACCTAATCTAGCGTGAATGTAAATAATACAAATACCTACGAGTGAACGTGATGATTATTTGTGAATTCTTATTTGTTCAATCTCCATTTTCAACATTTTAAACCCGACATTTTATTGATTATTTCGAGTATATAATATGATTTCTTACAAGTATCACTTTTGAAATATGGTTCACATAGTTACAAATTGATATAATACAAATAAGTGTAAAAAAAATTAATAATAATAATTCGGATAGTTTCTGAAACATGATTCAGTTGGTGTGGTTCCCCTGTTAAAAGGTTACGAAGGTCAGACGGCAGTCGCTTCATTGTAAAGACCAGACTTTCCAAATCCTGAATTACGGTTTAAGCGTACTCTGGGGTTCAAAGTGACAGGTTTGGGAATCACACGCTTAGATGAAGAGTAAAATGAAAGATTTTCAGTTTTGTTCTTCAAAATATTTATTAGGGGAAAAAAAACAAACAATACAGAACAAACAAAACACTAGCAATACAAAAAAGGATCCATTACTGTAACGTTACCGATAGTTATAAGAGCGTCCACACCTCGCCCAGGTCCTCATGTTCCCTCTTATTTCATTCTCACGTAACTTGCGGGTTTAATTTTTTTTTTCTTATATTATCATGCGATCAGTCATATGGACTATAAGCAGATGTGTTGGATGTTGTATGGGTTAGGTGCCACTCCCATCGGGGCTAGCATCATTGGTGCCACCCAAGGTGGTCACTCTAGTCGAATATGTCTCGACGCTTTTTCAGTCGACGTATGGTTTCAGGGATAGTGAGCTGCGCTGCAAGTTGGTTTGGGTGCTTTTCCAGTCGCAGTTTGTAGCTGTCTCTATGGCTGCTTGTTTCCTGTGTTTTTGTGGGCACTTGAAGGAATTCATGGACTTCCGTTACTTTGATGAACCTGCGGGTTTAAATAAATCTGTAATTATAACAATGAAAATAAACATAACGCTGCCTTTGGTCCAAGGGTTGCGGGTTCGATCCCCGCACAGTACAAACATTTGTGTGCATGAACATGTCTGTTTGTATTGGTCTGGGTATTTCTTATGTATTATAAGTATGTATTTACAAAAGAAAAGAATATTATATGTATATATTTTTATTTAGTTCTTTTCATATATTTTTTTAGATTGTTTAGTTATTTCCAATACTTTTTGTAATATTTACTAAAATCCGTACCGGCACCAGCGATGACCCGAATAAAATGATATGGCGGCGTGTTATTTCCTTCTCTGGGTGCTGATGATTATGCCAGCAGCTTTACCTTAGTCGCCTTTTACGACACCTCGGTAAGAGTGAGGGTGGCCTATTCTACTCTGCCGGGGACCACACGGCCACACGGCAAAAAATACTTAACAATGTTTTTAATGTCGACACGCAGACAATTGTGAACACGCCTAAAATAATTGGCGAAAACAAAGCGCATCTCCGTTGGTTTGACGATTTAAAAATTTTGAAGTGGATCGTCTCATGAAGAATGTAAACCAGTAACGACAGGTAGGCCGACGCCCAGTTGGCCGACTTTGATATCAGATACATTTATTTATTTGATACATTGTCAACGCTGATCTATGAAAGCTGCAGCCCAATGGTGGAATGAAAGTAGCGCGGATCTATCAAATATGCGATCTCTTGTTTTGATAGCCAAGAATCGGTTCGAGTCGCTGAGTCAGCGTAATACAGTAAGTAGGCACTTGATAATAAATTGCTATAACAGAAATAAAATATGTGAACCCCGGGCTTCGAAGCGACAGTTTCAGACGCAAACCGGAACAAAACGCTAAGATGATGATGAACAAGAATGATATATCTTGTCGTCATCGTAATAAGAGCCCCTTTTGTAGATCACACAATAGTACATAGTGTTAGCCGTGTGGTCCCCGGCAGAGTAGAATAGGCCACCCTCACTCTTACCGAGGTGTCGTAAAAGGCGACTAAGGTAAAGCTGCTGGCATGATCATCAGCACCCAGAGACGGAAAACTCTGCATTTATATCAAAACCCTCGCCAACCCGTCTACCAAGCGTGATGAGTATGGCAATTACACATCATGTGATTGAGGGAGGCCCGTGCCCCAGCAGTGGGGACTTAAATGGGCTGACGATGACATAGTGTTATAAAACTTTGGTATCATTTTTGAACTTAGTTTTCTTCATTTTATATACTCTACCGTGGGAGAGCCACGCTCGGCCGGCTCGACCGGAGTGATACCACAGCCACACTGAAAACCAGCGTGAAGCAGCACTGTGCTGTGTTTCGCTGCGTGCGTGAGGGTACCGGAGGCCCAATCCGGGGGAAAGGAGGGTTTAAAGATTGGCAGCGAACTCGTGTTGCACCCCCATGGGCGGCGGCAATCGCTTACCATCCAGCAAAAAAAAACCTACGTATTTGTCTGCAATTTAAGTAATGCAATTTTCTGTGCCAAATTGAAGCGATGAAATAATAATTATCTCGTCTTTCTACGGAAATGTCGCACTTCCTCGTTTGTAACAAACAATTTCCTCAAACGTTCATTCCAAATATGTTTGAACTACATTATTTTCGAATAAGAAAACGTATGTAAAGTACCAAAACTTGTCTCATGTTACCATAATTTATTCACCGAACTTCGTAAACCCTTCAGAGAAGATCGTGTTTATGGAAATCAGTCAAACCGAGTTATTATATCCGGATTGTTTATAGTTTCGGGGATGGGAATCTCAAAATTAAACCGTATTCAGTAGGATGTATTTTGGGGGTTATGTCCAGTATTGAATCGAGAAAATTGAATTTTCAGAAGTTCAGTCTGCCTCTTTTTTATTTCTACTAAGTAGAAACAAGAAAATGTACAAGGGAAGAAAGGTCACAGTCCATTTTTTGGAACTTTAACACGTTGGAAACAAATCTTACGTAATAATTTTATTCTTTAGCTAAAATCTGAATTCAAGTTATTCGATTTTATAACACATACCCATATTAAAGTATTAAAATAAAGTTTAAAAACTAAAACCCGACTACCCCACCGTGTGGGGTATCAAAGAAAAGAGTTTTTTTAGCACATTTCGAATATGTAATTTTATTTACATAACCAAAAATATGATAAAAATAAAGTTTAAAAATTAAAACCTAACTACCAAAAAAACACGCTCTATAAAGTAGGAACAAGAAAATTTCCTCTGCTAAAATTATTATGCCGTACTGCCGTGGTCGTATGCCACCTACTGTAGCAAAACAGATTCATTAAAATAATAAAATAAAATCAATGTGGCATTCGACCACGGCGATACGGCATAATAATTTCAGCAGATACAATTTTCTTGTTCCTACTTTATAGAGCGTGTTTTTTTGGTAGTTAGGTTTTAATTTTTAAACTTTATTTTTATCATATTTTTGGTTATGTAAATAAAATTACATATTCGAAATGTGCTAAAAAAACTCTTTTCTTTGATACCCCACACGGTGGGGCAAGCAAAATTTTTTTTTTAGTTCCTTACTCTTAGTCCCCAAGAGGGGAGAACAACCATACATACATAACAGGTCATAATCATAACTTTCCTTTTTGCTTCGCCGTAGTGGGGTAGAAAATACTTAAGAATGTTTTTAAATATGTAGTGACTTTGAAAAATGTTAATAAAAATTAACAGTATCTCAAAAATCTTATTGGCAATGATTTTTCTTCCCCTGTACCCTTCGACTTGTTAAGAGTAATGAAAATTAAACTCCGCCATGAAAGTACAAAGATTTTCTAACCCATGGGGATTTTCAAAAATAAAAAAAAAATCTGATAAAATATGTACCTACGTACTTCCAACTTAGTTATAACATATTTGATATACCTACGTACGACAGACAAAAAAGTACCTATGTCAGAAGAGATTCTTATAATTCAAGAAGACATTTTATAAATTACAATTATTCATGGTTTGCTATCAGTCACACGCACTCGGTAACGTTTTCAAAAGCACGATAGGTTGCAAAATTATTATAAACCTTGTCCCTCTTATTCCAAAACGTGGTTAAAAATAAGTAGTGGGATTAATACTAGAAATAATTGAAGAACATTATTACAAAACTAAGTTTAACGTTAGTTAGTATATCAACTAGAGGCTGTATCTGTGAACATTTACATCCCTTTAACCACGTGTTCTACCAACCATTGTGAAAAACATTTGTTCGACGACTTTCGAAATTCATCGAATTTTTTTTCGACTACGTCGGACACGTGATTTGGTCATTTTGTATGGGGATACAAAATGACCAAGTCACGTGACTTTGTATGAAAAGTAGAAATTTTTTCATGCGAATTTCCAAAATTGATAGAACAAATGTTGTTCATAATAGTTTAGAGAACGCGTGGTTAAGGGGATGTAAATGTTTACAGATACACCCTGTATAATACTAATGTTAAACTACCCGGAACCCTTGTTTAAAATGAGTAGCTAAAATATAACCTCAGAATATCGATTCAGTGACAATGACAGTTTATCCATGTGACAGTTCATTCCGTTTTACGATAAACTATTTGTGAAAAAGTAGTCAACTTATATTTTTTTGGGTTTAATTTCAAAATTAGAAGCAATTTCTTATCATATTAATTGGACACCTTACTTCATACAATATTAAAATTGTTATTACCTAAGAACCTTGCAAAAATATTTTTAGTTCAGACAACAATACAAGGTTATGTAAAACGAAACGTCACTGAACGAATGATTGAATGATTCGATCAATATTGAAACTATCCTGTGGTACTAAGTGGTCTATGGTTAGTCGAGGATTAGTAATAAAAAAATAAGAACAAACGTTATTACGTAATAATTATGAAATTGCTAGTTTAGGATGAAATCCGGTATCAGAGTAGTTTTTTGTAATAAGAGGGTGTCTGTACAAACTGTACCAGTCAATACTTCAAAAACTCCTTTTTGATGACACTGATTGGAACTTCCCCTGGCACTGCGATCAGAAACTAAACCACAAAAATTTAACAACCTACTTAAAGTATAAAGGCCTATTATACAGTTGATGATTACTTAAATGACAAGAATTTGTGGAAATGATAAACTGTTCGCCTACACCTTAGGTATTGTAATGGATATATTTATTGTTGGACATTAAATCGACTTATCTTTGCGAGTAATATAGTAAAATAACATTGTATAAAAATTTTTGACGATTAAAAAGAGTAATTGGCGAGTTTCTTGCCGGATCTTCTCGTCAGAATCAACATTCCGATTCCGGTGGTAGAATCACATTAAATATGTTTATTCGTTTCTTAGTGTATTGTATGTATCGACATATATGTGAAATTACATGTATATGTATTTTTTTTATGATATAGGTGGCAGACGAGCCGACGGATCACCTGATAGTAAGTGATTACCGCCGCCCATGGACACCTGCAACACCAGTGGTATCACAAGTGCGCTGCTTACCTTTTCACCCCCCTTCCCCTGGATTGGGCCTCCGGTACCCTCACTCTCGCAGCGAAACACAGCGCATGCACTGCTTCACGCCGATTTTCTGTGAGGACGTGGTATTACTCCGGTCGAGCCGGCCCATTCATGCCGAAGCGTGGCTCTCCCACTGTTGTATATTATACTAACAAATAAATAGTTATAATTTCTAATGTATGACGATTTGAACGTGCTGTATGTATACAAGCCTATGCAAATAAAGATATTTTGAATGAGGAGTTTTCCAATGACATTAGTCAGTAGGTTTCTCTAAACTGATAACAGATGGCGCTACCCGTATCTGTATAAAAATTTCAGCGATTGGTCGCGGCGTTTGAAGTGTTGAAATATTTCATTTTCATTTACCCATGAATAAATGACAGAGGTTTTATTCAAAAATATTTTTTATTTCAAATAATCAACAACAGCAATGTACTCCGTCTAAAAATTATAATTCGATAGAAATATTGAATGACAAACTGCCCAATTTCAAACGGGCAGCAATCAAAAAACATCTTGAAACGTCATGGCATGGCAGATTTTTGCCATACCCTTGCAGGGTGCATGTGCTGGACATTTATCTGTTTCACTACACCTGTAAACCATATTCTTGCATTAAAGAATTTGAACTTTGAATTTGATGATAACAGTTTGAAATCCTAATAAATTGTAGCAAGAGTAGGTAGATTCAAGCTCGCGGAAACAATTCGAGGCACAAAATCATCTGAATGAAATACGGCTTCGATTTATTAGCTTTACGAGAACTCAAATTTCCAAAATGGTAATTTTTTTCCCAGTTGATGTACAGCTTAGCAATAAAAACGTCTATATATGAGTTATTGGAACTAAGTTAGAATTTCCCGCAGCATACCAATATCATTGCAGATTTTTATGATCTATAGTGTCTTCGCGAATAAAACATACCGTCTTTATATACTATTTCTTCCCTTCTAGACTTTCTTATTCACTAATAAAATATGTATTTGTCTAGACTACCCGTCATGACATACGGAGCCGAAACGTGGACACTTACGGTACGGCTGGTCCACAAGTTAAAGGTCGCTCAGCGGGCTATGGAACGAGCAATGCTCGGCGTCTCTCTCCGAGATCGAATCCGAAATGAGGTGATCCGGCAGAGAACCAAAGTTATCGACATTGCTCACCGGATTAGCAAGCTTAAGTGGCAGTGGGCTGGCCATATTAGCCGCAGAACCAACAACCGATGGGGTAAACGAGTTCTGGAGTGGAGACCGCGCCTTGGCAAACGTAATGTAGGGCGCCCTCTGGCTAGGTGGGAGGACGATCTGCGCAGGATGGCTGGCAAGGGCTGGATGCGAGAAGCCATGGATAGATCACAGTGGCGAACAATTGGGGAGGCCTACGTCCAGCAGTGGACTGCGATAGGCTGATGATGATGATGATGATTGTCTAGACTTATGGATAAATTCAAATTAGATTACAATAAACCGTACAACACTCTCAGATTTATTGCTGGACCCAAACAGATAAACTACAAAGTTTTATTAAAGTTAGCAAAGAAACTCCAATAAATTATTAGGGGGACTTACATTGAAACTTCCGATACTAATATTATCAGATAGCCATACTGCAGAGGTATAAATATTTCCTAAAGAAGATACAAATAAATCAATACGAAATTGTAAAAGTTAAAAACGACTTGGCACAAACTACAATGGTAAAGCGACTACGAGAGACGTAAAATAAAGCGGACAATTCCCCGAGCATGCCACAATAAGACGTCAGATTTATAAATGCTTCCAATATATTGCAAAACAGGGAGATGGAGAGAACGTTGGCAGATATGAAAGGATTAAACTCCGATAGAAGCCAAGATAATATTCCTATCCTTCGGAGTTTATAAAAGAATAAACTTGATAGCAAATGGAAAGTTATAGCTGCCGTCAATATCCTTTTAGCTTTTAAATAATTTTCTCTTATACTTTTACTCGTATTTCTAGGAGTTTATTTATTTAAATTTTATCCAAGGATGAACCGCAGCACTTTGTGGCAAGTTCTAGAATAAAAGTTTTAACACCACGATCAGTTAAAGCTTTGTCGAGATAAGTACTAATTTATTAATTTATTGAGTGACTGTGGATTTGACTAAGTTCGATTGTTGACTGCCCACTTTGTAACACTTAACTGTAACAAAAAAATACTTTACATGTTAATGTAAATAAAAATTTTAACAACAAAAAAAACTTATTTGTTAGAAATGGGGTGAGCCCTGCGTCTCATAGCCACTGCGACCAGTAGATGATCTATTGTGGCAGCCCTAAAAAAAACTTACAATAATTTTAATTATACCGCACATGAAGGTAGAATATTTTTTTTTCCAAGTGTAACCAAAAATATATATGTTTTTACTGTATTTTACTTGACCACTCTGTTGACATAATAAAATTGTATGATTATACAATTTTCAGACAATTTTGTCCATGGCTCCAAAATGTGTTTTGAAAGATTTTCATTGGACCATTCATTTGAAAGATTTTTCATATGACGACATATGACGATACAGAGAAACTCCTTATTTTGAAGTAGGTAATTTATAAAAGTTTTTGTTTTTCTTACGCCATTGTCCCTTAGATAAATATTTTTGTGATTATTTATGAGTACTTAATGTTATGTTTTAACTTTCTAGCCTGAACAACAGGTTCATCTAGTTCAGGCAATTGTATTTATTTCTGACCTTATTGTCCTCGCCAACGCGTCTGCCAAGCGTGGTGAGTATGGCAATTACCCCTCATGTGATTGAGGGAGGCCCGTGCCCCAGCAGTGGGGACTTAAATGGGCTGATGATGATGATGATGATGACCTTATTGTAATAGGTTTACATAATTATATACTATTTATGTAAAATTACTATCTGAATAAATTGAATTGAAGGCATCCTCCTACATTTTGCTTTTCATTATGTGTATGTATGGTCCAAGCGTACCCTGGACTCCAAAGCGTCAGCTATGAGCCCAACTGGAATTACACACTAATATGAGGGAGAGAGAGAGAAAGAAATAAAAATATAATATATGTGTTTTTACTTTACACACGTGCTTACACTCGAGTCATCTTATGTCCCATGTTATAATCCCATGATGGATTGTTAAGTAGATAACACAGGATTTAAATACTGCTAGAGCGTTGCATGGTAATGTAACGTTTACGCAAATGACACATTTTCAGTTTCCAAATGAACCTACTAGTAAACTAGTAAGGTACCTACATACGGTCGACGATACCATTTAGAGGGATACCCTTTTTTCTTGATGACCTGGAGGAAAATGCTGCCGGCTCAGAAGGGTTTGATGTCTGCGCCGGTGATCGGCGCCGCCTTATGCACACTCGGCCGCTTGCAGACGCCACGATACACAAGGCAAGTAGAAAGATATGTATCCAAAACCTTTATTATATTTTCTACCTTGCGTACGTACATGCCTTTGTGGGTTTTGTCGGTATTTTATCGTAACAACATTAAAGGTGTTATGACAAAACATCGAGCGTAAATGTTTGCAAAATTATGATTTGAGTAACATGAAAAAAACCGGTCAAGTGCGAGTCTGACTCGCGCACCGAGGGTTCCGCCGTACAAACGTAGCGGTTTACAATTTATGACGTGTTAAATCAAATTACTTACTAGATATTTATTAAAGGGACAGTAGATCTAGGTATTTGGTATAAATTTCAATTTGATACTTTTATTCGTTCGTGAGAAATAAGGTAGTGAGTTTCATTTTATTACAATATTTTTATTATATTATATAACTAAAAAAATGTGATTTTCGCAATTTTTCCTATATTTGCATTTTATGACAATGCTTCATGCCAAATTTCAAGATTCTGAGTTTACGGAAAGTACCCTGTAGGTTTTGATTCCTTTGCGAGTGTCAAAAATTTGTTGAAAATATCGACATAATCGGCTGTATCTATTGATTGGCTTAGAAGTTTGATAATTTCACAGCTTAAAGGGACAATAGACCTGAGTATTTCATGTAAATTTCAGCTTGATACGTCCACGCGTTCTGGAGATAAAGGGTCTTGACAGACAGACATACGGACAAAAAAGTGATCCTATAAGGGTTCCGTTTTTTCCTTTTGATGTACGGAACCCTAAAAAGGCTGTCTGATTTTCAGATACAAGGAAATATTCAAAATCTATCAGCACCTTTTGCATTGACGTGATCTTTCGATATGATGACTAGCTTACTGGAGATAGAAACCACTCAATAGAGAAATTCACTCAAGTCGCATTACTAGAAAGTCGTAGAATTTTCAGCTTTTTTAATATATTTTTTTATATACATCATGCCTCACTATCTACATTGATGTATTTATGAGATCTTTTTCCATTTGAAAGTGTGAGCTTCAGTTTGCCACTTCATTTTCTTTTATGATCCACTAGTTATCCATAACAGAAATATATTCTACGGTTATCTCTGTTCTGAGGTTATTTGAAATATATTATATGGTTTTGACTATGTTAGTGGAGTCACAAGTGCGCTGCCAACCTTCAAACTTCTCCTTGATTGGGCTTCCGGTTACATACAGTCGATCACCGCGAAACACAGCGCAGGTGCTGCTTTACCCCGATTTTCTGTGAAGCCGTTGTACTCCAGTCTTTACTTGTTTATCTATTTATACTATTTATTAAGAAAATCATCATCATCATCAGCCTATCGCAGTCTACTGCTGGACGTAGGCCTCTCCAATTGTTCGTCACTGTGATCTATCCATGGCTTCTCGCATCCAGCTCTTGTCAGCCATCCTGCGCAGATCGTCCCCCCACCTAGCCAGAGGGCGCCCTACATTACGTTTGCCAAGACGTGGTCTCCACTCCAGAACTCGTTTACCCCATCGGTTGTCGGTTCTGCGGCTAATATGGCCAGCCCACTGCCACTTAAGCTTGCTAATCCGGTGAGCAATGTCGATAACTTTGGTTCTCTGCCGGATCACCTCGTTTCGGAATCGATCTCGGAGAGAGACGCCGAGCATTGCTCGTTCCATAGCCCGCTGAGCGACCTTTAACTTGTGGACCATTAAGAAAATACTTTCTTTAAACAACGACAAGACAATATGTACCTAATCAGATGTAATCGACACCTAGCACCATCTATTGGTAAAATAGTTCTATATTTTACCAATAGATGGTGCTAGGTGTCGATTACATCTGATTAGGTACATAGCTAAGCTATTAGCAAGCAAACAAGTATAACAGAAAGACAAATACCCGTAACCAAAATCTTCTCCACAATAAAAAAAAGTGTCCTAATCCCGCCATGATTTGCAAATTGCTCAAATGTTGTAGTCACAAAACTTCCAAATTAAATGAGCCCTGTGGACTGGAAAATTCGTTTCGATTTAGTTTCACGGAACAGAAGAGGGAAAAAAGGTCGTGACATTTGAAATGTGAGCCGACATGTACCAAGGTTGAGTGAAGACAGAGTACGTAATCGAGAAGTGTTGCGGAGAAAAATAGAGGCAGGCTCGTCACAGGCGTGTAGGAATGTGGCAAGCTACATTATAATCGGTTAATTTAAGTAAAGTTAATATCAGCTTATAAACTGTCCCAATGCAGGGAAAAGGCCTCCGTCATAGAAATCAAGTCATCGCTACTATGATGGGATTTGGGTCAATCATCACGGGTGCCAAATGCGGATTGGTGATTACAAACCCGAGCTATGTTAGAAAACTTCGACTTAAACCACTATACCAACCAGGTGACTTAGAAATTTGAAAAATCGATTTTCTTGCCTACATCTCCGGCAACGCATTTGCGTTCATACTGGGATAAAGAATATTCATGGAGTTCGGTTATCAATTACCATTACGTAACACAATTGCTCATATGCCTGCCTTTCTTGCAACTACAAAAAAGCATCAAATAGGTTTTACGCCGTGTGGTCCCGGCAGAGTAGAATAGGCCACCCTCACTCTTACCGAGGTGTCGTAAAAGGCGACTAAGGTAAAGCTGCTGGCATGATCATCAGCACCCAGAGAAGGAAAACTCTCCATTTACATCAAAACCCTCGCCCACCCGTCTGCCAAGCGTGGTGAGTATGGCAATTACCCATCATGTGATTGAGGGAGGCCCGTGCCCCAGCAGTGGGGACTTAAATGGGCTGATGATGATGAGGTTTTAAGTAAGGTTAAGTACCAGGAATGCGTGACAAAAAATAAACTGAAATAAAACTTCATTGATATAATTTTTGAAACATGAACGAACATCAATTACCTACTAAACCTTTTTTATGAGATGATAGTCTACTTAACATTTTCTATGAGTAGATAGTTTCTTTTTTATTTATTTAAGGCAACAAACAGTCGTGTATATTACTTACTATATATAAAGTAGACATTTACAATATTAAGACTTAATGAGCAGCTTTAGAACTAGGACTACGAATAAATTATAACAACATAATCACTATATGCCGGCCGTGTGGTCCCCGGCAGAGTAGAATAGGCCACCCTCACTCTTACCGAGGTGTCGTAAAAGGCGACTAAGGTAAAGCTGCTGGCATGATCATCAGCACCCAGAGAAGGAAAACTCTACATTTATACCAAAACCCTCGCCAACCCGTCTGCCAAGCGTGGTGAGTATGGCAATTACCCCTCATGTGATTGAGGGCGGCCCGTGCCCCGGCAAAGGGGACTTAAATGGGCTGATGATGATGAATCGCTATATGTTATCGTAACCAATTCGCTAAGCTAACATATGGTAACACTTACATGCTTTTTGCTAAATGCTAAAAATAAACAAAAAGAGGAATACTATTAACAAGAGATGATGGATGAGATGAAACATCTGCCCCGCTACTCATCGTGCCCAGAATGCTAAATATACTTATTATTAATTAACATAATATTATTATAAATAGGTACTACAAATTTCTTCAGTGAAAAGTTGAAAGTTGCTAAATCACTCTATAACCAATTTTTGAAAAAGAGCAGTTTTTTTTAGTCGATTATTATTTTACATACACCCCTTAAGCTAGCGTGTGATTAGCGTCCGGTTGCGTCTAGAGTTTTCATTCTAGAGCCCGGGGTAGGTACGCTTGGACCATAATTAATTATTTACTGTTAGTGGGTCGCACTTTTAAGCGACAGCTGCGCAAGAGGTCCCAGCTTCGATCCCCGGGTCAGGCCAAAAATGTTTACCTAAGTTTTCGGTAAGAAATTCTTATTGGTAGCCCGGAGACTGGAAGTTGGCGGTCTTGTACCCCTGTGCCTCGGAAAACACGTTAAGCCGGTGGTCCTGCCCCGATCCCTCTCCATATATCTTGTAGTGTCCCATTGAAATATGAGGGCAAGGAAATAGAGAGTGCATTTGTGTTTGCGCACAAACCTGAGCGCTATAATATATTCCACGTAAGTGGCTGATCGTTACGATCGGCTGCCGTAGCCGATCTCGGTATATTATTATTATTATTAATTAATATTTGGGGGGTCTGGTAATTACATTTTTACACATCCCTATTATAGGGAAAAAGAGAGACCGGCACGAACATATGTCCTGCGAGTTTTTGTATCCTTTTCGTTTTTGTCTATTACCACATGCCACACCTCGGACACTCGCAACAAAATGTTTGAATGATAAGCGCGTTCTGATCACACAATCATAAGTTCGTGTAGGTGAATACTTACTATGCTTGTGTACGTAAGAGAAGACGTTGCAGGGTAACTGTGAGGTAACCAGGATGGGTGGGACCATTAGCGGGAGGCAAGGAGGGGCTATTATTTATACTAGAGACCAGCCCTGGCTTTGCATAGTTGCTATAAGTGCATTATAATACGTAATTACCTATGAAATTTCCGTTTAGAATGGCGATTTTCTTAGAAGTTGTATATTCGATACTATTTTTTTTAATTTGTAAAGTAACTGTTGATGCTGTTACTGCAAAACTAATTGTGTTCTATTGGACAACATTTAGGAACGTGAAGGATAGTTTTTCAGAAGAAAATTTTTTTTTAATTAAAATGTTATTATTGATAAAAACACCAATTCTGCCAAGTACGTAAGAGTATCTCTTTGATTTCGCGGATGTTCATGGGCGGCGTTAATTACTTTCCATCAGGTGACTCGCTTGCTCGTTTGTCCACCTCTAGCATAAAAAAGGGATATTTTCAAGTTTTTTTTTGGCATTACAAATACAATGCGGTTGTCCATGGGCGGCGGCAATTGCTTACCATTGAGTGATCCGTCTGTTCGTCTGCCTACCAGTTACATAAAAAAAAAATATTTTGACAACCAACAAGAACATACACCTAAAAAACTAAGGGATACAAATTGTCAAGTACATGAGTTGGTGCTGCCTTAATTACAGGTTGCCACGGAAAGCGTGAACAAAAGTAGTTGGGGGCATAAGTCTTCCCTTAGCTTGTAAAGAAAAAATATATAGTTAAATAATAATTACTTGTGTACACCCTGAGCAAACACAAGTGTTCAACACACGAATGTTTGTTCATAGTGGGAATCGAACGCACGACAATTGGCGCATTAGGCAATATCACTACCAAAAGCGCCACTGGGCCATTCGGCAAGTGAATCATCGAGATTTTATCTTATCTTATTATTACTTATTTATTAGACAATAGTAGGCGTAATTTAATAATATCTGAACTCTATTAAATACTCGTATATACACCTACCTCTTTAGTTCTATCTATTACACAAATCCGCATCAAAATCCGTAGCGAAATTCAAAAGGTCTAAGTATACATAGAGACAAACAGCGAAACCGACTTTATTTTAGCAGTAGTATGATGATGTAGTAAGTACATTATTAAACTATACTATTGGCTGATCATGCATGCTCACTTACCTTAAGTAACCCGATCGTTCATCTCACTTTCTTTCCATTATCTCGTTCTAATGGCCTGCCCTCAATTCGTTTTGGAACATTAGTTCCACTTAATACCAATAGATAGCGCTAGGTGTCGATTACATCGCACAAGCGTTTCGTGATTCCGGATTACATATGAGCATCGCCACTTTCTATAGGATTTATCTCTTGATAAATAAACTAGACTGCGCCCGCAGTTACTTACTCAGTTTTAGTCTTTATTGCAAATGTTTTCATTCATACTCCAAACCCGCGCAACTAACCCTTAGGGGTTTCAAATTCAAAAGTCACTTTTTGATTCAATACCGGTGCCCAAACATAAATTTTCAGATTCTAACTTTTAAACTGTCTAAACCCCCATACTGCGTTTCATCCCCTAATTTACTCCCTTAAAGGATGATTTTCCAAAAACGTTTAAATGATTACTTCTTATTTTAATTATACGTATATATACAATTTTTCACTTTCCTAACATCAAAGATGACGGACTTCCGCACAAACTTCACACCACCTTTTCACCCCCTTAAGGGTTAAATTTATAAAAATGTTAAAACAACTAGTTCTTGGTTTAAAATAAGGAGAACGTTAAGCTATTTTCAGAATTCTTACTTTAAAATGGCTAAACCCCCATGCATGTTATCCCCGATTTAACCCCCTTTAAGAGTGATTTTAAAAAAAAACGTTAAATGGGTTACTCTTTATTTCAAATTATTGGTCTGAATACAAATTTTCACATTTCTAACATCAAAGATGGCGGACTTTCATACAAACTTTTAACCCCCTTCTTACCCCCTTAAGGGTTAAATTTTCAAAAATACCCGTCCCAAATTTCAAGTTTCTAGGGTCAGTAGTTTGGGCTGTGGGTGCATTCTTAGTCACTTAATCACTTGTGGTGTTCGCACTTTTAATTAAGTGTACACCATCATTACTCCGCTGAGTCCGGCCCTGACTACCAAGTACGGCTCTGGTCGCGGTCACCTCCCGCGCACCCGCCGCCGCAGGCGCAGCGGTGACCGGTTCCGCGACCCGCTCCCACTGCGCAGCGAGCCTCCGAGACAGACACCGGATAGCCCCTGCACTGGACGCACGTCGCTTCGCCTCTCGCCTACCGCTTACGCCACGCTTACCTATCCGCGATCTATTAATACCTTTATAACCACATAAGATCTGTCTATCCTGTCGCTCCTTCTGAGTTCGAGTGTAGCGCCTAGCTTTAACGCTTTGTTTAGCACAATACAAGCTCTGTTAACATCAAGTGCGTTTCATTCCTGTCCACTGGCTAGGCAAACCTACAGTGGTGACCCGATATGGAACAAGATATGAAGGATAAGACGCAAAAGCAGGAGTTGGGCGATGCCACGGAGAGTGTAGCTGGCGTTACTACAGCCGTGCGTTTGGCGCCATTTTGGAATGAAGATCCGGACTTATGGTTTACGCAGGTAGAAGTACAATTTAGAGCTTGTGGAATTAAATCGGATAATTCAAAGTATTCTACGGTGCTTCAACATCTGGATCATCAAACTATGAGGGAGGTACGTGACGTAATTTTAAAACCCCCTGCTGATGGGAAATATGAGAAACTAAAGCAGGAATTAACAAAGCGGCTGTCTGTTTCTCATCAGCAGCGTCTTCGACAATTGATGATTCACGAAGAAATGGGCGATCGAAAACCATCACAGTTTTTGCGCCACTTACGTTCTTTGGGCGGTGCTAATGTGAACGATGAATTTTTGCGCAGTATTTGGATGGACCGTCTGCCTACCCACCTACAACCGATAATCGCATCACGCCAAGCGGATGAGCTCGACGATGTTGCTGATTTGGCGGATAGAATCTTTGACGTATCACACCCACCATCTTACAACGTGGCCAGTACTTCATCAGGGTCAAACACAATGGAGGTTTTGTTCAGGAATTTTGAAAAGAATATTACTTCTCGTATTCAATCCGAAATTTCTCAACAGATCGCTCAACTCAATTTAGGGCGTGGTCGCAGCCGAACCCCACAGGGCCGGAGGAAATTTTCCAGGTCCCGTAGCAGCAGCCGCCGCCGACCTACCAAGAGCTCAACTCCGGGTGTGTGTTGGTACCATGACACTTTCGGCGATCAAGCGCGTAAGTGTGTTGCTCCTTGTAATTTTAAAAATTCGGGAAACAGCAGAGGCAGTCAGTAGATGCGGCGAATGACTGTCTTTCTCCTGCTAGCCGCCTATTTGTATCAGACCGGAAATCCAGGGTCCAGTACTTGATAGACACCGGCTCGGACGTCTGCGTACTGCCACGTCGTTTTTTACGTGGACGCAGGTCCCCTTGTAATTACGCACTTACTGCTGCCAATGGAAGCACAATACACACTTACGGTACAATTAAGCAACACCTGGATCTCGGCTTAAGGAGAGATTTCACCTGGAACTTTTTGGTGGCTGATGTCGACAGACCTATAATTGGTGCTGATTTTATGGCTTTTTATGGACTTTTAGTGGATTGCAGGAACCAACGGCTACTTGACAGCGTGACGTCATTACACTCACCAGCTACGTTGACCACCTGTAACCCACCCAGCATAAAGGCCATCTCTGGAACGAGTGAGTACCACCAATTACTAGCTAGATACCCAGCCTTGACTAAGCCTTCTGGAGTATACCGCGAGATTAAGCACAATACGGTGCACTATATTCGAACAACACCAGGTCCACCGGTGTTTTGTCGTCCGCGTCGACTAGCCCCAGATAGGTTCCAGATAGCCAAGCAGCAGTTCGAAGATATGCTGAGAGATGGAACTGCCCGCCGATCTGATTCTCCATGGTCTTCTGCATTACACCTGGCACCAAAAGGAGAAGACAGCTGGAGACCCTGTGGTGATTATAGGGCACTCAATGCGCGTACCATCCCTGACCGGTATCCTATCAGGCACATAGAAGATTTCACACACAGTCTTGCTGGTTGCACCGTCTTCACCAAGTTAGACCTCGTCAAGGCCTATAATCAGATACCGGTCTTTGCGCCCGATATTCCTAAGACAAGCATCACAACGCCATTCGGGCTTTTCGAATTCCCCTATATGTCGTTTGGTCTTCGAAATGCAGCCCAGACGTTTCAAAGATTCCTTGACGAAGTACTACGAGGCTTGGATTTCTGTCATTCCTACATTGACGATATTTTGATCTCTTCTAAGAACCACTCATCACACCTGGAACACCTGGAACAGGTTTTCCAGAGACTGAGCCAGTACGGAATCTTACTCAACGAGAGCAAATGCTGTTTCGGAGCTGATGAGGTAATATTCCTTGGTCATAAAATTACTGCGGCTGGTACATTCCCGTTGGCGGATAAGGTCAAGGTGATCCAAGACTACCCTCCACCTAAGACAGCGAAAGGTTTGAGGCGTTTCTTGGGAATGATCAACTTTTACCGGCGTTTTCTCCCTAACGCTTCAGAAGAACAGGCTCCACTTCACCAGATGCTGGCAGGTCCATCTGTTAAGGGATCGACAATCCTAACATGGACACCACAACAACTCGAGACCTTCAAAAGATGTAAGTTTAGCCTATCGAGAATGACCTTATTATCTCATCCAGTCCGCAATTCACCCTTGGCTCTGGTATGCGACGCCTCGAACACGGCTATAGGAGCCGTCATACAGCAGCGAATTGGAGAAGACTGGCAGCCTCTCGCCTTTTTCTCTAAGAAAATGAACAAGGCGCAAACACAGTACAGCGCATACGATAGGGAGCTGTTAGCAATCTATGAAAGTGTCAAACATTTCCGACATATGATCGAGGGTCGCCATTTCACAATTTACACAGACCACAAGCCCCTAACGTATGCTTTTCAGAAGAAGGATCGAACTTGCACTCCTCGACAATTTAACCACCTAGATCTTATTTCACAATTCTCAACCGACATCCGGCACATATCAGGTTTGAAGAACGTGACTGCCGATGCCCTCACAAGGATTGAAGCCATCAGTAAATTACCCAGCTACGAAGAATTAGCACAGCAACAGAAATCTGACCCCGAGTTGAAGGCTATTTTATCCTCTGAATCCTCTTCGCTGAAACTGCAGAAAACTGGAATACCAGGTACTGGTTTTACTATATTTTGCGATACGTCCATAGGAAAGACTCGTCCTTACATCACCCCGCAACTTCGAAAGCAGTTTTTCGATGGTGTGCATGGCTTGAGTCATCCAGGTGCTAAGTCAACTATTAAACTGATGACTGATAGATTTGTTTGGCCTTCTATACGCAAAGATACCCGAGAATGGGTAAAAACCTGTGATCGTTGCCAAAGGACTAAGGTGCAGCGACATACTTCAGCTCCACTTGGAGAATTCAAATTGACTCCTTCCAGGTTTCTGCATGTGCATATTGACCTGGTCGGGCCATTACCCTCCTCTGCAGACTATAAATATTGCCTAACAGCGATTGATCGTTTTTCCAGATGGCCTGAGGTGACACCTTTGTATGATATTTCTGCTGACACCGTTGCACGAGCATTTTATTAGTCATGGATAACGAGATTTGGCTGTCCCCAGGTCGTGACAACGGACCAAGGCCGCCAATTTGTTTCTAGTCTGTTTAAGGAACTCACCAAATTATGTGGCACAGAGCTTCGTCACACTACAGCCTACCACCCTGAGGCAAATGGTATGGTAGAACGGTTTCATCGAACCTTGAAGGCGGCGCTGATGGCTCATGGCGACCAACGGGGACTGATGCACTGCCCACCGTGCTGCTCGGTCTTCGCACAGCATGGAAAGATGACCTCCAATGTTCTACTGCAGAGGTTGTGTACGGTGAGCCCCTGAGAATTCCAGGTGAGTTCTTGCACACAATAACTCCACAATTTCAAAGGCCAGATAATTTTGTCAAAAACCTTAAAACTTATTTTTCGAAATTAAAACCAGTACCTGCATCGAGACATGGAAATAAATCTGTATTTCTACATAAAGATTTGAGCACGTCCGATTATATATTTTTAAGAAAAGACGCACTTCGAGGAGCGCTTGAGGCGCCTTACACCGGCCCTTTGAAAGTAATTTCGAGGACTAGTAAAACGATTACAGTAGATTTGCCAAGAGGGCCTGTAACTGTTTCTATTGATCGGGCAAAACCAGCCTACCTAATCAATGAAGAACCAATCATCGATTCTCCATCAAGACCAACCGATGATAAACCTAAAAAGATTACTCGGTTCGGTCGTATAATTAAACCCACTTGTTTTTTTTCCTCAGGAGCATGATTCTCCCAGGGGGGTGATGTGGTGTTCGCACTTTTAATTAAGTGTACACCATCATTACTCCGCTGAGTCCGGCCCTGACTACCAAGTACGGCTCTGGTCGCGGTCACCTCCCGCGCACCCGCCGCCGCAGGCGCAGCGGTGACCGGTTCCGCGACCCGCTCCCACTGCGCAGCGAGCCTCCGAGACAGACACCGGATAGCCCCTGCACTGGACGCACGTCGCTTCGCCTCTCGCCTACCGCTTACGCCACGCTTACCTATCCGCGATCTATTAATACCTTTATAACCGCATAAGATCTGTCTATCCTGTCGCTCCTTCTGAGTTCGAGTGTAGCGCCTAGCTTTAACGCTTTGTTTAGCACAATACAAGCTCTGTTAACATCAAGTGCGTTTCATTCCTGTCCACTGGCTAGGCAAACCTACACACTTAATACCTTAGTCACTCAGGTTCTCCTTTTATATATTATATAGATAGTATCTAATAATAGTGTAGATAGTATAGATATAGAACTATATATAGGCACTACCCAATTTCGATTCTTTTCGTAGATTTGAGCAAGAGCAAACATTCGAAACTGAAAACAAAAACTATCTAAAACAGCGTTTGAACAAAACAATCTCAACATTTTGTTGGAACTTTATTGGGAGTTTTATCAGAGCTGAAATATTAAAGTTTTTGTTACGTAGTAACTATCTACTGTTTTCTTGTCCTGTTTCATTTAAACTTTGTATTGGGGTTCAACATCCTTTTTAGGGTTCCGTAGCCAAATGGCAAAAAACGGAACCCTTATAGATTCGTCATGTCTGTCCGTCTGTCCGTCCGTCCGTATGTCACAGCCACTTTTCTCCGAAACTATAAGAACTATACTATTGAAACTTGGTAATTTGATGTATTTTGTTAACCGCATTACGATTTTTACTCAAAAATTGGAAAATATAAAAAATTGGGGGGGGGGGGGGGGGGTCTCCATCTCCATACTTGAAACTGAAACACAAAAATATTTTTTTCATCAAACTTATATATACGTTTGGGATCTATGGATAGGTCTTTAAAAATGATGTTGAGGTTTATAACATATTTTTTTTCTAAACAGAATACTTTGCGCAAGAGACGCTCCCAAAGTGGTAAACTATGTGTCCCTCCTATAATACTTCTATAATAAATGAATTATAAAACTAAAAAAATATATGATGTACATAATCATGAAAACTAACAACGAAAATTGCTTTAGACTAGATCTAGTAAGTAGTTTTTTTTAATACTTTATAAACCGTAAGCCGCAATATACCTGCCATATATCTTACTTGCTGCTACAGAACCCTTCATGGGCAAGTCTGAATCGCACTTGGCTTTATAATTAAGTATTTCACAGTTTTTTGTTAATACCTTTACCTAAACCTTTAAATTGGTACGTTACTTACCGCCTTAAACGATCCCACCAGACATATAAATCATTACATTAAATTGGTACATTAAACCTCACATGAAGGTAAATTCCAAAATATCTCATTAATTGAACGAGGATTTTCTCGACGAGCAAATTCCGCGATTTGAAACAAGCGAAGTGGGTTACACTTAGAAAACTCATTATTACGTTCCAATAAACGGCCTTGAATTCTAGCGTGACGCTTTACCTAACACACGAAATGAAACCTGGAGCGTGGGTTTGTATAATAATGCCACAGCGCTAATATAGCCAGTCGGTTAAACATTTCTTTTTATATCTTAGTCGCTCCCTCAAGTGTTGAGGATCGCGATCCCCTACTTTTCAAATTTGTCAGCGACCAATTGTCGCCAGTCGCTCACGGAACGGCATGTCTACTGACTCAATGAGAATGTCGGGCCATCGTCAGGGCAGGTCTACGGCCACGCGATCTCTTGCTAGTTTTTTTCCTGATTAGGATCACTGTTTCTATACAATCCGGTGGCTTCCCCACTATATGTCCAAAGTATAGTAGTTGTAGTTTTGGAATTATAGCTGAGAAGCGGTTTTTGATTCCTACTTATCTTAGGATCGATTCATTTGTGCGGAATGCGGTCCAAAGTATCTATCCTTAACTTCTATCTATACACACTATAATGAACACCTGTATGCGTACTCCTAGAGCTGATCCAAAGGAACCTGATCCATAGGGCGTGCAGGTGCCATTATTTATGAGACAGAATAAATGACTCTTATAAACGACTCACCCTTTACCCAGAGTTGCGGACTCACCTAAACATATTATACACACACACAACAAACAAATAAACACACACACACATATCACACCCCTTCAATCACAATGCAATTTTTTATCACTTGAACTGCTACACCTCATTATTATTTCTTATGAATCACTTTATTTTGTTGTTGAGTAAGTACCTTGGTTAAAATAGTACATATAATCTAGCTGGCCGTAAGGTGGGCAGCGGGTTATTCCCAAGTGTCTATGACTACTTAAAGGGAAAACTTGACGAAAAATCTGTAAAAAGCTTTGTTGAAATAAAGATTTTTTTTTATCCTAAGCAAGCGATTCCATGTGGTCCCCGGCAGAGTAGTGGTGTCGTAAAAGGTGACTAAGGTAAAGCTGCTGGCATGATCATCAGCACCCAGAGAAGGAAAACTCTGCATTTATATCAAAACCCTCGCCAACCCGTCTGCCAAGCGTGGTGAGTATGGCAATCAACCCTCATGTGATTGAGGGAGGCCCGTGCCCCAGCAGTGGGGACTTAAATGGGCTGACGATGAAGCGATGCCAGCATCACATTTCGAAGGCGTTTATTCTGTCCATCTCCTCTGATTTGATCGTCCAGGTCTCACAAGCATAAATGAAAATTGAGAAAACCAAGGTTCTGACAAGTTGTAATTTAGTCTTGCGTCGTATGTTGCTGTTCTTCCATATATTTTCGATTAGACATAAAAGTTTGTTCTAAGTACATCGTGGCGGAGGATACTTCGCGTCGATTCGCGCGTTTGCTTACTCTTGAGGGACGCTTATAGAACGCACGCTCTCTTGTTTACTGTACATGTCAGGGAGAGTCCAGTTACTTTTTATAGGAGGATGTAAAACAGGGACCTAACAAGGACAGCAAACGGCCGAGCCTAACATTGTCAGGAATGCTAAAGCGCTTCGTCTTTGCTGGCTCGGCCACCTCAAGTTTGTTTGAAGATCACAATTTTCACCTATTCTCTCCCGCCCAAATAGTTAAAGGGCATTGGACATCCAAGATGGAAAATGAGATCGAAATGGATTTGTATAAATTCTTGGAGGTGGAGCAGGACCGACGTAAATGGAGGCTCTTGTTATTGAAGGCTAAGGCTCATTTTATGTCTCTGAACATTCTAATCATAAAGACTTGTGTACCTTCTTGCCATTTAACCTATTTACCATTTTGTCATTTAACATTCATTACTAATGTATCTGGTGAAGGTCGCGGGAATCCACTGGATGCGGGAGGCACAGGACAGATCTATGTGGAGAATATTGGAGGAGGCCTATGTCCAGCAGTGGATGTCTATTGGCTAAAATTATGATGATGATGATGACTAATGTGTGACACCGACTGCCATGAGTGTTTGGATTGAGTGTAAACAATTACTTCCCTTCAATCTACTGAACATTTGAACAACTTGATTGTCCTATATAAATAAATAAATATAAATAAATGCTTTATTGACAAAAAAGTTGTACAATTAATGTGTGATTCCCCTGTATTCGAAAATAGGCGGAAATCATACATTAATAATGATTAAAATACTCTTTCGTCTGCCGCAAGTCTTCGCGTTTACAATAATGAATGATATATATATGCTTTATGGCGTTATAGTTTCACGACGTGGCGCGGTGCATGTCAGAACATCCTTTGTAATACTACTGTCTTCATGTGCGCTATGATAATACAGATGGGGTAACCTCGGCTACTCGTGAGTAAATATGGAGGTAAAGGAAACCGCAATGAGATGTAATAAAGAACACCTGTAACCAGTAACGTAGCAGGCGTCATTTTTAACAGAGGTAAGGTGAGTAGTCAGTTGCAACACAAGCATGGAAGCTGTGAGTGTATGATGAAGCTGTAGCTTGCTAAATGATGCTACAAAGAAATTTAACTGACTAACTGGGTTGGCGCAGCGACCCAAAGTGAGCCCTGGCCTCCGATAATAAGAGTCTCCATCTGGGTCGGTCCAGGAGGTGGCCTCCTACCAAAAAAAAGTGCCGTAAAAAGAGCGTACCTGGGTTGAAGGCCAGTTGGCCGAGGTACCGATAGAGAGACAAAGAAGTTACTGTATTCTTATTCTAGAAAGTAATACAACTAATATCGTAAGCCCATAGAAAAGGTGAACTACCAATTCTATCTGTCGATCGATCGATCATCGAAAAGGCGTCGCGTACCCACATGATTACACGGGGGTACGTGAAGCATTTTCGACTCTATAATTCCGGTTTACCTCTATATGTAATTCTATGAATAAATAATATAAGTAAACTTAACTGTCCTTTATCATATATTAATAATGATTAAAAAACTCTTTTGTCTGCCGCAAGTCTTCGTGTTCACAATAATGAATGTTATATATGTTTTATGAGCCGTGTGGTCCCCGGCAGAGTAGAATAGGCCACCCTCACTCTTACCGAGGTGTCGTAAAAGGCGACTAAGGTAAAGCTGCTTGCATGATCATCAGCACCCAGAGAAGGAAAACTCTCCATTTATATCAAAACCCTCGCCAACCCGTCTGCCAAGCGTGGTGAGTATGGCAATTACCCCTCATGTGATTGAGGGAGGCCCGTGCCCCAACAGTGGGGACTGAAATGGACTGATGATGATGTATGTTTTATAGTTTAACGACGTGGTGCGGTGCTTGTTAAAAGATCCTTTGTATTACTACTGTCTTCATGTGCGCTATGATAATACAGATGGGGTAACCTGGTTAAAATCACTGAAATATTTGTAGAAATGAGAGTACCATTTTTTTAATGTGATAAGTGACAGACGAGCAGATGGATCAGATGATGCTATGCGATTTCTGCCGCCCATGGACACCCACAACACTAGTGGAGTCACAAGTGCGCTGCCAAACTTTTTATGTTTCCACTTTCCGCTCCAGTATCCTGACTTACTCGGCGAAACACAGCGCAAGAGCTGTTTGACGCTAGATTTCTACGAGTTCAAGGTATCACTCAAGTCGAACCAGCCTATTAATGCCTTCTGATTACGATCGACGGCTGGACCAGCCTCTATTATATTGTTTATGTTTTTTATACTTTTTTACTGATTTTGATAAATTATAGTTTTGTTTATTGTCATGTCTCATGTCTCACGAGAATACACCATTTTTTGCTAATATCAGTAGTTTTTGTTAGCATCTCACCAGCAGTTTGATATACCATCAGTAAATAACACACTTCAATTTTCATCTTGTTCAGGCGGAACACGGTACCTTCCACGATCCGGGTGGATGTTCTACTTGATTCGACATGAGCAAATATTTGAGCGACAGCTCATGTCGAATCAAACACTTACAAATTTCGTCGGCTCAGGAACGCGTTCAGTGGTCTAATTGGTAGAACGTCCACCCGGATTGTGGAAGGTGTGGGTTCGTTTCCCGCCTGAACAAGATGATATTTTTAAGTGTGTTATTTACTCAAGAATAAATTGCAAAAGATTGCTATATCAACTATACAGTATGGGCGCCATCGCCCACACCTTTCACGGTATTTAAATTGCGGTACTGAAAATTTCAAGCAAATTATTGAATAAGTGGGTTTTTTTCCACTAACACATTTTTTATATCCTTGTAACCTAATAAACAGCATCATGGCTAAGCCGGCACTCTGATCGTAATTCCAAGCATTTAAGCATTCCTTTGACAGTATTATGGCGCATTACTTGTACAAATATGTCGGGAACAGATGTGTGATCTCGCATACAAATGACATGAAAACTTAGGCCGTAATCTCTTAATGGATCGGGTCCACCGAGCCCCCGCTTTTAACAATCTTTCTCAAATTGAAATACCGAAGTAGGGCACGAAATCCTTTATCCAATTTTCGAGGCTCGGAAAGGTTAAGCAATGTTAAAGTTATGCGGAATAAATAAATAATGAAGAGTTTGGGACAGGTAGGTGTTAAACCACGCAGCTAGGGTGCGTTGACCTTCGAGTGTGGCCCGCTGGTAATCAGTTCTGACCTGATTCCAGCCGCGGTTGATGTCGGGCAGAATTGGTTACCTCAGGGCTTGGTTTTCCCCGGACAGCGGTGGATAGTAAATGCGTCACACCTTTTGCTATCCAACGGACGCAAGCATGAGGGGTTATATTCTTATTCTGTTTACCACCCCCAAGACCGGCCTCTTCTTGCGGATCATCCCGGCCCCGGACCATGCAAAGAAGCCTTTTATTGTTCTGGGCTCGGAAGCCCTTAGTCTTTCCTGGGTGAGTGCAGTAAAAAGCCTCAGAGGATTTAGTGGTAGTAAAGTATCAGCCTATAAACTGTCCCACTGCAGGACAAAGGCCACCATCATAGATATCTAGTCATCGCTACTATGATGGGATTAGGCTTAATCACCACGCTTGCCAAATGCGGATTAGTGATCACAAACCCGAGCTATGTTCGAAAAAATCGAAACATACTTATCGCTCGACCCGGGAATCGAACCCGGGACCCCGAGATCTTGGCCCGATACTTAAACCACTAGACCAACAGGGCGTTAGTGTTTAGTGGTAGACCCAAGGAGATATCCCAAGGAGAGCCCCACACTACCCAGCCGACTTCCAGAAGCTGGCGCCTTGTTCCAGCGCTGACGTCAGCTCCATTTGAGCCAACGTCATTGGTTTGACGTGATTGAGTTACAGAAAAAAGCAGGTTAACACCTTTAGATAGGAAATTATAATTCTAGGGTTAGTCGTGGGTTGAGCATGGCTGACACTAATTGTATAAGAGACGCCTGAAGTCTAAATCTGAGTTAATTTATTTATTTCATTTCACAAAGTTCAAGACGTAGGTACTGGCCTAGTTAACTAAATTATTTAGTTTGACTTTATAAATTACTGGTGCCTGAAATAGACATATAAGTAATAATGAAATGAAGCTGCCATGGTAAAATACAAAGTAATAGGATGTTTTTTTTAAAGTGGCATTTTATAGCTCTACTAAGCCTGCTGTTGAAAAGAACATGCAAGGAGGAGGCGGAAATCATAGAACACCTTTTATGTGAATGCGACTCACTGGCCAGAGGCAGAATGCGTCCTTTTAAGTAACGCTTGTCCAAAACCAGAACACTCTACACATCACGGCACATCAATCCAAAAGACATCGTGACGCTGATAAAAAAAAACTTTCGTGGGTAGGAGTATAAAGGATACGTACAAAAGATCCCATTGGGTCAACGTGCTCTATGGAAGTGGCCTCCAAAAGATAAGATAAGAATTGTATGCAAAATAAGAGCGTATGACGCAATTTCAGCGCGATGACTTAGTACATTTTTTGTGTGATAGATTGCAAGAGGAGGAGACGTGTCACCTGAGACGACCTGCCTTCAGAGATTCAACATCGTCATCAACCTTTTGGACCTCCCCTATACCCTTTCATATTGGAGCGAAAGTCGTAGTAGTACCTAAATATGAATATGTATTAAAAGGCTTTGTAGGTTGAAATTGAAATGCATTTACATATTTAGTTGGGTCGAGATTTTGATTAATTGAAATAATATAAGTTTCATATTTCTCCACAAAATAAATCCCACCGGATTCGTATCCACACCAAGTTTGTCACACTGGTGTGACTACCAGTATCTTATTCCTATTACTTGTGGTCACACTTCGCGCTTTGCCGAAATGCATTTAGTGTTGTGAAGTACTTGATATATAAATAATTTTCAGTCATTAAGCGTGCCTGATCCTGAGTTAGATTTTACAAAATTAACTTCACAATCGAAGATACAATATTGTACGAGACGATATATATGGGGAAACTTTCACACACCAGTAAGAGGGTTTTTTGAATTGAAGGCTTCACGGCCATAAATTCGATTCTATCGTATCTGGAATGCCGCGTAATAGAATTATTCGCACTTTGTCCGATTTGAGTGCAGTTTACGCATTTAATCATGCAGTTTTACATAGCGCACGATCATAACAGTAAGTCACAACACGGTAAATAGCACCGTAAAATATAAAGATGAGGGTATGGTCTGTTTTTGACAAACAATAAATATTGCCTCATTGCTTTAATGGTGAGAAAAGGTTGCGAAATGTACCAAATATTTTTTTGTATGTAGATAGATTGCCTGTTTAGGCCAAAATTAAAGAAAAAAAATGACTCCGTGCACTGCTTCAGGAACTATTTATTAGGACATTGATTCCGTCAAAACTTTCGCCCAGCTTACTCACACAACAAACACAGATTGTTCAAATGAGAATGTGAATGGATGAAACCTTCGTCCAGCATGCTCACAGAAAAGGTACAAATATCATTGAAAGTAGTCAAATGCTATATTTCTGTTTTTATGGACTTTTTATTGGATTTTTAAAAACTGTGTATGCTGTATACCTATCTTAAAAATATACAGTTGGTGTAAGGTAAATCTTGGATACAGACTGCTCAAGACGGCGTAGCATTAGGAGGAGGCCTATTATATTATGTATATTCAGCAGTAGCAATATTAGGCTGATTAATTTATTGTTCTTTTTATACTACGTTGGTGGCAAACAAGCGGGCGCCTTGCCAAGCGTGGGTTCGATCCGCGCACTGTACAAACATTTGTGTGCATAAACATGTCTGTTTGAATTGTTTGGGTGTTTTCTATATATTATAAGAATGTATTTACAAAAGAAAAGTATTATATGTATATATTTGTAATCCCACTGTTAATTCTGATATCCGTGTAACACAGGTGCTTGAGCTACCTATCTCGGAGTCGGATCAATGTATGTGATGTTGTCAAATATTATATTATATTATTATTATATTATGTGCAACTCCAAAGCATTGTAGGTAGGTGTTGCTTGCGTATACCTAAGCTTGTGCAGTTTTTGTCATGGAACTCGAAAACGCGCGCTTAAAACGAAATATGCCATTTTCGGAGTCTAATAGAGATCCAACCGATAATGATTCAGCTTTAATGCATCTCTATACGGGTGCGATAGAGAAAGAACGTCACCCAGCACGTCACCTCAGTACTAAAGACTAACGACTTCACGCGGTTTTTTCAAGTAATGGCTTTCTATGAAAAGGCTCAGTCTGGTTAGGGTGCTATGTCTTTACTTTTGGTGTTAAATAAATAATAAATATTTCACTACGTCACATACATTGATCTGACTCCGAGATAGGTAGCTGAAGAAAATGTGTTACGGATATCAGAATCAACAGTGGGATTACAAATATAATAATAATAATAATAATAATTCTCAGAACATCTCATACGTTGACCTGATTCCGTACTAAGTAGCTTAAGCACTTGTGTTACAGATATCAGACAACAGAGGAACACAAATATATACTTAAATACATATATTACACCCAGACACCGAACAAACACAAGTGTTCATCGCACGAATGTTTGTCCAGGGTGGGGATCGAACCCACAACCTTTGACGTAAGAGGCAGGGTCACTACCAATTGCGCCATCCGGTCAGTCAAAGTAAGTAAGGGAATAGTGAGAGCACTTGTGTTTGCTCACATACTTGAGCACTATAATGTATCCTGCGTACGTGGCTGATCGTTGATTTGCCACCGTAGCCGTAATCTGTTAGAAGATATTATTTACTATTAACCTCAAAATTGAATACTCTTAATAAGTCTTTCACAGTTCCTACAATATCCCACTATGTATGAGTACTTAGCAAGATCTAAGCTAATGTCGGTGGCTCAGTTGAACGCGTTCCGACAACGCTAATTAGACATTCGCTATTTCCGATTAGGTACGCTTCCAATTATACCGCTCACGTATATTGCGATCACAGTTTGATAAATACCAGTAGCAAACATAGAATTGGCAAACGTAGCTTAAGATCAACAACCGTTGACCTTTGGTCCAAGAGCTGCGGGTTCGATCCCCGCACAGTACAAACATTTGTGTGCATGAACATGTCTGTTTGTATTGGTCTGGGTGTTTTCTATGTATTCTAAGTATGTATTTACAAAAGAAAAGTATTATATATATATTTATTTTATTACTGACCGGATGGCGGAATTGGTAGTGACCCTGCCTCTTACGCCAAAGGTCGTGGGTTCGATCCCCACCCTGGACAAACATTCGTGCGATGAACACTTGTGTTTGTTTGGTGTCTCGGTGTAATATATGTATTTAAGAATATATTTGTGTTCTTCTTGTCTGATATCTGTAACACAAGTGCTTAAGCTACTTAGTACGGAATCAGGTCAACGTATGAGATGTTGTGAGAATTAATTACTTACACTCATATTTCGATGGGATGGTGTCCCATGTGTGTCAGGACCGGAGAGGGATTGTGCGCAGGACTAACGGCTTAACACTAATAATTTCTTACCGAAAATTTAGGTACGAATTTCAGGCCCGACCTTGGGGACCAAACCCGGGACCTCTCGCTTTAAAGTGCGACCCACTAACCACTGAGCCACCGAGGCAGTCATTAATAAATATTTATTATTCATCGATCGAGCAGATTATCCCCCTACCATCTCATCTCGTTTAAGCATGTACAAGCTCTTGCGGATAAAGAATGGGATCAGAAATGGCGGCGCATCTATTCACCTCTCGCACGCACACCCACGAGTGCGAGTATAGACGCAAATAGTGTGCGAGCGAGAAGTGAATAGATGCGCCGCCATTTCTGATACCATTCTTTATCCGCACAGGTTGTACGCAACTGGGAATTGCGTACAAAGCTGTCGCATTGGAGCCCAGGGTGATTCAGGATTTTAGGGAGTCTGGTAATTACAGCGAACCGACTACTGTCTGACATTCGCAATCCTTTAACAGGGAAACCAGACCAACTGAATCATAGTTACACGTTTCAGAAACTATCCGAAACGAAACTAATGGTAGAAATACGCACACAGATTCGAAAAATCCAGAGGTGCATGCTCAGATTCGAAGACACGTCCGTATCCACTGAGCTTCTTATCACTCCATTCGCTTTTCCTCCTACCGATACCTACTGCCATTCTTAGTCGCTAATGTCAATGTTCATACAAGAACGCGAGACATGAAAATAAATAATGTTTGTACTGTGTAGGGATCGAACCCGCAACCCTTGGACCAAAGGCAGCGTTCACTACCACTGTTCCAAACGGGTTGTCAAAATATGTGTAACTCTGCCCAAAGAAGTTACTTGACGTTTCCAAACATGATAGAGGGCGCCACAGTGCTAACGCTCCTATATTTTTAATTTTTAGACGAATAATATCGATTTAGATATACATCCCTTGCGCGTACACACAACACTAGTCAATCTGTCACATGATCTGTCAGGCAGTCTAATTTTATTCTCGCGCGCTATTTTGTACCGTTTTTGTTACAAATTGCGACTAAACCTTTTCATTGTTTAATAGTATTGTGTATAAATGTGTGCGAAGATTACAATATATATTTTACTACCGTGGGAGAGCCACGCTATACCGTGGGACAGCCGCACTTCGGCAAGAATGGGCCGGCATAATTTGTTAACTACAATCCTCTATGACTCGTGGTCCTTCTGCGTTGTTCCCCTGGGGGGACCACGAGTAATTTCGCCACGATTACGAGCAAGCCATTACTTGTGACGAACACGTGTGGTTTATTGGCTAAAAATGTTTTTACAAAAAAGTTTTTTTAAATTATTTCTGTAGTATCAGCCTATTTACTGTCCCACTGAAGGGTAAAGGCCTCCATCATAGAAATCAAGTCATCGCTACTATGATGGGATTAGGCTTAATCACCACGCTTGCCTAATGCGGATTGGTGATCACAAACCTGAGCTATGTTCGAAAAATTCGAAACACAAAAATCTTCGTTTGAAAACTCTGTAAAAAAATATATGTAGTGTAAAAAAATCTTCTTATTAAGTTTTTTTTTCTGATGTGTCAAAGTCAGCAGCTTTTCATAACATACCAAATCACATCATCTCTAGTCGAGTTAGGGGGAACCATGAGTCATTGCAAATTACTCTTGGTCCACCCAGGGTAACAACGCAGGGGGACCATGAGTCATACACACCATTGCATATAGTCGCTTCGTTGAGCAATAGCCATCTGACCGTCGCAACCCTTTAACAGGGGAACCAGACCAGCTGAATCCTGGTTACATCTTTCAGACTCTACTCAAAAAGTGCAGGTTCCCTCACGATGTTTTCCCTCTACCCCCTCTTTAGGTTACTCTCTATTTAGGTTAGTATAAAGTCAATACTTATTAATTTTATTGTTGTTTTTACAAACGCAAACTTTCCCCATTTATTAGGTTAGGGAAGCACACATCGCAGTATTACTCGAGTTTATTAAGAAATTGTTGTCAAGGTAGCTATTTCTAAGTCACTCGCTTTTGTTCAATCATAGTTTTACCACAGTATAACAAAGCGTTAAAGTTCATGTAATAATTTAATTTCTATCTAGGAAAACATAAGAAACAAACACATCAAAAAAAATACACGACGTGTGATTATCAATTTATCTTCTAACTGATTATTTGACGACCCGTTTGGATCAGTGGTAGTAAACGCTGCTTCTGGTGAAAGGGTTGCGGGTTCGATCCCCGCTCAGTACAAATGTCTGTTTGTATTGATCTGGGTGTTTTCTATGCATTATAAGTATGTATTTACAAAAATAAAGTATCAAATATATATATTTGTGATTCCGCTGTTGGTTCTGATACGAGGGCGACACTGAAAGTTTTTAGAACTGGCCACTTATAAGACGATGATTAAAAAATAAGTTTAAATTTTGAAAATGGAACTCTTTGCCAATATCATTGTCTATGCATTTAATTCGATTCTCTTTTTTTCCGATTTGGCGGCCAATTGAAAATAATCTTTAACAAGTGAGCATGAACTTAACGCGAGAAAAATTCCATGCAATGATTTTCTATGACTTTCGATGTCAAATAAGTCAACAAGAAAGTTATGATAGACTTCGATTGGCCTTTCGTGATGAAGCTCTATCTCGTGCCACTGTTTACAACTGGTTTAATAAGTTTAAACGTGGTCGCACTGATCTCACCGATGATTTGCGTGAGGCCGATGCATTGCCGTCGCCCATGGACATCGCGACACCAGTGGAGTCACAAGTGCGCTGCCAACCTTTAAACCTCTTTCCCGTGGGAAAGTGGGGTATAAAAGTACCGAGTACCGTTCAATCCGGGGACTGGGCCTCCGGTACCCTCAATCACGAACACCGTGAGAGCCTAGGGAAAATGCTTATATCTCTGTGCCTAACGTGAAATTTTTTTATAATTTTTATGACGTAATCATTGATCCAGATACCATACGTCACATACACTATAACCCTATTAAATTGCTGGTCTAAGTTTTAATAACTAGATTATTAAATTCACTTGTGTGTTGGAACCCAACTGTCATAGTTTGGAAACAAACGGGAGGTTTAATCAGACACAACTTGGCAAATGCTTATTTGTTTAATTAAAATAATTTTGGATAACAATTAAAACAGTTTCCCAATTTTACTGACACAGCCGGTCTATAGGTAGTTATATTTTAACTAAATTATGAATGACATGGGTGTGCAAACGAGATATCAATTAGATGGTACAGCCGAGGTCAAAAAGATGTAATACTCGTAATGTTTCATCATCATCATCATCAGCCCATTTAAGTCCCCACTGCTAGGGCACGGGCCTCCCTCAAACACATGAGGGGCAATTGCCATACTCACCACGCTTGGCAGACGGGTTGGCGAGGGTTTTGATATAAATGCAGTTTTCCTTCTCGTAATGTTTCAATTACACGTATTCATTTTGTTTTTAAATGATAGATGGCAGACGAGCAGACGGATCACCTGATGGTAAGCGATTGCCGCCGCCCATGGACACCCGTATCACCAGTGGAGTCACAAGTGCTCTGCTAGCCTTTTTTAACCTACCCTTTCCCCTGGATTAGGCCTCTGGTGCCCTTCACTCACGCAGCGAAACACAGTACAGTGCTGATTCACGCCGGTTTTTTGTGAGGTATCACTCCGGTCCAGTCGGCCCATTCATGCCGAAGCGTGGCTCTCCCATAATGGTGGATGGATTTGAATAAATATGCGTATTTACTTATAAACGAATCATACAAAATATGACAGATTCAAGCATTCACAAAAGTACTTATACTAAACGAAAGAACCCGGTTTTTACTCATTGATGACTAGTGGCCCGTCCTCACTCCATTTTCGGACATTAGGACTTTATATCAATAGATGGCGCTAGGTGGCGATTACATCGCGCAAGCGGTTCATGTTTTTGTATTACCTATAAGCGTTGTCGCTGTCTGTAGGATTTACCTCTTTACAAATAGTATTGTTGCGGGAACAGGGTACGTAGATTCAAGTAAACTCCAAAGTCACAAAAAGACAATTAATTTTATTGACGAGAAAGAATTACACACTAATCTCACTTAATTAACACTATACACTTTCTAAATACTTCGCAGGTTATTCGCTTCTTCCCTCCTAATTCGCAGGAGACTAAGTCGCTTCGCTTTCCAAATCGGAACTGACTCGATGGGCTAATACGACCCACTATTATACCCGCGCTCCATTAGTGCGAACTTCCGAGAATGTTCTCGAAATCAAATTTTCTAGATTTTTGTTACTAGAAATTTAGAGTCAAAGCTTCTCGAACTTTCGACCGCATACTGCGACTAGGGTATCTGGAGATCAGTAGATTTTTCAAGAACGTTCGACATTATTCCATTTCTTTTTACTACGTTCCAATCGAATCCAACGGGTAGAATGTTCGGTCGACTGTACATATGAGAATGGAGCACACGGAATAAGCATGCAGGGGCACATAGTAGTAACAGTATAGATTTTACAAAATAACTATTATAGAAAGGAATACTCTTCCATGGTGAAAATAAAAGAGTTCCTCGCAGACTCCGAAACCGTAAAACACTATAGTCAAAGTCTACCCTCAAGCACAAAACCTCAAGTGTACAAGTAGAAACAATAATTGCTGGCATATTTCCAGTTTCGAGTCACGTAACAGATTCATGGTCGTAGCCGTGTTTCATCGCTAAACTCCGCAGTAAGGCAGCGGCAATTAGGTACACGCTTATTTCCAGGCGGTTGTAAAAAAATCTACGTGATGCTCTTAGGAATATGGGAAGAGATTATGTTAACCTATATGATTCTAGGCTTTCGCAATGTATCAAACATTTAATAAGCCTCAGCCACCTTCTTACCTTATCGTGATCCTTAGCATGTGATTCCCAGTTGCGTCCAAAGCTATCGCTCTGGAGCCCATAGTATGCTTAGGCTATGATTCAGGATTTAGGGAGTCTGGAAATTGTAATTTCAGGACTACCCAAATCCTGAATCGACTGCCGTCTGACCTTCGCAACCCTTTACAGGGAAACCAGACCAACTGACTCATGGTTACAGGTTTCAGAAACTATTCAAAACATACTGGATTTCCTCACGAAGTTTTGCCTCACCGTCGAGCTAATGGTAGAAATATGCACATAGATTAAAAAATCCAGAGTTGCATGCTCCGTTTCAAACCACGACCCCCCACATGGAAGGCGCTTTCCTATCCACTAAGCTATCGTAGCTCATCATCATTATCATCACCTCAGCTTGTTACCCTCCGACCACAATGGCAACTAAGATTCACAACCAGTTGCCGAAGAAGAACTAACACTCTTTCTACTCAACCAGTTGCCAAAGACGATAGATTTTTCTTTTTTCGCAAGTAGTTGCCTACAAAGAATTATTTAATGAGTATAGATAGATAGATTTATTTATTTGGAAAAAAACAGTCATTTACAAACTTTGCACAAAAAATATGATTAATAATAGACTTACAGTTTCACTAATAGCAATTAAAAACAGCACTAAGATAGACTAATTTAGACTTTAGAACAAACATTTTAGTTCAGAATAGACTTAAAACTATCGTTACAATAAATCTAACATAACTAAAGAAAAAATGTAAACGAATTTAGTTACAAAATAGATACTCTTTATTGCACTACATACAAAACTTAAAAGCTAGGTATACAGGGATACAGTGTACAATTTAGGCGGTCTTAGTATAGTTACATAAGAGGAAATTTGATTCTCAGTTCACAACTAACAAGACAGTGTTTTAGTTTACGATTTATAAACCCATGAACTGAAAAAAAAGACATAGAAAGATAATATTCTCGGTTGCGACAAAGATGTCTCTTTGGAGACTGGTGTGGGCTCGCTTGTACCATGATCCAGGATTTGTTAGTCAAACTTTTGGAACTGAAAATCTCTATTAAGAATTATGATAGAAATAATAATTTAGGAAATTTTGTTGTTTAATTATTATGACATTCAGGGCCGTCTTTAGCTATAGCGCAGGGGGTGCGGTGCACCCGGGCGCCGGGTGTTAGGGGCGCCGAGAGCCGCTCGCAACAAGAGCCTCCACTGTAACGCTTCGCAAGGAGTGAGCGTCCAACCATTTATACAGAATAGTTTTTTACGAGATATCTACCAATACCTTATTTTTGAGTTTCCGATATTTCGGCACTGTTGCAAGCGCCTTGGTCACGGAGTAACTCAAAAACTCAAAAATAAGGTACATAGTAGAAATCTCGTAAATAACTTTTGCAATGTTAGTGACCATGAAAGTTTATAATAATATATTTATGCATAATGTTTAATGTAGGATATCAAGCCGTAGGCCACGGATAGAGCCTCCCATTGGGGTATCCGAGACACTCCCATGAATGTCCTACGATTTAATGTAGTTTTCAAGTTCAGAAATTTATCCATGGCCTTCGGCTTGAAACACTAAATGAAACAGCCTATATAAAAGTGGTGGGTGCGTATTGCGCAGCTTACTGCGTGTTTTAAGCACTAAACTAACCATTTTGTTCGCGCATTTTGACACACGAGGGCGCCAAATATTGATTGCACCCGGGCGCTACACGAGCAAGAGCCGCCTCTGATGACATTTTCGTATAATTTACCTAATATAGTAAAGTCATTGTTTTGAATTTTTATCGCGCAGCTAAAAACACGAAGTTCCTAGAAGTCAAGTCATGTGCCTAGTCAAAAAGTGAACTGTCATCTTACTTCAATTATGTGGAGTAGCCCTGGACTGTTTCACTAACCTAAATAGCCAACAATGTTTTTACGGAAGTAAAATATGTTTGTATTTTAAAGTAATTTTATAACAAGTAGGTTTCGACACGACGTTATCACCACAGGTACTTACTCTATATAATAATAATATCCTCCAACCGATTTCAGCTATAAAGGCGGCCAATCTAAACGAACAGCCACTTACGCAGGATATATTATACAGGGAGTATCTGTGGACGTTTAGATCCCTTTAACCACGTGTTCTACTAATCATTTAAACAACATTTTTGTTCTATGACTTTTGGAAATTCGCAAAAAAAAAATTCAACTTTCCATACAAAGTCTGTCACGTGACTTGATCATTTTGTATGAGTCGGAATTCTTTTCCATAAAAGTTGAAAAGTCTTAGTAAAAAATATGTTGTTCAGAATGATTGGTACAACACGTGGTTAAAGGGATGTAAATGTTCACAGATGCACCCTGTAGTGCTCAAAAACAAGTGCACTCTCTATTCTGGACCAATGGCTTAACGTGCTTTCCGAGGCACGGGGGTACAAGAAAACTAACTCTCTATATATTTCCTTATGGGAGCCATGACAGACTGATATGCCATCTTTTAGCATTTTCGTTTCTTCGCCCGCATCGAAAACTTTCAACCAGTACGGATGAGCAAATGTTTCTGAACTGTTATTTGTAAAGTAACAGGCGCAATAGGGGTTTTACACTTTTTTGCTTTGTATGCATCAACTGAATTTTTAATTCTTCGTTACTAGTAGAAACATGAATTCCTTACTTATTTTTATTTCGTACTTTTGTAACCTGAAATATATATAACATATTGTTATATGAAACGAGCGGAGGTTCTTTCACTGTGCGCTGACCTTGCACGCTCAATTTCTGGATAAAAAAAAGTCAATACCGCGGCGGCGGCCCTCTACCAGTCCTCTGTAAGCCCTCCTGACACTCTCGTCAGAAGTCCATAGAATAAATTTTCTTCTAAATTTCTGACATTAAACCGCCAGCCAGCAACGAAGAAGTTCACCATCGTTATCTGTAACTCCATCGTGTACGACCTACATCGCTAAAATACTCATTGTCTAAATAGATGGCGATTTTTCATGGAACTTTCTACCGCTCAAATCAGTGTTGTGTACCTAATAACAGTTCTGTTGCAGCTATCTTGCTGACCGTTACAAAACTTACAGACATACGTATACGTATAAGAGACGAGCAAATTCTGTTCTAAAAGGCTGGCAAGACATCAACGTATATCCTGATTTCAAAGATGCTTGCTCATTTTTGGCCAAAAGTAACTTATTCACCCTAGCTTTAAAAATGTTGGGATTATAATTACTGGGAAAAACAGTGGCAGGAGCTTGTTTGCTTGAGGCAAAATAATTTAACTTTAATGAAGTGCTTATATTTTAGGTGAGTTTTATCTGAAGGTCGCAAAGTATTCTCTATATGTAAAACGATTTTTGTGCGCGGAGCAACATTATTTATAATTTAAAATTAGCAAACAAACTATGTAAGTAACTAGTGAAAAAGGCACGGACCTAGAGTCTGTGGTGAGTAATTAAAAATAGAAGTATTTTCTATATATTTAAAAAAATACTATAGTGATTTCAATCTTGACATGTTCGAATAATGATGAAGCATGGCATGAATGGAAACAATTTTTAATGTAATTTTCTACTAATTTTTTTTATTAGGACAACCAACAAGATAAACACTGAAACAAGCAAAAAAGAACAGAGACAAACATAATCTTAAAGCTATAAGTGTTCTGAATTAAGAACTAAACTTAGTGAAGTTAAAATTCAATCCCAAAAATCACTAACAAGATTACTGGTTTTATTCAGAATAGTAAATCGCTTAACTTTTAATCGCTTTTGAAGAATAACAATGCCTTCGCAATTTTCTGTTGTAACAAATTTAATCTCAAGTTATTCAAAATTATCATTTTTCGTTATGTTTTCTATACCTTATTAACGGTAATTTTCTTTGAGATAGACGTCAATTTCCATAATTTAAACGCCTCAATAGGTAGGTACGCCTTAAGAATTTATTATGGAGTTAGTTCCACATCGATGCTATGGGGGTGATATCTTAGATTTTAAAATACCTATTTATTTTCATGACACAAGACAGGGACGTACGGCGCTGTTTGATTTCGGAGGTCAAGGTCTACTTGGGTTGACTGAGCCAGCGAAGTAAGTAAATAACTATTGTTTTATGGAATCCCTAATAGGTATTCTGATTTTTTTTAAGTATACTACTTTGGTTCCCTTGTTTCTGTTGAATACCTGTGCCAGTGCAAGCACCAACGTTAGAATTTTATGACTACATCCTGGGTTCTTCTCAAGTAGTGTAGAAGCCATAATAAAAAAAACCGCCTTCAAAACCACGAACTAAAAACTGTAACATTTTTTACACTCGAGAAAACGTGTCACCGAAGTCGGCGCCCAATACTATCTAGATACTTATCTTGAAATACAATATTCAATTATTCGACAGGGATTGGGTGTTGACTTCGGTACTTAAGGTGACGGGTAGGGCACACTAGCGACGCCAATCGATTTTAATTTTTAGCTACTAAACCGGATCTATTTTAAACAATTTCGGGGTTACAACCTCCCGGCAAACACTTATACTATTTATTAAATAACCATTCAAAAATGTTGGATCCAACGCGTACGCGAAAAATTGATTCACGCCAAAAGCGGCCACTTCGTGAATCAATTTTTCGCGTACAAAAACGGACCCAACATTTGTGCACGCTAGTGTGCCCGTCACCTTAATACTTTTTTTGAGTGTAGGTTTATTATAAAATGTTATATGAAGTGTATGAACTGTTAAAAATATTATTTTAGAGTATTTAATTCGTGATTTTGAAGGCGTTTTTTTTTTATATTTTTTTTTCTGCTTTTTAGAGTCTTGTTTTCTCGCCAGCAGCCGTATTCATCGTCGTCAGCCCATTTAAGTCCCCACTGCTGGGGCACGGGCCTCCCTCAATCACATGAGGGGTAATTGCCATACTCACCACGCTTGGCAGACGGGTTGGCGAGGGTTTAGATATAAATGCAGAGTTTTCCTTCTCTGGGTGCTGATGATCATGCCAGCAGCTTTACCTTAGTCGCCTTTTACGACACCTCGGTAAGAGTGAGGGTGGCCTATTCTACTCTGCCGGGACCACACGGCGGCAGCCGTATTACCTGACAGCATATATGTGCAAAAAGTATTGATAAAATTATCCTTTAACTTCTAACTGTTGAGGAGTTGACATTCCATCATCAGCTGAGCCATAAAATTATTTACAATCAGGCGTAAATACTGGTGCAGCTTCGGAAATAGATACAAAAACATTACACGTGCCTATAAAATTTGAGGGTTGTCCTCGATTTCTCTGGGATTCCATAATCAGAACCTGACATGGTGATCAAGGGACCACCTTGGGAGTATGTTCTTTCAAATAAAAAAGCACTGTGCCAATCGGTAGAACCTCCACCTTATTTTGAAGTCAGTTAAAAATGTTTTTAGCACTCATGAACTATTTGTAACATAAAAGTACTTTTGGTACGATTAATTTATCACAGTTAAGATATACGTACCAAATATTCGACCACAGAAATAATTGATAATAATAACAACACATTTTTAATAAGTATCACCTAGGTAAGACATCAAGACAGACATGTGTACTAATTGTGTGACCAAAAGAATACGTCACACAAAAAACCCAAATTCAATCTTATAACCAAACGCTATTATTATCTGTAACAAAGGCGAACAAATGAAGCGGAAAAAACAATCTTATATTGTTTATTAATAATTCAACAACGACGTAATTCACAACTCATTAAAAAGGTTCAATGAATATCTATTTTAAGCTTTGCGTTATTGCCGCCATTTTGGGGTCTTACAAAATTGATTCGACAGTTTGTCACTCCAATTAGAATTCATTGTGGTTATTTTAATGTATGTATAACTCAGATATTTTGTTGAAACAGTTTATTAATAAAAACCGCCAAGTGCGAGTTGGACTCGCCCATGAAGGGTTCCGTAGCAGCAAGATATATGGAAGGCAAATTGCGGTTTACGGTTTATAACGTATTTAAAAAAACTGCTCACTATATCTAGTTCAAACCAATTTTCGTTGTTAGTTTTCATGATTATGTACATCATTATGTTTTTTAGTTTTATAATTCATTTATTATAGATGTTAGAGGGGGGAAGGGGGGACGGGGGGACGACACACAAATTACCACTTTGGGAGCGTCTCTTGCGCAAAGTATTGTGTTTAAAAGAAAAAGATGTTGAAAACCTCAACATCATTTTAAAGACCTATCATGGATAGGATAGGATAGATACCCTACACGTATAGGTTAGGTTAGGTTAGGTAAAAAATTTTTGAGTTTCATTTTCTAATAAAAAAAAAATAGGGGGTGTAAAAATCGTAATGCGGTTAACTAAATACATCTATTTACCAAGTTTCAATAGTATAGTTCTTATAGTTTCGGAGAAAAGTGGCTGTGACATACGGATGAACGGACAGACAGACAGACGGACAGACATGACGAATCAATAAGGGTTACGTTTTTCGCCATTTGGCTACGGAACCCTAAAAACGATACAAAATTTAATTTGGAAAATGTTTTAAACGAATTGGTGGGGTTCCCTACTCAAAGACTGACTACGGGCATCTGTAACTAATACCTATTACTGTCTGTCTGGCATCAATTAATATTTCATGAACCATGATAGTCAAACAGTTGCAATTTTCGCAGACGATGTATGTATTTCTATTACTGCTTTATATAAAAAATAGGTACCGCCGAAAATGTACACAAAATTTCTGTAGTGCCTAGTACTTAAGATGTGTATTGTGTGCAATAAAGTATATCTATCTATCTGTAGGTTCCTGTACAAATACTCTAAAGAGAAAAAACTTTCAAAGTAGAAAGATACATAGATATACTCTATTGCACAAAAAAACACAACTTAAGAAAAACTATTACAGAAACTTAATTGTATAATTTCGGCGGTCTTATCGCTGGAAGCGATTTCTACCAGACAACACAAGTATATAAATAAAAGCATACAAGAGGGCCTAATTTAAAGCAGACGTTACGACTGAATCGGGTTTTCTCCCTCTTTCACACGCATTATGTGTCTCCTTTGTCTGGCAGCGACAGATATACTTTTAGTTACGACGGCTTCGAATTAAGCCACCAGGTCCGACCCGTGGGCCAACGCCCAGTTGGGCGACCTAGGTATCGCTGGAAGGACGTCGTCGAGACTGATCCGCGCGAGGCTCCTGGTCAATAACTGGAGACTTATTCTCGTGCTCGTGATATTTTGAAAACACCCGAAAACCATACAAAAAAACTGTGTTTTAGTGATATATGTCGTATCAAAATAAATCACGAGCATGAGAATTGGGCTCCTGGCAAGAAGTAGCGCAGGATCGACCAAAGTGGCGATCTCTTGTTTCGGAGGCCAAGACTCTATTTAGGTCTCTAAGCCAGCGGAGTAAGTAAGTAAATTTCAAAGTAGATAGAATACGTTCATGTTGCATGAAACATTAAAGAAGATTATACCTATCATATAATTGGATAAGTAAATGGATGCAAGAAAAATTAAAGTGGAAACCGCTACTGAATTTTAGTACTTACTTTATAATTAGGCTAAAACTCTTGCGTGAGGTCTAGGTTATAATTAAAGAACATAAATTAAGGTTTTTAATTCCAAGCGATCCAGGAATCCTACGTACTTATCAAGCTATCCATTTATTATTCATTATCTAAGGTCATCTCTAAAGCCCCTGATTACAAATAAGAACAAATAACTTAGTTCTATTATTCAAAAACTCGTGGCATACATTTTGACTGACCGGATGGCGCAATTGGTAGTGACCCTGCCTCTTACGCCAAAGGTCGTGGATTCGATCCCCACCCTGGACAAACATTCGTGCGATGAACACTTGTGTTTGTTCAGTGTCTGGGTGTAATATATGTATTTAAGTATATATTAGTGTTCTTCTGTTGCCTGATATCTGTAACACAAGTGCTTAAGCTACTTAGTACGGAATCAGGTCAATGTATGAAATGTTGTGAGAATTATTATTAAATTAATTAACAATGAATGAAACATGACAGTTATGTTTTTCAACATTGTTCTACATATAACTGTGTAATAAAGCACTAGTGATGGGATTCTAATAAAACCTATGATATCAGCAGAACGGTGTATTGACAAGTTCATGAGACACTTACGACAGTACAACAATATATCAAAATCAGTAAAAAGGAATAAGATATAAACAATATAAAAGAGGCTGGAGCAACCGTCGATCCGCAATAGGTTTGAAGGGATGTAAGTATTACACTCGGACTTAAGACTCGTGGCAATAAATGTCATTTTTCAATCATGATCGATGACTCTACCTCACCTCATCTTAGCGTGTAATTCCCGATTGCGTCCAAATCTGTAGCTTTGGAGCTCAGGGTACGCTTAGACCATGATTCAGAATTTTGGGAGTCTCCTAATTACAATAAAGCGTTTGCCGTCTTACCTCGTCCGACAAAACTGTGGAATGATCTATCGCCTACGGTGTTTTCGGACCGATACGACCTGCAAACCTTCAAGAAAAGAGCGTACTTCCTTTTGAAAAGACCGGCAGTGCGCCTGTGACTCCTTTGACGTGGCAGGTGTCCATGGGCGGCTGTAATACGTCTGCTTGTCTGCCCCCTATATTATAAAAAAAAACCTTCGCAATCCTTTTGACAGGGTAACCAGACCAGATGAATCATTTTGACACGTTTTAGAAACTATCCAAAACGCGCAGATCTCCTTACGATGTAATCCCTCATCGCCGAGCTAATGGTAGAAATACGCACATAGATTTGAAAAATTTAAAGTTGCATGCTCGGATTGGAGCCACGACCCCCCGCGTTCTTATCCCCTGAGCTACCACCGCCCCAACACATCATTCCATCATACATGCATCTTTGTAGAAATAACTGGTAGATTCCAGTTGAAACCATACCGTATATACTGAAATAGATACATCAGTCTGCTAGCGTTATCTAGAGGAAAACGACCAATACTCAAGAGTACGACCTTCGAGTATCAGACAGGAAAATTTTAGTTTTTTATAGTAACTAACTATACTATAACAAAATTCCCAATACCTCACTAGTATATTTTCAATACTTTTTTTAAATGTAGGCATGCGGCTTAAGGTCATTGTTTCGGAAACACACTATACTTGCGCGATGTAAAAATGCATAGTGACATTTACTAAAACAACGCCGAACCATTTGCTTGATTTCTTTTTATAGCTACATCTCCTTTTTACTAGCTCCATCTAACGAAAAACGCTGAACTATTTTGCCCATACTAAGGAAAATAGTATTAAGTGAAATGACCCTGGTTGAAACTAGTGGCGTGGCATTAATTTGTCCCTAACATAAAACAGATGGAGCCGACCAACTGATAGTGGTGAACTTAAACTTGTTAACATGAAACTAATTGCCAATAGACGTGACCGCAATGGCTGGCCATTGCCCGTCACGATGGGTAACGCTACAAAATACTGCAAATTGTGTAGTAATTACTGCAATCACACACGAAATACACTTATTGTTGCTCGATAAGTTTAGTTTATAGGATCGGAACGTTTGAGACCTCTGTATACCCACAGATTACTATATACCTACCTATAAGTTGAATTGTTACTAAAACAGAAAATATCATTACAGTAGGTTTTTTTATGTAATAGGTGGCAGACGAGCAGACGGATCACCTGAGGGTAAGCGATTGCCGCCGCCCACGGACACCCACAAGACCAGTGGGGTCACAAGTGCGCTGCCAACTTTTAAAACCGCCTTTCCCGCGGATTGGGCCTCCGGTACCCTCTCTCACGCAGCGAAACACAGCACAGTGATGCTTCACGAGGGTTTTCTGTGAGGCCGTGGTATCATGCCGAAGCGTGGCTCTCCCACGGAAAGCTCAACATCTATGTAATACGGCCACCACGAGTATAAAGGTATATTGTTTTATTTAAAGGCTTCTGTACTGTTTTATCATCCTCTAACCGATTACGGCTACGGCGGCCAATCGTAACCATCAGCCACGAACGAAGGATAGTGCTCAAGTGTGTGCGCAAAGACAAGTGCATTCTCTATCCCCTTACACTCATATTCCCATGGGACACCAGCGTGACACGACCGGAGAGAGTTTGGGCGCAGGACCAACGGCTTAACGTACTTTCCGAGGCACGTACGGGGTTACAAAACCGCCTACTTCCAGACTCCGGGCTGACACTAAGAATTTCTTGCCGAAAACTTGGGTACCGGAACCTCTTGCGCCGTCGCTTTAAAGTGCGACCCACTAACCACTTCGCCACCGAGGTAGTCAACTAATATAGCTAGACATCATCATCATCATTTCAGCCAATAAACGCCCACTGCTGGACATTGGCCTCCCACAATATTCTCCACATAGATCGGTCCTGTGCCGCCCGCATCCAATGAAGTCCCGCGACCTTCACCAGCTCGTCGGTCCACCTTGTGAGGGGCCTACCACGGCTGCGACTACCTGTACGTGGCCTCCACTCGAGGACCCTTCCGCCCCAACAGCCGTCTGTTCTCCTCGCTATGTGCCCTGCCTACATCCACTTGAGGTATGTTATCATTTGGGCTATGGCTATGACCTTAGTTCTCCTGCGGATCTCATCGTTTCTGATACGATCACTCAAGAAGTTAATAGACATTACGCCTTGTTGGTCTAGTGGTTTCAAACGCCTTGTTGGTCTAGTGGTTTAAGTACCGGGTTCGATTCACGGGTCGAGCGAAAAGTATGTTTCGAATTTTTCGAACATAGCTCCGGTTTGTAATAAATAAATAAATAAAAGTAAAAATACTTTTATTTCTCAAAATGTAATACTTGTGTTGGTGTTATCCCGCTCTCACCACATTTTGTCTAATATGAGATATAAAAGTTATTACAATTAATAATGTTACAATGTTTCTAGATCTCTAATAGTGCTATGATGTGTGTGTGTGTGTGCGTGCGTGAGTGTGTGTATGTGCGTGTTTGTGCACCTATGTAACTTTATTCATAAGTCCTTCAGTTTCTTCGAAAGTTAGTCTAAACAGAAAATTAGTTATCACTTTTTTACAGTCATTAAAGTTCTTAAGGTATAATTTTAAATTTCGATTTAAACAGTTAAATAAATAAGAGGACCTAGACGTAAATTGACGCCTGGCAAATATGGTACGAATCCGACAGGTGGAAGCCACCTAATGTTTATGTCTTTTATTAAGATTAATTTTCAAGGGATCGAAAGGTAGTTTTCAGTGAAGAGTTAGCAAGAGATTTAATAAATATAGTTTTTTGACGGACAGTCCGCATGTCTTATAAAAGTTGGATGTTGGGTATTTGTACGGCTTAGGATACATCACTTTTAGAAGTGAACGTTGGGTTCGTTCAAGGTGGAGAAATCTAGTTTTACAGGCTCCGTCCTATACGGGTATACAATAAATAATTACTGACTGAACTAGAGCACGCCGTGTGGTCCCCGGCAGAGTAGAATAGGCCACCCTCACTCTTACCGAGGTGTCGTAAAAGGCAACTAAGGTAAAGCTGCTGGCATGATCATCAGCACCCAGAGAAGGAAAACTCTGCATTTTTATCAAAACCCTCGCCAACCCGTCTGCCAAGCGTGGTGAGTATGGCAATTACCCCTCATGTGATTGAGGGAGGCCCGTGCCCCAGCAGTGGGGACTTAAATGGGCTGATGATGATGATGATGATGATGTACTAGAGCAATATACGTTTTACTTATTAGGGCCCTGGACATGACTTGATGCAGATTTTTGAACATCCAGATAACTTTGCGGATTCTGAAAATCATTGCATCAATCTGAGTGTGCCATGAAAGCCTTTGGTCCACCATGACACCCAAATACTTGATGCAATTGACTTTTTTGATGACGGGGTATGAGCAAGTGATTGAATTTAGACAGGAGTGAATCCTGAGCTGAAATTCTGGATAAGGTTGACCTCTTTGATCAGGGCTAAAACATATATAATTGGTTTTCATGGTATTCAAAGTGAGCAGATTTAAGTTCAGCCACCGAGCAATCTCACCCAAGCCCAATTCAGTTGTACTTTGTACGCTCTTCCACGAGTATCCGAAGAAGACAACCGCTGTATCATCTGCGTACGAGAAAATCTTTCCTTCACAGCTTTTGAGATTACACAATTGGTTGATATATATTAAAAACAAAGTTGGGCCCAGGACAGTTATCACCAATCCGCATTTGGCAAGCGTGGTGTTTAAGCTTAATCCCAACATAGTAGCGATGACTTGATTTCTATAATGGAGGCCTTTGCCCTGCAGTGGGACAGTTTATAGGCTGATACTTTACTTACACGGTAATGTGTCGAAATTTCACTTATAAAGGTATTAAAAATAGCCTATAGATACCTAACCGCCATCTCTGTAACCCAAAGTGCGCATAAATCGAGTGCAGGCTAACATTTTTCACGAGAGCGCCTTAATATTCCGCGGCAGGAGACAGCGACAAGACGCCAAACGTTTGCTCTGATGAATGGGATTGGATCTGTGAGATATTGTGAAATTGTGCCGAGTGTGGTAAATTTTAAGGAAATAATATACCACACATCATATACCTACGTCGATTTAGTGATTGTAGCTCAGTTGATAAGAAAACGCCAGCTATACGGCTGCTGAACGCTCCATTGGTCTAATGATTTAAGTGCCGGGCCATGATCTCGAGGTCCTGGGTTCTATTCCCCGGTCGAAGAAAGATATGATTCGAATTTTTCCAATACAGCTCGGGTTTGTGATCACCAATCTGAATTTGGCATGCGTGGTGATTACACCTAATCCCATTATAGTAGCGATGGCTTGAATTCTATCATGGAGGCCTTTGCCCTGCAGTAGGTCAGTATGTAGGCTTTTTTCTTACTTTCATGCAAATCTGGATTTTTCATATCTATGTACATATTTCTGCCATAGCTCAACGGTGAGGCAAAAATCATCAGAAAACCTGCCTTGGATTGTTTCTCAAAATTGTGTGTACCTAAAATGGTTGAGATAATGATTCGGATCGTGTAACCGTGATCCAGTTGGTCTGGTTAGTTCCCTTGTCTAACGGTTGCTAAGGTCAGACGGCATTCGCTTCATTGTAATTACTAGACTTTCCAAATCTTAGATCATGCTCCAAGCGAGGCCCACTTGGGCTCAGAAGTGACACCGACCGTGGGAGAGCCACGCTTCGGCATAAATGGGCCGGCTCGACTGGAGTATCAAAATCAAAAAAAAAATCAAAATAACTTTATTGTTAACTACAGGTAGTTGTTACATTGTGTGGGCCTCTTCTTTTAAGTTTGGCAAACCTGTATTAGAAGAGACCCCTCTCTTTAGTATACATTAGTAAACTGTAGTTGGGTACAAAGAAGAACTTATAATAAATTGAATTATGTTGTAATCCATTTATGATAATAAGAAAATGTTAAATAGAATTTGATAAATTAAAATTTATGATTATTAATTAAAAAATAAATAAATGTGAATATTAAATTATTGTAATTACGTATAAGATACACTTACATATTAACAAAAATACATGATTTTAATAATATAACCTATTTATAATATGTAGAATAGAATATACTGTTTATTATGTATTGTTTCCCTTTCTCTAACACCAAAATATCAGTGTGAATTGTTAGTTAGGAGGCCCTCCACAACTTCGTAGTTTTGCAATTTTAACCATGTTGTTACTTTCTTTTTACATGCGAAGTATGGTAATGAACTGAGGTTTAATGTTTTATTTAATTTATTATATATAAACACTGATTGAGCTGAGAATTGCTTACGAGCGAATACTGTTTTGGTGGCTTTAATACCACGGTCTCACGGAAAACCGACGTGAAGCAGCACTGTGCTATGTTTCGCTGCGTGAGTGAGGGTACCGGAGGGACAATTAGGGGGAAAGGGGGATTTAAAGGTTGGCAGCGCACTTGTAGCTCCACTGGTATAATGGGTGTCCATGGGCAGCAGCAATCGCTTACCATCAGCTGCTTATCTGTCATCTGTCACATAAAAAAAGCTTTGAACAAAACGCACCATTTCATTGTACCTACTAGTAATTACCAGACTTCTCAAGTCCTGGATCATGGTCCAAGCGAGCTCCGCAGCGACACCTTTGACGCACACAACTACGAGTAGGATAATGATAATTGGGTGATTCGCCGAAATTCGATCTTCCGGTTTCTTCACGTCTGATTTCTATGGGCTCAACAATATTGAAATCAAAAGATTTTTCAATTGAAAGAAGGGTAGGGTGTCTTTACGTGTTCTTATTTCAATTTAAAATTCTAATTTGAACAATATTTTTGAGCCCATGGAAATCAGACGCGAATAAATCGGAAGGTAAAATTTTGGAGAATCACTCAACTGCAAACAAATGTTTTGACTGCAATAAATAAAGGAAATCCTACTGGAACCTACGGCGAATGAAAAATCTTTATAGATGTATCGTATAATAATAAGTCATAATTAAATTTGTCAAGTGTTGTGAAAATGAATATGATACATTATGGTAAATCCATTGCCGTGGCATGTCATGGAAATTCTGTTAGTTTCTTAAATTAATGTTGTCACAATTTTTTTGACGCATTATTACAGTTTATATTACTTTATCCCAATTCACGTCATGTTTGAGGCCGATTGTTCAGTAATGTTGGAAAAGTTTTTTAATTTGGCCCCGTGAGCCCTGGATCAGAGATAACAGGTAGTTATTCCACGGTGATGAAAAAAGTTCGCCACCGACTAACACTTCGACTGTTAGTTATAGCACCTCAATGGTGACCTACATACTAAATCTTTTTGATTGTGTGTTCTAACCTTATTACAAAACACGCTATATTCTAATGCTGCACGGTCATGCTGCAGAAATCCTTTCTATACCCTACGGATGAATTATATAGAGAATGCAAAGCCTTACGCATTCGTCAAGTTTTCATCTTGAAAGCCGTTCTGTACATGCACGCTAGGTATCTCCATTCACCTGACTTCGACATGCTGTCCCAGCGTAGACTACTTCGAATTCCAACTCCTACCACGCACGACAAATTTGCTCAACGACTTCCTTCTTACCTTCTCCCTCATATGTATTGTTTTTTTTATGTAATAGGTAGGCAGACGAACAGACGGATCACCTAATAGTAAGTAATTGCCGCTGCCCATGGACAACAGTGGCACCAGTGGAGTCACAAGTGCTCTGCCGACTTTAAAATCCCCCTATTCCCCGGATTGGGCCTCCGGTACCCTCACTAACGCAGCGAAACACAGCACAGTGCTGCTTCACGCCTGTTTTCTGTGAGGCCGTGGTATCACTCCGGTCGAGCCGGCGCATTCATGCCGAAGCTTGGCTCTCCCACGGTAAATGTATAACAAAATGTGTCGCATTATAGAAGACATGAAGTCCCTGACACAAAAAAAAGTTAAACATGTCTTGAAAAAATGGCTTCTTTCTTTATTTTATTCCCGGGATCATAGTCAAAATCCTGGGGCTTGCCCATATTAACATCTATGTTTGCGGTCAATGAACCCAAATAGCTCTACCTACTCCGATCATTGTTAACAAAACACACCTCAACTTAGTCTAGGGATATTGCAAAAATGACATTCTGAGCATCATCATCAGCAACCCACACTCGTCCACTGCTGGACATAGGTCTCCCCTAATGCACGCCACTGCTCCCGATTTTCGGCCACTCTCATCCAGCCCACACCAGCCAGCATTCGAATGTCATGATCCCATCTTGTCGCAGGGCGTCCTACACTACGCTTACCGAGTCGCGGTCTCCACTCAAGGACTTTGCGGCTCCAACGGCTGTCAGTTCTGTGGCTAATATGACCAGCCCACTGCCACTTCAGCTATTCTGAGCATAAATATATATAACTCAAAAACTACGTAGGTAACCGATTTAATTATTTTTTTCACCATTACAATAATACATTATACTTTAATAATAATTCTAGTTACCTGGGGAAAACGTCTTATTCTTACGGGAAAACATCAATGATTCCAGGCGGGCCACGTTATTAAAGGGTAAGTTCAAGGCCCTAAAAATGAAAAAAAAAACCATTATTGTTATCTCTCTAGCGAGATAGTGTAATGTTTTAACAATAGTTGGCCTTTTAAATTTTTTAATAATAAAATTTTAGGGTCCTAAACTTATATCTTAAATTGTGGCCCGCCTGGAATGATTCATGTTTTTCCGTACGATTTATTATTATAGTAATGTAATTTTTTTGATGATGTGTGTTCTCTGACGTGTGTGATGTTATAGCCCTAATGAGAACTGTGCAACGCGTTTGTTAGCGCCCGCGCGACCGCTTGCCTTCCACATGTCCCTGGACAATAAGTCCCTCCATAGTGTGTTCGTTGCGAACGGTCGCGACGTAGCCAAAATATTTAAGGATTCGTAATTGTGCAACAAAATCCTCAAATTATTTTTTGACGATAACCGAAGTTGACGAAAACCTCTGTTTGATTTCATATTGTCCTATGTATTATTAAATGTCCTTGGCTTAAAGGTTGAGTGGTATACAATTTCAGCGGTCTTATCGCCGTCAGCGATAAGTCCGCTGAAATTGTATACAATATTACTGAAATACTTAAGTACTTACAATATATCATTGTAATGGTGAAAAAATTTTTGGGATCGATCACGTAGTTTTTGAGTTATATATATTTATACTCAGATAGTCAGAGCGGTCGTTTTCGCAATATCCCCAGACAAAATTGATGTATGTATTTTTATTGACATAAATTGTATGTATTTCTAAGAATATTTGACTATTATAAGACAAACAAAAGTTTTTATATTATATTTTGCACGTATTACGTCCAAACAATCAGCTCCCAAATATTACTACTATAGGGCTTTCTGTTTAATAGAAGTAAATTCAAATGTCATCAACAGAATAATAATTGTTCTTTCAAAAATATTAAGATTAGAATTATTTCACCAAATATTTCAGAAAATTCATCAAGCGATCTTGAGAGAAAATTTTCGTAATATTTTTGAGCAGTGGGCGTAACACATGATTTAGGTATTTACGAGTATTTGATTTGGTATTTAATTTAGTTAAAATGAGTTACTTTGCATATACCACTTTATACAAAAACTCAAATATTTTACAATTGATTCCAGTTTTATAGTAACAATAACTGTTACCAATTTTTTAAACAATAACTAACAAAAATGTTAGAATGTGTTCTCGTGATAAAAGCGAAGAGTTCATAAGTAAGGCATTTATGGACCACCACTATACATAATGATTACACGAATGCTCATTTCAAACAATTTTAAAGAGCATTAGAAAATGTTATGCAAATAATAGGTCTTTACCTATGAAATTGCCGTTTTGTATGGCGATTTTCTTAGAAGTTGTAAGTTTTTTCCATACTTATCATCATCATCAGCCCATTTAAGTCCCCACTCCTGGGGCACGGGCCTCCCTAAATCACATGAGGGGTAATTGCCATACTCACCACGCTTGGCAGACGGGTTGGCGAGGGTTTTGATATAAATGCAGAGTTTTCCTTCTCTGTGTGCTGATGATCATGCCAGCAGCTTTACCTTAGTCGCCTTTTACGACACCTCGGTAAGAGTGAGGGTGGCCTATTCTACTCTTTACTGATTTTCCATACTAACTTTTTTAATTTGTAAAGTAAATATTAATTTTAAGTAACTACTCTATAATTAACTGTGCTTTAATGGACAACGTTTAGGAACGGGTAGGATAGATTTTCAGAAACAAATATGTTTTATAAAAAAAAGTTATTATTGATATATATAGGCAGGCGTAGTGATTAAGCCTAATCCCATCGTGTAGTAGCGATGACTTGATTTCTATGATGGAGGCATTTGCCCTGCAGTGGGACAGTATATAGTCTGATACTTTACTTTTTTTATTGATAAAAATGCCAATTATGCCAAGTAAAAAGGGATTATTTTCAAGATATTTTTTGAATCACAAATACAATAATTTCTGATCTCTATTTAATTTAAACTTTAAAATATAGTCTTAAATCAAAAGTAAATTATAGTATGGTGACTTTTTGCTTATTGTGTCAAGAAAAAAAACGGCAAATCCATGGGTAGAGGCCTGTTATTACTTAATCTGATTTCCTTTTAACCACCAAACAAAGTAATAAAAATACTACACAAAACCAGTCAATTTAGTAATAGAATTGTCAATTGGTAATAGAATTGTCAATTGGTAATAGAATTATTGTTATATCTTAGAAATAATACAATAGATCTTTATGAATTCTAACCTATATATTATTCTGATATTATGTAAGCTATTATTGTGAAGTTTCATCAAAATCCATTCAGTAGTTTTTGCGTGTAAAAGCATCAGAAATAATTATGTATGTTATCATTATCACTTTAGCTAATAGATGCCCACTGCTGCACAAAGGCCTCCTCCAAAGTTCTCCACACAGATTGGTCCTGTGCCGCCCGCATCCAATGGATTCCTGCCACCTTCACCAGATCGTCGGTCTACCTTTTAGGTGGGCGGCCACGACTGCGACTTCCTGAATATGACCTCCACTCGAGGACCTTTCCGCCCCAACGGCCGTCTATTCTCCTCGCAATGTGCCCTGCAAATTGTCACTTGAGGAATGCATTTTTAGCTCCTACCTCTCATCGTTTCTGATACGATCACGCAATAAGATTCCGAGCATAGCCCTCTCCGTTGGCCTCTGAGTGACTTTGAGCCTGTTTAAACGGCACATTGTAAGCGGCCACGTTTCGGTTGCGTATCACTGGCAAATACACACGCATTAAAGACATTCGTCTGCAGGCACTGCGGTAGATGGGGCGAAAATATGCTGCGTGGCTGTATTATATATGAATAACCTCACAAACATTCGCGTTTATAATATTACATAATATTTGTAGGATTTGGAGGCAAACATGCCAGTTCCGCGAAGCCATGTGCTTGCGAAAAAATTGAAGCCGAAAACTTTCCGGAAACAAAATGTAACATTATTTTGTAGGTCGGAAATAGGGTTACCAGATCTTCCGAATTTTACGAGTAACCACGTATTTTGCACTAGAGAAATATGTGACCCTAAATTAGGATTGATGGATAAATAAATTTTTTGCAAAAAATATTTCAGAAATATTGTATACATTTTCGGCGGTCTTATCGCTGAAAGCGATTTCTACCACACAACCTTTAAGCGAAGGAAATTTAATAATACATAGGACAATATGAAATCAAACAGAGGTTTTCGTCAACTTCGGTTATCGTCAAAAAATATTTGAGGATTCGTAATTGCACAATTGCGAATCCTCAAATATTTTGGCCACGTCGTTCGCAACGAACACTTTATGGAGCGACTCATTGTCCAGGGACATGTGGAAGGCAAGCGGTCGCGTGGGCGCTAACAAACGCGTTGCACAGTCCTCATTAGGGCTATAACATCACACACGTCAGAGAACACACATCACATTACAGACATCCATTTTCCAAAACTCCCGAGACGCTGTGGAGTGCAACCAGTGGAGTCACATCGCGCGAGCCGCATCAGCACACGAAACTGCCACATCGTCAGCCACGACCACTCTGTCAAGAGCGAACGACTAAGGACAAGGAGGGCAATATGACATATAGCAGTATTTAAGTTTTGGAATACGTATAAAGCTCCTTTTTTGGGTAGGTTTTTTTTTATATATGAGAGGTGGCAGACGAGCAGACGGATCACCTGATGGTAAGCAATTCCGCCGCCCATGGACACCCGCAACACCAGTGGAGTCACAAGTGCGCTGCCAACCTTTTCCCCTTCCCTCCCATTGGGCCTCCGGTAACCTCACTCACACGGCGAAACACAGCGCAGGCGCTGCGTCACGCCGGTCTTCTGTGAGGCAGTGGTATCACTCCGGTCGAGCCGGCCCATTCATGCCTAAGCGTGGCTCTCCCACATTTAAATACGGACAATACGGATAGGTACGGACAATTGCATATCAAGTCACTACAATCTATCATTCTGAATTGCTATTGAACCAAACTTATTTAAGCTGTATTTCGCCGTGTGAGTGAGGTTACCGGAGGCCCAATGGGGGGAAGGGGAAAAGGTTGGCAGCGCACTTGTGACTCCACTGGTGTTGCAATTCCACCGCCCATGGACACCAGTCCATGGGCGGCGGAATCGCTTACCATCAGGTGATCTGTCTGCTCGTCTGTCACCTCTCATATAAAAAAAAGCATGAATTGATAATATACCTAATAATTTGACATTCGCATCCATTGTTGGACGATCAATGTATCTGATGCTATGAAAGATTTACTTATAACGTAGAATGTTATCCTTGGTTGAATGGCTGTCCGTACATGTCATCTTACATTGTGCCTCCTTCTCATATTATCTATAATTGTACGAGATAATATTAGTAAGTAAAAGGCAGAGAAAAAAATCTAGTAATAAGAGCGTCTTCGAAAACCACAAACTAAAAAAGGTAAAAAAATATTGTTAGAAACAATTCATACGTACACTTTAGATAATATTTTAACAGTACACACAATAAAGGTGTTACCGAAGTCGGCGCCCACTAATCTAGTATTATCAGGTCAGGTTTGTCATCAGGTGATCCGTCTGCTCGTCAGCCACATAAAATAAATAAAAAAATACATTCAATTATTCAACAGGGATTAGGCGCTGACTCCAGTAAAACCTGTTTTCGAGTGTAATGTTATAAAAAATGTTATCTGAAGTGTTAAAAGTATTATTTTACACTTTTTAGTTCGTGGAATTTGAAAGTGGTTTTGTTTTCGTAGATTTTTTTTGTCATGCTTTTACTGTCTCTTTTTTCAACAAAAAATTACAGGCAAACATAGAACCTCCTCCTTTCTTAAAGACGGATAAAACACCCTCACTCTTACCGAGGTGTCGTAAAAGGCGACTAAGGTAGAGCTGCTGGCATGATCATCAGCACCCAGAGAAGGAAAACTCTGCATTTATATCAAAACCCTCGCCAACTCGTCTGCTAAGCGTGGTGAGTATGGCAATTACCCCTCATGTGATTGATGGAGGCCTATGCCCCAGCAGTGGGGACTTAAATGGGCTGATGATGATGATGATAAAAAAACAGGTGTTAAATATGAAGTAGATACTATTCGTTACTTTATAGTAAAAAATTAAGTATATCTACTTCATATTAAACTATTCGTTACTTTATAGTAAGTATCATTAAAACACCCCTTCAAAGTACTTACATTCCTAGTACGCTTTTGACAAAAACATTCACTATTTCAATTTGTTTAAGCCATCCGTCACAAATCTAACCCATATTTTTTATTTTTTAATGAGATAGGGACGCAAGCAAGCACAATTGACGTCAGCCGCGCCAGAGGGAGTGCAGATGCGTTGCTAGTCTCGTAGGAAGGAGTAGGCTCGTTTCTTAAAGATTTCAATGTCGTATCAGTTCTGAAATACCGCTGCGGTAAGTTGATTCAACGCTTAATTTTATGGAACGGCCAGCCCACTGCTGTTTAAGCTTGCTAATGCTGTGAAAATATTTTAAGGCGACGTGTAGGGCACACTAGCGACGCCAATAGATTTTAATTTTTAGCTACTAAACCGGATCTATTTGAAACAATTTCGGGGTTACAACCTCTCGGTAAGCACTTATACTATTTACTAATAGCCATTTACAAATGTTAGGTCCAACGCGTACGCGAAAAATTGATTTACGCCAAAAGATGCCACTTTTGGCGAGAATCAATTTTTCGGAGCCAACATTTTGTGCATGGTTATTCAATAAATAGTATATGTGTTTGCCGAGAGGTTGTAATCCCAAAATTGTTTAAAATAGATCTGGTTTAGTAGCTAAAAATTAAAATCGATTGGCGTCGCTGGTGTGCCCTACACGTCACCTTAATGGAATGAAATATTATACATACCTATTATAAAAGTTGATATACCCTTTCAGGGTCCATGTTACCAACCTATATAAATTTGCTAGTCAGATCTAATTGTAACTTATTGTTAAATTAGTTTCACCACCAAATATAACATGTGCAATTCAATCTATACTATTTATAAAGAGGTAAATCCTTCAGACAGCGGCAACGCTTATAAGTAATCCGAAAACATGTAACTCCTGCGCGATGTAATCGACATCTAGCGACATCTATTGGTATAAATTGTAATTAATGTCCCTAAATGAAATGAGAGCGGGCCACTAGTTAATAAATAAAAAGTACCTATGCCATTAACCTTAGTTCTTAGTTCTCTGTCGGATCACTTCGTTCACTCATTGAGAAACGCCCAGCATTGCTTTTTCCGTAACCCGCTGAGCAACTTTGAACTTGTGGACCAGGCATGCTGTTACCATTCCAGAGGTAATCAAATTAAGTTGTGATATTTGGTCACACTAGTCGAAAAAGTTTCGTTCGCATACCGGGTTGTATATTTGGGAGCATGCCAGACTCTCATTTGAAATAAAAATACCGCCAACGAATATCATGTTCCTTCCCCAATATTAAAAATATTTTTTCATTCCGTTACGTATAACATTCTTCGTTATGACAGAATATAACATATGCGTGATTTTTGTACGAAGTTTTTTATTTGACTAGATTTTTTCGGATATTTTTAAAAGTATCATCATAACATAGAATAAAAACAGACGCTTTTGTGATCTTTCCCTATCTATATACTCAAGAAGAAGAAAGAAAAGGAAATAATTATAAATATATAAAGTTGCTAGTTTTTTTAGCTTTTTAGATTTTCGCGTTGCATTATAAGTGTAATGTATCAAGACGGGAATTCGAGTCCGCGGACCCTCGAGTGCCCGCTTGTGACCACGGCTGCTGTAACGTAGCCGAAACGTCGAGAAAAATATGTGAGTACACAATGTTGTATCATATAATAAATATCGTGTTAATTCCCATCTTGATACATTATAGTTTTTTAGTTTATTTGTCAAAAACGTAACCACGAAATAAAATTAACCTTTCTCCAGTAGAAAGCTATTTATTTATGCGTAACAAGGAATTCGGTATGAAATTTTATGAGGCTTTTTTATCTTTTTTATTACGGTTTTTTTACTACTTTGTCTCATTTCTAGGTACTACAATACTTTACCCCAATTACTAATTTGGTAACTGTAAATAATAAAGAATTAAGAGGGGTAAAAGCCATTTTCTTAGAAATACCCAAAATAAATATTTATTTCTCCTAAATAAAGATTTAAACCAGACAATGGAATCCTTTCAAAGGCTGCCTACGCTCTTCCTCACTTAGCTTTGACTAAGCGCTTTTTGTAAAGCCGAAAGTACCGTTGAGTTCCAAACGGTAAAAAAGAACCAAGACCTATTTAAATTAACCTAAAATCACGATCTAGCTATTTAAACTCTTACATAAATAAATAAATAAATTCATACAAAATCTCATACATTGATCTGATTCCGAACTAAGTAGCTTAAGCAGTCGTGTTACAGATATCAGACAACAGAGGAATTACTATACTAATAAATACATATATTACACCCAGACACTGAGAAAATACAAGTGTTCATCATCATCATCATCATCAGCCTATCGCAGTCCACTGCAGGACGTAGGCCTCTCCAATTGTTCGCCACTGTGATCTAACTATGGCTTCTCGCATCCAGCTCTTGCCAGCCATCCTGCGCAGATCGTCCCCCCACCTAGCCAGAGGGCGCCCTACATTACGTTTACCAAGACGCGGTCTCCACTCTAGAACTCGTTTACCAGAAGTGTTCATCACGAAATCTTTATCCGGGTGGGGATCGAACCCAAAACCTTTAGCGTATGAGGCAGGGTCACTACCAAATGAGCTATTCGGCCATATATCGCCATATACAGCGTTATTTTTTATGCGAAAAAAAATCTGCTGTTCCATACAAAATATAACATCCTCTCGGCAAAAATGTATTGAATAGCTGTTTTTTTTTGCTTATTTAGTTGATCTTACATGCTAAATGAACTTTATTCACGATACCTATTAAGATATTTTCGGGATGTAAATGATAAAAAAAACGGTGTATCTATATCGGTTGTAGGTTCGAATCCCGAGTATGCACTTTTAGAATATTCTTTAATGTGCAGACTACTACTAGATAGATAGATAAAACATTTATTCGCATTTAAGTTGACACACATGATGACAAGGAAAAAAAAAACAAAATTAAAAATAAGGTACAATTATACATATGCAAACAAAAAAATAACAATAATAAAAAAATAGAAACTTCAACAAACATTAAAAGTATGCAAAAGTACGGATCATGTGTGTCACAGCTCACCGTTGAAGGAGAACATCTTGAGGAAACCAGAAAGTATTGGATAAGTTTCTGAAACGTGATTGATAACCATGAAGCAATCTGGATCCCCTCTCTTATAGTTGTGAAGGTCAGACGGCAGTCGCTCATTATAATTACCAGACTCATCAAATCTCGATTCGACAGAAGAGCCTAATACTATTTCTAGTATTTTGCGCTAGAAACAGTTGGTTTTTTAAAGTAGCAACATACCTATTCTATGACTGACCGGATGGCGCAATTGGTCCCTGCCTCTTACGCCAAAGGTTGTGGGTTCGATCGCCACCCTAGACAAACATTCGTGCGATGAACACTTGTGTTTGTTCGGTGTCTGGGTGTAATATATGTATTTAAGTATATATTTGTGTGATATCTGTAACACAAGTGCTTAAGCTACTTAGTACGGAATCAGGTCAATGTATGAGATGTTGTGAGAATTATTATTATTATTATTATGTTATAGTCAACGCAAGGACTTGCAGCAGACGGAAGAGTATTTCATTCATTAATTGTGAATGAAATATAACACCGACTGCCACGAGTCTTAGGCTCGAGTAATACAGTTACTTTTTTTTAATGACAGGTGGCAGACGATCAGACAAATGGTAAGTGATTGCCGCCACCCATTGACAACTCGCAACACCAGTGGAGTCACAAGTGCGCTGCCAACCTTTAAACTTCTTTTCCTCCCAGCGAAATACAGCATAGTGCTGCTTCACGCCGGTTTTCTGTGAGGCCGTGGTATTACTCCGGTCGAGCCGTCCCATTCACTACTCTTTAAGCCTACTGAATTTTTTAAACACTTTCTCTTTAATATTACATTCATTACTAATAAATACAGTCCACAATGAAGTCCAATATGACGCCCTTTTGGCCTAGTGGTTTAAGTACCGGGCCGTGATCTCAGGGTCCCGGGTTCGATTCCTAGGTCGAGCAAAAAGTGTGTTTCGAATTTTTCGAACATAGCTCGGGTTTGTGATCAATCGGCATTTGGCAAGCGTGGTGATTAAACCTAATCCCATCATAGTAGTGATGACTTGATTTCTATGATGGAGGCCTTTGCCCTGCAGTGGGACAGTTTAGGCTGATACTTTACTAATAAATACTCCACCCTCTGCCGCGAGTTGTTGACTTGACTATAATAGATAAATCATATAAAAAATCGATTTATAGGAGTCTAATATAGTTTTTGTTATAATCGTTTAATATTTCCCAGTTTTTTAAGTCTACTCTAAGCTCCAAACAGTTTTTATTGAATTTTCGTGTGGTAAGCAAAACTTTTAGCGTAATGCGATTGCTGGAGCATACAAACTCTAGACGAGGAACAGTGTTGTAGAAATGTTTCATATTTAATCGACTCTTTCGAAAATCGCCATTTTTTTATTTCTGAAATATACGCAGACGAGCATGCGGCCCATCTGATGGTAAATGTTAATCGCCACTCACAGATATCAACAGTGCAGGAACACAGTCATGGCGCTGTCTACCGTGAAAGAAGAATTGAAATGTTAAGCAAATAAATTATGTTTCTGAAAGGACATGTCATAGCGAACAGGGAACACCGCGGCTAGGAGCTCATGCTAGAGTTTGCGAGCGTTGGAATTTTAAAGTTGTCTTTTATTTTAGTTTTGGTCGACCCACCGAGACCTATAAATAAACTTTTACAACATCCCATAAATTGTTAGAATTTCTCACTAAATAGCATAGCATTTGTGTTACGGATACTAAAAACAGAGGAATTAAACATTATAAATACATAATAAATACAAGCTTACCACATGGTATTGAAGACCAGGCGAGGACAGGTGATTGGAGGCAATAGACAAGAGGCAAGGATTGTCACTTGTGACAAGCAAAATGCGGGCTGGTACCGTGTATGACTCGTGACCACACAGCGGTTTGTCACACTGGCGTGACGAACATAACATTCAATCTGCGACTGCACAGCCTGCAAGAAGGAGAAAGACACATCTCAAAATAAATCTAAAACTATAATACACCTCTTAATAATCTTTTTTTTTAATATATATTAAATGGGTTTGCACTTGACCTCATCTCGCCTGATGGAAAGTTACAATTAGGTCTAAGATGTAGCATGCTTACCCAGAAGAAGCCTATTCACTTTCGACTTAAATACACCCAAATTGTAGCTCTCTGGGAATACAGAAGCCGGCAAGTTGTTCCATTCCTTAGCAGTTCGTACCAAGAAAGAAGAAGCGAAACGCTTAGTACGAGCGTCTCTACATCACTACGTCTCTACATCACTACTTTTAAAACACGTGAAGCCGAACTAAAACCTGTTCCGTTTAAAAAGAATTGCAAGCAAAATCAACAGCGGGCCAAAGAACCGCGTAATCGAACTGAGTGGTGGGACTAAATGTTAGGGCCAAGGGTGTATTGAAACATCTGGAACTGTTCAGATTTCCTCCTATAATATAATATTATAGCTCCTGACATAAATAAATAATAATTAATATTTCACAACAACACATACATTGATCTGACTCCGTGATAGGTAGCTCAAGCGCCTGTGTTACGGATATCAGAATCAACAGTGGGATTACAAATATAAACATATAATACTTTTCTTTTGTAAATACATACTTATAATACATAGGAAACACCCTAAAATAGGACATAGCCAGAGCCTACAAAGAAACTAGTTTTTTAGATTTTCGCGTTGAATTATAACTATAATGTATCAATACGGGGAATTAACACGATATTTATTATGTGAAACAATCATTGTGTACTCACATATTTGGCTCGACGTTTCGGCTACGTTACAGCAGCCGTGGTCACGAGCGGACTGAGTTCGTCCCCGTATTGATACATTATAGCCTACAAAGAAACTGTTTTGATACAGTCAGCTTCATAAAGATCTTAGTGTCGAAAGTGGTTAAAATTATGTGAAGGACCTAAGTTCAATTCTATGTTGATTGTCAGGTCATCTTATTGTTTTAACCGTAATGAGTGGTCAATATTAACTGTACGGTCTAATTACCGTATATAGCCCGCGTCAGCATTATTATTTTGTGCAATCGATTAAATTTACCAGTTCACGTCATATCAAGCCAGCGTGTACTCGTATCCATGTAATTTGTGAGCAAGACAATAAACTCATTCTATCTGCAATCAAGAAACCCAAGCAAGAATATGATCTACCAAGAGACCGTACATTAACTTAAGGCGATAGAAAGCCTTAACTAGCGACGCCAATCGATTTAAATAATTAGCTACTAAACTGGATCTAAATGTTGATTGTCATATCATCTTATTGTTTTAATGTAATGAGTCTTCAATAATAACTTAAGGCCCTAATAAGGTAGCGCTAACTAGTGACGCGAATCGATTTAAATTGTTAGCTACTAAACTGGATCTATTAAAAAATCAGAGCAGGAATCTCTAAGCAAACAGTTATACTATGTACTTAATTATTTAGCACTTCTTTTTTATCTGTTTTTGCACTCTTAATTTGAATTAACTCCATAAGTGGCCGTTTTGACGGTAATTCAAATTTAGAGTACAAATCAGACCCAAAAGTTAAGTATAAGTATTAAATAAATAGTATAAGTGTTTTCCGAGAGGCTGCAGCTTCGAAATTGTTAAAAAGATATCCGGTTTAGTTGCTAACGATTTAAATCAATTGGCGTCGCTAGTGTGCCCCACCCGTGAACTTACACAACAAACAAAACTACACAACTCCTATATTATGTTATGTATTTAGATAAACAAATACATATTCTTATAAATATTCAACGATAACTAAGGTTACATAGTCACCACAAATTTTTGCAAGCTAAATCAACAGCAAGCTAACGAATAAATGTTGCCTCATCTTTTTTCCAATTTTGACCGTAGGAGAGCCACGCTTCGGCATGAATGGGCCGGCTCGACCGGAGTGATACCACGGCCTCACAGAAAACCGGCGTGAAGCAGCACTGTGCTGTGTTTCGCTGCGTGAGTGAGGGTACCGGAGGCCCAATGCGGGAGGGGGGTACACGAACAAACGTTCGTGTACGTTTATCAAAACTAGATCGGCGCGATCAATCGCCATTTCGAATTCGTATCTGTCGCTGAGCGGAACTCGTCAAAATGGTTGTTGTGAAGTTTTTACTTGCGAACGACGATCAGAAAAATTAAATTTATCTTTCTTATGATTCATAAGTAATATTCTAACAAAATAAACGCTATTTCACGAAATAATAAACTTTTTCATCTAAATATTTTACGACAGAAATAATCCCAAACAGCAATAGGCGATATCGTGGTACAAATAAACGATGGTGCACGATGGTGCACGATGGTGCACGATGGTGCACGATGGTGCACGATGGTACACGATGGTACACGATGGTGCACGATCTTGATTAGTGCTGTCACAGTAATAGAAAGAATGAATAATAAATGTCTCACTATTGCTATGAGTTATTGAAGACTTCGGTTTCTCTAAGTTTCCATCATCAGATCCTGACATAAGATTCTGAAATATTTTTCTACGCACAGCCTTTAGATGCATACTACATTTTTACTAGAAACAACTAACACTGTATGACTGTTTCAAAAATCCAACCCTTTCACCATCCTGGTGACCGCCTAGACCACTAGGCCACCGAGGTATGAAATTGGGTATAACTTTTCTAGTACTTATCTGCATTTTCTCTGCTGTGAGCAAGTGATTCTATGTTCGTAACCAAAAATCATCATTACATTTCATTACTTATAAATGAGCAATTTCACATGCTTTTGTACATGTTCCTGAATAACAACATTTTTGTATGCAACTAACTCATTCCTAGAATGTCACTCATTTATTCATATCTAGACCATCACTAAACTTCTCCTTACCCCCGCGGATTTTGGCAGAATGTTTTAAAACTATCTGATCTGCGCTACATTACGTCCCGTGTTAAATTGTCTATGCAACCGACCTAAAAAAATTCCTGACTTATCGAACAACAAATACATATCCGAACTTTAGCCACGCCATCTTCGCTTCGACCTTCCATTGCTCGTCTGGGGAGGAAAACTCCTTTCAGAAAACACAATGCATTGATGCGTTTCACAAAGTGTTGCTTTGACGCCACGGAGCACTCGAGAGGAGACAAAGGAAGCACCGCCGGGGGACAAAGGAGGCGAGCCAGCTTTTACATAAAAGAAAGCCCTTTATTGGAGTCATTTAAAATTAAACGTTGACATCGTAGCCTTGATTTTTGGTGGAAATAAGTATCAAGCGGGAATCCCTTGGATGAGGGCGGCACAGGACCGATCTGCGTCTATTGTCTTAAATTATGATGAAGTATTAAGTTGCTGATAAGTATACATTAACATAACAAAGGTAGTCGGCACCCCTGAGTGGGCGGCATTACCCTCTGTAAAATAAAAAATACTCGGTATATTTAAATAGGAGGAACTCACAAACAAAAACAAGATTTTAAAATTAAACAGTTAGGGCTTTATTTATTAACGTTCAATAAGCCTTTATCAGCTAAAACAGTTGTACAGCAGTTTTAACGATTGAAACAAAAAAAATCGAAAAAAGAATGTAAACTGCTTTATAACACTGTTTTAGCTAACAAAAGTTAACAAACATTTATGAATAAGACATTTGATATTTATTTGAAAGTATGAATTTTTTTTAATGGACCAGTTATGAATGAGAAACCACTTCCATTACGAATACCTACTAATCATTCACGCAGGACGGATCACCCCCGCCGATAGCTACGCCATGCCACTGGACCGAGAGATTTCTTTGATATTTATACATTTACATACAATCAGAAAATATTTTTCATGTATCAGCAGCTCATGACGTACAGTCAAAGAACGAAAAGGTTCGTCAGTTTTCAAATTGATTCGTTTGATATGCTATGAGCACTTATTACCTTTCGTAAATTTGTCAGAGTAATACCTGTTGCACAGAAAGTTATGCTTAATTGTTAGAACAGAAAATCAGATTTGATTGTAGCAACATTGACTCCTTTTGATGTAAAGAAAATTTGAAAGAAGGTTGGCAGGTCTTTTTAAAACGGTATGTTGGTATAACTGATCCTTGCCATGCAAGCGAAAATGTACCTTAAGGTGACAAACCTTTATATTGTCTGTACATACGAGTATTTCACAATACTGTTTTCTTTAATCAACACAAATGTTTTAAAATAAAAGAACTACCTACCCTACGAACCCGGAATCCGGTAATGGCAAGCTTTTGCTTCGTAAAAAACTAGAAATCCAGTGCACAGTGTGGCACAGTTGTCGCGGAACTCTAAAATTGAAACCTTTCAGCAAACACAAAGCTGGCAATGAGTGTTCTGTGTTCTACCCGCGTTTCAGTAAAGGCTAGTGATGGGATTTTAGAGACATCAGGGAAAACAAAATTAAATAAATTTATTATTTATTTAAAACTTTATTGCACAAAACGATACACTAGCCAAACTTAATGCCCAGAGGCATTCTCTACTATTCAACGTTTGGGTCAACCAATACCTCCGCTGCATGAATGTACTTATACCTATTTCTATAGAAATCTAATAAATGTTTACTTTAATGCACTAAAAAGTTGACAACCAAACCTTTCCTAAAATAATTTCTATATAATTAGGAATTAATATGCATTTTTGGGTATAGCAATTTTTTGCAATTATTCTTAAGTAAATAATGCATTTAATTTTTTATCGTCTTCTTCTTAATAATTATCGTTGGCTCACGGCGTAACAAAAAGCACTTACAAAATTCGTCGACTCATCAAGGTCTTCGGTAGCTTGGTCGGTAAAGCAGTTGTCCGGATAGCAAAAAAACATGGGTTCAAGTCCCACCCGAAGTCTGCCGATAAATTTTTAAGTGCATTATTTACTTAATTGATGAGTTAATTATAGAAAACTGCATCTGTATTAAAGTAGCACTATTTATAAATGAAAACACAAGGTACATGCTTATGCTTCGGATGTTTGAAGGAAAATAGAGACACTGGCACAAGAACGCCACTGGAACGACTTGATTATTTTAGACGGATTAACAGCATTTCAGACTGGGTAGCATTTGCTAGACTGAGTGATTTATTGTGTGAGTGAAATTGAAATATGACTCAAACGACCGGAATGGTAATAGAACTAAGGGACATCACTATTGAAGCGCAACTTTTACTTTGAGGAACCCCACAGAAGTGATATGTACGGAAAAGCGAAAAACACTGCTTCTTTGAAACCTTCTTGGTCTTCTTTGGTGAAGGTGTCATTGAAAGACTCGTAAATTTTCTGCTTTTATTTCATCTAGACTTTGTTTTTTTTTATTTCGAAAGCAGCTTTCACTGAGAGAATAACTAGCATAGAGTAACTTATTATACTGGGATAGAGGCATCAATCGGCCGGCTATCCCGTGCTTGCACTAAACGACCTATCATCGTCAGCCCATTTAAGTCCCCACTACTGGGGCACGGCCTTCCCTCAATCACATGAGGGGTAATACCATACTCACCACGATTGGCAGACGGGTTGGCGAGGGTTTTGATATAAATGTAGAGTTTTCCCTCTCTGGGTGCTGATGATCATGCCAGCAGCTTTACCTTAGTCACCTTTTACGACACCTCGGTAAGAGTGAGGGTGGCCTATTCTACTCTGCCGGGACCACACGACCTATACTCAACGGCTATGTACAACGGCCATCTCCGAGAATCAGTCAGGAAGATCGGAAATCATTTCTGTGCGTCCTGTGAAAAGTGGTACAAGTAGACTTATATCGAATTTGATTTTATTCTTGATACTTTATCTCAAAAAAATCCTCTATTATTCTGTCTAATAAGACGGAAAAATGGAGAATTTTTTGCATGTCTGATCAGACACAGAAATCAAATTTGATATAAGTCGAGTTGTACCACTTTTCACAGGACGCACAGAAATGATTTCCGATCTTCCTGACCGATTCTCAGTCAGGAAGATCGGACGCACAGATTTATTTGCTTAAATGTCCCAATACCTTCTGGATCTTAGATATTTTTTGTACTTTTTTAAAATTACTAATGTAGACAGGCGGCTTGATGTTATTGTTTCAAAAATACGTTTTACTAGCGCGATGAAAAATGCATAGTGACATCTGCCGAAATAACGCCGAACCAGCTGCTTAATCGCTTTTTACAAGCTACATCTAACGTAAAGCGCTGAACATTTATTTTTCTGATATAAAGGAAAAATTAACTAAGTGAAATTATTCTGATAACTAGATCAGGTGATACGTCTGGTCGTTTGCCACCTATATATAATATTTAAAAAAAACTGTAGGCTTAGAAACTGAACACATACTGCTGAAGAATGAAAAATATGGAAAAAGTGAAGGTTGGAATTGTATTGGTTGGAAGTGAATCCTACTTAACAAATTGCCTTATGTAGTCCTCCTCATCTTAGCGTGAAATTCCTAGTTGCGTCCAAAGCTGTCGCTTCGGAGCCTGGGTACGCTTGGACCATGATCCAGGATTCGGCAAGTCTGGTAATTACAATGAAATGACTGCCGTCTGACCTTCGCAATCCTAAGACAGGGGAACCTGACCAACCTGACAAATATTATAGGTATTCATAGTTATTGAGAATCTATCTGAGATGTGTAGGTTTCCTAACGATGTTTTCCCTCATAGCCGAGCTAATGGTAGTAATATGCACTTATATTCGATACACAACCCCCCTTAAGGGAGGCGTTCTTATCCACTGAGCTATGTCGCTTGTCCGCTAACTATAACATAAAAAGTAATCACAATGTTACAAGTACAACCTACCTACACCAGATACCGTAACCAGGAAACTAGATATCATTATTTCACTCTTTCACTCTTTCAATCTTTCAATCTTATCTCATATACACAAAGTTCAAAATCTATTATAACTACCTGATTAAACGTCAAAATTAGTGGTAGGTATCATCATTAATCTACAATTTCTGTTATCATCTAGTCATAGTTATACTCAACTACAGCACCGCAGTATCGAGCACGAAAATATTTCCTTGCCACAAACTAGACGAGCTACCGAAATTTCCAAAATTTGCCAAAGCACCCTTATAATAATACCGCCCCTGGCAGTACTATGTATGTATGAGCTAGCACAGTATTCAGATAACCAATAACATAATTACGAAGGGGGAGATCTGAAACCTCGTATCCTACCATAGTAAAGGTGACGGGTACAGCGCACTAGCGACGATTAAACAACATCGAATTTATTTTTAACAATGGACAACATTTCATATTTTTAACATGTCCATATTGTTTGTTTATATGAAAATAGACATAAAATGAACAGACCCTTAATTTTTCTTTTTTCAAAATTTTTCCATTTTCGTTCATAAAATAATGATTGAAATTCTTTATATTCTAACGAGACGTAGGCGACAAATGACGTCATCGGACGGCTGAATGCAGCGATATTCCTTTGATTATCATTGCTTTAATAAAAAAGGTATGTACTAATGTCAAAGGTAAAGAATACCTACTAGTGTCAACATTGTCAACATTCATTCTATGAACGTTTTTTTTTTTTTGGCTGCTATTGTGTTTGCTTACGCCAAACACATTTTTTTAACTCTGCCAATGTCGAGTGATTAACGAGACACGTTTCAAAAGAAAAATTGACCGGTATAGATGAAATTAAATTCTTCAGGATATTATTTTAATTTGAGTTCTTACACCACCTAAAACAAAAAAATACAACAAAAACGTATAAACAAACACATAGACGGCACAAAATGTTAAGTGGGAGTTTCTATGAACGTTGACAAGGTGTCTTTTTCTGGCAGTTGCATGTCATGGGTTTGACATTGATGACATTTGACAAACTATAATGTGCTAAGCAAAGAAATATTTTACATTCTGCCATCCGATAACGTCATCTTACGTTTTTTAGTGTTTAATTTTTTCTCAGTAAATAAGCAATATAAAAAATAAATAAATATAAATTCGAGAAGCGGAAAAGTAAATAAAGAATTGGTACTTTTTGTTTCATAGCTCAGCAATTTTGAAATGTTGTCCATTGTTTACAGTCGGAGACTCGGCAAACATTATACTTCTTTTCTTCTTCATCAGCATTCTTTCGCCCACCGTTGGGCATATGCCATTCAGAAGCATCTCCACTCGGCGCGGTGATTAGTCTTTTTAGTCCATAGGATGCGTGACTTCTTAGATCATCTGCCCATCTGGCTGGTGGTCTACCTACGCTTCTCCTACCCATACGCAGCCTCCAGGCCAAAACACACCAACTCCATCTTTCGTCGTGTCGGCGACATAAATGACCGGCCCATGCCCACTTTAATTTAGCGGCGCGATTGCCTACATCCACTACTAAAGTTGAATGAAGAAATTCGGAGAAGAACTAGAGTTCTCTCCGAATTTTTTCATTTTGAACCTTTCGCGTAGAGATATTCAGAGCATTTTTTTATGTGATAGGTGGCATTATGCGCTCTATTGCTCTTTGAACCACCTTCAGTTTGTTACACAAAATTACACCAATACATTAGGGATACAGTCAGCGTCATATAACATCTTATGTACTATTTATTTCATATCCATACCCAAATGTTTTGTCTATTTTTGTACTCGAAACTTCGATTCACGCCAGAAGTGACCGCTTTTGGCGTTAACTAAAGTTTCGAGTACATAAACTGACCAATAAATAGTGAACAATTATTTAATAAAGAGTAATCAGGTTTGCTGAGTCTTCGAAGGTCCACAATTGGTGAAATTAGATTTAGTTAAGTAGTTATAGAATTAAATCAATAGGTGTCTCTAGTGTGCGTGGCCCTTAAAAAGAAGGATTTACCCTTCGATACGACATATAAAGTTTTGACAAGTGGGACGATGCTTGCAGTGGATAAGAATGTCTGAACAGAGGGGCAATTGATGGAATTTGAAATCGAATTTAGAGAATTCTCATACGTCCATAGAAATTTCTAACTCGATTTCAATGGCAAGTGCTCGAGAATAGGCCCTCGGGATGACGTCCGCCTCATCTTAGCGTAGGTACAATTCACGGTTGCATCCAAAGCAATCGCTTTGGAGCCCGAAGTAGGGTACGCTTAGACCATGGTTCAGAATTTGGGGAGTCTGGTAATTACAATTATCAGTCTCTTTATTGTAATTACCAGACTATCCAAATCCTGAACCCTGTCAAAAGGTCAGCCTTTTAACAGGGGAACCAGACCAATTGAATAATTATTACATGTTACAAATACAGAACGTGCAGGTTTCCATGATGTTTTCCGTTTCCGTCGAGCTAATGGTAGCCCTCAGGAGGTTGCGTAGGTTCAAATTTGAGCATGCATTTCTGGATAACTAGACTTTGTGGTTTAAGTACCGGGCCGTGAAAAGTATATTTCGAATTTTTCGAACATAGCTCGGATTTTGTGATCACCAATCCATATTTGGCAAGCGCCTAATTCCATCATAGTAGCAATAATTTTATTTCTAAGACGGAGGCCTTTGCCCTGCAGTGTGACAGTTTATAAGCTGATACTACTACTACCTCTGGATTTCTCTAAATATATGTGCAATTTACTACCAGGAGTCACCTGTTCTGCCAGCTTTAAACCTCCGATTCCTATCAGTTTAGGTCTCTGGTACTCGCCCACTCGGCGAAACACCACAAGCGGTTGACTCTGGTTTTCTGTTTAGCTGTGGTGTGTCAGTTCGATCAAATCCCATATGACCAACTTTTTGTATGACCGATTATTGGACTTACAAAAAGTTGGCCCTTATTTTATAATATTTCCCACCGGCTTTTCGTAGGTCGTGTGCCTTGCGCTATTGATATCTTATCTTATCTGTTAGCGGCCATTTTCATGGGGAACGTTGACCGTTAGGGACCTTTTCTCTCTCTCTCCTGTTGATTCCCTCACTCCTGAGGATCGTGACTCCTTCCGATTTTGTCGACCAGCTGTCACTTTCGGCTGCGTTCCGCCGTTCGGTGCAGGGCAGTTTAAGGGACCTTTTACACCTCACCTGTCCTATGCACTCCTACTTACGAAAGATTCGTTTCATCACGTCACTATGTCTTTCGGTTTGAAGTGCATGTAGTCTTCTGGTTAAGGATAAGCGTTACCTAGAAGACACATTCTGCCTCTGGCTAGTAAGTCGCATTCACATAAAAGATGTTCTATGGTTTCTGTCCTCCTTGCATTCTCTGAATTCGATGTCATGTTCATCTTCATCAGCATTTTGTTCGCTGCATGATGCATGGCAACATGCAGCGAACCTATGAGCATCCTTGTCTGTTGTCTATTGCCTACAAGATTTTTTTTCCATATCTTAATATTATCTCCTATGAAGGCCTATTGATATCAGTACGTTCTATTTTTCTCCTACAAAAAACAGGTTACCGGTCATGGGTGATATGACGTGGACACCTAAAGCGTGGTTCTCTCATGGTCAACGTTAGAATACGTACTTTATGTATAGCCGCTGACTATGCAAATACTATGTTCGACTATGCAATATTACCTAGTATACCCGGCCACGCTTGCTTACACGGACAGACATCGCCAAGCCGCCAGCTGCCCATAATTATGCTCCTACATCCACAAGAGCTGTACAAGAGGCTATTATTAAAATTGAGGTCCGGTACGGTCACCGAATATCTATGCTATGATAGAGCTCCGAAATGTCGTTACTGAATTTACAATGGAAAATGGGTCTTGAAATGGAAATTACGTTGTCATTTGGGATCTAGATCTGGTATTAGCCATTTACTTAAAACTAGTAGTCTGCCCTCACTTTACTTCGGAAGCCGGTTCCGCCGTTCTATAATAGTTCCGAACTATACTCAATAGATGGCGCTGAGTGTCGATTGCATCGCGCAAGTGTTTCGTGTTTTTGTTTAACCTATAAGCCATATTCTCTGAATTCGATGTCATGTTCATCTTCATCAGTATTTAGTTCGCTGCATGATGCCATTTTAACGCACCTATGAGCATCCTTGTCTGTTGTCTATTGCCTCCAAGATTTTTTTTTCATGTATAAGTATTATATGTATATATTTGTAATTGCGCTGTTGATTCTGATATTCGTAACACAGGTGCTCGAGCTACCTATCTCGGAGTCAGATCAATGTATGTGGTGTTGTGAAATATTTATTTATTTATTATTTATTTATACTAGTCTTTAGAAATTACTTCTTTATAAATGGTAAAGATGATAAAGAACCATTCCAGTGGTATTGATCGGCTGGATTTGACCGTGGGTGAGCTACGCCTCGGCATGAGTTCAACCGGAGTGATACCACGGTCTCACTGAAAACCGGCGTGAAGTGAAGCAGCACTGTCCTGTGTTTCGCTACGCGAGTGAGGATACTGGAATCCCAATCCAGGGGAAAGGGGAGATTAAGGGTCGGCAGCGCACTTGTAACTCATCAGGCGTCTGCTCGTCTGCAACCTATCACATAAAAAGAAACCAAAAGCTGAAGGCTGTTAAAATATTAATAAGATAACCTTCAACCTGAGTTTAGTGCCTAGAAAAGCGACTTTTGCCGTCCAGGAACAATGGCAACACTAATAGAGTTATAAATGCGCTACCAACCTTTTCCCTTTCCCCTGAAATTAGGCCTCAAGTACCCATACATTGGTTGAAACACAGCGTAGGAAAATTAAAGTTGGATTGCAAGTTTGGTACCTGCGACGATTTCAAAAAAAAATACCTGTATTCTTTACGGCTTTGTCAAAAATGGTGGCACACTTCAACAAAAACAAATAAACATTCTCTCGTTGCGTAAAAAAGTGCCAAGTGGTAATTATATTATGAGATAGAAGTTAAAAGGGTTGAATTTTTCATCATGATATCCTTTCCATAAGCACAGCAATAACAAACCGAATGAAAATGTTATTTTATGCGTAATTTATGCGGACGCCCGTTAGTCCAGTGAATTATCGCGTTTAGGAGTCCATTAAGCGTCCAACGCATCGCCAACGTTAACACGTAGTATAATTAATTGCTTATGAGGGATTTGGGAGTGGCAAATGTTGAATAACCAATTCTACTACGCGCCGACAAGGACAGATGGTAGGTCAGTGGACAAAAACGTGACATCGGGGGAATCGCCATACGGAGTCGTGGTTCAAATCCGAGCATGCACCTTCATGCAACTTCTTCCGTTTCAGCGCATGCAATGTAGGGCTGCTTGAATAGTCAGTGACTTGACTCTCTCTAGTCGACTTGAACCTCTAGCACTGCGACGGGATATAGTTTCCCTCAGCATTCTATACCGCATCTATCATGGGGAGTGCTCTGAGGAACTGCTGATCTAATCCCTGCAGCTGAATTCTTACATCGAACCACACTCAAGCGATTGTAATTCCATCCCCATCATCTCGATGGATGGCGGCCTAATACTGTGCATTTCTCGCGGAATTTTCTACCACGTACCTCAGTTCTGTGGAACGGTTTGGCTGCGGGAGGATTTCCCGACGGCCACGACTCAGGGATATTCAAGAGAAGAGCGTACTCTTTTTAAAAAGGCCGGCAACACATAAGCGATCTCTTTGATTTCGCGGATGTTCATGGACGGCGTTGATTACTTTCCATCAGGTGACTCGCTTGCTCTCCTCTAGCATAACAAAAACCTCTGGACCATTAGCTCGGCGTCACGTGACCGACTTTGTATGAAAAATGTTTTTTTTTAATGCGAATTCCCAAAGTTCATAGAAAAAACGTTGTTCGTAACGATTATCAATCAACCAATCATTTGAATAGTTATGTGGGATGGGGTTTCAAATAAAGCCAGGGATTTTCTGAATAAGTATTTTTATATTTACAATCTTTTAGCGTCGTCTTACACCGTCTTTACGTCGTCGGCCATTCGTCGTCTGTCATCTCCCTCTCACACGTCATTCTAATTCAAACATCGAACTCATACACGTTCCTTGCCATGCATCTACCGATTCACCAATCCTACAGTTATTTACGAAGTAACTCTGTGGCCATGGCGCTCGCAACAGTGCCGAAATATCGGAAACTCAAAATAAGTTGCATGATAGAAATCTCGTAAATAACCATTCTAACTGTTAGTGGCCATGAACATTTAAAACAACCAATCATTTATTTGCAAGAATACAATACAATAATGTAGTTACAAAGTTTTACTAGATCACTGTGGCAAAGGGGATGAACATGTTTACAGGTAAATTCTGTAAAATTATCTGCCGTAAAGTAACCCGTAAAACTACTAGAAATATAAATATTTTCATGGGCTCAGACTAGCATGTTGTTTCATGCATTCATACCTGTAATGCTACGTATGAATGTGTGATATAGCTTGTGTCGGTTTGAACTTACGAATATAAATAGGTATAATGTAAAAACTCTGTGTATCTTAATTATCAGACTTAATTAATTGACTAATGATACGTGGATAACTGTAATTGGCTTTCAAATTTGTGACTGAAATTGTAATATGCTGTTGTTATCCCAAATAAATAAATAACCCGGATTAACTATTGGATAATCATTCAAATTCGCCACCGTAGCTGAAATTCGATCTGAACTATGAACATCAGATGCATTGCAACAGGAATTTGGTAATTAACTCGTCGCGTAATTAATTAGTTTCGACGGATCTACAAGTGGCGAATGTTGAATACCACGAGCTTGTTTGCCGCTAAATTTAATTAATAGTTTCACGAAAATTCATTCCAGTCCACTGTAGTTCAATTCAATTCAAAAATCATTAATTTCTCTCTTCACAATGTTTGGCTTGAAATAAATTGTGTAAATAGATAAGGTGCATAGAAAGGATTTTAGTCTGAAAAAACTAACATATGCAGAAATTATTTTATGGTCGAGCTATTTTCATGAATGATTAATGCTTTACGCAAATGCAGCGCAGCCACAAAAAATTACATGCAGAGAATGCAGCTTTTATAAATTCTACGTGAAAGCATTGTTGTAACATGTTAACAAAAACAAGTGTAGAAGAAACACCCTCTCATAAATTGTGGTTCCCAAAATGATAAACGGGCTTAAGTGAATATTTTGTGTACGAAAAAAGCATCTTTAAATAAAGAATCTTCTTGCTTCTAGCGATTCATCCCGTTTCTATACGGCCATGATGCAGCATTTCAGGTCTGGTTCTAGGGACCCAAAACCAAACCAAAATAATATTTTCATTGTAGGCAATAAAAATATTATTTTGTCAGAAACATATATCCCAATTTTAAGTAGAATATATTTAATTACAAACTTAATAAAACATTTGAGCTGTTCGTTTTATGAAAAATACAACTTTAGATTTCGTATCGGGATTTAATTTTAAACCATCGACGACCTCTTTGGTAACTAATATAAAATATGTAAGAGAGCACTGGCTGAAAACCTGAGAATAAAATCCAAAAAGCCATCAACTATTTAAAAGAAATCTATAAGGTTAATCATTGGCACTACTAACGCAACCAAGAGAAAATTATTTATTTTGGTCAATTTATAAAAATATCAAGTGAATACATGCTAGAAATTATATTTTTTTTTATTATGTCCCTCTCGTTTTGTTATCGCTAAATAAATGACCAAAATTACGAATTATTGCCTAAATTGATGTTTTTTTCTTCCGAATTCCTTAAGTTTAAAACCACAAATAAAATTATGGCAGCGCTAGTGGGCCGCAATGCATTACCTATCTGTGTGTCAATTTATTATTTTTAATGATGTTAAATTGCGTCTAAATATTTTTTGTTGTAAGGTTTTAATTTGGTTTCTTTATTTCACCTGTCTAGCTATTTGGCTCGCCTTCACTTCATCTCAGGACTTTATAAGTACCAGCATGAACCGATAGATGGCGCTGGATTGGAGATTAACCTATAAGCCTTGTTTACACACAGATCAATCAGATAACCACAATCGAAGAATATATTGCATATGTGAGAACAAACAAAATATTAGACATGCGAAACCTCTTTCTAAATAGTATATATAATAATCTGTTTTGTTCCTACCCTTGCTAGAAAGTAATACTGTCTTCTCATTTTTAAATATGTAAAAAGGACTTCTATAACATAAAATAATAAGGTACATAATGGCTAGTTTATTTAGATAATCTTATTACCAAGAGTAACGTTAGCTTTGGACGCAACTGAGAATTTTATCGTTTTTAACACTTCTATTGTATGTCGAGTGAGTTGTCACGGACAACTTGCTTGGACCTAATAGAGTCTTTAAGGCCGTGATTGTGTTTAGACTGGTATCGGCAGAATCCGTAGGTCAATAAAACGTAAAACATCGGCATTTTATTGAGTGACTATGACTTTGACTGACTTCGACTGTTGACTACCCACTTATTCTCAATAATTAACTTGACATTGGCAAGATAGCTTCGAGTAGAGCCGTAATATAAAAAAAAGGATTTTCAGAATCGACAGTAACAGAATCGACTATTTAGTTAGGTACATAGATACACGTACACCTCATTCAATTATGAACCTTATTGTTCGACCTTAAGAGTCTAGGTGTTTACTTTTCATTGCAGGTGACTGTACTGTATTATCTGATAGCATTCTATTACCAGACAAACAACTGATTACGGAATACTTCTAGAACTATTGGCACCAATAGAAGGAGCGAACTTGTATTTACAACAGTAGATAAATTGAGTGTTTTATTTGTTGGAACTTGTTATAAGTACAATGTTTAGGGTTAACAGAAGTGGAAAATTAATAAGATAAACAAATGATAATGGGTTGCATCGCGTGGGAAAAATCCAATGGCGTCTTGTTTGACTGATAAATAATAAATAAATAAATAATAAATACATCACATACATTGATCTCACTCCTATCTAGGAGTAGCTCAAGCACATTTTTTTTGATTTCGCAGGGGGAATGCCGCCGGCTCAAACGATGAGACCGGCCGGGTTATGTGGGGCTCTCCTTTGGCGGGGGGTTTCTCCCAAAGAGAAGCTAGGCAAAGGCATACCCACTAAACCCCATGCGGTTCTCCCTCATCGCCCATATTGGAGAATATCATGGTGATACAGCCTCCCTCCACGATATTCCCCGGGCGGATGTCCGCCTATACGGCGGACTAGGCGGTTCTAGTACCTGTGTTACGGATGTCAGAACCAACAGCGGAATTATAAATCTATACATTATTATAATACTTTTCATTTGTAAATACATACTTAATAAAGAATAATAGACATAGAAAACACACAGATCAATAAAAACAGACGCGTTCATGCACACAAATGTTGGTACTGTGCGGGGATCGAACCCGCAACCCTTGGACCAAAGGCAGCGTTCACTACCACCTGTTCCAAACGGGTCGTCGCATAGCATGTGTAGGAAATCGTTAGATTGATCTTTCGAAAATATGATGGTATTGAAACGGTTTTTGATTAAGAAATTTGTTTGTATTTTACCAATAAATTTCTTAATTACGGGTGATGTTGGAGGTCTGATGAAGATCGTTGTATTCGCACATACCTACTTACCACGAATTAAAAATTAAACTACCACAGCTAGGCATTAAGATTGATCCGTCTGCTTGTCTGCCACCTCTCATATAAAATAAAATCCGACACGTCATCATCATCATCATCAGCCCAATTAAGTCCCCACTGCTGGGGCACGGGCCTCCCTCAATCACATGAGGGGTAATTGCCTTACTCACCACGCTTGGCAGACGGGTTGGGGAGGGTTTTGATATAAATGCAGAGTTTTCCTTCTCTGGGTGCTGATGATCATGCCAGCAGCTTTACCTTAGTCGCCTTTTACGACACCTCGGTAAGAGTGAGGGTGGCCTATTCTACTCTGCCGGGGACCACACGGCTAACATTGAGATTGATCCGTCTGCTTGTCTGCCACCTCTCATAGAAAAAAAAATCCGACACGTACTTGGTCAGTTATTTTAAAAACTTATATGTAATAAATCAGTCAACAACTTACGTCATCTAAAATAGTCATTAGTCCAAGGAGCAATAGGGCGTCCTACACTTACCTAACGGCATAACCTATTTAGGTTCATTATGTAGGTATGCAAAGTGCACAAATTTGAATTTTGTTTAAACAAGCTAAAGTAAATTGCCCCGTTGGTCTAGTGGTTTAAGTACCAGGCCGTGATCTCGGGGTCCTGGGTTCAATTCCCAGGTCAAGCAACGATATGTTTGGAATCTTTCGAACACAACTGACCGGATGGCGCAATTGGTAGGGACCCTGCCTCTTACGCCAAAGGTCGTGGGTTCGATCCCCACCCTGGACAAACATTCGTGCGATGAACACTTGTGTTTGTTCAGTGTCTGGGTGTAATATATGTATTTAAGTATATATTTGTGTTCTTCTGTTGTCTTATATCTACTTAGTACGGAATCAGGTCAATATATGAGATATGGTGAGAATTAACACAGCTCGGGTTTGTGATCACCAATCCGCATTGGGCAAGCGTGGTGATTACGCCTAATCCCATCATAGTAGCGATAGCTTGATTTCTATGATGGAGGTCTTCGCCTTGCAGTGGGATAGTATAATTATAGGCTTATGCTTTACTTTTTTAAGCTAAACTAATTATTTATCATTTGTAGAATATATTCAATTGCTAATTATATTCTAAGACTTGATATGAGAGATAGAAAAAGATATAACAAAACTGACGAAAAACCAAGTGACTGGCATGTTTTTTGGCGGATTTTGTCGTCGAAGAACTAATCTACTTTGGAAGAAATTACTACAAGCGATCATCATCATCATCATCAGCCCATTTAAGTCCCCACTGCTGGGGGACGGGCCTCCCTCAATCACAAGAGGGGTAATTGCCATACTCACCACGCTTGGCTGACGGGTTGGACAAGAGATAAGACCGCCTTATTGTACTGTTTGTTGTTGTTGTTGTATCATGCTTGTATTTTATTTTGGTGCAATAAAGAATATCTATCTATCTTCCAGACAGATATTAGAATCGCCGTAGGTATGTTTATTTAATTGTAACAGTATATCGAATTGACTATCTCCATGAAGTTGGATAGTGTCTTCATCGCTCCATCTAGGAGATTTCACACTCGAGAAAACTAATACTTTTTTGATAATAATGCATTCGTATATAACATCTCATACATTGACCTGATTCTGTACTAAAATTTATCAAAAGATATACGAGTAGGTAGGTACCACGGTTAATGCTTCTCTCTTCAAAAAAATCCTTACAGCCATCACTAAGCCATATAACCGATAAAATTTGTGCTAACTGCCAATACATTTTTTTATGTCACAGGTGGCAGACGAGCAGACGGTGCACCTGATGGTAAGCGACTGCCGCCGCCTAAAGACACCCGCGACACCAGTGGAGTCACAAGTGCGCTGCCAACGTTATTTAACAAATTAATTAACATAAAAAAATGTACCTTAACGCCAATACATAAATAAGTCGTTTTTTAACAACAAATATGTTCTCAAAATACCTATGTTAGATAGCGAGTATTGGCACATCATATTCGCTATCTAACATTTCGTTTAATACAAACCCCATAAAAATGGAAATAGGTCGATAACAATTCCCTACGACTTTGCCATTTAGTGACTACGAGTGTACCTACAATTCACACTTATTATTATGTTTGAATTCTTGGAAAAATATTGTGTCAAATACCAAAACTTAACTATAAGATCTAATTTTTACCCGACTACGGCAAAGCAAAAGGAGGGTTATGATTTTGACAGGCTATGTATGTATGTATGTATGTATGTATGTATGTTCATCTGTTTCCACGTAACTTCTTAACTACTTATCAGAATTCGACAAATGACATATCATTATAAGCGTCTTAATTGTCCGCTGGTTATAGGCTATATGAAGTTTCACAAAATCTAATGTGGCGCCCTCTAGCGGACAAAACATACAGAGTAAAAAAATAAAGTTATGATAAATATGCCGTGTTTGGTATCATTTGAAAGCGCTTGACTTGTACATTTTGAATATATATATATATTACTAGCACTTGGACACCAAAATAGTACAAATAAAATAAAAGTAAAAAAACTAAAACCCAACTACGACAAAAAACGTCGCTGAAAAAGTATAAAACAAGCCTTCGTTGTCAATTTATGCAATATTCACTATGTAGAGATAAAATTTCATGTTTGGAAAGGCGTAGTCACACGTTAAATATACTACCCTTTGACAACGTGTGACTGCGGATTTCCAAACATGAAATTTTATCTCTACATAGTGAATATTGCATAAATTGACAACGAAGGCTTGTTTTATACTTTTTCAGCGACGTTTTTTGTCGTAGTTGGGTTTTTTCCTAGACGGCTCGAAACTAAATTAGTAATTTCTTTGCCAAAAAGAAAAAATAATAATTTTCATAAAAGAGTAGGTACAAAGTAAGTTCTTCGTTCTAGTTACACTTAAAACAGACAAGACAAAGTAATTCAAATTTTCGGGATAATCTATTTAGAGGCTAATTGGTTTGGATGTAATTAGATAAGTATGTAATTAATTAGATATTAATTTCTAAAATTAATTCTATGCCCTAAATACCACAACCTTATTGGACATCATTATCGCCTATTAGTAGAAGTAGTAAAACTGAAGGTTTTTTAATGAAAATAATACGTAACTTGGTTTTCATTTATTAAAAAAGTATTAGAAATAATAATACATACGAATCTATTTTGTACTATACGGTGATTTTCCAGAAAAGTGTTTTATTGGCTTGCAAAATGTCATCACTAATATGTACATGTATCATTTCTCAGCTTCTCACGATAATTTTGTCTCACAAATTGCGGTGGAAAGATTAAAACATCTAAAAACAATATGTTCTCCCTACAATAAGGTTACAAATCAATAAATACAGTTCAAATATTTCATATCCTATTTATTCCACTAAAAGTACCGCCAATCATCACATCTAATTTGTCACTGGTCACTCATTTACTACTTAAATAAATCTTACAACTATTCTTACTAACTAACTATCACAGATTGTTGTGTCACGGGGTACATATTCACATGTACCTATCCCGTACTTTCGCGAACATTTCTGCGCTGTCTACCTTGTTGGGACCCTCGTTCTTCCCGAAGAAGGTCATCTTGGTGGTCTTCAGCAGTCCTTTGCCGTCTTCCGCTGACTTTCTCCAATAAACAGTCTGGACTGCGTGTCTGCCGGCGATGTACCTCGTCGCACTACCAATCAGCTGACGTTTGTCCATTTTGTTCGAAAGATTTGAATTCGGAATTCGGAAAAAGCTGCCGGTTCCTTCTTGGAACGGACTTGGTGTACAATTACTTGTTATTCAGCTCAGCTTCGTCAGGGAGTCGAACGAGTAATGTCCATTGTGTCGCTCTCTCGACGCTTATATACAGGTCGACACGTGCGATATGTCTCAGAACGGGCGGCGTTGTGTGACGATGTTGTATTTGTTTATACATCAGTATGTAAACTTTGCACTTTGCGCGCGCGTGCCGATAAACTAGCGCTTATATAGAGGATATAAGCATAGTCATAGCTAGCTAGCTTACCGGTGCAAAAACATTCTTTGTTGACTAGGTAGTCTAAACTAAAACTAACAGTAGTCTAAACTATACCTAACAGTATATGGAACTGAATTTTGCTATTCATATTAAGAAGGTATCAATAACGGCTTATAAGCTAAGGAAAATTTCGTTTGGGATAGTACCTATCTATGGTGTTGAAAAGTGTCCGCGTATGTAAAGTCCTATATGCGATTCTCGGTCGAGTCGATTTAGGATACGAACTTTTTGATAGACAATGTTCTAGGTGTGTTGTGTATTGATTTATTTATTCAATGCTGTGGCCGACTGATTGGAAGTATTTTGTGGTGTTCACTAGTTCCTCGACGCTACTGGAGCTATGAGGATCATGGGCACTCTGAAAAAAGTAAAATGCCTTTCTTGAATAGGTAGTCAGAGACTGCCTTGGTGGCGCACTGGTTAGTGGGTCGCACTTTAAAGCGACGGTTGCGCAAGAGGTCCCGGGTTGGATCCCCGGGTCGGGCCAAAAATGTGTACCTAAGTTTTCGGTAAGAAATTCTTAGTAGCATTCTTAAGAGTCTGGAAGTTGACGCTCTTGTACCCCGTGCCTCGGAAAGCACGTTAAGCTGTTGGTCCTGCGCTCTATCCCTCTCCGGTCAGTGTCACAGTAGTGTCCCATCGGAATATTGAGGGTAAGGGAATAGAGAGTGCACTTGTGTTTGCTCACACACTTGAGCACTATAATATATCCTGCGTAAGTGGCTGATCGTCGAGATTGGCCGCAGGTAGCCGTAATCGGTTGGAGGATATTATTGTAGAGTCATCCAATCTTACAAATCGTAAACTTAACTCTCTGAGAAAAAAAATACCAACCTACTTTCAACACGCAGAACTATATTACCCAGTTCCACCTGATGTTAATATTACGACATGAGTATGAATGTAAAAAGGATAATAAAAAGCCCATGTAATAAAAAGTTCCATCTATACGACTTCGACAATATTGCCAGGTATAAATTCGTAAATAAAAGTATGCAGAGTTACTTACTCATCTTTGCCAATGCAACTCCTTCCAGATGTCGTGGGAATATTTTTCCACCCGGTGAAACCTAACTTTATCATCCTTCAAATCTGAAAAAACCTTTACTCGATTTATTGGACTGACAGGTTAAATAGGCATGAAAAAATAGTATCTGTGAAAAAGGACTATTAACTTCATTGCAACTGGCGGCTGAAGCCCGCAAATAATTAAGTACCAATATTTTGTCTTGTTCAGACTAACCCTTGGTCTATTAGTAAGACAAACTATTTCATCATTTTAGGCTACGCAAAAGGGCCTAACCGTTGTAAAACGACTTACATTACTTATTTGTACATTATAAAGAGAGAGTGAACAGGCATCTTGTAGGCAAATGCGTAACATCGTCGTCCTTCTCCAACGTTCTCCTCATTGTGGAATCACTTCCCGCAGCGCTATTTTCGAATCGGTACGACTTTGAGATCTTTAAGAAACGAGTCTATACCTTCCTAAAAGGCCGGCAGTATGTCCACTCCCTCTGCGGTGGTCTTTCCATCCGGTGAATCACTTGCTCGTTTACCTGCCTTTATTATTAAAAAAAAATCTCAATCAGGCGTCAAGCGTTAGCATATTTTGCCAAAACGACTAAAAATGAACTAAGTGTGTTTGCTTAGAGGCCAGGTTTAAGCAGGAGAAGCCACCAGCCAGATTATCAGATATTCTACGAAGCCAGGCAGGCATCTTATGGACCATGAAACTCATGACCACGCCGAGTGGATGTGTTCTGGATTGACATATCCCCAACAGTGAAGAAAGCTAATTAAGATGAAGATGCTGTTAGCCTATAGTAAAAAAAAATATGGCTATAATTTTCAAGTCAATGATTAAATGTCTCCCATTATTAAAGGTATATAGGGCCAAAGTCAATATGTAGAGCCTCTTGATAAATACGCTGATGAGCCGGGTGATTTGTTTATACTGATGAGAAAAGGAGGTCTCCTTTTCATTTCATTATTCCCCGTTCAGACCAGCTCGATTTTATAGATTTACCTCCCTGTGACTTTGGAAATGTCATACTGGCCCTGGATAAACAGGATTTCGTCTTTCATTTCGAGGGCACCACTTAGTCATACATTTTTTTTTGGTTTCTCGGCAGAAATGCATTACGCAGACCCTGCCGCCGGGGGGCGACAGGGTACTGTGGGGCTCACCCTCCGGGCCGCTTCTTCTAACAAGAAGCGACCTGGGGGCATACCCACTAAAACTCCCGGGGCTCAACCACCCGTGGGTATGGAATGGAGTCACGGGAACTGCACGAGGCTATTCCCCGCAATACATTTACTCCAACGGCCATCAACCTCGCTTAGCTAGATAGTCAAATATTATCAATAAATTTCATTGTCAAGTGTAAACGTAACTCTTATCTACCTAAATAAAGTCAGGTATCTGTTGTATCTAGAGGCAGTATCATTAGTACGGCAATTTATTTCCTAACCTTGACTACCGAAATAAACTCGCAACCCACGTTTGTCGTCATAAGAGACCTTTATTACTCATACTATTTTTACTCTCGTCTCGCGAATAGTCCGTTAGAGCCATTCGCATTTTCACTAAGATATTACTTATGTGGTCTTTTTACCCAACTGATGGTTTGTAAGAGTATGATATAGAGGTTCAATCAAAATCGTTTAGAGTAGACCAAAGGATGTTTAGTCAGAAATCTCAACATCCAAACACCCATTTCCCCCTCTGGTTGAGCCGACTCTATCATTAGATATTAAGATAAGAAAACATTTAGGGTGTTGACCTAAATCTTTATTATACATACAAAACAAAAAAAAAACAGAACAGCAATATAAAAAGTTTTGGCGGACAAGACTCAGCCTCAGCCTATCAAATAATAATAAAATAAAATTCATTTATTTCAGACATACAACTGCCGCAAGCAGCCGCTGCGGCGTTGGTTTTTAGGCTGGGCCATGCGTGATGTCTTTGCGCCATATTTTTTTGTTTTTTTTTTATTTTACATACGTACGTCACATCACTCACGGGCGGTTTCAACGTTTTGTTACGCGTGTATAAGTTCGTTTCTAGAACACGCGTAGGCGCGTATAGGCGCGCCTTTTGGTACACTCTCAACTCGTACGCGCGTTGACGCACTTCTAAGCTCGGATAAGCGCAAGCAAGATACAGACAGGCCACCACAACCGGTATGAGCGAACACGCCGAAATGCGCTTTTTTGAAGCGCGTAATATAGTATATACATACGTACTGAAACGACTGCATACGCACAAAATATACGCTATTCTGAAACCGCCCTAACTAGGACACGTGAAGATTCACACGAAGGACTATCACGCCTCAGCTGTGAGGAAGTCACTTCACCGGAGTGTGCTACGACCTACCGCAGTTCTGTTATTCTACCTAAGAAGCTGACACATAGTACTTGCTTACCTGATGACGGAAGCGTGTACAGTAATGCAGATCTTTGAAGTGCAAACAGGATGAAGGAATCTACCTCCTCGTCTTCAACTCACCGTGTGATACTCGGTTGCGTTCAAAGCTGTTATTTCGGAGCCCATGATACGCTTAGACGATGATCCAGGATTGGGGAAGACTCCCCAGGCAGGCAGTCGTCTCATATAATTTCCAGACGCAAAATATAATGAGACGACTACTAGTCTGCCCTTCGCAACCCTTTAACAGCGGAACCAGACCCACTGAGTCATGGTTAAACGTTTCAGAAACTATCCGAAACGTACAGGATTCCTTATGATGTTTTCCCTCACCGCCGCGCTAAGGGTACTGTTACATATGCTTATTTTCATGCAAGTACTACTTAGTAGCATGTGTGAACGGACGTGCTACTAATAATCATGCTAGTTTTGAGCATGCGGAAAAATCGCACGCCGCGGCTGTTCTTAAACATGCTGCCTTCAGTGCAGGTGGAATGGGGTGTGTGGCAGAGTCCTTTATCACGCATAGACAGGTTTGCTAAATTTTAAGATGTATAATAGCATGCTTATTGATAGTAAGTGGACATTTCATTAAGCATGCTCATATTTAGCAAGCTTTTCAAGCATAATACCTATCAGGGTGAGGATGGTAGACTCAATGGGTACTTTGTTAGTTCGTTTGTGCCTGTCAGCCTTATATTTGGATTTCACGGCCGCTTACCATTAGGCGGAGTGAGGTCATCCTGATTGGCCTTTCTATAAAAAAAATACTACAAATCAGCATGTGTAACAGTAGCTTAAGGTGACTGGTAGGGCACACTAGCGACGCCAATCGATTTTAATTTTTAGCTACTAAACCGGATCTATTTTAAACAATTTCGGGGTTACAACCTCTTGGCCAACACTTATTCTATTTATTAAATAACCATGTACAAAAGTTGGGTCCGTGCACAAACGCGAAAAATTGATTCTCGCTAAAAGTGGCCGCTTTTGGCGGTAATCAATTTTTCGCGTACAAAAACGGACCCTACATTAGTGCATGGTTATTTAATAAATAGTATAAGTGTTGGCCAAGAGGTTGTAACCCCGAAAATGTTTAAAATAGATCCGGTTTAGTAGCTAAAAATTAAAATCGATTGGCGTCGCTAGTGTGCCCTACCCGTCACCTTAATAGTAAAAATACACACATTGATGATAAATCTAGAGGTGCATGCTTGGATTCAAATTACGACCCTCCGTATGGGAGGCATGTTCTTATCCACTCAGCTACCATCGGTCTTGATACGATGATTTAACATTCTACCGTAAGCTCGTAAATCATAACAGTCATTTATCAATTTCACTCGAGTATTCCTCAAGGAAATGTAACCCATTAGAGTTATGTTCGCGTTAATAGGTGAAGGCAAATCAACGATTCTTGGAAAATTTACCAAGGCGCCTTCAAGAATATGGGTTTCTGGTAATTCAGTGGATAAAATTCTTTCGGGCCTTACATTCGGGGCGTCCGAGTATGCACCTCTGATTTTTTTCAAATCTATGTGCATATTTCTCCCATTAGCTAGTCGGTGAGGGAAAACATCGTGAGAAAACCGGCTTTTTCAGAATAGAGATGGTCGGGTCCAAAGGATTTTTATGTGATAGGTGGTAAACAAGCAGACGTAGCAGCCATATTACCTGATGGTAAGCAATTGCCGCCGCCCTTGGACACCCGCGACACCCGCTGAGTCACAAATGCGCTGCTAATTTTTTGTAAACCCCCCCCCCCCCCCCCTTGAATCATTCGATTTCGATGTTGCCAATATAATTTTACAAAAACCTGGTCAACCAGGAGCTCGCACAGATTAGTCTCGACGACGTCCTTCTAGCTATACCTAGGTCGGCCCTGGTATGCTTTTTTCACGAGACGATCTTCGTTCAACCGCTCGAGATGACCAAGCCAGCGAAGACCGTTCGCTTTGGTCTCGCCGGTAATGTTGGGTGTGTTCACAATCTCTTCTACCTCTGCATTTGTACGGATCCTCCAGCTCTTGTTGTCTGCTTTTACTGAGCCGACACCGCGGGGTCCTCACTTCATGTTAGTTCATTATAACTTTAATCCAAAAACGTGTTGTCGTAGGTCTTCCATATATTCTCGCTTTAATGACGTCTGATAAATCGATTGGCGGTCTGTGACGTGAGCAGAGGTGGCCTGCCCACTACAATTTCAAAGGTGTTTGATTATTCGATTTTTTTTTCTATGGCTGCTACTTCTGCCAATGTCGAGTGATTAAAGGGACACGTTAATTTAATGGTTATTGACCGGTGTGGCGAGTTTAAATCCTTATGATGTTTATTTTAATTGAGTTTTTCGCTAAGCCAAAAACCAAGACAGAACAAAACATACACAAAGACGTCAAAATATTAAAGGAAGATTCTCATATATCAAACCCTTTTGTCCGTTATTCCCATAATTGAAGTTGACAACCACATTCGGTTCAATATATTTAGGTCGATAGGCAGGTTATTATAATTAGTTACCTGTACCTGTAAAAATAAAGTATAAAATAGAGTGAGTTACAATTCCAATGCTTAAACAAGCACAGTTTCATCTTTGTCTAATGATAAACAAACTGTCAAACAAGATAGCGATTAATCGACAGTCGACACTGATAAAAATTATGTACTCACCTCTTTATGATTTGCACGCGGATGTCATACGTGTAATGATTATTATATTTTAATTTTGACTTTAATTAATTTAATTTATGATTTGACATTGAATTTATGATTTGACATTTAATTTATAATTTGGTATAATTTATAATTTAATTTAATTTATAATTTAATACTTCATTTGTTTATTGTTGTGTTAATTAACTCTTGAGCTTTTAGGCATACATGATTTTGGATTACAAACTCGTTATGTACATTTTCAAGCTACTAAAATAAGTCTCATTGATTGTAATCTGTTTTGTGTGCTATGATAATACCTAAATAAAAAATAAATTTAAAAAAACACTAGTCAAAGAACGTAAAGTGTCGGCATATAAAATGTCCCACTGCATGGCAAAGGACTCCATCATAGAAATCAAGTTATGGCCACTATAATGGGAGTAAGCTTAATCAACACACTTGCCTAATGCGGATTGGTGATCACAAACCTTTGTTTTTAAACAGACATTAGTAATTTTAATGGCTAGCAATTACCTAAGGACTAGGGATTGCTAGCCCCAGACAGTCGTTTTTCAAAAGTTTCGAGGACGGCTACCGCTTCCAGAAAACTTTTAGGCACAAAATAAATAGACTAGTTCGTTGTTTAAGTACGCGTTATATGTTACTAAACTGCCTTGGGGCGCAATGGTTAGTGGGTCCCATTTTAAAACAACGGTTGCGCAAGAGGTCACGGGTTCGATAGCCGGGTGGGGCCAAAAATACCTAAGTTCGAGAGATATTTACTTCTGTTTTTATATTACGAGTACAATCGTTTTATTTTTCCGTTCACTGTTGAACTAGTAGGCTGATGACCATGTCCTGAAGAAGTGCCTTTCCATTGCAACAAAGAAGAGAGGAAGGGCCTTAACTACGTGGATGACGAATGACCGCATGGACATGAAGTATTAATAGCTTTCAGATGATGACGCATACTAGCGGAATACGTGGCGCCTCAGTACCAGGAATGCCAACCCCGCGTAACGGGAAATGGCGAGGCCAACAAAGACTGTTGAACTGGTAGGCATCCTTCATACTGCGCCATAGCATGTGTATATGTGGGAGCACGTGTATATGTGGGGAACGCGAGGGGGACAGACACCATGTATTGTGGTGCTGTCCGGTAAGGGACTGTGGTTGACAAACCTGGAACAATCTGGTACCCGGACCTTGTGTCCTCGGAGGCGAACTTCGCCAGGCTGCGTGAGTTCGCGCACGGCTGGCACGGAGAAACGACCCAGACTGCTCGGCGCTAGAGGGCGCCACCTGTGATGTGACGTCTGCGGCCCCAGAAGGGGGAGAAAGGCACAATTAGGGACAAGGACAGAGATTAATAGTTGTAGGGAGTCAAGAATTGTACGCGGTGGAGTGCAATAGTCCCAACGACACGCAATATCCGCGCACATCTCCCACGATTCGGCCAGTATAACCATAGTGTTGGTATGGCCATGGGAGGTGGTGGGTTGCCCCATCGCACCATCAAACTCAATCCCAGGCTTCTCCGTCCAGTTACTACCAGCCACCAAGGCAGTCATGTTATGAGAGGCAGTGGCGTAGTGGTTAGTGGGTCGCACTATAAAGCGACGGTTGCGCAAGAGGTCCAAAAAGGTCGGGCCAAAAAGTTGTACCTAAGTTTTCGGTAAGAAATTCTTAGTGTGAGTCTGGAGTTTGGAAGTGTGCGGTCTTGTACCCCCGTGCCTCGGAAAGCACGTTAAGCCGTTGGTCCTGCGCCCAATCCCTCTCCGGTCGTGTCATCCTGGTGTCCCATCGGAATATGAGGGTAAGGGAATAGAGAGTGTAGTATACTTGAGTTTGCGCACACACTTGAGCACTATAATATATCCTGCGTACGTGGCTGATCGTTGAGATTGGCCGCCGTAGCTGTAATCGGTTGGATGATTATTATAATTACTACCAGTAGCCTCCTAAAGTGAACAGGTTCACGAGTGACTGGACGACCTACACCTACGCTTCTACCGCGGCCTCCACTCTCTGAGACGTCTGATAAATCGATTGACGGTCTGTGACGTGAGCAGAGGTGGCCAGCTCACTACCAATTCTAAGGTGTTTGATTATTCGGGATATAACTAACCCTTTTGTCCGTTTTTCCCATAATAAAGGGTATAGCGGTAGACAGTTCCACATCCCTTTAATAATTTTGTACCTAATAAACCATTCTAAAAAACTTTGTTCTATGAATTTTAGAAATTCGCTCGTCAGTCACTTGACTTGATCATTATTATATGGGGAACTAGGCGCCGCCCCATTAGACTTAGGATGCCGCGCTGGCCCGCCCTTACTTCCTTTTGTGACTTCATTTTGCAGTGACAAGAAGTGTCAAAACGAAAGCTTTTTTTGGAATACGGTGTCGAGGCCCGAACAGAGTATTTTTATTACTTTTAACCCCCGTTTTACCCTTAGAGGTAAATTTACAAATTTCCGAACCACTATAACATTGCGATCTTCAACGAACGAGCCTATACCTTCCCAAAAGGCCGGCAACGCATCTTCACTCCCTCTGGTGTGGCGGATGTCCATGGGCGGCGGTGATCACTTACCATCAGGTGACTCGCTTGCTCGTTTGCCTCCCTTTCTCATAAAAAAAAACCTTTCTTAGTGCTCCCCTATGTTATAAAACGAAGTCCTGTGCAAAATTTCAAGTTTCTAACTCTTATAGTTTAGGCCCTGCATTGATAGATGAGTCAGTTAGTCAGCTTTCGCATAAGTACCTATGTACTGATTAAGATAACAAAAATTTCGACGAATTGCCAAAAATCAAATTTTGATGTTGTTTAAAATGGTTTGTAGAAGTGGTGATAAAAATAAATAACTCTTTACCGATATACCCCGTATTGGTGTCATGGCCTTTACGTGTCTCAAAATCTTCACGCGGGATAAGCTCATGACACTTTCTCGTAGAAAATGCAGCTCACGATCCGAACCAGCGAGCATGTGCCAAACACTTACAATTGAGTGAATCTTCGTCCCTCAATATAACAGACGTTCCTGAGGTGACAATGTGACCCAGATATCTGATACCATTGAGCTGCCATATTCACTCGTGAGCGGAATAATCTAGTCGCTTATGTAGCCGCCGGTCGATCAATCTTAGTCCGTCATATGACTAAGATACAAATAAGCTAGCCAAAGAAACTTTACTACGTGTAAAGTAAAATGTCAGCATATAAACTCTCCCACTGCAGGGTAAAGGCCTCCATCATATTAATCACCACGCTTGCCAAATGCAGATTGGTGATCACAAACCCGAGCTATGTTCGAAAAATTCTAAGCATACTTTTTGCTCGACCTGGGAATAGAACCCAGGACCCCTAGAACACGGCCCGGTTCTTAAACTACTAGACCAAGAGAGCGTTACAACAATAACCATTCAAAACTTTGGAAAAAAATAAATCGAAATATTAAGAAAAAAACCTTTCACTTGGTACGTGGACACAATGCTATTGTGTTACGCCCGAATGATGAATGATGTACGATACGGTCCCTTTCTATTTTGTGGACTCTTCTTCTTCATCAGCATTCTTTCGCCCACCGTTAGGCATATGCCTCTCCGAAGCACCTCCACTCGGCGTGGTGATTAGTTTTCCTGGTCCATAGGATGCTTGCGTGACTTCTTAGATCATCTACCCATTTGGCTGGTAGTCTGCCTACGCTTCTCCCACCCATACACGGCCACCACTTGTGGATTCGGGTTTAAGATATTCCCAGTCGGGTCAGTTAAGAAAACGGACTTTTTATAAATTTTACGTTTTTGAAGAGTTGCTCTCGGCTTTTGACATTTAATACTACTCGCAGTGTGGGTTTCAATACTCAATATTTCATTTGCATTTCAAAGTGTACATTATAAGATCTTAAATATTCAATGTTAGTACATAGTTTTAATTTATTTTATTTAAATAATCCTCTTGCTTTAAACTATAAAATAACTACTAGTTGACGTTAGTGTGAGGTTTCCAAAGTAATTTGACTTCTTAATTTAATTATTTAAAGTACTTTTAGAATCTACCGAGCAAGTTAAATTGATATTGGGTATTAAAAAGGAAAATAGAAATTAAAACCTGAGTTTTATTCGTAGATAAATAAAATAATAGTGAATAAGTTTTTATGATAAGCTTTTATTTTATTTTATATTACTATTTAATTACAGGTTAATGCTGAAGATATAATTTCATGGAAATTCTGAAGACAAACATTTGATGGTATTTCAAATTATCGGCACGTTATTCCTGAATGTCTGTCTTCCATTCTCTCATTGTTTATTTTTTGTTATCACGATACCGTAGACTAATACAATTCTGAGAAGATTAGCTAAGTAACTACTGACAACTGTAAAACACCTGAGCGGGAAGGTATACACACTAAATCTATTTTCCTGTTTACATTGCTGTTTGTTTGTAATGATAGGGAAGTGAACATCACGCAGCGAACAGCTGATGTGATGAGCCCTCTATTGATTCAAAGGTACACATTCTAAGTAGCTTAAAAGCCAAAAGTATTTGATTTTCTACTATGTCTGCTGTCTGGGCAGGACGAAGAATCAACTCTGGAAATTTCAATGATTGCCGTGTGATTTACCTCTTAAACAGGATTAACAAACCCACTGGGTTATGGTTACTCGTTCAAAATAATTATTTTCACAATATGAGTATTTGATTATTGTTTTTTTTTATACTAGAGGCGACAAAGGAGCAAGCGGGTCACCTGATGGACGGACGCCCATGAACATCTGCGATATCAGAGAAAACGCTGATGCGATGCCGGCGTTTTGGAAAGAAGTACAAAACTACTACTGCTCGGAGTTCGAGTAGAAAGAGGACCTTCTTTCTACTACCAAACAATTCATCAACGCTATAAAATATTATCATATACAACAAATATTCACATAGCAACATGTTGATTACTTTAGTAGTCTGATGTAACAATGTCGGATTAGTTTATACATTTATCTTTGTTTTGCTTATTTGACTGTCATATCAGCATTTGTTTGGAAATGTTTTAGACTCTAATGTTCTCATTAAAACCTTATATCTATTTACCTGTCAGGAAATAAAAATGTAATTTTATTATCTAGGAGCGTTACTTCAATTGAAAATCTTTGACATAATTATTTCTGTAGGCAATGTTGTTGGTATTGCTGTGTGTACACGTTCTTGGGTTTCAATCTAGCTCTAAGTATATTGTTCTTAAGTTTGTATTTTTATCGATTGTCACCTGTTGTGTATGCCTTAAATTAAATAAATAAATTAGTTATTTTCTACGTAATGTTGAAATTTTGACATGTAACGTCAAAATATAGCCAATCCGCTTATAGCCATTATATTTAGTATAAACTACACATAAAAGATTTGACGAGAAAAATTAAAACAGATAAATAACTGTTGCCCTGAGCATTTAGTTTGCACAAAATCTATAAATCATTTGTATGCGACCAAGTAAAATATTTATACTAGAGTTAAATAACCCTGTTGAACAAATATGTATTCACGTTGGTTATTATTTTATGTTGTATATGAAATGTTTTATTGTCAACACGATAAAACATTTCTGGCACAAAATAATAAGAGATCAGTCTACACTATCAACATTTGTAGTAAACCACTTGACATTGGCAGAAAGTTCAAAGACACACAATTAATTAATGATGGATTTTGATTTGATTACAATATTCTGTAATTCCGCGATTCGGTAAGCGAAGTGTAGGACGCCCTGCGACAAGATGGAATGATGACATTCGAAGGCCGGCTGGTGTGGGCTGGATGAGAGTGGCAGAAAATCGGGAGCAGAGGCGTGCATTAGGGGAGACCTATGTCCAGCAGTGGACGAGTGTGGGTTGCTGATGATGATGACAATATTCTGTTAGATTGCTTAAGTGAGCGTGAGGTCCAACTTTGACGAAATCGTTTGTTTTTTTGGTTCAGGGTGAACGCAAAATATCACCTTTTTGACAAAACACGTCAAAATATAACGGTTATACATAGACATACACCCTAAACAGACTGCCTTTTCGTAGAAAAACCATACTTGAAAAACTTTTCTTTCTCTATCGCACCCGTATAGAAAGGGCATTAGGGACTTTACATTTTGACGTGCTGTATTCCTATCAAAATTATTAGTAAAAATTTGTTTCTATAAAACACATGATTTTAGCTTATGTATAACCGTGCTTCAATCATTCTCCCGTTAGTATACAGTCCACCAGCACCACCAGTTAATGTGACTTGTAGTTGAACCTGACGTCACTTTCTTCGATCTACATGGTACTGGGAATGCTAATATTTTGAGACCTTGTGTAAATCATGATGGTCAGAAAAAGTAATGCAAAACGCAATCAAACGAGATATTATCTACCTACGATATTATTTATGTGCTTTATGATAGAAATGAACAAAGGTTGTGTTCGGAACGAACACTTTTATGTTGCAATACTTTTATGATGTTAGGTACGCGCGGTAATGACGTCAAACAGTCTACGCGTCGTACTATACTTTAAACTTACAAGTTAGTGCATATTTCGCCGTTGGTACAATCGGGCGCACTCATCAACATAACATTTCATCAAACATTAACATTAGTTTTAACTCATAACATTTAAGAACATTTGTGGAACTTTTAATACATTTTATTTACATAACTCTACTCTATCATTTAAATCAAATAACCATCCCAAGCTCAGGCACCAACAGGTTGCGTGATTTTTCATGAAGCGGTTAAACTTTACGTGTGACGTCAACCGTGGATGAAATTTAAATTACCGTAAACTATTGTCGTGGTCAAACACCTACATATAATTGCAATATTACCCCAGCATAATGTTTATTTATATTTATGACGATAAACTACTGCACCATTTGATTATGTAACTAAACAAGTAGGGAGTCATTAATTGGATAATAATTGTTAATTTATAATTATCGCCAATTATGCAATAGGTGAACTTTTAATAATAAATGGGTTTGCACTTGACCTCATCTCACATGATGGAAAATGACAATAAGGTCTAAGAAGTAGCGTGCTTACCCAGAATAAACCTATTTACTCTCGACCTAAAGACCCCCAAATTGTTGCCCACTGTAAATACAGAAGCCGGCAAGTTAATACATTCTTTAGCAGTTCGTACCAAGAAAGAAGAAGCGAAACGCTTATTACGAGCTGGTGGAACTTCCACAGTGTAAGGATGGATCCTGTCGTCTTCCGCAATGTCCGGTGGTAGAAAGGAAAAGGTGGTATCAGGTACTTATGGTCATACTTATATACTCTGTCATCATCTTAGCGTGGAAGTCTGGTTATTACTTTGACTGACCGGATAGCGCAATTGGTAGTGACCCTGCCTCTTACGCCAAAAGTCGTCGGTTCGATCCCCACCCTGGACAAACATTGTTGCGATGAACACTTGTGTTTGTTCAGTGTCTGGGTGTAATATATGTATTTAAGTATATATTTGTGTTCCTCTGTTGTCTGATATCTGTAACACAAGTGCTTAAGCTACTTAGTACGGAATCAGGTCAACGTATGAGATGTTGTGAGAATTATTATTATTACTATGAAACGACTGCTGTCTGACTTTCGCAACCCTTAGACAAGGAAACCAGCTCAACTGGATCAGGGTTACACCACAAGTTACACGTTTAGAATCACTATCTCAAATATTGTAGGTATCCACAATCTTAAGAATCTATCCGATACGACGTGCAGGTTTCTCCACGATGTTTTCAATGTAGTCAACTTGTGTTACAAAACTCTCGTGAATAATCTACTAACTTCATTTCTCTATACTTCAGAAACTTCTGACCTCAAACGATCAAGGAAACCACATCTCTAGGTTCATTAATGATAGACAATATTCGACGACCCGTTTGGAACAGTGGTAGTGAACGCTGCCTCTGGTGCAAGTTGCGGGTTCGATCCCCGCACAGTACAAACATTTGTGTGCATGAACATATCTGTTTGTATTGGTCTGGGCGTTATCTATATATTATAAGTATATATTAACAAAAGAAAAGTATTATATGTATATATTTGTAATCCCACTGTTGATTCTGATATCCGTAACACAGGTGCTTGAGCTACCTATCTCGGAGTCAGATCAATGTATGTGATGTTGTGAAATTTATTTATAATATTCGCACCTATTTTGAACGAACTTTACACCCAAACACCCAGAGCCCAAGCTGTCTCTTGATAATGGTGAGTAATTCGTATTGACGAATCCTCAAGTTCTTTGGACATGTGGCCCACAGTGAAGACTCGAGATCGTTTGGTGGTGCAGGGGAAAGTTGAGTGAAATGAATCACGTGGACGCTTTTAAACACGATCGTGCTTAATTTCATAGATAGATAGATAAATACACTTTATTGCACAAAATTTACAGATATTAGCCTAAGTTATTATACTAAAACAATGTAGGCGGTCTTATCGCTAATAGCGATCTCTTCCAGACAACCTCAGGGTAGAGGAAAAGTATAGCGAATTAAGAAAAGGGGTAAGGCAGTGCAAGTCAGAAAAAGAGAGAAAAAAAAAGACATTGTATAAATACGATGCGGTATATACATACATACATACATTATATAAAATAAATATTCATGCATGAATTGTTCCGGCATCAAAGACAACCCGTTTGGAACAGTGGTAGTGAACGCTGCCTCTGGTACAAGGGTTGCGGGTTCGATCCCCGCACAGTACAAATATTTGTGTGTTTGAACATATCTGTTTGAATTGGTCTGGTTGTTATCTATGTATTATAAGTTTGTATTTATTTTTATTTTATTTTATTTACAGTTAAGGAAAACTTACAGCTAGGTATATAAAAACTGTTATTTAGACTTTCAAACATGCAGATACTATGTTACTGATGATTTACAAAAGAAAAGTATTATATGTATATATTTGTAATCCCACTGTTGATTCTAATATCCGTAACACAGGTGCTTGAGCTACCTATCTCGGAGTCAGATCAATGTATGTGATGTTGTAAAATATTTATTTACTTTTTTATTTTATTTTATTACCGCTGAGCTAATAATATAAATGTGCACGGATTCGAACCACGTTCAAACCATCCGATAGAAATGGTGGCTTAATTTGCTTAATACCTGTCGCAAGCAAACATAGGAGACACAGCGCGTGTGTGACAGGGATACTCCGATTCGGTCGTAACATCTGCTTTAAATTAGACCTTATGTTCACAAGTATGCAGATATTAGCCATCATTCACTCATCATCTATATCAGAGGGAGTGTAATGACCCCTTACATCATAACAATAATTACCCTTATCCCAACACGTCAGAGGTCACTAGACCGGTTGAAACAAGTTCCAGGGCTGTATAGACTATAGAACATACGATTAGAAGAAAAAGTATCAACGGAAAACCAGTTTTTCTTCCAGACTATCTATTGTTCTGTTAAATAAATTGCACTCTAGTAAATTACTCAGGTAGTTACAAATGAACTGTTGCGACTCAGGAATTAAAAGGGTCCGGCGCCCCCCCTTCTTCCCGGATTGGGCCTCTGGTACCCTCACTCACGTGGCGAAACTCTGCACAGTGCTGCTCCACACCGGTTTTCTTCACAGAAAACCGGTGTGGACCGGTTGAGTCGACCCATTCATGCCGAAGCGTGCTCTCCTACGATTGGGATGCTGGGGTAGGAGTATAAAGGTCAGGCGACAGTTGTTTCATTGTAATTACTACTTGACCGTGGGAAAGCCACGCTTCGGCATGAACGGGATGGCTCGACCGGAGTGATACCTCACAGAAAACCGGCGTGAAGCAGCACTGTGCTGTGTTACGCTGCGTGGGTGTGGGTACCGTTAGGCCCAATCCGGGGGAAAGAGTGGTTTACAGGTGCGCTGCCAGCATTTGTGACTCCACTGTTGTCGCGGGTGTCCACGGGTGGCGGCAATCGCTTACCAACAGGTTGTCAGTCTGCTCGTCTGCCACCTATCACATAAAAAAAAACTCTCCCCGATCGTATCACACGTGTGTCCCATTTAAATAAGAAGGTAAGCTAAAACACTACACCTGTGTTTGTAAACAGACTGCTGCACTATACCTATGCCCCGTATTTGGATATGCAGCAACATTAATCATGAATAACATAATAATAAAAAAAACATTCTTATATGCATATTATCTCTTGTATAAGTATGTTTAAGCTTGAATCAACGCACTAAGAGTCATATTGGCACTTGCATATGACTGAAAGTTAACCCTACCTGACCAGTCTGACCACGGCGATATGACACGATACAGAAAACAAACACTTCGTAGTAGACAGACCACGTCGCTGAGTAAACAATAACAACGGAATAGTTGCTCTGTGACGTCACTCATTTGCATCCCAGGTGCTAAGTGCACATGTCTTTGTCGCAGATATAAGGCATAATCGGTTGTTTTAAACAATTGTTTGTTACTTATGAGCTCCCATCAAAGCTTTGCGCTCTTATTATTATTTTTTATGCTAAAGGTGACAAACGAACAAGCGAGTCACCTGATGGAAAGTAATCTTCGCCGCTCATAAATATCCACGTCAGGGGTAAGTACCATCCACCCCGGTAGCCCCGATTTTTTTTTTAAATTATAGCAGAAAAACGAGCAGACGGCACACCTGATGGAAAGTGATCACCGCCACCCATGGACATCTGCAACACCTGAGGTATCACATATGCGTTGCCGGTTTTTAAGATTAAAATGTTCAATTAAATTAACGGCAATTTAGGAAATGTTCTAATGTTTTACCAACATAATTTTTTACCATTATTTCTTAGGTCTTCTGGTGTTCTTGTCTACAGACAATTCCTCCGATTTTAGTATATTTCCGATTGCTAGTTAGGAAATGTATACATTGCCTAGGATCACTAATGTGTTGCCAGCCTTTTTAAAAAGGAGTAAGCACTTCTCTTGAAGGTCCCTAAGTCGTAGCCGTCAGCTACGACTTAAGCACCAATTTGCCAATTTACAAATTATTTATCGATATTAGTAATAAGAGTTTACAGTTGCCCAAAGCGCTTATATATAATGTCCTTTACCTGGAGGTTGTCTGGTAGAGTTCACGATAAAACTGCGTAGATTGCACATTGTATCTATGTATACCTAGCTTTTAAGTTTCATATGTTGTGCCATAAAGAATATTTCTCTGTCTAAGTACTTAGGTAACGTGTCATACGTTACTGGTCTCTGACACTGAGAATTTCTTGACAGATAAACTCAGGTACAAATTATGGCCCGACCCGGGGATCGAACCCGGGGTCCCAAGCGCAGCCGTCGCTTTAAGTTTAACCCACTAACCACTGCGTCACCGAGGCTGACGCACGCACTATGCGGTAAGCCGTCTGGTAATAAACACTCGTATGGTCATGTATGAATTCGATTTCCAATCTGGACTTCTTTTTCAATTCGTGTGATGAGCATTTGTTTTTTCAATGTGTTCTTGCAATTTTGTCTCAACTAACTGGTCATTTTATAAGAGAAGGTGAATCTTTATGTTTGAAATTTGATCCTATGCCTATCTTTTATCAGGTCATTGAAAAATCCGTTCTTAGTCGATTTGTAAAATAGACGATTATGCATTCCTTTCGTAACACCTGCATTTATTATAAATAACGGATACGTAGCGAGTAGGTACATAAAAACAAGCCTATTTCTAGATTTGTTTTGTAGACCTATGATATGAAATGCTAATGAATTGCGTTTTGTGGTTTATATTAGGTACATATTATAATTTAACTATCATAACAATTTAGCAAACAAAAACAAGTTGGCTATCTATTGTAGAGCAGTAACAATTTTCCGTTCTGTTGTTTTGATCAAAGAAGCGATAAGTTAATAATGATGACATTTTAGTAAACATTTTTAAATAGGTTTTTAGTGATAGGCGGCAGACGGCGGTAACGTAGACGGATCACCTGATGGTAAGCGATTGCCACTACCTATGGATACTTGCGTCATAACTTGTGCGCTGTCAATCTTTAAACTCCGCTTCACCACTAATTGGGAATCCAATACCTCACTCATTCAGCGAAAAACAGGTTAGGCACTGCTTCGCGTCGGTTTTCCGTACCTTGTTCCTTTACCTTTGTATGATGGTGCCTTTGGATCAGTGGTAGTGAACGTTGCCTCTGGTGCAAGGGTTTCGGGTTCAATTCCCGCACATAACTATCATTTGTGTGCATGAATATGTCTGTTTGAATTGTTCTGGGTATTTTCTTGCATTAAAAATATGTATTCACAAAAGTTTCTGATATACGTTACACAGGTCCTTGAGCTACCTCGGAGTCATATCAATGTATTTGATGTTGTAAAAACATTAATTTACATTAATGTTATTTATTAGGCACCTTCTAGTTTAACATCTACACTTCCTCGGTAACGCAGAATCAGTTGAAAGCGCAGTAGTGTTCCAATGAAATCTGGGTCGGAACAAAATATTAAGTACACTGACATCATCCCGACACAGTAACAACTTCTGGTCTCCGCCTGCGTAAACTTAAAATAGAAAAAAGAATGTGCAAAACTGCATTGATGAAAAGAGTTTTATTTGTACGACACCGCAATTATTTAAAACCATTTAAAACTTCCTTTATCTTTTACTAGACAAGACTTACTATAAATTAGATAAAAACTTTGAAGATGACATGGGAAATTAATAAGTTGTATAAAAATTATAGTCAAATATCAAAGGCGTTTATTGCATTCATGAATGTGTTACAATACAGGTTGTATGGTCTCGGCAGAGTAGAATAGGCCACCCTCACTCTTACCGAGATGTCGTAAAAGGCGACTAAGGTAAAGCTGCTGGCATGATCATCAGCACCCAGAGAAGGAAAACTCTGCATTTACATCAAAACCCTCGCCAACCCGTCTGCCAAGCGTGGTGAGTATGGCAATTACCCCTCATGTGATTGAGGGAGGCCCGTGCCCCAGTAGTGGGGACTTTGATGATGATGATGACAGGTTGTATAAACATATTCCAGCACATCGTTTTACCCTCTTGAACATAACTATTACAAAATTTAGATAAAAAATTGTTTGAAGAAATAAATTTTTGTAACGATTTTAAATTTTAAATTCAGTATGTTCAAATAAGTGTAAAATGTAATTAATGTCGAGCATTGTAAATTTGAAACACTTGTATTTGTTTCGTATGCCTACATAGTAAATCATAGTGATACCTATTTATTTAAATGTAACGCCTTATTGTTGTATCTGTGACTACGAAATAAATTATTATTCTTATTCCCGAATGCTAAAAGTTATTAGGGTCTTGATTTCATTTTCGTTTTTTTTTTACATTACGGCGGACAAACAAGCAGACGACTCACCTCATCATCACCATCATCATCAGCCTATCGCAGTCCACTGCTGGACGTAGGTCTCTCCAATTGTTCGCCACCGTGATCTATCCATGGCTTCTTGCATCCAGCTCTTGCCAGCCATCCTGCGCACGGCTCACCTCATGGTAAGTGATTACCAAATAAGATGAAAATGAGTAAAATCATACCTTTATTCAAATCTGGAGAAAGGAGTGACCCATCTAACTTTAGGCCAATATCCATATTGCCAGCACTCAGTAAAATATTCGAAAAAAATATATTTACTCAACTTTTGTCTCATTTTAGTATTAATAAATTACTGCATGGAAAACAGTTTGGATTTAGTAAAGGAAAATCCACTACTGATGCAGGAGTGGCTCTTATCAAACATGTTTTTGATGCCTGGGAGAAAAAACAGGATGCAATAGGTGTTTTCTGTGATTTGTCGAAAGCATTTGATTGCGTTAATCATGAAACACTATTGATGAAATTACGGCATTACGGTGTATTGAATAACGCACTTGATATGATTCAATCTTATTTTTCTGATAGAATTCAAAGGGTTAATGTTAATGGAATCGACTCTCCTGGCGCTCCTATATTAATGGGAGTGCCCCAAGGCTCAATATTGGGGCCTTTGTTGTTCTTAATATACGTAAATGACCTTCCATACTTTACGAAAGATCTATGTGAGATAGTGTTATTTGCTGACGACACTTCCTTGATTTTTAAGGTTGATAGATAAAGAGAATCAATTGACGACGTAAATGATACTCTCTTACAGGTATTACACTGGTTTATGACTAACAATTTACTTCTTAACTCAAAGAAAACTAAATGTGTAAAATTCACCATGCCAAATGTAAGGCAGGTCGATACAAGTATTAAGATGAACAATGAATCTATTCAAATCATTAATTCCACAGTTTTTCTCGGTATAACTATAGATGAGAAATTGCAGTGGAGTCCCCATATTGCTGCCTTGGCAGAAAGACTAAGTTCCGCTGCATATGCAGTAAGAAAAATTAGGCGTCTGACTGATGTCGAGACGACAAGACTGGTATATTTCAGCTATTTCCACAGTGTGATGTCATATGGTCTACTGTTGTGGGGGTCTGCTGCTGACATACAAACTATTTTTGTATTACAGAAAAGGCTTGCCGTCCCGGTTCTCAGACTTCATAAAATCGGTAATTCGTTTGTTGGCTTAAGTATTAAGATATTTAATAAGATACCACATAATGTCATTAACCTATCACTGGATAAGTTTAAGTCTCATATTAAAACCTGCCTAATGAAGAAAGGTTACTATAGTGTACAAGACTATTTAAATGATAAGGATTCTTGGTCATGTTAATTGATTAATCTTTTAAGTGGTTATTCATAGTAGTCTATTAACTTTCATAATTGTATTTTTTTTCTCTTCTCAATTGAAACTCTGTAACATCATCAATATTTGAAAATAGTAACTACTGAGTTTCTTGCTGGTGTCTTCTCAGTAGAAATCGACATTCCGAATCAGCGGTAGATATTATGTACCTATTTTGACATTCATAAGTGTTCTGTGTGGACCTAAATTGAATAAAGATTTTATTTATCTTTATCTTTACCGCCGCCGATAGACATCTGCAACAAATCGGGCATCACACTGATTCCCAATAATGGGGATTAATAATAATCGTTACGGTATGGGAGGTCGAGTATAAGTTATTTAAACGATCTCTTCTCCTCTTCTTTAGCCTGTTTCAACTACTTGAGTGAAAGCCTCCATCAGCATTATCCATTCTTTCCGGCATTGAGCTTTTTGCATCCAGTTCCAGCCAGCAACCCTCTTCACGTCGTCTTTCCGGGGCAATTTAAACGATGCCTATCACAATATAGAACCAATTCACGCAAGTAAAGCGGGGATCAAACCGTGCAAGTTTATTTAAATAATCTACATTTATTCCACTGATAAGTAGTATCAATTGTAGGCCCGCATTCAAAACAAACGGTGTCTGTTTAAAACACGAGCTCCTCTGACGTCCACAGTTTATCTACCTACTCGTATCAGCCCGTATTCTATTGCAGTCTATATCTGGAGTCAAGGGTTAAGAACGACAATTGACGCCGGCTTTCTTAGGTTGCATCATTTGCGTACCATTAATGGTACCTATCAGCAGGGACTTAAGGGTGAATCCATCTTCCATCACCCGTTTCCTCCTTCGATGACCCGTTTGGATCAGTGGTGAACGCTGCCTCTGGTGTAAGGGTTGCGAGTACGTTCCCCGCATAGTACAAAAATTAATGAGTAATAGGGTATTTGACTAAGCTCGAAATTTTACAAAATATAAATATTTTATCAAAATATAGGTCAATATGTGCCAATAGCAAAAATTCTCAATTAAAAATAAAACGTCTAGCCGGTTTTATAGTCATTCAAAGATTCATAGGCAAGTATATTTTAAAAGTATGAAATTATTAAAAAAAATACCATTGAATAACCCATACAATTTGCACCAACCATTATAACAGAACCATTAACATAAACGAAACATTAGATTATAGCTACCATACAAAATTAAAATCAAATGCATATAAATTCTTGTTTGTGACGTCACATCTCAGTAGCCATTTGTATGGAGCGTTTTGGGTTTGCCAAAAGTAATGTGATTTTATAGTTGTGATATCTCAGGATAGTTTAAATGAGAATCAAGTAATTCTTTCTAACGATGCTTCTATCATTGAGAGGTCTTTTGATTACAAAAATAATAAAAAATAGGCAAATACCGTATTGAACATGTCTGTTTGTATTGGTCTGGGTGTTTTCTATGTATGTATTTTTAGAAGAAAAGTATAAAATGTATATTGTAATTCCGCTATTGGTTCTGATATCCGTAACACAGGTGCTTGAGCCATGTATAGCGGTCATGGTGCAGAAGGAGTCCGCGGAAAGAGAGAGGCAGCGAGATCCGCTTTCCTTTCCTGAATACGCGAGGCGGAATGAGGGCTCGACGGGACAGCGCTTTGTCCGGAAGGTCTCGGACTGCTGGTGCACCTTCTAGTGGTATGGAGGAGTGGGTACTATCACTACACCCCTCTGAGGAGGTCTCCCCATTTTGCTTGGGTACACGTTGGCCGCATGCAGGGTAAACGGACTGAAAAAAGACCATTGCCCTCGCCTAAGTCAACAGCGGCGGTCGTCGTAGGGTTTTTAGTGAGTGTACCTCTGGATTATCCGTCTAGAGGGAGTCTCACACACCCCGTGACGGAGAGATGCGTAAAGCATTTTCCCTTAATGAGTAATCCGTCTTGTTTTCCTTTGCAAGCAAGACGGATTACTCATGCAGGGAAAGCACCTTTGCTTGCAAAGATATAAAATAAATAGTCATAGGTGATATTGATGCCGAAGAGTTCGTTGACCTACTGTGTCTCTGTCACGTTCCGATTAGTCTGTCGCTGTCTCGCCCTGAACCACGCTAATGTCACTATGTGCGCGCATGTGGTACGAGAATGCGTGCTCTACACAACCTGTTTAGCATATGATACTCGTATAGGCAGCTTGCATTCTTTGTGACCAGGCATGTCCTTGAGGGCCGTTTTGTTTCCAGAAAATTTTTATAGAGGCACAGTATATTAAGGTAAGCAAGAGAAGAGCCCAAGTTGCAACTACATCGGAAGCGATGTCAAGGCATCACCTCCGTTGGCACCGCCATACTGGTCCGCGAGATGCTTCTTCACGCTTCGTTTGACGAATATAATAAAAGTTAATTAATAAGCAGTCGATTTTGAATGCGTTTTTTGGGTTCCATAGATCACAAGGAACCTTAAATAATAGGAAATAATAAATTTAAGGAATAATTTCGCCAAATTGTCAACAGTTCCATGCCCAACCAACATCTAGATGGTTGACAGTCTTCAACTGTGCATTTCTCAATAAACTTCCTACCTCGTACGACAAAACTATGGATTGAATTATCGCCTGCGGTGTTTCCGGACCGATACGACATGCAAACCTTCAAGAAAAGTACTCCCTTTCAAAAAGGCCGGCAGCGCAACTGTGACTCCTTTGACGTGACAGGGTTCCATGGGCAGCGGTAATCGCTTATCATCCGGTGATACGTCTGATCGTCTGCCCTCTCTATCATAAAAAAAAATATCCGTCTGTCTGCACTCTAGCTCAGGTACTTCAAAGCTGTAATTTTGCGTCTCCGCAGAGCGACTTTGTTAGCAGTGTGGAAGAGTTAGGGGGGCTCGACTAATCTTTTTACCACTTTGACAAAACGGTAGAAATCAATAGAAGGTGACATCCATCACGGGCACCTACACAATGAGCGAAAAGTTTATTCTCTTTTATAGAACATATCAAAGTATATACAATTGTCGAATTTCCTCAATCGATTCTCACGTTTGGTTCAATATCAATTGGGGAATTTTAACAGGATTTATAAGCCTGATATTTAATCTGCCAGCTAAAAATATCATAGGCTGGTATACCTTTACCTTCACTTTAATTTATTATTATCCTCGTCCCACATAAGTAATTCAATTTGTTTGCTGTCCGCAAAGCCTGGGTTCGTAAAATGTAATTATTCAGTTTTTCGCTAAGCTGGTCGGAATTTATTAATAAAATTATTTTCACGTCTTTTTAAATATTTTTTGTGAATGATTAATTTGTTACACATGATGTGTGTCAAGTTAATATGCCACAGGGACCTACTTTGTTTTTACTTCCCTTTTTATTTACTTTTAGCTTAGTTTTATTTCTCATTTTTATTTCATCGTTATTGTCTTGATTTTGATGTGTTTTTGTTCAATAAAGTTAATATTAAACAATAAGGAATACTTAGTGTATAGATATAACTTCAAAGTCGCTCAAAGAGCTATAGAAAGGGCTATGCTCGGAGTATCTCTGAAGGACCGCATCAGAAATGATATAATCCGACAGAGAACCAGAGTCACCGACATAGCCCACCGAATTAGCAAACTGAAGTGGCAATGGGCTGGTCATATTAGCCGCAGAACTGACAGTCGTTGGAGCCGTAAAGTCCTTGAGTGGAGACCGCGACTCGGTAAGCGTAGTGTAGGACGCCCTGCGACAAGATGGGATGATGACATTCGAAGGCTGGCTGGTGTGGGCTGGATGAGAGTGGCCGAAAATCGGGAGCAGTGGCGTGCATTAGGGGAGACCTATGTCCAGCAGTGGACGAGTGTGGGTTGCTGATGATGATGATGATGATGATGAGATATAACTAAATAATAATTACAAATACAATATTTTATTATTAAATAAATAACAAACTTAAAAATTTCATCTCGTGTTCAGGCGGGACTCGAACCCACACCTTTCACAATCCGGGTGAATGTTCCATCAATTAGACTACTGAACGTGTTACTAACCCGACGAAATTTGTAAGTGCTTGATTCGACATGAGCTGTCGATATTGTGAAAGGTGTGGGTTCGAGTCCCGCCTGAACACGAGATGAAATTTTTAAGTGTGTTATTTACTTAAGAAGAAATTGCAAAAGATTGCTATAAAAATATCAAATATTTTATTAGTTCTTAAAGTATTCAGGGCAGTAAGGATTACAAAAATTCAAGAAATAATTCAGGTTTTTCTGAGATATTAATCCAAATTCATTTGATTATAAATATATTTATTTTAATATAACTACCTACTATGAACGTTTCTTAAACAAGTTTTTAATAGTTATGTTTAAGCGTGTTTGGAACAACTTAATCCTAGAACGACTATTTATACAAAGCCGGGTGTTTTAGTTTTTTACCCGACTACAGCGAAGCAAAAAGGAGGATAATGATTTTGACCTCTATATGTATGATTTTTCATCTATTCCCTCATAACTATGTAGTTATCATATTTGAACAAATGAGTCGTTAGAAGCGTTTTGATTGTCTTCTGGTTATAGGCGATATAACGTCACGTTAAATTGACTACAGCGTCCTCTAGGGGACTTAGAGAAGGAGGAAAATATATTTTGCTTGACGGTCCCTGTGGGGTATCAAATGAAAGAACTTTTAGCACTTTACAAATAGGTATGAAATTTTATTTACATAACTAAAAATATGTTAAATAAAAATAAAGTATAAAAACTAAAACCCGACTACCAAAAAAACACGCTCTAAAAGGTACGAAACAAGAAAATTGTCTCTGCTGAAATTACGTGTGATGATTGATGAACTTTGCACCTTACGCCTTTATAACATGTAAAGTAATAGGAAATAGGATTCAAATTATTTATAGTGCATTGTTTACAAATAAAATATATACAACAGTGCTGATATAGTCAGTGGAATTAAACGTGTAAATATTCCGTAAATACTCAGTGTGTGAGTTTTTATTGTACCTTGTCGGACTTTGGACAGTCCTCATGACACAAATGCTTTACTTTAACTAAGTGCTAAACGACTTTTGGTTGACTTTGGTAAAGTAGGTTCAAACCAATCATCAAAATAGTAATTAAAAAAAAACAGATTAAAATAGATTGTCCAAGTTCCCAAACAAAATCACCGACTGCCACGAGTCTTTGGCTCGAGATAATTTTGAACTTGACTGTCATTGTAACGTTCGGTACTAGATGCCAGAAGTAACCGAGATGTCAGACAGCGCCGCCCTATCAACCGCTGTTGGGATTTAATAACAAGACATGTATAGCTGCCGAATGCGTTTATTGCACTGATTTTAATTAATTGATTTTACATAAACTTGCAAAAGTAGGTTGGCTGTACTTCGGAATCATCAAAATACACGTCATACAATAAAATGTTCGAGTTGACTCGTACAGTCTCTCATCATTTATTATGTTTTACCGTCTGCCGCTAGTCTTCACGACTTCTTGATACCGAAGTTTTCGCTGTTTAAAGTTCATTGCCTTCGCAAATGACTTACGACGTACGTAAACCTAAGTCATTCGGTCATTATGTGATTCATAATAAAAACTGTATCGTATATTTCCATTAAACATCACTGATAAAACATAATATTATGTCGTAAATGGACATTAAACATACCTACTTGTAATGAAGCGTTATCGTGGACGAATGTGGTTCATGGTGGTAGGTGTAAAGACCACGATTCTACCGCATGTTGGATTCATGACACATAATATAGGTTTCTACTCTGTATTATTCCATTAACGGTACTTAGTCAGGACACCTAATATCTAAGGGAGTTATTACTGAATCGCTCGAAACAACTCAATCGAAATCTTCATGTGTGACATGACGAGTTACATTATGCAATTAGCACTGACACAAATTAACAAAGAAACTAAAAAAAGGCTATAATAATAAACTCTAAATAACACAAAAACTGTTAACTAGAGTAATAATAATCTAGCCATCTAAATCCTAGTTCAAGTAACTAGGTAGGTACATAGAATGAAAGAGTCCCAGTAAGTAGATATTATAAATATACAGGTATATTACTTCACAACTTACACAGAAAACCGGCGTGAAGCAGCACTGTGCTGTGTTTCGCTGTGTGAGTGAGGGTACCGGAGGCCCAATCCGGGGGAAAGGGGGTTTAAAAGTTGGCAGCGTACTTGTGACTCCATTGGTGTCGCGGGTGTACTTGGGCGACGGCAACTTACCATCACTTAATGCGTCTGTTCGTCTGCCACCTATCACATAAAAAAACAGCTCAAAATAAAATATGGATTACATGTATCGACATCTAATCTATAGCGATATCTTCCAGACCGTATCTATTGGACATAACCAGAAGGAGTGCAAATGTGTTGCCGGCCTTTTAGTAAGATAACATTATTAAATCAATACATTTCGCTTACGAACAAAAGAGATGCACGTCTCTTTCATGGGCAGGGATAAGGATTCATTCTTGGATTCCATTTTGTAGTAGGCCCTCTCGATCAGGGAGTACAGTTGCGGTAAGTGGAGTTCACAATAAATAAGAATGTGATTCTCTATCGCTTTCATAATAGTGACAATAAATATGCATGATGCCGATGCGTGTGCGCCGAGACACGTTTGCATACACGCTCTAACGCACGTGGCTGCATTGCTGCACTGAAACTAATTGTCGGAACGAGTGGACAATATTTGTTACCATAGGTAATTAAAGTTTGACCAAAGACTTTATATTGATTTCCAAATATTGGTTAGGCGATCGCATCAGATCCATTTACTTCATCGAATAAATAGACAATATTACTTATAAGTACAAAAAATAACATTAAAAAAAGTTGGAATAAAATTGGTCTCCATCTTGAACGAAAAGTGGTAGTGGGAAGAATAGCAAATCATCATCATCATCAGCCCATTTAAGTCCCCACTGCTGGGGCACGGGCCTCCCTCAATCACATGAGGGGTAATTGCCATACTCACCACGCTTGGCAGACGGGTTGGCGAGGGTTTTGATATAAATGCAGAGTTTTCCTTCTCTGGGTGCTGATGATCATGCCAGCAGCTTTACCTTAGTCGCCTTTTACGACACCTCGGTAAGAGTGAGGGTGGCCTATTCTACTCTGCCGGGGACCACACGGCGTTGAGAATAGCAAATATAAATTTGTAATCTCATATTTACATGGGATTACCATGTTACTTATGCAGTTGTTAAAAAGAAACGAAATTAAAAACTATTATAGTTTTTCCTTGATAGCCTAAATGTCTGTTACTATTATTAGTAAAACCACGTTCTTTCGCACGTGGCAAGTGCGCTAGGAACAATAAAATTGTACACTGGACAAATGGTCCTCCATTGAACTTTAGCTGCGCGGGTCAAAGGTAAAGGCCATCTATTTCATCAGCATCCCGTGTTGCTGTTAACGAGAACAGATCGATCACGTTGTGCTTATTAGGTACCTAGTGTATTTTTGGTATTTCTTCGGGATAGGGTACTTTCGATTTTTCCCGTCTGATTCATATGGGATCAAAATACTGATTATCATAAATGATTGTAAACCTTTGCTAAAAAAGAATACTACTCTGTAATACCGTTTAAGCTAACAAAGGTTGATTCAATTCAATTCAATTCAATTCAATTTATTCAGATAATATTTTACACGAATAATACATATTATAACCTATTAGAATAAGGTCAGAGATAAATACAAATGCCTGAACTAGGCGAACCTGTTTCTCAGGCTAGAAAGTTAAAACATAACAGTAAGTACTCATTAATAATCACAAAAATATTTATCTAAAAAAATACAAAGTAAAAAAAAATAAAACAAAAAACAACAACAAAGTTACGAATTTACGATTGAACGTTACGAATAAAGCCCTCATAGTTTACTTTAAAATAAGAACACTCAAACGCAGTTAATTTAAATCAATACTCATATTTCTTGACGACCCGTTTGGAACAGGTGGTAGTGGACGCTGCCTTTGGTCCAAGGGTTGCGGGTTAGATCCCCGCACAGTACCAACATTTGTGTGCATGAACATGTCTATTTGTATTGGTGTTACTATGTATTCATCGTCAGCCCATTTAAGTCCCCACTGCTGGGGCACGGGCCTCCCTCAATCACATGAGGGGTAATTGCCATACTCCACTGCCATGCCATAAGTATATATTTACAAAAGAAAAGTATTATATGTATATATTTGTTATCCCACTTGATTCTGATATTCGTAACACAGGTGCCTGAGCTACCTATCTCGGAGATCAATGTATGTGATGTTGTGAAATATTTATTTATTTATTATTCTTATACCTATTTTGATATGAGCTTTTAATATCAACTTTATTTTTAAACCCAGATGAAATAGCATAAAATGGCCATTTATTACCTATGTTTATTGGCAAGCGATTTAGTCACAAAATATACCTATAAAGCCCGAACGCCTGCTGACTACGTCGCTTTTTAAATAATATATTTTTTTGGCTTTCTATAATAAAAGGCCGGCAGCACATTAGCCATCTCTTCATGGCGGCGTTGATTACTTTCCATCAGGTGACTCGCTTGCTAGTTTGTCCGCCTCTAACATAAAAAAACAACAACAAAGTAGTTCAAGTAATAAACGAATTTTCAAACTCAGTTTGAAATTTCTAGTCGTTTAGAGCTTACACTCATATAATCCCTCTCTTCGACTCTATCTATCAATCGACTCTTTTTCCAAGATTTTTTCTTTAATATCTTAAATTTAATATTATAAATAAAATGAAATGGTGACATTAGCTCCTACCTAAAATCAGTCAAGAAATTCGTGATAAAAGATTTTTGAGGAACTAGCGGAGTTCCCATATTTTATATACCATATGAGGTAAGCGGCAATCGCGCCATCAATTATTTTCACGTCTTTATTGACACATTATAGACCAAACAAACGCCCCAAACATCCGTGGCTCACACACTCACAAACACCCGCGATAAAGGCAAACTTCTCCAATCACATAACTTAGTCTGGCATATGAGCTGACCAGTGTAACTTATAGCGGGACACCTCCGAGATATATATGTCTCCCTCGGTAATTACTCAAACACGCGAAAAAACTACGGAAATATTTTCATCTCCTTTCTTGGACGAATTATGGCACAGGGACGCATTTCTGAGACCCTACTCTGTAACTAGCCGTCCGTAAGGCCGTCTCCACACTGGCGCTCCATCAAGGTGTATAATTTAGCGGTCCAAATTAACTGCTTGACTGGGCCCAAATTGTATATATATAAAAAACTATTTAATAAAAAAAGGCTATTATAAAATAGACGACTTTTTGAATGACAATAATTTAGGGACCAAATTACCCCTACCCGTCACCTTAAGTCTATTAGTCACAGTTTAATTTCCTAGGGCGAGATTCTTACCTTGCCGTAACACAGTCCTCGACTAGCACGGAAAGTAAGAAACTTTCAATAGTTAATTTTTTTTTTGTATATCTAATATTGATTACCTATTATTAACTTGTTAGTGGTTTGTCCATAATAAAGAGAGTAATTGCATCGTCACTTTAAAATCATTCCTTTGTTAATAAATAAATTCCTCATAAATATATTGATCAATAAAACATCAAAAATGTAAACAAAATAATTGAAAAGACAACCACTTAGGTTAGGTATTTCTCGTAATTATTAGTAAGTACCTAATTAATTCTGATAAAATGAAATAAAAATGTTATATCATAAGTGGTTTAATACTGTGCTGTATATTATGTGAAATAAATATTTTCTATTTTATTTATATTCTATTAGTAGGTAACACATAAATTGTACTTTATTTTTAAATTAATGGTGACATTTGGTAAAACAACTTTTTTCTTGCTGGTGTCTTCTTGGCAAAGAACTACATTCCGAACCAGTGGTAAACATATATATAGAGTGACCAGAGGATGTCCACAGGGCGGAGTCCTATCACCCCTTCAATGGTCATTGGTTGTTGACAGTCTCATCTGCGAGCTCAATAAAGCCAAATTTCTGACTCAGGGTTACGCAGATGACATAGTAATAATGGTCATAGGAAAATGCCCTAGCACCATTTCCAAACTTATGCAAAGGGCTCTACGAATAGTAGAAAACTGGTGCACGAGACACGTGCTAACAGTCAATGCACGTAAGACGGTCTTAATCCCGTTTACCAAAAGAAGGAAACTAGAGGCGCTCCACGCCCCGACACTTCTTGGTACGAAACTATGCTTGTCCAACGAGGTCAAATATCTCGGAGTCTTTTTAGACCAAAAACTAACATGGAACAAGCATCTCGACTACATCACTAGAAAGGCAAAAATTGCGATGGGGGCAAGCAGTAGGTTGGTGGGGCTAAAATGGGGGCTGCGGCCCATGACCGCACTCTGGATTTATAAAACCATAGTGAGGCCGATCGTCACTTATGGCTGCTGTGTGTGGTATAAGAAGACGCACCAACTTAACTCCGTAGAGAACCGAACCGAACCGAACAGCAAAGTTCAAAGAACAGCCTGCCTTATAGCCACTGGGGCGCTTTCGTCCTCTCCCTCTGCAGCACTGGATGCCCTCCTGAACATTTCACCTCTGCACATTCACGTGCAGATGGAAGCGAGGATGGCTATAACGAAATCAGAGGGAGGACGAGATGGCAATCTAGGGTCATGAGAAACCTCTACAATGAACTAATGAAAATTCCGGTCATAGATGCATATCCATCCATAGAGGGCATCCTCTGACTCCATGGTCCGTGAACACCGCTTCGATAAGCGGTTTACAGTCTTGTTACCAAGTAGACAAGACTGGGAGGCTGGAACTCCCGGAAATGTTAAGCAGAATGACATCGTTTGGTATACAGATGGCTCCAGGAAGCAGGGCATATCCGGGGCGGGATTTTGTAATGATCGCTGCGGAATACGCAAATTCGCCAACCTGGGTCGCTATACCACAGTGTACCAAGCGGAAGTCTTCGCAATAATTGGCTGTGTCCAAGAGAGTCTACAAATGAATCTCCAGAATAAGAAGATATTCATCTTCTCAGATAGTCAAGCTGCCCTCAAGGCGTTAACATCCTGTGAACTTGACTCCAAACTCACTAGCGAGTGTGTCCTGCTCCTAAACCAGCTTGGCAATGCCAACATCGTAAATCTGATTTGGGTACCGGGACACTGCAATATCAGAGGCAACGAAGTCGCTGACGTGCTAGCAAAGGCCGGGGCAGAGAGCCCACTACTCGGACCGGAACCTATAAGTGGCGTTCCAGCCTGCATAGTCAGGTTCGAGTTAAAAGAGTGGGAGCAAAAACAAAGCACTGAATTCTGGAAAAGACTACCTCGACTAGAACAGTCTAAGGCGTTGATACAGGCGTTCGATCAGAGACGAGCTGTAGAAATAACAAAACTGAGTAGAGGACATGTTAGGGCACTCACTCGGACCCTCACAGGGCACTGCAAATTAAACAAGCACCTGCACAACATGGGCCTTACAGATACCAAATGCAAGCGCTGCACCGCTGCAGAAGCCGGCACCTGGGAGCACACATGATCTCAGCTGACGAGTTCAAGAGCTCCCCCATCAGCTCCATTCTCGGGTTTATCCTGGAACTGGAGCTACATGAGGTGCTGTAATAGGTTACGGGGCTGCCACAATAGATCATCTACTGGTCGCAGTGGCTATGAGACGCAGGGCTCACCCCATTTCTATCAAATAATAATAGTGGTAAACATGATTATTTATTTATTTATGTTGACATTCACAAGTGTTCTGTAGCGATGTAGGGCAGTATTCATCCATATTCATACAACATCTCATACATTGACCGTACTTATAATCCATAAAATGTGGCTTATTTAGAATGACAGCTATTATTGGTATCACAAAAAAATGATCTTTAAGTATAAAGTAATAAAATTCTTTGGAATTAAACTTGGTTAAAATGATAAACCTTATGTCTATTGAAATAAAGGTCAAGTCACAGCTGTCATTCAAATTAAGCTATATTTTACAGAGTATATTAGCTTAAGTACTTGTGTTACGGATATCAGACACACACGGATAACATCGACTTTGTTTGCGCCGTTTTTCATGTTTTATAATTTTTTGGGTGGCTTTTTATATATATTTTTTATTTTTTGGTCAGTTTTTCTTCTGTTTGTGTTTGCAATCAATTCGTGTGTAATTTATTTATTTCGATTGTGTTGTGGTGCCCAAATTATTACTAACTGCAAATGCAGCCGAGAATATGCACTGTTATGGATATCGTATGGTGAAAATATTAATAAGTAATGATGATTGAATGGCTTACTATTTGTTATTGACTGCCTCGGTGGCGCAATGGTTAGTGGATCGCACTTTAAAGCGACGGCTGCGCTTGGGGTCCCGGGCTCGTTCCCCGGGTCGGGCCAAAATTTGTACCTGAGTTTTTCTGTTAAGAAATTCTCAGTGTTAGCCCGGAGTCTGGAAGTTGGTGGTCTTGTACCCCCGTGCCTCGGAAAGCACGTTAAGCCGTCGGTCCTGCGCCTAATCTCTCTTTGGTCGTGTCACACTAGTGTCCCATCGAAATAAGAGGGTACGGGAATAGAGAGTGCACTTGTGTCTGCGCAAATACTTGTGCACTATAATATGTCGTGCGTCGATGGCTGATCGCTGAGATTGGCCGCCATGACCGAAATATCGGTTTGGAGGACCTTATTTGTTATTCTAAATAAATAAAATAAAGTATCTACACTCATGTTTTGCGCTCAAGTGTGGAGTAGGCTTTAAACATCACAGCATGATTGGTAGAGGAAAAAAGATTGTAAGTAATTACGGAATAATAGTTGTAAGTATAAGATCGTCTAGCTCGTTAACAAGAGATTGTTGGTACGATTCCAAACACGCACTCTAGTGTTTTCAAGTCTATATATGGGTATTGGTATTGTATTTTCGACGACCCGTTTAGAACAGTGGTAGTGAACGCTGCCTTTGGTCCAAGGGTTGCGGGTTCGATATCCCGCACAGTACAAACATTTGTGTGTATGAACATGTCTGTTTCTATTGGTCTGGGTGTTTGTAGGTATTATAAGTATGTATTTACAAAAGAAATACTTTATGTATATATTTGTAATTCCGCTGTTGATTCTGATATCCGTAACAAAGGCGCTTGACTCCGAGATAGGTCTCGGAGTCAGATCAATGTACCTATAAATATTACTAACTCAGTGGTGAGAGAAGACATCATGAAGATACGTACGCGTGCAGTGATAGTTGGCAGACGAGTAGATGGATCCTAGTGGCGATACATTTGGGCACCAACCTTTGATATCCCCTTCCCCCTGCATTGGGCTTGCGTTACGCTCACTCACTCTAAACACAGCAAAGGCGCTGCTTCAAGCTGCTATTTTTTTTTGTTGTGATTGGTGGCAGACGAGCAGACCGATCGCCTGATGGTAAGCGATTGCCGCCGCCCATAGAGACCCGCGACACCAGTAGAGTCACAAGTGCGCAGCAAACCCTCACTCACACAGCGAAACATAGCACAGTGCTGCTTCACGCCGGTTTTCTGTGAGACCGTGGTTCACTCCAATCGAGGCGGCCTGTTTGAATCAGATGATCTATCTCGTAGCTCTCCTCGTGATTGAGCAGTTGGTATGTAGCATTAATAATAAATTAAGTTTTTAAATAGGTAAGTAAATACTAGCATCAAATCAAATTGTACCTAAATGACGTCATATATAAAATAACACCAAAATGACAAGATATTAAAGGACACCACAGCGATTTCCCCATTTGTTTTGATTCGTATCGCTCGACCCAGAAACGAATGGCTTTGACATTGAACTTCACGAGCCAATGCGAATCAGTAATTATTTTAATATTTTATATAATAGAGTCTTGTATCACATCGCTAAATGAGCGGAACATTAGCTATATTGGCCATATGCACGTGCTCATTCAAGACAAAGGATACTGTCTTTTGAGGCTAGTCCGTGAATTGAAAGTCGCTCCGAAAATTCAACCTACATTCCTTATGAAAGAACTTTGACTCTTCTAGGCTCTAATACCGTTCCTATAAGAACGGAGTCCTCATCTCAGCGAGAAAATATTCCCGGATACGTCCAAAGCCAATGATTCAGAAATTGGAGGGTCTGGTAATGACGTTTACGTACAATACGGGGTACCTTCGCTTATCGTTATGATCGAGAATTTAGCAAATCTGATGATTGCATTTTAGACTATTACTGTTTCGCATGAGACTTTTGGATTGAAATAAAAAATGCACTTTGATGACGAAATAGTTTATATATTGTTATCAATACAACGACGACCCGTTTGAAACAGTGAAACACTACCTTTGGTCCAAGGGTTGCGGGTTCGATCCCCGCATAGTACAAACATTTGTGTGCATGAATATGTTTGTTTGTATTGGTCTGGGTGTTTCCTATGTATTATAAGTATTTACAAAAGAAAAAGTATTATATGTATATATTTGTAATCCCACTGTTGATTCTGATATCCGTAACACAGGTGCTTGAGCTACCTATCTCGGAGTTAGATCAATGTACCTATGTAATGTTGTGAAATATTTATTTATTATTATTTGGTTAGTAATTTTACAAATAGGGCACTATATTTAGCACTACTTCAAATAGGAAATAACAGTGAAAACTGTTCAAATTTTTTCTCTTCTGTCTTATATATGTGTGTGTGTCGAAATAGATGCATTCATTCATTCAAATACGGTATACGACATTTTTTTTTATTTTTGCAATCAAAAGACCTCTCAATGATAGAAACATCGTTGAAAGAATCACTTGATTCTCATTTAAACTACCTGAGATATCACAACTTTAAAATCACATTATTTTGGGCAAACCCAAAACGCTCCATACAAATGGCTACTTAGATGTGACGTCACACTTAAGTATTTTGTATGCATTTCATTTGAATTTTGTATGGTAGCTATATCAAATGTTTCGTTTATGTCAATGGTTCTATTATAATAATTGGTACAAATTGTATGGGTTCTTCAATGGTATAATTATTTTTTAATAATTTCATACTTTTAAAATGGACTTGCCCATGAATCTTTGAATGACCATAAAACCGGCTAGACGTTATATTTTTAATTGAGAATTTGTGCCATTGGCACATATTGACCTATATTTTCATAAAATATTTATATTTTGTAAAATCTTGAGCTTAGTCGCATACCCTATTATATGCATAATACTTTTAAAATGTTTACTTTACGCCCGCTTGAATCCGAATCTCCCGCCTGTCATTTGTTATTCTTCTTCTTTCAGTCGGCGAACGGTGGGCGGCAGTCAGAGTGCTGCGTGAGTTGACGGGCGACACAGACTATATGAAACTAAATCATGCCCGAATTGTAGTCGCTTAAGCGTTGGGGTAGGTATATTTGCGACACGGTGATTAGGACGGTTTACTGTATTATTATTATTATTTGATAGAAATGGGGTGAGCCCTGCGTCTCATAGCCACTGCGACCAGTAGATGATCTATTGTGGCAGCCCCGTAACCTATTACAGCACCTCATGCAGCCCCAGTTCCAGGATAAACCCGAGAATGGAGCTGATGGGGGAGCTCTTGATCTCGTCAGCCGAGATCATGTGTGCTCCCAGGTGCCGGCTTCTGCAGCGGTGCAGCGCCATGCACTCGCCGAGGACGTGGATAATCGTTTCCTCGTCCTCGCGACAGAACCTGCAGATTTTGGTATCTGTAAGGCCCATGTTGTGCAGGTGCTTGTTTAATTTGCAGTGCCCTGTGAGGGTCCGAGTGAGTGCCCTAACATGTCCTCTACTCAGTTTTGTTATCTCTACAGCTCGTCTCTGATCGAACGCCTGTATCAACGCCTTAGACTGTTCTAGTCGAGGTAGTCTTTACGGTTTACTGTACTGTAACAGTCCAATTTATCATAATAACCTGTTTAGGTATTCACTTTAAAAAAACTATCCGAAGTGTGTAGACTCTCTCACGATGCTTTCTGTCGCCACTAAGAAAAATATTACCGACGGAAGAATAAATAGTGTCTAAGAAACGCCAAGTGATTTTTATTGATTGTGGCGAATAAGAGACATTTCTTTAAAAAAGAGCAATTAATACTTTAAGGAAAGTATTAACAAAGCTTTGAAACAAATTTATGTAATAATTACTTCCTACAAGTAACAATGATTACCATAATTGCTAAATGCACTTTTAGCAATTTTAGCTCACATTCTGGTAGGACCTGTCCTGCCAGAATACCAGTGCTGCCGCTGCATTTCTGTCGGTGTCATGGCAGCACCATGCTAAGACCGGGACCTGATTGACCTCACAATTCACACACGCCTCTTTATTAAGAATATTTTCATTGTATAACCTACCTATCATCTGTTTTCGTATTCACCTTTGTCTGTAGTTTTAATGTGTGAATTTTACCTATGTTTTTTAATGAGTGTTATTGTTAAATTATGTATTGTGATATGTGGGACTTGAGATTGAAAAAAGGATTTCAGGTTCTTCAAGGTTTTCTTTTATTTTATAAAATCGCGTCTTTCGTCGTCTCTCACCTACAGATAACTCAATCATTCCCTCCGTTCACTCGTTCTCTGTTCACTCTTACTCCGTTCCATTCTACGCGTCTTCCATTCCGTTTTACTCTCTCATAATCCCACACTCGGTCAATAAAATGTTTCTATGTTTCAATTATTAAGATTAATCTTACTTACATCATCATCAGCCCATTTAAGTCCCCACTGCTGGGGCACGGGCCTCCCTCAATCACATGAGGGGTAATTGCCATACTCACCACGCTTGGCAGACGGGTTGGCGAGGGTTTAGATATAGATGCAGAGTTTTCCTTCTCTGGGTGCTGATGATCATGCCAGCAGCTTTACCTTAGTCGCCTTATACGACACCTCGGTAAGAGTGAGGGTGGCCTATTCTACTCTGCCGGGACCACACGGCCCTCGGCACACGGCAATCTTACTTACAGGAAGAAATTATTACAAAAGTTCGGCTCAAAAAATCGTTATCACTTTCCCTAAATTATTCATTTCTCTCTTTTTAAAAAAAAATCTTTTATTCGCCACAACCAATATAAATCATTTGGCATCGCTAGTATCGTCGCAGTGTTGCCTTAATTTGAACAATCGATTCATTTTGTTTTTATAAATATGAGTCATTAAACCACTTGACCGTTATTAGAAGCTTATTTATTAATGAGATAGGCATATCCGTTTCCGTTGTATCTTGCATCCCTTTCTACCCTATGGCGCTGTCCCTTTCGCACCCCTCCTTTTCACTTGGCTGAGGTGGGGCAGCGCAGGCGATGAGCTGCGCGCCCTTGTTCGTCATTGGCGTAAAAATTTTCCGTTGGTGAACTTGTGTTTCAAAAGTATAATTAAATCTGGGTAAAATCTAGATTACCTGCATACCCAAGTGATCCTCACGTGAGTTGCACATATATTTTTTGAAACGGTGTTACCGTTCGTAGATTTTTTATAAGTTTTCTTGCTTTCTACCCGCATTGTGTTTAACATTTTTGTTACGAATCTATTTTTAGATCATGTTACGAATCTATTTTTAGATTCGTGTAGTACATGAACTTGTGATTTCTTTTAGGTCAGTGATTAAATTAAGTTTTGTAAATAAACTTAATTATGGATAACGATAGCGGCCTTCCAAATGAACCGATCGCCGGTCCATCGGGTGTGGCACCGCAACGTAATAAAGCTAGCAAACGAGATCGTCGGGCGAGATCTAAAAGCACCAGTAGTAGTAGTAGCATTAGCAGATCGTCTTCGTCTACTAGCCGTTCTGAATCTTCGCAAGATTCTAGGAAGAGAAAAAGGAAATCGCATCGTCATCGATCTAAGAAACAAAAGCGTGACCGTCGTCTTTTAGAAAAACTTACCAAAGAAGTGGGTAAATTACGGAAAAATATCGTTAATAAAGAGGATAGTTTTCGCGATAATGAATCATTTATTTCCGATGTTAGTCGTGAGCTTTATAATGATTGTTGTGCATCGCAGCCTTTTTTGAATAGTCCAGTTGAGGAAATATTGCCTAATTTAAGTTTTCAAATCGAAACAAAAACTAAGGACCCCGCGGTACCCACCACTCCAGAAGAATATTCGAAAATGTTAAGTGAGGTTCAACGATTCGGTAGTAGGGCGTGGTCGGAAGTTCGGTATTTCGAAACCCAAAAATTGTACAACCATTCGCCGGGATTTACAGATCTCGAAACAAACGAAGAGGTAAAGGCGTATGACAAAATACGCCACTTAGCATACTCTGATAAATCCTACGCTGCGATTACCTTTGGTATTTTAAAACAAAAGGAAGTTTTCTTAAAAAGCTGTCGTAATTTATTAGCATGGTCTAAATCTCCAGATGCGTCACTTAATAATCTCGATGATAAAATCGACGAGTTTTTTCTAAAAGGCGATTTTCATAAGGTCTCCACTGACTTGCTACAAATGGCTTGCGGTCACAGAGCTGAAACGATAGAGATGAGAAGGGATGGTATTCTCAAATGTGTACGTGATCCTTTGATTAAATGTAAATTGGAAAAAATCCCTCCGTCAAACACTCACGTGTTTGAACAAGATGCTTTGACTGCGACAATTGAAACTGCAGGCGGGATACGAAAAGCCTTTTGGCCTGCAAATCAATCTAGCGGCGGAAATGCTTCGCGAGCAAAATCCACTAATGCCGCACGGCTCCCCTCGCGGGGGAACGCCCATTATAATGTACCATCGCATGGTACCTCAGAACCCGGCTGGAATATGATGCCTTGTGCACATACTAGCTGCTCATCCAATCAGCCCTCACAGGGTGGTTGTCAGTCCCAGTTTTCATCAAGAGGACATCATAATGCTCACCAAGAGCCCCGTTACCAAAGTAACAACCGAAGTGTGTCATTTCGTTCTCGCAGATCAGGACCACGGCCTTCGACGCAGAGAGGCCATAAACGACCTTATTCGCCCTCTGGCAATAGGGGAGGCAAGAGACAAAGACAATGACTTAGATCTCTTCAAGGCCGGTCGGTTAGCTCAGTTTGTCAGTCACTGGGAGGAAATGGGGGCACCAGATTTTATCCTGAGAATAATAAAAGGGTACCGCATACCCTTCCTACGAAAACCTCCACTGAGGATACCGGACTTGCAAAATCACCGTCATCGCACTGTAAAATCGGACGAAATGTCACTGATCATTCAAAAGATGAAACAGCAAGGTGTTCTAAGAGTAGCGGATCTGTCCCCGAGCTTTGTATCACCTCTGTTTCTCGTACCAAAGAGGGACGGTTCAAGCCGCCCTGTTTTCAATTTGAAATTACTAAATCAATATGTGCTGACCGACCCGTTTCGCCTTATAAATATGAACCGCGTACCGGATTTTCTTCAACCTCAAGATTTCATGTGCAAGGTGGATTTGACACAAGCGTACTTCAACCTTCAAATAGCAAGGTCACACAGGCGGTTTCTACGCCTTCTGTACGAAGGCGAATTGCTCGAGATGACGTGTCTCCCCTTTGGTCTGTGTACAGCTCCGAAGGTTTTCGCTTGTCTAACCAACTGGATTGCACAAACCCTTCGAGCAAACGGAGTACGAGTCATAGTATATCTCGACGATTATCTGCTAGCAAACCAAGACCAGGAAACGTTGGGCAGGCATGTGGACATGCTTTTAAGAGCACTGGAATATCTCGGATTCCAGATAAACTACACCAAATCGATTCTTGTCCCTCAAAAAATCGTGACCTATCTTGGCATTGTCTGGGACCCTTGGCAAAACCAAAAGTATCTTCCGCCAGAAACGTCTGCCTCGGTTGCCAAAAAGCTGGACCATGTTTTGAAAATAGGCAAAATATCGCTGAAGGAACTACAGAGTCTTGTGGGCTTGCTGAATTTTGCCAGTTTCGTGGTCCCTCGAGGGAGACTGAATCATCGAGAATCTCTGAAGTTTCTCAATTCCTTGCCCGAGGGTCAGATGATAACCAAATACAGTATTCCGTGTCAGGTAAAGGAAGAAATGCACTGGTGGCTACGAAATCGATACTTGCCCACACGAATACATGTACCACCGCCGATGCATTTTCTGGCCACCGATGCGTCAGATATGGGGAGCTCAAATCGACAACCACAGAATATCTGGCATTTGGGATTGCGTAGAGAAACACTTACATTGCAATCAAAAGGAAATGTTAGCTATTTACAAGACTCTAGAATCCCATGCGCGGCATATGGCACAGAGTTCTGTGTTAATTCAGTCGGACAATCGGACTGCGGTTGCGTATCTTCGCAACGAGGGCGGGACCAAGTCGCAAAGTCTAATGAATCTGGCGCGAAGGATTTTCCAAATACTAGACCACCATCAGATTCACTTGAAAATCCAATACATTCCCGGGAAGTTCAACACCCAAGCAGACTGCCTCTCGAGGCTCCGCGGGCCCGCGGAATGGCATTTACTACCGGAGTGTACAACAAGGATCTTTGCGAAGATGGGAACACCGGTAATCGACTTATTTGCATCCAAAACGGCGCAAGTCGTAGCGAACTACGCAACTCTGGATTGCAACGATCACAACGCGATGTTCCACGATGCGTTCAGCGTGACCTGGAATTTTTCGCTTGCATGGATATTCCCACCTCCATTTCTAATTCCCAAAGTGCTGATGCATCTCAATCAGGCCACGGGGTTGTACCTGATTGTGGTGCCCCGGTGGGAGAAAGTGTTTTGGAGACCCGATCTCAAGGCTCGGGCCATTGCAGCCCCGTTCACATTGACGAAGCTGAATCGGTGTCTCATAGACACGACAACGGGCTTGCCACCACCTCGAACTCAGGATTTAACTCTAGAGATCTGGAAGTGTGGGGGTGGGCAGAGAAGATAAAATCTTGGGACTCAAGTCAAATAGATCTGCTTAAATCATCCTGGCGACCGTCTACAAGGAAGACATATCAGGTAGCTTGGAATCGCTGGAAGTCATGGGCTCATCAGCACAATGTTAATTTAACAAATCCTCAAGGGTCAGATTTAGCCCAATTCTTAGCCGATCTCTATTTGAAAGATCACTTTTCATACAACACTATTCTTCTCCATAAATCTGTAGTTTCCACGCTCTGTAATGCAGAGTTGTCTGGTAAATTAAGTGAAAATGTGTTGGTTAAACACATTCTGAAATCTATTTCTTTGAAAAATCCTAAAGCTACAAAGCCACCTGTTTGGGACATTAAAGTGCTTACATCTTATTTAAGTCACTACCCTATTAATTATAATAGTGTTTTTCATATTGTACGACATGCAGCATCTTTGTTGATTCTTTGCTCTGGCCGCAGAATACACGATTTGACGTTGTTAAGGGTGGATGATGATCACTGTGTGATTGGCAATGATTATATTACTCTTTGGCCCGAATTCGGGTCAAAAACAGATTGTAGTCAATATAGACAGTCAGGTTGGAGGCTGATTTCCAACCCACAAAACCAAAATCTAAATCCTGTTTATTGGCTAAAGAAAACCATAGAGGTTTTAAATGAAAGGCGAAGTAAGTCCGGGTCTATTAATTTATTTATAACATTACGTGGTTCTCCGGCGCCTGCGTCGCGCACAATGATAGCAGGGTGGATCAAGTCGGTTATGAAGCAAGCTGGGATTGAGGCAACCCCAGGAAGTATGCGGTCTGCTGTATCTTCAAGTAATTGGCTGAATAATTTTCCCCTGGATGAAATTTTGGCCAGAGGAAACTGGAAATCCGATAAAACGTTCCATAATTACTATCGTCGCGAAGTACTAACCTCTAAACCGAATCGTTCTACCATCACTTCGCTTTTTCATCCCATTACATAATTAATATATGGGTACTTTTATTATATTAATATAAATAAATAAAAACAGTTAAAATGATTCGTTTGTTATTGTTTTTTTCTTATAATCACTATTACAGTTCAAAAGACATATGATTGTATAAGAATTATAGACCGAGATTGAGTATTTTTTCGTTATAGGTATATACAAATTGTAATAATTTAAAACTATCATAATATTTAAGTGGAATAAAAAGTTTCTTTGTTTAAATATGCTCTTTCCATTGCTACCATGTTTCGCACCCAATGTAGCCTTTATGATACCCACATTTATCTACTTTTCACCAGGCGATAACAAACAGGTCTCATTAATAAATAAGCTTCTAATAACGGTCAAGTGGTTTAATAGACGCGTTTTACCTGAAATAAAACGCATATTAAACTACTTACCTTATTAGAAGCTTATTTATTAATGAGATAGGCATATCCGTTTCCGTTGTATCTTGCATCCCTTTCTACCCTATGGCGCTGTCCCTTTCGCACCCCTCCTTTTCACTTGGCTGAGGTGGGGCAGCGCAGGCGATGAGCTGCGCGCCCTTGTTCGTCATTGGGTCGAATATAACACCAGGCAGGATTAGAACATAAGCTTCTAATAAGGTAAGTAGTTTAATATGCGTTTTATTTCAGGTAAAACGCGTCTAATAATCTTTTTGGCATTGACGTAGATATGTAATACATTTAGGTAATAAGTTTATCAGTTGTTTTTTCTGATTTCCGTGTTATGTGCGGATGTACGCAGTATGGAGTTCAAAGTCACAAGTAGGTGAAAATTCTTTTAACCGTTTCATCATCATCAGTTGGTTGCAATCCACTGCTGCTGGTTAAATAGGTTTTTAAAAATATTCCTTGAATATATATTAAAATAAGCTTTTAACTATTTTAATATATTCCTTGGAATGTTCTTCAAGCCGCGGTGTTCCCTGATCGCTATGACATGTCCTTTTTTAAACGGGGTTTGAAAAGAGTTCTTTTTTCACGGTAAGCAGCGGCAAGACTGTATTCCGGCATTGTTGGTGTATATGAGCGGCAGTTACCGCAAGCTCGGCTGTCTATATTAAGCAATAAAAAAATTTCGCCACCCAGGGCCTATTTTCGTAGACTCGACATTAAAGACGAATTCAGACATTTCCTACATTTGTCCCTACAAACATTTATAAATTTGTACCTGGGACAGCCAAATGGTCGAAGGCGAGTCGGCCGTCTAAGGTACCGCTGGAGAGACGATGTCGAAGAGGATTGCGCGGACTTTTGGCACGGACGAATCGACCTATATTTTTTTTATGTGATAGGTGGCAGACGAGCAGACGGATCACCTGATGGACACCCGCATGGACACCCGCAACACTAGTGGAGTCACAAGTGCGCTGCCAACCTTTAAACTCCCCTTTCCCTCGGATTGGGCCTCCGGTACCCTCACTCACGCAGGGAAACACAGCACAGTGCTGCTTAACGCCGGTTTTCTGTGAGGCCGTGTTATCACTCCGGTCGAGCCGGCCCATTCTTACCAAAGCGTGGAAACCGTTTTTTTATGTTTTCTTGTTGTATTAAGATTGGACGTCAAAAAATCCTTAACACATCATTCGGGTGGGATTTGAACCCACAACCTTTTTTTTTCAAACCAGGAGAAATTATCTAAGCCACTGAGCTACCGAAGGAAAATGGAAAATAAATTTGCTAAATAATAATAAAACGTGTTTCTTTGTTTCACAAATAAGCTATCCATCTTTTTATTACAACCTTTATTAACGTTGGTACATCCATCCATTCATCACAATATCTTCACGTAGTATCGTTGGGAAAAAACAATTTAACAAGAGCTGTCAGAAGCTGCTTGTTGCCAAACGACGGACGGTAAACATTTGCAATTCATCAGCTCTCGATTAGATATCATTGTTTACTAAGCTGGGGTAGGTATAATGGAATAGGCAACAGTGAAGTTATTTGACGGCTTAAAATGATGCCTCCAGCGTCTATTTTTTTGTAATTTTCTTAGACTTAGGCGCGATACGACCAATGCTTATCCGTGGATAAATCTGTGGTATAACGTCAGATTTGTATGGCGCTGTCGCTATACCGTAGATTTAGTATCGGAATAAGGTTGGTCGAATCAGCCCTAAGCAGTTTATATAATACTGCACAGTGAAGTTTTATAAACAGAAAAAAAAATACTTAAAACTGCTATCTAATTTAGAATACATTTATAAAATATAGTGTTATATTATTACGCACACAGTAATCATCTACCTACCTTCTCATGATAAGAAAAAACCTGGGTACTTTGGATTAGGTAGATAAAAATAGGAAATGGTTGACTTTAGCTGTACTCAATTATATTTGGATAACATTATGATTTTTATCTATCACGCTAGGATTTCCGAGTTTTAATCTTCCATCAAAGATACCAACCTATTGACCAAAGGTCCTAGACATACCTAACGATATTAATCATTATTATTTCATATATTTTACGGAAACTTACAAACTTTACACTTTACAGACGCGCTTTGTTAGTGCGTCTCGAACGTTTCAAGCAGGACAAACACGTTATGGCACTTTTCGAGCATTTCAAGCATTAGAAACGGTCGTCATGGGTGCAGTGTATTGGACATTTTAAGCATTACAAACGCATGTCTCTGTCGCGTTCCGGGAGTTTTAAGCATTAAAAACGTACGTTTTAGGCGCGTTTCGTGCGTTCTAAGCATTACAAATGCACGTCTTATGCGTGTTTCAAGCATTATGAACGCGCGTAATATGCGCGTTTCCAGCGTTACAAGCATTTTATAAACGCATGTCTTTACGTGTTTAGGGCGTTTCAAGCATTATAAACGCAGGTCGTCGGCGCCTGTTAAAACGATCTACCTACACTTATCCTCCTTTAGTTTGAATTTAAATTTTAGTTGGGAAGACTCCATCAGCCTTATTTCTTTATACAGCATTGCACGGACATGTAGAGATAAATACCTATCATAGGTAAATATCCGATTTTAGGGTATATATCAATAAATACCTACACATTTTTAATCACCCAAATTTTTTTAAATGAGGAAGAAATAATTATTTTTACTAACTTGTAGTCCACTTCGAGCTTCAGCCAATTTCAATCGGAACTGGTTACAAATTTAACATACATGCAAGCCGACTCTCGACTATTTTAGCTTGTTTTATCTGACAGTTCTATTCCCTATATCGATGCTCAATAATGAGGTAACCTAGGCCTACCTAGATGATACTAAAATATTATGGTATGGCTGGCTATGCCAAAATTTAGCACATTCAGTAACGTGGTAAAAAAGACCTAACATTTTACTGTAGGCTATCTTTTATAAGAGTATACTGAGATAGTACTATCAATTACCAGCGAATCCACGTGAAGTCGTTGACATGAGTTTATCAGTCAACACTAATATGACCATGACCTCTTTTGTATAATGATTGGGTTGCATACAGAGGTCAAGCTTTATCAGTAAAGTGTGTTAGAAATAATAGTTCCGACTTTAGAAAATTTAAATAAGGTATATTAGTCTGAGTAGTTACATAATTTCGGATTTATGTATGTACGCCGTGATCTCGGTGTTCTGGGTTCGATTCCCGGGTCGAGCCAAAAGTATATTTCAAATTTTTCGAACATAGGTATCTCGGGTTTGTGATCACCAATCCGCATTTGGCAAGCGTGGTGACTAAGCGTAATCCCATGACCATCACCATCCCACGACTTGATTTATTTGATGAAGGCCTTTGCCCTGCAGTGGGACAGTATTAGGCTGATACTTTATGTTGTAGTCTGCGTGTGGTCGCCACCGGGTTAATTTTATTTTGGGATAAGTGGTAAACTATCATGGTGGTCCGTCTACTCAAGACGGACCACCATGATGGTTAGCGATTGCCGCAGCTGCAACACCAGGGTAGCAGTGGAGTTATAAAACTTGCTGACAACCTTTTCTGCTTTCCTCTGAACTGGTCTTTCTGTACTAATTTGACGAACACAATGCAGACGCTGAGAAATCCCGCTGAAAATCATAGAACTAAAATGTAAGATTCCTTGTGTCAGTGCTCAAATTCGAAGGTTGATGGCGACTCAAGCGCGCTTTTTTGGCTGACTTCTTTCGTGGCGCTGACTCTACAAGCCAGTTTTCTGTGAAGCCATGGCATCCCTCGGGTCATGCCGGCTTATACACGAAGCCGAATCCTGTTTCTTTGGTTATGAATGCAAAAGACCTATAGCCTCCTGACACCTAGCATTTTTTACAAAGGAGAAAATAAGTTAGACCTTTACGGCCGACTATTTTAGAAGAGTGACTTAAACTGTGACCGGACAGCCTTTACAAAGTACAAAATATAGCCCTTTACTTTTAGGCTTCTTTAAAAGGTAAGCTGTGATTGGTCTTTTTTTGTCACATGACAGTAAACCGATGTAAGGTGTATGTGTAGGTCGACGTGTGAGGTATGGCGAGAGGAGGTTAATTAAATTCCGATCATTTAACTCACTGTCTATATTGTCCAAATAAATCACTGGTTTACACAAATTTAGATATAGTTCTGATACAACAATGTCTGTGATCTGACTCCCGAAATAACTAAGTAAGTATGAACTAAACTGAGAATTTACAATTGAGAATTTAGAGAACCTGGAGAACCTGACCGTACCCAGTATAATGTGCGACTAAGGTGCCGGGCGCGCTGCGCCGCGTGGCTACATAAAAATGTGCGGTCAGCATTCTGTATACAATGTGTCGCTACATCACACCCTCTCTTTTTTAAGATTTTTTTACAAAAAAAATTTTCAAAACGAAATAAAAATTTATACTGAACCCTGATAATTTATACAATTCCAATTTGCTTGAACTCTAACTGTGCAACAAAGTATTACGTAAGTACATTGATAGAACTGACTTCTCATAGTGCAAGGTTTCAACTCACGGGTGCGATGTTTACATTAAAGTCTGTTACATTGTACGTCGACGCTTAAGGCGAATACATCTTGTTCTATTTATAGAACTGTTAAGGGTAAGCTTAAACAAACATTTTGAAAATATTGTTAGTAACATTTTTGAATAAATTTTATACGAATTACACTTGTTTTCCTTCTTTACCCAACCTTTACGTTAACATTAATAGGAAAATTTTATTACATTTGGTGAAACAAAAAAAATTACTTAAAAATACATTTTAGTAATTCTTAATCTTACGTTTACAATAATTAAACGTCTTTTTTTTTTCCTCTCCTCTCATACATTGCGGTTACTCTAACCGACTTTAAAATGTTTCTGGAGAAACATGACAAAAATGCACATGTATTAGGTAGTCGTTATGAAGGCATGCTCTGCAATAAAAAATAAACAGTACAAGACTCTGCAACACCCTTCACAACGACGCCACACACGAATATACGCAGAATTACTATTTCAAAAAACACAAAAATATGGAGAACTGTTAATTATTTTAGACAATATCACTTTAGACACAGATAACATTAATTTTTAAAGATATATTTTACTACACTTGGTACACTTTACGAATTATTTCTTTACACTGCTCCTGGCCTTGCCGTTGTTGCGTTAGTAGTTGTACGAGGAACTGTTTTAATCTCTGTAACTACTACTTTCGCTGCTTCTTTTCTAATCAATTTCCTTACACGATTCGCGCAGCCCCTACGTATGGCGTATAATAGGCCAATGCTTGCCATAATTATTAAGATTATCACTACGATTCCAAATATTTGAATATGACTTTGAAGTTTCTCGGCGCTTGCAACTTGCGCTTGAGCGCTTATAACAATATCTTTACTTTGGTAATTTCCCATATTAAACTATGTAATGTACTGTAGCAAAATAACTTCGTAAGTGTAACAAATGACACAGATTTCACATTATATTCACAATTATCATTATTACAGCAAAAATCGAACTGGTTGCTTAACTTGCCTACCGCTGCTTGTAGTTCTAATTATCGGTTTAAGCATATTTTGTTTACTATTGTCTTCACCTGACTTTACTTGCAACAATTTTGGTTCTGATTTGTTATTGACATTATCCGAATTCAAATCTTTTTTACTAGCATTATTACACTTTTTGTCGTTATTTAAGAAAGTATCTTCATTACCTTTAACTACATAAGCTGGTTTCAATCTATCGATGGATATGGTTGACTGTCGATCTGCTATCCTTATCACGTATGATTTAGGTGATCTGCTAATGACCTGGTAAGGACCGTTGTACGAAGGTGTTAAAGGTCGTTGTACCATGTCATTCCTAACAAAAACGTGTGTACAATTATTCAAATCCTTATGTAAAAATAATTTCTTGTCATTACTATTTCCTCTAGGTATTGGACTTAGGTTATTAAGTATTTTTCTTACTTTATTTACATAAGTAGGTTCATCACTTACTTTGACGGATTCGCTGTTATCGAAAAAATCTCCTGGTAAACGTATCGTATGTCCTAACGCTAATTCTGATGCGCTAACGTTACTATCACTTTTACAAGCGGCACGAAGTCCCAACATGACGGTTGGTAATTCGTCTACCCATGATGTATCGTTGTCTAATAAACGTGCTTTTAACGCGACTTTCAAAGATCTATGGAACCTTTCTATCATACCGTTGCTTTGCGGATGGTAAGCTGTTGTACGTATTTTCTTAATACCTAGGATGTTCAATAATGCTGTATAAAGTTCGCTCTCAAATTGTCTACCTTGATCGCTGGTGATCTTCTTAGGACAACCAAATCTACAAATCCAATTTTCATAAATTACTTTACCTATTGTTTCAGCTGTAATATCTTTGATTGGTATTGCTTCTGGCCAGCGTGTGAATCTGTCAATCATAGTTACTAAGTATCTGTAACCTTCCTCTGTGGTAGGTAATGGTCCTACGATGTCCACGTGAACGTGCTCGAAACGTTCGCTTGGTGGAAATATTCCTAAACGTGAAACGTTATGTCTATGAACTTTAACTTTCTGACATGATATGCATTCCTTACACCATTTATTAATATCCCTATTCATGTCAGGCCAAAAATATCTTTGTGTAATAATCTTCCTAGTGCTTCTAATTCCTGGATGACTAATGCTATGTGATTTGTCAAATACTAATTTCCTAAATTGTTCTGGTATGTACGGTCTTACGCAATCTTTATTAATGTTACAATAGATTGGACTGTTACACAAAGGTGAATGTATTCTTTGTAACCTTTGTTCTTTATTACTTCTAGCTAAGAAGTCGCTAAGTTGCTGATCTGTTTCCTGTGCTTGCGCTACTTCGTCGAAATCGATGTTAGTGGGACAAACAATTGACTCTACTGTTCTCGATAACGCGTCAGCGACTGCGTTATCGTTTCCTGTCACGTACTGTATGTTACTAGTAAATTCGCTGATATATAATAATTGACGTGTACGTCTAGGTGTTTCTTTGTCCGAACTATGTTTACTAAAGGCGTATGTTAATGGCTTATGATCCGTAAAAACTGGTAATTCCCTTCCTTCTATAAGGTTCCTGAAATGTACGATACCTAAGTATATTGCCAACAGTTCTCGATCGTACGTACTGTATTTCTTTTGAGTACTAGTTAATCCTTTTGAGAAATACCCTAATGGTTGCCATTTATCATTAATTTTCTGCTGTAACACGGCTCCTACGCCTGTGTTCGAAGCATCACAAAACAAAGCTAAACTAGTTTGAGGTAATGGATACGATAACATACTTGCGTTAGCTAAACTATTTTTACATTTCTCGAATGCTTCTATAGATTCCTGATTCCACTCTATTTTAGTTTTGTCCCTTGTCTTAGTTTTATGCAAATATTTATTCAATAATACTTGATGATCCGCTGCGTGGTCTAAATGTGATCTATAAAAATTTATCATGCCTAAAAATCTGCGCAGCTGTTCGATTGTTTCTGGTCTTGGAAATTCTTGTATAGACTTTACTTTCTCTTGCATGGGCAAAATTCCATCTTTATTCACTTCGTAACCTAAAAATTCTATAGTGGATTCGCCAAAAGAACATTTCTTTAAGTTAATCGTAATTCCATATTTTTCGAATCTCTCAAACACTTTTTCTAGATGTTGCTTGTGCAACGTGACGTCATTGGTCGTTGCCAATATTACGTCATCGATGTAACAAAAAAGAACTGAACTATTATTTGAATTACTGTCCTCTAAAATTTCTATTCCCTGCAAAACTGTGTTATTCATCCATCTCTGAAATGTTTGCGCGGCGTTACGTAATCCAAAACTCATTTTAACAAACTCAAAAAGACCAAAAGGTGTCGTTATAGCTGTTTTTTCTATATCCTCCGCTTTAATAGCAATATTATGGTATGCTCTATTAATATCTAATTTCGTGAAAATAGTCTTCCCTGACAAACCGTATGTGAAATCTTGAATTCTGGGAATGGGGTATCTGTCTGGCTTAGTTACAGCGTTTAATCGCCTGTAATCTCCACAGGGACGTATTTGTCCATCTTTTTTCGCTACTACATGCAAAGGACTGGCCCAAGGACTTTTTGATGGTCTACATATTCCTAATTCCATCATCCTTTTGAATTCGTCTTTAACTACCTGATAACGATGTGGCGGTAAAGGTCTAGGCTTCGCGAAAATGGGGGGTCCTACGGTCTCTATATGATGGTACGTATCGTTACTATTATTTTCCTTATAATTCACAGGCTTAGTAATATCTGCGTATTTTTTTAGCAATTCGTGGAATGTGTTGTCCCTACGAATACTAGAAATACTCGGCTCAATACTACATAATACCTTTCCATACCGTTCAAAACTAGTCAGACCGTCAGTCAACTTTCCATTGCCTAAATCGACAATCAAATTATGTGTCTTTAAAAAATCAGCCCCAATAATCGGTTGTTTTACATCGCTTATTATAAAATTCCATTTAAAACTTCTCCTGAGACCTAAATTTAACTCTAAAGATACAATTCCATAAGTTCTAATTTCAGTACCGTTTGCAGCATAAAGTTTGTACTCACATTGCTTGTTGACCTTGTTACGATTCACTTTGCTCGCTGGTATCACTGAGACGTTTGCACCTGTATCTATGAGATATGACATACCACTGTTGTAGTCCTTGACGCATAATCGGTGATTGGTATCCGTCGTGCAGCTGTTCACCGTACCCGGCTGCATCGATCCTAGTTTCCCGAGCCATGTTGTTGCTGCTGCTGTTGTTGTCGGTTTGACCAACTACATGGTAGCGTGCAGGTCCTCGCTCTTTCACGAAAACGGTAATGGTGATTACACAACCAATCTGAGCTCTGTGGCGTTCGTCGTGGTGCTGACGTATTCCGTCCTCTCGACCTCGAACTGCTCATTTGCCTTTCTCTATACTTTCCCGATCTACGAAACGGACTTCTACCTCTGGATCTTATTGTATTCACTTCTTGCTTTAATTTACTTATCTCCATTGTCAAATCATGCATATGTTTTACTAAATCTGTGTTATCTACTGTAGGATTACTCACTGTGGCTATCTCTCCCGATTTCAAGTTTTCCATAACCTTGTCTGCGATTGCTGATAGATCTTCCAACCTCGTGTCTCCGCTGACAGCTAAAACTGCTCTCACATGAGCTGGTAAGCGGTTTATCCATAATTTCTTTAGAGGTTCCTCTGAGATGCCAACATTTTTCGCCAACTTTGTCATCTTTCTTAGTAACTGCGAAGGTTTCTGTGATCCCAAATCCATGTCACTCACTAATTTTTGGAATTGTGACTCAGCACTCTCTTCATAAACAGCCAATAATCTGTTTTTCAACGTGTTATATTTCTCGATAGGCGGTGGCGTCTCGATTAAATCGCTAACCTGCCTGAGTGCGTCTCTGTTCAACTTCGCTATAGCCATTTCGAACTTTACGCTATCGCCTTGTTTCTGCGGTGCCATGATCATTTCGAAATGTGCAAACCATACTCTGGGCATGTCGGCCCAAAATTCTGGTATTCTCGACTGCACTGACACCATGCCGATATCGAACTTTTCTTCCTTCGGAGTTGTGCCTCTTGGCATGTGAGTTTCTTCGTATTATTCATTCATTTTTCACAGAAATAGTCTTATCAAGTCTCAAAAAGTGAAAACCTCACACGTGTTCTCGAAGCGCGTGTTTCTGTCCGGTCAGGTTCGCGCTGTGAGCCGCACACCGGAAACGCGTGGTCACCACTGTAAGGTGATGAGTATGTTGACGTGTGAGGTATGGCGAGAGGAGGTTAATTAAATTCCGATCATTTAACTCACTGTCTATATTGTCCAAATAAATCACTGGTTTACACAAATTTAGATATAGTTCTGATACAACAATGTCTGTGATCTGACTCCCGAAATAACTAAGTAAGTATGAACTAAACTGAGAATTTACAATTGAGAATTTAGAGAACCTGGAGAACCTGACCGTACCCGGTATAATGTGCGACTAAGGTGCCGGGCGCGCTGCGCCGCGTGGCTACATAAAAATGTGCGGTCAGCATTCTGTATACAATGTGTCGCTCAACCGACAATATCTTCACACATTTCCGAAATATTCGGTCCTTTTTCAAAACAATGGCAGCACGTGGTTTGCGAGGTAAGTAAAAATTAAAATATTGTTGGTTTTTAGAAAGTTGCCAGTTTACAAGTTTGGTAAAGAGGAACGATAGGTTTTTTTATGTGATAGGTGGCAGACGAGCAGACGGATCACCTAATGGTAAGCGATTGCCGCCGCTCACGGACACTCGCGACACCAGTGGAGTCACAAGTGCGCTGCCAACCTTTAAATCTCCCTTTCCCCAGGATTGGGCGTCCGGTACCTTCATTCACGCAGTGCTGCTTCACGCCGGTTTTCTGTGAGGCAATGGTATCTACTTCATCGAGCTGGCCCATTCATGCCGAAGCGTGGCATGAATAACAGTAAAAAGGTATTATTACCTGTAAAGATATCTCTGGCTTATTTATTGTCATCACGAAGTCCACTTCTGGACATAGAATAAGGTCAAGAAATCTTATTGCCATGATAAACAAGCAACAGAATAGGTAAATTTACTAAATACCTATTTATATTGTGTTATGCGTATTTGTTTGATAAAAAGTATTAAACTATGCGCATTTTGTTTATAATATGTAAATATTATGACGTAAAGTCATACGATTTAATACAAACATTGCTAAATCTGCGTTATTTTGTTATCAAACAATATTATCGTGCACAATAAAAGTTTGGTTATTGACGCGCGTAGCAACGAGAGCGAAATAGACAAAACATTTAAACAGGCAAATACCTATCTGTTAACATTTCGACATAGAAACAGGATTTTTTCTTGTTATTGTAAAAAGAGAACTTCACTAAATAAATTCGCCAATTTTAGCACCTATTATTTATTAGTGTATAATATTGTGTTTATGTATTAGCATTATAAATATTTTAATATATATATACGTTTCACTTTTATTTCCCTTTTTCAATATTGCACCACCTACCCCTCCTCTGCTATCAAATGTCCTTTGCCTGAAGGTTGTCTGGTAAAAATCGCTTCCAGCGATAAGACCGCTGAAATTGTACAATTAAGTTTCTGTAATGCCTAGATTTTAATGTTGTGTTTTTTTTTGTGCAATAAAGTATATCTATTTATCTATCTTTCACGATCGCTATTTTAACTAGACAGATGTGTTAGTTACACTTGTTTTAACTGAAGTCAAGGATTCGATACAAAATTTTTGAACATTAGAAGGTTTGTGATCAACAATCCGCATAAGCGTGGTGATTAAGCCTGATCCCATCATAATAGTGTTTTTTTTTACATTATTGCGGACAAACGAGCAGACGGCACACCTGATGGAAAGTGATCACCGCCGGCCATGGGCTTCTGCAACACCTGAGGTATCACATATGCATTGCCAACTCTTAAGAAAGGAATAAACCATTTTCTTGAAGGTCACCAGGTCTTATCTGTTCGGAAACACCACTTGACTTGATTTCTATGTTGGAGGCCTTTGCCTTTCAGTGGGACAGTATATAGGCTACTTTACTAACAAGATGTGAGCTTGTCTTCAAACGATTTTAAGCGTAGAAAGTTAGACATGACTCTTCCTAGAATTGTTCAGTGGGGTTTTTGCCAAATCCTTGACTATCAAAATTGAGTACAGCCACTTAACACGCAACGTCTCAGTTGAGAACTACCATTCGTCACGAACATTGTAGTCTAAGAGACAATGTACAGACCGCCATACATCAGGTTACTTCCGTCTGTCAAAATACCTCAATTGATATGAAACCTAACGTTCATTAACGTTAACCCACAATCTCACCTGGTGGAAAGTGGCGATGAGGCCTAGGATGATACGCGTTTGCCTAAAAGATGCCTGTTCACTCTTGTTCTGTATTTTTTCTTTAAACAACGAAATAATAATGTATTAAATACAACCTAATAATTGTGAACATGTAAGCATGATTAACTTGGTTCAATTCACCTGTCCTGTAAATCCCCCGGTGCTGTAATCAATCAATCAATCAAATAATTCTTTATTTGCATAGGCTTGTACACAGCACTTACAAATCGTCATACATTTGAATGATTTAAAACTATTTACAAGTACTAATGTAATAATTTACATATTAATACATAAAATATGCTAAAAAAAGTAAATAAACATAATGAGATTCTACCACCGGCTCGGAAAGTTGTTTCTGGTCGAAAAGATCCGGCAAGAAACTCGCCAGTTACTCTTTTTAATCGCCAACTTTTTATACAATGGTTTATTATCCTCATACCGAGTCATACAGTCTAATGCAACACAAAATATAATGAAGCAAATTAAAAGCTAAATATGAGGTAAACCGAAGCGGACCAGTCCCCAAAGGTGGCACCTGTTCACAAGTATGACGTATGTGTCAGTCATCATTTCACTCAACCATATGAGAGGGAATGTAATGACCCGCTACATAACGCCACCACCTCAGAGACATTTGAGTGAGCACGACTACTTAGGATCCCCTCATAGGTCACAGAGTAGTAGTTACTTTATCCAATACTAATAAACTACAGGACGAGGTGTACAATAGTAGGTGGTTAGCATCTTGTCAATTGTTGAATAATCAATACTAATCAATAGTAAAGGTTGGAGATCGCTTCGCGGCAATCGCTTTGAGATCGAGATTCAATTACGATTCCTCGTGCGACATTAAAGTTGAACATAGTGATGTCGTACATTCATCCATACAAATCTCGAAATTCGATATCAATGTCGAGTGTACGAGAATATGCTCCCTGGATAACGATCAAAGCGCACTCTGGAATTATTATCTTTTATAGTTACACAGTATATTGGCTCTCCTCTTGGCCTATTGGTAAGCAAGAGAAGAGCCCTTGTTGCAATTACAAAGGAATATATTTATTATTTCGCCAAGCAGAAAAATACATAACTAGTTTTTGTTGAGCTCTCTAACTATTTCCAGACTTGGAGTCTACAAGTCACCCATTTCGATGATTGCACTTTGTTGAACTCGTTTAGCTAATCGACACTGACGGAACCCTTATAATGATCCAATGCTAGGGGAATAATACATAGCTACCTATTCTGCATACCAAATGCTCAATACGTTACAATTCTGTATCAAATTCAAAAGCTATATGCAAATGTTGATGGCACAAGTCATTCTATGAAGTCGGTGATGAGGTCGATGATTCTTAATCTTTTCAGCAAGAGTAAATTTCTGTTTAGCCATGGACCAATTAATATATAGTAAGAAGATAGGCAGAATGGCGGAGACCCATGTTGTGAAGGTACTGTGTTATTACGCAATGTGGGATAGTGAAAATATTACGCATTTATTCATCTTGAATCTCGTAACTAGGACTGCATTTGTATCATATTTCTACAACTATTTGATTCAAAGTTAAATGCGGTTAAAAATAACGTTGATTTATCGATAACAAAACGCAAAAAATGGCGTTAAGCAGAATTAACCATAGATATAATATGAATATAACAAAATGCTAGAAACGTCAATTATAATTTTTTTAAAAAGTTATTCGGCACTCGGCAAAAGTCGGAACTGATGCTGTTTCCTTTACAAGTGACAATGTTTTTGACATTTTCCCATAGGAATAGCCCCCTTGTCAATGTCATTGAAGTGCCTTATGATCACAGTGGCACTGTATTTTCCTTCGACTATAGGCAACGAATGGACGACATTTTGAAATTGCTGACCTATGAACCAATGGACAACATTTCAAAATTGCTAAGCTCTGAAACAAAAAATACCATTTCTTTATTTACTTTTCCACTGCGCGAATATATATTTATTAATTTTTTATATTGCTTATTTACTGAGAAAAAAATAAAGACTAAAAAACGTAAGATGACGTCATCGGACGGCAGAATGTAAAATATTTCTTTGCTTAGCACCTTATAGTTCAATATTTACGAATTGCCAAACCTTGTCATTACCGTCATTACCGTCAATAAATCGTGTGCTTGTACGTGCGCGTGCGCGTGTGCGCGTGCGCGTGCGCGTGCGCGTGCGCGTGCGCGTGCGCGTGTGCGTGCGTGTGCGTGTGCGTGTGCGTGTGCGTGTGCGTGTGCGTGTGCGTGTGCGTGTGCGTGTGCGTGTGCGTGTGCGTGTGCGTGTGCGTGTGCGTGTGCGTGTGCGTGTGCGTGTGCGTGTGCGTGTGCGTGTGCGTGTGCGTGTGCGTGTGCGTGTGCGTGTGCGTGTGCGTGTGCGTGTGCGTGTGCGTGTGCGTGTGCGTGTGCGTGTGCGTGTGCGTGTGCGTGTGCGTGTGCGTGTGCGTGTGCGTGTGCGTGTGCGTGTGCGTGTGCGTGTGCGTGTGCGTGTGCGTGTGCGTGTGCGTGTGCGTGTGCGTGTGCGTGTGCGTGTGCGTGTGCGTGTGCGTGTGCGTGTGCGTGTGCGTGTGCGTGTGCGTGTGCGTGTGCGTGTGCGTGTGCGTGTGCGTGTGCGTGTGCGTGTGCGTGTGCGTGTGCGTGTGCGTGTGTTTGTGTGTGTGACATCGTAGCTCCCGAACAAATGAACTGATTTTGATTTTGTGTTTTTATTTGAAAGATGAATAAGAGGAAGTGCTCTTAGCTATGTCGGATAAAAATCGATCCAAGTTGGCCGCCGTCACAAAGATATGGATTGTATGAACACACCTCCCACAGTATGAGTTTCATATAAAAGGGCTTGAGTTGCAGAATATATTTATTGGAACAATTTCAAATCCAAGGTTTTTTTAATGTTACATTTTTAAAATGTTCAATTTGAAAATTTTATACAATATTTCACAACATCACATATGTAAGTATGCCTCGGTGGCGCAGTGGTTAGTGGGTCGCACTTTAAAGCGACGGCTACGTAAGAGGTCCCTGGTTCGAACCCCGGATCGCGCCAAAAAAATGTATTTACCTAAGTTTTCGGTAAAAAATCTTAGTGGCAGCCCGGAGTCTGGAAGTTGGCGGTCTAGTACCCCTATGCCTCGGAAAGCACGTTAAGCTGTTGGTCTTGCGCTCAATCCCTCTTCGGTCGTGTCACAAGAGTGTCCCATCGGAATAAAAGGGTAAAGGGAATAAGTATATAAATAAGTAAGTTGGCCGTGTGGTCCCCGGCAGAGTAGAATAGGCCACCCTCACTCTTACCGAGGTGTCGTAAAAGGCGACTAAGGTAAAGCTGCTGGCATCATCATCAGCACCCAGAGAAGGAAAACTCTGCATTTATGTCAAAACCCTCGCCAACCCGTCTGCCAAGCGTGGTGAGTATGGCAATTACCCTTCATGTGATTGAGGGAGGCCCGTGCCCCAGCAGTGGGGACTTAAATGGGCTGACGATGTGATATAAATAAGAGAAAAAGGGAGGCGTACGTGGCTGATCGTTGAGATTGGCCGCCGTAGCCGTGAATGGTTGGAGGATATTATTATACATTGATCAGACTCCGAGATAGGTAGCGCAATATAATACTCGTAGGTATTGATATATACCAATTGAAATATTATATCTCACAAACACTCACTTATAGGTACGCCATAATAAATAGTTACACGCAACGCATACACATACTCACACACACACACACATACACTACAAACCTACTTAGTTACACGCTCCATCAAGTGCACACAAATATGCTCTACGCTTACTTATTTACTTATTTATTTACTTTCAAACATCACACGCACGCACTTCACACGTATTCCTATTTTAACTTTTTGTTATCTACTTTATTATTTTATTATACGGGTCTCTAAGGTGATTTCTTTATTGATATTTAAGAATAATGTAACCATCGCTGTTGGGTTTGCAATTATTAATTAAGTCGATTATAATTGTATTAGCTTAAGCCTATTGTAAACTTGTTTGTTGGTTCTTTGCAATAAAAAAAAATCAAAATTCATTAATGCATTCCATATCTCACAGGGAAACTATGCGCAAGAATTTCGCTTCACCCTCGTAATTTAGTAACAACTGTTTTTCCATGAAAAGCATACAGACCGAGATTAAACTCAATTTTTACACAAAGTTCAATATCCATTATTCGTGTTCCTTTATTGGTGCGTGAAAAGAGAAAAAAAATCCTATGTTATATGATTTTTCGAACATGTTGTTTGAATATTATGTAAATGTTAATACAACCGTTATTAAGGAGAAAACACACCGATGTTCGAGCCAAAAATAAATATTAAGGCGACGTGTAGCCCTAACTAGCGACTCTCCTAGTCGCTCCCTCATTTGAGGATCGTGGTCACTGGAACTTATCAACCAAACAAACTTTCTCCATTGATTCCGATTGGAAGTAGCCTTCACCACGTCGTAGATAGTAACTAGTGACACCAATCGATTTAATTTGTTAGCTGCTAAAAGATCCGGTTTCATCGTCAGCCCATTTAAGTCCCCACTGCTGGGGCACGGGCCTCCCTCAATCACATGAGGGGTAATTGCCATACTCACCACGCTTGGCAGACGAGTTGGCGAGGGTTTTGATATAAATGCAGAGTTTTCCTTCTCTGGGTGCTGATGATCATGCCAGCAGCTTTACCTTAGTCGCCATTTACGACACCTCGGTAAAAGTGAGGGTGGCCTATTCTACTCTGCCGGGCACCACACGGCCAAAAAAGATCCGGTTTAGTAGCTAACAATTTAAAACGATTTCCGAGCGAGAGTCTCTAAGCAAACATTTACACTATTTATTGAATAATTGTGCACAAGGTGGACCGATGATCTGGTGAAGATCGCGGGAATCCATTGGATGCGGGCGGCACAGGACCGATCTGTGTGGGAACATTGGGGGAGGCCTATGTCCAGCAGTGGACGTCTATTGGCTGAAATGATGATGATGATGATGTGCACTACTTTTTGATCTGTTTTTGCACTCGAAAATTGGATTAAATTGACCATAAGTGGCCGTTTTTAGCGGTAATTCAAATTTCAAGTACAAAAGCAGACTTAAAAGTTTAGTAAGTATAAGTATTAAATAAATAGTACAAGTGTTTTCCGAGAGGCTGCAGCTTCGAAATTGTTAAAAAGATATCTGGTTTAGTTGCTAAAAAAGTATTTAAGTCAACTGGCATCGCTAGTGTGCCCTACCCGTCACCTTAAAGCTTAGTTATGCCGAATAAAGAAACCGAGTCGCAGAAAAGTGTGTTTTTATTCCATATTTGGCTTCTAAAAGTACTTATGAAAGTCAAATGATGTTTACACCTCAGCAAAACAGGCTACACTTGCATATATTATAGTCAACACAGGAAAAAAAGAACTTGAGTATGTTTTGTCGTATTTTTCGATCTCAGTCCTGTTACAAAGACTTTATAATTTTAAGCAAAGTAACTTCTTCATTTTTCCAGACGGACTTCGGTATTTTCAAACATTATTTTATTATTAAACTGAATAAACCAATTACAAGTTTTCACTTATAAAAAAATAAAGCATAGTAATAAAATGTTCTATCCGCACAAGTTACCTACTCGATATTATTAAAAAACTCGTCACACAGAAATCTTTTTAGTTGTGCAACACTGTCGTTAAAGAGGTCTATATAAAGATTTTGAGAGCTTTTGCTAAATTTGCTAGCTGCTCTTAAAATGAATGCATTTTGTCTATAAGTGGTGGTCACTATGGGCACGTGCAGAAGTTCCGGATTCCTCAACGGTTTTGCAGGCGCACGGAAGGATAATTTATTAAACAGTTCCGGACAATCCACCGACCCATTTGCGTTTTAAATAAGTAAACTACGTCAGCTAAGTCCCTGCGTTTCGGAGTGGAAGTATGTGATGACGTCTGCAACGCAATTGTTAACTAGCATCATATTTCCTATTTCTAAATTACAGGTATCTGAGAAAACGCTGCTTCATGACCGACAATATGGTTTCAGACCGAAACGGTCCACGGGCGATCTTCTAGCGTACGTATCGCACCTCTGGGGGGAGGCTATGGAGAAGCATGGTGAATCTTTGGCAGTTAGCTTTGATATCGCCAAGGCTTTCGACCGTGTTTGGCATCGTTCGCTTCTCTCCAAGCTTCCGGCATACGGTCTGCCACCTCGCTTAAGCGATTGGGTTGCGGGATTTCTGGAGGGTCGTAGGATTCGTGTTCGCTGTGATGGACGTGCTTCTTGCTTCCTTCCGATAAATTCTGGAGTGCCTCAAGGTTCCATCCTGTCGCCGACATTGTTTCTTCTGCACATCAATGACATGTTATCATGTGATAACATCCATTGCTATGCAGATGACAGCACTGTCCATGCACGCTATTTCGGAAGACCTGCGGCAAAGCAGACCGATACCGAGGAAAAGAGAAATCTTCTTGTTACTGAGCTTGACGGGGTCCTGGACCGCATTTCCAAATGGGGTGCTAGCAATCTTGTCGAGTTTAACGCCAAGAAAACACAGGTGTGTGTATTCTCTGCTAAGGTGTCACCTTTCCTATCCTATCCCACTCTTCAGAGCACCCTCTTACCAATATAGGATAGTCTCAGCATCCTTGGCATCGATGTTCGTAGCAACCTAAATCAACGGGACTATATCGAGAGCGTAATAAGAACTGCTTCCCGTAAACTCGGGATTCTGAACAGAGTGAGACGATATTTTACTCCGGCGCAGCTTTGTCTTTTGTACAAGGCACAGGTTTGCCCGTGTGTGGAATATTGCTCCCATCTCTGGGATGGTTCTGCTAAGTACTTGCTAGAGGCTCTCGATTGGTTGCAGCGACGTGCTATCCGTATTGTTGGAGATTATGAGGTGACTAAGTCCCTAGAACCTCTTCAGCTACGTAGAGACATTGCCAGTCTAAGTGTTCTCTACCGCCTCTATTATGGGGAATGCTCTGATGAGTTATTTCAACTGCCGACAAACTGCTTCACAGTTTGGCAGATATGAAAATTGTAATTTGTGAATTTACTTTAAATAAATAAATAAATAAAAAAAAAACTTATCCCATCCTCCCCTTTCCACTTCCGAACAACACAGTGCTGGACAGCGTTGCCATCCGCATACCATCCAGACAATAGCGGCGCGCACCAAGAGGTTTGGCTCCTCGTTCCTGCCCCGAGCCATCAAGGCATGGAATGCCCTCCCAGCTCATGTGTTTCATCCTTCATACAATCCGGGGTCTTTTAGGCGGGGCGTGAAATGGCATCTCAGCAGGCCATTAGGGGGGTGAGGATGGCAGACACAATGGGTACTTTTTAGTTCTTCTGTGCCTGTCAGCCTCATATTTGGATTTCACGGCCGCTTACCACCAGGCACGTTGGGTTCCATATTTGTGACGCGTATTCCAGGTGGCTGCGAACAAAAGTACAGTAAAGGATTTTAACAGTTTTTGGAACTCAGACGATGCTCTTAAGACAAACCCTAGGGCCCTGGATGCCTTCTTAACCACAGAGTCAACGTGGTAATCAAATAATAGCTTACTGTACGGAAGAACAGTGTCGAGGTGTACCTGCGAGCACCTCGGCGTCATGCTGAGTGGAAGCCCTTTTAATGCTTGATTTGTTTGAATTGTATCATCAAAGTATTCCTACCTTGGTTTTTTTACGTGTTTTATATCAAAAATTCAAAAGTACTTTATTTGCATAGGCTTATATACAGCTCTTACAAATAGTCATACATGAAAAATATAAATTATAACTATGTATATTATACATGTAATTACACATATAGGTCGATACAAAAAAATATACTAAGAAATGAATAAATATAATGTGATTCTACCACCGTAATCGGAAAGTTGATTCTGACGAGAAGATCGGGCAAGAAACTCGGCAGTTACTCTTTTAAATCGCCAATATTTTTATAAGTACAGTATCATGGGTGTAGGCGAACAGTTTATCATTTCCACAAATTCTTGTCATTTAAGTAATAATTAACTGTATAATAGGCTTTTGCCATTAAATAGTTTATGATTTGCAACCTGTATTAAGCACTGAATAAATATTCTTATTCTTATTCATACGTGAATAACAGCTGTTCCAACTGAACTACCGAGGGTATTGGGAACTATGCGAACTTTTGAAAGTCCTTTTTTTTGGCGTGATCCTGCAAAGATGCATTTAAAAATTGTACAAGCGCATTATTTTCTTACTCCAACTAGTTTTCATATAGAAATCTCGATGTTTCTGTACCCTAAGCCATCCGGTTTATGATCACGTGACGATAATGTCACCCTAAACATTTACTAGCTACAGTTCTTTCCGTGATAAAAATCTTTTGTCAGAGTTATGTAGCCGGAATCCGTATTTTTTCCGATAGATATGAACGGAAAATATCACGCACGCTAGATAAGATAGCTAAAGAAAGCATGAAAGTTACTATGTTGGTACTAAAAATGACGATAGCCGTAAGAGTTTTCCAAGTTATTATGAGAATTCTTGTTATAGAACATAGTTTTTTTGCAAAGAGCAATGGCTAAGATGGTGGTGACACGAACAGGTCGACCTATATTTATTTTTACACGATCTATATTTAACATAAATACATAGTCAGAAATTGTAGACACAAAGCTATCTTAACTATTATTTTACATCCATATTTAGTATTTAAGGTGACGGATAGGGCACACTAGCGACGCCAATCGATTTTAAGTGTTTACCTTCTAAACCGGATCTATTTAAAACAATTTCGGGGTTATAACCTCTCGGCAAACACTTATACTGTTTACTAAATAGCCATGCACAAATGTTGTGTCCGTTTTTGTACGCGAAAAATTGATTCACGCCAAAGGTACGCGTGGATCCAAAATTTGTGCATGGTTATTTATTAAATAGTATAAATGTTTGCCGAGAGGTTGTAATCCCGAAATTGTTTAAAATAGATCCAGTTTAGTATCTAAAAATTAAAATCGATTGGCGTCGCTAGTGTGCCCTACCCGTCACCTTAAGCGCTTTTACCAACAATACGATTGCCTCAGTGATTCTATTTCAAGTAAACAGAAAAAGAATACAGAAACTCATTAAAGTTTAACTGTATCTGAGAAATAAATAATAAGACAAACAAAATAAAGCTAAAAAAGTATTTTAGCATGACAGAAAGACAATGGTAGTTTTTGTTGCCTCAAAGAAAATGAAAGCTGGTTTTAACCCCCGACGCAAAAATGACGGGGTGTTATAAGTTTGACGTGTCTGTGTGTGTGTGTGTCTGTCTATGGCATCGTAGCTCCCGAACAAATGAACCGATTTTGGTTTTGTTTTTTTTTTTGTTTGAAAGATGAATAAGGAGGGAGTGTAAGAACACTCCTTGATCCTCTTGGATCGATTTTTATCTAACATAGCTAAGAAGCTATGTTAGATAAAAATCGATCCAAGATAGCCGCCGTCACATAGATTTGGATTTTATGTTTTAACACAACTCACACAATATGGGTATCATATAAAAGGGCTTGGGTAGCAGAATATATTAATTGTAAAAAAATTAAAATCCAAGATGGCCGCCGTCAGAAAATGACGAATAACCTATTTTGTTTGTTGTTCTAACTGCCTCAATATAGGTATCAAATGAAAGAGCTTTAGTTGTGTCGGGGGTCTTTTAAAATTTTTCGTAACAAATTTTATTTAAGAAAGTCCCAAGTCCCTTTCTAGCTAAATAGAAACAATCTTAATGTCATTAACTGTAGCTTACGCTTGTTTTAGTAAACGTTCAGCTACACCTGTGTTTGCAATAAAGACAACGGGACCTTAATAAGAAGAAAATTATGCTAAACGAAAATACAATCTTGAATTCGCTGAGAAAATTGAACTAAAGAATAAAATGGTAATACAATCTTTCCCCTAGAAAAACTCAAAGGATTGTAATACGACACACAAAAACATCTGATTGCTAAGCTAAGGGGTGTTTTTAAATAAAATCACATATTTAGTTACTACAATCTGTAATTTTTTCACAAATGATATTAACTAAACCTGTTGGACATAACAATCGACGCCCCGTTTGGATCAGGGTAGTGAGCGCTGACTCTGGTGCAAGGGTTGCGGGTTCGATCCCCGCAAAATACATACATTTGTGTGCATGAACATATCTATTTGTATTGGTCTGGGAGTTATCTATGTACTATAAGTATGTATTTACAAAAGAAAAGTATTATATGTACCACATGTGTGTACCACCCGTAACACAGGTGCTTGAGCTACCTATCTTGGAGTCAGATCAATGTGTATGATGTTTTAAAAATATTTATTAAAAAAAAGAGAAATTATTGTCATTCTATTCCTTTGTTGTACACATCTCGTAATACCTAGTTTTTAAGTTTTAAGTTTTAAGCAATATAAGTATATTCATTGATTCATTCTATTTTAAAACATACTGTTTTTCAAAATTTTTCGGACACGCCACTGATGGATGGATTTTTTGCAAGTGTGAGAATATTTTAAAACATACTGTTTTTCAAAATTATACGGACACGCCACTGATGGATGGATTTTTTGCATGTGTGAGAATATTAATGATCGATTTACTTTTTCATCCACAAAGCATAGCATTAATTTTCAATCCGTACCTTCTTTATTACGGCTTAATTGTGCCAGACTTCTCCTATTGAAAGGTAAGTGTTATAATAATTATCTGCCACAATAGATCATCTACTAGTCGCATTGGCTTTGAGACGCAAGGCTCACCCCATTTCTATCAAATAAATATAATATTTATTAAATGACACAAAGGATTAAATAGACGATCACCTCGCATTAATCCAGCGATTTAGCAGCGGTTGAAACTACATAATCATTGCACTTGGTGAGATAATTCCTCCTGCTGAAAAGTTTTCATCTGGAGTTGGCTTAATTTGTAACAAGAATCTGCGAACCAATGGATGGAAACGATGAATTCGCAATCGAAATTGTGGCTCATCTGAGTTAAGCTTTTTTCTTTTCTATTTACATACGTTTTCGATTCTTCGACGGGGCGGATTCGAACAACATGACATTTATAAGAGAAAAACTATCTGCAGGATATTTTTTTCTGTTACTTACTCTATGTATTTAATAAACGAAATTGTGTTCGTCCAAAGCCGGTATAAATATAACACGTCTCACGAAGTCACAAGTGAATAAGCGAATGACATTGTAAACCGGCAAACAACAAAATGTATTGTTTAGTTGTTCATCGTAATGGCACCAGGATATTTTTAAGAAGAATTTTTAAGATTTTCTTAAGAAAGAGTTATACAGGTGATGTCAAAAGTCAAAAACAGCGTTGACAATGACAATGCGATTTTAAATTACTATGGGATATTAGTTATGCTGTCAAAATTGGCGGTTAAACGATTTACTATAAAATAGGCGTTGACTGTTGGATGAGTTAATTAATAGAACGGATTATTATTTTACAGTGCATATAACTGCACTATACTATAGATTTATTATTGGACAAAGATTGGTCGAATCGGGCCGAAGGGTGTATAGATTTATCGTTCGTGATTGGATGAATCGTAGCATAGTGCAAGTGATTGGGAACTTTTACTACCAACAAATAGCGCGCTAGTTTATGTAGTCGGTCGATGTCAGCTCAGTGGATGAGAATGTGCACTAAAGTACAGTCACGTGCACCATTAAGTATACCTTATTGTTCTGCATTTAAGAGGCGAGGCTGTTACATTTCACGGTACATACATTATGATAATCAAACGACCAAAGACCAAAGAATTTAGGTAAATAAGTAAGTGTTGCTAAAAATTTCATTAGAAGTTTCACACTTTCCTTCTAAGTATACTTACGCTACATCTCAGTTTATGCAAATGTGAACTACAGGTAACTTCTGTTTTAAGGCGTATCCATTTTATGTGGAGTATATGATCTTATGTAGAGAACTTTACGTCTGACATTAGCATGAAGATAGGAATGAATGCTACTAAAAATACATGCATTATTATTTACAAAAGTACTATATGTTTATATTTGTAATTCCGTTGCTGGTTCTAATATCCGTAACACAGGTGCCTGAGCTACCTATTTTGGAGTCCGATCAATGTATACGAACCCGGGGGGAGGGTGAGGATTGTAACGGGAGTTAAAAGGTTGGCAATGCACTTGTGACTCCACTGGTGTTGCAGCGGGGGTTGCGGTGTTTGCACTTAGAAAAAAGCATTTAGGTAAATTATATAAAACCACTGCCAAGTTTCATCTCACATTTTGCTAATTCATCGGTACGTCTACAGAAAGATTTCATCTACCCAGATGAACTTTTTCACACACTAAGCCCTAATACAAGCTGATGTTATCAGCATACTCCCATAAATTAGACGAAAGTCATTTCAGAGATATATCTAAATTAGTTCTGTGTGACCAACCTCCGTCTGTCAGACTTACTTGACTGAACTTACTGATTAATGGATGGCGTTGTTTTGTCCTTACTTTGTATTAATTATGGAAAGATGAAGGGCTGACCGCGCTGAGCGTTGGTGGAGCGTGGGATGCGCGCCCGGGGCGTTCTTGCTGCGTTTGACAGACACGCGACGTGACTCGCCACAGACATCCTTTCTATTACGTAGTAGGCATTTCGGGGAGATTGTAGAGCCAAGACTATCCTGGGATCTCAAGACAACCCTTAATAATAATAATATCCTCCAACTAATTACGGTTACGGCGGCCAATCTCAACGACCGGCCACGTAAGCAGGATATATTATAGTGCCCAAGTGTGAGCGCGAACTCAAGTGCACTCTCTATTAAGATGGGACACCTGTGTGACACGACTGGAGAGGGATTGGGCGCAGAACCCATAGGCTAAACGTGCTTTCAGAGGCACAGGGTACAAGACCGCCAATTTCCAGACTCCGAGCTGATAGTAAGAATTTCTTACCGAAAAGTAAGGTACAAATTTTTGGCCTGGCCCTTGGATCAGACCCGGGACTTCTTGTGCAGCCGTCGCTTAAAAATGCAACCCACTAAGTACTTTGCCACCGAGGCTGCCATTGATGTTTTGGTGCGCATCTAGTTTTTTTCTATTCATAGAATAAAGAAATAGGCTTTTAGTCGAAAACAAGTGCAGTACTTAAATAAAAGTATTATTTACGTGGTCTAGCTAATTTTCTATAGACCTTAAAAATTTACGAAGTGTTGTTTGCAAATATTTTGAACTTGTGATTCATTGTTCTTACTCCAAATAGCTGTGTGAAATTTCATAGCTGGATACTGTAGTACGTATATCATGCCTTTTTGCTCAATAGCAATTTCTAGAAAGCTTCCGTCCATTCCACACGATGGAGTATTTCATTGCACCTTTAGTGGTATGTAAACAGCCGCTCGCACCTCGCATCGTTTGTGGCTAGAACCAATAAGAGACGAGAACTGGGCTTTTAGATCCGCCGTGTAGGGTATAAGTGAGAATTTATTGCGCGGCCGTGTCGACTTAATGCTACACAATTCCAACCGTACTTAATGGATGGGACCATATCACAAAAGGGTTATGGCAGAACTAGATTACGATTCAGACTAGCGCTTTTGAGCAGCAAATTTATACGCGTCACACAAGTACTTAACTCGTAATAGTGTTTACGCTTAAGCTACGAGACTCATCAGCAACCCACACTCGTCCACTGCTGGACATAGATCTCCCCTAATGCACGCCACTGCTCCCGATTTGCGGCCACTCTCATCCAGCCCACACCAGCCAGCCTTCGAATGTCATCATCCCATCTTGTCGCAGGGCGGCTTACACTACGCTTACCGAGTCGCGGTCTCCACTCAAGGACTTTACGGCTCCAACGGCAAAGCTACGAGACTATCACTTCATTTTTTTTTATGTGATAGGTGGCAGTCGAGAAGACGGATGATGGTAAGCAATTGCCGCTGCCCATTGACATCCGTGACACCAGTGGAGTCACAAGTGCGATACCAACCTTTTAATCTTCCTTTTCCCCCGGAATGGGCCTCCGGTACCCTCACTCAAGCAGTGAAACACAGCACAGTGCTGTTTATTTATTTATATTTATTACTCCGGTCCATTCATACATTAATTTTAAATGGTACCGGAGGTGCGCGTAGTAAAAGACTTCGAAGGAGGGTAGACCGATATGTCTGCCACTAACATCTTAGCTGCTAAAACTTCAGTTGCTTCGTGACCTTGCAACATTATCGAATCGGAAACTCAAAAATAGGGTACATGGGAGAAATCTTTTAAATAGAGTCCGCGCTACGGGAGTCCCGCGGAAAATCTCGAAACTAAAATTTTACATTCCTTGCTTTACGAGTATAAAGCTTAAATATGAATGTTGATGAAAAAAAAAGAAAAAAAATTAAATTAGTTTATTCAATTTAGGTCCATACAGAACACATCTGAATGTCAACATGTTTACCACTGTCAAAAAACGTAGCAGTTGCTCTTTTAAAAAAAAATGTTGTTTTACACATGTCACCATTATCTTTTATTGTCATACAAAATAAAACTATTTTATAATAACAGTTTTTTATATACAATTTCGCCGTGTAGTCCCCGGCAGAGTAGAATAGGCCACCCTCACTCTTGCCGAGGTGTCGTAAAATGCGATTAGGGCAAAGTTTCTGGCATGATCATCAGCACCCAGAGAAGGAAAACTCTGCATTTATATCAAAACCCTCGCCAGCCCGTCTGCCAAGCGTGGTGAGTATGGCAATTACCCCTCATGTGATTGAGGGAGGCCCGTGCTCCAGCAGTGGGGACTTAAATGGGCTGATGATGATGCCTACTTACTTAGTTTTATGAACGGGAAGGGTTAGCACAGTGTTTTAGTGCGTATGTGAAATTGTACGCGTAAAACACTTTTTGATAGGTTATGATGCCGCTTCAGCCGGATTAAATTAATGTTGTAGGGATTCAAGTGTGCCGTCTCCTGATAAGGCTGAGCGATTGTAAAACCATACTGTTTTTGGAGTGATTAAACTTTAATTGACTTAAATTTTTCAAAAAAGCGATGCGTCTAACTAAACCCAGCCAGTCTGTATACAGGTGTATCTGTAAACATTTACATCCCTTTAACCACGTGTTCTACCAACCATTCTGAACAACATTTTTTCTACGACTTTTCGAAATTTATCGAACATTTTTTCGACTCCACGTACAAAATGACCAAGTCATGTGACCGTATTTGTATCAAAAGTTGAATTTTTTTTATGCGAATTTCCAAGAGTGATAGAACAAATTTTGTTTATAATGGTAAGTAGAACACATGGTTAAAGGGATGTAAATGTTCACAGATACACCAATAGTCAATAGTCAAATATCCTTTTTTTTTTTCAATAGTCAAATATTCTTTATTTGCATAGGCTTGTACACAGCACTTACACATCGTCATACATTTGAATGACTTAAAACTATTTATAAGTACTTATGTATAATTTACATGTTAATACGTTGATACATAAAATATACTAAAGAAATAAATAAACATAATGCGATTCTACCACCGGCTCGGAAAGTTGTTTCTGGTCAAGAAGATCCGGCAAGAAACTCGCCAGTTACTCTTTTTAATCGCCAAACTTTCATACAATGTTGTGTCATCATCATACCAAGCCATACAGTTTACACCCTGTATAATATACCTAGTCTTGCATGCGTATCAGCCAAAGGTCTCAAACAACAGTTAAAACTGTTTTTAATTATTCTCAAGAGTACTCTTTGCTTAATTGTACAATACAACACATTGGCGATCTCTCTGATTACGCGGATGTTCGTGGGCGGCGTTGATTACTTTCCGTTAATTGACTCGCTTGCTCGTTTGTCCGCCTTTAGCATAAAAAAATAAATAATAAAAAACAATAAATACGATTGAAGGCGCTAATTAGGTATCGCCTTAATGGATATTGCTCCGCTTCAGCCTATGCTTTCTCCCACAAACGCATCACTTATATTCTACAAAATGCGCTCCGACTTACCAATTTCCTCTCGAGTCCTGCAAAAGTGAAGCCATTGCAGAACACTTGAAGCTATACAGACGGCCATTTCCTCAGGTTAGATCTTCGTGACTTCATTTTATCCTCGGACGATGCTCAATGCATCACGGAGCTAACAGGTTGGAGATGATAGGTATAGGAAATTAACGTTTATGCTTCGGAAATAGAGTGCAAGATAAGAATCTTTAGGTTTAAGAAGTTTAGTGATTATTTTCAGCTTCTTAGTCCACGATTTCACAGATTAATAGTTAGTTTATCATTCATCTGTTTTAATTTTGGATGGCCACGAATGCCCACATTTCAACATCATGAGGTTTTAAAAGTGTATGATAATAAAAAGGATAACAAATTGTTCTGAAATTGATGGTAAGGATGACCATAAAATAACTTGTTTGAAATAAGCTTGCTTATTTGGTAGTGACCCTACTCAAACGCTGTTGTAGGTTCGATTTCCGCTCTGGACCAACATTTGTATGAAAAATACTTGTGTTTGTCCAGCATCTGGCTGTAATATCTATAACTGTACAAACATTTGTGTGGATGAACATGTTTGTTTGTATTGGTCTGGGTGTTTGCTATGTATTATAAGTATGTATTTACAAAAGAAAAGCATTATATGTATATACTAGCTGACCCGGCAAACGTTGTTTTGCCATATAAATAAAAGGGTTGATCGTAGAAGGGTGAAAATTGAGGATTGTATGTATTTTTGTATGTTGTATCATTAAAAAAGAAAAATTAAAAATTTTGTCTAAAAAATAAAAATAAAAATTTAGGGGTGGACTACCCCTAACATTTAGGGGGATGAAAAATAGATGTTGGCCGATTCTCATAGATACCGGATAAGCACAAAAAATTTCATCAAAATCGGTCAAGCCGTTTCGGAGGAGTATGGCAACGAAAACTGTGACACGAGAATTTTATATATTAGATTTATAATCCCACTGTTGATTCTGATATCTGTAACACAGGTGCTTGAGCTACCTATCTCGGAGTCAGATCATTTTTTTTTCATAATCAGAATCAGAATCTTTATTGTAAAAATTACAATGTATGTGATGATGTGAAAAAAAAACTGTATGTACTAGACTGCACCCGCGGCGTTACTCGCGCAGTTTGAGTCTTTATAACAAAATATTCATTCAAATTTCAAACCCGTGAAATTAGCCCTAAGGGCTAGTTGCTAGCCCTAAGGGTTAAAAGTTCAAAAATAACTTGATTTTTCAACAGGTCAGAACCTTCGCCATCCTTTAAAAGGGAAACCTTACCTACTGAATCACTGGTTATAATGAATGAATGAATGAATGAATATACTTTTATTGCACTCAAAATAAAGTATGAAAACTTAAAACTAGATATTACAGGATGTGTACAACGAAGGCGGCCTTATCACTATGAGCGATCTCTTCCAGGCAACCTTTGGATAAAGGACACTTGATGAAGGTGTAGGTTATAAGTTTCAAAAACTACCCGAAACGCACAGGTTTCCATAGTTAAATCTATATAGGTATATAAAAGGAGAACCTGAGTGACTAAGAATGCACGCAAAGCCCGAACTACTGAAAATAAGCAGGGGGTTCCTTTAATAGTGAAAGCGAGCACTAAGAAGGGATTTTCAAAATGGAACCTTTAAGAGGGTAAAAAGGAGGTTATAATTTGGTATGAAAGTCCGCCATCTTTGATGTTAGGAATGTGAAAATTTGTGTTTAGACTAATAATTAGAAAAGAAGAATAACTCTTCACAAGTTTTTTTGGAAATAGGGGGAGAAACGCGGTATGGGGGTTTAGCAATTTTAATGTAAGAATCTTGAAAATCATTATTTGGGCTCCTAATATTGAATCAAAAACAATTTGTTTAAACATTTTTGTAAATTCAACCCTTAAAAGGGATTGAAGTTTGTATGATAGTCAGTCATCTTTGATGTACGGAATGTGAAAGTTTGTACCTATACGTATAATTTGAAATAAACAGAAACGGCTCGACCGGAGTGATACCACGGCCTCACAGAAAACCGGCGTGAAGCAGCACTGTGCTGTGTTTCGCAGCGTGAGTGAGGGTACCTGAGGCCCAATCCGGGGGAAAGGGGGGCTTAAAGGTTGGCAGCGCACTTGTGACTTCACTGGTGTCGCGGTGTCCAAGTGCGGCGGCAATCACTTACCATCAGGCGATCCGTCTGCTCGTCTGCCACCTATGACAAAAAAAAAGAAAATTCTCTTCAAGTTCGTTGAAAGGCGGCAGTCTTTGTCATTACCAGACTCCCCAAATCCTGAATCATGGTCTAAGTGTGCTCCGGGCGCCAAAGCGACTGCACTGGACGCTGGGAATTAGTCGCTGAGTTGAGAAAGAAATGATCCCTAACACAAGTTCTTGACAATCAATGTTAATTACGTTGTATAGATATCATGTACTACAAAAAGATATCAAGAGTCATTCAAACTAAAAATTAAGAAAACTGTTTCTGATTCTCGCACAGCCTTTAACGGCTCGACGAAGTCGGCCCAAAAGTTGTATCATAACAATAAATACGAGGTAACGGCAAACAAAAAGTTTCCAAAATCAAAAAGAATGGAGCTGTAACCGTATTGTTTAATAGAAGGGTTAGTATGAAGAGAGTTTGCACGTTAAGGCGACGGGTAGCCTAACTAGCGACACCAATCGAAATTAAATTGTTAGCTACTAAACCGGATCTATTTTAAACAATTTCGGAGCGGGAGAGAGCTAAGCAAACATTTATACTATTTCTTTAATTACTTAGCACTACTTTTTAACTAACGCCATTAGTGGCCGATTTTGGCGATAAAAGGGTTTTAAAGCGGGAGCCTCGAAGCAAACATTTATACTATTTATTTACCTAATTATAGCACTAATTTTTTATCTGTTTTTGCGGCCACATATGGCGTTATGGATTAACGCCATATGTAACCGTTTTTGGCGGTAATTGAAATTTCGAGTACAAAAGCAGACCCAAAAGTAAAGTATAAGTATTAAATAAATAGTAAAAGTGTTTTCCGAGAGGCTGCAGCTTCGAAATTGTTAAAAAGATATTATCCGGTTTAGTTGCTAACAATTTAAATCAATTGGCGTCGCTAGTGTGCCCTACCCATCACCTTAAGGGATTGGGGGATTCGGCACGCCGACATTTTCTCATATAGTTTCAGAAATTCTCTTATATTTACTGTACTGTTAGTATGTTTCATATAATACTATATTACGTAATTACAACGAAGTTAAAGTCGAAAATGGCCTAAGCTGCGAAAAAAGGTGCACCCGCAACCCGCACCTTAAGCGCAAATTTTCTCCTTTTTTAACATCGCAAATAAAATGCAACAAAATCCGTGTCATTTCCTTAAAAAATACATGAAAAAACGAATCATCACGACACACTTCCGCCTCGCGGAGATTAAAACGGATAAAAAAGAATATAATAAAAGAAAAATCTTTTCTCTTCGGACAATTCGACGAAGAACATTTACGTTTCATTATCATAAAAATGAAAACGTAACGACACTTGAGTGCGTCGAGCGTATATTCGTCATAATTATACCACCTATTGCGGAACCTCGCTCTCCTGCGAGCTAGTGATGTGACTTGAACACAAAATATATCGACGCCAGCTGCCTATATCGCGTGCTAAACAGGGGCCTTAGCGACACATCCCGTGACGAACGAGAATAATACCTGTCGCATCCAAACAAAGGAGCTAACACAGCGCGTGTGAACATTCGTTTCGCGCTATGGCTACGCACACACACTAAAGTTGCGCGCGAAATTTACTAATAAAATTATCGCGGCGTAAAACAATATACAAAACACGACACGGGGTTTAAAGGTTGGCAGCGCACTTGTGACTCCACTGGTGTCGCGGGTGTTCATGGGCGGCGGCAATCGCTTACCATCAGGTCATTCGTCTGCTCGTCTGCCACCTATCACATAAAAAAAGTGTGCTGGTGAAACAAGATAAACACGATATACTGCCCAGGGCGTAGGTTGAGGAATTCTTCGATATTGTTAGGTTGAGCCGACTTTCTGTGCCTATTTATTTTGCGACATTAGCGTCAAATATAACAAACATATTATAACATATTTATATTCTGTGAGAGCTAATCTACATTTATACAGTCGGTGAATATTTGCTTTTAATTTTGCTTTAGGTTTCAGTTATAGATTTTCTTCTTTTGTCAAATAATACACTGAAGAAAAAGATTTAAAATCCAAGTGCACTCTAAATTCCATCCACATCGCCTGGATGGATTTGGCACACACACAGTGCGTTTCTCACGCCACTTCCTACCGCGCGTAATAAAACTATGTAATCAGCTACCAACGATGGTGTTTCCGAAAAGATACGACTTGGCGATCTTTAAGAAAAGAGCTTATTCTTCCCTTAAGAGCCCGCAACGTATCTGTGATGCCTCTTGTGTTGGAGATATCCATGGGCGGCGGTAATAACTTACCACTAGGTGAGTCGTCTGCTCGCTTGTCCGCCATAATGTAAAAAAAAAATCCAATGTCACTAAAAAGGACTACAGGTTCGATGCATCACTACCCACTGTAGTGGCTTTCTTCCGGCAATTTGGGGGAGTTCGGTCTCCGCAGACGCTCTTGAAAAACCTTAAGGACGAGATCATAAATGAGCCAGACGAAATTGCGGAGTTTATGTAGTGGCACTCGGATTTTCATTCCTTAAATCGTAAACCTGGAAATGAGAATTGTGACGTAAATTTGTTGCAGATTGGTTCCAGCTTAGGATAACATTATGCATTTTCATACAAAAAGAATTTGAGTCGAGGCATCGGAGTATCCATAAAGTGACTTGAAAAATGTCTGCGAAAAAAAAACCACCTTCAAAAACCACGAACTAAAAAAGTGTAAAAATAATATTTTTAACAATTCTTACACTTAACTTTTTTCAAAATTATTTATTTATAACAGTACACTCAAAATAAAGTGTTTCCGAAGTTGGCACCCAATAATATCATATTAGATACTAATCTTGTAACACAACATTCAATGGATTAAATTGCTTGGGATTGGGCGCCGACTTCAGTAATAAATTTTTTTGAGCCTAAATATGCGTACAGTATTAAAAGACTTTAACTCCTAACCGTTGACAGCTGTCCATCAATCATCAGCTGAGCCACATACTATTAATACAATTTGGCGTAATTTCTGGTGCAGCTTTGATAAATGTAAATGTAAGTGGGTAGAGGTTCAGAGGACGGCCGAAAAAGAGATGGATAGATGATGTGAAGAATGACATGACGGAAAAAGGGGTGAATGATTCGATGACGAATGACAGGGACGTATGGGAAAGGTAGACATACTGCGCCGACCCCAGATAACCTCGGAAAAGGGCAGGAGGATGATGATGACTGGTGCAGCTTTGAAAAAAAATACAAAAACATTACATGTGCCTATAAAATTTTAGGGTTACCCTCGATTCCTCGGAGATCCCATTATCAGATCCTGACATGGTGACAATGGGACCAACTTGGTCCCATTGGAGTGGAGTGGAGTGTGTCCTTGACATAGTATAAAAACATTTTTTACTATGTCGGAACATAAGGTCTAACCTCAATAAAAATTAAGTTTTAAAACTAAAACCCGACTTCCAAAAAACACGCTCTAAAAAGTAGTTGTCTCTAAATGTATGTAAATAAAATCACATGTTTGAAGTGTGCTAAAAATCTCTTTCATTTGGTACCCCACATGGTACCGTCAAGAAAATTTTTTTTTAGTTCCTTACTCTAAGTCTTCTAGTCAATTTAACGTGACGCGTCATGACGTCATGTCACCTATGCCCAGAAGACAATCAAGACGCTTCTAACGACACCTCATTTGTTCAAAAATGATAACTAGTTTAGAAATTATGAGGGAACAGATGAACAAACATACATACATACATACATACAGGTCAAAATCATAACCCTCCTTTTTGCTTCGCCGTAGTCGGGTAAAAAAAATCCTTCGCATACAATTTGCACCAATCAGCTGATTACTTTGTATGGGAAGGTGATTTTTTTTACTGAGATAAGACCCTATGTTCCTTGGGGGAAAATGTTTGTTTTTATCAGTAAAATGCTCTTGATAAGGGACTAAGACGGTTAAAAACTGGCCAAGTTCGAGTTAGACTCGTCCATGAAGGGTTCCGTAGCAGCAAGTAAGATATATGGAACGTAAATTGTGGTGTACAGTTTATAAAAAAACTAGTTAATAGATCTACTTAGTTCAAACCATCGGTTTGTGCATGCACTTTCTATGGGACCAGTGACCATTGACAGTGTATGCGACATGCGCAGTTGTCATCTGATGCGACCGAGCGGGTGAGCAGGTTGCGGATAGCTCGCCCTCCCCCATACCCACCTCTTTGCTTGAGGACGGGAGAGGGTGTCACGTTGACCCCGGACAATAGATGGCTGCTCCAAAACCCAATCCCAGGCTAGGAGCATTCCTGACAACCTCAAACCCATGCTCCCCACCTCATCCTCGAACCACCCTAACTCACCTTATCCTTCCCCTCATGTCCTGGAGGAGTTAACCTCGACTCTAAAAAACCCCAATCTAAGGTGTCATCCGACCCGTGCCGATAGATGCATGGCCGAAGGGATGTTCGGTCGAGAACGGAGGGGCCTCGAAACCAGGCGAAATCGAGGTCTATTTAGCCTTACCCCTGCAAGCGGGGCTCTGCAGGGGTGGACCTTTACTTCCCTAGCTTCTCGTGGGAACTATATGGATATTCTTGACATTATAGACGACCATCTAAATTCTACCGAAGAGGTACCAGGTACCTCTGAGGCTATGCTCTTTGGTAGCGATACTGAGGAGCATACTATCACTGCCGAAGCACCTGGGACTGATGGACCGGGTACTTCTAACGCGGAGTCGACCCCTCTGGGTGCAACGCACCAAAGGGACTCGTCGACCAAGGGGCCAGAGAGTAAACCCAGGGTTAAGCTCTCTGGAGCTGATAGGAAGCAAATCTATCGGCTCGTAGCGAAGGGTATGACCTTCGAGCAGGCGCTAGAACTGCGCATGAGTGAGAAGGCTAAGCAGAGGACCCAAGAGGAGGGGGAAACGAGGGAGCGGGCGACTAAGCGCCCTCTCAATACCTCGTCAACCTCAAATCAAGGCAATCCTACCAAGGCACCGAAGCTTGGCGAGCCTTCCACCTCGAAGCCTACCTTTAAGGAGGTTGCTGGATCCGTCACGTGTGGCATCAAAGACGCCCTGGGAAAAATGGACCAGGAGAGGGTCGAAATACTTCAAGGTGCTATCTTGAAGTGTATCGACACCTCAGATGACGGTGACGGCCCCAGCTTTATTGGATGCAAACCGCGCTCGGGTGGCATCCTTTTGGCGTGCGCAGATGAGAACTCGAAGGAGTGGCTCATCCGCAAACTGCCCAACATTAAACCCTGGGATGGAGCTAATCTCTCCGTTGTAAACGAAGAGGATATGCCCAAGCCCAGGTATGGCACGGCCTGGATACAGGAAGCCAAGCACGACGCAGATACCATCCTGCGGAGGTTGGCAAAACAAAATAAAGGGTTAGACCTCTCGAGTTGGAGGGTAGTCAACCGGAAGCCCGAAGCAAAAGGTCAAACAGTGACCTTTTCCTTCGACGAGGCGGCCTTGGAGACTATTCTTCAGCGCGAGGGGCGCCTCTACCTTGACTTTGGCCTCATACACATAAGGGTCAAAGGGGGCAAAGTATCCGGGGACAAGAAGGAGGGGGCAAGCGTCGAGGCGCGTCCAAGTACCTCCAACTTGGTCTCGGGTACGGAACCCTCAGGAGGAGCAACTGGAGCCGACTCCAGCAGCAACACACCTCCACCCGTCCGGGGGACGTATGGAGTCTCGAGGGGCAACAGTCGTGTTGCAGGACCATCGAGAGGCAGGAGCACCACTACCTGCCAACCATCTGCCCTAGACAGCAGAGGTCGTGGTCGTGGTGGTCGAACACGACCAGCAGGGGGACGCGGCAAGAGAGGCGCTGTGCGAAGGCCGGTAAATCTACCGACCCTAGCACAGGAGCACTCCAGCAGGAAAGCCGCAAGCAACCTGCTCAACAAAAACAATTAATCCCCCCCCCCCCCTTCCCCGTAAGAAACAGACACAACCCACCTACACAAATATCCTCCTATCCCTTCCCTCCTAATTAAGGAACTTTCTCCCAACCCTTCCCTTCCCAATCCCCAAACCCAACAACATAATGATTAAGGTGATACAAGTAAACCTCCAGCACTCAAAGGCAGCCTCAGCTGCCCTTTGCCAAAGATTCCTCTCTGGGGACCTGGACATCGCCTTGATCCAAGAACCGTGGGTGAATAAAACCACAGTAATGGGGCTAAACCCGGCAGGTAAGATATTAAGTAACACCTGCGGAGTGAGGCCAAGAGCATGCATGCTCTTCAAGAGAGGCATAAATTACCTCCCGATCCCTTCTCTGTGTACAGATGATGCTGTTGCAGCGTATATAGACCTACCCGGGGGGAAAGGTGGGGAGACATTCATAGTCAGCTCCATGTACCTTCCCGGTGAGGACCAGGATCCGGTGAACAAGGTGACGCCGGTAATGGAATACTGTCTGGAGAGAGAAACCCAGCTGCTGGTGGGTACCGACTGCAACTCCCACCACACATCATGGGGCAGCTCCAACACGAACGCCAGAGGTGAGTTACTGTTTGACTACTTGCTCACTAATAATCAATTTGTTCTTAACGTGGGTAGCAAACCAACCTTTACCACACGTTCTAGGCAGGAAGTACTAGACATAACTTGGTGTTCAGGTAATCTCGCACACCGAGTGACCAATTGGCACGTCTCAGATGAGCCGTCCATGTCCGACCACACCCACATTAGGTACGACATACTATGCTCGGGAACAAAGGAACCGAACACCTACCGTGACCCCAAGGGAACAGACTGGGAGGGCTTTAGGAACTCCCTTAGGTTATACCTTGGAGATTTTAAATACATCAAAACTGTGGACCAAGTGGAAGCCGCAGCAGAGGACTTAGGCAAAAGCCTAATAAATGCGTATCTAGAAAATTGTCCTCTTAAGACCACTAAGAGCAACAGGAACGCGCCTTGGTGGAACAAAAACCTGGAGCATCTGAGGCAAAGGACCCGTGCCTTATTTAACAAGGCAAAAAAAGACAAGAACTGGGATGCTTACAGGAAGGCGTTAACACGTTTCAATAGGGAGCTCAGGAAAGCAAAAAGAAGATCCTGGCAAAAATTCTGCGGGTCCATCAAAGACACTGCCCAAGCTGCCAGGATCCATAAAATACTATCCAAGACACCTGAATCCCATCTAGGCCTGCTAAGGAAAGCGGATGGATCTTTCACAGAATCTCCGGAGGAAACACTGAGACTGCTGCTCAAACGCACTTTCCGGAATCCGTGTACATTAATAACGAAAGAGAACTCCAGGTCAGTAAGTCTCCGGAAAGGAGACCGAGGAATGAAGACTGGAGGAGAGCTTCCGTTATTTTTCGTCCCCAGCAGATAAGTTGGGCAATTAGGAGTTTCAAGCCTTATAAATCTGGTGGGGTCGATGGTATCTTCCCGGCTTTGTTGCAGCGGGGCGAAGATATCATCATCTCTACGCTGATAAAACTATACCGTGCAAGCTTTGCTTGGAGTTATCTGCCATCAGCGTGGACTCGGGCGAAGGTCACTTACATTCCCAAGGGAGGGGACAAAGACAAATCGCAGCCCAAGTCCTACAGACCGATAAGTCTCACCTCATTCCTATTAAAAACGATGGAAAAGGTGTTGAACAGTCACATCAGGGCAACATACCTCGTTGAAAAACCCCTGAGTGCAAGACAACATGCCTACCAAACAGGCAAGTCCACGGAAACGGCACTTATTGACCTGGTGGACAGAATTGAGAAAGCCATAGAAGACAAAGAAATTGCACTCTGTGCCTTTCTCGATATCGAAGGGGCGTTTGACAACACCAACTTCGATGTTATAACACGTAGCATGGTGAATCGTGGAATCGACGACACCACCACCAGATGGATGGGATCCATGCTACAAAATCGGACTGCAACAACAACGTTGATGAACAAAACCCTTCATTATAGAGTGACCAGAGGATGTCCACAGGGCGGAGTCCTATCACCCCTTCAATGGTTATTGGTTGTTGACAGTCTCATCTGCGAGCTCAATGAAGCCAGATTTCTGACTCAGGGTTACGCAGATGACATAGTAATAATGGTCATAGGAAAATGCCCTAGCACCATTTCCAATCTTATGCAAAGGGCCCTACGAATAGTAGAAAACTGGTGCACGAGACACGTGCTAACAGTCAATGCACGTAAGACGGTCTTAATCCCGTTTACCAAAAGAAGGAAACTAGAAGCGCTCCACGCCCCAACACTTCTTGGTACGAAGCTATGCTTGTCCAACGAGGTCAAATATCTCGGAGTCTTTTTAGACCAAAAACTAACATGGAACAAGCATCTCGACTACATCACTAGAAAGGCAAAAATTGCGATGGGGGCAAGCAGTAGGTTGGTGGGGCTAAAATGGGGGCTACGGCCCATGGCCGCACTCTGGATTTATAAAACCATAGTGAGGCCGATCGTCACTTATGGCTGCTGTGTGTGGTATAAGAAGACGCACCAACTTAACTGCGTAGAGAACCTCAGCAAAGTTCAAAGAACAGCCTGCCTTATAGCCACCGGCGCGCTTTCGTCCTCTCCCTCTGCAGCACTGGATGCCCTCCTGAACATTCCACCTCTGCACATTCACGTGCAGATGGAAGCGAGGATGGCTATCACGAGAGCGAAAATCAGAGGGAGGACGAGATGGCAATCTAGAGTCATGAGAAACCTCTACAACGAACTAATGAAAAGTCCGGTCATGGATATGCCCTCTGACTCCATGGTCCGTGAACACCGCTTCGATAAGCGGTTTACAGTCTTGTTACCGAGTAGACAAGACTGGGAGGCTGGAACTCCCGGAAATGTTAAGCAGAATGACATCGTTTGGTATACGGATGGCTCCAGGAAGCAGGGCATATCCGGGGCGGGATTTTGTAATGATCGCTGCGGAATACGCAAATTCGCCAACCTGGGTCGCTATACCACGGTGTACCAAGCGGAAGTCTTCGCAATAATTGGCTGTGTCCAAGAGAGTCTACAAATGAATCTCCAGAATAAGAAGATATTCATCTTCTCAGATAGTCAAGCTGCCCTCAAGGCGTTAACATCCTGTGAACTTGACTCCAAACTCACTAGCGAGTGTGTCCTGCTCCTAAACCAGCTTGGCAATGCCAACATCGTAAATCTGATTTGGGTACCGGGACACTGTAATATCAGAGGCAACGAGGTCGCTGACGTGCTAGCAAAGGCCGGGGCAGAGAGCCCACTACTCGGACCGGAACCAATAAGTGGCGTTCCAGCCTGCATGGTCAGGTTCGAGTTAAAAGAGTGGGAGCATAAGCAAAGCACTGAATATTGGAAAAGACTACCTCGACTAGAACAGTCTAAGGCGTTGATACAGGCGTTCGATCAGAGACGAGCTGTAGAGATAACAAAACTGAGTAGAGGACATGTTAGGGCACTCACTCGGACCCTCACAGGGCACTGCAAATTAAACAAGCACCTGCACAACATGGGCCTTACAGATACCAAAATCTGCAGGTTCTGTCGCGAGGACGAGGAAACGATTATCCACGTCCTCGGCGAGTGCATGGCGCTGCACCGCTGCAGAAGCCGGCACCTGGGAGCACACATGATCTCGGCTGACGAGATCAAGAGCTCCCCCATCAGCTCCATTCTCGGGTTTATCCTGGAACTGGGGCTGCATGAGGTGCTGTAATAGGTTACGGGGCTGCCACAATAGATCATCTACTGGTCGCAGTGGCTATGAGACGCAGAGCTCACCCCATTTCTATCAAATAATAATAATAGTTCAAACCAATTTTCGTTGTTAGTTTTCACTGTAATGTATATCATTTATTTTTTTAGTTTTATAATTATTTTACTATAGAAGTTTGAGAGGGTGTCTTACGCAAATTATCAAGTTTAGAAAAAAAATATATTTGAAACACCAATATCATTTTTAAAGACCTATCCATAGATACCCCACATGTATGTGTTTGATAAAAACATTTAGACTTTCAGTTCTAAGTATGGGGACCCCCCAAAATCTTTTTTTTTCCTGTTTTTGTGTAAAAATTGTAATGAGGTTAACGAAATACATCTATTTACCAAGTTTTAATAGTATAGTTCTTATAGTTTTGGAAAAATTTACTGTGACATACGGACGGACGGAAAGACAGACAGACATGATGAATCTTTAAGGGTTCCGTTTTTTACCATTTGGGTACGGAATCCTAAAAAGCACGGTGTATAGTGTGTAGTGTTTGGCACACTTCCAATGGCTTTGTTTCCATGTCAAAACTTCTCCGGGAAAATCCTGATCAAATTAATTGGAAGCAGAGCTAGTTTTCTATTGATACCGTTCGGGCATTCAAGAAATAAAGAACAAACAGATTGAATGGATGTTGACTTTATTATTTGCTTTCCATTACTTAATGAAAACAGATCGCTTTCTGCTGATGTTATTATTTCTGAGTAACTAGAAAAAAATACCCTTTTTAATCCATTAACAGAAAATGGATTAACTGGGATTGCTTATTATGAATTTTTCTTCCATTTTTAATTAAAAACGTTATGGTTTCAGGAATTGACGGATAACTTACACTTTTTTTGTTTTTTTTTTTAAAGTTTTATTCTTTGTGTTGGTTTCGTAAGAATAGTCTTTTTACATGGGTGGGGCACATGGACCCACCGCACAACCCCCAATATGCTGGACAACCACACCCTATTTTGTTCAATGGACTTGACCGACAGCTGATGTTCCGAAAAATCCTGGGGAAGACCAAACGTGACGATGGTACATGGAGGCTGTGGAAAAACGCCGATATTGAACAGGTCAAGGCCGAACCCAACATAATGGGCAAGACAAAGTCAGCTAGACTGCGTTAGCTCGGCCACGTTGAGAGAATGGAGTTGGATCGAGCTGTGAAGAGAGCGTACCTGGGTCAATCATCCTGGAAATGCCCAGTAGGGCGCCCTAGATATCGCTGGATAGACCAGGTCGAGAAAGATCGGGGACTCAGGTGCATCTACCTCCTCGAGTGGCCTTGCTGGTAATCAGTTCTGTCCTGATTCCAACTTAGGTTGGTATTACCGCGGGGCACAGTTTTTCCTGTGCAATGACGGGTAGTAATTCATTCGTGGATTGCTACCTGTTAGCCGAAGGATGCACACCCGACGGATCGGCCCTGGTGTGCGATCGCGCCGAAGCGCACTTCGCTACAGGACCTATATTGTCGCGCCGAGGGTCTGAGGACCGGCGTCTTCGCGTCGTTCCCTGACGGTGCACTAGGGACTGAAAGCGGGTTAAGCCATCGCTCAGCGGGGTTGCAAGCGCCATTTTTGTCTTCGGATCTGGGGATGCTGTGTGCTGTGTTTATCGGCGGAGCACTTTGACGTCTGCATCCCCCCTAGAGTGGAACGCCTTCGGGCGTAGTGACCGCAAGGCCCACGTTTTGGGACCTGCGCTGCAAGTTCGCAGCCAGCGGATTACGGTGGCAGGTCGGAGTGTCTCTGCGTCGCGGATTTTCCCGGCTCCACAACCAGCGGAGTCAGTTTCTGCGACGTGTTGTTGTGTTGGAAGCCTGCGGAATCCTTGACTCGCACTGCGTTGCAGCCAGCAGTGTATGTGCGGGAGGTTCCAGCAGTCCTCCTCGGCGGTGGAGGCCGAGCTGGCGATCCTCTTCGCCCTGACCGGGCGACGGATGAAGCCTCCGTGGCAGTCCTCACCCCGGTCTGAGTGTTTCCTGGGCGGGGGATGGAAACGCCCCGGTATTTTTATAGGGTATGCCTCCGGACGGTCTCTGATTAGCAGAGACCTAACCCGGAGGAGAGCCCCTCTCTGTGTGCATAAGGTTTCACTGGGTCGTCAAAAAAAAAGACTGTTCAACGACTTGCTAACGCATTTTCCTGACATAGACGTCCATAAAGTCTTCTCGTCACCCATCCCTCAAAGTCTTAAGTCGAAAGTCTTCGACCAGTGCGTCCTTCCGGTCATGACTTACGGTGCCGAGACGTGGACACTCACGGCTGGACTAGTCCACCGGTTCAAAGTCGCTCAAAGAGCTATGGAAAGGGCTATGCTCGGAGTATCTCTGAAGGACCGCATCAGAAATGATGTAATCCGACAGAGATCCAGAGTCACCGACATAGCCCACCGAATTAGCAAACTGAAGTGGCAGTGGGCTGGTCATATTAGCCGCAGAACTGACAGCCGTTGGAGCCGTGAAGTCCTTGAGTGGAGACCGCGACTCGGTAAGCGTAGTGTAGGACGCCCTGCGACAAGATGGGATGATGACATTTGAAGGCTGGCTGGTGTGGGCTGGATGAGAGTGGCCGAAAATCGGGAGCAGTGGCGTGCATTAGGGGAGACCTATGTCCAGCAGTGGACGAGTGTGGGTTGCTGATGATGATGATGATGATGAGACGTCCATAATAACGATTAAGGATTATTTCTATAACGTGTTGTAACTTTTTTTAGTAAAAAATTATAGTAATTTTAATTTTATTGTAATCTAGCTTGTGTATACTTTGGTGTAATAGCACTGTAAAATACCAAGTTTTCTTTCTTAAATAAATAAATAAATCTTATAGTGTCTCTCGTGAATATGTTGCGTGTAGTCTGTCTCTGTCTCACGCAGAACAACTTCGAGATCACTCTGCTTAACCCCTCTGTAGTTCATACAACGTCCTCCTGTCAATGTCATATATAAGTCAAATCAGTCCTTCGCTTTGTAAAATAAAGCGTTAGTCTCTTTCACGATATTGCTCCCAATCACTTTTTCAATAATGGTTGACTGTCACCGTGTGATTGACTGAGTGTCACCGAACTGATTCTATAAATGTGTCGTATTTCCAAACGTCGATAGTAAAAAAAACTATCGCTGACAAATTTGCATCCAATCCGCTTTCCAGCTTCATTTTTATTCTGTGAACAAAAAGGGACCTTCGGACTCCGTATTGGCAACTGTAGTCAATCCTTATCGGTGGCAGGAGGGCTGGCATTGCTATAATCCGAATCCCAAAGCGGAGATGGGGTTTTGATAAGCAATCACTTTAAAACCTTATTTACAAAAATGTAGGTCATACACGGATATATTGGAAGTTTTTGAAGGATTTGAAAATAGATCAGATAATATTTTCTTTTTTATGTGATAGGTTGCAGACGAGCACACGACGAGGACCTATTCACCTTTCCACCGGATCGTGCCTCCGGTGCCCTCACACAGCGAAAGAAAGCACAGTGCTGCTTCACGCCGGTTTTCTGTGAGGCCGTGGTGTCACTCCGGTCAAGCCGGCCCATTCATGCCGAAGCGTGGCTCCCCCATGGTCTATGATAATAGTTTCGGTGATCTTGCTCCTCAGAAAAGAGGCCTACTGACATGGCGCAGTTCGGCCGGTCTTCGACCTCTGGTGGGGCTTGCCTGCGACCTTGTCGCGTGAGTTTGTCTGAGAGGAGGGAGAAGACGGTGAAGCTGTACAGGTGGCAACATCTCGCTTCTAGGGTTGCAAGTATTTTTAAGATTTGGATAAGAGGTCAGTTTTCAATGAGTTTCTTTGTATTTCTACCAATAGCTCGGCGGTGAGGGATAACATCATGGGGAAACCAACACGTTTCAGATAGTTTCTGAAACGTGTCACCATGATTCTTTATATGGGTTATTATTCTTTATATGATTTTTCAACCCATATGGGGTTGCGAAGGTCAAATGGCAATGGCTTTATTATAATTACCAAACTCCCCAAATCTAATCATAGTCCAAGCGTATCCTTGGCTCCAAAGCACTTTGGACGTCATCGGGAGTTACACGCTAAGATGAAGAATATTGAGACGCATTGCAGTCGGGATCTCGCTTCGCACACAATTTTTCGCATTTTAGTTATAAGCACAGACATTTTGTATTTGAGGTTGAAAATTGAACCCACCACAATAAATACTTTTATTATAGGAAAAGGAGCATCATCATCTCAGCATATTATTCCCGGTTGTGTCAAAAGCCATCATTTCGGATCTAAAAGTATGTTTAAAACATGAACCAGGATTAGGCGAGAGGAATACAGGTACGATGTCCGCCTTAAAGCTTTAAACTTTAAAAGTGCAAACATAGCAAACATTTGCTCTAAGCAAACATGGTTTTGGTACTCTAACTTGATAACGCAATCAACTCTTTAATCTATTACTAATGTCCTCTAAACCGATATTTCGGTCATGGAGGCCAATCTCAGCGATCAGCCATCGACGCAGGACATGTTATAGTGCACATATATTTGCGCAGACACAAGTGCACTCTCTATTCCCGTACCCTCTTATTTTGATGGGACACTAGTATGACACGACCGAAGAGGGATTAGGCGCAGGACCAACGGCTTAACGTGCTTTCCGAGGCACGGGGGTACAAGGCCGCCAACTTTCAGACTCCGGGCTAACACTGAGAATTTCTTAACAGAAAAACTCAGGTAGAAAATTTTGGCTCGACCCGGGGATCGAACCTGGAACTGAAAGAGCAACCGTCGCTTTAAAATGCGACCCACTAACCATTGCGCCACCGAGGCAGGGGGAGGAATTTATGTATTAATTATAATTTATTAATACTTTGCATCTATTGGCAACCCTGCCCACAAGCCTAAATTGCTTTCGTAACTGACAGGTGACACAGTTTTTATGTACCTACCCTGGAAAATGTTGCAGCAAATCTATACGCTTTGGGGGCCGATACCGACGAGCCGACTTCGGAATGTCACGGCTCCAAGGGAATTTGCTTTGTCGCCCTGGTAGTCATATTGGCAAAAACTATTTGGTTAATTTATTTGCTTCGGTATAAATTTTATACAAAGTTTGCAAAAACAAAGAATACAAAGACCAGTTTCTTGTTAATAAAAAACTATGTGATTTTGACCGTAGGAGAGCCACGCTTCGGAATGAATGGGCCAGCTCGACCGGAGTGATACCACGGCCTCACAGAAAACCGACGTGAAGCGGCACTGTGCTGTGTTTCGTGAGGGCACCGTAGGCCCAATCCGGGGGAAAGGGGGGCTTTAAGGTTAGCAGCGCACTTGTGGTTCCACTGGTGTCGCGGGTGTCCATGGGCGACGTCAATTGCTTACCATCAGGTGATCCGTCTGCTCGTCTGCCACCTATGACATAAAAAACATATGAAGAATGAGAATATCGAGTTCAGAGCGCTTATTCTTGTAGGTGGAAACTTTGTTTTTAAATTCGTGGGACTAGCGAGCAGATTTTCTTCATTGAAAACATTTAGATTTTTTTAATAGTTCTATATTAACCGGGGAACCTTGGCTACTCTTCCGTAATGTATACATACAGAGATATTCGCCGTCTGGTGTCACATCATTGTACTACGTGTGCGGATAAAGAATGGGATCAGAAATGGCGGCGCATCTATGCACTTCTCGCTCGCACACTATTTGCGTCTATAATCGCACTCGTAGGGTGCGTGAAGTGAATAGATGCGCCGCCATTTCTGATCCCATTCTTTATCCGCACAGGTACTAAAATTACTAAAATTATCCATTGATTGGAACTCCTCAACCTGTTGGCTTTGGCTCCACGCATGCCTTTTGGGCCGGGACATTGTAAGTTAGTAAGTAATTGTTAATTTGCCAGAATGTAGTTACAAATGATCTTAAATAAATAAATTCCAACATATTCCATCGATGAATCTGTGGCAGACAGAAAAGGAGACACCGCTAATGGGGTAAAATTAATATATTATCAAAATAAAATTATAGAAAAATATAGGAAATTTACATGTTATCGGCCGAAACGTCAGAAGAAGAAGAAACGTCAAAGAAATACTTTTTTATTCTATAAAGGGCGCCTAAGCGGCAAGGAGGTCTGTCCTCGACAGAATCGATGTGCTAATGTCATTCAAAGTTTTAATTTTACAATTAATTAATCATTTTGATTATTTTTATTTTTACATCATTATTACTCAATACCTATCATTACATTTTCTTTTTTATTAAATTGTCAAATATAATTCATTCACCATGTCAAAATATATGGTATGAAATTATGGTCAATGTCAAAATTAAATTAAATGTCAAGAAATTTCAATTCCTATCATCCAGAAATTCATTAATTGTATAACACATTTTGGAAATTATAAAATGATGTATTGTCTTTTTAATTTTATGGTCTGGTAAAATTGTGAATAGGTCAGGTATATTATTATACATTTTTCTTGGAATACAACGCCAATCTTTGATTTGGTATACATAATTTGTTTTCTTTTCTGCCTCTATATACATACATATACAACCTATGCGGATAAAGAATGGGATCAGAAATGGCGGCGCATCTATTCACTTCTCGCTCGCACACTATTTGCGTCTGTACTCGCACTAGTGTGCGAGCGAGAAGTGAATAGATGCGCCGCCATTTCTGATCTCATTCTTTATCGGCACAGGTTGTACATACTTGTCCGTGATTTGGAACAAATCACAAATAAAAATAAAAACTGTATTAGAGTTAGCGCAAAATAGCTTTTTGAACATATGTCAGCTTAAGGATATCACTCAAACATCTTTGTGCCAACCAAGCAATAAAACTAGACTATGAATCATAATACGGCTTCTGGCCCGCAGTCTGTCAAGAGCGGAAATTGAATCCAGAGTGCCCTTCGTGACAACAATGTCACTGACCAGCAAGCAATAACATTCTCATTCATATATACATTTTTTGACAAGTTTCCAAAATGTTGTTCGTGCACGCTTGTGTACTCAGTGAAACAGTTATTTTTTTATGTGATAGGTGGTAGAAGATCATACGCTGGTAAGCGATTCCCGCCGCCCAAGAATACCCTCGATACCAGTGGAGTCACAAGTGCGCTGCCAACCTTTTCCCTATCCCCTGGATCACGCACTCACGCAGCGAAACAGCACAGTGCTGTTGCTCGCCGGTTTTCAGTGAAGCCGTGGTATCACTCCGGTCGAGCCGGCCTATTCATGCCGCAGCGTGGCTCTCCCACGGTCAAACGGGTATTTGCGCGGCGACAGCCCTCACACGTCCTTGGTGAGCAATGCGGCGAAACGCATCGTTAAGCGATGTGATCTAATACTTCAAACGATTTGTGTCCTATGTTGTCTGTAAACGAGTGGCACGGAAAGAATTGGGCAAGGCCACCTTTAATCTCTCCGTGTAATTCCCGGTTGCGTCCAAAGCTGTTGCTTCAGAGTCCAAAACAGTTGCCCGAGCTACGCTTAGATCATAATTCAGCATTTAGAAAGTCTAATAATTGCAATGAAGCTACTGTCGCCCGACCTTCGCAAACCTTTAAAATAGGAAACCGACCAACTGAATCATGACACGTTTCCGAAACCAAACTAAACGTCCATGGAAAACGTGTAGGTTTCTTAACAAGTTTTCCCTCGTCGCCAAACTAATATTAGAAATACGCATATATGCTGGAAAAAATATATTACATAGATAAATACACTTTACTACACAAAGTTTACAGATCTTAGTTTATGTACAGTTTATAGTATATTGACTCCCGTATGGAAGTCTTGAAGGTCACAAATAGAAGATTGAAGGCCACAGACTATTGCTCTCAAAATACTTCGACTTTTTTATTTTATCGCATCGTATTAGACGTATGTAGGACAACGGTTCGCGATAAGACTAGACAAAGATGTCTCTCAAAAAGCTTAGGGCTGACCAAATACTAGTAAAACTGGACAGTGATCCGCGATACGATCGTCTGGCCCGAAGTCAGATGACATCCGTCAGCCTCGGAAATTGAGTCCACTGGAGTGCCCTTAGCGACCAACGGACTGGACCAGATTACGTACTTTAAGGAGACAAATAGTTGCTGGACGTAGAGAAACATTTTGTGGGAAGGATAATATATGAAGGGACTAGTTCCAATGGATGTAGGTACCTCCGACCTTAATATTAATGATTATACCGCCTTGTTGTATTCCAACAAACAAATTTTAGACCTGAGAACGCACTTAGGAAGAAAGTGGCGCAATCATATCTCTATTCAGCTTTAAACTGCATATAGAGCGTGTCGATTTGGCTCTTTCACTTATAGAGACAAAAGTGGTTGACAAAAAGTTTAACACAATAACCAGCACAACCAACACCTTTATACGTCGTTCATATAGCCTTGTTAAAAGACGAGCGAGATTTTAAAAAACGAGCCTTGTCGAGTGTTAGACAAAATAACTTTTAATTTCATAATTTGAAGATCATGACATGAGTGTGGATAAAAGTGATTTAAATTCCATTTTCCTTATCCTAAAACACATGTAATAAATGGATACATTTTGGTTATACATACAAATAATAGCAATCTAAAATTCTAAATCATACCATCAAAGCCAAATTCAAATCGATTATTTCAACATCAAAAGTAATCAAACCGAAATTTCGCTAAACAACCGAAAAGTTGGCGAGCAAATTTATCCGGGCAGGGAACGAAGTTGAAATAAATCGCGTAATTAATTAAGGATTGTAGTATTTGTCTCCAGAGCCACTTAAATCCTCGCCGCCTATGAGAGGTGAATAACAAAAAGGCTATTTATTTCAGTGCCACCTTTCTTTTAGTCGAGTGGAGGGACTACTAAGAGACCTCGAAATAGAGACAATCTGAACGTAAAAACTACTTTTCGATGACCTGGAGTTTTTTTTATGTGACAGGTGTCAGACGAGCAGACGGATCACCTGATGGTCAGCGACTGCTCCATCCATAGACACCCGCGACACCAATAGAGTCACAAATGCGCCGCCAACCTTTAAACCCCCCTTTCCCCCTCTCCGCCTCCTCTAAGATGAGGATGAGGATTGTCACCCTAAACTCTTATAATTCTGCCAATGTCGAGTTTAATATGGCTGGTTTTTATTTTAATTGATTTATGATGACAGCACTAAAACAAAACAAACAAAGGTGAGTACACTATTATGGATTCCCACTTGCATCCAAAGCTGTCGCTTCCGAGCCCGGGGTACGTTTGGACCATGGTCCAGGGTTCGGAAAGTCTGGGGACGGTGCGGCGGCCTCCTTGTGTGGCCCTTTCGGTAGTATTTTTGCTCTGTTTCGAGCTGCTACCGAAAGAGTCCTGGCGTCCCTGGGCAACGGCGGGTAGTAATCGGCATGGCCGCCCATTGCTATCCAACGGCTGCAACAGCACATAAGGAAGGGCTCCTGAAGTCGTTGACCGACCCCCAATTGGGCCCGGACCGACCTCACGGTTTGGGTAATCGAAAACTCCCAGCGGCCGGGTGTGCATTAGGCGGCGCCGGCCAACAGAGATGACGTCAGCTCCTGAGCTGGCGTCATTCTCTCTGCGTTACCAAAAAAACGGGTTTGGGAAGTCTGGTAATTACAATGCAGCGACTGCCGTCTGACCTTCGCAACCCTTGAACGGGAACCAGACTAACTGGATCACAGTTGTACGTTCAGAATCATTATCTCAAATATTTATAAAGTCAATATAATACATAAACTCTCTATCATGGTTGTAATTATTTTGATGTAATGTTGTTAGAAACTTAACTTTATTGTTAGATTTTCATCTGTATGTAATAAGTGTTAAGGAAGAGCTGCCTTTTCTGGCACAAGTGCTTCTTGCACGTAAAAGAAGAGGCCAACCTTTGTTTATAATATGTACTTATCTGGTTATATTGAAATCATCATCAGCCCATTTAAGTCCCCACTGCTGGGGCACGGGCCTCCCTCAATCACATGAGGGGTAATTGCCATACTCACCACGCTTGGCAGACGGGTTGGCGAGGGTTTTGATATAAATGCAGAGTTTTCCTTCTCTGGGTGCTGATGATCATGCCAGCAGCTTTACCTTAGTCGCCTTTTACGACGCCTCGGTAAGAGTGAGGGTGGCCTATTCTACTCTGCCACACGGCCAATATTGAAATAAAGAATAATAATAATAAACTGGGCCTACTTGGTTTAGGCCCGTGAGCCGAGCCTAATCCGAAATATTTTAAAAAAATGTTTTGAGGAAAAAAATATAAAAAAATGTAATATAAATAATTAATAAAAATAAAGTAATGGTGGCTTCGGCTCCACCCACGCCTTCCGAAAATCCGGGACGTAATTGCCCGAGGTTATGGTTCAAAAGACAAACATAACAATAATAATTGGGCAGGGCACATAGCGAGGAGAACAGACGGCCGTTGGGGCGGAAAGGTGTGGAGACCGAGTACAGAAAGTCGCAGCCGTGGCAGCCCCCCACAAGGTGGACCGATGATTTGGTGAAGGTCGCGGGAATTCATTGGATGCGGGCGGAGCAGGAGAGATCTTTGTGGAGAACGTTGGGGGTGGCCTATGTCCAGTCTATGGCCTGAAATGACGGTGATGATAAATTTTCATCACAAACTTATTTTAATTTTTAGCTTTGTTATTTTTGTGCTGTGCTAGCGGTGAGTATTCTTCAGTTTCGTTCAGAATTATTTGAATAAACATATGTTAATTAAAAACGCCTTACTATTGTTAGATACTTTTATTAACGTCCAGAAACCTTGTACATACCAATTTACATAACTAGATACCAATATCAAACTTTTGGGCCAGTTGACCCCTAAGACTTGAGCAAATAGTTAACTGGTCCGCGGCCGCTTCTCAGCGTGGTCCATTTAACTACTAACAAACTGGTAATCTTATCAACTCGTCCGCGGACCAGAATTTTTGCGGGCGAGTTAATACCTAACCCAAGAAAAAGTGGTTCAAGGGGTAGTTTGCTAACCGATAATTATAACCAGTTTTTTTTTACGACTGACGACCCGTTTGGTACAGTGGTAGTGAACGCTGCCTTTGGTCCAAGGGTTGCGAGTTCGATCCCCGCACAGTACAAACATTTGTGTGCATGAACATGTCTGTTTGTATTGGTCTGGGTGTTTCCTATGTATTATAAGTATGTTTTTACAAAAGAAAAGTATTATATGTATATATTTGTAATCCCACTGTTGATTCTGATATCCGTAACACAGGTGCTTGGGCTACCTATCTCGGAGTCAGATCAATATATGTGATGTTGTAAAATATTTATTTATTTTTAGTTTTGTTTTAAACTTACAAAGGATTTTCTGCAATTATAACCTACGTCACGGGAGTATTTAGGTACAGAATACAAATAAATGGGCGTGCCATATAATCCTTAACGATATTTGAACATCTAATGGACGTTTTATTTGAGCTCTTTACGTACAGTTTCGCGTACTTTGCCATATTAAGTAAAAAATTGGAAGCTCCTAATGGTTGAAATCCTAGTAGATATTACTCGCATTAAAACATATCATGTAGGAATGAGCAGAATAACAATGAAGGCCGGGGAATAGAAACTGTTTGATCTCTTTTGTAATTAATACGTACCCTCTATTAAAACCTAGGGGCCGGTTTTATAATTGATGACGAAAACTTTTTAGGACTAAGTGAAAATTGAATAAAACATATTAATTACCTAAGTGGTTGGGCCCAGTCGGCTTTATAAGGATAGAAATAGATAAATTAATACAACATCTTATACACTTATCTTAGCGTGTAATTCCCGGTTTCGTACAACATTTCTTTTAAGGCACAATTTAATGAAAAAAAAAACATTTTTTTCTTTGTTTTCATTAATTTGACCGCCATTTTCGTAAGAATGTAGATAATCTTGTTGTTTACGCCTTTAAAAACCTTTTTAGTTTCTTTAAATGGTATTACAGTTGAAACCTGCCTCTTTAATTTAAATTATTATCCGGGTATGTCTAATCCAGTTATTTTTATTTTTTTTATGAGAATGAAGGCAAACGAGCAAGCGAATCACCTGATGGTAAGTGATCCCCGCCGCCCATGGACATCAGCCACAACAGAATGAGTGGATATGCGTTGCCGGCCTTTTAGGAAGGTATACTAGTTTCTTGAAGATCTCAATGTCGTACCGGGAAGTTGATTCCGCAACGAGAAGGTGCGAGGTAAAAATAAAATAAAGCACACGGTGGTGGACCTCCACTCGTCCAGGTGGTACGGATGGAATCTTAGTTTACGACGTGTGGTTTCATGATGAAAAGGGGGTCGTGCTTAGAAAAGATCTGATCATTCCTCATTGTTCCAAACTCATCTCAGCGTTTTATTAATGCGTCCACCCAGATGCGTCCAAAGACTGAGGATTTGGAAAGTAGGTAAGAATCGATTGCGGTCTGACTTTCGCAACCCTTTAAGCAGGGAAATCTATATAGGCCCGCCGTTGATAGATCAGTCACTAAATACGCAACCCTGCCCTTCAACAGTCATTAGGATGAACACCATTGGCACATAAAATATGTATATAGACATTCAAAGGCCTGGACCACCCATGTCCGGGGTATTTGGTAGCCCCCTCATTCAGAAGGGCATACAAAAAGAGAGAAATATATCAGTTTCCAATAACGTCACGTGAATTTCATTGTTTATATTCGTTATCTCAACTTATAAACAATACAATTACGAAGTTGTACACTGTTCTAGTCAGTTCTAACATTTGGTAAACTAAGTTAATTGCCCGACTGCGCTACCAAACCCAAATTGGGTTGCCAGGGCATACTTAAATTGGGATACCAAAAAATACAGTCAGCTGTCATAATTTTTGTACAGAAAATTTCGACTACAGCTTCCAATCTTCATGTTTATTTAGATACGTAGGATAAATAATAAATAGTGCTAAACTTTGTGCTTGAACACTCTCTTTTCACTTGCACTCATGTATCAATATACAGTGTGACACGCGTGAAGAGGACGGGCTTAGAACCACCGGTTTTGCACGAGAACGAGATTTTCTTAAGGTGACGGGTTGGGCACACTAGCGACACCAATCGATCTTAATTTTTAGCTACTAAACCGGATCTATTTTAAACAAATTCGGGGTTACAACTTCTCGGTAAACACTTATACTATTTATTAAATAACCATGCACAAATTTTTGGCCCAACATGTACGCGAAAAATTGATTCACGCCAAAAGCGGCCACTTTTGACGTGATACAATTTTTGCTATAAAAACGGACCCAACATTTGCGTTATTTCATAAATAGTATAAGTGTTTGCCGAGAGGTTGTTACCCCGAAATTGTTCAAAATAGATCCGGTTTAGTAGCTAAAAATCAAAATCGATTGGTGTCGCTAGTGTGCCCTACCCGTCACCTTAACTGAAGAATATACATACGTTTTTATCGATCCTGGCATTCTCTAACGTCATTCCCAGCCGTTTAGGGCAATTTTTTAGCCCAAGACATTGAATAAATTCTGAATTATTTACGAAAATTGTATTTAAATCTACAAAAATTAAGTACCTAGTACCTAGAGCTGTGCTGTCAATCCCCCAAACCCCTCTGAAAGCTTTCACATTTACACTTTCACACACGTACACACACATATACATTAATTTATTGTGTCATTATTGTAATGTGATGTAGTTGTATTCTTAAATAATTTAATCCGAATAATCTTATTGGTATTTGCCGTGTTATATGAATTCAAATAAATTAATACATACAATCACGGATGTAATATATTCTTATAATGATAATTCTATAATAACACTAAAACTGGTCGTGATGTCACAAGTGTTGTGAGCTTCCATGGTGTCGGTGGCAATCGCCAACCATCTGGTTATCCGTCTGCTCATCTGCCACCTGTCACATAAAAAAACAATCAAAGCGTTTGCACACATGGCAACACCGCGCCAACGTGTTTTTGAAGTTAATCATTCAAATATCCCGCCTGCCAATTCCAAGGTTTAACTTGCAATTTGGAACTCGTTTAATTGGCTTTTCATCGGGCGATTTAATTAAATAATCCTGTTACACCTGGATGGTGATAAATTGGAGTGATTACGATTCCCTATTGCCTTAATTCCGTTATGTGTTTGTTCCGTGGGACCGTTGTTCCTGGATTATCTTTCCTTATCTTTCCCGCTTTGTAGCCAATTTTGGGATATGTTTTAAATTACATTTTTTGCTCCTTTGTTTATCGGGTAAGCTAGTCAAGCGTGGGTAGATTATTGGATCTTTATTTTGTGATTTCGCCCACGCTTTATATACATGATTATATTGTTTTAGTTCGATCCTCGTTGGAAGATAAATTCGGGGTATGTTTGATTAAAATGTTGCAATAGAGCTATGGATAACTTCTAGGCACTTACTCAATTAGGCTTAGGCCGTTGGGGCGGAAAGGTCCTCGAGTGGAGGCCACGTACAGGAAGTCGCAGCCGTGGCAGGCCCCCCACAAGGTGGACCGACGATCTGGTGAAGATCGCGGGAATCCATTGGATGCGGGCGGTACAGGATCGATCTGTGTGGAGAACAATGGGGGAGGCCTATGTCCAGCTGTGGACGTCTATTGGCTGAAATGATGATGATGATGACGATGATGACTTACTCAATACCCAATAGCTTATTTCTTTCATTAGGTAAAATAAGGTGGTATTTAATAATTTATTAGAACACATTATAGACCCTGTTATTATTCTGAATACGGTGCTTAATGTGAAAATTACAAGCTAAAAGTTTTCATATTATTTCATTTCATAATCTGCCGTCAGCGATGTACCGACTCTTGTACTCATATTAAATAATGTACATATTAGATTGCGATAGGAATTTTTTTTTATTAAAAATGATTGAAAATTACTTAGCAATATACAGGTTGTATCTGTGAACATTTACATCCCTTTAACCACGTGTTCTATTAAGCATTATGAACAAAATTTGTTCTATCATAAGTATGTGTTAGGGGGTAGGGGGTTTGTTTTTTATGTAGTTTATGGGCCTCAGAGGGGGGTTTTGAGTATGTGGATATTTTATGTTTAATACAATAATTTTATACATTCTTACTCAGAGAAAAAGAAAAAAAAAGAACGAAACACAACATCATGACAAAGTAAGTGACAGTGGCGCCATCATTCCTACCGGTAGAAGTACGGCGGAATGCATTCCTGTCATAAATGATCGGCATGTGATCGCTATTACAGGAACAGGTACAATCGACTTAAATATTATTTTCAGGAGCAGACAGACCAAGACAAAAAAGTACAACGGAAACACCCGCGACACTGCAGTGGAGTCAGTACACAAGTGCGCTGCCAACCTTCAAACCCCTCTTTCCAATGGATTGGGCCTCCGGTAACCCTCACTCACGCAGCGAAACACAGCACAGTGCCGGCTCATTCATGCCGAAACGTGGCTCTCCTACGGTCAAAGTACCTATTTATTGATTTATTAATATTTTCGTATTTGTAAACTTGTGTCAAAAAGGTTATTAAAACGATGTTCTTCGTGCATTCATAAAAATGTATTTTTTTTTGTTTTCATCAAGAAAATATAAGCTTTATTCTTTATTTTAATAGTTAACGTGTTTATTTCTAACCCTATGTATTAGGTAGACAAATGGTTATTTGCTCAAGGTATAACGAACACAAGCCGTAGAACGGCCTAATCCCACGCCAAAAATACGTTCTTGTACCTCGTTCATTAGTGTTTGCCAGACCCGATTCTTTTGTTAGCGAAATTTTAATTAAAAAAGGGTGAAGTCTCAAATGCCAGTCAACATCACTCCTTCACAAAGCCCTTAAACCTTCAGTTTCAAACTTAACCCTTTCGCAATGAACGGGCAAAAAAGCAAATTAATAGCGTTTCCCTTCAATGGCCCCTTTCTGACGTCTGATTGGTTTTCCTATTCATAAAACAACCGCTAACCTAAATGAGAATGAATGAATGAATTTATGATTATACTTTTATTGCACTCAAAGTACAGTATGAAAACTTAAGACTGGGTATTACAGGATATGTACAACGAATCACTTATAATGAGCGATATCTTCCAGGCCACCTTTGGAAGTAATTCTAAGGCAAATTACACACTTTTATCCACTTCAATGGCAAACAAAAGTACCGCTCGCCTTCAAATTCAAATAATTCTTTATTTGCATAGGCTTGTACACAGCTTTTACAAATCGTCATACATTTGAATGACTTAAACTATTTATAAGTACTTATGTATAATTTACATGTTAATACATATATATGTTGCTACATAAAATATAGTAGAGAAATAAATAAACATAATGCGATTCTACCACCGGCTCGGAAAGTTGTTTCTGGTCGAGAAGATCCGGCAAGAAACTCGCCAGTTACTCTTTTTAATCGCCAACTTTTTTACAATGGTTTATTGTCGTCATACCAAGTAGCCTAATACTGTAGCGATTGTAAGTGGATGCCAATAAAGCACCTGATATGGGCAAAACTATATTGTGTATTTTTCACTGATAGGTTTACAGGTTCACAGACCAACCAATAAGACAAATCATAAAACAAAACATTCATATTATATCAAAAACAGTAAAAAAGTATATGTGGGTTTATCGACTGATCTTGCTATTAGCTGGGCTCAAAAAGTGACAAATTTTGAAGTTCTCCGACGAGTGCACCAGAAACGCGAACTCTTAGTGACCATCAAGAGGAAAAGAGAAAACTTAGGACATGTGTTAAGACACGATAGATACGAGTTGCTGCAAGTTATTTTAAGTTATAAGTAAGTTATTTTTATAAACAATATAATCATTAACATACGGACAGTACCTACCTAATAAGCAATTGATTGATAACTCAGTCATCCAAATCGGCTGGGTAGTTTAGACAAAATCGGGGAACATACAAATATACTTACTTTACGTCAATACATAGACTGCTAAAATCATAACCCTTCCTTTTTGCCTTTGCCGTAGACGGGTAAAAAGAGCTCAAGTTCTTTATTATATAACTTTAGGGACTAAAGCCTCTTACGACACTAGACACGTATCTACAAAGTATTTGCAAAATGTAGACAATTGTACAAGCAAAGAACAAAATGGTTCGTCAGTTATCGAATTGATTCATTTGATATGCTATGAGCACTTATTACCTTATCGTAAATATGTCAGAGTAATACTTTTGCCCAGAAAATTATGCTTAACTGTTATATCAGAAAGTTTCCGTTTGATGTGAAGAAAATATAAAGAAAGTTGGCAGATCTTTTTAAAACGGTATGTTGGTATAATACCTCTTTCTCCTTATATACAATAAATTGGTAACAGGTTCAAATTAAAAGACAAATCGGTCAGTGAAGCCTAAGCTAAGGTTTCTCTGCCTAAATTGCTCCTAGGCCTCTCGTACGACCTCGTCGACGTAACCTCTTTAACTACTCACACACAACACACATCCTCTTTCATATTTCTCACAACCGTTCAACACTTCACAGAACAGACACACATCAAACTAATTGCAAGCATATATCAGTGTTCACTACTCATACGATTTTCCATAAAATATTGTTGCCACTAATCATAACTTAGAAATCGTGTTCTCCTTACAGGACAGGCTTAGCCTAGTCTGAGAGTCAGGTAATGTAAAAACACCATTATAATTTTTTTGGACAATTTATTATAACTTTTTTTTTGTATTAAAAATGTTATTTATTTTATCATGTACAGTAAAAAGGTATGATAACTATAAACACTATCCATTATCCAACTGATTCTTATCGAAAATTTACCACCTTTTTATTCTCTGTGACGTACAAGCTGAAACTTGCTCATACAACCTGCATACCAAACGAGTGCATAAAAAGACAGAAACTTTGAGGTAACTAAAAAACTAATTTAAATCTATATTTTTTGTTTTCCAAATAATTCGAAGGTCATTGGGAACGTTTAATATTGGAGTCTACCGTGGTGTGGAGAACCATTTCGACACCACGGTCAAATAAGTCTATAGAAGATGAAACTCTAGATTCCACGTGGCCCGACACAAGATTGGCCGGTTTTTACTATAATGGACGTGTCTGATTGCTAATTGGGGTACTGTAGCTGGTTAGCTCAGGCTGCAGTTTTTATTAAAGTTTCAAAGAACAAAGAAATCTGTAATTCGAAAGAAGAGCGTACTCTTTTTTAACACGTTAACTGTGCAGCTATTATAAGAGAAACTTCCCCTTAAGTGCAAATGCAAATTGTATTTATTATGTTGCATTAGGATATAAACATATTATAATAAATCATTGATTTTAATTTTTGGCTCCTCCTTCAAATAAAAAAAATATTTTGTCCACTGCCCCACTCGTGGGTCATGCACGTATCATCTCGTAACTTCACGTATACTCTCAGCTGTATATTATGCGGTATTATCTATGGTTACCATAGCCAAACACTTTACAGGATGTGGAATTTGTCATGTATCAATGTGACAGTGTCAATTTCGGATTATAATAATTAGTAACATGAAGTTAGAATTTTGGCTACAAATGTCAGTCAATGAAGGACGTTCACCGGCAGAAGAAGCCCAAAAAACAAAAAAGACGGTCTAGCGTGCCAAAAAGCTTTCTGCCTTAAAATATATTTTTCTTCTTCTCTTTTCTATTTTTTTAGTCACCCCAAAATTAAGTAATTTTTGATAATGGCGTACTCGCAACTCTATTGAAAAAGTTCGTCCGGTTTTTGCGTAATATTTATTCTTAGTTCATTGATCACACGTGGAAAGCGATAAAAGTAGTTAAACTCACACGTGTTTGAGGTTATCAGCCTCTAAATTTGGGAACAACTCATGCCCCATCCGTGGGACATGCACATACGATGAGCAAATCGATATGCCCCTTCGAGGGGGCATACACAGTCAACGTGTTAAAAAGGCCGGCAACACATTAGCTGTCTCTCTGATTTCGCGGATCATGGTATACTTTCCGTCAGGTGACTCGCTTAGTAATTTGTCCACCTCTAGTATAAAAAAATACAGCGCAAAAAACAATTGTCTCAATATTTATTCAAGCCTACCTCGTAGAAACCAGTACCACCAATCGAAATCAAATCAAATTTTAATTTATTGTAACGAATAAGCAATTGAAACAAAAAGTGTTGTAGTAGATGTTCAAAATAAAGTATGCACAGTTTATTTGAGACATTCTGTATAATATTATCTTCGTTTAAGTAACCATTGTGCCACCGACAATCTTATTACCGCCTATAGTGGCCACTTTTAGCAACTGAGTCGTATAGTTCAATCGGTCAAGAGCGGCAATCTTCCATACAACTTGTATACAAATTATGCATTATTTTTGTACGAAAAAATCAAACGCTAGTTTCGCGAGGTATCATCCTAAGATAGTCCATCACTTTCACGGTAACGTTTCATAAGATCAGAGTCAGATGGAACGTAGTCCGTTTTTTTCCGAAAATAGACAAGTCTGAACTTTAGTAGGATTGAATAGTGATTCAACCCAAGTTCTGTAGTGACAGATGACGATAACATAATAGGGCTGCATTCACCCATTCCACCATCATTACCCTTAAAGACAAAACATCCACAGTTGTCCTTGCAACTAAATTAACTATAATAATTAACAAGTCCCCCACAAGGTAGGCCGACGATCTGGTGAAGGTCGCGGGAATCCATTGGATGCGGGCGGTACGGAAACGATCTATGTAGAGAACATTAGGGGAGGCTATTAGCTGAAATGATTATAATGTATTAACAAAAAGTTCACTGGTACTCGTAATATAAATTCTAAAATAAAATTTAAAAACTATGTAGTTCATTTTGCAACTCTAAAAATCTTTATATTTTTGCATAAATACTCGTAACTCGCATCACGCGAGTTCATCTCACACTTGGCTGATTTTTATCAAAGGCAAAGTTTGGAGGTGGAGAGGCAAGCCGTAATTAAACTCCGTTGCACTTTGCGCCGTAAATAGCAACGATGAAATGCTGCAGCAGATTCAGTAATAAGGTTCCAAGGACTTCGCACTTGAAAGCTTTGGTTAGGGATTATAATTCACTTGATAACGTCAGCTGTGACATCGTTCACCTTCGTGAGATGGAGCCGCGAGTACACTGACGCTTTGCATATTATGAGCCATACAGTAAAAACTAAATATAAGCATGGACTAATTCAAAAATATACTACGTAGCTTCCCGAATGCTGTCCAGCCGAGTTAGATTCGTCGATCAACCTCTTTCTAGAAGTTGGACTTACCAATCTGGACTTTTTGTCCGAGGTAGATGTAGTCGTTCACAGCTTCCAGTGTAGAGCTTCCAACCTTTACACATATAATTATATTATTATTATATGCCTTTACAAGCAAGAGTGGGTACGACATGAGAATTAGATATAATTTTCGTCTTATCCATGTTCATTGCGTGTGTGTTGCCGTGATGACATACGGAACCGAAACGTGGCCGCTTACAATGTGCCGATTAAGGAGGCTCAAAGTTACCCAAAGAGCAATGGAGAGGGCTATGCTCGGAGTCTCCTTGCGTGATCGTATCAGAATTGATGAGATCCGCAGGAGAACTAAGGTCACAGACATAGCCCAAAGGATTGAATGTCTTAAGTGGCAATGGGCAGGGCACCATATAGCGATGAGAACAGACGGCCGTTGCGGCGGAAAGGTCCTCGAGTGGAGGCCACGTACAGGAATTCGCAGCCGGACATTATCTTAATATAATATAGCGTAATATGTTATAATATGTTTAAACCGCTTAGTTGCACGTTTGTATTAGATTAACTTGATAAATTATATTATAGTAATATCTTAATTTTATATTTTAATTATCTGGTGAAGCTTGCGGGAATCCATTGTATGCGGGCGGCACAGGACCGATCGGCACACCACAATTAATGCGTCCTCAGCTTACTATTCAATGTGCAAATGAATTCGCGGTCAAATGTTGCCACAGGGTGTTGATCTTGGACAAATTAGCTACTTATATGTAATTATATTTATTTATTGATGTGAGCTAGAGCTAGGTGCTGGTAGGGTAAGCTAACTGCACGTAAACATAAAACTGGCAACTAGTTTACGAAACCGTTATGATTGTTCATTCGTTCCAATACCGCCGCCATATATTTTTTTATTAATTTTAATGAAAATTAAAGACATTTAATGAAAAAACTTCTTTGTAATGTACTGCAGATTTTTGCATAACTCTTATATTTGACATAATTAAATTAAATATGTATGTCAGTATTTCAGCAAAATAATTTGTGATGGATGAGTGAGCATTATATACCAACACTATATTTATTCCCTATATCACAGATATTCAAAATATTGGTGGTTCTTATGACCGGTGACTTGGGGCGTTTAGAATACTTGCTAGGTGTTCCCGCCCTGTCGTATGAGGCGACTAACACTCGCTAACTACTTGCTTAGTACACAACTCCGCGGAGGTTTACGTTAGTGGGTGTAGATAGGTCGTGCACCACAAAAATGCGCTGGGTTAAGACTTTAAGACATACTTGAGCATGGGTCGCAAGACGTGGAAAGCGATACGGTTACGAATCGAATCGGTTGAAATGAGGTTGCGTATGGTTGCGGTTACGAACCACGACCGAGCTATGAACGGGGCGGCGCGACAGCAGAAAGGTAGCGATGAATACAACATGACAGTAAGGGTATTTGACTAAGCTCGAGATTTTACAAAATATAAATATTTTATCAAAATATAGGTAAATATGTGCGAATAGCAAAAAATCTCAATTAAAAATATAACGTCTAGTAGGTTTTATGGTCATTCAAAGATTCATGGGCAAGTCCATTTTAAAAGTATGAAATGATTAAAAAATAATTATACCATTGAATAACACATATAATTTACACCAACTATTATAATGGAACCATTGACATAAACGAAACATTTGATATAGCTACCATACAAAATTCAATTGAAATGCATACAAAATACTGTCGTGTGACGTCACATCTCAGTAGCCATTTGTATGGAGCGTTTTGGGTTTGCCCAAAATAATGGGATTTTAAAGTTGTGATAATCTTAAGTAGTTTAAATGAGAATCAAGTAATTCTTTCAACGATGTGTCTATCATTGAGAGGTCTTTTGATTACACAAATGAAAAAAAAATAGTCAAATACCGTAATACGGTCGCGCCACATCGCCCATGTTCGGTCGCCGCTTGTTTCTTGCCCACAACTTATAATTTTAAAGCACTCGTAGCTTACGTGTTTCCTGGTACCTACTAAATCTTTGGTACTAAATCCATTTCTGCCGTCAACTTTATTCGGTCTGGCCACTGCGCAGATTTTAGTTACCAAGGAGGCATTGAAAAATGGGACGTGACATTGATGTATACGCAGACGTTGTTATCAATGGCTAGAAGTTTTTCAGTCCCAAAAATAGGTCTTGGAAAAGTATTTTCTTTTAATTTACTTGAAAGGTGGCTCCATTATTTCAGAGTTACTTATTAGTCTGCGAGGGTTACTTTAGTTAGACTTAAATAAATTGACTCTTACTACGCTTCAGTATCATAAAGTTTGACGTCTTAGACATTGATTGATTTTTCAATGCCTATTCAATGTGAAATTCTTTTACTTTTCATCTGACTGACCGGATGGCGCAATTGGTAGTGACCCTGCCTCTTACGCCAAAGGTCGTGGGTTCGATCCCCACCCTGGACAAACATTCGTGCGATGAACACTTGTGTTTGTTCAGTGTCTGGGTGTAATATATGTATTTAAGTATATATTTGTGTTCCTCTGTTGTCTGATTTCTGTAACACAAGTGCTTACGCTACTTAGTACGGAATTAGGTCAATGTATGAGATGTTGTGAGAATTATTATTATTATTATCTGTAGGTCCAAAAAATACTTATTTCATTTTGAAATACCCCGTATCTTGTTGGTAGGTTTTAATTTTGAAAAGCGAAGAGACTACCTGATACTAGCGATTACCGTTCCCATAGACACACTAGGAGTCACAAATCTAATAGAAATGACTACAAAAATGCACCTACATTTGTTTTAATGGTTTTCGAACACAGTTTTATTTTATGTGACTAGGTGGCAGACGAGCAGTTGGACGGTGGACCACTTGATGGAAAGCGATTGCCGCCGCCCATGGACACCCGCGACACCAGCGTTAAATCCCCCACCGGTGGTACCCTATCTCACGCAGCTAAAAACAGAACAGTTTTGTAACTAATAGGTAATGCAGATTCTTTTCTTACCGTCTACACCGAAAGTCGATCATTGTAAATACGACCTATATACACAAAAATACATTATTGATTGATTGATTGAAAGTGGTCCGTCTCCAAAGTTTGTCACTGAGTCGCAAAACTATTTTAACTTTTCAAATGAATTAGAATTTAAAATACCTCAATCAAATTATTCTACGCAAATTTTATTAGACAAACAAATGAAAATTTCAACTTTCACTGGGTTTAATATCGATCGTCGAAAAGTAGGTCTATCGATAAAGCTCAACATTAAATTGAGAAATAATGTTGAATTTAGTTAGTTTGATGGCACTAGACATGGTGCTCTCTAGTAATAATATTATTAGGAGCCTATCGTCTCCCACTGCTCGGCAAAGGACTCCCTACCCTTTCTTCATATGTCTCGATTTTGGACGACTGTGATCCTGTTGGGGCTATAGGATTGCGTACAATGAATATATATTTATGTAAAGCTGTTAATTCATTACCTTTGACTAACCGTTTTGGCCAATATGACTTTTGAATTGTTTTTTTTTTTTTTTGAAAAAGTAAAAATGGCACTAGTGTCGCAGGTGTCCATGGGCGGCGGCAATCGCTTACCATCAGGTGATCCGTGAAAAAAAAATGAACAAAATGCCAAAAAAATATGAACAAGCTATGCGCTATACGTGTGAGGTAAAGATGACGTTATTTAAATCATACTGTCAATCATTTTACACAAGCGACCTGTGGGTCAGTTACACGCAGAAGTCCTTCAAGGCTCAGCGCGTCTTTTACAATAACATGTTTCGGGTGCTGTTGGGGCTGCCGAAGTTCTGCAGCGCGTCAGGCATATTTGCCGATGCTCACGTGGATGGTTTCCACGCCTTAATTATGAAAAAAATTGCATCAACTCGACGCAGAATGTTTAGTAGTCCCAACAGTATTGGCGGAGAGATGGGGCAGTGTGCTGATGAGGCACTGGGCCACAGCCCTTATAAGCCCGAACGCGGAGCAGGTTTATTTTATTAATTAAATACTCGTAGTAGTCAAATAATAATATCCTCAATAACACTTTTAATAAGAGCTATATTTTACTAACAAATGGATCGAGCTATCTAAATAAACAAATTTTAAATTTAATTAAATATGCTATTCCGAATAATGAAATGTTATTTTATCGATATTTAACCACAAAAGAACAACCCTAGGCACACTAACAGATCCAATTGCTGAGACCACAAAAACTTTGCGGCAATATTGGTTGAATAATTGACTTCATGACAGAAGATTAATAAATTACAAACGTTTAATTTATTCTAGATAGTTGAGACCAAATCACAGTGCTGAAAGAATGAGTAAGTGGCATAATGTGACCTTAGGGGCAACACTAAGGTTTACCCATGGGAGAGCCACGCTACGGAATGAATTGGTCAGAGTGACACTGTCTCATAGAGCTCGTTTGCCATCTATCATAAAAAAGAGAACAGGAGCGTGGCATGCTACGCCTGGGCACAATACGTATGCTTGTTTGAATATCGATATACTGAACGAGTGTACGATTCTCACTATGGAGAAATATTTTGTGTGATGAATTTATGTGTTTTTTCAGTATCTAGTGGTATGATTTTACAATTCAAGTATTATAAAATAGTGTGGTACCTTATTAATTCTGATATTACAAAAAATGCTTAGGCCCGATCGGATCAATCTTTGTCCGAGAACAAACTATGGTATAACGCTACATATATGCTATATATATATATATATATATATATATATATATGGATTTATTCTCGGATAAAGATTGGTCGAAAAAGATTTCAGCAACTTAATTTGGGGTCAGATTATACCTATAAAGCTTAATATATTCTAGTTGTTCGAGTATTAGAAAAATCGGCTTTAGGTATACCAATAACATACAATTGATCGGTCCGTGGGATTATCTTTCCAGTTACCCAAGTGTTAATAAATAAAACTACCTACCTACCGTTTGGTCCAGGTGTCTCAACGTGCACACGCGTACAGTACAATGCACAAGGCACTGTTTTGCCAATCTTGTTTGTGTTTACATGACCACTGAAGCGTACCTCGTCGTAACGTTCTATGTTTTTCCATTGGTGTCTTTATATTGTGGTGTGATTATTACAAGGAGTTTATGGACATAACGCATTCTGCTGCAGTTAAAATTATTTGCAACCACGAATTTCGTTCGTAAAGTGGTGCTTCCAAACTGTGCATGCGCCATTAGCAATATGTTCCGTGCAAATTTTGCACTAAACTTTGTTTGTGTAAGCAACATTTGCTAATGTTTGTCGGTTCTTCTTCTTCTTCGTCGTGCGGGCTTTTCCGCAATCAGGCAGCAGCACATTTCGCGTGCGGAGGCCGAAGTCGGCCGGTGTCATTCCAATCAGCCGAGTTCATGTTTGTCGGTTAAATCAACTTTTTAAAATACCTACCGCACCATGAAATACCAAAAATCTACCTAACTACCTAGGTAGTACCTAGAGTTTACTATTTATAAAGGGGTCATTTCTGAAGACCACGACAACGCTTATAGGTAAAGCGAAACGCTTACGCGATGCAATCGGCGCCCAGCGCCATCTATTGGTATGATTTGAAACTTATGTCCCGACACAAAATGAGGGCGGGTTGTATCACTAAATAATTAATATAGGAACTTATAGTTCAAACACAAAGTACAAACGCTTTCGAGAAAAAAATGTGATTTCAAATAAAAAAAAATACTAGTTCTATAATTATTTCCACAAATTGTTGAATTAAAAATTTTTTTGACTGACCGGATGGCGCAATTGGTAGTGACCCTGCCTCTTACGTCAAAGGTCATGGGTTCGATCCCCACCCTGGACAAACATTCGTGCGATGAACACTTGTGTTTGTTCAGTGTCTGGGTGTAATATTTGTATTTAGGTATATATTAGTGTTCCTCTGTTGTCTGATATCTGTAACACAAGTGCTTAAGCTACTTAGTACGGAATCAGGTCAACGTATGAGATGTTGTAAGAATTATTATTATATAAAAAAACTTCAACGCGTTACTGGAAACTCTACCCAAGATAGTAACCGAGAAAATTATTGGCCAATTAGGTTGTCAGTCAAATCGGTGTTTTTTTTTCAAAAGATAACGTATAGGTTGTAAAGGTACAAGCCACGGTAAGTAATTGTAGTGCTGGGCCTAAGTAGTGAGTGTGTTGGGGATGTTTGCACACTTGTAAAACTCACTTAATACTATACTTGATTTCTGCGCACTCAAGGTCACCACTAGCCTTGTATATATCTATTTTTATGGCACCAGTCATTTCCAGACACATATCCCTAGACATTGCTCGCACTATCACTCATTCATGCCTAATGTGGCCAAATTTTGGCATAAAAGAGGACATTGGTTTTTGTTTCTCGACGAACATTTTTTTTATATTTTTAATATATATATATATATATATATATATAATTTTCACTTCTCATAGGTTGACCTGATTCCGTACTAAGTAGCTTAAGCACTTGTGTTCCAGATATCAGACAACAGAGTAACACAAATATATACTTAAATACATATATTACACCCAGACACTGAACAAACACAAGTGTTCATCGCACGAATGTTTGTCCAGGGTGGGGATCGAACCCACGACCTTTGGCGTAAGAGGTAGGGTCACTACCAATTGCGCCATCCGGTGAGTCATATTCATTCACCTGTTATACTTATGAAGGTATTCAAAGCATGTGCGGCCAGCTATAGTGATGCAAGTACAGCTAGCCTACTGTTTGTTTTTAAATTTCCATAATTAGAATGTTTGTTAAGATTATGTAATTTTGTTTCCAAATAAACATATTATTTTCTTCTGTCTTTCTGTCTTACTCAAGGTCAACCACATTTGATTGATAATCTATCATAAGGTATTATTTGATGATCTACATACACACTGTGGTTTTTAACCATTTAAGAAACTTCTTGAGTTTATTATATTGATGAATAGAAACATTTTTGCTAGCAAACAGGGTCTAAGGGATAAATAAATAAAGGGGGGGGAGGGGGTCGTACACACACTCTACATTGAAGTCGAAAACAGAGATTTCATACATTGGTCTATACAAATCTCTCACTCGATTTCAATGTTGAGTGTACGAGAATAGGCCCTTTGGTCACCAAAAAAAATCGCCTTTTCATGAAAAACGCATCAACCAACTGCAGCTCACTTTTGTATTGGAAAGTTTTATTTTTGATTAGACCCTATAGTATATTTTCTACGAGAAAATGATGTTAAAAACCTCAACATCATTTTTAAAGACCTATCCATAGATACCCTCACACGTATAGGTTTAATGAAAAAAAATTGAGTTTCAGTTTCAAATATGGAGACCCCCACATTTCTTTTATTTTTTCCAATTTTTATGTAACAATTGTAATGCGGTTAACAAAATACATCTATTTAATAAGTTTCAATAGTATAGTTCTTATAGTTTCGGAGAAAAGTGGCTGTGACATACGGACGGACACACAGACGGACAGACATGACGAATCTATAAGGGTTCCGTTTTTTGCCATTTGGCTACGGAACCCTAAAAACCACTGCATTAACGCAAGCAGAAAAGCACACCTCTCAACACCCCTTTACGTAATGTGATATTTTTCTTCCTGTTGTTATCTTTGGGGAAACCAAGACAGAAAAAACAGCACCATCCCTTCTGACGTCTGGCCACGTTACTCTTGTCTTACATTCACACCCACGCCTCATCTCAGCTTCCCACTCACCTCCGTACAAACACAAATAACCCGGACTTAAGGTGACGGGTAGGAGACACTAGCGACGCCAATCGATTTTAATTTTTAGCTACTAAACCGGGTCTATTTTAAACAATTTCAGGATTACAATCTCTCAGCTCCTCCTCAGCTCAACCTCTCAACTTACACTTTCAATGCGTGGTTATTTAATACAATTAAATAACCACGCACAAATTTTGGGTCCAAAGCGTATGAGAAATATTGATTCACGCCAAAAGCGGTTATTTTTGGCGTGAATCTATTTTTCGCGTACAAAAACTGACCCAACATTTGTGCAATCATAATCATGATTATTTAATCAAAAAAAATCAAAATCAAATAATTCTTTATTTGCATAGGCTTGTACACAGCACTTACAAATCGTCATACATTTGAATGACTTAAAACTATTTATAAGTACTTATGTATAATTTACATGTTAATACATATATATGTTGATACATAAAATATACTAAAGAAATAAATAAACATAATGCGATTCTACCACCGGCTCGGAAAGTTGTTTCTGGTCGAGAAGATCCGGCAAGAAACTCGCCAGTTACTCTTTTTAATCGCCAACTTTTTTAACAAGGGTTTATTATCCTCATACCAAGTCATACAGTCTAATGCAACACAAAATAGAATGAAGCAAATTAAAAGCTAAATATGAGGTAAACCGAAGCGGACCAGTCCCCAAAGGTGGCACCTGTTCACAAGTATGACGTATGTGTCAGCCATCATTTCACTCAACCATATTAGAGGGAATGTAATGACCCGCCACATAACGCCACCACCTCAGAGACATTTGAGTGAGCATGACTACTTAGGTTCTCCTCATAGGTCACAAAGAGTAGTAGTTACTTAATCTAATACTAATAAACTGCAGGACGAGGTGTACAATAGTAGGTGGTTAGCATCTTGTCAATTATTGAATAATCAATATAAATCAATTTTATACAGTAATAAATGCTGCTAAGCCTAATTTATTAAAATTCAGTAATTATATAATATTAATGATTTTTGTTAATATATATGAAAATGTTACAAGTGTGCAAGCATGGAGGTCATTATGTCCATGAATCCTTATCATTTAAGTAGTCTACAATTTTATAGTATCCTTTACTCATTAAACAGGCTTTCACGTGAGATTTAAATTTATGCGTTGGTAACTCAATAACATTTTGTGGCAACTTATTGTACATTTTAATACTTAGACCAACAAATGAATTATTAATTTTTTGAAGTTTCAGATTTGGAATCGCGAGCTTGTGTTTATTTCTAGTGTTAAAACCATGACAATCAGATTTTTTCGAAAAAATATCCATGTTCTTTCGCACGTACAAAATACAGTCTAAAATGTATTGAGAAGCTACGGTTAAGATGTTAATGCTCTTAAATAATTCTTTTAGCGAATCGCAAGGTCTAAGGTTGTATATGGAGCGGATGGCCCTCTTCTGCAATACAAATATAGTCTGTATATCAGCAGCAGACCCCCACAACAAGAGACCATAAGACATTACACTGTGAAAATAACTAAAATAAACCAATCTCGCGGTTTCAATATCGGTCAGATGTCTAATCTTCTTAACCGCATACGCGGCGGAACTAAGTCTTCCCGCCAAGGCTGCGACGTGGGGTCCCCATTGTAATTTGGCATCCATGGTAATGCCAAGGAAAACTGTTGAATCAATGACTTCAATACGTTCATTATTCATAGTGATGTTAGTATTGACCTGTCTTACATTGGGCATTGTGAATTTTACACATTTAGTTTTCTTAGCATTAAGAAGTAAGTTGTTAGTGGTAAACCAATGGAGAACTTGTGACAGAGTGTCATTTACATCGTCAAACGTACTTTTTCTTCGGTCAACATTAAAGATCAACGAAGTGTCATCAGCAAATAGCACTACCTCACAAAGGTCTTGTGTAAAGTAAGGAAGGTCATTTATATATATCAGGAAAAGCAGAGGCCCCAATATCGATCCTTGGGGCACTCCCATCAATAGAGGAGTGCCTGAAGAATATGTCCCATTAATGTTTACTTTCTGAATTCTATTAGACAAGTAAGAATTTATCAAACTTAGTGAAATCTTGGACACACCATAATGAGCTAATTTTAACAACAATGTTTGGTGCGTAACGCAATCAAATGCTTTCGATAGGTCACAAAATACTCCAACAGCATCCTGCTTGTTTTCCCATGCATCAAAAATATGCTTGATAAGTGCAACTCCTGCATCAGTTGTTGACTTACCTTTAGTGAACCCAAATTGTTTATTATGAAGCAGGTCGTTAACTTTAAAATGAGACAGCAACTGAACGAATATGACTTTTTCAAAAATCTTACTCAGTGCTGGTAATATAGAAATAGGCCTAAAGTTAGAAGGATTACTTTTATCACCTGATTTGAATAACGGTATGATTTTGCTATACTTCATTAAGTTAGGAAATTGGCCTTCGTCAACACATCTGTTGAATATCATTGACAAATGGGGTGCGATATGCAGTATTATATTTTTTAAAATGTCTACGGATATTCCCCAAAGATCTTCAGTTTTTTTTATATTTAGATCTTTAAAAGTTTTTACTATTATCTCAGGTGTTACATGGGTAAATCTGAAAGGTGTTTTACATTCGTCAACTTTTGCTTTTAGCAAGGAGACAGCAAGATGTGAACTTGAGTTTAATGTACTTGTCGTTGTCACTGGTATATTAGTGAAAAAAGACTCAAATGCATTTGCCACATCAGCATCAGAGTCAAGTTGTTTGCCATTGATTTTTAGAGAGACCTTGTGTTCTTGTGTTTTGTTTTTACAAGTCTCTTTGTTTATGATATTCCATGTGATTTTAATTTTGTTAGTTGCTTTACTTATTTTGTTTTTAATGTAGTTTGATTTAGCAACAGCGCATACTTTCTTGAAGCATTTAGAATAGTTTTTTACATATTCTATTACTGTATGATCACATGAATTAGCCTTAATGTCATATAATTCAAACAATTTTCTTCTGCTTATGTATATACCTGTAGTGGCCCAGTCACTAAATTGATTTTTAGAATTATTTTTAATGGTCTTCTTTGTGAAGATGCCATTAAATTCCTTTTCAACAATTTCGAAAAGGCTTTCATATAATTCATCAACACTATTTTCAATACATGGAATTGAGGATATTTTATTACAAATATTCTTCTTGAACTTTTTTACACGCCCCTTAGTAATGGGCCTACATGTGAAACTAGTAGACGGAACAGTTCGATGACAGTCGATAACAGCCATCTGACCACTGTGATCAGAGTTTATAAAATTTATTATGGATTTTTCCCCTACATTACAATTACAGAATATGTTGTCCAAACACGTAGCTGAAGTGGAGGTGACTCTTGTAGGTTCATTGAAAAGGTGGTGTAAATTGAAAGATTTAAAAAGATTCAGAAACCTAATAGAGTTCTGTGAATCCTCTAGGATGTTAATATTAAAGTCACCGCACACAATAACTTTTTTACTTTTTGCACAAACTTTTCTCAAGACTTCTTCCATGCTAGTCTCAAATGAGTCATAAATTGCAGAAGGGGGTCTGTACACGCAGACAATGATATGCTGCTCCAGCTCTGCACACGAAATTTCAATAGTTCGTTCTATAGATAGTGACTCAATGTCTTTACGTTGTTTACATTTAAGAGAATTTTTTAACAAAATGAGTGACCCTCCTCTTATTGCTGAGTCTCTCGTGAACGAACTGATAACTTTGTAATCATTAATACTAACAATTAATTGATGTTGATTTAACCAATGTTCAGTGAGACATAGTATATCAACATTCATTTCTTGTAAAAATAATTCTAGCTCTAATTCTTTACCAGGAAGCCCCTGTATATTCTGGTGAATAAGATTTAAGATATTAAGATCCTGCTTGGTCAATATGTTGCTAGAGGCGTCCTCTATTGTCTTAAACTTAAATTTAAATTGCTTGGAATATTTTCCAAAGTCTGACTAAATATATTATTTATATTAAATGCTAACAAAGTAGCCAGTTCTTTTTTTACATTATAAGGCAAATAAAATGTTTTGCCAGTCACTATAAACTTATAATTAATAAATTTATTTGTGTCAAAAAACACAAAGTTGTCGCTATGACTAGTCACTAAATTATATAATGTAGTATTCAATATGTAAATACTGTTATTTTTTTCTGGTAAATAGTGCCTAGAAAATGGGAAGGCACAAACAACAATTTTCTTTACAGCAATCTCTTTTAAGAGCGAAAATCCTTTAATAATGTCTTTCTTATTTGAATCTAGCCCATTCCCCATCATTAATATAATGATAGAGTCCTTATTATAATTACAACTAAGTATGCTATCTATTATTTTGGTAAGCGATGCATTTGGCAAACAATAGTTCATTGTTTTACAATTGAGTTGCTTGTGCATGATGAATAGTATAAGTGTTTGCCGAGAGCCTGTAACCCCGAAATCATTAAAAAAAGATCTGGTTGAATAGCTAACAATTTAAATCGATTGGTGTCGCTAGTTAGGGCTACCCGTCACCTTAATAAGGTCTCACATACGTGATGTGGCACAAATTCCCTGCAAATATGTACGCCTGTATACAACAAATCCAGTCTCAGCCGAAAAATTGTGCAATTCTAAATAACATCTTGTCGACAGAGACACCGCGATGTTATCATTCTTCTTGTGACACTTCTTTTTCAAGGCTACACACATATTACACAGTATAAGAAACCAGCTCTTATTAAACTGTGCCAATTACAAGTATGTCGAAATTTTATCATTTCTATAATGATAATTAAAGTATCAGCCTATATAATGTCCCTTTGCAGGGCAAAGGCCTCCATCATAGATGTGGCAAACCGACCTCTTTAAGTTAATTATTTAATTTTCGTTTTTATTTTGTTTCTAAATTTGACGTTTCACAGTCATTGATTTATTTTGGTGCAAACGGTACGTCATCATCATCAGCCCATTTAAGTCCCCAATGCTGGGGCACGGACCTCCCTCAATCACATGAGGGGTAATTGCCATACTCACCACGCTTGGCAGACGGGTTGGCGAGGGTTTTGATATAAATGCAGAGTTTTCCTTATCTGGGTGCTGATGATCATGCCAGCAGCTTTACCTTAGTCGCCTTTTACGACACCTCGGTAAGAGCGAGGGTGGCCTATTCTACTCTGCCGGGGACCACACGGCCAATCGGTACGTAATATATTTTATTTCTATATTTTATTACCTATTTTATTGCTATTTCTACCCATCTCCCTCGCTCGCTAACAAGTTGCGAGGGAGTTGAGTAAAAATAGCAATACAACAATAAAAATAAAATACATTACGTACCGTTTGCACCAAAACAAATTGACAATGAAACGTCAAATTTAGAAACAAAATAAAAACGAAAATAAAATAATTAACTTAAAGAGGTCGGTTTGCCACAATAGAAATCGCTACTATGATGGGATTAGGCTTGGTCACCACGCTTGCCAAATGTGGATTGGTGATTAAAAACCCGAGCTATGTTCGAAAAATTCGATACATACTTTTGCTCGACCCGGGAATCGAACCCAGGACCCCGAGATCACAGCCCGGTACTTAAACCTCTTAACAGGGCGTTATAGTGATGATTATAATCATCATCAATATCGACAAATAGTTACTTACCTCTTCAATCGATCCTTGGCTATTCGTATCCAGCTCCAGCCAACCATCTAGCGCCAGTCGTCACCCCATCTGGCCGAGGCCTACGCCATGTTTAAAGAGACTCCACTCCGGATCTCATTTATGTCCATGACTTTGGCAAATACGCGATGTGTTGATAAATGAACATCAGAAAGCGTTACATAGTATGTGTATTTTTGTATTTTAACAGTGGGAGAGCCACGCTCCGGCATGAATGGGCCGGCTCGACCGGAGTAATACCACGTCCTCACAGAAAACCGGCGTGAAGCAGTGCATCCGCCGTGTTTCGCTGCGTGAGTGAGGGTACCGGAGGCCCAATCCAGGGGAAGGGGGGTTAAAAGGTAAACAGCGCACTTGTGACACCACTGGTGTTACAGGCGTCCATGGGCGGCGGTAATCGTTTACCATTAGGTGATCTGTCTGGTCGTCTGCCACCTTTATCATAAAAAAAAAATGTTGTCTGTCTAACAAGTGCTACTTGTGATGCGACAAACACTCGCAACTCAAGCTCAACGTATAACCAGGTTATGATAGTTAATATACTGTCACACGCTCTTCATAGTAACACCCCGTGTGTAGCTAGTGGCAAGTAGTTAGTTGAGAAAGTGTCCTGTGATTGCGTCATTTGTTAGCGTGTGGGCGACACCCGCAAAACGTGGCGGTCTACCTATGCGGTACACTCTAGATTGTTAGTTAAGTTTAATTGTTTTAAGTGTTAATTACTCAGTTTTAGGCGAGGGAGCCGTGGGTGAGCTCTCCTTCGGCATGAATGGGCCGGCTCGACCGGAGTGATATCACTGCCTCATAGAAAACCGGCGCGGTGAAGCAGTGTTTGTGCAGTGTTTTGCTGCGTGAATGAGGGTACCAGACACCCAAATGCGGGGGAAAAGGGGTTTACAGGTTGGCGCGCACTTGTAACTCCATTGGTGTTGCTGCTCGTCTACCATCTATTCGAACATAGAACCTCCTCCTTTTTTGAAGTCGGTCAAAAAGATCTGACGTCAGAGCATACAGTAAATACATTAAGAATAAGTAAGTATTTACTGTATAATAATGGGTTATTGACGACTGAGTTGTTGGTTGAATAGAAAGTGAGTATATTGAAACACAAGTTAACGAGATTTCTGCGAATCTTATGTTTTGGCCTAGCTCGTTTAAGGCCATTCAGAAGGTTTACTTGTATAGGTACAGGGATAAAAACAGCAATAAATAAACAAGATAAACATGAAAAAATCTTTGTTTATGTTAGATCCACAAATAACACTTGTGGATGTCAAAATAGGTACACATGATACCTAGGTATAAAAAAATTACATGTCGAATTGAGAACCTCCTCTTTTTTTTGAAGCCGGTTAATAAATAGCTAATAGTCAATAGATTCCGACGAAGTTATAGCACCATAGAACATATTCACACAGTGAAGCAGGTTATACAGAAGACCAAAGAGTATAACCAGCCCCTGTGCATAGCGTTTGTGGACTATGAAAAAGCTTTTGACTCCGTCGAGACCTGGGCTGTTCTAGAGGCCTTGCAAAGGTGCCAAGTCGATTGGCGATATATCGAGGTGTTGAGGTGTCTGTATGACGCTGCTAATATGTCCGTAATAGTAATCCAAAATGGCCAAACTGAGCCTGTCCTGCTGCGACGTGGTGTGAGACAAGGAGATGTTATATCTCCGAAACTTTTCTCCGCTGCGCTGCAGGACATGTTTGGAACGCTAAACTGGAAGGAGCGCGAATTCAATATTAATGGAGAGTACATGTCACACCTACGATTCGCAGACGACATCGTCATCTTGGCGGAAACCCTACAAGACCTACAGGAGATGGTGAGCAGCCTGGCTGAATCTTCCAAACACATCGGTCTTCGGATGAACTTGGATAAAACCAAGGTCATGTTCAACGATCTTGTTGATCCGGGACCGGTCGCTGTTAATGGAGTACCTCTCGAAGTTGTTCAGGAATATGTCTATCTAGGACAAGCGCTCCAATTAGGTAGAAACAACTTCGAGAGAGAATCCAATTGAAGAATTCAGCTAGGCTGGGCAGCAAACTTCGTCAAGTCTTCTCGTCACCCATCCCTCAAAGTCTTAAGTCGAAAGTCTTCGACCAGTGCGTCCTTCCGGTCATGACTTACGGTGCCGAGACGTGGACACTCACGGCTGGACTAGTCCACCGGTTCAAAGTCGCTCAAAGAGCTATGGAAAGGGCTATGCTCGGAGTATCTCTGAAGGACCGCATCAGAAATGATGTAATCCGACAGAGAACCAGAGTCACCGACATAGCCCACCGAATTAGCAAACTGAAGTGGCAGTGGGCTGGTCATATTAGCCGCGGAACTGACAGCCGTTGGGGCCGTAAAGTCCTTGAGTGGAGACCGCGACTCGGTAAGCGTAGTGTAGGACGCCCTGCGACAAGATGGGATGATGACATTCGAAGGCTGGCTGGTGTGGGCTGGATGAGAGTGGCCGAAAATCGGGAGAAGTGGCGTGCATTAGGGGAGACCTATGTCCAGCAGTGGACGAGTGTGGGTTGCTGATGATGAATAAATAGCTGTTCAATCAAAACATGATATCCGCTTGTTTGCCATATCACAGCCTCATAAAAATTGTAGAAAATAGCTTATAAAACCTGTCCGTTTAAGAACTTACTATACACATCTATGCAGATTGTTCAAAGCACCTGAATTTATTCTATGCCTTAAATGGTAAATTACGTCGTATGAGACGCAAATCATCATCATCATCATCATCATCAGCCCATTTAAGTCCCCACTGCTGGGGCACGGGCCTCCCTCAATTATCATCATCATTTCAGCCAATAGACGTCCACTGCTGGACATAGGCCTCCCCCAATGTTCTCCACACAGATCGGTCCTGTGCCGCCCGCATCCAAGGATTCCCGCGATCTTCACCAGATCGTCGGTCCACCTTGTGGGGGGCCTGCCACGTCTGCGACTTCCTGCGCGTGGCCTCCACTCCAGGACCTTTCTGCCCCAACGGCCGTCTGTTCTCCTCGCTATGTGCCCTGCCCATTGCCACTTGAGGCATGCAATCCTTTGGGCTATGTCTGTAACCTTAGTTCTCCTGCGGATCTCATCATTTCTGATACGATCACGCAGGGAGACTCCGAGCATAGCTCTCTCCATTGCTCTCTGGGTGACTTTGAGCCTCCATAATCGGCACATTGTATTGGCCCTCAATCACATGAGGGGTAATTGCCATACTCACCTCGCTTGGCAGACGGGTTGGCGAGGGTTTTGATGTGCAGAGTTTTCCTTCTCTGGGTGCTGATGATCATGCTAGCAGCTTTACCTTAGTCGCCTTTTACGACACCTCGGTAAGAGTGAGGGTGGCCTATTCTACTCTGCCGGGACCACACGGCGAGACGCAAATACTTTGTAACATTTATGAATCTTTTGGTTATAGCAATCTTTTGTAATTTATTCTTAAGTAAATAATGCACTTAAACGTAGGCTTACGGCGAGTCAAAAAGCACTTACAAATTTCGTCGACATACCAAGGTTATACCAAGGTTAAGGTTTAAAGTTACCAAGGTTTAGTCGGTAAAGCAGCAGCCCGGTTAGTAAAATATCGTGGGTTCGAGTTCCACTGGAAGGCTGTCGAAAATGTGTAACACTTACCTAATGTAAACTAGAATTGTGACAATAAATCATATTATAATTTTGATGTGTACATATTTTTAAAAGCTTCAACCGATTTCAGTATTTTTCCCTACTTATAATAATAATTCATGAACCTAATATAATTCATGACGACCCGTTTGGAACAGTGGTAGTGAACGTTGCCTTTGGTCGAAGGGTTGCGGGTTCGATCCCCGCACAGTACAAACATTTGTGTGCATGAACATGTCTGTTTGTATTGGTCTGGGTGTTTTCTATGTATTATAAGTATGTATTTACAAAAGAAAAGTATTATATGTATATATTTGTAATCCTACTGTTGATTCTGATATCCGTAACACAGGTGCTTGAGCTACCTATCTCGGAGGAAAAAAAAAATGAACGGGCCTCTACGTGTTGGTTTCGGCTCCACGCATGCCTTCCGAAAGTCCGGAACATAATTGCCCCGGGATTATGGTATCATAAAACATACTTAATAATATTATTGTATAGTACTCAAGTGTGTGTGCAAACACAAGTTTGTTTTTTTTTATGTGATAGGTTTCAGACGAGCAGACGGATCACCTGATGGTAAGCGATTGCCGCCGCCCATGGACACGTGCGACACCAGTGTACTCACAAGTGCGCTGCCTACCTGTAAACACCCTTTCCCCCGGATTGGGCCTCCGGTACACTCATTCAAGCACTGAAACACAGCACAGCTGCTTCACGCCGGTTTTCTGTGAAGCCGTGGTTTCACACGAGTCGAGCCGGCCCATTCATGCCAAAGCGTGGTTCTCCCACAGTTAAACATAAAAAATATAGAAAGGAGTCGAAATATAACATTGTACTTTTCTATTTATTTCGGTTTCCCGTCGGTTTCAAGGCCCGAGATCGTAAAATGTGGTGTAATTGAGAAACTCTAGAAGACACTTTAATTCTGTCGACGTCGAGTTATAAACGAATTCACCAGCTTACTGAAACTTACAAATGTAGCGAGCTAGCACGTACCTCATAACTTAATAAACTGATGTATCCTAGGAAGCAGAAGTTCCCCTATGAGAAGTTCAGCGCAAGACATAATCAAGAAAAACCGTTGTTGTCCACTAATTCTCTCAAATATAAGCTAACGAAGCTAATAGCCGCTCGAATGAGGTCGAAGGATCCTCTTAATGGATTCCGGGAATTGTTCTAGGTGATATTATGTTTAATTATCAAGTTTGGGGATTTACCTACAGATTTCAGGTTAAGTGGCCATTTTGTTGAATGAATGAATGAATGAATGAATCTTTATTTGCATAAATACGGTACAGAGTAGGTATTAAGGTTTTAAAAGAGATCAGCATACTTAACCATTAAATGGCATGCAGATTAACAAATTGACACGTCAGATTTTTCAATAATATATTACGATTACAATCAAATTATAGATTCAAGATAAAATTCAAATTAATATATAACACAAAAATTATATGAACCTTATTAAATATAGTTTTATTAGTCAAAACAAACGCATGTCAGGTTCCCTTGTTTCTAAAAATGAGTTACATGTCATGAGCCCAATTCTCGGGCCGGTGACATTTATTATCATACGACATATATCACTAAAACATAGTTTTTTTGTATAGTTTTCAGGTGATATCCACCATGTTTTTAAAATATCACGAGCACGAGAATTGGGCTCCAGATTTATTTAATATTATGCAACACTTTAGAACTCATTTGACAGGTATTCCGCCACAGAGTAGTAGCATCTTTCTACAAGAAGGCAAAACATTTAAAATTTAAGCCTTTTTGTAGGAAGATCCTCTCTTGTTTCGACTTTTTACCCGACTACGGCGAAGCAAAAAGGAGGGTTATGATTTTGATCTGCATGTACGAGTATGTGTGTATGGTTGTTCATCTGTTCCATCATAACTTCTAAACTAGTTATCTTATTTAAACAAATTAGGGGTCCTTAGTAGTGTCTTGATTGTCTTCTGGTTCACGTTAAATTGATTACAGCGCCCTCTAGGGGACTTAGAGTAAGGAACGAAAAAAAAATGTTGCTTGACGATACCGTGTGGGGTATCAAATGAAAGAGCTTTCTTAGCACATTTCAAATTACTTTCTTATTCTGATGTCTCAGCGACCCAAAATGAGTGACATTTCAAATATGTATTTTTTTTCATAACTAAAAATATGTTATATAAAAATAAAGTTTAAAAACTAAAACCCTACTACCTAAAAATTACGTTCTAAAAAGTACGAAACAAGAAAATTTACTCTGCTGAAATTATTATGCCGTATCGCCGTGGTCGTATGCCACCTACTTTAGAAAAACATTAAATTATAATAATAAAATAAAATCTATGTGGCATAAGACAACGGCGATACGGCATAATAATTTTAGCAGAGACAATTTTTTTACATACAATATATATAAGTACAAGATTCATCTATTTATGCATTGTATGGTGTGAACAAAATTAAATTATGTTTAAGCAACTTAAATATCATAAGTGTTATTGAGATACACGGTTGTTTTTTCATTGCTTACATCCTGAAAGCCTCATAAAAGGTATCGTGAATGAAGTCTATTTAGCATGTTAGATCAACAATACAAGCGGAAAAAATCAGCTGTTCCAAATAAAGTAGAATATCCACGCGGCAATACTCGTAATGTGTGGAATAGCAGATTTTTTTACTTATACAGGCTGTCATCATCATGATCATCAGCCTATTTAAGTCCCCACTACTGGGGCACGGGCCTCCCTCAATCACATGAGGGGTAATTGCCATACTCACCACGCTTAGCAGACGGGTTGGCGAGGGTTTTGATATAAATGCAGAGTTTTCCTCCTCTGGGTGCTGATGATCATGCCAGCAGCTTTACCTTAGTCGCCTTTTACGACACCTCGGTAAGAGTGAGGGTGGCCTATTCTACTCTGCCGGGGACCACACGGCAATGCAAGAAGATATGTTTAGGCATTAAATAATTATTTTTATACAATTTTACATTCAATTTTACAAATATTACACATACGTTCCCGAATCCCGCCGGCAGAGGCCTGCCGGTAATGTTTAATTTCTCTATTGTCTACTACCCGTAACAAAGTAGATAAATAAAAAATCTCCCACGTAATCCAATTTCATCGGAGTACACCGTGTTCTATTGTTGTACAGACACTTTAGGCTACCACAAACTGTCAAATTTCCTCAATTAATAATGAACCAAAAGTGCTATACATTAAAGTGAGAGTCGATTGAAGAAATTTGCCTATTCTACTCCGCCGGGAACCACACCATACAGGGTGTATCTGTGAACATTTACATCCCTTTAACCACGTATTCTGCCAACCATTCTGAACAACATTTGATCAACGACTTTTCGAAATTCATCGAAATTTTGTTCGACTCCCCATACAAATTGACTAAGTCACGTGACCGACTTTGTATGAAAAGTTGAAATTTTTTCATGCGAATTTCCAAAAGTGATAGAACAAATTCTGTTCATAATGGTTAGTAGAACACGTGGTTAAAGGTATGTAAATGTTCGCAGATACAACCTGTATTGTTGATCTAACATGCTAAATGAACATCATTCACGAAACCTATTAAGAGGTTTTCGGGATGTAAACGATGAAAAACTAACGGTGTATACGTGCATTTTAAAATTCTATAGATACCTACCTAAGTTTGGGAAGGTGTTTTATTTCAACTAACGTATTTAGTGATGGATAGATTTATATGATTTGTGTTTGAAGGCAAGCATTCATCAGATGACTGCTAGTTTGTCGCTTAACCATGTTGCGTTGTGGCTTAGCCATGTTTGCGCATGTTGCGTTGCAGATTAACCATGGCCCAAAAAAAGCTCATTTCATATGGCCATCAGAGTCTTTAATTCATTACCTGATGAACTGAGAGGTCTGAGTGGAGCTCACTTCTATAGCAAACTACATACTTCGCTTGTGGAAAGGTCTTTTTACTCGCTGACTGAATATTTTGATTTAGATTTAAAAAATAAGTGACAATAATATATCATTCCCATTATTTAAATGAATTATTATTAGGCAATAGAGTAGATATTAATTATTTATTACTGACATAGTTTTTATATCATTGTTATTTTTAAGTGACATTGAATTGTTATTTTAATGTATACCGTTATTAAATATTTGCACGCTTCTTAACTAAGCAAACTTCAGTGATACTAAGTAACATTGTAACATCACATTATGTACCTGAAATTATGCAAATAAAGTATTCTGATTCTGATTCTGATTCGCCTCTGGCATAAAAAAGCTGTTCCTTTTTGCCACCGAAAGTTAATTATTTAAAAATACTCACAAACGGCATTCTAATGGGAAAAGGATGAGTCGTTTTTCAGAATCTGCCGACCATAAATAAGTGAACCGTTTAAGAGAGGTGTACATAATTTAAGCAAGCAGTACACAAAAAAATATTGCAGAACCGAATGCCTTTAAATTTATAATATTAAATAATCCCTATTGATATAAGTAACGGAGACAGATTCGAGTTACGACATAAAGTATTAGCCTATATAGTGTCCCACTGCAAGGCCGAGGCCTTCATCATAGAAATCAAGTTATCGCTACTATGATGGGATTAGGCTTAATCACCACGCTTGTCTAATGCATCCGCATTAGGCGATATGGTGATCACAAACCCGAGCTATGTTCGAAAACCTCGAAACATTAAGTTCGCCTATTATATCGTTTTGTGCAATAAGGTTTATAATAAATAAACATACTCTTCTCGGCCCGGTACTTAAACCACTAGACCAGCGGGGCTGGGCATAAGTAAGTTAACAAATTCGATTTCTTCTGGAAATAAATACCTGTTTCCATAGCTGAGCCAATCCAATCAGCGAATTATCTATCAATCTTTGGTATTACTAGTCAAATATCATTTTTATACGCTCGGTTGCACTGTCTAATACTTAGCTGTTAGCTTACAACTGAACTTGACTTCCCTCACAATCTTCACTTAAGCTAGACTCAATACTTTTGTCAGTACTGGAGGGACTTTATTACAAAATCGATTGTCAGTTTTGAAACGTTTCCACAAATTTGGAAGAAACGTATTTTGGCGGTCATTGCTTCGACGCGCTTCAAAAGTATCTTACAAAGTTATCAAAAACATACGTTTTTATAAATAGAATGTAAGTTGATATAAATCAATGAAGAATAATACAAGCCCTTTTCAAGAAACAACAGATAGATTCCTAGCCGCGGGCGAAAACGAGTTCGTGCAGTTGCCTGCAATGAAATGAAAAATACCTTGACTCTTAAGGCGATACAATAAGGTTCTCAGTTGAATGATGGTTGTGTATTTATTAGTGCCTTGCCTGGACTGGACAAAGGCGTGAATTGTCCCTCTAATGGTGGAAACTTAAGTTTATATAAATTCGAAGGCGCAAGGCGAAGACTTCATTCGCAGTGACAAACTCGAAAGGGGGATCAAGCGATTTCGAATCGCCGTATCTTTCTTGTAATTCTAATAGATCGCCAGGTTCGAATGTGCACTTGTTAGTTTTTTTTTTTTTATGAAATAGGCAGTAGAGAATGCGGCCCATTCGATGGTAAATTGTAACCGCTGTAATACATCAACAATGTCGGAGCACACTCATGCCGATCCTACCGTGAAAGAAGAAACTAAAGAGTTTCTTGTTTAAGAGTTGAAAAGTCAAACCTCTTTTAAAAAATGACATATTGTAATAGTGATCATGAAACAGTGACTCTTCTCCAGGATCCAGAGATCACTAGGTTTGGTTCCCACTCAGGACAAACTCTTGTGTGATATTTTTTTGTGGTTGGTTGTTCAAAGCCTGGTTGTTGTATTTCTGGTTATTTTGCTGATTTTTTTTTATAGAAGGGCCAATCAGGCTGACCTCACTCCGCCTGATGGTAAGCGGCCGTGAATTCCAAATATGAGGCTGACAGGCACATTCTAAAGTGATTAACAATACAATTAACACTAACTACTTGTTCCTGATGGTCTAGTGAGTTAAGTGCCGGGCCGTGATCTCGGGGTCCTGGGTTCGATTCCCGGGTCGAGCGAAAAGTATGTTTCGAATTTTTCGAACATAGCTCGGGTTTGTGATCACCAATCCGCATTTGGCAAGCGTGGTGATTAAGCCTAATCCCATCACAGTAGCGATAACTTGATTTCTATGATGGAGGCCTTTGCCCTGCAGTGGGACAGTTTATAGGCTGATACTTTACTTTACTTTTACTTGTTCCTTTGAGAAATTTGTTCAGTGCTATCAACAAAGCTTAAATTTGCTACAGGTTTCCGAATAACCCTGTATAATGCCGTTATTCAACCAAGGCAGCACATTAACTTCACTATTGAACGTATGATGTATTGCTATCTCTGTCACGTCACCAAAATACACTAAGGTTTAGTCTGTTCACAACACTCGGAGATGAATATACTCCTAGGGTGTATATTGTTAGCAATGTCTTTGACATGGGAGTGTGATTTCTGTTACCACAAAGGCCACAATATCCATTCACAGTGAGATAATGCAACAGCAGATATTACGGCTACCACGTTCAATCTCAATAATAGGACAGGTACTCATGACTTCTTCATCATTTCAAGTAATAGACATCCACTGCTGGACATAGGCCCCCCTCCCCCAATGTTCTCCACAGAGATCGTTCCTGTTCTACCCGCATCCAATGGATCCCGCGACCTTTACCAGATCCGTCGATCGTCATGACATCTTAGTAGTGCACAAAAGTGCACAAGCATCATTTCTGCACTCTCCAAGTATCGCTTATCTACCCTCACATTCTGATAGGACCCCTGCGTGGCACGACCAAAGCTCAACAAGGCAGGGGGATTCGATGTTCCGGTATTTTTATTATGAAATAGGCAGCAGACGGATCTTCGTAGGTCACCCATTGCCGCCGCCCATAGACACCAGTGGAGTCACAAGTGCGCTGCCAACCATCAAACCCCCCTTTCCCCCTATTAGGCCTCTGGTACCCTCACTCACGCAGCGAAACACAGCCCAGCGCTGCTTTCACGCCGGTTTTCTGTGAGGCCGTGTCGAGCTGGCCCATTCAGCCGAAGAGTGGCTTTCCCACGATCAACCGTCAACGGTCAGCGGTATCCTGCAACTCGAGGCTATTAACTACTTTATACTCCACCGATGGCTACAGGACGTGGTTATCCTTTGAGACTTTCATTTTTTTTAATACAGCTATTCATTCTTGGCTGTATGCCTTTTTTTAATGCTTATAATAGGTAGACGAGCTTGCGGCCCATCTGATGGTAAGCGGTAACTGTCGCTCGTAGACATCTACAATGCCGGAGCACAGTCATGCCTCCTACCAAAATAAGTCCATAAGTCCTGAGTGGTGAGTTTTGAGGTAAAAGTATTGTGGATAAATACTTCTTTTTGACCGTTTGTCCTCGTCTTTCCCGGTAACCGTCTATTGTTCCAGGTTCTCGCCGTCCTTCTCTTTTTTTTTGTAATTATGTGACGGGATGAGCAGATCATGCACCTGATCGTAAGTGCCACGTCTGCCCATGGACACTGCAGAGCAAAACAGTAACCAATTATTTCTGTCTGGCACTGGACGATACAAACGATAAGGTACCTACACTAGAATACTAGATAGATATACTTTATTGGACAAAAAAAACACAACTTAAAAAAACTAGGCATTACAGAAACTTAATTGTACGATTTCGGCGGTCTTATGGCTGGAAACGATTTCTACCAGACAACCTTCAGGCATAGGAAATTTGATAGTAGAGGAGGGGTGGTGCAATATTGAAAAGGGAAATAAAAGTAATTATATATATATATTAAAATATTTATAACGCTAATACATAGATATACACAATATTATATACTAATAAGTATATGTTATGCTTGGATAAAATAATATAATGTACTAGATATACATTCTAATAAATTAGGATCTTAGACGGACCATCGACTACTGCCGATGACTGGACCTGTAAAGACTAGATACAGAACTCTTTACCAGAACATACAGAAATTCACTGCAAATACCCTGCAAACGGAAAAAACTATAAATAAAAAAATGGCCCCAACAACCGTAGGGTGCAAAAAGTTGCTCAAACCATTGAAATAAAATCGGCGAAATAATGTGGGAAAAGTGATAAATAAACCACGAATCATAAAACAATATTTCCGCCTCATAAAACCACTAAACCCTTACTTAGATTTATCTTTGAGATTTTTCGAGTGGATAATAGGTTCTGGGGTTTGAGTACATCCCCTTTCAGGTCAGGTATTGGTGTAAGGCAGCGTTTCTATAACCTTTCTCACCTAGGAAATCAAAACACATAGAAATACTTTATTGCACAACATACGCCCAAACAGTCGGATCCAATATTCATAAAAAAAATAACTACCTATTCCTATATAAATAATAATAATATCCTCCAACCGATTTCTGCTAAGGCGGCTAATCGATCAGCCACTTACGCAGGATAGTGCTCAAGTGTGTCATCATCATCATCATCATCATCAGCCCATTTAAATCCCCACTGCTGGGGCACGGGCCTCCCTCAATCACATGAGGGGTAATTGCCATACTCACCTCGCTTGGCAGACAGGTTGGCGAGGGTTTTGATATAAATGCAGAGTTTTCCTTCTCTGGGGTGCTGATGATCATGCCAGCAGCTTTACCTTAGTCGCCTTTTACGACACCTCGGTAAGAGTGGGGGTGGCCTATTCTACTCTGCCGGGGACCACACGGCCAAGTGTGTGCGCAAACACAAGTGCACTCTCTATTCCCTTACTCTCATATTCCGATGGGACACCAGTGTGACACGACTGGAGAGGGATCAGGCGCAGGACACGTTAAGCCACGTTTTTTTGTGCAAGATCGCCGACTTCCAGACTCCGAGCTAATACTGAGAATTTTTAACAAAAAAACTCAGGTGCAAATTTTGGCCCGACCCGCGAATCTAACCCGGGACCACAAGCGCAGCCGTCGTATTTAAAGTGCGACGCACTACCTACTGCGCCAACATCGTTGATACAGGCGTTCGATCAGAGACGAGCTGTAGAAATAATAAAACTGAGTACAGGACATGTTAGGGCACTCACTCGGACCCTCACAGGGCACTGCAAATTAAACAAGCACCTGCACAACATGGGCCTTTCAGTTACCAAAATCTGCAGGACGAGGAAACGATTATCCACGTCCTCGGCGAGTGCATAGCGCTGCACCGCTGCAGAAGCCGGCACCTAGGAGCACACATGATCTCAGTTGACGAGATCAAGAGTTCCCCCATCAGCTCCATTCTCGGGTTTATCCTGGAACTGGAGCTACATGAGGTGCTGTAATAGGTTACGGGGCTGCTACAATAGATCATCTACTGGTCGCAGTGGCTATGAGACGCATGGCTCACCCCATTTCTATCAAATAATAAATACTGGGCCAACGAGGCCGTCAAAACCCATATAAATAGTAATAAAATAAAATGTGGAGCGCAGAATACAAAAAAGTGTTAGCCAAAAACGTCGGCTCACGGCGAATCAAAAAGCACTTACAAAATTCGTCGACATACCAAGGTTAAGGTTACCAAGGTTTAGTCGGTAAAGCAGCAGCCCGGTTAGTATAATATCGTGGGTTCGAGTTCCACTGGAAGGCTGTCGAAAATGTGTAACACTTACCTAATGTAAACTAGAATTGTGACAATAAAGCATATTATAATTTTGATGTGTACATATTTTTAAAAGCTTCAACCGATTTCAGTATTTTTTCCCTATTTATAATAATAATTCATGAACGGGCCTCTACGTGTTGGCTTCGGCTGCACGCATGCCTTCCGAAATTCCGGGACTTAATTGCCCCGGGATTGTGGTATCATAAAACATGTTTTTTTATGTGATAGGTTTCAGACGAGCAGACGGATCACCTGATGGTAAGCGATTGCCGCCGCCCATGGACACGCGCGACACCAGTGGAGTCACAAGTGCGCTGCCAACCTTTAAATTCCGTTTCCCCGGATTGGGCCTCCAGTACACTCATTCACGCACTGAAACACACCACAGCTGCTTCACGCCGGTTTTCTGTGGTGGTGGTTTCACACGAGTAAAGCCGGGCCATTCATGCCAAAGCGTGGTTCTCCCACGGTTAAACATAAAAAATATAGAAAGGAGTCGAAATATAACATTGTACTTTTCTATTTATTTCGGTTTCCCGTCGGTTTCAAGGCCCGAGATCGTAAAATGTGGTGTAATTGAGAAACTCTAGAAGACACTTTTAATTCTGTCGACGTCGAGTTATAAACGAATTCACCAGCTTACTGAAACTTACAAATGTAGCGAGCTAGCACGTACCTCATAACTTAATAAACTGATGTATCCTAGGAAGCAGAAGTTCCCCTATGAGAAGTTCAGCGCAAGACATAATCAAGAAAAACCGTTGTTGTCCACTAATTCTCTCAAATATAAGCTAACGAAGCTAATAGCCGCTCGAATGAGGTCGAAGGATCCTCTTAATGGATTCCGGGAATTGTTTTAGGTGATATTATGTTTAATTATCAAGTTTGGGGATTTACCTACAGATTTCAGGTTAAGTGGCCATTTTGTTGAATGAATGAATGAATGAATGAATCTTTATTTGCATAAATACGGTACAGAGTAGGTCTTAAGGTTTTAAAAGAGATCAGCATACTTAACCATTAAATGGCATGCAAATTAACAAATTGACACGTCAGATTTTTCAATAATATATTACGATTACAATCAAATTATAGATTCAAGATAAAATTCTAATTAATAAATAACACAAAAATTATATGAACCTTATTAAATATAGTTTTATTAGTCAAAACAAACGCATGTCAGGTTCCCTTGTTTCTAAAAATGAGTTACATGTCATGAGCCCAATTCTCGGGCCGGTGACATTTATTATCATACGACATATATCACTAAAACATAGTTTTTTTGTATAGTTTTCAGGTGATATCCACCATGTTTTTAAAATATCACGAGCACGAGAATTGGGCTCCAGATTTATTTAATATTATGCAACACTTTAGAACTCATTTGACAGGTATTCCGCCACAGAGTAGTAGCATCTTTCTACAAGAAGGCAAAACATTTAAAATTTAAGCCTTTTTGTAGGAAGATCCTCTCTTGTTTCGACTTTTTACCCGACTACGGCGAAGCAAAAAGGAAGGTTATGATTTTGATCTGCATGTACGAGTATGTGTGTATGGTTGTTCATCTGTTCCATGATAACTTCTAAACTAGTTATCTTATTTAAACAAATTAGGGGTCCTTAGTAGTGTCTTGATTGTCTTCTGGTTCACGTTAAATTGATTACAGCGCCCTCTAGGGGACTTAGAGTAAGGAACGAAAAAAAAATGTTGCTTGACGGTACCGTGTGGGGTATCAAATGAAAGAGCTTTCTTAGCACATTTCAAATTACTTACATTCTTATTCCGATGTCTCAGCGACCCAAAATGAGTGACATTTCAAATATGTATTTTTTTTTACATAACTAAAAATATGTTATATAAAAATAAAGTTTAAATACTAAAACCCGACTACCTAAAAAAGACGCTCTAAAAAGTACGAAACAAGAAAATTTACTCTGCTGAAATTATTATGCCGTATCGCCGTGATCGTATGCCACCTACTTTAGAAAAACATTAAATTATAATAATAAAATAAAATCTATGTGGCATAAGACCACGGCGATACGGCATAATAATTTTAGCAGAGACAAAAGTGATAGAACAAATTCTGTTCATAATGGTTAGTAGAACACGTGGTTAAAGGTATGTAAATGTTCTCAGATACAACCTGTATTGTTGATCTAACATGCTAAATGAACATCATTCACGATACCTATTAAGAAAGAAAGAAAGAAAGAAGGAAAGTATTTATTATTATATATCTATAATTAAACACAACACAATTTGGCACAAACAGAAAACAAAACATAAAACAATTAAAATACATAAAAATAAAACAAAAGGAAAAAAAAGCAAAACTATATTCAATCATGTCCAGACAGTGCCAAATGAATATTATGGTGTGTTATGACGTCTAGTATAAATGGCCCTCACTCAGCTTATGAGGTTTTCGGGATGTAAACGATGAAAAACTAAGGGTGTATACGTGTATTTTAAAATTCTATAGATACCTAAGTTTGGGAAGATGTTATATTTCAACTAACGTATTTAGTGATGGATAGATTTATATGACTTGTGTTTTAAAGCAAGCATCCATCAGATGACTCGCTTGCTCGTTTGTCGCCTCTGGCATAAAAAAGCTGTTCCTTTTTGCCACCGAACGTTAATTATTTTAAAAATACTCACAAACGGCATTCTAATGGGAAAAGGATGAGTCCTTTTTCAGAAATCTGCCGACCATAAATAAGTAAACCGTTTGAGAGAGGTGTACATAATTTAAGCAAGCAGTACACAAAAAAATATTGCAGAACCGAATGCCTTTAAATTTATAATATTAAATACTACATATTGATATAAGTAACGGAGACAGATCCGAGTTACGACATAAAGTATTAGCCTATATAGTGTCCCACTGCAGGGCCGAGGCCTTCATCATAGAAATCAAGTTATCGCTACTATGATGGGATTAGGCTTAATCACCACGCTTACCTAATGCGGATTGGTGATCACAAACCCGAGCTATGTTCGAAAACCTCGAAACATTAAGTTCGTCTTTTGTATCGTTTTGTGCAATAAGGTTTATAATAAAAAAACATACTCTTCGCTCGGCCCGGGAATCAAACCCAGGACCCGGAGATCATGGCCCGGTACTTAAACCACTAGACCAGCGGGGCTGGGCATAAGTAAGTTAACAAATCCGATTTCTTCTGGAAATAAATACCTGTTTCCATAACTGAGCCAATCCAATCAGCGGTCGAGCATTTGGTGACGCAGTGCCCCAGGTTTGCGGCTGCGCGACTCGAACATGAGCACACGTGTGATATGTTCCGGGTTCCGCCGTTTACTTTTGCACAAGCCATAAAAAAGGAAACAACGAGATCCTCATTTATAAATTTTATCGCATATATATTTAGTGAACTAAAAAATTTCAATAAATATTTAATAAATATTAATTATATACAAACATATGTATATTATATAAATTATATATCTATTATTTGGATTGTTCCCATCTTATACGCGAATCAAAACAAATAATACAGCGAAACACAAATCTAACATTGACAGCAGATGACTTGTATCAAATAGCAAGTCCCACTTCCTAATATGAAACCAATTACATAGGAAAAAAAAAATCAGCGAATTATCTATCAATCTTTGGTATTACTAGTCAAATATCATTTTTATACGCTCGGTTGCACTGTCTAATACTAAGTGGTTAGCTTACAACTGGACTTGACTTCCCTTACAATCTTCACTTAAGCTAGAGTCAATACTCATGGCGGTACTGGAGGGAGTTTATTACAAAACCGATTGTCAGTTTTGAAAAGTTTCCACAAATTTGGAAGAACCGTTTGTTGGCGGTCATTGCCCCGACGCGCTTCAAAAGTATCTTACAAAGTTATCAAAAACATAAGTTTTTGGAAATGTAAGTTGATATAAATCAATGAAGAATAATACAAGCCCTTTTCAAGAAACAACAGATAGATTCCTAGCCGCGGGCGAAAACGAGTTCGTGCAGTTGCCTGCAATGAAATGTAAATACCTTGACTCTTAAGGCGATACAATAAGGTTCACAGTTGAATGATGTTGTATATTTATTAGTGCCTTGCCTGGACTGGACAAAGCCGTGAATTGTCCCTCTAATGGTGGTAACTTAAGTTTATATAAATTCGAAGGCGCACAGACTTCATTCGCGGTGACAAACTTGAAAGGGGGATCAAGCGATTTCGAATGGCCGTATCTTCCTTGTAATTCTAATAGATCGCCAGGTTCGAATGTGCACTAGTTAGTTTTTTTTTTTTGATGAAATAGGCAGTAGAGCATGCGGCCCATTTGATGGTAAATGGTAACCGCTGTAATACATCAACAATGCCGGAGCACACTCATGCCGTTCCTACCGTGAAAGAAGAAACTAAAGAGTTCCTTGTTTAAGAGTTGAAAAGTCAAACCTCTTTTAAAAAATGACATATTGTAATAGTGATCATAAAACAGTGACTCTTCTCCAGGTTTCAGAGATCGTTAGGTTTGGTTCCCACTCAGGACAAACTCTTGTGTGATATTTTTTTGTGGTTGGTTGTTCAGTGCCTGGTTGTTGTATTTCTGGTTATTATATTGTTTTTTTTTTATAGAAGGGCCAATCAGGATGACCTCATTCCGCCTGATGGTAAGCGGCCGTGAAATCCAAATATGAGGCTGACAGGCACATTCTAAAGTGATTTAACAATACAACTTAATTAATCATCATCATCATCATCATCAGCCTATCGCAGTCCACTGCTGGACGTAGGCCTCTCCAATTGTTCGCCACTGTGATCTATCCATGGCTTCTCGCATCCAGCTCTTGCCAGCCATCCTGCGCAGATCGTCCTCCCACCTAGCCAAAGGGCGCCCTACATTACGTTTGCCAAGACGCGGTCTCCACTCCAGAACTCGTTTACCCCATCGGTTGTCGGTTCTGCGGCTAATATGGCCAGCCCACTGCCACTTAAGCTTGCTAATCCGGTGAGCAATGTCGATAACTTTGGTTCTTTGCCGGATCACCTCATTTCGAATTCGATCTCGGAGAGAGACGCCGAGCATTGCTCGTTCCATAGCCCGCTGAGCGACCTTTAACTTGTGGACCAGCCGTACCGTAAGTGTCCACGTTTCGGCTCCGTATGTCATGACGGGTAGGACGCACTGATTGAAGACTTTCGTCTTTAGGCACTGTGGTATCGACGATACGAAGACACGACGTAGTTTTCCAAATGCTGCCATGCAAATGCAACTTAATTAATACTAACTACTTGTTCCTGATGGTCTAGTGGGTTAAGTACCGGGCCGTGAACACGGGGTCCTGGGTTCGATTCCCGGGTCTAGCGAAAAGTATGTTTCGAATTTTTCGAACATAGCTCGGGTTGGTGATCACCAATCCGCATTAGGCAAGTGTGGTGATTAAGCCTAATCCCATCATAGTAGCGATAACTTGATTTCTATGATGGAGGCCTTTGCCAGTTGACAGTGAGACAGTTTATAGGCTGATTCTTTACTTTACTTTTACTTGTTCCTTTGAGAAATTTGTTCAGTGCTATCAACAAAGCTTAAATTTGCGACAGGTTTCAGAATAACCCTGTATAATGCCGTTATTCAACCAAGGCAGCACATTAACTACACTATTGAACGTATGATGTATTGCTATCTCTGTCACGTCACTAAAATACACTAAGGTTTAGTCTGTTCACAACACTCGGAGATGAATATACTCCTAGGGTGTATATTGTTAGCAATGTCTTTGACATAGGAGTGTGATTTCTGTTACCACAAAGGCCACAATTTCCATTCACAGTGAGATAATGGAACAGTAGATATTACGGCTACCACGTTCAATCTCAATAATAGAACAGGTACTCATGACTTCTTCATCATTTCAGCCAGTAGACATCCACTACTGGACATAGGCCCCCCTCCCCAATGTTCTCCACTGAGATCGTTCCTGTTCCACCCGCATCCAATGGATTCCCGCGACCTTCACCAGATCCGTCGATCGTCATGACATCTTAGTAGTGCACAAAAGTGCACAAGCATCATTTCTGCACTCTCCAAGTATCGCTTATCTACCCTCACATTCTGATAGGACCCCAGCGTCGCACGACCAAAGCTCAACAAGGCAGGGGGATTCCATGTTCCGGCATTTTTATTATGAAATAGGCAGCAGACGGATCTTCTGTAGGTCATCCATTGCCGCCGCCCATAGACACCAGTGGAGTCACAAGTGCGCTGCCAACCATCAAACCCCCCTTTCCCCCTATTAGGCCTCTGGTACCCTCACTCACGCAGCGAAACACAGCCCAGCGCTGCTTTCACGCCGGTTTTCTGTGAGGCCGTGTCGAGCTGGCCCATTCAGCCGAAGAGTGGCTTTCCCACGATCAACCGTCAACGGTCAGCGGTATCCTGCAACTCGAGGCTATTAACTACTTTATACTCCACCGATGGCTACAGGACGTGGTTATCCTTTGAGACTTTCATTTTTTTTAATACAGCTATTCATTCTTGGCTGTATGCCTTTTTTTAATGCTTATAATAGGTAGACGAGCTTGAGGCCCATCTGATGGTAAGCGGTAACTGTCGCTCGTAGACATCTACAATGCCGGAGCACAGTCATGCCTCCTACCAAAATAAGTCCATAAGTCCTGAGTGGTGAGTTTTGAGGTAAAAGTATTGTGGATAAATACTTCTTTTTGACCGTTTGTCCTCGTCTTTCCCGGTAACCGTCTATTGTTCCAGGTTCTCGCCGTCCTTCTCTTTTTTTTTGTAATTATGTGACGGGATGAGCAGATCATGCACCTGATCGTAAGTGCCACGTCTGCCCATGGACACTGCAGAGCAAAACAGTAACCAATTATTTCTTTTTGGCACTGGACGATACAAACGATAAGGTACACTAGAATACTAGATAGATACACTTTATTGCACAAAAAAAACACAACATAAAAAACTAGGCATTACAGACACTTAATTGTACAATTTCGGCGGTCTTATCGCTGGAAGCCTTCAGGCAAAGGACATTTGATAGTAGAGGAGGGGTAGGTGGTGCAATATTTAAAAGGGAAATAAAAGTGAACTGTATATCTAATATATAAAATTCTCGTGTCACAGTTTTCGTTGCCATACTCCTCCGAAACGGCTTGACCGATTTTGATGAAATTTTTTGTGCTTATCCGGTATCTATGAGAATCGGCCAACATCTATTTTTCATCCCCCTAAATGTTAGGGGTAGTCCACCCCTAAATTTTTATTTTTATTTTTTAGACAAAATTTTTAATTTCTCTTTTTTTATGATACAACATACAAAAATACATACAATCCTCAATTTTCACCCTTCTACGATCAACCCTTTTATTTATATGGCAAAACAACGTTTGCCGGGTCAGCTAGTATAATATATATTAAAGTATTCATAATGCTAATACATAAATATACACAATATTATATACTAATAAATAAATATGTTATGCTTGGATAAAATAATATAAAGGACTAGATTCTAATTAATTAGGATCTTAGACGGACCATCGAATACTGCCGATGACTGGACCTGTAAAGACTAGATACAGAACTCTTTACCAGAACATACAGAAATTCACTGCAAATACCCTGCAAACGGTAAAACTATAAATAAAAAAATGGCCCAACAAGCGTAGGGTGCAAAAAGTTGCTCAAACCATTGAAATAAAATCGGCGAAATAATGTGGGAAAAGTGATAAATAAACCACGAATCATAAAACAATATTTCCGCCTCATAAAACCACTAAACCCTTACTTAGATTTATCTTTGAGATTTTTCGAGTGGATAATAGGTTCTGGGGTTTGAGTACATCCCCTTTCAGGTCAGGTATTGGTGTAAGGCAGCGTTTCTATAACCTTTCTCTCCTAGGAAATCAAAACACATAGAAATACTTTATTGCACAACATACGCCCAAACAGTCGGATCCAATATTCATAAAAAAATTACTACCTATTCCTATATAAATAATAATAATATCCTCCAACCGATTTCGGCTAAGGCGGCTAATCGATCAGCCACTTACGCAAGTGTGTGCGCAAACACAAGTGCACTCTCTATTCCCTTACTCTCATATTCCGATTTTACACCAGTGTGACACGACTGGAGAGGGATCAGGTGCAGGACACGTTAAGCCACGTTTTTTTGTGCAAGACCGCCGACTTCCAGACTCCGAACTAATACTGAGAGTTTCTTAACAAAAAAACTCAGGTGCAAATTTTGGCCCGACCCGCGAATCTAACCCGGGACCGTCGCATTTAAAGTGCGTTGATACAGGCGTTCGATCAGAGACGAGCTGTAGAAATAATAAAACTGAGTAGAGGACATGTTAGGGCACTCACTCGGACCCTCACAGGGCACTGCAAATTAAACAAGCACCTGCACAACATGGGCCTTTCAGATACCAAAATCTGCAGGTTCTGTCGGGAGGACGAGGAAACAATTATCCACGTCCTCGGCGAGTGCATAGCGCTGCACCGCTGTAGAAGCCGGCACCTGGGAGCACACATGATCTCAGCTGACGAGATCAAGAGCTCCCCCATTAGCTCCATTCTCGGGTTTATCCTGGAACTGGAGCTATATGAGGTGCTGTAATAGGTTACGGGGCTGCCACAATAGATCATCTACTGGTCGCAGTGGCTATGAGACGCAGGGCTCCATCCATCCATCCCCTCCATCCATCCCCATTTCTATCAAATAATAATTGCTGCGCCAACGAGGCTGTCAAAACCCATATAAATAGTAATAAAATAAAATAATGTGGAGCGCAGAATACAAAAAAGTGTTAGCCAAATGACGTACAGACCTTGTGTATCTACTAACTTAGGCATTGATTCCCTAGTATTTTATTTTTATTGAGCTATGGAAAGGGCTATGATCGGAGTATCTCTGAAGGACCGCATCAGAAATGATGTAATCCGACAGAAAACCAGAGTCACCGACATAGCCCACCGAATTAGCAAACTGAAGTGGCAGAGGGCTGGTCATATTAGCCGCAGAACTGACAGCCGTTGGAGCCGTAAAGACCTTGAGTGGAGACCGCGACTCGGTAAGCGTAGTGTAGGACGCCCTGCGACAAGATGGGATGATGGCATTCGAAGGCTGTCTGGTGTGGGCTGGATGAGAGTGGCCGAAAATCGGGAGCAGTGGCGTGCATTAGGGGAGACTTATGTCCAGCAGTGGACGAGTGTGGGTTGCTAATGATGATGTTGATTTTTTTTTTTTTTGTACACTAAAAGCATTATTCTCAGCGGAATATATCTCATGGCGAAATGAAAAATGTTTCCGCTCATTTAGAATGCAGCGAAGAGTGTAAAAGAAAGCGTTATATTTCAAACTTGCTCCACCCTGACCGCTATAAATAATTTAGCGATATAAATTTCTTTGTCCAAATGAAAACTCAGGTTAAATTTAGTTAGAGCTAACCTGTGGCTTTGGGTTTGAAAGCGAACGTAAAAGTATTTTTTAACTTTTTTACAGACTTTGGAGACTATAAGGTTACCTTGACGTTTAAAACATTATACCTACAATTTGACTGACTGGATGGCGCAATTGGTACTGACCCTGCCTCTTACGCCAAAGGGTTGCGTATTTACTGACTGGTCTATCAACGGCGGGCCTATAAAGTTTCCCTGTTAAAGGGTTGTGAAAGTCAGACGGCAATCGATTCATTGACTGACCGGATGGCGCAATTGGTAGTGACCCTACCTCTTACGCCAAAGGTCGTGGGTTCGATCCCCACCCTGGACAAACATTCGTGCAATGAACACTTGTGTTTGTTCAGTGTCTGGGTGTAATATATGTATTTAAGTATATATTTGTGTTCCTCTGTTGTCTGATATCTGTAACACAAGTGCTTAAGCTCCTTAGTACGGAATCAGGTCAATGTATGAGATGTTGTGAGAATTATTATTATTAATATTAATTTTATAAAAGCGCCATTTTGCAAAATAAACAAATTATCTAAGCTTTGCAAGTTTCTTTAATTTGAAAAATGGAGTTTTGACTCCTATTGTAACCTAATTAGTTTAAAAATGTACCTAAGTGTAATAAAACTATTCAATGTATGCTTTGTCCACACTTTGCTGAATAGGCAAATATCTTTTTATTTTTCACAGCAGCACCGTATCATTGGACAGACCCGAAAAACTTTTCTCTAAAAAAATTAAAGGTACTTGAAAAATCTAAAACCATACCAACCGGTCTTCTGAATTTTGGGGCTTAATCCCCTTGGATGTATATGAATCCATCCATTAGGGCCAGTGAGAGGGCAGATAGCGGTCCACGAAATGCGTTTCATTTTTAACCCGTAGTTAACGCGTAGAGTGGATTAAGCCATTTGCTTAGGTTTTTTGGGACATTTTTGGAGGCAGACAAATTCAAGTTGTCCCTGGGCTGCGAAGGACACCATTATTTATAAGTCTTAAAGGCTGGTTTGACCAGAGTTCATACACAAACTTGTGATTACACAATTACTGTAGGTTACATATTAATGTAGGTAGTGTCTTGATATACTTTTATGTATTTACCGGCGTGAAGCAGCACTATGCCGTTGCGCTGCGTGAGTGAGGGTACCGGAGGCCCGATCCGGGGGAAAGGAGGGTTTAAAGGTTGGCAGCGCACTTGTGACTCCACTGGTGTCGCGATTTCAATGGCAGGCGGCAATCGCTTACCATCAGGTGATCCGTCTGCTCGTATGCCACCAATCACATAACAATAAAAAAAAGAATAATCTTGAGGCTAAGGATGGGATAAGGATGTAGAGAAATCTTGGTGGTACAATAGTATCTGCAATTTTCGGCGCTATCTTGAATCAATTTCTATTATTGTTTTACTACTATGGCCCTATTTATTTGAATACACAATTGAGGAATGGTCACAATATTACGACATTTACAGCCCGGCGGCTATCTTGAATCAATTTCTATCAAACATATCTGGTTGGGAGCTACAATACACACACACACAACACACACACACACACACACACACACACACACACACACACACACACACGCACACACACACACACATAATCACGCGTGCCCGTTTGTGTGACAGACACGTCAAACTTAAAACTTAACACTCCGTGTCATTTTTTAAATTACATTAAAATGTAATTAATTATGGTGTTATCAATTTTTACCACACTGTGAATAGTAACGAATTACTCTGACCGACCGACCACAAAATTTACATAGCCCCTAATTATGACAAAGCCTAACCTCGTTTTAATAAAGCCCAAATTAGCTAACCGAGACCACATCAGTGCTAACAAAAAGTAAAAGGTTAACTATTAATCGGTTAGTGTGGTAAATGTTAATTTAACGTTATAGTCCAGCTTTCGCTATTAGCCATTATAAATACTATCCCCATACAATGGGGTAGGGATGTTCCGTAAGGAGAAAGACGATTTTTTTTTATATTATTTACTCTGAGCGTCACAAACTTTGTCATTTTCTCTATGAGATGTGGGGATTTCCAATACATATACCTAGAATAGAGCCAACTTACTCTGAGGAAAAGGGGGGTTCAAAGGTTGATTGGTGTCGCTAGTTAGGGCTACCCGTCACCTTAAGATTTTGCCGCAGTTTTCGAAAAAAAGACTTTTGCGCAGGTACATTGGTGTAACTTATAAAATTGGTAAAACTGTAACTACATGTCAATTATTATTATACTTACAAATAGTTTCAAAAATATTAATGTATGACGATTTGTATGTGCTGTGACAAGCCTATGCAAATAAAGAATCTTTTGACTTGAATGTGAAAGTGTGTGTGTCTATCTGTCTGCCTATTTGTCTATCTTCTACGGCAAAATGGAGTGACGAATTGACGTGATTTTAATGGAGATAGTTGAAGGGATGGAGAATAACACGCATACTTTATGTCTCTTTTCCAACCCAATTGAAACCGCGGGCAAAAGCTTGTTTAAGATAATCGATAAACAAAATCGATATCTATCATAATCGATTACATGTTCACATCCCTACAACGGGTAAACAACACGAATGCGCGCCGGCGATAAGGGAGTTACGGTCTAATCTACCCCGTTCGTCCATTCGCTGTGGACGCAAAACTAGAACAAAAGTGAGAAAAACCGGTTAAGCTTTAGTTAAACTGTGGTTGTGGTATTCCGTACAGTCAATATACAACCCTCATCTTTCCTAGTTGCGTCCAAAGCTGTCCCTTCGGAGCCTGGGGTACACTTGGGCCACGATCCAGGATTCGGGAATCCGTTACTTACAATGAAGCGACTGCTGTCTGACCTTCGCAACTCTTAGACACTCTGACCAGACCAATTGGAACAACAAGTATACAACATTGTTAATTAATAGTGCGGCGGAACGTCGTTCCAATTCAATTTGTGGCGAACTTTGCCGTTCCTCGGACATCTCGCTATCTCTGTCGCGCCAGCGCGAGCCTTCCGTGCGAGTAGAAACTATTTGCATTTAGTATGAAAATTATGTGCATTTCCGAATACGAAAAATGATGAATAAAATCTGATTATATTTGGATTTTCTTTAAGACATTGTAAAACTAGACGATACAAGCTGTGTCTCTGTTAAATTTTCATAATGAATGATCGATTTTACGATATAAAACACATAGGCAGAAAATAGGGCCTCAATGTCGAAAAATTTACGAAATATAATAGCAAAATATTTTTAAGTAGGTAAATATTTTAAGATCAAGTGTTAACCGAGACATAGATTAATCATCATCATCAGCCCATTTAAGTCCCCGCTGCTGGGGCACGGGCCTCCCTCAATCACATGAGGGGTAATTGCCATACTCACCACGCTTGGCAGACGGGTTGGCGTGGGTTTTGATATAAATGCAGAGTTTTCCTTCTCTGGGTGCTGATGATCATGCCAGCAGCTTTACCTTAGTCACCTTTTACGACACCTCGGTAAGAGTGAGGGTAGCCAATTCTACTCTGCCGGGGACCACACGATTTTCTTTAAGACATTGTATAACTAGACGATACAAGCTGTGTCTCTGTTAAGTTTTCATATTGAATGATCGATTTTACAATATAAAATACATAGGCAGAAAATAGGGCCTCAATGTCGAAAAATTTACTAAATGTAATCGCAATATTTTTAAGTAGGTAAATATTTTAAGAGCAAGTGTTAACCGAGACATAGATTAATAATACATTTTAAGCCGAATAACAGCAATGAAACGTCGAGATATCCTCAAATTGCAAATTATTTTCATCATCACTTCCGTTGGCACTGCCATCCTGGCCCGCGAGATGCTTCTTCATGCTTCGTTTGAAGGAATCCTTTTGTAGGAAGGATAAAATACATGCTGTTTCTCTATTCTACCCAAAGGTCCTCTGGAAGAAATCGCTACAAGCAATAAGACCGCCTTGTTGTAATGTCTTTATAATGATTCTGAACGTGTAACCGTCACCCACTTGGTCTGGTTCCCCTGTAGTGTAGAGAAGGGTAGTGAAGGTCAGATGGCAGTTGCTTCATTGTTATTACCAGACTTCTAGAATCCTGAATCATGGGCAAAGCGTAACAGCTTTGGATTCAACTGGGAATTACACGCTAAGATGAGAAGGATGCGGAAAGAACGTATATCAATCTATCTATTGTTTTATTGAAAAGTCTAAACTTGAAAATTACACGTTAAGATGAGAAGGATGCGGAAAGAACGTATATCAATCTATCTATTGTTTTATTGAAAAGTCTAAACTTGAAAATTACACGCTAAGATGAGAAGGATGCGGAAAGAACGTATATCAATCTATCTATTGTTTTATTAAAAAGTCTAAACTTGAAAATTACACGTTAAGATGAGAAGGATGCGGAAAGAACGTATATCAATCTATCTATAGTTTTATTGAAAAGTCTAAACTTGAAAATCACACTTTAAGATGAGAAGGATGCGGAAAGAACGTATATCAATCTATCTATTGTTTTATTGAAAAGTCTAAACTTGAAAATTACACATTAAGATGAGAACGATGCGGAAAGAACGTATATGAATCTATCTATTGTTTTATTGAAAAGTCTAAACTTGAAAATCACACGTTAAGATGAGAAGGATGCGGAAAGAACGTATATCAATCTATCTATTGTTTTATTGAAAAGTCTAAACTTGAAAATTACACGTTAAGATAGATGAGAAGGATGCGGAAAGAACGTATATCAATTTATCTATTGTTTTATTGAAAAGTCTAAACTTGAAAATATTAACGAAACCGCTTTAATTAGATACTCTTTATTGCACAACAAACAAAGTGGTTGATGATTAATCAACCAGTGGTCAGGTTGCCTTGTCAAGCAATTTGGCTAAAGTTTGGCAAGTTTCGTCATTACCAGACTTGCTAAATTCTGGATCACCCAATCCTGGACGGTCCAAGTATACCGATATAAAAACATGATAAAGCGCAAAGAGGAATATTTATACAAAAAAAGGTCAGCAACCCTACACCTAAGGATTATTACTTAGCAAATTGTTGGTGCTAAATTAATGAAGGGAGAATGAAGTTGTTGGAAAAACCCGTCCGTTTTAGCAATTTGAATACAGAATTCTAAAAAATGGAACCCACAACGGAAAGAGTCTGCGCTTGTCATTGTTTCACTGAAGCCTAATGGCCGAATTGTGATGCAGCGTGAGTTCACTGTTGACGCGGCTATGCTGGTTTTAGATTCCAGATTTTAGGGTTCCTGATAATAATAATAATCCTCCAACACAAGTGCACTCTCATTCCTTTGCCCTCATATTCCGATGGGACATCAATGTGACACGACCGGAGTGGCTTAACGTGCTTTCCGAGGCACGGGGGTACAAGACCGCCAACTTCCAGACCTCGAGTTGACACAGAATTTCCTAACAGAAAAATTCAGGTATTAATTTTTGGCCCGATCTGATCGTAACCCGTGACCCCAAGCGCAGTCGTCCCTTTAAAGTGCGACGCACTACCCCCTGCGCTAATGAGGTTCCTACTACAACGGAACACGAAAACCCTCTTGTTTAGCCAGGTCCTTGCTTAATCAAGAGCGCTTGCAGCTGGCATGGATCTACTAAATTATTGTCTTCCAACTTCGACTGCCTTTTTGGCACAGTAGTTAGTGCGTCGCACTTGAAAGTGACGGCTGCGCTTGGGGTCCCGGGTTCGATCCCTGGGTCGCGTCAAAATTTGTACTTGAGTTTTTTTGCTAAGAAATTCTCAGTGTCAGCCCGGAGTCTGGAAGTTGCTGCTCTTGTAACCCCGTGCCTAGGAAAGTACGTTAAGCCGTTGGTCCTACGCCCGATCCCTCTCCGGTCGTGTCACACTGGTGTCCTAGGAATAAGACGGCTTCGGCAAGAATGGGCCGGCTCGACCGGAGTGATACCACGGCCTCAGAAAACCGGCGTGAAGCAGCACTATGCTGTTTCGCTGCGTGAGTGAAGGTACCGCAGGCTCGATCCGGGGGAAAGGGCAGTTTAAAGGTTGGCAGCGCACTTGTGACTCCACTGTTGTTGCGGGTGTCCATGGGCGGCAGCAATCGCTTACCATCAGGTGATCCGTCTGCTCGTCTGCCACCTATCACAAAAAAAAACTGCTGAACCATATAAAGCGTGTGATCCAACACGTTCTTGTCTATAGAGTAAAATGATTTTCCTGTCCGACTTTTATTAAACTAGAAATTTCAAGTCACTCTCTTTCACGGTAACAAGATCAAAGGACCAAGTGAACAAAGTCAAACACAACTTAGCTTTTAAATTGGATCTGGTTGAAGCAATGAAAGCCACACCAAAATGCAAACAAAAATGTTTGCGTTATCGTCGCCGCGCCAAATTGGCAATTTGTATAACAAAGAAATTTAGAAACCGTATGGCAAAATGGACTAACTTGTACATCTGAAGCTTTTCACCCTTTCATTTGTTGATTTATGTTACTGACAGCCACAGTAGCGCTTGGCATAATATTGCTTCTGGTTTTCTCTGTAAACTTGATAATTCAGGAAATTTTTGGCAGGAATTTTTTCCAAGTTTTTTTTATTGTTTATGAAACACGGGGCAGAGGAGCAGATGTATCACCTGATGGTAATTGATTACCGCCACCCATGTACACCTGAAACACCAAACAAGTGCGCTGCCGTCTTTTAAAAAGTAGTTCGCTCCAGAATCTCTATTCTAGTACGCTTTCGTACTACGGAAGGTTTGCAGGTCGTATCGGTGTGGACACCACGGGTGAAGATAGAAAAAACCTTGTCTATAATTGACGGGTGGAGAAGATTTCAAATTACGACCGCAACCCGCAGTCGGCGACCACTAGCGGTCTATAGGCTATTTGACTTGTTTTGAAAAACCTTCTCATATTATTTATTGGTGTATAGGAACCCTATAAATAATATTTATTTTCATTTATAATGAATATTTCGTTTAGAAAATCGTTATATAATATAAGGTCATTATTTAATCTATCAAAAATGCTTCATTCAGCAATATGGCGTCGAATCATTCGAGTGACGTCAACCTTTTGGAATCCAAGTAGGAAATTCGATAGCACACGATAAACTTGATAGAGATGATTAGCGTCCCGCATAGATAGAATGCAATGGCGTCGAGTCTGCCACTGGTATTGCTTACAAAAAGCTGACGTCACAGTAAAGAAAGCCGTCACGTGGTTCCAAGCACGAAACAAATTATTATTATTATTTTTTTTGGTGACAATATTCAATATTTTTATGTGTTGTATTGTTAATTTCTTTTTAAATCTATAAAATAAGCGGATTACCTATTGTCAAATAGCTTATTCCCGGTGTGATCAATCAAGCATCATTCCTAGAAAAACTTGTTGTGTTGTGAGACACCCCCGGCTATTGTCAATACTCATAATACAAGGAATACTCAGGATTGATACTGGGTGATCCGATATATTCATCTGAATTGTTTAACGTTATTTTTAATTTGATAATCAAAATAATAACGATTATTAATGAATGATATTATAAGATGTTTTTTTTTACAAATATAAAACATTTCCAACCTAGACTGTTTCCGTCTATAATTCTATAATTGAACTATACACTTTTTAGTTTTCCGCAAATAGCTTGCCAAAGATGACTTCCTTATCACGCAATTTCAATGCACGTTTACCGGCTATCGCTTGCCAATAGCAATCTACATGCTAAAATACAAACACATATCGTATCTCCCTTCCACGTATTCGGAATTAGCAGTGGAACCTGTACTAGACCGTGTAATTACATTAACATACTGATACTGGTGTCTCCTGCCTTGAGAACACGGAGAGCTAGGGGCTCACTTTTCCAGCATTACCTACATGAGTCACCAGTCACCTGTAATTGGTTATGATTAGGGAACATGTGATACAATAGTTGTGTGGGCATAAATAAATATTTCACAACATCACATAGATTGATCTGACTCCAAGATAGGTAGCTCAAGCACCTGTGTTACGGATATCAGAATCAACAGCGGAATTACAAATATATACATTCAATACTTTTCTTTTATAAATACATACTTATAATACATAGAAAATACCCAGACCAATACAAACAGATATATTCATGCTCATTTGCATGCAGGTTCGATCCCCGCACAGTACATACAAATGTTTGTACTGTGCGGGGATCGAACCCGCAACCCTTGCACCAGGAGCAGCGTAGCAGGGCTTAAGAACGGCATGTATCTTTAGCGGTGATTATCAGTGCACAAAATCCATTTTAGTATTGTGAGCTATTTTGTAAGTGCGACACCAAGTCTCAGTAGACTTGACTCCTGCCCACTTATGGGTGATGAGGGAAAACCACTTAAAAGGGTACCTGAATCCAAAAAGAGACAGGTAACTTTACCCCTCCATCATAGATAGATAGACAGATAGATAAATCATTTATTTGTAACAACATAGACACACATACATGCAATGGCTTAAAAATAAACAAATTAAAAGAAAGTAAAGAAGAAGAAAAAAATAACACATTCATTAACACACACAAATTGCGCTTCTTCAGCATGTGTGTCTCAGCGATACAAATGGGAAATAGCTCAGCAATTTTGTTTGCCGAGGGCAAACTGCTGATTTTCAGCTATTCCTTACCGACGAAAATAAAGGCACGCGCAGCAAACGGTGAATGAAATTGACATATAATTACATGACAGACATACGTACATACTGATAGATAGATAAACTATTTCTTAAATACACTTGCACAAATTATAGTAAGATGAGATATTTATATATAATTATTAAATCGAATTAACCACATGCCTATAATTTAGGTGCGGATAAACTACACTGAGACAGGGAACACCGGAAAACCGTCATCTAGGCGACCAAAGCCTACTCCTAATCTTTGGCGTTCCAAGAGGGCAGATTTAAGTTGCTTTTTAAAGGTCATCATCATCTGAGGGTGCCATTCTCAGGCGTGCAAAGTCACTGTTCTGGAGTCCGGAGTACGCTTGGACATCCAGAATATCGGAAGACTGCTAATCACAATAATAGTTACACGTTCTAAAGAATTATATATCTCATTAGAGCAAAATCTTATTATTTAACTTTAATATCAGATAGCGACTTCCTCTGTAGGGGTTATGCGAAAGTAATGCAATAAATAAAGAGTTACCAGCGTGTAACGGGGTATAAGAATCACTAGGATAGCCGGAATTGCGTTACTGCTATAAAATCGAGTCTTTACGACTAGATCTCTGATTCTAGACCCAATAGAGTTTTAGGATAGAGGAAATAAAGTTCAGTTTTATGATTTCATTCAATCTTAGATCTTTTTTTATTAACATTACTTTTTATATAGTATTGTGTAGTAGGATGACGTCCTGTGTGTATGTGTTGGTGATGGCTACGGAGCGTCGTTTCATAAAGACATATTCGGAAGAGACATTGCGCCCTTGAAGGAAGGATCTTAGAGTATTATTATTCATAGACGTTCTTTGGATCTTTGTTAATCTAATCCCATGTTATAAAGCAGTTTTCATTTCTTTCTTCTTCTTCTTTTCGTGAGGGCTTTTCCGTAATCAGGTAGCAGGAGGGTGAAGTCGGCCGGTGTCACTCCAACCAGCCGAGTTCTTCAAGGAAACCTATCAGCGCCTTGGTGCCACTGAAGATTTCTTGGAGACTGCCTGGGATTCCCAGGTAGTGTGCCCGGTTGCTGGCCACCCCTTTGCACTGTAAAAGTACATGAGCGACTGTTTCTTGCTACTCCATGCATGCTCTGCATAGACGGCTGTCTGTAATACTAGATTACATAGATGTTTGTTAAAACTGCCATGCCCCGTTTAGAGCACTGGTCACTTAATAACATTTCTTTTTCGTAAATGTTGTACATTTTTTTTTCAAACGTAAAACTGCATTATAACACCGTTTTATCTAACAAAATGTTTAATGAACGTCTATGAATAAAGCCCAAAATCTTTGATTTTTATTAAAATATTCGTTATGTTTTTTAAAGAAATGAAACTCCATTCAAAGCTTTTTGAATTTTTCATATTTCGCGAGAATCTAATTGGAAGAATTTATAAAAAAATCTGTTTGAAAATTTCTTAAACCACAAAGTTAATATTTCTGATAGAAACCACAGGACGTTGTTTTGTGAGTCAAGTTAAATTTCCACAATAGGTACCAACTATACAGATTCTTTGTTAAACCCAGGTATTACAGATAAACATAATGTTTTTTTTATGATATAGGTGGCAGACGAACCCACGGATCACCTGATAGTAAGCAATTACCGCCGCCCATGGACACCTGCAACACCAGTGATGTCACAAGTGCGCTGCTTACCTTTTAACCTCTATTCCCTTGGTTTGGGCATCCAGTACTCTCACTCACGCAGCGAAATACAAAAAACAAACAACAAAAAGTAGCAAGTTTGTAAAAAGATTTTACAAAGTAAGAATGTTTCCTTGTAAAACGTGTCAATTTAATGGTTTAAGGTGACGGGTAGGGCACACTGGTGACGCCAATCGATTTTAATTTTTAACTACTAAACATGATCTATTTTAAACAATTTCGGAATTACAACCTCTAGACAAACACTTATACTATTTATTAAATAACCATGCACAAATGTCGGGTCTAAAGTGGCCGCTTTTGGCGTGAATCAATTTTTCGCGTTCAAAAACGCTAAAAATTTAAATCGATTGGCGTCGCTAGTGTGCCCTACCCGTCACCTTAAGGTGGTGGTAGGTAGATAGCCCCAGAGCCTAATATACCTAGCCTAGCCTATGTAGGCTAGGCTAGGTACCAGGTGATAGTTGACTTTTCGTTAAAAAATAGGAGCAGCGCCCAAAGTTCAGCTGAGGGCTTCTATGAAAATTTCGTATATTTCCTACAAAGCTACTCGTAACTAGCTGACTTTAGCCTCAGTCAGTCGGTCTTGTTATCGGTTCCTCAGTGTATCCCTTTGAGTCTCAAACGAAAAATGATACGAGTAGTTCAGGTCAATCAGCTTAAACTGTAGTCAACTTTGCACGCTCGCTTCAAATACGGTACAGTTTTCGCTTTGGAAAGCGTCGAACTGTAGAAATTATTCTAGAACTGTCGTTTCAGGCATTAAGTGTAGATGGAAACTAACTTATGACTCAGAAATCAACTTGAAGATTCGTTACATATGTGTTTGTTCTAAATACTAATTTCTTAACGCAAAATGTGGTTGCTTAAAACTTACTAGCTTTTGCCCGCGGCGTTGCTCGCATAGCAATCGTTTTTATTTATCCAACGGGAACCTGATTTTTTTTCGGGATAAAAAGTATCCTATGTCCGTTCCCTGGGTCTAAACTACCTCTCCATTAATTTTCAGCTAAATCAATCCAGCTGATTTCTTAGTTATAAATTGCGTGACTAACACGACTCTCTTTTATTAATATATGTGTATATGTAACACTTAAATTGTCTAAGATGTAACATAAAGAGCAATGGAGAGGCTCGGAGTCTCCTTGCGTGATCGTATCCGCATCCGCAGGAGAACTAAGGTCACAGATATAGCCCAAAGGATTGCATGCCTCAAGTTGCAATGGGCAGGGCACACAGCGAGGAGAACAGACGGCCGTTGGGGCGGAAAGGTCCTCGAGTGGAGGAAAGAGGAGCGTACAGGAAGTCGCAGCCATGGCAGGCCCCCCACAAGGTGGACCGACGATCTAGTGAAGATCGCGGGAATCCCTTGAATGCGGGCGGCACAGGACCGATCTTTGTAGAGAATATTGGGGGAGGCCTATGTCCAGCAGTGGACGTCTATTGGCTGAAATTATGTAAATAAAGTAATACCCAGTCTTAGGCTGAAAATAAAAATAAACACGAGGTAGGATTTCCGTTCAGAATACAATTATCTTATTTTATTTTATTTATTATTTATTTATTTATCTTTCCAATACAGAATTCGACATTGAGTAGAAAAGGAGGAAAGCACACAAACTAAGAAAACATACGTGTCATCTGCGTAGACGATGATGTCATGGTGTATTACAAGTAGGAGGTATGTAGGTTTATAAGCCAATAGAATAAATAAATAAGTAGGTACCAATAGCAAAAATTCTCAGATATAAATATAACGTCTAGCCAGTTTTATAGTCATTCAAAGAATCATGGGCAAGTCCATTTAAAAGTATGAAATTATTAAAAATAGTTATACCATTCAATAACCCATAAAATTTGCATCGACTATAATAGAACCATTGACGTATACGAAACATTTGATATAGCTACCATACAAAATTTCAAATGATATGCATTTGAAAAACATGCATGTGACTTCAATCGCCAGTTACTATTTGTATGGAGCGTTTTGGGTTTGCCCAAAATAATGTGATTTTAAAGTTGTGATATCTCAGGTAGTTTAAATAAGAATCAAGTAATTCTTTCAACGATGTTTCTATAATTGAGGTCTTTTGATTACAAAAATGTCAAATACCGTATTCTTGAGCATATGACTTGTCTACAGACTGTGTAGTTGTTAGCGACCCAAATCATTTTTTTACTCTCATCAGGGAAGCCTAATAGGAATGAATGGCACCTTGAAAATCCGGGCGTTATATATTTCTACATCTCGTCTCGTCCTACTGGTTCAAGAATAAAACCCATGCTCTTATAGTTTATAATATGAGGGCCATTAGTTTCCACTCCTGCGGCGCCTGGAAGCGGGAGCGGACTTCGGTTATTTTAATGGCCCCGGGGGAGAAGTCGAGAGCTCTACGTGGGAATACCGCTCGCCTTTACAAAGGTTAGAAGGTCTAAAGTCTTGGAAAATCACAATTAAGTACCTGGAAATAAAATTACGGCTGCAGAAACTATAACTTACGAATGTATTTAGACTAAAACCTGCGCGGAATTAGGCATATTCTCTTTGGCCCTTGCTTTCTTTTTTTAAACGTTGGTGTTAATTTTCTTTTTTTGAAAATTTACAGGTTTTATTCCCCTTGACTTATTTTTATACCTAATTAAACCTTCACGGCATCTATCTTAATTTGTTTTATGTATTAACAGTCAGTCTTTTGATTGGATAAAAGGTTCGAGTATTTAGTTACAAAAAAAAAAGTTGGGTACTGTCGCAACCGTGGTCACGAGCGGACTGACGGAGCACGGCGTCGTCTGCTGGGGTCTGCTGTAACCAGCTGTAACGTAGCAGAAATCATCGTCAGCCCATTTAAGTCCCCACTGCTGGGCACGGGCCTCCCTAAATCACATGAGGGGTAATTGCCATACTCACCACGCTTGGCAGACGGGTTGGCGAGGGTTTTGATATAAATGCAGTTTTCCTTCTCTGGGTGCTGATGATCATACCAGCAGCTTCACCTTAGTCGCCTTTTACGACACCTCGGTAAGAGTAAGGGTGGTCTATTCTACTCTGCCGGGGACCACACGGCTATCCATCGTAGCCGAAACGTCGAGCAAAATATGTGAGTGCACAATGTTGTATCACATAATAAATATCGAGTTAATTCCCGTCTTGATAAATCATAGTTATAATGCAACGCGAGAATCTAAAAAACTATGCAATGCATAGTTTTTTAGTATGTTTACATAATATAGTACCTATCTCTCACATAATATAGTATGCATAGTATGCATACTATATCATGTAAGAGATAGGTAGCTCAAACACCAGTGTTACAGATATTGGTATAAAGTAAAAATAAAGTAAAACTTTATTAAAAACTTACAAATTGTAATCTGAATAGGGTACTAATATAATACATATTAATTAATACTTTTTTATGTGACTAGGTGGCAGAAGAGCAGAGGGATCACCTGATGGTAAGCGATTGCTGCCGCTCACAGAAACCCGCGACACCAGTGGAGTCACAAGTACGCACCTTTGAACCCCCTTTTACCCCTAGATTGGGCCTCCGTACCCTCACAGCACAATGCTGCTTCACGCCGGTTTTCTGTGAGGTCGTGGTATCACTCCGGCCGAGCCGGCCCGTTCATGCCGAAGCGTGGCTCTCCCACGGTCATTATTATTTGTAGTATGCCAGGATTGAACTGGCAAGCCTTGGACCAGGATCAGAGTTCACTACCACTGATTCATATTCAAAAAGTAAACGATGTTTTGTCGGCGCCAATGAGTTCGTCGTCAGCCCATTTAAGTCCCCACTGCTGGGGCACGGGCCTCCCTCAATCACATGAGGGGTAATTGCCATACTCACCACGCTTGGCAGACGGGTTGGCGAGGGTTTTGATATAAATGCAGAGTTTTCCTTCTCTGGGTGCTGATGATCATACCAGCAGCTTTACCTTAGTCGCCTTTTACGACACCTCGGTAAGAGTGAGGGTGGTCTATTCTACTCTGCCGGGGACCACACGGCACCAATGAGTTAATTAAGACAAATAACACATTTGCGTACGCGAGCTATCAGTACAACTGTTGTTACTTGCTAGACTCTAATATCCGCGCGCGTAAGTTGAATGCTAATGTTCCCAAGGAAATTGTTCCAGGATCACTTGTTAAGGTGACGGGTAGGGCACACTAGCGACGCCAACCGATTTTAATTTTTAGCTACTAAATCGGATCTATTATAAACAATTCCGGGGTTACAACCTCTCGGCAAACACTTATACTATTTATTAAAAAAACAATGCACATAAGTGAAAAACGCTAAAAGCGGACACTTTTGGCGTGAATCAATAATATATATATATATATATATATATATATATATATATATATATATATATATATATATATATATATATATATATATATATATATATATATATATATTATATATATTATATATATATATATATATGTTGAGACTACTTAGTACACCCAGACACTGAACAAACACAAGTGTTCATCGCACGAATGTTTGTCCAGAGTGGGGATCGAACCCACGACCTTTGGCATTATTATTTGAATTATTCGCATACAAATTTTGGGTCCGCATTTGTGCATGGTTATTCAATAAATTGTATAAGTGTTTGGCAAGAGGTTGTATCCCCGAAATTGTTTAAAATAGATCCAGTTTCGTAGCTAACAATTAAAATTGATTGGCATCGCTAGTGTGTCCTACCCGTCACCTTAAAGGGACGTTTGACGGTAGTGAAAGCGATAATTTGGTATGCGATAGGTGGAGTAAGATATGAGTGTTGTGGATGTCCTTGGGAGGCGACAATCGCTTACCATCAGGTAATCCGTCTGCTCGTCTGCCACCTATCACAAAAAGAAGGAAAGTAATACTATCCGGACCTATTATTGCCTTGACAGAATCTTATTTTTATGTGTGGCAAACCAGTCCTCTTCGGTGTCTTAACAGCGCCCTTCAGACTAAACACAAATTAGAATAGTTTTTTACGGAATTTCTACCATATACCTTATTTTTGAGTTTCTATTATTTCGGCAATGTTGCATGCGCCATGGTCACGGGCAAATCCCGTTAATAACTATTCTAATATTAGTTAGTGACTATGAAAATTTAAAACAATATATATAAGTACAAAATTGTAATAGCAAGTTATAAGGTGATACATCTGTCAGTTAAGGTGACGGGTAGGACACACTAGCGACGCCAAGCGATTTTAATTTTTAGCTACCAAACCGGATCTATTTTAAACAATTTCAGAGTTACACAAATGCTGGGTCCGTTTTTGTACGCGGAAAATTGATTCAAAGTTTCGTGTACGCGTTGGACCCAAGTTTTTTGCATGTTTATTTGATAATTAGTATAAGTGTTTGCCGAGAGGTTGTAACACCGAAATTGTTTAAATAGATTTAGTAGCTAAAAATTAAAATCGATTGGCGTCGCTAGTGTGCCCTAACCTTAACTAGTGCACTTTTGTCAATTCCGAGCAAAACTGTTGTCTAACTATGGTAATAAAAACCATATTGCCATTGAATACGTTTTGATATTACAGTTTATCAAAAAAATCCTAATGCAATGCATAGTACAAATATATAGGTACCTACACAAATTGAACAGTGGTCATATTATATATTTCTCTTTTAACACATTTTGAAAATACAACATTTTCTTTGAATATAAAATCACAATTCGTTTTACCGCTCTTTTATTTGTCCAATTTCGTAAGGCAAACATTTGAACATTGATCCGATCTTATTTTGTGTTCGTATCCTACAGATTTTCATAGTATTACGTGCTCCGTCGCTATAGGATCAGGGATATCTGTTTATATTAAATAACTATTTTCTTGATGTTGTTTCCTTGTACGACCATAATGGCGCTGCGGTATTTATGGCGTTGTGCCCCAGCGAGGATGGTCTCGGGTTTCCATTGCAGTCGATTAAATAAGAACTTTTCTAAGTTGATTCAGATTATGACGTGCTGGAAGACGATCTCGGCTCTTGTCAGCTAACTCAATGTACAGTCAGCAAAATGAGCTTAGTGTTGAAATCTACCAAAAAATATATATATAAGACAACTGTAGGTATATCATTATACGCCAAGTAAAGAATGAACGTACACTTTTATAATTTTCTGCAAAAAAAAACCGCCTTCAGTAACCACGAACTGACGACTTCGGTAAAACCTATTCTCGAGTGTACTGTTATAAAATGTTACCTATTTGAAGTGTATAAGTGATTAAAATATTATTTTACACTTTTCAGTAGTGGTTATTTAAGGCGGTTTTTTTCCCAGAAAATTTTTTTCAAGTTTTTTTGGAGTGTCTCATTTAAAAAGACTTTTTTAAAATTTGAGGGTTCTCATTTTTTAGCAGCCGAGGCAATCAAGGCATTATTATAGCTGTTAGTACGCACACTCCTTAACACTATTGGGTGCTGTAATTATTACGGAATCAAGTCGTTAGAGCGATATAACGGCAAAGTGTTATACCAGACGAAGTGCTCGCACTTTGTCACCATTAACGCTGACAATAGTCCAATTTCCGAAGATCCGAAGTTAAACTATATTTCAGTATTGGGAAACATAATAGATACTTCCAATAGTTCCATAAGGAATGACTTACAGTTAGTCACAAAGACGAACTAGGATTAGAAGAGATTCTGATACGGCTGTACGATCAGATTTAATGTTTATTTATGAAAGACAAATCTTTATTATTATTAGTAAGCATTTATTTCAGATAAATAAATCCAAAAAATTAACATTTTGGTGATTAAAACTATGTTAGTATATCCAATTATTATTATTAGGGACAGGAGTGTGTAAGGACCTCCACTGTCCCAAAAATGGACCATCTATCTGGTCCGCTACAACAACGAAGAGGCTGTTGCCGCTGGCCCGTGTCCGCCGCGCCATCGAGGCAGGCTTTTTGCGCATAATCGTACGGAAGCAGTCCGTACGCGCCTCCGCGAACATCTGCGACGCATTGCAGAAGCGACGCAGCCGCAACAGCGCCCTGAATGCGTTATTATATTGAATATAATAATCATTTAATTTATTTCAGATAAAAATCCATACAAACTTGTTAGTAAAACTCTTATTACTACGTTAGCTGACATACTTAAATTATACATTATCCTTATTTAATTTAAATATTTAATTGTCCCCTTCATGTGCATTTTAGTTCAATGCCTACGAATGGGACAAAACGATCTTGCAATACCCTCAGGATGCCATTTGAGCTCTCACGCAATCTTAGCATAATTGAAGCAGTTTGCTTCATTAGGATGGCATGAAAACCATCAACACCTGCTTCAGCGAACATGCTTGATGCGCTGCAAAATCTTGGAAAGCCCATTAACATCCTGAAGGCATTGTTATATTGCACGCGGAGTGCATTGTAAGTATTTTGCGTTTAGTCGCACCACAGGTTGCAGGTGTAAATTGAATGCGAAGGGAATCCAGCGCTCTTGTCGTATGTCTAACTCAAAGGCTGCACGGTTAAAAGCTGGTTTACCTACATATATAAGAATTTAAAAATACAGCAACTTTAGTCAATGATACATCGGACCTCCATTGGAAAATATGCATTAGTGATCTTACATTGCCCCATAAACTTTTATCTCGATTTAATCATATTTGAAAAGAAACGTTGAAGGATACATTGTGGAACTTTTTTCATAATTTGACCAATTAATGGAAGAATTTCAACATTTGTATCTGAGTACTTTTTCAAATGATTATTTGATTGATTTAAAGTAAGAACACTTACCTTATTTTCCACTGGGGGTGAGATATATCTAAACGGTTTAATCCAACTTTTAGCTAAACATAAGCATGAATGGGCCAACTCGACTGGAGTGATAGCACAACCTCATAGAAAACCAGCGTGAAGCAGCGCTGTGCTGTGTTTCGCTGCGTGAGTGAGGGTAACGGAGGCCTAATATCGGGAATGGGGGGCTTAAAAGTTGTAACTCCACTGGTTTTGCACATTGACACCCGTCAATGTGCAAAAACCTATTGAATAAAAAAAACATTTTATTACGGACGATTACCTTAATGACTTAAAATTCAACCTATAAATAAGACGGAAAAGAGGAAATCCCGGAAGAAAAACAAAACAAAGTGTATTTCTTAAATCAAGGGTTAATTTGCAATTCTCTTGTGACATTCCACGTTTTTAGGAAAAAAATGTTGATTGCTCACCTAAATCACAGCATAACAATTTCCAGTACCAAGTTATTAAAAAAATTAAATAGGGTAGGTATTCATTCGCGAAGTGGACAGCGAGCTCGGGCGTCCTCGTTGCCAAACGATAGCTGTTTCGATGAGTCCGAAGCAAAGTAAGGGCGCGTCTCCATTACTGCGAGACGAACTGTGAGCGGCTGAGCGTACGCTCGTAGGAAACGACACGCGCTAAGAACAATTGACAACATTAAGTTGGTATAATTTCTTCGTTTTGATTATTAAAATATAAAATAGAGTTAAAAACATTCCAAACTTGTTTTTTTATTTTTGATAATTTCAATTTTGAATGTGAAAAATAATAATTCTAAAATCTTCTTACTCTAAAATGACGTAAGTACCATTACAGGACGAACAGTTGTAATTTCTTTGATTCTTGTTTGCCAAAAAATTCAATATCCAGCTTCAGTCATTCAACTGTCAATCAAATATACCCCACCTGAAAAGTCCCGCAGCAATACATGGAACTAAAATTTTAGATTCCTTATATCTATAAACAAAAAGCTCAAATTTGAATGCTGATAGCGACGTAAGCGCGGTTTTCATGAGGCTTCTTTCGTGGCATGGCCTTCTAGTCGAAATGTCATCTGCCATATGTTATTATTTTTGTGACGTAGCTACTAACGTTCAGAAATAAATAAAAAAGTAGTGGTAAAAGGAATATAGGCCATTAATCCTATGAATATATATATATATATATATATATATATATATATATATATATATATATATATATATATATATATATATATATATATATATATATATATATATATATAATATATGAGAGTTATAAATAGCGAGAGAAGTATAAATCATGTTCAGAAAGCCTAAAAACATGAATGGAGTTCTAATTTTTATATAATATTTTCGATGTAATGTTGTCAATTTCAAACTACGATCCGGAGTGACTACGTTTCATACTAGCAATGTGACATCTATTCATCGTATCCACATCAGAAGTGTGACAATCTTGGTGCGGACACGAGTCATGCACACCTTACGACCTTCACTGCACACACTTGTAATAATTATTAACTTATGTAATCACTATCATGCAGGTATGAGAATGTTTTCGTCATCATGAATTGTGTATTTTTTTTTTGTACTTTCACATATATTTTTTTTAAGATAAGACTTCAGTGACACAGATGGCGCTACCGTCACTGGAGGGTGTGTGAATAAAAAAGTGTATGATGGCGCCACTGTCGTTATTTCTATTTATTGTATTTGTGTGAGCATTGTTTTTGTTTTGGTTTTTGTTTGTTTATTTATTATTTATGTACCTTATATGTACCGGTTTATATTAATTTATTTATATTAATGTTACATTTTTTTTTTATTGAATCTGTATGTATGCGTCTTGTTATTCATGTTCACGTTTTATATGTACTTTTCCGTTTTATAGTAATATTGTCAGTATTTTTTTTTCATGTTGTATGTTTTATTATGAGTCGTCGCTCGAAGGTACAGCCTGAAAATCAGCGCTGCAGCGGCTGCTTAGCAGTTGTTGTAGCACATGCTGAGGCTGAACCTTGTTGGCCGCAACTTAATAATGTTTTGTCCTTATTTAGATTTGTATGTAATGTGTTGTAGTCAATAAATTATTTCTTATTCTTATGTTACGACAGTAAGTCTGTTCGACGTAACTAGTTTTACTTAGGTATCTATGAGTTCTGACTTTCAATTTCCGATGTCTGTTCGTCATCCGTGAATCGCCATTCCGGATTTATTTATTTAGGATTAACAACAGCCAACTTAAAATTAATTATACTAGACAATATTTTGCTTGAAGTTAATTAGGCCAAAAACGTTATCCATGTTAGTATTTTAAACATTTCATAATATAATTCAGCTTTAACAACGAAATTACATAAAACCAGCTTAAGTTTAGAGCATGTAAAAAAAATCAATGAATATACATAAACATTATGAACATACATAATTTATATTATTATAAATATATATTATAAGGATAAGATATCCCTGACCTCTAATTTGCTCAAGCTCACTTCAAGTTTTCCAGATCGGTATTTTCATAGATTCGGATCGGGCGTGAACTGATAAAGATAAGATAAAGATAAAAATGTTTATTTGCCAGAACACAGGTTATAAAGGTCTTAATAATAAAATAGTAGGTACAAGTATTCAACCTGCATGCAGGTGTGCAAAAACGAATGGTTGGCATGCAGCAATATTATTTCTTAATTTATAAATTTATAAATGTGGGAGAGCCACGCTTATCAATGAACGGGCCGACTCAACCGGGGTGATACCACTGCCTCACAGAAGACCGGCGTGAAGCAGCGCCTGCGCTGTGTTTCGCCGTGTGAGTGAGTTACCGGAGGCCCGATGGGGGGAAGGGGAAAAGGTTGGCAGCGCACTTGTGACCCCACTGGTGTTGCGGGTGTCCATGGGCGGCGGAATTGCTTACCACCAAAAAAAAAACAGGTGCGAAATCTCTGATAGGATAAGTCCTAACAGAGTTTGTTGTTGGCTCAGTGCCATCACGCAGATCTAAAGCTCATCTTTGACTCTAGCTAGTACGTGTTAAACCACTAGTTATCTTTATACTGTACCTTAATCAAGAGCCAAAACGAAGAATAAGGGTATCCCGTGGGATTCCACGCGAACAACAAGACGGACGGAACTATAAATCGCTGGAACCCCCTTAGAACCGCTCAGTCTGTCTTTAGCTCTCCAAGGAAAACCTTTTTTCCGACATTTACACAAATACAAACGTGATGTTATTCGCAAATTTGTTTGATAATTGCGGAAAAGCATGGAAATGGAATCGGTGGATCTGCTAAAACCCTCCTCATTTTAGTAATGTACAGTCAGCGAACGTAGCGGTGTTCCAGTTAGCCAGCAAAGTCGCTTGCACTGCGCTATGCGTTTACGTAGGTATTAGCTTCGCCGACCCCCGCTGCGCGTGCTAGCGATTATCGCCTAGCGCTGGTACACCGGAAAATTCGTCGACCGTACCATGATTCTTGATTTGAGGGAGTCTGATAATTACAATGAAGCGACTGCCGTCTGCCATTCGCAACCATTTAACAGGAGAGAGCCACGCTTCGGCATGAATGGGCCGGCTCAACCGGAGTGATACCACGGCCTCACAGAAAACCGGCGTGAAGCAGCATTGTACTGTGTTTCGCTGCGTGAGTGAGGGTACCGGAGGCCCAATCTGGGGTTAAAGGGGGAGTTTTAAGGTCGGCAGCGCACTTGTGACTCCACTGGTATCGCGAGTGTCCATAAGCGGCGGACAATCGCTTACCATCAGGTGATCCGTATGCTCGTCTGCCACCTATCACATAAAAAAAGGGGAACCACCAACTGAATCATAGTTACACGTTTCAGAAACTGTCTGAAACGTGCAGGTTTCCTCACGATGTTTTCCCTCACCGCCGAGCTGATTTCAGAATTACACAAATAGATTTGAAAAATACAGAGGTGCATGCTCGGATTCTAACCCGTATGGAAGACGTATTCTGAACCACTGAGATACCACATCGGTCGAGGATCTGCTGAATGATCTCAAACATTGCTGATATTTCTATAGGTACCAGGGTCCCCTTAACTTTAGGTACTCTTTACTTACAGCCCAAACAGCTGAACGCTTGTTACTTACGCCGCTGGCTCAGCAACCCGAATCCTCCCGACCCGAGGCCTCCGATCTCCGAAACACATATCAACAAAATGAGAAGTTCATCAGCATCAATGCGTCCTGTTGATGAACTTCTCATACTACCTTCTCGAATACAAATACAAATCAACTTTAATGGTAATTCTTAGTGCACTTAGTAAAATACTGTGAGTTTCTCGCGGAACTTTCTACCGTGTACCTCAGTTCTGTGGAATGGTTTGCTGCGGGAATATTTCCCGAAGGCTACGACTTAGGGATCTTCAAGAGAAGAGCGTATTCTTTTTTAAAAAGACAGACAAAACATTAGCGATCTCTCTGATTTCGCGGATGTTCATGGGCGGCGTTGATTACTTTCCATTAGGTGAGACTCGCTTGCTCGTTTGTCCGCCTTTAGCATAAAAAAAACTTTCTTTTAGTTTTCTCTCGTGTGTTCCTAAAATTATTTCCAAAAGTAGCTTATAGAAATGTCGTAAATACCTAAAGTTGTGACGCAAACTTCTTCAAATATGAGAAAACTTTTAGGAAAAACATTCCTGCTTAAAATTCAAACGAGGACTGGATCTTAAGCTTTAAAATGAAAGAAAGAATAACCAAATAGGATGTCTACTAAGGGTGGATTCGACCTACCGTAATCCTGTACTAAACCATGGTACAGCGCTATGATTCTGTACAAATTTGATATTATACCATAGACTTATCCAATGATAAAGATGACCAATCTTTATCATTGGATAAGTCTATCGGGCCTAATCGGGCCAACTTGAAGATGGCAGCACTGTTCAAGGCATAGCTAAATACAAACACAGTCTGTTATTCAGGTGTCTAGGCAGGATTATCACAGAGGTCGGCGAATTCACCACCTTTGTGTTCCCTTTGTGTGGATTTATCTCTCACTCCAGGCCTACTGTCAGACGTGTATATGGTTTTAATAGGCAATCTAGCGCTTGAGCGTGATATGAATATTTTAATTGCAGCATTAAATGACTTAGTGCTGGGAATAATTAACTATAAATGTAACCAAAGGCCAAAACCTCAGTAAAGCAAAAAAAAATGTTTCAATGAAACAGGCATTAGGGTGAGTGAGCGTCACGAAAGAGGGCTGTGAGAAAACTGGTCATGCTTGTGACGCAGGCACAAAGGTTTCAAATACTGACTGGACTGAAAGGGTAGGGTCATGATCCAGCCAATCAGCATCATCATCAGCCTATTGCAGTCCACTGATGGACGTAGGCCTCTCCAATTGTTCGCCACCGTGATCTATCCATGGCTTCTCGCATCCAGCTCTTGCCAGCCATCCTGCGCAGATCGTCCCTCTACCTAGCCAGAGGACGCCCTACATTACGTTTCCCAAAATCCTTGATCCAGCCAATATCCTTGCATATTAGAGCTAGAGAGACAAAACACTCAAAACCTTAACCAATATATTTATGCCGTAGCCATCTGGTTAAATTAGCCATCCGATTAGACACCTAGGGCGTTCGTTAAACGCCGGCATCCAATAGGATGCCCAGACCAATAGTTGGTAGAATTTTAATCACCACAACGTTTAACAGCTTGGCTTATTGAAAGATAGCCAGCTTAATGATTAAAGTTACCTTTTTTCCCCTACAGCAGCGCTAGTAATCATCAAAACAAATATGGCGTCTGCAGCGAAAACAGCTGTGAATGTTATGGTTATATTATTTCGTTTTGTGTGCAATTAAAAGCAAAATTGAAGAGTAATTATCAAAATAGTCTACAGACATGGTAGTGCCAAATAATAGTACGTTGTCCGCAAGTTTTTACAAAAAGTCGAGTGATTTTAGTTCAAACAACTATCGGCCTAGGTATTCGATTCGATGAAGCTGGCGATAAACGTTCAGCCATCCGGTTAACTTCGCAGTCAACGACATGGCTAGTTGTTTTTCAGCCATTTCTTTGGATGCCTTCATTTAAAGAACGCGCTAGGCGTCCGATTGGATGGCTAATTTAACCAGATGGCTACGACATCTACACTGCAGACTACATTGTGCTTTGTTAATTGTTAATTCACAGGTCTCCAAGACCGGATCCTCACTGAACCGGCCCCGGTAGAACTGAGCGGGTGATGGCTGAACTTCATGGCAGTTAGCGATTCTCCCAAGCTCGAATATTGAATGCGACTGCCGTTACAATGCATAAGTTATAAACTAATGCACTGTACTTCGCCTGTTATAAGGTACAGCTATGAGTATCAGAATTGAATTAATCAAATATTTATGATTTAACTGAATTTGAGTTCTAAACGCTGTGGGTATATATGTGCGTTTTATAATTTATAATTTATGCTACGCCCAAAAGGGTAACATGATGTACCGGAATTGTTTTATAAGATCTTGTATAACATTCATGAAGGCAATAAATGCTTTGACTTTGACTTTGACTTTATCAGCGTTTAGAATTTCGTTGAAAGCAACTAAACAAATACAGGTAGGAGGAACATATGAAAGGCTTTTTTCATTGCAGCCATAGTTTTACACCTAAACACGAGAAAGTAAGTATCTAAAAAATCTTAGGATAGATGACTCGAAATAAAGGTGTAATTCTATTCTTTCCATGCATAGAATTATTTATATAAAACGACTAGTCCATTAGGTTAGTTCTTGTGGCTTAATTAAAAGCCCCGTTGGTTCCGTGACGAACGAGAATATACTTACTAACTAGGTTTTTGAAAGACAGAAGTAAATCAGTTATTCGACACTTAAGATGGACATTTACAGAGGATTTTTTTGCTATTCTACATCTATTTTGTGGTACCTACCTACATATATTATTTCGAACTCCGTGAAGATATAGAAGGTGGGTCATTATCAGTGGTTCAAAATTTTTTATGAACAAAGAGGCTCACGTGAAACAATCCGATGTATGTTCCGCGATGTTTTGTAGTTTTCGTAATTTTTATTTAGTTTGTAAGAAAATTTACTTATATAAATTACCCTGTATAAGTTTGGTTGGCATTTTCCTCTCGCCAGCGTTCATACTACTGTTTGAGCCGATCAACGTTAGCTTAGCGTTCTATCAAACTTAATAATAACTAAGCGAGCCCCCATCATATTTTATTAATGCATCCCTCTGACTAGAGTAGATTTTACATATTGTCTTCTTTTCGTAATAAGAGACTAGTCTTTGTTCTACAAAATTATAAATAAAATAACTTTATTGTCTCTGTTAAGAAAAATTTAACATATGATCCAAATTATCAACTAATGCAGTAAAATAATAATATCCTCCAACCGATTTCAGCTCAGGCGGCTATATATTATAGTGCTCAAGTGTGAGTGCAAACACAAGTGCATTCTCTATTCCCTTGCCCTCATATTCCGATGGGATACCAGTGAAACACGACCAGAGAGGGATTGAGCGCAAGACCAACAGCTCAATGTGCTTTCCGAGACACGGACAAGACCGCCAACTTCCAGACTCCGGGCTGACACTGAGAATTTCTTACCGAAAACTTAGGTACAAATTTTTGGCCCGACCCGGAGATCGAACCAGGGACCTCCACACTATGCCACCGAGTGCAGTATACCAGTCATTTAGTAGACAGCTTGTGGATATAGCTCATCTAGATAAAGAATTTATCTATAGAAGCTCATCTAGTGAAGATCATCTGGAGAAAGATTATCACAAGTCGATATAATTTATATTGAGTATTGTTTTTGAAATATTTTTGCATGGGAAAATCAACTCTGTTGTTCTATAATGTAACGTGCAAAATATTTACAATCTAACAGTGGTACACCACTTTCTAGGCTGTCAGATAAAATCTTCCAACACCTAAGTCTGTGCTATGGATGAGAGAATCCTAGCATCTAGAAACATGTACTGCGGAGCACTTGGAATATGTCGACTCGAATTTCGCATCACCAGCAAGCTCTAGGTGTTTTCGGAAGCGGAAACTGAATAGCTCCCGTAATATCGGGAGCTATTGTTCAAGAAACTCGGTAATCTTAGCAATATTGGAAATATTTTGTTTATTACCCAGGATTATTTGTAACAGTAAAGGAAAACAGCGAAATTGTTTGAAATCCTTTAATGCCTTCTTGCCCTATTAGCAGCAAACACCAACTTGTAAAATCTGTAATTTACGTAGATAACCTTTTAAAATTTACGTTAAATTTGATTATGAAGTAAGTTGGTAACTGTACAGATAAATCAGGATTCAGGTCAATATGAGAAATCACTATCACTACATACATAGTATACTTAAAACAACGTCTTTTTCGCAGTCTGTCCTTATTTATGCTTAAGGTGACGGGTAGAGCACACTTGCGACGCCAATTGATTTCAATTTTTAGCTAATAAACTGGATCTATTTAAAACAATTTCGGGGTTACAACCTCTCGGCAAACACTTATATTATTTATTTAATAACCGTGCACAAATGTTGGGTACCTTAAATCTTTAAAATTACGCAACGGATTTTGATGTGGGTTTTTTAATAGAGTAATTCAAATGGAAGGTTTGCATGTAGATATAAATAAGTAACACCTACATTCATAATATTGCACCCGCGCTAAGCCGGGGCAGTTCGCTATTATATACCTACTATACATTTAATCATAGAATTATTATAATTCTATGCATTTAATAAAGTTGAGGACGCGGTGATGAAGATGAAGATGGAGGTATCTGTAAAAACACAAAGTTACTTACACAGTTATGTACATGTCATCCTCCTCCTCCAGGAGACAAGGGTCTGTTATGAATCTGCGGGCGAAATCATATTAGCGGATGCGATCAGATGCGATGCGGTCGCGGTACATATATCAAAGAATTTTCTGTGGTAACGGCGACCTTCAAGTTGACACACGTCTCGTAAATTACTCTGGTTTTTTGCAGGTAGCCAAAAAATATGAATGTGGCGCGAACAAAAGTTTCTTACGAATCATTGCACACGTCATTAACATAAAGCCAAGTTTTGAAGAGCCACTCTTTGACATAAATAAACCGGACTGGAGTGATACTTTGGCGTCACAGATGTCAAACGTCAACCAGCCCCTGCTAAGAAGGGGAGTTTTATGGTTGGTCGCACTTGTGACTTCACTGGTGTTGGGCGTCTATGGGCAGCTGCAATTGCCTACTATCAGGTGGCCCGTCTGCTCTTCTGCCACGTATCACATAAAAAAAATCTGTGTCGAGGACGAAAGACTCGATGCATGAAACCTTCTTCGTTTACATACATTATGACTGACCGGATGGCGCAATTGGTAGTGACCCTGCCTCTTTCGCCAAAGGTTGTGGGTTCGATCCCCACCCTGGACAAACATTCGTGCGATAAACACTTGTGTTTGTTCAGTGTCTGGGTGTAATATATGTATTTAAGTATATATTTGTGTTCCTCTGTTGTCTGATATCTGTAACACGAGTACTTAAGCTACTTAGTACGGAATCAGGTCAACGTATGAGATGTTGTGAGAATTATTATTATTATTTATTATAACGCGAAGAATTCAAATTTCGCTGCTCATTTATTTTTCTATTGTCACAATTTTCCTCTCCTTTGGACAATGAGAGTATTTCTGTAATGTTTACGCATTGAGGTAAATAGTTAGTATACCTCAATGTGTTTACGCACACAAACTAACGGCCGCACTCAGAGACATAATTTAAGCTAATTATTTTTATTTTTTTTTATTTAGAACGAGTTACATAGGACAAATACAAGGTAAATAATTCAATGACGGTACAACAAAAACCATCGTCGGTTTTACCGTGCACCGCAGATTCGACAATCGGTCGCGAATATAATAGGTAACTTGGAATACAACAAATGTAAACATCGCCCGCGCGCGAGCAGGACCCGCTCGGGCCGATCATAGCAAACATGAAATTTTGAGGGTACGAGTAAATTGTATTAAAATGTGTAGGTCACACGGGGTGATTTTACTGTCATTTATTAATTAGATTGTATCAGTGATAAGTAATATTGTTTAAGTTTGATTTTTATGTTTATATCAGTAATTTCACGTATAACTGAAAATGGTAGTTCGTTAATTAGTTTGGGGATCTGGTATTGTAACAATTGTTTACCGTATGTATTATTGTAACCCGGTACAATAAGAGTGGTGTTAGGTGCGCTTCGTGTTCTGTTACTACGAAAGACATATTTTTTATATGTTTCGGTAAAATAATGTTGACCTAAGAGCATATATTTTATTTGGTCGTGAACAGGTATTACATTGCAATAATAAAAGAGCTCGTGCGGATTGTTTTGAAACTGTAGTTTGATTTTATTTGGCACGATGGTTTTAAGTAATCTTATCTGTAATGCATAAATTTGATCGAGATGTGATTTAAATGTTCTGCCATAACTGGTTAAGCCATATTGAATAGTGGTTTCGGCTAGGGCTTTATACAGTTGTAGAAGTGTTACAAACGGTATTTTAAATTTAATAAGTTTGAACTTGGCCAGCATTGCTCTTAACTTATCGCTTACATGGTTAATGTGTTCTGTCCATTTGAACTTATCGTCAATTATCAAACCTAGATATTTTTGCTTTCTAACAACCTCGACAGGAGTACAAGAGCATGTAGGATAGGTTCCATGTAGGCAGCTGTGATTATGAGCAATGAGGGATAGATTTCTAGTTTTTCTATTCTGTCCAGAGCTGATATACATAAGTTTGGTCTTTTCAGAGTTGAGAACGAGGCCTGCATCGTGTGACCATTTAGAAAGTTTAGTAAAATCATCTTGCAGTTCTTTGAGAGCCTGGTCAAGATCCCTATTAGCTGCTATAAGGCACGTGTCATCAGCAAATTGGAATATCTCGCATTTTTTAACTGTATTTACAGCGTCGTTTACGTACGTGATGTAGTGAAGAGGCCCTAAGACTGATCCTTGAGCTGTTCCGTCAGACACATTGACGTTTCCACTCGTAGTATCTCCTATTTTGACTACATATGACCTGTCCATGAGATAGTTGCGACACTGTTGTTCACTAATGTTCAATAACTTTAGTTTCGGTGGTCTTTATGCGTATCAAAATAAGTGTCAATATTTTTTCTTAAGTAGCCAACTAAGTCAATCAACGACTCTGAGTGTGGCAGTTAGTAGAAGAGATGTTTAGGCATTAAATAATTATTTTTATACAATTTTACATTCAATTTTACAAATATTACACATACGTTCCCGAATCCCGCCGGCAGAGGCCTGCCGGTAATGTTTAATTTCTCTATTGTCTACTACCCGTAAACAAAGTAGAAAAATAAAATATCTCCCACGTAATCCATTTTCATCGGAGTACACCGCGTTCTATTGTTGTACAGACACTTTAGGCTACCGCAATCTGTCAAATTTCCTCAATTAATAATGAACCAAAAGTGCTATACATTAAAGTGAGAGTCGATTGAAGAAATCTGACAGTTCTGTTGACTTTGATGTGTGGCTAAACGTATTTTATTGATGCGGTTCTTCACTTTATTAAAGAGTGCAACCAAAACCGCAGGTTTAAGCCCGACATCCGACAGTAGTTCTGTTTAAGCACGCTTTGTCATGTTCTGTTTATGCCGTGTGGTCCCGGCAGAGTAGAATAGGCCACCCTCACTCTTACCGAGGTGTCGTAAAAGGCGACTAAGGTAAAGCTGCTGGCATGATCATCAGCACCCAGAGAAAGAAAACTCTGCATTTATATCAAAACCATCGCCAACCCGTCTGCCAAGCGTGGTGAGTATGGCAATCACCCCTCATGTGATTGAGGGAGGCCCGTGCCCCAGCAGTGGTGGCAGCCCGGAGTCTGAAAGTTGACGATCTTGTACCCCCGTGCCTCTGAAAGCGCGTTGAGCTGTTGGCCCTGCGCCCGATCCCTCTCCGGTCGTGTCACAGTAGTGTCTCATCGGAATAGAGAGTGCGCTTGTGTTTGCGCACACACTTGCGCACTTTAATATATCCAGCGCACGTGTCTGGTCTTTGAGATTGGCAGCCGTAGCCGTAATCGGTGGGAGGATATTATTATTATAACGTCAGATTTGTGTAGATTTGTATACGTCGTGTTATGTCTACTGTATTTGTTTTCTCTGTGTTGTGATGGTCAACAAATGTATTCTCTTTCTATCTCTTTTTTAAATCTACATAACTAGCGCGACTTTGTGTAGCGGTTAAAGAAAGCAATTATATTGGGGTTTCCAACTAATAGACATTTAAATGTCGGTTTCATGTCGGTTGTGGCTTTGATAATTTCCGATATCCCCGCCTCTTAGACCGTGTGGTGAGAGTGGTGACGACTAGCTCAGGTGCTGGCTAAGTGACGATGCCACAATGGTGTTAACACAACAAGATTCGACATATTAAACGGCTTTCCGATGCGGATCAATCCATTTTCATTGTCAATTAGCAATAACAAGCTCACGCTCCTCAGCTTGGACATGCATTCGTGTGATGAATAGGTATGCACGTACTTGTGTTTGCTCAGATTGTTTCGTTGATGAAAACATGAAGATATGCCTCATTTAATATTTTGTAATACTTAATAAGTCTGTCTCCTGGCGTAATCGTATCAGAAATGATGAGATCCGAACTAAGGTCACAGACATAGCCCAAAGGATTGCATGCCTCAAGTGGCAATGGGCAGGCAACATAGCAAGGAGAACAAACGGCCATTCGGGCGGAAAGGACCTCGATTGGAGACCACGTAAAGGAAGTCGCAGCGGTGGCAGGCCTCCCACACGGTGGACCGAGGATCTGGTGAAGGTCGCGGGAATCCTGTGCGGGCGGCACAGGACGGATCTGTTTGGAGAACATGGGGGAGGCCTATGTCCAGCAGTAAACGTCTATTGGCTTAAATGATGATGATGATGACTATTTTGGAGGGTATGATAAAGTGAAATACAGGGAGGAAGAGTTGTCGTCTGGTCAAGTTATACGATCGAGTCTTAATAGGATGGAAGGTCGCGCTCTTTTGAAAGCCACTTCCACCGACCCGTTTGGATAGTAAATTGGTAGTGGATGCTGCCTCTGGTGCAGTGATTGCGGGTTCGATCCCCGCAAAGTACAAACATGTGTGTGCATGAACATGCTATTTGTGTTGGTTTGAGAGTTTTCTATGTATTATAAGTATGTATTTACAAAAAAAGTATATGTATATATTTGTAATTCCGCCGTTGGTTCTGATAACTGTAACACAGCTGCTTGAGCTATCTATCTCAGAGTGAGAAGGATGTATGTGATGTTGTGAAATGTTTATTTATTTAATTCCTTGCACACACACAAAGCTCCATTAAACTCATTGTAATTACAAAGTTTTAAAGCCGTCAAATAAATTGCCAAGTTAAAGAATTACTCCTTTTGTTTTTTTTTATTTTTCCTATTTTTTGTTAAGAAACGAAAAGGAAAAGCTTTTTGTTGATGAACCTTTTAAAATAAGTTACTCTGGGGAAACCCGGGCCTTTCCGACCCTATTCTGGGATAAATGATTAAATTCCAGCTGTTATGTACCAGTTCTGTGTTTGTAATTACGTTATTGTTTTATTTCGATAGATAGATAGATCCTTTACTGCACAAAAACAATATACAAGTATGGTACAACAACAACAGACAGTACAATAAGGCGGTCTTATCGCTTTTAGCGATTTCTTCCAGACAACCTTTGTGTAGAGAAAGAAATAACGTATTCGTTTCTGTTATTTATTTCCTGTTTTCTTAATATATTAGATTTAATATATGTGGGATTGGTGATCAGTAGATGCATGGCAAGGAACGTGTAAGAAATCGATGTTTGAATTAGAAATGACGTGCGAGAGTGAGAGAGAAGACGAATGGCCGACGGTGTAAAGACGTATAGGACGACGCTTTGAGATTTATAAATATAGAATTACTTATTCCAAATTCCCTGACTTTATTCGGAACCCCGTCTCACATATTTTCAGATAAATCAACTTTTACTAGAATATTAAATTTAGTCACTCACTAGGCACAGCACATTTAATCCGTTCTTCACGTTATGCGAGTTAAAAGACTGCCATTTGTCGCTGTTCCACTAATCTGACTAATAAACTATTACGAGAGAAAATCTTGCAGTATTAGCAAAAAGGCCTTGGCCTTGAACTATATTGGTTATGAGTAGTTAGTAGCTTAGTGGCGAAAAGAAAAAAATAATGTGTTTATGTGATAGGTGGCAGACGAACAGACGATTAAGCGATTGCCGCCGTCCATGGACACCCGCAACACCAGTGGAGTCACAAGTGCGCTGAAAACCTTTAAACCCCACCAAAAAAAAGCGAAACACAAGTAATAAAACTAATAGTAATAATAATAAGTAAAATTAAAAAAAAATAAAAGAACCCATCATCTCTATTTAACAATGTTTTTTTTTATGAGATAGGGGGCAGACGAGCAGACGTATCATCTGATAGTAAGGGATTACCGCCGCCCATGGACACCTGCCACGTCAAATGTCCTCTTAACCGACATTTTGGATATGGCGGCCAATCTCAACAATAACTCATCGACGCAGGTCATAATGCACAAGTGTGTGCTCCAACCACTCAATACTAAAAAGGTACAAGTGTTTGCAATATAATTTTGTAGCAACTAAAAAGGTACTAATGGTTGCAATATGTGGCAGCGTTTAATGGTTACCGGAGCCACTCATGCTTGCATTTAGGGGCAGTGGGTTTATGTGCTCCCTTGAAGAGTTTCGTAGTTCGAATCTTGTTTCAATAGCGTCGTAACCGAAGTTAGAATAATCCCGTAGTAATTGCAAGTCCTTAAACCACTAGACCAACAGGGCGTGATCTCAGGGTCCTGGGTTCGATTACCGGGTCGAGCGAAAAGTATGTTGCGAATTTTTCCGATATAGCTCGGGTTTGTGATCACCAAGCCGCATTTGGCAAGCGTAGTGGTTAAGCCTAATCCCATCATAGTAGCGATTACTTGATTTCTATGACGGAGGCCTTTGCCCTGCAGTGGGACAGTTTGTAGGCTGATTAAAAAAAAAATGCAAGTCAATTACAAACAAACCCGTTCCCGTTTTTACGGCAGGTACTCGCAAACTAAAATGAGTCACGTAGTCTGTACCAATAATAAATAAATAATAATAAATATTTCACAACATCACATACATTGATCTGACTCCGAGATAGGTAGCTCAAGCACTTCTGTTACGGATATCAGAATCAACAGTGGGATTACAAATATATACATATAGTATACTTATCTTTTGTAAATACATACTTATAATACATAGGAAACACCCAGACCAATACAAACAGACATGTTCATGCACACAAATGTTTGTACTGTGCGGGGATCGAACCCGAAACCCTTGGACCAAAGGCAACGTTCACTACCATTGGTCCAAACGGGTCGTCATCCAATGTATTGTGTTTCTAAATTACTTATCTTATAGCCGATTCGAAAAACCTTATTCCGATTCTAATCCTATGGTATAGTGCTGTCATTCCATACAAATCTGACGTTATACCATAGATTTGATAAATATTGGTCAAATCGGGTCTTAGCGTGTAATTCCCAGTTGCGTCCAAAGCCGGTCAAGAACCCGGGGTACGCTTGGACCATAATCCAGGATTCGGAGAGTCTGGTAATTACAATGAAGCGACTAACGTCTGACCTTAGCAACCCTTAGACAGGGGAATCAGACACTGTTCCCTAATTACTATAAACACAAAAAATATAAAGATTAAAAATATCATAATGATTAGTGATGGGCCGAATACTCGGTGTACTCGGCAGTTTATTGATACTCGATACTCGGCGGAAAAAAAAGACCGAGTTACTCGGTACTCGGTCTTTTTTTTTATGAGTGATACAGTAAAGGCTCTCCTCAGCCTGATAGTGAGCAAAAGCAGTGGTCAGATGGAATGAAAAATCCAGAGGTACATGTATGGAAGTCGCGTTATCATCCATTAAGCTACCATCGCTCATCGGTTTACATAATATGATATAAAGCATTCATTAATTTTAAACACAAATATGAGAGAAGATAATCATTTTCGTAATTGTGGTTGCTTTAAACTTTCATAGTCACTAACGTTAGAATAGTTTTTAGGCTACGATGTTTGTTTGCAGCACAGTTGCAAGAGCAATGGTCACGATGTAACCATGACGCTTTCAGCAGTGCTGAAATATTGGAAACTCAAAAATAAGATAACATATATGGAAGCAGTCCCGCACAAAATACTTACACTGAAAACAGAAGAAGTCTTTGTGTCCCAAAACTGAACCGAGTAACTCGGCTGCGCACTCGGTTTGATGAACTATGTACCGAGTAAACTCGGTACTCGGTAACACGGTAAAAGTAGTACTTGGCACATTACTAATAATGAGTAAAACTAGTAACAGTACAGTGTAATCTGTAGTCATAAATAGTATTCTAGATCATTCATTCTTAGAAAAAGTAGTCTTGTAGCACATACTTGTAGTATTACAGCGTTAATCGTAGCAGTCATAAAAACGTCGTAGCATTCCTAAGAGCGACGTAGCAGTCATAAGAACGTCGTAGCATTCCTAAGAGCACCGTAGCAGTCATAAGAACGCCGTAGCATTTCTAAGAGCACCGTAGCAGTCATAAGAACGTCGTAGCATTCCTAAGAGCACCATAGCAGTCATAAGAACGTCGTAGCATTCCTAAGAGCACCGTAGCAGTCATAAGAACGTCGTAGCATTCCTAAGAGCACCGTAGCAGTCATAAGAACGCCGTAGCATTTCTAAGAGCACCGTAGCAGTCATAAGAACGTCGTAGCATTCCTAAGAGCACCGTAGCAGTCATAAGAACGCCGTAGCATTTCTAAGAGCACCGTAGCAGTCATAAGAACGTCGTAGCATTCCTAAGAGCACCGTAGCAGTCATAAGAACGTCGTAGCATTCCTAAGAGCACCGTAGCAGTCATAAGAACGTCGTAGCATTCCTAGAGCACCGTAGCAGTCATAAGAACGTCGTAGCATTCCTAAGAGCACCGTAGCAGTCATAAGAACGTCGTAGCATTCCTAAGAGCACCGTAGCAGTCATAAGAACGTCGTAGCATTCCTAAGAGCACCGTAGCAGTCATAAGAAAGTCGTAGCATTAGGCAGAATATTCACAGTAATGAAAGCAAATGTAGCTCTAGCACTCATAGGTAAGTCGTATAGTTACCTGGTAGACGAATAAATAATAAAGTTGCTGTTTTATCTCTCAACAAAAAACTCAAAGAAATATTATCTAATTGCTTTATTGTAGCTTTACCTATTCATTGAAATAACCTTTATTTTTTTTTGATAGAGTAGAGAAAAAGGTCTGCCCTTTATTTACGTATTTACTTGTTAGAAATGAAAGTATATTTCTGTCTTTTCTATTTCGTTGACGATACTTATAATAAAATTATACAACTTCTACTTACTTTGAGGTCAGGTCGATTATCGTGATGTTGTTTGATATTGATATTTATAGTAAGTTTTATTTCTGAGATAATGAATGTGATGAGATCATAAGATGTATTTGGACGTGATTGCTTACAGATACATAATACATTAACTGGTTATGTCTGGAACAACATCTAAAAGTAGGTAAATAAAAAATATTTTTTAAACATTTCGTTTTATTGATACTTAAATAAGTTTTATCAATATTTTGTTTGGTAGCAACAAATATAAAACTCGTACGTAATACAATAATTGATTGACGTTAGTTAGTTCTTTCAATATTTACATAATAAAAGATAAGAAACTGCTTTAAAACCGGTAATATTTGTTTTGACTAACCTCTATAGCCGACTTTTATGCTTTACATTAAATTAAAAATAAGTTGTTAAAAACACGGATTTCAATAAGGGCTACTTTCCTGAATACTCATCTCAAACGGATCACCTAAAGGCGTGTCCACATCTGACGAATGCGCAGCTCGCGAGCCGCTCACGAGCCGTGCGCGAGCGCCTACCCATTTTTACTGGCCGTGTGGGGCGTCGCGCTCGCGAACCTATCACGCGCCGCCCACGTGCAACGCGCGCGGACGATGTTGAAACGGCTATCGTACATTAAACGCATGCGCACAGCTCGCGAGCTGCACATTCGCGGCGCGTTCGCGAGATGTGGACGCACCCTAAGAGTAAGCCATTGCAACACCAATGGAGTCACGAGTGAGCTACCAAGCTTTTCTGTGGAGCCGTGGAAAGCGGCGTCAAAAGTGGTTAGTCATCAGAAAGCGACAGCATGACAATTTGTGCATTAAATTTAAAAATAATTAGAGTTGAACTGTAATATTTTAAAAGAATAACAAGATGTTAATGTGTAAATTATCATTGAATTACGTTTTAACAATAAAGTAAATTATCAAGACAATTTATATGAAATCATAAAGTTCGAGAATAAACTGATGTAATATGATTTCAGGCAAATACAAATTAGTTTAAATATGCATTAATAATCATTGCGTGGCGTGCCATACATATGAGAGAACCTATCTATAGTATGAGCTTACCTAATTTATAATATAATTAATTATTCCAAAATCTCTTGCTTCTGAATAAGGCTTTAATCTTACTAAGTAATGTATTAGCTAGTCAATGAACAGGTAAGTTCTCGTGGACCCAGGACCTTCGGCCCTCGTTGAATTCGGCGGCGGTGTGGTCTGTGCCCTCTAGGATCCATTTTGTGGTCAGAAGGCCCTCCACTCCCACTGGACCTGTAAATTCAAAATACCTTAATTAACAAACTGGTACGAATCACAGTGGCCGTTCAAGTATGATGTACAAACACATTCGTTGTAAATTTTAACCGCCCGGTAAGGTAAGACATTGGTCGGCTGCTTTTTAACCATGTGGATCACCACGGTGAACATGAGTTCATAGAAGGTGATATCCATCACAAAGAACAACGGAATCCTACTTTGCTAAACTTGGCTGGTTTTTATGTAAACCGATGCCATGAAACTTTGTTTTTTCTTTTTTAAGATGACGGGTAGGGCATACTAGCGACGCAAACGGATTTAAAATTTTAGCTACTAAACCGGATCTATTTTAAGCAATTTCGGGGTTACAACCTCTCAGCAAACACTGATACTATTTAATAAATATTTAATAAGCCAACAACTATTTATTTAATAACCCAACAGTTGTACGCGAAAAATTGATTCACACTAAAAGTCGCCGCTTTTGACGATAATCAATTTTTCGCGTACAAAAACGGACCCAACATTTGAGTATGGTTATTTAATAAATAGTAAAAGTGTTTGCCGAGAGGTTGTAACCCTGAAATTGTTTAAAATAGAGCCGGTTTAGTAGCTAACAATTAAAAACGAATGGTGTCGCTAGTTAGGGCTACCCGTCGCCTTAATCAACGTTTTATGGCTAAGTGTAATTCAAGTAATTCAAATTCATATAAAACTGAAATGAACCTGGGTATTTAATGTAGACTGTTTGCATAGACTACCAGCGTCACGGCATTTGCACAAGACCGTGCGAGGTGGTCCCCGGCAGAGTAGAATAGGCCACCCTCACTCTTACCGAGGTGTCGTAAAAGGCGACAAAGGTAAAGCTGCTAGCATGAACGTGTGGCTGTCTGTGCACGTGTAGTAATGTTAATATCGAAATTTAATTTTTTTCAAATTTACTTACTTAAAATTTTAAAGTTAGAAACTTGTTTAAAATCAAATTTTCCCTAACTACATTCGTTTAAATTTTTCTATGGTTTATCATGTTAGATTTATTGTAACGATAGTTTTAAGTCTATTCTGAACTAAAATGTTTTGTTCTAAAGTTAAATAAGTCTATCTTAGTGCTGTTTTTAATTGCAATTAGTGAAACTGTAAGTCTATTATTAATCATATTTTTTGTGCAAAGTTTGTAAATGACTGTTTGTTTCCAAATAAATAAAAGTAAAAATAAAATTATCATCAGCACCCAGAGAAGGAAAACTCTGCATTTATATCTAAACCCTCGCTAACCCGTCTGCCAAGCGTGGGGAGTATGACAATTACCCCTCACGTGATTGAGGGAGGCCCGTGCCCCAGCAGTGGGGACTTAAATGGGCTGACGATGATGATGACGATGTGCGATGAGGTGGAGGAGTCGAAGAAGGAAAGCGGACCCCGGGCTTCGAAACGATAGCTTCTCACGCAACCGGGACAAAACGCTAAGATGATGATGATGACCAGTGTCATGGCTTTATTATGTAGCAATAATATAAGAACAATATTATATTATTACTACATAACTGTGGGATGGGGTTTGGAATAAAGCCAAGGGGAATAAGTAATACTATATTAACAATTAATATCAATCAACGTCTTTCATCGTCGTCCGCCATACGTCGTCTGTCATCTCCCTCTCACTCTCTCGCACGTCATTCTAATTCAAACATCGAACTCATACACGTTCCTTGGCATGCATCTACCGATCACCAATCCCACATAACAAATATAACTCTGTGACACAATGGTAAATTGGTTTCCCAAGATACAAGCTTTACTTAGTTTGGGTACCCCTGGAAATAAAGTGATTTTGAATATTTAAGCATTTGTAAACTTAGTTTTTAAGTCAGTTCTGTTCCAATAAATAGATTTCATTTTCATTTTTCATGGCACTTCACTTCGCGACAAAACAGCTGAGTTTATATTTTCTTTTTTTCTATAATTTGTAAATTACCTATGTGTTTACCAAGTAAATTATTATTCTATTCTATCTAATGTTATGAACTTTTACATATTCAACTACAAACGCCTAAATTAAATTCCAGAATGATCTATTTTTGGCAGACAAAACTCAAATCAAACACGCCAGAACGATCAAAGTAACCCCCTTTTCGGAATTAAGAGTTCACAATAAACCGTTGTTAAGCCCCCGCCTTTGTGTTTGTTTCGTTCAACGATCACAATTATCACTTGGAGGCAGGCGGGGAGGAGACAAAACGCCCCTGTCGTAAGATGTTTACCCTTACCAGGAATCCTATTCGCTTGTTTCACTCCTCTTTTTTTATGCGATAGGTGGCAGACGAGCACATAGATCACCTGATGGGAAGCGATTGCCGCCGCCCATGGACACCCGCGACACCAATGAAGTCACAAGTGCGCTACCAACCTTTATACCCCCCTTTAGTCTGGATTGGGCCTCCGGTACCCTCATTCACGCAGCGAAAGTACTGTGCCGTGACAGTGCTGCTTCACGCCGGTTTTCTGTGGCCGTGGTATCACTACGGTCGAGCTGGCCCATTCATGCCGAAGCGTGGCTCTCTCACGGTATACTCACTCATCCTTATCTTAGGGCGTAATTACGCTACATTTACGGGTAGACCATGATCCAGGATTCGGAAAGTTTGGTAATTACAACGGCACGGCTCAGGCCACTATCAAATCGGCACGGCACAGGCCACCATCATAGAAATTAAGTCATCGCTCCTATGATGGTATTAGGATTGCCTAATGCAGATGCGCAGATTGCTAGAATACTATTACTCGGGTACTCGTAGTGTCCGAGTATTCTGGGCACAGATATTCCCCGGGGAAGCTCACTTACTCGCTGGAAAGACGACATTGTTTAACTTGCTGGACGATGGACCAGAAAGCGTGAGATTTCAAAATTGAATTTTGTAAAATATTGATTTGGTTTGAAGTAAATTCACGATCGAAGACTACCAGCGTCATGGCATTTGCACAAGACCGTGTGAGGTGGTCCCCGGCAGAGTAGAATAGGCCACCCTCACTCTTACCGAGGTGTCGTAAAAGGCGACTAAGGTAAAGCTGCTGGCATGATCATCAGCACCCAGAGAAGGAAAACTCTGCATTTATATCAAAACCCTCGCCAACCCGTCTGCCAAGCGAAGTGAGTATGGCAATTACCCCTCATGTGATTGAGGGAGGCCCGTGCCCCAGCAGTGGGGACTTAAATGGGCTGATGAATGATGATTCAAATTCACGATCTACTTTAAGTTTCTGGGTTAGGGGGAAACTCGGCCCTATTAAAACTCGTCCCAGAATTTTAGGACTTTTTTGCTGCCCACAGTTCTAACCTAATCTTACTAATATTTTTTAGTTCAGTATGTATTACAGCCACAAAAATATTGGTTAGGTTAGGGTAGAACAGTAGCCAGCAAAAAAATCCGAAAATTCTGGAACGAGTTTCAATAGGGCGAGTTTCTCCCTACGGGTTTCTCAAGAAACTGACTTTACTCGTAGATAATAATTAGGTACCAAGGTACGTAGTATAAACATTCATATTCTGAATAGACTTCATTAGTGAACAATTTCACTTCGCAATCAAATTGACTAAATTAAGCAATCAAATCCACACTTCATGTCAACTAACTTTTAAATCATTAGGTACTGTAGAATCTAAATTAAGTTATTATTTTTAATGAACTGCAAGTTTGCAGTCAAGACGCAATCAAAAGCTTACGTGACGTTATCACACGCCTAGTAAATTCATCTCTTTGAAGTATGAGATAGGGGTTACGTTTTAGAATACTATGATGAAATAACGGAACGCAGCTATTGATCATAGTATTCTAAAACGTAACCATCAGGTGATCCACTTGGTCGTCTGCCCCCTATCTTATAAAAAAAATACCAATTTAACTACTGAACGCTAAGCCGACAATTTTTGTAAGTGCTTGATTCGCCATGAGCTGGCGATAAAAAATGCTACAAAAAAAAACCGCTTTCAAAAACCACGAACTAAAAAGTGTAAAATAATATTTTTATCACTTTATACACTTCAAATAACATTTTAAAACAGTACACTCGAGAAAAGGTTTTACCGAAGTCTTTATATCATTGTACCAATCCTGGGACTATCTACTTTCCAACTAAAAAATAATTATCTAAATCGGTAGATAAATGGTGAACAAACTATATTTTATAGTTTGTTATACGTGTCGAATTGAAAACCTCCTCCTCTTTTTTTGAAGTCGGTTAAAAATAAAATATAGGTACTTAGTTGACATTTGAGTTCTATGCTCTAAATTTGTATCAAAGTTAATAATGCTTTTTATACATTTTTTTTGCAACTGGACATTTCTAGTGAAAGAGATCGCATGTGTAAAAAATATGGATATGTATGCTGTTTTTAGTAGTAAACGATATACCTACACGGTAATAGCAAAGATCTTGTTAGACTGTGGTAATTGTCTGCCATAATGGCTGATAAGCAGGCTCCAAAATTTTACCTACTAACACAATTTTACTTTAAAACACCTTTATATTCATTCAGTGACGTCGACGCTTGCCGTCTCCTTACAGGGATAAATGCTCCACGGTTATATACCTAACTTAATATTTGAATTCCAGTTGGAGCTACGTACCTAATTGCGTGCTGTCAGGCAAGCGCACTGAATGGAACTTTCCAGACATATTAATTACATCGGTACTCGTGCATTATTAGTAGTGCTACGTCTTTCGTTCACAAACGATCTTGTCAATCGTTGAATAATTGAGTTTGTCGGCTGTTTTTATTGCCACTGTCGCCATAGTATTGTTATTCAGTCAGTAAATAATCTTAACAGTGGCGCATTTCTGTGATAAATGTTACTAACTTTATGAGGCAGACTGGAAGTGAGTAGGCAAGTGTGGCGGCTGAAACCATCTGACAAAACTAAGTTTAAGGCTCATTTTTATTTATTAGGATAACCAACAAGGCTTAGGTACACTAATAACCCTGTTTCATTTAAGCTTTAATTGGAAGTTGACCTTTTTGGTAAGAGTAGGGAACCATAAAGTCAACCTTTTCTAAGGGTTAGGTATAACCATAGAGTAAGGTTTTAATACTATGGGTATAACCAAACCGCCCCCCTAATGTCACTTCTAATGATTCATTCATTCACATGATGATAAATTAAAAAAAAAAACCGGCCAAGTGCGAGTCGGACTCGCCCATGAAGGGTTCCGTAGCAGCAAGTAAGATATATGGATATATATTGCGGTTTTCGGTTTAAACGTATTAAATAAAAACTACTCACTATATCTAGTTCAAACCAATTTTCATTGTTAGTTTTCATGATTATGTACATTATATATTTTTTTTAGTTTTATAATTCATTTATTATAGAAGTTAGAGGAGGGGGGGGACACACAATTTACTTTGGGAGCGTCTCTTGCGCAAAGTATTGTGTTAAGTAAAAAATGATGTTAAAAATCTCATCACATAATTTTTAAAGACCTATCCATAAATACCCCACACATATAGGTTTAATGAAAAAAAAAATTGAGTTTCAGTTTCAAGTATGGTAATACCCCCCATATTTTTTTTTATTTCTTACAATTTTTGTGTAAAAATCGTAATGCGGTTAACAAAATACATCTATTTACCAAGTTTCAATAGTATAGTTCTTATAGTTTCGGAAAAAATGTGGCTGTGACATACGGACGGACAAACATGACGAATCTATACGGGTTCCGTTTTTTGCCAATTGGCTACGAAACCCTAAAAAGTATTTTATAACGATCTAAAAGGCTCCATACCTTCAAATAATTCTTCTGTTGAATTGTTATCCGTAATACAAGTGCTTAGGTTAGTTAAGTGATAGTAATTACGGAATTAGGTCAATATATGAGATATAGTATGGAAAAAATACAAAAGCATTTTAACTGTAGGAGCTGTTTCGAAACATTGGTAAATTAAATAGATAGGTGCTCCGTCTTCCGATCTAAAACGGTCTTGTCAGGCGATGAATTATTCAGTTTGTCGGCTGTTTACAAACGTTACAGATTACTGGCTGTCGCAGTAACTAACTTTAGTGTAGTCAACCGGAAATCAGAAGTAATTTATTTATTTGTAGAAAAGATTTAAATTACTTTCCCTGTTCTTGTATTTAGATATATCTTTTGGCTTTATTGGAGATAGAGGCAAAAGAGCAGACGGGTCGCCTGACAGTAAGAGACGCCGCAACGGACCTGGTAACGCATTTGCACGCGTTTTATGACCGTGGGAGAGCAACGATTCGGCATGAATGGGCCGGCTCGACCGCAGGGATACCACGGCCTCACAGAAAAACCGGCGTGAATCAGCACTGTACTGTGTTTCGCTGCGTGAGTGAGGGAAATAGAGGCCCAATTCGTGGGAAAGGAGGGTTTAAAAGTTGGCAATGCACTTGTGACACCACTGGTGTCGCGGGTGTCCATTGGCGGCGGCAATCGCTTACCATCAGGTGATCCGTCTGCTCGTCTGCCACCTATGACATAAAAAAAACTTCTGGTCGCTACACCACCAACCTTTTAAGAAGATGTAGCATGTTTTATTTTAATACGTGTAAGTTATTTTTAGTTTATTCGACACAAACATGCAAATCCGATTAAGAAGTATTAACAGTTAGAAAATATTTATCATCATCATTCAGCATCATTCCCGGTAGTATCCGAAACCAACGCTTCGGATATCGGCTTCATCACTTTGAAAGAAAGAAAAAAAAATACCAGCGAGTGTGTCACAAAGATAAATGACAGTACACTGTTAACACTGTCAAATAGCTCTACTTACTCCGATCATTGGTTATGACTGGTACCTGTGGCTTTGGACGCAATCGGTAATGACACGCTGAGACGGTGATAATGTTTGGTAACCGCACATCAAAGTTCAATGTGGACTCCAAAGCAGCATTGGTAAGTTTCGGTGATATTTCTAACCATTTTATCATAGGCGCAACTTTTCAACAAAAATAGAACCCGAGAGCAAAATGTACTACATACCACAAAGTTTTTTAATATCGTTGCAAGGCAGTGGACAAATTTGCGTTGTATTTTTTACAACTTGCACTGGACTTTGAAATGACATTTTACCCTAGTATGAAGCGTTTACAGTTATAATGTAGACTTTATTGACCGGGGATAAAGTAGGTTTTTTATAGCGATCCTGTTATTTCAAGTTCTTTCGATACAAACATGCAAAAATAAAAATCATTATAATATGAAGTTTTTCCATGATTTATCATTTCAAAGTTATCCTTCTTAACAATTCTTTTACACGTTAGTTGGAGCAATATTATTTTAAACTTTTTTTTAAATCACAAGGGGTAATATCTAATAACGAGATATAATATCTAATAGAATAAGTATTTCGAAGTTTGTACCTACCTTCATTCTAACTACTACTTATTTGAAACAGGAATGGTATTTTTTTCTGCAAGTTTGTATCGAATATCTGTTGTGTCTCGGTCTAGAATGTTGACTTTCTGTATTAATATTTATTTATGTATTTAATATATATCTGCCACATTGTACACTTCTTTTAATATGTAATATACGTGTATATATCTATTCCCACCTGCATTATATATTGTATTCCTTCTATTAGATCCTACCTAACTCACTCGCAACCACTTTCAGTTTTCAGGTTTCAGGTTCCACCAGAATACCAGCGCTGCTGCGGCATCGCAGATAATGCCGTAGCAGCAAATGCTGAGGTTGGGACCTGATTGGCCACAACCTTCACTTATTCCTTACAAAATGTATTTCACCATTAAATGTTTCCGCTGGTGTACGAGTATAGCAACTACCTATGCTTTGCATCTATTCATATTGTTGAGGATCGACGGCTGGACCAGCCTCTTTTGTATTGTTTATGTTTTAATTTTTTTTACTAATTTTGATATATATAGTTTTGTTTTTATGGTGTTTTATGTCGGTTGTATTGATATAATGGTTGAATGGTGTATGATGTCTTATGTCGGTTGAACGAGAATACATGGTTTGCTAATATCAGCGACTTTTTATTAGCATCCTTTAACCAGCGCTTTAATTTTATATTCAGTCCATCGTCAACACATATGTTATGTCAATCTGTATTATTGTATATTGTTTGTGGCTGATAGATGTATTTTCTTTCTTCTTTCTTTTCTTTGAATAAACAAAAATGATGTAACTGGACCTATTTAAAAAAAACTTCCTTCATGTACCATGGACGCAACTTTTCAACATAGCGTTTGTAGGGACACAACACGCGGATATTTGAGCTTTCGGCTTTGTGAGTGCCTCCACTATACCTATAATTTATACGTGTGTATGTGTGTAGTGGCGACTGCGCCCGGCATGTAAATAAATGGAGTCAGTTGGAATAAACTCAGTTTACTACTCGGTACTTTGATTTTTCACTCTCACAGAACGCAACCTTATTTAATAAATAGGTACAGTGGAATCACTAGTTTTTATGTTGTTTCAGATAATCATTACAAATACACCTACAGCGTTGGACGGCAAATATACTACAACAAAGTTATTTAATTTAGTTACGTGTTCAAAAGCAGTTCCGACTTCTCGTGTCCCGGGGGTTAGGGTTCATTACTAGGATTCCTTACTACTACGATCCGTATTGCTAAGCTAATCCGTAAGCTTTGTAGACCTATGAGTTATGATTGCGGCATTCATCTTGGAAACAAGTTTTATAAATTGGAAACAAGTTTGACTGACCTGGATGGCGTAATTGGTAGTGACCCTGCCTCTGACGCCAAAGGTCGTGGGTTCGATCCCCACCCTGGACAAACATTCGTCCGATGAACACTTGTGCTTTGTTCAGAGTCTGGGTGTAATATATGTATTTAAGTATATATTTGTGTTCCTCTGTTGTCTGATATCTGTAACACAAGTGCTTAAGCTACTTAGTACAGAATCAGGTCAACGTATGAGATGTTGTGAGAATTATTATTATTATTATAAAACAATTTTCTGTCTCTTAGTCAATGAGATAGCTTTTAATCATTATACACCGTGATTTTTAATAGAACTGGCAAAAGCGTATCTTTCAAAAGATTGGAACATTAACATCAGAATCAGTGCAGAGATGCGGAACAGTGAAACGCTTCATTTGGAACATCGACTCTCAGATAGATCCGTGATTCATTCCGCACATTCGGATCATCCGGCTCACTGGGATCATTCAGCTCATTCGGCACATCGGATCATTCCGTTCATTCGCATCATTCGGCTCACTCGGATCATTTAGCTCATCCAGGATCGTTCGGCTCATCGGATCATTCAGCTCATTCGGATAATTCAGCTCACTTAGTCTCGAGATCCATTTGAGACGAATGATAAATTCAGAAGCGAACATTAGAGATTCGGAACAGTGTATCATTTGGCTGAGTCGGATCACTGAGTCGTTTCAGTATAGAGTTACACAGGTCTATTTTTTAACCGTCTTACTACCTTATCGAGGGCATAATACTGACGATAACAAACATTTTTCCCCAAAGAACAAAGGGTCTAATCTCAAAAAGAAAATTTGCGTCCCCATACAATTTGCACCAATCAGCTAATTAGTTTTGTATAGGCAGGTGATTTTTTTATCTGATAAGACCATATGTTCCTTGGGTAAAATGTTTGTTTTCATCAGTATAATGCTCTCGATGAGGGAGTGAGACGGTTAAAATAGTGGGGTGTATAAGATGAACACGGGGCCGTCCACCTATAAGATGGGTGGACGACATCAGAGGAAACGGTGGACAAAATTGGATGAGAAAAGCACAAGATCGCGTTGAAGAGAGATGGAAGAGACATATGTCCAAGAATGGAGAACAAGTAGATGATGATGATGAGACAGGTTAAGACCAAATTGGTTTTAACTAGTGAGTGACACTCCGGTATGAATGGACTGGCTCGACCGAAGTACCTTATAGCATGGCCATACAGACTGAGGGAATAGCGGGAAGCAACAGCAGTGTTTCGCAGAGTGAGTAAAGGCTATGGCTCAATTCGGTGGGAAGAGGAAAAGATTAGATAGGCAGACGATACCTGGGTTTTTGACCAGTGTCTTCTATGGATCTGAAACGTGCACGCCCACTGCAGACCAGGATTATCATCGAGGACGCTACACTCGGAGTTTCTCTGAAGAATTCTGAAGTTTCTCTTTAATACGTCAGAGAAATACGTCAACGCTGAAGTGAAGGGGGATTGATTATGATTGATTATGTTCGAAATTGCTAAAACCACAGAGTCGAGTCTTCGCCCTAGAAAGCCTTATATTAGAACTCACAACTGTAAAACTGCCATGATGAAAAAAGTGTAGTAGACATGGCTCCACGACTTTATAACAAATTGCCAGACATTTTAAAAAAGCTGGACAAAATTGAATTTAAAAATGTACTGACCAATATACTTCTTGACAAATGTTATTATAATTTAAATGATTTCTTTTTGACAAAACCAGAACATTTGACCTGATGTATATAATTAAACTCATATAGTAATCGAATTAATGAATTGACATTTTATCATTTTAATTTTAATTAAATGTGGGAGAGCCACGCTTGGGCATGAATGGGCCGGCTCAACCGGAGTGATACCACTGCCTCACAGAAGACCGGCGTGAAGCAGCGCCTGCGCTATGTTTCGCCGTATGAGTGAGGTTACCGGAGGCCCAATGGGGGGGGAAGGGGAAAAGGTTGGCAGCGCACTTGTGACTCCACTGGACACCCGCACCACCAGTGGAGTCCGCCCATGGGTGCGGCGGAATTGCTTACCATCAGGTGATCCGTCTGCTCGTCTGCCACCTCTCATAAAAAAAAACATATTTTATTAGTTTACTTTCTATGTGCAACTGTCATATTAACGTTTAATGTAACTATTTTGTATACCAAACTGGTGAAACATAGTGTTCCTAATATTATAAGATGACATCATTGTATACCTATTTCTACGATTAAATATTTATTTATTCGTAAACATAGATTGATGATTGATTGATTATATCTAGGGATGTGCCCCAAAACAGCATGCAGGTCGCTCCCCAAATCGATCCCCTGCCTCTGCGAGATTCTAAGAAGAACTTTGCCGAGTCGATCCCTGTACTAGGTAAAATACATTTCAAAGTCAAGATGTGTATGAAAACAGTATTGAAATGTCCGGGGTAAAAGCTATAAAATCCGGGGAACTTTTATTTGGGGATTTTAGAGATGCCAGCATTAATTATATCCCTAGACTTACTGGAAGTTGGAACCGACACGTACTACAGAGGAGAGGTCGCCACATAGCCAAACGTGGTAAACGGCGCTGAACTGACGATTTAAGAAAGATGGTTGGTGTAAATTATATGCAAACTGCCCAACCTAACTTACCTATTGTTATTTATTTAATTCGTATGTTATGCATGTGGAATAATAACACATAAATGTGAAGTACATACCTCTAGCATGTATCCTCGCAGTAGAAATTCCAACCTCAGCGCCAAGCCCGAATCGGAATCCGTCGGCAAACCTGGAAGACACGTTGTGGAACACGCACGCGCTGTCGACTGTACCCAAAAACTTTTTGGCTGCGCTCTCTGTTTGGAAAAATAATGATATTATATTTTTTATTCAAGAAGGTATGTAATTTATCTACAAGCTGTTAACATGCAGCAGAGACCTAAAATTACGCCACACGTTTTAAAGTTCTCCTTTTCAGCGGAGGAGTCATCGAAATGTGACATTGTGTGACAATGTGTGGAAGAAAAAAGATTCTTAATTTGTGACGCAAATAGATTCTTAATAAACATCCTTATGTCGAGTCTTTGATACTAGTATCTAAGATTAATTTTAATTTTCCTTTGTTTTTATATTCTCTGCGATAATAAAAAAGAATATCTGGAGGTTCGTGAGATTTATTTACATATTATATTGTGATTTAGAAAAAGCAATAGCATCCATGCAATATATGCGATTACACCTACACAGTGATATTTAAAGCATAAACATGCTTACACACATGCATGAACAGTTAAACAACTGAAAACAATAAACAGCAGACCAGAATTATTTCATTGAATATCCCTAATACTAAAACAATGTGCTTTAATTGTTCTGTTCTTGAAATAATTTTAAAGTTGTATAACAAAAAGGTAGTAAATAAATACCTCATTGTGTTTGATAGAAAAAGCAAATAAAGTAACCAAAACACGACGTCTAAACATGAAACTGTAGATACATCTACAGTTCAAGGTTTACATGCCAAAACAAGTAAACATCACACATATAATCAGCTCACATCCGAACACAATGTGCCTTCCTTGAGGCAATGTTATCTTTACGACTTCCCTGTTTATCAGCCATATAATTACTGCCTAGCGTTAATAATATGGGTAACAAAACAACAGTATCGATCGACTTACCATTCTCAGTAATGATGACATCTGTGTGCGAACTGCCGAACTTGTGAATGTGTTCCACGGCCTCATCCATATCTTTCACGATTTCAATGCAACACTCCAACTCGCCATACTCGTGCTTCATGGTACGAGCTGGCGGTGGTCCGAACGTCAACTGAGTAGACAACCTTGGACCGGCATGAATCTTAACATTTTCCTTCTTCAACATAGCACAGATGTCGTGAAACAGTGGTCCAGATGCATGATCCTCGTGTATTAGTAACGTCTCCATTGCATTGCAAGCGGCAGGATAGTCGCACTTAGCATCACGAACAATCTTTAAAGCTTTAGCTGGATCAGCGTCTTTGTCTACATACACGTGGCAGATACCTTCGGCGTGACCTAGCACTGGAATATGCTGGGACTGCTTCTGAATACTCCTCACCAAGTCCGAAGATCCACGAGGGATGATCAAGTCAATGTGCTTCTCCATAGGAAAGCAAATCACTGATCTCCTCCCTAGTTGACACTAAGGAGATCGCGTCTTCAGCACCAACGGTCTTTAAAGATTCCTTAACTAGATCCATGAGAGCTTTGTTCGAGTAAGCAGCTTCCTTGCCCCCCTTCAGGAGGAGACCATTAGCTGACGCCATTGCTAAGGCTGCCACTTGCGGTAAGGAATCAGGTCTTGATTCGAAAATAACCAGCAACACGCCAATAGGAACGGTTACTTGACGTAAAATTAAATTTTCGGCTAACTTCGTCTTTCTGAGAACTCTACCGACGTTTTCGTAACTAGAATCGGCGATCTGTTTCAAGCCAATCGACAGTGTCTTCAATTTGCCAGGGCTTAATGACAATCTGCTCAAAAGTGCTGAAGCTAAGCCTCCTTTGGTGGCTTCTTCGAGATCCTTAGCGTTTGCTTCTAGAATACTGTCTTGTTTGTCCACTAATAGATCATGCTAGTGAGTGGATAGCGGCGGCCCTGTCTGATGGTGAAAGCTGCTGGAGAACTCTACTGCCAGTTCGTGCTAAAAGACAAAATATGTACTTTCAATATACTGAACAAAAATTGAAATTCTGAAAAACCGCTCACTCTTCTTTTTTTAAACTTACCACTTTCAGCCATTTCGTCAACGGAATTGGAAGCGTTAGTTGCGTAGTCTGTAAAGAAGGTGCCGACCTTCCTTCCAGTTAATGATGGTCTTGATGGCTTTCTCCTGCATGCCGTTGCAGATGACCACGCTGACGCCGCGAGCCATGGCCCAGGTCGCTGCGTTCACTTTGGAGTCCATACCTCCGGTGCCCACCTAAAGTTTTTATAAGCATATTGTTAAATCTATTATGGTGTCAAATACTTGTCACCTTGATTTTTAAATTCAAAATGTGCCATCCACCTCAGTAGAGATGTAGTAGCGATAGGTATACACGTTATATTTATCGTTTTCATCCCGAAAACCTTATAATAGATATCGTGAATAAAGTCCATTTAGCATGTTAGATCAACTACATAAGCGAAACAAAATCACCTGTTCCATACTTAGACAATTCCATACTCTGACTGAGTTAAATTGTCTAAGGTTCCATACAAGATAGAATATCCACCCGACCAATAAAGTATGGAACAGCAGATTTTTTTTTGCTTATTTTGTCTATCCAATATGCTAAATGAACTTCACGACTATAAGGTTTTAGTGACGTAAACGATAAAAGGACGGTGTATAATATACGACCCTAAGCCGGAGAATTGGAAGCTGCAGATAATCTTCTGATTCTCCGGTTTAGGCTAGGCACAAGTCAAGACTGGTTGAAACAATCATAAGATCCACCAAGAGAAGAGCCCACAGTCATGAAGATGAAGACATAATTTAGTAAAAAAGTAAGTCGGTAAGTCGGTAATTGAGCAACATCTTTTACTCTTTACGAAATTCTGATAGTAAAGACAGCTGTTCAATATAATTTGTTTCATTATCGCTATATACTGTCCTACTGCAGAGCAAAGGCCTTCTTCATAGAATCAAGTTATCGCTGCTATGATGGAAATAGGCTTAATCACCACGCTTGCCAAATGCGGATTGGCGATCACAGACCCGAGCTATGTTCGAATAATTCGAAACATACTTTTTGCTCGACCCGGGAATCGAACCCAGAACCCCGAGATCACGGCCCGGTACTTAAACCACTAGACCAACCGGACGTTGATGATAATTTATATCTTGTACTTCATCATCTGTCTGATGAAGATATGATATGAATTAATAGATAAAGTCTATTATTTGGCACGGTTATAAAGACACATTTCCATTTGTGCAGCTTACACGAGCAAACTTATAACCGAATTTAACAGCAATCCTAAAATTAGTTAAACTTTAAGCTGAGCCGGCAGAAGCGTTGAGGTTTCATAACAGAAACGCCACTAATCTAAAATGTGATTACTGAACTCGTTTGCGATTTGACACGGCACTAGACCACTAAGATGATACCTTTGTAAGCTATGAAGTGGCTCACTTTGAAAGTTACATCGTTAACCGAAGAGTGTCTCCCGAACGGATCCGAAATTGCAATCTTCAGCTAAATTTGTTACTTTATTGCTTGCTTCATGAGAATGATGTCATATTTTAAATAATTTCATGGCAACAGATACATTTTGTATAAGGTGACGGGTAGGGCACACTAGCGACGCCAATCGATTTTAATTTTTAGCTACTAACCTAATTGATTCAAGCCAAAAGTGGCCACTTTTGGCGTGAATCAATTTTTCGCGTACGCGTTGGACCCTACATTTGTGCATGGTTGTTTAAATAAATAAATAATAAATAAAATTAACTTTATTTCAGTAAATCATTAACAATTAAATCGCCGGGGCCTCCCAGAAAGTAATCAGATGATACTTGTGTTGGGAAAGCCTCGCTCTTCCTCCTTAATATAAACAATTCAGATTTACTACGCTAGGTTTAATAAATAGTATAAGTGTTTGCCGAGAGGTTGTAACCCCGAAATTGTTTAAAATAGATCCGGTTTAGTAGCTAACAATTTAAATCAATTGGTATCGCTAGTCAGGGCTACCCGTCGCCTTAAATACTTTCACTAATATTGAGCTATTTTTGCTCTGAGTAATATTTATTTTGTATAATGCAGCTGCTACATTATACAAAAAACATTAATACGGGAATACCTATATGTTTTTTTTTTATAATTTATTTAAAGTGTGCAACAACGCCGTTTTATAACTTTTTTAATAAAAAGGGCAAATTCATTTATCTATTCTTTAATGCACGAAGTAAAAAGTACATAGGGGATTTAATGCGTGACAGATTAATCTCTATTAGTCAACCATGAACTCCGTTGCGTAGTTTCAAAGATTTAAATTTTTAGCTACTAAACTGGATCTATTTTAAACAATTTCGGGGTTACAATCTCTCGGTAAACACTTATACTATTTATTAATTAACCATGCAACAATGTTGGGTCCAACGCGAAAAAACGGTTCACGCCAAAAGCGGCCAATTTTGGCGTGAATCAATTTTTCGCGTACAAAAATGGACCCGACTTAATAAATAGATTTAAGCGGTCATACAGCGAAAACGACTTATTTTATACCAACTAGTGAGTATACGGATGTTATAATAATATGATCATGACTTAATATTTACAAGTCTTTGGCTGGATGCTACCAATTCGTGGATAAATCTATGGTATAACGTCAGATTTGAATAGAATGACAGCCCTATACCATACATTACTGGAATAAGTTTGTTTAAATTGGCCCTTAATGAAATAAATCATATATATACATTCTTTTAACCACGTGTTCGTCGATTTTTTTTCGACTCCCCGTATAAAATGTCCCAGTCACATTTTTTTTTATGTGATAGGTGGCAGACGAGCAGACGGCCGCCGCCGCCCATAGACACCCGCGACACCAGTGGAGTCACAAGTGAGCTTTAAACCCCCTTCTCCCCCGGATTGGGCCTCTGGTACCCTCAAGCACGCTCCGGTTGAGCCGGCCCATTTATGCCGAAGCATGGTTCTCCCACGTTCAAATTACTTTGTATGAAAAGTTGAATTTTTTTATGTAGATTTCTAAATGTCATGGAACAAATTTTGTTTAGAATGGTTAAAGGCGTGTAAATGTTCACAGATACACCCTTCATACTTACTTAAAATAATATTTACCTTAGACTTTTGACCAAACTGAACTTGCTCCTTAGAGGTGTAGGTGTGCAACATGCGAGCACCGTCCTCCCAGGGTGGCTTGTTGTAGATGCCGTCCACATCCGACATCATGATGAGCAGGTCCGACTGGATCTCCGCCGCCAGCAACGCCGAGAGACTGTCGTTGTCCTTGATACCGATTCCCTAAAAGAGAAAAAATGCTCTTGTCTGAATATTTTAATGATAAATTTAAAAAAATCAAGCCATCAAGACATGAAATGCCCTGCCAGCTCATATGTTTCCTCCTTCATACAATCCGGGGTCTTTTAGGCGGGGCGTGAAGCAGCATCTCAGCAGGTCATCAGGGTGAGGAAGGCAGACTCTATGGGTACTTCGTTAATTCTTTTGTGCCTGTCAGCCTCATATTTCGATTTCACGGCCGCTTACCATCAGGCGGAGTGAGGTCATTCTGATTGGCCTTTAAAAAAAATACATTATAATAATTTCGGGCTATTAATAAACGGTCAATAAACCTTTGTTAGCTAAAACGGGCTTATAGAGCAGTCTTGATGTTTGAAACAAAAAAATGTTCGTACACTATTTTCGACAAAAGAACGAAAACTGCTTCATAACACCCTTTTAGTTAGCACAGGCTTAATAAAAAATTATGAATAAGACCCTATGACTATACCATATCGGTGACTATATTTATTATTTGATAGAAATGGGGTGAGCCCTGCGTCTCATAGCGACCAGTACATGATCTATTGTGGCAGCCGCATAACCTATTACAGCACCTCATGTAGCTCCAGTTCCAGGATAAACCCGAGAATGGAGCTGATAGGGGAGTGTTTGATCTCGTCTGCCGAGATCATGTGTGTTCCTAAGTGCCGGCTATACACTCGCCGAGGACGTGGATAATCGTTTCCTCGTCCTCGCGACAGAACCTGCAGATTTTGGTATCTGAAAGGCCCATGTTGTGCAGGTGCTTGTTTAATTTGCAGTGCCCCGTGAGGGTCCGAGTGAGTGCCCTAACATGTCCTCTACTCAGTTTTACTTACTCAGTTATACTAACACTAACAAACAGTATGTATTTTCAAACTTTAAAACTGTATGTCGGCCGTCCAAGATACCGCTGGAAAGATGAGGTCGATAAGGATTTGCGCGGACTCTTGGTGGATGACTGACAGGAAATGGCGCAAGACCGAACGAGATGGAGGTTATTATCATCGGAGGCCAAAACTCACTATGGGTCGCTGCGCCAACCTAGTTAGTTTTATGTAATTTCTAATATGATAATTTATTTATTTATAAAATTATTAAATAAAAGGGACAATAATAATATCTATAATGATACCGAACTAACTGTTCATTGCACCTTAGCAAAGTATACATTTGTTTTTGTTGGCTTTACCCAAGATGATCTACGGGAATATTTTATTCCAGCTGTATTGTAACACATTCATGAATGATTTCGACTACGTATTTATTTATATCTTCGCCCAGCCCAGATAGCAGATACAAAAATCTTTTGGAAAGGACATTTGGGCTGGACGGCGTTATTAAGTTAAGTAAGTACTATTAATTATAGAAATGGCATTAATTTTAATTGTTGGGATTGGCTCGGTATTGTTCCGCGTCGGAAATGTTTGCGCAAGCCCGAAACGGACGGTTTTTCACGCTATAATACGGAAGAAAACGGCGTCTCTTCTCAAAATGGTGAGGGATAGTTACAACAGCATCCTGAAAACAGTAGTGGAGATTTATAACTTTCCGCTATACTAAACATTTTGTACGCACACTTATGTATAATACTAACAATAGATAATAAGTCATTTGTTACTAACCCCCTAATGGATTTTAATGGGTCCGAGATAAATAAATTTTAATTTAACAAATTGAAAAAATAACCTTGATATCTAAAATTACAAACAATCTTAAGCTCTCTCTTTACGTTGATTCCCTGTTGAAATAAAATATATTTATTTTCACAATGTTATGAAGCTACATTAAGTAAACAGAAATGTGGGACAGAATAAATAATACCGCAGGTTTCAGAAATATTCTACTTCTTTATTTACATAATATAGGTACTTCTTTTCGTCTTCAGTACATAGACAGCACTCTAAACAGACTGTGCCTTTTTATAGAAAGCCATACTTGGAAAACCGCGCTAAGCCGTTAGTACAGGGTGACGTGCTGGGTGACGATCTTTCTTTACAGCACCCAGTATTAATCTTCGTCAGGGCCGGTTGGATTTCTTTCACACTCTGTGACGTTTTATTCCGAAAATAGCACAGTCCGTTTAAAGCGCGCGTTTCCTAGTTCCATGCTTCAGTCGTCGTCGGCCATTCATCTTCTATCTCACTCTCGCACGTCATTATATAATTCAAACATCGATCTCTTACACGTTCCTTGCCATGCATCTACCTACTGAAAAGGTATAAATTTTATGCACTAGTGGCAAACACTTTCAATAATAAAATATAAAACTGTCTCACGCAAAAAAAGCTTTGTTGAGTTATGGACCCGTACTTATTTGCTGTTACAAATTGCCTTATTTACGAGATACCTACTTATAACCACAGTATTTACCTAAAATAACCAGTGAGTCACGAAAATATGTAATTTCAGGGGTCAACTTTCTAGTAATATTTTAAAAATAAAAAAATCTTTATTCAATTTAGGTCCACACAGAACACTTATGAATGTCAAAATAGGTACATACTATCTACCGCTGGTTCGGAATGTCGATTTCTACTGAGAAGACACCAGCAAGAAACTCAGTAGTTACTCTTTTCAAATATTGATGATGTTACAGAGTTTCAATCGAGAAAAAAAAATACAATTATGAAAGTTAATAGACTACTATGAATAACAACTCAAAATATTAATCAATTAACTTGACCAAGAATCCTTATCATTTAAATAGTCTTGTACACTATAATAACCTTTGTTCATTAGGCAGGTTTTAATATGAGACTTAAACTTATCCAGTGATAGGTTAATGACATTTTGTGGTAGCTTATTAAATATCTTAATACTTAAGGCAACAAACCCGATTTTATGAATTGATGTGGTTAGAAGTGGAAGTCGTTAGTGGGTCGCACTTTAAAGCGACGGCTGCGCAAGTGGTCCTGGGTTCGAGCCCCAGGTCGGGCTAAAAATGTCTAAGTTTTCGGTAATAAATTCTTAGTGTCAACTCGGAGTCTGGAAGTCGGTGGTCATGTACCCCTGTGCCTCAGAAAGCACGTTAAGCCGTTTGTCCTGCGCCCAATCCCTGTCCGGTCGTGTCACGCGGGTGTCCCATCGGAAAATGAGGGTAAGGGAATAGATAGTGGACTTGTATTTGCTCACATACTTGAGCACTTTAATATACCCTGCGTACGCGGCTGATCGTTACGATCGGTCGCCGTAGCCGTACTCGGTTGGAGGATATGATTATTATTAATATTGAAGTGGGTGACGATTTGCATACACTGCAAGCTATACTCAACACAAAGACTCGTGGCAGATAGTAGAGTATTTCATTAATTAATAATCAATGATAATAATATAATTATTATGACAGTTTAGTTGTTCAAAATGGACAGTTATGTTTTTTAGCTAATAGGGATAAACGAGCAAGCGAGTCACCTGATGAAAGGTAATCAACGCCGCCCATGAACATCCGCGAAATCAGACCGGCCTTTTTAAAAAAGAGTACGCTCTTCTCTTGAAGGTCCCTAAATCGTAACCGTCGGGAAATACTCCCGCAGCCTATCCGTTCCACAGATCTGAGGTACGTGGTAGAAAGTTAAAATGAAATTTCCAAAGAACCGTGGCAATCGATGTCGGCCGTTTGTCGTACGATTATCGATATTTTATCCACTATCGTGCATAAGGCCACCATGGTAATGCTTCTCAAAACTGACCTGCTGCTTACCATTTTACTGTACTATAAGCAAGCAAAGACCGACATTCGCTACGTGCAAAATGTTTTTCTTACCTTATTTTAAGTCTAGGTTACCTCTTAGTCTATAATTCATTGTTAGTAGAAGGTAAATACATTATTACGACCCGAATCGGGAAAGTTACTTTTCAAGAATTTTCCTGGTTTATACATTAGTTAGTATATATAATGTAACCATAACTGCCTATTAAAAATGAAATGATGTGTGAGGCGTTGGTAGCGCGCAGTACGACCTCCAATCCTCCTGGTTTCCACGGAAGACTAGCGTCGTAGTAGTCTTCCAGAGGCTTCGGCAAATGCTGAGTGGAACACAATTTTAATGCCATTTACTCATTTATGTTTCTTCTATTCTGTATTTTATGTAATGTTAGCGTTTTGGCATTGAATAAATAATTTTTATTTATTTAGTACTTTAGGATCCGTGATATTATTTAAATTAGACTGTTAGTCGGCTAAAAATCTGCCAAACAAAAATGGAACTTGATGCACCCGGAGAAGTGGACTAAAATCGTCACACAATACCAGAAAGATGGGCGACGGTTGAAAAGCAAACCCAGAAAAAGATGGCGTTACGATTTAGACCACCAATGTCGGGATTGTCAAGCGCTGGCTTCAAATAGAGACCATTGGAGGAGTTCAGGAGAGGCCTTTGCCCAGCAGTGGGACAGTTTATGCTAACAAAAAAAAAGAAAAGAACTAAAAATTAGGCACTAAATTTTAGTACGCCTGGTATCAAGTTATTTGCTATACATCCCGATGAAAGCCCAATTACTTGTCATTTTATTACTTTGCCTTCTTCCCCGGCTGCGATCAGCATGTATGGACACGTTATACCTATGTGTGATGTGTTTAATTGCGGTGGACTTTAGGTACTCACACCATAGATATATGAACGAAGAAGAGCAGCATTGACTCTTTCGTGTAATCATAACCCGCAGTTCATTCATGCAATATTATTACAATGACTACCTTGGTGGCACAGTGATAAATGGGCCGCACTTTATAGTGATGGCTGCACAAGAAGTCCCGGATTTGATCCCCAGCTCAGGCCAAAAATTTGTACCTAAGTTTTCGGTAGGAAATTCTTAGTGTTAAACCCGGAGTCTGGAAGTAGGCGGTCTTGTACGTTAAGTCGTTGGTCATACGAGGGTAAGGGAATAAAGAGTGCACTTGTGTTTGCGCACACACTTGAGCACTATAATATATCCTGCGCATGTGGCTGATCGTTACGATCGGCCGCGTAGCCGTAATCGGTTAAATGATATTATTACAAAAAATAATCTTTAATTCATTGCATAAAAGCATAGGTACCTATAAAACTACACGTTACTAAAAGTAGACTAAAGACATTCAATGTGATGATGACAAAATTACGGAACCTTCCCGACCAACTTCACAGAATCCAAACCGAACACTGCACATTTCTCTAAGCAATAAATTAGCCTTTTCAGTCTAATTGATTAATCCTTTCACCGGGGCAGCAAATTGAAGAAACCAGGTACGGTAAATTTATAACGTTCTATTTCTTTTTCGTTTCAAACTGTTCTGCCGTGCTGGCAAATTGGCTTAAACTTAATACCATCGGACTATTACTATAAAAATCGAGATCAGGAGTTAATGAATACACCTTGAAACACAAAAATGAATAGTTAAATCAGACAGCGGCACAAACATTGATTTGATCTCAAAGTGGTATTGAGTTATGGGTGTCAAAACCAACGATGATATTATTAATATGTCCTTACCTATGAAATGGCTTTTTTTAGACACAATAGGATGTATGTAAATAAATAAATATATATTTCACAACATCACATACATTGATCTGACTCCGAGTTAGGTAGCTCAAGCACCTGTGTTACGGATATCAGAATCAACAGTGGGATTACAAATATATACATATAAAACTTTTCTTTTGTAAATACATACTTATAATACATAGCAAACACCCAGACCAATACAAACAAACATGTTCATGCACACAAATGTTTGTGCTGTGTTGGGATGTTTGTACTTTTAAACATAGTGACGTGCCTCAAGTATTCAGTTACTTAAACCGATCATTCGCGAATGAAAATGATTCTGGCGGCAATGGGGCTGCTTATAGCTGAAGAAGCTTTGATGCACTTTACAATAATTGTATTGGGCCTCCGGTACCCTTACTCACGCAGCTGAAAATCGCACGCCGGTCGATTTTTGAGCATGCTACCTATAGTGCAGGTGGAAGGGAGAGTGTGGGGAAGTACATTAGCACATGTACACAGGTTGCTTATTTAAGCGCACTACTAGCATGCTTATTGATGACTAATGTGGAAAGTTCATTAAGCATGCTCATAATTTAGCATGCTTTTAAATCATGCTACAAAAAAGCATATACTTGTAACACCACCTTTACTCTAATTTTAGAGTAGAGATGTATTTACATCTGCTCCAAAGATTAGCCATCAGTTCAAAGACAGACAGTAGACGTGGTCAGTCCACTTTAACTTAAACATGCTATCCGTCGGGATATATCAAAGACTATTGTCTTTTGACTTAATTTAAGTTACTTAAAAATTAACTTAACAAACAGAACAATAAAGTCAAATAAAGAAACAGTTAGCAGGCTGGCAATAGTTACCGTCTTGTTTAACGAGGATCATTAGGCAAAATTAATTATTGTAAACGACTGTACCATTGTACGATTATTGTTCTCGTCTAAGTAGTGCGCATTTGCGCTTAATTTTGTCTTTGAATCGTCTTTTGTTTGATAATGACGAAGTCTAATATACCTTTCTGCGTTAATGAGGAAGCTATTCGTTTTTATGAATTGTTTGATCATTATTATAGTCTTTTCCAATTATGAAGTCCTTTTTGCCAGTTCAGTACTAGGAAAGTACCCTTAGAAATCGATACTCAGCGGCATCGATTGTTGATTTAATCGAATTAACTTTCAACAACTAAGAACAGAACTCGTTTACCCCATCGGTTGTCGGTTCTGCGGCTAATATGGCCAGCCCACTGCCACTAAAGCTCGCTAATCCGGTGAGCAATGTCGATGACTTTGGTTCTCTGCTGGATCACCTCATTTCGGATTCGATCTCGGAGAGAGAGCCGAGCATTGCTCGTTCCATAGCTCTCTGAGCGACCTTTAACTTGTGGACCAATAGAAATTGATATTGAAATAGAAATTGTCGAAAGAAAACTTTAAGACATGCAAAACTTCCAATCTTGTTTTTTGTCGAAAAAGAAATACACGATTGTTATATAGATATAAAATGACGTGAAAAGTGTCAGAACGAAAAATGAAAATAAAACTTTTTTTGGCTTTACAAACAAAACAATAAAACGACATTCAACAACAAGACAACAAACAAACTCAAAAATAACGCGTACATCTTATTGTCGTCTTAGGCTTTTCTGCACTCATCTCGTACTGACAGAAGTGACAAACAAAATGGCAGATGATGAACACGGATTTTTAAAATTGGCGAACATAGAATTTTATATCTCTGGAACATCCCCTTTTAAGCCATTAATCACATTCAATGTTCAGATCAAGTTAATTTATTTTGTTAATTAAACAGTTTACCTGCAAATAGTCATTTGCAGTCAAAGTACAGTCGTACTTTTTATTACGTTTTATTGTAAAATGCATCAAAGTTACTTCAGCTATAAGCAGCCCCATTGCCGCCAGATTCATTTTTCATTCGCGAATGATCAGGTTTAAGTAACTGAATACTTGAGGCACGTCACTATGTTTAAAAGTAAAACATAAACCATAGTACGTAACCGCAATCGCGCAAAAAATATTATTTTATTACCCGACTACGGCAAAGCAAAAGGAGGGTTATGATTTTGACAGGCTATGTATGTATGTATGTATGTATGTATGTATGTATGTATGTATGTTCATCTGTTTCCACGTAACTTCTTAACTACTTATCAGAATTCGACAAATGACATATCATTATAAGCGTCTTGATCGTCCGCTGGTTATAGGCTATATGAAGTTTCACAAAATCTAATGTGGCGCCCTCTAGCGGACAAAACATACAGAGTAAAAAAATAAAGTTATGATAAATATGCCGTGTTTGGTATCATTTGAAAGCGCTTGACTTGTACATTTTGAATATATATATATATATTACTAGCACTTGGACACCAAAATAGTACAAATAAAATAAAAGTAAAAAAACTAAAACCCAACTACGACAAAAAACGTCGCTGAAAAAGTATAAAACAAGCCTTCGTTGTCAATTTATGCAATATTCACTATGTAGAGATAAAATTTCATGTTTGGAAAGGCGTAGTCACACGTTAAATATACTACCCTTTGACAACGTGTGACTGCGGATTTCCAAACATGAAATTTTATCTCTACATAGTGAATATTGCATAAATTGACAACGAAGGCTTGTTTTATACTTTTTCAGCGACGTTTTTTGTCGTAGTTGGGTTTTAGTTTTTTTACTTTTATTTTATTTTGAAGTTTAGATTATTTTGAGCATTATATTAGATATTTCTGCATCGCCCAATGGTTGACTGGTAGATAATGTTTTATAGCAATATGTCCGCCAGTCGTTCTATTTTTTTCTTGTGCAATAAATAATAAATAAATATTCAAAAACAATATGTTACTTTTGCTTGTTAATTGATTGTAGGGAGTTTTTTTATTAATTATCTATTTTTCAAATGACGATTTACTACCAAATACAAAAAGATATATTCACTTGGATTTATAGGAAACGTGCAGAGTTACGTTCTTCGAAATGTCAAAAAGGACTACATAAATGGAAAAGACTATAAACAATGTAAGCGAAATCCTACTGGACCGACATTAAAAGAACCTAGGTTAGTTTCCCCGTCCCGGACAAACATTCGTTTGACGAACACTTGTGTTTGTTCAGACCTAGACACCTTGATATGCAATGTATGTATTCATGTATTATATTTATTATTCCTTTTGTTGTCTGATATCCGTAATACAAATGTTTAAGCTCCTGAGATAGATAAGACATGAGATTTTTTCGAATTTATTGGTTTTTATTTATTTTAATATGAGACAACGACTTATACCTTTCTCTGCGAAAGAAAAACAAATTTCTATTAAATATAAATAGTAAATAATTATAGTATTTACCTTTTTGACTATAATGTGCCTCATTAAAGCAGGGCAAAATTTATCATTTTTAACCCCTGATTATGATTTTGTTTTTTTTTGTTTTGTTTTAAAGCCGAGCAAGATGGCCGCCGTCACAAAGATATAGTTTGCATGTTTAAACAAAACTCCCACAATATGGGTATCATATAAAAGAACTTGAGTAGCAGAATATATTTATAATCTCACTTTAACCGCGCTTGCTATAGGTGCTTACATGGTAAAAGCCTGATTACCGCTGCTTGAAGAGTTGGTGAACTCAGCCCTTATTCAGACAAATTTCAAATCCAAGATGGCCGCCGTCGGGGGTTATTAAAATTTTTTATACTTACTTTACTTTAAACATGTCTGAGTGAATGGGTCTGATCGTTATAAAATCGTTTTCCTATACAAATTTCGCCAAATAGCAGATAACTTTAATTTGAGGGGTGACTATTATGTTAAAGAGTCAGCATTTATTTTACAACCGTTCCAATGCGATTTTTTCTATTCAGCTAGCATTAAAATATGATGAAAGGATTACGAGTAAGTCCAGATCACTTTATTAATAATGGTATAAGGCTCCAACATGTCAGCATTGATGTATGAGATTTTAATGAAGCAAGTTACGCCAGAAAAAAAGGCCTATTTTTTTTAATTAATAAGCCTGTATTACCTTATTGGCAGTGGCAGACTAACAGGGGACGGAAGGGGCAGTCCATCTTGGGGCTCCTAATTTGAGGCACCCCTAAATTCCTCTGGGTTTCCTTGACGAAACTCCAAAACCAAGAACTTAGTACCTACCTAAAATGCAGTGAGTTGTAACTAGTACATTACTAAGGTACAAACTGCAGTAATAGAGTTGTACCAGGCCGTGATCTCGGGGTCCTAGGTTCGATTCCTGAGTCAAGCAAAAAATGTATTTCGAATTTTTCGAACATAGCTCGGGTTTGTGATCACCAATCCGCATTTGGCAAGCGTGGTAATTAAGCTAATCCCATAATAGTAGCGATGACTTTTTTCTATGATTGGCAGTTGCGTGCCTTTGTTGCCCTGCAGTGGACAGTTATAAGCTGAAAAAAAAATAGAGAAGAAGACTGAGATGCTAAATTTCGTGAAGGTACAGATTAATTAATAATACCTACCTACCTACCTACATGATTTTGTCGAGAGTACCTTTCCCTAAGTAATGACCACTCCCGCTATATACCTAGGGCAAGATATTTTTTTTGTGTTTGAAGCCTGAGGGTTTGTCCCTGACGGCACTGGACTGCAACCATGCAGTGTATTGTAAAGTAGCGTGGAGGGATACCCGCATTCCTCCTCCTCGGTGGTGCTTGGCACTGCAGCCAGCAGTGTGGGTGCTTGTCCTGGGAGGTGAGCGGGAGAGAGGCCGAGCTGGCGAGCTTCTTCGCCGCTGAAAGCGGGCAATTACATGAGGGTGCTGCACAAAGCCCTCCGTGCACGTCCCTCACCCCCGGTCTAAAATGTGTTTCCTCTTGCGGGATGGAAACGCCCCAGTGGTTTTATTGGGTATGCCTCCGGACGGTTTCTTATCAGCAGAAACCCAACACGGAGGAGAGCCCCTCTCAGCGTGCATAAGACTACCTTTCCCTACGTAATGACCACCCCCGCTATATACCTAGGGCAAGATAATCACTTTTGTGTTTGAAGCCTGAGGGTTTGTCCCTAACTGGCACTGGACTGCAACCAGCAGTGTGTTGTAACGTAGCGGGTAGGGGTACCCGCAGTCCTCCTCTCGGTGGTGCTTGCACTGCAGCCAGCAGTGTGGGTGCTGCCCGGGAGGTTGAGCGGGAGAGAGGCCGAGCTGGTGAGCCTCTTCGCCCTGACTGGGCGACGGATAAAGCCTCCGTGGCAGTCCTCACCCCGGTCAGTGTGTTTCCTGGGCGAGGGATGGAAACGCGCCAGTGGTTTTATTGGGTATGCCTCCGGACGGTCTCATATCAGCAGAAACCCAACCCGGAGGAGAGCCCCTCTCAGCGTGCATAAGGTGCATTTTCACTGGGTCATCAAAAAAAAAGATAAATTTTGTTCGCAAATTTAAATATTCACGATGTTAGCAATTAAAATAGTACAAGTTCCAACAATAACTGGGACAGGGGTCCTAGCGCCAACCGGACGTTTCGACCGAATCGAAGTTCCCCTCCCTTTCACACGCGCTGAGTTTCTCCTTTGTTAGATGCGACAAGTATATTCTCATTCGTTGCGGGACGTCTCCGCGCTAAGGCCCCAGCTTACACCGCTAGCACATAGTTTCCATGTAAATCAGCCAATCAGGTCCAACTACTAGAGTGACCACTATTAAAACTTGTATCTATACACCGTGATTTTTAAACGTCTTACTCCCTTATTGAGGGCATTATAATGATGAAAACAAACATTTTTCCCCAAGGAACATAGGGCCTAAACTTTAAACTTTAAAAAAATCGCCTTCCCATACAAATTGCAACAATCAGCTGATCACTTTTGTATGGCAACGTGATATTTTTTTAAAGTTTGTTTTTATTAGTATATATCAATTAGACGTGTGTAACTCTTTACAGAAACGACTCATTGATCCGACTCAGCCAAATGATACACTGTTCCGAGTCTCTAATATTCGCTCCGAATGTATCATTCGACTCAAATGGATCTCGAGTCTGAGTGAACCGAATGATTTGACTGATCCGTGTGAGCCGAAAGATCGGAATGAGCTGAATAATCCGATGAGCCAAATGATCCGAATGAGCTGAATGTTCTGAGTGTAGCTTCGTGTCCGAGTGAGCCGAATGATCCGAATGAGCGGAATGATCCGATGATCCGAAGATCCGAGTGAGTTGAATGATCTGAATGACCGAAATGAATCACGGATCTATCTAAGTTCCGCATTTCTGCACTGATCCAGCTGCAAATGTTCCAATCTTTTAAAAGATAGTTCCAATCTTTTAAAAGATAGTTTTTCCAGGTCTACCCTCAATAAGGGAGTAAGACGGTTAAAATAGCACGGTGTATACAATTCAAAATACATGCGATAAATTCACACCGATAGATGATCGGTTTCCACCGATAGTCTCAAATAAGGCCATTACCTGTTTCTGGCGCTAGCCGGAGGCATTATCAAAAAACCCAGTTTCTACGATACCTAATCTAATCTGAACCTGTATACGAAAGCACGAGTATCTACAGAATAATGAGAGCCAGCTCCCAGCCAAATCAAATCCAAGAAAGATCGATCCGATTGGGAACCGAACAGAGACATTTTCGATTTTGTAGAGGAGCAAAACCTAACCATACTACTGTTACTGTGTTTTATTTCACATAAAAGAATTAATATATGAGAGAGCCTACGTTCAGTAGTGGATAGCGCGGAGCCGAAGCGATGAACTGAATAATAGATAAATAAATCCCATTTTCGGGAAGTGGAAACGAAACGAACCGTAGAATTTAGGAAATCTGGTCATCCTACCCCCAACTGATTTAAATAGGCTCACATGGAGCACTGTTGATCCGGGAGCTTATATTTGTATCGCGCGACCTATTTATACAGGTTATGTTTTAATAATCGATACTGATACAATGTTATTTTTGTAAAATTGTACTGGCAAATCAATTACGCCTTAAGCCGTGGTTCGATCGCCCTGACCGATATTGAGTGATATATGAGTACTTATAATGTGTTAAGTTGTGTTAACTCGGCAAAAAATAATATCTTAGACTATTTAGAAATAGTCCTCAATGGCGCAGGGGTGAATTTTTATTTATTTATAAAAACTTTTGTAGACACATTATTTGACATAAAAGTATTTAAAAGCCTATATTAGGTTTGTCTACATACTATAGTATATAATATTAATGACCCCAAGCAACAGCAATAACCCCGACAGAGCTAAGGGTTCAATTTCCGGTTGGGTCAATTTAGCAAGCGAATTTCTGGGAGACGTTTGTACATAATATTCAATTATTGCTTTCAATAAACAAAACCCCGATTAGTCCCGGTTTTGTCTTAGTTTTGTGTAATGCAGCGGGAACGTTTAAAATCATAGTTACATTCATCAGTTTCTAGTCTAATATTTTTATTCAAAGAAGAATCAATCATGAAGCCTTAAACTTAGATTTCATTCCTTCCAATGAAATGTTAAACAAACCTTCGACATTGAGCGGTTGAGTGAAACAAAGACATTCAGTTACTACTTGACATGACAATAAAATAAAAAATAAATAAAAAATAACAATTAAATTGTAAAACATTTGCGAAACAAAACTAACGAACCGATAAAAGCGGCCGGCATAATTCTAGAGGTTTGCTAACTAAAACACATCGTCCGTTTAATTTATGTGACTTTATAATTACCTACAGCTTATTCGCAGATAGAATATTGGTTCTGCAGATATATTTTTTGTAACCTTCGAAATAGTTTTAATATATTATTTCATTTGCTCCGCGGTGAGGGAAAACTTCGGGAGGAAACCTAAAAGCTTACAACGAAACGGAATTCACAACCAAATCATCATCACCGTTCTATTCACACGCGCTATGCGTCTCTTTTGTTTGAGAGTGCACCAGATATATTATGTATATACATTACCCCGTTGTTGGCCCTCAGCACGTTTTGAATTGCTTCGAATTTTGTTAATACATACATAATGTTCGGCGACTAATGTCACTTCACGTCCCATGTTACATTTCGTACATCGGAAAATACCTTTTATATCGTCCCGCATCCCGTGTCAAGCGTCCCGCGTCTCATTTCCCGTGCTCCATGTCCCATACCCCATGATTAATACAGTATACCAAGACTAACACTAAAGGAGGAAAATCAACTGCTGGTAACGAAACGGAAGATTTTCCGATAGATTCTGGGACCAACCAAAGGAGAAGACGGCTGTTGTTAAAGCTAGATTCAACAAGGAGATTGACAGCCAAGCCAAACATTATAGGGGAGATAAGACCATCCCGACTACCAGGCTCGCTCAGACACGTAGAGAGAATGTCGAGCGGCCAAAAAGCGCTTATATGTGGTTTGACCAACGGGACGCCAGTCCTGTGGGAAGTTTCTTTCATCATATTTGGTATTCGCAAATGCACACAATTTTCTTACTAATTGCAAACAGTTATCTTGCTATTTCTACTCGCACGGAAGGTCGCGATGGCGCGATAGCGAGATGTCCGAGGAACGGCGAAGCTCGCCACGAATTTTCGAACGACGCTCCGCCACACTCTTAAGTTATTTAGTACGGAATTAGGTCAATTTATGATAAGTTGTATTTTATTTATTTATCTTACCTTCTTCCCAGTGCCGGGTACCATGGTGTCGTCATGGATGTACATGGGCGGACTGACAGCATCATTGGTGTTCACGATGGGCACGATGTTCAGGGATATGAGCTCAGACAGGGTGCAGAACAGATTCTTCCTGGTTTCCTCGTTGTAAAAATCTGGTTTTGTCACCAGCACCTAAAACAAAAAAGTATTTTTTACTCAAAGAGATGTACCCATTTTGTCACGAAATGGCAGCCTGAAGACTGCCGTCGTCCAGGGCAGAGAAGAGATGGCCGACAAGGACCAGTACTCCCATAACTGGCAAACGTTGTCAAAGTATAGGGAGCAGTGGCGGTTGTTAGGGAGGGCCTTTGGTAGTGGGACTATTCGAGCTAACAAAAAAACTCATTGCTTTCCCCCACATTCCCTACGCTTCGCTACTGGTGTCTTTATACCACTACCACCACCCCTTTGGATACACCGATATTAACTTTTTTTTTGTAGGATGGTTGACGTTTTTAGCAAATTTCTTAATTCTTGTTTCAATAATTATCATCACGTTTCGGTTAGTAGAAGAATACACCCAATTCTTTTGGTCTGTTCAATTTAAAATTTAAGAACGAGTAACTATTTATTCAGGTTAAACTAACAATTTGATCCCAGAATTGGAGCTAGCAGATTGGTATTGTAAAAATCAGAACAAATACCTCGAATAAATAAATAAATATATTAAATCACAACACTTTGATACTAAATAAACTTAAGTCTCTTATTTCACGATAGTTTTACCAATTTCAGAATCGTATCACAACTATATAATATTCTTTGATTTCAAATGCAGCTTTGCTATCAATGTCTGCGTAATTGATTCGTGGAAATAGATGAAATCTGAATCCAATTGCAAAGGCAATACAGACGGAATTGTAATGTAATTTCGTATTTTTCTTCGTGTGTAGCGTGTCAGGTGGTGTCAGGCTTGAGGCAAGTCTCATTACTCACTGAACCAACAATTTCATATTCATCCGTTTACAAGAGGAAGTTTCGAAAAGTTACGAGTTCTTATAACATCTGATATTCTCCCTAAGAAATTAAAGTTCCCTTAAAAAATTTAGTATGCGTTTTTCAAATAGTAGAATTACAGTAAATTTATTTAAACTGTCGCTCTCCTGGTACTGTTCCGTATTCCGAGTGCCCACGATACAGGATTTCTCCTAGTGTGTGGCCCTATTTAACACATCATCATATATCCCATTTTTTGGCAAATAAAACTTTTTGTATTTATATTTATTTGTACTTTTTTTTGTTAAGCAGAATTAACGTTTCCATCATTCGTAACATTTTATTGGCAGCCTCGTTGGCGCAGTAGGTAGCGCGTCGTACTTTAAAGCGACGGCTGCGCTTGGGGTCCCGGGTTCGATCCCTGGGTCTGGCCAAATTTGTACCTGAGTTTTTCTGTTACGAAATTCTCTGTGTGAGCCCGGAGTCTGGAAGTTGGCGGTCTTGTACCCCCGTGCCTCGGAAAGCACGTTAAGCCATTGGTCTTACGCCCGATCCGTCTCCGGTCGTGTCACGCTGGTGTCCCATCGGAATATGAGGGCAAGGGAATAGAGAGTGCAGGTGTGTTTGCGCACACACTTGATCACTATAATATATCTTGCGTAAGTGGCTGCTCAAACATTGAGATTAGCCGCCTTAGCCGCAACCGGTTGGAGGATATTATTTTTATGTTCTTTATACTCTGAGTATCACAGCTATAATATTAACAATGCTTTTTTCTAAAAACCTGTTCTAAATAAACCTAAACCTTGTCCATTAAATCACATTTAAACCAGGAACATTAGCATTAATATTTACTTTAAAATTGAAAAAAAATGTTAGTATGGAAAATATAGCTTCTCATAAATCGTCAAATTATATTATATATTTGTAATCCCACTGTTGATTCTGATATCCGTAACACAGGTGCTTGAGCTACCAATCTCGGAGTCAGATCAATGTATGTGATGTTGTGAAATATTTATTTATTATTTATAAAATCTCCATGCAAGTCGGCCATCTCATTCTTGAACCAGTAGTATATTTCTGGTTCCATGGTGTCCATGGTGGTGGTACAGGTTGGACACCATGATTAGATAATGTTTATTTCTGGCTTTTAAGAAGTATCAGCCTATAAACTGTCCCACTGCAGGGCAAAGGCCTCCATCATAGAAATAAAGTCATCGTTACTATGACGGAATTAGGCTTAATCACCACGCTTTCCAAATGCGGATTGGTAATCACAAACACGAGCTATGTTCGAAAACTTCGAAACATACGGGTTTGTGGTCACCAATCCGCATTTGGCAAGCGTGGTCATTAAGCCTAATTCCAGAATAGTAACGAAGAAAAACATTTTGAATACCTATATTGACCTAAGCTCTCTTTGTTTTTTTTTATGTGATAAGTGGCAGACGAGCAGACGGATCACCTGATGGTAAGCGATTGCCGCCGCCCATAGACACCCGCGACACCGGTGGAGTCACAAATGCGCTGCCAACCTTTAAACTCCCCTTACCCGCGGATTGGGCCTCCGGTACCCTCACTCACGCAGCGAACCACAGCAGTGCTGCTTCACGCTGGTTTTCTGTGAGGCCGTGGTATCACTGCGGTCGAGCCGGCCCATTCCTGCCGAAGCGTGGCTCTCCACGGTAAAGCGTGGCTCTCCCACGGTATCCTCTCATTGTTTTGTATATACGTACAATATTGTATCCAAATACATACAGGGTATATCTGTGAACATTTACATCCCTCCAACCACGTGTTCTACCAACCATTCTGAACAACATTTGTTCTATGACTTTTGTAAATTCGTGACTTGGTCATTTTGTATGGATATAGAAAAAATTCGACGAATTTCGAAAAGTCATAGAACAAATGTTATTCAGAATGGTTGGTAGATCACGTGGTTAAAGGGATGTAAATGTTCACAGATACACCCTGTATAAACGATATAACCCTAGGATTTCAGAAGAGAACAGATACCTTATGTCAAAGCCAAGATTTCAAGTAAATCGGAGTGCACAAGTAAATTGAAGTTGATTAGAAATTTAATCCTATCAGTTTGTCTTGGAGTAAGACATCTTAGTTGTAGGTATTTAGGATTTAACGAAGTTTAGTCTAGGACTTTGGCTTGAAGTCAAACTTTGTTTCTATTGGTTGGATCACGCGAAATACACGCCGGCTTCAGAATACTAAATCAGAGAATTTCTGACTGCAGCTAGATTGCTTATTTTGGTTTATTACGAAACGGCCAGATTAGTCACGAAAGTAAAGTCAAAAGTAATTAGCAAACTACTATTAATTACATGTGCAATAAATTTAAAAAGTTAAACTTTTAATTTCCACTTCAGGAGCTATTTTGTACCTAAAGTTTGATATGATAAGATAAAAAAAACTATAATGCATTAATACGGGGATTAACACGATATTTATTATGTGAAACAACATTGTGTTCTCACATATTCGGCTCGACGTTTAGTATTAGTAGTCCGACGGACTCCGTAGTAGTAGTCCGTAGTCCGTAGCGGAGTAGTCCGCTCGTGACCACGGCTGCTGTAACGTAGCCGAAACGTCGAGCCAAATATGTGAGTACACAATGTTGTTTCACATAATAAATATCGTGTTAATCCCCGTATTGATACATTATAGTTATAATGCAACGCGAAAATCTAAAAAACTAAAAAAAACTAGTTTCTACTTGCAACTGTGTGTTAGTTACGAGTAGCTTATTGTTTTCATTATTTCAATAGGTAGGTATTTTTTTTTGCATGCATGGATTTTACACCTTTGCTACAACATTGTGTTCTGAATAATTGGATGCAAGATCCTATATATTTCAAAAGGTAAGATCACCATGTATCTTGCAATCAGAATGTCATCAGTCATGTAGTTAAACATGAATGTAAATGATTATAAGCCTAGCGAAGATAGCACAGAAGATCCTGCAAAACTAGTGTCTATAATTTTTGAAATCGTTAGTATAAAGGAGAACCTGAAATCTAATAAAGCTAACGTAGACGAAAGTCAAAACGGTTCAATGAACAATTTGGTTAAATGATTTCAACTTCGTTTAACTTTTGACGACCACGTTAAAATTAAAACAAATCTTAATTGGAAACAGAAAACGAAATTACCAATCTGCTACGAAATAAAAACGTTACAAATACAATAGTATTAATTGTAACGTTGGAAATACAACAGTAGTAATTTAATTATAATACGATATTAGTAATATAATTAATTTTAGATTACATTCCGAAAGCGTTCATCTAAATACACGTACGATTACTTCAATACGCAATTCACTTTCGAATCATTTCTGAGCGCTAATAATTTATTAAAAGACTACAAAAGAGATGAGGCGCCAAAAATTAAGAAAAGAAAAATATGAAACGTTCTATATTGAACCTTTTAGAATAATTGCGCCACACCGTGAAGTAACCTTTAATGGATTGATAAATTTTCATTATACAAAGGGCGGATATAATTTCGCAAATTTTGCAACGGTCTATAACTTGTTTCGGTTCCTTTTGGTAATCGACTCTGGAGCGTTTAAACTTGTGTTTGTTGCGATTGAATTTATATTACCTAATTTAGAGTCCTATGTTGACATAGTTAGACATAATTATCATTCAATACGGGTCGGTTTCGTTGTAATCCCTCTGTTTAGCACGTGATGTAGGCTGCCGAGGTTCTGTGTATATTTATGTTATGTGATACATTTTGTTTCTCAGTACTCGTGAGAGTGTCAAACCGCTGGTTTTACTTTTAACAATGTTCCATATGATTTTTTTGGGTATAGTATTTTTTGCAATTTATTCCTAGGTAAATATTCCCACCCGAAGACTGTCGTAAATAAAAAATCGGTAATTTTTTTTTAAGTTAAACGGTTTTATCTTATGTGCACTGAAAACTAGAAAATAATAATAAAAATTAGGTATTTTGAACTTCTAGTTCAGAAATATTTTATTACCAAGCAGAATAGCTTTTAGGCATATTAGACTAAAATAAAAACGTGGGGCCCATTAACTATTTTTTATAGTATATTGTATTCTGCTTGTTGAGTCCTTTCATTTGATACCCATATTGATGGGATTAATAAAACATAAATTATCCGCCATTTTGTAGCGGCGGCCATCTTTAATTTATAATGATAATGAATAAACATAATTGTATTGTCACCAAAATCCAAAGTGTATACAAAATTTTAGATTAATCGGTTGACAGGAAAAGGTGAAATTTGAATTACTAAATTTGACCCAAGAATAAATAATAAATAAAACAAACGGGGTGAGCTAAATAAAACCGTTTAATAAAAACCGTTTAATAATAAAACCGTTTAAAAATGTAAGTGCATTATTTACTTAAGAATGTACATACATTTGACTAGACGCAAAAAGACGGAAGAGTATTTTATTTAATAATTATGAATGAAATGTGACACCAACAACTGCCTTAGCTTGAGTAGAACAGTTACTTCCCTTTAAACTTACTGATAATTTTTAACCTCTGATGAAAAATCGACTGAGTTTTATAACTAAGTTTGAAGTGTGTGTGTGTGTGTGTGTCTGTCTGTCCGTGGCATCGTAGCTCCCGAATGGATGAACCGATTTTGATTTTCTTTTTTTTTGTTTGAAAGGTGAATTGATCGGGAGTGTTCTTAGCTACGAGTATATTAGATGAAAATTGATCCAAGATTGCCGCCGCCACAAAATGTCGGATTAACTATTGTATGACTACCCCCCTCGATATAGATATCAAATAAAAGGGTTTGAGTAGTAGAATATAATAAATTATGTAAAAATTCAAATCCAAGATGGCCGCCCTCATAAAATGGCGAAATAATATATCTATACTTGAGTGGGGTGCCTATTGAAAGCGAGAACTGATTTGTCAGTCGACTCCAAAAATATGCATACACTTTAGGACGTTGTCACAATATATAATATAAGAAAGTAGACCTCTACTTACTTACTCCTAAAGTGTATGCATATTTTTGGAGTCGACTGTACTTAACTAAAATAAAAATGAGTCTCTTTAAAAAGCGAAAAATAAATTAATTTTTTTAAAACTTTGACAAAATTTTAAAAATATAAAAATAAATTGAAACTGCTGTTGACTGTCCTACGTATGAACATTTTTGCTTAAATATTGTCGTGTGGGGGGAAATTTTTGTCGGGGGTTTTTAAATGTTTAATTTATGAACAACGTAACTGTCATGTTTAATTTAATTTTAATTAATGAAATACTCTACCATCTACCGCGAGTCCTTACGTTTACTTATAATCTGAAGCTTGCAGCTTGTTTCTGTGAGTTCAATTCTCAGTCTTATACATAAATATACCAAGTGTAACAATGTTGAAATCAAAATCCGACAGCTGAGTAATCTTGAGCTGTGTGTACATTTAATTAACTATAGCACATCTTGTGTTTTCATTCTCGCGCGGTGGCGAAGTGCTCTACTATCCGTAGAGTGCATATTTCTCTAATTAAATAAATAAAATAATTAGATGCAGTGCGAATTAAATTTACATTTTGATTTGAGTATGTCGTAACTGTAACCACATGTCATCATCAAAACCCTCTTTAATACTTAGTACTGTTAATTTTATAATTATAATAATATGTAGCTTTTTTTTTTTATTCTTAATTCCAAATTTAAAAATAATAACATTGTAGTTTTTTATTATTATTATTTTGATTTTAATGTAATGCACAATGTATTTCCAATGTTCACCATTTTTTTTTTGTGTATTATTTTTGTTTTGTGATGCAGCAATTGTTTTAAATTTAATAAAAAATACTAATTTTAAAGTCGCTAGGAACACTTTTATTGGATTACGATCTAGACGTAAGTTAATTTAATAAACAATATTAAGTTATTATCTGTAATGATTGTAAACTGTCTGTGTTCTTTAATAAAATTAAAAAAAAAACATGTATGTCATCGTACCTATGTCGTAAAGTTAGGTGTGTGTAACGCAGTGCTTTTTTCATCTTCTTCTTCAACGTCTTTCTTCTTCTGGCTAAAGGTGGCCAAAAACCCTAGCTGCATCCTAAGTCTATATCAAACATAACAGAATGACAAAACTACAGTCCGAACACGTTTATTTGGCACGTGCCAGCGGATCAACCAATGCTGTTATGACATTTTCGCATAGAAAAACGTTTTACTGCGCCCCCTGTCAATGTCACAAAGTGCCTTCTGATCGTAGTCGCACTGTATTATCATGTAAATAACTTGAACGGTTTCAAAATCCTATCTGGCCAAACATCTGCGAAACATTTGAATCATGAAAGAAGGACGGTATATCGTTAAATGTGATCCGTTTGCTCGTCTGCCCAATATCTCATAAAAAATGTATGTAAGAAAACTGATCCAAGCTAGACTACTGGCCGTGTGGTGCCCGTCAGAGTAGAATAGGCCACCCTCACTCTTACCGAGGTGTCGTAAAAGGCGACTAAGGTAAAGCTGCTGAAGGAAAACTCTGCATTTATATCAAAACCCTCGCCAACCCGTCTGCCAAGCGTGGTGAGTATGGCAATTACCCCTCATGTGATTGAGGGAGGCCCGTGCCCCAGCAGTGGGGACTTAAATGGGCTGACGATGAAGAAAACTATTTTTGTGCGCGCAATATTTATAATTTGAAATCAGCAAACAAACTATGCAACTAGCAAAAAAGGCACAGACCTAAAAGTCTGTGGTATGCTCAGACATTGGCGACCCGAAGTGGATCTTGGCCTCCGAAACATGAGATCGTCACTTTAGGTCGATCCTGCACATCTCGAAGATATCGAATAATGTTGTTTAGATTCTATTGAGTATTAATCAAGAAAAAAAAATCTGCGCAAAAAACCGCCTTAAACAGGGATTAGGCGCCGACTTCAGTAAAATCTTTTCTCGAGTGTACTGTTATAAAATGTTATTTGAAGTGTATAAAGTGTTAAAAGTATAATTGTACACTTTTTAGTTCGTGGTTGTTGAAGGCGGGTTTTTTTTTTTGCAGAATTTTTTTTAATGCTTTCTAGTGTTTCATTTTTGGCAGCCTCCCCTCCCTTCCCCCCTCCCTCTTCTACTCTCGTCAAATAACTAAAAAACTAATTGTGAGTACAGTATTAAAAGAGTTATCCTTCCATCATCAGCAGAGCCACAAAATTAATACAATCAGACGTAAATACTGGTGCAGTTTTGAAAAAAGATACAAAAACATTACGTGTCCCTATCAAATTTGATATTTCCACTAATTTTTTTCCAGGATCCTATCATCAGATCCTGATATCCTGATCATGGTACCAATCCGGGACTATCTACTTTCCAGATAAAAAGAATCATCTAAATCATAAATGGCAAAGTTATCGACGAACAAACATAAAAAAATATATATATGTCGAATTGAGAACCTCTTTTTTTTAAGTCGGTTAAAAACATTAGTTATCATGTCTATTGTGAAACCTTTCTACCCTAAAGACGATCAGACTGAGGTGACTATCATGCCACTGTTCAAAAATCTTAAGTACATATTTGCGCTACATTGTGTATATGTAATCAGATCAATGCATTACTGCATAGGTCGGACAGTAATACAAGCAGGAAGACCTTAATTTCTCATTCCATTCATATCAATATAAGTGGAAACGTTGCAGTTGCATCGCGGAGACTCGAGTGCCTCGTGAATCAAGAGCTTCGTGTACATGCGCTAATTGCGATCCGGTGCAGAAAATGCACCCCTTTTACTTTTAAGTGAATTGCGACGTGGCCATCGCTATGTTAAATGCTAACAGCAGTATTGTGCTGTTTTGCTGCATGAATGAGGGCACTGGAGCCCTAATCCGGGGGGGGAAGTTAGGTTTAAAGATTGGCAGCGCACTTGTGACTCCACTGGTGTCGCGGGTGTCCATGGGCGGCGGCAATCGCTTACCATCAGGTGATCCGTCTGCTCGCCTGGCACCTATCACATAAAAAAATAACAGAAAAGACTTATTCCACGAACTTATCGCACGCCTTTTGACTGGCGCGAGGGGTGACCCTGCCTCATACACCAAAGGTTGTGGGTTAGATCCCTATTACCCTGACCAAATATTCGTGTGATGAACACTTGTGTTTGTTCAGTGTGTGTAATATAATATGTATTTAAGTATTTTATTTGTATTTGCTTCAGGCCAATGTATGAGACGCTGTATGAAGTTAATCATTCAACGTTACGCACCTATCTCATTTTGTGGAACGGTTTCCCTGCGTCATTATTTCCTGACAGGGACTTACTGATATAAAAGAGACATATCATAGTCCTTTCTTAAAGGCGGGCAATGCATCAGTGACTCTGATGTCTCAGATGTCCATGGGAGGTCCATCTCGTTTGTCCATCTCATTTTCAAATTTACTTTATTAATTTTAATTATTGTCATACTTTGCATGCCAGTTTCTGGAGCTACATTATTTATTTATACCAGCTCTTGTACCATTATACCATTATAGGTGATCGCTGGCAAAATAAAAATAATCTATCAGTTTCTCAAACTCTGCATAATCATAATGGTTGATGCTCAACGTGTTACCATAATTCAGTCAGTCTGGTTCCCCTGTTTAAGGCATGAGAAGGTAGTCGTTCATTCATTCATTCTTCATTTTAAACTTCAAATAACCAGATTTACCAAATCCTGGATCATAGTCCAATGGGCCGTGACTTAAGCTGAGTGAGGGCCATTTATATACTATACATATGGAGTCTACTGAATCCATAACACACTATGATATTGGCACTGCCTGGACATGATTGAATATTTTTTTGTTTTTATTTATATGTATTTTTCATTGTTATCTGTGTTGTTTTATGTTTGTGCCAAATTGTGTTTACAACTGCTGTATGTCTTGTGTTGTGATGTCTATAATAATAAAAGTTTTCTTTCTTTCAATCGTAATTTAAAGTCATTCAATTACAATTGGACCACGATCCAGACAAAAACAAGATTCAATTCAATTCTACGTGGAGAGACCGACACAGTCACCTCCCTTCACTGTGAAAACCGATGATCTAGCTAAACTTACCGTAACAAGCTCACTTGAATTGTTACGTAACGTTCGCTAGTGCATTTCTACCTTGTGAGGAAAAGCTGCAAGTCCCAGCTCGCAAGTCAGCGCGGTGTGATCGCACACTAATTGCGTTTCCTGCAACGCGCTGCAATCTCTCTTCCGTGGCAACTGTTTGGATTTATCGCTCGGAACAATTGATATTTTATACATTGTCATCGTGCACTTGTTTTATAGTGTACACTTTAACAAGCAAACTGAATGATATTTTGCTTTTTGTTTTATAATGTCTATTAATGTCCACAAACAAAGTTAATGCTGCCAATGTCATTGTGATTCTGATCTCATTGTATAGGCTGTTCTGCTACACAAAGAGCCAAACATGATTGGATCACTATTTTTTTTTATGTGATAGGTGGCAGACCAGCAGGCGGATCACCTGATGGTAAGCGATTACCAGGGCAAGGGCCTCTATGATAGAGGCCCTTGCCCTGCAGTGGGGCAGTTTATAGGCTGATACTTTATTTGACTTTACTATCGAACTAGGCTTAACGTGCCCTCCGAAAGTACGGAAGCATCTTCTTTCCAATTAGACAAGTTCATCAATTAAATTAGTGGTTCCGAAATTAGTTACCTCCTACTAGGTCACATTGCATGGAATAGGGAACTTTTCTGAGTATTATTGATTTATCTTTCAAAAATAACTCAATGCTTATAGTATCGTTAAAATTAATTGAAACAGTATACGACATAGGTAGTAACTTATAGGAATACCTAGAATCTTAAGAAACAAATGCGAACAAAATCTTTTGTTTCTCGAGTTATTATCTCAAAACAGTTTCCCGCAAAGAATGTATAATTTATCACGCTTTAGTTGCGCAACTATGAACGTTCTTTGTTGCCAGGAGCGAAAAGCATTACCAGGTGCCTCTATTTTCTACATATTTATGATAAATAGATAGAAACATTTATTCGCTGAAAATACGACACACCACAATTTACAGAAACGGACACACCAGGTATAATTATATAATATTTAAACAAACAGAAAAAGAAACAAATACAAACTAAAACAACAAACGAAAAAATTACAATTATAAAAGGAGACAAAAAAATAAGAGAGGGAAACGAAATAATTAAATTAATAATACGGCTTCTCAAGCCGGGCAAAAAGTATTTGCGTACAGGTGTGTGTATGTGAGAGATGTGTCGCGATAGTCAGTGAAAAGTAGCTCACTCAGCTTCGGCCATGGCTTTAGGTAAGAGTACTCAAAGAAGTACCTTCAGGCCATGGCGATGGTTTTTAATTTTATTAGGTAATAATTCTTTGTTATTTAGTAATAGTGTTATACTGTAAAATTGTATATTCATTGAAATAAAAGAAACATATTTAACTAATATTTACTTATAGCTAACAGTGTTGTGAACAAAGTTGACTGCCTCGTTGGTAGTGTGTTGCACTTTAACAGCGACGGCTGCTCTTGGGGTCTCGGGTTCGATCCCCGGGTCAGGCCAAAATTTCTAACTGAGTTTTTCTGTTAAGAAATTCTCAGTGTCAGCCCGGAGCCTGGAAGTTGGCGGTCTTGTACCCCCGTGCCTCGGAAAGCACGTTAAGCCGTTGGTCGTGTCACACTGGTGTTCCATCGGAATATGAGGGCAAAGGAATAGAGAGTGCAATTGTGTTTGCGCACAATTTGAGAACATTAATAGGATATTACAGCTAACGTCAACATTTTAATATATCCTCCTGGTAAAACATTTTTGTACCGATTCTCAATATTTTCGCTTTATCCAGTTTCTAGTTCAATAAACTAAAGCATTCGACTAGAAAGAGGGTTAATCGGTTGTGAAGAAAAACAGCAATGATTGCGAGAAATGAATACAGGAAATCGTTTGAAGTAATCATTAGGTAGCTTTTGATATAATATTTGAGTTAGACTTCATACAGAAAAAGTGAAGAAACACCTATTTTTATAAATTTTAACTGACTTCAAAAAAAGGAGGTTCTCAATTCGACATGTATATATTTTTTTATCAAAATACGTAAGATACTCCCCCCCCCCTCTCCATCTCACAGAGACACAAAGTTAGATACCTACCTAATCTAAACTATTTACTGTTTTTTTAAGTTGTGTTTTTTTGTGCAATAAAGTATATCTATCTATCTCTTACTTAATCTCTTCTCATATATTAATGAATTGTAAAGGCTAAAGTCATATTAGTTTCAAGCAAGTCACTCTTTCGTGTGTTTTTCCTAAAACCTTTGTAGACTACGCCTGGCAATACCTGTCCACGTTACACGGTTAGTTTAATTAGATAATTTTTCATACAAAACAGCAGGGAGCCAGAATTCGGCTCCGTAGCTGCTGAGTTATGGCAAGGGTCGTGAACTACTGAGGAGCTACCACAAACTTTTCAAAAGATTAGTAGCGTATGCGTCTCGTAAGCAAATGTTATTCAAAATTGAAGAGCTTCCTCTATCGTACGTAAACGTAATTAAAATTCGAAACCCTATGTGCTGCTCGTATTGGCGAGATACTGCCGAATGTGTCTAAACGATGCCAGCGACGGCCGAACTGTCAGGTGCAAGTAAGTAAGCAAATAGGCGTTGCTATCGGGTGAGTCTTCTTCATCGATTTCTTCATTGCTGAAGGTCGTGACTTTCTTGAAATGCGTTTATCGAAGCGGTGACAAGGTCTTTGCATCCTTCCCTATCCTCTTCTTGTCTTAGGGCAGTCGACAAAGTGAGTCCGGTCCCATATTTGGCCTGCCCAACGAAGAGGTGAACGGCCTCTTCGTCTTTTACCATTGACCTTCCCCAGAACAACCAACTTGTCCAAGTTGTCGGACTGTCTACGGGCGATATGGCCAAAGTAACCTAGTACTCTTTGATAATAGATGGTCGGGCGAGTAAGCGAGTAAAAACAAAAAATGTTGAAGTACGAAGTGACTCGGAAGCCACTGTCCAACTCATACGTTTGAGTCACTCTAAAGTGACATCCACACAAGCATACAAGCCGAGTAGCGGTTTGCCGCTGAGGTACAGGCGTACGAGTATACAAACCGAGTAGCTGTTTGCCGCCGCGGTACAGGCGTACGAGCATACAAGCTGAGTAGCGGTTTGCCGCCGAGGTACAGGCGTACGAGTATACAAGCCGAGTAGCTGTTTGCCACCGAGGTACAGGAGTACGAGTATACAAGCCGAGTAGCTGTTTGCCGCCGCGGTACAGGCGTACGAGCATACAAGCTGAGTAGCGGTTTGACGCCGACGTACAGGCATACAAGTATACAAGCCAAGTAGCTGTTTGCCGCCAAGGTACAGGCGTACGAGTATACAAGCTGAGTAGCGGTTTGCCGCCGAGGTACAGGCGTACGAGTATACAAGCCGAGTAGCTGACTACTGGCTTCAATAGCACTTTGCAAACTTAAGACTGGTTCTTTAGTTTGCAAAGTGCTAGTACAATGGATATTAATACACAAAGCATCTGGTTGGAATGGAATAAAAGGCCGTTTTATATAAAAGAGACTACTTTATTTGACCCGGTTCTTTTTCGAGATAAATTATGGGCTGTCAAAGTATAGTGTGTTAAAATCATGGAACTAGAAGACCCGCTGGTATTTTAATTGGAATGTGTAATTTCCACAAAAACTTAACAAAATGAGAAAGATATATAATCCACCACGAACCAGCTTAAATTATATACATACAACCTGTGCGGATAAAGAATGGGATTCGGCGCATCTATTCACTTCTCGCTCGCACACTATTTGCGTCTATACTCGTGGGTGTGCGAGCGAGAAGTGAATAGTTGCGCCGCCATTTCTAATCCCATTCTTTATCCGAACAGGTTGCACATTAATTGGCCTATCTATGACAGATGGTTAAAGTACCTAGCATCACAGGAAGTGACATGGCAACAAGATTACAGCCCAACTCAAATTAAAACCAACCAACCTTTTGAATCCAGACTTCGCTACTTAAGCCACTTAGTCAGATGTCCTTAAAGACATGGCCACTACGCTCATGACTGTACAACCTCATGCCGGAGTAGAGTTTTAACACAAAAAGGGCCTACACATTAGGAGACAACTATTTAATTTAATTTGATTTTGTGTCAAACGTCACTCGGGTGCCCGCCTTTTATAATAATAAAGTTGGTCAAAATAGGAAAATAGATTAAAGGAAACATTGTATGAAATTACCACGTTTTATGGTCATTATTATAATTTTGGCAGTGTTTTTTACTTGGCATATATTTGGACCCTAAGTATTAATCTTTTTTTTTCGACACGCTGTATTTAGATGGAATAAACAATGAATCTGCCCGCACTTCATGGCACAAGAATAGACAAAAAACAGAATATAATCATGGTCATTGACATTGCTCCTCATTAGGCTCCTCATATTTAAACCAGAGGCGAAAAAGGTTACAAGACATTATGATGTGTAGTTTGATGATTGTCATTACAAATGTCAAAATTTAGTTCGTAAACGCCCAAATTCTCAAAAACTAAAACATATTTTTAACTTAATGTCCGTTACCGTTTGACGCTTAGCATATTTCTTACACATTTTTTCATAAAAAATAACTAATTGTTATTTCAAACACGTGGGAAATTATATTTTACAGCAATCTGCATCAATATACGATTTTACTTTACTTTCAAGAAAATACAAAGTGATATTGTAATTTTTTTTATGAACTCCAAAGGAAATCTCTACCGATTGTGGAAATACAACGTAAAGAAATATTTACCCGAGCATGACAAAACCAAAAGAAGGCTATTATTATTCAAGGCGAAACTGTATTTTGAAGATACAGTTTCTAAAAAGATTATGTAAGCACTATATTTTCTTAACAATATATCTTGCGCTACTCAAATATTCTATGCTCATGCCGCTTAGCAAAGTACACAAACATTGAGAGTGCTTGAATTTCACGTTAAATACGAAATAGGCTTAAAGCTTTCGTTGAAGAGGCACATAATGTACTGTTTCATGTGCATCAGAAACTTTGTTTGTGCATTTAAGAAGTAAAAATTTTGAAGGTAGGTAAATACAGATTAACAGACATTTGATAGGTACTCTAGAATACCTGTAGAGATATCATGGCTGTACTCTAATATTGTTAGAAAGTGAGACCCATCATGAAGGTATCGATTCGGAGGGCGAATAGAATAGTATAAAATATTTATTCGCATAAATACCGTACAGGATAATATCAAAAGAGATCAACATTTGTGTGGATTGTGAAAAAGGCCGCAGAAATAATACAATTCGCTATAAAGGACCGAACAGCTCTACCCTTAGGCTTAGATCGGCCGTACCTTCTAATGCAATCTACCACAGTGTCCACAGTCTACCACACTAAAAATTTTGAAGGACGATTTTAGCTGGAAGGAAGCTGATGATTTGCCTTTTGTATTAGCTGAAGAGTGCCTTAAAACGTAGTATCTTCTTAGTTTGTGGTGGCTTAGTACCGAGGTGTAGATCGGATACCTATGCCTACACGCGTATATCGTGAAATACACGCTTCATGAACTCATATCTTATTTATGTCCACAGTTTTACTTGGTCACCATAAAGCTATGTCATGAATAAGTATTTTATTTACAACGAGGGAGAATATAAAATATTTTCTAACATAAAATACATTCAAGGATATTTTATAGAAATATGGAATATACGAGAGTACTGAATGCCATTTTACAAAGAAATTTACAATTACTAAATCATTCCCATCAAGATCGGTCTAGTAACAGTTTTGGTTTTTCTGATCTTGATGTACGGTTGTGAAACTTGGACACTCACACTCAGGGTGGAGGAGAAGTTGCTCATAGCAAAAAAAATACCTGGAAAATCCTGGGGCCGAGCTGCGAAGAGAGCATACCTGGGTCGACCAACTGGCAAGCGCCCGGTAGGACGCCCAAGGTATCGCTAGATAGACCAGGTCGAAAAAGATCTCGCCCACCTACAACGGCCGAACTGGCGACAGGACGCCAAAAACAGATACCAGAAATAAACATAGGCTTGCCGTCCCGGTTCTCAGACTTCATAAAATCGGTAATTCGTTTGTTGGCTTAAGTATTAAGATATTTAATAAGATACCACAAAATGTCATTAACCTATCACTGGATAAGTTTAAGTCTCATATTAAAACCTGCCTAATGAAGAAAGGTTACTATAGTGTACAAAACTATTTAAATGATAAGGATTCTTGGTCATGTTAAATGATTAATCTTTTGAGTTGTTATTCATAGTAGTCTATTAACTTTCATAATTGTTTTTTTTTCTCTTCTCAATTGAAACTCTGTAACATCATCAATATTTGAAAAGAGTAACTACTGAGTTTATTGCTGGTGTCTTCTCAGTAGAAATCGACATTCCGAACCAGCGGTAAATATTATGTACCTATTTTGACATTCATAAGTAGTTCTGTGTGGACCTAAATTGAATAAAGAATTTTTTATCTTTATCTTTATCTTTAGATCGGGATGGTGAAATCTCGTGTCGGGGGCCAAGATCCACTTACGGATCGCTAGAGACAGCGTAGTAAGTAAGTAAATCGCTCCCAGCTTAAGAGGTTGCGTAAATATTAGGTGTAAGACTTCTGTTGTTTTAAGGAAATCAATCTTCCTGGATGACTACTCTTCCTGCTGAGCTACCGAGGATACTTTAAATAGAGTCCGCGTCACGTAAGAAATCCGGCGGCAAAACACGGAACTCAAATTTTTAATTTCGTGCGCTTACACGGCCGTGTGGTCCCCGGCAGAGTAGAATAGGCCACCCTCACTCTTACCGAGGTGTCGTAAAAGGCGACTAAGGTAAAGCTGCTGGCATGATCATCAGCACCTAGAGAAGGAAAACTCTGCATTTATATCAAAACCCTCGCCAACCCGTCTGCCAAGCGTGGTGAGTATGACAATTACCCCTCATGTGATTGAGGGAGGCCCGTGCCCCAGCAGTGGGGACTTAAATGGGCTGACGATGATGATGACGGACGAATGTTGTGGTGACGGAAGCGGACTTTTCGAGGGAATTATTTGGTGGCGCAGACTCTATTTTGCTCGTTTAGCATTTGTAGCATAAAAACAACGTTAAACTTAATGTTTAAATACAATAAGTACCTACTTGAAAAAAAATGAAGACGGTGTAGCGTCACAGAATATTGTTGTCGGTTTTCGAGTTTCATTTCATTGTACTTGTATTATACACTATTTCTAAAAACAATTTCTTTAACATTTTTTTTATGTTCATGTAATAGGTGGCAGACGAGCAGACGGATCGCCTGATGGTAAGCGATTGCCGCCGTAGACACTGCGACACCAGTGGGATCACAATTGCGCTGTCAACCTTTAAAAACCCTTTCCCCTAGATTGGGCCTCCTTTACCCTCACTTACGCAGTGAAACACAGCACAGTGCTGCTTTACGCCGATTTTCTGTGAGGCCGTGGTATTCCGTGGCACTCCAGTCGAGCCGGCACATTCATGCCAAAGCGTAGCTCTCCCTCGGTCAAAAATTGAATCCCTTTGCATTATGTGACAAAAGCACTACGCTTTACATACAAGCCTAGGCTGCAATTAAGCATTGATGGACTCACTGCATCCCCACGTCATCATCATCATCATCATCATCAGCCCATTTAAGTCCCCACGGCTGGGGCACGGGCCTCCCTCAATCACATGAGGGGTAATTGCCATACTCACCACGCTTGGCAGACGGGTTGGCGAGGGTTTTGATATAAATGCAGAGTTTTCCTTCTCTGGGTGCTGATGATCATGCCAGCAGCTTTACCTTAGTCGCCTTTTACGACACCTCGGTAAGAGTGAGGGTGGCCTATTCTACTCTGCCGGGGACCACACGGCAATGGACATCCCCACGTGCCGTCCATCAATGCTAGTATTGCCGGCCGCTGCAGTAATTTTGTTTAACTATAAGCTATGAATAAAAGCACCATACCTGAGCAATTTTGACGTTGTACTGTGAGAACATGGCATCGTACATAGACATGAGCTCTGATTGGCCGACAGCGGCGGCTGCTCGGGGATCCAAAATGCTTCCAGCATCCTAGGAAAAACACAAAAAATACCGTTTTAGGGATAGACCACACGTCGGGTTACTGTTAAGGTGACGGGTTGGGCACACTAGCGACGCCAATCGATTTTATTTTTTGCTACGAAACCGGATCTATTTTAAACAAATTCGGGGTTACAATCTCTTCGGCAAACACCTATACTATCTATTTAATACTTATAGTTAACTGTTTGGTCAGCTTTTGCACTCGAATTTTGGATTACCGCCGATTACCGCCATAAAAATGCCCGCTTTTGGCGTGAATCAATTTTTCGCGTACAAAAACAGACCCAACATTTGTGCATGGTTATTTAATAAATAGTATAAGTATTTGCCGAGAGATTGTAATCCCAAAATTGTTTAAAATAGATCCGGTTTAGTAGCTTAAAATTAAGATCAATTGGCGTCGCTAGTGTGCCCTACCCATCACTTTAAATGCATCTAATTCTGTCGTTATATCATAATATCATTAACATTAACAAGTATATTCATAAAGGCGGTATCTTGAATACATTTGTATGAAATAAAACATATATTAATAGAAGATCAGATACTAATACGTTATATTATTTTAAGAAAAATTATGTCTTTTTTTATGTGATAGGTGGCGGACGAGCAGACGGATCACCTGATGGTAAGCGATTGCCGCCGCCCATGGACACCCGCGTCACTAGTGAAGTAACAAGTGCGCTGCCAACCTTTAAACCCCCCTTTTACCCAGATTTGGCCCCCGGTACCCTCACTCACGCAGCGAAACACAGCACAATGATGTTTCACGCCGGTTTTCTGTGAGGCCGTGGTATCACTCCGGTCGAGCCGGCCCATTTATGCCGAAGCGTGGCTCTCCCATCATCATCATTTCAGCCAATAGACGTCCACTGCTGGACATAGGCCTCGCCCAATGTTTTCCACACAGATCGGTCCTGTGCCGCCCGCATCCAATGGATTCCCGCAACCTTTACCAGATCGTCGGTCCACCTTGTGGCGGGCCTGCCACGGCTGCGACTTTCTGTACGTGTCCTGCACTTGAGGACCTTTCCGCCCCAACGGCCGTCTGTTCTCCTCGCTATGTGCCCTGCCCATTGCCACTTGAGACATGCAATCCTTTGGGCTATGTCTGTGACCTTAGTTCTCCTGCGGATCTCATCATTTTCAGATACGATCACGCAAAGAGACTCCGAGCATAACCCCTCCATTGCTCTCTGGGTGACTTTGAGCCTCCTTAATCGGCACATTGTAAGCGGCCACGTCTCGGTTCCGTATGTCATCACAGGCAACACACGCGCATTAAAGGCTTTTGTCTTAAGACACACCCACTCTCTCTCTTTTCATGACAAAGCTTTTATTTTAACACAATTTCTCGTCAACTTTGCTCTAGAGCTAAACTCAAAGGTTCCGGTTTTCCACAATTTATTAGAAACACTTCGTAAGTTTTCTTGAGAAAATGTTTGTAAAGCCACTGTAGTAAATAGTACGGTCAACTTTATAGCATGTACGTTTTATTTTTCTTGAACTGTAGGCTAACACTTGACCACAATCTCACCTGATGGAAAGTGACGATGAGGTCTAGGATGTAACGCGTTTGCCTAGAAGATGCCTGTTCACTCTTGCCTTAAAGATGTCCAGATTGTAGTGGTCCGGAAAAACAGACCTTGGCAAGGAGTTCCATGCCGTTCCACGTGTATAGTTTCATAGTCTAGCTCGGTTTCGAATATTTATATGTTAACTACTTCAAATTACGTTCTTAATGGGTATATCGCCATCGCCCCTCTGCGAAGAATGCGGAGTAGTAGAAGACGTGTGTCATGTCTTGATGGAGTGTGCGCGTAACGAACAGCTTAGAACAGATATTCTCGGAAGCTGTAAATGTGAAGTTGGTAAATGTAACAGCGCTCTGGCCAGCCCCATGTCGGAGGAAGCTCGAGCGCTGTACAGGTACATGTGGGCTAATAACAATAGTTAATTTCCATTTATTACATATACGTACATTTTAGTGACAGCTGCATATTTAAGTTAAACTCTTTATATAATGTATTTTAAATGTAATGTCTGTTTATAACGGAGCGACCATAATCAAATATTGACAAAGCTCCTTAAATAAAGAAAAACAAAAACTACTTCAAATCAAGTCTGATATAGACACAGATTAGGTTACTGTGACAATATAGATATCGCAAACGAACATACTTACATATTCGTAATTTGAAACATGATACGATGATTTCTCGTGCGTTTTCTACTAGCGTCACTCAGCCAATAGACGCTGAATATAGGACTCCCCCAATGTTCCACCCACCCACTCCACACAGATTGGACCTGTGCCGCCCGCATCTAATGATTCCAATTCCAGATATATCCAGATAGGGATTCAAATAAATTGCGAGGAGATCGGGACGGCCGTTGTTAAGGCGGTAAGGTCCTCGAGTGGAGGCCACGTACATGAAGACGCAGCCGTAGCAGGCCCCCCACAAGGTGGACTGACGATCTGGTGAAGGTCTCTCATTTTATAACGGTGCAATAAATCCAGTTGGTCTTTCGTATTGTGTGGATACTCGTACCTTAGACCGGGTCTTTTTTTTTATCATAGGTAGCAGACGGTAAGCAATTGCCGCCGCCCATGGACACGCGCGACACCAGTGGAGTCACAAGTGCGCTGCCAACCTTTAAACCCCCCTTCCCCAGGATTGGGCCTCCGGTACCCTCACTCACGCAGCGAAACACAGCACAGTGCTACTTCACGCCGGTTTGTGTGTCTGTAAGCCCTTGGTATTCTTTCGGTCGAGCCGGCCCATTCATGCCGAAGCGTGGCTCACCCACGGTGATTCTTAATCTTAGTCTACCTTTCACTTACCTCCCTAGTGTGATCGCTAGGCGAAAGTGTCTCCCTCATAGAGAGGGACATCAGCAGCTCCTGTGTCAGCTTCTGCCGGCCAAAGGCCACTGCTCCGCTGGTCACCATGATGCACTCTCGGCCCTCGTGATGGCACTCCGCCACCTGGAGCAAGATTCACAATGTAAGTCTGGGTAGAGCAATAAAAAATTGTGTAGACGTTGAAGGGAGTACCTTGCCAATAACATTTCTATGGATGCTAAAGACCGTCCGAAAGTGGACGAGGTGTAGAGCGAAAATGATGTGACAAACTATAATTTCCTGAATAAGAATCTCAATTTAAAACTCTTCTTTTTTATCATGAACTGTGACATTTTGCAAATAATACTTTTAAAAGAGTAATTGCTGAGTATAGGTATTGCTGAGTTTAAAACTTATTTCTTGATTAGCGATAAACATTTTGACATTCATAATTTCCTGTAAGGGCATGTAATAAACCTTTTTCATGTCATTTAAAGCGGGCTATGGAACGAGCAATGCTCGGCGTCTCTCTCCGAGATCGAATCCGAAATGAGGTGATCCGGCAGAAAACCAAAGTCATCGACATTGCTCACCGGATTAGCAAGCTTAAGTGGCAATGGGCTGGCCATATTAGCCGCAGAACCGACAACCGATGGGGTAAACGAGTTCTAGAGTGAAGACCGCGTCTTGGCACACGTAATGTAGGGCGCCCTCTGGCTTGGTGGAGGGACGATCTGCGCAGGATGGCTGGCAAGAGTTGGATGCAAGAAACCATGGATAGATCACGGTGCGAACAATCCAAGAGGCCAACGTCTAGCACTAGACTGTGATAGCAGCCTATCACAGTCTAGTGCTGGACGTTGGCCTCTTCATGATAGTGATGTCATTTAAAGAAAAAAGGATAATATAGAACTCATGAGATCCCGAGAGGCCACAGGGACCAACTCTGCTTTCATATCCTTATAATTTTCTCTTAGATAAAATGTAGTTTCTAGTTTTACATTTAAATGATAATTTTAATAAGACGAATACCATCTTAATTATGTTTCATCAAAATAATTTTAGCATTTATGTTCTATTACAACTCGTTACTTTACCAACTACGTTTAGTACAAGACAGTAAGTAATTGGTAATATATACTACTTGTAATTAACGTTATACAGCATAATATTATCTTCTTACTCTGTAAAGCCGTGTAAGTACAAACTCGAATACAGCGAACAGAAACATCATAATGAACATTTAGTTCGAAGTACCGGGAATTCAAAAACCCAGTTTAGATTCGGTACAACAAACCCTACTACATAAATGGTTACGCTTGACCTAGTCTTATTGAAATTATCCCAACATCAATTTAACTCCATTAGGTATTTGACTCCAATTTCCATGCTAAGTAGTATGGAAGTGGGCTATTAATTAAAGCTTCCACAAGTTTAATTTGTCTTCGCACTAACATTTCCATAATTAATCTCGAATTAATTCCTTCCTCCGCAGATCATCAGGTAGACTTACTGTTGCCCTGAGTAAACAAGGCCCCTATTCCCAATAGTTACTTATACAAAGCCAGTCAAACTAAAGCTATTAAATTTTTTAATAGTAGTAGAGAAGGAAAACTCTGCATTTATATCAAAAACCTCGCCAACCCGTCTGCCAAGCGTGGTGTAGTATGGCAATTACCACTCATGTGATTGAGGGAGGCCCGTGCCCCAGCAGTGGGGACTTAAATGGGCTGACGATGACGATGATGACGATGAATAGTAGTAGTATAGTAACACAAAAGCACTAATAATAATTAGTTTGTTTCGGGCTAATTACTTCATCAACAGCCCATTTAAGTAAGTCGCCACTGCTGGGGCACGGGCCTCCCTCCATCACATGAGGGGTGATTGTCATACTCACCACGCTTGGCAGACTGGTTGGCGAGGGTTTTGATTTAAATGCAGAGTTTTCCTTCTCGGGTGCTGATGATCATGACAGCAGCTTTACCTTAGTCGTCTTTTACGACACCTCGGTAAGAGTGTGGGTGGCCTATTCTACCCTGCCGGGGACCACACGGCAATTACTTACTTTACCAATATATTGTTGGTTTAAGTACCGGGCCTTAATCTCTGGGTTTGATTCCCGAGTCGAGCACAACGTATATTTCGAATTTTTCGAACATAGCTCGGGTTTGTGATCACCAATCCGCATTCGACAAGCGTAGTGATTAAGCCTAATCCCATCATAGTAGCGATAACTTGATTTCTTTGATGAAGGCCTTTGCCCTGTAGTGGGACCAGTATAAAGGCTGATACTATACTACATCCGAGTGCTTTGAGACTAGGATCTGACACAAAAATAACCTATTTTACTCCAGGAACGAATTCCAAGCAAGTAAAATTTAGCTAAGCTTTTGTAATAAATAAATCACAGTTAAAATGAAAGGTAACATCACTTTGTGGGAGCATCACGACAGTTAAGGTGACGGGTAGGGCACACTAGCGACGCCAATCAATTTTAATTTGTAGCTACTTAACCGCTTCTATTTTAAATAATTTCGGGGTTACAACCTCCCGGCAAACACTTACCTATACTATTTATTAAATAACCATGAACAAATGTTGGGTCCGTTTTTGTACGCAAAAAATTGATTCACGCCAAAAGTGGCCGTTTTTAGCGTGAATCAATTTTTTGCGTACGCGTTGGACTCAGCATTTTTGTATGGTTATTTAATAAATAGTATAAGTGTTTGCCTAGAGGTTGTAACCCCGAAATCGTTTGAAATAGATCCAGGTTTAGTAGCTAAAAATTAAAATCGATTGGCGTCGCTAGTGTGCCCTACCCGTCACCTTAAGTAAAGTAAGCACTATCCCGCCCGAGTTTCGCGTGTGTCGAAACACGCTTTTTATAGAAGCCCCGCTGTAATTGAAAAGTTTTAAAGGAATAAAAGATTTAATCTTTTTTGGGACATTGTTCTCAGCCACAATGTTGGTTTGACCTAATTTTTTTCATTCTATTCACATTTTACACAATTCACATTTAACGGGCGACTATGAATATAATTTCTTACAAGTAGAAGTACAGATACTTACAGATGGACAGAGAAGAAGGAATGACTTTTTAACCCCAGATGAAAAATCGACGAGGTGTTATAAGTTTGACGTAAGTGTGTGTGTGTGTGTGTGTGTGTGTGTGGCGTCGTAGCTCCCGAACGGATGAATTCAATTTTGATTTTGTTTTTTTTTGTTTGTAAGGTGAATTAATCGGGTGTGTTTTAGCTATGTTAGACGGAAATTGATCTAAGATGGCCGCCGCCACAAAATGTCTTATTAACATAACATATTGTATTATTGTATGACCACCCCCCTCGATATAGGTATCAAATAAAAGGGTTTGAGTAGTAGAGTACAATACAGTATGCCGCCAAATTCAGGATGGCCGCTCCCATACAAGAGAGTCTCTTTAAAGAGCGAAAAATAAATTAAAATTATAAAAACCTTCGCAAAAAATTTAAAAGTCAAAAAATAAATGGAAACTGCTGTTGACTGTCCTACGTTATGAACATTTTTGCTTAAATATTGTCGCGTAGGGGAAACGCTCCTTACCAACCTACCTATATAATATGTGCTTTAATAAAACGTTATACTAATGTATTGCTTCGGTGGCGCAGTGGTTAGTGGGTCGCACTTTAAAGCGACGGCTACGCAAGAAGTCCCTGTTTCGATCCCCGGGTCGGGCCAAAAATTTGTACCTAAGTTTTCGGTAAGAAATTCTTATTAGCAGCCCGGAGTCTAGAAGTTGGCGGTCTTATACCCCCGTGCCTCGGAAAGCACGTTAAGTTGTTGGCCCTGCGCCCGATCCTTCTCCGGTCGTGTCACAGTTAGTGTCCCATCGGAATACGAATGTTAGTGACGGCTCTTGTGTTTATTTTTAAATGTTTAAAAAATCAAACTTGTCATTGTAATCTATCATTGTGAAAAAAATGTTAAAAAAATATTTTCGCGGCAACTTTTATTCGCGTGTTTTCCCGTAATATATGATTTCTTCGTTACGAAACGTGTTTTAATTGTGAACCAGCCCGAAGTAAAGTCTTCAACGAAGGTAAGAGAATAGAGAATGCACTTGTGTTTGCGTACACACTTGAGGACTATAATATATCCTGCGTACGTGGCTGATCGTTGAGATTGACCGCCGTAATGGGTTGGAGGGTATTATTATTATTTGATAGAAATGGGGTGAGCCTTGCGTCTCATAGCCACTGCGACCAGTAGATGATCTATTGTGGCAGAGGGTATTATTATTATACCAATGTGTAATATATAGAGCGGCCCCCCACACGACAATATTTAAACAAAAATGTTCATACGTAGACAGTCAACAGCTGTTTCAGTTTATTATTGGACATTTTATATTTTTGTTTTTAAATTTTTAATTTTAACGACCAATCTTTACTTTTAATCTTTGTTTTTTAAATAGCTTCAAAGAAACTGAGTATAGTAGAGCGGGGCGGTTTTCACACCAGCTCATCGGTGACAACTCTATAAGGCACAAGTTCAACCTCATATGGAATACTGCTCCCATCTCTGGGCTGGTGCACCTCAGTACCATCTTCTTCCGTTTGACCGCGTACAACGTAAGGCTGCTCGCATTGTCGGTGACTTGACTCTCTCTAGTCGACTTGATCCTCTAGCATTGCGGCGAGACATAGCTTCCTCAGCATTCTGTACCGCATCTATTATGGGCAGTGCTCTGTGGAACAGTTTGATCTACTCCCTGCAGCTGAATTCTTACATCGAACCACTCGCAAACGATTTTCATTCCATCCTCATCATCTCGATGGATGGCGGTCTAACACTGTGCGTTTTTCGCGGAACTTTTTACCACGTACCTCAGTTCTGTGGAACGGTATGGCTGCAGGAGTATTTCCAAACGGCTATGACTCAAGAAAAGATTTATATTTTTATAAAAGAGTACGCCTCTTTTAAAAAGGTTTAACACATTAGTGACCTCTCTGATTTCGAGGATGTTCATGGGCGGCGATGATTACTTTCCATCAGATGACTTGCTTGCTCGTTTGTCCGCCTCTAGCCTAAGAAAAAATACGGGACCAAACGTATTGAAAATCAACTGTTCCTTACATGTCGATGTCTTTCACGCTTGGTCTTTGGTACAGTCAACTCCAAAAATATGTATACGCTTTAGGACCTTGTCACAATACTTACCTATAAGAAAGTAGGTCTCCTTTCTTATATTATATATTGTGACAACATCTTAAAGTGTATACATATTTTTACTGTACATTAAAATGTTACCGTTGATAAAAAAAGTCAACCTGTATTATGTTGCCCGAAAACTATAGACTTAAATGATACAATAGGTACCAGCCTTTTAATATTAGCTGACCATAATACTTTTTTTTGTAAATCGAAAACAAGAAATCTAATTAGGACGAAAAATGCAAAAAATATTCAAAGGATTATCTAAGGTTCTAATTAAAAACTTACAAAAAAATAATGCTCTCTTAACAGAAAAGGTAAGCAATCTAAAAAACAGTTAATATTTTCTTTTGACGTAAATGACATTTTATTTATCTCTGCCCCAGTGAAGATAATATCATTGCATTGCGAAACCTCGAGTCTATGTAGACTGTCTGGGAAAGTAAATACAAGAGCTTCAGTATTGCGAATAAGATTGAGTTTGCATAAGTGCATTTGTATCGGGAATAAGATTAAGCATTGTATTCAAATGTTATATTTCGAACGTTTTGAATAGACGTGTGTAACTCTTTACTGGAACGACTCAGTGATCCGATTCAGCCAAATGATACACTGTTCCGAATCTCTAATGATCGCTCCGAATGAATCATTCGACTCAAATGGATCTCGAGTTCGAGTGAACCGAATGATACGAATGAGCGGAATGATCCGATGAGCGGAATGATCCGAATGAGCTGAATGCTCCGAGTGAGCCGAATGATCCAAATGAGCGGAATGAATAACGGATCTATCTGAGAGTCGATGTTCCAAATGATGCGTTTCACTGTTCCGCATCTCTCAGATGCAAATGTTCCAATCTTTTGAAAGACACGCTTTTGCCAGGTCTAGTTTAGTCCTATGTAAAGGGGGCTCTTCATAACAAGGATGCCTCAACATGACCACGAGCCTATCTGACAAGAGCTTAGCGAAAGAGAAGAAGGTTATAAAAAACTGCACTCATCATCATCATCATCTTACGCCGTTTTCAACCAATTTGGTGTAGGACTCCTTCAATCTTCTCCATTCTATTCTATATTAGGCAGTTGGAGTCCAGTTCATCATCATCATCATCAGCAGCAACCCACACTCGTCCACTGCTGGACATAGGTCTCCCTTAATGCACGCCACAGCTCCCGATTTTCGGCCACTCTCATCCAGCCCACACCAGCCAGCCTTCGAATGTCATCTTCCCATCTTGTCGCAGGGCGTCCTACACTACGCTTACCGAGTCGCGGTCTCCACTCAAGGACTTTACGGCTCCAACGGCTGTCAGTTCTGTCAGTTCTGAAGTCCAGTTGTGCCCGCCAATTGCTATATCGTCCCTCCATCTCATTTGTGGCCTTCCGATTGGTTTTTTATGATCCTAAGGCCTCCTCTGCAGCATTTCCCTATACCACGAGTCTGTCTTTCGGGCTATATGTCCCGCCAATTGCACTTGAGTTGCGCTACCCTTTCGACTACGTCTGCCACCTTACTGTGTCTTCTAAGCCACTTGTTAGTTTTTCTTTCTCTAAGAGTTACGCCCACCAATCTCCTTTCCATTGCCCTTTTGACCAAAAAAACTACAAAGTAGTAATCTTTATCTATTTTGACAAGCACATCGTTGACAAGAATAGACAAAGTTTTGTCCTGTTTTATCTTGTCCTAAGCTGTCGCTCCGGAGCCCGGGGTCCGCTTTCCTGCTTCTACTCCTCCACTTCTCGCAATCTTGTGCATCCATTGTGGTCAATTTACTAGCACGTATCTGTTACTATGTCAAGCCACACCTTTTTAGGTCTACCCCTTCTGCTGGGACTCGGTGTGGAGATAACGTTGCCAGACATTAACATTTGTTTCCCAGGTATTCGCAGGACATGACCGTACCAACGGTGATGTTTATACTGTAGTGACACGCTATGCGACTTTTGCCACGTCTCAGCGCGTTTGATTCGCGATAGCCGCCTCGCATAACCTACGGGTTATGCAAGGAGTCTTTGTCCAGTCGCGTGTGCAGCTACTAGTGTCGTAAAAGTAGTGTGTCGTTACATTGGATTGGGCAAACAAGGAAAGTGGTGGTAGAAAATTGATGACCTAGAGGCAACCTAGCCAGGAAGAGGTAACCACGAAAGTGGTGACATAAAAATACTTTGTTTAATTCTTTTGACTTCACTAACGCAGTTTAGTAAGTTTATCACTGCTTTCATATAGATTACGCACTTCTGCATAACAACAAAGTGGTGTTAACTATGCATTTAACATGCACAACGATACATGAATATGCAAATTGGTGCGATGAAATAACTTCATATTTTTGTTAAGCTTTAGCTGTTTTTTTTTTCTTTCTTTACCCTCTTTTTATACTACAAAGGTAATATAAAGATACGCCGTGTGGTCCCCGGCAGAGTAGAATAGGCCACCCTCACTCTTACCGAGGTGTCGTAAAAGGCGACTAAGGTAAAGCTGCTGGCACGATCATCAGCACCCAGAGAAGGAAAACTCTGCATTTATATCAAAACCCTCGCCTACTCGTCTGCCAAGCGTGGTGAGTATGGCAATTACCCCTCATGTGATTGAGGGAGGCCCGTGCCCTAGCAGTGGGGACTTAAATGGGCTGACAATGCCGATGATTGTCTTCTTGCTGTTGAATGTATGTGTGCACGTCGCCCAAGGCTCCGCCTGAAAACCAGCGCTGCTGCGGCTTCGGCCACTGCAGCATATGCTGTGATTGGGCCTTGTTGGCAACAGAATCTGTCCTATTTTTGTATTTATGTCACTCGTGTTTTAATTTGTGTTCTGTGGCCAATAAAGGAATCATTATCTTTATCTATCTTTATCTGATTCAATTTTTTCCATTTATTTTTGAGTATTTTGAATTTATAAGTATGTTTGAACCTTCGAAAACTTTCGCACTGAAAAGTTAAAAAATGACTTTGTAACAGTTCATAGGAAAGTAGAAAGGTATTGAAATAGGTACATAAATAAATTCTACGAAAAAAAACCACCTTCAAAAACCACGAACTAAAAAGTGTAAAATATTTTTTTAACACTTCATACACTTTAAATAACATTTTATAACATCATACTCGAAAAAAGGTGATACCCAAGCCGGCGCCCAAGACTATCTTGTGATACTTCATTCAATTTTCGGCTTGCTTCTTAGTATCAATACGGGGTTTAACACGATATTTATTATGTGCACTCACATATTTGGCTCAGTCCGCTCGTGACCACGGCTGCTGTAACGTAGCCGAAACGTCGAGCCAAATATGTGAGTGCACATAATAAATATCGTGTTAAACCCCGTATTGATACATTGTAGTTATAATGCAACGCGAAAAACTAAAAAACTATTGCTTCTTAGTGTGTCATTTTTCTGTATTCCCCTCCTCGATCTCCCCCACCCCCGCCAATAACCATCAGCCTAATTGTGAATACGATATTGAAAGAGTTATCTTTCTAACTCCTAACCGTTGAGGAGTTCACCCTCCATCATCAGCGGATCCACAAAAATAATACAATGAAGCGTAAATACTGGTGCAGCTTTGATAAAAAATACAAAAACATTTCACGTGCTCTTAAAATTTGAGGGTTGCCTTCGATTTCTCTGGGATCCTATCATCACATCCTGACATGGTGGAAATGGGTCCAATTTGGGAGTGTGTTCTTTCAAACAAAAAAAAGAATTGTGCAAATTGGTCAAAAGTTGGCGGAGAAAACGGTGAACATACATTAAAAAAAATATATAAAAAACATACAGTCGAACATAGAACCTTTTTTGAAGTCGGTAATAAATAGGAATATTCATATCAAATAATAGGGTACAAAGATACATAGAAATGGGAATCCCACGATCGCTGATTTCAAATGTAAATTATTTTTCTCTTCACTTTCCTGGTAACCGCGAACGCTTGAATTCAAAGAACAAACTTCCATAAGAAAACAAATTATTAACATAAAAACCTTATAATTCAATCAACAAAGCAGTCAGTCTGATTAATTTGATTCCCCAAATTCATTTTATTTCATTATGTTCCTCGTTTGAAAGGCTCTCAAATCTGTATACTACATAGGTAATATAAAGATCTCTATTTAAACTTTTTGAGCAAAATTCTTTTCAGTTCCCTTTACAATAAAGGCGTTTCAATAATTCAATGAGAAAATGAAATGTGTTCTCATTGGAGTTTAATTTGCATTAATGGACTTAAATGGGGTGTCTTCCGGACCCATTGTCTGGTCACCAGGGATCGATGTAATTAATTGGACATTGTCAGTTCACAGTCAGACCTAGATCGACATCGCTCGTTTGTGTTCGTATCTGTGTCGACACAGAGACAGTTTCGAACATCCGTGTACAGTTGGCATCAAAATTATCAAACTTACTAAAAATATCTGAGCGTTTGCCGATATAGACACGTACAACTATATTTACATACGTAATCATGACTATGTGTGGAAGTAGAACATGAATTGTGGCTTGAAGGTCTTGTATGTCTGTGTCTACATAGACAGAACATCAAGAGGGAGCCCTTGTCGATATAGGCCAATGAAATAAAGATGTCTACGAAATGATTTTTATATTTAATAAATTCGTCATCGTCAGCCCATTTAAGTCCCCACTGCTGGGGCACGGGCCTCCCTTAATCACATGAGGGGTAATTGCCATACTCACCACGCTTGGCAGACGGGTTGGCGAGGGTTTTGATACCTATAAATGCAGAGTTTTCCTTCTCTGGGTGCTGATGATCATACCAGCAGCTTTACCTCAGTCGCCTTTTACGACACCTCGGTAAGAGTGAGGGTGGTCTATTCTACTCTGCCGGGGACCACACGGCCAATTTAATAAATTATTTGTTTATTATTATTTATGTTGTGTAATATTATTAGTATAAAAGTATGTATATTTCTGCCATAATCAATTTCATTTGTTTAAACTGCTTTGCACTGCCTTCTCCTATTATGAATACGTTATTTCTTTCCTCTACCCAAAGGTTGTCTGGATGAAATCGCTACAAGCGATTGATTGTACTGTTTGTTGTTGTTGTATCATACTTGTATTTTGTTTTTGTGCAATAAATAATATCTATCTATCTATCTAAATTAATATTTGTGCCGTGGAATTACCGAACATTAACATCATTTATTATTTCAGCCAATAGACACCTAATGCTGGACATAAACCTCCCTCCTTTAGTTGACGAACATACTTTATTGGAATTTTAATTATCTAAAATCGAATTTAGGTACAACCTCCGCTTATCATTACCACTTGATAAACCAATTTTCAAATGCACTTCCCGATTCTTGAATTACTCGTATACTTGTTCGTATCGAAAGATCCATTTAGATGACCCCGTAGAAAAGGCGACTGCTCCAGAATGAGCCCCAAGCTGTTGCACTCAAGAGCATGGAAGGCAAGTCGCACTTAATTAAAGTGAAGCAGTGAAAGCAACCCGGTGCACCCTTTTGCCTTATGAAGGAGTAAACATACGTGGCGCTAAGAGCACGGTACTAATTATGAGGAAATATCGATAAAAAATCAGTTTACTTCTAATTTAAATCAATTAGACGGATCATTTGATGGTAAACTATTGCCGCTGCCCATACACACCCGCCTCTTCTTCATCTTAGCGTGTAATTAAGGGTTGCGTCCAAAGCTGTCGCTTTGGAGCCCAGGGTACGCTTAGACCAAGAATCAGGATTAGGGGGTCTGGTAATTACAATGAAGCGACTGCCGTCTGACCTTCGCATCCTTTAACAGGGGAACTAGACCAACTGAATCATGGTTACACGTTTCAGAAACTTTTTTCGAAACGTGCAGGTTTCCTCACGATGTTTTACTTCACGGCCGAGCAGATAGTACCTAATGGTAGAAATACGCACATAGATATGAAAAAACCATTGGTGCATGCTCGGATTCGAACTTCGACCACCTTGCGTGGAAGGCGCGTTCGTATCCATTGAGCTACCATCGCCCATAGACACCCGCCATACCACAAATAATAAACGCAAGGACTCGCGGGAGACGGTAGAGTATTTCGTTCATTAATTTATGAATGAAATATAAACACTGACTGCTACGATTATTTGGCTCACGTATAATAGTTACTTTCCTTTAATATAAATGGGTTTTATTGAACAAAAGAACGAAAACACAATAAAATTAAGACAATAACTCGAGAAATAAAAATAACCTAAAAGTAAATAAAAAGAAAGGTTAAAACAAAGTAGGTCCCCGTGGCAGTGTCTCCAAAATGCTGGCAGCATTAGCCCGCTGTAAATCGCCATGGAAATTCGATGGGCGAGGTCCTTTGGCTCTCCCGTGACTCCCTAGACGCTTAGCCACGGAAAGAAAGACAGAGCGTCGGAACCCTACGAGCCCAGTGTTTCAACACCGAAAGTTACAAAGTGGTAGGTACCGGATAGATGCCTATACTTTGCAGCTTTCAGTCTCTCTGCCGCGTCGGCCGCAGCTCCGGAATTCCTCGGTAGTCCCGGGAAGATGAGACGGTGCCAGAGTGTCGACGCAGGTAGCATCCCACACGAGAGCACGTCCCATCCTCCTTTAATATTATTTTTATAATGAGTGAAATACTAATACCGTCTGCTGCAAATCTTTGCGGGTAGTAGAAAGTCACAAGCGCACTACCAACGTCTTATCAACCTTTCCCCCTGGATTGAGCCTCCGGTACCCTCACTCACTCGGCGAAATAGAGCAAAGGCACTTAGTATCAGCCTATATACTGTCCCACTACAGGGCAAAGGCCTCCATCATAGAAATCAAGTAATCGCTACTATGATGAGATTAGGCTTAATCACCACGCTTGTCTAATGCAGATTGGTGATCACAAACCCGAGCTACGTCCGAAAACCTGGAAACATACTTTTCGCTCGACCCGGGAATCGAACCCAGGATCCCGAGATCACGGCCCGGTACTTAATACGGTACTTAAGCCACTAGACCAACAGAGCGTTTTTAGCAAAGGCACTTAAAAACCAAAAAAAAAACATATTTTGAATCTTACCTGTTCAACGATGGAGGCGAGTCTTCCCAAAGCAAGTCCATTTCCATCTTCCCTGGTGATGACGGCACTCCCCAGCTTGACCACCAGTCTCCTTGCGTACTTCAGCTGGGATCTGTCGGTGAATGTCCGCTGCTTCCTCTCTGCGCTGACCAGGGTCCTCTTGTCCACATTTGAACTCTGGAAAATAAATAAATGAATTAATATAACATTTCATACATTGACCTGATTCCGCGTAAATTAGCTTATGTTACGAATTTCAGACAAAAGAGTAGGATTCACAAAAAAAAAATGTGTACGAATACATTCACTAAATCCAGCCACTAAACACAAATCAGACTTCATAAGATTGGTAATTCATTTGTAGGAATGAGTATTAAAATATTTAATAAGTTACCACAAAAGCTTGTTGATTTACCAATGCCTAAATTTAAAACACATATTAAAAATTATTTAATGGCAAAAGCCTATTATTATACAATTGATGATTATTTAAATGAGAAGAATTTGCGGAAATGATAAACTCTTCGCCTACACCCATGATATTGTACTTATACAAATTTTGGCGATTAAAAAGAGTAACTGGCGAGTTTCTTGCCCGATCTTCTCGTCAGAATCAACTTTCCGATTCCGGTGGTAGAATCACCTTAAATTTATTCATTTCTTAGTATATTTTTTTGTATCGACATATATGTTAAATTACATGTATAATATACTTATTTTTTATTACATAGTTATAATTAATATTTTTCATGTATGACGATTTGTAAGAGCTGTACACAAGCCTATGCAAATAAAGTACTTTTGAATTTTGAATTGTTCAGTCCTTAATGTGGGGAAAACAGGGTGGAGATCAAACGCATGGCCTTTGGCGCATAAGGCAGGGCCAAATGTGCTATCATTGGAGTAAAAAAATACTATTGTTAGTTTGATAAAGCGCAAATTAGGTTAATTTAACTGTAGTTTAGAATTTAAAGCCTACTTATTTTTTTATTACTAAGGTAGGTACTATGCACCTTTTTTAGTTATCTACTTAGCAATAAATAACGACATGTTACATACATGCCCTTGCTATGCTCATAATAATTCTTTGCACCACAGGTAAAGTTTCCAATTATTACTTGAGACTGAAATATCTTGTAACAACATTATCATCATTAGAATCAGTCAGAACTTCTACCACTTAAACATAGACCTAACACCATTAATTTGTGAAAATGTGAAGTTAAATTCTTTCCACTATTTTATTTCACTGCATTTATACTTCGCACCAGGTTCATTCAGGTCGCATTCAAATATTCGGTTTCAGTTCATATACAAACACAATATCAATATGTAAGCAGTTATTACTCACAATAATAACTTGCAATTAGTTAGACTCACGTACTCGAGCCCTAACATTTACTAACTTCCACTAATCTGCTCCTCAGCTCTTTACGAGACGCCCGCAGACATTAAGCGGCTTTGACAACTTCATTCGGGAAGCTAACAAATGCCCCAGGGTAAATTAACACCTCGCGTCGAATGTGTAAAGTGGTAGAAGACAATGTTTATTGACTTTGTTTCAGTGTTCCGCTTCTCGAAGACTGCAACTAGTGTCACCAGATGCCTTATGACTTTTGGAACGTCCCGATATAAGATAAAACCTTACGTGAAGGTGTAAAGTGTTAGTAGGGAATGTTTATTGACTTTGTTCCAGTGTTCCGCTTCTCGAAGACTGCAACTAGTGTCACCAGATGCCTTATGACTTTTGGAACGTCCCGATATAAGATAAAACCTTACGTGAAGGTGTAAAGTGTTAGTAGGGAATGTTTATTGACTTTGTTCCAGTGTTCCGCTTCTCGAAGACTGCAACTAGTGTCACCAGATGCCTTATGACTTTTGGAACGTCCCGATATAAGATAAAACCTTACGTGAAGGTGTAAAGTGTTAGTAGGGAATGTTTATTGACTTTGTTCCAGTGTTCCGCTTCTCGAAGACTGCAACTAGTGTCACCAGATGCCTTATGACTTTTGGAACGTCCCGATATAAGATAAAACCTTACGTGAAAGTGTAAAGTGTTAGTAGGGAATGCTTATTGACTTTGTTCCAGTGTTCCGCTTCTCGAAGACTGCAACTAGTGTCACCAGATGCCTTATGACTTTTGGAACGTCCCGATATAAGATAAAACCTTACGTGAAGGTGTAAAGTGTTAGTAGGGAATGTTTATTGACTTTGTTCCAGTGTTTCGCTTCTCGAAGACTGCAACTAGTGTCACCAGATGCCTTATGACTTTTGGAACGTCCCGATATAAGATAAATCCTTACGTGAAGGTGTAAAGTGTTAGTAGGGAATGTTTATTGACTTCGTTCCAGTGTTTCGCGTCTCAAAGACTGCAACTAGTGTCACTAGATGCTTTATGGCTTGTGGAATTGCCCGATATATAATAACACTTTAAGTGAACGTATGAAGTGGCGGAAGACATTTTTATTGACTTTGTTCCGGTGTTCCGCTTCTCGAAGACTGCAACTAGTGTAGTGACACTAGTTGCAGTATTCGGGCAATTCCACAAGCCATAAAGCATCTAGTGAGATGCTTTATGGCTTGTGGAATTGCCCGATATATAATAACACTTTCAGTGAACGTATGAAGTGGTAGAAGACATTTTTATTGACTTTGTTCCGGTGTTCCGCTTCTCAAAGACTGCAACTAGTGTTACCAGATGCCTTATGATTATTTGTTCGTGGAATATCCTTTCAAAGTCAGTTATTAGTTTCTAGCAATATTTTGCATTTTATTAGTGCATTTTGAAAAGCCAGTGAAGGACGGAGTGGGTCTAACGACGTTTTGTGAACCGGGAACAAATTGCACTGATCAAGTGAAATGAAGAGATAGATACACTTTATTGCATAAAATTTATAGATCTAAGTATATGTTATTATACATATATAAAGTGGGCCTAAATATCTTTGTATATTTAGGCCCACTATTATATAATAGACTAAACGGTACTTTAGATATGTATCCCTTTACTTTTGCTAAATGCAAACGTACCCTCCATGATGCTCTACTTAACATGTCATATGACGATACAGAGAAACTGCTTATTGTTTTGAAGTAGGTAATTTATAAAAGTTTTTTGTTTAACTTTTCTTTACTTTGTATTTTTTTAGATAAATATTTTTGTGATTATTTATGAGTACTTACTGTTATGTTTTAACTTTCTGGCCTGAGAAACAGGTTCGCCTAGTTCAGACATTTGTATTTATCTCTGACCTTATTCTAATAGGTTTAAATATGTACTATTCGTGTAAAATTGTTATCTGAATAAATTGAATTGAATATAGTACAATGTAGGACGAAGAGATTTTAAAGAAAGAACAATGAAAGAAAATTAAAGAAGGAACGTGGAAACAAGTGTGGAGCGGCAAAAGCCGGGTTTCACACCTGGTCAAAAGCAATCCCTGGCTGCTTGGAACTCTGTTTAAAGTACCTACCTGTAGGTTATGGGACATAAAAATACGGTAAATATTTAGTTTTTTGTCAAAATCTTCAATCTGATATATCTTTATTTCCAGACTTACAACAATCGTGTCAATCTGTTTAGGAACTCTAAGCTGTATATTATTACAAAAGACAAAAAAAATATTTATTTAATGTAGGTCCATACAGAACACTTATGTCAACATAGGTACACATATTATCATCTAAGGCTGGTTCGGAATGTCGACTACATATTTTTTATACCAAGACGAAAAAAAATATACTAACAAAAATGTATAATTATTAGTAATTTTTTTTTCGAATGAAATCCGCCATTGTCCTTTCTCCGTTTCAGAATTTGGAATACCTAGGGACTTGGAAACAATACAAGCACCTCCCCTAGTTAGGTGTCAGTGCTACTTCAGCTCGCAAGCGCAGTTTAGCTTGATTTCAATTAGTTCGTCCCCTAACTTGCCGCAAACTTGACTATGGCCAAGTTTAGAACTTCGAAGATTAGTCGATTAGTTCTGTTGAAAGGAACGTAAGCTTGTCGAAACCATTGTACTTAGTGCTCGAAAACCAGTTGCTGCATAATCATATTCTTATTATTAATGAAAGCATGTTTGTATTGAGTAAATTGAACTATTGCGATTCACCTGACTACTAGTTGTTAGTGGCCAGTGAAAAAAAACAATTGACGATATGAAAATACGTAAATTTCTTTTCAACTGCAAAAGTAATAATAGGCATAGGTATTTTACAATATCACATACATTGATCTCTGACTCCGAGATAGGTAGCTCATGCACCTGTGTTACGGATATCAGAATCAACAGTGGGGTTACAAATATATACATATAATACTTTTCTTTTGTAAATAAATACTTATAATACATGGATAACACCTAGACCAATACAAACAAACATGTTCATGCACACAAATGTTTGTACTGTGCACGGATCGAACCCGCAACCCTTGGACCAAAGGCAGCGTTCACTACCACTGTTCCAAACGGGTCGTCCCCTCATCATCAGTTTTAAGTCCCCCCATCATCTTAGCGTGTAATTCCCAGTTGCGTCCAAAGCTGACGCCCTGGAGCTGGTACGCTTGGACCATAATTCTTGATTTGGGAAGTCTGGTAATTACAATGAAGCGACTGCCGTCTGACCTTCGCAACCCTTTACCATGGGAACCAGACCAACTGAATCATGTTTACACGTTTCAAAAACTATCCGTAACCGTCGTGCTAATAGTAGAAATACGCACATCGTGCGTGCTCGGATTCGAACCCGGACCCCCGTATGAATGGCGCGTTCTAAACAACTGGGCTACCATCGCTCTGGTAAATAAGTATTGCTGTGGAAACACTATATTTTACGTTACTACAGCAGCGGTGCAGACACATCCTTTTTGAAAAAAAAATATTATTGTTATTTTTTACGTCTAGATTTAGTTTTTAGTATACCCGACTCAAGCCGTGTGGTCCTCGGCAGAGTAGAATAGGCCACCCTCACTCTTACCGAGGTGTCGTAAAAGGCGACTAAGGTAAAGCTGCTGGCATGATCATCAGCACCCAGAGAAGGAAAACTCTGCATTTATATCAAAACCCTCGCCAACCCGTCTGCCAAGCATGGTGAGTATGGACAACTACCCCTCATGTAATTGAGGGAGGCCCGTGCCCCAGCAGTGGGGACTTAATGGGCTGACGACGACGATACCCGACTCAGTAAGACAAAATATAACTTCTCATAGAACCGACGCCCTGTACTATAAAATTATCAAAAGCACAGACCAAAGAAATAATATTAGCTTATTAAAAGAAGTAGAACAATCTTAAGCTTAACATTTTTTGTTCCCAAAGACTACGCTGACAAAGTCCTTTGTCTGAAATCTTTAATTATTAACAAAAGTAAATCTGAATAAAGATAATACAATAATCTGTTTCAATTGTATTAAGCTAGTTTAGCAGACTAATGATGGCCATCATATCAAATTCCCAATGTTAATTTTACACAATTCGTCAAAAAGCAAATAAATTAAACCATACTTAGTTTATTACTTCTAAAGGCAGACGCCTAATAGCTTAGTATTAGATGAATTTAATTCAGAATATTAGTGGTTGATTGGAGGCCGGAGGCAGCAAATTGCCGCTTTCGGCCCAATAGGCCAGCTAATAGCCAAGTCTCATCCAAATAGGCTACACTAATAGACTTAACGCTTCGGAGGATGCTACATTATAATTATTTCAATGGCCTGGAATTATAATACCTGGGTGTACAATGTGAGATAGTGAAATAATTTGACACAAATTTGTGTCTTATAACTATTGATTTCCAGTCATATTTTGAAACGCTTCTCTCTCTCTCTCTCAGGTCATTCACGCCGTGCGGCGTGAGTACGGGCCTCGAGCCTCGCCTCTTTACCCGGGCATCTTCTCCTGGCCCTCCCGAGTCCAGGGTGTGTTGGGTGAGGGCTCCTTCTCAGCGGCCCGCGCCTAAGTAGGCTGGTCAGTCTCAGTCAAGTCTCGGTGTCCCAGGATTTTTTTTTGTTTTTGTGATTGTGTTTTTTTATATATTTTTTTTGAAACGCTGAGGTTGGCTCCTCTACTGGACCGACTAGGTGTATACTAACCACAGCGATATTGAGGCAGTTTGTGGGCGCCTAAGAGACTCAGAAAAATGATTATTTCATTTGAAGTTATAGTGTTTATTAAGTAAGTAAAAATGAGGGGCGATAAAAATATTATATTTTCGATGTGGGCATAAAATGAATGTTTAGAAATCTATGTAGACGGCTAAAAGTTCAACTATCCACGACCCGTTTAGTACATTTTGAAAAAGCGGATTTAAGTTAAGGAAAAAAAAATAAGATTTTAATCTTTTGCGTTGCATTATACTCGTACAAATAATTAATGTACATGGGACTAACGACGATGCCGTGCACCTCAAGTCCGCTTTTGACCACGACCGTCGTAACGCGGTCGAAACGTCAATGTGAGTAGATGCTACTACGAGTACCTATGTTCTTACATATGAAAATAACCACGTTTTGTCCCGTGTACATACATTAAACAACTACTTATTTTGGTTGAAACTCGTAAGTCGAACGTTCATTCAATCTCCGGTTGGGATTGTTTCACTGTTTGTGTTCGCACAAATGCAATCTACTTTCAATAAGGTTTGCTGTCAAAAGCATGACTTTGGACAAATACTAGAGAAAGACCTCGAGTGAATATTCTCCGTACATTGCTTTTACCTGATATTGATTTTACGTGCGTCGTGTGTGTTACGACCTGAGGTTACTAGTAACTAATATAACAACCTGCCCCGGCTTCGCATGGTTGACGTTGATATCGAAAAGTTGATTTTGCGAACAGACCCATTGGTTCCCCGCTAGGCAGTACATTACATATTGTATCTCTCCCGCACACGATCCATATAGTTTGATTTTGTCTTACACCGAACCACGTTGATATCACTGCACGATGCAACGTAGGCAGCAGGCATTTTGTGTCAATATATTTAGTGATTCGTGGAAGGGGATACTACCCTATGCGGTCGTCGTAATCTAGTCTGTAGATATTTTTTCCCAGGGTAAACCATCGTGGCCATCACCTTGCTATAGGGCACAAGTGTGAGACTCTAACCCTCACTATCACGGTCGGCAATCCCACAACAGGGACTAGACCGCTAATCACGTTCGCCATTTCATCAACCTAGCCAAATGCAGCCCTTCATTCTGTACGAATTTGTACGGACCCGGTAACGTCATCCCCCGCGGAGTCGTATGCTGAGCAAGTCACTCCAAAGTACGCCCATGTTGCTCAGAAGGCCCGATTAGTCGCTTACTACGACAGGCCCGGAACATCTTGGCAGTATTCTTAAATGCCCCTAGCCACAGAGCACAAATCTGCCGAGCTGTCACAACGCGAACAAATGTTCTATGCATTTCTTTGCAATCATAACTATCTGTTCACAAACTAATAGAATTCATTGAAACATCTCAGGTTTCTGGCTCTACTGGCTTTATACATACTGAGCTATTGTGTGAATCAATAGCTCTGTATCGACGAACAATTTAGGAATATGGAATAGAATAAGTGAAAAACCTCTTTCCCCTATGTGAAATCGTACAAGAATTTCACGAGACGACAACAACATTTCGCCATTTTCCCGGAACCATTCAAAGCTTAGCGAGAAAAATGTTAGATATCATTTTTGATATCACTAGCAAATCTTCTATTTTCAATAGAAACGGCTTTGAAGGAGATAACTTTTCCACCATGTATTACGATGTGATATTTGGTGTACCTCTTAGTTTATTTACTATAGGTACTTAAGTACTATTTTTTATGAGACCGTAGTTGGTTATTTCACTGGGACAATCTTCATATTCATGATATTTGTACAGACAATCAAACGTTGGGTTACTAAAATTGAAAAAAAAATACAGCTATAGTAACGGTATATGGCTGTTTCTACAAGAATAGTACAAAGTCTAGATTGACTAATTGCCTTCAAAATGGGGCATATTTCGTGTACTCGACAATAAAGTCGAATTGTTAGAGATTTCAATACATTTGACCATTTAAATATCGGAATTCCATATCAGTGTCGATCATACGATAATTAGGCACCCTAGAAGTAAGTACCAATGTAACTACTTGGCTTCAAGGCCGATATCTATAAAACTTCTTCATCTTTTTTATCGACAGTAAGCCAAACTTACAAATCAACATTTAACTTTTATATTACAGACTACAAATGATAAATAGTATGTCCTAAATATTCGTTAATGTACTATTTTACAGATGGACTCTTACATTGTGTAAAATTTTATTGATAAAAAATACTTTTTGATTGAAATGAACACCTCCATCACGTCAGACAAGTGCATTTTACTCCTCAATCGTGCTTTTTTTTTTACATAGTTAAATTATGCTAAAGTACCTACCTACGAGGTAATTAAACAATGTCATTATTTCATGGTAAATTAGGAATATCTTGATGGTGTAACGTACATTTTTTAATATAATATATATTAGTGTTATGATAACTATATATCTAATATTACTATAAATTACTTAGTCAATAGTTCAAAATCAAAAGGATTGCACCACCCTCCCCTCTTCTATCTAATGTCCTTTACCTGAAGGTTGTCTGGTAGAGATCGCTCCCAACGATAATACCGCCTAAATTGTACATTGTATCTCTGTATACCTAGCTTTTAAGTTTTGTATGTTGTGCAATAAAGAGTATCTATCTTATCTATAATTAATTACTTCACATGTTACTGAGGAGACGGGCTCATTTACGATAAAAAAAGAACGACCCAGCAAAGTTTTATGGACCCTGTTTCATTTTATTATTTTTTCCGTGATTTGGTTAATTTTGATTATTAATTTCCCAATTTAGTCACTAACTCCACGAAAATAAGATAAGATTAAATCCACAAGATGAAATTCTGATAGGTACTTATACCCAATTGAAAATTAAGATGAGGAGCCAAACTTCAAGGTAGGATAATCCTTCAGAGCGGTTCGGGTTGTGGATTACTTCTCAAATTGGCCAGGTGTGTTTTTCTCAGCCGAATTTGATATTTTGTTAACGTGTTGACCCGGCTGGGACAGGGTTATTCTGTAAACCAAACCCATGGTAAAATACACAGGTTGACTTTTTATCACTGGCCAAATTTGACAATGGTATTATTAAAAAAAAAATTAAAAACAAATGTTCCTCAGGGTAAACCTATAAAGGAATAAGGAAGTATAAGTCAAGGAAAAATATCAGCTGTCTCATAAAATAATGTCAATGCGTTCAGTCTTGGATTTATATGTGGAACATCTGTTTTTTTCGCATCTTTTTGCTCCCATGCGAAAAGTAGTTCATAATGAGTAGAATACCATTTTCAAATTTGGTCGATGTTAAAGAACATCTACAGATACTGTATTGCTACACCTATAGTAAACGCATGGATTCACAGAGCAGTACAGAATTTCATTCATTAATAATTAATTACATAATATGACAATGACGTAGTTCAAATCAATTTAATTTAAAATCAGGGCTTTGCCCTCAACGTTTTGACCTATCCTTTTGTCCTTTCGCTCTGCAATTGACTCTGTAGGTGGCATTCCCGCTTTTTATTAGGGTTTCGTAGCCAAATGGCAAAACACGGAACCCTTATAGATTCGTTATATCTGTCTGTCCGTCTGTCCGTCCATCCGTATATTACAACCACTTTTTTCCGAAAGTATCTAACAAAAATAGGAAAAAAGAAATTTGGGGGGTCCCCATACTTAGAACTGAAACTCAATTTTTTTTTTCATCAAACCCTTACGTGTGGGATGTTGAGCTTTCTAATATATTATTTTTGTAAACTTAATACTTTGCACAAGAGATGTTCCCAAAGTGGTAAAGTGCCCCCCCCCCCCTAACTTTTATAATAAAAGAATTATAAAACTAAAAAAATATATGATATTCATTACAATGAAAACTAACAACACCAGTGGAGTCACGTACGCTGCAAACCTTTAAACTCCCCATCCCGCCTCGGTTATAAACCGTAAACCGCAATTATTTACCTTCCATATTATCCACTTGCTGCCCTTCGTGGGCTCGAACCCTTCGTGGGCGAGTCCGACTCGCACTTGGCCGGTTTTTAAACAATTGTTCGTACAAAGTAAGTGCCTAAATGGATAAGGATAAAGTTTCTGTTTTGGCTGGAGCTGTATAATATTTTATTTATAGACTTCGAGGTGTTTGAGCTTACGGGTTCTAGTCTGGAAAAGATACCTAAATGTCGGTAGGTATCCATAAAAGAATTAATTATAGACCTAGGTAAAGTTAGGTACCTCCTACTTATAGAACACTAGTGGCCCGCCCTCACTTCAATGGACAACATTTTAAAATTGCTAAGCTATGAAACAAAAAATACCAATTCTTCATTTACTTTTCCATTTCTCGAATATATATTTTTGTATATTTTATATTGCTTATTTACTGAGAAAAAAATTAAAAACTAAAAAACGTAAGATGACGTCATCGGACGGCAGAATGTAAAATATTTCTTTGCTTAGCACATTATAGTTTTAAATTTACGAAATGTCAAACCATGACATGCAACTGTCAAAAAAAGAAGACAACTTATCAACGTTGAATGAATGAATGACGTTGACAATTTTGACACTAGTATTCTTTACCTTTGAGAGTAGTACCGTTTTTTATTTAAGTAATGATAAGCAAAGGAATATCGCTGTATTCAGCCGTCCGATGACGTCATTTGGCGCTTACGTCTATTTAGAATATAAAGAATTTCAGTAATTATTTTATGTATGAAAATGGCAAAATTTTGAAAAAAGAAAAAATAAGGGTATGTTCTTTTTATGTCTATTTTCATATAAAAAAGCAATATGGACATGTTAAAAATATGAAATGTTGTCCATTCGGGACATTAGCTCCACTTTATATCAATAGATGCCGTTAGTTGTCGATTACGTACATGATAAGCGTTTACGATGTCTGTAGGAATTACTTATTAATTAGATTTATAAAAAATTTATAGGTTATATTGTATTTTAGTTAGGTAACATTAGTATATATTAGTGTATGTTGAGGATGGGATATGAGGCTCCCACCTAGCTTTCGTGGCGGCCGCACTATGGTCAGGGTAAGGGGACTCACCTTCGAGGTGGCAGCCAGTGAACCGGTTAAAGGTCACAAACTTTATGTATTAGCTAAAACACCAAGTTTAACTGCTCTTCTCAATCACACTGACTGACTTATAAGTAAAAATATGAATGTCAAAAGAAGGGAACAGGTTAAATTCAAATATAAATAAAATCCTTATAAAACCATAGATAATAAAAAAGTGTATGTGTATGATAACGTTTTTTTTATTGTCGTGCCATGGTAATTATATATTATCTAGATATATGTATGTATTTATAAAATAAATTTCTTTAATCAATGTTGAATATCAGATGGATTGCACCACCCTCCCCTGTTCTATCTAATGTCCTTTACCTGAAGGTTGTCGGTTCGAGATCGCTCCCAGCGATAAGACCACCTAAATTGTATATTGTATCTCTGTATACCTAGCTTTTAAGTTTTGTATCATCGTCAGCCCATTTAAGTCCCCACTGCTGGGGCACGGGCCTCCCTCAATCACATGAGGGGTAATTGCCATACTCACCACGCTTGGCAGACGGGTTGGCGAGGGTTTTGATATAAATGCAGAGTTTCCTTCTCTGGGTGCTGATGATCATGCCAGCAGCTTTACCTTAGTCGCCTTTTACGACACCTCGGTAAGAGTGATGGTGGCCTATTCTACTCTGCCGGGGACCACACGGCTATAGTTTGCATATTGGCAATAAAGAGTATCTATCTACCTATCTACTTCTTTATGAATAGTATGTATCTGTATGTATAGATATAGTACCTTGGTACAGTCAAAGAACGAAAAGGTTCGTCAGTTTTCAATTTGATTCGTTTGATATGCTATGAGCACTTATTACCTTTCGTAACTTTGTCAGAGTAATACCTGTTGCACAGAAAATTATGCTTAACTGTTAGATCAGAGAGTTCAGATTTGCTTGTAGCAACATTGATTCCTTTTGATGTAAAGAAAATTTAAAGAAGGTAAGTTGGTAGGTATAACTTGCCGTGCAAGCGAAAATTTACCTTAAGGTAACGAACCTGTTTATTCTCTGTACCGTACATAGTACATAGAACCTTGGTTACCTTGGTACCAGGTAAGTAGAGGTAAATATAAATATGACTAAACTTATCAATCACATTTTTCTGTTGTACTCGTTATAGGATCTCTTAGAAAGTTTGGAGATGTTATAAGTACTTATGAGTTCTTTGCTTTGCCTGAACCGTGTTTGGGAGCTCTAATGGGCCTAGTCTACAAAATGTGTTTGCTTCGTGAAGATTTCCAAGAAGCCGAAGAAGAAGATAAGAATTTTTATCAAACAAAATCATTATTCCGTTATACTAAGAACAGATTATAGGTAGAAGATTGAAGAAAAGGATTCTTGGTTACTTTTTTTTAATTACCTCCCTTCCAGGTAATCTCAAACAAAGAAAATCCGTTGTTTTTTTTTGTTGTAAAAAATAAACAATTCTTTCATCTTAGTCGTTATTAAGACGGAAGAATCATTTATTTTTTACAGAATAATAAACCTAAATAAGAAGTAAGATTGTCCAAAAATCGACCTTCAGCTCGAGAGACATTTTGTGTCGCTTAACCTTACTATTGTTTTGGTTGTTGCGATGCGGCAGTATTTGAAAGTGACTCGACTTTCTTGCGGTAAAAAGCACTAAACGCCATAAATGAATGAATGATAACATGCGTACCACCTTAAAGCAACGCTCAATTAATTTGCTGCAAATGCGGTCGAAAAATTCATTCCCGCATTGCATATTACTAGCGAACGCGAGTTGTTCGCTCCCACATCCATACTAATATTATATTTTTTTTAATGGCGTCTATCGAATTTAGATTTAACTTTGCCAATGTCGAGTGATTAAAGAGACACATGTTCGAAGACGAAATTGTCCGGTGTTTAGAGTTGGATCTTTTTAATTAATTACTAACTTTATAATTGTGAAAGATTTTGCGTCGATCTGCTTGTACATCTTTTTTTTTAATATGGCTCTATACGAAGACATCTTGCCAGTGTCAAGTAACTTATTGAGAATAAGTGGGTAGTTAACAGTCGAAGTCAGTCAAAGTCACAGTCACTCAATAAAAAGCCCATGTTTTGCGTTTTCTCAACCTCTGGATTCTACCGATACCACTCTAAACACAATCGCCGGTTTTAAGACTATTAGTTCCAAGCAACTCAGTCGACAGACAATAGCGATGTAAAACACGATACAATTCAACGATTCTTATTACCGACTTCGAAAAAAGGAGGACGGTTCTATGTTCGACTGTAAGTTTTTTTTATTATTTTTTATGTATGTTCACCGATTTCTCCGCTAATTGTTGACCGATTTGCACAGTTCTTTATTTATTTGAAAGAACACACTTCCAAGTAGATCCCATTTTCATCAATGTCAGGATCTGATGAAGGGATCCTAGAGAAATGGAAGGCAACCCTCAAATTTTATAGGTACATGAAATGTTTTTGTATTTTTTATTAAAGCTACCAGTATTTACGCCTGATTGTATTATTTTTGTGGTTCAGCTGATGATGAAAGGCTGACTCCTCAACGGTTAGGAGTTAAAAGATAACTTTTTCAATACCGTATTCACAATTAGGCTGATGGTTATTGGCGGGGGAGCTGCTATTAGTTGATACGTCAGCGCCATGTTCGGTCCGAGTGAGGCTAAGAGAGAGATAGCATTCCTCTCTGATTTATTGTATTTAATCCTAACGCAACGCAATAAAGTCTGTATTTCAACTGCTGTCGCAATTGTAATCAATCGGATTTAACTTGCTCTTCTGCGTAGACGAATTTTGCCGATGTAACTTATAAACGTGGTACAGCTGTACTCACTTTCGCACATCCTAACCGCGGCTATTACGAGCTGATATAACTAATCTAAACTTGCAATATAATAATCATAAAGCTAACCAACTTCCGCGACCGTAAAGTAAGGATCACCTAATTACGGCCTATGAAACCCGTTAGGATGCGGAAGGTGTATCGATATTTCTCAATATCGAGTAACTGAATTTTTCTATTCGAGAACATTTTCTACTTACTTGAACTTTTTATTCGCAACTTTTGATAATACTTTGGCCAGTTTATTCCTTCATCTGTCATCACTCGACATATAAAGCAATAATGTAGATAAGAAACGTTTACCATTAGTTAGGTACAATTTTAAGGGATTTGGACAGATTTATATAATTTCGTCCAAACGCACCTAACCATTTATATTTATCAAAAGTTCAACAATAAACAAATATCAATAAACAAAGTTGAACTTGTCAAGTTGGGTTATGGAATTTGTTCATATCTTCTAATTTTTATACGTCAGTAATATTAACAAAGATCGACTCAACCTACAACAACTTTGGGAATCATTTTACTAATTTATATCTATTCGATACATACTTTTCGCTAAGCCCGGGAATCTAACCCAGGACCCTGAGATCACGGCCCGGTACTTAAACCACTAGACCAATCGGACATAGCTCGGGTTTGTGATCACCAATCCACATGAGGCAAGCGTGGTGACTAAGCCTAATCCCATCATAGTAGCGCTAACTTGATTCCTATCATGGAGGCCTTTGCCCTGCAGTGGGATATATAGGCTGATTAAAAAAAATATATCCATTCGATACTTTTGGTTAGCCATCCCTAACCATCAGTTTATTGCAGCCATAACGCCACGTCTGGTGGACATTTTAATCTGAATATATCATATTAATATAGAAGAGAAGCAAATGGTGGGAGATAGCACGGTGGTTTACACGCTTTGTTCGCGACAAAAGAGTATACAGCCTGTTAAATTGTGCCTAATATTTACAACTCACTGTTGAGATAAAAGTTGGATTGGCTCGGATTTCTTTCTTTGATAAGGGGAAACGGTAAAACGTGAAGTTTTACAACCTGGTGATCGTGGGGCTTTCAGTGAGATAACAAAGTTAGGAGAAGTCGTCAATTAAGTCAAAAGAGAGTTTGTTTTGTTCTTCTACCAAAATTTTCGTGGCTCTGTGTGTGTGATCGGTATATTCAATGGGCATTGGTAATTTTTTAACAGCTCTCCAAATTATGAAATAAGTCTAGAGGAATGTAAGGTTTTGTTATAATTTTCTGTTATAGATAGATAAGATAGATAGATACACTTTATTGCACAAAATTTACAAATCTTAGCCTAAGTTATTATACTAAACAATGTAGGCGGTCTTATCGCTAATAGCGATCTCTTCCAGACAACCTCAGGGTAGAGGAAAAGTATAGCGAATAGTTATAGGTGATCGGTTTCTTCATCATCAACCCATTTAAGTCCCCACTGCTGGGGCACGGGCTTCCCTCAATCACATGAGGGGTAATTGCCATACTCACCACGCTTGGCAGACGGGTTGGCGAGGGTTTTGATGTAAATGCAGAGTTTTCCTTCTCTGGGTGCTGATGATCATGCCAGCAGGTTTACCTTAGTCGCCTTTTACGACAACTCGGTAAGAGTGAGGGTGGCCTATTCTACTCTGCCGGGGACCACACGGCCTGTATTCTGTATGTATAAAATATAAAAAGCTAAATTCGATCAATGCCCATTCTAAATGGTCATTTTGTATGGGGAGACGAAAAAGCTTTCTATGAATTTCGAAAAGTCGTTGAACAAATGTTGTTCAGAATGGTTGGTAGAACATGTGGTTAAAGAGATGTAAATGTTCACAGATACACCCTGTATAATCAATGATAATGAGTATCGATAATAAGTAGTTTAGATGACATATCATCATCATCGTCATCATTTCAGCCAATAGACGTCCACTGCTGGACATAGGCCTCCCCCAATGTTCTCCACACAGATCGGTCCTGTGCCGCCCGCATCCAATGGATTCCCGCGATCTTCACCAGATCGTCGGTCCACCTTGTGGGGGGCCTGCCACGGCTGCGACTTCCTGAACGTGGCCTCCACTCGAGGACCTTTTCCGCCCCAACGGCCGTCTGTTCTCCTCGCTATGTGCCCTGCCCATTGCCACTTGAGGCATGCAATCCTTATCCTTATAGATGACATATATAACCATCTAATAGTGCGTACCACCAATAGCACCTGTTTAAATGCGTAGAATTACAATAAATAGTGCAATGTAAATGTTACATTTATAAATAAACGCTAGCAGATGAGTAACTACAAGGAAAGCAGCGAGATGCACCTCTGACGTCACGAGGGTATGATAAACCGCACGCGTCGGGTGCGTGCGCCGGCGCACAGTAATTGATACAAGCGAACCTTGTAGAACCGCAGCCGCGTGTTTGTGTCGTCCTGTACTTGGAGATCAATGTGACAAGTACCTGTTTTGGTAAAACAAGCTGTGTGTATCTTCTTCTATTACTCTTTATCAGGACTTTAGGGCTTTAAGCTTTAGCTTGGATTTAAGGTTACGGGTAGGCAGGGCACCGCTACCCGTCCGCTTTTAGCTACTAAACCGGATCTATTTTAAACAATTTCGGGGTTACAATCTCTAGGCAAACACCTGTACTATTTATTATTATATATTGGAAAACTACGTATCTTACTGCAGAATAAAAAACATATTTTTCGTATGAAACATGAAATATAAAAAAAAATGTGTCACATGAAGAGAGAGAGAGAAGAGAGGAACAAGGTCGCTGCTTAGATTTTTTTATGTGATAGGTGAGAGACGAGCAGACGAATCACCTGATGGTAAGCGATTGCCGCCGCCCATGGACACCCGCGACACCAAATTTATAGATAGATAGATTTATGGTCAATTCAGAAAACTAATTGTTGTCTCGGGATGTCGGGTCTGGATGTCCAACCCCCAGCTATCGTCATCTATTTTGATGAATTTGAAATGTTTTAAGTCTACCAATAATTAATCTACCTTGACGACCCGTTTGCATCCGTGGTAGTCAATGCTGCCTCTGGTGCAGGGGTTGCGGGTTCGATCCCGTACATTACGAACATTTGTGTCCATGAATATGTCTGTTTGTATTGGTCGGGGTGTTTTGTTTTCTATGTATTATAAGTATGTTTTTACAAAATTAAAGTATTAAATGTATATATTTGTAATTACGCTGTTGATTCTGATATTATCCGTAACACAGGTGCTTGAGCTACCTATCTCGGAGTCAGATCAATGTATGTGATCGACACCTCATGCCGAATCAAGCACTTACAAATTTCGTCGGCTTAGTAACGCGTTCAGTGGTCTAATTAGTAGAACATCCACCCTGGATTGTGGAAGGTGTGGGCTCGATTCCCGCCTGAACACGAGATGAAAATTTTAAGTGTGTTATTTACTTAAAAATGTATGTGATGCTTGTGAAATATTTATTTATTTATATTACATATTATAAGTCATCACGTCAGAACGCCAAATTCCATCCACATCACCTGGATGGATTTATATCGACTACAGTGCGTTTCTCACGTCATTTCCTACCACGCACAGTAAAACTGTGGAATCAGCTGTCATCCGTGGTGTTTCCGAACAGATACGACCTGGATGACCTTCAAGAAAAGGGTGTACTCCTTTCTTAAGAGCCGGCAACGCATATGTGATACCTCAGGTGTTGCAGATGTCCATGGGCGGCGGTGATCACTTTCCATCAGGTGTGCCGTCTGCTCGTTTAGTCCGCTATAATTTTTTAATTATATAAGTATTACTTACATAATGTCATACTTATATATAAGTATTACTTATATGATGGTGCTTGAGCTACCTATCTCGGAGTCAGATCAATGTATGTGATGTTGTGTAATATTTATTTATTATTATTTATAATGACAAAAACTCCACGGAGACTAGGTCTATCATCGGATTATCTCTTTGCATAAAGTTCTAGACCATTTATAACTGTAGAAAAATACCTTCGAAATGCCTTCAGACCATTCCATTGAGGATTGAACATCAATTGAGAAGTCTAAGTTTCTTGGTATCTACCGAGAAACTTATGGTCCTTAATTGATTCGACTGGGAATCGAACCGGGGACCTATGGCCACCGCTATAGATCTCTGGTAATGGCTCCAGGACGTCCCATTGATCCCTAAGGACGTATCAAGCATTATTTATGGACGTCCGATCGAAATGATCCGTAATTACAGCTAAAAGCCATTGGTGTAATGCATAGTGCTGCAACTTGATTTATATTTTAGGTTATCGATAACGAGGCAATAGTTGGGTATAGCACAGTTTAAGAATAGCTAATAGAAAGGTCAGTACTGCCATCATAATCAGCCCATTTAAATCCCCACTGCTGGGGCACGGGCCTCCCTCAATCACATGAGGGGTAATTGCCATACTCACCACGCTTGGCAGACGGGTTGGCGAGGGTTTTGATATAAATGCAGAGTTTTCCTTCTCTGGGTGCTGATGATCATGCCAGCAGCTTTACCTTAGTCGCCTTTTACGACACCTCGGTAAGAGTGAGGGTGGCCTATTCTACTCTGCCGGGGGCCACAGTACTGCCAATCTAGCGGTAAATTTCTATCATGGGGAGTGCTCTGAGGAACTGTTTGATCTACTCCCTGCAGCTGAATTCTTACATCGAACCACACGCAAGCGATTGTCGTTCCATTCTCATCATCTCGATGGATGGCGGTCGAATACTGTGCGTTTTTCGTGGAACTTTCTACCACGTACCTCAGTTTTGTGGAACAGTTTACCTATGGGAGTATTTCCCGACGGCTACGACTTAGGGACCTTCAAGAGAAGAGTGTACTCCTTTTTAAAAAGGCCGGCAACGCATTAGCGATCTCTCTGATTTCGCGGATGTTAATGGGCGGCGATGATTGCTTTCCATCAGGTGACTCGCTTGCTCGGTCGCCTCTAGCATAAAAAAAAATCTACTAATAACGACAAGGCTTATAGCTAAACGGAAAAGGCAAAACACTTGAGCGATGTAATCTATCGCCATCTAGCGCCATCTATTGGTAGAGACAACTTCAGGAAAAAAGAGAACCGCATTTCGCAATACATTCGTGATGATTCTTAAGGTGACGGGTAGGGCACACTAACGACGCCAATCGATTTTAATTTTTAGCTACTAAACCAGATCTATTTTAAACAATTTCGAGGTTACAACCTCTCGGCATACACTTATTCTATTTATTAAATAACCATGCACAAATTTTGGTTCCCTTTTTGTACGAGAAAAATTGATTCACGGTAAAAGTGGTCGCTTTTGGCGGTAATAATTTTTAGCGTAATAAAAATACATTTGAATTTGAGAAGTCATAGCCTGCTTTCGATAAAGAAGATGAATGGATTGTGGCCGAAAAAGAGATGGATGGATTGTGTGAAGAATGACATGATGGAAAAAGGGGTGGATGATTCGATGACGAATGACAGGGACGTATGGAAAAGGAAAACACCCCAGATAACCTGGAAAAAAGGGCAGGAGGATGATGAGCCTGCTATCGATACTTAACTATCGATGGTCTGGTATGTTTAACAGTGCATTTGCGAACGTAACAGTAATTCCGTTAAGCCCGGAGATTGATTAAGATACTGGCTGTCAGTATTGGAATTATGGTCAGGCCATTTCTCTGAAGAACAATTACCTTAATCCGACGACACTGGGGATACGAGATTAAACAATCGGAACCATGGGACTTATCTGAGTATAGAACGGTGAGATAAGAAACCATCTAGTGACCTCAATACATCCATAACATTAAATAAATTTCACAACATCACATACATTGATCTGACTCCGAAATAGGTAGCTAAAGCACCTGTGTTACGGATATCAGAATCAACAGTGGGATTACAAATATATACATATAATACTTTTCTTTTGTAAATACATACTTCGACGACCCGTTTGGAACGGTGGTAGTGAACGCTGCCTTTGGCCCAAGGGTTGCGGGTTCGATCCCCGCACAGTACAAACATTTGTGTGCATGAACATGTTTGTATTGGTCTGGGTGTTTCTATGTATTTACAAAAGAAAAGTATTATATGTATATATTTGTAATTCCGCTGTTGGTTCTGATGTCCGTAACACAGGTGCTTGAGCTACCTATCTCGGAGTCAGATCAATGTATGTGATGTTGTGGAATATTAATTTATTATTATTATTATTTATACTCAAAATACATAGCAAATACCCATACAAATACAAACATACATCTTCATGCATACAAATGTTTGTACTGTGCGGAGGATGAACCCGCTACCCTAGTATCAGAGGCAGCGTTCAAAGATTGTTGATTTTCATTCGTTTAATTCAATAGTTTGAAAAGTATACTTAAAAAGTGAACCTGTGTAGTTTACGGGTTCCTTTTAGTTATTTAGCAATTGAACATTATTTTAATTATACATTTGATTGTTCAGTCAGGAGCTATGTGCTTCTAGGCTTCTATTACGGAGCTCTGTGCGGCTCGGCTGTGTTTTTAGGACTGAATCCTAAACAAAGAATGAAGATCGATCTGATTCTGTGACCGACAATTAAAATATAGATTATGTGTGGCCAGTCGGTTACGTATGAATAAGAACTGAGTTCCCAGTCATCATGGAGGGAAACGAGATCTGACGCGAGTCCGTACGTTTAGTTCCTCATCATCATCATTTCAGCCAATTAACGTCCACTGCTGGACATAGTCCTCCACACAGATCGGTCCTGTGCCGCATCCAAGGTATTCCCGCGACCTTCACCAGATTGTCGGTCCATCTTGTGGGGGGCCTGCCACGGCTGCGCCCTCCTATACGCGGCCTCCACTCAAGGGCTCGAGGACCTTTCTGCCTTTTCAGCCGTCTGATCTCCTCGCAATGTGCCCTGCCACTTGAGGCATGCAATTCTTTGGGCTATGTCTTTGACCTTGGTTCTCCTGTGGATCTCATTATTTCTGATACGATGACGCATAAAGACTCCGAGCATAGCCCATTCCATAAGTTGAGTTATAAAACTAAAAAAGGCGCCCTTTCTTACCTAACCCTAAATAACGTTTCAAAATCTGTTTCCTTTCAAAAGTTAACTACTTACTAACCGTATAAATTCTAGCGTGACACTAAGTAGTTTCAGTACTAAGTAGAGTAATAAACTTCTAACTTTTAAGTGAAGTTTGCTCTACGTGTTATTTAGCCAAAATGAATGTTGCCTTTCCATTGTATATATTTGCGTTAATAACATTTAAAGTTTAAGTAAAAAACCATGAAATAGAGTTCGTAACTTTAACTTGTAAGTGCCATTAGGGAGGTTTGAAACTCAAAGACATATCTCACTCACGAACATGAAAATTAAATACTAATAAACAGACGGCGCGATGTCAGGTCGAGTCGAGGGAAAAATAGCACTTGCGTCTCAGATATAAGGACGGTCCAAAGTTCAACAAGAGTAATTCAACTCCACGTGACGCCGTGTACGAGTACACTATCGGAAATAACGAAAGGAATATTACGACGATTCATTTAGCGCAGTGTCTTGAGCGCAGGTTGAGACGAAAGAAGACATATTTAATCCTCTGACCATGAGTTTGTTGATGAAACAAACACACAAGATAAAACCTAGCAGGACCAATAAAAAGATTCATACATCTCATAAGAGATGTATGAATGAGAGCAATGGAGCAATGGAGAGAGCAATGGAGAGAGCTATGCTCGGAGTCTCCCTGCGTGATCGTATCAGAAATGATGAGATCCGCAGGAGAACTAAGGTTACAGACATAGCCCAAAGGATTACATGCCTCAAGTGGCAATGGGCAGGCCACATAGCGAGGAGAACAGACGGCCGTTGGGGCAGAAAGGTCCTGGAGTGGAGGCCACGCACAGGAAGTCGCAGCCGTGGCAGGCCCCCACAAGGTGGACCGACGATCTGGTGAAGATCGCGGGAATCCATTGGATGCGGGCGGCACAGGACCGATCTGTGTGGAGAACATTGGGGGAGGCCTATGTCCAGCAGTGGACGTCTATTGGCTGAAATGATGATGATGACATCTCATAAATTGACCTCATTCCGAACTAAGTACCTTAAGCGCAAATAAGAAAATAAAAAAAAATATTAAGTTGGTCCCCTAGAGGTAATTAATGGATTACTATACAACCTACTGGAAATCTAACTCTCTCAAAGGCAAAAAAGGGTTTCAGCCGTTCCTCCCTCCCTCCCTTTCAAACAAATGTCCCACAACATTTGTCTGAAAAGGGGCACTCCATCCATCTTCCTGCTTGCACCTGTCAGACCTAGCACTTTTCTGGGAGATAATGCATACGTTGATACGTTCCCATATATCAAAGAAAAAAGATAAGAACGACTTGTTCTGCACACGATTTATTCAAAGATTTACCCTAAAAATGAACCTATCTGGAATATTATTATAATATATAGGTAACATAATGCCTACAATTTTAAATCTCTCACCCCTAGCACAGAATAATAATATATGTAGGTAGAGCTCTACATATATTACGTAATTAAATATCGGTAAACATTTACCACATCCATCTCCTTAACCACTTCTTATAATAATAATAATAATAATGTCCTCCAAACCGATATTTCGATCATGACTGCCAATTTCAGCAATCAGCCATCGATGCAGGACATATTAATAATAATAATTCTCACAACATCTCATACGTTGAACTGATTCCGTACTAAGTAGCTTAAGCACTTGTGTTACAGATATCAGACAACAGAGAAACACAAATATATACTTAAATACATATATTACACCCAGACACCGAACAAACACAAGTGTTCATCGCACGAATGTTTATCCAGGGTGGAGATCGAACCCACGACCTTTGGCGTAAGAGGCAGGGTCACTACCAATTGCGCCATCCGGTCAGTCATATTATATTGCTCGAGTGTGTGCGCAAACAAAAGTGCAATGTCTATTCCCTTACCCTCATATTTCGATGGGACACCAGTATGACACGACCGAAGAGAGATAAGGCGCAGAACCAACGGCTTCACGTGCTTTCCAAGGCACGGGAAAACAAGACCGCCAACTTCCAGACTCCGGGCTGACACTGAGAATTTCTTATCAGAAAAACTCAGGTACAAATTTTGGCCCGACCCGGGGATCGAACCCGGGAACCCAAGTGCGACCCACTAACCACTGCACCACCGAGTCACTACTTTTACAAGGTAGATGTTCTGTGCACCATAATACTTGTAACATCTTGTAATAACCACATGTAATGCAATAAAAATATTTGAATTGAATTGAATAGAACACTCTCAAAAAAGGTCACTGTCTAACTAAACAATGGATTTTCTTCTGATGGTAGTCCAGTAGGCTGCAAAAAGTTGTACCTTAACTACACTTTAGTAGATACTAAGAAGGTAGATACCTTATCACAATACTCTACCATCCGTGTAAATAAGAAGTAGAAATCACACAGCTAATAATATGACTATGACAAGGTACTATGGTTTATACATCTTATTTCATCCCACGTTCTTTGTCACAGTAAATACCACGCAACAGTAGTCACAACCAGAAGTAGGTACATTAGTGATAAATATACACAAAGACAATATTTGTTTGCGTATACTTAGAGACTAAGATATCATATGTGTTTCATCATGCCATCTTGTGTTTGCATAGTAACCACTCGTATCTACACTTTAATAAGATTAACAATAACTTCTTATCTATACCATTCATTAATCAATATATTCTTGGCTTCTAACTTTATATTTCTAGCAAAAGAGAAATTCCGATTAAATTGTTCAGATCCAATTCTGTGCACAATTCAAAATATAACCGTGATAATCTTAACTGTGGGAGAGCCACGCTTTGGCATGAATGGGCCGGCTCGACCGGAATGATACTACGGCTTCACAGAAAACCGGCGTAAAGCAGCACTGTGCTGTGTTTCGCTGCGTGAGTGAGTTCCCCCGGCCTATCCGGGGGAAAGGTGGGGTTTAAAGGTTGGCAGCGCATTTGTGACTCCACTGGTGTCACGGGTGTCCATGGGCGGCGGCAATTGCTTACCATCAGGTGATCCGTCCACGAACGGATCCACGACGAATCCAACTCGGCTGGGCAGCGTTCGGGAAGCTACGCACCATATGACATTCGAAGGCTGGCTGGTGTGGGCTGGATGAGAGTGGCTGAAAATCGGGAGCAATGCTCGCCATTAGGCGAGACCTATGTCCAGCAGTGGACGAGTGTGGGTTGCTGATGATGATGTGCGTATCCCATTTTTCCATAGCTATTCACTAACTCGGTAACTCATATAGAGGAAACCTGCACGTTTGAAATAGTTTCTGAACAGTGTTACTATGATTTGATGATGATGATCAGGTACAGCTGGGTTCTCCGAGGGGGGGATTCAAACCCCTCTTGCGCGGCATACCAGTTAAACCTATCCAGCGACTCACCCACCCGTGGTATGTATATATTACTAGGTTTGAATTTATTGTTTATTTTATTTATGTTATGTAATATCATTAATTTATAAGTATGTATATTTCCTTCCATTTTCAATTTCATTTGTTAAACAGTTTTGCACTGCCTTCCCCTATTACGAATACAATATTTCTTTCCTCTACCCAAAGGTTGTCTCGGAGACATCGCTACAAGCGATAAGACCGCCTTATTGTACTGTCTGTTGTTTTGTATCATGATTGTATTTTGTTTTCGTGCAATAAAGAATATCTATCTATCTATCTAAGTAAGCATAATACAGTAAATTCTTTGTGAGTTTCATTCGATAGTGCATTCAAATAAAGTATATGTACTCTCTTACCTCTTGAACAAATTTCGGATTGATTGGCGGCAACTTATCCCATCCAACCACGGTATAACACCTCTTTCCACTAACTTTTTTCACAACACGGGCACAAGAGGTGCAACATTATTTTAATAACTTATTAAAAGACTCTAATAAAAATCAGCACCAACTGTGCGACAGGCCGTTTATACACTACGGCGATAACACAAAATGGGAACATTTATCAGTTCGGTTTGTTATTTGAAAACATAATTCGTTTGTTTACACACGTTAATGACCGATTACTTAATTTACATCTAATTCACTCGAGTAAATATTAAATTAAATAAGAAGCGCCCTTTGTATTGAATTCAAACAAATTGGTTTTCATCGACAGCTCATTAAAAGTTGGCATCGCGTGTCCCAGAGCCAGATTCCTTTGTCAATTAAAAGATTTAATTAGGTTAAGACAAAAACAAAATGGCGCTATCTATCGATCACAGCTGATAATAAATTATGTAAAATGACACAGATGTAGATCCAGGTCAATAACTCCAGGACACTTGAAGCTTGTAATTTTCGTTGCACAGTCGATAGTTTGTAAATAAATGAACCGATGATGCAACTTTATATGCAGCGCTGTGACATTACCTACGAAGTGCAAGTGCACACAACAGCTGTTTTATTAGCGGCTACTAAATGGACCTTGATCTGTATGCATATGTTATTTACCTACATTAAATAACAGTTAGTACCTACCTACTTAGCCCTGATGTCTATTTTAAGTCTTTATACTATAAAATAACCCAGTTTTTCCTTGTTTTTTTAATTACATTAATAAGGTACTTAATAATTTATATGTATAATACATGTATTTTCACGATTAATTTGACGTTGTTAATTATTTATTGTAGTAATGCAGTTATTTAAATATCTTCGTTGCATTTGTATTGTGTTTGAGTTTGTAAAGGACTTGTGCTCAAAGTTTCAAATAAATCTAAGACACAGGTCACCAGGGGGACCTGGTCACCATGGTACTTATATAGTTGGAAGTTTACATAGTAAAAGTATTAAATTCAAAAATGGATTACTTTAATATTTATAAAGAATTTATTGAGATTATGTTTTTAGATTTAGGTACCTACAGTACGTTTCATGCCGTCTGGTCTTTGCAACCCTTTATAGACAGAGGAGGGCGAACACTAACACAATGGTCTGACCAAATAAAAGAAGCTACATCCCTACCAAAGTTCTACGACGTGGTTAATGCTACTTCCAATCGGAATCAATGGAGAAAGTTTATTTGGTTAATGAGATCCAGTGACCACGATCCTCAGAAAAGAGGGACCGACTAGAGAGAGAGATAGACAGGGAAACCAGACCAGCTGCATCAGATTAAATGTTCAGAATCATATTACCTCAATAAATTGTGGGTATCCACAGTTTGAGAAACTGTCCGAAGCGTGCAGGTTTCCACATGATATTTTACGTCACCACCGAGCTGTATGATGGTACAAATACACACAAAAATTTGAAAAATCCAGAGTTGCATACTCGGATGGGAACTTACGGCCTACCGTTGACAAGGTGCACGACCACTGGGCTACAGTCTTAGAGAGTTTCAGGTGATCTCTATATATACAAGATCTCTACTCATTCCTTCCACAAATAATAAGTTTATCATCATCATTTCAGCCAATAGACATCCACTGCTGGACAAAGGCCTCCCCCAATGTTCTCCACACAGATCGGTAGTGTGCCGCCCGCATCCAATGGATTCCTGCTATCTTTACCAGATTGTCGGTCTACCTTGTGGGGGGGGCCTGCCACGGCTGCGACTTCCTGTACGTGGCCTCCACTCGAGGACCTTTCCGCCCCAACGGCAGTCTGTTCTCCTCGCTATGTGCCCTGCCCATTGCCACTTGAGGCATGCAATCCTTTGGGCTATGTCTGTGATCATAATACTTCTCCTGCGGATCTCATCATTTCTGATACGATCACGCAGAAAGACTAATATATGCTCCTTTGCTGAAAATATACACAATGTGTAGGTAATTCTATCGTACCTATTGATTAATGATAGAGAGATGGCTTATATTGATAAGATTTCTGAAGTTAAGTATGTTATATCGAATATAAATTCGATAAATTTAATTATTTTGTACAGGATGCAATAAAGATAACAAATATCTATTTTAAATCGTGTGTATTTGAATGCGATCAACGTCTTTATCTAGAAAATGGGATTATTGTTATATTATTTATCAATCTCCGATACATGTAAATTTACCTGATACATTTATGTAGGTACAAGGTACAATACTCTATCTTTATAACCGCATTTAAAAAAAGGTGGAGGTTCTTATTTTGTTTTACGAAGTGGTCTTTTCTTATCCTATCTGTTAGGGGCCATTTTTATGGGGCACGTCGACCCTAAGGGATCTTTTGTACCTCCCCTATCCTTTGCACTCCTACTCACGAAAGACTCGTTACAGCAGCGTCACGATGTAGTCTTCTGGTTTAGGATAAGCGTTACCTAGAAGTCACATTCTGCCTCTGGCTAGTGAGTCGCATTCACATAAAAGATGTTCTATGGTTTCCGTCTCCTCCGTGGATGCTCTGCAGTCGCTGTTCGATGCCATATTCAAGTGTTAAAAATAAGTATTTCCTTCATAATCATATTCTATGGTTACATAATCCACCGCGTAGTACACCGCGTCACTTCAAAAAGCCAATGTCGTAAAATCAGGAATGAGGACATAGCCCAGCGGATTAGCTAGTTGAAGTGACAACTGGTTAGGAGCGTAGCGCTAAGAACTAATGTGGTACAATAGTCACAAGTGAGGTGCAATTCACTCCAGTGAAAAGCACCTCATGCTTATGTTAACGTGTAACTCCTAGGTGCATCCAAAGCGAACGCTTCGGAGCCAGGGATACGCTTGGACCATAACCAAGTATTCAGGAAGTTTGGTCCCTCTGATTTTTTTTATGTGATTGGTGGCAGCCGAGTAGATGGATCACCTGATGGTAAGCGAATGCGCAACACCAATGGAGCCACAAGTGCGCTGTCAACCTTTAAACTCAAGTGTGTGCGCAAACACAGGTGCACTCTTTATTCCCTTACCCTCATATTCCGATGGGACACTTCTGTGACAAGACCCGAGAGGGATCGGGTGCAGGACTAACAACTGCTTTCCGAGGCACGGGGGTACAAGACATGACCGCCAACTTCCAAACTCCAGCTTTACTCGTATTCTTACACTACAATTCTTATTAGGATTGTTAGGTAATTTGCCCCTACTAATTAATCTAATACTATTTATAAAGAGGTAAATGACAGTGGCCACGCTTATAGGTAGTCCAAAAACACGACACGCTTGTGCGATGTAAGTGACACCTAGAGCCATCTATTGGAAAAAAGTGGTGGATAAAACCCACCTCTGAAAATGATATATACTTAATGCCGAAATTTAACACCTACCCTAAATAGATAGATTTTATCTAGCGATTGTATCTACTCCTGATAACGAGTCCATTTATTTTGCAACCGCACTTTTAATGAGTTCACGATAACGCCCAGACAATTAGTTATCAACAGGTGGATATAGGCAATAAACAAACTATGTAACTTCACCTATAGGTAAATAGATACCCATGGAACTAGAAGACGCGCGTTTTAAACGGGATATGCCTTTTTGGAAAAAACTTCACAGTGTGAGAAAGAGATCTAATCGACCCTGGCGCAGCTTTTGATGCATCTCTATGCGGGAGCGGTAGAGAAAGAACATCACCCAGCTCGTCACCACTGTACTATCGGTTTCACGCGGTTTTGCAAGTAGGTATGGCTTTCTATGAAAAGACTCAGGTTCGGGTGCATGTCTATCTAGGTACTGTCATATATATATATCAATAATACTGAAGGTAGTTTGCATGATGTATGAGGGTGGAACAATAAAAGAAATAAATCAGTGTTATCTCGAATCTGCTGTTTGCTTGATGCCTCTCTAACCTGACATGGCGCAGCCGAAGTAAATAAAGTTAAAATTAACATTATATTGTACGTAAATACGTAAAAGCGTGAGTGTTTCAAAAGTGGCCAACAAAAGTTTGAAAAATGGAAACTGTTTTATCGCCTCCACCACCGTTTCAATTCGATGAGAATTTGGTAGACGTAGCCTCGGGAAAATTGAGTGCTAACTGGGAGAAATGGAAGAAAGGGTGTAAAATATACTTCAACGCATGTGAATTAAGTAAAAAGTCGCCTACAGTACAAATCAACATATTTCAACACATAGTGGGCGAACAGTGCCGTGAAATTTTGGAACAATTCAATGAGACGACATTAGAAGGTATTTATACAAAATTAGATAACCATTTCAAGACAAAGAAAAACCTTACCGTGGAAAGGCATAAATTCTTCACAAGAAATCAGCAACAAAATGAATCTATAGATCAATATGTATTCGACTTACGGAAGTTGGCACAGACGTGCGAATTTGATAAGTTAAATGATGATCTAATTAAGGATAGACTAGTGTGTGGAGTGTTAAGTTCTGCGATCAGAGAACGATTATTACGTGAAGATGACTTAACATTAACTAAAGCGTTGGAAGTGTGTCGAGCGGCAATTGTTTCGAGAATGTATTCGGAGAACATAAAACGTGGAGCTGAGGTGGTTTATAATGTAAATAATGAAGGAAACAATCAAGAACGGCAAGTGGTTGAGTCACAGAATAATGAGCATTTATGGATAATGAGCATATATGGATGGAAATGGAGTCACAGGGTATAATTGCAAAAGTTGAGGGACCATCTGACTGGGTAAGTAGTATAACGGTAGTGAAAAAACAAAACGGTGACTTAAGAATATGTCTGGATCCTAAAGAACTGAATCAAGCAATCAGAAGAGAGTATTTTAGGTTACCAACTATTCATGAGATAGTATCAAAGTTATCTGGCGCTAAATTTTTTAGCACTTTAGATGCTTCTTCAGGATTTTGGAATGTCAAACTAGGAGACAGTAGTAAATATTGTACCTTTAACACACCGTTCGGTCGATATAAATTCTTAAGGATGCCTTACGGCATTTGTTCAGCTTCAGAGATTTTTCATAAAAAAATGTTTGAATTTTTTGATGATATAGAAGGTATATGTATGTACATTGACGATTTACTGATATATGCTCCAGATAAATGTAGGCATGATGAGATACTTAGGAAAGTTTTAGAACGATGTAGGAAAATTAATTTAAAATTAAACATTAAGAAATGCAAGTTTGGATTGCAGGAGATAAAATACTTGGGCCATCGCATTACAAAAAATGGCCTCAGTCCAGATGATTCACACCTTTCAGCAATAAAAAATATGCCCGTACCAAAAGATAAAAAGGCTGTGGAGCGATTTTTAGGTTTAATTACTTACGTAGGCATGTTCATAAAAAACTTATCTGATAAAACTTTACCTCTTAGAGAATTACTAAAGAAGGAAGTAGAATGGCACTGGGATGACACACATAATGATTGCTTTAATTATTTGAGAACATGTCTCATTGAGCGGCCGGTTCTTCAGTATTACAGCTTAAAGGTACCCATTGTCATATCAGTCGATGCTAGCGCAACAGGTTTAGGTGGCTGTTTAATGCAAGGAGGTCTTCCTGTGTGTTACGCTTCGAAAGCGCTCACACAGACAGAACAAAGATACGCACAAATAGAAAAAGAACTATACGCGTGTGTCTTTGCTTGTGAACGATTTTATGCCTACATTTATGGGCGATCAGACATAACTATTGAGACTGATCACAAACCTTTAATCACGATTATTAAAAAACCTATTGTTGATGCTCCATCTCGTTTACAACGGATGTTATTACGATTGCAACGTTATTCTTTCACATTAGTATATAAGCCGGGTAAACATTTATATATAGCGGATACACTGTCACGCGCGCACGAGTCAGTCGTGCATAATAGTACAAGCGGCCGCTCAGATGAGGTATGTGCACTAACAAATGACGTGAAAAACAAGTGTCAATATTTAACAGATTCACAATTTATTAACATACAGAATAATTTGCAGTCCGATATAGAGATGGTTGAATTAAAAAAATGTATATTAAATGGTTGGCCAGAAAATAAAATAAATATAGCAGATATAATAAAACCGTATTGGAGTTTTAAGGAAAGTTTAACGGTATCAAATGGATTAATTTGGAAATCAGATAGGATAGTTATACCTAGGTCAATGCGAAAGGACTTGCTAAAAAACATTCATATAGGGCATATGGGTATGGAGAAATGCAAATTAAGAGCTAGAGAATTAATATTTTGGCCAGGTATTAACAATGATATAGAAAACATGATAAAAAGTTGTAGTATTTGTCTAACTTACAGAAAAAATAACCAAAAAGAAGAATTACAGAACCATGAGGTCCCTGAGAGACCTTGGGCAAAGGTAGGTATAGATTTATTCCAATTAACAGGGAACAACTACTTACTGATTGTAGATTATTACAGTAAATTTTTCGAACTTAAAAAATTACATTGTACCTCCTCTTGTACTATAATTGATAGCTTGAAGGATATATTTAGTCGTCAAGGAGTACCAAACATAGTGATGTCAGATTGTGGTCCACAGTTCTCATCATTTGACTTTAGGCAATTTGCACTCGAATGGAACTTTACTCACGTAACGTCATCTCCCTATTATCCACAGTCAAATGGACAAATTGAACGAACTGTGCAAACTGTCAAAAATATAATGAAAAAATCAACTGCGGATAGTTACGATTACCGTCTAGGCTTATTAGAATGCTTAAACACGCCATTGACTGCAGACTTACCTTCTCCAGCGGAACTTCTTCAGAGTAGGAAATTAAGAAGCATTCTTCCAACTCCCATTACATTGCTACAACCAAGGGTTCACAAAAATATAAGAACAAAACTAATTTCTAGGCAATATAAACAGAAAAGTTATTATAACAGAAATCATAAGAACTTATCTCCGTTATCAGTGAATCAAAGAGTTAGGGTATATAATACAATAAAAAATCATTGGGTTCCGGGTGTAATCAAAGAAACATTACAAAATAGGTCTTATAGCATTCGCTTGTATAATGGAAAACTGGTTGTAAGAAATAGAAGGCACATTATGATTGATCTCTCACCGCAGAAAAATCATCGTGTCTCCCAAGACTATAACTTTGATTATGATCACATAAACTCCAATGTAAACAGCAATCAGTATCCATCATTATCTAATCAGTATGTTACTCGTTCTGGCAGGATGGTGAGACCTCCGAATAGATGGGGCTACCCGTGAACGTGACCCACTTATCTACATATCTCCAGTTATGATTTTTTTTAAATACAAACGCATTAATGTATAGACTAATGTACTCAAACCAAACTAAATAATAATAAGAATGTAATAAGTTAGTGGATAAAAACACAGATGTTGCATGCCAAATTCAAAATATAATGTAATATTTATGTACAGTATAAGAATAAATATGTAATTGGTTAGAAGTACATATTAATTAATGTAATTAAAGGTTAATCAAATTAGTGTTACATGGCAAACCTTATTTTATTTTTGAATAAAATTAATGTGTATTGCATTGTTTACCTTTCTAATCAATTAAATTTTTAAATTGCACATGCTGTATTATGTGATGCAAAGTAGGTTTGTAAGATTTATTTAAATAAATTTTGTGGTAATAAAGATACATATATATTACTTAAATAAATATAAAGGTGAGTTACAAGTTCTACCTACCTGTATTCTATCTTTACATTAAGTACCTATGATTTAGTAATGTAGTTGGCATTATGAATAATTATATTTAATGAAACCTTAATTTAACTATCCACTTTAAAATCTGTTAAAAAACTTCTAAATATAGATATATATTGGTAGTCACACATTTCTTACCCACTGTAAAAGTGCTAATTTATTTTTATATTTTGTAAGGAGAAAGATGTCATATATATATATCAATAATACTGAAGGTAGTTTGCATGATGTATGAGGGTGGAACAATAAAAGAAATAAATCAGTGTTATCTCGAATCTGCTGTTTGCTTGATGCCTCTCTAACCTGACAGGTACAAGACCGCCAACTTCCAGACTCCAGGCTGACACTAAGAATTTCTTACCGAAGACTTAGGTATATATATCCGACCCGGGGATCGAACACGGGACCTCTTGCGCAGCTGTCACTTTATTACTACCCACTACCCACTAACCACTAACCACTATGCCACCGAGGCGGTGCATGTCTATGTAGGTACCTAACAACCTGTTTTCAATTTAAATTCAGCATAAAACAGGCAAATTTGGTTTCACGTGCTCTTATGAAGATGCGCTGTTGTGGTTTTACTTGGTATGCCTCTGTGATACTACCGATTTTAACCAAGGATACCTTTTATCTTAAAGTACATAAACATCGAGAGTCAAGGAAGTTGTTGATCAAAACTACACCTACAATATTGAACTTATCAACATTTGAGATCGATAGAGTCTATAAATTCCACTGCGAACGCATGCGGTTCGCGCCTCAATCCGTCCAAACGGTGGAAACTTTCAAACAAAAAGCCCCTTATTACAAAAATATTTCCTATAAAATAAACTTACGCAATGTGACAAATAAATAAATTATGAAACAAGATACCTAATAGGATGTTGAGAACTTGACCTCTAAATACGATAACAATGAGTGTGTATCAAAGAGTTCAGATAAATAAGATGAAATCTAATTAAAATAATAAACCAAATAAAACATTTCCGCAATTACTAAGGTAATGCAAAGTTGAAATAAATTGAATGAATCTACGATTTAATATAATCAAAGTAGTAACTCAAGGGACTTTTCTTAGGCAGTTGTCCCACTGGGCAACGAGCGAGATGCGAGGAAAGCTTTAAGTTGATGGGTAGGGCACACTAGCGACGCCAATCCATTTTAATTGTTAGCTACTAAACCGGATCTATTTTAAACAATTTCGGGGTTACAATCTCTCGACAAACACTTATACTATTTATTAAATAACCATGCACAAATGCGGATCCAACATTTGTGCATGGTTAATTCATAAATAGTATAAGTGTTTGCCGAGAGGTTGTAACCCCGAAACTGTTTAAAATAGATCCGGTTTATTATCGTCAGCCCATTTAAGTCCCACTGCTGGGGCACGGACCTCCCTCAATCACATGAGGGGTAATTGCCATACTCACCACGCTTGGCAGACGGGTTGGCGAGGGTTTTGATATAAATGCAGAGTTTTCCTTCTCTGGGTGCTGATGATCATACCAGCAGCTTTACCTTAGTCGCCTTTTACGACACCTCGGTAAGAGTGAGGGTGGTCTATTCTACTCTGCCGGGGACCACACGGCTCCGATCCGATCCGATGAGATCCGGTTTAGTAGCTAACAATTAAAAACGAATGGTGTCGCTAGTTAGGCTACCCGTCGCCTTTAACTAGAAACGAGTTGGCGAGAATCGGGAAAGCGAGTGTAGTTCCGATAGGTTTTTTCTCTGGGCTATAGCGAGTTCCCAATTCTCGAGAACTCGTTTCAACTAGAAACTTTCTAGTTTCTAGCTTTTCTTGTTTCTCGCTCATCGCTGCCGGTGAGACAGCTGCCTTAGAGTGGTCATGCATGATAATCACGATCCATCCTTGTGACATCGCTGTTCTTGTGATGCATCGCTATTTAGTTCTATGTTTGACGGAGTGAGAACTCTCTTTGATTCCGAAATGATCCAAAGATTTCATGCATGAAATAAAACACGATCCTGTTTAAGATCGCCCGCGTGATTCATTTCACTCAACTTTCCCCTGCACCACCAAACGATCTCGAGTCTTTACTGTGGGCCACATGTTCAATGAACTGAGAGTTACTCGTAGTTGGTCATTCTATTAGTAGACTTCCGAATAAATTCTATTCATATTCATATATTGCATAATCACATTACATAATTATATAAGGTCTTAAAAGTAATATTGCGGTACGGAAGGTAAAGGATTATGTCTCTGTACCTACCTACATTATGTGTTATTAAACATTGTTTTGGCTTAGACAAGATTTAACTAATTAGTTGAATATACCTATCTAATAAGTATGTTATTGAACTATTTACAGTGTGTACAAATTGTAGTTCCTTATGCACAATAAAGTTATTTGTATTTGTATACATGTGACGCCCTGCAAGGGCATCGCAATTTGAATGAATTTATATGTAATGGGTATCAGAAAGCTATTCTTCTTATTTTTATGTGATATGATAGGTGGCAGACGAGCAGACGAATCACCTGATGGTAAGCGATTGCCGCCGCCCATAGACACCCGCGACAACAGTGGAGGCACAACCTTTAAACCCCCCTTCCCCCGGAAGCAGAGAAACACAGCACAATGCTTCTTCTATGGGTGCTTCTTCGGTTCTGAAGGTTACCGTCAGCTTTTGCGAGACGAAGAAGCCGTTCCACAAATGTGATACTAGTCGAATCCCTTATGTTTTGCAGCTACGACTTCCTCCTTCCTTCCTCCTTCCAACAGGTCGTGTCCCCTCTATTTTACCCATCATGATGAGTTAAAGCAACCTATGTGGTCCCCGGCAGAGTAGAAGAGGCCACCCTTACTCTTGCCGAGGTGACGTAAAAGGCGACTAAGGTAAAGCTACTGGCATGATCATTAGCACCCAGAGAAGGAAAACTCTGCATTTAAAAACCCTCGCCAACCCGTCTGCCAAGCGTGGTGAGTATGGCAATTACCCCTCATGTGATTGAGGGAGGCCCGTGCCCCAGCAGTGGGGACTTAAATGGGTTGATGATGATGATGAAAGGAACCTGTATCTCTCATGCCTAAGTACGTGACCTAGGGATTGCTAGGTATTGATAGAAAGCTGTTGAGACACTCAAAAAATTCCTAAACTAATCAAAAACCCTTTTTCTCCGGCGACCCTTAACCTTGTTCCCAAAAGGAGTAAACCCTATATGTAGGTAGGTCCTGAGCCTCGATGTTCCCTAAAACGGACCTGTTATTACAGCCAATTGTTCCGGTACCTTACTGTTCACTATTATCAAGAGAGCTTGGGCTCAGGGTGTTTGGGTGTAAAGTTCGTCCAAAGTAGGTACGAATATTGCCTATCATTAATGAACCTAGAGAGGTGGTTTCCCTGATCGTTTGCGGTCAGAAGGTTCTGAAGTATGGAAAAATGAAGTTAGTAGATTATTCACGAGAGCTTTGTAACACGTGTTTAAATGTGGACTACATTTAAAAAATGTATGGGGTGGGCCAGTTTTTTTTTTTTCTTGGTATGGCAGATGTAGATACCTAACATCTGTATGTGTTTGAGAAAGTAACTTGGGGTCATCAGCAATCCCTTTGGCTTGTGGTTTTCATTAAACGCTGTCTGTAGGTCATCAGGTACCTATATATTATGTAGGTACCTGATGACCCCAAGTTACTTTCTCGAACACATACACATATTCGAAATCTAATCTTTCTTTTTTTAGTAATTAAATCTTTCTTTTCAGGCATCTTATCTACTAAATTTATGATTTACTTATATGCATTCAGAAAATGGTTTTGTTTTGTGTTATTAAAACAATATTTCATTCATTCGCATTATAGGTGCACCTTGTATCTTTTTATTTATTTATCGTACTGGTACCTGGTTATTGAAATCAAATATTTTATTTGTAAGTAATTAATTACCTTTATTTTGTAAATATAAAAATATGTATTTAAAAGATAGACTTACTGCAAAATTGTATCCTACAACAGTAAAATTCCTAGCACCATTCACTTTGTTCAGAACATCTCCAAATAGTCTGTTCTTCACTTCACTCGACTTCAAAACGCGGAGTAATGAGTTGTAGCCCATTTTCGTTTATATCATACGAAACTTTATTTCAATAGGTTATATAAGTTGTTCTTTGTCATAATTATTGTTCAACGCACTAGTTCTAGGTCGGTATCGCGCAACAACTGAGATATATGTTTATGGACATCGGTATATGTTGATGCATGTGACGTTGTTGATAAAGCATCTATCGAATACAAGATGATTAATAAAACGTGGTAATATTGTCTTCCTGTTGCATTTATTTGAATAAAGACTAAACGAGGCAAACAAACAAGGCTTTGACACAGGTCTGACATAACTACCACCTGTAGATTATGGGTAGTACAGTAAAAGAACGAATAGGTTAGTCAGTTTTCAAATTGATTCGTTTGATATGCTATGAGCGCTCATTACCTTTCGTAAATTTGTCAGAGTAATACCTGTTGCACAGAAAATTAGGCTTAAGGCGACGGGTAGGGCACACTATCGACGCCAATTGATCTAATATTTAGCTACTAAACTAGATCTATTTTAAACAATTTCGGGCATATAATCTCTCGGTAAACACTTATAGGTACTGTTTATTTAATAACCACGCAAAAATTTTGGATCCGTTTTTGTACTCGAAAAATTGATTCACGCCAAAAGTGGCCGCTTTTAGCGGTAATCCAATTCGAATGAAAGAGCAGACCAAATAGTTGACTAAAAGTTTTAAATAAATAGTATAGGTTTTTACCGAGAGACTCGACTCAAAATTGTTTAAAATAGATCTGGTTTAATATCTAACAATTATTATGAATTGGCGTCGCTAGTGGAGTATACCGTTCACCTTAACTGTTAGATCAGAAAGTTCAGATATGCTTGTAGCAACATTGATTCCTTTTGATGTAAAAACGGTATGTTGGTATAAGTGATTCTTAAGCAAATAAACAGTTATTTACTTAAGAATAAATTGCAAAAGATTGCTACAAAAAATATCAACTATTAACTGATTCTTGCCGTGCAAGCGAAAATTTACCTTAAGGTGATGATCCTTTTTATTCTCTGTACCGTATATAAGTAGGTAGAAAAAGGACAGCCACCACTCTGCTGACTATTTTTAATAGATACGAGTATTAAATACACAGTGTTAGTAACATTTGAAGTAAGGATCGATGAAGAAATTATACCAACCTACTGGAAGTTATTATCTGACTGCGATACAGGGGTTTTGGTCATGGTATCCTACACACCCCCTAAGCCCCATTACATATAATAAGGTAGTTTCCTCTAGAATACAAAAAAAAACAGTATTTTGGACATTAACGTTATAATAAGATATTTGACCGTGGGAGAGCGACGCTACGGCATGAATTGGCCGGCTCGACCGGAGTGATACCACGGCCTTACATAAAACCGGCGTGAAGCAGCTTTGTGCTGTGTTTTGTTGAGTGAGGGTACCGGAGGTCCTATCTGGGAAAAAGGGGGGTTCAAAGGATAGCAGCGCACTTTTGACTCCAATTGTGACGCGGGTGTCCATGGGCGGCGGTAATTGCATACCATCAGGCGATCCATCTGCTCGTGTGCCACCTATCACATAACATTGTTGTTCAGCCAGTATCCGATTTCAAAACTAGAAAATAATAATAATAATTCTCACAACGTCTCATACGTTGACCTGATTCCTTAGTAAGTAGCTTAAGCACTTGTGTTACAGATATCAGACAACAGAGGAACACAAATATATACTTAAATACATATATTACACCCAGACACCGAACAAACACAAGTGTTCATCGCACGAATGTTTGTTCAGGGTGGGGATCGAACCCACGACCTTTGGCGTAAGAGGCAGGGTCACTACCAATTGCGCCATTCGGTCAGTCGAAAGTCGAAGTCGAAAATCTGGAAATTGGTCATTTGATGAGAGCAGATGGATCACCTGATGGTAATAAGCAGTTGATCGCTGCTGGCTTTTTACAAAGGAATACGCATTTTTCGTGATGGTTTGAAGATCTTTGTATTTACAAAGGGTGATTGTTCGTTGCACAGTTTTCCACATTCCTACCTACCTACCTAAGGTAAAATTTACCACTTAGATGGATAAAACTTTAAGATTTATTTCTTCCGGTTTTGGGGAAATTTGGCAGGAAAATGGCTGCATATTGAAGGAAATATAATCCTGGAGAGATCATAAAAACCCCGAAAACGGCGATAGCGAATTTTATTACCTACGGACAGAATTTTTCCGAATGTCATAAAGATAATTGGTATTTTTCTCTTCCTTTTGTTTTTAGTTATCTGTTTATTGCACGGTATTTACTTACTACCACTGGAATTATAATATATTGCGCCACAAATTTTATGGTATTTACCTACACAAATGATGAATCTTAAAACTTCTATAATCAAACCTTTGTATAAAAAAGATGACAAATTCAATATGAAAAACTACCGCCCTATAGCTTTAATTCCGGTTATAGCTAAAGTTTTTGAGAAAGTTATATATAATAAAGTATATAACTACTTTGAAGAAAATAACATATTTAGTGAAGAGCAGAAAGGTTTTCGTAAAAACATGTCAATTAATCTAGCAATCTATGAATTTTTAAGTCTTATATACCCCAGAGTCGATTCGAGAAACCCAGTCTATGCCTTATATATGGATATGTCGAAGGCTTTCGATTCGGTTGATCATAAGCTACTGCTCAGTAAGCTGGAAAAATATGGTATTAGGGGCAATTGCTTGGACTTGTTTCGATCTTACTTAAGTTATAGTACACAAATAACATGCATTAATAGAATATGTCCAAAAACTAAAGAAGAGACCAAATTCCGATCTGAACCTAGAGTAGTCACCTGTGGAGTACCTCAAGGTAGCATTTTAGGACCACTCCTCTTTCTAGTTTTCATCAATGACATACCAAAATGCATTAGTGACCGCATGATATTATTTGCGGATGATTGTACTATTGTATTCAACGATGCGGATATAATTAATGGCAGAATGAATGCAATAATCAGTTGGTTAGAGAATAATAAACTTTTAATAAATATTGACAAAACTAAAATTATGGAATTTAATCAAAGACGTAACAAAATATTGACGAACGGAATAGAATGTAAGGGTAAAGTTATCGACCCTACAGTTAGCACTAAGTTTTTAGGCCTCTATATTGACGATAATTTAAAATGGCAAAATCATATCGAATTTGTTTGCAATAAGCTCTCCCAATCGTCCTATAGCCTGTATCTATTATCACGAAAAGTAGGTCTTCAGTCTCTACTAGCATCCTATCATGGCTTTGTCGCTTCAAGATTGAGGTATGCAATTATATTCTGGGGCAACGGCCACAAATTGGGAAAGAGTGTTTAAATGTCAAAAGAGATGCATACGGGCAATGTGCTATCTGAAAAAAACCGACAGCTGTAAACCATATTTTCGTGACCTAAACCTATTGACGTTGCCGTCACTCTACATTTTTGAACTGGCTCTTTTCATTAGACAACACCCAAACCTATTCATTACTGTTATTAAAACGCGTAACCGTACACTGGTACGCGCGGCTAATCAACTATCCTTTAAAACGGCATTATACAGTAAAAGTGTTTTCCAAAGGGTACTAATTAAACAAGCTTCTTTTTAATAGCATTATTCGCCTCAGAAAATATATGTTACCTTCTCAATTACTAAGTCGGCCACAACCAATGCGCGTCTTAATAATAGTATCTCAGACACTAGTTATCTTATATGTAAGCAACTGTAAATATAACTCAGCATAGTGGTTATTTTTTAGCATCTAAATTTGTGGTATGCATTCAAATAGGAAGCTTCTAAAGTATTAATATATGACACCAAAATAGTAAGAATATTAGCCTCTAATTGCATAATTAAGTATGAATAAAATGTAACTCATCCTACATTAATCGATTGTTAAATGTACCTAAAATTGTCATCAAATAGTATAATTAAAGCCACTACATATTATTATTATTATGTATTACACATGAAATATTAAGGACACTCAGCCAGAGCGATGGTAGCCTATTGGTCTAGAACGCGCCCTCCATGCGGAGGGTCGATTTCTCTAGATTTTTCAAATCTATGTGCATATTTCTATATTTACCTCGGGGGTGAAGGAAAACATCGTGAGGCAACCTGCTCGTTTGGGATAGTTTCAGAAGCGTGTAATTTCTTGTAATTACCGGGCCCCCCAAATCCTGAATCATGATCAAAGCGTACCCTGGGCTCCAAAGCCCAGCTTTGGACTCAACCGGGAATTATACGCAAATATGAAGAACTATTAAGGACAGTCATAGTAAAACCATTTATTTATGCAAATCAATGTGTGTATTAATATGTGTAACAAGTACAATCATTTATAGAAAAGTAATTAATAAAAAGAAAATAAGGGCTTTGGTACAAGTATCGAATTGCGCTCTCTGATTGATGCAAATGGCCGGTTGCTGTCATGTCGCGCACTCGCGCCAAATCGTACAGTGGCTATTTTCACGATAAAAGAATATGAAGTATTATTTTACATGTTAAGTTATAATATATGATGTTGAGTATTGAAGCTTGAATACATAATTTTTGAGGAGTTTGTATTGAAGCTGTAAAACGTAATATGGTGATGAATTACAAATTTCGTGGCTGAGTTAGTAAATTAGTTTGCAATGTATAAATCAGAAGGACAAGGAAAATTAATTGTTGATACTGACTTGACGCTTTCTTTAACATTTTTAGTTGGCGTTGTAAAGAAGATGAATCAGTTAATTAAAGGCTATGTCAATTTCCCGGTGCTTAGTTAGTAAATTAGAAGATTGCGCGCGTGGCCAAATAAAAAATCTCTGGCCTTGTTTATTATTTCTCTTTTCCAAATGGCGCCAAAAGTTTATAATAAGATTCCTACCGCAATTAAAGAATGCGATCATTACATAACTTTTAAACATAAACTATTTCAATTCTTAAATGATAATGCCTTTTATTCGGTAAAAGAATTTCTGGATTTTAAATAGGGACTAAGTGCAGTAAAGTTTTTACTATATTATTATATTTTTAGGAAATAAACGAGTTGAAGGTTGTTAGGTATTTTTTTGTTTGTTTTAATCGATTTTATCTTAATTTAATTTTTATGACGTAAGCAATATATTGTTAATCTTGTTTTAATTGTTAATGACATGTTGATTTTAATGAATTTGGTAGCAACTGATTTATTTTCTTAATTATTTTGACATTTAAGTATCATTTAAGTATTCCCATCTCTGTTTAACATTCATACGCCAACGAGGCAGAACACGGTGTGACTTTAATAACTTTAATTAAGACCTTAATACCTACCTGTGCTTCATGAATAAATGATTTGTATTTGTATTTGTATTTGTATTTGTATTTAAATTTTCTCCCACTGGTGTCGCGAGTGTCCATGGGCGGCGGCAATCGCTTACCATCAGTAGATTCGTCTGCTCGTCTGCCACCAATCACATAAAAAAACTCTTTTTGCTAGCATAGTATAATCTGCCTGTTCTCTAAAATCAGTGCGTTTCTCACGTCATTTCCTACCACGCACAGTAAAACTGTGGAACCAGCTGTCATCCGTGGTGTTTCCGAACAGATACGACCTGGTGACCTTCAAGAAAAGGGTGTACTCCTTTCTTAAGAGCCGGCAACGCATATGTGATACCTCAAGTGTTGCAGATGTCCATGGGCGGCGGTGATCACTTTCCACCAGGTGTGCCGTCTGCTCGTTTGTCCGCTATAATGAAAAAAAAAAAATGCGTATAAAAGAGGTTTATGTAAATCGTACCTACTTATTTATTTTTTTCTGCGATTTTCCCAGTGATTACTTGCTACTTATTCCGTACACTGATATTTTCAGAATTTAGGTGGCGGATTGTTATCAATAGCTTTAAGTCCGATAGATTATAATGTAATGAAAATTGTGTGTTAAAATTGTAAATATTAGCACACCTTAGCGTAGGGGTCACAACGATTTATCGATAGTTATGACCTAATAATTAATAGTTAATTATAATTTATATCTAACATATCTTTGTTTTCTACTTCTGTTAGGGCAAACACATAACAGTCGCATAATTACAAACACACAGCTCTCGCTCGCACAAACATACCTAATGCATGCATTCACACGCACATACACACACAAACACACACACATTCTGATTATTTAAGAACTTCATGTTAAATATCAAATAAAAGAAAAAAAATATATATATATAAAATAATAATTCATTAGGAAATATATATATTTTTTTTTGAGATGGCTATAACTTACCTAGACCTGCAAATTTCGGTGGAGGGCGCTAACGAACGAAACGAAAAAAAAACTGTATGACAGCAGTTTTTTTTTAAAACTAGTGCAGCCGTTAACGTTCAACCGTATCTTATTACTATGTCGCCAATATCTTGTACCTATTTCTAAGATACCAGCTGTAACAATTTGTACCAATAAACTTTATATTATTATTATTATTATAATAACGAGTAGCTACCTTATAAACCTCCAACATAATTTATTTAGAACACCTGTGAATATTAACACATCATTTGTAACTTATTAGTATAAAATAGGTAGGAAGGTATTTGGTATATCTATTTATTTCATATCTATGTTTATTGTTTAATGTTATCAATTTAGGATACGAACTTGCAATACGGATGTTTTATACATCAGAAAATAACTTACTTATCACAAGCATAACAATATGAGTTGATGGCCTACAACGAAACCGTCCCGTAACTAATGAGAAATTAAGCAACGCATCCAAACAAAAGAAACCGTGTGCGTTTCTTTTGTTTGGATGCGTTCGTGTGAAGTGGAAATTTAGATCGTACGTGAATTCCGTTCCTGTTCTGTAGGACCTCAGATCCCAATATAAGTGGTTATGTAACTTACACATTTTATTAATGATGTACCTACTAGAAAACAAATATAGGGGAGTTAAAAGGTTGGCTGCGCACTTGTGACTACACTGGTGTTGCGGGTGTCCATGGGCGGCGGCAATCGCTTACCATCAGGTGATCCGTCTGCTCGTCTGCCACCTATGTCATTAAAAAAAAAAAACTAACACAACTTTCTTTATGATACTCCTCCATATGATACTCTTTCGCCGTGTGGTCCCCGGCAGAGTAGAATAGGCCACCCTCACTCTTACCGAGGTGTCGTAAAAGGCGACTAAGGTAAAGCTGCTAGCATGATCATCAGCGCCCAGAGAAGGAAAACTCTGCATTTATATCAAAACCTTCGCCAACCCGTCTGCCAAGCATGGTGAGTATGGCAATTACCCCTCATGTGATTGAGAGAGGCCCGTGCCCCAGTAATGGGAACTTAAATGGGCTGATGATGATGATGATGATGATGACAACTTTCTTTTATGGAAACAGATTTCATAGAGTCACCGGAATAAATGATAATTCTTGAACTACTAGCGGCTTAAGTCATTCGGTACTGCATATTTACTTAACTACATGAAACAAATACATTTTTTATGTGATAGGTGGCAGACGAGCAGACGGATTACCTGATGGTAAGCGAATGCCTCCGCCCATGGATACCCGCAACACCAGTGGAGTCACAAGTGCGCTGCTAACGTTCAACATTCATTTATTCATTAGTAATTCTGTTAAAGTGGTAACTAAATAAATATTTCACAACATCACATACATTGATCTGACTGCGAGATAGGTAGCTCATACACCTGTGTTGCGGATATCAGAACCAACAGCGAAATTACAAATATATACATTTAATACTTTTCTTTTGTAAATACATACTTATAATACATAGAAAACACCCAGACCAATACAAACAGACATGTTCATGCACACAAAAGTTTGTACTGTATGGGGATCGTACCCGCAACCCTTGCACCAGAGGCGGCGTTCAATACCACTGATCCAAACGGGTCGCCAACTAACTAGGGTAACTAAGATTTGTCGCTTCTATTTCATCATCATCATCATCATCAGCCCATTTAAGTCCCCACTGCTCGGGCACGGGCCTCCCTCAATCATATGAGGGGTAATTGCCATACTCACCACGCTTGGCAGGCGGGTTGGCGAGGGTTTTGATATAAATGCAGAGTTTTCCTTCTCTGGGTGCTGATGATCATGCCAGCAGCTTTACCTTAGTCGCCTTTTACGACACCTCGGTAAGAGTGAGGGTGGCCTATTCTACTCTGCCGGGGACCACACGGCTATATTATATACGCTTCTATTTGCCCCAACAAAAAAGATAGAGTTTACCATAGAGTTACAAAGTTTTCCTAATAACTACGGAAAAACAATCAGTTTATTAATTTCAGCTTTTATTCAAAAGTATGATTCAATTAAAACCATGTATTTATCGATTTACAAGCGGTATGCAAAACATGTTGTCCGACGAAGCTAGTTTGAATATTCCAGGGACAGCAGAAAATATGTATTAAAAGTGGGAGCAAATAAACAAACGCAAATTGTGCCAATTAACCGGTCACGTCGACAACTGCATACTTACGTTGCAAATAAATGCAGTTTTATTAACGCGACACAGACCAAACGCTTACAGAAGTATCTTAAAGTACTTTGAAGAGAGAGGTTTTGTCTAAAACCGAAGTATCTATTATCAGAGTAGAAGCAACGCTCCAACGTTTGAGGTTCTTATGAACAGAATAGGTTTTGCTTCCTATTTCAAAAGTGCTTAATGTATTAGTAGGTACAAATACTTCTTAACCTTTTCCAGAGGGTCCTTGTGAACTGAGCCAGTGATGATAAAATGAGACCTGCACTTCTTCTTCATTAGCATTCTTTCGCCCACCGTTGGGCATATTACCTCTCCGAAGCACCTCTACTGCGCGCGGTGATTAGTTTTGTTTATAACCTACACAAATTATATAATATATACAAAGATAGGTTATAAGGTTAGAGAAGATACATTTACAGGATACCACATACTGTGCATAGGTAACCACCATCAGTAAGGTACCGCTGCCTCAGGGTTGTGAAGGATACCTAGACGGTTTCGTATAATGCTTAGGTAGCAATAGAATTTACCAAATTCGGGATTCTGTCCTGGTCCAAGCGTCTGCTAAGCCGACTCGGCTTTGAATGCAACCGGGAGATTTGTAAGTAGCTATTTACAGATTGACCTTTCTGTATTCTAAAATTCTATTGGCTTGTTACCTTCACATATTATTGTCTGGATCAATAAACATCAGAACTGTGGCAATGTCTGACTGAAGCTATCTAATCTAACTACCTACTATAAAATGAAATTCTTATCGTAACTTATATCGGCATGGTATCACCCAACTTCGTGGTATCACCCCATGGGGGATAGATTAGGTACAATTAGCTAGTGCCGACATAATCACTAAGTGGTATAGTACTAAAACCTTGAAGCTTACCAAAACCATTTACCAATGTTGTCTAGGACAGCCTCTTTGGGTCTAGTTTAGTTTTTTATAATGTTTTTACTTATCTTGACAGGAGTTGTCATTCCTTTTTTGTTTGTTGTCTTGTTGTAAATATTAGAAAATGTGCTAATTTGGTTTGTATTTTTAATATGAATTATTTTAATATAGATAGATAGATAGATAGATAGATATTCTTTATTGCACAAAAATAAAATACAAGCATGATACAACAGCAACAGACAGTACAATAAGGCGGTCTTATCGCTTGTAGCGATTTCTTCCAGACAACCTTTGGGTAGAGGAAAGAGATATCGTATTCGTAATAATAAGGGAAGGCAGTGCAAAGTAGTTTAACAAATGAAATTGAGAATGGCAGAATTATACATTATTTTATATATTAATATTATTACATTACATAAATAATAATAAACAATACATACATACCAAATAATAATATATACATAGATAATTTATAACAAAAATTCAATAAAATATTTCTTATAGATAGGTATAAATGACCAGAGAGCAGACCACATAAAAAAAGGAAGAAGAGACAAGGAAAAAACAGTGTACCTATTTATAGAGATAGGAATATACTTATTCTTTCACTCTTTTCCGCGCGTTTTCTTTCGTCTGCCGCAGATGTCATTTTACCAACATGCCTAATTAGATTACCTAAGTCATTACTTAGGTAAGAACTTAAGTACTGTACAATTTGTGAAGTCGGAAAAAATTATAATTTTTGTAAACTATATCTAAAACCTGTGACTAAAACGATGATGATGGCTTATTTTTTAACCCCTGGGCACCCTCTCATCGTCCATAGTGGGGGTATCGTGTTGACGGGCTCGAAACCAGGTGACTTCCCGGAGACGTCTTGCACGGAGACTGGAGCTCGCCTGAACAGGCGGGCAGGATGCTGCCCCCCCTTAGTGACCTAGGGGGGGCGTTAGGTACGGCCGAGGGTGAGCAGCCGTCCCTAACGAGCTCTGGAAGTGACCGGCGCAATGCCGGCGTTGGTACCCCCGTACCGTGCGCCGGCTGGCCACCTCCTCCTCACCAAGGAGAGGAGAGAGACACGCATATTGTCGCCGTCTCCTCCCCCTCCTCGCACTTCGGAGCGCGTCGGCGGAAGGATCTTGCTCCCGCGCGCGCTCATTCGCTACATCACTAAGCGTTACACATAACCCTAATACCATTAGGTAATTCGCTCGAGCTGTCAGATTCTCACTGACATTGATTCGCGCGTAATTGCGTTAATTAATCACTTCGAGTAAAAGTGTATTCCATTTCCTAGTAAAATGCGTTTCATTGCTAATAGAAGGTACCTAAATAGGTACCTTTCATACTTGCTTTCGGAACCAAACATACCGACCTTCATAGAACCTGTCTATCGTACCTACCTAACGTACCTGAATCAACCGTGGGAGAGCCACGCTTCGGCATGAATGGGCCGGCTCAACCGGAGTGATACTACGGCCTCACAGAAAACCGTCGTGAAGCAGCACTGTGCTGTGTTTCGCTGCGTGAGTACCGGAGGCCCAATCTGAGGGAAAGGGGGGTTTTAGCGTTGGCAGCGCACTTGTGACTCCACTGATGTCACGGGTGTCTATGGGCGGACAATCACTTACCATCAGGTGATCCGTCTGCTCGACTGCCACCTATCAGATAAAAAAAATCACCTCGTACCTACCATTTAAAATTGTCATCTTTGAAAAAATTGACAGTGCAATATAGAATTAATTATGAATTATGAACCAATTTAGGTTTCGATCTTACCTAATCTTAAGCAATACTACGAATGCAAGCGTTATCTGAACTTAGTAGGGGTCGATTCTTGTCAAATCGATTCCGACTTTTTTCTCACTGCTGGGCAAAGACCTCCCCCAAACCTCTCCATTGTTCTCTATTTAACGCCATTTGTAATCTAGGGCTAATCTTGGGCAAAGTTATTCAGGTCGTCGCGCCATAGTTTTTTGGGCGTACCCCAAAGAGTAAGATAATAATACATTACATACAATACCTGTGACTTCTTTGACGTAGCAGGTGTCCATGGACGGAGGTAATCGCTTACTATCAGGTGATATGTCTGCTCGTCTGCCCCCTATATCATAAAAAAATACATAGTCTGCCTTTGTGTCCGACGAGTTGTCGTTGGGTAGCAATTTCAGCCCATCTTTCCGAGTCCATTCGAAAAATGTGACCCGCCCATTCCCTCTTCAATTTGGCAGTTTTCTTTCCAACATCAGTCACTTCCGGTTTTCCGGATTACTATATTAGGTATCATAATTCAAATCAAATAATCATATTAATCATAAAATGACACAATGATAAGTAGATAAAAAAACTGAATAATTTGAATGAGAATTTGAAATTCAGGTATTTTCGACTTATTCCGAGGAACTTCGGGTCCATTAACCAAGAGAATTGCCACCCTGGAGGTAGATACTTGCATTGCAGTGCACCGGGAAAATTAAGCCATCTAATTTGTATGACAGTGGGAACGTTGCATTCGCCAACCGATACAAATGTTCCAGATAAAGCGTTCATTTCGGTGGATAAGGTAGTTCGAGATATTTAACGAAGCTCTACTGAAAATCAGATATCAGAGCAGCCAATCTCAAATTAACCGCCACCAACACCAGGAAAAGGCATACCCACATATTAAAATTCACGGGAGGGTGTGCGTGCATATCTTTGTGAGCGCGTCGCTTACAATGATCAGAAGTCAGAGCGGAGTCGACGGCCTAGGATTTCTTCTTCATAAATAAATGCCATACGCTCATATACTGGAGTCCAAAGGATTTCTATGGTTCACCTACACCGGATCAGAACGCGCCTTTCATACGGGGGAACGTGGTTCGAATCCGAGCATGCAACTCTAGATTTTTCTGGATGGAAAATGGTGGATACCTACAATATTTGAGATAATGATTCTGAACGTGTAACCGTGATCCAGTTTGTCAGAGTTCCCTGTCTGAGGGTTGCGTAAGTCAGACAGCAGTCGTCGTCGTCGTCAGCCCATTTAAGTCCCCACTGCTGGGGCATGGGCCTCCCTCAATCACATGAGGGGTAATTGCCATACTCACCACGCTTGGCAGACGGGTTCGGCGAGGGTTTAGATATAAATGCAGAGTTTTCCTTCTCTGGGTGCTGATGATCATGCCAGCAGCTTTACCTTAGTCGCCTTTTACGACACCTCGGTAAGAGTGAGGGTGGCCTATTCTACTCTGCCGGCGACCACACGGCAGACAGCAGTCGCTTTACTGTAATTACCAGACTTCCCCAAATCCTAGATGATGGTCCAAGCTTACCCTAGGCTCCGAAGCGACAGCTTTGTAACCCAACTGGGAATTACACGCTAAGAAGAGGACCTACACACGCCGACGCGACGCGACTCGAGTGGGCGACCTTCCTTTTTTTGATCTCACAGGAGAAATGCAATTACGCATACCCGTTCACCGGGAGGTGGACGGGTTATGTGGGACTCCTCCCGTGTCGGCGAGGTCTATCAACTAAAACTTCTGGAGTGCTCCCGTCCTCGCCAGAGTGGGGAGGGGACATGAGAATCTAACTGAAAAGTCTCCTATACGTTCCTTCCCAGGCAAATGGATAGCCAGGAGCAATGAACCGTCCCTACGAGGCTGCAGAGGTAGTCAGTCAAATCCTATACGTTCCTTCCCAGGCAAAGACCCGCTTAGAGCGCAGGCCCGATACTGGGAGGAGTGATATGGATAGCCAGGAGTGCCGAACCGTCCCTACGAGGCTGCAGAGGAAGCCTGTGGAATGTCGGCGTCTCCTCCCCCTCCTTGCCCTTCGCCGCGCATCAGGCAGGCGCTCTGCGGCCTCCTTCTGCGACATCACGTCCTTGCAGAAGGAGGCGAAGGCCGTAAAGGCCAGCTCTGAGGCGAGCATCTTGCGTATCACGCCCGGGAGTAAGAGATCACTCCCGACTACATGCACTAGCACGTCTCGGTGTGGACCCCAGGTCCAACACTCGGCTAATAGTGTATGAAGTTCCGCGTCCTCTGGGGTTCCATATTCGCGGCAGGCCGGGGTCTCCTCCCTTTGGATTTGGTGCAGGTAAGAGCCGAAATAGCCATGACACGTAATTACCTGCACCATCCTGAACGAGAGGAACCCATGTTCCCTTTGCAAACAGCGGTTCTAGAACTGGAGCGAGAGCCTCAAAGGTCCGCTGGCCAAACTCTACCGAGTCCAGAGACTCGGTCCATTGCAGGACCAGTCTTTCCTGGGCCTCTCTCCTCGCTGCCTCACGTTCAATGAGGCAGGCACCTCTTGCTTTTTTGGCTGCCGTCCACTCGTAGATGGTCGATTTTTCTAACAGAACTCTGCCAGACGCAACCTGAGATGTGCTTTCCAAACCACGATGTAAAATTGCCAGTCACAACTTTTAAATTGTACAGAAAATTAATTAATTTACGGATAAATTCGGCTATCTGAATCGAACGCTGAATGAAACCCCACACATTCCGACAATGAAGTTGGACCCACTACACAATGGTCACTGCGCCCTCGAGCCTCGAAGCAACTCCTATTTCCTAATGTTAGGAAAAGATATAACCTAAGTAGGTAGTTTATTCTCAGCACGAATCAACAAACATCAAAGAAACTAACCCCTTATTCATGATTGAGGGGATCGAGTATTCTACTCAGGAAACATTTCTAAATTCTGCCCATCGAACCTCAGTCTACAAAGAACGGGGTTAGTAGGTACCTAGTAGGTAAGTACTTAAGATAACCATAGACTTACAAAGAAAACTTATGGGCCCCAACCAGTCTGAACTCTCAGAAATAGGATAGGCTCTTCTTGGACGCTTGGCAGAACAAGCGATTATTCACAAGGTACCTCAGGTAAGTATTAAAGTATCTATTTTATTACGGACTGTAATTCATCATCGCTATTAGCGATAGACCGCCTATGTTGTTTTAGTATAATAACTTAGACTAAGATCTGTAAATTTTGTGCAATAAAGTGTATATATCTATCTATCATCACCTCGGCGTGTCAATCCCGGTTGCGTCCAAAGCTGTTGCTATGGAAACCAGGGTAGTTTAGATTTAGCACATAGGGTAGGTTACGTTAGTAGGGTAGGTACTAGACTCCTTAAATCCTGGATTAAGGTCTGGTAATTACAATGAATCGACTGACCTCCGTAACCCTTAATTGAGGAACCGGACCAACTGAGTCATAGTTACCGACAAATGAACAAGCGAGTGACCTGATGGAAAGTAATCAACGCCGCCCTTGAACATTCGGCAAATCAGAATAGTTTCAAAAACTATCCGAAACGTGTAAGTTTCCTGATGATATTTTCGTATACCGCCGAACTAGTGGTAGAAATATGCACCTTTTCCCCTTCCCCCTGAATTGGGAAGCGCGCTTCACGCCGATTTTCTGTGAGATAGTGGCTATACCACTGCCTCCGGCCGAGACGGCTTATTCAACCTCTCAAGTAAAAACCCAATCTAGAGCTGGAGATTAAAATGCCTCATCCAAATTATCTAGAAATTGGTCTGGTTTCATTACCGGTATAGTGCATATTTACAGACGCGCAAACCTCAGAGTTTGATTCTGGCTTGTTGGGCTACTGTGGTCGAGTGTATTGGTTATTAGCTGATTCCGAATATCCGAGTTGCGCAGAGGGTCGACAGTTGGATGGAATTATTAACGCAAAACACAGATTTTGGGATTCAATGTTTCTAGCTGTGGTGAACACGTCACATCAGTAGGTACGGTAGTGGTGATTTAATACAGAAAATATCTAATTTCTGACTAAACCAGTTTTTCACGCTTTCTTGAATAAACAAAATCTAAGTCACAGCCGTGGCAGGCCTCCTACAAGGTGGACCGACGATCTGGTGAAGATCGCGGGAATCCATTGGATGCGGGAGGCATAGGACCGATCTGTGTGGAGAACATTGGGGGAGGCCTATGTCCAGCAGTGGACGTCTATTGGCTGAAAGGCAATATTGCTATCGTCGGTTCACCTTGTGGGGGCCTGCCACAGCTGTGACTTCCTGTACATGGCCTCCACTCGAGGACCTTTCCGCCCCAACGGCCGTCTGTTCTCCTCGCTATGTGCCCTGCCCATTGCCACTTGAGGCATGCAATCCTTTGGGCTGTCTGTGACCTTAGTTCTCCTGCGGATCTCATCATTTCTGATACGATCACGCAGGGAGACTCTCGAGCATAACCCTCTCCATTGCTCTCTGGGTGACTTTGAGCCTCCTTAATCGGCACATTGTAAGCGGCCACGTTTCGGTTCCGTATGTCATCACTGGCAACACACACTGCATTGAAGACTTTCGTCTTGAGACACTGCGGTAGCTATCCCATGTTCGTTTTCATTTGAGTTCAAAAAAAATAGTTTTTTTTATCAGATAGGCGGCAGACGAGCAGACTGATCGCCTGTTGTTAAGCTATTGCCGCCGCCCATAGACACCCGCGACACCAGTGGAGTCACAAGTGCGCTGCCAACCTTTAAACCCCACTTCCCCCGGAATGGGCCTCCAGTACTCTTTCGGCTTCACGGGTGTGAAACCGAAAGGTACCTCTGTGAGGCCGTGGTATCACCCCGGCCGAGCCTGCTCATTCATGGCGAAGCCATTTGAAACCACTTGTAAGCGTTGCTTTCGAAATAAACAAACACTGAAGGTATTAGCAGTATAAGGTAGACCTACTTACTGTCTCAGCTTCCTACCTACCTACCTAGGTACTGTCTTTTCTCTATTTTGGGGAATGCAACCCAAGGGTGTATAGGAGTATTAGGATTTACTTAAAGTAGATAATGCTTTTCTTTTTGGACTATTGGCTAACGCTTGACCACAATCGCACCTGATGGGAAGCGACGATGAGGTCTAGCCTAGGATAATACGTGTTTGCCTAAAAGATGCCTGTTCACTGTTGCATTAAAGATGTCCAAATTATTGAGAAGTCAATAAAAACACCCGAATAATTTGATTAAAACCTAAGAAGTACGTAAGGTTTTTAATTTAGTTTTTTGCTTACTATTCGATTATTGCTAATATCACCTTCCTAAGTTCTGTGGAACGGTTTGCCTGCGGGAGTATATCCCGACGACTATGACTTAGGGACATTCAAGAGAAGAGCGTACTCTTTTTTAAAAAGGCCGGCAACGCATTATCGATCTCTCTGATTTCGCGGATGTGAATGGGCGGCGATGATTACTTTCCATCAAGTGACTCGCTTGATCGTTTGTCGCCTCTAGCATAAAAAAAAATTACACTAAGGTCGGATTCGATCAATCTTTATTCGTGGATAATTTCTAGGATACAACGTGAGATTTGTATTGAATGACAGCGCTATACCATAGATTTTGTATCGGGTTGATTGGTCGAATCGGTCCTTAAGTTAAATTAAAGTTTCGGTCGAATCGAGCCCTAATATTGTCCTGTGTCAAGTTGATCGTGAAATATAGAGCACTCTGTTCCAATTAGGCACTAACGAAGCCAAGACGGGATGGTTAATTATTCATAAATTCAAACTAGAACTCGATCTGCAGACGGGGCGTGCGTTATATTGGATAGGTATTGTCTTCTGTTCCTAGATGTAGATGTAGTGTACGGGCCAACCGCACATACCTAATTTTATCATATTGTTATATTTTTCACTTGACCTAGATTAATCGTACGTTGTTTTACGTCACTCACAAGTATTTCTTACAACTGACCGGATGGCGCAATTGGTAGTGACCCTGCCTCTTACGCTAAAGGTCGTGGGTTCGATCCCCACCCTGGACAAACATTCGTGCGATGAACACTTGTGATTGTTCGGTGTCTGGGTGTAATATATGTATTTAAGTATATATTTGTGTTCCTCTGTTGTCTGATATCTGTAACACAAGTGCTTAAGCTACTTAGTACGGAATCAGGTCAACGTATGAGATGTTGTGGGAATTATTATTATTATTATTATTAACTAAGCAATTTCATTTTAAATAGCAATAAATCAGTGTTCAACCAACGCTCTACGGGTCGGTAGCTCTCTTCGGAGTCACCACCCCTCAGCATCCCTATTAGCATCCGTGTGTGGTATATACCATACATGTAGGTACTTACCAATTTATCTTCCAACACCTAACTGGATCGTTCGCTAGATAAACGTAATTCGTGCTACAATTCGAATAACAGTTAAGTTGCGACGTTTTAACCCCAGCCAGTAAATCGCTGCTGTAGAGGCTCAGGCCTATTATCACGCAGAGCGATGATAAAATAATCACCCTTAGTAAAATACCGACCTAACTCAAAATTGTTGATATTTTTATAGCAATTCTTTGCAATTTATTCTTGAGTAGTCTTGAGTAAATAACGCACTTCAAATTTCATCTCGTGTTCCTATGTGAGTGTACCTATTTACTTAACTCAAAATTGTTGTTAGATGACCTTTCATCCCTGGATTTTAGCCGATACTGTTTCACTTAGCATCTATATTAAAATTTCGAGTTAGGTCGGTATTTTACTAAGGGTGCTTAGTAAATAATTGATTCCTAAAATAAGTCATTTTGAAGCATCGTTATTTTTTATTATGTGATAGGTGGGTCTGCCACTTATCTCATAATAAAAAATCAGAGCAGACGCATCGCTTGATGACAGAGTCACAAGTGCGTTGCCAACCATTTAACCCCCCTTTCCCCCGGATTGGGCCTCCGGTAACCTCACTCACGTTACGAAACACAACAGTGCTGCTATACGCTGGTTTTTGGTGATGCCTTGGTATCACTCCGATCGAGTCGGCCCATTCATGGCGAAGCGTGGCTCTCCCACGGTCAAAAAGTTTAATATTTACTTGCAAGCGTTGCTTTCGAAATAAACTAACACTGTAGATATTAGCAGTACCTATAAGGTAGACCTACTTTCTCAACTTCCTATCTCCCTACCTAGGTACTGTCTTCTCTCTATTTTGGGGAATGTAACGCCCTTACCGAGGTGTCGTAAAAGGCGACTAAGGTAAAGCTGCAGGCATGATCATCAGCACCCAGAGAAGGAAAACTCTGCATTTATATCAAAACCCTCGCCAACCCGTCTGCGAAGCGTAATGAGTATGGCAACTACCCTTCATGTGATTGAGGGAGGCCCGTGCCCCAGCAATGGGGACTTAAATGGGCTGACGATGATGATGATGAACGCAAGGTTTTCTGTGATGCCGTGGTATCACTCCGATCGAGCCGAAGCGTGGCTCTCCCACGGTCATCGTGATGATAAGGACCTTTTTTTAGAAACGACTACCCGAACTATTCTTATTCTGCAACCAACCTTTAAATTATGTTTCCCTGCTATAAAAACCAGATTAACTTTTCATCTTCTATTAGCTTCATCGACAAAAAAATCTCTCTTAACAAAACTTTTTAGAAAACGTAGACCTCCTGCCAACTTGAAGTGAATTTGACATTTCTTTTAGAATCCAAAGATAATAAAACCACGTTCAGAATCAAAATAGACCAAATCCCGAGACAATATTTAAATTATGGTCTCGATGCATCCCAATAGCAAGAATGGTGAGTTCAGATGATCAGTAGAACATTGTCATCTATCACTGGGAAGCCATGCTTCTGCCCAGTAGACAAGGGGCCTAGAGGCAACTCCTGTTCTTGCCGGGAGGGCACACCATGCGCGGGATGCAAGAATAAGAAGGTCATCAAGTAATTACCTACCTTTTCATTCCTTGCGTTTAGACTAAGTTTGAGCTGAGGGACGGTTTGTGAAGGTCCATGTACTTTTACGTTCAGGCAAAGTATAAAAGGTAAAAATTAGAACTACATCTAAACCATATAGCCTCACTTTAGAAAATAGATAATAATAATATCCTCTCATATCTATCAGCCACTTACGCAGGATATATATTTATATTTTTTAATAGGTAGGCAGACGAACAGACGGATCACCTGATGGTAAGCAATTGCCGCCGCCCATGGACACCCCCGACAGCAGTGGAGTGACAAGTGCGCTGCCAACCTTTAAACCCTCCCTATCCCCCGGATTGGGCCTCCGGTACCCTCACTCACGCAGCGAAACAGCACAGTGCTGCTTCACGCCGGTTTTCTGTGAGATATTATAGTGTTCAAGTGTGTGCGCAAACACAAGTGCACTCTCTATTCCCTTGCCCTCATATTCGGATGGGACACGACCGGAGAGGGATGCTTTCCGAGGCACGGAGGTACAAGACCGCCAAACTTCCAGACTCCTGAGAATTTCTTAACAGTAAAACTCAGGAACAAAGTTGATTCGGGACGTCTAGCAGGCACAGATACGTAACCATGAGCGACCTGGTTTAATCCTTGAGTTTTGATTGCTTAATTACCAGACTTGCCAAATCCTCACAAATGGGATCATGGTCTAATTTAGTAATGAGCGTCCTCTCCCATATTGCAGTGCCCTCCCGGGTCTATAGTGATACCTACATTTGTTATGAACCAACTAATTAGGCCACCCTCACTCTTACCGAGGTTTAGTAAAAGGCGACTAAGGTAAAGCTGCTGGCATGATCAACAGCACCCAGAGAAGGAAAACTCTGCATTTATATCAAAACCCTCGCCAACCCGTCTGCCAAGCGTGGTGGCAATTACCCCTCATGTGATTGAGGGAGGCCCGTGCCCCAGCAGTGGAGACTTAAATGGGCTGACGATGAACTAATTATGTAACCTATAGATGCAATAAAGATATTGAGTATGTATTGAGTATTGGTCAATCCGTAGATACCCCGTACCTACCTATTGAAATGGGATTCATCACTGGGCGAAAGAAGATATATTAATGTGATGTAAACAAACTGTCTTCATTATTCCAGACCTACTATCTATTTGGAGGAACCACGGAAACTGCCAGTGCCGATAGTAATAACCCATTACCGACATAAGCCCCCCACTGTTGTAAATAGAGCCACGGCGAGCCGCCGGCCGTTTTGGCAGAAAAAAGATGCGCCGCCATGCCTAAAACTAACTATATGCAGGTGGTTCAGGAAAAGGAAAGCTTTAAAAGAGTTGAAAGAGGAAAATGAGAAGAATAGGGAGAGATTGAAATGGGACCCAGAAGCAAGAGCTCAAAAGAAACAAGAATACGAATTTTTCCAGCAATTATATAAGCAACGGGATGAGGAATATCAACGAAAAAAGAATGAAGAAGCAGCATGTCACCATTATATAAAACCTAAAAAGGAAAAAGCAGTCAAACTTAAAAAAGAAAAAAAAACTAAACCTAAAAAAGAGAAGCGTGTTAAAGAAAAAGTTTATAAACCTAAAAAAGAAAAAATAGTTAAAGAAAAAGTTTATAAGCCAAAGAATGAAAATATTCATAACCTCAAAGAAAGTTTCAGTACAGTGAAAGAGAAACGATATACAGTAAAGACAGCTTATGCTAGGCCGCGAGCCATATCCAAAGGAGCGTCTGTAAGGACATAGTAAGTTTTACACTTTGTATTCACTTAAGTTTCAGCCTTTAGACCCGACGGCTGTCTACACCCAAAACCTAGTAAGAGACATTTATTTTCACAAATTAAAAATTATTTAGATGGCAAAAGCCATTATACAGTTGATGATTATTTAAATTACAAGAACTTGTGGAAATAATAAGGTAATGATAGGTTCGCCTGCACCTTAGACATTGTAATGGATATATTTATTGTTGGACATGAAATTGACTTATTTATGCGAGTAATATAGTAATAATATTGTACCTACCTAATAAAATTTTTGGCGATTAAGAGAGTAACTGGCGAGTTTCTTGTCGGATCTTCTCGTCAGAATCAACTTTCCGATTCCGGTGGTATAATCACATAAAATATGTTTATCCATTTCTTAGTACATTTTATGTATCGACATATATGTAATTACATGTATATTATACTAACAAATAAATATGTAGTTGTAATTTTAATGTATGACGACTTGAAAGTGCTGTATGTATACAAGCCTATGCAAATAAAGATATTTTGAATTGAATTGAATTCAAACACGTTTTTTAAAATCAATATTTTAAAAATTTTTTGCTACGTCTACTGCAAAAACATTTCTATCTTAAGGCGACGGGTAGCCCTAACTAGCGACACCATTCGTTTCTAATTGTTAGCTAATAAACCGGATCTTTTTTAAAGTATTTCGGGGTTACAACCTCTCGGCAAACACTTATACTGTTTATTAAATAACCATGCACAAATGTTGGGTTTGTTTTGTACGCGAAAAATTGAAACACGCTAAAAGTGGCCGCTTTTGGCGGTAATCAATTTTTCGCGTACATAAACGGAGCCAACATTTGTGCATGGTTAATTCATAAATAGTATAAGTGTTTGCCGAGAGGTTGTAACCCCGAAATAGTTTAAAATAGATCCGGTTTAGTAGCTAACAATTAAAAACGAATGGTGTCGCTAGTTAGGGCTATCCGTCGCCTTAAATAGAATCAGAGATATGAACTCAAACATAGCAAGTGCCATTCGCACTCGGAGGGTCGGAGGTTACAAAATCAAAAAGCTACCAATTAACATTTCCAAGAATGAACTTACTAGGCTTTTGATTTAGAAAACTACCGAAGTATAGAACAAGATTACCAAATCGTACCCATAGCAAAGTACAGTAATAAGAGCAACACGGCGTGTTGCCCTAATTAAGATTCAGCTAATTCGATTCGATCGTAAATAGCCTTTCGGGGACATAGGGACTAAAAGTAGGATCAGTAAGCCCCTATGTGGTTACCGCGAATACATCTGACAGATTTCATTAACGATCTCAAACATAAACAGAACTCCAGCTGGCAAGCCAAATGGGGGCACTACTGGCTCTGTTTGTCTTTAGCTAAGTGTTTAATTTGCGATGATAATAAATGGGGGATATTGGAGCATTAAGTGTTGTTTTGCTTGCGTAGTAAAGGTTTGCTTTTGGTCCACTTTTTAAGGTAGCTATAACTTTTTAACTTTTGAGTTGCACGAACACTTTATCCCTTTCTAAGTTAACTTTATGATAGAGATAACAAAAGTTGCTATGCTAACAAAAGTATGTTTGGTAGAATTGATAGATAAAGAAGTGTTAAACTATTTACCGATATGTATCTACACCCTGTTATGTTACATTCGATTGACGATAGAATGGTCGTTTACTGTGTCGACCATTTTATCGTCAATCGAATATACGTATGTTTATGACTGCAACACACACATCCAAGTTTAGATCGACGCTATCGTGACGGGTAGGGCACACTAGCGACGCCAATCGATTTTAATGTTTAGCTACTAAACCGGTTCTTTTGTAAACAATTTCGGGGTTACAACCTCTAGGCAAACACTTATACTATTTATTAAATAACCATGCACAAATGTTGGGTCCAACGCGTACGCGAAAAATTGATTAACGCCAAAAGCGGCCACTTTTGGCGTGAATCATTTTTTTCTCGTACAAAAACGGTTTAGTAGCTAAACATTAAAATCGATTGGCGTCGCTAGTGTGCCCTACCCGTCATCTTAAGGAAGTTCCCATGCAATGCTATACCAATAGGGTTGCCATACATTATGACGTTAGCGGCTGTGGCGCCACCTTTTATTTTCACGACTTTATTGACAAACTATATCAATGATTTACAGATTTATTCTAAAATTTCCTTTTCAGCAATCGGCACCTATCATTGACCGAACGTTTCGTCAACTCTTTCTACCGGTTCTGCTGCCAGCTTTACTGTTGTTTCACCGTCCTCTTCCTTGTTGGAGTTGCAGTCATAGTTCTCATATAGACCGCCCATGAAGGAAGCATGTCCAATTAAATTTATAATGTATTGTACAGTGCAGTTCTTGTCAAATAAATTATTATGAGACATATTTTCCTGTGTCTTAATGCCAGAGTAACTGTAAACCACTTCCCAAATGGAATTAGATATGAACAAGGGACCTTCTGCGACTTCGTACGCGTGGACTGAGACCCTTCAGCCGCCTAGGAAACCAAGTTTCGAAACTAGTTTCTAAGAATAACGATTCTTCTTTCGAAATTGGTTTCCATGTATAAATTATGTTTCTTATCTCGAAACTAGTTTCGAAAACAGAATATTTCCTCATTCGAAACCGTCAATTAAAAACCCGTGCCGGATTGATAGATTTCTAAATATACACGTGCACCAAACTATTTAGGTGCCTTACTTCAAAAACAGGACTTTCATACAAGTACAAATTTCCAACTCCCGATTTACCGCCTTCGGGGCGGAGTGTCGGAAAATCTGTTTTCAGCGGTAATTATAGTTAATTATAGTTGTCAATGCCCTATTTATGAAACCCACCGCAAATGCAAATTCGTATGTGATATATTATATATTATTTGGTCCTCCACGCCGGATACAAAAGCTAGTTATAATATTAATGATTAACTACCACACTCAGCAACGTCTTTTAAGCTAAGTATTCATTAACCTATTTTTAGATAGTCTTCATGCGTAAAATACGTGTCAATATTTTTTCTTAAATAACCAATAAAGTTAATTTGACGTGTCTAAGTGGGGCAGTTAAGTGATTTATAACAAAAAGAAATGTCAATATTAAAATAATCTTTAATCACAATAACCGTATAAATATGCATTACATATTATTTTCATATCCATAGTAAAGTAACTAGCGGTTCACGTTGATAACATTGGACACTAAAAGTTGCAGTTCAATAATATACTATTCCCACCATGTTAACATTCATTGATTATTATATGACTATACTTAACAATTTTTTTTTATTTTTTTTTTTATATGAGCGGTGCCAGACGAGCAGCCGATCACCTGATGGTAAGCAATTCCGCCGCCCATGGACACCCGCAACACCAGTGGAGTCACAAGTGCGCTGCCAACCTTTTCCCCTTCCCCCCCATTGGCCCTCCGGTAACCTCACTCACACGGCGAAACACAGCGCAGGCGCTGCTTCACGCCGGTCTTCTGTGAGGCAGTGGTATCACTCCGGTCGAGCCGGCCCATTCATGCCTAAGCGTGGCTCTCCCACATTGAGAATCAGATCATGATCTATGGAAATATAATTGCACCACTGCACTTTCTGCATGACCCAAAGGTTGTTTAGTAGAGAATACTCTTGGCATTAAGTTCGCATCATTGTATCAAAATTTGTGCAATAAAGTTTTAAATAAATAAATAAATAATTTCCCCAAATGCTGCAAAAGTAACAAATAACACCACCCACCTTATTACAAATCGCGATCTAAAATTACTAAGGTACTATCCCGCTCATGTCATCCCGTTCCAACACGCAGTGTTAAAAGGGGCTGGCACGAGTTTTGTTCCGGGACCATCCTTAGTTCACGATTTGTAATAAGCGGGGAGGTTTCTAAATTTCACAGGACTGCTACTGTTAGTGACATCCCTCAAATGACGCGAGTAAAAATTGATTTACGTCGCAGATTTAGAAAAAAACTGACTGTATTTTTTTCTTGTATTTTGCACCCTATGAGCTGCGAACAAATTAGTATCCAATACTAAATCACATCAACTCTCATTCAATCTTTGTATCGAGGCACTTAAAGAACAATTGGTTAACTAACAGTCACGTTCTTAAAATTAAATAATAACAAGTAATAAGATGTTACTACTATTAAATACACATACATATAATAGGTAAATGAATTATGCTATTCATAATTAAAGCGTCAAGTTATTATAAATTGACAATATTATATTTTAATACCCTAAATGTACACTAAGCCAAATCGAAGCCAGACCCTGCCAGACCATTGTATCATACAACCATTCTCAATTAAGGTGGCAAAGGTAGGGCACACTAGCGACGCCAATATAATTAATAAAATAATTTTTAGCTATTAAACCGGTCCTATTTTAAACAATTTTAGGGTTACAACCTCTTGGCAAACACTTATACTATTTATCAAAAAACCCTGCACAAATGTTGGGTCTAACGCGTACGCGAAAAATTTACTCACACCAAAAGCGGCCACTTTTGGTGTGAATTAATTTTTCGCGTACAAAAACGGACCCAACATTTGTGCATGGTTATTTAATAAATAGTATAAGTGTTTGCAGAGACGTTGTAACCCCGAAATTGTTTAAAATAGATCCGGTTATGTAGCTAAAAGTTAAAATCGATTGGCGTCGCTAATGTGCCCTGCCCGGCACCTTAATGGTACATATAATGGGGACTAACGTGTGTAAAAAATCCGCTAGGTAGCGCACTAATAGAACGGAGGTCTATCTACAATGTGATTGTTTATTTTTCAACGTGATATGTCAAAATGTCAATTTGACGAACGAAACAACCGCTGTTGAAGTTGGATCTCAGTCCAACAGTACGCCATCTAGCGGTTTTTTCACACAAGATAGCCTACAGTCTGACGAATTTTTCATGTTCGTAAAATTTACTTTTAATCTGTTTACAGATTTTACAATTTCATCCACCTTATTAGAAAACGAGATTGAAAATTACTACCGTACTTTCTCATGCCATGCCGTTCTAACACGCAATGTTAAAAGAGACTGGAACGAGTTTAGTTCCGGAACTATCTTTATATCAGGGTTTTGTAATAAGGGGTATGTGTTTATAGAATAAGTAGTACTAACACATTTACACTTGCTCACTATAATATATCCTGCGAACGAGTTTGATCGTTGAGATTGGCAGCCGTAGCCGTTATCGGCTGGAGGATATTATTAAGTAGTACTAAGTAGGTCTGGCTTACATTTTTCACTGGCTATAACTAGTGTTTTTGATGATTATCATCAGCATCACAGCCTATAATGTGATGTAAGTAGATATATTACAAATGGGAGGTACCCTTAGTAGCAAGCTTATCTATGGATGTTTTAGACATATTTACATGAAGAACACTCACTAAAACTGGACCGAAAATTCTATGGACGTGTTACGTAAGCAACCTACATGAGATAAAAAGATTTAATCTTGTGGTACATTAGAATAAAAAACCTTGTAAAGATAAGTATACAGTCGCAAACTTAAGGGCCGGATTCTGAATTGAGAATTTGAAGTTAATCACGACTTGAACACAAAATTTGACAGCTGAAATATGGCTAAGCTGTCAAAGTTCGTGCTCAAGGCGTGCTTAACTTCAAATTCTCAATTCAGAAACCGGCCCTACATTAGAACCTATTTTTTAAACAATATTTTATGTTATTCCATCGCAAACACGATAGCCATTTCTGTTTAGTTTAAGTTTTAAAAAAATATTTAACCCGATTAACTAAACAAAGTATAGCTTTAATATCTTTAATGGGATCTAAATTAAAGTGCGCGACTGTACTTGCAAGATTTATGAATATAGCGCTATGAAAATGAGCTAAAAGGTAAGTTTTTCAGAAAGATCATTATTTAGTAAATGCCGTAAAGGTATAGGTTAAATTATTGTATAAATTAGAAGTCATGCCGTTACTTACAGAGCGAATGAGATCAATAGTCCGGGTCTAGTAATTTCGATCTTGTTAGAGTGAGATAGATTGAAGGTACTCATACCCATAAATTCAAGGAGTAATTCTGTATCATCCATCCTTGTCTATCTACATTGCTTGAGGATCCATACTGTGGACTCTTACCATAACGGTAATTTGGTTTTGGTTTCCATACGCGATTTTCAAATAGAAACTACAGCTCTGTTTCTCGTATCTGAAATACTTTTTCCGACTCAATATTTTCCTTTTCAATAATCACTTTCTTACTGTCTATATCCTCCTCTTTGAGACTCGAACTGGCACACCTTTTCCTACTAGGACTCTTATCACATACAATATTGTTTATATTCTTCAGCGGTGATCGCAAACTCGATTCCTTATCGACGACCAAATTGCTAATCGATAACGTGAGATCCGACGGAACATTGCCATCGAGGCAATAGAGGAGTGAATCGGTGATTTTATCGCTCGATAAATCTGTATCGGTCGATTTGTTCAGAATCGATAAATCTATCGGAGTAGCTGTTAAAACCGAGCGACTAAGTAGGTATTCTCGGAATGGTTCGGTGAGCGATTTGGTTTTCTGTTCCATCTCGTGGGAGGTTTTGAAGGTGGGTATTAGGTCGTGGGTCGTGTTGAGGTCGTGTGGGTAGTGGGGTCGCTCGTGGCTGGTGACGAAGCGGGTGTTCTCGGAACGGAGAGGGCTGACGTCACCGACGGAGAGAGAACGCGCGTCGAATGGCTTTGGCGGTAGCGATGCGTTCGAATGGTGAGATCTGAAGTGAAAAAATTGCATTATTATATTTCAAACTCAAACTCAAATAGTGCATTCATGAATGTAAAATATTCTATGTATTATAAGTATGTTTTTACAAAAGAACAGTATTATATGTATATATTTGTAATGGACAACATTTCATATTTTTAACATGTCCATATTGTTTTTTTATATGAAAATAGACATAAAATGAACGGACCCATATTTTTTCTTTTTTCAAAATTTGTCCATTTTCATGGATAAAATATTTATTAAAATTCTTTATATTCTAAATAGACGTAAGCGCCAAATGACGTCATCGGACGGCTGAATACAGCGATATTCCTTTGCTTATCATTGTTTTAATAAAAAAAGGTACTACTGTCAAAGGTAAATAATACTAGTGTCAACATTGTCAACGTCATTCATTCATTCAACGTTGACAAGTTGTCTTTTTTTTTGACAGTTGCATGTCATGGGTTTGGTATTTCGTAAATTTAAAACTATAATGTGCTAAAGCAAAGAAATATTTTACATTCTGCCGTCCGATGACGTCATCTTACGTTTTTTAGTTTTTAATTTTTTTCTCAGTAAATAAGCAATATAAAAAATTAATAAATATATATTCGCGCAGCGGAAAAGTAAATAAAGAAATGGTATTTTTTGTTTCAGAGCTTAGCAATTTTGAAATGTTGTCCATTCCGCTGTTGGTTTTGATATCCTTAACACAGGTGTTTGAGCCTACCTACCTATCACGGAGTCAGATCAACGTATGTGATGTTGTGAAATATTTATTTATGTGAAATAAGATCTTTATATTTTAGTTTTTTTTACTACCGCGTACCGTGGGAGAGCCACGCTTCGGCATAAATGGGCGGGCTCGACCGGAGTGATACCACGGCCTCACAGAAAACCAGCGTGAATCTGCACTGTGCTATGTTTCGCAGCATGTGTAAAGGTACCGGAGGCCCAATCCGGGGGAAGGGGGTTTAAAGGTTGGCAGCGTACTTGCGACTCCACTCGTGTCGCGGGTGTACATGGGCGGCGGCAATCGCTTACCATCACTGTGCTTTTCTGCCAACTATCACATAAAAAGAAAAAAGATTTATGATTTTAAACTGTATTAGAAATGACAGCAACAAGGCTCGTTTGGCCGATGGCTAAAATTTGAACTAAGCTTTCTTTTTAGGAAGGTCCACTTACGGCTTTTTAACGTGGGTGTGCCACGCTTCGTCACGAATGGGCAGACTCGACCGGAGTGACACCACGGTCTCACAAAGAATCCGCGTATAGCAGCGCCTACGTTGGTACACTGAGCGAGTTAGGGCACTGGAGGCCGAATCGGGAGAAGGGGTGTCAGTTCTCCCGCGATGATATCTGCCTAAAGCCTACCAAGTACCAACCTTTCACACGAGAAAGTAGATCTGGACAGCATATCCTCGTCTTCAGAGGACACGAAGTCGCTATCGTTCTTCGGCGACATGGACTGGAACATCGGATCCGGCGGGACATCCGCCTCCTTCTTCTCGCTGGTCTCCGGAAGGACTGTCGCGCTGCTCCGAAGTTATTATCAGCGGCTTGCGAGAACGCGGCGTCATTATAGACTCCTGGGTGTATAACATATTCATCAGTGGAAATAATATCAATTTATGATTAAAAATAAACACTAAACTATAAACTACGAGTAGCCCGCCCTCATTTTGTTTCGAGAATTCACTTTGTACAATGACACGAAGTGTTAAAATTTCTACGAAAAAAACCGCCTTCAAAAACCATGAACTAAAAAGTGTAAAATACGGCCACGGCCTCACTGAAAACCGGCGTGAAGCAGCACTGTGTTGTGTTTCGCTGCGTGAGTATACCGGCTGAAGGGTACCGGAGGCCCAACCCCATGGAAAGGGGGGTTTAAAGGTTGGCAGCGCACTTGTGACTACTGGTGTCGCGGGTGTCCATGGGCGGCGGCAATCACTTACCATCAGGTGATCTGTCTGCTCGTCTGCCACCTATCATATAAAAAAATGGGACACAAAAGGAACCCCCCTTTTTTCCTAGGGAAGTAGTAAGAAAGGATTTTCGTAAATTCATCTCCTAAGGGTTTGAAACGAGTTCAAAGTACCAAAAAACAAAACACTAAAAAGCATTAAAATAAAATTTCTACGAAAAAAAAACCGCCTTTGAAAACCATGAACTAAAAACCTTTAGATCAGTCAGTCTGTCAACTTTCGCGTATATTAGATTTCGAAGATCTTAAAAATTCGATTTCAGTCCTACAGCACAGCCATCTAGCGGATTTCATAGTTTTCATACACTCAATAGCCTTCATTCATATTGATCAAATGTTCTCAAACTAAGACATTGTACTATGAGTACTACTAGACGATAGATATCCCGCGATATCTCCCAGCGCATCCAGACCCCGAGACAATTTATAAAGATCCGACCGGGAATTGAACCCTTCGTTCATTCGGTACGGGTTAGCCAATGCGACATCGAAGTCATCAAACTTATTGGTAACCGAATTACTGATACATGTCCAAATGAGAATTCCTAATAAGCTGTAGCTGTTTTGCTTTTGAGTTGGTAATCACCATCATCATCATCAGCAAGTCCACTGCTGGACGTAAGCCTCTTCAATTGTCCGATTTCGTAATATTTACATATTAATTTTAAAATACTTTTGAAGATTATTCAACTACGGTATAAAAAAAAACTGTTTTACAGTTATTAAAATAGAAGAGATAAAATTTCCAGGCATCAGAATAGTCAAAACAGTTAATATCATTCTTCATTCACAAACCATTAAAATTAGACATGAACACAAAATGTTAAAGCATGACAAGTAAAGCGTGCCACATGAACAAACCTGCATCGCCTTCGACAGCTTCTGTGTGGACTTCGTTATGGGCGACATCGACGCACGCCTGAAGTTCACGAACGGGGTCGAACACTCCTCGAACACAACCACCTCAGAAATGCCCGGGGTACTCGTCAAATACTGCAGTTTCACGTCCCTCTCTAGCTCCATCTCTTTTACACTTCGCTTCTTCGGAGTATCAACTATCGGACTCTTGTCCTCCGGGTGCGAAACGTCCGAATCCTGATCTTCGAAACACGAAACACACGATGTAGGCGTCCCTCGTATAACAGCATTCCGTTTCTGGTACTTCTTATTCAGATTCTGGGACGCAGATAAAATCTTCGAACGGAACAACCTAGTCCCGCGCTTCTTCGTGTTTTTAGGCGTTTCCTCCGAATCTAGAACACTCAAATTCGGCTCCGACACAAACTTCGGACTCAGCTTTCGAGATCTGTTCAACGCACCCTCCGATAGAGTACTCTCGTTGCTCGCATCCGATTCGTAATCTTCATTGTCGTCCAGAGACTCCGTACTGGCTATTTTGTTGGCCAAATTCTTTAGAACAATGTTCTTGTGCGACACATCGACTTTACTGTCGTCCGTGAAACGTAACTTCCCTTTGCTTGATTTCTGTAAATAGCGCATGCGTTTAGCAAGTGACAGAAAGTTAGGGACAGAGAGAGAGACACACAGACAAATGACTGAGATAGAGAAGTTTTTGATACGACACGATGCATGGTTATATTGGATTTGAATAGGATACTTGACTTATCTTTAGATCTATCTTATATAGCAAAACAAGGTCCCGAAGGGGGGCTATCGCGTGCGAAAAATCTGCAAGATGGCGTACTATAGGCCTGAGATCCATCTACAAGGTGATTGAGTATTTTTATACGTGATAAGTCAAATTGTCAATTAACGAATAAATCATCCAATGATGTTGAAGTTGGGCCTCGGTTCACAGGCACGCCATCTAGCGGATATTTCACACGCGATAGCCCCCATTACGATGGCTCCACTTATTTTCAAATACTTGTTAATTTTTAATTTTAATTAACATAATCTCTTACACTGAAATATTCTGCGTGTGATGAAATGCGAATATAATATCTATGATTATGACAAGAGCTAAAAGAGCAAATTATATTATGATTGTTATAGCGATTTAATTTACTAGTAAATAAAGTAAGGCCCGATTCGACCCATCTTCATCCAAGAATAAATCGATAGTATAGTGCCGTCGAACCATACCACACATAGTGATAAGATAAAAGATAAAGAAATCTTCATTCAATTTTGGTCCATACAGAACACTTATGAGTGTGTCTATACAGAACACGTATGTGTTATACACATTGCCTTGAAAAAATCACCAGTGAAGTCTATACTAGATCCTAAAGTAACCTACTGGATTAAGAATTGAAACAGTAATAATGATTAATAAATCTTAACTTCACAGCCAAGTACCCTATTCGTTGCATACAAACATGAACTTTAGACAGTGGGAATAAAGGTGATTATCGCTCATGAACGCAAGCCAAGCGCTAACCTCCTCGACAGTGTTGATGGTGGACCCGGAGCCCTTCTTCGGCGTCTTGTTGAGGAGCCCCTTGTTGAAGATGTGCCGTTTGATGGAGTCGCCGAAGCTCCGCGACCCGGCGACTTTGCCCGTTCGCTGGATTTGGATGGGTGTACCTGAAGAGAGATGAAGAAAATGATAAATCGCGCTCGACTTATTTTTTTTTATGTGACTGGCCACCTAGGCCAGCGAGCAGACGGATCACCTGATGGTAAGCTATTGCCGCCGCCCATGAACACTCGCGACACCAGTGGAGTCACAAGTGCGCTGCCAACCTTAAAACCCCCCTTTACCCCAGATTGGGCTTCCGGTACCCTCACTCACGCAGCGAAACACAGCACAGTGCTGCTTCACGCCGGTTTTCTGTGAGGCCGTTGTATCACTCCGGTCAAGCCGGCCCATTGATGCCGAAGCGTGGCTCTCCCAACGAGCTTCCGCTTGTGGTAACGCCGTGTCGGTAGGATTGGTCTCGTTCTCGAGGCGAGTGACCACACTCACCGTATCCGTTCTGCCTGTTGAAGTGCTTGATGAGGCGGCCGCTTGTGGTGCGAGTCCGGCAAGGCCTGTATGTGCGCGTAGAGTTGTGCCAACGCCGTGTTCGGTAGGATTGGTCTCGTTCTCGAGGCGAGTGACCACACTCACCGTATCCGTTCTGCCTGTTGAAGTGCTTGATGAGGCGCCGCTTGTGGTGCGAGTCCGGCAAGGCCTGTATGTGCGCGTATAGTTGCGCCAACGCCGTGTCGGTAGGATTGGTCTCGTTCTCGAGGCGAGTGACCACACTCACCGTATCCGTTCTGCCTGTTGAAGTGCTTGATGAGGCGCCGCTTGTGGTGCGAGTCCGGCAAGGCCTGTATGTACGCGTATAGTTGCGCCAACGCCGTGTCGGTAGGATTGGTCTCGTTCTCGACACGAGGACCACACTCACCGTATCCGTTCTGCCTGTTGAAGTGCTTGATGAGGCGCCGCTTGTGGTGCGAGTCCGGCAAGGCCTGTATGTGCGCGTAGAGTTGTGCCAACGCCGTGTCGGTAGGATTCGTCTCGTTCTCAACGCGCGTGCGGTGGCGATCTACGAATGTGTACACTGTATTCGCTGCGGTCCTGGAAATTGTTTAAAGGATTTTTTATTTTCATTTTATATGGTCTATTTAGTGTGCCCTTTGGCAAAAGCTTCTCCCAACACTCCCCAATCGTCTCTCTTCAGAGTTTGTCTGATCCAGGTTTTTCCAGCTGTCGCAACTATTTCATGCTCGCTTTCTCTCGGGTACCACAATGTTACAGTTTTCCATGCTCCATTCCTTAACTCCTAATTCAAAGGAATTAATAAAACAGATAGCCTAGCCATAACTTAGGGCCGAGTTCACCAACTTTTCAAACGGTAATCACACTTTGACCATGCAAGCACCAATAGCAAGCACGGTTAAAGTGTGATTACTGTTGTCTTAAAGTTGGTGGCTCCTTAGTAAGCAATAATGTAGATTATTGCGATTCAGTAGAAAAAATAATTTTAATAAATCACAGATTACATGTACACTGACAAATGATTACATTGGTACACTTTTCAGTTTTTTTTTTAATTTAAGTAACTCACGTAACCCTGTGGCCGTGTGGTCCCCGGCAGAGTAGAATAGGCCACCCTCACTCTTACCGAGGTGTCGTAAAAGGCGACTAAGGTAAAGCTGCTGGCATGATCATCAGCACCCAGAGAAGGAAAACTCTGCATTTAGTTCAAAACCCTCGCCAACCCGTCTGCCAAGCGTGGTGAGTATGGCAATTACCCCTCATGTGATTGAGGGAGGCCCGTGCCTCAGCAGTGGAGACTTAAATGGGATGATGATGATGATGATGATTATGATGTAACCCTACCTGTCACGTGAACACTATCCAATTTACGACTCCTTAGGTGGCGATGGCAGTGCCTAGAAAATTGTGTAAATTCCTGCTGCTTGAAACAAAAAACCACGAATGTATCCATACTAATATAATAAAAAGTGTATGTTTGTGACTTGTCTTTCACAGCAAAACGAATTGACGAATTAACATGATTTCTTAAGTGAGAGTTGAAGGGATTATTAAAGTTGGAGATAGTTGAAGGGATGGATACATACTCGAAACACGCAAGCGAAGGGCGACCGCTAGTCACGTTTATTTATTGATGTACAAAACAGGTTACAGCCAATAGGAATAACATGCTATATATTTATGACTTAGGAGCTAGATTGAAACCCTTACATATGTACACACTTTGCAAAAATCCTTTCAGCAGACAATATTTTACAGTAACTATAATAAAATTTAAAAAATATATATTTAGAAGTAGAATATTGTGAGTATGTTGTGAGACATAGTGACACTTGTGATAATAGATGTATAGTTTCACTTTACATCATCTCAGACTGTTTCTAACTTCTCTCTTGAATCGAGAATGAGAGAAGCTAAAAATATCTATGTTATAAAATTACTGTCGTAGCATGTGCCAAAACAAACAAATGGAAACGTGCGGTTTTCAAATTCAAATTCAAATTATTTATTGCATATCACATTACAAGACAAGGTTTTCCTAACGATGCTTTCCCTCACCGCTGAGATAATGCTAGAAATGCACACATTACTGAAAAAATCCAGGTGCACACTCGGATCTGAACCTTCAGCCTACCGTTATGAAGGCGTACGTTATTATCCGCTGAGCAACAATAGCACGGTTGTGCTAAAATTCACCTAAATTTTCTACTCCGATAAATTGGAACCCGGAAAATGTTCTTTCTAACATTTTCATCCTAACAATCACAATTTATAACTGACACCCTCTTACAGTGCGGTGAGCAACCATTAAAGACACATAAAAATTTAAATTATAAATTTTTACCGTTGGAGAGCCAAGCTTCGTCATGAATGGGCCGGCTCGACCGGAGTGATACCTGAAGCAGCACTGTGAGTGAGGGTACCGGAGGCCCAATCCGGGGATAGGGGGGGTTTAAAGGTTGGCAGCGCACTTGTGACTCCACTGGTGTCGCGGGTGTCCATGGGCGGCGGCAATTGCTTACCATCAGGTGATCCGTCTGTTCGTCTGCCTACCTATTACATAAAAAAAAATTATACTGACCTATCAGTAATACTCTCATCTAGGTCGACATCAGGAGACATGACCCTTCTCCTCTCGCGCACGGTGAAGTACGCTGCCGCATCTGTGGCCAGGCGGGCTGGCGCCTCGAACAACCCTCCCGAGTGCCTGATCATGAAACTGATCACCGGAGCTAGGGCTATCGAGTCAGTGTGGAAGTGTTCTGGTGATAACTGGAATGAAAATTACCTCGATTACAGTGGATACTTTGGCCACATAACTCAGAGCCACAGCTGTATTGACTTTACCCAAGTGTACCCCTTATCTCTTAAAAAGTGAGCTACTTAACGTTTCCGATTATGACTGAATTCAAATATAGGGTGCTAGAAGTTATCTGCGATTAAATTTAGTAAGATTTTTCATCAACTTCCGTTTCATTAATAGGATTGAATATCATCCGACTGTCGTTTGATCATTTTAATCGAAAAGTTATTGATTTCTACGGAATTAATCTCCAGAGATAAATTAGGTTATTCCAGAGGAACAAAGAAAGAAGTAAGGGGCGACAGTGTAAACGCTGGGAAGATGACCATAAAAAAGTCGCCGGTCCAGAATGGACCCGAACTGCAAAAGACAGGAACAGGTGGAAGTCCTTGGAGGAGGCCTTTGTCGAAGGACAAGCTGTTAGAAAGAACCAACCGATACCTAAATGTAAATTAGATAAATGTGTGATGTAGTTTAACAGAAATAAAGGCTTATTTTATTTTTATATTCCAGAGGACAGATCTCCAACATTATTTTTTCAATATACCTTTCTTGGACACAATAAATGCGGTGTGAACATCGTAGCCAGCGTGTCAGGCGACATGCGGTTCGATGCTTCGTTGTCTGCCACGAGTCTGAGCAGCTTCAGCAGCCGCTCCAGGAAGTTCCTGTGCGAAGGCGCAAGGAGGAGTAGCAACAGTTGAAGAGCGGTGAGTAGTTTCTCTTCAGATGATTCTGCATTGGGTGGGTATTGAGCTGAAAAAACCATATGTTCATGTTTAATATGGTGTTTGACTATTTTTGTAATCAAAAGATCCTCTCAATGATAGAAACATTGTTGAAAGAATTACTTGATTCTCATTTAAACTTGAGATATCACAACTTTAAATTCACATTATTTTGGGCAAACCCAAAACGCTCCATAGAAATGGCTAGTAAGATGTGACGTCACACCAGGGTCACATTTTGTACACATTTAATTTTAATTTTGTATGGTAGCAATATCAAATGTTTCGTTTATGTCAATGGTTCTATTATAATAGTTGGTGCAAATTGTATGGGTTGTTATTCAATAGTTTTTTTTTTTCTTTCATTTATAATTTCATACTTTTAAAATGGACTTGCCCATGAATCTTTGAATGACCATAAAATCGGCCAGACATTATATTTTTAACTGAGAATTTTTGCTCTTGGCACATGTTTACTTATATTTTGTAAAATCTCGAGCTTAGTCAAATACCCTATTGTCAAATTTGTTACAATCAATCCCAACTACTAATGGTAGGATCAGTTACTAATAAAATTACCAAGACAGGCCACTGTGCAAAGTTATATTGTAGAAGTAAAGCCTTCTCAGATTCTATATAAGGGCAACAATTAGATAACTGTTGTTAATTTTGAGAAAAGTCATCTAGCATTTCTTTGAATGTGCCCTGGGCAACCAAGAGTTTGTATACCAGATATTTTTTTTTTTATTAAAGTAACAGTAAAGAAACAGTAATTTATAAATACAGTACAATAATGTTTTATATAAGACCTTACACTCCCAAATTACAGGTAGGGGGAAACTCGCCCTATTAAAAGTCGTCCCAGAATTTTAGGACTTTTTTGCTGCCCACTGTTGTAACCTAACCCAAACAATATTTTTGTCGCGGTAATACATACTGATATCAGGAGGAGGTCTATACCTCTTAGTTAGAGGGTTCTAAACATGTATATATACTTTATGCCGTGTGGTCCCCGGCAGAGTAGAATAGGCCACCCTCATTCTTACCGAGGTGTCGTAAAAGGCGACTAAGTTAAAGCTGCTGGCATGATCATCAGCACCCAGAGAAGGAAAACTCTGCATTTATATCAAAACCCTCGCCAACCCGTCTGCCAAGCGTGGTGAGTAAGGCAATTACCTCTCATGTGATTGAGGGAGGCCCGTGCCTCAGCAGTGGGGACTTAAATGGGCTGATAATGATGATGATGATATATACTTTAAAGTAACTACTTAATGACTGTTTAAATTTAGAAATAAAGGCATTTTTATTTTATAATATATACTGAACTCTACAAAACTAAAAATATCATTTAGGTTAGATTAGAACAGTGGCCAGCAAAAAATTCAGGGACAAGTTTCAATAGGGTGAGTTTCCCCCTAACCCCAAATTATCATCATAATCTGCCTATCGCAGTCCACTGCTGGACGTAAGCTTCTCCGATTGTTCGCCACCATGATCTATCCATGGCTTCTCGCATGGAACGAGCAATGCTCGGCGTCTCTCGCCGAGATCAAATCCAAAATGAGGTGATTCGGCAGAGAACCAAAGTTAACTTAACTGGCAGTGGGCTGGCCATATTATTTATTTATTTATTTATTTATTAAAGAACACAGACAGTTTACAATCATTATAGATAATAACTTAGTATTGTTTATTGAATTAACTTAAGTCTAGATCGTAATCCAATAAAAGTGTTCCTAGCGTGTTTAAAATTAATATTTTTTTATCAAATTTAAAACAATTGGTGCATTACAAATCAAGGATATTACCCAAAAAAACATAATTGGTGAACATTGAAAATACATTGAAAATACATTAAAATGAAGATAATAATAATAATAATAATAAACTACAATGTTATTATTATTAAAATTGGAATTGAGAATTTTAAAAAATAAAATAATAAAATAAGACAACATATTATTATAATTATAAAATTAACAGTACTAAGTATTAAAGAGGGTTTTGAGACTCCTCCTGAAAACATTTGGATTGGCATCAAAGATATCGATATCATGTTTCAGATCGTTGTATTCGCGACACATGCGGACAATGGGGTTGAAGAAAGAAGTATTGTTTTTATAAACTCTTAAAGAAAATAGTTTAGGGTTACGGGTCCGATAAACAGTGTTGAAATTAATTGATGACAGAAGTGGTGGCGAATCCAAAATAGAATGCAATATCTTATGCAAAAATATGAGATCAAATTGCTTTCGTCTTGTCTCAAGAGTGATCATATTAAATCTAGCGAGTCTGTCGCTATAAGTTTTTATTTTCCTTAGAAGACCTTGTCTGAACGAAAGAATTTTTAGAAACTTTTTTTGAAGTGATTCTATACGGTCAGAGTGAACTGCATAGAATGGTGACCAAACAGTTGCACCATATTCCAAATTACTTCTTAAGAGAGACTGATACAGGTAAACAACAGTACGAGGATTCTTAAATTCCTTTGTGTTCCGCATTATAAAGCCCAACATTCTTGACCCCCTGTTAAAAACGTGTTCGTAATGCTCCCTGAAAGATAACTTTTCATCGAAAACTATACCTAAATCTTTGGTTAAGTTTTGTCGACTCAAGATTTCACCATTCAATGAGTAATCAATGATTATCTTATTGATCTTTCGCGTAAAAGTCAAGACAAAACATTTGGTGGTATTTAAAACCATCCGATTTTCTTGGCACCATAAGGATAAAGCATCAAGGTCATGTTGAAGAGTTTCAGCATCGTCACGACTACTTATAGAAGAATAAATTTTGAGATCGTCGGCATATAATAGACATGGACTCTTGATACTATCAATCAGGTCATTGATAAACACATTAAAGAACAAGGGCCCTAAATGGGATCCCTGTGGCACGCCGGAGGTAACGTATGCTGGTTCCGAGATTTCTCCTCTCAGGGCAACAAGCTGGCTTCTACGAGACAGATATGATTCGATCCAACGGAGCAGTGTACCATGTATACCAAAGGACTCCAGTTTTAGGCATAGTAGGTCATGATTAACTTTGTCGAAAGCTTTTGAGAAGTCCGTGTATATGGAGTCCACCTGAGTATTTCTAGCAAAAGCCTCGCACAAGTAGTTTTTGTACTCTAACAGATTAGTTATGGTAGATTTTTTTCTAACAAATCCATGTTGGCTTTCAGACAGTAATGGTCGAATGTGGGGGTAAACACTATCGTATACAATGGATTCGAAGACTTTAGGACAGCAAGACAAGATGCTGATGGGTCTGTAATTTTTACATAGTGACTTATCACCGTTTTTAAATATGGGAACTATATGGGCAACCTTCCAGCAGTCCGGAAAGATCCCGGAACCTAATGATTGGTTAAACAGTATAGACAACGGAACAGACAATTCATCAGCACAAACTTTAAGAACGAGTGGAGGGATGCCGTCAGGGCCTGCACCCTTGTTTGTGTCCAGATTTTTCAACTTTTTGCCTATTTCTTCCTTTGTTATCACAATATGAGAAAGACTATTACCTGAGGCCCAATTGCATGCTGGAGACGGCTTATTAGAAATTACAGGATCCCCAAAGACAGAGAAAAAGCACTTAGAGAACAACTCGCACACGCCCTTAAGGTCCGATGCCTCGTTGCTGCCGTATTTCATGACTACAGGAATTGTGTTCCTTGACGTCCGTTTACTATTAACGTATGTCCAGAAATATTTTATGTTTGTTTTTGTTCCATCCTCAACAGAACTCAAGTAATTTTTATAGCACAGGTCGATCAATTTTTTACAGCGAACACGAATCATAGAGAAAACATCGTAGTCCCGAGGATTGTGATACCTTTTGTAGAGTCTATGATATTTATGTTTTTCGACTAGACACCTTATTAAAGAACCACTAAACCAGTGAGGATAACTGCCACGAGTAACATTCATAGATGAGGTCGGGGTATGTTTTGTAACTATGCGTGTCAAAATATCATTAAAAACCGCCGTGTTTGTATTAACGTCCGACGAGATTAGTATGGTCAACCAGTCTATATCTCTAAGGTCAGACTTTATTAAATCAAAATTACTTTTCCTGAAATTTAGACGCTTGAAAGGCTTATGTTTTATAGGTTTAGGATGAGTTTGTAGGGTGACAACTATTGCAGGGTGATGTCGATCAAGCCGGCTCAGTGGGGGGCACTCGTCCACTGCTACACCGTAAAGGGTACTCAGCACGAGGTCGAGCTGTCTGTTGTTCTCATTAGGTACTGCATTGAATTGACCTAGGCCACACAGTGCCATCATATCTAACAGCAGGACAGATCGTTTGTCCGTTTCCGATGAGGGAATTAAACAAGATGTATCCGGGGATTTAGACCATTGTATTTTAGGCGTGTTGAAGTCTCCGATACAAAGAAATCGACATCATCGCTGGATTCAAGGATAATGTTCTGGCAATGTTTATAAAATTTAGTAAGGTCATCTATGGTTACGTAAGTGGGAATATAGCATAAAAGTATATTCATGCTGCCATTGCCATCGAAATTGGGAATTGTAATCCAAATGTCTTCAAGATCCGTCTCCCAAGACGTTCTTCGAATTACTTTGTAATCTTTTTTAATAGCTAAAGCAACCCCACCCCCGTCCTTTTTAACATTCGTTGAAGTATATCTATCTCGTCTGAAAACATTATATCTTGAATCAAAAATTTCACTATCTGATATATTATTATTAAATTGGTTTCAGTTATACAAATTATGTCATAATTATTACTTAGTACATTCAAATAGACATCCCGCAGCTTCGATCTTATCCTATTTACATTTTGGTAAAATATTTCCATGAAAAAAAAAAAAATCAAGCAAACGTAAGCATTTATGAGATTTATCTACATTGATCTAATTGCACTATTTCTGAAGCTTTTTTAGAAACTCTTGATTTCTTATGTTTATGGCACTTGCAGAATCGTCTTTTCGAACGTAGATTTTGCCAAATCTCACCCAAACGTATTTATAGTTATTGCTTGCAGCCATCTTACGAGTCTCTGCGTGTAGCATTTTTAGTTCTGGTGACAGGTGTTCAGCCACGTATATTCTACAGGCCAAGGTGGATGGTAGCCCTAGTTGGGTAGAGTTAAGCGCAGCATCGGGGTGTTTCTTGTTGTAGCGGTGGACTGAAGAGATAATTAGATCACGTTGACGTGGGGATGCCAGTGTCACCAAAATGTTTCGGGGGCGGCTGGATCCATTGTTCATTTTAGCAACCCTGCGGCACGCCCTCACTGATGTGTCATCGATTTTTACACCTATAACTTCGCAAAGTGTGTGAAATAGTGCAACCACATTTTCATTTTTGTTTTCGGGCACTGCCTGAATTTCTATATTAAGGCTACGTGACAAATTGTCCATATTACATAGCTTACTTTCGACTTGATTCAGTTGTCTCTTAATGTCGCAGTTTTCCTTCTCGAGATTCCGAATTATAACATTTTGCGAAACTATTTTGGCCTGAAGATCTTTCTGTTCTGAACCCAGGAAATCAGTCGTGATAGTAAAATCATTTTTCAACGTCTTCATGGCCTCTTTCACTTGACTCTGGACCATTTTCTCAATATCTGACTTTAGAGCAGAACGCAAGGAACTCATATAATACGACAAAGCCGCATTTAATTTTTCGTCCATCATTTGACCTAATCTGTCCGTCGTCACCGACGGCTCTGTAGAGTGGGAAGCCTGCGGAACCTGCAGATCACTATGAGCTTGGGAGGATATGGAAGTATTCGGATCTTGGTCATACGACATATTTAGTGACTGTTCAGGGTCCGAAATCTGATTTTGACGTACAGGAGTGTTGCAGTTACTTCTGTTGCGTCTGGTGACGTTTGTACAAGATGGACAGACCCAAGACAGGAGGAACTCTTCTGATAGCGCTGCGAACTGACTGCTCTTGATATTAAGACATTTGTAGTGGTAGTCATGTTTGCACAGCCGACAATGCAAAAAACTGTTAGGTTCTAGGAGGGTTCTGCAGGCGTTGCAATTCATAGTGTAATTTTCTTCACAAATAAAATGGAAGTTACAAATCTTTGTTCTTCCCTTCTTAAGAGAAAAAAAAAAAAAAACAATAAAAAGCACAAAAAGATAAAATAAAGTACGAGAAAAAAAAAATATAAAAAAAAAAATCAAATTGGTTTTCTGGGATCCGAACCAGGGTCCACTAGTTACTCCACGACGCTCTTGTCTTTTATACCAAACGAACAACACGAGTTACGACGAAAAGATGCACTAAATATCGCTACCGTCCTTGACTGCTACTGTCCTTGAACGGTACAAAGTCCAATTCTATTGTATCGTTTGAGTCGAACGTTCTTGAATTGTTTGCAATTTCACCAAAGTTCACATTTATTTGCGTGTATTATGCACAACTAGGGCACTACTGTTTCGAACCAATATCACCAATCCGAAGGTCACAGTTTAAGGAACACATCAGTATATATTTTTGGTCAAAAATAGCACTTTTTATACAGCTTGTGATTAAAATATTCCAGAGCACCAGCTTGCACGTGTTTCTTCTTCAACTACCCGAATTGATTTTCTTTGGAGTGTCGACAGACTGTGTGCAGCACTGAGACTTTGACGGCGACCAGAATTTATATTATTCAGAACATTATTCAGATCAGACAGAATTTATATTAGCCGCAGAACCGACAACCGATGGGGTAAACGAGTTTTAGAGTGGAGAACGCGTCTTGGCAAACGTAATGTAGGGCGCCCTCTGGCTAGGTGGGGGGACGATCTGCGCAGGATGGCTGGCAAGAGCTGGATGCCAGAACCCCAAATTATACTTAATTTAAATATATTTTACAATGACTTCCGTGGAAATATAATTTTTTCTTACTTATGGAGGTAGCACGAACAGGCACATGCTATAGAACATAAAAATACAAATTCATTAAATTTTCAAGATCAATTCAATTTAGGAAGCCCATCATCATCATCATCATCATTTCAGCCAATAGACTGTCCACTGCTGGACATAGGCCTCCCCCAATGTTCTCCACACAGATTGGTCCTGTGCCGCCCGCATCCAATGGATTCCCGCGATCTTCACCAGATCGTCGGTCCACCTAGTGGGGGGCCTGCCACGGCTGCGATTTCCTGTACGTGGCCTCCACTCGAGGATCTTTCGGCCCCAGCGGCCGTCTGTTCTCCTCGCTATGTGCCCTGCCCATTGCCACTTGAGGCTTAGTTCTCCTGCGGATCTCATCATTTCTAATATAGTCACGCAGGGAGACTCCGAGCATAGCTCTCTCCATTGCTCTCTGAGTGACTTTGAGCCTCCTTAATCGGCACATTGTAAGCGGCCACGTTTCGGTTCCGTATGTCATCACTGACAACACACACGCATTGAAGACTTTCGTATTGAGACACTGCGGTAGGTGGGCCGAAAATATGCTGCGTAGCTTCCCGGACGCTGCCGAGTTGGATTCGTCGATCAACCTCTTTCTGGAAGTTGGACTTACCAAGCTGGACTTTTTGTCCGAGGTAGGAAGCCCAACTGACTGGGAAAAACTAAAGTGTAACCGTCTGTACTTTACAACAGATACAGAAGAATTTGAGTCCAGATTACTATCCTAAATTGATATACATTATCTAGATTCAATGTCACTGAGATATTCACAAAATTCAATTAAAATGTGTTTTCTTCTCTATTGTTTACATAAATAAAAATGCTGCTTGTTTTACATTTTAAATTACCAAAATCTTTAACAATCAACCTCATTGCAATATGATTTACTTGCACTATTTCATTCAGTTTTAAATTTTAAAAAATAGAAATTAAAACTTCATAACTTACACGCCAAAGTGCAATAAGTTTGATAGTACTGATCCATCAGTAGAGGCTGCGGCAGTTCTGCTAGGAACCCTTTCAAAACTGATGCACAATCATGTACCGAGAACTTGCTGTCATCGAGACCTAGACTGGAGCCCGTAACAAGAAGCTGTCGCAGCTCCTGCTGCCTGCTCAGGGAGCCAGTGCGCCGGAATATACCTTCTTGTGTAACATCTGAAATATATTGTAAAATTGTTGTTGTTAGAGCTTTGGATTTTGTTAATTATGATAAGCCATGGCTAAGTACATGCAAGTTTTATTCTCTTTTATTTATGAAACAGCCTTTTCAAATTGTCTCAGGTCTGAAAAGCATCCTCAGCATCTTCAACTGATATTCATAGTAAGGAAATGAATGCCCTGTTGAAACTAGATCACTGGCACAAGACAATATTTTAGATACAACATTTTTATTGAGGCTTTATCCTAAATTTTTTGACTAAAACACCACTGAAGAAATTTGCTTTATTTATTCTTATACACCTTTTTAATGAACTGCTTATTCCATTAATACCTATTAACTTACTTTCAGGCTTCGATAGAAAATCTATCAACTCATTTAGCCGTAAGATCCCTTCCTCAGTGATAGAATTAGCTTCAGCAGTATTTTTTAAACTATTAGCATTGTTTTGACTAGAAACTGAACCTGTGTTCTTGGCTTTCTTATGAAAATTCCAACGGAATTGCTTTGGTTTGTCTGTTGAACAATCAACACTGAAAAAAAACAGAAAAACGCAACGATACAATGGTAACAATTATGTTCATATTGAAGTAGTTAAGTAACAAATTATACTTACTCGTCTGTGTTTATATCTACAACAAATGATAGATGCATACGCACTAATGTGAAAAATTGGTCTAAATTTTCCTTTCGCAGTCTTTCTATCAATGTAACTTCGGGAGAACTCATTTTAAACGACTATCACAGTATTTTTACAACACTAAAAAAAACACCAAAAACCACAAATTGTTCGAGCACATATTATAAAAATAAACGTCTCCTGTGTACAGTGTCATAATAAATTAACATAAAACTGAATAATTTGTTTAAAAATGGACAAATTAAACAATAAAATATTATGAGGAAAGCATTGTTTTCGAATGTCACATTGTCACAACGGACAATCCGTTCAGCAACCAGACAGACTGTCCTGACAGTTAATAAAAATCAATAGGCACTGTCTGTTCAGAAACGTAGTTTTGTTTCTTAAGGTACTCGCACATTAAGACCTAGGACCGCAGCGCAGCGTACCGGGCTGGAGCGCAAAAATCCGCCTATATGCCTAGTTTATGGACATGCCTATAAAGGTAGTGATATTTACGATCGCAAGTTATGGATTCGTATTCCGGTCGTCCGGAACCGGTGTAAAGCAGCACTGTGCTGGGTTTCGCTGCGTGAGTGAGGGTACCGGAGACCCAATGCCCAATCCGAGGGAAAGGGGGTTTAAAGTTTGGCAGACTCCACTGGTGTCGTAAGTGTCCATCAGCGGCGGCAATCGCTTACCATAAGATGATCTATCCTCATCTGCCACCTACACATAAAATGTCCCGTCCTAATATGCGCGTACCTTTAGGGTTCCTTTTTCAACTTTTTTTTGATGAGGAGTTTGATCACTACTTGTGTTGTGTGTGAGCACCACGAAAGAGTCAGCGCCACGAAAGTAGTTCCGCGCAAAAACACGTGTTAAAATTCGAGATTCCTTGTGTCTATGCAGATACAGCTCAATTGTAATGTTGATGGTGACTCCAGCGCGCTTTTCACCCAACTTCTTACGTGGCGCGGACTCTAATCACGGCTATGCAACTTGCCAGTAATGTTGCCGATCGATAGCTGTCGACGTCATATTAATAGTATCGATAGCCTATCGATAGTATCGATTGTTTCAAACTATCGATAGTATTGCTTACAATATTCTTCTGTAATAGTCAGTCGTCACTATGTTGTACGATACGGGATAATTTATAGTTTAATAGTTATTATGCTTGCCTTTAAATGTCATTAATAAAACTCAGCGTAAAATAAAAACAGCCAAGTGCGAGTCCACAGAGGGTTCCAAATAGAGTAAATGTATTCTTTGGTTCCAAATGTTCCAGAAATCCAGACGTAGCCTACGTTCAGTGTTGCCAGAAGTATCGTTTTTGGCGGGACTGACTAGCTATTCTTTTTTATGTGGAGGTGGCACACGAGCAGACGAGGATCACACACTCGCGACATCAGTGGAGCCCCAAGTGGGCTGCCAACCTTAAAACCTTTGTTTACCCCCGGAATGGGCCTCCGGTACCCTCCCTCACGCAGTGAAACACGGCACAGTGATGCTTCACGCCGGTTTTCTGTGTGGTCGTGGAATTTGTATGGTCTGGTGATGGTCGGTCGAGCTGGCCCATTCATGCCGAAACAAGGGAGGGGTCCGGACCCCCTGGAAATAGGGGGGGGCTTCTGTATGTTTGTGTCTATATTCTCCTTGAGACTGCTAAGGCAACTAGGTATTTATTTGTCACTATAAAATAAATCAACTTCAGATAGTTAAATATTTTAATGATTACAGTATTAACAGTAAAATAATCAGATCCAGAGAATCTTTTTGATTATAAGACGGATGGACCTAACATAATGTGCCACCCCAGAGGCCAGAGGACAATGGCGTAGGGTTAGGCAACATTGTCATTGAATACAAATACTCAGGAATGACACAGGGCCCAGTCATTCTAATAAACTATTATGTCCTTACTATGATATTGCTGTAAGTATAATAAATATCCTTCACTGCACACTAAAAAATGTAAAAATAACAATAACAAATGTAGAACTTCTATTAAAGGAGTTTACCTTCAAATAGTTTTCTATGCAAGTTAGATGTCTTATTTTGATTGAGAAAAATAAATCTATGTTTTTTCTTTGGTTTGATTAAATTATTTGGCTATTTCTCTGGGATTGGAACATTCGGTTCTTGCTGTCTGATTCATATGAGCTTTCAAATATTATTAAAATTAGAAATTTATACATTTTTAAAATCAATAATCATATTCCTTACAAGCTCATATTAAAATATAAGAAAAATGTTATTGATTTAAATTTCTGTGTTCTTATTTTAAAGTAAGCCTTTTAATGTGAGCAATATTATGAATTGCCCATATGAATCAGACGGAAAGAATCGGAAGTATTCCAAAGAAATTTCCATTTGTTACTTGTGAAATAACATTAGTTTACAAAACTTATTTGCAGAATAATTCTATATCATGTCCTTTAAAATTATTATGGAACCTCAGAATTTATAGTTACATAGATTTTTTTAAAAATAACAGTATCGTAAATAATGCTGTGAAGAATATCCCCATACCAAAACAATGTCATAGGTAAGGACTTTGGAGGTCATTACACTAAAGGAAAGTGGGTTGTGCTTGATTCTCAGACATGTCACAGCCAAATACAGCATGCATATCTATATGTCAAAGAATCGTCATCATTCCGCTATTACTAAGTGCAATCAATCCTTTAATAAATAATCATAACATTAGAACATGTCGTCATGACCTAAATCAGCAAGGAGATTGAGCCCTCTCTCTTTCAGAGCTTTTGACAGTAACTTCTGCTGTTCAATCTTTGCATCCTGTTCCCTTCTCTGAGCGTCCAGAATGTCATCCACAGATACTTCGGTTAGCGGTAAATTGTCCTCCTTATCTTTGTCCTGGAAAAAGATCATTTTAGGTAGGTTATAGAGGATTACAGAAAGAGAAAATGAAAAATAAATTAAGTAAGTGATCTTAAACCCTTACAATTTCACCTAGAAGTACAACATTCTCTCCTCGTACGATGAATATTCCTCGAGGAATGTCGCCATATTCTTTACCTACATGTATTCTCTCAATAGTTTTGTGCAGAACTAAATTCGCGAAACTGATCCACGCACCGCAGGTATCCGATCAAGGTCCTTCCATCGCGGAGCAGCACCATAAGTTTCTCTTCATGTAACAACAATCATTACGATAAAATAACAAACAAACGAGAAAGCTAAACACCGGCATTTTGAGGAAACCTACTGTCTAGTTCGTCCAATAAGTGTGCGGTTCCGGCTAAAGGGTTCACGTTACTTGACATTTCAAATGCTATAAAGAAATTAAATTTATAATGGATTTGTTTTATTTCAATTTAAAATGAAATGAAAAGAATCAGGTATTTGTACAAAATACAGCAGCTTTTTCGTAAAATTGACTTTCTATTTTTTCGTCACAATAATGTTTTTGACATTGACGTGACTTTGAGTGATGGAATGGTTTATCGGACCGAATCATATTAGCTAAATTTTAAAGCATTAATAAATATTTATTTATTTATTCAACATAATTATACGTGATAAACCCAATAAATATGTTTTATTATTGGGGTTGATAAAAAGAACTTACATAACATTATAACTAAATAACGCGGACTCCTCAGAAATCCGAAGTTAGATCTTGTTGGCCTCCTTTTGTCTCACCCGGTGTTCCAGCAGTTATTTCTATTTTCTCTTTGAGGCAGACATCAATTTATTAGCGGTATGGATTCATTATTTCAACTGATTAAATTTCTTTTTAATCTAATTCGGACCTTTGGCGTTATTGTGTATCTGTGGGCGTATGAGAGTGTTCCTTTGCAAAATTCAATTTGTTGAAAAAGTGTTTCTCCATACAAAAATATTAAGGTAATTTTTCATAGAAAGAAAAAGAGTTATCAGTGTAACTATCCATATTACAGACAAAAAATTGTTAAAGAACTGAGGATCGAAAAACAACAAAAAAAAATATGGCCGCCAACCGCACCGCCTGCTGCTGCTGTCAAAAATTTGTAATTTTGTAAATTATATTTAATTTCCGCGTACATAGTGTTGGAGTTAAATGTGCTATGATTAACCGTGTTTTTCGAATAAAACTAGGTTCCTTAATTAGGTGAAGCCAAACGTTTATGATGGACATAGACGACGAGATCAAATCTGGTTGTTTGTTATTTCCACCCGCTGGGGGTAATGTCTTCAGTAAATTCCCTAAAAAGGTGAGCAATTTGATTCTCTAAGTACCAGTTCTTAGTATTTATTCGTTACATAATAAAATATTTTCTAAAATTTGTGTTAAATAATAAACATGGTACAAAGCGCGTGTTATTTATGACACGATTACATTTACAATGTTATTGCTTTTCGAAACATGACTCAGTGTGTCACTCGCGCGGTGTTGGGTAATTTTCCAGTGTATCTTCGACTGTAAAAAGTCTAATTACAATATCTTTTTGATAACGTGGATTATAGTCACTTAATGTGTACCTCAAAATGTAAAATGCGATTTGTTACATTTCAGAAAAACTGGCAACAAAAGTTTTGCATCCTATACAATGCAAGCAAACAGGGAATTGAGCGACTGGAGATCTTTGAACACAAAGAAGATGCATCATCAGCTTCTTCAGCCATTCCCAAGATTATTACGCTTGAAAACTGCATAAAAATAACACATTCTAGTCCCTAATACTATTTCTATACTTACTAAGTCTCATACGCAGCAAGTTTCTGCTCAATCTGAAGCTGAAACCTTAGAGTGGGTGACTGCTCTTCAATCTGTTGCATTTAAGGGTAAAGGAGATTTAAGCCCTATCAGTTGTGATGAAGACAATGACCTGTATTGCTCGTCGGGCGAAGGAGTATTTTCTGTGAAAATGTGCTCATCAGATGCTTCATCAAGGTGTGGGCTAGAACCCATTAGATATCTTCTTGTCCTAACAGTCACAGCAATTGAATTAAGAGATATAAATGATAATAAGCTTTATGCAACATGGCCATATAGGTACATTAGAAGGTATGGCTACCGTCAAGGTAAGTTCACATTTGAAGCAGGCAGAAAATGTGATACAGGAGAAGGAATCTTCCATTTGGAACACCCTAACCAGTCAGAGATATTCAAATGTCTATCATTGAAAATGAAGACAATGAAACAAATGATTGGTAATGACAACTTGAATAGTCCAGAGCACAGTGAATTTAATATCCAGTCCAGTGCAAACCTGTTCCCTGGCTCTAGAAGTCCATTAGTTGCTGCTAGACCTGATGATTTGAACTTGAGTTCTTTATCATTTAAAACAACTTCAGTGTCAAGTCAACAATCAAGTATTTGTTCTGATAGAGATACAGCACCATTACTGATGCCAAAACCCGCATTAAAACCAAAACCACAGAAACCACCGCGCAAAGTGATCAACATGCTTAAACCCATTAGTAAAGATTTACCAAGTTCAACTGACGAGAGTGTGGACTTTGGTAGATACAAGAAACTTGATAACTATGAACCAATTGACCAATGTAAGAGGGATGAGAGCCCTCCATCAGTGCCATATGATAAAATTGAAGTGCGTAGTGAAGCATGGAGGAACATTAGGAATTGATGACCCAGATCATACAGAATTTACCCCAAATCTTGGGGATAATCCTAAATGCTTAAAATTAATAAGCCGGTCTCAAGATAATTTAAATGCAACAGGACCAGAATCTTCTAGGATTATTTTGTTACCAAGCCCAGTGGTTGACCCTGAAGATGAAAATTATGATAGGTTACAGTATTTTGGGTCAACAAGTAAATTAAATAAATCTTCTAGATATAAGAAGATAGATGCTCGTCCCACCACTCTAGCTCTGGGTGAGCCCAAGAGTAAAGACACATGGAATGACTATGATGAGGTAGAGAATGTGATGCAAACAGCTAGACTTGCAGATGACTCACACTTGGGCTACGGTATGATTAGAAAACCAAATACACCAGGCCCTCAGGTCCCGACGGCAGCTCAAGCGCAGGCCTTACAAAATCATGTAGCTTTGGAAGATGTGAACCACAACAGCTGTAATGGGACTGATTACGCCATTGTAAGCCGTCCAAAAAGAGTATAGATATTGTACAACGAAAAATTAAGACTGAAATTTTAGTGAGAAGCTGGGTCCAAATTTTAATATTATTCCTGGTAGCTGCTAATAATTTAATTTGTATTTGTAAATTTTATTGTCATTCTCACTGCCACAGATGTTCATATTTTTTCATACTATAAAATTGGGTTTGTAAAAAGAAAAAAGCACTATAATATTGTTACCAGTTAAATGTAGGTAAAAAATGGCAGAATAACGACCTAAGTAATGCATCTGTATTTCGGACCTAGCTGATCAATTACGAGCCACATTTAGAGTTTTGCTAGGCTAATATCACTGTTGTATTTAGTTTATGAAAACTTGCAGTTTTTGTATGACAAAAAGCAAACTTTCATTAGTAAACTAATTACTAAAAAATCATGTTTACAATTGAATAATTAGATTTTAAATGAGACTGTATTGCATTCCCATTAATCATATCTTAATATTTTTTAGAATTTATTAGAATTAAGGAGACCAAGATATGTTAACTTGTATATTTTAATGCACAAGTATTCTTAAGAGATTATGAATATTGTATTAATTACCATGTGATTATATTGTGCCTTATTTTTTAGTATTTTATATGATTTACCAAGCAGCCTGTGCCAATATAAAATTGTGCTAGTTACACCACTTCTATGGTGCTTTTGGTGTTAAGTATTCTGTAATAATAGGATTTATGTTTCCTGGCATCTTTTATTTTTGTATACTATGTAGTCAGATGAAAATAAAAATAAGTTTCTATGAAAACTATCAAAAGTTCTTATTGAATGTTCCAAAAAGTAGGTACCACTATGTTCCATATTTTTAGACATTTGTGATGTCACATTTATGTATATGCATGCAGCCACATTTTCTTACTACAGCATATCTTGAACAACATTGGACATTAAGGTTAAAATTGGATGATTGTAGCATAACATGTGGCTGTCTGTACACTAGTAAATTTAATAAATCTTAAATAATATGATAATGAATCTCAGCTTGAATTATTTCCGATTTGGACTATTCTGTATTAGGTAAAAGCTACTTAAAAAAAACAATATTCCAAACAGCAAACAATATTTTTTATTGGACATATTTATTATGTTAAACTCAATGAACCTGATATAATTTTGAATAAAAATGTGTAATCCCCTTGAATAATGTAGTTTGAATTGCAGCAGGGGGTACAGGGAAAGAAAAGGATGGTAGGAATAAAAATAGAAATTAACTGAAAGAATTTATTCTCCTTTTATCAGATATTTACAGGCACATTTTTGAGAGGCCAGCTCGGATGAAACAGGCCAGCTGTCCCATTATCCTATCATGCAACAAGACTGGTTTACAGAGCTTTGAATGAATGCTATTGAGAAGCGAATAAATATGCAAACAAATTCTCTTTGATTATAAATCAAAGCAAATTCTATACATAGTTTTTGCAGACCAATACAATCACTTGTGGGACTCATTATGTATGTTGTTTATAAGATATAAACACATTGTTAATCATCTACTAATTATCATAGTATGATTTCTATACAATTTATAAATAAGACAGCAGCAATGCTTATAGGTAATCCGAAAGCACAAAACGTTTGCGCGATGTAATCGACGCCTGACGCCATCTATTGGTATAAGGCGGAACTAATATCACAAAACTGAAGCGAGGGTGGACCACTAGTTAATAAAACAACTTATAACTAAACTATTAATAACCCGTATCAATTTCTATTTAAAACCAAAATCACTATGTAGTTTTATTTATATTCATCCTTTCAACAAATTATTCTGTACTTCATCCTTGTCTACTGGATTCACCATTTCCATAGCAATGAATTCCAAGTCTTCTGACGTAATTTTTCTTACAGTTTCACCCTTTTCTGCCATAATGTCTTCTATATTCTTCTTTCCATTCATATCTGTGAACCAGTTGAGGTTATCTGCAATCAAGTGCTTATTCTCGCAACCATCACAAATTACTATCACGACACCTTTGTAGTAGGCCAGTTTAGTGATGAATTTAGTATTCCTTGTGTTACACTTCTTGCAAGTAAACATTAACTGAAACTTTCCTTCGGTTTTAGCTGGTTCGCTTGTAAGAGGTATCTTGGCGGCTTCATTGAACTTCGTTGCAGATGATCCGAACTGCCTTGGAGACTGAATCTTGGGCGTCGAAGTAGACAAGGTTGCCACTGGCATGACTAACCTCCTTCCAAAATAGGAATTTCCACTGCTCGGGAAGAACACCACATTATTGAGTAAGCGAGGTTTGTGGTACCTAACCACAAAGTCAATGAGGGTTTTGTGGGACATGTTAATATGTAGATACTTTTGTTGCCTTAATAACTTACACCTGATAGATTGATCCAAGCGGATGAACTATATAGGTAGGTCTTATTCTAAGTAGGTATTGCTTTAATATTGCATCAGATGCGTGAAAAACAGGGGAGATTGCTGTCAATATTGCTGTGTTCAATTTTTTTTCTATAAATAATTGTCAATGTCAAATAGCTGTACTGTGACATTTGGTTTTTTAAAGCTGGATGGATTATAGTAGTAATTTTATACAGCCTTGAATACCGTTTTTATAGAGTAAAATCCTGTATAAAAATATTTTAGCTGTACAATGTCTATTTTCTTGAAGTAAATAGCTGTCAACATAAAAGAAACAAAGCCACATAAAAAAAAACAGAACAGCAATAACCTCAAAATTTTTGTTGTGCATACTTTTTTTAGTTTATTTACTTCATTTAATTGATGTAACCCATGTGTTTATCACCGTAAATTTAAAATGTTTAGCCAACTTTTTTAACTAATTTGTGCATTGGATTTGCTGTGGTAATAATAATCAAACAATTGCGAAATGGAATCTGTTTGGTTCAAATCTTCTCTTGGAGAGGAAATCATTTCAAATAATGAAATATTTAACCAAACGCAGAGTATAATCGCAGGTAAATACGTACTTCCTTCACTTCATTACATGAACGTACTGAATCGTCTTTAGAATCACTTTTCTAAGCTATAATATAAAACATGACTGATTTCTTTTTTAAGTAAATTATTAATCACGTAATTATATTTCTATGCTCGGAATCGAACCACTATAAAGAAGGGGCAATCTTATCCACTGAGCTATTATCGCTCACTAGTTAAACTGGTACAGAAGGAAAAAGGCACTACCTGTATTGGTAATGTAATGTAAAGAGGACTCCTTTTTCCGCGCTTAGATTCCCATTTGGCCCATTGCTTGAAACTTGAACTTTGATCAAGGCCACAACTTTTAACGTAAAAAATGAGATACCTATTATTTTTATTTGCAGACTTTATGGCAGGCCGCCTTGACATTGCCCAGTTAGTTGAAAACATGGCTGGTGTACTCACTAACAAGGAGCCTGAGAACCGTGAGAAAGGAATGCGTTTCTTCACAAAACTCCTTAAGGAACTACCTAAATACTATCTCAATGAAACACAAGTAAAATTCATATCAAAGTTCTATGTTGACCGATTAAAGGATAACCACAGGGTTATTCCTCCAGTTCTAGAAGGATATCTCACTATAGTTAATATGACACACTACAACATTGAAAGTAGTGGGGAGTTTTTTTTAGCATTGAGCAGAGAAGTAGCTTGCCAGTCACAAGTGAGGCAAGATAGATACCATATTTATTGTATAGTGCAAAAGTTAGTCCAGGAGAATGCACAGTGTAAGTACCCCATCAGCGAATAATACCTAACTAGATGTCCAGTCAGACCTTAGAAAATATTCACCTTAATACCCCAGTTTTGAAATGTGACATGTTATCTAGTCTAATCACAGTATTAAACCCTGATTACAGGTCCAAGCACCCAGCTTTCGCACCCAGGGTCTGCTTTCCTGCTACAAACTCCAATTTGCACAATCTTTGCATCCTTTATTGTGACGTTATTGACACGCATGTTATCATGTTCAATATTTTTTTACATTTCGTTTTCAGACTTGAAATCATTGGGGCCTGACTTTGTTTGTGGTTTCATATCCTCAATGGATGGAGAACGGGATCCACGGAATCTGCTGTTCCTATTTAACTTCTTGCCTAAGTTCTTGCATGAGATTTCCCTGGGGCATTTAGTGGAAGAGATGTTTGAAGTCATTTCCTGCTACTATCCAATCGACTTCCACCCAGCTCCGGACGACCCCGCCCCAGTTACAAGACAGGACTTGGCTGATGCTTTATGTCCTTGTCTTTGTGCTGTGCCAGAGTTTGGGGAACAGTGTCTTATATTACTAGCGGAAAAATTGGACTCCAGCTTGAGAATGGCCAAAATTGATTCCTTGCGCTTATTGGTTGGTATTTTTTACCTTCAATTCTATCATACTAGGACTCTCTTTGGTACTTGAAATTGCCTGCATAGTATTAGTAGATAGTAGAGTTAAGCGTAAACTCAACATCATGTGTTATGATGTGTGTCTAAGTATAGTCTTTGCAAAGCATGCTAATAATTAACACTGGAAACTGTTTTGGAACTAAAGAAATATTTAAGTTCAAAACTATTTTAAGGAACATAAAAGATGTATGTTTCTTTGAATTAACAGAATCAAATAAATAAAATAAGTAATAGAGATGTTTGTTTCCTAGCTGAATTCTAATGAAGAATAGAGATAAGTAACCAGTTCAGAATTTTTATCTGAACTCATGAATTTAACATCCATTCTTACCCAAATTTTTAGTTAATCTATTGTTTTAATTTGTTTTTATTCTTGTTAACGATATAATTATCCATCCAATTGAATATATATTTTTTGATTACAGAAAGAAAGTTGCAAAAATTTCAAAGCAGAAACATATGGACCATTTTTGAAAACATTATGGTCTTCCATTCATAGAGAAATATCTCACAAAACAGATGATGAACTCAAAATGGCTGCCCATGAAGCATTATCTGCTATTGTCGCTAAGTTAGCTCCAACAGCAAATACCGACCAGGGATTCGAAAACTTTATCAAAGGAATTCTTATATCAATGCAGACTGCAATTGCTGAAGCGACAACAGTAGCTCAATTTGTACATAGTACTAAAGTATTGTTAACAGCAGCAAATGCTTCAAAAGAATCTGCTATCATGATAATTAAGTCAATGATACCAGCTATAGTGGCATACTATGGCTTCAAGACTACACCGAAACTTCAAATCGCAAGCTTAGATTTTCTCGGAGACTTGTATGAGATGGCGCAAAATTGGGAAATATTAGATCAGCTTGAATCTGAATTGAATGAGATACCACAGTTGTGTTTGACTGCTGTAAGCCAGATTTCGAAAGAGTATCAAATAGCAGGGTTTAAAAATTTGATTAAAGTCAAAGATTTACTGCAAAGTGAACTTGTTCTGCCGTTTGTGGAAATTCTCATACATACCATACAATTTTCGCAGGATAAAGATTTGCTAAGTGTAACTGTAGAGACTATCCATGCGATAGCTAGGAAGTATCCGGAAATGATCATGACTTTGGTTGTAAAAGGGAAATGTGATCTAGAAAATTTGACCAAAGATAAACTTGCTTTGAATCAGCGTTTGAACTTGCTATCGAACTTGGCAAGTATAGATGAATTTACGAAAGTCATTATTGGAGAAATGTTGAAAATCGTTACTGGAAGTAATGACGAAGCCCCAATGATTATTGAAGCATTAAATGAGAGTATGTCCAATGTAAGTTTGTATTCCAATGAAAAGGTAACTGCGATTGAAAGTGATCATGGTTTGATTGAATCCATATTACATTGGGTATCCACAGAGATACATACCGGGTCCTTAGAGACATTAGCCCATGGTTTTATGTTAATAGCGAACACTATGAGTAGCTTACCAGAAGATAAGCAGCAGAAAATATTGACTAAGCATTCTGGAAATATTCTAGAGAAATCAAAATCAGATGAGACTTACTATCACATATTGCAATGTTTGTACAGTCCACTGCATCAGAGTGTTCATAATCCTAGTTTTGAGGAAATTACAAACCTTTCGCTACATTTGGCCATAAACAGTGGTAATTCTTTAATAAGGACCAAAGCATGTGTGTTGATTGCGCATTTTTTGAATAAAGCAGAGTATGGATCGAGGTTCGAGTTTCTATATGAGTTGGTAAAGAATGACTTATCAGCTGAAGATAAACATCCGACATCAGAAAATTTAATTACATTGTATGGTTGGTTAGCAAAAGCTTTGATTATGAGAGGCAGTGATTTCTTTTCATTTTGGCTTCAAAAGGTATATTTTGTTCATTTGGTTAAATCAATTAACGAAATTTTGGAACTAGTTAGTAACTTATTTACCTAATTTCAGATAATGACTACATTGACTCTACCCAAATTCTGCAAGCAAGGTTGTGAGGCTATCCAGCTTATCATGACGGACTTCCCAGAGCATCTGAACACTAAATATCATTGTAGATCAGCTCTACTGTACAAGCAAAGGATGTACCAAACTTTTAAATCTCTCAAAGGAACTATTGAACCGGCTTGTAAGGAAACGATGGAGTATTATTTGCTGAGTTGTGCTTATGTGCTTGAGAAAGTGCCTAAAAGTATACTTAAAAAAGATGTTGATAAGGTAATTGTTTTGTTATTAATTTTGCTAATAAAACGTCAGATTGCATCTAATTTTGATGTTGGAACTCCGCTGAATAAATTCCGCGAATGATTCTTTAATTCTTTACGTGGCAGCGCTTTAATTCTTTACGTCTTTATTTAACTTTTTTTAGTTCCGTGGGTTCGATTACCACTTCGAACTAAAATTCGTGTGATGAACACCTGTCTTTGTTCAGTGTATAATTTCGTGAGTATGTTTACAGTTCCACCCTGTATTGGTGGTACCTTCCTTGGTTCTGTGTTATATTATATACCCTATGTTGCCACGTTGCCAGGTTGGTGAGTCTGGTGATGTTTTCTGATATATTTGTAGAATAATTACTAATTTTTCTTTTTCAGATTGCTCCACTAGCAGTAGAATCCCTAGAATACGACAACAAAGACCTTTTACAAGTAATGGTTGATTTGCTGTGCTATTTCGTTCAAGAGAAAGACGACTCTGTGGCGAGCAGTCTACAGACCATTTTGCCACGGCTGGTGAACTTAACCAAATATACCCAATCTATGGTTAGTTGGTAATTCCATCTAATCTTGAGTAGTCAAATAATAATATCGTTAAAATTACTCGTTTTCGATCAGTGTTATTAAGGTTGGAATTTTTTGTATGATACCAATCTAAGAATTTAATGGTGACTGATACACAAAGAAGCTCGTGTAGGTTAGGAAGGCAACCAAATAATTTTATTGACAAACAATTAGACAACTAATTACACTGTAGACACAATTAGACTGTAGACATCCAAAAAACTTTGTGTGTAATTCGGAATATTTTCAGAACATTCCATTCATTTCCAAAATCTTCAATGCTCCAAGGTTCTAATGCATATCGCGATTAGGGTATCTGGATTTCTAGATTTTCTAGATTTCTGGATCCATAACGATCTAACTAACGGGTATATGCTCGGCGGTTGTTTATATTAGTTTGGTGTAGTGTACAACAGAATATAGACCTTAGACATAACATATAAACTCTATTTCCGCTTGCCTTGCCTTTCCGAGTACCTTTTGGTCGAAACAATATCTATCTACGTACAATATTAGTTGAGAGGTGTTTAAAAACAAATATATAACTTTCAGGTGGTGAGAATGAAAAGTCTCCAATGTCTATATGAAATAGCCAACTCTTACCGGACAATGGTTTTGCTCCCGCACAAACAAGACATCCTGCTAGATATAGCGCCATCTCTCGACGACAAGAAGAGACTAGTCCGCAACATAGCGGTGAAGGCGCGCACGCGCTGGTTCTTGGTAGGAGCGCCGGGTGAGGCTAAGGAAAACTGATTGTTAAGACATAATGATTATGTTAATTTTAAATTGAATTTAAAGTAGGTACTTCTAATGTTTTGCATTTTGGGATGACAAGAAAGACCAAAACCATTTGTTAGTTGACAACAATCTGAATTAAATTAAAAATTAATTTTCCCCTTATAAAGCCTTTTTTATATGCAGGGATTATAACAAATAAATTATATAACATTTTTATGTAAGTGTGCAGCATATATACTTAAAAATGTTCCTTAATATTTACTACAAGGTATTCAGGCAAACAGCTCCGATCTGATATATTTATTAAATAAAGTAAATAAACCAAAAAAATATTTTTAATTTTATAGCTATTTCAGCAAAGTGAAATTGCTAATAGATTTAATTCAAGATGCATTTTAGGTATAAAACTTTGTCAAATGATTTTTTTAAATTCATAAAAAATATTCAGTTGTATAAAACTTAGTCAAATGATTTTTTTAAATTCATAAAACAATAAACATTTTTTAATTATTGATATCCAAAATAAGAAGTATCTTTCTTTAACAGTTAACCAAAAATGAGAAAAAAAAATAGACGAGCTTACGCTTTGGCAAAGATGTTTTTATATTTAAATGATACATAATCGGAATTAGAGTAAAATACACTTGTTGTTACGCCGTGTGGTCCCCGGCAGAGTAGAATAGGCCACCCTCACTCTTACCGAGGTGTCGTAAAAGGCGACTAAGGTAAAGCTGCTGGCATGATCATCAGCACCCAGAGAAGGAAAACTCTGCATTTATATCAAAACCCTCGCGAACCCGTCTGCCAAGCGTGGTGAGTATGGCAATTACCCCTCATGTGATTGAGGGAGGCCCGTGCCCCAGCAGTGGGGACTCAAATGGGCTGATGATGATGATGATGACACTTGTTGTTCAGACCGCCACATATCAGGTTACTGTAATCTGTCAAAATTCCTCAATTGATATTGAACCAAACAGGTTTGACATTAATGTGAGTATCGACTGAAGAAATTTGTCATTTTTGTATACTTTGATGTGTGGCTGTACAGTCACGAGATTTAATTTGGGACCCATTTCGTTAAATGTCGTTAGCACATTCATAATACAATAAGGTCCGACATTTTAGTGCAATAATGTTGAATGTCAAGTTAAGACATAAAATGTCTTATCTTATCGACTCTTGAAACGATAATCTCTTTGCAAAAAGCTATCATTACGGTTTTCGAATTACGAACATATGTTGTGTCGCTCGTGTCAGTGCCAGTCAAGAAAATGGTTTATACGCGTATCACAAATAAAATCGATAGTACTATATAGATAGAACACAAGGCCAAAAAGTTATTTTTCACGTAACTAATTACTCGGAAAACATCGGTAATGTTCGTATGCCTTCGCTTAAGTTGACGTTTTGCACGGTTGCCCCTAGAAAAGTAAAATTGTCGATGGTAAATATTATGACATTGACAAGTTAAAATATTAGCTCTTCATAGCGAAAGTTGCTACACGACATTCAACCTTGGGTGGGTCGTGACTGTACATACATAACCAATTCAAATAAAACTTTGATGTTGGGGTATAATTGGATGTTCCAATTGCCTTAGTCTGATTTATTTTAAGTTTAACTTAGATACTTTATTATGGTTGTAAAAAGCTTTGATGTAGCATAGGGTTAAAAGCCATGAATGTTGATTCTAGTTCTGTCGACAATTGATACACAAAAATAAAGAAAATATTAAAAAAAATTGGAATAGCATCCAAATTTTAAATAAACTGCATTGATCCGAAAAGTAGAATCTTCTAAAATATCGCTACATAAAAAAATAGGACGGAACAAAGTTCGACAGGGGCGGCACTGAGGGAAGGGAGCTCAGTAGTTCAGTACGCGCATTCCGGGGGGACTGGGTTCGAATGCGAGCATGCACCTCCGAATTTTTCAAATCCATGTTCGTATTTCTATCATTAGATCGGCGCTGAGGGAAAACATCGTGAGCGAACCTGCACGTTTCGGATAGTTTCTGAAACGTGTAACCATGATTCAGTCGGTCTGGTTCCCTTGTTCGCAACCATTTGGCTGCGAAGGTTACGGCAGTCGCTTCATTGTAATTACAACCTATGCGGATAAAGAATGGGATCAGAAATGGCGGCGCATTTATTCACTTCTCGTTCGCACACTATTTGCGTCTATACTCGCACCCCACGAGTGCGAATCAAGAATAATGGTCCAAGCGTACCCGGGCTCCAGAGCGTCAGCTTTGGACGCTACTGGGAATTCCTCGCTAAGATGAGAAAGATTATTATTTGTGTAAATAAATGTGTCTACAAATCAATATACCATTTTTTTTCTGTATAATATAATATTTAGGCGGCTAAACACCTTATTCTAAATCCCGTCATGTCATCCCGTTCCAGCATGCAATGCAAAGGTCGTCTGGAAGAAATCGCTACAAGCGATAAGACCGCCTTATTGTACTGTTTGTTGTTGTTGTATCATGCTTGTATTTTCTTTATGTGTAATAAAGAATATCTATCTATCTATCTAATGATAAGAGGGGCTCGCACGAATTTTGTTCTAGGACTATCCTTTATTCGCTATTTGTAATATGCGGGTAAATGTTCAGCTGCGAAAATTGAATTCCGTAATAACTGTCTAATATTATTGATAGTAAGGGCCGATATTTTGATCCGTACTTTTTTTTTAATAATAATTCTTACAAAATTTCATACGTTGACCTGATTCCGTACTAAGTAGCTTAAGCACTTGTGTTGCAGATATCAGACAACAGAGGAACACAAATATATACTTAAATGCATATATTACACCCAGACACCGAACAAACACAAGTGTTCATCGCACGAATGTTTGTCCAGGGTGGGGATCGAACCCACGACCTTTGGCGTAAGAGGCAGGGTCACTACCAATTGCGCCATCCGGTCAGTCAAAGTGAACGAATGGTTTAAAAAAGTAACTAATTGTAAAATATCGCTCAAATGTGTTTTTTGAATAATAGTTAGCTCTACCAATAGTTATGTTACAAGGAACGGACAACATTTCATATTTTTAACAAGTCCATATTGTTTTTTTATATGAAAATAGACATAAAATGAACGGACCCATATTTTTTCTTTTTTCAAAATTTGTCCATTTTCATGCATAAAATAATTATTAAAATTCTTCATATTCTAAATAGACGTAAGCGCCAGATGACGTCATCGGACGGCTGAATACAGCGATATTCCTTTGCTTACCATTGTTTTAATAAAAAAAAGGTACTACTGTCAAAGGTAAATAATACTAGTGTCAACATTGTCAACGTCATTCATTCATTCAACGTTGACAAGTTGTCTTTTTTTTGACAGTTGCATGTCATGGGCTTGGCATTTCGTAAGTTTAAAACTATAATGTGCTAGGCAAAGAAATATTTTACATTCTGCCGTCCGATGACGTCATCTTACGTTTTTTAGTTTTCAATTTTTTTCTCAGTAAATAAGCAATATAAAAAATTAGTAAATATATATTCGCGCAGCGGAAAAGTAAATAAAGAAATGGTATTTTTTGTTTCAGAGCTTAGCAATTTTGAAATGTTGTCCATTGCGTCACTTTGACTGTTTGTTAGACAATTAACTAAGTACTTATAGTTAGTTTAACCAAAAGGTGACTACGGATAAAAAAATCGGCCCTCAGGTGGTGGTGGTGGGGGTTGCAGAATGAAGAAAATAACTTTATTAGCACGTTTCTGTAACGCTATTTTTTTTTACTAGGCGAGCTAAGTTAAGGTGAAGGCACACTAGCGACGCCAATTGATTTTAATTTTTAGCTACTAAACCGGATCTATTTTAAAAAAAATTAGGGGTTACAACCTCTAGGCAAACACTTATACTATTTATTAAATAACCATGCATAAATGTTGGGTCCAACGCGTACGCGGAGAAAAGTGGCCACTTTTGGCGTGAATCACTTTTTCGCGTACAAAAACGGACCCAACATTAATGCATGGTTATTTAATAAATAGTATAAGTGTTTGCCTAGAGGTTGTAACCCCGAAATTGTTTAAAATAGATCCGGTTTAGTAGCTAAACATTAAAATCGATTGGCGTCGCTAGTGTGCCCTACCCGTCACCTTAAACTAACTAAGCAGCGCACTTGTGACACCACTGGTGTTGCAGGTGTCCATGGGCGGCGGTAATCGCTTACCATCAGGTGATCCGTCGGCTCGTCTGCCACCTATATCATAAAAAAAACCTTAAACTAATTTATCTTAGCCTTCGGCCTGCAATCCGCTGTATTTCTCAAAGAAATAAGAATTCAAGCTGTCGAAAATGTGTATCTTTATTCTGACTGTACCGAACTGTTATTGGCAGCCAATTAGTATGTATATATTAAAGCCATATGCATAGAAAACGATATAACGTACGAGTGATCTGACAGATTATATGTATAATTATAATTAAGTAGTGAGTTACACAATAGGTAGGTAATATTGTATTTGTTCCGCACTGATATGTATTCAATATTATCTCTGAGAAATTGTTTTTGTTGCTTTTATAATAATATTAATAATAAATTATATATTTTCAAGTTTGTACTTGTATTTTTTAACCGACTGAAAAAGAAGGAGGTTCTATGTTATGCTGCTTCTGAAAAATGAGACACTAAAATTATAAAAAAAATATTCTACGAAAAAAAAACTAATATTTTTACACGTCATACACTAAAGATCTGAATGATCGCTCTGTTGGTCTAGTAGTTTAAGTACCTACCAGGCCGTGATTTCGGGGTCCTGGGTTCGATTCCCGGATCGAGCAATATGTTTCGAATTTTTCGAACATAGCTCGGGATTGTGATCGCCAATCCGTATTAGGCAAGCGTGGTAGGTGATTAAGCCTAATCCCATCATAGTAGCGATGACCTGATTTTTAAGATTTAGGCCTTTGCCCTGCAGTGGGACAGTATATAGGCTATACTTGCTCTTCATTAGCCAAGCGCTATCCAGCTCACTCCCACTCCTACATCTAATATAAGGTAACCCAACTGTGTCCGCTGAAGGGTTTACCTCTATACAAAGCTAAACACAGTCAAATTATGGCTTCTAGACCTTAATTACCTAGAGATAAAAGGAATTATTCCCTAATACTTGACATGCTAATTCACAATAGGTACACATACTCGCTCACGCACACACCCACACATTTAACAACACCCACTATTATGCATACCTACACCAATCACTATTTAACTACTCATATAAATTTCCTAGCTTTGTATCCATTTTTTCCCGATTTCTTGTCCATTGTTGTACATTAAGTTAAATTTGTAAATTTTATTGTTTTTTGGCAGTTATGGTGACGGGTAGGGTACACTAGCGACGCCAATCGATAATGGTTAGCTACTAAATCGATCTATTTTAAACAATTTCGGGGTTGCAACCTCTTGGCAAACACCTATACTATTTATTAAATAACCATGCACAAATGTTGGGTCCGTTTTTGTACGCGAAAAATTTATTCACGCTAAAAGTGGCCGTTTTTGGCGGTAATCGCTTACTACCGTTAGGTGGCATACGAGCAGACGTATGCCACATAAAAAATGTATCACAGAAACCACCTATATAAGGTAACGTGCCTCATCTAACTGTGAATCTGTTAATATTTAACGATTATGAAATCTCTGAAAGCGATCTGGCGCTATCCCGTAAGTCCTACTCTCTCCAAAATGTTTGCAGTGCCCGACAGGGTCCATATTGTAACTTAAAATACTTTAAAACTAAGATCTTTGTACAACATATGAAGAAGCAATAAACATATTGAATTGAATTGAATTGAAAGTCTAGGCACAAAAACGGGATTGTCCCGTTTAAGGTGACGGGTAGGGCACACTAACGACGCCAATCGATTTTAATTTTTAGCTACTAAACCGGATCTACTTTAAACAATTTCGGGGTTTCAACCTCTCGGCAAACACCTATACTATTTATTAAATAACTATTTGTCTAGTTTTGGTCCTGCTGTCCAAAATTAGAAAATATTTTTTTACGGGATTTGATGCGACTTCAATGATGTATGTTATATAAGATTAGGTACTTGGGGCTAACAGAAAAAAGGCATAAAATGGATTTATTGGCTTTTGTTCCGGAACTCCTCATTTGATAAAAGACAACTGTCCAAGGCAAGGCGCATTTTCATTATAGTTCGAGGACAAATGATAACAAATGAAAGTACACCTTAAGGTATTGTGCTAAAAAAAATTGTCAAATGCTCTGATTTTATTGGTAGGTTTGAACGCTAAAACAAAATAAGAATACACAGAAGAACAGTTACTAAGGCATCGTGAGCAAGGTTACGCACACACACATGCGTGCTCTCAGTTATCCCAGCTAGTTTCGGCTGTGCGCTGTGGCTTAGGGCGTTGAGAAAGGTCCTGTAGGCGAATCATCTGTATGTGAAATGTTCTGTCGACGAAACGTCCATCGGTCAAAGAGGTTGTCGGCGAATCAGCCGTATGCGAAATGTTCTGTCGACGAAACGTCCATCGGTCAAAGGGGTTGTCGGCGAATCAGCCGTATGCGAAATGTTCTGTCGACGAAACGTCCATCGGTGAAAGGGGCTGTCGGCGAAAATTTCTTTAGCAAAACGTCCTGTCGGCGATCTATTCTGTGGTGAAACGTCTGTCGGTGAACGGTGGCGGAATCCTAGAATACTGCCAAGCAAGGTATTCCGGGCCTGTCATAAGAGGCGACTAATAGGCCCTTCGGAGTACGAGCATAACCACTATTGGGGAGTGGCTTGCTCAGCACACGACTCCGCGGGGGACGACTAGGTACGTTATTAAGTGTCCTGTTACGTCATACATCAGAGCAGGCTAGCGCGACGAGCGCGATATGCGGTACGGTCCAGTCCCGGCTATGGGGTTTCCGACTTTGATGGCGCTAAATATATTCCAGGGGACACCCACACACCATCTTGTGTCCTACATGTGACAAGGTGAAGGCTATGATAGTTTCCCCTGGGAAAAAAAGCTAGTTTCGGCAGTAGCTAATGACAGAAACAAACGTGCTGGAGAGACAGGCTCACGATAGGATTACACTGTTATAGGTAATCATGGGCGTAACCACGATGAGGCAGGGTGGGGCGCTTACCCCACCCTGACTCGTGATGCGTGACCTTATCAAACTTAAGAAAAAATTATCTAGGTGCTACCTACCTACTAACTACAATACCTACTTACGTTCACCCTCGAGAGTCGTCAGTCGACACAGAAAAAAATTCGATCAAAACAAAAAGCACGCATTATTTTAGATTGCTGCCCCATCCTGAGCCCATTGCTAAGCCCATGGTTGGCTACGCCCTTGGTCAAGGTCACAAATTTTGTGGTTAAGATCATTTTGAAACAGACTACTCACTCAACGTCCACCTTTTACGTCACACGTAAGTCCCAACCTGTCTCAGTTTAACGGGCAGGTCTGCGTCCGAAAGGGCACGGGTCCCCGAACCGGAGATTAGTCGGCGCGCAATGCCGTCCTAGGATTACCCCGACAAATCTCTGCCCACTAACAATTTGATTTAAATTTACATAATCTCTTATCGCAATGCGAACGTTTGCCGCACTTTAAATGTTAATGAAGGGAGCCTCAACTTGGTTTTTTATGGCGCAGACGGGGCGTGATCCTGGAAACGCACGGTTCATTACCTCATGTAGCTTTCGACCAACCTGTAAGTAGAACTATTGATAAAATCTTGAGACATCCCAGTTGCGTCCACTTAGAAGTCCGGGGTCCGTTTTCCTGCTATAGGTACCTCTACTTTTTTTTTTGGTGAGTATTTGCAATCAGTCTGCGGACTATTTGCATTTTTTTCTGTGATGCTATCGTGCAGAGTGGCTTCCCATTGCTATCTGCAGCCCAAAGCTATTGCCGGTCTTCGAGCTTCAGGACATGGTGACGTTTTAGACGTCTCACATAGTGGTCCATGGTGAGTTGGCGAGCGAGTTCGTTAGGATAATGGTGGGGTTGTGGTAACCAACCAGGGTGGGGTAACCGCACACCCGAATTTCCTCTTTGATAGTTCTCAATTCAAGGTGCTCGTGGATTACACTGTAGGTTACATGCCGTGGTACTTTTACAATTTATTGTTCTCAAGATCTTATTATGTTGGCGCTGGAGTATGTTAATGTTTGAATCGCTTGCACTGCCCATAGTGGCAGTCCATAAGTCCAGATTGGCTTGAGGAGGGCTTTGTACATTAGCAGCTTGTTGTCCAAAGAGAGTCTCGAGTTTCTTCCTAGCATCCAGTTGAGGCAGTACTACACTACACTACTTTACTTGTAGCTCACGTTTTTTACATTTTATGTGGTACCTCCAGGTTATAACCTAAGATCAATGTGCAAGTCAAGCCAAGGTATCTCACATGGTCTGTGTAGGGTCGAGTCACAGGTTGAGTGCATTGGCCCAACTTTACAGGTGGGGAGTATAAGGGCAAATGACACCTGGACTGACTTACTTACCTCTACTAGACACAGTCTTTGACTTCCATAGTGGTAAGTAGGTTCTCATTTACTTACATTTTGTAGCTAATCCGGCAGTGGTGCTATGATGGCATTATTTATGGACCAATTAGGGGGAAGGGGAAATGGTTGGCAGCGCACTTGTGACTCTATTGGGTGATGCTGCATACTCCACGCTTCATGGGCGGCGGCAATCGCTTATCATCAGGTGATCCGTTCGCTCGTCTGAACCTATCACATAAAGAGCTGCTCGAATGTCACTTGTGGCACACTTCCTCACTTTCAAGCAAGTCAATTTCATTCTCAACGATCATTTTATACCTAATCACGTGCGAAGTTAACTTAGTCATTTCGTCGATCTAAACCTGTTCAAGATCTGGACATAAATGTAATGCAAATGCAAGCTAGGTGCTATCTTAACGGTACTCGATAAGATATCCTGATTCATAAATCACTGTAATGTTAGTTCTATGCAAAGGCTATTTTCTATCGGTTCAAAGATGGCGCCCCTCCACAGTAAGGTACTGATAAATGGAATGGGTTGATTTATGTTTTTGAGGACTTATTCTTCATTCTGAATTTTAGTACGTCATAAAATTTAAGTTTCCGCTCCTGTTAGATACGAATATTAGGGTTGGCGGAGGAGGGCACGTTTAAGAATACTGCCACGGTTTTCCCGGCCGGTTGTAAGAGACGACTAAACGGGCTTTCGGAGAACGTATCCACTGCTGGGCAGTGGCTTGCTCAGAATACGACTCCGCGGAGCACGACATTACTGGGTATCCTGGTAGGTCGTACAGCGTTGAAGGGCTGTATTGCGCCAGATAAGGGTGAAGCGTCGAGCGCGATTAGCGATACGGTCTAGTCCCGGCTGTGGGGTTTCCGATGGACACCCCAGGGGTTTTAGTTAGGGTTTAAGTCCCACACACCACCATGTTCCCTACATGTAGCAAAGTGACGGCCATGATGGTTTCCCCTGGGAAAAAAAGGAGGGCACGTTTTATGTTAGGTATTCTGATCCAGTGTTCTTGAAATAGGGGATTATGACGCTAGGTGTCATCACCTAGCGTCATTACGCTGAAGTTCTAGGTTGATAGTTCCATGATCCTAATCATCTCAGCACGTGTCATTCCCATTTGCGTACAAAGCCTACTCTTCGGAGTCCGAGGTATCTCTACATTTGAGCCATGATTCATGATTTCAGAAATCTAGTGAACTACAATAGCATCTAACCTTTAGCAACACTTAATCAGGTTATAATATCTGTGATCAGGGGAACCAGATCAACTAGACTCCGCCACATTCGACGTTTCTAAGTCTTAGATTTATAGAGAAATTCCCTACTAAAAAATTCCATCAAAGTGAATAATCGATATGTACTTCAAACACACGTGAATCGTATACTATTATAATGGAAAATAAGTTATTATTAGGAACTTTTATTTGGAGAAATGTCAATCAAAATGCACCGATCCTAGATATCGATCCGCGGACAGTTTATTTCAATTTCATCGAAATCAAAGAGCTTATATTGTGTGCCATAGATTTTATTTCTTTTTACAAAGTTGTTAATGTATTTATATTTTTAAACAAGATAATAATATGTTTTATTTTAATCAGAATGTGGCTTTTCATTTATCGATAAATATTTCTACCCGATTAACATTGAATTTGTTCGATTATTTGGAGTACATCACTAGAGTTTTAAAAGAAAATGGGTTGACACGCACAACATTGTACCAACGTTCAATTCTCTAGAAAAGTAAATGTTTAATAAGTTTATAAATAGTTTATAAGAGAAATTAAATCGTGAAATTATCTTTTTTGTCTTTATTGAAATAAATAAATGGAAATATAATTTTAAAAAGTTAAGTTAATGTGCTTTTTTAACATAGAAAGATTAATAAATTCAATGGCCATTGTTACAAGGTTACGTTGTCGAATTTTGTTGAAGTGTCAAATGAGGCCTTTTATATTGGCCCAACTATACCATATTTTAAGCAAATAAAATTATTCTTATTCTTATAACAAAAATCGTGTAGCTTTCGCTTATGTTTTTCCTACACCGTCCAGGGAAGGTTCAGCGTATGGTAGAACTACGCACGCACATGGTTTGAAGAATCCAGAAGACCGTGGGTCCTCACTTTCTCTTATTTCCATAGACACTGGACAGCGGACAGACAAGTGCGAATAAACATTTCAATTTTAATCCCTCTATGTACGTGGATATATCTTGGGGCTATGCAAATTTTAATTGAATCATCAGCGGGGGGATTTGTCGTAATCCGTGGAAAGGTCCGGCGCTTAATGTGCTCGCATTAGTTGTCTGGGGACTCATCTTCGGACGCTCGTCTCGTAAGCCCACGGAATACAAATAAAGTGCCCACAAGCCCGTCTTTATGGTGATTGAGTTAATGTGTTTCTAGATTGTCATGGTTCGGCAAGATCATTTGACCCTGTATCAATTTTAATGAGGATGTAACCCTGGAGCGCGGATTTGTCAAGTAGGCACGTTATAGTGTGAGTACCTGCCTATCTACAGGTGAATGTGGAAAGTTAGGTACACGCTACACACTAACAGTGTGTTGTTTATTTTCAGTTGTTTGCGACTCGCTCGAGGTTTTAATCTTAACGGCTTTTAGTGCTTTCTGAGACACGATGTGATCCCTCTTCGTTCGTATCACTCTGATATCTCAGCGAAATATATTAGTAAAAAGTATCTTATTCTTAAGATAAGAAGTGGAGAAAATAGATAGGCTTGTGTTTGCGCACACACTCCTGCTTAGGTACCTTCTTATCGTTGGGATCGGCTAGTCGGCCACCGTAGCCGAATTGGTTGGATGAGATTCATTATGCCTAATTCTTATTTTGCGGGTTGTTTGTAATGTCCTGTAGTCAGTTTTATGCAAGCCCTATCTACGCCTAACCTGGTTGGATAATGAGATGAGCATAATCGAATCGTAGCAAAGCCACTTGTGTGCACCCCTTTCTTTCAAACTTACGATGTCCTAATCAAACTGGAACCGATATACAAATTGGTATGGTTTCTGTGGGATTTGAACAGACAATCTACCTACATCCTCAGACTTTCATAAAATCATTTATTGGCTTAAGTATTTAGATATTCAATAAGCTACCACAAAATGTCATTAACCTATCACTGGATAAGTTTTAGTTTCATAATAAACCTGCCTAATGAAGAATGGTTACTATAGTGTACAAGATTATCTAAATGATAAGGATTCTTAGTCATGTTAATCGATTAGTCTATTGAGTTATTATTCATATTAGTCTGTTAACTTTAGTATTTGAAAAGAGTAACTACTGAGTTTCTTGCTGATGTCTTCTCAGTAGAAATCGACATTCCGAACTAGCGGTAGATGATAATATAAATGTACCTTAGTATTTTGACATTCATAAGTATTATGACGTATCTCTCTGTATTCTAAATTGAATAAAGATATTTGTATCTTTATCTTTATCATCGCGGAGGCGGTTATTTGAGTACCTATAAGGAACAATATATAATATTCTTTATAATGTATTTGGCACATTTTAAACATGGTCAATTTCATTCTAACCACCGCCTTATCATATCATCATAATATGAGTTCTCAGCTGGGCACAGGTACCTTTGAATAAAATTGTGAACTGAGCACCTTCTGAAATTATTTTTCGTTCGTTCTTTACCTCGGTATTTTAATATCATGAATTTTCTACATCATTCTGTCGATCTCACTTTTCTTTTCCGCCGTTATTTCCGTCGCGTCTGGGGACTTGCCTTACGATCCCACACCGTGTGGAATCAGCATGGAATACTAATGCCAAGCAGGGTTGCTAACTTAGCACTTCGGTGCTAGATCTAGCACTTACTGGATAATAAAGCGATGGTAGCTTAGTGGGTAAGAACGCGCCTTCCCTACGAAGGTCGTGGTTTAAATCCGAGCATGCACACCTGGATTTTTCAAATCGATGTGCATATTTTCTACCATTAGCTCGGTGGTGAATAAAAACATCGCAAGTAGACGTGTCTCAGCCAAATGATACACTAGTTGATATTTTTTATAGCAATCTTTTGCAATTTACTCTTAAGTAAATAACACACTTAAAAATATCATCTCGTGTGTGTCCCGCCTGAACATCACTGTTCCGAATCTCTAATGTTCGCTCCGAATGTATCATTCGACTCAAATGGATCTCGAGTTCGAGTGAACCGAATAATCCCAATGAGCGGCATGGTCCGATGAGCCGAATGATCTGAATGAGCTGAATGATCCGAGTGAGCCAAATGATCTGAATGAGCGGAATGGTCTGATGAGCCGAATAATCCGAATGAGTTGAATGATCCCAGTGAGCCGAATGATCTGAATGAGCGGAATGGTCTGATGAGCCGAATGATCCGAATGAGTTGAATGATCCCAGTGAGCCGAATGATCTGAATGAGCGGAATGGTCTGATGAGCCGAATGATCCGAATGAGTTGAATGATCCCAGTGAGCCGAATAATCAGAATGAGCGGAATGAACAACGAATCTATCTGAGAGTCGATGTTCCAAATGAAGCGTTTCACTGTTCCACATATCTGCACTGATCCAGATGCAATGTGTTCCAATCTTTTGAAAGATATCTGTCCTCCTTGGAAAGATATGTTTTTGCCAGGTCTAATCGTAAAGAAACCCGCACATCTCGGATTGTTTCTCGAAGTTGTAAATCGTACAATATTTGAGTTAATGATTCTGAACCTGCAACCTGTTCCCGGTTGATCCCATGTCTAAGGACTGCGAAGGTCAGCTGGCAGTAGCGTCATTGTTAATTACCAGGAGCCCAATTCTCGTGCTTGTGATATTTTGAGAACATGGCGGATATCACCCGAAAACCATACAAAAAAACGTCTTTTTAGTGATATATGTCGTATGAAAATAAATGTCACGAGCCCGAGAATTGGGTTCCAGACTTCCCGAATCCTGGATCATTTTTTTTTTATGATATAGGTGGCAGACGAGCAGACGGATCACCTGATGATAAGCGATAACCGCCGCCCATGGACGCCTGCAACACCAGTGGTGTCACAAGTGCGCTGCTTACCTTTTAACCCCCATTCTCCTGGATTGGGCCTCCGGTACCCTCACTCAGGCAGCGAAACACAGCGCATGCACTGCTTCACGCCGGTTTTCTGTGAGGACGTGGTATTACTCCGGTCGAGCCGCCCATTCATGCCGAAGCGTGGCTCTCCCACTGTTAAATCATGGTCCAAGAGTGACCCAGGCTTATGGCAAATGAACATGTTTCTAGAACCATTCACGGAAGTGAATAGGAGGCAGTTTGAGTTCACTGATCTAGTTTATTATTATCGTGTTGGCAACACTAATGCCAAGTCCCCATAGGTAAGACGACCTCGGTATGTTAAAATAGCTTCAGCAATGCTTCGTTTGTAGGTGTGTTGGGAGGAATTTATCATTTGAACTTGTAAAAGCCAAGCGGAAGCTTAGATTTATGTTCCTAATTGCCTAGGACTTGATGAATTTAATTTCACTTGAAATGGAATTCCTGTAAGTCCTTCTACTTATTGCCCTGAAATGTTTCTGTTCATTTGATACACCTAGGTATACCTTTACCTAAACTTTAGTATGTTTTGATTAGTAGACACGTAGTTAGAAAAAAATTGATCCTTATATTATACCATGTACGGACAGCCACATAATTAATAGTTACTACCATCTGTCAAAATTCTTTAATTGATAATAAATTGTACGTGCTTTTTATGACATAGGTGGCAGACGAGCAGACGGATCACCTGATGGTACTCGATTGCTGCCGCCTATGGACACCCGCAACACCAGTGAAGTCACAAGGGCGTTGCCTAACTAACTAAGCTACTACTACTACTACTGAACTAAACTCCTTTCCCCCCTCAGATTGGGCTTCCGGTACCCTCACTCACGCAGCGAAACACAGCACAGTGCTGCTTCACGCCGGTTTTCTGTGAAGCCGTGGTATCACTCCGGAGCGGGCCCATTCATGCTGAAGCGTGACAATCCCATGGTTTCTCTATGTTTCTCTCTTCACGGAAACTTTCTACCTCTCCGTGTGAATTAAGTCTTTCTCCAAAAGGAAGACAAATGAGCAAGTTCTCAAATAAAATTAGCCATGTATCCAGGGAATTAAAAAAATAATGAAAAATGAAAATGAAAAATATTTATTGCACATTTACACAGAATACCTAATACGAAACTGACCCCCACACTAGGCAATGCCTGTCCTGTGGAGGTTGATTCTATGATTTCCAGACAGAAAATGTGTACGGCTAACAAATCTAACAAAGTTACAATAAAACTTAAAATGAATAAAATTTAAGTTTGGGAGAACTTATATGTGTGTGTGAGACAGAGTGAGTCTGTGTGTATGTGTGTACGTGCGATGAAAAGCATTTTATCTATCTATCTATTTATCCTGATAAAACCATCAGATTCATCATAAGTCCAATTCAGTGAGATCCGTATAAGAGTGCCTCATACCTAGGGTTGCCAGATAGTAACTTATCAAATCCGGGACAGTTCTAGAAAAACAATGTCAAAAGTTTTTTCAAAGGATTCATTCAAAAGAAAAATGTCAGTTATTTTCAAATACAAACTTTTATTAGATGTATGTGTAGGTATGTAATTAGAAGGTTATTACAGCCAGTTATAATTCATAAGATGATATTTTTATAGTAAATAAATTTGTATTTGAAGCGCTGTGGTAGTACCTAAATCACACGTTAAACTTATAGATTTGAGCAAATTGAAATTTTGGTAGACTGAAAAATTATGACAATGAAAACTAAATAACAAATTAAATAGTAATAAACTGAAGAAAAAAGCAGTAATAATAAGATACTACCATAAAAAAAATTAAACATGAAAGAGTCAGTTTATTTTGTTAAAAATAATACGTTTTCAGGGACAAGAGGCAAGATTCCGGGACAATCCCGGATTTCCCGGCGATATGGCAAGCCTACTCATACCTGCACCGTACAGTATCGAAAATGACATAATTTTACCATTTTATTATAAATTAACGGGTTTTTTTTCCAAAACGTTTGGCGAAAGAAGTTTTTACAGTGGGATAAGATACCTTAAAAACACTTTATCGAGCATTTCACTTTACGAATTTGAATTGAATACCAACTTATGTCACACTGAGTACTCCAGCTTCCCTGAATAAAGCAATTTTGTGGGTATCGGATCGGCTTCTTCAATGCTACTTTTAAAACTGCTCTTTGAACTCTTTCAAGAGATATAAGAAAAGAAGAAGCCGCTCCACCCCAAGGTCGGATACAATATCCCAGAACGTAACGTGTGAGGTAATGTAAGTAAGTAAGTAAGTAAATATTTTATTCAGCGAAGCATACACAGTTACATACAGACAGACATAAGACAAATTCAGTAGGTAGATATAACATTAACAAACAATATATTTAACTAAAGGTAAACACTAGGGTATGATCGCTGAAAAGGCACATACTCAGCATGTGTCGGGATGTCGCTGACGCCCCGACGCTGGTCTTCCGCAGGTGCCTTGGGTGGGAGAGCGCAACTGCGCGCAAAAGTTGTATGGCTTTACAGATTCCGAAAGTGTAGAATATAATATAGTGAATATATACTTTTAGCTAAAGATAAATTTGAAACATCGATAAATAAGTAACTAAACAATATATACTTATAAATGTCATTCAGATCTGCCTTGTGGTCGCTAAAAGATACCGCTCCAAAGTCACTGCTATGCTCACCAATCCTAACGCACTGCTGTTGATCCGTCAAGTAATCCCTCTAATATTATACAATGGCTCAAAAGTAAGGAAACTCTTCTCACTGATATCAATTATTTCTTACATTTAAATGTCGTACAGTCAGCAATAGAAGTTCTATGGTTTCTATCCTGTTAGTTAAAGTTTTAACCGAGAGCGTGAGAGAGCCTATGGCATGAATGGACTGGTTCAACCAGAATGATACCACGGCCTCACAGAAATCGGCCCTGCGCTGCATTTTCAACCGACTTCAAAAAAAGGAGGAGGTTCTCAATTCGACCCGTATGTTTTTTTTCTATGTTGGTTACGCGATAACTCCGCCAATTATGAACCAGTTTGAACAAATCTTTTTTCGGAATATAGGTAATACCTCAAGGGTGGTCCCATTTAAATTTAATAATAAAAAAACCACCCCCAAGGGTGGAAAATTGGGGATGAACTTTTTATACACAATATCCCCCCCGATTATAAACCAAATTGAAAGATTATTTTTTTGGTGAATAGGTATTATCAAAAGGGTGGTTTCGTGCGAATTTAAAGAAAATATTTCACCCCCAAGGGTGGAAAATTGGGGATGAACTTTTTTATACGCAATATCTCAATTTTTAGTTTTTTTTGTGTTCACGCATTTGAAGTCGGTTTTTTTTTAAAGTTAATTATATCGAGCAAGTGTGGCCCAATCGGGGGGGCTAAAAAGGTTGGCAGTGCAAATGCGACTCCACTGGTTGTTTCGGGCGGTGATAAGAAATACCTTATGTAGAACCTTCTGTAGATCAGTCTGTTCGTCTGCCACCTACGACCTGGTCCCATTTAAATTCAAAACAAAAGGGGGGAGCTATGACCCTACCGGGCCTTTATCTCGATAACCTGGTAACAAGTAAGTAGTGACCTATGTATGTACCATGTTAATCTTTCGCATTGCATTATAATAAAATTCATACATCGGGGCTAAATGCAACGAAAATAAACAAGTAAATTGTAGCAGTACGTACCCTAATCTACTTGTTTATTTTCGTGACGTATAGTTTGGGAAATATTATATTATATTCCATTCGGTATCTGCAGGTGAAAACCAGCGAAAACGTTTCATATCATGCATTCAACTTTCTACAAATAAAAGTATTAAGCTGTAAAAATCATTAACTTTTTTGTGTTCTCATTCTTCCAAAATAACAAGTATTAATCTTTCTCAAAATTAATCTGAACAAATACTGAAAATAAAAATTACCAATAAAATTTGTAAAAATATCTTATGAAGTGCACAATGCGCTAATCGCAAATCATCTTATCATTCAAATTCGTAGATAAAATGTTGATTACTCGTAAGATTAAAAATCAAACCAATTAAAAGTCGATTTTATTTCTAAAGTAAATATTCTCGATTTTTAAAAATATCGGTTAGGTTTAAAAGGAGCGTGTCACTTTTAATTTAAAAATAGAACTGTCCTATTCACCTTCAGATACTGAATGGACTATAGGTAATCCTAGAAGAGACAATCTACGCAGGAAAGCGCTGGTTGGAGCTGCATACGAGTAGCCAAAGATGAATCGGAGTGGCCAACATTAGGTGAGTCCTATGGCCAGCAGTAGACTGCAACAAGCTAATGATGATGATAATGATTGTGCACTTTAATTACACGCCTGATGGTTAGCGACTACCTTAACCTATGCACGTTTTGTAACATCTTTGATGGGAGCGACTGCTTCCATTGCTGACGGTAGCTTACACAAACCTGTACGCGGATCCCGAGGGACATCAAAGTCTCATCATTTACCTATTAGCGAACTCAGTGGGTAATTAAGCCCTGATTAGCCGTCATGTCGCGTATTCATAATTACCGCAACGACGTAAACCTGCTTATTTAATTCACTATTGTCATCTGTCAATTTACATACTACTTGAGTTTCATGCACGAAGTGATTTTTAACCCCCGACGCAAAAACGACGGGGTGTTATAAGTTTGACGTGTCTGTGTGTGTGTGTGTGTGTGTGTGTCTATGGCATCGTAACTCCCGAACAAATGAACCGATTTTGATTTTGTTTTTGTTGTTTGAAAGATGAATAAAGAGGGAGTGTTCTTAGCTATGTTGGATAAAAATCGATCCAAGATGGCCGCCGTCACAAAGATTTGGATTTTATGTTTTAACACAACTCCCACAATATGGGTATCATATAAAAGGGCTTGTGTAGCAGAATATATTAATTGTGAAAATTTTCAAATCCAAGATGGCCGCCGTCAGAAAATGACGTATTTATTGTTCCAACTGCCTCAATATAGGTATCAAATGAAAGAGCTTTAGTTATGTCGGGGGTTTTTTAAATTTTCAATTTAATTTTTGTATACTGTCGCGCTGCTATGGTGCAAAGAAACTGTGATATACGTTTATTCCAAGAAAATCTGTATTAAATGGTTACAATAACAATAGGCACTCGCAGTTATATCGCGGACGCGACTCCTTCAAGAGTGACTGCTATTCGCTAAGCGTCCTCCGGAGCTCGGAGTTTTAAAAGTGACTCAGCATCAGCTCCGCGTTGGTCTAGTGGTTTAAGTACCAGATTTCGGGGTCCTGGGCTCGATTCCCGAGTCGAGCAAAATGTATGTTTCAAATTTTTCGAACATAGTTCGGGTTTCTGATCACCAATCCGCATTTGGCAAGCGTGGTGATTAAGCTTATTCCCATCATAGTAGAGATGACCTGATTTCTATGATGGAGGCCTTTGCCCTGCAGTGGGACAGCATATAGGCTGATATAGCATCAGCTCTGTTGCCATATTGACAACCGTCACTCTTCAAAAATTTAAAAACTTTTTCTTTTTAATAATTGTGCCATATTGTTAATACAGACAACAAATTCTTCTTCGATGGTCTTGTCGAACGATAGTGCCGATCATTCGGAAACCTAAGTATATTTGGGATGGCTAAAATAACCGTGACCTAATTCTCCAGTCCCGTGTCAAACTGTGCCAGACATTCTGTGAGAGCGAGATAGCGAGAGATCTTGAGGAAAGCTGTGCTCGCCTCTAACACCGAAAAGGATGCCTCATCATTACCACAACCTCTCTGACAAGAGCGTAGCGACCGAGTAGAGAATTTCTACAATATTCTCGACACAATTAGAGGGTTTGTTTTTTTATGAACTGTTATTTTTTTAATACCCGAGAAGCTTCTCGAGGGTATTGTATAATGAAAACAATCGTTTTCCCCCAAAGCATATTGGGTCTAATCTCATAAAGAAAATTCGCCTTCAATCATCTGATTAAAGGCAAGTACACTTTTTAAGGGAAGGTCATAATTTTTTGACAATAATGTCTTATGTTCCTTGGGGAATATTTTTTATTCACATTAATACAATGCTTTTGAGAAGTGGTTTTAATAATAATTAATAATTATGTGCATATTTAATTTAATAATATATATATTTTTTAAATATAATAATTTAATTTGCTAGTAAGGAAATGTAACTTGTAATGTTTAATATAACTTATGTTACCTACCGTTCTTTGTAACATGTATATATATGGTATGTATGTATGTATGTACACATTAATCTATATAATACTACTCTTTGCATTAATCATTCACTATTCCCCACATGACAGGCTTAGCCTAGTGTGAGGACCAGCTAAATGTAATATTTGTAAAAATATGTGTTGGTAACAAAGAATATTACTTTAGTAAGTAAGTTCTTTATTGTGGAAACGGGTAAGTACAAAAGATAACAATATCAAAAAAGAAACAAAAAAAAACATCATTAATTTTACTTTAATTGAGTATTCAAAAATATGTGTAGTGGCACAGTAGTTGACGTATACTAGACAACAATGTTTATTTCGTCTGCACCCTACTTTATTCTCATGCATAGACGTGGATTACGTTGTTGGATGTAAGCTTATCTTAAAGTTTTCCATGTTAAGCATTTGTTTGTAATCCCTAAAATAAATAAATGGACAACAATGTTTATTTCGTCTGCACCCTACTTTATTCTCATGCATAGACGTGGATTACGTTGTTGGGTGTAAGCTTATCTTTAAGTTTCTCATGTAATACATTTGTTTGTAATCCCTAAAATAAATAAATAGACAACAATGTTTATTTCGTCTGGGTGTAATGTTATTGCACTTAAAACACGTAGACCTGCCAAAGGGGAGGGAGGTGTACTAAACTAGCCCTGGTCGGCGGCGGGCAGCGGCATCCTCTCGGTAATAAAGAAAATCCCCTTTTCATTGTTCTTTATGCGTCTGCCAGCAGCACGCAATATCGTTAATGCTTACACCGGTTACAGTCTTCGGCTGAGCTTTTTTAATTTTATGAGCTAGGCGTTTGGTCGTCGAATATTACGTGTAATTATGTATCTTAACTTAACCAAAAGAGAGTTTAGCACTTTATGGTCAAAGTTCATGAGCATTGTTGATTTGCAATCACACTTTTTAACCGTGGAAGAGCCATGCTTCGGCATGAATGGGCTGGGTCGACCGGAGAGATACCACGGTTTCACAGAAAACCGGCGTGAATCCGCACTGACCTCGGGTCAAACTAGCTCCGCCAATAACTACACTAGAATTAGTTAAATCGGGTCCATTCGGCATGGCTGTTAAAATCTATAACAACATTCCAAATTATATCAAATCAGAAGAAAATGAAAATAAGTTTCGAAATAGCCTAAAGACATATTTAATAGAAAAAAGTTATTATTCGCTCTCGGAGTTTTTTGATATTACCTAAATACTTTGTAATTAATATTGTGATAAAGTTTATTATAGTGTTACTTAATTGTAAATTATTTGTTAAATTTTATATAGAATTTTATTGTTTTTAATAATAAGTATATGTAGATATAAGTAGTTTTTAAGATATTGCTGTGCCCTAACAGGGTTCATGTTGAACCTTAATTATTTTCAACACCTGTGATTCACAACATGAATGCAATAAATGGTTTGTGTTTGTGTTTGTGTTTGTGTTTGACCTGTGTGCTGCGTGAGTGATAACGGAGTACCGGAGGCCCAATCTGAGGAAAAGGGGGGGGTTTAAAGGTTGGCAGCGCACTTGTGACTCCACTGGTGTCACGGTTGTCTATGGGCGGCGACAATCGCTTACCATCAGGTGCTCGTCTGCCACCTATCACATAAAAAATACACAAATTTTTTAACGATCGAGTTCCCTGCTCCTAATATTTTACTTATGAAAGTCAACGTTATTTATATTTAATGTTTCTTGGTTTCTGTTGGTCAACCTAATATAAATTCTAGTTTTCGTTAAGTCTGCGTTTCTTTATTGATTTCTGTTATGATTGCCAACAAAAATGTTTTATCTGACTAGTTATGTGTCCCATACACATTGTGGTCTGATATAACTTAGGTTACGAAGACAGGTCTCTGATAAAGTGTCCGGTCCGTGTTGATGTGTGGGCGCACCTCCCGCCATTGTCTGCCGCTTCCACCCGATACCCTGATAAGTGCACTGATGTTGTAATAACTAGTGCATGAATTGCATTACGCAAGCAATCGGCCTTACTATTAGAATTATTCTTTTTTATCGACAATGAGCCAAACTTACAAATCAACATTTAAATTTTATATAACATAATACAATTGATAAATAGTATGTCCTAAATATTCGTTAATGTACTATTTTACAAATGGACTATTACTAGATTTAAAATTTAATTGATAAAGAATACTTTTTGATTTAAATGAACACCTCCGTGACGTCCCCCCAAATTACTTCCCCGTATTTTACACCTCTGTCATCAAGATGGTTGTTTAGTCGAGTTCACAAATGATTGTGAAATACATAAATATTTCACAACATCTTATACATTCATCTGACTCCGAAATAGGTAGCTCAAGCACTGTGTCACGGATATCAAGAAACAACAGCGGAATTACAAATATATACATTAATATGCTGGGGAGCCGTGTGGTCCCCGGCAGAGTAGAATAGGCCACCCTCACTCTTACCGAGGTGTCGTAAAAGGCGACTAAGGTAAAGCTGCTGGCATGATCATCAGCACCCAGAGAAGGAAAACTCTGCATTTATATCAAAACCCTCGCCAACCCGTCTGCCAAGCGTGGTGAGTATGGCAATTAACCCTCATGTGATTGAGGGAGGCCCGTGCCCCAGCAGTGGGGACTTAAATGGGCTGATGATGATGATGATGATGACATTAATACATTTATAATATGATCTCCAAATCCATATAACTAAGACCTCTCTACATTACAAGACTGACTGCCCCGGTGTGGCGCAGTGGTTAGTGGATCGCAATTTAAAGCGAGAGGTCCCGGGTTCGTTCCCCGGGTCAGGTCAAAAATTTGTACCTAAGTTTTCGGTTAGAAATTCTTAGTGTCAGCCCGGAGTCTGGAAGTTGGTGGTCTTGTACCCCCGTGTCTCGGAAAGCACGTTAAGCAGTTGGTCCTGCGCCGGATCTCTCGTCGTGTCAGTGCCCCATCGGAATATAAGGGTAAGGGAATAGAGAGTGCGCTTGCGTTTGGGCACGCACTCGAGCACTATAATATCGATCGTTGAGATTGGCCGCCGTAGCCGTAATCGGTTGGAGGATATTATTATTTATTACATTATAAGAGTACGGTAAATACAAAAAGGAAGCCAAGCTTAGGACTACTCATGTAATAATTGTGTTATCTACGTACAAAAGCAAAGATACAACTTGTTCGGTGAATCTAGTGAAGTACCCATTCCTAATCTGGTTCGAGTGTAATCTACTTTAGGGTTGCTATCGAACGTTTTAATTTTGTCTGGTTACGATCTGGTCTGGTTACCGTCGAAGAGCCACGCTTCGGACTGAATGGGCCGGCTCGACTGAAGTGATACCACGGCCTCACAGTAAAACCGGCGTGAAGCAGCACTGTGATGTGTTTCGCTGCGTAAGTGAGGGTACCGGAGGCTCGATCCGGGGGAAAGGGGGGATTAAAGGATGGCAGCACACTTGTGACATCACTGGTGTCGCGGGTGTCCAAGGGTCCAAGGGCAATCGCTTACTATCATAAGCCGTCTACTCGTCTGCCACATATCACAAAAAAAAAGAAAAAAATCGGACTTTCTTATTTATAAAGCATATTCGTTCGGAATCTTCGTAATTCTTACACTGGGGAACCAGACCTATCGGATCACGGTTACACGTTTTAAATCATTACCTATCTCAATGGACAACATTTCATATTTTTAACATGTCCATATTGTTTTTTTTTATGAAAATAGATATAAAATGATCAGACCCATATTTTTTCTTTTTTCAAAATTTGGCCATTTTCATGCATAAAATAATTATTGAAATCCTTTATATTATAAATAGACGTAAGCGCCAAATGACGTCATCGGACGGCTGAATACAGCGATATTCCTTTGCTTATCATTGTTTTAATAAAAAAAGGTACTACTGTCAAAGGTAAACAATACTAGTGTCAACATTGTCAACGTCACTCATTCATTCAACGTTGACAAGTTGTCTTTTTTTTGACAGTTGCATGTCATAAGTTTGGCATTTCGTAAATTTAAAACTATAATGTGCTAATCAAAGAAATATTTTTCATTCTGCCGTCCGATGACGTCATCTTACGTTTTTTAGTTTTTAATTTTTTTCTCAGTAAAAAAGTAATATAAAAAATAAATACCTAAATATATATTCGAGCAGCGGAAAAGTAAATAAAGAATTGGTATTTTTTGTTTTATAGCTTAGCAATTTTGAAATGTTGTCCATTATTCTAGGTATCCACAATTTTGAGTAACTATACGAGACGGGCAGGTTTCCTCATGATATAATCCCTCTCCGCCGAACTAATGGTAAATATGCACATTACCGGCTACCATTGCTCTATCTGTTGTATGATATCAGTGCCTAAGCTACTAAGGCCCAATCCAATCAATCTTTATCCGTAAATAAATCTATGGTATGACGTCAGTTTGTATAGAATAATATCGCTATACCAAAGATTTAGTGAATAAGGTTGGTCGAATCAACACTTAGTACAAAGTCATGTCAATGTAGGAAATCTTGTATGAATTTACTTATTGAAATACTTTAGAAACGAGCCTAAATCATCATCATCTTGGCATTAAGCCTACGTAAAAGCTTTTTAGGAAGCTAAAAGGTTACGCCTACATAAAGGCCTTTTGAAGCTAAAGGTTGGCAACACATCTGATTACCTTCTGATGGAGTAAGTGTGCATGGATATAGAGGTACCTCAATACTTTCCATAGGCTTAGCTTGCCTTTTTGCTTCCCTTTCGCATAAATTGAAGTTTTGGTCTTTTAGTGACGTCTCAACAGAAGGGTAAAAGGGGATTGTTGTTTTCAGGATCACTCATTCCTAATAAGGATGTGTTGTGACTCCGCCGCCCATGGACACCTGCAACACCAGAGTGTTGCAGGTGTCCATGGGCGGCGGTAATCGCTTACCATCAGGTGATCCGTCTGCTCGTCTGCCCCCTATCCCATAAAAAAGGATAAGTGTTAAATTACCTGAACGAAACGAGCTTACATCTTCTTTAAAGGGCGGCAACACTTCTGCCAGTAGCGTAACTATATCACCTGAAGCCCTAGTTGAGAGAGAGTTCCCTAGGGTAGGGGATCCCCATTCCCTTTCACCTTATAGTTACGCTATTAGTATCTACACGTCTTCTGGTGTAGTAGATGTCCATGGCCGGCAATGTTAACTTACAATCAGGCGATCCGCCTGCCCCTTTGCCTCCCTTTTCCATTTATAAAGCCTCGTATTCTTCTATAAGGAATCCCGCTCTTGGCAAAGTAGTCACCCCTAACGCACGGAGCGCAGCCAGCCAGCCGTGAGCGGCCGTTTGCTTCGCTCCGCTCACTAACGTTGCCTACAGTTAATTCTGCTACAATCTCCATTATGTGTCATTCATGTGTATACATACAAATACATAGAACATAAGACCATTCATTTTATTATATAACTAGCTGACCCGACAGACTTCGTCCTGTCAAAAAAATCTGTAATGTGGCAACAAATATGAACTTTATAAAATAGCAATAAAACTCAAATTGATTCTACGTTTTAGTTTATTCGATTTTTTCTCGCCGTAAGAACAATCTTTGGACTTCAACGAACATTTTAAAAAAAGAATTGGCCAAATTGGTCTAGGCGTTGTTGAGTTATGCGTTTACCAACACATTTTGCGATTCATTTTTATATTATAGATATGAACAGATACGACCTGGTGACCTTCAAGAAAAGGGAGCCAGCAACGCATATGATACCTCAGGTGTTGCAGATGTCCATGGGCGGCGGTGATCACTTACCATTAGGTGTGCTCGCTTGTCCCCTTATAAGGTAAAAAAAATGTGTACTAATTATCTACATCTAGTTTTTTCCTTGAAAAATTTCGTTCGTTGCCAAATAGGTTCTGCCTAGATGCTCTAGATCTACGCAACAAGCATGGAAAAAGACTTTCCTCGTCGATTTTTTCCTGATTTTCATGTTTAAGTTTTATATAATTCATAGAAGGCATTAAGTTCTCCAAACTGTAAAGTTTGCTCCTAGTATAATATATCTTGCGCACGTGGCTGATCTTTGGGATTAGCCGTAAATCGGTTGGAGAATATTACATTGCTAAATGAATTATTTTGGCCATTTTCACAAGCAAACTCTAGGTATCCTATTACAGTTTGATTGGACCCACGTCTAGCCGGTATTTATCCGGCTAGGCCTAGAATTAGCTTGAAACATGGAATTATTACAATAATTCTATGGCTTGAAACAATCAACTAACCCTAGGTTTGACTTTGGTCAAGCCTCTTGAAGCTACAGAAGGTCTACCCGCACTTCGAGGTTTAGCCATAACATTACCTATGTTATGTTATTTCTCTACATGTGTATCGCACGAATAATAATAATAATAATTCTCACAACATCTCATACGTTAACCTGATTCCATACTAAGTAACTTAAGCACTTGTGTTACAGATATCAGACAACAGAGGAACACAAATATATACTTAAATACATATATTACACCCAGACATCGAACAAACACAAGTGTTCATCGCACGAATGTTTGTCCAGGGTGGGGATCGAACCCACGACCTTTGGCGTAAGAGGCAGGGTCACTGCCAATTGCGCCATCCTAAAAAAACCTTAACGTAAAGCATAATTTTTGGCTTCGTCTGACTACGCGTATAGTTTATTTTAAGACTTGCATTGCTACGGATGCTTGAATAAACTACCTCCATTTTCCTTTAAAGAACTACAGCGTATTTCGTTAAAATATAAATCTACATTCACAGTGAAACAGTGCGACTGCAGTTTCGTGAGATGTTCATTTATTTGCCGGACAAAATATTGTAATTTTGAACAAATTTATACTTAGAAAAAAAAATGCCTGGGAAAATGGCAGGATTAGCAATCCTATGTACTGTATATATTGAACTGTATGATTTTGTATAATTTTTTATTTTAATTTTTTTTTATAATAATTCAGACGTTGACCTGATTCCGTACTAAGTAGCTTAAGCACTTGTGTTACAGATATCAGACAACTATTATGTTATGATAAATCACGCGGTGAGGGCATGCCAATAAAATCCACCGATAATGGTAACTACTATATTTTCCACGATCAAGGTCTCAGTGAAGACATAAGAAGACAGCAATAAACAAATCGGAATTAGAACAATATGAGATGCTATTTTATTTGTTTATTTACAAATCCGACTAATTTTATTATAAACGCGAAAGTTTGTGAGCAATGTTGCTCTTACGGCCAGAAATTACTGAATCGATTTTTTATGAGGCAGACAACACCAGATGGTAAGTGATTACCGTCGCCCATGGACACCTGCAGCACCAGAATGCAACTTCAAAATTACATAGCTTAGTTATCAGAATAACACATAGGCTAATAATTCATAAAATGTTGTTTATTATTCATATATATATCGATAGTTCTATCACCACGCGTGTGAAACCGAGGGGCGCAGCCAGTGTATTAATAAATCAACGCACGAGAGTAGTTTTGAAGCACACCGATAGCTAATATTTTCGGATATTAGCTGTTGTTGGGACCACATCGTCGTATGCGCGGGAGGGGCGGTGCACTGCCTCTCAGTACACCACCGCGGATGACCCCAGCGACGAAGCATCACTGCCCGGGACTCACACCGCCGACACTAGCCTTGGCGTCTCTTCAGATACTTTTTGTACCTAGCTAAACCGGCACAATCACACCGATTTTAAATTTACAGTCCGCTTTTATCCATAACATCAACATTCCCCAATAGTTAGTTAGGAAACTAACATTGATCCGGCTCGAAGGACGTAAGACGATGTTCAAAGACAGCAACAATAAAAACATACATCTGAACAAACCATCGATCTATGGTTTATGATTGTTACGATGGCAATTTATTAATCACACAGGCAGGAAGATGGAGGGAAGCTCACACCGAGGGTGTTATGAGACTGGAGCACGCAATGTGAATCGTTTTGATTCATTCGTTGTTTTGTATTCCAGGTTTGTACCCCTTGAACTAGGAATAAACATATACACAAAACAAGACCACTAACTTCCAGCCTTTGGACTGACTCTGAGTATTGCTTGACTATAAACACAGATAAAAAATTTTGCCCTGTACATTGTTATGCAGATGACAGCACGGGTGACGCGCGATACACCTCTCAGCAGAACGTCCCTCGTACCACCCTGATGGAAAGACGGGAACAACTCGTGTCTGAAGTTGAACACTCACCTGAACAGGTTTCGAAATGGGGTGAAAGGAACCATGTTCAGTTCAATCCAACTAAGACACAAGTGTGCGCGTTCACTGCCCAAAAGGACCCCTTTGTTATAGCTCCGCAGTGCCAAAGAGTAAATCTCTGTGCTTCCGAGAGTATCGGGAATCTCGGCTTTGAAGTTTCCGACAAGGTCCAATTTCGGCGTCATTTAGAGGACAAAGCGAAACTCACTAGCCAGAAGATGGGTGTTTTAAATAGAGCGAGGCGGTATTTCACGCCTAGGCAACGGCTTATACTGTACAAAGCCCAAGTGGAATACTGCTCCCATCTTTGGGCAGGCGCCCCTAAATATCAGCTAGACACATTTGATGCCTTGCAGAGACAAGCTGTCAGGGTTGTTGGGGATCCCGATCTCACCGACAAATTAGAGTCGTTGGAGGCGCGAAGAGACTTTGGCTCTCTTTGCCTCTTCTATAGGCTCTTCCATGGAGAGTGCTCAGGGTCACCATTTTACAATCGCACGACTACACGACGTGGTAAACTCCTCCCATACTATCTGGAAACAACCACTTCTAGAACGCTCCGTTTCCAGCGCTCATTTTTCCCATGCTCGTACAAACTCTGGAATGAGCTTCCAGCCGCGGTGTTCCCTGTTCGCTACGACATGTCCTTTTTTAAACGAGGTTTGAAAAGGTTTCTTCTTTCACGGTAGGCAGCGGCATGACTGTGCCCCGGCATTGTTGATGTCTATGAGCGGCGGTTCCCATTTACCATCAGATGGGCCGCATGCTCGTTTGCCTATTATTCGCAATAAAAAAATAAAAAAGAATCGCAACAGGAGAAGAGAGCGCATTTGAACCAGCATGTGTTATTATTGGCTGGCACAGTGGCGCTATCCAGTGACATGTATTACAAACTAGCTGTCGGTATGGCAGCATCTGTTTACATACATATTTACCAGTATATATTTACAAAATGAGCAAAAAAAAATTTATCATATTTTAAAACCACTCCATGCTAGCTTCTACAAAAAATACAGTCAGTGTTTTATTCTACAGTCTGGAAACGATTACAAGTAGGGGGGGAGGTTTGAACCTCCATCACAGATGTAATAGGTGTCAGCCACTACTGCAGCTCTTGGCAAGTGCACTACAAACGACCGCAGAGCGGGCCGCGTCTGTTGAGTTCATATGTTCCCGAAGCCGACCTGACCACCAGGGGGTAATTGTAATATTATCAGCCTATAAACTGTCCCACTGCAGGGCAAAGGCCTCCATCATAGAAATCAAGTCGTCGCTACTATGATGAGATTAGGCTTAACCACCACGCTTGCCAAATGCGGATTGCTGATCACAAACCCGAGCTATGTTCGAAAAATTCGAAACATACCTTAATTGTAATAAGAATTGCTTCAGTTACATGTATAACGATAAAAACCCTATTTAACCTTATATCTGATTTTCATACTTATTACATTTCACCATCATCGACAGCTTGTTGCAGTCCACTGCTGTACATAAGCGACTCCTAATGTTCGTAATCTTGCTCGATTTTGAGCTTCATGCATCCAGCTCCTTCCTCCATGCTTGTAAACATTGTCCCTCCATTTGACTGGGTTATCGAAACAGGACTCGAGCTCGAGGACTCTTTTACTCCATATAGTTCAGCGGCTGATGGCCAGCCCGCAGCCACTTCAGTTTGCTAATACGGTGAGATATGTCGATGACCTTGGTTTTCGGTGTATTTTGTATGTCCTAATTTTTTAAAGTTAAGCGTGCAGTACCTTTACCTACATAGGTATGTCCTTGGAACCCCAGGTATAGGGGTGGGCAATGCGTAGCGAATTCCTAGAACCTTATGACACATTTTACTACTTGCTCCTAACCTATTGTCCTATATCAAAGGTTTGGGAACCTCTTGTTAGTACATTCTGGATGGGCACAAGCGAGCTTGATTTCGCTGGCTGTACTAATTTGCCTCACTTAATTAAGCGCACCAAGTAATAATGAAGTAACAAATGCGTCATGTGGGGATCAAAGATGGATTGGAACTTTATGGATAAACGTGTGCACAAGTGCAAGTTGTGTCATTTTGTCTATAATATATCTTATTTTTAATAGCAAACTCCACCAATAACAGGAATCTCGTTTTGACTTTCTAATGTGAAAGCGGAAAGTTCAAAAATACGAAAATAAATATGTTTCGTTCTACGGGAAAAAATACAACTGTAACGTTGTATTTTTATTTTGTAAAAACATTATTTTCTTCACCAACGTTGACTGGCATGATGGCGCATTTGGTAGTGATCATGCCTCGTAAGCCAGAGGTCGTGGGCTCGATATCCACCCTGGACAAGCATTTGTGTGATGAACATTTATATTCATTCAGGTTCTGTGTGAAAATATGTATTAGTATCTATAACATACAATAGACAGTTTGGTGTGCCAAATTAAACAAATTAAAGTATTATACTTTATAATTCCTCTGTTATCTGATATCCTTAACACAAGTGCAAAAGCTATTTAGGCCCGATTCGACCAACTTTATCTGTGGATAAATCTATTGTATAACGTCAGATTTGCATAAAATCAAAATCAAAAAAATCTTTATTTGCATAGGCTTGCACACAGCACTCACAAATCGTCATACATTTAAGTAGTTTAAACTATTTATAAGTACTTATGTATAATTTACATGTTAATATATGACGATTACTGATGATGATGAATGTATGCCGATTTGTAAGTGCTGTGTACAAGCCTATGCAAATAAAGAATGATTTAATTTTGATTGATATATACATAAATTATACTACAAATAAATCCACCAAATTCGATTTACCACCGGCCAGGAAAGTTGTTTCTGGAGACCTATTTTTGATTAGCGTCGTCGCATGCGACGTAAGTCAAATTTGCCTTCTAAGTCGCATGGAAACCGATTTTTATGTTGCCAATCTATCATATCATATCATAATATCTTTATTGTGAATCACAGGTAGTACAAACAGGTGAATAATTCTTTCACCTGTATGTACCTGTATAAAGTAAGTTTCACTGTGTTCCGCCTTATAGGCATACAATACAATTGATTGATTATGGAACATTATAGGCTATTATTATTAGTTAAACTTATTACATTATTATTAACTTATATTTCACTAGATTAGTCAGTAGTTATTATCAGATAAGTATTCCTGAATTGAGTAGTAACTCTTCTGGACAAGGAACTCGTGGAATTTATTTTTAAATATACTAAGGTTGTCAACATTTCGAATATCGTCTGGAATTTCATTAAAAATACGAATAGCGTTACAAAAAATACTTTGATTCATTAGTGTTGTTTTACTAGATATCATACGTAATTGGTTTCTGTGACGATCTCGAGCCCTAAACTCAAACAAACTGTCATTTGTCTAATACGGTAAATTGACATTTTAACCCTTCCATGCAGAATTTTACAAAAATAGGTCTCCTGGTGGAGAAGATTCGGCAAGACACTCTTTTTAATCGCCAGTTACTCTTTTTAATCGCCATATAACAGTGTTATATAGATTAAGTTTCCAATTAAGATTGGGTCGAATCCACCCTTAGCACGGAATCGGGAAAATGTAAGATATTGTATGAATTTATTATATACCTACGGGCTAAGAACTTAAAGTCCCTAAATTGCAATCAAAACCCCGAGTCCATCATCATTTACATACAAGTCCTTCACAAAGGCATATTTGTGTAGTAATTTTAATTTAATAATATAATGTATGATGAATATGTCCACTAAAATACCGCGAATCCCTTCGCTTGTCCACACAACGTGACAAAGGTCTGTCTCACCACAGACATGTAGGTATGATTTTCCAGGAATGCTTCTGACAAACATTAATTAAAAATTAAATTTAAAATTTAAAAAACCCCCGACACAACAAAAGCTCTTTAATTTTATAACTGCCAGGCAGTTGGAACAACAAATAGGTTATTCGTCATTTTCTGACGGCAGCCATCTTGGATTTGAAATTTTTCACAATTAATATATTCAGCTACTCAAGCCCTTTTATATGATACCCATATTGTGGGAATTGTGTTAAAACATAAAATCCAAATCATTGTGACGGCGGCCATCTTGGATCGATTATTATCCAACATAGCTAAGAACACTCTCCCTTATTCATCTTTCAAACAAAAAAATAAAATTAAAATCGGTTCATTTGTTCGGGAGCTACGATGCCATAGACAGACACACAGACACACAAACACACACACACACAGACACACACAGACACGTCAAACTTATAACACCCCGTCGTTTTTGCGTCGGGAGTTAAAATGAATATAAATTACAGTTAACTATTTAAAATTGTAATCGTTGAGTTTAATCAATGTGTACCCAGTGGCTCGACACATTAATTATGTATTCTCTCAGTATTTGTAAACCAGAATAGTTCATGTCTTAAATTATCTCTGGACCAACTCGAAAGCATAGTCGAGACCATAGTCTCGACTTCGATTTCCGGTCGAGACAAAATAATAATATTGTCGCGGGTCTGGGTATGCTGGGATACGCCCCCGACTATTGCTATCTAGTATAATATAATATCCGATTACGGCTACGGCGGCTAATCTCAACGATCAGCCACGATATATTTTAGTGCTCAAGTGTGTGCGCAAGCACAAGTGCACTCTCTATTCCATTACCCTCATTCAACAAATTATTGACCCCACTCGGGGATCGAAGCCGGGACCTCTTGCGCAGCCGTCACCGTTCAGTACTTATTCATAGAGCTACGTCGTAGCACGCGTAGGTACAAGCTAAATAGAATCGACTACGAGTGCTACGACATAACGCGCATTAGCTACGTCGTGGCTCGTAGCACAAATGATGACGTTAGAATGCAAACGAGAAGAAGTTAGTTAGGTAAAGAAAGGGACAGCTATGCCACAGGCACAGAACAAATACTATTATCATTATGGTGGTGTAATCCAGAGAATACATTTGACAAATTGTATTTCAATACTTAACCAATATGTTTATTTTTAAAGAGGCATAGTATATTGGGTCTCCTCAGCCGGATGGTAGGCAAGAGAAGAGCCCAAGTTGCGATTACAATGGAAGCAATGTCAAGGCATCACCTCCGTTGGCACCGCCATACTGGCCCGCGAGATGCTATTTCACGCCTCCTTTGAAGGAATCCAATCCAAATGTACCCGTTTGCAACTATTTTTTTCTTCTACTAAGTTGCAAATAGATAGTCATTGTAATTAACTAAAGCGCCTGTGGCGTAATGAAATTAGTTCGTTACGCGCCGAACAAATGAGTATGGTCCCGTTGGCGGCTTTCGCGACGCTAATATGCGCACACGTGGTGCCAGGTGCGGGCCTTTAAAATGACGCTCCGACCCGAATTGAGCCTAATCACATGTATCTGCCTCCCCGGCTATTTGAATTCTTAGAATACGCGGCCATAATCATGTAGAGAACTAAACGCAGTTCCTTTTTCATCATCATCATCATCAGCAACCCACACTCGTCCACTGCTGGACATAGGTCTCCCCTAATGCACGCCACTGCTCCCGATTTTCGGCCACTCTCATCCAGCCCACACCAGCCAGCCTTCGAATGTCATCATCCCATCTTGTCGCAGGGCGTCCTACACTACGCTTACCGAGTCGTGGTTTCCACTCAAGGACTTTACGGCTCCGACGGCTGTCAGTTCTGCGGCTAATATGACCCGCCCACTGCCATTTCAGTTTGCTAATTTGGTCTTAAGTCGAAAATCTTCGATCAGTGCGTCCTTCCGGTCATGACTTACGGTGCCGAGACCTGGACACTCACGGAAGAAGAGCTATGGAAAGGGCTATGCTCGGAGTATCTCTGAAGGACCGCATCAGAAATGATGTAATCCGACAGAGAAGCAGAGTCACCGACATAGTTCCATTTTACCGACTTCAAAAAAGGAGAAGGTTCTATGTTCGACTGTATGCTTTTTTAATTTTTTTTTATGTATGTTCACCGTTTTCTCCGCCAATAGTTGACCGATTTGAACAATACTTTTTTAATTTGAAAAAAAAAATCACCAGTCCCAATTTCATAATTTCAGGATCTGATGAAGGGATTCCAGAGAAATCGAGGGCAACTCTCAACTTTATACGAAAAAAAAAAAATTATTTTTAACACTTTATACACTTCAAACCACATTTTTAACAGTACATTTTTAAGTTCGTAGTTTTTGAAGGCGGTTTTTTATACCAATTATCTGAATAATGCAACGCAAATGACGGCACTCCTGTACATTTGGCTTGAGCGCCGGGTACGAGTCTTGCACCAAGTCAAATGTTTGTTGATATTTGTAGATATTTGTGTTGGGTCTGGGTGTTTGTGGTACCTTCGTTCATCATAATCAATAAACGGCACTAAATGGGACCCCGTTTATTTCAATTTATTTAATAATGTAACGTGTATTGTATGTTAAAAAACGTCTTGTGGCAAATTTTAATCCAGCGGGATGCGAGTCTGTTATCTGCCCTGAGAATCATGATGAGAAATATTTTAATCTATAGTATTTTTTTTATGTAATAGATGGCAGATGAGCAGACGGATCACCTGATGTAAGCGATTGCCGCCGCCCATGGACACCCGCGACACCAGTGGAGTCGAAAGTGCGCTGCTTTGCCTGCTACCTTTAAACCCCCCTTTCCCCCGATTGGGCCTCCGGTTCCCTCACTCACGCAGCAAAACATAGCACAGCGCTGCTCTATGCCGGTTCTCTGTGAGGCCGTGGTATTCCTCCGGTAGAGCCAGTCTGTCATTCTGTGTGTTTGTCCGTCTTTCACGGCAAAACGGAACGACTGATTGACGGGTTTTTTAAGTGGATCTAGGAATGGATAAAGGTTACTTTTTGGCAAAAGGTAGTAAATAATATTTTAATTTTTATCACGAGAAAAACACTCGTGATCGATATTCAGCAGCATTTTAACAAGGCGGTCTCCAACGTGTCAGGGATAGCGGCCGTCGCGACTAATGCCTGGACCGGTCGCTAACAATCGATTCCGGCTTCTTTTGCGATCAATCGGACAATATTCCTGATGATCGCATCTGACAAAACCAGTTTGAATGCTATGCAATTAATGCAATCCAAAGTCAAGATAGAGTAAAAATGTTAGACATATAGTTAAAAATTCGAAAAACTGGAACAGACAAAATAACATAAAACAATAAGAACAACATGGAGTGTAATATAGAATATGAATATAAACAACACAAAAAGCAAATAACAAGCAAAAAAGAAAAAAAATCTGCAAAAAAAAAAACCGCCTTCAATAACCACGATCTAAAAAGTTTAAAATAATATTTTTTACACTTTATACACCTCGAATAACATTTTATAACAGTACTTCCGAGAAAAGGTGTTACCGAAGTCCGCACCGAATCAAACCTCACTTTTCTGGTTTATCCGGGCAGTAAACATATTGATCCTCACTCTTACCGAGGTGTCGTAAAAGGCGACTAAGGTAAAGCTGCTGGCATGATCATCAGCACCCAGAGAAGGAAAACTCTGTATTTATATCAAAACCCTCGCCAACCCGTTTGCCAAGCGTGGTGAGTATGGCAATTACCCCTCATGTGATTGAGGGAGGCCCGTTCCCCAGCAGTGGGGACTTAAATGGGCTGATGATGATGAAACATATTGATACTTTGTAGTCAATGTAATCAAGTGTTCATGATTACATTGTTAGTTAGACTAGCTCCGCTGTCTAAGGGCTGTAAAGGTTAGATGGCAGTTCATTCATTGTTATTACCAGACTTTAAAAATCTGGATCAGTGTCCAAGATTATCTCGGGCTGTAAAGGTTTTTGATGCAAATTGAAATGACAATAGTTTTTTTTACAAAAAAGGGAACCTTATTTGGTATTTGTAAACTTATTATATACGGAGATCTAACTAACCCCCTGTGAGGACTGAGTGAGCTTACGTCTAACTATTTATCTCCGATTTTATTATTTTACAAATTGTATGATCGGACTTACAATTGTTTTAGACATTTTACTAAATGATAAACATATTATTTATTTTTTCTAAAGGGTGCTTGAGTGAGCACCCGCACATGGTAAATTATATCTCTTTTGAAATTAGTAGTGTTGCACAATAGTCGAAGTTTGCGGCGATTCATCCTAACGTTCCTTCTTTTATAAAGAGATCTAAAAGGCTATATCAAGTCCGCTACAAGGTGTTCCTTGACTGAATGTGCACGCAATGACACAAACAGAGAAAGATGGAGAAAATCTCGCAAAAGACGCTACCCAACATACAGACAATCCATAATCACGAGCACTCCGTCAGTAGTGTACGACTGAGAAGAAGAAGAAAAGGCTACCTCAATATTAATGGTTCAAAAATACATGTTTCGTGTTCAACAAACAAAAATATATCACCGTTTATCAAAAAGTCGGTCCCCAATTACTTGAAAGCCTTTCGAAAACCCCCCATCTCCATTAGTTCCAATCCTAACATTTACAAGTTGGCAAGATGCGTACAAAAGATTGTTTGAAATATCCCAGATAAATGGCGGGCATAATAATTTGTTCCCGCTTTTAATGTCCCCCTGGCGGCGTGCTTAGCGGAACATCAGCGGACACAATGGAATAGAAATACAATAGACAACGCGTCGTTAGCTGAGCTGAGCCGAGCGAGCGGTATGTTATGACGCGGTGAAGACTGCGTCATGTGTGGAAAGACTTATTGTACAGATAGATGATTATTTTTTGTTGCAGCGGTCATATAAGCGGAGACAATATATTAGAAATAAAATAAACAACGTGTATTTAGCTGAGCTGAGCGAGCGAAGACTTATTGTAGGTACTCGTACAGAAAGATATGTAATATTTGTTTTTTTTGCAACGCACATATTAGGGGAAACATATTAGAAACAAAACTGACTATCGATAGTACAAAACTATCGATACTATCGATAGGTTTTTATTAATTCTGTTAGGAAACACAATATTATCGAAAGTACCGTTATAAAATTTGATCAATATTATTGATAACGCCAATACTATCGATACTATCGATTGCTTAATGCCCGATACTATCAATAGTGCCGATAACATTATGTTTCCGAACAGAATTTATTAAAAACTATCAACAATATCGATAGTTTTGTACTATCGATAGCCAGCATTGTTTCGATAGTATTGTTGCCTGATTAAATGTGTCTGATACTATCGATAGACTATCGTTACTATTGATTATAAATTTACTATTGATAGCCTATCGATAGAATATCGATAAGCAACACTAATTAGAAATACCTACAATAGACAATGCGTCGCTTAGCTGAGTTGAGCGAGCGGTAATGTGCGCTCGCTCAGCTCAGCTAAAAGGCTTATAGTCACATGAATACACTTTTTGTACGATTTATTATTGCAAGAAAATTAACTTTAACAGACTTCCATACATAATTCAAATCGTTCATTTTCATAAAGACGATTATTATAAATAAATATCAGTAGTAATCTTTTATTAATTTCTAATTAGCTTCCGGCATGCAGCGTTGCCTGCATGGATTAATTGTTGTTTTCTAGTATACAATGTGTTTTTTTGATATATTATGTCAAAGCTCAAAGTTATTTATTGCATTCATGAGTACATAAGATAATTTATAGGTTGGTATAATACATATATAAGTTTCTTCATAAAGCCCATTTGGACATAACAAAATTTACAATATAATTAAGTGAGTGCAAAATTAAATTAAATATAATTATTACAAAAAATATTATTATTTTATTACATTACTAAACATTTTATGGAATCAATTATATTTTTATATTATATTTCAAATAATTAGATACAGGTACAGAAAGTGAAACATTATTTTAACGTGAAACGTGAAATTATTAATTCATTTATTTGGATTTTATTTATGTATCTTATGTTAGCTAAGAATAATGTGACTTTCTAATGGTTAAAGAATTTTCAAAACAATTTCAGCTTAGGACCATCTTTTTCTTCTTCATCAGCATTATTTTGCCCATCGTCAAGCATATGCCTCTCCGAAGCACCTCCACTCGGCGCGGTATTTAGTTTTTAGGATGCCTGCGTGGTTACAACAAACAAACATGCAAACGAACAAGCAAATATCTATATTTTAATAGTCAAGACATGACTGGGCCCAGGGATCACGTTTCGGTCGTCCCTCGCCCAACCGAGCCGTGGAGAAGCCCCGCCAACCCGTCTGCCAAGCGTGGTGAGTATGGTAATTGCCATACTCATGTGATTGAGGGAGGCCCGTGGGGACTTAAATGGGCTGACGATGAATAGTCTAGACATAGACAAAGTCTAAGCGTAGATTGCTTATAATAAAAAAGGAAATATATATTCGAAATAGTTTCACAGCCCTGTATCAAGTTATTGTAAAAAAATCCATTGCCGTAACCTGTATCCGTTGAAAAATCATTTGTTTTTTATGTGACGACCCGTTTGGAACAGTGGTAGTGAACGCTGCCTTTGGTCCAAGGGTTGCGGGTTCGATCCCCGCACAGTACAAACATTTGTGTGCATGAACATCTCTGTTTGTATTGGTCTGGGTGTTTTATATGTATTATAAGTATGTATATATTTGTAATCAAACTGTTGATTCTGATATCCGTAACACAGGTGCTTGAGCTACCTATCTCGGAGTCAGATCAATGTATGCGATGTTGTGAAATATTTATTTATTATTTATTATGTGAAAGGTGCCAGACGAGCAGACCGATTACCTGATGGTAAGCGGTTGCCGCTACCCATTGACACCCGCGACACCAGTGGAGTCACAAGGGCGCTGCCAACCTTTAAACTCAAGGGGGGTTTAAAAGTTGGCGGTCCTCCGGATTGGAATCCACTCACGCAGCGAAACACAGCACAATGCTGCTTCACGCCGGTTTTCTGTGAGGCCGTGGTATCACTCCGATCGAGCCGGCCCATTCATGCCGAAGCTTGGCTCTCCCACGGTCAATTTTAAAACACTTTGAAAACTACCTACGTCCAGCCAGAACAAAGGCTTTTGATCATGAATTTATAGATACTACGTCGATGCTTTTAATTGATTTTCCCTAACAAACAACAGATTTTGATCTTGCTGTCAATTTATTTAAAAACAAAGCTTAATTCTCACTCTTCTGAAGAACCAAAGCAACACTGTTTCCTTCAAAATTCCAGCACAGAGATAAAAATAAATGAGAAAACATTAGTGGAAATATTTTCAGGAAATTCCAAACACAAATTAGGACAGCTATCCAATTTTATTTCATCGTTTTATCAGTCCAAAAGACCGGGCACACATTCTGCAGGACAGCTACAAAGCCGAATTGTTGGCGTAGAATTATCCGCTAAGGAGTCTAGATTAGGGTTGAGACAAGAAAAGTCGCTCAATATCTTACGACAAAAATATTGATGGTTGATTTTTTGGTGGAGACTAGATTAGGGATGAGACAAAAAAAGTCACTCAATATCTTACGAAAAAAATACATTTTAATGATTAAGTTTTTGGTGGAGACTAGGTAAGGGTTGAGACAAGATAAGTCACTCAATATCTTACGACAAAAATACAATTTTATTGATTGAGTTTTTGGTGGAGACTAGGTAAGGGTTGAGACAAGATAAGTCACTCAATATCTTAGGACAAAATAAAATTTAGTTGATTGATTTTTTGGTGGAGACTAGATTAGGGATGAGACAAAAAAGTCACTCAAAATCGTCCGACAATAATAGAATTAACTTGTTTTTTTTAACAGAGAAAAATGGCGAATCTCGTGTCGGAGGCCAAGATACTCTTCGGGTCGCTGAGCCAGCGTAGTAAGTAAGTGATTTATTTTTTGGCTTTCACAAAACTAGAGTGAGCAGACATTTTCTGGGCAAACGAGAAATATCCTAGAGCTTTTCGTGGCACCAATAAAAACTAAATCAATGTGTGATACTATATTATCACATTTCATCCGATAAGATGGTGGTTAAAAGCAGGACTACACAAATACAAAAGATAAGGCATTTTTTTTTTGAAATTATTGCCTTGAAATTCTTGAACTCCCACTGACGTCCAAAGCTGTCGCTTTTGAGCCAGGCGTGCGCTTGGACCATGATTTAGGATTTGGGTAGTCTGGTAATTACAATGAAGTGACTAGCGTTTGAACTAAGAAATTCTTGAATTATACTTTTATTATGTTCCTGATGGTTTAATAATATTATTTCAACAAAAAAGTCAGTCATCTCCCCGAAATTGTTCACAAATGCAATGGAGGATATGTTCAAGACGCTGAACTGGAAGAGAGATCAACCTCAATGGCGAATACATCTCTCACTTGCGATTTGCAGAAGACATCGTCATAATGGCAGAAACGCTGCAGGACCTACAACAGATGCTGAATGACCTGGCTAACTCTTCTAAATGAATCGGCCTACGCATGAACTTCGATAAAACCATGGTCATGTTCAATGAAAATGTTCTACCGGACCCGATTGCAATTCACGGTGCCGTCCTCGAAGCTGTTCAAAAATACGTATACCTCGGGCAGACTTTGCAATTGGGTAGAAACAACTTCGAGGATGAAGTGAATAGGAGAATCCAGTTAGGTTGGGCAGCGTTTGGGAAACTACGTCGTGTCTTCGTATCGTCGATACCACAGTGCCTAAAGACGAAAGTCTTCAATCAGTGCGTCCTACCCGTCATGACATACGGAGCCGAACACGTTTCGGTCCACGGACACTTACGGTACGGCTGGTCCACAAGTTAAAGGTCGCCCAGCGGGCTATGGAGCAAGCATTGCTCGGCGTCTCTCTCCGAGATCGAATCCGGAATGAGGTGATCCGCCAGAGAACCAAAGTCATCGACATTGCTCTCCGGATTAGCAAGCTTAAGTGGCAGTGTGCTGGCCATATTAGCCGCAGAACCGACAATCGATGGGGTAAACGAGTTCTAGAGTGGAGACCGCGTCTTGGCAAACGTAATGTAGGGCGCCCTCTGGCTAGGTGGGGGGACGATCTGCGCAGGATGGCTGGCAAGAGCTGGATGCGAGAAGCCATGGATAGATCACGGTGGCGAACAATTGGAGAGGCCTACGTCCAGCAGTGGATTGCGATAGGCTGATGATGATGATGATGATGAACAAAAAAGTCAATAATATAACTGAAATCGAATTGTACATGGCATTAACGATAATATCTTAGAGACAAAAAACATCATTATCAACAGCCTATTGCAGCCCACTGCTGGACACCAGTCTCTCCATATGTTACGCCACTCCGATCGATTTTTGGCTACTCGCTTCCTGCTCCTGCCAGCCATCTTATGCAGATCGTCACTCCATCTGGCATGAGGGCGCCCTTCACTACGTTTATCGATAGGTGGTCTTCACGAAAGAAAAATAAAGATCATACATACATTCGACTTTTCTTATAGAATGTCCTACCACATCTCTAGACTGAATTGCGCTCATTGGGCAAACAAAGAAGTCTCGTTTCCTACAAGACTGTCTTAAGGACTACAATGGGGGGAGGGGGGGAGAACAAACGTCTGCACTAATGAGATATGCTTTTTTTCCTCCAAGTCTCTACTCGGCTTTAAACTTGCAGGTTCTGATTTAAAAGAATTATTTAAGTGCTACCTGGAGCTGACCTGTTTTTAATGAATATTTAAGAGGGGACTTCTTTTGTGAGTACCCACGTCTGGAATTGTAACGGTAGGGAGAAATTAATGAAGAGCGTATGTGTTGTCGTGAGATACAAAAAGCTGTAAGATAATTATATCCCTTGAGAGACAATTACGAAACGGAACACGGCTATCGACCGCTTTCGGATTTTTACCTCACCAGGGCTTACTCTGACTCATAATGCCTATAAGTCCTAAGTAATATTATTAAAATAAATAAATAACACTTTTTTGCCATAAGCTAGTGCGGTAGAGCTACGCTTCAGCATGCATGATACCACGGCCGCACAGAAAACCGACGAGTAGCATCGCTTGCGCTCTGTATTTCGCCGAGGGGGTGGGGGTACCGGAGGCTCAATCTAGAGGGAAGGGAGAGGAGAGATCGGCTTACTGTTTAGCTCTGGTATGGCCCTTTCTTCATGAGATAATTATCTTCCAATTCTCTAGAGGCGGCTAAACCAGCGTGGACGGCGAAGTAGTGCAGAACCGCTCGTGAGGTGGTATGCATTTTAACTCCCGACGCAAAAACGACGGGGTGTTATAAGTTAACGTGTCTGTGTGTCTGTCTATGGCATCGTAGCTCCCGAACAAATGAACCGATTTTGATTTTTTTTTGTTTGAAAGATAAATAAAGGGGGAGTGTTCCTTAGCTATGTTGGATAAAAAGTCGATCCAAGATGGCCGCCGTCACAAATATATGGATTGTATGTTTTAATACAACTCTCACAATATGGGTATTATATAAAAGAGCTTGAGTAGCAGAATATATTTATTGTGACAAATTTCGAATCCAAGATGGCCGCCGTCGGGAGTTTTTTAAATTTTCAATTTTTATGTTGGAGGTGGCAGACGAGCAGACAGACGGATCAAATGATGGTTACAGTGGAAAGACACCAGTGGAGTCACAAATGCGCTGCCAACCTTTGAGCCCCTCTTTCCTCCGGATTGGCCTCCGATACCCTCACTCACGCAACGAAACACAGCACAATGCTGCATCATGCCTTCATGTTTTCTGTGAGGCCGTGGTATAACTCGGGTCGGGCCGGCCCATTGATATCAAAGCGTGGCCCTTCCAAGGATTAGTAAGTGTAGCCACAACCCTTACCCTTTCGGTTGGGCCTCCGGAACCATCACACACTCGTGAAACACAAACACTCGCCGGTTTTCGCCGTCTCTTGTTTTGGAGGTCAAGGTCCTAATTCTCGTGCAATCGACATTGATCTTCAACATTGTCTGGAATGATTGATTTCAATTTCCATGTCGAGTGCCCCAAGACTCAGTCGAGGTGGTTAATCTAGTGGAGTAAGTATGACCTGCTCTTATTTCTACACTGTGTTATCAGACGAAAAAAGTAATATAGTTGGATAACAGCTAAGTCATCAATTGAGTGGGTATCGTGGGCGTGACTTGCCACGGCCGCAGAATAGGTAACTAGTGCTAATCAATTACGGACACGAGCAAAAACACTGGGGTTCGTTTCCTATATCCTCTTTGACCGTGGGAAATCCACGCTTCGGCATGCGTGTGACAGTATATAGAGGAACTGCATGTTAAACCTACTATCATTGTAAATACAACATATATACACAAAAATGAATAATTGATTCATTCACAGTACATTTTATTAGTGACTGCCTCGGTGGCGCAATGGTTAGTGGGTCGGACTTTAAAGCGACGGTTGCGCTTGGGGTCCCGGGTTCAATCCCAGGGTCGGGCAAAAATTTGTACCTGAGTTTTTCTTTTAAGAAACTCTCAGTGTCAGCCCGGAGTCTGGAAGTTGGCGGTCTTGTACCCCCGTGCCTCGGAAAGCACTAACGTGCTAAGCACGTTAAGTCGTTGGTCCTGCGCCTGATCCCTCTTCGGTCGTGTCACACTGGTGTCTCATGGAAATATGAGGGTGCGGGAATAGAGAGTGCACTTATGTCTGCGCAAACACTTGTGCACTATAATATGTCCTGCGTCGATGGTTGATTGCTGAGATTGGCCGCCATGACCGAAAGATCGGTTTAGGACATTATTTTATTAGTTCCGACTTGACCGAATTAGACCGAATCGGAGTTTCCCTCTCTTTCACACGCGCTGTATGTCTCCTTTGTTTAGATGCGACAGGTATATTCTAGTTCCTTACGGGACGGCTTTAAATTAAGCCACTGGTTAGAGTGTTCGGCATTCAAGTACTCGAACAAAATAGACGAGAATGCCGGCTTAGCAGAACCCAGAGGTGACGAACCAACGATTCCTTCTGCTTCTGGTTTTACGCGACAAACTCGAAAGTAGCGTGGCATGATTGGTGATAAGGAATTTAGGAGGAATCGGAGAGGTTTTAGTATTTTTTATGTGATATGTAGCAGATAAACAAACGGATTATCTTCCCCCGAATAGGGCCTCCGGTACCCTCATTTACTCGGCAAAACACAGCGTAGGTGCTGCTTCACGGAGGTTTAATACATTTTTAGATTTTAATTTAATTTAGATTCCGTCCCAAATAAAAACAAAAACCTAATTTCAAGAAAAAAAACAAATATAGTAAACTAGAAAGTGTAAAAACTGAACAATGCTAGCCTGAGTATCTAAAATAAAAATAACTATATTTAGACACAGGATTTGAGTACACTAGCTTTTTTTGTTTTTTTTTTTGTTTTCCCGGGAGAAATGCATTACGAAGACCCTGCCGCCGGGGGGCGACAGGGTACTGTGGAACTCACCCTCCGGGCCGCTTCTTCAAACAAGAAGCGACATGAGGGCATACCCACTAAAACTCCCTGGGCTCAACCACCCGTGGGTATAGAATGGGGTCACGGGAACTGCACGAGGCTACAGGCTAGGAGGAGGGGGGTTGGGGACAGCCGGAAGAGCTGAACCGTCCCCAACGAGCATTGGAGGTGCCAATGGCAGTGCCGGCACAGGGACCCCCGTCCCTGTTGCCGGCTGGCCACCTCCACGGAGAGGACGAAGAGTTCTCCGCCGAACTCGTCCTCTCCTTGCTCGAAGCGGGCCTGCGAGGGGGTTAATCTCGCGCTCCCGCTCCGCCGTCTCCTTCTGCGCCACCACTTCTTCGCAGAAGTGGGCGAAGGCCGACCACGCCCTCTCATTATCCAGCATAGCTTGAACTATACTGGGCAATGAGAGGCCATGAGTACACTAGCTAGGGTAACCTTTGTAAATAATTCTCACCTCACCTTTTAGCTATAATGAAGCCGACGGCGGCAACACACTTCACGATTTTTTTTTTGTTTTTAGGGATTGGTAAGTCAGAGTCTGGAAATATCGCGAAAAATGTGCGCGTAATTTTATTGATGGGAAAACAGCTTGCTTCGGAGATAGGTAAATGAAATTCGACTTGTATGAGGAGAGACACCAATCGCTTTAATCGTGTTACCAGACAAATCGATCGATGGCATCGATGTGTACCGTTCGACTATTCCATCGGTCGACGTGGATCGATTGATCTGGTAGCTTAAAATATAAATGACCTTAAACTGGTTTAAGGTCATTTATATTTTAAGCTTAATATAATGACCTTAAACCAGTGCTTTCGATCGACGATCGATCGATTTGTCTGGTAACACGTTTTAAGCGATTGGTGTCTGTCCTCATACAATTCGAATTTCATTTACCTATTTCCGAAGCAAGCTGTTTTCCCATCAATAAAATTACGCGCACATTTTTCGTGATATTTCCAGAAATCCCAGTTCTCTCTGTAAATATAAGTTGTGATTATGGTAATGTATTCATGGTTTTCGGAAGCAACAATCCAGATAGATCCGGTTCAGGAAGTCCTCGAATTTAGAGGTTGGTACTCACTGGGACATTACTATATGCTGACTGCCTCGGTGGCGCACTAGTTAGTGGGTCGCACTTTATAGCGACGGCTGCGCTTAGTGTCCCGGGTCCGATCCCTGGGTCAGGCCAAAATTTCTGTGAAAAAATCTTAGTGTCAGCCCGGAGTCTGGAAGTTGGCGGTCTTGTACCCCCGTGCCTCGGAAAGCACGTTAAGTTCGTCCTTCGCCCGATCCCTCTCCGGTCGTGTCACGCTGGTGTCCCATCGGAATATGAGGGCAAAGGAATAAACAGTGCACTTGAGTCTGCGCAAACATGCCGCCATGACCGAAATATCGGTTTGAAGGACATTACCTATACTCGTATGCTGTCCTGAGAATAGGACTAAGGGCTAAAGAAAATCTACTTGTAAATTTTGCCATCTCGTTTGCTTTTATTGTCGGAGCTTTTTAGTGAATATATATCCACAGCTGAATATAGGCCTTCCCCAAGGTTTTCTTCGCAGAGCGGTCCTGTGCCGGCCGTATCCAAGGAATTCCCAAGACCTTTACCAGGTCGTCGGTGCACTTTGTGGGTGAGATTAGGTGTTCAGGGTGTATTTGGCCAATTTATTTTCTTAGAAAAATTAATTACGGGATTGCTATTATTTTTGAGTTTTTTACCATTGTAATCCCAATCTTTTGACCGTGGGAGAGCCACGCCTCGGCATGAATGGGCCGGCTTGATCGGAGTGATACCACGGCCTCACAGAAAACCGGCGTAAAGCAGCACTGTGCTGTGTTTCGCTGCGTGAGTGAGGGTACCGGAGGCCCAATCTGGGGGGAAAGGGGAGTTTAAAGGTTGGCAGCGCATTTGTGGCTCCACTGATGTTGCGGGTGTCCATGGGCGGTGGCAATCGCTTACCATCAGGTGATCCTTCTGCTCGTCTGCCACATATGTCATAAAAAAAAATCTTGAATCAAGATCTCAGCGTACCCTGGGTTCCAAATCGATCGAATCGGGGGTCATCATATTTGACTTTCCGATATTTCGTTGGCCACGGTGCCACTAAGCCTGTTAGTGGCAAAGAAAGTTTAAAACAATATATTGCATTTATTTAAATACATTAGCGTCCCAGTAGGAGAAAATGCTAAAGGGTGTTATCAATGGACCTAGGAGGGATTTATAGTGGGCCGCCGATGGTAATATCTTAATTACATTACGATTGCGAGCCAAGTCGGGGTCTACAGAGGGCTTGTCAACTGATTTATGTTTCAGGTATTTGCAGAGCTGGATAACATCCCAGCTTTTACCTGTATTCTGTATGTAGGTAGAGAGATAGGTGTTCTTTATTGAACAAAAACAAAATACAAGTATGATACAACAAAAACAAACAGTACAATAAGGCGGTATTATCGCTTGTAGAATATTTTCGTTATATAACTGTGTATTTACCTACCTATCGTCTGTTCTCGTACTCACCTTTGTCTGTAGTTTTAATGTGTCAATGTTACCTTACCTATGTTTACTAATGAATGTTCATTGTTAAATTATTTATTGTGATGGTCAATAAAATGTTTGTTTCTTTCTTTCTTTCTTTGTAGCGATAAATCGCTACACATTCCAGACAACATTTGGATAGAGCAAAAAAATAACGTAGGTTTTCGTAATGGGGGAAGCCAGCGCAAAGGAGTTTGATAAATGAAATTGAAAATGGCAGAAATAGACAAACTAATATAATAATAAAATAAAAATATTTCATAACATAAAATCGATTAGTCTTGTTAGTTGTTATTCATAGTAGTCTGTTTACTTTGCCAATTGTTTTTTTTTCTTCTCAATTGAAACTCTGTAACATTATCAATATTTAAAAAGAGTAACTACTGAGTCTCTTGCTGGTGTCTTCTCAGTAGAAATCGACATTACGAACCAGCGGTAGATGATAATATGTTACTATATTGACATTCATAAGTGCTCTGTATAGACCTAAATTGAATAAAGAATTTTTATCTTTATCTTTAAACAATAAAACAATACATACATACTAATTCATATATAGACAGTTTATAATAAATTTAACAAAAATATTTCTTATTGATATGACCAGAGAATAGACTACATTTAATAGGAAGAAGAGACAAGGAAATTCAGTAGTTTTATTCTTTTTATGATATGATAACATAAAAATATTTATGTCTTCCACATACACGAAATTCAACATTACTTTTTTTTTAATAAATAAATATTTTACAACATCACATACATTGATCTGACTCCGAGATAGGTAGCACAAGCACCTGTGTTACGGATATCAGAATCAACAGTGGGATTACAAATATATACATATAATACTTTTTTTTTGTAAATACATACTTATAATACATAGCAAACACCCAGACCAATACAAACTGTATAATAAATTAACCCTGTTCATGCACATAAATGTTTGTACTGTGCGGGGATCGAACCCGCAACCCTTGTATCAGAGGCAGCGTTCACAACCACTGTTCCAATCAGGTCCTCAAATTTATTACTATTACAAAGTTTATTACTAATACAAAGACAAATTGGCGAATTTAAAACAAAAATAAAAAAAACACGTAAAAAACAATTCAAAAAAGCCCGTTGAAACGCAAGGGTCGCCGGGTTCTCTTCCCGCACCAACACAAATGTTTGTTGACGAAACAGATATTTGTGTTGGGTCTGGGTGTTTTTGGTACCTTCGTTGTTCCTGGTTTCCATAGTACAAAGGAAACCTTAGATTGGGACCAGGACAATGTACGTGATGTTGTCTCAATTAATTTATTATACAGTTATCTGTGAACATTTACATCTCTTTAACCACGTGTTCTATCAACCTTTCTGAACAACATTTGTTCTATGACTTTTGGAAATTCTCATAAAAAAAATTCAACTTCTTATACAAAGTGACTTCGTCGGTCACGTGATTTGGTAATTTTATATGGGGAGTCGAAAAATTTTCAACTAAATTCGAAAAGTTGTCGAAAAAATATTGTTGTGTTGTGTTGTTGGTAGAACACGTGGTTAAATGGATGTAAATACAGATACATTCTGTATATTTAAGTACCTACACATTTACATTACTTAAGTTCATATGTCACGCGTAAAAACTCTTCAAAGAAGCGTTTATCTTTTTTTATGTTATAAATGGCCTACGAGCAGTCGGATCACCTATAAGCAATTGCCCCCTCACATGGACTATTGCAACACCAGTGAAGTCACAACCGCGCTGCCAACTTTTTCCCTTCCCTCCGAGTTGAACCTTCAGTATCCTCACTCACTTGCCAATGAAACGGCATCTAAAGCAGGGCGCCATTAGTGGGTGAGGACGGCAGACACAATGGGCAACTTTGTTAGTTCTTTCTGTGCCTGTCAGCCTCATTTTTGGATTTCACGGCCCGCTTACCATAGGCGGAGTGAGGTCTCCTGATTGGCTTTCTTAAAAAAAAAAAAATTGAACCATTTCTTCGGCCTGTCAGCCTCATTTTTGGATTTCACGGCCGCTTACCATCAGGCGGAGTGAGGTCATCCTGATTGGCCTTTCTTAAAAAAAAAAAAAATTGAACCTTCAGTACCCTCACTCACATTTCCAATTTCGATTAATAAAGATATCGAAAGAAGATAAAACTTCGACCATTCGACAGTGAAATTTTTGCTTGCTTCAACGATTCTAGATTACGAATCTTCTATTGAAGTAGGTTAGCCCAGATATTTAGGATACAAATCTTTTAGTATACAAAATGCTTCACTGAAAATAAAACATATATATGAAATTACCAAGAAATCGTAATTTTACGTATGGCTAGGATTCTGATATCAGGCTGGAAAATATATGGGCAGTGGATGAAAACAGCTTAAAATCCTTAATTTAGCTCATTTTACTTTTATGAAACCTTTTTTGGAATGTGAATTTTAAAGAAATAAACCTGTATTAAAAGGTGTGGCTGCTAAGACTTACTTATCTCATCATCATCATCAGCCCATTTAAGTCCCCACAGCTGGGGCACGGGCCTCCCTTAATCACATGCGGGGTAATTGCCATACTCACCACGCTTGGCAGCCGGGTTGGCGAGGGTTTTGATATATATGCAGAGTTTTCCTTCTCTGGGTGCTGTTGATCATGCCAGCAGCTTTACCTTAGTCGCCTTTTACGACACCTCGGTAAGAGTGAGGGTGGCCTATTCTACTCTGCCGGGGACCACACGGCTTACTTATCTAACGAATAATAATTTAAATCTAAAGATGGTTCCTTTTAAGTAAGACCTAACCTAAGGATAAAAACTTAACCTAATAATATATAAAAGAAAACACTTCCAGAGGCGAAGAATTATCGCTATTTGTTATGAAAATATTCTCATAGTTTTCCACAAATTAGAATGGCGAAATAAGTGACCAATACATATTTATGCGTTTCTTCCGCGCAATGTTTATTATTAACGATTTATTAGAATTTTGATGAGAAACATGTCAAAACTTGTTTAGGTTACTCATAGATTATTCAATGTATTATGTGCCTTGAAAAATCGATTTTGATGAGGAGTTTCATTACAATTTCAACACTACCAGCTGCTGAAGGTTACAAAAATTCTTCGTCCAAAAATACACATTCGAAGGTATCTATTAATATCGACAGACAGATAAGAACTACAAAAGAATTCCGAAATTTATATGAAGCTCAGCCGACATAATCCAGGCTTGATTAAAGTTAGGCAAAAAGGGCTTAGCCCGTAATGGGCTCATCTACAAGTCCACAAGTACACTTTTGATCCGTCTGGGGAACGTCCAGATAAAAACCAACCAACCCAATTACTGAGGTGATTTCATTGGCCGTGTTCTTAAATAAGTCAAGATTGGTTGAGACACTAATTTTTGATAAAATCTTAGTTTTGGGGGCAAGTCCAGTAGTCCAGGAATTCCAACTACTATTGCCATTATCGTCACCTAGGATGAATAGTACCTACTATGCTTATCTCACGGAACTCTCTACCACGTTTGGTGGAAGTTTTGTGGAAGAGCTTGGCTGCAGTCGTATTTTCAGAGCGTCCTTCTTGATAAAAGCTTAAAGTCTTAATTAAATACGTTTGACTTAATCCTTTAATCCTTCTTTCAACATCAAAAATGACAGACTTTCATACTAATGTTAACCTTCCATTTCACCAATTTAATGGTTGAATTTGACGACCCATATTGGAACAATGGTAGTGAACGCTGCCTTTGGTCCAAGGGTTGCGGGTTCGATCCTCTGCACAGTACAAACATTTGTGTGCATGAACTATGTCTGTTTGTATTGGTCTGGGTGTTTGTATGTATTTAAAAAAGAAAAGTATTATATGTATTATATTTGTGATTCCGCTGTTGATTCTGATATCCGTAACACAGGTGCTTGAGCTACCTATCTCGGAGTCAGATCAATGTATGTGATGTTGTGAAATATTTATTTATTTAATTTTTAAAAGCCCCGTCTGCAAAATAAAAGCTATCTATGTTCCAATTTTCATGATTATCGGTCCATTAGTTTCGGCTGTGCTGTGCTGTGATAGATCAGTCAGTCAGTCACTTAATCTCACTTACCCACTCACTTGTCTGACGTGTATTTCTGAATATTTACAGAGAGCACAATAACACATCTTCCGATCTAATATAAACGCAGTACGAGGTTTATAAGCCATTATTTCGGTTCGGCGTGTGGCGGCTCGACGCATTTATTTAACTATCGTCATTACGGCCTATTCTATTTGTGCACCCACCGGATTAATAGATAGATGCATGGGAGGTGTTGACGGTGGCGGTAGACCTACGCATGATGTCTAGCTGTTGAACTATCACTATAAAGATGTTTTCTATTCAGGCTTGCAGCCGTTTCGGAAAGTACCAGTAACAAGGCCTCGTGAACAGAAGAGACAAAGATGTTTCCTCGTACATTAATATATTTACTTTATATTGGATCAAGAGATCCAATTATAAAGTGCCGGCCAAAAAGAAAATTTGCTGTATTCTGTAAGAACTTGTCCAAATGATGTTCAAATGTCAAGATTTGTTATAACAAAAAAATATGTTCTTGTTAGTTAATTCACTGAAAGTGTGTGAAAATGTACGAAATGTTGGTTTTTGAACTCCAATAAGATCAAGGACAGCCTACAGCTTTGATGTCACAGTAACAAATACTCAGGGGGACAAGTTCTACAGAATACAGCAAAATAAATTTTGGCCGTAACTTCATCATCATCATCATCATCAGCCCATTTAAGTCCCCACTGCTGGGGCACGGGCCTCCCTCAATCACATGAGGGGTAATTGCCATACTCACCACGCTTGGCAAACGGGTTGGCGAGGGTGACTATACTCTGCATTTATATCATAAATGCAGAGTTTTCCTTCTCTGGGTGCTGATGATCATGCCAGCAGCTTTACCTTAGTCGCCTTTTACGACACCTCGGTAAGAGTGAGCGTGGCCTATTCTACTCTGCCGGGACCATACGGCCGTAACTTGGACTAATAATATTATATCCTCCTCTACTGTCGAATGTCCTTTGTCTGGAGATTGTCTGGTAGAAATAAAATTTCAGTAATGCCTTTATCTATCTATGATATTGAAGTATTACACTTTGCGTCACCAAAGAACTACGCCAAAACACAGATGTGAAAATTTAGATTCCTTATTTGAATATAAATAACGCTCAAATTTGAATGTTGGAGGTGTCTCGTGCATCAGGGGACAACTTTAGTGGCGCGGAGTCTAATCTTGGTATTTCTGTTGTTTTTTTGGCACAGACACATCAGGTTTACCACAATCTGTCAAATTTCCTCAATTGATATTGATCAAACGTGTTTGACATTAAGGTGAGAACGAATTGAAGAAAGGCAGGATTTGTACCTATACATTAATGTCTCCGTACAGTAACTTAAAATATATCTAAATAGAAAGAACATTATTTACAGAAGGTGAGGGTTGAGATGAAAATATTAACAAAAGATTGCTGTCTGCCAGCTCTGAAATATTAACTAATTTAAAAAAAACTAAGTCCTACATATACATAAACAATTTTGTATAATTCAGAGTTTTATTTAAATTAGTGACTACTTCTTGTCTTCCATCATCTTGGATCGTACCGCAATTCCTTGTGTTTCTACCTGCGAATCTCTTGTCAAGGGCGATTGCATATGTACATAGGTAATGCATGTAATTTCACGTAAATACCATATTTCTGTGTCTGTTGCGTCCTTTGAGTCGTGATAGTGGTGGGACGTGTGTGAGTGCGATGTTCATGTCATATTATAATAACATATTGCATACTTTTGTCACATCACAAGTCGTACCGCTTGTTCTGCGCTCTCTCTCCTTGCACGCTCAGCTCATATGGAACATGACCATTTTTTCAAGCATGCAGCCGCCTTCCATCGACTTATAAGACGAAATTTTGACAATTAATATCAAGCGTGTGACATCGTCAGCTCCCCACAAACCGTGTATCTCTGTTTAAAACCATATCGTACATTGATATTAAACACTGAGAAACCGACAAAAAAGCTTTTATTTATATTTTTAATCTTTTTCTCTTTGTTCTATCATACCAAAGCTTTCTTTAATTTAAGTATGTATTATAATGTTTTATATGTATTTGTCCTTTGTTGCAATAAATTATCCATCTATCTATTTTTACACCGAAATCAGATCGACCAAATCATTACGAAGCAATGCAGGGTGTATCTGTGAACATTTATATCCCTTTGACGTGTCCTATCAACCTATTTTTAACAACATTTGTTCTATGACTTTTGGAATTTCACATAAAAAAAATTCAACTTCTCATACTAATTCCAAGTCACGTGACTAACTTGCTTTTTGGGGTATGGGGAATCGGCTAATTCCGAAAAGTCGTAGAACAAATGTTGTTGAGAATGGTTGGTAGAACACGTGGATTAAATGGATGTTAATGTAAACCCTGCATAGTAGTTTCCGCATATTCAAAAAACAATTACCATTAATCATTTCTGACGATGTTCCAATAACCATACCCCAAAATGTGGCGTAATTGTAAAATTCGCAATCATGTGATATTATAATAGCAGTTCCTAGTGACTCGAAATCTAAGAACGGCACTGCGCCCGCGCTACCTGACGCCAACTAAATAGCTTTTGTTTTACAAATAAATTCCACTTTGCCTGTTTAGTTTGCAAGTTGCAGTGTAAATTTCAACAGGATTGCGCTGCAGATTAAATGTTTCCCGTGCAGTACCGACTTATGGCTGAATTCTGGGTTCAGGTTGTACTCTAGGTACTTTGTAGATTGTAGGGAAAACAGTTTTTGTTGGTCTGATATTAACTGTAACTAAGTAAATAACGCACCTAAAAATTCAAACTATTAAACACAAAGTTCAGTTCAGTGTTCAGTATCAGGGTGTAATGTTTTTAAGTATCTACTATAATAGTAATAATATCCTCTAACCAATTTCGGCTAAGGTGGCCAATCTCATCAATCAGACGCAGGATATAATATAGTACTCAATTGTGCGCTCTCTATTCCCTTTTTTTTTTACGTAATAGGTAGGCAGACGAACAGACGGATCACCTGGTGGTAAGCAATTGCCGCCGCCCATGGACACCCGCGACACCAGTGGAGTCACAAGTGCGCTGCCAACTGTAAGCGCAAACACACGTGCGCTCTCTATTCCCTTTTTTTTTTTTACGTAATAGGTAGGCAGACGAACAGACGGATCACCGCTGCCAACCTTCAAACCCCCCTATTCCCCGTATTGGGCCTCCGGCACCCTCACTCACGCAGCGAAACACAGCACAGTGCTGCTTCACGCCGGTTTTCTGTGAGGCCCTCATATTCCGATGGGACACTAGTGTGACACAACCGGAGAGGGATCAGGCGCAGGACCAACGGCTTAGCGTGCTTTTAAGTGCTATATTTGTAATATAATGATATTTTTTTTTTTATAGAATTTTCGTTATTTAGGATAATATATAATGAATCTTTAGCCTATGTGTTATTCTGATAGGTATATTGCTTAACATCAGATGATCCGTCTGTTGGTGTACACCTATCACATAAAAGGTTATTGTCAAGTTTCATCAAAATCCATTCAAAAGTGTGAAAGAGCAAGCAACATACTGAAATATAAGTACCTTCACCAATTTTCGCGCTTGTAAAATCAGTGAGATTGATTTGTTAACTTTTATCAGACGATTGAAAAATCGGGCCTCAGGAAACAAATACTGCAAACTCAGTAAAACTATCGGTAAACTCGCGTAGTAAAACCGATTCCCCCGACGACGCAGCCATGCGGCCACTCATATTTTATACCGTCCGAATAATGCAGTCGAACTGTAGGTACAAAGATCTGGGCAGCCAGTATTTCCATAATCTTTACGGCTGACTCCGAAACAGGCGTCCGGCATCTGGCGCAAAGTTATCGCTATTATATCCACTCCGATAACACGACTCGGCATATCCTATTACGACAAGAAGCTGAGATGGAATGGATGAGATGTGACATGTCTTCTTCTTCTCTTCGTACGGGTTTTTCCGCAATCAGGCGGCAGGTGCGCCCATTTCGCGTGCGGAAGATGAAGTCGGCAGGTTTTCGCTCCAACCAGCCGAGTTCTTCTAGGAAACCTATCAGCTCCTTTTCGTTGCCGAAGATTTCCGGTAGACTACGCGGTCTCCCAGGTAGCGTACCCGGCAGGTGGCCACTCCTTTCCACTCAAGTAGTACAGTCAAAAAACGGAAAGGTTCGTCAGTTTTCTAATTGATTCGTTTGATATGCTATGAGCACTTATTACCTTTCGTAAATTTGTCAAAGTAATACCTGTTGCACAGAAAATTATGCTTAACTTTTAGATCAGAAAGTTCAGATTTGATTGTAGCAACATTGATTTCTTTTTGATGTAAAGAAAATTTAAAAAAGGTTTAGAGATCTTTTTAAAACGGTATGTTGGTATAACTGATTCTTGGCGTGAAAACGAAACCTTTTCTACCTTTAGGAGACGAATTTTTATTCTCTGTACCGTACATAAGCAGCAGTTTCGTCCTTCTCCATGCATGCTCTGCATAGAGAGCTGTCTGTAACATCTACATTGAACAGATGTTTGTTAAGTGACTTGTTAAAAAAGTGAACGCCCACTAGTAAGGCGAGGCGACGTCGTGGCGGCGCCCGGTGAGGCGTGCCGTAGCTACAGTATATGGGCGCATATCATTTATTTATGATTAATGTGACGGATAAGGCACACTAGCGACGCCAATGGATTTTATTTTTTAGCTAATAAACCGGATATATTTTAAACAATTTCGGAGTTACAACCTCTCGGCAAACAAATATACTATTTATTTAATACTTATAGTTAACTGTTTGGTCTGCTTTAGCACTCGAATTTTAGATTACCTCCAAAAGTAACCGCTTTTGGTGTGAATCAATTTTTCGCGTTTAAAAACGGATCCAACATTTGTGCATGGTTATTTAATAAATAATATAAGTGTTTGCCGAGAGGTTGTAACCCCGAAATTGTTTAAAATAGATCCGGTTTAGTAGCTAAAAAATAAAATAGATTGGCGTCGCTAGTGTGCCCTATCCGTCACCTTAAACCGCGTGTCCGTGCTTCAACTCCGCCTCGACTGTTGATCGTGTGATCGATGCCCCGGTGCGACACGATGAAGGTTCTAAAAGGGTCGATAACGTGTTTGGACTGACAGGCATTCATTGGATGCGACATCGATTACCATCAACCTGCTTGTTTGTAAAGAATGCAATGGAAAGTTCAGCCCTTAGGATTATTTTTTAAATGTTTTTGGTTATATTGGACTATGTGGGGTGCCTTGGACCTTGTAATTAGCAGACTCCTCAAATCAAGAATCATGGTCCAAGCGTACCCCGGGCTCCAGTGCGACAGCTTTGGATGCGACTGGGTATTAAACACACGTGCCTTCGTCTATGATATTGGAATTTAGTAAGTCTAGCAACGAATAATTATGAAGCGATTGTCGAGTTCGTTATATTTAGACAGAGCAGACAGCAGGTTAGTTAGTGTTTGTGCCTGTAAACACGATCCCCTCACTACGGATGATGAGAGGTTGCTCAGGGATTTTAGTCGGTAAACCTCCACCGTCATGCGGAGGAAGTCCGACATCTAGCGGACGGGTATGCGTAATGCATTTCCCCTAATGTAACAAAAAATCATTCTGAGTCCCCTTTCCTGAGTTAGCTTTCATTTATTGCGAGTTGCATTTGCATCCAGTCTACTAACACCGCCATATCCACATTTCGCAGCTCCACAAAGAGGACTTTGGTCAGCTTAGAATATTCTAGACTGAGTTGTAAACTTTGGCCCAAGTTGGTCCATAAATTAGATCAAGGCGACGCTGGCTGTTAGTTCTGACACATTCCATGACAAATTCCGCGTCGGTGCCGGAATGTAAACGACCCCATCTTATCAACACATTCGGGGGTTTAAGTTGCGCCTGCGATGTGCATATGTATGTCTAGGGTGACCAGGTGACTCTATTTGATTTTAGGTATTCACTTCCTATCTTCTAAACCTGATTTTGCGTGTCCTACAGGGTCCATATCATTGTTCCATCACTATTGTAACATCTTATTGTATATTGTAGTTTTGCAATAAACGATTGAGTATTCTGTATTGTGAGTTGCGTTTTTTTTACCCCACATAAAAACATATCTAGGACAATTCCATCATACATATCTAATTTAAAATTTCATGGTGGTAATCTGTTTTGTTGTCCTTGATTAAATGAATAAACAAACTTTGAATTATTTTTCCTTATAGATTATCATTTAATCAAAAATATATCCATTTTGTAGCCAAGACTCAGACTATGAGTGTTTGAGGGTGAAAATGCATTAAATGATTACCTCATCGTCAGCCCATTTAAGTCCCCACTGATGGGGCACGGACCTCCCTCAATCACAGAGGGGTAATTGCCATACTCACCACGCTTGGCAGACGGGTTGGCGAGGGTTTTGATATAAGTGCAGAGTTTTCCTTCTCTGGGTGCTGATGATCATGCCTGCAGCTTTACCTTAGTCGCCTTTTACGACACCTCGGTAAGAGTGAGGGTGGGCTATTCTACTCTGCCGGGGACCACACGGCAAGTGAAAGCAAATGATTACCTTATTGATGTAATTTTTCCTAAAAATTACACCTAATTTCATAACTGATTCGAAGCTCATATACGAGTATACCTATAGGATATGAGTTTTTTCAAAATAGAGAATATACTAATCAATAGGGACGTATTGAAGTATTAATACGTTTATTACAAAGTGCAAAGATATGTCGGGCGTGTTTTTTTATTAAATCAATAATAATGTCAAAAATTACTAATCAAAATACACAAAAAACAGGGAAAGAATTTTATTTTGGTCGAGTTAGTGAGTTGACTCCTTTGCACAGAGATATATTTTTTTTAAATTTTATATAAGGCCATATTTATGAAGTTAGTATTTTAAAATGCGCTAGAAATTTGTTCCAGCCGTATTTTAAAAATCGAATTACTGTTTTTCATGATCGTTTGAAATATGGGATTATCCGTAGACTAAGACAGGTCTGGTCATCCTATGTGTGTCGGAACATATTCGTAGGACTTTGGAAGTAGGAAACCGCAAGAACTGGGACTGAGTGATTCCTACCAACATCTCCGAAAATCTATCTCAATGTAGGTACTATTGAAAATTAACGCTGTGGCCCAGGCCATAGCTAAATGCTGAGTAGAAACCGTCTTGACACATAGTTACAAGATGTTTCTTTGTAATGTTTTTTTAAGTTAAGTGTCGATTAAACAATTTTTCTTTCTTTACGAGTATGCCATAATTAGCGTCGTCATCATCATTTCAGCCAATAGACGTCCACTGCTGGACATAGGCCTCCCCCAATGTTCTCCACACAGATAGGTCCTGTGCATTCAATGGATTCTTGGGACCTTCACCAGATCGTTGGTCCACCTTGTGGGGGGCCTGCCACGGCTGCTACTTCCTGTACTACTTGGAATACAATCGCGGACCTTTCCGCCCCAACGGCCGTCTGTTCTCCTCACAATTACTTTGCTATAATTTGCGTACTGTCTCATCCTTATCCTTATCCTTACTAATATTATAAAGACGAAAGTTTGTTTGGATGGATGTATGGATGGATGTTTGTTCCTCTTTCACGCAAAAACTACTAAACGGATTTTAATGAAACTTTACAGTAATGTAGCTTATAGATCAGAATAACACATAGGCTATAATTTATAAAGATATTGTGTGAACGCAGACGAAGTCGCGGGCAGAAGCTAGTATAAGATAAAAAATGAATGAAGTTTTTTAGCAGATTTCAAATATGTAAACATTATTCAAATAATTCAAAAATAAGTTTAAAAACTAAAACCCGACTGCAAAAACAGCGTGTTTTTCGGGTTTTTGCAGTTGCTAAAAATCACGAAACTAGAATATAGTCTCCCTTAAAATAATTGTACCGTATCGACGTGATCGCTTGCCACTTCGATTGTTTTATTATTAAATCTGTTTTGCTACAGTAGGTGACATACGAACAAGGCAATACCGCATAATATTTTCAGCGGAGAACATGAACATGTCTGTTTGTATTGGTCTGGATGTTTTCTATGTGCTATAAGTATTTACAAAAGAAAAATATTATATGTAGGTATATATTTGTAATCCCACTGTTGATTCTTATATCCGTAACACAGGTGCTTGAGCTATCTATCTCAGAATCGGATCAATGTATGTGATCTTGTGAAATATTTATTTGTTATTTTATTTCCATGCTACTTTATAATATTTAACTTATGTTCCTAAGTCTTTTGGCTTTCTCTCTCAAATCACATGAACTCTTGGCACCGTCAAACAAGAAACAAATTTTGATCCCATTCACTCGGTCATGAAAGTTTCAGTAGGCGTCGGCGGCGCGATGTATGCAAATATTCAGAACCCAATCCTGCCAAGTTTGGAGACGCCAACTCGCGCCACTAGGCATACGGCTTAGCAAGGTGATCCACTACACTCTAAAAGCAGTAACTTAGGGCATATTAATATATGTTAATATATATTCATATGCGTCAGCACTTTTTGACCATAATTATATAGATAACACAAACAGAATAACATTACACAATGCAAATCAGTAGGTGCTATCAACAGCGGAAACATTTAGCGGTGGGTATTAACATTTTGTAAAGAAAAGGAGAAGGGTGTAACCAATCAGCTCCCAACCTCAACATTTGCTGCTGCGGCATTCTTACGACACTGCAGCAGTTGCTAGTGACGTCACCAATGTCACAATAGGTAACTATAAAGGATCACAATGTAACAATTTAAGGTAATAATTAATATATTTTTATTATTATTTATTTATTAAGGATATATTTAAGAAAAATAATGTACACTCATGTACGAGAGCTACTGCCGACAAACTGTCTCACAGTTTGGCAGAAAAAAATAAAATTATTGTTATATGTTATATCTTTGTTATATGAAAATAAATATTAAAAATATATATATATATATATTTATAATCCTAATAGACTTAAATAGTGTAGGTCAAGTATTATTACCTTACTCTATGGTGTAGGTATAGTAGTATCGGACATAGGTATAATATAAAGATAAATATATGCACTCTCAGATACAAACATATTTCAAAAATTACAAAAGATTACTTATCCAGTAATAAATACTCAATACGGTAAGGTAGTACTTATATAATTTATTTCACATTATGGACCCTGTTAGCGCACAAGAAAATTTATTAGAGAGAAATAGATTAATACTTGTGTTAAAATACAATAATTTGTTCATATAGGTAGGTTTATAAATAAAACATACCGAAATAGAATCAAGGTGAGGTTGTTGCAAGTGTCCATGGGTTTTGGTCAGGGATAGAGACGAGATACCATCTTGTTTTCTTCATATGAGAAGGTGAAGGCCATGATGGTTTCCCCTGAAAAAAAAAACAGGTGTCCATGGGCGGCGGCAATATCTTCCCACCAGGTGGTTAAACTGTAGTCACTTATTAGATACCTCGATACAGGCCTGTGAGCCTAGTGAAGTATCTATAGTCACTAAGAAATTGTATGCTTTATTATGTCAATAAATTTATTCTTATTCTTATCTCCTCGAATGTCACATATCATGTAAAAGAGCACAGAACTAAAGATGAGTTAATGTCCTCCAAACCGATATCATGGTGGCCAATCTTAGAGATCATCGACGCAGGACATATTATAGTGCACAAGTGTTTGCGCAGACACAAGTGCACTCTCTATTCCCTTACCCTCATATTTCGATGGGACACCAATGTGACACGACCGAAGAGGGATCAGGCGCAGAACCAACGGATTAACCTGCTTTCCGAGGCACGGGGGTACAAGACCACCAACTTCCAGACTCCGGGCTGACACTGAAAATTTCTTAAGGTGACACGTAAGGCACACTAGCGACGCCAATCGATTTTAATTGTTAGCTACTAAACCGAATCTATTTCAAACAATTTTGGGGTTACAACCTCTCGGCAAACACTTATACTATTTATTAAATAACCATGTACAAATGCGGACCCAACATTTGTACGCGAAAAATTGATTCACGCTAAAGTGGCCGCTTTTGGCGGTAATCTATTTTTTTCCGGTTTAGTAGCTTTTTCAATTCAATTCAATTCAAATAATTCTGTATTTGCATAGGCTTGTACACAGCACTTACAAATCATCATACATTTGAATGACTTAAAACTATTTATAAGTACTTATGTATAATTTACATGTTAATACATATATATGTTGATACATAAAATATACTAAACATAATGCGATTCTACCACCGGCTCGGAAAGTTGTTTCTAGTCGAGAAACTCGCCAGTTACTCTTTTTAATCGCCAACTTTTTTACAATGGTTTATTATCCTCATACCAAGTCATACAGTCTAATGCAACACAAAATAGAATGAAGCAAATTAAAAGCTAAATATGAGGTAAACCGAAGCGGACCAGTCCCCAAAGGTGGCACCTGTTCACAAGTATGACGTATGTGTCAGCCATCATTTCACTCAACCATATTACAATTAAAAACGAATGGTGTCGCTAGTTAGGGCTACCCGTCGCTTTAACAGAAACACTCAGGTACAAACTTTGGCCCGACCCGGGGATCGAACCCGGGACCCCAAGCGCAGCCGTCGCTTTAAAGTGCGACCCACTAACCACTGCACCAACGTGGCACGCAAAAAGATGAGTTACTGTATCATTATCCACTGTGCCGACGCATTCGCAGCCGGCTCAATAGCGTGTCGTGCTCGCATGCTAATGCTGAGATATTGTTGCCCCTTCTTAGCGATATGGAAATGCAGACGTGCGGTAAGTCACAGGCAATCTATCGGAAAATAATGGCGTATATCCGTTATTGATAAGACCTGGGAGAATAATGTTGGTGATCAATATCTTCACACCCTTAATAACAATAAATTTATATAACATTTCATATCCTGATTCCGTACAAATACTCAATACTTTATTTGCTCCACAATGTTACATAGGTACAGGTTTTGTGTTCAATAAAATATCAGACAACAGGGGTATTACAGATATTACATTCACTGCAAAAACAGAACTGATATTTGTCCAGGGTTGGTATCGAACCCACGACCTTTGGCAGTATGAGGCAGAGTCACTACTAAATGCAATATCCGGCCAGGTTTAATATTTAAACCAATAACAATAACTTTAAGGTTATAAGTTACAAAATTTGTTTATAACATACCCGATGGTGCATTAGTAGGTAGCCTGCCTATCTAATACGCTAAAGGTCGTTCGATCCCCAACCTAGACAAACATTTGTGTGATGAACACTTGTATTTGTTCAGTGTCTCGGATATTATTATTTAGTATTATACTTGTAATTCCTCGCTTAAGGTACCTACTTACTTAGTACGAAATCAAGTGTAGGTATGATTTTCTTTCTAAGGATTGTTGGCGACGCCGAACTTTTCGACCGCAAGTTAAGCCTTGAACACAGGCGTAAGGTAGCGTGTCTTTCGGTCTTTTACAGGTTGCATTTCGGAGAGTGTGCGAAGGAATTACATGATCTAATTCAACCGGCTCCCTTTCATCATCGGGACACAAGACGGAGAAGGGGTTACCACCCTTATATGGTAGAAATACCGGCAACACGTACCAAACGGTTCAAATGCACATTCATGTTGCGTACAGTTAAGGAATGGAACTCTCTGCCGAAGGAGTGTTCCCAGAACGCTATGATCTAAACTTATACAAGAAAAGAGTGAATAGGCTGTTACTAGACAGGCATGATCCATCCTCGGCCTCAGCATCACTTACCATCAGGTGAGATTGTGGCCAAATGTCTGACTATTCTAATAAAATTAAAAAAAAACAAAGCAACAGAAATTCAATGAAAGATAATAAAGAATATTGGTTTTCATAAAATATAAACGGTACATAGTTTGTTACTATTATTTAATAATAAATATTCCTCTTACTTACCACCAGGCTAAAGAGAGCCAAACAATGTCTACAATAGATACAAAAAATATGTTTACAAGTAAGATTATACAATATATTATCAACATGCGCTGTTTGTTCAATTTTTAATAGATTCCTACAACCTGTTAAGGTATAAATAAATGGGTAGAAATTGTAATTTTATTGGAAAAGCTCATAAAGATAAAAAACGATCATAAATAAAAAATATTAATGCTTATAAGTAGGTACATTCAACTTAAGGCAGTGAGAGCAAAAAAAGTAATAAATTCAATAACGATTTTTCGGAAAGTAATGCGTTAAATTTAATTTTGGCTCAGACGCTTGACATCAAACGTTGTTCGCAAAATTTAATTTTAAATTTGCATTCTTTAAATATGAGTGTAGGAGTTATCGAATAAGGCAGGGGTCGAGAACCTTCAAAAGGGAAAAACATAAACATACCCTCCCCTTCTGAGCCTGTGTGACGTGTCTTTGATCCGCTAAAAAAATACAGTTGCTACTGACAAACAATTAAAGGTACCAAAATAAGTGGAAACGTCAATTGCAGTATATAAACAAAATGTTTACGACACCTTATTACCACAAGGTATAAAATTGTTTCAAAACAAATAAATGGCTTGTATAAATTTAACGAATGGTTGTGATAGTAAATAATAAAATGGAAAATCTATGTACTGCATTACAAAATGCATGAAAAAATAACGTTTTTTTTTAAATAGCCTGTGTTGCCTAACCATAGACTGAGGATACTACTGTAATAGTTAACAGCATAGAGTAAGGTAAAATATACTTTGGTTAAAAGTTTATAGAAATGGGATGAAAAACCAATATCTACTAGAGTTTCATTTAAGAAGCAACCAAAATCCAGTTACTTTTCGAGTCATTTATTCAATTTATAATTCGAAGACTGAGATAGTTTTTAAGTAATTAACACACTTAAAAATTTCATCTCGTGTTCAGGCGGGACTCGAACCCACACCTTCCACAATCCGGGTGAATGTACTACCAATTATACCACTGAACGCGTTACTAAGTTGACGAAATTTGTAAGTGCTTGATTCGACATGAGCTGTCGATAGTCTCATCAATATTGTAGGTATATTTACAATATCCAGTGGAAATATTATTACAAATATTTGACCACCAGTTAAGATGAGACTGCTTAATCAATAGTTGATATTTTATAGCAATCTTATGCGATTTATTCTTAAGTAATTAACACACTTAAAAATTTCATCTCGTGTTCAGGCGGGACTCGAACCCACACCTTCCACAATCCGGGTGAATGTACTACCAATTATACCACTGAACGCGTTACTAAGTTGACGAAATTTGTAAGTGCTTGATTCGACATGAGCTGTCGATAGTCTCATCAATATTGTAGGTATATTTACAATATCCAGTGGAAATATTATTACAAATATTTGACCACCAGTTAAGATGAGACTGCTTAATCAATAGTTGATATTTTATAGCAATCTTATGCGATTTATTCTTAAGTAATTAACACACTTAAAAATTTCATCTCGTGTTCAGGCGGGACTCGAACCCACACCTTCCACAATCCGGGTGAATGTACTACCAATTATACCACTGAACGCGTTACTAAGTTGACGAAATTTGTAAGTGCTTGATTCGACATGAGCTGTCGATAGTCTCATCAATATTGTAGGTATATTTACAATATCCAGTGGAAATATTATTACAAATATTTGACCACCAGTTAAGATGAGACTGCTTAATCAATAGTTGATATTTTATAGCAATCTTATGCGATTTAGCAGTCTCATCTTAACTGGTGGTCAAATATTTGTAATAATATTTCCACTGGATATTGTAAATATACCTACAATATTGATGAGACTATCGACAGCTCATGTCGAATCAAGCACTTACAAATTTCGTCAACTTAGTAACCTACAATATTGATGAGACTATCGACAGCTCATGTCGAATCAAGCACTTTACAAATTTCGTCAACTTAGTAACGCGTTCAGTGGTATAATTGGTAGTACATTCACCCGGATTGTGGAAGGTGTGGGTTCGAGTCCCGCCTGAACACGAGATGAAATTTTTAAGTGTGTTAATAACTTAAGAATAAATCGCATAAGATTGCTATAAAATATCAACTTGAGATAGTTTTGTCAAAGAATATTACACAGCATATCGGATTACGATCTTTGAAACTTGACCCAGCCTTAAAATATTGTAAAACATTCTAATAAAGTTCGAGATTTTCATCAGTGTTCATTGGAAAAATAAATCTAGACTAGACAAAAGAAATATTAAGTGAACATATTTGAACTTTTAACCTTTGTTGGCCTAGTCTATATAATGAATGAAAATATTACGATTCAGAACTGGTACGATTAGGGCTGCCAACTATACTGTTGAAAATAGTATTAAAAATTTTATTTTCATATTTTCACATTTATATATAATAAATGTGAAAATATTAAAATATAGTGTATAAATAAATGAATACATGAATGAGACTGTATCCATCGATTTTTAAAAAGTTACCAACCTGTTAAAAAACTTAGCTGCTTCTTTTATAGGACAATGACCACGGAGCTAGCCTTTAAGTAAGTATCCTGTTGCCAAATATAGTAGATTTTCCTCCTCAAACCTAATAAAGGTTACAATCATACCAGACATACCTTGTACGTATGCACCACCATATTTATTTTAATTTTTTCGGTATCTTAATATGTATGTAGTTTTACTGCTATTTGAGGCGAAAACCAATCCAAAAAAAAGGAAAATCCAATGGAAAAGGAATCCAGGGGAGGGGGAGGGTTAAAAGGTAAACAGCGCACCTGTGACACTACTGGTGTTGCGGATGTCCATGGGCGGCGGTACTCACTTACCATCAGGTGATCCGTCAGCTTGTCTGGCACATATATCATAAAAAAAAACAATTAGGTACAACATATCGTGTAACTAACTCTTTTTCGTATCACAATCTCTCAGAAACTGCCGACTAAACATCCCAACGTTAGAAAGCTAGTGGTAGAAATAAACATTAGAATTTGAAAAATCCATAGATGCATGCACAGATTTGAACTTACTATCTCCTGTTCCAAAGGCGCACGCACATTCTTCTTATCCAATAAGCTAGTTAAGGTTTGACGACTCTTCTTTCATAAACAGGTAGATTGAACATTTGGCAACCCTTTGTCTTCCCCATCTTCAACAGACCAGCTGAATCCATGACCCTCCCGCGTGGAAGGCGCGTTCTTGTCCGCAGAGCTACCATCGCTTTTTGGCAACCCTACGTACGGTATGCAAATCTTCTTAACATAATAAAACGGAATATGCTTTATTTCATTTACGATTTTTGAAGCAGTAATTAATTAATAAAACTCTTATAAAATATTATATTGGCGTCATAAAACAGAGCATTGTAAGATGTTAATGCCGTGTGGTCCCCGGCAGAGTAGAATAGGCCACCCTCACTCTTACCGAGGTGTCGTAAAAGGCGACTAAGGTAAAGCTGCTGGCATGATCATCAGCACCCAGAGAAGGAAAACTCTGCATTTATATCAAAACCCTCGCCAACCCGTCTGCCAAGCGTGGTGAGTATGGCAATTACCCCTCATGTGATTGAGGGGGGCCCGTGCCCCAGCAGTGGGGACTTAAATGGGCTGATGATGATGATGTTAATGCAGTTACGTGAACAGTAGAATTAAATGCTGTTTTGACAATTTCTCTCTCTCTCTCTCTCTCTCTCTATCCTGTCGATTCTCTCACTGCTGAGTATCTTGACTCCTTCCGATTTTGTCGACCAGCTGTCGCCATCGGCTGCGCTCCGCCGCTCGGTGCAGGGCAGTGCTTATCGGGATCTCGAGCTGTTTCGCTATCTGGTCTGATCATCGCTGGGGACTACGGCCTCTCAGTCTTCTCCCTTCCACTTTCCCTGTTACAATTAATGGCTCCAAGTTTTCCCCACTCCTTCGTGCAATGTGTCCAAAATATTGCACAATGTGAAATTCACAATTTCACATTGACAAAATGTTGTAGATCGCCCTCCCGTCAATGTCTTCGAAGTGCCTTCTAATCGTGGTCGCAGTATAAACATTACGTAATTTTTTTCAGTTGATTAGTGTAATATAATTAATCTTATCCTTACCTTGGCGTTGGCTCTTCATCATCATTACTCACTTGACATATTGTACCCATAGTCCATCCACTTGATCACACTCCACCTTATTATAAATCACGATACAAAGTTAATGCCGTATTAAAAAGCTCATGTCATCCCTTTCCAACTCGCTATGATAAAAGGGGCTGGCACAAATCTTGTTCCGGGACTATCGTTAGTTCGCGATTTGTAATTAGGGGGACTGAGTTAGTACTAACTAATCATAAATTATCAATTTTATGAACATTGATATGAAAAATTGCATTATAACTATAATGTATCAATACGGGGATTAACACGATATTTATTATGTGAAACAACATTGTGTACTCACATATTTGGCTCGACGTTTCGGCTACGTTACAGCAGCCGTGGTCACGAGCGAACTCACACATGTCATGTCACACATTGTGAGTACACAATGTTGTTTCACATAATAAATATCGTGTTAATCCCCGTATTGATACATTATAGTCATTATGCAACGCGAAAATCTAAAAAACTAAAAATTGCATTATTGTACAAACATGTATTCGAGCATGCCACGCTTCGCTATAAATGGCCATTTAAACTTAAATTTAGAGTATAGCATGAAAAACGTGTACAAAATAAACTTCTAAAATCACAAATACTTTTCTAAGCTAAATATCTTGAACAAATTTTGTTAAACATAAGTGCCGAAGGCCGCATCTAACTAAAACCTGAATACATTACCACTTGAGACATGCAATCCTTTGGGTTATCTATATGTCTGTTACCTTAGTTCTCCTGCGGATCTCATCATTTCTGATACGATCACGCAAAGAGACTCCGAGCATAGCCCTCTTCATTTCTCTCTGGGCAGATGGGCAAGGCACATAGCGAGGAGAACAGATGGTCGTTGGGGCGGAAATGTCCTTGAGTGGAGGTCACTTACAGGAAGTCGCAACCCCTGCAGGCCCCCCACAAGCTGGACCGACGATCTGGTGAAGGTTGCGGGAATCCATTGGATGCGGGCGGCACAGGACCGATCTGTGTGGAGAACATTGGGGGAGGCCTATGTCTAGCAGTGGACGTCTATTGGCGGCTATTAAAAATAAAATAGCGGCGCCACTGGACCGTAAAAATCTTCTTAACAATTTTGATATCGTCAAGTGATCACTCTCACATGTCCACTTTTCACTGGCTTCCTGGTTCGTTGCGTTTAGTGTTGTCGATCCTTGGATATAGAGTGAACTAGTCTGCTCACACACTTGTACATTATGCCCTGCCCAAATATCAGTTAAATGATGTTATTCTAAAATTCATATATCGGGGCTAAACGTGACGAAAATAAACATGTACATTGTAGTACTTACTGCTTGCCGTTTAAATGACGTTATTATTATTAGTCTTCATGTCCATGGGCGGCTGCAATCGTTTACCATCAGGTGATCCGTCTGCTCGTCTGCCACCTATGTCATTAGAAAAAATGTTATCATAAAAAACATCTTACCATAGATATCTAATTCTATGCAACCTACCTACAAACAAATTGGGCGGCGTTGATAACTTTCCATCAGGTGACTCGCTTACTCGTTTGTCCGCGTCCAGCATAAAAAAGAAAATCCCATATATTGTTTTAAACGTTCATGGTCACTAACATTAGAATAGTTATTTACAGGATTTCTACCTTGTACTTTATTTTTGAGTTTCCGATATTTCGGCACTGTTGCAAAACTTCAGTTACTCCGTGACCATGGCGCTTGCAACAGTGCCGAAATATCGGAAGCTCAAAAACAAGCTACATGATAGATAATTAGATATTCCGTAAATAACTATTCAAAAATCCCATATTCGAAACGAATAAATTAACATTAACACATAACAGCTCCCGGACTAGCGCTCCCGTACTACCGCACCCGGACTAGCGCGCTTATGGGCTTATACTAAGCCAGAGCCGGCAAAACACTGATATCTCGGATGATAAAGGTAGACAGCCCCGAACAAAACCAGGTGTTTCCTTTCTTGTTGCCCTTATCACCGAGATTTAGTCCGCCTTGATGAGTTGGCGTGGTGGTCTCGGCAGAATCTGACAAGATGGCCTCTGGCGATGACTGAATAAGGTTGGAGTTCGTAGGCGAGAACATTTAAAGAAGAACCATGGTATTTAAGCTGTTCGTGAGCCATCCGATTGGAAAATGGTAAGTTCGAAAGCGATTATGTCCTTCTGTATTTTTTCAATCTCTTCGCTGGGACATTAGAATTCAAAATTCAAAAGTACTAAGTTAAGGGAACACATTTTCCGGAAGAGAGTTCCATTCCTTAGCCGTTCTTAGTCCTTAGTTATTCAAACTATGATTTCCCACAATTATTGAGATTCTGAACTTGATTTGAACCATGATTTGGTCTAGTTCTCCTTTTTTTTTTTTGTTTTCCCGGGAGAAATGCATTACGCAGACCCTGCCGCCGGGGGGCGACAGGGTACTGTGGGACTCACCCTCCGGGCCGCTTCTTCTAACAAGAAGCGGCCTGAGGGCATACCCACTAAAACTCCCGGGGCTCAACCACCCGTGGGTATAGAATGGGGTCACGGGAACTGCACTAGGCTATTCCCCGCAACCCCACTCCCCCACAGGCCCCTATACGGGGTGTGCGGCCACGCCCCTCCTCAGACTAGGAGGAGGGGGGTTGGGGACAGCCGGAAGAGCTGAGCCGTCCCCAACGAGCGGTGGAGGTGCCAATGGCAGTGCCGGCACAGGGACCCCCGTCCCTGTTGCCGGCTGGCCACCTCCACGGAGAGGACGAAGAGTTCTCCGCCGAACTCGTCCTCTCCTTGCTCGAAGCGGGCCTGCGAGGGGGTTAGACTCGCGCTCCCGCTCCGCCGCCTCCTTCTGCGCCACCACTTCCTCACAGAAGTGGGCGAAGGCCGACCATGCACTCTCCCTATCCAGCATAGCTACAACTATGCTGGACAACGAGAGGTCATGTCCGACCTCCGCGACCAACGCGGACCGCTGTTGGTCGAAGGACGGGCACACCACCAAAGTGTGGTGCGCCGAGTCCTCCGCAGCGCCGCACTGGTGGCACATAGGAGTGTCCTCCCGTTGAATTCGGTGCAGGTAGTTACCGAAGCAACCATGCCCGGTAAGTACCTGCACCGTCCGGAAGGACAAAAACCCGTGGGGGCGCTCGAGCCACCGGTCCAAGACCGGGGCGAGCGCCGCGAGCGTGGGACGGCCGTACCTCTCCACTTGGAGAGAGGCCGTCCATGCATCCGTCATTTGCTGGCGATCCTCTTTTCTTCTCGCCTCCCTTTCTCGGGGGCAGAAGGGATCGCCAGCCGCTCGTTTCGTCTACGAGTGGACGGCGGCCAGCACTCCAGCCTCCAACTCCCATGGTGGGGTGGAGGCGAGTGCGCAGGCCGCGGAGAAGCCTACCGTTCGGTAGGCTCTCGCGACCCGCTGGGCAATGGCCCTTTGCGGCCTCCTTAGGAGGGCCGCATTGCCCCTCCTGCTCAGGGCCTCCGCCCAAATCGGGGCCCCGTAGAGGGCCATGGAGCGGAGGATACCGGCATATAGCCGCCGACACCTCTCTCCAGGCCCTCCCAGATTTGGCAGCAGCCACGAAAGGTGGTCTTGGTCTAGTTCTCCTTCATCGTCATCGTCAGCCCATTTAAGTCCCCACTGCTGGGGCACGGGTCTCCTTCAATCACATGAGAGGTAATTGCCATACTCACCACGCTTGGCAGACGGGTTGGCGAGGGTTTTGATATAAATGCAGAGTTTTCCTTCTCTGGATGCTGATGATCATGCCAGCAGCTTTACCTTAGTCGCCTTTTACGACACCTCGGTAAGAGTGAGGGTGGCCTATTCTACTCTGACGGGGACCACACGGCACCAGTTCTCCTATCTATGGATTCTTATTGTAATTACTAGACTCAACGGTAACCGCCGCTCATAGATATCAAAAATGCCGGAGCACAGTCATGCCGCTGCCTACCGTGAAAGAAGTACTCTTTTCAAACCTCTTTTAAAAAAGGACATGTCATAGCGATCAGGGAACACCGCGGCTGGAAGCTCATTCCACTAATCAAATCTTGGATTACGATCCAAACGTACCCCATGTTCCGGCTTTGGACGCAACCGCATTGGCACGCTGTGGTAAAAAGAAAACTATTTTCAAACTTTATTTTACATTGCCATCGTAATTTTTTTTATGATATAGGGGGCAGACGAGCAGACGTATCCCCTGATGGTAAGCGATTACCGCCGCCCCTGGAAACCTACCACGAAAAATATTAAAAATAAAAATTAGCACACATAATTTGTCCATGCCTAAACCTACAAAATAGGCGATAAAGACAAATACAATATGAATAAAACCCTACACTTTAGTACCTTGTCACAATAGGTTTTTTTTTACGGAAGCTGTATATGTAGTGTTTTCAGCTTCCGTGTAAAAGAGGACTTTAGGTATTTAGCTATTATAACAAGGTACTAGAGTCTTTAAACGTTTTTGCAGGCTAATGTAGATACGTATGTACTCAATTGAAAAAATAATCAATGCTCCAAATAGAAGCAGATCTTGAGTCAAGTGATATGAAAACCTTTGGTCGAATCCTACTTATGAAGGCATGAGATCTTGAGCCCCATAGCCTGGCTGTTACGGTTAACTCCCCTGCTTTCCCCTTCCATCATATAGAGCGATGTAGCGAATGACTTGCCTTTACGTATCACAGTACAAATAAAGTAAGAAAACAAATTACTTATCGACCACCGCCTTTACGTTGGCCCTGTAAAAGGAACTCCAAAACAGAGTTTTTTATACTACAGTATTGGCTGATGGTAAGCAAAAAGAGAGCCCACGATGCAAATATAACGGACGCGGTAGCATGATATCACTTCCGTTGGCACAGCTATAATCATAATAATATTAATAATAATCGTTTATTTCAGGCAATAAAATAAATTACAGAGCCCCTATAATACATTATGATGCTATACTGGCCCGCGAGATGCTTCTTGAAGGTCAGTCGGTCAGGCTGAACTTTATCTGAGGGAGGAAACCCGTCATGCGCCGCCAAAGAGATCCATTTCTTTATGGCATGCCGGTTTTAAGGCTACTACCGCCCTGGGTGAGAATTCTACAGGCCGTCCGCTTCCCGCAATCCTCTCTATTCAATGCGAGACGAAACAGCCGCTCCACAGATGCGATACTAGTCCATAATTATTTCGTAGCCACGACTTTTTCCTCCTTCCAAAGCGCCGAAAACATATTGCACTAGGAAAAGCATTCCTTCTCCCTTATTTCAACACGCGGTCTAAAAAAAGTTCCGGAAATTACTCATGCCCGCCCCTTTTAACAATGCGTATTGGAACGGGACTGCTTGAGCTTTAGTACGGTAATAAGTTTAGATCGTGATTTATAATAAAGTGGCTTGAGATTAAGGTAGCGGGATTAAGTTTGAAAATAAATGAGTCAAAATAGGTATTAGAAAAATATACACATTCGATGCCAAAAATGGATCAGGTACAATAGTACTTCTACTAGCGACTTCGTTTGCGTGGAAGTTAAAAATATATTTTTTATGTGATATTCGGCAGACGAGCAGACGGATCGCCTGATGGTAAGCGATTGCCGCCGCCTATGTCACCCGCGAGACCAGTGGAGTTACAAGTGCGCTGCCAACCTTTAAACACCCTTTTCCCCCGGATTGGGCCTACGGTACCCTCACTCACACAGATTCTAAATGGATTTTTAATTGTTGTTTAAGTTACATACATTTTGATAAATATATATTACTAAAACATTCGCATAAAAATAGCCACAATGAACCATAACAGCATACAATTTACGTAAAATAATATATAAATCCTGAAAAGCCTCGCAATGCAAAAACGCAGAAATATCTTTCGCAGACACGCGTGCACCAAAATCTCCCCAAAACATTTCAATTACAAAAACAAATCTGCCCTTTTAAAAAACAAATTCTTGACAATCCACGGCGAATATTCAGAATATTTTCCGCATTTGTCAAAACGCAGGAGGAGGAAAATAAGAGAGAGGAGTATGTCCTGCGCACAGTAATCCGTAAAGCTGCAGGAGGGATCGCAGCCAGGGCGCCCCCGCAGGAAACTGAGGCGCCTACCATGGCAGGAACTCGAATATGCTATCTAAACTTTTGTAATAGTCTTACCTACAATATGATTTACAGTTATTTGATGTGATTCTAGTAACTTTTTATATTTATCAGGAGATACATTCATAAATATAATAATACAGAGCGTTTCGTGTTTCTTTAAGCACTTCTTCTATTGACTATTATGAAAAACGTTGGTCAGAAATACTTTTCGAAAGTCGGTCACGTGACTTTATTATTTTGTATGAAAAGTCTACAAACGAAATTGCGACAAATTTCCAAAATTTTATTTTTTTTATTTTATGTGATAGGTGGCAGACGAGCAGACTGATCACCTGATGGTAAGTGATTGCCGCCGCCCATTGACACTAGCGACACCAGTGGAGTCACAAGTGCGCTGCCAACCTTTCTTCCCCCATTTCCCCCGGATTAGGCCTCCGGTACCCTCACTCACGCAGCGAAACAGCACAGTGCTGCTTCACGCTGGTTTTCTGTGAGGCCGTGGTATCTATCACTCCGGTCGAGACGGCCCATTTATGCCGAATCGTGGCTCTCCCACGGCGAATAGTGATATTTTAAATACAAGTAGTAGGTAGTATGTCGGAAATAAATAGTATGTACGGAAGTCTCTTCTAAATACAACTGATCTCCAATTTATTGTTATTACTCAATGTCTTTAATGATATTCTAATAATTAGTTGGTAGTCAAATGTAGGTTTCATCTTAAGCCCTTTGAGGGTAGTAAAATATGGGAGAGGATGTTCATTGCAAAAATAATAACAAAACTTGAACATCAAATTTAAATAAATAGAGATTAATAATGAATATAAAACCTAATTCGTTGCTACTTGCTATCACTGTCACATTAATTTACCCACGAGTTGGTAGACTCGTAGTAAGGTCGATGTCAAAACCAGGGGTTAAATTGTGCGGCTAAAAATCTCCACAACATGCAAGCAGACTCTTTGATCCGCACATGCATACACCCTTTGAGCATTCCAGCGGCCCTTTCACTCGTCCCAAAGCATTTAAATGTTACCATTTAGCTCATTTATAGCGTGCGCTATTAGTTTATTTGTATACCTATTCAGTATTGTTTAAATAAATATCAAAAGTTAAATCCGGCTACATCACATATGATGTACATATGTACCATGTCTTGACTCTAATCCTACTAATGTTATAAACGCGAATGTTTCTAAGGATGTATGTATTTAAGTGTATTTATTGCTCTTTCACGCAAAAACTACTAAATGGATTTTAATGAAACTTCTCAATAAACTACGTAATTATATACAGCCGTGTGGTGCCCGGCAGAATAGAATAGGCCACCCTCACTCTTACCGAGGTGTCGTAAAAGGCGACTAAGGTAAAGCTGCTGGCATGATCATCAGCACCCAGAGAAGGAAAACTCTGCATTTATATCAAAACCCTCGCCAACCCGTCTGCCAAGCGTGGTGAGTATGGCAATTACCCCTCATTTGATTGAGGGAAGCCCGTGCCCCAGCAGTGAGGACTTAAATGGGCTGACGATGACGATGATGATGTTGGGGCCGTCGGGGCGCAAAGGTCCTCGAGTAGAGGCCACGTACAGGAAGCCGCAACCGTGGCAGGCGCCCCACAAGGAGGACCGATGATCTGGTATAGGTTGCATTGTAATCCATTGGATGCGGGCGGCACAGGACGTGTGGAGAACATTGGGAGAGGTCTATGTCCAGCAGTGGACGTCTACTGGCTGAAATTATGATGACGATATAACTTACGTGTAACGCAATTTATAAAGATGTATTATACTTATCTAAAATAAAACGGCTATTCTATCACCACGCGTGTGAATTCGGGGGGCACAGATATTCAAAAACATATAAGTTAATTAGCAACACGTTTAGAACAAGTCGGTCAAGCTGGATTTGAACCCACTCATGCCTCGATTTCCGAACCTAAAATTTAATTAACTAAAATAAAGTAATTACGGATGTAAGTTTTATTAGAAATTACTCTATCGTCTGCCACGAGCCTCTGTTTTGAGTGAATAAATAAATATTTCACAACATCACATACCTTGATCTGACTCCGATATAGGTAGTTCAAGCACTTGTGCAACGGATATCAGAATCAACAGCGGAATTACAAATATATACTATTGGAAACATGCGGTTAAAACGAGAACTAGGGGCGCTGTCGTCGCTTTATTCTGATTGGCTGATTCAAAAACTGGAAGGCGGCCGACGTCACGTTCTCTGGCGCCGATTTGGGGCGCGCACTTTTGCTAGCTTGCTACATATATTGTGATCTGTGCTTTTGCTCGAGACTCCGATGAAGACGGTTGTGTGCGAATAATAGAGTGTCATTTATTTTTCTTGTAATTTTAATCATTTTTGAAAGTAAATACCTAAGTTCTTTTGTTTAACGTATTTTTTTATTAATATATTTCGGCCGTAGTTTCTAATAGATAGAAAACACCTAGACCAATACAAACAGACATATTCTTGCAAATGTTTGTACTGTGCGGCGATCGAACCCGCAACCCTTGCACCAGAGGCAGCGTTCACTACCACTGATTCAAACGGATCGTCAAAATATATGTATATATACAAAATAGTTCTACCATACTACGTTGATGCTTCCACCGTAGCCGACAAATACATCCCAGGCTTACGGTATAGATCAGTTGCGTATCCAAGCGAGGGGGATAAGCCTCGTGTACACGGGCCCTTAGAGGGTATTTCAATGTACCCGTTCGTTTATTTCAACCTGAGATATAGTGTATATTTAGTGCATGGTTTTGCCTTTGTTAATTGAGTTACTAACGCCCGAAGCGATAGCTCTATGAATTGAAATTGAGCCGTTTTGGCAAGTATGTAACTACTATGCAATGGTATACAGGCAATTAGGAATAATTGGATATCGGATATCCTAAACATTTTGAGAAGGCCGCTAGCGAAATCGAATTTAATGATTCCGTACTTACCGAGAAATGGGTAGGTAACTAAATTCCTAAATATTTAAGATTAGCGACCCGCTCCGACTTCGCATTGGGGGATATTTAGTTTTCATATTAAGAACATTTAAAACAACCATAAACATTATTTATATTTCAAAAAAATCTTTGAAATTTTAATCATCAAAGCATTAGCAACATATTACGCATTTGCATTCACATTTGAATTATTTAATAATTTGTCAAAAGTAAATGTCGACATAGACTTGTTCAACACTTCAGTTTCGCAATTGAAACGTGTACTGAATTATAATTTCTTTTCAAATTGTATTTAATTTCGTTTTGTTTTTTTCTTATCTTTCCTGATAATGCCAGATAACTTGATTAATTTCAATGTTTCTTCTTCTTACGAGTGGCAAATACATTGTTCGTTTTGTTTGTTATTTTGCAACTTTTATCTCTTAACATTACCCACTTGCATTTCTGTTAAACAACCAAGTGATTATCAGTGGAAACTTGTAATTGGCCCTCAATGTTTTTTTCTGTGACTGTATCCCTAAATCTAGCTGTAAGTTTTCCTAAAACTTGTAAAATTAAATAAAATAATATTTTTTTTTGAGTTTAGGTATTCATTACATACAATTCTTTTCTCTTTATACTTATCATTTTAAAATGAAATATTGAACTATTTTAGGCCTCCATAAACAAGTCCAATAACCGTATAAAAGTACTTAATGCCTGCATAATCATAGTAATACGGGCATAGCATGAATAGAAAGTACATCCGTAGCAATAGACTAAGAAATGGCCGCCCGTCCGTAGCACAGGTTTGCTACGTATACTTTATCCGTAGCACTTTGTACTACGATACTCGTAGCTACGACACTGCTACAAATGAAAAGACAATCCTTGTTCTATCGTATAAAACTCATGTCTCATTAGAATATGAGAATATGGAAAAAGGTGCTCTTTTTATGCGTATATACTTTTATACTATATATGTGTCCTCCGTCTTTGGTTCTTTGCTGAAATTTGCCTCCAAAACCGAAATATCGGTAAAAACATTTTGTCGTGAAATTATTAATAGCGAGACATCAGTATACAGAATTAGCACTAGATAAATAAATAGACAAGATATATGGGATGTAGAGTAAGTATATATGTTCAAAGCCTTGCAGTTAGGTCTCAGAAGTAGAGGTCAAAATCTAGCCTTGGGAGTTCAAAGGAAATAAAAACAATTTCGAAGTTAGACGATCTCTGAAGTTGGCAACATTATTCGCTTTTGTTTTTCCTAACCTTTCTCCGACCTACCGAATCCCGGTCAAAAAGAAAACAAAGCGTTTGAAAGCGTAACCTTGTTTCTGATGGCCGAATTTATCACGTAATCAAGTTACGACCCTCAAGGAATTCTTTACGAGCGAAATCACAAAATAATCAAAGTTTATAACTTCGTTTTAATTTTCTAGTGAACGCCTTTATTCGTTGTCGCTTTGTCCGACAAGCTTAGATGAAGAGATGTGCTAACTCAGGACTTGAGTTTAAATTTGAGTACATATTTTAGTAACTCCAGTTCATGTAACTCGAGTGTCGTGTTCATAATGAAAAACTCGAGCTAAAATTCCAGTAAGTCGGGCGGCGGCAATCACTTACCATCAGGCGATCCGTCTGCTCTTCTGCCACCTATCACATAAAAAAAGTGACTCGCATTATAATTCTAGTAACTCGAATTAAAATTCTAGTACTAAAAGAAATTAAAATTCTACTGAAAATAAAATTTTGTGATGCACGTTCAAATTTGAGTACCCATTGTTAAATTTTTAGTGGCTCAAGTTGCGTGAATCGTTGGTTCAGTTAGCTGAAAGATTGATACGGTTTTCTTGACCAAAATAAATGACAACAATGTTTGTGGACAACAAACCAACCAATTAATAAAGTGTGAAATTATAATGATCGGCAAACATAAAAGAAACCGACTGATTAAGACGTGACACCCAGAGCGTTGGGTAGCAGCGACACCGACATAGCGGTATTTTGCATGCCCCTTGCCCAGCGTGGCGATTATGGACATTACTATGGTGCAAGCCACAATTATACGAAACCTTCTAACCGAGTTGAGCGACATGACATAATATAGGCCTCCTGTAAGAGAGTCCAGCAGTTGACGATTACATTGCTCTTAATGCCTTAACACTCGTAAGAGGTCTCCTGCAAGAGAGTCCAGCAGTTGACAAAATAGGCAAGTGAAGATAATGTTCCGTTGTGTTTTTGTTTATTAATATCGTGGTTGATTGTCTATTAAAAGTGGGAGTTTGTGATAATTACTTGACTCTATAAAGTCCAACTCAGCTCAACTTAACTTTTAAGAGGGTAACTGACGACTCGTTTGGAACAGTGGTAGTGAACGCTGCCTTTGGTCCAAGGGTTGCGGGTTCGGTCCCCGCACAGTACAAACATTTGTGTGCATGAACATGTCTGTTTGTATTGGTCTGGGTGTTTTCTATGTATTATACGTATGTATTTACAAAATAATAGAATTATATGTATATAATATGTAAGCCGTGTGGTCCCCGGCAGAGAAGAATAGGCCACCCTCACTCTTACCGAGGTGTCGTAAAAGGCGACTAAGGTAAAGCTGCTGGCATGATCATCAGCACCCAGAGAAGTGCAAAACTCTGCATTTATATCAAAACCCTCGCCAACCCGTCTGCCAAGCGTGGTGAGTATGGCAATTACCCCTCATGTAATTGAGGGAGGGAGGCCCGTGCCTCAGCAGTGGGGACTTAATGGGATGATGATATGTATATATTTGTAATCAAACTGTTGATTCTAATATGCGTAACATACCTATGTTGTATGTTGTATGGTGCTTGAGCTACTTATCTCGGAGTCAGATCAGTATGTGATGTTGTGAAAAAAAAATCTCTGGTTAATTTGAGTCGGTAACTCGGACATCACTATTTAGCCGGGAAGGATGTTGCGTGAGACGTTTTCAAATCAGAAGTTTTAATTTTGTTAAAGTGTTCATTTTTTATAAACTTATGCTCTGTCAGTGAAACTTGTCGGTGGAGATGGAGCCGTATTTATTTACACTGCTCAAGCCAAGGACTTTGCAAATTTATTTAATTTATAAGTATAAATCCTCCCATTTTTTTAGTAGAAAAAAAAATTGCATATACAACGTTTATTCCCTTGTCTTCTTTATGGTGCCTCTACAACTAGAAAAGGTCTTGGAGCGTGAAGGCTTCGTGCCGGTCATCACGGTCCCTCCCTACTTAAGGACGATGAGAGGGTGCTCAGGAGTTTTAATCAGTAGACTCCCCTCTGCCCGACATAATCTGTCCGCTCCCCGGTAGACGGGTATACTTAACGCATTTCTCCTGGGTGATCCAAAAAAGAAGGACACATTTCCAATGCATAACCTAAAAAATCCACTTGTGTAAAACACTACGCACATTATACACGTAACGCTATTCAAATTCCCAACAATACCTTTGCCCCGTTAAATTAAAAAAAACTTCAAACTTTTCGCTTCAAAAATCAAATACGCCGTACTTATCCCGCACTTACGTACCCCCCATTTACCATCCCCGCCACCCCTAATTCCATCTTTAGTCGTTTTAAAGGGAAAATTAACCGCGGAAAGTTGGCAACACTCACCGTAAACACGTTATTAAAATTTCTTTTGAGAGCACGCACTCCCGCGGCTTTGTTCGGGATGCTTTTGTTAATTTATGTGCTGCGAGTAGGCCCTGGATTAAAGCTGAAACAAGGCGGTTGATGTAAGCACTTGCCACTCGGGAAGAAATAGGAAATTCAGACGGTTGCAAAGAGAGAATTTAGATTATTTTGAAATTATGTTTATGTTTGTGATCATTCCATCTCGGACTTATAAAATTGGCAGTTCCTAATTCTGCCGTACCATTAAAATATGGAACTCCTCTTTCCTACAATAGAGATTACTTAAAATGAAGCGTGAAGAAGCATCTCGCGGGCCATGCTTACCATCAGGCTGAGGAGACCCAATATACTGTGTTACTATAAAAAGTAATAGTATGTTTTCATCGATTAATGGGACTTTGTTCTATGGGTCATGTTAGAAATTGTTTTAGCCACGACTCGCCAAGGGCCTCAAAAAACTGAAAGAATCTACGGTTAGGCGGAATTGGCACAGGGCCCGACGCTCAGCGAGCTCCAGGATTCATTTTGGATCGCTGAGCCAGCGTAGTAAGTAGGTAGCATGTTCCCGTTTTTCCCGGTCACAGTTTTCTATCCTATTTTGAAAAAAAAGTTATTCTATTCTCATGAACTGCCTTTTTGATAGTATAAAATTTGAACAAAATATTAGGAGCCCAATTCTCGTGTTCATGACATTTATTATCATACGACATATTATATCACTAAAACATAGTTTTTTTTGTATGGTTTTCAGGCGATAACCGGCATGTTCTCAAAATATCAAGAGCCTGAGAATTGGGCTCTAGGAGTGTACTCAAAAATCTACTTTTTTATGCTGGAGGCGGACAAACGAGCAAGCGAGTCACCTGATTGAAAGTAATCAGCGCCGCCCATGAACATCCGCGAAATCAGAGACATCGCTAATTTTTAAAAAAGAGTACGCTTTTCTCTTGAAGGTCCACTTTGTATTTTCATGTTATCGTGTGGTATTTTTATCCTGCCAAATATAAATCTACTGCTTCATATCATTTCAAGTGTTTTTACTTTCTACAGAAGCTGTTTTTTTTATTGAAACTATAAAACATTAGGCTTTATTCAGACTCATTTTTATGCACTTAGATATTCTATCGATCGGTCGTTACTGTTCGTCTTATAACGATATTATTGTTCAATGGATACTATTGAGACCACTTTTAATTAACAGGTTTTAAGATAAGTCAACGTGGCGCTCGTTTAATTCATAAAAGGATTAATAATATCCTCCAACCAATTCAATCTCTACGACCAGCCACGTGCGCTGGATATACTCTTATTATAGTGCTCGTGTGTGTGCGCAAACACAAGTACACTTTTTCCTTACCCTCATAGTTAGTCAGTGGAATTACCACTACACTACTAAGATAGTGACTTTACCGAAGAGGGATCACTCGAAGGGCGAACGGCTTAACGTGCTTTCCGAGGCAAGAAGGTCAACTTCTTAACACAAAAACTTACAATAAAATTTTAGGCCTGAACAGAGGATGGAATAGTGACTCCAAGCGCATCCAGTTGATTTAAATTGGGACCCACAAGCCACTGCGCCAACGAGGCAGTCTTTCATCTATATCTGATGATTTATTTCACCCTGCTCTCGACGGAATTCGTTGGTTACTAACAAGAGAGTACAGAAGACGCCAGGGAAGCCATTGTCAATGGAACCTGATTAATTTTTATTAATAAGAATTTCAATATGCGTCTTGTCCCTTGAAGGATTAACTTTTCCCCGCCATTGTATAATGACTTGAATGAATCCCTGTCGCTATCAATTCAATCTCTATTATCAGAATATCTTTATAAAAATCTCTCTTTGTCTATGGTCTATGTTTAATAAGGTTTTTGTTATAGATGGTATTCTAGCTGTATTACAGCTCAAATGACTGGTCAATTTCAACAAAACGGTTCGTGTCTTTTAGCCACTACTGATATGGATAGGTTACAAGCCATAAATAAAAAAGAAGTTTTTTTTTATATGAGAGGTGGCAGACGAGCAGACGGATTACCTGATGTTAAGCAATTCCGCCGCCCATGGACACCCGCAACACCAGTGGAGTCACAAGTGCGCTGCCAACCTTTTCCCCTTCCCCCCCATTGGGCCTCCGGTAACCTCACTCACACAGGCGAAACACAGCGCAGGCGCTGCTTCACGCCGGTCTTCTGTGAGGCAATGGTATTGCTCCGGTTCGAGCCGGCCCATTCATGCCTAAGCGTGGCTCTCCCACATTTAAGGACTCCCAAATGACATTCCCGGTTGGATCCAAAGTCGCTGCTTCGGATCCCGCTTGGACCAGTATTCAGGTTTTGGTGAGTCAGGATAAACAATAAAATACCTACAAATCAGCTCTCAATATTTTTTTGCATTATGACAGACAAACGAGCAGACGACTTACCTGATGGTAAGTTACCGCCGCCCATAGACATCTGCAAAACATGAGATGTCACCGGCTCTTAAGGAAGGAATAAGCTCTATTCTTGAAGATCACCAAATTAATATCATGCCAAAGTGTATTACTTTTCGACGTACCTACCTACAGTATTCATATCTGAATAACTCCTTTTACGGCCGCACTCAGAGACGTCATTTAAGCGAATGTTCATTAACTTTAGTATCCGTAGTCTTTATGCGTATTAGAACAAGTGTCAATATTTTTTCTTAAGTAGCCAACTAAGTTAATCAACGACTCTGAGTGTGGCAGTTAGATTCAGCACTTGTGTTATGGGTATCAAAACAACAAAGTTACTACAAAGATTACCATGTGACATGCAAACATTTATTTATTTGAATAAAGATGTTTTTGGTGGGGATTCTACTTTCTCAAGAAAAAAAATCCGGAACAATCTGAAACGACTCTTATTTCGCCGAATTCATAGACTTATCACTCATTACGCAGGGAAAAGAATATGAAGTCCCCTTTTAAGCTTCTTATTTGTTGTTGTAATGAAATGTATGACAGGGGACACGGGAATTTAATGAAAACTCTTAAGTGCCCGCTTCTAATCTCCTTTGTGATGGCGTATTAGAGAATTTTCTTGTTTGCGTCGGCCGAGTTTTTGTTTTGTATCTAAAGCTTTTCTCATTACGTACGATGTTTTGTTTTTCCAGGCTCCGTAATGTCGATTTAAAATGTTTGAGTGTTTAAGTGGAGGCAAAAGTTTTATAAAAGGTTATCCTATGATTATGATTGTTAGTACGTAGGTACATTGTGACTGAAATACACATTTAGACGAGATTATGACCAAGCCTGAATGGGCAGTTACATTCAGTTTTTGTTTAGTTTTAGAACCCCGCTGTAATCGGAATTTTCGACATACATGCATTGCATAACCACCTTAATGTCATACACGTTCGGTTCAATATCAATTGAGGAATTTACACAGTATACAGTACCTTCGTACTTTATATAAACATCTGAACACTCAATCGGGCAAAATACAAAAGAACCTTCTTTTTAATAACATTTGTATATGTTAAGCTTGAGACTTTACTCTAGCTGGGTGTAATAGTTTAATCAAGATAGTAAGTAAATATAAAACTTTACTGCATAGAGGATAGCCACCCTCTCTTCTCTAGGACTTTAATGGACTGGCACTGCATAACTGCGGAACACTTTTCTTAATGTGTGTCTGTCACGCACATCCTTTAACTTACAAGGGCAATGACATTAGTGATATGACATGGACTAAAATACTACAAAGACTTAAACTTCCTTCTTAGTACATCATGTGGTAAATAAACAAAGAGGTTAGAGTCCTTTACCTCTCCATCCGCTAGAATTTGATTTTTTTAAATCATTTCTGGACTTTTCTTCTACACTAAGTGTGTCTGGAGAGCAGACTACAGAGATTATATAAACATAATATGTTCATAGTATTATGTTTTGTCACTTGAAATTGAAATGAAGATCTATGTATAGCTACTTTTTACGAGTACCGAATGCGTGATTATTGTAGTAACAATACTGATACCGATGCAATATTGTGCGGAAGTTGAATGTTACATTGTGAATGTTAATGGTAGAAGTAGTCAGTGGTAATTCGAGAGTTGTTCGGATTCCAACCTTCCTATAGATTATTGTGTACTTGTTCAATTTGCTCGCGTTCAATTCCGGTTATACTTTTGTAATGCAGAGATACTTCTCACAATGTAACATTCAACTTCAAAGACGGACTTGTAGCTCTCAAGATTAGAATTAAAAACTTAGTCATATTTATAGTTCTAGATTTTGTAGTTGTAAAGAATAGTTCCAAGTGCCGTTAAGATAAATCACTAGAGATCTCTCAAGAGTAGCTCGAAACGCAAACTAACTGTTAGTATTCGGGTCATGAATCTTAGCGTCGTGTCGCAAAACAACGTGACGTCGCGCTCGGGAGCGCTTGCTCCTAGTAATGATAACAAGAGACTAGTGCGCGATTTAAATACGTATATTTGTTCTGTGGCAAGACAACAAAACGTGACGATGGTAGTTTTAGGCCCTAAGGTTTCGGAGAGTTTCTCAAACTGAGATAGTGGCTCAGTAAATAACAATGTGCGAGTAGACAACATGTAGAGTCCGCGCCACGAAAGGAGTCCCGCGGAAAAACACCGAACTTAAATTTTAGATTCCTTGTCTATGAACATAAAGCATTTTAATGTTGACGCAGCGCGGTTTTTTCCTTTGGTGGCGTGGACAGTATTTAAACTTTCGCGTTGCATTACACCAGTGGTTTTTAACCGGTGGTCTACGGACCACTGGTGTTCACTGAATTAATCCCAAGTGGTCCGCGGAGTCAATCTAATTGAGTAATCAGACAACGAGCAAACACAGCGTTGCGTTCGACCAACGCACGTGGCGTAAGTCGGCATAGTATCTGGTAGGTAACTAACTGGTCCATGCCCAGTCTGAAACTTTTTTAAATGGTCCATAATGAAAAAAAAGATAAAGATAAAATTTTTTTTATTCAATTTAGGTTTACACAGAACACTTATGAATGTCAAAATAGTACATATTATCTACCGCTGGTTCGGAATATCGATTTCTACTGAGAAGACACCAGCAAGAAACTTAGAAGTTACTCTTATCAAATATTGATGATGTTACAGAGTTTCAATTGAGAAGAGAATAAAAAATACAATTATGAAAGTTAATAGACTACTATGAATAACAACTCAAAAGATTAATCAATTAACATGACCAAGAATCCTTATCATTTAAATAGTCTTGTACACTATAGTAACCTTTCTTCATTAGGCAGATTTTAATATGAGACTTAAACTTATCCAGTGATAGGCTTAATGACATTTTGTGATAGCTTATTAAATATCTTAATACCTTAAGCCAACAAACGAATTACCGATTTTATGAAGTCTGAGGACCGGTTAAGAACCTCTGCATTACACAAGTAGGTATAGAATTAAACGCGAGCAAATAGAAAAAGTACACATGAATCTATAGGAAGGTTAGAATCCGAGCAACTGTCGAATTATAACTGACTACTTCTAGCATTAAAACGACAGTGAGAGAAAATATCAGGGTGAGATTCCGATGCGCTATTAAATTGTAGATACTTATCAACAATTGTTGAGATAATTTTTTAGTTCTAATTCGTCTGTTTTCTCTTTCCATTCCAATAATAATAATTTCTGCCGCACCATCAAGAAATGGAACTCGTTGCCGGTGCATGTACTTCTTCATTCCTACAATATGTATTCCTTCAAACGAAGCGTGAAGAAGCATCTCGCGGGCCAGTATGGCAGTCCCAACGGAGGTAATGCCTGACATCGCTTCCGTTGTAATTGCAACGTAGGCTCTTCTCTTGCTTACTATCAGGCTGAGGAGAGCCAATATACGGTGTCACTATAAAAAAGAAGTTTAAAAACTAAAACCCGACTACCAAAACCACAGGCTAAAAAGTACGAAACAAGTCGGGTTTTAGTTTCTAAACATTCTTATTATTTAACATATTTTTAGTTGTGTAAATAAAATTACATATTTAAAATGTGCTAGAAAAGTTCTTTCATTTGATAGCCCACACAGTACCGTCAAGCAAATTTTTTTATAGTTCCTTACTCTAAGTCCCCTAGAGGGTGCTGTAGTCAATTCAACGTGACGTCATGTCGTCTACAACCAGAAGACAACCAATACGCTTCTAACGACACCTCATTTGTTTCAAATATGATAACTAGTTTAGAAGTTATGAGGGAACAGATGAACAACCAATACATACATACAGGTCAAAATTATAACCCTCCTTTTTGCTTCGCCGTAGTCGGGTAAAACCAAAAGCAAAAACTGTTACGAAACTTTCACCATCATCACTCACGTAACCCTAGACGTAATACATCGGAAAAATACGTAACAGCATTTAAAATGCACATAAAAATATTGAAAGTCGGTAAAGCTATTGTCGTCCCCACAAAAAGAGAAACAATACTCTGAAAGGGTAGCTAGTCGCATTTTGCAGATAAGTAGTTGGCTCGGAACCGCGGCAGTGTGCATGGGCAAAACTGAAAGTTAGACCTATGTTGTATGCTCCATGCATTTTATGTGAGGGGTTGTTAGGCTGCCTTTACACCGTTGCGATGCGATTAGAACTTAAGAGTAATCTCTATTCGCCGGTTTTCTGTGAGGCCGTGGTAATCAGTCCGGTCGAGCCGGCCCATTCATGCCGAAGCGTGGCTCTCCCACGGTAGACTATAATTACGTATGCTATAATTCCGGCAATTACGTTCCGGACTTTTGGAAGGAATGCTTGGAGCTGAAGCCAACGATAGAAGCTCCTTTATCAAATAAGTTCAAATAGTGATGTGACACCAGCCGGCGACTATCCCTGTATGTGTAGGTACGTATACAGGGATATCGATGGAGGATGGAGTGTTGCCAAAGACAGTCCCCAGTTGGTGCAGGACTTACTTTTTTTATGTGTTAGGTGGCAGACGAGCAGACGGATCGCCTGATGGTAAGCGATTGCCGCTGCCCATAGGCACCCGTGACACCAGTGGAGTCACAAGTGCGCTGCCAACCATTTAAACCCCCTTGTCCCCCGGATTGGACCTTCGGCACCTTCACTCACGCAGCGAAACACAGCACAGTGCTCCTTCACTTCATGCTGGTTTTTATGTGAGAACGTGGTATCACTCCCGTCGAGCCAGCCCATTCTTGCCGAAGCGTGGCTCTCCCAAGGTCTTATTATTACTAAAAAGTATCAGCCTATATACTGTCCCACTGCAAGGCAAAGGCCTCCATCATAGAAATCAAGTTATCGCTACTATGATGGGATTAGGCTTAATCACCACGCTTGCCAAATAGGCTTAATCACCACTGCTTGCCAAATGCGGATTGGTGATCACAAACCCGAGCTATGTTCAAATAATTTGAAACATACTTTTCGCTCGACCCGGGAATCGAACCCAGGACTCCGAGATCACGGCCCGGTACTTAACCCACAAGACCTTCAGGGCGTTTATTATTACTTTTACGTTTAATTTGGTGTCGGTGTAACAGCAGGCTCGCCGCCGCAGGGTCAACTATCGTTATTTATATTTGGCCGGCGCAGTATTGAGAGGAGTTTTATGCCTGCGTCGGTCGAACCTATTAATTCGGCCGTGTTTTATGCGGAACAAGTGTACACAAGTTTTGTTCCCTCTTTATTCAGATTCGAGCTGTTCAGCCTCAGTTTTGGAAGGGACGGGAAAATTCAATTGGGAAGGAGTGATGTTGCAATATTTTGAAAGTTTCCTGATACGTGGGGTAATAGGAAGTTTTGGAATAAACTGCCATGAATCTTAGTTTTTGAAGAGGGCTTGTCGGCTGGTGTAATTCAAGATAAACAGGATAAAGCAGGCGTAGTGTAACCTCCTCAAGGCAGCAGACACGCTTTCATGGCTGCTGCCCAACCTGGGTGGACCAGGCTCCAGGTGCCGGCGACTTTACGCCGGTATCCTGCGATCGATGGGGGCAGGGGCGCCATCCACTCCGATGGTCCGACTCCCTAGCAAGGGGGGAAAACCTTCCCTTCTTGGCGTGACGTGGTGAAAGGCTCCGAGCTTTGGTCCCATGTCACTCGCCCACCCATGGACAGATGAGGGAGAGTCCCAGGAGTTTTAGTCGGTATGCCTCTGGCCGGCTTCTCGTTAGGAGAAGCCGTCGCCAGAGGAGAGTCCGACATAACCCATCCGTTTACAGACGGATGGGTATGCGTAACGCATTTCTCCTGGGTGAACAAAAAAAAAAGGCGTAGTGTAACATGCTTAACCAGTCGTGAACTGCTAACCTTAGGAGTTAGTGACTGTGTGAGCCCAGTATATACCTCTATGGCGCAGCATGAAGGACGTACAACAGAGGGAAGACAGATTATGTATTAGGTATTGATGCCAAAATTAAAATTAACATATAGTAATCCTTCATTTTATAGTGCTTTTGTGCAAGATCGCAAAATAACATTAAATAGTAGTCTTTACCGTTTACAGTTCTGCCATAGCGTGTCTAAAAAATTCTTACATAAATTTGGACTAAAATGAGTTATGAAGAGGTGTCTATGGGCGGCGGCAATCGCTTACCATCAGGCGATCCCACTGATCGTCTGCCACCTATCACATAAAAAAAGAAAACTTCGATCTCGGGCTCTCAATTGAAGCGGTACTAGCTCGGTTTGGTTGGCTTTCACTGACTTTGACTGTTAATTTGGACGACTCTGTTACAAGGGTTGGGGGTTCGATCCCCGCGCAGTACAAACATTTGTGTGCTTGCACATGTCTGTTTGTATTGGTCTGGGTAATCTATGTACTATATATAAGTATGTATTTACAAAATAAAAGTATTATATGTATATATTTGTAATCCCACTGTTGATTCTGTTATCCGTAACACAGGTGCTTGAGCTACCTATCTCGGAGTCAGATCAATGTATGTGATGTTGTTAAATATTTATTTATTAATTAGGAGTCTTGAAACGCTCATCTACCTTTTTTTGGGACAGTGAATAAATACTGTTTGTAGATAATCCATTGACAATAAAATTATACACGACGCGACGCTAAAAATACGCAGTTACCGTCAATGGATTATCTACAAACAGTATTTTATTCATAATATAGTTCTTTAGAAGCTGAAATATTATAGTAGTAAGTATAAAGTAGCTACCTAATACAATTTTGCTAGCATGTAAATAACATTATGAGAAGACTAGAATCCGAGTATTATTCTGCATATTATGTACAATATATCAAGAAGTGACGGAAAAATACGGGTGTGCCCTGAAGGTCTGTTGGGTGGAATTTTTAATAACATTCAGTAGCATTCGCCGAGTCGCCCGTAGGACAATAAGGGACAATATGACAATGGGTCGCCAACAGTGGAATCTCCATTGTTGCCGTTTCATATACACTGTCAGGAATACGTACAGGCCCTTATGGAGAGAAGAATAGGGCTCAAAATAATTGGATAACAAGTAAACGTCCGCTTTAATACGATTTGAGAGGAATTTGCTTCATGTATGTGTTTGTAATTTGAGGAATGGGGCCTATCGTATTTTTTATTTATATAGTCTTTAATTGAAGCATAACATAACATAGGCAACATCCAACATATTGGTCGTCACACAGACACTAAATAATTCGTCCCCGAACGCTGGCTTAGCGAGTTGGTAAACATTCTAATTTAAAGCAGACTTTACGACCGAATCAGAGTTTCCTTCTCTTTCACACGCGCTGTATATCTCCTTTGTTTGGAGGCGACAGGTATATTCTCATTCGTTACGGGAGGCTACGCACAGATAAATGTGTGCGTACAGTCATCATCGTCAGCCCATTTAAGTCCCCACTGCTGGGGCACGGGCCTCCCTCAATCACATGAGGGGTAATTGCCTACTCACCACGCTAGGCAGACGGGTTGGCGAGGGTTTAGATATAAATGCAGAGTTTTCCATCTCTGGGTGCTGATGATCATGCCAGCAGCTTTACCTTAGTCGCCTTTTACGACATCTCGGTAAGAGTGAGGGTGGCCAATTATACCCTGCCGGGGACTACACGGCAATACAGTGATCACGAGGTATTTTGGGGTGAATGACAGAGGCAGAGGTGCCGGAAAGACACTTCGATATCAAGGTCAGCTAGAGCCGACTTTCTGACACGATAACCGACATTTTTAAGAACAAAGCTTACGTTTCTGACAGACTGGCATCCGCAATCCTTACTACTTTAAATTTTAAGCATCCAGAACATTCTAATTAAAGCCTGACAATTATCTTAGAAAGTAATAAGGAACCTTCTTCAAATGTAACTAAAGAGTCAAGGAGATAAAGTAAGAATGTCAACCCCTACTTAATTCAGTTAAGCACTCAGCGAACTCTGAACTCGATACAAAAGTTGAACCAGTGGCTGGACATGGGGACAGTAGCAGTGATGTGACCTAACTATCCTAATGTTTTAATTCGATTTTTTGCCCAAAATTGTGTGAGTGCACGGGGTATGCGCCCCCGCTTCTTCATCTAATTCTTATATTTTGGACCATAAACCAATGTATACAAATTTGGATACAATATGGATTCCTTCAAACAAAGCGTGAAAAATCATCTCGCGGGACAGTATGGCGGTGCCAACGGAGGTGATGCCTTGACATCGCTTCAGTTGAAATTGCAACTTGGGCTCTTCTCATGCTTACCATCAGGCTGAGGAGAGCCAATATACTGTGCATCTATAAAAAAAATAAATTGCTTACATCGAATCTCACCTTATTATCAAAACACATTTGATTTCATATCAATTGAGAAAAAATTTCAGTTGTTGTAGTAACCTGCTGTGGCGCTGCCTTTAACTCCCTAGTTTCCCCTGGAATGTCCTAGTTTCAGACTAGATGACCGGATTTTAGTATTTTTTATAACCTACTTAGAATAATCTTGAAATAATTTTCTAACACGTACCTCAGTTCTGTCGAACAGTATACTTATGGGAGTATTTCCCGACGGCTACGACTTAGGGACCTTCAAGAGAAGAGTGTACTCCTTTTTAAAAAGGCCGGCAACGCATTAGCGATCTCTCTGATTTCGCGGATGTTAATGGGCGGCGATGATTGCTTTCCATCAGGTGACTCGCTTGCTCGTTTGTCGCCTCTAGCATAAAAAAAAAGTATCAGAGAATTTGACCCTTAAAATATCTATTTAGTTATAATTTATGACAGTTTGAGTACCATGAATGTACTAAGAAGATGACGATAGCCAGGAGCGTCTCGTAGCACCCTCAGACCTGAGAGGTTCAGAAATTGTGATTTGCGTTCTCAAAAAGATGCCAGGCAATAAAAGTGGCAAAATAGAGTTGGAGAAGGACAATCGAATTTTTAAATAAATCGATATTATTGCACATCTCTATCACCCGGGAATTAAGTCCAAATGTCTAATTTGAACGTTGCGTCTCCGTCTGAATGGTTGCATTTGCGACGTGCATAAATATTTTAAATACCCTCCGCCGACGTAAAAGAGAGTTTTAAAAGTTTGAGTGTGTGGGTTGACGTATGTCTTTGATCCTGTGTGTCTCATATTCGCTTTTAGAACCATGGAATAGAGATTTTTTTATGAAAAATTAACTAAGTATTTCCGACGTCTGTGGTTGTAATGTTGGATTAGAATTATGTTCCGCCGAGTGAGTTTGCTCGTTGGCAGCGTACTTGTGAATCCACTATTGTTGCGGGTGTTTATGGGCGGCGGTATTCGCTTACCATCAGGTGATCCCTCTCCTCCGTGCTTCTCTACCGCATATAACATAAAAAAACCGGCCAAGTGCGAGTCGGACTCGCCCATGAAGGGTTCCGTAGCAGCAAGATATATTGAAGGTAAAATGCGGTTTACGATTTATAACGTATTAAAAGAAACTCCTTACTATATCTATTTCAAACCAATTTTCGCTGTTGTGTTGTTATATGATTATGTTCATCATATATATTTTTTTGTTTTATAATTTATTTATTATAGAAGTTAGGGGGGGGGGGGGGACGGGGGGGACGACACAATTTACCACTTAGGAGCGTCTCTTCCTCAAAAACCTAAATATCATTTTTAAAGACCTATCCATAGATACTCCACACGTATAAGTATGATGAAAAAAAAATCTAGTTTCAGTTTCAAATATGGAGACCCCCATTTTTTATTTTTACTAAGTTTTGTGTAAAATCGTAATGCGGTTAACAAAATACATCTATTTACCAACTTTCAATAATATAGTTCTTATAGTTTCGGAGAAAAGTGGCTGTGACATACGGACGGACGGACAGACGGACAGACATGACGAATCTATAAGGGTTCCGTTTTTTGCCATTTGGCTACGGAACCCTAAAAAATGATTTCAGGTTAGAACCTACTTGTTACTATTTCCATGAATTCAACATCTTTTGTGTTCATGTTGAACATAATTTTGTCTTTATGTTGAACAAATACGTGAAATTGTATACAGCTTCAAATACTTTCTGGCTGTTTCAAAAACACCTAAGTAGGTAGCCGCTGGAGACTAAAACACAATAGGTAAATAGGTAACTCAATTTTCTAGACTAAATTTAATATATTTAAATGACATTATTCAGACAATGAAGAAATTCAGTTTGAATATTGTTATAAGGTAAAATGAATAAGAAATACGGCTGGATTAACTATGGATTTTTATTTTATTTCGTCACGTAAGTGTTTCGTTTTATCGGTTTAGATGAAATAAGTCTTGACGCTTGTCTGTTAGTAATGTAAACCTTTTTGTAATATCCCCGATTGGGGAAAGAGGAGTTAAAAGGTTGGCAGCGCACATGTGACTTCATTTGTCTCTTGGGTGTCTATGGCGTCCGCAATGATCCATCTGCTCTCCTGCCTTATCATATAAAAAAATCGCGTTAATGTTATTGTTGACTAGCGGCCCACCCTCTCGCTTACTTTCCGAACATTAGTTCTACTTTATACCAATAGATGGCGCTGGGTGTCGAATACATCGCGCAAACGTTTCGTATTTTCGGATTATATATAACTCGTTGCTGTCTGTTGGATTTACCTCTCACTAAAGTTGTATAGAAGATATAGACAGATACGCTAACACTTGACTACAATCACACATGAGCATCAATGAATGAATTCTGGGATGTTTTTGATTTTACTGTTGCAACAGATTTTTTTTAAGTAGGTAGTACCTTCTAGGTACCCTTATCTACCCAGCCAAATCTATAACTAAGCGCTGACCCATGGAAGTATAAGTCTACCCAAGCCTGGTCATGCTGCTCAAATTTCACGGCCATCTAATCTCATAAAGACTGAGTTATTGAGTGGTCCCAGTGGACGACGTCTCTTAATGACAGATTCTCATTGCGGAGTGGAAAAGAGATTTCCCCTGGGCTAATTAAAGCTGAAGAGACTGACGGATCGGTTGCCGAAAGCTCATTTCGCCGCTATTTTACATTTCTAATACCAACTTAGAGGGTAGCAATTTTCCGTGTAATTAATGAGATAGGGTGATTAGGGATTTGTGATTTGCTATTGTCTGGGGTTTTAACAACACTATCCTTGTTGTGTCGTGTGGTCTTCGGCAGAATAGAATAGGCCACCCTCACTCTTACCGAGGTGTCGTAAAAGGCGACTAAGGTAAAGCTGCTGGCATGATCATCAGCACCCAGAGAAGGAAAACTCTGCATTTATATCTAAACCCTCGCCAACCCGTCTGCCAAGCGTGGTGAGTATGGCAATTACCCCTTATGTGATTGAGGGAGGCCCGTGCCCCAGCAGTGGGGACTTAAATGGGCCGACGATGATCCTTGTTGTGCACGACCTGTGAATCTTTAGAGGCCTTGTCAGCTTTTACCAAGGATATTTTTCAATCTGATAGGTGGCAGACGAGCAGACGGATTCCTCACTCACTCAGCGAAACACAGCGTAAGAGCTGCTTCACGTTTACTATGAGGTCGTGGTTCGTTAAGGCGACGGGTAGGGCACACTAGCGACGCCAATCGATTTTAATTATTAGCTTACAAACTATTTTAAACAAGTTCGGGATTAACAACCTCTCGGCAAACACGTATACTATTTATTGAAGAACCATGTACAAATGTTAGGTCCGTTTCTGTACGCGAAAAATTGATTCACGCCAAAAGTGGCCGCTTTTAGCGTGAATCAAGTTTTTCGTGTACGCGTTGGACCCAACATTTGTGCATGGTTATTCAAAAAATAGTATAAGTGTTTGCCGAGAGGTTGTAACCCCGAACTTGTTTAAAATAGATCCGGTTTAGAAGCTAAAATTAAAATCGAAACGCGTCGCTAGTGTGCCCTACCCGTCACCTTAATGTTTGCTTTTATGAATATGCATTTATCCCATAAATAGATAAATATTTCACAACATCACATACATTGATCTGACTCCGAGATAGGTAGCACAAGCACCTGTGTTACGGATAGATAGATAGATAGATAGATATTCTTTATTGCACAAAAACAAAACACAAGTGTGATACAACAACAACAGACAGTACAATAAGGCGGTCCTATCGCTTCTAGCGATTTCTTCCAGACAACCTTTGGGTAGAGGAAGAAATAACGTATTCGTAATAGGGGAAGGCAGTGCAAAGCAGTTTAACAAATGACATTGAAAATGGCAGAAATATGCATACTTATATATTAATAATATTACATAACATAAGTAATAACTATCACTACTACCAACTAACTATTTCAAACGGATATCAGAACTAACAGCGGAATTACAAATACATACATTTAAAAGAATAAAGGATAACATAATTTTTTCAGCGCCAAACATACACAATATAAAAATAGAACGAATTTTAATACTTTTCTTTTGTAAATACATAAATAAAATATATAGAAAACACTCCGGACCAATACAAACAGACATGTTCATGCACACAAATGTTTGTACTGTCCGGGGATCGAGCCCGCAACCCTTGCACCAGAGGCAGCGTTTACCACCACTGATCCAAACGGGTCGTCTGATAAATGTTTAAGATAGACGGCCACAGCCGACAAATTGGTAGGACATTATTAAAATTTATTTTTCTAATTCTGACTTCACAAAATATCAGCAAACAATAAAATGTAGATATAATGCACTCACGGCAGTTTCTGTTAGTTCGTCATCGTCAGCCCATTTAAGTCCCCACTGCTGAGGGCACGGGCCTCCCTCAATCACATGAGGGGTAATTGCCATACTCACCACGCTTGGCAGACGGGTTGGCGAGGGTTTAGATATAAATGCAGAGTTTTCCTTCTGGTGCTGATGATCATGCCAAGCAGCTTTACCTTAGTCGCCTTTTACGACACCTCGGTAAGAGTGAGGGTGGCCTATTCTACCATACCGGGGACCACACGGTATAGTTTCTGTTGTTGCTAGGTTATAATTATAATCAATCATTATATCTAGCTACACCCGCTTAAGTGATTAGACACGTTCAATTACTCTAAGGTACAAGATTACTTCCCAGCCATTTCATCCCTATTCCCGGGATTTCCTTTCCTTTATCGTTTCCCAGATAATTGCGCTGGCTAGATCTGATCCCCAGCCCCTATTATGCATTCCAGTGTAGAAAATGCAAGCGTAACTTGCATCCGCAATGATCCCTCGAATTAAAACTGCGCTCCAGTTGAAATGAGGTAGGGCCGGGAAAAACTGACCCATTTCAGCGACAACAATGCTTTTCGCTTAAATAAATTACTTTTGTGCGGGGCGGATAGTTTTTTAGGGGTCTGTGGTAAACAAAAACCGCCGCAATAACTCTTTCTTTGTGAGAGGTGGCAGAGGAGCAGATCACCTAATGGCAAACGATTGTCAGAGGCTCATGGACCCTGGGAGCACCAGTGGAGTCACAAGTTAGAACGATTGCGCGAGGTGCAACACCATTAGCAGTTTTTTTTTCGCAACCTGTAACACAGTACTTTATTGTGGATGAAACTATTTACATTGCGTTCAAGTGAGTTGTTACTTATGCAATATTGATTATTCCCAAAGCTTTTGGGAAAATATGGAACCATTGAGCGGCGTACGACACTTTCTTAACAGTATTTTTTCGCAACTTGTAAATAAAAGTCCGTATTGTGGATGCAACCATTGACAATGCGTTCAAGTGAGCTGTTACTTAAGCAGTACTTAATACTCATAAACTGTCGGATAAGTATGGAACCACCAAGTGGGGTGCGATACTCTCTTAACAGTATTTTTTCGCAACTTGTAACTAAAAGTCCGTGTTGTGCACGCAACTATTCATATTGCGTTCAACTGAGCTGGTTTTACTTAGGAAAAACCCAATACTCATACCCTTTCAGATAAGTATGGAACCTTGAGCCGGGAGCGACACTCTCTTGGCAGTATTTTTTCGCAAATTGTAAATAAAAGTCCATGTTGTGGACGCAACTATTTGCACTTCGTTCAATTGAGCTGTTACTTAGGCAATACCCAATACTCATACTCTGTCGTATAAGTATGGAACCTTGAGCCGAGTGCGACACTCTCTTAGCAGTATTTTTTCGCAACTTGTAACTTAACAACACGGGCTGTTGTGGACGCAACTATTCGCGCTCCATTGTCGGAAGGTGTTACTTAATAGTGTCATTGAATAATTACGCTGCGCTTTTCTTTGAAAAGAAAAATTTTACGTTACATTTTAGAACATTGCAGTTTTCCGAAGTGCCTTCATCTAAGTTAATATGTACTTTTCTCTATGGCTGACTGATCGAGCCAACATTTTAAATTGAGTTTTTATCTTCAATAATATTCTCATTGTCAGCCCGAAGGCTGGTAAGTAAAGGTTGTTAAATAGGCTATGGGAACCAATTTTCAAAATGGTTTTAATATATTTTTCCAATGCCTTTTACTATTTTAAGTAACTAATTTGAATATTTTTGTAAAATAGCAGGTAGTTATTTTTTAATTAATTTTTAAACATTTTGAATACGAAGCGTATTTTGTGACGTCATAAATACGCTTAGTGTTCCCATATTTAATTTTCCCCAATTATAGAAAAAATAACATACTTCTAAAAATGTCTTTTGATCGGGAAAATTTTAAATTACTATCTTGTAACATTACGGTAAAATAAAATAAAGACAGCCCACCGTCTTAGTTTTGGTGTCACCCTGCAAATAAGTCAAACTAGCGCCATTTGATACTTTACTTGGTCCGGGTGCATAAGTCACTGAGACAATGTTGTCACCACGAAGTTATACTAAATGTAATCTTCTGAATATAACACAACTAGCGCCATCTGTTACTTGGTCCGAGTGAATTAGTCACTGAGACATTGTTGTCACCTCTTCTAAATACAACCTTTCTGAATAGGGTCAAATGAAGATCAACGCTATTTTATTGAAAATATCCTTGATCCAGTGGTTTTAAATTTTAAAAATATTAAAATAAGTTATGAAATACAAATGCCTCGGTTGCCAAAACGGTTTTCGGATTAGAACCTGTTTAATTTTTTTTCCCTTACCCCATTGTTGTGAAGGTCAGGCGGCAGTCGATTCATTGTAATTACTAGACTCCCCAAATCACTTATGCACTTGTGACTCTACTGGCGTTACTAAAAATACTTTATTGATTATCCTAAGTGGCTAAGTCTTTTTCTCCATAGTGTGTATCAAGAAAATAGGAATTCTGTTTGCAAAACTAGTGCCTACTTAGCTGCCCAATGTTTTTATTTATTCATTCAATACAAGTTGCTAAGGACTTGCAAAGCCCTAGATTTCCGGCGCACATTTAAAACCTTTTCACTGTTTACACGACTTAGCTTCGTTTTTATCGGCAGTGACGGCAAATACGAAGCGGCAGTCGGTATAGTCCCGGGCGGACGTACCGGCGACTAATCGGATGGCTTCGGGCTGATTACGAACTAAGGGGCTTTTCCCCGAAATTTGGGAACGATGCTTTTAGTAACATATCTAGTTTAGATTCAGCAGTGTGTCTACATTCATATTGCGACTGCCTCGATGGCGTAGTGAGTATTGGGTACTTTAAAGCGGCGCGTCGGCTGCGCAAAAGGTCACGGGTTCGATCTCCGGGTCGGGTTAATTTGTACCTAAGTTTTTGGTTAGGAATTCTTATTGTCAGCCCGGAATGTGAAAGTTGGAGGTTTTTTTTATGCTTTCCCTTCGATATGAAATTGGAAGTCTGTATTTGCTGTATTTTATTTACTATTTTAATTATTTTAAATTTCTATTAATCCTAACCTTTTTTCCAAACTATTTTGCTAAATGTCACTTTTGCCTATTTTAATGTGTTTTAAGTTATGAAGTTATTCTTTTTTCCAAATTACATGTTATCTACTTGTATTGTATATTGTATCATGTCTTTTCTATTTTCTTTTAAAATTTTTGCAACTAAATAATTGACAGATTTCTAACAATTTATAAAAACACAACTTCATTTTTTGAAAAACACAGCGATTCGAAATACCATAAGACGCTGGACACATACTGCAAGACATACCATTGTTGGAGGTCTTGTACCCCCGTGCCTAGGCAAGCACGGTAAGTCGTTGGTCCTGCGTCCGATCCGTCATACTAGTATCCCATTAGATTATGAGGGTAAGGGATATGGAGTGTGCACTTTGCGCACACCCTTGAGCACTAGAATATATCCTGCGATCGTTGAGATAGGCCATCATAACCGTAAATAGTTGTGGGATTTTATTATTACATTCATACTGGGCTATACATGTGACCTGAACGCGTCACCATAGTTGACTTGGTATGATTGCCCTTTAGGGTGGTGCAGATAAGACGGTAGTCGCTTCGTTGTAATAAACAGACTTATCGAATCCTAGATCACGGCCCAAGCGTACTCCAGGCTCCGAATGGGAGATTAGACAATATACAACCTCTGCGGATAAAGAATAGCATCAGAAATGGCGGCACATCTATTCACTTCTCGCTCGCACACTATTTGCGTCTATACTCGCACCCCACGAGTGCGAGTATATACGCAAATAGTGTGTAAAAGATATTTAAAATTAAAACTTTTACAATATTTACAGGTTGTAAAAGTTTTAATTTTAAAATTGATGTTTGGGCACCGGTTTTGAATAAAAAAGTGACTGCTGAATATTACCCCTTAGGGGTAGTTGCGCGGGTTTGAAGTTTGAATGAAGACTTTTGTAATAAAGACTAAAACTGCGTGAGTAACGCCGCGGGCGCAGTCTAGTCCGATACTAAATCTAGGGTATATCGCTGTCATTCTATACAAATCTGATGTTATACCATAGACTTATCCACGGATAAAGATTCGTCGAATCGGGCCTTATAGATACTACTTACACAATACACAGAACAATATTATATACCCGCAACTCGTCTCCATATGTCAGGTTTGACGTTTATCCAATACACTACGTGCCTGCAGTGGCTTCAACTTGATCTAATCGGTTACTGTCGGTCCCTGCTTATTTATCCACGCGTCGCCGTCGGAATTGATTTGTGATAGGAAATGCCGTATTACCGACTGTTTCGGAATATCGTTCTTTGGAGTCGTTTCCTGTTCATGTTACAGTGTGAATGAGTAATGGGGACTATTGAAAACGGCTAGGCGTATGGAGTGACGTCGTGCGACGTTCTCAGTTTATATTGCAGTCTGAATCGGTTAGACAGGACCTAGCTAGATGCATTCGGAAATCTGTGTCAACTAGATCTTATTGAAAGCTTAAGCTCATCGCCTAGAGGTAATAATTTTATAAAGGCAGATTTTTATCAACTCTGTACTTACTACGACGACATATGTCGTAAAGAGCATAGAAATAAATGTTTCTATGTCTCATTGTTGCTTACTGGGACTGATAGATAAAATAGGAGGGTCAAATTTAATTCGTCTTTTAATTACTTATTATTTTATTTATTTATAAAAATGTGATTTCATCATCATCATCATCAGCCTATCGCAGTCCACTGCTGGACGTAGGCCTCTCCAATTGTTTGCCACTGTGGTCTATCCATGGCTTCTCGCATCCAGCTCTTGCCAGCCATCCTGCGCAGATCGTCCCCCCACCTAGCCAGAGGGCGCCCTACATTACGTTTGCCAAGACCGCAAGACAGAAAATGTGTTTTACATATAAACTTTTGACGACCCGTTTGGAACAGTGGTAGTGAATTCTGCCTCTGATGCAAGGGTTGCGGGTTCGATCCCCGCACAGTACAAACATTTGTGTGCATGAACATGTCTGTTTGTATTGGTCTGGTTGTTATCTATGTATTATAAGTATGTATTTACAAAAGAAAAGTATTATATGTATATATTTGTAATCCCAAAGTTGATTCTAATATCCGTAACACAGGTGCTTGAGCTACCTATCTCGGAGTTAGATCAATGTATGTGATGTTGTGAAATATTTATTTATTATTTATTTACTATAAATTAAGGACTATGTACCTACATACGTACAGGATGCAGGGTATTGGAAAATTTAACTGAATTAAGCCACTTAAATCTTTTACAATTACTCTACTCTTACTTAATTTAAAAAGTAATATGTTTATTATTATGGCTCTATTTTTAAGCCTGAACCAGCGTACTATTACTTTGCAGGCATAACACATTGTTGGTCACCACTGTAACGATAGGAGTAGACGCTCCTTAGGCGATTAGAAACCAAGGCACCAGGGCTAAACAACCACCAACTAAGCTAATATAATTATTTTTTTCGGTTAGACAAATTCCAATAAAATCTGATTCACAATTTAACCCATACACTTATGGTTGTATGTTGTATACCTACACTCTCAATATGTAACGTTACTCAATATGTATCGACTATGAATTCGGATGTCGAGCCTGGCTTATTTATATTTATGGAGCCAAAAGTTTCCGCATATTTGGTTGTAAATACATGCGAATAAATCTGCTAAACCCGATTTATATGCGATGAAAATTTGCGATAAAATTTAGGTCCTATCTGTTCGGGGGAATGGCCTGTATCCAGGTAATATTTTACCTGGTTAAATAAAAACTCTCGCCGATATTAATAAAACTAGTACATCAATTGAAACTTCTTTGTACTTATATTGAGCACATAGTGTATTTATTATACAAGCGATTAAATCTTTAATATATTAATTATTGATTGGTAAATAATTATTCATACACCTACATCCACATGGTGGACCGACGATCTGGTGAAGGTCGCGGGAATCCATTTGATGCGGGCGGATCTGTGTGGAGAACATTTGGGGGAGGCCTATGTCCGGCAGTGGACTTTTACTGGCTGAAATGATGGTGATGATGACACCTACAAAGAACCTACATAGATAGACCTCCTACATAGAACTAAGGCCTAGTAAGAAACCTAAATAGTGTACCAACAATACAAACAATGTGTATTGTTTTAATGTGATGTGATTTATTTAGTTGTATGAAAACATTGAATAGTACAAGGTGACTAAATAAAGAAAAAAGCTTGATTTCAAGCTGATTTAGTTACTTTAAATGTGACATATCTGGATAAATCCCAAAGAAACAAAATAAAAGAAGTGTAGAATAAGAAGTAACTGTTTGCTACCGAAATGTCAACACAGCATATCCCAACAAAACAGCCACTCCGGAACACACGACAAAAGAAAAAGACTTCTGTCCATCCCAATAACAGCGTCATAAATATACAATCTCCGGATCCTCAGGGCAAATGTTTGCGAGCCCTGGCCAAGCGTGGGTGCGACAGGGGCCTACTTTATAGCGTTCTCGAGGCGAAACCGATTATAAATCACGGCTGATTTTTTGGGGCGCGTCTGGACGTCGCGAACAGCGGCTATCGGCATTATAGGTATAATCGATGGCTAATCGAGACCGCTATTTCAATTTTGAAAGTGGGCATTGATACTTTATTAGGATGACACTGCTTAGGAAGCTTTGCGAGATCGGAATATTGGTATGGGGACTATCGCGAATGAAAAAGTCGCTATTTAGCGTTTTAATTCCATCTACTGGGTGATTCTTAGATTAAACCGTGGGAGAGACACGCTTCGGCATGAATGAGCCGGTTCGAGCGGAGTGATACCACGGCCTCACAGAAAACCGGCGTGAAGCAGCACTGTGTTGTGTCTCGCTGCGTGAGTGAGGATACCGGAGGCCCGGGGGAGGGGGGGGGGGATGCTTAAAGATTGGTAGCGCACTTGTGATTCCACTGGTGTCGCGGGTGTCCATGGTCGGCGGCAATCGCTTACCATCAGGTGATCCGTCTGCTCGTCTGCCACCTATGACAAAAAAAACACGATTTTCGGGCCGTTTCAATGATCTGCAGTTATATTGAAGTAATGGTTTAAGCGGTGGTCAAATGTCGCCAAAACGTGTATATGAGCAAAAGTTAACTTCTTTATATAACAAGCAATGTGTCATCACTTTGACCATAAGTTACACAGTTAAAAATAGTCAAATTTAACCAAAAGGTAACTACAGATGGTAATATTGGCCTTAAGGGGTTTATTATTTTAGAATATGATATGTAAATTTATCCTAATAATAGAACTAATCATTTTCCTCAATTAATTTATCGATAGAAATTTTGTATACATTTATTTGGGTCGTACATGATTTTTATTACTGAGTCATCTGCAATATATGTTTAGTCGGGGGGTAAAAATATATTGATAAAATATTTTGGCCTGTGGATCGATGGCGGGAGGGTATTAAAACCGAGTGCGAGTTGGACTCGCCCATGAAGGGTTCCGTAGCAGCAACTAAGATTTAAGGAACGTAAATTGCGGTTTACGGTTTTAACGTATTGAAAAAAACTACTCACCATATTTAGTTCAAACCAATTTTCTTTGTTAGTTTTCATGATTATGTACAGTGGCGGACAGGTCAAGCTATACAAAACTGTCAAATTTCTTCAATCGATTTCGAACTCAAAGTGTAACAATATAAGGTTAATAATCGAATGAAGAAATTTGACAGTTTTGTATAGCTTGATGTGTCCGCGACTGTACATCATATATTTTTTTTAGTTTTATAATTAATTTATTATAGAAGTTAGAGGGGAGAGCGTCTCTTGCGCAAAGTATTGTGTTTAGAAAAAAAATATGTTAAAAACCTCACCATTATTTTTAAACACCTATCCATAGATACCCCACACGTCGAGGTTTGATGAAAAATCATTTTATGAGTTTCAGTTTCAAGTATGAAGACCCCCCAATGTTTGTGTAAAATCGTAGTGCGGTTAACAAAATACATTGTACTAGATGTAGGTTCAATAGTATAGTTCTTATAGTTGCGGAGAAAAGTGGCTGTGACATACGGACGGACGGGCGGACGGACGGACGGACGGACGGACGGACGGACGGACAGACGGACAGACGGACAGACCATTTTTTTGCCATTTGGCTACGGGACCCTAAAAATGACAACCTTTCATATCATTTCCCCATATTTCAAATATCTTTATTACGGGTACCATACCAGGAAAATAGCGTTAGAAAATCTAATTCCGGGTAACCATGGTCCATGTAGGTAGGGATATAAATATGTATCAGATTGCAATCGCTTTCATATCCATTTCATATAAAATGGATCTTCACAATGTCTTGTTAGTGTTGAAAGTTACTTTAGTTAGAGACTTTTATAACTACCTAGGTATTCGGAAATAGTTCTTTATCATCATCAGCAACCCACACTCTTCCACTGCTGGACATAGGCCTCCCCTAATTGACTGACCGGATGGCGCAATTGGTAGTGACCCTGCCTCTGACGCCAAAGGTCATCGGTTCGATCCCCACCCTGGACAAACATTCGTGCGATGAACACTTGTGTTTGTTCGGTGTCTGGGTGTAATATACAGGGTGTCCGGTGGCAGAATTAGGATTTTGAATTTAAATAAAAAAAAAATTTCAAAAGATATACATTTATTGTTACTATCATATAAACCAAGAGAAGTGCGGGTTTTATTTTTTAAAAATTATATCATCTAAATGTTTACCGTCACGTCGGACACACTCTTGGAATCTGACCTCAGTATTCCGCGCCACTCGCTGGAGAAGTGACGTCGGGATGCCGTGAACTTCGCGAACGATATTCTCTTTCAGTGATGAAATGGTCGCTGGGTTTGTTTTATAAACTTTACTTTTGAGGTACCCCCACAGAAAAAAGTCCATGGGAGTGAGATCCGGCGACCTGGGTGGCCAGGGGATGTCACCAAAACGGCTTATCAATTTATTAGGGAAGAAATCACGAAGAAGTGCCATGGTCTCTCTAGCAGTGTGTGGTGTGGCGCCATCTTGTTGGAACCATGTATGTAAACTGTAGGCAGGATGTTCTCTTAACGTGGGTAATAAATAATTGTCAAGCATGAGCCTATAAGATACACCGTTCACAGAAATGGCTTGGCCTAGATGATTTTCAAAAAAATAGAGCCCGATTATTCCACTGTTTGACAGTGCACACCAAACCGTGACTTTGGGACTGTGAAGTGGCTGTTGATGTTTTAAACGTGGATTTAGTCCTTTCGGCGCCCAATATCGGCAATTCTGTTTGTTAACACTTCCATTCAAGTGAAAATGGGCTTCGTCACTCCAAAATGTTGTGTTCACCGTACGAAATCGTTGCAACATTGTTTCGCAGAAACTTTTACGCATATTGTAATCATTAGGCGTAAGCGCTTGCACAATTTGAATTTTGAAGGGGTGAAAACGAAGATCCTTTTTCAATATTTCGTGCACCACCGTTTTTGGGAGCCCTAGAGCAGTCGCCCTTTTACGCACGGACTGTCGCGGGTTATCGCGCAAACTGTTTGCGACAAGTTCGATGTTGACATCACTTCTCGACGTTCGGCTGGGACCCGGCCGCGGATTGTTCACTGCTGAACTTGTTGTCCTGAACCTTCGCACCCACGATCGAATCAGATCTTCACTTGGCGCATCACGCAAACGTCGAATATTGTAATGCGAACAAAACCTTCGACGAGCAAAAGCACAGGAATCATTACCTTTAAAATAAGCTTCGATTGCGAACGCACGTTGTTCACCTGTCCACTGTGGCATCATAAACAAGTAACCCGCACGAATGACAAATCGAACGCGACCCCACGCGTGCCCCTGCGTTCGACGGTTTTAAAATAATTCGAAATTTAAATCCTAATTCTGCCACCGGACACCCGGTATGTATTCAAGTATATATTTGTGTTCCTCTGTTGTCTGATATCTGTAACACAAGTGCTTAAGCTACTTAGTACGGAATCAGGTCAACCTATGAGATGTTGTGAGAATGATTATTATTATAATTATTTTAAAAAAACTACTCTACTATTACATATAGTAATAAACTGACTGGTAAATTACAAAAATTCTCAGTAGGTAAATAAGTAACCTATTGTAAATTTACTTACATGTTCAAATGAAAGTAAATTACTAAGATTCATACATAAAAAGTACTCTATGTATTCATAATCATCTATATAAGTATAGCAATTTTTACATTTTTTACCAAGAAACTCCGCTATTTTGATTTAATCTAAGAAAAAACTAATCTTTTTTGGTATATCAGACATTGGACCTTGTTTACAAAGACATAAAGATCCTTTTTAATTCACCATAAATCCATTCACCCGAACAATAACACCTATCTAGCTATCGTGAATTTTGACATAAGGACGCGAGACACGACTTATCAAATTAAATTTTTCGGAAGCGTATCGGTACTTTCAAATTAGGGTTTGGGACGAGATGTGTCAAAAGAGTTTCGGTTGAGTTCAACCGACGCAATGTTCACTTCAAATTAGGAAACGTCGTCAAATACGTTTGATTGAGTCTCAAAGTTAACTTCAAAATAGACCCCCTGGCCTTTTAGATCGGCCGATGCTGTTGAATCGGCAAGAGAATGTTATATTTTTTGTATCTGAAAGCAGTCTAAGAAAAATGAGTATTACAAGCCGAAGAAAGAATAATGAATGAGCCATTTACCCCATCCCCAGGCACATGACTATCGCTCAGTTTTTTCCACACAATCAAAGCTGTTTTCCCTGGGACGACCGCCAGATCCTGAATATTTTATCAATCGGGGTCTCCTTATAAAATGTTTTTAGTAAAACGTCTCACACGGGTACCTATGGAGCGATAGGGCTCGACGAGATTATTTACTGAGAAAGCTTTTAATATTTACATTTTTTATGCTGGAAACCCCGCGTGGAATACATTTGAAAGGTTTTTGAAATATGAAAATGATCCGGAGAAAAATATGGTTTTCATTTTGTGTCGCTGGACTGGGATGAAAAGTTTTCTTCTTATTTGTGGTGTTGGTAAGGATGTAATCTGTCGAAATATTTGTGTAGCTTAAGGATCTAAGTAATCTCTTGGCATGTCTGTGTTGCTTTTTATTCGCGTCTTGTGTGGATGAGACTTTCGAAATAATACAAAATCGGTGTAATATTTTGAGTACGTCAAATAGCGAAACGTAGGTAATGCTTTTGAATATAGTTAAAGTTTCAGATTATTCAAGTATTTAAGTATCGTAAATGACGTTGAACAAGATAGATAGATAGATAGATAGATATTCTTTATTGCACAAAAATAAAATACAAGCATGATACAACAGCAACATACAGTACAATAAGGCGGTCTTATCGCTTGTAGCGATTTCTTCCAGACAACCTTTGGGTAGAGGAAAGAAATATCGTATTCGTAATAATAAGGGAAGGCAGTGCAAAGTAGTTTAACAAATGAAATTGAGAATGGCAGAAATATACATTATTTTATATATTAATATTATTACATTACAAGACAACAAGAATAAATGAATTCGTACAATTCACATATTGACTTAATTAGGCACATAGTACGTACGTATTACATCTGAAAAATTGCATATATAATAATACTTTAATATTATCATTTATATCCAGACACTGAAAAACACAAGTATTCATCACACGACTGTTTGACCAGAGCGGGTATGAAACCCATGACCCTTGGTCTAAGAGGCATGGTCACTAACAAATGCGCTATCCGGCGCTATTTGAGGTCAAGGTGTATTAAAGGTATATTTTAATAAAGGGAAAATATAAGGCAGAACGTAGTTCGCCAGGGCTACTAGAGGTTTATAAATCATGTATACATCAAAATGAACTCTTGAGTCCAATTGGTAGAGATGATTCGTTTGAGTTGTATACAGCAATGAAAGGCAATAGGCAGAATTGAAAAGTCTGAATGTACCAACATACGTTCCTATAAAAATGCAATCAAGTCGTGTGCTTTTTACATCCTCCAGCTGGAAGCCGATCAACTCGAAAGCGCCGGTACTTTTAACCCGCGCGTAACACTGTTCATTTTTGGTCTGGCACGCGTTAGCCCGGGGTAGCCCCTACCCCGGGCTTTCTCGTCAATAGTTTGCCAATCACACTGGTGTCATAGCTCTGGGATTTCGGCGAATTAGGAAAGGTTAAAATCGAGTGAAACTGCAATAGGTATTTGTCGTTTTTGCCCCAAACTTGTTTCTAGTGGAGAACGAATCTCGAGTTGTGCGAGTCTTTTATCATATTTGTACTCCAAAAAAGATGTCTCAGAATACTTGTAAATATATCTGTTAGGGTGAGTTGTAGACCGCACTTCAAAAAATTGAAAATCTTCACCTTAACTTCAATGTACATCTTAACAATTTGCGATTTTGTGGCAAAACATAAAAACACCTATCGACAAGATCTCTCAAGTCGCCCCGGTCGCCTACACCTTAGAGATAAATTTGCCTGAACCTGATGAAACCAAATTGCATCTGGTTTCATTAGGAATGTACCATATGTCAATAAAATATTTAATAAATTGCCACAAAAATATAGTTGCACAAACGATTGAAGGAGTATACGATCAATGATTGCTTTTAATCACTAAATGAATATTTTGCTGTGTAATAGAGTAAATGTACTTCATTCAGTTTATGTTAATTAACTAGTATATAGATACTCAATTTAATTATTTAATTAAATTTAAATTACTGATTATAAAATGTATTGTATACCATTTTGCTTTACCCTTACAGGGTTATGTGAGGACTTAATTAGTTATAAGAACAAATTGCACCACGTTATGCAATAAACCTCCCTCACTCTTACCGAGGTGTCGTAAAAGGCGACTAAGGTAAAGCTGCTGGCATGATCATCAGCACCCAGAGAAGGAAAACTCTGCATTTATATCAAAAATTTGGCGGGTTGGCGAGGGCGCCAACCCGTCTGCCAAGCGTGGTGAGTATGGCAATTATCCCTCATGTGATTGACGGAGGCCCGTGCCCCAGCAGTGGGGACTTAAATGGGCTGATGATGATGATATGCAATAAATAAATATGAATATGAATGAATAGCTCGTAGCTGTTAATGAGAACTCGCAAATGTTCTATTGAGATTGAATCTTTATTCGCCCACAATTCTTTTTCTACTCTGAAACTTTTCTGCGTCCTAGTAATATGCTATTTATCGTTTAAACTAATATGATTGAAAGTTTTAATAAAAGAAAAACACGGAGAAAGTATAGCGGATCCACCGCAAAAACAGCTGAATATTATTTAATCTCGAGGTTTTGATAAAACTCTTTCTCGATAAAATAGAGCCCAATTAAAGACTTTAGTTGTTTTAAGGCTCAAATATCACTCACGAGCTATTTGAGCCCACGGTGTGGTGGAAAACCACACATTGAACTTAAACCACTTAAACTCGAATATTGTAGGTACATCACTACTTATAAAACTGTTCATTTTGGTCTGGTGAGTTAGCTTGGGGTTGCTAATGGAACTGGGTATATAGCTTCAAGGTAAATTACAAACGAGACTATGGTATTTACGATAATTCAGACAATTGACAGGTATGTTATCCTTTTTTATTTTTTTCTCTGTGAAGGTATTTTCTCAAAAACATGAAAATAAGGAGCTGACTATCATCATCCTAGAAAATCATTCCCGGTTATGTCCTAAGTCATAGCTTCGAAGACCAGGGTTCGCCTGGGCCATAATCCAGAATGAGGGAAGTTTACAACCTTAGAAAGGGGAATCAGACCAAGTAGGATTAATTAGGATGCCGTCCATACCATTTGAATAGATGGCGGTCACCGCCGTACGCCTTACTCAACATTTTCTGGCGCACACCTTCTCATTGTGGAATCAACTGTGTTTTCGGACCGCTACGACATTTAAATCTTTGATAAACAAGGCTCCCTAAAAGGCCGACAACACATCTGCACTCCTTCTGGTGTATTTTTATTTTATTTTTTTATGCTATAGGGGGCATACGAGCAGACGGATCACCTGGTGGTAAGCGATTACCGCCGCCCATGGACACCAGAGATGTCACTACTGCGCTGCAAAACTGCTTTAAAAAGGCATACGCTCTTTTCTTGAAGGTTTGCTATTCGTGTATGATACTATATCATTCGTGTTTAATATAAATTATGTTGAAATGTGTGTTCTGTGGCCAATTAAAGATATCTTTATTTTTATCTAAGTAATTGTTACGCATTTCAAACATGTATCAAACATATATACATTTCCAACTACAATGAAAGCGCTAAGTTTGGCATCCAAAAAAAATATTAACAGACTGGTGAAACTCTCCACGATCGAACGTTGTATCCAAAAAATTCAAAACCTTTCCTGGAAAAATTCCAATTTTTCAACGGAAAGCTATGACCGAACCGAAAACATGTGATATTATTCTAAGCGTTCGCAGTAAATAACGCAGGCTGTGCAGAACGCGTACGCATCTCGCGTCTGGCTAAAAATATGGCAAGTTCCGAACTTATTTGGCCGCACAATTGGCAGTAAAAGGAGCAGACAACAACGACTAGGCTCAGGGGGCTATTTTCGGGTCGCTCGTTCGTCTTTATATGGTTTTGTTTTTGTAACATTGGGTTGAGCATGTAGAGCATTAATCAGATTAATTTAAGTATAATATTTAATGTTAGGTGTGAACAACTAGAAAACGGGCGACCCAACACCGGGTAAATGATCATCACTAATTTTTTTTTGTAATGGTTGCTATTGCGCTTGCTTATGCCAAACACATTTTTTAACTCTGCCAATGTCGAGTGATTAACGAGACACGTTTTAAAAGAAAAATTGACCGGTATGGATGAGATTAAATTCTTCAGGATATTATTTTAATTTGAGTTCTTACACCATGATCATGACTATGGTCTGTTCCAATTATGAAGTCCGTTTGGACATTACAAAGAACGTAACTCTGGACGTCTCATATAAATCAAATTGAATATCTCTGTTTGTATTTGGTAGTAAATCTTCATTTTAAAAATATGCAATTATACAAAAACACCCTACAATTAATTCACAAGCAAAAATAACATATTGTTTTTTGAATATAATGCTCGAAATAATCTAAACTTCAAAGTAAAATAATATTTTGTTGCACGATTGCGGTTACGTACTATGGTTTATGTTTTACTTTTAAACATAGTGACGTGCCTCAAGTATTCAGTTACATAAACCGATCATTCGCGAATGAATATGAATCTGGCAGCAATGGGGATGCTTAAAGCTGAAATAACTTTGATGCGAGCATAGATCTTGCAAGTAGGCTCACAACATGCGACAAGTATTGGATTAGGTACATACGTGAAGCCTACGTCTACGTACGTATTTTGTATACTTTTCCGGATAATTTTATTTACATTTTTCGTTCTGACACTTTTCACAGTCATTCTATATCTATATGTCTATACTAAACATCCAATCGTGTATTTATTTTTCGACAAAAACAAGATTGGAAGTTTTGCATGTCTTCTTTCGACAATTTCTATTAACCGTTGTTGAAAGTTAATTCGATTTAAATTCATTACATGATGCCGCTGAGTATCGATTTCTAAGGGTACCTACGTCCCTAGTACTGAACTCTGTAACATCTGTCAAAAAGGACTTCATAAATGGAATAAACTATAAGCTGAGCTAATAAATAATAATAAGCTGCTAAAAAAACTTAATTTTAATATTCCCAGACGAATGCCACGATACCCTTGTGGATTGTTCACAAACAAACTCTGCAAAACCAGACTAGGCCGCAACTCACCAGTTTTCCGTTTGTCTCGCCTATATAATGATGTTTCGAAGAAATTATCCGAAATACATTTAAACTGTCAGAGCCTGCCCAGGTTTCTGAAACTACTAAAACAACTTGCTCACGTACCTTACTTTATAAAATATTTTCACCAGTTTGTGATTGTGTTTTTTTCTCTCTATAATCCTTTAATGTTTAAATTTATTAGTAGTGTAGTATATTTTGCTTTCTTTTTTTTCTTTTTATGACATAGGTGGCAGACGAGCAGACGGATCAACTGAAGGTAATAGATTGCCGTCGCCCATGGACACCCGCAACACCAGTGGAGTCACAAGTGCGCTGCCAACCTTTATACTCCCCTTTCCCCCCAGATTAGGAGATTAGGCCTCCGGTACCCTTACTCACGCAGCGAAACACAGCACAGTGCAGCTTCACGCCGGTTTTCTGTGAGGCCGTGGTCTGTGACGCCGGTTTTCTGTGAGGCTCCGGTCGAGCCAGCCCATTCTTGCCGAAGCGTGGCTCTCCCAAGGTCTTTTCGTCTGTAATGTTACATATGCCGACCGGTTTGGAACAGTGGTAGTGAACGCTGCCTTTGGTCCAAGGGTTGCGGGTTCGATCCCCGCACAGTACAAACATTTGTGTGTATGAACATGTCTGATTGTATTGATCTGGGTGTTTGTATGTATTATAAGTATGTATTAACAAAAGAAAAGTATTATATGTATATATTTGTGATGCCACTGTTGATTCTGAAATCCGTAACACAGGTGCTTGAGCTACCTATCTCGGAGTTAGATCAATGTATGTGATGTTGTGAAATATTTATTATTATTATTATTTATATGCAAGATTTGTAAACCTAAAACCGTTAGTTATTCAATTTATATTGTTGTTAACTTTATTGTACATAACATAACCTCATCGTCATCGTCAGCCCATTTAAGTCTCCACTGCTGGGGCATGGGCCTCCCTTAATCACATGAAGGGTAATTGCCATACTCACCACGCTTGGCAGACGGGTTGGCGAGGGTTTTGATATAAATGCAGAGTTTTCCTTCTCTGGGTGCTGATGATCATGCCAGTAGCTTTACCTTAGTCACCTTTTACGACACCTCGGTAAGAGTGAGGGTGGCCTATTCTACTCTGCCGGAACCACACGGCCAAGTGTTATTTACATAATAAATTGCAAAAGGTTGCTATAAAAATATCTACTATTAATCAGGCTCATTACTAGGTTTTCTTCCCCTTGTCTCTATGTTTAATTTTATAAACATATTAATAGTCCGTATTAATAGTCTGTCTCTCTCTCTGTGTGTGTGTGTGTGTGTGTGTGTCTGTGTGTGTGTGTGTGTGTGTGTGTGTGTGTGTGTGTGTGTGTGTGTGTGTGTGTGTGTGTGCGCGTGTGTGTGTGTGTGTGTGTTTGTACGCGCGCGTGCGCGCGCGTATTTTTTGTGAATGAGTTTGCGAGAGAAGTGTGTATGAGCGCGTATATCTGAGCACATAACGTATCAGTTATATATGCATGTTTTTTACGCATTTGGGTTTGTTATCATATGCCTATGTATTTATTTATTTAAGGAAACTTGGTATTTTACAGTGCTATTACACCGAGTGCCCGAGCCGTGGGTGCGTTAGCGGCGCGGCGTGTGCGCACATTATATGTTGTGAACGGGCGCATTCTTCGGCGTGATGTATATTAGATTTTGTGATTCTGCGTGATGTGTTTACTCGTATATAAGCTAACATATCGATATTAATTTAAGATTTATTTGTATTATGGTAAAAGTAATACAAATAAATCTTACAACCCTTGTTTAGATAGCTAAGAAGATAACACTGTTCATCATAGCCCCCTGGCGATGGAGGCTGGCGGCTCGCCAGACCAACGACCACTCCACTTCTAATTGCATCCGAGTTGTTTACGCTAATATATAGAGTAAAATTATTAAGTATGCAAGTATAAGCAGTATAAACCGTTATTTTTATCGTTTACATGTTGGATAGCACCGCACTAGCCTAAATCCTCTCTCTATTCTTTCCTGTCATCTGTCATCCATCTTGGGATTTTTTCGTTACTTCAAATAAAATGTAATTCTTTACATATTTATTATCCAACATTACATACCGAAAACTTCATAATAGGTATGGTTAATAAAGTCCATTTAGCATATTAGATTAACCAAATAAGCGAAAAAAAAAATCTGCTGTTGCATACAAAATAGAATATCCACCCGGCAATAAGTTTGGAACATCTGATTTTTTTTCGCTTATTTCGTTAATCTGACATGCGAAACAAACTTAATTCATGACGCCTATTTTATGGGGTTTTCGGGATGTAAACGATAAAAAAATAGCGGTGAATGTGTGTGGGAGTAGTATGTGTGAGATTAATGCGTATATGTGTGTGTGTCTGAACGTATATGTGTTCTGAATTGTTGTGAGAAGAGTAAAGGTTAGCAAAGGTAGCGGTGTTTCAGTTAACCGGCAAAATCGCTTGCACTGCGTGCGTGAGCGCAGGGATTAACCTCGCACACCTCGCTGTGTGTGCAAGCGATTAGCGCCTAGTGCTGGTACACCGGAAAAATCATCAACTGTAGTTTTAACATATTCTTGTAGATCCCATGTGAGTATGAGAGCGTGGCGCGTAAAAAGATATAGGTAAACATTATGCTGGTGACTCGTCAGGCTACGGTCGCCACCAGCGACCATCATCATCATCATCATCAGCCCATTTAAGTCCCCACTGCTGGGGCACGGGCCTCCCTCAATCACATGAGGGGTAATTGCCATACTCATCACGCTTGGCAGACGGGTTGGCGAGGGTTTTGGTATAAATGCAGAGTTTTCCTTCTCTGGGTGCTGATGATCATGCCAGTAGCTTTACCTTAGTCGCCTTTTACGACACCTCTGTAAGAGTGAGGGTGTCCTATTCTACTCTGCCGGGACCACACGGCCAAGTGATATTTACTTAAGAATAAATTGCAAAAGGTTGCTATAAAAAATATCAACTATTAATCAGGCTCATTACTAGGTTTTCTTCCTCTTGTCTCTATGTTTAATATTATAAACATATTAATAGTGTGTGTGTGTGTGTGTGTGTGAATGAGTTTGCGAGAGAAGTGTGTATGAACGCGTATATCTGAGCACATAACGTATCAGTTATATATGCATGTTTCTTACGCGTTTAGGTTTGTTATCATATGCCTATGTATTTATTTATTTAAGGAAACTAGGTATTTTATAGTGCTATTACATCAAAGCATACACAAGCTAGATTACAATAAAATTATTATAATTTTTTACTTAAAAAAGTCACAACACATTTTAGAAATAATCCTAAACAGTAATTGTGGACGTCCATCTCAAAAAATGCGTTTGCAAGTCATTGAGCAGTGAGAGTGCCCGAGCCGTGGTGTGTGTTAGCGGCGCGGCGTGTGCGCACATTATTTGCGGTTGTGAACGGGCGCATTCTTCGGCGTGATGTATATTAGATTTTGTGATTCTGCGTGATGTGTTTACTCGTATATAGGCTAACATATCGATATTATTGTAAGATTTATTTGTATTACGGTAAAAGTATCCTTGTTTAGATAGCTAAGAAGATAACACTGTTCATCATAGCCCCCTGGCGATCGAGGCTGGCAGCTCGCCAGACCAACGACCACTCCACTTCTAATTGCATCCGAGTTGTTTACGCTAATATATAGAGTAAAATTATTAAGTATGCAAGTATAAGCAGTATAAACCGTTATTTTTATCGTTTACATGTTGGATAGCACCGCACTAGCCTAAATCCTCTCTCTATTCTTTCCTGTCATCTGTCATCCATCTTGGGATTTATTTCGTTACTTCAAATAAAATGTAATTCTTTACAAATTTATTAATCTTATTATTTACGTATGTAAATTCCAACATAACATACCGAAAACTTCATAATAGGTATGGTTAATAAAGTCCATTTAGCATGTTAGATTAACCAAATAAGCGAAAAAAAAAATCTGCTGTTGCATACAAAATAGAATATCCACCCGGCAATAAGTTTGGAACATCTGATTTTTTTTCGCTTATTTCGATAATCTAACATGCGAAACAAACTTAATTCATGACGCCTATTTTATGGGGTTTTCGGGATGTAAACGATAAAAAAATAACGGTGAATGTGTGTGGGAGTAGTATGTGTGAGATTAATGCGTATATGTGTGTGTGTCTGAACGTATATGTGTTCTGAATTGTTGTGAGAAGAGTAAAGGTTAGCAAAGGTAGCGGTGTTTCAGTTAGCCAGCAAAATCGCTTGCACTGCGTGCGTGAGCGCAGGGATTAACTTCGCCCACCTCGCTTGCGTGTGCAAGCGATTAGCGCCTAGTGCTAGTATACTGGAAAAATCGTCAACTGTAGTTTTAACATATTCTTGTAGATCCCATGTGAGTATGAGAGCGTGGCGCGTAAAAAGATATAGATAAACATTATGCTGGTGACTCGCCAGGCTACGGCCGCCGCCAGCGTGCAATTTAGTTTCTGATTGCATCCGAGCTGTTTATGCGAAGTAAGAAGATGCAGCGTTCGTGCATCACACACACAAGTCACACATATAGGTACGTGTTCGAAATGTTACGAGAAGTAAATATACCTACAGCCTACATACTAAGAGATCTGATGTGAATGTCAAGGCTTGCTCGTGTGTCGGTTTAAAGTTATGCGGCTATTTTAGCTTAGGTAACTAAGGTGGCATTGTTGACCATAGCGCGCGCTGGAGACTCGGCAGACCGCGCGGCCGCCGCCAGTGACCACTTCGTTTCTAATTGCATCCGTTTACGCGAAATAAAAAGGCACAGCATGCGTGTGTGTATTCACTCATCACACACACACACACACACACATACATGTGTTCTGAAATGTTACAAGAAGTAAAATTACGCATGAATTAAATTGTACACGTACTACTCTAATAGATAGGATGTGAATGTCAAGGCTTGCTTGTGTGTCGGTTTTAAGTTTTGCAGTGGTGCTATTTTTGCTTAGGTAACTAAGGTGGCGTTGTTGACCATAGCCCCCCTGGCAGCGCGCGCTGGCGACTCGCCAGGCCGCGCGTCCGCCGCCAGCGACCACTTCGTTTCTAATTGCATCCGAGCTGTTTACGAGAATTTAAGACCGCTTGTTTGTTTACTAGCGCTGCCAAATGATTCTGTAAACTATTAGGCATTTTTTTATGTGATGTAAGCGATTTATTTAAATAAAAACTTTTATAGACACATTATTTGACTTAATAGTATCTTAAAGCCTATATTAGGTTTGTCTAGATACTATTGTTCTCTAGGCAAACTGAATAAGGTAAAGTTAAAAATCATCCATATAATAATCTTAATTTCTTAATCTAAAAAATAGGCATTGACAGATATTACTCGTATAACAATAAAATCTATTGCGCGCGCGCACAGCGTTGACTCCCGGTATGGGGCGCGATGCATTGGTGTTGGCGTGCTTAGGCGCGTGAACAAAGTGACCTGTCCGCCGATTGCCACCGTCCATGGACACCCGCGGCACCAGTGTAGTCACAAGTGCGCTGTCATTCTTTAAACCCCTTTTCCTCTGGATTGGGCATCCAAAAGGTACTCAAAGAAGGGCTTTTTCTTCACAGAAAACTGGCGTGAAGCAGCATTGTGCTGTGTTTCGCTGCATGAGTGAAGGACCGGAGGCAGAATTCGGAGTAACTTTACTGGTAATCTACCAAGACGGGAAATAACACGATAGTTATTATGTGATACAACATTGTGTACTCACATATTTTGCTCGATGTTTCGTGACGTGCCATGCTCCGCCAGTCCGCTCGTGACCACGGCTGCTGTAACGTAGCCGAAACGTCGAGCAAAATATGTGAGTACACAATGTTGTATCACATAATATTCCCGTCTTGAAAAATTATAGTTATAATGCAACGCGAAAATCTAAAGAACTTGACTGGTCTCGCGGGTGTCCATGGGCGGCGGCAATCGCTTACTTATCGATTTTAATCGTATTATGTTTAAAATCTCTGCACAAGTAACAACTTCGTGATTACTATTAATAGTGGTCACTTTTACTAATTACAAATACCTCTCCAGAAAATTACGAAGAGAATTTTTCTTTATGTTTCATATTAGGGGCTAAAGTATGAAATTGCCGTATTGTATGGGGAATTTAGAAGTTGTGATCGGAGTTAAGGAAAAAAGGTACTTGTGACTCCACTTTAGTTGCGGGAACGGCGACAATCGCTTACCATCAGGTGATCTGTCCGCTCGCTCGCCAGGTAAAAAAGTAAAGTAAAATATCAGCCTGTATACTGCCCCACTGCAGGGAAAAGGCCTCCATCATAGAAATTATGTCATCGCTACTATGACGCGATAAGGCTAAAACCGCGCTTGCCTAATGCGGATGCGAATGGTGATCACAATCCCGAGCTATTTTCGAAAAATTTGAAACATACCTTTGCTCGACCCGGGATTCGAACCCAGGACCCCAAGATCACGGCCTGATATTTAAACCCCTTTTTTTACCCAGGGAAAGCCATCATGGCCGTCACCTTGCTACATGTAGAGAACAAGGTGGTGTGTGGGACTCAAACCCTAACTAAAACCTCTGGGGTGGGGTAGGGTGCTAATCGCGCTCGCCGCTTCAACCCTATCTGGCGTAATACAGCCCTTCAACGCTGTACGACCCACCAGGACAGTAATATCGTCCCCCGCGGAGTCGTATGCTGAGCAAGCCATTACCCAGCAGTGGATACGCTCACGTACTGCGAAAGCCCGTTTAGTCGCCTTTTACGGCAGGCCGGGAAAACCTTGGCAGTATTCTTAAACGCCTCTAGCCACAGGGCGTTGGTACTTAAACTACTAGACCAACCCTACCTAATAACCCTTGCCAGGTGATACCTGGCAATGATGTGATCATCACTGTGACTGCCTCGATGGCGTAGAGGTCAGTGGGTCGCACAAGCGACGGCTACGCAAGAAGTCCCGGTTTCGATCCCCGGGCCCGGAAAAATGTGTAACCTAAGTTTTTGGTAAGAAATTCTTAGTGTCATCCCAGAGTCTGGAAGTTGGCGGTCATGTACTCCCGTGCTTCGGAAAGCACTTTAAGCCGTTGGTCCTGCGCCCAATCCCTCTCCGGTCGTATCACGCCGGTGTCCCATAGGAAGGGAATATAGAGTGCACTTGTGTTTGCATACAAACTTGAGCACTATAATATATCCAGTGCGTACGTGACTTATCGTTCCGTCGGAGCCGTAATCGGTTGGAGGATTTTTTTTATTATAAAAAAAAATTAAGTGGCGGGGCTAGTTGACAGAACTAGAGTTCTCAAGCAGGAAACTTATTATGCGAGTAAAAAGGTGCTCCTCGCCACGTTACGCTGGTAACATTTTAAGAGGGGGTATACACAGGAATGCAGTGAGCATGCGGGTTAATGCGACTGTGTGTTTAAGCTATTGTTTTTTGGGTCTTCGTATTTAGTAAGCGAGCTTAGACGCGCTGAATTTCTTTTACGAGTATAGCGTTTTATACACGAAGTGAAACTTCAATTGGTGTCTAAAATGCAAGAACAGCTTTTGTGTCAAAATGGTTAACAGCGGTAGAAATATGGTAGCGATGTTATTTAACCGACTTTGAATCCAAAAGAAGGCGGTTATAAACTTGATTCTATGTTCTTTTTAATTTTGTAGCGGTTGCAAAGCGAGAGAAGGTTTGTGGATTAGAACACGCCTTCCGTAAGAAACGTCGTAAGGTTCAAATCCGAGCATGTACCTCTAGATTTGCAGATTAATCTATTGCAATTAATTATGTCGACCAAAAATGAAAATCGATCTAATAGATAATAAAATCGATTCTATTGATAGTAAAATCGATTATTTGATTATTTGGGCCCCATTAGCATAATCAATCCGGCAATACTAGCTCTAGGCGTCTGAGTAGAACTCGAGCTGCATTAGGCATAATGAAAAATATTAAAGTAATTGCTCGGCGTCTTTATGGAGTCTGAGGTGAGACTGGCGTTGGAGTGACTGATGTAAGTAAATGTCAAATGTTAAGTTATTAGACTCTCTGTTGTAATTTGCTATCGAAATACATAAACACAGGGTGAAATCATCAGCCTATCGCAGTCCACTGCTGGACGTAGGCCTCTCCAATTGTTCGCCACTGTGATCTATCCATGGCTTCTCGCATCCAGCTCTTGCCAGCCATCCTGCGCAGATCGTCCCCCCATCTAGCCAGATTGCGACGCTCACAATGTTCTCCCTCATCGCCGAGCTAATGGTAGAAATGTGCACATCGATTTGAAAAATCCAGAGATGCATGCTCGGATTCGAACCACGACCGTATGGAAGGCGTGTTTTATCTACTTGGGTAGCTCCTCAACAGATTTAGCCACGTACAGAAATCCATACTACCGCTAACCCTGGTAGCTGGCAGTTAGTTCTTTTGAATGAATACGTGAGCTTTTATTGGGGAAACTTTGAACAAAGAGTCGCTTAGTCCCTCGTCACAATCATAAATAATAATGGCCCGTGAGTGGGTTTTGTTCTATCATTGTAATCACTATTTTAGGCAGGTACTACTTTATGTTACAAAATCACTTAGGTTATAGGTTATTGTATGTAATATAATATGTATTTTTATAGAGGCTCAGTGTAATGGCTCTCCTCAGCCTGATGGTAAGCAAGAGAAGAGCCCACGTTGCAATTACAACGGACGCGATGTCAAGGCATCACCTCCGTTGGCACCGCCATACTGGCCCGCGAGATGCTTCTAATAAAAGTACAAAAAATCAACGATTCGTTCTTACGATATGGAACATAGCCGATTTGTTCCTTGATGTTTGAACACAATTAAAAAATGACCATTTTGTTGGGTTTTTGAACGCTCATATTTATATCTTTTTAAATAATTAACTTATGATAAAAACGAAAATAAGGGAACATGGTTATAGTGGCTATAAATATTCAGAAAAAAATTGATCCCAAAACAATGACGTTGAAGATTCGAGTATACATTAACCGAACCACCTACAATTTCTTAACAAATATAGTATTTTTTTATTTACAAAATTAGAGAAACAGGAATAGAAAAACAATCACAAAAAAAACCTAAAGCTAATCTAAAAGTAAATAAACGTAAAATGAAGTGGGTCCCTGTGGCAGTGACCCCAAAATGATGGTAGCTTTTCCCCGCTGGATTCGTTGGGAAATTGAAAAATCTTGTTATTTTATGCATCCCATACTGGGTATATCTGTGAACATTTACATCTCTTTATCCACGTGTTCTGCCAACCATTTTGAACAACATTTGTTCTATGACTATTGGAATGTGAGAATAGGTAGGTATGTAATGTAATATTATTTAATTTTAGGTAAGTCAATGAAGTATTTTAAAAGGAAAATAAAATAAGTGTTAAGTAACTACTTATGAGTAAGGGACACACATTTTAAAAGAGCTTTAGGGAGATAAAATTGAGATATATTTCATTCAAAAGGAATAAAATCGAATTTACTTGGACTGCGACAAGTACACAAACCTCAGTTTTGTTGTCAGATTTACCTATACATCATCATCATCATTTCAGCCAATAGACGTCCACTGCTGGACATAGGCCTCCCCCAATGTTCTCCACACATATCGGTCCTGTGCCGCCCGCATCCAATGGATTCCCGCGATCTTCACCAGATCGTCGGTCCACCTTGTAGGAGGCCTGCCACGGCTCGACTTCCTGTACGTGGCCTCCACTCGAGGACCTTTTCGCCCCACCGGCCGTCTGTTTTCCTCGCTATGTGCCCTGCCCATTGCCACTTGAGGCCCTATACCTATACATATACATGCATAATAGGTATCTAAAGCTGAGATTTTGGGACGAAAGTAAATACTCAGAAGTTCTGTTTATGATATGATAGGAAAGGATATGAAAGGTTTTTGGAAATCCGCATGAAAAAATTTAAACTTTTCATACAAAGTCGGTCACGTGACTTGGTCATTTTTTATGGGGAGTCGAAAACATTTTCGATGAATTTCGAAAAGTCGTTAAACAAATGTTGTTCAGAATGGTTAGTAGAACACGTGGTTAAAGGGATGTAAATGTTCACAGATACACCCTGTGTAATGAAGAATATTAGCTGTGGTTTAAATAAATATTTGCTTTGGTCTTACACTGTAATGTTGAACAATTTTGATTAAACTGTAGGTAATGGTGAATAATACAAAATAATTTATTTGCTAATGAATAGAGTGGTTACACAAAGTAGATGTTTAAAATTAATATGTCGCTTGAACCTTTTTAGCCATTAATAATAGCATGCAAGGTTTGTTTCAGATCAGAAACATAATTTTGCATTAATGCTTACATTCATTTACTCGTCTCTTCGATTAACGTGACATGCCATTAGCTACATTTAAAACTGAGTTGCTCTCATTACAATATCAAAGGAAACTTTTAAACTTCGCACAACTTTGACATAAAATGAATTAGAATAATCCTCTTTGAACAATATAGTTTACAAGTTGTAAAATGTTTAAGAATATTCAATTGCTAGTAAAACTCCTAACAATATTCTAAAGAATCTACGTGTCTGCCATGTACTGTACATCAATCATGTAGAAAGTATTTTTTATTAACTAATATTTTATTCAATTTATCTTCTCGATGGAAATATCATTTAGTTTAGTATTCATTATTAGATTTAAATGTGCTGTGGATTCTGAACAAACCACAAAACAAATAGGTATAAAATAAAATATAGGTACATACCATCATCATCCAATCGAGTGTCCTAACATGCTATGATGGTGACGATTTGGGTTTGCCAAAATGCGTCTAAAGTTGTCTCTTTTAAATCAATATACTTACACTTGTACAATGTACTCGTATATATAGTTATGGTTTAAATAATACAGGTTCAATTATAAGAGAAAAGAAAGAAAATTTGAAATAGGTAGGTAATGTATGGTAACAATCTTACTTAATGAATGAATGAAAGAAAAACTTCATTTCAGACCACAGAGTCCATATATATATTAGATAATATAATTGGTTATTTACTTACTTTATAATAAAATTCCTTTATTTGTAGTTAATTCATAGAGCCGTACGGCTAAGGAATGGAACTCTCTGCCGGAAGATATGTTCCCTGAACGCCATGATCTGAACTTATTCAAGAAGAGTGAATAGGCTGTTACTAGACAGGCATGATCCATCCTCGGTCACATCATCACTTAACATCAGGTGAGATTGTTACTAGAGATGGGCCTATATATAGGACTATGACTTTAGCCGACTAGCCGACTAGTAGGTCGATCATTGCTTTTGGTAGAATACGGGAAGAAAGGGTAGAAGTCGCAACAGTGACCCATTTGAGTGGTGGAGCCGTAAGTCTTAGATGTCCTGAAATGTCGCGCCTCGCTAAAGTCTACCTTTGTGGTCCAGTCAGTTCTGTTTGCAGTGAAAGACTCTTTTCTGAAGCTGCCAACGTATATGAAACGAAAAGAAATCGGTTGCGGCCAGAAGGGGCTGAAACTTTAGTCTTTCTGCATCATAATTTGCCGCTTATAAAAAATATTAAAAAAACTAGTCCGATTTCTTTATTAATACCTTGAATGAGTTGTACTTTGTTTTATAGTTAATTAAATTCTTAAAAGGCTTTGTTAGAATATTATTGTTTTTGTTAATGTTTATTTCATTTGATAATTATTTGATTTAGCTCAGTACAATTCATTATTACAAATAGAATAAGATCATATTTCTCAGTTGTTGTGTCAAGTAATTCTACGTACTTATTAAAATTTTTTTTGCTGCTAAAAAGTGTTAGTTGAACCAATTAAGTATACTACTTGGTATAGTTACTTAGTTGTTTTTGTTAGGAGTATTGTTTTATTTTATTTTAAGATCAAATAATATAAGGTCATGTCAAAGGAAGTAAACCTTTTTATTACAATGTTTTATTTATACAGGGTGTATCTGTGAACATTTACATCCCTCTAACCACGCGTTCTACCAACCATTCTGAACAACATTTGTTCAACGACTTTTCGAAATTAATCGAAAAAATTTTCGACAACAAAATGACTAAGTCACGTGACCGACTTTGTATGAAAAGTTGCAATTTTTTTCATGCGAATTCCCAAAAATGATAGAACAAATTTTGTTCCTAATGGTTAGTAGAACACGTGGTTAAAGGGATGTAAATGTTCACAGATACAGCCTTATTTTGTTATTTTACTAATAGATAGATCAAAAGAAGAGTATAGTATATTTCCATTTTCTAACCTACTATTATTATATTGTAAACTGAAACTGTGAGACTAATTGTTATAATATAAAACAACAAGTAAGTAACAATTTTATTTCAATCACCTCACCCTCTCAATTTTTTATGCTTAATAACATGAGTGAGAAGTGGGCCGACCAGTCGCCGACTATAAAAACGGCCGACTAGTCGGCTTTTCCGACTAGTCGGTCCATCTCTAATTGTTACCAATGGACTGAGCGGATGGCGCAATTGGTAGTGACCTTGCCTCTTACGACAAAGGTCGTGGGTTCGATCCCCACCCTGGACAAACATTCGTGAGATGAACACTTGTGTTTGCTCAGTGTCTGGGTGTAATATATAAATAAATAAATATTTCACAACATCACATACACTGATCTGACTCCGAGATAGGTAGCTCAAGCACCTGTGTTACGGATATCAGAATCTACAGTGGGATTACAAATATATACATATAATAAATTTTTTTTGTAAATACATTCTTATAATACATAGAAACACCTAGACCAATACAAATAGACATGTTCATGCACACAAGTGTTTATTCTGTGCGGGGATCGAACCCGCAACCCTTGGACCAAAGGCAGCGTTCACTACCACTGTTCCAAACGGGAATATATGTATTTAATTAAATATTTGTGTTCCTCTGTTGTCTGATATCTGTAACACAAGTGCTTAGCTATTTAGTACGGAATCAGGTCAACGTATGAGATGTTGTGGGAATTATTAATAATAATAATTATTATTATTAAACTGTCTGGCTACTCTAATAAAAAAAAGAAAAATAAGGGCATATCTAATCCTGAAGATTAGGTAAGTCTAGTAATTACAATAAAACGAGTGCCGACCTCCGTAATCCTAATTCATGTATTGAGCTATCGCATCAAAACACCGGATGTTTGCTCTCCCATAATATTTACGTCGAAAATAGTCTTCCTCGTTGTCCCTTTTCGGTAAAGTGTGGGCAACGGATGCGCGTACCGTCCCGTAAAATAACTATCGAACGTCTTTGTGGTCAGCGTGTTGTTAAATTTAAACGCGAACGTGTGGTTAACGCAAGATAACGCTGGGCAGGGGTAGCAAACCTTTACCCGGATATGATCTTGAAAAGTTGTATTTTTAGTAGTAAAACTTAGTATTTAGGCCATTCTACGAAGTGGCCAGAATCGTGTACATTTTAACTGTCACCTTTTTAAATATAACGACAAAAACCTTATAGTTACGTGAGTAACAAAAGTCTGGCCAAGCCACTACCACCAGGTCCCGGAAAAACAGGTAGACCCAATAAGGCTTTCCTTGATGTTGTAAGGGATGAAATGCGCGCCATATGCCTGACCACCTTGGATGCTTAAGACCTCCACCTCGAGGAGCCATAACAGGAAAGTAGACCTAGGGTTCTCAATCGATCATCTACTCATCATCTTCTGCCACAATAGATCATCTACTGGTCGCAGTGGCTATGATACGCAGGGCTCAGCCCATTTCTATCAAATAATAAATAGGGCTCTCAAGCCACAGCCTTGGACCTTGATGATGACATTTTTAGAAATGCTCACAGTAATAATATAAAAAACTATGTCTACAGATGTGTTACTGTTATTCACCTCTGTTATACATTTTTTATTTTCTAACAATTGGTTATATCTATATTAATTATAAAGAGGTAAATTAAACAGACAGAGGCAACGCTTAAAGGCAATCCAAAAACACAAAACACTTGCGTGATATATTCTACACCTAGCGCCATCTATTGGTATAAAGTGGAACTAATGTCCCGAAAGGCAGTGAAGGTGGGTCACTAGTTGAGTATTAGGCCTTAGCAAGTGAGAAGATACTTAGTTTTTTGAGTTTATAACCAGACTTCAAAAATTGTATGCAAGTGTGGTGATTAAGCCTAATCCCATCATAGTCTTAGTAGCGATGACTTGATTTCTATGATGGAGGCCTTTGCTCTGCAGTGGGACAGTTTATAGGCTGATACTAGTAAAAATCTGTTGGTAGCGCCACTGAACCGTAAAAGCATTTTATGAAGTAGCTATTACTTTATAAATATTGCCCAAGAGACTTTACACCGAACATGTGACAAGTAACTTGTCTCTACGTCGGTCATCTATCACACAAAAAAATATATTGACGACCCGTTTGGAACAGTGGTAGTGAACGCTGCCTTTGGTCCAAGGGTTGCGGGTTCGATCCCCGCACAGTACACCCAATTGTGTGCTTGAACATGTCTGTTTGTATTGGTCTGGGTGTTTTCGATGTATGTATTTACAAAAGAAAAGTATTATATGTATATATTTGTAATCTCACCGTTGATTCTGATATCCGTAACACAGGTGCTTCAGCTACCTATCTCGGAGTCAGATCAATGTAAGTGATGTTGTGTAATATTTATTTATTAGTATTTTAAGTGGCGTTCTCTTGTTTCGAAGGCCAAGACTCATTTCGGGTCACTGAGCCAGTGGAGTAGTAGTATTTATATTTTAACTTGCGTTTGAAACCCTGGCCTTAGCTACCTCACCCCTGCTCTATGGTGTATTTATCGCTGGCTGCATGAGCACATGGTTCCATTTATTTTAAGTTCGATTCGATGGAATGGCTGTATACCTAAGTATTTTGGGAATATAAACTTCGGATCGAGGCTAAACTTTTTTTTTGTGATAGGTGTGTAGACGAGCAGACGGATCACCTGATGGTAAGCGATAGACCCGCCCATGGAAACCCACAACACCAGTGGAGTCACAAGAGGGCTGCCAACCTTCGAACTCCCTTTTCCCCCGGATTGGGGGAAGGGGAAATTCGTCGAAAATTTTTTCGACTCCCCGTACAAAATGACTAAGTCACTTGACCGACTTTGTATGAAAAGTTGAATTTTTTTTATGCGAATTTCCAAAAGTCATAGAACAATTGTTGTTAAGAATGGTTGGTAGAACATTGGTTGGAGGGATGTAAATGTTCACATATACACCCTGTATAGGTTTTTCTCAATACACCCAAAGCTCGGGTTTGTGATCAGCATTTGGCAAGCGTTGTGATTAAGCCTAATCCCATCATAGTAGCGATCACTTGATTTCTATGATGAAGGCCTTCGCCCTGCAGTGGGACAGTTTATAGGCTGATACTGTATTGTTTCCAAAAGATGTTATTAAAATAAAAGAATTATCTTAGAAGCACTTAGGGTTTATTCCTTTTTATAATTCGCTCCACCATCTTCGTACGTCTAGACACCAATGACATTCCCATTGATGCTCAACTACATTCTTGTTGTCTGTAGCTAGCCACATGCAATTGCCATACATTTATAGGTTAAGTTAGATGTCAACATTGTGACTCAGGTACATTATTTTATTCTCTGTACTTGTCAATTACGTTTGGTTAGCTACGTTTAACAGATTATAAATATTACTATTTGCGTATGGTTATTACATCATACCCCTTTCAAAGAACTTAAAAAAAAAACGAAAAAAAAAATGATTGTTTAGCAACCAATCATGTTACAGTTACAGAGATATACGAAATTTTACATACTAAATATTGACAACTTAAAACTGTATTTTCCCTTTCTTTTCTTATTATGTATGACTTATTAATATCTATCTTACATTTAAAATAATATGTTTATTTTCACCGGACTGCACACTCATACCTTATTATCAGATTATTGAGGTCGAATATGATAAGAAGTTCTAATGTACACACATCCATTACAATCTTTAATACTGTACGATCTATAATTATTGTTAGTTACAATAGTGCCCTGAATCCATTCCTTTTGGGGATCTTTTTTGAACCAAACTTTTTGATTTATTTTAAAGCTGTCCTTTTCTTTTACCTTTTTATTGTAATTACTTATGTTTCTATCTATAGTCTTATTCATTTCAGTCTCAACATTACAATTTAACTTTGGCTGTAAATATTTATAACTAGAAGGTAACTTTGTTTTCAGATTCCTACACATCATTAGCTGTGAGGGTGTAAATTGTGTGCCACAAACTGGTGATGACCTGTATTGTAGTAGGGCTATTCTTAAGTCAGTTTTATCTTCATTACATTTAATTAGCATTTTTCTAGCTATTTGCACTCCACGTTCTGACATACCGTTTGACTGTGGGTATCTGGGGCTGGAATAATTAAACTTAAAACCCCATTCATCAGCAAATTTCCTACACTGAAGAGAGTCAAATGGAACATGATCCGATACAATCTCAGACGGTATACCAAAACATGAGAACACATCTATTAATGCATTGATTATGCTATGTGCAGATTTGCTATTAATTAATTTAATATCTAGCCACTTCGTTGTATAATCATAGATGACCAGATAACTTTTTCTCTTAAATTCCATAATATCAATTCCAAGCTTTGAAAATGGCAACTTTGGGATACTATGTAACAACAACGGTTCTTTTACATTATTGTTTTGGTATGTTTGACAGATAAAGCATTTTTTTACTAAAGTTTCTATATGAGAGTCAATGTTAGGCCAATAATACAGAGATCTAGCAACTTGTTTCATTTTTGTTATTCCTAAATGACCTTCATGCATTTTATTTAATATTGTTAATCTTAATGCTTGTGGTACTATTAATCTCTCATTCATGAATAGGAGTTGTTGATCAATTGTTATTTTATCTCTTAGTTTAAAGTAATGTTTTAGGTTATCTGGTATATTTTTATCTGGCCAGCCATTCTGTGTGAAAACACTTAACTTTGAAAGCTCTACATCCTTGGATGTTTCGGATGTTAGTTGTTGTTTTTGTTCATCAGTACATTGCAAATAATTTGCTAAGCCTATACAATGTATTACTTCAAACATGTACGATTGTTCATCATCATTTTCATTTAGATACGACCGTGATAACAAATCTGCAATATGCATTAATCGCCCTTTAAGGTATTTAAACTCTACATCATACTTCAGCAGTTTTAATTTTAATCTCTGCAATCTTACTGACGGAATTGCATGAATGCCCTTTTTCAAAATGCTTTCTAAAGGTTTATGGTCATTGAGTACTATAACTTTTTTACCATAGATAAAATAATGAAATTTCTTTGTTGCCCATACAACACTAAGTAATTCTTTTTCTATTTGTGCAAAATTTTTCTCTGCATTAGTGAGACTTCTAGAGGCGTAACTGATGGGTTTTCCGTTTTGCATTAAACAACAGCCTAATCCATCTTTACTTGCATCACACTGAATAGTAATAGGCAATGAAGAGTCAAAATTTTGTAAAACTGGTGCTGCACTTATGCATTTTTTTATATTATTGAAGGCATTTTCATGCAGGTCCGTCCATAGCCAGCACACATCCTTTTTTAAGAGAGAATTTAATATTGTGGTAAGGTCAGCAAGGTTGTTTACAAAGTTTCTTAAATAATTGATCATTCCCAAAAATATTTGTAACTCTTTTTTATTGCTTGGACTTTTAATATTCATAATGGCTTTAATTCTGTCAGGATCAATTTTCATTCCTGCTTTAGAAAAGATGTGGCCAAAATATCTTACTTCGGGTAATTTGTATTGAAATTTATTTTTGTTAAACTTTACATTATTTTGTTTAGCCCGTTCTAGTACACATTTTAATATTCTATCATGTTCGGCTTCATTTTCAGCACAGATCATCAGATCATCGCAGTATATTAGTGTTCCAGGTATGTCACCGAAAGTTTTCTCACTATATTTTTGAAATATTTCACTAGCCACTGATAAACCGAATGGTAGTCTTAAAAATTTATAACAGCCATATGGAGTACTAAAAGTACATAGATCTGTTGATTGATCTGTCAATTTAATGTTGTAAAATCCATCCGAAAAATCTAGTACTGAAAATAATGCCTTATTACTTAATTTATTAATCATTTCCTCTAATTTTGGAATTAAGTGATGCTCTCTTATTAACACTTTGTTCAATTCTTGTGGATCTAGACAGATTCTTAAACTACCATCACTTTTTTCAATTATTACAAGATTACTTACAAATGACTTTGGATGTTCGACTTTCTCAATAATCTGACTTTCTTCAAGGCTTCTCAGTTTATCCCGCAAACGATTTAACAGGGCATGTGGTACACGTCGAGGGGGTTTGACCACAATGTGTGCATTCGGTTGAATGTGCAGTTCCAACGGTGTTTTGAATTGTCCTATGCCCTGGAAGAGTTCACGATATTGATTAATAATTTTATCTTTACTTTGTATATTAATGCTGTTAATATTATTATTACTACATGTTACAGAATTGATCTTACTATTTTTTAAGTGTAACAGTTTCAATTCTACTAATGAATTCAGACCCAAGATTGGACGAACATTTTCTTTTATTATTATAAACTCAGTTGGAACCTTGTTAATTTCATCACTAAGATGTATTTTTAATATTACCTTGCCTAATGGTTTTATTTTATTTCCCCCAAATGCTTCTAATAAAATGTTTGTCTCAGCCCACTTAGGAGTTTCATCATTGACAATTAATTTAAGATCTTTTACTGACATTACATTAACTTGAGCCCCAGTGTCACATTTATATGACACCTTTTTATTTTCAGTTCTTAAAACTGTTAGCCATTCATTCTGACACTTGTAGTTTTTACTTCCTATTGAATGGCAAACTTTAGTTAGTCATATATCATGTACATAATTACTGTCAATGTTTTCTTCTTTGTCAATCAAATCTACTTTTTTGTTTCTACACCCTTGAGCAAAATGATTCTGTTTATTGCAAATTGCACAGGTTTTTCCAAAAGCCGGGCACTGCCTCGGTCCATGTTCCCTATTACATTTTTTACAATTGTAAAAGCTTTTACTGTAATTATTTACACCTTTCTGATTGTAAGTTTTGTTAAAATTAGTTTTATACTTAGCTTCATTCTTTTGAGTGTGCACGGCATCAACTTTCATCAATTCTTCCTGTTTTTGTATTAGCTTGGCATGTTCTTGTGATAGCTCTGCTGCTCGGCAACTGTCCACCGCAGAATCCAAAGTCAAATCCCTCTTTTCCAGTAATTTTCGTTGCAGATTTTTGTCCCTAATACCCAAGACGATTCTGTCCCTTAACATTCTGTTTTCTTGCTCTTGGTAATTGCAATTTTTTACCAGTTTTATTATTTCCGAATAGAAACAGTCAAACTTTTCACCTTCCTCTTGATTTCTGTTATTAAAGTTGAAGGTATTTATGAGCTCATTTTGCTTAGGTTCAAAGTATGCATCAAATTCTTTTAGGAGATCTTGGTATGATGGGGTTTCTTCACTTTTCTTTAAGATGTTGAAATATATATTTTGACCTTCTTGCCCGATGCAGTTTAGTAAGATTGCTGACTTTTTTTTTTCAGATACTCTCTCCAAACCTGCTGCTAATATAAATACGGCAAGTTGTTGCTTAAAATTTCTCCATTTTATGAGCATATCACCAACTGCATCGAGTTGCAGTGGCTGAGGCATCTTAAATTCCAGGGGAGAGGCCATTTCTTCAATTACTTCATTTAGCATTTCTTTCTTGAGGTTCTTGAGTTGACTGCGCCATGTATTGTTTCCAAAAGATGTTATTAAAATAAAAGAATTATCTTAGAAGCACTTAGGGTTTATTCCTTTTTATAATTCGCTCCACCATCTTCGTACGTCTAGACACCAATGACATTCCCATTGATGCTCAACTACATTCTTGTTGTCTGTAGCTAGCCACATGCAATTGCCATACATTTATAGGTTAAGTTAGATGTCAACATTGTGACTCAGGTACATTATTTTATTCTCTGTACTTGTCAATTACGTTTGGTTAGCTACGTTTAACAGATTATAAATATTACTATTTGCGTATGGTTATTACAGATACTACTACTATATTTCTCAATATCTCAACACTAAAGGAGATGTATCCAAAACTAGACCGATATTTAGTTGCAATGTCAACCTTAAACTTTAACCTTAAACCAAATTGATTTAATCTGAGATGTTAACATACGCCTCGTGCTATCATTCTACTCGGTACTCGCATACGTTGCACAACGCACAGCAGACAATGAGCGGCCGGTACAATGGCTAGGTTGTGTCCGACAGTTTACTGCGCCCCTGACCACCCTTGCCAAAGACAAAGTTAACTTTAGAAAAGTATGCTAGATGCCGAACGATACCTGAGAAGCCACTGACATTGACTTGTTCAACACTTCAGTTTCGAAATTGAAACGTGTACTGAATGATAACTTTTTCTCAAATGTTATTTAATTTTTTTTTTCCTGATAATGTCAGATAACTTGATCAATTTCAATGTTTCTTCTTCTGGGAGTGGCAAATACGTTGTTCGTTTTGTTTGTAATTTAGTAACTTTTTGTTTTTTTTTCTTTCTTAACATTAGGTACCCACTTGCATTTCTGTTAAACAACCAAGTGATTATCAGTGGAAACTTGTAATTGGCCCTCAATGTTTTTTTTTTCTGTGACTGTATCCCTAAATCTAGCTGTAAGTTACCAAAAACTTGTAAAAAAAAAAAGGTTATTCTGTCCCCGGAAAGTCTTCAGCAATGTCTGTATATTCAAGCTTGGTAAATAGATGTATTTTGTTACACCTATTTACCAAGCTTCAATAATTAGGTTTCTGAAAAAAGTGGCTGTGACATACGGACGGATGGACAGACAGACAGATATGACGAATGGGTTCAGTCACATTTGGCTACGGAAAAAGGCCAGCAGCGCACTTGTGACTCCTTTGACGTGGCAGATGTCCATGGGCGGCAGTAGTTAATAAAATTAATAATTCTCACAACATCTCATACGTTGACCTGATTCCGTTCTAAGTAGCTTAAGCACTTGTGTTACAGATATCAGACAATAGAGGAACTCAAATATATACTTAAATACATATATTACACCCAGACACTGAACAAACAAAAGTGTTCATCGCACGAATGTTTGTCCAGGGTGGGGATCGAACCAACGACCTTTGGCGTAAGAGGCGGGGTCACTACCAATTGCGCCATCCGGTCAGTCTTATCATTACCAATTGCTTACCATCAGGTCTGCTCATCTGCCCCTATACAAAATCAAAAAATAGTACCCTAATAAATGATTCAGGAACGTACTAGAGTTGATAATGTATTCGTCACACGCGGTTGTAAGGGAGATATATACCTAAGTGTGATGACAAATAGGAGATGAACTCGACACCATTTTCACGTTTTTAAACGCTAGATGATAAATGTTATTGTTCCATTTTTAAAAGCCATTCAAAACCATTCGAAGTTTACTATGGTAAGTGTTAGGGATTAAGGATTACAAGTTACAACGTACAAGTTGGCGCAGTATCGCACTATCAGGAGGTGCAATAGCAGATCGCTTGTCCAGATCGGAAACTAAATTTGCAGGTTTACACCGGTCATATGTTTGTGCGAGTAGGACAACATTGTTCGATATTTCAACGACCCGTTTGGAACAGTGGTATTGTAATTCGTCTTTGGTTCAAAGGTTGCGGGTTCGATCCCCGCATAGTACAAACATTTGTGTGCATGAACATTTCTGTTTGTATTGGTCTGGGCGTTATCTATGTATTATAAGTATGTACTTACAAAAAAAAAATATTATATGTATAAATTTGTAATACCACTCATGATTCTGATATTCGTAACACAGTTGCTTGAGCTACCTATCTCGGAGTCAGATCAATGTATGTGATGTTGTGAAATATTTATTTATTTATTTAAATATCTGGTTAAATAAATGTATTCTCATAAAAGCCAAATTATAGTCATTTACATGAGAACATAATGACAAATACCAGTAAATAGTTAAAAGCAAATAAATCTAAAAGGCGACTAAGGTAAAGCTGCTGGCATGATCATCGGCACCCAGAGAAGGAAAACTCTGCATTTATATCAGAGATTGAAGTATTTTATGTCTCTTTCTTACGCGAGTGAAGCCGCAGGCATAAGCTAGTTTTTTTTAATGCTAGAGGCGAAAAACGAGCAAGTGAGTCACTTGATGCAAAGTAATCAATGCCCCATATGAACATCCGCGAAATCAGAGAGATCGCTTATGAGTTACCGGCCTTTTTAAAAAGGAGTAGGCTCTCCTCTTGAAGGTCCCTAAGTCGTAGCCGTTGGGAAATACTCCCGCAGGCAAACCGTTCCACAGAACTGAGGTGACTGATTTTATATTACGTGGTAGAAAGCCGCGAAAACCGCACAGTATTAGACCGCCATTTACTGGAATGGATGGATGGAATGACAATCGCTTGCGTGTGTTTCGATGTAAGAATTCAGCTGCAGGGAGTAGATCAAACAGTTCCTCAGAGCACCGTTACAACTTTGTGAAACGCTACTACACCGATGTTTGATATTCTGTTGATTAGCAACGAAAAAGATTTGTTAAACTCTTTGAAGGTAGAAAATTTTAATTACAAAACTATGCACCTATTTTAAATACATAATGTAACCTATCTAATCGTAGTAGACCGCCTTCGTATCATATACGAGTATTAAACTAAATCTCAAAATATTTTGGTACTTAGCATATAATCAAAGGTACTTAGCATTGCTCTCTCTACTAAGTTCTGACATAGATATTTCAAAATAAGTAACTAACCAGCACGGTATTTTTTATGTCATAGGTTTTTTTTATTTATAAGCTTATGTTTGTCATTAGTACAAATTGCCAAAATTAACGACCCGTGACAAATACTTGCTCTAATATTTTATAAAACTCTTACATCTTAGCGTGTAGATTCTGCATCCAAAGCTCTCGCCCTGGAGCCCGGGGTATGCTTGAACTACAATTCAGGATTTGTGAAGTCTGGTACAACCTATAGCTCGCACACTATTTGCGTCTATACTCGCACCCCACGAGTGCGAGTATAGACGCAAATAGTGTGCGAGCGAGAAGTGAATAGATGCGCCGCCATTTCTGATCCCATTCTTTATCCGCACAGGTTGTAATTACGATGAAGCGACAGCCATCTGACCTTCCCAACCCTCAGACACGGGAACTAGACCAACTGGCTCACGGTTACACGTTCCGAAGAAATACAATTTTTTTTATAGTGAGACAGTATATTGGCTCTCCTCAGCCTGATGTTAAGCAAGAGAAGAGCCCACGTTGCAATTACAACGTAAGCGATGTCAAGGAATCACCTTCGTTGGCACCGTCATACTGGCCCGCGAGATGCTTCTTCACGCTTCGTTTGAAGGAATCCATATTGTAGGAAGGAGGAAATACATGAACAAGTTCCATTTCTTGATGGTGCGACAGAAATAGGAATTGCAAAATATTGTAGGTATTCACAATTTTGAGAAACTATTCGAAACGTGCATGTTTCCTCACGATGTATTTCCCTCACCGCCGAACTAATGAAGAATTAGGCACATACATTTGAAAAATTGAGAGGTGCATACCACTCAAACTACGAAACCTTGCATGGAAGGCGCCACTGATACCATCATCTCTTATGAATAATGTGTGTTAACCGACCGTGGAAGAGCCACGCTTCGGCATGAATGGGCCCGGGTCGACCGGGAGTGATACCCTGGCCTCACAGAAAACTCTGGTGATGTACCCCGGAATAATCGAACGAATACAAATTGTGTAAACATCGTGTAGGAATATTTTATCCTAAAGGGAAAAATCAATTCTGATAAAATAAAACGTATTATTAATCTTGTTTAAAAATATAAATACGATAGTAACTTTGTAAATCTTTGATTTCGATGAAAAAGAAATAACTGGCCGCGTAATCGATGTCTATGATAGGTACTTAACTTTCTTTTTTCATAATTTTGATTCACAGAAATAAAACTGTACTCGCACTCGTGTGGTGCGAGTATAGACGCAAATATTGTTCTATCGAGGAAGTGAATATATGCGCCGCCATTTCTGATCCCATTCTTTAATCCGCACAGGTGTAATTACGATGAAGCGACAGCATCTGACCTTCCCAACCTCAGACACGGGAACTAGAACCACTGGCTCACGGTTACACGTTCGAAGAAATACAATTTTTTTTTATAGTGAGACAGTATATTGGCTCTCCTCAGCCTGATGTTAAGCAAGAGAAGAGCCCACGTTGCAATTACAACGTAAGCGATGTCAAGGAATCACCTTCGTTGGCACCGTCATACTGGCCCGCGAGATGCTTCTTCACGCTTCGTTTGAAGGAATCCATATTGTAGGAAGGAGGAAATACATGAACAAGTTCCATTTCTTGATGGTGCGACAGAAATAGGAATTGCTAAATATTGTAGGTATTCACAATTTTGAGAAACTATTCGAAACGTGCATGTTTCCTCACGATGTATTTCCCTCACCGCCGAACTAATGGTAGAATTAGGCACATACAATTGAAAAATTGAGACGTGCATGCCATTCAAACTACGAAACCTTGCATGGAAGGCGCCACTGATACCATCACTCTTATGAATAATGTGTGTTAACCGACCGTGGAAGAGCCACGCTTCGGCATGAATGGGCCGGTTCGACCGGAGTGATACCATGGCCTCACAGAAAACTCTGGTGATGTACCCCGAATAATCGAACGAATACAATGTTAATCGTGTAGGAATATTTATCCATAAAGGAAAAATCAAATTCTGATTAAAATAAAACGTATTATTATCTTGTTTAAAAATATAAATACATTAATAACTTTGTAAATGCTTTGATTTCGATGAAAAAGAAATAAACTGGCCGCGTATCGATGTCTATGATAGGTACTTACTTTCTTTTCAATAATTTTGATTCACATAAAATAAAAATCTGTACTCGCACTCGTGGGGTGCGAGTATAGACGCAAATAGTGTGCGAGCGAGAAGTGAATAGATGCGCCGCCATTTCTGATCCCATTCTTTATCCGCACAGATTGTACTAATAACTTATTTTCCATTATTATAGTATCCGATTCACGTTTGTTTAAAGTACCTATATATCGATTATTCACTCGAGGTTTTTAGTAGGTCACCTCTCTATGAAGCTAAAATTTAGAAACGTCAAATGTGGCTTATAAGTTTGGCTCGACTATAATATCGACGATGATGTGGTAATACCTCCTATCTAACAAGATTTTTCGAGAAAATTATTTCCTTATGTCATTGGTATTAAGGTTCATTAATTTGTTAGATAGGAGGTATTGACACACCATCGTCGATATGTAACTTCGTGATAATATGTGTTTAACCATAGATTTACAGGCTCATACAATCCTGTAACATCATGCATCGATCAATGACAAGCGTCTGCGTTTCATGGTCAATTAGCACTAACCCCATGCCTGTCGTCTCGGGCAGATTCACCCCCTCGAAAACTGAGCCTGTCTGAGACTGATGGGTAGCATTGTCTTCACAAGGATGTAGGAATCGTATGTATAGGTAGGTACATCTAGTTACTGTAACTAGGGCGGTAATAATAATAGTACAATCGAATAGTAGCTCAGTCGTGGGTCGTGGTTCGAATCCGAGCATGCACCTATGGATTTTTCAAATCTATGTGCGTATTTCTACCATTAGCTCGACGGTGAGGGAAATCATCGTTTCGGATAACTTTTGAAACGTGTTAGCATGATTCAGTTGGTCTGGTTCCCCTGTCCCCCTTCTTCCCCTTGCGAAGGTCATCCGGCGCTTCATTACAATAACCAGACTCCCCAAATCCTGAATCATGGTCCGGGCGTACCCTAGGTTGCAGAGCGAAAGCTTCGGACGCGGGAATTCACGTTAAGATGAGATAAAAGAAAAATACAATAAGAGCAAAATTTAAAATATTAAGTTTGTTGGATTTGGTGGAAAGAGACTTCGCCATTTCATTCTATTTTATTATAATTCACTTAGCGGGCAATGGAACGAGCATGCCTGCACTTAATTTATCTGTTTATCCATTTCATTTCCTAAGTAGGTATAACTGAACATCCTGACATAAAATAAATGAACCTAGGTCACAATATCTACCTATTTTATGATTCTGAAGATTTCGATCAAAGTTTAAAATATCAACCTTTAAACTGTCCCACTTTAGTGCAAAGGCCTCCATCATAGAAATCAAGTTATCGCTACTATGATGGGATTAGGCATAATCACCACGCTTGCCTAATGCGTATTGGTGATCACAAACCCGAGCCCAGGACCCCGAGATCACGGCCCGCAACTAAACCTGTAGGTCTCTCGTTCAGGGCGTTCAATCACAGTGCCAAGATAATATAACTGACGGACTACTGGCCCGCCAATGCTAGTGGCCCGCCCTCACTTCGTTTCGGGATATTAATTCCATTTCATACAAATAGATGGCGCTAGGTATCGTTTACATCGCGCAAGCGATTCATGTTTTCGGATTACTTATAACAGTTGCGGCTGTCTGTAGGATTTACTTCTTTATAAATATTAAATAGTATAGAATATAGATTATTTTCTATTAATTAATACTAAAGAAAAGGTCAGACATTTAAAACATTCACCACATCAGAATCCGATACCTTTGTAAGTCCTACTCCTAACAAAGTCAGTGAGTACGTAATTTTGAAACCAACTATGGGCAAGGTTTTTAGCAATCGAAAATTTTTAAAAATTGGTATTCTTGAAATTCATACCAACCAACTATGGGCTAATGTTTTTAGCAATCGAAAAATTTAATAAATGTAGTATTCTTGAAATTCATACCAACCCATTCATTGTCAGCCCATTTAAGTCCCCACTGCTGGGGCACGGGCCTCCCTCAATGACATGAGGGGTAATTGCCATAATAGGGGTAATGTCACCACGCTTGGCAGACAGGTTGGCGAGGGTTTTGATATAAATGCAAAGTTTTCCTTCTCTGGGTGCTGATGATCATGCCAGCAGCTTTACCTTAGTCGCCTTTTACGACACCTCGGTAAGAGTGAGGATGGCCTATTCTACTCTGCCGAGGACCATACCAACCAACTATGGGCAAATGTGTTTAGCAATCGAAAAATTTAATAAATGTGGTTTCTTGAAAGGAATCTTTTTCTCACTCAAATCCTACCATTATCAGGCGACTGAACTACAAAGCACCGAATATGTAATTTAGGCCCAATTCTATTTTTGTATCCTTTTAAACCGCAGTACACATTGTTGTGAATTAAGTCTGCCAGAAAATATTACATATTCTCAGCATCTATCGTTGTAACTTGACTTTGACTGCCTCCAGTGGGTAGTGCGTCGTACTTTAAAGCGACGGCTGCGCTCGGGGTCCCGGGTTCGATCCCCGTTCGGGCCAAAATTTGTACCTGAGTTTTTCTGTTGAGAAATTCACAGTGTCAGCCCGGATTCTGGAAGTTGGCTGTCTTACAACCGCGTGCCTCGGAAAGCACGTTAAGGCGACGGGTAGCCCTAACTAGCAACACCATTCGTTTTTAATTATTAGCTACTAAACAGAATCTATTTTAAACAATTTCGGGACTACAACCTCTCGGAAAACACTTGTACTATTTATTAATTAACCATGCACAAATCTTGAGTCCGTTTTTGTACGCGAAAAATTGATTACACTTATAGCGTGAATCAATTTTTTGCGTACAAATGTTGGGTCCGGTTTAGTAGATAACAATTAAAATCGATTGGCGTCACTAGTGTGCCCTACCCGTCATCTTAAGCATAGGTCCTGCACCCGATCCTTCTCGGGTTGTGTCACTCTGGTGTCCCATCGGATTATGACATGGTGTGGGATTAGAGAGTGCTCTTTGGCACTAATGTATTTTTTTTTACATCATGGCAGACAAACGAGCAGACAGATCACCTGATGGTAAGTGAATTACCACCGCCCATAGATATCTGCGACACACGGGGCATCACAGATGCGTTGCCAATATTTCGCAACATCACACATAGGGGAATGTGGGGGGACACCGGATAGTTAAGGAAAAACCCCCGTATATTAGTTACTTTTTTATATTTTCAGATAATCATCATCACTTGTTAATAAGCATACATTTGGTATAACTTTGGTAAGAAATGACTAAATTTTAATCTTAATTATAGCCACAAGAACATGTTTTAAAAAATGAAGACTGATCCGAATTCACCCCATACCTATGGGTAAAACCAGATAGTCGTTTTTAGGGTTCCGTAGCCAAAATGGCAAAAACGGAACCCTTATAGTTTCGTCATGTCCGTCTGTCCGTCTGTCCGTCTGTCACAGCCGATTTACTCGGAAACTATAAGTACTACAGTGATGAAATTTGATGGGAATATGTGTTGTATGAACCGCTACAAAAATATGACACTAAATAGTAAAAAAAAGAATTGGGGGTGGGGCCCCCCATACATGTAACTGAGGGATGAAATTTTTTTTTTCGATGTACATACCCGTGTGGGGTATCAATGGAAAGGTCTTTTAAAATGATATAAAGTTTTCTAAAAAACATTTTTCTTAAAGTGAACGGTTTTTGAGATATCAGCTCTCAAAGTCGTAAAAAGTATGTCCCCCCCCCTCTATTTTTATAACTACGGGGTATAAAATTCTAAAAAAAATAGAGGTGATGCATGCTAATTAACTCTTTCAACGATTTTTGGTTTGATCAAAGTATCTCTTATAGTTTTTGAGATAGGTTGATTTAACTGTAATTTTGGACTTTGCTGCTACGGAACCCTTTGTGCGCGAGCCCGACTCGCACTTGGCCGGTTTTTATTAAAGGGGTGAAAATAGATGACATCAAAATGTCAAAATATATAAATTATTTAGAGTTTTTGCACATTTAAATGATTAAATCTGAACCAGAACATGCGATGCAAGCTTCGTGTCCCCATTTAAGGCATGATGTGCATTGATACCACTCTTCCGTAGAGATGGTTTGGTTGTATTTTTCGCCACAAACTAAACATTCCCAACCCTCTTGTTTGTTTTATTTATTAGTATTTTTACTGACACCTTTTACTTTAGTGCTTTTCTTACCGACGCCTTTTCCTTTTAATTTAATTTTACAGATTTATTGATCAACCTTCTCTGCTAATTCATTTTTATACGGCGATTTACGCAAAAGTGCATTGGCATGATTTCCTTTGGCGACACTAGAGTCATTGAAGGCGTTTTTCCTCCTGTAGATGTTCCTGGTTGTGGAGACGGAGTTCTTGCTCGGGGAAATTGATCCTCGGAGATTTCGCGGTCGTGTAAATGGTATTTCTGTAGTCTGTGATGGTGCAAAATCTACATCCGTGAAAATATTGGGATTCAGGGAGCAAATTCCAGTTTTGGTATAAGCAGAAACTGCATTTTGCATAGAGGCCTACAAGACCAACATCGAGGGGTTGTAGTCTGTGCGTGCAGTGAGACGGTAAGCAAAGCATTATGACACCATGATCACGAGCTAACTCGATGGCTTCCAGGTTCTTAGTGTGAGTGGTGTGACCATCTAAAACGAGAATTACTGGATTTTCTTTGTTTGGTTTCACACAACTGATAAAGTGGTGCATCCATTCAGTGGAAATATGTTTTTGCATCCAACCACTTGCATGACACACGGCTACTGTAACTGCTGGAGCACCATCTAGAAGCTCACTCTCATCATCATTCTTACTCGAAGAAAAATCATTAGCGGTGGAATATTATGTCCAGCTGCAGATAAGCAAAGCACTGCTACAAAACACTCAATCAAAACATTAAGAAAAACACACACAATACCTACCTACATAACAATCAATTAAAGTTAATCAATTCGGGGTGAAATCGGATATCTGTTATCACCCCGTCCGTTTATACCCCACAGGAACTATGTTTGAACTATTATCTGCCAACAGGTTATGTTCGCACTTTTGGCAACAATAAATGCCGTTTCATTAGCCTGAATATGCATGACTACGCAAGAAAAATACCACTTAATGATTGAACACGACCAAAACAAATGATAGTACGTTAAAGTTTATAAAATATTAGATGAAATACCTTTGTTTTTGATTTTTGTGTATTACTCCGCGCGCCAAGATGTTGTCGCGGCCGCCATTTGCGACTGCACTGCGCGAGCGTATGCGAGTACTTTCCAGCTAGCAAGAACGAGATAGCGATATGCGGAGCAGTGAAATAACATCTATCTGGTTTTACCCCCTATCCGGTTTCCCCCCACATTCCCCTACATTGATCTGATTCGAAGATAGGTAGTTCAAGCACCTGTGTTACGGGTACTTATCGAAATCAACAGTGGGATTACAAATATATAATTATAATATTTTTATTTTGTAAATACATACTCATAATATATAGAAAACACCCAGACCAATACAAACAGACATGTTAATGTACACAAATGTTTGTACCGTGCGAGGATCGAACCCGCAACCCTTGCACCAGAGGCAGCGTTCACTGCCACTGCTCCAAACGCGTCGTCATTATGTATTAGGGCAAACATTTTTTTTTGGACCAAAAATATATGAAAGATCTCCTTAGTCTGGCATTCTTCTCGTTAGTTTGGTGATGAACATTTATTTTAAGCTTCACATTTTTCTTAGTCTCATTCTCTTGAAGGTGCAAATGTCTTCTAAATGAGTAAACTTTATAGAAATTAATCTTGTGTCTGAGCTGCGAATAGTATTGCTTTTCAAGCAGTACATTTCGGTCTTCGTTTTCAAATAAAAGTTAATTTTCTTCACACTCCAAAATGGTTGTATGTATTTCTTGATATAAGTAAATACAAAATGGTTGTATGTATTTCTTGATATAAGTAAATACAAAATGGTCGTATGTATTTCTTGATATAAGTAAATACAAAATGGTTGTATGTATTTCTTGATATAAGTAAATAATGCAGTTTACATTTTACTAATTATTTAAAAAATATTTGATATTTTTTATGGCAATCTCTTGCAATTAAGTCTAATTGGTAGAACATTCACCCGGATTGTGGAAGGTGTTCGAGTCCCGCCTGAACACGAGATGAAAATTTTTAAGTGTGTTATTTATTTTAGAAATATGTTAGTGTTAGTACTATAAAATACTGATTGTAACTAAGTACAACCTGTGCGGATAAAGAATGGGATCAGAAATGGCGGCGCATCTATTCACTTCTCGCTCGCACACAATCGCGCAATAGTGTGCGAGCGAGAAGTGAATAGATGCGCCACCATTTCTGATCCCATTCTTTATCCGCACAGGTTGTACTATAAGATACCTACTATTGTTGACCAAATAAATATATATGAAAAAAGTTCTTTTTTAACCTATTTGAACACCAAGTTTTAGAACCCAATCGTTACTTTTTGTCGGACCTTACCCTCGGGAACGTGACTAAATTGCTTATAACAAACCTTCGGGAAAATATGTCCCCATTATTAGCTCACTCCGATGCAAATAGGATTCGGTATTACTTATCTTTGAATACATTTTGTGATGTGTGTAGTATGTAGGTACATACAAACTTTATTCAATGAAGGTAATAATAATCTGTCATCTTATTTTGATAATATATGATGTGATATTCTACAGAACAGAATACCTTTTGGCAAATTTTTCGAAGGAGCTACAGGAGCTCGTTTCGCCGGCCCCATTCCAATATCGGAATACTAGGCTAAGACTGGGTTACCATCCCTATATGGTTGAAATTCCAGCCAGTCGTACTAAGCGCTATGCAAACTCCTTTCTGATGAGAACAGCCAAGGAGTGCAACTCTTTGCCCGCCGATGTATTTCTTAAACAATATAACCTGGGCCTCTTTAAGGCAAGAGGCTGAAGAGGCTTTTCACGGGCAAGCGTGGCCCATTTTGGACCTCATCTTTACTTAACATCGTGAGCTTGGGGTCAAAAATGCTTGTCTGTCCTATAATAAAAAAAAACATTACATTTAATATTTGAATTAGGTAGAGTAGAATAGGCCACCCTCACTCTTACCGAGGTGTCGTAAAAGGCGACTAAGGTAAAGCTGCTGGCATGATCAACAGCACCCAGAGAAGGAAAACTCTGCATTTATATCAAAACCCCCGCCAACCCGTCTGCCAAACGTGGTGAGTATGGCAATTACCCCTCATGTGATGGAGGGAGGCTCGTGCCCCAGCAGTGGGGACTTAAATGGGCTGATGATGATGATGATGACTTCCCTTCCCTTATTACGAATACGTTATTTCTTTCCTCTACCCAAAAGTTGTCTGGAAGAAATCGCTAGAAGCGACAAGACTGCCTTATTGTTCTGTCTGTTGTTGTAATATCATACTTGTATTTTGTTTTTGTGCAATGAAGAATATCTATCTATTATTCCTAAGAAAATCATGCGCTTAAAATTGTTCAATGCGTCTTCACTATACAATCCAGGTGGATTCGCTGAACACGCCAAGCTAACGAAGACTTTAGTTCTAATGATATGATATGTATATATTTGTAATCCCACTGTTAATTTTGATATCCGTAACACAGTTGCTTGAGCTAACTATCTCGGAGTCAGATCAATGTATGTGATGTTGTGAAATATTTATTTAGATTAGATAGTTTACATTATATTTTTAAAATAGGTGCATAGTTTTGTAATAAAATGTTTCTACCTACCAAAGAATTTAACAAATCCTTTTCTAATCAACAGAATATCAAACATCGATGTAGTAGCGCTTCATAAAGTTGTAACAGTGCTCCGAGGAACTGTTTGATCTAATCCCTGCAGCTGAATTCTTACAACGAACCACACGCGAACCGCGATTGTCATTCCACTCATCATCTCGGTGGATGGCGGTCTAATACTGTGCGTTTTTCGCGGAACTTTCTATCACGTACCTCAGTTCTGTGGAACGGTTTGCCTGCAAAAGAAGAGCGTATTCCTTTTTTAAAAAGGCCGGCAACACATTAGTGATCTCTCTGTTTCCGCGGATGTTCATGGGTGGCGATGATTACTTTCATCTAGCATAAAAAGAAGATCTCTAGTAGATAACCAGAAAGAGTGCCAACCTCCCGGCATCTTAACACAAATTGAATAAAAAAGCGTTCGAAAATCCAAAGTTCTTTCATTAAGGACGCCAAGTGTGCATCTGCGGATTACATTAAGTTGACAAAAACAAACGTCAGTGGTCGGTGTAAGTTTTAATTGCCTGGAGGAATCGCAGGCGGGGCCTTAATTAAAATATTACTTTGGAGACAAAGAGGAATGCCGAAAAGATTAGCGGTTTGCTGGGTCGTTGCTGATACGGCCGTCGCGTTCGATACTAATACTTACTATAGGATATTAATACCGACGGATGATGTTAATGGACTGTAATGAATAAGTACACGAAAAAATGATTTACGCCAAAAGCGGCCACTTTTGGCGTGAATTAATTTTTCGCGTACAAAAACGGACCCAACAGCATGGTTATTTAATAAATAGTATAAATGTTTGCCAAGTGGTTGTAACCCCGAAATTGTTTAAAATAGATCCGGTTTAGTAGCTAAAAATTATAATCGATTGGCGTCTCTAGTGTGCCCTACCCGTCACCTTAAGGTTCATCATCATCATCATCATCAGCCCATTTAAGTCCCAACTGCTGGGGCACGGGCCTCCCTCAATCACATGAGGGGTAATTGCCTTACTCACCACGCTTGGCAGACGGGTTGCCGAGGGTTTTGATATAAATGCAGTTTTCCTTCTCTGGGTGCTGATGATCATGCCAGCAGCTTTACCTTAGTCGCCTTTTACGACACCTCGGTAAGAGTGAGGGTGGCCTATTCTACTCTGCCGGGGACAACACGGCTTAAGGTTAACGAACCGAAAAAAACCCCGCTAGTAAGTTTAAGAACAGCGAGTGCATTCACCGCAACGGGAAGTCGGAACTGCCACGACGCGCGAAAAATGTTTAGGCGGCAACAACTTTACGCCATTTTGGATAATTTAAAGTTAACGTGTTCTGAATATTTCATTGTAATATTCGTTATTTACTTTATTGTTGTAACGGCCTCGGGACATTAAGCGGTGGAAACAGGGAATACGCAAAGTATTCTGTCGTATCGGTGTATCCTGTAAAATTTATGTAGAAGGTACTTGGAGGACGATATTTTTAAAGTAACGCTTACCTTTTTGAAAATGATTGTGGTTTTATGGGAATATAATGGAAATTTTATTTTTTTAATGTTTGTTTTGTAATGGATGGAAGGTACTTATGTGTTCGTTCGTAACTTTTAGAGAATACTATAACTTATTATGTATTTTTTTTTTATATGAGAGGTGGCAGACGAGCAGACGGATCACCTGATGGTAAGCAATTCCGCCGCCCATGGACACCAGCAACACCAGTGGAGTCACAAGTGCGCTGCCAACCTTTTCCCCTCCCCAACCCATTGGGCCTCCGGTAACCTCACTCACACGGCGAAACAGCGCAGGCGCTGCTTCACGCCGGTCTTCTGTGAGGCAGTGGTATCACTCCGGTCGAGCCGGCCCATTCATGCCTAAGCGTGGCTCTCCCACATTGAGTATGCTTTAAAGACTTTTGATATATTTTTAAAAGTAAGCTACACGTTGGGTCACTAAATTGTGTCTTTTGGCCACGGTTAATTTTACCAAACAAACACGAACTATGGTTATGGTGAAATTTACCGGTGATTTGAGCTGTACGTCTTTGACTTTTGAATTGAGTTGATTTTTAGTTAGAACACCATCACTATCAAAACCAACATTGCTACATTATAGACACAGTATTATTAGGACGGAGATTGCAAGTAATAAACCAAATGCATTTGACATTTCGTTCAGAGTAAGTTGAAGGAATTTGATAAATTTGGATGATCCAACTATCCATTGCTAGGTTCTTTTCATTATTTTTTACTCCATCTTCAAACTTAAATGACACGAATAATTCACCCGCTACATTCCATAAATTCCAACGCCACTGCACACTGACAAGACTCATTTTTCCTCACTCAGTAATCATTGTGACGTCATACATAAATAAGGAGAAACAGAACATATGGCGTAAACGCAAAAAAGGAGGCTCACCAGATAAATCAGGGGTGTTGACGTAAATTACTATCGCTAGGGGATTTATGACCAGCTCCGGCTTCGGGCCGGTCGGGTTGCGATGCCCGATGAAACAATATTGTGGGGTCGGCGTGTTGGGTAACTGGGGATGGAAAATTCAAGGGCACTAGGAAAGAATATTTGTTATGGAGCTCACAATATAGACCGTATTTTTGTTTATCGTTTACATCCTAAAAGCCTCATAATAAGTATCGCGAATAAAGTCCTTGCTAAATGAACTTAATCACGATATCTATAATGAGGTTTTCGGGGTGTAAACGATAAAAAATATCAGTGTACTTATCTCCTTGAGCTCTACGCATGGAGCCCGTGAGCGCCTCGCGCCTCGACTAAAATATTTCATGAACTGAAGAGATACAAATGAAGAGATCTTTACCCGGAAGTAGCCTATTCACTCTAAGTTTTTAATAGACTTCATAAAAAATAAGGTTGTTGTTATTCAGGAAAACAGATGCAGATACGTGTTATGTGCTAGTTGATGAAACAATATTCTTGTTGATTATGATATCCAAAACACACTTTTTTTTACATTATAGTGGAAACGAGTAGACGGCACACCTGATGTTGAGTGATCACCGCCGCCCATTGACATTTGCAACACTCGAGATATCACAAATGCGTTACCGGCTCTTAAGGACCTTGTCTTGAAGGTCACCAGATCGTATCTGTTCGGAAACACCACCGATGACAGCTGGTTCCACAGTTTTACTGGGCGCGGTAGGAAATGATGCGAGAAGCGCAGTGTAGTTGAAATAAATCCATCTAAGTTCCGTTTAGTTAAATGTTTCAATATTTTCAGGTATTTTCCTATCAAAAGTAAAGGCAAGGGGCAAAAGATTGTAGCCGAAAGCCCAATCCAATACAACAAACCAGAAAACCGCGCCGTCAAATTTCTTTGATTAAAATGTCAACCCCACCCACAAGTATTCTCAATGGCGCGATTGTGAATAAGTTGGAACTGCCATTCGAATAATTGAGACAATAAGTCTAAATTGCGAATGGAAATACATTTCGTTCTAGTGCAGTGGGCCTCGCGTTTAAGGCGAAGGGTTAAACGCGCTAGCAATTCATTTGAATTTTTAGATTTTTTTTACCAAAAAAATACTTTACATATTATTATTATACATGTACAATTAGAAGACAGCACATAAAACCACCGAGGTTTGTCTTGTACTGATGGTCTAGTAGAACGCCCTGATGGTCTAGTGGGTTAAGTACCGGGCCGTGATCTCGGGGTCCTGGGTTCGATTCCCGGGTCGAGCGAAAAGTATGTTTCGAATTTTTCAAACATAGCTCGGGTTTGTGATCACCAATCCGCATTTGGCAAGCGTGGTGATTAAGCTTAATCCCATCGTAGCAGCGATAACTTGATTTCTATGATGGAGGCCTTTGCCCTGCAGTGGGACAGTTTATAGGCTGATACTTTTTTTGTCTTGTACTATTGTTAGCTATGAGTTGTATAAATTTATAATTTGGGAGTCAAAAATTGCCATTCGACCAGGAAATAATTATGCGACACTATGAATGTACACCAAATTTAGACATTAATACCCTAGCAATTGCTAAGACAGTATTCCATTAACTTATATTTAAAATTGTTAGGTGTCAAACTGTCCCGCAGATCAGAAGACAACTTATTTATCAGGCGAGGAACTATGAATGATGTCGTTCGCTAGCCGTACACATTATTCGGGCGTTGCGTATATTACCTACTCAACCTGATCTTTTTTAAATAAATGCGGATCTAAAAATCATGCATAATATTTCATCTATTTCTGTACTCGGAAAATTGGTTAACGCCAAATATGGCCCTTTTTACCGTTAACCAAATATTAATTAACGACGATTAAAGATTAACGCACAATGGGCCAAATGGGATTCTAAGTGCGGAAAAAGGAGTCCACCTTACATATTAATAGTTAATGATTATGTTAAGATTTTATTAAAGAGTACACAAACAGACCAAAAAGTACATACTCTGAAGGTCTACAATTATTGTTAAATGTTAAATATAGATAAAAATTTAAATCGATAGCGTTGCTAGTGCGGGATACCCTCCGCCTTAAGGCTGCCTTAATTAATTACATTGGGTCGTCAAGCGTTGAGCTGTCTTCACGGCTGTCCTTATAAATTTAGTTTTAAACATGGATTTTAGAGTCAATGGATGTCCTAAGTATAAACACTTCTATACCGAACGGAATACACGAATCTAAGCCTTGTTCCTAAATTACTTTATGACCAGTTGTAGAGAAAAGTGCTCAAATTAGGTATTAATACTAAGATTCGTACCTTAAGGTGTCGGCTAGGGCACACTAGCGACGCCAATCGATTTTTATTTTTTAGCTACGAAAAAATGTTAAAATTTTAAACACTTATTTTTAGGTACTCATCATCGTCAGCCCATTTAAGTCCCCACTGCTGGGGCACGGGCCTCCCTCAATCACATGAGGGGTAATTGCCATACTCACCACGCTTGGCAGACGGGTTGGCGAGGGTTTTGGCATAAATGCAGAGTTTTCCTTCTCTGGGTGCTGATGATCATGCCAGCAAATTTACCTTAGTCGCCTTTTACGACACCTCGGTAAGAGTGAGGGTGGCCTATTCTACTCTGCCGGGGACCACAAGTGTTTGCTAAGAGATTGTAACCTCTAAATTGTTTAAAAAAGATCCGGTTTAGTAGCTAAAAATTAAAATCGATTCACGTCGCTCGTGTGCCCTGCCCGCCACCTTAAAGATTAATTTAAACCGTGGAACACGTTTCGGCTAGACCAGAGTAATACCACGGCCTCACAAAAAACCGGCATGAAGCCGAGTCTCTGCTGTGTTTCACTGCGTAAGTGAGGGTACCAGAGGCCAATCCACGTAAAGGTTGACATTACACCTGTAACTCCACTGTAGTTGCGAGTGTCCATGGGCAGCGGCAAGTGCTTACCATCATGTGATCGGTCTGTTTGTGTGCCACCACATCCAATCACATAAAAGTTTTTTTCCCCAAATGGAAAATATGAGACTCATATTTAATGATTTATCTCGTCTTAGGGTGTAATTCAAGCTTAACAAAGCATTAAAAATTTAATAAAGCTGTTGCTTTGGAGCTCGGGATACCCTTAGAACATGATCGAGAGTTTTTGGGGAGAGAGAGAGATTTGGGGAGTCTGGTACAATAAAGCGACTGCCGTCTGACCTTCGTCTGCATTATGGATACTCGAACTCAAACTCAAATAATTATTTATTTGCATAGGCTTGTACACAGCACTTACAAATCGTCGTACATTTGAATGTCTTAAAACTTTTTATAAGTACTTATTTTACTTACTTATTTTTAAGTACTTATTTTACTTACTTATTTTTATAAGTACTTAATGCGATTCCACCACAGGCTCGGAAAGTGGTTTCTGATCGAGAAGATCCGGCAAGAAACTCGCCAGTTACTCTTTTTAATCGCCAAACTTTCATACAATGTTGGGTCATCTTCATACCAAGTCATACAGTTTAATTGTAACACATAATAATATAATGGAAATAATAAAATAAATATTATGAGGTAAACCGAAGCAAACCATCGTATTTAGAAGTACGAGTGCTTATGGAACCGATGGTAGCTCAGTAGAACCAGTTGGTCTGGTTCAGAAAGAAACAGAAAGTCAGCCGCCAGTCGCTTCATTGTAATTACCAGACTCCCGAATCCTGGATCATGGTCCAAGCGTACCCCGGGCTCTGAAGGGACAACTTTGGGCGCAACTGGGAATTATACGCTAAGGTAAGGAGAAGTGATTATGGAAGAACTCATACGAAATTCAAGTCACAAATCAAAAACCAAATTCATAAACTATCTAAAATTATCTAGAGATGGCAGACCCATTCCGTGGGAATCAACGTTGCTTAATTTGTCATTCCAGAAACTCCACTCTATTCCACGCGCAGACTGTTCCAGAAAGGTGTAAATCGTGGAATGCGCGAAACGTAAATTACGAGGCTACGGAACAGTGACGTGTCGTAGACAACTGAATTCTAGGCAATGCGGTAGGTATAGAGATGCCATTTTAACGATTTAAATCGATTTGGATCGTTATCTGATTCGAACGAGGATCTTAAACATTGAATCCAATCAAAAGATTTGTAACTGAAGTATCGCTACTATGATGGGATAAGGCTTAATTACCAAGCTTGCCTAATGCGGATTGGGGATGATCACAATCCCGAGTTATGTTTGAAAAATTTAAAACATACATTTGCTCAACCCGGGAATCGAACGCAGGCAGGACCCCGAGATCACAGCCTGGTACTTAAATCACTAGACCAACGGGGCGATTTATGCATAATATTAAATAAAAAACAGTGACAGACAATTTGACATCGCTCATCTTTTATCACATTAGGGTACTTCTGTATGAACTTTTTTTTTTTTTTTGGTCAATAAGCCAACGCTTGACCACAATCGCACCTGATGGAAAGCGACGATGAGGTCTAGGATGATACGCGTTTGCCTAAAAGATGCCTGTTCACTCTTGCCTTAAAGATGCCCAGATTATAGTGGTCAGGAAACTATCAGTACTATTTAGATACCTACCGAAACCGTTGGGCATGTTCCAGCACATCTAGACCCAAGAATAAGAGTTCTTTTCGATTGACCCAAAACATTTGTTTGGTCGCAACACCTCGGACTGTGAAAGTATACGAGTGCTAAATTGGTTTACCTATTTGTAGTACTAACTTTTTACAGTATGTACTTCGAATTGTCATAAATCTATTTTTACACATAATCGATTCTAACTGCGCATCCCTCGACTAAGTGAGTTTATTTGAGTCAAATTGGTTTACCTATTAGTAGTAGTAACTTTTTACAGTATGTACTGCGAATTGCCATAAATCGATTTTTACAAAAAAACGATTCTAACCGCGCATCCCTCGACTAGGTGAGTTTATTTTGGGTCGCTAATCTAGGTCGCAGCCGCGTGGCAATGGGACCTGGGTTGCTGAGATAATCGTCGGAAGCTTGAAGACTTCATTGTTTTAATATAAACCGGTACAGATACATTTTTCAATTACACCGCAGTTTATCAACGAAACTGCGGTGTAATTGAAAAATGTATCTGTACTTGTTTTTTAGGTGGGAGCGGCATATAAGATTATGATCCCGTACCCTGTATCGATAAGACTGAGGTGAGTCGACATTTTTTATTTATGTCATAGAGACGAGCAGACGGATCACCTGGTGGTAGGCGATTGCCGCCGCCCATGGACACCCGCGACACCAGTGGAGTCACAAGTGCGTTGACAACCTTTAAGCCCCCCTTTCCCCCGGGTTGGGCCTCCGGTACCCTCACTCACGCAGCGAAACAAAGCACAGTGCTCCTTTACGCCGGTTTTCTGTAGAATAGAATAGAATAGAATCGTTTATTCCTTTAAAATATGGTGTTACAGAAATGGTCTTAGGGTACATACAGTGTTCAGCATATTTTGCCATAATAGGCGTAGGAATGTCATTAATAAGGTTAATATTATTTGTATCACATTATTTCAATCGGGTCTGATATTTATATCAATAGAATACACAGTGCAAATGTCAAAATAAGTAATTATATAAAATAAATGTCAAATAAGTCACTCCGATCGAGCCGGCCTATTCTTACCGAAGCGTGGCTCTCCCACGGTAATTTTTAAGGTTCTGTAGGTATCTTAAAAAAATAAAAACCGAAGTCATATAAGATGCCTTTGTCTGTCTGTCTGTTAATATCATTTTTTTCGGGAACGTGTGTTGAAATTGAAATTTGAATATTCAGGACATACGGTCCCCTGAATTTGTATGTTTTTTTATTGGTTTGATTCTATACCACTTTTTTGCTAGTTACATAGTTTGTTTGCTGATTTCAAATTATAAATACCATTTTTTGTACGCGTAGCAACACGCGTACAAAAAATGGTTTTCTTACATACAGAGATAGGGGGCAGACAAGCAGACGGATCACATTTAACAATATACCGTCACACTTGTCTAAGCTCAAGGTGACGGGTAGGGTTAAGGTAGACGCAAATTGATTTTAATTGTTAGCAGCTAAGCCGGATATCTTTTTAACAATTTTTAACGATCTCTCGGAAAAAAATTATACTATTTATTTAAGCGTCTTGGCAAACGTAATGTAGGGCGCCCTCTGGCTAGGTGGGGAGACGATCTGCGCAGGATGGCTGGCAAGAGCTGGATGCGAGAAGCCATGGATAGATCACAGTGGCGAACAATTGGAGAGGCCTACGTCCAGTAGTGGACTGCGATAGGCTAATGATGATGATGATTTATTTAAGGCGACGGGTAACTAGCGACACCAATCGATTTAAATTGCTAGCTACTAAACCGGATCTATTTAAACCAATTTCGGGGTTTCAACCTCTCAGCAAACACTTGTACCATTTATTAAATAACCATGCACAAATGTTAGATCCGTCTTTGTACGCGAAAAATTGATTCACGCCAAAAGTTGCCGCTTTTACCGTGAATAAATTTTTTGCGTACGCGTTGGACCCAACATTTGTGCATGGTTATTTAATAAATAGTATAAGTGTTTTCCGAGAGGTTGTAACCCCGAATTTGTTTAAAATAGATCCAGTTTAGTAGCTAAAAATTATAATCGATTGGCGTCGCTAGTGTGCCCTACCCGTCACCTTTATACTTCTACTTAACTTTTGGGTCTGCATTTGTATTCGAAATTTGAATTACCTCCAAAAACGGCCACTTATGGGGGTAATCCAAAATTCGAGTGCAAAAGCAAACCAAACAGCCTCAAAATTGTTAAAAAGATATCCGGTTTAGTTGCTAACAATTAAAATCGATTGGTGTCGCTAGGAAGGTATACCCTTCACCTTAAGTGCTAGTTTCGTTTGTTTGAGGATAGGTGTAAACGGCCTCTCTCTTTGTAAACCTGTATATTTTTATAAGTTTGTAGTTAGGTAATAATAATGTGCTTAAGTGTATGTATTTACAACCCGTGCGGATAAAGAATGGGATCAGAAATGGCGGCGCATCTATTCACTTCTCGCTCGCACACATAATTGCGACTATACTCGCACTCGTAGGGTGCCAGTATAGACGCAAATAGTGTGCGAGCGAGAAGTTAATAGATGCGCCGCCATTTGTGATCCCATTCTTTATCCGCACAGGTTGTATGTGTTTTACTAGTTTTGAGCTGCAGTAACTATTGTACCTAGATGTATTTTGTTACAACCAAGAGATAGTATTTATTTCAGTAACTATTAACGCGAAAGTTATCAGTTTCATAACATTACATTCTCTTGATTGAAAGCTCTACGTTACAGAAAGTCATTGAAACTGAAACCTTACCGCTACATTACGTGTGAAAATGAACTATCTCTATTCCGGACGGTTGCGCGGTATCCGTGGAATAAAATACTGGCTTTACACCGTATTGTCTTTGTCGGTTTTTATAAAAATTCTTTTTGCAACTTCATTTCTTGTAATTTTGTCACATACTTAATGTGGTGAGTAACTTTTTTGGCTTATACATTGAAGGTTTATTTGGCACAATTTAAAACAAATGTATTTGAATACAAATTTCTTCGCAAGGTAGCGGAGATTTTTTTTTATAGAAAGGCCAATCAGCTTCACTCCGCCTGATGGTAAGCGGCCGTGATATCCAAATATATATAAATTTATTTTTATTTATTTATTATTAATGATGACGCCCTGTTGGTCTAGTGGTTTAAGTACCGGGATGTGATCTCGGGTCGGGCCGTGTGGTCCCCGGCAGAGTAGAATAGGCCACTCTCACTCTTACCGAGGTATCGTAAAAGGCGACTACGGTAAAGCTGCTGGCATGATCATCAGCACCCAGAGAAGGAAAACTCTGCATTTATATCAAAACCCTCGCCAACGCGTCTGCCAAGCGTTTTGAGTATGGAAATTACCCCTCATGTGATTGAGGGAGGCCCGTGCCCCAGCAGTGGGGACTTAAATGGGCTGACGATGACGATGATGTGATCTCGGGTTCCTGAGTTCGATTCCCGGGTCGAGCGAAAGTATGTTTCGAATTTTTTGAACACATCTCGGGTTTGTGATCACCAATACGCATATAGCAAGCGTTGTGATTAAGCCTAATCTTATCATAGTAGCGATAACTTTCATCGAAATCAAAGCATTTATATTGTGTGCATACATTTGTATGCTATTTTCAAAGTTATTAATGTATTTATATTTTTATACAAGAGAATAATACGTTTTATTTTAATCAGAATGTGGCTTTTTATTTATGGATAAATATTCCTACACGTTTAACATGGTATTCGATCTATTATTTGAGGTACATCACCAGAGTTTCAACGCCCTGTTGGTCTAAACGCCCTGTTGGTCTAGTGGTTTAAGTACCGGGCCGCGATCTCGGGGTCCTGGGTTCGATTCCCGAGTCGAGCGAAAAGTATGTTGTGAATTTTTCGAACAGCTCGGGTTTGAGATCACCAATCCGCATTTGGCAAGCGTGGTGATTAAGCCTAATCCCATCATAGTAGCGATAACTTGATTTCTATGTTGGAGAACTTTGCCCTGCAATGGGACAACTTATAGGCTGATACTACTACCATTTTATTAATATAAATGTCTCTGACAATTTGTATCTTTTTTTATTTTATTTATTTAGTACAGCCACATGATACGTATCATTACAATCACAAGCCACATAATAATAAAGTCACATTTCTGATAATCATCAAAATAACGGCGTACATAATACTTATGAGAAAGACATTTGCTTAGATTACTTATGTTTCTTAATTAAATTAGTGAAAAAACTTAGTTCTGGGCGCGACAATGGTGACAGAGCTAAGAGCATCCATCAGGCTAGTGGCCTGATAGATACTCTGTCACCAACGATTTGAATTTAGAAAACACATTGACAAATATGTCTAAATCAGGAACAGTTTTGCTTATGCTATTATATCTGGAACAAATACGTGCCAAAGGACTGACTACCTAGATTGGTTCTGACAAAAGGAATGGCGAATAACTTGGCAATACGCTGTCTAGGATATTTGTGCTGGACTGATAGGGATAATCGTGTTAAAAGATCAGCGGAATATAGATGACCATTTAAAACCTTGAAGATAAAACACATATCCATAACCTGTCGTCTGTTGTAGAGGCTGATCATATTGAACTTACTTAGACGTTCATAATAGGGTTATACAATTTTTACCTTGGTTATAGATTTTTTGTCTGCTTTGGCTGGGCTAATTTCGCAGATAATGTGGCGAATATTACGTGTGAAAATGAGCAGATAGCTCAGTTCACGCGCGGTATCTGCAGAATAAAACACTCAGTGTCTCCGAAACATATTATCGTTGTCGACTTGTACAGCGATAGCTTACAAACATAAATTCACCTAGTGATGTACTGCTTATTGCGAGGTATTATAAGCCTAGTGCACCGCTTGATTCTCACTATTAGGTGTGAAAATGAGCTATCTGTATTTTTCCGTTCACGTGTGGCATCATCGTAATATGACGCTTACGGGCTCCAAGACCTTATCATTTTCCACTGTTATACGTATGCACATGTAACCTATTTAACTTTTGGTGTGTTTCCTATTACATTTTTTTAAATGTAATAGGTGGCAGGCGAGCAGACGGATCTCCTGATGGTAAGCGATTGAGGTGGCAGACGAGCAGACGGTTCACCTGGTGGTAGGCGATTGCCGCCGCCAATGGACACCCCCGAGTCACAACAGCGCTGCCAACGTTTAAAACCCCTTTCCCCTGGATTGAGCCTTCAGTCACTCACGCAGTAAAACACAGCACAGTGCTGCGAGGCCGAGGTATCACTCCGGTCGAGCCAGCCCATTCCCACGGTTCAAAATACTTTTTGATTCACACGCGGTATTTTTTTTTATATAGATCAGGATCAGGAGGATAGGCCAATCAGGATGACCTCATTCCTCCTGATGGTAAGCGGTAAATATGAGGCTGACAGCCGCAAAAGAACTATCAAAGTACCCTTTGAGTCTGCCATCCTCACCCTGTTGGTCTATTGAGATGCCGCTTCACGCCCCGCCTAAAAGCCGGATTGTATGAAGGAGGAAACACATGAGCTGGGACGGCATGCCATGTCTTGATGGCTCGGGGCAGGAACGAGGAGCCAAACCTCTGGGTACGCGCCGCCATTGTCTAGATGGTATATGGATGGCAACGCTGTCCAGCACGTGTTGTTCGGAAGTGGAAAGGGGAGGATGGGATAAGTTGAAATAACTCATCAGTGACAATTACGTATAAAAATGAGCTGTCCCTGCGAAATAAACACTCAATGTCTCCAAACCTTATCTTTGTCCACTCATAATACTATCATTGAACATTGTTGGCTCTATTAGGAACTATTACAATTTTATGAAGATTTCTTTAGGAAAGGGCATCAATAAACAGTAACTGCGTTGAGATTTTTGCATAATACTCGACATTAATTTACCTAGTGGTGTATTTTTACATTGCGAGGTTCTATAACTCTAATGCACCTATCGGCTCTCACTCGCTACATTGGGTGTGAAAATAAGCTATCTTTATTCCGCCGGTGGCGCGGCATCTTCGGAATAAAACGCTCACTGTCTCTGAGACCATATTGTCTCGACTCTTATAGCAATAGATCTTGCACATGACTCATGCGAATAGTGAGCTGAATTTTCGTAGAGAAATATAGATACTGTTTTAGGTGGACATCTTCAAAAGACATGCGTTCTAAAATTTCCAATTCCCGTAGTGTTTTGCGTAAATGATTATGATTTTAGGGTTCCATTTACAGTAAAAATCTGTTGACACTAAATTATGATGTTTGAAAAGTCATTTATATTGCGTATATTTAAAAATATTACTTCTGAAAAATGCACAATTTTTCAGATTAACGCCATCTGTTGGCGACCAGCAACTAACCTCCTTACATTATAATATGATTTTTGATGTTTTTTATGGTGTTATCCCGCGCACGATTACGGCCGCGCGTGTAAGGATTTTTGATATTTTCACTTTCCTTTATACTTATGTCAAATAGAACAATCATTTTTCATTCTACTTTCTATAAAATATAAAGTGGTATATTTAATCGACACACGTGGTAATAAATGTATAAAATAAATTAACGAATACTTTTTTTAACTACTTACTTGAGATACCCACCCGGAATTTCCTGGATATTGTCATCTCAGGAATTTTTGTTAGGGTTAAGTCCCAGAAACCAGCTTCTTACCCATATAAAATAGAATGCTATCGAGGTCGCACTCGATAGAACTAAAACCTCCTATCTTACATCGTAAGTCTATGGAAGATTTTAGTTCCTCCCCTTCTATGTATAAAGTTTTCGGTACCTTACGCTTAGACCATGATTCAGAATTTGTGGAGTCTGGTAAGGCTAGCGTAGATCAGACGATCTTCGCAAGCCTTTATAGGGGAACCAACTGAATCACGGTTAGGTACACGTTTTAGAAACTATCCAAAACGTGCAGGTTTCCTCACGATGCTGTCCCTCACCGCCGAGCGAATGGAAGAAATACCTACGCACATAGATTTGGAAAATGCAGAGGTGCATGCTCGGATTCGAAAAGAGCGTTCAAAACGCAAACGCACAGACCCACCATCGCTCCAGCAAAATAACTCATCGTTTTGTTTTAAAAAACCAATCGTTAATCTTAAGAGTAACATAGATATTATGTTAAGCTATATCCCTGGTTTTATGAACACCGATCAGTAAGGTAAATAAGTAATGTGTAACAGTGACCTACATACGAATCGATTTGTACCTATCAGAAATAGAGCCGACACATAAATATTCATATACCGAGGTGAGAATATATAAGTTTTTCGATAACTCGTACAACCCCTGAAACTCATGTGAGTTACCTATAGGTTGTGTCCATTGGTGCTAACTAGTTATCCTCTTTACTACTGATACTTTTAATGATTAAGGGCGGATTCGACCTCTATGACAGTTATAAGAGGATAACTAATATATATATAATAGATATTTTACTCCAATACTTTATTTTCGTAATAAACTCAATTGTGTTTTTCCAAAGCCGGTACCTATAAGCTAATCATAGACTTAGTATGCCGCTGGTTTGAATAAACGAATGACATTCATCATCGTCAGCCCATTTAAGTCCCCACTGCTGGGGCACGGGCCTCCCTTAATCACATGAGGGGTAATTGCCATACTCACCACGCTTGGCAGACTGGTTGGCGAGGGTTTTGATATAAATGCAGAGTTTTCCTTTTCTAGGTGCTGATGATCATGCCAGCAGCTTTACCTTAGTCGCCTTTTTCGACACCTTGGTAAGAGTGAGAGTGGCCTATTCTACTCTGCCGGGGAGACGGCTACGGCTTAACGGAGCAATACTAGTCATTACCAATATTTGCATGACATAATGCTATGCAAATACAGGTGGGGGGATTTCCCAAACAGTTACCCAAATTAACTCTACGGAACCTTTATCTACAGGCCCAATACGAAACTTGGAACAACGGGGTGTCTAATATTAGCTGAGATTACGTCATTCGAGTTTCGTATAATTGCCATACTCACCACGCTTGGCAGACGGGTTGGCGAGGGTTTTGATGTAAATGCAGAGTTTTCCTTCTCTAGGTGCTGATGATCATGCCAGCAGCTTTACCTTAGTCGCCTTTTACGACACCTCGGTAAGAGTGAGGATGGCCTATTCTACTCTGCCGGGGACCACTACGAATGACATTATAAACCGGCAAAAAACAATGTGTACTGGTTTGTGATTAATTATATGGCACCGGGATATTTTTGTTTAGTAGGGTTAAAGTATGTTATTATACCATGGGGTTATACAGGTAATGTCAAAAGTCAAAAACCACTGAGACAATGTCCACGGCATCTTGAAATACCTAGGATCATGAATTTGATATGCCTAGGATATTATTTACAGATTCTTTCAAAATTGTAGGTCTAATGATTTACCATTGGAATTAGGCGTAGACTGTTTGATGAGTAGTTGGTAGAACTGATTTTTATTATATACTGCATATAACTGCGCTATATCATAGATTAGTCGTTGAATAAAGATTAGACGAATCGAACCTAAGTGTTATAAAAAACTTGAAGGCCAGTAAATTTTCAGTTATGTGGTCTGTATCTTTGGTACTAAATATTAAATTTTTGTTTATTTCTTATTATTTCTTAAAGTGGAAAAAGCATTTATCGATTTTATCGTCTCGATGGACGAAGGCAGTGCAATAGGCAAGTTGCCTCATGACACCATTCATAAAAATAACTTTTAATTCAAACATTATTACGTCACCATTATTGAAAACAACAAAACGTCAAACGCCAGTTTCAGGTTATTCGTGGTCTATCATTTATTCCGATAAAATAGGTTATGACTAGTCAAGACAGTCACGCGTATTGCTTACAATAACAGTGACGTCACGGCTCAGATAATTAATAGACCATCATGGCGGACGGCTTTTATGGCTGGATAGCGAAAATATAATTTAAAATATATTAGGAAAGGTGCTTCAAAAAATTTTCGTATCTTTTATGGCGTAACATAATCGTAATGAACCGTTCTATCAAAATAATAAAAATAGTGGCAACTAGCCTATTGTGGTGTGGATTGCGTGGTGGTGTGTGACGTACGTAGCAGCAATCTGTTTATAATTTCGAAAAGAAACCGACCATCTCGTTAGATTTTTTAAAGGTTTTGTTGTAGCCATTAGGTGGTATTGGGAGTCAAAAAATACCTCGGCATTATATCCAGTTCACGATTCACGTAGTTTTCACTATATTCTTAGTTTAGCCTGCAGATAATAACAGCCGGCATAATTGATCCGGTTCGACCGGAGTGATACCACGGTCTCGCAAAAAACCATCAGGAAACCAGCGTAAAGCAGCGCCTGAGCTATGTTTCGCCGAATAACTGAGGGTACCGGAGGCCCAGTCCGGGGGGAAGGGGTTTAGAAATCGACAGCGCACTTGTGAATAGACTAGTGTTGCTGTCCATGGGCGGCGGCCATCGCTTACCATTAAGTGATTCGCTAAAGTATGTATATGATGCCGACCTGACCTTCATCATCAGCCCACTTAAGTCCCTACTGCTGGGGCACGGGCCTCCCTCAATCACATGAGGGGTAATTGCCATACTCACCACGCTTGGCAGACGGGTTGGCGAGGGTTTTGATATAAATGCAGAGTTTTCCTTCTCTGGGTGCTGATGATCATGCCAGCAGCTTTACCTTAGTTGCCTTTTACGACACCTCGGTAAGAGTGAGGGTGGCCTATTCTACTCTGCCGGGACCACACGGCTAACCTGACCTTAAAGTTAATTAAAAGAAAATTATTTCCGCAAAATTCACATTCACCCGGTACAACTTACTTATAAATCACAAATGCAACGGATGAAGCGGATGGGTCTCACGTACCGCACGGAATTCTCGCCGTAAAAGCTACATTATATTAAGTCGTAAATTTGTACAAACACCACATGAGCCAATTTCCCACACTTATTTGTCGCAGAGCGCGTACACGATGTATGGACAGAAGCCGTTTAACCTCGAGAATGGGTATACGTGACGTCTCCCTTCTGACACGTCGGAATTTATAGCCGAACGTGGCTTCAAAACACGGGTGTTCGAACTGGCGCGAGCTGTGCCCGTAGGGATCTGATACCGCAGTTTGACCGCGGGATTCGTATCTTTCTGCGCGAAAATTTTTGAATTAACAATTTTCAAAAGGTGGTTGCTACGTATACAAGTATATTTTTTTAATTTTATCTAATTGATCGAAAGGACTGATAAATACGAGTAACTTTAAATGTGAACTTTTGCGCTTAAACAACTCAAGATAGGTTGATAAACAGGCAAAAGGATGATCAAAATCAATCAACAATAACAAGCTAACCTATCACTGGATAAGTTTAAGTCTCATATTAAAACCTGCCTAATGAAGAAGGATTCTTGGTCATGTTAATTGATTAATCTTTTGAGTTGTTATTCATAGTAGTCTATTAACTTTCATAATTGTATTTTTTTTTCGCTTCTTATTTGAAACTCTGTAACATCATCAATATTTAAAAAAAGGTGTAACTACTAAGTTTCTTGCTGGTGTCTTCTCAGTAGAAATCGACATTCCGAACCAGCGGTAGATATTATGTACCTATTTTGACATTCATAAGTGTTCTGTGTGGACCTAAATTGAATAAAGAATATTTTACCTTTATCTTATCTATCAAAATACTTATAAGACAATAGTGTGTGTTGTAAACTTTTTAAAATGATATAATATAAATATTGTTCAATTCCCAATAATTGGACCTATAGCACATTACAGGGTATTTATGTAGTGTTTAGCCAATATCTTAGATAAAAGATAAAGACAGAGATTTCTTTATTGGCCAAAGGCCAATAATGTAATGGTAGTCGCTGAAAACCAGCGTCGAGGTTGGTCTCATGGATCAGCACCGACTATAGCTGAGCGGCCGCCTGTTTGGCACATACAGGAATAATGTTGTCCTACTTTTCGTTATTATTTATGTCTAGGTTATGTTTCTTATTAAGTTTCCTTGTTTTGTATTGTGCCAAATAAAGTCATCATTCATTCATTCCAAAGAACACAAATTTAAACATATTTCAAACACGAATGACATAAATACACTAATAGGATAAATTCTGTAGCCAACAAGGCCCTACCTCAGCGTTTGCTGCAGTGAGCGAAACCGCCGCAGTGCTGATTTTCAGGCTGAGCATAGCCTAAGTGCCACGCTTCGGCTCATCAATAGGCTGGCTAAACCGAAGTATTACCACAGCCTCATAGAAAATCGGCGTGAAGTAGCGACTACTGTGTTTTCGCCGAGTGTGTGAGGGTGCCGGTCGACCAACCCAGGGGGTAGACATATTACAAAGTTGGCAGCGCACTTGTGACTCCACTGGTGTTGTGGGTATCCATGTGCGGCGGCAATCGCTTACCATCAGGCGCAGGTGTTTAGCGTCTGCTCGTCCGCCTACTTGTCACATAAAAACTTAAATCATACCTTTGAATCCCATATAATTTGGTTTGCAAAAATAAAGACATTGATGTATTTAATCTTAGTTTACCTACATTTAAAAATAAATTACGCCTACTATTGTCTAATAAATAAGTAATAATGAAGATAAGATAAAATCTCGATGATTCACTTGCCGAATGGCTCCAGTGGCGCTTTTGGTAGCGATACTGCCTAATGCGCCAATGGTCGTGCGTTCGATTCCCACTATGGACAAACATTCGTGTGTTGAACACTTGTGTTTGCTCAGTGCCAGGGTGTACACAAGTAATTATTATTTAACTATATATTTTCTCTTTACAAGCTAAGGGAAGCCTTATGCCCCCAACTACTTTTGTTCACGCTTTCCGTGGCAACCTGTAATTAAGGCAGCACCAACTCATGTACTTGACAATTTGTATCCCTTAGTTTTTAAGGTGTATGTTCTTGTTGGTTGTCCAAATAAATAAATAAAATAAAAATAAATAAAATATCTCTGGACTTAGGCACCTCTGTATCACTTCCCTAGTACAGTACTAAATACTAACATAGGGGTAATTTACCGACGTCTGCCTGTCCGTGTGTGGGTTGTATGGGGGATGAGACGATGTCGCTTGAAAGTTTTCTCCGCAGTGATAAATCGTTCGGTTCAATGGACTTCAAAGGGGTTGTGTAGTTAAACGTCTGAAGATAGTCTTTTAATCGTGGGACTCATACATACAATGTTGCAACAGATGGTAATATGAATAAAAAATATTTATTTCAATATGTTTTTCTCTTAATATTTGGAGGCCAGGAATCATTTTGGGCTCTGCGCCAATCTAGTAATAGTTATGATTTTGATCATAATGAATGCGAGCTATGACCAATATCTCTGATTTCGCAAATGTTCATGGGCGGCGTTGATTACTTACCATCAGGTGACTCGCTAGCTGATTTGTCGCATTTTAAAAAAATCAAGCCCAGCGTATTTTATTTTATGACAGGTGGCAGACGAATAGACGGATCATCTGATGGTAAGCGATTTCCGGTGCCCATGGACACCCTCAACGCTGCCAACCTTTAAAAACCTTTCCTCCCCGATTGGGCCACCGGTACCCTCACTCACGCAGCGAAACACAGCACACTGCTACTTCACGCCCGGTCTCTGTGAGGCCGTGGTATCACTCCGGTCGAGCCGGCTCATTCATGCCGAGCACAGTTTCTAGATCATGATTCAGATTCATTGGTTTTTTTTATCTGCCTAAGGTAAAGATTACTATACCTACTACCCGCAAAGACTCGCCGCAGAGATTGTCATGGACACCCATAGGCAACGGCAAACGCTTACCGTCAGGTGATCCGTCTGGTCGTCTGCCACCCATGTCATAAAAAAAATTCGAGAGTATATTTATTTATTTATTGAAATGCATACATGTTACAATTGCAGTTATAAAACTAATGCAGTACATTAAACTTTTTATGACTAGCAAGATATAGGTCGGTAACATGCACCCTGTAAGGGTGTAGCAAGGCACTACTTATTTTAAATATAAGTATGTATGAATTAACTATTTTATTACTAAAATTAGCTTATAAAAATACTTAGTAACTAGAACAAAGTGATAAAATTTACTGACATTAAATTCTTATCTTATTATTAAATATACATATATAATATATAACAACAATATATAACATTATTTATATAAATTATATTACTTTGTATAAATAATGCCTTATGAGTAGTATATTTATATATTTCAAACAAAATTGTAAGTATTTTACTATTGAAACGGCTGTGAAGTTAAATTTCAATTCCCACATCTAAAATACCTCCTCGGTATAGCTTTGTACAAGCAGCAGCATTAAGAACTCGGCAAATAAATCAGGGTTGTCTAATTTATCGGTGCGAGAGGGAATTTCCTTGGGCGCTAAAGAAAATCGTATAAATTGATGGATTCCACAAATTCCTGACTCGAAACCACTGAGCCGAAGATTTAAATGAATTTTTTGGCGCAGCAAAAGCTTTAAATTTTCCTTGAGACGTTTCCTCCGTATTTCTCGATTAAAATGGCCGAAGTAGGGTTTCTATAGAAACCGAGTTAGTTTTAGACATAAATCAGGTATAGAAAGCTGTGGGCTTGCTGGTTTATTCATGGTTTTCTAATATAAAATTTTGTTGATATTGGAGTCTATGGTATTGGCAACATCGATGTTGAATACAGTGAGTAATTTATTATGGTCCTTCATTTGTGTGTAGGTATTAAGATCATCATCTTAGTGAGTAATTCCCAGTAGCGTCCTAAACTCTTGCTTTTGAGCCCGAGGTATGCTTGGACCATGATCTAAGATTTAGGGAGTGTGATAATTACAACAAAGATAAGATAAGATAAGAAACAATTTATTGACCACAACACATTACACATAGAACAAAACAGAGAAAACAAGGTACAGAGACAAAGAGTTGCGGCCAACAAGGCTCAGCCTCAGCATATGCTGCAACTGCCACACACAGCAGCTGCAGCGCTAGTTTTCAGGCTGGACCTTGGGTGACGCATTTGCATTGAAAAAAATATTATTAAAGATTGACATGCAATAAATACAAGTAAAAAGAAAATGAAAAATTACATATAAAATTATATAAATTATCTATGTATATATTATTGGGTATGTATGTATTGTTTATTATTATTTATGTAGAGAAGGAAAACTCTGCATTTATATCAAAACCCTCGCCAACCCGTCTGCCAAGCGTGGTGAGTATGGCAATTACCCCTCATGTGATTGAGGGAGTCCCGTGCCCCAGCAGTGGGGACTTAAATGGGCTGACGATGATGATGTAATGTAATAATATTATTATATAAAATAAAGTATATTTCTGCCATTCTCAATTTCATTTGTTAAATTACTTTGCACTGCCTTCCCTTATTACGAATACGATATTTCTTTCCTCTATCCAAAGGTTATCTGGAAGAAATCGCTACAAGTGATAAAACCGCCTTATTGTACTGTCTGTTGCTGTTGTATCATGCTTGTATTTTATTTTTGTGCAATAAAGAATATCTATCTATCTATCTATATACAAAACAAAGAAATAATAACACAGAGATAAAAAATCAATTTTAAATCATTACAAAGCGACTGCTCTCTGGCCTTCGCGACCAGAGAAGATTAATATGGTTACACGTTTCGGAAACTAACCGAAACATGCAGGTAATTTGTTTCCACATGACAGAGGTAATGGAAGAACTAAACCTGTGGAATCAGCTACCATCGATGGTGTTTCCGAACAGATACGACTTGGCGATCATCAAGAAAAGAGCTTATTCCTCCCTTAAGAGCCGCGTCTATGATGCCTCACTGTGTTGCAGATGTCCATGGGCAGCGGTAATCACTGACCATTAGGTGAGCCTGCCGATAGGTGAGTGAGCTTTATAGTCCACCATAAATGTTAAAAAGTACGCTCATAAGTTTGAAAAAAAAATATAGGTGCATGCTCGGATTCGCAACTACGACCTTCTGTTCCCGCTTCGCACATACAGAGCTATCGGTTAGCTGGCTAAATAAGACTGTGGTTCAATATTAGGCATCCTCCCGAAATAAGCCATGTTGGTCAGCGTAGTAATGACGCACCGAGAGCCTACAAGGAAACTGATTTAGGGAATATTTAAAGAAATAAATATTTTAACCGTGGCTTCCCAATTTATCCTCGACTGCATTATGTATGTACGTAAGAACTTGCACACTTTTCCAAAAAAGTCTGATAGTCATAGTCTTAACACCAGAAATGAACATAGGCTTGCCGTCCCGGTCCTCAGACTTCATAAAATCGGTAATTCATTAGTTGGCTTAAGTATTAAGATATTTAATAAGCTACCACAAAATGTCATTAACCTATCACTGGATAAGTTTAAGCCTCATATTAAAACCTGCCTAATGAAGAAAGGTTACTATAGTGTACAAGACTATTTAAATGATAAGGATTCTTGGTTATGTTAAGTGATTAATCTTTTGAGTTGTTATTCATAGTAGTCTAATAACTTTCATATTTTTTTTTCTCTTCTCAATTGAAACTCTGTAACATCATCAATATTTGAAAAGAGTAACTACTGAGTTTCTTGCTGGTGTCTTCTCAGTAGTAATCGACGGTAAATATTATGTACCTATTTTGACATTCATAAGTGTTCTGTGTAAACCTGAATTGAATAGGTAAAGAATTTTTTATATTTATCTTTATCTTTTAGATATCCCCACCGAATCTTTACCCGTCCTATTCACACTTCCTGTACGTGTCTTTTGTTTCGATGCCTTCGATATTATCATTTGTTATGGGATGGTTTTGGTGTAGGCCCTCTGGGTCGGCCTAGGGTCCGGATTTATTCAATTAACGGGTAAGGGATAATAGATTTGGAGCTTACGTCCCTGATTTATACCAAGGACCTAGAGCCATTACTATTTTTTAGCTAAACTAATCCTAATTACTTTGGGTAACAGTAATGAAAGTTTAACGGAGACAGGTAATTTGTCTTTCTAGAGCGAAATAGGAGGTCTTAAGTATACAGGGTGTATCTGTGAAAATGAACATCCCTTCATCCAGCCATTCTGAACAACATTTTGTTCTACGACTTTCCGAAAATGGTCGAATTTTTTTTGACTCCCCATACAAAATGACGAAGTCACGTGACCGACTTTGAATGAAAAATAAGTTAGTATCCTCCAACCGATACGGCTCCAGCGGCCAATCTCAACGATCAGCCACGTACGCTAGATATATTATAGTGCTCAAGTGTGCGTGCAAACACAAGTGCACTCTCTATTCCCTTACACTCTTATTCCGATGGGACACTACTGTGACACGACCGGAAAGGGATCGGGCGTAGGACCAACAGCTTAACGTGCTTTCCGAGACACGGGGGTACAAGACCGCCAACTTACAGAAACTCCGGGCTGCCACTAAAAATTTCTTATCGATAACTTAGGTACAAATTTTTGGCCCGATCCGGGATTCAAACCCGGGACCTCTTGCGTAGCCGTTGTTTTAAAGTGCGACCCACTAACTACTGCGCCACCGAGGCAGTCAAATAGAGGCAGTAAGTAGGATACTTATAATATAACAATATTGTTGATCATAAGATTATTTGTTGATATTGATATTTTGCAAATATTTCATTATATTCCGGAGTCCACGAGAAACCCTTATTTGACGACCCGTTTGGATCAATGGTAGGGAACGCTGCCTATGGTGCAAGGGTTGCGGGTTCGATCCCCGCATAGGACAAACATTTGTGTGTATGAACCAGTGGCGAAGGGTGAATATTTTCAAAAGGGAAGCCGGAATATGAAATTAACTTACCAAAATGCTCAGCATGCCCATGGATACCCGTGACATCATTGGAGTCACAAGTGCGCTGCCAACCTTTAAACCCCACTTTCATGCCGATGCGTGGCTATCCCACGGTCATATGTTAAAGTCGAAAAAATATATATTTTGATTGGCGTGGCCTAATTTTACTACATGTTTTTTGTTTTCAAAACTAGAACGAAGTCTTGTTCGATAGCAAATAATCTGTGTGACAACAATATATCAGTATTCATGACATTTTAACCGACGACCGACATTAAGATGACTTCAGCACAACACACAATACAAAAATTAATCCAATTCACCACAATTCAACACCAAAACAAATAAAATTCGACAAAACGAAAGCAACAAGTTGTTTACAATTAGCATTATCCGCCATTAAATAAAAACTAAAAAGCAAGGGAAATAAAAATATACGCTCCTGTCATGATTTAATACCGTGCTACATTCATTCTTAATTCGGTATCATTACAATTTTACTTCTTTCTCGCTTGCACCTGTGCGTTGCTAATTAACCTATCTCTATAACAAGCCGATAGGCATCGAGTTATTTCTTAGTAAATTTGCACGTGCTAAAACGAGACGGAACATGACGATCTATACACATAAATGAGAAGGACAGATGCTCAGTATGAGAATTTGTAGTATGAAGAAGTAACTCGGTCGGTATTTTACCGGCTTGCCACCTGCATTATTTGCGTTGCTCATCAAATTTTGTAGGCGTTAAGTCTATAATTCGAACTATGTAAGTGTCACACTAAGTGAATTTAACAGATAAAAATATCGTTGGCCCATAGATTCGATTTTTTGTAAGGGAAGCCGACGGGAATCGGGTTGTATGGACTCTTCGCCACTGGTATGAACTGTCTGTTTGAATTGGTCTGGGTTTTTATATGTATTAAAAGTATGTATTTACAAAAGAAAATGATTATATGTATGAATATATTTGTAATTCCGCTGTTGGTTCCTGATAACCGTAACACAGGTGCTTGAGCTACCTATCTCGGAGTTAGATCTATGTATGTGATCTTGTGAAATGTTTATTTATTTTATTATTTATTAGTCCGTCCGTCCACAGCCTGGCTTAGAAATTCTATGAAGCTGTGATTTGGTATGAACTCTTTAACTGGCACGTTAAAAATTGGTACAATATTTATTTTTTGACATAGGTGGCAGACGAGCAGACGGCTCACCTGATTGTAATCCATGCCGCCGCTAATGGACACTCGCAACACCAGTGGAGTCACAAGTGCGCTACCAACCTTCCCCGGATTGGGCCTGCGGTACTCCTCACTCACGCAGCGAAACACAGTACAGTGCTGCTTCACGCCGGTTTTCTGTGAGGCCGTGGTATCACTCCGGTCGAGCTGGCCCATTCATGCCGAAAGCGTGGTTCTTCCACGGTACCGGAAGCGTGACTCTCCCACGGTAAAAATTAAAAAGAATGCTAGTTTTATCATCCAAAATGAAACCTGAGCACATGTAAACAAAACACCGCCTACGTATTTCAACTTTAAAAGCTAACTGGAGCATTAGCTGTGTTAACAAAAGGCGCGTTTACGAGTGGCAAAGTGGAAAGCCGTGTAGGGCGCGAGCGTGGCCTCTCGGTTTACGGCCACACGCGGCTCTGGCAAATTATGAGTGACGTGCGAGCGCCCTTACGGCTTTTTAGGATAGAAAGCGCATTTAGGTAGGGCATGTCTTAGGCTCGGGTTTTATCGCAGCTACGGGGACCGGTCAAAGCTATCAATATGAAAAAGGAGTAGAGACCGTGTACAAGAAGCCGAAGCCGTGGCAGGTGGACCGACGATCTGGTGAGAGTCGCAGGAATCCCTTGGATGCGGGCGGCACAGGATCGATCTGTGTGGAGATGATTAGGGGAAGCCTATGTCCAGCAGTGGACGTCTATTGGCTGAAATGATGATGATGGTGATGAGAAAGGATAAAGGATTTTGACCGTGGGAGAGCCACGCTTCGGCATCAATGGGTCGGCTTGACCGGAGTGATACCACGGTCTCACAGAAAACTGGCGTGTAGCAGTACTGTGCTGTGTTTCGAATGATTGGCAGCGCTCAACACGTCGCAGTCTACAGGAGTTTGGTCATTCATTACATAATTTGACTGTTAGTAAGAACAGTGTGGTCCCCGGGAGAGTAGAATAGGCCACCCTCACTCTTACCGAGGTGTCGTAAAAGGCGACTAAGGTAAAGCTGCTGGCATGATCCATCAGCACCCAGAGAAGGAAAACTCTGCATTTATACCAAAACCCTCGCCAACCCGTCTGCCAAGCGTGGTGAGTATGGCAATTACCCCTCATGTGATTGAGGGAGGCCCGTGCCCCAGCAGTGGGGACTTAAATGGGCTGACGACGAAGAACAGTGTTGGAAACTATTCCTTGTTCAGGGACTTTTTACTATAGATACCTACAAAAGCAAGCAATTCCTTTGATTTCAAAAACAACCTTTTGTGTTTATGGAGGCACAGTATATTGGCTCTCCTCAGGCTGATGGTAAGCAAGAGAAGAGCCCAAGTTGCAATTACAACGGAAGCGATTACAAGGCATCACCTCCGTTGGCACCGCCATATTGGCCCGCGAGATGCTTCTTCACGCTTCGTTTGAAGGTTTTATATACAGTTTTGTTACTACCGACCCAAACAGCATTTTCAAGTATTTAATATTAAATTCAAACTATGTTGCTCAATTTAATGAATAGTTTTACCATCCCCGGCACTCAATAACAAACTACATAATAATGTAGCGACGTAGTTACACCACAGTTAATTCATTATCAGTGGGATAGGACTGCCTCGGTGGCGTAGTGGTTCGCACTTTAAAGCGATGGCTGCGCAAGAGGTACCGGGTCCGATCCTCGGGTCAAGGCAAACATTTGTACCTAAGTATCTATGTTTTTGGGAGATTTTTTTAGTGCAAGCCCGGAGTCTGGAAGGTGGCGAGTCTTATACATACATCAGCGTTAAAGCTATTAAAGTGAAATGTTAAAATATAAAGATTCATTACATAAAGCAACTAATCAAGACTTCAATTCTTTGTGAGTTTCGACGACCCGTTTGGAACAGTGGTAGTGAACGCTGCCTTTCTTCCAAGGGTTGCGGGTTCGATCCCCGCACAGTACAAACATTTGTGTGCATGAACATGTTTGTTTGTATTGGTCTGGGTGTTTAAAGAAAAGTATTATATGTATATATGTGGTATCCCACTGTTGATTCAGATATCCGTGTAACACAGGTGCTTGAGCTACCTATCTCGGAGTCAGATCAATGTATGTGATGTGAAATATTTATTTATTTATATTTTGTGAGTATTAATTTTCTCGTACATAAGTGGCATTTGCGTCTAGCGAACTTTTTGTTTATGTAATAGAAGGCAGACGAGCAGATGGATAACTTGATGATAAGCAATTTATACCTGAAACACCACTTGAGTCACAAGAGCGCTGCCAACCTTTTAATCCCTCCGCCATTGGGCTTCAGGTACCCTCACACACTGAGGCGAATCACAGCGCAAGCGCTGCTTCACTCCGGTATTCTGTAAGACCGTGGTATCACTCCGGTCAATTGCCTGCCTATTCATGCCGAAGCGTGGCTCTATTATAGTATCACATGGGTAGATTTACGAGTAATTCTTGCACTGTGGTTTTACTCTAATGTCACCCGCGGGCCATACGTTAATGTTAACATAATCAAAATTTGGGAGGACATTAAATGTCCATTAATATAATGCATACGTCGTGTTTTTGCGTCGACGTCGTAACTTGAACTTAGGGGTTCATTTCCAGTGTTGTGGAGGGAAGTTGTGGTCGGAATATAGTAAGCCATAAAGTTTTTTTAACATACATATTGTTTTTTTTGCGTAGAAATTACTTGAGTAATAGTGAGTGAGCGTACCGGAGGCTCAATCCGGGGGAAGGGGAGTTTAGAGGTCGACGGTGCACTTGTGACTCCACTGGTGTAGCGGGTGTCCTATGAGCGGCGGCAATCGTTTACCATCAGGTGATCCGTCTGCTCGTCTGCCACCTATGACATAAAAAAAAAAGAATACGAAGATCATCATCATCATCAGCAACCCACACTTGTCCACTGCTCGACATAGGTCTCCCCTAATGCACGCCACTGCTCCCGATTTTCGGCCACTCTCATCCAGCCCACACCAGCCAGCCTTCGAATGTCATCATCCCATCTTGTCGCAGGACGTCCTACACTACGCTTACCGAGTCGCGGTCTCCACTCAAGGACTTTACGGCTCCAACGGCTGTCAGTTCTGCGGCTAATATGACCAGCCCACTGCCACTTCAGTTTGCTAATTCGGTGGGCTATGTCGGTGACTCTGGTATACGAAGATATTGAACATCTTATCAATAAATATCACATAAAGCCGAACTTGTGTGTCTATTTAGCCTTAGATGTAACGCAGGATATCTGCCTATTTTAGAAAATAAAAATATATAGCCAAGAGATTGTCAGTCCAACGAGTTTTGAGCATACATAATAAGAGGGTGGTCTCATCTGGAACTCGGGTTTATTATCAGCCCCTCTTAGGGGCGTTTATAATAAATTCCGATACACTGTGTTTCTTGGTGTCGCACGGTGGGCTAAAAAGGGCTTACTTATACATAGGGATCGAAGTTGCAAAGTGATGGACATTGTTTCTGTTACGAGTAGCTATATCCTCTCAACTACTTACAGAACTTATAATTTTGTATTTTTATCGTTATTTCCGTACCGTTTAAGAGATAATATACATACATTTTAAATGTGGGAGAGCCACGCTTAGGCATGAATGGGCCGGCTCGACCGGAGTGATACCACTGCCTCACAGAAGACCGGCGTGAAGCAGCGCCTGCGCTGTGTTTCGCCGTGTGAGTGAGGTTACCGGAGGCCAAATCGGGGGAAGGGGAAAAGGTTGGCAGTGCACTTGTGACTCCACTGGTGTTGCGGGTGTCCATGTGCGACGGAATTGCTTACCATCAGGTGATCCGTATGCTCGTCTGCCACCTTTCATATATATAAAAAAAAACTCACAACACACACGCATAAGCCTTTTCATCTGTGACCGATGTCACATGTCAGGTACATAAAGTAAATGAAAACGATGTATTAAAAAAACGAACAGTTTTTTAATTACAACAAAATTAGTTCTTTTGTGCCTGTCAACCTCATATTTGGATTTCACGGCCGCTTACCATCAGGTGGAGTGAGGTCATCCTGATTGGCCTTTCTATAAAAACCAAATCCTTATCATCAAATATACATAAAAAATAATATATAAAAAAAAACACAAATGATAGTGTTCGGGACAATCCATAAACGAATAGGTAGCTTTTAATGTGATTTAAATTGTAAATAAATTCATAGTTTAGGTTTCTATTAATCAATCATAGAATAGTCTAGTATAAGTCCTTATATGTAAATTTATGTTTTCTGTATAGCTCATAACATTAGCCTTAAGAATAAACTCCTTTTATAACACTAAGTAGGATAGGTAACGCTCTAGACACGATCTAGACTTCAAGGTGGGGTAAAATGCCTAAGTTAAATAAAAAGTAGAAATAATGGTGTTTTATTTTACACGATAGGTAGGTACACACAGCTGATGAATAGGCAGGCATACAACACCACATTCAGCAAACAAACACGATGAAGTCTAGATCTAAGGTTAATTTAGAAAAACCTAGACAGTGCAAGAGCGGGAGGTAATGTTAGAGCGGGACCGCAAACTGTTTTATAGGCGGACCCTAGAAAGGGACAAAACATATTGTTAAACAGAGATAGGACCACTAGACTAAGATATTATACGAAATAAAGAGATGTGGGAGTTAGTGGAGTTTTGAGGCGGGGCAAATAGTATATTAATGAGAGAAATTTGGCCTAATGCATGCACTTCGGCAATACCAGCCCTCGAGTGAACTACTCTGCTAGAAAAGAAATCCTGCCGCCTCCCTGCCTCAAGATTCCACCGCTCCGTGTTGATCGCCGTACATCACAAGCAAGCCTGGGGTTTCATTTGCTGCAGCCTACGTACCTACCTACCTACGTGTCTACTCACGTTACGTAACGTCGCTACGTACGTTTCTGTACTGTTTCTTATACGCACGCATACCTTCCTGTTTCTTTGGGTACGTCCTTTTCGGGACGTTTCCCCCCGTCTCAACAATACGACGACGCACAACTTTGTGGGACCGACGAAGGGGTCGCCACATTGTTTGGTCCATCGAGCCGAGGATATATATGAAGACAACGAACCACGAAGTCGTCGTATTGCAGAAGCAGGAAGAAAGAAACTCACCCTCGTCGATTTATTATTGAAGAAAGAAGTCTGCAGGGGAAGATCACCATTTGAAGAAGAAAGTATAGAAGATCATCATGCCTCAGACAAGATCGACGAGCGGCCGCGCACCAGAAACCACCGAAGCAGCAAACTCAGATGAATCCCAAGCAACCACAAGCTCCTACGACACGGCTGGCACCACCACTACGCAAACGACCACCGATACGACGGGGACGCAAGACACAACCAACACGACGGAATCACAAAATACATGGGACTCCGGCACCACAACGGCAAAAGAAACTAGCAAAGCGGTCGCAGCGAAACGGGACGCCCGACCCAGGGGAAAGAATATGGAAAATGAAAAAGACGCCGAAGCTGCATCACAGAGGTCAACAAGCTCAAGAAAGAAGAAAGCTGTACGGTTGGCAATCGCACGAGAACGATTGGCGAGCCTACAGGTAGAATTGATCGCTGCACAGATAGCACGCATCGAAGCGGAATCCGACGATGAAGACGAAGACAACGAAGGGAACTCTGTCTCCACCGAGATTGAAACTACGAGGAGGGTGGACACATGGCTAAATAGAAGTCAACAGCACCTACATACGGCGGTGGAGCCAGAAAATGAAAAAATCATCGTCACTGAGAAGCAAAATGAAGATAACATACAAGTAGCGCCATCTAGTGAAGAAAAGAAGAAACATCAATACGAGGAAAAGAGACAGCGCTATACGAAGCTGAAGAAAGAAAATGAAACGCAAAGCATCGACCTCACCGAGTTAGCTTCCGCTATAGCCCTGGCAGCCAAAGCCGGGACACCTGCAAGCCGCTACGCAATGGAGCTGCCTACCTTTGGCGGATCGCATCATGAATGGTTGGCATACAAGGCGGCATTCGACGAAGCAGAAACGAACTTCACTGAGAGCGAGAATATAGCGAGACTCCGACGCAGCCTACGAGGAAGAGCAAGAGAAGCCGTCGAGAGCCTACTGATCTACAACGCAAAGCCAACAGACATTATGAAGACATTGGAATCACGCTTCGGGAGACCAGACACCATCGCACTCGCCGAACTGGAAAGAATTCGCGCCTTGCCACGTCTCACCGATAACCCCAAAGACGTGTGCATCTTCGCCAGCAAGATAAACAACGCAGTCGCCACTCTACGAGCACTCAACCGCGTACACTACCTCTACAATCCGGAAGCAATCAAGACTACGATAGAAAAACTTACGCCGACGCTACGTTACAGATGGTTCGACTTCAACACCGAATCGGCGAAGAGCGAAGAGCCCGACCTAGTAAAATTGGGTCGTTTCTTCGAGAGGGAAGCGGAACGCTGCGGACCATACGCACCACCGGAGTACATACCTGGGGAAAACTTCAACTCCGGCGCGTATCGAAGAAACCAGAGAACTTTCACCGCAGTGGAGAACAATGCGACGCGGTACCGATGCGCTGCGTGCGAAGAGGAAGGCCACAGTATAACACAATGCAGCAAGTACAAGAACGCAACCGAAGACGATCGATGGGAAATTGCGAAAACGAAACGTCTCTGTTTCGTGTGTCTACGCTATCGGGGGAAGGATCATACATGTAAGAAGAGGCGATGCAGCGTGCAAGACTGTCGCTATTGGCATCATCCACTACTCCATAAGAGATTCGGCACGACGATGAACAATGAAGATAGAAGAAACGCAAATAATAGAGAAGAAACACGCAAGAGTGAGAGGGAAGATCGACGCCAGAACGAGACAGTCGCATCAACATGGACTTGCGAGGGGGCACAGTCGTTTTTGAAGATCGTTCCAGTACACATTTCCGGACCGGCGGGAGCAGTGAACACTCACGCCCTACTGGACGACGGATCGACTGTGACGCTCATCGATGCCGAACTATGTGAGAAGATCGGAGCAAGCGGACGTCAAGAACCGCTACACATAGAAGCGATCGGGGAGCATCAAGTCAAGGCGAGAGAATCAAGAAGAGTCACCCTCACCTTGCGCGGCGCATACAAGAAGCAACACAAGATAACTGCGCGCACCATCGAAGACATGAAGTTATCGCCGCAGACCGTCGAGCGCCAAGTAATAGAAGATTGCGAACACTTACAAGATATCAAGAGCGACCTCACGTATACGAAGATCAAGCCGCGAATGCTGATTGGGCAAGACAATTGGCATCTGCTCCTCACCACTGAAACAAGAAGAGGAGGAAGACATCAGCCGGTAGCATCGCGTACTCCACTCGGATGGGTGCTTCACGGCGCCCATACACGCATGCTGGGGCGGACGCAGCGGGTCAACTTTATCGCTCAAAACGAAGAGGCAAACATGGATGAGCAGCTGAGGGATTACTTCGCGCTTGAATCATTGATCATCGCTCCCAAGACACCAGAAAACGACCCGGAGCACCGAGCGATGGAAAAACTGAAGAAAGAGCTAACAAGAAAAGAAAATGGAAGATATGAAGCTCCGCTGTTATGGAAAAATGACGAGGTCACGATGCCAGACAATTATGAAAATACATTGAAGAGGCTTCATAGTATTGAAAAGAAGATCGACCGCAACCCCGATATGAAGAAGAAGTACACCGAACAGATGGAAGCACTGATTGAAAAGGGATACGCCGAACCCGCGCCGACCGAGAAAACGCCAGGGAAGACTTGGTACCTGCCGCACTTCGCCGTCATGAATCCGATGAAGCCTGGGAAAATGAGGATCGTTCATGACGCGGCAGCCAAAACGAAAGGAGTATCGCTGAACGACAAACTGCATAAGGGGCCCGACCTGCTACAGTCGATGCCGGGCGTACTTATGCGATTCCGGCAGCACACGGTGGCGGTATCAGCGGACATCAAGGAGATGTTTATGCAGGTCAAGGTGCAACCAGGGGATCGCGACGCACTAAGGTACCTATGGAGAGGGGACAGAAGAGATGACCAGCCACCGGACGAGTACAGAATGACATCACTCATCTTCGGTGCCACATGTTCGCCCTCTACGGCCATCTACGTGAAGGACTTTAATGCACGCCGGTACAAAGAAGAAAACAAAGAAGCCTATGAAGCCATCGTGAAGAACCACTACGTCGACGACATGATATTAAGCGTGGAAACAGAAGAAAAGGCAATCGAAATAGCCAGTCAAGTAAGAAGAATACACAGCGAAGCTCACTACGATCTGCGTCAATGGACATCGAACTCTCCGCGGGTATTAGAGGCGCTCGATCCGGGCTGTGAACAACGGAACGCAGTCACTTTAAATGAAGAAATGGACGAACGAGTACTGGGCCTCATCTGGAAGCCGAGGACGGACGAGCTCACCTTCAACCTCAACCTCGCCCGTCTGCCGGCCGGAATCCTCGATAAGGAGAACCCAACGAAGAGGGAAACGCTCAAGATACTTATGTCACTCTTCGATCCGCTTGGGCTAGCATCCCCGGTCACAGTGAGAGGGAAGCAGATTCTACAAGAGATCTGGAGGCGAGGTACCGGATGGGACGAAAACTTAGAAGAGGACCTGGCGACTCAATGGAGAAACTGGACACAAGAATTGAAGAAATTACACAACGTGAGGATACCGAGACGCTACCTGCACTACAGCAACGCCGTAACAAGACAACTACATATCTTCGTAGACGCCAGCGAGCTCGCCTACGCCGCCGCCCTATACTGGAGAGTGATCACACACGACGGCCACATACACCTATCTCTCGTGGCGGCGAAGGCGAAGGTGGCACCGCTCAAACTCACGTCGACTCCGCGGCTCGAGCTACAGGCGGCCGTGCTGGGAAGTCGCATGGCCGCAGCAGTCATAGAAGAGCACGACAAGAAACCGGACTCCAAGACGTTTTGGACGGACAGCAGAACGGTGCTAACCTGGATAAAGACGGGAGCACGCACCTACCGCCCCTTCGTCGCGCATCGGATCGCCGAGATTGAAGAAAACACGTCGACAAACGAATGGAGATGGCTGCCAACGAAAGAGAACGTAGCCGACGACGCCACCCGCGACGTGCCCCGCGACCTGGACGCGGAACACAGATGGTTCCAGGGACCAGCCTTCCTACGCGAAAAGGAAGAAAATTGGCCCGTTTCCGCCGCCCCGGTCGTCGAGAAAGCAACCGGCGAGGAGAAAACTCACGTGATCAGCATCAAGAGCCCCCAGGAACACGGCGCCGTGCCCGAACCAATGCGTTTTTCAAAATGGGAAAGACTGGTACGAGCAACGGCCCGCGTGTTACAATTCATCCACCTCTGCCGAACGAAGAAACAACAAGTCAACTACAAACGAACGAAGAAGAATAAAGAACGTGACCCAGGATGGACACCGGGTGACAAAAAGACGGAGAAAGCGAAGACGCCGCGAGAAGACGAAAAAACGAAAAGAAGTTTCGCACCACTGCAAGCCGAATTCATCTCGCAAGCCGAAGAAATAATTATAAGAAAATGTCAGCGAGATTCATTCAAAGAAGAAATGACCAGTCTGGAAAAAGACTCGCCCATAAGTAGAAACACGCGTCTTCGACATCTCGCCGTAGAAATGGACCAAGGAATACTCCGCGTGAAAACCAGAATCGGAGCCGCTGCGGCTATAAATGAAGAAAGAAAAAGGCCGGCGATACTGGACGGAGATCACCACATAGCGGCGCTATACATAGACTACGTACACCGTACTCTTCATCACGCCGGAGTCGAAAGCACCATCAATGAATGCAGAACACGGTATTGGATACTACGACTACGGACTACCGCGCGCAAGATAATACATAGGTGCCGTCCATGTCGCATAAGGAAAAACTCGCCGCCCGAGCCACCAACGGGAAACTTACCAGCGTGCCGCTTAGCGCATCATCAGCGCCCGTTCACCTACACGGGCCTCGACTATTTCGGGCCGCTCACCGTCACCGTCGGAAGATCGCATCAGAAGAGATATGTGGCCCTCTTCACATGCCTCACGACGCGCGCGGTCCACCTAGAAATCGCCGCGTCTCTCACAACGGACTCTGCGGTGATGGCGCTGCGCCGCATGATTGCGCGGCGCGGCTGCCCCGCCGAGCTATGGTCCGACAATGGGACCAATCTACACGGCGCGGAACGAGAGCTACGGGAGGCGGCAACGAAGGCAACACAGGAAGAGGCAGCAAGACGGAAGATAAACTGGCGATTCATTCCCCCGGGCGCCCCATTTATGGGGGGCGCATGGGAGAGGCTCGTCCGCTCCGTCAAGACCGCCATGGCAGCCGTCTTGACCGAGAGAAGCCCCCACGAAGAAGTCCTAGCCACGCTCTTGGCAGAAGTGGAGTATACGGTGAACAGCAGGCCGTTAACACACGTCTCGGTCGATGTGAACGATCCCGAGGCGCTTACTCCGAACCACTTTCTGCTCCACGGGCCAGCCATCGAGCCTCCGGGCGGTCACTATCACGATCAAGATCTAATAGGACATACGCACTGGAGAGCATCGCAACGCCTGGCGGACATCTTCTGGCAACGGTGGTTACAAGAGTACCTACCAAACCTCCAACACCGCCGGGACCCCAGAGGAAGAGGACCCCCCATCACCATCGGCGACGTGGTCATCATCGTAGACAACACGCTACCTCGAAACACATGGCCACGGGGAGTCATCACTGCCGTATATCCGGGCCCCGACGGCGTCGTGAGGACAGCGGACGTGCGGACGAGGGGGGGAATCCTGCGCAGACCAGCTAAGAAGCTCATCCAGCTACCTACGAAGCCAGACGTCCCTTCACCAGAAGAATGAGTCGACTCTGCGGCCAACTCACGGCGGGAGAATGTTCGGGACAATCCATAAACGAATAGGTAGCTTTTAATGTGATTTAAATTGTAAATAAATTCATAGTTTAGGTTTCTATTAATCAATCATAGAATAGTCTAGTATAAGTCCTTATATGTAAATTTATGTTTTCTGTATAGCTCATAACATTAGCCTTAAGAATAAACTCCTTTTATAACACTAAGTAGGATAGGTAACGCTCTAGACACGATCTAGACTTCAAGGTGGGGTAAAATGCCTAAGTTAAATAAAAAGTAGAAATAATGGTGTTTTATTTTACACGATAGGTAGGTACACACAGCTGATGAATAGGCAGGCATACAACACCACATTCAGCAAACAAACACGATGAAGTCTAGATCTAAGGTTAATTTAGAAAAACCTAGACAGTGCAAGAGCGGGAGGTAATGTTAGAGCGGGACCGCAAACTGTTTTATAGGCGGACCCTAGAAAGGGACAAAACATATTGTTAAACAGAGATAGGACCACTAGACTAAGATATTATACGAAATAAAGAGATGTGGGAGTTAGTGGAGTTTTGAGGCGGGGCAAATAGTATATTAATGAGAGAAATTTGGCCTAATGCATGCACTTCGGCAATACCAGCCCTCGAGTGAACTACTCTGCTAGAAAAGAAATCCTGCCGCCTCCCTGCCTCAAGATTCCACCGCTCCGTGTTGATCGCCGTACATCACAAGCAAGCCTGGGGTTTCATTTGCTGCAGCCTACGTACCTACCTACCTACGTGTCTACTCACGTTACGTAACGTCGCTACGTACGTTTCTGTACTGTTTCTTATACGCACGCATACCTTCCTGTTTCTTTGGGTACGTCCTTTTCGGGACGTTTCCCCCCGTCTCAACAATACGACGACGCACAACTTTGTGGGACCGACGAAGGGGTCGCCACAGATAGGAACTATACTTAATAATTCTTGTACCTCTGAGAATTATGAATTTCCTCACCGTTTAAGAGATAATCGGATTTTTCTTATTAGCTTCAAACAATTTTCGGTAAGTACTACGACGTACTTGTTTAGTTTCGTCGCGTTTAGAATAAAATTTGAGTCAATTAATTTTTTCGTAAAAAATATGATTCCATCTATTTAAATCAGGTAACAGAGAAGCAATAACCAACAGAGTATCCGGCTACTTGATTCTTAAATCTATGCAAGGCGTTTTTCAGCCCATATCAGGCCGGTGTGATCTAATTGCCTGGTTTATGTTAAAAAAAATCCGCCTTCAAAAACCACAAACTAAATAGTGTAAAATAATATTTCTAACACTTTATACACTTAAACAGGGATTAGGCGCCGACTTTGGTAACACCTTTTCTCGAGTGTACTGTTATAAAATGTTATTTGAAGTGTATAAAGTGTAAGAAATATTATTTTACACTTTTTAGTTCGTGGTTTTTGGAGGCGGTTTTTTATCACGCAAAATTTTTTTTTCAAGCTTTTTAGTGTCTCATTTTTTTTTGAAGTCGGTTATAAAGAGACTTTACGTAAGTCTAAATAAAAGGAAAAGCTATTTAGGTTTAGATAAGTACTTACAGTTTACATTATTTGGCGTTTGTAAAAGTTCGGGTTACTAAAATAAAATAAGCAAGAAACGCTGTAAACCTGTCCGCGAAGATCCATAAATTTTCAACGTTTCCCATTTTCATGATAACTATAATGTTTTTCTGTGAACGGCATACTATCTTAGTAAAGAAACAAAAATTATAATTGCAGAAAGATGGCAAGTTTCAGTATCCTTTTTAGATTCGGGTTGTATTAAAAAGTCAAAATTAACCAATTGTTGGTTAAAGGCAGTATGACAAACGGAGCCAATCCACTGCACTTAACACAATCCACACTTAACCCCTATTTACTTAGAACCCCTCAATCTCCAAATAGGAAGCAAATAAATCTAAAGCAATTAATTCCTTAGCTCTCTCGTACGGAAAAAATAGCAATCGAAAGGCGAAGATTGAAGCAGGAAACTTCGGAGAGGTAGGCCGTACACACGTTATTTATTGTCCCAGTAACGAGTTGCCGAGGAGTTGTACTAGGTCATTAATAAGTTTCCGTTGTTATTCCGGCAACGGTGTAAGTGAGGAACTTTGGGTGATGAGATAGGCCCTTTTGCGTTTTGGGGGAGCGCTCATCACGCTCACGAACGGCGGGAGGCTGTAGCGTGAAAAGGCTCACGTTGTGTAAGAGGTGCAGTGTTACATGAGGAGCAGTAACTTGATGTGCACCAATTGATTATATTTAGAAGTGAGTGTGAGAATTATTATTAAAAAAAAAAGTGATCTCAAGTTCTAACTTGTTTTTAAACAGTCGTTTTATGCGTATAAATATTTTTGACCGTTAGAGAGCCACGGTTCCGCATGAATGTGGGATTGGTGATCGGTATATGCACGGCAAGGAACGTGTAAGAGATCGATGTTTGAATTATAATGACGTGCGAGAGGGAGATGAGAGACGACGTATGGCGGACGACGGAAGGACGGTGTAAGACGACGCAAAAAGATTGTAAATATAAGAATACTTATATTCAGAAAATCCCTGGCTTTATTCCAAGCCCCATCCCACATGAATGACCGGCTCGATCGGAGTGATACCCAAGCCCCACAGAAAACCGGCGTGAAGCAGCACTGTGCTGTTTCGCTGTATGAGTGAGGGTACCGGAGGCTCAATCCGGAGGAAAGGGGGGTTTAATGGTTGGCAGTGCACTTGTGAGTGGTGTCGCGGGCGTCCATGGGCGGAAGCAATCGCTTACTATCAGGTGATACCTCTGCTCATCTGCCACTTATCACATAAAAAAAATATCACCCCTAGCCCTCCAGGGGAGTTTAAGGTCAGCTGGGACAAGAATAAGGCTGCATTTTCACTAAAGATGAGCGAGGATATGTGGCAAGGAACGTGTTTTTAAGGAACCAATAGAATCGCTCTATTTACCAGCTTCTCTCAGTCAAGCGATTCTATTGGCTCTTGACAACCACATTCTTCGCAACACATCTGGGCTCAACTCTTATGGAAACGCAGCCTAATAGGCTCTGGAGAGCCCTACTCAAGCAGCAGTGTGTCTCCCTCTCATCCAAAACTACACGAGCCAGGAAACGCTGTCACTATTTTACCGTGGATAACTAAAAAGTTGGACCTCTTTTTTCTACCGTATTATAAAGACACTTAAAACTTTTTGCAGGCGCATGTAGATCCTCCATCGTACATTATAGATTCCTTGAACGAATCGACGCATCTTGAAGAAGCATCTAGCTGGCCAGTATGGCAGTGCCAACAGATGCCATGCTGTTACGCCCGTTGTAATTTCAAGTGGGCTCTCCTATTGCTTGTTAGCAATAAGAGAGCCTATTGAGAGAAAAAGAGAGTATATTGGCTCACCTTGGCCTAATTACCAGCAACGGTGAGACGGCTTCTGGGCGAGCGGATCTTCGAACCGTAAAATATGTAAAACATATAATATACATAGAAAATAGCAATATAATAATAGCAATAAGTTGGAATTGATTAGTTTTTTAGATTTTCGCGTTGCATTGTAACTATAATGTATCAATACGTTGATTAACACGATATTTATTATGTTAAACAACATTGTGTTCTCACATATTTGGCTCGACGTTTCGGCTACGTTACAGCAGCCGTGGTCACGAGCGGACTGACCACCTGACAGTTAAGGAATGTTTCGTTTTGTTGAATATTCACATTTATATTCTAAGTTTATATATGTTCTATTTAATTTATATCTGTGTAGACCTATAAGTGATGTCTCTGAAACCATACTGATGTAAACATACATAAGAAATGTAAATCCTGGTCTACCGTTTATAAATAAATAAATAGGTAATCAGGCCAAGGTGAGTCAATATACTCGTACTGTGTCAATATGATCAAAAAGAAAGATATTTTTTTTCTATATAATAATGTCATACTTGGGTTTATTCAAACCATGATTCAGTTGGTCTGGTTCCCCTGTTGAAGGGTTGCAAAGGTCAGACGGCAGTCGCTTTAATGTAATTACCTACTCCCCAAATCCTGAATCATGGTCTAAGCATACCCTCGGCTTCAAAGCGACATTTTCGGCTTTTTTTTATGTGATAGTGGCAGACGATCAGACGGATCGCCTGATGGTAAGCGATTGCCGGTGCCTTTAGACACCCACGACACCAGTGGAGTCACAAGTGCGCTGCCAACCTTTAAACCCCCCTTTTCCCTGGATTGGACCTCTGGTACCCTTCCTCACGCAGCGAAACAGCGCAGTGCTGCATTCACGCCGGTTTTCTGCGAGGCCGTGGTATCACTCCGGTCGAGACGGCTCTCCCTCCGTCAAGGTTTGTTTAAATTAGGATTATATACATTTCAGTGAACATAAGTTACTGATATTGTGTAATGTGTCAGTCCGAAGCTGAATCCGGAGGTACCTGTCGGCTGCATCGTGATCTAATCAGGCCGGAGAGTGATGGCCGACATTAATATCGCCGGGAACCGATCGGTCCAACGGATTGCTTCGCTGTCAACGTTACTAGTCTAGCAGAAAGGTTTATGATTGATGGATTAGGTGGGTAATGATAGAGCTTAGAATTGATGTACGAAAATAGGTTTTAAGTACTTCTATACTATTTTTTTTAATCAGCCTATAAACTGTACCACTGCAGGGCAAAGACCTCCATCATAGAAATCAAGTTATCGCTACTATGATGGGATTAGGCTTAATCACCACGCTTGCTAAATGCGGATTGGTGATCACAAACCCGAGCTATGTCCTAAAAATTCGAAACATACTTTTCGCTCGACCCGGGAATCGAACCCAGGACCCTGTGATCACGGCCCGGTACTTAAACCACTAGTGGTCTAGTGGCTTAAGTTCCAAGCAGGGCGTTACTGTTTATAAAGAGTTAAATTCTGTAAATAATCCATAGCGTAACTTTTATGTGATGAAATAGAGGCATCAGTTAGCTAGCCAATACTAGCGCCATCTAGAGGAAAACGACCAATACTCAACGGCTATGTAGTATGGCTACCTTCGAGAATATATATATATATATATATATATATATATATATATATATATATATATATATATATATATTTCACAACATCACATACATTGATCTCACTCCGAGATAGGTAGCTCAAGCACCTGTGTTACGGATATCAGAATCAACAGTGGGATTACAAATATATACATATAATACTTTTCTTTTGTAAATACATACTTATAATACATAGAAAACACCCAGACCAATACAAACAGAGATGTTCATGCACACAAATGTTTGTACTATACGGGGATCGAACCCGCAACCCTTGGACCAATGGCAGCGTTCACTACCACTGTTCCAAACGGGTCGTCAATCGAGAATCAGTCAGGTAGACGATTAAATAAAATATCAGAAATATTTTTTTCTGCAATATAACAAAACTCTTCTAGATCTCTGGCTTATTTCCCATACTTTTATAAAATTACTGATGTTGATTCGGAAACACGCTTTACTAGCGCGATGTAAAAATGCATACTGACATCTACCGAAATAACGAAGAACCATATGCTTGATTGCTTTTTAAAAATACATCTGCTTTTTACATGCTCCATCTAACGAAAACCGCTGAACTATTGTTCCCATACTAAGGAAAAAGCTATTAAGTGAAATGACCTTGAAACAACCCCTCCTCATTTAAGTGTGTGATTCCCGGTTGTGTCCAAATCTGCTGCTCTGGAGCCCGGCGTACGCTTGCACCATGATTCAGGATTTGCGTAGTATGGTAATTACAATGAAGCGACTGCCGTCTGACCTTCGCAAACCTTTTACAGGGGAACCAGACCAACTGAACCCTGGTTACACGTTTCGAGAAACTATCCGAAACGTGCTGGTTTCCTCACACAAAAATTCTGTAAGCAACCAGGAGGCTTTTATGTAACTCTAAAAGACCAAAACCTTGCACGATGTAAACTAAACCCAGCGGTATCTATTGATAAAATTAGGGATCAATAGCAAAATTAAGTCCCGAGGTGAATTGAGGGCTGGCGACCAATATTTGATCTTAATTAACCTATTTAATGTCTTACTTTCTTTAACTATTTAAACTGTGTCTACTTTTTTTTGTGGCTAAAGAATCAATCCCAAATAAAACGGTTGAATGTTGTTGACATTAGAACTTTTGAGGCAACTAAATACTGGCCAGATTAAAACACATCATTATTTTTATTTAAAACTAATAATAAAAAATCTTTAATATTATTTTTTACTTTTGTATAAAAACAATAAATATAAATAAATATTTCACAACATCACATACATTGATTTGACTCCGAGATAGGTAGCTCAAGCAACTGTGTTACGGATATCAGAATCAACAGTAGGATTACAAATATATAACATAAATTACTTTTTTTTTTAAACAAATAAAACAAAATGTTGTTTATTAAGAACAGTATTTCGTACCATAATTAGTAAAAATATCACAAAAGTGATAAGTAATTAGGTAAGCGATATTTTCCTAGAAGACAGCATTAGTTTAGGAAATGTACCAGTGAATCGGAATTTTTGTTCGTGCCACGAAAAAATACCTTCCAATTATTTAAAACCATCTGCAATCTAGATAATCTTAAAGCGCATTTCAACCTCAAATGCACACAAACAAGCGCGGTCGATGCCCAATACCGGGTGCTCGCTTGCAGAACTTAATTTCAGTACTTGGCCAGGTTTATCTAGATATCCTTCTGAGACTCGCTGTTTATCTGACCTCGCCGTTTTAGTTATTTACAAAGTTTCCTCGAGCGAAAATGGAGAACTACGTGTATGGAAATCAGGGGCAAGCTCAGCTTGATTTGGAAGTCGGAGTTGATGGTTAAATAAATATTTAGTGGACTAGTTTAATGTTACACTAACCCAGGCAAATAGGCTAGTAATGAAGCTGTTTAGCTCTTCCGTTTGTGAAGGCATAGCTTTAGATATTTGTATAGTTTTGCAGTTTACTATTTGTCACGTTTGGGGGTTGGCTCTGGACAATAAAATGTTGAGTACTTGTGTTTGTCTGCGATGGCACAGTGGTTAGTGGGTCGCACTTTAAAGCGACGGCTACGCAAGAGGTCCCGGGTTAGATCCCCGGATCTGGCCAAAAATTTGTGCCTAAGTTTTTGGTAAGAAATAAGTGTCAGCCTGGAGTCTGGAAGTCGGCGGTCATGTACCCCCGTGCCTAGGAAAGCACGTTAAGTCGTTGGTCCTGCGCCCAATCCCTCTCCGGTCGTGTCACGCTGGTGTTTTTTTTTTTTTTTTATGATATAGGTGGCAGACGAGCAGACGGATCACCTGATAGTAAGCGATTACCGCCGCCCATGGACGCCTGCAACACCAGTGGTGTCACAAGTGCGCTGCTTACCTTTTAACCCCCATTCCCCTGGATTGGGTCTCCGGTACCCTCACTCACGCAGCGAAACACAGCGCATGCACTGCTTCACGCCGGTTTTCTGTGAGGACGTGGTATTACTCCGGTCGAGCCGGCCCATTCATGCCGAAGCGTGGCTCTCCCACTGTTAAAAACATTGTCCTACCGGAATATGAATAAGGGAATAGAGAGTGCACTTGTGTTTACGCACACACTTGAGCACTATAATATAGCCTGCATACGTCGCTGACTGTTGAGATTTGCCGCCTTAGTCGTATTCGGTTGGATATTATTATCACTTGTGTTTGTCATTATCATTCTCATCTAGTTGCCTCCAAAGCTGTCGCTTTGTAGTCCAGGGTACGCTTAGACCATGATTCAGGATTTAGTGAGTCTGGTAATTATAAGAGACTGCCGTCTGACCTTCACAACCTTTAGACAAGGGAACCCAACCAACTGGACCACGGTTACACGTTTAGAATCACTATCTCAAATATTTGTAGGTATCTACAATTTTGATTGAGAAACTACCCGAGATATGCAGGTTCCTAACGATGTTTTCTCTCAAAATCAAAAAATCTAAATCAAATAATTCTTTATTTGCATAGGCTTGTACACAGCACTTACAAATCGTCATACATTTGAATGACTTAAAACTATCTATACTTATGTATAATTTACATGTTAATACATAAATATGTTGATACATAAAATATACTAAAGAAATAAATAAACATAATGCGATTCTACCACCGGCTAGGAAAGTTGTTTCTGGTCGAGAAGATCCGGCAAGAAACTCGCCAGTTACTCTTTTTAATCGCCAAACTTTCATACAATGTTTTGTCATCATCATACCAAGCCAAACAGTTCAATTGTTACACAAAATAAAATAAAGGAAATATTAATAAAATAAATATTATGAGGTAAACCGAAGCAGACCAGTCCCCAAAGGTGGCACCTGTTCACAAGTATGACGTATGTGTCAGCCATCATTTCACTCGACCATATTAGAGGGAATGTAATGACCCGCCACATAGCGCCACCACCTCAGAGACATTTGAGTGAGCATGACTACTTAGGTTCCCCTCATACTCACCGCCGAGCTAATGATAGAAATGTGCACATAAATTTGTGAAATCCAGAGGTGCATGTTTGGATTCAAAACACGACCCCCTATATGAAAGGCGCGTTCTTATCCACTGAGGTACGAGTATCATCGCTCTTAATGTAATGTTTCATTAAGTATTTATGATTAATTGTGGTTTATATTACTCGAGTCATCACTCAATTTTGTAAAATCTAGCAACGCAATAGGCTAATGATAAAGAGATTTAGGCTCTTAGTACACCTCTGCTGCGAATTTGTAACAGTAGAATTTGCTTTGATTACGTCATGCCATCATGTGGTTTAGCTAATTAGGAAAGCTAAGTAGGTAAGAAAGGTACACTAGCGGAAATGCCTGTGCTGATATTCCTAGAATTCGATATATTTCCCCTAGCGGTTTTGCCAATATGTATTCTGTCTACACAACTTAGTAAAATCTAATTTTAAGATCAAATATTCAATTAAAGACAACCCTACTTTATTGATTTTAAGAGCCTATTCTGAATAGTCCAAGGTACCGATGGAGAGACGAGGTCGAAAAGGATTTGCGTACACTTCTGGCGGATGACTGGCAGGAGGTGGCGCAAGACCGGCCTAGATGAATACTCTTATTATCGGAGGCCAAGGCTCACTTTAGGTCGCTGCGCCAACCTAGTTAGTTATTCTGAATAATATCTGGGACCAGTTTTATCTATTGTTATCACCGCTGTGCTACATATCAGTCCCAAACTCTGCACTTTTCAAAATGTGTTTTAATGCTGCTTTAACCCTTGAGCCATTTCTAATTGACGAAGCCAGGCAATCGCGAATCACAATCTCTAGAGGCTAAAAGTATCAAGATAACAAAAAATCCGTAATAAAATTTCGCAAATAGACGATAAATCTCATTCGATTTTTAATGCATCGGCAATAAAAGAGCGAATTGCGTCTGGTTCCGCCCCTCCCTGATTCCGCCCTCTGATTGGGCAATCAGCGGGATTTATTCGATTCATTAGCTGTTATCGATAGTGGGGATTGAATAATTTTTCAATTCGACCGCTGAATCGATTGTACTGTCGCAGTATTTGGGATGTAGTAATTTTGAGGTTGGTGGTCTTGCCAGATTTTTTTCAGATTCAACAATAATTACAGTAAACGTGTGTACGAGTGGAGATTGTACAGCCTTTTGTTAGTTTAACGTGACACACTGTGCAGTTGTGAGTAGTAGGTACTCGAAGTAGTAGTTAATTGGTGGACGTAGTCACCGAAAGTAAAGTTGAAAGAGTAAAAAAACGTATATTATAGAATTAAGTAAAAGTTACAACTTAAAGTTGAATGCTAATCTAAATCCACCCGTTTAGTTGCGGTTATAAGAATGCATACTGTTATGGTATTTGTAAAGTTATTTTAATGTATTTAAGCGAAAACGTAATTTTGGGCGCGGCATATACGTCTACTGTATACATGCATGCTGGTAAGTGAACCTTTAAATAAATGTTTCACAACATCACATACATTGATCTGACTCCGAGATAGGTAGCTCAAGCACCTGTGTTACGAATACAACAGTGGGATTACAAATATATACATATAATACTTTTCTTTTGTAAATACATACTTATAATAAATAGATAACGCCCAGACCAATACAAACAGAGATGTTCATGCACACAAATGTTTGTACTGTGCGGGATCGAACCCGCAACCCTTGCACCAAAGGCAGCGTTCACTACCACTGTTCCAAACGAACCGTACAGTTTGTTCGTGTCACAAGTGTGGCACGAACGAACAGGACTCGGGCTCAGGACCAACGGCTTAACGTGCTTTCCGAGGCACGGGGGTAGAAAGGTCTCCGGCCTGACACATAGAATTTCTTAACAGATGCAAATTTTAGCCCGACCCGGAGATCGAATCCGAACCCAAGCGCAGCCGTCGCTTTCAAGTGCAACGTATTACCCTCTGCGCCAACGAGGCAGTCGGTAGGCAGCTTTCACACAATAGTGAGATAGTAGTACACAATGATATACCTACAAACTAAAAGTTTCCGAAGATCGTTCCTATATTTTTCCAATACTTATCTTAATATTTGTTGCGAACATTTTTTTATCGCTGGATACTTTTTATTCATCTCCGTTGGGAATCACACACACATCAACCTAGCTTTTACTTTGATACATCACAGCGGAGATTACTTCGGAAAATATCAGGATTAAAGGTACAAGAAAATTCCTTTTTCAAATTATTCATGTCTTTGGATCCTTTAGGCACGCTTCGGCATGACTGGGCAGGCTCGTACGGTGTGATACCACGGTCTCACAGAAAACCGACGTGAAGCAGCCCTGTGCTGTGTTTCGCTGTGTGAGTGAGGGTGCCAGAGGCCTAGTCTGGGGGAAAGGGGGGTTTAAAGGTTGGCAGCGCACCTGCGACTCCACTGCTGTCGTGGGTGTCCATGGGCGGCGGCAATCGCTTACCATCAGGTAATCCGTCAGCTCATCTGCCACCTATCATTAAAAAAAAATGCGCCAAATGTCAAAACCAACCAAAATGACTTAGCCTCGATTAGACCAATCTTTATTCTCAGACAAATCTATGGCATACCGCCAGATTTGTAAGGAATGATAGCTATACCATAGATTTAGTATCCGAATAAGGTTAGCCGAATCGGCCCTTACTTATTGATATCTCACTCGCCACAAAAGCTGTAAGTACAATATTATTCATTTGAGGTTACATGTTTGTAATCAACTTTATACCTTTTTCGATATCGACGTAAAAATAATGTGCAGTAGACGTGTGTAACTCTTCGCGGAATCCACTTAGTGATCCGACTCAGCCAAATGATACATTGTTCCAAATCTCTAATGTTCGCTCCGAATGTTTCATTTGACTCAAATGGATCTTGAGTCCGAGTGAGCCGAATGATCCGAATGAACTGAGTGATCCGAGTGAGCCGAATGATTGGAATGAACCGAGTGAGCGGAATTATCCAAATAAGCTGAATGATCCGAGTGAACCGAATGATCCGATTAAATCACGTATCTATTTGAGAGTTTATGTTTCAAATCTCTAATGTTCGCTCCAAATGTTTCATTCGACTCAACTGGATCTTGAGTCCGAGTGAGCCGAATGAACTGAGTGATCCGAGTGAGCCGAATGATCGGAATGATCCGAGTGAGCGGAATGATCCGAATAAACTGAATGATTCAAGTGAGCCGAATGATGTGTTTAAATCAATTAATAACGTATCTATTTGGGAGTTGATGTTCCAAATGATTCAAATGAAGCGTTTCACTGTTCCGCATCATTGTCCTGATCTAGACGCAAATGTGCCAATCTTTTGAAAGATACTTTTTTGCCAGATCTAAATTGTGCAGTTGAAATTAAAACTGACTTTTCATCACTCCGGTCGAGCTGGCCCATTCATGCCGAAGCGTGGCTCTCCCATGGTTTGTGAAGTAACTAAAACGTTGGTATTTCCAACTGATAGTCGCAACCCTACCGTCCATCATTGCCAATGTTTTTGCGTTGTGACGGCACGTAATACATTGGACACGCGGGTGTAATGAAAACGAACGGACACGCTGTCATGCCGTGTTGTTTGTTCAATTGGACACTTACGTCAAATAGTTGGAAGTCCTATAGTGCAGTTTATAACCAAATTGTCGGTATTACTACAGCAGCAAGACTTATAATATTTCTACGAAAGCGTCGATCCAGCCTCATAAGCGGAAACCTTAGGTTACCAAAACAGTGTATCTGCAAGGTGTTTCCGCAAACATTTACAACCCTTTAACTACATCTTCTACTAACCATTTTGAACAGCTTTTGTTCTACTACTATTGGAAATATGTCGAAATTTTTATCGACTCCTGCCTGATACAAAATGAACAAGTCTTGGGACCGGTATTGCATGAAGAGTAGTTTTTTTCCAGAACAAGATTAAATGTTGTTCAGAATAGTTGGAAGTGGAAGCTAAAAGGTCTTAAATGTTGACCGATACACCCTGTATGCTAGTTTCCGTGTGCGCGGGGATGACTAGTGAACACTAGAAAACAGTGTTGACAGTATCTGACCCTTGAGATTGGGTAACTATAACACATGCCGAGCTTATTTTTACTCTTCAGTGTCACTTACTTACAGTTACAGCCCTAGCGTTCCTTACTTGCCAGGGCTTTTTTGAGATATTTTGACATATTACATACATACTTGACGTTTTACGATAGATAGATAGATAGATACTATTTATTGCACAACATACAAAACTTAAAAGCTAGGTATACAGAGATACAATGTACAATTTAGGCGGTCTTATCGCTGGGAGCGATCTCTACCAGACAACCTTCAGATAAAGGACATTAGGTGCAAACCGATTAACATATTAAGATATTACAAAAATAAATGAAAAACGACATACTTATATATTTTTTAACAAAATCAGCAGCGAGTATATGTAAAATTTGAAAAAAGTAACAAATAATAAGCGCTATACGTACGTAAGAGGATGTTATAATTTTATTTGCCGTTTAAAAGATAGGATAGATACATAAAATTAATTAAATATTTGGATGATTATTGAAAACAACGACAACCGATGGGGTAAACGATGTCTAAGTTAACGAAACGAAAAAAAACGCTTTAAGTCTACGAGTAGTACCTATTTCAAACAATATTACAAAGTAACTACTAATTTAAATTCCATTTATACATTTTGGAAGTGGAAACCAGGTAAGTGTTCTCCTAATTCATAGGAAAGTGTAATTTTAAGTGTAAAATTTTGAAATTAATAGATATGAAAACCTATCTGGAACCTTTACCTACTAAAACTACAATAAGAAGCAAGTCTCTTTAATCACTTGACATTGGCCAATTGTGTCAAAAGCATTTACCTAGAAGAAGATTACAGTTTTAATATTTTTTAACTATGACATCCCAGCATCACAGCCCAGCATTGAAGCCATAAATCTCGTAAATAATTTCCGTAGCACGTGTCGTATGTTATTACTTTATTTTAAACTTCGAGCCTGCCCTATTAAAAGTCGCTCACCGCGGGATTTCAGGTAAGCTGATAGGAACCGTGGTATTAAGGTGACGGGTAGGGCACACTAGCGACGCCAATCTATTTTAATTCTTACCTACTAAACCGGATGTATTTTAAACAATTTCGGGGTTACAACCTCTCGTAGGCTCGTAGGGCGTAGGTCCAACGACTGAACGTGCTTTCTGAGGCACGTGGGTACAAGAGCGAACATCCGTCTCCGGGCTGGAACTAAGAATTTCTTACCGAAAATCTTAGGTACATACTTTTTGGGCCGGACCCGGGGATCGAACCCGGTACCTCTTGCCGTCGCTATTAAATGTGTCCCACGTTTAGTGGCCACCGAGGCAGTCAAGTACCTAATGTACAATGACCCAATGTAAATGTAGTGAGAGCCATGGTATCTTAGTGGATAAGAGATTATTCCCTTTATACGGGGGTCGTTAGGTTTGAATCTGAGCATGCACCTCTGGTTTCCACAAATCTATGATCGTTATTTATTAGAAGCTTCGCGGTGACGGAAGACATCATGAGCAAATATAATGAGCAAATTTCCGATAGATACACAAAATTGTGGATACCCACACACAGTTATGGATGAGGCAAATACCTAAATCTGGGAGACCATGGTCTATCTCCGAGATCGAATCCGAAATGAGGTGATCCGGCAGAGAACGACATTGCTCATCGGATACAAGCTTAAGTGGCAGTGGGCTGGCCATATTAGCCGCAGAACCGATATCTGGGTAAAACGTGTTCTAGAGTGGAACCGCGTCTTGGCAAACGTAATGTGGGACCCTCCGGCTGGTGGGGGACGATCTAGCGCGGATGCAGGCAAGAGCTGGATGCGAGAAGCCATGGGTAGATCACATTGGAGATAATTGGAGAGGCCTACGTCCACAGTGACTGCGATAGGCTGTGATGATGATGATATGTCGACTTCGTCTAGTTTCCGGAGTCTAAGAGTTGCAAAGGTCAGCAGTCATTTCATTCATTGTTAAATACCAGACTTCCCGTACCCCGAAGCCACTTAACGCTTGAACGATCAAGCGATGTCAAAACGGTTACAGTTCAATCACGTTTATTTGGCACGTGGCAAACGTCCAAACTAATGCTGTTTTGACGTTTGCGCATAGAAAAAACGTTTTACAACGCCCCCCTGACAAAGTGACCGAAGTGCCTTCTGATCGTGGTCGCACTTTAAATCCAAGTGACACGATGTTACTTATCAGTTTAGACAATGTTAACCGAATAATCGTGTCACTGGGTCCGCTTTCCACTTGTTCGGGTTTACGTTCCCTAACCATAAACGAACCTGGCTGTACCCGATATCGAAGTGTTCTGGCTGAGTGGATTTCATCGCCATGTTACTAGCATGTAACCACCGATATGTGACGCGGATAATTTGGTTTCTAGTTACGGTTTGGGTTTAGTAAGCATTAGTGAACATTTTAATGATGTGCTTTTAATTGGTGTTCAGTTATACCTATCGATTTACATTGAACATAACTACGTAATAGATAGACAGAACGTCTGCTTTCTACATTTTTTGTTGATGTCGGTGGCAAACAAGAGTGCAGCTCGCAATAGTAAGCGATTATTGCTTCCTATGGACGTCTGCAACTCCAGAGGACCTGCATGCGCACTACCGACCCCGTGAAAATCTTAACACTCCTTTTTGAAGAACCTCATGCTGTATTTCCTCGGGAAATCCTCTGATGGCAGCTCATTCCACAGCCACACACATTTCATCCTAAATACTTATATGCGCGCACTCACACATGTGCGCATACAGTAATCTCGGCGTGGTTCGGCGTGAGAAAGAGACACGATACGATATACTGCCTAGAGATCAACGAACACTTTGATATCAATGTCTTATCGATCTTTTGTGTATATTAATTGTGATAAATTGCTAACAATGAGCCACTTAAGAAGGCTCAAAGTCCCGCAGAGAGCAATGGAATGACGAGATCCGCAGGAGAAACCACTTCAAAGACATAGCCCAAAAAATTGCATGCCTCAAGTGATTGCGAGGAGATCAGACGGCCGATAGGGCAAAAAGGTCCTCGAGTGGAGGCCGCGTATAGGAGGTCGAAGCCGTAGCAGGACCCCCACGAGGTGGACCGACGATCTGATGAAGGTTGCGGGAATCCCTTGGATGCGGGCGGCACAGCACCGATCTGTGTGGAGATCATTGGGGGAGGCCTATGTCCAGCAATGGACGTTTGTTGGATGAATGATGATAATTGGTAAACGAGTTTTACACCATCAACAGTAAAAATATTAATCAAAAATTTTCGTGAAAAGTACCAATAATTTATTAATCATCAAACGAACTCATGTCAAACTCATCAAAGCCTTTTAATAACAAAAATTACTCATTCAACAAACGTCTACGAAAACGTGTCTCTAAAAAACCGGTTAAGTGCTGATTGAAATCGCGTACCGAAGGTTCCGTACTTTGATGTGTTAGCCAGAGTAAAATCGTCTGTCTACAACACGAGCCTAGTTTGCTTACTATTTTGCGTATAGACGCAAAACCCTAGTAACCGATTGTCATTCCATCCCCATCAACTCGATGGATGGTGGTCTAATACTGTGCGTATCTCGCGGAACTTTCTACCAAGTACCTCAGTTCTGTGGAACGGTTTGGCTGCAGGAATATTTCCCGACGGAATAGAAGAGCACGTACTCTTTAAAAAGTCCGGCCATACATCTTTCTGGTCTCGCGGATGTTAATGGGCGGCGTGGATTACTTTCCATCAGATGTCTCGCTTCCTCTTTTGTCGCCTCTAGAATATACAAAAAAAGATTCTCAGCGTTAGATTTGCGCGTACTTTGGCACTGATATTTGTTAATTAATTATTGCTATTACAACTGTAATCCTACTCAGAATGTGTTTCATTATTAATAGTAGATACTAGATGTAAATGAATGAAAAAAAAATATTGACTGTGACAACATTAACGAAACAGAGAGTTACATGATAGAACAGATGAGAACAAAGAACAAGTTTACAATATTTGACGACCCGTTTGGATCAGTGGTAATGAACTCTACCACTGATCCAAACTGGTGCAGGCTCTGGTGCAAGGGTTGCGGGTTCGATTCCCGCACAGTACAAACATTTGTGTGCATGAACATGTCTGTTTGTATTGGTCTGGGTGTTTTCTATGTATTATAAGTACGTATTTACAACAGAAAAGTGTTACATGTATATATTTGTAATTCTGCTGTTGGTTCTGATATCAGTAACACAGGTGCTTAAGCTACGTATCTCGGAGTCAAATCAATGTATGTGATCTTGTGAAAGATTTATTTATTATAATTTAGTATAATACAAAGGTCGCGGGAATCCATTGGATGCGGGCGGCGCAGGACCAGGACAGGAGGAGATCATTGGGGGAGGCCTATGTCCAGCAGTGCACGTCTATTGGCTGAAATGGTGATGATGACAATACAACAGGTACATATGACACGACTTGGATACAGATAAGTTAAAGTAGCAGATAAAATAGGCAGTGTGAGTGTGTGTAGTGTAAATAATTATTTCGTAAATGCTTAGTACAAAGGAATCGGAAACCAAGAAAATAGAAATTAAGAGTATGACTACAATTCAATTTGTTAATACATTTTACAAAAAAAAAAGTAATTCTTTAGAAAAGGATTTAATTTTTTGAGGTGCGGATCCGGAAAAACCAGATAATCCTACAATTTGTATCCCCTGAACAGAATGCCCCGGGATGTTTCCAACTTTTTAATTTGCGAAGCGAAAGAGTTAATCAACTCCTTTACACTTGTTTATTAAAGAAGCGTAAAGGAAAATTGGGAGCGGGCGTAATTCTTTTACTCAACAAATCCAGTGTGAGAATATTACTGGCAAGATTTAGGGAGATGTTCGATCGCTCTTTTTTGGGAATCAGAGGTTCTCAATGTTCTTTATTTGAAAGATGTGGAAGTGAATGTGGAAGATTTTTTTTCTTTTTTAGTTTCGGGCTCGCAGGACTACTTTCTTCGTCTGTCTTTTTTCACCTGTCTTTGATCTGTACATCTAAAATTAACATTATAATGTTTCTACTCAGAATAAAACGGTATAATCATATCATAATTGTACAATGTTATTTTTTAAGTAGAATTAGCCAAATAATTGTAAAAAGGAACCAAACTCATTCAACACTAAAGCATTCCATTTTGCCTATAAAATTTATTTAGCTAAAGTGGCAGATGAGCAGATGGATCTGATGATAATTGGTAAGGGACAGAAATATATATCACCTAGTGGCGATCGATTGCTGCTGCCCACTTATCCCCATAACCTCAGAAGTCATTAGTTTGCTGCCAACTTTATAACTCCTCTTTATAACTTTTCTCCCAATTTGGCCCACGGTACACTTAAACACAGCACAGGTGCTACTTTATGCCGGGTTTCTGTAAGGTCGTGATAACACTTCGTTTCAGATGGTCTATTCTCACCGAAATATATCTCTCCGTTAATTCAAATTAAGGTGACGGGAAGGGCACACTAGCGACGCCAATCCAATTTTTAGCTACTAAACCGGATCTATTTTAAACAATTTCGGGGTTACAACCTGAAAAATTTTGGTTCCAACGCGTACGCGAAAAACTTTTCACGTACAATAACGGACCCAACATTTGTGCATGGTTATTTAATAAATAGTATAAGTGTTTGCCGAGAGGTTGTAACCCCGAAATTGTTTAAAATAGATCCGGTTTAGTAACTAAAAATTAATATCGATGGGCGTCGCTAGTGTGCCCTACCCGTCACCTTAATATCAGCTGTAAACGTTTTTATAGCTTTATCAATAACTTGGTGATACTAGCGAGGAAATTGCGGGAGAAAAAAAAATTACCTCAATGTACCTTTGATCCGTACTTTGAGAATTCATGCTTATAATGAATGAAGTCTGGTACACCTTGCGGCCTTTAAAATAATTTAATTAAGAAATTTCGGCGTTGATTAAACTGCGAAGGCTCTTAATAAACAACCGACCGTATGATGTCCAATAACCTTGTTTTACGGCCCAGCTTTAAAAGTACCACGTTATGACGTCATATTTCATCTTGTGTAATGGATCGTATATCAACGAAATAAAATGTGGATTGCTGCCTTAATTTTGGTGATCATGTTTTCGCTTCGGCTCAGATGGCAGACAATGCCTATTGTGTTTACTTTATCTTTATAGGCAATAACTACAGAACTTTATTATTGTGTACAGAGCCTCAGCAAACTCAATAAAAGAACTAAGAAACAAAGAGTAGATAGAAAATAATTATTAATAGACTACATAATTGAAGAAGTTTTGTTTATCTATGTAGACTTGGACAAGTTAGTTGTTGTGGGGAAGGTCAATAGTAAAAGACGAAGAGGCCGTTCACCTCTTTGTTGGTGAGACCAAACAAGGGATGTAATCGGACTCGCTTCGCGATTACCCTAAGACATTTCGATAAAGGCATTTCAAGAAAGGCACGACCTTCAGCAATGAAAAAAGCGACGAAGAAGTAAAATAGATATTCTTGGTCACAGAAAAGTTTAGAGACAAATGGTCACAAGCAAGCAAGCTAATCTTGGCCGTGTGGTCCCGGCAGAGTAGAATAGGCCACCTTCACTCTTACCGAGGTGTCGTAAAAGGCGACTAAATTAAAGCTGCTGGCATGATCATCAGCACCCAGAGAAGGAAAACTCTGCATTTCAAAACCCTCGCCAACCCGTCTGCCAAGCGTGGTGAGTATGGCAATTACCCCTCATGTGATTGAGGGAGGCCCGTGCCCCAGCAGTGGGGACTTAAATGGGCTGATGATGATGAAATAAAATCTCAATCTCTCTATTTCAGACTACTTTGGGTGTAAAGGAGAAAATAATAAGTTACTAAAACTCCTTTAAGGTTGTCCCCGGCAGAGTAGAATAGGCCACCCTCACTCTTACCGAGGTGTCGTAAAGGCGACTAAGGTAAAGCTGCTGGCCATGATCTCAGCAAGAAGGAAAACCTGCATTTCAAAACCCTACCTGTCGGTAGGCACAAATTCGGAGTTACAATCTCTCGGCAAACACCTATACTATTTAACTTTTATTTATTAGTCACTTTTATATGCAAAAAGTCACCAAGCTTTAATTTTATTTTGATTTAAGACTTGATTTCAAAGTTAATTATTAAATATTAAATTAAGATCAGATATTATTATATTATCGGGAGCAGTGGCGTGCATTAGGGGAGACCTATGTCCAGCAGTGATGATGATTTTTGTATTTGTGAGTAGTAAGAGAGAGAGAGAGAGAGAGAGAGAGAGTATAGTAGTAACATTAATAGTTACAATACATAATTTAAAAATAGTATAGAAACTACAGCTTCTAAGAAAATTGCCGTTTTGTATGGCGATTTTCTAAGAAAATGTTATTTCTTGTAATTTTATCTCTAATTTTATTTTTCTTTTATCTCAGAGTAATTGAAGTAATGTGGTCGTGGCCGTGTGGTCCCCGGCAGAGTAGAATAGGCCACCCTCACTCTTACCGAGGTGTCGTAAAAGGCGACTAAGGTAACGCTGCTGGCATGATCATCAGCACCCAGAGAAGGAAAACTCTGCATTTATATCAAAACCCTCGCAACCCGTCTGCCATGCGTGAGTATGGCAATTACCCCTCATGTGATTGAGGGAGGCCCGTGCCCCAGCAGTGGGGACTTAAATGGGCTGATGATGATGAAATAAAATCTCAATCTCTCTATTTCAGACTACTTTGGGTGTAAAGGAGAAAATAATAAGTTACTAAAACTCCTTTAAGGTTGTCCCCGGCAGAGTAGAATAGGCCACCCTCACTCTTACCGAGGTGTCGTAAAAGGCGACTAAGGTAAAGCTGCTGGCATGATCATCAGCACCCAGAGAAGGAAAACTCTGCATTTCAAAACCCTACCTGTCGGTAGGGCACACTAGCGACGCCAATCGATTTTAATTTGTAGCTACTAAACCGGATCAATTTTAAACAAATTCGGAGTTACAATCTCTCGGCAAACACCTATACTATTTAACTTTTATTTATTAGTCACCTCAATATGCAAAAAGTCACCATGCTTTAATTTTATTTTGATTTAAGACTTGATTTCAAAGTTAATTATTAAATATTAAATTAAGATCAGATATTATTATATTATCGGGAGCAGTGGCGTGCATTAGGGGAGACCTATGTCCAGCAGTGATGATGATTTTTGTATTTGTGAGTAGTAAGAGAGAGAGAGAGAGAGAGAGAGAGAGTATAGTAGTAACATTAATAGTTACAATACATAATTTAAAAATAGTATAGAAACTACAGCTTCTAAGAAAATTGCCGTTTTGTATGGCGATTTTCTAAGAAAATGTTATTTCTTGTAATTTTATCTCTAATTTTATTTTTCTTTTATCTCAGAGTAATTGAAGTAATGTGGTCGTGGCCGTGTGGTCCCCGGCAGAGTAGAATAGGCCACCCTCACTCTTACCGAGGTGTCGTAAAAGGCGACTAAGGTAAAGCTGCTGGCATGATCATCAGCACCCAGAGAAGGAAAACTCTGCATTTATATCAAAACCCTCGCCAACCCGTCTGCCATGCGTGAGTATGGCAATTACCCCTCATGTGATTGAGGGAGGCCCGTGCCCCAGCAGTGGGGACTTAACTGACTTAAATGGGCTGAATATGAATTGAAGTAATGTAAGAGTAATTGTAATAATTAAAACTTTCTATTCTATGTTATCTATTCATGCGTAATGTAACTTTTCTAGTGAATATAACTCTGAAATTGATATCACAAGCATAGATACCTATTTTTATTACCTATACACGTAATTGTTAACCGACTTCAAGACCAATAGAGGGAGGTTATCATTTTAACTGTATATTTTTATGTGGTATATTTCTGTGCATCATGTGAAAAGTGGTACAAGTTGACTTATATCAAATTTGATTTTCTTCTTGCTACTTCATCACAAAAAATCCTCTATCCTACTGTCTGATCGGACATGCAAAAAAATCCTCCATTTTTCCATCTGATCAGATAGAATAATAGAGGATTTTTTGTGATGAAGTAGCAAGAAGGAAATCAAATTCGATATGTCGACTTGTACCACTTTTCATTATATGCACAGATTTGTACCTCGACTTGTGTGAGCGATGGTAGCTCAAGGGATACGAACGCGCCTTCCACGCAGGTAAGTAGTCGAGGTTTGAATCCGAGCACACACCGATGGTTTTTTCGAATCTATGTACGTATTTCTACCATTACCATCTGCTCGGCGGTGGGGGAAAACATCGTGAGGAATCCTGCATGTTTCGGAAAAAGTTTCTGTAATGTAACCATGATTTAGTTGGTCTGGTTCCCCTGTTAAAGGGTTGCGAAGGTCAGACGGCAGTCGCTTCATTGTAATTACCAGACCCCCAATCCTGAATCCTGGTCTAAGCGTACCCTGGGCTCCAGAGCGACAGCTTTGGACGCAACCGGGAATTACATGCTAAAATGAAGAAGAAGAAGAGATTTGTACCTCGACTTCTTCGTGAATTCAGATCCAAATATGTTTATATGTTGAAAAATTGTGTAAAGTTTTTGTCCACAAATGGGTTTCCTTCACTTGATCTGCTACTGCAGTTCAAAAAAACCGTATTATTTCTTACCATGGTCAGCCATATTCATTAAGTGGATAATATTTTTTTTTCTTTTTGATTTTTTTTTAATTATTTCTATTTTTAAACACATTACACACAGCTATTTTTTTGTGAACATAGCACCAAACACAACCTATAGTCCATACAGTATCTGGAGGTGAATAGGACAGTTCAAACATTTCGTATGATGCATCCAACTTTCTACAAATAAAAATATTAAGTTGTAAAAATTATTAACTTTTGTGTTCTTCCAAAATAACAAGTATCAATATTTCTCAATGAATCTGAACAAACACTAAAAAATAGTAATTACCAATGTAAAAAATATCTTATGAATTACATAATGCGCTAATTGGATTTTTTGCTCATAAGTATTGACACAAACAATCGCAATAAAGCAGTAATCGGTATGTTACCATCGAATCACGATTATTGTCTCGCGCAAAATATGTGCGCATCATCATCATCAGCCCATTTAAGTCCCCACTGCTGGGGCACGGGCCTCCCTCAATCACATGAGGGGTAATTGCCATACTCACCACGCTTGGCAGACGGGTTGGCGAGGGTTTTGATATAAATGCAGAGTTTTCCTTCTCTGGGTGCTGATGATCATGCCAGCAGCTTTACCTTAGTCGCCTTTGACGACACCTCGGTAAAAGTGAGGGTGGCCTATTCTACTCTGCCGGGGACCACACGGCCTATATATATATTTAATGCATTTTATGTGCGCATAGAATGCATTAAAGACCAAGAACTAGTATTTTTTCTTGATGACGAACTCTTGTTTAAATAAATAAATGGGATATCATATAGTGATAGATCTAGCATAGTAAGACACCTTTATTTGCTTTATATCTAAATGAAGCCGTCAGGTTAATCGAATTATTTGAGTTTACGGCCGTAAAGACATTGTACGTTATTAATTGGCATTGCCAGTTTGCTTGGGAGGTCGTTGCAAGATTGGTGGGTAGGGATGCGAATTTAGTATGCGATAATAACGATGTTTCGATATTTAGCGACTTGCTACCATCTATAGTCATACTCATTTTCTCGTCCTACATCCTCACAACAGCATCGCATCACGGTTTTTGACGTTAACATAAAAGTGATACTTAGCTTTTTCTTTTAACCATTTGGGAAAGCATCATTGCCTGTCACCGATTGGAGAATAGGGTGGTAATTAAAACCTTTTAGCTTGGTTTGTAAAGTCAGAGAAAATCATTTTTAAAACATGCTGTAGCGCAATATCTTTTCCGTGTAATTATGAACTTCTTGATAAACGAGTATTATGGGTTTCGTCTTAGTTTTTTATAAGGCGTGATTGTTTGAGCGCAAATTCGTATACAAAAAATATCGCGCACAAAAAAAACCCCATCTTAACGTGTGATTCCCAGTTCCGTCCAAGGCTATCGCTTTGGAGCCTGGGTACACTTAGACCATGATTCAGGATTTGGGGAGTCTGGTAATTACAATGAAACGTCCGCCGACTGATCTTCGCAACCCATTTTCGAACTGAATTATGATTACATGAAACTATCAGAAACATGTATCTATCCGAATACAAAGATATATTAATTGTGCGAAATTTATCGATACTTTAACACATCGTCCGTTAGCAGCCCTATCCGCACCGAGATTGGCATCGTAAAACGCGTCGTGGCGCTATGTCTCACTTGCGTGTAATGCTCAATTTACTGCTGAGTGAAGGCCTAATTTGTCTCTAATGGGTCAAAAGCCATGCATATTTTAAACAAAGGCTGATTGTTACCAGTTTCGTAGGACCTTTGATTGCTATCTATCTTGTAACGTCAGCCATTTAGAAGTGTTAACTTTTTGAACTTGTAAAAAGCGTAGTACTATATCTTAAGCAATCTTTATTGAAGATTCGTTTATTTGTCTCTCAGGAAGTTACCAAGCCGCTTTCATGCGAATGCGACTAGTGGTGCGAGTCCCAGTGGAGCAAAGACAGAATATGTCTTCTAGTTTACGTTTGACTGCCTCATCGCACTTTAAAACGACGGCTGCGCTTGAGGTCCCGGGTTCGATCCCCGGGCCTGGCCATAATTTGTAACTGAGTTTTTTTGTTAAGAATTTCTCAGTGTCAGCCCGGAGTCTGGAAGTTGGTCTTGTAGCCCAGTGCCTCGGACAGCACGTTAAGCCGTTGATCCTGCGCCCGATCCCTCTTCGATCGTGTCACACTGGTGTCTTATCAGAATATGAGGACAAGGAAATATAGAGTGCACTTGTGTTTGCGCTCACACTTGAGCATTATTTAATATCCTGCGCAAGTGTCTTATCGTAGATTGAGATTAGCTGCCTTAGTCGAAATCCGTTGAAGGCCATTATTATTATCCGATACCAAGACTACAGGAAATTTAATCCGAGAGACAACGTGACGCTGATGGGAAAATCTTTCGGCTGTAGGATTGCAATGGATCTGGAAGTTACAATATATCCAATGGAATCGACGTACTTTATGGAAATAACTCCTAAGATAAAAGTGTTATTGGACCAATCGATCAGTTATACATGTATCCAGCAGATGAAACCAGAAACAACAAAAATATATAGATATAGGTAGAGTATGTAATAATCATTACTATTTTTTATATTATAAGTAATATTGTTATAAGATACAATGATAAAAGCCCCTAACTAAATAAAGAGAAAAAAAATATAGATACTCAAAACATCATAAACATCTGTAACATCAACATGGGTAAATCAAAAGATTCATAGTCGAATAAAACATTCAAACTGTCACATGACGAGATCATAAATCATACAAAAACATAAAGACACTAGGCCTACATTAATAACATTCTCTTGACGAGCCATCTCCGTAAGCTTCATAACGGCCTTTCCAAACCGTAACATATTCGCATTTCACGAACATCATAAACGTCAAATATTTTGCAGAATCTTTTTCCCATTTCCCTTATTACATTGGAGTAACATAAAACACGGCGGATATGTTATTATGAACTCAATATCGAGTTTACTCGCGAGAGACGTCTAAAGCAAACATTAACGACACGTGGCATGCATAAGATTGTTTATGTCGCACGTGTATTGTGAAAAGCGTCACTGTTTTTTTTATGGTTCCGCACCTTATGGTGAAAACTTTATCATAGGGTAACTTTTTGTCGATTTTAACAAATTTAACAAACTTCACAGTAAAACTTTGTCCTAGTTAATAGGCCATAACATCTTCATGGCGGCAATAGACAAGAGACAAGGATGCTCATAGGAGCGTTAACAGGGCATAATGCAACGAACAAAATACTGATGAAGATGAACATAACATCGAACAGCGACTGCCGAGCATGCAAGGAGGAGACGGAAATCATAGAACATCTTTTATGTGAATGCAACTCACTAGCCAGAGGCATTTTTGATGAAAATGAAAAATATTTTATTGCAAATAAACAAATTTTATCTTATTATAGGATCGGAGCCTTTTAAGCGTTAAGCCTGTGCCAGGCAGCTCCGTCCTCTATCTCTTAACTAACTTATGCTATAAATAAGAACTATGTGCGTGCATGTACGTGCGAGCACGTACGAGCACGTGCAGGCACGCATGTAGGTACTGCCAATTATGTGTTTATGTGAGAATGTGTCTTCCTCGTAACGCTTATCCTGAACCAGGAAACTATAGGCACTTCAATCCGAAAGACATCGTGACGCTGATGAAACGCATCTTTCGTAAGTAGGAGTACAAAGGATAGGAAGGGAGGTACAAAAGATCCTTTAAGGACGAACAGCCCCTTAAAATGGCTCCTTACAGACAAGATAAGACAAGACTGACCAGATGGCGCAATTGATAATGACCCTGTTTCTTACGCCAAAGGTTGTGTTTGTTAAGTGTCTGGGTGTAATATATGTATTTAAGTAAATATTTGTGTTCCTCTGTTGCCTGATATCTGTAACACAAGTGCTTAAGCTGCTTAGTACGGAATCAGGTCAACGTATGAGATGTTGTGAGGATTATTATTATTAAGATATGATAATAGGCAAAAGCTTAGTGAAAAGCAACCTACACCTTTTGAACGGAAGGGTCGTGGCTACAAAATCAAGCACAAAACTCGATTTTTTTCAAATCTATGGGCGTATTAGGTACTATACTTATTAGATTGGCGCTGAGGGAACAATTGAGAGAACCTGCACGTTGCGAAAGTTTATCAAAATATGGATTTCTCAAAATTTTGGAGGTACTGATTCTGAGAATGTTCATTATATCTGTGAGTTACGAAAAACAAATGACGTAGCTTCATTATAATTACTAGAATAACCAAAAGCATGGGCACCTGGAACAAACTATGGATTTAGACCCATCTACAACAACATCTGGGCCTCTTTAACGCTATAGTGAATAGGACCAGCATGGTCTCCATATACCTCATCTTCACATACCATCAACTGTTGCTGGATAAAAAACAAAGATAGCTGTGACCATCACGCTGAGACGACCTATACCAATTTTTAAAATTAGTCTCTTTGGTTACTTCTTATTTCTGTCTCTCGTATAAAATTACAACCTTTCCCAAACATCCTTTTCAAATACTCCCTTTCCAGCCCCGCCCGCTAAACTAACGGCTGAGTAATCAAAAGCTTTGCCTAGGAATTATATTTTTACAATAAACCCGTCTAATGCAAGGGACTAAGGGACAGTGAACGCTCCGGCGGGCCGCGTGGCTCGCCCTAATCGTGTTACACATGGTTAATTATGCACAACCTTTTGTTATTTGACTCAAGGCATAGACTGAAGCGAGTACACCTGAACGTACGTTAACTAACTCGTGATGGCGGACGCGGTCGCGAAATAGGTATCAATTGTATGAATTACGTTATCGTAATTCCCAAGTGTTCATGTACAGTCACGAGCTTTAATTTGGGACCATTTCCGTTAAATGTCGTTAGATCATTCATAATGTAATAAGGTCGTAACTTTAGTGCAATAATATTGAATGTCAAGTTAACACATAACATTTCTTATCTAATCGACCCTTGAAACGACAACCACTTTGCAAAAAGCTATAATTACGGATTTCTAATTACAAATAGGTATTTTTTGTGTCACTCGTATCAGTGACAGTCAAGAACTTTAAATAAAAACAATATTGCGATATACATAGAACACGGGGCCTAAAATTATTCCCCACGTAACAATTACTCGGAAAACATCGATAATGATCGTATGTCCTCGCTCAAATTGACGTTTTTGCACGGTTGCGCCTAGAAAAGTAATGTTTTCGATGGTAAATACTATGACTTTGACACATTAAAAAAATAGCCTTTATTAGCGAAAGTTTGCTACACGACATTCAAACTAAGATAGGTCCCAAATTAAAGCTCGTGACTGTACAAAACGCACGTGCGGTGCGTACGCAAGACGTAATCCACACCTTCGCTTTTTACTTGAACATGGACGAAAATAAATAAAAGCCGCCGCGTGAACTAGTACCCATAGTAAAATTCTCTAGCATCCACTAGGGTTGTTCTAGAGACAGCAAAAAAAAGAGAGAATTTCGTGTTTGTCATACTCGCCCTTATTGTATATTTACACACAACCTTTTGGTATTTGAATCAAGTCATTATCAACAAATAATAGAAAACTGGAGGAACTGGCGTACATGAGTGTTGGTGCCAAAAATGAGTACGGTTTTGCTCATGAATTTATATAACTTGCTTCTATTTAAGTCAGTAAATATATTCGTGGCAATTTTGATGATTTTTAGAACATATTCGTAAGTGCTTAAGCTAGTAACACTTTCGGGTGTTTTATTTTACAGTGGACAATCGAGCAGACAGCACACCTGATGGTAAGTGTAGAGTTGACGTGCTGCATTAAAATGGCTTTTAAGAGATAAGATAATAAGAACTAATATATTCTACACGCTATCCCTTGCAGCTTAGACCATCATACGTTACGGTAGGTAGCGATTATCTAAAGGCCACGTAGAATCGGAAAATTAATTGTGAGAAAAAACGTTGACTAGATTACGAGGGTCCAGTGCGGGAGCTTTGAAGTGATTCTCTGATATAAAATAATTAAGTCAACCGCTACAATTGCTTTAATTTCTCAGGTATTTAATTAAAGCCGTCTTTTCGTTTATGCAAAGCCTTTTGTAGTTAATTATATGTCACGTTTAACTATTTGCAAGCGTTTGTGTAGTGTGGAAAACCTCCCAATCAAGAATATGTTATGTAATTTTTATAGCAATCAGTGAATGACCATATTGTATGTAAGTAATACACAATAAGCCATAAATGGTTCGGGACTCGAACCACGCAGGTTTTTTTTATATTTTTCAGTCTTAATAAATAAATAAATATATATTTTACAACATCACATACATTTGATTGATCTGACTAGGTAGCTCAAGCACCTATGTTACGGATATCAGAGCTAATGGCGGAATTACACATTTAAGCATTTAATACTTTTATAAATACATACTTATAATACAAACACCCAGACCAATACAAACAGACATGGTCATGCACACATATGTTTGTATTGTGCGGGGATCGAACCCGCAACCCTTGCACCAGAGACGGCGTTCACTACCACTGATCCAAACGGGTAAATGTGAAATTCTCTTTTAGTGAGGAAAATGAGCAACAGGGTCATCTATTGTGGTAGTGACCACCACGTGCCCACAGACATCCGCTGATGAAAATGAAATTCAGATCAATGCATCTTTATTATTTTCAGGATCTCCATCCTTCAGGAAGATGTAGGCATGTTTCTGAAAGATTTGAATGCGAATCTTCTCTTCCTCTTTAATCTTAATTCCCTTTCAATCAGGTTGTGATTGGGCCTTCGTTACCCTCACTCACTCTTCGAAATACAGCACATGTTGGCACCTGAAGTGGCCTTCACGCCGATTTTCTAGGAAGCCTGTTTATCACTCCGGTCGAGCCGACCGATTTATGCCGAAGCATCGCTGCCCCAGAATTAATCGGTCGGTTGATGCGGGAATACTGCTCGGCAGTCGATTCTACATGAAGAGGATATATATTGCATTAGAATAATCGATTGATAATGATATATGCTATATATTGCAAGGATTAATTCAGCCATCGTTTGTAGAAGCGATAATATCTGACAGATATATTGGCTATGAGGATTGTATAATAATTATATACCTCTAACATATATACCTAGTATTGTTCATGTAGCAATAGTGATGATAAGTAAATTACACAATTCAAAAAGTATCAGCCTATATACTGTCCCACTGCAGGGCAAAGGCCTCCGTGATAGAAATCAAGTCATCGCAACTATGATGGTCTTATACTTAGTCACCACGCTGCCTAATGCCGATTGGTGATCACAAACCCGAGCTATGTTCGAAAAATTTGAACCATACTTTTGGTTCAACCCGGGAATCGAACCCAGGACCCCAAGATCACGGCCCATTACTCAATCCACTAGATTAACTGCCACACTCAGAGTCGTTGATTAACTAAGGTCCCGGTTCCCAGACTTCATAAAATCGGTAATTCGTTTGTTGGCTTAAGTATTAACATATTTAATAAGATACCACAAAATGTCATTAACCTATCACTAGATAAGTTTAAGTCTCATTTTAAAACCTGCCTCATGAAGAAAGGTTATTATAGTGTACAAGACTATTTAAATGATAAGGATTCTTGGTCATGTTAATTGATTAATCTTTTGAGTTGTTATTCATAGTAGTCTATTAACTTTCATAATTGTATTTTTTTTCTCTTCTCAATTGAAACTCTGTAACATCATCAATATTTGAAAAGAGTAACTACTGAGTTTCTTGCTGGTGTCTTCTCAGTAGAAATCGACATTCCGAACCAGCGATAGATATGTGGACCTAAATTGAATAAAGAATTTTTTATCTTTATCTTTAAGATGACTACTTAAGACAAAATATTGACACTTATTTTGATTCGCATAAAGACTACCGATACTAAAGTTAATGAACATTAGCTTAAACTACGTCTCTGAGTGCGGCTGTAACACCGTAACAGGGCATCGTCGCTGTCATGTCATAGTCATATTTATTTAGATTACAGAATCTAAATTCTAATGCGATAGTGTAACTATCCTTAAAAAATCATCACTTACACATTTAAATGTAATCTAATTAAGTATCCGTAAGTAAGTGCCGTGTGGTTCCCGGCAGAGTAGAATAGGCCACCCTCACTCTTACCGAGGTGTCGTAAAAGGCGACTAAGGTAAAGCTGCTGGCATGATCATCAGCGCCCAGAGAAGGAAAACTCTGTATTTATATCAAAACCAACCTGTCTGCCAAGCGTGGTGAGTATGGAAAATACCCCTCATGTGATTGAGGGAGGCCCGTGCCCCAGCAGTGGGGACTTAAATGGGCTGATGATGATGAATTAAGTATCAAAATGTTTATGCCTTACGAGTAACAAACAGTAAATATTGCCGCTGTTTTAAACTCACTCCGGTAACAACGGATATAATCTTGATGTAAGCATGTATTTGTCTGAAACCCCTTATGCATTGGCGTGATATGCTCTGTTGGTACCTGAGATGCACGACCTATTATTGTTTAAGTAATAGATTTATTGTTACAATTGCCTATATATCTTTTTGTGCTTATTCTAAGCGTAAATGTCTCGTGAGACAATGTAATTTAGATGGCCATGGCACTTCGTTATTGGCCAAGTTTCTAATTTTAGTTTTCAGGCATGATGATTGTAAATATGCTATTGAGTGTCCTTAATAAATTACGGTGCGACATTAAACCAAAAACGAGTGGAATAAGTAAATGCAATGATAGAAGGATTTGCATATTCAACAATACATGAGTTATCCTGGAGCCTAAGGAAAGTGCGTGCTAAAAAAATATCCTCCAACCGATTACGGCTACAGCGGCCAGTCTCAACGATCAACCACGTACGCAGGATATATTATAGTGCTCAAGTGCGTGCGCAAACACAAGTGCACTCATATTCCGATGGGACACCAGCGTGACACGACTGGAAAGGAATGGGCGCAGAACCAACGGCTTAACGTGCTTTCCGAGGCACGGGGGTACAAGACCGCCAACTTCCAGACTGACACTAAGAATTTATTACCAAAAACTCGGGTACACATTTTTGGCCCGACCCGGGGATCGTACGCGGGACCTCTTGTGGAGCCGTCGCTTTAATACTCCGACCCACTAACCGCTACGATACCGAGGTGAATGTCGCAAACAAGTGCTATAATGTTCGTTTAAGTATCAGGTTAACTTTAAATGGTTTATCATAGGTGGCAATAATTGTTAGGTTATCTACAAACATAATTAAATCGGTATAATCGACTAATATGCGCAAGGATGTTTGGGAATCACAAACACGTAATTACTGATGGTTGTAATTGGTCACCTTTCGTTTGAGACCGTCAACCCAAAAATGCCAGCCTGCGTGTGTGTAAAGCAAGCTTAACGATATTCTAATTGGAAGGAAATATAAATATTGGAACGCACGTCACCATTACGTCGGACAAAAACGCAATTTTATTTGAAGCATCCGTTTTGAATCGCAAATGTCAGCCCGGGACTCGCATTAATTCGTCATCTATAGACGGAGCGGTGATCTTCGAGATAACTAGTATTTATACTAATTGCAAAGACTCGTAGCAGACGGTCATTCATTATTAAAGAATAATATATCACAGTTGAGTTGTTCAGAATTAGGAGAGTCTTCAGTGTTCCACTCAAAATTAATAAATATGTCTGTTTGTATTGGTCTGGGTGTTTTCTATAAATTATACGTTTGTATTTAAAAAAGACTCTTACTGAGGTGTCGTAAAAGGCGACTAAGGTAAAGCTGCTGGCATGATCATCAGCACCAAGAGAAGGAAAACTCTGCATTTATATCAAAACCCTCGCCAACCCGTCTGCCAAGCGTGGTGAGTATGGCAATTACCCCTCATGTGATTGAGGGAGGCCCGTGCCCCAGCAGTGGGGACTTAAATTGGCTGACGATGACGATTTAAAAAAGAAAATTATTATATGTATATATTTGTAATCCCACTGTTGATTCTGATATCCGTAACACAGGTGCTTGAGCTACCTATCTCAGAGTCAAATCAATATATGTGATGTTGTGAAAATATTATTATTATTATATCAAATAAAATACACACCATAGACCATATTGACACAGCTACATGAACTACATGGGGCTACAGGAGGTGCTGTAATAAGTGGGGACTCAGGTGTATCTACCTCCTAGAGTGGCCCCGCTGGTAATCAGTTCTGTCCTGATTCCAGCTTCGGTTGGTATTAGGCAGAAACGGTTACCGTGGGGCACGGTTTTCCCCGGGCAACGGCGGGTAGTAATTCATTCGTGGATTGCTACCCGACGGCCAAAGGATGCACAGAATTTCCGGCGGACCAGCCCCGACGCAGTGGATCGCGTGCAGCGCACACCACTCGGGGGCTTTCATTGTCCGCTGAGGGCTTAGAGGACCGGCCTCTCTTTACGGACCTGAACACAATAGGGCCGGGCACGGAGGCTGCCTTCTTTATCCAGCCCCCCCTTCTGCCGTGGGTTGGCGTTGGGGTGTGGTGGCACCCACTGTCGGGCGGTTTGGCGTGCGGTGGGCCGGTGTTCCTGGTGTGATGGTGCCGTATGGGGGCCATTTTGTTCTCGGGCCTTGAACTGTCGCCCCTTCGGGCGCGTTCGAATGTTGGGGAGTTCCACGGTGGTGGGATTCCTCCCAACAGTCTGTTGCGCCCCGATTCTCGGGAGCGCTCACCCCGCCTTTATGGTGGGGGCTTTGTTGGTGGGTCTATGTTGAGTCCCGCAGCCAGTGGGATGCAGCAACGACTCGCCACCCCCGCTTTTCCCGTCCCGTCGATTGTCTCCGCAACCCATCGGGGATGCTCGAACGGGAGGGTTTTCGGGTATAACTTAAAGTCTGTGGGTGCTCTCTCCTCTCTCTGCCCTGCAGCCAGCAGGGTATGGGTTGGGGGAGGGGTCTGCAGTCGTCCCTTCCGGAGCGTCTGCGTTGCAATCCAGCAACGTGGACGATTCCGGAGAGGGTGGAATGGTGGGCCATGGGAGTGGCCCTAGGCCTCGTTTTTCGGCGAGGCCCGCTTTTGAAGAGGCCGTGCTGGCGAGCCTCTCGTCCTTCGAGGGTGGGCCGCGGACTTGGTTTCGTACCCGTTACCGTAGCCCACCCCACACGGACGTAGCAGGAAATGCCCCGGTGGTTTTTAGTGGGTAGGCCCCTGGGCGCACCCCAAGGGAGAGCCCCACACTACCCGGCCGTTTCCCAGCGGTCGGGTGTGCTTAAGGCGGCATTTTCCACCTGGCCAACAAAAAAAAAAAAAAAAAGGTGCTGTAATAAGTTCTGGGGCTGCCACAATAGATCTTGTACTGGTCGCAGTGGCTATGAGATGTAATGCTCACCCCATTTCATACAAATAAAAAAATAAAAATACTAAAAGCAAAAAGTCGTAAAGACGGTAGAGTATTTTATTTCATCATCATCATCATCATCAGCAACCCACACTCGTCCACTGCTGGACATAGGTCTCCCCTAATGCACGCCACTGCTCCCGATTTTCGCTCACTCTCATCTAGCCCACACCAGCTAGCCTTCGAATGTCATCATCCCATCTTGTCGCAGGGCGTCCTACACTACGCTTACCGAGTCGCGGTCTCTACTCAAGGACTTTAAGGCTCCAACGGCTGTCAGTTTTGCGGCTAATATGACCAGCCCACTGCGTCTTCAGTTTACTAATTCGGTGGGCTATGTCGGTGACTCTGGTTCTCTGTCGGATTACATCATTTCTGATGCGGTCCTTCAGAGATACTCCGAGCACAGCCCTTTCCATAGCTCTTTGAGCGACTTTGAACCGGTGGACTAGTCCAGCCGTAAATGTCCACGTCTCGGCACCGTAAGTCATGACCGGAAGGATGCACTGGTCGAAGACTTTCGACTTAAGACTTTGAGGGATGGGCGACGAGAAGACTTGACGAAGTATACCAAATGCTGCCCAGCCTAAATTAAATTGCAGACCATTAAAAAGGATTTCTTTTCGTTACTAATAACTTTCACCTAATGGTAAGCGACTATCGCCGCCTATAGATAAAGCGCGCTATCGGTATTTTAAAAAGAAGGACTTTTTTGAAGAGATGGAGCTGTTAGGACGAGCCTGGGCGAGGGGCTTTTAAAAAAAAAGATTATTTAATTTTGAAGATGGCAACCGTCACGCGTCGTGTCCTAACCCAGACTGGCGCGCTCGTGAAGCGAGTGCGCCGGCTAAAGCCTAAAATGCTGACCTATCAATAATGTAGGGGCGTCAGCCCTAAACCATTCAGATGGGGGATGTAACACTTCCCCCCGATGAGAAAGAAACTTAGGGGTTAAATCCTCAAAGTTTCTGGATAACAACTGGAATACTAAGGTAATTTATATTTATATATGTATATGTATATGTATTATGTATATATATATTTTATATTCTTATGGATGTTTTTAATCAAGTTTCTGGATAACAACTGGAATACTAAGGTAATTTATATTTATATATGTATATGTATTATGTATATATATATATATATTTTATATTCTTATGGATGTTTTTAATCATTTTTATTTTTTATTTTACAGGTTTCTACGGATTCTAGGGGGAGCAGATTTTGCGGATTCTAATTCTACGGACACGCTATCTAATTCAATAATTTTGTGATCTTTATTTTCAGGATTTTTAATCTCGGAAGTTTCGCGAGACGGGTGAATGTTGCCAATTATATTTATTTTATGTTTGTGAAAGAACTTACATACAATTACAATTATCACAATTATAATGAAAAATATTATCAAAATAGAATAATGTGCTCCATATTTTAAAATATGAGGTTCATTAATGATTTCATTTAATTCTTTAATTTTAGCATTATCATTACTATTTTCAAAATTAATTTTGTCTAAATCTAGGTGTTTTAGTTTAATACTGGGAGCATTACTTTTAATTTTATTGAATGTCAACAAATCACAACAGGGGTCCTTTAAGAGATTAAAATCTAAATTAATACTAGGTATACTTATATTTAAAACGCTAAAATTAGGTAGAAGGCGTGTGTTTTTACAATAAGCCTTACAGTATACTGGTACATTTACTATCCCAGTGCCTTTTATATTATATTCAATGATTTCGGAATCTATGCAGTCAACAGAGAGTTTACTGGATACAGATTGTACAAAAATCCATTTATTATTACGGAGAGGTTTCCATACATCTATGGTTCCTTTAATGAACTCTGTTTTACATTGAACTGGGATTTCTGTTACTACATTGGCTAAGAGCATACTTTCGCAGCTAGGGTTGGCACTTGTTGGGAAAACGTTCATTAACTTGCATATATAATTTTGTTCATCTATGTTTTTACAAACTTCTAAAGATTCTATATTGCTATAGTGAGTCTTGTCCTTAGTTATAGCTATGTATTTAATACTAGGGATAACTACACTAAATGAATCCGGTTTACTTGAATTATGAGGTATGGGTAATGGAATGATATTGTACAAATAAAACTCTTGGGGTTCTACCAAGGGTATCTGTAATACAAACATAATTTTGTGATTCATGTAATAGCTAATAAGTTTTGATACAGTCAACAAAGTATGGATTTTCCTTAGTTCTAGTTCTACTGCCAATTCTAGATTGTCTGGTAAGTATCTGTAATTATCTACAAGCTCTTGGTACAACTGCTTAGGATTAATAATTGAGGGGTGAACAATGTTAACAGTACTAAATAGAATCGCGTTGATAATATCTTCGATTTGAAACGATAAATAAACAAGGGATGTCTCCAAATTGTTAAATACAGAATTAATTTGAGAATTTATTAATAAGTTATTCGTGATATCAGAAAGGTTTTGGTAGTTTACAGAGAGCTTGTCGATAGCTATGTTCAGATTTTCTTCGTTAATTTGTAGTTTATTGAAAGTTTCATTGAATTTACTTAAAACACTTTTAGTCACGAGTATATGTTCTTTCATTAGTGAAGCTAATCTTTTTTGATTATCGTGTACATGATCAATGGCAGTATCATACTTAACGGCATCACTTTCGTCTAATGTTCCGAATATCTGTTTCATGGCAGAACCTATTCCATTTATCCAACCACGTTTAAGTCTAGTATCTATCAGGTGAGTTATTGACGAATATGCCATTTGAAGATCTCTAAACCTGATATTCAGAGATTCGAACATGCTAGAGCATTCGGAACTATCTGCTGCTTCCATTCGTCCACAAAGATATCCGACGGTAGTAAGTACAGACCCAATGTTTTCTATATGCGGTTCTATATAGGATATATTTAATGGTATAATTACGTTGAGGTGTTTATTTATTATTTTAGGTTTTCCTACGTAATCGAAATAGATGCCGGGCCCCGATGCTATTTGAGATACGTGATTTGGTGTGGTCGAGGCCGACACACTGAAATAGAAGAATATGAACGAATTAGTAAACTACCTAACTAATGATGAATTATAATCTTAAAACCTAGAACCAGTGCTTAAATGCTAACTTAAAACTACTTTAACCCGCTATGGGTTATTGGGATGGACGCCTGCTAATTTCACCTCATCGTAGTGGTGTTTAACATGGCGTCTGTTTATGAGTAAGGTTAGTGTATTATTGCCATGTATGGCGATCACCTTATATGGGCCTTTCCATATAGGAGAGAGAGCTTTCCGGAGTCGGAGATGGTTCCGTAGGTAGACGTAGTCTCCTACCTTATACTGAATAGGTCGTGACCTATTGTCATAATAGGTTTTTGATCTCTCTTTCGAACTTTGGATGTTGTCAACTGCCTTACTCCAGGAAAGTTTAAGGCGATGTTGCAACATTCTGACGTAGTCAGGGTAAGTGCTCGTGTCTTGACTGTATACCGAATCAGGGATGAAGGTTTTGTGGCCAAAAAGAAGTTCGTAGGGACTAAAATTAGTAGTGCTGTGAACAGCGGAATTGTAAGCTAGAATAGCAGTATACACGTAACGAGGCCAATCGTCTTGGTTCTCGTTAATATAAGATCTCAGGTACTCCTTGAGAGTGGAGTGGCTTCGCTCAAGGGCCCCTTGAGTTTGAGGGTGATATGGGGTTGACCATAGTTGTTTTATTTTGAGGAAGCTGCATGTTCTTTTAAAGAGATCGGCCGTGAAATTGGTTCCCTGGTCCGTGAGGATACTTTGCGGGATTCCGAAAAGGGATATGAAGTGGACTAAACAGTCAGTCGTTTCTTCTGATGAGACACTGCGGATTGGATAAGCCACGGAAAATTTCGTGAGATCATCCTGGATGGTTAGTATGTATTTCAGTTTGGCGGAACCAGATTCTGGAAGGGGACCTACTATGTCCAGAGCAATTCTTTGAAATGGGCTAGTAGAAGTAGTAGTGATCTGCATGGGGGCTTTATTAGTTCTGCGAAGAGCTTTGTTCTCTTGACAGGAGGAGCAACCTTTGACGTAATTCTCTACGTCAGATTTCATTCCTTTCCAATAATATCTTTCTTGGGTTCTGTGAAGCATTCTATTAACTCCTAAATGGCCTGCGACAGGCAAATCGTGGTTTTCCCTTAAGATTTTCTTGACTTCACTCAGGGTTGGATATAGAATTGAATTATGGTAAATGTTTACTGTTATGTTAGTGTCGTGAAATAGGTACACGAGGATATTATAGATTTTTGAGAAAGCGTGTCTCTCGAAGGGATTCTTGAAATCTGAAATGGCGATCTCCGTGATTTCAGGATTTGGAACTAGAATTTCATCTCGGATTCTTTTCAGGGCTCTAAATATTTCGGAGTAAGTGCAATCGTCGAAGTGATGAACTTTGGTGAAAATAAAGTAAACTGATTTATTAGTATTTGGGACTTGTTCGAACGAGTATAGTTGTTTTTCCTTGTGAATGGTTTCCTTTTGATCATCAAGGTTTCCTAATATGTCGGAAACATAGGGGTTAGCTTCGTCTAGGTCTATCGATGTGGGAACTAGTACAGTTTTACAATGGGTTTTCATAAGAGATTGATTGTGTTCTAAAATATTAGTATTGAAATTAAGTTCCTTATTGCTTATATCTTTCAGACACTTGGAGTAATCATCATTGATTGTTGTGGCTATTGGATTCTGCGTGGATTGAGATGTTTCAGGATCCAGTGGGGATTGTGTATTGTCAAGGTTTGTATTTTCTATTCCAGGATTCGCTGAAGGCGGTGAGGAGTCCGGATTCCGAGGAGATGATATAGGTAAGTTTGATTTAGCAGTTCGCGGATGCAGAGATGGAGAAAGAGAAGGTAAGTCTCTAGTTTTAGGATTTAGAGTTACAGGCGGCGCTTCCCGGCTCGTAGAAGGTTGGGACTCAGTGACCCTCGGGGACTTAGGGCGTTTGCTTTCAGCCTTATCTGCTGCATCATGATTCAGGGGACTGTAGGATAGAAGGTCATCGTCTTCTTCCAGAAGGTCGATACATGGTAAGCTGCTACTGTCAGCGTTGACGTCAATGGGAAGATTGACACCTAGATCTTCTAGAGTTAGAGGGCTGAAAGGAGGTGATGACTCATTATCTTCGTTTTGTCCTGCAGGTGGAGTTCCTTCAGGTAAGTGACCCTGCTCAGGGTTATTAGGGTTGGTAGGACTAGTAGATACAGTGGGCTCAGCGCGGTTGATAGATTCAGGGGAAATGGTAGAATCAGTGGACTCAGTGGGTTGATCTGTTAACAATAGATTTATAGGATGGCGGGAGAGTGCGTCGGCAGCAGAGTTGAGTTTACCTTTACGGTAGATTATTTCGTACTCGTACTCCTCCAGTTTCAGGCGCCAGCGTTGTAATTTGCTGCTGGGATCCTTATGGTTGAATAGCCATCTTAAAGGGCGATGATCTGTGTGTAGAGATGTGGGTTAGGTAGAAATAAAAGATGACTTGTTATCTCGACGTACACATTTATTCTGTCTGATAAATCAATATAATCGTTTTATATATGAACGAATATTACGAAAAATAGGGATACACTACACCTCCCAATTTGCAAGAAAAAAAAATACAATTAAGTTTTATTTTTTTTTAACTGTATAAGCTTAAAATTAGGTAAACTTAAGATCTAAACAGTTTTGTCCGATTCTTATGGACAGTGTCTATTCTATTATCTTTAATTATAATAACATTAGGTGTTTTATCTTGCACTACCTCAAACGGCCCGTCGTATACATTGTTGAACTTTGTACCGGTTTCGTTTTTCAATAACAACAAGTCACCTGGCTTATAACTAGTAGGGTTAACATAACAATCATAACGTTGCTTCTGGTTATTTTTAGACAATAACAAATTATTTCGAGCCTGTTGTTGTGAGGTTTGTATTTTATATTTTAGAACAAGGGGGTAATTTTCACTATTATAGAGTTTATTCACTTGACCTGATACTAAGTTACTTGGCAATGTACACGTCCTACCAAAAACCAGTTCGTAAGGCGTAAACTTTGTTGAGCTATGCACGGTGGTGTTATAAGCAAAACACCAGAAGGGAACCCATGTGCTCCACTCCTTAGACTCATTATTTGTTTGAATGCGTAAATAACTGTTTAAATTTTTATGTGTGTTCTCCAGGGAACCTATTGATTGATGATGGTAAGCGGTACTAGATAACTGTTTTATATTTAATAACTTGCAAACTTCACTCATTGTTGCAGATATGAACTCTGTTCCCCTATCACTAGCTATTTCACGCGGCACGCCATAACGTAAAATAAAGTTTTCGACGAAAGCCTTTGCTACGCTAATTGAATCCTTACGTTCTAATGCATAAGCTTCAACATACTTAGATAGTTCACATTGTATTGTGAGAATATATGACTTATTGTAATAATCCTTATCTAAGGGCCCTATAATGTCTAAGAAAATCTTATCGAAAGCAGCGGTGGCTGTCGTGGTGACAACCATCGGTTGTTTTGTATTCACCGAATGCTTCTGCATTTGGCATTTTTTGCATCTACTTACAAATTCCGTTACGTCAGTTTCCATCCCCGGCCAAAAATAATATCGTTTAATATTATTTACCATGCGCCGTATTCCGGCATGGCCACTAGTGGGGAGTAGATGAAAATCGTTTAAGATCACGATTTTATCGTCTCTCGTTATAATTCTCCGTACTCCGTTTAATAAACATATACGTGGCCCGGACCACTTTTGATTGTCATTTATTTTTCTGGTTAACCATCTCACATATTCTTCGTTTTTCTCATTTTTAATTATAAAAACTTCCTCAATATTTTTTGACTTACATAAACGCTCTAACTCACTCACGCAGTCGTCTCGCGCCTGACATGATCGTGAAGGAAGGCATGTAAATATTGTCCTTTCCTGGGGTTTAAAAATAAAAAAGTCATGTAATTCCGTACATCCTCTCATACTATTCAACTTGCCTGCAGGAACAAGTTGAAGCTCTACAGAATTTATTGGCTTAATAAAAGTCTCCACGACTTTTGGGTGATCAGTCCGACAGTCAATGGGGATATTATCAGTCAATAAATCCTTGTCTTTCATTCTTTCCTCATCTAATCTTTTCTTTTGTCCTCTAGTCATGACATTCACGTGGTCACTCATACCTTTTAACTCATCTGACGTTAATACTATCCTCGACAAAGCATCTGCCATATTATTTTGACCTTTTATATATTCAATTTTAAAATCATATTCGTCTAATATGAGCCTAAATTTTGTTAAACGGCTAGACGGGTTGTTCATGCCGTATAAATAAATAAGTGGTCGGTGGTCGGTAAAAATTTTGAACTTACGACCGTACAAATATGGTCGAAAATATTTAACAGACCATACGACAGCTAGCATTTCTTTTTCTATTGTCGGATAGTTAAGTTCGGCTTTATTTAATGTACGACTGGCGTACGACACCGGAAGTCCGTTTGCATTACATAAAACTGAACCTATTGCTTTGCCTGATGCGTCTGTGTATAAATGAAACTCGTTTTCTTCTGAAAAATCAGGATATTGAAGCACTGGGGGCTGTATTAAACAACTTTTTAGTTTTAAGAAGGAATTTTGACATTCATTTGTCCAAATGAAGGGGGCATGTTTTTTGCTTAAATTATTTAATGGTTTTGTAATGTCTGCAAAATTTTTAATGAAACGTCGGTAATAGTTAGAGAAAGCCACAAAGCGTTTAACTTCGTCAACGTTTTTGGGTACGGGGTAGTTTTCTAAAATTTTAATTTTTGCTGGGTCGGGTTTGACACCGTCAGAACTTACAACGTGACCCAAATACAAAATTTCTTTTTTTAAAAATTCACACTTTTTTGGGTTGAGCTTTAAGTTAACTTTTCTGAGTCTTGTGAAAACATCAACTAAATTTTTATTGTGTAGATTCAAATTACGTCCAAAAATAATTAGGTCATCCAAGTACACTAGGCATTTTTCATAATTTAATCCGGACAATGCCACTGTCATTGCTCTTGAAAATGCACTGGGACTTGTTTTAAGACCCATCGGAAATCTTTTCATGTGATACTGTTTGTCAAAAGTAAATGCAGTGCATTTACGACTTTCTGGCTCGAGGTCAAACTGATAAAATGAATTTTGCATATCTAAAGTGCTGAAATAAATAGCTCCTGAAAGGGAATCTAGTATATCTAGAATATTTGGCAATGGAAATCGATCATCCAAAATATTTTTGTTCAATTCCCGATAATCAATCACTAATCTAAATTTTTTATTTAAACCATCAGATTTTTTAGGTACAAGTAGCAAAGGACTGGACCACTCGCTTTGACTTTCTTCGATGATGTCATCGTCTAACATCTTTTGAAGTTGTTTTTTAATTTCACCAGTTTGAGACCTTGGTAAACGATATTGTTTTTTATACACAGGCTGCGCATCAGGTTTTAAGTGAATTTTCTGTTTATAAATGTTACAGGTAGTTAATTTGTCCCCGTCTAGATGGAAAATGTCGGAAAATTTCGCACAAATATTCTCTATCTCCGACCTTTCATCACCTTGTAATCCATTTAAATTCAATTCGGAAAACAATTGTCTCACTCTGTCTCCATTTACATGAGGTTTGTCAAAACTAAGAACATAATAATTATTTAAAAAGTCTATTTCCTGGCTAAAGAAACTCAAGGATACTCCCACATCTCGAGTATTTAATATTTTAATTGGAATGAGGTCATCTTTTGGCTTTGCAATGGTAGCTGCTAAGAAAACTCCTTCACACAGCTCTGTCGGAAAAATAACACATTCATCTTTCATGCATGTATGAACAAAATGTATAGATTCGCACCTAGGAGGTACGTGAATGTAATTGTTGTTACTGTTACTATCTGATTGCAATTCCAATACAAGTTCACTGTGGTTATTTTGTAATGTTAATGTATTTAATTCTAAATTTAACTTTCCATTATACTTCTTCAAAAAATCCAAACCTATAATTCCATCACTCTTGAAACATAAATCTTTGAATACGTGAAACTTGTGTTGGAATTCCATTCCATTAAAGGATAGTGTAAGATAGACGAAACCTTCCGAATATAGTTCGCCACACACGCCGTTTATTTTGATCGAACCTAATTGGATTGGAATGTTTAGCTGTATCATTTTCTCATACCTAATCGCACTAAGTGACGCTCCCGAGTCAACTAACCAGCTACATGAATCATCGTGTATATTCAACTGCACTGAGTTGTAATTTTTATAGTGACATATACTATTACTAGGACTTTCGATTCTATGGTAAGGACCGAAAAAACTGATTCCCATCGTGATTATTATTTTGTTGTTCGGTGGGAATGTGACTATTGTCCGAATCAGGGGTGGGTGCCGAAGAAGTCATATAGTTGACTCGATGATTTTGGCGATAATTATTATAACGGTTACTATTCTGGAACCTAGACCGGTTATTATTCACGTAATAACGCGAGTTATTCGATGACTGACCTCGCATGTGGCCACGAAATCCGCGATTTGATGTATGGCCACTGAATCCACGATTTGGTGAATCATATCCGCGGCGGTTCTGATATGATCCTCGGTTATAAAATCCACGTCCTTGGCCACGTAGTGGTCTGTTGTTACCTCTCGTGAAAGTCATTAGACTTCCACTCGACAAAGCTGACACTTCTAGATCTTTCGCTCCTGTTATAGCCTCTCTAAGGCTGGAGTAGTTCCTGGCTGTTATCACAGTGCTAATATGACCGTTTCTTAGCCCGTTGGAGAAAGTTGTGATTGCTAATTTTTCGTTTAATGGCTTTAAAATTTCATATTTATTTGAGTCTCCATCTGACTGGGAAATGGTCAAGTCAACAAACAAATTCTCTATTTGCTTACCATAATCTTCAATAGATCTCTGGTTCTGTTTTGCATGATGCAGTTCTTGTTGTATAGCCGTGAAAGATTTTTTAACTAACAGATGTTTTTTAATATCGCAAATAAGTTCACTAATGGTGTTATAACTCTGAGATAATCTAAGTTTAGCGCCTTCAGACAACCTGGTTTTTAGTACGAATGAAATCAATAATTTCTTAGAATTTTCCTCTAACATCAAGTCATACATTTCAATAGCTGAAATAAGTTGTTTTACAGTTTCTTCTTTATCATTGATTACGGGTAACAAAGACACGGCCGTTTTTAAGTCAAACTTTTCCATTTTTACAATATTTTCGCTTTCACTTAAACCGCTTAAAGGACTTTCCGAGTCCGAAGATATCTTTGGATAATTTCTACTTTCACACAACGTTTTAATATTTTCAAATAACGCTCTTATGTTGCTACTCACAGTCGATATCAAAGTTATTTCATCATGGTTTATAGTTCTTTATACTTAAATTAATTACATCTAAATCTTTTTGAAATTGATCAATAATGTTATTAGCTTCAGAAAACTTTTTAATACAAATTGATGAATTATCTCTCCTAGCAGGTCCAATTTTAATTAAGTATTTTCTGATTATATTCAATTCATTGAAATAACTTTGTAACCGATTTGCCATAGGTTATTATAATCATTAAAATAAATATATTAGTTATAAATGCTAACAAACGATAAATGCGATTAAATATAATCATTAAAATGAATAATCTTCGATAGAAAAAGATTAAAAAATAATAATGAAAGTGGGCATACGCTTTTGTCACAAGAGGGCATCCTTGGGGGGGTGGGGTCTTCTTATGGGTCAAACGTCCTGGGGGGGCGCGGTTGGCGTCACACTTGGAGGCAGCTCACGTCGTCGAAACCAGCTTGCAGATCGCCTCAGATGGTGTTCCGTGATCTCCCGTCTAATCCATTTAGTATGGCAGCTCTGGTAAAACTTGTATATTGCGATTATGGTGCCGATCAGCAGGATAGCACATATTATTTGTAGCGTAGTAGACGTGTTGTAGGCGTGAGAGCTCAATTGGTCCAACGCGACGTCATTAGCGCCTCCGTTTTGCGCTATGATCACTTCCTGTTTTTCTTTTGATTGTTCTTTGCCCATTTTGGAATATTTATAACTTTTCGTGGCGCACAGGTATTCACGATCACAGTTAGTATAAAAGTCATTGTGGTATTTGCACCGATTAACTTGCAGAGCCCGCGATAGTTTACATTAACCGCGCCATATACGGAAACGCGCGCCCAATCTCCGATGGCTGGGTCGCCATGTAGAGATGTGGGTTAGGTAGAAATAAAAGATGACTTGTTATCTCGACGTACACATTTATTCTGTCTGATAAATCAATATAATCGTTTTATATATGAACGAATATTACGAAAAATAGGGATACACTACATGTGACTATTTGAAACTTACGCCCGTACAGGTAGGGCCTAAATTGTTTTGTACCGAAAATTATAGCCAGGAGTTCCTTTTCAGTGGTGTTATAATTGGTTTCGCTCTTATTAAGGGTACGAGAAGCGTATGCGATGGGTTGGTCTTTACCAATAGAACCCTGGGAGAGTACTGCGCCGACGGCGTGATTAGAAGCGTCACACGTAAGTATGAATGGCTTAGAGAAGTCGGGATAAGCGAGAAGTGGGGCGGATGTAAGCTTTTGTTTCAGAACATCGAATGCCACCTGTTGTTGATTTTCCCAAATGAAAGGGGTGTCCTTCTTCAGAAGGGACGTTAATGGTTTAGCGACCTTTGAAAATTCTGGGATGAAGCGGCGGTAGTAAGATACCAGACCAAGGAATGATTTGATGGCCTTTGGAGAAGTTGGAGTTGGGAATTCGACGACCGCTTTGATTTTATCAGGGTTAGGCTTAACCCCGTTGGTAGAGATAATATGACCCAGATAGGCTACTTCCTTTTTAAGGAATTCGCATTTATCTGGCTGCAATCTTAAGTTATGCTCTCTGAGTCTCTTAAATATGGCTTCTAGGTTCTGAATTTGGGATTTTAAGTCACGCGAATAAGATACGATGTCATCCAGGTAAACGAAGCAGCGAAGGCCCTGCAACCCCGATAGAGCTGTATTCATCAGCCTTTGAAACGTGGAGGGTGCATTTTTGAGCCCGAATGGCATACGAGTGAATTGGAAATGGCCCTGAGGTACATTAAAGGCAGTTTTTTCAGGTTGATTTACAAGGATTTGGTGAAATCCTGACGCAAGGTCGAGGGTTGAGAAATATTGACTATTTCCTAGTTGATCTAGGATCTCAGTAATCTGGGGAATAGGATAAGTATCACCTATAGTGATGTCATTTAATTTTCTATAGTCGATGACGACCCGCCATTTTTGCTGGCCAGATGCGTCAAGTTTTTTCGGTACTACCCAAATTGGTGCAGACCATGGAGATGAGGAGGGCTCAACTATATTTTGTTTTAGCATCTGGTTCAGTTGTTTCTCCACTTCTTTCTTATGAACCTCAGGGAATCTGTAGGACTTAGTATGGATAGGTATTTCAGATGTAGTGTTTATATCATGTTTCAGGGTATTAGTAAAGGTAAGTTTTTCACCTGGAAGATGAAAGATATCTGAATAGTCTGAGCAGACTTGGAAAAGGGCTTGGACTTCCTCGTCATTGAGGTGATCTATTCTTAATAAATCAAGAACTCGCTTGGTTCTTTCAAAGATGTTTTCTTTTTCAGGTTTGGAATCGGAGTAGAAGACGCGAGCCGCGTTGGAGTCGGGCTTGGAGTGGATCGAGTCGATTGGGGTAAGTATTAGGTTAAGGTTTGTTTTCAGGTTCACAGGAGATTCAGAGGTATTTACTACGGTAAGATTTACTTTTTTATTTTCTTTGACCTGGACGAGGCAGTTAGAGATGAGCAGTTCATTAGATGGGCTCTGGTCCAGGATGAGACCTTCTTCGAGTTCTGGATTTGAAACTGAGCACTCTATTACTTTTTCAGTGCGGGCTGGAATGATGAAGTATGGATCGGTGAAGAACAATTTCAATTTATGCTTTCCCAATTTCAACACATCTTGTGTGAAGTTGATGTTGCTTCGAAATTTGCTGAGAAGGTCATTACCGATGATGCCATCGTAAGGGAAGTATATGTCTCCTACTATATGGAATTTATGTTTAATGGAATCATTGGGATTATTATCATTTGGATATATGATCACGTCAAGAAAGCCCAGTGTTGGAACAAAGTCTTCGGTAGTATTAAATCCCTTTAATTTAAGTGTCTCTTTATTGAGCTTAGTGCGGGGCTTAATGACGGACTTCTTGAGGAGGCTGATCGAAGAACCTGTATCTACCAGAAGTGAAAGAGGCATCTCGGCGCTTGTAGTATTCACTAGAACATGTGGTAATGACCTTTTTGAGGGATCAAATGAAATTTCGTAAACTTTCGTTTCTTTTTTAGCATCGGAAGTTACCAAAGAAGATCTGGACTTGGAAGCAGTGGTTTTGGGGTTTGAATATGTGACGGACGTAGTAGAAGTGGCTGCCTTTTCTGAGGCGGATGTAAAAGATGCAGTGTTAGTCAACCCATGAGATTGGGGCTGGATACCCTGGTTGTTAAGTTGACAGGATGTAGAAGTTGTGGCTTCTTTTGGTGAAGCAGATGCCTTCTTTGAGGCAGAAGTAGTAGTTGCGGTATAAGTCAACTCATGAGATTGGGGCTGGATACCCTGGTTGTTGAGCTGACGGGATGTGGAAGTTGTGGCTTCTTTTGGTGAAGCAGATGCCTTCTTTGAGGCAGAAGTAGTAGTTGCGGCATAAGTCAACTCATGAGATTGGGGCTGGATACCCTGGTTGTTGAGCTGACGCCGACGGGATATAGCAGTTGCGGCATAAGTCAACTCATGAGATTGGGGCTGGATACCCTGGTTGTTGAGCTGACGCCGACGGGATATAGCAGTTGCGGCATAAGTCAACTCATGAGATTGGGGCTGGATACCCTGGTTGTTGAGCTGACGCCGACGGGATATAGTAGTTGCGGCATAAGTCAACTCATGAGATTGGGGCTGGATACCCTGGTTGTTGAGCTGACGCCGACGGGATATAGTAGTTGCGGTGTCTTTTATTTTGCTTGGGTTACGCCTCGTCTGACACCCGGGCGAGACGTTTTCTAGTTTAAATTGTGGTCTTCGGCATGGGATTCTGTGTCGACCTTCGTCAATACCTTCGGCATCCGTGAAGGTTACCCTCGGAACAGGGAATCTGTTTTGGGTTGATCCTTGGGCCTGATGGTTCCGAAATTTGTTATTATTGAATTCCCGTTTTCTACAAGTTTCGATTGTGTGACCGGGATTCTTGCAGTATCTGCATACTAAAACGGTGCGAGGATCCCCTTGGATAGGCTTGAAGGAGGCCGGAGGTCTTGACGTTGAATTATTAGAAAATTTGAAATTATTAGTATTGTAAGGCGGGACCTTGCGAGGTTTTGGCTCTTGCTGGAGTGTGGTTGGTACATTCCGTTTATACAATGTTTGTTGTATTCTTTCTTCAGAGATTGCGAAGTTTATTGCTTCATTTAGAGATTTAGGGGACTTGCATCTCACGATGTTTGAGATGCGTGGGTGCAAGCCCATTAGAAATTGATGGAGAGCCAATTCCTCCATGGTCGCCGTCCTGCCCGGAAGTTCTTTTACCTTTGAGTTATTTAACGAGATATCGGTAAGGATTTGTGAAAGGATCGTTTCGATTTTCAGAGAAAATTGACTCACATTCTCGTTTGCTAATTGTCTGCATTCCTGCAGTTCCATCAATAGATGGGAGAAATGCTTCCGTTCCCCGAATTGTGTTTTTAAGAATTCTTTCAACTGTTCCCAGTTATTGAACTCCTTAATAGAGCATGCCACCTCGGCTTTGCCCTGTAGTTGGCATACTATGTATTTGAACAAGATTTGTTTTTGAGATGAATTAGCAAGTTCATATGCATTATCGCAATTTATTATGAATGAATTCAGGGTCTCTCTACTACCGTCGTAAGTCTTTATGAATTTAAGAAGGATACTGAGGTCGAGGCTAGGTGCCGGACTATGTGAAGCGGCGCCTTTCTGAGTTTTGGAACGGGTTTTCCTCTCGGTTGGGTTAGGGCTAAGGGCCCTTTCATCCTCAGTATCGAATGGAAGTTCAGCGTCTAGCGGGGAGAGGAAATCCTTCTTCGGATCACTCATCTTGAAATTTGATTAATTAAACGTAAATGAATTTAAAACTGTGTTGGATAAACGTTACAATGTAGACGTTGGTTAAAACAAAGGTTATGATTACTGAGAATTAAGTTGAACAACGGAACAACGGAACAACGGAATCGACTTACTTGATACAATGTAGACGCTAGTTAAAACAAAGGTAACGCTAACTAGGAATAAAGGTGAACTATTGAATTGACTCACTGATACAATGTTGCGACGGCTATCAGGAGTATAAACATTGCGGGGCGACGCGATGACGGGACTCGGAGCGGAGGATTGCGCAATATTTTCTTCTATGGCGTAGCGACGACAATGTTGCAGGGCACTGTTGAACTCGATGTTGACTTATCTTCCTTTTTAGATTGATGCGGCGACGTGCCCAGGATGCTTCGAGATATGGTAAGTAGGTATATATATATTTTTTTTTTCAGGATACAGTGGTGCTCCGGGGTACGGTGATGCGACCTCTTTTCCAGGACGCGGCGTAGACACTTTCTTCTGGATGCAGTGGAGATAGTACGGGATACCCGGTAAGTTCTTCTTTCTTTTTTCAGATCACACCAGCAGGTAGCTCCGGGTGCGCGATGCAGCGGAGATAGTATGATACACACGATACGGCGGAGATAGTATGATGCACACGATACGGCGGAGATAGTATGATACACACGATACGGCGGAGATAGTATGATGCACACGATACGGCGGAGATAGTATGATACACACGATACGGCGGAGATAGTATGATGCACACGATACGGCGGAGATAGTATATACGCGAGACGGCGGGACTTGTATATACACGACACAGTGGGAATAGTTCAGGATACAGCGTTAGAAAATCAGATTTAGCACTGATGATAGTTCTAAGGGTACCGGCGTTTACTTGAGAGACGACCGAGGATCCACTTTAAGGATCCCTTAACGCTGCCACCAATGTTAGGACGAGCCTGGGCGAGGGGCTTTTAAAAAAAAAGATTATTTAATTTTGAAGATGGCAACCGTCACGCGTCGTGTCCTAACCCAGACTGGCGCGCTCGTGAAGCGAGTGCGCCGGCTAAAGCCTAAAATGCTGACCTATCAATAATGTAGGGGCGTCAGCCCTAAACCATTCAGATGGGGGATGTAACAGAGCGAAGAGACGAAGAATAGCTCTACCGTACACCATAGTTAATTCCATTTTTTTTATTATTTTCCTTGTGCTATAACCATCGTCCGGCGGAATCTGCCACCTGGACTATCCCAAGCGTGATTAAATAGGAAATAATTTCGCGACCACTCAGACATTCAAATGTTGATTGTTTATTGAATTCGTCGCCGACGTAAACAAATTGAATCGTTTTACTTCGAAATTCGGTGGTTTAATAATTCTGTGGTGACTGAAATTGTGGCACTTTCCAAAGCGGAGTCGAAATTTAATTCAAATCGCAATTACTCCGTTCAGATTAGGTCCGCTTTATCAAGTGATTGCTGGCGCTAAGCATACCTGATGTTGGCCTACAAATCCAGATAGGTAAGTATTTCAATGAATCAAAAAAACAATATTATTATATTGTTTATTTGACGACCCGTTTGGAACAGTTAGTTAGTTAACAGGTAGTGAACGCCTCTGGTGCAAGGGTTGCGGGTTCGATCCCCGCACAGTACAAACATTTGTGTACATGAACATATATGTTTGTATTGGTCTGGGCGATAGCTATGTATTATAAGTATGTATTTACAAAAGAAAAGTATTATATGTATATATTTGCAATCCCACTGTTGATTCTGATATCGGTAACACAGGTGCTTGAGCTACCTATCTCGGAGTCCGATCAATGTATGTGATGTTGTGAAATATTTATTTATTATTTATTGTCCTCCAAACCGATATTTTGGTCAATCTCAGCGATCTGCCATCGACGCAGGATATATTATAGTGCACAAGTATTTGCGCAGACACAAGTGCACTCTCTATTCCCGTATCCTCTTATTTCGATGGAACACTAGTGTGACACGACCGAAGAGGGAATAGGCGTAGTACCAACGGCTTAACCCTAAACTACTACATGGCCGTGGCGGCGGCCCTCTACAAGTAACCACTCTAAGCCCTAAACTACTACATCGGCCGTCGCGGCGGCCCTCTACAAGTAAAGCTAAAGTGAATGGGCTACTTTTGGGTGAGCTCGCTCCATCATAGGTTTCCTCTGAACTCTAGAGTTCAGTGTGAAGCCAAGAGCAAACCTATCTTAAATAAAAAAGAACACTCTAAGCCCTAAACTACTACTTGACACTCCTCTCAGGTTTCAAATTCCATATTCAAAAGCATACATTTTCTTCTAAATGACTGACATCAAATCGACAGCCAGCAACCAAGGAGTTCACCATCGTTACAGTACCTAATACAAAATGTACAAGTAAGAGGGGCAGAGCCACGCTTTATTTGCGCGAAAATATGAATTCATACAAGTGTTTAACTTGGTTGCCGGAGTATGACTGAGGAATCGCATAGTCGGGCCGGTAACTCGCTACGACTTCTACATGCCTGCTTAAAGGGTTTCGTAGCTCGTAGTTTTCGTAGCCATTTAGCTACGGAATTCCACATAATCTTTGTCTAAATGTTTTTTGAAATTCGTATAAGTATTTTCACCTCCCATACAGAGCGGGCGGCGGTGTACAGGGCTATTTTCAAAACATCCAAAACCTCACAGGACTATATTATGTATAGCTAATATTATACACTACAACAATAATTGTTAAATGAATAAAAAATCACTTGCTCATACTAAATAACAAATCTGTTGTTACATTTGTTATTAAGTTTAATTGGATTATATTTATTTATGTTTGCATCAGTATACTTAGGTACAGATAAGTCACTTGTGGACCTACCACTTAGATAGATTACACTAGTTTACAGTACATCTGTTGCCAAAGAAATTTTAGCTGTTGCTGACTACATATGATATGCTATTTTCAAAAATATAAGTAAAAGATTTTTATCAGCTCTAGTTTCTGAGTTCCAGCTATGTAGGTATAAAACAGAAAAAAACATGTAATTACTGAGAAAAACTTTATTAAAAAAAAAATCATTGAGTTCTAAAAAACTTCGTTTTAAAGCTCTTTTAATTTTTAAGAAATTTTTGGCAAATATAAGAAAAGCAGTTCCCGTCTTTATCTAGTGATTTAACAAACTGTTTCATGATGCCCAGTTTTATATGTAATGGTGGAAGGATAATTTTGTCACGAGCTACTAATGAATTCTGGACTATCTTTTGCTTTCCATGCTTCATACTTTCTCTCAAGGGCCAGTTTCTTCTTATCCAATGCTCTTGTTTAGCTCTACTGTGCCAAAGACATATGAAACAGGGAAACTTAGTGTAACCACTTTGTTGACCGAGAAGAATGCTCACCATTTTTAAATCAACACAAATTTGCCACTTATGGTCATTGTATTTTATTTTGTTTAAGACTAGCGAAATGTTCCAATATTCTTCCTTTAACTGTGTACTGTGGGCAATAGGTACCCCAGCGTATTTATTTCCATTATGTAATAGAATACATTTTAGGCTACGTTTTGAGCTGTCAATGAATAAACGCCAGTCGTTTGGCTCATATTGTTTCAAGCCCATTTTTATCAACAAGTTTTTGATATCTGAACAAAAGGTAATACCGTTTTCTTCGGAAAAATAACGCCGTAATTCTTTATCTCTTTCACGATAAAAACTTATTTTAGTATCTGAGGAAAGCAAATTTTTTTCTTTCAGTCTTGATGCTAACAATTCTGAAGCTTGTTTAGAAAGATTTAAATCTCTTACAAGATCATCTAACTCATTTTGGGAAAAGCATTTTGGCTCATTTGACATACCTTCAAAATCAGCATCATTTTGTGATGAGCTTGGTCCTTCGATGTCTTGTTCCATGGGTTCAGATATATTTTTAGGCACTGAAGAGTCAGTTGAACGCTGCACTGGACGCTGAACACAACTAGTACTTGGGTACTGCCATTTAGCTCGATTTTTAGTATTTAAACCGTTTACGTTTACGCTACAAAAATAACAGTCTTCGAGATGATTTCGTGGTTCTCGCCAAATAGTCGGTGTTCCAAATTTAAAGGCACTCCTTTTACCATTTTTCCACAATCTTAAATATTCCACACACGGTTTACAAACACAATTGGGAGCCCAAGACTTCTCATTTTTATCCAAGAGCATTCCAAAATACTCAAAGTAGGTATTTTTCACCAACTCTGATATAACTTTTCTACAATCGTTAAACACATATATAACAAAAATGATCTGGATTGTTTAAACAACGTCTCCTTGAACTACTCATGACGCAAAAACTTTGGATACTAATCTTAACACAGTAAAATATGCCTGTTATCGCTTAATATATACGCTTAAATGACAAAAATCAAAAACAAAGTAACTCGAGCTGCTCAAAAAATTTTGAGGGTGGATTTGACGAAAACAAGTCATAAGTGAACATTATCAACCACAAAATTCGCGGCAACAGACAAAAAGTTAAATTTTGTAAACTAGTGATAGCTACTGACCAGCTACTAGCATTCCCTTGTTTTTTATGTGATAGATCGCAGACAAGCAGACGGATTACATGATGGTAAGCGATTGCCGCCGCCCATGGGCAACTGCAATAATAATAATAATAATTCTCACAACATCTCATACGTTGACCTGATTCCGTACTAAGTAGTTTAAGCACTTGTGTTACAGATATCAGACAACAAAGGAACACAAATATATACTAAAATACATATATTACACCCAGACACTGAACAAACACAAGTGTTCATCGCACGAATGTTTGTCCAGGGTGGGGATCGATCCCACGACCTTTGGCGTAAGAGGCAGGGTCACTACCAATTGCGCCATCCGGTCAGTCAATACCAGTGGAGTCACAATTACGATGCCAACCGTTAAACCCCCTTTTCCCCCTCACTCTCGCAGCAAAACACAGCACAGTGCTGCTTCACGCCGGTTTTCTGTGAGGCCGTGGTGTCATTTTGTTCGAGCCGGCCTATTCATGCCGTAGATTGGCTCTCCCACGGCCACCTTACCATAAACCAAAGCAATTTATTATAAAAGCTGTTAAATATGAATTAATTATTTATTTATTTATTTATTTGGACAACCAACAAGAACATACACCTTAAAAACTAAGGGATACAAATGGTCACGTACATGAGTTGGTGCTGCCTTAATTATAGGTTGCCAGGGAAAGCGTGAACAAAAGTAGTTGGGGGCATAAGGCTTCCCTTAGCATGTAAAGAAAAAATATAAAGTTAAATAATAATTACACTCAGGCACTGATCAAACACGAGTGTTCAACACACGAATGTTTGTCCATAGTGGGAATCGAACGCACGACCATTGGCGCACTAGGCAGTGTCACTACCAAAAGCGCCATTGGGCCATTCAACAAGTGAATCATCGAGATTTTATCTTATCTTATTATTTCTTATTATTAGACAATAGTAGGCGTAATTTATTTTTAAATGTAGGTAAACTAAGATTAAATACATCAATGTCTTTATTTTTGTTACTATAGTTTTATACCACACCAATTATAGTTACTATAGTTTTATACCACACCTAAACTGTGGCACACGTCAAAGCTAGTAATAAAATAAAGTTGAGTTATATTCGATACATCGATTCGCACTTATCCGCCACAAGTGTTTTTGTTGGGGCATATTGGAAATTCTCTTGAGATCCCACATTTTTAGGTTACAGGTAGATCCTCCGTTGTTTTTCTTAACAAATAACCTTGTCTTTGTTTCCCCGGGGAAAAGGTAAATCTTCTTAGGTACCTACCGGTTTCTGATAGGATTTGTAACGCATGTTAACCGGTTTAGTATATTGTGTTTTGAAAACGATGTTAGTTCAATACTCATAGCCCGGGTTTATTCCCGCTGTCCACCCCGGGTGGACAGAGTAACAATTGTTAAAAAAATCGCCGCTGTCCACCCCCTCTTTCAACCAAGTAGGGGTGGACAGCGCGTATTTTACAGATATTTTGAACGTGATATCAAAATAACCAATGCTATTGAAGGTGGACCTCAGTCCAACAGTTGACCATCTAGTTGATTTTTCCATATGAGAGCTGAGGTTCATACCTCAGCTCCCATTGTACTATCTAGCAGATTTTTCATACTCAATAGTCCTCATTACCCGCGCAGCACCACGATTACCATTAGAACTAGAACTTATTAGTTGAAAAGTTTTTTAAAAATCCATATCACTAATATGAAGGCTAAGTAAGATCGACCTACCCATTTTCCATACATAACTACTTTTTTTTTTTTTATAATAGCCAGACATTTGGCCACAATCTCACCTGATGGTAAGTGATGATGTGGCCGAGGATGGATCATGTCGGTCTAGTAACAGCCGATTCACTTCTTGAATAAGTTCAGATAATAGCGTTCAGGGAACACATCTTCCGACAGAGAGCTCCATTCCTTAGCCGTACGCAACATGAATGTACATTCGAACCATTTAGTACGTATTGCCGGTATTACTACCACATAAGGTTGGTAACCGTCTTGTGTCCCGATGGGAAGGGGGGCCTTCGCACACTCTCCGAAATGCAACCTGTATAAGGCCGAAAGACACGCTACCTTACGCCTGTGTTCAAGGCTTAAAAACTTGCGGTCAAAAAACTTACCATAAATCAAATCAATTTCTTTTAAAACCTGTTAAATATTAATTAACTATAGCTACTGATCAGCTAGCATTCCTTTGTTTCACTAAATATTATATACCTCGTTGTCGCAGTGGGTAGTGTGTCGGATTTTAAAGCGACGTACCTGAGTTCTTCTGTTCAGAAATTCTCAGTGTCAGCCTGGAGTCTGGAAGTTGTCGGTCTTGTACGCAAGACCACTACGAATACCTTCAGAACTAGAACAAAAGCAAAACCTAATCAACACACTTCAGCATTATGGGCAAAGTTAGCTCATTACAAGCACGTTTCCGAAGAATGTTGGCCCGAAAATTTTCAAATGCGCCGATCTCATAAACGGGTGAAAAGAAATTCTCAAGCGAAATATTTCATAGCGCTCAACTTGTGTAATTAATTAGCAATCCCGCGATGAACGTGAAACTATTTGATCTGAATTTTCCAAGTCGAAACATATTTGTAAAACTTCTCGTTACGTTGGGTTTATTTTTGAGTTTGAACTATGAATTTTATCGGTGGCTGCTAAAACCAATATTAACATTCTTGCAATATTCTCGACAACGGTTTGTACACACGGCGAGTATTTACATTAAATAAAAATAAAGTTTAAAATCTAAAGCCCGACAGCCAAAAAAACACGCTCTAAAAAGTACGAAACAAGAAAATTGTTGTCTCTGCTGAAATTATTATGCCGTATCACCGTAATCGTGATTGCTACATTGATTTTATTTTATTATTATAATGAATCTGTTTTGCTACAGTAGGTAGCATTCGACCACGGCAATACGGCATAATAATTTCAGCAGAGACCATTATCTTCTTTCGTACTTTTTAGAGCGTGTTTTTTGGTAGTCGGGTCAAGCAAAATTTTTTTTAGTTCTTTACTCTAAGTCCCTTAAAGGGCGCTGTAGTCAATATAACGTCACGTCATGTCACTTATAACCAGAAGACAATCAAAACGCTTCTAACGACACTTCATTTGTTTAAATATGATAACTAGTTTAGAAGTTATGAGGGAACAGATGAACAACCATACATACATACATACAGGTCAAAATCATAACCCTCCTTTTGTTTCGCCGTAGTCGGGTAAAATGGCATAAACTGAAAGAGGCGTACACCCTACAGGTTGAAAATGGCTAAAGAAGAAAGAACCATGTGTTCTACCAACCAACAAAACAAAAATTCAGAACAACATATTTTGTTGTTTGCCGTAGTCGGGTAATTTATGTATCTCATAAAAAAAAGTGGAGGACACCTTGATTTGTGGCACTTGCAAAATGATGACAGCCGGTGTCATCTCCCAATACACCAAGAACCGAGGCTACTTCAAAGATGATTTTTTTCACTGACCCGACTTGGGAATAATTTACCCGGTATTCTCCGAATCAACCTTATGGGTGTTTTTTTTTTAATATAAGTTTAGTCCACGGACTCTTAGTTCGGTGTTTTTGTATTATATTAAATTTTTATTTATTTCTGAATCGCTCTGCGTTTAATAAAAAGGTTTTCATATCTCTAATTGGGAGTTAAGGGCGTTCACAAATTAAAAAAAAAGACCAAAAAGTCTACTACAATGTTGCCACTGCCAAAAAATTATCGTACATACCTATTTCTTAAAAACATACGCCGACATAATTTGTTTATTGGTAATTTACTTCTATTTTAAAAAGAAGTAATTTTACTAATTTATATTTACATAAATACATACAAGACACTTTTATAAAAACTTAATCATCCGTAATGTTTGGTAGAAAATCTGGTATTGAGCTTGTGTCACTTCAGGTGTTAATAACATTTGGTACAACATTTGAACTGAGATGTGGTTGTTTCGTGCAGTAAGGTGCCGCAAAGGGATATTAATATAGGAATCTTTGAATTTTAATCGTTTTAAACAATGCTATTGTGTGTTGAGTGAGTTGACACGTGACCAACTTGCTAGGACCTAAGAGTCTTAAAACATGCGATTTCGTTTAGAGTAGTCTTGGCTGAATCCCTAGGTCGATAACGCGCCTGTTTCATTGAATGACTGAGACTTTGACTGACTTCGACTGTTCACTTTGTCAAAATATAACTTGACAATTTTCTTTACGAGCTATTTCGCCTAATAACGTCTTAAATATAAAACATGTACAAAACTGGACGAATTAATTACTGAAGTGGTGGAAAACTTTATTCTACACGTGACCGACTCAGATTCCGTAGTCAAAGATTCTGACATTAGTGATGGTGAAGTTGACGATGTAAGTTTCTATTTTTTGAGAAAATCCTTATCATGAATTGTGCCAGCCTATACTAAGAAAATAATCATATTAACAAAAAGGTTGAAAAAACCTGAAAACTTGATTTGACAATGACATAAGTGATATTGATATATTTGACACTGACGTATCTGTCGTAGTTTTTTTGGTCTTTTCCGGGAATTCCCGTTTAGAGTATAGTGCCCTTGTGGTTTTTATTAACTCATCTTGGCTAGTCATTTAAAACTATGGATTTAGTGTTTTCTATTTACGTTTGACTGATTATATTGTCATCAACAACAACAACAACAACGGAACCGAAACGTGGCCGCTTACAATGTGCCGATTAAGGAGGCTCAAAGTCACCCAGAGAGCAATGGAGAGAGCTATGCTCGGAGTCTCCCTGCGTGATCGTATCAGAAATGATGAGATCCGCAGGAGAACTAAGGTTACAGACATAGCCCAAAGGATTGCATGCCTCAAGTGGCAATGGGCAGGGCACATAGCGAGGAGAACAGACGGCCGTTGGGGCAGAAAGGTCCTGGAGTGGAGGCCACGCACAGGAAGTCGCAGCCGTGGCAGGCCCCCCACAAGGTGGACCGACGATCTGGTGAAGATCGCGGGAATCCATTGGATGCGGGCGGCACAGGACCGATCTGTGTGGAGAACATTGGGGGAGGCCTATGTCAAGCAGTGGACGTCTATTGGCTGAAATGATGATTATATTGAAATAACTCTAAACATAATCGCATTAAAAACACTATATGAAGTCCAAAGCAAGAGATCTACGGGAAGACTCACTCACCATTAAGTAGCAGTGATAAAAAAAAAAACAATAATTGAATTTTCTTTTATTAGCATCACATTGAAACACCACGATTGTTCCTAACAGACCACAAATAGTAGCTAGTTTAAAATATTTGTACTGCATCAGCCGACGTAGCACGTTTTGAGCCACCCACAGAATCTTTCTCTACAACAGAAATCAGTCTGAGCTCGAAAATGGACAGCAAAAGCTAACTTGATCGACGTTGATTGGATCTTAAAGAAAACTCCCAAACAACATTGAGAAAGGCGGAAAATAGCTTTGTGCTCGGTAACTTCCAATTCTCCATTCTTAAAATTTATCCTTGCTCGGACTTTGAATTCAAACGAGTAATTAGCGGCAATACAAAACATCTTCAACAAACGAAGTTGGTTGAAGCGGCAAATCTAAACGGGAGATTCCAGATCAGTGGGTTGATTAATAACAACAAAATAAAATCATTGTAGATTTCCGTTTCAATAAAAAAAATTTTCCACTTAAGTAGGCGTGAACTTTTTTTTATTTGAATGAATACATAATTGAATTTTATTAATATTTGACGAATTGTTAAATCAATATCCTATTTTCAACCAATTTCAAAAGAAGGAGATTATCTATTTGACTGTATATTTATTTTTTCTTTCCTAGTTAGCCTCCGAAGGAGTCGATATGCCTTCAGTTACTCCCATAACTTTGTTCTAGAGGAATAAACAAAATTTTCGGAATATGTTGTCAATAGCGAACTTATTAAAGATTTAAAATATTTTAACTAAGGTGTACAGATTGTGAAATTCGGTATTGTAGAGTTGTGAGCTTCACTCAACATGAGATCTGGCATCAAGTCACTATAATATAATAGATAATAATAATATCCTACCACCAATAACGGCTACGGCGGCCAATCTCAACGATCAGCCACGTACGCAGGATATAATATAGCGCTCAAATGTGTGTGTGTATGTGTGTGGGGACCACCAACTTCCAGACTCCGGGCTGACACTAAGAATTTTTTACCGAAAATTTAGGTACAATTTTTTTTCCCGACCCTCAACGATAATCAACTCGGCTTAGCAAAATTTTACATGAAAATGTTTTTGGTAGGAAACATTTCAAAGTAACATACACAATAGGAATACGGCTCCATTGTACCGCATTCAGATTTCAATCTAATAAGAGGAAACTCATACCTTCACGTAAGATGAAATAGTTGTGAGTTGGTTGTATTCTGAGAAACCGCAAGACGAGGCGGGAACTTTGTTAATACGAACAAACACAATGTACCTTGTGAGGATACGCTTCAGACGTAGGTAGTTCCTTACTATGTTTAAGATTGACGTGAGTGGGTATCGTAGGTATATATATAATATACTGGTAGGACTCTACTCTAACTGCTACTGCTTATTCGAGCTATTACACAGGGAAAGCTGCAGACCCCTATTTAAAAAACTCAAAATTTAGCCTGCATGTATATAAAATATGCTTGCATGTTTGTAAAGCCACACCCTGCATTCTCTCAGAAAATAGATGAGGTCAAGGTGAAAAACCTGAGAGCTCAGTATCAAAATCTCTTGTACAATCCTCAGAGTCGCACATAGATTTATAAAAAGAACGCATTTAACATGTGTATCACTCTATTAAATAACCTCCCAGATGAATGACTTTAGAGAGTAAGAGTTTCAAAATAAAATTAACTGAATGTCTATTTAAATATTGTTTTTACAGCGTGGCTGAATATATAAATTATAGAATTCTGATGTGAAATTAATAAAATTATCGAATTATATTAATAAATTAGTCAAATAAGAAATATTATTGCTGCTTTCTACCTATTTGATTTTGCACACTTACATGCAGTATGAATACTTATACCTACTATTTTTTATTAAGACCTTTATAACCTGTGTTCTGGCAAATAATTTTTTTTATCTTTTATCTTTATTAACTGTAAAATTTGCTTTTAGTATGAGAATTATCTTATCTTGCCACACGGCAAGATAAGATAATTCTCATACTACTCTGGCCTATTCTACTCTGCCGGGGACCACACGGTCCCCGGCAGAGTAGAATAGGCCACCCTCACTCATACCGAGGTGTCTTAAAAGGCGACTAAGGTAAAGCTGCTGGCATGATCATCAGCACCCAGAGAAGGAAAACTCTGCATTTATATCAAAACTCTCGCCAACCCGTCTGCCAAGCGTGGTGAGTATGGCAATTACTCCTCATGTGATTGAGGGAGGCCCGTGCCCGAGCAGTGGGGACTTAAATGGGCTGACGATGGTAATGATGAGAATTATCTGACAAGTTCTATCATCATTATCTTAGCATTTAGTCCTGGTTGCGACTAAAAAATGTTATTATTCTGTTAGTGATGTCTTCTCTGAAAAAATGTAAATGACTTATAATTATGATTTAATTTACCTAATATGTTATTGTTGTATGTCAATTACTATTACTAATATTATGTTAATTTTATTATTTAATCATTGAGCTTCCGCATAAAAATTTGTACGTAGTATGTACAATAAGTTAAAAGTACTTAAGAGGCAGGTCACAGTAGCGCGAATGTATTATCCTCAAACCGATTACGGCTACGGAGGCCAATCTCAATGATCAGCTACGTACGCAGGATATATTATAGTGCTCAAGTGTGTGCGCAAACACAAGTGCACTATCTATTCCCTTACACTCGTATTCCGATGGGACACCAGCGTGACACGACCGGAGAGGGATTGAGCGCAGGACCAACGGCTTAACGTGCTTTCCGAGGCACGGGGGTACAAGACCGCCAACTTCCAGACTCCGGGCTGACACTAAGTATTTCTTACCGAAAACTTAGGTACAGATTTTTGACCCGACCCGGGACCTCTTGTGCAGCCGTTGCTTTAAAGTGCGACCCACTAACCACTGCGCCACCGAGGCAGCGCGTATGTATAAAAGATGTATCACCACTTACAACCTGGGTTCCACAATAAATTATTATTATTATGATTATGTCTTTACCCTTTGCCTTACATAAAAAAACAGATCATCAGCAACCCATACTCGTCCACTGCTGGACATAGGTCTCCCCTAATGCACGCCACTGCTCCCGATTTTCGGCCACTCTCATCCAGCCCACACCAGCCAGCCTTCGAATGTCATCATCCCATCTTGTCGCAGGGCGTCCTACACTACGCTTACCGAGTCGTGGTCTCCACTCAAGGACTTTACGGCTCCAACGGCTGTCAGTTCTGCGGCTAATATGACCAGCCCACTGCCACTTCAGTTTGCTAATTCGGTTGGCTATGTCGGTGACTCTGGTTCTCTGTCGGATTACATCATTTCTGATGCGGTCCTTCAGAGATACTCCGAGCATAGCCCTTTCCATAGCTCTTTGAGCGACTTTGAACCGGTGGACTAGTCCAGCCGTGAGTGTCCACGTCTCGGCACCGTAAGTCATGACCGGAAGGATGCACTGGTCGAAGACTTTCGACTTAAGACTTTGAGGGATGGGTGACGAGAAGACTTGACGAAGCTTACCAAATGCTGCCCAGCCTAGCTGAATTCTTTATTGAAAAAACAGATACCTAGCTTATTTCATTTAATCAAATGCATTACGGCACTTTTATGTCGGCCCCTACTTTGCAGAGAAGAGCTAGAACGTAGTCCAGGATTTTCTTTAATAAAATCTAGGCTAGCCAATCCTCGCTACAATTGTGTACTCAATTCCAGAGGGAATGGCACGAAGTTTAATTTGGAATTTAATCTAGAACTCATTACAAAGTCATGTTGAATATAGTCTTGAATTGTTTTTTTTTTTCGAAACTGCAGTTATCAAGCTAACGGTCTACCCGATGAAAAGCAGTTATGGCTTATGGAAGATTGTAATAGAAATATAATAGAACACAAGTTTATTATTATTACTATTTTCTTTATTTTAATCAGCGCAAACCTTACTGGCGGCTAGCTTTCATTCATCGTCAGCCCATTTAAGCCCCCACTGCTGGGGCACGGGCCTCCCTCAATAACATGAGGGGTAATTGCCATACTCACCACGCTTGGCAGACGGGTTGGCGAGGGTTTTGATATAAATGCAGAGTTTTCCTTCTCTGGGTGCTGATGATCATGCCAGCAGCTTTACCCGCCTTTTACGACACCTCGGTAAGAGCAAGGGTGGCCTATTCTACTCTGCTGGGGACCACATGGCGCTTTCATTCGCGGCTTCGTTTTTCGAGACCTACTTAATTTTGTTATTACTCGTAGTCCCGAACTTTATTAAAGCGGTAACGTCAGATTTGTATAGAATAACAGCGCTATACGATAGATTTATTATCGGAATACGATTGGTCGAATCAGCCCTTAAGGCGAACACCGCGACGATACTAGCACCGCCAAGTGTTTTATATTGATTGTAACGAATAGTAGACATTTTTTAAAAAGTAGCAACAAATACTTTGAGAAAAGTATAAACATTTTTTTGCAACTCACATATATAATAATGTCTTCCTACAAGTAACAATAATCTCAATAATAGCTAAAAGTGGACACTTTTAGCAAATTTGAAGATTATTGTTACCTGTATTGAGTCACATAAGTTCGTCTTAATAAAATGTTAATACCTTTCTTAAAGTATTCGTTGTTACTATTTAAAAAAAGTCTTTTATTCGCCACAATCAATATAAATCACTTGGCGGTTAGTAAAGCTGCGATGTCGCTATAACGGCTGATTCGACCAATCATATTCTGATAATAAATCTATGGTATAGCGCTGTTATTCTGCACAAATATGACGTTATATCAAAGATTTATCCACGGATTAAAATTGGTCGAATCAAGCTTTAAAGATGTGAGTGTTTCGTGGTCGGGCTAGTTTAGAAATTAACTTTTATAAATTGTGCGACAACCGATGAGGTAAACGAGTTCTGGAGTGGAGACCGCGTCTTGGCAAACGTAACGTAGGGCGCCCTCTGGCTAGGTGGGGGGACGATCTGCGCAGGATGGCTGACAAGAGCTGGATGCGAGATGCCATGGATAGATCACAGTGGCGAACAATGGGAGAGGCCTACGTCCAGCAGTGGACTGCGATAGGCTGATGATGATGATGAAATTGTGCACAGTCCACAGCTTTGTGTTGGAACACGCTGGTTTTCTGTGATTGTAATGATTTAACACGCTATGATGAGATACAAAGATATATTTTTTAATATGATTCTGTTCTGCTCTTTATTATCAGTTGTAATTGATGAACATCCTTTAAAACGATACACAATATTATTTAATGATGATTTAAGGCAGTAGAGCAAAGCACTATTAACTGTAATTACGAAGTTATGATGGAGGTATTTGGGAGTAATGAAAAATCATGTTACAACGGCATAGTTGTAAAATACGATAAATTGTTTCCGTTACTTTCGCAGCGTTTGAGTTATAAGCGATGGCGAAACACACTTTATTCATTATAACGAGTAAACGAGCAGAGATAACACCTTCACTTGTGGACTATTATTTTAAGATAATTGTTTATTAGGCACGTTGCGGGTTCGATCCCCGCACAGTACAAACATTTGTGCGCATGAACATGTCTGTTTGTATTGGTCTGGTTGTTATCTATGTATTATAAGTATGTATTTACAAAAGAAAAGTATTATATGTATATATTTGTAATCCCACTGTTGATTCTAATATCCGTAACACAGGTGCTTGATCTACCTATCTCGGAGTTTGATCAATGTATGTGATGTTGTGAAATATTTATTTATTTATTTAAATATTTTAAATTTTCTTCCTGTTATGTACTAATATTATTTTTTTATTTATTATTATTATTATTTGTCCTTGTTTTGTCCTTCTTCTTTCTTCCTATTGTATGTTATGTATGTGTGCACGTACGTCGCCCAAGGCTCTGCCTGAAAACTGCAGCAAATGCTGAGGTTGGGCCTTGTTGGCTATATAATTTGTTATACTTGTATTTATGTCACTCATGTTTGATTTGTGTGCTGTGGCTAATAAAGAACTCTTTATCTTTATCTTTATCTCACTCACAGGAAGATATATACTTATTTTTGAAGTTTATCTAGTCATACCCGTCGGAGACACCCAAGCTAACTCTATGGAGATACCATGGCAGTTGATAGACAAAAAATAAAAGTTACGTCGGTACATTTATAGAAACTAATGTATATTTATGGGTGTGTAATAATACTTATACTTATTTAAGTTTGATATTTTAATTTTAGTACACTCTAATTTCATTGAAATAATATTAACATAATGTATGTAATTCCAGTTTGACTCTAAAATTAGACTGACTCTATTAACTCTATTAATAAAATATTTGCATACCGACGAGAGGTGAAGCATGATTGTTCTAATTGAATCGTATTTGACACCTTATATGTAACCATGTTTGGAGCAATTAAATGATTTCTGATGTATTTTATAAAGATATCTTTTCGTATTTTATTAATAACATAAGAATTCTCAAGAAATACAGACATTAAGTATAGAATTTAAGTGTAAGATTTCAGCGGTTTTATCACTGAAAGCTGTACCGGACAACCAACAACCAAGTTTACTTATGAAGAAAATAAATGTAAATTTTGATTGTACTCATATTATTGTTATGCTAAGACTGTATCAATATTTCGCCAAATGTAAGAGCAAATCTTTATTTGAAATGTATGCCTACTTTTGACTTAAGCTACACTCTTAATTGGAGTTTCCATGGAAAAAAAGTTGCAGCTGTTATTGTGTAGCTGATACTGTGTGCAATCCGGCTTCCAAATAACGGATTTTTTACGCGATAGGTAACATAGGAGTGGACGGATCACTTGATGGAAGCGATTCCCTCCAACCATAAACTCCCGCAATACCAGTGGAGTCACAAGTGTGCTGTCAAACCTCTCCTTTTCCCCAAATTTAACTTTCGGTACCCTGTCTCATTAGGCGAAACATAGCAAATGTTAGAACAAATCTTCATTTTTTTTTTATTCGTTCAAAAATTATTAAGTACATAGCATAAAATTACATTCTGCCAAACTGTGGAACATTTAATGGTGTACCTACAATGTCTGTCAACTTATGACATCATCAGTGGAGTCACAAGTGTGCTGCCAAACCTCTCCTTCTGTCCAGATTGTGAGAGGTACTCATTAAGCAAAACATAGCAAATGTTAGAACAAATCTTCATATTTTGGTATCTCTAGAATGTTTGCCAACTTATGACAAGAACAATGAAGTCACAAGTGTGCTGCCGAGATAGAGCCGTCGGTACTTTCTCTCATTAGACGAAACATAGCAAATGATGTATTATTATTTTCGAAATTAAAGCTATCATGCTAACGGTCTACCCGATGAAAAGCAGTTATGGCCGATGGAAGCTTGTAATAGCAATATAAAGACAGTAGAAGTAGAAGACAAGATTGTAATTATTACTCTTTTCTTTATTTTAATCAGCCCTCACACCTACCTACCTACCTACAGAACCGACCCTACTGAATTTTGTTATGACTCGTAGTTCCAAACTTTACTAAGGTGACACCGCGAGTTATCCCCCTATCCGACACGCAATGATACTAGCGCTGATTGTAAGAAGAAATCTTTATTTTATGGTGTATCTAGATTGTATTTCTACTCATGACTTAGGCCGCACTCTTAGTTGGAGCGGAACTCTTGCCCACACAATATATGAGATCGTAAACTGCCGCCGCTAAGCCCCATTGTCGGTATTATTGCTCGCAAAAACAAACCGACTCGTGCACAGCCCAAATGTGCGTCGTTACGCGGCGAGTAACTAAAAAGTTGCTACTTTTTATCGTGTAGCTGATGATACTGTGTGACATCTGGTTTCAAATGAATATACTTTTTTTGTCACGTGAAAACTCACCAACTCACTCCTCCAACCGATTTTGGCTAAGGCGGCAAATTTCAACGATAAGCCACTTACGCAGGTTAAATTATAGTGCTCAAGTGTGTGCGCAAACACAAGTGCACTCTCTATTCCTCTGCCCTCATAATCCGATGGGACACCAGTATGACACGACCAGAGAGAAATCGGGCGCAGGACCAACGGTTTAATGTGTTTTCCGGGGCACGGGGGTAGGTACATGACCACCGACTTCCAGACTCCGGGCTGACACTAAGAATTTCTTACCGAAAACTTAGGTTCAAATCTTTGGCTCGACACGGGGATCGAACCCGGGACCTCTTGCGCAGCCGTCGCTTTATAGTACAACCCACTAACCTACTGCGCCACCGAGGCTGTCACTAGACACACAATAGCAGTGTTATAAACCGGCCAAGAGCGAGTCAGACTCGCCCATGAAGGGTTCCGTAGCAGTAAGTAAGATATATGGAAGGTGAATTACGTTTTACGGTTTATAACGTTAAAACTACTTGCTAGATCTAGTTCAAACCAATTTTTGTTGTTAGTTTTCATGATAATGTATATTATATATTTTTCTTAGTTTTACAATTCTTTTATTATAGAAATTAGAAGGGGGGACATACATTGTACCACTATGGGAGCGTCTCTTGCGCAAAGTATTAAGTTTAGAGAAAAAAAATTGATACCTCAAAATAATTTTTAAAGACCTATTTATTTATTTATTTATTGTATTAAAAAGGAACACCAACAGTATACATATAGAAAACATTAAAAAAATGCTTAATTAAAGTACAAGTCTTATATATATACCCTTTATAGGCGTACACAACGTTGCTAAAAATCTTTACGTAAAAACACAAAAGATAAACTAAAAAGAAACAAAAAATACTTAAAAAAAATATTGAAATAAAACAACATTATAAGAGGTTTGCTACCTATCATATAATAAATTTATCAACTTTCGCCTATAGCTAGGCAAGGAGTCGAAAAAAATATTAATGTCCTTCAGGTGGAGTTCATTGTATGTCCCACAACATCGGGCCAGAGGAGCGTGATGACCTAAATTAGTTCTGGCTGAAGGTAAGGCGAATATATTTTTGATCGAATGGCGAGGTAGGCGGGCCGGTACTGAAAGCTTTATGTATTGAAGCAACTCTTGGCAGTTCAGGTTTCCGTTGATCAGTCTGTGCAAAAATACTAGGTCCTGGGTAAGTCGACGCTGTCGAAGAGTATTCATTGTGAAAAATGACAATCTAAGATTGTATGGTGATCTGTGCGATATACCCGGAGAAACAAACGCAAGGTGTCTCGTGAACGCGCGCTGAATGCTTTCCAATCGCTGAGAGTGAACGGTGTTTATAGATACTCCACACCTTTTTTTTCCTATTTTTGTGTAAAAATCGTAATGCGGTTGACAATATGCATCTATTAACCAAGTTCCAATATTATAGTTCTTTTAGCTTCGGAAAAAAGTGGCTGTGACATACGGACGGACGGACAGACAAGACGAATCTATAAGGGTTTCGTTTTTTTGCCATTTGGCTACGGAACCCTAAAAACAAACTATTCAACCATTCTTATATTAGGATCACTTAACTGCTCATATAAACACCCTACTCTAAAAAAACTCGCTAGATACCTACTAAAATTTAAAACCTTTGAATTGCGTCAGCAGACATGTTGGGGTTGGTTTCTACCCAATGAATCAAAATAACAGAGGTTGCATCTTTTTTAAGGTTTCATCATCATCATCATCATCATTTCAGCCAATAGACGTCCACTGCTGGACATAGGCCTCCCCCAATGTTCTCCACACAGATCGGTCCTGTGCCGCCCGCATCCAATGGATTCCCGCGATCTTCACCAGATCGTCGGTCCACCTTGTGGTGGGCCTGCCACGGCTGCGACTTCCTGTGCGTGGCCTCCACTCCAGGACCTTTCTGCCCCAACGGCCGTCTGTTCTCCTCGCTATGTGCCCTGCCCATTGCCACTTGAGGCATGCAATCCTTTGGGCTATGTCTGTAACCTTAGTTCTCCTGCGGATCTCATCATTTCTGATACGATCACGCAGGGAGACTCCGAGCATAGCTCTCTCCATTGCTCTCTGGGTGACTTTGAGCCTCCTTAATCGGCACATTGTAAGCGGCCATGTTTCGGTTCCGTATGTCATCACTGGCAACACACACGCATTGAAGACTTTCGTCTTGAGACACTGCGGTAGGTGGGCCGAAAATATGCTGCGTAGCTTCCCGAACGCTGCCCAGCCGAGTTGGATTCGTCGATCGACCTCTTTCTGGAAGTTGGACTTACCAAGCTGGACTTTTTGTCCGAGGTAGATGTACTCGTCTACAACTTCCAGTGTAGAGCTTCCAACCTTCACAAGAGTGGGTACGACATGGGAATTCGACATGATTTTCGTCTTGTCCATGTTCATTTTCAGACCCACTTGTTGGGAGACTCTACTGAGGTCGTCAAGCATTGTGCCTAGGTCTTCCAAGGTCTCAGCCATGACTACGATATCATCAGCGAATCGAAGGTGCGTCATGTACTCACCATTTATATTGATGCCAAGTCCATCCCAGTCCAGAAGTTTAAACACGTCCTCCAACAGAGTGGTGAACAGTTTCGGCGATATAACGTCACCCTGTCTCACACCTCGCCGGAGAGGAATGGGTTTTGATTCCTGGTCCTGAAGACGGACTGACATTGTGGCGTTTCCGTACAATGACTGCAACACTTGTATGTATCGGTAGTCTATTCGGCACCTTTGGAGAGACTGTAGCACGGCCCAGGTCTCGACAGAGTCGAAGGCTTTCTCATAGTCCACAAACGCTAAGCATAATGGCAGGTTATACTCTTCGGTCTTCTGTATAACCTGCCGCAGCGTATGTATGTGGTCTATAGTGCTAAAGCCTTTTCGAAATCCGGCTTGTTCGGGAGGCTGGAAGTCGTCGAACCTGCGTGCGAGACGATTCGTCATAACTCTCGAAAACAGCTTATATATGTGGCTCAGCAGCGTGATAGGCCTGTAATTCTTCAATTGGGATTTGTCACCCTTTTTGAAGAAAAGCCTCACCACGCCAGAGTGCCACGCTTTGGGTGTCTTTCCCTCAGTGATGATGGAGTTGAAAAGCCTCTGAAGGGCTTTCAGGACAGGTCGTCCACCTGCTTTCAGAAGCTCCGCTGTGACTCCATCATCACCCGGTGCCTTACCGTTCTTAAGCTGTTTGAGAGCTATGCTAATCTCGTATAGGCTGACGTCCGGGATATCTTCGGTGTAGTGCCGGGTTAATTTGGCTCTGCGCTCAACGGCCTGAATGACAGGTGTGCATGATGTCGCGTAAAGCTGTCCATAAAAGTTTTCAATCTCAGCCAAAAGTTCTGGGCGTGACGTGACGATTCTGCCATCCTCTGTTTTCAGCTTGGTCAGCAAGCTCTCTCCAATAGCCAGGTCTCTGGCGAACACTTTGGAGCCTTTGTTCCGCTCTATAGCCTCTTTAATACGTTCCGTATTAAATCGGCGTATGTCCCGGGTCAGGCACTTGGAGATGCGCTTGCTGAGCTGCCGTCGTTGACGAGCTTCATCAGAGGTTTGCAGAACCATTTTCCGCCTTTCCTCCATTAACTTAAGAGTTGGCTCCGAGATTTTACTGGCTTTTTTCGTACGGCTAGGTCTGAAGACCTTTGCACCCGCCGTAAGAACAGCTTTCACGAGCCTGTCATTATATATGTCCACGTCTGAGCAGCTCTCTAGGCAATCGAAGCGATTTTCCAGCTCGAGTTGAAAGCTCTCGGGGTTTTGAATCTGGATGGCTACAGGGCGGAGCGTAGATTTTATCAGTCGATACCTTTCGGATGTAACGTGTAGATTCAAAGTGCCTCTTACCATTCGGTGATCACTTCCAGTGTTCACTGAATTGATCACTGAGACATCATTGAATATCCGGGTCTTGGTAGACATGATGAAGTCAATCTCATTTTTTGTAACGCCATCCGGACTTTCCCAGGTCCACTTACGATGCAGCCGTTTTTTAAAGAAGGAGTTCATCATGTAGAGTCCCTCCCTCTCCATATACTCGGCTAGCATTCGACCTCGGTGGTTCCGGATTCCAGATCCAAATTGCCCCACTTTCGACTCCTCATCGCCCTTTTTGCCTAGCCTTGCGTTGAAATCTCCCATGACAACAGTGTAGTGAGTATTGGAAGTATGTATTGCCCGAGAGATATCCTCATACATTACTTCCACTTCCTCGTCGGGGTGTGTCGAGGTCGGGGCGTAAACCTGTATTACCTTTAACGAATTTAATTTTTTTAAGGTTTACTGTTAATTATATATGTAATATCGCTATGTTTAAATTCAAAATATAATGTAGGTGTTTCCGGGTCAAGGAATGGCAAACATTAGGAGAAGTCTACAGTAGTGGACAGGAAAATAATATTTTAGATTTAAAGAAGTGAATACGAATGAGAACGTTTACCGTCCCCGATGTCAATAGGAACTTTCCATAAATTATGTATTGTGCGCTTACCCCTATCCCCCTCCTTGTCACACTTTTCACGTGACGTAAATAGATGACCCATATCGACCACTAACGAGTCTGGTACAGTCAACGGAACGCTTATGCTCTATTCTAAAAGAAATTTAACCCTTATGTTATGGAAAATAAAAGCTACATAACTTCTAGTCAATAGTCGTCTGTTACAATGGATGTTGATTTGTGTAAGGGCTAGTATTTTTTTTTTATTTTCCGGGGGAAACCATAATGGCTCTCATTCCATGTCACATGTAGATATTTACTTCTATCTACACTTATGTTATTATAATTTTCAAATGAAGAAATCAAATCACATTTTGACAGGCTTTATAATTTTTTTTTTTTTGGTCAATAAGCCAACGCTTGACCACAATCGCACCTGATGGAAAGCGACGATGAGGTCTAGGATGATACGCGTTTGCCTAAAAGATGCCTGTTCACTCTTGCCTTAAAGATGCCCAGATTATAGTGGTCAGGAAAAACAGATCTCGGCAGAGAGTTCCATTCCTTAGCCGTCCGCATTATAAATGTGGAAGCAAATCGCTTCGTGCGGATAAGGGGTATTTCTACCACATAAGGATGAAAGCACTCGCCGCGCCTTGTCGTCCGATATATATAACTTAAAATATAACTTAAAAAAATATAACTATTATATTTATAAACATATTATGAATATTTATAACTTAAAAAAATAAAAGTTAATGTGTTGCATAATGTTTTTTTTTTTTGCATTTTATGCAACAGTTACCACTTTATGAAACAGCTAAGTTTCTTAATTGATATTATTAAGACAAAGTTATCATTATTTATATAGCCAATTAAGTTAGAAATTGCCAGCCTACAAAACACCTACAATGCGCGCGCAAAAATATACTCGTAATTATCTGTCACACGATTAGTCAATTTCGCTAATATTTATTAGAAAAGAATTATCTATTTTATTTAGTCTGAACGTGACAAAACAATACAAAAGTGTTTTCAGGATTTGACTTCACCAGATATTAAAGCAAAAGCATCAAGAATAACAAATAAGTAGTCATATGCCAGAAAAATATTTAAATTATCAGGTATGTGTTTGTACACATAACACATAAGAAATCACAGGAAAACTATAAAAAAGTTTGTACTTTGTTAGTTTTCCTGTGATTTCTTACTTTGAAGGTTAAAACATGAATGTAGATGAAGTTGTGTATGAGACTTCACATAACTTAAAACACTCGCAAATACTTAAAAACTCGTTTTTTACAATGTCGCTCGAGTTTTATAATCCTAATTATGACACAGGAGTATTTTTGATATCAGTAAAAACGCATGTGCACTCTTTGTGGCGTAGTTTTCTACCTCTGCTGATCTGTGCAATTCGATACCCTACTTTACAATCGTACTAATTATATTTTTTTTACTGCTCACAAAGATAAGAAGGCAATTTTGATTAGTATGTTGGGCAGAGGCCTCGCCCAAACTCCTCCAATGGTCTCTATTTGTAGCCAGCGCTTGCCAATTCTGACATTTGTGGTCTAAATCGTCCCGCCATCTTTTTCTGGGTCTGCCTCTCAACCGTCACCCATCTGGCTGGTATTTGTGACGATTGTAGTCCACCTCTCCGTGTGCATCCTACATACGTGACCCGCCCAGTTCCACTTTAGTTTGGCAGATTTTTTTTTTCTTTTATTTGACAATAATATGTAAAACATTCACAAACGCTGGTTTATATGGATGTAAGGATCCATGTTCTAAGGAGCATCATAAACAGTTGCAACGCTACCAAACTTCAATAGTTAATAATACTTAAACAGTCAGGATGTGCAACCGATTCCTAAACTTTAAGATATTTTTTATTATACCTACCGAGGGAACATTTTAATCTTCGTTTTAGGTATCAAAATTGATGTGACCAATAAAGAAGAAAGCGGCGGACCCCTAGTACACTCACTTCCAGTATTTTCTTATGTCAATTTATAATATTAAAGTTCTAATGCATTTTTTTAAAAAATACACCGCTATTTAATATCGTTTCCATCCGGAAAACCACATAATAGGTATCGTGAATAAAGACCATTTACCATGTTAGATCAAGAAAATAAGCGAAAAAAAAATCGTCACCTTATATCAGGATGATTAGTCAACTTCATTGACCAGTAGGTCTAACTTTTTTTATGAGATAGGGGCCAGATGAGCAGAAGGATCACCTGACGGCAAGCGATTACCACCGCTGGACACCTGCAACCAGAGGAGTCACAAGTGCGTTTCCGGCCTTTTAAAAGGTATACTTTTTAAAGGTAGGCTTTTCTTGAAGGTTTGCTGGTCGTACCGGTCCAGAAATACCACAGTAATAAATAAATGCAAAATTGCATGTTGGTTTCAGCGTGTGCGCACTGTCATAGTCACAGATTTAATCATTTAGTTTTTTTCGTCGTCAGCCCATTTAAGTCCCCACTGCTGGGGCACGGGCCTCCCTCAATCACATGAGGGGTAATTGCCATACTCACCACGCGTGGTAGACGGGTTGGCGAGGGTTTAAATATAAATGCAGAGTTTTCCTTCTCTGGGTGCTAATGATCATGCCAGCAGTTTTACCTTAGTCGCCTATTACGACACCTCGGTAAGAGTGAGGGTGGCCTATTCTACTCTGCCGGGGACCACACGGCTAATCATTTAGTAGTCATAGTATATACCATTAATTTTTGATATGAGATATTTTTAAACTTATTTCGTTTTAAGGGTGTTACGAAAAAATCTGATTACTGAAAGTAAGTGGTGTAACAAAATAACACGAATTTGTTATATGATAATTGTCACAACAAATTCTTTCATGTTCTTGACAAAATATTAGAGTTCACCAATTCAGGCATCTACGTGGCTGACTGTACAAACTTGGGGCGCTAGGTGCGTTATCGGGCCGTAAACTTTTGTTTTACGAACAATTAAGTGTAACGTTAACCACCCTTCGCGGCTCGATAGGCTGCGGCACACTGGGCGGGATCAAGAGAGCCTACTCGTAGTCAGATTTTATGAGGTAAATTATTTACAATAGGCTTGTGTACTAGGTCAGAGATTGGCAGATTTTTTTAAATAGCATTAAGAAATAACGGTCATAAGGAGATATGTACAAAATTTCAGCTGAAAACCTTATGTATTAGTTATGTTATGAGCCCTCAAAGCAAAGATAGGCAAGTAAATATTAAGTCTTAAATTTACGAAATATTTATATAGCAATAGATATCTTATTCAACTTTTAGCAACTTTTGTTAGATACCATTTTCATAAACGCATTATTTCATAAAGCTATTTCAACAAAGCTATATATGCTATATAATTTAAATGTGGGAGAGCCACGCTTAGGCATGAATGGGCCGGCTCGACCGGAGTGATACTACTGCCTCACAGAAGACCGGCGTGAAGCAGCGCCTGCGCTGTGTTTCGCCGTGTGAGTGAGGTTACCGGAGGCCCAATGGGGAGGAAGGGGAAAAGGATGGCAGCGCACTTGTGACTCCACTGGTGTTGCGGGTGTTCATGGGCGGCGGAATTGCTTACCATCAGGTGATCCGTCTGCTCGTCTGCCACCTCTCATATAAAAATATATATATATATATGCGCACAGACGAGCGAGGGCTGAAGTCACGCCTCGTGTCGCTGTTTGTACTATGGAGCATTTTGAGCAGGGCTATTATAAGTGATTTTCGAATTGCCCTATATCGCAAAGTGTCCAAGCTAACAAATTCATTCTTTCACCGATGTTTTCACTTTTGAGGGGTTCTTATATTACCAACAAGAGAAAAAAATCGGACACAGGCCTATATTAAGATTTTTATGAGCATATAAACTCATGTTTTTGTAAAGGTAGGACGGCTGTATTCAGATAACTGCAAATTAAATTTACTTAACTTTAATTTGTAGTTATCTTACAAGCCCTGTGTAATTTTCCAAAACTGTACCGTCGTAACTGAGTATTACTCACATCATAATTTGAAATTCATACAGAGATTTGAACTAACGACCTCTTAGTATTAGAAATCCGTATTTTCTACTCTCTACGAAGCCGCAGAGCCGTGATACCTACCACGGTATAACGTGTCGGCTCGATCGACCAATCATATCTATTTCTCAGTTGTGAGCAGGGATCAAACGCACACACACAGGGACACAAGTTTAAAACTTAAAAGGGGATCCTGAGTTTCTGGTTTAAGATTTAATATTTTACTGAGTTGTCGTAAAAGGCGACTAAGGTAAAGCTGCTGGCATGATCATCAGCACCCAGAGAAGGAAAACTCTGCATTTATATCAAAACCCTCGCCAACCCGTCTGCCAAGCGTGGTGAGTATGGCAATTACCCCTCATGTGATTGAGGGAGGCCCGTGCCCCAGCAGTGGAGACTTAAATAGGCTGACGATGATGAAGATGATTTTGCACAGCCAATAAAAATATTATATATTTTTTAAATTTGATCACATTCATAACAATATAAATATTTTCGTCCTAACCGTGGGGTTCATGCCAAAGAGTGATACTCCCAGGGTTAAATTGCCCATTCGATTTAAGAGATTGCCACAGTTGTGTGGCTAGTTAGGCGCACTTTATAATGTCGGCTGCGTTGGGGTCCCGGGTGAGTTTACTGTTAATATTGTCGAAGGGAAAATGCTTTGCGCACCGTCCCGTTAGGTCGGGGCACCTGGCGGGGTGTGTGGGACTAACTGGTATATCAACCAAATATAACGGTACAGGAATAAAGTGACAAGTGTGTGTACCTAACTTAAGTATGTATGTTAATATTGCCGGTTGACCATTGCCAAAATATCGGTAGGGAGACATTAATAAATTTAAAAACCTTTGAAACCATTGTTCCCAATTCCTCTCCCCTATATCTTCCTGTCTTTTGATTAAAATCATTCGTTTGCTTTGAGATCCTTTGTTATTATTGTAATTGCAATATTTATCTTTATTTAATCATGTATATGATGTTAGTATTAGTGTAGGTATTCATATTTGATTTATTAATTTATATTTAAACTTTCTGTGTAAGTGTATAAATATTAAAATTGCACCGCCCTACACCTTCATTGTGCCGTGTGGTCTCGGCAGGGTAGAATAGGCCACGCTCAACTCTTACCGAGGTGTCGTAAAAGGCGACTAAGGTAAAGCTGCTGGCATGATCATCAGCACCCAGAGAAGGAAAACTCTGCATTTATATCAAAACCCTCGCCAACCCGTCTGCCAAGCGTGGTGAGTATGGCAATTACCCCTCATGTGATTGAGAGAGGCCCGTGCCCCAGCAGTGGGGACTGAAATGGGCTGATGATGATTTAAACTTTCTGTGTAAGTATATAAATATTAAAATTGCACCACCCTACACCTTCATTAAGTCTTTTACCCAAAGGTTGCGTGGAAGAGACCGCTCATAGTGATAAGGCCGCTTGCGATGTACATATCCTGTAATATCTAGTTTTTAAGTTTCATACTTTATTTTAAGTGCAATAAAAGTATATTCATGTATTCATTAATTCAAATCTTCAATATATCAATACGGGGTTTAACACGATATTTATTATGTGCACTCACATATTTGGCTCGACGCTCGAAAATCTAAAAAAAAAAAAAAAAACTAATTCAAATCTTCTCTGGCAATCCCTCCCAGTGTGTCCTCACCTGATTCGACATCCAGAAATGTAAGGTGTCGGGGAAACACGATTCTTTACATCGATAACATTGTTCAACACTTCCAGATTTTATGATCCGTTATTACTCTCGTGCTTACGTGCGAGCAAAGTTGAGCAGCCTAAGTGTATTCATTACTGAATTCTTGAACAATTTGTTGTTATAACTTTGATACGCGTGTGCTTCGAGGGAAAATGAAGGCGATATTTTCCATGAGATTTCCCGAAGAGATTGTATACATGATGGAGGGAGGTAAGTGAATGGTGAGGAGATGCATAAGATAAGTTAATTTTATCCATATTATACTTTTGCATCACATTAGCAAACGACTTTTCTAAGTGAACTCGGGCCGGGTTGTAATGGACCCTAATTCTCGTGTTCGTGACATTTATTTTCATACGACATATATCACTAAAACATAGTTTTTTATATGGTTTTCAGGTGATATCCGCCATGTTTTCTAAATATCACGAGCACGAGAATTGGGCTCCTGGGTGCCGCTCTTGGATATCGTTAATTACTTATTATTATTGTAGATCATATCTCTAGTTTGAGACTATCATCACTGAAGTATCAGCATTTTATTTTCATATTTACTCCAGGGCACCTACAGGTCTCCATCATAGAAATCAAGTCATGACTACTAAAAGGCAATCCCCAGGATTTTTCATGCTAGAGGCGACAAACGAGCAAGCGAGTCACCTGATGGAAAGTAATCAACGCCGCCCATGAACATCCGCAAAATCAGAGCGATTGCTAATATGTTGCCGGCCTTTTAAAAAAGTGTACGCTCTTCTCTTGAGGATCCTTAAGTCGTAGCCGTCGGCAAATACTCCCGCAGGCATACTGCTTCACAGAACTGAGGTACGTGGTAGAAAGTTGCGCGAAAAACGCACTGTAGACCGCCACCTATCGATATGATGGGGATGGAATGACAATAGCTGGATGGAGTGACAAACCTTTTAGTTAGCGAACGGCAGTATGATGGGATAAACCTTGGGACCACGCTTGTACCTATAATGCGGTTAGGTGATGGCGCACCCGACACCCGAGCTATCTCTCTTTCTCTTATCTTAACGTGTAATTTTCGGTTGCGTATACTTAGACCATGACACAGTATATGGAGAGTCTGGTAATTTAATGAAGCGATTGCCGTATGACCTTTGCGAATCTCACAGATCACAAACCCAAGCTTTATTCGAAACATACTTTTTGCTCGACCCTGTAACCACTCGTGGTTTTTTACTATCGAAAACAATCGTCGCCGTTTGTTTTCTATAGTAAAAAATCTAAGTAATATAAGTCGTCACTGCGACAAGGTGGGATGATGACATTCGAAGGCTGGCTGGTGTGGGCTGCATGAGAGTGGCCGAAAATCGGGAGCAGTGGCGTGCATTAGGGAAGACCTATGTCCAACAGTGGACGAGTGTGGGTTGTTGATGATGAATATAAGTCGCGCTTATGCGACCAGTTTGGATCATTGGTAGTGAATGCTGCCTCTGGCGCAAAGGTTGCGGGTTCGCACAGTACTAACATTTGTATACATTAACATGTCTGGTTGTATTGCTTTGTATTCTATGTATCATAGTATGTATTCACAAAAGAAAAAGTATTATATGTATATATTTGTAATTCTGCTGTTGGTTCTGATATTCGCACTGATATTAGCACAGGTGCTTGATTTACCTATCTCGTAGCCAGATCAATGTATGTTATGTTGTGAACAATATTTATTTATTTTATTTTTTATTTATTTATGCAAATAAAAGTAATGCTTGGTTACCAAATGGCAGGCCCCTTTATTTCGTCATTCCCGTTGATCTCCTGCTAGCCTTATCCATTGTTTCCCTGCCGTTAAAATATCGTTGGACCATCGGGCAGGTGGTTTACCACAGAACGTCTCCCCATTATTGGCTGCCATTTGGTCATCGTCATCGTCAGCCCACTTAAGTCCCCACTGCTGGGGCACGGGCCTCCCTCAATCACATGAGGGGTAATTGCCATACTCACCACGCTTGGCAGACTGGTTGGCGAGGGTTTTGATATAAATGCAGAGTTTTCCTTCTCTGGGTGCTGATGATCATGCCAGAAGCTTTACCTTAGTCGCCTTTTACGATACCTCGGTAAGAGTGAGGGTGGCCTATTCTACTCTGCCGGGGACCACACGGCGTATACTTATATATTTTTTTTTCTATTTATTTAACTTATATAACTACTACTCTTTTTTGTTATATTTGAATATTAATACACTAAATATATAATAATACACTAAAACTTGTAAATATTTACACGATGGTTCTCTTGTTCGATTTTTATGCAGTGGACACATATTTTGGTGTTGCAACCTATAATTTTTTTTATGTTTTGATACAACAATACATGATTATAAAGAAAATAAAATACTGATTTGTCGAAACATACTTTTTAATATGAGTGCGATAGAAATAGAGAACCTGCTTGGCCCGACCGAACGCTCGTTCATACTGTGTTCCTAGCTCAGGGTCCCCTATTCTTTTTTTTTTTATGTGATAGGTTGCAGACGAGTAGACGGGTCACCTGAAGATAAGCGATTGCCGCCACCCATAGACATTCGCGACACCAGTGGAGTCACAAGTGCACTACCTTTAAACCCCCCTTTCCCCCGAATTGGGCCTCCGGTACCCTCACTCACACACCAAAACACAGCACAGTGATGCTTCACGCCGGTTTCCTGTAAGGCCGTGGTATCACTTCGGTCAAGCCGGCCCATTCACGCCGAAGCGTGGTTCTCCCATGGTCAAAATATGTCACTATATTAAAATACATTAACTATAATTGCTTAGTATTTGAGCTGCCTCGAAGTGGGTTAGATGTTTCTCTCTGTGTCGTTTTTTGCGGTAAACTTATATAGCCAACGCAAGGACCCGCGGCAGACGGCAGGGTCTTAATTATGATTTTTTTTCAAATCTTCTGAATTTTTGGGGTTCCGACGCTCTCTATTTCTTCCGTGACTTAGCTAAGCGTCTAGTCGAAGTCACGGGAGAGCCAAAGGCTCGCAGCTACCTCGCCCAGCGAATTTCCATCGCGATCCAGCGGGGTAGTGCTGCCAGCATTTTGGGGACATTGCCACGGGGACCTAATTTGTTTTAACTTTACTTTTTATTTACTTTTAGCTTAATTTTATTTCTTAGTTATTGTCTTCATTTTCTTATGTTTTTGTTCTTTTGTTCAATAAATAATTTCATTTGAAAAACCTAACTCATATATCATTCATTATTAATGAATAAAATTCTATCACAAAAATACCTAACACTGGTACCTCAACCAAAGGTGAGAGGGAATATTCTGACCAGTGTATGTATATAGTTCTATAGTCTGTAAGCAGATGCCATAATCCTCCTCCATATCTTAGCGTGTGGGATTTACATCCTAAGCTCTCGCTTTGGAGCCCAAGGTACGCTTAGACCACGATTCAGGGATGGAGAGTCTGGTAATTACAATTAAGAGACTGCCGTCTGACCTTCGCAACCCTTTAACAGGGGAACCAGATCAACTGATCATGGTTACACGTTTCAGAAACTATCCGAAACGTGCAGGTTTCCTCGCGATGTTTTCCCTCACCGCCGAAGTAATGGTAGAAATACGCACATATATTTGAAAAATCTAGAGACGAATGATTGGATTCGAACCCCCCGCACGGAAGGTGAGCTCTAAACCACTGAGCTTATATTACTCCAAGCAGATGCCATACTGTTTTTGATTTCTACGCGCTTCCCTATGGCGGTACAAAGTCGGTACATTACAAGGTATCGCAGCAGATGTACTGTGCTACTGAATTTGTTGTAGTACCTACCGTTTCAACTATGCACTCTGTTACTTGTTTTGTAATTGGCTTTTGCAATTTAGCTTCGTATCCCCAATTGGATCGGCGGACATTGGTAAATTTATATTCAGATACTAACGTAGCTATAGGTACTAGTGTGATATTAGTCATACAATATTACTACGGTAAACTTTGAATAAAGGAAGTATAAATAAAACGAGTTCGCATCTTAAAAAAAAGTAAAGTATCAGCCTATAAACAGTCCCACTGCAGGGCAAAGGCCTCCATCACAGAAATCAAGTCATCGCTACTATGATGGGATTAGGCTTAATCACCACGCTTGCCAAATGCGGATTGGTGATCACAAACCCGAGCTATGTTCGAAAAATTCGAAACATACTTTTCGCTCGACCCGGGAATCGAACCCAGGACTCCGAGATCACGGCCCGGTACTTAAACCACTAGACCAACAGGGCGTCGAATCGTTCGCATCTTACTTTGCTATATATGGCCTGATGTCACTTATGGACACGAGGCCTGGACTTTGAAGGAGGACACCAGACGACGTCTTGAGACATTCGAGATGTGGTGTTACCGCCGTATGCTCCGCATCAGCTGGACACAGAGTGACAAACGAAACAGTTCTCCAACGTGTCACCATGACCCGTAACTTTATTAATGCTATCAAAAACCGTAAAATCGAATACATAGGTCACGTACTTAGGCATGAGAGGTACAAGTTGCTTCAACTCATCATGATAGGTAAAATAAGTGGAAGAAGGAAAATATCGTGGCTGCTCAATATAAGGGAGTGGACTGGCATCGCATCTGTAGAACGGCTGTTTCGTCTCGCAATGGATAGAGAGGATTTTGGAAAGCTGACGGCCAATCTTCAGAACTGGAAAGACACTCAAAGAATAAATAAAACTGGCGATATTTATTCAATTCAGGGTTATAAATAGCAAGTAAGTGATAATATTAACGTAAGGTCTAGTACATTATTATAGTAGATTTTGAACAAAGGAAGTAAAAATAAAACTGGCGATATTTATTGAATTCAGGGTTATAGATAGTAATTACGTGAAAATATTACCTAACGTATAGGCGTCTCTAGGTATTATAACCAACTGTATAATAGTTTCTATAATTATTAAAAAAAATGTAATGGAAGTAGAGTAAAGATAATTTCAAAAATAACCTTAAAATACACGTGTCAGAATTACAATTAAATTAAATCCTACATTTTCAGTAATCATTATTGCAAATTAAAAACAATAATTTTATGAGAATATTGGTCGAAATACAAATTAATTCATAAGGTGACCCGTCTGCTCGTATGCTACCTAAAGTAAATGTAAAGTAAGGTATCAGCTTAAATTCTCTACCACTCAGCAGGGCAAAGGCCTTCATCATAGGAATCAATTGTGATGGGTTTAGGTTTAATCACCACGCTTGCCTAATGCGGATTGGTGATCACAAACCCGAACTATGCTCGAAAAAATTGAAACATACTTAAATCGAACTCAGGACACCGAGATCACGGCAAGGTACTTAAACCACTAGAATGACAGGGAGAGCCACCTGAAAATCTAATTAGAATTATTATCTCACACTTTAGTACCATTGAATGGAACTCCCTTCCGAGGTCTGTTTTTCCGGACCACTACAATCTGGACATCTTTAAGACAAGAGTGAACAGGCATCTTTTAGGTAAACGCGTATTATCCCAGATCACATTGTCGCTTTCCATCAGGTGCGATTGTAGTCAAGCGTTAGCCTATTGACAAAAAAAAAATCAAATAACGAAAGCTAATTGCAATGGTGAAGTGACTAAGAACGTAGGTATATTAAGGTCTGACAACATTCATCAGAAGATTTCTAACGCAAATAAATGTTTTTTTGTTTATTTGTTTGTTTCCTTTACAAAACCACTGCGACTACCAATCAACCTTTCAATACGAGTACGATATGAATAGTTTTCCGAACAAAGAAAACGTACTCCCTAATTGCATCCGCGAACTAACCCTCATAAATCGAATACTCTGCATTGTTACCGATCAACTGGGAATACATTCCTTTTATGAGCTCTAGGGTTTGCTTGCAAAAAGAAAAATAACATCAGTAAACAGAGCAAGCACATTGCATTTTCTAAACGCGTAGACGACTTTCATAAGCGCGCGCGCATGGTACAAAAAGAAAAGATAAGATAAAAAATCTTTGTTCAAGTTAGGTCCGTACATAACACTGATGAATTTCAAAATAGGTACACATAAAAATTTATCGATAGTCTTCGGGTGCGACTCGAACCCACGATCTTTTGCTACCCGGGCAACTGCCTTACCGACTAAGTTACCAGAGACCTTGGTAAGTCGACGAATTTTGTAAGGGTGTTTTTCTTCATCTCGAGCCGACGAAAGTTTCATCAATATGAAAGGTAAGTACCTACAAATATCCAGTGGAAACATTTTTACAAATATTTTACCACCTGTTAAGATGAAACTGCTTAAATTCATATGATTTTTTGTGTATAGCATTTTTTTCAAGTAAATATCATAAATAAAATGTAATGTCGATATTTTTTTAAGTTCATTATTAATTAGAATAACTTGCAAAAAATGCTATACCCAAAACTCATTGGTACACATAGGTAATTAAGAAGAAGTCAAGTACAATCAGTACGTCAGCTTCAAAAATATATTAGCTTTCAAACCTGGTATAAATAGGTACCTGAGCATTTGAAAAAATATTTTTAGTCAATAGGTACCTTAACACATTGAATGCCTATTACGCAATATTGCGTAGGTGCTAGGGATGCTAGGAGCCAACTACGTAATACAACGTAGTACTTTCTTACAGTTTATATGGCGACTTGTGTTATACGGCATCCTTCAAAGGACGATTTTAGGTTTATTGGCATCTTAAATAAGACATGACATGGAAAAAAAGTAACTTTATTATTTTTAAACTTTTCAAATCACAATATTTCTTAGACTCTAATTATATTTCTTAGGTAAAAAATTAGTTTGATGTTGAGATCAAAAATTAGTTTTATAACTAATAAGATCGTTTAGTTTACTCATATAAAAAAAAACAGGAACTTCTAATAACAACAATAGAATTTCAAGATACACTTATGCAAAACGAGGATCAGTGTGGTAAGTGTAAAAACAGTTTACAACACACAAGGCAGGCTTTTCCGGACAAGTGACACATACGAAAGATGACTCTTTTCGTTTTTTATTTTTGGTGCAGACATGACAAGGCTTCGCTGGAACAGCCTTCTTGGCAGTAGGTGGGAGCCTTTCTAAGTAATGAAAATTGTTCAACGGGACACGACTTTTATGAACAGCTGGCGATGCGGGTGGTACAGATGGCCCAGGCAGTAACGGCTGTGGGTCTGCTTGATCTTGTTCAGGCTGTACTGGCGGTATTTGTGGTCCAGGTGCTTCACACTGTTGTGATCCACAGTTCAGTCCCAGTAGATATTTTACGAAATCTTCCCGAAACTTCAAGAGCCGTATTTTGGATGCGCGGTCTTTCAAACGTAGCAACCTATGTGCGTTTTGTACGTAAACCTCAAAAACATGCAGTGCTAATTTTTTGTGCCATCTCAGTGTCTTCCTCAGGCAAGAGTAATACGAGACCATCTGGTCCCCTCTGTCAATACCAGACATGCCTAGATTATAGTCCGCAATAATGTTAGGTTTCAGTGAGACTTAATAACTCAATCAGGTGGCGTGATCTAGGTAGAAAAGGGACAGAAAATGAGATAGTAGTCGATAGATTGTGCATACGCAGTATTGCGTAGAGTAGGCGTCTGGAATAATTAAATGATTAAGGGTGCCAATCTACGCAATGTTGCGTATACGTAATATTGCGTAGTAGGCACCACACATACCAATTTTAAACGGGGAGCCGAGTACGTAGTATTACGTAGAGAACCATTTGTATGGTGGGAACCAATAATGACTTGAAAATATATTTGGCATTCAATGTGTTAAGGTGTACTTTAATTTTTCGCATTTGTTTCAGAACAAAAATGATGAAAATGCATCTCGGCGTATACTAGCATACAATTGTCTTTTGTCAAATTCTCAGATATTTTGATAGATCTCGACGTTAACATATTTTAAAAGCTGACTTTACAAAAAAACGCGTTGAATTACGTTTTGCAAAGTTCTGGCGAGAGACTTTTGCAGAGTCCTTGAGAGACGTTGGCGTCCCGTGATCTCAATTCTAATACCTTAGATTTCCCGTCCACTGTATTGAGATTTCCGCTATGTTACATTTTAGTCCAAAACTCTGCACTTTTCAGAAAGTTTATATTCGTTTGGGATTGAGATCTGTAGCTTCATTTCAGCCCATATTTGCTTTGCCAGATGCAGACTACCATAACACATCGGTGGTCCATATTCAGTGGTTGTGTGTATTGAGGTTTCATCCACTTCGATACACATTCTGTAGATTCTGTCCCATTGTACTGACCATCTTTATACTGTCATCTTACTCGTACTTCCCCAGGGCTGTACGCTCACAGAAACGTTCACAACGCATATTGTTTCAGCATAAGCCCTTAATAACCCTTGATAAAGACCTCCGTATAGGCATCCTTAATTAATTGAACCTATCCTGAACCATCACTTGGGAATCAACGTTTTTATCTGTAGCCTCAAACTATCTGCTCACATTCAAAAATCAACTTTATATCAATAGCACAGAGACGCATATTGCATCTGGCAAGGCCTCTTTTAATTTGCAATTTTCCGGCTTACTATTACAGAGGGATTAAGTTCTAGCTACGGATAGAATCTTTAATTTCCTCAGAGCGTTACTGTCGACTCGATGATATTCGATTCGGATTTGCGAGAGGCGTACGGTAAAAGATTCGTTTTTCGGGATCCCTCGGAATTTCAAGAGCGGCTACGAAAAAGAGAGGGGGTTCTCTTTACAAATACAAATACTTTATTTAGCCATCCTTTATAACAACAATACATCTTAGAATACTACTAATCTAAGCCATACTAATACCTAAGTCACCAAACAGTAAAGTATGACTCGACGTGTCATCATCATCCTCCTGCCCTTTTCCCAGGTTATCTGGGGTCGGCGCAGTATGTTTTTCTTTTCCATACGTCCCTGTCATTCGTCATCGAATCATCCACCTCTTTTTCCATCATGTCATTCTTCACACAATCCATCCATCTGTTTTTCGGCCGTCCTCTGTTCCTCCACCCACTTACGTTTAAACTCATCACTTTTTTGGCAACATGTTCTTCCCCTCTTCTCCTTACATGGCCATACCAGGAAAGACGATTTGCCTTCAATTTATCAATGATGGGGGCCACTTTCATACTTCCTCTAATATATTCATTCCTTATCTTGTCCATTCTCGTCACTCCACACATCCATCTTAACATTCTCATCTCTGTTGCATGCAATCGTCTTTCATCCGTCGTCGACGTGTATTGACTTATAAATAATTAAACTAAGCTTACTACTAACTTACTATCTAGAGAAGATACTTAAAAGTACTCAGTAGTCCAGAACGCGCCTGAGCGATGGTAGCTCAGTGGTTCAGAACTCGTCTTTCATACGGGGGATAGTGGTTCGAATCCGAGCATACACCTCTGGGTTTTTCAATTTTTATGTGATAGATGGCAGACGAGCAGACAGATCACCTTATGGTAAGCGATTGCCGCTGCCCATAGACTCCCGCGACACCAGTGGAGTCACAAGTGAGCTGCCAACTTTTAAACCCCTCTTTCTCCCAGATTTGGCCTCCGTGTTTTGAGTTGAATACCCACATTCACGCAGCGAAACACAGCAAGGTGCTGCTTCACGCTGGTTTTCTGTGAGGCCGTGATATCACTCCGGTCGAGCCGGCCCATTCATGCCGAAGCGTGGCTCTTCCACGGTCAAAACTATGTGCGTATTTGAAATGCCTCAATGGTGCAGTGGGTAGCAAGGTTTCAAAGAGATGACTGTGCTAGGGGTCCCGGATTCGATCCCTAGATCGGGGCATAATTTGAACTTGAGTTTTTTGTTGATAAATTCTTAGTGTCTTCAGATAGAATTCTGGAAGTTGGCCAACTTCATGTATCCCCGTGTCTGGGAAAGCACGTTAAACCGATGCTTCTGCGCCTGATCCTTCTTTGGTAATGTCACTTTGGTGTCCCATATAAATATAAATAACTAACTAACTAGGTTGGCGCCAACCCAAAGTGAGTCTTGGCCTCCGATTATAAGAGTTTCCATCTAGAACGGTCCTGCCAGTCATTCGCCAGAAAGTATGTTTCGAATTTTCCGAACATAGCTCGGGTTTGTGATCACCAATCCGCATTTGGCAAGCGTGGTGATTAAGCCTAATCCCATCATAGTAGCGTTGACTTGATTTCTATGATGGAGGCCTTTGCCCTGCAGTGGGACAGTTTATAGGCTGATACAATACTTAATATCAGTAAAAATATAGTGTTTTGAGGTCTGGGACTTATTGTTTGGCATACGGGCAATGCATTGGTAATTAATAAATGAGTGTTTCACAACGGTTTTCGGAAAACACCGTGCAGTTGAGGTTATGTGAGCGGTTCATTTGTGTCTTTGTGATTTTGTTGATTACGTAATAGCGAGAGGTGAATAGTGAAATCCGTGCTGGAACTGCAACTCTGCGCAAATACCAACAGATCGAGACATTTGGGATGGATGGAGAATGACCGGGGCTTAGGGAAACTTGCGCAAGTTAAGGGGCTTCGTCTGAGGGTGTCCATTCTTTCTATTCATTTCATATTCGGACTGGAGGTAAGCCAAAACTTTATTTTACACGTATACTTATACAGTTCATGGCGCCACCAAAAGTTTTTATTAATTGTAATGAAATTAAAGCAACAAATGAAAAAAATATCAAGACATCTCTATACTATTTATAAAGAGGTAAATTCTAGTGACAGTGGCAACGCTTATAGGTAATCCGAAAATACGAAACGCTTGCGCGATGTAATCGACACCTAGCGCCATCTATTGGTATAAAGTTGAACTAATGTCCCGAAACGAAGTGAGGGCGGGCCACTAGCTTGAATAATAATCAGTAAAACTGACATTGTCTTCAAGAAATTCTTTAATAATGTTTGTCGATATATAACAAGTTACCGGATTACTTTAAAGAGACCGACAGGAATGTACACATGTTCAAAAAACGTGTTAAGGGATGGCTATTGGAAAATTATTATTACAGTATTAAGGATTTTCTAGAGCACAAGAATAATTAATTTTTAGTTGTTATAAAATTTTGTTGACATAAATATCAATTTGTAATGTTGTAAATGTAAGTTAGATATTTTAATTTAATTTTGTTGACATAATATTATTCCTGCATAAATTGTAATATTTCAAATGTATATACACCTGAAAAGGTAAAATTTAGCTGGTTTTTCCGCTAAAACAAATGCATCTACTAATTATGTACCTAAATTTATATATACAATAAATTTCATTTCATTTCATAAGTTTGAAACCTTAAACTATGAAAACAAAGGACGGAAAATAAGGAAGGAAAATAAAGGACAAGTCTTCCACTACGCGTACTTAATAATAATTTGTGAAACATTGGGGTGACAAAAGTTGAGTAGCCCAAACAATTACAATATTCAATAAAACACGATAAATAAAAAAATATTGAACGGCACTAGTTTTCTAATACGGAACTCGTATCGTAAGAAATGACGTGCCCTTGTCTGGTTTTTGCTCTTGTCTTGAAGGCGGAGACAAAGTCCTTTGTAGGTTTCTTACAGGAAAAGTGCTCTGAACAAATTACCTTTCAAGCGAACCTCGTAGGAGAGAAGTATTTTATAACATAACGTAGTTATTTTGTACTAGACTTAGGTAAGAGTCTTATTTGGCCTAAAGGCTTTGCTAAAAGCTGTTTCATAACATATGAGTGTTGTTAATAGGCCTCATAAAAATATAGGCTGTGAGTATTTTTTTTTAATTTTGACCAACGCTTGACCACAATATCACCTGATGGAAAGTAACGATCAGGTCTAGGATGTAACGCGTTCGCCTAGAAGTTGCCTGTTCACTCTTGCTTTAAAGATGCCCAGACAGTAGTGGTCAGGAAAGAATACTTCTTCGTATCGATGAGCGATAGTAGGTCAGTGGATAAGAACGCGGCTGCCACATGGGGGTCGTGGTTCGACTCCGAGCAAGCTAGCGTTAGCTCGTAGGTCGTAGGACTTGCACGTCTCAGAAAGTTTCTCAAAATTGTTGATACCTACACGAATATTGATTTGAGGAAATGATTCTGAACGTGTAACAGTGGTCCAGTTGGTCTGTTTCCCATTGTATTTACCAGACTTCCCGAATCCTTGATAATGGTACATGTGTACCCCGGGTTGCGAAGGGACAGCATTGTATAAGTAGGTTAATTATATAGCCTACGAAAATAATAATAATAATAATAATATCACATCACATTATAGTAAAACTGTCAATTGAACGGGCCTCTACGTGTTGGCTTCGGCCCCACGCACGCCTTCCAAAAGTCCGGGACATAATTGCCCGTGGTTATGGAACAACTGACAAACATAATAATATAAATCTCACAACATCTCATACGTTCACCTGATTCCATACTAAGTAGCTTAAGCACTTGTGTTACAGATATCAGACAACAGAGGAACACAAATATATACTTAAATACATATATTACACCCAGACACTGAACAAACACAAGTGTTCATCGCACGAATGTTTGTCCAGGGTGGGGATCGAACCCACGACCTTTGGCGTAAGAAGCAGGGTCACTACTAATTGCGCCATCCGGTCAGTAATATAAGACAAGGCTTTTATGTAGGTTGTCGAGATCATATGATCGAAGTGTAGGTTAATCGAAAACGAGAAATAAGTCACTATTATATATTATGTGGGATTATGAGAGAATGAAACGGTTTGGAAGACGAGTAGAATGGAACGGAGTAAGAGTGAACAGAGAACGAGTGAATGGAGGGAATGATTGAGTTATCTGTGGGTGTAAGACGTTGAAAGACGCGAATAGGCTTGCTCTGCGATTATAATAAAATAAAGATGATTGGAAGACCCTGAAATCCTGTTTTTCAATCTCAAGTCCCACATTTGGAGGTTATCTGTGGGTATGAGATGACGAAAGACGCGAATAGGCTTGCTCTGCGATTATTATAAAATAAAGGAGATTGGAAGACCCTGAAATCCTGTTTTTCAATCTCAAGTCCCACATTTGGAGGTTATCTGTGGGTGTGAGATGACGAAAGACGCGAATAGGCTTGCTCTGCGATTATAATAAAATAAAGAAGATTGGAATACCCTGAAATCCCGTTTTTGAATCTCAAGTCCCACATATATGTGAGGTCTCGAACTTGCTTTACAACTTGTAGTTGCAGATTTGCGTTTGTAGGTATATTCAATTAGACCATCCATTATGTGCAAACTGACGATTCTATTTTACTGAAATAAAAAAAATGAATCAGAATATCTTAACCATACTTGGCATTAGGCAGATCTTATTCCTCAGGGCATAAGATCCTAAACCTGCCAAAAACTTTGTTCCAACTTTAGTTTCTAGCTGAACATTATTTGGTTTTGTCAAAAGAGACATCAAGTAGGCAGAAGTTTTAATCACAATTTGTTGAATCGCTACGAGGGGACAGATAACAAAAAGAGCAAATCTAAGCTACGCTCAAACTTTACTTGAGGGCATTCAATGTGCCCTTACATTTATCACAATCATTTACTAATGGTACTCGAAGTCAACAGCAAAAGATTTATTGAGTTTAAAAAAAATGTTGATATTATTGAATGGACACACTCAAAAATAATGGCATCAAGTTGAAATCCGACTGTGATTCCTCTAAAATGCCTATTTGATCAAAATATCGAGAAACTGGAATCAAAATTAAAAATATCTTTATTCAATTTAAGTCCATACAGAACATTTATGAATGTCAAATATTATGTTATATACCGCTGATTCGGAATGTCAATTTCTACCAAGAAGAATCAGCAAAAAACTCAGTAGTAACTCTTTTCAAATAATAAATATATTAATTACAATTTTTATTCTTTTACAAATTATGATTACAGTGACAGTATGACATACAATGCTTATAATCAGTACCGTTTAGATAAATCGTCAATGTAAAATTATGAAATGAAATTATACATTAAAGGACAGCCGAAGATATCAACATGTCGGAATCCTTATCATTTAAATAATCATCTATTTTAAAGTAGGAATCACAAATTTCAACCTCTTTCCTAATCACTATGAAAGTCAATGCTTAAGTTCAACTTCAGAACTTTATATAAGTAAAATAGTTTTTAATTTATTGTTCTCTAAGTACACTTTTCTTTTCAGATAAAGAACCTTAAAAACTGCGAAATAAATGTACCACTACGTACAAACGTCTGGTACAGAATGTGTCATCAAAATTCCTAAAGTAGGGGAGCAAAAAGTTGCTCAAACTTGGGAACCCGGCCCGCTGTAAATAAGTTTGGTTCATTGTGAGTGTTCCCTATTTGCTTACGGTAAGAAAATGTTGCAAAAATTTAGAACGACGCGCGCTAGAGGTGAGCAAGATGTTGGAATCAAAAGTATCGATAAAAAAGTAGATTATCAATAAAATAGTGTCAAGTAAAATGCTTAATTTATGGCCGTGTGGTCCCGGCAGAGTAGAATAGGCCACCCTCACTCTTACCGAGGTGTCGTAAAAGGCGACTAAGGTAAAGCTGCTGGCATGATCATCAGCACCCAGAGAAGGAAAACTCTGCATTTATATCAAAACCCTCGCTAACCCGTCTGCCAAGCGTGGTGAGTATGGCAATTACCCCTTATGTGATTGAGGGAGGCCCGTGCCCCAGCAGTGGGGACTTAAATGGGCTGATGATGATGAAAATGCTTAAACTATTCTAAATCCGTTTAAAAATATCAAGCTCAAGGAACGGGAGAAAGAATTAAAAAAAATAGGAGCACCTATGTACCTACTTATTTAACTAAAAATGCCTATTCCATGTCTGTCACAAAAAGTACATACCTACTCAATATTAAGAATCAATTTATCCTTACTAATATTATAAATGCGAAAGTAACTCTGTCTGTCTGTCTGTCTGTCTGTCTGTTACTCTTTCACGCCAAAACTACTCAACGGATTTAAATGAAATTTGGTATACAGATAATCTAGACCCTGAGAAAGAACATAGGCTACTTTTTATTGCGAAAAGGGGGTTGTAAGGGGTTGAAAGGGGGGTAAAAAGTTACTTTTCCACGCGGACGAAGTCGCGGGCGGCCGCTAGTACCATATAAAGTATAATATTGCTTTCTCTTTTCTATGAGAGGTAGGGATTGCAGACGTCCAAATTAGGCGGTATCTTAAAATTTATGTATATTAAAGATTTTTTTAATACATGCACATATTTTTCAAACATTTGACCTGATACCATACTAAATAGCTTAAGCACTTTTGTAACGAATATCAGACAATAGAGGAATTACAAATATAATACTTAAATATATAAGATATTACAACCAGACAGACAAAACAAACACAATTGTTCATCACACGAATGTTTGTCCAAGGTGGGGATCGAATCCACGACCTTTGTCGTCGCAGGCAGAGTCTTAAAAAATTGCCAGCTGGCCAGTCGAGGCCAAAGATGTTTATTCTATAACAAAAAGTACTTCATACTAATAAGTATTTATTACACTACGTTCTCTTCTCTAAAAAGAGAAACAATAGCTTGGTCCTCCTCGCGAAAGTCTAAATTAGGCGAGATGACCAAGTCAAACATTTTCACGTCATATAAGTTTTTCTACTGTACCAAAACTATACATTTATTGCATATATCTCACTAAAGTTGCGGACGGCTAAATTGTAATGGTAATTTAGTTGTTATATTAATTATTATACTAAAAGTTCTTTCATGCCAAAACAAAATTTCATATCGTGTTCAGGCAAGAAGGAATTTTTAAGTGTGTTTTTTACTTATGAATATTTTACAAATAAGTCTACCTATATTGGAACAACTGCATGTCAAGACAAGTCTCAACAGTATGCTACCAAATAATTCTGAACTATTTTTGTCATATCCCTCGTCGTCAACCGGATAATCTTGATAAATTGGTTGTGGTGGGCAAAGTGGAGGGGAAGAGACCCCGCGACCAGTCTTCCAGTCCGTGCTGTGACCAAGTAACGACGATCATTAGGCTTCCCGTCGCAACCGCCCTAAGGACAGCCGAGAACCGAACTAAATAGAAGAGGCTATTGCACGAAGCTATGAGAAACTTTCAAGGATACGACCTTCAGAATTGAAGATACCGATCACACACAAAATATGCAAGATATTGCTATAAAAATATCAACAACTCAGATGTTATTACCTAAATCTAAAAGTACTCGATATAAAAAGTAGTCGATACCAAGAAGTGTGACGTTACTTTCTCACCTCTAACTAGGGGAGACAGGGGATCGTGGACGTCTAAATTGTGCGGAATGACAAGTTTTACTTTCCAATGTAGATGTTTTGCGAGGGTGAAGTGTGTGTCGCAGCTTTACCTACATGTGTTTATAGGCGCATACAAATGTTGATGAGTATTGTCGGCGAAGCTGTTTTTTAAAGTACCTAGGTATGTATTACAAGTATGGTTTTTCATAATATTGCTTCCACTACTGAGGTGGTCTTAACAACTTAAACTTCCTTATTACAAATCACGAACTAAGGATAGTCCCGGAATAAAATTCGTGCTAGCCCCTTTTGACATTGCGTGTTAGAACGAGAGAGACATGCGCTTTAGCACGGTAATAACTTTAGATCACGATTTATAATAACGTGGAAAAGGTTTTAGTTAATGGTACCTAACGCAAGGGAATTGTCCGTCTCCACATCATAGCATGTCTCTCTCTTCAATCGGTCCAACACTGCTGAGAATTGTCTCCACCGGCCCTGTTCTGAAGCTTGATGGAGTACTTCACTAACAGGTATATTTAGTTCTTATCGTTTGGGGCTTCTGCCTCTAGGTATCTTACCTTTATTTTTTCATAGCGTGTAGCTGTCCAAAGCTGTCGCTCTGGTATATAAACTTTGCTTCAGGATTTGGGGAATCTGGTAATTACAACTCTTTAACAGGGAAACCAGACGAGGTAAATCATGGGTACACGTTCCAGAAACTATCTGAAAAGTGCAGGTTTCCACACAATTTTTTCCCTCACCGTTGAGCTAATAGTAGAAATATGCACACAGATTTGAAAAATCCATAGGTGCATGCTCAGATTCAAACTATGATCCCCAGAATGGAAGGTGTGTTAAGGTTAAAAATATTTTTTCATGATATTACTTCCATTATTTGGACGACCCGTTTGGAACAGTGGTAGTGAACGCTGCCTTTGGTCCAAGGGTTGCGGGTTCGATCCCCGCACAGTACAAACATTTGTGTGCATGAACATGTCTGTTTGTATTGGTCTGGATGTTTCCTATGTATTATAAGTATGTATTTACAAAAAAAAAGTGTTGTATATGTATATATTTGTAATCCCACTGTTGATTCTGATATCCGTAACACAGGTGCTTGAGCTACCTATCTCGGAGTCAGATCAATGTATGTGATGTTGTGAAATATTTATTTATTATTGCGGGGATCATAACATCACCTTTAAAGGTACCTAAAGTAAGCGAATATTGTACCCTTTCTAATTCAATTGACTGATCCGATTGTGCACTCACTACGACACTTAAACATCGTTTATAGATAGATATATACTCTTTATTGGACAACATACAAAACTTAAAAGCTAGGAATACAGAAATACAATGTAAAATTTAGACGGTCTTATCGCTGGGAGCGATCTCTACCAGACAACCTTCAGGTAAAGGACATTAGATAGAAGTGGGGAGGGTGGTGCAATCCTTTTGATATTCAACATAGATTAAGTAAATTTTTATTATTTATTATTTTATATATTTATCTACAAAACAGATAACAATCAATAAGAATGTTATGTGAGAATTTCTTCTTTTTCTTATTAATATATTTTCTATAACTAGGCCGTCATGAAAAGGCTCAATAACAAAGGCATAACCGATATTTAATATCACGCAACATTAACTCTGTTGTAAGTAAAAACTATCTTCTATCCTAATGCGTGTAAGTTAGCTAGTGTTGCCATTAGAATTATCGAAAAGGTATCGATAATCAAACAAAATTTGACCCACTGTAAGCAAGTATAAAGTTTACTTATTTATTAAGAAACCTGTACTACTGTTTAATCGTGCCAATGGAAACGAACTAGAAACAAGAGTAACTACAAATCATATAAATACCTATCATATAACCACGACTAATGTGACGTAATCAAGAGCGCATCAATTAGCATTTACTGGGTTTATTCCCAGTTATATCTATATTATTTTATTGACGTAATTGTAAAACTCTAACTCTCTTCATATGAAAATGAAAATCAAATAATTAAATTTTTATCATAGGTAATTATCGCGATAATATTTTTTTTAACACAGTAGGTACAAAGACAAGAAAAGTTTTCTTAAATTTTGATACACTTGAAATTATTTTTGTACATAAGAATAGAAAAATATACTTTATTGCACATTACAGAAAACTTGTGTGGAATTTCGGCATTCTTATCATAATTTCAGCCAATAGACGTCCACTGCAGGACATAGGCCTCCCCCAATGTTCTCCACACAGATCGGTCCTGTGCCGCCCGCATCCAATGGATTGGGGGTAGGCTGCCACGGCTGCGACTTCCTGTACGTGACCTCCACTCGAGGACCTTTTCACCCCAATGGCCGTCTGTTTTATTATTTTATTCGATTTTATACAAATTTTATTCGATTGTGAAAGTTTACAATCGAATAAAAGTAGCTCTAACTATCGATACACCAACATCTTAACTGTAAGTGTCTGTGTTGATTTGTTCGCGAAACAAGGAAATAATGGCCATTACAGGCCCGCGGGCCGATTACTTCGTCTCAATGGTTTTTTTATGACAATCGTAAAACATTATCCAGATGTAGGGTGGTGGGCCATAACGGCTCTATTTACAGTGTACATTTTCATAAAGAGAATTATTATGCTGGGTAAACTAAAAGTCTGTTTGTTATAAATGAAATTTACTTTATTATTTTATCTAATAATAAATTATTTTCTTATTTTCCCGTAACACATTTGTGGCGTTTGGACTGTATATAATCTTATAATAAATAGAACGCTGGCGAGGGGATGCTGATAAATCTAATAATGGAAAAAGATCAAATGTTCCTGTACAAAATTTTGAATGACTACATTGATTCTCCTTTTTTATTACGAAATATATTTTTAAGGTGTCCCCGGTTAAACTCGTCACCATCAGCTATTTAGTGTATCGTTGACTTCAACCAATTATGCCCGTAACACCTTTCTGTTGCGCTCCTGTCGTAATGGACAACATTTCAAATTTTTAACATGTCCATATTGTTTTTTTATATGAAAGTAGACAAAAAATGAACAGACCCATTTTTTTTCTTTTTTCAAAATTTGTCCATTTTCATGCATAAAATAATTATTGAAATTCTTTTTATTCTAAATAGACGTAAGCGCCAAATGACGTCATCGGACGGCTGAATACAGCGATATTCCTTTGCTTATCATTGTTTTAATAAAAAAAAGGTACTACTGTCAAAGGTAAATAATACTAGTGTCAACATTGTCAACGTCATTCATACATTCAACGTTGACAAGTTGTCTTTTTTTTTGACAGTTACATGTCATGGGTTTGGCATTACGTAAATTTAAAACTATAATGTGCTAAGCAAAGAAATATTTTACATTCTGCCGTCCGATGACGTCATCTTACGTTTTTTAGTTTTTAATTTTTTTCTCAGTAAATAAGCAATATAAAAAATGAATAAATATATATTCGAGCAGCGGAAAAGTAAACAAAGAATCGGTATTTTTTGTTTCAGAGCTTAGCAATTTTGAAATGTTGTCCATTGTAACAGCGGTTTTTGTGGCTTAGATCTATTTAATTTAACACTATACTGCGAGCGTATAAAAAGGCTGTTGTGGGTAAATTGCCTCCCGATTTTACAAAGTAGATATTTGTCAATTGCTCAATTCTTCCTTTTTGTTTATATTAGGTACGAACATCATGTTGCGGTTTTTATAATATTAGTTATTAGTGGAAACTGAATTGGTTTAACATTATGTTTTTGTGAGTTAAATAGTGTTATTTTAAGTACTGTATGTTTCCTTACAATAAAGAAAATAAAAATAAAACGTCCGTTATCGGCAAAACTATGTCGTATGTTTTCCTAAGTTCACAGACACAGACACTCGTATAAAATAAAATATATATAAAATAAAATAATAATATATCAAAATCAGTAAAAAAGTATAAAAACATAAATATTAGTATATTTATATTTTATTTATGTATTCATATTTAAACTTTGTATGTAAGTATATAAATATTAATATTGCACTGCCCTACACCTTCACCAAGTGTCCTTTACCCAAAGGTTGCCTGGAAGAGATTACTCATAGTAATAAGGCCGCCTTCGTTGTACATATCCTGTAATACCTAGTATTAAGTTTTCTTACTATACTTTGAGTGCAATAAAAGTATATTCATTCATATTCATTCATTATAAAAGAGGCTGGTCCAGCCGACGATCCTCAACACATCCTTAGGTAAACCATGCGAAATTCCAGAACAATTTAAATGCAAGGATCTGTACACGTCTGTCAGTAAATATTCAGTTGTAGGAGGTTAAAAAAAGTATTTGACGGGTAGGGCTAAAACAAGCCGCATGGGCTGATACAATTCAAACGGTTTAAATTAGTGTCTAGTGGTTTTTAGTGTACAAATTTGGTATTTATTTGTGCAGTGAAGTGCCGCAAAATGATCCTAATAATAAGAATAGTTAAATTGTACCGTTTTTAACACTGCTATTATGTGTCGAGTGCGTTGTCTCGTGACAACTTGCTTGGACCTAATAGAGTCTTAAAACCCGCGATTGCTTTTAGAGTGATATCCGCTGAATCCTTTGGTCGATAAAACGTAAAACACCGGCGTTTTATTGAGTGACTGTGACTTTGACTGACTTCGACTGTTGACTATCTACTTATTCTTAATAAGTTTCTTGACTTTGGCGAATTATCTTCGGGTGGAGAAATAATAAATCAAAAGAGGTTATAAATATGTTTTAATTTTTTAAAATTTGTGCCCCTTATGGTCGGTGTCTGTACAAAATCGTGGCTGTAATTTATTAAAACATATATATTTTATAAAATTACTACGTTTCAACAAATTTCTCTTGAAATTGGCAAAAAAAACATTTTTAAATTAAACATGGGTACAAGCAAGTTAAGGTTACTAATAATAAAACATTTTTTTTATTCATAAACTAAAGCAAGTTAGATTCTACTTGCTAAAATATACATATTTTATTAAAATAGACTAAATGCACTTCCAGTTACATGTAAACACCGCATGCAAAAGATAAGTATTAAAGGAAATCTACATTAACATTAACTACCTACTTAATCTAAGTTAAATATTTATAATACATCTTTTGCTATCCTATTCCAAAGTTTAAATTGATTGGCTCTTTTTTAAAAACATTCTTACGCTATCAACTTTCTGGCTAATCACGTTATACAAGTTAATGAGTCTACACACGGGTATTGAAAGATGTTACTTAAAAATACTCACGTATTAAGATAATCTTAAATAAAATACAACTTATTTCAACCAAATTACAAAACCATAGTTGACATTTACTAATTTATTCTCAATTTTTTAAAATTTAAGTTAGCGCCTAAGCGTAAATTTGCCATCAATCACACGAAGCGTGTATTCCAAATTACAAAAGAACAATTTCCAAAGACGCGAGTACTGACACGGTCTATATAATTTATCTATTGTGGTACTGTGGATGGAGTACTATGGCGACAAGATGGCGATGTATATCTTTCCAATAATCAGGGGTGGCGGGAGGAAATTGCATTGGGCGTAAATTAAGTTTAAACCGGCGGAGAGGAGTTTTAAAATGTCTGCGTACACGCCACTGATTGAGGGAGCATTATGCTGATGCAAGTTTGATTATCTGTTTGATCTTTTTACACCTTTACTGCACTTTTGAATTTACTGCACTGGCAAGAGCAATGCTCTTAAAATTAAATGAAGTCCTTACCTATCCTAGGGTTAGGTGGCAGGCAGGGTAGGTTACAACGAACTTTTAAATTTACCATATATTTGGCATCAAGAAGTGAGATTATTATAGAAATTTGACAGATTTGGATAGCCCAACGGGTGGCTATATACCAAAGTGTAACTACATCCTGTTTTGAGAAATTTTGTCATTAGGCAAAATATAATGAAATTAAAAAATATACCGCTGTTCATTAAAATTACTTTAGGACTAAAAAACTTCGAGTTGCAACAGCCATGGCTTAGTTACACCCTGCCGCCATCGGAATCTCTTTTAGTATTTTATACATATAGTAGCTTAGTGATTTCTCTGAAGAACTTGCCATTGGATCTGATACAAAGGTTATTTTCCCTGTACACTATTGTGTAGATTTTCGTATAGAACGGTAAGTCTGGTCCATTCAGTTAAAAAATGTAAATAAAGTCCACTTCACAAAGTAATTCCCTTGAAAACCTTTAACTGAACATTTCAAGGAGCCCTAAAATATTTCCTGTGTATTCTGCGTCGTATCATAAAAGCCTGCGAATATCCAGTACGATCGTCGGCAGTGGACCGTGAGGGGATGTTTACTTAGCAAATGTCACCTTTAAGGGGCAGGCATAAGGGTTATGAGGTTCAAAGAGTTTGGCGTGACTGTATGAGACGACCGATGCAGCTTGAAGGGGCGAGCGCGCAATGGACCGTGAACGTTTGCTTGAGAGCGTCGCAGAACAGGATGTTTTTATGGAAATTTATGGATAAACCCGTTTTCAGCTGCGACTGGAGTGCATAATATGGAGATACAGGTTAAAGAGAAGCATTTCGGGATTACTTGAGCATGATAGAGGAGCATTCACTAATGCGTTACTTATTAATTATGGCAATAAGGAAGAGAAACCCTTTATTTTGAGATAGATGGCCAGACGGGATCTCACCTGATACCGTCCACGTGAGTAGATACAGTGGATAAACTGGCGCTTCATCATTATCATTTCAGCCAATATACGTCCACTGCTGGACAAAGGCCTCGCTCAATATTCTCTACAAAAATCGGTCCTGTGCCGCCCGCATCCAATGGAATGGATTCCCGCAACCTTCAGCAGATCGTCGATCCACCTTGTGGGGGGGGGGGGGGGGGGGGGGCGCCACGGCTGCGATTTCCTGTACGTGACCTTCTCCTGAGGCCATGTACAACCACCCCAATAGCCGTCTGTTCTGCACATTATGTGCCCTGCCCATTACCACTTGAGGCATGCACTCTTTTGAGCTATGTCTGTGACCTTAGTTCTCATGCGGATCTCATCATTTCTGATACGATCACGCAAGGAGACTCCGAGCATAGCGCTCTCCATTCGACTTAACTGGCGCTTAACCTGTTTTAAACAAAAATCGCTTGCACGCACAACCCGAAAATGGTGTAAGTTTTAAACAAAATGCTATTTAAGCTCCAAGCAATTTTTGCTCTTTAGATGGATAAGCGCCAGATTCTCCGACCGTACACCCGCAACTACACCGGAATCAAAATGCTCAGCCAACCTGTTTGCTACCGCTTTATAAAAACTGTACTTTTTACGATAAAATATAGGTTTGACGTTGTAAACCTATTGCCTGGTTGTACCTGGACGAACAAGGTCCTAAACCAAATTAAATGACGTCTTGATTAGACGATGCAGCTGACGAAAAACGTTTACCAAAATTACCATTCAGTTGAAGCGAAATCACTGGTAAGTACAAAATAAGGAGATTAACACCAAATTTATTATGTGATACAACATTATGTACTCATATATTTTGTTCAACGTTAAACCCCGTTTTAATTAATTATAGTTATAGTTCAAAGCGAAAATCTAAAACTCTAACAGTCATAATAATAATAATAATAATTCTCACAACATCTCATACATTGACCTGATTCCGTACTAAGTAGCGTAAGCACTTGTGTTACAGATATCAGACAACAGAGGAACACAAATATATAGTTAGATACATATATTACACCCAGACACTGAACAAACACAAGTGTTCGTCGCACGAATGTTAATGAGTCATAAGAGCTTAAATTCGTCATTCAACATTATAAAAACTGCATCTGAGTCACTCAATTAAAAAAGTCAGTCAATTAAAAAACAACCAGCTGCATACCTAGAGCCCAATCCTCGTGATGATGACGTGATATTTTGTCATCATACGATATATATATCGCAAAAAAATAGTTTTTTGTACGTTTTTCATGGGAAATCCGCCATGTTTTTTCATATCGAGAATTCGGCTCCTAGTTTCCTTGTAATTTACCAGTGGAAGCCTGCAGTTCAGCTCGCGTGGAGTTTGGATGGCCACTAAAAGACTTTTTTTAATTAATTGACCAGGAGCCCAATTCTCGTGCTCGTGACATTTATTATCATACGACATACATGACTAAAACAAAGTTTTTTTGTATTGTTTTCAAGTGATATCCGCCATTTTTTCGAAATATCATGAGCACGAGAATTGGGCTCCAGTTCTCATAGCTATACAATGAAAAAAGCTTCATTCAAATTACACGGGTATTGAAAGATGTTACTTAAAAATACTCACGTATTAAGATAATCTTAAATAAAATACAACTTATTTCAACCAAATTACAAAACCATAGTTGACATTTACTAATTTATTCTCAATTTTTTAAAATTTAAGTTAGCGCCTAAGCGTAAATTTGCCATCAATCACACGAAGCGTGTATTCCAAATTACAAAAGAACAATTTCCAAAGACGCGAGTACTGACACGGTCTATATAATTTATCTATTGTGGTACTGTGGATGGAGTACTATGGCGACAAGATGGCGATGTATATCTTTCCAATAATCAGGGGTGGCGGGAGGAAATTGCATTGGGCGTAAATTAAGTTTAAACCGGCGGAGAGGAGTTTTAAAATGTCTGCGTACACGCCACTGATTGAGGGAGCATTATGCTGATGCAAGTTTGATTATCTGTTTGATCTTTTTACACCTTTACTGCACTTTTGAATTTACTGCACTGGCAAGAGCAATGCTCTTAAAATTAAATGAAGTCCTTACCTATCCTAGGGTTAGGTGGCAGGCAGGGTAGGTTACAACGAACTTTTAAATTTACCATATATTTGGCATCAAGAAGTGAGATTATTATAGAAATTTGACAGATTTGGATAGCCCAACGGGTGGCTATATACCAAAGTGTAACTACATCCTGTTTTGAGAAATTTTGTCATTAGGCAAAATATAATGAAATTAAAAAATATACCGCTGTTCATTAAAATTACTTTAGGACTAAAAAACTTCGAGTTGCAACAGCCATGGCTTAGTTACACCCTGCCGCCATCGGAATCTCTTTTAGTATTTTATACATATAGTAGCTTAGTGATTTCTCTGAAGAACTTGCCATTGGATCTGATACAAAGGTTATTTTCCCTGTACACTATTGTGTAGATTTTTCGTATAGAACGGTAAGTCTGGTCCATTCAGTTAAAAAATGTAAATAAAGTCCACTTCACAAAGTAATTCCCTTGAAAACCTTTAACTGAACATTTCAAGGAGCCCTAAAATATTTCCTGTGTATTCTGCGTCGTTATCATAAAAGCCTGCGAATATCCAGTACGATCGTCGGCAGTGGACCGTGAGGGGATGTTTACTTAGCAAATGTCACCTTTAAGGGGCAGGCATAAGGGTTATGAGGTTCAAAGAGTTTGGCGTGACTGTATGAGACGACCGATGCAGCTTGAAGGGGCGAGCGCGCAATGGACCGTGAACGTTTGCTTGAGAGCGTCGCAGAACAGGATGTTTTTATGGAAATTTATGGATAAACCCGTTTTCAGCTGCGACTGGAGTGCATAATATGGAGATACAGGTTAAAGAAAAGCATTTCAGGATTACTTGAGCATGATAGAGGAGCATTCACTAATGCGTTACTTATTAATTATGGCAATAAGAAGAGAAACCCTTTATTTTGCGATAGATGGCCAGACGGGATCTCACCTGATGCCGTCCACGTGGGTAGATACAGTGGATAAACTGGCGCTTCATCATTATCATTTCAGCCAATATACGTCCACTGCTGGACAAAGGCCTCGCTCAATATTCTCTACAAAAATCGGTCCTGTGCCGCCCGCATCCAATGGATTCCCGCGACCTTAAGCAGATCGTCGATCCACCTTGTGGGGGGGCCCGCCACGGCTGCGATATCCTGTACGTGGCCTTCTCCTGAGGCCACGTACAACCACCCCAATGGCCGTCTGTTCTGCACGTTATGTGCCCTGCCCACTACCACTTGAGGCATGCACTCTTTTGAGCTATGTCTGTGACCTTAGTTCTCATGCGGATCTCATCATTTCTGATACGATCACGCAAGGAGACTCCGAGCATAGCGCTCTCCATTCGACTTAAATGAATGTTTTAAACGAAAATCGCTTGCACGCACAACCCGAAAATGGTGTAAGTTTTAAACAAAATGCTATTTAAGCTCCAAGCAATTTTTGCTCTTTAGATGGATAAGCGCCAGATTCTCCGACCGTACACCCGCAACTACACCGGAATCAAAAATGCTCAGCCAACCTGTTTGCTACCGCTTTATAAAAACTGTACTTTTTACGATAAAATATAGGTTTGACGTTGTAAACCTATTGCCTGGTTGTACCTGGACGAACAAGGTCCTAAACCAAATTAAATGACGTCTTGATTAGACGATGCAGCTGACGAAAAACGTTTACCAAAATTACCATTCAGTTGAAGCGAAATCACTGGTAAGTACAAAATAAGGAGATTAACACCAAATTTATTATGTGATACAACATTATGTACTCATATATTTTGTTCAACGTTAAACCCCGTTTTAATTAATTATAGTTATAGTTCAAAGCGAAAATCTAAAACTCTAACAGTCATAATAATAATAATAATAATTCTCACAACATCTCATACATTGACCTGATTCCGTACTAAGTAGCGTAAGCACTTGTGTTACAGATATCAGACAACAGAGGAACACAAATATATAGTTAGATACATATATTACACCCAGACACTGAACAAACACAAGTGTTCGTCGCACGAATGTTAATGAGTCATAAGAGCTTAAATTCGTCATTCAACATTAAAAAACTGCATCTGAGTCACTCAATTAAAAAAGTCAGTCAATTAAAAAACAACCAGCTGCATACCTAGAGCCCAATCCTCGTGATGATGACGTGATATTTTGTCATCATACGATATATATATCGCAAAAAAATAGTTTTTTGTACGTTTTTCATGGGAAATCCGCCATGTTTTTTCATATCGAGAATTCGGCTCCTAGTTTCCTTGTAATTTACCAGTGGAAGCCTGCAGTTCAGCTCGCGTGGAGTTTGGATGGCCACTAAAAGACTTTTTTTAATTAATTGACCAGGAGCCCAATTCTCGTGCTCGTGACATTTATTATCATACGACATACATGACTAAAACAAAGTTCTTTTGTATTGTTTTCAAGTGATATCCGCCATTTTTTCGAAATATCATGAGCACGAGAATTGGGCTCCAGTTCTCATAGCTATACAATGAAAAAAGCTTCATTCAAATCCTTTCAGTAGTTTCCGAGATTTGCGTGCACAAATAGAAAGATACGTTTCAAAAATAATTCATTCATGTTCTGTTACTGTTTTTTTATTGGCCCAAGTTATTTTGAGATAAAAAGCACCTACGGAAACATCTTCTATGTGTATTATATGTAAAGATGTACTCGTTTGTAAATGTGCGGCAATATTTTTCAATTTTCCCAACCCCTAAAATGGGCCCTTCTAAGGGTTTTAGGCAAACAGAGGGGAGATCGAAAACATTTAACTCGATCAACATTTCCAGTTTTATTGATCACTTGTTGCAATTTTCATGGATCCATCATCATAAAATTGTATTAAGAAATAATATATTAATCGAATTAACTATATTAGGTAGGCATATTTCATATTAATGTATTTTCTAGGTCTAAAAAAGAGGGGGAACAATAAAATCAAAATCTGTTTATAAGGCTTCTTTCTTTTATTTAAGCTGAAAAAATAGGGGCTATATCCATAAACGTTTGATAAATGTTTATTAACTACAACGGTATTATAAAGCAGTTTTGACGTTTGAAACAAACATTTTGGATATAAAATTTTTCGAGAACACCGCTTTGGTAAACAAATTTAAACTTTTGTTAAAGTTCAAGCATTTACGAGTAAGGGTCATTAACCCTTTATACACTTTGTTTTTTTTTTCAATATCCGAGATACTCCTCCAGGACTTCATATTAATGAAAACAAACATTTTCCCCATGTAACATAGGGTCTAATTTGAAAAAAAAAGAAAATAAATAATTTATTCAATGCTAAAACATAAATTGGATCAATCAGCTGACCACTTTAGTATAGATGGGTGTTTATTTTTTATTTGACACTACGTTCCCTGGAATTAAATGATTGTTTTCATTAGTAGAATGGCCTTCGGAAGTTTCAAAAAGTCACGGTGCATAATAATTTAGGTATTTTACAATGTCCAGTGGGTTTGTATGTCTTTGCAGTAGGTATTGAAAGAAAAGAAAGAAAGAAAATACATTTATTGACCATCACAATACACAGGAAACAAACACATACAGTTGGTACACGGTTTAAAACAACATACATTTTACAAAGAAGATGGACAAAGATGTGGATAGTGTGGGGTCAATCAGGTCCCGACCTCAGCATTAGCTGCTACGACAATATTCGCATTTCCGCAGCAGCGCTGATATTCTGGCGGGACCTGTTTGCGAGCGAGTGTGATGGTGTGGTGTAGATAAATAAATAAAAATATATATAAGTACACGTACATATTATAGATAGGTAATATGTGAAGTGGTAGATATAATAAGATTCGTATTTAAACACACACAAAAAAAGAAGAAGAGAATTCAGTTGATAACATACAGATAGATACAAACAACACTCAAAAGCTAGACACAATACAATGTGTACAAATACTTAAAAAATATACTTAAAAAAATTTAAAAATACGATATGGTTATGCAACCAGTGGCGCCATCCAATCGAACAGATTGCATTCCTAACAAAAAAAAAAACAGTCATTTGTAATCTGTTTCTGGTCTCTCGGTATTATGTCGATTAAAAATATCAACAAAGTTGCATGAATCTCTGTTGGATAAGGGCTTAGAGAAAGGCCACTAAATATTCCAGGTGAGTCTATTTATTACAATAAAGAGACTGCTGATTTACCTTCGCAACCATTAATCAGACCAACTGAAACAAGTTTAGACGTTTATGGTCCACTAACTATATTATAATAACAATATTAATATATAAAATAATGTATATTTCTGCCATTCTCAATTTCATTTGTTAAACTACTTTGCACTGCCTTCCCTTATTACGAATACGATATTTCTTTCCTCTAACCAAAGGTTGTCTGGAAAAAATCGCTACAAGCGATAAGACCGCCTTATTGTACTGTCTGTTGCTGTTGTATCATGCTGGTATTTTATTTTTGTGCAATAAAGAATATCTATCTATCTAACTGATGAAACGATCCCAAACGCGCAGTTATCTTCACGGTGTTTTTCGTCACAGCTGATATACTAAAAGAAAATATGCACATAGTTTAGAAAAATCCGGAGATATTTAAATATGTTCTTATCCACTGAGCTCCGATCGCTCTTGCATGCACTCGCGTTTCATTCCTCATATCTACTGCAATAACGCAAAAACAAATCGAAGCCTAAAAATAAAATTCGATTAAGGCCCGGTTCCAACATTATCCGATGCTTCCGTCCACTCGCTATAGACCTCTACCGGGTATAAAGCATAACCGAAAGTGGATTTTCGTTATTACACACGAATTCGGTTGGGCAGGTGCCAAGCGGTTCTGGGCTTTATGGCCCCAGAACCACCATAGTTATTGGTACGAATGTCCCACGGGAAGAACTTAATGGGGTATTAAAATTTACGGGCAGGTTTTGTCGGTTTACCTGCCATGGGCCATCAGTGAGAGTATAACACTATAGTGATATTGATGGATCTTTTATTCGATGTTTGGGGTTATTTATGACCCCTTATCGTTAGTTGGACGGCAATTTAGATTTTCAAATCCATTTAACTTTGATGTGATTTGAATGTACGAATGGTTAAGCATTATAGGAAGGAATGGGCGCATGGGTCGATAGTGGATGGCGATTATTTAAAGCTGGTGGGTGGAAAGTAAATTATTAATTTGTTTTGTATGAAAAATTTTACTGAGTTTATAGTGGGAGAGTCACGCTTCGACATGAATAGGCTGGCTCGACCGGAGTGATACCACGGCCTCACAGAAAACCGAACAGTACAGATAGCACTAACATAGTGCTATCTGTTCTCTCCGGTACCCTCACTCACGCAGCGAAACACTCGGACAGAACAGAGGCCTTACCATGAGTTTGAAATACTATCCTCGCTATCCAAAACGATTGCTCTGTCTCTTTCACATGCATCACAATGAAAGGGACAAAGTGATAGATTTCGATAGTGAGAACAGTTTTTCAAACTCATGGTAGGGGTACAGATAGCACTAGCACAGTGCGTAAGTAAGGGTACTGGAGGCCCAATCCGGGGGAAATGGGGTTTAAAGGTTGTCAGCGCACTTGTGACTTCACTGGTGTCGTGGGTGTATAAACACCCGATTGCCGCCGCAATTACCATTAGGCGATCCGTCTGCTCGTCTGCCACTTATCACAAAAAAAGTGATTTATTATTTACTACCTATAGTTCCTATCGTGCCGATAGTATATTGAGAACGTCCAAATGGGCGAAGCCAAGTCGATCGTCCAAGATACCATGAAGTCGAAAAAGATTTGCTAGATGACTAGCAGGAGGAGTAATTCAATGCTTTATGTATAATACATATGTACATGCATAATATTGCACCCGTGCGATGCCGGAGCAGGTCGCTAGTTATCATAATAAACCCATTTTTCCTGCCCATCAGTGCAACATTCGTCAGCTGCATAACAATGTCCCGGTACAAATGCATACACGGGACGTGGGACTGTTCGAATCAATCACTCAGCGACGTGCGAAGACAGATAACAACGATCTATCATCGTTGCACTCACCAGGATGCACGCCTAAAGTGGGTAGATAGCATTTTGGCATACTATTTTGTACAGCATGCTATAGCCTCAGGCATCATTGAGTAACTTATAAATATATAGTGAGATAGAGGCATCAGTTAGCTAGCTAGTGTTACCGCCATCTAGAGGAAAACGACTAATACTGAATGGCTGTGTAGTACGGCCACCTGTGAGAATCAGTCAGGGAGACGATTTAATAAAATATCAGAAATAATTTTATTTTATGTCCCATACATTTTTAAAATTGCTAATATGAGCAGGCGGCTTGAGGTTATTGTTTCGGAAACACACACATCTACCGAAATCAACGTCAAACCATCTGCTTGAGCTACATCTGCTTTTTACAAGCTCCATCTAACGATAACCGCTGAACTATTTTTCCTATACTAAGGAATAAGTGAAATGATGATCCTTTCAGGCATTCCTTATGGAAACGTGTTAAGTAATAATAATTTTCTCCAACCGCTTTCAGCTAAGGCGGCAATCTCAACGATAAGCCACTTACGCAGGATATATTATAGTGCTCAAGAGTGTGCGCAAACACAAGTGCACTCTCTATTCCCTTACCCTCATATTCCGATGGGACTGGTGTTGCAGGTGTCCATGGGCGGCGGTAAGCGCTTACCATCTGGTGATCCCTCGGCTCGTCTGTCACCTATATCATAAAAAAAAGTATGACACGACCGGAGAGGGATGGGGCGCAGGACCAACAGCTTAACGTGCTTTCCGAGGCACGGGGGTACAAGACCGCCAACTTTCAGACTCCGGGCTGACATTGAGAATTTCTTAACAGAAACACTCAGGTACAAATGGCCCGACCCGGGGATCGAATCCGGGACCCCAAGCGCGGGCGTCGTTTTAAAGTGGGACGCAGTACCCACTGCACGAACGAGGCAGTCAATTTTATCATATCCAATACCAATCGAGTCTAATACACAGAGAGCCATGAAAAGGGCTATGCTCGGAGTCTCCCTGCGTGATTGTATCAGAAATGATGAGATCCGCCGAGAACTAAGGTCACAGACATAGCCCAAAGTATTGCATGCCTCAAATGGCACATAGCGAGGAGAACAGACGGCCGGTGGGGCGGAAAGTTCCTCGAGTGGAGGCCGCGTACAGGAATTCGCAGCCGTGGCGGCCCCCTTCAAGGTGGACCGACGATCTGCTGAAGATCGCGGGAATCCATTGGATGCGGGCGGCACAGGACCGATCTGTGTGGAGAACATTAGGGGAGGCCTATGTCCAGCAGTGGACGTCTATTGGCTGAAATGAATACCAATCGATATTTCTTTCCTCTACCCAAAGGTTGTCTGGAAGAAATCGCTACAAGCTATTGCTTGTAGCGATCTTATTAGACCGCCTTATTGTACTGTCTGTTGCTGTTGTTGTATCATGCTTGTATTTTATTTTTTTGCAATAAAGAATAACTAACTATCTATATCTATTTATTACAATGGACACGAAACTAACATCTACTACTTATGACTGAAGAGATATCGCAATTGGTAGTGACCCTGCCTCTTACGCCTAAGGTCGTGGGTTCGATCCCCACCCTGGACAAACATTCGTGCGATGAACACTTGTGTTTGTTTAGTGTCTGGGTGTAATATATGTATTTAAGTATATATTAGTGTTCCTCTGTTGTCTGATATCTGTAACACAAGTGCTTAAGCTACTTAGTACGGAATCAGGTGAACTTAAGAGATGTTGTTGTGAGAATTAGTCCATGATACTATGTATTAACGCAAGTAAGAAGTAAAGGAATAACTATTATAAAATTAAAAAATATATGCTGTAACAAAAGATTTTGATCATTCTAAGAAAGAAAGAAAGAAAAATGTATTATTTTGGACATCACAACATTACATACGAGTATAACATCAGTTACAAAAAAACAAACACCCAAAAATAACAATTTAAGGAGTAAGTAACTCAAAAGCTAAATCCAGATCGGACTTAAACAAACGAGGATTCCGTATGAAATTGTATAAATTAATTATATAGGTAGTTCAATTCAAAATTCTTTGTATTCATTCAATTTAATTAGTATTGCAGTTTGCAAAGGAAGAGGGGGCACATTATTGTCAAGAAACCCCTCCTATTATTTTCCCCTTACGTTAAATTCGCAAATTACTCAACTTTTAACCTGATAATGTCTGAGTGGCCGATAATTCCCTCCCCCGACTCGATAATAATTTGCACCCAGGATAATTTATTAAAAATTATCCGGGACCCTTGGGGGTAGAGCGCCCATCTCTGAGGTTCTAAACAGAAATTAATTTGAGAGCAACGTGCTGTTTTCATTTGCTTTTGTCATGTTAATTTGGAAAATTGATTGTAAAGAAGTAGTTTTTTTATGCTAGAGGCGACAAACGAGCGAGCGAGTCACCTGATGGAAAGTAATCAACGTCGCCCATGAACATCCGCGAAATCAGAGAGATCGCTAATGTGTTGCCAAACTTTTTTTATAAAAAAGAGTACGCTCTTCTCTTGAAGGTCCCTATGACGTAGCCAAACCGTTCTACAGAACTTGTTGAACATTTCTGCTAAGTAACTCTAATTAAGATGGAATTTTTAAGGTTTGCAGTACGAGTATATATCGGTGTGCCTAGAATTAGTTTTAGACCATGGTGGTTCCTATGTAACTGTATTAAATTACTGTTTCTTTATATTCCATTGACCATGGGAGAGCCACGCTTCGGTATAAATGGGCCGGCTTAACCGTATTCAATACAACAACATATTCAGGATGATGTTGCGGCTTCCTCGTTTCTGCAGTGCGTCTCAAATGTTAACGCTGGCAAGAACTGACTGCTTCCAAACTCTGCTCCGCAAGAAAGTGACATCGCTGTTAAACCGGGTGCGAGAGAGCGACAACAGCATCCTGAAGGTAATAGCAGATGATCCGCATGCACCTATATTGAGGCACTTTGTACGGACAATGACCGAGGTCAAAATTAGCACTCCCTCTGGATCACATGTATACGGAGTGCCTCTTAGGTACATGACCAAGTAAACTGTATTATTATTTATTATGCTCACTGACCCTATGTTTATAAGCGACTTTTTACTCACCCGTGGACTATGTTGTCTGAATAAATAAATATGAATTGAATTGAATTAACCGAAGTGATACCACGGCCTCACAGAAAACCGGCGTAAAGCAGCACTGTGCTGATTTTCGCTGCGTAAGTGAGGGTACTGGAGGCTGAAACCGGGGGAAAGGAGGGTTTAAAGGTTGGTAGCGCACTATTGCCTCCATTGGTGTCGCGTGTGTCGATGGGCGGCAGCAATAGCTACTATCAGGTGATCCGTCTGCTCGTCTGCCAACTATCACGTAAAAAATATGTAATTCCTCTTTCTGTAGTTGTCTGATATCCATACTAAGTCTATCTTTGAAGGTAGTAACAATTTATCAACATGTAGATTGTTTGATATTCCACCATTTAAGCTATTAACTATCTAAATCTTGGTGCTTAATTAATGCAGTATGCTATATCTTTACGTCACCGGCAATGAATCCAATTTATTTATTACTCTCACAATTTAGTTTATGAGTGTACATACAATGTCTGTACCTAATGCCTAGTAAGGCTGCCTGTACACCTAAGCGGAGCGAAGCTACGGAGCGGTGAAGGAGGTAAAATCCACCAATAGAAGAACTTTGGGCGCGGAGGAGCGGACTTTATATCCCATACCTACTATTGATATATTGACTGACCAGATGGCGCAATTGGTAGTGACTCTTACGCCAAAGGTCGTGGGTTCGATCCCCACCCTGGACAAACATTCGTGCGATGAACACTTGTGTTTGTTTAGTGTCTGGGTGTAATATATGTATTTAAGTATATATTTGTGTTCCTCTGTTGTCTGATATCTGTAACACAAGTGCTTAAGCTACTTAGTATGGAATCAGGTCAACGTATGAGATCTAGTGATGTATGAGATGTAGTGAGATATAGATTATAAATTTTGTTGATGTTTCCAACAAAATTTTGTGCGTCTAGTAATTTATTTATTTAGACGATTAACAAAATCATACACTTTAAAAAATACAATTTGTCAAGTACATGCGTTGGTGCTACCTTAATTATAGGTTTCCACGGAAAGCATAACAAAAGTAGTTGGGAGCATAAGGCTTTATGGAGTTAGAAGGTAATACAAATTCGGCAAGTCACTACACAATTCTAAAATCCAAACACGATACTAAAATCTGTTTGGTGTTGCCATCAACCGTTCAAAAACAACCCTTCATCCCACATCCATGGCGCACAAACAACCCCATGGTCCCATACACAAAAGCAGGGCACAGACAAAAGAGTCCCCTCCTTAACCGTCAGCGATTCCCAGAAAACTCTGAAACCATCCTGTAAAGGCATTTCAGTGTCGCTTTGAAAACGCTCAAACAGGTCTACATTCACCCCATCTTGCACGTGAAAAGAGCTGAAAGGCCTCTTTGTATGACCTTGGCTACATTTTGCCCCGAGTGCCCCAGGCAATCCCGTGATGGAATTTTTAATAACCACTGGTAGTTTCGGGTTATGACAATTTTCGTTTATTGTACCAGCACAATGGAGTAATGTGGTGTGGCGTCGCCTCTCTGTAATTGGGCATGAATTTTGGACCGGATTGCGGTAATTCTGCATATTGTGTAGCCGCATTTGAAGGGTTATTTTGAGTTGTAGTGGAGGGTTAATTGGGATTCACTTTATCATTAAGTTTCGTAACTGCCACGTGAGCGGTTGTAGAGTGAAGTTATGTGGGCGGAAGAGGGATTATTCAATTAGTATGTATTCCTATTGGGTACTCAATCTTCCTCACCTAACTAAGGTTCTTGGATTATATTGATAGCGATTATATTTACTCAAGTACTCATATTACATAAATAAATTTCTTCGCGTCAACGCTTATAAGCAATCCGAAAACACAAAACGTTTGCGCGCTGTAATCGGCACCTAGCGCCATCTATTGAGATGAAATGAAACTTCGTATAAACGAAGTGAAGGCGGACTAATTTATTTATTTAGTTCACCAACGATTGTTACATTTAATACATACATAAAAAACATTCTAACTGACATGGTATAATGCACAATCACTTATAGGTAAACAAAACATACAAATGCAGAAAAAAGACTTAACGCTTCTTAGGTTACTTAATTAAAAATTAATGCTACTTATGCTATTAAAAAATAAATAAAAGGGAGGTACGCGAATAGAACCGCACGGGTCAAACAGACCCTAGCAATTCCTTTGCTCTCCACTTGAATTGGGCTAGTAAGAGACTGTGTACATCCACGGATCCACTGATCTGGTTATAAAGACGACCTAATATTAGATAAACCAAAAACTAATAGAGCTTAAACAGTCAGTATAGTCCCCCGAATCCCTTTCTCTCCTTGTCAAATCTCCCCTTCCCAAGTCTTTTTCATATCACTCCATCTAATGGGAAAGTATTTTGTTTGATGTTTCATATACTTGTTCCCCTCAGTCCGCCTGTTTGTTATTAATATTTCAGATATTACATCTCGTAATACTTATTATTAGCTAAGTAAGCCTTTGAAAGCGCATAAGCCTTGTTATTATGTTTACTTCTAGTTAATAACCTTTCCACTTGAAAAAATGCTTTTTATATGATATTAATGCTTTGTGAGTTTTGTTGGCATAGAGAATTAATTAAATATAATACCGCAAGGTAAATGTTAGCTTGTAAAGAGGTAGGACGTTCAACCACTGCCGCCAAAAAACTTTCTTTGCGGATGACATGAACGTTTTAAACGTTTCTTATAAAACTTTCTATATCTATAATGTATCAATACGGGGATTAACGCGATATTTATTATGTGAAACAACATTATGTACTCACTTATTTGGCTCGACGTTTCGGCTACGTTACAGCAGCCGTGGTCACGAGCGGACCGAACAGTCCGCTCGTTGCTACTATGACGGGATTAGGCTTAATCACCACGCTTGAAAAATGCGGATTGGTGATGACAAACCCGAGGTATGTTCGAAAGATTCGAAACATACTTTTCGCTCGACCCGGGAATTGAACCCAGGACCCTCAGATCACGGCCCGGTACTTAAACCACTAGAACAACAGGGCGTTCGCAAATTTGTAGTTGATTGAATAATTATTGTAATGAATTAATTTATTCTTACATATATATTGTTATGCCCTACAGAGCCCAGGGCCCATATGTTAACTGTGCCTATTATTCTTAATACTTTAAAGTACTTACATATGGTATGCAATAAAAAATTGAGAATTGAGCTTAGCTCTCATAAAGAAAAAAGAAATTTAAAAAGAGTAGGTAATGAGTCTGCACGATTTTCTAGATATTTGCGTGTCAGAAAAGTGTGCCCACTGCAAGAATTTAATTCCACAATGAGGAGATCCTCATCGTGAAAAAATCTTGCACCGGGTTTTCCGAACCTGAACATCGTTGAAATCTTTTTTTGACTGACCGGATGGCGCAATTGGTAGTGACCCCGCCTCTTACGCCAAAGGTCGTGGGTTTGATCCCCACCCTGGACAAACATTCGTGTGGTGAACACTTGTGTTTGTTCAGTGTCTGGGTGTAATATATGTATTTAAGTATACATTTGTTTTCCTCTGTTGTCTGATATCTGTAACACAAGTGCTTAAGCTACTTAGTACGGAATCAGGTCAACGTATGAGATGTTGTGAGAATTATTATTATTATTATTATATTTTCTTTAAGAAATGAGTCTGTGTTTTCTGTAACATGGCGGATGTCACCCGAAAACCATACAAAAAAAAAAATGTTTTAGTGATATATCTGCCGTATGAAAATAAATGTCACAAGCCCGATAATTGGGCTCCTGATATTCATGGGAAACGGTAATTACTTAATGTTAGAAGAACCGCTTGCTCGTTTACCTCCCTATCTCAAAAAAAGTCAAAATTATATTTGTTGAACATGGTATCGCTTGTCTGGAAGAAATCGCTACAAGCGATAAGACCACCTTATTGTACTGTCCGTTGTTGTTGTACCATACTTGTAATTTGTTTCTGTGAAATAAAGAATATCTAGGTATAGGTGTCTATTTATATTAAAACTATTAAAAACAAGTAAAACAATATCCCCTAAGCTCTCAAGACTACGTTTTCGATTTCGCCTCCCCCCTCCTTATGAAACCGCCCTTTGAAACGCGAAACTCGCATGACGTAATCTCAGCTAATATTAGACACCCCGTTGTTCCAAGTTTCGTATTGGGCCTGTAGATAAAGGTTCCGTAGAGTTAATTTGGGTAACTGTTTGGGAAATCCCCCCACCTGTATTTGCATAGCATTATGTCATGCAAATATTGGTAATGACTAGTATTGCTCCGTTAAGCCGTAGCCGTCTCCCCGGCAGAGTAGAATAGGCCACTCTCACTCTTACCGAGGTGTCGAAAAAGGCGACTAAGGTAAAGCTGCTGGCATGATCATCAGCACCCAGAGAAGGAAAACTCTGCATTTATATCAAAACCCTCGCCAACCCGTCTGCCAAGCGTAGTGAGTATGGCAATTACCCCTCATGTGATTGAGGGAGGCCCGTGCCCCAGCAGTGGGGACTTAAATGGGCTGATGATGATGATTCCCGAAACCGGTTTAATTTCTTACCATAGATAAAAAAAAGTTGAGATCTCATTGGCAAAACTGGTGACAGATGTTAAGGCTAATAGGCATGTAGGTATAAAAAGTAAAGTAAAAGTATCAGCCTATGAATTATCCCACTGCAGGGCAAAGGCATCCATCAGACCACACGGCGTTTCGGGAATGTGCAGTCGGTATTTTTGTACAGGTAGGGTTAAATTGTCTCAGTGTAAGGTCAGAAAGTGGTAATTTTATTATCTACATATGATATGGTTTTATGGGCTTTAGTCCATACGAGGTTTTACTCAATACTTCCGGTCCGTCATTCCAAATCGTCAAGGGCGTTGAACAGGGCGATCCCCTATCCCCCATACTCTTTACCAGTACGCTAGAGTTATAGAGGACAAATGAACAACAAAGGGCATTGAATTCACACATAGGTATTTTCAAATGGAGATCACTCAAAATCCGATCGAAGTGAAACGTTTTTACTCCAAAATTCTCCGAATCTCAACAAATATCAAATAATGAAATAACAAACCGCTAAACGTACCCAAAAAGTTTAAAGGAAAAAGGAGGAGCTTCGAAGAAACCGCAAAGTATCCCCGGTGTCGAGTGACCGATAGAATTTCAAGCAAAATTTAGTGTAACGAAGCCCACCCAGTGGCTTCCCTTACAACTTTACAAACGTCAAATAGTTAGGCTTTAATTGGCTCTTAAACTCGGCGTGTCGTATGATACTTTCAGACGTTTGACGGTAAAGTTTTTATTTATGAGACAGGGAAATAAGAGCTATGCTTGACGATGTAAAGCAGCAATTATTTATGAATAAGAAAGATGGAGTCACTAACTCACTTAATGACACATCCTCACACTCACTTATTGACAGCCTCGGTTGCGCAATGGTTAGTGGGTCGCATTTAAAAGCGACGGTTGCGCTTCGGGTCCCGGGGTCGAACCCTGGGTCGAGCCAAAATTTGTACCTGAGTTTTTCTGTTAAGAAATTATCAGTGTTAGCCCGGAGTCTGGAAGTTGGCGGTCTTGTACCCCCGTGGCTCGGAAAGCACGTTAAGCCTTTGGTCCTGCGCCTAATCCCTCTTCGGTTGTGTCACACTAGTGTCCCATCGAAATAAGAGGGTACGGGAAAAGAGAGTGCACTTGTGTCTTGCGTCGATGGCTGATCGCTGAGACCGCCATGACCGAAATATCGATTTGGAGGACATTGACACATTCAGTATACTTGCGAATGCAACGGTGCTTTATATAATAACTACATACATTACTACCATGTTTATGGTTCATTTCAATTTATTCACTCGACACAAGGTATATAAAATGGTGTTTACAATAAAATTTCTTATATTTTCACATGTTCCGCCAAATATTTTTTTTATTAGATACTGTTAAGTGGGTATAATAATAATTTATATATATGGTAGGATTTTATATTTGGTAGGATTTTATATACAAGCATGTACCTATACCTAGGAAAAAACTTGTTAAGTTTTTTTTTTTTTTTTTTGGTCAATAAGCCAACGCTTGACCACAATCGCACCTGATGGAAAGCGACGATGAGGTCTAGGATGATACGCGTTTGCCTAAAATATTTTTTTTTATGTGATAGGTGCCAGACGAGACGAATCACCTGAATGGTAAGCGATTGTCACCGCCCATGGACACCCGCGACACCTGTGTGGTCACTAGGGCGCTGCCAATCTTTAAACCCTCCTTTCCTCCGGATCGGGCCTCCAGTAACCCTCACTCGCGCAGCGAAACACAGCACAATGCTGCTTCACGCCCGGTTTTCTGTGAGGCCCTGGTATATTGCGGTCAAGCCGGCCCGTTCATGCCAAAGCGTGGCTCTCCAACGGTTAGATGATGAACAAGATGATGACAGCCGGGACCAAAAAGAATATAATCATCCAAAAACAGCAACTTTTTTTTTGGTCAATAGGCTATCGCTTGACCACAATCGCGCATAGATCAGCGTATAGGATGATACGCGTTTGCCTAAAAGATGCCTGTTCACTCTTGCCTTAAAGATGTCCAGATTATAGTGGTCTTACAACGATAAAATCGCTCAAGTACACCAATGGTAGGTACTCCACGATAGACCTGGTAAAAACGTATCTTTCAAAAGATTGGAACATTTGCATCTGGATCAGTGCCGAGATGCGGAACAGTGAAACGCTTAATTTCGAACATCGACTCTCAGATAGATCCATGATTCATACCACTAATTCGAATCATTCGGCACAATCAGATCAATCAGCTTATTCTGCTCATCGGATCATTCCGCTAATTCGAATCATTCGACTTACTCGGTTCATTCAGCTCATTCGGATCATACGCCGTGTGGTCCCCGGCAGAGTAGAATAGGCCACCCTCGCTCTTACCGAGATGTCGTAAAAGGCGACTAAGGTAAAGCTGCAGGCACGATCATCAGCACCCAGAGAAGGAAAACTCTGCATTTATATTAAAACCCTCGCCAACGCGTCTGCCAAGCGTGGTGAGTATGGCAATTACCCCTCATGTGATTGAGGGAGGCCCGTGCCCCAGCAGTGGGGACTTAAATGGGCTGATGATGATGATGATGATGGATCATTCGGCTCGTCGGATCATTTAGCTCGTTTGGATCATTCGGCTCACTTGGATCATTCGGTGCACGAGATCCATTTGAGTCCAATGATACATTCGGAGCGAACATTAAATCATTTGGCTGAGTCGGATCACTGAGTCGTTTCAGTAAATACACGTCTACTCGACGAACACTGAACTGAAGTGAGATCGATAGCAGAGGCTTAGAAAACGTCCGAAAAACGTGTTTGTCGTGTTGTAACGCGGTCGAAAAGTCAAATAGTAAACACTATGATGTACTTGTTCATTTGCGTCGTGTGCTAGACACTGATAAATGAAATTTTAGTGTTTGTCACTTATGGAGGCTATCGCGTGTGAAAAATACGGTAGATGGTGTACTGTTGGAGTGAGGTCTAACATCAACAGCATTGGTTGTTTAGTTTGTCAAATTGACAATCACATTGTGCCGTCAGCCGTGTGGTCCCCGGCAGAGTAGAATAGGCCACCCTCACTCTTACCGAGGTGTCGTAAAAGGCGACTAAGGTAAGGTATGGCTGCTGGGATGATCATCAGCACCCAGAGAAGGAAAACTCTGCATTTATATCAAAACCCTCGCCAACCCGTCTGCCAAGCGTTGTGAGTATGGCAATTACGCCTCATGTGATTGAGGGAGGCCCGCGCCCCAACAGTGGGGACTTAAATGGGCTGATGATGATGATGATGAAGCACATTGTATATAGACCTCAGTCCTATAGTACGCCTCGGTTGCGCAATGGTTAGTGGGTCGCACTCTAAAGCGACGGCTGCGCAAGAGGTCCCAGGTTCGATCCCCGGGTCGGGTCAAAAATTTGTACCTAAGTTTTCGGTAAGAAATTCTTAGTGGCAGCCTGTGCCTCGGAAAGCACGTTAAGCTGTTGGTCCTGCGCCCGATCCCTTTCCGGTCGTGTCACAGTAGTGTCCCATCGGAATATGAAAGTAAGGGAATAGAGAGTGCACGATCGTTGAGATTGGCCTTCGTAGCCGTAATCGCTTGAAGAATATTATAGTACGCCATCTAGCGTGGCTAGGGGCGTTTAAGAATAACCAAGGTTGCCCAGCCTATCCTAAGAGGCGACTAAACGGGCATTCGAAGTACGTGAGCGTACCCACTGCTGGGGAGTGGCTTGCTCAGCAAACGACTCCGCGGGGGACGACATTACCGGGTGTCCTGGTAGATCGTACATCGTTGAAGGGCTGTAATGAGCCAGATAGGGGTGAAGCGGCGAGCGTGATTAGCGATACGGTCTATTACCGGCTGTGGGGTTTCCGACCGGGATTGCGCGGAGATGGACACCCCAGGGATTTTAGTTAGGGTTTGAGTCCCGCACACCACCTTGTTCCCTACAAGTAGCAAGGTGACGGCCATGGTGGTTTCCTCTGGGGAAAAAAAAACATTTCTAACTCTCAGGTGACAATGACTCCGAGTTAGATAGATTTTGTCCGGCCGGAGTCGCTATCCAACTACGACAGAATACCCCAGTAATATGAAACAATTTTACCATGACTTAATAGCCTGAATAAAAAAAAATTGTTCTGAGATAGGTTTACTCAATCATCCTCACCTAAGGTTGCCTACCCGCCAAAATTACACAAAAATTGCTTTAGTTCTAAATATAAAGAAGACATAAAATCTTTTAAAATTAACAAGCATACACGTACTCCAAATGTTTAGAAATACCATACTGAGTGATAAATTTAATTGGTCCTCAAGTTGGCGGTCCTCGGTTCAGCCTGTCCTAAGTTCACCTCGAATTGCCTGTTAATGTCGAGTAATATTGGTGAACTTACTCGGCCAGTCCTAGAGAGATGTTCAACTTAGATTCCGTCTGAAGTTCGTCCTTCAAGACATCGCTGTGAAGGTATAAGTGTGTTGTGCGGTTCTGTAGTTGCTAGCTTATATTTTTTTATCGACGTGTATTTTTCATAATTAATTTATATTCGACCGTGGGAGAGCCACACTAAACCTAACTCAGTTAATTAAAGAGAACCAGCTCATTCATCTAATTTCCAAAGGAACGTGTCTCTTTAATCACTTGACATTGGCAGAGTTGTCTCATAAGAGCACCGCTAAGTCATAAGAAAAAAAAAGAGCCACACTTCGGCATGAATGGGCCGTCTCGGCCGGAGTGATTACAAAAAACCGACGTGAAGCAGCACTGTGTATGCTGTTTCGCTGCGTGAGTGAGGGTATCGGAGACCCAATCCGGGGGGCATAAAGGTTGGCAGCGCACTTGTGACTCCACTGGTATCGCGTGTGTCTATGGGCGGCAGCAATCGCTTACCATCAGGTGATCCGTCTACTCGTCTGGCATCTATCACATAAAAAAAAATATATATTAGTAGGTATTTTGAATCGTTATCTTCCAGGCATTTCATTTCTGCTTGCGCCCAAAGTCATCGATAATATGGAGCATGCCTTCGGGATATGCCGTAGGACATTTTTGAGAAAAAGTATAATTATATGTTAATTTTGTAGGAGTAATATTCACCTGTTACTAGAAATACTTAACTAAGTTAAAAAATTTAATAAATAAAACAGTTTTTTTTCAATTACCACCCTAGTTTCACTTACCACCAGGTGATCTGTTTCCATTTGGCTGCCAACCTATTACATAAAAAACAGTTTAAATATTCCAAACCAACTACTCAGAAAAAAGGCGGTTGGTTGGTAAATAATATTCGTAACTGAACACCCACGTGGACATCAGGTGGTTTGATAGGAATAAAAATCTTAACTGATCACCTAGGTGCATGGATTGAGTGGTCTGTTGATAGAGGATCTTGCTCTTATTTTGAGATTTATCGCAGGCCTTGTCACACTTTGATCGCTGGGTCTTTTTTCGATCTTTCACCATGGCGCTTGCAACAGTGCTGAAATATCGGATACTCAAAAATAAGGTACATGGTAGAAATCCCGTAAATAACTATTCTAATTTACACGTCTTATTATTAAATCCCATCAGCGGTTGATAGGGCATCGCTGGTGGAAAAATAAACTGATTTTTATTATTTACTAGCTGACCCGACAGACTTCGTCCTGTCCAAAACATTTGTAATGTGGCAACAAATATGAACTTTATATTATAGCAATAAAACTCAAATTGATTCTACGTTTTAGTTTGTAAACGTTTGTATATGAAAAAGAAAAGGGCTGTTTTTAGGGTTTTCCCGACAATTATTCGATTTTTTTCGCCGTAAGAACCATCCTTGGACTTCAACGAACAATTTAAAAAAATAATTGGCCAAATTGGTCCAGGCGTTGTTGAGTTATGCGCTTATCAACACATTTTGCGATTCATTTTTATATTATAGATTTATTATTTAATGCCTAGAAAATATAATACGCGTTGTAATTTTTCTCGAAGCTTAGAGTAAGAAAAAGAGAGCTTGAGATTAACATTCAAGTACCACTCCACATAACGAACGCTTTGCTCTGAGTGGCCACCATAAAATCCTCCACCGAATTAAAAGGTCGGCCTCAAACTTGACCCCACTTGGCCACCGCGGTATTTGCGAGGGAAATGAGCTGAGTCACAAAGAGTCCGGCGGACTTTGATGAGGGAGGTATTGCCGACGGATGCCAGGCCGTTGAGCGCGGGCGCCTATTCTGGAATCTGGTGGCAAGACTAAATTTTCGGGTGATGAGATACAAACGAAACAATGAAAAGTTGAGAAAATAAGAGCCACCAGAAAATGAATACGCAAATGGACTATTATTACAGGGATTTAGATACATTATGTTTTGATATTGTTTTTTTTTCTTTGCAAATTACGAGACAAATAACCTTCATTTTAATCACAATCACAGGTTAATGTAGTGGATCATGGATTATTCATGGGCTGCGGAATTGCTTACCATCAGGTGATCCGTCTGCTCGTCTGCCACCTCTCATATAAAATAAATAAATAATAATAAATGTTCCCTCCTTTTATTCTGTAAACTTATGGTAAAAATTAGTGATAGTAAGTAATAATTTTAAAACAGAATAGGCGAATTAATCATTAGAATTCTGATATGATTTTTTGGTTATAGCAATCTTTTGCAATTTATTCTTAAGTAAATAAGGCACTTATAAATAAGTTAGGATTCTAAGTTTATTACAACATGCTGTTAAAATGGATACACATACACTACATTTACACTTAATGCACAAATGAGGAAAGAGAAAACTTAAAAATAAGTACCTATTCTAAGACGCAGAGCCGGCTTAATATACGATCTCCAGACAACCTAGGTAGACACCTGTTGAAAGGCGACATAATGTAAGACGGTATAATCTGAGTATCTAAGTGCTCTAAATTATCGAGTGATATCGAAATATAGTCCTTTTCAGATTACGAAGGAATGCTACGCCGCCTGCGCAAGGGGACAGTTAAAATTACATCCGCGATTAACACACTTAGCGCACTGGCGATTAGGCGGGACATGCGACGCAACTTAGTCGCAATCGCGGGTTTTTGTCGCAGTCCGTCATCCGCGCGCCACAGTACAGTATGGGTTTATTAAATCCGGGGTCTTATAGGCGGGGCGTGAAACAGCATCTCAGCAGACCATTAGGATGAGGATGGCAGACACAATGGGTACTCTGTTAGTTCTTTTGTGCCTGTCAGCCTCATATTTGGATTTCACGGCCGCTTACCATCAGGCGGAGTGAGGTCATCCTGATTGGCCTTTCTATAAAAAAAAATAGTATAATAATTTTGAACTACGGGAACTAAAATGCTGTATGATTGAAAGATTTTATGTAAAATAAGGGCTTATCAAAAGTAGTTTTTTAGATTTTCGCGTTGCATTATAACTATAATATATTAATACGGGGATTAACGTCGAGCCAAATATGTGAGTACACAATGTTGTTTCACATAATAAATATCGTGTTAATCGCCGTATTGATACATTATAGTTATCAAAAGTAGTTTTATTAAGTTCGTTCAGTAACTTCGTCTTTATTAGGTCTACTGTATTGTCTATATTTGAATTTTCAAAAGCCATTACTAAAGGTACCTTCAAGGACTTAGGGACCTTCAAGAGAAGAGTGTACTCCTTTTTAAAAAGGCCGGCAACGTATTAGCGATCTCTCTGATTTCGCGGATGTTAATGGGCGGCGATGATTGCTTTCCATCAGGTGACTCGCTTGCTCGTTTGTCGCCTCTAACATAAAAAAAAGGTGGACTCTGAGGACTTAAGCCTCCAAGAAGAATTGCAGCGATTGAAGCATCTTCTCAAATGTCGGCTAGATCTTGCATTGTTGACATTACAGCATTTATGTAATTCCCTATATTGGAATCAAAATCATCCAGACTTATACGTTGCCCTAAGCCTTTGTCTTCGTAAACGGATGACAGCGCATCCAAAGCCTCTTTTGCTGTTTTGCATGACCTTACGTGAATGATAGCCATGCCATTTACATTTAAGCATATCTTCGACAGTGCTTTCTGATCATTTTTCAGCTTCTTTTCAGCTGAATAAATAATAAATCTTCGTGGATGAGATACATACGGATTTTAACTTCCGTGACGAATGACCATCTCTGTTTATGGTGCCGAGAGAATCTGACATATTATCAGCCGTTTAAATGTCACAACAACCAATATACTCGTACTTACTGACTGACCGGATGACGCAATTGGTAGTGACCCTGCCTCTTACGCCAAAGGTGGTGGGTTCGATCCCCACCCTGGACAAACATTCGTGCGATGAACACTTGTGTTTGTTCAGTGTCTGGGTGTAATATATGTATTTAAGTATATATTTGTGTTCCTCTGTTGTCTGATATCTGTAACACAAGTGCTTAAGCTACTTAGTACGAAATCAGGTCAACGTATGAGATGTTGTGAGAATTATTATTATTATTATTATTACTTAGAAAGAGAAAAATTGGTGAACAATTATTTCTCACAGATTCATCAAAGATCATACACGTGCATACAGCTCAAACTCGCCTATTCACTTTTAAATCAAGAATTTGCATGAAATTTGCGTGAAAAATCAATTAAATCCATTCATAATTATTCTAACGTTTGTGGTAAATTGACTTTATTAATTGAAGTGCTATGGCACTTGAAAGTGTAAAAGAAATATACATTTAAATTTTCGAGTAGCAACAGTTCTAGCTAATAAAAGATAATTTAAAGCATAAAAATAACAGTAACTTTGTAAAAAGATTTCATACTGGAAATCATTATAAGCTGTGGCGTGGCGTGCATCCCTCGCGCGCCCGAGGATCCAGTGCAATTGGTGGCTAAATGATTTCCTTGGTTGCGGCTGGAATTTTTTAAGTATTTCATTTTGTTTTTGCTCTATTTTTTCACTGCAGACTCCGCACAATCCAACAAAGTTATTATCCTACTGTTTATAAGAGTGTGTTGCGAAAAATGTCTAACATTGCGAACTCTTCCACGTCAATACAAAAATTTGTTGGCAAGTTCGTGGCTTTTTCAATATCACCGCTAGAAATAATACAGTTCGGAATTTATATTGGCCTGGAACCCTCCGCCGTCGGCGTCCTGCTGCGAGCGAGACGGAACCATAGCGTTATTTTATGGGGAAACCAAACATTCCTTGAGAAAATGGGATTTTATTGACTTGCGGTAGAACATTAAAGGATTCTCTTGTTTAATGTTGCTGTGAACGTTACGTGTTTGATGTATGATTTAAATGGATATTTCCGTTAGAAATGCTTTGGGAGAACAAAGATTTGCTTAGGTCCGTGTGTGTTTGACAAAAACCAATCAAATTTTTATACGTTCTTTTTCATTCACGTATATGTCATTTTTTAAATTGCCCGCGATCTGGTCTCTTAGTAGACTCTCTCATAGTATATGAATTACAGATTACGCAAAGTCCATCGCGTTCTTTACACCTCAAATTAAAATTAATAAAAAAGCGTGCGTGAAGTTTGAGAATCGATAACCTGTGAGGCCATAAAATTAGAATGTACTTACCTACTGAGCATACTTATTTTATATGTGTAGCCCAACAGTGGGAACTTTTATAGCCGGAGATAGTAGACGAATCTAATTTCCCTAAGAAAAGTAAAATGTAATTTTTAAAAAATATGTTGAAAATAATTTTCGCTCTCCCAAGTTCCCTTCCAACCTACAAGATGCGAAAGGGCGATCTCGTAAAGAGCATCGGGCGTCGGTTATTTGAGTTGGTAAGTAAAACAGTCTTTTCGAAGTAAATAAGTCAGTTTCGGCAAAAAGTTCCGCAAGGTGACGAGTTCAGAAGTCCTGTCGTTCTATTTGTCTTTACGGCCGCGGTGCTGCTGTTTTAGGGTGGTTTTCCCAAAATTTAAGGACTTTTCGGCTCTCTGAGGATATATTTTAGGCATAAGTAAATCATATAGTATATAAGGTTTGTTCTTGAATAAATGTTTGACCGATGAATATTAGTTGTTTTTTTTTTCATTATAGTGAGCAATCGAGCAGGCGGTAATGGTAGCTTCCAAGCCGACGGATGTGCATGAGGTGGCACTGATCCCCGTCTCTCCAAACAATTCTTACAACTAAATAAGCCAAACCTTCGTTTATTGACTAGTGCTCTAACGGGGCATGGCAGTTTTAATAAACATCTGTTCAATATAGGTGTTACAGACAGCCCTCTATGCAGAGCATGCATCGAGAAGGAAGAAACAGCCGCTCATGTACTGTTAGATAGCATAGGGGTGGCCAGCGACCGGGCAAACTACCTGGAAAACCCAGGCAGTCTCCAGGAAATCTTCAGCAACATCAAGGCGCTGAAAGGTTTGCTTGAAGAACTCGGCTGGTTGGAATGACACCGGCCGACTTCATCCTCCGCACGCGAAATGGGCACAACTGCTGCCTGATTGCGGAAAAGGCCGCACAGACGAAGAAGAAGAAGAAGGTGGAATTGCGGTAATAAAAAAAAAGATGAACACCGCCCAAGGACATAAACACCCGAGGCAACCACACACGCACACAGTTTTTGGTGACAGACACTTCTTATAGATTCCAAGTGTGTTATTTTCGATTATAAGCTCTTGGCGACCGCAAGATCTACGAATGGGTTCTCCGAGTAAAGGGGCATGAAGGATGTCATTGTTCTAACTAACGATAGGAACACCTGACACCTGATGGATAAATGAATAAAAACTCTAAATTCGACGTCAATGTCGAGTGCACGATAATTGCCACTCTGGGCGTAAAATACAGACTGTATCTGTGAACATTTACATCCCTTTAACCACCACTACTACCCATTATGAACAAATTTTGTACATTCGCTTTTAGAATCTCGCATGAAAAAAAAATCAATTTTTCATACAAAGTCGACCGACTTGGTCATTTTGTATGGGGAGTCGAAAAAAATTTCGATTTTGAATTTAGAAAAGTTGTTGAACAAATGTTGTTCAGAATGGTTAAAGGGATGTAAATGTTCACAGATACACCCTGTAGAGGGCCATAGGTATAGCGTCTAACCACCAAGCAAGAATGAAGATAGGAGAGGCGTATATCCAAAACTGGATCAGAAATTGCTGAGAATGATCATGATTCACCTTCAGATCAAATCGAAGTGTCAAATTACTGACAGTATTTTTAGTGTGATAATTGAAGTATTGATGTATAAATAGCACGCCTGACTAGCCGAAAATATCTTATGTTAAAACAAAAAAAATTGAATGTCGTAAGTATTCCAAATCAATCGAAAAATATTAACCCTTTGGTTATCCAAATAAGCGTCATGCAGTTTGAACACCACATCCCTATATATCCCCTAACCGTACCGTACCTACCGCTTAGTCCAGAAAGTGGTAAGTCCCCCGTGGACCACGACCCCTGGCGTTAGGGACAAAACTCTTACTTTTTACTTTACCAGTACTACCTTATACAGGAAAATAGGGAAAACTAAAATGATAGGGCGGAAACACGAACAATCTCCTCAGGTGATGACTAACTTTTTATACGAGTGCCTACTCTTGTTTGGTTTCCCTACGGGCTGTGGTCGGATTAGTGTAGTCTACCTGCCTTTAGTATAGTATTTGTAACAAATAACAAGGCTAATCAAGGCACAAAGTAGGTTATATACCTTTCGGTTATGTAATGAAGTTCCCGTCTTATTTTATTACGTTCTCTATTCGCCTTATTTATATTAGGTGGTAAAAACCTTATTAAGATACCTAGGTGTACCTGCCTAGGTATCTTAATAAAAATAACTTAGGTAGGTACTTGATGAATAGAGTATTTTTTCGTTCCAAACTAGATTTGTATTTCTTTTACTATATAAACATGACTATAAGAGAACTGAAATGTATATATTTGTAATTCTGCTGTTGGTTCTGATATCCGCAACACAGGTGCTTGAGCTTCCTATCTCGAAGTCAGATCAATGTATGTGATGTTGTGAAATATTTATAAAAAAAAACCGGCCAAGTGCGAGTCGGGCTCGCGCACAAAGGGTTCCGTAGCAGCAAATATACATTATAAAGATTTTATATCATCGCGGATTTTTAAAGGTGTACAATACTGTAGTATATTTTTTGATCTATCTTATAAGGTTCAGCCATCGTTTTCAGTGTAAGCACAATAACTTAACCAAAATTACAGTTAAATCAACCTATCTCAAAAACTATAAGAGATACTTTGATCAAACCAAAAATCGTTGAAAGAGTTAATTAGCATGCATCACCTCTATTTTTTTTAGAATTTTAAACCCCGTAGTTATAAAAATAGAGGGGGGGGGACATACTTTTTACGACTTTGAGAGCTGATATCTCAAAAACCGTTCACTTTAAGAAAAATGTTTTTTAGAAAACTTTATATCATTTTAAAAGACCTTTCCATTGATACCCCACACGGGTATGTACATCGAAAAAAAAAATTTCATCCCTCAGTTACATGTATGGGGGGCCCCACCCCCAATTCTTTTTTTTACTATTTAGTGTCATATTTTTGTAGCGGTTCATACAACACATATTCCCATCAAATTTCATCACTGTAGTACTTATAGTTTCCGAGTAAATCGGCTGTGACAGACGGACAGACGGACAGACGGACATGACGAAACTATAAGGGTTCCGTTTTTGCCATTTTGGCTACGGAACCCTAAAAACTAGGTAACCTAGCAAATAAATAGAAGGGCTTATATTATAGACAATCACCACATAGTGGTGATTAGTTTGGAATAATAATAATTCTCACAACACCTCATACATTGACCTGATTCCGTACTAAGTAGCTTAAGCACTGTGTTACAGATATCTGACAACAGAGGAACACAAATAATAATAATTCATTTATTTCAGGCAACAAGATACATTAAAAAAATACACTTAAATACATATATTACACCCAGACACTGAACAAACACAAGCGTTCATCGCACGAATGTTTGTCCAGGGTGGGGATCGAACCCACGACCTTTGGCGTAAGAGGCAGGGTCACTACCAATTGCGCCATCCGGTTAGTCGGAATAGTTTGGTTCTACTATTGACTGGACTAATTAAGAAAACAAAGTTTTTTTGAACCACAGCTTATTCTTTACTGTAGATTATTAGCCTTGGCACACTGCCTACATCCTTTGTTAAACAGGCTATATGTACATACCTACATGCGCACGTAAAGTGGTCGTTGCGTGGTTCGGGGTGAGTTAGAGACAAACTATACGGAACGTGTGTGGGTCAGACACTAAGTAAGTACTTACTTACTCCGCTGGGTCAGCGACCCAAATAGAGTCTTGGCCTCCGAAACAAGAGATCGCCACTTCGGCCGATCCTGCGCTACTTTTTTACAATGGGGAGTGTTCCGAGGAGCTGTTCGGCCTTATTCCAGCTGCAAAATTCCAAATTTCACCCACATCACTTGGATAGATTTTACTTCACCACAGTGCGCTTTTCACGTCACTTCCTACCGCGCGTAGTAAAACTATGGAATCTGCTACCTACGATGGTGTAACAGACACGACCTGGTGATCTTCAAGAAAAGCGCTTATTCGTCCCTTAAGAGCCGGCAACGCATTTGTGATGCCCCGTGTGTCGCTGATGTCCATGGGCGGCGGTAATTCACTTACCATCAGGTGAGCCGTCTGCTCGTTTGTCACCATAATGTAAAAAAAAAAATTGCCAGTTATTGACCAACAGCTCGCGCAGATCAGTCTCGACGACGTCCTTCCAGCGATACCTAGGTCGCCCGACTGGGCGACGCACACCCTAATTCGTGCCCTTAAATAAACTCCTGGTCTTAGATCATGTTCGGTGGTTTCTATATGTTCATTTATATGTGTTTGTTAATATAATTAAACATGTTTACGTGCAAATATATAAATACATTTATTACATCAATAAAAGTTAGTAAATAAGAAAAAAAATTACATATATAAAAACAAAAAGTCTTGTTTTATTCTAGCAGCTTTCATCCATTTTAATCGGTACTGATACTTGAAATTATTTAATTTTGTCTTCAAAACTTCGATCTCACTACAAGTTTGGGTTGTCAAGTAATTTAACAAAAAATAATATTTTCCTTCAAAATTTTGATTTTCAGAACTATTTATTACGTTAATAAGTTATTTTCTATAAAAAACAATGTATTAGAAGCCGCTCCTATAACAAAATAAATATTTTTACTTATGAGGTTTTTCCGAGTACTAAAATCTTCAACTACTAAAATCCATATAAATCAAAAAGTAGCAAACTTTTTAATTGTTCCTGAGAGCCTTCATTATATCAAATATTATTACACATAACATTTAACTAAAATCAGCTATCTTCCTAAACAAAGCTGATACATTTGTGTTCCTCTGTTGTCTGATATCTGTAACACAAGTGCTTAAGCTACTTAGTACGGAATCAGTATAGATAGATAGATAGATATACTTTATTGCACAAAATACATAACTTAAGTACTAGGCATTACAGAAAAATTTTGTGTACAATTTCGGCGGTCTTATCGCTGAAAGCGATATCAGATGTTGTGAGAATTATTATGATAGTATGTACATATATAAATACGCCAAAATCAAAACAACAACAACAGATGGTGTCTGTAAAACGTGAAAACTTGACCTATTTAAAATTTTACAACAGTTGTACGGAGTTGTATCGCGGCCAAAGTTTTACCTTAGAGGGCTATAAACTAAAAGGCACATAAATAAGGGCTGGGTGTCTTTACTGAAGTTACAACAGGTAGCTTACTTTAAATAAGACTTTTTAACGTTTCAGTTTGATGGAAAACTTTTTGAAGCTTATTTAATATTATGAGATCCGCAGGAGAACTAAGGTCACAGACATAGCCCAAAGGGTTGCATGCCTAAATCACCACTTGAGGGCAGGGCACATAGCGAGGAGAACAGGCCGCCGTTGGGGCGGAAAGGTCCTCGAGGTAAAGAAAGTCGCAGCCGTAGCAGGCCCCCCCATAAGGTTGACGGACGATCTGGTGAAGGTCGCAGGAATCCTTTGGATGCGGGTGGCGCAGGGACGATATGTGTGGAGAATATTGGGGGACGCCTATATCCAGCAGTGGGCGTCTATTGGCTGAAATCATGATGATGATGATCATGATACGTAGGGTGTTGCAGATTGTCATGGGCGGCGGTGATCACTGACCATCAAGTGCGTTTTCTTGCTATAATGTAAAAAAAGGAAGCACTATGAGAATATTTTCTTCGCGTTTATTAATTAGATAGATATTCTTTATTGCACGAAAATAGCATACAAGTAGGTGTGTCTTGGAAACAGTAAAGGAAATTTATTTTTTTCATCATCACCCTTGCCGTGGAGAGAACAATCATTGGAGCAGTTTATTGGAATTGAGAGAGGAGAAAGCTGTTTTTATTTTTTTCTTGTTATGTGATAGGTGGCAGACGACCAGACGGATCGCCTGATGGTAAGCGATTGCCGCCGCCCATAGACACCCGACACCAGTGGAGTCACAAGATTGCTGCCAACTTTTAAACCCCCTTTCCCCCGGATTGGGCCTCCGGTACCCTCACTCACGCAGCGAAACACAGCACAGTGCTGCTTCACGCCGGTTTTCTGTGAGGCCGTGGTGCTGTTAGAAAATATAGTGTAGGACTCATCGGGCTGCCTTAAAAAACCTTAAAGTAAGAACACTAAGTACTCACTAATAAATAATAATAAATATTTCACAACATCACATACATTGATCTGACTCCGAGATAGGTAGCTCAAGCACCTGTGTTACGGATATCAGAATCAACAGTGGGATTACAAATATATACATATAATACTTTTTCTTTTGTAAATACATACTTATAATACATAGGAAACACCAGACCAATAGCAGTGGGGACTTAAATTACCTCAGTGGGCTGACGATGATACATAAGAAACACCCAGACCAATACAAACAAACATGTTCATGCACACAAATGTTTGTACTGTGCGGGGATCGAACCCGCAACCCTTGGACCAAAGGTAGCGTTGACCACTGTTCCAAACGGGTCGTCGCATAATGCCCAGTTGGCAGCTGTGTTTCTACTTTAGTGATTTATTTTCCCCACGCCTCAATTGCGATCTCCCCTTCCTGAGGACATTTTTGGCTCTCCAAAATTAATATTCCTTATTTTCAAGTCCTAGTCAAAATCAAGACTAAATTGCACCCCTCCAGGGATCAAAAATATAGTCACTCGTGGCCGCGGCCTATATTTCCTTCGCCAGAATTGTTCGCCTGAGACTGAGTTCCGATACTTTCTACAATATAGGCTATATCCACAATTTCTCTAATTTTCCCTTTCATGGTTTTCCCCTTTTCTTCCTCCCATTGCGGAGACACTGCCTGTTGATCTAGTGGGACGCCCTGTTGGTCTAGTGGTTTAAGTAATGGGCGGTGTTCTCGGGGTCCTGATTTGATTTCCGGGTCCAGCGAAAAGTATATTTAGAATGTTTCGAACATAGCTCGGGTTTGTGATCACCATTCCGCATTTGTCAAGCGTGGTGATTAAGCCTAATAGACAACATTTCATATTGTTAACATGTCCATATTGTTTTTTTATATGAAAATAGACATAAAATAATTATTGAAATTCTTTATGTTCTAAATAGACGTAAGCGCCAAATGACGTCATCGGACGGCTGAATACAGCGATATTCCTTTGCTTGTCATTGCTTTAATAAAAAGGTACTACTGTCAAAATGAAAGAATACCTACTAGTACTAGTGTCAACATTGTCAACGTCATTCATTCATTCAACGTTGACAAGTTGTCTTTTTTTTGACAGTAGCATGTCATGGGTTTGGCATTTCGTAAATTTAAAACTATAATGTGCTAAGCAAAGAAATATTTTACATTCTGCCGTCCGATGACGTCATCTTGCGTTTTTTAGTTTTTAATTTTTTTCTCAGTAAATAAGCAATATAAAAAATAAATAACTATATATTCGAGAAGCGGAACAGTAAATAAAGAATTGGTATTTTTTGTTTCATAGCCCAGCAATTTTGAAATGTTGTCCATTCCCATCATAGTAGAGATAACTTGATTTCTATGATGGAGGACCTTTGCCCCGCAGTGGGATAGTTTATAGGCTGATACTTTACTATGTTCTGCCAGTAAAAGCTTTATGACAAACTCTAAATTATATACCACAGACTCTAGGTCCATGCCTTTGTTTGCTTATTGCAAATTATAAGTTTTAAAAGTTACGTAAATTAAGTAATGTTTTTCATCAAACTTCTTTTTTTCTTTCCGAGACAACAAAATGAGCAATTCCAAGAAAGTTCTGTGGTTTTCTACAATAAAACCCCTCTTAGAGCTCCCAGAACAACATCACCTACAAAACAAGAGTCTACTCAAAAATCCAAACATGTCCAAATCTACGGTAGGCACAACATAACCTCAATGAATAAGTAAAATTCCGCGCATTCCGACCCGTATCGGGAACCCTAAATTTTTTCCTTAAATTGTTAATGCACCCACTCGGTGAGATGTTAATATTGCGAACAACCGAAAACATACAGTAGGGAATTAAATCCTTATCTGAAGTCCGCGCTATGAAACCTGGGAGACCGTGGGAGATACCACGGCCTCACAGAAAACCGGCGTGAAGGAGCGCTGTGCTGTGTTTCGCTGCGTGAGTGAGGGTACCGGAGGCCCAATTCGGGGGAAGGGGGGTTTAAAAGGTTGGCAGCCCACTTATGACTCTACTGGTGTCGCGGGCGTCCGTGGGCGGCGGCAATCGCTTACCATCACTCGTCTGCTATCTATGACATAAAAAAAGGAAAGAAATCCCGTGAAAAGCGCGCTTGAGTCGCCATCTGCATTCAAATTTAAGCTTTATGCTCATTGACACAAGGAATCTCAAATTTTAGTTCCGTCTTTTTCCGCAAGTCTACTTTCGTGGTCCGGAATTAGAAGACTAAGGTGAAAATGTTCGCCTTCGGAAGGAGAGGTTCGAATCAGGGGGCCAAATCTGAAAACCAATTCACAATCGAACCTTTATTCCGCACCTTGCTGAATAAGCGCTGTGCGTTCTTTCGTATGAAGGGGACGTAGATAAAGATTTGGTCCTCAATTAATTTTAGAATAGGTAGCTTATGGTCTTTACACTAAAAAGTTGTTTAAAAAGTCGTTGACCCCTTCCCTTAGTTTTATTGTGTAATAATTTTTTTTTATCGTTTACATTCCCAAAACCCCATCATAGCTATCGTAAATAAAGTCCATCTAACATTGATCATATAATTACCAAATAAGCGAAAAAAAATCAGTTGTTTCATACAAAAAAGAATATCCAGCCAGCAATAATGTATGGAACAGCTGATTTTTTTTTACCTATTTTGTTGATCTATTATGCTATTTACTTCTAGATCTTATATGCTTTACTTCACGATACCTTTTGTCGAGGACAGACCTCCTTGCCGCTTAGGCGCCCTTTATGGAATAGGCCTCCCCCAATGTTCTCCACACAGATCGGTCCTGTGCCGCCCGCATCCGAAGGATTCCCGCGATCTTCACCAGATTGTCGGTCCACCTTGTGGGGGGCCGGCCTTCACGCCTGCGACTTATTGTACGTGGCCTTCATTCGAGGACCTTTCCGCCCCAACGGCCGTCTGTTCTCCTCGCTATGTGCCCTGCCCATTGCCACTTGAGGCATGCAATCCTTTGGGCTATGTCTGTGACCTTGATTCTCCTGCGGATCTCATCATTTCTGATACGGTCACGCAGGGAGACCCCGAGCATAGCCCTCTCCATTGCTCTCTGGGTGACTTTGAGCCTCCTTAATCGGCACATTGTAGGCGGTCACGTTTCGGTTCCGTATGTCATCACTGGCAACACACACGCATTGAAGACTTTCGTCTTGAGACACTGCGGAAGATGGGCCGAAAATATGCTGCGTAGCTTCCCGAACGCTGCCCTGCCTTTATGGAATAGAAAAGAATTTTTCCTTTTTGACGTTTTTTCTTCTTCTGACGTTTCGGCCGATAACATGTAAATTTTCGGTACTTTTCTATAATTTTATTTTGTAAATATATTTATTGCACCCCCCTTACCGGTGTCTCCTTTTCTGTTTGTCACATCGTTTGGTCCTATGTCGAGTACAGGCTCCTTGTGTCTAGTTTAGTTTTTTTTTTGTGTTATGGCGTCTATCGAATTCCGATTTAACTTTGCCAATGTCGAGTGATTAAAGAGACACATGTTCGAAGACGAAATTGTCCGGTGTTTAGAGTTGGCTCTCTTTAGTTAAAAGTTTAGTTTTTTATAATGTTTTTACTTATCTTGACAGGAGTTGTCATTTCTGTTTTGTTCCTCTCTTGTTGTAAAATTTTGCTTGGAAAATGTGCTAATTTGGTTTGTATTTTTTATTAATTTACCTGAGTATATTCTCTCACTATTTTTATGCGCGTTTTCTTTCGTCTGTCACACCTATTATGAGGTTTTCGGGATGTAAACGATAAAAAAAGACGGTGTATATTCTAGAATCGCTAACACACCACTTTACTAAATTCAGTGCCATCGAATCTGAACCTTCTGTACATCTCACATCGTGAAGCAACAATGCCGAGATAATAATATCTAAGATACGGAACCGAGGAAATATTGAAATTGTTTACCATAAAGTCTAAAATACGATTAGGGTTATGAAAAAGGATACGCTGCAGGTGCTTGCTCGAAGCTGCGTGGGGATTTGTTGCTTCCACTTAGAGTACAATATGGAAATAAAAAAAAACTGTAGATAATACACTGTGATATTTTACTGTTTTAGAAACATTTTGAGAACATCATTCAAAACAATGTCAAGTCTCATAAAACAACTTTTTTATCAATACAATGCTTTCGAGAAGTGTTTTTAGACGAATATAAAATCACGGCGTGAAGTTACATTGTTTCCATTTGATAATTAAAACACGAGTTCAGATAAAGTAGTGTATGAGGCTGCACATAATAATAATATCCTCCAACCAATTACGGTTTGCCGTGTGGTCCCGGCAGAGTAGAATAGGCCACCCTCACTCTTACCGAGGTGTCGTAAAAGGCGACTAAGGTAAAGTTGCTGGCATGATCATCAGCACCAAGAGAAGGAAAACTCTGCATTTATATCTAAACCCTCGCCAACCCGTCTGCCAAGCGTGGTGAGTATGGCAATTACCCCTCATGTGATTGAGGGAGGCCCGTGCCCCAGCAGTGGGGACTTAAATGGGCTGATGATGATGATGATGATCATGAACCAATTACGGCTACGGCCAATCTCAACGATCAGTCACGTACGCAAGATATATTATAGTGCTCAAGTGTGTGCGCAAACACAAGTGCACTTTCTATTTCCTTACCCTCATATTCCGATGGGACACTACAGTTACACGACCGGAGAGAGATCGGGCGCGGGATCAACAGCTTAACGTGCTTTCCGAGAGTCCGGGCTGAGAAGTTACTAAGAAGTTCCTACTTTCGAACTTAGCTACAAATTCTTGGCCTGACCTGGAGATCGAACCTGGGACCTCTTGCGTAGCCGTCCCTTTAAAGTGCGACCCACTTATCACCGCAAAACCGAGGCAGTCGAGACTGCACATAACTTGGTATTAAAACACTCGCGATTGCTATTAAAATGCTCGCTAAAGCTCGTCTAGATCGTGTATTTTTAATAACCCTTTAAAAAAAAAAGATTTCAAATCAAGTACCAAGTATTAACATTTTGTACACAAACAAAAGGGACGGCTCTAAGTCTGTGAATTCTAAACAATAAAAAAACTACTTTCCTAACAAAATAAATTAGGTAAATGTGTGCATGCATGGAAATGTTTCAGTAATAGTGGGCCTTGGTGTCTTGAAAACCTTTTATCAAATACAATCCTTAAACAACCATAAAAACGTAATATGTATTAGATCGACCCCATCACAACACTCAGTTACATACAAGATACAAGTAAACACGAACAAAAAGTGATAGAAACAGTGACAAAATTAATGTCCCCTCGTTTATCCCTTTCACACATTCGCGTTGATTCGGAGCCATCCAAGAGAAATGGCTCCACTGTATCTCTTCAAGGTATTTTGATTTTATTTATGGTTATTTATCCCCATGAGTTTGATGTTTTCAGTTTGTCCCTTCAACCCTTAAGGGCAAGTTTCACTTGGACGCTAGTGGCAGCACTATCATACCAAAGCATATATTTTTTAATAATATTAAATTTAACTATTGTAAACACACCACTGCCCTTATAATCATTGGAGAAGTCACAATTCCTAAGAATCCTAAAAAAAATTTTAAAAATTATTCCTAATAATAATGTACCAATGAAATTGCCGTTCTACAGTACCTACTGGCCATTTCAAATCAAAATATTTTTTTTAGGCTAAGTATTCTGATTTCAAATTAATTTAATTTAATTATATGGATTTTTTTCTCTAAAAGTAGTCATTTGTTTATTTAATAGTAGTACATTTTCATCGCATATATACGTCGTCTAATCTTCATCATAGATACTTTAAAAATGTAAGTAATTACGGAATATGTATGAGACACAAGCGGCACGCAATATCAACGACGTTTACGGAGCTAACACTACAAACCAACGCACCATCTGTTATTTTAGGTTTGCTCGTTTTCATTCTGGAAAATTCGACCTGAAAAATTCATCTCGCGTTCTTAAGAAGACTGGTCGACAGTGACGCGATTATGGAAGCTGAATTAGCAGTAGCTTTCAACGTTAGCGTCATAACAATTGTGGTCCATTTGCGTTAAATTGGCAAAGTAAAAAGCCTTGACAAATGGGTGTCCCACGAATTCAATGATCGCCAGGGCGAATTGCGGGCCGATATGAAAAAAAAATCGTTTAAATTTTTTCATACAAAACGGCTATAAAATGGCAGAGAGACCTAATATATTATTTTCAAGTATGTATTATTCAAAAGTATAACCGTGGGAGAGCTGCGCTTTGACATTAATGGTCGGCTCGACCGAACTGATACCCCGGCTTCAAGCAGCGCCTGTGTTGTGTTAGACTTAGCGAGTAAGGGTACCGGACCAAAACAGGTAAGCATCACATTTGTGATTTTCCTCTAAATTGGACTTTCGGTCGCTCAACGATACGCTTCGGAGCTGCTTCGCGCTGATTTTGTGATCTGTGATGCCGTGGTATCTGTCCGATTGGGCCGGTCCGTTCTTGTTGAAGCGTAGCTATGTGAATTGAAATAATTGAGCGGCGGAAATCACTTAAGGTGACGGGTAGGGCACACTAGCGACGCCAATCGATTTTAATTTTTAGCTACTAAACCGGATCTATTTTAAACAATTTCGGGGTTACGACCTCTCGGCAAACACTTATACTATTTATTAAATAACCATGCACAAATGTTGGGTCCGTTTTTGTACGCGAAAAATTGATTCACGCTAAAAGTGGCCGCTTTTGGCGGTAATATAATTTTTCGCGTACACGTTGGACCAAACATTTATGCATGGTTATTTAATAAATAGTATAAGTGTTTGCCAAGAGGTTGTAATCCTACAATTGTTTAAAATAGATCCGGTTTATTAGCTAAAAATTAAAATCGATTGGAGTTGCTAGTGTGCTCTACCCGTCACCTTAAGATCAGGTGATCCGTCTGCTCGTCTGTCACCTATCACATAAAAAACAAAGAAGGGTATACGAATGTGTCTCAGTGCAATAAGTGCCCATATATCCTTTGGGTCTGTCGTTGGCTTCCGGTTACAGTTCGTTGACCCCCTTTCGGATGGGTTGCACACATCATAAGATGTTACGTAATGGCCACGAAAAAACCTTAGCGGAAAATATCAGCGAGATTTAGCCAAATAAATGATGACTGGGTGCATATTTTAAGCCTGGAGGGGATTTGTTTTTGATGTTTGGTTTTATACACGACGTTGAACTGTAGTTGAACGACAGATTATAGGTACAGTGTCTTCAAGGTTTGAAACGATATTTTTTGTTGCAAATGAGAATATGAGTAGGTACTCTTAACAAATCTATACTATCTATAATACTGTAAATTATACAGACAGCGGCAACGCTTATGGGTAATCTGAAAAAACGAAACGCTTGCGCGATGTAATGGACACCTAGCGCCATCTATTAGTATAAAATGGACCTAATGTCCCGAGACGAAGTGAAGGCGGGCCACTAGTGATATGATAAAGGGGAAATATTTGTTCAGGATTATTCTCTCTTTTCTAGAATTCGGCAGCTTCATCATCAGTCCATTTGAGTCCCCACTGCTGGGGCACGGGCCTCCCTCAATCACATGAGGGGTAATTGCCATACTCACCACGCTTGGCAGACGGGTTGGCGAGGGTTTAGATATAAATGCAGAGTTTTCCTTCTCTGGGTGCTGATGATTCGGCAGCTTAGCTAAAATGTATCCGTAATAAACATTTAAATAAAGTTTTGACATATAATAGATAATTCTTTAGATTCAATTTTAGCGACGGATGTTTTCAGAAACGTATAGTAATAAATTGGGATAAACGGAAACTACCGGCTGCACGTTACATACCAATATAATTTTTACGTTATAGCGGAGAAACGAGCAGACGGCAGACCTGTTGGTAGGTGATCACCGCCGCCTACGGACATCTGTAATACCCAACGCAACAATAATGCGTTTCCGTCTTTTAAGGAAAGAAAAAGTACTACAAAGTCTGATACCTATAAACTGTCCCACTGCAGAGCAAAGGCCTCCATCATAAAAATGAAATTATCGCTACTATGAAGGGAATAGGCTAAATCACCACGCTCGCCAAATGCGGATTGGTGATCACAAACCCGAGTTATGATCGAATAATTCGAAACAAACAGGATCCCAAGATCACGGCCCGGTAAGCCACTAGACCAACATGGCGTTAATAAATAATAATTAAGAATAAGTCTTAATAAAAAAAATGGTTTGTCCGCTGCTACGTAAAGAATATAAGAAGTTAAATTAGTATTGAAGATCGTTTTGCAGTTGAGTGCAAAAAAAAGTCACCAAGGCATCTTAGATTTCTATAGCTTCAAACATCGTATTCTCGCAACGTTAGTGTGAAAGTGGAAGACGATCATTTCTCCCGCAGCCGGCGCGTGAACACTTGATAGCGCACGCCATTACACTCGATGGGCCGCTGTTTTCGGCCATTGCTCGCTTTGGTATATTACACGAACAAAACATCGAATATATTTCTTCCTTTTAGTTCTTTATCTCGTTTTTGGGGTACACTTGAATCATCAAGGATGTGGCAAGTCTAGTAATTAGTGTTAAACCAGATAAATATCGAATTTATTCAATGGTATTGGTTAGGTAGCTTTGATTTATAGATGATCAAGATATGATGACTGCCTCGGTGGCGCAGTGGTTAGTGGGTCGCTCTTTAAAGCGACGGCTGCGCAAGAGGTCCCGGGCTAGATCCTCGGCTCGGGCCAAAAATTTGTTCCTAAGTTTTCGGTAAGAAATTCTTAGCGGCAGCCCGGAGTCTGGAAGTTGACGGTCTTGTACCCCGTGCCTTGAAAAGCACGTTAAGCTGTTAGTCCTGCGCCCAATTTCTCTCCGGTTATGTCACAGTAGTGTCCCATCGGAATATGAGGGTAAGGTAATAGAGAGTGCACTTGTGTTTGCGCATTTGCACACTTGAGAATTATAATATAACCTGCGTTCGTGGCCGAACGTTGCGATTGGCTGCCATAGCCGTAATCGGTTAGAGGATATTATTATGATGATAAACGTAATCTCTGCGCGCTATTCTCGGTTGCGTCCAAAGCCGTAGCTTCGGAGCCTTGGGTGCGCTTAGACCAAGATCCAACATTTAGCAAATATTGTAATTCTCTGATCTGAAGTGACGCGCCTAAATTCTACTATAACGCAATAACGTAATTACGTAAGGAACAATGTTATAATATTCCTGTTGGTTTCGTGACGGCCGTCGTCAGCAGAGATTGCGGTACCTGTCAGCCTGCGCCCTGATGTAGAGTGATTGACGTCCGGGTGCCTACTGGGCCTATGTGAAGCATATACTCGTAGCTTATCAAATTGCTAAAACTCTTTGATAGTTCATTGATCGGTTATATAATGTCTATGAATCAAATAAAAAATTAAAAAAACACTGTCGTGTAACCATCTTATTGCGATAGTGCTAATCTGCAGCCCAATTCTCGTGCTCGTGACATTTATTATCATACGACATACATATATCACTAAAACATAGTTTTTTTGTATGGTTTTCAGGTGATATTCGCCAAGTTTTTAAAATATCACATCAACAGTATTTAATGGTTTGTCATGTATGGAGCAGAATCATACTATCCATTTAAAACAGCCAATCAATCAATCAACAACATTCACGCCAGTCACAGATAAAAATCACGTGATTTTTTAACAAAGCACAGTAATTCAGCTTTTAAATAGCAGTTCCATTCCCAATTCGTCTGGCTTGTATTCCTATAGGCATTAATATCGCAATATTGATGGGCGATGTTATCGCTCCATGCGGCGATGTAAGCGATCGATCGGTCGCCCACATTTATATGCGACGGATTGTCTGAGTGTCGTCTGGACTCTTGAAAAGTGTTGCAAATTGATAAGCAGGAATTCGTATTTGTTGTGAACAGAAAAAAATCTCAATAGATTTTAGGACTGCCTAATGTATTTTCTTTTTCCTTTAAATTGTAAGTATTAATTCCTCTTTCGGACGAGTGAATAGACAAATTTTCCACATAAGTTTTTTTTTCTCGCAAGGGAAGAAATAATGACTTATTATGTAATAATAGACTATGTATGAATTGGGGTTGATTTTTCCACTATTTTTTTGTGTAAGAAATAAACGAATATGTATTTGGAAAAATCAGCCCGATGTCGTGACTATTGCAGATTTGTTCCTCTTACAAGTGTAACATAAATAGACGTATGATCATAATAAACTCATATTTACACTTGTTTATTCTAAATAATGTTCTTTAACATATTTAAATGAGATTTGATGTTTGTATATAGGTAATATAGTATGGCTTCGCATGCCGTGGCAACCTATAATTAAGTCACCACTAAGAATTTAATTACCTACTGCGTTAGTCTTAAGAATGCTGTATGTATGCCTGTGTATGCCTTGTTGTTGTCCAAATAAATAAAAATAAATAAAAATAAAAATGATTTATTCAGAAAAACACCATTACAAGAAAAAATATAGGACTGTTCTCACATAAGGTCGCCCTGTGTTGTGAGAGACAGGCTTTTTAAGGTAAAACGGTGGCACACAATACACGTGTTTTTAATCCTTGCCTAAACGAAACTAAATTTTATTAAATTGGACAATAGGTTGTCTGCGCGCGCGCGCAGATAATAAATAAATGTTCGGTCGTAAAAGAGTTACAGCTAATTACACAAAAGAGTGGCATTGCAAATCTCAAGACTGCTTCTAATGCCCTCAGTATCTCAGTTGAAACATTTTAATCATGGGAGAGGCACATTTTGGCATGAACGGGCCGGTTTGACGGAAGTGATACGAAGGCCTCACAGAAAACCGGCGTCTGTGCTGTGTTTAGTTGCGTGAGTAAGGGTATCGGAGGGCTAACATGGGGAAAAATGGAGCTAAGGTTGGCAGCGCTTTTTTGACTCCACTGGTGTTGCTTGTCTATGGGTGGCGCCAATATCTTACCATCAGATGATCCGTGTACTTGTCTGCCATCTGTTACATTTTTATGTATGTGGTGTTCCGGTTTGATTTTTTAAAATCATACTGGATTAAGAGCCTCATCATCATTGGCCACAGCATCTGAGAATATGATAGTTGAAGCACTAGCAGTTGGTGAGGTTCCACATCGATGATCGATGGCTGTGAAGCCCTATTGCTGACCGTCACATTGCATCGATCGTAAGTCCACCTTGGATCCGTTGGCAGAGCTCTCACCCCAGTAATCGTATAGCTTTTCTAAAACTTTATGCTAATTTCCCAAAAAGGTAGGTAGTCAGAAATTGACAAAAAAAAACAATACATTGTCATGATCCGGGTCCCTATTTTAATAACCTTGGCCCAACTTACTCGAACCATGACCAGGCCCGCCTCAGCTGGAAAGTTTAAATTAATTGCCAACATCCATTACCAAAGTGCTGGACGCCGTTGAAAACCGCCAGCAAAGTCCGACAACTCTTTTCTGAGACAACGGACGCATAAAATATTTATAGATTCCTTTGAAGCGCCATAAAGAATGTCCCACATAAAATAAATCTATCTCGGACGGTAATTTACGAGTGCCACAAACTGAACCGCGACTGCATCGCCGTCCTCTAGCCGTTAACCAACAATCGGTCAGTTTTGACCTAAAATGCTGAATTTCACCATCTTTCCCAAATTATTGGATCTTCAATAGTTGCTGAGATACGAGTAAGTATGGCCATGTGGTTCCCGGCAGAGTAGAATAGGCCACCCTCACTCTTACCGAGGTGTCGTAAAAGGCGACTAAGGTAAAGCTGCTGGCATGATCATCAGCACCCAGAGAAGGAAAACTCTGTATTTAGTTAAAAACCCTCGCCAACCCGTCTGCCAAGCGTGGTGAGTATGGCAATTACCCCTCATGTGATTGAGGGAGGCCCGTGCCCCAGCAGTGGGGACTTAAATGGGCTGATGATGATGATGATGATGAGTAAGTATGTCATAAACTGCAAGAAACTGCTGTGTAATCTCTGCGAAGCAATGTTTTTGCGAGATTGCTTAGCTAAAATGCAGTTACCTTTATTTAAATTACTTTGTTTTAATTAGACTGACCGGATGGCGCAATTGGTAGTGACCCTGCCTCTTACGCCAAAGGTCGTGGGTTCGATCCCCACCCTGGACAAACATTCGTGCGAACACGTGTTTGTTCAGTGTCTGGGTGTAATATATGTATTTAAGTATATATTTGTGTTCCTCTGTTGTCTGATATCTGTAACACAAGTGCTTACGCTACTTAGTACGGAATCAGGTCAATGTATGAGATGTTGTGAGAATTAAAAAAAATAAAAATAATATGCTTTATTCAAAAAAATCCGTTACAATTAGTTAACGGGGTTTCCCGGTAAGTAATCAAAGATACTTGTGATGGGAATACCTCGCTCTTCATCCACAGGTTTATAATTAAGGATTTTAATTTAAAGCTCAGTGTAACTAAAATTTTACAAGGTAATACAATATAAATATTTAGGTATGACAAGATACAGCTAGACTTAATTTATATGTGTCTGTATGTGCTTCCGAGAGAGTATAGGCGTGTCTATGCGTGCGTGCGAGTGCGTGTGCGTGTGCGTGTGCGTGTGCGTGTGCGTGTGCGTGTGCGTGTGCGTGTGCGTGTGCGTGTGCGTGTTCGTGTGCGTGTGCGTGTGCGTGTGCGTGTGCGTGTGCGTGTGCGTGTGCGTGTGCGTTATTTCCTTACTTCAAAAGCGGTTAAAGGTACATGAGTATGTACTAATATAATGTACGTGGTACGTTCATACTCGTAACTCGACTATATTGTTTTCATGCGTTCTATAATCCCTATTTTCTGCAAAATGTTGATTTGGTCCTTTTATAGACTTTCTTAACTATTTTTCTTAACCAGCTATGAAAGCAGAAGTTTTATTCATGTTTTCTTAACTGGATAATAAACAGGAATATTTTATCCATTTTCATAACTAGTTTTTTTAATAGTAATGAAAATGGACAAAATATTCTTGTTTATTAATAAGAAAAAAACGAGAAGTCGTATGAGTTAATGCTGGAATTAATTAAGACTCGTTTGCCTATATGGTATCCTAAAAAATATACTATTGACTATGTAAAGTCTGCTATGAACGCAATTCAAAAAGTTTTACCAAAAACTTTAATCAAAGAATGTTTTTATCATTTCTGTAATAGCCTGATTAAGAAGTCAAAGGCGTTAGGAATAAAGTCCAGAGTCCAAAGGCGACATATTGCTAAATGTGCTAGCTTGGCTCATTTAGTCAGGTTACAAGTGTAATGAAAAGAACACTCATATGCCAGCAAGTGCGAAAATTCAATTCATACGTTAATTCTTACTTATAAATAAGAATATATTATAAATTTTCATAACTGTTACTAAAAGCTAGTTATGAAAATGGATAAAATCTTTTTCTTCATTTTAGAGAGTAATTTCCGGTTGCGTCCAAAGCTGTCACTTTGGAGCCCGGGGTACGCTTAGACTATGATTCAGGATGGGGGGTCTGGTGATTACAATGAAGCGACTGCCGTCTGACCTTCGCCTTACCATATGAAAATGTGGCTCGAGCGCCCCCATGGGTTTCTGTCCTTCCGGATGGTGCAGGTACTTACCGGGCATGGTTGCTTCGGTAACTACCTGCACCGTATTCAGCGGGAGGACACTCCTTTGTGCCACCAGTGCGGCGCTGTGGAGGACTCGGCACACCACACGTTGGTGGTGTGCCCGTCCTTCGACCAACAGCGGTCAGCGCTGGTCGCGGAGGTCGGACATGGCCTCTCATTGCCCAGCATAGTGGAAGCTATGCTGGATAATGAGAGGGCGTGGTCGGCCTTCGCCCACTTCTGCGAAGAAGTGGTGGCGCAGAAGAAGGCGTCGGAGCGGGAGTGCGAGATTAACCCCCACGCAGGCCCGCTTCGAGCAAGGAGAGGACGAGTTCGGCGGAGAACTCTTCGTCCTCTCCGTGGAGGTGGCCAGCTGGCAACAGGGACGGGGGTCCCTGTGCCGGCACTGCCATTGGCACCTCCACCGCTCGTTGGGGGACGGCTCAGCTCTTTCGGCTGTCCTCAACCCCCCTCCTCCTAGCCTGAGGAGGGGCGTGGCCGCACACCCCGTGTAGGGGCCTGTGGGGGAGTGGGGTTGCGGGGAATAGCCTCGTGCAGTTCCCGTGACCCCATTCTATACCCACGGGTGGTTGAGCCCCGGGAGTTTTAGTGGGTATGCCCTCAGGTTGCTTCTTGTTAGAAGAAGCGGCCCGGAGGGTGAGTCCCACAGTACCCTGTCGCTCCCCGGCGGCAGGGTCTGCGTAATGCATTTCTCCCGGGAAAACAAAAAAAAATAAAATAGGTGATAGGTATTTAACGACATTATGTATAGCTTATGGACGGTTGAGCAGTTTCATATTCCGTTGATGATTGAGGCTCGATCCGCAAAAGTGTTGTGGTTAACATTGCCTTATCAGTGCCTCCAAATTCAATTTGTAAATAATAAATATTTCACAACATCACATACATTGATCTGACTCCGAGATAGGTAGCTCAAGCACCTGTGTTACGGATATCAGAAACAACAGCGGAATTACAAATATATACATATAATACTTTTCTTTTGTTAAAACATACTTATAATACATACAAACACCAGACAAATACAAACAGACATGTCCATGCACACAATTTTCACTGTGCGGGGATCGAACCCGCAACCCTTGGACCACAAAGGCAGCGTTCACTACCACTCTGTTCCAAACGGGTCGTCTAATGTCATCTATGTATCTAATGTATCCGTTTGTTTATCTGATAGACAGACGAGCAAATGGAGCGATGTTATTTGGCTCCGACATCGATATCCGATTGTTCATCTTCAGCTGAGGTGAATACCGCTGTTTAGTAAATCGGCTAGGCGGTTGTTCAAACAGCAAAAGGCTAGTTGGATAAAACATGGTTACTAAATTGGTTGCGTGACGCCCCGTCTTCAGCGGAGTTGATTAGCTCTATTTCTTAAAGAGGCTAGGCTGTTGATTGAACGGCTAATTAAGAAAATTGGCTGCCACGTGGATATTAGATTGGTTGCGTGACGCTCCGTCTTCAGCAGACTTGAATAGCTCTGGTTAGTAAAGAGGCTAGGCTGTTAAATGAACGGATAACTGAGCTAGTTGGCTATAACATGGTTGTTTAATTGGTTGCGTGACGCCCTGTCTTCAGCAGACTTGAAAAACTCTCTTTAGTAAAGAGGCTAGGCTGTTGATTGAACTGCTAATTAAGCTAGTTGGCTGCCACATGGATATTAGATTGGTAGCGTGCCGCTCCATCTTCAACAGACTCAATTAGCTCTTTTTTGTAAAGAGGCTAAGCTGTTAATTGAACGGCTAATTAAGCAAGTTGGCTGCCACATGGATATTAGATTGGTTGCGTAACGCTCCGTCTTCAACAGACTTAATTATCTCTGTTTAGTAAAGAGACTAGGCCGTTGATTGAACGGCTAACTAAGCAAGTCGGTTTCCACGTGGATATTAGATTAGTTGCGTGACGCCCCGTTTTCAGCAGACTCGATTAGCTCTGTTTAGTAAAGAGGCTAGGCTGTTGGTTGAAGAGCTATTTAAACAAGTTGGCTGCCACATGGATATTAGATTGGTTGCGTGACGCCCCGTCTTCAGCAGACTTAAATAGCTCTGTTTGGTAAAGAGGCAAGGCTGTTGATTGAACAGCTATTTAATTGCGTGACGCCCCGTCTTCAGCAAATTTAAATAGTTCTTTTTCGTAAAGAGGCTAGGCGGTTGATTGAACTACTAGTTAAGATAGTTGGCTGCGACATGGATATTAGATTGGTTGATTGACGCCCCGTCTTCAGCAGACTTTAATAGCTCTGTTTCGTAAAGAAACTAGGCTGTTGATTGAAAGGCTAATTAAGCAAGTCGGCTGCCACATGGATATTAGATTGGTTGCGTAAAACCCCGTCTTCAGCAGACTTGAATAGCTTTGTTTACTAAAGAGGTTAGGCTGTTGATTGAATGGTTAACTTGGCTGCGACATGGATATTAGATTGGTTGCGTGACGCGCCGTCTTCACTTCAGCAGAGTTTGCGGTGGCTGTCGGCCTCCATCCCTCGAGTGATTGACGGCTGGGTACTGGCCTGTGTCTAAATATGAGGTTTATTAAATTGCCGAAGTTGCTTTGATGTGTAGCTACCTACTTCCAAGAAGGTCATATTTAGTTAAGAGCACCGTTAATTGGAGTGAATGTAGCTAATAGCTTTTGGAAAAGGAAATGTTACGTCATTTGTGTCTTCATTTCTGGTTATCCACACCGTTAAGTAACAAGTTTATTTCCAAGTTTACGATTAACGTTCATTAAAAATTCGAAATTATTGTAGGTATTAGACTTTTACTTTTATGTTTTAGGTGGCAGACGAGCAGACGGACACCTGGTGGTAAGCGATTGCCGTCGCACATGGACACCCGTGACACCAGTGGAGTCACGAGAGCGCTGTCAACCTTTAACCATGGAGACAAGCCTCCGGAATGGGCTTCCGGTGACCTCACTCACGCGAAACACAACACAGTGCTGCTTCACGCCAGTTTTCTGTGAGGCCGTGGTATCACTCCGGTCGAGCCGACCCATTCATGTTGAAGCGTGGCTCTCCCACAGTCAAAAGACTGGTTATAAAAGAAAGAGTTCAACGTTGCGAATCGTTTAAAGATGGGTCTGAATTCTACAGATATGCGCAATGTAAAAAAAATGCCAACGGGAAAGTGCCCAAAATGTAGATCGGCCCAAAATGTTGGTCGTTTTTTTTTGTGATAGGTGGCAGACGAGCAGACGGAGCAGCTGATGGTAAGTGATTGCCGCCGCCCATGGACACTCGCGACACCAGTGGGGTCACAAGTGCGCTCCCAACCTTTAAACCCCCCTTTCCCCGGATTGGACCTCCAGTACCCTCAATCACGCAGCGAAACACAGCACACTGCTGTTTCACGCTGGTTTTCTGTGAGGCCGTGGTATCACACCGGTCGACATTTGCTGATCAATTTTATGTGGATATATAGAGTCAGCGCCACCAAAGAATTCCTGGGAAAAGCGCGCCTGACTCGCCATCAACATTCAAATTTGAGCTTTTTCCTCATATATACAAGGAACCTCAAATTTCAGTTTCGTGTATTTCCACGGGACTTTCGTAACGTGGCAAACAGGCATCTTCGACCTTATAGTCCATTCAGTATCTGAAGAGCGAATTACACTTCAATGAGTACAGTAGCGAGTTAAGTTGCATTTTAACATTAAAAGTGAGACGCTCCTTGAAAACCTAATCGATAATTAGAAAAATCAAGAATATTTTCTTTAGAAATATAATCGACATTTTATTTGTTCGATTTTTAATCTTATACAACATTTTTTCTTCGAATTTGAACTATCTGGACATGGAATAGAATATGTAAATATTCTTAGTGGTACAAACGCATTAAATCACAAATAATCAAATAGTATACATTTTATTCATTTGAAAAATAACAACTCTCGCTTGACGTGTTGGAACCACCTTCGTTACCAAGATAAATTACTCGTTATTGGTCCATAATGCAATCTATGCGGACATATTTTGCACAAGACAATAATCGATAGTAAGATGGCCGCAATACCGATTACTGTCTTATTGCGATTGTGCATAAGATATTTTTACAAATTTTATTGGTAATCATTTTTTTAAGTTCTTGTTCCGATTAATTGAGAAAGAGTAATATTTGTTATTTTGGATGAATGAGAACACAAAAAGTTAATGATTTTTACAATTTATTATTTTTATTTGTTAAAAGTTGGATACGAAATCTTAAAGACTGTCCAATTCACCTTCTTACGCTGTATGGAGAAAACGAGTATTTATTTATTATTAATGTATTTATTATTAAACTTACAAATTTAGTTTACAAATTACACTTGTCCTGCAAAACTGTTTACACAGTTTGTCTGCAGGATCGGTTGAGTCTAACACAATAGGTAGTGTAGTCAAACTGTCAGCCAATTTTATAAAAATAAAAAGAAAAAATACTCGTAATAATTGAGAAATAAGCAAATTAAATTGTTATTCCTTTGGTATTTACAGAGCTTACTTACAATACAAATGAAAGACTCTTTTCAAATTTAATCATTGCCAAGTAAGCGTTAATAGAGAGAAAAGACTCACCGACTTGAATACCCTTAATTACTAAACAACTAATGAGAACAGACGTAACCTACTTAGATTGCCAAAGCCTTCTCTCAATTAGTTGCCAAAGAGATTACATTGAAGTTCAAGCCGTTGATGGGAGGAATATTAAGTAAATTCAGTAGGAGGTAGCCCTTTCTGATTTCTTTGCAATTTTATTCTATAGGTAGTAGTAAAATATAGCATTGTTTTTTTTATGTGATAGGTGGCAGATGAGCAGACGGGTCGCCTGTAGGTTAGCGATTGCCGCCGCCCATAGACACCCGCGACACCAAAGTTAAAATTTGGCTGGTGAGTGTTTCAAGAGATGTTCAAGGCTAAAAGTCTAATCTAAGTCTTTATTTATAACTAAAACTTTGTTAGATGAATCGGTGTTATAAAGCAGTTTTGACGTTTGAAACCAACAAATATCACACATTTTTTTAAAGCATTAAAACTGCTTTTTCACACCATTTTAACCGACTTAAAAAAAGGCGCTTCTCAATTCGACATGTATATATTTTTTATGTTTGTTCGCCGATAACTTTGCCATTTATGAACCAATTTAGATGATTATTTTTTAGTTGGAAAGTAGATAGCCTTGGATTGGTACCATGATTAGGATTAGGATTGGTATCAGGATCTGATGATGGGATCCTAGAAAAATTGAGGGGAACTCTCAAATTTTACAGCGACACAAAAAAAAATTGTACCTTTTTCAAAACTGCACCAGTATTTACGCCTGACTGTTTTAATTTTGTGGCTCTGCTGATAATGGTAAGTCAACCTTAACGGTAAGGAGTTGAAGGATAACTCTTTCAATATCACAATTAGTTCTTTAATTATTTGGCGAGGGTGGAAGAGGGTGGGGGGCTTGAAAAAAAAAACCGTCTTCAACAACCACGAACTAAAAAGTGTAAAATAATATTTTTAACATTTTATACACCTCAAATAACGGTTTTTTTTCGCAGAAAATTTTTAGTTAACAAAGGTTGAACAAATTTATGAATAAGGCCCATAGTTTTCAGACAGTGTACTTACCTTCACAAATGCAGTTTTGAAAGTCAAATCCCCTAAATAACTAGATTGTAATATCCATTGTCGTTCAACTTCTGTAACCCCGAAATCCAGGATTAAGACTCGTAAATACGTATTTTGTTCAGCAATAAGCTGGAACCTACTCTTTGTTATGGCAATTTAATGCCTGCTGTAAATATTAATTTGTTGTGAAAACTCGGTGGATTTCATTAGCGTAGCTTTGCGCAACTTTGCGCTTCGGAGTGATTTTACCTCCATTTAGTTTTGATTGATATTGAATTAAGCCCGGTTTTCTTGCGAATAACAATATTTCCTCAGCCCGGGCTTTGATCTTTGTAATGGCTAGAAAGGAGGTGAAGTGGAAAGTAGCGGAAGTTTTATTATAGAAATCGTTCTTATAATTGTTCTTTGTATTGAATTTAGTCCTACCTACGCACTTAGACTTGGGGACTTTAAGAGATGGCAAAGCATTAACGCGTTCGAAGTGGCGCCGATTTAAATGTTCTTTCCATCACTGCGTTATGGGGCGTTTTAGACCTTGACCTAAACCAGTTATTGTGGCGGCACGAGGCTTATTAAACCCTACCGCCCATAAAATACTAAAATCCTATTTTCGCGACAAATAAGACAAATTCAACGGTTTTTGTTGTGATTTTTATAACACACAGTTGATTTAACCTATGGCTGCCATCGCCAGTGGTAAAGTAAGTTTAGATTTTATAGGGAAAATAAATTTTGGGGTCTGATGCACCCGTACGGGGTGCATCAGACCCCAAAATTTATTTTCGCTGCTATTATTATAAATATATGATCGCACTGAAAAATGGCAAATTTTCATGTTGTTTAGTGATGGGAAAATAAATATCGATTTTATTTAATTATATTTATTTATCAATCAATCAATTTTTAATTAATACTTTATAAATAACAATTGTTAAAAACAATAAGGAAGACAAATCATTAAAATTGCAAATCCCTAAACGAAAAAAATACATCAGTGTATCACCTACGTATAGATGGAGTATACTCGTATTTGTAAATATTAATTAGTAACTGATCTGTTTTTGAAACACCAGCAGTGATTTTGAATCACCACCCCGTACTTCTTAATTATCCTCTATTATGATCTTCCTTCAGTAACGTTTCGACATGGCAGCAGTCGTCGCGTGCAAAGCCTCGAACGCGTTGCACAACACTAACCGTGTGAAGCTAACGTGGGTACGGTACGAGGTGTTTGCAGCCTCGTGTCGCACTATGTTTGAATTCTAATTGTTAAGTGCGGAACGAGGTCTAAGAAACCCGGTATTAAGGTAGATATACCATAGAACAAGGAATCAATAGCACAACACAGATATACAGTTATCTCTTGCCTATACTGAACAATATGGAAGCTATCAATATGGAACGAGCGATTCTCGGCGTCTCTCTCCGAGATCGAATCCGGAATGAGGTGATCCTGCAGAGAACCAATGTTTTCGACATTGCTCACCGGATTAGCAAGCTTAAGTGGCAGTGGGCTGGCCATATTAGCCGCAGAATCGACAACCGATGGGGTAAACGAGTTCTGGAGTGGAGACCGCGTCTTGGCAAAGATAATGTAGAGCGAACTCTGGCTAGGTGGGGGGACGATCTGCGCAGGATGGCTGGCAAGAGCTGGATGCGAGAAGCCATGGATAGATCACAGTGGCGAACAATTGGAGAGGCCTACGTCCAGCAGTGGACTGCGATAGGCTGATGATGATGATGGAAGTTATGCCTCTCGCTCGACAGAAAAGTTTAAGTTTTTCCTTGCCGCTATAATGACGAGATACGTACATGGTGCTTTAAGCCCTGTTTCGCACTGAACGTGTTAAGGACTCTTTTGAAATTGCAAATGGGCCATTTTCTGCCATTAAGTAGAGTTACCATCCTTGCAAATATCTGCATTCAGTGGTACGACGAGGAATGATAATTCCTTATCGTGCCGCTGGTGGAACAAGTTGGTGGGACGAAGAGGATAAAGGGGTCTTCACAAACAAAATAAGCAGTCTTTATAATCGTATACCGTGTAGTAATATTTTTATATAGAGACTAAAAGTAAAGTTAATTACTATCAGCCTATAAACTGTCCCACTGCAGATAAAAGGCCTCAATTATAGAAATCAAGTCTTTGTTACTATTATGAGATTAGGCTTAATCACCACGCTAGCCAAATGCAGATCACAAAATCCAGCTATATTCGAAAAATACTTTTCGCTCGACCCGGGAATCGAACTCAGGACCCCGAGATCACGGTTCTGTAGTTAAAACACTACACCAACAGGGCAAGTTAGAGACTCATCATCATCATCATCATCGTCAGCCCATTAAGTCCCCACTGCTGGGGCACGGGCCTCCCTCAATCACATGAGGGGTAATTGCCATACTCACCACGCTTGGCAAACGGGTTGGCGAAAGTTTTCAAAAATAAGTCGTGTATCATATCATTTGCATTCTCATGTAGATACTCCGTTTTGTAAACCGGATCAGCGTACTAAACTGTGAAAAGCCCTCAGTTTCAAGTTTTAATCCCCAACAGTATAACGTGTACATGTAGAGGAGCACGGTAGAGAAGGGCCAAGTTATTAGCGGCTGAGTAGTCGCACTCGGCGTCTTGTTACGAGTCAATATTTTACGTGGGTGCAGCGGACCGTAGGTAGCTTTGTTTCTCTTGGGGCCGAGTCGATTAGTCAAAACCTTTTTTTTGCTTTCTGTTTATTTTATTTCTCGAATAAAACTTTTTTTGCAGTTGGTTTGGATGAAGTCAAAATCCAGAGAGACTAGTGACATCTATTTTCAAACGGGTATTTTCCAGTATTTTTTTTACTTGCTTCGTATATTACAAGAATTCTTTCTTTCAAAATGTTGCATAATAATATTATCGTACAATGTCTACTAAAAATACATGTCTAGTGATGTAATTAATATGTGATGTGAGTAATTTTAAGTAGTGGTTTTAACTTTTTTGAGAAAATAAATTCATTCATTCAAGAATTATGACCATATATTTTCTTTAGTACATAAAAAGGACGGCCGAAAACGAGATGGATGGATTGAGTGAAGAATGACATGATGAGAAAAGGGGTGGATGATTCGATGACGAATGACAGGGACGGGATGTATGGAAAAGGAAGACATACTGCGCCGACCCCAGATAAACTGGGAAAAGGGTAGGAGGATGATTATTCTTTAGTACAGAAAAAAAAACTACAAAAATGTAAAATATACAATATTTTTGTAATTAAATATAGATAGATAGATATATAGATATACTTTATTGCACAAAATACACAACATAAGTACTAGGCATTACAGAAATTTTGTGTACAATTTTAAAATTATTTTATTCGTATTTAAATTATCCGAAACAAATCATGCAAATCTTACCTAAAACTCTAACCATGACTTGAATGTGGGCTGATAAAGAAATTAACGTAAAGAAAATAATGCCGAAAGAGAATCTCAAGTAACTGGCTAATTAATGTACTGTCAAATCTTATCCGAGGCGAGGCCTGTGGGACGACATTGGAGTTACAAAGAGGCACGCACCGTCCCCGAGGTAAATGATAGACAAGACAAGTCTAATATCATTTTGTTTGAGACATAAAGGTGTATATTACTTCTGCCTCTCGTGTGTTGATACTTGATATTGCGATAGTAAGGGATGTGGGTCCGTTGAACCGTGTGCGTCGGATAAATTTGCCATTGGATATTCGCTTTTCTTGGCTAGACGTAAATTCGACGTTATTTATCTAGCTTTCAATTTATTTATTTTTTGTGTCAAATTGTTTTTTCTATATATACGAATAAATGCAATGATCCTCTGTTCCTCCACCCACTTACATTTAAACTCATCACTTTTTTGGTAACATGTTCTTCACCTCTTCTCCTTACATGGCCATACCAGGAAAGACGATTTGCCTTCAATTTATCAATGATGGGGGCCACTTTCATACTTCCTCTAATATATTCATTCCTTATCTTGTCCATTCTCGTCACTCCACACATCCATCTTAACATTCTCATCTCTGTCGCATGCAATCGTCTTTCATCCGTCTTATTAACGGCCCAGCATTCTGATCCATACATAGCAACAGGTCTAATGACGGATTTGTAAATTTTGCCCTTCAATTTTAGAGGCATCCGTGGATCGCATGTTGTTGCCGTGACCTGTCGCCATTTCATCCATGCTGAGTTGATTCGATGCTTAACTTCCCTGTCAATTTCACCGTCGCCCTGTACAAGAGACCCGAGGTATCGAAATATATATGTAGTGTGAGAATGATATCAAAATATTAATTAACTAAAGTGGAGCCATCTGTAGATATTTAATGTGAAACTGTTAATGTCAGTCAGTCATTCTCACGTAAAATGGGTTTTACTTACCTAAAAAGTAAAGTAAAGTATCAGCCCATAAACTGTCCCACTGCAGGGCAAAAGCCTCCATCATAGAAATCAAGTTATCGCTACTATGATGGGATTAGGCTTAATCACCACGCCTGCCAAATGCGGATTGGTGATCACAAACCCGAGCTATGTTCGAAAAATTCGAAACATACTTTTCGCTCGACCCGGGAATCGAACCCAGGACCCCGAGATCACGGCCCGGTACTTAACCCACTAGACCATCAGGGCGTTACTTACCTATAACGAAATTATTTGTAGCCTTGCTTGACAGAATCTCTTTAGTAATTTAACATTCCTCAACAATGCCTCCTGTCAGTGCCTGGCCAAAATAAACTTGTTACACTGTATTTGCATCTGTCAGAATAATAATAATGTTCGTACATAGTGTTGCGACAAAACATCATCGGAAGCTGTCGCTTAATATCGACAATATGCAAATAAAATTAAAAAATGTAAATCATTGTATGTTCGATCGAAATTCACAGCGTACTGCGCTGTGAGTTTTATTGTGTGTATATGCAAAGTGAATTGAAACGATTGAACATACGCGATCTGGGGCGAATGATATGCGAATATATTCGATTTTGTGGTGTGTTTTTGTATGTTTTTAGCGTCAAATGTATCTCTAGAGTTGTGTTTACGCCTGTTACAGATACCTTAGGATCGAACTCAATATTTTTTCATATATATAAGAGGTGGCAGACGAGCAGACGGTTCACCTGATGGTAAGCAATTCCGCCGCCCATGGACAACCGCAACACCAGTGAAGTCACAAGTGCGCAGCCAACCTTTTCCCCTTCCCCCCCATTGGGCCTCCGGTAACCTCACTCACACGGCGAAACAGCGCAGGCGCTGCTTCACGCCGGTCTTCTGTGAGGCAGTGGTATCACTCCGGTCGAGCCGGCCCATTCAGGCCTAAGCGTGGCCACATTTAAAATTTAAATTGATTTAACATTATAAAACTGTAGACAGTGCTTATCAGTTAAAATTCTCATAAGGAGTGAAAAACAGGTTCTTTAGAAATATATTTAATGCTGGTTCAAAATGTAGTTTATACTACATTGTAAGTATTATATTATGTTGATATGATTTTTTTGTGTATAGCAATATTTTACAACTTATTCTTAAGTAAATAATGCACTTAAAAATCCTTCGACAGTCTTCGGGTGGGACTTGAACTCACGATCTTTCACTAATCGGGCAACTGCTTCACCGACTAAGCTACCATGCCAATGACTTTAGTATGTCGACGAATTTTGTAAGTGCTTTTACTTCGCCGTGAGCCAACGATAGACTATCGAAGGATTTTTAAGTGCATTACGAGTGTATCAACATGTAGCATTAGGTGAGGCAATGATCTATCTAGCGCTTCTTAGCTACACATTAAAAACAGAGATAATATAAGTTATACTAACCTATTAACATAAAATTGATAAAAGACTGTTTATAAAATAATTCAATCGATAATTTTGATACATCCATACTATCGGTAGTTTTTTATTACCTGGCTATCCCAACACTAAAATTTAGGATGACTTAATAACTAATCGAATGAATTCGACAAACGAGTGGGGGGCTATGAAACTGTATACCTAAATGACTTATCTTTGTCCTTCACACTCCGCAGTGGACATAAACCCTTTATTTGTGGCACTAAAATGTTTTATTCGACTAAGCATGAGTACAAACGAAATAGTACAAGAGGTGAAAACATGACGGGGATAATTTTTCAGTATTGCTCGCGTGGACTAATAGATGATTTTTCATAAGAAAGAGATTATCCATGTTTGATTTCCCATTACTTAAAGGGTAGTCTGTTTCCAAGAAACTTAGTTCTAATTTCCAACTAACTAAGTCTTGTCAAAGACTTTTTACGATCTTAAACAGTTTCTGGGTCGAAAATTCTAGGTCTATTGTAACATTAAAAGCCAATAAGTACGTTTTCAATAACACGACTATTTTCATACGACATATATCACTAAAAGACAGTTTTTTTTTGTATTGTTTTCAGGTGATATCCGCCATGTTTTCAAAATATCACGAGCCCGAGAATTGGGCTCCTGATTGTTTAGTGTTTTTTTTTTAATTTATATTTGTCTAAAATATTTGCATGCCATATTGTATTGGATAAACATGAATGTGTTTTTATTACTGTGTAATTATTTGTGACCTTTTATACCATGTTCTTAGCAAATAAATTAATTTAAGTGCGAAATATAAAAAAAAAACGCCAACCTACACAAATTGCATGAATCAGCAGTTTGTATGAGATGGCGATTTTCTTTTTTCATATTTCGCCCAATGTTCATATGTAGGTAATATCTTTTTTTTAATGTGATGTTAAAACTCTCCTTCCCCTTGGATTGGGCTTCCGGTACCCCAACTTATTCAGCGAACAGCGCAGCCGCTGCTTCACGCTAGTTTTCTGTGTGCCCGTTGTATCATTTCGGCCGAGCTAGACCAGTCATACCGAAGCGAGGTTCTCAAACGGAGAAATACAAAGAAGCACAAAACCTACAGCCCCCTCTCACACTACATCCCTCTTCACGCGGGTCCGATCAGATACATAGCAATGAGGGTGTAGAGCCCTCCCGTTTTAAGATCTCACTTCGCTTTACGATCCCGGGTCGTTAAGATGCTGCTGCTATTTGGACAAAGCGGAATCGGGCTTGAGGGAAATTGAAAACAAATTCGTTGTTTAATACTTTGTTAGAACGTGTTCAGATTCTGTGATTCTGTGACTATGACGAGAGTTGATTTAAGAATTTTTAAAGATATCTAGAGCGTGGTCGTTGAAAAAAGGAAGAAAAAAGAAGAAAAAAGAGGATTTTATTATTTTGGACATCACTAAACTATAACTATAATCGAGTATAATATCAGTTTCATAAGTACAAACAAAAAAAAATAATACAGAAAAAAAACAAAGCAAAGGAGACAAAATATTAAAGGTACAAATAACCAGGCAGCGCATAGGTATACAGGGTGTATCTGTGAACATTTACATCCCTTTAACCCCATGTTCTACCAATTATTCTGAACAACATTTGTTCTACGACTTTTCCAAATTAGACGAAAATTTTTTAGACTCCCCATACAAAATGACCAAGTCACGTGACCGACTTTGTATGAGAAGTTGAATTTTTTTCATGCGAATTTCCAAAAGTCATTATTACTATTTGAATGAAATCGGGTGAGCATTGCTATCATAGCCACTGCGACCAGTAGAAGTTCTATTGTGGCAGCCCCAGAACTTATTAGAGCACCTCATATAGCTCCAGGATAAACCCGAGGATGGAGCTGATGGGGGAGCTTTTGATCGCGTCTGCCGAGATCATGTGTGCTCCCAGGTGCAGCTTCTACAGTGGTGCAGCGCTATGCACTCGCCGAGGACGTGGATAATCGTTTCCTCGTCCTCGCGACAGAATCAGCAGATTTTGGTATCTGAGGCCATGTTGTGCAGGTGCTTGTTTAATTTGCAGTGCCCCGCGAGGGTCCGAGTGAGTGCCCGCCCTAACATGTCCTCTGCTCAGTTTTATTATTTCTACAGCTCGTTTTCTACAGCTGGTCGAACGCCTGTATTAACGCCTTGGACTGTTCTAGTCGAGGTAGTCTTTTCCAAAATTCAGGACTTTGCTTATGCAAAAGTCATAGAACAAATGTTGTTCAGTATGGTTGATAGAACGCATGGTTAAAGGGATGTAAATGTTCACAGATACACCCTGTATATTGTGTGTTGTGACTTCTAACATAAATGACCCTCACTCAGCCTATGTAATGGTTCTGAAAAAAGTCATGACGATGTGATAGGTGGCAGAAGAGCAGATAGATGAAAATCATGTATTTTCAGTAGGGTCAAAATAGAACAATATCCTACACCTTCCTGACTACCTTCCAGATAATAATATTAATATTGTTCGTGTGACATTCACTGCTGGTTTTTTAAGTGATAGATGGTAGACGAGCCTACAGATCACCTGATAGTAATCGATTGCCGCAGCCCTATCCACCCGTAACACCATTGAAGTCATCTAAGCTTGTGGTTCTTTGTCGTGTCTAAAACTGTCGCTTTAAAGCCCAGGGTACGCTTAGACCATGGTTCAGGATTTTGGGAGTCTGGTAATTACTGAAGTCACAAGTCTGCTGCCATCTTTTAAACTCCAATTCCCTCCGGTTTAGCTGTGATGGGCTGTAAGTGCTATTAATCATTTTGAATGTAATAGTTGGACCATTGTAACGTGGCCGCTCAGCTTACAGTATTCCCCTTGAAATCCCTTCTAGACTCTCAAGTAAGAAGATCCGTCATACAAATTAACACCTTATGTACTTCACACATCGATCAATCCCCAATGACTTACCTTAGGCGTCATTTTAGCCATCGCCAATAAAACTCGGCAGTTAAAGTTATCGTACGGGATGTAATTTGAGAATAGCTCAATTTGAGCTTGATCAGTTCGCCGATAGCTGCCAGAATCCGGTCTGCGTCTACAACCTTTAGTTTCAAATGCAATTTAAAGTTGCGCTTCAGTTTTCTGATTCCACTAACGTACAAGTATACCCATAGAAGGAACTATCCAGTTTGCTAATGGAGCGCTGAATATTGACGCATAGAAAATAGGCAGGATCGGCCTCTTTTGTTTTTTTGCCTCTGTGCTGATATTATTGTACAATTGCCCTGCAGCGACGATATAGGTATGTTGTCTTCAGCAATTGTAACTCAATGGATAAGAACGCGCCTTCCATGCGGCGGTATGTGGTTCGAATCCGAGCATGCACCTCTGGATTTTGAAAACATCGTAAGGAAACCTGCTCGCATAGTTTCTGAAACGTGTATCCATGATTCAGTTGGTCTGGTTCCCCAGAGTTGCGAAGGTCATACAGCAGTCACTTCATTGTAATTACCAGACTGCCTAAATCCTGAACCATGGTCCGAGCGTAACCTGGGCTCCAAAGCGACAGCTCTGGATGTAACCTGGATTTATACGCTAAGCTGAAGAAAAACTCGTATATCGTCTTACTACCAACCTGCATAGATCCAATTATACCCTGACACGACTTTTTGGATTGGAAGCCCTGAGGCTCATTTTTTTAAATGGCTTTGCGACTTGGCGACAACTTGCCAATGTCAAGTGATTAAAGAGACACGTTTCTTTTCTTGTTGGACGGTGACGTGAGTTGGTGAATCTCTTTAATTGAGTTTTTTATTATTACATGTTTTATTTTATTAAATAAATTTATATATTGACAGAACATCACCTAAAACCAACAAAACAATACAATAATACCCAACAAAACAATACAATAAGTGTTTGCGCATAGACTTGAGTACTATGATATTATCTTGCGTGCGTGGCTGATTGTTGAGATTGGCCGTCGGTTGGAGGATATTATATTATTACCTACTTTTATCTATATATATTACCTATAATATGGTCACAGACATAGCCCAAAGGATTGCATGTCTCAAGTGGCAATGGGCAGGGCACATAGCGAAAAGAACAGACAGAAGGGGCGGAAAGGTACTCGAGTGGAGGCCACGTACAGGAAGTCGCAGCCGTGGCAGGCCTCCCACAAGGTGGACCGACGATCTTGTGAAGGTTGCGGGAATCCATTGGATGCGGACATCATATGACCGATCTGTATGGAGAACATTGGGGTAGGCCTATGTCCAGCAGTGGACGTCTATTGGCTGAAATGATGAGGAAGGAAAGATAATAATGAAATTTTGCCATCACACCGAGAAGCATCGTATCGTCCCGATATTAGCGTTTTTCGTGGGCACGAGTCAACACCTCGTTTGCTGCCTTTGACGAAAGTATCCGGTGAGGGGGCGAAAATTGCCGAATTTCCCATTCTGTTTACAGACCGTCGAAGGGCTTAAAAGTCTGTATTGCAATTTGCAGTGTTCACATAAAAGGAATTGGTTTTCGGTTAATTTTTTGTAAGTTTACTTTTAGCCGCAAATTAAATATTCTACTGTTTCAGTGCTTTCACATTACATCACAGTTGATGAAAAAATACTAGATTTATGCTATAAATATTTATTGGCTCATTTAGGTAAGCCACACTTAGATGAGCCAAATAGTATTTTTTTTTTTTTATGTGATAGGTGGCGGTCCGTACGAGCTTACGGATCACCTGTTGGTAAGCGATTGCCACCGCCCATGGGCACCCGTGACACCAGTGGAGTCACAAGTGCGCTGCCGACCTTTATGTCCCCTTTTCCCCCGGATTGGGCCTCCTGTACCCTCACTCATGCAGCGAAACAGCACAGTGCTGCTTCACGCCGGTTTTCTGTGCGGCCGTGGTATCACTTTGGTCGAGCCGGCCCATTCATTATTAAACTTCAGATATCTCCAGATCTGAACGACATAAGTTTTATCCGACTTACTACACGAATGACTACTGACACTAAAAATACTAGCCACAATTCATTGAACTAAGCTAGAGTGGTTTACTACTTAAAGTATCAGCCTATAAACTGTCCCACTGCAGGGCAAAGGCCTCCATTATAGAAATCAAGTCATCGCTACTATGATGGGATTAGGCTTAATCACCATCTTGCTTGCCAAATGCGGATTGGTGATCACAAACCCGAGCTATGTTCGAAAAATTCGAAACAATTTGATTTACTACTTATAAGATGTAAAAATACTTTGGTGTTTAGAATTATTGTTCCTATTTTTACTCTCCACTTTGCAACCAGAATCGAATATTTGGTAACTTTCATCTCAACTCTCAACCTTGCTACAAGTAATGCAGGTTGACACATCCCGGCAAAGTTCAATATCGATCCGACGGTATCCACGGACACAATACGGCAAACATCGTACCCCTGCGCATTGTAATATTGTACTGCATTTTTAATAGAGTTTTTGACATTCGATTTGTTACAGAGAACATTATGAAATCGTCCTTATGCCGATGTTCATTAAATTATTGCCCCGATGGCGCCTTTGGTAGAGGTTTTAAACTTTCTACCTCGTACGACAAAACTGTGGAATACACTATCGCCTGCGGTGTTTCCCGAACGATACGACCTGCAAACCTTCAAGAAAAGAGCGTACTCCCTTTTAAAAAGGCCGGCAGCGCACCTTTGCCTTGGCAGTTGTCAATGGCGGTAGTCGTTTACCATTAGGTGATACGTTTGTTCGTCTGCCCCCTATGTAAAAAAAAAGGTTCTGTCTCATACACCAAAAGTCGACGATGATTCCATTCCCAAACTAGACAAACATTTATTCATTGTTTCGATCCCGGGGTAGGACCAAAATTTGTACCTGAGTTTTTCTGTAAAGAAATTTTCAGTGTCAGCCCGTAGTCTGGAAGTTCTCTCAGAAAGTACGTTAAACCGTTGTTCCTGCATCTGATCCCTCTCCGGTCACGTCACACTGGTCTCTCATCGGAATATGAGGGCAAGGGAATACAAGGTTAATCGTTGGGATTGGCCGCCATAGCCGAAATCGGTTGGAGGATATTATTATTTTGTTCTATTGTGTACAAAAAAATAATTCTTCGACCTCTACAAACAGAATCAGATAATCGCCAATTCCCATCTTAACCCTTTCGTCGGCACACAACGCAGAGTTGACACCTCCTGGTGAAAGTTCAATATCGCCCCCCTGACGATGGTATCCGCAGGTAATTGTAAAATTCCCCTATCCCTGTATCGTTCGCTTTAATTCGCCGACTCGACCAATTTCCGGAGCTCGACGGTTCACTTCCGTTCCGCTGTGTGACGTAACGTTGGAAGTGATGAGCGATCTACAAGTTTCATATTAGATATTTTAACAAAAATATCGAATCCTTGACCAATTGACGACAAAAATATGACCATGGGAGAGCCACGCTTTGGCATGAATGGGCCGGTTTGATGGGAGTGATGCCCCTGCCTCACAGATCACCGGCGTTTATTTATGATGCTTTGACCATACAATGCAGGAGAACTAAGGTCACAGACATAGCTCAAAGGATTGCGTGCCTCAAGTGGCAATGGGCAGGGCACATAGCGAGGAGAACAGCTGGCCATATTAGCCGCAGAACCGACAACCGATGGGGTAAACGAGTTCTAGAGTGGAGACCGCGTCTTGGCAAACGTTATGTAGGGCGCCCTCTGGCTAGGTGGGGGGACGATCTGCGCAGGATGGCTGGCAAGAGCTGGATGCGAGAAGCCATGGATAGATCACAGTGGCGAACAATTGGAGAGGCCTACGTCCAGCAGTGGACTGCGATAGGCTGATGATGAATGGTTTTCCTAGATGCGCCGTCACATACGACTACTACAATCACAGGCCTTTTTTTGGCTTCGCCTCAGCTGGGTACAATCGCTTATCGCTTATGCACCAAAACAAGGTTCCGTTGATGTGGGCTTCGCAAGAAATTGAAGCTATACGCCCCACCGTTCTGAGCGGACGCGCTGCTAACTACGGCTGACTTTTACCTACATTCATTCCGTCTTGTTAGCCCCGAGTCCTTGGAATCTAGTTCGGTCTCGCAATTTCGGAGGAAAACAGGTGGAGAGGTCGTTGAACTGAGATTACATGTGAAAGCGAGTGGGGGGTTATGAAAGGTTTTTGCTAATACTTGCGTAACCAAAATAAGGTTTTTATAAAAAGTTGGTCGTTTACTAAATCGGATTTTATAAAACGACACTCCTCATGTTAGCATTTAGTTCTCGATTGCGTCAAAAGTAGTCGCTTTAGAGCTCAGGGTACGCTTAGTACATACTTAGGCACTGTACACGGAGGCGTAGCTTAATAGACGCTTCAAAATACGCCGTGCAGCTTAAGTAGCCTAGCGTACTTATCTCTATCCATGAGGCGTATTGAAAACGTACATTGTCAACCATTCGAAGACGTTATTTTGGCTTATTACTACATTGGAAGTCGACGAAAACGACGATTATATTAGACCTATCCACATATAGAAAGAAATATCAACTGTAGATTATTCATTGCGGCAAGAGAATTATTAGAAGAATAATAAAACAACTTACCAAAATTAACTTTGGATCGTAGGAATGGTCCTATTACAAAAACAGAATACCAATATGCGAGAATGTGTTAGCAAGATTATTGTTATACAAACGCGGATATTTTTCTACTATCTGAACAAATTTGGCAAGCGTTCCCGCCATTTTTACAATAAAAAAACACGTGCGTTCACTCCATGTACCTACATGGAGTACCAACGGGGCGTACCTACGCCCCGGCGTATGACAGCAAGTACGGCAGGCGTCTTAAAGCCTGCGTGCAGCGACGCGAGCGCAACGTTGGCGCTCAGTCGACAGGGTTACATTGTTTTGTATGTAAGCTGCAAGCAAGCGTACACCAAGCGTATTATGACGAATACGCGTCTATGAAGCTACCTCCGTGGACATTGGCACTCTAATGATTTAGCGACCCGTAGTGGATCTTGGCCTCCGACACAACAAGTCGCCATTCCTCTATTCTGGGCCACGGCCGACCGATCGTCGATCTGCAGCCCAAGCAAGTACATGATGCAGGTACGCTTAGGGTTTTGGGTGTCTGGTTATGGTAGCTTTTAGAGATCGACTAACATAAACTATATTAGGCAAGTAATATTTTGCTACACTACCCGCAAAGACTAGCGTCAGACTACAAAAAAGGAGGAGTATTTGTCATGTATGTTAACCCTTTTTATCCGCCAATTATTGACCGATTTGCTCAATTCTTTTTTTATTTGTAAGAACACACTCGTGAATTGGTCCCATTTTCAACATTCAATTATTCAACAGGGATTAGGCCCCTAATCCCTGTTGAAGGCGATTTGTTTTCCTAGAAATTTATATTAATTAAGTACTGATATAATATGGCAGGTAAGTTATTCAAAATGGTCAGTACGTTTAATGGAAAGTAACTTGTTTCGTACCGAAAGAGAGATTTTCGTGTTATATTTTCAAATACGACAAAGCACCACAATTTGGAAGGATGTTTGGTATTTTTCTAAATCATTTTTGATCTGTGGCCAAATTAATTACTAATGTGTGCAATTCCTTCTGATCCAAAGCTGTTGAGCTTCAAAGGAGTAGGTTGTGAATAAAGTCACATCACCATCTTGGTACACACCTAAGTATTTTGTATGCATTTCATTTGAATTTTGTATGGCAGCTATATCAAATGTTTGGTTTATGTCAATGGTTCTATTATAATAATTGGTGCAAATTGTATGGGCTATTCAATGATAAATTATTTTTTAATAATTTCATACTTTTAAAATGGACTTGACCATGAATCTTTGAATGACCATAAAACCGGCTAGACGTTATATTTTTAATTGAGAATTTTTGCCATTGGCACATATTGACCCATATTTTGATAAAATATTTAAATTTTGTAAAATCTTGAGCTTAGTCATTATACCCTATTGACGGAAAAATCTATGAATAGTTGAACTAAAGATGTCAGGTACATCGTCCAAGCGTTTGCATATTGCGTTATATGCGGATTGTGGAAGATGTGGCTTCGAGTCCCGCCTGAACACGAGGTGAAATTTTTGAGTGTGTTATTTACTTAAGAATAAATTGCAAAAGATTACTATAAAAATATCAACTTTTACTAAAAAAATATCCAAATCTGAACTCTCAACAGATTTTTCATACGTGCTTTCATAGGAATAAAAAATAGCTCCAATTCAAATCATCCAAAGATTAATAAGACTTGTATAGAAATTCATGTGGGTAGATTGACATTGGTAATAGATCATCGAAATGTTAATAAAAGTTTCACGTTTGAATTTTATTTAAACCTCGCATGAAAATAATGAAGGTATTGTTGGACAAATAGTCAATCATTTTACAGAATTGAGTTAGCCAAAAACTCCATCAACGAGAATGGCCCGCGTGTAGGGTCACCAATTTAATTAGGCGGAAAGGTGGGACATTCTCTGAATAAATAAGTGAATATGGGTCGGTTTAGCGAACCCTCCTTCTCGCTAATTTTCCTCCCTTTGACGTAAAAATACACAGAGTTGTCGAGTATTTTTATATTTTCAAAATGAATTAACTTTTGCGTGGACAATGCCCTATTCAATATCGCATTTTCGGTATACATCTAATTGGGGTTTTATACTTTTTAATCCACGTAGTTCATCATGGAAATCATTGGGCGCTTCGGCATGAATGGGCCGGCTCGACCGGAGTGATACCACGGCCTCAGAGAAAACCGGTGAGGAGCAGCACTATTGTTGGGACCCGGAGGCCCAATCCGGGGGAAAGGGGGCTTAAATGTTGGCAACGCTGGACTCCACTGGTGTCGCGGGTGTCCATGGGCGGTGGCAATCGCCTAACATCAGGTGATCCGTCGGCTCATCTACCACTTATCACATAAAAAAATACAATTAATGAGGATCCTTGAGTGGTGACCGCGACACGGTAAGTAGGACGCCCTGCGACAAGATGGGATGATGACATTCGAAGGATGGCTGGTGTGGGCTGGATGAGAGTGGCCCAAAATCGGGAGCAGTGGCGTGCATTAGGGGAGACCTATGTCCAGCAGTGGACGAGTGTGGATTGCTTATGATGAATGAGGATCCTTAGACGTTTTGCGGAGTGCACTCCAACGCGTAGAGTTGTCGATTGCAATGAGCATACATCGCATGATAATCATCGGATGACATCGAACATGAACCTACTAGAATGGAGAGGTTGCGACGTCGGGAAATCAGTATAAGAATCTGCAGCATGATGGAGTGACCGATTGAATGGATCGAAATGAAAATGTCTGGTTTAAACTGGATGCAGAGAGCCCAGGACCAGGATGGGAGCCGCTCTTTGGTCCTCCAAAGAGCTTGTTTATTTAGCAGTTGATAGCAATGGGGGCTAACGCGTGCGATAAATCCGCAAGAATGGCGTACTATAGGACTGAGGTCCATCTACAAAGTGATTGGGTATTTTAGACGTGATATGACAAATTGTCATTTTAGGAATAAATCAGCCAATAATATAATATAATATTTGACAACATCACATACATTGATCCGACTCCGAGATAAGTAGCTCAAGCACCTGTGTTACGGATATCAGAATCTACAGTGGGATTACAAATATATACATATAATACTTTTCTTTTGTAAATACATACTTATTATATATAGAAACACCTAGACCAATACAAATAGACATGTTAATGCACACAAATGTTTGTACAGTGCGCGGATCAAACCCACAACCCTTGCACCAGAGGCAGCGTTCACTACCACTGTTCCAAACGGGTCGTCAAAAGCCAATAATGTTGAAGTTGAACCTCGGATCTCAAGGACGAAATTTAGCGGATATGTGCCTATTGAAGACTGTTTGATCTCGTTTTCTTCAAACTTCAAAATTTTATTTGCAAAAACTAAGTGTACATGCATATACTAGTAGGTCTTAATATAGTATCAGAACAGATATTAAATCTGTAAACTTTAATTCTACCACAAAAAATTTTTTTTTAACATTTTCATTTCTAATACCAATCGCACATGACAATCAATATTAACTCTAAAAAAATCTTTAAAGTTACGTTTAAATACGGTGTTAAGTACATATCAAAATAATATCTTTTTACCACAAAGACTAAAAGGAAGGGTTATGATTTTTGCAGTATATGTAGGTAAGTATGTAAATATGTTTGTATGTTCCAAGATTCTGCCTAAACTACCCGGCCGATTTCGATGAATGAGGTATCAATCAGTTCTTTATTACTGTCAAGGTTTATATTTTATTTGAAAAAATATCACAGTGGGTGGTATACGAAAAAAAACCGATGGATATTTTGACATTTTTTTTAGTTAGTACTATATTGATGTTATGAGCGAAATACAAAATAAAAGTAACCAACAGTCACCCTACTCACAAGCTAGGCCAGGCATCCAATATTTTTTTACACCCAGTACATTCCAATTGGAGTAATAACCCCAGGCGATTTTAATTATGATGACATCTCTAACAGAGGGCTCTGGGCACAAAACACGGACCTAACCGAGCCTCCCATAGTCTATCTAGTTCGTTTGTTTGCGGCGCAGTATTAATATTGTTAGAGTACCAGCTTGCCTTCTTTTATTCGTTTGTTCCAAAACAAAGTTACTTATTTACTACATTACAAACATACTAATAATAAACAATCCTCAAACATATTTACACTAACTCAGAGTTAATTAAGCGAAATGTTCTCTTAATGGACGTAACGACAAGAAAAAAAGCATTTTATACGCTTTTAGAATAAATAGTTATCATTAAATGTGTGTTTTTATTAAATATTAGTTTTTTAAATTATTTGACGTTGTCCTGAGGCTCAACTTATTTTGATGTCGGTGCTATATATTCAACAAAAAAGTTTAGGTGACTTTTAGTCACTTTCTGTCACTGTCATTTTGTCTTGATATTTGGAGCCCAATTCTCGTGCTCGTGAGATTTATTTTCATACGACATATATCACTAAGACATAGTCTTTTTGTATGGTTTTCAGGTGATATCCGCCATGTTTTCAAAATATCACGAGCCCGAGAATTGGGCTCCTAATGATCAGATACTTTACTTTTTTTAAAAATCAACGTGAGCACAAGCGTTATTAATTTGTCATGGCGAGTGATGACGTCACAGGAGGATATTTACATTTTTTTTCTCCATAAATATCTGTATATTCCAAAATATTTTTTCTTAAATTTCTATGAGTCTAATCAAGAAAAAGTATTTTTAATTTTGGTAAATTATTTATTGCCGTATTGTCCATTATGGAATGTCTTTGTGCGTATTGAAATAAGTGTCAATATCTTAAGTAACCATCAAAGTTAATTGGATGTCTCTGAGTAAGGCAGTACAACACTGAGCAAACTTACTTCACTAATACGAACTCTTGCCTAGAGAGGAACCGAACCCGTGACCTTTGGCCCATGAGCCAAATCACTACCATATGCGTCATTGATCCGTCACTTTGCGTAATAGATTCTTCATCAAGCATGGATGGATGATATTTGTCTATATTCTCTTCTGGAGTACCTGGTCTACTGTACTAGTGACTTTGAGTGTATCAACAAAATCACGATCAAATATGTCTTTATTCAATTTAAGTCCATACATAACATTTATGCATGTCAAATATTATGTAATCTATCGCTGATTCGGAATCTCAATTTTTACCGAGAAGAATCAACAAGAAACTCAGTAGTTACTCTTTTCAAATAATATGGTAATAACAATTTTCATTCTTATACAAATTATGATTACAGTGACAGTATGATATACAAAGCTTACAATAAATATAGTTTAGATAAATCGTCAAAGAAAAATTATGAAATGAATTATATATTAGAGGAAAGGCGAAGAGATCAACATGTCCAGGAATCCTTATCATTCAAATAATCATCTACTTTATAGTAGCCTTTCTGCATTAGGCATTTTTTTACATGAAAATCCTACAAATGAATTTCCAATTTTTAGATTCGATTTGGGACAGCAAGCCTTAGATAATAACATAAATCGAGCTACTGGTAATATTTACACTGTAGTAGGGTAAATTAAATCCGTAGCTGCAGGCGAGTTTTATATTTAACAATGGAGCAAATGTATAAAAATTGGTTGGATTGTCCATTAAAATTTGAAATATAGATAGGTATACATATATAGAATAAAATAATAAAATGTTTTGTCGGATGTAAGAGTGTGAATTTATGTGTAGGTGTAGACTGCTACGCTTCGGAATGAAATATACTTTATATATATATATATATATATATATATATATATATATATATATATATATATATATATATATATATATATAAACTAAATAATATTAAAAAACAATTTAATACATAATAATTAATCAATACTTAATTAATTAATCAATAATCTTTTCTTTTTTTTCATCAATGGTGTTCCTCCTCTCCATTTTTGTTGTGCCCGACAAGGTTCACAGTGATCTATTGTTTATACCTATATTTAAGATCTTATAATGTACACTGTAAAATGCAAATAAAATATTGAGTATTGAGTATAGGTCGGCTCGACCGGAGTGATACCACTATATCGCACCCACAGTAAAATACTGACGTAACTCAAAATTTTCGATAGATGCCAAAGTCAAAATAGTGTCGGCTATCGTCCAAGGGGATGAAAGATTCTAACAACAAATTTGAAGTAAATATACACACATTAACAAGAAATGAAATTATTAGTGCGTTATTTACTTAAGAATAAATTGCAAAAAATTGGTTACAAATATCAACAATTTTGAGTTAGGTCAGTATTTTATTAAGTGTGATATAGTGGTATGTGAATATGTGATAGTTGCATGAGTGAGGGTACCGGAGGCCCAATCCGGGGAAAGGGGGTTCAAAGGTTGGCAGCGCACTTGTGACTCCATTCGTGTTGCGGGCGTCTATTAAAGATGGCAATCGCTTATCATCAGCTTCAATCTGCTTGTCTGCCAACTATCACTTAAAAAAAAACATTATATACAAATGTATATAAAATCTGGTTGTGAAACAGTGGACTGGGATCACCAACGTGGAAGAACTCTTCCGTTTTGCAAAAGATACAGAGATGTTTAGAAACTGGCGGCCAACCTTCAAGACTATATTCATACGGCAGCACTACGAGTCGCCATTTAAGCTAATGTTCATTAACTTTAGTATCGGTAGTCTTTATGCGTATCAAAATAAGTGTTAATATTTTTCCTTAAGTAGCCAACTTAGTTAATCAACGACTCTGAGTGTGGCAGATAGATAGTCATACTTTTTATTCCTAGATAACGCTTTCTTAATATACCTAGCCGTGTGGTCCCCGGCAGAGTAGAATAGGCCACCTTCACTCTTACCGAGGTGTCGTAAAAGGCGACTAAGGTAAAGCTGCTGGCATGATCATCAGCACCCAGAGAAGGAAAACTCTGAATTTATATCAAAACCCTCGCCAACCCGTCTGCCAAGCGTGGTGAGTATGGCAATTACCCCTCATGTGATTGAGGGAGGCCCGTGCCCCAGCAGTGGGGACTTAAATGGGCTGATGTTGAATATACCTAATTGTTAGCGTAGCGTAGAGTAATATTAAGTTTATTATAATTTATTGTTTTTACCAATATAGTTTTATAGGACCTATTTATTTAGCCTGAAACACAGGTCATCTTAGTTCAGGCAAATGTCAAATATAAGTACTAGTATGTAAGATTATGACCACATATTTGTACTAGATTTCAGTTATTTGCAATAAATATTGAATTGAATGAAATTGAAGACTAAAGATTCACCTGAAGAAGAAGATAATAGCGGTAAATATCTTATTTTAATCATGGCTTACCACATTATGTGTCTAATATCGTCCGTCTAAGATCCTAATTTATATGAATGTATATCTAGTCCTTTATATTATTTTATCCAAGCATAACATATTTATTAATTAGTATATAATATTGTGTTTATTTATGTATTAGCATTATAAAAAATTTTATATATATATATACAGTTCACTTTTATTTACCTTTTTCAATATTGCACCACCTACCCCTCCTCTACTATCAAATGTCCTTTGCCTGAAGGTGGTCTGGTAGAAATCGCTTCCAGCAATAAGACCGCCGAAATTGTACAATTAAGTTTCTGTAATGCCTAGATTTTAAAGTTGTGTTTTTTTTTGTGCAATAAAGTATATCTATCTATCTATCTATTATATAACGTTACAAAATGGATCTATTTTTTTTTTAAATTATTATGGCTCTACGGATTCAGCGGATATCACTCAAAAAGCAATCGCGGGTTTGAAGACTCTATTAGGTCCAAGCAAGCTGTCACTAGACAACTCACTCGACACACAATAGCAGTGTTAAAAACACAACACACACACAATTCAATGATTCTTATTATTAGGATCACTTTTCGGAACCTCACTACACAAATGAACACAAAATTTGTACACTAAAAACCACTAGACACTAATTTAAAACCTTTGAATTGCATCAGCCTACGCAGCTTGTTTTAGCCTTACCCGCCGAATCCAAAATCGATCTATACTATTTATGACAATGACGGACAACTTAATGATGAAACCTCAGTTACCGGTTTTTCTACCATCATAACAATTATCGTAACTGCCAGTAAACAACAGAATTTACCAAACTCGGTCAAAAAAAATTATGCGGCGAATAAGTTATTTAGTAAAGGCTACACGCCTTTACTAAATAACTTATTCGCCGCAAAGGGCGAACAAGAAACGGCTCCGTTTCCGCAAAGAAAAATGAGAAAAACTTGCTCAATAAAACTATTTTACAAAGAAGGCTCTCAAAAACATGCACGGGGAACCTTTTAAAAGTTTGGCGTGAAAAATAACCGGCTGCCACGGAGGCTAATTTGCGGGCATCGATCAGCCCTGATACGCGAGGGGAGGACTTAGGGCAAAGCTCTGGGTTACGATTTAAATTCTTTATTATTTTTGACTTTTTAGTTTCATTTGCATTTTTTCTTAAAGTGCGAGTGGTAAATATTATGGACGATATTCCATGAAAGTACTTTATAGTCATAGTATTTCAATCTCCCTGTTCTTTCTCCTTCTCCATTGGCCGTCCTCTCCTCTGGTTGGTCCGAGTATTTTCCGTAGAATCTTCCTTTCCGTCTACTTTCTTCCTTGAGAGTCAGTGTCTATTCTTCACATAATTGGATAAACCAAATCGGCTAGACTGCGTTGGCTTGGACATCTGGAGAGAATGCAAGATGATCGAGCAGTGAAGAGAGTATTCATGGGACGGCCAACTGGGCGTCGCCCGGTTGGTCGGCCGAGGTATCGCTGGAGGGACGAAGTAGAAAATGACCTGCTTGGGCTGCAGATCGACGATTGGTCTGCCGTGGCCCAAAACTTATTACGAATGGCGACTTGTTGTGTCGGTCAACGATCCGCTACGGGTCGTTGAGCCATCTGAGTAAGTAGGTAAGTAATTGTATTTATTGTTTTCAGTAGTACATATATACATATATCTTGAGCCCCATGTATGTTCGATTAGCATGGGTAAAAAAAAACATAAATAAATATAAATGTACATTATTTTAATATATGTGTAACGAAATACAAATATTTTAACGTTTCTTTTTTTAGATCACTTGTATTTACATATAATAGAATAATATTATCATGTCTGATTAGGCTCAGAGTAAAAATACATAATTCAATTTAAAAAGAAACAATCTTGTTTGTAATAAAATACAAATTTTTATAATGTTTATTCTTTGACCTTTTTTCGATCACTTTATTTATTTAATTCGTTCTTGTAGACTTAAATGAAACAATAAAAAGTTAAAATAAAAATAACGACTAGAATAAACAAACAAAATCTTAGTTAAAAAAACAAACAGCTTGAATATACTTTTATATTACCAGCAGCAAGGGGTGGCTAATTTGCGGGCATCGATTTACCCTGATACAGCAAGGGGTGAACTTAGGGTGAAATGTGAACCATTTTATCAGATTGAAGATTCGTTCTAACTTTAAAAAGTTTAACTCAGTTTAACCAGTACGTTAGTAGAATAAAAGTAAATGATATTGTGTGCAAGTTACGCCATTTTATTTTATGTGATTTTTTTTTTCGTGTAATTTGTAAACATCGATCAGCCCTGCCTGTCGCCTTATCCGAGAGGGGCGGACGTTTAGAGCAAAACCATGGTGTTAAGCTTATCAAGATTTAGATTCGTTGAAACTTATATTGGGCTGAGATGATGTCATTTTATGTCGTTGTTAGAAAGTGAGAAAAACAAACATTTAGATCTGATTTCGGAAAGCTGTTTTACTAATCAAATAATATTCATCATCATCAGCCCATTTAAGTTCCCACTGCTGGGGCACAGGCCTCCCTCAATCACATGAGGGCTAATTGCCATACTCACCACGCTTGGCAGACAGGTTGGTGAGGGTTTTGATATAAATGCAGAGTTTTCCTTCTCTGGGTGCTGATGATCATGCCAGCAGCTTTACCTTAGTCGCCTTTTACGACACCTCGGTAAGAGTGAGGGTGGCCTATTCTACTCTACCGGGGACTACACGGCTACACGGCACCAAGTAATATTATGTAGATAGAATGATATTCTTTATTGCTCAAAAACAAAATACTCCTATGAGTTACTACAACAATGACATAATCTGCTTAACAAACAAGTTTATTTTTGCATATATATCTTTGTTTACTTTGGATTTGATTTATTGATTTTGAAGTACACCACTGTGTTTCAAACAATATTGTTGATAACTTTTGTTAAGGTGACGGGTAGGGCACACTAGCGACGCCAATCGATTTAAATTTTTAACTACTAGACCGAATCTATTTTAAACAATTTCGGGGTTACAACCTCTCGGCAAACACTTATATTATTTATTATATAACCATGCAAAAAAAACGGACCCAATAATTGTGCACGGTTATTTAATAAATAGTATAAGTGTTTGCCGAGAGGTTGTAACCGAAATCGTTTAAAGCAGATCCGGTTTAGTAACTAAAAATTAAAATCGATTGGCGTCGCTAGTATGCCCTACCCGTCACCTTAAGACAAGTAGGTACATTACTATTTAGGACCCTCAATTCATTCATTATAGAATATTGTGGTTTTCCTGTGGACTATAAAGCTCAGTTCCAATCCACCCTAAGGGACTTTCTTTCGGACAATCACATGATTCGAGCCTGCAACGGCCTATCCAAACTCGGTGTACTTATATACACAAAGTTTTCCCCTGTGGAATGTGCCATGACTAAGTTGTTTTTTTTTTTATAAATATTTCACATCACATACTTTGATCTGACTCCGAGATAGGTAGCTCAAGCACCTGTGTTACGGATATCAGAATCAACAGTGGGATTACAAATATATACATATAATATACTTTTCTTTTGTAAATACATACTTATAATACATAGGAAACACCCAGACCAATACAAACAGACATGTTCATGCACACAAATGTTTGTACTGTGCGGGGTTCGAACCCGCAACCCTTGAACCAAAGGCAACGTTCACTACCATTGTTCCAAACGGGTCGTCGTTTTGCGGTTGTTTATATTTTTAAACTTTATTGCACACACATTTGTTATATTGTTATATGTAGTTTATTCAATTTAGTTAAGTCCATAACAAAACATGAATATCCACATGTTTACCAAATGGTTCAGAAAGTAGTTTTCTGATATGATTGTATACATTGGAATTATGCTATAGTTATTTTTCACCAGTCATATTTGAATATGGAAAAGGTACAAGAACCTCTGGAAAGTTACTGGATATCTATAGCTATAATACTATTCGTCATCACCATCTGCCCATTTAAGTCCCCACTGCTGGGGCACGGGCCTCTCTCAATCACATGAGGGGCAATTTCCATACTCACCACGCTTGGCTGACGGGTTGGCGAGGGTTTTGATATAAATGCAGAGTTTTCCTTGCAGATGCAGAGCTGATGATCATGCCAGCAGCTTTACCTTAGTCACCTTTTACGACACCTCGGTAAGAGTGAGGGTGGCCTATTCTACTCTGCCGGGGACCACACGGCGATAATACTATTGAAAAACCTTTTATTTTTGTAATGTTTCGTTTGCTGTTTTGGTTTCTATTTGTTTCTTTTTCTCTTTGTTTAAATAATATATAATTATACTTGTTGCGTCCTTTCTTATCTGTAAAATGTGGTGTATCGTATTTTCAGCGAATAAATGTTTCTATCTATCTTAAAACAATTTTTGTTTGTTTTCAAATCAAGCGTTGTACACAATTCGTTATTTGCCTACCTCTTAAGAGGAAAAGTAGAAGGAAGGAGCGGACTCCTTCCTTCTACTTTTCCTAAACTAAAAGAAAAAAGTAAATGTCATGTTGACGTACAAGAAATTAAAGGTGCTGGCAAAGTCAATGGAAGTAAACCGTTGCTCATAAGCTTCTATGTAGTATTTATAAGCTCATATGAGAGAGAGAGAGGGATGTAGAGAAGAGTCGTTATTTAAAAATCGTATCCGAATTAATAGTAAGATAGGAGATATGAAATAGTTGTACGAGTCGAGCACTGTTTTGATTAAAACCTTTGGGATCAGCGAGGGTGGAATAGCTAATTTGCAGACATCGATCACGCCTTACGGGAGAGAAGGTCATCCCTCGAGTGGGTCATGTCTTAAAAAAACAGGCTCGAGTCGAGTTTTGTTAACACATGACATAGCGTAAAACCAACTTTTTTTAGTTCTTTGCACATGTGTTCCTATCAGAATATCCAAAACCTTTAAACCCCCCTTTCCCCCGGATTGGGCCTCCGGTACCCTTACTCACGCAGCGAAACACAGAATAATGCTGTTTCACGGCGGTTTTCTGTGAGGACGCCGTATCACTCCGCTCGAGCCGGCCCATTCATGCCGAAGCGTGGCTCTCCCACGGTCAATTCTTCCAATGCTGTCGCTTTGGAGCCCAGAGTACGTCGCTTTGAAGAGTCTGGTAATGACGCTGGTAACAGGGGAAACAGACCAACTGAATAATGGTTACACGGTTCAGAGACTATCGATCTTTACGATCGATAGTCTTCATGTTATAGATTCGATGTTTTCCCACACCACCGAGCAAATGGCAGAAATACGCACACAGACTTGAAAAATCCATACTCGGATTCAAACCACGAACTCCGGTTTGCGCGTTCTTATCACTTGACATTGGCAAATTATCTGGTAGAGCCATAATAAAAAATAAAAAAGGCAAAAACTACTTCTAATATATTTTGGGTGGTCTGGTCGTCAGTCCACCATCCGTCAACACATTCTCGGCGCAGACAGCCACAGTGTGTTGCGGCTAATTTGCGGACATCGATCCCAGTCCCCGGGCCGGACTCAGGGCAACTTTAATAAATCTCTCTTTTATACCGCTACTCACCTACTACTAACTGTAATTTATCATCATCAATTTCAGCCAATAGACTACCCCAATGCTCTCCACACAGATCGGTCCTGTGCCGCCCGCATCCAATGGATTCCCGCGATCTTCACCAGATCATCGGTCCACCTTGTGGGGGGCCGGCCACGGCTGCGACTTCCTGTACGTGGTCTCCATTCGAGGACCTTTCCGCCCCAAGTGCCGTCTGTTCTCCTCGCTATGTGCCCTGCCCATTGCCACTTGAGGCATGCAATCCTTTGGGCTTTTGGACTGTAATTTATATTAATTTAGTATTCATGATATTAAATTTACATGATTCGTGTAAGTTATTACTTGGATAAGGTTCTGTCTCATTCATTCTCACCCGTTGTGGAAGAATAAATGTCATAATCTATTGTTATTGGTGTTGCATTATCTATTGTATAGTCACCCATGAGTGGTGGTAATCGCTCATCATCAGGTCATCAGTCTGCTCGTTGCCACCAGCACATGAAAAAGAAAAACAAATGTTCACTGCTGAGCGTAGATAGATAAGGTCAGCACAGTCCAGGAGTGACTACAGAGTGGCAAATGAAAAAGCTTTTTTTATGTGATAGATGGCAGACGAGCAGACGGAACACCTGATGGTAAGCGATTCACGTTACACGTCAATACTTCGACACGGAATCAAAATCGCAGGTTTTTAAGACTCCATGAAGTCCGAAGCAATATAAATAAATTAAGACATTATCGTCTATTGTCCTGGTCCCAAACTAAGGTTTTCTCTTATACTATAGAAACCTGGAACAATGAAGGTACCAAAAACACCCAGACCCAACACAAATATCTGTTTCATCTACAAACATTTGTGTTGCTGCGGCAAGATGTCCACTGACAACTCACTTGACATGCAGAAGAAGAGTTAAAAACGATCCTTTCCATCATGTGACTCGCTTGATCGTTTATCCGCCTCTAGCATAAAAAAAAGGTTCCGATTCATTGATTCTTATAATACTCCTAATATCACTTGGAAGCACATTGCTGCAAAGCAAAAACTCTAAATTAGCCATAGCCACTAAATAGGTATTAATTTAAACCCATTGAAATTGCATCAGCCCATACGTTGCAAACGAGTTCCTATAATCCTCGTACAAACACATTTTTTAATTGCGCAGATTCGACCCAAACACGGTCCATCAAAACGTACTCTGTACAGAGTATCTGTGGCTAATTAGCGGGCATCGATCAACGGTCGTTAGTGGCCAGATGCGGAGTAGGATGCCATGCTTTTTTGTAATGATGAAAAACACTGTCCAATATACTGACTGAAAATGTGCAGCATGTGTATATTAACTACTTAGCTAAGCATCAGGAAAAAGGTCAAAACCATATTTTTAGTGTTGAACACAGATACATTTTGTAGGTAAAACCTGCTTTTTGTAATCAAATACTGGCTATTTCAGTGACATTAATTTGAATATGAGTGTCTTTTGTATTTCTACTTTGTTTATACATGTCACCGGAAAGTAACAAGATCCGTAAGTTTATTAATTTACTAGAAAGTTTACAAACTTTCGTAGGATTCTAAACGGGAGATAAATTGTTTTATTTTACGTCCAAACTTTCGTAAATTTATCAATTTAATACGTCACACGGTAAATTCATAAACTAACGGATATCTATTCGTAAAATTTTACATGGTTAGACCAATCACAGAAACTCTTTTAAATATACGCATCTTTGAAATACGTTAAATAACACACTGCCCTCTGATTGGTCAATATTCATAGTGGCAATGCCAATCAGTGCGCGCATAGCGTTTGAATATTGCTTACTTATTAATTTACGATTGTGTTCAGTAAGTTTATCAATGTACGAAAGCGTGGACGTAAAATAATACAATTTATTTCTAGTTTAGAATCCTACGACAGTTTATAAACTTCCTAGTAAATTGATAAACTTACGGATCTTGTTTTCTTCTGGTGACATACATATGTCATGTGCTTAACTATATTGCTGATCATTGAGGTAATCAATGCTGCTGATATGAAAATGCAAGTAACTATTGGCATTGTTATTTGAATGAAATGGGGTGAGCATTGCATCTCATAGCCCCTGCGACCAGTAGAAGATCTATTGTGGCAGAACTATTGGCATACTCTAGGGGCTATTATTTCGGATTTTATTCCACTGCGTCCTTCCTCTGTGCCAGAAAATTTGATGGAAAACGAAAATGAGATCTACATAACTATGTTGCAGTTTGCAGTATTTTTCATGTGACAGATGAATCACCGATGACCTGGATGAGGCTGGCGCAAGACCGTTGCGAGAGGCGAGCACAGAAGAGGGATCAACATAAAGGATTATAATGATGATGATGAGTTGAATCACCTGATGATAATAATAATTCTCAAAACATCTCATACATTGACCTGATTCCGTACTAAGCACTTGTGTTACAGATATCAGACAGCAGAATAATACAAATATATATTTAAATTCATACATTACATCCAGACACTAAACAAACACAAGTGTTCATCGCACGAATGTTTGTCCAGGGTGAGGATCGAACCCACGATCTTTGGCGAAAGAGGCAGGGTAACTAGCCAAACTTTAATCCTCCTTTTGGGTAGATTGGGCTTCCGGTACCCTCACTCAATCGACAAAACAGCACAGATGCTACATCTAAAGTGTAATAAAGTAAAGGTAAGCTTGCATATAATCCATATAAATCTTTCGAATATATAATGGTCCTCTTCTGTGGCGATTCAGGTGTGGCGATTCAGCTATTGCGGCTGATCTCAACAAATAGATATATAATATGTGCAGGATATTTAATTTATCTCATCTCCTTTCAGAATCTTAAAGTGGTCAGTTTGGAGCCCGGGTACGCTTTGTACCACGATTTGACGCATTGTACCAAGTTACAAATTATTCCACACACATAAAAACATGGATGCTATTTTCAGTACAAAACAGCTCCATTCACTTTTCTATCGCTAGCCCGCACGTTTGCACCTAAATAGAAGCCCGCAAAATCAACCTCTACCCTCTAAACAGGATGCGGTCAGCGCCCGGTATTAAAACTAGCCGCTCCTTTAATCTGCCGTAGTGATGATGCTTGGCTTCGACCTCGAGGTAATTCAAAAGATGCATTGTCTAACTAACTGGTAAACTTACGGTTTGCATTTATTTTTGTTGAGCTGCGGTAGAAATGTATGCTTGCTGATTTTTTTTTTGGTACCGCAGTGAGAATGCCGCCGGGTCAAGAGATGAGCCGACAACCTTATGCATACCAGGCCACCGGGAGGCGGCTGGGTTATGAGGGGCTCTCCTTTGGCGGAGGCTTCTCCTAAAGAGAAGCCAGGCAAAGGCATACCCACTAATCCCCCTGCGGTTCACTCTCATCGCCCATATTGGAGAATATCATGGTGATACAGCCGAAGCCTATCTCCACGATATTTCGCGGGAGAATGCCCACCTGTACGATGGACTAGGCGGTTCCTCCCCCGGACGTGCCGGGAGAGGGGATATTGACAGCCGGGAGACTGAGCCTCGCTATCGGACAGCAGAGGGAGCCTGTGCAATGCCAGTGCTGGTACCCTCGTACCACGCACCAGCGGATACCTCTGCGGAGAGGAGGGAGACGGGCACCTGCTCCCCGTCCTCACCCTTCAATATAAATACATACTATCTAATGAGAATTGTCTGCCTTAGTAGAACAGTGGCTAGTGGGGCACTTTATAGCGATGACTACTTTTGTAAGTCGGGTCAAAATTCGTAAGTACTAAGAAATCCTCAATTTTAGGCTGAGGTCTAGAAGTTTGGTGCTCTTGTACCTCATCTCAAGATATTTTATAAGGTTTTTCCATCGGAATATGATGGAAAGTAAATAGATCAATGTACTTTTGTTTATGGATTAGATAAATATTCTGCGTAAGTACTTACTTACTATTGTCATGACCAGACTTACCAAATCCTGAATCATGGTCCAAGCGTACCCCAGGCTCTAAAGCATTGGCTTTGGACACAACCGAGATTAACACGCCGAAATCATGAAGCGACTACTTACTAAGTTTCCTGGAAGTAACTTGTAGTATGCACTAAAATATAAAAATGTGTAGGTACTTACTGTGATGCGGCTAAAACCCAACCATTCCGGCCGCGGTGCGGCTTGTAGGTAACTTGATGATAAACACAGTTGGTACAAGCACTATATCGATAATACTATTCTGCCTCCGATTGCACCGCACCTGCGGTATCCGGGATGTCCTCTATTGCAACTGGAGGTCTGACCGCATTCCGGCTAACCGCATACTGCTGGAAAGGTCTTACATGTGTTTGTGTGTACCATGCCGATGTTGACTGTTGATTTTCATGATCTGTGGATTTTTAGAAAAAAGTTTGCGAAGATTTTGAAACGGTCAGCAACGAGTATTCAAATCCTCTGGAGTTACCGTCTATAGATAAAGACCATTTCGCTTATGCCTACCATGAGCTCTGTTTGGTTGTTGGCGTGGTTGTATGTATTGTAAAAAAAAATACATTTAATCTACTATGATTCATTTTATATTTGCTACACTTTTTCTATCAATACTCAATACTCAATATTTTATTTGCATTTCACAGTGTACATTATAAGATCTTAAACATAGGCATACACAATAGATCACTGTACTCTACCCTGGGGTTGTCTGGAAGAGATCGCCTACATTGTATTGTCAGACCAACATTGTACTAGGATAATACCATAGTCTTCTTTTTTGGTAACGCAGAGAGAATGCCGCCGGTTCAGAAGGAGCCGACGTCGGCGCCGTAGGTCGGCGCCGCCTTATGCACACCCGACCGCTGGGAGTCGGCCGGGTAGTGTAGGGCTCTAAGCTCCTAAGGGCATACCCACTAAACTCTCTGCGACAGTTTCCATTCCTCGCCCGGGAGAAACTCTCAGAGTGGGAACGCGGGCTATAGGACGAACCTTTTTAAGTCACCGCGAACCCGCTCAGGGCGCAAGAGGTTCGTCAGTTCCGCCTCTTACCACACACTTGTCCAACGGACCTAAGGCCTCACCCACGGCCCACCAAGCACCACCCAGCGAATGGCGCCCACACTGCTGGCTGTAGTGCAAACACCACCGGGAGGAGGACTACGGGTACCCTTCCCCACTCATACACTGCTGGCTGCAGTGCAGAGTGGCTTGGGGAAATAAAACCCGCAAGCTTCGGAACGAAAACGCCGTAAAACCAACTCTGCCCAACCCAACTTAGCAAAAATACTACCGAAAGGGCTACACGAGGAGGTCGCCGCACTGTAGTCCTTATAATACCATAGTCTGGACTGTCCTTGTACAATGTTGGTCTGGCAATGGACTAGGATCTGTGAACTTTTTGCAATAAAGTGTATCTAACTATATAAGATTTCCAACATATAAAATATCTACCTTTATTTTATGAATAGGTAGTAACTACGTCGTGTCTTCGTATCGTCGATACCACAGTGACTAAAGTCTTCAATCAGTGCGTCCTACCCGTCATAACATACGGAGCCGAAACGTGGACACTTACGGTACGGCTGGTCCACAAGTTAAAGGTCGCTCAGCGGGCTATGGAACGAGCAATGCTCGGCGTCTCTCTCCGAGATCGAATCCGAAATGAGATGATCCGGCAGAGAACCAAAGTTATCGACATTGCTCACCGGATTAGCAAGCTTAAGTGGCAGTGGGCTGGCCATATTAGCCGCAGAACCGACATCCGATGGGGTAAACGAGTTCTGGAGTGGAGACCGTTTCTTGGCAAACGTAATGTAGGGCGCCCTCTGGCTAGGTGGGGGGACGATCTGCGCAGGATGGCTGGCAAGAGCTGGATGCGAGAAGCCATGGATAGATCACATGGCGAACAATTGGAGAGGCCTACGTCCAGCAGTGGACTGCGATAGGCTGATGATGATGATGATGATAGGTGGCAGACGAGCCGATGGATCACCTGATGGTAAGCGATTATCGTCGCTCATGGACACCTGCACCACCAGTGGTGTCACAAGTGCGCTGCTTATTCATGTCAGTGTGGAATCCTACTTGATATTCCTAACTAATTCAGTAATTTGTTAAAAATACACACACAAACACCCCTCCCAAAAATGCTTGACACTAAGCCGAAGTGTAATGGGCTTAAAAAGTAGATTCAAAGCGAACCGAATCGTGAGGCGTCGCCTCGCACTAAGTCGGGAGCATCAGGCGGGGCCGAGCGAAACGAAATAAAACCCCTCAACAGGCTTTCAAAAAAGACAATCCAAGTTTGTCGAACAAAAGTTTTTTAATATTCTCACCGCTCAATGTAATCCGGACCCTAAAAATTTCCTATTCGTGAGAGGTCGTCGCTGTCAAATGTAATTTTGCATGAAGCGAGTGACGAAGTTTTGCGGAGTTAGTGGTAGGGGGGTCTATCTTTCAATCTTCTAATTTTGGGCATACATCTTGATAATTGAAGCGAGTTATTGGAGATCGCGTGATTCCTTTCCCTTTAATTTTGTAGATTGACCTAATCATTCTTATTAATCTTTGTGAATTATCAATCATTAGGTACAATTACAGAATATTTATTTTATGTGATAGGTAGCAGACAAGCGGATATAAAGGATCGCCTGATGGTAAGCGATTGCCGCCACCCATAGACACCCGCGACACTAGTGGAGTCACAGGTGCTCTGTCAACCTTTAAACCCCCCTTTTCCCCGGATTGGGCCTCCGGTACCCTCACTCACGCAGCGAAACACAGCAAAGTGCTGCTTCACGCCGGTTTTTTGTGAGGCTGTGGTATCACTCCGGTCGAGTCGGCCCATTCATGCCGAAACGTTGCTCTCCCACAGTCAATTCCTCCAATGCTGTCGCTTTGTTTGGTGCTCAGGGTACGCTTAAGCCTTGATTCAAAATTTGAGGAGTCTGGTAATGACGCGATTGTTATCTGAACTTCGCAACAGGGGAAATAGACCAACTGTGAGGTGTGATTTATATAAGTATTAGACAAGCGTAGCTTCCTAAGATATTAGAGGGCCAGAGGAGAGTGCAAGATTGAACGTAAGATACATTGGCTATTTCATTTTTCATTATTGTCAAGTGTACTTATAAATGTAGAGCGTTTTAATCTTGAATTTGGTTTGATTGATCCACACATTATGCAAACAATATCTATGCAAATTAGATTGTGTTATTAAACTAATTCATCATCCACAAGCCATGTAGAACAAAAGTTTCTTGAATAATAGAACCAAAATATTTTAATTTAAAATGCATGAAACAAAAATTGAGTATTTGAAAAGCAAAAGTTGTTAAAAATATTTTTAGCGATATAATTTTATTTTTATCTTAATATCTTTCCATTAAATAGGTCCTCAATAATACAATAATATGTTGTAGATGAAATTTGGTAAAATAAATTATATTAATTAAGCAATAATAATGAACACACTAAGTACTATTACTATGGAACGTAAGTACCTTCATAGACCCGTATTCATATTTTTTTTCTATGAGACAGGGTGGGAAATGAGAAAGCAGGTCTCCTGACGGTAAGCGATCGCCGCTGCTGGACATCATCCACCAGAAGTCTTTTCCTGCACGTTTTAACTACTTACTCATAAATTTGTTTCTCTATTGATCGGAATCTATGACACACCGTGTTGATGTGTTTCAAAGTATGTATTTATTTAACCAGTTTTGCAATAGGTACTTAAATCTTGAATTGAATAATATCTGTACAGATCGAATAAACCAGAACAGATTTGAAACTAAATGGAAAATATAGCAATTACAAAATGCGACTTGAGCCACTTAACCCACCTGAGAAATCGAAATGTCACTTCAAAGCGACAAAGAGGAGACTCGAAAATGCTAACTCCGATAAATCGTTATCAAAACGAACATTGATTGTTATCGAGTCGAGTCAGGAGGATCGCGGGCAGCCAATTAATATTTGGTTCTGTTGACGTCGGCTAAAGGCTTGACGGACAGCTGTATAATGGATCTAGCGTTCATTTAATCGCAATTTGCTCGTTTTGGAATATTGTTTACAGCTTGTTAAACCTTTCAACGACAAATTGCCCCCGATAAAATCTACATTTCATCTTGAAAAAAACAGTGTAGTTAGATCAGCGATATTTTCGGACTACCGACCGCGACCAATAAAATAACTACAAGTCGAATTTGTGGAAGTATATGATCGCTGCCCACGCGTTTTGTTATTGGTTTTAGGTGGTTAGCTTAGCAATTAGGTATTGTTACTCCGATAGGACGTACATGTCAAGTCTTCTTCTTCTTCTTCTTCTCAGTCGTACACTCCTGACGGAGTGGTTGTGATTATGGATGGTCTGTATGTCGGGTAGCGGCTTTAGCGAGACTTCTCCATCTTTCTCTGTTTGTGGCACTGCGTGCACATTCAGTCAAGGAACACTTTGTAGCAGACTTGATGCTGTCCGTCCACCTTGTAGGTGATCTGCCTCGGGAGCGTTGACCTTCCACTCTTTTCTGTACAATTAAACGTTTCAAGGAGCTCTCGTTTTGAATTATATGTCCAAACATGGTGAGTATTCGCACTTGCACAATCGACGAAAGTCTGTGAGGATTGAAACGTTGGTGCGGTGAGCAATCCACATCACTCTAAGCAGGCGCCTCCAACACCAGATCTCGAGGGACGTCAATCTTTTTACGACATTTTTGGTTGATTGTCCATGTTTCAGCTCCGTAAAGGAAGATAGGAAATATTAAGCATCTCATAAGACTTGGTGTTTTTGGTTACGCGTTTATCTTTCCAAATCTTTGTTAGCTTCTCTACGGCTGATCGAGTTATGGCACACCGTCGCTTGATTTCTTCTTCGCAACTTCCAGTATTTGTGATGGTACTTCCCAGATAAATGTAACTCTGGACGACTTCCCAGTTGGCTATTTCGCATATGTCGGCCCGATTGTTGTTCTTACGATCAATCACCATCATTTTTGTTTGTATATGTACATGTCAAGTAGAGATGCGCAAATCGTATCCAGAACTGGATTGGATATGGAACGGTTAACTTGCCCTCCGGAACCAGTTCCGTTAACATGTTCGCGGAACTGTTTAATTCCACCGATATATTTGCGCCATTTCAGGTATCGCGACGTAATAGATCTTAGTTCGCCAATGTATAAACATTTCCCAACTTTCCCTTGTGATGCAATAACAAATCGGTATTTGACATTTTTTTTTATTTTTGTAATCAAAAGACCTCTATCAAAAAAAATACTTGATTCTCATTTAAACTACCTGAGATATCCCAACTTTAAATCACATTATTTTGGGCAAACTTAAAACGGTCCATACAAATAACTACTAAAATGTGACGACACCAACAAGTATTTGTATGCATTTCATTTGAATTTTGTATGTTGGTAGCTATATCAAATTTTTCGCTTATGTTAATGGTTCTATTATAATAGTTGGTGCAAATTGTATAGGTTATTCAATGGTATAATTATTTTTTAATAATTTCATACTTTTGAAATGGACTCGCCCATGAATCTTTGAATGACCATAAAACCGGCTAGACGTTATATTTTTAAGTAGTTAAGATTTGTTGCTAATGGCACATATTTATCTATATTTTGATAAAATATTTATATTTTGTAAAATCTCGAGCTTAGTCAAATACCCTATTGATTTACCTTCAAACTTTGACAGGTTTAGGACTGCCAACTAAAAAATTTAAATATAGGTAATCATCTGGCCCGGCGGAGCTGCGGAGCGGTCGGACATGTGTGTACATGTGAGGAACTGTGTACATGTTTACCGCGGCGCCTAGGATCGGAACTGTGCATGTCCAGTGTCGGACATAGTTCTTGGAACTGTTTAGGTCCGGAACTACACATGTCTAATGTCAAGTCCCTACATATTTAAAAACTTCAAACCCTGAAATACAAAATCAATGTTATCGAATCTTTAAAATAAGGAGAATCCGGACGTAAGTAAGCTAATAGGTATCCAAGATCAGTGCTATTAAGAAGAATAGGTAGTGATTCAATTTGGTTGTACCCTGCAAATTAGGTAGTGAAGACGGGAAAAAACGTGAAAATTATGAAGAACCTTAAACATTTACTTTTTTAGATGCTTTATATCTCTATTTTTTACAAACACGGTACTTTCCTAGTGTGCAGTACTGGTCGACCGATATTGGTCCTTTACTCCGTGGAGAAGTATTAATGTAGCAATGAATCTTAATAAACATTGATTTTGTTAATTATGTATTTCCTGCTTTTGATAAACACATCATGTACACCACATGAAACCGGCTATTATCCATTCATTCGACTATCCGTTTTTTCGATTATCCGGATGCCTAACGATAACAGTTAGTCCGGTTAAGAATTCGTTTTTAGGGTCCCAAATATAAGATACGAATAAGATCACTTTGTTGTTCGCCCGTCTGTCTGTCTGTTGATTTGTATGTGTGTGTGTGAATATGAGGGTTAGGGAATAGAGAGTGCACTTGAGAGTGCGCTATAATATATCCTGCGTACGTGGCTGATCGTTGAGATTGGCCGCAATCGGTTGATCGTAATCGGTTGGAGGATATTATATTGTTATGTGTGTGTGTCAAGACCCTTTATCTGGAGAACGCAAGTTAACACCCAAACACAATGATGACAATTAAACATGGCATAGTCATTACTAAAACCTCTACATAGCACCATAACTTACCCGTACTCAATCCACCACTCAGTAAATAACTTGTACAACGCTCAAAAACGCTTACCACCCCGCTGGGCTCGGCTTAAGCATTATTCGGACACAAAAAAAGTCATAATTCCACTCATTATGGGAGGGAGGGCCGATGGCATTGTGAGCTAAGCCGACAGCCACAATGGCCTTAAATGAAGCCTTCTTGAGCGTAAGGAATTAGAGACGTATGCTGTTTTCCGTGTTCGGGCAAGATACGTTCAATAATCCGAAAAGGACTTTTGCATGCGATGTAAAGACGATTTTTAAGGCGACGGGTGGTCCAAACTAGCGACGCCAATCAATTTAAATTGATAGCCACTAAACCGGATGTCTTTTTAACAATGTCGAAATTCGAGCCTCTCGGAAACAATACTATTTATTTCATGCTTATAACTAACTTTTTGATATGTTTTTGCACTCGAAATTTGGATTAACGCTATAAGTGGCCGTTTTTGGCGGTAATTTATATTTCGAGTAGGTAGCAGCCCAAGAAGTTAATTAAAAGTATTCAATAAATAGTATAAGTTCTTTTCGAGATGCTCGAACTTCGAAATAGTTAAAAAGATATCCGTTTAAGATACTGACAATTTAAATCAAATGACCTTAATGTATTTAATTGAACAGCGGAATGTGATAAATGCCATTTAATAAAAGTCATATGTTGATAATAGTAAGATACCGTACATTTCTTTGTTATGTGATATTTGGCCTGATGGTTAGCGATGCAGCCCGATGTAACCCCACAAGTGGACTCACAATTACGCAGTTAACCTTTAATATTTCTTATCATAACTGCCGTAGCCGTGTGGTCCCCGGCAGAGTAGAATAGGCCACCCTCACTCTTACCGAGGTGTCGTAAAAGGCGACTAAGGTAAAGCTGCTGGCATGATCATCGGCACCCAAAGAAGGAAAACTCTGCATTTATATCAAAACCCTTGCCAACCTGTCTGCCAAGCGTGGTGAGTATGGTAATTACACCTCATGTGATTGAGGGAGGCCCATGCCCCAGCAGTGGGGACTTAAATGGGCTGACGATGATCATAACTGCACAAAAATTAACTTTGTACACTAAACAATAAATACTGGCAGTCATAATTAAAAACCTTAAATTTCATTAGCTGACACTTTACGTTCTATTACCCTGAAAGAAATTCTGAACTTATCTTAAGAGAGGTTTTTTCACTGTCCGATTTCAGTCGAAAAGAAGTTCACAATTGCTTAGCCAACTTATTGTAACCAAATTCATATTTTCCTTCAATGTGTCTTGAATGCATGGTGCATGTATGCAAATAGCGCATCGCGTGTATCCCCCGGGAATGCTCGGCGCATGCGGTGCATGCAGACGTTTCGTCTCTAACGCGCCCTGGGGGACGATTCTGGCTGCACTTACTATGAATTAGAGATGAAATATAAAGCATGTTTAATACATGCATGCATATAGGTACACACTATGTATCGAAAGGTTTCTCAAGGCTTTTGAGACTTTGTAAAAGTTAGCAATGCAATAGCACTCCCTGTGTCATATATAGTGGAACCACTCCCTGGCGACCTTTACTAAAGAGGACTTCTGGACGCAGGGAGTCGTCTTTCGGAAGTTTCGAGGACGGCTACCAGCTGACTCTACGCGCCGCACGTAGAAATATTGTAAAAAAATGTGATTTTTTTTTATATTGTATGTATGTTAGACTGTAAGGTGTTTATTATATGGGCCAATAACATATATGTTAATGTGTCTTGTTGCCTGAAATAAATGAATCATTATTATAAAACATTGCGAACTCATGACCCCTATTGAACCCACGCCATTGATTACAAACTGCAGACTGAACTAAATATAAGCATCCGCCTTCCGAACGGGAATTCATACTTGTGATTTTTTCTGGAACTCATCTGTGGGGAAAACATCATGAGGAAATCTACACATGTCAGGTTTTTTTAAAAGTATGGATTTTGTTGGACTGGGGACCCAGTTGTTTCATTTTTTTATAGATGCACAGTATATTGGCTCTCCTCGGCCTGATGGTAAGCAAGAGATGAGCCCAAGTTGCAATTACAACGGAAACGATGTCAAGGCATCACCTCCGATGGCACCGCCATACTGGCCCGCAAAAAGCTTCTTCACGCTTCGTTTGAAGGAATCCATATTGTAGGAAAGGGGAAATACATGCGCCGGCAACGAGTTCCATTTCTTGATGGTGCGGCAGAAATAAGAACTTCCAAATTTTTTAGTCCGTGATGGGATGTTTTCCACCGTTAAACGGTGACAGCGTTGTCCGACGCGTGTACTTCTGTGACGGAATAGGGCATGTAGGATGAGCGAGAAAAGCTCTTCAGAGCATTCACCATGATATAGACGATAAAAGACGCTAAGTGACCCGATGACTCGGTAAGCGTAGTGTAGGACGCCCTGCGACAAGATGGGATGATGACATTCGAAGGCTGGCTGGTGTGGGCTGGATGAGAGTGGCCGAAAATCGGGAGCAATGGCGTGCATTAGGGGAGACCTATGCCCAGCAGTGGACGAGTGTGGGTTGCTGATGATGATGACCCGATGTCTCTGCGTAGTTGAAGAGGTTCGAGGGAATTGGTGACCTCTTCGTCACCTATAATACATACAGCCCGTACGCACATTATGATTCTAAACATATAATCATTTTTGTGGGGGGACCACACTTTTGTGATGATGAGAGGGTTTCAGGGATGATAAATCAAACCGCTCCGTTCGAGTGCTGCTGCTACACTGATTTATTCTTTAAAACTATGACACTGTACAAAGAATGATGCGTTGAAAAAAACAACTCGCGGCGACGCCGACAAATAAAGGCACCGCCACACATGCATGATTGATACGCTTAAGGCGTCCCTACATAATAATATGTTACACAAATGTACGATGGCTCGTACAATTTTCACTTGTCTGAAAGTTGCAAAAGTCAGACAGCAGTCACTAATTTTGTAGATTCACGTAATCATTGTTATTAACCTACGTGAATTATCAATAATTAGGTTCAATTACAGATTTTTTTTTGTTATGTGATAGGTGGCAGACGAGCGGATATAACGGATCGCCTGATGGTAAGCGATTGCCGCCGCCCATGGACACCCGCGTTACCAGTGGAGTCACAAGTGCTCTGGCAACCTTTTAACCCACCTTTCCCCTGGATTGAGCCTCCGGTACCCTCCCTCACGCAGACCCCTTACCAGAAAAAAAAATGCTTTACAAAGCATTTGGACTAAACTGGGAATAAAACTTGGAGATTATGATGATGATAATCGTTTTTTTTTAGACTCATTATTTGGGCTTCCTTAAAGTTTAAGCACTTTTATGAAGGATTAAAAACGGTATCAGTTATGCTGATTGAATTTTTATTGAAAGGAATATAAGAAATCGTAGTCCATAAAAATGTGTTCAATGCGTCTCTTACACCGAAACACTTTATAATAAAAAGTAACAGGCCATAATATATTAAAAATTGTAGTTCCGTCTTGCTTTTAATCACTTAAGAAGTAAATCCTCCTCGTATTACCTAAGTGAGCCACGTCTAATGCTCTCTAAACCAAGCAAACAAAGCAGGTCTTAATCAAAATATCAACATTGTAAAGAACAACTAAACTCTGAAAAGAACAAAGTTGCAAACATGTACCGAGATGTTCGAAGTACCCCCTCTCCCCTCCCTCTCTTATAGTAAACAGCATCTACCGAAGCGGGTAATGAACAAATGTTTTCGCCAGTTTACAATCGCATTTCGAAGCGCGGTCATTTTTCATCATAAAATCCCTAGGAACAAGCGTGGAGGGGAGTTTTTATTGTGGCCCCAACAAACGGATGACAGCCAAAGTTTGACTGCTCTTTATAGAGCTAGGCCTTTGAGGCGGCTGCCTAGCCGTGGAATAGGGTAATTGGAAAAAAATACTTTTTGCTCACATGAGGCGATTGTGATACATACTTTTTAACTTGCACTATTTTTTTACTATTGGGAATATAATATTCCCATACACGCGTGGAATTTGGTTTACCTATGCTACTCTCCATCTCTTTAACTATCTCTTATTAAAAAAATCTGCGAAAAAAAACCGCCTTCAAAAACCACGAACTTAACGACTTCGGTAAAATCTTTTCTCGAGTGTACTGTTATAAAATGTTATTTGAAGTGTATAAAGTGATAAAAATAATTTGAAATAATAATAATTAAAGTAAGAATAATTTAAGTTTTTGAAGGCGGTTTTTTTTCGCAGGATTTTTTTTCAAGCTTTTTAATGAGACACTAAAAAGACCTTTTTAAAATTTGAGGGTTCTCATTTTTTTAGCAGCCCCTCCCTCCCTCCCTCCCTCCCTTCCCCCTTCCACCCCCGCTAAATAACTAACAAAGTAATTGTTATCCTTTTCCTTTTAAACGTTCTATTCAAGCATGAGCACGTCACTTCTAGATTTTTCAAAGCAATCTGCATACTCCTACCATTAGCGAAATGGTAAGGGTAAATATTACCAGAAAACCTGCAGGTGTCGAATAGTTTCTCAAATTGTAAATACCTAGATTTGTTGACAAATGTTTCTTAGTATAGATGTAATTGGTCTGGTTTCCCTCTTTAAGGATGGCGAAGGTCTGACGGTAGTTAATTCGTTGTAATTAGCAGACCCACCAAATCCTAAATTTTGGTCCAATTGCAACCCGCACTAAATCACTCACCCCAAATCTAAAGAACTCGAGTTTGGACTCAATCAGAAACGACGTGCAAGGGTGCACCCTGGACAAACATTCGTGTGTGAACACTTGTATTTGTTCAGTGCCTGGATGTAATATAGGTATTTACGTATATATTTGTAATTCCGCTGTTGTCTAGTAACACAAGTGCTTAAACTACTTTATTTTATTCGGATATCCAACAGATAAACCATAAGAATATATAACAGAACATGATACATATTTTAAAAACAGGATATCACAACATAAATTTTATGACTGACATCTAATTATAGGTATAAGAAGATTTAAAAAAAATTATAAAAAAAGAAGTTTAGTACGGAATCAGATCAATGTATGAGATGTTGTAAGAATTGTTTGATTGTTTATACATCATGATTTTTAACCGTCTTACTCGCTTACCTCCCTATACTAATAAAAACAAATATTTTCCCCAAGGAACATAAGGCCTAATCTCTAAAAAATATTCGCCTACCGATACAAATTGCACCAATCAGATGATCAGTTTTGTATGGAAAGGTGATTTTTTTTCTGAGACTCTGAGAGGTGTATGACAAACTACTGATACAAATTGCACCAATCATCTGATCAGTTTTGTATGGAAAGGTGTTTTTTTTTCTGAGACTCTGAGAGGTATATGCTGACAAATACAGTCTTCCCCATTACACCAGCCGCCCCACTCTCCTGGGGCATTCCATTTTATTTAAAGAAGCGGACCAAGTCGCTCGGCCACGCGTAAACATTCGCTCGAAAGGTTTATTGATGTTGTGACCGCGTTGGTTTTACAGCTGCACCCTGCCTACGGATTTACGGAACTAGCCGAGGAAAATTTACAGTGTGGCCGCTGCACCTAGATTGAGAAAGCTGGTTTACGAGGCCCTTAAATTAGAAGTGACGGCCGTAGAGAATAAGTGCTTCAGGGAAGGTTGGGTTTCGACATAATACAAGCTTAAGATTTTGTTTGTCGCAGATGAAGACTCTTTATTAGAGATAGGCCTAGTACTGGGTTACCTACTCCGCACTCGGTGTACTCGGCAGTTTATTGAAACTCGATAATAGGCCAAGTAACTCGGTACCAATTTTTCTTTTGTAGAGACACAATATATTGGCTCTCCTCAGCCTGATGGTAAAAAAAAAAATCATTTATTTCAGGCTTTGCCCATATCAATATTAAAAACTATGTTAGTAGAACCACAACCAATTAGTTTAGGTATCTGGCGCGCGCTGCGACCCAGGGCAAACGCACATGCACTTGGATCCAGTGCCGCGGAAAGGGGCTGTCCGGCTTCTGGCTGACCACGCTCAGGATGGTGTTGGGGCTCCCGCGCGTGCGGCGCATCAGCGACCACGGTGTGGAAGCCGTCAGTGTGCGCGTGTGCAAACATCGCAGATGCACTACAGTAGCGCGGGAGCCCCACCAGCACCCTGAACGCATTATTATATTGGACTGGTAAGCAAGAGGAGACCCAGATAGTTTAATCGTACTAGGGTGATTCTTCGTGATCTGAACTGCCGTATCGTGCTGTCTAATTCACATGGACCTAAGAGATGTTTTTAGGGTAGGAAGTTTTACTAGAATATGGGTAAATAAATATAAATAATATAAATAAATTTTATTTACTTTCTCTCATCACAAAGTAGGAAACATGCGTACTAAAATACAAGTCTTATACTAGTAGTCTTAGCCTAATTCCTATCACTTGCGAGAGACTGGTGCCTGAAGTAGGTTTCAAAGAAACCTGTGACACAGGTCGCCAGGCCCCCTACAAATTGACAGTTAGAGCAAATAAGTTCTTATGAAGTTTACATAAGTGGACCTTTATGTATATTACAGCGCAGTTACAAGAATAATGTGAGGGGATGAAGGCAAAAGAAAAAGGTGAGAATAAATACAAAGAAGAAAAAAATTTAACAATAATACGTAGCCTAAAGAAAATTTAGCCATAATTCCATCCATGCACATGGTCTGGCGTAAGGCTATGAAATGTTTATTTATAATGTACGATGATTGCAGATTGTGTTTGTGGTAATATGAGTACTGATTTAAATTAAAATACTTAGTTCTTATTTCTAAGTAAACTTTTAAGTTTAAAATCTGAGCAGTGTTTTTGCACATGTGAGTGGGATAGGATGGACCGGAGTAACACTGTCCTGAAGAGTCACCCACTATTAGAGCAAGTGAGTTTACCTTAGTAAGTTAATATCGCATGTCTAGACTATTTAATTGAGCACTCAACATTATGAACTCTGTAGATAACTTTTTGGCCTAAGATTTAAATGTGAATTGTCTTATTTTGTAAATACTTTATTATGTCAAAGGCTGTTGTTGTTCCTTAAGTTGTTGAGTAAAGGATACTATAAAATTGTAGACTACCTAAATGATAAGTATTCATGGACATAATGACCTCCATTCCTGCACACTTGTAGCATTTTCATATATATTAACGGAAATTATTAATGTTATATAATTACTCATTTTTAATAAATTAGGCTTAGCAGCATTTATTACTGTATAAAAATTGATTTATATTGATCATCATCATCATCAGCCCATTTCAATCCCCACTGCTGAGGCACGGGCCTCCCTCAATCACATGAGGGGTAATTGCCATACTCACCACGCTTGGCGGACGGGTTGGCGAGGGTTTTGATATGAATGCAGAGTTTTCCTTCTCTGGGTGCTGATGATCATGCCAGCAGCTTTACCTTAGTCGCCTTTTACGACACCTCGGTAAGAGTAAGGGTAGCCTATTCTACTCTGCCGGGGACCACACAGCACGGCGGCACAAAAGCTGTTGTTGTTCCTTAATAAATAAAATAAAAATAGATAGATTTTAAAAATCAGAGGAGAATACCCCGTATAGAAGGCGCGTTATTATGTTTTGAACTTTCAGGATCACTAACGTTAGAATAGTTTTATTAATGGTTACGGTGTAACCATGACGTTTTCAGCAGTGCTAAAATATCAGAAACTCAAACAAGTTATAAAGGTTGGCAGCGCACTAGTGACTCCATTGGGGTTGCGGGTGTCCATGGGTGGCGGCAATCGCTTACCATCAGGTGATTCGTCTGCTTGTCTGCCACCTATGACATAAAAAAAGCAGTGAATTGGTAATGGGGTAAAGAATTTATTAAATTAAATTGGCGACATTGTTGAAATCTGGTATATGGATAATATTCAAATGTTACAATTATTTTATTAATGTAAGCATACAATTGTGTGTCTTCTAACTCCTAGATTAAACATTACAAGACTTAGTATGCTTGTTTTACGAGCTGCCCGTGAGAATTAGACAATATTCGCCTACACGGCACTACGTTGGTACGGGACGATACTGCCTTAATCTCATGAGATTAGGCTAAACACACATGGAACGGTTTTCTACCGCGTAGCGCCAGACTAAATGAAAACTGTCGCGTATGGAAAATCAGCTAAATATCGGACTATAGGACTAAAGTCCTCATCATCATCATCATTTCAGCTAATCCTGGATATGAGTCACGAAACCATGGCCTAATGTTCTCCACATAGATCAGTCGTCTGCTCGTCTGTCCTCTCCTTCATCTTAGCGTGTATTCCCAATTCTTTTTTATACTACGTCGGTGGCAAGAAAGCGTGCAGTTCGCCAGATGGTAAGCGATTACCGCAGCCTATGGACGTTTGCAACTCCAAAGGACCTGCAAACGCGCTGCCAACCCCTTAAAAACCTTACCACTCCTTTTTTGAAGAACCTCATGCTGTATTCCCCCGGGAAAACCTCTGATGGCAGCTCATTCCACAACCGGAGCTTTCGCGGGATGACATTCCTCTGGAACCGTACTGTGCGAGACCATTTGGGTTCTAATGTGTGAGAGTGGGTTGTTTGTGGAGTTGGGGCGGAAAGGTCCTCGAGTGGAAGCCACGTACAGGAACTCGCAGCCGTGGCAGGCCTCCTACAAGGTGGACCGACGATCTGGTGAAGATCGCGGGAATCCATTGGATGCGGGAGGCACAGGACCGATCTGTGTGGAGAACATTGGGGGAGGCCTATGTCCAGCAGTGGACGTCAATTGGCTGAAATGATGATGATGATGATGATGTGTGAGAGTGGACGCTCTGACGGCGGTGGATGGTGCGATGGTAAAATGCCAAATGGTGTTAAAGTTGCGTTCATAGCTGTCGCTTTAGAGCCTAGTCCGATTTGGGGGGTCGGGGATCTTCGCATTTTCTTAACGAGAGTAACTGCCTTTGTTGCCCCCTATTTCAATAAAAAAAACTTTATGAATATACTAAAGCTGTTTTACGCTTCACGTCGCTCGCGACGGTAGTCGATCGTTAGTATAATCTGTGCCTGATTCCTCCTCCTAAGTAAGTCACTCTTGACTGAGTGGTTCTGGTTGAAGATCTTGCATTTTTATGTTCTGATTAGTGCTAATAAATAAGGTATCTGACAGTCAGTGGAACTCGAACCCACGATCTTTTGCTAACCGGACAATTGCTTTACCGACTAAGCTCCCAGAGACCTTGGTATGTCGACGAATATTGTAAGTGCTTTTTGCTTCACCGTGAGCCGAAAACTCTTTAAATGCATTATTTCATCATCATCAGCCCATTTAAGTCCCCACTGCTGGGGCACGGGCCTCCCTCAATCACATAAGGGGTAATTGCCATACTCACCACGCTTGGCAGACGGGTTGGCGAGGGTTTTGATATAAATGCAGAGTTTTCCTTCTCTGGGTGCTGATGATCATGCCAGCAGCTTTACCTTAGTCGCCTTTTACGACACCTCGGTAAGAGTGAGGGTGGCCTATTCTACTCTGCCGGGACCACACGGCTACCGGGACCACACGGCTAAGTGCATTATTTACTTACGTAAGAATAAATAAAAAAATGCTATACCTAAAAAATCATATTAAGGTATCTGACAGCAAAACTCTTCGGTCTCAAAACATTTCTCATCAATTTATATTGAAAATTAAAATAAAAACACATGACTATTCCACGAAGCAACGAACGCGGGAGAAAACCGCTCCGTGAGATTCAGCTCATGCTGCGCTGTATTAGTATGGGACTGTCAAGTTTTAATTAAAAGTAATGAGTCACAATTTCCACGTGAGCATATAAGACAACTCACTTCATTTCGGAACATTATTTCCATTTTATAACAGTAGATGGCGCAATCATTTTGTCTTTTTAATCGAATTCAAAAAAAAAGGAAGAGGTTCTCAATTCGACATGTGTACTGATTTAACATAATTATTTTTAGTTGGAAAGTAGATAGTCCAGGATTGGTACCATGATAAAGATACGAGGATCTGATGATGGGATCCTGGAAAAATGTCAAAAAATCAGACACTAAAAGGCTTGAAAAAATATTTTCTGCAAAACAAAACCGCCATCAAAAACCACGAACTAAAAAGTGTAAATTAATATTTTTACACTTTATACACCTCAAATAACATTTTAAAACAGTACATTCAAAAAAAGGTTTTACCGAAGTCGGCACCTCATCCCTGTTGAATAATTGAATGTTGTATTAAATTACAAGATAGTATTTGGCGCCGACTTCGGTAACACCTTTTCTCGAATGTACTGTTATTAAATGTTATGAGGTGTATAAAGTGTAAAAAATATTATTTTACACTTTTTAGTTCGTAATTTTTGAAGGCGGTTTTTCTTGCAGATTTTTTTGTATCTTTTTTTAAAACTGCACCAGTATTTACAACTGATTGTAAAATATAGAGCCACAATCTCTGCTGGTGATGACATTTTTTTCCCTTATCTATTATGGGGGCCATTAGTCCTGCGAAATTAAGCCTCGCTCGGTGATAATAAGAGTACGTGCTTGTTTTTATTTTTCTTTTTACTTAATTTTAGTTAAGCTTTAGGTTACAATTATTACACCGGGTTCGATCCCCGCACAGTACAAACATTTGTGTGCATCAACATGTTTGTTTGTGTTGGTCTGGGTGTTTTCTATGTATTAAAAGTATGCATTTACAAAATTTATATATTTATTTATTTAAGGACAGCCAACAAAACATACATTATTACACGGTAGAAGGAAAAACTAACATATACATTCCAAGATGCTGTCTTAATTAAAGGCTACCACGACATGCTTATAATATAATCAATTTTAAATTAGAAACACAAAAAGAAGAGTAGGAAAAGTCAGAAGCAGACTCATCTCTTTCCAGCAAGAAAGTGACATCGTGTAAAACCATATGTTCCATTACAAAATGTGCAATGGAACATATAGCTCCACTGTTACAATTAAAAGAACAACAATTTAAAGATTTACTCTTCTAATAATAAGGAAGACATGTGTTTATGCAATGCTGATTTGAATCTACGTTGTAAATACGACAAATCAATATCAATTTGAGATGACCGTATTAGTTTACTGAACTGTGATTGAACCCTATCAACGGAAGAAAAAAGAAAAGTATTATATGTATATATTTGTAATCCCACTGTTGATTCTGATATCCGTAACACAGGTGCTTGAGCTACCTATCTCGGAGTCAGATCAATTTATGTGATGTTGTGAAATATTTATTTATTATTATTTATTGTTGTAATTTTCGTGCTTCTTCTTTTCTATGCTATTTATAAAGAAGTAAATCTTACAGACAGCGGCATCACATAAGCGTTGCAGCGTTATAATATTAACTACTTACAACAAAGGCCTAGCATGTCCATCGTGAATACAGTCCAATCTGACCTAACGAGCTAGAAAGAGCCTGACTATGTCCGACCCTTTCTGGCCTGGCAACCCTCAATGTGCTTATGCTCTTATCACCGACCGAGGCTTAATTTCGCAGGACTAATGGGCCCTATAAAAGCTGTAAGGAACTATATAACTTCTGTAGGTTTGTAAGACGGTGCGGAAGATTGGCATATTCTTCTATGTTTGTGATGCCCAAAAATGTTGTTCTGCCATAATATCAGGGTGTATCTGTGTACATCTACATCCCTTTAACCACGTCGCCCCTTTAGAATTAAAGACCTAATCCAAATCGAACAGACAGACAATGAAGATTGAAGACCTAACTAATTGAAGAAAATCACACTGGGAACTACGAATATTATAATAAATATGGGAAAACAAGAAAAGCAAGGAGCAAGTGGTCATAGCCCCGGGCTGCCAGTGGTGATGCTCATAATGAAAATCCACCGGCATGAACCTCGCTGAAGTTCTTATCGTCGCTGGAACTGCCTGCAGCACTGTAAGGAGTATTTGAAGGAGCGGTGTCCAGGGATATCCCGGCCCATGGTGTCCAGGGAATAAACCCGGCCCATTTTCGAGCAATGTCCAGGGAAATCCCGGCCCACGGAGTCCAGGGAATAAAATTTTGAATTTTGACTTCTCATAGAAAGGCTTTAAACAAAGGTAAGTAGGTAGGTAAAGGTTGTAATACCTCTGTTGATTATAATATCCATAACATAGGTGCTTGAGCTACCTATCTCGGAATCAGATCAATGTATGTGATGTTGTGAAAGGTAGGTACAAAGCGTTTCTATGACTATAAGTCAAAATCCTAAATTTTTAGATTAGGTCTTTATAATTTTGAAGGTGCGACGTGTTCTACCAACCATTCTGAACAATATTTCGAAATTAGTCGATAATTTTTTCGACTCCCCATACAAAATGACCAAGTCACGTGACCGACTTTGTATGAGTAAATACTATCTGATGGTAGAGAAAGTCCAGTCCATATAAATACTATCTGATGGTGGAGAAAGTCCAGAGGAAATATGCCCGCTGGTTATATAAAAAAAGATACGGATTCTACCCTTTTTTGTATCCGTCCGCCTTTGTGTTAGGTATGGTAGACTTGGATACCCTGAAACTAAGAAGAGTCTTACAGCTCGTCTCATACTACATGGCCATTTTAAGAAATAAACTAGATAGCGCAATGATACTTGCCGAGTTTAAACTTCTAGCTCCCAAACGACTGAGCTGGGGCGAGGAGGGGACTGTGGCGCCGCGTCGGCCGCCGCGCCTTCTGCAGCGACCCACTGTGCGTACCACATATGCTGGGCATGCACCCACTAATCGCGCTTTACGTTTTATAGGGGATATGCTCGCTCATGACTTCAGTATTGACTTATTCGCCGACCATCTTAATACTTTACTAATCAAAGCAATTAGCTATGCTTCCAGTAAATATAATTAAATTGTTTATGTACCAATTCTGACATCTTAAATTGAAATTTTATTCGTATGTATTAATCATGTAATTGTTTTCTGTATTTTCTATGTATTATTCTTATATGTAATTTATTCGGTTTTGACATTTGTATACATTTTAATTTCACATGACATTTAATTTTTAAATTGATTATATTGTAATAGCATTTTTATTGACATCAAAATTGGGACTGACTATTCTTATAAGCGTTTTGGATGTTGACATCTGTTAGTTTGTAAGAAACAATTGTATTTAATAAATAAATGAGAAGTTGAAATTTTTTATGCGAATTTCCAAAAATCATAGAGCAAATGTTGTTTAGAATGGTTGATAGAACACGAGGTTAAAGGGATGTAAATGTTCACAGAGACATCCTGTATGTTCTTTTAATGTCTTTATTATTTTTATCGTTTGACCATAATCGCATCTGATGGAAAATGACGATGAGGTTTATGCAAGATGTTATGCGTTTGTCTTTTAATTGCCTGTTCATTCTTGTCAGAATGTTTTCAAATAACTCTATGTTTTATGTATACGGGAATACAGACCACGCGGCAAACACCATCACGACCCACTTAATTCATTTTATCGTATTTGTTATTAACCACCTCGAGCCTATGGGATCTTTTATACTCTTCTATTTTTTGTATTTTTAATTACGAAAAATCAACAAGTGGAAGTGCATATAATTTCTGGTAATCGGTATTTAAATCATAATCACGCCGTGTGGTCCCAGCAGAGTAGAATTGGCCATCCTCACTGGTACCGAGGTGTCGTAAAAGGCGACTAAGGTAAAGCTGCTGGCATTATCATCAGCACCCAGAGAAGAAAAACTCGGCATTTATATCAAAACCCTCGCCAACCCGTCTGCCAAGCGTGGTGACTATGGCTATTACCCCTCATGTGATTGAGGGAGGCTCGTGCCCCAGCAGTGGGGACTTAAATGGGCTGACGATGTACGATGAAATCGTAATCATATTTATTTTCAAGACACTATCCCCCTTATTACAAATCGCGAACTATGGATAGTCCCGTTGCAAAATTAATGCCAGCCCTTTTTTACATTACGTGTTGGAACGGGATGACATGAGCTTTAAGTACGGTAATAACTTTAGATCGCGATGTCAAGTAGCTACATACACATCTTGCAATTAGTCACATTCACATGAAAAGAGGTGTAATGGTTTCCGCTTCTTCTTTCTCTATGTATATCACTTAATTGCTTTTCCGGTTGTAATGACGGCATTTAATAGTTTTAACCGTGGGAGAGCCACACTTCGGCATGAAACGGCTGGCTCGACCGGAGTGACACCACAGCCTAACAGAAAACTAGCGTGAAGCAGCACTGTGCTGTGTTTCGCTGCGTGAGTGAACCCTCAATCCGGGGAACCGGAGGCCCAATCCGGGGTAAAAGGGAGTTTAAATGTTGGCAGCGCACTTTTTACTCCACTGGTGTCGCGCGCTTACCATCAGGCGATCCGTTTGCTCGTCTGCCACCTATCACATAAAAAAAATGTAAGCTTATAAAGACATCAATTTCCTTTTCATCACATTTTTCCAACTCGTTACATAAAAGAATTCATTATTTTATAATTAAACTTCTACAATTAGGAGTAGAGACTTTGAGTTTTATGAATAATTTGAACGAAAATGTCGCCGAGTATGTGTTAGCTAATTAAAATAAAATAATGTTGTTATACTCGTAGCATAACTTATTATGAAGTATTACGTCCCGTGTGGATGAAAGTATATGCTCGTATTTGAAGAAGAAATTTCATAATAATTCGGGGTTCGTCAAAGCTAACTAAATTCGCAGACGCTTAGAAAGGTCATCAGAGGTTACGTAGCAATGTAATGTTAATTTATTATGAAATTTTTTTAAAAAATGCAAGCTTTTTAGTGTCTCAATTTGGCAAAAAAATGAGACACTAAAAAGACCTTTTTAAAATTTGAGGGTTCTCATTTTTTGGCCTCCGGTACTCTCACTCACGCTCTAAGTAGATTAATATGACCATGGGAGAGGCCACTCTTTGGCAGGAATGGGCTGGCTCGACCGGAGAGATACCACGGCCTCACAGAAAACTAGCGTGAAGCAGCAGTATGCTGAGTTTCGCTGCGTGAGTGAGGGTACCGGAGGTCCAATCCGGGGGAAAGGGGTTAAAGGTCGGCAGCGTACTTGTGACTCCACTAGTGTTGCGGGTGTCCATGGGCGACGGCAATAGGTTACCACCAGGTGATCAGACTGCTGGTCTGCCACCTATCACATAAAAAAAATCGTAAGGCTTTTAATAAATTTCCAACGAAATAGAAGTATGTAGTCTATAATGTATCAATACGGGGATTAACACGATATTTATTATGTGAAACAACATTGTGTACTCACATATTTGGCTCGACGTTTCGGCTACGTTACAGCAGCCGTGGTCACGAGCGGATTGGACCGTGTTGTTTCACATAATAAATATCGTGTTAATCCCCGTATTGATACATTATAGTTATAATGCAACGCGAAAATCTAAAAAACTATAGAAGTATGTATATAGGTACATACATACTTCTATAGTTTTTTACAGCACTGCTAGAGAGCAGTGCTGCCAAATCTAGAGAGACGTGTTGCCAATTTTTAGGGACATTTCAATAAAGGCTCTATCTAAACTCACTATACTCTCTCCGCTTTATCATGATATAAATAAATAAATAAATATTTCACAACATCACATACATTGATCTGACTCCGAGATAGGTAGCTCAGAGGCCAGATTGGACTGTATTCACGATGGACATGCTAGGCCTTTGTTGTAAGTAGTTAATATTATAACGCTGCAACGCTTATGCGATGCCGCTGTCTGTAAGATTTACTTCTTTATAAATAGCATAGAAAAGAAGAAGCACGAAAATTACAACAATAAATAATAATTAATAAATATTTCACATCACATAAATTGATCTGACTCCGAGATAGGTAGCTCAAGCACCTGTGTTACGGATATCAGAATCAACAGTGGGATTATACATATTTTCTTTTGTAAATACGTACTTATAATACATAGCAAACACCCAGACCAATACAAACAAACATGTTCATGCACACAAATGTTTGTACTGTGCTGGGATCGAACCCGCAACCCTTGTATCAGAGGCAGCGTTCGCTACCACTGTTCCAATCGGGTCGTCGGGTCGATATCGGTGACGGGAGGACAGAGTTATACATGAGTCACACGTTAGAAAGAGACTAACGTGATAATGCATAGATTTTAAGGAGTATACAAACAATGTCATACTTTTTCTTTAGCTCAAATTTGATTGCTTTGAATGTGTTATTTGTAACTTAAATTATCTTCAAACCACCTTTGCGTGGCGCTATATTCTCATCATTGATCCTTTAATAATATTTTTTACGTTGTAAACTTTTTTTCATGTGATAAGTGGCAGACGAGCAGACGGATCATCTGATGGCAAGCGATTGCCGCCGCCCACGGATACCCGCGACACCATTGGAGTCACAAGTGCGCTGTCAACCTTTAAACCCCCTTTCCCCGGGTTAGGCCCCCGGTACCTCACTCACGCAGCGAAAGACAGAACAGTGCTGCTTCACGCCGGTTTTCTATAAGACCTTGGTATCACTCCGGTCGAGCCGGCCCATTCATACCGAAGCGTGGCTCTCCCTCGGTTACGGTTGTAAATTGTCTACAAATTATTCAAATGTTCTTTTGATTTGAAAATAAATACAATGATTTTTCATCAGACTAATTTTAGATACCTTTGCCGGACTTAGACTCACCCCACTCCATATTAAAAATATTAAATAAAGTTTTTAATACCCAGGGATCCTTTACCAACCGATTTTTTTATAATCTAAACATTTAACCGAACGAAAACTCCAGTTATTCCAAACTCGACATAAAGATAAAAATAAGCGCACCGATCAGCGTTACATTGAGAAAGTCAACATATTAATATTCTACCGATGAATTCGTTGCGCGCGAGGGAATCCAATTTTAAATTCTTATTTAAACAACCCTCCCTCTTGTGGCGAAAATTAGTTGCGACCGTTCGCAAGTCTTGCAAAAAAAGTTAAGGGTTGAAAATTATATGTATCAGTTGCTAAAAAATTGTGACATAAACGTGGCTGGGGTGCTAGGAAACATTTTTTATTTTTAAATTATCTTCATCATTTCAGCCAATAGACATCTACTGCTGGACAAAGGCCTCCCCCAATATTCTCCACACAGATCGCACCTGTGCCGCCCGCATCTAACGGATTCCCGCAACCTGTAATTTTTAATTGTGTCCAAATTAATATTTATTCTTTCTTCTTTTCTCTCTTTCTTTCTTTCAATAGAAAATAAGTTTTCTTTGTAATTTTTACTAATTCAATTTTTTTAAAACAAAAAGACGCTTCCTTAATTTGACTACTTATATAATATTAAGTATTTCTTTACATCTCTCTCTCTCTCTCTCTTTTCAGTCGGTCTCTCTTTTCACTCACTGCTGAGAATCGTGACTCCGTTTAATTCCGTCAGCCAGTTGTCTCCATCGGTCCCGTTCTGTAGCTTGGAAAAGTGCTTCACTAACAGGTATATTTAGTTCTTCTGCTATTTACCTTACATCTATAGTTTGTTTTTTCTAATCCAATTTCATCATCATCAGCCCATTTAACTCCCCACTGCTGGGGCACGGGCCTCCCTCAATCACATGAGGGGTAATTGCCATACTCACCATGCTTGGCAGACGGGTTGGCGAGGGTTTTGATATAAATGCAGAGTTTTCCTTCTCTGGGTGCTGATGATCATGCCAGCAGCTTTACCTTAGTCGCCTTTTACGACACCTCGGTAAGAGTGAGGGTGGCCTATTCTACTCTGCTGGGAACCACACGGCAAATCCAATTTATTTAAGGCGAAAATTATAAAAATGTAGTTGAACGTTTATCTCAGCCTAATAATATTCGGCTCAGAACTCGGCCATTGTACCAACGATTACTCACTACCTCCACGGCTCACTCCAGAATTCAATTTTAAATTCTTATTTAAACAGCTCCTTCGAAAATGAGTCCAGACATTTGCACGTTTCCCGGAGCATGCTTAAATGCGAGCCCAAATGTAATTACTTGACGGGACTTAGGCGTCCCCCTCGAAACCCCTTGATTTAATCAATCAAATTCACTGATTCGAAGAGTGTGACGAAAAGTCGATTATTCGAAAAATTTCGGGATCCCATTAAGGTTGTTTAAGAGGTGCGGGTGATGGGATCCGAGTTTCGCAAGTCATCATCAGTTGCCTGTCGAGTTTGTTTTGAATGAGGGGGTTTGGAAATGGGCTTAACGGTGCGTGCATGCAAAGCCTATTTTTAATTTCTGAATCTTTTTCATTCGTTACAGTGGGTTTCTACGTAGATGATAAATGACATACTGTACTGAGTCCAGATAATATTAAACCAGAATCTACAACCCTTACTTTTTAGAAAGCTGCATTGGCGGATGTTGTGTGTCTCTATCTGTGAACCGGTAACCTCAACATTGCGTGAGGCTGATATGGAATTTTTGATGGTAAAACATAGCCATGTAATGGGTTATGTACCTACATAAAACATTTTTTACTGTGATATTACTTACATTTGTGTGTTGTTAGATACTAACTAGATCCATCAGCGGAATATACATTATTTACGTTTATCAGTGCGTGTCGGTTCAGTTTCTATTCACTTTGTTGCGTAATGAACCATTAGCTTTAAGTTTCTGTCCCCTCGGAAAAATTAAATGTACATTAAAGCGCACTTTATACTGTGGTATAACTGAGAAGAAAATACTTCTTAATCCTCAACTCCCGTCTCTCGCAGTGTTAAAGAGCGTTTATATGAAATAAAGCATGAATATCTCCACTCGTTTGTGAATAATACCCAGGGAGGCGTGACGTGTCCAGGACAGGGTAGCACTTAGTACGCTAGGGGATACTAATGAATATTTTATTATTTTTATTTTATGTATGGATAATGTGAAGTCATGGAGTCCCAAAAAATGCTGGCAGCCTACGTCGCGTGGTTTGAAGACTATGCACACATACATCCGCGCGTATTGTGATCTCGCCATAGTTCGGCGTTACAGGGACATACTATATATGGAACGTGTGCAGAAGAGAAATCATATGTACAATATACTGCGTAGGTGGCAAAACCTCTTTTATTTAGATTTACCCATGATCAACATTTATTATAAAAAATAAAAACTATTTACAAATCAAAGTTATAGCAATAAAGATATATTATATTGATTATTATCAGGTGGTTCGAATTAATGAAAGCGTTTTGGTACGCGAAAAATTGATTTACGCCAAAAGTGGCCACTTTTGGCGTGAATAAATTTTTCGCGTACGCATTTGTGCATAGTTATTAAATAAATAGTATAAGTGTTTGGCCGTGTGGTCCCCGGCAGAGTAAAATAGGCCACCCTCACTCTTACCGAGGTGTCGTAAAAGGCGACTAAGGTAAAGCTGCTGGCATGATCATCAGCACCCAGAGAAGGAAAACTCTGCATTTATATCAAAACCCTCGCCAACCCGTCTGCCAAGCGTGGTGAGTATGGCAATTACCCCTCATCTGATTGAGGGAGACCCGTGCCCCAGCAGTGGGGACTTAAATGGGCTGATGATGATGATGATGATGATGATGATAAGTGTTTGCCGAGAGGTTACACCCCGATATTGTTTAAAATAGATCCGGTTTAGTAGCTAAAAATTAACATCATTTTGCGTCGGTAGTCTGCCCTACCCGTCACCTTAAGCGTACTAGTACAGCCCTGTCTATAAAGACGGTATTATTCAAATGCGAAAAACAAATAGTATCTAAGCCTCATACAAATAGGCGGATGTTTTGCGACTTTTTTTTGTATTTCCGCGCCTTTGTCCACTCGACAGTCGAGCAGTCGAGTCTCAGTGATCGTTTTTTAAAGGAGGAGTTATGTGTTTTGTGCTGACGTGAGTATTGTGCAGCTAAAGTGACTAGATAATTTATGCCATAAGAGAAATTATGACAGCAAGTGTTTTTATTGTGCAGGCTTTAATTTCTACAAAGATTTATTGGGACAATGGTAGTGAACGCTGCCTCTGATACATGGGTTGCGGGTTCGATCCCCGCACAGTACAAACATTTGTGTGCATGAACATGTTTGTTTGTATTGGTCTGGGTGTTTGCTATGTATTATTATAAGTATGTATTTACAAAAGAAAAGTATTATATGTATATATTTGTAATCCCACTGTTGATTCTGATATCCGTCACACAGGTGCTTGAGCTACCTATCTCGGAGTCAGATCAATGTATGTGAGATTGTTTAAAAAAAATAAAAAAAAATAATAAAAATATTTCTTTCTCGTTTTCCGTCTTTAAATACAAATACCTACAATACATCTAGTATCAGCCTACTGTCTGTACTGTACTACTGCAGGGCAAAGGCCTCCATCATAGAAATCATGTCATCGCTACTATGATGGGATTAGGCTTAATCACTACGCTTGCCTAATGCGGATTGGTGAACACAAACCGGTGCAATGTTCGAAAAATTCGAAACATACTTTTTGCTCAACCCGGGAATCGAACGCGATGTAGGCTCTCCCATGACATGCTGAGTGATGATGACACATCACTACTGAGCCGTGATAATCATCAGCGTCCTTGTGCTGTGTATCCCCGAGTGACTAAGTGTACTGGGAGGCCCTACCCCTGGGAGGAAGGGAAGCATAAATGTTTTCAGCGCACTTGTGACTCCACTGGTGTTGCCTGTGCCAATAGGCGGCGGCTATCACGTACCTTCAGGTGACCCGTCTGCTTGTCTGCCACCTATCACATTAAAAAAACTTCTAAAATCCTGCATAATATTTGGTATAAACAATAAAGCTACCTGTAAATTGTTGAAAATGCTTAACTTATTGTTTTTTTGTAATGAGACTGAAATTGATACCTCATTATCCCTTCGTTTAATTAAACCAACCTGTGGTCGATCTTTTCCGTTCTTTTTTATTTTTCAGAAATTTTACCCATAGGTTTTGGGTGGATTTATTACAATTTTGTAAGCTCCCTTGTTGAGGAAAAGAGCGTTTTTATTTACATTTAGGATTTATTGGTATTAATTAGGATAAATTGGCAACAGCATCTTATCAGTACCTAATTGGTTATTGAGATGTCTTAAGAAAAAAAACCTTGTTTGCAAGCAAAGAAGATAACCATATTTATCAATGCGCTATCATAAATAAATATTTCACAACATCACGTACTTAGCTTTGACACCGAGATAGGTAGGTAGCTCAAGCACCTGTGTTACGGATAACCGAACCTATAGTGAAATTACAAATGTATAAATTTAATACTTTTCTTTTGTAAATTACATACTTATAATACATTCTCTGTGACTCGTTGGCGCAGTTTTTAGTGGGTCGCACTTTAAGGCGACGGCTGCGCAAGAGGTCCCGGGCTCGATCCCCGGGTCGTGCCAAAAATATGTAACTAAGTACTCGTTAAGAAATTCTTAGTGGCTGCCCGGAGTCTGGAAGTTGGCGGTCTTGTACCCCCGTGTCTCGAAAAGCACGTTAAGCCGTTGGCCGATTGGCCGCCGTAGTCGTGATCGGTTGGAGAACATTATAATAATACATAGAAAACAGCCAGACCACATTTTTGGTAGAGTCTGGCGTATAGTATCAGCCTATATACTGTCCCACTGCAGCGCAAAGGCCTCTATCATAGAAATCAAGTTATCGCTACTATGATGGGATTAGGCTTAATCACCACGCTTGCCAAATGCAGATTGGTGATCACAAACCAGAGCTATGTTCAAAAATTCGAAACTTACTTTTTGTTGGACCCGGGAATCGAACCCAGGACCCCGAGATCACGACCCGCTACTTAAACTACTAGACCAACAGGGCGTCATCTAACATAAACCTTAGGACAAAATTAATAAAAGGGAAAATCTTTCATTTCCATTCGTCATCCACTAAGCTATCATCTTCCCCTGTAGGTATAGTCAGCATCAAAATGATCTTGGCTTTCATACCTATTAAAAAATCTGACCATTTGACTAAATCACTTGTAGCACAATAATATCTTCCAACTGAATACGGCTAAGGGGGCTAATCTCAACGAATAGCCACGTACGCAGGATATATTAAAGTGCCCAAGTGTGTGCGCAAACACAAGTGCACCCTCTATTCCTTTACCCTCATATTCCGATGGACCGGTGTCCTGGTGTCATCGTGGCCGACCGGAGATGGATTGGGCGCAGGACCAACAGCTTAACGTGCTTTCCGAGGCACGGGGTACAACAAATACCGCTAACTTCCAGACACCGGGCTAACATGAAACGATTCTTACCGAAATCTTAGGTAAAAAAATTTGACCCGACCCGGGGATCGAATCCGGGACCTCTTGTGTAGCCGTCGCTTCAAGGTGCGACCCACTAACCACTGCGCCCCCGAGGACGTCACACATAATACGTTAGTACAATAAAGTAAGTACCTTACGTCCGTAGCACACCTCCGCCGCAGAACGCACGGCGGACCATACCCACTGCCATGTTGGTTGGATAATGACGAATGTCGTTTATTCTCTAATAATAAAAGAAAATGCACCTTGACTTATACTAACAGACAACTCTGTTGTCTTTTGTCAAATGCTCAGATATTATTGGTAGGTTTGAATGCTGACTCCTCCTTTTGAGCATAGCTTGTGATTTCCAGTTGCGTCCTAAGCTGTCGCTCTGGAGCCAGGGGTAAGCATGTCTCCTCCCCACTCTGGCCATGAGGGAGCGTCGCTGGGGTTTAGTCGGTATGCCTCTGGCTGCCTTCTCGCTAGGAGAAGCCCCCGCCAGAGGAGAGCCCGACATAACCCGCCTGCCCCCCGGCAAGAGGGTATGCATAAGGAGGCATTCCCCAGCGTCATAAAAAACAGGGGTACGCAGACCATAATTCAGGATTTGGCGAATCTGTTAATTTCATGAAGCGACTGCCGTTTGACCTTCGCAACCCTTTACAGGGAAACAAGACTAATTGAATCTTGGTTACACGTTTCAAAAACTTTTCGCAACGTGCAGGTTTCCTCACGATGTTTTCCCTCACCACCGAGCTAATTGTAGAAATAGTTTGATGCTGACTGTACCAGGCAAAACCCTATTTAACCGGTCGGTCTTGCCCTTAACCGTAACTAATGCAATTTACCCTGGCCGATAAACCCAGTGTACTGTGAACGATATAGGGCGTGCTACCTTACATAAACTTTGGGACCTAAAACAGGGCTTATTTGTTTAAGGCTCTATCATTTGGAAGGACAAAGGGCGGGAGTTCACCTTCAGGTAATTAATTAATTTGATTGAGTACGTTTTAGAACCATTTACATTTATGTAGTGTAGTCCTGTTTTTTTTTTTATAATTCTCACAACATCTCATACGTTGAGCTGATTCAGTACTAAGTAGCTTAAGCACTTGTGTTACAGATATCAGACAACAGAGGAACACAAATATATACTTAAATACATATATTACACCCAGACACTGAACAAACACAAGTGTTCATCGCACGAATGTTTGTCCAGGGTGGGGATCGAACCCACGACCTTTGGCGTCAGAGGCAAGGTCATTACCAATCGCGCCATCCGGTCAGTCGTTTATTTTAATGAAATGAGTTAATGTAGCAGAAATTGGAATGATTTTTGGACAAATGCGTTTTTTTTACGTGACACAACTTAAATGCTCTCCTCAGTCTGATAGTAAGCAAAAGAAGAGCTCCGTTGGCACGACCCTATTTCTGAGGGATGCTTCTTCACGCTTCATTTGAAGGAATCCATATTGAAGGAAGGAGGAACTGTTAACTGTTTAAGTGTTGTTATGAGTGGTTTACACAGTGCGAACTGCTGTCAAGGCAGTAGACAGTTACTCGGCTTGCCATGCGAGCTACTTTCTAGCTCGCTCGTGCGAGTAACTGCAGTGCAGCTACTTGGCAGGCTGACTCATACGTTAGCTCTTAAGTACTATGTAAACCTGTCTTTAGTATGTAAAAAAGTTCGCACTTTATTGATGAACGTTCTATAAATCTTTGTTAGCTAAAACGGTGTTGTAGAGCAGTATTGCCATTTACAAACAAAATAAAATTTTTTTTTTTCGAAAAATTAACGAAAACCGTTAAACCGTAACCTAGTTAACAAAGGTTTAACAAACATTTATGAATACGACCCTAATGTAATATTAAACTTTGAATTTTGAAAAAATCGATAAGGTGATCTAATGAAGATTGTAAGGGTTTTGTTGGATGCAGGACAGATCTTGTTGGCTCGTCTGGAAACATTTTATAAGGAAAGATGTGTGGTGTGAGTGCGTATATTATTTTCACTAATACTGATGTAGTAGTGTAGAAAAGATTATTGTAATAAATTTAAGACTAATCTATGCATTTCCAAAGAAGATCAACTTACTATAGTCATCTTTTCTCGAGAATAATTACGTTATTAATTACGTATCCTTTAATGACGTTTTTACCTAGTTCTGTATCCCTAGACATACTTTTTTATGTGACAGGTGGCAGATGAGCAGACGGATCACCTGATGATAAGCGATTGCCGCCACCCATGGACACCCGTGACACCAGTGGAGTCACAAGTGCGCTGTCAACCTTTAAACCCCCCTTTCCCCCAGATTGGGCCTCCGGTACCCTCACTTAGGCGGCGAAATCTTCAAAATCAAATTCACGATTAAATCTTTATTTCCGTCCCTTTAACACATAAAGAGACGCACTGTGCATGTGAAAGGGATGGGCTAAAGATTCGGTTGTGAGCTTGTTTTCAGAGTAGCTCGCATAAAAGTCACTACAATTCCCAGGTAGGTATTTGGAGGTATTAAGTGACAGGTGCGGCACGCCGTGCGGTCCCCGGCAGAGTAAAATAGGCCACCCTGACTCTTACCGAGGTGTCGTAAAAGGCGACTAAGGTAAAGCTGCTGGCATGATCATCAGCACCCAAAGAAGGAAAACTCTGCATTTATATCAAAACCCTCGCCAACCCGTCTGCCAAGCGTGGTGAGTATGGCAATTACCCCTCATGTGATTGAGGGAGGCCCGTGCCCCAGCAGTGGGGACTTAAATGGGCTGACAACGACGAACGAAGTGACAGGTGGCAAACGAGCAGACGGATCATCTTGTGGTAATCAATTGCAACCACCCTGGACACCTGCAACATCGGTGGAGTCTAAAGGCCGCTGCGAATCTTTAAACCCGCCTTTCCCACGGATTAGGCCACCGGTTCGTTCTTGAAAAAAACAAATGTGTAGGTATTGAAAAAAAAATATTACCAAAAATATCCTTCCACTCTTCACTCCAAATTGAAATTCTATAGTTCTTTTCTAGATTTGCACAACCGTTTGCAGCAAAACTGCTGGAATCCCAATAATTGGAACCTTTACCTCTACCTCGGAACCTATCGCATCGGTTTTCGTTTATTCACTGCGAATAGGAAATTGGGAAAAGTAACCGGTCTATATTTTCCTTACAATGTCTGCTTCAGGGAGTAATGGTATATTTTGACTTCAGCTCAACTTTGGAAATACAGTAACTTGAAATGATGACTAGTTTTATGATTTTAACGTATCATGAGAGTGATATAAGAAACTGAGGTTTAAAAAAAGGAGGTTTTAATTAGTGCAGGTCCCAAGTTCTAACCAAACGATAATAAAGAGTAAGAACAAACAGAAATAGCAGCAGAAAGAGAATATCTTCTCATTATCCGGCTCCGATGGTCTTAGGCAGTGGCGTAGCGTGATTAAATGTAGGTGTGGGTGAACCGGGCCGAATTGTAGATCCATGTATTTTCTCTTCTGAGGGCGAGGAAAGCAAAAATTTTAGTAGCGTCTCAGTCCCTCGCGAGGCCCCTTTTAAACGCGAGGCCGTAGGTGGTGGCCCACGTCCCCCACGCCTACTACGCCACTGGTCTTAGGGGGGGAAAGGAGACGACCGCAAGACGACGAACAGTTCCCCTTAGTATCTTCGTATCTTGTCGTCCCAGGGTTTTGATATAAATGCAGAGTTTTCCTTCTCTGGGTGCTGATGATCATGCCAGCAGCTTTACCTTAGTCGCCTTTTACGACACCTCGGTAAGAGTGAGGGTGGCCTATTTCACTCTGCCGGGGACCACACGGCCACGTTCGTTCGTCGTTTACCGTAACCTATATAATCTTGCATCTTTACAGTTATTTTAGTGACATCTTAGGTAGGGACACTATGTACAACTTGTGCCTTGTGGCTAGGGGTGTTTAATACTGCCAAGGGATGTGTCGCAAGAGGCGATAATAATCAGAGTACGCTAGCATAACCACTATTCGGGAGTGACTTGCTCAGTATACGACTCCGCGGGGGAAGACGTTATTGGGTACCCTGGTACGTCATACAACAGAAAAGGGCTAGCGCAATTAACGGTACGGTCCAGTCCCGGCTGTGGGGTTTCTAACCGTGTTTTTTTATGTAATAGGTGGCAGACTAGCAGACGGATCTCCTGATGGTAAGCGATTGCCGCCGCCCATGGACACCCGAACGTCACCAGTGGAGTCACAAGTGCGCTGCCAACCTGGGTATAGAGTCCTACACACCATTTTATTCCCTACATGTGACAAGGTGAAGACCATGATGGTATCCTATGGGAAAAAAATGTACATCTACGCTCATAGCTGCTGATGACTGTACAAGCCGAATCGCGAGTGAACTTGTCGTACATATTTGCGGCAAGCGAAACGAGCGTTGAAGGGTGGGTGGTTCCCAGCATGACGTCTTAAATTTAAATTTTATAGACAAATATTGCCGTTTTGGATTACGAGGTTTTTTAACAGTAAATTGACAGAAACGGAAGTTACAAATTAATAAAAAAATACGCAGTAATAAGATTAAAACCGCTAACTGATTTAAATTTGAATGCCTTGCTAATAAGGTCCATTAGACTAATGGCAGTAGAATTAGAGCACATCGCGATCATAAAGTGCGGCCATTTAATTTCGAGAAGCGCAATTCGCTAGCATTTTTATAGACGTTACGTGCTTTTAAGGCTGTCTGGAGGCGCGTTTACATTACATTTAACACATACTAGTGGCAATAAAGTTATTGCGTTATTAATACTGGTAATAGTTTATAGAGCGAAGATAGCTCAGTGGGCAAAAACGCGCCTACCAGGGGGGCTTGCTTCGAATCCGGGCATGCAGCTCTGAATTTTTCAAATCTATGTGCATATTTCTACCATTAGCTCGACGGTAAGGTAAAAGGTAAAACATAGTAAGGAATCATGTATGTAGGAGAACTAAGGTTACAGACATAGCCCAAAGGATTGCATGCCTCAAGTGGCAATGGGCAGGGCACATAGCGAGGAGAACAGACGGCCGTTGGGGCAGAAAGGTCCTGGAGTGGAGGCCACGCACAGGAAGTCGCAGCAGTGGCAGGCCCCCCACAAGGTGGACCGACGATCTGGTGAAGATCGCGGGAATCCATTGGATGCGGGCGGCACAGGACCGATCTGTGTGGAGAACATTGGGGGAGGCCTATGTCCAGCAGTGGACGTCTATTGGCTGAAATGATGATGATGATGATGTATGTCTCAGATAGTTTCTCCAAGTTGTGGATACCTACAATACTTATTTTATCGGGAGTGATGTTTGGAACGCCATACTGAGTAATGATACTGAACATGTCACCGAGATCTAGTTGGCTTGGTTTTACCCGACTACGGCGAAGCAAAAAGGAGGGTTATGATTTTGACCTGTATGTATGTATGGTTGTTCATCTGTTCCCTCATAACTTCAAAACTAGTTATCATATTTGAACAAATGAGGTGTCGTTAAAAGCGTCTTTATTGTTTTCTGGTTATAGGTGACGTGACGTCACGTTAAATTGAATACAGTGCCCTCTAGGGAACTTAGAGTAAGGAACTAAAAAAAAATTGCTTGACGGTACCGTGTGGGGTATCAAATGAAAGAGCTTTTTTAGCACATTTCAAATATGTAATTTTATATTCATAAGCTAAAATGTCTAAAATAAAAATAAAGTTTAAAAACTAAAACCCGTTACCAAACAAACACACTATAAAATGTACGAAACAAGAAAATTGTCTCTGCTGAAATTATTATGCCGTATTGCCGTGATCGTATGCCACCTACTGTAGCAAAACAGATCCATTATAATAATAAAATAAAATCAATGTGGCATACGACCATGGCAATACGGCATAATAATTTCCGCAGAGACGATTTTCTTGTTTCATTCATTTTGGAGCGTGTTTTTTTGGTTGTCGGGTTTTAGTTTTTATTCCCTGTCTAAGGATTGCGAAGGTTCGACGGTAGTTGTTTTATTCATCATCATCATCATCAGCCTATCGCTGTCTACTGCTGGACGTAGGCCTCTCCAATTGTTCGCCACCGTGATCTATCCATGGCTTCTCGCATCCAGCTCTTGTCAGCCATCCTGCGCAGATCGTCCCCCCACCTAGCCAGAGGGCGCCCTAAATAACAATCGCTTCATTGTAATTCCCGATTCCAGCACGGGGTACGCTTGGACCATGGTCTAAGCGTACCACGGGCTCTGAAGCGACAGCTTTGGACGCAACTGGGAATTACACGGTAAGATGAGGAAAATGAGGACTGGCAATAGTTTTTCTATGATAATGTTGATATTTTCTTCTCTTCCATTGAGAACATTTTACAATAAATTTTCTATCCACAAAACTCGCAACAGTCTTCTCCAAACAAAATTGCAACTATTTTCCCAGAGTGGAAAAGTTCGACAATTCGCATACACTGTACGACGTCCCACATTACAGATGCACCCTCGCAGTAAGCAGGCTTTTATGAAATTAGCTCGCATTTGTAAGGAAAATGTACTTTCAGAAAGACTTGTGGAAAACTATTCACTCAAACGAAAGGAACTGTTCATGAAATTCGAAGTTCATTATCTATTATACACGATTAAGTTACAAAATTAAGATCAAATAAGCTCGCATTTGTAAGGAAAATGTACTTCCAGAAAGACTTGTGGAAAACTATTCACTCAAACGAAAGGAACTGTTCATGAAATTCGAAGTTCATTATCTATTATTATACAAGATTAAGTTACAAAATTAAGGTCAAATAAGCTCGCATTTGTAAGGAAAATGTACTTCCAGAAAGACTTGTAGAAAACAATTCAAGCAAACGAAAAGAGTTGTTCTTGAAATTCGTAGTTCAACATCTATTATACAAAATTTAGTTACAAAATGAAGGTCCAATAAGCTCGCATTTGTAAGGAAAATGTACTTCACGATAGTTTCGTGCTAAACAATTCACTGGAACAAAAATAACCATTCATAACATTCGTAGCTCAACATCTACGCACGATTGAGTATTAAACTGGATCTCGTTCTGTTCTTACTCACCTTTTTACTCAAAAAGTTGTGATTTTTTTAGTTCACTTGAGTGAAAAATGCACTTCTATTTATTTATGACTACTGTATTTTAATAAATTAATTCGTGGTATTGTTGAAATTGACTTTGTTGGCTCTCTATTTTTCCTCTTATTGTTGAATATACAAGTAACTGTTTTTATAGTATCTATTGAACTAGATGAACTATGACTGTGTTTGTGTAGGAATTTTATAACAAATCTGTTTAATTTTACATATGTTTGTTACATTTTTTTTTTATTTGGATACCCATTAAACAAGTGCCTACCTGGCGCACTCAGAAACTTCAAATTAACTTTAATGGTTACTTTATAAAAATATTGGCACTTATTTTAATACGCATAAAGACTACCTATTAGGACGAGGTCATACTTACGTGGTCAGATTTTGTGTGTACTTCAGGAAAAAATTAGTTCAAACTGTAGATTTGGAACAGCAATAATATCCTTTCTGAATTTTACACTAGGGTTGCAATCAGTGAAGTGCCTTATGCGAGCCTCTCGGAGGCTGCTTAAACTTACTCATAGTTCTGTTATTGGATGGTGCTATTAGAAGCTCGCCGCAGTTATTAAAGAGTTGGTTAATAAGGCGAATCTGAAACTTTCCAGGCAGTATTTATTATTAAGTACGTAATAATAGATTATTTATTATATTCTTTACTTTTTTCGCAGTCAAAGATAGCCAATTGCTAGTGAAGTGGTTTAGTCCGCACTGTTGTGATGATGTATTTTTTTATGTGATTGGTTGCAGACGAGTAGACGGATTACATGATGGTAAGCGATTGCCACCGCCCATGGACACCCGCAACACCAGTGGAGTCACATGTGCGCTGCCAACCTTTAAATGCCCCTTTCACCCGGATTGAAACCGCAGCGAAACACAGCACAGTTAAATTTGTAAGTGGAAACTTAAAGTTATCAAAACAGTATGTTAAATTTATTGTTTTAAACTTTCACGATCTCTATTAGTTACAACGAGACCATGACTCATTCAAACAGATTATACAATCACACTTACTGCCCTCAGTAGCCTCAAATTTATATTAATGGTTACTTAAGAATATTGACACTTATTCCAATACGCATAAAGACTTTCCATGATTATGTTAATGAACACTAAGCATAATTGACGTCTCTGAGTGCAGCTGTTAATGGCTTTTATTAATCTAGGCAGTTGTTCCTTCATACAAGAAACTTTTTGGAAACATATCCGAACATTGATGAGAAAGCACATTATTATTCAAAGACCTAGGTCCCAAGTCGCGTACGTGTTGCCAGTCTCTGGCGCCAGATTAGCGAAATGTCCTCAGGAATAAAATATGGGGTTTATACAATCCTCTTTTGCGCCGGCGTCTCATAAAAACAGCTTTACGCCGAAATCAGTACGTAGGCTGGGGAGATCAATTATTTATTTTTATTTCTTTCCTGCCTCACCTGGTTTATAGCACTCTAAGCGAGTGACTCTTGATTTGATCTTACTTTCATGTTTCGAGGGTGGCACTTTAGTTGGATTAATTTATTTTAGTAAATCCATTTTTTTTTAAATAAATCCAGATAAATTATTACAATAAAATTCAAATAAAAATTCTTAAAACTCATAATTAATTCAAGTAATAACGAAATAAAAAGTAAAGAAATAAAATAACCAACAAAATTAAACATCCACTGACTAACGGCCAAAAACAGGCAACTCACCCCCGTGCCCATCACACTCGCCGCATTACCACGCTGAATAGCGATGGCCAGCCTCTGCACCAGAAACGACCCAGAGCGTGAGTCACCTGTCACCTCGCACAATCTACAAATTATTTATTTATCAATATACAATTATTTAATTGATCAAAACGAATTTTGAGTCTATTAACTTGCAACAGTCTGTCTAGTAATTTAGTTCTCACTTAAGGTAATGTAGATTTTATGTCCTCCAAATAGTCTAACGAATTCAAGTGGTAAGCATTAATCTAGACTGCAAATCACATCTGAAGCCGTCGCATCTACGGCTAAATCTATTGAAGTCTGTGGATAGATAGATAGATAGATACTCTTTATTGCACAACATACAAAATTTAAAAGCTAGGTTTACAGAGATACAATGTACAATTTAGGCGGTCTTATCGCTGGGAGCGATCTCTACCAGACAACCTTCAGGTAAAGGACATAAGATAGAAGAGGGGAGGGTGGTGGTGGATCCTTTTGATTTTGAACATTGACTAAGTAAATTTATAGTATAAATACATATATCTAGATAATAAATAAATAAATAAACACGTTATCATACACTAAAATATACGTTTATTTAGGTGATGCGTTCGTAGTGTATAAGTGAAGGTATCTTGCCATGAATTGGACCGTTAACTTTAGGACATCTGATAGTGGCTATAATAAGGCAAAACTTAGGATGAAAAACTGTAAGTAACATCAAGTAAATGAGTAGGCAAAGACCTGCAAACTTTGACGCCCGTAGCACACCTCCACGGAACTCATGGTGGACTATACTATGAAGCGGAAAACTAGCGATTTGGGTCTTCTGGCACGTTGTGCTAACGGCGTCAAGAGGCATACCTACTCACATTTAAAAGGCAGCGCACTTGTGTGTCCTTTGCTGTTGCATGTGTCCATGGGCGACAGTGATCACTTACCATCAGGTCATCAGGAGATACATCTGCTCGTCTGCCGCCTATTCCATAAAAAATACCAAAAAAGAACTGTTTCAGGTTCTGCAGTTTGTCTTAATTTTCTTAACCGGGAAAAACATGCTGAAATTAAGTTATCAAATGAGGTGGGTAAATGAGAACAGTCTGCTAAAAGACCGTTCCGTGCGATGTGTATGTTATAACATCAGCCGTACACACTACGGCAATCGTAGCCATGAGGCATAACCTTTAACAACGCAGTGTGTCATCCTTTTGCTGCTGTTAATGGCGCTCGCAAACCATAAAACGCACGCTCCTCTTTGATAAATTCAGTATAATAAAATATTTTAAACGAAAAATAGGACAAACAAAACGAATCGATATTATAGTACTCACACTAGATTTGAATACAGAAGTGTGAAAATTAACTATCACTGATCAGTGTTAATGATCTGGCGAACTCAGTATTATTTTATTATCATCTTCAGCTTCGCAGTATTCACTGCTAAGTACCATAGGCCTCCTTTCCTTTACGCCAATGTGCCTGGTTCTGAGCTGCTCGGATCCATGTAGTCCCCAGGATTTTGGTTATGTCACTAATCAACTTAAATCCAACTGCCATCACCGCTCCTATCTGAGTGTCCTGCCCAACTCCACTTTAGTTCCATCACTCTTGATCCGACGTCTTGGACTTTAGTCCTACGACGGATTTCAGAGTTCCGGACTCGATCCTGGAGTCTGATGCCCAGCATTTTTTTCTCCCTTTGTGCAACTCTAATTTTGTGCACAGTCTCCTTAGTGAGAGTCCATGTCTCGGCACCGTAAGTCATTGTTGGCTTGATGTGCGATACACTATCCACTGGTGGGCGTAACTCTTAGAGACAGAAATACTAACAAGAGGCTTAGAAGACACAGTAAGGCGGCAGACGTAGTCAGAAGGGTGGCGCAACTCAAGTGGCAATGGGTGGGACATATATAGCCCGAAAGACAGACTCGTAGTGTAGCGAAATGCTGCAGTGGAGGCCTAAGCTCAGAAAAGACCTATCGGAAGGCTACAAATGAGATGAAGAGACGAAATAGTACAGGATTGGCAGGCACAACTGGACCTCAACTGCCCTAAATAGATATAGAATGGAGAAGGAAGATTGAAGGAGGCCCACACCAAATTGGTTAAAAACGGCTTGAGATGATGATGATGATGACACTATCAACTGCGCCATCGAGGTACGTAGTCACGTTTACGTAAACTAACATTTTATACATCGACTGATGTATTATAAATCCAATGAGGAAAACATTTAACTAGAAACTAGAAACTGTTCGTTGATCATAAGTTATGCTGTAAAATATTGTGTAAGTTACCTTGTTATAACTTATTTATCACTAAATCGCATCGCAAGATCGCACTAGTTCAATAGCCATAGGGGCTCTACCTCACTTAAATACCCTGGGATTAGTTATTAAATATTTTCAGTAATAAGTTTTTTTTTTATTTGTAGAAAAATAACTAAGCAATGATGAACTAAGCAATCTTTATCATACTCCCCAAATCAAGAATCATGGTCCAAGCATACCCCGGGCACCAGAGCGACAGCTTAGGACGCAACTGAAATTTACATGCTAATTTTAGGAGGATGAACTATGCAATCTTTACCATACTCCCCAAATCAAGAATCGTGGTCCAAGCATACCCCGAGCTCCAGAGCGACAGCTTAGGACGCAACTGCAAATGACATGCTAAGTTTAGGAGGATGAACTAAGCAATTTTTACCATACTCCCCAAATCAAGAATCGTGGTCCAATCATACCCCGGGCTCCAGAGCGACAGCTTAGGAAGCAACTGAAAATGACATGCTAAGTTTAGGAGGATGAACTAAGCAATCTTTACCATACTCCCCAAATCAAGAATCGTGGTCCAAGCAAACCCCGGGCTCCAGAGCAACAGCTTAGGACGCAACTGAAAATTACATGCTAAGTTGAGGAGGATGAACTAAGCAATCTTTGCCATACTCCCCAAATCAAGAATCGTGGTCCAAGCAAACCCCGGGCTCCAGAGCGACAGCTTAGACGCAACTGAAAATGACATGCTAAGTTTAGGAGGATGAACTAAGCAATCTTTACCATACTCCCCAAATCAAGAATCGTGGTACAAGCAAACCCAGGGCTCCAGAGCGACAGCTTAGACGCAACTGAAAATTACATGCTAAGTTGAGGAGGATGAACTAAGCAATCTTTGCCATACTCCCCAAATCAAGAATCGTGGTCCAAGCAAACCCCGGGCTCCAGAGCGACAGCATAGGACACAACTGAAAATTACATGCTAAGTTGAGGAGGATGAACTTAGCTATGTTTATGCTATCTTAAAGATAAATATAATCTAATTTATAGGAACAATCTGTTCATACAATACTCACCTAGTACACTATTGTCGCAACCCTATAAGTGGTTGTCTGTGCAAGGGATAACCTTAGTTTTGGACAAGGGTAACGTGATATGACAATGTTGCCACAATTTTAAAAGTCAAGGATTTTTATATTTGCATGGGCGTCCATGGTCGTAGTGATCTACTATACTATAACTGTGATTAGTTCCATGGGCGGCGGTCATCACTTAGCATCAATTGAGCTGTCTGTTTCGTTTGATCGCCATAATGGTAAAAGTAAATCCTACAATTTCATTCATGTCAACAGTCAGGAATATGTCATAATAAAATTATTACAATGTTATTACTGTATAATATAATATTATTTTTTTTATATGAGAGGCGGCAAACGAGCAGACGGATCACCTGATGGTAAGCAATTCCGCCGCCCATGGATGGGTGTCCATTGCAACACCAGTGGAGTCACAAGTGCGCTGCCAACCTTTTCCCCTTCCCCCCATTGGGCCTCCGGTAACCTCACTCACATGGCGAAACACAGCGCAGACGCTGCTTCACGCCGGTCTACTGAGAGGTAGTGGTATCACTCCGGTCGAGCCGGCCCATTTATGCCTAAGCGTGGCTCTCCCACATTTAAAATACATTTCATCATAAAACCCGTATGAGATAGGCCCTAAGTCGGGACAGCTCGGGCTTGTTAGAGGAAATCGCGCGTCCCATTCAGCTGAGAAAACTTCTAAGTCTCCCTTTGATACAACTAAGATTTTATCAGATCTACCAGGATATAGTCAACACGATACGGTCCAAGCCCCGAGTAAACTTTGAATAAAATTAATTCTGGTAAAGTGTCTACCAGGATATAGTCAACACGATTCGGTCCGAGTAAACGTTGAATAAAATTAATTCTGGTAAAATGGAGAGTTTTTTTAAATACTTTAAATAAACCTCTAAAGAAACTTTCGAACTAGCGGTGCTAATAGATTTATATTGACTATGGCAATCATGAGACATTAAAAAAAAATTTGTACTTCAAGGGAAGTATCAACATTAATCCGACAGAGAACCAGAGTCACCGACATAGCCCGCCGAATTAGCAAACTGAAGTAGCAGTGGGCTGGTCATATTAGCCGCAGAACTGACAGCCGTTGGAGCCGTTGGAGCCATAAAGTCCTTGAGTGGAGACCGCGACTCGGTAAGCGTAGTGTAGGACGCCCTGCGACAAGATGGGATGATGACATTCGAAGGTTGGCTGGTGTGGGCTGGATAAGAGTGGCCGAGAATCGGGAGCAGTGGCGTGCATTAGGGGAGACCTATGTCTAGCAGTGGACGAGTGTGGGTTGCTGATGATGATTAACATTAATAGTCAACTAAAAATAATTCTTGCTACGCGCCGCGTGGTATTATTGTTATATGCGGCTCAAAATATGTTATTCTTTTCTTCAAGTATTTAAAGATGTACTCTTTTTTAATATTCCATAATCACCTTATTTAATAAAAGTCAATTTGTGGCGCTAGTTTCGTCAATATAGAGGCTTATAGTACATAATTATATAAATTATTATATAACGAAAAGTTCATGGACGAGTTTGCCGCGTTTTTATTTCGTTTGTGTGGAGTAAATATTTCCCAAATACCCAAAATTCTCACTCAGGCCAGTTCAATAACCTCTTTACCAGCTTTTGTACTAACGAAAAGGCTTTCCAAACCTTTCCTTACATAATACCTCCTAGGAACTCCGAATTCCACTTCGTAGTTTACACAAAACTGCTCGGTAAATTTCGAGCTCGAACCTAAAAACTTTTCAACAACAATAAAAACTGGCTTGCAATTCCACTATTTCGTTGTTAACTTGCCTCCGTGCATTTAGTACAATAGAGAGTGTTGGTTGCTAAAGTGTAAAGATTTCAACCGCGCGACCTCTGTTAGGGTACCGTGGGTGAACTTTAGAATTATGTTGTCTAGGTTTGACTACTTGTCTATTTTGTTGTATGTATAATAATATATATAATATATCATACTCTTCAGTGGTTAATGATTTTTTATATAATGATAGTTATTACTTTTTTTGGAGGCTAGTGTTCTTCCCCGATGAATAATCAGGGATTACTAAAAGTTTAAAAACTAAAACCTTACTACCAAAAAAAAACACGCTCTAAAAAGTACTAAGCAAGAAAATTGTCTCTGCTGAAATTATTATGCCGTATCGCCGTGGTCGTATGACACATTGATTATTTTTATTTTATTATTATAATGAATCTGTTTTGCTACAGTAGGTGGCATTCGACCATGCCGATACGGCATAATGATTTCAGCAGAGACAATTTTCTTGTTTCGTACTTTTTAGAGCGTGTTTTTTTGGTAGTCGGGTTTTAGTTTTTAAACTTTATTTTTTCATAATCATAATCATAAAATCATTTATTGTCCAAAATGTTGTACTGTAGGTAGAAACATTAACAATGACTCTCACAATTTGCCAAAGTTATAATGGCATGCAATAGAAAATATAAATCAAATAGTTAATAACTAAAACAACAAATAAGTACATTTTACGTGTCATTAGCAAATTCACATTGTATTAAATTAAATAATATTGTATTATTCAAATTCAAATTCAAATTCAAATTTCTTTATTGCAGACAACATACATAGGTCCATAGCTTAAAAAACTTAATAATAGGGTTAGTAAATAGGTACTTGGAGTGTTTTTTATTTTATTTATTTAGTAAGGTTACTCACTGTACCATGTACCTTAGGGGCACTCGTTGCAAACTCGACCCGGTGGATGTGCCCATTGAAATTTCAGTCATGGTTCGCACGTAGTGCCTTACCACAGGTGCATGCGGATCATCTGCCACTACCCTCAGGATGCTGTTGTCGCTTCCCCGCACTCGATTTACCAGTGACGCCACTTTCTTTCTCACAAGAGCGTGAAAACCATCGACTCCTGCTTGCGCAAACATTCCGGATGCACTGCAAAAGCGAGGAAGTCCCAACATCACCCTAAAGATGTTATTATACTGGATACGAAGAGCATTAAGCGATCTTTTCGTATAATTCATCCACAGACCACCCGTGTATAGATTTTGACAGTAACCCTTAAAGAGCGTTACTTTAACTTGGTCCGAACAACGAGCGAATCTGCGGGCCAGCATGTTGCCACGGACCGCCAATGCTCTTCGTTCCCTTTCCACGTCTATATCGTCTCTAAGGCCGTCGCTGAGTATATGTCCAAGATACTTAAATTGGAAAACTCTGTTCAGCTCCGCTCCACCAAGGTAGATTGGAGGTATATATTCCGGACACTTACCGGCGGCCTTAAAGACCATATATTCGCTTTTTTTGATATTATATGCCAAACCGTGTGACTTAGCGTAGTTCTCACACACTTCCAACATCCTTCCGATGGCGCTCGCAGTGGGGCCGAGCAGGACCATGTCGTCCGCATAGCTGATGTTGTTGATACTAACACCACCCACCCTGCATCCGACCGGCATCCATTACCGGCATTATTATTTCCGATTTTACAATTTTTATTTCACATATTTTTAGTTATGTAAATAAAATTACATATTTAAAATTTGCTAAAAAGCTCTCTCATTTGGTTTGGTTGGTGGTGTGGGGCACCACACGGTACCGTCAAGCAAATTATTTTTTAGTTCCTTGCTCTAAGTCCCCTAGTGGGCGTTGTAGTCAATTTAACGTGACGCCATGTCGCCTTTAACCAGAAAGCAATCAAGACGCTTCTAACGACATCTCATTTGTTCAAATATGATAAGTAGTTTAGAAGTTATGAGGGAACAAATGAACAACCATGCATACATACAGGTCAAAATCCTAACCCTCCTTTTTGCTTCGCCATAGTTTTTAACTATCAAATTTTGCGATTCTCATCTTAATAGTATTTGGCAAGTGTAGTGCATTAATTAGGTAAGAATAAGATGGAAAAATACAGAATTTAGTAACATTTGTGTGACTAACTAGCCGTGTGGTCCCCGGCAGAGTAGAATAGGCCACCCTCACTCTTACCGAGGTGTCGTAAAAGGCGACTAAGGCAAAGCTGCTGGCATGATCATCAGCACCCAGAGAAAGAAAACTCTGCATTTATATCAAAACCCTCACCAACCCGTCTGCCAAGCGTGGTGAGTATGGCAATTACTCCTCATGTGATTGAGGGAGGCCCGTGCCCCAGCAGTGGGGACTTAAATGGGCTGATGATGATGTGTGACTAACTGTACGTAGTTATTATCCATTTACTTGTAGCTACGATTACATTTGTCACAGTAATTTCAAAGTGGGAATTGACCAAAATCAATATAATGGTTTAATTTCAATGACAATAAAATAAATCATGTAAAACTTTTCTTTGCTTACTTTTTTTATATTATATTTTAAAAATAAGACTTTTTGTACTGAATCGTATCTTAATATTAATGTTTTACACTTGATGCCTGAGCACTAACTTTTTTTAAGCGTTTAGTGGTTATCAGACCAAAAATAAAAGATTTTTAAGATTTTCAACTTTTCTCACATTACCGTTATTCACGCCAAGAGTAGTAAAAAATAGTATTATGGAAAGAATAAAGATGATTTAAAATCGTTTTCACCAGTTATCATAGTTTTAAGTCCTAGTATTTGATTATGAGCATTGTTCATTTATTTTAACGGTTTCCTTTTTAATTAAAAAGGAAGAGTGATTTTTAGTAGTTCAAACGATGAATAAGATCCCTTTTACGTATGAATCCAATGGGAGTGATGTTATGCAATGGCAACGCGTCCTTTGTAAATTGTAACAAGCGCTCTCCTTTTGCTTACCATCGGGCTGAGGCAAGTCAATACAGGTACTGTGCCACTCAAAAAATTTTCAGTTCACATTTGGATTTTTAGAATATTTCGGAGGCGCGCGTACACGATTTTTCCCGCAATGGACCACATTTCAAAATTGCTAAGCTATAAAACAAAAAATACCAATTCTTTATTTACTTTTCCGCTGCTCGACTATATATTTATTTATTTTTTATATTGCTTATTTACTGAGAAAAAAATTAAAAACTAAAAAACGTAAGATGACGTCATCGGACGGCAGAATGTAACATATTTCTTTGCTTAGCACATTATAGTTTTAAATTTACGAAATGCCAAACCCATGACATGCAACTGTCAGAAAAAAGACAACTTGTCAACGTTGAATGAATGAATGACGTTGACAATGTTGACACTAGTATTATTTACCTTTGACAGTAGTACCTTTTTTTATTTAAACGATAAGCAAAGGAATATCGCTGCATTCAGCCGTCCGATGACGTCATTTGGCGCTTACGTCTATTTAGAATATAAAGAATTTCAATAATTATTTTATGCATGAAAATGGCCAAATTTTGAAAAGAGAAAAAATAGGTGTCCTTTTACTAAGTGCGTGACAAGCCTGGTCGCAGAGTGCGCGGCAGTTCCAACAGCTACCCAACGCTTGCTGAGAGGCTGGAGACAGGTTGCCTTTTGATGAGACATTGGACAGGAGTCCATCTGATTCCTGCCCATACCACTTGCTAAAAATAGTAGTGTAATTTGCCTTTATTTAATTTAATTTCAATTTATTTGTATTAGGTAATTTATAAGAGGTATCGTATCGATATTTAATTTGTTTTATTGGAATGCCAATATTATTCATGTATGGAACTATGATTTCTGAAAAAAAATGTATTTAAATTATAGATATTTGTGGTCCTGTATTGATTTTTATATCTATAAAACAAGTTATCTTATGTGGTGATGTCTGATATCTTAGCAGCGGTCATAGCATTAGGTACACAGTAACACAATGAGTGCACATTATTGTCTCTTATGTCCTAAGTAATAAGAGTCAACATTTGCACTTAATTGTATAGCTTGTACGTACTCCTACAATAACAAAGCGAAAGTTTTGTTCGCAAAGAGCAGCAAACGATTGTACGTTCAGAAACTTAAACACAGTAAGAAGATTGTCAAAGCTAAAATATTTGTTCAAAACATACGCAAAGGAGACGGGGACGCGTCGGGAATATAAACATGAGGTTTGACTATGCAGTATTCTACTCTTGAAGTTTTTTTATTTGACAAGGGAAAATCACTTGTATTTACTGCTGGCTTGGTAGCGTTTTTGAGAGTGACCCAGCTTCGTGCGTCAAAGGTCTTGGTGTACCCAAGATAAATTGCATGACGCTCATCGCAATGTGAATCATTTTCGATACACGTCATGTTATATTAAAGTTTAGGGCTTGACGCTAAGCAAGTACAACAAATATCTACCTACTGAAATACATATTGAAACACCCAGACAAATCCTAAATCAACACAAATGGTCGTTACACCAATGTTTGTCCACAGAGGAAAATGATCCTACGTTCTTTGGAGCGTGGGGCATGGTATTTACCAAATGCATTTTGATGAAAGTTAATACCTGCATACTAACTAAGTACCTACGTAACTTATAACATAGGTCCGGTTGGGGAAACTGTCGTATAACCACTTTCAAACGAAAATCGCATTGACGCAGGACACAAAAATGGCGTCATTTCTAACAAAAACTATAAACACTGCAAGCGATTTTTGCTCTTCAGGTGGTTATGAATGAAATGAATGAAAACATCTATTTCGACCATCATGCGGATCATATACAATAAAATACGGAATACAAGCGATATGACCGCCTTATTGTACTGTCTGTTGCTGTTGTATCATGCTTGTATTTTATTTTTGTGCAATAAAGAATATCTATCTATCTATACAGATATAGGTAGATTTAACAGAAATACACATAGTCCTAATGTCAATCAAATTATATAAAATCAATTAATTAAAATTAGATGTCAATAAAATAATAAATAAAGAATTGCAATTAATACAGCAGATTCCCCGACTGTACATACCTTCATATTCACCTTCTCTTTAAAAGAGCGACCCCTTTTATTACAGTGTCTACGACGTAACACACTCTAACTGAAGCAACAAAGAGGTATCTTAAAATATGACGCCAAACCCGCAAATATAATCAGCCGATAAAAATTCTACGTGCCCGCCGAGCGGTCACATTGGCCTTTCAATGGGACCAATTAGGTTCCGTACTATGAAAAGGACTTCGGGAATACGGACTGTTTGTTCCGTTAGGAACTTTAATGAGGACTGGTTATACATTATGCACTGAGAAAATGGTCTTGTGCGGTTTTATTTACCCCTCATGTGATTGAGGGAGGCCCGTGCCCCAGCAGTGGGGACTTAAATGGGCTGACGATGACGATGAAAATGTCTCATCTTATTTCATCTCAGCGGACATAGCCCAGTTGCAAAGCTGTCCTGTCGTAGTCCAGGGTATACCATGATCTAGGATTCGTGAAGTCTGGTATTTACAAAAGATTCGACTGCCGTCTGACCTTCGCAACCATTCAATAGGGGGAACCAGACCAACTGAATCACGGGTACACGTTCAGAATCATTACGCTGCCTTTGGTCCAAGGGTTGCGGGTTTGATCCCCGCACAGTACAAACATTTGTGTGCATGAACATCTCTGTTTGTATTGGTCTGGGTGTTTTATATTTATTATAAGTATGTATTTACAAAAGAAAAGTATTATATGTATAAATTAGTAATCCCACTGTTGATTCTAATATAAGTAACACAGGTGCTTGAGCTATCTACATCGGAGTCAGATCAATGTATGTGATGTTGTGAAATATTTATTTATTTATTTACGAACAATTTTCTTAATTTTATGGTTCAGCTGATGTTGGAAGGTCAACTCCTGAACGGTTAGGTATTGCTGTTGCCAAAAAATGGGACACTAAAAAGAGTCCTGATTCCAATTTTCGCTCTGCAGTAAAGTCATCAAGAGTACTTGCTTTGCTGGAACACGAAATTCGGAATCAGTTGTAGATTACATAAAATTTGACATTCATAGATGTTCTGTATGCACTTAAATTGAATAAAATAAATTTTTATTTTTGAATGCCATGCTCCTAAATTGTCTTGATTTTCTCCCCATGGCGTCATTACCTCGTCCGTCATTTTCTCAGGGTGTAATTTACCTTCCAAGATTAACTTACTACTATAATAGATGCCCTGTTGGTCTAATGGTTTAGGTACCGGGCCATGGTCTCGGGGTCCTGGGTTCGATTCCCGGGTCAAGCAAAAAGTATGTTATGAGTTCTTCGAACTTAGCTCGGGTTTGTGATCACCAATCCGCATTTGGCAAGCGTGGTGATTCAGCCAAATCTCAGCAAAATAGTGATAACTTGATTTCTATGATGGAGGCCTTTGCCCTGCAGTGGGATAGTTTATAGGCTGATACTTTACTACTGTAATGGATACCGCCGATTACTGCCATAATATAAAACTATCCGAAACCTCAGGTTTCCTCACAATGTTTACAACCGCGGAGATAGTGGCAGTGGCACGTCACCCACGGCCTCGCGCTCAAGAGGGCCTCGCGAAGGACCGCGACATTACTAAAAAATTTGTTTGTAAATCCCTTCCAAGAGCGAGGAAATACGTAACTCTACAATTGCCTATCCGACCCGGTTCGCCCATGTCTACGTTTATCTACGCTACGCCACTGGATAGTGGTACAAATACGCAAATAGAATTAAAAAGCCAGAGGCGCATGTTAGCATTCGAACCTGCGGTCACTCCCATAAAAGCCGCGTTCTAATCCACTGAGCAAAGACCATAGCTCATTTTTTTATGTTTTATTTTGCAGATAAAAAAAGCGATTGTTGCCATCCATTGACGCCAGAGGAGTCCCAAGTGTACTGCCAACTTTTTCCCCTTCCTCTAAATTGGACCTCACTCGGCGAATCACAGTGTAGGCGTTGCTTCGCCGTGGATCCACGCAATGCCTTGCAACACGCTTTGATGGTAAGGACAAGCCGAAAGAGCGGCAAAATGAAATATTCTACTTCTAGTATGCCCTTTGACATTTTTGGCTTTGCACGCTAGGAATGGGCTGACATGTAGAAAATACGAGTAGGTGCACAGCAAGAAAGATGTCGGTGAAGCATAGGTCGGTCATTACATGAAGCATAATAACAGCGTTATTTTCTGATTATTCCTTTGTAACCCCCGACGCAAAAGCGACGGATTGCTATAAGTTTGACGTGTCTGTGTGTGTGAGAGTGTGTCTGTGGGTCTGTCTATGGCATCGTAGCTCCCGAACAAATGAACCGATTTTGTTTTTGTTTTTTTTTGTTTGAAAGATGAATAAGAAGGGAGTGTTCTTAGCTATGTTAAATAAAAACCGATCCAACATGGCCGCCGTCACAAAGATATGAACTGTATCATCATCATCATCATCATTTCAGCCAATGGACGTCCACTGCTGGACATAGGCCTCCCCCAATGTTCTCCACACAGATCGGTCCTGTGCCTCCCGCATCCAATGAATTCCCGCGATCTTCACCAGATCGTCGGTCCATCTTGTAGGAGGCCTGCCACGGCTGCGAGTTCCTGTACGTGGCCTCCACTCGAGGACCTTTCCGCCCCAACGGCCGTCTGTTCTCCTCGCTATGTGCCCTGCCCATTGCCACTTAAGGCATGCAATCCTTTGGGCTACGTCTGTGACCTTAGTTCTCCTGCGGATCTCATCATTTCTGATACGATCACGCAGGGAGACCCCGAGCATAGCCCTCTCCATTGCTCTCTGGGTGACTTTGAGCCTCCTTAATCGGCACATTGTAAGCGGCCACGTTTCGGAACACTCACTGAGGGAAAGACACCCAAAGCGTGGCACTCTGGCGTGGTGAGGCTTTTCTTCAAAAAGGGTGACAAATCCCAATTGAAGAATTACAGGCCTATCACGCTGCTGAGTCACATATATAAGCTGTTTTCGAGAGTTATGACGAATCGTCTCGTACGCAGGTTCGACGACTTCCAGCCTCCCGAACAAGCTGGATTCCGAAAAGGCTTTAGCACCATAGACCACATACATACGCTGCGGCAGGTTATACAGAAGATCGGACCGAAGAGTATAATCTGCCATTATGCTTAGCGTTTGTGGACTATGAGAAAGCCTTCGACTCTGTCGAGACCTGGGCCGTGCTACAGTCTCTCCAAAGGTGCCGAATAGACTACCGATACATACAAGTGTTGCAGTCATTGTACGAAAACGCCATAATGTCAGTCCGTCTTCAGGACCAGGAATCAAAACCCATACCTCTCCGGCGAGGTGTGAGACAGGGCGACGTTATATCGCCGAAACTGTTCACCACTCTGTTGGAGGACGTGTTTAAACTTCTGGACTGGGATGGACTTGGCATCAATATAAATGGCGAGTACATGACGCACCTTCGATTCGCTGATGATATCGTAGTCATGGCTGAGACCTTGGAAGACTTAGGCAAAATGCTCGACGACCTCAATAGAGTCTCCCAACAAGTGGGTCTGAAAATGAACATGGACAAGACGAAAATTATGTCGAACTCCCATGTCGTACCCACTCTAGTAAAGGTTGGAAGCTCTACACTGGAAGTTGTAGATGAGTACATCTACCTCGGACAAAAAGTCCAGCTTGGTAAGGCCAACTTCCAGAAAGAGGTCGATCGACGAATCCAACTCGGCTGGGCAGCGTTCGGGAAGCTACGCAGCATATTTTCGGCAGATCTACCGCAGTGTCTCAAGACGAAAGTCTTTAATGCGTGTGTGTTGCCAGTGATGACATACGGATGAACTGTATAATTTAACACAATTCGCACAATATGGGTATCATATAAAAGGGCTTGAGTAGCAGAATATATTTATTGTGACAAATGTCAAGTCCAAGATGGCCGCCGTCGGGGGTATTTTAAATTTTCAATTTAATATTTTTGTCAAGCGTTGTTGCATTCTTGTATATTCTACTTGTATCTTGCAATTTGTAAAACAACATTTGAAACTTTTTGTCATTATTATTAAACATAATCTATATATGAAAAGTTGGCAGATTGGCATAATATTATGATGCAGGTAGGTTTATAGTCCAAATCTTCTAGATAATTTAATTGCTAGTAAAATTGTACTATGCAACACCATCGATGGTGAGTATAGCGTATCTTTTTTGCACCAAGACAGATCAACAAACTAGCAATAGGTAACTTTAATAATTTTAAATACTTTAAAAAAACTATTATACTTATTTAGGGATTTCTTTTTGGGGGAACAAAAGGATTAAGATAAATGCTTTCCATAGATTTAAGAATTACATAGAAAAAGGCTACAGAAAGAAAATTTAAACCTTCCTAACAAAAAGGTATAGTCAATGTGGACGCTTCCCTTAAAGGGAAACTTATTATAAAGGAGGAAGTAAATAAATATTTCATCATTACACATTTTTAAGATGCCCGAACAAATTCTATGCAAATTAAGACAATAATCTAATTCTTGTAAGGAAATTTTAAGTTGAATTTTAATAATGGCCCTCCAGACACGGAAATTAAAAAAAATGGCGGAATAATGATGCGTCAATTTTTTTCTCGATTTATTCGAATATTTTAGGATTTTACTAACTGTGTAGTCAATTCAGCGGCAATAGATTTTTGATAGGAAAACTCACGGATCTGGGTAACTTGGAGACGCCTCAAGCTTTTGTCGTCTCGTACTCATAATAGAAGGGGAACCCCCTAGTTTTAGACAAGAAAAAAAATTGGTGATAGATAAGGTAAAAGATTATTATGTTAACTGTCAATGGCAAATTTGGTTGCATACTGTTCCTAAGCAACAAACACCACAATATATGCAATAGGTATATTAGTACCAGTCCTTCTAAGTGTATAATATACACTGTACATGTATATCCATACCAGTATAGCAATCGGGTGACGCTCTTTGGGTGAGGATTACGTTCAACAATGTGCGCTTTAGTACGCACGTTTATTGAATTGACTTTACGATGGCTGACTTTTTTCACTCGAATACAATTTTACTGGTGATAAATCGAATAAAATCGAGAATAGTCGCATCTCTGCAACAGAACCTGCTGAGAGCAAACATCAAGAGGTGCAATGTTAGAGAAGATTTTTTAAAAATAAATTACCTTAGTTACGATTGGGGGCGAACGCCGCCATTGTTAAAAGAAATTTTAAAAAGATTTTCGTTTTCTAGCATTTAAAATAGGAAGTTTTTATGGTAGATTGTGATGTAGGTAGTATTATTAAAATAAACTTCGGTTCATTCAACCTAAAAATATGTCGACTTGATAATTAAGATGATGACTTTTCTGTTTTGCCCATTGTAATTACACCTTTTTAGTCACTCAGACTTAGACCATGATCCAGGATCTGGAAAGTTTGGTAATGAGGAGTTTTCCAATGAAATTAGTCAATCGGTTTCTCTAAAGTGATAACAGATAGCGCTACCAGCAGTATCTGTATACAAATTACATTAAAAATATTCCTATGTAGGTACATAGATTTATGCCCTCCTATTGCAAAACGTGGTTTAAAATAAGTAGTGTGATTAATAATGGGAATAACTGAAGAACTATAACTAAATAGAATAAACAATATTACAAAACTAAATTTAACGTTACTTAGTGTATCAAGTTTAAAATTAGTACTAAAATAATAACCTCTTTTTTTTTGGTACTACTGTGTTGCCCACGACAAACACTCATATAACTCTGTCAATGTCTAGTGATTAAAGAGACATGTTTTTAATAAGAAACTGACCGGTGTTAGGATTCACTCTTTCTGATTTTTTAAAAAAAATTAATTGAGAACTACACCATCTCAAAACAAAACAAAACGTATACAAACAAACAAACACATATACAGCACAATAATATGAGGGAGATTCGGTTAATAATAACCTCAAAATATCGATTCAGTAACAATGACATCTTGTCCTTTTGACAGTTAAGTCCGTTTTACACTAAACTTATTTGTAAAAAAGGAGTCAATTTATTTTTTGGATTTGATTCCGAAAATATTAAGCAATGCCTATTTATATTACTTGGAAACCTTACTTACTCGTAATACAATATTTTAATTTACTGTTGCTCAAAAACATTTCTAAAATATTTTAACGCCTAACGCCCTGTTGATCTAGTATGGTTTAAGTACCGGGCCGTGTTCTCGGGGTCTTTGGTTCGATTCCTGGGTCGAGCGGAAAGTATGTTTCGAAGTTTTTGAACATAGCTCGGGTTTGTCATGGCAAGCGTGGTGCAAGGCTCAATAGCCTAATCCCATCATAGTAGCGATTACTAAATGTCTATGATGGAGGCCTTTGCCCTGCAGTGGGACTGTTTATAGGCTGATACATTACTTACTTACTCGTAATACAATATTTTAATTTATTGTTGCTTAAAAATATTTTTATTTCAGACAACAAAACAAGGTTATGTAAAATGAAATATTACTGAACGAATGATTGAGTGTCTCGATCAAATTTGACACTATCCTGCGGTACTAACGGCCGCACTCAGAGACGTCATTTAAGCTACATTAACTTTAGTATCGGTAGTCTTTATGCGTATCAAAATAAGGGTCAATATTTTCTCTTAAGTAGCCAAGTAAGTTAAGTAATCAACGACTCTGAGTGTGGCAGTAAGTATTCTATAGTTAGTCGAGGATTTGTAATAAAAATGTAAGAACTAACGTTATTCCGTAATAATCATGAACTAAGTAAAGTTTAGAATTAAAGCCGTTATCAGAATAGTTTCTTGCAAGAAGAGGCGAAAAGTCCAGATATGAATGCGCGGATTTCAACCTACGACCTATTATCAATACGGTGCATATTCTTATCCACTGAGCTACCATGGCTTAACAAATATGTGATATTATCTGATATTTAGTAAACAAGATTTTAGCAATTTGCATCATATTTTTCATCAATGGCTCCCTCAAAAGGCATTTAATCCTTACCTCAACGAAAAGTTACTGCTCACGAAGAAAAAACCTCTTAACCCGTAAACGATGCTTGGGCCCTTAATCGCCCAAAGGGCCTCAAGTTCAGAGAGCTGAGGGCTCTTGTTACTCTAACGTGCAAATTATGGTGCATGTTTGGTGTTTGAGAGCGTTTGAGGGTTAGGCTCAGGGCTGGCAGTTACCTATGGGTTTTTTCTTGAAGAGTCAAAAATTTTTCTGCAAATAAAAACCGCCTTCAACAACCTCGAACTAAAAAATGTAAAATAATATTTTTTACACTTTATACACTTCAAATAATATTTTATAACATTACACTCGAGAAAAGGATTTACCGAAGTCGGCGCGTACTATCTTGTAATTGAATCATCATCATCATCATCATCATCAGCCCATTTAAGTCCCCACTGCTGGGGCACGGGCCTCCCTCAATTACATGAGGGGTAATTGCCATACTCACCACGCTTGGCAGACGGGTTGGCGAGGGTTTTGGTATAAATGCAGAGTTTTCCTTCTCTGGGTGCTGATGATCACGCCAGCAGCTTTACCTAAGTCGCCTTTTACGACACCTCGGTAAGAGTGAGGGTGGCCTTCTACTCTGCCGGGGACCACACGGCCGAATTCCAATTGAATACAACATTCAATTATACAACAGCGATTAGGCGCCGACTTCGGTAAAACCTTTTCTCGAGTGTACTGTTATAAAATGTCATTTGAGGTGTTTAAAGTGTTATAAATATTATTTTACACTTTTTAGTTCGTGGTTTTTGAAAACGTTTTTTAAGCCTTTTAGTGTCTCATTTTTTGAAGCCGGTTAAAAATGAAAATGAATGAGTAAGACTCCAAGGGCGTCTTTTCGTGCAGGGGCTGCTCTTGCCCAAAAAGCGCCCGGGTGCAAACAATAACTTGGCGCCCTCTTTTTTCGAAATGCGCGAACAAAATGGATTATGTAGGTACTTACAACATGTTCGACTACAGACAGACATGACTAATCTATAAGGGTTCCGTTTTTTGCCATTTGGCTACGGAACCCTAAAAAGTAGAGTCGGATTGGTCCTTAGAAGTATTTTTTTATTTTACCCATTTACAATTTATGCACCGACCGCATCATACTAAAATCAATCATTTTTCTTTTAGGAAAACGGCGTTTAACCTAAAAAATTGCATCAATCAGCTGATTACTTTTGTATAGGAAAATGCAATTCCACATTGCACAAAATTATTTAAAAATGCTCTGCAGGACAATCTTAAAGTCCTTTGTTGTTACTCGAGTAGTTAAATTTCCTTAATTGGAAACTGTTCCTGGGTTTTCCAGCCACCTGACAACCCTAGTTATGGTACAGGTTTTGAACTTGAGGGCCCACGGTAATTAGATTCGCTGAAGGTTTCGGCTCAAAAGGGAAGTATGTGTAGCTAAAGGGTATGTTATCGGAACCCTTAGATGGATACCTTGTACGAAAATTTTGAAGTGCCTATAAAGTACTTTATTAAGCTTCCGTTTCTGAACTGGTATCCACGCTTAGTCTATGATCTAGGATTTAGTAGTTCATAATTATACGTCACCTCTTAATTGTAGGAATCCGTTACTTGTTTACATACTTACATATATCCCACTATAATTTTAATTTGTATCTTATTGTATAATTATTTGCACAGCCTTTGATAGAACATTATATTTAATTTATTTATAACTATTTATATACCTATGTCGTCCGTGCGTCATATAAAAGCAGCACCATGGCCTGAAGGTACTCCTACCTAAAGCCATGGCCGAAGCTGAGTGAGCTACTTTTCACTTACTACACACACACGTCACCTGTACGCAAATACCTTTTTGCCCGACTTGAGAAGCCGTATTATTACTTTATGTAATTGTTTTCCTGTTTTAATTTTTTTTGTCTCCTTTTATTCGTGTAATTATTTCGTTTGTTGTTTTAGTTTGAATTTGTTTCTTTTTCTGTTTGTTTAAATATTATATAATTATACTTGTTCTCTCTGTTCTTATCTGTAAAATGTGGTGTATCGTATGTTTAGTAATTAAATGTAAATAAATCTCATCATTTCAGCCAATAGACGTCCACTGCTGGATATAGGCCTCCCCCAATGTTCTCCATACAGATCGGTCCTGTGCCGCCCGCATCCAATGGATTCCCGCGATATTCACCAGGTCGTCGGTCCACCTTGTGGGGGGCTTGCCACGGCTGCGACGTCCTGTACGTGGCTTCCACTCGAGGACCTTTCCGCTCCAACGGCCATCTGTTTCCGCGCTATGTGCCCTGCCCATTGCCACTTGAGGCATGCAATCGTTTGGAATAAATCTATCATAATTATAATGAAGACCTTCGCAACCCAAGGGTTGTCCTGTTGTGTGAAAATGTCAATTGTCTGGCTATTGCAATTTTTGAGGTACATCTTTCTAAGGTAACATACAGAAGAACGGACAGAATTAAAAGAGTTCCGTATTTACCATTTGAGTGCGGAACTCTAAAAATTCTCCCCTTTGTTTGTATTTAAAACATTCACATTCAAATTTGTCATCAACAAACCCTTCTCTAAAACCATTATAACAAATACAGTCCACATCAAAAACACAGAGGCAATTAATATGAAACCTGTAGGGAGTTTGTTGATTTGATCACAAGCGATTAATTAAGGGACAACTCCACTCCATGGACAATGGATCAGTTTTAATTAATGCAATTGTAATTTTAATTTTGCAATCAATTGTTTGGAATGGCTTGAGACTGGTTATTGCATTGTAGGCCACCGGGCAGTCAAAGCAGTATTAAAAAAAATGATAATTCCATTTTTGGGACGAAAGAGAAGATTTTACTTTTCTATATAGGGTGCTGATAACACCGAACATTTTTGAACACTTTACCAGAAAGAGCCTTCCAATATTAGTACATTTAATCGAAAAATATAGTAAAAAAAAAATTATACGCATAAGTATGCTCACATTTTACCGTGGGAGAGCCACGCTTCGGCATGAATGGGCCGACTCGCCCGGAGTGATACCACGGTCTCACAGAAAACGGGCGTGAAGTAGCACTGTGCTGTGTTTCGCTGCGTGAGTGAGGGTACCGGAGGCCCAATAAAGGTTGGCAGCGCACCTGTAACTAAATTAGTGTAGCGGGTGTCTATGGGCGGCAGCAATCGCTTACCTCCGTCTGCTCGTCGGCCATCTATAACTTAAAAAAAACATACCGTGAACTTTTTAACGAACATAGCCTCGACCATTATCAACCAGTATGAATATTAGTCAACAACATTAAGGACTTGTCAACAAAGAGTTTCTGATAGGGTAACCGGCAAACCTTTAAAAAAAGAGCGTACTCCTTTTTATAAAAAAGGCCGGCAGCGCACTTGTGACTCCTTTGATGTTGCAGGTATCCATGGGCACCTGCAATCACTTACCGTCAGGTGAGACGTCTACTCGTTTACCTACTATTTAAAAAAAAAATGAATTAAATGAGCCAGTGAGCCAGATGAACCAGCTACGTCAAATCATCTATATTGCCTTAGTTGAAGTGGAAAAAATGCCATTACTTAATAGAAAAAAAATGTCTATAATGTATCAATACGGGGATTAACACGATATTTATTATGTGAAACAACAATGTATACTCACATATTTGTCGGGCAGTCCGCTCGTGACCACGGCTGCTATAACGTAGCCGAAACGTCGATCCAAATATGTGAGTACACAATGTTGTTTCACATATTAAATATCGTGTTAATCCCCTTATTGATACATTATAGTTATAATGCAACGCGAAAATCTAAAAAACTATTAAAAAAAATGTTGCTGCAGAGTTGCTGTCTGTATTAATAACTCTAAAACATTTTAATTGACAGAACTCAAACTCTTATACCAACATTTCCAGCCTTTCCCAGAACAGGCAGCTTATAAAATCTGACTGATGAGTTCATTAGTAAATTGGCTAACTGGTCTAACTAACACGTAGCCATTAACTAATTGGGTGTCCAGTTACACGAAAAACACGGCGCAAGAGCGGAGGTAAATTACAGGGATATGTCACAGTGTACTATTGTCCAAAAAGTTGATTCCAAAGAAATCTGACCGATGTGACGCAGCGTATGTAGCGTAAAGCCGTGTGGTCCCGGCAGAGTAGAATAGGCCACCCTCACTCTTACCGAGGTGTCGTAAAAGGCGACTAAGGTAAAGCTGCTGGCATGATCATCAGCACCCAGAGAAGGAAAACTCTGCATTTATATCTAAACCCTCGCCGACCCGTCTGCCAAGCGTGGTGAGTATGGCAATTACCCCTCATGTGATTGAGGGAGGCCCGTGCCCCAGCAGTGGGGACTTAAATGGGCTGACGATGTATGTAGCAGTTGTAGTTCTCTTCGTGAGTGAGGGTATCGGAGGCCTAATCTGGGGGAAAGGGGTATTTAAAGGTTGGGAGATCATCTGTGACTCCATTGGTGTCGCGGGTGTCCATGAGTTGCGGCAACCGCTTACCATCAGGTGGTCCATCTCTTTAGAAAAATCTCTAGTGACAGTGGGAAAGATATGTTGCGGAGAACTGATAGTCGGAATTGATAGGGAGTCACAGCTGTGATAGAACCCCACAAAGTGGACCGATGATCTGGTAAAGATCGCAAAGTCCCTTGGATGTGGGTGGCATAGAACTGATCAGTTTGTGAACCCGTCGAAAAAGCCAATGCCCAGCGGTGGGCGTCTCTAATCTGAGGCGATTATTCAATTACCAGTAGCAAAACAAGTTCATATTGATGAGAGTCACGCATTCAAATCACAATCAAAAATAAAAAAATATCTAATATTTATTGAAATTATTGTTCCAGGTTCTTAAATCACTAGTATATAAAAATACACATTGATTGGCATTGATATTTTGAAAATCGTGATTAGTTACCTGCATTTTGGATTTAGTTTCTGAAAATGTCGAGACCCTTTGATCACATCGTAAACGGAAATTCAAATTTGTTAAAACTGTGATACGAAAAAGGCAGCTACATAGTTGAGCACGATCGCGAACACAACTAACATGGCTGCCAATTTGTTAAAAGGTTGTTGTGGGATTCTAACCCTAGCCAGAACTCTTGAGATGTTAGTTACCGAGCAGCTAGGTTACTGCTTTCGCGCACTTTCTATCTCAGCATCAATCTTTGAGAGTACATAGGAGTCCATCCACTGGTAGTGTGTACACTGTATAAGTATTCACAAATTTAAATACGGCATACAAAAGGTATCAGTCATTAATCACTTTATTAAATGCGATTTCGTTAATTAAAATCTGAGTATCGTGACTGCTTCCAACTGACCTCATTATTAATTCCCTTTTTAATTATTAAATGTGGAAAGAACTCTTGTGAATTGGCGTGAGATTATTAGGCTATAAATACACTACAAGCTCCTCTGAAGCTCAATGACCTCGCGGTTCCCAAAAGGACCAGTTTTATTTCTCGAAAGTTCACAGTTCCCTAGTTCAAAAAAAAAACAAAATTCAAAAGTACTTTATTTGCATAGGCTTATATACGGCTCTTACAAATCGTCATACATGAAAAATATAAATTATAGCTATGTATATTATACATTAAACATATATGTCGATAGAAAAAATATACTAAGAAATTAATAAATATAATTTGATTCTACCACCGGAATCGGAAAGTTGATTCTGACGAGAAGATCCGGCAAGAAACTCGCCAGTTACTCTTTTTAATCGGCAAATTTTTTGTGAGTACACTATTATGGCGAACAGTTTATCATTTCCACAAATTCTTGTCATTTAAGTAATCATTAACTGTGTCATTATCTGGAATCATTAACTGGCTTTTGCCATTATTATTTTTTTAACATGAGTTTTAAACTTAGGCATTGGTAAATCAACAAGCTTTTGTTGTGACTTATTAAATATTTTAATACTCATTCCTACAAACGAATTACCAACCTTATGAAGTCTGACATGTGGCACAGCAAGCTTGTGTTTATTTCTAGTATTTAGGTTATGGTTGTGTTCTGTTCTTAATAGGCACCTTGTTTGCATATCAACAGGTCGTTTTTAGAAATAAGAGCCGCATTCTATATTAACTATCTCGAAATGTTGCCCTCCTACTACTAGCTATCAAAATCACTGTGACATACAGTGTACTATTGTCCAAAAAGTTGATTCCAAAGAAATCTGACCGATGTGACGCAGCGTATGTAGCGTAAAGCCGTGTGGTCCCGGCAGAGTAGAATAGGCCACCCTCTCTCTTACATAGGTGTCGTAAAAGGCGTCTAAGGTTAAGCTGCTGGCATGATCATCAGCACCCAGAGAAGGAAAACTCTGCATTTATATCTAAACCCTCGCCAACCCGTCTGCCAAGCGTGGTGAGTATGGAAATTACCCCTCATGTGATTGAGGGAGGCCCGTCCCCAGCAGTGGGGACTTAAATGGGCTGACGATGTATGTAGCAATTGCATTTCGCTTCGTGAGTGAGGGTATCGGAGGCCTAATCTGGGGGAAAGGGGTATTTAAAGGTTGGCAGACATGTGACTCCACTGGTGTCGCGGGTGTCCATAGGTGGCGGCAACCGCTTAAGTACCATCAGGTGGTCCAAAGAAAGTCTCTACTGAAAGGACTCAGTAATCAGACATAGCCAAGTGATACACTGTTCCGAATTTCTAATGTTCGCTCCGAATTTATCATTTGACTCAAATGGATCTGGAGTTTGAGTAAACCGAATGAGCTGGATGAGTCACCAATCTATCTAAGAGTCGATGTTCCAAATGAAGTGTTTCACTGTTCCGCATCTCTGCACTGATCTAGATGCAATGTTTTGAAAGATACGTTTTTGCCAGGTCTATTCTGTACAGATGGACGGGAACAGTTAAAATCCCATATTTTGAAACAACAGCTTACGAATAAGAAACCTATTTAGGTTCATTGTATACCTTTACAAATGTAATTAAGACATTTGACGGGTAAACTCCTTTATTTACAAGCAATTAGTTTAATTAATTAATTAGTCGCTGTTTCAGGTTTCTCGAGAAATGCTCCAAATAGCACCTGAAGGAAATAAGGTGAAATAGTACTGTGCTGTGTTTCGCTGCGTGAGGGAGGGTACCGGAGGCCCAATCCAGGGGAGCCCCCCTTGGGTTTAAAGGTTGGCAGCGCACCTGTAACTCCATTGGTGTGGCGGCAGCGATCGCTTACCATCAGGTGATCCGTCTGCTCGTCTGCCATCTATTACTTAAAAAAAAAAAATTTTTTATGTGATAGGTGGCTGACGAGCAGACAGATCGCCTGACCAAGGGGGGTTCCCCTGGATTGGGCCTCCGGTACCCTCACTCACGCAGCGAAACACAGCACTGTGTCGGTATGCTGATTTTCTGTGAGGAGGTGGTATCACTCCGGTCGAGCCGGCCCATTCATGCTGAATCCGGGGGAAATGGATATTTAAAGATTGGCAGCGTACTTAGGGCTTCACTGGTGTCGCGGGTGTCTATGGGCAGCGGCAATCGCATACCATGAGGTGATCCGTCTGCTCGTCTGCCACGTATCACATAAAAAAACGGCCAGTAGGTTAAAAAGGAAACAACATTGAACTTCGTCTAGGTTTATATTGATATTTTGGGAGACATGATAATATTTAGAATGTCTTAAAGCCGATAATTTAATTAATCTCAACAATTAGCTCAAGATGTTCTACATCAATGCTCGAGCTGGGGCAGCATGGTCCAGAAAGACCGAGGACAGAAGAATATAGAGGCAAATTGAAGAGGCATTATTATCTTTACGTATTTGACATTATTTTACCTTATATATATATTTTTTTTATATGAGAGGTGGCAGACGAGCAGACGGATCACCTGATGGTAAGCAATTCCGCCGCCCATGGACACCCGCAACACCAGTGGAGTCACAAGTGCGCTGCCAACATATCTGATGGCCAGGAAATACACCGGTTCCCTACCAGTACCGGCTTACGTAGTAGCTACGGACCTCCCGATTATGCTCTGCAGTAAGCAAATATAATACATGCTACTGAAGAAGAATACATACTTTAGTAGAAAATAGTATGCGCAATCACAAATACACCCTCCATTTCTTTAACTTCATATTTCGAAAGGACACAGATTGACTCCGGCGCAGACCATTAGACCAACGGCCCTAAATTGATACCCAGGGTAGGTTTGATAAATACTTATTTCGGTTGGTCACGAAATACGAGTAACCACGGCATGTAATCAAAGGATTTTAATTTACGACCGAACTTTTTAAGTAATATTCATATTTACAAATACCTTTCAATTCAAACTCGTATGTTGAAAGTGCTGATTTTTAAATGAAATGATCCGCAAAATTCAAAAGCACAGCGCGAATCGATAAAGCGTACGGAATGGAGAGACTACCTCCGTATTGCGGCGGAGCACTGTTCACGGCGACGGTTATTAAGCAATTCTGTGTTATAACTAGTGTTGTAATTTTATGCACATATCGATTAGATATGATTCACTAAATTAAAAAGCGCTGCGCGAAACAAGCATACAGAAAAGATAGACTAAGTACGTCTGCGAGCAATGTTTGATGGCGAAGGTTTATTAAGCTTCAGGACTGATTAGTGGATACAAATAAATACCTTTATTAATTCTATTAATATAAAGATGTTGCCTTTAATATAAAATATGCGGACAAGGGAGTATATGCATGTTGAATTAAGTAATTATGGAATCGCTAGAGACTTATGTAGATTGGATTAATATAGTTTTATTAACAATATTGAAGAAAATATTAAAAGTCAGTCAAGCAGAGGGAAATATAAATATGTATTAATTTAAGAATATATTAAAAGCTCATAGTACAACTCAACCTTCACGGGCGCAGGTTGCTTTGCCCTTATACTATATATTTATATAATAGGGTCTCTCTGAGAAGTATAGCGACAGTCATCACATTGATAGAGCTCTGAACTTAGATTCAGAGAAGGTGTTTCTAGTCAACAATTTTATCTAAACATCGAGAAAGTACCAGGTAAGCGTGTCTCAACTCTCAGGATTCGGTCGGTGTGCCGAGACGGGAGAAAGAACCATGGGCTGATAGCGAGATTAAACATCGATATTGATAGTGTGTCGTCCCTAGGAATTTGTCGCTCAGTAACAACTGCGCTCATTAAACCCAAGCGACTGCACTGCACACAGCGCATCCCGCCCGCGTCATCCACTAACCAGCCACATGCAGCCAAAAAGTATATGATGATAAATCACACATTACACATATAGTCATACATTTGCCTGCAGGTGTCCATGGGCGGGGATAATCACTTACCATCAGGTGATTCGTCTGCTCGTCTGTTCCCTATTCCAATTCCGTAATCCAAGTTTCCTTACAATGCGATGTTATTCATCACTGCCGAGGTAAATTCACACGTTGCAGTTTTCATAATAGCACTTTATTATCGTGTAAAATTATATTTCTTCCTCGTCCGTAACTAAATAGAAATTCAACATTTCCTATAGAAACACATAATCAACCGTTTTACTATTCAGTCTCCTAATCTACTCAGTCGAAACCCACGACCCTCTATAGTTCGTTCTAATGGAAATCTTTGTGTATTCGATCGAGTAACCGAGTTTTAGTTGAGCGCGTAAAGATTTTCTTATAACATATTCATTACTGGGGGCTCACCCCTTAAATTCATACAGAGTTATATATCACTTTCGGATAATTGAGTATTTGGGTTTTCCGGTACAAGACTTCCTTGGTTATGGCGGTGTAGTGGAATTTCTTGTTCCTGTTCGGAAATGGTGTTGGATATGGTTTTATATAGATACGTCATATCTTACATAAGTATTATATGAAAGGAATACCAAAATGAAGACTTTGCTACTGGTTCTTTCTGGTTTCCATAGTACGTGGAAAAACTATGCACCTACCTACTTAGGTTTTGGATCAGAATAATGTATGTATCTGATGCTGTCTCAATTTATTTATTTATTATATCTATTCATATTCATTTATTCACTTAATTTATAACAGAGGTACATAGGGAGGGCGTCATTAGCCCGGACCATGCCGCTCGAGAGCGGCATTACCCGATGTCAGGGGCAATGCCGCTCAAACATGATTTTTTTAATGGATTTTTACTATTAATGGGTCTAAGATGGGTTTAAATTGTTGACTAATAGATAATTAAAGAATTTATTACGTTTCATAATTTTTATTTAAAATAATTAATTTAAAAAATACACATGTTTTTCCTTAAGTGAACGCCATTCCCCTCCTTACCTTACATTTGGAATATCTATCTTTAAGTGAGTTGAAGAATTCCAAATTCCAAAACGCAAGTATTTGTTTTGAGTGAACCAAACCCACGACCTGGCGTATGAGACAGGGTCACAACCAATTGCCCAATTGGGGCAGTCAGTCAAAGAAGTGTTTGAAGATTTTTTCTTTCAAATTCCTTTCAGGCCCTGTCAAAGAGGTCAAGATCCACTTCAGTCGCTGTGTTAGCGCATTAAGTAAGTCAGTAATTCCTCTCAGATTACACACTCCGATTCCGTCAGTATTTATTCTAGAATATACCCAGTATAATACAAAATACCTCAGCAACATTCGTCGCGTATTCTTGTACGAACAACGGGTATGCTAACGCAAAGGAAATTGCCTATTTCTTGCCAGAGCCGAGTTACTCGACTCAGCTCCCAACTCGTTTATTTGGTTAGCACGGCGTCTACTTTATTCGAGCATTTGAATGTGGTGCTTCTCTTTGTAAAAACTTTGTTGTGTCTGGGAAACTTCTACATTTTGTGAAAAATGACAATGCAATTCGATATAATAAATAAAAAAAAATAATATCACTTATATTTACATACATCACATCCTTTACCCGAAGGTTGTCAGGTAGAAGTCGCTTTTAGCGATAAAACCGCCGAAATTGTACACAAAATTTCTGTAATGCCTAGTACTTAAGTTGTGTATTTTGTGCAATAAAGTATATCTATCTATCTATCTATCACATAATTATCCCTATCCCGCCTTCTCACCTTAGTGTTATTCCTTGTAGAGTCCAAAGCTGTCGCTCTGGAGCCCGGGATACGCATGGACCATGGTTTTTAGCTCCTCTCAATCTTGATCCAAGAGAGAAGTTAAAAACAGTCTGAGTTGATTTAAAGTGAAACTATACATCTATTATCACAAGTGTCTCAATGTCGCACTCACATCAACCATGGGCGGCGGTAATCGCTTACCATCAGGTGATCCGTCTGCTCGTCTGCCACCTATATCATAAAAAAAAAAATTAATTGTATTATGCACCCCGTTATTTTAGTGCATATCAGAACTGTGACTCTTTTTAATACTATGTAGACTACGATTGCAAAAATATATTATATCATGTGGGTGTACTAAATCCAAAGCAATGATATTATATCAACATTTTTCACCACAACAACATTGTTATATAGTTGGTAAGTAAAACCAATACGGCAGCGGTATTTCTAGTCCGGGATGATACATTATAGATCTTTAAGAAACGACCCTAAACCTTCCTAAAAGACAGGATGGGCGACGGTGATCGCTTACTATCATATGACAAGCTTGTTTGCCTCCCTATATCATAATAGACCTACTTTTATATTGTGGAGCCGTAAAGGGTTTTCTATGAAAATAGCGCGATGGCTCAGTTTTATCCACAATTATCATAATTTCAGCTAATAGACGCCCACTGCTGGACATAGACCTCCCCTAATGTTCTCCACACAAATCGGTCCTGCGTCCGCCCGCATCCAATGAACTCCCGCGACCTTCACCAGGTCGTCGGTCCACCTCTGTGGGCCTGCCTGGGCTGCGACTTCCTGTACATGGCCTCCACTCGTGCACCTTTCCGCCGCATCGGCCGTCATGTTCTCCTTGAAATGTGCTCTGCCTATTGCCACTTGACGCATGCAATCCTTTGGGCTATGTCTGTAACCTTAGTTCTCCTGCGGATCTCATCATTTCTGATACGATCACGCAGGGAGACTCCGAGCATAGCCCTCTCCATTGCTCTCTGGGTGACTTTGAGCCTCCTTAATCGGCACATTGTAAGCGGCCACGATTCGGTTCCGTATGTCATCACTGGCAACACACACGCATTGAAGACTTTCGTCTTGAGACACTGCGGTAGATGGGACCGAAAATATGCTGCGTAGCTTCCAGTTTCCAGCAATCTTTTGGGCTATGTCTGTGAACTAAGGAGTTCTGCGAATCTCATCATTTCTGATACGATCACGCAAGGATCACCTGCAGTCCCGTGGTAATTAAGATTAAGCATGATTAAGGAAGAATAAGACCTCTAGCAAATTAGACTCGCCATTCAGCCGTTAAAAAGACTCCGAAGTCGTCTTATCGGAATTCGGAGCAATTTCTTCTCGCATTTCTTTGGCTCGGCTAAATCATAATAAAAGTAAATTGCTCGTGTATTTTAGTAATGAAAGGTCCGAGCTACGTCTTTACGATCTGGCCGTTTTACTGGCGACGTCCAATGTTTTAGTTAGTTCGTGATATTATTTTGTTGATGGTATCTCAGTAGATAAGAACATGCGCTTGAATCTGTCGTAGATTCGAATCCGAGCGTTTTCAAATCTATGTGCGTATTTCTCCTATTAGCTCGGATTAGTTTCGAATTGTTTCTTAAACGTGTAGGTAACCATGATTCGTGCCGTGCCGTTAGTGCCGTGTGGTCCCCGGCAGAGTAGAATAGGCCACCCTCACTCTTACCGAGGTGTCGTAAAAGGCGACTAAGGTAAAGCTGCTAGCATGATCATCAGCACCCAGAGAAGGAAAACTCTGCATTTATATCAAAACCCTCGCCAACCCGTCTGCCAAGCGTGGTGAGTATGGCAATTACCCCCCATGTGATTGAGGGAGGCCCGTGCCCCAGCAGTGTGGACTTAAATGGGCTGATGATGATGAACCATGATTCAGTTATCTGGTTCTCCTGTTAAAGGGTAACGAAGGTCAGAGGTAGTAGCTTCATGAGTAAGAAAGATTTATTGAACAAAAGAAGGAACAAATAAGAAAATAAAAATAATAAATGAGATCTAAAGCTGAACTAAAAGAAAGTAAAAAGTCGCATCATTGTATTTACCAGACACCCCAAATATTAAATCATGGTCTTAGCGCACCCTGGGTTCCGAAGCGACAGCTTTTTTTAAATATTGTATTGCTAATATTAACTATTCTATTTTGTATATGACCTGTTATTTGGTTAAAATAAATGATATTTTTTAATTTGGACGTAACAATATGAAATGACGTCGCAGCACGCACAGGAAGTCGCAGCCGTGGCAGACCCCCCACAAGGTGGACCAACGATCTGGTGAAGATCGCGGGAATCCATTGGATGCGGGCGGCACAGGACCGATCTGTGTGGAGAACATTGGGGGAGGCCTATGTTCAGCAGTGGGCGTCTATTGGCTGAAATGATGATGATGATGAAATGTCCCAAGTAATTCATCATCATCATCATCAGCCCATTTAAGTCCCCACTGCTGGGGCACGAGCCTCCTTCAATCACAAGAGGGGTAATTGCCATACTCACCACGCTTGGCAGACGGGTTGGCGAGGGTTTTGATATAAATGCAGAGTTTTCCTTCTCTGGGTGCTGATGATCATGCCAGCAGCTTTACCTTAGTCGCCTTTTACGACACCTCGGTAAGAGTGAGGGTGGCCTATTGTACTCTGCCGGGGACCACACGGCGAGTAGTTATTAAAATACATTTAGTCTTCATTAGACTTATGTAGAAAGAAGCACATTTGAATATGTATTGTAAGGAACACATGATAGTTAAGTACACAAACCTTGGGTTGAAAGACCTCACCGTTCCTAAACACAGGCAATTTGGTTTTATTATGATCCAAGTGCTTCGTGAACACGTTGAGCTGCTTCGCAACTGTGGCAATTAAAAGGTCATTACGACACGAGACGCTAATGGAGTCCTATTTCGGTTTAATTGGAGAAAAAACAATTAAGGCGTTTTCCATTTCCTGAAGAGAAAAATGTTTTATATATCAAACATTCGTTTATTCTGTCAGCAGGAGTTTCATGTCACCTGAGATGGAATATTACGACCCTACTCTATTAATTGTACCATTTTATTGGCGTGACGGATATGTATGTTTATCATCATCATCATCATCATCATCAGCCCATTTGAGTCCCCACTGCTGGGGCACGGGCCTCCCTCAATCACATGAGGGGTAATTGCCATACTCACCACGCTTGGCAGACGGGTTGGCGAGGGTTTTGATATAAATGCAGAGTTTTCCTTCTCTGGGTGCTGATGATCATGCCAGCAGCTTTACCTTAGTCGCCTTTTACGACACCTCGGTAAGAGTGAGGGTGGCCTATTCTTCTCTGCCGGGGACCACACGGCGATGTATGTATGTTTGTTTATGCCTAATAACGCTTTTAATACTAGACTTTCCGAATGAGGGTGCGGGTGGACAGACGCAGGGACCGATAGGCAAAACTGTAAAGGTTCTTCGTTGACTTTGGAACCCTAAAACGGTAGGTACCATTCACATTCAGTTTACAAAATCCGCATCTAGTTTCACAAGTACATGTTTGTTAAACCAGAAAGGTTTGGCTGAAAATTTGGGCTGAGAATTTTTGGCACAGCAGCATTCATTCGCGAAGGTATTTTATGGGTATACCACAACTAGCAAGTAGTTACTATTATGTATGGTGCCAAAACGTTCTAGGTTGCAATATTCGCGGTTTTATGGGTGGGGTGTAAAAGGTTCTATCATCATTCCTCATTCATCATCAGCCATTTGAGTCCCACTGCTGGGGCACGGGCCTCTCCCTCAATCACATGAGGGGTAATTGCCATACTCACCACGCTTGGCAGAGGGTTGGCGAGGGTTTTGATATATAATGCAGAGTTTTCCTTCTCTGGGTGCTGATGATCATGCCAGCAGCTTTACCTTAGTCGCCTTTTACGACACCTCGGTAAGAGTGAGGGTGGCCTATTCTTCTCTGCCGGGGACCACACGGCGATGTATGTATGTATGTTTGTTTATGTCCTAATAACGCTTTTAATACTAGACTTTCCGAATGCAGGGTGCAGGTCAGGTGGACAGACGCAGGGACCGATAGGCAAAACTGTAAAGGTTCTTCGTTGACTTTGGAACCCTAAAACGGTATGTACCATTCACATTCAGTTTACAAAATCCGCATCTAGTTTCACAAGTACATGTTTGTTAAACCAGAATGGTTTGGCTGAAAATTTGGGCTGAGAATTTTTGGCACAGCAGCATTCATTCGCGAAGGTATTTTATGGGTATACCACAACTAGCAAGTAGTTACTATTATGTATGGTGCCAAAACGTTCTAGGTTGCAATATTCGCGGTTTTTTATGGGTGGGTGTAAAAGGTTCAGTAAGTAACTAGGAAAACCTGTTCCTAAGAGTAGAAATTCATCAGCCCATTTCAGTCCCCACTGCTGGGGCACGGGCCTCCCTCACATGAGGGGTAATTGCCATACTCACCACGCTTGGCAGACGGGTTGGCGAGGGTTTTGGTATAAATGCAGAGTTTTCCTTCTCTGGGTGCTGATGATCATGCCAGCAACTTTACCTTAGTCGCCTTTTACGACACCTCGGTAAGAGTTAGGGTGGCCTATTCTACTCTGTCGGGGACCACACGGCCCCACAACACAAGAGTAGAAATAAAAAAATCTAAATATTAAAATTGAGAAAGAAAACGTAGAAAATTTCAATTGTAAAAATTCAAAAGCCATTCGTATTGAACTGGCTTTAATATAAGGTATGCCCTAATTTAGTCAACCAGCCTGATTTAAAAATGGGTCGTTTTGAGGTGATTAAAAAATGTGTGATTAGAAATATAACATGGCTTTTTGAAATTGGTTAAAATGTTTCATATTTATACTCGTTATTTGACGAAACCAATTTATTCGTTTTCTAAAACATACGGCCGTTTTGCATTATATTATATAATGCTAATAATAATGCAAAATATATTCATATAATTTAAGTGTTTATCATTACTCACAAGCAACCCCTTTGAATAGCATTCTAAGAGCCTTTAACAGCACCATTTATCACAATTAAAATTTATTATTCCGCTTTCGGGCGCGTTATTAATTACGAATTAATTATGATTTAGAGAACCCTCATGTGATGATAAATTGTTGGAGAAAATACTGCTACTTCTTATTGCTTTCTTATTTATTGTTATAGGAGATCTCTCTTCATCTTAGGGTGTAATTTTGCACCCAAAGCTGTCGCTCCGGAGCCTGGGGTACGCTTGGACCTTGAACTCGCATTCGAGAAGTCTGGTAATTACAATCAAGCGACTGCCGTCTGACCTTCGCAACCCTTAGACAGGGGAAACCAAAACAACTAGGTCATGATTACACGTTCAGAATAATTATCTTAAATATTTTAGGTAGGTAACTTTGAGAGGCGTCTCTCTCCGAGATCGAATCCGAAATGAGGTGATCCGGCTGAGAACCAAAGTCATCGATATTGCTCACCGGATCAGCAAGCTTAAGTGGCAGTGGGCTGGCCATATTAGCCGCAGAACTGACAACAGATGGGTTAAACGAGTTCTAGAGTGGAGACCGCGTCTTGGCAAACGTAATGTAGTAGGGCGCCCTCTGGCTAGGTGGTGGGACGATCTGCGCAGGATGGCTGGTAAGAGCTGGTTGCGAGAAGCCATGGATCGATCACAGTGGCGAACGATTGGAGAGACCTACGTCCAGCAGTGGACTGCGTTAGGCTGATGATGAACTTTGAGAAACTATCCGAGGTGCAGGTTTCCTCACGATTTTCCTTCAGCGCCCATCTAATAGTAATATTATTTGTCCAGGATGGAAACCTATTCCACGACCTTCGACATATCAGGCAGAGACACGACTACCAAATGCATAATCGGCCCAACTAAGTTCATGTTATTCTAGAAGTCATATTTGAATTTAGGTTTTAATCTAAAATTACGGAGCAAATGGACGTCTAAATATATCTAAAAGTGGTAATAAAATGACTACAAGAGTTATAAAAATAAAAGCTTGCAACTACTTTGTGACACTCACTGTAAAAATGAGGACTCTCAAAAGACTTACGTCTCTCATAAGGAGTAAAAGTACTAAGCAGTAAGCACGCCTGTTCGCATGGTGAAATCCTTCAAAATCCCGGGATTTAAAAACCGTCACAAACCCACTCACTCCATCATTATCCTTCCTTGAAAACGCATACAAAAACAGCCTTTACCATTCAAAGTACAGAGTTCTTATTCAGATCACGGCATTCACGTTGCAAATCTCAGGTGTGACAGAGTTGAAAAGAAATGTTAATGAAGTCTTCTCGGTTCGGAGGATGGGTGACGTCACCGTGTCCCTTTGATTGAAGGGTGAATGCGAGCGAAATAAAGCGACTCCAATTAGCACAGGCTTGTTGGGTAGTGGTGGGGTGATTTGGTACGGATGAATGGATATGCTTCTAGGTGTTTGTATGGCAAACATTGATTACATATTACCTAGGAACCGGTAATTAATCACGTGATGTTTTTAGCGACTTCTTTGACCGCCCCTACCTCGGTGATATGACTCAATATGGCTCGGCCAATTACACCGACAAGAAACCAAGTACAAGAAACCGGCATGAGTGAGGAACCTGAGGTCCAATTCGGGGAGAAGAGGAAAAGGTTGGCAGAGCATTACGACTTCATTAGTGTTGCAAAGTGCCGATTAAGGAGGCTCAAAGTCACCCAGAGAGCAATGGAGAGGGCTATGCTTGGAATCTGCTTGCGTGATCGTATCAGAAACTATGAGATCCGCAGGAGAACTAAGGTCACAGACATAGCCCAAAGGATTGCATGCACCAAGTGACAATGGACAGGGCACATAGCGAGGGGAACAGACGGCCGTTGGGGCGCAAAGATCTTCGAGTAGAGGCCACGTACAGTAAATCGCAGTCGTGGCATGCCCCCCACGAGGTGGACAGGTTAAAGTACCTGTGGTATCGAAGTAAATAAACGTTTGTGGTTCAAATAAGCTCTCCTTCGAGTAAAATTATTTAGTACCTACTCGAGATAAAGGGAATATTACAGATATATAGTTAGACTACAGATGAAGAGTGTGATTAGCTGTAATCAGATTTAGGGGTGCAATTTTTTACATAATACAAACCGTTTTAAAAAATCTACCAACCTTCTTTAAATTTTCCTAACATGAAAAGGAATTAATGTTGCTACAAGCAAATCTGAACTTTCTGTTCTAACAGTTAAGCATAATTTTCTGTGCAACAGGTATTACTCTGACTAATTTACGAAAGGTAATAAGTGCTCAGAGCATATCAAATGAATAAATTTGAAAACTGACGAACCTATTCGTTCTTGGACCCATTGAAGCGATTGTTGCACAAGGACGCGCAAAATGAAGGAGTCGAAGCAGGAAAGCTGACCCTGGGCTACGGAGCGATTTTTTTTATGTGATAGATGGCAAACGAGCAGACGGATCACCTGATGGTAAGCGATTTCCGCCGCCCATAGACACTTGCGACACCAGTGGAGTCAAAAGTGCTCTCATCGTCATCATCATCGTCAGCCCATTTAAGCCCCCACTGCTGGGGCACGGGCCTCCCTCAATCACATGAGGGGTAATTGCCATACTCACCACGCTTGCAGACGGGTTTGGCGAGGGTTTTGATATAAATGCAGAGTTTTCCTTCTCTGGGTGCTGATGATCATGCCAGCAGCTTTACCTTAGTCGCCTTTTACGACACCTCGGTAAGAGGGAGGGTGGCCTATTGTACTCTGCCGGGGACCACACGGCGTGCTCTCAAAAGTGCTCTGTCGAACTTAAAACCCCTCTTTCCCCCCGGTTTCGGGGCTCACGCAGCAAAACACAGCACAGTGCTGCTTCACGCCGGTTTTCTATGAGGCCGTGGTATCACTCCGTTCGAGCTGGCCCATTCATGTATTTCGACGCAACCAGGACGAAATGCTGAGATGATGGAAGCGATTGCTGTCTGACTGCTTTCTCAACCCTTCTAAAGGTGACCAGACCAAGTGAAACATGGTATATGTTCAGAATCATTATCTAACCAAGTAATTTTACTTACAACTTGTGCGGATAAAGAATGGGATCAGAAATGGCGGCGCATCTATTCACACCCCACGAGTGCGAGTATAGATGCAAATATGTTTGCGAGCGAGAAGTGAATAGATGCGCCGCCATTTCTGATCCCATTCTTTATCCGCACGGGTTGTACCTACTATTTTACTACCTTTAGCTTTATAGAATAGCCAATTACGTCAGTTTTTTTCTTTTGACATTAGCAGGGATGCGCTGATAAATAAAAACTATTTAACTATTTTACCTGCAACCCACGGCTGCCTCCGTGGTGCAGTGGTTAGTGGGTCAAACTTTAAAACAAGAGGTCCCGGGTTCGATCCCCGGGTCAGGCCAAAAATTTGTACCTAAATTTTCGGTAAGAAATTTTTAGTGCCAGCCCTGTCTGTAAGTTATCAGGCTTGTACCCCCGTGCCTCGGAAAGCACGTTAAGCTGTTGGTCCTGCGCCCAATCCCTCTCCGGTCGTGTCACGCTGGTGTCCCATCGGAATTTGAGGGTAAGGGAATAGAGAGTGCATTTGTGTTTGCGCACACTCTTAAGCGCTATAACCTACGTACGTATATCCTACGTACGTGGCTAATCGTTGAGATTGGCCGCCGTAGCCGTAATCGGTTAGAGAATATTACTTTTATTATGCTGTAACAAGCTGAATTTAAGTAAGATTATTCATATTGTTATTATTGTGATAGTATTTCCCTCACTCTTACCGAGGTGTCGTAAAAGGCGACTAAGGTAAAGCTGCTGGCATGATCATCAGCACCCAGAGAAGGAAAACTCTGCATTTATATCAAAACCCACGCCAACCCGTCTGCCAAGCGTGGTGAGTATGGCAATTACCCCTCATGTGATTGAGGGAGGCCCGTGCCCCAGCAGTGGGGACTTAAATGGGCTGATGATGATGATCATTCATATTGTTAAGTTTCGGCATTGTTTTGTCTTTCTGTATGTCAAACATTTATTATGTAACGCTTCTTAATTTACTACTCTTCTTCTTAGATTCTTAGTTTGTTACTGTTTAAGACATTTATTTATCTCAAAAGATTACATTAAGCACTTACAGAGAAAATAGTGTTTATGCTAAGGATTAAATTAAATTAGCGCAAGGAACGCGCGTGCGAAAACAAAGTGGGTAGGTACATCAAAACACTCATGCGCCGATGTGCCCGTGTCGAAGTGGACAGTTCGAGATGAAGTAGTTCTGAGGTAGTTTGTGACAAAATAAATGAAAAAAAAGTGTTTTTTTTATGCCAGAGGCGACAAACGAGCAAGCGAAATCATCTAACAGAAAGTAATCAACGCCGCCCGTGAACATTCGCGATATCAGAGAGATCGCTAAAGTGTTGCCGGCCGGTTTGTGTGCGCAGTTTGAGAAACTTAAAACAAATTGCTTGGATGTAAGTACGATTTCAGAGAAGTAGTACAAATCGCCTCAATACGTTGCAAGAATTGCTAGTTCCTTCACTTTAAAATCTATATTTTTAATCCCGAGCTATCATTACTCACTTGGAACCAGAACAGTGTTTGCTACAATACTCTAAGATGAAAACAATAGTCGATAAACTACATTATGACGGGAGAAACACAAACATGCTACAAATAATACAGACTGCCAGTGGCAGGTGATGCCAAGACACTGGAATAAAACAATTTAAGGGAAACTCCGCTATATTCGCTAAAAGATAAGGATGATGCGAAATTTCGGTGAGCGAAAACTTTAATGTGTTTGATAAAAGGTGGGCAAGCCCCTTTTGATTTGTAGTTATGAAGAAGACAACTTTCTTTATGGTTTCCTTAACGCACAAAGGAATAATGTTTGTGCATTGTGAATGTTGTGCAACTTGTATTTTTATGTTTCAAAGGTAGAAATAAAACAACCAAAGGAACGCATCCCGTTATCTCTCTAGCTTTGACAAAGGTCTATACAGTATACACGTTGAACAATTGAATCAATATTGTAGTTACATTAACAATACAAATTACTAGAAGTAGTAAATAGGAAAATCTAATGTGACAAAAAAAATATGATTTTAATATTTCTTGTTAGATAAATTAAAGTCGAACTACGAATATATTTTATTTCGGTATTTTTTGGCTGGATTGATAGATAGCATCCCAATACATCATCTAATCAACCTACTAACATGACAAAATTCATAACTCAAATTCAAATAACGTTATTCATTTGTTTCTGGCAAATAAAAAATTAAAGTTAAAGAAAGATAAGAAAAGCTAAGTCAATATAAAATAAGACTAAAGTCGCATGTAATTTAAAGAAATATTTTTGATTCGATTTTACTTGTGCTATATACCTTTTAACTTGAATAGGAAAAGGTATCATGTAACCAATTATTATTACTAATAAAAAAGCCAATTGTCTTCACAACCATACAGGAACTTTGCTAGCACAGACTCGCGAAACGCGAAAAATTAAGAGAGCGTCAAGAGAATAACGGACATTTCCATACAAAAGCATCGAGTTTTGTTCAGTTTTACGCGAAGTACATAAATCTTGCCGGGCTGACAGCCCACCAGGTGCACCCCCACTTTCAACTCTGAATACAAATGATAATGAACACCAAGCGGATCCGGTCGAGGCCGCATACGCACTGGGTTTGGTAAACGCGGCGGTTTTTGATCGCAAAAGTGCACTCTCTATTCTCTTACCGTCGTATTCGGATGGGATACCAGCGTGACACGACCGGAGAGGGATTGGTTGCAGGACCAACCGCTTAACGTGCTTTCCGAGGCACGGGGGTACAAGACCGCCAACTTCCAGATTACAGGCTGACACTAAGAATAACTGCTTAAACACTGCATTTTTATGCAGAATTTGGAAGGCAAAAAATGTCATGACTCGGGAACATACGACATTGGACTGGCACCAAATCCGCAGAACAACTTTTTAGGCTTGCGATGGATAAGCCACGATTCAAAGAGCTGATGGCCAATCTTCAGTAATGAAGCGGTACCTCAAGAAGAAGTCCTGACAATATGATTTTTTTGGGTATAGCATTTTTTTGCAATTTATTCTTAAGTAATAATACACTTAAAATATTCTCGACAGTCTTCAAACTCACAATCTTTTTCTAACCGGGCAACTGCTCTACCGACTAAGCACTTACGGACATACCAAGGTAGTTTAGTCGGAAAAGCAGTCGCCCGGCTAGCAAAAGATGGGTTCAAGTCCTACCCGAAGACTGTCATACTTTTTTTTTAAATACTTAAGACCTGACAATGAAACCGTTCCGTAACGAACGGAAATACCTATACCGTATCCAGACATGCACACAATGCGAGAAAGGGAGACAAAAACTTTTTCCTTATATAAAAAGACAAAATTCTGCTATACGACAATTGACAGGTGAACCCAAAGAGGGTTGATAATCAAATAAAATGACAGTCGAGAGTGAAGAGGCTTCTTCTGGGTAAGCACGCTACATCTTAGACCTTATTGTCACTTACCATCAGGTGAAATAAGGTCAAGTACAAACCCATTTAATATAAAAAAAAAAAGTTGATGAAATATTTTTTACAGACTTGGATATTTTAGCGTGTGGGTGTCCGTACTATGGAAACCAGAAATAACGAAGTTACTAAAACATCAGATCCAACACAAACCGTTTCAACAAACGTTTGTATTGGTGCACGAATCGAACCTTACCAATTATAACTGGAGTTCAAACCCCCTCGTTAAACAGATCATTTTTTAATTTGGAACATTTAGGTACATTATTAAAATCATATTTGAATAGTTTTGTTTTTTCTACAAAAATATGTAACATACTCAAACCGCGACCGCTAGAATACCCAGTGCGCGCCAACTTTCGTGTTTATATTAATGTCTTTTGGGAAACGAAAATATATCCTAATGAAGTGTCATGCGACGCATGCAGATGAGCTCGAGCCTGAATGAAACGTGATAACGCAGCCTGAGGTGCAATAACAGCCTTTATTTATTGTGTTCTGGGGACACTTTAATACCGGCGATCTTTGGGGTGACGTTGCTTCTTAAGTACCTACTTGAAGGATGCATGGATAACAATAATATAGGAAAATGTAATAGAACGAGTTCTAAGCCGCGGTGTTCCCTGATTGTTTTTTTTTATAAATAGGGACGAGCAGACGTATCACCTGATAGTAAGTGAATACCGCTTCCAAAATGGACACCTGTAACGTCAAAGGAGTCTCAAGTGTGCTGCCGGCCTTTTTAAAAATGACTTTAACATTGTTATAATGACATTTCCTTTTTCAAACGAGGTTTGAAGACAGTTTTTTTCTTCACGGTAAGCAAGTAGCATGACGTAGTTAACAGGTCAATATGAAGAGTGACATTGCAATCAAAACGTTTTTACTTCGATAGATTCTAATCCAACGAATACTTAATTGATTAAATTGATTACCGACGACTCGATTGGAACAGTGGTAGTGAACGCTGCCTCTGATACAAGGGTTGCGGGTTCGATCCCCGCACAGTACGAACATTTGTGTGCATGAACATGTTTGTTTGTATTGGTCTGGGTGTTTGCTATGTATTTTTTTTATGCTAGAGGCGACAAACGAGCAAGCGAGTCACCTGATGGAAAGCAATCATCGCCGCCCATTAACATCCGCGAAATCAGAGAGATGTCTAAAGCGTTGCCGGCCTTTTTAAAAAGTAATTATAAGTATGTATTTACAAAAGAAAAGTATTATATGTATGTAGAAACGAGAAACGTGTAGTGGGGCTTGGGGCAAATGAAATCGGATAAATACAGCAACACGGGTTCTATTCTTCTTGATATTAACTATGTATTAATCTTCTTATTTTAATTAATTTGGAACTCTTCTCGCGCACGTCTTTCGTCTTACTTCTCCATCTTTCTTCTCTCTCTTTCACAGCCCATCATTCCTTTCACTCACTTCGTCTGCGTTCCTTTCCATTCTTTAATATTCACATACTCCTCATCTTACATATAGCAATCCTACATGTATATATTTGTAATCCCACTGTTGATTCTGATATCCGTAATACAGGTGCTTGAGCTACCTATCTCGGAGTCAGATCAATGTATGTGATGTTGTGTAATATTTATTTATTTAATATTTATTTATTTACCCTAGTGAACTGATTACAACATATCAATAGGCATATTACAATCATGCGTATTAAAATATTATAAAACCATGGTAGTAGTTAATGTAAACGTAAAGAAAGATTAATAATTTTGACACATGTTAGCTACTTACTAAACTATTCGTAGTGTACGAGTACGTTCGCTGTGCTGCCGTCCTCTAGCTATAATGTCGTTAAGTACCAAAACCACATTCGGAAAAAATGACCTTAAAGAGCGCTCTTTAAGTCCATTTTTCTCCGACTTGGAGTGGTACTTAACGGCAATATAGGACGGCAGTGTGCCCTTGGCTATATCTCCGAGTCTATAACATCCTTCCGGCTCCATCTGATTCATATGGCTCAAAAATAATGTTCAGATTTTAACTTAAACTAGCTAGTATTAACTTAAAAAAGGGTTATTATTCATAAACGGTCATTGAACCCTTGTTAACTTAAACCGTGTTATAAAGCAAATTTCATTATTTTTCGAATATTTTGTATGAATTTTATGTTTCAAACGTGAAAACTGCTTTATAACACCGTTTATTGAACGTTTATGAATAAATCCTCAAGTGTTCCAGTAATAATTCTCACAACATATCATACATTGACCTGGTTCCGTACTAAGTAGCGTAAGCACTTGTGTTACAGATATCAGACAACAGAGGACCACAAATCCAGTATCCTTATATGAAAGTATCAGAAATATTTTTGAGCCATATGACCCAGACTAAACTCGGTAAATCTCGATGAAAGTACCGAACGTATAGTTTTATATAATCTTTCTAAAACGAACTATACCTCAAACCACTAGTCGTACTGCCTGGTGTTGTGAGTTGGCAATTTTGACACTCAAACTTTACCGCGGACGTATCTTCTACTTAGTTTGTGCCGCGGACAAAGACGATTTGAGATTAAATTATAAACTATGAACCTGAACATGCCGAAGCTTGTATAGAACAACCAAGCAATTAACAGTAACAAGCGAGGTAACGAACGGACAACTCATTCATTAGCGGAAGAGCCGTAAGTTGGCAGCACTATCGAGGGTTGGATTGGTTTGCAACTAGTTTTGGACTTATAAACTTTAGGGTTGTGTTGTAATGGCGTTATGTTCGACACCGTCGCTTGAAGAACAGGATTTACTACAGAAAGTTCTTGCAATCTTATGAGCGATAGTAGTGGATAAAAATGTACCGAAGATACGATACAAAATTTAAAAATTATCAATCTCGCCCCATGAGATTGATAATTTTTAAATTTCGATTCCTCGTATCTTCCATATTTTTTGCCACAAAAATATTTAAAAAAAAATGTTTTACTACATAGGTGAGTTCTTTCCAAATACAAAGGAAATAAATGAATATTTTGGCTAAAAAAAATAGTCGAAATCAAAGTTACAATAATTATGGAGCTAGTTTAAAACCCCCTCTTTTTATTTCATATTTTGAAAGAAACCCCAATTCTAAGATAATTTGGTAAAAGCAGTCTATATTTTCCTTAGACAATTTAACACATAGGTATTTCTATCAGTACTTTTTGAGTTTTTTAACTTTTCTACTGTAGGGCAACTTGGATAGCATGTTTTAGCTCTTATTTTATAAGAAAACAATGAAACCACGTTAGTTTTTATAATCAGTCTGCAGTAGGAAAGTCATTACAGTAATGACAATACAAAAAACTAACGTAATAACTTTTTAAATATTTCTAAATTATCAATCTTATTATAATGTATGTTTGTATGTATTATAAGTATGTTTTTACAAAAGAAAAGTATTATATGTATATATTTGTAATTCCGCTGTTGATTCTGATATCCGTAACACAGGTGCTTGAGCTAACTATCTCGGAGTCAGACCAATGTATTTGATGTTGTGAAATATTTATTTATAATTCTCACTTATGAACTCTTGAACAGTTTCATTGACATTCCTTCCTTCACCAATTTTTTTATTTTATTTGATAGGTGGCAGACGACGGATGATGGTAAGCGATTTCCGCCGCCCATGCTAATGTTTAAAGCATGCTCTAAATAGGCTATTTGACATGTTTTGATTGATTTTTTTTTGTCCATTGCTTACCATCAAGTGATCCGTCTGCTTGTCCGCCACCTACCAAGCCTATAACCACCTTTTAGAACTTTACGTTCTTACCTACTGAGCTACCACCACGTCAACAAGTGTTGCTATTTGAAACCAATGAATAAATCTTCGGAGTAACTTTTAAGAAAGCTCTAAATGAGGTCGCTAACGTAAAATGATCGGAAATGGGTTAGCAAATGTTAGTCTTCGCAATCAAAATCTGTTCAATTGGAGTGAATTATTTAGTCTATTTACAAGGGTAGGTTCTCTAAGTAAGTGGGGTCTTAATAGTCGCGGATTTCACACTCAAAAATTACTTCATATTATGAAGAAAAAAATTCGTCATTAACATATCGTTATCTCTAACTTATTAATTCCCACTGCTAGGAATTGCTATCATACGGGGGTCAACAGAGGTCAATATCAACATCGGATCAAACTAAACGAACCGAGCTCAATGATTCCAGTGAGACTCAGCATCCACGTGCTTACGGAGGAACTTTGAGTTGTTTGGTCATATTATACAGCAAGAGAGATGACCACCTGGAGAAGCTACTTCTGCTGGGAAAGGTGAGCGGAAGAAAGCCTAGGGGCAGAAGCCCCATGCGCTGGTCCGATCAAATCATCTCAACCCTAAACACCACAGTCTGTGATGCGATTCACGCGGCCGAGGATAGACTGAGCTGGCGGAAGATATTCTGGGAGGAAACTACTCATAGAGACCACGAACCTCAGCACTGAGGACAAACGACGCAAGAAGGGGAGAATATGCCTCACTCTTGCCTTAAGTCTATATTTGAAAAAATGTTTACCGATACACCCTGCATAGATAACTACTGTTAGTACTTATAAAATATTTTTATATTAAATTCAAACCAACAAAATGCACTACTTCTCAAATCACAAGTACAATATTTGTTGTGTCAATAAATGTTTCATTCATTCATTCATTCATTCATTCATTCATTCATTCATTCATTCATTCAATATCTCCAAGCATTACCACACGTTCCACGTCAACAGAAGCGTCAATATAAATAATAGCACCACAAACAAGTCAACCGACATGCCGAACAGCGTTAGTTTTACTCTGACTAAAATTGCGTTAGGTCATGTGTGAGTGATCATGTTAGTATAGGAAAGGATAGGCAATGTGTGTAATGTCGTTAACACTTATTTCAGTCAAGACAGTAAAGATATACGTACGTGCTCGGTTTCAAAATGAAGACAAGAGTCGTATAAAAATATTAGCTTGGATTAATTTTTTTTTTGGTTAATAGGCTAACGCTTGACCACAATCGCAACTGATTTCCATCTGATGAGGTTTAGGATGCTACGAGTTTGCCTAAAATATGCCTGTTCATCGTCATCACCGTCAGCCCAATTAAGTCCCCACTGCTGGGGCACGGGCCTCCCTCAATCACATGAGGGGTAATTGCCATACTCGCCACGCTTGGCAGACGGGTTGGCGAGGGTTTTGATATAAATGCAGAGTTTTCCTTCTCTGGGTGCTGATGATCATGCCAGCAGCTTTACCTTAGTCGCCTTTTACGACACCTTGGTAAGAGTAAGGGTGGCCTATTCTACTCTGCCGGGGACCACACGGCGTGCATGCCTGTTCACTATTGCCTTAAAGATGTCCAGGTCATTCAACCTTAGAACTTCCCTTTTGACGCTATTCATTAGCTGTGTGCGATAAGCAATAAAACTATTAATAGGTTGTATCTGTGAATATTGACATCCCTTTCATCACATATTCTACTAACCATTCTGAACAACATTTGTTTTACGACTTTTCAAAATTAACAATAATATTATAATTAAATTTGAATTTCACATAAATTGACTAAGCACAAGTCACATGATTAACTTTGTATGAAAAGTTGAATTTTTGAATTCGAATTTCTAAAAGTCATAGAACAAAATATGTTGTTCAGAAGGGTTGATGGAACACGTGGTTAAAAGGATATAAATGTTCACAGATATTATCCTCTAACCGATTACGGGTACGGCGGCCAATTTCAACGTACGCAGCATTTATAATAGTGCTCAAGTGCGTGCGCAAACACAAGTGTACTCTCTTATTCCCTTACCCTCATATTCAGATAGGACACCAGGGTGACACGACCGAAAAGGGATTGGGCGCAGGACCAAAGGCTTAACGTGCTTTCCGAGCCACGGGGGTACAAGATCACCAACTTCCAGACTCCGAGCTGACACTAAGATTTTCTAACCGAAAACTTAGGCACACATTTTTGGCTCGACCCGGGGATCGAACCCGGGGCCTCTTTCGCAGCTGTCGCTTTATAGTGTGACCTACTAACCACTACGCCACCGAGGCAGTCACAGATACGCCGTGTATACCGTGTCACACATTTATTGTCTTTTTTTTGTTAATTATTTTATATGTAAAAAAAACTTCTTGATTGATTAGCACAAATACAATTAACTGTTAGCACAATATTGTATCACAAGGATGAGCACTGACGCCTGAGATACCGGCTATTTACGAGTATTAAACTAGTTCAGGGCGCCCTCTGGCTAGATGGGGGGACGATCTGCGCAGGATGGCTGGCAAGAGCTGGATGCGAGAAGCCATGGATAGATCACAGTGGCGAACAATTGGAGAGGCCTACGTCCAGCAGTGGACTGCGATAGGCTGATGATGAAACTAGTTCAGGCGCAGATGTAAATGTTATTATTTAGTTTTAAGTTTTCATTGTTCCTATTGTTTGTAAGTGCAAATAATATGTAAAATTATGATTTTGGTTAAATGAAGGATTATAGTAAAGTATTGAAGTACAGCGGAATTGACATAGCGATTTTTTTTATGAGAAAGGGAGGCAAGCGAGTCACCTGATGATAAGTGACCTCCGCCCATGGACATTAGCTACACCAGAGGGAGTGGAGATGCATTGTCGGCCTTTTAGGAAGGTATAGGCTCGTTTCTTGAAGATCGCAATGTAAGAAAAGAAAGAAAGAAAATACATTTATTGGCCACAAACAATATACAATAATACAGATTGACATAACATATGAATAGATACAAAGCATAGCTAGTTGCTATACTCGTACAACAGCGGAAACATTTAATGATGGATAAGTGAGGGGTGTGGCCAATCAGGTCCCAACCTCAGCATTTGCTGCTACGTCATTATCTGCGATGCCGCAGCAGCGCTGGTATTCTGGTGAACCTGGTTGCGAGTGAGTTAGGTAGGATAATGTCGTAGCGGTTCGGAAATACCGCTGCGAGAAGTTGATTCCTCAATGAGGAGGTGCGTGGCAAAAAATGACGTGTAAAGCGCACGGTGGTGGATCTCCACTCATCCAGATGGTACGATAGCCATCCAGCGATTTTCGCTTATATAGCGACCACACCTCAAGCATGTCAATGTTTGCGACAGGCTCAGAATGTTCGTGACGTTTTCAGCCGAAGGGTTGGGTTCAATTAGATTACAGTACAAGATTAGCTTCTGCCTTATTTCGTTGATTAATTACTAGCGCCTAAGATAAGGTGTGATCTGGCCGGGAGGAATCGACTGCAGATTCGATTATGTGACTAATTTGCATAGCATTAAGATCGTAATTTAACATGTCGTTTGACTGTTGGGCAAGCTAATAGATCAGATAATTTAGCTATGGGGATCAATTTCATTTGCACGACCAGGTGAAAACGCTTTGTGTCTGCACACACATTTGTGCACTATATTAATCCTGCGTCGATGCCTTTTTTTATGTGATAGGTGGCAGACGAGCAGGCCCACCACCTGATGGTAAGCGATTGCCCTCGCCCATAGACACCAGCGATACCAGAGGAGTAACAAGTGCGCTGCCAACATTTAAACCCCCCTTTCCTCCGCGTTGGGCCTCCGGTACCCTCACTCACGCAGCGAAGCACAGCAGCCTCATGTCGAAGCGTGGCTTTCCCACGGTCAGAACCGTAGGTCAGTGTGACAGCCAAAAACGCCAACTTGCAGTCTTCGGGCTGACACGGAAAATTTCTTAACAGAAACATGACGATTCCATAATGGTTCCGTATTTTGCGATTTGGCTAAATTTTTTTATTGAATGCCCTTAACCTTAACCTGTTCTAACAAAACTTTACAGGAAATAAAATACATTATTTATGTTTGTACTACAGTGTTTGGTCTCATATATCATATCTTTAGTTCCCTTTTGGAAATTGTGCCCTTCCGTTATTGCGTTACGTGGCATCTACCCCTCAAATTGCGCGTGATGCCCCCCCTCCCCCCCCCCACTTCCCCACAGGGGTGGTTTATATTTATCTTTCAATGCAAGTCACTAGCAGACACTTGATAGTTTGAATTAAATTATGATGTGAAATGGGGGAAGGAAAATAAACACCATGTTTGACTGATCGGGATGATAGGCTTAGGAGGATAAACGTACTATCATTTGGTTCTGCCAGTAGGAAAGGGGTCTCTTGATTGTTTCTTAAACAAATTGGAATTGAAATACATCTCAAACATTGACTTTCCTTATTAATAATAATAAACGTCCCACAAACACGCCCAATCACACAGCCACACAGATCATCACAATCAAGACTCATTACATTTTTTTTTCTATTTATTATCACATAAAAATCTTACATATTACATAATTCAGGTTTATACTTAGCACTGCAAACCACTACGGTTTATTATTATAAATAAATAAATAAATTTTTCACAACAACACATACATTGATCTGACTCCGAGATAGGTAGCTCAAGCACCTGTGTTACGGATATCAGAATCAACAGTGGGATTACAAATATATACATATAATACTTTTCTTTTGTAAATACATACTTATAATACATAGCAAACACCCAGACCAATACAAACAAACATGTTCATGCACACAAATGTTTGTACTGTGCGGGGATCGAACCCGCAACCCTTGTATCAGAGGCAGCGTTCACTACCACTATTCCAATCGGGTCGTCAAATTATATACTAAGTAATTACACATTTAGGTACACAAAGGACACATAGAAGACTTAAACAGATACATTTTATATACCTATGATTATAATTTTTATCATTTCAATCTTAAATATTAATGAAGGAATTAAGGGAGTGTGATTTGAGCTTATATTTGATGTTTTTTGTAGTCAATTCATCTCGTAGTTCCGAAAGTAGTTTATTTACTTATTAGTCGAGAAACAATAAAATCCGATGTTTGCCTACTGTACTCATTGCTCGCGCGGAACGCGATTATCCCCCACCACACCACAATCAGATTCGTAGTGTAGGAATTAGGACTTGGCCTAGGCCCGTACATTTTGAAAAGCCAGCAAATAGCTGTGGTACTCAGCGTATAAATAACATAATGATAATAATAAAACAATCCTAATAGTATTTCCTCTACAACTTTGCTTGGCCAAAAGCCCGCAATTTTGTTAACGTACCCCAAAATGGGAGAATATATTTTATATCATCATTATCATCATCAGCCCATTTAAGACCCCACTGCTGGGGCACGGGCCTGCCTCAATCACATAAGGGGTAATTGCCATACTCACCACGCTTGGCAGACTGGTTGGCGAGGGTTTTGAACTAAATGCAGAGTTATCCTTCTCTAGGGTGCTGATGATTATGCCAGCAGCTTTACCTTAGTCGCCTTTTACGACACCTCGGTAAGAGTGAGGGTGGCCTATTCTACTCTGCCGGGGACCACACGGCCACACGACCACACGGCCACATATTTATATATTTCAAACATAATAATAATTCATTTATTTCAGGCTACAAGGTACAATAAAAATATTTCTTTGGCCCATATAATAAATACCTTACATACAATAAAAATTCTCATTTTTTCCCTATCTAGCTAGATACTCGTATTTCAGATATCAGACAACAATTTATGTTCTAATATTTGACGATTCGTATGTCCTATATAGTAAAAAACACGTCAAATAACTTGTAAATTTAATTACTAAAAATAACATAAATAAACATAATTTGCAATTTTAATAAAATAATATAACGGTGTTTCCAAACAGATACGACCTGTTGATCAAGAGAGTCTTCAAATGAATCTCCAAAAAAAAATACATCTTCTCAGATAGTTAACATCCTGTGAACTTAACTCCAAACTCATTAGTGAGTGTGTCGTACTCCTAGACCAGCTTGGCAATGCCAACAGTGTAAACCTTATTTGGGTACCGGGATACTGCAATATCAGAGGCAACGAAGTCGCTGACGTGCTAGCAAAGGCCGGGGGAGAGCTTCAATAATCGGACCGGAACCAATAAGTAGCGTTCCAGCCCGCATGGTCAGGTTCGAGTTAAAGGAATGGGAGCATAAGCAAAGCACTGAATTTTGGAAAAGACAACCTCGACTTGAACAGTCCAAGGCGTTGATACAGGCGTTTGACCAGAAACGAGCTGTAGAAATAATAAGTAAGGTAAGTAGAGGACATGTTAGGGCACTCACTCGGACCCTCACGGGGCACTGCAAATTAAACAAGCACCTGCACAACATGGGCCTTTCAGACACCAAAATCTACAGGTTCAGGTCGCGAGGACGAAGAAACGATTATCCACGTCCTCGGCGAGTGCATAGCGCTGCACCACTGCAGAAGCCGGCTCCTGGGGGCACACACGATCTTGGCAGACGAAATAAAAAGCTCCCCATCAGCTCCATTCTCGGGTTCATCCTGGAGCTGGAGCTACATGAGGTGCTGTAATAGGTTCTGGGGTTGCCACAATAGATCAAATACTGGTCGTAGTGGCTATGAGACGCAAGGCTTACCCCATTTCTTTCAAATAATAAATAATAATACGACCTGGTGATCTTCAAGAAAATAGTTTATTCCTTCTTTAAGAGCCGGCAACGCGTTTGTGATCCGCATATGTCCACGGGCGGCGGTAATTACTTATCATCAGGTAGGTAAGCTGTCTGTTCTATAAAAAATAGAAATAAAAATATAAGTGAAGAAATAAAGGCCAAGAATGAGAATATAGGGAATAATAAAATACCGAAGACACTTCCTTTATAGCCACGGGAGATCGTTGTTATATTTACCGGAATGGCAATTGAATTACAATGAAATGGATCGATGCGACGATTGCCGAGAACGCAGGGGGCTGTGACCCCTAAGAAGTGATAATACAGACATTATTATTCTTCGCAAAGTATTTCGTTCTACATGATGAGCATATTTTTTTAAACAGGCACAGTAACTTGGCTCTCCTCAGCCTGAACAAGCAAGAGTAGAGCCCAAATTGCAATCAACGGAAGCGATGTCAAGGCATCATCTCCGTTGGCACCGCCATACCTCAGTAGGTATTCGCGGGTCAGTGCCCGCGAGATGCTTTCTTCATGCTCCATTTGAAGGAATCCATATTGTAGGAGGGGGAAATATATGCGCTGGCAACGAGTTCTATTTCTTGATGGTGTGGCAGAAATAAACATATACCGAGCATATTCGATAGTTGGAGAGCCACGCTTCGGCATGAATGGGCCGGCTCGACTCGAGTGAAACCACGGCCTCACAGAACTCCGGCGTGAAGCAGCACTGTGCTGTGTTTAGCTGCGTGAGTGAGAGTACCGGAGTCCCAATCCGAGAGAAAGGGGGGTTTGAAGGTTGGCAGCGCACTTGTGACTCCACTGGTGTGATATTAAGCGATTGCCGCCGCCAAAGGACATCCGCAACACCAGTGGAGTCACAAGTGTGCTGCTAACCTTTAAACCCCCACTTCCCGGAATTGGCACGCACGTAGCGGGACACAGCACAAATACCGCTTCATGCCGTTTTCTGTGACGCCGTGGGATAAATCCGGTCAAACTGGCCCATTAATGCTGAAGCGTGGCTCTCCCACGGTGAATAACGTACGTCATCAACGTACTTCAATGTCAAAAGTACGTCCTTGGACGTAGCGGACGCGCTGCAATCGCAGGATGCTTTGAGCGATATCCTGCTTCGCGTCTTCGACCAACATTATTCATAGCCACGCGAGCTAACTTCCGCTCGCCTTCGGAGAAATCGCTTTGTGGAGTCACCCGTGCTAACACAAATCGTCGGATCTTGTTGTTTTGTTTGTATTTTTTTCTCAGCCGAATTGGAACGTGTGGGCTTAGAAATAATATCACACCCGCCTTAAATAGTGTGAGCTAAAATGTACCCGTACCACGTATCCCGCGTGAAACACGCAAAAAATCTTGGTTTGATAATGGACGGAGAAAAGCGATACAAAGAATAGACTGAAGGTTCTGTATAGCTCACGCAGATACTTATCACTGCGGTCGAGCCGGCCCATTCATGCCGAAGCGTGGCTCTCCCACGGTCAAAAATCGGATCTGAAGATCGGATCATTCCTATGTGCTACCGCAACGGGGCGATTGTGGGTCCTCGTGGCCATCTCTAGATACGCGATATTGACAAAGTGCTCATAAACGGCTTTGAAGCATCACTGTCAACAACTCTTGCACAGCTGGCCAGAAATACTTTAGTTTGGCCCCCGTAGCCGCCATTCGGAAGGACTATTATTAATGTTGCTCGGCGAAGCATCCTGTCCCGTGAGCCCCATCCGAGGACGAACTTAGATCGGCGAATTTAAAAGTTGTTTCGGTCCTTCAATCGGCCCGCTTTGTCAAATAATGTTAGTGAAGCATGCATGTTGAAGATGTTCTTTCTCTTGGGAAGACAATTTTAGGAAGTAAAAGACGTGACTTTGTATTTTAATTGTGGGTGCCCTCTCCTCTCTCTGCTCTGCAACTACCAGAGTACGGGTTTGCTAAGACGGACCTCCAGTCGTCCCCGGGGGAGCGCCGGTGTTGCAACCCAGCAACGCTGACGCTTCCGAAGAGGGTAAGTGTTGGGCCGGGGGAGTGGCTCTAGGCCTCGTTCTGGCGAGGACTCGGTTGTTTTGAGGCCGTACAGTGGGCCTCTCGCTTCTCGAGGGTGGGCTGCGGACAAGGTTTCGCACCCGTTACCGTAGCCCACCACACATGACCGTACACGGAAGTGCCCCCTAGGTTTTTAGTGGGAAGGCCCCTGAGAGCTCCCAAGACCAGGCCCCTGAAAGTTCCACACAACCCGGTCGTCTCCCGACGGTTGGATGTGCTAAGCGGCGCCGACGTTGGCTCATTCTGAGCCGGCGGCATTTTCCTCCGGGATACCGATAAAAAAAAGTTCCTCAATATTTATGAAGTTTCTCAAACACCTATAAATAAGGATGAAATTAACATTTAAAACTGTCTTTTCCCAAATGATATTCCCTGAAGTTGACACTCAACTGACGCTGGCAATATTTTATTAAAAGCCATAGTTGAATTCCAACTCGTTAAAATTAAACGCACGAACGTTTCATTAATAGGTAATTCATTTACTTACGTAAATTCTCATTAAATTTAATGAAATGTAATCCGGATAACAGTACCAATGGCGACGGATATTTTCAAGAGTCGTAAATTTTTGCTTTAATTAATTTCTTTTATGGCATTCTGGGTCATCATTTCAGCCAATAAACGTCCACTGCTGGATACAGGCCTCCCCCAATGATCTCCTGTACCACTCGCATTCAAGGGATTCCCGCAACCTTCACCACATCGTCGGTCTACCTTGTGGGGAGCCTGCCACGGCTTCGATCTTCTTATACGCGGCCTCCACTCGAGGACCTTTCTGCCCCATCGGCCGTCGGATCTCCTCGCAATGTGCACTGCACATTGCCACTTGAGGCATGCAATTCTTTGGGCTTTGCTTTGACCTTGATTCTCCTGCGGATTTCATCTTTTCTGATACGATCACGCACGGAGACTCCGAGCATAGCCTTTCCCGTTGCTCTTTGCGTGACTTTGAGCCTTGTAAGCGGCAACGTTCTGGATCGCCAATAAGTAGTTGGCTCTTGCCCACAGGGTTTTCTATATAGATTTCAGAATGGACTTGTTTAATAATAATCCAAACACAGCCCGGGGTACGATTAGGACCATGATCCAGGTTCATTACAATGAAGGAGTTTTCACCGTGGGAAGGCCAGACTTCGGCAAGGATGGGCTGGCTTGACCGGAGTGATACCACGGCCTCACAGAAAACCGGCATAAAGCAGCACTGTGCTGTGTTTCGCTGCATGAATGAGGGTACAGGAGGTCCAATCCGGGGGAAAGGGGCTTCAAGATTGGCAGCGCATTTGTGACTCCACTGGTGTCGCGGGTGTCCATGGGCAGCGGCAATTGCTTTCATTCAGGTGATCCGTCTGCTCGTCTGCCACCTATCACATTAAAGAAAAACATTAGACCTTCTCTATCCAGAAACATGGAAACCAGTTCAATTATAGCAAGATCACACACTCAGAACAAGAATATTATCCTCATCTTAGCGTATAGTTCCTAGTTGCGTCCGAAGCTGTCGCTACGAGGGGGGGGGGGGGGGGGGTCCAGGGTATGCTTAGACTATGATGTCTGGTAATTATAATGAAGCGACTGCCGTCTGACCTTCGCAACCCTTAAACGGGGGAAACCAAACGCTGCCTTTGGTCCAAGGGTTGCGGGTTCGATCCCCGCACAGTACAAACATTTGTGTGCATGAACATGTCTGTTTGTATTGGTCTGGGTGTTTGTATGTATTATAAGTATTTATTTAGAAAAGAAAAGTATTATATGTATATATTTGTAATTGCGCTGTTGATTCTGATATCCGTAACACAAGTGCTTGAGCTACCTATCTCGGAGTCAAATCAATGTATGTGATGTTGTGAAATATATATTTATTTATTTATTACACGTTTAGAATCATTATCTCAAATATTGTATGTCTCCGAACTCAACCATGAGAACCTATCCAATACGTGCTGTTTTCTTCTAAATGTTTTCCCCTAAAAACCAATTTAATGGTACAACTTGATGATCTTGAATAAAAAGCTTATTCATTTCTTAAGAATCGGCAACAAATCTGTTATGCCTCATGTGTTGGAGATGTACATGAGCGGTGGTAAGCATATATCATTAGGTGACCCGTCTGCTCGGTTATTTAGCTATTATAATTTTGTAATCCTAACTAAGAAGAGCTAATCTAAATCTTGCTAAATACAAGACTGAGCTGGCACGTAAAAAAAAATAAAGTATCAAGCTATAAACTGTCTCACTGCAGGACAAAGGCCTCCATCATAGAAGTCAAGTTATCGCTACTATCATAACTTGACTTCTAGGCTTAACTTGCCTAATCCGGATTGGTGATAACAAACCCCGAGCTATGTTTGAAAAATTCGAAACATACTTTTCGCTTGACGCCGAATCCAGGACCCCGAGGTCACGGCCCGGTACTTAAACCGCTAGACTAAGGGGGCGAAAAATAGAGCGGAGCTGGTGGCTTAAATTAAAGCCATCCCGTTACGTACGAGAATATACCTGTCACATCCAAACAAAGGAAACCCACAGCGCTTGTGAAAGAGAGGGAAACACGGATTCAGTGATAACGTTTGCTTTAAATTAGGCCCTCTGATACGTAGCTTGAACTAAAAATGGAAAATTTAACACTAACTCCTAATGACACCTTCGAATGTATCTCGCATTTCTCTAGCCTTGTAAATGTGTTTGGGTAATTGCACCCAAAAGACACGGACTTCATTGTTTTTTGCGTGGAATTAGGGCAGCGTAAGCGGCTAAGTAAATCGGAGCTACAATTTATTGCGCCGGTTTAAATTGAAATCGTTTGCGAAGCGTTTCGCGGTCGCGCAAGATGGATTTTCTTCGTTTGTAGATAAGAAGCGCTGCAGATGTAGCGGTTTTGGTAGAATAAATATTATTATCTGTGTTTCTTTATTGTGAAAATTACGCAGACGAGCATGCGGCCCATCTGATGGTAAATGGTAACCGTCGCTCATAGACATCAACAATGCCGGAGCCACACATTAGCAATCTCTCTGATTTCGCGGATGTTCATGGGCGGCGTTGAACCTTCAGGTTACTCGCTTGCTCATTTGTCTGCCTCTAGCATAAAAAAGCAATAATAATAATAATTCTCAAAACATCTCATACATTGACCTGATTCCGTACTAAGTACCTTAAGCACTTGTGTTACAGATATCAGACAACAGAGGAACACAAATATATACTTAAATACATATATTATACCCAGACACTGAACCAACACAAGTGTTCATCGCACGAATGTTTGTCCAGGGCGGGGATCGAATCCACGACCTTTGGCGTAAGAGGCAGGGTCACTACCAATTGCGCCATCCGGTCAGACATACACGCTAAGATGAGATATAAGGTTCTATTAGAGCATTTTGGATAGGTACTAGGTACTTTTGGTTTCTCGCGAAACTTTCTACCACGTACCTCAGTTCTGTGGAACGGTTTGGCTGCAGGAGTATTTCCCGACGGCTACGACTTAGAACCTCCAAGAGAAGAGCTTACTCTTTTTTAAAAAGGCCGGCAACACATTAGCAATCTCTCTGATATCGTGGATGTTCATGGGCGGCGTTGATTACTTTCCATCAAGAGTCACCTGTCGCTTGCTTGTTTGTCCGCCTCTAGCTTACAAAAAAACTCTCTCGTGCTCTCAAAGTCAAAGTTAGCTAGACTGCGCTGGCTTGTCCATATTCAGAGAATGGAGTCAGTTTGAGCCGCCAAGTGGTCATACCTGGGTCGATTATTCGGGAAGCGCTCATCAGAGTGCCTCAAGTATCTCTGGTCTGACCAGGTCGAAAAGGATCTCAGCCTCCTACAGAGGCCGGATTGATGACATGTGGCTGAGACTAGAACGGAATGGCGAATTATCATATCGGAAGCCAAGATCCACTTTGGGTCGCTGAGGTAGCGTTGTGTAAGTAAGTATGTTTGTTCTCTACATTTGTGATTGTTTTTAGAATACTTTTATCACCTTAACGACTTCGATGGCGCAGTGGCTATGGTATTGCGCCTAAGCGCGGAAGTTCACGGGTTCTTTTCAATACTCAATAACTTAATTTGCATTTCACAGTGTTCAATATGAGATCCTAATAGGTTTTTCTGGTCGGGTCAATTAAGGAAACGGACTTTTCTCTATTGACTCCGGCCTGGGTGTGATAGAAGACCGGTTATCGTCAGCTAGTACTCATAGTACAGAAAATGCCCTTTTCTTTTTTTTTTTTTTTTTGATGACCCAGTGAAAATGCACCTTATGCACGCTGAGAGGGGCTCTCCTCCGGGTTAGGTCTCTGCTAATCAGAGACCGTCCGGAGGCATACCCAATAAAAACACTGGGGCGTTCCCATCCCTCGCCCAGGAAACACTCAGACCGGGGTGAGGACTGCCACGGGGGCTTCATCCGTCGCCCGGTCGGGGCGAAGAGGCTCGCCAGCTCGGCCTCTCTCCCACTCAACCTCCCGGGTAGCACCCACGCTGCTGGAGGCAGTGCAAGCACCACCGAGAGGAGGACTGCGGGCACCCCTCCCCGCACATACACTGCTGGTTGCAGTGCAGTGCGAGTTAGGGACAAACCCGCAGGCTTTCAACATAATAACGCGTCGCAGAAACCGACTCCGCTGGCTGCGGAGCCGAGGAAATCCGCGACGCAAACAACTCCGACCTACCACCGCAATTCGCTGGCTGCGACCTTGCGGCGCAGGTCCCCAAACGTGGGCCTTGCGGCCACTGCGCCCGGAGGCGCTCCACCGGAGCGGAGGGAGTCGGAGGGATGCCGACGTCAAAGCGCCCCGCCGGAAAACCGCCGCGCAACCCGCGCGGGCGGGGCCGGACACAGCATCCCCAGGTCCGAAGACAAAAATGGCGCCTGCAACCCCGCTGTGCAATGGTTTAACCCGCTTTCACGGGCCCTAGTGCACCGTCAGGGAACGACGCGAAGACGCCGGTCCTCAGACCCTCCGCGCGACAATGTAGGCCCTGTAGCGAAGTGCGCTTCAGCGCGGTCGCACGACAGGGCCGGTCCGTCGGGTGTGCATCCTTCGGCTAACAGGTAGCAATCCACGAATGAATTACTACCCGTCATTGCCCAGGAAAAACCGTGCTCCGCGGTAACCGTTTCTGCCTAATACCAACCGAAGTTGGAATCAGGACAGAACTGATTACCAGCAGGGCCACTCGAGGAGGTAGATGCACCTGAGTCCCCACAGAAAATGCCCTAGTTTGATTGATGTGATGATGATCTTACTAAATGCTAGACATAGGTCCAAAATTCTCCATTTCACCCTGTGTTCTATAGACTATATAGCATATACCAGAGGCGTTTCGCAGATTGTCATTCCATCTCTAAATAATACTTTATTACAAACTTCATTTAGGCGTGACATTGTCTTCAGTCCAAATCTTATAGTATAGTATAGTATCAGCCTATAAACTGTCCCACTGCAGGGCAAAGGCCTTCATCATAGACTTCAAATCGTCGCTACTATGATGGGGTTAGGCCTAATCATCACGCTTGCATAATGCGGATTAGTGATCACAAACCCGAGCTGTGTTCGAAAATCTCGAAACATACTTTTTGCTCGACCCGGTAATCGAACCCAGGACCCCGACATTACGGCCCGGTACTTAACCCACTAGACCAACAGGGCGTCCATTTCCAAATCTTACTTAGCTCAATGTTGTCGGTTCTATACATGATGTAGGAAACCAGCCCAATGGCACAACAGCAGAACTGTTAAATGGATCTCGTACTACATATACATAAGTAGATCAGTCAGTCATTGTCACTGTCTATCTAGACAAGCGGTAGCGTGTCGAAGCCAAGTTCAACCAGAGCAAACTGGCGTAAAAATTACCAATTCTAACTTTCCACAAGAAATCCTATTGTGTAAAGTAAGTATGACTTTTTGAGTAACATTCAAAATATTAATTTATTTGAAAAGCGATCATTTTGAGCATAATTCATCACAAGGCAGACAATTTAAACGTCTCAAACGAACGTTTTCGCCAAGTTTAGTTCTGTTAACGGGAAAACTTCATTATGGTGATAAAATCTTTAATTTCCTACGTCTATGTCACTGTCGCAAGGTTAAATGTTCGCTCTAGTGTGAATACTTTTAATGGGTTAACTGACTTGGGTCACCCGTTGATAATAAATACGAAAATGTGAGAAAAGATGGGTTAAAACTTACAAAAGGAAAAGGTGTTTCATGTCAGTTGTTGAGTCCGGTCAAGAGGTTGGTCCAGCCGTCGATCCTCAACCCCCTCCCCACGGCTGGACCAGGATCTTTTATATTGTCTTTGTCATAACGTAAAAAAGTAATAAACATAAACAAAATTAAAAAAATTTAATAAAAGCCAAAGGTCGTGGGTTCGATCCCCACCCTGGACAAACATTCGTGCGATGAACACTTGTGTTTGTTCGGTGTCTGGGTGTAATATATGTATTTAAGTATATATTTGTGTTCCTTTGTTGTCTGATATCTGTAACACAAGTGCTTAAGCTACTTAGTACGGAATCAGGTCAACGTATGAGATGTTGTGAGAATTAATATTAATAATATTAATATCTCTGAAAATACTTTATGGTTTGAGGTCAAGAAACAGTCCTATTTCTCAAGGAAATTAACATCAAAATCGATGACAAAATCCACAGGGGTGTTAAAAACATCAACATAATTTTATTTTTATAATTTTATAAAAGAGGCTGGTCTAGCCGTCATCCTCAACATCGGTAATTTCACGTAAGTCGTAAATTCTAGCTAAAATTTTAAAAGGGTAGGATGCAACGTATTATTTCACATTAAAAATGTAAAAATTTTAAAAAACAAACACAATAATAACTAATTGAAAAACTGTGCGGTTTGGTTTCCTGAACTATTTAAAAAGATTCTACTTACGGAACCCTCAGTGGGCGAGCCTGATTCGCACTTGGCCGTTTTTTTCCATGGGAAAGCGAGACAAACAAACTAGCTACACTCTCAACGCGGGAAGAAAGAAACTCGTTGCTTGAAGATTCGGGATTTAAACCATAAAAAATAAGGGTGTAAATTTACTGTACGTATTATTTGTAGTTCTGCGGCTAATATGACCAGCCCACTGTCACTTCAGTTTGCTAATTCGGTGGGCTATGTCGGTGACTCTGGTTCTCTGTCAGATTACATCATTTCTGATGCAGTCCTTCAGAGATACTCCGAGCATAGCCCTTTCCATAGCTCTTTGAGCGACTTTGAACCGGTGGTGGTTGGAGCCGTAAAGTCCTTGAGTGGAGACCGCGACTCGGTAAGCGTAGTGTAGGACGCCCTACGACAAGATGGGATGATGACATTCGAAGGCTGGCTGGTGTGGGCTGGATGAGAGTGGCCGAAAATCGGGAGCAGTGGCGTGCATTAGGGGAGACCTATGTCCAGCAGTGGACGAGTGTGGGTTGCTGATGATGATGATTATTTGTAGTAATATAGGACTTTATTTGTAGTTGTAAATACAATAGTTTGTACTATGCACGAATTAAAAGAAAATAAGGATTGTAATTGAATAGGTATCCAACATTTATGGCTCACTTTTTAATCTCGTTGGAGATTTTTCTCTGCAAAAGACACACGATACCTGAAGATAATTAGAGAAAAACTGAAGTTACTTTACGAATTGTTATTTCTTGTGTGACGATAATTACTTATGCATTTTCTTCTTTATTTACTATTAGATTTCATTTTCTAATAAATATACCCATTAGTTTTGCTAATGGGTATATTTATAACTCGCGCCAGCCCTCGCTTCGCTTCGGTAATTTAATTTTAAAACAATGCATTTACAAATTGTGTTTTTCTATACAAATTTGACTTAAGCTAGCTAAACAATTCTGAGATTATAGGTAAGAAGGTAGGTATTAAACGGAGACTTAATATTCTGAAATACCTGTCATGCATTTTGCATATACTTTCATGACTGATGAGCACTAAGTATAATCTTCCATACCACGTTTTAACCTCATTTCACTCCTTTAGGTTCGAATAAATAAAAATGCTAAATAATTTATATAACAAGACCAAATATTACTTTTCATGACTTTAGCTTTTAAAATAACGACACTCGGCGTTGTAACCCTCGTTCGCCCTTTTAGGGGTTGAATCAAAAAGTGCTAAAACTTTTCTGTGTGAATATAAAAATACCGTAATATTACCGTGTGGTCCGCGGCAGAGTAGAATAGGCCACCCTCACTCTTACCGAGGTGTCGTAAAAGGCGACTAAGGTAAAGCTGCTGGCATGATCATCAGCACCCAGAGAAGGAAAACTCTGCATTCATATCAAAACCCTCGCCAACCCGTCTGCCAAGCGTGGTGAGTATGGCAATTACCCCTCATGTGATTGAGGGAGGCCCGTGCTCCAGCAGTGGGGACTTAAATGGGCTGATACTGATGATGATAAAAATACCAATATATTTTGTCATGATTCTAGTTTTAAAAATAACGACACTTCTATACCCGTTATAACGCCCGTTCATCCTTTTAGGGGATGAATAAAAAGTGCTGATAACTATATTAATTTTCTGTATGAATGTCCAAGTTTTACTTTTCATCTACTCGAGCATAAAATATGGCGAATTTCTCATACCACGTTTTAACCCCATTTCACTCTTTAAGGAGTTGAGGAAAAAATGCTAAATATTCTAATTTATATAAAAAGCAAACCCCATCGGTTGTTGGTTCTGCGGCTAATATGGCCAGCCACTGCCACTTAAGCTTGCTAATCCGGTGAGCAATGTCGATGACTTTGGTTCTCTGCCGGATCACCTCATTTCGGATGCGATCGCGAAGAGAGACGCCGAGCATTGCTAGTTCCATAGCCCGCTGAGCGACTTTTAACTTGTGAACCAGCTGCAGAACCGACAACCGATGGGGTAAATTAGGTTCTAGAGTGGAGACCGCGTCTTGGCAAACGTAACGTAGGGCGCCCTCTGGCTAGGTGGGGGGACGATCTGCGCAGGATGGCTGGCAAGAGCTGGATGCGAGATGCCATGGATAGATCACAGTGGCGAACAATTGGAGAGGCCTACGTCCAGCAGTCGACTGCGATAGGCTGATGATGATGATGATGAAAAAGCCCAAGTATAAACTTTTATCGCTCTAGGTTTAAAAATAACCAAACTTTTACACGGCGTTTTATTAGGCGTATTTATTATTTAGGGGGTTGAATATAAAATATGCTGAAAGTACTGATATTAATTTTGTATGATCAGTGCAAATACCAATTTTCACGACTCTAGCATTGCGAATGACGAATCTCCCATACCCCCAACCCCCATTTTCCCTCTTTGGGGTTTGAAAAAAAAAAATGCGTAAATAACTTTTTCTGGATTGGTATGATGAGCCCAAATACCAATTTTCATGAATCTAACTTAAAAAATAACGAATCTTCCATACAATGTTTCTACCCCCATTTTACCGTAGGAGACAGGTAAATTTTAAATTTTTATCAATAACCAAAATCCGAATTTTTAAAACTCTTCATCTCATCAAAACTTACAAACTTTCATATTATCGTCAATCCCCCATTTCACCTCTTTAGGGCTTGAATTTTTGAAACCCTTCTTAGTACCTACGCGCTTACATAATAAAAACTACCACTTATTCCAATTTTCATGATTTTAGGTCCAGTAGTTTTGGCTGTGCATTGATAGATCAGTCAGTCACCCGCCGAGGCGATACCTCTTTATTAATAGTATACATAGATCAATACGAGTAAATACATAGAACAATATTATAACACCATGTTTTTCATGCTGATGAAAACATTTCTTTTTCCATAGAACAACATAGAGTCTTATCTCTGGAAAAAACGGGGGTGATCACTTACCATCAGGCTACTCGCTTGCTTGTTAGCCTGCTTTTCTCATACAAAAAAAAACTGGAACTTGAATTTACCACCTTTGGTCGAAAATAGGGCTCTGCGCTGAAAATCTTCCTTAAGGTGACGGGTAGGGTACACTAGCGACGCCAATCGATTTTAATTTCTAGCTACTAAACCGGATCTATTTTAAACAATTTTAGAGCGGGATTCTCTAAGCACCTGTTTTTGCACTTGGAATTTGGATTAGCGCCATTAGTGACTCGAAATTCAAATTTCGAGTACAAAAGCAGATCCACATGTTAAGTATAAGTATTAAATAAATAGTTTTAGTGTTTTCCAAGAGGCTACAGCTTCGAAATTGTTGAAAAGATGTCCGGTTTAGTTGCTAACAATTTAAAAGTAATCAACTCCGCCCATGAACGTCCGCGCAATCAGAGAGATCACTAATGTGTTGCCGGCCTTTTTAAAAAAGAGTACGCTCTTCTCTTGAAGGTCCCTAAGTCGTAGCCGTCTGGAAATATTCCTGCAGCCAAACCGTTCCACAGAACTGACGTACGTGGTAGAAAGTTCTTCGAGAAACGCATAGTATTAAACCGCCATCCATCGAGATGATGAGGATGGGATGACAATCGCTTGCGAGTGGTTCGATGTAAGAATTCAGCTGCAGGGAGTAGATCAAACAGTTCCTCAGAGCACTCCCCATAATAGACGCGGTATAGAATGTTGATGTCTATGAGCGGCGGTTACCGGTTTACCATCAGATGTGCCGCAAGCTCGTTTGCTAAAAAAACATTTTTAAACATTCTAAATAAAACGCAATCACAGTTATTTAATATGTTTTATTATTGAAATCAGAATAATTTACATTGTAAAAAATACACATACTCCGATAGTTACGCTAAGGTTAACATTTCAGCATTCATTTTTGGCTCTATGTTACAATAACTATAGCTTATAATTTTTTCCTCTGAACAATCTACATAATAAACTGTCATTTTTGAGAATTACTAAACTACTTGGAAGTTCGAAGATTCTTTCAGACAATATGAAATTATATTCAAACGTTAAGTCTGTTTTATAAAAGTTCAAAAGATTTTAAACTATAAGGTCGATTTTAAAACTTTGTGAGTAATACTAGTGAGTTTAATTTAAAACTATCTCTTTGGCTTAAGCGGTCTTTTTTATCAAAACAAAGAAGTTACTTCTACAATCAATATTGATAGGATTAATGTTAATACAATTTGAAAAAAAATATATATGCTTGTGTTCCATTGAACAAAGCCAAGGATGAGCTATAAATATCTAAATCATTATGACTTGGTTTGATTTTTTTTTCAAACTTGAAAAATTAAGTGTTTATTTAAAGGGTACATCTTGAATTTCATAAAAGGCTTTTGATGCTTACCATAACTTACCTAAATACGGACTTAATCTATTTCATTATTTTTTACACTTAGCTGTATGAAAAATAAAAGCTGCATCTTTGGGTTACTTTATTTTCCCTAGAACAAATGCTACACTTTATTGAAATACTGTCACAATGTCATACACTTAAGTAAACGATATGTATCATTAATTATTTAATTGATTACGTCAAGGTAGTGTACTATGGCTACTGCTGCAAAGTATATTTATTAACTGCTAAATTAACAACATATCTATTTTTATTAATGAATATTATAAAGAAAACATTAGTTAGCAATAAACAAAATAGTTACAGCGTATATGTCATTCAGGCCCGGTTTCACTACTCTTGGACCGGTCTCAGTGTAATCTTGCAGATAAATTGAAACATTTTACACATCAGATAACCGAGACTTATGAGTGGAAGATGATTAAACAGCCGCCAACGCGCTACTGAACTGCAACATTTTACACATCAGATAACCGAGACTTATGCGTGGAAGAGGATTAAACGCGAGCGCTGCAAAAAGTGGCTAACTTCCGGCACACTAATCCGGGCAATCTCCGGGAATGCCTACACCAACGTCAGAACGGAAAAAAATGCTTAAGGAATTTAACTGGCTTGAGTATCATTCCGCCCATTTAACCCTTAGAGGCAAAAAGGGCGCATTGACGCCTAACTGGAGATGAAGACTCATCCACGAGTAGTGAAATTCCGTGTACTAATATCGGTATAAGTAACTACTTTATTATTGATCTCGGTGCATAAACGTTTTCTTCATTAAATAACTTTTATTTTATAATGATAAAGGATACAGTTTTAAATGCGGCGCTTCGCAAATGCAGAGGGAAACATGCCTTAGTAATAAGATTTTTATTTTTTATATGTATTTAGATTTTACATTACAAATTAAACTTTTCACCTACAATAATATAGCATAAGACACCATTTGTTATTTTGTACTAGAGCAGACTGGTATATAAAACTTTGAAATGAAAAAGGGACAGCTATAGAATGAAGCAAACAGCGGGATGGGATTAAAGTCCTATAATTGCGTGAAAATAATGGTCATGATACTCCAAATTCTAAAAACAGTTAAAGTACTTTTGGAACATTCGATAAAGATTAAAAAAGTGTATCTCTTATCCTTACATTTAGCCACCCTAACAATAATTGACAAACAAAAAGAAAATCGAAAGAAGCCTAATTTAGATACAGCGGTAAATAAATCAAAGTCTATCTATAACCCCAAACATCGACAGTCATCTCTTAGTTTCTTACTAAATTTATTTTATACAACAATTTTTATTGGTTTCATTTTTATACACGAAGAATTTACATCCAAACTATAAATATAATACTCGGTCGAGACGCCTTACGGCCGTCTCCAATATTCAACCTATTTATGGAATTGCCTTATCGGCGATGCAAAATTCTATCGAACTTATAGTTTTTCATTGCATAAACTGACAGATTTCCACCCACCACAAAGTTGCCCTACGGTTATTTGGCAGTATGGAACTAGAAATACATGGCAAAATTTGGAGGAAATGATGTTTTGACATTTTCCCATAGAAAATATATTGTACAACACCCTCTGTCAATGTTACTGAAGTGCTTTCTGATCGTAGTTGCACTGTACAGCACAGCCACCTTACGGTTATTTGGCACATGGCAAAAATCGGAACTAAGTAATGCCCAATCCTACACAAGTGTCAGTGGCTTTGACATTTTACCATAGAAAAAATATTGTACAACGCCCTCCTGTCCCTGTCACCGCAGTGCATTCGGATCGTAGTGCACAAAGAGTAGTATTATATTGGTAGTGCAGTCTGGGTAAAGCGATTCAAGTGCATGGAACAACTTCTTCATTTAAAAATAAATATTTTTTTTTATATTCGTCTTTTTCCTCGTTATCCTTTAAGTTAAAACGTATCTACTCGAAAAAACTTGTTAAAATATTAAAGTGATAATAATTGGCCATCTGGTGAGCGTGCATTATGGCTTTGCATGAATTAAAACGTTATGGCAGGGATATAGATTTCCATTAAAGATCTATCGTAGAGATTGAATATTGGTGACAGCAGATAATGGAATTGAAACAAACTGACATTTGGACGGACAGACACAGATGCTAAAATGTTTCTAAAATAAAATTTAAAAAGGTAAGAGCTTGTTTACGAAGAATACTCGAACTGGTAGCAAAGGGCGTCTACACTCGTGCGACTTTTTGCTCGCGAAGTTACTTTACGTGTTGATTTCTAAATACCTTCTTAAAAAGTAAGTATGTGTTATAACTACTTCATGTTTTTACTTTGCTTCAAACAAAAATGAACATATCAACTCAGGTTGGGCAACAGTGCGTAACAAGCCAAAAACGACATCATTATAAATAAGCTGTTTTCATAATGCAATATGCGAGATAACCTTTGGATTCAGGATACTGAATCTTGAGCATCGTCAGTAATTCGGTTGCGTCGTCACCGAGTTGAGTCTACATTTTGTTGTAACTGGTAAGACAGACTTGTCAAACTTTCCAATGAATTTAAGATAATTATCTTATCTTATCTGTTAGGGGCCATTTTCACAGTCGTCGCCACTATGTGATCTTTTGTACCTACCCTATCCTTTCCACTTCTGCTCACGAAAGATTCATTTCATTAGCGTCACGATGTCTTTCCGATTAAAGTGTCTACTGGTTTTAGATAAGCCTTACCTAGAATACTTATTCTGCCTCAGGCTAGTGAGTTGAATTTACATAAAAGGTTTTCATTTAAGTTAATTCATTTAAAATATTTAATCTAGGCTACCCATAGAGTCACATCAAAAAGTCGCACGAACAGCACCAACCTAAACTAAACTTTAACATGGAATTACGTAAGATTATTCCTCCAGTCCTCCTTCGGCGCGGTGCAGTTGGTCGCGCACCACCGCGACTGCGCAGTGGGGGGGCAGGGCGCGCCGCCGGGCCGCTGGCGGCGGATCACCCGGCGAGTGCGCATGGCCGAGCCCACGCATCCCCCGTCGCTTCGGCATGTGCTCCACTCACCCCACGAACCGACACGGCAGTCCAGGAGCTCTGTGTTAGAAAATAACATTGTTGACGCGTTTGATAGTAACCCTGCCTCATACTCAAAGAACAAACCTTGAGCGAGAAGCTGGGTCCTGCACGGCAGTCTGTGTGATTTGTGTGAGACCACAATATTTTTCAAACTAAATTTCAAAGATCGGCACAATGGCGAGTTAGGTAGTGTCTACCCTGTCTAACGCTCCAAAGACAAACCTTGCGAGTGTGACAGAGTCACTGTATCGGCTGTGGCAAGTGCTCACTTGCCCCAAGAGCTGACATGGGATTCCATGAGCTCTGTAACAGGCACAAGTGTGCGCACGCATGCAAGTGTACTTTCCTTGCAAAATCCATGCAAGTGTCCCCTATCATCCTCAGCCCATTTAAATCCCCACTGCTGGGGCACGGGCCTCCCTCTATCATATGAGGGGTAATTGCCATACTCACCACGCTTGGCAGACGGGTTGGCGAGGGTTTTGATATAAATGCAGAGTTTTCCTTCTCTGGGTACTGATGATCATGCCAGCAGCTTTACCTTACTCGCCTTTTACGACACCTCGGTAAGAGTGAGGGTGGCCTATTCTACTCTGCCGGGGCCACACGGCTAAGTGCCGGGGCCACACGGCTAAGTGTCCCCTATCCACACATTCAATCGGTTACATTATGAAAGAGATGAATGAAGAAATAGAAGTAATGAGACCATTGTGAACAATTTCAAGGAATTATATATCCTTAAATGTAAGAAAAGAAATATCTTAACAAAACTCCATACAAAGGCAACAAATAACAATAATCCCAAAGTATCTGTTTAAAGTCACGAGGGAACTACACCACGGCTGTCATGTTTCGCGGCTCTGTCCGACTGTCGAGAACAGGTTTTAATCCCTCATTACTATTTGGCTAAAATGAAATGAAACTCGGTTTGTACTGGAAAATATGTTGTATTATTTTGCAGACGCAATTTTCCATTATCATACTTTTTGTTGTGTTCTGATAGCTTTTGTTTTTGTTGACTAGGTACTTTACGTAATTACTTTTATTAATATACTAAAAAAAATAGAGCGATATAGATTCATATTTCTAATACATCATCATCAGTTTTCGCATTCGGTTGCATTATCTCTACAACGCTACCGGCTTTTGCCCTAACATACCTACATAGTTCATTAGAGGCTTCAGGGTTACATACTTGATATCGAAAGTCGATGTAACTATTGTCTACTTATCGACAACAATGCATCAACGGGTCGTTACATCTACGGTACTCCATATTAAAAGACATGGAATCAATCTGTCGTTTTGTCATGACATTAAAAGTCATGGTGGGTAGGTAGCAGCGAACTTCTTAGGGTGGATCAATAGTTAATGTTTTTTTAATCCTCGGGCACGTTGATGTCTGATAAAGTTTGTGTTTCTTTCATCTTTGATTTGGCCCGAATCCTCTTAAAGATTTGTTTGGCAATAAACTTCCCCTTGTACGAGGTACATATTCCGCTTGTACCACGTAAAATATAGTTAGTAGTCATAAGGTCCGTAAGACATTATTAGGTTCGTTATATGCGGTATCGTAAAAAAAGCAGCCCATTTATGTGTATAATTTATTTATTTCTCTTAATTGTTTTATTGAATGTATAGACAATAGATACAGCAACATTCATTATCAATATGGAGTACCGTAGATGTTGCGACCCGTTGATGCATTGTTGTCGATATCTAGACAATAGTTACATCGATAATCGATATTAATATATCAATAGAAGCAGGATCTTACTGTTTAATTTACGCTTTCACCTCAAAACCGGTGTTGTCGCTCTTAAGTTATTTTGTCAGCGAGCGCGGTTTCGGCGCACTTTTCACCTTACTTAGTTTATTAGAGGCTGAAACAAGAATCTTACTAGCTCTTTTCCGCTTCCTCCGCTCAGCTGGGTCGGCGTTGTCGGCCCTGAGCTTGCGTCGCCGACGCGCGCGGTATCGTCGCGCTAGACTCCGCAGCGCCGATCGCTCGCTCGCCGTGGGACCTGATGTGGGTAGTTCGTTCGCTGAGCGCGGCTCTTCGGTCGTTACTGATGTCGTGTTTACTCTACAGACAGAAAGATTTTGATATAACTTATTTGGCCACGTTTACGTTAATGTTAAGGTAGAGGGAACAAGATCAACGATGCACGAGTCTGATCAAGTGAAATTTACAGTGGGAATCCCCGTGTCAGACTGCGCCAAACATGACATGGCGAAAGATTATGAGGAAAGCTGTGGACAGTTCAATGTGTCCTCGACCACTGCCTAGAACATATCGACAGAGATATGTAACCATACGTTTACGCGTTTGTTGGAGCTGTAGGTAATAACATCTTTATTGACCGCTGTAATTATGCGGTGATATATAGCATATATAGGATATCTCTTCAATACCTATGAATTTAATGAATGCAAGCGAATATTTCGCACTTCTGCGCTAGTTGCAGGCTTGCAGGAAGATCCGCCTGCTTACGCAGGCGCCAAACGGGGGTAGTAGAGAAGTCTATCGGAGGCTAAGACAGTTATGACAAGAGGTAAGCAAGCAAATAATTTGTATTTTTTGTGGATTGTCAATATTTATAAAAAATAAAGTTCAAAAAAAGTACGAAACGAGAAAATTGTCTCTGCTGAAATTGTTATGATTTATCGCCGTGGTCGTATTCAGTTCTTTCATTTAATACCCCACACGGTACCGATAAGCAAAATTTTTTTTAGTTCCTTACTCTACGTCCCCTAGAGGGCGCTGTAGTCAATTTAACGTGACGTCATGTCGCCTGTAATAAGAAGACAATCAAGACGCTTCTAACGACACCTTCATTTGTTCAAATATGATTAGTAGTTTAGAAGTTATGAGGAAACAGATGAACAACCACACAAACAGGTCAAAATCATAAGCCTCCTTTTTGCTTCGCCGTAGTCGGGTAAAAATACGTTTAGAAGGAGAATCGAGAAGATTTTGAACAAAATAATGAATTTGACCCTATTAAAGGCGCAACAATTTAACACGATCTTTTTAAGTTAAAATATTTAGAATTAGATGTTAATGTTAAGTTAATATTTTCATTATATAACTGTGTATTTACCTACCTATCGTCTGTTCTCGTATTCACCTTTGTCTGTAGTTTTAATGTGTCAATGTTACCTTACCTATGTTTACTAATGAATGTTCATTGTTAAATTATTTATTGTGATGGTCAATAAAATGTATCTTTCTTTCTTTCTTTCTTATAAGTGTTATCTAATGATTGAATAACGCTTTCATTGAACCAAGAAGAATAATCGTCTACCAAGATACGCTTGACTTGTTCGCTTTTAAATTGCTGATGAGCAGAGAATGATAATATTATCGTCCTGATAGATATATACTTAGATACTCTTTATTGCAAAACATACAAAACTTAAAAGCTAGGTATACAGAGATACAATGTTCAATTTAGGCAGCTTTGTTGTCGTTACTTTATAGTCTCCCTAAGGCTCAGACAGCAAACACAATAGATAATAATCAATTGTTTTTGGCTTTAAGCTAAAGCCCAAAGGTCGTAAGCGACCTTAATAAACGTTGAAACCAGTACCTATAGCTATCGGATCATAATGGATAGAGAAGCCTAAATTCAGGTCATCTTATCTCAGTAATCAAATTAAGAACCTGAAGGATATTGAATTACACTTGCCGTACTCCTGGGTAAAATCAATTTGCTGATTGCTCATTGCGTGTACTATGATTGTTTTTATGTACTTCAGAAAAAAAAAACATTTATCAAAGAATCATCAAGAAATAAGCTTAAATCTCACGCATCACCATCAAGCTTCAGAAATGAAAATTAATTCTAAACTGCAATTCAATAGTTTGTATGATAACTTGATAACTTCTTTGAAAGTAATCAAAACATCATCATCATCGTCAGCCCATTTAAGTCCCCATTGCTGGGGCACGGGCCACCCTCAATCACATGAGGGGTAATTGCCATACTCACCACGCTTGGCAGACTGGTTGGCGAGGGTTTTGATATAAAAGCAGAGTTTTCCTTCTCTGGGTGCTGATGATCATTCCAGCAGCTTTACCTTAGTCGCCTTTTACGACACCTCGGTAAGAGTGAGGGTGGCCTATTCTACTCTGCCGGGGACCACACGGCCAAACACAACATGTACACAACAAAACATGTATTGCAAAATTTTTTCGTCAGGCGTTATTGATGCACTTTACTGTTCGAATTAAAGATAGGGGCACGGTCCTCGCGATATTGTGACTGAGGTTATCCAATTATACGGTTTTTACATATAAAATTGCCGTTTTGTATGGCGATTTTCTTAGGAGCTGTTGTTCCATACTAACTTTTTTAATTTGTAAAGTAACTGTTAAGGCTACTACTCCATCATTAACTGTGCTTTAATGGACAACATTAAAGAACATGTAGGATAGTTTAAAAAAATGTTTTTAATCAAATCATTTTATTGATAAAAACGTCAATTCGGCCAAGTAAAAAAGGGTCATTTTTAGGATGTTTTTTCCACACAAATACTATATCTGATCTCTATTTAATATAAACCTTAAAATATATACTTAAATAAAAATAAAACTATAGTATGGAGAATTTTTGCATATTTAAAGGGTTATACGTCTAATTCGTGGCGGCGTCTAAGCCGTGTGGTCCCCGGCAGAGTAGAATAAGCCACCCTCACTCTTACAGAGGTGTCGTAAAAGGCGACTAAGGTAAAGCTGCTGGCATGATCATCAGCACCCAGAGAAGGAAAACTCTGCATTTATATCAAAACCCTCGCCAACCCGTCTGCCAAGCGTGGTGAGTATGGTAATTACCCCTCATGTGATTGAGGGAGGCCCGTGCCCCAGCAGTGGGGACTTAAATGGGCTGACGATGACGATGATGACGTCTAATTATGTCAAAAAAAAACGGCAATTTCATTTCAACCTATTATGAAGGTCCTATCAGTGTCAATCAACTGGCTTGTTATAACAAAAATGGAGACATCAACTTACACTGTATAGTAGGAATACCCTCCATCAGGGGTCGTCAACGCGCCCTCAGCATAGATCTTCGGCGCCTCCGCTCTCTCCACCTCTTCAGCTATGGACAACGCGCGGTTTCCATCCAGCACGTCGATGGTGTTGTGGCTCAATTTGTCCAGCTGCAGCACGTCGTAGCGGCGGTCGTCGCTGCCCCGGTGGAATACTTCCGAGAGCTCGTATTCGCGGAGCTGGTGAAGGAAAATTTGTATAAACCTGTTCTTGTTAAGGTCCTAACTAAGAGATCTTTGAGTAAAAGGAGAGTCCTACAGGTGCTCAGAGGACTCAAGGGGTATCTGTCATCTATGTATATTGCTATTAGCTAAAATCACTAGGAGACTAGTGCCTAGGCCGTTAGATCGCGAAGTGTGAACGGCCAATGGGATGAATGACACTCTTTGGCGCCCGCATTCACGCAAAAACATTACATGGTGTCTAAACGGTTAAGACTTAACTTATTCCTTGACACTAATAGAAGTTTTGTCCGATCCAAATCCGTGAAAGTGCCGATCCAGAACCTTGAACTGAATTCGTTTATTGCTTAATAATTCAAATTCAGGAACCAGCTTTAGGAATGTTGATTAATTAATACGTCTATAAGCATTAATGTAGTTATGTTAGTAACGCCCTGTTGGTCTAGTGGTTTAAGTACAAAGCCTGGGTCGATTCCTGGGTCGAGCGAAAAGTATGTTTCAAAATTTTCGGACATAGCTTGGGTTTGTGATTACCAATCCGCATTTGGCAAGCGTGGTGATTGAGCCTAATCCCATCATAATAGCGATAACTTGAATTCTATGATGGAGGCCTTGCCCTGCATTGGGCAGTTTATAGGATGATTGAAAATAAAGCATTAATGAAGGTGAGTAATGTGAATCACCATAACGTAAAAAAGCTATGCGGTATCTACGATATTCTGCGTTACCGTTGGCCAGTTCAGCGTGATGGTAAAGTAAGGAAACGACAAATACAACCAATACGTGTCTTCACTAACTTTGATAAACTGGAAAGTGGCAATTGGTGGTAGTCTCCTCAAATGCGGGTAGAAGAAAGATCCAGCAGGGTGCGATGGGTATTTAGACGTGATGCGGTATGCGACGCCTTGCGGTGCGGTCGGCCAGTTTGGGGCGGTGAATGTGAACCCGTTGTCTGTGCCTGCGTCTAGTGGATCCACCTGGAGAAATACAATAGTGTTATAGAAACTTTTTTTTGAGCTGAGTATTAATTAGGCCGAATCGTCACTTGTCAGGAAGTGAGTTGAAGGCCGAAGAATCAGTTGTATGAGGCGTAAGTATTTTTTATGAGAAAGGGAGACAAAGGAGCAAGGAACACACGCAAAGTATTATGGATTTATCAAATTCACACGAGAGCAGCGCGCTTACGTGACTTTCCTTACCTCTATTGTAATACTATCCAGCCAGTTGCCGTCAACGCAGAGATCAAAGCTGTCGACTCCGATGAACCAGTCAGGTGAAGGTATCATTCTAGCCATCACTGACACCTGGAACAAAAAGAAACATTCAATTTTCATCTTCTCGGAGAAATGCCGCGCAGTTTTTGACGTAAAAGATTTTATTGGAAGTTAATAAGTGTATAAGAAACAAGTGTGTTTATAAATGATCCACCATATTTAATTCATATATTCCTTTATTAAACAATGTATCTAGATCGACCGGAGTAATACCACGTCCTCACAGAAAACCGGCGTGAAGCAGTGCATGCGCTGTGTTTCGCTGCGTGAGTGAGGGTACCGGAGGCCCATCCAAGGGAAGGGGGGTTAAAAGGTAAGCAGCGCACTTGTGACACCACTGGTTTTGCAGGGCGGCGGTAATCGCTTACCATAAGGTGATCCGTCGCCTCATTTGCCACCTATATCATAAAAAAATATGTATGTATACATAGTTATGATGCAAAAACCCTTGCAATTATGAACCTTACTCTATGACTATAATAAATACGCACCAATTCAACCATTACATTTCAAGTTTGCGAAGACAGTTTAATTTCAAAAGGTTCCTAACTGCTCTATTCGGTTACAAATTTATACTCCCAGACGTTTCACTAATTAAAGTGTCAAGAGCAGACGAACCGGGGATCCGAGCGAGCAGTTAGGAAAGCGGGTCAGTCAGTCAGAAAAAAAAAATTACCTGTACGGTGCAGGTAAACTTAACAACTAATTTATTTATAAATCAAATGGTCAGCGTTGATTTTTTCAATGCATTTGATCAAGTCAAGCACAAAATACTCCTTTGCAAACATCAATACGTTCAAGACTTCCATATTTGTAAATGAATACTATCTTAATTCTTATGGAATATACTGTATGCATGCATTACATTTTGACGCAAGCAGTCTGATTTCGTGACTGATGTATGCAAATGCTGGCATCGTGCAAGGCTCCGTCTTGTCGCCTACCCTCTTTCTCATTCTCAAAAACGCATTTTCTTCTTCCTGAATCTTAAGTACTTAATTTTAAAATACAAAAAAGGTATATTTAAGAAAACGATTTTGTGCTAGACAGATTTCGTTACTTATTAAAATTATTCAGGCGTAAAAATGTGTCAAACGTAATAAAATAAATACAGCTTTATTCAACATCTCGAGCAAAATAACATCCAATCCAATATTTAATTAGACGGAATAAGTTCTGAGGAATATCCTAATTATTCAATATAATTACAGCTATTGAACATTCCGCGAGACTTATCCGAGGGATTTAATGAAGAGATTCATTATGCCGATCAAAGCTTCAGTCTTTCTAAATGAGATGATAATTATTTCAAATATACTCTCAATTTGACCTAGTTTACATTCGGGGGAAATCTGAACTAACTTATGTACACTTGCTTATAATACATTTGGTAAGTACACTCCGAGATTTTCACACAAATACATATAAATTATTACATTTTGCAGAAAAAAAAATTGTAACGTACTAATAAGCTTACATCTGTAGATATCTCGATTCTGTGCAATATAAATATTTATTTATCTATTTTTTTTTTATTAGAATATCCAGAAATTTGGCCATAAGTTAGTGATGATGTGGCCGAGGATGGATCATGACTGTCTTTTCTTGAATATAACTTTTCAATTCTTTAGCTAACAATATATTGAAAATAAATTATTTAATACTTGTATCTTTCACATTTTTCTTCATCTATTGAATATGTCACATGTGTCTCTTTGATTGTAAGATCGTTATATGAAAATTTTCGATTAAATTTCGAATAAACCAATTAGCAGAATTTTTTTATTGTAACTAATACAAAAACGTTTTGCTTTTTGCAAAACTACACATTACTACCTGACCGTAGGAAGGCTACGCATCAGCATGAAAGGGTCGGCTCGAGTGATACCACAGCCTCACAGAAAACCGGCGTGAAAAAGCTGTGTGATCTGTTTTGCTGCGTGAGTGAGGTTACCGGAGGCCAATTCTGGGGAAGAAAGCAGTTTAAAGGTTGGCAACGTACACTGACTGACTCTACTTGTTGTCTATGAGCGGCGGCAATCGCTTACCATCACGTGATCTGTCTACTCTTCTGCCACCTATCACATAAAAAAAAAACTAAAAACGGATCATCCAATTATTTTGTCCGCTACTAAATTCGTAGAACCGTATAGTATTAGTTATCATGATTTAACCTCATAACGTGCTAACAGATATTTTGTCATGTTCGGTCGACAGTGGTATAATTTATCGGTTTTCCGAATGTCGATGCCGACCCGACTGAAATTAGCAAGGCCATAGTTATCAGCGCTTATTGGGGTATTAATAGCACATATCAATTTATGGTTCGGTGATTTTGTGTTATGGCCAATTATTTAACCGAAATCTCCCTTGATGTACCCAAATAACATCTAAGATAGTGCATTTACGAGCGTGTATGAGCTTAATCGTGTTAAGACGACGGGTAGTCGTAACTAGCGACACCAATCGATTTAAATTATAAGCTATTAAATCTATTCTTCGGAAAGAGAGTCCCTAACCCATTCGGAAAGAGAGTCGTTTGCTTAGAGACTCTCTTATTATTATTATTTATTTATACTATTTATTTAATAATTGTGCACTTTTTTTTATCTGTTTTTTTTTCACTCGACGTTTGGATTAACGCCATGAGTGGCCGTTTTTGGTAGTAATTCAAATTTCGAAAACCAAAGTAGACCCAAAAGTTAAGTATAAGTATTAAATAAATAGTATAACCACCTTATTATAAATCGCGGTTAAACGTTATTAACGTACAAAGTTCATGTCGTCCCGTTCCAACACGCAATATTAAAAGGGGCTGGCACGAATCTTGTTCCGGAACTATCCTTAGTTTGCGATTTGTAATAAAGGGGTACGTGTTTTACGGGAGGCCGTAGCTACGAAATTGTTAAAAAGATATCTGGTTTAGTTGGTTAAGCCGTGTACAAGATTTAATGCGTGGTATGAATACCAAAGAGTTATTCTACAACTAGTGGCCCGTCCTTACTTCGTTTCGGGACATTCGGTTTATACTGTACGCCGATAGATGGCGCTGGGCGTCGATTACATCGCGCAAGCGTTTCGTTTTTTTGTTTCGCTATAAGCCTTGTCATTGTCTATGGAATTACTAACCTCTTTATAATTAAATTTGTCAGAATGGTGAATAGAAAACGTGGATAAAGAGATGTAAATGTTTACCGATACCCCCGATAGATCCAAAAAAATTACGTTTTTTTAAGTAAAAGAACAAACGAGTCACCTGATGTTTAGCGATTGCCGCCGCCTATGGACATTAGTGCGCAACACCAGTGGATTAACTAATCAAACAATAGTTAAAAATATAAGTCCCTAGTGGCCCACCCTCACTTCGTTTCGGAACATTAATTCTACTTTGTACCAAACTTGACTGACCGGATGGCGCAATTGGTAGTGACCCTGCCTCTTACGCCGAAGGTCGTGGGTTCGATCCCCCCCCCGGACAAACATTCGTGCGACTTCCACTTGTGTTTGTTCAGTATCTGGGTGTAATATATGTATATAAGTATATATTTGTGTTCCTCTGTTGTCTGATATCTGTAACACAAGTGCTTAAGCTACTTAGTACGGAATCAGGTCAACGTAGGAGATGTTGTGAGAATTATTATTATGATTTACCTCTTTATAAAAAGTATAGATAAATATGTTTTTTGAATTGACTTTTATCGCCATTAGCTAAAACTGGATGTAATGCTCATAGATGTTCATTACACTGCATTTTAGTAACACGGTGTTAAGGTGACGGGTAGGGCTCACTAGCGACGCCAATCGATTTTAATTTGAAACTACTAAACCGGATCTATTTTAAACAATTTCGGGGTAAAATCTCTCGGCAAACACTTATACTATTTATTAAATTATCATTAATAAATAGTATAAGTGCTTGCAGAGAGCTTGTAACCCTGAAATTGTTTAATTTTCCACCCTCAGAGAAGCTGGATTGGCTGAAAACCTGCGCTGCCAGGATTGTTATCATTCTGTGGCACCACAAGCTGAGCCACATCCATTGGGTTATTGTAGACCCACTTGTTTTGTTATGCATATGTATTTAAGGCAATAAACTTATTTTATTCTTATTAAAATAGATCCGGTTTAGTAGCTAAAAATTTAAATCGATTGGCGTCGCTAGTGTGCCCTACCCGTCACCTAAACATTTACAGATTTACTTTTATTTACATTTGTAGCAATAAACGATGCCATTATGTAATCGATTAAAACACGACTCGCTCGTTTGCCTTCTCTAGAAAAAAAACACAGATTCAACAATAAAAAGAGAGAGATAGATAACAAACCGAGTAAAATGAAGCAATAAACAATCGGAATTGGTTTTGACTGCCGACAAACAGACGAAGCTATAAAAATTCCCCTCTCATTACAAATTGGTTTCAATGGGGGCTATCGCGTGTGAAATATCCACTAGATGGCGTGCTTGAGAACATAGGTCCAACTTCAACATCATTGGCTTCTTTATTCGTAAAATGACAATGTGACATATCACGTCTAAAAATACCCAATCACCTTGTAGGACCTCAGTCCTATACAATCATCATCAGCAACCCACACTCGTCCACAGCTGGACATAGGTCTCCCCTAATGCACGCCACTGCTCCCGATTTTCGGCCATTCTCATCCAGCCCATACCAGCCAGCCTTCGAATGTCATCATCCCGTCTTGTCGCAGGGCGTCTTACACTACGCTTACCGAGTCGCGGTCTCCACTCAAGGACCTTACCAGTCCAGGACAGTCCTATACAATAGTACGCCATTTTGCGGATTTTTCTCACTCGTAGTGAGGGCTTGTGCTTCCGTAATGAGTGAATGCTCAGGAATAAGTCTTTAGCTTTAAGATATTTTGTGTCTACTTGTGGTTGCAGACTGTGTCAGTATGTAATAAAAATTGTTAAACGTTGTTAATTTCAAAATGTCTCAGCAGACAAACCGCAGAAGAGTCACTTACCTTTGTACGGACATGTCCTACGTAAACGGAATACCGAAAAACTACTTTGGTAACAAAGGTCCGACCATGATACCACCGTCAGTTCCGTTAAAAAGGGAGAACTCAAAAAGGCTTGACGTAAATTCGTTTACTTAACTTTTTTTTTAACTGTGCGTTTCCATTTTCAATGCGTAAGCAGACGTTACGTAGGTATTTTTAAAACCCCTGGATATTATTCTAGATTTAAAACATGACAGCTGCTAAGATAAAATATAAATGAAAACACACTCCCAAAATACTGGCAGCATTACTAAAAAGCGATAACAGTTTCCAATAGTCTATTTTCAAACATTATTCTATTTTCGAATCCTGCTTGGCCCATCCACGCATCCCTAAAGACCAGGGGTGCAATTCTCGCGTACTCGTACTGAAAAATCAAAATTGAAAATGAATTACGTTTTCAAAACTTTAAAATAAAAGGTGATTTAAAATGAAAGGTGAAAAATATTTAACTCATATTTAATTTACCAGTTACTATGAGCTATGGTAGCTCAATGGTACGCGCCTTAAATTCGGGGGGTCGTGGTATGCATCCGAGCATGCACCTCTAGATTATTCTATGCGCGTATTTCTACCATTAGCTCGGCGGTGGGGGAAAACATCTTGAGGAAACCTGCACGTTTCAGATAGTTTCTAAAACGTGTAACCGTGATTCAGTTGGTCCGGTTCCCCTGTAAAAGGTTGTGAAGGTCAAAAATAATTATCACGGTCTGCCTGAGCCGATTGTATAAGTGAAAAGAGATAATTAGTAAAAAAGAAATTAAACAAAAAAAAACACGTAACAACCAATAGAATAGCACGGTCCAAACGTTATACTTGTGACAAAAATAAAAGTAAAAAAACTAAAACCCAACTACGACAAAAAACGTCGCTGAAAAAGTATAAAACAAGCCTTCGTTGTCAATTTATGCAATATTCACTATGTAGAGATAAAATTTCATGTTTGGAAATCCGCAGTCACACGTTGTCAAAGGGTAGTATATTTAACGTGTGACTACGCCTTTCCAAACATGAAATTTTATCTCTACATAGTAAATATTGCATAAATTGACAACGAAGGCTTGTTTTATACTTTTTCAGCGACGTTTTTTGTCGTACTTGTACTATTTTGGTGTCCAAGTGCTAGTAATATATATATATATATATATATATATATATATATATATATATATATATATATTCAAAATGTACAAGTCAAGCGCTTTCAAATGATACCAAACACGGCATATTTATCATACATACATACATACATACATACATACATACATAGCCTGTCAAAATCATAACCCTCCTTTTGCTTTGCCGTAGTCGGGTAAAAAGTAGGTGCAATTTTTTTATGTCGTTATTACGTAAAGTTATCGTCCGTAAACCGAATTTACAATCGGCGAAAGAGTTCACGTGCGATAAAACTGAACAAAAATGGTTTTCCTAGGAAGTGTCACATTAGTGAAACAGATTTTTATATTTAACCAAAACAAACAGAAATGTCGTGTCCGACTGTAATCCAATTAAATTACAAATTCGTCAAAATATTTTTATCTCACCATACGACAAGTTTGAAGCACGTTGAGGTTGCAAGAATCGGCCCCATGCGGCCCTGCCTTTTTTATTTGCCAGCCAGCGCGTATCGTACCTACGTAATTGTTGTTTGCTCCCTGGGGCATTAATTAGTGTTGAAATACGATATTTTTGGCTATGGTTTGTGGAAGGAGGGGCCGCAGGTTATAAACATGCGTTTCTGTCAAATTGGAATCATTGTGATTATTTTTATTGCTGAAAAATTTGGATGCTCTGTCGACTATGCTTTCGACTCCTATTTTTGGACGGGATTATTTGGTTTCTTTTGTACTAGTACTTAGGTATTCTTTCACATTAGATTTTTATAAAATACTAGCTGACCCGGCAAACGTTGTTTTGCCATATAAATAAAAGGGTTGATCGTAGAAGGGTGAAAATTGAGGATTGTATGTATTTTTGTATGTTGTATCATAAAAAAAGAGAAATTAAAAATTTTGTCTAAAAAATAAAAATAAAAATTTAGGGGTGGACTACCCCTAACATTTAGGGGGATGAAAAATAGATGTTGGCCGATTCTCATAGATACCGGATAAGCACAAAAAATTTCATCAAAATCGGTCAAGCCGTTTCGGAGGAGTATGGCAACGAAAACTGTGACACGAGAATTTTATATATTAGAAGATTGTCACTGTCTTAGTGGTCAGAAGATTGGGTTACTCTTGATCTCTCAATTTTAAGATTTATTGACAAGAAACAAACTCCAAATTTGTTCGGTTTTCATCGATTTTCATTACTCATCGGTTTTTATGTATAATGTAGATTCATGTGTACCTCACCTAAGTAAGAGCTCTATCTCTGAAATCATGACTTCGAATCCTTCAGGGGACATGCACCACACTTTGTGTATTAAGTGACCCCAGTTTGGTTAATAAGACATTTAAAGCCTAGGGATGAGCTATTTGAACCGTATGGCGATTATTCTTAACACCACAAAAAAAAAAGAAAAACAAGTAAGTGAAGGTGCCGGAGGCGTATTCTGAGGAGAAGGGGATTTAATTCTTGCCAGCGCATTTGTGACTCCCTATTGGCGCGGGTATCCAAGGGATACCATCAAGTGGTCCTTCTGTTCGTCTTCCATTTATAATAAAAAACACCCCACACAAAAAGAAAAAAAAAGGTTATGTTTCATCGATTGTCTAAAGGCCGAAAATTATCCCACTTTACCTCACAAGATAATTTAATCGAAAATGGTAGGTAAAATATTGCTACACAAAATCTCCACCACTCATTCCGTTCGTTACCGAAGTTACGGATTCCAGCCATTTATATAAACGTCCATTCGAAATTTAATTGCAAAATTGTCGATACTTTGTTGTTATTGGTTTCAATTAAAGCCCGTTGTATTGGCCTTAATGAATCTCGTGCAATAGTTTGTTTGCTATAATTTAATATTGTTACTTGCGTCCGATGCTCGGCTCATTATTTAAATTAGCATTATTGATGGCCTTTGTCAGCGATTGGACGACGTATGGCTGTCGCGTATTATTGGTTATAATTAGCCAACGTTTAATTTTGATTGGCTTATTACTTGCTAATTGGTGATAAGTATCTTATCAGCTTATGAATATAAAATCTTTCCAAAGCAGTCTTTGAGTTTTGAAAGCTACTGATTAAAACGGGAATAAGGACTTAATTTAAGACGACTTTGAACGTTCCATTGACGACTGAAACAAATTTAAATGCCGATAGCACATAGATAACATAGAGCTATAATTTTAAGAGTTTTTTTAGTAAAAAGTTAATCCATTATTGGCTGTATGTTTAGAATATAAACTCAGTGTACTAATTTGTAGGAGATGTGGATTTTGTGTTCCAATAAAAAAAAAAATAGAGCCAGACAGCATACCTACATTTTCAAACTTTAAACAACCTTAAGCGAAGTTAGCACTGATACCAATTTATATACCAATAATTTCTCACAACATCTCATACGTTGACCTGATTCCGTACTAAGTAGCTTAAGCACTTGTGTTATAGATATCAGACAACAGAGGAACACAAATATATACTTAAATACATATATTACACCCAGACACTTGTTCATCGCACGAATGTTTGTCCAAACATTTGGGATCAAACCCACGACCTTTGGCGTAAGAGGCAGGGCACTACCAATTGCGCCATCCGGTCAGTCTAATGCTACCAATTTAGCCAATTCCATGTCTAAAGTAATATTTTTTCTTACATAGTAATAATTATATAATAGTGAATCACAATCCTGTACGTGGCCTCCACTTGAGGACCTTCCCGCCCCAACGGTCGTCTGTTCTGGCCGCATCTTCCACAGTCAATCATAAATAATAACATCATCCTACCGATTACAGCTACGGCGGCCAATCTCAATGATCAGCCACTAACGCAGGATATATTATAGTGCTCAAGTGTATTCGCAAACACAAGTGCACTCTCTATTCCCATACCCTCATATTTCGATGGGACACTACTGTGACACGACCGTAGAGGAATCGGGCGCAGGACCAACGGCTGTCACAATCAATCATATACAAATTTCGCCGGCTTAGTAGTTCGTTCGGCGATCAGTGGTCTAATTGGTAGAACAGCCACTCGGATTGTGGACTGAACCCAAGATGACATTTTTAAGTGTGTTATTTACTTAAAAATAAATTGGAAATCATTAAAAAAATATCAACAATTTAAGAACTAATTTAATGATATCAAATAATAATATGGAGAAAAGTAAAGTTCGACCATCCCCATTCGATGAGCTGTGCCTAGAATCGGGGACGATACCCCATTGGGATGTAGCGTCATTGAATACATTAGGTACTCACTCTTGAATGATTTCCGTCCACGAAGAACTCCGCTTCCGCTCTCCCAGCGCCCTGCCCCACAGCAGGAGCCCCGAAGACGTCTAATGTACCTGGGGCTGACCCCAGAGCGTCCGACCGCCCCGACTCGGTGAACTGTCGGACTGGGGACGAAACCCGACGGCCAAGACGGAACAAGACGTAGTTCCGGTCATGGGATACTCCTGTGGAAAAAGAACAGGAATTAGAATGTATAAGTATTAAAAATCTTCTCGTTCTTTTGGCATCCGCAGAATAGTACAGCTGTACCACGTTTATAAGTTACATCGGCAAAATTCGTCTACGCAGAAGAGCAAGTTAAATTCGATTGATTTGAAAGCAGTTGAAATACAGACTTTATTGCGTTACATTAAGATCAAATACAATAAATGCTATCTTTCTAACCGCTATCGCACCGAACATGGCGCTGAAGCATCAACCAATAAGAAATTGTAATTTTTGGTGCGCGTAAATGGAGCGTTGTGATTGTTTAAGAAGTATAAGTAGGTTTATTATATTATTGTGTTTGTATGTATATTTAGTCATATTATATATTACTCACATGTATGTTTATGGATATATATATTTATTTAGCCGTCATTGATATTTCTGCATCGCCTAATGGTTGACTGGTAGAGAATGCTGTATAGCATTAAGTCCGCCCATTGTACTTTATTTTCTTGATGCGTGAGAAAAATAAATATTTTGTTTCAGTAAAAACTTTTTTTTGATACGACTATGTAATTATTGGTTCCAAATAAACATTTCTTCTTTCTTTCTTGTCTTGGAATATACTTTTCAGTATCGAATGTTCGGGATATTGTTTAGGGACGCATAAAGTATAAAAACTAACAATATAATGTTCAAGATACAATTCGACTCTGTAGGTTTTAGTGGAATCCCGAGAAAATTTATCATCTCTTGTGTTCTGAAAATGTTTTTCCTTTCTTGAATAAATTCTTCGTGTATACTTATCATCATCATCATCATCTTCAGCCCATTTAAGTCCCCACAGATGGGGCACGGGCCTCCCTCAAACATATGAGGGGTAATTGCCATACTCACCACGCTTGGCAGACGGGTTGGCGAGGGTTTTGATATAAATGCAAAGTTTTCCTTCTCTGGGCGCTGATGATCATGCCAGCAGCTTTACCTTAGTCGCCTTTTAAGAGTGAGGGTGGCCTATTCTACTCTGCCGGGGACCACAATTTTGACCGGATGGCGCAATCGGTAGTGACCCTGCCTCTTACGCCTAAGATCGAGGGTTCGATCCCCACCCTGGACAAACATTTGTGCGATGAACACTTGTGTTTGTTCAGTGTCTGGGTGTAATATATGTATTTAAGTATATATTTGTGTTCCTCTGTTGTCTGATATCTGTAACACAAGTGTTTAAGCTACTTAGTACGGAATCGGGTCAACCTATGAGATGTTGTGAGTATTATTAATTATTTTTAACTATAATTTATCAAGACGGGAATTAACACGATATTTATTATGTGATACAACATTGTGTACTCACATATTTACACACACATACATATTTTTTATGTGCGAGCGGAATACTCCAAATATTATTGATAACTTATTTAATTATCTACAGTTAAAAACCGTAAAATATCATAATTATAATTACATTGGCCATACATAAATTAAGACATGGATTTGGATACCAAAGAAAATGCTTAATGTGAAGGGAGGTTTCTTAAATTTAGTCTCATCACAACACAGCTGTCGTTTCGGAACCCGGGGCAATTTTAGAACATGATTGCTTTTTTCTTTTTTTTATGTGATTGGTGGCAGATGAGCAGAAGGATCACCTGACGGTAAGCCATTGCGACTGATTCAGGATTTCGGGAGTTTGGTAATTGCAATAAAATGACTGCCGCCTGACCGTTCCCCTGTTAAGGTGACGGGCAGGGCACACTAGCGACGCATTTCGATTTTAATTTTGGAGCTACTAAATCGGATCTATGTTAAACGATTTCGGGGTTACACTATATCAGCAAACACTTATACTATTTATTTAATAACCATGCACAAATATTTGGTCCGTTTTTGTACTCGAAAAACGGATTCACGCCAAAAGTGGCCGCTTTTGACGTGAATCAATTTTTAAAATAGAACCGATTTAGTAGTCGATTGGCGTCGCTAGTGTGCCCTAACCGTCACCTTAATTGACCTTGCACCCCAAGGTCAATAGATCGACTAAATCATGGTTACACGTTTCAGAAACTATACGACCGGTGCAGCTAATTGTAAAAATACACACAAAGATTTAAAAAGTGATAAATTATAAGCTCTATATTATTATTTCGTGTCTTCATTTCCTTAAATTAAAACATTTTACCGACCTAGTATAAATGTACGCCATTAAAAATTTTAATAATAATAAGGTTAGTCCAATGGACTATTTGCGGAGCAATCTGTTGCTTTTTTTTAAGGTTCATCTAAAACATCATAAAACTTCATTAGGGCGCCGGAAGTTAATGAAACATTCTCGTCGCTAAGATAAAACATTTTATAAGACATTGTTTTTGTTTCTTATGCCTTTTCCTCCTACTACTAAAAGTATACTTTTGTTTGGCAATTAAAATTCAGACGATGTTCCTTTCAAGACAACTAAAGTTATCGATATTGGACACGGGATCATTAAGTGTGGTAATTATAAAATAAATAGGAACATGATGTTGCTAGTGAAAACTCGAGCGCTTAAATAGATCTTTTAACCGATTGCAAAAAAGGAGGAGGTTCTTGATTTGTCAGATTTTTCAAATTGAAATATCTAGCCCGAATGTTACTGGCTACCTCTCAAGCTGTTAAGTTCCATTTCTATTGAGGTGGAGTTGTGCTTAATTGTACACAAGTACGTTTAGACGACCCAATTGGAACAGTGGTAGTGAACGCTGCCTCTGATACAAGGGTTGCGGGTTCGATCCCCGCACAGTACAAACATTTGTGTGCATGAACATGTTTGTTTGTATTGGTCTGGGTGTTTGCTGTGTATTATAAGTATGTATTAACAAAAGAAAAGTATTATATGTATATATTTGTAATCCCACTGTTGATTCTGATATCCGTAACACAGGTGCATGAGCAACCTATCTCTGAGTCAGATCAATGTATGTGATGGTGTGAAATATTTATTTATTTATTTACAATTAAGCACAACACAATTGTGAAAACCAAAAATGTACTTTTTAAAAATCTATTATAATCGATAGAACTGATATATATATATAGACCGCTTATGGACTCCTATTACGAGTCAAATGCCTATTGGACTGCCCTCTCGTGCGCGCGCCAGTGGCTGGCATAGCCTATCTTGGCGCTAAATGTATGATTGCACGTCGGGCAGGAGAAGACACCATCACGGTAATTATATGGAATAGCCGCAGGTGGTTTAGCTTTAAGCTCATCCCGTTTGGCGTCCAGGTCCTCCTTGCGTGAAATTATGGGAATTCAATGGTCTGACCGCATCAGGAATACTGAAGTCTTACGTCGCGCTTATATCTGTGGCATTGAAGCATTCCTGATGCGCTAGCTCTGCTGGTGTGGTCACGTTTATCGGATGTCTGACGATAGAATCGCGTAACGCATCTTAATTAAGTTTTTTCGATGTAGCACCTTAAATAAGATATAGCTGTAACCTATGGAGAGAAAACCTAAGCCAGGAGGTTTACTCAAGAAAAATTGTAGCGTTTTCTTTCGCAGTCCATCTGAGGCTTCATAAAACTTCATTAGCGTGAACTCTGCTAATGATAACGTAATTTTCTTGGAGCTTTGTATTACATTACCCTGTAAAATAAATAAGAATAAGAAACCAAATAGGCAACAGTGATTGTATCTTACAATTCCTTTGTTAAAATTTTGACGACCCGATTGGAGCAGTGGTAGTGAACGCTGCCTCTGATACAAGGGTTGCGGGTACGATCCCCGTACAGTACAGTTACTGGTTAGAACAACGATTCTATTTGACGATTCGATTATGACTAGAGGCCTCTCTCCTTTCGTGAAAAACTTGGTGCCTTATCGCGAACCATTACACGTGCTGTGTTTTTCCATTTTTGGATGCGATTTTTCGCGCTAAGGCTCTTGATCTCTATTCTACTTAATGTACAAGTTCCAATTTGATCTTATCTCGCATGTGTTTCGCCTTTTCTATAAGCCTTATCGTTAACTGAAGAAATCACTAATTTAATTTTAGTATAAATAGACGTGTTTCCTCTAATACCCGTTTTGCTATCCCGAAGCTTGAAAGACTTAGCTCAGTGCATAGTTTATCCCTGTCTCTAAACCTAGACTAGACTTAGGTCAGTACTTCACCACTGTCTCTATATAACTCTGCAGAGGTGAGTTCAACGATGTTTTGCTGCAACCATTTTGCAGAGACCAAGTTCAATACAACTCGCTGGAAGTTGAAATTGGACGGGAATAAAATGGGGTTGCTCCCGGCTGGCCAACTAAGACAATTTTTATGAAAGCGATTTTAAGTTTGATCTTTGTAGTGCATCTGGCAGGACTTTTCTGATCTTGAAACATCATAAAACGGATTCTTAGGAAAATCAAGTCTAGTGATTTTCGCGTTGCTTTATAACTATAATATATTATTATGTAATTTATGATTTTATTACTACGAGAGCCACATGCAAGCCTTCGAACGACAGCTGGTCAGGAGTTGAAGCGATAGCCATGGCCGAAATCGGCCGGACTCCATCGTCGCAATATAAGTTTTGTTATTTATGAAGTTATTTTAAGCCCCACTTTCCTAATTTTTACCCGACTACGGCGAAGCAAAAAGAAGGATTATTATTTTGACCTGTATGTATGTATGTATGGTTGTTTATCTGTTCCCTCATAGCTTCTAAACTAGTTATCATATTTGAACAAATGAAGTTATCGTTAGAAGCATCTTGATCGTCTTCTGGCTATAGGCGACATGACGTCACGTTAAATTGACTACAGCGCCCTCTAGGGGACTTAGAATAAGGCATTAAAAAAATTATGCTTGACGGCTTAGATTGACGGTGCCGGTGGGGTATCGAATGAAAGAGCTTTTTAGCACATTTCAAATATTTAATTTTATTTACATAACTAAAAATAGGTATGTTAGTTTTTAACTTTATTTTTAATTTTTAGAAGGAATTTGACAAATTTGGGTACTTCAGCGTAAAGCTATCCGTATCAACATACCATATATAATAAATATAAATATACCTACTAACAATTTTAAGTTATTCTAGACATTTCTAGAAACATTCCGAAACGTGCAGTTTTCCTCGCGACGTTTTGTGCAAAGCCAGGCATTACGAGAATTTTACAGAAAAGATCGAAATGGGAGCTTGGATAGCAATTATTAAAGCGGACAATGTTGAGTGAATTTAGACTCCCTAATTTAACCTGCAATTATATTATTCTGGATATTCGCAAGGTGGAAATTCAATGTTTTAGTCATACATTGGAGCTATGCCAAATGCGATCGTTTTATTTTATCTAGCTTAGAGCAATTTGTAGAAAGTAATATCATCGCAAAAAATTGACGAATGATGTATGTTTAAAAATGTAATATTTAATACATATGTACATACAGGATGTATCTGTGAACATTTACACCCCTTTAACCACGTGTCCTATCAACCATTATGAACAACATTTGTTCTCCGACTTTTGGAAATTCACATAAAAAATTTCAACCTTTCATACAAAGTTGTCACGTGACTTGGTCATTTTGTATGGGCGAAAAATTTCCGATTAATTTCGAAAAGTCGTAGAACAAATCTGTGCGTCATGTGAAAAGTGGAACAAGTCGACTTATCTCGAATTTGATTTTCTTCTTGCTACTTCATCACAAAAAAATCCTCTAATTTTCTGTCTGATCAGACATGCTAAAAAAATCTCCATTTTTCCGTCTGATCAGACATAATAATATAATTGAAGATTTTTTGTGATGAAGTAAGAGGAAAATCAAATTCGATATAAGTCGACTTGTACCACTTTTCACAGGACGCACAGAAATGGGGCGGGCCCCAAGTGCTAGCGAATACGTCCCCGTCGTACGCCCTGGACCCCATCCTGACCCCGGTAACGCAGGTGGCAGGTGGGTGACCGAATTTCGTTTTAGCGATACTTGGTGGCTTTCTCTGTGCTTTTACGTGTGACGACAATGCGTCCCACGCGGAACTCTCGCTCGGGGCGCCCTTTCCAGGGCACCTCGGCGAGCTCGAACTCCCTTCACGATGAGGCGCGCCCTTCTCAGGGCGACCTCATCGACGACCCGGCTCTCGCATCGGACACCGATGCTCTCGACTTTAACTCACTTTCACTGACGACTTGGCTTCAGCGGTGTCGGCCCATTCCGGCATCGCTGAAAACGACCACTGCTCTCGCCTAACGGATTCTGATTCCGCATGCGAGTCGGCCTCTGACGTTTCAGGGGCAGCGGCGCCAGCCCCTTCTGGTGCCGCTGCCAACGACTTTGGCAATCTTAAAGGATCCCGCACCCGCAAAGGTGCGCCTGTGTGCGCGACCCCCCGCTCTGGGTCTCGCTGTGCTCTCCCGGGCTTCACCGCCTCGGGGAGCAAATTCTTCGTCGCGGGAGATCTCGACCTGTCGGACGACGATACCCTCACTGAGGTATCGGAGTCCGAAACAGGCCGAGAGCAGGTCTTGCGCAACCCGCGAAAACGCGCTGCGGAGTCCGGATCGCATTCGGACTCCAGCGGGAGGTCGGTTTCGGTCACCTCCGGAAGGTCCGCTACATCAAAGCGGGGCCGCGGGCGCCCAATTACCACGGGCGCCTCAAAGGAATTGAAGGCGGCAAGGGCCCGGCTGGCAGCCCAAAAGAAAGCCGACGAGGAGGCTGACCTTATCGCCCGTACGAAGGCGATGAAGGAGGCGGCGCGGCAAAACCGTGCAAAGGTCGGATACGGGGTGGCGAATGTCCTTGATTACTCGGACATGCCCGTAGCCGACACATCGCCCACATTGCAACCAAGAGCGCCCACTTAAAGGGTACCCTTGTAAAGGCCCTGAAGAGTCGCAGTTGCTCATTCTTGGCCATCACGGAGGAGATGGCCAAAAGGGCGGCAAGCGAAGAGGCGGCGGCACTGCAGGCGACTGTAAGTCGCCTGAGCAAGGAGCTGGCCGCCGTGAGAGAGGAGCTGCGACTCCTTAAACAAGGCAGCGGGTCTCCCTCGCCCGCCAACGATCGAAGACAGCCGCGGTCCTCTGCCCCCTCCCTCCCTGAGGATGACCTGGTGGTCAGGATCGGGGAGCTGGTGGAGGAGAGGCTCCGCGAACATGCCGTCCAGGAGCGCAATTTTGTGCGCGCGTGCCTGGATAGCATTAGCGGCCGGCTCCTGCCGGAGGAACGGATCCGCCCGCCACTCGCGGCGGACAAAAGAAGAGCGGCTTTGCCCGACTCCTCCCCATCGAAGGAGCCAATGCCGCCACCTCCTCCCCCCCTCCATCCAATAAGGGGAAGGGGATGGGGAAGCGCACCCAAGTCCCAGCAAGGGAGCTGGAGCCGGTGCCTTCCACATCCCGTGCGCCAGAGCCGGCACAGCCAGCCAGCCAGCCAACACTGCTCCCTCCAATGGAGACCGACGACGTGCTCCTCCCCTCCACCACCCCAGCCAACTCGGGATGGAGGGAAGTCACCTCCAAAAGGGCGAAGCAGGCTGCCAAAAAGGCCGCCAACCAGGCGGCGGCAGCCGTCCCCTCGCCCCTTGGGACCACCAAGGGGAAGAGACAGAGGAGGAAGAAGGCGGCTTCTGTGCCGGCCTCCTCCTCCCCCTCAGTCGCCAGGGAGTCGGAGCCGGCCGGGACTTCGGCACCAGCAGCCAAAACGGCACCACCATCGGCCCCGCCTGAGAAGCGGAGGATCCGAATCAGGAACGCAAACGCCGTCGTCGTCACCCTGACGGCTGAGGCGACCTCCAAGGGAGAGTCCTACGAGTCCGTACTCAAGCGGGCTCGTGAGACTCTCGGAGACGAGGCGGCGCAAGGCTCGCGGTGCCGAGTGACAGCCGCGGGGGGAAGACTCTTTTCCTTCCCCGCCGCCAAGAAGGAGCAAGCCGACTCCTTCGCGGCCAAACTGAAGGAGGTGGTGTCGGATGTCGCCAGGGTGGCGCAACCCATTCGCACCACCTGTCTCCTGGTGACGGAGCTCGATGAGTCCGTCACCAGCGATGAAGTGGCCGCAAAAATCGCGGCCGAAGGAGCACCTCTGTCTCCGGTGCAGCAAGCCGGGACACATGGCCGCTGACTGCACGGCGGAGCCCCACTGCGCCGTTTGTGCCGAGAGCGGCCGGCCAGCGGGGCACCGCATGGGGGGAGGAAGGTGCAAGCCTCCTCCTAAAAAAGGTAAATTGCCGTCGGTGCGTCTGACGGCGGCGACACCCGCGCCCGCCGATGGGCCCGTTCCGGCGGCGCGAGAGGAGGGGGCGGAGATGGAGGAATGATGGTTTCGGTCCCAACATCTCCGGCTCAGGACATGGTTACCCAGGTCATGGCTGAGTGGCAGGTGGACGTTGGCGTGGTGGCGGAGCCGTACTACGTCTCCGCCAACTGGTTGGCGAGCTCTGACGGGCTCGCCGCGGTCTTCGCCCGTCAGGGCTCACCGTTTTTCCCCCTCTCTCTGGTGGAGAGGGGGTCGGGGTATGTCGTCGCCATGGCTGGCCCCTATGCTGTGGTGGCGACATATTTTTCCCCCACTCGCCCCTTCAGGGAGTTTGAGGACTTCCTCAACTCCCTGTCCGCGGTTTTGGGCCGTCTGGTACCGCGGCCGGTGATACTAGCTGGCGACCTCAACGCCAAGTCGGTTGCGTGGGGCAATCCCCGCTCCGACTTGCGCGGACAGGCGGTCCAACTATGGGCCGTCGGGTGTGGGTTGGCCCTCGCGAATCGGGGGTCAGGTGTGGACCTGCGTTCGGCAGCACGGCGGGTGGTGGATGTCACCTTCGCCACCGCCGCCCTGGCCGACCGGGTCGCCGACTGGAGGGTGGACCTGACAGAGTCCCTGTCGGACCACAGATATATTAGATTTGTGGTCCGCGGGACGTCCACCCTCCCGCCCCCGCCGCCGCCGAGGTCGCCGTTCCCCAGGTGGGCACTGTCCCGCCTGGACAAAGGCCTGGCTCGCGAAGCGGCCCTAGTCCAGGACTGGATTTCCCCGGTCCTGGACGACGACGCCGATGCGGCTGCGGAGGGTCTTCGCCAGTCCATGACCGAGGTATGCGATTTTAGCATGCCTCGGTCACGCCGCCCCGACCCCAGACACGCCGTGTGCTGGTGGTCGGCCGAGCTAGACGCCCTCCGTGCGGAGTGTTTCTCCGCCCGGAGGGCCTACACCCGGAGCCGGCGGCGGCGGCGGCGGGACCAGGAGGAGGAGGCGCGCCTCTACGAAGTCTTTCGGGACAGGAGGCGCGCACTCAAGGGCGCGATCGGCGAGGCCAAGGATCGCGCCCGCGAGGAGATGCTCCAGAGTCTCGACGACGATCCGTGGGGGCGGCCGTACAAGGCGGCGCGGCAAAAGCTGCGCCCCATTGGCCGCCCCGTCACCGAGACTCTGGAGCCGGGGCTCTTGGGGCGGGTGGTACAGGGGTTGTTCCCCCCATGCGACCACTCGTTTGTCTCCCCTCCGATGCCTCCACCATATGGATTATACCAGTTGGTGGAGGCCCCCCCGCAGGTCACGACGACGGAGCTCGGAATGGTCGAGCTCCGACTGCGGGGGAAGAAGACCGCCCCCGGGCCGGATGGAGTCCCGGCCCGTATCCTCTCCATCTGCCTCGGGCAGATGGAGGAGAGGATCCGGGGCCTCTTTGACCGGTGCCTCCGGTCAGAGAGGTTCCCCCGGATCTGGAAGGAGGGCCTGCTGGTCCTCCTTCGTAAAGAAGGTCGGCCGGCCGACGACCCGTCGGCCTATAGGCCAATTGTGCTGCTGGACGAGGTGGGGAAGATCTTCGAGAAGATCATCGCTTCCCGCCTCGTCCAGCACCTCAAGGAAACTGGGCCTAACCTCAGTGAGGCCCAGTACGGGTTCAGGGCCGGTCGATCCACGATCGACGCCCTGTCCCGGCTCCGCTCCCTCTGCGAGGGAGCGTCGAGCAGGGGGGAGGGGTTGTTGGCAGTCTCGTTAGACATCAAGAATGCCTTCAACTCCCTCCCCCATGCAGTTATTATGGAGGCACTCCGGTATTTCCGGGTGCCTCCATACCTGATAGGGCTGGTCGGCGACTATCTCGCCGACCGGTCCGTGGCGTTTGTTGACGCCGCTGGTTCTGTCCAGCGGCGTCAAGTCGTATCCGGTGTTCCACAGGGGTCCGTTTTGGGGCCCCTGCTCTGGAACATCGGGTACGACTGGGTGTTGCGAGGCGCGCTTCTCCCGGGCATGGGTGTCATCTGTTATGCAGATGACACCCTAGTCACCGCCCGGGGGAAGTCCTTCCGGGATGCAGCGCGCCTCGCATCGGTCGGCGGCGATTTAGTCGTCGGCCGTATCGGCCGGCTGGGGCTAAATGTAGCCCTGGCCAAAACCGAGGCCCTTTACTTCCCCGGGCCTCGGGAGAGCCGACCACCCCCCGGCGCAGCCATCCGCGTCGGGGGGGTGGACATCCCGGTGGGGGCCGAGATGAAATATCTCGGCCTCACACTGGATCCGCGCTGGCACTTTGGCCCCCACTTTAGGGGGGTGTCAGCGCGGGTCCTAAAGGCAGCAGACCACCTTTCGTGGCTGCTGCCGAATCTGGGAGGGCCTGGAGAGAGGTGTCGGCGGCTATATGCCGGCATCCTCCGCTCCATGGCCCTCTACGGGGCCCCGATCTGAATAGGGGCCCTGACGAAGAAGGGCAATGCGGCCCTCCTAAGGAGGCCGCAAAGGGCCATTGCCCAGCGGGTCGCGAGAGCCTACCGGACGGTAGGTTTCTCCGCGGCCTGCGCACTCGCCTCCACCCCGCCATGGGAGTTGGAGGCTGGAGTGCTGGCCGCTGTCTACGAGAAGACGGCGGCCAAGCGAGCGGCTGGCGATCCCCTCTGCCCCCGAGAAAGGGAGGCAATAAGGAAGGAGGGTCGCCAGCAAATGGTAGAGGCATGGACGGCCTGTCTCCAAGTGGAGAGGTACGGCCGTCCCACGCTCGCGGCGCTCGCCCCGGTCTTGGACCGGTGAAAAAAAAAAAAAAAAAAGGACGCACAGAAATGTTATTCAAAATGGTTGGTAGAACACGTGGTTAAATGGATGTAAATGTCCACGGATGACAAAAGAAATGTTATTATTAATTAATGTCGGCTTTAGATGCTATTGTGGTACCTATTTTAATTTTCTATCCACCATTATTATTTTATCGGATACACTTAGTTTTATGCGATTTTGGGGATGTAAATAATTAAATAAATAACGATGTATACATGTTAATTGTAAAATTTTAACTACGTTTTGTCGTACGTGCGTACGTACAATAATTAGGTTTAGGAAATGCTTATTGACCGCTGCAAGACAAGCCATTTGCTTAGTGCAGTGACCGCCTGATAAAATATTGTACAATGTATTTGTTTTTGGTAAATAAATATTTTGTTTTGTTTTGTTGTTTTGTTTGCTCGATTTGTGAATGACACATATTACTCATCCAGTCTTAATTAATTAAATATTTAACACCCAAGAAGTGCATAATTCAATGAATCATAAATATACCTCAAGCTGAATTAAACTGACTTGTTGTGACTGTTGTTATAAGCGCCAATGATTCATTTGAAACTGACCGCAAATCAGTAATAAATGCTTATTAATTAAAATCCCAGATATTCTCAGAAACTCGAACTTATTGCTTACACTTGCAATTAATACCGCCCACTAATGTCCCATTTTCGGCAAAAGAACGTTGACTTTTACGAAAAAAATATAAAACAAAAAGAGAACAGGGGGATAGGTAAAAATAATATATCTCTTTCATTGGCCACTATCGTAAGTAACGAGCGAAAATAAGACAAAGCAATTAATTTTATACATTTCATTGCTGCCCACACTGGTGGCCTCGTTTGGTTGTGTTATACGGGTTGGGTTCGGTATATTAAGGTAGGGTTTTTTTATGATATAGGTGGCAGACGAGCCCACCGGATCACCTGATGGTAAGCGATTACCGCCGCCCATGGACACCTGCAACACCAGTGGTGTCACAAGTACACTGCTTACCTTTTTCCCCCATTCCTCTGGATTGGGGCTCCGGTACCCTCACTCACACAGCGAAACACAGCACATGCACTGCTTCACGCCGGTTTTCTGTGAGGACGTGGTATTACTCCAGTCGTGCCGGCCCATTCATGCCAAAGTGTGGCTCTCCCACTGTTAAAAGGTAGGTGTAGATGTGAAAGAGGTAGAAAGAGACGCCGATTTTCTTATGTTTAGCAAGGCTCACTTGTTCTCTCTCTTGCGTAATGGTGCTTAGATGAAAGTGTGTTTTTTTTGGGGAAATAAATTTATTTAATGCAATCCGGCCTTATCATTCCATGTCCCACATAAATTTGTTTTTGTATATTGTATTTTTGACATTAGTGATAAAATTCTAGAATGTTAAATTCAGCATCCACACCTGCTGGTAGATATGTATAGTAGAATTATCCACGTGTGTGAATTTAGTGACATGTTCATAGCGAGCAAAACGTATACGCTTACGTAATTACAGATTAACTAATACTTATTTGTAGTAACGTTTATTTCAAATCGGCATTCTTATTCAAGACTAGTGACTCCCGGCGAACTTCGTTCCGCCTACTTTTTGTTCCATATCTCCCTGGACTACGACAAACATTTTCAAGCTAAAATCAACTCTATCGGTTCACCCATTCTCGGGTTTTAATCAGACTAACGAACATCTATTCATTATTATTTATATAGATTCTTTATCTTATCTTATCTGTTAGGGGCCATTTTCATGGGGCACGTCGACCCTAAGGGATCTTTTTTACCTCCCCTATCTTTTGCGCTCTTACTCCCGAAAGATTCGTTTCATCAGCGTCACGATGTCTTTCGGATTGAAGTGCCTGTAGTCTCCTGGTTTAGGATAAGCGTTACCTAGAAGACACATTTTGCCTCTGGCTAGTGAGTCGCATTCACATAAAAGATGTTCTATGGTTTCCGTCTCCTCCTTGCATGCTCTGCAGTCGCTGTTCGATGTCATGTTCATTTTCATCAGCATTTTGTTCGATGCATAATGCCCTGTTAACGCTCCTATGAGCATCCTTGTCCGTTGTCTATTGCCTCCGAGAAGATTATTTAAATACGTCATCTAACCTTGAAAGATTTTTCCAGGGAACTGACTTTAAAAGCAGTTTTGAAATGAAAGATCTGTAGCTAAATTGGCTAAGTGCCGTGGGAGAGTTGCGCTTCGGCATTAAACATAGACTCTAGTGATACCACAGCCTCGCAGAAAATCAGTATGAAGCAACGCATTCGGTTTTTTTATGTGATAGGTGGCAGATGAATAGATGGGTCGCCGTGATTGCAGCCGCTCATAGACACCCGTGACACCAGTGGAGTCACAAGTGCACTGCCAACCTTACACCACCCTTTTTCCCTGGATGGACCTCCGGTACCGTCACTCACGCAGTGAAACACAGTTCAGTGCTGCTTCAGTGGGTAAAGGGAAAAGATTGTCAGCGCACTTGTGACCTCGGTGCAAACTGGTGTTGCCATGGGCGGTGGCAATCGCTTACCATCAGGTGATCCATCTTTGCGTCTACCACCTATCCAATAAAAAAAAAGTAGCGCCATCGGACATTTTTCCACAGAACATTTTCACGGAATGCCAAAAAGAAAGTAAAGTAAAATTCGACCATGAAACAGTCGAGTTTGTTTACATAACGCGTGATTCATCCCGCCCGATATCAGAGTATTCAGAGTGTACTGAACTCGTGACTAGTGTTGTGAAACAGTCGATGTTTCACTAAAGATAGACCGCAGAGTATTTCTGCTTTCTCTTTTAGTGCTATGCAGCGTGTCATGCTTGGAGTTTTTATTTTGTTTAAATAAGTGAGGTCCACTGACTCTTAGTCCGCACCTTTGTTAGATTTTTTGATATATTAGGTTAGGTTTACAAATTTCATTATTAATTAAAAGGAACGAAATTAGTTTGTTAGAATTAGCGCGGGAGTTCTTTTAAAAATGCTTGTAGGTTTGTGGAAGGATAAAATTACCAATTTGGTTTTCCATTAAAAACCTAACAAAGTTAAATATATCGTTAACTATGTTCACAATCAGCATGCTGAAGAGGCAGTGGCTGGTCAAGTTTGTCAAAGAACTATTTCTATATTACCAGCACTGAGTAAAATTTTTGAAAAAGTCATATTCGTTCAGTTGCTGTCTCATTTTAAAGTTAACGATTTACTTCATAATAAACAATTTGGGTTTACCAAGGGTAAGTCAACCACTGACGCAGGAGTTGCACTTATCAAGTATATTTTTGATGCATGGGAAAACAAACAGGATGCAATTGGTGTTTTCTGTGACCTCTCGAAGGCGTTTGATTGCGTTGAGCATCAAACATTGTTGTTGAAGTTAGCTCACTATGGTGTTCTAAATAATGCATTAAGTTTGATAAATTCTTACTTATCAGATAGACTTCAGAAAGTCAGTGTCAATGGAACTGACTCTTCAGGCGCCCCTTTATTAATGGGAGTGCCCCAAGGATCAATATTGGGACCTCTGCTCTTCCTGATATACATAAATGACCTCCCTTACTTTGCACAAGATCTTTGTGAAGTAGTGTTATTTGCTGATGATACCTCGTTGATTTTTAATGTTGACCGTCGAAAAGATACGTTTGACGACGTAAATGACACCCTCTCACAAGTGCTACATTGGTTTACTACTAACAACTTGCTTTTAAATGCCAAGAAAACCAAATGTGTAAAATTCACTATGCCCAATGTAAAGCAGGTCAACACTAACGTCGTTATGAATAATGAACATATTGAAGTTATTAATTCGACAATTGTCTTAGGTATTACACTGGATTCCAAACTGCAATGGAAGCCACACTTGGCAGCCTTGGCGGGAAGACTTAGTTCCGCCGCATATGCGGTTAAGAAGATCAGACATCTGACTGATATTGAAACCGCGAGACTGGTTTATTTTAGTTATTTTCATAGTATAATGTCATATGGTCTTTTGTTGTGGGGGTCGGCGGCTGAGATACAGACTATTTTTGTATTGCAGAAGAGGGCCATCCGCTCCATATACAACCTTAGGCCTCGCGATTCGCTGAAAGAACTGTTTAAGAATATCGACATTTTAACTGTAGCTTCCCAATACATTTTGGACTGTATTTTGTACGTGCGAAAGAACAGTGATATTTTTTCTAAAAAATCTGATTGTCATGGTTTTAACACTAGAAATAAACACAAGCTCGCGATTCCAAATCTGAAGCTCCAAAAGATTAATAGTTCATTTGTTGGTCAAAGTATTAAAATGTACAATAAGTTGCCACAAAATGTTATTGAGTTACCAACGCATAAATTTAAATCCCACGTGAAAACCTGTTTAATGAGTAAAGGATACTATACAATTGTAGATTACTTAAATGATAAGGATTCATGGACATGATGACCTCCGTGCCTGCACACATGTAGTAATTGTATAAATATTTACTGGAATCATTATTATTATATAATTAATCATTTTTAATAAATTAGGCTTAGCAGCATTTATTAATGTATACAAATTGATTAGTATTGATTAATCAAACAATTGACAAGATGCTAACCACCTACTATTGTACACCTCGTCCTGCAGTTTATTAGTATTGGATTAAGTACTCTGTGACCTATGAGGGGATCCTAAGTAGTCATGCTCACTCAAATGTCTCTGAGGTGGTGGCGTTATGTGGCGGGTCATTACATTCCCTCTAATATGGTTGAGTGAAATGATGGCTGACACATACGTCATACTTGTGAACAGGTGCCTGGGACTGGTCCGCTTCGGTTTACTTCATATTTAGCTTTTAATTTGCTTCATTCTATTTTGTGTTGCATTAGACTGTATGACTTGGTATGAGGATAATAAACCATTGTAAAAAAGTTGGCGATTAAAAAGAGTAACTGGCGAGTTTCTTGCCGGATCTTCTCGACCAGAAACAACTTTCCGAGCTGGTGGTAGAATCGCATTATGTTTATTTATTTCTTTAGTATATTTTATGTATCAACATATATATGTATTAACATGTAAATTATACATAAGTACTTATAAATAGTTTTAAGTCATTCAAATGTATGACGATTTGTAAGTGCTGTGTACAAGCCTATGCAAATAAAGAATTATTTGAACTGATAACCGTTGAAGTGGTCGAGTTCTTGAGTTCTTAAGAAAAAATCAAACTTGGAACGCATAAGGTAGGCAATTCTCCACTTTTTTTATGTGTTAGTTGGCAGACGACCAGACGGACCACCTGATAGTAAGCGATAACCGTCGCCCATAGACACCCGCGACACCAGTTAAATGGGAAGACGATGTTAAAAGCCGCTGGAAAACAGAAATTAGTAACATCGAAGACAACGGTGGCACCCTATATCCGGCAGTACACTGGGACAGACTGATGATAAATATTAACTGTTGTGACGATATAGCAACAAGTTGTCATTTGAAACAACAAGCTAAACTTCTCATCGTCATCGTCAGCCCATTTAAGTCCCCACTGCTGGGGCACGGCCCTCCCTCAATCACATGAGGGGTAATCGCCACACTCACCACGCTTGGCAGACGGGTTGGCGAGGGTTTTGATATAAATGCAGAGTTTTCCTTCTCTGGGTGCTGATGATCATGCCAGCAGCTTTACCTTAGTCGCCTTTTACGACACCTTGGTAAGAGTGAGGATGTCCTATTCTACTCTGCCGGGGACCACACAGCGCTTCTATTTCACTTTTAAGTCAATCGTTTGTGTTAAAATAGTACCTACCCAGAATTATTGTTGACTTACAGTGCGGCATGATACTATTGAACGCTGTAACATATTTGATCACCTTGTCTACCAATAATCCGCTATCAATATACCAATCGAAAATGGAAAAATAACAAAAGATAGTTTGCTATTTCTTCAGTTTTCATCGATATTCGTCTAACTATGGGTCACTCTACTCGGGATTTGCCAATTGGCATCGTTACAGACCCGATAAACAATCTCGCTACAGTATTGTTTTATTTTTACTGCCAAACGACAGGTGTAAAGTCCACTTAGTGAGTAGTAGATATGAGTTGCATTTTATTTTCTGCAATTTTTGTTGGAGTACTTACTTTTGTGAGCTGTAAAATGGTGGATTTGTAACTATACACCGATATCAGTAAATTTATCAGCGGCAATCGCTTACCTATAGGTGGTCCGTCTGTTCGTCTGCGAACTATCACATAAAAAAATACGGGATTGCTATTCAAACAAGAAAACTATTCCAGCTCGAGACCATGAAAGCTTAAAACAATAGGTATTACATCGTGTTCGTTATAAATCGTAAAATTACTGTTGTCATTAAATATTTCAATAAAATAAATTATTGTTAATAATATCCTAAAACCGATTACGGCTACGGCGGGCAATCTCAACGATCAGCCACGTACGCAGGATATAGTATAGTGCTCAAGTGTGTGCGCACACACAAGTGCTCTCTCTATTCCCTTACCCTCATATTCCGATGGGACACTACTGTGACATGAACCGGAGAGAGATCGGGCGCAGAACCAATAGCTTAACGTTCTTTCCGAGGCACGGGGGTACAAGACCGCCAACTTCCAGACTCCAGGCTGCCACTAAGAATTTCTTACCGAAAACTAAGGTTCAAATTTTTGACCAGTCCCGGGATCGAACTCAGGACCTCTTGCGAAGCCGTCGCTTTAAAGTGCGACCAACTAACCACTGCGCCACCGAGGTAGTCAATTATTGTTATACCATATTTAAAATCTGAATGTACTATAGTCAAAGCCATAAATAAAAAGACAGGGTTTATAGTCGATAACACTATAAACCCTGTCTTTTTCTACAAGCCCTATAAGACCAAATACCAACATAAAATCGTATCGACATTTATTTTTAATTCGTTTCTGATAACGATGATCCGAAAATATCGCATCGAATGTTATTTTATTGCGTACACGACGACAAAAGCTCTTTCATTTAGTACAGAAACAGCTGCTCTAGTCTCTACGAACTTTTCTACCAGGCTGTTTTCTTTTATCGGCTTAGTTCTGGGAACTAGTCCGTGTATATTCAACGCGAATAGATGAAAAACTGTTATTTCCTTGTGTGGTTAAAACTCCTGGCTTACCACCAAACTTACTCACTCCGCTGGCTCAGCAAACCGAACCAAGTATTGGCCTCCGAAACAAGAGAGTCCCACTTTGGCAGATCCATACTTTGTGTATTCCTGATATGACTACCTCGGTGGGGTAGTGGCTAGTAGGACTCACTTTAAAGCAACGGCTGCGCTTGGAGTTCTAGGTTAGAAGCCCGGGTCAGGCGAAAATTTGTGACCTACCTGAGTAATAATTTTATTCTAAGAATAGTCAGCCTGATGTCTGCAAGTTAGCGCTCTTGTACCTGTGAAAGCATGTAAAGCCATAGTTTAGTTTTGTGAGAAAGGGAGTCGAACGAGCAAGCAAGTCACCAGATGGTAAGTTATCACCACCATCTTGCGCCTGATCCGTCTTCGGTCGTGTCAATCGGTGAACGCTAAAAATAATGTTGACTGACCGGATGGCGCAATTGGTATTGACCCTGCCTCTTACGCCAAAGGTCGTGGGTTCGATTCCCACCCTGCACAAACATTCGTGCGATCAACACTCGTGTTTGTTCAGTGTCTGGGTGTAATATATGTATTTAAGTAGATATATATTTGTGTTCCTCTGTTGCCTGATATCTGTAACACAAGTGCTTAAGCTACTTAGTACGGAATCAGGTCAACGTATGAGATGTTGTGAGAATTATATTATTAACAAAATGAGAATCTCCCTTTAATGTTGCGACAAAAAGAAAAATATGAGAGAATGGGAAGAGTTATAGAGTCGTGTTGTGTCTATGCACATGCTTGTGGTTAAATTTTCTCTAACGTAACTATCGCGTTAAAACTGTGGGAAGTAAAATAAAAAGCTACCACCGGTAGCAAGCCGCCATAATCGTTAGCATTTGTCATTTTGATATGTCAAAGTTTTTATGGCTTTAACATTAGGGGACTCACAGCCAGCAAATAATAGCAGTCATTTACAATGTTTTGTGTTACATGACATAAGGATTTTTATACAACCACGTCACGGGTTCAATTGCTCAAACAATAAGAAGAAGAAGGGTTTTAATGTCTGACAGAAATACAAAAAAGAGGCATGGAAATTTAGTAGCTATCCTCCCCTTTCCACAGTACTCTCCTTGGTACGGTAGAGTCAATATAAGAAAATGAACCTGATCTACACCTTTTTTATCGTTTACAACCCGAAAGTCTCATAATAGGTATCGTAAATGTAGTCCATTTAGTATGTTACATCAATTAAATAAGCAAAAAAATCTGCTGTTCCATATAAAATAGAATCATCGTCATCGTCAGCCCATTTAAGTCCCCACTGCTGGGGCACGAGCCTCCCTCAATCACATGAGGGGTAATTGCCATACTCACCACGCTTGGCAGACGGGTTGGCGAGGGTTTTGATATAAATGCAGAGTTTTCCTTCTCTGGGTGCTAATGATCATGCCAGCAGCTTTACCTTAGTCGCCTTTTACGACACCTCGGTAAGAGTGAGGGTGGCCTATTCTACCACGCGGCGTAAAATAGAATATCTACCTGGCAATAATCTATGGAACAGCTGATTATATTTTGTTGATCTAACATGTTAAATGGTTTTTATTCGCGATACCTATTATTATTAGGTAAAAAATAACGGTGTATACGACACTTTATCTGCACCAGAACACTAAAAATATCCTTCCACTTTAAATACCGTAAATTGCATGACTCGATATTTGCAAAAATCAAAGTCTTTTATGAGATAGGGTAGCAGAAGAGCGGACGGATCACCCGATGGCAAGCGACAGCAGTCCGTTGACACACTCCACCAGTGCTGGGTATAGACACAAATGCGGTGCCAACTTTTAAACTCCCCTTCCGGGCTTCCCCCGGATTGAGCCTCATGTACCCCATGTTTCATGCCGGTTTTCTGTGAGGCCATTGCATCAATTGCGCCGGTCGAGCCGGCCCATTTATACCGAAGAGTGGCTCTCCCACGGATAAAAAAGATCTCATGGATACTTTATGCTTTTAGGCCTTTGTCCAGCAGTAGGCGCATATTGACTAACAAGATGAGATACTGATACGTCCTCGAAATTCTGCGCAGTTGTAAGAGATGCGCTAGACAGAAACCGGTGGAGGCAGCTCATCCACGCCAGATGTAGCCATGAGGTTGACCACGATCCATAGACATGAGAGACCGACTCAAGAGAGAGAGAAGAGAAACTTTATATTCAATCAACCAAAACAAGACGACATTTGGTTGAGCCACGTAGATGATATTTCACCTGCCCCTTGTCTTCTACCAAAGCGAACTTGAACCTCACGTAACAGCCTCAGATTAATGTTGTCGTTACACACAATACCTCTCGCGGAAAAAAGAAATTAGGCCGAAAGCTTCCACGGGAAAAACAAAACCATTAGTTGGAGGTAGGGCTAATTACTATCGTTAGGCCGCTCTGGGCAGCAAGGGTGTTTGTGTACTTTGCAGGCCCTACGTGTGTCCAGTGCTTTAGGGTCAATCTTTTGTGTTTGATCATTAACGGGACGTGTTTATATTATTTTGTCCATAAGGTAATGCGATTCTGTTTTATATTACTTACAAAATCAAAAGGTTCTTTATTTGCATAGGCTTGTAATATAGCACTTGCAAATCGTCAAACACTACCGTCTTTTAAGCTACTTATAAATATTATAATAATTTACATATGATACATAAAATAAACTAAGAAATAAATAAACATAATGCGATTCTACCACTGACTCGGAAACTTATTTCTGTTCTAGAAGGCCGGCAAGAAACTCGCCAGCTACGTGACTTTAATTTACCTACGTGATTTTAATTTTGATAAGATAGTTAATGTTAACCTATTTTGACCTTTATAACATAAAATTGTGATAGACCATTGTGGATTGAGAGAGGTTATTGTACATTGACCACAAAGTAAACTCGCCACAGAAAAAAGTATGTGTAAACTCACCACAGTTCTATTTTTATAAAGTAAATTGTTTATTAATAATTTTGGTTATTGTAAACTCACCACCATTGCTTTTGTGAAAAGGTCTGCAGAAAAATCAAACAACAAGTAGAATAAAAAATTATTTATTTTTTCGATATGGGAAAAATCAGGAGGTTACATAATAAAATATATGTACAAGTATGTAGGTAAGGATGATTAGGAAAGGAAGGAAGGTAAGTAGCCGTGTAGAGTAGAATAGACCACCCTCACTCTTACCGAGGTGTCGTAAAAGGCGACTAAGGTAAAGCTGCTGGTATGATCATCAGCACCCAGAGAAGGAAAACTCTGCATTTATATCAAAACCCTCGCCAACCCGTCTGCCAAGCGTGGTGATTATGGCAATTACCCCTCATGTGATTCAGGGAGGCTCGTGCCCCAGCAGTGGGGACTTAAATGGGCTGACGATGACGATGATGTAGGTAAGTAGTATTTTTTTTACTTTAATTTATAGGGAATCGATATGGGAAAAATCAGGAGGTTAGGTAATAAAATATAAGTAGTTTTTTTTCTATAATATTTGAATTCATTGTAATGTAAAATAAGTACTTACACCATGTCCACTGGAACTAGGGCCTGGTTGATTGGGATCCATTATTTTGGATATAAACTAATCGACTGTTACGTGTGTTATCCAACAGGTTACAACACTTAACAGAACAAATAACCACACGCGCATCGACAAGGTCAAGGGTGATAGAGTGTGCAAAAGCGCAGGAGAAAAAAAAGAAAGATGTGCTTTACTGTTAATTCTTAATTTCGTATTAGTTTCATTGGATATTAACTTATAGGTACTCTCTTAATTTTATCAATATAATTATTCTCTAAAAAAATCAAAAGATTGTTTGCTATCGTTACTTTAAGCAAAAAATATGTGAACTGAGGATTTGTGGCGAATTTACAACAAACCTCACCCGCCTGTGACTAACTTACACATATTTTTAATGCATGTGGTGAATTTACTTTCAATGTATGGAGTTTACAAAATGTGGTGAGTTTACTTTGTGGTCAATGTACAATAACCCATTGAGAGTTAGATCTTAAAATGTTTACACGAATGAAGCTCAGAATAGAAGCACGTTGCTAGTATTGTGTAGTGAAATATCGATTGTTTTTTAATCATCTACTCGGTGTTGTCACAACTGCTTGTGACTTTGTTAAAAATAAGAATATTAAAATGGCTGATTTTTAAAAAAGTTACGTCAGATTCATCACTTTTTGGTTTCATTCTCTTTTTAAATATCATGTGATATATTCAGGGTGACAGGCGATCCTGGCTCCAAAGGGAAAACAAATGGTGCGAGAAAATTTGGGTACTCAGAAATTGTTCCATCATTCGGGTTAACGGTTTGTTTGACCGAGAATTCTGCGTTGTTTTCGAATATGTGTTCTATTTAAAGCGGAAAACCTATCAACAACGCACTTTATAAAAATGAGGTTAAAAATGATCATAAAAATACCAATTAATAGGAGATTGTCAAAGCCACAAGCCAAAATTAATATTAGCTTATGACTTTTTTCATTATTAGCACAATTTTTCAAAACATCTTTTAGCAGGAAATATGCAAACTAAACCTTATTTTGGCCACATAATGCGAAGAGGGGATGATAGCTTAAAAAAAGTGGTCATTGTTGGCAAAACTAAAGGTAGAAAGCTCGAGGCCGATCACCAACACGATGGACGGACCATATAAAAGGAGCTAAATATCTGCCAAAGGTCTACGACTTGGTGAAGGCTAATACCGATCGGAATCGATGCAAACATTTTGGTTGATGAGCTCCAGCTACTACGATCCTCAGTAATGAGGGACCAACTAGAAGAAAGAGATGCAAGCAAAATAAAAGATATAAATCTTTGAATGCCCAATAAACTAAATAAAGCTTTGAGAAATTGAGCAAAAACAAATTCGAATATGTTAGCAAGATAAACTTTTTAAGATGTAACTGAGAAATATTTCATACGGCCGTTTAGCAGAAATAAAATTACGGATCAGATATATCGCCTTGTGAAATACGTTGCAATATTTCTTTTGGCTTCTTATCTTTTTGTTATCAAGATAAAAATGTACTTACTTTCATGACATTGGTCATTGTAGGACAAACATATCGTTAGCTGTGTCGTTAGTAAGATGTATTAGAAGCATCTGTTTTGCGACTTCAAGATAAACGGACTGGCATTTTATTCATAAAGTTCGAATCATTTACGATTTAGCAATGCAAGTCATCATCATCATTTCAGCCAATAGACGTCTACTGCTGGACATAGGCATCCCCCAATGTTCTCCACACAGATCGGTCCTGTGCCGCCCGCATCCAAAGGATTCCCGCAACCTTTCACTAGATCGTCGGTCCACCTTGCGGGGGGTCTGCCACGGCTGCGACTTCCTGTACGTGGCCTCCACTCGAGGACCTTTCCGCCCGAATGGCTGTCGGTCCTCCTCGCTATATGCCCTGCCCGTTGCCACTTGAGACATGCAATCCTTCAGGCTATGTCTGTGACCTTAGTTCTCCTGCGGATCTCATCATTTCTGATACGATCACGCAAAGAGACTCCGAGCATAGCCCTCTCCATTGCTCTCTGGGTAACTCTGAGCCTCCCTAATCAGCACATTGTAAGCGGCCACGTTTCGGTTCCAAATGTTATCACTGGCAACACACACGCATTAAAGACTTTTGTCTTAAGACACTGCGGAAGATGGTCCGAAAATATGCTGCGTAGCTTCCCGAACGCTGCCCAGCCGAGTTGGATTCGTCGATCGACCTCTTTCAGGAAGTTGGACTTACCAAGCTGGACTTTTTGTCCCAGGTAGACGTACTCATCCACAATTTCCAATGTAGAGCTTACAAACTATACTAGAGTGGGTTCGACATGAGAATTCGACATTATTTTCGTTTTGTCCATGTTCATTTTCAGACCTAATTATTGGGAGATTCTACTGAGGTCGTCGAGAATTGTGCCTAAATCTTCCAAGATCTCAGCCATGACTACGATATCGTCAGCAAATCGAAGGTGCGTCATGTACTCGCCATTTATATTGATGCCAAGTCCATCCCAGTCCAGAAGTTTAAACACGTCCTCCAGCAAAGTGGTGAACAGTTTCGGCGATATAACGTCGCCCTGTGTCACACCTCACTGGAGAGGTATGGGTTTTGATTCCTGGTCCTGAAGACGGACTGACATTGTGGCGTTTTCGTACAATGACTGCAATACTTGTATATATCGGTAGTCTATTCGGCACCTTTGAAGAGACTGTAGCACGGCCCAGGTCTCGACAGAATCAAAAGCTTTCCATTATGCTTAGCGATTGTGGACAATGCCACAAACGCTAAGCATAATGGAAGATTATACTCTTCGGTCTTCTGTATAACATGCCGCAGCGTATGTATGTGGTCTATGGTGCTAAAGCCTTTTTGGAATCTGGCCTGTTCGGGAGGCTGGAAGTCGTCAAACTGCGTACGAGACGATTCGTCATAACTCTTGAAAACAGCTTATGTATGTGACTCAGCAGCGTGATAGGCCTGTATTAATTCAATTGGGGTTTGTCACCCTTTTTGAAGAAAAGCCTGAAATAATTATTATTACAAGACGATGGCTGGAGGATACGCACAAATAGAGAAGATTATAGACACTCCTAAGATCATCGGCGAGACCAAGGCGCATCGTCTTCGCTGGCTTGGCCACCTCGAGAGACTGTACGAGCATCGTTTCGTGAAGAAAAAAAGTTACCAAATATTTAAAACATTTTCCTCTATTCATGACTGCCTCCAACTAATGGTAAAAGGGACACATTAACGGTTAGGCAAACGTGGCTGACACAGACGATTTTATTTAGTTACAAATTGACATCATAAGCTCCCATTGTTCCGAGCCCACGCACGCGAGCAAATTGGCCGCTTTTTGTCAGTCGATACCTCGGGGTGGAGACGACACATTGCGGGATTTATTAGGACACGTCTCTTGTAAACAACCTGCTTGAGATTTCAACGGAGTAGAATTTGAGATCAATCAATCACCGACACGCATGTGAAGGAATGCGATTACTTCCATTTTATATTGTAAAACAAATTGTTTCTTTTTATCAAGTATTATCATCATTAGAGATTGTATAGAAGAGATCCCTTACAGTAATAAGGTTTATATATAGCTCTTGTTGAGGATTGACGGCTGCACCAGCCTTTTTTATATTATTTATGTTTTAATAATATGAGGACCTTTTATTAGCCTCCCATTGCCAGCACTTTATTATATTAAATCGCCACAGCTCTCTTTACATTCTGCTTTGAGTTTTCTACTTAGAACATTTTGTACAATAAAGGTGTATTATATTTACTTGTATCTATCTGTATATCTAGATTGACTCCGATTTATTTGAAATAATATTTCACCTGCGAACATGGTAATGAAGGGGTTTTGCATAAAGTGTATTAATTTTTTTTTTGCGCCTACATAACAGATTATTATTTATCACAATGTTTATCTAAAGTAAGTAAAAATATCATTTTCAGTAAGTAGAAATTTCAACACAAGATGAAATTTTTAAGTGTGTTATTTACTTAAGAATGAATTGAAAAAGATTGTTATAAAAAATATCAACTTCCAATTTCAAACCAGTCACAGTAGTCGGTTGTTAAAAAAGAGACCCGAAGGTACTTAGACACCTCCTCAAGTTAACAAGGTCGCAAAAAGTCCCGAACCAACCAATTTCTTTTGGTAACTCTACCTTTAGAAGGCGCTTTTGTGAATTGAATACGTGGCCTGGAATCGAGGAGGAGATAATTTCGACGTCACAAGAGACGCTTTGGCAAGAAATGGTGAGAAATCACACGTAAGTAATCTTTGACGTAACTCGTCAAAGATTGTTAGGTCTCATCTTTTGAGTGATTTCATTTCAAAGGTGAGCCCTTTTTAGGTCTATTTTATTTACTTGACATATTTTTAATGATCGTCTTATACAAAGAATCGGAAAAATGGATCAAATGTCTTTAAAAAGCTACGAAATAATAAAGAAGATATTCCAAATTGTTTAAGTCAAGTCTAGCATCTTATATAGTTGCCCAAAAAAGACAATAATAATTACAATAGGTATTCCGTATTGTAGCAAAATTTTAAAATTGTTTTCAAATTGGTTCAGTTAATTATATTAGGTTGAATTATCTTTTTACTTTTCCCCAAATTAGTAGATTTTTTTAACTACTGTACAATAGTTGGTCGGTTATGGTATATCTCCTTTTAAATTACATTCTTCATTCAATTAACTTTGAAGTGGCAACTATGTTTGAAAGATACTTGTAATTTAATTTTGTTTGTTTATTAAATAGTATTTATCTGAAAAGTAATGTTACGAGACCAAGTTTATGAATCTACTCACGAAAGAATGCTTAAGAAAGCAAATAATCTGCTGTTTTATACTTATTGCGGAACAGGTAGTCCATTGCATTGCATGGTGGAGCCAGTTGCTTCTTTGAAATCTCGTTTCGTTAGTAAATCTTTAAACCAGTCTCGTTAACACTATTAAAATAAACTTGATTAAGTTCTTGATTTCCTCCTTCCTAACAATCCATATGAATTCCTCCAAACGAAGCGTGAATAAGCATCGTGCGGGCCAGTATGGCGGTGCCAACGGAGGTGATGCCTGACATCGCTTACGTTGTGTAATTGCAACTTGGGCTCTTCTCTTGCTTACCATCAGGCTCAGGAGAGCAAATATACTGAGCTTCTAAAAAAAAGGTGCCTAAATTTAAGGTTGTTTTATGAGAATTATAAAATACCACCCAGGTTAATAAAATTTTAGATGATATAAGTATCTGCTAGCTTAAATCTAAACAGTTAATGATTGTTTCCTGTCTGAGAACAGAGCGTGGGCAGGAAAATACAGCCACGCGAGACTACAGAACTAATGTCCCTGTTTGGCAAGCGAAACTCTAAGCCAGATGCTCCAAAACTGTGCCCCACGGGGCCCTTGTCTGAAAATTAATATCTTATTCTTCTAATACCTTGTAGCGCGTTAGGGTGCTGATTCAAAGTCAAAGTCAAATAGTCCATATTTTTAACGTGGGAGAGCCACGCTTCGGCATGAATGGGCTGGCTCACAGAAAACCAGCGTGAAGCAGCACTGTGCTAGCTATCTTTCGCTGCATGAGTGAGGGTACCGGAGTCCCAATTCGGGGGAAAGGGGGGTTAAAAGGTTGGCAGCGCACTTGTGACTCCACTGGTATCGCGGATGTCCATGGGCGGCGGCAATTGCTTACCATCAGGTGATCTGTCAGTGACTGTCGTCTGCCACCTATCACATAAAAAAAAACTTTATTTGCATAGGCTTGTACACTAGCACTTACAAATCGTCATACATTTGAATGATTCAAAACTATTTATAAGCGCTTATGTATGTATAATTTACATGTAAATACATAAATATGTTAATACACAAAATATACTAAAAAAAAATAAACATAATGCGATTATACCACCAGCTCGGATAGATGTTTCTGGTCGAGAAGACAGGCAAGAAACTCGCCAGTTACTCTTTCTAATCGCCAAACTTTCATACAACTGTTGTTATTTCTGTCAATGTCAATATGTGATTACAGTTCGATCATGGTTGATTAGCACGTGTGTTGATATTTCCGTATAGAAAAAACGTTTTACAACGCCCCCCTGTCAATGTCACTTTTTGTTGTTGTTGTCATGTTTGCCAAGACGCGGTCTCCACTCTAGAACTCGTTTACCCCATCGGTTGTCGGTTCTGCGGCTAATATGGCCAGCCCACTGCCACTTAAGCTTGCTAATTCGGTGAGCAATGTCGATGACTTTGGTTCTCTGCAGGAACACCTCATTTCGGATTGGATCTCGGAGAGAGACGCCGAGCATTGCTCGTTCCATAGCCCGCTGGGCGACCTTTTAACTTGTGGACCAGCCGTACCGTAAGTGTCCACGTTTCGGCTCCGTATGTCAAGCGGGTAGTGATAGAACGTTTATTCGCATCAAAAAGCACACATTCAGAGCAGTGTAAAAGTAAGTACAGTAAAAATCCCCAGAAGGTCTTATAGTGAGGCATGTGTGCAGTAGTGGTGCGAAATGGCAATGGCTCAGTGAAATATTTACTCGACGAGTAAACCACTGATTTTCAGCCATTGCCAGTATTGAGGGATACATGTGACGGCAGCACAGTAACAACTTAAACTAACTAAATGAAAGTAGACAAATATGCTGGGTGACGTTCTTTCTCTACCTCGCCCGTATAGAGTGCATTAGGTAGATCAGGGTCGGTCGGATCTCTTTCACACTTTTTTTTTCCGAAAATGGCACATTCCGTTTAAAGCGTTTTCTAGTTCCATAGTCTATGTAGAGACACGTATCAGTTATGTTGAAATTGACAGGTGATTTGAGCTGCAACTCCATAATCAATTTATATACGCATAGACAACGCAGTATGTACCTACTTAGTATGATTAGATTGAATATTTACGAAGCAAATATCGACCCTCAAGTGGCAATATAAATAATACTCGTCAACTTTGCATACACTCGGATGTAAATGACAGCCGTCACGAATATTAAACTTGAGCTATTTGACGTCTAGTTTTTTTTTATTGAGTGAATGTTACAACCACAGACTCTGGGTCCGTGCTTTTTTTTGCTAGTCTTGTAAGATAAATATGTTATAGTAGGTAGGTATGTGGTCTAAAAAATATATGTTTATTTCTAAATTTTAATGTGTGTATTTTGGTATGTATGTTGTGCTGTGTATTGTGTTGTGTTTTGTATTATTATTATTATGGTAAGTTTTTTTTCTTGAGTAGAGGTGTAAAGGACCTCCCTCTGAATTACTATTAGCAATCTTTTGCAATTTATTCTAAAGTAAATAACACACTTAAAATTTCATCTTGTGTTCAGGACGGGGCGGGTATTTATTATGTTATTGCTACTTATATTTATAAGAATTGTGTTTATAATATTATAAATAACATTATATTGACGTCTAGTTACGTCATACCCTTGTAGGCAACGCCATATCTTTGCTAGCATTTTTTAGGTGTCAGACGAGCAGACGAATTACGTAAGCGATTCCTGCCTGCCTATAGACACCACGCAACACCACACAAATTTGCGCTGGCAACTTTTTCATCTTCCCCGCGATTGAGGCCATCGAAACCCTCACTCACTCGGCAAATCACAGCGCCGGCACTCCGGTGCTCTATAAGGCCGTGGTTTCGCTCCGGTGGAGCCAGCCGAAGCGTGGCTTTTTCACGATTTAATTAAGTGTTTAGAAATAAGTCAAACAACCTTTGGGTGCCACAAACACAAAAGTTTGGGAACTGGTCGAGGCAATCGTCTAAAAGATATTGCCGTCGTTAACTGTGAATGATGCTGCTGAACGTAAAACGAATTTCATTGGCTGTTTTGGATGTGTCACTATAGAAACATCTAGCGGTGCATTAGAAGATACCACGTCTTGGGAAGCAGTCTTTTGTTTGGAATACATACAATTATTGATATTGGTGAAAGTACGCTCTGGACTCAATAGAACGATGATGACACACTCTCCGAAGCTGGCCTGCAGAGCCTGGACCACCGTCGACGAGTGGCATGCCTCTCGGTCTTCTACCGGATTCATTTCGGGGAGTGTGCGGAGGTTCTACATAATTTGATCCCCCCCAGCCCATTCCATCATCGGACGACAAGGCGCGGCGAGTGCTTTCATCCTTATGTGGTAGAAATACCCCTTATCCGCACGAAGCGATTTGCTTCCACATTTATAATGCGGACGGCTAAGGAATGGAACTCTCTGCCGAGATCTGTTTTTACTGACCACTATAATCTGGGCATCTTTAAGGCAAGAGTGAACAGGCATCTTTTAGGCAAACGCGTATCATCCTAGACCTCATCGTCGCTTTCCATCAGGTGCGATTGTGGTCAAGCGTTGGCTTATTGACCAAAAAAAAATAAAAAAGTATCTATACTCCAATTAATACTATTCGTAATAATCAGCTTGCTACTCTCGGTTGCATCCAAAAGCGTACTACTCTCGGTTTCATCCAAAATCACTACCAATGCTAATTAAATGGTCATCTTTGTCACCCTGTTGGTCTAGTGGTTTAAGTACCGGATCGTGATCTTGGTGTCCTGAGTTCGATTCCCGGCTCGAGCGAAAAGTATGTTTCGAATTTTTCAAACATAGCTCGGGTTTGTGATCACCAATCCGCATTTGGCAAGCGTGGTGATTAAATAGTTTTTTAGATTTTCGCGTTGCATTATAACTATAATGTAACGTCGAGCCAAATATGTGAGTACGCAATGTTGTTTCACATAATAAATATCGTGTTAATCCCCGTGGTGATTAAGCCTAATTCCATCATGGTAGTGATGACTTGATTTCTATGGGACAGTTTATAGGCTGACACTTTACTTTACTTTACTTTGACACAAGCCTAATTATAATTGAATTGAATTTATCATCATAATTCATAGAAAAAAGAGCCAACATAGCATGAAATAAGTATTCTTGTACGTAAACACCGTTTCCATTGGGAAGAAAAATCTTTCTAAGATTACTGTTATAGTATAAAATATTGCTCAATAAATAAAACTTGAATATCTTCCGTCGACTACATTGGAGTAACACATGGTTTTATTTTTTCTTATATTTACGACGTGTTACTCTAATGTTACACCAGATGCTTTAAATGTGTCAGCACTTTGCGGGTTTTTCAAATAAAATTCTCAGATGATGAGATTTGTTTTATGTAGTTTTGTTAAAATGTGTACTGGCAGTTTATTGCAAGTGTTGCAATTATCGATTGCATTTAACTCAATTCAAATTATTTGTTGTGTGTTTTTACTTAAGATTACACAACACATGGACTACAACAGAAGGGTAAGCCGTAGATATTCTTCATAAAATGACTCGTTTATTAGTGATTTCAAGATTGTCCTTATCTTTGTTAGTAACGACGTCCTGTCCATGCATATTTTGTTTGATCTAGATGAGTTTTAAAAGAATATTTGAAAAACTGGCCAGTAGCTAGTCGGACTCGCCCATGAAAGGTTCCGTAGCAGCAAGTAGATATATGGAAGGTAAATTGCGGTTTACGGTTTATAACGTATCAAAAAAAAGTTTTTTTTATCAAACGAATACGTGGGGGGTACGTATGGGTTTGATCAAAAAAAAATTTAGAGTTTCAGTTGTAAGCTTATCCCTAAAAATTTTTTTCACCATAGGGAGAAACCTGACTTTTATCGAAACGAAAAAACTATGGGCTCAAATCAGTATTTTTCTCTACTAATTTGAGTAACACGATAGAAACTTTAAATATCAACTTTAATATTAATACCGATAAAAGTTAATATCGAACGATCTAAACTAACATAAGCAACAACTATCTACACCGTTTTTCTGGCTATGGTAATTGAGAATACCATATTTATTTGTTCCGTGTTCTATTACAATGACTACTTCCGTTTCTAACTTTGATAAAAAAAAAAGAAAAAATCTTTATTCAATTTAGGTCCCTACAGAATGAATCCTCTTATGAATATGGTCCCTTATGAATGTAAAAATTGGTACACACATTATAATCTACCGCTGGTTTGAAATGTCCATTTGTACTGAGAAGACACCAGCAAGAAACTCACAGTTACTCTTTTCAAATATTTATTGCTGTCTTCATCGTGTTCCTTTACGTCGATCTTTTCGCTATTTCTACATAAAAATACTAGAATCACTCATCGTTCTGAGCATCGCCTCGTAATCGAAAGAGGATTCCTGCCGTTACGTCAGCCTCAATGTGTCAGCGTGCGCGGGCGCCGCTCCGATTACTAGAGATGCTATATTTATGATGAAATATCGATAAGTATTTTATCGAGTCAATTAGCGTATAAACGAAACTGGAATCATTACGTTATAATAATAATATCCTCCAATCGATTTCGGCTAAGGCGGCCAATGTGTCAAGCGGCTCAAGTAGGTGCGCAAACACAAGTGCACTTTCTTTCTCTTGCCCTCATATTCCGATGGGACACCAGTGTGACACGACCGGAGGGGTTCAGGCGCAGAACCTACGGCTTAACGTACTGTCTGAGACACGCGGGTACGATATATTATATTATTTCTATCTTATCTGAATAAATGATTTCTCTATCTTATCTTATCTTATCGCCAACTTCCAGACTCCGGGCTGACACTAAGAATTTCTTAATGCCACGCTTTGGCATGAATGGGCCGGCTCTTGTGACTCCACTGGTGACTTACTCCACTTACCATCAGGTGATCCGTCTGCTCGTCTACCACCTATCACATAAAAAAACCGGCGCTCAAACTACTCGGATAGTCGGAAAATAATTCATCTTTTTAATTTCTAACCCCCCCGACGCAAAAACGACGGGGTGTTATAAGTTTGACGTGTCTATGTGTGTGTGTTTGTGTGTTTCTGTCTCCTCCCGAACAAATGAACCGATTTTGATTTTGTTTTTTTTTTAATAAATTATTTATAAATGCATTATCGATAACTTTTCCCATCCCTCTTAATTACTCACGGCTTGGCACCGACTCTGGCGCGATGTTTGGGGACAGACGTGACACGGCGTGTCGGGGATTTGGGTATGTATGCGATTGATTGCTTCGATGAAGTCGAGTTCTGGGTAAATTATTTAACTGTTGAGGTATTAACCTGGATTATCAGATCGTCCATTTTGCAGATATTTTTAAAGAGAACTCGTTAAAAGATACATATAATGTATACTTGATGATGCATTTTTTCTGTGAGAAAAAAAAATACAAGTAAGTTTTTTGTTTTGTTTTCAGATAACTTTGACGTTGACAATGCAATATGGTCATACACATTATTGTGTACAACTAATAGTCAACAAACAAACTGAAAAATAATAATGTTAGCAAGAGTAGACAAGTCACGGTAAAAAGTTTCTAAAGAGTACGATACAATAAAAGATAAGTATTCCGAGTTCAATAAAAAAAAAACGCCAACTAATGAATCACCCATCAAAATCACCGAAGACATTTTTAGCATTACCGCTTTTACTGCCGTATTACGCGGGTACGGGTAATGAGCACAAAACACTTCAGACCGGGGAGCTAGAGTCCTACCTCAACAATATAGACAGAATAATCCAATTTCAATAGAACTTATGATATAGCTATCACGGCGGCACCGAAGACAAGTTCAGGCATCGACCGCGTATAATCTATTTAACCCGATCTGCATAATGCGGTGAAATTGCGACGAATGATTCACTGCACGCGCCAGCTCTATAGCAACTAATGCTTTATTTAGATTGTAATGCTAGCTGTATTGTGTGATTGTATGATGAGATCCGCATGAGAACTAAGGTCACAGACACAGCCAAAAAGGTTGCATGCCTCAAGTGGCAATGGGCAGGGCACATAGCGAGAAGATCAGACGGCCGGAGGGCGGAAAGGTCCTCGAGTCGAATTGAGGTACAGTAAGCCGTGGCAGACCCCCTTTTCATGGTAATAAAAGCCACACACTGTGAAGGAACATGGAGCTACTTCTGCTGTCGACAGTTCAAACGTGTACTAGAGTTTCTCGGCAAATTTAGTGTACGTCGACCTTGGGCTAGATCTTCACAAAAAAAAAGTTTTCAAGAAGTAAACATTTGTTAGTGCTCTGTTAAAGCCAATGTAACTGCTAATTATGTTCCTAAATTTAAATCTACAATAAATTTCATTCATTCACTCTTCTCTTCATCTTAACGTGTAATTCCCGGTTGCGTCTAGAGCTATCACTTTGGAGCCCAGTGTACTCTTAGACCATGATTCAGGAATCTGGTAATTAACAAAAAAAAAGAATGCTGTCTGACCTTTGGAGCCCTTTAACTGGATTAACAAAGGTTACAATAGTGTACAAGACTATTTAAATGATAAGGATTCTTGGTTAAGTTAATGATTAATCTTTTGAGGGTTTATTTATTTATTCTTTATTGCACAAGAAAATAAAGTACAATTGGCGGACTTACAGTATACAGTATTCTCTACCAGTCAACCATTAGGCGATGCAGAAATATGTATGACGGCTAAATAATATATCCATAAATATACATGTGAGGGTTATTCATAGTAGTCTATTAACTTTCATAGTTGTATTTTTTTTTCTCTTCTCAATTGATACTTTGTAAAATCGTCAATATTTGAAAAGAGTAACTACTGAGTTTCTGGCTGGTGTCTTCTCAGTAGAAATCGACATTGTATGTAACATGTAACTAACACAATAAATGCTTTGATTGATTGATTGATTACCCTGGGCTATATAGAGCAACTATATAGTTGGGAGCGATTGAAAAAAAAATAAGAAAGTGATTTGTCATAGAAGCCAAAGCAGTGGACGACTATATGCTGAAAAAAAAAGAAATATATTTTTCCTACAAAGGTACTGGTTGTCAATGAAAAGGGTCACAAAACTACAAAGATAGTTGAAATGTAGTCAAAATAGATAGATAACAACCAGCACTGTCTCATATAAAGCTAAGGATTGAGTGAAAAGAAAATGTAAAGTCAAGGCGAAGAGATCACAGAGCCTTTCGGGCTCTGTTCAAAAGAAGTCCAATATTACAGAAAATGATAGCAGCTCATTTACCTACATTGCCAAAAACTAAACTCATGTTAGTGTTAAATAATTATTTCAGTGAATCAACAATTTCCCTACCTACGCTAATGAAACAACAGGAAAACGAACGTACCTTATTTATTCTGCCAAACTCAACAGCAAAGTCTCAAACCTTCGCAAAATTATCTCGAACCAATCTGAGGAAACACCCTCATTACAAGTTGTTTACCTACACGACACGTCCCAGTTACAAACTTATCGGCCGCATCTGAATGGTTGTTTACAGCGCCATCTTGTTTGTCGGCTGTAATAAATAGCCTCGGAACATAGTTATGTCATGTACGAGCACAGTTACGTACGTTCTTGCGACTGGCTCGTTTGTCAACTTGATATCGTACCGCAAGTTTAGCGAAGGTAGGAACACTATAAGGTTGGTTGGTTTAGGCGTCATTTGTACTTGTATTGGTGTTTCCAAATGTTTTAGGTATTGTTTAGTTTGTAGGTATAACTAAGAGCAAAGAAATACAGCCTGCATAGGCACAGTCACCTGCAATGAATTTTTATCACTTCGACTATTCTTAATTTGTTGGCTTAAGTATTAAGATATTTAATAAGCTACTACAAAATGTCATTAACCTATCACTGGATAAGTTAAGTCTCATATTAAAACCTGCCTAATGAAGAAAGGTTACTATAGTATACAAAACTATTTAAAGTGATAAAGATTCTTGGTCATGTTAATTGATTAATCTTTTGAGTGTTATTCATAGTAGTCTGTTAAATTACATAATTGTATATTTTTTTCTCTTCTCTATTGAAACTCGACATTCTGAACCAGCGGTAGATATTATGTACCTATTTTGATGTCAATTCATAAGTGTTCTGTGTGGAACTAAATTGAATAAAGATTTTTTATCTTTTATCTTTATCTTCTCAGTGCAGGAAATTCATAATAGGTAAAATGGTTCATAATAGGTATGTTCATAATAGGTAATGATGTTTTTGTTTAAATGTACGTGATTGTACTTAGGCACATCTTTAGCCAAGCCGTTTACTAAAGATTTTGATTTCTGGTTTTAGGGTTCCGTACCAAAAGAGTAAACACGGGACCCTCTTACTAAGACTCCGCCGTCTCATGGTGTTTGTTTGCCATCGGATCTGTTTGTTTTGAAATAAGTTCATCATAGGTCACCCATAATAATTAAGTAAATAAAGAAAATTATTTATTAGCATGGCCGTGTGGTCCCCGGCAGAGTAGAATAGGCCGCCCTCTTTCTTACCGAGGTGTCGTAAAAGGCGACTAAGGTAAAGCTGCTGGCATGATCATCAGCACTCAGAGAAGGAAAACTCTGCATTTATATCAAAACCCTCGCCAACCCGTCTGCCAAGCGTGGTGAGTATGGCAATTACCCCTCATGTGATTGAGGGAGGCCCGTGCCCCAGCAGTGGGGACTTAAATGGGCTGACGATGATTTATTACCAACACCATTTTCTACAAATATTACACAAAGCTGGTCCTCAACCTAAGCTAAGCCTGTCCTATGAGGAATAGTGAACGATTTCCAAGAGATACAATATTTGACGTTGTCTTGAAAATTCAACGACGACTGTTCTGCGCGAGCGGTCAATACCTGCCAAGAAGTAGCTTAGGATCGACCGAAGTGGCGATCTCTTGTTTCGGAGGCCAAGACTCTATTTGAGTCGCTGAGCCAATGGAGTATTTAAAAGTGTTGAAAATTCAAAATGGTAATAATAATTCCGTTTCTTTTCCGATTGACTGTATTCTCACTCCAATAATTCAATGATCAGTGAAATAACAGAATAAGGACGTCAGCTTACAGAAGAGCGGATGTTCGCCCAACCAAATAAAGCCAAGTGTTTGCTATCAGACTATAAGTCAGTGAGAAATAAATAATTCAATTTATGATTGTTTTTCGAACCAGCTATTTTGAAAGGAAAAGTGTTATGACTCTTTGGATGGATAGATAAAAAATACAGATTTATTTGGTTAACTTCTTGACAAGTGTGCAAACACCATAAAAACTACATCTACCTAGGTATATACTTATAATATTAAAAATCAAATTTCGTATATGGATGTTTGTAAAACTAAAGTAACTAGACTGGTTATAAACCTTTTTTACCAGTAGAAAACTGCTGACATATATTAGGTTGTGGATTTGCTTCCACATTTATAATGCGGACGGCTAAGGAATGGAACTCTCTGCCGAGATCTGTTTTTCCTGACCACTATAATCTGGGCATCTTTAAGGCAAGAGTGAACAGGCATCTTTTAGGCAAACGCATATCATCCTAGACCTCATCGTCGCTTTCCATCAGGTGCGATTGTGGTCAAGCGTTGGCTTATTGACCAAAAAAAAAAAAAAAAAAGGTGTTGGTCGATTAGACATTTAACGAATCTGTATTTTTGTGTTCTATAGCGTGTGGCTGTTTGTGCTACCTGCATAAGTAAAGAAAAACAAACAATCTCCACGGAACTCATTGTAAAATTTTATATTAATTTAAGCATGATTTGACACTGATAAGGTCTTTTTTTAAACAATTTCTAAAACGTTATTTTACTGTTTTTTTTAAATGACTGTTTGTTTGCCAAAATAAATAAAAAATACATATATCTGAGTGACAAGTACATTTCAAAAATATAATCATAAATGTTACCACAGGAGGCCTATTCCCACGCGCTCTACATATATCGCCTTTCGTCCATTTATTTACTTAAATGTTGAATTCTGATATTATTATCACATCACGAGAATTGAGATCCGAACCCAAAAAATTGTCCATAGAGTAAGATAATAATGGTCTGCTCTAGTACATCGTTTAAGAGACACATTGATACCACTACGTTGCCATTGTTAAAAATAATATAAAATTTAAAAATAATATAACGGAAATGAGTTTTGTTTTTCGTTTTTGGAATCCAAAACCTGACCACAGGCCAAACTTGGCGAAAGTAATAATAGACAGAAGTCAAAGAGATTTCCGGACAAAACTTCAAAGCTTTCGTTACATTTTCTAAGATCTTTACTAATTAATCTTGGCTATTAATTATATTACCGGCTACTTAACGTCCTTAATAGACATTTTCAATTACGATTCAATGAAATAAACATTTTAATGAATGTCTTCGACTTGGGAATTATTTTGTGGCGGTTAATTAGCTAGTACTCGTAAGTATTTCTATACAACTTGGGGTTCAAGCAATATGGCCGTATTAAAGTGATCAGCTTGATGAAATTTGTATGGGAAGGCGAATTTTTTTTACGATCAGTTCCTTCGAAGAAAAATGATTGTTTTCATTAGTGCGATGCCCTCGAAAAGTTTTTCGGGTATTCAAAAAATCACAGTGTACAGTTTTGCCACAGATTTTGCTGTGCAGTGGGACTTGTGGACTCATCATCATCATCATCTTAAGCCGTTTTCAACCAATTTGGTGTCGACCTTCAATCTTCTCCGCTATTCTATTTTGGGCAGCTGAAGTCTAGTTGTGCCCGCCAATCTTTGCTATATCGTCTCTCCATCTCACTTGTGGCCTTCCGATAAGTCTTTTCTAATCCCAAGGCCTCCACTGAAGCATTACCCTACACCAGGAGTCAGTCTTTAGGACTATTGCCACTTGAGTTGCACCACCCTTTTGACTACGTCTGCCATCTTAGTGTGTCTTTTAAGCCAATTCGTTAATTAGTTAGTTTTTCAGTCTATAAGAACAACGCCCACCAGTCTCCGGTCCATTTCCCTTGAACAACTAAAAGTCTCTGGAGAGTAACCTTTGTCGTTACCCAAGTTTCAGCTCCATATGTGAGAACCGGTAGTGAGACCTCCTACTAATAATAACTAAATATCGACTTAGTAACACGAAATACATGTAAATACCTGTTTTCCCAACATTTCCCAATACCTCCGAGCAGACAAGACACTTCCCGTAACATAATAGTGTTGTCAGAGCAGGCCGCTTCCTGTCTATATCGATAAGACTATTTTAGCGCGGGTTGGCAGCCGGCCAGCGTGCGTAGGGCGCGTAGCCGCAGCTTCGAAGCTGTTATGGCGCTCAAACTTTTTAAATTGGGATTTTTATGCATAATTTAAAAAAAATAGATTTCGCGTTGCATTATAACTATAATTAATTAAAACGGGGATAAACACGAAATGTATTATGTGATACAACATTATGTACTCTCATATTGTGCTTGACGTTTCGGCGATGTTACAGCAGCCTTGGTCACAAGCGTACTAGCGGTGCACGACTTCCTTAATCCCCAATAAATTTCGTTTTAATCCCCTTCTTAATTAATTATAATTTAAAAAGGTTACCTTCAGATTTTTTTTTTCATAACTTATATCTTATCTAAGTTTTTTATACACCGTCTTCAATTCTCTGCATTTTCACTGTCATAAATAATTTTAAAAAAATGTTAGACTCCGCACCACCAAAGATGTCCCTTTATTTATTTGTATAGACGCGAACCACATTATTACAAATCGCGATCTAAAGTTATTCCCGTACTAAAGCTCATATCATCCCGTTCCAACACGCAAAGTCTAAAGGGGCATGCACAAGTTTTGTTCCGGGACTATCCTTAGTTCGCGATTTGTAATAAGGGGGTGAGAATCTAAAATTTTAGCTCTATAGTTGATGCGGACTTTAGCTCAACAACACCATCTTTGACGCGGACTTTAGCTCAACAACAATACCTATATTGTCGACGCCGACTTCAGCTCAACAACACTACCTATATTCCTCATCTAAGCGTGTAATTCCCTGTTGCGTCAAAATTGACGCTTCTGAGTTTGGGGTAGTTGACCGTGATCCAGAATTCGGAAAGTCTGGTAATTTAGACAACCTACCTACACATAAAATACTAAGCTAAATACACTCAGAATGTACTTTACGTTCACTATACCTACAGTCACTTATCAGAGTACCTTTTTGTGATTTTCTAATATCATAAACATAGACCTTGACTGCCTCGGTGGCGCAGTGGTTAGTGGGTCGCAATATAAAGCGACGGCTCTGCAAGAGGTTCCGGGTTCGATCCCCGGGTCGGGCCTAAACTTTGTACCTAAGTTTTCAGCAAGAAATTCTTAGTTTCAGCCCGGAGCTGAGTCTGGAAGTTGGCGGTCTTGTACCCCCGTACCTCGGAAGGCACGTTAAGCCGTTGTTTCTGCGCCCAATCTCTCTCCGGTCGTGTCACGCTGGTGTCCTATCAGAATATGAGGGTAAGGGAATAAAGAGTGCATTTGTGTTTGCGCACAAACTTGAGCACTAGATTGTATCCTACGTATATGGCTAATCGTTGAGATTGGACGGCGTAGCAGTAATCGAATGGAGGGTATTATTAAACATAGGTCATTAGCCACCGCCCTCTGCTGGACATAAGATTTTCACTTATAAATCTCTCAAAATTATTATTACTCTTACTTGACCTGTTCGAAAATTATTCAACTTTCAACTTTAGAAAAGTACTCAAAATAAGTTTGAGAGCCGCGTCCCAAGTTGATCTCTCAGAGCTTTCCCCAGCGACTTTGATGTAGTTTTATTAATGTCAGATTTTTATCATTGCTCTTTCTATTTTAGTGCTCGGTATTTTAATAGTTACGTTTTTATATTATTTTATGAACTCTTCAGCTGTTACAATAATAGCTAATACGAGCTTACTTTCACCTCAAACTACTAGGGTTATTGACTTCAAAGAATATCGGTTTCTATTGTTTTAACATTTCATGGTCACTACTAGTGTGAGTGTTTACGAGATTTTTATGTGTTTGAGTTTCCAATATTTCAGCGCTGTTGCAAGCGCCGAAATCACGTTAGTAACTATTCTAATAAAACGGTTTCTGTTATATACCACATACTGCCGTGCCCAGCCCCTCTTCACTTCTGTTCCGTAACTATAAGTCAACGGACACAGAAGACAACATACGATAGGCAACAACAGTGGGAAAGAACGAGGCTTTTACTCCAGGAATAGACAAAAAATGATGTTTTTTTTTATGAAAAAGGGAGGAAAACGATGTGTATTGCCTGATGGTAAGTGATCTCCATCACCAATGGACATTCGCTCTACCAGAAAGAGTGCAGACGTATTGCTGGCTCTTTTCGAAGATCTAGACCCATTGATTAATTAATTAATGAATATAGATTTTTATAGATGACTTTAATTAATTAATTAATGAATATAGATAGATATACTTTTTTGCACAAAAAGAACACTACTTAAAAAAAGTAGACATTCATCATCATCATCATCATCAGCCCATTTAAGTACCCACTGCTGGGGCACGGGCCTCCCTCAATCACAGTAATTGCCATACTCACCACGCTTGGCAGACGGGTTGGCGAGGGTTTTGATATAAATGCAGAGTTTTCCTTATCTGGGTGCTGATGAACATGCCAGCAGCTTTACCTTAGTCGCCTTTTACGACACCTCGGTAAGAGTGAGGGTGGCCTATTCTACTCTGTCGGGGACCACACGGCCATTAAAGAAATTTAATTGTTCAATTTCGGCGGTCTTATCGCTGGAAGCGATTTCTACCAGACAACCTTAAGGCAAAGGACATTTGATAGTAGAGAAGGGTAGGGATTATACTTATTATTGCTCACAGAACAAAGTATGAAAACTTAAAACTAGGTAGTACAGCAGGTGTACAACGAAGGGGACATTATTACTTCAATGTCATATTGGTTCAAAAATACTGCTGGTAAAAGTAGATTCTAGAGATGCTTCAATCCTAAGCTTGTCAATATTATAATTTACCTTACGAGAGGTGCCGATCACCAACACGATGGTCTGACCAAATAAAAGGATCCATATCCCTACCGAAGTTCTACGACGTGGTGAAGGCTACTTCCAATCGGAATCAGTGGAGAAAGTTGATGCATTTCAATGGTTTTAAATTAGTGTCTTGTGGTTTTTAGTGTACAAATCTGATGTTTGTGCGGTGAAGTAATCCTAATAATAAGAATCGTTGGATTGTATCGTTTTTATCACTACTGTTGTGTGTCGAGTGAGTTATCTCGTGACAACTTGCTTGGACCTAATAGAGTCTTAAAATCCGCGATTGCTTTTAGAGTGATATCCGCTGAATTCGTAGGTCGATAAAACGTAAAACACCGGCGTTTTATTGAGTGACTGTGACTTTGACTGACTTCGACTGTTGACTAGGAACTCAATAAGCTACTTGACATTGGCGAATTATCTTCGGGTAGAGCCATATTAGGATAAAGATAAGATAAAGATAAAAAATTCTTTATTCAATTTAGGTCCACACAGAACACTTATGAATGTCAAAATAGTACATATTATCTACCGCTGGTTCGGAATGTCGATTTCTACTGAGAAGACACCAGCAAGAAACTCAGTAGTTACTCTTTTCAAATATTGATGATGTTACAGAGTTTCAATTGAGAAGAGAAAAAAAAATTAAAAGTTAATAGATTACTATGAATAACAACTCAAAAGATTAATGAATTAACATGACTAAGAATCCTTATCATTTAAATAGTCTTGTACACTATAGTAACCTTTCTTCATTAGGCAGGTTTTAATATGGGACTTAAACTTATCCAGTGATAGGTTAGTGACATTTTGTGGTAGCTTATTTAAAAAAAAAGAGTTCCAGTGACCACGATCCTCAGTAATGAGGAACCGATGAGAGAGAGAGAGAGAGAGAGAGAGAACGAGAGGTGCGAGTTTTGATACATGTGGTATAGCTTTTCATACAGTGCAATAGTTTATGCGGTATAAATCATATCGGCACATTGCGACGGCAATAGTTCAGCGCTTGTTGACAGCTGGGTTTTATCGCTGAACGTTTCGAAGATACTGTATGATTGTGAAATGCTAAAGTTTCTATAAGTATGAAATATATTATTTTTCGTATTAAATTTTCTATTGGTGAAGAATTTTCGGCTAGACTTGCTAAACCAGAAAGATGTTGTGGACCCCAAGGAATGGAATTAGTGATGTTTTAACGGAGCAGATACTTATAAATCTACTTACATGAATATGGAATAGGCGGCAATTTGTCATACCCGGCAATGTCATCAAATGGGAAACTTCATCAACGACCAATCTTCATGGTTCAAAACATGAAGGCACAACTGCAAATACAAATCTAGTTTAGATTTTAAATCATCATTTCAGCCAATAGATTTTAAATAATATTTATATGTGAAGTTATGAAATATTTATTTATTTTTGCCCACCGCCCACCGCCCCGTTGGTCTAGTGGTTTAATTACCGGGCCGTGATCTCGGGGTCCTGGGTTCAATTCCCAGGTCGAGCAAAAATTATGTTTCGAATTTTTCGAAAATAGCTCGGGTTAGTGATCACCAATCCGCATTTGGCAAGCGTGTTGATTTAGCCTAATACCATCATAGTAGCGATGACTTGATTTCTATGATGGAGGCCTTTGCCCAGCAGTGGGACAATTTATAGGCTGATACTTCTACTTTATTTTTTTATTTTATTTCTTCTCTACAATCTAAAGTAACAAACAGAATTATAATCTTATGTGCTAGTTAACAGAGTTTAGATTGAGAGAGAACTGAAGGCCGAACTAGGCCATGAGCCTGTACTACAGGACTCCAGAGCTTTAACTCTTTTGATAAAAAAGTTTCGTAGTTATTTTTTAGGTTAGAGTTAAGGGCTGTTTCCGAGTCGGACTATAAACTACAACAGTGACTTGTGAACAAGAGTCCCGCGGCAAAACATTAAATTTTGGATTCCTTGTGTCTATGAACATAAAGCTTAAATTTGAATGTTAATGGCGACTGAAGCATGTTTTTCATTCTTTTGTGGCGCGGACTTTACAGGCCGTAATGAGCCAAAAGTGGCCGCTTTTGGCGTGAATCAATTTTTCGCGTACGCGTTGGACCCAACATTTTTGCATGGTTATTTAATAGATAGTATAAGTGTTTGCCGAGAGGTTGTAATCGCAAAATTGTTTAAAATAGATTCCGTTTAGTAGCTACATATTAAAAACGAATGGCATCGCTAGTGTGTCCTACCCGTCACCTTAAGGATTCACTGTTGTACTTTAAAAATGTCTCATAATCGCCATAGTAAATACAAATCTAGCGGCGCCAGTTACGCGATACGTCACCTTAATGTCAAGCACGTTTAAGTTTAATATCAATTGAGGTTTGACAGATTGTCGTCATAACCTCATTATCAGACTGTGCAGTATCAGCGCGAATGTACCTTTAAACATCCCGCAGAGTCATTAAATGAACACAATGTATCCTCGATACACATTCATTCATTCTTCTACAATAATGGATCAATTTGTTCGTCAAGCCTCCACAGTAATTGGTGCAATCATTCAATTAATTGTAGCGTTCTATATCCGGAGTGCACCGACTAATTAGTGTAATGGTCGTTCCTTTGCAGGTCATTATCAAACGCCAGCGACTCGGATCGGTTCCATTGAACATGATGTTTGATGAAAATCTATTATTTCGACTACACTGCAGGTTTTTGTAGCTAATCAAGCTGTTTGATTATTTTGTACACAATAAATAAACGGGAAAATAAAAGCGATTTTTATCATTGGTAGGGCAGATGCCATAGTCCCTCCATAGACCGGTTTTTTTACTTTTCTCTTTCTTAAAATGAAAATGAAAACGAAAATTGTTTATTTAATTTAGGTCCATACAGAACACTTATGAATATCATAATAAATGTATATATAATAATAAAATAAAACCCACTGATACAGGCCCGGGCTGACACTAAGGAATTCTTAGTGTCAGACCGGAGTCTGGAAGTCAGTGGTCATATACCCCCGTGTCTCGGAAAGCACGTTAAGCCGTTGGTACTACAGCTAATTCCTATCCGGCAGTGCAACGCTGGTGTCCCATCGGAATATGAGAGCAAGGGAATAGAGAGTGCACTTGTATTTACGCAAACTTGAGCACTATAATATATCCTAGTATCTAGCTGACCTCTGAGATTGACCGCCGTAGCCGTAATTGGTTGGAGGTTATTAAAAGTACCTACAGGAACGTCCAGTCCCCGGTTCATTATCAAAAGTCATTGACTCTTATTATTCTCCCTGAGCGCTTTATCGGGTGGCGACTGCGAAATGTATCATGATTCATGACTCATTCCGACATTGCGGTTTGTCTGTGACATTCGATTTCTGTGAACATTTGCCGTTTGAATTTTGATGGGGAACTTGCTAATCATAAAAGTTTTGATGTCCAATTAGTACCAGGTTTCTTTCGAAGTATTTCATATTACATACTCTGTGTAATTATCTAAAGTGGTTAAATTTCACAAAAAATTTTGTATTGCTTAAATTTTTTGTGTTTTGTTTTTTAACAATATTTATTATTACGTGTTACAGGTTTTACTGTTAGAACAAATTGTCGACCCCTTACTTATAGGATTTTCAATTCAATTCATTTCAAATAGTTTATTTATCAAATAGTTTTCCAATACCCAAACCTTTTCGACCTTTTTATGAGGATTAATCGTCACCCTATCACCTTTGGGGAGGTCTTTGACCATCAATGGGACTTAATAGACTAGCTAAAATACCCCCGACAAAAATTTAAAAAGTCCAAAAATAAACGTGGTTCGATCGGTAGGACAAAGGCAGTAGTACCACGTGGCCAGAGGGATTGAAAAAACTGCTGTTGACTGTCCTACGTATGAACATTTTTGGTTAAATATTGTCGCGTAGGGACGGGGGCGGGGGGGTTTATGGGGGCGGCCATCTTGGATTTGAAATATATCATAGTGTTAAACTTATAATACCCCGTCAATTTTTCGTCGGGGGTTAAAAATAAAGATTCATTTTAAAGATAAGAATATTTTTTTTAAACCAACATCTCTCACAACAACTCTATATAAAAAAGAGTAATTTACCATTTAGATTTAAACCAATTAAATCGCCAATTAAACAAAGTGAGAAAAACTTTCATCATCCCAACTACGGCCCATAAACTGCCTCCAATATTTCTGCTGCAAATTCATCGACAAATTACGAAGTTGAACGAAACTTTCCTCGCAACTAGTTAAAACACGGGAATGTAAATTTATGCCAAAACAATTTATTCATTGCTGCTACAAGTATTGTTAGCTAATTCACACAATGGTGAAAATTTATTCTCCGGGACCAACTTTCGACCACTTCGGCGTAAGCACCTTTGCAATTATGATTATTTTTGTTTCTTTTTCTATTGAATTTTGTGGTTCACTCACGTAATGAAAGATTAATATTCGACGACCTGATTGGAACAGTGGTAGTGAACGCTGCCTCTGATACAAGGGTTGCGGGTTCGATCCCCGCACAGTATAAACATTTGTGTGCATGAACATGGTTGTTTGTATTGGTCTGGGTGTATGCTATGTATTATAAGTATGTATTTACAAAAGAAAAGTATTAATATGTATATATTTGTAATCCCACTGTTGATTCTGATATCCGTAACACAGGTGCTTGAGCTACCTACCTCGGAGTCAGATCAATGTATGTGATGTAGTGAAATATTTTATTTATAATATCAGACCGCAGCACATAAATTGACGCTGACAATTAATCGACCTAAATTTAGCTAAAACACTGTTTTATGTGCGTAAGTATCAGAATCATAGAAAGGATCCACGCGTATAGGTATATCTACTTTACTTGTATCTATATTATAACACCCTTACCGTGAACAAATAGAAGTGTTCAGCATATGAGCATAAATACGTCCAGAGGGGGAATAAAAACGTTAGGTGTATGAAACATGGTTCCTACGAAATACGCGATGTAGCTAAATATACATTTAATATTTCATATACCAGACCAATCAATTCACCATGACGCCGATCAAAATCGATCGATTAAAAGTAAAGTATCAGCCTATAGACTGTCCTACTGTAGCGCAACCGCCTTCATCATATTAATCAAGTTATCGCTACTATGACGGGATTAGTCTTAATCACCACGCTTGCCAAATGTGGATTGGTGATCACAAACCCGTGCTATGTCAGAAAAATTCGAAACATACTATTCACTCGACCCGGGAATCGAACCCAGGACCCCGAGATCATGGCCCGGTACTTAAACCAACCAACCAACAAGGCGTTCAACTGAGTCTTTACTTATTTTATTTTATTTGGAACACTAACAGCTTAATTTACATAATATATGGTTACAGAGAATCTATTACTAATAAACTATTCATAGGTATTCACATATGGATAGAAATGATGTAAACCATACTATGCAATATTTGACTATCACTTCAAAGCAAAAAAAAAAAGAAAATTTACTTTACAAAATTACGTTCATACGTTACGTTCTTAGATAAAATAGGACGATAGATACAATCATTGCTCAGCGATGTATGTCAAATGTTCTCAAACACAATTATACTATTAAAGTCTGTACCACTTCATCCGACAACTAGAGTTCGTAGATGACTTCATGACAATACGTGTAGGTGCGCCCACTAAAACATATAAAAACAATAGGCTACAAAAATGTATCGTTAAATAGTAGTCGTTTTAATTCCAAAGCTCACATGGCAGTAATGAATGAAATAGAATCTGCGCCACGAAAGAAGTTCCTCGGAAATACACGGAAATTCCTTGTATTTATGATAATAAAGCTTAAATTTGGATGTTGATGTCACCATCACTCGCCGTGACTCAAGCGCGGTTTTCACGAGACTTCTTGTAACAATTCGTTATTAACGAGAGAACATTATATTTCTTATAGAATTTACTCACGGTAACAAAAGAGTGACTTATCTGTAATTTACTATAAGATGACTATCAAGATGCAGTGCTTGTCTATGATCAAGATATTTTTCATAGAGTATTTTAATTTAACAGTCGCTCAAAAACTCCCCAAATCTTGAATCATAGTCTAAACGTACCCATGGCTCCAAAGCGACAGCTTTGGACGCAACCGGGAAATACACGCTAAGTGGAGTTACCCATGTTAGATTCTGAACTGTCCTTATACCTTAGAAACAAGTGCTACTTTTTCAATGCGCGGGGCCTCCGTTAAATGGTAACTTGATTGAACGCCATCTCGCCGTCATCGGTAAAGGAAAACACTTAAACAGTTATTATTACTTATGTCCAGTGTGTACTGGTGTTGCGGAATTTAGATATCCATGGGCTTTGACAATAACTTACCATCAGTTGACCCGTCTTACGTCTATCCCAAATTACTCATAACAAAAAAGAACTCACCATAAACCTTCGACCATTGCGCAGGCGGTCTCCAATCAGGGTAATGCTTCGGGAACTTCTCCCTCGTCCAGTAAGTATGCAGCACCATCCGGTAGACCGTCATCTTGTCCGGGTTGCACGTGTCCGAGTCCTGGGTCGGCGCCGCGGCGATCAGCGCCGGCAGGAAGAGCGCTAGTAGCAACCGCGCCATATCGATATTCGCACAACACTAGACTGTCATCGTAGCTTGATGTCACAACATTTCACTTTCCTTGTACCTGCAACAAAAAGGATATTTTCGTCAATTGCTTTATGGAGTTTTCATTGAAAAGCAATACGAAAACGTGCCTAATCGGTCAGTGCTTAACGTTAAACAACAAATACTAATTCGAATGTCTTCCAAGCTGATATTTCGGTCAAGGCGGCCAATCTCAGCGATCATCCATGGACGCAGGATATATTATAGTGCACAAGTATTTGTGCAGGCACAAGTGTACTCTCTATTCCCGTACCCTCTTATTTCGATGGGACACTAGTGTGAGTCGTGTCGCGTAACGGAGGGTTACGGAGCTAAAAGGTAGGGGGAAGAAGAAAAGATAAGAATAGAGGGAAGAGGGCTATAATTATAAGAGGTATGTACAATGATGGCTCGTCCAAAAAACTTAAATCTAACTTAAAACTAACTTAAAACTAGCTATTTACACCGGTACACTACACTAAATATATATACAAGGTAAAAGTTCAAAAATGGGCAACCGTGGTAGGGCGGTAACACAGGGTGAGCGCAGGCAGCGCGCCGGTAGGATCCAGCGTCGCAAGAGGCGGGCGGTAGGGCTCCGCCGAGCGCAGGAGGCAGCAAATGGGGCGCGCGACGCAGATACGCGCACGCCGCAAGCCGGCCGCGGGTAGGCGCGACGCGGATACGCGCACGAATGAAGGTAGACGCGCGTAGGTGCAGGGAGGCAACACCCTTGATGCCCCGGCACCGTTACTCAACGGGTAAACGTATACTGGCACTGTTATAGCTTGAGGTTCTGAGCTTCTTCAGAGCTGGTGGTAGACTGGTGGTCCTGCCCATGTGCGTCCTTTTATATTGCCCATGCGCATTCTATTCTACAACATTTAAATTTTAAAATTCATACAATATAGAATATTCTCGAAACATAGCTAAACTCCATAGTTAAATTTGAATAGACAGTTCGATAGAAAAATAAAAACAGTTAGACAACGTCAGCTGTCGGACAATGTCAGATAGACAATCTAAATATTTACAACAATAACTTTAAATTTATTTACAGATAAAAATGTACAAGGAACATTAAAATAACACATATAAGAGTAATGCTAATACAAGACATAATCATAAAATGATATACAAGCTCTATAGCAAACGGAAAACGAAGCTCTATAGTTAACACCAAAGGTAACTTTCTTTATGAGTAGTTATGTAGTATAACGAAGCCCCTGCAGGCTGCGTTACATTTCTCCCACGACCCCAGAAAAATTTTCGACTCAGAGAAAATTTTGATTATAAGGTTAAGAGAATACCATCCTTACTATCAGTCTAACCAGTCAACCTTCACTTAAACATACCATTCCACAATCCAAAAACAATTCAAATCCAGTCACTCTAACAATCACTCTAACATACGAACCAATCACAAAGAGGAGTAGGGTTCACTATCAATGACGCAAACTCCATAGGAAGTACCCTATAAGAATGACTTTAGGCTTATTTAGGGAGTTGTCAGCCGCTCCGTTTCCTAAAACCCATTAGTGTCGATGACCATAGCCGACAATCTAGTCTCTCTCAGGTATTCCCTATCAAAGGACACAAATTTTAAAGGTTGAATTTACCTTTAAAAGAAACGCCTCTGTAGTCAAAGAAGCGCTAAGTAGTAAGTAGATAAGGCAAAAGAGAGCCCTAAAGTTTAGAATTAAAAGGTCAAGAAGCGCCTTTTAAAAGAAAACGTTAAGCAAGTAAGTAGGTACTATAAGAGAGAATCCTATAAGTAAAGAGAGACGAGATTAGTCGCTAAGTATATCTAGTAGTTATAGCTCGTTTCAAAGGAAAAATAAGTGTATATTTGGTGAATAGACAATTTACAACGAGAATGTACTGGTTACGTCGCCTAGTCATTGGCAATGGACCTATTAAGTCCAAAGAAATGCATTGAAAAGGTCTAGAACAAATTTTGGGTTTTCCCATAGGACCGTAAGGCGAGTGGTTAGAGTGTTTATAAGCCAAACAAGTTTCGCAATTGGAAATAAATTTAGCTATATCTTTAAACATGCCAGACCAGTAATATAACAATGATATTTTTTTTGTATGTTTTAAATACGCCCAAATGCGGATCTGTAGCGGAACCATGAGCATTTCTTATCAAAGATTCTCTTTCAGAAGGGATAGGGACTTCTTTCCAGATGAAATCGTCTGTTAAAGAATAAGGAGTATTAGTGCAACGAAATAGTTTATTATCCTTAATCGTATAGTTAGGATGACTTTGAGGATCAGTTAAACAATTACGAAAGATTTTATTATAGCGCTCTAAGTCTAAAGACGTGGCTTCATTCGAAGATAAAGGAGCGATAATATGACTGTCCTCGCTTTTAGAACGAGAAAGTAGATCAGGGACAATATTATCCTTTCCTCTTTTATGTTTCAGCGTGAAATTAAAGCAAGAAAGGCGAAGTGACCAACGAGCGAGTCTACCAGAAGGATTTGTTAAATTCAAAAACCACTTTAATGCGGCATGATCAGTGTATACAGTAAACGGTTTGCCATTGTCAAGATAGCACCGCCAATGTTCTAAGGCAATGATAACAGCTAGAGTTTCTCTTTCAGTAGTAGAGTAGTTTCTTTCATTTTTGTTAAGTGATTTGCTCATGTAGGCTATAACAACTTCTTTGTCGTTAACCGTTTGAGTAAGCATGGCTCCAATGCCAGTGTTAGATGCATCACAATGCACAGAAAACGGTTGATCAAAATCAGGGCAAGCAAGAATTGGGGTAGTTACAAGATATTCTTTTAGTTTCAGAAAGGAAGAGTTAGCCTCAGAACTCCAAGAAAATTTCGGAGAAGTTTTAGCAGATGATGTTAATTTATTAAGAGGTGCAGCTATAGTACTGAAATTAGGAATGAACCTACGAAACCAACTACACGTACCCAGAAATTTACGCACTTCTTTGCGTGAAGTAGGTACGGGAAAGTCCATAATAGCTTGAATTTTGCTAGGATCAGCTCGTAAACCATTATCGTCAACAACATATCCAAGGTACTTTAATTCTTTCTTAAAAAAATGACTTTTTCCAAAGTTAATGGTAAGTTTAGCGTAAGTTAATTTTTCAAGCACTTTAATTAGAAGTCCTATGTGTTCTTGGAACGAGGAGCCTATGATAATAATGTCATCAAGATAACAGAACACTTTGTTGTCAAATTCAGGAGTGAATAAGATATCCATTAACCTCTGCTGTGTAGCAGGTGCATTAGTTAAACCAAAGGGCATAACAGTGAATCTGTACATTCCTCTACCGGGGACATAAAAGGCGGTCTTATCCCGATCGTCTACATGTAAAGGAATCTCCCAGAAAGCTTTAGCGATATCGATACTCGATAAAAATTTAGCGTTTTTGAGATGGTCAAGTATTTCATTGATAAAAGGAAGACTATAGGCATCCCTACGAGTAACTGAGTTGAGTTTTCTACTATCGACACAAAATCGCCATTCGCCATTCTTTTTAGGCGTAATAAGAACCGGAGACAACCAAGGGCTTTCACATTTCTCAATGACCTTCCACTCAATCATTTTATCCACCTCAGCAATTAGAGCTTTTTGTTTCTCGGGAGAGAGTCTATAACAACGTTGTTTAATAGGCAGCGTATCTCCAGTATCGATACGATGGCTAACCAGATCAGTACGACCAAGTTCACCCTTAGCTTCAAAGGAAATTTGCTTAAAACGCGAAATAATATCATCAGCGATAACCTTTTCTTCAGAAGTAAGATTTTCGTAAGGTAGGATTTGTTTCTCCACAGAGTTGTTAAAGTGGGATGGTTTATTAAGAGAAAAGGCACACGATAAAATTTTGGGAACCAAATTAAATTCCCTCCAAAAGTCAACACCAAGTATCAAAGATGGGTATATTTCAGGAATAACATATGTTTTAATAAGTCTAGTTTGGTCGTTAAAGGTAAAAGGAAGAATAAAAAATCCTAAAGATTTAACACGATGCTTACTAGCAGTGCTAACCGTAATATAATCAGACTTGGATAACGAAAAGCCCAGTTCCAAAATTTTAAAGTGCGAGTTATTACCTAAAATAGTCATTGAACTACCGCTATCAAGTAACGCCGTAAACTCAACATTTGAAATAGAAACGTTAATAAAAGGACGGTTAAAATCTCTTTCGTTGTCGTAGTAAACTGAAGAAGTTCCATAACTTGCGAAAAAGTTCTTAATTATTTTTAACCAATTATGCCAGTCATCAACATCAAAATTTTCTTTTCGTTTAACCAAGTCATATGTTAGTTTTTTGAGTTAGAGGATGAAGAAGGTTGAGGCTTGTCAGCTTTACATTTCGGGCAATCCGGAGCTCTAAAGTCTTTCAAACCACATTTAAAACAGACTAAGAATCTTGGTTTAGTGCAAGAATTCAAAGAATGACCATTTATTCGACATCGAACGCAAAACAAATGCGCCTGAAACTTGGGAGCATTTTCAGATATCGCATGTGCAGAATTTTTATTCTGCGAAGAAAAGTTCGAACGAAAAGGCTTAAAGTTATTAGATTTATGAGAATCATAATTAGGAGTGAAAGAATGTTTAGAGTGAAAAGTATGTGTAACATTAGGTTTAGTGTTTGGTAAAGGTGTAGAATCGTGTTTAGGTTTATAGTAATTATTAATAATTATTAATAATTCAGGAATAAGAGTATTCATTTCAGGTTCTTCAGCGCTCAAATTGTTGACATACAGAAATTAAAGAGCCAATAGAATCAACTTTATTAAGAGCAACAAAAGAAGTATAACAAGGACGGATGTTACGTAGAAGTATTTGCAGTTTCTCCTGCTCAGGTAATTTCTCGCTTAGTCTCGAAAACATTTCAAACATTTTCGGAATATAAACCATAATAGACTCAGATTTACCCTGAGTACGAGATTTTATTGCCTGCAGTAGTTTATGGTCATAATCAGAATGGCCAAAGTCCTTAATTAACAACTCGGAAACGCGATCCCAAGTTAACGAAGGGTCACGACTTAGTTGGAATTTAAACCAATAAGAAGCATCGTCCTCAAAAATGTTGAAGGCCGAGCTTATAAGTATTTGCTTATCAAGTTTGTTCGTAAGTAAAAATTCATCAATTTTCGATAGAAAAGCTCTAGGACAAGTTGTCCCATCAAAAGTAATTTTTTTTAGCTCATTTAGATAATTTGGTAAGAGAAAATTATGAAAAGGTGGCATACAGTTAGGTTGAGAAATCGGCAAGGGTGAGTCCAAAGAGGTTTGTACCTGTGAAGTCTCAGCTGGTTTTGAAAAAGCGTCAAAACGTTCAGTCAAAAGAGTAAACTTCTTTTTTAAGTCGTCATAGAGTTCTATAAGGTTTGAGTCGCTGTCACTTACATCAGTGTCAATTCTGTCAAGTCGATAAAATAAGTGATTTATATAAGTTTCAATTTTCTTAAATAATTTCAGATTACCCGATTCGTATCGGTCCAACATCGAAGATAAATATAAGATTGTAGAAGAAGCTTGTGACAAATCGTCACTCAGAGGAACGGGAGAATCAATAATGTCCTCCGTAGGAAAATTACGAAGCAATAAAACAATTTGTTTTCTAAGCGATACAAGATTATCCGCAGGAGTTTCGTTCCTAATTATAAGTTCGTATTCAAGTTCCGCCTTATTAAGTAAATTAAAGTTTATAAGACGAGCCATTTCTAAGATATTTGTAATTTTAAAGCAATAAAATATTTACAATAGTTTTTATTTTATTTACTTTATTTTAGTGAGAAAAATAGAGGAAGAATAGGGAAAGAAATATCTAAGAAGTAAGAGACGTCTAATAGGGAGCCAAAAGGTATGTTATATACAGAAACTTGTGCAAGTTTATTTTAGAATTTTGAGAACAGGGAGGGATTCTATAGAGTTGGGCGCCAAACTGTCGCGTAACGGAGGGTTACGGAGCTAAAAGGTAGGGGGAAGAAGAAAAGAAGAATAGAGGGAAGAGGGCTATAATTATAAGAGGTATGTACAATGATGGCTCGTCCAAAAAACTTAAATCTAACTTAAAACTAACTTAAAACTAGCTATTTACACCGGTACACTACACTAAATATATATACAAGGTAAAAGTTCAAAAATGGGCAACCGTGGTAGGGCGGTAACACAGGGTGAGCGCAGGCAGCGCGCCGGTAGGATCCAGCGTCGCAAGAGGCGGGCGGTAGGGCTCCGCCGAGCGCAGGAGGCAGCAAATGGGGCGCGCGACGCAGATACGCGCACGCCGCAAGCCGGCCGCGGGTAGGCGCGACGCGGATACGCGCACGAATGAAGGTAGACGCGCGTAGGTGCAGGGAGGCAACACCCTTGATGCCCCGGCACCGTTACTCAACGGGTAAACGTATACTGGCACTGTTATAGCTTGAGGTTCTGAGCTTCTTCAGAGCTGGTGGTAGACTGGTGGTCCTGCCCATGTGCGTCCTTTTATATTGCCCATGCGCATTCTATTCTACAACATTTAAATTTTAAAATTCATACAATATAGAATATTCTCGAAACATAGCTAAACTCCATAGTTAAATTTGAATAGACAGTTCGATAGAAAAATAAAAACAGTTAGACAACGTCAGCTGTCGGACAATGTCAGATAGACAATCTAAATATTTACAACAATAACTTTAAATTTATTTACAGATAAAAATGTACAAGGAACATTAAAATAACACATATAAGAGTAATGCTAATACAAGACATAATCATAAAATGATATACAAGCTCTATAGCAAACGGAAAACGAAGCTCTATAGTTAACACCAAAGGTAACTTTCTTTATGAGTAGTTATGTAGTATAACGAAGCCCCTGCAGGCTGCGTTACAGTCGACCGAAGAGAGATTATGCGCAGGACCGACGGCTTAACGTGCTTTCCGAGGCACCGGGGTACAAGACCGCCAACTTCCAGACTCGGGGCTAACACTGAGAATTTCTTAACAGAAAAACTCAGGTACAAATTTTGGACTGACCCGGGGACTGGATTCGGGACCCTAAGCGCAACCGTTGCTTTAAAGTGCAACCCACTAACCATTGCGCCACGAAGTCAGTCAAAAAATAACAAATATCACGCTAACGAAAGTTGTTCAATTTGACTAATAGTTGCGTCAAAGGCTTGTAAATAACGCCATAAGAGAGCATTTTTGACCTTAATTTAAACAGGGAGTTTTTGAAAATAAAAACACTATTCGACCAATTTCGCAACTTTACTTTAAGGGCATTAAGAAGTAAAAAATAAATAAATATTCCACAACATCACATACTGATCTGACTTCGAGATAGGTAGTTCAAGCATCTGTGTTGCGGATATCAGAATCAACAAATATATACATATACTTTTGTTTTGTAAATACATACAGACATGTTCATGCACACAAATGTTTTTCCTGTTCGGGGATCGAACCCGCAACCCTTGGACCAAAGGCTGCGTTCACTGCCACTGTTCCAAACGGGTCGTCGTTATTTATCTATAATATAAAAATGAATCGCAAAATGTGTTGGTAAGCGCATAATTCAACAACGCCTGGACCAATTTGGCCAATTCTTTTTTTTTAATGTTCGTGGAAGTCCAAGGATGGTTCTTACGACGAGAAAAAATCGAATAATTGTCAGGAAAACCCTAAAAACAGCTCTTTTCTTTTTCACATACAAACGTTTTCTAACTAAAACGTAGAATCGATATGAGTTTTATTGCTATTATATAAAGTTCATATTTGTTGCCACATCACAATTTTTTTTGACAGGACGAAGTCTGTCGGGTCAGCTAGTAATAAATAATAAAATAAATAAATTCTTCATTTTCAAATAGGTTACATTGGGATTGACTGTGGCTGGTTCCTTCCATTAAGCATGGAATTGCTTGTCTTATTAATATTCGATACACCTTTGTTAGCTAAAACGGTGTTATAGAGCAGTTTTGCGTTTATAACAAAAAAAACATTCAACATTTTCGAAAAAAGAATGAAAACTAATTTTTAACACTGTTTTAGTTAGCAAAGGTTTAAAAAACATTTGAATGAATGAATGAATGAATATACTTTTATTGCACTCAAAATAAAGTATGAAAACTTAAAACTAGATATTACAGGATATGTACAACGAAGGCGGCCTTATCACTATGAGCGATCTCTTCCAAGCAACATTTGGATAAAGGACACTTGATGAAGGTGATTTATGAATTATTTATTTATAAGCAGTGAGTTGTAACTACTTCAATGATTATAAGCACTTAAAAATTCAGCCGATGCGGAATCAAGAGGAAAAGGTTAGCAGCACACTTGTGATTTGGTGTTGCGAGTGTCTATAAGCGGCGGCTCTTACCATCAGGTGATTTGTCTGCTTATCCGCAACTTATTACATAAAAATATGACCAACCTAATCTTTCATTTGAATAATGATGGCTTAATCAAATATCGGTAACCTCTTAGACTTTAAACTAGGCGGTGATTTACTCCCCCTCTCCCGGCACGTCCGGGGGAGGAACCGCCTAGTCCGCCATACAGGCGGGCGTCTGCCCGGGGAATGTCGTGCAGTGAGGCTTCGGCTGTATCACCATGATATTCCCCAATTTTTTTTTATAGAACGGCCAATGAGGACGACCTCACTCCGCCTGATAGTAAGCGGCCGTGAAATCCAAATATGAGGTTGACATGCACAAAAGAACTAACAAAGTACCCATTGAGCCTGCCATCCTCACCCTGATGGCCTGCTACGATACCGCTTCACTCCCCGCCTAAAAGACCCCGGATTGTATGAGGAGAAGCCCCCCGCCAAAGGAGAGCCCCACATAACTTTTTATCTCTAATGGCTCGGTTATTCCACTCTATGTACTCGTAACTATAATTCGTTATGCAGCCAGCGACAGACGAACCACAGAATGGTTACGAGAATAATTAATCGCGAATCACAGAGCTATCAACGTAGAGTGCATCATTTCATATTCACGTGATCTATCATCGGCGTTCGTATTGCATAGTGTTGTCTAATCGAAGAAACTTATTGATTGTTTATCGAATCAAATACATTCATCTAAACGCACATATTTTGGATATTGATAAATAAGTACAATTAGACGTAAACTTAAGTAAATAACACACTTAAAAATTTCATCTTCAGACGTAAACTTGACCTATTATTGGCTTTACTGCATTACTTAACGGTTGCCTAATAGAAAATACCGCTAAGCTCCTGTTTGCTCATTGATTAAACAAAATTATTGAAAAGTTAAATGAAGACCCTTTCTTTGCTTAAATAACCTTTTTTAAGACCAAGGACTAAATATTCAGACAGAAGACAGAACTAAATATGCAAATCTAAATTCATACAAAAGCTCATTGAACTGATTCTATAGTCTGTAGCTTAAACGCTTGTGTTACGTAAATCAAAGGACAGAGATATTACTTTCCGATAATGAACAAACACAAGTGTTTATTTTATCACACGACTGTAACATATAAATAGACTCACTACCAAATACACTCAGGCAAAACAAAAATACGTTACAAGCTTTCAAATCGTTTATTCATGAATAAAAAAACTAACTTCATAATTGTGTCGTACCCATCATAATAATATTTTGAAAGCCATTTCTATTAAGTCGATAGTATTCCAAAAATCTTACAGTAATACACATCACTAGATCCGATATATTTTAGCGATCGTGATCCCAGCGATATCTCAGGTACTAAAATAGTCCCGTTCAACGACCTCTCTTCCACAACTCAGAATACTCATTAATAATCTTTATACATAATGTATTCTTGAGAATAGAAGGAGAACTAAGGTCACAGACATATCCCAAAGGATTGCATGCCTCAAGTAGCAATGGGCAGGGCACATAGCGAGGAGAACAATCCGATATTACTTTCAATTATTCTTTGAATGCTTAGTTTTTTTTCTGTAGTTATAATCATAATATCCGTAAAGACATCACATCATCAGTGTTATTGTTAATCCCACTGGTTCACCCTAAGTACAGTGAAATAATCGCGAGTGAAGCAAGTTTAAGAAAAAGTCTTCTGTATGAATTGTTATGATGACACAATATTTTTGTACCTCCTCCAATAACCATGAAGAGTCATATTTAAGTTTCTAAAAATTCTTACAATAGTTAATAGGTAGATGGTCTATTATTATTGTGTCAATGAACTTCGAAAAAAATATTAAAGTCTAGAGTTTATAAACGCACTAAGCGTATTGACTAAGTTTTAAAATAACTATTATTTTAAAATAATTATTATATAGGAAGTAAAATAAATAACTATTCGCACAGTAAATGCTTGGTGTTAGCTTTGAATTTTATTAAGGCCCATATTGCAATGCCTGTAAAAGATGGTTAAGTAGTAAAGCACCATTATTTATTGTAACACCCCATTGTAACACTTAACTGGCAATAAAACTATTGGAAATTTGAAATTATTTTGTCATACATTTTATCACAAAATTTCCGCATATCATTTCTTTGATTGAAAAGAGGCAAAACATGCTACAAACAACATTTAGCTATAAATGCATAACATGGGGTTTTACTGTAGAATTGTCTACTGTGTCAATGCGACTGGGTAGCTAATTAGCCTTACACGTCGAGCACTGTGTAGCAATGTGTCGTAAATGTAATGGCCTTTGGTGTGCATTATAGCGAAGCACCACTAGAGTACTACGAAATGACTGCGCATATCCCCATCCCAGAGTAGAAATAAATGCTACCAATACGTTTTTTGTAGTAAATAAAAAAAAACGACCACTATTATCATCCTGTCAGATTTCACTGCTAGACCTAAATATCTACGAGTAAAATCTGACACTTGTCAGTTTAGTTCACATAGTTAAAAATCATGGTTTAGGTCTTTTTTTTACGTGATAGGTTGCAGACGAGCAGACGGATCACCTGATGGTAAGCGATAGCGGTTGCACATGGACACCCGCGATACCAGTGCAGTCACAAACTTAAAATCCCCTTTCCCGCGGATTGGGCCTCCGCTGAGGACAGCATAGTGCTACTTCACGCCGGTTTTCTGTGAGGCCGTGGTATCACTCTGGTTGAGCCAGCCTATTCATGCCGAAGCATGTCTCTCCCACGTTCAATAGGTATCTCCAAATATATGGCACTTAAATTAATCCTGAGATTCTCGCATATAGTTTTTTTTTTATTATTATGCTAGAGGCGACAAACGAGCGAGCGAGTCACCTGATGGAAAGCAATCATCGCCGCCCATTAACATCCGCGGAATCAGACAGATCGATAATGCCTTGCCGGCCTTTTTTTAAAAAGGAGTACACTCTTCTCTTGAATGTCCCTAAGTCGTAGCCGTCGGGAAATACTCCCATAGATAAACTGTTCCACAGAACTGAGGTACGTGGTAGAAAGTTCCGCGAAAAACGCACAGTATTCGACCGCCACCCATCGAGATGAGGATGGAATGACAATCGCTTGCGTGTGGTTCGATGTAAGAATTCAGCTGCAGGGAGTAGATCAAACAGTTCCTCAGAGCACTCCCCATGATAGATGCTATATCCCTCCGCAGTGCTAGAGGACCAAGTCGACTAGAGAGAGTCAAGTCACCGACAATTCGAGCAGTCCTACGTTGTACGCGGTCAAACGGAAGAAGTTGGTACAGGTGCACCGGCCCAGAGATGGGAGCAGTATCGCATATAGTCCTTTACCTATATAGGTATTAGGGACAATGTCGCTCCTGCCAGTCCCTTGCTGGGTCATGTCACAGGACTGGCTCTATTAGCCATCAGCCGCAGAACCGACAACAGTTCGAGAGAAGGGTTCTGGGGTGGAGAACGCGTCTGATTGAATGTTGCCTTTAGACTAGGTGGCGGTTCCTCTCCCGGCACGTCCGGGGGAGGAACCGCCTAGTCCGCCGTTTAGGCGGACATCCCCCCGGGGAATATCGTGGAGGGAGGGTTCGGCTGTATCACCATGATATTCCTCAATATGGGCGATGAGGGAGAACCGCAGGGGGTTTAGTGGGTATGCCTTTGCCTGGCTTTTCTTTGGAAGAAGCCCCCGCCAAAGGAGAGCCCCACATAACCCGGCCGCCCCCCGGTGGTCTGGTATGCATAAGGTAGTCGGCTCATCAGCGAAACCAAAAAAAAAAAGAAAAAAAGGTGGTAGAGATTTGCGCAAAAAACAATAAAAGAAACTAATAAACGCTTAAAAAGTCAAAACTAAATTTTTTGACTTTTGAAGCGTAATAGCAGAAATTTCCATTTGCAACTTCAATTATATTCAATTGCTCAAGAAATTTACGAAAAAAGTTTCGTAAATTTCTAGAGCAATTAGATAATAATTGAACTGCGTAACAATCTCAGCCGTATTGAGTGGCAAGTGAGCTCGTTGTGTACCTACCTACTTCTTTATAAAAAAAATAATAGTAGTAATATAAAGGAATAGAAATACAGTCCGCGTCACGAAAGAAATCCCGCAGAAAAATACGGTACAAATATTTTAGATTCCTTGTATCTATGAACGTTAAGCTCAAATTTGCTTGTTAATGGCTACTCAAGTGCGAAGCGACCACTTTGGTGCAACTGGGTATATATCCAAGATATTGGAATATCTCCCGTGGGATCGCTACGCTTCGGCTTGAATGGGCCAGCTCGACCGGAGTGATACTACGGTCTCACAGAAAACCGGCGTGAAGCAGCACTGTGCTGCGTTTCGCTACGTGAGTAAGGGTACCGGAGGCCCAATCCAGGGGAAAGGGGGTTTATAGGTTAGCAGCGCACTTGTGACTTCAGTGGTGTCACTCATGTCTATGGGCGGCGGCAATGGACAACATTTCAAAATTGCTAAGCTCTGAAACAAAAAATACTATTTCTTTATTTACTTTTCCGCTGCGCGAATATATATTTATTAATTTTTTATATTGCTTATTTACTGAGAAAAAAATTAAAAACTAAAAAACGTAAGATGACGTCATCGGACGGCAGAATGTAAAATATTTCTTTGCCTAGCACATTATAGTTTTAAATTTACGAAATGCCAAACCCATGACATGCAACTGTAAAAAAAAAGACAACTTGTCAACGTTGAATGAATGAATGACGTTGACAATGTTGACACTAGTATTATTTACCTTTGACAGTAGTACCTTTTTTATATTAAAACAATGATAAGCAAAGGAATATCGCTGTATTCAGCCGTCCGATGACGTCATTTGGCGCTTACGTCTATTTAGAATATAAAGAATTTTAATAATTATTTTATGCATGAAAATGGACCAATTTTGAAAAAAGAAAAAATATGGGTCTGTTCATTTTATGTCTATTTTCATATAAAAAAACAATATGGACATGTTAAAAATATGAAATGTTGTCCATTGCTTAAGATCAGGCGATCCCTCTGCTCGTCTACTACCTATCACATAAAAAGAAAAGTTATAATGGGTTTAATTTCACTGGATTATAGCATATATTGTGTCTATGTTTATTGTGAGTACAGAACCTCACACAAGGATTTCTACTATATTCAGCAAACTTTAATTAATATTGAACCAAAAGTGCTTACAATTAATGTGAGAATCGAATGAAGAAATTTGATATATTGTAATTATCCAATATGTAGTTAAGTGTCTGTACATTAATTGTACAATTCCATTTATTGCGCATCGTTCAATTAATTATTAAAAGGGGACAATAAAATTACTCTATGTGATATACAGCATGTGATCAAGTTGTCTCGAATGAATTGCACCCCGTGTGCATCCTGCGTTGAAAAATTTAAATATTTTCCAGCGAGCGTCCATGGGAAAATGTACGGCGATGGTAATATATGGGGTTATCAATTTTCAGCATTTTAATTGCAGTCAAAGCGGGTAAACTGTTATTGTCTGGGCTGAAACGCAGGGGAATAAAGTATTAATACTCGTGGACATTGATTTTAAAAGTTCTTCAGTCTTTATTTTCGGGAGATTGACTACAAAATATCTATTCCAACATTTGTAATCTCATTGGCCTCATTGGCGCAGTGGGTCGCACTTTAAAGCGGCGGCTGCACTTGGGATCCTGGATACGATCCCCGGGTCAGGCCAAAAATGTGTACTTAAGTTTCCGGTAAGAATTCTTAGTGTCAGCCCAGAGTCTGGAAGTTGGCGGTCTTGTGCCTCGCGAAGCACGTTAAGCCGTTGGTCCTGCGCCCCATATCTCTCCGGTCGCATCAAGCTAGTGTCCCATCGGAATATGAAGGTAAGGGAATAGAGAGCGAGTTTTCCCACACACTTGAGCACTATAATATATCCTGCGTACGTGGCTACGATTACGCTACGGCTTCGGCGGCCAATCTCAACGATCAGCCACGTATATATATATATATATATATATATATATATATATATATATATTGCTTTGCGTTGCGTTAACTTTCTCTTGAACTTATCCATTTGACAAAGGCCAGATATCAGCATCATCATCATCAGCCCATTTAAAACCCCACTGCTGGGGCACGGGCCTCCCTCAATCACATGAGCACATTGGCAGACGGGTTGGCGAGGGTTTTGATATAAATGCAGAGTTAAGGCCAGATATAACATTTGGTATTTGTATACCAAAATCGCTAAACTTTAGTCTCATTCAACGTTCGGAAACTCTTTTTAAAGACGTACATCGGATTCCAGTCACGACGCCCGGTCCAACTTCTAACGCTCCAATTGAACGGTTCACTGTAAATCCTATTGAAGCTGATTACGTTTATTGCCCTGAAAATGGTCGATGGCGTGATTCCATTGAAAACTTCAGCTTTTAGCTTTAGCTGTTTTATTTGGCTATTATTGAGTATCGATTTGGAGGATGTAATAGGAGAAGTAAGATTTGTTTTTTTTATTCGAATGATGTTTTCACAAAAAGTCATCTAAATAGTAATGGTTGTTTGTACACTTACTGCCGCACTCAGAGTCGTTGATTAACTTAGTTGGCTACTTAAATATTAAACCTTATTTTGATACTCATAAAGACTACCGATACTAAAGTTAATGAACATTACCTTAAATGACGTCTCTGAGTGCGGCCGTTAGACAGTGTTAAATTGTCTAAGTTTGTACCTAACATAACAGACAAACACACGAGTATCCCATTGTATAATGGAAAATACGACAAAAATCAATTTACGAATTGAAAAATACTATTTCTAGATATGACTTCGAGAAATTAAAGCAAAATAATTTCATAATTTTAAACAGATATTTATGGAGAAAAAAAAATAAAAAGTATAAATTTTCCTTTGACGTCATCACTCGGCATGGCAGATTAATAACGCTTTTGCTCACGTTAGTTTAAAAAATAACACAAATTCTCTTATATAAAATGACAAGACGACAGTGACAGTAAGTAAACATAAAGTCGCCTAAACTTTTTTATTGGACACATAGCACCGACATCACAATACGTTGAGCCTCACGGCTACGTCACTTCCGGCATATTAATTAATAATTTAAAAAATAAATATTATAGGTTTGACGGGGTATTATAATGGGGTATTATAAGTTTGACGTGACTATCTGTGTGTCTGTCTATGGCATCGTAGTTCCCGAACAAATGAACTGATTTTGATTTTGTTTTTTTTTTGTTTGAAAGATGAATAAAGGGGTGTAACGCCGTGTGGTCCCGGCAGAGTAGAATAGGCCACCCTCACTCTTACCGAGGTGTCGTACAAGGCGACTAAAGTGAAGCTGCTGGCATGATCATCAGCACCCAGAGAAGGAAAACTCTGCATTTATATCAAAACCCTCGCCAACCCGTCTGCCAAGCGTGGTGAGTATGGCAATTACCCCTCATGTGATTGAGGGAGGCCCGTGCCCCAGCAGTGGGGACTTAAATGGGCTGATGATGATGATGATGATGAATAAAGGGGGAGTGTTCTTAGCTATGTTGGATAAAAATCGGTCCAAGATGGCCGTTGTCACAAAGATATGGATTTTATGTTTTAACACAACTCTCTCAATACATGGGTGTCATTTAAAAGGGCTTGAGTAGCAGAATATATTTATTGGGACAAAGTTCAAATCCAAGATGGCCGCTGTAGGGGGTTTTTAAAATTTTCAATTTATATTTATTTTATATTTTAATCGGCTTTTAACATTCTAGGTACCACAGTCGCAAGTCAACTTGGTTTGTACTCAGACATCGCCTCAATATACTAATGCTATTATTCTATTGAAAATTTATTGTTTACTTAACAGTTCTGTATTGATTTAATAATAATACTTTGTGGGCATTGTTCGGGCTTCAGCTTTGATTTCGTTTCAGCTTAAGGCTTTTAGAATGAAATTTAATATTAATAGACTTCGAATGATGCCTATTAGTTGATCAATCTTGGAGATTCTATAATATCTTATAAAGAAACCAATATTAATTATATTTTACTCATTGTAAAGAAAATTATTCTTAATATTTAAAAATCATGTTCAGTTAACTCCAGTTATTATTCCCCTGTCTAAAGTCATGAATGTCAGTTGGAAGTCGCTACAAAGTAGATTCGACTTATTGAAGCCTAAGTCATAGTCCAAGTTCAGATACCGGCCTCCGAAGCGACAGCTTTGTATGCAACCGGGTAATGACATACTATAGATAACCTTCTGTTAGTAAATTTAAGGTATATTATTATTTGATTTTGTTGATGCAATACCGCACATAAAAATCTATAAGTAACCGGTAAGTTAAAACAATTTTCAAAGTTGGAGATTAAATTTCGTCCACGTTTTCCTATGATGTCAGCACTTTATACCCCTTTGAAATATTGGCAAAATATTGGTAAAAACCGAGGACCGCCCCCGCGGGTCGGCGTGACGTGGTCCCGGGAATATTTATGAAGTAGAGTTTTCCTCGAAAGGATTTTACATTAGGTCGCAAACCGCGCGGCAGAAGCGACGCGGGAAGTCGAAGGGGTACCCTTCGCCTGCAGTAGCGCGCCTCTACACACACTAACGACGCGAATTGATTTGATTCTGTAAATACAAAACTAGCTGACTAAGTAGGTTGGCGCAGAAACCCATAGTGAGTCGTGGCCTCCGATAATAAGACCCTCCATCTCGGCCGGTCTTGCGCCACTTCCTGCCTTCCACCAAGAGTTAAGATCTGGATTAGGATACTGGGACCTGTACAAACACCCGATGGTGCCTGGAGGAGGCTCAAAAACAGGGAGCTGGAAAACCAGGTTGGCGAGCCGAAATACTAAACTGGATCTATTTATTTATTGGAGGCCATCAGAGACTCGGCAAACATGTATACTATTTATTTAATAATGATACACACATGTATAGTCTGTTTTTAGATTCGAAACTTTAATTCATGCCAAAAGTGTCCTCTTTTTGCGTTTACCGAAATTTTGAGTACAATAATAGACCAAAAAGTAGTACATATTGATTAAATAAATAGATCCAGATTAGTAATTCATCACTTGGTCACTCTTTAGATCTGCTGTATCGAAAGTGCAAATCGCGAATATGATTGCCAAACTGCAAGAGCGGAAAGCACCTTAAGTTAAAGAATTAAATCTTAAAGATCTTAAAGAATTAAAACTCTTTTTTTTTTCTTTCTATACATAATTGTAATGATGAACTTACTATTATTATTACATACTACCTACTTTTAAGTTAAAATTCTAAGACAGTTATTCTTGTATCTTCTAAGTATCACTAGATTATTAAAGCTATTGTACGGAGAGCGGGGTTTCTCTAACACAAGTATTAATTTACTTAAAAGAGATCCTCGATCATAAAACAGAAATGTGAAAACCTGATACTGAATAAATTATTTGTATTTGTTGTATTGTTGTAAATCAATTGGCGTCACCAGTACGCGGTATTCTTCGCCTGAATGTCCATTAAAAGTGTGGTCATAAAATTTGTAAAGGTTTATGGTTAAAACCATATTAAACCTTTACAAATGTTTGAGACTGGTTTACACAGTCCGAGCTAGCGTACGAGATAGAGGCTGGCTCTGGCTGCGCTGCAGTAAGTCGCATGTATGGACGTCACATACAAGTAACTCGCACGAGCGAACTAGAAGTTAGCTAAAGCATAGTTTACTAGTTAGGCAACAGGTCACACGTGTAAACCAGTCTTTACGCCACCGCGAGAAGACAAACATGAACATTTATTTGTTTGCCTTAAGGAGACGGGTAGGGCACACCAGCGACGCCAATCGATTGTAATTTTTAGCTACTAAATCGGATCTATTTTAAACGATTTCGGGGTTACAATCTCTCGACAAACACTTTTACTATTTATTAAATAACTATGCACATTTTTTTAAACAATAACGCTTAAAATCATCATTTTCAAAATGTTCCTTAATGCTATAGAAACCCTTGAAAACTAGTCAATTCAATTCAATTTTTATTGCAGTCCAAAATGTACATACATAGATGGTTTAGACATAATTTTGGACCCTGATGGGCATAACAATTTAGATGAGAGGATGACTCCTTTCAAGTCAAAATTACAATTAGGTACTTATTTAAAAAATATTCTTTTATTTTATTTTTTTATATGAGAGGTGGCAGACAAACAGACGGGTCACCTGATGACAAGCAATTCCGCCGCCCATGGACACCCGCAACACCAGTGGAGACACAAGTGCGCTGCCAAACTTTTCCCCTTCCCCCCATTGGGCCTCCGGTAACCTCACTCACACGGCGAAACACAGCGCAGGCGCTGCTTCACGCCGGTCTTCTGTGGGGCAGTGGTATCACTCCGGTCCTTTATGTTTATGTTATAATATATAGTCAAAATGTGAGAATAGTTTTGAATGATTTGCCTTCTAGTATTTTAATTTTAATTGGTAGTTTGTAGTTATGGATAAATTGTGTATATTATGTTTGTATATATAGGAGTGAGAAGGTGTCCTTTGTAGTATATATTTAAACCTTGACGCCGCGTGGTCCCCGGCAGAGTAGAATAGGCAACCCTCACTCTTACCGAGGTGTCGTAAAAGGCGACTAAGGTAAAGCTGCTGGCATGATCAACAGCACCCATCGAGGGAAAACTCTGCATTTATATCAAAACCCTCGCCAACCCGTCTGCCAAGCGTGGTGAGTATGGCAATTACCCCTCATGTGATTGAGGGAGGCCCGTGCCCCAGCTGTGGGGACTTAAATGGGCTGATGATGATGATGATGATTTAAACCTTTCCCTGACATTTCAATTCGTGACATCTGTATATTTTTGTAATAATGTGGATAAGCACAACAGGCATTTGTTTCTACCTTTCTCCTTTACAGCTGCGCGAGCAGCCACCTGATGTAAAAGCGATCTAAGCGTTCCTTAAGATAAATGTTTGGAATTTTTATAGAAGATGTTCTGGTTACACTTAGATCTTGACAGAGATAAGAAAACGTACGGAAGCTGACTATTTTTAGTCATTGTAATGCTTGCCTAAATAAACATTTATGTTTGCATAGGATTTATCCTGTTAGCGAGTTTTGTTAACTTTAACGACCCGTTTGGAACAGTGGTAGTGAACGCTGCCTTTGGTCCAAGGGTTGCGGGTTCGATCACCGCACAGTACAAACAATTGTGTGCATGAACATGTCTGTTTGTATTGGTCTGGGTGTTTCCTATGTATTATAAGTATGTATTTACAAAAGAAAAGTATTATATGTAATATATTTGTAATCCCACTGTTGATTCTGATATCCGTAACAGTGCTTGAGCTACCTATCTCGGAGTCAGATCAATGTATGTGATGTTGTGAAATATTTATATGTATGAATATGTATGATATGCTTCTTGAATCCTCGGCATCCAAGGGTAGGTGCTATTTCTGATACCTGCAAATCCATCATCTGCGCAAACTCCTATAATATTATTAAGAGCTCAATTTCGAGGGAACACTCCACTTATTATCTGCTTACCGCTTGAGATGAAATTTAAATTGCGAGTATTAAGTTATTATTTATATATCTACCTAATTTAGATTCAAAAAATGCTTTTACTCACAGACTTAGAAAAAGAACCAAAGTCATGGACAAATTGATTGCTCGCAGGATCAGCACGCTGAAGTGGAGATGGGCCGGCCATGTTTCTAGACGATAATGTATCGTGTGGTCCCCGGCAGAGTAGAATAGGCCACCCTCACTCTTACCGAGGTGTCGTAAAAGGCGACTACGGTAAAGCTGCTGACATGATCATCAGCACTCTGAGAAGGAAAACTCTGCATTTATATCAAAACCCTCGCCAACCCGTCTGCCAAGCGTGGTGAGTATGGCAATTACCCCTCATGTGATTGAGGGAGGCCTGTGCCCCAGCAGTGGGGACTTAAATGGGCTGATGATGATGATGATGAATGTATCAATACGGGGATTAACACGACATTTATTATGTGAAACAACATTGTGTACTCACATATTTGGCTTGACGTTACAGCAGCCGTGGTCACGTCCGCACAATGTTGTTTCACATAGTAAATATCGTGTTAATCCCCGTATTGATAGATTATATTATAATGCAACGCGAAAATCTAAAAAACTATGTTTCTAGACGCACTGATAAAAGATGGAGTCGACACGTACTGGAGTAGAGTGGTCATCACGTAGGGAAACGCAATGTTGGACGCTAGATAGATAGATAGATAGATATTCTTTATTGCACAAAAATAAAATACAAGCATGATACAACAGCAACAGACAGTACAATAAGGCGGTCTTATCGCTTGTAGCGATTTCTTCCAGACAACCTTTGGGTAGAGGAAAGAAATATCGTATTCGTAATAATAAGGGAAGGCAGTGCAAAGTAGTTTAACAAATGAAATTGAGAATGGCAGAATTATACATTATTTTATATATTAATATTATTACATTACATAAATAATAATAAACAATACATACATACCCAATAATAATATATACATAGATAATTTATAACAAAAATCAATAAAAATATTTCTTATAGATAGGTATATATGACCAGAGAGCAGACCACATAAAAAAGGAAGAAGAGACAAGGAAAAAAACAGTGTACCTATTTATAGAGATAGGAAGTGAGTTTTGACACAGGACTTGAATATAGGAAGGGATTGTGATTTCCTGATTGGAAGGGGTAAGGAGTTCCAGAGACGAATGGATTGAACAGTAAACGATTGTGAATATGATTCTGAGGAATGAGGAGGGAAGCTAAGATGGAGTTTGCGGCATGACCGCATTTCTCGACCGTCGGCAGGTTGCAAGAATTGGAATCGCTCTTTGAGATAAGCTGGAGCCAGAGGATTAAATAAGACGGTATATAACAGAGAGAGGACATGAAGGTCGCGACGCCGACGAATGGGGAGCCAGTTAAGCTGTGCACGGAACTCAGAGACATGGTCATATTTGCGTAGGCCAAAAATGATGCGGATGCAGAAGTTTTGAAGGCGCTCAAGCTTATCGAGAAGTTTTTCACTGAGGTCAAGGTAACAGCAATCTGCGTAATCCAGAATAGGTAAAAGTAAAGCCTGTACAAGAGCAACTTTGGTAGGTATCGGCAAGAAATTTCGCAGTCTATTTATCGCGCCCGCTGAAGCAAACATTTTTCTACTGACCTCTCCCACTTGCGCATCCCAGGATAAACAATCGTCCATAAATACACCCAAGTTCTTAACTTTCCTGCTATAGGAGATATGGACTCCGTCAAAAGTGACAGCTGGCAGAGACCCCCAGTCAATCCTTGCAATCAACCGCGGGCCACCAACTATCATCACCTGTGTTTTGGCAGGGTTGACCTTGAGGCCGAACGAGCTGCTCCATTCCGAAATGCGGTGCAAGTCCGCATTTAGGATCTGTACAACGTCTGTAAGGTTATCAAGACTACCCTGCGAATAAAGTTGAAGGTCGTCTGCATAGAGATGGTAGGATGAAGTAAGATTATGAGTTATGTTATTAATGAAAATTGCAAAGAGGAGAGGAGACAAGACGCCACCCTGCGGTACACCGGCGCTAATATCACACCATTCAGAGATAACATCATCAGCACGGATTCGTTGCCGGCGTCCAAACAAATAACTATGAAACCAGTCAATTACTGTTGGAGATATGTTAATAGAACGCAACACGCCAAGCAGGATGTCAAAATCCACGGTGTTGAAAGCATTACTAAAGTCCAACAAAACTAGTACTGTGAGATGTTTGCTGTCCCTACCATGGCGTATGTCATCAGTAATCTTGACGAGAGCAGTAACCGTACTATGACCTGGGCGGAAACCGGATTGGAGCGGGTTGAAGAGTTGATTTTCAGAGAGGAAACGGCTGAGCTGTTGATGAATAACTCTCTCGAGGACTTTGGATAGGAATGGTAAAATGGATATAGGTCGGTAATCGGAGAGAGAAGATGGCTTGGATTTCTTAGGAAGTGGTATGACCTGAGCATCTTTCCAGGCAGTAGGAAAAGTACTGGTGGACAAGGAGTGGTTAAGAATGTGAGTAATGACGGGGGTGAGGATGTCAAGGAGGGGTAAGATCATGTTACGGCTAATGCTATCGCTGCCGACAGCGTTAGATGCAATGGACAATATGTTCTTCTTAACATCACAATCAGGTAACTGACTAAAGACGAACGGAGAGTAGTCCGGAAATGGAAGAGATGACAGATGATTTAAAGTGTTAATTTTTACAGCACTATCAATGGCCGCAGACGAAGAGAAATGCTTGTTTAAAAGATTAATATTAATATCTTTTGGGAAAGAATCACTACGCGATTTTCCAATTCCGATTGACTTAAGAAATTTCCAGACCTTTGCTGGATTTCCATTTTCGACTGATTTGTGGATGTGGCGTCGTTGAGCGATAGGACGCTCTGCGGCGCAATGAACTGATGATTTGAGAAAGATGGCTAGTGTGATCTGGATGCAGGCCGCTCAGGACTGGGTTAGATGGCGCTCTTTGGGGGAGGCCTACGTCCAGCAGTGGACGGCGATAGGCTGATTGATTGATTGTAGAAAAAGATCTTCTTTTTAGGTACGTGCCAAAAGTTGTCACGGTGTCCAAAAGTTAATCTGAAAACGGCCTCACAGAAAACTGGCGTGAAGCAGTATTGTGCTGTTTTTCGGTGCGTGAGTGAGTGTACCGGAGGCCCAATACGGGGAAAATAGGGGTTTAAAGCTTGACAGCGCACTTGTGACTCCACTGGTGTCGCGTATGTCCATGTCTGCTCGTCTGCCACCTATCACATGAAAAACGACATGAAATTACATATTTACGTTATTGTATGTCGCTTAAACCGCACTCTAAAAAGAATTGTACAGTCAACTCCAAAAATATGTATACACTTTAGGACGTTGTCACAATATATAATATAAGAAAGTAAACCTCTACTCTCTTATAGGTAAGTATTGTGACAAGGTCCTAAAGTGTATACATATTTTTTGGAGTTGACTGTACCTTCGTGTTATTGTCGTGCTCCTCAGTGTATCTACCCTTATTATGTCGACAGGAACATAACTTGGCCTGTTATTGTCTTACAACTTGTGTATTAAGTTTCGAGTTCGCTTTGTGGATCTTTACCCGACTTATTAACATTAGTCCTAGTATTTGTGTTAGACGTCAGACTTGCCTATAAAAGACCTTAAATAGAACCATTGAACAATATTGTGATGTAATAAAATTGAATCATGTAAGTATAAGATAAAGTCTACACTGGGCCACAAAGGTTAAGGTGACGGGTAGGGCACACTAGCGACGCCAATAGATTTTAATTTTTACTACTATACCGGATCTATTTTAAACAATATCGGGGTTACAATTTCTCTGCTAACACCTATACTATTTATTCAATACTTAAAGTCAACTGTTTGGTCAGTTTTTGCGCTCGAATTTTGGGTTACCGCCAAAAGTGACCGCTTTTGGCGTGAATCAATTTTTCGCGAACAAAAACGAACCCAACATTTGTGCATGGCTATTTAATAAATAGTTTAAGTGGTTGCCGTAAAGTTGTAACCCTGAATTGTTTCAAATAGATCCGGTTTATGAGCTTAAAATTAAAATTGATTGGCGTCGCTAGTGTGCCTTACCCGTCGCCTTAAGAGTTCCATTGAATTTTTTCCTATAGCACTGATACCTTTTTGATTGGCCTCTAAACTCGGCACGTTTGTATGAAAATCAGCTGGTGACCATTTTTTAACCCCCCACGAAAAAACGACGGTGTGTTATAAGTTTGACGTATCTGTGTGTGTATGCGTGTGTCCGTGTATCTGTCTATGGCATCGTAGCTCCCGAACAAATGAATCGAATTTGATTTTGTTTTTTTTTTGTTTGAAAGATGAATAAGGAGGAAGTGTTCTTAGCTATGTTGGATAAAAATCGATCCAAGATGGCCGCCGTCACAAAGATATGTTTTAACACAACTCCTACAATAAGGGTATCATATACACATACATATATATGTGGCTTGAGTAGCAGTCGGGGGATTTTTTAATTTTCAATTAAAAAAAAACATCATGTTCGTTGCGGTTCATGCTGAACATTGAAAGATTAGAATTATAGAAACCGTTACTTATAACTAGCTAAATACAACACTCGTGATAGCATTGCATCCATCGGTTGGTGCTGGCAAAAGGCCCGTGAGATGCTTCGTTTGAAATATTCCATATCATAGGACGGAATATATATCTGTGAACATTTACATCCCTTTAACCACGTGTTCTACCAACCATTCCGAACAACATTTGTTTTACGACTTTTCGAAATTCATCGAAAATTTTTTTGGAAAATTTGTTCATAATGGTTGGTACAACACGTGGTAAAAGGGATGTAAATGTTTACTGATACACCCTGTATGTGCGCATGTTCCATTTTGTTACGGTACGAGTACCTACGGCAAAAGTACAAGTATTCGGCTGTTGATGTAATTGGTTTTTTTTTTATGTAATGGGTGGAAAACGAGCAGACGGATCGCCTGATGGTAAGCGATTGCCGCCCATAGACATCCATCACACCAATGGAGTTACAGGTGCGCTGCCAACCTTTAAACCCCTTTTTCCCCCGGATTGGGCCGCCGGTACCCTCACTCACCCAGTGAAACACAGCACAGTGCTGCTTCACGCCGGTTTACTGTGAGGTTTTTGGGTTTTTTGGACCTTGGTTTCCACTATGTGGAAGAAACCTTTTACATTTTATTACTAATTTCACTTTGATTAAAATATTAAGGTAAATAAAAAAAAACAGACAGTGTCCATGGGCGGCGGCAATCGCTTACCATCAGGGGATCCGTCTGCTCGTCTGCCACCTATGACATAAAAGGACTGTTTTTGTCTTTAATAATGCTAAAAATAATCCTACACTGCTTCAACGTAGGAGTGAGTGACTGATGGCAAAACATGTGAGTAAGCACTTAGTTATATTTGGTATCAGGATCACGACGTAGGCGTTCAAAAGGTCAAACACAAATTATTCAACAAAATATACTGTAACTATTCTCATAATCATCATCATCAGCAGCAACCCACACTCATCCACAGCTGGACATAGGTCTCCCCTAATGCACGCCACTGCTCCCGATTTTCGGCCACTCTCATCCAGCCCACACCAGCCAGCCTTCGAATGTCATCATCCCCTTGTCACAGGGCGTCCAACACTGCGCTTACTGAGTCGCGGTCTCTACTCAAGGATTTTATGGCTCCAACGGCCACTAATTCTTATAATAGACAAAACTATTCTATTAATACACAAACAACCCAAAAGCGGGAATGCAAGTACTCATACGTACTCGTAATAAAGATATATTTTTCAATTGAGTCATTTATAGTCAATTGTTCCGTAAACAATGGATCATACGGCAATGATACAAAGCTCACTTGGAAATCTCCAACTAATTTGAACATTAAAACCGTAGGGCTGCCAAGAAAAAAATCTGTATATTTTTGGAAATTTTCTGCCTCAAATTTATCTGATGTCATGGTTTCAAATGATAACATTTTTGAGATGTTTTTTTTTTATGTGAACGCAGCGAAGCACAGCTCTGACGCTGTTTCATGCCAGTTTTCTTTCAAATTTTATTTTCAATCAAGTTTTGAACAATCTTACTGATTTTCAGCTCGACAGGAATTTACATAAATTCCTAAGTAAGATGAGACATTCCAAGCTACATAGCTTGGAATGTCTCATCTTCTTTTTATAAATGTTTGTTAACTTAAACCAAGTTATAAAGCAGTTTTCATTCTTTTTTCGAAACATTTTTTCTAACTTTAGCTAACAAAGTTATGTTAAAAAAATGTTTATGAATAAAACCCTAAATTGACCGGAATATTAAGTTAATGCATAGGCATTAAAACACCATACTAAAGTTGAAGCGGATAAAACCGAGAACAAGAAATTCGCCGCACTTGCCACTTTTTTAAAATACATATCTCTATAAAATAATGACACATTTCTCTGGAACCAAACTAACGTTTTCCTTGTAAGTACTATAGAAACCATAAACACGCAGACCTCGCACAAAGATCTGTTTCATCAACAAACATTTGTGTAGGTGAAAAAATCGGATCCAACCCTGACGTCTCAAACGCAACTTCCAAAATTCACCGCTTAATAAAGCGAATGGCATCGCAAAAACAAACTTCTAAATATCTAAACTGCTTATCAAGTCGACCAATTAACATTTTAAAGAGACTAGGGAGAACTGCGGCCTGTCTTGAGGTAGGGTTGGCGGTGATGTCTTATTATAGGGACAGGATCGGTATATTAACAACTAGTGACCCGCCGTCACTTCGATTCGGGACATTAGTTCCACATTATATCAATAGTCAGGAGCTGATCAAATCACGCAATCGGTTCTTGTTTTCGGATTACCTATAAGCGTTGCCGCTGTCTGTAGAATTTACTTCTTTGAAATATTATTGATAAGGATCGGTTGAATAAAATAAAAAAGCAGTGCATCATACAATTCACACCCACTTAGGATTTATTTTACTTCTTTTCTCTTGATTGCCGATAAATAAAATAGATATCAGTTATTGACTGTAAGTATAATTTAATTAAGTTCATGCAATATGTAACTAGCACTAAGCTGTTATTTTTTAATAAAATAAAATATTATTGGAAATAGATAAATGTCAGAAATCATATTATCTGTTGAAGAATCGACTACTTTGATATCTAAAGTAATGAAATAAAAATACATTTATTTGCACAATTTTAGGTTGCAGGTACATTGGTCTTAAATGTTTAATTAGTCCCACTAAAATATTGCTAATTACCTAGCATGCAAATCTTAACAATAAGTTTTAAGTAGGTAATAAAAGTTTTTCAATATTTAAGAAATCTCTTAAATATCATTTATAAATTACATACGCTAAAATAACCGTTCAAAAGGATTTATAGTTGATTATTCCAATGATGTAAGTGGTGTCAGAACGATCCCCTACAGAACTTGTATGAAAAATGTATAGGCAACAAATTGCATTTCCAACTAACGCTACACTAACCAACTGGGACAAGCTACAAATTAATCATGTCCCGGTATATTACGCGCCGGACAGCCCTATCCGAAGCAGTTTGGGAACATTGTGAATTATTAAAACTTCATTAGACGTTGTAGATTGCAAACCGAAATTCAACGTTCTTACTTGGTCGGTCGCTTAGTAATAACTTAATGGACGCCAAAGTTTTGTTTGTAAATCTAAGCTTAGGTGAATTTCGTTTTCATAAATAAGTTTTAAAATAACTGTTATTATTTCTTTAGGTTATAATAATAATTGTCCAATTTTCTTTTATTTTCATTTATTTATTATCAAATAACATTACAAATTATACATGTACAATAATAAGACAGCACATTAAACCACAGAGGTTTGTCGTGTGCTATCGTGAGCTATGCTTTATACAAACTTATATTCAATACTCGAATCATTTATTTAAAACCATATTTTGGGAATTAAAAGTGCCATTCGAGCGATACTAATAAACAAGTGTACAATATTTTATACAACTGTACTAGCAATTGCTAAGACAGTATTCCCTTAGCTTAAGTTTAAAATTGGTAGGTGTCAAACTGTCCCGCAGATCCAATTAAATTCATACTAAGGCCCAATTCGAACATTCTACGACCGTGAGAGAGCCATGCTTCGCTCCACGCTCCACAAAATCGGGCGGTTTCGTTTTATTTTATATAAAACGATAACAAAATCGAAATATCTTTATTCAATTTAAGACCATACAGAATATTTATGCAATTTACGCTTACAATGTGCCGATTAAGGAGGCTCAGAGTCACCCAGAGAGCAAAGGCAAATTGATAAAATACATCTTTCGCGTTTGTGCACGGACCTAACATTTGTGCATGGTTATTTAATAAGAGGTTGCCAAGAGGTTGTAACCCCGAAATTGTTTAAAATAGATCCGGTTTAGTAGCTAAAAAATAAAATCAATTGGCGTCGCTAGTGTGCCCTACCCATCACCTTGAACCCCTTTCCCCCGGATCGCGGCTCCGGTACACTCACTCACGCAGAAACACAGCACAAGTGCTGTTAAAAAACTAACTCTAAAAAACATTTGTAGATAATACAGTAAGTTATTCATGGCGTACCTACCTACCAAACATACTTTAAGAAAAGCTTACACAGTACCTACCCACGTCAAATTATACAAAAGGGCTTTCTTGATGGCCATTGATATTTTAACAAGTGACCTGTTATTTAAATTTGATGAAGGTAGGTAGCCCTATCAAAACAACCCTGGTTCTAATGATACCCGAAATTGACTCCATCTTTCAGGTAAAGTAATTTACAGATAAAACAGACTGCCTTAGAAATAATATCAGATTAAATTAATAAACCCTTCAAACGTAAGATATGTAATTTGTAGGAATGATGGCGTCACTGTCGCTTACTCTGTCATGATGTTGTGTTTCGTTCTTTTTTTTTCATTTTCTCTTGGTTGTGAGCGTATTTTGTTTTTTATAATTCCCTCTGTCTTTTGCGTGTGTTTAAAAAAAAGCTCGAATTTATCATGTACTTAAGTACCAATATAATTGTATATCTGACACATAGTCGACACATCTTCCACTGAAAACCAGCGTTAGCGGCTCCTACTCTAGTCGCTAACACATGCTGAGTGGATACCATTTTGGGCACATATACTTGTACACCTGTATTGATTTGCCTACTGTAAAATGTTGTGTTATTTGAATGTACTTGTAATTTTTAATTGTGTCCAAATAAATATTTTTTCTTTCTTTCTTTCTATCTTTCAATATATATTATACTAGCTGTGCGGATAAAGAATGGGATCAAATGGCGGCGCATCTATTCACTTCTCGCTCGCACACTATTTGCGTCTATAATCGCAAGTGTAGAGTGCGAGTGTATGTACATATGGGTTCGATCCCCGCACAGTACAAACATTTGTGTGCATGAACATGTTTGTTTGTATTGGTCTGGGTGTTTGCTATGTATTATAAGTATGTATTTACAAAAGAAAAGTATTATATGTCTATATTTGTAATCCCACTGTTGATTCTGATATCCGTAACACTGGCGCTTGAGCTACCTAAGTCGGAGTCAGATCAATGTATGTGATGTTGTAGTAATATTTATTTATTATTATAGCTATTAATTTACCTATACACTCACTCGACTTGGTTGGTCCCACCAGAATACCAGCGCTGCTGCGGCACCGCAGATAGTGCCGTAGCAGCCAATGCTGGACCTGATTGACCACACACAACCACACCATCTCTTCTTATATCGCCTCTTCTCTTTGTATCTGTATCGTGTCGTGTTATGCCTATTGTAAATATTTACTTTTTCTTTGTTGTGATGGTCAATAAATCTATTTTCTTTCTTTTTTTCTTCTTCCTAATTTCAAAAAATCTATTTGTATAATATCAATAAGACTCTTTTAAGGCGATATTTTGACCGATACTAGCGCTGCCAAGTGATTTACTCATATATTGACTGTGGCGAACAGGAGATTTGTTTAAAAAGTGAGCAACAAATTCTTTAAGGAATTGATTTACAATTTTTTGAGACAAATTTATGCAATTTATGTTCGCAGGATATATTACAGTGCTCAAGTATATTCGCAAAAACACCTCTATGCCATTATCCTCATAATCCGATATGTGTCACGACCGGAGAAGCGGGCGCAGGACCAACGGCTTCATGTACTTTCCGAGGCACCGGGGCATAATACCGCCAACTTATAGACGCTGGACTGACACTAAAAATTTTCTTGTCTAAACCATGAACTAATTAGTCTATGTCGAAACATAGGTAGGTTTTAGCTGTCGCTTCAAAGTGCGACCCACTGCCCACTGCGCCATTGAGGCAGTCAAGAATGAGAATAATTCTCGCAACACAACATCTCATACATTGACCTGATTCCGTACTAAGTAGCGTAAGCACTTGTGTTACAGATATCAGACAACAGAGGAACACAAATATATACTTAAATACATATATTACACCCAGACACTGACCAACACAATCACTCGAGGACGATATCGAAATACAGTCTTGCGACGAACTGGGCGGCGTCTCGTACACCACTTCTTCTTTCGGTACCGGCGCACGTCAATTCGCATTTATTGACATGAAGGCATTTATAAATAAACTTTTACTTCTTTGAATATTGATTCAAATCCTAAATAAAGTTTATGAAATTATGAAATTATTAAAAGAATATTAATAATCCGACAAGTCATAATCACAGTATAATAAAAATAATGGGTGGAACTCCCTGCCGAGGTCTGTTATCCGTGACCGTTTTAATCTGGATATCTTTAAGGCAAGAGTGAACAGGCATCTTTTAGGCAAACGCGTATCATCCTAGACCTCATCGTCGCTTTCCATCAGGTGCGATTGTGGTCAAGCGTTAGCCTATTGACAAAAAAAAATATTGTTTTGAACGTCAGTGATGTTTACATGTGCGGCTTTTGCTTGTCGTAGATATGGCGTTTTTTAATCTAAAAGAAGCCCTCAAAATAGACCGAGCATTCGGAAAAATATCGGTCAATTGTAAATTGACGTGTCTGTCTTAAACACTTGACATTGGCGGAATCACACGCGCGGCGCGTAACGTTTCGCGGGATAAGACCATAAGTACAAAAAAGAATATGATAAAAATATTAATATTTATAATCAACCCGTAACGTTAATCTGTATTATTAGTTTTAAAATAAGTTATTCTTTTAACGATATTTCTACAAATGATAATATGTTTGTTGATTGCAGACCCTATATTTCTTGAGAAAAAAATATTGTTTCCATTAGTATAATGGCCTTGAGAAGTTTCTCGGGTATTCGAAAAATTACGGTGTGTGATCAAATATCGTATTGACAAAGGTATTTCAATCTTACCTAAATCAGCTTCACCTTTGTGGTTAAGTAATCAGTAAATCAAACAATCCTTATTAATAAGGTCCAAGGGAAACGGAATCGTTAAGCCCGTCGGTCCCACATCATCTGTCAATAGTAAAAGCTTTGCTGTGTTGTGGAGCTGGGGAAATAATTTAATTTCTAAGAGGTCGAGAGGCCATTACGTCCGTACGTAAACCTCTAGCGATTATTATCGGTCATTATTTACGTTGATAACTTCAAAGGTTTTCCTGATCATCATCATTATCGTCATTTCAGCCAATAGACGTCCACTGCTGGACATAGGCTTCCCCCAATGTTCTTCACACAGATTGGTCCTGTGCCGCCCGCATCCAATGAATTCCCGCGATGTTCATCAGATCGTCGGTCACTCGATAATGTTGCTTAATACTTTGTTACTAAAACCAAGTTGTATTTTGATGACCAAAGAGAGTGTTATTTTATTATAATATAGGGAGCACGCATGTCACCTGATAGCAAGTGATCACCGCCAGAATCATTTCACTTAGTTAATTTTTCCTTATCATGGAAAAAATAGTTAAGCGTTTTTCGTTAGATGGCGCTTGTAAAAAGCAGATGGAGCTTGTAAAAAACAATCAATAATATCATCAATCTGCTTGATTGCTTTCCATCATAGTGACATGCATAAAGAAATGCATAGTGACAGATGTCACTTTTTATGTCATTTTTACATCGCGCTAGTAAAACATGTTTCCGAAACCATTCCCAAATTATTAGTAATTGAAAATTAGTACGGGAAGTAAACCCTACGATTTCTGATATTTTGTTTGTCCCTCTTTCGGACTGATTCTCGAAGGTGGACGTTCTACATTGCTGCCGTTGAGTATTGGTCGTTTTCCTCTAGATGGCGCTAGCACAAATGATGTCTGTATCTCAGTATATATATAAGTTATTCTATGATCACCGCCGCTCATGGTCATCAGCACCCCCAGAACCACACCTCAGATACGCGACGAAATCTATGAAAACGACTGTGTTCTATACCTTTGATAAAATCTAAATTCATAACCTTCACGTGGACTTGTAACATTGGAATGTATTATTTTTAAAACATTTTCAAGTAGGTATGTTTTTATAATTAAAAGATGCATAAAATATTAAATCTCTGAACTTTAAGTGTATACACGTGCACGTAAAATTAGAAAAGTCAAACAAAATATTTTGTAGACGCCAGAAATATTAAAAATAAAAAGTTAAATTTGCCACAAGATTCTTTTACTGTTCCTTGGCACAGTTTCGTCCCATTCATTTGTTCGAAAATGGTTTCGTGCATTCCTTATATTCAACTAGTTTGCTTGTAAAACTTACAGCAAATAAAATGCTTAATGGCGCATTTTATTTGACTTGAAGAAAAATGAATGACCTTTTATTTCGTTAGCAAACTTTCAGATGGGTGGTTGAGTTTATACTTTTAGAAAATATATGCTGCTGGTAACTAGTACAGTTAACAACAGAAGTAGCTCTACATATTTCACAGTTTATGGCTCTAACTCCCACGAGTTTAAGAGCGTATATGCGTGGGCGCCGTAGCCATATTGATATTAGGTAAAAAATACTACCGACATTATAATAATCACCCACACTCTTACCGTGGTGTCGCCGTGTGGTCCCCGGCAGAGTAGAATAGGCCACCCTCCCTCTTACCGAGGTGTCGTAAAAGGTGACTAAGGTAAAGCTGCTGGCATGATCGTCAGCGCCCAGAGAAGGAAAACTCTGCATTTATATCAAAACCCTCGCCAACCCGTCTGCCAAGCGTGGTGAGTATGGCAATTACCCTTCATGTGTTTGAGGGAGATCCGTGTCCCAGCAGTGGGGACTTAAATGGGCTGATGATGAATAACAGGGAGAAAACAGTTGAGTACTTTTGTATGGTAGAACGGCCCTACTATATCGTCTTAATTTACATATGTCTATGTAAACATACAATTTTGAAGGGAGGCACGTACGATTTTAACGTTACGATTCTAAATTACCGTTAATCGCTACGTACTAATACGCATGTCAATCATGTCGTAACATCGCTGTGGAGTTGTCATCGCTTTTTAACCAAATCCTGAATGTTAAATATACTTAATTAGTATCTGCTTAAACTGAAACTAAATACGTACATCAGCGAAACAAATTAACTCGGCCAAAGTATTTTTTCTGTGTCAAACACTTTTGGCCCAGTGATTCATTACTCGCCACATAGCGAAACAGTAAGTACACTATATTATAGTATATTTAAAACAAAAACACGCTCAGATAATTCAAGAGCTGAACATAATACAAACAGACTAAATTAAATCGCTCATTCATTACATTAAAGCTTGCCCAAGCAACTATTTTGACAGACTGTCCTGGTCACCGGAGAGCTAGGAGAGCAGACCCCAAATAATGAGAAAAGGCTAGGAGATAGAAGAAGAAGATTAAATTGAGAAACAAAAACCGGCCAAGTGCGAGTCGGGCTCGCGCACAAAGGGTTCCGTAGCAGCAAAGTCCAAAATTACAGTTAAATCAACCTATCTCAAAAACTATAAGAGATACTTTGATCAAACCAAAAATCGTTGAAAGAGTTAATTAGCATGCATCACCTCTATTTTTTTTAGAATTTTATACCCCGTAGTTATAAAAATAGAGGGGGGGGACATTCTTTTTATGACTTTGAGAGCTGATATCTCAAAAACCGTTCACTTTAAGAAAAATGTTTTTTAGAAAACTTTATATCATTTTAAAAGACCTTTCCATTGATACCCCACACGGGTATGTACATCGAAAAAAAAAATTTCATCCCTCAGTTACATGTATGGGGGGCCCCACCCCCAATTCTTTTTTTTACTATTTAGTGTCATATTTTTGTAGCGGTTCATACAACACATATTCCCATCAAATTTCATCACTGTAGTACTTATAGTTTCCGAGTAAATCGGCTGTGACAGACGGACAGACGGACAGACGGACAGACGGACATGACGAAACTATAAGGGTTCCGTTTTTGCCATTTTGGCTACGGAACCCTAAAAACGAAGATCGGAATAGAGGTGATTTGGCAGATAACTAAGATCATAGTTATAGCTCATCGAATTAGTAAGCTGAAGTGATAGTGGCCTGATCATATCAGCTGTAGGACCTACAAACGTTGGGGTAATTGATCTGGTGTGGAGACTGCGATGCGGTAAACGTTGTGTAGGGCCAAATAGAGTGCCGAATCGTGCGTAATGGCAGGCAGTAGATACATTTAAGTTGTAAAAGATCAATCAAAATGGTAAACATTTGGTAAGGACCAAGTCCAGCAGTAGACTGCAATAGGTGGATGATGATGTCTTTAATAATAATAATAATTCTCACAACATCTCATAGGTTGACCTTATTCCGTACTAAGTAGCTTAAGCACTTGTGTTACAGATATCAGACAACAGAGGAACACAAATATATACTTAAAATACATATATTACACCCAGACACTGAACAAACACAAGTGTTCATCGCACGAATGTTTGTCCAGGGTGGGGATCCGGTCAGTCAGACCGTCCGCTAACTAAAAGCGCTTGGCTTAGCGACATTTTAGTAAGCGGACGGCAGCGGTACTACCCCGATACACGAGGTACCTATGCACGTCCTCTGCCAAAGCGATGCCCTCGGGCATTCTAGAAGCGGTACCCTAGGCCATACCATGGCTCTCAAGGCTATCATACGGCTTATGTCAGCCATGGGCCTGGGAAATGATCTCTAATTGGGAACGGAGATCACAATAGATCAAATATGGTCGCACTGACCATTCATCAATGAACCGGGATGGATGATGCTCTTTGGAGGCCTACATTTAGCAGTGGACGGTTATTGGTTGGTAGGTGTGGACCTATGTTCTTCGTAGAAATGACAAACATTTTTTTCGTGCCATGACAGTTTCAATACTATTTTGTTTTAAACTTTCATGATCACTAACATGTCAATAGTTATTTACGGGATTTGTACCATGTACCTTATTTTGGAGATTCCGATATTTCGGCACTGTTGCAAGCGCCATGGTCACGGAGTTAATTCGCAATCAAAAACTCTAAAATAAGGTACATGGTAGAAATCCCGTAAATAACTATTGTATTTTCAATACTATCCCAAACCCATTTCTTTCAAAATATACAACAGTTTGAAAACAAAAATTGGGTTAATATGCTATTCGGATAACCTCATTTTTGCAAAGCCCTAGAATGGGATAAAATTATTTTAAACTTACTTACTGAACTCATGAACTTTTTAGCTCAAACTCTTTTAGTACTAGTCATTGTAATAAAATTATAACAGTGAGTCTGCAGTAAAGTAAGTTTATAATGAAATGTGAACACGATGACAAATGAATTCCCTCATAGAGTTCCGTAGAATTTATTTTTAATTTTAATCCAAACAAAAACGAAAGAGTGTCAGAATTTCCACTAACAGAGACATGCAGCGACACATTAGTATGTACAACGGAAAATATAACCAAAAGTTTACCATTACCGTGGAAGAACCACGTTTCAGCATGAATGAAGAAGCTCGATCGGAGTGATACCACTGTCTCGCAGAAAACAGGCGCCTTTGCAAAATGTGAGAGGGTGCCAGAAGCACAATTTGAGGGAAGTGAGAAATTTAAAGTTGGCAGCGCACTTGTTTAGTCCTTCTGTCTCGAATCAATCTTGTTTGTCTTGGTAGTCATTTTTTCATTTAATGTGATGGCAGAGGAGGAGACGAATTATTTGATGGTAAGCTATTGCCGCTGCCCATGAACTTCCGCAACATAAGTAGAGTTACTAGGTCCGCTGCCAACCTTTTCCCTTCCTCTTGAATGGGGCCTCTGGAACTCTCATAGGCTTTGGCCTTGCTTCACTAGGACACTTCACTTCTGTAAGATATTCTACTGTGTAGAGTGTAATATGTATAAATATCTACACTCAAAATACTATATTCATAAAACCAGTGATAAACCTAATTTAAAAGTCAACCCTATTCTTGTTTATACACGTACAAAGCATACTTACGAAGTTATTTTTACTTCAAGAACCCTTCCCAAAATTTTGCCCCGAGTGCCACGACTAACCCTAATGTTTTGCATCACTTGCGGTACCCTAAAAATACACTCCAGTGGCCTTGTCGCGAATCGGCACACTGACATGAAAATGTTTCATCGGACTTTGCAAACGGCCGAGCTTTCAAGAACTTTACGCTACGTTCCGTTTGAAATTCACACGTGCTTGTTTTTATTCCTTTTTCCCGCTTCATCTGTTTTCCGGAATGACATTGATTGAAAAATGTATAGTCAAGTTGATGTTTGTATGTTAAATTGTGATTCTCTAAAATACTCGTATGTATTTCATCTACTAGGTTAGTAGGTACATAAAATAAAATAAATAAAAAAAAATCTTAATTTACCAAAAAAGTTTACAACAGCTTACAGTAATACATTGACTCCCACACTAGGCGGAGCCTGTCTCGAGGAAATCATATCAGATTGATTTACCAGGTGTGTGGCTTATTACTATAGCAAGTTTTAGAAAATATTATAATTAAAGGGAATCAGTACACTTACATTAAATATAGTTTGGTACACAATGAGAAGTCTTAGTTATACAACTTAAGTGTGTGTGTGTGTGTGTGTGTGTGTGTGTAGGTGTGTGTGAGAGTGTGTGTGTTATTTAAAATCTATTTTACTAACCCTCGACCGTGGTAGAGCCACACTTCGGCATGAATGGGCCTGCTCGACCGGAGTGATACCACGGACTCTCAGAAGACTGGCGTGAAGCAGCACTGTGCTGTGTTTCACTACGTGAGTGATGGTACTGGTGGCCAATTCCGGGGCAAGAGGGGGGTTATAAGCTTGGCAGCGCACTTGTGACTCCAATGGTGTCGCGGGTGTCCATGGGCGGCGGCAATTGCTTACCATCAGGTGATCCGTCTGCTTGTGTGCTACCTATCACATAAAAAGAATTAAATATTTTCACTTTCAGCTTGAAACATAAAATATTTTTAAGTTGGCGCATTAGTCCTGCAGTAATTTAACATTTACCTAAAGGGACGTACCTGCCTACTTAATAATTAGATGTAAGTTGTTTACGTATAATTTTTCGAATGACATCAATTTTTAGGGTATTTAATAGGAATACAATTGTATTTTAGTATCTTTTAAAATTTATAATATTGTGTGTACTAATTGCCAGATTCTAACGACTAGTCATTGACCTAAAATAATAGAAAGTCTGCTTTTAGATAGATCATAAAATTGTACGCTGGTTTAATAAATATGTAGGTACGTATTAAGATTGCTAAGCTCTGTTAATTTACTGTCTAAATCAGACAGACGATGTTAAAAATGGAGGCCTATTTTTACTGCTCCGCCATCAAAGATTGCAAGATATAATTACGTTTTAGTTTGAGCTCTGGCTTTGAGCGCAACTTAACTCAATCGAAGACGCGTCGGGCGTTGACAACGTACGATGACCTATTTCGTATCTATTTCTGAATGGATATATCGGACGGTGGCTGCGCCAGCGGTGTTTCTTTTGCCTTAAAAACGCAGGTGACGGTTAAAATTAGCGGGAATCCGGCCATTAGTGGTTAATTAATGAACGTCGGTGAAAAGGAGAGCGGAAGGAGTTTCAATTTAGTTTTATTAAAAAGTACTATTTCTGTGTTTTTGCTATCACCAACTAAACTGGATGCACATCAATGGAACAACCATGGATTGTGCACTTTGACAGCTTCTTTAATTTGGTGGCCTTGGTCAGCCTGGTCCGAACAATGTGATCTTGGGGTTAATTTTGATGAGATTATATTAAATATTGGTATGAAACTATACTGAATATTAATGGTATTTTATGCTCAAAAAATTATTCACTATCAAGTTTTACATTATGAATATTACTCTTAATGAATATTTCATTAAGAGCGCTTGAGCAATCTGGTAGCGTTGCCATTTAACTTTTACTGATTATTATCAACTTATCAGGTTTGGAAAATGGTAGTTGGACCCTTGCACGATCACTCCAGAGTATCAGCCAACAGAAACAGATAGCGGGAGATCGTGACGTGATACATCAGCCGCGCCAGAAAATATTAGCCCGATCTCCCTGTGCGAGGGTGATGAGGGAAAGTAGTTTGCATTATAGTAAAACTTTTTTTGCCTAAAATCATTGGTCACCGTCAATTATTATTTTCCTAAATTAGTAATTTTACTAATATAGCAATTTTACTAAATTAGTAATTTTACTAATTAAGTAAACACCCGAAAGCACACTCCATGGTGGGTCTTAAAAAACCGAACCGTATCCTATGTATAGCCATCATCATTACAACGCAACCTGACATCTTCAAAACGAACGAATGACATAAAACGAGTTTTATTTGTTTACCAAAGACTCGAAGTAAGCGCCGGAACGCGACATCCGAAAAGGCACGGTTCGCTCGGCGATACCGAGCAAATATTATCCTTACATACGCGGCGCGGGCTATGTAAATTGTCGGCATTCGCGTGAATTTAATCGATACTTGGTTAGTTCTAGATTTTTACGTCTATTACGAATAAAATCGTATAAACGGACGAAATGATATATTTGGTTACATTAAATCTGAATTGAAATTGAAACGAATTTATTCTTAGAAAAGTTCTATTTATCAATAATAGTAATATTATGTTGTTACATTAAATCTGGATTGATGATCAAACGAACTTATTCTATGAAAAGTTTGCTTTCTCAATAATCTAAAATAATCTAAAATCTAGACAATATTTTGATGGATAGGTACTTACCAAAGATATAAGATTAAGAATTAGAAAGCATTTATTCAGTGTTACAAAACATACAAAAGATGGTACAATCAAGTAATAATTAAGAATAGGTAACGCTGTAAAGGTCTCCTCTCAGCATAATAGTCAAGGTGTCTGGCAGACACCTCGACGCTGGTCTTCCGAGGATACCAGTAAAAGCAGCGATTGTTATTGCATGCGCCAACGCCGACAAGTCCATTATTAGGATTTATTAAATAAATAAATATGCTATAACATAATTACATACATGAATACGATATTATTATAACACGAAATAAAACAAATTAAATTATTGGCTCAAGATCTTTTTGGTAATTCAAAGTAGGTAGGTAGGTAGAAGACTTAGCACAGATAATCGGCTATTTAGACTTTTGAAAATTTAATCTGTTCTAATATTCAAAATCTCTTCTTTTTAATCTTAATGTGCTATTCTCAGACTGATTTTTGACTGACCGGATGGCGCTATTGGTAGTGACCCTGCCTCTTACGCCAAAGGTCGTGGGTTCGATCCCCACCCTGGACAAACATTTGTGCGATGATCACTTGTGTTTGTTCGGTGTCTGGGTATAATAATGTATTTAAGTATATATTTGTGTTCCTCTATTGTCTGATATCTGTAACACAAGTGATTAAGCTACTTAGTACGGAATCAGGTCAACGTATAAGATGTTGTGAGAATTATTCCCGGTTGCGTCCAAAGCTGTTGCTCTGGAGTTCGGGGTTGCTCTGGAGCTTAGATCATGATTCAGGATTGGAGGAGTCTGGTAATTTACAATCGCAAACATTAACAGGGATATTCAAAATCTTTTACGCTTACTAAAACATTAGAATTATAAGTAGGTACTTTAGGATTTGGAGTTCTTACAACTTATAATGACAATCGAAAAGTTAGAGTACTAATTTACTTTTTTAACATGAAGATTATCTCCTTATCCTAATTATTAATCGCTAGTTTGTGTACTCGTAATTTGAATATAACACCTAAAATCAATGAAAATAGTTCTTTAGATTTTCGCGTTGCATTAAAACTATGGTTTCATTTTTATGTGATAGGTGGCAGACGAGCAGATGGATCACTTGATGGTGAGTGATTGCCGTCGCCGATGAACACCCGCGACACGAGTCACAAGTGCGCACCCCCCTTTCCTCTTGGCCCTCGGTACCCTCACTCACGCTGCGAAACAGGAGGTCTACTACGCCAAACGATATCGATTTATTCGTAACGATACGACAGTTGTTCGAAATATTCGCTAATACCCTACTATAAGAAATGTTCGTAATTTGTATCGATTATCGTAAGTATAGACAATTTACTTTCGTTTTATTCCAATGTTCGTGAACGAATGATTGTAAAATTTTAAAAACAATTGGCTGTTTGGCTTATTATTCTTCAGTGTGTACCATAAATGCCTGAAAAAAAATAATGTCACAAATCTTATTTGTATAAAAAGTGTGTGTTTTTAAAAGTTTTATAACACAGACAGAAAGTTTTATAATACTTTTAATTAGTTACAAATACAAACAATAGTGTTCTTTGCTAAAAGTTTTATTTGGAAAATTAGTAAACTTGTGAGTATCAACCAGTGAACTAACAATTGCGTGTATTTACCGTATTTATTTATCTGGGTGTTATTTTCTGATCGATCATTGACAAACATGGTTTTAATGTTTTAGAATTATGTCGAGCGGCAGTGGTGGTTATATTCTTTGATTTATGTAAATCAAATCCAATCGTCATGTCACCACAACCGAAATCAATTTAACAGTGGTAAAGGAAGATACTAGTCCGGAGAAGAAAATATGGGTCATTAAATTCAAAATCACAACGAAACGATACTCTTCACGATAACATCAGAGACGTCGTAGCAATGTTCGTCGATTTGACGTTGGTGAAGCTGTCAAATTCAATTATTCGTATCGATAAAAGCTGTGTTATAGTAGGGTTTTTGTAAGAACTGTCAAAGTAATATCGTTCGTAGATTCGTATAAACGACAGTCGATACGATGTTACTTATAGTAGGCCTCGACACGATTATTGGCACGATATATCGTTTATCGTTTGGCGTAGTAGACCCCCAGAGCACAGTGCTGCTTCACGCTTCTGTGAGGTTTTCTGTGAGGCCATGGTAAGTATTTCTCCGGTCGAGCCAGCAGATTCATGACGAAGCGAACTCTTCCACGGTCACGGTTATTAATCACCGGAATTAATGCGGCGTAATTTTTAAGTACATGATTAAATGTCACTATTTGTTGTTTGACGTGAAATTACACCGCGTTGTTTCCCGTGATGATTAACCATAGTTATCAATGAATAACGCCCCGTTAGTCTAATGGTTTAAGTACCGGGCCGTGATCTCGGGGGGTCGAGCGAAAAGTATGTTTAGAATTTTTCGAACAAAGCTCGGGTTAGTGATCACCAACCCGCATTTGGCAAGCGTGGTGATTAAGCCTAATCCCGTAATAGTAGCGATGACTTGATTTCTATGATGGAGGCCTTTGCCCTGCAGCGGGACAGTATTATAGGGTGATACTTTTTTTTATTGCTTAAAATAGGCAGACGAGCCTGCGGTCCATCTGATGGTAAGACATCAACAATGCCGGAGCTAAGTCATGCCGCCTACCGTGAAAAAAGTAAGAAGTATACTTTACTTTACTTATCAATAAAATAATGATTGATTGCAAAAGTCACATATCATACCTACAGACCCGGTTCGTATGTAAATCCTCAAAGTAAACGAGAATTTTGCACGAGGCTACGTTTTTACGACGCGTTACTTTTACTACCGCCGACTAGTTTGATTTATGTCTTTGTTACGGCAGAAAATTAAGCGCTAACTGCCGACATAGTTGTAGTTTTAATCACAAAAAGTCACACCATTTGGCACTTTATTAAAATATGAATGATTTGACAGCATTTGTTAGTGAATCATGGTTCAAAGTGGCCTGCTAATAATCAGTAAATAGAAAACTTAACATTAAATTTTTTTACTAGCTTTTTGATTTTTTTATGTGGTAGGTGGCAGATGAGAAGACGCCTATAGACACCAGACACCAGTAGAGTCACAAGTGCATTGTCTTTGAGATCAATAGTTGGATCTCAAAGATTGTCAACCTTTAAACCCCTCTTTCCCCCGGATTGGGCCTCCGGTACCCTCACTCACGCATCGAAACACAGCACAGTGCTACTTCACGTCGGTTTTCTGTGAGGCTCTGGTATTACTCCGATCGAGCCGGCCCATTCATGCCGAAGCGTGGCTCTCCCACGGTTATACGAGTAGATATTCATTGCATTTTATGGTAACATGTTGCATATGTAACAAATGTGGGAGAGCCACGCTTAGGCATGAATGGGCCGGCTCGACCGTAGTGATACCACTGCCTGACAGAAGACCGGCGTGAAGCAGCGCCTGCGCTGTGTTTCGCCGTGTGAGTGAGGTTACCAGAGGCCCAATGGGGGGGAAGGGGAAAAGGTTGGCAGCGCACTTGTGACTCCATTGGTGTTGCGGGTGTCCATGGGCAGCGGAATTGCTTACCATCAGGTGATCCGTCTGCTCGTCTGCCACCTCTCATATCTTATGCTGTGGTGATACCTATATATGACATCATTAGCTAAAATAGATTATGAATTCAAACTCAAAAGATCATAACTTGAGCCAAAAGGATGCCTCGCACTCGTTTCGCCCCAGTACGAGCATCAAAGAAATTCACTTTGACGTTTATTCGAATAATACTTTCGACGTCTTGCTTTCACGAGTCACGACCCACGTAGAAGGTACACACTTTTATTACAACTAGCGCCACCTGGAGTTTTTAGTTCTGTTCATTTCGGCAAATTGCTCTATCCACTCTCAGACAAGTTCGATAAACTTTGAACTTGGGGATTTCCGATTAATTATTACGATAAAGCACGTGAATTTGACATCTAAAACGAATGTAGAGATGATAGCAATAAGTTTTAACAAAGGTGATGTTACTAAAAACTTTTTAGTCCATCCTTTAAACGGAATCGCTTTTGTGATTTTAATGCAAGCATTGTATTTGGCTCATCTAATCGGCAGTTATGTTATTTCAATTATTAACTTTGTAAAAATTTGGAAAAAATGTGGGAGAGTCACGCTTAGGCATAAAAAGCGAAGAAGCAGCGCCTGCGCTCTGTTTCGCCGTGTGAGTGAGGTTACCGGAGGCCCAATGGGGGGAAGGGGAAAAGGTTGGCAGAGCACTTGTGACTCCACTGGTGTTGCGGGTGTCCATGGGCGGCGCAATTGCTTACCATCAGGTGATCCGTCTGCTCGTCTGCCACCTCTCATATAAAAAAAAATAACAATAAATAAATAATAAATATTTCACAACATCACATACATTGATCTGACTCCGAGATAGGTAGCTCAAGCACCTGTGTTACGGATATCAGAATCAACAGTGGGATTAAAAAAACATACATATAATACTTTTCTTTTGTAAATACATACTTATAATACATAGATAACACCCAGACCAATACAAACAGACATGTTCATGCACACAAATGTTTGTACTGTGCGGGGATCGAACCCGCAACCCTAGGACCAAAGGCAGCGTTCACTACCACTGTTCCAAACGGGTCATCAAAATGATTTTGTTTTTCAGTGCTTGCGGGCCATCTGATGGTAAACTGTAACCGCCGCTCATAGACATTAACAATGCCGGAGCACACATCTTTTTTACGTGATTGATGGCCAACTCCACTGGTTTCCTGGTTGTCTATGGGCGGTGCTAACCTTTAAACCTCCCTTTTCTCCCGGATTGGGGCTCCGGTAATGATAAAGTTGAAGAGGATGCAGATGACAGCAAATAACACACTTAAAAGTTTCATCTCGTGCAATATGTAAGATTTAGTTTCAGGACAGTAGTTCGATCTGCGAACAGATCCTCAGAGCACACCTTATGATAAAAGCTGTAAAGATTGCTAAGAGAAGCTAAATCTAGCCACAGAGCTAGAGAATCAACCGCTACCTACTGTTGCGTCAGTCACATCGCTAATTTATGACCCTTTATATTTTAAATTTATTTATGTAAAATTTCATTGCACAAAACGACACAATAGGCGAACATAATGCCCAGAGGCATTCTCCACCAATCAACCTTTGGGTCATGCAGAAAGGACAATGGTGCGGCGAGAAGAGGACATGTAATTATTACAATTTCCAAACAATAATGGCAACATAAACGTAATACTATTCTAATACAAATACGTTTATACGTTTATACCCATTCCTAACTATATAATAAATAATAAAATACTTTTAATTTATACGTATAATATACGCCGTGTGGTCCCGGCAGAGTAGAGTAAGCCACCATCACTCTTACCGAGGTGTCGTAAAAGGCGACTAAGGTAAAGCTGCTGGCATGATCATCAGCACCCAGAGAAGGAAAACTCTGCACTTATATCAAAACCCTCGCCAACCCGTCTGCCAAGCGTTGTGAGTATGGCAATTACCCCTCATGTGATTGAGGGAGGCTCGTGCCCCAGCAGTGGGGACTTAAATGGGCTGATGATGATACGTATAATAAAATAATACATAAAATGAATATGTATGTATATATATATATATATATATATATATATATATATATATATATATATATATATATATATATATATATAAAATATTTGTATATAAATATTACTGAAGATGACCATAAAACCAAGTAAAATGAAACCTTCCCAGCTCCAATACACCTGTTTATCTCCGAAAACACATGAAGCGACACCTAAATACGCATAAAAGCGGCTGGAAGCCGAAATTGATATATTCTTGAATCTAGTGATGCGGTTTTACTAAAATTTTTAGCGAGTGATATCGTTAAGAATAGTACAAGTGAAAATATGGTTGATGATAGTTCACTAAGAATAACCTTCCTCAATAGAAGAAAGGATACATTTCGGTTTTCTTTTATTCCATGCTCATTCATCATCATCATCATCATCAGCAACCCACACTCGTCCACTGCTGGACATAGGTCTCTCCTAATTCACGCCACTGCTCCCGATTTTCGGCCACTCTCATCCAGCCCACACCAGCCAGCCTTCGAATGTCATCATCCCATCTTGTCGCAGGATGTCCTACACTACGCTTACCGAGTCGCGGTTCTCCACTCAAGAACTTTACGGCTACAATGGCTGTCAGTTCTGCGGCTAATATGACCAGCCCACTTCAGTTTACTAATTCCATGTTCTTATACAGTTAAAAGTATCGATATTATTTAGTACCTATCGCTGAGTAAAAGCTCTTGGCAGCATTTTGATATTTATCGATTGACAATTTACGCCCGGCACGTTTTACTTCTCAATGGTTGACTGAAGAACGGAAGTGAACAAATATTTCCTATTCACTCGAGTTATTAAGTGAAATTAGACTCAGATCGCAGCACTAAAACATTTCCAGCGTTTGCTGCCATTCGCCCGGTACGTTTTACAGCTAAAGTCACTTTCAATTTTCGACGTGAAGCTCTTTATGGCTTGCTTCGCTCGTGACGGGCATAAAACCTCCAGAGAGATCCTCCACTTGTCTCCATCTATACAGAATCCACGGGAGATTTACTGATTCCTTAAATCTCCAACCAAACGGAGATCTACCTTATTTCTTGTGCCTCAAAGCATATATTCGCGTCAACAAAGAAGACAGATTTCTTAATCTGCGTCAGTTATATCAATTTTTTTATCTTACAGATGTTACCTTGTAAGATGTAAAAGTTACAGCTTATTTTATCACTCTTGCAAATAGGGCTAAGATGTTTTAAGTGCTCGTCTAATATAAAATGAAAAACTAATTTGAATAAGTACTTTGTACGGACACATTTTATTCCTTAACTTTTTGGATGCTAAAAAGTAAGGTAAAAATTTTGTGATACAGTACTTAAACATTTTTACAAAAAAAAAAAAATTTTTTTATTGCTTATAGTAGGTAGACGAGCTTGCGGCCCATTTCCTTCTAAGCCCTGTATAACTTTAGCAGTACCATTTTTTTTTCAATCCAGAAATTTTCTTCAGAATTATGAATAAATTAATAATAAATAAATAAAATTTATTGAAAAATCTTTGGAACATAAAACACTTATAATATATTTAAAACTATGGGAACAATTTTAAGTTAACTTTTAATATGGTTTCATTGGACATATTTACACCCAGTAGGGTTGGCCGTGTGGTCTCCGGCAGAGTAGAATAGGCCACCCTCACTCTTACCGAGGTGTTGTAAAAGGCGACTAAGGTAAAGCTGCTAGCATGATCATCAGCACCCAGAGAAGGAAAACTCTGCACTTATATCAAAACCCTCGCCAACCCGTCTGCCAAGCGTGGTGAGTATGGCAATTACTCCTCATGTGATTGAGGGAGGCCCGTGCCCCAGCAGTGGGGACTTAAATGGGCTGATGATGATGATGAGGGTTGTGATTTTCTTTAAATTTGACATTCAGTCTCCTTATTCAAATAAAAAAAAGACCTACGTCTCAGAGTTTATATGTGTTTCTTCTACCCTATTCGAAATATCCGCTGATAGAGGACTTTTTTTTAATGTACATAACGCCATTCATAATTTATGACAACGGATAAAAGCAATGATAGCTCAGTGGTCCTGGTCCCGCCTTCCATACACCCCCGTATGTGATTCGATACCGAACATGCACTTCTGGATTTTTCAAGTCTATGTGCGTATTTCTACTGTTAGCTTGGCGGTGAGGGGAAACCTGCACATTTTGTATAGTTTCTGAAACGTGTAAGTAAGTAAGTAAGTAATAATTTATATGAGTTCTTTATTGGCAACAGAACACAAATCAAACATGAGTGACATAAATACAAGTATGACAAATCCTGTAGCCAACATGGCCCAACCTCAGCATTTGCTGCAGTGGCCGAAGCCGCTGCAGCGCTGGTTTTCAGACAGAGCCTTGGGTGACGTACGTGCATATATATTGCAAAATAAAGATACAAGCCTAACATGCAAAAGAAAAAGGATCGGTTAAATACAATCATCATCATCAGCCCATTTAAGTCCCCACTGCTGGGGCACGGGCCTCCCTCAATCACATGAGGGGTAATTGCCATACTCACCACGCTTGGCAGACGGGTTGGCGAGGGTTTTGATATAAATGCAGAGTTTTCCTTCTCTGGGTGCTGATGATCTTGCCAGCAGCTTTACCTTAGTCGCCTTTTACGACACCTCGGTAAGAGTGAGGGTGGCCTATTCTACTCTGCTGAGGACCACGCGGCGAAATACAATACAGTACAAGATATGAAACTTATAACTCATTACTGCCAAATATGCGCCCCTCAGCATATTACCCTGGTCTTCCTGATCTGGCCGGCCAGGGCGCTGATTTTCAGCGGGACCCACTTTAGGGGTCGCGCACCCGCTCCAAACTGACAATATCAGAAGTAAGCAGACACGCAGCTCAATTTGTAGCATTTAATAGTACTAAGGAATGCATCGTGAAACGTGTAGTCATGATTCGGTTGGTTTGGTTCCCATGAAAAGGGTTGCGAAGATCACACTGCAGTCGCTTCATTGTAAGTACCAGACTCTCCGAATCCTGAATCATGGTCTAAACATACCGCGGGCTCCGACAGTTTTGGACACAACTGGGAATTACACGCTAAAATGAGGGGAGGAATTTAATGACAACTGCTATCACAAGTCTTTGCCTGAAGTATATACAAATGTTTGTGTCATCATCATTTCAGCCAATAGACGTCCACGGCTGGACATAGGCCTCCCCCAATGTTCTCCACACAGATCGGTCCTGTGCCGCCCGCATCCAATGGATTCCCGCGATCTTCACCAGATCGTCGGTCCACCTTGTGGGGGGCCTGCCAGGGCTGCGACTTCCTGAACGTGGCCTCTACTCGAGGACCTTTCCGCCCCAACGTATGTTTGTGTATTTGCTCAATACATTATAAGTTATGTTGTTGGGAAAATGAAATAAAGCCACTACACCAAAGTATATAACGTCCTGTATCAGGATTATCTACTTCATTTACTTTATTTATGTCATTGTTCCGCCGCCCAGCACTAAAGGAAATGATTGCGATGAATCATTGACCACGGCTCTGCAAACCTTTTATCCCTGGAATGTTGTCAATTTATCAACGCTGGCTTCGTAGATTGTATGAAGTCCAAACGTATTCACTCTTGGTAGAACTTTATTTACTACCCCCGCTGTAAACAGAACATTTTTTCATTTTAAACGGGTATTTAAGTAGGTTCTTCTCGTACTAGTATCACTGCGACCAGTTTGATGAAGCAATCAGGCGAAGAAATTGATGAATCCTTGCACGAGTTCTCCAGAGTATCAAATAACACAGGACGGTCTCACAGAAAATGAAGTAGCATTGTGCTGTGTTGCGCTGCGTAAGTGAGGCCGGAGTACTGGAGGACCAATCCTGGGTTAAGGGGGGTTCAAAGGTTAACAGCGACTCCACTGGTGTCGTGGGTGTCTATGAGTGGCGGCAATCGCTTACCATCAGGTGATCCGTCTGCTCGTCTGCCACCTATAACTTACTTACTTACTACGCCGGCTCAGCGATCCAAAGTGGGTCTTGGCCTCCGACGTCAAAGTTCGCCATTTTTTGCGGTCCTGTGCCAATTCCGCCCAATCGTGCACGTTGAGTGCTTTGAGGTCCTTGGCGACTTCGTCCCTCCAGCGGTATCTCTTACAGGACGTCGCCACATTGGTCTTTCCAGATAACATAACATAACCCTATAATATACCATGAAAAAAAGATGGCGGAACATCTAGATTCATGCTACATCAGCCACGCCTGAAAATACTAGCACATGATGACTATGACCACTGCGGCACAAGTGATATGAGAGAAGAAGAGTTTGATCTACTGGTATCGAAGCCGTCAATAAAATACATACTAAGCCTTAAGCCCATAGAATGAATGAAGTCCTCTAAGTAAATTACATCAATCATCATCATCATCATCATCAGCCCATTTAAGTCCCCACTGCTGGGGCACGGGCCTCCCTCAATCACATGAAGGGTAATTGCCATACTCACCACGCTTGGCAGACGGGTTGGCGAGGGTTTTGATATAAATGCAGAGTTTTCCATCTCTGGGTGCTGATGATCATGCAAGCAGCTTTACCTTAGTCGCCTTTTACGACACCTCGGTAAGAGTGAGGGTGAGGGTGAATTACATCAATGTAGTTAATTAAATCGCAAAATGAATAAAGTCCAAGTCCTTTGAGCAAGTCACATCAATTTTAGTCAACTATGATCATGTCTTGTGAGCTTGTCCCGTGTATGCTTGGTAATGATTGAGGATTTGATTAGTCCGGTAATGTGACTTCATCTTGATCCCATACAAAATGTTGTTAAAGACCATATTTACTACACCCAATATCTAGAGGGAAGTTAAACCTTTTCAAATAACCTTGTAAACCGCGGGAGAGCAACGCTTGTATTGAATGGGACGGCTCGATTGGAGTCATACCACATTTTTTATGAAATAGGGGCAGACGAGCCGATTGACCGTGAGAGAGCCGCGCTTTGGCATGAATGGGCCGGTTCGACCGGAGTGATACCACGGCCTTAGAAAACCGGTGTGAAAGCAGCACTGTGCTGTGTTTCGCTGCGTGAGTGAGGGTACCGGAGGCCCGATCCGGGGCAAAGGGGGGTTTTAAGGTTGGCAGCGCACGTGTGACTCCACTGGTGTCGCGGATGTCTATGGGCGGCGGCAATTGCTTACCATCAGGTGATCCGTCTGCTCGTCTGCCATCTAGCAAATAAAAAGCATATTACCTGATGGCAAGTGATCACTGCCGCCAATGGACACCATAAAACCAGTGGGAAAACCCCTTATATGTATTTATAAGGAATTTACACTTTGTTTCTATAAATTACGTGAGCAGAAATCAACGACCTTTTATTCGATTCTCCGTAGTTCAGTAATGAGTGAACGCGCTTAAAAAAATCTATAATTGCGAAAACCCACGCTGACAATCCGCCCAGTAAAAAAAGACATCATTTACCCATTTTAACAATGAGTGCTTTCACTCCGGCCCGTTTTTATTCGAAAAATTTATGTGTAACGTACATTTTTAGGGTTCCGTAGCCATATGGCAAAAAAAGGAACCCTTATAGATTCGTCATGTCTGTCCGTCTGTCCGCCCGTCCCTATGTCACAGCCACTTTTTTCCGAAGCTATAAGAACTATAATATTGAAACTAGGTACCAGTAAATAGATTTATTTTGTTAACCGCATTGCGATTTTTACACAAAAATAGGAAAAAAAATGTTTTTAGGACGGTCCCCATACTTAGAACTGAAACTCTATTTTTTTTTCATCAAACCCATACGCGTGGGGTATCTAAGAATAGGTCTTTAAAATGAGGTAGAAGTTTAAAATCTATTTTTTTCTAAACGTAATACTTTGCACAAGAGTTTTATATATATTGTATGTATCAGTATATTCATATTTTATTTATGTATTTGCATTTAAACTTTCTGTGTAAATATATAAATATTTAGATAGCACCGCCCTACACCTTCATCATGTGTCCTTTATCCAAAGGTTGCCTGGAAGAGATCGCTCATAGTGATAAGGCCGCCTTCATTGTACACATCCTGTAATATCTAGTTTTTTAAGTTTTCAACTTTATTTTGAGTGCAATAAAAGTATATTCATTCAAGAGACGCTCCCAAAGTGGTAAAATGTGTCTCCCCTCCTACTCCTCTAACTTCTATAATAAAATAATTATAAAAGTAAAAAATATAAGATATACATTACCATGAAAACAAACAACGAAAATGGGTTTGAACTAGATCTAGCAAGTAGTTTTTTTGATACGTTATAAACCGTAAACCGCAATTTACCTTCCATATATCTTACTTGCTGCTACTGAAACCTTCATGGGCGAGTTCGACTCGCTCTTGGCCGGTTTTTTTTTTGAATCGGGAGAAATGTTTAACCGCACCCACTTCCATTAGCTACTGCCATATGCAGTGATTTAGGGTTAAAATATATGAACGATAACTCATCTTGAGACACAGTCGAGTGGAATTCTTTTGTATTCCGGTATTTAACGATTACTGTGTACTTGTCAATTGCCTTTTCGACTGCACAGAAGTGCAGTGACATGAGGTCCCTGGTTCCATTCCCATGTTGGACAATATTTGTATTTGAACTTGATGGGATAGATATATAAATAGTCTTAATTACAATCAATTAAGTAAGGCAGTGCAAGTCACTTCATCACATTTAATAAAATTCAAAAGGCAGCGCTTAGTGGACCTACTCGCAGCAAGCGTTAAAATATTACATGCCAAATCTCTTAAAATGCCATCGACACAACAAGTGAAAAAAAATAATTTATTAATCCCAAAACATGGAAATGTACACAAATTACTTCCTATTACTAACAAGGAACCAGGAAAAATCGATCTTAGTACTCAAAACGTGTTTTAGTAGAGTGATTTGATCACTGATCGATCATATTCTACTATTTCTCAAAAGAAACACGTGGAGTGGTCGTAGCACTGTATGAAGTCGTAGCGCTGTAGAGGAAAATCTGCTACGAGTTTTGAGTAAAAAAATGGAGCTACATGATGCGCAGCATTATATAAATAACAATTTTATAATCATATTTCATAACACTCTAAATCTTAGTGCAGCTATTTTCCAACGTATGTTTTTACATGTAAATCAAAGATAAGTATTCATTTAAATTGAAGTTAATGCTTATTTAATAGATTACTAGGAAAGAAATGATTAAATACCTATAGAAGAGTTAAAATTCTCGTAGCATCGTAGACGCGTAGCTGCGGCTACGTGCTACGACGAGTATTTGAAGATCTTTCTAGATACTAAAATTGTTTTATATGAAATTGTATGTAATTAAAATCTACACTCTAAACCAGCCCTACACTAATAATAGTATTTGTAATCCATAAGTATTATGTAGGAACTCGAACTGGATAAAAGATTCTTATATATCTTTCAAAAATTACAGTAAACAATAAATAACACAATCATACTTCAGGAATATTTGCAAATGTATGCTAAATGCAATAAATTGAATGGTATGTCAGTAACATACCTTTAAATTTATTGCAAAATAAAATCTATATAAAGCCAGATGCGTTTTCATTTATCTGATACATTGGCATAAAAAAGCCGTATGGCAAAAAAATTAATAAAACATAAGTTTATTTACAACATAGTTCTTTATTAACATCAAAATCTCTTAAATCCTTTCACACATTTAGACGGAAATACACAATTTTATAGTTAACTATGAAAACATATCAGAGCAACTTTAGCATTAAAAAATTCTAATAAAATCCCTAGGAATAAAATGCATGTCCGTCCATTCTTAAGGTAAATAGTCATGAGGTATTTATCATGTAGCTGAAAGCTTCAAGTACCATAACGTATAAACGTTATGGATACAACACAAACCATATAATATTTTTCGAATAAGAAATGTTGAATTCATTCATTCACAACAACATCATCATCATCATCTTCCTGACCCAACTGACTGTGCTATGGCTATCAGAATCAATTAAAATAATTGTTATTGATTCTAACAAAAATGTAACCAAATCAATGTTATGAAAACAAACAAACATGGACGCAGTTGTTTCGATAAAACCATACCAAACGAAAGCTGCTCCAAAGCAAAAGCTAATTACGGAATACGAAACGCAAAACCGGAAACCGGAAACAACAAACGCTAGACGGATCGCATTCGGTAAGAACAATTTTCAGTCACCTGAAATTGGCACTGTTTGACTCACCTTATCAGGAGCTACATAATACCAACATCCGAGCACACAATGTTCAATTAAAACACAGTCCAAACGCGTCCCTGTACGTCGAGGGATCGTTAAATCCGAATTTTCATCAATTTTTCATTAAGGTCCCGGCGAAAACACGGATCGAGCGTGTCGGAGGGTTTGGGAGGAAGCGAGACACGTGCGCGCGCGGCGAGGGCGCGAGCTCAACTAGGAGCTCGAACGGCGGCGATCCCGAAACTCTACGGGAGCGAGACGGGAACACGCGTGACAAGGACAGCCGTAAGTGCAGAGGTGCGCAGGAAAGAATTAGATGTTTATTTGGGCTACGTGTAATGGGATAACAGAAGCTGTGCGTGCGAGCTTTTTTCTAGTTTCGAGGATCAAGTCGGGTGCGGATCGGATTGGTAGCCACCTTGTTACAATAAGAATTTATGTTGTCCTGGTACTGCTGCGGGTGTGGCCATATTATAAAATAAATAATCGTAGCTCTTATTATCTACTTATCACATGTTGCCTTATTTAGGTACTATACACATTTACACAGCGGGCGAAAGGCGCTAGTTGATAATAATATAATAAATAAATTCATACGTTGACGTAGCTCGAGGACATGCGTTACGTTATTAAACAACAGGTTAATTACTATAATATTACTAAAGTATCTAGAATAAGTATATAGGTACTAAATAAGTAAAAATTATATCCAAACATCGAATAAACATAAGTGACCATCACACTTCAAGTCATTTATTATAACAAATAGGTATAAATCAAAAATCATAAAGTTACAGTAATCTGATAATGTTGAATTTTTTAACAAATATTACAATTTTGGGGCAAATGCTATAAAAACTAAGGATTCATAAATGTATAAAAGAAAAGTAAAGTATCAGCCTAATACTTGACGACCCGTTTGGAACAGTGGTAGTGAACTGCTGCCTTTGGTCCAAGGGTTGCGGGTTTGATCCCCGCACAGTACAAACATTTGTGTGCATGAACATGACTGTTTGTATTGGTCTGGGTGTTATCTATGTATTATACTTATAATACATAGATGATTATAAGTATAATACATACATGTATTATATGTATATATTTGTAATCCCACAGTTGATTCTGATATCCGTAACACAGGTGCTTGAGCTACCTATCTCGGAGTCAGATCAATGTATGTGATGTTGTTAAATACTGTCCCACTGCAGGACAAAGGCCTACATCATAGAAATCAAGTCATCGCTACTATGATGTACGCTACTTAACCACCACGCTTGCCAAATGCGGATTGGTGATCACAATCCCGAGCTATGTTCGAAAAAATCGAAGCATACCTTTGCTCGACCCGGGAATCGAACCCAGGACCCTGAAATCACGGCCTAGTACTTATACCACTAGACCAATGGGGCGATCATAAATGTGTGTGTAGTCTGTTCCAATTAAGTCCTACCACACTAGTCGGGCTAACATGCCATCGCGAGATATGTCACGGAAGAGATACGAGAAATTGGTCGATATCGACTAATATGTCGTTTTCTCTAACGTGCGCATCACGATCGTAAAGAATTGAGTTCTAAGTGCAGCCATGTTAGCGTCGGAAGACATATAGACATAAACGAATAAAACACAAGATAACGGGGTAGACAAAATATGTCGCGGTGCGCATGTTAGGCCAACAGAAAGTATTAAATGACAGCTGAACTCTAATGAACGTCCCAACAAATCATAATCCACAAAAAAACGCACATTGCCTTTCAATGTCGTTCCGAGTATTGTCAAAAATATTTTTAAGTTAACGATCAGTCAACAAAACAATTTTAAAATCTGTGAAATCGTCAATCGGTTTTGAAGGTTACAATAAAGTTGAAAAATTAAATAAGCAAAATGGAATTTAACGGAAAAATTGTGCGTGTGGAATTCATCTGAACTGCTTGGCTAGGAATAATAATAATGGGCAGTAAATTAACTGGCCAAAAATCGCCGGGGCGGAATGCATAAAATAAATAGTCGAAGGGATGGACACGCGGTCTGAAAGTACAGAAGGTCAGCGGATCTATTTAAGGCTCTACATCGACGAAACTAGCACGGCTAATGATTTATATTAACTATGGCGATTACAAGAGTTTATTTTTAAATAAGCCGTCCACACTGAAGATCAGTATGGACGACCTCTTGGTCAAAAACTGACAAGAAGTGGCGCAGGATCGACCGAAGAGACGATCTCTTGTTTCGGAGGCCAAGACTCTATTTGGGTCGATGAGCCAGCGGAATGGTAGTATTTTTAAATTGCTTACTTCAATAAAAGAATAATCCAATTCTTCAATTAATCAATTTTTGAATACTTGAAGGAAAAAATAAACAATTGACGCTTAACAATAGTTTTTACATGCGAGAAGTAACAATAATCTTCATAATTGCTATAAGTTTTAACAATAGTGAAGAGTATTGTCTAACTTTATCATCTGATTCAAGCTTTGTTATCCACTTAATGTCTTATGGATAGTTACGTAGGTAACAAATATCTTTAATATTAATGGTTCCCGGTAGAATAAGTAGACCCAAAAAAGCTCGGCTTGCTACAGGCAAGCCAAACTAATAGTCATCAAAATGTTATGGCTGCCAAAGAACATGTTAAGTAATGGAGGCCAAGCCACAAAGGGGCCTCTGGCTGAGAAGATGGTAATGATGTATGTACCTATGTAAATACATACACGCGTAATTGTTGTCGTTATTAATGACATGTAAAAGTGGCTGTAAATTAAAACAAGAACATTTTATTCTCTTAAAACATACGTATGGCTGTGTATTACCAATACAAAGCCATGGATTTCCCAGTCGCGATCATATTCTAGATTCCCTGCACAACCAGAAGTCGTGTAAAATCGAACCTATTTACGCGCTTGGACACAACACCAAATCTACTACGCAGCTGCACCATCGAGGTCGTCATATCACATGTAACCACTGACCTATCTGTTCTTCTCTGGCACCGCCATTTGTTTTCGCGTCATTGAACAGCATTCGGCAGCGTAAAGTTTTACGTTCGCTCACTAAACTGGTAGTTTACGCTCGTTACGTGTTGCCTGCGTGTTCGACACGCAAGTGACACGTTTTGCTCATTACTGCGTTATGCACGTGCTCGTCGTATCAGCACATTAACATCGATGCTTATTTGCAGTGGAGCTTATGCATTTAAATCGCCATCGGAAATGCTGTTAAATTATCCGTAATCAGTATGTAAATTATTATTTCGCACAAATAAAATAATTATCAACGAGGTGAGGTAAATAGTTGGTTACGTAAACAATAAATTAATGTTATTGATGGAAACCATTTAAAATTAATCCCCTTTTTATAAAAGTTATAATATTAATTACTCTGACTGAAGGTCTAGGCAGGTACACCAACTAAATCCCCTGTGATTATATAGTAGTGCAGTGAGAGGTACCGTGAAGGACAAAAGTGTGATGCACAACTCCACAATACCCTGTGTCTATTACCTTAGGAACTTTTATTACTATAGTGCAAGTTTTATAATACTTACCTCTGTTGATTTTGATACCTGTAACATAGATAAATAAACACTCTTCTTAGGCAACAAACAAGACTTAAAAGTTACGATACAGATATTCAGTAGACCTGGCAAAAACGCATCTTTGAAAAGATTGGAACATTTGCATCTGGATCAATGCAGAGATGCGGAACAGTGAAACGCTTCATATGGAACATCGACTCTCAGATAGATTCGTGATTCATTTCACTCATTCGGATCATTCTGCTCATTAGGATCAGTTGGCTCACTCGGATCACTCAGCTCATTCGGATCATTCGGTTCACAAGGACTCGAGATCCGATTGAGTCGAATGATACATTCGGAGCTAACATTAGAGATTCGGAACAGTGTATCATTTGGCTGAGTCGGCTTACTGGGTCGTTTCAATAAAGAGTTACACACGTCTAATATTCAGTGTACAAATTAGATGGTTTAAAAGCTTTATAAAGACATTTGAAGGGTCAGTCAAATATTTTGAGTTATATCCGTTAAGTAGTAGAGTTAAGAATGATGAGCATCCCCAAGACTACTCCCACTGCGCTCTTGATAAGTTTATGAATAGCAAACTATGTTGATTCGCCATCTATGTCAAGTCTATTTACAAGCGGTAATTAATAAGAACGTGAGCTCCGAGGAATCGGGGGCTGAGGAAGTTATGAAGTAATTATGTATATGACGGTACCCGTATGAGTGATCCAGATCCATACAACGTGATCTAATACCCCTGTCTAAGGATGGCAGAGGTCAGATGACAGTCGTTTAATTATTTTTGTGATAGGTAGCAGAGGAGCAGACGGATCACCTGATGGTAAGCGATTACCGCCGCCCATGGACACCCGTGACACCAGTGGAGTCACAAGTGCGCTCTGCCTACATTTAAAACCCCCTTTCCTTCGAATTGGGCCTTCGGTACCCTCACTCACGCAGCATTGTGATTACCAGACATACCCAATCCTAGATCATGGTACAAGCGTAACAAGCGTACCCAGGGCTCTGAAGCCACAGCTTCAGCTCTAAGCTCAGCTTTGAACGGAACTGGGAATTTACACGCTAAAATGACGGGGACGCTGCTTTAGATCAAAATGGTCTCTTAAGATAATAACAAAATGTATAAGTAAGTAGCGCCCTCTATAATGTTATAATCTGTGGATGTCATGTCATTACTCGGGTCCTAAAAACAAGCCGTGAACCTTTAAACAAAAAAAAAGATGGATAGGAGAAGATGTCAAAGAAGATAAAGAAACTTGAAAAGGAATCTCTATCCTGGCAGGGTCGCCATCTAGTAAAGCGGAGGTTAGAGGGCGATGATGATAAAACATGTTATCTCGTTGATGTCCGTTTATTGAGTGCTCTCAAAAATACATTTTAAATAAATCAATTAGTAATTATCAATAATGCTTACTTGAAAATAATTTAGGTAATACGCGCGTGTATGTTAGCTTGCGACATGACCTCTTTACACTTCCGTTAGGTATACAACAAAAGGGTCCTAAAAAATAAATATGTCTGTTGCCCGCCATCTCTGCCTTTTATTAACAGGGTCACTTATCAAAAAGTATGTTTTGTCAGTAGAGCACAATGAAAATCAAAATTTACTTTTTTACCTGTAACTTGGCACACCTATGTTCAATAGTTAAGTGTTATATATTATTCGATGCGTATTTTAATTATCTACCTCTTTTATGACTAAATTTGTGGTAACAAAACACCCGTACCATGGGACACTAGTACTGTACAAACAGAAATATTATGCTTAATTTTTAATATTGAGTGGGTCTGTATATAAAAAACACACTGCCATTTTGTTTCTGTGGACCACTTTTTTGGCTTAATAATTCAATTCATTTATTCAATTAACAAAATACATTGTGTTTGAATATTATACAAGGAAAAATAATAACTAAATTAATATAGGAGGTAATGAATTACAACCTCACAACCTCAGGATTAATTTATGAAATATGATGTCAAAGTAATTTAAATGGTAATACAATATGCAGTTAATTACAATATCAAGTTATCAGAATTATTTAAAGTAGGTAGGTACCTATAATTCCTACTATTTATACACCTTTCCAAGAGAAATGATTTTTACTTGCTTCTAAAACCTTCATTTTTGCGTGTAATTGCCGGTTGCATCCAAAGCTGTCACTTTGGAGCCTAGGGTACGCTTAGACCATGATTCAGGATGGGAGGATGTGGTAATTACAATGAAGTGACTGCCGTCTGACCTTCGCAACCCTTAAACAGGAGAGAGACTCAGACCAACTGAATCATGGTTACACGTATCAGCAACTTTTTCCGAAACGTGCAAGTTTCCTCACGATGTTTTTCCTCACCACACATAGACACATAGATTTGAAAAAACCATTGGTACATGCTCGGATTCAAATCTTGACCACCTGCGTGCAAGGCGCGTTCCTATTCATTGAGCTACCATCGCTCAACTTGCTTCTAAAACGTTAATGATAAATAGTGCTTTTAAGGTGACGGGTAGAACACACTAGCGATGCCCATTGATTTAAATTGTTAGGAACTAAACTGGATATAAGACGCCCTGTTGGTCTAGTGGTTTAAGTACCGGGCCGTGATCTCGGGGTCCTGGGTCCGATTCCCGGGTCGAGCGAAAAGTATGTTTCGAATTTTTCGAACATAGCTCGGGTTTGTGATCACCAATCCGCATTTGGCAAGCGTGGTGATTAAGCCTAATCCCATCATAATAGCCATGACTTGATTTCTATGATGGAGGCCTTTGCCCTGCAGTGGAACAGTTTATAGGCTGATACTTTTTTTTAAGCTGGATATCTTTTTAATAATTTCGAAGCTGCATCATCTCGAAAAACACTTATACTGTTTATTTAATACTTATACTTAACTATTGGGTCTGCTTTTGTACTTGAAATTTGAATTACCGCCAAAAACGGCCACACGTTAATCCAAAAACAGATCAAATTATTCAATAAATTGTATAAATGTTTGCTTAGTGACTCCCTCTCTGAAATTGTATAGAATAGATCCGGTTCAGTAGATAACAATTTAAATCGAATGGTGTCGTTAGTTAGCCCTATCCGTTGACTTAAGATCTAATGGTAACTTTTTAAACAATTTGACTGCCTCATTGTGTGCACAATGTTTGGCTATGTCAAATTTGGGTCTCAATATATTTTGAAGCTCCTTTCGTCGTGTGTTTCCTCTTTTATGTCTTTCAACCTCTGTTTCGAATGTATTTATATGTTAAACAAAATAGCTTAATTGCGCAAGAACATACAGGGATGGTACCATTGATAATTTAAGGTCCTTGAAGTAGTTCCGACAAGAAACCTGCTGCTTTATAAGGACCATAATTCTGATTGCTCTTTTTTGTAAAATAATCGCTCGTGAATACCTGTGATTTCGTTTGGTACGGTTTCCAGCAGACCCTAAATTCAATGCTAAGATGACTATGACCTGCCATTTTGTCACGAGTGACCTCAATTTTTGCCGTGTGGTCCCCGGCAGAGTAGAATAGGCCACGCTCACTCTTACCGAGGTGCCGTAAAAGGCGACTAAGGTAAAGCTGCTGGCATAATCATCAGCACCCAGAGAAGGAAAACTCTGCATTTATATTAAAACCCTCGCCAACCCGTCTGCCAAGCGTGGTGAGTATGGCATTTACCCCTCATGTGATTGAGGGAGGCCCGTGCCCCAGCAGTGGGGACTTAAATGGGCTGATGATGATAATGATGATGACTTCAATTTGAAATATTATATTTTATTATGTACTATTTGGCTTTAAAAACACAACAAAAAAGATAATAAGACCCTTGCTATCTTATCTGTGCTTATCTAAGCCATTCAATTTAAAAGATGTACTTCGCATAAAACTTTACGTTATTCACGTTGAAGGTTAAGCGCGTATCACTTTCAAATTATCTATACTATAAAATAGTTATGTGTCTTAGGCATACATTTTTCTCAGTTTAGTTCGCATTTATCTTTACGTGATAGGTGGCACACCTATCACCAGATGGTAAGCGATCGCCGCCGCCCACGGACACCCGCGACACCACACACACAGGGTATTGTGAAGTTGGGATGGTGGAATCACAAGTGCACTGTCAGCCTTTTAACCACCCTTTGCCCCGGATTGGGCCTCCGGTACCCTCACTCATGCAGCGAAACACAGCATAGTGCTGCTTTACGCCGGTTTTATGTAAGGCCGTGGTATGACTCCGACGCCGTGGTATCAATTAAAAATCAAAGTAGTTAAGGTAATGTGCTCGGCCACGTGGTCCTACTGCCATTGTCCTACCGATCGGACCACATGAACTTTTTTCCGGTTGGTTCCATTAATTAATCGGACTATAGTAACGAATGTATTCTTCGACCACATAGTCCCACTAATCGGATCACTGTTATTGACACATCATTTTGAAAACATTATTTAGTTAGACATCATCACATAGGTCGACATAAAAGAAATTTGAATATATAATAAAACATCTTGACACGAGAATTTATGTTTGTCCAGCGTAGGAATCGCACACATAGTTTAGGTAGTCCTTTCAAATCGGTGTCATATAGTTTCCTGTCAAACTTTATCTACATAATTTTATCCACAACGATCGAAATGATCGAAAAATATCGGCCTATGAAATGAAATGAAATGAAATGAAATATTTATTTGCTTGCTAAGTGTTACATACAAATATTAGGTGTTTTTTAGTAAACAGGTACTTATAACTTAGCTACCTTGTTAGGTAATCGCAAATGTGAGGGTAGCTTTATCCTAATAACAATATTAATATAAAAATCTTAAATAAGTAGATACTAAAATAACAATCTGGTTATAACATAGACATTTTTCCCGCCACCCTCCCCTTTTTTATGTGATAGGTGGCAGACCAGTGCCGCCGCCCATGGACACCCGCGACACCAGTAGAGTCACAAGTGCGCTGCCAACCTCCTTTTCCCTAGATTGGGCCTCCGGTCGCTCAATCATGCAGCGAAACACAGCACAGTGCTGCTTTACGCTGGTTTTCTGTGAGGCCGTGGTATCATTCCGGTCGAGCCGGCCCATTCATGCCGAAGCGTGGCTCTTCCACGGTTAAAATACTTTGAAAAATAATGTTTTTTTTATATTTTAAATGGGTTTGCTCTTGACTTCATCTCACCTGATGGAAAGTGACAATAAGAATCTAAGATTTAGCGTGCTTACCCAGAAGATGCCTACAAATGATGGTATACTATTGTCGCTATTTTTTGCTCGCCAGAACCGTGCTCCATTCTTAACCTTTTTACTCCACAATGTTTCCATCTCACTTTATTTTTAATGCAGTAACAAATCCACAAAGTATAATTGACTTCACGTTCCATCATTAAAATGTCCTTATTAAACATTTCCAGCATCAAATCTTATTAACTTTCCTAATTTATTTAACAAGCGTACACAAAATTCACCTCGGATCCTATAAAAGTGATTACAAGTCCCGTAGAAGAAATATCAGCTAATATAAAAGTGGGTAAGAATTTACGTGCAATCAAATAAGGGTTCGGACTCATTGTGTAGGTCCGTGATAAATTCTACTCAATTACTAAGCCTATCGCCTGTGTGATTGTAAAAGATAGTAAAGTGTATATTAGACTACCTTGTGGTAGTAAAGCCAGTAGCTCGACATAACTACGTTTAAGAAGCAAAATCTCATAGAAAGGATAAAGATCAAAATTAAACTTAAAACCCATATTGAGTATATATGGACACAATCTAAATACTACCCGGCCGAATGATTCAATATTGTAGGTATTTTTTTATTTACTCTCTAGTCTAGTCTAGTACTCTTATTTAAAAAGGCCGGTAAAACATTAGCGATATCTCTGATTTCGCCGATGTTCATGGGCGGCGTTGATTACTTTCCATCAGGTGACTCGTTTGCTCGTTTGTCTGCCTCTAGTATAAAAAAAAACTCACAAGTGCGCTTCCCAACCTTTAAACCCCCCTTTCCCCCGGATTGAAGCCTCCGGTACCCTCGAAGTTTTGGGGAGCGTTCGTTGCCGAGTGGTCAATGCGACGATACTTGATCTATGGTACCCTCACTCACACAGCGAAACACAGTACAGTGCTGCTTCGAGCCGGTTTTCTGTGAGGCCGTGGTATCACTCCGGTCGTGCTGGTCCATTCATGCCAAAGCGTGGCTGACCCACGGTCAAATAAAAAAAATACTATCTCTCTCTTCTCTTCTCTCTTCAGCAGCATGTATTTGCCCACTGCAGAGCATATGCCTCTCCAATTTCTCTCCACTTTCTTCTGTCGTCGGTTTTCCTGGACCCACGCTACACCAGCTTAAGCCTTGATGTCATCGGACCATCTGGCAGTTTGTCCGCCAACACTCCTCTTTCCGTCTCTTGGTCTCCATTCAAGGACATCCTTGCTCCACCTTTCATCATTCCTTCTGCACACATGACGGGCCCACGCCCATTCTAGTTTTGCGGCTCGGCACCCTACGTCTATCACTTTTGTGCGTTCCCTGATGGTGGTGTTTCTCTACCTCTGTAAAAAAATACTCTACCTACAACTCAACGTAGTGATCGAATTTGATGTTCTTTTATTTATATTTTTAAAAATCTCAAAAATACAAGTATCTCAAAAGTATCTCAAAAGTACAATGAAAAAAGGCGGACTTAAGACTCTGTACGATTGCTGTTTTTTCTTCAGGTAGGCCTGTTTTTTCTATCATATCCGACAAACATTTTGGCAACCTTATGTTTTCATTTACAAAGCCATCGCGCTCGTCTTAACAACTCTTACTACTGCCTATATGTGTACTGTGCTTAATATTTATTTTTGTATAGTAAGAAAAAGAATTGGCACAGCGCACATAAAACAAACATTAATTCTATTAGCTTGATAATTGTTTATGTTAATGTCTTGTCTAAGCGTTAAACACCTTGTTTATCTCATTAATATCAAATATCGTTTGATAGACTGTGATAATACGTAATTAGTTAAGCATGATTGGTCACGACGTATGACTATGCAAATACGGTACTTGATTGAGGTGGCCAAAGATGACGCGAAGATAACAAATTTAGTCTTATTGCTGGAGACCTTCTCTTACAGACAACCTTCGGTAAAGAATAGTAGATAATATTCAATGAACATATCTCCATAAATAAACTAATTTTAACTAAACTTTATTTACCAAAGAAAAAACATATTTTTGAAATAAAGACACAAAAAAACGACAGCAATTCCCAAAGCATGGCACAACATCTTCTTTCACAAAAAATATAGTCTTGAATAAACGTTGGATCATGTCAAGTACATGAGTACAGTCTTTTAGAGAAATGTTCTGAGGGATTCATCACGTGTGAGTTATCATGTAAGATCTGACAGTTGGTCTGCGTTGATGCGCCCTTTTTTCCATCCCCTTGGGCGCGACCCGAAAAATATTCTCCATACATAGACAACTGTGTAACATTGCATTCCCGTCCAAGGGCCTTAATAAAGGTTGAAATTCATACATATTAATGGACGACGAACGTGGCTGGGATTTTTATTGTGCTCATAAAACAGTGTTAGCCGCAATGGGCTGGATGACGTGCGACCTTCCTGGAGCAATTTGGCTGCTAGCAATTATAATTTGTAATTATTACGTCTCCGGAGTCATCATCAAGGGAGCAACGTAATGCTTAAATTTTGGCATAATTTGGTACTTTAGTTACAACAGCTTCGTAACCCCTAACTTTATTGTTGTTGTTACTTTATAACTCATTTATCAAGTGAACTTATTATGAATGGACAAACTGGAAATGTTAATATAACTAATCGCATTTTAACTTAACAATTATTAAACATAATTTATGTGGTGTTTTTTGGAGAATCGTGGAAAATATTTATTTTTATCTAGCTCTCTAGCTATAATGACCGTGCGAAACTTCTTTCATCATAGATAGATAGATAGATATACTGTATTGCACAAAATACACAACTTATGTACTAGGCATTACAGAAATTTTGCGTACAATTTCGGCGGTCTTATCGCTGAAAGCGATTTCTACCATTATCATCAATTTCCTCATCATCATCATCATCAGCCCTTTTAATTCCCCACTGCTGGGGCACGGGCCTCCCTCAATCACATGAGGGGTAATTAACTAGTAATTGCCATACTCACCACGCTTGGCAGACGGGTTGGCGAAGGTTTTGATATAAGTGCAGAGTTTTCCTTCTCTGGGTGCTGATGATCATGCCAGCAGCTTTGCCTTAGTCGCCTTTTACGACACCTCGGTAAGAGTGAGGGTGGCCTATTCTACTCTGCCGGGAACCACACGGAACAAAAATTACATGTACATGTAGAACATGTATACACAGACAAAAAATCGCAAAAGAGAGATCATCTTCATCATTTCAGCCAATAGACGTCCACTGCTGGACGGACATAGGCCTCTCCCAATGTTCTCCACACATATCAGTTCTGTGCCGCCCGCATCGAATGGATTCCCCGGATTGTGGGGGGATTGCCATGGATGCGACTTCCTGTCGCGCAAAGAGACTGCATAGCCCTCTACACTACTCTCTGGGTGACTTTGAGCCTCTTTAATCGGCACATTCTTTGCTAACTCGAAAATCATAATTTAGTATATATTTTATTTCATTCAAGATTATAGAGACTGTAAATTACTTCATGATTTTTCCATGTTAAGTTTACCTTGACTACGCGACGAAAAGAGTTTTTATTTTACAGTTTTAAATTAATCACAATAAATCAAGATCAAATGGCGTTGATAGACCAAAAAAGCTCTTTTATCACCTTTCAATGAAAATTGTCACAAATTAGTAAACTGTTGTTAGCCACAATAACATCATCCATTAATCAAGAAAATCGTCAACACCTGGCTTTTAAAGGCACACGCCCTCTGAATGTTTAAAATCCTTAAAATACACAAAAGCCTTTCACAAGAATGGGTAGGTATTATCAATTTTGGATCCGTTTTAAAATAATTATACCGTCACTTGTGACAAAAGCATCGCCAGTTACTTTGTTCAATAAATTGATTGGTGATCGATCAGTAATGAAATGCGTGGCGTGCTGGACAAGAGGGTGCGTACGCGAAGTAAATTTGACTCTTATTTTCATAGTGGTAAGATTCATAAATGGCAAAGTAAAATTATTTTTTTCAACTTTACGGGTCGTAAATATTATTATGTAGACATTTTCGTACCTAAGACTGACAAGACCTGTGTACCTTCAATAGGCTATTTGACAAAATTCTGAAAACTATCTTAAGGTATTCATTTGTTTGTAAGGAGCCCTAAAAAAATACTTTTCTGTTTTTAATCCTCGACGCAAAAACGACGGGGTGTTATACGTTTGACGTGTCTGTGTTGTGTGTGTGTGTGTGTGTGTGTGTCTATGGCATCGTAACTCCCGAACAAATGAACCAATTTTGATTTTTTTTTGTTTGAAAGATGAATAAGGAGTAGCTATGTTGGATAAAAAAATATCCAAGATGGCCGCCGTCACAAAGATTTGGATTTTATGTTTTACCACAACTCCTACAATATGGGTATCATATAAAAGAGCTTGAGTAGCCGAATATATTAATTATGAAAAATTTCAAATCCAAGATGGCCGCCGTCAGAAAACAACGAATAACCTATTTGTTGTTCAAACTGCCTCATAATAGGTATCAAATGAAAGAGCTTCAATTGTGTCGAGGGTTTTTAAAATTTTCAATTAAATCTTTTATTTGAGATATTTTAATAAAAAAACGAAAAAGAAAATGCAATATTCAAATATGCCGCGGGTTCGATCCCCGCACAGTACAAACATTTGTGTGCATGAACATGTTTGTTTGTATTGGTCTGGGTGTTTGCTATGTATTATAAGTATGTATTTACAAAAGAAAAGTATTATATGTATATATTTGTAATCCCAATGTTGATTCTGATATCCGTAACACAGATGCTTGAGCTACCTATCTCGGAGTCAGATCAATGTATGTGATGTTGTGAAATATGTATTATTAATATACGGCATTGTAACTCTGTGGCCACTAAAAATACTCAGAAAATACAGCGGAAGGATATTCACACATACACACATTATTTACTATTGTTCCTTGCAAATTTGTAAGCCAGTTTCGTAGAATGCGTCTGCATAAATGTGCATAATTATAATGAATACACAGGTAAAAAAGGTAAGGATTCAGCTCAGCACTTGGTATTCTTAGTGTGTTACCAGAACAATTGATCATTGATCAACTTTGATACAAGCTTGATTCGTATTTTGTAGCTTTAATTGGTCCATAAAATAACATCGACTAATGTAGACTTTTGTTTATTCACTTTTAAAACAAAAGTAATACATAAATAATAAATTCAACATCTGCTGAACTGTGACGCAGTTTGTCGGCAGAGCTCTCGTGGATATTATTGTGTAAAGAAAAAAAATCTTTGAAAAAAACCGCCTTAGAAAACCACAAACCTAAAAGTGTAAAATAATTTAATACTTTATACACTTTAAAATTACATTTTCTGACAGTACACTCGAGAAAAGGTGTCACCTAAGTCGGCGCCCAATACTATCTTCTAATTTAATATAACATTCAATTATTCAACAGGGATTAGGCGCCGACTTCAGTAAAATCTTCTCTCGAGTGTACTGTTATAAAATGTTATTTGAAGTGTATAAAGTGTTAAAAACATTATTTTACACTCGTGGTTTTTGAAGGCGGTTTTTTTTTCGCAGAAAATTTTATTGTCAAACTTTTTAGTGTCTCTTTTTTGTTGCCTCTTTTTTTTGAAGTTGGTTAATTTATAGCCTGATTAAACATTTAATGTAATTAATTAGCCAATGCATACACAAATACCTACACACTCAAATACATACTATCCATTTAAAACCTCACAGACGTCGATCGCCTTCTCTATCTTTCTTTTCCTTTACCGTAAATCGATTCCATTTAGACAAGTGGTAAAAACTATTGATCAACGTCAATTTATTCATTCTACAATGGGACGGTAACTCCATTTAGTCGTGCTTACTGCGAAAAAAATAAGTGATAATAAAATACAGCATGAGATGGAATATTACGTTAAAAAAAATCAAATTGAAAATTTTGATCAGTATAATCTCCTTATCTTCGCGTGTAATTCCGATTTGTGTCCAAACTATCACTTCGGAGAGGTTCGTGGTTTTTATTTATTTATTTTGATATACAAAACATTTTACAATCTTATATAAATAAATTATTATTAATTACTTTATGTTCCCCACCGCAATACAAGAACATGTAACGTCATCGTCATCGTCAGCCCATTTAAGTCCCCACTGCTGGGGCATGGGCCTCCCTCAATGACATGAGGGGTAATTGCCATACTCACCACGCTTGGCAGACGGGTTGGCGAGGGTTTTGATATAAATGTCAGAGTTTTCCTTCTCTGGGTGCTGATGATCATGCCAGCAGCTTTACCTTAGTCGCCTTTTACGACACCTCGGTAAGAGTGAGGGTGGCCTATTCTACTCTGCCGGGAACCACACGGCCAGGCTTCTTTGCTAACTCGAAAATCATAATTAAGTATATATTTTATTTCAATCAAGATTATAGAGACTGTAAATTACTTCATGATTTTTCCATGTTAAGTTTACCTTGACTACGCGATGAAAAGAGTTTTTATTTTACAGTTTTAAATTAATCACAATAAATCAAGAGGAAATGGCGTTGACAGACCAAAAAAGCTCTTTTATCACCTTTCAATGAAAATTGTCACAAATTAGTAAACTGTTGTTAGCCACAATAACATCATCCATTAATCAAGAAAATCGTCAACACCTGCCTTTTAAAGGCACACGCCCTCTGAATGTTTAAAATCCTTAAAATACACAAAAGCCTTTCACAAGAATGGGTAGGTATTATCAATTTTGGATCCGTTTTAAAATAATTATACCGTCACTTGTGACAAAAGCATCGCCAGTTACTTTGTTCAATAAATTGATTGGTGATCGATCAGTAATGAAATGCGTGGCGGGCTGGACAAGAGGGTGTGTAGGCGAAGTAAATTTGACTCTTATTTTCATAGAGTTAAGATTCATAAATGGAAAAGTAAAATTATTTTCAACTTAACGGGTCGTTAATATTATTATGTAGACATTTTCGTACCTAAGACTGACAAGACCTGTGTACCTTCAATAGGCTATTTGACAAAATTTTGAAAACTATCTTAAGGTATTAATTTGTTTATATGGAGCCCTAAAAAAATACTTTTCTGTTTTTAACCCCCGACTAGTAGCAGAATATATTAATTATGAAAAATTTCAAATCCAAGATGGCCGCCGTCAGAAAACAACGAATAACCTATTTGTTGTTCCAACTGCCTCATAATAGGTATCAAATGAAAGAGCTTCAGTTGTGTCGAGGGTTTTTTAAATTTTCAATTAAATCTTTTATTAGAGATATTTTAATAAAAAAATGAAAAAGAAAATGCAATATTCAAATATGCCGCGGGTTCGATCCCCGCACAGTACAAACATTTGTGCGCATGAACATGTTTGTTTGTATTGGTCTGGGTGTTTGCTATGTATTATAAGTATGTATTTACAAAAGAAAAGTATTATATGTGTATATTTGTAATCCCACTGTTGATTCTGATATCCGTAACACAGGTGCTTGAACTACCTATCTTGGAGTCAGATCAATGTATGTGATGTTGTGAAATATGTATTATTATTATACTGCATTGTATCTCTGTGGCCACTACAAATACTCAGAAAATACAGCGGAAGGATATTCACACATACACACATTATTTACTATTGTTCCTTGCAAATTTGTAAGCCAGTTTCGTAGAATGCGTCTGCATAAATGTGCATAATTATAATGAATACACAGGTAAAAAAGGTAAGGATTCAGCTCAGCACTTGGTATTCTTAGTGTGTTACCAGAACAATAGATCATTGATCAACTTTGATACAAGCTTGATTCGTATTTTGTAGCTTTAATTGGTCTATAAAATAGCATCGACTAATGTAGACTTTTGTTTATTTATTTGTTAGGCAAAAGTAATACATTAATAATAAATTCATTATTCATCAATACATCTGCTGAACTGTGACGCAGTTTGTCGGCAGAGCTATCGTGGATAATATTGTTTAAAGCAAAAAAATCTGGGAAAAAAAAACCGCCTTAAAAAACCACGAACCAAAAAGTGTAAAATAATTTAATATTTGATACACTTAAAATTACATTTTATAACAGCACACTCGAGAAAAGGTGTTACCGAAGTCGGCGCCCAATACTATCTTCTAATTTAATATAACATTCAATTATTCAACAGGGATTAGGCGCCGACTTCAGTAAAACCTCTCTCTAGGGTACTGTTATAAAATGTTATTTGAAGTTTATAAAGTGTTAAAAACATTATTTTACACTCGTGGTTTTTGAAGGCGGTTTTTTTTTCGCAGAAAATTTTATTGTAAAACTTTTTAGTGTCTCATTTTCGTTGCCTCTTTTTTTTGAAGTTGGTTAATTTATAGCCTGAATAAACATTTAATGTAATTAATTAGCCAATGCACACAGATACCTACACACTCAATTTAAGACCTCACTTGACGTCGATCGCCGTTATCTTTTCTTCTACCGTAAATCGATTCCATTTAGACAAGTGGTAGAAACTATTGATCAATGTCAATTAATTCATTCTACAATGGGACGGTAATTCCCTTTAGTCGTGCTTACTGCGAAAAATAATAAGTGATAATAAAATACAGCATGAGATGGAATATAAGGTTGAAAAGAATCAAAATGAAAATTTTGGTCACTATAATCTCCTTATCTTCGCGTGTAATTCCGAGTTGTGTCCAAGCTATCACTTCGGAGAGGTTCGTGGTTTTTATTTATTTATTTTGATATACAAAACATTTTACAATCTTATATAAATAAATTAATATTAATTACATTATGTTCCCCACCGCAATACAAGAACATGTAACGTCATCGTCATCGTCAGCCCATTTAAGTCCCCACTGCTGGGGCATGAGCCTCCCTCAATGACATGAGGGGTAATTGCCATACTCACCACGCTTGGCAGACGGGTTGGCGAGGGTTTTGATATAAATGCAGAATTTTCCTTCTCTGGGTGCTGATGATCATGCCAGCAGCTTTACTTTAGTCGCCTTTTACGACACCTTGGTAAGAGTGAGGGTGGCCTATTCTACTCTGCCGGAGACCACACGGAACAAAAATTACATGTACATGTAGAACATGTATACACAGACGAAAAATCGCAAGAGAGATCATCATCAACATTTTAGCCAATAGACGTCCACTGCTGGACGGACATAGGCCTCTCCCAATGTTCTCCACACATATCGGTTCTGTTCCGCCCGCATCGAATGGATTCCCGCGACATTCGTCAGATCGTCTGTCCTCCTTGTGGAGGGGGGGGTGGGGGTGGGGGGGGATTGCCACGGGCTGCGACTTCCTGTCGCGCAAAGAGACTGCATAGCCTTCTCCACTACTCTCTGGGTGACTTTGAGCCTCTTTAATCGGCACATTGTAAGCGGCCACGTTTCGGTTCCGTATGTCATCACTGGCAACACACACGCATTAAAGACTTTCGTCTTGAGACACTGCGGTAGATGGATAACAGTTAAACTATAATCAAAACTAAGACTAAAATCTACAGCTAGCCCACTCACATACAAAATTGGATAGAGAAAAGGGGCTGAGTGTTCTACAATGCGTCACAGATGCATTGTAAAACGTACCTCTTGAATTGGCTGTGATTGTACCGGTAGACGTCCATTTTTTGACTAGCTCGTTATAGGTACGACACATCCTGACGATTGGATTATAAAAAGAGGTGTTGTAAGAGTATACTTGTAGTGCGAAAGGCTTAGGGTTTAAGCAACTAATTGATTTTTTACAAACGCTTATTAACAAGTCTTATTTTGCATTTTACTTATCTGCAACATTTCCAAGAATAAGGTAGCATATTATGAAAAAAAAATCTATGAAAATCAATCCATTTTTCATGTTAAAGTTTCTCTATAGCCTGGAGGTCCAATTCTATTAATACACAACGATCGAGATTCAGTTACAATGCAGTTCCGATTCGTACGTAAATTTGTTAGTAGAATTGGCCTCATGTACTCCTATCAATAGATTAGATGTTGAAATAATTTATTTGTCCTCTTCTTCTGTTATTCGCATTTTAGCTGCATATTTTGTATTTGCTGTAAAATTTCAAATCAGGATATTTATAGATATGGAGTGCAGTTTTGTTAGGTATTATGAGTTTAGCACAACCTTTTGTTATCCTGTTTTATTTAAAATGTGCTTTTAACTTTTAGTTTTGTTTACACTTACAGAGGGTATTTTATTGCGATGCTTTTTATTTTAACGATTATTGTGTCAGTTTTTGTATTTTATTGCTTGAAAAAAAAATTGGTTTAAGATGATGTATCGACATGACGTAATTAGCGGCGCCAGTAGGTTGGTATTAACTGTGGCGATTATGAGAAAATTTTAAAAAAGGACAAAGTATTAATATTTTTTTGAGATGTACAGCGGCGGACAGGTCAAGCTATACAAAACTGTCAAATTTCCTCAATCGATTTCGAACTCAATGTGTAACAATATAAGGTTTATAATTGAATGAAGAAATTTGACAGTTTTGTACGCCACTGTACCTTGCGTAATATTATCTTCGTAAAAGTAACCATAATTCATATTATTGCCTAAAGTGGCCAGTTTTAGCAATTATAAAAATTATGGTTACTTGTAAGAAAATGATATGACACAATTTTGCCTGAAAAAATCTTAATACTCTCGTGTATGGAGTCACTGTAGTACTTTTTTTTAATCTCTCATAATCTTTACAATAAATATAATTGGCGGCGCTGGTTTCGTCGATATGTCACCTTAACAAACCACTTTATTCTCGACTGTTGAGAAGCACTCACACTCAGCTTAGCAATATGTTACTCTCTTAAATTGATCTTCCATATTTTTCTAATTAAAGCAAAAGTATAAAATTTTTTAGAAAAAATATCCCACTCCAGAAATAGGTCACATGATAAAATGTTTAAAAGTGCAACATATTTACTTTTAACATCAACAAGTTGCAATTTGTTGTATGAGCCGACGTACGCGGCCCCGGGGAAATCTGGCTACAAACTCAAATAAGTCCACGTGCCGTTAATAATACGTGTGATATGGCAATTATAAAACTAGCCAGATTATGATAGGCCTGGGATTAAATGTTCATCTATCCGGCTTCCGAAGGACCAATGATTTCCCGGGTCGATGTACTTCAAAATTTCTTGTTAAAAGTCCTCCTTTTTCCTCTTAATTTAGCGTGTAATTCCCGGTTGCATCCAAAGCTGTCACTTTGGAGCCCAGGGTACGCTTACACTATGATTCAGGATTTGGCGAGTCTGGTAATTACAATAAAGTGACTGCCTCTCACGTACGCAACCCTTTAAGGTGGCGAGTAGGGCACACTAGCAAAGCCAATCGATTTTAATTTTTAGCTACTAAACCGGATTTATTTTGAACCATTTCGGGGTAACAACCTCTCAGCAAACACTTGTACAATTTATTAAATAACCATGCACAAATGTTGAGTCCGTTTTTGTAAAATTGCTTTACGCCAAAAGCGGCCACTTTTGGCGTTAATCCAAAATTCGAGTGCAAAATCAGACCAAATAGTTAACTATGAGTATCAAATAAATAGTATAGGTGTTTGGCGAGCGGTTGTAACCCCGAAATTGTTTAAAGTAGATCCGGTTTAGTAGCTAAAAATTAAAATCGATTGGCCTCGCTTCGCTAGTGTGCCCTACCCGTCACCTTAACAGGGGAACCAAACTAACAGAGTCATGGTTTGAGAAACTTTCCGAAACGTGCATGCTTTTTTTTTATATGAGAGGTTTCAGACGAGCAGACGGATCACCTGATGGTAAGCAATTCCGCCGCCCATGGACACCCGCAACACCAGTGGAATCACAAGTGCGCTGCCAACCTTTTCCCCTTCCGCCCCATTGGGCCTCCGGTAACCTCACTTACACGGCGAAACAGAGCGCAGGCGCTGCTTCACGCCGGTCTTCCATGTTTTCCCTCACCGCCGAGCTAATGGTAGAAATTCGTATATAAATATGTTAAAATCATGAGGTGCATGCTCGGATTCGAATCACGGTACCCCTTATTTAAGATACGTTCTACACACAGCGCTACCATCGCCCATTCTTGTTATAACATTGACCTCAAAATAATTTTACGTACACTGCCGAATGTGAAAATTGACGAGATCTGTTTTTCCTGACCACTATTTATCTGAACATCTTGAAGGCAAGAGGCAACAGGCATCTTTTAGTTAGACATACGCATATCATTCTAGACTTCATCGTCGCAATCCATCAGGTGCGATTGTGTTCAAGCGTTAGCCTATTGACCAAAAAAAAATATTTAAGAAATAGCTGACAAATTGAAGTCGCGAATTGGCGTGTCGAGAGAACTATGCTAGGCATCTCTCTAAAGGATTGTGTACGGAACGAGCATGCGAAGGGACAAAAGTCTTTGATATAGCCCGACAAATCATCACGGTAGAGTGGCAGTGGGTTGTGTGTCTACGTTTATCGTAGGCTAGGATCTTTAGAGGGTAAAGGATCTTTAGAGACGATGCGTTGTCAAAAATGCTACAAAGGATTGTTAAAACATCATTGTGCCAATAAATGTTCCATGTGGGAGCCACGCTTTGGCATGAATGGGCCGGCTCGACCGGAATGATACCACGGCCTCTCAGAAACCGGCATGAAGCAGCACTGTGCTGTGTTTCGTGCTGCATGAGTGAGGGTACCGGAGGCCCAATCCGGGGAAAGGGGGGTTTACAGGTTGGCAGCGCCATTGTGACTCCAATGATATTGCCGGTGTCTATGGGTGGCAGCAATCGCTTACCATCACGCGATCCCTCTGCTCGTCTGCCACCTATCACATAAAAACAAAATATGTTTGTTACTTTCGTGAATGCTATTATATATATTTTTTTTTGATATAGCAATCTTCTGCTTCGGCTTGGTAACGGGTTCAATAATATGATTGATAGGATAACTACGCGGAATGTAGAGGATGTGACAACACTACATCGAAAAAAATATATAAAAATTAGAACTCCATTCATGTTTTTAGGCTTTCTTAACATAATTTATACTTCTCTCGGTATTTATTACTATCAAAATTACGACATATCATAAAATGACCAGCCGCGTGGTCCCCGGCAGAGTAGAATAGGCCACCCTCACTCCTACCGAGGTGTCGTAAAAGGCGACTAAGGTAAAGCTGCTGGCATGATCATCAGCACCCAGAGAAGGAAAACTCTGCATTTATATCAAAACCCTCGCCAACCCGTCTGCCAAGCTTGGTGAGTATGGCAATTACCCCTCATGCGATTGAGGGAGGCCCGTGCCCCAACAGTGGGGACTTAAATGGGCTGATGATGATGATGATAAAATGAATATTATAGGATCAATAGCCTATATTCCTTTTACCACTACTTTTTTATTTTTTAATTTATTTCCGAACGTTAGTACCAACGCCAGAAAAATAATAAAGACATTTCGACTAGAAGCTGTATTTATTCTGTGCTAGGTCACGCCACAAAAGAAGCCTCACGAGAACCGCGCTTACGTCGCCATCAGCATTGAAATTTGAGCTTTATGTTTATAGATATAAGGAATCTTAAATTTTAGTTCCAAGTTTTGCCGCGGGACTTTTCAGGTGGCGTGTTTGAATTTGATTGACTATTGACTGACTGGATCTGGATATTGTTTTTTTTTTTGGCAAACATAAAGCAAAGAAATTATAATTGTTGTAAGGGTACTTACCGTCCTGAAATGGTACTTACGTCGTTTTAGAATAAGCTGATTTTAAAATTATTGTTTTTTACATTAAAAATTTAAATTATGAAAAATAAAAAACACGTATTAAATGTATTAACTCTATTTCATATTTTAATAATCAAAACGAATAAATGATACCAACTAAATGTTGTCAGTAATTTACTTTTACATAATAAATAAATTGTTCAGAAAATCTCGGAAATAAATATATAAGACATCTTAGGGCTGATTTTTCCATCGTCTGATAAAATTTAACAGATGGATAAAGTATTACCCGGCAAAATTAAATGATAGTAGTCTTATTGTTACTTACTTGCATGAATGTGACTATTACCTTTAATGGTATTTCATTTTATCGATTTGTTAACTTTTAACGGACCATTGAAAAACCAGCCCTTAGAATAGTTATAGTAGTTATAGTATAATAACTTAGGTTACGATCTGTAAATTTTGTGCAATAAAGTGTATCTATCTATCTATCTACATCATAGTATTTGTTAATATTGCCTTACATTAAGACTGTCGGATTGGGCGGCGACTGCCTGATAGGTATATATTTACTTAAAAGGTATGTCGCCACAAACTTTGTGAGCGATAGGGTTTGTTAAAAAATAAACTTTTTTGATTTGATTATGATTTGATTTTGAATATCAGTACCCTTACCATGAGTTTGAAAAACTGTTCTAGCTATCGAAAACTATCGCTGTGTCCCTTTCATTGCGGTAATTGTGAAAGAGACAGAGCTATAGTTTTGGATAGCGAGGATAGTAATTCAAACTCATGGTAAGGCCTTTGATCGAATACTCGCACGGCTGACTTGATGAAGAGTGATAGTTCGTCTGTCATTCGATCTGCTCTCCGAGTCTTGAAGGAAGGATGAGGAATTTGCTCCATCACGGCTATATCTTACATTTTATTTGTAAATGTATAAGGAGGGAATATAGATAGATACTTTTTATTGTACAGAAACAAATTATAGGTAGGTATGGTATATGATTTGTTTTATACTTTTTTACTGATTTTGATATATTATTATTGTTTTTTTATTGTTGTTATATTATTATTGTTTTTTTTATTATTAATTGTCTTAAAGTAAATGTCTTATATCTGATGAAGCATCAAAATACATATTTTTGCTAATATCAGCAACTTTTTATTAACATCCCATTGCCAGCTTTATTACAGTTATATACAGTCCAACTCCAATTGCCACAATTGGTGAGTAAAAATTGTGAACTAATTTATTTATTTTCTTCATGATATCTCTACGATTAGATACACATTTTTTTTTCTTTTTTTTTTGCGTTGGGGGAATGCCGCCGGCCCAATGTTCAATTGGCCGACGTCGCCACCTTTCGGCGGCACCTTATGCATACCCGTCTGCCGGGGGGCGGACGGGTTATGTCGGGCTCTCCTCCAGACGATTAGATACACCTAGATACTTTATAAGTTGGTAGAGAGTTTGTGAGGAAATGTATCTAGAAGGGATATGTAGAAGGGTTTAAAGGTTGGCAGCGCACTTGTGACTCCACTGGTATCGTGGGTGTCCATGGGCGGCGTCAATCGACTACCATCAGGTGATCCGCCTGCCCGTCTGCTACCTATCACATAAAAAATAAAAAAGTTTCCGTTTCCCCTTACCTGCTATCATTAGCTATGAAACATAGTGTTAGAGTTGCGAATTAACCGATCTCCAAACAGCGTTTGCAAAGTAAACAAGAGGCTCTCGATTCATTCAATTAGCGTTGCCTAGCAACTGTCAGAACTTGCCCTAAGTATTAGCGCCGATACATTGGTGCACTAGCGCCCTTCTGTGAGAAACTAGCAAATTCGGGGTAGACTTGTGAAAAACAGTTCACCAAACTGAAAAAATGATAGTCACTTTAAATAGAAGTGCTGTATTACTCGTCTTGTTCAGTTCAACAGTAACAGGTGTCTTTAAAGGTAGCCTAGGAATACGTCACACAAAATGTCAGTCGTGTTAATTGTTCCCAATCACAAAGAATGTTACCAGACCACTTAACCTTGAGCTAAGGCATCCTTCAACGACGTTACGTAGATATAAAATTGTGTTCCTTTTTTCATCTTAAGATGTTTCTATTTGTTAATTTTGTATTAGGCATGCCATTATTTTGTAAATTTAAAAAATGTGACAGTGCATAGTTGTTCCAAAAATTAGTAGAATAGTTTTTAAAAGGATGTCACTTTTTACCGTTATATCCTGAATTTCAATTATTTAGATTTCAAACAATCATGACTAATGTTAAATGATAAAATATGCAATGATTATGTCCCATCGGAAAATTATTGAATGATCGATATTATTGAATATTGATTGAACGTTCTTCAAGGTAACACCATGATTATTTCTTTTTGATGGGCTAATTTTGTACTATACAAATAAGATACAATAGTTTTAATGCAAAGCCTTCCTGATATAAATTTGCTATGCGCATAAAGGCTCAGAATATACGCATACTCAAAATTGAGAGCAATAAACTAACTAACTTCCTTTCAACCGAATCTAGTTGCTCTAAAATTATGCATATAAATGGAGCTAGTATCCCCAAGACTGCTATCAAAATTTATTTTGGCTCCCTCTACGGCTTCGTATATCAAAAGTTTCAGCCATTTTGCTAAATCACCGGTACGATTAGAGAGCGGGTCCTTTTTAGGGTTCCGTAGCCAAAATGGCAAAAACGGAACCCTTATAGTTTCGTCATGTCCGTCTGTCCGTCTGTCCGTCTGTCCGTCTGTCACAGCCGATTTACTCGGAAACTATAAGTACTACAGTGATGAAATTTGATTGGAATATGTGTTGTATGAACCGCTACAAAAATATGACACTAAATAGTAAAAAAAAGAATTGGGGGTGGGGCCCCCCATACATGTAACTGAGGGATGAAATTTTTTTTTTCGATGTACATACCCGTGTGGGGTATCAATGGAAAGGTCTTTTAAAATGATATAAAGTTTTCTAAAAAACATTTTTCTTAAAGTGAACGGTTTTTGAGATATCAGCTGTCAAAGTCGTAAAAAGTATGTCCCCCCCCCCCTCTATTTTTATAACTACGGGGTATAAAATTCTAAAAAAAATAGAGGTGATGCATGCTAATTAACTCTTTCAACGATTTTTGGTTTGATCAAAGTATCTCTTATAGTTTTTGAGATAGGTTGATTTAACTGTAATTTTGGTTAAGTTATTGTGCTTACACTGAAAACGATGGCTGAACCTTATTAGATAGATCAAAAAATATACTACAGTATTATACACCTTTAAAAATCCGCGATGATATAAAATCTTTATAATGTATATTTGCTGCTACGGAACCCTTTGTGCGCGAGCCCGACTCGCACTTGGCCGGTTTTTATTATGTTCCAATGTCTTCGTCTTTTCGCCTGGGATTCAGTAATCGTTTGTCGTTAAGAAGAAGTGGGAGTAGCAAAGTAATTATAGCATTTCTATCTTCATCATCATAATCATCATCAGCCCATTTAAGTCCCCACTGCTGGGGCACGGACCTCCCTCAATCACATGAGGGGTAATTGCCATACTCACCACGCTTGGCAGACGGGTTGGCGAGGGTTTAGATATAAATGCAGAGTTTTCCTTCTCTGGGTGCTGATGATCATACCTGCAGCTTTACCTTAGTCGCCTTTTACGACACCTCGGTAAGAGTGAGGGTGGCCTATCCTACTCTGCCGGGGACCACACGGCGAAAAATAGTATTCTATCTTGTCACCGTAAAATTGAAAACTTTTAGATTATAATGTATCTATGGATCAATTGTTAATACAGCTTGCAATTAATGTAATTAAAATCGTGAATTATAATAATCTGATTTATGCATATGCAAGCTTTTTATAAAACTAACATTTTCAGTTTATTAATTAAGTATTTTATCAGAAGTGTCTGCTAAGTCATCTCATGATTTACGTAGGTAAATCATGAAGTCATGAATAAAGATTAGAGTTCTACTTCTCAGAATATAGGACGTAGGTAGCTAGGTCCTATATTCTGAGAAGTCGAACTCTACTTTTTTTTTACATTATGGCGGACAAACGCGCGGACGACGCTCCTGATGGTGATTACAGCCGCCCATGGACATCTGTAACTAATGAGGCATCACAGATGCGTTGCCGGATAACTTGAATGATAGGTTGTATCTTTTTTTGCGACTCTCGGTATTTTTATGCGACGCAAAATCAACCTAGTTTTGATTTTTAATGTTTGACATTTATTTGCTTTCTGGGGTCTAGACCCAAACTATCCATATGAGTTGAACTTGTATAAACGGAATTGTGATTCAAAAAAATACATCACTTTCGATTAATACATATAAGGAAACTATGTACAACTACCGCAAAAGGTTTATATCCCAATATTCGGGTATTTTAGGCCTTTTAGTTTCATAGATTTTGCAGTTACATTATAACTATGGTTAATAGTCACGGGAATTAACGCAACGTACATTTTTTTTATTTTGTGGCATAAGTATATGCCACAAATCACTTTTATTTTAATTCAATGTACTCACCAATTGTTTTACCTGAGTCCGCTTGTGACCACGGTTGCTGTACGTCAAGCAACAAATGTCGAGTACATTTAATCATGTACTTAAAAAATTTAGGCCTTTGTTTCAGCAAAAACATCATGTTTGCTCATAAAAGAAGCTCATCATAGCACACGCGAATATATTCACGTCACGCCCCGGCATAATGTGGAAGGGTCATTGTGGATTCAAACAATCGACACATAGCAGCACGTTGCGTTTGTCTTCGTGCGCATTCGCAGAAATGTTCGCTGCGTAGACCACCCCTTTGTTTGGACATTGTAGTCTAGCTTGAGGGGGGCGGAAGGTGACTCGAGGTCAATCAAAGTTTTCTGAAGGGCAAATCTAGGTAAATTGTCCCACCAGCAGCGAAGGGCGAGGAAACCTAGAAACTAGAAATCAGTAGGCGAGAATCGGGAAAGCGACCCCAGCGACAAAACCATGGGAACTATCCCATGGTTTTGTCGCTGGGGTATAGCAGGCAAAGACCACCAGTCGGCTAGCCAATACTAGCGTCATCTAGAGGAAACAGACCAATACTCAACGGCTATGTAGTATATATAGTTTATACGAAAATATGGTAAGCACTTAATTTTTGTGGCCCATGGAATAAGATAGATAGATACTCTTTATTGCACAAAAATAAAATACAAGCATGATACAACAACAACAGACAGTACAATAAGACGGTCTTATGGCTTATAGCGATTTCTTCCAGACAACCTTAAAAGAATAAGGTCAGGAATTGTGAATGTCTGTAGGTACTATTAGAGTCTAGAACAGCCTACAATACTTAGATATATCTTTTTTTTGGTCTCGAATGGAAAATGCTTTGGGACCTGGTGACCAGGTCCCCCGACCTGACGGAACATGAACATTATATTAGTCTACACTAATTATGTGACTATTATTAAAACACAATTTCTATCGATACATTTAACAGCTCCGTTTAAGAATAAACAGCTCCCAAGTCTAAGAACGTCGTATTAGATACACCATTTACAACTTTATAAATCATAGTTCATCTATACAAGCATCTATAAAAGCGGCCATTTTTGGCATAAATCAATTTTTCGCATAAAAAGGGACCCAACATTTGTGCATGGTTATTTAATTATTAGTTTACGTGTTTTCCGAGAGATTGTAACCCCGAAATTGTTTAAAATAGATCTAGTTTAGTAGCTAAAAATTAAAATAGAATGGTGTCGCTAGTGTGCCCTACCCGTCACCTTAATTCAAAATTTAAAATTAAAAAGTACTTTATTTGCATAGGCTTATTATATACAGGTCTTACAAATCGTCATACATGAAAAATACAAATTATAGCTATGTTTAATATACATGTAATTAAACATATATGTCGATACAAAAAATATACTAAGAAATTAATAAATATAATGTGATTCTACCACCGGAATCGAAAAGTTGATTCTGACGAGAAGATCCGGCAAGAAACTCGCCAGTTACTCTTTTTAATCACCAAATTTTTGTAAGTACAGTATCATGGGTGTAGGCGAACAGTTTATCATTTCCACAAATTCTTGTCATTTAAGTAATCATTAACTGTATATAGGATTTTGCCCTTAAATAATATTTAACATGTGTTTCGAATTCAGGCATTTGTAAATCAACAAGCTTTTGTGGTAACATATTAAATATTTTAACACTCATTCCTACAAATGAATTACCAATCTTATGAAGTCTGAGATGTGGAACAGCAAGCTTGTGTTTATTTCTAGTATTTAGGTTATGGTTGTCGGATTTTTGAGGAAAGTTTTCTAAATTTTTATAAACATACATAATACAGTCAAAGATGTACTGTGATGCTAATGTTAAAATATTAATTTCTTTGAACAAGTTTCTAAACAAGTCTCGTGGGCTAAGTCCGTATATGGCCCTGACAGCTCGTTTCTGGAGCACAAAAATAGCTTGAATATCAGCAGCAGAGCCCCATAACAGCAGACCATAAGACAAAACGCTATGGAAATAACTGAATTACACAAGTCTGGCTATTTCAATATCGGTTAGATGTCTTATTTTTTTGACTGCATATGTAGCCGAACTAAGTCTCCCTGCCAGGGCTGCAATATGAGAACCCCACTGTAATTTTGAGTCTAACGTGACGCCCAGAAATACTGTAGAATTAATTACTTCAACATTTTGACTATTCATATTAACGCAGGTAGTGCAGGATCGATCAGTCAGTAAATCCTTTGGGGAAGCTTATGTCCAACAATGGGTTTGGCTGAAATGATAAGGCAAATACGAAGTTTGGAGCCACCCGAGTCACTCCATAAATTGTAATTTTGTACGTAGGTACAAAGAAGACGCCAAATTTGATTGGCTGTTTCTTTCCGAAGTCTTTGGCTCCAGAAATTCCCATTTCATGGCAAAATCTAGTTATAGATAACATCATACACTATGAGAATCAGATCCACGCCCACGAAAGCCTCAGCGCCTCGGCCAAGTAATTTCCATATGCCAGAGCCGGTTAAGCATATACTAGCGGGGCCCTCAGGTATGCATTTTGGGGCCCCCATTTGGAACCCGATACTACCGCAGTGTGTCAAGACGAAAGTGGCATAGGGAAACATACGGATGACATACGGAACCGAAACGTGACCGCTTACAATGTGCCGATTAAGAAGGCTCAAAGTCACCCAGAGAGCAATGGAGAGGGCTACGCTCGGAGTCTCCCTACGTGATCGTATCAGAAATGATGAGATCCGCAGGAGAACTAAGGCTACAGACATAACCCAAAGGATTGCATGCATCAAGTGGCAATAGGCAGGGCACATAGCGAGGAGAACGGACGGCCGTTGGGGCCGGAGGTCATCGAGTGGAGGCCACATACAGGAAGTCGCAGCCGTGGCAGGCCCCCCACAAGGTGACGATCTGTTGAAGATTGTGGGAATCCATTGGATGCGGGCGACACAGGACCGATCTGTGTGGAGAGCATTGGGGGAGGCCAATGACCAGCAGAGGACGTCTATTGGCTGAAATGATGATGATGAGTACACTATTGGTATATTTGTAAGATTTTTTCAGCAATAACTTCATTCTAATTTCGATGCTTAATCGTGAAAACTTAATTGTTTCAGATCTAGGTGTAATGGGAGATAAACCCGACTTCATCATCTAGCACTCATTGTACTGGGAATATCATCGTTTGTGACTAAATTATCATTTTGAATTGTCATTCGTGTTTATTGAAATTTAAAAATGGGGCTGTCTTGATGTTTCCTTGAGGGCCCCATTGATGTTTGAGAACGGGGCCCCAAATGTTGTCCAGGTATAGGCGGTACTGCCTCAGATATATCTGGGAAACTCATCTGCGCAGTAATGCGCCAGACGCATAGCTACTTCTGCCGCAATCTGTTGAGTCGTCGCTTTGTCGCCGCCGTATTATGAGATTGGTTGCATCTGCATAGATATGCATGCATTCATTCCAACGGGATCTTGTTAGCTTTTATTTTTCGATAGTATGAGGCACTGGTGCCAGGATTGGGAAAAAAATTGGAGTTTTTGAGTCTGGCTGTACTTTGGAATGATGTTTAAGTGCCTATCTGATTTCTTTGTGATTTTATTTTTCTTCAATCATTTTGAACTGGCCAAAACGTACATAAGAATAAGGCACTTTGTATCAATGTATTATTTATAACCATAGGTATAGACTCTGATCCTAAAATTATTTTTATGTAATTCGCACACCTAGAATAACAAAGGCTTAACTCGAAAACACCAACTTTACAGGAGAGCGAAAAACGGTTATTTTTGTTTAACTGGCTAAATGATAAATGGAATATATATGTATTTTACATCATTAGAAGCCTTTCAACATGTTTTTTTTATTTCTGTATAACCAGCTTCCTAAATTAATAACTTGATAATGACTTATCACAAAAAGAAACAATATTTTTTTAAAATACGTATTTTAACATTTTTTTATGTATATTTTCATGGTTTTGTCTTAAAAATATTTTAAAAATTTACATAAAGTGCCGAAGTATTCTCTGTCGTTTAATGAAATAAAATAAATCGCGTAAGTATACTTACTCTTTTGTTATATTAGGAGTGCGGTATGTTCACCGATTTCTTTACCAACTGTTGATCGATTTGCACATTTTTTTATTGTTGTATTTTTACCTTGTAACTAATTTGTTCTAGACCAATTTACTTACTGGGCATTTTTTTTTAATTTGAAAGCACAGAAACCTGAAGTGGTCCCACTGTCATTATCTCAGAGATCGTCAGCAACATGCATCATCGCGTTTTCTAGTTCCATGATCAAAACTTATTTCTAGCGACAGCTGTCCCAAACTTCATAATGATAAATAATGTGACATTTTACCCTAAAGTGGTACTCCAATTTCTTATTCGACCGTACCTAAAATTTCTATCATTACCCCATAATGTGGGTTACTGTGTTATCTGTCGTGTATGCACACCCGTATCACGCGCCCTGTCAGTTTTCACCGCCAGTCATTCCTCGTAATAACCCTTCGATTCACTTTGGCCCTCCGCGGGTTCGCTCCGTATCCCTTTAAGATTCAACTATTTTGCAGTCATTTAGCGAGATGACAATGCTGAGTCGGGTTTGTGGTAAATGATGACTGTTAAATTTCCTGATACGATTAGGAGATATTGTGAAATTAACAAAATAACTCTCATTTGTTTCATAGGAGTAGAGGCAAAATATCCTCCCCCGATCATGTTGAATCATAATATTAATTGCAAAGCCTTGCCTTTTTGCTAGTTGCATAGCCTTATAGGTGCAGGATACAGTTGCAGAACATACATAAAAATGTACTTACATTATAGTTAATGCGACGTAGCCGATACTCAAAAAGATTTTCGTAATTGAGAAGTATCTACATATTTTTTACGTTAATAATACGGATACTAGCACGGCATATTATAAGTTCACCCAAGTTTTAATGTCAGCGAAAGTCAATTTAGTATACAACATTTAACGTAACGCGCATGTCTCGTGATACCAAAATTTGGGTCAACTATATCATCATCATCAGCAACCCACACTCGTCCACTGCTGGACATAGGTCTCCCCTAATGCACGCCACTGCTCCCGATTTTCGGCCACTCTCATCCAGCCCACACCAGCCAGCCTTCGAATGTCATCATCCCATCTTGTCGCAGGGCGTCCTACACTACGCTTACCGAGTCGCGGTCTCCACTCAAGGACTTTACGGCCCCAACGGTCAACTATATCCTAGACCTCATCGTCACTTTCCATCAGGTAAGATTGTGGTGAAGCTTTAGCCTATAGTCTTTAAAAAACTTATATCCGACGAACTTTAGCAGGTACTGACCACATTTGGACCTTCAAAAAAAGAATGTGCTCCCTTTTAAATAGGCCGACAGCGCACCTGTGACTCCTTTGGCGTGGCAGGTGTCCATGGGCGGCGGTAATCGCTTACCATCAGATGATACGTCTGCTCGTCTGCCCCCTATATAAAAAAAAAAACTAAAAGAGCAGAATCATTGACGATGCTAGTATTATTATTATTTGTTAGAAATGGGGTGAGCTCCGCGTCTCATAGCCACTGCGACCAGTAGGTGATCTATTGTGGCAGCCCCGTAACCTATTACAGCAACTCATGTAGCTCCAGTTCCAGGATAAACCCGAGAATGGAGCTGATGGGGGAGCTTTTGATACAAACATTCGTGTGCATGAATATGTCTGTTTGTATTTGGGTGTTTCCTACGTATTATAAGTATATGTTTATAAAAAAAAGCATTATATGTAAATATTTGTAATCCCACTATTGATTCTGATATCCGTAACACAGGTGCTTGAGCTACCTATCTCGGAGTCAGATCAATGTTATGTGATGTTTTGAAATATTTATAATTATAAGACTATGAGAAGAAAATGTTATCATACTTTGCCGATGTCATTTACTTAATAAACATAGAATAACTTTGTCTAATATATTTAAGCTTTAACCCAATTACATCCAGAAATGAATGTCGTCAATTCATAGACTGGTATTAATTAATTATCTGTTTCGTTAAACTTCAACCGGCAAGTGGTTCAAATTGGAAATGAGCGTTCTCCTAAAAGATTTCCGCACTCCGCACCACCCTAACAATTCATTAAGAAGCACAATCCATATCAGAAGGGGCATGCAAAAGTTGATCAACATAAATCCCGCGTCTGGAAACTTCGGTCCCTCCAGTTAAAGACTGCACTCTGGGATAAAGCGATCCAATTTGTTAGGTACACATGGCCGCACATAATGGGTAGATGTAGGGTCGATGAACAACTTAGCTTTTTATATGAAAGGAGTAGATGTGGGTTCGACGAACAAGTTTGGTTTTTTTTTCTGTATAAAAAGAAGGTGAATGAGCGGACGAGTCGTCTCCCGACGGTCGTAGCAGTAGATTGCACATTGCAATTTTTGTACGTTAGTTAAAATCTGTGACGCATCGGTGACTGTGTAAATGTTCTTTAAGGTGACGGGTAGGGCATACTAGCGATTTTTAGCTACGAAACCGGATCTGTTTTAAACAATTTCGGGGTTACAACCTCTAGGCAAACACTTAAACTATTTATTAAATAACCATGCACAAATTTTGGGTCCGTTTTTTACGAGAAAAATTGATTCACGCCAAAAGTGGCCGCTTTTGACGTGAATCAATTTTTCGCGTACGCGTTGGACCCAACATTTGTGCATGGTTATTTAATTAATAATATTAGTGCTCGCCTAGAGGTTGTAATCTCGAAATTGTTCAAAATAGATGGTTTAGTAGCTAGAAACTAAAATCGATTGGCGTCGCTAGTGTGCCCTACCCGTCAGCTTAAATACTGGTCCACAGCAGCCAAGGACCGGGAGAGGTGGAAAAAGGGTAGGTTGGCCTTTGCCCTGCATTGGGACACTATGTGCTCATAATAAATAATAAATAATAATAATAATGAATTGCTTAAAATCTGCTTTTGGTACCTCTTTTGTTTCTTCTTCCATCTCCGTCTTTTAGATAGACGCCAAGTTCATCACCATAGTCATTGCTTTGGGCATGGTGATAATTTTTTATTCAACCTTTATTTTCAGTTTAAAAAAAATCGACCAAATGCGAGTCCGCATGAAAGGTTCCGTACCATTGATTTTATAATTAATTATTTAAGTAGACAATAACCTGCCACACTCAGAGTCGTTGATCAACTTAGTTGGCTACTTAAGAAATTGACCCTTATTTTAATACGTATAAAGACTACCATTAGCTTAAATGACGTCTCTGAGTGCGGCCGTAAGTATTTTAAGTGCTACCTGTAACCTTTCATTGAAATCGTAGACATACATAAGAAGGCAGTATGGCATTTTTTCGTATTTAATCCCCCCTTCAGTATTTATTCTATTTTGTTTTTAGTATTTGTGTACAATGCAAGGCAATAGAAGTACATAATTTGTAAGAAATTCAACTGTCTAGCCGTCGCGATTCTTGAGATAGAGACTGGACTCAGACAGACGGAGTGCGAAGTCTTATAATATGTAAAATTTAGCTTGATTATAATGACAGCTATTGGTGTCACAGAAATATGATCTTTTGGTATATAGTAATAAAAATCTATGTAATGTAACTCGGTAAAATGGTAAATCTTATTCTCATTGAAATAAAGGTCAAGTGACAACTGTCACTTCTAATCAAGCTATATTTTACCGAGTGTAGTAATAGGTTTAATTTATCAAGACGGGAATTAACACGATATTTATTATGTGATACAACATTATGTACTCACATATTTGGCTCGACGTTTCGGCTACGTTACAGCAGCCGTGGTCAGGAGCGGACTACTACAAATATCAGTACTATACAAATATCGGACTATAATAAATATCGTGTTAATTCCCGTCTTGATAAATTATAGTTATAATGCAACGCGAAAATTTAAAAAACTATGTAGTAATAGGACTTATACCCTTTAGGGTACAGAACCCTCTCTCTTTCTCTCGGACTGCCTCGGTAGTGGGTCGCACTATAAAGCAACGGCTGTGCAAGAGGTCCCTGGTTCGATCCCCGGGTCGGGCCAAAAATTGTACTTAAGTTTTGGGTAAGAAATCCTTGGTGTCCGGAGTCTGGAAGTTGGCGGTCTTGTACCCCCGTGCCTCGGAAAGCACGTTAAGCCGTTGGTCCTGCGCTCAATCCCTCTCCAGGTAAGGGAATAGAGAGTGCACTCGTGTTTGCGCACACACTTGAGCACTATAATATATCCTGCGTAAGTGGCTGATCGTTGAGATGGGCCTCCCTAGCCGTAATCAGGTTGGAGGATATTATTACGGAACCCTAAAAATCACGCAGCCGCAACTGCATTGCAAGGTAAGCGTCATTGACAGTGACAGCTCGCTGACCGTGCTCTTTTCGCGAACCGAGTCGGGTGCAATTTTGCGAAGCCAGCATTTTCCCGGCACACATTCAGTAGACTGCCGCTGGCACAAATAGACTGGCATGTGTAGGTAGTTTCAGCTGACCTCCATTTGAATTTGCAGCGATTTGGTTTGATTCGTGTCTTTTTACCTGACTACGGCAAAGCAAAAGGAGGGTTATGATTTTGACAGGCTACATAGTCTACATATGTATGTACATACATATATACATACATCTGTATGTATGTACATATGTATGTATGTATGTATGTTCATCTGTTTCCACGTAACTTCTAAACTAATTATCATATTTGAACAAATTAGGTGTCGTTAGAAGCGTTATAGGCAACATGACGTCACGTTAAATTTATTACAGCGCCCTCTAGGGGACTTAGCGTAAGGAACTAAAAAAAAATTGCTTGACGGTACCGTGTGGGATATCAAATGAAAGAGCTTTTTTAGCACATTTCAAATATGTAATTATATTACATAACTAAAAATATGTTAAATAAAAATAAAGTTTAAGATCTAAAACCCGACTACCAAAAAACACGATCTAAAAAGTACAAAACAAGAAAATTGTCTCTGCTGAAATGATTATGCCGTATCACCGTGGTCGTATGCCACCTACTGTAGCAAAACAGATTCATTATAATAATAAAATAAATCGATGTGGCATACGACCACGGCGATACGGCATAATCATTTCAGCAGAGACAATTTTCTTGTTTTGTACTTTTTAGATCGTGTTTTTTGGTAGTCGGGTTTTAGTTTTTTATCTATCTATCAGTAGAAACACTTTGGTATGTAAAAGTAAACATTGGTGCCAAGAACAACAATGATTATTTACCGACACACAGACCGAACTAGTAAACCTGTGCCGTCGGGATTCGGAAAAAAACATTGGTGTTTGGTATTTTTAAGTGATAGTCAAATTCAAAAGTTATAAAAAAAATTGTAAACAATACAAGTTAGCACGATGGCCAGAAAGTGAAAAAGTATGACACAAAAACAAATGAGCGGCGACATTAAAAAAAAAACAATAAACAAAGGACAAGATTAATTTTTTTTTATTGTTTGCTTTTCTGACTTACCTACAGCCAGTTATGGAAACGATATATATATTTTAAGGTTAATGGTGACTTATTAACGATCCGAATTTGACCATGATTTTGAACTACCTAGGGGGTACAATTTCAGAATCATTGTTCTAGTTGGCCTTGTTCCTGTTTCCAAAGATAAAGATAAGATAAAGAAGATAATTTATTTGTAAAAACATGAGTAATTTAAAGATGTTACAAAAAGAAAACAAAGTAATACGTTCTCCATGTTTTAACCTATGAGGCATAGATACAAATATAAAACAAATAGTGTCATAATTATAATCATGCAAGTTCTTTTTGATTTACAATCAGTCCAAGAGTTGCAAAAGCAGTTAGTTAATCGTATGTTATTACGAAACTTACCAGGATATGGTGAGATTATTTATATTAATACAAACTTATTTCGGGTTCCGAAACCACAGATTTAAACGCAATTCGTAGTGAGACACTAAGATGATATACCTAAGTCTTTAGCTAGGCTTATTGCCACAAACGTTAAACAAATACCAAAATATGATTTTTTTCATAAGACCCACCCCAAGATATTTAAACACCAAAGTACACCTAATTTGTTTGAATCAGTGGTAGTGAACGCAGCCTCTGGTGCAAGGGTTGCGGGTTCGATCCCCGCACAGTACAATCATTTGTGTGCATGAACATGTGTTTGTATTGGTCTGGGTGTTTTCTATGTATTATAAGTATGTATTTACAAAAGAAAAGTATTATATGTATATATTGTAATCCCACTGTTGATTCTGATATCCGTAACAGAGGTGCTTCAGCTACCTATCTCGGAGTCAGATCAATGTATGTGATGTTTAAAATATTTATTTATTTATAATTATTAGGTTTGGTGTCGGTGTCGGTTTGAATAATAATAATATTTCACATCACTACATTGCTCTGACTCCGAGATAGGTAGCTCAAGCAAGCACCTGTGTTACGGATATCAGAATCAACAGTGGGTTTAAACTACCACTACTGTCAAACATTGCAACCGACGAAAAATAGCTGGAATGAGGAAATCTGCACGCTTCGGATAGTTTCTGAAATGTGTAACCATGATTCAGCTGATCTGGTTCCCCTGTTCAATGAGTTCAGACGGACTCAGGGGTCAGACGGTAGTCGCATCATTGTAATTACCATACTTTCCAAATCCTGAATCATGGTCCAAACATACACCGGGCTTCAGAGCCACAGCTTTGGACGGAACGGACGGAAACTGGGAGGAAGGTACACGCTAATTTGAGAAGAAATAGAAGAAAAAAGCGTCCTAAAATTACTTCGCTGTTCTGAATGCAAAACTTTGTTCAGCGCCTTAGCACAAGATTACAGTTTGTAAGTCTTATATAATTACAGTTAATAACTTGAATGTGTTGTTTCTTAAACAAGCAACGAGAGTAATTGTGTTGTACATTATGTAGTACGTAAGTTCTTAAAGTTAACGTTTCTACAATGTTCTCCTTACGAAGAAGAAACCACTTGAACTTTTTGATTATTTCTCGGGATCAAAACACCCTTTGTCTGTTAAATGTTAAAAGCTCTACTCGAAGTTCGTTCCAGTGTGTATCATAATCGATAATAGTTTTAGAATGAAAGCAACGCTCGTTCGAGCCTCTTTGAACACACGGCAAAATACGGAATTAAAATTATTAAAAATACACCGATTTTTTTTTTCGTTTACATCCCGAAAACCTCATAATAGAGATCGTGATTAAAGATCATTTAGCATGTTAGATCAACAATCTCTCACTCATCGTCCGATTCCCTCACTGTTGAGCATCGTGACTCCTTCCGATTTTTTCGGCCAGCTGTCGCCATCGGCTGCGCTCCGCCGCTCGGTGCAGGGCAATGCTTATCGGGATCTCGAGCTGATTCGCTATCTGCTATCGGGTACTACGGCCTCTCGGTCTTCAGATCGACAATATAAGCGAATAAAAAATCTGCTTTTCCATACATTATCGCCGGGTGGAAATTCGATTTTGTACGGAACAGCTGTTTTTTTTTCGCTTATTTTGTTGATCTAACATGTTAAATGTTCGTCTTCACGATACCTATTATGTGGTTTTCGGGATGTAAACGATAAAAAATTAACGGTGAACATTAATAAAGTTCAATTTTGAATGTTAACGGTGACAGAAGTGGCGCCCACCAAAGGACTTCTTTTGGGGCGTGGACGTTATATGAATTCTGGCTAGGCTCGTACCGCGATCGTCCTCGTTGACAGTCGACGACATGAAGTTAGAACAAAAAAGAAAACTACAATAAAACACCGCCTTCAAAAACCACGAACTAAGAAGTGTAAAATAATATTTAATTAACACTTCACTACACTTCAGATAAGATTTTATAATAGTACACTAGAATTACATACATACAAACATGCTAAAATGATAACCCTTCGTTTTTGGCTTTGCTGCAGTCGGGTAAAAAAGGTGTTACCTAATTCGGCGCCTAATACCTACTATCGAGATAATAATCTTATAATGCATTCAATTATTAAACAGGGATTAAGCGCCGACTTCGGTAACACCTTTTTTCGACTGTGTTAAAAATATTATTTTACATTTTTTAATTAGTGGTTTTTGAAGGCGGTTTTTTTAATAGAAACATTTTTTTCAAGCTTTTTAGTGTCTCATTTTCAGCGTTCTTACGGCTGAAGCACAGCCTTACCCTCTGCATGCGAACTTTTAAGACGTCAAACACACTATAGAATCTCTTCTTTAACGTTGCTGCATACAGCACTGAGCTAGCATTCCCAATCTTGTATATCCTAAAAAACCAAAGAGAACCTTCTCCGCTGTTTATCTAGAATACAATATGTTTTCATTTCGTGCAATCTCCTTAGTTATAAACCTCAAACGATGTTCGGCACGGAATCTATTCGCTCGCGTTCCTAATCTGCGTGCAGACAGTGGTACTAATAAATTATATTCCTAACTGGTTTTTGTCGTGTCGTGTCACGGTAACTGATACATGGTAATAAATCAATCGGATTTTTTATCGATATCTAACTATAAATGGCATCGGAAAACCTACAAACAAACCGTTATTTCTTTTTGCTAGAGGCGACAAACGAGCAAGCGAGTCACCTGATGGAAAGTAATCTTCGCCGCCTATGAACATCCGCGAAATCAGAGAGATCGCTAATGTGTTGCCGGACTTTTTAAAAAGGAGTACGCCTCTTCTCTTCAAGGTCCCCAGTCGTAGCCGTCAGGAAATTCTCCCGCATTGTATGTAAGTTAAAGAAGCTTTTTTTATGTGATAGGTGGCAGACGAACAAAGGAACTATCTGCTGGTAAATCTTAAATTATTAGTTGATATTTTATAGCAGTCTTTTGCGATTTATTCTTAAGTAAATAACACACTTAAAAATTTCATCTCGTGTTCAGGCGGGACTCGAACCCACACCTTCCACAATCCGGGTGAATGTACTACCAATTATACCACTGAACGCGTTACTAAGTCGACGAAATTTGTAAGTGCTTGATTCGACATGAGCTGTCGATAGTCTCATCAATATTGTAGGCATATTTACAATATCCAGTGGAAATATTATATAGCAAAATTTTAGCTATAAAATATCAACTATTGATTAAGCAGTCTCATCTTAACCGGTGGTCAAATATTTGTAATTATATTTCCACTGGATATTGTAAATATACCTACAATATTGATGAGACTATCGACAGCTCATGTCGAATCAAGCACTTACAAATTTCGTCGACTTAGTAACGCGTTCAGTGGTATAATTGGTAGTACATTCACCCGGATTGTGGAAGGTGTGGGTTCGAGTCCCGCCTGAACACGAGATGAAATTTTTAAGTGTGTATTTAATCTAAAATTATTATTATTTTTGTTATTTTTTACATCTAATGTTAATTTTTTTTATTGCTTATAATAGGCAGACGAGCTTGCGACCCAATTGATGGTAAACGGTATCCGCCGCTCATAGACATCAACAATGCCGGAACACAGTCATGCCGCTGCCTACCGTGAGAGAAGAACTCTTATCTATTCTCATTTTAATGTTATTTTAAAATGTAAGCTTTACTCATAAACGTTCAATAAACCTATGTTAGCTAAAACGATGTTAAAGAGGAATTTTGACATTTGAAACCCAAAAAAATCATACAAAATCTTCAAAAAAAGGATCTAAATTTGCTTTATAACATCGTTTTAGGTAACACATTTATGAATAAATACGCTACATATTTATGATCTTTTTAAAAAAGGCTACTTCATTATCAAATCTAAAATAAAATTAAAGTGACATTAAGGTGACGGGTAGGGCACACTAGCGACGCCAATCGTATTTAATTTTTAACTACTGAACCGGATCTATTTTAGACAATTTCGGGGTTACAATTTCTCTGCAAACACCTATACTAACTATTTGATACTTATAGTTAACTTTTTGGTCTGCTTTTGCACTCGATTTTTGATTACCGCCATAAGTGGCCGCTTTTGGCGTGAATCAATTTTGCGTACAAAAGGACTTAACATTTGTGCATAGTTATTTAATAAATAGGATAAGTGTTTGCCGAGAGATTGTAACCCCGACTTGGTTTAATATAGATCCGGTTTAGTAGCTAAAAATTAAAATCGATTGGCGTCGCTAGTGTGCCCTACCCGTCACTTTAAGATTAGATAGATAGATAGTATTCTTTATTGCACAACAACAAAATACAAGTTTGAACAACAAAAACAAATAGTCATCATCATCATCATCATCATCAGCCCATTTAAGTCCCCACTGCTGGGGCACGGGCCTCCCTCAATCACATGGGGGGTAATTGCCATACTCACCACGCTTGGCAGACGGGTTGGCGAGGGTTTTGATATAAATGCAGAGTTTTCCTTCTCTGGGTGCTGATGATCATTCCAGCAGCTTTACCTTAGTCGCCTTTTACGACACCTCGGTAAGAGTGATGGTGGCCTATTCTACTCTGCCGGGGACCACACGGCCAAACAACAAATAGTACAATACAAGATTGATGGCACTTAATAAATAAAAGCCTCTTTAAATATTCGCTCCTATACGACATAGTCCTATACATCGACGTTTAATCATCGCTGCGGAAATTTTCGCTGCTTTGTGAAATAAAACAAAGTGTTGGCCCCAAAATTGCGCTAGCAAAATGTATTTAGGGGCCGCAATCAATTCCGGAACATTCGACGGAACATCACAGGTTCTATGCTAGTACGAGAGCTAGGCAACATTTTTTGTGATATCTCAAAAATATTTTATAGAGGCCACACATTATATAACTCGTTTGTTCGTTAAACATCTACGTTCTTTTTTTATGAGATAGGTGGGAGACAAGCAGACGGATCACCTGATGGTAAGTGATTGCCACCGCCCATGGACACCCGCGACACCAGTGGAGGCACAAGTGCGATGCCAACCTTTAAACCCCCCTTTCCCCCGGATTGGGTCTCCGATACCCTCACTCACGCAGCGAAGCACAGCACAGTGCTGGTTCACGCCCGTTTTCTGTGAGGTCGTGTTATCACTCCGGTTGAGCCGGCCCATTCGTGCCGAAACGTGGCTCTCCCACGGTCAAAAATCTGAGACATTTATTCTGCTGGACCTAGTTTGTAAGGATTCCCTTTTATAAACATTTATTTTCCTCAAAGTACACATTACAATAAAATCACCCTAGGTAAGTGTAGGACAATAAAGGTTACATCGACATCGACAGCTCATGTCGAATCAGGCACTTACAAATTTCGTCGGCTTAGAAACGCGTTCAGTGGTCTAATTGGTAGAACATCCACCCGGATTTTGGAAAGTGTGGGTACGAGTCCCGCCTCAACACGAGATAAAATTTTTAAGTGTGTTATTTACTTTATAAAGGTTAAAGTGTTAAATTGAGACAAAAATACGTTTCAACTCGCTAATTGCTTACCGTAAACTTTGAAGCTCCAAGTGAATTTGGACTCCATCCTCTAAACTATTGATTTGAATTTAGATTCGAATTCCTCTGCGTTTTCTGTGGATTAAAAATCAGCAGTGTCCGAATAGTGGGCCAGTGTGGCAATTAATCTTGGAGAGTCGTCCGGGCCTGTCCCATGTCCCGCGTCCGGGCTGTCCGGATGCCGTAAATCTTGGACACACCAGCTCCCGCCGCGCATACAAATATTTGCGGGTGCAATAATAGAAAATGCTGGGTTTTTAAATTTCGCTTTTGCTTAATAGCTTTTTATGCTAGCCGTCTGGTTTCGTGTAAATTGCTGAATAGTTACAGAGTTTTAACAATTTGTTAACTATAGTAATACGATAATTATTTATTCATCTTTCTGCGGCATATCACGCGGTAAACATGTTGCTTATATACGAGCGGTAGTATATAAGCAATACGTAACTCCTATACTATTAAATAAATAAAATCATACAATATCTCAAACATTGATCTGATTCTAAAAATGATTGAAATAAAATAGGAACTGATAAAATATTATGTAATTTTGTATCATATACTTGTTTTTTCCTCCTACATAATTATGAATAAATAAATAAATATAAATATTTCACAACATCACATACATTGATCTGACTCCGAGATAGGTAGCTCAAGCACCTGTGTTACGGATATCAGAATCAACAGCGGAATTACAAATATATAAATAAATAAATATTTCACAACATCACATACATTGATCTGACTCCGAGATAGGTAGCTCAAGCACCTGTGTTGCGGATATAAGAATCAACAGCGGAATTACAAATATATACATATAATACTTTTCTTTGGTAAATACATACTTATAATACATACAAACAACCAAACCAATACAAACAGACATGTTCATACACACAAAAGTTTGTACTGTGCGGGGATCGAACCCGCAACCCTTGGACCAAAGGCAGCGTCACTACCACTGTTCCAAACGGGTCGTCAATGAAATATAATACACGTATAAGCAAAGACGGTATTCAAGTATAAGATTGTAAAAGCCAGCCAAGTGTACTGGAAATCAGCCTGACCACCACTAAACAGACGATAATAATTAAACCTTTGTAATCCTTTGGGAATCAAACTGAAGTATTTTATCAATGATCAGAGTTCTATAGGTAAATCTTTTTAGCTACGTGTTAATTAAGGAGCCGGCAAACAACATATTTCCCATACAAACGTACTCGTAATACCAAAATAATTTGCAATTCAAGGATATCTCGACGTTTTAGTGCTGTTATTCGGATTAAGGAAGTATTTATCTATGTCTCAGTTAAAAAATTTCTTACTCATATTTCTTAAAAATATATGAGATTTCATTTCGTAATTTTTTCGACGTAAACGACCTATTTTCTGCCTATAATTGATCATTATGTAAATTTAGCAGAAGAATCAAGGTCAAAGACATAACCCAAAGAATTGCATGCCTCAAGTGACAATGGGCAGGGCACATTGCGAGGAGATCAGACAGCTGATGGGGCAGAAAGGTCTTCGAGTGGAGGCCGCGTATATGAGGTCGAAGCCGTAGCAGGCCCCCCACAAGGAGGACCGACGATCTGGTGAAGGTCGTAGAAATCCCTTGAATGCTGGTGGCACAGGACCGATCTGTGTGGAGATCATTGGGGGAGGCCTCTGTCCAGCAGTGGACGTTTATTGGCTGAAATGATGATGATGATGAAATTTAACAGAGACATAGCTTGTATTGTCTGGTTACACAATATTTTGAAGTAATACATTTTGATAAATATAATAAAGTTTCATTCATCATTTTGGTATTCGCAAATGCACGCAATTTTCTTCCTAACTTCAAACAGCCATCTTGCTGTTCCTACTCGCATGGGAGAGTCGCGGTGGTGTGACTGAGATAGCGAGATGTCCGAAGAACGGTGAAGCGTGCATGAAATTGAATTTGAACTGACCTCCACAGGACTCTTAATTCAAAGTAGAGCTACTGCCAGGGTCAGAACTGTGAAAACTTGTGAGAGCCTAAGGGCCCACAACAAAATTGATTTTATAACAAAATTTTTATCCTCATTCCTTACACACGCGAGCGTCTCTTTCATTTGGATGCGACAAGTGTATTCTGATTTGTTACAGGACGATTTCATTCAAGGCCAATTACTGTCTGATGTAGGTTTAGAACCTTAAAGGTGAGAAATATTACTGTGATCGATATTTAAAAAAAACAAGGCAAGCTTCTGTCTAACCAGTAGACAGAAACCTCTGGGGTGTCCATCTCCGCGCAATCGCGGTCGGAAACCCTATAGCCGTAACTAGACCGTACCGCTAATCGAGCTCACTGCTTTACCCCTATCTGGCGCAATACAGCCCTTCAACGCTGTACGACCTACCAGGACACCCAGTAATATCGTCCCCCGCGGAGTCGTATGCTGAGCGAGGCACAGCAGTGAATACGCTCACGTACTCCGAAAGCCCGTTTAGTCACCTCTTACGACAGGCCGGGAAAACCTTGGCAGTATTCTTAAACGCCCCTAGCCACAGGGTGTAGGTGCCTATGTTTTGTACCAACTCTTCAAATACACAAGCGCATTAGTTGCTTAGAGATTAGATTGGATACTGACCCGAGATAATCACGAACGTAGATCTATGGGATCGCTTCGATGTGACTCCGATCGACCAGCAGATCATCATCATCGTCAGCCCATTTAAGTCCCCACTGCTGGGGCACGGGCCTCCCTTAATCACATGAGGGGTAATTGCCATACTCACCACGCTTGACAGACGGGTTGGCCTCGCCAACCCGTTTCGGTATAAATGCAGAGTTTTCCTTCTCTGGATGCTGATGATCATGCCAGCAACTTTACCTTAGTCGCCTTTTAGGACACCTCGGTAAGAGTGAGGCTGGCCTATTCTAAACCCTAGACTGGAACCCCCAAGGAAAACGGAAACGTGGCTGCCCTAAACAATCCTGGCGGCGGACTATCACTGCAGAAGCGAAGACCTTAGGACGAACTTGGAGCGAAGGAGCGAAACGTGAAGCTCAAGACCGTTCGAGATGGCGGAGCGCTGTGGATGCCCTTTGCCCCACCTAGGGGACATAGGACATTAAGTTAAGTAAGTCCATAGATGATTTCTGCGCTCTCAAGGTCGCCGCTACACTCAATTGGCTCGGTCTGTACGCTAGCTATGTACTATGTACCTATGTTTTCTACTCCTCAAATACACACGCTCATTAGGTGCTTGGAGATAGTAGTGTATTAGCATGTAACAGCGCTAAGGCGCGGCAATTTGCCGCACATGCTAATGAGATCAGCGGGATTACGCGAAATGCTGATGCTGGGATGAACTTCGCTTTGTCTGTCTGTGTTTTTGTCTCTTGAGAGAGAATATTAGATACGTGTATGTGCTAATTTGGATTGAGTGTATAAAAATTAGGTGTGCTCTCACGCTTAAAGCTGTCGCTCTACCGAATAAAGTCACAAGTAGAGAGCTACCCTCACTCTTACCAAGGTGTCGTAAAAGGCGACTAAGGTAAAGCTGCTGGCATGATCATCAGCACCCATAGAAGGAAAACTCTGCATTTATATCAAAACCCTCGTCAACCCGTCTGCCAAGCGTGGTGAGTATGGCAATTACCCCTCATGTGATTAAGGGAGGCCCGTGCCCGTCATCTTAGTAACCGTGATTTAGTTAGTTGGCTGGATCCCCTGTTAAGGTGACGGGTAGAGCACACTAGCGACGCCAATTGATTTTGATTTTTAGCTACTAAACCGGATCTTTTTTAAACAATTTCGGAGTTACAGAATCTCGGCAAACCCCTATACTATTTATTTCATATAGTCAACTGTTTGGTCTGCTTTTGCACTCAAATTTTGGATAACCGCCAAAAGTGGCCGCTTTTGGCGTAAATCAATTTTTCGCGTACAAAAACGGACCCAACACTTGTGCATGGTTATTTAATAAATAGTATAAGTGTTTGCCGTGAGATTGTAATCCCGTAATTGTTTAAAATAGATCCGGTTTAGTAGCTAAAAATTAAAATTAATTAGCGTCGCTAGTGAGCCCTGCCCGTCACCTTAAGAAAACGTACATTCTTATCTACCAGGCTACCATAAGCGGCATAGAGCGTAGTTCCAGAACTACTGGGATTACCGGCGGCTATTTTTAAGTTGCTCAACTTGGCGGGCTCGTTGCTAAAACGTACCTAATTAGAATTTAAAATTTAAGCACTGGCTCTGGATGTTTTAGTATGCAGTGATGTGTATTTTTACTTGCTAAACTCTCTCATACATGGCTATAGTAACAACCAAAACAAGATCATAATAATATTCTCGACATGTTGTCTTGATAATAAATCTATCCATTTAGCCATTCATCATAGCCTTTTATGTTTTTCTCCATCGCATATCTAGGCCTCACTGTTTTGTCACAAAACGTTGAAGAAAATATCATCATCATAATCATTTCAGCCAATAGACGTCCACCGCTGGACATAGGCCTCCCCTAATGTTCTCCACAAAGATCGGTCCTGTGCCGCCCACACCCAATGGATTCCCGCGATATTCTCCAGATCGTCGGTCCACCTTGTAGGGGGCCTGCCACGGTTGCGACTTCCTGTACGTGGCCTCCACTCGAGGACCTTTCTGCCCCAACGGCCGTCTGTTCTCCTCGCTATGTGCCCTGCCCATTGCCACTTGAGGCATGCAATCCTATAGGCAATGTCTGTGACCTTAGTTCTCCTGCGGATCTCATCATTTCTGATACGATTACGCAGGGAGACCCCGAGTATAGCCCTCTCCATTTCTCTCTGGGTGACTTTGAGCCTCCTTAATCGGCACATTATAAGCGGCCACGTTTCGGTTCCGTATGTCGTCACTGGCAACACACACGCATTGAAGACTGTCATCTTGAGACACTGCGGTAGATTCTGCCAAAAATATACTGCGTAGCTTCCCGAACGCTGCCCAGCCGAGTTGGATTCGTCGATCGACCTCTTTCTGTAAGTTGGACTTACCAAGCTGGACTTTTTGTCCTAGGTAGAAAATATACCAGAAAACTAATATCCCAATAATAACATTAAAACACATTTTACTTTATACAACAGTCATGTGTACATAAAAAAATATCAAAAATCATGGATAAAAAATTTAATTACTAATAAAATTTCTTTTATCTCGTCTTTTTTTCATACGAAGTGTGAAAAGTACTTAATGAAAGAGAACAATGAATTTTTCCAGCTCTATCCAAAACATCCTAAAACATCAGTTAGGTTCAAAAGGAGATCAGGCCTCTCCAATTGTTCGCCACCTTGATCTATCCATGGCTTCTCGCATCCAGCTTTGCCAGCCATCCTGCGCAGATCGTCCCTCCACCTAACCAGAGGGCGCCCTAAATTACATTTGCCAAGACGCGGTCTCCACTCTAGAACTCGTTTACCCCACTTAAGCTTGCAAATCAGGTGAACAATGTCGATTACCTTGGTACTCTGCCTAGTAAATAGTAGTACTTAAATATTTATTATAAAACTGACATTTAATTTTAATAATTATTATTATGTAATAAAATTTTAACTTTAATTAAAACTGTCAATAATTTGTATGTAATTCTAATGTAATAAGTAATGTAGTGTAATAAGTACCTAATGTGTCATAAAAAAGATTGGTCTTTAGTAGGTATATATATAATAATTTCCTGTAAATTTCATATGTTATGACAAAACGTGCTGTACTCTTATACCTGTCATTCCAAGTTTTTCACTATGTTTTATGCAAATAAATATTATTCATTCATTCATTCATTCTTTTCTCAAAACATCCTCTTAAGGAGCAAGTGTAAAATTTTGCTTGAATTGTTGCAGAAATAAAAACAGATGGAAAAACTTATTCCCTCTGATTTGATTGGAGTTGTAAACTTTCCTCTCTGTGAAACTGTATTTATTTTTTTCTTTGACACTTTGAAACCTAAAATAAGATGCTAAAAGTTTATCGACTGCTATAAAGGTACACTTTGTTCTTATAAAGTTTTCCATCGTTGGTATACTCGTAATTTCACAGGTGTACTAGGCTCGAAGTACCTAAGTACTTGAGTGTTCAAACTTTTTTATTTAAACGGAGAAAAAATAGACGCCTAGTAGGTATGTACTATGTTAAACACGCATACACAATTTATATCGTATTTATCGTTAAGGTGACAGGTAGGGCATATTAGCGACGCCAATCGATTTTAATTGTTAGCTATTAAACCGGATCTATTTTAAACAATTTCGGGGTTACAACCTCTCGGCAAACACTTATACTATTTATTAAATAACAATAAAACCGGGACCCAACATTTGTACGCGAAAAATTGATTCACGCTAAAAGTGGCCGCTTTTGGCGGTAATCAATTTTACGCGTACAAAAACGGACCCAACATTTGTGCATGGTTAATTAATAAATAGTATAAGTGTTTCCCGAGAGGTTGTAACCCCAAAATTGTTTAAAGTAGATCCGGTTTAGTAGCTAACATTGCGTTACAAATAAAACATTGCGTTTATTACATTTGGCATGCTATTGACATGCATTATGTACCCGACAGGCCCAAATACCGAACCGTTAGGGACGCCATATTTGATAATACCTTACCTACTCTCAATACCGCATACTCTAACTTTCAGTCGCCTATTTTGTAGGTTTTCTTTGAACCATTTTCTTACTGGTCCCCTGATGCCGCATTCTTCCATGGACCGCAGTAAGCCACCGTGATCGAGGGTATCAAATGCCTTCTTAAAATCAATAAATATGGTGAATATCAATTTACGTTAATTTAAGGATTTATTTACACTATTCACAAATTTAGGAATAATTGCTGCTGTGCTTCTATTGGATCTAAATCCATGTTGCGTGTCATTGATAAATTTATTGGCCTCCATAAATTGTGTCATCTGGCCTACTAAGAGTTTCTCCAGAATTTTATTTAATATATTTAATATTGCATTGTTTGTATGATTCCTATGCCTAGTGAATTCTAATCTGCAATTATTATAGTAAAGGTCCCTGTTCATACAGCGCCATCTAGCCCACAATACTATTAGATAGATAGATAGCTAGATATTTAGATTTTCGCGTTGCATTATAACTATAATTAGTCAAGACGGGAATTAACATGATATTTCTTATGTGATACAACATTGTGCAGTTGCACAATGTTGTATCACATAAGCGGGATAGTTATCCCGCTTTGACATTGACATTGAGTCCACTCGTGACCACGGCTGCTGTAACGTAGCCAAAACGTCGAGTAAATATGTAAATACACAATGTTGTATCACATAATAAATATCATGTAAATTCCCGTCTTGATTAATTATAGTTGAGCTAATCTACTCGTTAAACCATCGACTGATTAGCATTAGAATAGGAGAAAATTGTAATTACTAATTAGTACCAACGATTGTCAATATGAGGCGCTAGTGCGTCCCCATATATAAGTCGATGTAAGACAGCATAACACCTCTTTTTGTACCAAGTCATCGCTACTATGATGGGATTAAGCTTAATCACCACGCTTGCCAAATGCAGGTTGGTGATCACAAACCCGAGCTATGTTCGAAAAATTCGAAACACACTTTTTGCTCGACGCAAGAATCGAACCCAGGACCCCGAGATCACGGCCCGTTACTTTAACCACTAGACCAACAGGGCGTCCTACATATTTAATAATATTAATATTCTTTCATTTGGGAATTCACCAGATTTTACAGTCCTCTACCATACACCCAATCGTAATAGCTCATTTAATTACGTAGAGTAGTTTATACGCGAATAAAGAACTTGTCGGTTTTACTGCCGAACATAAAATGCTATGGGCCGTTTAACAGCAGCGGGACCAAATGAATTCAGTGTGGATAGAACTTGAAACCTTTGGGGCCTCTTGAAATATGCTCAAGTGTGGATAATTTGTGAATCTGCTGAACTCAAAACATTTTAGTCTTTTCGCGTTACATCACATATAACCAGCTTCCAGCAATGCAACCACCGAGTTTTTTTTTTTTAATAATTCTCACAACATCTCATATGTTGACCTGAATCCGTACTATACTTAGTACGGATTTACATTACTTACTTTACTTAGTAAGCTACTGCTTAAGCACTTGTGTTACAGATATCAGACAACAGAGGCACACGAATATATACTTAAATACATATATTACACCCAGGCACTGAACAAGCACAAGTGTGAATGTTTGTCCAGGGGATCGAACCCACGACCTTTGGCGTAAGAGGCAGGGTCACTACCAGTTGCGCCATCCGGTTAGTCGAGATTGTTTGTACATGTTAGTTTCTGCTATATCAAGTTGTGTATTTTGTGTAATCTATCTATATATCTATAACTAAAATCAACATAGGAGTTTGGCTAGTTTGATTCTCAAAATAGTTTAATATGAACAGAAAAAAAGTGTTTAGCTCCTTTACTATAGATAATATTTCACCTCATAAAAGGAGATAATTTAATATTAGTGTTGTTTCGTATCACTTTATAGATATGTTTTTTTTTGGGTATAGCATTCTTTTACAATTTATTCTGAAGTAAATAATGCACTTCAAAATTTTTTGACAGACAATGTCGGACCCACGATCTTTTTCTAACTGGGCAACTGCTTTACCGACTAAGCTACTGGATACCTTGTTGTGTCGACGAATTTTGTAACTGCTTTTTGCTTCACCGTGAGCCGACTATATTTCCATCAATATTTGTCAAAATATTTTGAGTGCATTATTTATTTTATAAATATTTTTAAATAATCAACTCAAGTCAAAGTCAAAGTCAAATAATTCTTTATTTGCATAGGCTTGTACACAGCACTTACAAATCGTCATATATTTGAATGACTTAAAACTATTTATAAGTACTTAATGTATAATTTACATGTTATATATATATATATGTTGATACATAAAATATACTAAAGAAATAAATAAACATATTGCGATTCTACCACCGGCTCGGAAAGTTGTTTCTTGTCGAGAAGATCCGGCACGAAACTCGCCAGTTACTCTTTTTAATCGCCAAACTTTCATACAATGTTGTGTCATCATCATACCAAGCCATACAGTATAATTGTTACACAAAATAAAATAAAGGAAATAATAATAAAATAAATATTATGAGGTAAACCGAAGCAGACCAGTTCCCAAAGGTGGCACCTGTTCACAAGTATGACGTATGTGTCAGCCATCATTTCACCCAACCGTATTAGAGGGAATGTAATGACCCGCCACATAGCGCCACCACCTCAGATACATTTGAGAGAGCATGACTACTTAGGTTCCCTTCATAGTTCACAAAGGAAATAGAAAACAAACGTGCAACCTACCAAACGAAATTGAAACCAGTATCCATAAACCCCTTACAATCCGAAACCCAAAGGTTTCACCAACTGAAAACCGTCCCTAGTCGGTTATTTTTGAGGAACATGACTCCGAAGGGATCAGGTAGCGCTGGGAGGAAGGCCCTTATTATTGTCCCTTAAAGGGCGAGTCATTGCCCATCCGGTAGTGACGCGAATCAAGACAAATGTTAGTCGATTCAGTGAATCGATTTAAATTTCATTCGAATGACTTAATCAGTCGTCTTCATGGAAATGTATTGTAATTTGAACACTCGGTTCTCTTTAAAAGTGAGCAAATGGGCGTAGATAGACACTATTATGGGGCACTTCAGGATATTCTGTTCAAAAACCTGAAGTAGTTTAGTGTGACTGTCTGTATCGCAATTTTTTTGTAGATTTTCGTGACATGAGACTAATTTTGTAACTCTTGATGCCTTTGCTAAATATCTGGTTGAGTGCAATCCTGAAAATAAATATTCTCACTCTCAGACTGTACATAAAAAAATAAACTATATTCTATTATTACATGAGTGTAGACAAAATATTATTGCACTCACTATTAATGGTAAATTATAAAATTTATTCATGAAAACAATGAAAAGGACGTTACGCGACAAAAGGCCAATACGGACACCTAAAGTTAACTATAACAATACTTAAATATCAAAGTACTTTAGTATACAAGAGCCCCTCCCTTTTTGTCCTCAAGTTATCGATTTTTTCAGGGGCAGAAAATCTTTCAGGTAACGAGTCTGTATGAGCTTGTGTCGATGATTTTCACTGGAATCCAATTTTTCCAGTCAGCCGATTCCCCTTTAATGAAATTCATCTTGTGTCGCGTCTCTAAAGATGGGTAGTTTTACATTCTTGCTTTTAGTCGGATGAAATTCGGGTGCTGAATTGGAAGGACTGTAAGGGTAAGGGAGAATGTAATGCTGTTGAGAATATAAAATTTATACTTATTTCCCTACGTTTTAAAGAACACTTATACATATAGTAAAACACCATCAAATTAAAAAGTGTGTATTTTATTAAGATTATTCAAATTAATTAAGAGTAGAATAGGCCACCCTCACTCTTACCGAGGTGTCGTAAAAGGCGACTAAGGTAAAGCTGCTGGCATGATCATCAGCACCCAGAGAAGGAAAACTCTGCATTTATATCAAAACCCTCGCCAACCCGTCTGCCAAGCGTGGTGAGTATGGCAATTACCCCTCATGTGATTGAGGGAGGCCCGTGCCCCAGCAGTGGGGACTTAAATGGGCTGACGATGATGATTCTACAAATCAAAAGTAAACATTTTATATAAAATAGTTACCTGCTTAATGCAAAAAGAAATAAAAGAATAGGAGGGTTTTGTGCACAGACCAAATTTTAGGTGATTGAAGTAAATCACAAATTTTTACTTTATTCTATTTTTTAAATACTGCTTCTTAGGTACGTTTCTTTTATAAGTCTTCTTTAAAAAGAAAAAGTAAGGTTCTTTAACATTTTTCTCACCGTACTAAATAGGAAACCTAGTTTCGCACAATGTAAACTAAATAGAATAGGTCACTCTTGGGCTAGCCACCCACCGCCTCTCTGTATTCAACTAACGCCGAAATAAATCCATTCTAAACCTTTCATAAGTCATCGTGACGCGTGGCCATTTTGTCGACGACGATCTAAAGGCATCCATTTTGAATTAACTCTGAAAAAATGCACCGCTTAAAACTGAGCCTAATTTATGTCATCATAGCTCTTTAGGTTGGACGCAAAAGAGCCGCTCAGTTCAGTTATTGCAGGATTGGTGGCAACAATGTGCTAAAACCTGTTATTATTGAATAGTAAAATTAAACGTGTGTTGACGAGATCTCTTTTAAGATATGTTTTTATCACAGAAAAAATGAGGAAGCAAGAGAAAGATTTTATTAAGAACTATAATTACAATACAAGAAACAAATAAGTCATCATCATTTCAGCCAATGCACGTCTACTCTCCCCCAATGTTCTCCACACAGATCGGTCATGCGCCGCCCGCATCCAATGGAATCCCGCAACCTTCACGAGATCGTCGGTCCACCTTGTGGGGGCCTGCGACTTCCTGTACGTGGCCTCCACTCGAGGACCTTTCCGCCCTAACGACCGTCTGTTCTCCTCGCTATGTGCCCTGCCCATTGCCATTTGAGACATGCAATCCTTTGGGCTATGTCTGTGACCTTAGTTCTACTGCGGATATCATCGTTTCTGATACGATCACGCAAAGGGACTCCAAGCGTAGCCCTCTCCATTGCTCTCTGGGTGACTTCGATCCTCTTTAATCGGCACAGTTTAAGTGGCGTTTCGGTTCCGTATGTCATCACTAGCAAGACACACGCATTAAAGACTTTTATCTTGAGACACTGCGGTAGATGGGCCGAAAATATGTTGCGTAGCTTCTCGAACGCTGCCCAGCCGACTTGGATTCGTCGATCGACCTCTTTCTGAAAGTTGGATTTACCAAGCTGGACTGAGGTAAATGTAATTTCTCACAATTTCTAGTGTAGAGCTTCCAACCTGTACGTACAAGAGTGGGTACATTATGAGAATTTGACATAATTTTCGTCTTGTCCATGTTCATTTTTATACCTACATGTTGGGAGATTCTACTGAGATCGTCGAGCATTGTGCCTTCAATGCTAAACAAATAAGTGACTGGTCAGTAATCATAATCGTAATCAATATTGACACAGTGCAAGTTCTGAATTTATAATCAGCGTGATTACCTTCGTATTTTGCAACACTACTGGCGCCATTTTGTTCTGTGGTTCCTATAATGTTTTTTCATTGGCCTATATCAAAAGTTACTTTTACTGCCGCATATTCACTCTCACAAATGATGATATTATGCCACAGACCAACAGAACTAAGTTACGGAATCTGAATTTCAAGTGGTGGCCGTTATAGTCTGACCAACACCGCTGTACCGCGCCTGAGGTATGCGCAGGGAAGTGGGGGGCAGAGCGACCGCTGCGTTTGGTTTGTCAGTCTGCCGCTGTTGTGTTATCTGTTTATATCAGACGCACATGAGATATAATATCCTATTATGGGTCGTGCCTTTCTCGAGATGTCAAGGCTGTTAAGTGGCCGAATATTTTAGAAAAAGAAAAGCAGACAAAGATAGTTTTGAATATAAACGCCATGTCGAAACAAAATCAAAACGTATGAAAATGCATATTGACAGCGCTTGCTAGCCACCTTCACATCGGAATGCACAAAGGCTATGCATTATTCAATGAATGATACTAGTGATACATCAATATGCTATGGAACAATAGACTGTTCTAGACATTTTTCATACATACAATTAAACCCATTTGAGTAATATAGTTACATCGTCGAGGTTTAAAACAAGTGAATATGTGGGTCGTTCAAAACCCACGTCACCTAAACTACTCGCTTTTGGTCTTCATAAGAACCGTTAAAGTATAAATAAACTAGACGACGAAGAAAAAATAAGCTTTGTGCGTCACCTTATCAATCACAAGATCGAATCTTTAGGCGACTCATTTGTGTAGAGCCTAAGTACACGGCTGGAACAAACATCTGTCCATATATTTAAGGTTTTTGTCCCCAAATAAATGTTCTAAAAAGATTGTCTGCGTCGCAAGCTAACCAGACGCTGTAAACATTATGTCGATTGGTTTTCTAAGGAGCGGTGTTAAGGGAATTGAGTGGGAATACCTTGTTTGCGGTGCCATAAAGAAATGAGTTTTAAATTGGTGTGGCTGAATTGATTACTCAGAGTAATGGATTATCATGTTGACAAGCCTGTCCCGTTATTTAAGTCTACGCAGACTGAATAGATAGAAAATTAGACGTCCTTTAATGTAGAATAGTCATTTACGAGATTTCTACCATGTACCTTATCTTTGAGTATCATCTCATAAATAACTATTGTAATGTTAGTGACTTATTAAATCTGTGTTAGTGACCATGAAAGATTAAAACAATATATAGTAAAGTACCTTTTTCTAAAACACTACACAATATGGATACATAAAAAAACATTGAATGTTTAATTAAAAGAAACAAATCATGGCGGATATCACCTGAAAACATTAAAAAAAACTACGTTTTAATGATATATGTCGTATGATAATAAATGTCACGAGCACGAGAATTGGGGTCCTGGACACATCTATTGGCCCACCTTAGAGTTTAGCTTTCGATGGCCCCTACTGAAATATGACTGCTAGATAGAACAAAACCTATTGATACCCATTTAAACCTGATACATTTTACTATCTGGATTGTGTTGTTTTAAATTGGAATTCAGAATACCACATGACATAGAGCTACGCCTTATAAGTCGGGTGCATACCCGACTGCCTTGATAAAGGCAATCGATTTTTTAAAAACATGAAGGTAATATCAAATAAAGGTTTAATTTAATAATGCGTGTTGCTTCCATGGGCATCTACCGCAGCTCTTATATGATTAGGCATAGAGTTTATCAACCACTCTATGAAATTTTGGGGATTAATCTCCTATTCTTCTTCTATGGCAGTTCTCAACTCCTTCTGGCTGGCCACTGGCCAGTGGCCAGTCCATGACTGTGATTTTCACGTCCAGAAGATATTCCCTGACGATGCCGGCCGTATGGGCTCTTTCCATTATCATGCATAAAAAGGAAATTTGGGCCCATATAGTCCGTGTATGGCAACACGTGAGGTTTTAAGCACTCACGAATGTCCCTTTCAGCATTTAATGTTGGCAGCTCTGATCCCGTAACTATCCCAAGTTGACTTTTTTCGCTCGCGGATATACCGCCTCAGACAGTCCATGAGCCACGACCATAAGCAACCCTCTCTTCAAAGCAGTATTACGTCGGTAGACCTTCTTCCTTCCATCATTGCCATGTAACACAATTTTAGACTCATCAGAAAAGAGTACACGGCCTAATGCTGCTGAGTCCAATTTAAATAAGTGCGCGTGAAATGAAGGCACGCTGTTCGGTGGACTCGCGTTAGTTTGGGACCATTAGCTAGCTTATGTGGTACCATATCAGTTCGAGCGCTCACAGCTACTCCGTGGAAGTCACGACGTTTGTTTTGTATCTCGGGGCGTAATAGAGCGGGGCGGTATTTCACATCAGCTCATCGGTTACAACTCTATAAGGCGGCACAAGTTCGGCCCCATATGGAATACTGCTTCCATCTCTGGGCTGGTGCACCTCAGTACCAACTTTTTTCGTTTGACCGCGTACAACGTAGGACTGCTCGAATTGTCGGTGACTTGACTCTCTCTAGTCAACTTGATCCTCTAGCATTGCGGCGGGATATAGCTTCCCTCAGCATTCTATACCGCATCTATCATGGGGAGTGCTCTGAGGAACTGTTCGATCTACTCTCTGCAGCCGAATTCTTACATCGAACCACTCGCAAGCGATTGTCATTCCATCCTCATCATCTCGATGGATGGCGGTCCAATACTGTGCGTTTCGCCCGGAACTTTCTACCACCTACCTCAGTTCTGTGGAACGGTTAAGCTGCAGGAGTATTCCCGGACAGCCACGACTTAGGGACCTTCAAGAGAAGAGCGTACTCTTTTTTTAAAAAGGCCAGCAATACATTAGCGATCTCTCTGATTTCGCGGATATTTATGGGCGGCGGTGATTACTTTCCATCAGGCGACTCGCTTGCTCGTTTGCACGCCTCTAGCATAAAAAAAATCTGTGTTCGAAATTCAAAACAAGACTATTGAATCAAATGATGAATGTGCTAGGTCCAATACTGATTAAAAACTTTCTGGTCTACCTAATATAAAATTTTAGCTAGGACTAAACGAAACTGAAAATGCAAGTAGATGAATCTAGAAGTGTATATTTTTATCTGTTTTTTTTTTATAGAAAGGGCAATCAGGATGACCTCACTCCGCCTGATGGTAAGCGGCCATGAAATCCAAATATGAGGCTGACAGTCACAGAAGAACTAACAAAGTACCCATTGTGTCTGCCATCCTCACCCTAATGGCCTGCTGAGATGCCGTTTCTCTCCCTGCCTAAAAGACCCCGGATTGTATGAAGGACGAAACACATGAGCTGGGAGGGCATTCCATGCCTTGATGGCTCGGGGCAGGAACGAGGAGCCAAACCTCTTGGTGCGCGCCGCCATTGTTTGGATGGTATGCGGATGGCAACGCTGTCCAGCACGTGTTGTTCGGAAGTGTAAAGGGGAGCATGGGATAAGTTATAAGTTATGTTTAATACAATGTAGACTTCACGGACTTGGTAGTAGTAATTTATTTTCCTCCAATTTTTCCTCTAAATTATTAATCCAATCTATGTGAGATCAAAAAATATGCAGACCCAGTGGCATAGAATTTAATTATATGCCCAGTGGTAAATGAACTGATATTAATTGCGGTTCAATAAAATATTTAATGTGATAAATTGTAAAACAATTTCAATCCGATACTGAAACCACAATCAAGAGCACAAACTATTTAAAATTTAATGTAGGTGTTTACTACTTCTAAATATCACTACAAATATGAAAAAAATATTTGCTTGATTTATACAAACTCTTTATTTTTGGTAATATGAATGTATTTTATTTTTTATATGAGTGGTGGCAGACGAGCAGACGGATCACCTGATGGTAAGCAATTCCGCCGCCCATGGACACCCGAAACCCAATGGAGTCACAAGTACGCTGCCAACCCCTTCCTCCCCATTGGGCCACCGGTAACCTCACTCACATGGCGAAACACAGCGCAGGCGCTGCTTCACGCCGGTCTTCAGTGAGGCAGTGGTATCACTCCGATCGAGCCAGCCCATTCATGCCTAAGCGTGGCTCTCCCACATTTATATTTATTTTATTCCACAGAATAATAACAGAATTCCACAGATTTCGGAAATTCAAAAAAATATAGTGAAGGTCTTATCTTATCTTATCTGTTAGGGGCCATTTTCATGGGGCACGTCGACCCTAAGGGATCTTTTGTACCTCCCCTTTCTTTTGCGCTCTTACTCACGAAAGATTCGTTTCATCAGCATCACGATGTCTTTCGGATTGAAGTGCCTGTAGTCTCCTGGTTTAGGATAAGCGTTACCTAGAAGACACATTCTGCCTCTGGCTAGTGAGTCGCATTCACATAAAAGATGTTCTATGGTTTCCGTCTCCTCCTTGCATGCTCTTCAGTCGCTGTTCGATGTCATGTTCATGGTGAAGGTCAATGTTCGTAGCTGAACATCTTTAATTTGTTTATTTATATATTTGAAAGAAATTTTATATTGTAAACGTATTTAATTAGATTACATAATAAATATAAAGACTTAAATGAACGCTAAGCAGTATTTTTCAAAAACCAATGAATAAAAATGCATTTCTTTCTAAGACTTATTCTCAATGCACCAATTAGGAGTCTAAATACATTAGTCTATTGATAAAACATTGTGGGATAAAATCAAACAATTTGACGCACAAAAAAGTAACCAATAAAGAACCCCATTGTTATCTACTTCCAATTTCTAGCTAATCCCCCGCCTCTCAATCATCCATCTAATGAATTGGCAAACAAACTTTTAACTTCAGCACACTATTTGAAGACTAAGAAACCCCAGACTCGTGTCCCAACGGGGACGGGAGTGCTTGACAAATAGCTTCAACCGACGTACAGTCCGGGAACCAACATATATTCAAACTAATTCAATTTTAAACCTTAATACATTGGCACAGGAAGCGAGGTGTGTACGTCTCAAAGCACGCGCCGTTGTACACTTTCTCACAAATGAATGCTTGCGTTTGTCCTCAACTGTACCGAGGGGAAAAATGGACAAGTGCAACGCGATTTGTATGTGATGGTTCCGTAAAAAAAAAGGTCATAATACTTGATCCTGTAATTTTTGTATTATACACACAGTCACATGGCTTGCCGGTAAGTTTTCACGCGGACCTCTAAGATCGCTATAGGGACAACTTGAGTAAATGATGCATCTACGGTTTGACGACCCGTTTGGAACAGTGGTAGTGAACGCTGCCTTGGGTCCAAGGGTTGCGGATTCGATCCCTGCACAGTACAAACATTTGTGTGCGTGAACATGTTTGTTTGTATTGGTCTGGGTGTTTTCTATGAATTATAGTAATGTATTTACAAAAGAAAAGTATTATATGTATATATTTGTAATCCCACTGTTGATTCTGATATCCGTAACACAGGTGCTTGAGCTACCTATCTCGGAGTCAGATCAATGTATGTGATGTTGTGAAATATATATATATATATATAGATATATTTATTTATTTATTTATATATCTAACAATGTCTGCGAAGGCGTGGCTATATCAGGCCTGCTCTATCTCCTGGCATGGCTCTTACACCCGGACAGTTGCACATATTTCGACCTCTTGCAGACTACCGACATGGCAGTCTGCGTGGCGAAGTATTGGAGTTAGGTACTTTTTTGGTTCAGCGAACTGAGTTTTGACATGCAAAAGAAAAGATCGCCATCCTACGCTACTTCCCGCCAGTTGCCCTAGCACTCTCGTAAATTCAGCCTCAACGACGTCTTTCTTGCAATAATAATATATCCTCCAACGGATTACGGCTACGATGACAAATCTCAACGATCTGCCACCTACGCAGGATCTATTATAGTGCTCAAGTGTGTGCGCAAACCCAAGTGCACTCTCTATTCCATTACCCTCATATTCCGATGGGACACTACTGTGACACGACCAGAGAGGGATTGGGCGCAGGACCAACGGCTTAACGTAGTTTCCGAGGCAAGGGGGTACAAGACCGCCAAGTTACAGACTCCGGGCTACCACTAAGAATTTCTTACCGAAAACTTAGGTACCCGGTTTTGGATGCCTACTTTAAAAATAGTATTATTGGCCTAGAAAGATTTATGGCACTCGACCGGAGTGATACCACGGCCATTACAGGAAACCGGCGTAAGACAGCACTGTTCTGTGTTTCGCTGTGTGAGTGAGGGCACCGGAGGTCTAATCCGGGGGAAAGGGGGGTTTAAAGTTTGGCAGCGCACTTGTGACTCCACTGGTGTCACGGGTGTCCATGGGCGCCGGCAATGCTTACCATCAGGTGATCCGTCTGCCACCTATCACATAAAAAAAGAATATACTCATGGTTATCGACACGATAAGAAGAATACGGATCTCTAAATTACCTCCGATGTTGTCGACCCATCGCTGCAGTTCTGATTCTCGAATGGCCGGTCGCAGCTGCGCTCAGTCCAACACTGCACTTTTTCAACGAAATTGTCTCTCTTTAGTCACATTCAAAGTTTATTCACTTCATTGCGCTCGACTTTCTTGTGTAGTTTTCTTTTCATAATAAAACAGGAATGGTGATTCTTTTCTATAGTAACACACTGTATTATGTACGCGATAAAATTCTGCTCGCTTGGTAGGGCAAGTCTTTCAGTAATAACATAGTTCAGAATTTTATGCGTCTGTTGAAAATAATTTTATATTCTCTTGTCATAGAAAAAATATGAGCTAGCTGGGGTTTCATATGCAATATAATTTTTAGTTATATATTTTACTATACTATTACTGTTTATTCATTTATCTATCCAATAAACACTAAAAATTAAATTTAAAATTTAAAAAACCCCCGACGGCGGCCATCTTGGATTTGAAATTTGTCACAATAAATATATTCTGATATGATTGTTACGTCACAGTTTGAATTCCCGCAACAATATATATTTTTTAATAAAACACATTTTTGTTGGGGCTCAGCAACTTTTTTGTTTCTCATAGTACCTACGTCCAACAGTAAGTAACAGCAAGTCGAAAATTTCTATAGAATTATTGATAGCATGGCTGTTTCTTCTATCGCTATTGAAACTAAAGCATTGCAGAAATACTACTATACTGCATAGCGCGTTGCTAATCCCACATCCATAATTGTTCATCCCCACTGTGCATTGTGCAATCATTGATAGACCCTATATAAAAACTCGCCCTACAGGATCCCCACTGTCCATTAAGGCCCAGTGTGCAAGCCGGGGAGTACTCTGTAAACATTACCTTACTCCATTCCATTAACTAATTGTTAATTATCTCTCGAGATGACGTCTTGATGGAAACGACGAATTAATTTTTTTGCACCGAGGGGTGTCTTAATGTCCAATTTTCTGGTAGCAGTTCGTATTAGATTAGGGATTCGGTTTCGAATTTGTAGGACGAGTGATTATGCAAATTGAGTTTGAGATATTTTTAATTGTGATGAAATGTTTAAATTTTAATTTAATTCTTCAGAAGAGGTACTATAGATCAGTAGGAAATACTTTCTTAAGGGGTTTTTGCGGTTCAATCGCGTCGTCAATTCATTTTTATAAATTAGAAAAATGTTTGTACCTTTATAGTTATTTTGTAATATTTTTTTACATTATGGCGGACAAACGAGCAGACGGCTCACCTGATGGTAAGTGAATTACCGCCGCCCATTGACATCTGGGACGCACGGGGCATCACAGATGCGTTGCCGGCTCTTAAGGGAGGAATAAGCTCTTTTCTTGAAGATCACTAGTATCTGTTCGGAAACACTATCGTTGGCAGCTGATTCGTTTGTTAGTTTGTGAGTTAGTTTTGTATACGTCATTCAAGTTACAATCATCATACTCGTAATTTATATCGTAAAAATGTGTTAAAAAATGATTCGCCGATATTTAAAAAAAATCTACATAAAGTTTATGGCGCCATTGGATATTCTCCTGAATAAGGAAGTGGCTCATAGAATATTGAGGTGCAACAATGCACCATATGACCGTGGGAGATACCCAATCCGGAGAGAACGGGGAGTTATAAGGTTGGTAACGCAATTGTGACTCCACTGGTGTTGCGGGTGTCCACGGGCGGCAACAATAGCTTACCATCAGGTGATCCGTCCTGCCCGCCACCTATCAGACAAAAAAAAGATAAAAATAGGTCATTCTTTTTACAACACCATGTCACGTAACGGAGGGTTACGGAGCTAAAAGGTAGGGGGAAGAAGAAAAGATAAGAATAGAGGGAAGAGGGCTATAATTATAAGAGGTATGTACAATGATGGCTCGTCCAAAAATCTTAAATCTAACTTAAAACTAACTTAAAACTAGCTATTTACACCGGTACACTACACTAAATATATATACAAGGTAAAAGTTCAAAATGGGCAACCGTGGTAGGGCGGTAGCACAGGGTGAGCACAGGCAGCGCGCCGGTAGGATCCAGTGTCGCAAGAGGCGGGCGGTAGGGCTCCGCCGAGCGCAGGAGGCAGCAAATGGGGCGCGCGACGCAGATACGCGCACGCCGCAAGCCGGCCGCGGGTAGGCGCGACGCGGATACGCGCACGAATGAAGGTAGACGCGCGTAGGTGCAGGGAGGCAACACCCTTCGTGCCCCGGCACCGTTACTCTACGGGTAAACGTATACTGGCACTGTTATAGCTTGAGGTTCTGAGCTTCTTCAGAGCTGGTGGTAGACTGGTGGTCCTGCCCATGTGCGTCCTTTTATATCGCCCATGCGCATTCTATTCTACAACATTTAAATTTTAAAATTCATACAACATAGAATATTCTCGAAACATAGCTAAACTCCATAGTTAAATTTGAATAGACAATTCGATAGAAAAATAAAAACAGTTAGACAACGTCAGCTGTCGGACAATGTCAGATAGACAATCTAAATATTTACAACAATAACTTTAAATTTATTTACAGATAAAAATGTACAAGGAACATTAAAATAACACATATAAGAGTAATGCTAATACAAGACATAATCATAAAATGATATACAAGCTCTATAGCAAACGGAAAACGAAGCTCTATAGTTAACACCAAAGGTAACTTTCTTTATGAGTAGTTATGTAGTATAACGAAGCCCCTGCAGGCTGCGTTACATTTCTCCCACGACCCCAGAAAAATTTTCGACTCAGAGAAAATTTTGATTATAAGGTTAAGAGAATACTATCCTTACTATCAGTCTAACCAGTCAACCTTCACTTAAACATACCATTCCACAATCCAAAAACAATTCAAATCCAGTCAATCTAACAATCACTCTAACATACGAACCAATCACAAAGAGGGGTAGGGTTCACTATCAATGACGCAAACTCCATAGGAAGTACCCTATAAGAATGACTTTAGGCTTATTTAGGGAGTTGTCAGCCGCTCCGTTTCTTAAAACCCATTAGTGTCGATGACCATAGCCGACAATCTAGTCTCTCTCAGGTATTCCCTATCAAAGGACACAAATTTTAAAGGTTGAATTTACCTCTAAAAGAAACGCCTCTGTAGTCAAAGAAGCGCTAAGTAGTAAGTAGATAAGGCAAAAGAGAGCCCTAAAGTTTAGAATTAAAAGGTCAAGAAGCGCCTTTTAAAAGAAAACGTTAAGCAAGTAAGTAGGTACTATAAGAGAGAATCCTATAAGTAAAGAGAGACGAGATTAGTCGCTAAGTATATATAAAAAATATCAGACTGAAGTAGCCAAAAATCAGTCCAATGTGTGTGCAAATAAATACATATAATACTAGTAAAGTCAAACAGTAAGGTAGTCATTTCTTAAAGTCTTTTACATGCCATTTACCGCGGCAACCGTTGCAGTCCTCAAGAATGTATACAAGAGGTGACAATTTCTCAACGACTTTGCATTTAACATATTTAGGTGCTAATTTTGCGCTAAAATATGCACCAGCATTGCTTAAAGAGTAGTCTTTACGCCACACTATATCTCCAACATTGAATTCTTTAAAAGAGTGCCTTAAATTGTAACGGTTAGAATTCTTTACATGAGATATGTGCAGTGCAACCTGAACTCTATCAAAAATTGACGATAGAAGGCCAATATTTCTAGCATATAAATCACGAGGTAAAAAGGTAATTTCTTCTAAGTCGTAACCCTGAGAATAAATAGAACCACAAGTAATGAGTTCACGACCAAATACTAAAAATGCAGGAGTAAATCCAGTTACTTCATTTACAGAGTTATTCATTGCAAACTGAATCTTAGATAGGTGAAGGTCCCAAGACCTATGGTCTTCACCGACCAGTGAAGCTAGTGCGGTAATAATTGTTTTATTGTAGCGTTCTGTAGTATTGACCTGAGGACAATAGTGAGGAGTGTAAGATATATGCGGAATTCTATAACGTCCAAGGAAATTATGGAATTCATGCGATTGAAATTGTGGACCGTTATCCATAATAATTGTTTGAGGTACTCCATGAACTAAGAACACGGAATTCTCTAAGTAATGTATAATACTAGTAGTTATAGCTCGTTTCAAAGGAAAAATAAGTGTATATTTGGTGAATAGACAATTCACAACGAGAATGTACTGGTTACGTCGCCTAGTCATTGGCAATGGACCTATTAAGTCCAAAGAAATGCATTGAAAAGGTCTAGAACAAATTTTGGGTTTTCCCATAGGACCGTAAGGCGAGTGGTTAGAGTGTTTATAAGCCAAACAAGTTTCGCAATTGGAAATAAATTTAGCTATATCTTTAAACATGCCAGACCAGTAATACAACAATGATATTTTTTTGTATGTTTTAAATACGCCCAAATGCGGATCTGTAGCGGAACCATGAGCATTTCTTATCAAAGATTCTCTTTCAGAAGGGATAGGGACTTCTTTCCAGATGAAATCGTCTGTTAAAGAATAAGGAGTATTAGTGCAACGAAATAGTTTATTATCCTTAATCGTATAGTTAGGATGACTTTGAGGATCAGTTAAACAATTACGAAAGATTTTATTATAGCGCTCTAAGTCTAAAGACGTGGCTTCATTCGAAGATAAAGGAGCGATAATATGACTGTCCTCGCTTTTAGAACGAGAAAGTAGATCAGGGACAATATTATCCTTTCCTCTTTTATGTTTCAGCGTGAAATTAAAGCAAGAAAGGCGAAGTGACCAACGAGCGAGTCTACCAGAAGGATTTGTTAAATTCAAAAACCACTTTAATGCGGCATGATCAGTGTATACAGTAAACGGTTTGCCATTGTCAAGATAGCACCGCCAATGTTCTAAGGCAATGATAACAGCTAGAGTTTCTCTTTCAGTAGTAGAGTAGTTTCTTTCATTTTTGTTAAGTGATTTGCTCATGTAGGCTATAACAACTTCTTTGTCGTTAACCGTTTGAGTAAGCATGGCTCCAATGCCAGTGTTAGATGCATCACAATGCACAGAAAACGGTTGAACAAAATCAGGGCAAGCAAGAATTGGGGTAGTTACAAGATATTCTTTTAGTTTCAGAAAGGAAGAGTTAGCCTCAGAACTCCAAGAAAATTTCGGAGAAGTTTTAGCAGATGATGTTAATTTATTAAGAGGTGCAGCTATAGTACTGAAATTAGGAATGAACCTACGAAACCAACTACACGTACCCAGAAATTTACGCACTTCTTTGCGTGAAGTAGGTACAGGAAAGTCCATAATAGCTTGAATTTTGCTAGGATCAGCTCGTAAACCATTATCGTCAACAACATATCCAAGGTACTTTAATTCTTCCTTAAAAAAATGACTTTTTTCAAAGTTAATGGTAAGTTTAGCGTAAGTTAATTTTTCAAGCACTTTAATTAGAAGTCCTATGTGTTCTTGGAACGAGGAGCCTATGATAATAATGTCATCAAGATAACAGAACACTTTGTTGTCAAATTCAGGAGTGAATAAGATATCCATTAACCTCTGCTGTGTAGCAGGTGCATTAGTTAAACCAAAGGGCATAACAGTGAATCTGTACATTCCTCTACCGGGGACATAAAAGGCGGTCTTATCCCGATCGTCTACATGTAAAGGAATCTCCCAGAAAGCTTTAGCGATATCGATACTCGATAAAAATTTAGCGTTTTTGAGATGGTCAAGTATTTCATTGATAAAAGGAAGACTATAGGCATCCCTACGAGTAACTGAGTTGAGTTTTCTACTATCGACACAAAATCGCCATTCGCCATTCTTTTTAGGCGTAATAAGAACCGGAGACAACCAAGGGCTTTCACATTTCTCAATGACCTTCCACTCAATCATTTTATCCACCTCAGCAATTAGAGCTTTTTGTTTCTCGGGAGAGAGTCTATAACAACGTTGTTTAATAGGCAGCGTATCTCCAGTATCGATACGATGGCTAACCAGATCAGTACGACCAAGTTCACCCTTAGCTTCAAAGGAAATTTGCTTAAAACGCGAAATAATATCATCAGCGATAACCTTTTCTTCAGAAGTAAGATTTTCGTAAGGTAGGATTTGTTTCTCCACAGAGTTGTTAAAGTGGGATGGTTTATTAAGAGAAAAGGCACACGATAAAAGTTTGGGAACCAAATTAAATTCCCTCCAAAAGTCAACACCAAGTATCAAAGACGGGTATATTTCAGGAATAACATATGTTTTAATAAGTCTAGTTTGGTCGTTAAAGGTAAAAGGAAGAATAAAAAATCCTAAAGATTTAACACGATGCTTACTAGCAGTGCAAACCGTAATAAAATCAGACTTGGATAACGAAAAGCCCAGTTCCAAAATTTTAAAGTGCGAGTTATTACCTAAAATAGTCATTGAACTACCGCTATCAAGTAACGCCGTAAACTCAACATTTGAAATAGAAACGTTAATAAAAGGACGGTTAAAATCTCTTTCGTTGTCGTAGTAAACTGAAGAAGTTCCATAACTTGCGAAAAAGTTCTTAATTATTTTTAACCAATTATGCCAGTCATCAACATCAAAATTTTCTTTTCGTTTAACCAAGTCATATGTTAGTTTTTTGAGTTAGAGGATGAAGAAGGTTGAGGCTTGTCAGCTTTACATTTCGGGCAATCCGGAGCTCTAAAGTCTTTCAAACCACATTTAAAACAGACTAAGAATCTTGGTTTAGTGCAAGAATTCAAAGAATGACCATTTATTCGACATCGAACGCAAAACAAATGCGCCTGAAACTTGGGAGCATTTTCAGATATCGCATGTGCAGAATTTTTATTCTGCGAAGAAAAGTTCGTACGAAAAGGCTTAAAGTTATTAGATTTATGAGAATCATAATTAGGAGTGAAAGAATGTTTAGAGTGAAAAGTATGTGTAACATTAGGTTTAGTGTTCGGTAAAAGTGTAGAATCGTGTTTAGGTTTATAGGATAATTCAGGAATAAGAGTATTCATTTCAGGTTCTTTAAAATTATTGTCGCGGTCAATACAGCGCTCAAATTGTTGACATACAGAAATTAAAGAGTCAATAGAATCAACTTTATTAAGAGCAACAAAAGAAGTATAACAAGGACGGATGTTACGTAGAAGTATTTGCAGTTTCTCCTGCTCAGGTAATTTCTCGCTTAGTCTCGAAAACATTTCAAACATTTTCGGAATATAAACCATAATAGACTCAGATTTACCCTGAGTACGAGATTTTATTGCCTGCAGTAGTTTATGGTCATAATCAGAATGGCCAAAGTCCTTAATTAACAACTCGGAAACGCGATCCCAAGTTAACGAAGGGTCACGACTTAGATGGAATTTAAACCAATAAGAAGCATCGTCCTCAAAAATGTTGAAGGCCGAGCTTATAAGTATTTGCTTATCAAGTTTGTTCGTAAGTAAAAATTCATCAATTTTCGATAGAAAAGCTCTAGGACAAGTTGTCCCATCAAAAGTATTTTTTTTTAGCTCATTTAGATAATTTGGTAAGAGAAAATTATGAAAAGGTGGCATACAGTTAGGTTGAGAAATCGGCAAGGGTGAGTCCAAAGAGGTTTGTACCTGTGAAGTCTCAGCTGGTTTTGAAAAAGCGTCAAAACGTTCAGTCAAAAGAGTAAACTTCTTTTTTAAGTCGTCATAGAGTTCTATAAGGTTTGAGTCGCTGTCACTTACATCAGTGTCAATTCTGTCAAGTCGATAAAATAAGTGATTTATATAAGTTTCAATTTTCTTAAATAATTTCAGATTACCCGATTCGTATCGGTCCAACATCGAAGATAAATATAAGATTGTAGAAGAAGCTTGTGACAAATCGTCACTCAGAGGAACGGGAGAATCAATAATGTCCTCCGTAGGAAAATTACGAAGCAATAAAACAATTTGTTTTCTAAGCGATACAAGATTATCCGCAGGAGTTTCGTTCCTAATTATAAGTTCGTATTCAAGTTCCGCCTTATTAAGTAAATTAAAGTTTATAAGACGAGCCATTTCTAAGATATTTGTAATTTTAAAGCAATAAAATATTTACAATAGTTTTTATTTTATTCACTTTATTTTAGTGAGAAAAATAGAGGAAGAATAGGGAAAGAAATATCTAAGAAGTAAGAGACGTCTAATAGGGAGCCAAAAGGTATGTTATATACAGAAACTTGTGCAAGTTTATTTTAGAATTTTGAGAACAGGGAGGGATTCTATAGAGTTGGGCGCCAAACTGTCACGTAACGGAGGGTTACGGAGCTAAAAGGTAGGGGGAAGAAGAAAAGATAAGAATAGAGGGAAGAGGGCTATAATTATAAGAGGTATGTACAATGATGGCTCGTCCAAAAATCTTAAATCTAACTTAAAACTAACTTAAAACTAGCTATTTACACCGGTACACTACACTAAATATATATACAAGGTAAAAGTTCAAAATGGGCAACCGTGGTAGGGCGGTAGCACAGGGTGAGCACAGGCAGCGCGCCGGTAGGATCCAGTGTCGCAAGAGGCGGGCGGTAGGGCTCCGCCGAGCGCAGGAGGCAGCAAATGGGGCGCGCGACGCAGATACGCGCACGCCGCAAGCCGGCCGCGGGTAGGCGCGACGCGGATACGCGCACGAATGAAGGTAGACGCGCGTAGGTGCAGGGAGGCAACACCCTTCGTGCCCCGGCACCGTTACTCTACGGGTAAACGTATACTGGCACTGTTATAGCTTGAGGTTCTGAGCTTCTTCAGAGCTGGTGGTAGACTGGTGGTCCTGCCCATGTGCGTCCTTTTATATCGCCCATGCGCATTCTATTCTACAACATTTAAATTTTAAAATTCATACAACATAGAATATTCTCGAAACATAGCTAAACTCCATAGTTAAATTTGAATAGACAATTCGATAGAAAAATAAAAACAGTTAGACAACGTCAGCTGTCGGACAATGTCAGATAGACAATCTAAATATTTACAACAATAACTTTAAATTTATTTACAGATAAAAATGTACAAGGAACATTAAAATAACACATATAAGAGTAATGCTAATACAAGACATAATCATAAAATGATATACAAGCTCTATAGCAAACGGAAAACGAAGCTCTATAGTTAACACCAAAGGTAACTTTCTTTATGAGTAGTTATGTAGTATAACGAAGCCCCTGCAGGCTGCGTTACAACCATTTTTAACCCCCGACGCAAAAACGACGGAGTGTTATTAAGTTTGACGTGTCGGTGTGTCTGTCTATGGAACCGTAGCTCCCGAACAAATGAACTGATTTTAATTTTGTTTTTTTTGTTTGAAAGATGAGTAAGAAGGGAATGTTCTTAGCTATGTTGAATAAAAATCGATCTACGATGGCCGCCGTCACAAAGATTTGGATTTTATGTTTTAACACAACTCCCACAATACGGGTATCATATAAAAGGGTTTGAGTAGCAGATTATATTAATTGTGAAAAATTTCAAATCCAAGATGGCCGCCGTCAGAAAATTACGAATAACCTATTTGTTGTTACAACTGCCTCAATATAGGTATCAAATGAAAGAGCTTTAGTTGTTTAAATTTTCAATTTAATTTTATATATTGATACTAGATGTTGATATCCGGGAGCGGAGTGTCTCCCAGCACACCAAAAGTTCCATCTATTCTTCGATACACTTGTTATAAAACTCTGATTCACTATTTCTTAAGTCGGCATTTCTCCGAACACTTCTCGCTTTCGTTGTTTGTACAGGAATATATTGGAAAAGTTAACGACGAGCATTGGTGCATTTTGTATTGTGCAAAAGTTGCGACGGACCAAGTTAAATTGGAGATCAGTATCGCAACTTGGGATTTGAATCTAGGATAGATGCTATCTGCTTTTCACCTTGTACGCTAAAAATCAACATTTTATAAGTGTATTTTTTTTTAAATCAGCCTATAAACTGTCCCACTGCAGGGCAAAGGCCTCCATCATAGAAATCAAGTTATCGCTACTATGATGGGATTAGGCTTAATCACCACGCTTGCCAAACGCGGATTGGTGATCACAAACCCGAGCTATGTCCGAAAAATTCGAAATATACTTTTCGCTCGACCCGGAAATCGAACCCAGGACCCTGAGATCACGGCCCGGTACTTAAACCACTGGACCAACAGGGCGTCATAAGTGTATATTCTCTAAAAATGTATGAGAATATGTACAGTCACGAGCATTAATTTGGGACCCATTTCCGTAAAATGTCGTTAGAGTATAATACATTATGGTCGAAAACTTAGTCCAATAATGTTGAATAGCAAGTTAAGACATTAAATGTTTTATCTAATTGACCTTTGAAAGGATAACCTCTTTGAAAAAAGCTATCATTATGGTTTTCTAATTACGAACATATGTTGTGTCACTCGTGTCAGTGTCAGTCAAGAAAGTAGGTAATTTGCGTATCATAATCAAAAACGATATTTCTGTATAGATAGAACACAGAGCCAAAAAGTTATTACCCACGTAACAGTTACTTGGAATACATCGGTAATGATTGTATGCTTTCGCTCAATTTGACGTTTCTGCACGGTTGCCCCTAGAAAAGTAAAGATACCGATGGTAAATATTAAGATTTTGACACGTCAAAATATTAGCACTTAATAGCGAAAGCTTGCTACACGACATTCAGCCTTAGGTGGGCCCCAAATTAAAGCTCGTGACTGTACCATAGTTACAAATTGGGTGAATAAATTCGAATAGTTATTTACGAGATTTCTACCACGTACCTTATTTGTGAGTTTCCGATATTTCGGCACTGTTGCAAGCGCCATGGTCACTGAGTAAGATGTTACTGGCAGACAAAACGGTCTACCCTCCTTAGCAGTCTTTTACTACGCTCACCTGCGGTACCACCTGGGTGGATAAATGACTATGACTATTCCATTTAGTTCTAATAGAAACAAACAAAAACAAAAAAGTATTAATAATTTTGAAAAATGTCAACAACCTCAATAATCCTAAAAAATCAAAACATTAAGGCCGGCCGCACACATCAGGTGATCCGCTCCCCTGCCTTTTTCTCATAAAAAAAAACTATAGTGATTTTAGTGCTCAAATTTCTCTAATGCAACAAACGTACATACTTACAGAAAACCGGCGTGAAGCAGCATTGTGCTGTGTTTCGCTGCGTGAGTGAAAGTACCGTAGGCCCAATCCAGGGAAAAGGGGGTTTTAAAGGTTGGCAGCGCATTTGTGCCTCCACTGGTGTCACGCTTACCATCAGGTGATCCGTCTGCTCGTCTGCCACCTCACATAAAAAAAACATTTTGTTTCGGAGCATTAAGTCTAAATGGTGCTACGAGACCAAGCATGTTATTCGATATAGCATGTTACCAAATTTACTAGCGTCCTACAGCTACGAGATAGAATGTGCTACGCAGTCTAAGGTGCTACGAAGATCAGCATGCTACGAAATTTAGCGTGCTACGCAATCTAGCGAACTACGCAATCTTGCGTGTTTTAAAATTTAGCATGCTACGCCATATGGTGCGCCTGCAGACCGCCCATATGTTTCATATAAAGAGCGTGTAATCCGTAGCGTACTTTTTTTTCTACAACATCTCCAAAAGCTATCCTATCCTATAGTTAGTTAGTAAGTATCAGCCTATATACTGTCCCACTGCAGGGACTGGAGGGAAAGGCCTCCATCATAGAAATCAGGTCATCGCTACTATGATGGGATTAGGCTTAATCACCACGCTTGCCAAATGCGCATTGGTGATCATAATCCCGAGCTATGTTCGAAAAGTTCGAAACATACCTTTGCTTGACCCGGGAATCGAAACCAGGACCCCGAGAATCCTACCCTACATACTGTGATTTTTCAATACCCTTAAAACTTCTCGAGGCCATCATACTAATGAGAACAAACATTTTTCCCAAAGAAACAGAGGGTGTCTTATCTTATCTTAAAAAGAAAATTCGCCTTCCCTATACAAATTACTACAATAGGCTTAACTTTAATTTGGGGAGATGATTTTTTTAAAAGACACGGTGTATATCAAATATGGTCACAGTGACCACGGCAACGAAGGCTCCCCAGAACACGGTGTACATACAACCTTTGCGGATAAAGAATAGGATCAGAAATGGCGGCGCTTCTATTCACTTCTCGCTCGCACACCCACGAGTGCGAGTATAGACGCAAATATTGTGCGAGCGAGAAGTGAATAGATGCGCCGCCATTTCTGATCCCATTATTTATCCGCACAGGTTGTACGAGTATGTACCCATATACTCTAACCCCGGAAAAATGTATATGCACAACTTTAGTTAATTTTCCCATCTGATCTTTATTCAAGGCTATGCATTTCACAAAGGATAAAATCTTCTCATTCAAAATTCAAGCCACGATAGCAATCGCTAATTTAACTTCTGTTGAACTATTGAATAATAGGCACGCGAGCTAAGTCAAAAGTAGGACCCTAACTCACTATTATAATTATTGCCAATACAGTTCTTGAAACTTAAAGTAGAGGCCAATTGCGGTTTCCTTAACTTTTTTAACCGACTTCAAAAAAAGGAGGTTATCATTCGCCGATAACTTTGCCATTTATGAACCGATTTAGATGATTCTTTTTTAGTTGAAAAGTAGATAGTCCCGGATTGGTACCATAATCAGGATATCAGGATCTGATGATGGGATCCTGGAAAAATTGCGGGGAAACTCTCAAGTTTAATAGGGACACTAGTATTTACGCCTGACTGTATTAATTTTGTGGCTCTGCTGATGATGGAAGGTCCATCCATGGAGATCCTTGACACCAGTAGAGTCACAAGTGCGCTGTCAACCTTTGAACCCCTCTTTCCCCCAGATTGGGTCTCTGGTACCCTCACTCACGCAGCAAAACACCACAGTGCTGCTTTACGCCGGTTTTTTGTGAGATCATGGTATCACTCCGGTCGAGCCGGCCCAATATTCCGAAGCGTGGCTCTCTTTACGAGTATGTGAAAAGTAGATGGCAGATGAGCAGACGAATCACTAATTTCCCTTACCCCGGGGTTCGGTCCCCTCACTCACTTAGATATAGCGCAGACGCTGCTTCATGCCATGTTTCTTTGAGGCCGTGGTATCACTCTGGTTATTTTGGCTCTACCCCACGGTCTAACGTTACGTTGTTTTACTAGCACGAAGTAGCCCCTGTAATACGTTTCTTTTAGTGCGTGAGAGACCTGAGGCCCCCGCTTTCCGTCAGGTGGTCCGTCTGCTCGTCTGCCACCTATCAAACAATAAAGGTTCCCTTGTCATACTATTACCGACTCTTTCGAGGTGAAAACCTCCATCGGCATTATAAGTATTTTTAATTTGAATATGGAATTGATAACTTATTGGCTATATATGTAGGATTATGAGAGAGTGAAACGGAATTGAAGACGAGTAGAATGGAACGGAGTAAGAGTGAACAGAAAACGAGTGAACGGAGGGAATGATTGAGTTATCTGTGGGTGTGAGACGACGAAAGCCGCGAATAGGCTTGCACTGCGATTTTATAAAATAAAGAAGATCTTGAAGACCCTGAAATCCTTTTTTCAGTCTCAAGTCCCACTATTCGCGTCTTTCGTCGTCTCACACCCACAGATAACTCAATCATTCCCTCCGTTCACTCGTTCTCTGTTCACTCTTACTCCGTTCCATTCTACTCGTCTTCCATTCCGTTTCACTCTCTCATTATGCCATATATATATGATTTGATCTGTCAGCATGGTAATATGAGGAAAAATTTGTAAATATATCAATTTGATAGTGTAGTAACAGACCATTTGAAACACATACTGTCCCGTCTCAAAAATTTACCCTGTAAACAAAAGTTCCTGTAAACCCGAACACTTGATGGACGGTTCGATTCCCGACGAGTGCACAACAAATACTGTAGGTACATTTGCGACGGGGGCTGATTGTAAATCACGTTTGCATGCCAGTATAGGGGAGGACTCCCACGGGAATTAAAGTCAAATACCAGCTGAGACTAAAATAGAGTGTTAAGAAGAAAACCCTTTGGGGTTTATTCTATTTCTGACAGCAAAAAATGTTTATCTATCTCAAGCTTTTTTAGTATTATAAATAATATCCTCCACCCGAATTGGGCTAAGGCGGCGAATCTCAACGATCAGCTACTGACGCAGGATATACAGGGTGTCATCATCATCATCATCATCAGGCCCATTTAAGTCCCCAACTGCTGGGGCACGGGCCTCCCTCAATCACATGACGGGGTAATTGCCATACTCACCACGCTTGGCAGACGGGCATACAGGTTGTATCTGTGAACATTAAATCCCTTTAACTACATGTTCTAACACCCATTCTGAACAACATTTGTTCTATGACTTTTGAAAATTCGCATTAAAAAAATTTCAACTTCTCATACAAAGTCGGTCACGTGACTTGGTAATTTTGTATGGGGAGTCGAAAAAATTTTCGACTAATTTCGAAAAGTTATAAAACAAATGTTGTTCAGAATGGTTGGTAAAACACGTGGTTAAAGGGATGTAAATGTCCACAGATACACCTTGTATTATAGTGCTCAAGTGTGTGCGCAAACACAAGCGCGCTCTCTATTCCCTTGCCCTCATAATCCGATGGGACACCAATGTGACACGACCGGAGAGGGATCGGTCGCAAGGCCAACGGTTTAACGTGCTTTCCGAGGCACGGGGATGCAAGACCGCCAACTTCCAGACTCCCGGATGACACTACGAATTTCTTAACGGAAAATTTAAATATAAGCTGATCATAAAATTTTTCACTGAAAATACATCAGGCAAAAAATCAATGTAAGTACACAGTACTATAATATTGAATAATGATTATACAGACGTTATGCCATTTTGTGGCGTATGATAATATTAATTATAGAGCGTTGGTAGCTGGTTCGGAACGTGCCTTGCTTGTTTGCATACGGGGGGTCATTGTTCGAATCCGAGCATTCATCTCTGGGTTTCAAATCTACAAGTATTTACGTATTTGCTCACCGGATTAGCAAGCTTAAGTGGCAGTGGGCTGGCCATATTAACCGCAGAACCGACAACCGATGGGGCAAACGAGTTCTGGAGTGGAGACCGCGTCTTGGCAAACGTAATGTAGGGCGCCCTCTGGCTAGGTGGGGGGACGATCTGCGCAGGATGGCTAGCAAGAGCTGGATGCGAGAAGCCGTGGATAGATCGCAGTGGCGAACAATTGGAGAGGCCTACGTCCAGCAGTGGACTGCGATAGGCTGATGATGATGAAGTATTTACGTATTTCTACCATAAGGGGAAAACATCGTGAGGAAACCTGCACGTTTCGGATAGTTTCTAAAACGTGTAACCATGATTCAGTTGGTCTGTTTCCCCTGTAATAAGTTGCATAGGTCAGACGGCAGTCAATGGACAGATGAGGGAGAGTCCCAGGAGTTTTAGTCGGTATGCTTCTGGCCGGCTTCTCGTTAGGAGAAGCCGTCGCCAGAGGAGAGTCCGACATAACCCATCCGTTTACAGACGGTATGCGTAACGCATTTCTCCTAAGTAAAAAAAAAAAAAGGTCAGACGGCAGTCGCTTCATTGTAATTACTGAATTTATACCAAGTCCTGAATCATGGTCTAAGCGTACCCCGGGATCCAGGGAGACAACTTTTTTCAATGTTATAGGTCGCAGACGAGCAGACGGATCATGCCCCGCCATCATCATGCCATCCGCCCATGGACACCCGCGACACCAGTGGACTTACAAGTGTCAACCTTTAAGTCCCCCTTTCCCTGGGTTGGGCCCCCATTACCCTCGCTCATGCAGCGAAACACAGCACAGTGCTGCTACACGGCGGTTTTCTATGAGTCCCTAAATAAACTTAAATAAAGAACAAAGTTATTTTGCAAAATCAGAAAATAACATGAATAAAATAATGCCCTTGATATTTAACTTATACAATCGCGCTAATTCCAAAGTTCAAACTTAATATAAACGAAAATGTTAAGCCTTAGTTTTACTTTTAGTAGAAAATCCCACTCCAGTGGCATTAACTAAATTCAACTTAAGTTCAGAAGCACTGAATAAGTGATTTTAAAACTAATAGTAAAATACATTTAGGTAAGAAAACCTAGAACATTTATTCCTTAAGGTGACGGGTAGGGCACACTAGCGACGCCAATCAATTTAATGTTTTAGTTACTAAACCGGATCTATTTAAAACAATTTCGGGGTTGCAACCTCTCGGCAAACACTTATACTATTTATTAAAAGACCATTCTAAAATATTGGGTCCAACGCGTACGCGAAAAATTAATTCACGCCAAAAGCTGCGTGAATAAATTTTTCCAACGACCCAACGTAAATAAATAGTATAAGTATCTGCCGAGAGGTTGTAACCCTGACATTGTTTAAAATAGATCCGGTTTAGTAGCTAAAAATTAAAAACGATTGGCGTCGCTAGTGTGCCCTACCCGTCACCTTAATGCAATTGGCGCGCCAATTTTGCGTTAAGTAGATTTTTATTTCTAAAAGCCGTTGAATTTCGTGCAGTTCTTAGGCCATAGAAATTCTTATATTATTAGAAGCTATTCCTTTTTTTATTATTTTATTTCTACATAATCACTTTTGCCTGCAACACCCGAGATATCTCAAGCGTCTTTAGTTTTGCTGAATTCAAATCAAATTCATTCTTATTTTTAACGCGAAAATTCAACGGGGTGTTATAAGTTTGACGTACGAGTATCAGTGTGTGTCTATTTGGAACCGTAGCTTCCAAACGGATGTAAAAAAATTGATTTTGTTTTTTTAAAGGTTAATTGATCGGAAGTGTTCTTAGTTATGTTAGATGGAAATTGATACAAGATGGCCGCCGCCACAAAATTTTGGATTAACATATTACAATATGTTAATCCAAAATTTTGTTTGTCATACATGACAACTCCCCTCGATAAAGGTATCAAATAAAAGGATTTGAGTAATAGAATACAATTCACTATGAAAAATTTAAAATCCAAAATGGCCGCCCCCATAAAATGGCAAAATAATAGATTATAACATATACTTGAGTAGAGTGCCTATTGAATTTATTATTTAGTTCTTCTATTTTTTCAAATCTGTGGAATGGTTTGACTGCGGAAGTATTTCCCGACGGTTACGACTTAGGGACCTTCAAGAGAAAATCGTAATCTTATTTAAAAAGTTTATTACTTTCCATCAGGTGACTCGTTTGCTCGTTTGTCTGCCTCTAGCATAAAAAAACCCTTTCCCCTAGATAGGGCCTTTATTTATTTATTTCACGCCAGTTTTCTATGAGGCTGTGGTATCACTCCGGTCGGCCAATTCATGCCGAAGCGTGGCTCTTTCACGGTCAAAATCTGAGACATTTATTTTGCTGGACCTAGTTTGTAAGGAGTCCCTTATATAAACATTTATTTTCCTCAAAGTACACATTACATTAAAATCACCCTAGGTAAGTGTAGGATAATAAAGGTTACATCGACATCGACAGCTCATGTCGAATCAAGCACTTATGATGGTTTCTCGGACAAGACGCCCCCGAGTATCGTCATCGAATAGATGATCGGTGTGAATTGCGCATTTATTTATTAATTCATTCACAAAGTCAGATGTTAACCAACATGACATACAAACTTTCAACTTGTGAGCTGAGATTAAGACGTAAAATGTTAGTCAGTTAGCATCCAGCAGCTGTCGCCTGCGTCGACCCGCATTGTGCAGGCGCCCTGGTGTTGACTTAAATTAATTTATTTGTGTGTTATGGTTGCAGTTCAGGGTTAACAACTCGGCTCAAGAAATGTTTTTTTTTTATCAATAGGCTACCGCTTGACCACAATCGCACTTGATGGAAAGCCACGATGAGGTCTAGGATGATGACGCGTTTGCCTAAAAGATGCTTGTTCACTCTTACCTAAAGATGTCCAGATTCTCTATAGTCAGGAAAAACAGACCTCGGCAGGGAGTTCCGTTCCGTATGATGAAGTAATATTTTTTTTAATTCTGTACATGATTTTAGTTTTACGATTGACCGCAGTCACATTTGATAGGAAGCGACTAAGACCGAAGCCGTGTGGTCCCCGGCAGAGTAGAATAGGCCACCCTCACTCTTACCGAGGTGTCGTAAAAGGCGACTAAGGTAAAGCTGCTGGCATGATCAGATCAGATCAGCACCCAGAGAAGGAAAACTCTGCATTTATATCAAAACCCTCGCCAACCCGTCTGCCAAGCGTGGTGAGTATGGCAATTACCCCTCATGTGATTGAGGGAGGCCCGTGCCCCAGCAGTGGGGACTTAAATGGGCTGACGATGACGATGATGACTATGACCGATGATTCACCACTCATTTAAAGAAATGAGAAAATTAATTTGATTTCAGACATACGTTTGATTAAAATCATATCTGATGAAAAGGCAATGAGGTTTAAGTTAATACGCGTTTACCTACAGGCGGGTTTTTGTGTCCAGCATTGTAGGTGCCCTCTCCCCTCTCTTCCCTGCAGCCAGCAGGGTATGGGTTTGTAAAGAGGGCCAGCAGTCGTCGCCTTCGGAGCGTCAGCGTTGCAACTTAGCAACGTGGTCGCTTCCGGATAGGGTTAGTGTTGGGCCATGGCAGTAGCTCAAGGTATCGTGTGTTTAGCGAGGTCCATCTTATGAGAGGCCGTGCTGGCGAGTCTCTCGTCCTTCGAGGGTGGGTCGCTAACATGGTTTCGTACCCGTCATCGTAGCCCACCCCACACGAACATAGCAGGAAATGCTCCGGTGGTTGTTAGTAGGTAGTCCCCTTGTAGCCCCCCATTGGAGAGCCCAACACTACCCAGCCATCTCCCAGTGGCAGGATATGCAGAAGGCTGCATTTTCCAGCGGGTTGGCAAAAAAAACGGTGTTGAGATTGAAACATAATATTAGTTAGTTAGCATGCAGCTGTCCTCTATGTCGAACCGCACAACCCGTTCAAATGTCCTCTTGTTGAATTTAATTAATATAATTCTATGCTATGCAGTTCATGGCTCTCAACTCTTTTTAAAAAAGATAAGGTTATATTAGGCTCATTATCTCTCGAAATGACTTTATCATAGAATAATCCTTTCTACAAAATTATTTAACTCAATTCAATCGCACTGAATTTACGGAAAAAGAGCGCTAGCGGTAGAGTGGTAGCGAAAAGTATTTGAAAATATCACAAGGTGTAAGTTTATTATCCACTACTGTACAAATGTCCGATAGTCCGACTAACCAAATACAAAAATGTACATATGGAGGACAAACTTACGCATTATTCAAAAGCCGCATACGCATTAATGAAATATACGAGAATACAAAAACAACGTGGCAGACAACCCTGTCAATCCACTTGCAGCTTTAAAACTTTAAGCCCGCGCCCGAAAGCTAAACAAAAGCTCTATGTAAACTCCGTTCTTTATAGAACTAATAAAGCTTCGCGAAACAACAAACGAAGTGAATTGAACCCTCTCATGGGTCTTGCATCGCTCTGAAAGTATTGCGTCAAATAAGTATAGGATTTTCTTCACATTACTGGAGTATCAACTTTATTTTCTATATTTTGTATAGGATATTCTTTTGTACTGAAACGCACGTTTCGGATAGTTTCTGATACGTGTAAAGATGATTTAGACGGCCAACTGGTGGTCAAATATTTGAAATAATATTTCCACTGGATATTGTAAATATACCTACAATATTTATAAGACTATCGACAGCTCACGTTGAATCAAGCACTTACAAATTCGTCGGGTTAGTAACGCGTTCAGTGGTCTAATTGGTAGAACATTCACCCGAATTGTGAAAGGTGTGGGTTCGAGTCCCGTCTGAACACGAGATGAAATTATTAAGTGTGTTAAAAACTGCAAAAGATTGCTATAAAAAATATCAACTAATGTTTTAGACGGTCTGGTTCCCCTGTTAAAGGATTACGGGGGTCAGACGGCAGTCGCTTCATAATTACTAGACCCCCCAAATCCTGTATCATGGTCAAGGCGTACCGGGGTACGCCTGGTAGCGTACCGGGGTAGCTGTCGCTCTGGAGCCCGGGGGCTCCAGAGCGACAGCTTTGGACGCAACTGGAATTGAATTACATACGTAGATGAGAAGGACTATTTTGTACTGAAAACGTGAAATGACAAGGGGCTTCACAATTCTAAAACTTCGCTAAAAAGGCTTATAAAATTCGGGGTTGGTGTGCATCTATGAGGTTTAGTAAAGCATGTATATTTGCTCTGCTATATTTGACTCCTCGAATCACGGGTATATCGAAGAGCTTAGTAAGTCGACGAATATGCAAGTGTTATTTGATATTATCTACAGTTTGATGTAACCATCTACGACTCACGGCGAAGTAAGCACGTAAGTACATTGACTGACCGGATGGCGCAATTGGTAGTGACCCTGCCTCTACGCCAAAGGTCGTAGGTTCGATCCCCACCCTGGACAAACATTCGTGCGATGAACACTTGTGTTTGTTCGGTGTCTGGGTGTAATATATGTATTTAAGTATATATTTGTGTTCCTCTGTTGTCTGATATCTGTAACACAAGTGCTTAAGCTACTTAGTACGGAATCAGGTCAACGTATAAGATGTTGTGAGAATTATAATTATTATTACATTATTTCAGTACTGAGCACAAAACATTTTTTGCATATCCAAAACATCCCCTTGTATGTTCCGCGTTTTTTGTACGTTTCGGGAAAAAAAATATCTCGCTCGACCGAAATGAACCACTCTGTACTCTTGAACACTTTAACTTTGATTTCACTCATGTGAAATTGAACTCGAGTCGCATCACTAATGTCCCCTCTTAAATAAAAGTCAAACTATTACAATAACTCAAGCGTGATCTAACTCAGGCACAGCTGGTTCCGTACGGAGGTAAGGAGCTCATTCAATATTTACGATAGCTGCATGTGACTGTGTGTTCCAAGTGGACTAACTATGTATACCGCTTATAAAATAAACGTTTACCTGTTAGGTAAAGGTTTTGCGGGCAGTGCCCGCGAAGCCGTGTGGTCCCCGGCAGAGTAGAATAGGCCACCCTCACTCTTACCGAGATGTCGCAAAAGGCGACTAAGGTAAAGCTGCTGCCATAATCATCAGCACCCAGAGAAGGAAAACTCTGCATTTATATCAAAACCCTCGCCAACCCGTCTGCCAAGCGTGGTGAGTATGGCAATTACCCCTCATGTGATTGAGGGAGGCCCGTGCCCCAGCAGGGGAACTTAAACGAAGACTTGCGGCATACGGTAGATTATTTAGGCACGGAGTACTCGCACCGTTAGATAGAAAGTAGTACGGCAGCACAGTCATCAAATACATATACGTATAAGAAACATAGATGTGGGTAAATTAAGTCCATAATATAAGCAAAAGGGGGTGGCTCAAAATTTTATTTTATTTTATTTTACATGTTTTTGGAAAACTTATAGCTAGATTTAGGTATACATTCACAGAAAAAAAACATTGAGGTCCAATTTCAAGTTTCCACTGATAATCACTTGGTTGTTTAACTGAGATGCAAGTAGGTAATGTTAAGAAAGAAAAAAGTTACTAGATTACAAACAAAACGAACAATGTATTTGCCATTCCTAGAAGAAGAAACATTGAAATTGATCAAGTCATCTGACATTATCAGGAAAAAAAGAAATTAAATAACATTTAAGAAAAAGTTATCATTCAGTACACGTTTCAATTTCGGAACTGAAGTTTTGAACAAATCAATGTCGACATTTACTTTTGCCAAATTATGAATTAGTTGACATGTTCTAATGGAAAATGCGTTCCGCCTATAATTAGTCTTTGCGTGCATCATCATCATCGTCTTTTTGCTTAAATACGGCCGTAGATTGAGTCTTGAAAAGATATCTTGCAGTATCGTACTGCAAGCATATAAGCAATAGAATATAAAATTACATAACGCAAGTATATCTCTTATGAATTAGACCAAACTGAATTCTAATATTTGCGACGTCACACTGACCTATATTTTACCTTAACATACAGATGTAGATTGGGTCTTAGAAGCATCATACTAGCAGTATTTACATATACCTATATTGTTATTAAAATAATAATATAATAGCAAATTAAATTACATAACGCATGTGAAAACTCCTATAACTTAGGCCAAACGCTACTTATTCCTACATTTGCGACGTCATGCTGACCTATCCTTGGTTCTTGCTTAAATACGGCCGTAGATTGGGTCCTGGAGGCATTGCTACGTACTGCACTTTGTAAGCCCGCGGTATATCGTGCTTGTTTATGCCTGGCTTTGTGGTAGCGGGTTGTAATTAGTGGATGTTAACTATGAATGGAGCTAAGACTTGTGAGATCGTAAAGCTTAATTACTGATTAATGTAACGGGGAGCCTTCATAGTAGTAATTTAAGATTGTGTATCTGTGGCTTTGGCTGTGTATTACAAGGTATAGACAATTGCAATTGCCTATTGAGCTAATCACAATTGTAAGACGACTTGATAGACTCCGATTGGCTTTGTAGATTGAAGAATAGTAACCAGAACAGATCAGGGTTTTTCAAACAGTGCTACCTACCAGTAATGACCTCCAAAATCAATCAAAGGTTTGGGATATGACATACAGATTGCCAAAAAAAATGTTCAACCTTATCCAACGATCTGTGCATTTTGTTAAATCATCATCATCATCAGCCCATTTAAGTCCCCACTGCTGGGGCACGGGCCTCCCTCAATCACATGAGGGGTAAATGCCCTACTCACCACGCTTGGCAGACGGGTTGGCGAGGGTTTTGATATAAATGCAGAGTTTTCCTTCTCTGGGTGCTGATGATCATGCCAGCAGCTTTACCTTAGTCGCCTTTTACGACACCTCTGTAAGAGTGAGGGTGGCCTATTCTACTCTGCCGGGACCACACGGCAATTTGTTAAATAAATGTTGTTATTGATTTAGTTTTTTCGTATGTGTTCGACATTTTTTTTAGTGGCTCACCTTAACCTGATGGTACGAAAAAGAAGAGCCCACATTGTAATGCCACGAACGTCATGTAATATAATGTTAGCCATAATATGGCATGTTTTATGGTTTTTTATTACTTTTATACGTATTAAAAATCCGTCACTATCTTAAATAAAATAAATAACACCCTCCAACCAATTACGACTACGGCGGTTGACCGTAACGATCAGCCACGTGTGCGCAAACACAAGTACACTCTCTATTCCCTTACCCTCGTATTCCGATATATAAATACTAAACACAATAATATAGTTAGAACTCACTTTACATTTATTTTAACCATTTAGGAGGTACACAGTAAAAATAACAGGCTCTGAATTACTTCAAAAGCAATCTTAAGCACTGTTAAAACAGCACGTGCTTAAATCATATTATCCTACATCAAAGCTTTTAACGTCCAACTTCAAATAACTATTATTTCTCCTAACAAGCCACAAAGCACTTTAATTCTCAGCGCCCAGCGTCAAAGCATAAACTCTAGCCGTGACGTTTAGCCTTGAAAGAAAACACTAAGCGGTAAAAAGCGTAATAGTGGAAAACGATTTCCACGCTACAGTGCTGTTTGTCGGCTCTAGACAGCGCCTCTCAAACTCTTAAATCTGCGCGGTGTTGAGTGTCGCTGCGGGCTTTTGCACTCTGGGTGCAGTCACACGGTTATATCACTGTGGCATAAGAAAAGCGACTTTCATTCAGAAGTTTTATTTTAAGTGAATCGCAAAAAATTGCTTTACCCAAAAAAATCATAAGTTTTAGTTTATTTTAACGAAATATAATAACAGTACGAAATACGGCTTCATTAGTAATGGGAAATGTTATGTAGAAATCCAAAAAAAAGATAGGAATTGCCCAGATTTAACTGGATTCAAAAGTGGACGATGGCTATGATTAAGATCTGTTAGAAAAAAAATTAAGAATTGGTTCATTTTAGATATTTCCACGCTACAGTGTTGATTGTTGACTCTAGACAGCGCCTCTCAAACTCTTAAATCTGCGCGGTGTTGAGTGTCGCTGCGGGCTTGTGCACTCTGGGTGCAGTCACATGGCTTTAACACTATGGCATAAGAAAAGCGACTTTCATTAAAAAGTATTTTATTGTAGCGAAATATAATAACAGTATGAAACATTGCTTCATTGGTAATGGGAAACGTATATAGAAATCCAAAATATAGATAGGATTGCCCAGATTTAACTGGATTCAAAAGTGACGATGGTTATGATGAAGATCTGTTAGGTAAAAAAATTAAGAAATGGTTGATTTTAGATATTTCCACGCTACAGTGTTGATTGTTGACTCTATACAGTGGTTCTTAAACTCTTAGATCTGCGCGGTGTTGAGTGTCGCCGCGGACTTTTGCACTCTGGGTGCAGTCACATGGCTTTAACACTATGGCATAAGAAAAGCGACTTTCATTAAAAAAAATATTTTATTGTAGCAATATATAATAACAGAACGAAACATTGCTTCATTGGTAATGGGAAACGTATATAGAAATCCAAAAAATAGATAGGATTGCCCAGATTTAACTGGATTCAAAAGTGACGATGGTTATGATGAAGATCTGTTAGTAAAAAAATTAAGAAATGGTTGATTTTAGATATTAGCACGCTACAGTGTTGATTGTTGGCTCTAGACAGTGGTTCTTAAACTTTTAGATCTGCGCGGTAAAGAGTGTCGCTGCGGGCTTTTGCACTCTAGGTACAGTCACACGGTTTAACACTATGGCATAAGAAAAGTGACTTTCATTCAAAAGTTTTATTTTATTGTAGCGAAATATAATAACAGTACGAAACATTGCTTCATTGGTAATGAGAAACGTATACAGAAATCCAAAAAATATATGAGATTATACCCTGATTTTATCTACGGTGAAGATACACACTAGGAATATTGCGAAAATTAGAGTTTTAACATTTTACGTATAAATAATTATGTATAACTCAAAAACTACATTACCGATTTTACAAAAAATTTTTTTTTTTTTTGGTCAATAAGCCAACGCTTGACCACAATCGCACCTGATGGAAAGCGACGATGAGGTCTATATCACTATAACAATGAGACTTTATCCTCTATTAAGAAAACCGGTAGTTACTTCGGGAAAACGTTAATTCCTACTGGAAAACATTAATTATTCCAGGCGGGCCACGATGTTAAACTCTATTAATTCTGACTTAAATTAAATAAAAAAAGGCTAATTAATGCGGTCTCGCTATTGAGGTACAGATTTTGTTAATAGAGGATAATTTACGTTGCAATGGGGAAAAAAATTGAACCTGCTAGTACGTAGTTTTTGAGTTATGAGATAAACGTTTGACCGCGTACAACGTAGGGCTGCTCGGTCGGTGACTTGCCTCAGCATTCTATACCGCATCTATCATGGGGAGTGCTCTGAAGAACTGTTGGATCTACTCCCTGCAGCCGAATTACATCGAACCACTCGCAAGCGATTGTCATTCCATCCTCATCATCTCGATGGATGGCGGTGGAACGGTTTGGCTGCAGCAGTATTTCCGGACGGCTACGACTTAGGGACCTTCAAGAGAAGAGCGTACTCTTTTTTAAAAAGGCCGGCAAAACATTAGCGATCTCTCCGATTTCGCGGATGTTCATGGGCGGTGATGATTACTTTCCATCAGGTGTCTCGCTTGCTCGTTTGTCCGCCTCTAGCATAAAAAAAAACAAACAAATATATTTAAACATACTGCACCTTATTCTTAATCGCGATCTAAACTCATTTCCGTACTGAAGCTCATGTCATCCCGTTCCAACATGCAATGTCAAAAGGGGTTGTCACGAATTTTCTGTCTATTCTTAGTTCGCAATTTGTAATAAAGGGGAGAATTTTAAAACGATTTTTGCAATATCTCTAAACAAAATTGAGTTTTTGACACCTCACATGGCGGACAGTATAATAATTATTATCAAAGTTGATATTTTGATTTAATCTAAGGGTTGATCTGCAACTCGCCCCACTTCATAAAGACAAGGAGAACCATGTTGTAGTTAATTTCAGATTTTTGACTTTTTATTTTCCCATCCGCTTATTCTACGCCAACGTGCAAGCTCACAAGTGTTATGCATAGCAGAGTGGGGTTCCGTTTCAGCAGAACGGGTCCATTCAGCTTGTAAACATGCCGCGATACAACTGCCTAGCTTTGCATTCGGAAAAAAATGGGGCGAGTGCGACTTCAATACGCAATTTGTTCCGATTTTTTTTGTAGGTCTTCCGCCCAATAATTCACATTATCCTCCAACCAATTACGGCTACGGCAGCCAATCTCAACGATCACCCACGTACGCAGGATATATTATAGTGCTCAAGTGTGTGCGTAAACACAAGTGCACTCTGTATTCCCTAATCCTCATATTCTGATAGGAAACTACTGTGACACGGCCAGAGAGGGATCGGGCGTAGGACCAACAGCTATCGTGCTTTCGAGTCACGGGGGTACAAGACCGCCAACTTCCAGACTCCGGGCTGACACTAAGAATTTCTTACCGAAAACTTAGGTACGAATTTTTGACCCGACCCGGGGATTAAACCCGGGATCTCGCGACCAAAGTGCGACCCACTAACCACTGCGCCACAGAGGCAGTCACATTCACATTACATGTATAAAATTGGGTTCCTTATAATAACGAACATTGTAATTAAAAGGTCAATTCGGTTAGAATTATTTGGGCATCTATAGTACTTACCTTTCAACTTTTACACTGACCCATTCTTTTTCTAAGAAAAGAATACCTACAAACCAGTACGATTGAGACTTAGGTAAAGCTGCTGGCATGGTCATCAGCACCCAGAGAAGGGAAACTCTGCATTTATATCTAAACCCTCGCCAACCAGTCTGCCAAGCGTGGTGAGTATGGCAATTACCTCTCATGTGATTGAGGGACGCCCGTGCCCCAGCAGTGGGGACTTAAATGGGCTGATGATGATGATGATGACGATGACAGCACGATTGTGACCTGATGGTAAGCAATCACATCTCAGAGTGAGTTCCACATCTCAGAGTGAGTTCCACATCTCAGAGTGAGTTCCACATCTCAGACTTCATATTTTTTTATCGAAATGCATGTTAATTACCAAATTGAAATGTTAATTATATGTAAAACATACACAGTTATAATTTATATTTTTCATATATGACGATTTTTAAGAGATGTATTCAAACAGATGGTGAAGATCGCGGGAATCCATCGGATGCGGGCGGTACAGAACCGATCTGTGTGGAGAACATTGGGGGAGGCCTATGTCCAGCAGTGGACGTCTATTGGCTGAAATGGTGATGATGATGAATGATTCAAACAAGCCTATGCAAATAAGGTTATTTTGAATCACGGCCGCACAAATTCTGACACAAAGAATTTCTGAGCTGAAAAACATTGGTTACATCCTAACCCGGGAATAGAATCTTTTAATTTGCGCTACTGTAACAGATGACTACAATACTTTGTTCCAACTCATCTCTGCCACCACTCAACTCAGTCTCCCCTACATTCCCGTACCTGAATTTATGCCTACAAACTTTTTTTTTCTTTGCAAGACTATTGTACTGTTTCGCAAAAAATATGGAGCTTCAAATACTGTGGCGATATTGTATGCACCATTGTTTTTCCTGAATGCTTGCGATTTTTCTGGGTCAGGTACCTCTACTGGTGAGTGCAGTAGAATTGTGTACGGTTCTTTTTTATATGATTCGGATAAAATAATTACTTACACGTTTGCTGGATAAGTCGTCTTAAGTTTTAAACGTTCAACAAACCTTTGTCAGCTAAAACGTTACGGTGTTATAGAATATTTTAGACTTTTGAAACAAAAAAAACATACAAAATTTTCGATAAAAGAATGAAATCTGCTTTATATTACCACAATATCAGTTAAAAAAGGTTTAACAAACATTTATGAATAAGATGATTATTATTATAAAAAAAATGATTAAGACGTTAAATTCAAATGAGTAGACTAAATTAGAAAATATTCATTCCTCGAACTCCGGTGGCTCAGCGACCCAAACCAAGTCTTGGCATCTAAAACAAGAGTTCGCCACTTTGGTCAATTCTACACTTACTTTTTGCCAGTCATTAACCTGAAGTTTTCGCAGATTAGTTTCAACGACAACTTTCAAGTGGTGCCTAGTTCTCCCTACTAGGCGAAAATTTGTATGCTAATTTGTAACTGCTTTAAGTAAGTAAGTAAACATTTATTGACCACATAAAAGATATACATACACAGGACACAAAACATAAGCATATGGAGATTGCACAGTAAGACATAGGAAAAAATATAAAATAATATAATATATATAATAGGCTTTAGTTAACTAACTAGTTAAAAAGGAGGCAACTGTTCAATATTGCCTTCTTCTTCTCTTCTTAAAGTGCCTCTCCGACTAGCGAAGGTTGGCCGTCAATCTAGCATATCCTTCTCGGTCTCTAGCGAGGCGATACAGCTCGGCGGCGCTCGCGATCTCCGTCCACTTACGAATGTTCCGACCCACACGCCTCTTACCAGCTACTTTCCCGATCATAATAAGTTGCATCAACTCGTATCTATCGTGTCTTAACACATGTCCTAGGTAGGCAACGTTTCTCTGCTTGGTGGTCGATAATAATTCGCGATTCTGGTGCACTCGTCGGAGAACTTCAACATGGCAAGCATCCGTCGATAAGCCCACATTTCGAATGCCTCTATACGCTTTCTGGTGTCTTCCGTGATCGTACAAGCTTCGCATCCGTATAGAAGAACAGGCCAGACACAGCAACGGAGCATCCTGATGTGCAGGAAAAGTTTCAGATTGCGATTACAGAGAACACGTTTCGTGTTGTTAAAGGGATCAATTTCACCAAGTCTTTTGAAATTAATCTTAGATGGAAACCTCACCCCACAAATCAAATTTACTAATTCATTTAAAACTGGGTGTTGCAATGTGCTTAAAAACAAATTTTTCACTGAGCTAGAATTGTCTGCCTGCGTGGGCGGGATTGGAACTTAACCATTGCTGTATGTAGAGTGCAAACTCGCTCACCACGGTGTGGGTAAATTACGCCCAAGGCGGCTGAGGATTTATAACTTAACCGAACCTCTGGGGATCTCAGGCCTAGCGGGGAACAAGGCTTAGGTACTCGCGGTTAGCATGATGTCGGTGCCCACTACAACCACTATAGTATATCTACATAGCACCTACGCTGGCGGTTTAAATGAACGTAGGTACATAACGCTACTACTCCTAACTACACGCTCAAAAAACAGTTAAACTATTAATTTAATATATATACTTAACTTTTTGGTCTGCTTTTGTACTTGAAATTTGAATTACCGCCAAAAACGGCCAATTATGACGTTAATCCACATTTCCAGTGCAAAAGCAGAAAAAGGTAGTACACAATTATTAAATAAATATTATAAATGTGTCCTTAGAGACTGTATCTAAAAATAGATCCGGTTTACTAGCTATCAATATAAATTGATTCTTATTCACTTTACCTAATTGATTTTTCAATAAACCTTTAACTTAAAACGGTGTTATAACGCACTTTTGACGTAAAAACATACACATTTTTAATTCACACAAAGTTTTGAGAACGTTATTGAATACTCAAAATACCCGATATCTTTACTTTTATATTGTAGATCGACCAAAAAAATTAAAGTTTACCAAATAGCCTAGTCAACGGATAATTTGTGGATGAAAAAGTTGAAAGCAGAAAATTTGACTTAAGAACTTTGTTTGGACTAGTTAGGAGATAAACATACTAAAAGTCCTAACCCCTCTGAGGTGAGCCGAGGGGGGCGGGCAAATTTTGTTGTACTACATAATAAAAGCCAATTAAATTCTCCACAACTTTGTTACACTTTGTATCTATCTCCTATCGTTGCCGTTTGAATTTCTAAAAGTGGTCGATTTTCAACAATGTGTTCTACACTCTTTTCTGGCATATATTTGTGCTCAGCTGCGACCCTATTTTTCAAACACACTTATAGAAGCTCATAGCTTAGAAATGATAGAAGATAAATACGAAATGCAAAAGACAATGTTGTAGAGAATTTAATTGGCTTTTATTATGTAGTACAACAAAATTTCGTACGGAGCACCGTTTTCGAGAAGTAAGCAAAAAACCAAAAAACGGGACCTTCTTTGTGCCGCCCCCCTTGGTGCTCACATCAGAGGGGTAAGGACTTTCAGTATGTTTATCTCCTAACTAGTCCAAACAGAGTTCCTAAGTAAAATTTTCTGCTTTCGACTTTTCCACCCACACTCCTCTTGTGAGCATTCATTGACCAAGCTAAAACTCTCCAAATCCTGTTCAGGCGTACCCCGGATTCAAGCGATGTTTGTAGATGCAACCGGGAATAACACAATAAGATTTATTGTTAATCGAAAGTTCTTTTAACTTACACCACAAACTCAACTAAGAATTTACACGTTCCCATAGTAACAGTTAACCGCTTAATTAAACTTAGAACTGTAAAGTATATCGCTAAGTCGCAACTCAAAATCGCGGTTATTTCGACAGCTTAATTTGTGCCCCCAATCGGCTTATTGTGTTTCTAACTTAGCAAGTTTTCCCGTAATATTTGGGTGAACTTCTTCTTATCATGTGGGTTGTTAAGCGTTTAAGCCTTAGTTTCAACATTTTAACTTAACTGGATAACAAATATCATTACAGTGATAGGGCCGAACGCTTTTTTAAAATGTGATAGGTGGCGGTGGAGCAGACGGATCTCCTGATGGTAAGCGATTGGCCGTGTGGTCCCCGGCAGAGTAGAATAGGCCACCCTCACTCTTACCGAGGTATTGTAAAAGGCGACTAAGGTAAAGCTGCTGGCATGATCATCAGCGCTCAGAGAGGGGAAAACTCTGCAATTTGTTTATATCGTTAGAGGGGCAAAGTAAATTGGCATATTTTTATTTGCATACGATATATTTTGGTAAGCAGACAATTGAATACAGAACAGACTGTCATACAGGATGTCTTCTTAAATCGAGTGTAGACTTTGTCTATGTAAACCAAGAAGGTTTAACACCCCCCCGCAAAGTCAACACCCTGTATAAAAAAAAAAATTGGACAAAAAATATACAGCAAGTACAAAAAAACACAACATACCCTATATACACTACACACACACCCTATATATAAACGCACACAAAAAAACCTATATAAAGACACCTGAACCTACTTTACACACCTATCTATTATCTACATAAAAACATGATTAGAAAAAATAACACGCGACTTAACCTAAACCTAACCCTACTGTACACTTGTTGTGCTTCAGCTTCGGCAAAGGTTTGGTGAGGATGTCGGCGATCATGTCATGTGTGGATATGTACATGAGATTGATGTTGTGGTGTGAAAGTGATTCGCGAATAAAATGGTGCCTAATGTCGATGTGTTTGGTGCGTGAGTGGAATGTGTGGTTGTGAGCGAGTTTTAATGCACTTTGATTATCAGTGTGGATGACGATGGGTTGTGCGATAGTGAAAATTTCGCTGATGAGTGACTGGAGGTATATAGCCTCCTTGCAAGCCTCAGCTAGAGCCATGTACTCGGCTTCCGTGGTGGAAAGCGCAACAGTACGCTGCTTGCGTGCTTCCCAAGAGATAGGAGAGCCACTCACCAGGAAAACGAACCCTGTGAATGATCTACGGTCCACAAGATTGTTTCCATAGTCCGCATCGACGTACCCCACTGCACGGAACTGGGCTGTCTGATGGTAATGCAGCCGAAGTTCTTTGGTGCCTTTCAAATAACGAAGAACTCGCTTAGCGGCCCTAAAGTGTACCCCCCCGTAATGTGCATTGAACTGAGAGAGGTATGAGACCGCATGGGCAATGTCGGGTCTGGTACAAATGGCAATGTACATTAGTGAGCCGATAAGCTCCTGGTACGGTAATGCTGCATTGTCCTCTTCCTTATCAGGAATAGTCAATTTTAGACCGGGTTCAAGAGGGGTGGTGACAGATAGTGCATCTGTCATGCCAAATTTTTTCAAAAGATTTTCTATATATTTTGTTTGGTCCAGGTAGATGTTCCCAGGACTCTGATTTACTCTCATGCCAAGACAATCCTTGCATTCTCCAAGGTCTTTGACAGTGAAAGTATTTTTCAGATCATTTTTGAATTGCTTCTTCATTCTGTCATTAGTTGACACGATGAAGAAGTCATCTACAAACACAGCAACAAGGAGAAGGTCGTTACCTTCTAGTCTATAATATAGACAATGTTCTTTTGCCGATTGTTTGAGCAAGAGTTTGCGCATAGCGTCGCAAACCTTAGCGTTCCATTGACGCGGCGCTTGCTTGAGACCATACAGTGCTTTTTTAAGTAAGCACACCTTATCCTTTGGGTTAATGGAGAAACCTTCGGGTTGCTCCATATAAATTTCCTCTTCTAAATCGCCATTAAGGAAGGCAGTTTCTACGTCGAGATGGTCAACCGTCAAACCATGGTGAGCAGCGAAAGCAAATAATAATCGGACTGAGGACAGTCTAGCGACTGGTGAAAAAGTTTCACCATAGTCGACTCCCGCTACTTGAGTGAAGCCTTTGGCTACTAGTCTGGCCTTGTACTTCGTGACATTGCCACTAGTGTCCTTTTTTATTTTGTACACCCATTTACATTTGGTAGTTTTTCTACCTGCGGGTCTGTCGACAAGAATCCAAGTTTCATGTTTATTGAGAGAGTCAAATTCAGCCTTCATGGCATCCAACCATTTCTCTTTCTCCGGGTGATCGAGGACTTGCCTGAAGGTCTCTGGTTCCCATTCTGAGGTCAAGTGGAGCTGCTCCTCGTACCGTTGAGGAGGGCGCCTATCCCTGGTTGGGTACCTTCTCAGAGCTACAGGTGCTGGCTCTTCAGGAGGGTCAGGATCAGTCGAACTCGAAACTTCGGGGATCGCAGGTGCATCTGAATCTGTTAAGTGATCTAAAGTTGACGGGTCAGCCGTCACAGATGTACCTGGTTGTGGTTGATGTTCAGGCTGTGGAACTGGTTCATTGTCCGTGGGTACAAAAACTTGTTGAGGTTGTGGTGGCGATGGCAATTCACTGTCATTGGGTTGCAGGTTAGGCTGGTGTAGCTTTTTGTCTTCTAAGAAGACAACATCTCTCGATATAATAATATTCCTTGGCGATTGGGGGTCTACAAGACGATAACCTTTGCTTTCAGTAGCATAGCCTACGAATATACAAGCTTGCGTCTTGGATTCCAGTTTAGTACGTTTCTCTTTGGGTACTAAAGCGTGGGCTTCGCAACCAAATACCCTCAAATGAGAGAGGTTGACTTTTCTTCCAGTCCACACTTCTTCTGGAATTTTGTTCTTCAAGGCTTGTGTAGGCAAACGGTTCTTCAGGTAAATCGCAGTATTGACTGCTTCGCCCCAATAAGCTAGAGGTAGGTTAGAATCTCTAAGCATGGATCTGGCTTTTTCGATGATTATTCTGTTGGCGCGTTCGGAGACGCCGTTCTGTTGTGGGTTGTACGGGACCGTGGTCTGGTGTATGATACCATTCTCTTTCAAAAAGTTAGACATGTCCTTGTTGACATACTCACGCCCGTTATCAGAACGCAGAACTTTGATTCTTTCGCCAGTCTGATTCTCCACTAAATATTTAAATTCTACAAATTTCGAAAAAACCTCTGATTTTGATTTTAAAAGATACCCAAAAGTTTTGCGACTAAAGTCGTCTGTAAATGTTAGCAAATATAGAGCACCGCCCCACGAGTGCGTACTCATAGGTCCGCAAAGATCCGAATGAATTAATTCGAGAACCTTACTCGATTTGCTTGTTGAACTTTTGAAAGGTTTTTTAGAAAGTTTTCCTTGTAGGCACGGAATACATTTTTCCGTAAATTTCCCGCTAAAATCTATGCCTTTACATTTACTTTTTAAAAGTTGCATAGTATTTCCGTTTAGATGGCCAAGGCGTCTATGCCACAATAAAGGGGACTCTTTGGTAGGTGTGTACAAAGCATTAGATTTGTCCACATCTAGTTTGTACATGCCCTTACAATTTGAGGCTGTCGCTATGACTTCACCTGTCAGTTGACATCCACCCGCCAAAGTTACAGTCGCGCCTTTCGATGTAAACAAAACATCGTAGCCTTTTTTGGTCAAATTACTTACCAAAATATATCGTATGCAAATAAAAATATGCCAATTTACTTTGCCCATTTGTTTATATCGTTAGAGGGGCAAAGTAAATTGGCATATTTTTATTTGCATACGATATATTTTGGTAAGCAGACAATTGAATACAGAACAGCAAAGAGTAGTATTATATCAGAACAGACTGTCATACAGGATGTCTTCTTAAATCGAGTGTAGACTTTGTCTATGTAAACCAAGAAGGTTTAACACTGCATTTATATCAAAACCCTCGCCAACCCGTCTGCCAAGCGTGGTGAGTATGGCAATTACCCCTCATGTGATTGAGGGAGGCCCGTGCCCCAGCAGTGGGGACTTGAATGGGCTGATGATGATGTGATGAAGCGATTGCCGCCGCCCATGGATCACACCCCTTCCCCAGGATTGGGCCTCCGGTACCCTCACTCACGCAGCGAAACACAGCAGCGTGCTTCGTGAAGAACAGAGTCATCTTTTTTGCGACATATTGATTCATTTAGGCCGATAAAGGTTTCCTCTCCGGTCATGTCACAGTAGTGTCCCATCGGAATATGAGGGCAAGGAAATAGAGAGTGCACTTGTGTTTGCGCACACACTTGAGCACTATAATATATCCAGCGTACTTGGCTGTTCGTTGAGATTGGCCGCCGTAGCCGTAAATTAGAATATTATGAGTTTTCAGGATTAAAACGATAAAAAAATAACGGTGCAAAATGTTATGTTCTTGCTAATGTATTAGTTATACTACTTTATAGAGATCGAGCCTAGTTTCCCACGGCTAAAGAGGACCTTGTCCACTATATTCCCTCGGTATAATCCACCGCATCAGGGGTACTAATGGCGGCTTATCCGGACAAACAGACAAACAGTGGCGCGTGGGCTGAGGGGAACACTATTAGCGGCTGATTTTTGGTTTACTCCGTCTGTAGCTATTGTCTATTGTTAGAATTTATTTTATAAATAAATAACATACTTAAAAATTTCATCTAGTGTTCAGGTGGGACTCGAAGTCACACCTTCCACAATCCGGGTGAATGTTCTACCAATTAGACCACTGAACGCGTTAGTAAGCCGACGAAATTTGTAAGTGCTTGATTCGACTTCACAATTCACTTTTTTATACTTATTAGCCGAGTCTTCTCGTTTTATTATAAGTATTCCAAATCATAGAGGCATAATCGGTATTCCACAAAATTCGGTCGTATATAAATATAAAAATAATGATCCATCGTTCTTAGGAAAGCCGCTTAGTGGGCCAAATATAACAAGAGGCAAAATCGTGGAATTCCAAGGAATAACTACTTATTAATAAATAGGTGATATGTTATTATCTGGAGCTTAAATAAACTACCACACAAAAGAGATCCAACAAAAGCTAGTTATTTGTATTTCGGTTTCCCTATAAAAGAAAAAGCAATTTTCCCGGCATAAATAAAATACGCGAGATTGAAAACCATTTATGGACCCGTAGGTTTATTGAATAATATTTTTTTTAGGTCTGTGGAAATGTTTAAACACTGTGCACGATAATCCACAGAAACGCTTTGTGAATATAGTTCATTTAATAAATCATCACCAACGTGGAACAATCCCACTTCGGTGCAAAAAACAGTTTTGTGGGTTCTATTGCTTTGGAATCTCTCAACAGCGGATCCCTGAAACATTCCGCCCAGCCTCTCATGGCAGGCAGTATGAATGAAAAAAATCCACCATGACGACGATGCATGACGCGTTTGAACTTGAACAAATTTATCTATAAACAAATTGTGATTTTTTTACTGTGCATGGAAACCGCACTGTGAATTTTTAGCTCTTGTGAGTTCTGTCAATAGCGGATCCCTAAAGCGCCCGACCTCTCATGTCTAGGTGATCGACCGGCCATGACAGGCAGTTTGCGCAAAATACTCGAAAATTCCTGTTAGTCATAACGCGTTCGCACTAGGTCAGATCTGTCCATGAACAAATTGTTTTTTTTTTTTGTTGTGCATGAAAACTGCACTGTTTGTCTAGCTCTAATGGGTTCTCTCAATAGCGGACCTCTCATGTCAGGGTGAACGGCCGTCGATGACCGGCCGTTTGTGCCAAACAATCCCACAATCCCCTTATCATGACGCGTTCGCACTAGGTCAGGTGTTTGAACATATTGTGTTTTTTTTATTATGCATGGCTACCGTACTGTGAGTTCTAGCCTTTATGGGTTCTCTCAATAGCGGATCCCTAAATCATCGCGCCCGACCTCTCATGTCCGGATGATCGGCTGGCGATGACGGGCAGTTTCAGCGGAACAATCCCACAATCTCCTAATCATGACGCGTTCGCACTAGGTCAGACCTGTCTATGAACAAATTGTGTTTTTTATTTTCAGAGCAAACTGTGTATGAAACGGTAATTACTAGATGAAATTGTGATATTTCAATTTGAAATAAGGCTAGATTTATTTAATGTGCTAATGGGCAGAGTAACAGATAAATCACGTGATGGTAAGCGATTTCCGCCATCCGTAGACACCTGCCACCACCATCAGTGGAAACAAAACTTTTACCCTTACGCCTGATTTGAGCCTTCAGTACCCTCACTCGACAAAACACCGCTCAGGCGCTGCTTTATGCTGGTTTTCTGGGAGCCCATTCCAATCATCATCATCATTAGCTTAGCCTTTTGTCCCGGGTGCATCCAAAGCTGTGGGAGGTCAGTCCAATCAAGCCGGCCTATTCATGCCGAAACGTGGCTATTAAACGATAGCGAACTCCTTCGTACCTGGCCGCATTAATACTATAGCTAATTATTTAAAAGAAAGAAAGTGTGACGGCTGAATGAATCTACCCGGCGCCTCCACAGTTCTTGCGCTGGAATGGGGAATAGAATATTCAAATAGAAATCTGAAATAAATGGTTACAGCAACAATAGACACTCGCACGAGTTATACCGCGGACGCGATTCCTCCGAGAGTGACTGCTATTTGATAAGCGCCCTCCGGAGGTCGGGCTAGTTATACCCTGTATCCTAAATGAGTTAAGCTTTAAGATTCAACCAGCATTAGCTCTGTTGGCAACATAGACTCAGTATGCCGCCCTGGTTGGCAATCACATTTAACCGTCACTCTTCAAAAATTTAAAAACTTCTTTCTTTTAAATTATTGGCCATAGCCTTAATACGGCCAGTAACGAAGGAGTTCACCATGGTTACATTTATTTTTTTGCCTCACGTATACTCTTTATTCGTAAACGCTGTCGTTATATTATTACTTATGCAGAGCACGATAAATGTAAAGAAAATATCATTACATAAGTATACCTACTTGAAAATGTTACGTAAACATACCGCAGGCTATTCTTCCCCAGTTTCTTCCTGCCGGAGACAGCCCAAAGTGACAAAGTGATGTGACTTCCTAAAAAGTCGGCGAGCAAGTACGTTCCCTTAATTAACTAACAAATGGCTTCACGATACACAATGGCTTAATCAAACCGCATTAAGATAAGAGAAACAAAAGACCCTTTTCTGTGTTAGCCCAGGGCATAAGCGGTCGGCGTCATTACAACTACTTATACCCTTCGTTATGAAGAAGGCGCCTTCCATGCGTGCTTCGAATCCGATCATTAACCTTTGGATGTTTCAAATATACAACGTGTAAAAAAAATAGAAATAATATTTAAGGGTGTGAACATATATAAGACTTCACTGCCAAAATATGAGCATCATCTGAGCAAAAAAAATCAGCTGTTCGATACTAAATAGAATATCCGCGCGTCAATAATGTATGGAACAGATGATTATTTTGATTAAATCAGATGATGCTAATATTTTGGCAGTGAAGTCTTTACATCGTATATGTTCACACTTTTGAGTATTATTGCTCATTTTTTGAAATGTTGTATATACAGCGTGTTTATTTGATACGGGCGAATATTTTAATGGCGATTACTATCGGACCTAGGGAACCTGTTTACATACATTTCTTTAGGAAATTAAGGTACTTTTTTTTTCATACAAAATTATTGAGCACGCAATGTATTGCATCCACTGGTAGTTAACGTTAATAACATCAATTAACGTAGACATAAGTATCTAAACGTCATACGAGTGTCATGACACTCATGTCACTTGTCATGTCAAACAAAGTTGGACGGCATACATTGCTGCTGGGTTGCACTTTAGAAAAATCATTACACCTAATTAACCACAAAATTTAATGAAATGATTATCTTATACGATTCGTAGGATCAGATATTATAGCTGGATTAATTATTCGCCCGTATAAAATACACACGCTGTATATACTACTTTTATTTTATAAATACATACATATAATACATAGAATTTGATCACGGAGGGAAAATGCGTTACGCACCGTCTTATCAGGTCGCGGGACCTTACAGGGTGTGTGGGACTCCCTCTGGGAGGTAACCCCAGAGGTTTACCCACTAAAACCCTCCGACGCCCGCCGCTGTTGATATGATAGACGAGGTCCACGGTGACTCATCAGTCCGCTAAACCTCGCCTCCGGCCAACGTTCACCCATGTATAAATGGAAGACCGCCTCAGAGATGTGTAATATTTACACACACTCCTACCCCTAGAAGGCGCACCGGCGTGCAGTGCGCCTTTTACTTTATTTTGTGCCCCAACGGTTTTCAGTGTGCAGCTGATTGGGCCAGCTCGATGCATTAATAGCTTGCTAATTCAGTAACCTGTAAATAATACTCACTCAGCTGGCCCTACTGAAAATCAGCGTCATGACCTTTTTTAAGGCCATGACATAGGCTGAGTGAGGGCCATTTATGTTGGAGGTCACAACACACTATATGCACTGCCTGGTTATTTGTACCCTTATTATTTAGCTTTTTCTTTGCTTTGTTTTTTTTCTGTGTTATTTTATTTTTGTTTGTACTTTTGATACTAATGTTGTACTCGTATGTGTTGTGATATCCAAAAAAAACCTTTCTTTCTCTCTAATAATAAAATCATAATTTAATAAATCGTCACCCCTCTCTTGTTTGTCGCTATCCACTCAAGCGGCAACTTTCTTGCAAGTTGCACCATGTTTGGAGTCCTCCAAGGGCCCTAATAAAAAGAGACAGCATAAAATGATTTATGGGATAACTAGATAAAGGGACTGGCAAGTTTAGCCGAGTCGCTTTTCAACGATAAGACAATAATAATAGATTTGCTACTTTTGTCACGGCAAAAACTGGCGCATCCCGGGTAAGTTATTTACTTGAGGTATTCAAATTAGAAAATACCTACGCTTAATTTATCACTGGGTTTATGTGTTAATCTCGTGTATAATGGATTTAGTAACGGTATTACGAAGAACGGCAAGCAAAATTAATGGTAACAGGGGTTTTGATTAGTCTGAGTTGGAATTACTGCCTTAGAATTTTTTGATGCATATTTCAACATTTACTTAGCATAAAATATGTAACCTCACTCACTCTTCGTAGGCTAAACTTTATCCCCTTTTTTATTTGTAAAACTTGATCTAAGAATAGTTCTATAGTTAATATCGTTCCAGCCCCTATTGGAACAGAATGGCATTGACCTTTTTTTTACGTCATAGGTAGCAGACGAGCAGACGGATCACCTGATGGTAAACCATTGCCGCCGCCCATGGACACTCGCGACGCCAGTGGAGTCAAGTCAAAATTACCCTAACATCGTTTATTACCTATATAAAAACCACATTTCAAAGTTCTCGCGGTAAAATTAAACACACTTGCCACGCTCCGGCAACTTAAAATGTAATTATAAAACTATTTCAATATACTGAGCTGATCTTAAAATGCATTTATGTTTGAAACTTCTAGGTAACAGTAACTTCAGGAAGTCAAATATTATTATGTTGCTAACCGTAGGAAAGATAAAAGTTTACATCTTTTTACTACCTTTATAATTCAATTCAATTCAAATTTATTTATTCAGACAACATAGTCCACGGGTTAGTAAAAAGTCGCTTATAAACATAGGGTTAGTGAGCATAATTAATAATAATAAAGTTTACTTGGTCATGTACCTAAGAGGCACTCCGTATACATGTGATCCAGAGGGAGTGCTAATTTTGACCTCGGTCATTGTTCGTACAAAGTGCCTCAATATAGATGCATGCGGATCATCTGCTATAACCTTCAGGATGCTGTTGTCGCTCTCTCGCACCCGGTTTAACAGCGATGTCACTTTCTTGCGGAGCAGAGTTTGGAAGCAGTCAGTTCTTGCCTGCGCAAACATTTGAGACGCACTGCAGAAACGAGGAAGCCGCAACATCATCCTGAATATGTTGTTGTATTGAATATGAAGGGTGTTTAGCGACCGCTTGGCACAGCTAGCCCACAGTCCCCCACGTAATACTATAGGAGTAATAAATCTAAAAGTGTACAATTTAATATTTTACCTTTTTAACTTGCTATAATTGGATGATTACTTTTATCATATACACGATGTTCTAATCATATAGTTTTCCTAATTATGACCTTAATGACATCCTTCTGCTGACGCGCTCCGAAGAGCGAGGAGGGGTCGGAGACGCCGACAATATGCTCGTCTCTTTCCTCTCCTTGGAGGGGGCCAGCCGGCGCCCGGTACGGGGGTACCTGCGCCGGCATTTCACGGGTCACCTCCAGTACTCGTTAGGGACGGCTGCTCACCCTCGGCTGTCCCTAACGCCCTCCCCCCACCCCTCCTCCAGCCCACCTGGAGGGGGGGGGGGGGGTAGCGTCCTGCCCGCTGTTTAGGCGGGCTCCGTCCGGGGGGTTGTGCACGGTCTTCGTGCCCGTCACCACAACCCCCCACTTGGGACGATGAGAGGGTGCCCAGAGGTTTTAGTCGGTAGACCCCGTCGTCATGCGGAGGGAGTCCGACATAACCCGTCCACTAAAAAAAGGCGATGGATGCCCCATAGTATCTAAAGTAACCCAAAAATAAATAACCCGGTTCGATGACTGATTTTTCCAATTCCTGATACATGATTTTTTCCCATTGGAAACTTATACTTTTTTTATGAACTATTATAGGCCAACGCTTGATCACAATCTCACCTGATGGAAAGTGACGATGAGGTCTAGGATGTAACGCGTTCGCCTAGAAGATGCCTGTTCAATCTTATCTTAAAGATATCAGATTGTAGTGGTCCGGAAAAACAGACCTTTAGTCTTTGTAGAGTTAGTACCTTTAGTAGAGTTATTTATTTACTTATTGAATTGCATACATGTTACAATTGCAGTCTTAAAACTAACGCAGTACAAACTTTTTATGACTAGCAAGTCATAGGTCGGTAGGGTGCATGTCCCTGTAAAGGTGTAGCAAGGCACTACTAATTTTAACTATATGTATGTATCACACTATTTTATTACTAAAAAAATTAAGTTTAAAAACTAAAATCCGACTACCAAAGAAACACAATCCAAAAAGTACAAAACAAGAAAATTGTGTCTGCTGAAATGATTATGCCGTATCGCCGTGGTCGTATGCCACATTGATTTTATTTTATTATTATAATGAATCTGTTTTGCTACAGTAGGTGGCATTCGACCACGGCGATACGGCATAATCATTTCAGCAGAGACAATTTTCTTGTTTTGTACTTTTTAGATCGTGCTTTTTGGTAGTCGGATTTTAGTTTTTAAACTTTATTTTATTTAACATATTTTTAGTTATGTAAATATAATTACATATTTGAAATGTGCTCAAAAAGCTCTTTCATTTGATAACTCACACGGTACCGTCAAGCAAATTTTTTTTAGTTCCTTACTCTAAGTCCCTTAGAGGGCGCTGTAATAAATTTAACGTGACGTCATGTTGCCTATAACCAGAAGACAACCAAGACGCTTCTAACGACACCTCATTTGTTCAAATATAATAACTAGTTTAGAAGTTACGTGGAAACAGATGAACATACATACATACGTACATAGCCTGTCAAATTATAACCCTCCTTTTGCTTTGCCGTAGTCGGGTGATTTATCGAGTCGGAGGATCGGGGGTGGAGCTTATAAAAATACTTAGAATCTAGAACAAAGTAATAAAATTTACTTACATTATATTCTTATATTATTATTAATATACATATACAATAAGAGTTCCATTCCTTATCAAAATCAACAACTATGATGAAGTCTCGCCGGTGATAACTGTACTTACTTTATCACAAACACAACGAGTAACAAAACCTCTATTTTTTGTTTTCGCGTCGTGAGTCAATACTTTCATCTGCGGTTTGCTGGCTCCCCCATAAACATTCAATGACTCCTACCCGAGGTGGCTGAAATTACCTCTGTTGTAAATATACTGTGTAAATTTCGAGCGTGATGGCGCCCTGGAGGCACCAATGCATAAATTATACAATTGGCCGTTTTAATCCGCAGACCAGAGATACGAATCAATAAAACCTAACCTGAATTTATAGCAGGTGTTTGGTTGGGTTTGCGAGACAACATAAAGTTTCTTGCATACCATGCATGTATTGAACATTGAAAGGATGAGGATTATGGGTGAAGTGAGCTAGTTCCGTAAACCTGTTGGCTACCCCGGGTATTTCTGGGTAGAGGTCACCACCTGCTTTACACCTAAAGGGACTTGCGCAAGCTTAACTTAAGTTAACAGTTCTCTCCGTTATGCTTCCGCTAGTATCTGCCGATGGACCGAAGTTGAGAATTTTTCTGTCGGAGAACAAGACTCACTTTGGGTCGCTGCTTTGGGAATCTGGTACTTAATTACAATGAAGCAGATCATCTGAATCACCATGCATCTCTGGATATTTTATATCTATGTGCGTATTTTTACTATTAGCTCGGTGGTGAGGGAAAACATCGTGAGGAAACTTGCGTGTTTCGGATAGTTTCTAAAACGTAACCATTACACGTTTCAGAAACCATCCAAGCATCCTTTCAAACCTTTGGATATTTCAAATAAGTGCATGCTCGGATTCTATCCACGATTCCCCGCATGGAAGGCGCGTTCTTAAGGTAATGTATATCATATATTTTTTTTAGTTATATAATTCATTTATTATAGAAGTTAGAGGGGGGCGGGACACACAATTTACCACTTTGGGAGCGTCTCTTGCGCAAAATACTGTGTTTAGAAAAAATATGTTAAAAAACATCATTTTTAAAGACCTATCCATAGACACCTCACACGTATAGGTTTAATGAAAAAAAAAATTGTGTTTCAGTTTCACGTATGGAGAACCAAATTTTTTTTCCAATTTTTGTGTAAAAATCGTAATGCGATTAACAAAATACATCTATTTACCAAGTTTCAATAGTATAGTTTTTATAGTTTCGGAGAAAAGTGGCTGTGACATACGGGCGGACGGATAGACGGACAGACTTGACGAGTCTATAAGGGTTCCGCTTTTTGCCATTTGGCTACGGAACCCTAAAAACACACTTAAAAAATTCATCTCGTGTTCAGGCGGGACTCCGTTCCGTGTTCAGTGGTCTAATTGGTAAAACACCCACCCGGATTGTGGAAGGTGTGGGTTCGAGTCCCGCCTCATCACGAGATGAAATTTTTAAGTTTGTTATTGCAAAATATTACTATAAAAATATTAACTATAGATACATAAGTTGTAAGATATTCTTTATCTCACAATATGCAAAACTTAAAAGCTGACTATGCAGAAACTCAATGTACCTAAAATTGATGAAGTAGTCATTAATTTTAAGCCAAAAATGAATTGATTTTCTATTGTGTCTGCTACCTGGGCAGGAAGGAGTTATACTCGTATAATAATAATATTTCTTGGCATCTAACGCCTCAGTATTCTGATTCACTATGAATGAACATTAACTTCTACATGTGGGGGCTTTTCAAGGGGACGGGTAACCTTAACTAGCGCCACCATTCGTTTTTAATTGTTAGCTACTAAACCGGATCTATTTTAAACAATTTCGGGGTTACAACCTCTCGGCAAACACTTATCATCATCATCATCAGCCCATTTTAGTCCCCACTGCTGGGGCACGGGCCTCCCTCAATCACATGAGGGGTAATTGCCATACTCACCACGCTTGGCAGACGGGTTGGCGAGGGCTTTGATATAAATGCAGAGTTTTCCTTCTCTGGGTGCTGATGATCATGCCAGCAGCTTTACCTTAGTCGCCTTTTATGACACCTCGGTAAGAGTGAGGGTGGCCTATTCTACTCTGCCGGGGACCATACGGCAAACACTTATACTATTGATTTAATAACCTTTCACATATGTTGGGTCCGTTTTTGTACGGGAAAAATGGTATATCGCCAAAAGCGGCCACTTTTAGCGTGAATCAGTTTTTCGCGTACAAATGTTGGGTCCGCATTTGTGCATGGTTATTTAATAAACAGTATAAGTGTTTACCGAGAGGTTGCAACTCCGAAATTATTTAAATAGATCCGGTTTAGTAGCTAAAAATTAAAATCGATTGGCGTCGCTAGTGTGCCCTACCCGTCACCTTAATGGCTCTTTGATATTTTTGTTATTGTTATCATGTTAAAGGTGTTAGATTTCCTAAAAAATAAATCATCATCATCATCATGAGCCCATTTAAGTCCCCACTGCTGGGGCACGGGCCTCCCTCAATCACATGAGGGGTAATTGCCATACTCACCACGCTTGGCAGACGGGTTAGCGAGAGTTTTGATATAAATACAGAGTTTTCCTTCTCTGGGTGCTGATGATCATGCTAGCAGCTTTACCTTAGTCGCCTTTTACGACACCTCAGTAAAAGTGAGGCTGGCCTATTCTACTCTGCCGGGGATCATAAGGCGGCAAAAAAAAATAAAAAAATATTAATTACTCATTTTGTTGTTGGTTCTGATATACGTACCTAATACGGGTGCTTGAGCTAGCAATCTCGGAGTCAGATCAATTAATGTGATGTGAAATATTATATTAAATACACTACCGTTTACCGCGATACCTTGCATCTAGTATACCGTACCAATTGAATTAATTACTTACGACTAAAACCTTACATATGGTGGAAGCAGCGCTATCCAACTTGGTATGCTAATCACCAATTGGAGAACCAGCGACTACCTAAAAGCTATCACATTCGCGTTAGGTGTCGTGTACACGGAATTAATCATTACCAGCGCCATTAGACAGTAATGCGGTGTTATTTCTGTATGGAATGTACTCGTAACTTAAGGGCTGTCAGCGAAGAGGCTAGCTTTACTGCACAGAGTTCAAGTCAGTCTTAATTTCGAATCCAAAAATTTGTTTTTTAAAATTTTAATTTTATGTGATAGATGGCAGACGAGTAGACGGACCACCCGATGGTAAGCGATTGCCGCCGCTCATGGACACTCGCAACACAAGTGGAGTCACAAGTGCGCTGCCAACCTATGAACAGTGGGAGAGCCACGCTTCGGCATGAATGGGCCGGCTTGACCGGAGTAATACCACGTCCTCACAGAAAACCGGCGTGAAGCAATGCATGCGCTGTGTTTCGCTGCGTGAGGGTACCGGAGGCCCAATCCAGGGGAAGGGGGGTTAAAAGGTAAGCACCGCACTTGTGACACCACTTGTGGCACTTGTGGCGGTAATCGCTTACCATCAGGTGATCCGTCTGCTCGTCTGCCACCGATATTATAAAAAAAAAACCCCCGGATTGGGCCTACGGTACCCTTACTCACGCAGCGAAACACAGCACAGTGCTGCTTCAAGTCGGTTTTCTGTGAGGTAGTGGTATAACTCCGGACGAGCCGGCCCATTCATGCCGAAGCTTGGCTCTCCCACTTGCATGATGCACCTGATGGTAAATGATATCAGCCACACCAGGAGTGCAGATGTAATAAAAAATGACACTTTGAGATGATCGCAAAGTGACCAGTGTCACTAAACAGGAGGGAATGAGGTGATATTTCTGAATGGATTGTAGCGACGCCGATCGATTTTAATTTTTAGCTACTAAACCGGATCTATTTTAAACAATTTCGGGGTTACAAGCTCTCTGGCCGTGTGGTCACCGGCAGAGTAGAATAGGCCACCCCCACTCTTACCGAGGTGTCGTAAAAGGCGACTAAGGTAAAGCTGCTGGAATGATCATCAGCACCCAGAGAAGGAAAACTCTGCATTTATATCAAAACCCTCGCCAACCCGTCTGCCAAACGTGCTGATGATCATGCCAGCAGCTTTACCTTAGTCGCCTTTTATGACACCTCGGTAAGAGTGAGGGTGGCCTATTCTACTCTGCCGGGGACCATACGGCAAACACTTATACTATTGATTTAATAACCTTTCACATATGTTGGGTCCGTTTTTGTACGGGAAAAATGGTATATCGCCAAAAGCGGCCACTTTTAGCGTGAATCAGTTTTTCGCGTACAAATGTTGGGTCCGCATTTGTGCATGGTTATTTAATAAACAGTATAAGTGTTTACCGAGAGGTTGCAACTCCGAAATTATTTTAAATAGATCCGGTTTAGTAGCTAAAAATTAAAATCGATTGGCGTCGCTAGTGTGCCCTACCCGTCACCTTAATGGCTCTTTGATATTTTTGTTATTGTTATCATGTTAAAGGTGTTAGATTTCCTAAAAAATAAATCATCATCATCATCATGAGCCCATTTAAGTCCCCACTGCTGGGGCACGGGCCTCCCTCAATCACATGAGGGGTAATTGCCATACTCACCACGCTTGGCAGACGGGTTAGCGAGAGTTTTGATATAAATACAGAGTTTTCCTTCTCTGGGTGCTGATGATCATGCTAGCAGCTTTACCTTAGTCGCCTTTTACGACACCTCAGTAAAAGTGAGGCTGGCCTATTCTACTCTGCCGGGGATCATAAGGCGGCAAAAAAAATAAAAAATATTAATTACTCATTTTGTTGTTGGTTCTGATGTACCTAACACGGGTGCTTGAGCTAGCAATCTCGGAGTCAGATCAATTAATGTGATGTGAAATATTATATTAAATACACTACCGTTTACCGCGATACCTTGCATCTAGTATACCGTACCAATTGAATTAATTACTTACGACTAAAACCTTACATATGGTGGAAGCAGCGTTATCCAACTTGGTATGCTAATCACCAATTGGAGAACCAGCGACTACCTAAAAGCTATCACATTCGCGTTAGGTGTCGTGTACACGGAATTAATCATTACCAGCGCCATTAGACAGTAATGCGGTGTTATTTCTGTATGGAATGTACTCGTAACTTAAGGGCTGTCAGCGAAGAGGCTAGCTTTACTGCACAGAGTTCAAGTCAGTCTTAATTTCGAATCCAAAAATTTGTTTTTTTAAAATTTTAATTTTATGTGATAGATGGCAGACGAGTAGACGGACCACCCGATGGTAAGCGATTGCCGCCGCTCATGGACACTCGCAACACAAGTGGAGTCACAAGTGCGCTGCCAACCTATGAACAGTGGGAGAGCCACGCTTCGGCATGAATGGGCCGGCTTGACCGGAGTAATACCACGTCCTCACAGAAAACCGGCGTGAAGCAATGCATGCGCTGTGTTTCGCTGCGTGAGGGTACCGGAGGCCCAATCCAGGGGAAGGGGGGTTAAAAGGTAAGCACCGCACTTGTGACACCACTTGTGGCACTTGTGGCGGTAATCGCTTACCATCAGGTGATCCGTCTGCTCGTCTGCCACCGATATTATAAAAAAAAACCCCCGGATTGGGCCTACGGTACCCTTACTCACGCAGCGAAACACAGCACAGTGCTGCTTCAAGTCGGTTTTCTGTGAGGTAGTGGTATAACTCCGGACGAGCCGGCCCATTCATGCCGAAGCTTGGCTCTCCCACTTGCATGATGCACCTGATGGTAAATGATATCAGCCACACCAGGAGTGCAGATGTAATAAAAAATGACACTTTGAGATGATCGCAAAGTGACCAGTGTCACTAAACAGGAGGGAATGAGGTGATATTTCTGAATGGATTGTAGCGACGCCGATCGATTTTAATTTTTAGCTACTAAACCGGATCTATTTTAAACAATTTCGGGGTTACAAGCTCTCTGGCCGTGTGGTCACCGGCAGAGTAGAATAGGCCACCCCCACTCTTACCGAGGTGTCGTAAAAGGCGACTAAGGTAAAGCTGCTGGAATGATCATCAGCACCCAGAGAAGGAAAACTCTGCATTTATATCAAAACCCTCGCCAACCCGTCTGCCAAACGTGGTGAGTATGGCAATTACCCCTCATGTGATTGAGGGAGGCCCGTGCCCCAGCAGTGGGGACTTAAATGGGCTGATGATGAAGCTCTCTGCAAACACTTATACTATTAATTAAATAACTATGCACAAATGTTGGAACCGTTTTTGTACGCGGAAAATTGATTAATGCCAAAAGTAGCCGCTTTTGGCGTGAATCAATTTTTCGCGTACGCGTTGGAACATTTGTTCATGGTTATTTAATAAAATAGTATAAGTGTTTGCCGAGAGGTTGTAATCCCGAAAATATTTAAAATAGATCCGGTTTAGTAGCTAAAAAATAAAATCGATTGGCGTCGCTAGTGTGCCCTACCCGTCACCTTAAGGGCTAGCAGGTGGCTTGTTTCACTGAACTCCTCGTTATTTTGGAGTCGGCATGAAGCCAACGAGAACGGATGGGTTTCAAGGGCTGGCTTTTGTCTGTGACTAAGTTTAACACCTGGAGCCCAATTCTCGGGCCCGTGACATTTATCATCATACGACATACATCACTAAACATAAGTTTTTTTGTATGGTTTTTAGGTGATACACGCCATGTTTTCAAAATATCACGAGTCCGAGAATTGGGCTCCTGTAACACGACTAACGTGACAAATAAGTCAATGTTTTTTTTTTATGTAAAAGGTGGCAAACGAGCTGTCGGATCACCTGACGGTAAGCGATAGCCGCCGCCCATGGGCTTGTTTGTATTAGTTCTAAAGCATAGTAAACCGTTTTGGTCCTGCACCTGATTCATTTGTGTCTCCGCATACAACATCAACAACAACAACGTCAGCCCATTTAAGTCCCAACTGCTGGGGCACGGGTCTCCCTCAAACACGCGAGGGGTAAAGGCCATACTCACCACGCTTGGCAGACGGGTTGGCGAGGGTTTTGATATAAATGCAGAGTTTTCCTTCTCTGGGTGCTGATGATCATGCCAGCAGCTTTACCTTGGTCGCCTTTTACGACACCACGGTAAGAGTGAGGGTGGCCTATTTTACTCTCCCGGGGACCACACGGCTAATTGTGTTTCGCATACTTATTTATTATGTTCATAAGTATTATAATTAAAACTGATGTCATAAGTGTTCGATTTAGACCGATATTAAAAAAGATGGCAATTTTAATGACATAATGAATCTGAAGTTAATTTTCGCATCCAACAGAAGCTTATAATAATTGAATATGTGCTTGTATTTTTTATGACATAGGTGGCAGACGATCAGACGGATCACCTGATGGTTAGCGATTGAGCAAGAAAACCATTTTGGTTAATCCAAATTTTCAGAAAATTGGCATGTTTTGGAGTATGTTTAATAGATTGCCCTGTTGGTAAAGTGGTTAAAGTACTGAGCCGTGATCTCGGGGTTCTTCGAATTTTTCGAACATTGCTCGGGTTTGTGATCACCAATCCGCATTAGGCAAGCGTGGTGATTAAGCCTTATCCAATCATAGTAGCGATAACTTGTTTTTTTTTATAGAAAGGCCAACCAGGATGATTTCACTCCGCCTGATGGTAAGTGGCCGTGAAATCCAAATATGAAGCTGACAGGCACAAAAGAACTAACAAAGTACCCATTGTGTCTGTCATCCTCACCCTAATGGCCTGCTGAGATGCCGTTTCACGCCCCGCCTAAAAGACCCCGGATTGTATGATTTCTATGATGAAGGCCTGTGCCCTGTTGTGGGACAGTTTATAGGCTGATACTATACTATAAATAGATTAATTGAAAACCTAACACTTAATCGACCAATTTAAATTACCTAAAGCACAGGTAAGTACTTATATATTTGTCTCTGTCCCTCTATTACTCAGCATGTTTGTATAAAAAAAAAGTCTGCGATAAAAAACCGCCTTCAAAAACCACGAACTAAAAAGTGTTAAATAATATTTTTAACACTTTACACTTCTAATAACATTTTATAACAGTACCTACACTCGAGACTATCTTGTAATTTAATACAACATTTAATTATTCAAAAGGAATTAAGCGCCGACTTCTGTAAAATCTTTTCTCGAGTGTACTGTTATAAAATGTTATTTGAGGTGTATAGTGTTAAAAATATTATTTTACACTTTTTAGTTCGTTGTTTTTGAAGGCGGGATTTTTACTGGCAGAAAAAAAAATTCAAGCTTTTTAAACTAAAAAAGAAACATCTAAATCGGTTCATAAATGACAAAGTAATCGGCGAACAAACATAAAAATATATATATATACATGCCCAACTGAGAACCTCCTTCTTTTTTTAAAGTTGGTTAAAAACTACATTCTGAGTCGGTTTACTAGCTCACTAGTGTAGATAGATAGATATGGTGTATATCTTTATTGCACACCATACAAAACATATAAGCTAGGTATACAGAGATACAATGTACGGTACAGAGAATAAAAAGGTTCGTCACCTGAAGGTAAATTTTCGCTTGCACGGCAAGAATCAGTTATACCAACATACCGTTTCAAAAAGATCTGCCAACCTTCTTTAAATTTTCAATCAATGTTGTTACAAGCAAATCTGAACTTTCTGACCTAACAGTTAAGCATATATTTACGAAAGGTAATAAATGCTCCTAGCATATCAAACGAAACAATTTCAAAACTGACGAACTGTTTCGTTCTTTGTCTGTACAATTTAGGCGATGTTATCGATGGGAGGTATTATAATAAAAAGTTGTCATAACGTCCCCGACTGTCAACCCTCTCTCTGCGCCGGGGCATCTGAATTATGCACGAGGCGCGATGTGCGCTGTACTAATTACTCCACACTCGTATATCAGCTTTTATGGCCCTTTATCGAGATGCGGTTAGCCTGTCTGAGTTCGCTTATTGGGATTTTGTAATTAGATGTAAAACCTAACCGAGGTGGAATAAACAATTTGTTGTATTTGCTTTGGATTCGTGTTATTAATTTGATTTCAGGTCAACTGAATGATTAATGAATTAAAATTAGGGAAAACAGTTGAAAATCAAATGTAGATGAAATCTACATTATTAAGTCCATTTCACCAAAAATGTAAGTTACATCATTTAAGTAAGGCAAGCACTTATTGCTTACAACACATACGGCCCTATTGTACGCTCCTCAGCACCACACCAACTACTACAGGAATTCAGTTCTTTCGCGTATTGTATCAACATACAATTCGCAGTTCGGCGCAACTGATATTTTTGCAAACACAAAAAAAAAGTTTAGGAGAGAAATCAATGTAATTTTAGAGGATAATCTATGAATCTAATATACGTAACACTAATTAACTAAATAAAACATATTAATGAGTTGGATTCATGGATCTTCCTATAAATCAGGATAGTTAGGTATATATACATTTTACATATATCATAATTATGTTTACTTATACATATGCAAAAATGGCACTTGCGTCTCAGATATAAGGTCGGTCCAAAGTCTAATAAGGGTACATTGGCGTGACGCCGTGTGTACACGTTGGTCAAGACAGTGACGAGTAGTTATGCACGCTCACAACTTAAATATAGATTTTGTGAGAGGTTGCAAATCCGAAATTATTTAAAATAGATCCGGTTTAGTAGCTAAAAATTAAAATCGATTGGCGTCGCTAGTGTGCCCTACCCGTCACCTTAATGGCTCTTTGATATTTTTGTTATTGTTATCATGTTAAAGGTGCTAGCTTTCCTAAAAAATAAATCATCATTATCATCATCATCAGCCCATTTAAGTCCCCACTGCTGGGGCACGGGCCTCCCTCAATCACATGTGGGGTAATTGCCATACTCACCACGCTTGGCAGACGGGTTGGCGAGGGTTTTGATATAAATGCAGAGTTTTCTTTCTCTGGGTGCTGATGATCATGCTAGCAGCTTTACCTTAGTCGCCTTTTACGACACCTTGGTAAGAGTGAGGCTGGCCTATTCTACTCTGCCGGGGATCATAAGGCGGCAAAAAATAAATAAAAAAATATTAATTACTCATTTTGTTGTTGGTTCTGATATACGCAACACGGGTGCTTGAGCTAGCAATCTCGGAGTCAGATCAATTAATGTGATGTGAAATATTATATTAAATACACTACCGTTTACCGCGCGATACCTTGCATCTAGTATACCGTACCAATTGAATTAATAACTTACGACTAAAACCTTACATATGGTGGTAACAACTTGGTATGCTAATCACCAATTGGAGAACCAGCGACTACCTAAAAGCTATCACATTCGCGTTAGGTGTCGTGTACACGGAATTAATCATTACCAGCGCCATTAGACAGTAATGCGGTGTTATTTCTGTATGGAATGTACTCGTACCTTAAGGGCTGCCAGCGAAGTGGCTAGCTTTACTGCAAAGGGGGCGAGTCAGTCTTAGATAGATAGATAGATAGATATTCTTTATTTCACAAAAATAAAATACAAGCATGATACAACAGCAACAGACAATACAATAAGGCGGTCTTATCGCTTGTAGCGATTTCTTCCAGACAACCTTTGGGTAGAGGAAAGAAATATCGTATTCTTAATTTCGAATCCAAAAAATTCTTTTTTAAAATTTTATTTTTATGTGATAGATGGCAGACGAGCAGACGAACCACCCGATGGTAAGCGATTGCCGCCGCTCGCGCAACACCAGTGGAGTCACAAGTGCGCTGCTAACCTATGAACCCCCGGATTGGGCCTACGATACCCTTACTCATGCAGCGAAACACAGCACAGTGCTGCTTCAAGCCGGTTTTCTGTGAAGCCGTGGTATAACTCCGGACGAGCCGGCCCATTCATGCCGAAGCTTGGCTCTCCCACGGGCATGGTGCAGATGTAATAAAAAATGACACTTTGAGATGATCGCAAAGTGACCAGTGTCACTAACCACGAGGTAATACGGTGATATTTCTGAATGGATTGTAGCTTAAGGTGACGGGTAGGGCACACTAGCGACGCCGATCGATTTTAATTTTTAGCTACTAAACCGGATATATTTTAAACAATTTCGGGGTTGCGAGCTCTCTGCAAACATTTATACTATTCATTAAATAACTATGCACAAATGTTGGAACCGTTTTTGTACGCGGAAAATTGATTCATGCCAAAAGTGGCCGCTTTTGGCGTGAATAAATTTTTCGCGTACGCGTTGGACCCAAAATTTGTTCATGGTTATTTAATAAAATAGTATAAGTGTTTGCCGAGAGGTTGTAATCCCGAAAATGTTTAAAATAGATCCGGTTTAGTAGCTAAAAAATACAATCGATTGGCGTCGCTAGTGTGCCCTACCCGTCACCTTAAGGGCTAGCAGGTGGCTTGCTTCACTGAACTCCTCGTTATTTTGGAGTCGGCATGAAGCCAACGAGAACGGATGGGTTTCAAGGGCTGGCTTTTGTCTGTGACTAAGTTTAACACCTGGAGCCCAATTCTCGGGCCCGTGACATTTATCATCATACGACATATATCACTAAACATAAGTTTTTTTGTATGGTTTTTAGGTGATACACGCCATGTTTTCAAAATATCACGAGTCCGAGAATTGGGCTCCTGTAACACGACTAACGTGACAAATAAGTCAATGTTTTTTTTTTTATGTAAAAGGTGGCAAACGAGCTGTCGGATCACCTGACGGTAAGCGATAGCCGCCGCCCATGGGCTTGTTTGTATTAGTTCTAAAGCATAGTAAACCGTTTTGGTCCTGCACCTGATTCATTTGTCTCCGCATACAACATCAACAACAACAACGTCAGCCCATTTAAGTCCCCACTGCTGGGGCACGGGCCTCCCTCAAACACGCGAGGGGTAAATGCCATACTCACCACGCTTGGTAGACGGGTTGGCGGGGGTTTTAATATAAATGCAGAGTTTTCCTTCTCTGGGTGCTGATGATCATGCCGGCAGCTTTACCTTGGTCGCCTTTTACGACACCTCGGTAAGAGCGAGGGTGGCCTATTCTACTCTGCCGGGGACCACACGGCTAATTGTGTTTCGCATACTTATTTATTATGTTCATAAGTATTATAATTAAAACTGATGTCATAAGTATTCGATTTAGACCGACAATTAAAAAAGATGGCAATTTTAATGACATAATGAATCTGAAGTTAATTTTCGCATCCAACAGAAGCTTATAATAATTGAATATGTGCTTGTGTTTTTTTTTATGACATAGGTGGCAGACGAGCACACGTATCACCTGATGGTAAGCGATTGAGCAAGAAATTCTTTTTACTTAATCCAAATTTTCAGGAAATAAGCATATTTTTGGAGTATCTTAAATAGATTGCTCTGTTGGTAAAGTAGTTAAAGAACTGAGCCGTGATCTCGGGGTCCTGGGTTCGATTCCTGGGTCGAGCAAAAAGTATGTTTCGAATATTTCGAACATTGCTCGGGTTTGTGATCACCAATCCACATTAGGCAAGCGTGGTGATTAAGCCTTATTCAATCATAGTAGCGATAACTTCATTTTTTTTTATAGAAAGGCCAATCAGGATGATTTCACTCCGCCTGATGGTAAGCGGCCGTGAAATCCAAATATGAGGCTGACAGGCACAAAAGAACTAACAAAGTACCCATTGTGTCTGCCATCCTCACCCTAATGATGATGATGATGATACTATAAATAGATTAATTGAAAACCAAACACTTAATCGACTAATTTAAATTACCTAAAGCACAGGTAAGTAAAAAGTCTGCGATAAAAAACCGCCTTCAAAAACCACGAACTAAAAAGTGTCAAATAATATTTTTAACACTTTACACTTCTAATAACATTTTATAACAGTACATTCGAGACTATCTTGTAATTAAATACAACATTCAATTATTCAAAAGGGGTTAGGCGCTTACTTCTGTAAAACCTTTTCTCGAGTGTACTGTTATAAAATGTTATTTGAGGTGTATAGTGTTAAAAATATTATTTTACACTTTTTAGTTCGTCGTTTTTGAAGGTGGGATTTTACTAGCAGAAAAAAAAAATTTCAAGCTTTTTAGGGTATAATTTTTTGGCAACCAATCCGGGCCTATCTACTTTCCAACTAAAAAAGAAACATCTAAATCGGTTCATAATTGACAAAGTAATCGGCGAACAATCATAATATATATATATATATATATATATACATGTCCGACTGAGAACCTCCTTCTTTTTTTGATGTCGGTTTAAAACTAGATTCTTAGTCGGTTTACTAGCTCACTAGTATAGATAGATAAATATGGTGTATATCTTTACTCCACACCATACAAAACATATAAGCTAGGTATACAGAGATACAATGTACGGTACAGAGAATAAAAAGGTTCGTCACCTGAAGGTAAATTTTCGCTTGCACGGAAAGAATCAGTTATACCAACATACCGTTTCAAAAAGATCTGCCAACCTAATTTAAATTTTCAATCAATGTTGTTACAAGCAAATCTGAACTTTCTGACCTAACAGTTAAGCATATATTTACGAAAAGTAATAAATGCTCATAGCATATCAAACGAAACAATTTCAAAACTGACGAACTGTTTCGTTCTTTGTCTGTACAATTTAGGCGATGTTATCGATGGGAGGTATTATAATAAAAAGTTGTCATAACGTTCCCGACTGTCAACCCTCTCTCTGCGCCGGGGCATCTGAATTATGCACGAGGCGCGATGTGCGCCGTACTAATTACTCTACACTCGTATATCAGCTTTTATGGCCCTTTATCGAGATGCGGTTAGCCTGTCTGAGTTCGCTAATTGGGATTTTGTAATTAGATGTAAAACCTAACCGAGGTGGAATAAACAATTTGTTGTATTTGCTTTGGATTCGTGTTATTAATTTGATATCAAGTCAACTGAATGATTAATGAATTAAAATTACGGAAAACAGTTGAAAATCAAATGTAGATTAAATCTACATTATTAAATCCATTTCACCAAAAATGTCAGTAACATCATTTAAGTAAGGCAAGCACTTCGAAACTTTAACTAGTAAGCGTCATCTACTTTTTATGTCGCCTTGACCGTGGGAGAGCCGCGCTAAGGCATGAATGGGCTGGCTCGACCAGAGTGATACCACGGCCTCACCCCGGCGTGAAGCAGAACTGTGCTGTGTTTCGCTACGCGAGTGAAGGTACCGGAGGCCAAATCCGGGGAAAAGAGGGGGTTTAAAGTTTGGCAGCGCACTTGTTGGTCAGCCATTGGTGTCGGCCATGTGCGGTGGCAGTCGCTTACCATCTGGTGATCCGTCTGCTTGTCTGCCACCTATTAGATAAAAAAAAACTTTTTATGTATGGCGACCGACTCCACTCTAATACCTACGACAAAATCAATTACGTTGTAAGTATTTTTTTAAAATGAAATCTATAAGCAGAGTGTTAAAAGGATATTAAGTACTACACTTAAACGCTTAAGGGGCACATTGCCGGGTAACTCATCTCTTTGCTAATTCCTAAAATTACACCCACCACGCTGGTTGTTCCCTACAACAATTTTAATTCCGAAAGACACTCGAAAGGCATGCGAGACGTGTCAATTTGCATGTTAAACATCGCGATATTGCGGGCACTCGCACTCGTTACAGCTTAAGCGGCGTAATGGCCCGAAAATGAGACACGCGGTCCCATAGAGGGTACCATGACTGACAATAATAAATACTTACCATTAGTAAGGAGAAAGGAATTAGTTAAACTAAAGTAAGAAGCCGTGTGGTCCCCGGCAGAGTAGAATAGGCCACCCTCACTCTTACCGAGGTGTCGTAAGAGGCGACTAAGGTAAAGCTGCTGGCATGATCATCAGCACCCAGAGAAGGAAAACTCTGCATTTATATCAAAACCCTCGCCAACCCGTCTGCCAAGCGTGGTGAGTATGGCAATTACCCCTCATGTGATTGAGGGAGGCCCGTGCCCCAGCAGTGGGGACTTAAATGGGCTGATGATGATGATGAAGTAAGAAGGAGTTTATTCCTCAAAAATTGAGACAAAGTCGCTCTAGGAGGTGCGGGGTTGAGATCAGCAACATTAATATTATGGAATCTAATACGTTGAGTGCCACCGGAAAAATAAATTCGACGAAATTAGCTTTGTATTGGGTTTAATAATAGATAAATAAAAAAAGCATAATACTTTCGCGATGCAACTGACACACAATTCCATCTATTGGTATTGTTAGGAACTTATGTTAATCGCGGCGCTCAAAACTGATGTTGAATATAGATTCTTTATCGCACAAAAACAAACAAGTAATGATATAATAACAACAGACAATAAACATTGTAGTTCTAACCTGCATCAATAGATGGCGCAATTAACAAATAATTTTGTTCTTAATAGCCCTTTATTAACAACAAAATAATTGGTAATCATAATTTCTTCTTCCTATCCGGTACACTCTTGGCAGAGTGGTCGTAATCGTCATGTACTCATAGTGTGGGTAGGGGCAGTTGTGATGCGCTTCACCAGGCGCCGCCACCGTCTGCTACACTGCTGACTGATTCTCCTATAGAAAAGAAAAAAAAGAGGAAAGAAATATTTTATTGACCATCACAATAAATAATTTAAAAATGAAGTGTTCATTAGAAAACATAGGTAACATTGACACATTAAAACTACAGACAAAGGTGAGTACGAAAACTGACGATAGGTAAGTACCTAAATACACAGATAAACTCGTATAATGAAAATATTCTAAATAAAGAGGCGTGTGTGAAGTGTGAGGTCAATCAGGTCCTGGCCTCAGCATGGTGTTGCCACGACAGCGACAGAAATGCCGCCGCGGCAGCGCTGCAATAGCAGACCTGATTTGGTCAGTCCAGCGTGTGGATGACCTCCCGCGCGGTCTAGTGGCTTCTACTTTCCCTTGGATGACAAGGCGTTCTATGGACTGATCGCCACGCCGAGAAACATGTCAGGATGTCAGGATGCGAGACTGAACTATGGAAAGCAGACGCTGCTTGATACAGAGTTCTTGAAGTATCGAGACGTTCGTGCGAAACTCGGTCCACGAAACTCTATAAACTAATATTGTCATTGTTATATAATTCTGTAATCGAATCCTTATATGTTATGTAGTACTATAATTTATTTATTGTATACCAATTTTGCGATACCCTATCAGGGTTCATGTTTAAACTAAATATATCAATCAATACCTGTAATGTACAACATGATTGCAATAAACGTTTGAATTGAATTGAAAATACGTTTTACAACGCCTCCCTGTCAATGTCATTGAAGTGCTTTCTGATCGTGGTCGAATTGTACTAGAAAACGGGTGCTTTAAACGGAATGTGCTATTTTCGGAAAAAACGTAAAACGGCATAGCTTTAATGCATCTCTATACGGGTGCGGTAGAGAAAGAGCGCAGCCCAGTACGTCACCTCAGTACTAACGGCTTCGCGTTGTTTTTGTTTTCTAGTATGGCTTTCCATGAAAAGGCACAGTCTGTTTAGGGTCTATTAAGCTAGACTATTATTATCTTACTTTTGAGCCGTAGTAATGTAGAGTTATAGACTTTACTGTTGGGGAAAGCAATTTTTAATCTATGGATTTGAAAGAACAAAGAAAAAAATACCTACATTTATTGACCATCACAACAAAATATATACAGTAGGCATAACACAACACGACCCAGATACAAAGAGAAGAGGCAATACAAGAAGAGATGGTGTGGTTATGTGTGGTCAATCAGGTCCCGACCTCATTTGGTTGCTAGTATTCTGGTGGGACCTGGTTGCGAGTGAATGTATAGGTAAATAAATATCTATAAGTATATACACATATTAAAAGATTTGAGGATTATGTGGCAGATATACAATATATATTGGTACCTACATGACAGATTGAAGATTTCGAAAATTCACTCTTCAAGAAATCGCAGGTTATTGATTTATTTTAAGGATTTTTTTTTGTTTAGCTGCGTCACATAAGGCAAAAAAACCGGCCAAGTGCGAGTCGGATCAGCAAGTAAGATATATGGAAGGTAAATTGCGGTTTACGGTTTATAACGTTGTTAGTTTTCATTATTATGTACATCATATATTTTTTAGTTTTATAATTCATTTATTAAAGAAGTTAGAGGGGGGGGGGGGGGACACACAATTTACCACTTTGGGAGCGTCTCTTGCGCAAAAACGATGTTAAAAACCTCAACATCATTTTTAAAGACCTATCCATAGATATCCCACACGTATAGGTTTAATGAAAAAAAAAATTGAGTTTCAGTTTCAAGTATGGAGACCCTCCCCCCCCCCCAACTTTTTTTTATTTTTTCCAATTTTTGTGTAAAAATCGTAATGCGGTTATAGTTTTGGAGGAAAGTGACTGTGGCATACGGACGGACGGACAGACAGACATGACGAATGTATAAGGCTTCCGTTTTTTGCCATTTGGCTACGGAACCCTAAAAAGTAGCCACTAAAAGTTTAAATGTGAAGAATAAGCTTGAAAATCACAAATCCTTTTTATTTTAAATGTCTTAATCAGTGTTTCATTTATTGCCTTAACTTCATTACAATCAAAGAAAAGAGAGTATTTCTTTTTAGAAGGCTGCAACGCACTTTAACTTCTTTGCTAATAGTACGTATCCATGGGCGGCGGTAATCGCATACCATCAGGTGATCCGTCTGCTCGTCTGCCTTCTATCTCATCAAAAACAACCAGTAAATTTGTTGGCGGCGCCACTGAACCGTTAAGAATATCAACGTTTTATTTAGCGACTGCTACTTTGACTGAAATTGACAATTAATACCTAATAAATTAAATTTGCCAGTTCTCATAAACTTGTTACATTGTTCAATCTATTGCTAACTACTCCCATGTAGCAAATGACGTTCGCTAGTAAATCAATATGGCGTCGATCCCCGGAGAGGCATAAACTGGGGCCGTGTCAACTGTCAGTAGATTATATTGGTGATCACGTTAGCCCCACATATAGATACAATGTACACACATAGATCGTTCGGGCGTAGCTACTATAGTAGTAATAAAGACAGTGACATGAACTCTTTTTGACTGCCTTCGTGACGCAGTGGGTGGCACTTAAAGCAACGTCAGCGCTTGGGGTCTCGAGCCAAAATCAGTATGTGAATCGGTAGTGTGGGAGTTCATGTGGGAGAGCCACGCTTAGGCATGAATGGGCCGGCTCGACCGGATTGATACCACTGCCTCACAGAAGACCGGCGTGAAGCAGCGCCTGCGCTGTGTTTCGCCGTGTGAGTGTGGTTACCGGAGGCCCAATGGGGGGAAGGGGAAAAGGTTGGCAGCACACTTGTAACTCCACTGGTGTTGCGGGTGTCCATGGGTGGCGGAATTGCTTACCATCAGGTGATCCGTCTGCTCGTCTGCCACCTCTCATATAAAAAAAAAACCGTGCACAAATGTTGGGTCCGTTTTCGTACGCGAAAGATTGATTCACGTCAAAAGCAAAAAAGCAGACCAAACAGTTAACTATAAGTATTAAATAAATAGTATAGGTGTTTGCCGAGAGATTGTCACCCCGAAGTTGTTTAAAATAGATCCGATTTAGTCGCTAAAAATTAAACTCGATTGGCGTCGCTAGTGTGCCCTACCCGTCACCTTAAGAAATTCTAGGTGTCAGCCCGAAGTCTGGAATTTGGCGGTTTTGTACCTCGGAAATCACCTTAAACTTAATTGTTAAGCTAGTCTTACGCCTATTCCCTCTTTCATTGTTTCACACTGGTGTCCTATCGAAATATGATATAGGTATATATATATATATATATATATATATATATATATATATATATATATATATATATATATAGGTATATATATATATAATATATATATAGGTATATAAAAATAGAGAAAGCAGTTGTGTCTGCGCACACACCTGTGCACTATAAATGTCCTGCGTTGATGGCGATTCCTTGAGATTGGAGATAGGAGGACATTCTAAATTACTTAAATATACTTAGAAAACCCAAAACATTTTAATTACAAATTCATGTAAAAACTCAAAACTGTTTTCTGTTGTAATTTCAAATCCAAATTTTCAAATTTATCTTTTACGATACAAACTGAACCGTATTTTCTAAAATGTTTTACACAAAATCGGTCCCGAAGTCCACTTTTCGTTTTTACGTCAACCCCTAATGTATTTAGCTGGCGTGGTAACAGCATGTAGGTAACCATATTTTGGCGGGCGTCGGAATGACGTCACTTAATCCAATATGGCGGGCGTCATGGCCGAAGGCGAGATATAACCTCAAAATTGCATCAACTGGCACTAAATTACCGGGAAATTAACACGCCGTAGCAATTATGAGCATCATGTATATTCACGTAGATGTAAGCTGAGAATTCTGATTCGATTAAAATGTTCCACTAAGGCGTACATTAACGTTTCGGTTCGTCTAAGATCTAAATGGATTTGCAAATGGTTTAAATTAGTATTGAATATTATTCCTTCCGTGATCGTATCAGAAATGATTAGATCTCCGCAGGAGAACAAAGATCACAGACATAGGCCCTTCACAAGGTGGACCGATGATCTGGTGAAGGTCACGGGAAATTGGTTGACGGCGACACAGGACCGATCTGAGTGGAGAACATTGGGGAAACTTATGTCAAACAGTGGGCGTCGATTGGCTGAAACTATGTTGATGACAATGATTATTTTCCTATCATGAACTATCAAATGATAATTATAATTTATTATGATTTGAGCAAGCGAACCCTAGTGAATAAGTACATGAGCGTACCCATTATGGGGAATGGCTTGCTCAGCACATGCCTTCGTGAGGACGGCATCTCTGAGTAACGTGGTACGTCTTATAGCACCTAGGTGTGCTAAGGTGTATTTCCATCGATCGGTCCATGCCATCAACCTATGCGTGTTTGTTACAAACAGAGTTACGGCTACTGGGGAGCGCAGAAGGCTTTTACCCTAATGCTAGGAATAGACTACGTTGCACATACATTGCCGGTCAGATGGTGCGTGAAACAATAAGGCAATGTGATAGTAATTACGCTGAGACGAACCCCAGGGATTTTGGTTAGGGTTAAAGTCCCACACTTGTGCCCTTCATGTAATAAAGTGACGGGCATGATGGTTTCTCTGGGAAAAGGTAAAGCCCCTGGTTCCTCACTTATGACAAGGTGACTCCATAATAGTGTCACAAATCCTAGTCTTTTTTTATGAACTGCTGGCTAACTCTTGACCACAATCTCACCTGATGGAAAGTGACGATGAGATCTAGGATGTAACGCGTATGCTTAGAAGATGCCTGTTCACTCTTGCCTTAAAGATGTTCAGATTTTAGCGGTCCGGAAAAACATACCTTGGCAAGGAGTTCAATTCCTTAGCTGTCCGCATTATGAACGTAGAAGCAGATCACTTCGTGCGGATAAGGGGCTAGCCAACAACGTATGGATGAAACCCCTCGTCGCGCCTTATTGTCCGGTGGTAGAATGGGCTAGGGGGATCAAAATATGCAGAACCTCCACACACTCTCCGAAATGAATCCGGTAGAAGACTGAGAGACTTGCCACACGTCTGCGGTGGTCAAGGCTCTGCAAGCCAGCCTCTGAGAGTACTTCATCACCGATTAGTCTCTTCGCACAGTGCTTTATTGTGTCCAAAGCATCCAGCTTATACCGGGCAGATCCATCCTAAAGGTAACAGCAGTACTCCAAACAGGAGCGAACCTGGGTTCTGTAAAGATTTAAGAGCTGCTCAGCCTTAAAGTACCGCCTGACCTTCCAAATAATGCCAAGCTTTTTTGCAGCTGTTTTTGAGCGAACGAAACTGAGACTGGCGGACAGATCCAAGCCCAGGAGCTCAAGGTGGTCCGTCACAGGTACCGGAACATTTTGGAAGGTCGGAGTCAGGTGGAATGGACTGCGCTTCGCCGAAAACAGACTGGCCTGTGTTTTATTAGGGTTGAACCCAACCAAGTTATCGTCTTATTTATTATGACACATAACAGAGTACAGTTATTGTTGTACAAAAAGGAAGTTAACATAAATCAGTTCTAAACTATACTCCAACAAAAATCCCTCCCCAATCCCCAATCGTCTCCCCAAATGGAGACAGTTTAGGGTTGCTTAACACTCTCCACCATCGTTTCCCTCATCCTCATCGTCTTTTACTAGGGCTGGCTTTTCCAAATTCCGTTAAGGAAATAAAAGCTAATACATTACATTTTAAGTAACCCCTCCATACTTTTTGTAAGTTGCATAAAATTGAAACAAAGTCCAGTATTTATTTTTAAGATCCTGATAACCCCGTAACGTACAGGGCTGTCACAGCCAGGTGCGTCGGATTCCAGACGTCCACTTTATTATTATTGAAACAGGTGAAAGTGACTGCAAATGGTATAGAACAAAGGATTCTTCGAACTTATTTTGCGTTGGAGAAATTTAACAGGTCAGTAAAAGAGGAAATAGATGTATTTTGTTAACCGCATGACGATTTTTACACAAATAGGTAAAAATTAATTTGGGGTTTTTTTTCATCAAACCCACATGTGTTGGGTAATTTATGAATACTTTGCGCAAGAAACGCTCCCAAAGTGGTAAAATGTGCCCCCCTCCCCCCTTACTTCTAAGATAAAACTAAAAAAAATAAATGAATTTTCATTACCATGAAAACTAACAACGGAAATTGGTTTGAACTAAATTTAGTAAGTAGTTGTTTTAATACGTTATAAACCGTAAACCGCAATTTACCTTCCATATATCTTACTTGCTGCTACGAAACCCTTTATGGGCGAGCCCGACTCCCACTTGACCGGTTTTTTAAGTATGAAAGGGCACAGTCTGTTTAAGGTGCATGTCTATGAGGTATCCAGAGATACCCCAGCCCGGGACGTATGGAAGAAGTATTATTATTTATTTATATGAATGTTTATAATCCATCAATACGAATGTCACATGGTCACTTGTACAGCCAGACAATTAATCCTGTCGCTCAAGGTCCAAACTGATAACCAGCGCTGCAGCGGCTTCAAGCAGTTGCAGCACATGCTGAGGTTGGACCTTGTTGACCACTTGGTTTTTCTTGGTAATCTTTCATGTTGTTAAACAGCTGAAATACTTGTTAACAGCGCCATCTGTATCACGCCGCTATAATTAAGTATCAAAATCTTAGCACTCTCATTTGTAATCGATTCAGCGCCATCTGTCTAAAATTAAAATAAATAAAAACCTTTTTTTTATATCATATACTCCTGTACGCATCAAGAGCTAGGTCGTCCTATTAATTAATAATTAGTAAATCTAATTTGTACATAAAGGAAGTTAATTATTATTTCTACCTGGGCACATACCACCTACTCATCACATGTAACAGGTGACATACTTATTATTTGTTCCTTTCTGTCTTATGTTTACAATTTGTTGTAATTGTATTCGTATTTGTGGTCAATAAATGTCTTACTTACTAACTTACTTACTGACCTATGTAAGTAAGTAAGGCATCCCATGTCATTCTGACATGATTTGAAAATGTAGTGCAAAATTAAAATCACCCCTTGATACCTACATTTAAAGCTTTAAAGAATCTATTTAAACGTCCATTGTTGTCATTTAAACGTCAATGCATTTATGAAAGCTGCATGTGAAATATGAAATTACATAAATTTTATACAAAAATAGCAGCGCGTCTGTCCGAAATCAATTGTACGTGGGATTTTTGTACCTGTCACGTTGCATGAATAAAATAACTGCAGGTTAAACTGGTTTAGCAGCTGAGTAGCGAATATTGCAAATAAAAATCCGGAGAGACACATTTTTACCCGACTACAAAGGCGAAGCAAAATAGGAGGGTTATGATTTTGACCATACAGGTCAAATCAAGGTTAAGGTATGTATGGTTGTTCATCTGTTCCCTCCTAACTTCTTAACTAGTAATCATATTTGAACAAATGAGGTGTCGTTAAAAGCATGTTGATTGTCTTCTGGTTATAGGCTACATGACATCACGCTAAATTGATTACAGCGCCCTCTAGGGGACTTAGAGTAAGGAATTAAAAAAAAATGCTTGACCGTACCGTGTGGGGTATCAAATGAAAAAGCTTTTTTAGCACATTTCAAATATGTAATTATATTTACATAACTAAAAATATGTTAAGTAAAAATAAAGTTTAAAAATGAAAACCCGACTACCAAAAAAACACGCTATAAGAAGTACGAAACAAGAAAAATGTCTCTGCTGAAATTATTATGCCGTATTGCCATGGTCGTATGCCACTTACTGTAGCAAAACAGATTCATTTTAATAATAAACAATCAATGTAACTTAATTTTCTCTCTCAAATACACATGCATTCCACCTATGTCAGTATATACCTGCACTGACATAGGTGCATGTAACTGCATGGAATATATGTATGGCTTAAACTAGAAACAGCGACTTCTCTTACGTGTGAACAAAAGAAGAGCGGGTACGGAGTAGTGATTATCTTCTCTTTGGCCAGAGTATTATTACTTTACTCTATAGGGTTAGAGTTATAGTCGTTTGAACCACGTAAATGAACATCCAGAAACAAAAGAAAATCAACGAGCGATGAACATCTAGAAACTAATTAAAATCGAACGACTGAAGCTTTTTGCTCTACGCATGAGCCTTTATCCAAAGGTTGCCTGGAAGAGATCGCTCATAGTGATAAGGCCGCCTTCGTTGTACACATCCTGTAATATCTAGTTTTAAGTTTTCATACTTTATTTTGAGTGCAATAAAAGTATATTCATTCATTCATTCATTCATTCATTCATGAGACAATTAACCCTCTGAATTTTTCAAATCTATGTGCGTACTTCTACTATAAGCTTAGCGGTGAGGAAAAACATCGTGACGAAACCCGCACGTTTCGGATAGTTTCAGCAGCTATAATCATGATCCAGTTGGTCTGGTTCCCCTATCAAAAGGTTAGCGTAGGTCAAATGTAAGTCGTTTCATTGTAATTACCAGACTCCACAATTCCTCAAGCATAGTGTAGCATACCCCAAAGCGACAATCTTGGACGCAAACGGCAATTATACGCTATGATCAGGCAAAACATAAATACTCCATTTTTAGTATTTCCGGAATATTGATTCAAAGTATAAGTAAGTTTAATATTCTACCAGTTGACGATCCGATTGGAACAGTGGTAGTGATCCGATTAGAACAGTTTGACGATCCGATTGGAACAGTGGTAGTGAACGCTGCCTCTGATACAAAGGTTGCGGGTTCGTTCCCCGCTCAGTACAAACATTTGTGTGCATGAACATGTTTGTTTGTATTGATCTGGGTGTTTGCTATAATCATTCTAGTAATAATAATAATTCTCACATCTCATACGTTAACCTGATTCCGTACTAAGTAGCTTAAGTACTTGTGTTACAGATATCAGACAACAGAGGAACACAAATATATACTTAAATACATATATTACACCCAGACACCGAACAAACACAAGTGTTCATCGCACGAATGTTTGTCCACGGTGGGGATCGAACCCACGACCTTGTATATGTATATATGTATGTATTTGTATTATAAGTATGTATTTACAAAAGAAAAGTATTATATGTATATATTTGTAATCCGACTGCTGATTATGATATCCGTAACACAGGTGCTTGAGCTACCTATCTCGGAGTCAGATCAATGTATGTGATGTTTTGAAATATTTATTTATTTATTATCATTACCAGTATTGCTGCTATCCATCAACAAACTAACAAATAACCACCAAAATACAAGCATCAATCCAAAGATACATTTAACAAGGAAAAAATACCCGTAACTTCTCATTCACCTCCCAACACATCCCGTATAATCCTGAAGAGGCCCAATCCAGCTTGCTAATCAACCGTTTAAGAAAAAGATCGGAGCGTAGCCGTAAATATCTCCCGCAAACCGGACAATGCATAGAAAAACAAGCAACTAATCAAGCCTCTAATAAAATACGGTGTTTTCGTAATCCCCAAGCGCTCGGGGGCCGGCTCGCCCACAAATTGGTTCCCTTTAACATTTGGACGCGATTTCCGAATTTGTTAGCCCTTCAAAAGTGATGTACGGGGTTTGAGGCCTTCGAGTCGTTGTCTAGACTCCGGTGTTATTTAGGCTAGCCTTGTTTATGTAAAGCTCGATAACTCGGGAATATTTACGAAAACTCTAGCTTTTTTGATCGATTTCAAGTCTTTTTAGGGTTCGAGTCTTCAGCATATGGTCTTCTTTTGCACTCTAGTTGTGATGAATGAAATTACATAAATTTGATTTTATTATTCACTTTTACATTCAATTAGAAATGCCTTTGAAGGTTTTATCTCTTTTGAAGTTTTTTTGGGGAATGGGCTTGCTCTTGACTACACACTGAACTTAAAAAATTAAATTGAAAATTTATAAAAACCCCGACGGCGGCCATCTTGGATTTGAAATCTGTCACAATAAATATATTCTGCTACTCAAGCTCTTTTATATGATACCCATATTGTGAGAGTTGTGTTAAAACATACTATCCATATCTTTGTGACGGCGGCCATCTTGGATCGATATTTTTTCTTGCATAGCTACGAACACTCCCCCTTATTAATCTTTCAAACAAAAAAAAAACAAAATTAAAATCGGTTCATTTGTTTGGGAGCTACGATGACAAAGACCGACACACAGACACACAAAACGTGTTTCCTAAATAATGACCTCAAGCCGCTTGCCCACATTTGCAATTTAAAAACGTAGTAAACTATGGAATCAGCTTCGACCTGGTAATCTTCTAGAAAAGAACTTATTCCTCCCTTAAGAGCCGGCAACGCATCTGTAATACCCCGTGTGTCGCAGATGTCCATGGGCGGCGGTAATTCACTTACCATCAGGTGAGCCGTCTGCTAGTTTGTCTGCCATGATGTAAAAAAAAAATATTAAAAAGTACGGGTGTTACGGGTGTAAACTCTTTAGATCCAGAAGGTATTGGAAATTTTATTATAAAAAATATTTCCGATTTTTTTAATCGTGTCCCTGATTGATTCTCGAAGGTGGGTGTACTATATAGTCGTTGGGTATTGGTCGTTTTACTCTAGATGGCGCTAGCACTGGCATGCCAACTGATGCCTTTATCTCAGTATATATAAGTGACTCTATGCCATACTCCCCAAATCAAGGATGGTGATTGTTGATTTAAGGAGTCTGGTTACAATGAAAGTAAATCCCAAAGTCTGCAGGCGTTAAAAGTAGAAATCGACGCTTCGAGGTTGTACATCACTATTTGTTAACCCTTAACAAGGAACAAACTTTAGTTTTGGGTACAAATGATCGGACACGCTTCAATTAGCGAGTGCCATTCAGCGTTGAGGGCCAATCGATCGCGTATCTAATGTGTTAGTTATTTCTTGCTTAGTTTTTATTGCTGTGTTCTTCTTCTTCATCTTACAATTGCAGAGACACGCTTCGGCATGAATGGGCCGAAGTGATACCACACGGAAAGCGGTGTGAAGCAGCGTCTGTGCTGTGTTTTGCTGCGTGACTGGCCGTTTAAACAGTTGGCAGCGCACTTGTGACCTACTGGTGTTGCAGATATGCATGGGCGGCGGCAATCGCTTACTATCAGGCGATACGCTTGCTCGTCTGCCATCTATCAAATAAAAATCTCAGTATGTTGTCCCATGGTTAGATGCTTCGAAGCCGAGCGTACGCTTGGATCATGAACTTAAAAATGGTGTTAGAAGTTTTTTTTTAGATTTTTTTTATAAATATTTCACAACATCACATACATTGATCTGACTCCGAGATAGGTAGCTCAAGCACCTGTATTACAGATATCAGAATCAACAGTGGGATTACAAATATACACATATAATACTTTTCTTTTGTAAATACATACTTATAATACATAGGAAACACCCAGACCAATACAAACAGACATGTTCATGCACACAAATGTTTGTACTGTGCGGGGATCGAACCCGCAACCCTTGGATCACAGGCAGCGTTCACTACCACTGTTCCGAACGGGTGGTCTTAAATGTTTATTAGGTTATCTGACTGAAGTAATAAAAACCACGCATGAAAAGCAGGCTAAAGGCTTACGTAACCACTGCATTCATTTGCTAAGTTAATCAGGCTTTATCCAAAGGCTGATTAGTAGTAACCTACATATGTGCAAATCCCATTAGTATTACAAGGAATTTATTTATTTATTCTTTGGGAAACAAACAATTACATTAAACTTAAAATAATTAAAAAATAATAAAAACATAAATCAGTGAAGTTTCCACAAAAAAAATATAACACAAACGTATGCACATGCCAAAAAAAAAAAGAAAATAATGAATTAATTTACGATAATATATGTCAAAAATATAATTACGAATATATGTCAAAAATATAAGATTAAAATGCGAGTAATGAAAAGTCATCTAGTCTAAATAAAAATAAAAATTGATACATGAAAAAAAAAATAGAAAAAAATTATAATAAAAATAGAAAAAAAAACAATAAAACTAGTATTTAATGTCTCTGTGCCGACTATCTAATGCGGACAAGAAACTATACCTAAACTAGGAGGCCTTTTTTTAGATAGATACTATACAAATAATACAAATACAAATCCATTTATTCGTCATCACAGGTGGTACGAAGTTGACAAAGGTAATGTATGTGGTAACTCCATGATGTGCCTACAATGGCATACGAAAAAAATATCTGCAAATGGTACTATGCAAATGGTAGCTCGATGGACAAGAAAGGGGGGGTTCGTTGTTCCATTCCGAGCATGCACCTCTGGATTTTTCAAAACAATGTGCATATTTCTACCATTAGCTCGACGGTGATAAAAATCGTAAGGAAACCTGCCACGTCTCGGATATAGTTTTTCGAAATTGTAGACATCTACAATAGTCGGTCTCATAATCAGCCCATTTAAGTCCCCACTGCTGGGGCACGGGCCTCCCTCAATCACATGAGGGGTAATTGCCATACTCACCACGCTTGGCAGACGGGTTGGCGAGGGTTTTGATATAAATGCAGAGTTTTCCTTCTCTGGGTGTTGATGATCATGCCAGCAGCTTTACCTTAGTCGCCTTTTACGACACCTCGGTAAGAGTGAGGGTGGCCTATTCTACTCTCCCCTGTATAAGGGATGCGAAGGTCAAACAGCAGTCGCTTCATTGTAGTTACCAGACTTCCCAAATCCTGGATCATGGTCCAAGCGTACCCCAGGATCCGAAGCGAGGTGGTCCTTGGGACCTTGTCGCCATTGGACTGTATCTTATCACGCTGCAGTCTTTTTATGTGATAGGTAGCAGACGGATCACTTCATGGAAATCAGTGGAGTCACAAGTGCGATGCCAACGTATAAACCCCTCTGTAGTATACGCACTGCACACTGGGTTCCTTTTAGTACAAAGGAACAGACGATCAGTGGCTTTCCGCTACACCTGGTTCAGACCTGCAAGGCCTGCCGATATGGAAATCGATGTTCTGTTTCGAGAAGGTACGCAGCAACAACACCATGCACACACGTTCATACCTTTAGTAGATCGTTTGACGGTTCCACCATCGGGTCAGCCACAAGCACCTCAGCTTCTAGGTTCGGGATCTAGCACATCACAGTTCCAGGGACGTCGGAACACGCACAAGCACACACGCTTTAACAGTTTTCTTTCGGCGCGTACGCCATTAGGCTGTGTCCTTTCCGGGCGTCGGCGTTCAACTGCCCTCTGGTGTGCCAATAATCAAACTATTTGACACGGAGTGCATGACAAACCATAAAAATGGTTGCGAATTGCTTCTGCATCATTCGCCAACACAGAAACATCGATTCATTAACGATTTTAAATTTCGAACATTAGAATTCCATATTTGAAACTTTCGAATTATTTACGAAGAAAGTGCGATGACGGAACACCCTCTTTCACCCAGATTGGGCCTCCGGTACCCTCACTCACGCAGCGAAATACAGCACAGTGCTGCTTCACGCCGGATTTCTGTGAGGCCGTGGTATCATTAAAACTATAGTGTAATTCCACAGGTTGACGGACACTAACGATAATCATAAAAAAACAATAATATATCAAAAAAAATAAAAAGGTATAAACATAAACAACAATATAAAAGAGGCTGGTTCAGCCATCGATCCTTAACATTGTCTGTTTTTTCCCTTGAGCACGAAACCCTAATGAGTATCTAGGTTCCAAAAAGACCAACTGAAATCATATTTTCTATAATAAAACAAAAACTTTTAAATTAGCTTTACTAATTGAGCTGTGAATAGTGTTGCCGGTCAATAGTCCACTAGGTATCAATATACTATCTATAGTTGAGTAAAAACAATAAGTAGTATCGATAATATTATTATTTGTTTAAACCTTATTGCACAAAAAGATACAATATGCGAACATAATACCCAGAGGCAGGAATGATGAGATCCGAAGGAGAACTCATTGCGAGGAGATCATACAGCCGATGGGGCAGTAGGGGCCTCGAGTGGAGGCCGCGTATAGGAGGTCGAAGCCGTGGCAGGCCCCCCACAAGGTGGACCGCCGATCTGGTGAAGGATGCAGGAATCCCTTGGATGCGGGCGGCACAGGACCGATCTGTGTAGAGATCATTGGGGCATTTATTTATTTTATTTTATTTTACAGTTTTAGGGAATCTTACAGCTAAACCACTGACAGCACTGAGTTTAAACATAATGAGCCCAATTACAAGTTTCCACTTCTAAAAATAAAAATGCATGTTCAGCAGTGGACGTTTATTGCCTGAAATTATGACGATAAATGCCCAGAGGCATTCTACCAATCAAACTTTGAGTCGATATTTTTGTAACTATCGATAGTGAATTCGATATTGAGCTTCTTTACTATCGATAGTGCAAACATATCAATACTATCGATCGTTCAGAACTATCGTAGTAATTTCGATATTGAGCTTCAATACTATCAATAGTATTGTAGCATATGACACTATTCGATTTATGAGGTGTCGTAAAAGGCGACTAAGGTAAAAATGCTGGCATGATCATCAGCACCCAGAGAAGGAAAACTCTGCATTTATATCAAAACCCTCGCCAACCCGTCTGCCAAGCGTGGTGAGTATGGCAATTACCCCTCATGTGATTGAGGGAGGCCCGTGCCCCAGCAGTAGGGACTTAAATGGGCTGATGATGATGATGATATGACACTATTGCGCCAAACTGAACAGTTGATAGATACTATCAATATACAAGCACTTTCTTTATAGATTTATGTTTTTTTATTATATAGACTTATGATTTATGTGTTTAAACGTAAATCCATCCACAAAATTATTATTTTATTCCAAAATTATCTTCTCGGTCGTTTTCAGATACTATTGATAATATAAAAGATTTTCGAGGTCAACTATCGATAAGCAAACTATCGATAGTTCGGCAAGACTAGCTGTAACATCCGTTGGAGTAATTACTGATCAGTTTTGTCCACTGTTTAAAACTATTCAAAAGCTCGTCAATTCGTTAAATGAATACTCAGGTTTTAATTACGGACCCTTTTATTGGAAACTGAACTATTATGTTTTTGTTACTTGTATTGTAATGTGAAATTGATATTTGTTTTATGAACAAAATTCATCATGCCACTGATTGAAATGTATTTTGTAGACTATTGTCCATAGAGCATAGTAGCTAAAACTTTTTATGTGATATCTTTACTAGTGGTCCGCTTTCACTTTGTTTTGGAACTTGATTAGTAACAATAGATGGCACTGCGCGAGTTGCATCACGCAAGTGTTTCTTTCTTTTCGGTTTACCTTTATTTGTGATTGTGTGTATAAATTACGTCTTTATAAATAGAAGATGGTAGACGAACAGACAGACGAACCCATTGACACCCACTACACCAGTGGAGTAACAAGTGCGCTGCCAACCGCCTCCGTCCTTCGTGCGGGTTAGAGGTTGGAAACTTCCCCCTGATGTTCTTTTTTTTGTGAGCACTACTGCCACAGACTCTTTGGTCCGCGCCTATTTTAATTTTTAAAAAAATGTTTATTTCTCGCATCGATTCATTTAAAAATGGATTAAGTTCCATCTCCATTCTTTGGGCCTACGTTAGAAGGTTCAGTTTATTTGGACATTTTTTTATTCTAGAACTACCGAGGGAAATAACGAACTATTATGTGTATAAGCAAGGGGTCGGTGGTCTAACATGCTGGTAAGGTTAGGTTTTATTATTGTAATCCTTTTTTTTTATAGAAAGGCCAATCAGGATGACCTCACTCCGCCTGATGGTAGGCGGCCGTGAAATCTAAATATGAGGCTGACAGGCACAAAATAACTAACAAAGTACCCATTGTGTCTGCCATCCTCACCCTAATGGCCTGCTGAGATGCCGTTTCACGCCCCGCCTAAAAGACCCCGGATTATATGAAGGAGGAAACACATGAGCTGGGAGGGCATTCCATGCCTTGATGGCTCGGGGCAGGAACCTAAGACAAGTCATTTAATTAGGTATTAAGTTATTGGACAAATAATAACAATAAGTACCAAATTTCCATTTTCTTTTTTATCAAGGAGACTATGAAATATTCACATGCACATAGAAAGTCATAACATATCGACATAACAAGTCAACCCCGAACCAGCTTAGGCTAGCAATCGACCGGGTAAAATATGAGGGCCTAAAAATACCTCCCTGGGCAACACCCGGAATGCGCCGTAAAGCAAATAGACGTGGTAAGAAAGCTAAACAAGCCAATACCGCGGCACGTCTCAGTGTTGCCTACTTACGGTTATTAAATTATTTATAAATTTCACACGTTACATTTTGCGCATACTAAACAACGGGGCCTGGACCTAATTTGGCCAATTCTTTTTTAAAATGTTCGTTGAAGTCCAAGGATGGTTCTTGCGGCGAGAAAAATCGAAAATTAACCGGAAAAACCCTAAAGACAGTCGCCTTTTCTTTTTTCACATACAAACGTTTTCTAACTAAAACGTAGAATCAATTTGAGTTTTATTGCATTATATAAAGTCCATATTTGTTGCCACATTACATTTTTTTTTGACAGGACGAAGTCTGTCGGGTCAGCTAGTTATTTATAAATTTCACACGTTACATTTTCGCAGTCTTAGAACAATGGTAGCTTAGTGGATAAGATTGTGTGCCTGCCAAATGGGAGGTAGGTTATTTTTCACTATATGCTTATGTCTACCGCTAAGGTGACGGGTAGGGCACACTAGCGACGCCAATCGATTTTAATTTTTGGCTACTAAACCGGATTTATTTAAAACGATTTCGGGATTACAACCTCTCGGCAAACACTTACACTATTTATTAAATAACCAAAATGTTGGGTCCGTTTTTGTACACGAAAAATTGATTCACGCCAAAAGTGGCTTCGCGTACGCGTTTGAACGTACGAAATCGTTTTAAAATAGATCCGGTTTAGTAGCTAAAAATTAAAATCGATTGGCGTCGCTAGTGTGCCCTACCCGTCACCTTAACTAACCTATCCTGACTAACCGGCTGATAAGGAAAACATCGTGTGGAAACCTGAACTTTTCAAATAAATAGTTTCAGAATGTGTAACCATGATCTTACTGTTTAAGGGTAACGAAGGGCAAACGGCAATCGATTCATTGTAATTCATTACCAAACTTTCGAAATCCTGATGATCGTCCCATGGGCGACAGTTTGGACGCAACTGGGATTGACTTGCTGAGATGATGATGTTATCTGTATACAGGGCATCACGTGACCTATTTTGAACCGTCTTGAACCGTTTGGCCGTGTGGTCCCCGGCAGAGTAGAATAGGCCACCCTCACTCTTACCGAGGTGTCGTAAAAGGCGACTAAGGTAAAGCTGCTGACATGATCATCAGCACCCAGAGAAGGAAAACTCTGCATTTATATCAAAACCCTCGCCAACCCGTCTGCCAAGCGTGGTGAGTATGGCAATTACCCCTCATGTGATTGAGGGAGGCCCGTGCCCCAGCAGTTGGGGCTTAAATGGGCTGATGATGATGATGACTTTGAACCGTCGTTATGTCTGAGATACAAGTTCGTTTATTAGAACAAGGTTAGCGTACATTTTTCAACAGCAGTTGGCAACACCGCGCCGACGTAAAAATATGTCGGCGGGAGTTCCGTGACGGATCCGCAACGTCGCCGCTGCGTCAGCAGATATCGTCAACGGTAATCCAATATGGTCCGCAGTCGGACAGCATGCCGCCTGGTGTATGGCGCAGGTTAGAATCTTTTGGCGAATTTCAATAAACTATAATGCAAAAAACAATTATTGTATGTGATACCCGAGTGTTACAAAATGTCCATGGGCAGCGGTGATCACTCACCATTAAGTGTCATAATGTAAAAAAATATTGTGCACGATGTAAATGAGTTCCGGGGTAGAAACCGTATCTCGGTATACGTAGAGTATGACGTCACATGAATTGACGAATTGAGTTTTGAGCAAGCTGGCTAGCAGGAGCTAAATGCGATTAGCCGAGAATCGATCAAAGTGCGAGCGAAATCAATTGTAGTTATAAGTTTAGTTATAAGCAATTATATTTATTATTGTGTGCTAAATAAACTTTTTCCTTTTTTACTTTAAAACAAGAATTTGGAGAAAATTACTTATGTCTAGCAATAGAATCCAACAGGATGATGATGAAGATGAACAAGACTTTAAGCGACTTATTACGTAATTATGACAAATATTTTTAAGAATGCAATAGTACCTAACAGCCTGTTTCTTTAACACCAAAACCAAACTGATTTTTAGAAAATTGGTACAGAGATAGACTGGATATTGTGAGAAGACTACCTTTTGTTGCAAAAAATAAAAAAGTGTTCTAATTTTAAGATTTTAAACTTTCACATTGCATTATACAAATAATTAATGTACACGGGACAAAACGCGGTTATTGTTATATGTACAATACTCGTAGTAGCATGTATATGCTACTACGAGTATTGTAAAGTACTTGTGAGTATTCACAGTTTGACGTTTCGAAAAATGAGAGGGTATCCGAAGATTCACAAGCCGGGCGTAACCGACGACGCCGTGCACCTCCAGTCCGCTTGTGACCACGACCGTTGAAACGCGGTTGAAACGTCAAGCTGTGAGTAAATGCTACTACGAGTTTATACTTACTTATAATAATAACCGCGTTTTGTCCCGTGTACATTAATTATTTGTATTCTAATTTTATTTTGTAAGACTCGCGGGTCGCGGCTTAATACACTGGGTAACAGCCCAGTGTAACTTTTCCGCCGCGAAGTATCGTAAATACAAACGCAAAATTCTTACAAATTGGACCAACCAGTAAAAATAAAACGGTAAAATATTTTCTGTTCTGCCAAGTTTCATTTTGGTATTTTCGCCGAATTTTATTAAATTGTGACGTTTGATAAAAGACGGGTCGACTTAATATTAAACCAACCTAAGATTTATATTTTATCCGCTTGCAAACCTACAAAATATTTTCATATTCAGATTTCAGAAGATTTTTTCCTGTAGAAAACTTGAACCTTGAAGAGACCTTTTTTATTTAAAATTATCCCAATGTATCAGATTCATCCTTAATAGTAATAAAATGATGTTTTACTAAGAAAATACGAATTTAAAAGGAAAACGAGATCGCCATTTCTCTATGAACAAACGTTGTTTTCTTCGAGAATAATAAGGCAAATATTTATTTTCGATAAAATGTCTACTAGATACAACACCCACGTTATATGCATGTGTTATGAGATGTTGTGTAATATTTATTTATGTATTTTTTCCATTACACAAAAGATGTATTTATATATAATGTAATGATGATGATGTTAATATGTATTTATCTCTATATTTGTGCCCCCGGGTAACGTTACTTTTAAAAGCGTAGGTCCACTTTTTAAATTATTGGTTGGAATATCGGAAACAGGTATAAAATTCTTAAGTAAATAACACACTTAAAAATTTCATCTCGCGTTCAGGCGGGCCTCGAACCCGCATCTTCTACAATCTGGGTGACTGTGGAGGCCCAATCCGGGAGAAAGGGGGGTTTAAAGATTGCCAGCGCACTTGTGACTCCACTGGAGTCGCGGGTGTCCATCGGCGGCAGCAATCGCTTACCATCAGGTGATCCGTCTGCTTGTCTGCCACCTATCACATAAAAAAAATTAGACCACTGAACGCTACTAATCCGACAAATGTTGTAAGTGCTCGATTCGACATGAGCTATCGATACCTGAACACGAGATGAATGAAGTGTGTTATTTAATTAAGAATAAATTGCAAAAGATCGCTTTAAAAAATATCAGGTATAAAATTATTTAAAAAAAACATTAAAAGCCTATCAGTGTCAGGTTTAAGTGTCTCCTTTTGGCAAAGGCTTTGTTTTAATAGGTAATAAGCGTTAGGTTCACTTTATTATTCATCTTCTTGTCTGAAGCCAAGTCAAGTCACTGTTATCAAAGTCGTTGGACCAATCCAAGTCCAATATATTATAAAAATAATTTTAATCGTATTAAAGATTTAAAAGCCGTCGCTTTGGAGCCCATGAGGTAAGCTGAGAGCATGATCCAAGTTTTAGTCATCAATAGTGTCGCCTCTTCAATGAAGTCCTGATAAATAATTATCTTGATATAGACATACTATTTGACCACCTGCCAAGTTCCAAACGTGCAGCAATAATAAATATCTCCAAATTATATCATCATCATCGTTTCAGCCAATTGACGTCCACTGCTGGACATAGGCCTCCCCCAGTGTTCTCTACAGAGATCGGCCCTGTGCCGCCCGCATCTAATGGATTCTCAAGACGAAAGTCTTTAATGCGTGTGTGTTGCCAGTGATGACATACGGAACCAAAACGTGGCCGCTTACAAATGTGCCGATTAAGGAAGCTCAAAGTCACCTAGACAGCAATGGAGAGGGCTATGCTCGGAGTCTCTTTGGGTGATCGTATCAGAAATGATGAAATCCGCAGGAGAACTAAGGTCACAGACATAGCCCTAAGGATTGCATTTCTCAAGTGGCAATGGGCAGGGCACATAGCGAGGAGAAGAGACGGCCATTGGGGCGGAAAGGTCCTCGAGTGGAAGCCACGTAGAGGAAGTCGCAGCCGTGACAGGCTACCCACAAGGAAGACCGACGATCTAGGGAAGGTTGCGGGAATTCAAATCTATATAATTCAAACCAATATAGCCGCACGTTACTTGTGATATTTGTGGTTTGCTTTTTAAATAGTAGACATTTTTATGTAGTCTCATTGCTTTTGATGTCGTGACGTGTACACATGTTTTTGGGATAATGTCTGGACTCGTAAATAATGTAACTTGTTAATTTTAATGCTATTTTTATGTTATTCTTAAAAAGGCCGGCAGCGCACCCATGACTCTTTTGACGTGGCAGGTGTCCATGGGCGGCGATAATCGCTTACCATCAGGTGATACCTCTGCTCGTCAGCCCACTATAGCATAAAAAAAATTAGTTTGTGTGCCAATAATTAAATTAATTAAGTATTTTGAAAATGAGTAAGTGTCGTCTGATCCTTGCAATTAGAAAAGGGAACCAATTATTGTGGGTATCCATATAGTTGAAAGAATATCCGAAATGTGCAGGTTTTCCTACAGCGTTTACCTTCATCGCCCAACCAATGGTAGAAATTATGATTCATGAGACTGAGTACAAAATTTAAGCACTTTCGCTTGCCCTTTGTTTCGCTGAATGAGTGAGGGCATTGGAGTCCCAATCGGGAAGGAAAGAGAGTTAGAAGGTCGGTAGCGCACTTGTGACTATTGAAACTAAATGAAAAAAAATTGAGGGCGGTTTTTTTTCGGAGATTTTTTTTATCTTTAATATAAAGCTTACAAAACAGAAAACGTAACACCTCATATTATCTGCTTTTCCTATTAAAGTATGAACTGAACGGTGAAATTTTAGATAAATTTCACTCCGCGAAGCCCGACACATCCAAGAACTTGCATAACAAGTAGAGTGTGAGAGACTTTAAAATATCTAACAACCGATGGCCCGGTAACCTCCTTATAATATTTTCAGGAGTAACCAAAGAATAGACATGGTACATCAATTTTCATAGTTATTTAATATGTCCCGGCATACTATCGTTAGTTCGCGATTTTTAATAAGGGGGATAGAGTTCGCCTTTACCCAAGCAATATTATAGGTTTATTTCAAAAACAAATCATCAAAGGGCTAGTGCCTCAGTAAATGATAAGAATCAATCAAATTCAGATCAATAAAAGAATGCTCGCCTGCCACCTATCAGATAAAAAAAAGAATAAGGGAATTCTCGTATGTATCATGTACAAGCCACACAGTCGCAATATCGCGTACCGTGCAAAATAGAAATGGAGCTAAATCAATGGTGCTAGCCATCACTGGTATGTCATTCTTTATAAGTTACTAGCGACCTGCCCCGGCTTCGCACAGGTGCAGTATTACATGCTATGTAGGTAATTTTATTAAACATAAATAAATCTATTTTATTCTCTACCGCCTCTATAATATATATTATATTATATTATATTATATTATATTATATTATATTATATTATATTATATTATATTATATTATATTATATTATATTATATTATATTATATTATATTATATTATATTATATTATATTATATTATATTATATTATATATTATATCCCATCCTCCCCTTTCAACTTCTGAACAACACGTGCTGGACAGCGTTGCCAGCCGCATACCTACATACGCATAGAGGTTTGGCTCCTCGTTCCTGCCCCGAGCCAACAAGACATGGAATGCCCTCCCATCTCATGTGTTTCATCACGTACATTGATCTGACTCCGAGATAGGTAGCTCAAGCACCTGTGTTACGGATATCAGAATCAACAGTGGGATTACAAATATATACATATAATACTTTTCTTTTGTAAATACATACTAATAATACATAGATAACACCCAGACTTATCCAAACAGATATGTTCATGCACACAAATGTTTGTACTGTGCGGGGATCGAACCCGCAACCCTTGTACCAGAGGCAGCGTTCACTACCACTGTTCCAAACGGTAGTTTTGAAAAGTCAAAAGTATGTTTCGAATTTTTCGGACATCACTCGGGTTTGTGATCACCAATCCGCATTTGGCAAGCGTAGTGATTAAGCCTAATCCCATCCTAGTAGCGATAACTTGATTTCTATGATGGAGGCCTTTGCCCTGCAGTGGGACAGTTTATAGGCTGATGTAAAAAAAGTGTTGTGTTGTTGTGTTACTCATAAGTTTTAAAACCTAATATGTAAATTGTTACTATTTAAGTATGTATGTGTAAACTGTTAGCAAACCAAATAAATAACTAATGTTTTTCCTCACCGCCGAGCTGGTGCAATTTGTTTAAGTGACAGGTGGCGGGTAGACGGATCACCTGATGGTAAGTGATTGCATGTACACCCGTAACACCAGGTGGAGTCACAAGTGTGCTGACAACCTTTTAACCGCCCTTTCGCCTGATCCACGCACTCACTCACGCAGCGAAACACAACAAAGACTGCTTCACGCTGGTTTTATGTGAGACCGTGATATCACTCTAGTTGAACCGGCCCATTTAAGCCGAAGCGTGGATCTCCCACGGATTTTTTTTTATTAAAAGCTCATCCAACAGCAAAAGTTTTCTACTTCTATGTGGGCACTAAGCTGCATTTTGCAGAGGAAAGTGTAGCCTCGGGAGCAACGAGCAGACATAATCTAATGGTTTTCACACACTTACCTACCTGCTTTGGTGTTTTGGCGTATCGTCGGCCCCATCGTTTCCTTTTTTATTAAAAATTACCATGGTGAAATAGTGAGGTCAACATTTATGTCAAATTCGACATTTCTGTAGAAGAATGTATTGAAAACTCTAATTCGACTTCATTTCCTTTAGTTGAGAATTTTCCGCTTTTATTATACCACAATGCAGGGGAAACAATGCAGGGGGACCACGAGTCATATAGGTTTAAAGTCGTTTGAAAAGTCTAGCAAACAAAGGTCTCATCCATACCAAAATGTCTGGGAATTATGTTTTTGCAATGTATATGACTCATCATCATCATCAGCCCATTTAAGTCCCCACTGCTGGGGCACGGGCATCCCTCAATCACATGAGGGGTAATTGCCATACTCACCACGCTTGGCAGACGGGTTGGCGAGGGTTTTGATATAAATGCAGAGTTTTCCTTCTCTGGGTGCTGATGATCATGCCAGCAGCTTTACCTTAGTCGCCTTTTACGACATCTCGGTAAGAGTGAGGGTGGCCTATTCTACTCTGCCGGGGACCACACGGCCCTGTATGTATATGACTACATTCAACAAACAGATTATTTTCATTTTTTAATCTATCATTTTGCTGCGCTCTACAATATAGAGATGTAAACAGTAACGAAACAGCGTACTCGACATACACAAACATTCATGGCACGGCCCATATTTGCATACACGGAAAACATGCATGACGGTAAATAGTATTAGGTGTTTTTCAAACTGCTATGTACTCGCGAAGGCATATCAAATATTTAATATTTGAATTTGTGTTTACTCTGTGCATAATAGCTATTGACATTTTTCATAGGTACATGTGATAGTTTCAGTGACCGATGGTTGCTCAGTGGAAGAAGCCGCCTTCCGTAAGGAGGATTGTGATTCGAATTCTTGCATGCACCTCTAAATTTTTCAAATCTACGTGCATATTTCTACTATTTAATACGAGTTTGTTTGTCCAGGAATTTCCTTGTTTCTATTCATTTACCTTCTTAAGGTGACGGGTAGGGCACACTAGCGATGCCAATCGATATTAATTTGTAGCTACTAAACCGGATCTCTTTTGAACAATTTCGGGGTTATAACCTCTCGGCTAACATTTGTACTATTTTTTAAATAACCATACACAAATGTTGGGTCCGTTTTTGTACGCGAAAAATTGATTCACGCTATAAGCGGCCGCTTTTGGCGGCAATCAATTTTTCGCGTAAAAAAACGGACCCAACATTTAATTTTGTGCATGGTTATTTAGTAGCTAAAAATTAAAATCGATTGGCGTCGCTAGTGTGCCCTACCCGTCACCTTAAAGTTAGTCTGATGTATCAGCCTATATACTGCCTCACTGCAGGGCAAAGGCCTCTACCAAAGAAATCAAGTCATTGCTACTGTGATGTGATTAATGCGGATTGGTGCTCACAAACCCGAGCTATGTTCGAAAATTTTTAACATTATGCTCCCGAAGAAATCAACCCTGCGATTACGGCCCTGTATGTACTTAAACCAACTAAGACCAACATGGCGTTCATGTCAAAAGCGCATAATCATCATGTACTCACGATCGTCTCAATCGGTAAAGACACGTCTTTACTGATTGAGTCCAAAGCCCTCTGCCGAGCACGGGTAACGTTTGGCCACGATCCAGGATTTAGCAAGTCTGGTAATTATTACAACGTAATACATTTAATTTCTTATTACAGGCAGATTTCCTTTCTGGGTAGCCTTTATGTAAGTGCCATTTTTCACAAGTGAAAGAGCGATGGGTTGTTGAAGGGTTTCAAAGTGTTACGCCAAATCTTCCCTGTTTATCAAATGATCAGATGCTTCTGAATCCAAAATGAAAGTAATAGTATTGGTACATTGGCTGCCTCGGTGGCGCAGTAGTTAGTGGGCGGCACTCTAAAGCAACGGCTAAGGTCCCGGGTTCGATCCCCGGGTTGGCCCAAAATTTGTACCTATGTTTTCGGTAAGAAATTCATAGTGTCAGCCCGGAGTCTGGAAGTTGGCGGTCTTGTACCCCCTTGCCTCGAAAAGCACGTTAAGCCGTAAGTCCTGCGCCCAATCCTTCTCCGGTCGTGTCGCTAGTGTCCCATCGGAATATGAGGGTAAGGGAATAGAGAGTGCACTTGTGTTTGCGCACACACTTGAGCACTATAATATATCCTGCGTACGTGGCTGATCGATGAGATTGGCCGCCGTAGCCGTAATCGGTTGGAGGATATTATTATTATTTTTAATGTATATATATGTCACCGGAAAATAACAACATCCGTAAGTTTATCAATTTACTAAGAAGTTTGTAAACTTTCGTAGGATTCTAAACGGGAGATCATCATCATCATCATCATCGGCACATTTAAGTCCCCACTGCTGGGGCACGAGCCTCCCTCAATCACATGAGGGGTAATTGCCATACTCACCACGCTTGGCAGACGGGTTGGCGAGAGTTTTGATATAAATGCAGAGTTATCCTTCTCTGGGTGCTGATGATCATGCCAGCAGCTTTACCTTAGTCGCCTTTTACGACATCTCGGTAAGAGTTAGGGTGGCCTATTCTACTCAATGCCGGGGACCACACGGCCAAACAGGAGATAAATTAGTATTATTTTACGTCCGTAGATCCGATTAGAAGATCGTAGATCCGATTTAGTAGCTAAAAATTAATATCGATTGGCGTCGCTAGTGTGCCCTACCCGTCACCTTAAATGTCTCCGCTCACCATCAGGAACCCTTGTGGAGTCCCCGTGGAGCTGGCATTCTACGTGATGTATGATGTACGTCTTGTAATCACAATAAAAAATAAGGTATACCTTCTTCACTGTGGTTGAATCCATTACAATATTGGTTTTGTCGGTAAACACCTTTCCGATCGCAATAATGTATGCGCCGACACGATGCTTTACCTATGAAAGTGCTTTGACCAATGTTTTCTTAGGTACCCGAAGCTTACTATTTTGAAAGACCCATAAAACAACTGAGTGGAAATTGAATAAATTTCGCGGAGCCTTGTTTTTATTCATTGATTCAATATAAATTGTTTAATTGACTGCCTCGGTGGCACAATGGTTAGTGGGTCGCACTTTAAAGCGACGGTTGCGCTTGGGGTCCCGGGTTCGATCCCCGGGTCGGGCCAAAATTGGTACCTGAGTTTTTCTGTTAAAAAATTCTCAGTGTTAGCCCGGAGTCTGGAAGTTGGCGGTCTTGTACCCTCGTGCCTCGGAAAGCACGTCAAGCCGTTGGTCCTGCCCCTAATCCCTCTTCGGTCGTGTCACACTAGTGTCCCATCGAAATTAGAGGGTACGGGAATAGAGAGTGCACTTGTGTCTGCGCAAATACTTGTGCACTATAATATCGGTTTGGAGGACATTATTAATTGTTATTGCTTCGATGGCGCAGTGGTTAGTGGGTCGCACTTTAAAGCGACGGCTGCGCAAGAGGGCCCGGGTTCGATCCCCGGGTCGAGTCAAAAATTTGTACCTAAGTTTTTGGTAAGAAATTTTTGGTGGCAGCTTGGAGTCTGGAAGTTGGCGGTCTTGTACCCCCGTGCCTCGGGAAGCACGTTAAGCGGTTGGTCCTGCGCCTGCACGGATACCTCTCCGGTCGTGTCACAGTAGTGTCCCATCGGAATATGAGAGTAAGGGAATAGAAAGTGGACATGTGTTTGCGCACACACTTGAGCACTATAATATATCCTGCATACGTGGCTGATCGTTGAGATTGACCACCGCAGCCGTAATCGGTTAGAAGACATATTATAAGGTATTGATTGCTATGAACTGGTGATTTTTTTATAGTAACAGTATATTCGCTCGCCTCAGCCTCGTGATAGGCAATAGGATTAATGAAATTGGAACATTACACCAAAAATGACACCGAAGGAGTGAATTTGCAAAAAAAAATACTGATAAACTGACTACCTATATGAAGCAGGTAAAGTTATGATAATTACTATTAGATCCCTATTCATTAGATATCTACCTACTCCAGCTATCTTTATCATTGAGAGAGATGTTCCTAAGAGGGATACACTATTTGGAATAAAGGGAAGGGTTGGACCATATCATAAATGCAAAAATTTACCAAACCTATATACTAACAGAACTGCGAACACAAAATCGAATGCAATATTTGGCTTCTAATATATTTCCCACATGAGAAAAAACATATCCCTTTGTCGATTCAAATGTGCCATAAAGAATTTGTAAGTAATAGTTGAGAATATATCGTAAGGTTAAAGCTGCGTCCCTGGAGCACTCCTTGGGTAGATTTATGGCTTTGAAACTTCTCTTCCAACACATGCCCAGCAATGCTACACGTGTTAACTGGAAGTAATAGGTACTTTGTGTGAAGAAAGTTTTTTTGTTGTAGTCTCTGAAGTTTCCGAAAGGGGTTTGGGTAGGAACGACAAATAGTGTCAAAAGGCATATTGAGATTATGTGTGTGTCGTAACATATTTTCTTATCTTTATGATTTACTTTGTTATTTTTTTTGTTCATTTTAAATGTATGATTTTTTAATGCACCCTGTTGTTTGCTTTTGGATACTTATGCGACGAACCCACCATAATTTGACTAATTCTATCTTCCATTTTACATTTTGTTTTTATTATAACATTATGTAGTAAAAAAAATTGTAAAGGAAATAACTAAATCTTTCTAAAAGTCCTACGTTCTAAGTACTTTACATACACTGGTTTTTAAGCTGGTTTTAGGTATATGAAGAAAACCTGAGTACTCAAGTTCCAATTGATAAACGACAAAAAAAATCCAAAATGAAAAAAACTATTTCTATATTCAGCCTCATAGAACCCTTCGTGGGCGAGTCCAACTCGCACTTGGCCGGTTTTTAAAAAGGCCGGCAACACATTAGCGATATCTCTGATTTGGTAGATATTTATGAGCGGCGAAGATTACTTTCCATCAGGTGACTCGCTTGCTCGTTTGTCGCCTCTAGCATAAAAAAAAAGTAATCAACACTCCGACATTTACGACTATCTTATCAATGTCCATTTTCTTTAATGGCAAAAGTTTCCTAACAAAATTCAGAAAACTAATTTTCAAAAGAAACTACATCAGATATTCAATATATCACTTCTTCGCTTTATGCAAGCAAAGTTCGTTAAGTTGAAAACTTAACTCCTTGCATAAGGAGCGTAATTCAGAGTAACTTAAGATTTAGGTTCGGTTAAGTAAGACTAAGTTGAAGTTAAGTGCTAAGTTGAGAGTCCGGTGCTTGTAAATTGGATAAATTAAGTAAGAGCGGTTTTAATTTAATTACGATACGTCTATGCGACGTCAAGAGGTTGACTTAAACGTACTTAGAATTAACTTTTAACAGAACGGATTCTGAAAATTAATGGTTTCATTTTATGATACACATTATTTTGTCAGTGACGTATTTTTTACCAATACTAGTCTTTTAGAGTATACAATATTTACAGTACAATTATTTACAGTGGATATGCACTTTATTGCACAAAAGTCAAGCATTTCGGATTTAAATGAGAAAGAGAGGCAAACGAGCAAACGAGTCACCTGATGGTAAGCAATCACCGCCGCACGTGGACATCGGCCACGCCAGAAGGAGTGAAGTTTCGGCGAACAATTTCTATCAGACAACATTTAGAACATTTGATAGTATAAATGAATGTATTAATTTTATTGCACTCTTAACAGTGTGAAAACTTAATACCAGGTACCTACCTGCCTTGCCTGTCATAAGGCCGCCTTCATTGTACGATCAGCATAAAAAGTAGCTTAACACTTTAGTACCATGTCGAAGTAACATTTTTACGAACCCCTTGGAAACTGCCTATAATAATAGGCAGAACAGTTACTTTGACATGGTACTAAAGTGTTAAGCTACTTTTGATGCTGACCGTACATCTCCCGTAATACCTATGAGAGATGTACAACGAAGGCGGCCTTATGACTATGAGCAATCTCATCCAGACAACCTATGACCATATTATAATTTAGACGTGTGTAACTCTTTACTGTGCCTTACGACACAGTGATCTGACTCAGCCTAATGCGACACTGTTCGGAATCTCTAATGTTCGCTTCCGAACGTATCATTTGACCTTAAATGGATCTCGAGTTCGAGTGAACCGAATGAGCTGAATGATCCGATGAGCCGAATGATCCGAATGAGCTGAATGATCCGAGTGATGCTAATGAGCGAAATGAATCACGGATCTATCTGAGAGTCGATGTTCCAAATGAAGCGTTTCACTGTTCCGCATCTCTGCACTGATCCAGGTACAAATCTTCCAATCTTTTGAAAGATACTTTTTTGCCAGATCTAGTATAGTTGTAAGTATAGATTCAATGATTTCTGTCAGTTTATTAATCAATCATTTGTGCATTGTAATCCAAAGCAGTACGATTATAAGCTTTTTGTGGTAAAACTGGGTATTACAGTTGTAATGAATAATCACTATGAGCGATCTCTTTCAGGTAAATTTAAGGTATAGGACACTTGATAAAGACGTAGCGCCGTATAACAATCCTCTAATATATTAATTAAACACACAAAAATATTTCATGGTATATGAAGGTTTTATGTGCTACCTGTTATGTATATCCCTACCTCTATCCCTCTCTATTTGTCACAGGTATGATAGGTCGAAACACTTTAGAACTGAGACGTAAGCTGTTATTACTCAAGCACTATTTCCTACTCCTGAATAATAAGGTGAATAATCCGAGTGCACTGGAACGTATAGGCTTCCTTGTACCCCGTAGGCACATGGGAGGATCTAGAGGTAGCGTAGGCCCACGCCGAAGAATGCCCCTGTTTACAACCACAAATAATATGCGCACACGCCGCGCCGCCAACGCACCCACGGCTCGGGCACTCTCACTGCTCAACGACTTGCTAACGCATTTTCCTGACATAGACGTCCATAATGACAATTTAGGATTATTTCTAGAACGTGTTGTAACTTTTTTAAGTAAAAATATAGTAATTTTATTTTTATTGTAATCTAGCTTGTGTATACTTTGACTTTTTAAACTAGCCGTGTGGTCCCCGACAGAGTTGAATAGGCCACCCTCACTCTTACCGAGGTGTCGTAAAAGGCGACTAAGGTAATGCTGCTGGTATGATCATCAGCACCCAGAGACGGAAAACTCTGCATTTATGTCAAAATCCTCGCCAACCCGTCTGCCAAGCGTGGTGAGTATGGCAATCACCCCTCATGTGATTGAGGGAGGCCCGTGCCCCAGCAGTGGGGACTTAAATGGGCTGACGATGACGATGATGATGATACTTTGGTGTCATAGCACTGTAAAATACCAAGTTTTCTTTCTGAAATAAATAAATAAATATAAACGAGTAATTTTATTTAGTATCCTCTCGACACATTTGGCCAACACAACTGCGAAAACTCAGGCTCTGCATTGTAACAAAAAGCAGGGAGTAAATTCCAAACAGTATCCACCAACACCTGTATTGCGGCTTCTAATTTATTTATCCGGGCCCGAAAATGAGCGGTCCGACCTGAATTAATAACGGGCAGGTTTATCAGCTACCGAAAAATACAATTTTATTATTTACGCCACCTTTTAATTCGTTTTATGTGTGGCACTTTTTACACTGTTTGTTTTTCATTATTGACATTGACGGGTTAAAGGTGTTTGGGTTCGATGTTTTTTCAATTGTTTGGCCCTTTAGAGTAAATGACTGGAAGCTAATTAAATAAGCCTTGATGGAATATTTGCTAAACAATTTTTTTATGTATGTTTTCGGAAATATTTAAAAGTCAATATAGAGGTGGCCATGGAGCGCAGCATTCTAGGCATCAAAATATCAGATAGAATGCGTAACTCTGACATGCGCTCCAAGACTGGAATCGCAGATGTCGGTCGAAAAGCTGCAAAACTAAAATGGGATTGGGCGGGTTATGTGTGCAGAATGGGCGAAAGATGGATAAAATCGTCACCCAATGGCGTCCGACCGATGAACGGCGACTATGGAGTAGGCCCAGAAAAAGATGGTGTGACGATTTTTACACATATGTCCAAGATTGGCAAGATAGGGCATTGGAAACGGATCAATGGAAGAATTTGGGGGAGGCTCAGCAGTGTGACGCTAAACGCTAACTTAAAAAAAAATAATTGAGGCGATTAAGTCCCGTTGGTCGACCCGAAATCTCAGGGTCCTGGGTTCGATTCCCTGGTCGAGCAAAGGTATGTTTCGAATTTTTCGAACATAGCTTGGGTTTGTGAACACCAATCCGCATTAGGCAAGCGTGGTGATTAAGCCTAATCCCATCATAGTAGCGATGACTTTATTTCTGTGATATCTTTGCCCTGCAGTGGGGCCGTATATAGGCTGATACTATAAAGAGGTGGTTACTGTAATTTTAAATCGGGAGTATTAACAAAGGTTTATTATCATGGTCCTCCTTCCTAGAGTGTAACTCCCAGTTGCGTTTAAAGCTGTTGCTTCAGGAGCCCGGGGTACGCTTGAACCATGATTAAGGATTTGGGGAGTCTGGTACTTTCAATAAAACAACTGTCACCTGACCTTTGCCACCCTCTCACAAGGGAATGACACTAACGCAACATGTTTACACGTTTCAGAAACATCGTATTCCTCACGATTTAATTAATTAAATTAATTATCTCACAACATCTCATACGTTGACCTGATTCCGTACTAAGTAGCTTAAGCACTTGTGTTACAGATATCAGACAACAAAGAGCACAAATATATACTTAAATACACATATTACACCCAGACACCAAACCAACACAAGTGTTTATCGCACGAATGTTTGTCCAGGGTGGGGATCGAACCCACGACCTTTGGAGTAAGATGTTTTCTCACCGTCGAGCAAATGGTGTTCGTAGGTTCGAATCCAAACATGTACATACGTCTGGATATTTGAAGTCCATCTGTATATTTCACATGGATTTGAAAAACCTAGAGAAGTATGCTTGGATTTGTACCTACGTTCACCACATCATCACTCTATAGTGTTGAGGTGACGGGTAGGGCATACTAGCAACGCCAATCTATTTTAATTTTTAACTACTAAACCGGATCTATTTTAAACAATTTCGGGGTTACAACCTCTCGGCAAACATTATTAAATAAGTATGCCTGGAAGAGATCGCTCATAGTGATAAGGCCGCCTTCGTTGTACACATCCTGTAATATCTAGTTTTTAAGTTTTCATACTTTATTTTGAGTGCAATAAAAGTATACTCATTCATTCATTCATTCATTCAATCATGCATAAATGCGGACCCAACATTTGTACGCGAAAAATTGATTCACGCTAAAAGTGGCCGCTTTTGGCGGTAATCAATATTTCGCGTACAAAAACGTACCCAACATTTATGCATGGTTAAAATTAATAAATAGCTTAAGTGTTTGCCGAGAGGTTGTAACCCCGAAATCGTTTAAAACAGATCCGGTTTAGTAGCTAACAATAAAAAACGAATGGTGTCGCTAGTTAGGGCTACCCGTCGCCTTAAAGAAATAAATCACTGCACAAAAACACCAAAGTCATTTATGAAAATTGCATTAGCTGACATGTTTTAACGTTTTTTTATTGAGTGAATGTTACAAGTTACAACCTCTCGACTCTGGGCCCGTACCTTTTTTTTTGCTAGTCTTGTAAGATAAATTGCTATAATTGCTCCGCGTCTGTTATAGTAAATGGTATGTGCACCTAAAAATATATGTTATGTATACTTCTAAATTTAAATGTGTGTATTTTGGTATGTGTATTCTGTTGTGTTTTGTATTATTATTACGGTATTTTTTTTTCTTGAGTAGAGGTGTAACAGGCCGTCCTCATAATTACTATTTTAGTGCTGCTTACATTTACTAGAATTGTGTTTATAAACATTTTATTGACTTAAGAAGATGCCGTGTGGTCCTCGGCAGAGTATATTAGGCCCACCCTCACTCTTACCGAGGTGTCGTAAAAGGTGACTAAGGTAAAGCTGCTGGCATGATCATCAGCACCCAGAGAAGGAAAACTCTGCATTTATATCAAAACCCTCGCCAACCCGTCTGCCAAGCGTGGTGAGTATGGCAATTACCCCTCATGTGATTGAGGGAGGCCCGTGCCCCAGCAGTGGGGACTTAAATGGGCTGATGATGATGATGATGATGACTTAAGAAAACCTAGGTTTTGGCCTGCGCTCTCGTGAGATGTAACGTTAGAATTCTTTTTGATTTTCAAGACCAGGTACATAACATACACAGACAATACCTGCGAGCACGTAAATAATTTGCAAACAGGTATTTTTTTCTGACCACGTCCGAACATGACCTTTATAAATACAGTAAAACGTATTGTATGTTGTCTAATATTAAAAGCGTCGTTAACATAATGGAGGAGGCAAACATTTTTCAGGGCAAACGGGAAAAATACTGGAATAAAAAGCAGTAGTTTATTCAGGACCCATAGTAGGGCACACATCCCAGTCTAACCACGAAAGGCTTGAGAGAGGTGATGTTTTGTTTCTGAAAGTTAAGACTTTAGCTTAAACTCGCCAATTACCCTAATTTTATCGATGGGTAAGAAGTAAAAGGTATAGAAGAAATTATCTCCAGAAGCTTTATCAGATTATTCTTCTAGGTGTGGTCAGACAACCATCATCAGCGGGTGATTTCACGAAATATCAACCTATCTTCTTTATGTCATAGGTGGCAGACGAGAAGACGGATCACCTGATGGTAATCGATTGGCGCCGCTTATTGACACCCGCGACACCATTGGAGTCACAAGTGCGCGGCCAACCTTCAAGCCCCTCTTTCCCGCACGCAGCGAAACACAGCGCAGTGCTGCTTCTCGCCGGTTTTCTGTGAGGCCGTGGTATCACTCCGGTCGAGCCGGCCCATTCATGCCGAAACGTAGCTCTCTCACGTACCTTATTAAACTAATACCTTCTTTGTCCATACGTTAACAGAAACATATGGAATTTGCTGTACTGTGACAAACATACCTACTTTCCAAAATAAAGCCGCAGCTTACCAAGCAAATAATTAAAAGGCACCAGATTACCGGACCATACTCATATGGCGAGATTTATTTCACCGAAAAAACCTGAAGCGAGGTGAAAACTCAGCGGGGCCAACCTTCTCGGAAATGTGGCGAAATTGTGCCCTTTAATTTCGGCCCAAAACAAAAAGTCTTAGGGAAAACGCTCTGTTTTTATTGTACGACGTTCATTTAGCAAGTTTTCGGTCAACTGGTTAAATTCGGCTAGGTTTTTAAACATTTTACGCTAGTTAAGTTTTCCTCCGTGCGGGTGTTTACCTCGTTAGATTTTAAAAATAAAGCAAATATGTGTAAAATCGTAGCACCAGATATAACTATTTGAAACTATCAAGTTGCAGAAGTGTTACAAATACTAACCGACCAATTATAAACAACGAAAGACGACTTTATAATATTTTTTTTTCCTTTCTTGTACTTGTTATTAACCATAGACATCATATAACTTTTTTTTTGGTAACGCAGAGAGAATGCCGCCGGCTCAGAAGGAACCGACGTCGGCGTCGTTGGTTGGCGCCGCCTTATGCACACCCGGCCGCTTGGGGTCGGCCGGGTAGTGTGGGGCTCTCCCCTGGGGTGCTCCTAGGGGCATACTCACTAAACTCTCTGCAACAGTTTCCATCTCTCGCCTGGGTGACACTCTCAAAGCGGGAACGCGGGCTATAGGACGAACCTTTTTAAGTCACCGTGAACCCGCTCGGAGCGAAAGAGTCCTCTTTTCACACTCCGGTCCAACGGACCCAGGGCCTCCCCCACGGCCCACCAAACACCGCCCCCCGAATGGCACCCACACTGCTGGTTGCAGTGCAGAATGGGTTGGGGAAATAAAACCCGCAGGCTTCATAGCGAAGCCGCCGCGAAACCCAACTCTGCTGGATAGGGAGCCGGGAAAGTTGGCAACACCGTCCAACTATCTCGCCCCGTGGCTCGAAGACTCGACGCTGAACTCCGAACAAGGCCTTTCGGCCACTGCACCCGAAGGCGCTCCACTCTGGTGGGGCCCACGTCAAAACGCAATCACGTGTGAGGTGACGCCGGACAGGGCCCCGGGCCCAGAACAAAAGAGGCCACAGGAGAGGGGTTTCCGCAAACCGTGAGGCCGGTCTTAGGCCCCGAGGGGGCTCAACTGAGGGTCGACAGAACGACTACAAGAGCCCTCCCGTGTGTAACCCAGTCCTGTTAACCCAGGAACGCCAGGACCCTTTCGGTAGCAGATCCAAATAGGGCAAAAATATTACCGAAAGGGCCACACGAGGAGGCAGCTGACCGTAGTCTCCAAACATCATATAACTTGAGTTTATTGGGTATAACAATTTTTGGAATATATTTTTAAGTAAATAAACAATAAATAATAATGTAAACCTACAACCTTTAATGTTGATGAAATTACCGTCGGCTTAAAGCAAAAAGCACTTACGAAATTTACCGACTTATCAAGGGTTCACTGTCAAGAAGCATAAAATTTTTAAGCATAAAATAAGTTAGCATAATGTAATTACTACTTAATGACAATATCGCATAATACTAATAAGCACAACACAGTTTTTAGCATAAATACAATAAGCATAAACATGATTAAGCATAAAATAATTAACCATAAGTCATTAAAAACCTACTTTTACTCTATGTAATATAGGAAATACTGGTTACTTTTTTTATTTTTCAGATTCAAACAACCAGTAATGCCTAAAAAAATTGTGCCAAAAAAAATTATGCATAAATGCATTAAGCTAAATAATAATTATGCCACAGTACATATTACGCTTAAACCAAATTCGACGAAATTAATATTATGCTAAATAAATTATGGCAATTTCTTTATGCCCATCCATTTTAGGACAAAACACATTATGCTAATTAAAGGGATCCCCTTATCATGGTCTCCTTAAAAAATTTGCCGACTTATCAAGGTCCCGGTAGCTTAGTCGATAAAGAAATTGCCCGGTTAGCAAAAGGTCGTGGGTTCGAGTCCCAGCCGAAGACTGTCGATATATTTTAAGTGCATTACTTACTTAATCATAAATTTGTATAATGCCATTAATTTAAAAATGATAAAACAAAATAACTGTCGATTTTTAATGGAAGGTTCTGCAACTCGGTGATATTCTTTTGCTACTCCTTGTAAAAAAATGAAACAATATAATACAAACTTTCCTAGTAGGTAGCTACTTTCAAAAGTCTTAAATCAACACCATTTAGACTTGTTGTATCTTCGTCCGATTTTCTCTAATATGTAACTTTAAGGTCCGTAAAATGGAGATAAACAGAACTTCTGACCTTAAGAGCGCAATCTCGGGCTGATCCTTTTGTCCCTAAAATCTTAAATTCCAATAAGTCCAGACGAAATATTCAAGTTCGGCAACCATCATGAAGTTTGGAATCTTCGCGGGCGGGATTACTCGAGTGTCCTCGGCCACATTACAGGATAGTTAGGCAAAGTTCGGGGGGCGAGTTGTCGGGAACTTTCGACCTATAAGTTGTGTCGTTAACCCTATAAACTGTGGCAGCCGCATGAAGCCACGCCGTGGCACCAAACATATCGGATGTTTTGGAATTCGTGATTGTAGATGTGGCATTAAAATATATTACTTAGCTAATTATTTCGCCAGTAAATTATCAAAATTATTCTAATTGGGTTTAGAGTTAATTGGAAAACGTTGCTAATGGATCCTTTGGATTTACGGAACAAAATATGACACAATATTGTAATTAATTAGTTGAAAATGCGGGGGCGTTGGCATTTAAGCGCTTTGGATTTTGTTTAGAAAACCGGAAGATGCGAGTTTATTTTTAGATAAACTCGAGTAAATTAATAAATACTTAATAATATTAAGTTACAAAAATATTAAAGATTTTTTTAGATATCAAATTAAAGGCCATGAGTCAACGAAAAAAATTATTGGTTTTCGCTCTTATTTCAAGAACCACAAGGTTCAAAATTAGGTGGGAACTATTTTTCTAATATCCGATTAAGGGTTAAGAAATTCAACAAACGTATAGTTAAGCCACTATACCGCCGTTATATTGAGTTCGATATTTTATTGAATACGACCCAATATTTAAACATATTTTAAATTACTCACTAGTAGAAAGTTACTTAGTGTATCCCCAAGTGAAGAAGGCAACGTTACAACGAAAAACCTAATTTTAGCTTAGAAGAAGAAGAAGTTAGAAGAAAGAAGAAATAAAGAAACAAATTACAAAAAATATTCCTCGACAAAAAGGACGCCCTGTTGGTCTAGTGGTTTAAGTACCGGGCCGTGATCTCGGGGTCCTGGGTTCGATTGCCGGGTCGAGCGAAAAGTATGTTTCGATTTTTTCAAACATAGCTCTGGTTTGTGATCACATATCCGCATTTGGCAAGCGTGGTGATTAAGCCTAATCCCATCAAAGTAGCGATAACTTGATTTCTATGATGGAGACCTTTGGCCTGCAGTGGGACAGTTTAAAGGCTGATACTTTATTCCTCGACAGTCACTTTAAGGTAATTATCAGGCTTCCTATATCCTAAATCATCATAGTCCAGCGTAGGAACATAGGTACCACAGGCTTCGAACAAACAAGCTTTGGTTTCAACTGAGCATGGCAAACTAGGATAATGATGAGTATGTTACAGTTGAAGTGACGATAATGTGAAGAGTATATAGTTAGTAAGTAAGTTAAAATTTTATTGAAAAATTGTGGTGGTACAAAGAAAAATACAGATTTTCGCATAGTTTGCACAATTACCTGTTTAGGTGTTTAGATTAAAGTAAAACGCATAGAGTAAGCAATGATAGGTTTTAAGAGAAGTGAAGCTATGATTTAATTATAACGACTCTATCGCTAGCGGTCGTCACCGAAATAACGAGTAAATCGAGTTAAGGTGACGGGTAGGGCACACAAGCGACCGCCAAAAGTAACCGCTTTTGGCGTGAATCAATTTTTCGCGTACAAAAACGTACCCAACATTTTTGCATTAATAAATAGTATAAGTGTTTGCCGAGAGATTGTAATCCCGAAATGGTATAAAATAGATCCGGTTTAGTAGCTAAAAATTAAAATCGATTGGCGTCGCTAGTGTGCTCTGCCCGTCACATTAAAGGAGCTCCATGATTAAAGATAACATCTGACGCCAACAGCAGCTGCAGTTTAATAACACAAATAACTCACTCACACACCAGTTCTCAATGACTTGAATGTTCTGGGCCATTTGATTGGTGTAATGCATTTGCTAATATACACATGACCAGGAAATTGGCAAGAGTAACCGTGGGAGAGTAACAAGTAAAACTGAGGAGAGGACATGTTCCGACTCACTCGGACCCTCACGGGGCACTTAAACAAGCACCTGCACAATATAGGCCTTTCAGATACTAAAACCTGCAGGTTCTGTTGCGAGACTATTTGCGTCTATACTCGCACCCCACGAGTGCGAGTATAGACGCAAATAGTCTGCGAGCGAGAAGTGAATAGATGCGCCGCCATTTCTGATCCCATTCTTTATCCGCACAGGTTGTAAAGACTGACGGCTAAAGACGGTATAGCTATAAGTGAGTAGCAGAACTGACGTTGTTAAATTAGTTACCGACTAATATTTACATACAAGGTAATGCTTGCTGAATCCTTAATGCCGTAGGTATCTATCTACAAACTAATATTAGCCGTTGTTTGAGTTGGGACGACGGCGAATTATCTCGGAGTGGCATACCACTTTAGATTCATAATGTAATGAGAGACAGCTATGTCTGATAACATGCGAGGCCCTTTCCACTTAGTCTTAGCGTTACCGTGGGAGAGCCACGCTTCGGCATAGATGAGCGACTCGACCGGAGTGATACCACGGCCTCACTGAAAACCAGCGTGAAGCAGCAGCGTGCTGTGTTTCGCAGCGTGAGTGAGATGACGGGTAGGGCACACTAGCGACGCCAATCAATATTAATTTTTAGCTACCAAACCGGATCTATTTTAAACAATTTCGAGGTTACAACCTCTCGGCAAACAGTTATAAACACTTTACTCTTACCTATTCTGGATTACGCAGATTGCTGTTACCTTGACCTCAGTGAAAAACTTCTCGATAAGCTTGAGCGCCTTCAAAATTTCTGCATCCGCATCATTTTTGGCCTACGCAAATATGACTATGTCTCTGAGTTCCGTGCACAGCTTAACTGGCTCCCCATTCGTTGGCGTCGCGACCTTCATGTCCTCTCTCTGTTATATACCGTCTTATTTAATCCTCTGGCTCCAGCTTATCTCAAAGAGCGATTCCAATTCTTGCAACCTGTCGACGGTCGAGAAATGTGGTCATGCCGCAAACTCCATCTTAGCTTCCCTCCTCATTCCTCAGAATCCTATTCACAATCCTTTACTGTTCAATCCATTCGTCTCTGGAACTCCTTACCCTTCCAATCAGGAAATCACAATCCCTTCCTATATTCAAGTCCCGTGTCAAAACTCACTTCCTATCTCTATAAATAGGTACACTGTTTTTTCCTTGTCTCTTCTTCCTTTTTTATGTGGTCTGCTCTCTGGTCATTTATACTTGTCTATAAGAAATATTTTTATTGAATTTTTGTTATGAATTATCTATGTATATATTATTATTGGGTATGTATGTATTGTTTATTATTATTTATGTAATGTAATAATATTAATATATAAAATAATGTATATTTCTGCCATTCTCAATTTCATTTGTTAAACTACTTTGCACTGCCTTCCTTTATTATTACGAATACGATATTTCTTTCCTCTACCCAAAGTTGTCTGGAAGAAATCGCTACATGCGATAAGACCGCCTATTGTACTGTCTGTTGCTGTTGTATCATGCTTGTATTTTATTTTTGTGCAATAAAGAATATCTATCTATCTATACTATTTATTTAATACTTATAGTTAACTGTTTGGTCTGCTTTTGCACTCGAATTTTGGATTACCGCCAAATTTTTCGCGTACAAAAACGGACCCAACATTTCTGCATGGTTATTTAATAAATAGTATGATTGTTTGCCGAGGGATTGTAACCCCAAAATTGTTTAAAATAGATCCGGTTTAGTAGCTAAAAATTAAAATCGATTAGCGTCTCTAGTGTGCTCTACCCGTCAAAATTCCTTAAAGGTAATATTATAATATAAATATTTTCCTTCATATTTTTTCTGAAATATTGGCCGATTGTTATTGGGCCGAATTCATCAGGAAGACAAATATTGTATCCCAGCCCCGTGAGATGGTAGTTGTTTATCGCCCTACTGAACAGCGCCGACAATACAGGAAGAAACGGTGTTGATCCTCGGTCGCGCTGCATGGGCACGTCGGTCATGTTTGTTCTCCATTACCGCTTTGTTTGATGGATTAGTCTGAAACCTCACGTTTTTATTGGAATCTGACATCCCCGCCTCATGCTTAGTACCTACGTATAACGTTTTATGAAAATCAATAGATAGATATTCCTTATTGCACAAAAACAACAGGTTAGAGTTACAACAACTTAACAACAAACACAGTACAACACGGTCTATAATCATCATCATCATCAGCCCATTTAAGTCCCCACTGCTGGGGCACGGGCCTCCCTCAATCACATGAGGGGTAATTGCCATACTCACCACGCTTGGCAGACGGGTTGGCGAGGGTTTTGATATAAATGCAGAGTTTTCCTTCTCTGGGTGCTGATGATCATGCCAGCAGCTTTACTTTAGTCGCCTTTTACGACACCTCGGTAAGAGTGAGGGTGGCCTATTCTACTCTGCCGGGGACCACACGGCCATGTGTCTATAATGCTTGTAGTCGGACGGTCTATAATGCTTGTAGTGATTTAATATCGCATTAATGAAGATTGGTCGGCAGCTCTTTAATCATAACTTATCCATGGAAATAAGCTGTACGGTTTTGGCACGTGAATTTTCATAGTTTATTCATATACATATTTATTCATACATATATATTTTTTAATTAACTTTATTATTATTAAAAACAATGTTACGTTATAATGTGCAAACACTAATTAGGATATAAGCCTAGTTCTAAGTGTCTAATGTAACCATTGTATCATTTACCGACTTATGTCTGTTGTGTTGCCAATAATAAATAAATTAATTACTAAATTAAATTCATGTGTTTATTTGACCCAGAAATCTTCGCAGACAATTATTGTACATATATTTTTTTATTTCATTCTCTGGCATAAGAATTCCAAAGCATTTTCAAGTTACCACTGTGATTCAGTTGGTCTGGTTCCCCTGTTAAAGGGTTTCGAACGTCAGACGGCAGTCGCTTCATTATAATTACCAGACTCACCAAATCAAGAATCATGATGCTTGATTTGGGGAGCCGGGCATAGAGTAACTTATAAATACTGAGATAGATAGGCCAGTTTAAGCGCCATCTAGAGGAAAACGACCAATACTCAACGGCTATGTAGTACTGCCATCTTTGAGAATCAGTCAGGGAGACGTAAATTAAATACAAACAATCGATGGCGCCACTGTCGCTTTTATAAATAAGTTAGTTATAATTCTATCTTCTTCCGCTCTATCTAGTAATTCTATCTCACATTATCATTTATTTATGTACATTAGTATTTATTTATTTATGGTTATACATTAACACGGTCGTCACTCACAACAGGTCCTGCCAGAATACCAGCGCTGCCGCGGCATTTCTGTCGTGGCAGCACCATGCTGAGGGCAGGACCTGATTGACCTTATACTTCACACACGCCTACTTATTTAGAATATTTCCATTATATAACTGTGTATTTACCTACCTATCGTCTGTTCTCGTACTCACCTTTGTCTGTAGTTTTAATGTGTAAATGTTACCTTACCTATATTTTCTAATAAATGTTCATTGTTAAATTATTTATTGTGATGGTCAATAAAATGATTCTTTCTTTCAAATAAAAATATTGGTAATATAATTTTATTTCCTTTATAACATAATTTCCAATACCTTCTAAATCTCTGGTTTATTTTCCATACATTATTAACCTTATTGTACTGTCTGTTGATGTTGCATCATGCTAGTATTTTATTTTTGTGCAATAAAGAATATCTATCTATCTATCTATTATTTAAATTGCTATTGTAGGCAGGCAGCTTGAAGTTATTGTTTCCGAAACGTTTTACTAGCGCGATTTAGTGATTCATAGTGACATCTACCGAAACAACGCCGAACCATCTGCTTGATTGTTTTGTGAAGCTACATCTACAAGCTCCATCTTACGAAAACCGCTGAACAATTTTTCCCATACTAAGGGTAAAAGCACTAAGTGAAATAACCATAGAGCCTGGTTAGTCCAAGCGTACCCCAGGCTCCAGAGGCAGTTTTGAACGCAACTGAGAATTACACGCTGAGATGAGGGTTACAGGCTAAAACTTCTCTAGCGTACAACATTTGCCTGTGTAAATTTGTAACAAAGACCCTTTGTAAAGCCGACCAATTACATTATATTAACCATTTGAACTCTATTGTAGTGCACAGAGAAAGCTCTTGTAAGAGCTGTTCATTTCGTATTAATGCTCCTTAGTGCACACAACACATCAACTTTAGCTAAAAAAAATAAATGTAATGTCCTTTTTTAAACGAGGTTTGAAAAGAGTTCTTCATTCAAGGTAGGCAGCGGCATGACTGTGCTCCGGCATTGTTTATGTCTATGAGCGGCGGTTACCATTTACCATCAGATGGGCCGCATGCTCGTCTGCCTATTATTCGCGATAAAAAAAACTGATAAAAAAGCTACGTTTAAAGCAAAAGGACTTACAGTCATGAGTGTTAAGGATCTACGGCTGGACCGGACTTATTTATATTGTTTATGTTTTTATACTTTTTACTGGTTTTGAAAGATTATTATTTTGTTATTGTATTGTTGTAGTGTCTTATGTTTGTGATAATACCTGAAATTATACTATAGTTCTGGTGATAACAAAAGTTTTGATCAGCATCCCATCGCCAGCGTTCTGTATAAGATTAAGCGCCACAATGAATTTTTGATAAAAGACATTTGATAAAGGTGTTATCCGTTATTATATATAGATAGAACGATACTCTCTATTTGCATAATAAACAAAACTTAAAAGAATAATTATATTATTTGTATTTTAAATACTTAGCTATGTGAAATAAAAGGTGCGTGTAAATAAATCATGAATACATGATATAGATGGACATCTAAATTAAATATGATTTTTAGTTTTTCATGTTGTGCAATAAAGAGTGTCTATCTACCTTTCTAAAAATAAATAAATACTAAAAATAAATCAATATTTCACATCATATATATTGATCTGACTCCGAGATAGGTAGCTCAAGCATCTGTGGTCCGGATATCAACAGTGGGATTACAAATACATACATATAATACTTTTCTCTTGTAAATACATACTTATAATACATAGAAAATACCCCTGTATTGTAATTTGACAAATATCAATAAGCCTAACCCATCCTATATTCTAACGCCCCTATCCATCAAACTGCAATTTTTAGGCTCAAATTGTCGCGTCAACAGTCGGTATTGGCCCCTAATTTGTTTGACGGCGGCTGTCGGGCTTTAATTGCACGGATTAATGACCGCTGCATACAATAGTACTGCAAACATGAGCAGATTGCCAATTAACTGGGTCTTTTGTCGGCTCAGCCTTATAAGAGATGTGGTTTGGAACAAGCGACGCGTGTAAGACATCCATACAAGTTAAGAGTGTATGCCCAAGACCGACGCGAAGGTCCCCCAAAAGTGCGCCGACTGTCCATACTATTTCTGACCAAATTTTTGGCGAGCGTGTGCTATTGAAATCAGTACGTACGATAATATCGGTCTTGGGCGGGCATCCTCTGAGTTAAAAACCAGCCAAGTGCATCTCTTAACCATGGAAACAGAAAATGCGTGGTTTAAATAGAATGTGCCATTTTTAACCTGACTTGAAAAAAATTGAGAATAATGATAGAGGTTCTCAATTCGACTCGTTTATATGTTTTTTTATGTTTGTTCTCTGATTACCATTTATGAACCGAATTAGATGGGTTTTTTTTTGTTGGAAAGTAGGCGGCGCCTAATTTTTGTCGATAAGAGGAATGTTGTATTAAATTACAAGATAGTACTGGGCGCCAACTTCGGTTTTCTAGAGTGCACTGTTATAAAATGTTATTTGAAGTGTATAAATTGTTAAAAATATTATTTTACACTTTTTAGTTCTTGGTTTTTGATTTTTGGAAATAACGTTACAGAGTGTGAAAGAGATCCAACCGACCCTGACACATCTTTAATGCATCTCTTTACGGGTGCAGTAGAGAAAGAACGTCACTTCAGCACGTCACCTTAGTACTATTGGCTTCGCGCGGTTTTTCAAATTTCTATTAGAAGGCTCAGTCTGGTTTGGGTGCTATGTCTTTGGTCTGAACACGGGAAAAATTTGCAGCTCTCTTGTGACTTAACTGGTGTAGCGTGTAACGTACAAGCGAGACAAATCATCAGTACCCTTACCATGAGTTTGAAAAACTGTTCTCGCTATCGAAAACTATCGCTTTGTCCCTTTCATTGTGGTGCATGTGAAAGAGACAGAGCAATAGTTTTGGATAGCGAGGATAGTATTTCAAACTCATGGTAAGGCCTCTGATTGTAACCGATTACGCCAACATTCAGATGATCCGTCTGATTCTCCGCCACCGTTATTTATTTGTACAGATATTATTTATTACATCTATCGACATAACTTTTACTCTCTACCGGTTAACTAGACATCATTTATTTCATCGGTTTTCAACCTTATCTCAATTGAACAAAGTTCAAAATCTGGTAGTCTCGTATGATCCATTGCCTGGTTAAACGTTAAAACACGTCGCTGATCTCTCAACCGCAGCCTTAAGTGAACCCTATGGGGGGATCCGAGGGATAAAATTATTCATTGTGATCCCGATTGATGGGATGGACGGATAATTGATAAGCTGACTGTGACGGGGGTGATTCAATTTGTGCTAATTACTTAGCCCCTTATCAATATTTGACATCCTGGAGGTAGACAACGATAACCAGTACCAAGAGTAGGTATAACTATCAAGTCTCTTCGCGCAACATTGTGAATCGATCTTTGAAGGAACTTGATGTAATGGTCATATTGGAAATAAGTAGGTACTTAAATTTCGTCCAGCTTAATTCCAGAACTTTATGAAATGACGTTTTTTTCCAAAAAGAACGAGCAAGAAACTCGTACTTCTAACTTTACTTTTCTCGAATAATCAATACAATTTTAATTTTGATAACAAAATAATAATATTGTTATAATAAGTCTTTACCTATGAAAATGCCTTTTTTTCTAGACACAATAATAAGCAAAAAGTCAGCATGCTATAATTTTATTTTGATTTAAGACTAAGTATATTTTAAGATTGTATTTGCGATGCACAAAAAATCTTGAAAATTACTCTTTTTTTTACTTGGTAGAATTGACGTTTTTGTCAATATTTTTTTTTTATAAAAAGGCCAATCAGGATGCCCTCACTCCGCCTGATGGTAAGCGGCCGTGAAATCCAAATATGAGGTTGGCAGGCACAAAAGAACTAACAAAGTATCCATTGAGTCTGCCATCCTAACCCCTGCCGAGATGTCGCTTCACGCTCCGCCTAAAAGACCCCGGATTGTATGAAGGAGGAAACACGTTCAGTTTATTTTTTAATTAATATCAACTTATTAATTAAAAAAATGAAAAATTATCTGTTTTAATTATGGAGTAGTATTATCAATAGCTACTTTACAAGCTTATATACAAAACTGCAATTTCATAGGTAAAGACCAATATAAATGTTGGCGGCGTGGGCGGCGGCAATCGCATCAGGTGATCCGTATACTCGTCTGCCACCTATAACATAAAAAAATAAGATCAGAATACGTAATACGATTGGACTGTAGGTATACTGGCAATGGGATGCTAATAAAAAGTTGCTGATATAAGCGAAACAGGTTAATTTTCTAGTTCGCAGGTTCTTCAGACACTAGACAGATAAGACAACAATATAATAATAAAACTATATCAAAATCAGCAAAAAAGAATAAAAACATAAACAATATAAAAAAAACTGGTCCAGCCGTCGATCCTCAACATAACTCTAATGGTAGGATTATGTTTTTATTTTTCTAACTTTGAGGTAGGTTGTCTAATATTTGAATAAAGAAATGAATATACTTTTGTTGCACTCAAAATAAAGTATGAAAACATAATTTTATTCATTCATTTATTTATTTTTCAAAATCTACAGCTTTTTCTCTCAATTTATATACTACTTACCGCCAATAACTGATTTTAAATACATTGACAAGCTTATATAAATACAACAGCCAAGGGGCAGCAAAAGAAGGAAAAAAAAAGAAAACAACCAATACAATTTGACAGTTGTGTACAGACAGCCACACATCAGGCTACCATCATCATCATCAGCCCATTTAAGTCCCTACTGCTGGAGCACGGGCCTCCCTCAATCACATGAGTAATTGCCATACTCACCACGTTTGGCAGACGGGTTGGCGAGGGTTTTGATATAAATGCAGAGTTTCCTTCTCTGGGTGCTGATGATCATGCCAGCAGCTTTACCTTAGTCGCCTTTTACGACACCTCGGTAGGAGTGAGGGTAGCTTATTCTACTCTGCCAGGGACCACACGGCCATATACGTGTGTGTGTGCCTGTGAGAGCGGGTGTGCGTGTGTGTTTGTGTGTCACCAATCGAATCAAACGAATGTTGTTTCAAGAAGAATATCAAAAACTTTTTTCTTAAAGGCTCCCACGGAGTCCCAGAATAAGTCCAAGGATGTGCTTATTTTATTGTACATACAGTGCATCCTATTTACTATTGAACTTTGAGCAGAAATCTAGGTTGTACAGGATGTGTCCAACGATGTATTTGTTTTTGAAAAACGTTGATTGTAAGTATCTAGGTCATCATCATCAGCCTATCGCAGTCCACTGCTGGACGTAGGCCTCTCCAATTGTTCGCCACTGTAATCTATCCATGGCTTCTCGCATCCAGCTCTTGGCAGCCATCCTGCGCAGATCGTCCCCCCACCTAGCCAGAGGGCGCCCTACATTACGTTTGCCAAGACGCGGTCTCCACTCTAGAACTCGTTTACCCCATCGGTTGTCGGTTCTGCGGCTAATATGGCCAGCTCACTGCCACTTAAGCTTGCTAATTTGGTGAGCAATGTCGATGACTTTGGTTCTCTGCCGGATCACCTCATTTCGGATTCGATTTCGGAGAGAGACGCCGAGCATTGCTCGTTCCATAGCCCGCTGAGCGACCTTTAACTTGTGGACCAGCCGTACCGTAAGTGTCCACGTTTCGGCTCCGTATGTCTTGACGGGTAGGACGCACTGATTGAAGACTTTCGTCTTTAAGTATCTAGGTATAGGCACGCATATTTAAGTTCACTAACTTTTCGAACTAGTCTTCCTTTTTTTTAAGTTTCTTACTAAATATTGACAAATTCCGAAAACTACTTTCATTATTTGACTGGTAACCAACTTCTGGAGATTCGTTGCAGCGGCGAAGCAACTTTGAATATTTCAGCGCTAATGACCATAGTTTCCGAAATTCCCGTCAACACGCCATATCTGGATTGTAAACTTTAAAGGGGTCACAGAAGCGCTGACGTCATAATTTATTCAAACATCTTCGCTGTTTATATAGCATTATGGTATGCTACAGCACTAATAGCGCGTCTTTCATATCCGCATAGTTGCGTACATTAACTTCCTAAGGAGGTAGAATCACGAGGGGTTTGTGTTCGGCTGTGCCCTATGGATAGGGCGTTTACGAAAACTGCCAAGATGTTCCCGGCCTGTCGTAAGAGGCGGCAAACGGGCCTTCGGAGTATGTGAGCGCACGCAATGCTGGGGAGTGGCTTGCTCAGTATAGGACTCCGCGGAGAACGACATTACCGGGAGTTCTGGTAGGTCGTCTGAAGGGCTGCATTGCGCACCCCTACCTAGGGCTGAAGCGGCGAGCGCGATTAGCAGTACAGTCTAGTCCCAGCTGTGGGGTTTCTGACCGCGGATGCGATAAGATGGACACCCCAGGTGTTTTGGTTAGGGTTAGAGTCGCACACACCACCTTGTTCCCTACGTGTAGCAAGGTGACGGCCATAATGATTTCCCTAGGAAAATGAAAGTCGCGTTGAATTCCGCGTTGTGCTCTCATGACATTTCCTCACTAGTGGGCGAAACTCTGGCCGTCTTCTCGGAGCTCCAGCCAGAGAGGAACCTCTTATTATACCCAATCCATGCCATGTGTGATCAAATAAACCGGACAAGTGAGTGTTGATCCATGCGCAATGTAGTGTTATTGCAATTGTCTATAATGGACCTCACCTGTTATGGTCTTATTGTCGAAATGGTTAAATAATTCGCCCACTAACTTAATGTCACACCTCACCGTGCGCGAAAACGAAAGCTCACGCGTGCCTATTACAAAGTTTATCAACTATTACCCTCAGCTCATAATAGCTCAGCTAATAATAGCTGTACATAATTATACCAAATTTAAAAGGAAAATTATTAAAATTAAAGGTTAAGGGTAATAATTGATAAACTTTGTAATAGGCACGCGTGAGCTTTCGTTTTCGCGCACGGTGAGGTGTGACATTAAGTTAGTGGGCGAATTACGGTTTTTGGGATCACACATGGCATGGATCGGGTAAAATAAGAGTTATAAAACTCTTTTCAGAACACCATCGACCGTTTTGTTGGCAGAGGCGGGGAAGGGACACTGACCATAACTAAAATTTTCATTAGTTTTCGTTTACGGGTATGAGTTCGCTGCCGGTGTGGCCACACGCACTTGTTTATCATCGGACTGCATTGAGCCCATCTTACACACATTCGCCGCATTTCCCAGCATACCCGACTCCTAAGACACGCATTAGGGTCTCCTTGAACGCACGAGGCGTGTTGTTTACACGCGCTAAGGTGTCGCGGGACTTGACGCGGGTGCGACACTACGTGATTGATCACTGGGCTCGCACGAACTATACATTATAACTACATCACTATATGAACTACAGATCTCTTTAAAAGGTTGGAAATAGAATGTGTGACCGGCCCGATGCGTAAATGATATTTTAGAAAGGTATGGGGGCCAACTAAGAAACCATCCTGTACCGAACGAGAAAATTCCGGTCGCATCACGAGAAACGCACTGCTCGGTCAAGAATTTCGTTTCGTTTTAGGCCCTTTGAATTCACAGCATCTCGCTTACACGTATACACCGTGTTTTATAAGCCATCTTAAAACAAAAAATTCAACCTGTTTACCTCATAATATTTATTTTATTATTATTTCCTTTATTTTATTTTGTGTAACAATTAAACTGTATGGCTTGGTATGATGATGACACAACATTGTATGAAAGTTTGGCGATTTAAAAGAGTAACTGGTGAGTTTCTTGCCGGATCTTCTCAACCAGAAACAACTTTCCGAGCCGGTGGTAGAATCGCATTATGTTTATTTATTTCTTTAGTATACTTTATGTATCAACGTATATATTTATTAACATGTAAATTATACATAAGTACTTATAAATAGTTTAAAGTCATTCAAATGTATGACGATTTGTAAGTGCTGTGTACAAGCCTATGCAAATAAAGAATATTTGACTATTGACTATTGACAACATAAGGTTTTATCTCAGAAAAAAAATCCATACAAAAGTAATCAGATTGCAATTGATGCAAATTGTATGGGGAGGCTTTTTTTTGAGATTAGACCTTCTGTTCCTTGGGGGAAAATGTTTGTTATCATCAGTATATTGCCCTCGATAAGGGAGTGAGACAGTTTAAAAAGCCCAGTGTATAATACACAGCCACACGTCGAGTTACTACTATCTGCTATTGAACCACATCCAATGTGTTGAGCCGGCCCATTCATGTCGCACCGTGGGTCTTTTATTTTTTTTTTTTATTTATTGCAAAGAACCAACAAACAAGTTTACAATAGGCTTAAGCTAATACAAGAATAATCGACATAATTTATAATTGCAAACCCAACAGCGATGGTTACATTATTCTTAAATATCATTAAAAAAAACACCCTAGAGACCCGTATAATAAAATAATAAAGTAGATAACAAAAAGTAAAAATAGGAATACGTGTGAAGTGCGTGCGTGTGATGTTTGAAAGTAAATAAATAAGTAAATAAGTAAGCGTGGAGCATATCTGTGTGCACTTGATGGAGCGTGTAACTAAGTAAGTTTGTAGTGTATGTGTGTGTGAGTATGTGTATGCGTTGCGTGTAACTATTTATTATGGCGTACCTATAAGTGAGTGTTTGTGAGATATAATATTTCAATTGGTATTGATAAATATTGATAAATAATTGCATGCATTTGTACGAGTAAGTAAGGGTCTGACCGTGGTTGAAGCAAAGATTTAAATATTTAGGTTAAAATGTTAGTACGTAGTTAATTAAAATTTCTGATGCATAGCTCTATGTGCATTTCTATATTGGCAAATAAATTAAGAACTGCAGTCTTTGTAAATGCAAGACTCAATAAAAAACTGTAGCAAATACTATGGAGATATTTATCTGACTTCAATAAATACCACAAGTTCTCTCAAACCAAATAAATAGACAGAACTTTAATATTAAAAAACTTTTCAGTTGGCCTTTTTGAGAAAAGTTCAATGGCGTTTTATTAATCGTAAGATCTGAATTTGGTTGTGAAAATAATCTTCAAAGGGAATTAAATAGCACTTGGAATCGGAATTATAAAGGCGTTGAAAGGGAAGCCGTGTGGTCCCGGCAGAGTAGAATAGGCCACCCTCACTCTTACCGAGGTGTCGTAAAAGGCGACTAAGGTAAAGCTGCTGGCATGATCATCAGCACCTTGAGAAGGAAAACTCTGCATTTATATCAAAACCCTCGCCAACCCGTCTGCCAAGCGTGGTGAGTATGGCAATTACCCCTCATGTGATTGAGGGAGGCCCGTGCCCCAGCAGTGGGGACTTAAATGGGCTGACGATGACGATGACGATGAAAACTTTCTTGTGTCACTGTATGTCGTCTCAATGTCAATAAAGGCGACAAAACATCTCGCGACATTGCGCAACTATGTCATTACGGAGACACACCTAAGCCCCGACATCCCAGCAGTGGGGACTTAAATGGGCTGATGATGATGATGATGATGAAAGGGAACAAAAAATACAAACAGAATTTATATCTAAATGATAAAATGATCTTCGCCCAATATTTGAATTTGTAAGTAAATTATAGAGCACAAATGCATGAGTAGACACTAGTGCACTCTAGTTTTTTAAAACGAACAGTGGAAGAACAGGGGGAGTGGGAAACAGTGGGAGAGCCACGCTTCGGCATGAATGGGCCGGCTCGACCGGAGTAATACCACGTCCTCACAGAAAACCCGGCGTGAAGCAGTACATGCGCTGTGTTTCGCTGCGTGAGTGAGGGTACCGGAGGCCCAATCCAGGGGAAGGGGGGTTAAAACACCCACTGGTGTTGCAGGCGTCCGTAATCGCTTACCATCAGGTGATCCGTCTGCTCGTCTGCCACTTATATCATAAAAAAAAAACTGCTGGACATAGGCCTCTCCAATATTAAGACTATTATTAAAATATAAATCGATACTTGGGATCGGGACTAGGGTTAATCACCACGCTTGCCTAATGCGGGTTTGTGATCACAAACCTGAGCTACTCGTATGTTCGAAACATACCTTTGCTCGACCCGGGAATCGAGCCCAACACCCCGAGATCACAGCCCGGTAATTATACCACTAGACCATCGGGGCGTCTATAGTAATATTTATTTATTTTATGTAGATAGTAACCTCTTAAAGAGATTTGGATGATGCAAGTTCACCCACTTTAAACCGCATAAGACAAAGATGTTCAAAATAATTAAAAACTTACCCAACCGCTAATCGCTTCTTAAGGAGAAATATCCTCTAACTTTCGTTAATTAGGATTGTATGCGCCGCAGATTAAAAAGGTAAGTTTTTTCAACCGAATCTTATTAAGGTTTTAATAATTTCGAGAAGGTTAAGCTGCGGTGAGGGTAACTATCCACCTGAATAGTTAACTACTTAGTTATTGAAGCAACTTGTAACAGTGTACCGAATGTAATTTTAATTACAAACTAGCGGCCCGCCCTCACTTCGTTTCGGGACATTAGTTCTACTTCATATCAATAGATGGCGCTAGGTGTCGATTACATCGCGCAAGCAGTTCGTGTTTTTGGATTACGTATAAACATAGCAGCTCTCTGTCTGTAGGATTTAGGAGAATATTTGTTGCTTTACATAGGACATACTTACGAGTGATATTAGCAGTACCTAGATATTAGAATCCAGGGACATAGAAAAAAAATATTGGAACTTGAAAATCTTTGCTATAATATTATTTGAACGTCAATAATTATAATTCAACAAACCATTATTTTTTTTATGTTTATTTGTTTATCTCGTGATAAGTAGTCGCATCCACCACCTTTTTGTGCACTTTTACCTATATGTAATATACAATCAGCCATTTTTCGGTCTTCCATTCCACAGACTGACATTCTCATCCATCATTATATTTGTCACATATTCTTCAGGCAATATACTGCCACAGTTATTAAATCTTCGCCTTGTCGCACTCCATCAACCTGTACGCATTTTCCAATATTTTACCAATTCATTTCAAGATATTGGTTAACCAGGCATCACTTTATTCAAACTCCAATACAACCAAACGATCCGGGAGCAAAGAGCTCTGTGTACCGATTCTTCGAAAATAATGAAAAGCTCGGGAATTATGCGCTCAAAACTTTTTCCATTGGACGATCTGCCTTTGGAGTTTGCAGACCAACTCAAATAAAACTCTTGTGTATCGAGACTGGATGCAGCAATAACGCGTATCTCGGCTGCATTCCAACTGCATTTTACCTTTTATAACCTAAACTTAGAGTCTAAATTACAACACGCCAGCTATTTCCAGCTAGCCGCTAATAAATCTTAGTCTGCTCTATAAAAAGTACGTGAAGTATTTTATTCAAAAAGCTGTGTAGTAGTTTTCGAGTTCATATGGAACTCAATTTCATAGATTTGATCTCTTGACCAAATTAAGTAGTAATCTATTATAAGTACCAATATGCCTTTGTTTTTTTAATTAAAGGTAGGTACTTCTCCAATAACACTTCTACTTATTTCATCATAGCTTCTTTGATTGAATAATAAATAAATTAATTATTTATTTTTCGTACGCGAAAAATTAATTCACGCCAAAAGTGGCCGCTTTTGGCGGTAATCAATTTTTCGCGTACGAAAACGAACTTAACATTTGTGCATGGTTATTTAATAAATAGTATAAAAGTTTGCCGAGAGGTTGTAACCCCGAAATTGTTTAAAATAGATCCGGTTTAGTAGCTAAAAGTTAAAATCGATTGGCGTCGCTAGTGTGCCCTACCCGTCACCTTAAGTGAACGGTGCCTTATAATTTATAAAGCTTTTAATCAGCTAATATTAATCAAATAAACTTAGAATGATTACAAGGCTGATATATTTATCTTGATATCTCAAGTGTCCTAATTGAATGAAGCCGTTTCTTATAAACGGATAAACAAAACAGACACCCACACTTCATAGTTTCAATAAAGTTCAAATATGAATGACAAAAAGTCTCCGTCTCCTTAAAAATAAATCTCATAAACATCAACGTGCAATTACGAAAACGGACCGAAAGCACGGTTCGCGCGAGTTCGTCCAGTCACCACGTTTATTTCCGTCGAAGAGCAGCGAGTGTCCAAAATAGAAAAGTCCACCCCGTCTCTCCGTTGCCACTGCACGCACGCGGAAACCAAACGACCAAATTAAATCAAACAAAACAAAACCGCGAGATAATATTCCTTTTCGAAACCTAGACACACCCGTCTGCAATGGTGGTCAGGCACCGAATGGGCGCCATTTTGTTTTTATCGTGGTGTGTGTTTTTCGCAATAGGCTGTGATAATGATGAAGTGGCCATTTATGAGGTGAAACTGAAAATGATGTGGAGTGACGATAGGTTCCCAATGGATTATCCGAATCCTTATGGGGATAAAACACATTGGTCGCCGGTGTTTGGTAAGTTTCACCTATCAGTTAACACGTAAAGTTTAGTGATTTATTAATTTATAAGGTTAGTATTTTTTTACGATTCATGCAAACGTACTAATACATAATTTCTGTTACAGTACGTGAATGTAATTTATATTTCGACAGTAGATTACATTCGACATTCATACATAATGTAGGGGAATTTTAAATTTACTTATCTAATGCTGATACACCATTAGACAGAAGTTATTATAATTTTAATGAATAGACGTTAAATGAGTATATCTAAAAAGTCAAAAACAGTGGTTATTTAACAATTCCTGTCAGTACGGGGATTAACACGATATTTATTATGTGAAACAACATTGTGTACTCACATATTTGGCTCGACGTTACGGCTACGTTACAGCAGCCATGGTCACGAGCGGACTGACGGCTGCTGTAACGTAGCCGAAACGTTGAGCCAAATATGTGAGTACACAATGTTGTTTCACATAATAAATATCGTGTTAATCCCCGTATTGATACATTATAGTTATAATGCAACGCGAAAATCTAAAAAACTAATTCCTGTCAGGTCTTAAAGTAATCTGAGAATTTCTTTTGAACGTCTCTTTTTCCCAATTGAACGTTACAGCGTCCTAATGAAACCTTGTTATTCCATCTTACAAGGAAACTCTAAACTTCTTCAACTTTTATTTTACGCAATTACCAAACAATTGTAAAAACGGGAAAAACAAAAAGTTCCTTTACCTACTGCAACTGTTCACGCGCCGCGGAGTCGCTTGCGCATTTTATCTCTGGAGATTTTATCGCGTTTTTTCTTCCTCTATATTTTTTTTTTTATAATTCTCACCACATCTCATAGGTTGACCTGATTTCAGTACTAAGTAGCTTAAGCACTTGTGTTACAGATATCAGACAACAGAGGAACACAAATATATACTTAAATACATATATTACACCCAGACGACACTGAACAAACACAAGTATTCATCGCACGAATGTTTGTCCAGGGTGGGGATCGAACCCACGACCTTTGGCGTAAGAGGCAGGGTCACTACCAATTGCGCCGGCCGGCCAGTCAATTTAAAACATTTTAATGGAAAATAAAATCAATGTAAACAAAAATGCCCTTCCATTACTATATCCATACTATTTATAAAGAAGTAAATTATATAGACAACGACCCGGTTTACATATTACCCTATTTTGGAATGTTAAAAAGATAAAATCTATACACACCCTAACTGCTAATTTCTTTTTAATATGAGCATTGGGCATGTAAACTTTTTTCCCATAAAAAAGTTGTTATATATTTTTTTTTATGCTAGAGGCGGACAAACGAGCAAGCGAGTCACCTGATGGAAAGTAATCATCGCCGCCCATGAACATCTGCGAAATCAGAGAGATCGCTAATGTGTTGCCGGCCTTTTTTTAAAAAAGAGTACGCTCTTCTCTTGAAGATCCCTAAGTCGTAGCCGTCCGGAAATACTTCTGCAGCCAAACCGTTCCACAGAACTGAGGTACGTGGTAGAAAGTTCCGGGAGAAACGCACAGACCGCTATCCATCGAGATGATGAGAATGGAATGACAATCGCTTGCGAGCAATATTTGAAATATTTGAGCAATCCAATCACAATTGTGGTTGTTGAAATTTGATGAAAGTTTGGCAGCTCCTATTTTTGCCGTACCATAAAGAAATGGAACTTGTGGCTTTTGCAAATGTTTCCTCCGACCTACAAAGATTCTTTCAAACGTTGCGTGAAGAAGCATCTCGCGACTTCGCAAACCCGTAAGTATAGCAGTGCCTAGTGATACCTCCTTTTGCTTACTAAAGGCTAGGATGAGCCAATTTACTCTGCTTCTATAAAAAAAAAACCAAATAACCTTGCATAATACCTTATCGCTGTTTTCCACAAAAGCCTCAGAAACAATGTCAACCGTCCCGCAATTACCACGAAAAGGTGGAAACAGGAAAAGCTCTGGGGAAAAATAAAGAGTTCCTTTATCTAACAGTTAGCACTTCTCGCAGATAAGAGGCATTTGTCTCCGCCGGCGACAGGCGATACTATCGCGATGCGCGGTACTGTGTTGCTAGGAGGAACAGAAAGTACCAATCAATGCTATTGTAGTTTTTTGGGTAGAGGGAAACTTCGTCCCAGAATTTTAAGAGGTTTTTGCTGGTCACTGTTTTTACTTAGCTCCACAACTTATAGTCACAATGCTGTCAGCTTATGCTATACGTACTTTAGTGAACTCTGCTTTAGCAATGGTCAGGAGTTCCCGAGATGCCTTGTAGTGAAAGTGGTCATTGAAAACTTTTCCAAGTTTGGTAACGGGTCCATATGTAGAATAAAGATCATTTTTTTCTTCATGAAAAGATACTTCCTTTGTTGTCCCACCAGAGAGAGGTTCCAGCTGTAAAGGTAAGGTTGTTGTTTAATATGTGGCTCATCATCATCATCAGCCCATGTAAGTCCCCACTGCTGGGGCACGGGCCTCCCTCAATCACATGAGGGGTAATTGCCATACTCACCACGCTTGGCAGACGGGTTGGCGAGGGTTTAGATATAAATGCAGAGATTTCCTTCTCTGGGTGCTGATGATCATGCCAGCAGCTTTACCTTAGTCGCCTTTTACGACACCTCGGTAAGAGTGAGGGTGGCCTATTCTACTCTGCCGGGGACCACACGGCCAGTAACCTTACCTATATTTTTTATGTTTTGGAGAGTTTAGTACATGCAGAACAGTTAGAAATGTTAGAACAGTGGCCAATAAAAACTTGAAATTCTTGATTGAGTTTCTTTGGGACGAGTTTCCCCATAACCCTACTTTGTATGATATTGCAATTTATAATAATCGTTAAAATGTAGATATGTTTTTTTTATGTGATAGGTGGCAGACCAGCAGACGGATCACCTGATGGTAAGTGATTGCCGCCCCCTATGGACACCTGCGACACCAGTGGAAGCACAAGCGCACTGCCAACCTAATTTTGTGTTATGGCAAGATTGCTTACACTGCGCTATGCGTGTGCGCAGGGATAGCTTGGCCCACCCCGCTGCGTGTAACGTGTACACCGGAAAAGGTACCTTCAAGAAAAGATATTTAGCCGGCAACGCATGCGTGACGCCTCACGTATCGCAGATGCCGTCTGTTCATTTACTCGCTATAATGAAAAAAAAACTGCAAAAACACGCCGTTGACTATGATTCACCGGCAGAAGTTCATCATCATCTTCATTTCAGCCAATAGACGTCCCCTGTTGGACAAAGGCCGCCCCCAATGTTCTCCACACAGATATGTCCTGTGCCGCCCGCATCGGTCCACCTTGTGGGGGGACATGTCACTGCTGCGACTTTCTGTACGTGGCCTCCACTCGAGGACCTTTCCGCCCCAACGGCCGTCTGTTCTCCTCGCTATGTGCCCTGCCGATTACCACTTGAGGCATGCAATCCTTTTGGCTATGTCTTTAGTTCTCCTGTGGTGTGTGATACTGTGTTCTCATACGATCACGCAAGGAGACTCCGAGCATAGCCCTCTCCATTGTTCTCTGAGTGACTTTGAACCTCTTTAATCGGCACATTGTAAGCGTTCCGGTTCCGAATGCCATCACTGGCAGCGCACACACATTTACTGGCAGAAGTTAGTACATGAATATATATTATTATATGCCCCTAACCAGCACTGAAAATCACGTGATGGGATATCCAAAGAAGCATATTGTATAAATAAAAACTTGTAAACTTGTTCACTAGACTAGTTGTTTGAAAAGAGTAACTACTGAGTTTCTTGCTGATTCTTCTCGGTAGAACTCGACATTCCGAATTACATAATATTTGACATTCATAAATGTTCTGTATGGACTTAAATTGAATAAAGACATTTTTGATTTTGATTTTAGACTTTCCTGAAAGTGTATATTTGGAAAATAGAAGTCTGACCACACCGGCTTCCGCAACTACTGAGTGATTTCATTGTTCTAGTGTTTGCCTCTACTGGACACTCTTTTGTTCGCGAGAATGGACAAAGAAAGATGCGACGAAAACTTATCGATAACAAGAACTGTATCGATAAGTTCAGAGCTAAACAATAACACTCGTACGTAGAGTATTGTTGAAGTAACAAAATGTTTGGTATTTTCGTGGAAAACTTTGGATACTGTCGGGTATTTCACCGTCGTTTACTTATAGTTCCATCATTATTATATTGCATTAGGTATCATTATTTAAAGGTGCAGGTCATTACTAAATTGACCTCACAGAAAACCGGCATGAAGCAGCACTGTGCTGTGTTCCCTGCGTGAGTGAGGGTACCCGGGGAAAGGGGGGTTCAAAAAGATTGGCAGCGCATTTGTAACTCCACTGGTGTCGCGGTTGTCCACGTGCGGCGGCAATTGCCTACTATCAGGTGATCCATCTGCTCGTTTACCACCTAACACATAAAAAAAACCTGTCTCATACACCAATTGGTGTACGTTCCATCCCTCTCTGGACAGAAATTCATGTGATGATGATGATGAACACTATGTTTTTTCAGTGTCTGGGTGTTAAAGACCGTTATTTTTTATCGCTCACATCCCGAAAACCCCATAATAGGTATCGAGAATAAAGTCCATTGAGCATGTTAGATCAACTCTATAATCAAAATAAAAATCAGCTATTCTTTTTTTATATGATAGGTGGCAGACAAGCAGACGTATCACCTGATGGTAAGCGATTGGCTCCGTTCATGGACACCTGCGACACCAGGGTCACAAAGTCATTCTACACTAAATAGAACATCCACCCGGCAATAATGTATGGAAAAGCCGATTTTAATTCCGCTTAGATTGTTGATCTAACATGCTAAATTAACTTTATTCACTATAACTATTATGAACTTTTCATGATGTAAACGATAAAAAACTATAAGTACCGTAGTTTTTTATATACTTTCTATTCAAAATGTCAAATATTAGCAGTAATATATAAGATTAAGATCATAAGTTTGTACTAGATATAAGTTATTTGCAATAAACATTTTATTTTTTATTATTTATTAAACATATGCCTTTCTTGATTCTAATACTCATCATAACACAAGTTAAGACAAGTAGGTACTGGGTTTGGTCATATTATGGTTAGAACAGTGGTCAATAAAGTTCTTGATTGAGTTTCTTTGGGACGAGTTTCCCCATAACCCTACTTTGTATGATATTGCAATTTATAATAATCGTTAAAATGTAGATATGTTTTTTTTATGTGATAGGTGGCAGACCAGCAGACGGATCACCTGTTGGTAAGTGATTGCCGCCCCCTATGGACACCTGCGACACCAGTGTAGCCGGCAGTAGGTACTGGGTTTGGTCATATTATGAGCCTGTGTCTTATCAGTCAATATTGAAATGATAAAAATAATATCTAACTAAAACCACATACCGCAGAGGGTAGAGGATATTATTTTGTCAACTTAAAGGCCCAAAAATTTGATCGAATGTCATCACCCCATCTTAGTCGCAGGGCGACAAATTACTCTTACGTAACCATATTCATAAAATAATTACTTTGTAGGCAACTAGTTGCGAAAAAAGAAAAAAATATCGTCTTTGGCAACTGGTTGAGTAGCAAGAATGTTAGTTCTTCTTCGACAACTGTTTGTGAATCTTAGTTGCCTATGTGGTCGGAGGAAAACATGTATATTAGGTTAAGTATACGTAAATATTTTATATTCTTTTAAAGAACTTAGAGGAGTTCTATCAGAAAATTATAAAATATTTACGCTTTTATAAATATTTTTTAAAGACTCCTCTAATTCAATGCAAATACTACAAATAAATTATTCCTCTAGTGCTCTTGCAAACTGAATTTGGAACGGTTAAGCTAATTTCCTTTTCTAAAAAAAACTTTAAATTGGCCCTAACGAATCATCTCTTTGTGACAGAAACACTCAGTTTCTGTCAACAAAGTAATCAAAATGGCTATCGTAATAAAACCCAGACAAGTTCCCTGGCAGTCCCAATAAAAAGCTAATATCTATTGACATCTAAAACTTGTCACTCTTCTGAACCGAAACAAATGGAAGCGATCATTTACGCTCACTAGCGCTGAGGACTAAGTTTTTCCGATTTACACTCAGTTGCAAAGACGGGCCATTTTTTTAAGTAACACGGTGGTACGGCAATCAGTTCAATGTCAAGAAAAACTTATTGATTTTAATTTTAACTCATTCTGATATAACTATTTTTGCAATACTTAACATTTAAGGCTTGTAGGCACAGTATAACAAGAGCCTTCTTGTACTGCATATTGGTGATGTAACTTATAGGTATATTTACAATATCCAGTGGAAGCTCATGTCGAAACAAGCGCTTACAAATTTCGACAGCTTAGTTCGCGTTAAGTGGTCTAATTGGTAGAACGATTCACCCGGATTGTGAATGGTGTGGGTTCGAGTCCCGCCTGAACACGAGATGATATTTTTAAGTGTGTTATTTATTTAATCATACACTTAAGTACCATATTGAATATTTAATAAAAATAATGAAAAAAAAAACATAACTATTTGATCGTAAAATAGAAAAATAACTACATTCTGTCTATTGCTGGTTAAAATGTCGTAAATGGCCTAAGTCTGTCACTTACTCGTTCGTTATCGTTAAGCGGGTTTCAACTAAAAGATCGTTATGTTTAGGGGTTGTTAATTACCAAAAACGAAATTAACTAACACGTGCTAAATGTTTTCCAACGTAAAAAAAAACCCTGAAAATGTATTCAGGGCGCTAGCTAACATCCATCTAAGCTCGCCAATTCGCTTCCCAAAGAAAATATCTGAAGATACTTGTGGGCGCGAAGCGGCCGTGACCAGAAAACGAAGTCGTCTCCATTATATTATGAAAGCCGCCGATATTGAATTATCTCCAGCAGGATATAAATCTTCGGGTGAGCTGCTATTTGAAAGGCATTTTGTCCTTTTTCGGACGCAAAAAATCCTTTTGTCTGTTTTCAATCAAAAAGAGGGCAGGCGCCGGCAGGGCTGACAATATTGCCCTGGATGCTTTCAAACTCCTACGTAAGACTGTATACATTAGTTTACAGAAATCGAACAAATTATTTGTTTTGTCGAAATGTGGTTCGAGTCCTCAGGGAAGAAGGCACGAGATTTTGTAACATGCAGCGCAAAGGTAGGAAGTCGAAACTCTCTGATGAGACCTTGGGACTAATGAGACAACGACGTGAGCAACCACCGTCCACTTCGTCAGGAAAACGGACTCTAAACCGGGAGATCAGTAAACTTGTGCGACGCGACCTCCGATGCTCCAATACTCTCTCGATTGAAAGAGCTATCGAGCAGAATCGGGGGTCGAAGGTTTTTCGTACAATCTCTCGGAAGAAGCCACCTGACCAAGCTGACCACATCACGTGGAGAAGTTGTTGCTTCAAAGCCGGCGGTCCTTCGAGAAGTGGAAGACTTCTATGGCCGATTATACGCTTCGCATGCATCTCGACCTGATCCCGAAAATGAGGACTCTAGGGCCACATTAACACGCCATTTCACCGAAGACTTGCCAGAAGTCAGCATTGGCGAAATCGAGATTGCTCTTGGACAGCTGAAAAATGGAAAAAGCCCCTGGAGAGGATGGCGTTACAAACAGAGTTGTTGAAAGCTGGAGGATTACCCGTACTGAGGGAACTCCAAAAGCTCTTTAACGATGTCCTCTTCGAAGGGAGAACTCCGGAGGCGTGGAGTAAGAGTGTGGTCGTCTTGTTTTTCAAAAAAGGGGACAAAACCCTTTTGAAGAACTATCGACCCATTTCCCTTTTAAGCCACGTCTATAAGCTGTTCTCAAGAGTGATCACGAACCGTCTTGCGCGGAGACTCGACGAATTCCAACCACCGGAACAGGCTGGGTTTCGGAGCGGATACGGCACCATAGATCACATCCACACAGTGCGGCAGATTATACAGAAGACAGAAGAGTATAATCAGCCCCTGTGTCTAGCATTTGTGGATTATGAGAAAGCCTTTGACTCGGTTGAAATCTGGTCTGTTCTGGAGTCCCTGCAGCGATGCCAAGTCGATTGGCGATATATCCAGGTGATGAGATGCCTCTATGATGCCGCTACTATGTCCGTCCAAGTACAGAATCAGCAAACAAGTCCTATACCATTGCATCGAGGAGTGAGACAAGGGGACGTCATCTCCCCGAAATTGTTCACAAATGCAATGGAGGATATGTTCAAGACGCTGAACTGGAAGAGACGTGGCATCAACATCAATGGCGAATACATCTCTCACCTGCGATTTGCTGACGACATCGTCATAATGGCAGAAACGCTGCGGGACCTACAACAGATGCTGAATGACCTGGCTGACTCTTCTAAATGCATCGGCCTACGGATGAACTTGGACAAAACCAAGGTCATGTTCAATGAACATGTTCTACCGGAACCGATTGCAATTCACGGTGCGTGCCTCGAAGTTGTTCAAAAATACGTATACCTCGGGCAGACTTTGCAATGGGTTAAAACAACCTCGAGGATGAGGTGAACAGAAGGAATCAGTTAGGTTGGGCAGCATTTGGAAAACTACGTCGTGTTTCATACGTCGATACCACTTGCTAAAGACGAAAGTATTCAATACCAGTGGCCTACCGTCTGGACATACGGAGCCGAAACGTGGACACTTACGGACGGTGGCCACAAGTTAAAGGCGCTCAGGCGGTTAGGTAGACCGAGCAATGCTCGGCGTCTCTCTCCGAGCTCGAATCCGAAATGAGGTGATCCGGCAGAGAACCAAAGTTATCGACATTGCTCCACGGAATTAGGCAAGCTTAAGTGGAAGTGGCTGGCATATTAGCCGACGACAGAACCGACAATCATGGGGTTAGTTAAACGAGAGTTCTGGAGTGATGGAGACCGAGTCTGGCAAAACGTATAATAGGGGCGCCCTCTGGCTAGGTGGTGAGGACGATTCATGCGCAGGATGGCTGGCAAGGGCTGGAGGCGAGAAGCCATGGATAGATCACAGTGGCGACACAATTGGAGAGGCCTACGTCGCAGCAGTGGACTGCGATAGGACTGAATGAATGATGATGATTTGTTTTGTTCCCTTTACTTTATGCAGTCTCAGCTATGCTAGATATATACTTTTTCTACACAAAAAAGTTACAGAACCAACATACATAATTCTGTCATAAGAATGTCGGCAATCTTAAATTCTATTAGCGATCAATAGTTATTTACGGTTATAAGTCGGCACTTGTGACATCTCTGGTGTTGTTGATGTCCATGGGCGGCGGTAATCGTTTACCATCAGATGATCCGTCTGCTCGTCTGCCCCCTATCCCATATAAAAAAAAGTTATTTACGGGATTTCTACCATGTACCTAAATCCCGTAAATAACTATTCTAATGTTAGTGACTATGAAAGTTTAAAACTCTTTCATCTAGCTTAGGTTGTCTACCTGTTAGATATAAATATATTTTGGGAAAAGTTGAATTTACAATTAGATTTTTCATCGCTTGTACATAAGTTAAATCATTAATGAACTTACAAGACTCTTCGAAACTACGACTCGTGTCGTCGATACCACAGTGCCTAAAGACGAAAGTCTTCAATCAGTGCGTCCTACCCGTCAATGACATACGGAGCCGAAACGTGGACACTTCGGTAACGGCTGGATCCACAAGTTAAAGGTTCGCTCAGCGGGCTATGGAATGCATGCTCGGCGTCTCTCTTCCGAGATCGAATCGGAAATGAGGTGATCCGCAGAGAACCAAATTATCAACATTGCTCATGAGGATTAGCCAACATTAAGTGGCAGTGTGCTGGCCATATTAGCCGCAGAACCGACAACCGATGGGGTAAACGGTTCTGGAGTGAACCGCCGTCTTGCCAAACTGTAATGTGTGGCGCCCTCTTGGCTAAGGATCTGCGCAGTGGCTGGCAAGAGCTGGATGCGAGAAGCCATGAATAGATGTGGCCACAGTGGCGAACAATTGGAGAGGCCTACGTCCAGCAGTGACTGCGATAGGCTGATGATGAAGACTCTTCTTTATTTCCGAGCATAATAAAAAATATTAAAAAAAGAAAACTTAACAAAAAAAAACGAATAAATGCTTTAAAAACTATTCACAAATACACCGTCGGGCAGGTATTCGCCAAAACAAATAACCTCGCAGATTTCCATGTACAAATGAACTTTAAAAAAACTTTAAACCTTCCCCGGGGTACCTACCTTTGTCCCGTCGCGTAACAACACGGGGTGCTTTGTCGCTACACTGTGTTTGCTGATGGCTTTTTATTTACATTTCTCTTTTTGCGAACAATACCGAGGGATAGAAATGTTTTACGTTTATTTTTAATCATGAATACTTCACATACTACAACCGCCTCGGTGGCAGGAGAGATGAAATGAGAGGAAAATCAAATGGCAAACGCAAACCTAATGAATACGAGTATTTCCATAATATTTGTATCCAATGTACGACATTTTTCTTGAAACTCTAAAGATAATTTGGACTCGTCTTTTTAGTGTCCCAGGCAGGAAAAATTAGAGAACAAGGTAGTATATGTGGGACTCTTAACAACATCTCAGCGCAATCACAGTCAGATACTTCACATTCAGGATTTGGCACTACGTACAACTAAATAGAATCGCATCGGAATCTCGTTTCCCATGTCATGCTCACCTGGTAATACGTTACCGCAACCAGATGTCATAATGCAGCCCCATTCGATGAGGGAAAGTATTTAACCAGTGTTAACTCGTTAACTCCGATTGATTGAAGCCCCACCAGCGCTCAGTTACCTCACAGATACCCTAGGCCTAAAAAGTCTTGAGAGAAGTCTAAAGTGTGATGAGGACGCGTTTGTTTCGACTGTCCCAGGTGTGACAACAGAATCGTAACTTTATTTATCTGTGACACGAAAGATACTTTTTTACGTCACAACTCTTCTCAATGCTTTTGTTGCAACCCTATTTCGAAATGGTATTAGAGACAGCCGCTCAAGATCAAATGGATTCGTCTCAAGAAGAATGTTGTGTGTTACACACAAATAAAATTTGTTTTTATCCAATTCACTTCTATGTTGTACAAGCAGGAGGATTTGAAAAAAAAAGAGTAACTGGCGAGTTTCTTGCCGGATCTTCTCGTCAGAATCAACTTTCCGATTCCGGTCACATTATATTTATTAATTTCTTAGTATATTTTTGTATCGACTTATGTTTAATAACATGTATAATATACATAGATATAATTTATATTTTTCATGTAGGACGATTTGTAAGAGCTGTATATAAGCCTATGCAAATAAAGTACGTTTAATTTTTTTTTTTGAATTTTGAAAATAACTACCAGTATAACTATAACTTGCATTTCAAGTTCAAAAGTTTAGTGTGATGTAGTTTCACAGGATTCCATTGTTCTTTAGAGAAACATATTTGTATAAAAACACACTAAGATGAGACGATGAGATGCTATCTCCTAAACTTAAAAAACCGGCCAAGTGCGAGTCGGGCTCGCGCACAAAGGGTTCCGTAGCAGCAAAGTCCAAAATTACAGTTAAATCAACCTATCTCAAAAACTATAAGAGATACTTTGATCAAACCAAAAATCGTTGAAAGAGTTAATTAGCATGCATCACCTCTATTTTTTTTAGAATTTTATACCCCGTAGTTATAAAAATAGAGGGGGGGGACATACTTTTTACGACTTTGAGAGCTGATATCTCAAAAACCGTTCACTTTAAGAAAAATGTTTTTTAGAAAACTTTATATCATTTTAAAAGACCTTTCCATTGATACCCCACACGGGTATGTACATTCGAAAAAAAAATTTCATCCCTCAGTTACATGTATGGGGGGCCCCACCCCCAATTCTTTTTTTTACTATTTAGTGTCATATTTTTGTAGCGGTTCATACAACACATATTCCCATCAAATTTCATCACTGTAGTACTTATAGTTTCCGAGTAAATCGGCTGTGACAGACGGACAGACGGACAGACGGACAGACGGACATGACGAAACTATAAGGGTTCCGTTTTTGCCATTTTGGCTACGGAACCCTAAAAAGCCGGCAAAACTGCAAGCATACGCTGACGACCTAACTAAACTCGCTGGAATATTTTCATAGCCATGAATTTTTATCACTGAACTATTATCCGGCGAAAACTTCGACTAGTGTTGACAATCAACAGGATGTCGATAGGCAAGACGTATCATAGTATCAATACGTTATGTACGATATGTTTTTTTTTAATGTGATAGGTGGTAGACGAGCAGACGGATCACCTGATGGTAACCGATTGCCGCCGCCCATTGACACGCGCGACATCCAGTGGAGTACTTACTTAAACCCCCATTCCCCCGGATTGGGCCTCCGGTACCCTCACTCACGCAGCGAAACACAGCACAGTGCTGCTTCACGCCGGTTTTCTGTGAGGCCGTGGTATCACTTCCGGTCGAGCCTGCCCATTCATACCGAAGCGTGGCTCTCCCACGGTCAAATAAAACTATATTCCGTACATACATACACATACATAGTTATACTCCTTGAGATATAGGTACCTATTTTTTAAGGGGAACCAAAAAACCGATTGTCTGGAACATTCCAAGGTGGACAGAAAACATTAGTAGCTAGGTAGTGCCTCTCCCTCGAGCTGTCAGATTTTCACATCGACGTAGTACCTATCTATGATTATCATTGTTAAATTCATTTTGTTGTGCGTGTTTTTGTCTTTTTTTCCTAAATAAATAAGTAAATACTTTTATTGTAGATACAATTGATCAAAGTTAAATTTTAAGCAAAGTAACATAAATTAATTACTTAAGTCTTAGTTATTCTAATTTCCAGAGCCAAATCCTTACGAATGTGCGATTGACTTCCAAATTGTGTTTGTATGCCACGGTTGTATGCCACGGTTGTATGCCTATTTGCTCCGTTATTACGTTATGTACAAAGTATAATTATCAATTTAACGATTAAACTTTTTTAAGGTATCGATAGTATAACAACACTAAATGCCACGCCGCTCAACTTTACTGAGATAGCGTAAGTATTTAAGGCGCCTCCGAGGTGCTTTGTTAACTTGCAGCATGTAGAAGCGACTTTATTGTCCTGCACAAGCTAAAAAGTAAACAGGAAGATACCAGTATGTTGGAAACTGGAATCTCATATCAACGTGCAATGCCTGGTATACCGAGTGACCGAGATTATAAATAATACTTCCGTTTGTGTGCAAGAAGTTTAAACTATAGGTAGTGTTGCCTTATACAGGATGTAAAAAGACCCTTAACGAAGCCAGTGTCTACGCACTCAGACCATTAAAACAAGTCTTAGAACAAAAAAATATTGATGGGAAACGAAGTTGTTTTTTTGGTGTCAATTTTAATTTTATAAACGGACAACGCAATGAGCAGCGTACACCGGAGGCGGGTCCCCCGCACACGGGCTGTAAGTTTTGAAGCCATTTTTCCCTAGGAAATACTTAAAATTTTGAACAAGTTTCTTTGGACAAAACTTAGGTAATAATGTTTAAAATTTATTTACATCAAAATCTTGAGATTTTTATTTTGACTTTGACCTTCAATAACTTGGAAAGTATTGAGTTCCCAGGTATGGTCTAGAAGAAAAAAAATGGTCCTGATGATGTACTGAATACGTAGGTTATGGCTTCGTTAAGGCTTTTTTACATACACCCTGTATAGTACCTTAATTGTGACCTATCGCTGCCCGATTAGATAGCATCGAACAGCTCCTATCTAGATTAGATAACATTGATGTGCGTATTTCTATCCCAAGGTCCAGCCTGAAAACCAGCGCTGCAGCTACTGTTTGTGGCGGTTGCAGCATATGCTGAAGCTGAGCCTTGTTGGCCGCAACTTTTTGTCTCTGTACCTTGTTTTCTCTGTTTTGTTCTATGTATAAGTGTGTTGTGATCAATAATTTGTTTCTTATCTTATCTAATCTTATCTGATAGCTGTAGATACTATCCACGCGATAAATCATTTCTAAATATAGATACTGCACACCTGGTTTCGTCCACAGCTCCGAGTCCGGGATACGCTTAAACTAATGCGAATGAAGCCGTCTGACCTTCCCAACCCTTTAACAAAAGAGCCAGACACACTGAATTAGGTTACACGTTTCAAAAACACCGTCGAATCATTAAAAAATACACACATAGATATGACAAAAGAGGCGCATCCTGGGACCTTGGGAGAGCCACGCTTCACGCGGAGTGACACCACGGCCTCACAGAAAACCGGTATGAAGCAGCACTGTGCTGTGTTTATCTGCGTGAGTGAGGGTAGCGAAGGCCCAATTCCTGGGGAAAGGGTTTAAAGGTTGGCAGCGCACGTGACTCCACTGGTGTCGCGGGTGTTCATGGGCGGCGGCAATCACTTACTATCAGGTGATCCATCTGCTCTTCTGTCACCTGTCACATAAAAAAAATAATCATCAGTTTCAACCTAAGACTTCCCGTTACGTTCTTATCTACTGATTTACGAACGCTTTTCATCATCATCATCAGCCTATTTAAGTCCCCACTGCTGGAGCACGGGTCTCCCCCAATGACATGAGGGGTAATTGCCATACTCACCACGCTTGGCAGACGGGTTGGCGAGGGTTTTGATATAAATGCTGAGTTTTCCTTCTCTGGGTGCTGATGATCATGCCAGCAGCTTTACCTTAGTCGCCTTTTACGACACCTCGGTAAGAGTGAGGGTGGCCTATTCTACTCTGCCGCGGACCACACGGCCAACGAACGAACGCTTTTAAGAGACCCTAAAGCAAAAGTATCCTACCAATGCTCACTTATGGAGCTGAGACTTAGGATATTCTCCACAAAATTCAAGGTTACTCAAAGGGCAATTGAGAGGAGGCTGGTAGGAGTAAAACTCAAGGATCGTAGAAGAAATGAGTGGGTCAGAGAGCAGAGCAAAGTAAGCGACGTTGCGAAACGCATCTTGAAGTTGAAGTGGGAGTGGGCTGGTCATGTCGCCCGAAAACATGGGTCATGGTGCAAGGCAGTGGTAGAGTGGAGACCGTGGGGCGAGAAACGCCCAAGAGGAAGACCCCAAATGCGTTGGTGTGACGACATCAAAAGGCTGGCAGGAACAAAGTGGATAGAAACCGCCCAAGATCGACAAAAATGGCATAAACTGAAGGACGCCTACACCTTAGAGTTTGAAAATGGCTAAAGACGAAGAAGAAGAAAGCAAAACACGTAAAACAAAATTGTATAAATTGTACTAATCGCAACACACTTGCACCTCTGTCTACTCGTCTTTATTAACTCGAACGAGTTCCCTTGATAATTGGAACAAAACACACGAGCCCTGAGAAGGTCTATTTGCATATCTCACCCCGGTTGTACAGCTAAACGACCTATAAAATGCTCCGATAAAGCCTAAGGTGAGGCCGTGGGCGATTCCGCGATGCTAATAATACTATTCAGATCTTTGTTTCTGGGAATGATGATAATTTGGTTATTTATAGCACTTTGTAACGATAAGGATAAGGTGCAATTTATATTTATTTTGGTAGATAGGGGAAAATATTGTGCGATAGAAGCTCAGAGGTTGAGAACGCGCCATCCGAAAGGGGGGGTCGTGGTTCGAATCCAGCACCTGTAGATTGTTCAAATGGACTGACCGAATCGACTGACCGGATGGCGCAATTGGTAATGACCCTGCCTCTTACGCCAAAGGTCGGGCGATGAACACTTGTGTTTGTTCAGTGTCTGGGTGTAATATATGTATTTTAGTATATATTTGTGTTCCTCTGTTGTCTGATGTCTGTAACACAAGTGCTTAAGCTACTTAGTACGGAATCAGGTCAACGTATGAGATGTTGTGAGAATTATTATTATAAAATCTATATGCGTATTTCTACCATTAGCTCGGTAGTGTTTGAGAATACCCCAAATTAATTACATAGGAAAAGCTACTTACTTACTTACTAAGCTGGCTCAGCGAAGTGGATCTTGGCCTCCTGACGCGAGAATTCGCCAATCTGTTCTGTTCTCAGCCACCTGTCGCCAATCCGGCCTTTGTAGGTGACTTAGAAAAGCTGTTAGGTATTATTTATAGATCATCAACGTAACCAGTGTCAGTTTCAAAAATTACTAAATAGAAAATGTGTTTAAATTAGATAAACTCAGAATACCCCTTCAGTCGCTTGTGAGACGCTTGAATGGATCCCTCCCCTTCAAATGCTCAGTGTATTGGATATTCTTATACCTATTATAAAGTAAAATCAATATCTTAAAGTGGATTAAAGATTCATTACATTTTAGAAGTGAAAGTATTTTTACGGAGTTATTCTCTAGAGAATTGAATATTTATGTCACTTTATGATAGATTACATTCCAGATAAGAACGCCGTTCGGTTTTGTTTTGTTGTAGGCGTTGTTTTTCCTTTTAAACAGACTTCAGTTATTAGGTATAAAACGCTAGTGGATTTCATCATCATCACCAAGTCCACTGATGAAGAAACGTTCACAACTTTGATCAATCTTCGGCTACTCGCATCTAGTTCTTACAAGTCATCTTGCGCTCCTGTCTAACGGCCGCACTCAGAGACGTCATTTAAGCTAATGTTCATTAACTTTAGTATCGGTAGTCTTTTTTTTTTGTTATGGCGTCTATCGAATTTCGATTTAACTTTGCCAATGTCGAGTGATTAAAGAGACACATGTTCGAAGATGAAATTGTCCGGTGTTTAGAGTTGGATCTCTTTAATTAATTGAGTATTAATTATATATATGAAAAAATCAAAATATACTGGACATGGACACCATCTAGAACAAACAAAACGTACACGTCACATAAACAACACAGTTTTAGTTGGGAGAATCGGTAGTCTTTATGTGTATCAAAATAAGTGTCAATATTTTTTCTTAAGTAGCCAACTAAGTTAATCAACGACTCTGAGTGTGGCAATAAGAGACACTGGCCAAAACTCGACATCCTGCCAGAAAACACAGGGTTTTTCATGTCCAAGACCATTTCCTTCCCATTATTTTATTATTATTAGTATGTATTTACAAAAGAAAAGTATTATATGTATATATTTGTAATTCCGCTGTTGATTCTGATATCCGTAACACATGTGCTTGAGCTACCTATCTCGGAGTCAGTGACAATGTATGTGATGTTGTGAAATATTTATTTATTTTATTTTATTTATTTATTCTTCCATTGAAATGAAGAGATCCACAGAAGAACTGAGGTCACAGCGATAGCCCAAAGGATTGCATGCCCCAAGTTAAAAAAATGCATTTTTTTTTTCGAGAACAGACGGCCGATAAGGCGGAAAGGTCCTCGAGTGAAGGCTGCGTATAGGAAGAAGGTCGCGGTATTTCATTGGATGTATGAAGAATATTGGGAGAAGCCTATTTCCTGTAGTGGGCGTCTATTGGTCTATTGGTTGAAACTATGATAATGATGATTCTTCTATTACGTTTCCTTATTATTTTTTTACTTGTTGATTCTAGGTCAATCGCACAACCGTTCTTACGCCCTCTACAGCGTGGGTGAGGTGGCCCAGCCGGCTGTCCAGCAGTTGGTACAAACTGGTGTCATTGACGACCTGATGCTGCAGGGAGAGGAGGAGCCGAAGGTCTTCGACCAGTTCTCAGCGCCAGCTGTTGGCTCGGGGGTAGGCGAGACTAAGGGCCTGGTGGTGGTCGATGGAGAGCATAGCATGGTAAGTATTTTTTATCAGAAATAAAACACAATTTCTTTAGCCATTTACTTTGGTCACAATGGACAATACGACAAAAAAACATTTTCCGAGATGAAAAAAAAGCCTTCAATAATCACGAACTGAAAAGTGTAAAATAATATTTTATCACTTTATACACTTTAAATAGGAATATTTCATAACAGTACACTCGAGAACAGGTTTTACCGAAGTCGGCGCCTAATCTCTGTTGAATATTTGAATGTTGTATTAAATTACAAGATAGCAATTGGGCGCTATATTCTTATTTGACGTGTATAAAGTGATTAAAATATTATTTTACACTTTTTAGTTCGTGGTTATTGAAGGCGGTTTTTTTTTCGCAGAATTTTTTTTTCAAGCTTTCTAGTGTCTCATTCTTTAGCAAAAAAATGAGACACTAAAAAGACCTTTTTTAAAATTTGAGGGTTCTCATTTTTAGCACACCCCCCCTTCCCTCTTCCACCCCCGCCAAATAACTAACAAAGTAATTGTGAGTACAGTATTGAAAGAGTTATCCTTTAACTCTTTACCGTTAAGGAGTTGACCTTCCATCATCAGCAGAGCCACAAAATTAATACAATCAGTCGTAAAGACTGGTGCAGTTTTGAAAAAAGATACATAAACATTACGTGTCCCTATAAAATTTGAAAGTTCTCCTCAATTTTTCCAGGATCCCATCATCACAACATGATATCCTGATCATGGTACCAATCCGGGATTATCTACTTTCGAAATAAAAAAGAATTATCTAAATCGGTTCATAAATGGCAAAGTAATCGGCGAAAAAACATAAAAAAATATATATACATGTCGAATTGAGAACCCTTTTTTTTAAGTCGGTTAAAAATACTCTTTCTATTAGACTCATAGGAATTTAAGAAAAATTATTTCAGTATATTTAAACAGATATTTATGGAGAAAAAAAATAAATGTAAAAATCCTCCTGTGACGTCATCACTCGGTTTGACAAATTAATAATGCGTTTCCTCACGTTGATTTTTATTAAAAAAGTAAGATCTCTGATCATAAAATGACAAGACAAAATAATGACAGTGACAGTAAGTAACTTAAAGTTACCTAAACATTTTTTATTGGACATATAGCACCGACATCACAATACGTCGAGCCACAGGACTACGTCACTTTCGGCATATACTCGTAAATTAATAATTTGCAAAATAAATATTTTAATAAAACCACTTAATTAATGATAACTAAAAATATGGGTTATCTTTTTTCTCTTTCTTTATTCGAAAAGCGTATAATTTTTTTTGTCGTATTATGCATTGGTTTTGAACCATATGTGTTTGACATTAAAGTGAAAGTTACTTTCTCTTTACGGGATAGGTGACAAGCGAGCAGACGGTTCGCCTTATTAGGCGTCACTATTGTGACGCGATTGTTGCCACCCATGAACACTTAAAAAACACAAGTGGAATCAAAAGTTGGACAACCCGTTTGGATCAGTGGTAGTGAATGCTGCCTCTGGTGCAAGGGTTGCGGATTCGATCCCCGCACAGTACAAACATTTGGGTGCATGAACATGTCTGTTTGTATTGGTCTGGATGTTTTAAAGTATTATAAGTATGTATTTACAAAAGAAAAATATCATATGTATATATTTGTCATTCCGGTTCTGATATCAGTAACACAGGTGCTTGAGCTACTATTTTGGTGTCAGATTAATGTATGTGATGTTGTGAAATATTAAAAAAAAATGTGCTGCCAACTTTTCAGCTCCCCTTTTCTCAGGATTGGGACTCCGCAACCGTCACTCATTCATCGAAACACACCACTGGGCTGCTTTACGCCGGTAATCACTAGGGTCGGTGGAAAAAATTTACAGATTTGTATATTTTAACGAGTGCCAGTCTGTACTTAATACGTCTGGTTTGGTACGTCTGTAACATAATTATATGAATAGATTAATATTTTTTTTATTGTCATTTAATTTTCTTCATTGCAGGTATCACTGATCTCACGCATGATGCCGACTCCTGATTGGTTCATAGGAGTGGACAGTCTCAACCTGTGTATCGGCTCATCTTGGGTGGACCAAATAACATTGGATGTAAGACAACTATTAAAAAATTAAGTTACTAAATAATAAAATAAAAATGTCTTATATTTTATGCCAAATTCAATGCCAGAATGGTTTTCTACCATCAGCAGACGGATCACCTGATGGTAAGCGATTGCCACCGCCCATGGACACCCGTGGCACCAATGAAGTGCGCTGCCAACCCTTAAACCCCCCTTCCCCCGAATCGGGCCTCCGGTACCCTCACTCACGCAGCGAAACACAGCAGAGTGCTGATTTACGCCGGTTTTCTATGAGGCCGTGGTATCACTCCGGTGGAGCCGGCCCATTCATGCCGAAGCATGCCTCTCCCACGGTGATATGATTAATCTGGCCATTGCTTTTCGCAGTTCGCACGCACGTCCTCATCAGCAAACTGGGAAATAAGCGTATGCTTCGGTAGCATAATAGACACAGAAGGTCGGCCTCAAAGAGTTCCTTAACCTTCGCGCTAGGCAGTATGTCGTATCGTGTTTCCCCTGCATACGGTATAGTCAGTCTCCGTCTCTCCGCGAAGCACACCGAGATCACTATACGCGCGCAGGCAGCTCGCATTCATCATCATTTCAGCCAATAGACGTCCACTGCTGGACATAGTCCTGTGCCGCCCGCATCCAATGGATTCCCGCGACCTTCACTAGATCGTCGGTCCACCTTGTGGGGGGCCTGCCACGGCTGCGACTTCCTGTACGTGGCCTCCAATCGAGGACCTTTCCGCCCCAACGGCCGTCGGTTCTCCTCGCTATGTGCCCTGCCCATTGTCACTTGAGACATGCAATCCTTTCGGTGTCTATTTATTTGGTGGTATTAGCCTCCCTTTAACTAAAAATAAAATTAATTGTAATAGCTACATATTCGCTGTGTCGTCCCCGGCACAGTAGAATAGGCCACCCTCACTCTTACCGAGGTGTGGTAAAAGTCGACTAAGGTAAAGCTGCTGGCATGATCATCAGCACCCAGAGAAGGAAAACTCTGCATTTATATCAAAACCCTCGCCAACCCGTCTGCCAAACGTGGTGAGTATGGCAATTACCCCTCTTGTGATTGAGGGAGCCCGTGCCCCAGCAGTCGGGACTTAAATGGGCTGATGATGATGATGAGCCACATATTAAACAACAACCTTATCTTTACAGCTGGAACCTCTCTCTGGTGGGACAACAAAGGAAGTATCTTTTCATGAAGAAAAAAATGACCTTTATTCTACATATGGGCCAGTTACCAAACTTGGAAAAGCTTTCAACGACCACTTTCACTACAAGGCATCTCGGGAACTCCTGACCATTGCTAAAGCAGAGTTCACTAAAGTACGTATAACATAAGCTGACAGCATTGTGACTAAGTTGTGGAGCTGAAGTTAACATCATACACAGGGACGTATTTGGGTCTAGGGGGTGCGGTATCTAAAACTAAAAAGTGTTCCATCATCCTTGAATAGGAATTATCTCCCGCTACAGCAAAAACTTTAAAACAAGTTTCTTTTTTATGTGATAGTTGGCAAACGAGCAGACGGATCACCTGATGACAAGCGATTTCCGCCGCCCATGGACACCCGCGACACCAGAGGAGTCACTAGTGCCAACCATTAAACCCCCCTTTCCCCCAGATTAGGCCTCCAGTACCTTCACTCACGCAGCGAAACACAGCACAGTGCTATTTTTCTGCGAGACAACGCCGGTTTTCTGTGAGGCCGTGGTATCACTCGGGTCCTGCCGGCCCATTCATGCCGAAGCGTGGCTCTCCCCCGGTAAAAAGTCTCAGTCCAGAACAGATATGGATGGGATACAGCTTATCGCAAAGTAGAGTAAAATGAGTTTTGCTACTTTTTGAAATATAAACTCTCAATGTGATTCTACGAAATAGCCTAATTTTGTAATGACTCTTCCTATACGCCAAAGGTCGGGAACTCAATTGCGACTTTACGGAGAACCTCACATACCCAGTGTGGGTACGATGTACATGTATAAATTCCCCTATATACGGTACGATCCATTGATAAGGATCAGAAGGCTTTAGACCGTTCGATCGACACGACGAGCTGATATGATATGTAGTGGATATTTTTTATAGCAATTTTATGCAATGTATTGTTACGTAAATAACACACTAAGGTATATTTACAATATGCAATGGAAATATTATTATTTGATATTTCCACTGGATATTGTAAATATACCTGCAATATTGATGAGACTATCGACAGCTCATGTCGAATCAAGCACTTACAATTTTTCGGCTTAGTAACGCGTTCAGTGGTCTAATTGGTAGAACATTCGCCCGGATTTTGGAAGATGTGGGTTCTAGTACCGCCTGAACACGAGATGAAATTTTTAAGTCTGTTATGATATATGTTCATCGAAAACAGTGTTGGAGATGGCAACAAATAAAAAGTAATTATCTTTACCTGTGTCTTAAGGAAGAATCGACAGTTGGCTGTTTAAGATCACTGATTTGATTTTTTCTCACTCTAACGTAAGTAATATGTAAAAAACAAAAAAACCAACCCAAAATTAGAAATTAGAACATGACTGTCATCTTTTTTTTGTAATGGCTGCTATTGCGTTTGCTTATGGACTGTCATGGATTGGTCGTAACGATCGTTTTATTATTCAAAAACAGTGATATTGACATATATTTATACTTACAGCCTGACCATTTTTTTAAATATTTTTTTTTAACATGGCTCTACCCGAAGATAATTTGCCAATGTCAAGTAACTTATTAAGAATAAGTAGGTAATCAACAGTCAGTCACAGTCACTCAATAAAACGCCGGTGTTTTTACGTTTTATCGACCTACGGATTCAGTGGATATCACTCTAAAAGCAATCGTGGGTTTTAAGACTATAGGTCAGACCGACCAAGATCAGAAGGCACTTCAGTGACAGTGACAGGGGGGCTTCAATATGGCAATAAAGTTACCAGGAATATAAAATATTTTAAGTTGGTTATAGTTGGTAGGTTACATTTGAGAAACTTATTTTCATTGTTATAAAATTATGGTATTAAAGACAGTTGCTCTATATAATATGTTTTACATAAAACGGAACATCTTCTCTTCATTAACGTATGAATCAGATGAATTTTTCAGCATATTTGCTTTCTAAAAATTATCAGAATGAGCTAAATGATCCGATGAGCCATCATCATCATTATTTCATCCAATAGACAGCCACTGCTGGACATACAGTTATTTATTATCACCACCACCTGCCACCTATCACATAAAAAAAAAAACAAAATATACATATGTTGACTTTCTAAAATTTATCAACGATTTATAAATATTAAATAAAAAATGTTTCGTTTAAATAGTAGGTCCTCTAAGTGTATTGGAAGGAAAGTTTGACATATTCGGGGATATTTTTAATCTGTTTGTCATTAGTTCCCTCCCACTTTTGCCGAGTGCAAAAATGTCGTGATCGAATGGGTGACTTGCAACACGGACCGGTGTGGGATCCCCCTTGAGTTCATAAAGGGCACAGCTCCTGGTTACCTAGCTACGTCACTGATCATAAAGAGATAGTACAACTCACCTACACAGACATGACACATTTGGTTAGTTGGAAATGTGTTCAACAGTAACTTTGTTCTCGCAAACTTATGTGCATTATGTCTACCTGTTCATAAGAACATGAACTAAATGAAGTGGCAAACTTGTTAGCACCTACTTGTTTATCAAGAGAATTCTATCTTGTAGGTTAACTTTTGAAACTTAAATTATGGATTAATTGATTGTAATATTCGTATGACATTCATTTATTAATTCTCTCAGTAAAGCTAATAATATGACCACATTTTGGCGTCCAAACAAAAAAGATAAACTATAAATGATAACCGCTGTCAGATTTCACTTGTTACTGTCACTTTGACAACTCATATCACCGTTATTTTCAAGTCATTCGTCTTGTTCTGTTTGTTGCGTTAATGCGTCTCGATGTCTTTAAAACAATTTAGCTTCGTTTTTGATAGTAAAAAACAGTCGACGACACAACTAATGCGCGACGCGATTTTGAAATTGTCAAAAGTGACAGACGTCTTAAACAAATGTCATTCCCGCCATTTTGGTTTTTACTGTTAAGTATTGCTATATTTTTTGTGATCTTTTTATTTGTACCAGAAAACGAAGTAATTTTCAAGGAATTGGACGGTTACAAAGTATTTAAGGTATATTTGTCTTTTTTACCAACTGTACAAGGTCCTCGCCCAGGGGCCATACAATCTGGGACAACATCTCTGGGCTAGACACATCTATGTACAATGACACGTACTAGGTACGTACACCATACAGCGTCATTGAGTTATTTTAATGGCCAAAGCCCTGTTTAGTACACCTACCTACCTATTTTTAGGGTTCCGTAGCCAAAATGGCAAAAACGGAACCCTTATAGTTTCGTCATGTCCGTCTGTCCGTCTGTCCGTCTGTCCGTCTGTCACAGCCGATTTACTCGGAAACTATAAGTACTACAGTGATGAAATTTGATGGGAATATGTGTTGTATGAACCGCTACAAAAATATGACACTAAATAGTAAAAAAAAGAATTGGGGGTGGGGCCCCCCATACATGTAACTGAGGGATGAAATTTTTTTTTCGATGTACATACCCGTGTGGGGTATCAATGGAAAGGTCTTTTAAAATGATATAAAGTTTTCTAAAAAACATTTTTCTTAAAGTGAACGGTTTTTGAGATATCAGCTCTCAAAGTCGTAAAAAGTATGTCCCCCCCCTCTATTTTTATAACTACGGGGTATAAAATTCTAAAAAAAATTGAGGTGATGCATGCTAATTAACTCTTTCAACGATTTTTGGTTTGATCAAAGTATCTCTTATAGTTTTTGAGATAGGTTGATTTAACTGTAATTTTGGACTTTGCTGCTACGGAACCCTTTGTGCGCGAGCCCGACTCGCACTTGGCCGGTTTTTAATTAGTGTCTGAACAACCGGATTTTGTATTGTGAAACCTCTATTCAAATTTTGGTTTTGTTATTCTCATTGTATGAAACAAAATTCTGAAGAAACATGGGTAAAACTTTTATTTGTCTTTATTTTAATCTTCCGTACTACATAACTTAGGTACTTATACTTTCTCTCTCTATCTATCAAGTCAACGGACTAACCACTTTATAAGAAATTTAGTGCAATTACACTGTCGCAAATTCGCAAGTGCCTTCGCAAAAGTGAATCAAAACCACCTGCCATGCGCTCTGGTTTTCAGAATATTAATTTATATAGAGTTAAACTACATATGTATGATCGTAGTTTGTGGATACAGAATAGTTTCAATATGAAATAATTGTATAGAGACAACGAACCATGACGACAATACGATTATGTTCAGGGCTCTTATGCCGTCACGGTTTACTAGGCTTAAATGGGCTGATTAAATTATCTTCATGTTTAGTTACTGCCACATCACATGAGTAAATAATAATACACAGAGATAAACGTAAGGTACGGAACAATGTTCACCGATATCTTTGTCACCTTGTCACATGTAGCTGAGGAGGTAGTGGTGAAGCACTACCTACACTCTAAGGTTTTTGGTTGAGATTAGAGTTACCCTAACCGAAACCCGTAGGGGTCAATTAGTCGCGGAATAGATCTCAGTGCTATCAGGTAGACCTGGCAAAAACGTATCTTTCGAAAGATTGGAACATTTGCATCTGGATGAGTGCAGAGATGGGGGAACAGTGAAACGCTTCATTTGGAACATCGACTCTCAGATAGATCCGTGATTCATTCCGCTCATTTGGATCTTGCGGCTCACTTGGGTCTTTCAGCTCATTCCGCTCATCGGATCATTTCATTCATTCAGATCATTCGGCTCACTCGGATCATTCAGCTCATTCGGCTCATCGGATCATTCAGCTCATTCTGATCATTCGGTTCACTCGGACTCGAGATCCATATCAGTCGAATGATACATTCGGAGCGAACATTAGAGATTCCGAACAGTATCATTTGGCTGAGTCGGATCAATGAGTCGTTTCAGTAAAGAGTTACACACGTCTACTATCAGGTCAGATACTCCACAGTTGAAACTGGACCATGGCGTTTCACGTTCGACACGTCCTACACACCTAGCCTACACCATTGTAACAAGTGGCTGAAACGCAAGCCTTCCAAAGGGTCTTCGATGTGGCACGCCAAATACAATAATTACAATTGGATATTTTTTTACTTTTTTAAGTTCTTACCTTAGATTCATGTTTTGTCTACATTTCTGCTTATACTGTGCGAAGTTGTTTACCACACACGAATCAGTGACTAACTACGTGGAAAGAAGTAATATCTGGGCACCCGCGCTAAAGTCAATAACGTACTAGTTAAAATGTACCTTATGTACAGGACGATTATCGCTACTTTGCCGTAACACAGTCTTATACTTATTAATAGTACGGAAGGTAAAGGATAATGCCTCTGTACCTACCAACATTTTGTTTTTATATACATTGTTTTGGTTTGGCCAAATTTAAGCTTACTAGTGTAATATACTAAAAGTTATTGAACAATTTTCGGAGTGTACAGAATATGTAGTATAATTATGCACAATAAAATTATTAGTATTTGTATAATCCCAAACGCTAAGTTCTAAACGACCAATGCCTAAACACATCCAGAAGGCTCACCCCAAGCACAACTCTCGTTGATATACAAAGACCGCCCCTTTACCGTATGTTGAGCGAACCACTCTCCAGTAAAAAATAGCTTTCGTAGTCCGAAAGTTTTTTTTTTATGATATAGGTGGCAGACGAGCAGACGGATCACCTGATGGTAAGCGATTACCGCCGCCCATGGACGCCTGCAACACCAGTCGTGTCACAAGTGCGCTGCTTACCTTTTAACCCCCCTTCCCCTGGATTGGGCCTCCGGTACCCTCACTCACTCACGCAGCGAAACACAGCGCATGCACTGCTTCACGCCGGTTTTCTGTGAGGACGTGGTATTACTCCGGTCGAGCCGGCCCATTCATGCCGAAGCGTGGCTCTCCCACTGTTTACGATATACCGTGATCACCTTGCACTTCTTTGACTGGCCGCCGGTGACTCCGTACCTCACCCTTGTACTGCTAGAAATGTACCTATTGCGGAGCTCTGTGCAATACTCACTCTTTAGGTTGACCACAAATGAACGACCGTAAGGGTAAACATGAAGCCCAAAATTGGTTTAGTTATGAAATACTAGAGCCTAAATTACGAAACTTTAGTCAACATACGATGCTCATATCTTTGCTGAGTCCTAACTCGGTTTCGGGTTATCAATATAGGTACATGCCAATTCACATTGCTATGTGCCTAATTAAAACAGAAATCCCAGTAATAATCAAAGGATTCACCTACGTTATTTTAATAACTTGATCAAAATGAGCGCCTGTGAATAATAATAATAATAATTCTCACAACATCTCATACGTTAACCTGATTCCGTACTAAGTAGCTTAAGCACTTGTGTTACAGATATCAGACAACAGAGGAACACAAATATATACTTAAAATAATATATATATATATTACACCCAGACACCGAACAAACACCAAGTGTTCATCGCACGAATGTTTGTCCAGGGTGGGGATCGAACCCACGACCTTTGGCGTAAGAGGCAGGGTAGCTAAGCTACCAATTGCGCCATCCGGTCAGTAGAATGAGACTAGAGGTGTTAATACGTCTTAATATGTAGAGACAATCTTTGAATTACTACTAACTTGAAAATCAGTATCAGTGATGTCACTTTAACTAAAACCGTCTTTAATAGACGCTTCTGCAACTGGGTGATATCATGATGATACTTAACTTGTCCTAGCTTTGCTATTAAAATCTGGCTAAAAGAAAAACAAAATTAAAAATTACTCAGTTTCATTCTCATTCTAAAACAAAACCTTCAAAAAAATTACTGTCAAACGCTACCGCATCATGAATGAATGAGTTTCTGAAGTCTTACAAACAGAAAACTTCTATGATTTCAGAAAGAAGTTTACTCATCCGAAGAGATCAACAAACTGATCCGAAGTGACGTCATTACCAGGCTGAAACAAAAAGACCAAGAAAAAGAAAAAAAGACAGCAACCTCTAGAAGATTCGACTATGAATCAGAAGAAGATGTAGAAGATTCGGGCACATTCAGTGATGCGACGACTAAGAACTACGTGGAACATCTGAAGGAGTTGGAAGAGGAACCATTCGGCACTCCGGCACCTAATCTGCCCGAAAATAATGTGGTTATCGTCACGAAAGCACCTTCTTTTAGGTAAGTTAAGAATACCACCATACAAAATAAGATCACACGTCCCAATTGATTATTTCAATTGGGATCATCCATTTAAACTTTGGGCCGATTTTTAGGGTTCCGTACCTCAAAAGGAAAAAACGGAACCCTTATAGGATCACTTTGTTGTCCGTCTGTCTGTCAAGACCCTTTATCTCAAGAACGCGTGGACGTAATTGTCCCTTTAAGCTGTGAAAATATCAAACTTCTAAGCCAAGCCAATCAAAAGATACAGCCGATTTTGTCGATATTTTCAACAAATTTTCGACACTCGCAAATGAACCAAAACCTACAGGGTACTTATCGTAAACTCAGAATCTTGAAATTTGGCATGAAGCATTGTCATATAATGCAAATATAGGAAAAATTGCAAAAAACCCTTTTTTTTAGTCATATAATATAATAAAAATATTTTAATAAAATGAAACTTACTACCTTATTTCTCACGAACGAATAAAGGTATCAAATTGAATTTATACCAAATACCTAAGTCTACTGTCTCTTTAAGCTGTGAAAAAATCAAACTTTTAAGTTAACGCGATCAAAAGATACAGCTGTTTATACCGACACCTTAGACGAATTTCCGTCACACGCTAGGGAATCAAAACCTACAGGGTACTTCCCGTGAACTCAGAATCTTGAAATTCCGTTTGTACGGCAGAACCCTCGGTGTGCGAGTCAGAATCGCACTTGGCCGGTTTTTTGATCTGTAGTTACCATTTGTTAATAGTTAACTGTCCAACCAATAGTCAGTGTGACAGCATAAAAGTAACGTAATTCCTTGCATTATAACTATTGGTTAAGCTACGTATTGATCCAAAAACATATTTTAGCGATATTTTACCATTAGTTACTTTTTTAAACCAACCATTAGTTCTGTTTAACAACGGATCAAAAAATTGTGAATGAATGAATGATAACTTTATTTGGCATAACACAAAACAAGGAAACTTAATTAGAAACATAACCTAGACATTAGTAATAAACGAAATGTAGGACAAATGTAGTATGTGCCAAATAGGCGGCAGTTTAGCAATAGTCGGTGCTGATCCAAGAGACCAAACCCGACGCTGGTTTTCAGCGACTACCTTAACATTTAATAGTGCCACCGATTTAAAACAAAGTTACTTTACATCCTTTGGATGATATGATATCTACCACCACAGAAATATATGAAAAATATACATTTGAGAACCGAATGAACACATACGAGTATCTTAAAAAAAATAACGAGATCATTAAATTAAAAGCACCTATTTACCCCTATACTTTAAATCTCATTTTGTCAAGAACTCATAAAAAGGCATAATAAAAACATTTTTATTTGCATCTTATGTTAATGCTAATGGAAAAGTAATAGCGAGTGTTGTGCGAAAGTGTCTATAAATCTTAATGTACCCGAGTGCAGGCGGGGTCTGCATCTAAGCAATTTATTAAGACGTGACTTCTGCTTTTAGTACTATTTTAAGCGCAAAGTTTTTTGAGGTGATGCTTTACTCACCTACTAGTAGGTAGGTTGGTAGGCGAGCACTTAATGCCCCAGGCACAAGGAATTATGTACGTCTTAAGAGCTTGCATTTGTAGCTTCCTGAATTCATGAGTTCATGCAAACTTCTATACATAATTTAGCACTGTGCGATTATATTAATTAAGAAAGTACGAATACGTGTAAACAAAGAACATTAACTAATATCAGCCTCAATATCAATGAGATTAACTAAACTGAATAAATATTGAATAAATAATTAAATATTTCACATCACATATATTAAACTGACCCCGAAATATCACGTTACGGATATAAAGTTATTATTACGGGGATTATGTAGCGTGACATTTATTATTTTGACGACCCGATTGGAACAGTGGTGGTGAAGGCTGCCTCTGATACAAGGGTTGCGGGTTCGATGCCCGCACAGTACAAACATTTGTGTGCATGAACATGTTTGTTTATATTGGTCTGGGTGTTTGCTATGTATTATAAGTATGTATTTAAAAAAGAGAAGTATTATATGTATATATTTGTAATCCCACTGTTGATTCTGATATCTGTAACACAGGTGTTTGAGCTACCTATCTCGGAGTCTGATCAATGTATGTGATGTTGTGAAATATTTATTATTTATTTATTTTGCTTTGACGTTTGGGCTACAGTACAATAGCCATGGTCTAAGGCGGAGTGATGATCCCCGTTTTAATTAATAAATAGTTAGGTATAATGCGACGCGAAAGTCTAAATAACTATCTATGAAGTTGCAGTTGTTAAGTATAAATTATGTGGCGATTGGACTGTATAGGTTAGGTTAGGTCTAGGTAAGGAATGTCAATAAACTACTGATAATGGCAAAAACTATATATGTTCCTTGAACAGGTGGGGGTCTCAGCAAAGACATTTATACAATCATAAAACAAAACAATGATATATCAACTATATATATCAATTTCATTTGTTAAACTACTTTGCACTGCCTTCCCTTATTATTACGAATACGATATTTCTTTCCTCTACCCAAAGGTTGTCTGGAAGAAATCGCTACAAGCGATAAGACCGCCTTATTGTACTGTCTGTTGCTGTTGTATCATGCTTGTATTTTATTTTTGTGCAATAAAGAATATCTATCTATCTATCTATCAACAGCAAAAAAGCACAAAACATAAACAATATAAAAGAGGCTGATCCAGCCGTCGATCCTCAACAAATAATGTTATAAGCTTGATTTCAAATAAGTTACAATAAATAATATCACTAAAAAAGGTTCGTGGATTTTATCTATTAGGCTATTTCTTGTTATAGAAACTACCTTATTATTCCAGGTCTCCTAAAGAAGATGAAACTGGTGACGAATGGATGGCCATGGATGATGCTGTGCTAGCAGTGGCCCGGGGCCGAAAGTTGGGCCTCAACAAACATTTGCCGAGACACTTCAGATCCAGACTTCATCACGCCGTCAACCATCGGCCGCGGCGGAATTGAGATAGTCAAATTGGTTTTATGACCACTATGACTGAAGTTTAAATATGACATAAATTAGTGTAGGAGTAGGTACTCATACAACATCTTACCCCTTAAGTCTTGGGCACTATCAAACCTTTCGTAATCAAAATATAAGACAAAATAATTTGTTAAGTAGGCTACTACTAATATTTGTAAAATTATGTTGTGTTTGTAGAGTTGAAATTAAACAATTGTTTCATATTATTATTTCTCTAAATACCCATAAGTTGGAAGTAACTTTTTAAAATATCAATTGAATTAAATGGACTGTTTATAAAACACGTGGTAACGCTCCCACAGCACTAAAGACAAGCCTGTGACGTAAGTAGCATGTATATAAAATAACACGAGTCGCATAATATGCCTGATAGCTAAAAATCAAAAGTCCTATCCTAACATCCACTATGCTTTTTTTTTGGTAACGGAGAGAGAATGCCGCCGGCTCAAAAGGAGCCGACGTCGGCGCCGTTGGTCGCCGCCGCCTTATGCACACCCGGCCGCTTAGAGTCGGCCGGGTAGTGTAGTGCTCTCCCCTGGGGTGCTCCGAGGGACGTATCCACTGAACTCTCTGCGACAGTTTCCATGCTTCGCCCGGAAGAAAGATCTGCTTATTCCCAATCTACAAATAAGACGAGCCAAGCTCAAGCGTAAGGGCATAAGCTAGACTAGTGTTGTAAAAGGACTAAGTCTTTTAGTCCTAATTTTGGGCCTCTGAGTTCTTTTTAAGACTCAATTCAAAAATGAATTAATTTAAGCGGACATCTCTTAGTCTTCATAAAATAGACTCCAGTCTTGCCAAAGAGAACTAGAGACTGAGTATTTTAAATGAGCTCACTCTGTACAAAAAGAACTCAAGACTAAGCGCTTTAATTAAAAACTTAGCTTTCTTAAAAATAACTAGCGACAGAGTATTTTAAAAAACTCAGTCTTACGAAAAGAACTCGCGATTAAGTCCTTTTGAGTTTGCGCATTAGCGCTTTATAAATGGAAGACAAAAACTTTTGCTTTTTAGTCACGCCATTGTCAAGGTACGTTTTCAAAATACATATTTTACAGTCTTGGCCCGTGGTAGGTCTACTTAGTACACCTAGGTGAACCAGGGATAGATTGATCTACTATCACTTACTAGGAATAAAAATAATAAACCAAAACAAAACGAACGAATTCAGATTTTTTATAAAATTTTATTGTATGAAAATGACTCAAAGAACTCAAAGCACTTCATGACACGAGTCTTTTTTAAATGGACTTCCGTCTGGCTGTTTAATTCATGACTCATAAGACTTGAAAGAACTCAAAAGACTCAAAGAGCTCAAGGGACTGAAAAAACTCGAAAGGACTTAGAATTAATCTCACGACTCAAGAAGGACTAAAAGAACTGAAAATACTCAAAAGAACTCAAGACTCTGGACTCAGAAGACTAATTTGTCGTGAGTTCTGCAAAAAGAACTCATAGCCGCAAAATAAAGACTAAAAGACTCAGTTCTTTTATAACACTAAGCTAGACTACCTTTTCTCGAAACGTTTCCCCGTTTTAAGATTTTCCTCTTTGCTCCAATTAATTTACCAAGATGGCCACTACCCAACTACAGATCTAACTTGTTTACAGGTCTACGTATGAATAATTTAATTTAATCCTACGAAGTTGTGAAAAAGCTCGTTTTAGTGTGCGTCGTAAAATAAGCCAAGTTTATAGGGGTCCGGTCTATAAAACCCCATCTCTGGTGAGACCACGATTTAATATTTAAGTACTTTCTGACCAATGAATTATTTTTCGATTTATTTATTTGAACGAAGTGGCATTTGTGGGTAGGTAGGTACTTACATTATGCAGGTGGGTACATTATTACTTTATGACACACTAGTGGTCCGCCCTCACTTCGTTTTGGATTAGTTCCACTTTATGCCAATAGATGGCGGTAGATATCGATTACATCCCGCAAACGTTTCGTGTTTTCGGATTACCTATAAGCGTTGCCGCTGTCTGTTGGATTTACATACCTGTTTATAAATAGTATAGAAGTTAGATAGACAATCTTAACATTAAAAAGTACTCTGTGAACTTAAGAACTAAGTTTTACTAACCTTGCTGCGTGGGGAAACCTACGCGTTTACAATAGTTTCTCAAAGTTCAAACATGTTTTGTTGTAGGTATCAAAATAACCGAAGTCATTAGGTACAAGCTTAGACAATTTGTCTAAAAAAAGCAGAGGCGGAAATTAGATAAGGTCAGTAATGTTCTTGTATGGAAGATCCCGGGATTTGTAATAGAACTAATTTTGGTCATATGTCTTCGTTAAAAAAAAGACTGCAGATACTCAATTTTGGCATATTACTTTGGAAAATCCGAAAATGTGCCTGATACCCAAGGATCAGACAATGTTTAGAATTATTAAATAAAAAGTAACTTTTGAATTCAATGCTCAATAAAATAAATGTTAGTACCTACCAAAGTAACTTTACCTAATATTTGAATTGTTTTAATTATTTTTTTGTTTTATTCTTAAGTTTAATAACGCACTTCAAAAAAGGAATCAAGTGTTCGGTAGGATTTGACCCGACATCTTCCTCGATCTGCCTGGATTGTGCCTGATTCTGACCTATGTAAATAATAGGTTTTTTTTCTAGAGTAAGTATAGAATAAGGCTATAATACTATGGTTAGTAGTACGTACAGGCAGTAACACATCAGGTTACTAAAATCTGTCAAAATTCCCCAATTGATATTGAACCGAACGTGTTTGACATTAAGGTGAGAATCGGCTGAAGTTTTTTTTCAGTTTTCTTTTCTTTGATCTGTACCTATGTACCTACAAGCCCCCCTTCCCGTCATATAATGGCATATGCAGTACAGTAGTACTGCGTATGCCATGATATGGATATGGATATGGAATACATAATATGGGATTGGTATGAGGATAATAAACCATTGTATAAAAAGTTGGCGATTAAAAAGAGTAACTGGCGAGTTTCTTGCCGGATCTTCTCGACCAGAAACAACTTTCCGAGCCGGTGGTAGAATCGCGTTTACTATGTTTATTTACTTTTTTTTTGTGTATTTTATGTATCAACATATATTTGTATTAACATGTAAATTATTACATGAGTACTTATAAATAGTCTTAAATCATTCATGTATGACGATTTGTAAGTGCTGTGTACAAGCCTATGCAAATAAAGAATTATTTGATTTGATTTGTCACAAAATAGAAATAAATTATTGGGGCGAAAAGATAACGGTTAGTTTCGTGTCAGCGATCAGCGTATTTCTCGTAGCTTGGTAGTTTTTCTTACGATTCTCAGTATTTCTTCTACCCTGTGTTTTTACTACCGTGTGCTCTAGAGAGGAATAGAGACTGCAGAGATAGGTAAGGTAAATAAATAAAATAAACAAATATTTTACATCACATACATTGATCTGACTCCGAGATAGGTAGCTCAAGCACCTGTGTTAAGAATATCAGAATCAACATATATGTACATATTATAATACTTTTCTGTAAATACATATTTATAATACATAGAAAACACCCAGACCAATACAAACAGACATGTTCATGCACACAAATGTTTGTAGGTACTGTGCGGGGATCGAACCCGCAACCCTTGGACCAAAGGCAGCGTTCAATACCACTGTCCCAAATGGGTCGTCAAAAATAATATACTTTTTTACATACAACATCTAATATTTTGACCTAATTCGATTACTTATTATCTTAAGAACATGTTGTAATGGTCTCCCCACCCCTACTCGACTAGACCTGCTCGCCTGCTCGCCTCGTACTCTTTCCTAACTCCTTAGTCTATACTCTAACTCGCTACTCCCTACGCGAAAAGTTGCCTGCAGTCGCGTGTAGAATCGAAGGGATGGAGGTCTACCACTACGGCTCAAATACTGTATCTATAATAATTATGAATTACTATCTAATGCCTACATCAAACCCTAGTATTATAAGCCTGCCGCAAGGAAAACTTAACCCGAGTTTTCCATATAAAAATTGTGATCGTCTAGAATTAAAATTTCGTTTTTGTTAATTACCTTTCTACTCGTTACTTTAGGCCGTATTTTGTTGAAATAGAAATAAAAGCTGAGATATTAATACCAAATGAGAATTTTACGCAGCCCGTTCTAACAAGAATATCATATGACAGTCAGTGCTTTAAACTAACTTTTATTGCTTAGTGGAATAGTTTTAAACAAATAAGAAGTTTGTCCGACCACGGCCACTCAAGTCTAGTCTTGTCATAAGTCAAGATTTAAATAATAACTGAACCCCCAGTTATAGATATAGCGCAAATAATTTACAAAGAGCTCTTTGTTATCCCCTGTTTTGATTTGTACGTACAATTTGTTATCTCAATGAGATATTGTTTTATAAATTATCTTATATCCATGGATTAAAATGGAGTTGAGTGAACTCAACTTAGTACCCTGGCACTGTTTTGTGTTTTTCCCTTTTGTAATATTTCGTCGACGAACTAGGTGCGGAATGAAATTCGGCACTCTTGCGCTCTTGATAAGTTTATGTATATGATACTGTGTTTGTCGACCCGAGTCGTAGTACTTGACAAAGTCCAACAGCTCTGATATACCTAAGCGACGGGCTCCAGCCTACTAAAAAAATGGAAGTCCTCCAAGTCAATTAAATTAATAAAATGCTGGCGCATATCATTAATTCAATGTAACTCTTGCAAAAGCCTCTAAACTTATTTCCTAGAATATTTAAATGTATTTGATAATAGCTCCACCACTGCGAAGTTATTGTTAGATAAATACCGCTGCCGCGATATCCCTCTACTAATAACAACGACCCTTTGCCTCTGCTTCTCTAGAATCGGTCTAGATCCACGTTGTGGGTATGAAATGCCTGCTCAATATAATTGTATGTACCAATATTAATCGAGCAGTAATATACTTCAATTGAGAGCACTCGGTCGTTTCCTTTACCTCCAATTCCTCACCGTACATGGCGACCCTGTAACAGGAGTCCGCCCCGCGGATCGCGCGCGGATTACGAATTCCTTCCCTAATACGGACGCGCTCGGCTCATTACAATGGATTTGTGTAACAATAAATTTGCTATCGGACTTTGGACAGTACGTTTTTTTCGTGGCAGAAATTAAGAAAAGTTAGTAAGAAAATGTGCCAGTCGACGCAAAATAAGGAGGAAGTCTTTCTGAACCAAAATGCTGTGGGATCGAATGGTGCCAAACTCGACGATATTGGTTGGCACATGGGAGCTACTTCGATAACTACAATCCTGATAGCCCTGATGCTCGGGCTGATTTTACTGTATTTAATGTACACAATATACAGGAAATGTCATACGCGCTGGATACAGCAAGAAGTGTTTCAAGCGGCTTTTCGAGGATTGCGGCTACCGTCTGTTAGAGGACGACCAATTGGGTTCTACGACTATCCACCGCCGATGATGGCCAGGCAGAGTGAGCAGCCGGGTAGTAGTGCTAAGTGAATTACGTAAAAGTGAAGTGCGTAAATAAAAGTTAGTACTAGATATATCTACGTGATGTGAGGAAGTAAAGTGCTATAATTGATATAACCGTATAGTAAGTAAGAAAATAAAGGACATTAAGAACTTAATATGATATATAGAGTAGGTAGGTTCCATTATTTCATTTAATATGGTAAGAAGTAAATATAATGAGTTTAGAGCATCTTGAGGAAATATTAAGTAATTTAAAATATATCAAAGACTATTTAACGAAATTAGGTCCATCTAGAAGGGCAAAACAAGACCTTGAAGATAAACTTACTCATGCACATGAATTGTACGAAGACTTTTTAACTATTTCGGATAGTTTAAGTGCTCAAATTGCGGATAAGTCTATAAAGTTGGAGGAGCTTCAGGTAATTCACACTTTATATGATAAAATTAAATCTTATTATTTGAGAATAAAGGAGCTCTGTACGCAAACTAAGGTTTTGGATACTGGAAACACAAATATTGTAACCATGGAGTTCGATTTAAAAACAGCAATTTCTTTACTTCCGGTGATGACAGGTGATGAAATCGTCACTAAACAATTAATTAGCAATATTGAAATGTACGAAGCAATGTTAAATAGTCAAGGAAAGACTTCGTTAATTAATTTTGTCTTAAAGTCAAGGCTTTCGGAAAATGCAAAATTGCGTATGCGTCAATCTTATTCAACAGTTACAGATTTGTTGCGGGAAATGAGATCAACTCTCCTAACCAAAAAATCTGACACGGCAATACAGCGCCAGCTACAGACTGTAAGGCAAGGACCACGAAGTATACAGGATTTCGGTAAGAACATTGAATCTATGTTGGTCGACTTAACTATTTCGCAAGCTGATGGCGATTCTAGTAAATTTGAGGTTCTTAAAACAATAAATGAACGTAACGCCATCGCCCGTTTTGCTGACGGCCTGCGAAATAGTCGAACAAGCACGATTGTAGCGGCACGGAATTACACGACGCTCAAGGACGCGATCCGGGGAGCAATAGACACGGAGTTATCTTCTTCGTATCCTGAAGGAGAGCTCATGCATTACGGACGAGGACGAGGTAGGTCCAGTTCTTACAGAGGTTCATATTCCCGTGGGCCACAGTTTTCTAACTATTTTCGAAGGCCTAGCCCTCGTATACCAAGTCAGGACCGACGCACGTCGCCTAATTTTAGTTCAGGTTCGGCGTCTAATTTTCCACGTAGTACGGGATATAACACGGGTAGAACGTATTACCGTAGTTCTCGCGGTAATCATCATCAGTTTAGGAACAGATCACAGATTCGCGGATCGAGCCATCAAGTGAATTTGGCTCAACCGTCGACATCTGAAAATTCGGATAATATCGAATCCTTATCTCAGTTTTTTCGTTCACAATAAGAGTAATGAAATTTATGATAACATCAATTCTGTAGCGATTAGCGTATTAGGTATTCCGGAGCATTGGTTACTCGATACCGGCGCGACACTCTCCGCTATTAAGTACGAGTATTTGGTCACACAAAACATTCCTTACCATAACGAGCGTGTTTGTATTCGAGGAATCGGAGGTGACATCTATTCTGAGGGATATGTTTATCTAAATTTACAGATTGAAGATACACAAATAAATCATAAATTTTTCGTTTTCAAATACTTACCATGTCGAACGAATGGGATATTAGGTCAAGATTTTTTAACTAAATTTAATTGTATCATTAATTTTGAATTAAATACTTTAACAATAAATACAGAGATTAGGCAATTTATTTTAGAATTGGAAATGGGTAGCACAGGATATAATTACTTGACTTTACCTCCACGTAGCGAGTCTATTCACTATATCGGTACTAATTTGGATCAGGATATCGTGATATTTCCAAAACAATTAGGAAACGGAATTTTTTTGGCTAGTGTTTTAGTAACGCCTAAAGAAGGAAAAATACGTATTAAAATTTTAAATACTAAGGACGAAGAGGTGAAATTAAGTTTTTTTACGCCTGAATTTGATCTTTTAAGTAATTATTCTATTTGTAATTTTGAACATGATCCGATAAATGCCCAAAGAGTCAAAAAATTGTTTAAAATATTGAAGCTAGATCATTTGAACGCAGAAGAGAGGATTTCGGTTGAAAAAATATGTGCGAAATACTCGGACGTATTTTATTTAGATGGGGATAAATTAGGAGTGACAAATGTTTATAAACAGTCTATTCGTCTGAAGGAAAATGCAACACCAGTGTATATTAAGCCTTATAGATTACCTAAGTCACAAAAATCAGAAATAAAGAGGCAGGTAGAACAAATGCTGAAAGACGATATAATAGAAGAATCACAGAGTGAATGGTCTAGCCCCCTTCTTCTTGTACCAAAAAAAGGTGATAATTTGGGTGAGAAGAAGTGGCGTGTAGTGATAGATTATAGACGCTTGAATGAGAGAATACAAGATGACAAGTTTCCTTTGCCAAATATAAATGATATTTTGGACGCCTTATCTGGTTCTATTTACTTCAGTCATCTAGATATGTCACAAGGATTTTATCAACTTGAACTTGACCCTGAAAGTAGAAAATATACTGCATTCACGACTGATAGGCAATATCACTTAAAACGCTTACCAATGGGGTTAAAAATAAGTCCTAATGCTTTTAGTCGTGTAATGACCGTAGCAATGTCTGGGTTAAACTATGATAAATGCCTTATTTATTTGGATGATTTAGTGTGTTTCGGAAGAAATTTGACTCAGCATAATAAAAATCTATTAGATATCTTTGAACGACTACGTAAAATTAATATTAAATTGAACCCCCACAAATGCCAATTTTTAAAAAAAGAACTACTATATTTAGGTCACATAGTTTCAGGCCAAGGCATCAGCCCCGACCCAGCTAAAACCAATGTAATTCAAAATTACCCGAGACCAAGTAACAAAGATGAACTAAAACGATTTGTGGCATTCGCAAACTATTATAGGAAGTTTATCCCACATTTCGCTGAAATAACGATTCCACTTAATAAATTACAGCGCAAAGGAACCTTGTTTGAATGGACCAGTGAATGTGAATACGCATTTGAAAAACTGAAAAAATGTTTGATTACCCCTCCTATTCTACAATATCCCGATTTTTCGGATGACAACGAATTTATTTTACATACTGACGCTTCTGGTGTAGCAATCGGTTGTATGCTTTGTAATAAAAATGACTTACCCATAGCTTATGCGAGCCGATCATTAAATAAAGCTGAGATTAACTATCCAACCATAGAAAAAGAGTTGTTATCCATAGTATGGTCAGTACGATATTTCCGACCGTACCTCTTTGGCAAAAAATTCGTAATCAAAACCGACCATAGGCCGTTAGTTTATTTATTCAATATTAATAGTCCAAGCAGTCGATTGCTAAAATTTCGGCTTAACTTAGAAGAGTATGACTATCGCATAGAGTATGTGAAAGGAGCGACTAATGTGGCTGCAGACGCATTGTCGCGCATTGTTATAACATCTGATGAATTAAAAGAGATGAATAGGCATGTGATGAATGTGATGACTAGACGAATGAAAAGATTTCATAGTAATCAAGATGAGGACAATACTTTGGTAAATAACGTTTCTACCGATTGCCGGACTGATCACCCGAAAATCGTTGAAATGCTTAAAAAACCAAATTCAGGTGTTGAACTAGTACTAGGAAGATTTCCTTGCACTAAATTGGACCAAACATGTGTAAAACACGATAAATTGATGTACGTGCCATCAAAATCTATTATTTATGTCGACACTAACCCTCGATCATGTTTCGCGCGAGGCGCATTCGTGAGAAGTTTAGAGTCGCTTTGTAAAAATGTAAACATTGAAGAGGTTTACATAATAAAAACTGAGAAAAATCAGTTTATGATTAAATGGTTAACCAGTGAAATAAAAAATAATTCTAAGTGGTCCGGGCCACGTATATGTATAATTAAAGGAGTTACTCGAGTAGATGACCTTGACGATAGAAGAGTCATAATCAATGATTTTCACATTTTACCTACGAGTGGACACGCAGGGTGTCCGACGTATGTTAAATAATATACGACGATATTACTTTTGGCCAAACATGAATGAAGATGTACGAAAGTTTGTGAAGAGATGTGATGACTGTCAGAAACAGAAACACTCTTTGCCAACTAAGCAACCAATGGAAATAACGACGACATCAAAAAGCGCTTTCGATAAGGTATATTTAGATATCGTAGGACCATTAGATAAGGATTATAATAACTTTACTTATATTCTGACCCTACAGTGCGAGCTCAGCAAATATGTAGAGGCATACCCCTTACAAAACAAAGATAGTGGTAGCGTAGCTAGGGCATTCGTCGAAAATTTTATTCTTCGTTACGGAATTCCAAAAGAGATAGGTAGTGACAGAGGTACCGAATTTATTTCTGCTACTATGACGGAAGTCTGTAAATTACTTAATATTAAGCAGATTTCTTCAACTGCTTACCACCATGAGTCATTAGGCGCTATAGAAAACACACACAAATCTCTGAATTCATTTCTTAGAATACAAACCAGCAATAATCCTCGTCATTGGAGTCATTGGTTACAATATTGGTGTTTTTCGTACAATACTACTGTACATAGCGAAACAAAATATAGCCCATTTGAACTTGTTTTTGGAAAGACGTGTAATTTGCCAAGTAATTTAAGAACTAACATTGTAGATCCATTGTATAACACTGAAAACTATCCATTAGAATTAAAATATCGGTTGCAAAAATCTCAAAAAGATGCCAGAGAAAATTTAATTAAAGGAAAAGAACTAAGAAAATGTAAATTTGATAGTTATATTAACCCTATTAGCTATAAGAAAGATGACTTGTTACTTTTGAAAAATGAAACAGGTAATAAATTAACCACTCCAGTGTATTCAGGCCCTTATAAAGTTTTAGAAGACCTTTCCCCTAATGTTAAAATTTTAAAAAATAATAAGATTGAAATTGTACACAAAAACCGTACCAAATTATATAATGTACAATAAATGTTATTAAATTTGAATAGAGTTCCTACCTACCTACTAATTAAATGTTTTCTAAATAATGTAATTTTATATTTAGCATGATGAAATGCATTCTGTCAACTAATGTTGTTATGTACTATAACGTATAACATGTGTACTGTTTTTAACTATAGATGTAATAAAAAAAATCACTGTAATTGATTTTTTTTTCTGTTTGATAAGGGCATGTGGTGTATGAAATGCCTGCTCAATATAATTGTATGTACCAATATTAATCGAGCAGTAATATACTTCAATTGAGAGCACTCGGTCGTTTCCTTTACCTCCAATTCCTCACCGTACAACGTACACAGCTATTATCTCGTAACACACAAATCTTAACACTGGCAACTAATTCCAAATGAATTAGGCCTAAACTTTATCACAAATAAAACGCGCTTTTATAAACTTTTACACAATAACTATCACTTCGCTTCAGTACACGAATAATCACTAATTTGCCTTAACGCAATGTTTTACGCGACCTAAGTGTGTGTGTACCTATAGCTGCTAAGCCCTAGTGTTCTGTACCTGGTCTCAAAGTTTCCACCACGAATCTTTGAGGTGTGTGTGAATGTGGCAAAATTAACCTACTTCTAACGCCCTAGCTGGCGAGAAACCGGGCCTACAGGTTAGGAAGGTTTCTCACAATAGGACATGTAAGGAAAGGAAGGTATTTGGTCGCCCCCGAAAGAGGAATTCCACAAAGCTTTTGCTGAGAGTCTGGCGGGAAAACCAGAACCCTATTCTAGGTCCACTTCGACGGTCCCAAAGCTCCGTGAAACTCGTTTCGGCGCTGCGGTACTTGTTAGCTATTCTGTTCAACCACTATTCCTCCTTGGCTTAGAAAGACTAGGTAATTCTGAAACCAATTAGCAACCGCAGTATCCCAGACTAGCTTAGAGCCCAGTACAAAACTCTATTAGGCCCGAATGCCTTTAAGCTCGGTATGCGAACCGATATCTCACAATTAACCACAAAGAATCTTACAAAGATCAAAAATCACTCAGACACTGAACTTGTCCTATAACACAAGTCGAAGAACAATGTCTCTCGTGAGCATGACCGTGCAGCAAGACGCCTTGTGACCAACTGTCCCTCTTTGTCCCTCGGAACTCCATTATATAATTACGCAATGTGCATTTTTACGCTAAGGTGCCAAAAAAAACCCCACGCCTCGCAAGGGCCGACGCTTTGCTTATCGCTTTGCACGTGTTCAAATCGTTTCACACAAAAGAATAGAAAAGGACAGACTTCTCCCAAACTTTAAACTTTTTACAGTTCCTTTGCCAAGCAAAATTGACCAATATCTAAACGTTATAACTCCTTCGTATTTATTTAGGAACTGAGTATATACCTAGATGTGAATAAGCTGTGAAGCCTTTGTCTTTCTTGCGAGATACGATTCGTACACTCAACTTATCATTTAAACGCATGGCAACTTATTCTACAATTATATCTAATTGCATTCGCAGTTTATAAGCGTCTTAATTAAGTACTCTTAATAGGAGGATCGACCATTAGTCTTTTGACCAGACCTTGTTCCGTACTACATGGATATATCTTTAGAGCTGATTTATTGTTTTAAACTTCCACAATAATTGATTAATAAATATTTAAAAGGTTGAGCTATCTTCATTACACGAGATCGCTCTAGATGGTTTACCTTGTAAACAAACATCCATTTTTTTCTGTCAATCGCTTTCTAATTCTGCGAAGACCCTGCTCTTTTGTCTTTTAAGTTGCACACGTGCAAGGCCACTTACGGTTCCTTGTGCCTTATGCAAGTTTTAAAGCATTTTTAGTTTTTTTCTACAATTCAATATTTTGTTTTGCGTGTTGATTTTTAGAATTATGTCTTTTAATAAAATATAAGGGGCTTATTGATATGTTTACTGGTGGTTTGCACCACCACAATGTGTTATGAATATCAGACAAACACAGGAATAACAAATATAAATATACTTAAATACATAAATAATTATTACACTCAAACACTGAACAAAGACAAGATTTCTCCTTACGAATCTTATGTCCGAATGTTGTGACCGAAGTATTCGAGGATTCTGCAAAGGCAGATGACAGTCGCGAGACTTTTAATTCTCGAATTAAAGAGGCGTTTGGTCCTAATGACGCGACGTCCAAGGGACACGCAGAATCTTCCTCCAGCACCAAGGCGTCTATGCGCTTGCGGTCTGCAGCTTTCAGCGTCCATGTCTGCACCAGTCTTGTTTTTGTACTTAGGGAGATGTCACGTTCCCTCCAGACTTTTGAAAGTTGAGACATGGCGCTCATAACCAAGCCTATCATTCTACGCACTTCCTCTCGAGTAAGCCATCGCTGCTGATGCTGGTACCCAGGTAGATAAAATTGTTAACTGTCTCTAGGTATAATGCGCCAGTGAGTTCCAACTTCCCAGATTATATTTAAAATATCAACCCAATTTCAGAAACCCAATTTTAATATTCATCATCAAAGGTTAGCAGCCGAACAAATCAATAAGAAACTAATATTTCACGTTACATTTGGCCGCGGAGCCGTCACAAAGAATTTGTTATTGTGACCTGGGGCAGGATTCCGATTTGCACGGTTCATGTACCCTAATCCCCGATGATATCTCGATATCTCAGAATCGATACGCTCTCGAAATATCGAGTGCTCGGATCTCATCAATTTACCTTTTTATTTGTGTTGTAGTGGACGATTTTCGTTCACTGCAATGGCTGTAGTCGATTAAGAAAAGCCATAAAAATTGTGATTTAGCTTTAATATATTTTTTTGGAATCAGTAATGCTAAATACGGGGTGTATCTGTGAAAATTTACATCCCTATAACCACGTGTTCATCGGGAGCAGTGGCATACATTAGGGGAGACCTATGTCCAGCAGTGGACAAGTGTGGGTTGCTGATGATGATGATGAGCCACGTGTTGTATCAACCATTCTGAACAACATTTGTTCTATGACTTTTGGAAATTCGCATAAAAAAATTTCAACTTCTCATACAAAGTCGGTCACGTGACTTGGTCATTTTGTATGGAAATTCGAAAAAAAATTTGACTAATTTTGAAAAGTCGTAGAACAAATGCTGTCCGGAATGGTTGGTAGAACACGTGGGTTAAAGGGATGTAAATGTCCACAGATACACCCTGTATTTCTATTGAACTACCTATTCTGGAAAATTGGCGCCGCGTAGAGATAGCTCAGTGGATAAGTATCATACGGGTTCGCGATTCGAATCCGAGCGTGAACCTCCGGATTTTTCAAATCTATGTGCGGTGCGTATTTCTACCATTAGCTCGGTGGTGAGGGAAATTATCGTGAGGAAACCTGCATATGTCGGATAGTTTCTGATATGTGCATCCCTGACTCAGCTGTCCTCCTTGTTAAAGGGTTGCGAAGATCAGACGGCAGTCGCATCCCCAAATCCTGAATTATGGTCTAATTCAGGGCTTCTACCCCGGGCTTCAAAGAGGCCCGGGATCAGTTTTAGACGCAACCGGGAATTATACTCTAAGATGAGGTCGTCCTCACCTACCTACACAGTGTGTAGGTAGACTGTGATCAGTTCCATTGACTCATATAATGTTTATTTCCTCCTGACCGCCCCGGTGGCGCAGTGCGTAGTAACTCGCACTTAAAACCGAAGGCTGCTCAAGAAGTCCCAAGTTCTATACGTGGATCGGGCCAAAAATTTGTGCTTAAGTATTTCATACAAAATTCTTACTATAGCCCGGAGTCAGGAAGTTGGCGATCTTGTACCCCCGTGTCTCAGAAAGCACGTTAAGCCGTTGGTCCTACACCAGATTCCTCTCCGGTCGTGTCATACTGGTGTCCCGTCGGATAATGAAGGTACGTATTAGAGCCGTAGCCGAAATAGGTTTTATTATTACAATTTCCTTCTAAATTCCTGGAAGAAACAAAGAAGATCCATTACCAACATCGAATACAAACCAGCGAACACTTAAACCTAATACAAAATCTTGGGGCACCGCACCTTGGGTTTCAATTTTCCAATACATTAGACCGCGAAACCGTGTTGTCGATGGAGAGTCAACTATCGATGGATAGCGAAGACCGAATCAGCAGAATCTACAGTAACTATATTTATATTTATCAATAGTGTATGATAACTACTACTACTCTTCTGTATGGTAATAACTAATTGGATAGTACAGTTTGCTGCATGAATACTCAGTAACTTGTCTGAAAATAGCTACCTATCTAAGCTCTACTTTTTTAGAGTAGATTTGCTAAGTAGCTATGCTACGAAACTATATGACTGTTTCCACCAGTACTAAGCTAAATAGTTGAGCAAGAAAGACGCGCAATGTAGATGTGCAACCGTGAGCCAGCTGTGCGAGGAAGATGCAATGCAACCGTAGCACGCAACCGTAGTACGTATCTGTAGCACGCATCCCTAGCCCGCATCCGTAGCACGCATCCGTAGCACGCATCCGTAGCACGCATCCGTAGCCCGCGTCCGTAGAACGGATCCGTAGCACGCATCCATAGCACGGTCCGTAGCACGCATCCGTAGCACGCATCCGTAGCATGCATCCGTAGCACGCATCCGTAGCACTCATCCAGGGCATGCAACTTTTCATACAATAGTCATGCTTAGTTGAACCAATTTCCACCCTGTGCTATGTTTGGGCGCTGTTGCAAGCGCTATGGTCACGGTGCTGTAACAGTTACATCGGTATAGTAAAACCATCGGAAACTAAAAAAATTGCTAAATGGTAGCAATACCGTATAAAGCTATTCTAATGTTAGTGACCATGAAGGTTTAAAACAATCTATCGATAAATTGCTCTGTACGACTTTGACCGCGTAATGGCTTAGGTACGAGTATTGCATCAAAGCGTGAAAGGTTTCCAATTCGATTATTTGTCGGGTCAATCAGAGAAAAGAGTTTTTCAAAACTGTCTCGGGCCGTGTGCTGGGAAAGAACATCAATCGATACATTCAACGTTCCCCAACACTATAATGTTTTCTATCGATAGTTTTTCAACCTAGGTACCGAGCAGTGTTCGTGATTGATTCTCGATCCGTGTCGGAATCTCCTGTGATTGATCCCTGCGACCATTCGATGGTACCAGGAGTTTGTTGGTCAGGGTGGAGTAAGGTTGGAATGGGTGATAGGTGATAAGTTGTCACGTTATGTTTCAATTTTTTCTTGTCACACATAGTGGATGCTTCTTATATCAGGTGTACCGATGAATATTTACACCATTTTAACCTCCTCTTCTACTAACCATTCTGAACAAAATTATTTTGTTTTATGACTTTTGAAAATATAAACTGTATGGGGTTTGTACGGGTGAATGAAAAAAATCGACGGATTTCCAAAAAAAATCGAGAATAATGTTGTTAAGAATGGATGATTACGGATGTAGCGGTACACCCTATAGATTCCTCCTACTCATCCAATCATCATCATCATCGTTTCAGCCAACGTCCACAGCTGACATAGGCCTCCCCAAATGTTCTCCACACAGATCGGTCCTGTACCTCTCGCATCCAATGGATTCCCGCAACCTTCACCAGATCATCGATCACCCGTGGCCTCCACTCGAGGACCTCTCCGCCCCAACGGCCGTCTGTTATCCTCGCTATGTGCCCTGCCACTTGAGATATGCAACATATGCTAATGAAAGAATAAAATTAACAAAATATTAAAATAAAGAAGTTGTTGGTAACATATAAGTCCCATTTAAGTAAATAAATATCAACATCGTCATCATCATTAATTCAGCCAAAAGACGTCCAGTACTGGACATAGGCCTCCCCCAATGTTCTCCACACAGATCGGTCCTGTGCCATCCGATGGATTCCCGCGATCTTCACCAGATCGTTGGTCCACCTTGTGGGGGCCTACCACGGCTGCGACTTCCTGTACGTGGCCTCCACTCAAGGACTTTTCCGCCCCAACGGCCGTCTGTTCTTGTCGCTATGTGCCCTGCCCATTGCCACTTGAGGCATGCAATCCTTTGGGCTATGTCTGTGACCTTAGTTCTCCTGCGGATCTCATCATTTCTGATACGATCACGCAGGAAGACTCCGAGCATAGCCCTCTCCATTGCTCTCTGGGTGACTTTGAGCCTCCTTAATCGGCTCATTGTAAGCGGCGACGTTTCGGTTCCGTATGTCATCACTCGCAACACACACTCATTGAAGACTTTTGTCTTAAGACACTGCGGTAGATTGGGCCGAAAATATGTTGCGTAGCTTCCCGAACGAGCTGCCCAGCCGAGTTGGATTCGTCGACGATCCTCTTTCTGGAAGTAAATAAATATGCCGCGGACAAATTCACATCGACAACTTATACCTATTCACATTCACTGCACTTTGAGAAGGTACTACAAGCTGGTATAACAGTCACATAAAATGATCTTTGTATTTACGTTTTCATTGAAACCACCGTCCAATACCTTGTGAAGTACGTGAATTACCGACACCACAGCCGCGGCGAAATCTATAATCGCTTTATATGAAACACTGGCGTGTAATCACACAAACCATTTGCCCCGCTTAAACCCATTAATTACTGCAGCCAGCAGATAATCGGTGCATTCTCGCGTCGCCTCGTAAATAACAATTATACGCACCACGAACCGTACGGTACGCGCCGAGAGTTCAAAGATTGTACACCGCGAGCACATAATAGCTAGATATAGAACTGCCTACATTTGGTGCTAAGGTACACATTTTATACATACACACGTACAGTGAGGAGATAAAGACAGACTACAGGGGCAGAGCCAGGCTTCGGCATTAATACGCGGGTCGCCTGAAGTGATATCCTGCATTAACTAAAAAGGGTGTGAAGCAACGTCTGTGTTTTGTTTTTCGCCGAACGAGTGAGTATACCGGAGGGTGAATCCGGAAAGGGGGGCTAATAATAATAATAATAATCGTTTATTTCAGGTAATAAAAAAAATTACAGACCCCATATGATACATTATGATGTGTATGATGTTTTACCTTAACATTAGATACATTCAATTCCATAATACTCTTAATTTGTGTCAAATTCAATTCCAAGATATATATCAGTACAATCAATCAGCCAATCATTAGAAATTGGCAGCATTATAATTGGCAGCATACCTGTGACTCCAATGGTGTTGCTCGCCCTACTGGCTCCACTCCATATGGTGTCCATGGACAGCGGCAATCGCTTATCTACCATCAGATGATCCGTGTGCTAGTCTGCCAACTATTACAAAAAAAGACTACAGAAGTTTGGGAGAGACATGATACGTTTTACTGCCTAGCGCGTAGGCCAACAAACTCTTCGATATCAATGTCAGTTAGAGCGATTACATGTCTATTTATTTTATTCCTTGACATTTGTGTACCGACCTATCATTACCGCGTGCGTGTATATGTCACCGGAAAATACCAAGATATATCAATTTACTAGGAAGTTTGTAAACTTTCGTAGGATTCTAAACGGGAGATAAATTGTATTATTTTATCTATTTGTATTATTTTGTCTACACGGGAAATTTATAAGCAAACGCATATCTTTTCGTAAAATTTTATATGGTTCGACCAATCACTGAAACTCTTTTAAATATACGACTGTTTGAAAAACGTAAGATAACACACTGCTCTCCGATTGGTCAATGTTCATAGTGGAAATGCCAATCTGATCACGCGTAGTATTTGGATATTGCTTACTTATTATTTCACGAGTGAGTTAAGTAAGTTTATCAATGTACGAAAATGTGGACGTAAAATAATACAATTTATCTCCCGATTAGAATCCTACGAAAGTTTATAAACTTCGTAGTAAATTGATAAACTTACGGATTTTGTTATTTTCCGGTGACATATATTATATGACAGTGCAATGAACGTGGCACACCAAAGTGACACGACACGACCACAGATTTAATAAGACACGACCGAAGACTGACTGACCGGATGGCGCAATTGGAAGTGACCCTGCATCTTACGACAAAGGTCGTGGGTTCGATCCCCTAATTTATGTATTTAAGTATATATTTGTGTTCCTCTGTTGTTTGATATCTGTAACACAAGTGCTTAAGCTACTTAGTACGGAATCAGGTCAACGTATGAGATGTTGTGAGAATTATTAAAAAAAAAAAAAGAAGAGGGAGCTTACAGAGGCACGGGACGGGGAGCTTCAAGACCGCCAACTTCCAGACTTCGAGCTATAATATGCGAGATGTGCAGGTTTCCTTTACCATTAAAAGGCTGACCTTTTAGGTCTGAACCTATGGACAAACATTTACGAGTATTGGTGTTGATACCTAGTGTTTTATACAATAGGAAGATAGACACAGAGTGATTAGCAGATCTAAATTAATCACATTTTAATCGAACATTGCACTTAAATCCTTAAGCCCGTTCACAATCATTTATAACAATAGAATTGGTCCATTTCATTGTATCGTAAAGCTTTATTAATCCACTTTCATGTTTTAAGCCTATCTGTCAATAGGAGGTGGCCAATATCAAGCTGGACTTCGGAACTTCTCGCATGCGCCATTCCATACAAATACTACGTTTTTTTAATGTGATCGGTGGCAAACGTGCAGACGTATCACCTGTTGGTAAGCGATTGCCGTCGCCCATAGACACCTGCGACATCAGTTGGTACAAAACAGTTTCTCTAAATGGGTATCTATACTTTTGCAAAACCTACAAACTTGTATGTTAACTATTAGATATGCAAGAGCGTAGTCACCTGACACAGGCATTCTTTTGCATACAAGGTGACTACTACCACTTTTTGTAAAATACCATTTTTAATGAAATAAAAAAAAAGTGGACTTACAAGTGCGCTGCCAACCTTTAAACCCCCCTTTTTCCCGGGTTGGGCCTCCAGTACCCTCACTCACACAGCGAATTGGTTGCTTGTGCAGTCGCCTAATATGATAGGTGGCATACAAGCAGACAGATCTGATGGTAAGCGATTTCGAACACACGCAATACCAGTGGGGTCATAAGTTTTTAATTATTTAAAACATACCTTAAAAACTATCATTACAGGTTTTAACCTAATTTAATAGCCTGTTCCGTTACAACACAAGTCAATGTTACTACATACATTTACATTAAATTATTAATTAATAACATCACTAATTGATAACATTTTTCATTTAACATTATTCATTTTTATGTAGGTACTCGTTTAGTCGAATCGACTTCGTCATTTTTAACTAATCTACAAAACACAGTGTAAATAAGACGACTTTTATGAATTCACTCAATGCACAAGTAAATAAATCAAGTTTATGGACTTGATTAATAGTTCGAATCGCCCGGGTCATAGGGGATTTGCCCAATAGGTTGGTCCTGGCGGCGGGCACCGCGTGTGTGTTGACAATCTTATTCTTTTCTTCCAGAATTTGGACCTGTGTGGTACACACGCTTACTCATCGAAACAAAACGCTGGCGCTGCTTCACGCCAGTTTTCCGTGAGGCCGTGGTATCACTCCGGTCGAGCCGGCAGACTCATGCCGAAGCGTGGCCCTTATACGGTAAAATTAATACACGGTACTTTTGAGTTATTTGGAGTTGGGAACTTAAGCTGTTAGAGCCGCGGTCTCAAACTTGCGGTTTGGATGCTTTGGTAAGATTCCTACATGATTGTGGTCCCTAACGCCCAAAATATTCCACACTAAATTAGGTCAGAATCAGGCAGGAGACTATAAGCAGATTTGTAAGATATTTTATAACCACCCACAAAATATGTTTTTCAGAGATTTATTCAGTGACATCATCTATGCTCGCTTTCAAATTTTGTTAGAGGTTTCAGAATAAACCTCTTTTACATAATTCCCAGATCTCAAACGTAGAAACGTCTCTTATTAAGCATCGGCAGTATACGAATATCAATTTGGCGACGCCTCCAAAACCCAAACCCATATCACGGTGCTAAAATATAAATGTGTGCCGGCAAATAAAAAGGCGCCGAGTCACCAGCCCAAAAGGTTAGCAGCCATGTTGAAGTTATGACGGGTCCAAGTACCTATGCATTGCCTTATGACTAACGCAACGCGTGGTTTGGATATCTGGGATCGACTTTTTATGCACAGACAGCCACACATAGACTTAGGATGCCGCATTCTGACACACGACTGAGTTGCTACGTCACAATTCTGTCAAATTTCCTCAATCGATAAAAAGCACTATTACGGTTAAGAAGTAGCACCGCCAAAAATGCTACTGATTGTAGTAATCAAATGAAATTTAAGCTGTAGGTACTTTTTTCATATTTTACAACATCACATACATTGATCTGACTCCGAGATAGGTAGCTCAAGCACCTGCGTTACGGATATTAGAACAAACAGAGGAATCACAAAATACTTTTTCTTTTGTAAAAACATACTTAAAATACATAGAAGAAATTAAGACAAAAATTAAATATTGATAAGGCATTGAATATAAAAAGATATTTTTATGGCTATAATATAGTAGTGTTGTGCGTCAATTCTGCACATGCCATGCATGTCACAATCATCTCTCGCAAGCACAGACTAATAACTTGCAACATTAAAAAAATAACTGGCCAATTTTTTGTTTAACTTGCCAGAGATTAAATTTGTGACATGAAAATCTCAATTCAAAAGATTTGAACGGGTTAGATAATGACAAAATATGAATGGATCTTAGAAATGGATGCACCTTTGGAAGTACAAACTTGACATGACAATTTGCTTGAATTTATTTTGGAACAGGGTTCTGTGGGTAGAATTGTAACCCAACATGCTGGCTGATAAAATTCAAAGGCCAGACTAACCAACTGTAACCCTTATGTTCTGAGTAAAATTCTGTGCAGTTACTAACTACTAGTCCACTCAGCGACCCAAACAGAGTCTTGGCTTCCGAAACAAGAGATCGCGAGTTCGTCGATCCTGCACTACTTCTAGTCAGTTATTGACCTGGAGCTTACGCAGATCAGTCTCTACACATATTTATATGTGGCGGCCTGTTGGTATATTTTATACACCTACCGGTACGAATCTTGGCCATAGTATAATTTTCATACAAACATGCTCTCTTTACAGGTTCACAGAGCAAAAAACATTGTTTTCTATGTACCAATTTTAACGTTTATTTAATGTTTGAATGCACAACTTTCAATTAATTAATTCAATCAACTCATGAAACCACTGGATTTCTACAAAATCAGAAAAATAATGATTTTTTTTACATACCATGTGACGTTGTATCAACGCGAAAATAAAATCGTTCTTCCTTGATTATGAAGAAATTGAGTGGTTTCAAGAGTCGATTGAATTAATTACTTATTGAAAGTTGAGCATTCAAACATTAAATAAACGTTAAAATTGCTACAGTGAAAACAATGCTTTTTGCTCTGTGAACCTGTGAAGAGAGCATATTTGTATGAAAATTACTGTATGGCCAAGATTTCGTGCTGGTAGGTGTATGAGGGGTCCCTGGTTATGTAGATCAGGCTGTCTGAAACAAATGTTCAGAACAAATCTCATTTAAGTATGAATACAGTTTCGATCGATTATCTAAGATTCTACGTCGCCTAAACTAAAACTAGGCAGTTAAGCCATTGTCACATAAAGTGCATTATTACTTAAACTTGAGGTATCTTGAAGATTCGTCCAGCCAGAATTAATGAGCCCTAGCCCTATCCCTGGTTACACTGTGGTAGAAGCTAACTTGCCACCACATGTAAACACCCTTATAGGGTATGGCTTCATGCTTTGGTCTCTGTAGTCGGTCCCTCATCACTGGGGATCGTGGTCTTAAAAACTCATCAACCAAACAAACTTTCTCCATCGATTCTTATTGTAAGTAGCCTTCACCATGTCGTAGAACTTTGGTTAGGATGTAGCTCATTTTATTTGGTCAAACCATCGTGTTGGTGACCGGTCTCGTGATATTTTGCCTTCAGTGTTGCCAACGATGACCAGTTTTTCAAAGCTATCGTTCCCTCTTCGCATTATGTGGCCGAAATAAGAAAGTATGCGTTGCAGATATACGCTCGAGTCGGGTTCACTCTAAAATCAAATCCCAAACGTCATTCCCAATAAAAGGGTGTTACAGTAGGTGCTTTTGGCCCCAGATGTAGTTTAGCCCTTAAATTAGGCTGCCTCTTTCGCGGAGAGTCGCGTTAGTATGTACTCCGCAATGAGACACTCAATTGATGTTTCCGATTGAGTGAGCTGAGGAACTACATTGAGCTGTTTTTTTATTATATGGAACGCCTTCACTTTGTTACGGGACATTAGTTCCTTATACCAATAGTTGGCGCTAGGTGTTGTTTATTTTGCGCAAGCGTTTCGTCCTTGCGTGTTTTTTATAAGCGTTGCCGTTGTCTATAGGATTTACCACAAACCAAAGATGTGTTCCCTAAACGATGTGATCTGAAGGTATTCAAGAAAAGTAGGCTATTCTAATATCAAAAAGGGAACCTCCGTTATCCTTACAGATTTGGAGAAAAACAGGCGCTGCCGGTTTCTTTCGGCTGCTGTGTGAAGCCATGCTATTAATCCGGTCGAACCGGCCCATTTATGCCGAAGCGTGGCTCTCGCACATTTAATATTTTGACTCAATGGAAACGACGAAATATTATTAACTTCGAGAAATAAAAAGCATTTAGTATTTTAAATTGTACGATTTTGAGATCATTAAGTACATACAATTTTTTTCTAGTGCCTTTTCACATTGCACATACATAATAGCTATATGAACGACATTGACGGAGTAGGCACTTTCTGTTCAGGGTTCTAATCACCAAACTTATTATAACATACAAAATCTAAGATTGCAGGAATCAAAATTAGGTAGGTATATAGTAATGTAATATTTTTTTTCAATCTACAAAGTAAGTCGGTACTTACTTTGGGCGGTCCCAATAACCACAACAATTGCTCGGTATAGCTGCTGTAAGCTCTAACTCTTCACTTGAAAATACCATCGCGGATTATCAGCTCAATACTAGATCCCTCACTGTATAGAAATCGAATCACATACTCCTTGATTTTGAGAGGATCACGGTAGGAATACAAATGCCGTAGCCGATCGATGTGCCTGACGCCCCGCGCGGCGCCCATCACGAAAAATACGCCATCACACCGTTTTATTACGTGAATTACGAACATGTGCTGGAGTTGGTGTTGTTTATTTAATTTGATGGCAAAACTTGTAATCGGATTTTAGTTGTAAAAAATAATTATATTACAAAATTCAAACTACTCTCATGATATAGGTAACAATTAAACTGTATGGCTTGGTATCATGATGACACAACATTGTATGAAAGTTTGGCGATTAAAAAGAGTAACTGGCGAGTTTCTTGCCGGATCTTCTCGACCAGAAACAACTTTCCGAGCCGGTGGTAGAATCGCATTATGTTTATTTATTTCTTTAGTATATTTTATGTATCAACATATATATGTATTAACATGTAAATTATACATAAGTACTTATAAATAGTTTTAAGTCATTAAAATGTGTGACGATTTGTAAGTGCTGTATACAAGCCTATGCAAATAAAGAATTATTTGATTGATTGATTGATTGATTGAGTTTGGGAAACAACTCGTCCGAAAATTTTAAGATTTTTTTGCTAGTCCTGATCTACTAACCATAAACTTAGGATACCGCTCTGCTAATTCTATGGTTAGAACCATAGACTTAAGTTAGACTTAAGAAAGAAAGAGAGAAATCATTTATTCGACATTTTAAAAAATGGGTTAGGACATTTACAGACGAATTAACTTAAAAGCTAAGTGCCGAAATGATCCCTACTCACCATTTAGCCGGCCTATGTTTTAACCCAACCAATCTAACATGATGATAGATACGAGAAATACATACTTAACTAGAATATTATTACCTTACCCTATGTACTAAACTCTACAAATTAAAAGAAAATGGTTAGTTTAAAACAATGACCAGAGTGCCCTGTGGCTAGGGCGCTTAGAATACTGCCAAGGTAGCCGCTGCAGATCCCCGCCTGTCGTAAGAGGCGGCTAAGAGGGCCTTCGGAGTACGCGAGCATAACCACTATTGGAGAGTGGCTTGCTCAGCACACGTGAGGAAACCCGCTTTGATCACGACGATTTCACTCGCCGTAAACCATCGCTAATGGTAGAAATATGTGTGTATGACTCGTGTCCACACCGCAGTTTGTCACACTGGTGTGGATACGAGGAATTCCATATTAAATAATTAAAACCATGACTCGTAGTCACACTGCTAATGCGGAACTTTGGAGTGATTTTTTTCTACCTTAATTATCTAAAAGGACACGAGTTTCGTGTATGGAAATACCTCTTATAGAACTATGTTTTCCTGGTACTTTTTGATTTAAAGCTTTGGAAAAAAATAGGAATAATAAGTTGATTTCATAAAATCTAACTCAGGATCAGGCATGCTAGATGACTCAAAGTTACCACGAGTAATAGAAATTACTCGTGTCCACACCAGTGTGACAAACTTGGTGTGGATACGAGTCCGGAGCGGTACAAAGATCTGAAATATCAAGAGATGCAGGCTCGGATTAGAACCATCACCACCCGTATCCACTGAGCTACGAATGGATCGATCAATGTTTAACAAGACATGTTTACCTTACCACAAGGCGTGGTCGGAATCGAAGATGGCCACGAGGAACCACGATGACCCCGTTGCAGGGGCGCATCGGGCGGATTGATCAGCGAATTTGTTCAGTTCGCTGACTGACTGATTTCTTTCAGCACAACTGACCTTTGTTGTCCCTAATAAATTATGGGCATGCTTTTCAAGAAAGGGCTGAAACTAAGATTTCCGAATTGAAAGATACTTTTTATTTGAAATAATAAAGTAAATACATCGACCTGATCTTAATGTATGTAGCTTACATGAGTACTGCGACCGTGGGAGAGCCACGCTTCGGTATGAATGGGCCGGCACGACTGGAGTGATACCACGGCCTCACTGTGCTGGGTTTCCCTGTGTAAATAAGAAACTGCCCCCATTCCATCACGTGGGGGATAGCGCAGTCAATTTGTCAATACCGCCGTCCGCAGTTAACCCGAGTGTAAAGTTTTAACACGCTCTCCAGCTACGAGTAGTACCTACTCCCGCGGGTGCCGAGGACTTTGAAACATAAAGAATCAAGAAATCTTCGGCAGAAAGGGTGTAAGTAGAATATTCAAGATTTTTCAAGATTATATTAGGGTACCTAGTCTTGAAGGCAGGGGCGGCTCTAGCTCAAGAAGCGCCCGGGCGCAATAAATAACATCGCGCCCTCTTGTTTCAAAATGCGGGATGTCGAGTGCAGTCCGACTTTTAAAGTCCGTCTAAGATTATGTCTTTTACAGTACCTACTACCAAGCCACGGGTTCTATTAATAAAAAAAAAATATTTCACTACTTCACTTACATTGATCTGACTCCGAGATAGGTACCTCAAGCACCTGTGTTACGGATATCAGAATCAACAGTGGGATTGCAAATATATTCATGTCATATTTTTCTTTTGAAAATACATACTTATAATACATATAAACACCCAGACCAATACAAATAGACATGTTTATGCACACAAATGTTTGTACTGTGCGGGGATCGAACTCGCAACCCTTGGACCAAAGGCAGCGTTCACTACCACTGTTCCAAACGGGTCGTCAAAATTATATTGATAACTCGGTTTCATTGTAACCTCTGTTAGGTTACAATGAAACCAACCATTTTGCAAATCTTGGATCATGGTAGGCGATAGGTACAGCCGATGTTAGATTTTGGGTATTACAAAACCGAGGAAGATCCATCCAAGGATTCGCAACGCGTTTGCCAGCTGGCCGGGCTCTTACATTTCCAGTATAAAGTAAGGTACAAGTAAATTGAAACGAAAAACCGCCCATAAAATCTTCATTTTGTGACTTACGACCTTACTCCATTTAGGGGGTCGGTATAAAACGAAAGGTCACGCTCAATGGGTCAGCAGTAAAACTCCTACGTATGTAGTTCCTACTTATGTCTGGAAAGGAATAAAGCATCGCCTCAGATAGGTATTTGTTTTTAGATTTGAATAAATAAATAAAGGTTAGGGTGTATCTGGGAGTATCGGGCATAGACATTCACCCTAAACAGGATGTGCCTTTTCATAGAAAGCCTTACTTATAAAACTGCGCGAAGCTGTTAGTACTGGGCTGATGTACTGTGCGACGCTCTTTTTCTACCGCACTATGTATATAGTATTCTAACAAAGTACTAAAGTGTATTTTTTGCGTACTTGTACCAACAAATATAAATATTGGGTATGGAAGATTTCATTAAAAAAAAATTATTGGCGCGGAGAAGCATATGTAGTTTAATCTTGAAAACATTTCGAGGGCATATATTTTGTCAAAGAATATAGAGCCTAATTTAAAAAAAAAACTTTACCTTCCCATAAATTGCATCCATCTGCTGATTAATTTAAAATCGGAAAGCAGATATTTTTTTTGAGATTAGGGTCTAATATTCCATCATGGGAGATTTTGTTTTCATCAGTATCACTTACATCTTAGAGTGTTATTACCTTACTCTATGCCCCTATTGAATAAAAAAAAAAGAAAATACTCTCGAGAAGTTTCTAAGATGGCTAAACGGAGTGGTGAATACTTAATGAACCTCAAATTCTACCACGAAGGCTAACACATATGACGCTGAATCTAGGTATGGTAGGTACCTAGCATAGAGAAAAATAATAGTAGTAAAGGGTACCTACCGAGGTAGGTATGCATTACAAAACACCCTGTTTAATCTTCTATAAACTTTATCCACGCTCACACTACCCCCTATTACGCTCCATCGTCCGACAAACGGAAAGAATCCGATCACGTGATATCTAAAACATCTGAAACTAGATCACGCGGCCCGGTCATAAATCAATCAACCACTGGAGGGCCACAAATACCCCGGACACGAGGGATGTTGCAGGGGAGCTGTCGCAGATATCAGTGACTTTTCTGACCATGATCATTTAACAAGACCGGAACCGAAGCTTGCGAAATCAAGTCGGGGTAATGTAAAACTTTGTTTAAAAGAAAAAGAAAGCAGATAACCAGGCGGCTCACCTGACGAAATGCAGGTGCCGCCGCCAGTAAAATCAAAAGTTTGCTGCCAACATTTAACTTCCTCCTTCCGATTACAACAAGATTTGCCTTAAAATGTGTTTTTTTTATATTTCTTATGGATCAGGATCACGCGAGTAGATACTTACTAGATATTATTTTTCCAGGTTAGTTAGAAGACCAGCGTCAAGGTGTTCCACAGAGCACCTCGACATCATGTCGAGTGGAGACTTTTTTAGTGCTTAATAGTTCTAAAAATACCTATTCCACGAAATAGCAGTACAACTTTGTAACAGTAAAAGGCATCGCATCGTAGAACGACAGAGTCCCAACAAAAAATAACTCGGCATGGCGGAGGCGAAAAATTGCGGTCGGAATTATCCCAGGGCCCTGGGAGCCTGCGCTGACCAGACTGATGAAAGGTTTTTTGCTGTCGGCTGATGCCCGGATGCGGATGTATAGACGGATCAGGTGGCGCTCTCATGTCTAAAGGAGATCCTCGGACTATGATATTTATATTTTTGGACCAAATATGAAAAGGCCGGCCAAAAAAAATTGCTGTACTCGGTATTCTGCTTAGGCTTGTCCCCCTAAGTTCAAATGTCAAATTTGGTACAGCGAAAAACATTTTTACATAATTTAAAGATAAAAAAGTCGTACATACAATCCATTACATTTCAAAGACTATTCTGCCAAAAAAAAAAACGTTTCTTGCGTATAGCACCCGCTGTGTTATTATTTTCAAATAAAATATAAACCTAGGTCACTTGGACAGTAATAAGGAATCGATTGATCCCTCATTAATCACAATCGACGGGGTAGTTAAGGTGACGGGTAGGGCACACTAGCGACGCCAATCGATTTTAATTTTAGCAACTAAACCGGTTCTATTTTAAACAATTTCGGGATTACAACCTCTCGGCAAACACTTATACTATTTATTAAATAACCATACACAGATGCGGATGATGGAAAAAGAGGTGAATGATTCGATGACGAATGACAGGGACGTATGAAAAAGAAAAACATACTGCGCCGACCCCAGATAACCTGGGAAAAGGGCAAGAGGATGATGATGAGATGCGGATCTAATACTTGTACGCGAAAAATTGATTCACGATAAAAGTGGCCGCTTTTGGCGGTAATCAATTTTTTGCGTACAAAAACGGACCCAACATTTGTGCATGGTTATTTAATAAATAGTATAAGTGTTTGCCGAGAGGTTGTATTCCCGAAGTTGTTTAAAATAGATCCAGTTTAGTAGCTAAAAATTAAAATCGATTGGCGTCGCTAGTGTGCCCTACCCGTCACCTCAAGGCATAATCTTGGAACATAAAAACATATTTACATAAGTATGTAAAAGGAAGGGTTATGATTTTAGCAGTCTATGTAAGTACCTACATCATCATCAGCCCATTTGAGTCCCCACTGCTGGGGCACGGGCCTCCCTCAATCACATGAGGGGTAATTGCCATACTCACCACGCTTGGCGTCTGCCAAGCGACTTTATATCGGGTTGGCGAGGGTTTTGATATAAATGCAGAGTTTTCCTTCTCTGGGTGCTAATGATCATGCCAGCAGCTTTACCTTAGTCGCCTTTTACGACACATCGATAAGAGTGAGGGTGGCCTATCCTACTCTGCCGGGGACCACACGGCAGAACGAGTACCTACATAGACTGCTATAATCATAACCCTTCCTTCTTTACTTTGCCGTAGTTGGGTTAAAATTAGGACGAGATAGATTCGATTTGCAGCAAAACCGTCTCCACCTGTCCAAAGAACCAATGTAAGTAAACCTTAAACTGGAACTTTCTGGCAACGCAGTGCCACTTCGTCGCCATTTGTGCGTTTATTTCGGTCGTGCCGCGAACTTGGCTGATAAAGAAACAATTTGTATTCAATAAGCTCGCAAGCCCACGGGAGTAAGTGCCGTGCCGAAATATCGCAAGCTACGAATTTTACGTACGGGTACGATCCGAGATAGGTGTTACTGGAAAGAACTCCGAAATTCAGAAAGATAACTTGATCGTTTCTATCGGAAGCGAAAATCAATTTTCTCTTGTGCCGAAGGAAGAAACATTACCTTAGTATTGTTTGCGAAAAACAGTTTCGGGGTTACAACCTCTCGTCAAACACTTATATTATTTATTAAATAATGGTTTTGACCGCCATGGGGGACACCGGTGACCGACAAACAATAAATGTTTATTTGTGTCTGGTTTGATGGCAGTCAATGTGTTAAATAACCATGCACAAATGTTGGATCCGTTTTGTACGCGAAAAATTGATTCACGCCAAAATTAGCCGCTTTTGGCGTAAATCTATTTTTCGCGTAAGCGTTGGACCTACTATTTTTTCATCGTTATTTAATAAATAGTATTAGTGTTTGCCGAGAGGTTGTAACCCCGAAGTTATTTAAAATAGATCCGGTTTACTAGCTAAAAATTAAAATCGATTGGCGTCGCTAGTGTGCCCTATCCCGTCACCTTAATGCTTTGGACGTTGAGATTAAACGAAGATACTGAACAAACCAGAGGTAAGTCAGCCGATAGTCAATATTTCTTATTTCTTCATTTATGCCCATAAAAATATAGTCAAATAAATACGTAATATAATAAAACTAAAAAAACTGTGTATGTACAATATCGACAAAGTTCCCGGTAGAGCACTTTTCGACCTTAAAGTATTGGAGTAAGGTCTAAAAGTGGCCTAAAGGAAACTAAAGACACTCAACGCATGTCGCGTTTTTTCGAGGGTATTCTAATCGTAAGTTTGGTCCAACAATCTCATGTAAACAGTACCACCACACTGACAGTAGGCTAGCCACGACTGCTGTGAAACCTACAATCTTTAGATCAGACGTAGGTATCTTGGAATGGATACCGTGTGGTTAGTCTAAGATGTCTTGCCATTAATTTAACAGCTAGGTAACCTATGGGCTGCCTCAGTGGCGCAATGGTTAGTGGGTCGCACTTTAAAATGAAGAGGTCCCGGGGTCGACCTCCGGGTAGGGCCAAAAAATTGTACCTAAGTTTTTGGTAAGAAATTCTTAGTGTTAGTCTGGAGTCTGGAAGTTGGCGGTCTTGTAAGTTGCCTCGGAAAGCACGTTAAGCCGTCGTCCTGCACCCGATCCCTCTTCGATCGTACCACGCTGGTGTCCCATCGGAATACGAGGGTAAGGGAATAGAGAGTGCACGTGGCTGATCGTTACGATCGGCCGCCGTAGCCGTAATCGGTTGGAGGATATTATTATTAACGGCCGTGTGGTCCCCGGCAGAGTAGAATAGGACACCCTCACTCTTACCGAGGTGTTGTAAAAGGCGACTAAGGTAAAGCTGCTGGCATGATCATCAGCACCCAGAGAAGGAAAACTCTGCATTTATGTCAAAACCCTCGCCAACCCGTCTGCCAAGCGTGGTGAGTATGGCAATTACCCCTCATGCGATTGAGGGAGGCCCGTGCCCCAGCAGTGGGGACTTAAATGGGCTGATGATGATGATGGTGATTATTAACCGATAGAGGTCAGATGGCAGCGAGTGGGAGTGGACAAGCTGGGACAAAGATCTATCGCGCAAATCATGGAGGTCTACGTCCAGCTGTAAACAGATTGATTAATTTATAGGTTAGTAATGAATAGAATAAGATAAGCACGCAGTCTCTTCCTGCCATTCCCCCTACATCCTGGTGGCACCCCACAGTACAGAGCGCTCGTCGTCTGCCGAATGGGAAACGACGCAAGTTATGAAAAGGGCAGAGTGCGTGCAGAAACAGTAATTTGAAACGTGTTCGTGAGCACTGAAGGGGTTAACGTGCTCTCATAATAAATTATAAATTAAATAAATTTACACATCACATGAGTACATTCCTGGTCAACCAGTTACAACGAAGATGCCATAAATACCCAGACTTAATAAAAATATGTCTTTTAACAAAAGATACGCGGTATTGGCATCGAAGCCGAAACCAATGGTGGCATCGCATCTGCGGGTGGTGTTATACCAAGGTTGGTCGTCAAAACTTGTATTGATCAAATGTGTGTTGATTGAACACGAAAATACTTCTAGGAGGAAATCTCAAATCAACAGTTTTGTACGAGCTACCCAAGTAGCTGATAGCTGATTTTGGTCCTTTACCAAAAACTCATACTTCTTAGCATAGAATTATTACAAGTAATTCTATTCTTCTTAGTAAACTTCCCTATAGCTAGGTTCACTTCACCTGTTCCTAATGTCCCGTTGACGTCACACACAAAGCGTCTGCAGCCAGCACATGAATAAGAAGAGCCGCACTTTGAATAACATGAGTAATGTCTTTTGAACCACGCGCAGTGCATTAGAATGTATACGTGCTGGATGCACAAGTGAAGCCCGTTTACCGGTCTCAGGGATACAGCTAAGGGCCAATACACACTACGCGCCTTTTCGGTTACGTCTTAGACGAGGCAGAACAGAATAATTTCCAACATTATAGGTATATGAATGAATACCTCCCGCCCCGCCGATGGGCGACCGATTTTCCACCAAGGTATGCCTGACGATGGCAATTAGTGTCTAACAAAATGTATATTGGCGTTCTTCCGCGTCTTAGACGCTGCTGGGAAAACGTGTACTGAAACGAAGAAGGTATGTATGTTGGCATTATCTGTAATATAATAGCATTGAATATAGATATTGTTGTAAAAAAAAACTAATTTATAATATACAAACGTCGAAAATATATTTTTATGTCCGCAAAAATTCAAAACAGCACAATAAACAAAAGAATATTGCATTTTTTTGTTCGACCTATGAATACAAACTACAGTAAGGTGTTACATAATTGCAGTTCTCTATGCGCACCTAAAATTTGTAAGAAATGGTGGTAACTGAGGAGGCAATCGATCCAAATAATCTAAATTGGAAAATTCTATAAGTTTTTTGCCCGTATTAGAAGTATTTGGAGTTTGAAAGGACTTCTTCGGATTCTGTTTTATTTGCCTTAGTGCAGAAACCAGATATTTCTAACAACTCATTAGATATACTATCATATCTATCCTTATGAAACGGGCACACTGCCTCAATGACATAAAACATAGATTGATCTTCGTTGCTAAAACTCTTTTGTGTCTCGGAACGACCACCAGAAGGTTTGATTACTATGTGTGGTGGGGTGACATGTTCACAGTTATCTGACCATTGCCTACATTCACAGCATTTATGTCGACACTTTAAATCACATTGCTTCTCGTCGCTATTAATTAGACGGCATGGTTGAAAATAGCAATCAGTTACACCATGTTTCAATAAATAAGCACAAACACATTTTGAAGGATCACAGGAGCAGCTATCAGGGAAAGCGTTGCACGTTGTAGTCACTGCTTTATCTACTGGCTTTTCATTCGTATCAATATCGAACTGAGAACGTGAATTATCGTGCAATCGTGTGAGGCTTTTTGACGTTTCCATCTTTAATTATACTTTTAATTACTTTCTCATTCGCCAAAACATAAATATTACCTGATGGAGTAATTTTTAATGATCCAGATTGTCCCTTTGATTCAATATCATTATTTAAAACTATCGTTATTTCACCTGCATCAGTTCTTTTGATTGGGATTAACCCTTGAGAATGATTTGATAAATATTTTTTTAAATGATTAATAAAAGTTTTCTTTGATTCCTTATTTAATACAACAGAATATTGCCCAGAAGATGTTTGCTTAAGTAAAGCGGATGGTTCTGTTAATAAATGTTCATTTCCCAATCTGAGTTTTACTCTTTCGTAAAGATTAGAGTCACTACTGGATTTAGCTTCTATTACTCTTGGTCTGGATTGAATTGGTATTTTTACTTTATTGGGTATATTTTGTAGTAATTTTCCAAATATCTTCGTTAAATTTCTTCTTACTTCCTGTGTCACAGATGAATCTCTATCTTTGTTTGATGCTTGGGGCGTTATTTTTATATTGCCTGACGGAGATCTGCCTAAAATGGCGTTGGTATCTTTAATTGGTTTAGTTTCATCCACGTTTAAAATATAATCATTTGATGAATTTTTCACCAACTCCACTGGACATTCATATTTTGGATCCAGATTATCTTTTATTACTGCTTTGTAATGTGCCTCATATTCTTTATCTATAACAGCTAGAAAGTTGTCCGATGTAGTCGATTTCAGTACAACTGGGAAGATTTTCGATTTTTTGTTTACCGTCCATGATACTTAATTTAAAAATATCTTTGCCTTTAATTGCACAGTCTTTTTTGCTTGTCTCCATAGAATTAAGAATGTAATCTGTTTTTACAACTATTATTTTTCCAGAACGAGTTTTTCTTAATGTTGCATTTGGTTTCGCGCTTTTAAAATCCAATAAATATGAATCTGAAGGAGATTTTGACAGTAATACTGGATATTGTTTACATCGATACAATTCTTCTTCATATATACTAAGTTTCGACAAATCTGTAATAACAAGAGCTGTGTTTCCAGACTCAGTATATGTAATGTTTGTTTTAATAACATTAAAAATACCGCTACTTTCCTTCAGCTTCAAAACCTCAGATTTCATTTGTATTTCATTCAACTGTTCTAGCTTCTTTGCATCTAATATAGTTTCTAGTTTTACATCAGACTCAGTTTTACAAACGTGTTTACTTTTTTGTTGTTTTTTACTTACTTCTTGCATATCGCTTATTTTATCTCCTTTCTTATACTTTTTTCCGAGTTATAGAAACTGATAAAGATGATTTATTTCCTAACTCTAATTTCTTTCCATCAATATCTTTCCCAGATTGCAAAATATTGACAAATTCTTTATCAACTTCAAATATGAGGGAGCCTGAAGATGACCTATTAACGTTTATTTTTTGTATATTTTCTGATGAAATATCTGGACTAAACCCTACTGTTAAGTGTCCACCTTGCAGTTCTCCTAAGGGAAGCTTGCAAACTAGAACTTCCTTGCATCTTTTGTTGAATTTGCTCAATAATTTTTTCATCCAATTCCATGGCCAACGATCCAGATGGTGTGTTACTAAGTTTGGTGAACTGACTTGCTAACACTTTCTAAAGATACTTTTGAATGGTCTTTACATGCACACTTCTTTTGATCATGTTTTAGTTCAAAACAGTCTCCAAATTTCACGGTTTTACTATCTCGGCAAGGCTTTTTTGGTTCTATTTGCTTGGATTGTTTAGTAGGCCGTTGCGACACTTCATATTTTTCTTTAGAGTGTTTGTTGACTAAAGCGTTTTCCTTTTTAATTACTTCTAATTTTTTGACGGCTTCAGGTAGCTTAGATGTCTCCTTCTTTTCTTTAGAATTTTCCTTGACTAAATCTTTTGGTTTAATTTTTTCTTTGACAACAATTTCTCGTGGCCTTTTTGGAAGGGATGATTTACTGACTTTTGGTACAAGATTTTTAACAGGTAGTCCTGACCTTTCTTTAAACTGCGCATTCTTTTTATTTTCCTCACTTAAATAGTCATTGTTTGCTTGTTCCCATATCATAGAACAGGTATGCTGATCACATTTATTAAAGTCTACTTTCAAAAATCTCTTACCTGTAAATAAATTATTATTTATTTTTTTGAAACAGCAAATATTTATTAGCATGAGGAAAACAATTATTTATGTGGAAGTACAAAGCTAATTTCCGGAATCTTTATATTAGTAAATCATTCTTAATATTACATAATGTTTTAGAGATAACTTTCTTTGTTTAATGTTAAACGCCGCTATTTCTTTTCGTTCGCATTCCGCAATTCTTACATTATCATACAAATAGTTAGTAGTCCCCGTGCAAAATTCGTACCGACCCTAATTATACAAAGATCATTAAAATCTGCTCAGCTGTTTGATTTAAATAAAGACAAAAGAAGAAGGTAAGATCAACAATATTATGTTGCCTCTCTAAAAAGATAACTCAAATTAATCCTTGCAGCTTTCCATGGACCCTTTGAAGCAAGTTTATTTCTCTGGTTACTCCTGTTATACATTTAAGACACTCCGCAGCATGTGATAAAAACTTATTCCATGCTGTTTTCATTGCTATATTGTGGACTATCCGTAAAGAAATTGTTAGAAAAGAGGCTCAAGGACATATTATCTTTGAAGTTTTTTGTTAGACCATTTTCAATTATTTTACTGTCTTGATTATTAATTTTGACTTCTGGGTCATTCAAAAACTCACTGTTTACTTCAGTTTCATCGATAGTTGCATTACTGCTATGAGATTTGATCCTCAATGATATCTCGTTAATCAAATACTCAACAGTGACCCATTCAAAATCCGCCGGCAAGGATGAATTTTGTACTTCTGATATATCAGTATGCAACATCTTTTATTGATAGTTTGACAGTGTCGCAAACCTTCCGTCCACACAAAGTTATACCAGAGCCCTTAGTACTCTTATTTTTAACAGGTCCTTCTGTTATGTGAATACTTCTTATTAACTTCACAGACGATTCAGAACTATTGACAGATTTTTTGGAACGACCACTTTTCACTGATTTATCGGCATACTTGAAGCCTTCTGTTATCTTTGGGCATTTAAAAATATCTTTTTCACCAAGAACATATTGTTTAGAGCATGGAAATTGAAAGCCAGGAGATATTTTTTTAAAGTCATCCTCATGAGGCTTACAAAAGTCTTTACTTTTTCGACAAATGTATATGTATTGGCTTTGATACAGCTTGTTGTCATGACGACTTTCTTCTACGGGCAGCAAACAGGATGAACTACAGGCGTACATCGGGATTCGTTTACTTCCAGTTGTCTTTAGCGCTTTTAACTTTTCCGAAGAAAAAATAATATATCTACTGCATCCCATAATTGAATCAGCACTTTTGCTTTCATCCAGAAATGTTACCTAAGATGAAACATTGAAAGATTTAAAACTTGATACTTTTAAGACATGGTGGTTGTAAGGTAAATCAAATAGGGAATAAAACCACCATGTTTGTGTTAGGTTTATTTGACATATTATAAGTATTACATTTAAAACAATAATTACATATCATTTCAAACTCATTTGTAGGAAGCGTACCTAATACAAAAATGCATTTATTGTTTATTTCGTAGATTGAGAGATTCGTCACTTAAAATTGTGTAACTCACTTTCTCTATAGGCGTCACATCTGTGTATCTTCCAATAACTTCCTCGATAATTCTTTCTCGGGGATGACTTTTAATCTCTAAAAATGTTGAATGAACTCTTATGTATGTTTTGTTAAGTATGGTAAAATAAGTTTGTACTCCCACATAAACAAAACGAATTTGGAAATTATTACTTTCTTACCTTTGCGACATGCACACGGCCTCGTTTCTGCCGCTCCACATTTACACGAAATCTGTAACGAAAAAACCAAATAAATTAATTGTGTTGCTCTTTTTTCGTTCCTATTCATATTTATTTATATCGGTGTACTACTGGATGCAAATCCTCATTCTAATACATATCACACATCTAAATGAAAATAACAATCATCTTTTTCTATAGTGATAATTACTTATCTTATTCTTATAACGGGCATAAACTGTTTGTATATTTAATGGAAAAATATTATAAAACAATTCGTCTCAAATATCTTACTTGGTCTTTAAATTCCATTATCTTAGGCAAAATGGGTGAAGACAAGTAGCTGTCCTTTAGACTTAACAACTGACAACAGCGAGTCAGGTCCCAACATGCACTGGGCCGCTCTCATGTTCTTAGAGAATTGTGTGCAGTGCTTCTCGTCACACGGAGCTGGTCTCCAGGAAGCGACCTCTTTACCCACCGCATTCTGCGTACCGTGCAAGGCGCAGTCTGCTCCGCAAGCTACAGAATCTTTGTGTGGGCAAATTGTAATTTCACCCTGGAATTCAAAAGGCTCAGCACAATATTAACACTGTCCTCATAATTTTCATCACCATATAAATTTCATTCACATGAAAGACGAATAAGTTTCTTACCACTGTTATTGTGGAGAAAATACTAATTATTATCAATAAAATCAAATATGTCCTTTGAGTTGTCTAAAAACTTACCGCGTCTTCTTTATCAACTTCAGGAGGGACAAGGCTCAGGGTCATTAGGAGGCTGAGGCGCCTTCTTGGTGCAGATGCAAGCTTTAGGTCCTTTAGGACAGTTGCATTCATTCGTGCCTCCCCATCGGCGACATGGATCCTGAGAAAGATAACAAAACTAGCGAAATATTCAAACCATATTACAAATAATTCGATGGAACCATTACTCACCTTTTTAGAGTCAGTTCCTTTGTCAACTTTCTCTGCCTTTACTGTCTTTACTTGCTTTCAAGCAAAGCATTAACTGCTTATAAGTTTCGGGGTCCATCTAAATATACACAATGACAAATTACATTATAATATTAATATTTCATAATTATTATCACTTAACATATTCGATCAATTCAAATCATTTACCTCACATCTAGTCTTCACCGCACCACCAATGATGGTCAAGTTCAAATTCTTCTTAACAGTAGTTAGTAAATCTTGGCAAAAAAATCTTTTTGTCTCATCATTCAGCTTCCATATTCCTTTGCTTATCATTGTTTTAATAAAAAAGTTACTGACCAACTGTCCCACAGGTAAATAATACTAGTGTCAACATTGTCAACGTCATTCATACATTCACGTTGACAAGTTGTCTTTTTTTTGACAGTTACATGTCATGGGTTTGGCATTACGTAAATTTAAAACTATAATGTGCTAAGCAAAGAAATATTTTACATTCTGCCGTCCGATGACGTCATCTTACGTTTTTTAGTTTTTTTCTCAGTAAATAAGCAATATAAAAAATGAATAAATATATATTCGAGCAGCGGAAAAGTAAACAAAGAATTGGTATTTTTTGTTTCAGAGCTTAGCAATTTTGAAATGTTGTCCATTATTATCACTTATTCGATTCGATCAATTCATTTGAATGAATGATTTCATTTACCTCACATCTAGTCTTCACCGCACCACCAATGATGGTCAAGTTCAAATTTTTCTTAACAGTAGTTAGTACGAAATCCTGCAAAATCTTTTTTGTCTCATCATTCAGCTTTCCATTCCTACTTCTTTTCAAGCAATCGAGTACAGCTTGTGCGACTGCTCTTCCCTGGGCTAGTTTTACTTTGTCTCTCTAACACTGTATACATGTTATCAAAGACATTGTCTAAGAACTTCTGCTTGGTACTCATACAGACACAGTCCTGTGTTGTATCAAGTACACAATGATTGTCTTCAATTATACAGTCTCTTTCTTCAGCGCATCTGGGACAATCTGTGCAGAACTTCCTAGCATCCGCTGTGTCTGTACATTCGTGACAGCGAATACACCTGGCTTTATATCCAGATATTTCAGCATCCACTTTCGCAATCTCATCGATAACGGCTTGTTGCTTATTCTTACATTTGTCTTTGCACTGTTCGCAAGTTTGTTTAAGTATCTCAATCTCCTGCAGCAAAGCTTCTTTCTAAAATTCAAATTAATATTTTTAGAACTATTCAGTAAAAATGTTTATCTTGCCTGAAACTATTAAGAATTTTCCCTACCTCAGATTTCAGGTCTTCATTTTCAATTTTTTTCTGCAGCAGCACCTTGCAGATCTTCTGCAAGTCACCTCGCGCTTCCTTCACGTAAGCATTTCCTTCACCTTCCTTTTTACGTTTGTTGTAGCTCTCCTCATCCAATGCCTTCTGTTTATTGGTCATTTCCTGGGATAAGGCAGCAATTTTGGCCTGAAAATTACGCTTATTGCCTTCAGGTATTAAGAATCAATAAATCATAGTGATACTTGTAGTTGTTGCATCACCTTAGAAGGGCTGAACCAACTTTGGTTAATATAGAAAATTATAGAAATTAAATAAAATAAATCATATTGTTTTACTGGAATGAAATATTGAAAACTGGAAAATTTGCTGACTTTTTAATTTTAAACGATTAAAATTCGAAAGAGAACCAGGGTGGTAGACGTTGGCAAGCGAGTGTGTGAGCTGAAGTGGAGATGGGCAGGACACCTGGAAAGGCGTAAAGATGATAGGTGGACTATAAAGCTTACCGAATGGTAGCCAAGAATGGGACGACGTCCTGTGGGTAGACCACCTGCACGATGGTCCGACGATATCGTGACGGCAGTGGGGAAACAATGGATAAGGCTGGCAAGGGACCAAAGGGAATGGCGTGGTAAAGAAGAGGCCTATATTCAGCAGTGGGTGGATGTGGGCTGATATGATGAGGATGATTTTTATTTTGCACTTATTTATCTACATAACAAATTTTTACTGCCGCACTCAGATAACGAAATAAGCTAATGTTTATTGTCTTTATTGTATATAGTATGTAGTAGTATCAGGTCATTGTGCATATTGAAATAAGTGACAAAAGCTAATTTGACGTCTCTGAGGGCGGCAGTTAGGCCTTGGTAGTGAACTTACATCTGATGCGCTTTTCATATTAGCGAACGACTTCGCTACAGCTGCCGTATCTTTCTTATTACTTTCTATCCTCTTCTTCACGTTCTCTATTTCCATTTTCATACATTTGACGTCATTTTTTTTCTCGTTCATTTTCTCCATTATCTCAAAGTAGCATTTATTAATGTTGTCACATTGAAATTCGAGGTCTTTTTTGTTTTTCCGCCATTTATTAGTGCTAGTTTCTACTTCTTTCATCTAAAACAAACAAAAGTTTTTTAATATCTGCAGAAGGTTTAGAACCGCTTTCTTATCTATTTTAGCAAGAAAAATCATGATGAGAAGAGAGATCCCTTCGCAAGGAAAAAATAATAGATTTTTAGATCGATGTAGGCAAAGGCGGTATGATAATTTGAATCATCTCAGTATTTGAAAAAAGCACTTACTAGTGTAGTATCTAGTTCTTATGAGCAGGCCTAATCATGTCCAGAAAGGGTATAGTTAGGAAGTAGATATTGATTTGAAAGACTATGATGGTCGATGGTCAGGTAGTCCATCTCATCTGCCACCTATCACATACAAAAGAAAGGTCTATAAAAAGTACTTACTTGTTTCAAAAGTACGTTCTGTCTCTCTTGTGACTCTGCCACCTTCTTCTTGTAAGCTTCTTCCATACATGACCACATGCAATCCGCCTTCTTGAGCATTTGCGCGCCCTCCTTCTCCCTATGTTCCAAGTGTTGGATCTGGTCCAGCAGTTGCTTCTCCGCTAACAGGAGCTCCCCTATTCTGATGTTGCATTTCTTGTCAAAGGATACAGCCTAGGAAGTGATAAAGTAGATTTTTTTAAGCTTACGTTCAAACACATGGCAGTGGGCTGGACACAACAATGCAATGTCAATTATCGTGTGGCAATGAGGATGAATGTCTATCATCATTTCGGCGAATTTCGGCTTACTTCTGGACATAGGCCTCCCCCCAATGTTGTCCACATAGATCGGTCCTGTGCCACCCGCATCCAAGGGATTCCTGCGGCCTTCACTAGATCGTCGGTCGGCTGCGACTCCCTGTACGTGGCCTCCACTCGAGTACCTTTCCGCCCCAACGGCCGTCTGTTCTCCTCGCTATGTGCCCTGCCAATTACCACTTGATGCAATCCTTTGGGCTATGTCTGTGACCTTAGTTCTCCTGCGGATCTCATTATTTCTAGTACGATCACGCAAGGAGATTCCGAGCATAGCCTTCTCCATTGCTCTCTGGGTAACTTTGAGCTTTGAGCCTTCTTAATCGGCACATTGTAAGCGGCCACGTTTCGGTTCCCTATGTCATCACTGGCAACACACACTCATTAAAGACTTTGGTCTTGAGACACTGCGGTAGATAGGATTGAAATTATGCTATATGTATATGAATGTGTATTATGTATGTACCCATTGTAGTTGTAGGTAGGTATACTGCAATATATAGTCAGCTTACTTATAAAAGTAAGTCGTCTTACTCGTGTCAGTAGTTTAATTTCGATAACATCCACGTACCGAGTGGATATTCTCGAAATTGAACTACTCGTGGTCGTGGGTTCGGTTCATATCTGAACACGCGAATATTTTTTAAGAGTTATTTACTAAATGTATGAAGCCCTGTTCTAGGACACTTTTAGTTATAAGACTTCGAACCCGGCTTCACAGCCGTTTCTGATGGCTTACATCGAAACGTAATTCACGATCGTATATTTATCCCCGTCCCTTTCACACGCGCCGGGCGCCTCTTTTGATTCGACAGCTATCCTACCTGATACTTATTCTCGTAACCATCCTCGTTCGATAGAGGATGGTTTCTTTGTAGGTGACTATTATCAATCTTTAAAAATAAATACCTACCTAAGTAGGTAAGTATTTGAATTTAACTCACCTGTTTTAAATTACACAAAACTTTGCTTAGAGGCAGATTTTCGCCTGTTCTGTCACTGGTTTTAGGTGAAATCGTCTTAGAACAACAACTGCGTTGTGGACTCTTCGGTGGGGTGTTTGTTGGTGTTTTTTCACGGCCTTCGCACACACTGAAATAAAAATGTTGCATGAATTATATCAATAATAAAAGAATATTTATTGAACTTCGATTCCTATTTTCTCATTCTTATACCCTAAATAAATAGATACCTAATTTTTAATCTAATTAAATATTAGGTATCTATTTTATTTAGGTCGTCGTGTGGTCCCCGGCAGAGTAGAATAGGCCACCCTCACTCTTACCGAGATGTCGTAAAAGGCGACTAAGGTAAAGCTGCTGGCATGATCATCAGCACCCAGAGAAGGAAAACTCTGCATTTATATCAAACCCTCGCCAACCCGTCTGCCAAGCGTGGTGAGTATGGCAATCCCCCTCATGTGATTGAGGGAGGACCTGTGCCCCAGCAGTGGGGACTTAAATGGGCTGACGATGATGATGACGATGAATCTAATGAATAAATAACAAAACCAAAATGGCGCAAAATCGACCAATAGGCTTGTGTACTATTTTTTTCTCTTGTTGGTAATATAAGAACCCTTCAAAAGTGAAAACATCGGTGAAAGAATGGATTTGTTAACTTGGAAACTCTTCGAGATAGGACAATTTGAGAATCACTTAAAATAGACTTGCCCAAAAACGCTCCATAGTTTGTTTGTGCGCATCGCAAGATAGCTTTGTTCGATAGCTTTATGAAATAGTGCGTTTATGAAAATAGTTTCTTAAAAAAGTTGCTATAAATTGAATAAGATATCGATTGCTATATAAATATTTCGTAAATGTAAGACTTAAGGTGACGGGTAGGGCACACTAGCGACGCCAATCCATTTAAATTTTTAGCTACCAAACCGGATCTATTTTATACAATGTCGGGGTTGCAACCTCGTATTAAATAACCATGAAAAATTTTGGATCTAACGCGTACGCGAAAAATTGATTCACGCCAACAGCGGCTACTTTTAGCGTGAATCAATTTTTCGCTTACAAAAATGGACCCAACATTTGTGCATAGTTATTTAATAAATAGTATAAGTGTTTGCTGAGAGGTTGTATATAGTGTCGATATTGTTTAAAATAGATCCGGTTTAGCACCTAAAAATCAAAATCGATTGGCGTCGCTAGTGTGCCCTACCCGTCACCTTAAAATCTTTGCCTTTGAGGGTTCATAACAAATTTATACACAGCTCCTTTTGACCGTTATTACCCAATGCTATTTAAAAAATCTGGCAATTTCTGACCTAGTACACAAGCCTATTATTACCTATGTGGCCACAGATAACTAATAACGAAGTATAGGTATTGTAGGTAGGTATTGTTGCGCGCATATTATAGGTGCTTTTTAGGCTGCCAATTTCTATCTTTTTGGACTTTCTAACTTTGGCATAGATAATACTGTCATTTAAGAAATTTGGCTGTTACACATAGAGGCAGTTGTTGCATAAAGTGCAAAAAAAAGATCATTTTGCAACACCTAAACATTTTAACGGCTTTACCGACTAATCTACCGGAGACCTTACCCAAACATTTTGATTTTCTCCAAAGATATCAATAAAAATCCTGTCAAAATGTATCTACTTTTGATTTCTTAATTTGAAGATTATGACATTAGTGTAGATAAAAAATAACTTATTAACTGTTTCGTCTTCGAATCATTTCTCGGGTTTTTGTCATCATGATTGCAGGCCATGTAGCAGGTGATGTGCTGAGGTTGGAACGTCCTGCTGGCCTTCTCTTGCAGCTGCATGCGTTGGCGCACGGCTTCCTGCAACAAATTACAGGAGGCCACAGATGATCAGCTTTTTCTAAAACTGTGGCGTCATTCTGATATCTCAAATAGGTGCTGGCGTCACTGCGGCTCAAAAATTATATAGATATCTAACATAAATTAGTAATTTTAATAATTAGTAATTCATAGTTAGATACCTACCCTAAAATTAAATCAACATGATTTTCGAAAACGCCTACTATAAAATTAGTAGCAAACAGTATTGTTCTTCTTCTGCCACGGTCTTTCATTGGGTTACTTTACTACCACACCTATATGTATGAGTGGCGCCATCATTTATTTTCAGAACTTTATTCTATTCATTTGTATAAGTACACAAATATAGTTTTTGTTTGCATATTATGTAACTACTAACCGTCAAATTACAGTCAGGATCTTCTTTAAGAATGTTCCAGAAGTCGCACATGAGCTTGACGCCCGCGTCATTACTCTGGTCGCCGAGGTAGTACTCGTCGCAGCACGGGTTCGACATGGCTGAGGATATCTCTTTGACCAGGTCGTCTAAAGCCTGGTAGCGGCGGTTGAGGCACTCTGGTACTTCACGCATTATGACACCTTCTTAGCAACATTAGTTTAGATGTTTGTCTTAAATGAGGAAGTATCTTAACTTAACATTTAATTTGAAAGAGTGATTGATATTCGGTGCAGTTCTGAAAGCAATTTCTGTTTTTGATTAGGCTACCTGTCTCTAGTAGTGTAGGATATCCTTAATAGAACAGTGTCGTTATTCTATTCTACAAAAATGTAGGACACCTACTTATCTAAATTGTAGGTAATAATTACATAACTACCTACGTCTTAAATCCAGATTTAGATTAGTAGGTAGGTCACAACCTCACAGGCATAAAATTGTAATGTAATTCTATGCTCACAGGTATTTTTATAAGTAGGTTACTATCATACTTTGATTATGACTTATGATGATACATAGTGAGCAAAACTTACCTACATTAAAATTTGTTAATGCCAAATAAACCTATATTGTTTGAGCATTCGTTTAATATTACTTTGTCCTTGTCATGGTATGTAATCACGGCATTTAATTTTATTAATAGGTTTTTCAGTGACGCTACAATTTTGGCATGCTAACATTTTAATTCTGACATTGAATTTATTTTTCTTTCTTGCAAACGGAATTTTCGTGGCTTTCATATTCCTTTTCATATAAGAAGAATCGGCCAGATGGATTACATACCGACCCGTATTAGCCGTATTATCGACAGCATAAGTTCTGACTTTTGCCACGTGCCAAATAACCGTGATCGGAATCGGACGTGTAAAAGAGAGAACTTATAAAAACGTTAAAATACAACTGACATACATTTTGACGTTGACAGTCAAAGAAACGTTAAAAAAGCTCTAGCTAGCCCGCCATGATGTATGTCGTTTGACGTTGACATTTGATAAGGAAAATTGATAACAAATTACGATTAACTAACTAACATCATTGAGGAGGTATAACATTGCAAATAACTGCTTTTTTACCCCATTTTAGTATAACCAATATAATATTATCCTATTGCATAGCGGGAATGTCTGAACCTGAAGCGGAACTGGGGCCTGTAAGTTTATAAGAAGTGTTTTTTATATAGTTGTGTAAAGTGAATATTTACGTTGTTTATAATGATTTTAAATATCGCAATGTCTAATGAAAGAAAGGTTTCTTCATACTGCGTTTGCACTATAGGTATAGAGGTTATGCTTCTTTGAATATTGATAAAAAGTTTATAAGTGCCAAATCATAATTTTCAATCACCACAGTAAGTTAGTTCCTTTAATTTATACTTCTAGATCTAAGACATACTAATAATATAAAAAGGAATTTTAATTGTATTTTGTACATTGAACAAAGTTGTACCGTTTTTATATCAATTGGCATCAGTAGGAAACCAAAGGAACCCTAGGAAGGAAGGAGTGCTTAAGAAGGATGATTGAAGGTAGCTTCTGTAAAGAAGCATAAAAAACCCATAGGGAAGGGTCTTTTCTCATTGAGCATGTCGACCCTATGGGATCTTTTGTACCCTACCTTATTCTTTGCACTCCTACTCACGAAAGGTTTTTTTATCAATATCACTAAGTATAATGAGTAGAAAGCTAGTATAATAAATTGATTGGAAATTACACACATTAATCATTTAATTTCAGGAACACCCACGGAACTTGATTCCAGAGCTTTGTAAACAGTTCTACCATTTAGGATGGGTGACGGGCACTGGAGGAGGCATCTCCATCAAGGAAGGGTATGTTTTTTTTAATTTTTTATTGGTTAATTAAGTACCGCAGACTCTGGGTCCGTGCCTTTGTTTGCTATTTACAGAGTTTGTTTGCTTGCTTATACTAGTTATGTTTCTCTGCGCACTAAAATTACTATTCTTACATTAATATTGACTTATCTATTTTCTTGCTAACTTAACAATACCGCCACTAGTCTAAGTTTAAGTGCTTGTTTTGTTTGTTTGAGGAAGGGAAAGTTAGCAGTGTGTTCGTGTATGCATGTTAAAAGCTGTCATTTTGACCACATAATGATATGACGATGATAGAAATATCATTGTTCCTGTAATTATGTATTTACACTTTTAAAATACATTTTTAACTTTATTTTCATATTCTGTATTATTATTATCTTTTTTTCTCTTTTTACCTTTGTTTCTAGTAACTGTTGTTACTATCCTTAATCTGAATTTTGTATAATGGTCGTAAGAGACTGATCTCACAGGCAATCCTAGTGTGGAAATCAGTGACTTTGTAATTATTGAAAATGCTTATTCAGAACAAAAAGATCATTAATTCATTCAAAGAACTATTATTTTCAGGGATAAAATATACATCGCACCATCAGGGGTACAAAAAGAACGCATGAAATTTGATGACCTGTTTGTGCAGACCATCAATGATGAAGACTTGGAGCTGCCGCCACCGGAGAAAAAGTAAGTTAAATTGTTTTTAACTGTAAAAACTAAATTCATGCAACATGGCATTGATCTGATTCCGTAATAAATAGCTTAAGCACTTGTGTTATGGATAGAGGAATTACAAAGCCCGGAGTCTAGAAGCTGGCTCTCTTGTTGCCTCGGCAGAAATAACGTTAAATTGGTGCTGCATCCTCATGTCACACGGGGGGCCATCGGAAATTTCAATTTACAATTTTACTTACCTTCAGGTAAGAGTATAGACTTATAAAAGATGGGAAGACGAATTAAAAAACAGGAAATACTTGGTCCAGAGAAGCAAACCATAGAATCTGCCGGAAAGTTTTGGAGGAGGCCTTTGTCCAGTTTGGACAAACAGACAAGTGAAGTATGAACTATATATATCTATTTATTGTAGTATAACTTTTGTCTGAATAAAGGCTTAATGTATTGTAAGGGCATAGACTACGCATTCGTGTTTGCGTACAGACTTGTGATCTAAAATACACTGTGACTTTTTGAATACCTAAGACACTTCAGACAGCATTATACTAGCGAAAACTATTTTTTCCAGGCTGAAAAAGAGTCAATGCACGCCGCTGTTCATGCTAGCGTACCGCGAACGCGGCGCCGGCGCCGTCATCCACACGCACTCGCCGCACGCCGTGCGCGTCACGCTGCTCTACGGAGACGAGTTCGCCATCACACACCAGGAGATGATCAAGGTGTGGTTACATAAAACATGGACATCACACACATCATCATTTCACACACATTATCACCTCATCATGAGCCCATTTAACTCCCCACTGCTGGGGCACGGGCCTCCCTCAATCACATGAGGGGTAATTGCCATAGTCACCACTCTTGGCAGGCGGGTTGGCGAGGGATATAAATGCAGAGTTTTCCTTCTCTGGGTGCTGATGATCATGCCAGCAGCTTTACCTTAGTCGCCTTTTACGACACCTCGGTAAGGGTGAGGGTGGCCTATTCTACTCTGCCGGGCACCACACGGCCGTTACACATTATCACCTCACACACATCATTACTTCACACACCTTTACCGGACAAAAGTCTTTCTAATATCAAGAGTTTATGTTTATGTTTTTTTTTCTTCTGTTTATATCTCTTTTTCTGCTAAATAGCCCATGTTCGAGCGCCCATGTCCTCTAAAATTAATTTTAATGTAACAAACTTTTTAATTGGCTAAGTAAGAATTTAATTTTTAAGTATTTTGTATGAACTTTGAAATCCTGTAAAGTTTGCTAAAAAGAAATAACTAAATGGACTAAAGTTAGCCTCAAACAGTAATTTTTTTCTAAATCTGTGGTGTTACTGATTTTCTGCCACATTTTGGCTAGCAAAATTACCTCACATGCCCTTCAGTTTTCCTAGGCTGATAATCGGAGATATACAACCTATTTGTTTCGAAGAAAAGTTTATTTTGAAAGAACAAAAAATGAAATAAAAAATTTTTTTTTGACCACGATATAACACAGAAAATATAAATACAGTAGGCATAACACGACACGACACAGATACAAAGAGGATTTTGATATAAATTTAGCTAAACAATTAAAAATAATGTTCAAACATGATATATTTCTGTTGTGACTAATTATGCTACTGATATAATATGAATTCCCTTGTACTATAGAGATAAAAAAAATCGGAAATTGTCCGTGCCGCAATAGCTGAGTATTACCATGGACTAAATATAATTACTCTATGGTATTATTGATTCTAAAATAGTAAAAAAATATAAGTGTACCAAGGTGTGGCTGTTGGTGGGTGTGGGAGATTTTGTCGATAGCCCTTCTCTGATATCATAATTTCAGCCAATAGACGTACACTGCTGGACATAGGCCTCCCCCAATGTTCACCACACAGATCGGTCCTGTGCCGCCCGCATCCAATAGATTCCCGCGATCTTCACCAGATCGTCGCTCCACCTTGTGGGGGGCCTGCCACGGCTGCGACTTCCTGTACGTGGCCTCCACTCGAGGACCTTTTTGCCCCAACGGCTGTTTGTTCTGCTCGCTATGTGTCCTGCCCATTCTTCTCTGATAAAATGTTTGTACAACCTGTGCGGATAAAGAATGGGATCAGAAATGGCGGCGCATCTATTCACTTCTCGCTCGCACACTATTTGCGTCTATACTCGCACTCGTGGGTGTACGAGCGAGAAGTGAATAGATGCGCCGCCATTTCTGATCCCATTCTTTACCCGCACAGGTTGTAATAACAAAATTAAAATTTGGTTTCAGGGCATAAAAGACGCCCAGCTAGGCCGCTACCTCCGCTTCGACGAGAAGCTAGTGGTGCCCATTATAGAGAACACGTGTTTCGAGGAGGACCTCGCAGGCAGCCTGGGCGCCGCCCTGCGCCGCTACCCGGGCGCCAGCGCCGTGCTGGTGCGGCGCCACGGCGTCTACGTGTGGGGGGACTCGTGGCAACAGGCGAAGACCATGTGAGTAGCCTCTCTTTCTCTCCTGTCTATTCCCTCACTGCTGAGGATCATGACTCCTTCCGATTTTGACGACCAGCTGTCACCATCGGCTGCGCTCCGCCGCTCGGTGCAGGGCAGTCATCATCATCATCAGCCCATTTAAGTCCCCACTGCTTGGGCACGGGCATCCCTCAATCACATGAGGGGTAATTGCCATACTCACCACGCTTGGAAGACGGGTTGGCGAGGGTTTTGATATAAATGCAGAGTTTTTCTTCTCTGGGTGCTGATGATCATTCCAGCAGCTTTACCTTAGTCGCCTTTTACGACACCTCGGTAAGAGTGGGTGGCCTATTCTACTCTGCCGGGGACCACACGGCGTGCAGGGCAGTGCTTATCGGGATCTCGAGCTGTTTCGCTATCTGGTCTGACCATCGCTGGGGACTACGACCTCACGGTTTTCTCCCTTCCACTTTACCTTTACCCTGGGCTCCAAAGCGACAGATTTGGACGCCACCGGGAATACACGCTAAGATGAAGAAGAAAAGTCTAAAGCAGAAACTTTGACTTAGGAACTTTGTTTGGACTAGTTAGGAGATAAACATACTGAAAGTCCTCCCTCTGAGGTGTGAGCCCGAGGGGGTGCGGCACATAGAACTTTTTTGCATACTTCTCGAAAACGGTGCTTCGTACGAAATTTTGTTTTACTACATAATAAAAGCCAATTAAATTCTCTATAACTTTGTCTTTTGCACTTTGCATCTATCTCCTATCATTGCCAAGCTATGTGCTTCTAAAAGTGGTCGATTTTCAAAAATGTGTTTTACACCCTTTTCTGGTATATGTTAGTTCTCAGTTACGACCGTAGATTTCAAACACACTTTTAGAAGCCAACCGTAACGCCATCTATCGGATGTTTCATTTGCAAATACCCTCATTCAACACAAACAAGCAGCGCCCCTACCGGAATAGTTTCCAGTGTTCTTCCTCCACAAAAACGCCATCATCGCTGATATGTGATTGGCTCATCGTATAGGTCCTTACTCTACGTGTGGATGGGTCCCGAAACGGCAATAAAATATAGTGTTTTAAACTTTCATGGTCACTGACATTAGAATAAGGTACTTACATGAAAATAAGGTACATGGTAGAAATCCCGTAAATAACTATTCTAAGGCAATAAAATAGTACAATAATCAATGTTATATATAGCACTATAACTTTATTGTATTGTCGGCTTTGCCGGGTAGGGCACACTAGCGACGCCTAACGAATTCAATTTTTAACTACTAAACCGGATTTCTACTCTATCGGCAAACACTTCTACTATTTATTAAATAACCTCATGGTTGTTCATACAAATGTTGGGTCCGTTTTTGTACGCGAAAAATTGATTCACGCCAAAAGTGACCGCTTTTGACGTGAATCAATTTTTCGCTTACGCGTTGGACCCAATATTTTTGCATGGTTATTTTATAAATAGTATAATTGTTTGCCGAGAGGTTGTAACCCCGAAATTGTTTAAAATTCCTTAGCCGGTTTAGCAGCTAAAAATTAAAATCGATTGGCGTCGCTAGTGTGCCTTCACCTTAGCAAGTTATAGCAAAATTGTACACACATTTATCGTATTACATAATGTTTTAGCGTTAAACAGGTGTCCCAGATATCGACGTCAAGCCGGAATCGGGAATGAGAAATAATAAATTGACGTCAATTACACAAGTCGTTTCTTTTCTTTAAAAAAATTAAAAAAATAACTTTTAAATTTATAAGTTGCCTGATTCCGGCTTGACGTAGATTTCTGGGACAACCTGTATAGCTGCTGTTTAGGAGCATCTGAGGATTAGCAGAATTAAAGATTTTCTAAATGTCCAGATAAGTTACTTTCCCGCCTACTTACTATGTAGGATTTTTAGAAGAAAAACATACTATGTTGCAGGACCGAATGCTACGACTATTTGTTCGAGATGGCCGTGGAGATGAAGAAACTCGGCCTGGACCCGGCGCTCAGTCCTGTCACTTCAGCGAATGGGAATGTATGATGAAGAACCAGTCATTCAAAATCTCCACTAGAATAAGCTAAGTAGAAACATTTGTAAATAAGATATATATTTTTTAATATCATAATTTTATGTAAATAATTATAAACGCCCTGTTGGTCTAGTGGTTTAAGTACCGGACCGTGATCTCAGGGTCCTGGGTTCGATTCCCGGATCGAGCAAAAAGTATGTTTCGAATTTTTCGAACATTGCTCGGGTTTGTGATCACCGATCCAGATTAGGCAAGCGTGGTGATTATGCATAATCCCATTATAGTAACGATAACTTGATTTCTATGATTGAGACTACATGGGGGACAGTATATATGCTGATCCTTAGGTACTTAATCATGATGAAGTTTATCGGCCATATTAGTGTACGTGATTTTATAATTTGTAAGCGTTTATAAATTCGAATATAATTTTACCTAACTAATATTTAAGTTTATTGATATAGATAACAGCACGTTGGGTTACCACATAAATGTCTTAATTGAATGTTGAAGTTAGAGAGGTTTAGAGGGGAAAAAAGTTCATCGATTTTTGACTGCATGTAGTAACCGCCCATGCTGTTGACTGTACACCGTTAAATAAGGTATTTTTAATTCTTCCAAATGTTGACCCTTCTTGTTCTCAAGGCAGCTGAATAAGATGTCAAATTGTTAAAATTAGTTCTTAACTTTACTTTTATACCTTCGATGTTCGAAGTTTTACACTCGGAAATAAAACCAAAGCTCAACAGAAACACGCAGTTTTATTCGTACAAACTACTCTCCCGGAGCAGTTCAGCCATGATGCTCTGCGAGATAACGCCTATGTTGTCAGGACTCACTGACTCGCTCTTCACAGTTCGTCTACTAACCCCATGTACACTAGAGGCACATTTCTTTAGTATTAAATCCTTCATCTCTTGCAACTCTGCTTTAGATAAGAAGTTTGTATTCGAAAACTGATCATCTAATGGGGGATTATCCTTCTTCGCCATTTCGTAAAGAGACTTCAGATCCAAGGAGGTTTTGTTCTTCTTAGCGTATAATGCTTGTTTCCTCCTCAATATTCGTTTCAAGTCCTCGAGGTAAGTCTTGTTTTCTGTGATCTTGCCGTCGATAATTTCGATCTCTTTCTCGTTGAGTTTCTTAAGATCCTGGTCGGAAATGTTGAAGTTGTTTTTTACTTTTGATGGTATTCGGCTTAATCGTTCTGTAATTAATATGACGATATTTATTTAATACAATTTTTCAATTTTCAAGTTGATGAGGTAGCAGACGAGCAAACTGTTCACCTGATGGTAAGAAATTCCCGCCGGTCATGACATCCGCAACATCAAGTGCGCGGCTAATCTTTAACTTCCATTTTCCAATTATATTACGATTGTGCCTCCGGTACCCTCACTCTTTCTTTTTTCTGTGACGCCGTGGTATCACTCCGGTCGAGCCGGCCCATTCGTGTCAAAGCATGGCACTCCCACGCTTAAAAAATTAGGCACCTAATCTAGATTCCTCAGGTCCTCAGGTCAGGTTATCTCTTAGCTCAGAACCGTGGTTGCATGTAGTTGCTTACCTTGTACATGAATAGGCTTGATGGAGAAGAAAGCCCTCAACTTCTCCCTAGGCTTCTCCTCCTCGCCCACGAACACATCATACTCCACGCAGACCACCTTCTCATCCAACTTCCTCAACTCCACGTTATTCTTCTTGAATCGAGAGAACTTCTTCGCGATGATCTTAATGTGGGGGGACTCGCCGATGCGGATGTCTTCTGGGAGGTTCGGGTAGGACTCTAACGCTTCTGGTGAGGAAATGAATTAGATCATGATCTGGAGTTGCAAAAGGACACTATTTTTAGTACAGACGCCATAACGTTGGGAAACAAACCGTCAAAGATTCTCAAGTCATGCGTTGGCGTAGCTAGGGATTTTTCCTAAGAGGGAGGGCATGGAGGGTAACCTTGTGACGAGGGGAGAGGGGGAAGGCTCGTCGACGGGGGGTCTATCTTTATGTATGACGAAGCATATTTATCTAGGGTAGGTTTCTAGGTTGGGCCGGGCCAATGCGCCCCGGCCCCTAACTTGCCTTCAGTTCATCAATTTCTGTTTCTTGTAGAAGAACATCCTATAGGAGACGTGAAGTAACTATAGGTGGCACCAACGTCTATGTGGACTGATAGCACTTTGTATTGACTATTAAGTTCAAATGAATGGCACCAGTTGGCACCACGGTCGATGTGTACGTTCCCTTTTGCTGGTTCAATATCGAAAAACTGGCACATGTTCTTGTAAGAGAAGCTTCGAGTTTATATGATTTTTTATTATATTTTTAATATTAACTTACCTTTAGGTTGATTTAAGTACTTATCAATTTCATCAGCATTATCTATATTCTGCCACTGGTAGCCGTCTGTCTCCGCGAAGTCCTGGACCGACTGTACCTTATCCGACGTGTACTGGGAGCTGTGTTCGACTTTAGGTGTGGATTGGCAAAGCACTTTTCGCAACTCCTTCAGTTGGTTTATCGTTTCCGGCATAAGTGGGTCGAATCCATACTGTTCTTTGAGTAGGTCTTGATACTGTAAAATTAACTACATTAATTTTATTATGTTATGGTACTTGTATGGATAGGAATGCTCTCTTTGAAAGTAATAACGAATTCGTCCTATGCTTTTCCAGACATTAGCTTGTCCCATAAAAATTACATCATTGCCATTCTCAGGCAATAGACGTCCACTGCCGACAAGCCTCCCCATAATATTCTCTTTAGGTACATAGGTCCTGGAGCCCAATTCTCGTGCTCGTGACATTTATCATCATACGACATATATCACTAAAACATAGTTTTTTTGTATGGTTTTCAGGTGATATCCGCCATGTTTTTTTTTCATATCGAAATCCCCAGAATTGGGGTCCAGTTCTGTACCAGGTCACCAGGTCGTCGGTTCACCTTATCTCTATAAGGTGGACCGACGATCTGGTTCAATTCTAAAATTCAACCCCCGAGACCCCTGTCTAACCACGGTAACGACTTCCTGTACGTAGCTTCCATTCTAGGAGCTTTCTAGATAATGTGCCCTACCCTTTGGCCCTTGGGATTTTTAATTCTTTCGGACTATGTCTGTGACCTTAGTTCTCCAGAATGATGATACTTTTTCACATTTAAAGTCATTCTCTTTCTAATATCTTTGAGGGCGGAGCATTCTATCGTAGACTTATAACGTAGGTAATTTGGTTTAATTACTAACGTGTAAGTAACTACGCAAGATTAATAGTTTAAAATATTTTTTGCGGCTCACCTTGTCAGGAGATTTCACAGATATAATTTCTTCAGTCAGCTGCCCAAAATCCTCCTTCATAGGGGCCACATAGCAACACTTGTTCGTCGTAAACTTGGCAAAATCTATCCTCTTGAACGGCGGAGGAAGGACCTCTTCGATATTTGTGCCACATATGCCGATCCTCTCCAATCCCTCCGCGCTCAATGTGTGATTCTTAGACAAAAATTCCCTTTCTTGCCGATCAACATCTCTCTCACGTCTCTTACTATCTCTTCCACAGCTAATAGGCTCCCTTCGCCTGTTATATTCGCGTTCTGTCTTCTCATGCTTCTCTAATATTAGCTGTTCATCTCTGTCATATCTATCATGTCGTTCCCTTTTGCTCTCAAAGTTATTGACCCTTTTCTGGTGCATCCGACCAAGCCTGCGTTGGTTTCTGTTCATTTTGTATGAAAAAAGTCATTTTACCCAAAAATGTTTCACATCGCTTACAATCAAACCATTGCGTGATAATAAATTAATTAATAGGGCTTAAACTCTTGACAATTTTATTATGACTGTTGTGACATTTCTCTTGGCAGCTAATTTTCTTTTAATACTTTTTTCGTCAAGGTCAAGTTCAGAATAGTCGTGAAAATAAAAATGGTAGCGCCACAGAGCGCCAGTGTGGTATGGTAATCTCATGCATGAAACTATAGATCTAGCTTCATAATCTCATTTGGTATTATCATCATCATCATCATTTCAGCCAATGGACGTCCACTGCTGGACATAGGCCTCCCCCAATGTTCTCCACACAGATCGGTCCTGTGCCTCCCGCATCCAATGGATTCCCGCGATCTTCACCAGATCGTCGGTCCATCTTGTAGGAGGCCTGTCACGGCTGCGAGTTCCTGTACGTGGCCTCCACTCGAGGACCTTTCCGCCCCAACGGCCGTCTGTTCTCCTCGCTATGTGCCCTACCCATTGCCACTTAAGGCATGCAATCCTTTGGGCTACGTCTGTGACCTTAGTTCTCCTGCGGATCTCATCATTTCTGATACGATCACGCAGGGAGACCCCGAGCATAGCCCTCTCCATTGCTCTCTGGGTGACTTTGAGCCTCCTTAATCGGCACATTGTAAGCGGCCACGTTTCGGTTCCGTATGTCATCACTGGCAACACACACGCATTAAAGACTTTCGTCTTGAGACACTGCGGTAGATCTGCCGAAAATATGCTGCGTAGCTTCCCGAACGCTGCCCAGCCGAGTTGGATTCGTCGATCGACCTCTTTCTGGAAGTTGGCCTTACCAAGCTGGACTTTTGGTCCGAGGTAGATGTACTCATCTACAACTTCCAGTGTAGAGCTTCCAACCTTTACTAGAGTGGGTACGACATGGGAGTTCGACATAATTTTCGTCTTGTCCATGTTCATTTTCAGACCCACTTGTTGGGAGACTCTATTGAGGTCGTCGAGCATTTTGCCTAAGTCTTCCAAGGTCTCAGCCATGACTACGATATCATCAGCGAATCGAAGGTGCGTCATGTACTCGCCATTTATATTGATGCCAAGTCCATCCCAGTCCAGAAGTTTAAACACGTCCTCCAACAGAGTGGTGAACAGTTTCGGCGATATAACGTCGCCCTGTCTCACACCTCGCCGGAGAGGTATGGGTTTTGATTCCTGGTCCTGAAGACGGACTGACATTATGGCGTTTTCGTACAATGACTGCAACACTTGTATGTATCGGTAGTCTATTCGGCACCTTTGGAGAGACCTTTGGCATTATAGTATAGGCATATTAGCCGCAGAACCGACAACCGATGGGGTAAACGAGTTCTGGAGTGGAGACCGCGTCTTGGCAAACGTAATGTAGGGTGCCCTCTGGCTAGGTGGGAGGACGATCTGCACAGGATGGCTGGCAAGAGCTGGACGCGAGAAGCCATGGATAGATCACAGTGGCGAACAATTGGAGAGGCCTACGTCCAGCAGTGGACTGCGATAGGCTGATGATGATGATGATGATTATAGTATAGGTATGCCATAGTATGGGGACCCCGTACCCCGGGCTTCGAAGCGATAGCTTTGGACGGAACTGGGAATAGCACGCTAAGATGAGAGTATGGGAGGGACCCCGTTAGATCCTCAAACATTCGTCATCACCACTTTCTTGTCGCACGGTTATAGCTTTTGAATGGTCAAGCACACTCAGCCCCCCGTTGATTGGCCAAAAGAGAAAATAAACATTTTCGATTGGAAAGGACCACGGGAAGGTCGACTCATCGACGTAGTGTCTATGGTTAACTTTACAGCGCACGTTTTTTAGTTCCATGCTTTGTAGCAATTCGCAGTAAAGTATAGAGTAAGGTAATAATACTCCGGTTCCTGTAAAATTTTAATCCATAAAGTAAGGTAATAATACCATAATACTATCACATTACACATAGCCGTGTGGTCCCCGGCAGAGTAGAATAGGCCACCCTCACTCTTACCGAGGTGTCGTAAAAGGTGACTAAGGTAAAGCTGTTGGCATGATCATCAGCACCCAGAGAAGGAAAACTCTGCATTTATATCAAAACCCTCGCCAACCCGTCTGCCAAGCGTGCTGAGTAGTGCCCCAGCAGTGGGGACTTAAATGGGCTGACGATGACGATGATGATCACATTACAGACCGACCACGAACAGTAGGCACTTCAGTGACATTAACAAGCTTTGAATATCTCTTCCATCGACGTAGTATGCTCTCTTTTTTAGATTCTCGTGTTGCACTATGACAATAATTTATCAAAACGGGAATTAAAACTAATAGTAATCTGTGATTAAAACGATATTTATATGTGAAACAACATTGTGCTGCTGTAACGTAGCCGAAACGTCGAGCAAAATATGTAAGTACCTACACAATGTTGTATCACATAATAAATATCGTGTTAATTCCAGTCTTGATAAATTATTGTTAGTATGTCAATGTAAATGATGTTGAGAAATATTATAAAAAAAAAAGTTACCTACCTACCTACTGTATATCTTCTTAAAGTTAACAAGAGCGAAAATATCAAAACCACGATGCACGGGTTACACGAATTTATTCCGAATTTTGCCCAAAGTTATGTGGATTTGCCTCGTGCCAAATAACCGTGATCGGCACTGTATACAGTGCGAAAATTCTGTTGGTCTTCTTCTTCTTCTTATTTTATTTGTGGCAATCAACTTCTCGACTGAGAATTACTCCTGACATTATCATGTTTTAGATTTTAGGCATTATTAAGCGGGACAACCGAAGATAATTCGCCAATGTCAAGTAACTTATTGAGAACAAGTACCTAGGTAGTCAGTCAGTCAAAGTCACAGTCACTCAATAAAACGCCGGTGTTTTGCGTTTTATCGACCTACGGATTCAGCGGATATCACTCTAAAAGCAATCGCTTGTTTTAATACTCTTATTAGGTCCAAGCAAGTTGTCGCTAGACATCTCACCCGACACACAATAGCAGAGTTAAAAAGATACAATCCAACGATTTTTATTATTAAGATTACTTTGCGGCACTTCACTGCACAAATAAACACCAAACTTGCACACTAAAAACCACTAGACTCTAATTTAAAACCTTTGAATTGCATCAGCCCACGCGGCTTCTTTTAGCCCTAACCGCCGAATCATTCTGTTGGTCTAAGGTTTTGGCCGAGACAGCAACTGCCACCTTACTTAGTAAATAAAAATAAACTTATAATTGGTAATAGTTTATTCAGTTGTATTCTTAACAATTTTAATAATCTTTGCACGAGTTTCTTCTATATTTTGCCACAATTTTTACTTAGCACGCATTCGATAGACTATAGTTGAAGACGGGTAATGGGCGCACTGCACTGCAGACGAAACCAACGTTCGTATCGTGATCAGCACCTGGGAATAATGGAAAATACTCTTCATTATTTATATATTCATCATCATTGCAACCAATAGACGTACACTGCTGGACATAGGCCTCCCCCAATGTTCTCTAAACAAATCGGTCCTGTGCCGCCCGTTTCCAAGGGATTACCGCGACCTTCACCAGATCTTCGGTGCACCTTGTGTGGGTTTCGAATAACTTTATGCATTCAGTACAAAGTTATTCGGAAACAAAACACTGCAACGCATAATTTTCCGCATACGTACTTAGGTGTTACTCCGGTCTGTCTGTAGGGTAAAGGGTTTATAATATTTATAATTAAATATTTCACAACATCGCATACATTGATCTGACTCCGAGATAGGTAGCTCAAGCACCTGTGTTACGGATATCAGAATCAACAGCGGAATTACAAATTACATACATAAAATACTCTTGTAAATACGGGTTCGGAAAAGTATGCAGGTATGTCCCATAATAAGATATTACCTGTACTAAAGTTCATGCCATCCCAGTTGCAACAGGTAATTTTAAAAGGGGCTAGAATGAATTTAGTCCTGCAACTTTATTTAGACCACGTTTTGTAATAATAAGAGGGCATTATAACGCAAATAATGCACGTTTCCTGCCAGGGTCCTGGCCGTAATTGTAACAAACTGATAATAGCACATCGAGATAATTAACATTATAAGTAGGTAGTATAAATAACTGAGAAAAATTCTAACCCCGTTATTACAAATCGCAGAACTAAGGATAGTCCCGGAACAAAACTCGTGCCAGCCCGTTTTAACATTGTGTGTTAGTACGGGATGACATGAGCTTTATTACGCTAATAATCTAAAAGAAACATATAATCGCCATATTGCAGGAATTTTGTTGAACTATCTCTCGTGTTTGATAACACTGATCAAAAATTCAATTCCTTACCTTATCAACATGCGGTAGACAAGTTACCACAGCCATACAGCGTGTTGAGCTGATGATTTTCTTGACACTACGGCCGTCAACAAGCAACTAAAAGAGATATTCAATGATAAAATCGTAATATGGTTGTTTCCTTTTTCGATGGAGAAGAATAGATGTGATTTTTATTTGGCCGAAAATATGGAGGAGTAAGTATTTACTCCGTTTTAGGGCCTCCGCCGAGGCAGCTACATGTGCCGCTTGAAGTTTCTTGGACCAAGAGGCCTGTGTATACAGGACGTATCAACAACGCATTCCCATTATTCTGAAGCATAGCAGTCACCTATCGGAACTCTTGTTGTAACTTCAGCATTATACGAGCACTGCTAGTATGCGAACGGATAAGTCCCGACGCTGGGGTATCAAGCCTTGGGTTTTGGGACACGCACGAGGGCCGTACTTTAGGTAGGTAGACGACATGTTGTATGTAGGTTTCTAGCGTCAACGTACTATTGTTTAGAAATCTACAACACTCTCTCCTAGAAGTCTACAACATTCTCATCACATTTACATGGATGATGTTGTATTTGTAGTATGCTACCCAGTCAACCATATTATCACCATTGCATACCTCATAACCTTGAACGTTGTCTACGTCTTGAGGAACTCTCCACTTAACAAGAACCGTGTGATCTGAAACTTTTCGCAATCCTAGGAACTTCACTTTTAAGGGGTCGTAATTGCTTTTCGAACCCTGAAAATGTAAAGTAATAAGTTCCCCTCTTCCAAATTATAGCAGCTATACTCTACCGCCACATAGTCGACCTTCCCATGGTTCGCGGGATGCGAAGTGTGCACGACCAATCCAAAAAGTCAAGTCCAAAACAGAAGTCCAAACAGAATTTAAATTCTGTTTGGGCCAATCAATCAGTGGGAGTCGTTCGCAGCTAGAATCGCGCGACTGCGCGAGCTCCAAAGAGTAATTTTTTTGATTGATCAAACACAATCCGGGTCCAATGATAGACTTTTTCACGCACGTCCCATTTCCAATGGCACGCGTCCCGCGGACCATGGGAGGGTTGACTGTGGCAGTAAAACTATAATTTCGTCTCACCAATGTTATATTATCGTCTTCAGATGCCAGTCGCTAATGTCGTTGGATGAAATAAGAGGTAGCGATCCAACTGATGGAATGTGGATCGTCACTTATGAACATTTGCAACATAAGTGTCCGTCCTGGTCTGACGAATACACCATAAATACGCAGTTGCAGCAACCGCTTCCTATTGTAGGTACTCGAGAAGATCGCGCGAACACGAGTGATCGTCAGATCTGGATGCTCTATACCATTCGAATGAGTTATCCAGTCAGTAAGTATTGGTCCATTTAAAATAGAAAACGGATCTCTTAAATATTACAATTTAGGTAACTTCGTAAACTTACAACAAGGGGTTTCGTCGACGAGGAACCAGAATTTGCTATATCAATGTTTTTCAACGACTTCTTCACAACTGGATGAATCAAAGGCTTGCTATTTTGTAACAACTCCTGAATCTGACGTTTTAACAACACCTATAAATAATCGTTAAGTAGATAGTAAAAATTCGTATCTGCTAAAGATGTGCTGAATCAGAACCTTAAGAATGGGACGGTTTATTATTCAACTATTTTAAATAATTACCACAGAGAACGTAGAATCCATGCAATCTACGGCTTTTTCCTCACTGACTGTCAGATTAAGAGTTTGTGACGATGCAAAACTGAACTGTTTTTGTACCAAATCCTTACTCTAAAATTGTAACCATATTATTAATAAATTAAGTTAAATAAAAGTAGATTATGTAGGTAACTAGTATTGAAATTCATACCTTTACCATACTCGTAGCACCTCCAGGTTTATTTTCTATCAATTCTTCAAATGACTGTATTTTTACATCCTTATATTTTTCATAACGCTGTAATTTTTCATAAAAATGTATCAATGAATCAATAAGTTCAACAAATATTACATATAACTACATACGAGTAATTATCTGGTTTGCAATGAACATTATTATTTCACGTTATGTCAACAATGGTTTTATATAATTAGAAGGATTTACCAAATTCATATTTATCTGCCTCGTTACAACTTCGCTGTCGGATTCATTACTCGTCATCACATCGCGTTGTAATCTCGAAATTTCCCGTAGTGCATCCTTTACGTCAAGCTGCAACGCAGGTACTAAAGAAATTCCTCTGACGCTGTGTACTGAATCTATTAAACAATTTTTCTTCAATATGGACCATGATACGTCTTCTTCTGTCCCGTTTATCACCTTTCGAATAAAAAAGGTAAATATGTACCTAATTTATTTTATGAAACATAAATTGATAAATAGACACTTTAAAGATGTACCTGTAATATTTGGGGAGTGACCTTCTTCTCAGATATATCCCTTGTACTTGTAGACGTTGAAGTTGTTGTTTTTAACTTGATTGCTAAACAACTTTTACCTTGCTCTGAGTCATTTGCTATATTATTAAGTTTGTCGTTTTTGAAGCTCAATTTATCTCCAGATGATATTGCAGTAGTGCAATTAGAATTCTGATCGGATGCTAAATGCATTAATGCTTCTTTTAATTTCAGTCTCTTATATAAAAGAACAGAACGTGGAACCCGTACCCTTTTACCTTTGTGGTTTCTTTTATCCAAACGATTCTTACGTTTATCTTCACTAGACTCAGTGCACAAAGTTTCATGCGATTGACCATTGTCATTCAACTCGCCTTGTCTGTCATTATATGTACTTGCCGTAGGTCGTGAAATACTGTCCGTAGTGTGTTTCAAGTAATTTTGTCCTTCTATATTTTGTCGTAAATTAGTATTGACATCATTTGCGTGCATTTGCTGCTCACCATCAATTATCATGTTGATACGACTGCTTCTGTACTGAGACAAATGTGTTCCACTAAACTCAATGTCTGCAATCTCATGATCATTTCCATCCGATGTTTCATGTTTAATTTTTTCAATATCAAGATTATGCGATCCAAATTTCTTCATTGAATCAATTTTAGGCAACAAAGTTGTTTGCTTAGCTTTTCCAGCTAAACTTCCATATTCCATATTTCGGACCGACGACTTATTTATACCAATATGTTTACCATAAGATTTGCTTAGCATTTGTTTATGTGATTTACTTTCTAAGATCTTGTTGGCCTTTTTGTACTCTAACAAAATCTTCATCAGCTCTTCTGAAAAAGCCTTAGCTTCTTGCAATGTGGTTTTAACTTTATCATAGTCGATGTCTAAATTACCAAAGTTTTCAGTGTTTTCTTTCATAATAACCAGGGCACTTGGCAAACTAATATTTGCCTTCGAAGACCCCAATTTCGAAGTATTTCGAGAAAACCTGGGGCTTATTAAACTTGAAAGCCTTTTATTAGCATTTTTCAAGGATGTCACTAAATTTATTGATAAATCCCGCATACATGTAGCCTCCTTATCACATTGGTTTATTTGTTCATTACTACTTCTTGTACTAATTTCAATAATCTTGTTTTGAACACTTTGCTGCGCATTAACTATATTTGTTTCTTTCATAAATTCTGATATTTTATTATTTTCATTGGGGCCATGGTTGGGACGAGCTATTTCTGAATTATGTTTCGAATTTAAGTCTTTCTTGGTATAATTGCTGTTACAGTCACTAGTATTTGTTTTGTGTCTAAGGGTATAACTATTATTGGCAGCTAAAGATTTTTTTTTAATATCAAAATTTTTCATATTATCAACCAAACATTTACTTATGGACGAATTTGAAAACGTATTACAAATGTTACTATAAGTTGACTTTGCTTCGTTTGAAGTGTTTTCTTGCATTAAGATCGATGGAATACTACTGCTCTCGTCAATGTATTTAAGTTTTGCCTTATCAAGCGAAACACTTTCTGATATAAAACTCACTGAAGATTTATAGTCTGTCGTTGAACGATTGCAATATTTCATTATGGTGTTTTTGTCCTGGCACTGTACGTAAGCTTCACAAAACAATTTAGGTTTATTAGTTTCCTGATTAATATACTGAGAACTTTTAGACGTTCTTGTTTCAGTGACTTCTTTTACTGGATTATTATCAAGATCTTCATAGTTAAGTAAAGAATTATTGATATGGTGAATGCTTCTCCTAGATATAATATTTAATGTACCTTTTTGGAAAGATTTTTGTTTTGAAAATTCATTAATATTAATGTTATGTCTGTCAATCAATTTTGTTCCATACGTATTTGGAAACTGGAAACCAGCTTTGCCTGTATATACGATGTCGTTAGTAAATATATTATTATAATGATTGGAACACATTTGACATTTACATTTGGTGCAGTAGCAACTATCTCCGGTGCATTTATACATAATCTTCTGGCAATCTGCGCATTCACAGGGGCTACATTTACAAGTATTCTTGAATATAAACGGCTTGTTATATTTACCGTTGCTAGTAGAAGGCTTAGATAAATCAACACAATTTAAACAGTCACAAATATCACATTTGCAACTTGTTTTATGGAGCCATGAATTAGCATTACCTTTATTATAATCGTCGATGCAAATCTCACATTCACAAGGTGAACATTGGCATGCGCCTTTATGAGGTGTTTTTTCTAATGGCAGCAAGTAGTGTGACGTCTTTACCCTAGTCGCCATGGTAATGGCAGTATTATCTTTACAACTACATATTACACATTCACAATTACCACAACTGCAACTTTTTTGGCTAATAGGTCCAATTTTTGGATAATAATTACTTTTCACAGATGCGAACATTGCTATTGTGTCATGATTGGTTCTCTTCTCAGCTATGCCAATTTTTTGCACAGATGCTCTATGGATATCGTAGTCGCGAGTAGTATCTTTTTCTACCGGTTTCCTCATTATTTGCTTCTGTATTTCACAAGTACAAGAAATACTATCGTTACCTTCACAAGATTGGCTCATACAATTTTCGCATGCGCAGTTAGCAGGTCTACTGATACCAGTTGCCATTTCATGCCTCAAGCTGGATGACATAGGATAATCTTGTCCGCACTCAGCGCAGTCACAAGGAGAACATTGGCAGTAGCTCCGTGGGACATCTTCGTGTATTGACGCAACTACGACTGTGTTTAATGGTTTACTTTTATCTATTCTGTAAGATTTGCACTCGATACACTCGCATGGTTTACAATTGCATGGTTTACTATAGCTGTCCACACATCGGAGGCAATCACATGGATCGCAATCACAAAAGTCTTTAGGTTTATCTGGTTTCCTCATCAATCCTTTACATTGATGAATTCGATCGCATCGTATGCAGGGACAACCGATGTAGGACTGTTTAGTTTTTGCTTTTTCCTCAAGGTCTTTTACTAGAGCAGCACAATCTTGGCAGTCACATGGTTTACATTTACAATATTCATTACGAGTTGATAATGATTTCCCGGCAATACATTCACATACTTTGCAGCTACATGCCCTGTAAGCTTCTTTTATTCTTTTGAATATATCCAATTTAGATAATCTGGTAACCGTTGATGAAGGCGCTTCAGATCTGTAGTACGGAACAGATTCCTTATATTCTTTGTACGGTACATTCATAATTTGGGCGCTTAATTTAGCTGTGTTTGATTCGGCGTCTCTACGCGAATCCACGATAGAAACACTGTGAGCGTGTGGCGGTACTTGCGACACGTCTTCATTTTGTCGATCTCTGGATTCAACACAACAATATGAGTATCTTGAATGTTTCTTAACATTAGCAAAATTGAGATTGTTTTTATATTCGTATGTCATCTCTTTCTTCACGCATTCTTTTATGACGCTCTCGGAATCGGGGATATTTTTAAATTTTTGTCTCAGTACGTTGTCATCCATGCTTTTTGTTTCAGTGATGTTAGTATTTTTTTTCTTACTCGACAAACAAGATTGGGATCCTTTGCATGCAAGACACGAACAAGGGCTTTTGCTTCTCAATACGAAGCAGTCGAAGGAATCGCACTTGGTGCATGAACATTCGGATATTTTATTATTAGATAGCTGTTCAGTGCTATACTTTATTGATATCGATTCAGTTTTTTTCATAATGGTTTGTAATGACAATCGTGTTTCTTTGGGGGCAGTCTGGGCTTAGGTTCTTTCTTCGGTCGTGGAACGGATGCCGCCCTATGGCAACATAGATTCCCAGATGCCTGTAAATAAATTTAGTTTCAATATATCACTACCAAAGATCGATCATTTGGAGAAGCCTATGTGTAACAGTGGACTGTAATGGGCTAATTATGATGATATCACTATCCTAACCCAAGAAAACACTTTGTTTGTTTTTAGTCATCGATATAAGAAAATATATTTATATCGGTGTTTTTAGTTGTTATTAGGTATTATATAAAAACCGGTTAATATCATAGATTGTTATAATTTTTATTGAAGTAAATATAAACAATAACTATTTTTTAAATATTGGAAATGCCTACCTGTTACCATTAATTGATATCGAGCAAAATTGGCAAAATATTTAGTTTTTTGTATTGGAGCGCTCCTTAAATAACATCATTGGCTTGACGTGTCGTGACCTTGTCACCAAAAGAAATTACTAAATCTTGGTCCCTAATGCAATCTATGCGAATAAGCCCTTTAGATACGGTACTCTATAAACGTTGTCAAAGTCTAAAATAACAAAGTGTGAATCTCATTGTTATTAAATCCCTTGTCATCACTGATGTTTATTTCCATGGGTAAATACTGACTTATGGAATTAACAATTATTATTATGTTCCTTATACGCTGAGTATCACAGCTATTTGCTGGCTTTTTAGAAATGTACGGGCCTAGGCCAAGTACAATTCCTACACTACGAATCTGATTGTGATGTGGTGGGGGTAATGAGTCTTGATTGTGATGATATGTGTGACTGTGTGATTGGGTGTGTTTGTGGGACGTATGGCTGTGAATGATAGAAGATCTGTGGCTGGTTAACACCTCGTGATTTGATGGGGTATTATCATCTATTTGGAAGAAATTCCTTACAATCGTCGACGTATATAAAATAGCATCTTTATTATTATTATTCGGCTCGGCTATCAGGTCTTGGATCTCCTGAATGAACCTGTGCCTCCAGCACCCATCTCCTTTGGTTGGTCCCAGAATCTTTCGGAGTATCTTCCGTTCCGTCACCAGCAGTTGATTTTCCTCCTTCAGTGTTAGTGTCCAAGTACACCCATACATTAAGATTGGTCTAATGACTGTCTTGTAGACGCGAATCTTAGTAGCCCTGCTTAGTAACTTCATCCCGACTGCGCTAGAGAGGACACGGACACGTGGAGAGGATGGGAGAGGATCGTGCAGCCAAAAGAGCCTATCTGGGACGACCAATGGGGCGACGTCCAGTGGGTCGTCCGAGATACCACTGGAGGGACGAAGTCGCCAAGGACCTCAAAGCACTCAACGTGCACGATTGGGCGGCATTGGCACAGGACCGCAAAAAATGGCGAACTTTGACGTCGGAGGCCAAGACCCACTTTGGATCGCTGAGCCAGCGTAGTAAGTAAGTATTATTATTATTATTACATTACACTAACTAGAGAGTACCTTAAAAGCCATAGATTTTATTAGCACGATTGCATAATTTTATCCACTTCGAGTTTTCTTACATTGTTTTTTCTTTACTAGAAATTTTACCATTGACAGTGCATTTACAGCAGTTGGAACTGACAGAAAAGCACATGAATTTTTTTCTCTATAAGAATGACAAATGACACCAAAAAGATTTTATGCTTCATAGTACCTAGTATCTTCTACAGTTTGTGCTGACCATGGAACAATTCATCAAGTGGCGAATTATTATCGGATAATGTGAGGGCGAAGATTCACAGCCCGGCCCCAGCAGACAACGCCGTACACGTACACCGCCAGTCTACTTGTGACCACGGCTGGAGTAACGTAGCCAAAACGTCGAGCAAAATATGCGAGTACATAATGCTATCCCACATAATAAATTTCGCATTAAATCCTGTCTTAATTAATTATAACCATGATTTAATTGGTTAAAGGGTTGCGAAGGTCAGACGGTAGTTGCTTCATTGATTAGTCTGAGCGTACCCCTACGCTTCAACGCGGCGCAACCGGGAATTTCACGCTTAAATGAAGATGATAAAAATAAAGTTTAAAAACTAAAACCCGACTGCCAAAAAAACACGCTCTAAAAAGTACGAAACAAGAAAATTGTCTCTGCTGAAATTATTATGCCGTATTGCCGTGGTCGTATGCCACCTGTATCAACTGTATCAAAAGAGCATCATTATAATAATAAAATAAAATCAATGTGGCATACGACCACGGCAATACGGCATGATAATTTCAGCAGCGACAATTTTCTAGTTTCGTACTTTTTAGAGCGTGTTTTTAGTAGTCTGGTTTTAGTTTAGAAACTTCATTTTTATTTAACATATTTTAGTTATGAAAATAAAAATTATTTGAAATGTGCTAAAAAGCTCTTTCATTTGATACCCCACACGTTACCGTCAACCAAAATTTTTTTTTTAGTTCCTTACTCTAAGTCCCCTAGAGGGCGCTGTGGTCAATTTAACGTGTCGTCATGTCGCCTATAACCCGAAGACAATCAAGACGCTTCTAACGACACCTCATTTGTTCAAATATGATAAGTTTAGACGTTATGAGGGAACAGATAGATAAACAACATACATACCTACCGGTCAAAATCATAACCCTCCTTTTTGCTTCGCCGTAGTCGGGCAAAAAAAAAGTAGATTATGCAGGTACTCATTTCTATAACGACTTCTATTGCTCTATAACTGTATAATAAGCAACGGAAACTATTTACATAAGTATTATACCTATTAGAATAGTTATTTACGAGATTTCTACCATGGACCAGATTTTTTAGTTTCAGATCCCTTACTACTTACATTTTCATAACTAACTACTTACTGCTAACAAATCAAATGACTTCTGCGTAACGGTACGAAATAATATATACCTACGAATCAAAACTATCTCCTGTAGATGTATCGGTAAACCTTTGATAACCTTTTTCAAACGAGGATTCTGAACAACATTTGTTCTCATCATCAGCCCATTTAAGTCCCCACTGCTGGGGCACGGGCCTCCCTCAATCACATGAGGGGTAATTGCCATACTCACCACGCTTGGCAGACGGGTTGGCGAGGGTTTTGATATAAATGCAGAGTTTTCCTTCTCTGGGTGCTGATGATCATGCCAGCAGCTTTACCTTAGTCGCCTTTTACGATACCTCGGTAAGAGTGAAGGTGGCCTATTCTACTCTGCCGGGACCACCGACTTTGTATGAAAATATGATTTTTTATGCGTATTTTGAAAAGTCAGAACATTTGCTCTCAAAAATCAAATTCTCATACAAAGACGGTCACGCGACACGCACGTGTCTTATTCATTTAGTTAGTAAGTAACTGCCACACTCAGAGTCGTTGATTAACTTATTGGCTACTTAAGAAAAAATATTGACACTTATTTTGATACACATAAAGACTACCGATACTAAAGTTAATGAACATTCGCTTAAATGACGTCTCTGAGTGCGGCCGTAAAATATTTATTGGCTACAAACACAACAAGATGTTAACAATAATGCTGATATATTTAATGATGACATTTCTGTTTTGTCTCATTTGAGAAAGAGAAAGAGAAAGAAAATATTTATTATTATAGACATCACAACACAGAACATATAGCAATTGTAAACAGAACACAATTTGGCACAAACAGAAAACAAAACAAAAAACAATTAAAAATACATAAGAATGAAACAAAAGGAAAAAAAAAACAAAACTATATTCAATCATGTCCAGACAGTGCCAAATGAATATTATGATGTGTCATGACGTCTAGTACAAATGGCCCTCACTCAGCCTATGTCACAGCCCAGACAAAGACCATGACGCTGATTTTCAGTGAGACCAGCTGAATTTGTTAAGTTTATATCTGTGTCATAGTGACTATGTGTATTGATATAAGAGCGCTTTGGGCAACTGTAAGCTCTTATTATCATATTTGTTGAAATAAATAAATAAATAAGACAGAAAGGAACAAATAATAAGTAGGTCACCTGTTGTATGAAAGATTACCAACAGAATCAAGTGGTCAACAAGGTCCAACCTCAGCATGTGCTGCAACTGCTTGAAGCGGCTGCAGCGCTGGTTTTCGTTTGGACCTTGAGTGACGGGGTTAATTGTCTGGTTAAGGTGACGGGTAGGGCACACTAGCAACGCCATACGATTTCCATTTCAAAACAATTACGGGGTTAGAATCTCTCGGCAAACACTATTTATTAAATAACCATGGACAAATGTTGGGTCCGTTTTTGTACGTGAAAAATTGATTCACGCCAAAAGTGCCCGCTTTTGGCGGTTATTTTTTTTTATCGAATTATAATAAGCATGCTACAAAAGAGCATCTGACTGACACAGTAGCTTTAGTCTTGCGTGTATGGGTGAACACTGCATTTAAGTGGCGCGCGGATTGGGTATCCGCTAATGCGTTCTAGGGTTGAAATAAAACAACTACAAATTTAAATAGTAATTTTAATTCGTCGATTAAAATTTATCTTTTTGTAAATAAAAACAATTTAATAAAATAGACAAAGATACAAAATCCCTAATTTGTGAGTGATGTTAATACAAATTAAATTTCGATTCGACAACTGGTTACTATTTACAACGGAAAAATAATTAATTCGAAAACACAATAAATTGTTGGCACGAAAACGATGAAACGAAAAAAACACGTTCAAAAAAATACGGTTCGTATTAGCATCGCTTGAAGGTACGATTGTTCGATATGTTTCGCTTACGTTATAATTAAGAGTATTATTATAAATGTATAATACAACATATGTACAGTTCGTTTACATATAACTGGCTTAACTAATGAAGGCACCAGAGTGAGGTCGGTGGAGGTATAACACCTGAAACAAAGAAGAACCTAAACATTATTCAATTATATTTCGTAGGTACCTACGTTCTACAATGTACAATGAGACTAGTTAGAATGTTTGCCCCTCTGTGTTATAGATACACAGAATAGATAGACACTAGACGACCTACATGGTGTGCTAACCATAGACATGCACCCTAAACAGACTGTGCCTTTTCATAGAAAGCGTAGGTACTTGAAAATCTGCAGCGAAGCCTGGAGTGACGTGCTGGGCGATGTTCTTTCTCTACCGCACCCGTATAGAATCTGCATCAGGACTGATTGGACCTCTTTCACACTCTGTGAAGTTTTTCCCGAAAATGGCACATTCCGCTGACTTCTCTACTTCCATGGTGCTGACAGGCTACGCGCGTACAGTTTCTTCGGCGTGGATAGGCGCGAAACAGAGAGACGCCATTACTGAACGTATGCGGAAGAGACACGATACAATACCATATACTGCCTATAGTCCGTAAAATATAGCTTGATTAAAGTTATTGATGTCACGGAAAATGATCTTTATTTCAATAGTCATAAAATTCTATGGAATAAAACTTGGTAAAATGATAAACCGATCATTTTACGATATTTTACAGGCTATATCGTACTAACACGCCGGGATGATGATGATGGATGGAATCGAATAAAAAAGAAACTTACACAATTCGCACGGTTGATAGTCCCTAAACATCCGTGCTCCAAACTATCGCATTTGTACCCAACGCACAAGATGGACAATTCTGAAACATAACCAAACAAAGATATTAATCACCTAGTTAACAAAAAATGTTCGTCATTTCACACAGTTTTTTCGCTGGTCTGTCAGTGGACTGAGGTAAGCTGATGATGGAAAAACAAAAATGGATCCTCCTTACATATTACTAGATTATCGGAGTTAGGCATATAATGTCTTTTTCTTCCCTATCATATACGTTCCTGTCATTCGGCATCAAATCATCCACTTCCTTTTCAATTATATTCATACAGTCCAAACATTTCTTACAACAATTAGATGATAGAAATGTTGAATAGGTATTCTGGTAAAATAAATACTTACAACAATACTTTCTATGGCGTTCGCCAACTGTTCCTCCATAATCTTAACATCTCCATGATCCAATACTTCCTGAAACAATAAATACAAAGAATTTTAGCTTGACGTATGAAAAAGGATATCAGTATGGAATTGACTTAATTTTGAGATTTTGGTTCGTCAATGAAAGTTTCTGTTCTTCATCTTAGCAAAATACGTAGTTCACGCATCTTTGGGCTAGCCTGGTTTAAACCTTACTTATCATTATATTTTGACCGACAAGCATAATGATTGATGACAACAGGCATCTTCGTTGTCTGGCAGCCGCACATACCCAGCTTGTGCTGTAGTGGTTAACTCGCCTAGTCTATTACACAATGCTGAGAGTCTTCACCTCACCACACCTCCCGGCAGCTCTTGACGCTGTCGACTATGTCTGGCACGGCCGCGCACAGCCTGACAGCCGTGACTGTGCGCGGCATGTATTTGCCCTGATGTGCAGAAGTGAACTCCTAGTCTAGTCTATTACACAAAGCTAAGAGTCCTCACCTCCTGGCAGCTCTTTACGCTGTCAGCTATACCTGGAACGGCCACACATGCCCAGCTGATGTACACAGGTGAACTCCTATTACATAATGCTAAGAGTTTTCACCTGCTGGCAGCCCCACATGCCCAGCTGATGTACAGAAGTGAACTCCTAGCCTAGTCTACCACACAACGCTGAGAGCCCTCACCTGGCAGCCGCACATGCCCAGCTGATGTACAGAAGTGAACTCCTAGCCTAGTCTACCACACAACGCTGAGAGCCCTCACCTAGCAGCCGCACATGCCCAGCTGATGTCCATATGTGAACGCCTAGCCTAGTCTACCACACAACGCTGAGAGCCCTCACCTCCTGGCAGCCGCACATGCCCAGCTGATGGACAGAAGTGAACTCCTAGCCTAGTCTACCACACAACGCTGAGAGCCCTCACCTCCTGGCAGCCGCACATGCCCAGCTGATGTACAGAAGTGAACTCCTAGCGTAGTCTACCACACAACGCAGAGTCCTCACCTCCTGGCAGCTCTTGACGCTGTCCGCTATCTCGGGCACGGCGGCGCACAGGCGGGCCGCGGCGCAGGCGCAGCTGACGCTGGCGAGCCGCGAGGCGCCGTGCAGCACCCCCGCGTTGCCCACCAGCCGGAGCGACGCGAACTCGCCGCGGCTGTCGCCGGCGCTGTACGCAGGCACCGTGTACGTCATCGAGGACACGGCGCGTTGCCATTCCTACAACGAAGGTCAGAGCGTACAGGTAATTCTTTTGAATTTCGGTCCTATTTATCTTTACACTTTTGCAAATTAACGATTTGATTTGGCGGCCAGTATGGCGGTTCCAACGGAGGTGATGCCTTGACATCGCTTCCGTTGTAATTGCAACTTGGGCTCTTCTCTTGCTTACCATCAGGCTGAGGAGAGCCAATATACTGTGCCTCTAATTCAAACAAACTATTAGGTCTCGTAATAATATGACCAATTACACTGTACTTAGACATTAGTCATTTATAGTTTCTGTTCTCATGTAAGTGACTTTGGTCTTTTTGAGAATCCAAATATTTAATTCATGACAAGAGTGTGTTTATCTTTGGTGATATAAAAAAAACAGTGAATGAGATAGAGTAATAAATATTTTGACGAAAACGTCCAAATGTCTTACGTATAAAATCCTAAATATAACTATAACAATGGTTTTAGCAAAACTCGATTAAACCATCGGTTAGGCCATCAAACACCATTTATAATCAAACGATTAGTAAATAGTTATAGGAATTTTAGTCACAATCAATTAAAAGATTAGAGTAATCCACAACCATACTGACCTCTGTATCAGTCTTAGCATCGGCGTCTCCTATGGACCTTACGAGCTCCTTCGATATCGCCATTAAGAGGTAATTTGTAATTTTCGCTTTGGTTTCAACATTTACTTCTCTCCCGCTCACAGGAATGATCTCCTTGCACAGTCTCGTCAAATCGTCGTCTACCGTGTTGTGTATTCTATCGAAGAGATCCTCTATCAACTGGCTGACTAGCTGACTCCTCATGGACGGACAGGAACAACGAGAATCAGAGGTGATGTAACTCATGCTGTGATGCATTCTCCCATAGTCTGACTTCTTTGGCACCGCCGTGTATATCGAGTAACCTTCGTCAATATACTCCGTCCTATCCGGCTGCAACTCTACCCTCGACGCGTGGTACGATTGCCTCATGGTCTCGCTCCTCAACTCTTCCAACTCCTCAGTTTTGATCGACAGTTCGTGGCTCAGAGTCTTAACTTTCTCATCACACTTCCTCTTGCATTGGGTCAAAGCTTTTTGCGTTAACGCAAGCTGCTTTTCCAGAGATTCGACCTGGGAACACATGTCTTCTTAAAACCTCTTCTGCTACACCACTGCATGCATATTAACAAGTCTTCCATGCAGTCTGCCATGCACCGCGGACGACCCGATCGATTCCGGAAGGTCAAGCCAACATGCAACACCGCGTTAGGTAAAACCGCACAAACAATCAAAGCGTTAGTTATGATACCAAAGCATCTACACATTGAACTAATTACAAGGTACAAAATAACTACTTACATATATACATTCAATAATTAAAATACTCACATGCAAATAAATAAATAACTTTCATAAATGTCCACCCATTTCAATTTAAAAAGTGGTTTTTCATCATTGATCATTAATACACTTTCAAACACCGAATCGATAAGCCATATCAGTTTTTATAAGCCATAAGAATGTGCAATATTATTAAGATTGAGTAAATCGATTCTTGTATTCAAAAGTCTACTACATTGCATTCACCTTAAATTTGTTTCGATTTAATTGGTCAATGTCATGTTAAAACATTCCATAAATATTCCGAAACCGAAAGTTTCCCTTATATCTATCGTACCTCCTCCTTCAGTTCGCTGCAGGTGACTTCCAGCTCCTGGTTGTTCTTGTTGGTTCGGTTCAGCTCTTTCCTGATGCACTCCAGGTCTCCCATGAAGCTTAACTCGGTCTTCTTAGAAGTTTCCTTCTGAACTTTGAGGTCTTCATCAAGATTTTTGTTCATCTTGCGCAGTTGTTCCATCTCTTTCTGCAAAAATAAGACAGGCTTGTTAAGAATCACAATTTGTTTAAATGATGAATGATTGATTCAAGAAAATTAAATTTTAAAATGAGGTTGATGTCAGATATCACCTCCGATTTAGTCTTCCATCTAACTTTGATATTGATTATGTATCGGCATGAATGGGCTGGCCCGACCGGAGTCCAACCACGAACTCACAGAAAACCAGCTTGCAGCAGAGCCTGCGCTATTTATACCCAGTAAGTGTGGTTACCGGTGGCCCAATCGGAAAGGGGAGCTTAATGGGTGGCAGAGCACTCTCGACTTAACTAGTGTTACGGATGTCCATGAGTGGCAGCAATCGCTAACCATCAGATGATCCGTCTGCTCCTCTGTCACCTATCACATAAAAAGCATCCAAGCAAAGGCTATCGGAAACTAACCTTAAATTTACTGTCTAAGGCCTTCAAAGCCGACTCGGCTCTCTTAGTGTTCTCATCTGCTTTGCTGAACAACTCGACCAGGTTGGTGTTCTGAGCCTTCAGCGCCGTGGTGTCTCTCTCCGACTTCTCCAGAGCGATCTTCAACCCTGACTCCGACTCTTCGATCTCTCTCAGCTTCTTCTTCATCGGCTCGAAACACTTCTTGTACTGGTCACGCTCTGACTCCAATTTCTTTACCTGTAAATAAAGGAAAATCATCAGTGATAAAGGGATTTTATTTTTTTTATTACGCCTATCGAGTCCCACTGCACTACTCTGGACAAAACCACTCCCGCAAGTCTCTCCATTACTCCTTATCCAACATTAACGAGTAAAGGCCAATCTAGGATATTAGGTATATAATCATCACACTATCTTTTCTGGTCCTACTGCGTAGTCGGCGTTCATCGGTCGGATCGTTCCGATTTTAATCGGCTTCTGAGCGATGAAGATCGTCTTCAATATAGTTTTTTTTTAGCTAGTTATGCTAAATTCAACGTCATAACTTTTGCCTTCATACCTTTCCTTTCAACTGCGTCTCGATTGCCTGCGACTCCTCAATCTTCTTCTTATACCCGCCTTCCATCTCTGCCCACATGTCGTCCGCTTGGGTCAGCATCTCCAAATAAGCCGTCTCTCGCCTCTCCAGCTCCTGGACGCGGGTCTTCAGCTCTTGTTCGCTTATCAGCAGGGCCTTGATTTTGCTGCCCATCGTTGGGTCTACGGGCAACTAAAAACAGAGAATGGAATTAAATCTATTTTTTTTAATTTTCATCTAAGTGTGATAGTCTTTCGATTTAAGTCATACAAAAGCTCGATTACTGTAAAGAAAGTGCAAATCTCGTATAGATTAATTCGTAATTAAATAATTGGAAATGTAAATATTTCAATAACTTAGAGCCTAGTAAGTAATGAAAATATTGAACAAGCGTTTCGATAAATATCCACTGTGCATTGTTAAAGTCGCTTTAACATGATAGATGTTGATCGCAATCGCTGTACTATTTTCTGGTGAGCTACATTTTCGTGCAGAATCTTGCACTCATGTGACTCAAACATAAAACACGATGATCGAGGTTTCATCAGAGGAATCGTCATGGTCAAAGACTTTAACGTTGTTACGTTCGCATTCTTAGTACGGTCTGATAATGAAGTGGTACAGAGAAACCTTCCGAAGAATTTGGTGTTTGTTTCGTTCAACTCATTGGTATTTCAAACAAACAACTTAAGTTACGAGGAGAATTCTGGTGCAATTAACACAAATTTTATCTCTGCATAGATGAACTCGTTAAAATTTAAATTTTGTGAAGTGAGTAATAACTCGAGCTTTAGAACATTAGTAATGATGTATTGCATGTCACAGTAATTTAATTCTACTGTAAACAATAACCACAACAGTTCGTTTTGATTTATCAATTAACAAACTAATTAGTACCTAGTAGTATATTAGTTACCTAACAAATGTTGGTAAACATAAATTGCAAAAATCAAATGTCTGCCTGATCATACTCTTCTAACGTACGTCTCTGTGTGATTAATATAGTGTAATAAATAGCCAAAAGAAACATAGGACGTGGCCACACCTGGTCGCCTCGTAAAAGGAAACTTAGGGTTTCCAAAACAGTATGTTGAATATTCATCAGCTGTGTGGTCCCCGGCAGAGTAGAATAGGCCACCCTCACTCTTACCGAGGTGTCGTAAAAGGCGACTAAGGTAAAGCTGCTGGCATGATCATCAGCACCCAGAGTAGGAAAACTCTGCATTTATATCAAAACCCTCGCCAACCCGTCTGCCAAGCGTGGTGAGTATGGCAATTACCCCTCATGTGATTGAGGGAGGCCCGTGCCCCAGCAGTGGGGACTTAAATGAGCTGACGATGACGATGATGATGATGTTGAATATTATTTTATTATTGACCTGCTCGCGGATACCGTGACTACCTACAATTCTACCTATGAACGTTAAACGTCGAGCCCCTGAATTATATAGGTAATAAAAACTGATAATATAAATACACGCTGACAACCTTAAACATTTTAAAGTCAATAGGTACTCAAAATGCATGAACATACCATTTCATTTTCCTTCTCTTGATTGATCTGATCCTCAATCTGATTAATCTTCTCATCGATCTTCTCCTTTTTGACATCAGCCCCGCATGTGGCGGCCTGCATCTGCCGCCGCGTCGTCTCCAGCTCTTCTTCCAACTGTTTTATTCTCTTCTCCAACATCTTCCTCATGTCACCTGTTTGCTTTTCTATTTGCTTCTTCTCTGATATTAATCTGGAAATAACACATAAGAATATGTGTTATTGCTTTGTTTTGTTTGTACGGGCAGGATGACTGGCAGGAGATGGCGCAAGACCGACCTAGATGGAGACTCTTATTATCGGAGGCCAAGGCTCACTTTGGGTCGCTACGCCAACCTAGTTAGCTACTTTGTTTAGGCTTACATTTAACTACCTCCTGAATCCGCTAAACAGTGATAACCTGTATGGTACCATAAATTATACTACTGATTATATTTAGTTAAACTTGACTTGTGTGTTTTAAGCCTTAAGAATAAAGATAATCTTCGAATCATAAAACTACGTGTGACGCTTTTCCTCTTAGAAAATTATTGAACAAATCAACATTAACTATTACAATATACGTCCTCAACGTTATGCTAATTTTGCCGCAACATGAAGAGATAAAAAGTGAAACTCGCTACTTGTCAAGTTTTCCCTTAACACTACAAAACCTGTGTCTTTTCAAGGCTAGAGAAAATTACTTTTTGTATGTAATTAATGACTGTTTAAATAGGCTAGCAGTGAGGACAGTTATTTTGGTTTGCAAAATAAAAAAGGGAAAAATAAAGAGCGACATTAGAGCGTGTTTGCAAGGCGTGATTAGGCAGCTTACAAATGTTTTGTTTAGATTGGGTAATTGTAAGTGCCTTCTCACATAGTTCTAAGAACAGATTACTATTTTTAACATAATGTCCTCCGAACCGATATTTCGGTCATGGCAGCCAATCTCAGCGATCAGCCATCGACGCAGACTTATTATAGTGCACAATTATTTGCGCAGACACAAGTGCACTCTCTATTCCCGTACCCTCTTATTTCGATGGGACACTAGTGTGACACAACCGAAGAGGGATTACGCGCAGGACCAACGGCTTAACGTGCTTTCCGATGCACGGGGGTACAAAACCGCCAACTTCCAGAGTCCGGGCAAACACTGAGAATTTCTTAACAGAAAAACTCAGGTACAAACCATTGCACCACCGAGCAGTCTTAGTAGCGATAAACCTACTAAGAAGCCCTCGGGTCAGATCGCGAATTGTTCAAAATGGCTGGCAGAAGCTGGATGCGAGTGGCCGAAGAGCGATAAAAGTATTGAATGTTTAGAGAGGCCTATTGTCCACCTGTGGACTGCGATCGGCTCATAATGAAGATGAAAAGAAAATTTACTTACTTGAGGACCTGCATCTCTAGTTTCTTGGTGGCAGGCGCGGATGAGGTGTTGATGTCGTTCCACGCCACGAGCGCGCCGCAACTAGCCGGTTTCTGGGACTCCTGTTTCACCTGCGCGATGAACTCCTTCGTGTCTTGCCCGTACGGGGCCATGCGGTTTATTAGCGCTCGCTGTAATGAAAATAATGACGTTAGAAAAAAAAATTGATTCTTACAATGACGAAAATTTCAATTTTGCATTGACAAAAGTTGATGATAATTAACAAATTGCAGATGAGTGTTTGATGCCTGATATGTAAACATAATTTAAGCCAGAACTAACCTGTCCACCAGGAGACATTGTGACTCCAATGACTTGAACCACATTCCATGCTATCAACGCTGGCACTGCCTTCTGTAACTTATCTAACCTCGTGAGGAGATCATTCTGAAAAGTAATTGTTAATTCCAATTATTGCCACCGTTACAAACAAATGTCTTATAAATTACTACTACACACGGGTCCGTCAATTATTTTCAACCCATTGCAAAAATAATTACGCGATTTTATGTGTATTTTATAGTGCAAATGGCAAAATAACTTTGTTGATTAGTGCTTTGTTCAAATGTGCATGGAAATAAACAATTACCTCTCTAGATTTCAAAGTGCATTCTCTCTTAGTGAGCTCGGCCATAAGCCTTTCGGCTTGCGCCCTCGAACACTCACGTTGCTCCGTCATGTCTCTTAGTTGAGCTGAGCAGAGTTCATAGTCCATTTCAAGCCTGAAAGTAGAAATTTTATTTTGTAGAACGCTTGCAAAAAGTAAGTCCAACGAGAAAGCTTGGAAGAAAGTGAAGGAAAGGAAACTTACTGCTGCCAATGCAATCGGGTGTCATTTTCAATTTCTTCTAATTCACAACAATCCTCCTCTAATCTTTCGTACTTCTCATGAAGTTCCAAAAGTTGCGATTCGAGTTCCTACAAAAAATAAAATAAATCGTTAAATTCTGAAATGAGTTAAAAGAAAATCACATTTTATTTCAACTTCCGTACCTGTATTCGATTTTCAAGCTGGAATTCTTTCTGTAACCTCTGCGCTAATTTAGCCTCCTTAACGTCTTGCGCTGCTTCGTAAATTGAGATTTTACCCTCCAAAAACTTAAGCCTCCTCTCATAATACTGCTTGTGTTTCTTGCCCAACTTCACGCACCTGCACTCCAGGCCATCTCCGTCGTCCTTAGCACTTAATGTCCTATTCCTAACTCCTTGCCTCTCAAGTTTCTCTCTTATACTATTCAGTCGCTGTATTTCGGTGTTAAGTTCACCGCTGCACTCGAAACTTTCGTTGACGTCTGTCTGAGTACTTTTTGTTTCTGTCTCGACACCCTCGAAGATTCCGCTCTCCTGTAGAACGTTGCTCGGTTTCCTCTCGTCGCTGCAAAGGCTTTCAAGGGATTCACACTTGTACCCCTTCTGCTGGTATGGGGTGACTGTTGCTATTGCCTTTTGTGTTTTGTGCGATGGAATGTCAGTTTCAGATTTTAATTTCAGATCACATATTCTCCTCGGTTTTGCCTGAAATACAAAGTAATTTTATAGTTTCCTCCGGAAACATGGAGGAAACGCTGACTTTCCTAAACCTGACAAAAATGACTTTTAGATGACAATAACTACGTTATAGACAACGTCATAAATCTTTTAGTTTTCTGAAGTCTAAGTCTATGAAATAATAAACTTAAAGAAACTTAAAAGTTTAACAACTAAGTTTTGTCTCTACTAACCTGATAACATTCATCCTCACTGACAGAACTGCTTAACGTTTGAAGATTATACAACAGCATAAGGACCTGTTCCAAACACGTCCTATCTTCAGCTGACGCTGCATTCAGGATCATCTGTTCCAGGTGGTCTTTTACTGGATTGCTCTTCAAGGAATCGGTCTCAGAGGTCCTGTCCAATATATCGGCCAGGACCTGTGCCTTCGCGAAGTCCTCCTTGAAGTCATCGTGGGGGGTGCCTAAATGCCTTCGGGGGTTGCATGGGCTGCTCGGGGTGTGTGGGGACTTGTACCCGGAGTCCATTCGCTTGAGCTCTGGTGACGCGGAAGTCTTTAATACGGGAGCCTGGGGACACGCAGCCCGAGTCAGAATCTGTTAGGTTGTCCCTAGCACCCTGCAAAGAAAGAAACATTTTGTTAATTATGTAGGAGGAATTACTCTAAATTAACGAGTTGTTAAGTGCCAAGTACGTATTTTACTTTACTAAAACTGCTGTGGGAAATTTTAACCAAATTTAATTTTGAAAGGAACCATCAGACTACAAAAAAAACATGATATACTAGTGTAATGTGTTATTACCAGTATAATGGATATACATTTTATATTTAATCGTAATATAATTTATACGAAATCAAATAAAACTGATTTCAAGCGAAGAAGTAATAAGGCAAAGTGGTTTATATCAGAGGTAAAGACCGACTGTTTGCGTACCTGTGCGCCCGCGCAACGTTGAAAATCAGTGTGGGAGGCGCTCTGTATATGGTCGCCTAATCCTAATAATAAATACGTTTTATTTATGCTCTAATGTTAACTGACCATTTTAATAAAATGTTAATGCTGATGTATAATCCCGTGTTTATACAGATTTATTTCAAACGTATATTTGTCTTAATAGGTGCATAGAAATAGTATAAGTATTTATATACCAAACTTAACAGTAAATGGTAACCGACATTATTAGCAAAAGATCTAAATGGAAAAATGTATGTGTTTGTCTGTTTCTTTGTCAGTACTTTCACGGCAAAACGGAGATAGTTGAAGGGATGGAAAGTAACATAGGCATACTTTGTGGCAAACTGACTTCCGCTAGTCGTATCGTATATAAACCAAGCAATACCACAAATCACCCTAATCAATAGACAAATTATTATTCAAGTTTATCACTTCTTATTTGTTATCAACCCTAAATTATATATTTATTAAAAAAGTGAATTGACCACATGTAAAGTAATCACGGTCAGACAAAGTAGGTAGGTAATTAAGTTCCTGAGTCTACGGAAACATTTTTAGGAGTATTTAAAGAATTTTATAACTGCATGCTAACATTTTTTTTGTTATTATTAAATGTCATAAAACGAATAGTCATACGGTAATACGAATAATGATTAACGTAAAAATGTGTTGATTTAGAATTAGATATTAGAAAAAATTTAGAATATTTTCATTATACCTATAACTGTGTATTTACCTACCTACTCGTCTGTTTCTCGTACTCACCTTTGTAGTTTTATGTGTTCAATGTTACCTTAAACCTATGTTTTTCTAATGAATGTTTTCTTGTTAAATTATTTATTGTGAACCGTAATAACATGTTTCTTTCTTCTTCTTCTTTTCTTTCTTTCTTTCTTAATTGTTTTTCTGTAAATGCTATGCGCAACTTACTAAGTTGCTCAGAATAAATTCCCATTTCATAATATTAGTTACTTACATGTACGATTTTTGAAGATAGTTTACGGAAAAATATATACCCTGCTGTAGGCATGATTTACGAATACATAACGGGTAACTAATTAAACAGACGCTTCTTTTAATAGCATATATTCGCCTCAGAAAATATATGTTACCTTCTAATTACTAAAGTCGGCCACACTAAAAGCCATATGCCGTCTTAATAATAGTAAACTCAGACCTAGTTATCTTTATGTAAGCCACTTAAATATAACTCAGGATTGGTTAAATTTTTTAGGCATCTAATTTGTGTTAATGCATTCACAATAGGAAGCTTCTAAAGTATTAATATATGACACCCAAATAGTAATAATATTAGCCTCTATTGCCATAATTTAGTATGATAAAATGTAACTCATCTACATTAATCGATTGTTAAATGTACCTAAAATTGTCATCAAATAGTATAATTAAAGCCACTACATATTATTATTATCTATTAAACATGAACTATTAAGGACAGTCAGCCAGAGGGATGGTAGCCTAGTGGTTTAGAACGCGCCCTCCATGCGGAGGGTCGATTTCTCTAGATTTTTCAATTCTATGTGCATATTTCTATATTTACCTCGGCGGTGAAGGAAAACATCGTGAGGAAACCTGCTCGTTTGGGATAGTTTCAGAAGCGTGTAACCATGATTCAGTTGGTCTTGTTCCTCTGTCAAAGGGTTGCGAAGGTCAGACGGCAGTCGCTTCATTGTAATTACCAGGCTCCCCAAATCCTGAATCATGATCAAAGCGTACCCTGGGCTCCAAAGCCCAGCGTTGGACTCAACCGGGAATTATACGCAAATATGAAGAAGAAGAAGAACTATTAAGGACAGTCATAGTAAAACCATTTATTTATGCAAATCAATTTGTGTATTAATATATGTAACAAGTACAATCATTTATAGAAAAGTAATTAATAAACATTAACACGTATAATTACGTGATTAAAAGAAAAAGAAAAAAAGGGCAGGCGGGCGGGCGGGTCGGCACAAGTATCGAATAGCGCTCTCTGATTGGTGCAAATGGCCGGTTGCTGTCATGTCGCGCACTCGCGACAAATCGTACAGTGGCTATTTTCACGATAAAAGAATATGAAGTATTATTTTACATGTTAAGTTATAATATATGATGTTGAGTATTGAAGCTTGAATACATAATTTTTGAGGAGATTGTATTGAAGCTGTAAAACGTAATATGGTGATGAGTTACAAATTTCGTGGCTGACTTAGTAAATTAGTTTGCAATGTATAAATCAGAAGGACAAGGAAAATTAATTGTTGATATTGACTTGACGCTTTCTTTAACATTTTTAGTTGGTGTTGTAAAGAAGATGAATCAGTTAATGAAAGGCATTGTCAATTTCCCGGTGCTTAGTTAGTAAATTAGAAGTTTGCGCGCGTGGCCAAATAAAAATTCTGTGGCCTTGTTTATTATTTCTCATAAATAACACACTTAAAAATTTCATCTCGTGTGAAATTTTTAAGTGTGTTATTTACTTACGAATAAATTGCAAAAGATTGCTATAAAAATATCAACTATTGATATAGTATCTAGGAAAGGCAAAGAAGAGCGTGTTCCATAAAAAATGAAATATGTAATCTATCAGGCAAAATATAAAGAACTGACATATTTTTTGCGGATCCGAAGTTTCTGTATTTCATAAAAAATCTGTGGTAAATATAAGCAACGTTGCTTTTAATAAATAAGCATGGGTATTCTCACGAATTTTACAATTTACACGCTAAGATGAGGTGATTCTCACGAAATATTACTTAATTAATTTGGTCAATCCGGAGAACCTGTCGCACCCTGATCGGTGGGACCGTGAAATTGCTCATTACTTACAGTAAATCTTAATTGGCAAGAAAGACCTTCCATTGAACACTAGGAAGCAACAAAAACGTAACTATTTACTCCTACTTGAAGGCAAAACGAAACGGACGGAAATGTTGATGTACTTACTTGGATTGTAAATAATTGTAATGGATTTCTGCCTTTCGACGTGAAGTTTGACGGAGCGTAAGTAAAAGACAGAGCGCAGATAAATTTGCCACTATGCCATTGCAATGTTATCAGTTTATCAAGAAGATAATCATTTGATATGTGATAGATGAGTTCGCAAATTATTCCTTTTATAGGTATATGCCTAATATTCAAATTAAAGATAAAATCAGGAATCTGTCTTATTAATTCGGTTGTTAGTAAGTAATAATGTAAGATAAGTAGCTTGGTTTCTAGAGTAATTGAATTAACCTTGAACACTGAACATTGACGCCCTGTTGGTCTAGTGGTTTAAGTACCGGGCCGTTATCTCGGGGTCCTGGGTTAGATTCCTGGGTCGAGCAAAAAGTGTGTTTCGAATTTTTCGAACATAGCTCGGGTTTGTGATCCATCAATCCGCATTTGGCAAGCGTGGTGATTAAGCCTAGTCCCATCATAGTAGCGATGACTTGATTTCTATGATGGAGGCCTTTTCCCTTGCAGTGGGACAGTTAAGGCTTTACTTTACTGAACATTCAACAAAATCCCAAAGAAAAAAATTAAAAGAAAAGTGAAATCAGTAATGTAAAACTCAAACAAGAAGCCCAGAAGTAGAGTTTCTATCATTAGGCTTACGTGGGCTTACTCCATAAGTACAGGCTCAGGCTCGTGTACTGATATGTGTGATTGAAGCCACATTCGAACCCAAGTAGCATTATTCTTCGTTATACCTACTGTGTGCATATTAACCCTTAAATCGGTACCATAGAGTCGAGTTGGATATTTACGTTTCATTCGCAACAAGTAAGTAAGTGTCTGAGTCATCATCATCATCGTCAGCCCATTCAAGCCCCCACTGCTGGGGCACGGGCCTCCCTCAATCACATGAGGGGTAATTGCCATACTAACCACGCTTGGCAGACGGGTTGGCGAGGGTTTTGATATAAATGCTAGAGTTTTCCTTCTCAGGGTGCTGATGATCATGCCAGCAGCTTTACCTTAGTCGCCTTTTACGACACCTCGGTAAGAGTGAGGGTGGCCTATTCTACTCTGCCGGGGACCACACAGTGTCTGAGTACATGAGCATAATGTTTGGGAGACGCCGAGAAGTAGACCGAAACTGACTTAAAGAGATCACGGCCGACACAATCTACGCGTAACCTAAGCACGTGAGTGCATTACCGCCTTTGTACGCCGGCACTATTATATCCGACGAACCATAAGATGCAGCGTTTACTTGTCTATCTGTTGATGTTCTTCAATCTGGTAAGAGCAAAGAAAGACCTACCAACGTAATTACAATTAGAATATTACTTAGTTGCTTACGAGATTTCTATCATGTACTTTATATAACTCAAAAATAAGGTACATGGTACAAATCACGTAAAAAAAACTATTATAAAGTTAGTGACTGGAGTTTAAAATAAATAATTAAATTTTCTTTATTGAGGCGAAATTTACATTCTTTGGAAGCCTTTTTCACTAAAATTGGGCATGCCTTCAAGAAGAATCTTTAGTAGGTATTTATGTATGTTAGTTACCTATCCGATATTGATCTTGAAGATAGTGTTTGAAAATGACCGTGGGAGAGCCACGCTTCAGCATGAATGGGCCGGCTCGACCGGAGTCATACCACGGCCTCACAGAAAACCGGCGAGAAGCAGCACTGTACTGTTTCGTTGCGTGAGTGAGGTTACCGGAGGCCCAATCCGGGGGAAAGGGGAGTTTAAAGGTTGGCAGCGCACATTGTGAGTCTACTGATGTCGCGGGTGTCCATGGGCGGCGGCAATCGCTTGCCATCAGGTGATCCATCTGCTCGTCTGACACCTTTCACATAAAAAAAACAAAATGATTAACTAACAATATTAAAACTAATGCTTAACTTAACATATTTAAACAGTCATCGAACTTCTGCCAACCATTACGATATAACTTACTAACTTATTTTATGACACTAACTGTACTACAGTAAAAGCACGTTAGCGCCAACGAATTTGCATGGGAGACTAACCGTCAAAAATACTATGATAATTTTATATTTCGCAGTACTATTCCGCCTGTTGATGTCATTATTTTCATACTTACCCCCTTCCTTATTACAAATCGTGAACTAGGGATAGTCCCGGTACAAAACTCGTTCCAGCACCTTTTAACATTGCATGTTTGAACGGGAAGACATGAGCTTTAGTACGATAATAACTTTGGATGGCGATTTGTAATAAGGTAGTAAAGGTTTGCAACGAATAATATTGATAATGAAGAAAATACTCGTAGTCAATAGAAATAATGTTGAGGTGGAGAGTAGTAACCCTACAAGAACTACATGAGATGGTGAGCAGCCTGGCTGAATTCATTCCAAACACATCGGTCTTCGGATGAACTTGGATAAAACCAAGGTCATGTTGCTGTTAATGTAGTACCTCTCGAAGTTATTCAGGAATATGTATATCTAGGACAATCTCGGTCCTTCCAGTCATGATTTACGGTGCTGAGACGTGGACACTTACGGCTGGACTAGTCCACTGGTTCAAAGTCGCTCAAAGAGCTATGGAAAGGTCTATACTCGAAGTATCTCTGAAGGACCGCATCAGAAATGATGTACTCTAACAGAGAACCAGAGTCACCGACGTAGCACACCGAATTAGCAAACTGAAGTGGCAGTGGGCTAGTCATATTAGCCGCAGATCTGACAGCCGTTGAAGCCGCAAAGTCCTTGAGTAGAGATCGCGACTCGGTAAGCGTATTGTTGGACGCTCTGCGACAAGATGGGATGATTGACATTCGAAGGCTGGCTGGTGTGGGCTGGATGATGAGTGGCCGAAAATCGGGAGCAGTGGCGTGCATAAGGGGAGACCTATGTCCAGCAGTGGACGAGTGTGGGTTGCTGATGAGATGAGATGAGGGGAGAGTAGTTATAAGAAGAGAAACGTCTTATCTTACGAAAATTGCGCAATAAAATCCACAGAATAATAAATAATAACAAGCTACTGAAAAGGCAGACTAGGTAAAACGGAATGAAATTGACTTTCATCCAATTGTAGTTAGGTAAGTTACACACTCCATCAATACTTTTTGCTTACCATTCTTATCTCAATAGAGGAATTAAAATGATATTCAAGAAATAAATAGACTTAGCGTTAAGTACGTACCGAGCTTAGATGCAAATGAAGCCCATTCTTCGTCAGTCTCCAACAATATCCGAATCAAGATGTTTCTATGGTTGATTTTCTAATTGTTTGCATACCAGCAGGTGGGCTTATTCCTAGCACAAAGGTATCCCTGACCCCAGGAAACGATCAAGAAGGCGTACGCTACGTCTCTATAAGGCGAATGCGTCACCGACTGAGTTGTGATATACAAAGGATAACAGTAAAGACATAACCTACATGCATACTCGGCATTTGCTTAAGGATGGCGAAAAAATTAGAGGAAAGAGAGGGGGAGGGAGTTAGAGCGGAGGGAAAAAAATATTTGTAACAAAACAAAATACTAAATTGGTGCATACTCATTTCTATTACTAGCAAAGTCGCGTATGTTTGATAATATTTGATGTTTTTAAACGTCAAGATTTTAACCTGTATTTACTCCTTCCTTCTAGCCAGAACACTATCCTTTTGGGCTGGTTTCTGAATGGACAACATTTCATATTTTTAACATGTCCATATTGTTTTTTTATATGAAAGTAGACATAAAATGAACAGACCCATATTTTTTCTTTTTTCAAAATTTGTCCATTTTCATGCATAAAATAATTATTGAAATTCTTTTTATTCTAAATAGACGTAAGCGCCAAATGACGTCATCGGACGGCTCAATACAGCGATATTCCTTTGCTTATCATTGTTTTAATAAAAAAATGGTACTACTGTCAAAGGTAAATAATACTAGTGTCAACATTGTCAACGTCATTCATACATTCAACGTTGACAAGTTGTCTTTTTTTTTGACAGTTACATGTCATGGGTTCAGTTACATGGCATTTCGTAAATTTAAAACTATAATGTGCTAGGCAAAGAAATATTTTACATTCTGCCGTCCGATGACGTCATCTTACGTTTTTTAGTTTTTAATTTTTTTCTCAGTAAATAAGCAATATAAAAAATTAATAAATATATATTCGCGCAGCGGAAAAGTAAATAAAGAAATGGTATTTTTTGTTTCAGAGCTTAGCAATTTTGAAATGTTGTCCATTGAGAATTTGAAATTAAGCACGACTTGAGCACGAACTTCGACAGTTGAGTCATACAATAACTGTCAAACTTTGTGCTTAAATCATAGGCAGGACGGCATCCTAAGTCTATGGCTCAAATCGTGCTTAACTTCAAATTCTCAATTCAGAAACCGGCCCATTCACGTCTCTTGGTGATTCACCTGTCCTGTGTTAGACCAGATAACTACCTCGTATAGTGTCTATTCTTGTAGTAGCTACAACGTGCCTTACAGATTCCGCAATATTAGTTATCTTATCTACTTCTGGCGTGCTCAGATAATACAGCATGCACTTTCTGCACGTTGTGATGGCTCACCGCTCCGGTACGCAAGGCCACAGCTGAGTTTCCTTACTGTTTTTCATTCTATTGTCACTAAGGTGATCGGCCGTCATGTCCGCCATGCCTACCGAGAGTTAGATGAATTTGACACAATCGATGTTTATTCGATTTGGGTATTCGGCATTTCAACGAGGCTTTCGGCCTACGTAATGATGCCCAAAAAGATTGTTTGGATAGAATACGACCTCAATTAGCGAAGGATTATTTGGTAAGACGTAAATATAATTTGAAAGGGTAATAAAAACTGCGCAAAATGTGTTACCGCAGAACACTCAAACGCTTATTTGCTTTGAGATTTTCTCAAACATCATGTTATCCCCTTTTCTGTCATTTTTATGATAGAGACAACACGTTTCAGCAGCACACAACGTTTCATCGTGCGTCAAAGTTTTCATAGTAGTTTCGAATAATAGTGTTTAATATATTCGCGTAATATTTTATTTAATTACACTTTCAAAGATATTTATAAAAGCGTTATGCTAAACTTTATTTAAAGTTAGCATAGGATTAACCACATTTAGAATTACTTATATCTCATAGTTCAGTCTACCTTGCGTACGGACTACGGACATCAATCAATAATATTGAAAAATATAAATAGAAAACATAATTATAGCCAATAAAAGGTGTAAGCAATGTGAGTGAAGCCGTGGAGTGAGGTTACCGGAGGCCCAATGGGGGAAGGGGAAAAGGTTGGCAGCGCACTTGTGACTCCACTGGTGTTGCGGGTGTCCATGGACGGCGGAATTGCTTACCATCAGGTGATCCGTCTGCTTCGTCTGCTACCTCTCATATAAAAAAAAATATGTCCATCAACATCTATGTTGACTAGCCCGACTGCATTCTTGTCGTTATGATGGTACCTACGAGTACATTACGCAGTAGCAGGTACTTACCACCTCTTGGATTAGATCATTAAATCTCATATCTTAGATGCTTACGATGTAAATGACATCACTGACCGAACATTTACTTTGACTGTAATGTATACGCAATGATTAAATGAGCTTTGGCTTGTTATGATAACCCAAAGCTCATAAGATTACATACTGTACTGTAGCTGTAGGTAGATTGTCTATGAACAAAATGTTTAAGGCTATGAAAATGTGCATTTAATTTTTTTTGTCTGTTATCTGTTTGCAATAGTATTTGTATTCGAACTAATCTACGGAATTACTGGGTGGACCTGAATGAAATCTTTATTGTTGATAGCTACTAAGTACAGTAAGCAAAATACTTAGGTTTAGGTATGATTCGTATTGAACATACTTTTTGTGGACATGCATGTACAATCCCACGCGAGCTTAGCTGCTGACTAAATGCTGCTGATTTAATAATTAATCAATAACATGAATGCCAGATTTGCTTTAGTGCGCCGTGCACTATCTTTTCCCATACCGTCATATTACGGTGGACCACCACTGTGGCAAGAGTGGAGAGGGATCTGGCGCTAGAGCAACATCGCCTTTACTTAGAATGCCTTACGGGGGTATCTACAAGACCGCCAACTTCCAGTCTCCAGGTTGACTCAGAATTTCTAAACTGAAAAACTTAGGTAAAATTTTAACCCGACCCGGGACTTCAAAATCAGCCGTCGCGTTGCTTATCGGCTGTAAGTGTTATGTGCGCTTGTGAACAGTCATATCAACGTCTTCCACATTGGCAGCATTGTATGCACTTCCAAAGACATGTATCCGCTTTCCTTATGCATTATTAATGTTTCCACACCTACATAGGAAGTACTTTTTATCGCGTTTGCACTGGTTTGTTAGCATACTTGAACAATTAAATCAATAACACAGTGTACAGGTGGTTCATGATATTTTAATAACAGCTACTGATAAACGTGACAGGATAATTCTCGCCTTTGTTCGTACTATTTGTACTAGAGTCAGTAGCACTATGTTACTATGTATATTTGACAAGATTTTACTTTTAGAAGCTGCACGACCTGACATTGTTATGATGTCAACATTGCGAAGTTATGACGCCTGAGTATAAAGGTCGTTTGAATGTCTCATACGAATTCTTATAATTTAAGCGGGTAGGTACCAAGCTAAACCATGCCTTCTTTTACGCTTATTTTAACTTTGATGTAGTTAATCTGGGAATCTAACTTCTAACGTAGGTACTGACTCTACCAGCGCTCTTATCCACTGAGCCAAATTCATGCTGGAACACCACATATTGATCTGGAGCCTGTTTCATAAAAGATATTGCTCTAATGTTTCAATAGATATCATCTTAATACTATATTATTATTTTTATGAAACAGAACCCTAATATTAAAGATACTAGCTTGAGCACTCGCGTTATGGATATATGTATAGAAAGATAGATAGATAGATAGATATATACTCTTTATTGCACAACATACAAAACTTAAAAGCTAGGTATTTAGAGATACAATGTACAATCTAGGCGGTCTTATTGCTGGGAGCGATCTCTTCCAGACAACCCTCAGGTAAAAGACATTAGATAGAAGAGGGGAGAGTGGTGCAATCCTTTTGGATGGATATAAGTATCAAACGTGAGGTAACTTATAAATAATAATAAAATATAGGTACAACATTACATCTCATTGCCTGATTCTCCACCAATAAACCTTGCTGGCAGCTAATTTGCGTAGCAGCCAGTCATTATTGTTATAAGAAGAGTACATGAAAGATTCCAAACAATGCATTCTAAAAGGTTGGTCCTGGTACCTATCAAGGTCCTTCGCTCCATGGCTTGTGCGATCAGGGTTAGAGAAAGGTAGTCGCTCCAGTTCTATTCGTCAGATGTCAAACAGAACATCGGTTATGCCTTGACCACTTCCATGAACTAGTCTACGACCACTCACAACAAACAACAGTGTTATTTTCGTTACGGTAATTGTATGGTATTGTACTTATCGGCTGTTTCATGAATATAGGTACTTATCCTTACTACTAAACTATTATTAATATAATCCGTGGTTGGTATCTATAAATGATTCGATAGGTTTTTAAATAATCGTTGATGTGTTATCAATCGTTGATGTGTTGGCCGTGTGGTCCCCGGCAGAGTAGAATAGGCCACCCTCCCTCTTACCGAGGTGTCGTAAAAGGCGACTAAGGTAAAGCTGCTGGCATGATCATCAGCACCCAGAGAAGGAAAACTCTGCATTTATATCAAAACCCTCTCCAACCCGTCAGCCAAGAGCGTGGTGAGTATGGCAATTACCCCTCATGTGATTGAGGGAGGCCCGTGCCCCAGCAATGGGGACTTAAATGGGTTGATGATGATGATGATGTGTTATCAGTAGACAGTCAATTGCAGAAAAGACCGACTTAACAATAAGTTAAAATTATTTGCCGATAATGTCGATTATCTACTAATGGCAATTTTAATGGACGTACTTAAATTTGTGCGTTGAACGCCCTGTTGGTCTAGTGGTTTAAGTACCAGGCCGTAATTTCGGGGTCCTGGCTTCTATTCCCGGGTCAAGCGAAAACTATGTTTCGAATTTCTCGAACATAGCTCGGGTTTGTGATCACCAATCCGCATTTGGCAAGCGTGGTGATTAAGCCTAACCCCATCATAGTAGCGATAACTAGTTTTCTATGATGAAGGCCTTTGCCCTGCTGTGGGACAGTTTATAGGCTGATACTTTACTTTAGTTTCACTTAAATTTTTAGTAACCACTTTTTTTAAATCTTGCTAGAGATGATTGTGACATGAAAGCGTGTACAAAATAAGCTTGAAAAATTACAAATCCATTTTTATTTTAAATGTCTTGATAAACGTTTCTTTTATAGTCTTAATTTCATTAGAATCAGTAAAAATCTGTTGATGGCGCCACTGAATCGAAAAAGCCCTTACAATAATGTTGGGTGAGACATTACTAAGTATTTCAAAATGTCGACATTCGAAGTTCAAAATGGTCATAAATGAAAAAGTAAAATGAAGGATGTCAAAAAATTATAAAAGTAGGAATATCTTTACTAATTGTCGTGGGGCATGTACTGAAAATTTTATCCATACCTAAACCCTGTATTGATTTTCTGCATTGTCACCATGAACTATTTTACATACTAATCACATAGATGAACTTGTCTCCCTCATAAAGACAATACTAACCCAACATGTAAATTGCCATGCTATATAGCATATGTGTTCTTGTGAACGGGAAAATATTTTCCCGTTACACATAAAGGATTCTCACAGGAGTCACAGTATAAATTTACCAAGTAAGTTTCACGACACAGTTACTTGCCTAATTGTTAGGACAAGCGCTGTATGGTCCGATGACCTTGCGAACAGACATAGAGATAAAATAGATGTCTTGTCTAAAGTCTCAACCTTGTCTCTACCTTTTTTTTGGTAACGAAGAGAGAATGCCGCCGGCTCAGAAGAAGCCGACATCGGCGCTATTGGTCGGCGCTGCCTTATGCTCACCCGGTCGCTGGGAGTCGGCCGGGTAGTGTGGGGCTCTCCCCTGGGGTGCTCCCACTAAACTCTCTGCGACAGTTTCCATCCCTCACCCGGGAGAAACTCAGAGCAAGAACGCGGGCCAAGGACGAACCTTGTAGAATCTCGTGACCGTGGGAGAGCCACGCTTCGGCATTAATGGACCGACTCGACCGGAGTGACTACCACGGCCGCACAGAAAAAAAGGGGGGTATGAAGGTTGGCAGCGCACTTGTGACTCCTACTGGTGTCGCGGGTGTCCATGGGCGGCGGCAATCGCTTACCATCAGGTAATCCGTCTGCTCGTCTGCCACCTAACACATAAAAAAAGAAGAGGCTCGCTTGTAACGGTTTCTTACCACAACTCTGGTCCAACGGACCTAGGGCACCCACACTGCTGGCTGTCTTGACCCTTAAGAGTAGCATAATGTCGATTTACTGGCTATATGAACATTATGGCGAGATGCTACAAATGGCTACAAAGATATCCACTTTGTTTATCTACTGATGATAGTTGATTGCCTTCGCAACGTCCACCTACTTAGAAAAATGTATGCAGTATTTGCTAAGCCTACCTATTTATACAGAACAATCATGCCTGCATTTCCGAATGCACGGAATTTCAAGAACGACATAACAAAATGCACTTGTGTTCATGTAATTACCTCTGTGTTGTACTGAATTTTTTTTTTTTCAAATTAAACAGAAAAATGACAGTTAATGAAGTTTACGCGCCTCTAATATAATACGGGTGAACTTTTTTTTACTATCAACCTTATTCCAAATTCAAACTTTATTTGTTGCCAGCGCGTTTTCGACTGAGGAACAATCGACATTTTAATTGTGTCTAATTAACAAATTCCATTGTTAAACTGTCCTTTAGCTAAAGTAATTGCCTTTACCCGTAGATTTTGCAATTTCCTTTGAATGAAGCGCATTGTGGCACCAACTGATTGCGAATTCCGAATAGCGGATTCGGAAAAAAAATGTATGAATAAAGAAATACAGTGCAACACTGCTGTTTACACAATGTGCGTATGTTATCTACTAACATTTTGTATCTGTGTACCTACCAACTTATCTTAAGCATGGATCGAGAAAACGTTATCAGAGGTTTTTATCAGCATTATGGTCCAGTTACCGTGAAAATTGAATAGTATAATTTGATGCTCAGGTATCTAAGTAAGTACCTACGGCTTCAAGGTTTTAAAAAGTTTAATGGGTATTCACTGCTATCAACAAGCCTAGCTACTAGCCGTTAATGTAGGCCTTCTTTCTGTTATCACTGGTCCTGAGATGCTCGGATCTAGAAGTCAGAAGAAGTAAATAGGACTATACAGTCCCACCGACATGTACAAAATTTAAAAAAAATACTGTATTGTTTTTCTTTCAAATTTAAAATCAAAACAAAGGACCTTTAAGGTGACGGGTAGGGCACACTAGCAACGCCGATCGATTTTAATGTTTAGCTACTAAACCGGATCTATTTTAAACAATTGCGCGATTACAACCTCTCGGCAAACACTTATACTATTTATTAAACAGCCGTGCAAAAATGTTTGGTCCAACCCGTACGCGAAAAATTGATTCACGCCAAAAGCGGCCACTTTTAGTGTGAATCAATTTTTCGAGTACAAAAACGGACCCAACATTTGTGCATGGTTATTTAATAAATAGTATAAGTGTGTGCCGAGAGGTTGTAACCCCGCAATTGTTTAAAATAGATCCGGTTTAGTAGCTAAAAATTAAAATCGATTGGCGTCGAAAGTGTGCCCTACTAGTCACCTTAACTATTTATTTAAAACAAGCCTAGTAAAGCAACTTGACGCCAGCAGGTAACTTGCAAATATAATATTCTTACATTAAATAATGTACTTATTTATCGCCACTAATTAACGCTAATAAGTTTTACACCAGAAAAAGAAGTTCCACTAAATTTAAGTTTACGATCACTTTTCATTTCACACTTAATCGAGCCTTTTTAATCCACACTTTTAATATGTGTATATTCTGTATCTGTATTTTAAACACAATAACTTCACCAAATAATATGGATCCTTTATTATCAAACTCGAGTATTGAAGCCACAGAAATATTGTATTTGAAACACAATAAGTTCGCTAAATAACGTCAATCACCGTATCAAACTTTAGCACTAAGTAACACAATGTTCGAGTATTTTGATATTAACTACTATTTTTTGGCACCTGAGGTATCAGACGACCACCTCAAGGAGTGTTTCCAAGTAAACTAACAAAGAATCACCGAGTGATTGCGTAACCTATTTAGTCATGAAAGACGTTTCATACAATGTCATGTTTTGAGTAAACAATGCTATCTCATCTTAGAAAAAATGCTGCCATCAAATGATGTATCTCAATCTTAAACACTAATTTGATTACCTTGTTTATACTAAAGCCAAGAATACGTATATGGGTAGGTATACATTTACCATACGGGGTTTAAGTCGTGTAATTATGTGTTACAGAATACCTGCGTGGAAAACCTTTGAACATTTCCATTTGGTCTCGAGTATCTATGTATTTATTTATTTAAGGATAGCCAACAAAACATACATCATTACACGGTAGAAGGTAAAACTTACATATGCATTCCAAGATGCTGTCTTAATTAAAGGCTACCACGACATGCTTCTAATATAATCAATTTTAAATAGGAAACACAAAAAGAAGAGTAGGAAAAGTCAGAAGCAGACTCATCCCTTTCCAGCAAGAAAGTGACATCGTGTAAAACGATATGTTCCATTACAAAATATGCAATGGAATATATAGCTCCACTGTTACAATTATAAGAACAACAATTTAAAGATTTACTTTTCTAATAATAAGGAAGACATGTGTTTATGCAATGCTGATTTGAATCTACGTTGTGAATACGACAAATCAATATCAATTTGAGATGACCGTATGAGTTTACTGAACTGTGATTGAACCCTATCAACGGAAGAAAAATGGCCTAGTCTTGTCCTGAACCCCTTGTCCTTGAATGGCAGATATCTAGGGACGCGGGCTAGTTTGTACGGTACATTGAAATTAACCTTGCTTAATTAATTGGCGCAATCAATAAGATTATTAGCCAGTTTAAACAAGAACAAATGATCAGTTGATGTAGATGCCTACACACATCATCATCATCATCAGCCCATTTAAGTCCTCACTGCTGGGGCACGGGCCTCCCTCAATCACATGAGGGGTAATTGCCATACTCACCACGTTTGGCAGACGGGTTGGCGAGGGTTTTGATATAAATGCAGAGTTTTCCTTCTCTGGGTGCTGATGATCATGCTAGCAGCTTTACCTTAGTCGCCTTTTACGACACCTCGGTAAGAGTGAGGGTGGCCTATTCTACTCTGCCGGCGACCACACGGCCAGTGCCAGCCAGCCAGCCTACACACATTTTTTTTAATTTTTGCACGTATCTTTAGAGTTATATAAGTTTACTTAAAATGTCTATCATAAATGTGTGTTAAACCTTTGCTAAATAAAGTTGTATAAAGCAGTTTTAATTCTAATTTTGAAAATGTTGTATGGTTTTTTTGTTTCAAACGTCAAAACTGCTGTATAACACCGTTTCAGCTAACAAAGGTTTATTGAATGTTTATGAATAATGCCCTTATAAAACAGCTACCTATATCTAGCCTCATTGAGGACCGATTCGACCAATTTTTATCCGAGGATAAATCTATGATGTAACGTCAGATTTATATAGAATGACAGCGCTATACCAATCTTATTCCGATACTAAATCTATGGTAGATTTAGTATCGGAATAAGATTGGTCGAATCCGCCCTTATAATATGTTAACTAACCTGACAAGTTCCTATATAATTATTATCCATTTTGACAGATTCATCAGACATATCCATATTCCTGTATTTTGACAGATGCAAAATGTCAAACTGTATGGGAACTTTACATTTGCATCTGTCAGTTTACTCAGATCCTTGTCAGTATCGGTATCGTCAAGCTATTGTAATTCACTTATGTCAAAGATACCAAAGGGTGATAAAATTTCCAATCAGATTACGAAATATTTAAATGACCCCTAAGGGCCGCACTCAGTGTTCATTAACTTTAGTATCGGTAGTCTTTATGCGTATCGAAAGAAGTGTCCATATTTTTTCTTAATAATAATAATATTTTACAACATCACATACATTGATCTGACTCCGAGATAGGTAGCTCAAGCACCTGTGTTACGGATTTCAGAATCAACAGCGGAATTACAAATATATACATATTATACTTTGCTTATGTAAATACATACTTATAATACATACAAATACCCAGACCAATACAAACAGACATGTTCATGCACACAAATGTTTGTACTGTGCGGGGATCGAACCCGCAACCCTTGGACCAAAGGCAGCGTTCACTACCACTGTTCCAAACGGATCGTCCTAACTATACTTACATTACTAATCTCATTATTATACTTACATTAATAATCATTAGTACTTTAGTTGGCTACTTAAGTAGCCAACTAAGTTAATCAACGACATGTGGCAGTTAATGTGTTAACTTTATAAAAAAATCTTACCTTATCGGGATGAGCGTCCTCAAGCTCTAGCAGCCGGAATTCCATGAGCTCGATCTGGTCGCGCGCGTCGCGCAGCGCGTCCGACAGCCGCGTGCACTCGCGCGCAGACGCCGCCGCGCGCTCCGCCGCCGCGCGGCACTGCCCGCACGGCTGTGGACGGGAGGCACTGTCAGTCAAGCGGTAGGGGAGACTGTCCCGGAGGCCAAGATTGCCATGATCGTGCGTCGAGAAAAAACATGGCGGATATCGCAAGAGAACGATATATCCGCCCATATTAGGTACGACATAATATGCTCGGGAACAAAGGAACCGAACACGTACCGAGACCCCAAGGGAACAGACTGGGAGGGCTTTAGGAACTCCCTTAGGTTATACCTTGGAGATTTTAAATACATTAAAACTGTGGACCAAGTGGAAGCCGCAGCAGAGGACTTAGGCAGAAGCCTAATGAAAGCGTATCTAGAAAATTGTCCTCTTAAGACCACTAAGAGCAATAGGAACGCGCTTTGGTGGAACAAAAACGTGGAGCATCTGAGGCAAAAGGCCCGTTTCTATAGGTAAATAACAAGCAGGAGCAACAGGTCGGTTACTTTAATACTTGTTCTACTTTGAGGCTCTGTAATTTCGTCGATTATGCCGTGCCGCGCGGCACTGCCTGCACGTCTGGACGGGAGGCACTGTCAGTCAAGCGGTAGGGGAGACTGTCCCGGAGGCCAAAATTGCCATGATCGTGCGTCGAGAAAAAACATGGCGGATATCGCAAGAGAACGATATATCCGCCATGATTTTTCTATAGGTAAATAACAAGCAGGAGAAACAGGTCGGTTACTTTATTAGTTGTTCTACTTTGAGGCTCTGTAATTTCGTCGATTATGCTGTGCTGCGCGGCACTGCCTGCACGACTGGACGGGAGGCACTATCAGTCAAGCGGTAGGGGACACTGTCGTGGAGGCCAAGATTGCCATGATCGTGCGTCGAGAAAAAACATCGCGGATATCGCAAGAGAACGATATATCCGCCATGATTTTTCTATAGGTAAATAACAAGCAGGAGAAACAGGTCGGTTACTTTATTAGTTGTTCTACTTTGAGGCTCTGTAATTTCGTCGATTATGCTGTGCTGCGCGGCACTGCCTGCACGACTGGACGGGAGGCACTGTCAGTCAAGCGGTAGGGGACACTGTCGTGGAGGCCAAGATTGCCATGATCGTGCGTCGAGAAAAAACATCGCGGATATCGCAAGAGAACGATATATCCGCCATGATTTTCTATAGGTAAATAACAAGCAGGAGCAACAGGTCGGTTACTCTAATAGTTGTTCTACAAGAATCAAGAATCAATTTATTTCTGCCCGAAAAGTGGTAGGTACATAAAGGTGGTAAAAATACAATATCCGCACAATTCACCAGCAACTAGCATGCAAAAAAAATGTGTTTACAATGGAGCTATATTAATTACAATAGCACAATTACGTGGGTTACAACTACAATGTCTGTGTATTGAAATGCTGAAAGTATTCATCAACGGAGTAGAAGCATTCTTGTATTAACCAAGATTTAAGTTTATTCTTAAAAACCTTCAATGGAAATGACTTCATTACATCATCTAGCCTATTAAATATTTTTATAGCCATGCAATATGTATTTTTACTGTAAAGGGTTGTCTTGATTGGAGGAAAATTTATCTTATTTGGAAATCTTGTATTAAACTTACATTCTTTTTTCTTATACATAAATTTGGATTGGTTTTAACAAATATGCATAATTCATAAATGTATATACTTGGCACACTAAGCAGTTTTAAACTTTTAAATAAAGGCCTGCATGAATTTAAAGTATCAACATTTGTTATAGCTCGAATACATTGTTTTTGAGCAACTAAAACCCGATGAATATGACAAGAGTTACCCCAGAGAAGAATGGCATATCTCAGGAGGGAGCCAACGTACCCATGGTATGCTTGTAGGGCAACGTTTTAGTCAGGCTCTGTAACGTTTTGGTAAGTTTTGGTTAGGCTCTGTAATTTCGTCGATTATGCCGTACCGCGCGGCACTGCCTGCACGACTGGACGGGAGGCACTGTCAGTCAAGCGGTAGGGGACACTGTCCTGGAGGCCATAATTGCCATGATCGTGCGTCGAGAAAAAACATCGCGGATATCGCAAGAGAATGATATATCCGCCATGATTTTTCTATAGGTAAATAACAAGCAGGAGCAACAGGTCGGTTACTTTAATAATTGTTCTACTTTGAGGCTCTGTAATTTCGTCGATTATGCCGTGCCGCGCGACACTGCCTGCTCGACTGGATGGGAGGCACTGTCAGTCAAGCGATAGGGGACACTGTCCTGGAGGCCAAGATTGCCATGATCATGCGTCGAGAAAAACATCGCGGATATCGCAAGAGAACGATATATCCGCCATGTTTTTTTCGAGAAATGTGAATTTTCGATACCTAATAACAGGCAGGATAATGACCTCCTAGTAGTGTCGAGGTTAGGTACGGGCCGATCACTTAAATAAGTACGAGTAGTTGTTCTAATTTGAGGCTATGTAATTTTGTCGATTATGCCGTGCCACGCGGCACTGCTCGCACGACTGACTAGAGGCACTGTCAGTCAAGCGATAAGAGAGACTGTCCTGTTGGTGTGTAGGTTGTCCTGACAGACATCCATCAATGATTCCAATTCTGTCAAATTTCTTGAATCGATTCTGGTTCAAAATCTATTGAGGAAATTTGAATTTGAAAGACTGTATGTAGTAACCTGATATGTGGCTGTCTGTACGTGCAGCGCTGTCTGCACGTACAGACAACCGCACACGCCGGGATAATAGTACTATAGTCTGTACAATTTTGTCAATTGATATTGATACAATTATGTTTGAATTCACATTCACTGACCTGCTTTCAAAGGAAGGTGTTCCCTTATGCTACGGAACCCAGAAACAAACACTAACCTAACACTATCTACTTGTATAGTTAGGCCGGGATCTCATACCATTTTATTAAAGTGACGGGTAGGGCACACTAGCGACGCCCATCGATTTTGATCTTTAGCTACTAAACCAGATCAATTTTAAACAATTTCAGGGTTACAACCTCTCGGCAAACACTTATACTATTTATTAAATAACCATGCAAAAATGTTGGATCCAACGCGTACGCGAAAAATTGATTCACGCCAAAAGCGGCCACTTTCGTGAATCAATTTTTCGCGTATAAAACGGACTCAACATTTGTGAATGGTTATTTAATAAATAGTATAAGTGTTTGCCGACAGGTTGTAACAAAGATCCGGTTTAGTAGCTTAAAATTAAAATCGATTGGCGTCGCTAGTTTGCCCTAGCCGTCACCTAACAAGAATCTTAGCTACCCTACATTACTTAAGTCTATTCTACTAGATTAATGCTGAGCAAACTCAATTCCTGTACAAAATTAAACGTCTACAACCAATAAATTATTGTCAATATCAAGTTTATTTACGCCATCTCCTATCTTAATAAATATCAACTAGCGGTTTATTGAAATCGACCGCCCGTGGCGGGGCTCGGCAGTCGATCTCGGGATATTTGCTTATTGGATAAATTGCACTTATTATGAGTGACCGGATTTGTTTATCATGCTTATTTATAGCCTAATCTGTAAAGTAAACTAAAACACATAGTAAGTCAAATAATTAAAAAGTCATAGGTCATCGTAATATTGAATCGTCCCGTGAATAAATCGCGAAGGATGACTACTTACAATATTATTGATAAGCAAACCATTGAAGGCTTGAACCTTAGCTTTGCTTTGATGCTTTTCAATGTCACAGTGAAAAAGGGTAACCGACTTAACCTATCCATATATTTTAACTTTTTATTTTTTCATTACAATAATTTAATATAATTCATCCAATTGCACTATATTTGTCAGTCCGTGACATCGCAATTATAATAGCATGGCTTTTTTAAATTTCATTTGTGTTAATCGCTCACACAGAAAAATATGTAGGTAATAGAATATATTTTTTTAACTTTTATAGGCACGTATTATTTTATCAGCTTTTTACCAAATCTTAGTCGCCCTACAGCCTAACATTTATTACAGTCGCACGCATGCTAGCCATTCAATGTCCGGGCGATCCTTATTGCTTGGATTGTACGTGATACGCATATAATTATTTTCCTTTATTTGTCCCTAAATTTTCTAACTACTGGTTTCCCTATGCCGATTACACTGTAACACAAGCGTCGCCAATAGATCAACAGACGTCAACTAACTGCTTGGATTGAAATCGGTTCCTTCCATTTGTTCCTAAATCCAGCTATTGGACCAGTGTCGAACCTAAGGTTCAAATCGCTAATATTTCACCGGTCTGCATTTAACTGATTATACAGAATGAAATGATAAGTCATTAAACAGTTACATCCTTTTAAACACTCAATAATTCTAACGTTACTGTTCTTTTTAATACGTAATAAAAAAATACACTTTTATACAAAGGCGGCCATTTTGTTCTGTAAGGGCAAAAAAAAACCGACCAAAGTTATTCTAAATGACAAGTATAACACGTGTATTGAAGGATATAAATAACTGTTCACTGATGCATCTTGTTGATTGCAAACCTATCAGTTTCCCCCATGTCCGTAAACGTCACAAGCTCTGGTCGCCCTAAGGGTATGACATATTGTGACGCAAGCGCCGCCAATAGTTCAACAGGCGACAACTAACTGCTTGGATTGCAAATCTGACATTTGGTAAACGATGCTCTCTAAGGCGCCACAAGGTCGCCACGAATTCCTTGTGCGTTGTTTACGCGTAGGAAGCTTCGAAATACATAATAATGTTATGAAGGCTTAATATGTTCACACTTTGTTTGTTACGTAGAAATCTTGACCGCAACTCCATCATCCATCATCATCTCGCAGCGTGTAATGTTATGCCTGGTTGCGAGTAAGGGTTCGTGGGTTACGCCTCCGTGATATGATGGAGGCACCCGATTTCGTTCAAAAGCGATAAAATTAACTAGATTGGAAATCAGGTTCCTCCACATCCAACGGTGGCTTCAAACAGTGGGGGTTTAAACCACGGACTCGCGTCCAATGTTGTCATTTTGGAGCCTAGGGTACGCTTGGAAAAGAGAGCCTAATTTAAAGCATAGGTACGTAACTAACGAAGTGGAGGGTCTCTCTCTTTCACACGCGCTGTGTGTCTCCTCTGTTTGGATGCAACAGGTATATTCTCGTTCGTTATCCCGTAACGACCGAGAATATACCTGTCGCATCCATTTCGAGAAGTCGGCTTAAAATTAAGCCACCATTAACTCAACAATTGGGGTATCATTAATTCGAGAAACTATCCGACACGTGCAGATTTCTGGTAGAAACACGCTCATCAGAGATGCATGCTCGAAATCGAACCTACCACTCAGATAGTGCATGTTTTTATCCACTGAGCTACCATTGTTCGGTGGTTTTTTCTTTCAATAGCTAAGATTAATTTACTTTCATTGGCTCACTCACTTCCTACACGAACGTTAAAGTATAACGCCTACGATGTTACTAACAGCAAAGACGCCAATCGTGATCTGTGTCAGTCAACAAGACTGCGACCACAGGCACTACTAATAGATATGTATTATCATACAAACATTGTAAATGTTACGAGTATGATTTGTCCAACTAATGTGATTAATTAGTAAATATTTACTCTTAGCTCTCAAAGAATAAGGAAATAATGGACTTAGTTTGTTGGTATTACCAAACGTACGGCTTCTGCTAACCACTGTATTCTTTATCGCGATAACATTATAACCTTAAGTATGGTTGAATTATTATTACTTTTATAGATTACTTTTTTTTTTCATTTTTTTGGCACAAACAGTCATTAAGAAGCAATACATATAGAATTTTGACATACAGAAAGACAAACAGTGCCGAAACTTAACAGTATAAATAACGTTACTTAACTTGAGCTTGTTTACAGAATACTACTATTAGGTACATAACTTTTATTTTGAATTATACCTACTCTGCAATTTGTTTTGAATTTTTGGTTGACTCAATATCAAGTGTTTTTTTTAAGCCAGATTGTATGCAACATGCAACTTTTGGTTTTTAAGAATCACTCACGGAAGCATTCACTCCGGTTTTATGCAAGGCCGAGGTATCACTTCGTTCGAGCCGACCCATTTATGCCGAAGCGTGATTCTACTGTATTGAATATGGAGATGTATAGATACTGACCCACATGTCGTTGAGCGGTTGTGGCGAGAGCGAGGCGGGCGCGGAGGACACTGCGGAGTCCTCGTCCGACGGGGCCTCCTGCAACAATACGAGCATAGAGTAACTTATATATTCTGAGATATTATGCGGCATTAGTCGGCTAGCCGTCCAATACTCAACGGCTATGAAGTACAGGACCTACCTTCGAAAATTGATCAGTAAAGTATCAGCCTAATACTGTCCTACCTGTTGGGCAATGGCCTCCATCATAGAAATCAAGTTATTGCTACTATGATGAGATTAGGCGCTTGCCAAATGCGGATTGGTGATCACAAACCCGAGCTATGTTCGAAAAATTCGAAGCATACTTTTCGCTCGACCCGGGAATCGAATCCAGGACCCCGAGATCATGGCCTGGTACTTGAACCACTGATAAAATTCCCATACTTTCTATATCTCTGGTTTATTTCCCATACATTTTAAACTATTTTTCTTATATGATTGGTGGCAGACGAGCAGACGAACACCTGATGGTAAGCGATTATACCGCCGCCTTTGGACACCCGTGGCACCAGTGGAGTCACGAGCACTGCCAATTTTAATCCCCCCTTTCCTCCGGAATTACTAAAGTGTGCAGGTGGCTTGACTTGGAAACACGCTTTGCTAGTGCGATATAAAAATCTGATTGATTGCTTTTTAAATCTACATCTGCTTTTTAAAAGCTCCATCTAACGAAAACCGCTGAACTGTTTTTCCAATACTTCGAAAAAGATTCAATCGATCAGGCACATCGTCACCATCGCGGACCGTATCATTTCCGGTTGTTTCAGAGAACGGGTACGCTTGGACCATAATCCAGAATAGAGAGCTTGATAGAGATACAGAAAACTAGGTTTACAATATTTTTAATTCAGTCCCTCACTCAACTCAGAGAGCCCTAAAATATTATTCTCTTTGAATAGGCAACTGACCGGATGGCGCAATTGGTAGTGACCCTGCCTCTTACGCCAAAGGTCGTTGGTTCGATCCCCACCCTGGACAAACATTTGTGCGATGAACGCTTGTTTGTTCAGTGTCTGGGTGTAATATATGTATTTAAGTATATATTTGTGTTCCTCTGTTGTCTGATATCTGTAACACAAGTGCTTAAGTTACTTAGTACGGAATCAAGTCAACGTATGAGATGTTGTGAGAATTAATAGGCAACTCTAGGCATCATCAGCCTATCGCAGTCCAATGTTGGACGTAAGCCTCTCCAATTGTTCGCCACCGTGATCTATCCATGGCTTCTCGCATCCAGCCTTTGCCAGCCATCCTGCGCAGATCGTCCCTCCACCTAGCCAGAGGGCGCCCTACATTACATTTGCCAAGACGCGGTCTTGCGCATCATTGCGATTTGCAGACGACATCGTCATAAGAGCTGCCAGCATGATTACGATTCATTACGATTACCTGAAATCTCAAATGATCAGCCCCAAACAGTTTCTCACAAATAATTCAAGTAAGTAGGTACTCACTCTATAAAATGTTTCTTTTCGATGCTGTATATCAGTTTTTAAATCCTCACGGTTGCTCTTTTCTTTACTCTGTAACAAAAGAAATGATTGGTCAATATTTTAAGTCAAAACTGTGACTAAGAAAATATCACATTATTATTTATCACATATTACAAATACAAATTCTATATTTTTCAGAAATTTGTTACAACACAATATACATAAACTATCGTAACAGGTTAAAAACTAGATGTAACAATACAGGAGATCTAACCTGTAGGTCCCACACTAGGTAAACCCTGTATTGTGGACACCTACTTGGTATGCTAGACATGCGACAGACGTGTTTATTATATATATACTATTTTGCAGTTTTTAACATAAAATTTTACAAGAAAATTAAAAACAAGATAACATTGGAACAAAAAAAAAATAAAGGCAATGTACTGTTGTGTGTGTGTTACATTGTGTGTGAGCGTAAGTGTGTGTGTGTGTGTGTGTGTGTGCGAGTTTTTCGTGCGTGAGTGAGCAATTACATTATTTTATTTTATTTCCTCTATTTTTATTTTATGTTTCTTAATAGACTCTCACTCTCATGATAGGTCATCGTCAACAGTAGAGAGGTGATCGTCGCCTTTGCTTGCCTGACAGTAAGATATTTTAATTCACATTGTTTAGAAATCCTATTGTACAAATGGGGTAATAAGTATTCTGGGAGTCTTTGTGCAAAAATTCCCCTAGATCTCTTATATGACTATATAACTAAAAAATATAGAGCACAACAACATAAAACAGCAGAACACGCATATGCTTTCGCAAACAGAAATTTCCAGACAGAACATTTTGCTATCATTAACTATCAGGCACAAACTTGCCTAAAGCACAAAGTTACTAATTATTTAGATCACGAACGATGAGCGATCGGCAGCATTTCTATACCCCTAAATCGCAATCAATAAAACTATTACTTAGTGCTATTAATAAAACTTAAAATGCATTATACAACCGAATACATATCTACACAACACTCATTGCCAATCCAAGTTACTTTTAAGTGTTATTATTACTTATAAACTAGATCCAGTAATAAATGAGTAAGTAATGATTTATCCAATGGTCGGCAAATATCATACACTGACATTGTTATACAATAATTGCATAATGTCTAACTGTGATCGTTAATCACTTCCTACGATTAAGTAAAAAATTGGTAGGTGCCTACCTTAATTATGTTTAGAAACATATAGCGTACATGTAGGTAGGTATACCTAATAACTAGTTTTTTACATTTTCGCGTTGCATTATATCTATAATGTATCAATACGGGGATTAACACGATATTTTTCACTATATTTTCAGCGGGTCAATCCGCTCGTGACCACGGCTGCTGTAACGTAGCCGAAACGTCGAGCCAAATATGTGAGTACACAATGTTGTTTCACATAATAAATATCGTGTTAATCCCCGTATTGATACATTATAGATACCTAATAACTACCGTAAGTAGGTTACAAAAACTAAATTGTTGCGTGGACGACAAATGTAGAGATAAGGAATTAAACAAATATGAAGGAAGACTCGAACTAAAGGTTTTTTTTTTCAGGACAATGATAATCGAATCTGCGACCGCAATTTGGCAAAAAAAAATGTGGGTTATCAACAATTTTGACGACCCGATTGGAACAATGGTAATGAACGCTGCCTCTGATACAAAGGTTGCGGGTTCGATCCCCGCACAGTACAAACATTTGTGTGCATGAACATGTTTGTTTGTATAGGTTTGGGTGTTTGCTATGTATTATAAGTATTTACAAAAGAAAAGTATTATATGTATATATTTGTAATCCCACTGTTGATTCTGATATCAGGTGCTTGAGCTACCTATCTCGGAGTCAGATCAATGTACGTGATGTTGATGATGATGTTACTTATTTATTTATTTTATTACACCCATGAGTGCGATGTGAGATGATTTAAAGATGGAATAGACAAGTGTCCTGAGGAAGTAAATAATGCTTAATATTGGAATAGAATCGAGAAAGTAAAAAACATTAAGTTCAGTTATTGAAAAACCACGTTCAAAACCGTCTAATTGCCTTCAATTAGACGGTAGGACGATACGTCCTACTAGATCGTAGATCGTATCGTCCTTCAATTAGACGGCCGTGTGGTCAGGCAGAGTAGAATAGGCCACCCTCACTCTTACCGAGGTGTCGTAAAAGGCGACTAAGGTAAAGCTGCTGGCATGATCATCAGCACCCAGAGAAGGAAAACTCTGCATTTATATCAAAACCCTCGCCAGCCCGTCTGCCAAGCGTGGTGAGTATGGCAATTACCCCTCATGTGAATGAGGGAGGCCCGTGCCCCAGCAGTGGGGACTTAAATGGGCTGACGATGACGATCGTCCTTCACTTAGACGTTAGTAGATACTATCGTCCGTACAATTACTGGTAGGCAATTTTGATATGTTATTTGTATTGACTGACTGAACTGAAAGATCTTCACCTTGTTTATCTAACACATAAGTAGTTAAGTACATATAATTCTGACTGGTCGCATCGCATTTTCTATTGACTTATCTGCATTCCAACGCCAAAGCTTTGATACCTAGCATTTCATCATCATCATCAGCCCATTTAAGTCCCCACTGCTGGGACACGGGCCTCCCTCAATCACATGAGGGGCAATTGCCATACTGACCACGCTTGGCAGACGGGTTGGCAAGGGTTTTGATATAAATGCAGAGTTTTCCTTCTCTGGGTGCTGATGATCATGCCAGCAGCTTTACCTTAGTCGTCTTTTACGACACCTCGGTAAGAATGAGGGTGGCCTATTCTACTCTGCCGGGGACCACACGGCCTAGCATTTAATCTAGTCTAGTCTAGTCTTGCATTTAGGCAGCTCTAGTTATAGTGTGCGAATTGCCACTAACTGCTATGTTATCACACACTGTATTGTTATACAATTAGTTGCGTCACTTACGACCGTTCATCAATCTTACCGCGATGGGTGCGCCTGGGCAATCGACCGTTAACCGCCGCAAATGACCTGCCCGAATTGAATCCGCTAATTGAGCTCACGTAACCTATGAGCTTTGCTCCAATGACGAGATACAATCGTCTTAATTTATTTTTATCCGGTCTCTTTTTGCTACTGGGCAAATGCCTCTCTCTGCTAAGTATTCCATTTCGAACTAAAAAGTTTGGTGTGTAGGTCCTATTTCTGCGGCAATTACCATAAAGAATTTGAACTCGTTGCCGGCGCATGTGTTTTCTCCGTCCTAAACCTTACAACATGGATTCCTACAAACGAAGCGTGAAGAATGACAATGGCGGCGCGCACCAAGAGGTTTGGCTCCTCGTTCCTGCCCCGAGCCATCAAGACATGGAATGCCCTCCCAGCTCATGTGTTTCCTCCTTCATACAATCCGGGGTCTTTTAGGCGGGGCGTGAAACGGCATCTCAGCAGGCCATTAGGGTGAGGATGGCAGATACAATGGGTACTTTGTTACTTCTTTTGTGCCTGTCAGCCTCATATTTGGATTTCACGGCCGCTTACCATCAGGCGGAGTGAGGTCATCCTGATTGGCCTTTCTATAAAAAAAATCATCTTGCGGACCAGTATGGCAGTGATACCATGCCATCGTATCCGTTGTAACTGCAGCATGGGCTCTCCTTTTTCCTATCATCAGGGTAAGGCGAACTAATTACACTGTGTCAATATACCTACATATAAGAAAATCCGATGCCTAAGTTAGCCGGCATTTTGTACACTAAGTATTTAGTACATTCTAAATTGTGTGTATTGTTTTTTTTCGAACACGGCTGGATATCGGGCGTCGAACGAAGAATACCTTCCACGTTTTAGAGATATGATTCACCTGGGTGAAATACCGCCAAAAATAATTACCTACTATAAGCCATAGCAGAAGAAGAGAGGGTGCGAATGCATCGAAGACGATCTTAAGGCGATGAAAAAGGTTACGAACTGTAGACGGACAGGCAGGGGTCGTCGCGCTTGGCATTCATAGTAGGCGAGGTCAAAACACACAAAGGGTTGTAGCGCCGAAGAAATAAAGGTTGAAATTCCAAGTTCCTGCTACAGCTTGGCAATTACATCGAAATACTTGCCTGATCCGGATCAAACCCTCGCATTGGTAAGTAGTGATAAGCGAAAGCAATAGAAAGCGGGGGTCACCGCTAACCAGCAGATCGCATCTGCCCCACATAGGCTGCATCGATGGATTTGTACATCGATAGTGATTAATGTCTCGAGTAATAATTGAACCATCGAGATGGTAAAGCGGTCATTGAATTTTGGAAAAGTCAAAAATAATAAATTGGTAAGTAGCTATTCCTAGTTGAAAACATCAAAAAAATATATTTATGTCTATTAAACTAAATCTCTGGAATGATGATGACTCTACACTACTACTACAGTTTCACTGTAAACGAGTAGTTTTCTACTACATGATCATTATCATCTTAGCGTTTTGTGTCGGTTGCTTCCCAAGCTATCACTCCGAAGCCCGGGCTCCGCTTTCCTACTTCTGCTCCACGTGGAGGACCACTTCGCGCGATCTTGTGCGCCCATTGTGGTCAATTTATTGGGAAGTAGTTTTCTACAATGTTACAACTAAAATACAAAAACACCTACTTAATTAGGTATTATTCCAATGGCTTAGATTTCAGATATACATTATACTCTATGGGCTAAGTAACCGAAATTATGACTTGGCCGCCGAGAGATCAATCATAGGGATTGATCTCTCCGCTGCCAAGTCAATCCTTATCATCCTCAAAAAATATTGTCCTCATGAAAATTGGAATTTCTTTCACGAAATTCCAACACAAGTTGGTGTAGGTTGTATGTTCGTTTAACGGACTGATGAGATAGATAAATAGATAGATAGATACTCTTTATTGCACAACATACAAAACTTAAAAGCTAGGTATACAAAGATAGAATGTACAATTTAGGTAGGATGAGTCACCTCGTCTACTTATATCAACAACGGCGGCCGTCGGAGGGTTTTTAGTAGGTAAACCTCTGGGGTTACCTCCCAGAGGCAGTCACACACACCCTGTCAGGTCCCCCGACCTGATAGGACCGTGCGTAACGCATTTTCCCTCCGTGATAAAAAAAAATAGCAGAATAGACCAAGGGAAGGCATAAGAAGAGATGGCGCGACTGCATCGCATACGTTTGTAAAAACGGTTGTATGGACGTAAGTAATAGGTATGTGGTATTAGGTAGGTGTATAACGCAGTCTAGGCGACTTTACGCCCTAAATCGAGTTAAGCAATTACCTGATCGATATTGATACAGATCTGCTACAATCGAATAGATTGTACATCGATAACAATGATAAATGCTCGTTTTAATCGTGTCCGCATGTCTGATTAAGCCATAAATGTTGCGCTTGCGCTCGCTAACGCAGTAATTGTTCTATTGGACCACTTTCAATACCGATTGGCGTAGACCTCCGGGGGTGTTTCTAAGCTAACGGCTATTATATTTCATACAAGCTATTTATTAAATTTGTCCTCAACCGTTGAGAAACAATGGAATTTAAACATGAGTTATTTTCATTAGAATAGTTATTTACGAGATTTCTACCATGTACCTTATTTTTGAGTTTTCGATATTTCGGCACTGTTGCAAGCGGCGTGGGTCAGTCCGGGTCAGCTACTCCGTGACCATGGCGCTTGCAACAGTGCCAAAATATCGGAAACTCAAAAATAAGGTACATGGTAGAAATCACGTAAATAACTATTCTAATGTTAGTGACTATGAAAGTTCAAAACAATATATGAGTGATTTTCGTATTTCAAGAGCGATTGTAGCTCAGTGGTTAAGAACGAGCCATCCTAATGGGATTTGATTTAAAGCTGAACATGCATTTCTGGATTTTTCAAATGGATATTATTTTTTTATATGATACTTACGTACCGTGGCAGACGAGCAGACAGATCACCTGATAGTAATTGCCGCCGTCCATGGACACCCGACACACCAGTGGAATCACAAGTGCGCTGCCAACCTTTAAACCCCCATATCCCCCGGTTTGGGCCTCCAGTACTCTCACGCAGCGAAACAGAGTACAGTGCTGCTTCACGCCGGTTTTCTGTGAGGCCGTGGTATCACTCCGGTCGAGACGGCCCATTCATGCCGAAGCGTGGCTCTCCCATGGTTAAAATATGTGATTATTTTTTTCATTAGCTCGGCACGAAAAACGTGGTTACAGAAACTTAAATGTACAATTTCGGCGACCTTATCGCGGGAAGCGATTTCTACCTTCCTTCAGACAAAGGACATTTGATAGCAGAGGAGGAGTAGGTGGTGCAATATTGAAAAGGGAAATAAAAGTGAACTGTACATAGTTTAAGGGATAGAGATCAACATGGGCTCGTTTCTGTCCCTATCTAACCCGAGCGAAACCGCTGGCAAAAGCTGGTTTCATCTAAAACAAATTCGCACACATTTCACAGGACATCTTTGACCAAAAGTGTCGTCGGAGAGATCCCACGCGACGCGATAGTACTGCAAACGGTATCGAAAGTAAACGCGGTATCAATACACATCTCTGCTTGAGCACTTTGCATAGTGAGTTTTACACTGGAAGACTTCTGACAGATTTGTTTTTATTGTGATAGTCAAAGAGACGGATGATCTGATAATAACATGTCAACAAATATTTTTGTTGACACTAAAACCTCAATGTGCACTTAAGGCGAGGGTACACGGGTAGACCAAACCACGTCGACACCAATCGACTTAAATTGTTAGCTACTAAACCGGATGTATTTTAAACAATTTCGGAGCGGGAGTCTCTAAGCAAACATTTATACCTACTATTTATTTAATAATTGTGCATTACTTTTTGATCTGTTTTTGCACTCGAAATTTGGATTAACGCCATAAATGTCCGTTTTTGCAGCACTAAACGCACGCAGCAAAGCAGACCCAAAATTTAAGTATAGGTATTGAATAAATAGTATCATTTTTTTCCGAGAGGCTGCAGCTTCGATTGTTTCAAAGATATCCGGTTTAGTTGTTTCTTAGTTTCTTTATCTTAATTTAAATCCATTGGCGTCGCTAGTGTGCCCTACCTGTCACCTTAATTATGTGCGAAGATTCAAGTTGGTAAAATAAGTAGACATACGGCACCTGATAGGTAATATTACTAATAACATCATCCAATCGATTACAAAGTCAAAGTCAAAGTATTTATTTGCATAAAATAGGTATACAAAAGATATTACAGAAAATGATGTCCGCTATTCAGTTAATTAAATTAACATGCAAATTTAAAAAATCTTTAAGGCTATAAAAACAATTAGATATCAACCATTGGCGTAGTTTCCCAGTCATTACATTAATAGGTCCGGATTTGAATTTATTTGGAATTTTATTATATATTTTAATACACATGCAATAGCAGCTTTTTTGACATACTGATGTTCTTGGTTGAAAATCCAATGCAAGTCTATCACTGTCTCTAGTATTTCGTGGAAATATATCACTCGCTTTCTTAAACAGTTCCGGATGATTTTTAACAAACTTAAAAACCTCTAAAATATACATACTAGGGACTGTGAGTATGCTCAACTTAGTAAATAACGGCCGGCATGTCTCTAGTGGCCCTTTGCCGCAAATAGCTCGTATACATTTTTTTTGTGCAATGAATGCTTTGTTTGCATCTGTGCTATTTCCCCACAGAATAAGTCCATAGGATAAATTAGATGCAACATAACCATAATAAGCCGATAAGGTTACGTTGAGGGACGTCTTCTTTGCTAGACGTCTCAATACATACACGAATCTATTGATTTTACAACACACTCTATTAATATGACTAGCGAAATTTAATCTTTCGTTTAAAGCAATGCCAAGGAATATAACATTATCAGCCCTTTTGATGGTTTTATCGTCATACTTTACACATAGGTCGAATACTTCCCGTCCCTTAATACTAAAATTCATATAATTGGTTTTTTCTAGGTTAACATTTAGATTATTTGCATTAAGATATTGTATTACATTTAGAATTGTCTCGTTACTACGCGGCCAATCTCATCGATCAGCCTAGTACGCAGGATACATTATAGTGCTCAAGTGTTTGCGCAAACACAAGTACACTCTCTGTTCCCTTGCCCTCATATTCCGAATGGACACCAGCGTGTCACGATTGAGCGCAGTGCTTTCGACTGCCTCAGTGGCGCAGTAAAAAAATAAGTAAAATAAAATAAAAATCATTTATTTCGGGCATAACCCATATCGAAATTAGTAACAGTGACCTTATAACCTACCGTGTGGTCCCCGACAGAGTAGAATAGGCCACCCTCACTCTTACCGAGGTGTCGTAAAAGGCGACTAAGGTAAAGCTGCTGGCATGATCATCAGCACTCAGAGAAGGAAAACTCTGCATTTATATCAAAACCCTCGCCAACCCGTCTGCCAAGCGTGGTGAGTATGGCCATTACCCCTCATGTGATTGAGGGAGGCCCGTGCCCCAGCAGTGGGGACTTAAATAAGCTGATGATTATGATGATGACCTTATAAGTGGTGTGAGTGGTTGGCTTGGTGTAAGTGGTGTAGTGGTTAATGGGTCGCACTTTAAAGAAACGGCTACGCACGGGGTCCCGGGTTCGAACCCCGGGTCGGGCCGTGAATTTGTGCCTAAGATTTCTGTAGGAAAATTTTTACTGTCAATGCCGTCAAAGGCCCCATACCGCGGAAAGTACGTCAAGTCGTTGGTCCTGCGCCCAATATTACTAAAGCATGCTCGTATCTGTGGGAGAGCCACGCTTCGGCATGAATGAGCCGGCCCGACCGGAGAGATACCATGGCCTCACAGAAAACCGGCGTGAAACAACATTATAGGTTGGCAGCGCACTTGTGACTCCACTGGTGTCGCGGGTCTCCATGGGCGGCGGTAATCGCTACCATCAGGTGATCCTTCTGCTCATCTGCCACCTATCACATAAAAAAAAACATACATAGGTGACAATGCAAGGTTCTTCGGAGCATTAACGTGAGTACGCCAATATCTTTAAAATCAGCTAAGATCGTCTAACAAAAAGGCTTAGGAAAATTATTTGGCACTTAGTAAATACCTTTATTATACCGCTGATAAGGTTTCGGAGACGAAGACGCCGGCGCATGTTTGAAGTGCATTATCAAGATCGGCGCATAGTCGGGATCCAAAACGCACTTTCACCCGTGCATTGTCTGGGGAATGTCGGTAATTAGCAGTAAACTTGAGAAAGCCACATACAGTACGGACCCTTCAGTTAGTGTAGACTTCAGAATCTACGCCCTCTGGCTAGATAGTCTTAGTTTTCCTGCGGATCTCATCATTTCTGATACGATCACGCAAAGAGACTCCGAGCATAGAACTCTCCATTTCTCTCTGGGTGACTTTGAGCCTCCTTAATCGGCACATTGTAAGCGGCCACGCTTCGGTTCCGTATGTCATCACTGGCATCACAAATGTACAGGAAGTCACATCCGTGGCAGGCCCCCCGCAAGGTGGACCGACGATCTGGTGAAGGTCGCGGGAATCCATTGGATGCGGACGGCAAAGGACCGATCTGTGTGGAGAACATTAGGGGAGGCCTATTTCCAGCAGCAGACGTCTATTGACTGAAATGATGATGAATTTCGTCATTATGTTGTATCATTTCATTAACTCCTCTGATCTTGGAGTGCAAAGATAAGATTAAAAGTCATTGCAATTTTCAGTGCAATTTTGATCTCCAAAGTAAGCGCATACATTCTTGGCTTACTTAGTTACCCTCCACAATGGAGGTACCAACGTTACGACACGAGTAATTTGAAAATGACACCCACATATTTTAGACACAAAGTTGCCAATAGTGAAACAAATCTGTCACAAATACCAAGACCTCTAATGCAAGACCTGCACTTTTTATTTCCACCGTCCTGTTGTATATCAATCAATGGCGTTGTCCTTGTACGCCCAGTCTCGAGCCCTGTTCCATTTGTTCAAGCTCGTTTAGTTGCCCCAGTTCCCAGGGCCAACAAAGTCGCCTAATACGAGATTTATGCTCTATAACTGTTCCAGTAGTGTTGCGAATTTGATTCCGCGTTTATTGAAATAATCTCGAAAACATTTTATTCGAGGAAATTTTTATCACTCCACGTAGAGGAGTTTGTTGTCAAGTCTCCTCAGCTTAAGAATATTAAATCCCTATCCGGATTCTTAATATTAAATTAAAGCAAAACTGTTTAGTGCTCCCTCCATTGCTAACGAAATTTTGATCCTAGGTACCAACCCCTTTACTTCCTGTCCTGTGGGTAGACCACCTGCCCGATGATCCGACGGTACTGTAACGGTACGGAGACCTATACTTAGCAGAGGGTGGATGTGGCCTGACATGATGATGATGACCCCTTTACTTTGAAGTCAGGGTCACCTATGTGTGACTACAATTACCTCAGTGAATAGCTTGAAATGTCTATGACAACCATTCGAATGAATCATAATACACCTCGATTTGTGTGAGTGCCAAAATTTGACCCATCACTACGTAGCAGCCAATTCATAGTACACACGTTCATTCATTTGTTGCAACATGGTAACGATCTAACGACTTCCCTTCGATTTACAATGTAACAGTGATTTTAATGAAACTGCTTTATTACTGATTGTAATCAATCCTACAGTTATTATTGGTTGCGTAATCTTCCCACATGTTGATAGAAACAAGAACGGATAATTTCAATATGCGCCAGAGGATATTCCCAACATTCTATTACACAACGTTAAAATTAAACCGTCTAAATCTTAATATTGGTCAATGTATTAAAATAGTTAGGCAAGCATAGTGTGGACAGATACCCACAATTGCTGAGTTAATGATTCTGAACGAGTAACCATGATGTCAGGCGGCAGTTGTGATTACCTAAAGACTCATCAAATCGTAGATCATGGTCTTAGCGTACCCCCACATAAGTACCTGCGCATGGAGTATAAAATGCCTAACCACTCGTTGGGCTGCTGATAATAGATCTAATGTTCAACGGCAGATAGACATCTGCTAATTGATTTGATATAAATATAAGCAACAAAAGAAGGCTTGGCAGTTTGGCAAAACTTAGATAAGATTTCTAGAAGATTAAAGAAACGTACCAAAGTCTTAATAATCACCTTGAAATAAAGACATAAATATTGTCGATAAGGAATGTAATTATATGCGGTGATTTATGGTCGAATACAAATCTAGGGTTATAATGGAAATAATCCAATCAAGATCAAACGATTAATTTAGTTCCTAATAGCATTATATCCAATAACCAACCACTCCTGCAGATTTTTGATAACTCCTAAATATCTTCATTAGAAAATTAATGATCTTATATACCGTTTCTAATTGGCGTAAGAAATAAATCAAAAACCTTGGAAAGCGTCATAGCCGCAACTTCAGTTCGACAACGTTATCGTAAATCCTGTCACATTTCTCGACACACTGATAGAAACGGCTCCTGCGTAACCAATTGAAAGTTATGAACCTAACTATACACTATTCCACTAGTAATTTAGAAAGGTGTTATTCAATTAAGAATTAATTAACAGTTCGCTAATAACCGAGGACTGCGAGCTTTAACATCAGACCGCTTATCTCATCATAGTCCAGTGACTGACAGTTCTGTCACTCTAATTGAGCTATTATCTAAATCTAAGAGATGTTATACTGATAAAAGTGACTAATAATTACTAATAGCATGTTATTATCTCATCTTACGCACCAGGACCAGTCTTAGCTGTAAACACTGTTTTATTGTATCAAGAGAACTTACATAATTATTGTTGATGAATAAGTATGGTGCTAAGAGCTGCTAAACTTCGTCATAATTGAGAGATGACCACTCGGTCAGACTGTGACGTTTAAAAATAAAAATAACAGATATTGGACATCACTCGATCAGACCAATAAAAACAAAGCCAAAGTTACATCATTGTGACAGTGACAACATATTTAACTTGTGTTGGTGAAGGACAAAAAAGTGAATTTAGCAAGAATTAAGTTGTTAAAAAGCAATAATAAAATCAATGCAACAAAATTCCTAAAGCACAGAGAAGGTTATACGCATCGTGACCCTACACTTGGAATGCAGATGTATCCCTGCAGACGCAGCTTAAAAAGTAAGAACCCCATTGTTCTACGGCGCACAAAAACAATAAGCCATGGGAAAGTGTGACCCTGGCTCACGACCTACGCCAAGCGTCGACGCTAAGCCATGACTGATTCCCATCATTACCGTGAAAATTGCTCTACCTGACACGCAAATATTGTTTCTGCCTTATCATTAGCTAATGTGCTAGTCGGTATATCTATTACATTTGATGAATAAAAATGTATACAATTGTGTTTATTGTCTTCCTCGATCATAAAATCTTATACCGATTCGTAGCCATGAAAAAAGTTGACGTCGTAAAAAATCACCATTTTATTAACTGTAATTTGAATTACTGCTCTAATTCAACTAACTATATCAGTTGCAGTCTTCAAAAACTTTTTATCACAACAATCAAAGTAATTATTTAATAAATTCACATTATTATTATGAAGTGCTTTGTCACTTCCAGGTGAATTGCAGAAAGATGTTTATTGTAGAGTAACTTGAATTCATTGCTCTATTTCACCGTCTGCAAATACTTTTTATCGCTACACTTATACAAATTGTCCACATTATCATGATTACCTACTAGATATGAAATGCTTGGTCACTTCCAGATGATTTATAATTTATACTTTCCTTGAGTATAAATTATTACTCCCTATTTTATAGAGAAGTGATTTTGATAACAAATTCTTTAAGAGAAGAATCGATCATTATTAATTAACTATTATTTTATTTTCCAGGCTACGAAATTTCATAAACCGTTATAGATCACATGAATTGCCACAAAGTCGGCTGCATTATCCAAGCAAATTGTCAAGTCCGTAAGTTGCGAAATGTTCGTTGAATGGACGCCTGCTCAGCCGACATGCGTTCAGAAAACCTTTGACCCTCAGACGTTCACTCGCCTAGGATATGTGAACGTACATAGGTATTTAATTCAATTGAATGTACATTTGCTAGAAGTTTAGATACTTATTCGGGCTACGTAAATCTATCTTAAGTACCTGTAATTTATCATTTCTAAGGCCTTTTAGGATTTTATACCTTAATTGAATCTGTACCTTAATTGAAATGTAAATATACATTTTATAGATATATTATTAAGTATTTTATGGCATCAAGTAAGAGCTGGCAATAAAAGCTACTTTATAGCACAAAATAATGAATATTTTACTCGTAACCGGATTTCCGGATTAATAAAGAAATGATGAAAACGAAGCTTTATTAAAGCATATCTAGATTAGTAAACAGATAATAAACATCATCATCATCATCATCATCAGCCCATTTACTGCTGGGGCACGGGCCTCCCTCAATCACATGAGGGGTAAATGCCATACTCACCACGCTTGGCAGATGGGTTGGCGAGGGTTTTGATATAAATGCAGAGTTTTCTTTCTCTGGGTGCTGATGACCATGCCAGCAGCTTTACCTTAGTCGCCTTTTACGACACCTCGGTAAGAGTGAGGGTGGCCTATTCTACTCTGCCGGGACCACACGGCACACGGTAAACAGATAATAAACATAGGCACATAATTATAATTGGTAGATTTGTATGCTCTTGCAAAGGAAAAGCTTCATTACACATCGGCTTGCTTGAAACATATACCTAACTTAAAATTAATTATAAACTAGATATTGATCAAGATACTAAACTCAATTAAATTACTGCACTCTCTCAGCATTATACTAATATGCCTAATGCTTATCTAATGATCACAAGAACATTTTCACTTCCGATGCCTCCCGATAATGCGCTTCCTACGTCTGATTTTGATGACTTCCACCTTCGAAGTCATAAATATTCATTTTGTTTTCTTATTTCGTCACAGTCAATAAATGATATAACACGTGTGTAAACAATGGCCGTGAGCAGGAAGGCAGGTGTCATCGATACATCGACACCAGTAATCGGAATGTAGGTTGCACCTCCAAAACCCGATGCATGGCCAACTTTCACCGGAGGCTGCAGCACAATCAAGCATCGATGTTCCGAATCGATTATATTCGATTATGTAACGTAGGATCGTCCAGACAAAATTATTTCCTTTTGATTTAGCCGGTTCGTCAATCATGTTCGGTTGTTTTATTTTTGAAAAACAAAAGAATGCTACGGTGTATTAACAGGTGTGTCGTAACGATTGGAACATGTAACGTGCATAAAATGGACCGCGCGTGGCAGATCGTTCAATTTCATTAATCGTTGAACCAACAAGTTTTGAATCGTTTTTATTTTCTTTATACCACTTTTTAGCTTCGAAATAAGTGGAAACGGCTTTGTTAACTCAAATTGCTGCAATTTAAAAAAAAATTTGGTACTTCTTCATACTACGCAGTGTACCTTATTGTTTGAAAATATTTTAATGTAGGTAAGTATGTACCTTTAGGTAAAAAAAAAGTTGAGTGAAGTATCAGCCTATAAACTGTCCCACTGCAGGGCAAAGAAAGGCCTCCATCATATTTCTATGATCACAAGAACATAGTAGCGATATCTTGATTTCTCAAATTATCGCTACTATGACGGGATTAGTCTTAATCACCACGATTGCTTAATGCAGATTGGTGATCACAAACCCGAGTTTGAAAATTTTTAAATACACATTTACAATAACCCGAGATCACGGCCTGGTACTTAAACATGTGCTTAAACTACTAGACAAACAGGGCGTCTTTTAGGTACAAAAAATAATTTAGTTTACTTCTTTTCCCAAGCAAGCGAAAAGTCATCGTATTTAACACACAGAAAGCATTAAATTGAATACTATGACAAAGCAAAAAATGTATTACCACTTGTGAAATTGAGTTGTACTCTAATATCATTAGCAGCAGTTATTCACTCTTTGACCAGTATTTTTGGCTTAATACTTGTTCCGTCATCAATCAACTAAACAGCTTCTAATACTATCGTTACGCTTTCATTGTTTTCACTTCCATCACCATTGTTATGGTCACCGTTGATCATCAATAAAGGCTCGGCCACACTTTGCAGGTGTCCCACGCCCACTCTGGACAAGTGGCGCGCGTCCCACATATGACCACTTTCTCAGAGACCGCGCGACGACACGACGATGCCGCGGGTCAAAAGTACACGCGATGGGATATAAAATCAACTCTTAAATTAATACAATAAAGTTCATATTACTATAGGGTTGTAATATCTCAGTGGCTGACTGCAAGTCGCCTACTTTTAAGATACGATTGCGGCTATCACTGCGTAAAGAGTGATTCGCTTTCGATTGGTGTTTATAATTTTATTCTAAATCATATTTGATTTTATGAAATCGGTCCTATTATATTGATATAGACTAATATTATAACCAGGAGTACATTGTTCAATTCAGTGAATTTGTATTTATTGGTATAAAACGATATACGAATTTCTGAACCATCTTATATCTGATCAAAAGACTCAGTATTTAGACTACTAACTATTTCACGTCTTTTTATTACCATCAAAAAATCTTGGACATCACCCTAATCCAAAATCTCTAAATAAAGAAGAGCCTATTAACTAGCTTTTTGCCTGTCTTCTTTCTCTGCTAGGTCAGCTAGGTTGCGATATATGGCATTTAGCTATAGCCAGTGTCTGGAAGGTACAGACAGCCACACATCACTACTGTCAAATTTCCTTATTTAATAATGAACCAAACGTGTTTGACATTAAGGTGCAATCGACTGAGGAAATTTGTAAACATTGATGTGTGGCTTAGTAAAGTACCTATCAGCCTTTAAACTATTCCACTGCAGGGCAAAGACGACCCCGAGACCACAGCCCGGTACTTTTAAGTCCAGGCTTTTTCAACCAGTGTTCCGCGTACATTTTCAAGTGTGCCGCGATGATTAATTGAACTTGACAATTACAAAAGAAAAGTTAGGCACAATAATTAGGTATTAATAAACAATTACGTTTTATTTCGGTTGGTTATGAGGGTTTAGAACCTAAAAATATCAATAGGACCCGTACATCATCGTCATCATCGCCAGCCCATTTAATTCCCCACTGCTGGGGCACGGGCCTCCCTCAATCACATGAGGGTTAATTGCCATACTCACCACGCTTTGCAGACGGGTTGGCGAGGGCTTAGATATAAATGTAGAGTTTTCCTTCTCTTGGTGCTGATGATCATGCCAGCAGCTTTACCTTAGTCGCCTTTTACGACACCTCGGTAAGAGTGAGGGTGGCCTATTCTACTCTACCGGGGACCACACGGCCGTACATCAGTTACACATAAATCAAGGCCTCTAATTTACCTACCTATGCCTACCAAATTCTTTACTGCAGTGCCGTGAAAGTTTACTGTAACTAAAAGTGCCAACAAAAGGTTGAAAAAGTCTGCCTTAGACCAACAGGGCGTTATATGTTTATGTGTGATTTACCTTACTATAAATAGCCATCAGTTGGTTTATTGCAAGAAAATGTTAGTAAATTATGACATGTGTGAGTTGCTCAATATTTTTATAGCGCGTGTGAGCGTTCATCGATCATCAATGACATGGACCACCTATGATGACGAATTAATAATGAGACTTGATTTTGAAATATAATTACAATTAATGGTGCTCTTTTATCTTAACATTACACATATCAATTTAATGATCTCAATCCACACGGGAACAAATCACCTAGTCATAGGTCAGTATGATATTACAAATGAATATCGGTATTTGTTGCACATAGTTATATTACTTGGGTTCACTTATGTAATGAGCACACTATTTTATGTTATTTAAATTAAAGACCGAATTTATTCAGTTCTAGTCCGATAAGAAAATAAAAATTAATGTGGGACAGAATAAATAATACACCCAGGTTTCGGGAACAAAAGCTTCTATAATATAATCGTCTACTATGTCCTTCGCCTTTCCCAGTCATCGGCCATGCGTCGTCTATCTCACTCTCGCACGTCATTCTATAATTCAAATATCAATCTCTTACATGTACCTTACCATGCATCTACCGATCACCAATCCTACATTAATCTATTGTAAAAGACTTGAAAGACATTTATCTAGCACTTTTTCTCCACTTCAAGGTTGTCTGGAAGAGCTATTTGCAATAACACCGTTAACATGGTGCCTATTAGTATATTACTTTAGTGTTATTAAGATCTAATAAACTATACTTTTATGCAAAAAAAGTATTATATCTACCTAAGACGGAAAAATAAGTATCCAATAGGTATCTGAGTATTAGATTTTTGGGTATAGCATTTTTTTTTTCAATTTATTCTTAAGTAAATAATGTACTTAAAAATTATCGACAGTATTCGGGTCTGTCTGGTGCATTATTTACCCTTTTCTTCAAATCTTGTTCGTAATAATTAGTTCTTATTATTACTCTGCATCTTGTAATAATTTGCAGATTATACTGACCACACACAATGATAAAGGTAAGGAAAAATCCTTCCTATTAGAATGCAACCCACCTCTTATATTGTGTGCACCTGAGTATGCGCTGTCCAAGATTAATTAACTTATGTTACCTGTATGAATCATACGCACATTAACAGCTGTGACATCTTAGATTACATAGCCGAAGATTAACTGTCAACTGTAAGACTCCGATAAGGGATATTGGTTAGCTAATCGCTGGTTCTGGTTGGAAAAGGCATGGTTAATTAAAAAGCTTTCCCGTTATAAATCAATGATTGCGAGTACGTGTCGTATGTTAGAAAGGAAGTAGAAGGCACTTTAATGAAAGGAGGAAATATATTGGAGTTTGTTGTACCTCTAATACAACCAAGTGTGTAACTACAATCTGTCAAAGTTTATCCGACATAATATTATGTATGTGGTATGGGATTGGTTACTTCAAACCTTTTTTTAACAGCTTTATTATCTTGGTCTTACATTTTATGTGGCTAAGTTCAAGCAGGATAATTATGTCAAGTTTAATGATCAGTCAATTAATTTATGTATTCGAATGTCGACATCCGCTCACTCACTGAATAGCAGTATAAAAATAACTATTACTAAACAAGAGCGGATCAAATCAATCTTATGTCTGAAAGATTCAAATCGGATTAATAATTACTTCATAATATATTTCTATTACTTAATGATTCAAGTTTCGTGTGGTTCTCTTACATTTATAATAACATTGCTCTACCTCAAAACCTAATTTATAAATTAAGAAACAGATACGACAGACCATTAAAAATAAATCAATTAACTTAATTTACATAGACTGAATTAAATTGTTCAATATTGGTATCAGTTTCACTTCTTCACTCAATACATAAATTATGCAATAACAAAAACATAAAATTAAAAAAAAATCCGCGAAAAAAAACCGCCTTCAAAAACCACCAACTAAAAAGTGTAAATTGATATTTTAATCACTTTATACACTTCAAATAATTTTTTTGTAATTTTTTGCCCAATCATCATCATCATCATCATCATCAGCCCATTTAAGTCCCCACTGCTGGGGCACGGGCCTCCCTCAATCACATGAGGGGTAATTGCCATACTCACCACGCTTGGCAGACGGGTTGGCGAGGGTTTTGATATATGTGCAGAGTTTTCCTTCTCTAGGTGCTGATGATCATGCCAGCAGCTTTACCTTAGTCGCCTTTTACGACACCTCGGTAAGAATGAGGGTGGCCTATTCTACTCTGCCGGGGACCACACGGCATTTGCCCAATACTTTCTTGTAATTTAATACAGCATTCAATTATTCAACAGAAATTAGGCGCAAAATATATACATGTCGAATTGAGAACCTCCTTTTTTTTGAAGTCGGTTAAAAACGGTTAAAATTTCCGTCGGGTCTCGCATAAGGTTCTTGGACAACAAAACGTCTCGACGATATATTTTTTTTTCACTTTTTCTCTCGGTTCGTGTGGTTCGTGCCCCGAATGAACCCACATCAAAACCGGTCTACGGGAATATTCATAGCACAGGCCCTTTACAAGTTATAGGAGGTAACCAAAACGAACCAACTACTTTAACTTTACAATCAGCAAAACCTTTAACGGAGGAGAATAAAGTTCAATTTTGACCCCCGAGTGAGTAAATAAACTTGTCAAAAAATATAGGAAAAAAAACTAAAAAAAGTTGAGCTGCGTATTTTATGAATGAAGATAATGTTGGGTTAAGTTACGTGTGGTATTCGTGTAGAAGATAAATTGCTTTTTGGGAATAAAAAATGTTTGGAAACGGATGTAATGTAACAAAGCTGACTAATTGTCATAATTGTCTGTGTTAGGAGCTTAGTGAAATATTAGGCAGTCATATAATAATAAATCATTTATGTCCTCCATTCTTTGAAGTAAAACAGTTACGTTTTAGTAACTGCTTCCATACAGTAACAAAGATAATAAATTTAAATAAAAATAAGCCGTTTCACATTTTGCTTTTTCAGACATTGTAATAAGGTTTAAAACATACTTTTTTCAATATTCTACAGGTCGAGCAGGATCTAAGCAATTAGCAAATTGACAATACCGTTTTAGTTAATGGATTTTAATAATTGCCAACATTATTTTGAGCATGAGCTTCACTTGTGATAGTGAATGATTATGATCACCTACTTTTCCTTAAAGATTTAGACTTTCTAAGACCTGTTTAGAGTTATTGAAGACGAGAAACAGAAAACAATAATGCATTGACGACCGAGATTATCTCTGGATAGCTGAGATATTCGATTTTATAGGCAACAATTTTATCGTACCAGCATAGTACAGTTTTACTTAGATAGGTACTTGAATAATATGCAAGCTTGTAGTAAAGCTATGATGATATACCTACTTAAATTATCTTTATATTATTAAGTATGTATGTATTGTTTATTATTATTTATGTTTTTTAATATTATATAAGTATGTATATTTCTGCCATTTTTAATTTCATTTATGAAACTGCTTAGCACTGCCTTCCCCCATTACGAATACGTTATTTCTTTCCTCGAAGGTTGTCTGGAAGAAATTGATGCAAGCGATAAGACCGCCTTATGGTCTAGTGGGTTAAGTACCGGGCCGTGATCTCGAGGTCCTAGTTTCGATTCCCGGGTCGAGCGAAAAATATGTTTCGAATTATTCCACTCTTACCGAGGTGTCGTAAAAGGCGACTAAGGTGAAGCTGCTGGCATGATCATCAGCACCCAGAGAAGGAAAACTCTGCATTTATATCAAAACCCTCGCCAACCCGTCTGCCAAGCGTGGTGACTATGGCAATTACCCCTCATGTGATTGAGGGAGGCCCGTGCCCCAGCCGTGGGCACTTAAATGGGCTGATGATGATGATGATGAATCCGCATTTGGCAAGCGTGGTGATTAAGCCTAATCCCATCATAGTAGCGATAATTTGATTTCTATGATGGAGGCCTTTGCCCTGCAGTGGGTCAGTTTATAGGCTGATACTTTACTTTACTTAAGTGGTCACTTGTCACCCATCCAAAGCACTATTTTGTCTTGTTCCTTGACAGACTTGATGCTAAATCAAAAAAAAATTGTTTTCTCTCAGGTAGATTTTGGACTTTAGGGTAGAATCATTCTAAAATGTTTCTACCCTAAAGTCCTCGCTAATGTTTATTGTGCATAGCATCGGAATTTGTGAAGCGAACATTGACGGAAATATATTAAACAAAAGACCCTTTGAGGTGACGAGTAGGGCACACTAGCGAAGCCAATTTTTAGCTACTAAACCGGATCTATTTCAAACAATTTGGGGGTTACAACCTCTCCGAAAACACTTGCACTATTTATTAAATAACCATGAAAAAATGTGGGTCAACGCGTAGTGGTGACAAAAACGACCACACAGTTGTGCATGGTTATTTTAATAAATTAATAATAAGAATAATTCTCACAACATCTCATACGTTTGACCTGATTCCGTCTAAGTGGCTTAAGCACTTGTGTTACAGATATCAGTACAACAAGGAAAACAAATATATACTTAAATACATATATTACACCCAGACATCGAACAACACAAGTGTTTCATCGAACGAATGTTTGTCAGGTGGGGATCGAACCACGCACCTTTGGCGAAAAAGGGCAGGGTCGCTACCAATTGCGTCATCCGATTGTAACCCCGAAACTGTTTAAAAATAGATCCGCTAAGTACCTAAAAATTAAAATCGCTAGTGTGCCCTACCCGTCACCTTAACCATCTACTAATGGGCAATGCTATTTGAGATCACAGTACAATCTTTTCTGTGTAAATATAATTTTGACATACAGCGGTCATCGCTCACCATCAGCTGGTGTACATTTGCCTATCTCCTCCCATTAAAAGGGTATTTGACCGTTTGGTTAACCGTAGTGGTAACATTTAACCCAATGCTCCACATCGTAACTCGTAAAACCTGATCGAGCCGCTACAGTGATTAAGGGCGAACTCCGGAAACCGTATGGAAAGGAAACGGATGGTGCGGTCGTGATCTTCCATATTAGCAACATTTGAACCATATTTTTCTATGACTTTTTTGTTGATGTGTTATCTTATCAATGAAATAAAAAACAGGGTAAAAAATACAGGGTGCGAGCAGAAATAGCTCATAAGAAAAGAATATGCGCCTCCTAAACATGAGCACGCACATTTAGATTTTTAAATCTATTTGTGAATTTCTACCACTATCTAATGGCAGAACAACTCCCAAACAGTCCCATCTCCTGCAAAGTGTCCCACACGCGGTGGTAGCCATCTCCAGACACACAAGAACCTGAGTATATTATACAGATAACGCCACTAACGACGCCACAGCGCGCCTAATATCCATGGCATCGAAGGCTACCATCGAAAAAATAACCGAGTACAACCTCAAAATGGCGATCCGCCGGGGCGATGACGCGGTTATGGACAAGCTTGCAAATAAAAGATAAATTACTAACATACCCCTGAACCCTCCTCTGAGGTCCTTAACTACATAAAATCACCATACCCCCTACCCCAAATAATAATAATAATATAATAATGACAGTACATTTTATTGACATTAACCATGCACGACTGCCTAAACTTAAGATTGTTATTGTAATTTAATTTAGTTTAATTTTATCGCGGAGCAAATATCAAAAATAATTTGTAACACTTTAAAAACAAGCACAATAAAGGCACGGAACCAGTGTCCGTGGAATTTCATTAGAATTAAAAAAAAATGGTAGAAATACGCAAATAGATATAAAAAATCTAATGGTGGTGAGGAATGGTGGCGAGGCAAAAGTGACTTTAGGAATTTTACTTGCGATAACCGGCCCAATAGCTCAAATTCTATTCTCACGACAAACATAGTTTCTACATTGTTATAAAAAGGACATCAAACCGACAAAGCCACTGTCGGAATCTAATCTGCCTCTTGCCGGAATTAACATAAAGATAACAATAAACTACTAACTGAGACGCCATAAAGTGTTAACATGAACTGCTTTGAGAAATATAAAACAATGGAAAAGCTTAAACAGAGCTTCATATTTCACTAGAACTCGGTTAAATCAGACTAGTGATGCGCGATAGTAAACTTTGCCACGCGAGTAGTTGGAATCGTTTCATAATTACACTCGAATAGATACACTCTTGAGTAAGTTTAATACAACTCACTGGCTAGTCGAAAGACGTGTGTGTCCTTTAGTCAAATTTTAAAACATTAGCTGTTCCATACTAAATGAACCGCCTACCTAATAACACATGTTTTGTGGTAAAATTGTTATCTTGCTAAAAGGGCGTAATTCATGATATCTATTTAAAATGATTTGACAATAAAATTAAATGGACAATGAAAACGTACCAACTGATTCGCAAATATTCATAGGTACATCTGGCAAAGAAGCTAGTTCTTAAAAAGAAATTGTTGTGTAAATACCACACGTATTTACACTACAATTTCTACAAATACATCATTAATCACAAGTGATTTAAGTCATTCATATATCTTGATATACAAGTCTCTTGATACAAGGGAAAAATAAGACATTACTAAACTAAAATTCTACCTTAACCTTTTTTTTTCTGATGTCATTTTCACTCCCAGTCAAAGGCTACTAGAGTCTCGTCACTACCAATATACAAAGAGTAATATAATACTGCGTACAAAGCTGACAATCCACTCAGACACGCCCCTCAGGTCTCATAGAAATTCGTCACTTCCAACATCAGATAGCCTTTTATAGGGCACCGAACTTGAGCCGAGAGAAATCTCGCACAGTAACTCGATGACTTGTATTTTTTATGTTCCCACGAAGTCCTATCTCGTGAGGTCGAGAATGAAACCATAGAAGTAAAGAAAATACTTGCATAGGTTATAATAACTTTCGAATATTCTCGGCGAACGTCATTTACACATCACATATATTAACCGACCCATAAAGTATGTAAGTCGCTTCACAAAAGAAAACTGTAGACTAAAAGTAAATGACTAAAAGGGGTGCTCACTGGAAAAGAAAATCATTTGTGACAAAACCAGCTTCTACTTTTTTCCAACAGATGTTCCAATCTTCAGACAAACCTAATAGATTAACTATCGATTGTGAACAAATTGATGTCTGCCATATCGGCACATCTTGGCACCGTTACACAACCGTACTCGAGAACCCAATAAATAGTATCGATTCAGCGTTGATTCGATCGGTAAATCTGCCGTTCTGTTAATTACGACCTCTTTAAACTGCATTTTTTTTAAACAGGTAGGTACATTCAGATTTGAATCAGTTTAATTTGCAAAGTCTCGTACAGAGAATTTTAATAAGACGATCCGGGAATGACTAAAGCCTAGTAATGTAGTTCTAAAAGAAATAAAACCTTTTGCAGCTGCAGATACCTACGAGTATATACAATGAATTTCGTCGCTTAAAAAACTACATCGTCGGTAATACCTGATGTAATTAATGGATTCCAGCGTTATTATTTCGTGACACAAACTAATACAACATACTGGCTTATAAACAGACATCGAACTGTAATTAAATACCATTGGCATAATTGGCGAAAAAAACTTAACCTACAAACAGCTGATCATTCTAAACGTTCTTTTTTTTTCAAACAGGTGCGGGCGCGCAAACTGGTTGCGTCAGTATGCGCGTAGTTTGTCAGCTGTCAAATTCTGACACGAAACGTCAGATGCAGGAAAACTATTTTGCCTTATTTAGGCCACTTATTATCATATCAGAACGTGTTGATCGCGTGTTTACGTGGTATTTTCCTGAAATTCTTCGCTTATATTTCTTATTGTATTATGTATTGGTTTCTTATCTTCTGTCCTTGATTTAAGTCGATTGATTTTTGTTTTTGTCTATTTGCACAAGTTTTTACCGAAATCACCTGAGTTCCTGAGTGGCATATTCATAATGTAATAAGTATCTATGTAATTGAATTAGCTATATTACAAAACAAAACTGCCAATTGACAATGTAACTAGTCATAAGTCTTGGTTTGCTGAATAAATATTTTCTATCTATTTTCTATCTATCAATTGAAAAGTCTGAAACCTAATCAAACGAGTAAAAAAACCTATTTTGCGGAATTTTTTTTTTCAAACTATCGTTTGTTAATCTACTGTATATGTAATACGTGTAGAGAAGATTTGATTTCTTAAAAACAAATGAGTTTTGCTGACCATACCTAAACTGGTTCCTGTAGGTAGAGGTACCTACACCGTTTCACTTTTAACGTTCACCTACTTTCAGATTTTCTGAAGGTGTCACATAAAACGATGCCAAACTTTATCTGATCGGTCATTATAGCTATCAATCAAAGGGCTCGCGACTGTCGACTATTTGGAGAGATCGTTTTCTTACTGGGCTTTTTTTACAGAATATATCATTTTGGATTCAGGAGCATCTGATCATTTGATAAACAGGGAAGATTTGGCGCAAAACTTTGCAACCCTTTAACAACCCATCGCTATTTCAGTTGCGAAAAATGGCACTTACATAAAGGTTACCAAGAAAGGAAATCTAATTTTGACATTGTGTAAAATGTCCTTATATCTAGAATTAAATACTACCATACCATATCAACCCACGTTAGGTAACCTAGAATAAATATTATTCCTCTATCACAGCGTTTCAAATTTTGGTGACGGAAACCCTTTTGGAAAGCGAAATACAAGGCGGAAGAAGTGTACGTAATGGGTATTTAAAAGAAACAGTATAACAACATTGGTACAAAATGGCCCCTTCAACCAGTCTCAAGCGACATGATTGATGAGGATCGGCCGGTGCAAAACCACCATACTTTTAAATTAACCGACAACCGATTTGCATGTTAAGCTCTATTAACACTGTGAGCTATATCGACAAGGGGTCTTTATGCTCGGCTTAACCTTCGAGGATTTATCTAGTCCAAACATGTCTACCATTAATTGTTTTGGATCAATCAAGATAATGATTACTTCGGTTTCGTGTCTTTGAACAGTTTGAATAAAAATCATTTAACTCGACCTTCTACAAAAGCTACATTATGGTGTTCTAATCTTTACCATACCACCCCATACAAAATTTACTACTATAGAAAATAATTTTCTTACTTGATCAACTCGCAGTTTCCTGCTGATTTCAACAGCTTCCTCCATTCTCTGATTCTGAAACAAGGAAAGTTAACGCTCAATTTAGTAATGAGTTAAACAAACAAGGAAAGAAACACATAATGCAAGATTTTGTTATACCCGAATCCTAAATCATGGTCCAAGCCGAAGTGTCCGAAGTGACAGCTTTGGACGCAATTGGGAATTACACGCTGAGATGAGACAACATTTTGTTAACTATCATCCTAAAATATATGTTGTTGAATGTTTACTCTAGTAATTCCTACTTGATTCTGCATCCTGTCAATACCCTGTTAGGATTCCAGGAAGCAAGACCTACTATTAGTAGATGCTTGAAGTCGTATGCACTCAGACCTAAAAGAAGACGCTAACACTTCTAAAGTGTGAGCGGTAAGCTATTGCACCGGCCGTTGCATCCGACCTATCGCATCCGCTCGCATGTTCACTGAAATTTCTACCTTAGGTGAGGAAAATAGAGCTCATTGCAATCTCATCTTTTGCAGAACCGCAATATCGGTAAACTTACGGATAAGGAAGATCCATTATAGCTCTTAAATGTATGACGCGTAGGAGTTAAAATTAGTGCGGATTTAGTCGATGGTGTGAAGGATGGAAAACTCGACAAAGTGACTAATGAGACAGTGTCGGGATGTCGCTCATCATGATCATGTGAAGATGCGTCTGGGATAATGCAACTGATAGATGTCGTTGGTAAACACGTCGAAGTAAATGCTTTAAATAAAGCAACTAAAGCTAATGCTAGCACAAAAAGTGTGCTACATAAGTAATGACAGTATAGTAATGAGTTATTCGAATTAGAAAGATGAATGAATAGAAATATTAATTGACATTAGAAAGAGGACATACGGGAAAAGTCGTAAAGAAACATGATCATTAAAATCAACAAATGAAACCCACATCTTCAACAGATCTTTTTCTTTGCTGGTTTTATAGTGCATGATATTTTTTTACGATGTAAATGATGGTGTTATTAATTACGAATATAATATCATCAGCATCACATTATTGGTTTTTGATTGAGATATCTGCAATCATAGTGATGTGGTAGAAATATAAAGTGCTACTTTTCGATTGTAACAAAACATTCCCTTCGATGCTAATAATATTGAAAGCTCGGCAAATTAAGAGGCAAAGATCAAAGTGCATGATACAGTTGAAGCAAATGTTCGAAAGGCATTCAGCTATTCCAAGGTTTGAATTCCGAGAAGTGGACGCGATTGTAAAGGATCCTTGTTAGAAACAAAACGACACCACCAGGGATCCCCACTTTGGAGTTTTTCCCTGTTTAGGTGGAAAATTGGTAAAATGGTATTAGAATGGGTTTTAGGTATGTTTAATTAGGTATATCTGCTACAAACATGTGATGTTCACGAAAGTGGTAAGTAGCTAATAATAAGCATAAAATCTTAAATACACAACTTAAATAAATACGTATGGATTGAACACCTTTTTTATCGGTTGGAAGACAAAGTAAAAAATAACAACAAAAAATAAATCAGTAGCATTTCCTACAAACTAACTGAGGTTGATTTCAACACATGCTGAGTGAAATCCGGAATCCGGGTCCCAATGAATAAAGATTTAATACAGCAAACCCTTTATGTATGTATCTAAGTTGATCTGATTTTTAGGGAGATTTCGCTCCAAGATTGGTAACTCCGCACCGCTTCGTGACTAGACAATAAAGGAACCACGATGCTACGAAGTGTAAAAGTGTTTATGCACTGCCTCTAACAAAGTGATTACAATTTAAATGTATGAGGTACAAGGAACAAAGGATAGAAATGTTTCTCAGGGAATTTCAATTTGCTTTGCGGTATAAATTTGTTAATGTCGATGTAATCTTGCGCACAGCATTGTAGATACTTTAATACTATGCAATGGTAATATTGAATACAAGATAAAATTGTACAGTAAATAAGTAGGTAGTTACTTGGGTTCATTGGGTTCAACATAACCAAGTTAGAAGTTTACATTTCATTGAATTTTATTTGTATTTATTGTATTGTAATCGTGTTTCACCCAAGCGAGAAGGCTTATTCCCAAATTAAGTATATTTAAAATACCATTCTTCAAGTTTTGGTGTGGTAAAAGAATCGCTTATTGTTATCGAGTAGGTAAGTACTCGTACTCAAAATACAGGGAATATCCTAGTTTGAGACTAGATGACGTGTTATGTGTTACACACACTAATTTCAGTATCAGCCTATAAACTGTCCCACTGCAGGGCCTCCATCATAGAAATCAAGTTATCGCTACTATGATGGGATTAGGCTTAATCACCACGCTTGCCAAATGCGGATTGGTGATTGGATCACAAACCCGAGGTATGATCGAAAAATTCTAAACATACTTTTCGCTCGACCCGGGAATCGAACACAGGACCCCCAGATTACGGCCCTCTACTTAAACCACTAGACCAACAGGGCGTTATTACCACACTAATTTACTTAAGTTTAAATTTTCTAGTGTATATTTTTAAAGCTGCTGGGCTTTACTGTTCACCAGCTTTCCATTGAACTTTTTTAGAAAATCTTTAGCATCATATACAACCATATGATTTTCTTCAATTTTCTAAGAATCTCATTTCATGTTATGTGCTTATTCGACCCTGTCATCTTTCATACCCTCTTAAACCTTGTCTATCTGCAAATACAAGATGCAATACACTAAGAAAGACACAATCACTCGAATAACCTCAAAGTCATATGCAAAACTGTATCACCATTGACCGATATTCTTACTGTTTACTTAGAGCAACACGGGTCTTCACTGTTTACATTTTAACTTTGACGTGTCTTAAACAGTGAAGAAATTGTGCGTTACGCAAACATTGGCTGTGCTTTGAAGACACCGTTCCGATCATTGTCCCTCTAATCAGGCATGCAGGCTGAGTCTCCATGCCGTTCAGTAACAAAGGCCCGACGGATCGGGCAGAAGGTCGGAGGCATTATGTCTTGCGAAAACCAAGCTTAGTCACCAGATTAAAATCTTGTATCGTAGTACTACAGGATATAACGTATGAATCATCTAATAAGCATATTCAAATATTGTTATATAAGCACTTTCATTTTTATGTGGGAAAACCCTTTGTGGGAGATTTATCACACGTTTCTGCTTATCATGTTTTTAAAGTTATATAATTATAATGATTACGTGATAAAATATTCTTTTCACGTTTAAAAATAATTAACAAGAACAATTATTTTAGCCTGTGCAGTTTATATCTGTAACTTGCATCATAAAGTAAGAACAGTTTTCTTTTGATGCGGAATTCGGCCCGCGAGTGGAGTAAGCAGCCAATTTCTTTTTTTTCTAATAACACGGGCTACAAAAAAGTAAACAAAAACATGGAAACATTATTTGGAAGAATACGGCCTCAAATTCTGCATCAATGGAAAACCCAGGGAAACCGCATAACTAATAATATACGAAGCGTCAAGAAGTAAGCCGGTTTCTAATTTTATATTTTTACATTATAGCGACAAACGAACAGACAGCACACATGATCATCTGCAACACATTTGCATTTAAATGAAAATTGAGTTATAAAAATAAACTTACATGTATTATTAAACCGAATGTTGATATGAAGTTAATTAAAAAAAAAACTAAAAATAAACCGTTAAAATTAATTATAACACCCCTCCTCCTCCATTTCATCATGTAGGAACGGAACTGAATTCAAAGTCAGGTATTATTTTCACTTACAACATTATACAATAACCTGTGTATTATGTATCAAGTCACTCCGAATGGTAATTAGCGCGTGAAATTAAATAAACCAAGTCTGTCTGTCCTACAAATAAGATAATAATATGTAATTTGAAGACTGCAAGAAAATGTGTAAGTTCCTTTGACCTTTACCTATTGATTATGCAATACTAATCATAAATAGGTTTAGTATAACAAAAAGTAACAAACAAAGAGACAGAGAGAGATTGGAGGCTTTTGACATGTGGTGTTGGCGAAGAATGAAAGGCATAAGCTGGATGGAAAAGAAAACGAATGAGGAAGTTTTAGAAATGGTAGGAGAGAAACTATAGATATCAGGAGGGGAAAAATGATGGGACACCTGGTGCGGCATGACATGTTCATCAAAATAATAATGGAAGGAAAAGTGGAAGGAAAGAGAGGAAGAGGAAGACCAAGAAGAAATTACGTCCAACAACTTAAGGAAAAGGCAAATGTCATGTCGTACAAGGAATTGAAGGTGCTGGCAAAGTCGAGAGAGGAATGGAGACTACTCCACCGACAAGAGCGTTGCTCTTAAATTAGAGAGAGAGAGATAACAAAAAGTGAAATATAGTAAAAAACTGAAGAAATTAAATCATTGAACGGACAGTATGAATCGACGACCGGAGTGATACCACGGAGTCACATAAAACCGGCATAAACCTGTGTGTGTTCCGCCGTATAAATACAGTGTTTGTTGGTTGGGAGCACACTTGTGATGACAGTAGTGTTACGCTTGCTGCTGTGATCCGACTACTCGTCTGCCACTTATCACTTGGAAAATTACTACATTTAGACAATACAACTTCGTGGCTGACGGTATTGCAGCAAATTGAATAAGTTCAGGCGTAAAGTCGCGAATGCTATTAAGGCTCCGGTGATTGGAAAGTACAGCCTGATACAAGTGTAATGGGTGGTATACACGCGATCTGGGTTTCGGATTTAGATCTACGTATAATGACCACATTAAGAGGATTTACATAGAATAAGCACTATAATTGAAATGGGATCATCCTTTAACACCAGTCTATTAATGCCCACATTGGCACTAGAGGCTGGCCCTACTATACACTTTATGATAGTAAATAAAGATTTCAATTTTAAAAAGCTGTCGCTCTGGAGCGCAGGGTACACTTGGACCATGATTCAGGACTTGGGGAGTCGGGTAACTAAAACGAAGCGACCGCGAGGTCAGACCTTCGCAACACTTTAACAGGGGAACCAGGCCAACTGAATCATGGTCACATGTTTCAGAAACTATCCGAAACGTGCACCTGCACGTTCGTATCGTAAGGAAACCTTTCCTTACGATGTTTTCTCTCACCGCCGAGCTAATGGTAGAAATACGCCTTTATCACCAGTCTATAAATACCCTCATTGGGACTGGAGGCTAGGCCTAACTTTAAGTTAATTCTATGACTTGTACATAAGATTTGTATATAAAGATTTCAATATTACTTCATTAAAATAATTAAACAAAAGCGATCGTATTATTTACTCTGTTAGCTCTATTTTTTCCAGCGTCAAGTTCCTAATTTGAAAACATCGTCGTGACAGAAAGATGGATGAATCAAAAATGATCCCAGAAAAGTCCTTTTTTTCTTTTGGAGGACAAAACCCTAAAATCTCATCGATTCTCCCCAGTTCTTTCTGACTACGTAATTGATTATCAAACAAACAAATTAAGTAACTATAAAGATAGACGCTTAAAAAGGGCAACGAAATTTAAAGCAAGCATTAAACATACAAGTTACATCTCTATGACTATCCATATCTGTATGTATTACATAAGTAGTACTATTATTATAATAGATTGTAAGTACAGATAATAGGTAAAGCAAAGCGTGTTTTGTATAGCCCCTGACAACATTATCATAATCATATTCATTGAGTAATCAATAATGATTTAACAGCCACCCACGTTGTAAATACAATTGAAATATGTAAAGATAAACACATAAGTATGTTTTCTAATGTATCACAGTTTATATTTTAAAATTATGGGCAAGATTTTATTTTACTTCTAAAACTAATTTAGTTTTCAATAAATGAAACAAAGAACTACTATTTAGTATCTATTGTACATTTCATTACCATTAACCTGTATTTTCATTAGTAATTAATTACTATCTAGATTATTGCTATTTTAAATGGAAGAACTTTCCTTTTTTTTAGTTATCCTAATCTGTCCCACTGCTGGACAAAAGCCTCTCCTAAAGAACAATTTATTTCTAATTTAATAATAACACGGCAAACTGCCACAACATAGAATTGATAAATACCAGGCTCTTACTAGGTATTCATATTATTATGTATGAAAAACGACCATCCGTGCTTGTGTAATATGTTATCTGCAAGATAACGTACAAGTTGCAAACATTATGAGGCAAATATATCATATTACACACCATTATATATTTGCAACTGATTTAAAATAAGCACTTTAGAGCCAAGACGATGCAGAAAAAATTATAGTTACGACACCTCAGTCTATTTATAGAGAACATTATAAATTACAAACACCAGACACGATTAGTTACACAATCGAAACGTAAATATACTTCCTCTCATACATATGTAAGCGAACGCCCTTTAGTCCTAAACGGTGTCATAAAATTTCACTTCCGATCGAAATGACATAAGGTATGTGTAATATTGCATAAGGAAGAAAGCGGGGCCCAGAGTTCCGCCCATGGAAACACCAAAGATCGCGTTTAAAAGGAAAACAAGGCCTCGCTTAATAAGGCAGTGCACCACTGCAGTGCAATTACAAAAAGTTTGATAACAGAAAAAACGATGTAATAACTGTTATTAACGCTTTCGTTTGTTATGTATGACGTTGATGCATTGGCTTGGATAATTCACTTTTAAGAACTAATGTAAAGCAACTATAGATATTGCAATTTGCAGCGTTGACATCATGATATTATCACTACAAGTATATTAACCATTCAATTGATACAACTAGAATAAGTGTCACCATAGAAAGCTAGTCATAAAAATATACTATCGGTTGATGAATTACAACTATTTGCAAACTAGTCGCCAAAATTTGTAACGTATAGTTGTGCCAAAATTTGATATATCATTTCATGTGTAGTATTACAACATGGAGTTGCGATTTCATACATATTCACAGAACTATCGTAATTTGAAATAAGATATAAATTTTCTTTTGAATAAGGTGACTTGAAGATCTTCGAATTATTATTAATTAATATGAAGTTTCACCAATATTTCATCATTAACAGTAATAAATAATATTAGATTTGATTATATAATTAGCATGTTATAAACTTCGAATTCAAATGTATAATATTATAAATGTTATCAATAATTTTATCATTGTATGAATATATTTTATTACTTTTCTGATACAATGTAATCTTGGGTGCTCAATAGTTCATTAAAATCAGGTTATAATTTTTTTAAATAAATTGCACGTTTAACCTAAACCCTCATTGCACACTCGAAAGTAGATGAAATGTATGTTCTTCGTTGTGATTAATCATATTAATTGTAATGTAAAAACAAAATACTTGATTCCTGCTGCTTTATAATATGTCGGCGTTTACGCAACGGTCTTAGTTGGATATATTTGAATAAATTGGATTCACGTTAATCGATTTGTCATTAAATGGGAACATTAAAGTTAGCATGCCTTCTTTCAAAGATATTGATGAAGCGCGGTTATCAATTTACGTTATGCAAACGATACTCACGTCTGTTTAATTAGGATTATTAGGCGTGCCTGCCTGTCTTCATTACGTTAATTGCAGTGCATGAACTACTGATGTATATGAGCAAAGACCATATCAAACGAGTACACTGTAATAGTATGTCATTGCAAAGTAGGGGTACTTATGACTAGATCCGTTTTTATAGATTAGAATATGTATGGAATGAGATGATAGCTAGGAATAAATATGAGGTCTGAGAGCACTTACAGTAATGCTAGCGATCGCTGATAGAAATTAATCGAGTTGTTTAGTTAATGTCACCACTTTAGATTGAAATCTCTGTAATCAGCCAGCCATTAAATCAAGATGAATTATCTCGTACAAATAGGTAATTTTCACTTCCGTTTTAGTTTTCAGAAATATTATGAATTCAGAGCGAGAATGAAATTAATTTGAGCAATTATGACATGATTTTATTTCACTGTAGCATTCTCTGAAAATAATTTCAATTCAAAAACTAATTGGAATATTTTGTAACCCACATCGTAATAAAGGAATGGAATATCAGAAATCAGAGCACATAAATTTTCTTCTTCAGTCAGCCAGAAAAATTGATGTCCACTGTAAACTTAAATAACAGTAAGTTAATGCCCAGTGTTAACATGCCGGATCAAATTGTAGTTTGATGTTAACTAAAGCAACGGTATTCCATGACCATTTATAGTCATGCAAACTTCATGGTAAGACTCGATCTATTCTTACACAGTCATCTCAGGTTACTTTACTAAGAAACAAAAGCACCATACGCGGTTAATGTTTCGTGCCGTTATATCAGCAAGGTGTAATTAACGAGCCATAGCTATTTCTGCGTCAGATAATACCCTGTCGTTACGAGATCGCAAAAGACATAAACAGAAGCGGCTATAAAGATACATTCGGATGGGCACCTGTCTATGCTGTAATTAGCAGCAGGTGAAAGCCCCATGCAGAAACAAAGAACTGTTCCAAATACCGGTTTATTAAGGTCCCGTATGATATATTGGTTATGTCTAACACGAGACTATTCATACATAGTGACATATTCCATCAACGTTTTAAAGTTAAAGAAAACCCAGATTATCTGGTTCCACAAAAGTAACTACAGCACCACCCTGCAAATGCTAACCTATTTTTACCCGACTACGGCAAAGCAAAAGGAGGGTTATGATTTTGACAGGCTATGTATGTATGTATGTATGTATGTATGTATGTATGTATGTTCATCTGTTTCCACGTAACTTCTTAACTACTTATCAGAATTCGACAAATGACATATCATTATAAGCGTCTTGATCGTCCGCTGGTTATAGGCTATATGAAGTTTCACAAAATCTAATGTGGCGCCCTCTAGCGGACAAAACATACAGAGTAAAAAAATAAAGTTATGATAAATATGCCGTGTTTGGTATCATTTGAAAGCGCTTGACTTGTACATTTTGAATATATATATATATTACTAGCACTTGGACACCAAAATAGTACAAATAAAATAAAAGTAAAAAAACTAAAACCCAACTACGACAAAAAACGTCGCTGAAAAAGTATAAAACAAGCCTTCGTTGTCAATTTATGCAATATTCACTATGTAGAGATAAAATTTCATGTTTGGAAAGGCGTAGTCACACGTTAAATATACTACCCTTTGACAACGTGTGACTGCGGATTTCCAAACATGAAATTTTATCTCTACATAGTGAATATTGCATAAATTGACAACGAAGGCTTGTTTTATACTTTTTCAGCGACGTTTTTTGTCGTAGTTGGGTTTTTATCGAGCGTTCTTATACATCTTAGAGGGGCCTATAATTTAAAAATCATGATGCGAGAGCTAACATTATACCTGAAAATATTACAGCACAAAAAAATATTATCTTATATTATTTTTGTTTATCAAAACTATATCATCTACAAAAACTTCAGATGTGGGAACTTTAACATATGGACCATGAAAGTAATGCATCATTTGAATTTGTCCACAATAAGTTTCTATAAATACCTAATACGCAACTGACTCCCAGAGCGTCTTATTGTGATATACATGCACAGGAGAGGATCAATAAAGAAATATTGAATGTTTCATGTAACAATACATCTACAAATAAACACATAAAAGTTGTTAATAATATGCTAGCCGCAGAAGTAACGTGTACAGAACCATAAATATGTAAACCCCACTTGTTTTACGGCCTTTTCTTTCACCAATGGCTCTGAATAATTGGTTATGGCGCATGCTCTTACACAACGACAGCTGTTAAATTGAATTGTGGTGCGGAGATGATGGCACGCGCACACGCAGATGTATGGAGATACGGCGTGTTGGGTCACTAAATTAATCGCCGGACGTGAAATATCGGAATGGCCGTGAAATACAGGTGCTGTTACTGCCATTACTGTCGTTATGCACACGTCGATGTAAATGCTGGTTAAATGTCAAGATTAACAATTCTGTTTGTCTAGGCAGCATCTTCCTCATCTTTTATGAGGTGGAGGACGGTATTTATTAGTATAAATCAGAAGGAATTTATAGGCAATTGCTTTTATCTTTTTTTTGGATCTATCATGTATTTGTTTTGTATCTTTATATATGCTTTTTGAGTTTAAGTCTTCTATGAATTCCGCGTTTTAAATTATTACATCATCAACATGCATGTTTTATTAGACTGTTTTTCTTCTTTTTCAACCAAGTATACAAAATTAACTCTTTCTTATCATTATGTTCTTATTGTATTTTTTTCGGATACTTATAATTCTCATCTCATCTCAGCGTTTCCGGTATCGTCCAAAGCGGTTGCTTTGGAGCCCGTGGTGGCTTTAACGATGGTTTAAGATTTGTAGGCGCGATTCTCGCAACTCTTTATATTACATATTTTATCTAACTAAACATTGCAGCTACAGTAGTTCATTCATAGTTTCAATCACAAAATTTAATAGAAACTTAGAAACGTTCCTAAAGGTTTTACTGAGTAGATCACCTTTTTACCACTACATTCTAGACCCTAGATAAACATGCTAAAGCATATAACATATGATTAACACCAACAGTTTTCCCGTAGAAACCGCCTGTGAGGCGGGACTCTATATTAATAGCGCTCACGTATTCAATGGAAAAGGCCTGCCACTCAGCGAGCCATTAAACTATGGTTAGAGAGTATTACTGGCACATAACACTTTCTATGTGCAAACGAGCCTTCGTATTATTAATAAATTGCGATGGACACTGCTATCTGCAGTGCATAGTTTTACGAAATCACCTACTTACTATCAATGACAATCGGTTTTCATTAAAAAAACAAAGACCATATTAACCGTATTTTATTGTGTTTGTTTTTGGGGTGCAATAGGTCAAAGACTCAAAGCCTTTTTTGATAGAAATTCCTGGACACTATAAATACGATCGACTACCTTTAGTGTATAGCTACTGCCGCTGAAGGTCGAATGCCTAGAATCTTAACACATTAACCCCAAAATATTCTTCGTCAATACATCATCATATAAGCCCAGATCCATCCACTGCTGAGAATAAGCCTTTTCTTTATCATGCCACTCCCTTCGGTCCTCTGCCAGCCTTATCAATTGTTTCCCTGCTGCCGTTACAATATCCAATGTCAATCCAACAGTTGCAATTTATCTAGAGAGGTTTTATTCAACCTTAGTTTTAGTTATAAGTTAAAATTTATATATTGTTTTAAACTTTCATGGTCACTAACATTAGAATAGTTATTTATGGGATTTCTACAATGTACCAAATTTTTAAGTTTCCGATATTTTGGCACTGTTGCAAGCGCCATGGTCACGGAGTAACTGAAGTTTTTGCGGGTACTGGCAGACAAATCGGTCTACCCTCTCTCGCAGTCTTTTACACTCACACACCGTGACCATGGCACTTGCAACAGTGCCGAAATATCGTAAAGTCAAAAATAAGGTGCCTACATGGTAGAAATCCCGTAAATAACTATTCTAAAGTACAAACTTGGTTTTGCAATATTAATTGTAGCTGATAGACAGTTGACAGTATCATTAATAGTCTGCTTCATAGTAATTCTTGCATCATTTGAAGAACAAATGAACGAAGAAGAATTCTGCTTCGCTGCGAAAGTCATCATTATTATCATCTCAGCGTGTGTCCATATGCGTCGCTTTGGATACGGGATTTGGTGAGTCTGGTATATTTATAAAATAATTCTTTGTAGGCAACTAACTGCGAAAATAGAAAAATCTATCGTCTTTGGCAACTGATTGAGTACCAAGAATGTTAGTTCTTGTTAGGCAACTGGTTGTGAATCTTAGTCGCCATAATGGCCGGAGGGGGCTGACCTTCGCAACCCTTAGACAGGGGAACCAAACCAACTGAATCATCGCAGAGAAAGTCATATTATGCCAGTAAAATACTTGTGTTTTCCATAGTATCTACAACAAAGTAAGCAACTTGTAGAAGTCTCCAATTTCTTGGTATTTAATTGATACTTTACATTAAACTTGTATGTTCCCATCTCCATAACGAGCTGTATGGAAACACCAAGAAAGTCAATCGCAACACGCGACGGATCGTTCAACTCTGCGCCGGCGCATAATTGGCCGTTTCGCGTGCAAACCGAATTTGAGCCCAGTCACGTGCGCGGGTTCACATGGTGTGCGGAGAATCTCTAATCTGAGGCTAATAAATAGGGATGTTGATTCATGTTAATGAATGTCGATATTTATGTTGTGAATTTTTTTATTCGCTTTGTATTTGTTTATTTATATTTTTGTACATTTTATGTATGACGATATATAAATGCCAATTTATAAAGCCTATGCAAACAAAGAATTTTTTGATATTGATTTTTATTTTTGCGTTAGCGAAACATGACTTCCCAATTAAAATGTATGTTTGTCAGTTTTTATTCCAAAATCTTGAATTAGCATTTTAAAAACAAGTTTAAAATAAAAGTTTGTTCTAACTTTGGCGTTTTTGTAGAACAAAAATAAACGGCTCGACCGGAGTGATGCCTCACGGAAAACCGGCGTGATGCAGCACTTTGCTATGTTTCGCTGCGTGAGTGAGGGTACCGGAGGCCCAATCGGGGGACAAGATGGGTTTAATGGTTGGCAGCGCACTTTTAACATCACTGGTGGCTATGGCCGGCGGCAATCACTTACCATCAGGCGATAGATTTATCCACGGATAAGATTGGTCGAATCGAGCCTTAATATTATTATTTCCTTTACTTAGTTTAGGACCGGGACGATCATGTCTCAATATTTTATGATATATTTTATTTTCTAATTAGAAATTTGAACTACTAGGTGCCTATTTTACTACTTCTGTGTAACCTTACCTCGGAAAATCACGTCAATATTTTTGTTAAATCGAAATGTCAACATCGATAGCTCATTATTTTACACTCACGAGTAGTTACATCTCTCCTAATAAAATGGCTAATGCACTGTTGCGATTCCACTCAAATCCATTTTGCAATTAATACGAAACACCCGTGAGAATCTATTTCGGTGACATGTCTGACATGTTGAAATTTGAATTTTTGATGTAAATTCTTTAATGGCGAGGCCTTTCCCAAGTTTTACCACAATAGATACTTACCTCTCGTTGCGTTTTATTAAGTTTCTCTTTCATTAATCCGACATGTTACCTATCGTTACACCGTATAGTTTCCCACTGAATGACATTGGCCTCCTGTCTTTGAAATCAAGTCATTGCCAAATAATTGCAGAATTTAAGATAACAAAATACTTAACGTGTGCAGTGTATTGTGTCAAAAGATTTTACTACATCAAGTATTTTGCAAAAATGATGGCGAAGGGTAAGGATGAAGTTGACATTAATAGAGAAGATGGACTTTAAGCTTTTATTTGTTCGACCCAAAAGATTAATATCGAGGTGTGCACAAACGACCATTAAAAAGATTTAAAAAATCAACTATTAATCGTTAAAAAAATGAACTGAAAAAAATGAACTGATCATCAGTTCATTTTTTTTAATTTAGAACTGTAGTTAAGATAATAAGTACGAAGAAAGTTATAGGAAATTGAATCTAGCCAACAAACCTATCAGCCCATATGGAGCACTACGCATAGGAGTATTAATGATCTTCTGCAGATTTTCTCATGATACTTTAGTACTACACATAAGAGCCGGTATTTATAAAATGGAAAACAAGTTGTATATTAAACAACTCTACGTCGTGTTATGAGACGATATCCTTAACCGAGATTACAACGGATCTTAACTAATTTCTTTATTATTACGTCGTTTTAATTGAAATGCTTAATTTAATGAGACAACTACCATTTGTAGGAGCAATTAGTATTACTGTACACCACTCCATTCTGCCACAAACTTCCTGCCAGTAAAATGATGACGAATGACAGCTGACCGAGTTTGTTTCCTCAGGATGCAATTATACATCTCAAGCTAATTACGAGCATCCGGAATATGAACGGTTAGTACAGGCTCAACACCAACGGTATCGTCTACCTTGATGACAGTATTAGCTTCATCGTTTACTTGGATAAACCTCAATGGAAGGGTTATTGGTTACTTCGATATATGAAAGAAAACCAACAATTTATTTTTAGAAGGTTTTTATGTAGGAAGGTGTTGAGAGTATAGAACGAAATCAGGTCATAGGTCTAGAACGAAATTAGGTCATGCATGAGATGTTTTATGAATTTCCTATTATTTATTATTCATGAGTATACTTGCAAGTAACTATTACGTAAGAGTTCACGTCATTCGTTATCCTGTTTGTTATCAGCATAAAAGTGATCTATAATTTGAAAACACAGAGGATGGCAGTCAAGCAAGCAAAGGTCTAAAAGCAAATTAAGGACTATACTGGGCATACGTAAATTTTCCACCAGACTGGTTTATTAAAAAGTTATTTGACGTGAAGAAAATAATAAAAATGTGATAAAAGAAAGAAAGAAAATACATTTATTGGCCACAAACAATATACAATAATACAGAATGACATACAACAGCGGAAACATTGAATGGTGGATATTAAATGATGAAACGCTACACACAATAATTAACCTACATTTGAACAAGAACTAAATTATTTAAAACGACATGATCAAACTAGTGCTAATTCACTTAGTACCTAGGGCTTTAGGGGCTTTAGACACAGTCCCTCCACCAGCCCATGATCCTTCCTACCGTCTCGGCATACGGACCGAATCTTGGGAGACGCTCACCAGGTACTTGCTAAGGGCTCTTTCCCCTACACTCCCTACAAAGTCTGTGTCTGTGCCCCATCTCAATGTCACTTCTCCCCAAATGGGGCGTGAAACACCACAACACAAGCGAATCGGGCAGTTCCACATCAATCAATCTCCTTCCTAATGTTAAGCCTTTTGTGTGCAAACGCACGCAACCGTCGAAAACCTTCTGCAGAGTTGACCATCTCTTGATGGTATACTGGTCCTATCTCGTTTCTGTTCCAGTCATTCAGCATCTGTTGCCGCTCTTCTTCATACAGCTGACATTCCCACAGCACAAGGTCCCGAGTTTCATCAGCTTCTCTTTAGGGGCTTTAGAATTATTTAGGTATATTCTACGTTAATTGCACTTTAATGCAACCCCATTAATTCCATGCTAATGTGGTCGTGAGTCGGTGGCGCCAACGGGACTATACCTACCTAAGCGACGCCAAAGGTAAGCAAGCCACGCTATGGGGTTGAATTTTGATGCGTAACTGGATTGTAGGTATTTCCCACTTTTGAAGGTCAATCCATTATAAACCTAGTTTTTACTTGACTACATTGATTCCCGTCAGAAGAGGTTTAAATTATAAGTAATACAATAAAAGTATGTATGTTGATTCAAATATTTTATAATTAGTCTTCTTCCTTGCATATGCAGCAATCGTTTGTACACTTTTTATATGGTTATATTGTTTGAATAATATGTTGTAGTAGTGTAGGACGCCCTGCGACAAGATGGGATGATGACATTCGAAGGCTGACTGGTGAGGGCTGGATGAGAGTGGCCGAAAATCGGGAGCAGTGGCGTGCATTAGGGGAGACCAATGTCCAGCAGTGGACGAGTGTGGGTTGCTGATGATTGTTTGAATAATATTAATTGATATGTGAATACGCTTGAACAGCGTATCTTCATATACATCTGATTCTGATAACATCATTAAATAAATATATAACCATAAATATGAAACCTATAAGTACAATTAGTGAAACTACATAATACCTATCTACTTATTAACCTACTTGTTTAACGCTTAAAGGTTAATCTTAATTTCTTGATAGGCAGGTTCTCATTATTTTTGAACTTTTAAACTGTCAGATTTCGACGAAAAGAAAGTACTATCGTAAAGTAAATCTTACATATTCAAGTTTTGAAATAAGTCACCATGTCAAAAATTTAATAAATTTAAGTATTATTAGCGATAACATCGACGTACCAATATTTAACCAAGTCTCATAATATGAGTGTACTCAAGAGGATTTCTTTGAATCTGAATGAAGTATTCTTACGTTTCCTATTTGATAACTAGTGGTGATGCTTGGGTGATACTGGTGGACTGTTTACTAATGAATGAGTGAGGCTAGCGGCTTAGAATTAATATCATGAAAACAAATATGAACAAAACGATCCTTTATTGACACACTCAGAAGCCAGATTCGCACGTCAAAAAGTACATAAAAATAAGTCTTATAAAAATCTAGTCGCCAACACTATTAAGGTGACACACGCGACGCCAATTGATTGATTTAAATTATTAGCAACTAAACGGGATATCTTTTTAACAATTTCGAAGCTGCAGCCTCTCAGAAAACATTTATACTATTTATTTAATACTTATACTTAACTTTTGGGTCTGCTTTTGTAGTCGAAATTTGAATGACCACCAAAATCGGTCACTTATAGCGTTAATCCACATTTCGAGTGCAAAAACAGATCAAAAGGTAGTGCACAATTATTAAATAAATAGTATAAATGATTGCTTAGTGACTCCCGCTCCGAAATGGTTTCAATTGGATCTGATTTAGTAGCTAACAATTAAAATCGATTGGTGTCTACCCGTCGCCTTAATACGAGTATCCGTTTCATGTAACATTTTTGGAAAAACTTATTCTAAAGAATGAAATCTATTAACTATTTTTTAACTCCTAACTATCTAGTACCCATGGTAGTATAAAATTAAATTGATACTAAGTTGTAAAATGACATACACATAAAAGAACGGATAATGCTTTAAAGCATTTCGATAGCAGATTCTCTTTTTCCAGAATAAGTTACTTGAGTTATTCGAAGGTTAACGGAATGGGTAAACCTCTGGGAGTCCCACACACGCACGAAGGTGCCTAAAGCATATTCCCTTCCTTACTAAAAAAAAAGGTTTGACAAAGAATACTTGTTCACAGACTATAAATAAGTGTGCTTACATGCAAAGCTCGGGCCAATATTAGCAAACCATCTTTATTCAGCTGTCACGAACCGTCAGGAATCTTAAGAATTAATTCAAATTGAATCTTGAATTTCTTACAAAATGGCTTTCAATATGCAAAGATCGTATTGTAACTGTCTATTTCTTATGAATGGCTAGGGTTGACAGACACATCCTTTTAGGAAGTTTTAATGCATTTTATTTGTTAAATAATTGGATGTTCAAAGAACGAAAAGGTTCGTCAATTTTTAAATTGATTCGTTTGACATGCTATGATGAGCACCTTTCATAAATTGATCAGAGTAATGCAGTTGCACAGAAAATTATGCTTAACTGTTAGATCAGAAAATTTAAAAGAAGTTTGGCAAATCTTTTCAAAACTGTATGTTGGTATAACTGGTTCTTGCCATGCAAGCGAATATTTACCTTAAGGTGACGGGTAGGGCACACTAGCTACATTTTAATTTTTAGCTACTAAACCGGACCTATTTTAAACAATTTCGGGGTTAAAACCTCTCGGCAAACACTTATACTATTTATTAAAATCATGCACAAATTTTGGGTCTGCTTTTGTACGTTTCGCGTACGCGTTGGACCCAACTTTTGTGCATGGTAATTTAATAAATAGTATAAGTGTTAGCCGAGAGGTTGTAACCCCGAAATAGTTTAATATAGATCCGGTTTAGTAGCTAAAGTAGTTTAGTAACTAAGTGCCCTACCCGTCACCTTAAGGTGATGAACCTTTTCATTCTCTGTACCGTACCTAACCCTGACCTGAATTTTGTGGTTATATTGTCAGAGGCATGGCCACATCCTCGTCAACTTTTGTTACGTTGTCATAGAAATGAACGAAAACTATGACAAGTCTTGTAAGCAATTTTCACCAACAAAAGAGTCTTCAAAACTTACATATTTGCATGTTCAAACCACACACTCGTCTGATCATTCAGCACATTTTACCTGTAACAAAAAAGATGAATATTGAATAATTGCTACTAAGGCGATGGGAGCTCAAAGGATAAGATCACGCCTTCCACGCGGAAGGTGTGGTTCGCAATCACCTATGGTTTTTTCAAATCGTGGAACTTACGAATTAGTACACTTCCTTTTGGCGGTGAGGGATAACATCGTGAGGAAACCTGCACGTTATAGATAGTTTCTAAAACATGTAACCATGATTAAGTTGGTCTGGTTCCCCTGTAAAAGGGTTGGGAAAGTCTGTCGGCAGTCGCTTCATTGTAATTACCAGAGTCCCCAAACCCTGAATAATAGTCCAGACGTACCCCGCACTCCATTGGGTGCAACCGGGAATCACAAGCTAATATTACGCTTCGGCATGAATGGGCCGGTTCGACCGGAGTGAAGTGGTAAATGAGGGTGCCGGTGGCCCAATCCGGAGGAAATGGAGGTTTAAAGGTTGGCAACACACTTGTGACTCCACTGGTGTCGCGTGTGTCGATGGGAGGCGGCGCAATCGCTTACCATCAGGTGATCCGTCTGCTCCTCTGCCACCTATCACATAAAAAAAACTTGATAATTACTACGGACAACAACTCTTATTGAATCCGTAGACATAATAACCGATAAACTACATATTAAAATGCTAACCCTGAAATGGTCGATCGATGGGAACAATCACAGAATCATATCAGTATGCCCGGTCGTCGTCGCACGTCGCGAGCGTCGCGTCGCGCTGATTGTTATCACTAGCTTGCTACACATGTCCATTGTTCGGCTAGTCCTAACGATCGCTTTAATGTATTAGATTTCGGGAACGGCATTTCTTTATTGGTACGTGATTCATATTTTGATGAAAGGAAAAAATACAAAGCTGCAGAGCCATGTCGCAGTACGGACAGCGACACATCGATGTAAACAAATTTGTCAAAATATTTCAATCGATTCTCACCTTGACGTCAAACATGTTTGGTTCATTTCAATTAAGGTGACAGATTGTAGTAACCTAATGTGTGGCTGCCTGTAGGCACGTACAATAACGGACATATGGTTTTACCACTTTGGGAGCGCCTCTTGCGCAAAGTATTGTGTATAGAAAAAAATGATATTAAAAACCTTAACATCATTTTAAAGACATATCCATAGATACCCAACGCATATAGGTTTGATGAAAAAAAAAATTTAGTTTCAGTTTCAAGTATAGAGACCCCCCCAATTTTTTTATTTTTTCCAATTTTTGTATAAAAATCGTAATGCGGTTAACAAAATACATCTATTTGCCAATTTTCAATACTATAGTTCTTATAGTTTCGAAGAAAAGTGGCTGTGACATACGGACGGACGGACGGACAGACGTACAGACATGACGAATCTATAAGGTTCCGTTTTTTTGCCATTTGGCTACGGAACTCTAAAAAGACATACATGCATGACGTCAAATTTTGGTAGCAGAAGTTTTGACTATACCTAAGTATTGCTGGCAAATAATCTTTGGTAGCTTGCTCAATACGATTTGCACAGAAATTTCCTCAAGAACGCACTAATGCGTAAAATATTGCAATAAAATTATTAGATTTGATATCATTACTTAACACAATTCTTGAATGGCTCTAAACTTGCGAGATCTGGCATACCTAATTGGAAATCACAAATTGCTTCGCATCAGTTAAAAGTAAAATCCTTTCAAGTCGAACAAAGACATCACGCGTTTCGCAAAACGTGGCAAACCATCAAAGAAAGTGCCGAGAGAAACTGAGTGGGTAAACTAGAGAATCCGTGCTGAGCAAATTATGCATCCGGCCGGAGTGCACTGTGAACGCAAACAGTGGAATGGCATAATTTCTAACAGAAGTAAGAATTTCGAAATTCAAGATCTAAAAGCAACTAGCTACATCTAGTTTTACATTCTTCATTTTAGTTCATGGTTATTGAAGGCGGTGTTTTTTTTTGTAAAAAAAATTTGTTCATGCTTTTAGTGTCTCATATCCTCCAACCGATTACGGCTACGGCGGCCAATCTCAACGATCAGCCACGTACGCAGGATATATTATAGTGCTCAAGTGTGTGCGCAAACACAAGTGCACTCTCTATTCCCTTACCCTCATAATCCGATGGGACACTAATGTGACACGACCGGAGAGGGATCGGGCGCAGGACTAACAGCTTAACGTGCTTTCCGAGGCACGGGGGTACAAGACCGCCAACTTCCAGACTCCGGGCTCCCACTAAGAATTTCTTGCCGAAAACTTAGGTACAAATTTTTGGCCCGACCCGGGGATCGAACCCGGGACCTCTTGCGCAGCCGTCGCTTTAAAGTGCGACAAGTCTCATTATTTTACGACAGACAAGTCGCAGTGTCTCATATCCCCGGCAGCAAACCTCCCCCTTCCCCAAAGGTACAAATATAATAATAAATAAATATTTTATAACATCACATACATTGACCTGACTCCGAGATAGGTAGCTCAAGCACCTGTGTTACAGATATCAGAATCAAGAGTGGGATTACTTTTGTTTTGTAAATACATACTTATAATACATAGAAAACACCCAGACCAATACAAACAGACATGTTCATGCACACAAATGTTTGTACTGTGCGGGGATCGAACCCGCAACCCTTGGACCAAAGGCAGGGTTCACTACCACTGTACCAAACGGGTTGTCAAATATATCCAGACTTAAGGTAAGAATCGATTGAAGAAATTATAATGTATGGATGTCCGTACCTTACTACAACCATAGACACTGAATAATATAATGCCATAGGTAACTCTAAATCACAACACAAAAGACTTACTTTGGCATTAAGTCGATGTAAGTTACCAAGATGTGTTGTTGTATGACAAGTTTTATAAACAATAAGGTGTAGCACCACTGTCAAAGTTTTCACATCATAAACATTTTTTATTATTTTACGACAGACAAGCATTTGACCTCAATCCCACCTTACAAGTGAAGATGAGGCCTAAGGTGGGCCAAGCTTGCCAGTGAGAAGCCTATTCACTCTTGCCTTAAAAATTGCGATGAATGTTCACTTAATGAATTAGAGTGTGTAGTCGTGACGTGATCTCGTAAACATAATGTAGGTATTCAATACTGAGTATAGGATAGGTTCACACGGATGCTTGGGCCAAAGCCTTCACCCACGGTAATTAAGGGTTTTTGTCGTTCAGGGCTGATGGCGGAATGTCCTAAGTTCACGTTTCTTGTCATCATCAATGGCTTTTCTTGTCTAGGATCTTTTCCTTGGCCTCCTTAGAAAATTGTGTGCAAAGCATTTCATCTCGTAGCCGGTATCTTTTAATTTGACGTACTTTTTCTCCGTCACATACAACAATGAGTAGCAAAGAAATATCAAGAATGTGAGGGTGTCCGAAGATTCAGCCCGGCCCAGCAGACGACGCCGTGCTCCGCCAGTCCGCTCGTGACCACGGCTGCTGTAACGTAGCCGAAACGTCGAGCCAAATATGTGAGTACACAATGTTGGTTCACATAATAAATATCGTGTTAATCCCCGTATTGATACATTATAGTTATAAAATGCAACGCGAAAATCTAAAAAACTAAATATCAAGAATGTTGAGGTTTTCTTGAACTTAATGTTTACAATGCCATGGTTTGGCAAGCACAGTGCATGACGCCCTACCACTCATTTGGATGTAGACTTTAGGAAGGACCAAGGATAAAGATCATACGGAGCCCTGCGTCCAACAATAGACGAGTCTATATTGTTGATTTATTAAGCTTCTGGATACCATATTAAAAAAACTAAATCATACAGCTATAAAGAATAGCGTGTAACGCTCCCATATTTGCATCGCACATTCTTCAATTCTTTTCACTTCGACAAAGTACACAATAAAAACAGCGCATGGACCATACAAACCAAGATTTACATACGTGCGAATACGTGTACCGCCGGAGCACGCGTTACTGGCGAAAGCTAGGCAAACTATCAACAGACCCATCTGTGTCGTGTTAATAACCAGTGTACACTTATCAGATCAATATTCATAATTATGCATTAGCAATCAATAAATCTGGAGAAAGGCAAGCATTTTAGGTCAAAGGGAATGTAAATGAGGATGAGAACGCTATAGACGATTGTAAAGAAATTTGCGCATTATTCTGATAATGCTCAATTGTTTATTGCTTTCCATAAGGTAGAGTAAGGTGGTGCTTATATTATTTAGTACAACACATTTTGGATCCTGTTAGGACACAACAAATTTTAAGATCTTTAAATCTGTGTTACAGTTATATGTGGAACGTCACGCCATGTGCATTGAAATGATGAGAAAAAAAACACTTTCTCTACTGGACCCAAAGTAACTAAGCTTACTATATATTGTGAAGTGTACTAAAGAACGTCACTTTACTACCTACAACCTCTAAAGACAATGAAACACAATTAAGAAGAGACGCTACAAGTCGGTACGCGAACCAATGGTGAACAGTCGAATAGCCAATCAAATATCAGCTCGAATGATTAAATTCTCACGTGAACTTGCTTTTAGTAACGCCGAACGAGGCCGAACACAATAGCAATTAAGAAATAGAGGCGGCGGCGTGCGACCGGCCGCCACTCGCACGGACACCGCGCGACTTTTTCACTGCCATTATTGTGGAGCCCTCACGCCCCCACATCGCTTGCACTCTCGAAGTTATTCAATTTTGAAGACTTTTTTATGTGTGATGGTAAGCGATTGCCGCCGCCCATGCACACTCGCGACACCAGTGGAGTCGCAAGTGCGCTGTCAACACAGATGGCTGTCAACCTATAAAACCCCACTTTCTTAGGTCTCCGGTACCCTCACTCACGCAGTGAAACACAGCACAGTGCTGCTTCACGCCGGTTTTCTGTGAGGCCGTGGTATCACTCCGGTCGAGCCGGCCCATTCATGCCGAGGCGTGGCTCTCTCACGGTCAATAAGCCTTATTGCTATGCTGCTGCAACTCAGTGGATAAGAACATGCGCCTTAACAGGAGGTTGTAGTTCGAATCCGAGGATTTTTTAAATCTATAATATTTCTACCATTAGTTCGGCAGCGAATGAAAACATAGTGAGGCGTTTCGGATAATTTCTGAAACGTGTAAGGCATGATTCATTTGGTCATGTTCCCCTGTCAAAAGGTTGCGAAGGACGGCAGGAGGAGTTTGAGGCATTACGAGTACGCACTCGTAATGCCTCATACTCCCCTAATCCTGAAGCATGGTCCAAGCGTACTCCGAACTCCAAAAGCAACGGCTTTCGATGCAACCGGGAATAACACGCCGAGTTGGCGATAATTGTCATCCTACATAAACCAAATGCATACAATTGAACATAAATGTTCGCCTTTTCGATTTACTACGGCTGTAATAATACATCAAATAGCACCAGAGACTTTTTGTTCGTGATAGAAACCTACGAGTATTTATTTTTGGAAAACTAACAGCTAAATAACAGTAAACTTAAGATGCAAGATAACAATGCCAATAACAAGTCTCAGCCTATGGTTTTTTTTTTATGAGAAAGGGATTCAAACGAGCAAGCGAGTCACCTGATGGTAAGTGATCACCGCCGCCTATGTACATCAACCACACCAGGGGGGGTGGATATGCGTTGCCGGCCTTTTAGGAAGGTCTCGTTTCTCGAAGATCTCAATGTCGTACCGGTTCGGAAATACCTCTGCGGGAAGTTGATTCCACAATGAGGAGGTGCGTGGCAAAAAATGACGTGTAAAGCGCTCGGTGGTGGATCTCTGCCCATCCAGATGGTACGGGTGGAATCCTAGTTATGGTGTTAAACAATAGCTGCGGTAAGCTGAAATTTAGTTTAAGCATTCTGTTGTCCCTAAAGGTGAACTAGTAGGTATTTATTACAATGGAGAGAGTGCCGTCAAATCGACCCAAATCATACGACAACAACATCTCAAACATTGACCTGACCTGAGTAGCTTAAGCACTTGTGCTACAGATCATCATCATCATCATTTCAGCCACTAGACGTCCACTGCCGAACATAGGCCTCCCCCAATGTTCTCCACACAGATCGGTCCTGTACCACCCGCTTCCAATGGATTCCCGCGATCTTCACCAAATCGTTGGTCCTTCTTGTGGGGGGCGCCACGGCTGCGACTTCCTGTGCGTGGCCTCCAATCGAGGACCTTTCCTACTGTGCTACGGATATTAAACAGCAAAATAGATGTGTATCATTAAATCTTGAAGTAGTCTATAGCAAGTTGCAACTTGTATGATCAACTACAAACTGTATGTTATACTAATAAACATAATTTGAGTCACTCAAAGAGCAGTAGTAATATGATAAAAAATCGTATTCAATTACAATTATTAAATAACATTGGAGAAGGGAGAAGGTCAAAGTAAACCACATAATCATTGTGTTTGTTCAATATCTGGGTGTAATATAGTATACATAATATTTGTAATCCCTCTGCTATCTGATATCTGTAACACAAGTACCTAAGCTGCTTAATATTACGGAATCATGTCAATGTATGAGACTTTGTAAGAATTGTTATTTATTTTACTTGTTGTGATAAGCCTTCGTTGTGTTCACGCAATGAACACAAAACACACATCAATAAAAAATAAACTCGTAAATGTAGAGAAATAGATATACAGAAACTGTTAAGTGTTCGCCAATACTAACCTAACCAAATCCACTAAAATAACTAAAAGAACACAAAAGTTACTAAATGTGCATCAAATGCTATGCTTCGGAGCACAAATCGCATTATTTTGGTACACGAATAGCATTTTCTGCTGTAATTACAAAATATAATTATTCAAAATTTTAATAGCAGTTCTATTCTTTCAACGGATATTTCCATACAATTAGCTGATACTCTCAACAAATGAATTACAAAATGGGCTGACCTGAGAACAAGTTAGTCATCGAATTTATGGACTTCGTGTCTTGACGCCCTGTTGGTCTAATGGTTTAAGCACCGGGCCATGATCTCGGGGTCCTCGAGCAAAAAATATGTTTCGAGTTCTTCGAACATAGCTCGGGTTTGTAATCACCAATCCGCATTAGGCAAGCGTGGCGATTAAGCCTAATCCCATCATAGTAGCGATGACTTGAATTCTATGATGGAGGCCTTTGCCATGCAGTGGGACAGTTTTTATGCTGATACTTTACTGCTTTTATCAAGCCCATTCTTCTTCTTCATCAGCATGTATTTGCCCACTGCAGAGCATACTATGCCTCTCTAATTTCTATCCACTCTTTTCTGTCATCAGTCTTCCTGGACCACGCTCCTCCAGCTTGAGCATTGATGTCATCAGACCATCTGGCAGTTTGTCCGCCAACACTCTGTCCATCTCTTGTTCTCGATTCAAGAACATTCTTGCTCCACCTATCATCTGCCTTTCTGCTCATATAACCGGCCCACGCCCATTGCGCCCAAGTTTCAGCCATCCGTACTAAGCGCTACGCAAACTTCTTTCTGATGCGAATAGACAAGGAGTGGAACTCGTTGCCCACCGATGTATTTCCTGAACAATATAACCTGGGCCTCTTTAGGGCAAGAGTGAATAGGCTTTTCACGGGCAAGCATGTCCCACCTGGAACCTCATCTTCATTTAACATCAGATGAGATTGAGGCCAAATGCTTCTCTGTCGTATCATGAAAGAAAAACATTTTTGTCAAGCTCATATTAAAGAATGAAGACAGTTTAAAATAATTGCTCTTATAAAAGACGACTAAAAGAACACGGTCGCTTACTTTCCAGGTCGCTGCGTCGAGGTTGCCGAAACTATTTTATGAGAAGTATTTGTAATTGCTGTTCTGTTATAACATTATATTTAGTCTATCGTGAGATAATCTACTATTCGTGTTAACAAATAAAAGTAAATATGAAAGATAACAATAATATTGTTACGAATTTAATGATGGATAAATTTGGATGTGAGGAGTTAAAGAAGCCCCTTCACTGGGCACTAGCAAGTCATGGTGAATGCTAATGGCCTGCAATGAAATAAAATTCACGACCGAATCTTTGTTCTCGTCCCTTTCACACGCGCTGTGCGTCTCCTTTATTTGGATGCGACAGATATATTGTCATTTGTTACGACAGTTTCGTTGTTGGGCCCCTGGTCTATTATAGAGAACAGTTTACGGAGTGACGGTTTTCACTTCAGATCAACATAATACGTTATGACGATAAATGAAAGCATATTGAAAGTATTTTTACTTTAATCGCTTTCTTTGCCGTTTATCAACCATCTTGAAACCGACAGCGCACATAATGAACACAGTATTTATTTACCTGTTATCTCAATCTTTTAAACAAATACAGCATCTTTACGCTTCTCGCTTTTGATTTAATAGTTACCTAAGTTTTTTTTATGCAATAGCAACCTGTCCCGGCAATCAAGACACAAAAATGTTTAATTGTGACTTCAAAGACTACACCAAAGAAATCACAATTTAACTTTCTTAGGGGTCACTGTTTGAACTCAGCTACTTACACTTAATCACAAACTTTTTGGCAAATTTCATTGAAAAATCCCATAAGCTCCAAGAGTGAATGAAAGCTATTTTTGTTTGCTTTGTGAAGTAGTGGAGACACTTGTCGTGTTTGGTGGTAAGAGGCGAATGTTTGCTCTGCGCCGGAGTCGACTATTTGCCCTTCCCACGTCTGGTCCCTTTCTTGCTGTGTACATAACATACAAGCCTCTATTGGTTACAGCTAGAATATTACCAAGTTTGGTATAAAGATCAAGCGGGTCCTTCATTTTGGAAGTATAGGTTCGATTACTATGTAATTATTTATTAGTTTTCAAATATGTATGGTCATATAAATGTTTATTTGAAAGCTATGGCAGCTATGGCAAAATATTGTTGATTCATTCATTAATAAATCGAAACTGATCTAGCAAAAGAACACCTTTGTATTGTATGGAAGTCATCCTCCCCGTTTAGTCATTTCACTCTTAACAAAGTAATCATGGTTCGTCAACCATCAGCAGCATCGTCATGCTGCATTTTCGTTGACTCCCTTCCTCCCGACTCCCAAGACGCTGTAAACCGCAACAATTGGCACCTCACGCGATCCGCATCGGCACACTAAAGTTGTATAATCATGATCAAAAGGAGAACAATGTCATCGATGACAGAATTAATTGAATTGCACTGCCAAACAGTACATTTGCAATAACTAAGTGCCTAAGTGCCATAACGCATGTTAAGAATTTTGATCCCTATTCCCTACTATCTTCTTACAACGTACATCCCGAGCTGTGGACGTGATTATGTGGAAAAAGTCCATGCTTCATATCGCTTTCCTTTGCACCACACCACGACATAAGTCGATAGTGATTTCAAAACACCCGTCGGAACGAATGTATTTCCTGGTAGATCCTGTTAACCGTTGACTTCTTCGCACCTCCAACAGGTTTACTCGTAAATCACTTTTTCTCACCATTTCCGTTGAAGGTGTGACTTTTCGGTTCTTGAATGGGCCACTCCGTTTGTTTGTCTACGTCGTTTGACTATTGTTGGTGTTATGTTCGACACGAATACCTCGGAAGCTTTAGAGGATCCTGTTTGCTATATGAAAGAAGGTTGGTGAAAAGATTCCACATTCAGGCGTTGGTGGTTTGGTAGTCACTATATCCTTTAATAGATATCCCACGGTTTGTTCTTCTACCTTCATACGAGAACCGACAATAGTAGCTACAAGCAAAAATTCTGTATAATAAGGAACCTATCCTATTCTTCATATTATTTTCATTCAGTACGCGTACTAATTGAGGATTGATAGTTTGTTGTTGTTAAATTGCCTGTATTTTGAAACGAATGTTATTAAAATCACAATTAATTGGCCGATATGGACTAACTACCTCAATTTTGTAAAGTGTGGTCCCCATATTGCCGCCTTGGCAGGAAGACTAAGTTACTTACTGCATATGCAGTTAGAAAAATTAGGCGTCTGAATGATATCGAGACGGCTAGACTGTTCTATTTCAGCTATTTCAACAGTGTGATGTCATATGATCTACTGCTGTCTGATGCTGACATACAAACTATTTTTGTGTTACAGAAAAGGGCCATCCGCGCTATATACAGCCTTAGATCACGTGACTCACTTCGGGAAATATTTAACCGTGACTTCCCAATTTATCCTCGACTGCATTATGTATGTACGTAAGAACTTGCACACTTTTCCAAATATGTACCTATTTTGACATTCATAAGTGTTCTAAATTGAATAAAGATTTTTATCTTATCTTTATCTTAAAAAACTGGATTTTACACGGTGTTACGTTTTAAACAATAAACACGAAACAAGTTGTCAGCTTTTATCCCAAACGTCCTTGGAGTGTAACTTAGAGCCGGCGTTGGCGCTGATCCGTTGGTTGGCTAACCTAAATAGTGGAAGTTCTGCTCGCGCGAGCGCGACCAGCCACTGTTGCTCAGATGGCCCGCGATTCCCACGATCCTCGAAACGGTTTCTGGTTACAGGTGAGAAGGATGCATCCTAAACCTGGCTAATGAATTTCCAAGCACTTTCAGAATTTCAAGTTCCTTACTTTTTATTCAATTTTCATAGATCAATTATATTATGATCTGTGGTCTTTCAAAACTGTCCTAAAATTTCATCATTAAATCCTAGCTAGTTTTGAAATATGGATACTGTATGAGAGCGATGGTAGCTCAATGGATACGAACGCGCCCTCCACCCAGGTGGTCGAGGTTCGAATCCGACCATGCACCAATGGTTTTTTCAAATCTATGTGCGTACTTATACCATTACCATCTGCTCGGCGGTGAGGGAAAACATCTTGAGGAAATCTGAAAGTTTCTGAATTGTGTAACCATGATTCAGTTGGTCTGGTTCCCCTGTTTAAGGGTTGCGAAGATCAGACGGCAGTCGCTTCATTGTAATTACAAAACCCCCTGAATCATGGTCTAAGCGTACCCCGGGCTCCAACGCGACAGCTTTGGACGCAATCGAGAATTACACGCTAAGATGAAGAAGGAAACTAAGAGAACAGTCCAACACATTCCGAAACGAAATCCGTTATTTAGAATTAAAGTAGCTCACTCATTGTGTTTGTGCGTCTGTTAGCATTTTATGATTGGAAGAACTATACTATTAAAGCAATTGGAACCATTATAATACTTTCAAACAATCAATATTATGTTTAATAACACACTTCATTAACATAACAAGTTTGGACATTTGATTTATGACGTCAATCTCCATAAATAATTCGTTTCGTTCTTTTGCATTATTAGTTGATTGCATACACGATGCTTTACAAAAGTGCACAGAACCTGTTTCTGATATTATAACGGGGTCACAATCGCACGAAATGTTCAGACCGCCGCACAAAACATTAATATATTAAAGTTTAAATTTAATATTTCACAACCAGAATCTACAGACATTTTGATCGTCTTTTGTGGGACTCATTGGCAGGTTGCGCCCGAAATCGTCATTTCAGAGTCCGAGGTACACTTGGAACCATGTTCAGGGTTTGTTAAGTCTGGAATGAGGATATTATAACAATGTAACCCTTGGGAACCAGACCGAGTGGATAATGTATTCAGAAGCCACCTCTCAATACTTGAAATGAAAAAACTATCCGGAACGAGCAGGTATCGTCAGAAAGTTTTCGGTCACCACCGAAATATAGGTACAAATTTATATCTTTTTTGAATGAATCACCTGATGGTAAGCGATTGCCGCCGCCCATGGACACCCGCGACACCAGTCGAATCACAAGAGCACTTTGTTTTCAATATTACATTCCATGTTGATTTGACATAAAAATAGAGCCACCGGTAAATTGACGCTGCTTCATTTTAATTTAGTATAAATTAACATTTAAATAAATCATAATAATGAGCAAATAAGATGATCTAACCATTAGTTAATTGGCGTGTCGAATACATTGAATTACAATGAATAAATTATTATGTAATAAACATGTCAATTTAACGCCAGTCCTTACACAACGGTACACCATAGTGGCAGTATTGCAAGCGAACAAATTGCTAATGAAGACGAACCTACATCAAACAGTAACTGCGGAGCGTTCTAGGAGGTGAAACCATAAACACCTTTTTATGTGATAAGGGGCAGACGAGCGGACGAATCGCCTGATGGTTAAGCGATTACAGCCGCCTGTAGAAACTCTCAGCATCAGAGGAGTCACGTGTGCGCCGCCGGCCTTCTCTATTATTGTAATGATAATAATAATGTATTTATTTACAAGAAACACGGTTACAAAAAAAGTGTGGTGATGTATAAAAAAATATTTTCTAAATAAAAAATCAACATCATTTTTGTCTAGAAGCAATACTATACATAAATTATGTATTACTAGTGAGAATTATCAAAACTCTGTTTTGGAAACCTTCTTATTTTTTTTTATTTTCCTTAATCCCATTAAGATTAAGCCTAATCCCATCATAGTTGCGATAAGTTAAATTATATGATGGAGGCCTTTTCCCTGCAGTGGGACAGTATATAGGCTGATTATTATTATTTGTTAGAAATGGGGTGAGCCTTGCGTCTCATAGCCACTGCGACCAGTAGATGATCTATTGTGGCAGCCCCGTAACCTATTACAGCACCTCATGTAGCTCCAGTTCCAGGATAAACCCGAGAATGAAGCTGATGGGAGCTTTTGATCTCGTCTGCTGAGATCATGTGTGCTCATAGGTGCCGGCTTCTGCAGCGGTGCAGCGCTATGCACTCGTCGAGGACGTGGATAATCGTTTCCTCGTCCTCGCGACAGAATCTGCAGATTTTGGTATCTGAAAGGTCCTAAGTAGTAAATGTACTTAAATATGAAAGATTTTCTCAAAGAAAAATAGGATGAAATGTGAAAATAGAATTCGCTTTATTCAAAAATATTAGTAAGATAGATTTAGATTCTCGTTCTACGCAGAGTGCCCCCTCTCTAGTCAGTAAGCCAGTCCATCTAGGAACTACTCCGAATCTTTCTCCTACCTTAAAATTACGTCTTTCTTCTACGTGGTCAAACCACCCCGCATTTATTATTGAAACTCCAAAATTACTATAAATGACTACATAATATATTAATATACATCTGTTCTTTGGAGAACTTATTTGATTGAACAGAAACATTGACAAAGTGCGTTGCTTTAAAATAGATACTTTGAACCAAACAAAAACGCCAATGAGTTCAATGACCCAACTACATAGATGTAAGATTTAGCGTAACAGTATCGATGTCTTGCCTCGACACAGTGGTTTTATACCACATTACACCCCCGTGCTAACATTGTATCATCCGAGTGTCGGGTTGCGCGGTCCAGCCAGTGTTGCCAACTGGAAGGGTGTCATGTCGAAAGGTTTTTTGTACAACACCAGTTTAGTCACAAGTAGGATACCATCCTTTAATTTCGCCTTCCCGCGAATTTGGCCTCCGGACTTACTTGTTGAAACAGAGATGTGCTAACGCTGCTTAAGGTGACGGGTAGGGCACAGTAGCGACGCCAATCGATTTTAATTTTTAGCTATTAAACCGGATCTATTATAAACGATTTTGGGGTTACAGCCTCTTGGCAAACACTTATACTATTTATTAAATAACCATGCACAAATGTTGGGTCCGTTTTTGTACGCGAAAAATTGATTCACGCCAGAAATGGCCGCCTTTGGCGGTAATTCAAATAGAGTACAAAAGCAGACCCAAAAGTTAAGTATAAGTATTTAATAAATAGTATAAGTGTTTGCCGAGAGGTTGTAACCCCGAAATTGTTTAAAAAAGATCCGGTTTAGTAGCTAAAAATTAAAATCGATTGGCGTCGCTAGTGTGCCCTACCCGTCACCTTAAGCCTCAAGTTTTCTGTGTGCCCGTGGTCTCACGGCCCATTCTAGCCAAAGCGTGGCTCTCCCTCATTCTTCATTTTTTCTTATATGATTTGTAACCTGTATAAGCACTGCATCTCTACTTCTTCTTCTTTAGCCTGCTTCAACTATTTTAGTGTAGGCCTCCTTCAGCATTTTCCATTCCTTCCGGCATTGCGCTTTTTGCATCCAGTTTGAGACAGCTACCTACTCTTTTCACGTCGTCCCAGCGCATCTGAGGTCTTCCTTGAGGGCGTTTATTTCCCCACGGCTTCCACTCGAAGCACTGAATGAACCTTTTTATTCTTATACTTAATTTATAGCACTACGTAGATAGATAAAAATATTTTGTCGCACCAAATTTAATTGAACTGCTCATAGGTGGTACGAGTATTAAGTTTTCACTAACTTAAAAAGGTATTTTAGAGGTATACTAGAGGCGACAAACGAGCTAGCGAGTCACCTGACGGAAAGTAATCAACGCCGCCCATTAACATCCGCGAAAACAGAGAGATCGATAATATGTTGGCGGCCATTTTCAAAAAGAGAATGCTCTTTTCTTGAAGATCCTCCGCGAAATCAGAGAGATCGATAATATGTTGGCGGCCATTTTCAAAAAGAGAACGCTCTTTTCTTGAAGGACGTAGGTCGTAATACTCAAAATTAGTTGGGTCTGTTCTGATTTAAGTCACACGATGAGGAATCATTTTATCACTCACGGCGGTTAAGTGATCTAACTGGCTACAAAATCTTTTGCTACTTTAGGTGACGTTTGTCCCTATTATACTGGGCAACACCGCGCCACTGTCATTCACCTCGGCCGCTCACCTGAGTTACTGCACTCTTGCGCAACTCAATGGCGGCCGGTCGCCGACGCATCGCGATCGATCACTAGGTCACTACGAGAAATGGCCGATGCAGGACAGTCCGATATGTCAGTAATTATACAGGGTATATCTGTGAACATTTACGTCCGTTTAACAACGTGTTCTATCAACCATTCAGAACAATATTTGTTCTATGACGCCTGGAAATTAGCATAAAAAATTTACTATTCATAGAAAGTGAACATGACTTGGTAATTTTGTACGGGGAGTCGAAAAAAATTTCGACGAATTTTCGAAAAGTCGCAAATCAAATGTTGTTCAGAATGGTTGGTGGAACACGTGGTTCATCATCATCATCAATTCAGCCAATACGCGTCCACGGTTGGACAAAGGCTTCTCCCAATGTTCTCCACACAGATCGCCCGTTGGGGCGGAAAGGTATTTGAGTGGAGGCCAGGCCACGTACAGGAAGTCGCAGCCGTGGCAGGCCCCCCATATCGATCTGGTGAAGGTCGCGGGAATCCATTAGTGGAGCGAACACATGGTTAAAGGAATGTAAATGTTCACAGATACGGCACCTATACAGGATAGGTGCCGTATGCCTCTGGTTTGCAGAGAAAATCTGAAAAGCTATTGTGGACCACTGAATGCAAAAGATCGCGCGGTCACTTGCCATTAATGTGGACCAGTTGAAGGACTCATCGTTCTCCAAATTCTTCGCTGTAGTATAAAATAAAAAGAGGCCAGAGTTTTTTTTTTAATCCCGCTGTCCACCCCTTTTTTATACGCGAAAGGTGGACAGCTGGAAACTAATTTGTTCTGTTATTAAAATCCTTATCTTGCCTGAATTCTATATAGGAATTCCATAAGTAGCAATTATCAATAAGCACAAGAACCGTGACCCCATTGAACTTTTGGCTTCCTTTTCTAATACAATTTAACACGAAAAACCGCCGCCACGCTACGTACAAATAACTGTATAACAAAATTTAATTATCCCTTCACTTCATAATCCGTGGTCGCCCTAACCGCACTGATTGATGTCGATTACTGTAAACTATTATTGTTTGTATGTGCACCGAAATGAGCTCATTTGCCTGAGTTCACGGGAGGTTACCTCCAAGGAGGCCTGTCACGACATACAGGGTGTATTGATATAAAAACCCTCTCGCTGCTGTTACAATACAATACGTCCCGACACGAAGTCAAAAATGTTTGAGGACAAACCTCGATTGTCAGGCATGATTTTCTCGTTATGTCCCGCTTCTAACAAAATCTCGCGTTTTTATCGAAATGGTTTTAAAATAATCTGGCAACGCTTCTAATATCCCGACCCGTTGACAGTGTTTGGAACAGTGGTAGTGAACGCCACCTTTGGTCCAAGGGTTGCGGGTTCGATCCCCGCACAGTACAAATATTTGTGTGTATGAACATGTCTGTTTGTATTGGTCTGGGTGTTTGTATGTATTATAAGTATGTATTTACAAAAGAAAAGTATTAAATGTATATATTTGTAATTCCGCTGTTGATATCCGTAACACAGGTGCTTGAGCTACCTATCTCGGAGTCAGATCAATTTATGTGATGTTGTGAAATATTTATTTATTTAATATCGGAAAGCTACACGTTAAAGTTTTTTTTTTTTTTCAATTGACATTCACCTCGACTGCAAACAGATTAGAAAAAACATAATTATAGTAAGTAACCAAACGTGTGGATGACTGTAAACAAACCTAAGCTGTAAACATTCGCACCTTTTGACCCCTAGGTAATAATATTAAACCACTTCTGAAAATTTCTAAAAAAGAAACTTCTTTTGTTTTATCCATCATAATTATCATGGCCATCGTTTGGAATGTTATTGTGCATAAAGAAAAGTAAATTACCTACTATACGAATTTCTAAAATATTTTGAATTTGAATAAGTGGTTTAATTATCACCAATTACTTTCCGATACACACTGTATAATAACCAGCCTATACTTGTACAAATACAAAAAGATAAACTAATAAGCATGTTCGATCACAAGTTTAGAGCCGGTCCCAAGTGTTTTATGGCCGAGATATGCAAAAAGGAGAGGAAATATGACTTCTCCTTCAAAGTAAATGGTCAACGTTACCTACGGACATTTGCTATGCTGATATTGATACCGTATCAGACCTGATACGGCGGTATCAATTACAAAGTGCAATGCAGTTTGGTAAGCTCCGTCCCGTCTCACTTTACATATTACATTTTGGCTTTTTGGCACTACCGAGATAAGTTACGCCACCTTGCGCTATTTTTTTTTATGTGATAGTTGGCACACGAGCAATCCTTCGATCCACGATCCACGAGCAAAGTCACGGGATTTCTGTAATCCAAAAATCCCGTAAATAACTATTCTAATGTTAGTGACCATAAAAGTTTAGAGCCTACATCTCCTTAAAAGGCCGCCAGCACGTCTGCACTCCCAGTATAGTGGATGTAAATAGTTAATACCATCAAACGATTTGCCTCCCTAGGCGATGGAAAAATTATTGAGTTTAAGATCTTGTCATTTCGTTCATTTGTTTTCGCATAAGTTAGTTCAGTGCTATAATTACAAGCCAGTGCAGACAGAGTAGTAAATTGACAATAACTATGTAGCTATTTAATACAATATTTTTCTTTTTATTTTTTTTACTTGTCTTGCTTAAATAAGAATATGATTTTTTTTCATGTTTAAGTAATTACCTACGTTTTTCTTTTTAGATATGCAAAGGTGTTGTTAGTGATGGTCGAATTATTTTAAGGGTTTTGTTAGTAAAAAGTAAATCCGTTATTGGCTGTACGTTTGGTGTATAAGATAATTATACTAATTTTAAGAGCTGTGGATTTTGTGTTTTTAATAAATAAATTTTCAAATCCCTCAAAAAATATACATTATTAAAAAATGTGAACGTTTACAAGGTAATAACGACACAAAATTGTTGGCAGCAAAACATTTCTTCATAATCCAGTCCGCTGGAAACAGTATGCGGAAACATTTAATTCAAACTTTTTCTCATTTGTCGTAATTATACACACACATTTGCTAAACGTTTAGCATCACAATTGCGGCTCCGTTTCTCACAGAATAATTGCGAGCCTCCACGACGGCTCACTGGATACTCATGGTTACTGTGTATTTATTGTTTTTCCCATAGAGAGTAATGTTTACCTATTTTTTCGAAGCCTACGAAGGTTGCTACCGGGTCTTTGTGAAGATGTTCACATGACAAAAAGCAATATTATTTGATTGGCCGAAGGTATCAGAAGGGAACTATGAAGAATGTTGGAAGGCCATTAAAGTACACTTCCTAGTAGTTCTATGGTTTTACTTTCCTCACTCGGTAATTAGTATTTAATGGATTAGAGAAGTAAAAGGCAAGTTTACAACCGATTGTTAACTTTCTCTAATGAGATGTCCGGTCACATGTTTAAGTTGCTTTAATTCTCAAGCCCTCTCATTAGTACCAACCTATCATAAATAAATTTAAGGAAGTACCATGCACAATAGAACAGAAAAAAAACATAAGTCGAATAAATGGAACACCTGTTCGGCAATGTGTCGAACAGTCGATTTCTTTTTCTCGTACATAGGTATTTTGGTATAAGCTCATTACAATTATTATGAGAGTGTGAAAGAGAAATTACATCATCTTGTAAATTGAGAAACACCTTCTTTATTCGTATATCCCATTACATAGTTTTTTTGTACGGTATACATGCGGCATCCGCTATGTTTTTTTATAAAGAAAATCCTGAGAATTTTAGATTTCTGTTTGGCAGACAGTGTCTTATCACAATGATATTGTGACGACTTCGCTGGGTTTATTATTATAATTATTTAAAAATAAAGTTTAAAAACTAAAACCCGACTACCAAAAAAACACGCACTAAGAGTAAGAAACAACAAAATGTTCTCTGCTGAAATTATTATGCCGTATTGCCGTGGTTGATTTTATTTCGTTATTAATCTGTTTTGCTACAGTAGGTGGAATACGACAGATAAAATTACACATTTGAAATGTGCTTAAAAGTTCTTTCATTTTATACCCCACACGGTACTGTCAAGCATATTTTTTTTTTTAGATCCTTACTCAAAGTCCCCTAGAGGGCGTTGTAGTCAATTTAATGTGACGCCTATAACCAGATGACAATCAAGACGCTTCTAACGACACCACATTTGTTCAAATATGATAACTAGTTTAGAAGTTATGAGGGACCAGATGAACAACCATACATATACATACGAGTACATACACAAAATCATAACCCTACTTTTTGCTTCGCCGTAGTCGGGAAAAACTTCATTGCACAAAACGATACAATAGGTGAACTTATTGCCCAGAGGCATTCCCTACCAGTCGATCTGTGGGTCATGCATGGGTTTAGTAAATTGATTACGTCTATATGTACGTAATAATATGCTCGCCATATATATTTTTTTAACTTTTAAGCACACTTTTGTGTGTGGACACATTATGGTACTGGAGTGGTCCAGTAATGATCAACAGTAAAACAAATAAAGAAATACTCGAGTACAATTTTTCCTTCTCATCCCCGCCCACTAGCAACCTCATGCAAAAACGCTATAATTTGCAAAGTTCCGTATCACGATACATTGCGTTGTAACATTGTCTACCCATACGATAATTACGTTTTCTTTGGCGGCCCTACTCAGCATTCCATACAAATGCGTATAAATTCACAGGTTTTTGCCGACCGTTTGTGTCTCCTAGGTTAAATGCGAATACAATACAGTTATAAGATAAGAGAATAATTTTACGACTGTTTTGCAATCGGGGTCATTCGCCTGGAAACACGCAAGTTTGATTAAAGATAAGGAAACCGTTTGATAAAACCGTGGCAGCTAATTTTACATTAATTCGAATACTAATTTGTTTAAATATGCATGTATCCTAAATATCAGAGACTAATTAATTTGTTAATTAAGTTAGGCGTCGAGTGTCAACTTGTTCATATTTTATCTGAGAGCTATAAATCAGGTATTTGTTATAAAGACTTGAATTTCAGATGGGGGACCCCTGTCCGGCCAAAAATATAGAGGAAAATAGATTCATAAGTGTGGTCCCCGGCAGAGTAGAATAGGCCACCCTCACTCTTACCGAGGTGTCGTAAAAGGCGACTAAGGTAAAGCTGCTGGCATGATCATCAGCACCCAGAGAAGGAAAACTCTGCATTTATATCAAAACCCTCGCCAACCCGTCTGCCAAGCGTGGTGAGTATGGCAATTACCTCTCATGTGATTGCGGGAGGCCCGTGCCCCAGCAGTGGGGACTTAAATGGGCTGATGATGATGATGATAATGAGATTCATAAGTTTAATTGATTATGAAAGCTCCTAATAGCGCAACAACTTAGGTAACGTTAATTAACTTATATTTTAAAGTTGTTTATAGTTCATATTCTTGTGTTTTTATTATGTAATCATCCACTTTGTAAGGTGAATTCAAATATTGCTAGGTAAACATATTTAAGTACGCAGGTATGTAGGTACGAAATAATTAGCGTCATAAAATTGATATCTGGGCCATTGTTTCTAATATCATAATAATCAGTTTTACTCGTAATTGTATTAGTTGACATCATTTATTAGACAATTAGATTAGGTACATACTTTCGTTTTCGTTAATTTAATGTTATGCTTATTTTTAAAATTAATATGTTAGTAGTTAGTAGTTCGTTAATTTAATGTTATGTTTATTTTTAAAATAATAAGTCCTATATATTCTTTTCGTTTTTGCCTCAGATTCAGGATTTTCCTAGTTCAGGCAGTAAACTTAAAATTGATCCCTTAGTAAAAGAAGATTATAAGTATCTCGTTGTTCTATTGATATTCCAATAAAGTTCTATTTATTTCATAGTAGATAATTGTTTTAACACATCTAAGTACATACTTAAGTAGAAGTAGAGTAGCGTCAATGATGCCTTACGATAATAACAAATATAGGAAATACATAGTATGCCATTTACAGCTTCAAAATATAGTAATTTTAGTGTTATTCGAGTACCTACACTGCTTTTGGTACTGAATAAATATTCATTGCCAGGGTAAATAGACATATAGTTCAAAATATGTTCAACCGAACGCCTCGCATAAAGATATTTGAGTTTTTTGAAAATCCTACTAATTACTATTACGTTAAATGTTACAAACGATGTTTAGTACAGTCAACAACACATACACTATACTGGTAAGATTTTTCAAATACGTAAACCTCCTGAAGTTACACTTGAACTGCCCCTTTCGACACTAATATCACAGTTAAACAATAAACTTTGTTATAATGTGCTAATAATTTACCATTAAGAGCGGCAACGCTCTGTGATGCCCCATGTAAGGCTGCTAAATGGTCGGGATTCCGCCGAATCCCGACCATCCGCGGCGGGAGAATCCCACCGGATTCTCCCGCTTATTTGTATGTCTTCCCAACTTCCGACAATTCTCGAAACTCTTGAACTGTTAAATTGAATCGCCGAACTGATTTCTCCCGACAAAAGTACTATAATCCCGAAAAATGTGTAATTGCTCCCGACTATAGGAAAATAAAATCTGGCAAACCTAGCCCCATGTGTCGCAGATGTCCATGGGCGGTGGTCGGTAATCACTTACCATCAGGTGAGCCGTTTGCTCGTTTGCTAATGTAAAAATAAAATATTTAATACAGAATTTATCAAACCAATAGTCCTAAACTCTTGAAACTAAAGTCTCGAAACGAAGTGAGGGCGGGCCACTAGTATATAATATATTCCTGTACGTTGTACTGTACATTTTTTTTTATGATATAGGTGGCAGACGAGCAGACGGATCACCTGATGGTAAGCGATTACCGTCGCCCATGGACGCCTGCAACACCAGTGGTGTCACAAGTGCGCTGCTTACCTTTTAACCCCCCTTCCCCTGGATTGGGCCTCCGGTACCCTCACTCACGCAGCGAAACACAGCGCATGCACTGCTTCACGCCGGTTTTCTGTGAGGACGTGGTATTACTCCGGTCGAGCCGGCCCATTCATGCCGAAGCGTGGCTCTCCCACTGTTAAATGAACAACGTGCAGGAACGGCCACAGTGTCTTCCCGGGCATGTCCGCAACTATCGCTACTCTACATCAACGTTAACCCTTGTGAGAGTATTGTTGAGCCATTGGCCATATATGGCATGTGTAACATATTGTTGTTATACTATATGGTATGTGCGTCTGTCAGCCCATGCTTTTCGCCACGCTTCCGGTGGACACTTTCATTTATATTGTTATTCAATGTGCCTTAGTACGTTAGAATTTATTAGTACGCCGTCTGGACTTTCAATTGGTTGGTAATAATCGTTCGACTGGGGAAATAGTTTGCTCTAAATGTATGGTCAATAGAATTGGCAACTTTATTCCAACTTCATACAAAGTGGGTACAGTTGTACTAATTTAAAATGTTTGCTCAAAGCAAATTAGTGTGCACTAGTTAAAACTGGAGTGTGAAAAACAAAATCCACCTTATTGTAAATCGCGATTTAATGTTATTACCATATTACTCGTAAAGCTCATGTCATCCCGTTCCAACACGCAATGTCAAAAGGGGCTGGCTCGAATTCAGTTCCGGGACTAATTCGCGATTTGTAATAAGGGAGAATATGTGAGAATTCAAGAAAATAAATCACTGCGTGATAGTAATAAAACATACCAAATCTTTTGAGACTTTTTAACATATGAAAATTAATTATTGGACTTTCAAATAAAGTAAGTATCTCTAAGACGTTTGACGTGAATCCAAGGAAATAAACACAAAGAATATTGCAAGGAAAATTCGTTGACGAATCAAGTGAGTAAGTTTATTTTTGGTGTTGTCTGTACTTCTGTAGATTCTCAATATCATGTTTCAGTTTCAAGTAAATAGGGCAAGTGGTGGTTACCGCTCATAGCTCCTCGATTAAGGAAATAAAATAGTATCTATAATTTCTTAAAATTATGTCCAGGCGTTTTCCATAGACCTAAAGTATACTTTCGAGTTACTTCTATCGAAGTTTTTTACGACGTCGTTTTTCGTTTTAAAGCGACTAATTACAAAAACAATCTAAACAGCTTTCTGTCCTGATCGATTAAGGTTCGAATCGATTAATCTTTATCCGTGAATACTATGGTATAGCGTCAGATTTGTATAGAAAGACAGCGCTATACCTAAGACTTAGTATGTTTAAAGATTGGTCGAATCAGATCTTACTATGAGTCAAAATGTGTTGTTTCTTCGAGATATTGTTTAACACAATGAGTAGAACCCACTGGAAAAAAATTGCTAAAGGTTTTAGAGTAACCCTGTATGTTAACAAAGAACACGGCATTAAACACATAACCTCGATGGACTCACGAATCCGGCAGCAGAACATGCAACCCAACTCGACTCCATTAATTAAAACAATGCTGTATTAACCTATTCAACCAACTCATACGAATATCAAACTGAAATAACACGGATTATTAGGTACTTAGTTTGCTTTAACTTTAAACTGTCACCTAACATTGTTCAGGATATTTAGTTGGCACCGTAAAATTATTATAATTCTATGGTTGGCTCCGCTAAAAATTTCGCAAGTTAGGAGTACCTACGTTTTGTGTTTTCTGTGTTTGTTTCATAAATTACACCTCTGTAACATTTACTATAATTTATTAGGAAATTGCTTAGTTATTCAGAGAACAATAATGGACCGTACCTTTTAAACCATGTCACTTTTATGACTCATAAATGTAATAAATACTACTTAACTTTTTTTTAAAGAGATAGTACTTGATAAACATTGTGTCAAACAATCGGAAATCTACGAGTCATCGTCAGCCCATTTAAGTCCCCACTGCTGGGGCACGGGCCTCCCTCAATCACATGAGGGGTAATTGCCATACTCACCACGCTTGGCAGACGGGTTGGCGAGGATTTTGATATAAATGCAGAGTTTTCCTTCTCTGGGTGCTGATGATCATGCCAGCAGCTTTACCTTAGTCGCCTTTTACGACACCTCGGTAAGAGTGAGGGTGGCCTATTCTACTCTGCCGGCGACCACACGGCACCAAACGACAAACGGCGGTCGCTTCATTGTAATTACTAGACTCGCCAAATCCTAAGTTTATCCAAGTACGCTTGGAGTCCAAGTGCCCTGGGCTCCAGAGCGACAACTTTGGACGCAAACTTATTTATGAAACTCAACGGCAGAAGATACTCATTAATTAAATGTCACATTACCATATATCTTCTATGCTTATAAACAAATCAACGCATATCAAGTGAGAAATTGAGCAAATTGCCGCGCTTAGCCAAATGACATAACTGGACGGCGGCAATTTTGTCATCTCACTAATATGGACATATCAATTGACATTTAACTGTTGCGTGCGCGCATGGTTTACGACCAAGATACGGCGTGGCGAGTTTTTATAGCGATTTAACAGCATCTTCTGCTATCGACCAAAAAAGGCCGGCTATTCTAATTGAGCGTGGTTAATTATTAGAAGATGAGCGATGGTAGCAACACGTAGGACAAGAACGCGCCTTCCATGCGGGGGGACCTGAGGATTTTACAAATCCATGTGCGTATTTCTACCATTAGTTCGACGGTGAGGGGTAACATCGTGAGGAAGCCTGCACGTTTTGGATAGTTTCTGAAACGTGTAATCATGATTCGGTTGGTCTGGTTCCCTTATTAAGAATTGCGAAGGTCAGACGGCAGTCGCTTCATTGTCTGACCCCGGGCTCCAAAGCGACAGCTTTGGACGCAACCGGGAACTACACGCTAAGATGAGGAGGAGTTATTAGAAAACTCTTTTGAATTTGCTACTTGATCGGATTTATCAAAGGGCTCATTTTCAGGATTCCGTAGCCAAATGGCAAAAAACGGAACCCTTATAGATTCGTCATGTCTGTCGGCCTGTGTGTCTGTCCGTATGTCACGGCCACTTTTCTCCGAATCTATAAGAACTATACTATTGAAACTTGGTAAATAGATGTATATTGTTAACCGCATAATGATTTTTACATGAAAATTGGAAAAAATAAAAAATTGGGGGGTCTCCATACTTCAAACTGAAACTCATAATTTTTTTTTCAGCAATCCTATACGTGTGGATAGGTCTTTAAAAATGATGTTGACGTTTTTAGCATAATTTTTTTCTAAACACAATACTTTGCGCAAGAGACGCTCCCAAAGTGTTAAATTGTGTGTCCCCCCCACCCTCTAACTTCTATAATAAATGAATTAGGAAAACTAAAAAAAAATATGATGTACATAATCATGAAAACTAACAACGAAAATTGGTTTGAACTAGATATAGTGAGTAGTTTTTTTAAATACGTTATAAACCGTAAACTGCAATTTACCTTCCATATATCTTACTTGCTGCTACGGAACCCTTAATGGGCGAGTCCAACTCGCACTTGGCCAATTTTTTATAAGCATAGCGTAGCGATGATCCATTACCTTCATACGGGCCTCAATAGCCATCCCAGAATTATCTTGGGTCGTCTTGGTTGATGATTTTTTGAAGATAGCGATCGAAATATTGGCTTCATCATTCCTCTCATTCTCAATGGTTCGTATATAACATCTTAGTGGGCAGCAAGCTAATGACACTTGGGCTTAGACGCAATAAATATACAATTTGCACCTATTTTGTGAAATATCAAAAAACGTACTTCTACTCCCTGTATGCTCCTCACAATCGCCCTTGAAACAAAGAGCACGCCATTAAATTATGTAAATGTTTCTACTTAATATTAAAACTTATTTCCGTTCAATATAGTCATTCATCCCCGCTCTACTGAACAGCGGAACCGCGCAGTCACAGCCCATCGACTCAGGCGCATAAACGAGATGATTTCTCGACGATATTGTTTTAAATTCACTCACGTAGTGCCGATAAGCACCTTTTACTATATCACTTACGTATTTCATGCACGCGCGTTTTGTAAAACAGCCACGTTGTATGCTGACATGCATTTTTACCTGTAACAACAAAATTAATAATTTTATTTAATGAGGAACAAATGCTGGTATGTGAAGCATTATTATAATATTTTAAATACCTACTAACTTTTAAGAAATAGAGAAAATCGTTTGCAGACAGAATACGACTGGTATGACTTCATACCAAAATGTTGTTACTAATAAATAAATGAAGCATGAAGAAGCATCTGGCAGGCCAGTATGGCGGTGCCAACGGAGGTGATGCCTTGACATCGCTTCCGTTGTAATTGCAACTTGGGCTCTTCTCTTGCTTACCATCAGGCTCAGGACAGCTAATATACAGTGCCTCTATAAAATAATGATTAATTGATTGATCGTTAAATTTTTTTTTCAACAGACATATGCAATAAAATGACACTTTCATGTCGAAAACAACTACCTACCATTTTACACAAAAAGCTTGAGTAAGACTAATTATCCAAAATTAATGAAGAAAAATACTACAGCTTATATAACTATAGGTAAAATATCTAAATATCTAGTCTTGATCTTGCCATAAAAACCATAAGTTAGGCTAAATAGAAATAGATCTGGAGAAACAACAATTTGAAACAATGACTAGGTACCGACACAGACAAGTACGTTGAAGATCTTAATGGTATTCCAAAGCTCGAAGGAAATGCCACCATAGTCGTAAAGCATGTTAAGCCCGATGACACACCGTTGACTCCGCCACATTTTATATTCATGCACCTTGACAGAACAGAAATCATAGACGTACATACAATTTAAACACCATTCTATTGTCTCCTGCAGTTACGCCAGCCGACCGATGTGGGCAGTAAATCGGTGATATGAATGGGAGTTATTGTTGGAGCTACCTGGACGGTAGCTGACAGCATCAATTGCTTTGCAGACGTCAAGTACGCGAATACTGCGTGTGTTAAGGGCAGAGCAATTTTAAGAAAGGAAAACAATTTTGATTTAACCTTAGCTCTATGATACCATAGATGTACATGTTAACCGAACACATAATAAGAAGATATACAAAATAAAAATATAATTTGTATCACAAACTCCGATTACGGTACCTCTCAAATTGTTTTGAGATAATGAGCATGAATTATATAGAAATGTATTATACATAGTTATATTTAATGACGAAGATGGTAACAAATATTTTGTGTGCCGTAACAGGCAAAACATAGAGATAAAATTATTAAAGAAGATCCTCGGACTTTCGTATATTTTTGGTGCAAATATGAAAAAAAAAATCTGTATTCTGTTAGGACCTCCCCCTGATGTTCAAATGTCAAAATTTTTCAGACCAAAAAAAATGTGTTTGTGAGTTGATTCAATGAAAATGTATGAAGATGTTAATTTTTGAACTAAAAAAAAACCAAGGATAATGACCCTACAGCTTTGGTGTCATAGTAATAAAAACTCAGGGGGACAAGTTCTATAGAATACAGCAAAAACATTTCTGGAAGGCACTTGCACCGAAAACGAGGATGTTTTTTAAGATCTTTTTGTACTTATGTTTGACATATAATTAATTATCAATATATTTTTATCACCTGAGGAAAAATAAACAAATTTACTATATATTGAAAATAGAAACCCCCTGATTATGACTAAGTAGCACAAAGTAAATGTAGGTGTGTATGATGCTGCATCAAAATATGAAATAAATTTCGAAATCGATACCCACTCTTCAGCTCAATAACCCAGATACATAGGTGATCGACTTAAGAAACAAGACCCGCGCACTTATGCGTATGGATAAATTGTTCTAATTGCCATGCAAATGTATGCACGTGTTGCGCTGTGGGTGAGACAAGTCGCCGAAACGAAATATTAAAACGACGTATTGACCCAGCACGACGTGAAGCCAAACGGTGTAATTATTTAGTACTGTTATAAATTGGGCCGTGAAATCGAATAGAATTTAACTGGAGCAAATGTGCTTGACATACCTAACGTTATAGAAATCAGTTTTGAATAATCAATAAAGTGCTTGATAATTTTAAATGCAAGCATAATATTAGTATATCTTAAATTCTACGATCAATTCACTCGGAGCCATATTAATTCTATTTAACAGCCCAATAGCTGCTATCTTAAAAGCAAATCTACATTAGGTAACTTCTATTCTCATATATGTTCAAAGGTTTTATTGAATTTACGTTACTGTTAAACTAAATGGAAGATGCAACACGCAACTGATGCTTCTGGTTTTGCAATCCTAAATATGTTGTAAAGAACAGAAGCTTCTTTACCTTACTGTCAAGAGAAGGAAGATTGAACGATTCTCATTCATCAAAGAAATTAATGATGTATCAGAACAAATCCTTAATTGAATTCAATTAAGAAATGTTAATAGAGAAATCAAGCGAAAGCTAAGTCCCAGAAGGCTAAAAATGTGCGCCGGAGTCGTGTACAATCGGCCACGAGGAAAGCGGCCGATGTCCCACATGCATTGTTTTATTAATATTCTATTGACAGCTTAATTACTTCGAGAATGGCCAGGAGCCATTAACTGGTGGGGGACACGTAGCAATTACATTTGACCGTAAATAATATTATGTGTCATATTTGAAACATATCGGAACGTGTGTCACGAATCCTATTAGGTACAATTAGTACCTAGTCTTATATTATTATGTTCATTTGGTTTATTTCATCATCATCATCATCATTTCAGCCAATAGACGTCCACTGCTGGACATAGGCCTCCCCCAATGTTCTCCACACAGATCGGTCCTGTGCCGCCCGCATCCAATGGATTCCCGCGATCTTCACCAGATCGTCGGTCCACCTTGTGGTGGGCCTGCCACGGCCCACCACAAGGTTGGTTTATTTATATATTGTCAATTCAAATTTTCAAACAGGCGTTTTATTTCAAGTTGTTTCTTTCTTACATAAATATTTTTTTCTAACTATAATAAATTAATAGCATTTTTGCATCAAAATATTTCACGAATTTGTGTAGAAACCGAAAAATTGCGCAATTGATATTAAAATGTAAATACGTAATTTACATAATTGTACAAATTTCGGAGTTTGTGGTAACTCAGCGTACTGGTTTCTATACAACAGCAATAAAGTAATAAAATGAAATCATTTCCACTACAACTAGTAACGCAAAAACCATATAATGGCTGCTTCATCACTCGGTCAGAGCAATTTGTTGTGGCAATAAACCTTTTACTTTCACATCGCTAAACAGCTATCTGAGAAGTAGATTCACTGATACGAGATCTGTAGATATCGAGTACTCGTTATAAAAACGGGTGTAACTAATTTCTCACTCAAGTGAACGAAGCGATGGGAACCCTTCCTCATTAGAAGCTCATCAAAATCAATAGCAAAACAAAGCAATGGACAACATTTCAAATTTTTAACATGTCCATATTGTTTTTTTATATGAAAGTAGACATAAAATGAACAGACCCATATTTTTTCTTTTTTCAAAATTTGTCCATTTTCATGCATAAAATAATTATTGAAATTCTTTTTATTCTAAATAGAAGTAAGCGCCAAATGACGTCATCGGACGGCTGAATACAGCGATATTCCTTTGCTTATCATTGTTTTAATAAAAAAAAGGTACTACTGTCAAAGGTAAATAATACTAGTGTCAACATTGTCAACGTCGTTCATACATTCAACGTTGACAAGTTGTCTTTTTTTTTTGACAGTTGCATGTCATGAGTTTGGCATTACGTAAATTTAAAACTATAATGTGCTAAGCAAAGAAATATTTTACATTCTGCCGTCCGATGACGTCATCTTACGTTTTTTTGTTTTTAATTTTTTTCTCAGTAAATAACCAACATAAAAAATTAATAAATATATATTTGCGCAGCGGAAAAGTAAATAAAGAAATGGTATTTTTTGTTTCAGAGCTTAGCAATTTTGAAATGTTGTCCATTGAGCTCAGAGCACTCTAATGACAAAAAATTGAGCGTCGGAGAGGTACTGAGTTTTTCAACCGATCCGCCGATAGTCGGTCAAGGCTCGTTTCCGAGGTCTGGTGGAATCCACCATTGTTAGAGATGCAGTCGTGATCGCCGGAGCATGCAGGGGAATTCTGAATAGGGCTATATTCAGTCGCGATGAGAAATGAGCTGTTATGAATGATGGGAGACGTCACCTCGCATGAAGGCTATGCACGATGCGCCATCCTATTGTTACATGTACCTGTTGGTAATGTTGCGATTGAATAAATTCATCGTATAAAGACACCTAGTCGTACACTAGAGATACATTATGATTTATAATTTCTTTAATGAAGATTAATTCGTTATGTTTTTGATGAATCAATCTTCGAATAGGTGTCTAGTAGTACTTTCTCGTTTCATATTATTTTGATATTCCATCAGAATAAGGTGGCTGGCTACGTCCAGTATATTACTTTTATTTACTGCGCGACGTTCGTGACTGCAAATCTCAATTTATGGCACGATGTCATTCGGAAAGTTTCCTACTTTGTGAATCACGACTTTTGATTCACATCAAATCTCCAACGTTCATGAACGTAAATAAAACACAGACGGAATCAATATTTTAACCTTGCATTTTGTGATGGTATATCAAAATGTTCCTTTATTTTTACCAAAATCAAACGTTGAACTACAAAGTAATCAACGATTGCTGCAATGAATGAAGAAAGAATAAGGAGTGTCCAAAACTTCCTCCCTGAGTAATCCTGGCGTTATCAGTCAACGGCATCGAGCAGGCACACACCCACGGCGCCCGCGCCGTGATTGCATCGCGACGACGCCATACAACACCATGCTAATTCGGCTTAACTCCCATCTTAATGGTACGTTGACTAGCTCCCAAGTTAGGAGTTATCTGTTGCGTGACTGAGATCTAAACATTATCACCCATGTAGGCTTATTTTGCTAGGAGATCTTTTGAATGGCCTTAGTCTAACGGGATGTAGTAATGGTAATCGTTTACTACGATGTCGTTTCAAATGATTCTATTCAAAACTGAAATAGCATATATAACATTAAAACAGTAGAATAAGTTCTGAAAGTTTAAATTTATTTACGCACTTAATTCTTAACGACATTATAATATTACAAGTACAACTTGTGATGAAAGGCAAATGATGAAGCAAACAAATACTTAAAGTTTATTACCAAAGATAGGGATTTATGTGCTGTTTATGTGTTCTTCGAAGCTATTTTTATTTGAAGAAACATTCTTATGAATGCTACGCTACTAAAAATACTGTTAAAATTAACAATAAAATATTTAAAATGAAAGTTTACATTAGTATCACGTAAACAATTTTCACACGTGCTTCGTTTGATAATGTCAAAACGTCTCGGCTGGTTCCACCCACGTGTTTTATTGGCCGCCATAATAAACCTGCGGAGCTGCCTGCCGGCACAGAAACCGACTTGCTGTATTTATTATAGACACCAAACAAATTCCCAGTTTCCATACAAGGCGGCAGCCAAATACGAGTACAGATACCTATTATACCTCATCCTGGACGCATGAATAGAATTTGATGAGTTGATATATAAATCTGACGTTTTTATTAGACCGTTGATGCAGACACAAAAACAAGGCGAATCTTAATTAAATGTGAGTCATTGGTGATCTGCCTATGCTAATGCCCTGACACAAAAGGACGTTGGTATGTGTTATAATGACAATCGTGATCTATGCTAGATTCCTACTATCCCACTTAAGCTTTGAATGCGAAAGTTCAAATGTTTAAATCTTATGTTTAAAACCCATAATTTATTGAATGTGAAACACGATATATTCAACAGTTATTGGCTGAAGACCTTTAGCCCTGATATTAAAGATATTTTCTAAATTGTTATTGTAATGTGGAAATTTGCTTATATGCAGCTAAGCGTGAACTTCGTCCATTATATGAATCTAATAGAATTGAAAAATTCTTGATAGATATACATATAAAATATTTTAGATATACGAGACGATAATAAAATTGACACTATTTATTTATTAGAATAAAATATTGTTAACATTGCTAACAACATTTGATGGCAGGCTAGCTATCATCATCATCATTTCAGAAAAGACGTCCGCTGCTGGACATAGGCCTCCCCCAATGTTCTCCACACAGATCGGTCCTGTGCCGCCCGCATCCAATGGATTCCCGCGAACATCACCAGATCGTCGGTCCACATTGTGGGGGGCTCGCCACAGCTGCGACTTCCTGTACGGGGCCTCCACTCGAGAACCTTTCCGCCCCAACGGCCGTCTGTTTGCCCTGCCCATTACCACTAAGGCATGCAATCCTTTGGGCTATGTCTGTGACCTTAGTTTTCCTGCGGATCTCATAATTTCTGATACGATCACGCAATGAGACTCCGAGCATAGCCCCCTCCATTGCTCTCTAGGTGACTTTAAGCCTCCTTAATCAGCACATTTTAAGCGGACACGTTTTTGGTTCCGTATGTCATCATTGACTGGTGAGCTAGACATAAAATTTTTTGCGAAAAAAAACCGCCTTCAAGAACCACGAACTAAAATGTGTAAAAAAATTTTTTTAACACTTTATACACTTCAAATGACATTTTATAACAGTACACTCGAGAAAAGGTTTTACCGAAATCAGCGCCCAATATTATCTTGTAATTCAATACAACAAAAAACTTTTTAGTGTATCATTTTTTGGAAATTTACCAGGATCACATCATCAGATCCCGATATCCTTATCATGGTACCATTCTGGGACTATTTCTTTCCAACTAAAAAAGAATCATCTAAACCGGTTCATAAATGGCAAAGTAATCGGCCAGCAAATAAAAAAAATACATGTTGAATTGAGAAGCTTCTCCTTTTTTTTGAAGTCGGTTAAAAATCGGTCGTTACCGCATAAACATTACCACAGAACAACGTGACGCGTATCCCAGACGCACAAAAAATCGAATAATTGTTCCACGACCTATTTAAAAACAGATGAGACGTATAACATAAATCTTGATATCGCAAATGTAAATCAGATCCACGTGGGTTTTATGTAAGGTGAGACTATACCTGAACAGTCGCTAATGTCAGCGCTAGACGGATACAGGTCAAGACCGCCTTTGTGATCGTCATATTCGGTTTGTTTACCCTTAGTAACATCGTGTAATATCTGTGGTAACGCCTAAGATCTGTTTGTTTTCTTAACATTTATTGTTTTTTTTTTATTTGACATCGCGAATGTAAATCAGACAGAAAGGCTTCTGTTCTGCTTTACAATTGTTAATACGCCCGTCGCAACGGCATCGCCAAGCGGTTACTTGTCAAAAAAGTCTTTGTGTTCATAATATGCTGTTTGTTTATTCTTAGTAACACCTAAGATGTCTTCGTTTTCTGTACATTTATTATGTTTTTTTTTACTGACATTGCGAATTTAATTCAGTTCCACGTGGGTCGAGACACAATGCTCGCGCGCAGCCGCTGATACCGACATTAGTCAGATACGGGTCAAGACCGCTTATGTGTTCATCATCTTCGGTTTGTTTATCTTAAGTTTAGTAGGTATGATTAAAAATTTCTGAATAGCTGTTTACTTGCACATATTTTACTCGACGTTCGTGCAACGAAGAATACATTATTTCAATTATGATTGATTGTGTTCCTAATTTCGGTTTGGTTTTCCATATAAGATACCCATTTAATAATTCGGCGCGTTGGTACTAAAATTAATGTATTTTTACAAGATTTTATTTATTTTATTTAATTCAATAGATTTTTTAGACGGATAACCCGATCAACAATTTTCCACCACTCACTCGATGTTTTCAATAATGTGGGATTTGTCAAACTTATTTCTGGAAATTAAATTATGGTGAGTATAATTATACACAACATAATTTAAATTGTGGTCAGTCAAGCATCACGGACATAGTAATAACGAGCGCCAAACCCAAAACCTACGACAAAACACATTAAAAAATAGAAAATATATCACTAGCGTGACAGTGGACTGTGGCGAACCGTTCGTCCTTGACACCAATAACATAATGTACCAAAGTAATGATTAAAGTAATATAATTAACCAAGTCGGTACCTACCTACAAGTATTTATAGTAAGCGCCAGGGTCAAAGTTGTACTTACAGATTGTTTTTGGGTATTAAGCAAGTCATTTAATGTAAACAATAAACATGACTGTAAACTTTTTTTATATTATAGACAGACGAGCAGGCGGATCGCCTGATGATAAGCAATTGCCGCCGCCCATAGACACCCGCGACACCAGTGGACATTTTAACCCCCCTTTTCCTCCGGATCGAACCTCCGGTGCCCTCACTCACGCAGCGAAACACAGCACAGTGCTGCTACACTTCATAATAGAAAAACTTTTGATAATAAAATAATAATATCAATTTTATCGATTGAATTTACTTACCATCTTAACAAAAATATGTCTATTGCACCATAATTACCTATTACCGGAAACATAATTAACAATGAACAAGATATATACCTTAAGTGTATTGTATAAATCTTCCGCCTCTAATGAGTGCCAGAGGAGAAATATAAAGAGAAGAAGTAGGGAACCAACAAGTAATAAAAAGCAAGTGTCATGCGCACACGCACTCTACAATTGGCTTAGGTATTAGATAGTGATGTGACTCTAATCGACTTCACTCACTCAAGTGATTCAATTAACAATGGGAAAATTTTATTCGGATGAAATAAATACAGACGTATTTTGGTTTTTTATTTATAGAAGCGACACAGAGGCGATAGTTTTATGAATATTTTAAAAGACAAAACAGCGTCGCAGTGGCAATTAACTTGTTAGGAATATGTTAAACTTGTAGCCTGACCATGTGACTCGAGATTTCATGCGAACCACAATTACAGTGGTGATCGGGTAGATTGACTTGAGTTATCGAGTGACAAGTCGCATCTCTACAACGAGCGGAACAAAATACTTATAGAAACGGCAACAATTACTGTGTCAAACTGCCAGTGAACAGTTATCATTATACCAGCCTTAATGGAGCGTTAGTTGTTCTCTTTTTTAAGAACTTCTCGTAGTAGACAGATAGATCTGCCTATCATTAGGAGCTATTATTAATTAGATTTAGTACTTAGTACGGGAAGATTTAGCCAACATAAATGATACAGACACCTCCGTAGAAAAAATATTCTAATGCGAAATCGGAGGCCACTTCGTTAAGGTACCAGAAAAAAACCAGTAAAATGGGATATTTTCAAACTATTTTTTTAAAAATATTTTTTTAAATGATAAACGTGAGGTAAAGTGTTTTTAATATTTTGAGGTATTTTGTCGACTAATATAAAAATTTAATATTAATCTACAAAAACATTTCATTATTGTGAGAACTACCTGCACACCTACATACAAATCTTAAGTGTAATCAAGTTTTAAAACAAAAATGTGATATTAAAATCTAAATTACCTTAAGTTATTTGGTCAGCGGCGTCGCAATGCATTTTTACGAAACATTCCTCACCTGCAACAAAAAAATAATAATTTTAGCAATTTTCTTAAGAGAAAAACACCTGGTCTGGATAATTTAAAAGACACGTAAATAGCTACTTTAAACCAAATTTCCTTACTTTTAACATGTGGTTTGAAATATTTAGCCCTACCTTAAAATTACTCATAGTTAACAAAAAAAATGCATTTAAAAGTATACTCGTACAATGACTTAAAATACCTATCATTGTCACATAACTTCTTAAATTGTAACTCATTTCAAAATGTCTGTGAGTCCACTCCCACTTAGATCATACTCGTCCAAACTTTCGTTTCAAAAGTTTTTTATTAATTTCCATAAAATTCTCGGCAGAATACTACATTCCGAACCAGTGGTAAACATTCATAGGTATTCTGTATGGACCTACATTGAATTAACTATTTTCATTTTTAAAATCCAACCGTCTAACATCAATTTCAGGTTTAAATAGCCTTACCAGGATTTTTGCTCTTCTGGTACCAAACCGCCATCTTGAATTTTTGACCAAGTTGTCAAAATGGCGTGTAGCAATTTGACAGTCACGCGGCAATTACACCGGACTCCGAGGTTCGCCTGCCTGGCCTGATTGTGCCACATACCCTCGTGCGCAATCCGCCTGGCTAATTAGATTTTTCTTTTTTCGGCGCATCGCGCATACTTTACAAACCGCATGCGAGGATGCATAAATGAAAACTTGTTTCCGTTAATAGTCTGTAATTGCATTGTGTGTTTTCAACGTTTTCCGCGTTTTGCAACTTAGTGCACAGAATATTCATAGATGAATGATTGTCATGTGGAATGCATGTCTAGAGATTGATTTGTACTGAGAATACTACTAAACAATGATATGACAATAAAGTCATAAAGTAGGAGAATCTCCACATTTGGAGTGCGACGTTTTTTATAACAACCTTATATCAGGCTGAGGAGAGCGAACATACTGGAGAGAGTTACCCAAAATGTGCACAACTATAATGGATAAGTTATATTTTGTTGAAAGTTGGCTCCGCTTGGCAAACATTTCAATTAAAATTCTTACGCAAAAACGTATGTAAATATGTCATTAAACCATCGGCAAGCTTTCGAATTGGCAACAATATAACAGTTGAATTGAGAATAATAATGTAATACAAATCAAAATCATACGCAATAACTTTTATTCGTAGTGTTGCATCACTTAGTAACATTGCAAATGTGAACAATATAATCAATTGAAGTAAGTAAGAAGACAATATAACTTACTCAACTTTTGGTACAAATATTTAATGCTATTAACAAAGTCAAATATTTTAATAAGATTATGTATTGCACCTTAGATGAAATCCACTATTTTTTTATTGTATTCATTGTTAAGATTTGCATGCTAGGTTATCGTCGTCATCGTCAGCCCATTTAAGTCTGGGGCACGGGCCTCCCTCAATCACATGAGGGGTAATTGCCATACTCACCACGTTTGGCAGACGGGTTGGCGAGGATGCTAGGTAATTAGCAATATTATAATTTATTTATTTATTTATTTGGACAACCAACAAGAACATACACCTTAAAAACTACGGGATACAAATTGTCACGTACATGAGTTGGTGCTGCCTTAATTATAGGTTGCCACGGAAAGCGTGAACAAAAGTAGTTGGGGGCATAAGGCTTCCCTTAGCATGTAAAGAAAAAATATAAAGTTAAATAATAATTACACCCAGGCACTGATCAAACACAAGTGTTCAGCACACGAATGTTTGTCCATAGTGGGAATCGAACGCGCGACCATTGGCGCATTAGGCAGTGTCACTACCAAAAGCGCCATTGGGCCATTCGACAAGTGAATCATCGAGATTTTATTTTATCTTATTATTTCTTATTATTAGACAATAGTAGGCGTAATTTATATTTAAATGTAGGTAAACTAAGATTAAATACATCAATGTCTTCATCAAAATAATTAGTCTCTCTCTCCCTGTCATCTGTAGTTTCCGGGTGCGTCCACTGTCGCTTTGGAGCCCAGGTTAAGCTTAAACCAAGATTCAGGATCTGGGGGCCTGGTACAATGAAGTGACTGCCGTCGGATCGTCGCAACCCCTTCACATGGGGACCAGAATATCCAAAACGCGCAGGTTTCCTCGCGATGTTTTTCCTCACCGCCGAGTAATACGAAATACGCAATACGCACATAGGTTTGCAATTGCATCGCTGCAAAATCAAAACAATTACAGCAGAACAAACTTACTTTAACAAGTTAGAAACCAATCTGCCATTTCAAGAATAACAGCAGTGGGCGAAAGTGGTCACTATCGCTATCACTTTGATAAGGGCCGGCGGGTTCCTACAAGGCGTGGATCAGAACACGCTGTATACAAGCGGTAGCTTTACAACGATCGATTAATTGATAGCTTTGCAAAGGTTAGCTTTCCATCGGACACTTTATAATATTGGTAAAGGAATGGCGCCAGTTGTATTAGCATTTCTTTATGTAATAATAATAAAGAAATGCTATATAGGGTCAGAAACGGACGACGCGGCCGATTACGAACAGATGATTTTTTTTTATTAATATGGCTCTACCCGAAAATAATTTGCCAATGTAACTTATTGAGAATAAGGTAGTCAACAGTCGAAGTCAGTCAAAATCACGGTCACTTAACAAAACGCCGGTAAGCAAAAATCCGAAGGTCGATAAAACGTTAAAACTTACGTTGTATCGACCTTGGGATATCACTCTAAAATTAATCGCGGGTTTTAAGTCTCTATTAGGTCCAATCAAATTGTCACGAGACAACTCACTCGACACACAATAGCAGTGTTAACGATACAATCCAACTATTCTTATAATTAGGATCACTTTGCGGCACTTCACTGCACAAATAAACACCAATTAGTACACTAAAAACCACTAGACACTAATTTAAAACCTTTGAATTGCATCAACTCACGCGGCTTGTTTCAGCCCTACCCGCCGAATCCCAGATGATCATATTTCGGTTGCATGTAGAATAAATACTGATGATGATTATTATAGGATCTGCATTAAGAGGCATTTAATGTAAATTGTCAATAGATATTCTTTACTAACAAAATATATAGTTGATATTTTTAAAGCAATCTTTTGCAATTTATTCTTAAGTAAATAACACACTAAAATTTTATCTCGTGTTCAGACGGGACTCGAACCCTCACCTTCTACAATCCGAGTGAATGTTCTACCAATTAGACCACTGAACACGTGTCTAAGCCGACAAAATTTGTAAGTGCTTGATTTGACATGCGCTGTCGATAGTCTCATCAATATTTTAGGTATATTTACAATATCCAGTGAAAATATTATTACAAATATTTGACCACCAGTTAAGAAGAGACCGCTAAATCAATAGTTGATATTTTTATAGCAATCTTTTACAGCTCATATCGAATCAAGCACTTACAAATTTCGTCGGCTTAGAAACGCGTTCAGTGGTCTAATTGGCAGAACATTCACTCGGATTGTGGAAGGTGTGGGTTCGAGTCCCGCCTGAACACGAGATGAAACGTTTAAGTGTGTTATTTACTTAACAAAATATATGATACAGAATGCATAATAATAGATAACTGCTAGTTACAATAACAAAATATTGTGTCAATGGTTTTCAGGAATTCGGAATTCAGGATAGCTAGATGTAAGACCAGTAAACATCTTCTCTTATTACCTCCTCCATTTAAAATGAGTTTTACACAAGATACATTGAAGTTTGTTTGATGGGTTATAAATATTTAGCAAGATCATATCACAGTTTCCCATAGTTAGTCAGTCATAAATCGTTTCTGCCTTTAACTAGACGAGTTTTTACATGTTAACTCGTTACAATCAACAATATTGGCAGTTATGAAAATGAACAAGTTACATTGCATAGATAAATCTTATTACTATCTTACCTTATAAGTTTTAATGTAGCCCATAACTCAACGCGGCTTAAGCGTTAACGAGTGGACATACAAGTTTAGTAATTTCCTGCACATGACAACGCCCTCGCCAAGTAGAGGCAGGCGTAAAAAGCCTATTTTTAAATAAGCTCCTAAGCTTTTCAACGTCAGAGCATATAGTCCACATTTGTGTCCAAAGTTGCTTGGGAACCTTTAACCGCCGGACCGGACCTACGCTTTGACTGTGACTTGGGATTCTGTAAGTGATATTACCGATGAAACTACAGAAGCGCATTTGTATGGAAAAAGATAATTGCACTCTTTTTAAATTAATAAACATATATTTTTCTTATTTTAGATCCTTCAAAATACTTGTGTGTGTATGTCCAAATATCTGTCCACGTTCAAGTTACTGTTAACGTAGTTTTGACATTGTTACATACACCAATGCAGTTTATGTAAACAAACAGCCATTCAAATACGACGACCCGTTTGGAACAGTGGTAGTGAACGCTGCCTCTGGTGCAAGGGTTGCGGGTTCGATCCCCGCACAGTACAAACATTTGTGTGCATGAACATATCTGTTTGTATTGGTCTGGGCGGTATCTATGTATTATAAGTATGGTGCTTGAGCTACGGTTCTCGGAGTCAGATCAATGTATGTGTTGTTGTGAAATATTTATTTATTTATTTAAATAAGTTAGACAAGTTCTAAATCGGGTGTATAAATATTGAAACACGTTTCGATACATAATAGAATAGATGATAGAACAGAAGTCGTAAACAAAGGAGAAAACATTTACTTTAAGAGTTAACTCAAAGATATTTAAATATCTCAGCAAAAGAGCCTTCTCCACTTGCTCTGCGTCTCATTATAACCCTACAGTCATCCTAGACCTCCCTCATCGTCTCCTTCCATCAGACGTGATTGTTGTCAAGCGTAGCCTAGAGTCCAACAAAAAAAAACCCACATGAGGTTGACTGTTGACTAAACGGACCGAACTGACAGAAAAAAAACTTTTAATATGGATTTTCAAGCACAACACTAGTTATCGGTACCTGTTGGTAAGATTACCATACGAGAGAGGAAGCATTCCGCATATTGCCTTACATTAAGGTAAGGAGATTAACCTGATAAAAATGTTCCCAGCATTAGTGATGATGAATTTACTTTTTGTAGACGCCGAAAGTGAAGTAAGGTAATGACTAATATCATTAAACTAACACCCTGTATTCACTATTAGGATGGCAATTGTCAGTTTCTAAATAATGAGTTATGCTGTAGTCTTTTACAACATGTTTTTCTGTTTTACATGATACATCGGTAAACAGTTACTTACATTCCTAAAAACATATTGTTTAAAAATTTTTCGTATTATTATTGTACGCGGTTTTATTATTTTTGTGCGTAATAAATGTACGAGGTATAATATTTTTTGTCGGTCACCTAACTGATGAAATAGTTCGGAATCAAAAACCATTCAAGATATTTGTTCCAGCAAACTGCATTAATTACACGTTTAGCGGCATCTATGAATATAATAATTAATGTACATAGATAAATATACGAGTATAAGTATGTACAATCGATAGCAACTACTTAAACACTTGTCACGCATATTCGTATCGTTGTGTGATTGTCCTCAAAACAACAGTTTACAAGTATGTATGTAAATGAGATTTCGTTCCCATCAATGACTTATGCATAGTGTTTGTTTAGTTAAACACTAAAGCTTTCTTAAACTATGTCGATGGTCATTAAATCTTTGAAACAGGTATCAAGTTTCCCTGAGATTCCGGTAGGCACTCGTAATGTAAGCCACACGAGATAGTAGCACAAAAAGGTTAGAAATGAAGAAAGTGACAGGGTGAGTGAAACCGCGGGCGCGGGCGGGTCGGACCACTACGACTTGATAAACATTGAAACACCCGTGTTTGCTGGGCGTGTGAGCACCTATAGACACACTGTATAGAGGAGATCAGTAAAGAAATACACACGCGTTACGCTAAGCGAGAAGTTAAGCGCTATGTACCTTTGAAAAAACTGAATATACTGACTAGTTGCTGATACCATATCACTATATTATAGTGAGGTCTCAACCATAGAGCGGTAATTTAAGAAACTAAACTCGTTATACCTTCAGCGATTGCACTTAAGAAGACTTCTAAGTTTGATTTTTATTCCACTCAATCTTTGCGTTAACCATTTACAATTCATCATCAGGATTTCGATGTTTACTATTGAACATAGGCCTCTCCAAATGTTAACTCTAATCGATCCTTGACTACTTGCATCCAGCTCTTGCCAGTCAAATTGCGCAAATCATTTAGGAGATTTACGGAGAAGGCGTTCCCCCAACGAACAGTTGTCTTTTCTACGGCTGACATGATTTTGCTACTTCAGCTTGTTAATCCGTTGAACAACAAAGCTAGGGAATACGCCGCACTTCGTATGAAGATTCCACACTGTTATTTGCTCAACAATGTCCGTACTCATATGCCCACCACTCATTTCGACCCAGTTAGTGAGTCATGGTTCATTTATTAGGCGAAACTAGACAGTCGGTCGCAGGCACTCCCAGCCATTATCGACTGTCATAAATTATTCAAAACTACCTAAAAATAATGTGCCGACTTGTTATGAATGTTTAAATAATATTTGAACATAATTACTAACTAACAAATCGAGTCCATCCACTTACTATTTCATTACATAAATGACGTCAATTTTTAAACTTACACAACTAATTACATTGCCCTAGAGTCAAAATTGAATAACTAAAATAGACGTTCAACATTTATCACAATATTACAAAACAGACGTAGGCACTAATCATAGGGTTACCATTACCACGTTGAACCGCCCAGCGTTGATAATTTTTATGGGTTTTTCTTAGAAGTGTGTTTAATTTTCTAAAAGTCAAGAGCGAGCCAAGGGGCCTCCCACGCATTAAATTATTATTAAAATATTTAATAAGTTACCACAAAAGCTTGTTGATTTACCAATGCCCAAATTTAAAACACATGTTAAAAATTATTTAATGGCAAAAGCCTATTATTATACAGTTAATGATTACTTAAATGACAAGAATTTGTGGAAATGATAAACTGTTCGCCTACACCCATGATACTGTACTTAAAAAAATTTGGTGATTAAAAAGAGTAACTGGCGAGTTTCTTGCCGGATCTTCTCGTCAGAATCAACTTTCCGATTCCGGTGGTAGAATCACATTATATTTATTCATTTGTTAGTACATTTTTTGTATCGACATATATGTTTGATAACATGTATAATATACATAGCTATAATTTATATTTTTCATGTTTGACGATTTGTAAGAGCATAAGCCTATGCAAATAAAGTACTTTTGAATTTTAAATTTTTTGGATTTTGAAATCGGTTTTTTAACAACATCAAAAATATCTTCGTATCACACGACAACTCACTGCTAAATGCGATGTCTATAGTCTGCACATGGTCCTCCCTGAGCACAAAGCGCATTCCATGAGATTTGACGACCCGTTTGGAACAGTGGTAGTGAACGCAGCCTCTGGTGCAACGGTTGCGGGTTCGATCCCCGCACAGTACAAACATTTGTGTGCATGAACATGTCTGTTTGTATTGGTCTGGGTATTTTCTATGTATTATATGTATGTATTTACAAAAGAAAATTATTATATGTATATATTTGTAATCCCACTGTTGATTCTGATATCCGTAACACAGGTGCATGAGCTACCTATCTCGGAGTGAGATCAATGTATGTGATGTTGTCAAATATTTATTTATTTATGAGATAGGAAATGACTGGGTGCAGCGCCGCCCTCGGAGAAATTACTGGACGTTTCAATGTATTTCCAATTACTCAGGTTACCCCTACAACGAGCCTCCCGGCTAAGCTGCCTGCAGACTACCTATCTATGTACTCGTGTCCAAGTCACAGGTTTTCCCGACGAGGTAAATTGGTCATACAAAGTTGGTAGGTAGGTATAACTAGAGTCTAATAATGAGATAGTATGAAACGTTTTAAATAAGATGATAATATTATGACTATATTATCATCTTATTTAAAACGTTTCGTTATATGACTATGGCCGTGTGGTGCCCGGCAGAGTAGAATAGGCCACCCTCACTCTTACCGAGGTGTCGTAAAAGGCGACTAAGGTAAAGCTGCTGGCATGATCATCAGCACCCAGAGAAGGAAAACTCTGCAATTTATATCAAAACCCTCGCCAACCCGTTTGCCAAGCGTGGTGAGTATGGCAATTACCCCTCATGTGATTGAGTGAGGCCCGTGCCCCAGCAGTGGGGACTTAAATGGGCTGACGATGATGATGATGATGATTATGACTATTTATAGGGCGCGTACCTATAGGTTGTTGCAGCGATGGCAGGCCCTAGACATGGTGGTGGTGAAGGTCGCGAGAATCCCTTAGACGTGATGCACACCGATATTTTTGGAGATCATTGGGGAATGCCTATGTCCAGCTGTAGACGTACCTTTATATTAGAATAGTTATTTACGAGATTTCTATCATGTACCTTATTTTTGAGTTTCCGATATTGAAAATAATGAGAAAATAGTTAGTGAACAGCAGTGGTATCGCAGGTGCGCGTAGTGAAATACTGCGAAGGAGGGTAGACCGTTTTGTCTGCCAGTAACATCTTACCCGCAAAAACTTTAGTTACTCCGTGACCATGGCGCTTGCAACAGTGCCGAAATATCGGAAACTCAAAAATAAGGTACATGGTAGAAATGTCGTAAATAACTATTCTAATGTTCGTGACCATGTTTAAAACAATATCATCATCATCATTAGCCCATTTAAGTCCCCACTGCTGGGGCACGGGCCTCCCTCAATCACATGAGGGGTAATTGCCATACTACCACGCTTGGCAGACAGGGTTGGCGAGGGTTTTGATATAAATGCAGAGTTTTCCTTCTCTGGGTGCTGATGATCATGCCAGCAGCTTTACCTTAGTCGCCTTTTACGACACCTCGGTAAGAGTGAGGGTGGCCTATTCTACTCTGCCGGGGACCACACGGCCAAAAAACAATATATTGTACCTTAATATTGGCTGAAATGATGATGATGACTGTTTTGGCCAATAGCAAAGATCGGAACTATAAGGGAGTTGCCACACTGGCGGATTGCGAGCGTTTTCAAAGTGGAGCGACGACGCAGCGACCACATCGAGGCTGCGCAGCGCAACGGATTCGCCGGCTTGTTTCTGCGTGGCCGCCACAAAAAACAACGGTGTTCAGACTTAACTTCACGGCGAATCTGTCGCGCATCCGTTGCACATCCGCGACGTGAACGCTGCGCAGCCGCGACGTGATCGCTACATCGTCGCAGAAATGAATAATAGGTGATGATGTCTTCATTCTTAGGTAGATAACAGTGAGCCACGCTTCGATATGAATGGTCCGGCTCGACCGGAGTAATACCACGTCCTCACAGAAAACCGGCTTGAAGCAGCATGCGCTGTGTTTCGCTGCGTGAGTGAGGGTACCGGAGGTCCAATCCAGGGGAAGGGATGTTAAAAGGAAACGCACTTGTGACACCACCGCTGTGCCAGGTGTCCATGGGCGGCGGTAATCGCTTACGGCTCGTCTGCCTCCTATGACATAAAAAAAAGATAAGTATTTATACCAAATGAGTAACAGTTGCAATACAAACGCCTTCAATCTTACAGCACCAGCCCTATGGCTAGCGTGACATAATATAGAGCAGAGATTACCATCAGGCGCGGCAGAGCGCAGCACAAAGGCGCGTAGGGCGCAGCATCCGCCCGGATGCGCGCGCGCAGCCTGCCCACATGGAAACCGATTGTACAAACTAGTTCATTTGCTTCATTCATGAATGCTAGTCGTAGTTACTTCGGCCACGAATTTTCATTTTGTGATTATGCTAGAATGCGCCCCCATTATACATTAACATAACAACATAGCAAATAGTGCAGGACCACTAAAAGATATATTCGAGGAGATTTTATTTTAGGAAAATGCTGTATACAAGCCTATGCAAAATTTTCATTTTTTTTATTTTATATTTTCCTTACTGGTTTTCAGCACTAGAATATGTTATTTTAGTTCCTTTATATATCACAAAGATCATATATAACGACATGACACCACTGATTTGGTTGCAACAAAAATTTAAACTTAAAATTATCTGACCAGGCACCTTAAAAAAAAAAGTATATAGCGAAATATACTAGTATATTTCATTCATTCACTTCATATCATACTAGGTGTTTCACGCGGTTTCACCCGCGTCCCGAGGGAACTGCTTCCCGTACCAGTATAAAATATAGCCTATGTTACTTCTGAATAATGCAGCTTTCTAATGGTGTAAAGATTATTGCAATCGGTCCAGTAGTTTTTGAGTTTATTCATTACAAACATACAAAAATACAAATATTTCCTCTTTATAATATTAGTGTAAATTATATGATTTTATTCATTTCATATAGATATGTATAAGAATTTCACACGAATAACAGAAGATATTGAAGCCAGTGCACCAACATAATAGAATAGACATCCTCTCTTTTTTGAAACCTGAAAATCATGATGACACCGACGTCTGAAAACGAATATGACTTGATTGAAATTAATGCTAAAGTGCGTCTAATCTAGCTTATAAAAATGAAACTAATGTTGCTTGCAACATGTATGATAAACTCCAGTAATTAGACACAAATAGTTCTACTTTCCAAGATTTCAGATTTGATCCAGCAGTCCACTTCGTGCTAACTCATACATTGCGTGTTGTATGGTTACCCGCGAAAGCAGGCCGAACGCATTCTGAACGCATTGTGCACTTTTTGGTCATGAATCGTGCATATTAAGTGGCAACGTCCCTAATGTTACGTAAACAAACCCGAGTCGTAATGCTAAAGTCACGTATTCATGAAGTTACTTGCAGTTTCTAAATTACTTTCTTAAGCAGGTACTTTTTGTTGTTGTTAAATGAAATTGACCTTTCTAAAGCTCTCAAAATACCTAGATTTGTACTTTTACTTATGTATGTTAATTGCAATAGTGTAAATACTATCTACGAGTATGTATCTATCTAACGGATTGGTTGGATGTTTATAAAGCTAAACTGAAAGTTAGATAAACATTGCTATCAATTGAATATTATCATAACAGACGTAACGAATAAGTACATCCTCTTTTTTGGTCTAAGTGCCGGACAGATTGTCCTCCTGAGTAGTTATTACTATGGCACCAAAGTTGTAGCGTCGTTATCTTTGAGTATTATTTTAGTTTAAAATTCAACATCTTCATACATTTTCAGAGAATTAACTAACATAAATATTTTTTTCGATATTCTAAATCTCTCCTATATCTTTACTCTAATTTGCTGTATTCTGTTAGGACTAGGAACAAGTCCTAAGTCTGTATTTACAAAAGAAAAGTATTAAATGTATATAATTTTGTAATCCCGCTATTGGTTCTGATATCCGTAACAACGGTGCTTGAGCTACCTATCTCGGAGTCAGCTCAATGTATGTGATGTTATAAAATATTTATTTATTTATCTCCTTTGAAACCAAAGCTTACTGTATGAATTTTTTTTTTACATTATGGCAGACAAACGAGCAGACGGCTCACCTGATGGTAAGTGAATTACCGCCACCCATGGACATCTGCGACACACGGGGCATCACAGATCTGGATGATTTAGGTGATACAGGAAGACACTATCGTTACCAAAGATACTGATACAGAAGATCCGCCAAGACTTTGTCACTAATACATCCAAGACCAACTTAATATATGTGACAGTTCTTGTCAACCACCAGTTCTAGTAGGTCCTGTATCTGCCAGGGTTCACAAACCTTATTAACCAAGTGAATATGCAGCTTTATCTACTTACGCACGATCGAACCGTCTAATAGTGGTCGTGCTAAACGTAACCGCGTACAGTGGTACTGCTCCGGCGGGTTATCAGACCGAGAAGCTGTTATTATGACCAAATTAACTGTTATTTATACATGAAAACTGGCAATTTATTAATCTAAGCCGCCTCAAAACGATCCATTTGTGCCGTTAAACTGTTGTAAAAACTAAGCTGTGATTGTTTGTCGGTAATGTCTATATACGTCTTGGGTAGGTTAAGCTTTCGTAAAGTGTCGTTGATCTCCTAAGAGAATGATTATAAGAATTAAATAATGAGTCAAAGAAAGAAGAAGCATATATGTTAGAACTCCCACATGATATAATTGAATTTTGGAATCTTACAATTAGTAGATGCGTCTTTGATGTAATAGTTCGGTAACGCCTACCGTTTACTTTACGTGACTAGTTTCGTAAAAATTAACTAGATGGCGCGGGTTGGGTTCTACTTCGCGATTATATAACTTTATTAGTCTGTTATACTTTATCTGGAATACTAGTGAACATACTGCAACAGTATGCTCCTTACCGTTCAGAATACATAACGATGTAATGTTTTGAACAGTTTAATTAATAGTTAGGAATTCTTTTGACCATTTGTGCTAAATCCTTTGAAAGACGCTTAGTTATTTTAAAAAATTTAAATATATCCTTATTTAGTTTAGGTTCATAAATAACACGTAAGTATAATCCACCACCGATCCGGGATGTCGATTATGCTGACTCGGAATGACATTTTTATAATAAATTATTCATATAGTTGCCATCGAAGAAAACACAATTGACATCAGCCACACGAGGAGTGGAGATGCGTTGCCGACCTTTTATGGTATAGGCTCGTTTCTTGAAGCTCGCAATGTCGTACCGGTAATGAGGAGGTGCGTGGCAAAAAATGACGTTTAAAGCGCACGGTGGTGGACCTCCACACATCCAGATGGTACGGGTGGAATCCTAGCTCACGGCGCACATATAGTACGTTGGTGAAAGTCAGCAGCGGGTATTAACTCAAACAACTCCTCGGAACACTCACCACGGTAAAGGCGGTAAAAGACTCATAGAGAGGTGACTTCTCTCCGCAGGGCTAGAGAAGTCTAAGCGATCAGTGAGATCTCGTCGTCGACTATTCGAGTTGCGCGACGTTGAACTTTGATTCAGAACATTTTAAAATTATTTAAATGTACCTAAATTCAGCGAGAGCTATACTTAGCTGCTAAGAATTTTCTTGGTAGTAATCAGCAGAAACAACAAAAATTAACCCAAAAGCAATAACAACATAACTGTCCCTCTATTTTCCCACAAACAGCGAGATTAACAGTAACCATAGAATGGCAGGTGAAGACGGCGCAGACGCATCACTGCATTGTTTCCATTGCTCTATTTACCCACTGAGACAACATACCGCTATGCAAGTTTTTTGCTAAACCAAGAAAAACAATACTGTGGATGTAAGTGTGCTAAGCATTTTGCATCGTTTGCATTTTATAAGAATCTAACTACACTATAATAAACTAGCTATTTAACTCTTTTGCCATCACAAGACCAAAGTAATTCGATTTTATGACTGTTAAAAATAATAGTTTAACACAAGGCTTTTACTTAGGAAAACAATAGGATAGGATAATAGGAATAAAAGTTACTTCAAGGACCTAAAATAAGTATATAAAACTGAAGTTTAAATGTGATAACGATACAGAAGACGAAGACAGAGAATTTGATATGGATCAAGTAGTAATACATTTTATAAGTATTCAAATTCAATGTTGAATGAAGTTAATTTTAATGATAATGACTAAAAAGACAAAATTCATAAAAATATATATTTTAAAATGAATACTAAATAACTTGCTGTAAATGATGTTCCTAAAATGATATTTGGGAAAAGGACCTCTTTTCTACTTGGATCAGTCATATCACCCGAATAGAATGTCATCTCACTCTGTTACCAACATTTCTCGACACAATGTCTAAACTAACTCGAGTCGAGCAGTAAGCGGTTACAAACGTAAACATCAATGATCAAGTCATTATGAAACGCCTTTAAAACAATTTAGCCATTATAGTCACAATCAGTCAGAGCAGTTAACAGTACACTTGTAATTCGATGCTTCACTGAAGAATATTATGTACAAGTGTGTTACTGTTTGCTCAGATGAAACTAAATAATATTATATGTCGTAAAAGGCGACTAAGGTAAAGCTGCTGGCATGATCATCAGCACCCAGAGAAGGAAAACTCTGTATTTATATCAAAACCCTCGCCAACCCGTCTGCCAAGCGTGGTGAGTATGGTAATTACCCCTCATGTGATTGAGGGCGGCCCGTGCCCTAGCAGTGGGGACTTAAATGGGTCGATAAAATTTTATCGGGTGATCATAATTTCGAATGATTGTTGAGTGAAAATTCAGTTCCACAAATTTCTTCATTCTCCGACAAGGCCCGTTACCTAATAAGGAAACTGCAATAGAACATTTTAGTAGAACATATGGTAAGGGCATTGCGCACGCGTCGAGTAACGGATTCACGCATTAACGTTAGTCACACACTCGGTCCGAGTCTCACCCCGCGCAGGCGCATCTGGCCTTAGAATCCGCCTTTGGTTCCGGTGGATTCTTTAGAAAGTACAGAAGCATTACCAACCTTTCTTGGAGTTTGACTATTGGGTAACCGAGTTAATAGAAACGTGTGTTAGGTAATGTACTTAACATCATTAAGACGACTTAACACACCGAGGAAACTTTGAAACCGTTTAATTGTTTCTGGAAAGAGGTTGGTACTTTGACAAATATTCTCCCAAACTCCTTGTTTCTTGTTTTAACAGGCGGTCTAAGAAAGAGTCAAGCGGTGCGGTAATGAGTTATGATTAACGACTCTAGAATTTTTCTGAAAGTTTTTATGCTTATTTTAAATTTTCAAACGGGCATCTTTCTCGCAACATTCGTCAATATTATGGATTGTGAAGAAACCAACTCCTAACGAACATATTGTATCGTTAATTTTAAAAATATTCAACACAAAAATGTCGAAATCAATATTCAGAAACAATCGTCGATTGAAAGATGCCAACTTAAAACAATAAAGCAGTTGCAAGACCAGCAAAACATAGCACTAATAAACTTAACATGTAAATAAATATCGCGGAACTATGCAATGAAACAAAAGAGCATGACCAATATCAAGTATAGAGCAAACTGGTAAAAAATTTAAGTAGTAATACTATATTAAATCGATTCGTCCCAAACGCTACACGGACATGATCTAGGAATATAAATACTAGCAGTGCGGAACAGATGGGCACCATTTTCTGAGTCATTAACCTCGGTTGACATTGAAACTACCAGTACGAACGGACAAGCCTATCTTAGGTAAGAAACTAGGGATGGCAGTTTTCTGTAGAGAATAAGGAGAATGCTGTGATGGCTGTAATCATGGTTAGAGCTTTGTAGTATATGAAAATTGTTTAATATTTAAGAATCAGTAGAAAAGTTCTCTAATACAACGTACTTCTGTTTTAAAGTTAAATAATCACATGATATAGTAAATCGGATTTTTTTAAATATTATGATTGTATCAGAACAATAAAAAAGATTCAATTGCCAAATTAGATCAAAACAAACGGAGTAAGCTAAATAAACTCGTTTAAAAATACATGTAAATGCATAGTTCGAAATCTTTAAATAAAAAAATAAACTATCCAAAGATCACAATTAGGATTCAAAAATAATGTTGCCACTGATATAATCTTTGCATTCAGCTAGCCATCCTTAGAGGACATCTGAATTAGAGGACGTAAAATAGCCGTAAATTGATCCGTACTCTGAACGTTAGCTTCTTTTAAGTAGCACAGATCATTAACAAAGTCGTTAATTGAAGCAATAACGTTAAAGCTATCTGATTGATGCCCATCTGCCACCAATAGCGGTTTGGCTTTAAGCTTTACTGATCTTTGATTAAGTAATTCAGCTGTGTGTATATTCCTTTATATATCTAGCGCTGTTCTATGTTATCAACCTAATCGTACTCTCCTAAGTTCTTGTAGGCTTTAGATGTTCTAGGTGTCCTAGATGGCCTAGCTGCAGGTTATATTAACATTTCTCTAAATGTACGCTTAAAATATCACATTAAATAGTTTTCTATTCCTTAGTCACTGTTTCCATCAAGTCCCGTCAAAACTCATCACACAACATCAAGCAACATATTCTTTATACTTAAATATTTATAATTATCATTCAGAGTATTTTGAAGTAGTAAATAATATTTAACAATTATATATAAAAAGAAAGAATCTGAGCAACGATCGCTCAAATACTATTGATTTCAATGTGATTGAAGTGCAGTTATGATATATTAGAAATTCCGTCACACCTCCATGTACGACGCAATTTCTTGTAACTTAAAATACCATACGATTTCTTACATTTTTCCGATTTGTATTCTTTGTAATAAACAAACAAAATCGTGATAAGAAAGGGTAATTTACGAAAATATCTTATCGAATCTTGAGATCATTAACCATTGAGTAAGTTATGTAACGCTGCAGACCACATCTGTGGAGCAGTTTTTGCTGTACACCACATTTAGGGCATCAACCTCGCTGTACCAACTTACCGAAAACAAAATAAAACATGACCGCGTTATATTCTTTTTTCGTTTGACAAATCTTCATTTTCTACAGATTTTTTAAATAAATTTACAAGTTTTTTTTTACAGAAGCTGCTTGTCTATTTTTTTACGAAAATGAAAAGATGTCCAAAAAACCACTGGCAAGGTATTTTGGATGAAATACTGTTATAATAAAATTGTAAGCTGTTTTTCTTACTTATCCGTGTCGAAATCTAAACGGCTTAGATTTTTAACAGTTTATTTGTTTTGACCTTTTAATAGGGAATAGTTTTGACACAAATACCTAGCGTTTCGTGCATAAAGACCTTGAGCAAAGTGAATTACAAATCAGCTATTCATCACAAGTGAATAAACTAGATGTGGATATGTTTTCATTTTTATGGTCCGAAACATTTCGACGTTTGTCCGAAACAAGCTGTTCTGACGAAACGTATCGTAACCAATGAAATATGTACTGCATTGGCGCAACTATAAAAGCTTATTCCAATGACAGAATCAAGGCAATATGAGGCCCTCGCACGGCATCCAGATCATTCACGTCTACACCACACGCAGATTGATAACGCGTTACGGTTTCCAATCATTCTCAAGTTCTCAACTAAACATACTTTCTCTTCCCAATAGTACAATTTGTCCGTCGATACGCGCTCGGTCACGACAACGGCTATTGCCTTTAATATTATCGGAAACTCGAACATTAGTCACAGGTTCTGAGTGCTTAACTTGTCGTACTAAAGATCTGTGTAGATGCACAGGGTGTATTACACGTTGAACTGTTTGCTTCTGTAAAACTATCATTGTAAATTAAAGTGATTGATATCCCTGATTTTATTCATTCGTAACTAGGAGCTCAAATGTTAGGGTTTTCCATGAGGTCGACGACCTCTACAATAAGATAAGGTCGCCGATGGGGTTTGATTATACCTAATTCCAAAATCGTGTTACACAACTACTGAAATTGAACGGATCCATGAGAAACAAAGCAATATCACAGAATAACAAGACCCTTCCTTGCTCTTGTTATACTGTGGCAATATCATAATGTAAAAGTTTCTTCAATTTCATAATTATAAAAATACGAAGAATGATATATTAAGCAATGGTATTAATAACAGGACTGTCAGTAAACGCATGCAGCTTACTAAGCCATAGTAATAAATGAACGACAAAATCAAATTCATAACTTCATCGAAGCAGGACAGTATTTACATCCATTTAATAATCTACTTGTTATTATTCATACGTGATGGTTCTAGGAACGCAGGGGCTGAGGCAAGTTGCAGGAAATGCATCCGTCTTATTGTTTCTGGCAGCGTTCGAGCCGTTTCCTGGACGTAAACGCCTTATGCATCCATGTTCCGTATCCCTAATAATGCACTAAAGTATTTTATATTTTTGTAACCTTCCTTCTTATGCATAGCAATGAGACAAGTTTATTGTGGCCACTGTGCACCGTTCACTTTCGTAATAACTTTGCATGTATTATTCATTGCCTAATGTTAATATGCTCGTGAATTCGTGATGATTCCACTTAAACCTTATAATAAATATCACTTAGTGGAAGACCTCCAACATTGATGAAACTATGAGCCAGATTCTTTTACATTTTATTTTTCTCACCATTACTCCAGTTTAAGCTTTAACAAAACTCAATTACTACAAATGCGGCAAGAATAAACTTATTACAAAATTTGAAGCCACTTCAAAGTTCATTGGTATTATTTTATTACATTTTTTATTCTGTTTCTTTATTTTTGTTATCTATTCTTTCTATTATCTTTTACTTTGGGTAATTTGAAGTTTTACAAAAAGTATATGATGAATCTCACATTAACATAACAGACAGAGTTTTGTGATCTTCTCTTTAAAATGTAGATAGGTATGTGTATTGTATCTGGCATGAATAATTTAATTGAGTATTAAATTTTTGATAATAAAGGCATCTAACGTGTACATACTTATTTTTTAAAACGAGTATGTACAGTCATTAACGATTTCATCTAGATCATCCACGCAAGAACCTTTGTTTCTGTATGCAAGTATTGCAAGTGCTCCTAATCTATGCCAACTCCTAACATTTAGCCATATCTTCTAATCGTTTAAAACTGAACAGTAAACATTGTTTGTGGTCAACGCTTATCTAATGAAACCCATTTACGAACCCATACATCATACTATGATGAATATCATACAGATTACTTCACTGGCGACAAGTTTTGAAACCTGCCATAAGTATGGAACCAGCCGCATTGTATTCAAATGAACCTGATCGTTTAGCTGCAGACGTGACGATTACTACACTTCACGACACCACACGATAGTAACGAGAGCGGATTCAAGGTCCCGGTATGGGAACCTGCGATCCGTTTGTCAGTGTTGCAAGAGTTAATAATTACAATATGCGCGATTGATTGCTGTTGCGAAACAATTTGAGCTAGGGGTACATGTGGTGAATTATTAATGGATTAATCGTGCTTCGACTGCATCCTTAACGCCGATTATGATACCAACACATTGTGCAATTTGGTCAAAATTCTCGTAAATCAAATAATGTACCCAAATTTTTTTGGAAATATAGTTATTAACAGCAATAAACTTAATTTACTAAAATAATTAAAATACTTACATTACAAATACATATTTGCGAATAAATCATAGATTAAAAATTAGTCAACTATATTAACAATTTGTGAAAGAGTGAGCGGCGTTTTTACATTTTTCTAACAAATCGGTATATTACACTAAAAACTGTATTGTCATGATAACGACTTGTTATTCCGTGCTACCTACAATTCTGATTCCTTACTTAGGTGAAAGTCCTGATTCAAAACTGAAGATTGCAATCTTTAGTAGTATACAAACAACATAATCTTCTCGAAAAGTATTGTTTTCTTCACTATCTCCATCCAAACGAATTTCACAAAACGACAAAACCTATCTCCTGCCGACATTTGTTACCAATTGCGTTCACTGAAATCATAGAAAATACTTTCTCCATACCGTAAGGCATTGTCTGTGTTTCAAGAGCTATTTCGATTGTTGCATCACGGTCCTCGTCTGCTTATTTTCTTTTTACGAGACAAGGGAGTGACGTGATCTTATTGTCTTGTTTTATTTCCGATTCACGCAAATGTTTTTAAACTGACATATTGTTCTCGCCGTTATGGACAGCGATTTGCAGAATAGTGAAAACTTGAATAGCAAATTACAGAGCAACCACGTGTGTAATGGAACTATAATTTTGCAAAAAAAATCATCATAATAATATGACTACGGCAACCACGTGTGTAATGGAACTATAATTTTGCAAAAAAAAACATCATAATAATATGACTACGTGTAAAATGATGTACAATTGTATGATGAATTACGAAGTAAAGAAACAACTGAAAAATGAGTAAAAAAAACTAATAATTAGACTACACTCGAGAACGTATGCGTTAATGAATTGATATTGAAGACTAAGAAGAAGAATCTTTTGAAGTAACATGTCAGCCCTGCCGCAGTTCATAAGTCAACACAATCATGAATTACTAGATCAAGGTCCATAGTGATTATCGAGACAGCATTCCTAGACGCTTTGACTGATTATTTATAAGTCAACCTGAATGATAATGTTTATTCACTGCTTGCAATCAATCAATGCTAGAACTAGAAATATATTAAATATTTAAAGTAAAGTTGATAATTTGTTTATTAGTTGGTATCATAATGTTCAACAGCCAATGTTAAAACTTTCAAATTCATGTTACAAATCAGATATAATCAGAATACGATTTTTTATAGCTATCACAACAGGAAAAGTTCACGGGACATAAAGTATATAACGAATTAGTTACGTTTCATAGATCTGATCACCGAGTAATAATATGCTATCCTTGAGTCATCTAATCGTTTTGATTACGATATATTGCATCACGGTCGATTGAGAAGAATAGGTAACAAGAACAATGGCGAATGTGGAAAAGTATTTCTGGTAACTTAATTTGTATTATACAATCTAAAAGAAAATGTGATTTTAAAGTAACGGATGATTACCAAACGCAGGCTTTCTGACACTGCCGTCAGGTCGTTGAACTATAAGACCGTCCACTTGATTAGATCAGGTCGATCGGTTCTGTCTATTGTTATTACAAAATTGAAATAATTCTTCGAAGCTATGATTGATATAATAAGTCTATGCCTGTGTAACCAATTGTACAGGTAAACTTTGTACAGATGTAAATTTATTTTTTATCATCGTTCTGAATGTTGCTTATTACGACGATGCTGATGAAACTCGAAGAGTGAACTCAAATGTGTAAGATGATGAATTGATAGGTTCATCGAATCACGTAATAGGTGCAATCATGGATGTATACGTATATGTTAACAAGTATGAAAGTGACTTTTATGTTATGCTAACGTCGTTGTTATTATTTTAGGACGTGTAATATAAATTTGAAATATTGAGTACCTATACGCAATATTTCAAATGCAGCAAGTGGATTGATGCATTTAAAAAGATATAATATGATTATCTTGAATAATTTGAAGATCTAAACTAATGGAAGGATATTAAATAAATATTTACTGTTAATTTTATTACTTAATTATTATGTCTATAAACTTATAATTTCTTAATCAAGATGTTTGTATTATCTGTGTATGGGATAATTAAATGTTTTACAAAATGTAATTAAGTAATACACGATGGAAACACCATTACACGATTCTCTACACGAATTATTCGCACAAATCTTATAATTATTATTTCTTTATCGATAGCCGTAACATATCTAAACAATAAAATCCGCGTAAAATGCAAACCATGTCCTTGGTCTCAGCAAAAACTTGCAGGAACTAAAAAGCATTTAGGCAAGCCAAGGTTTTCGCTAAATCTACCGTTTACTCAACAATGCTTAGCATGTATCGATTAGCATCTAAATGTTGGTATAATGTAACTAGCGCTATACTTCCCGCGGCAGGAGTTAAAATATCAGACGCACAATGTGTGTCACACATATGTAGATAACATCATCTATCTACGAGTACATTAAGGTGATCCCAGAGAAAGTAACTTAAGCACAAGTTATAGCCCTTAACACAATTGCCTAAGTTACATTGTGACACCTAAGTACGAGTATTCTTGAATTCTGACACTTAAATCGTATCAATATGACAGTTTTTTACCAATGTCACGAGTGCTGAGAATTTCATTCTGATAATGATTTCTGTCACCGTTTTTCTCATCGTCTAATTACAGTAATTAAATCAAGGCCAAGGCCGTCTAATTAGTCGGTTCTCATAATCAATCACCTGTGCTCGTAACACTTTTCTCTCAACTCCCAGCGTGTGCAATTGATATCACAGATGCAATATTTACATAATGGACTCTCGTTACATTGTCTGTAAACCGATCGTTTATGTAACCGATTTTGTAATACGGAACAAACATGTCAAGTAATTATTTAAATTGTCTGATAATAGCTTCCATAATGATAGGTTCGTTAGTCAGGCAATCATAAAGAAATTAGGTTTCCTAGGTTACATTTCGACCCCGACCTTTCTCTTCAGTTCAATGAACGTAAACTATTATTACTGTTCGTTTTAATATATCTTCTTCTTATTCTTATTTTGGTAAAATGACATAACATTTTTGATAACATTTAAAGTGACCCTAACGAATTGTTGGAAATGTAACATCAGAAAATAAGATTATAATGTTGTAGTGTGTACTTTTTATAAAATACAGCTTGATTGATACCTACCTACAAATTAGGCGGAGTCATAAATTAGGAAGAAACAAACCTGACAAAAGTATGGAGCTTGACATCTTTGACAGCTGCACAGCATCCACAATTTCATAAAGGACAATTGACAAGGTATAGGTAAGGTAGGTAAAAAAAGGAACATGTCTGTTTGTATTGGTCTGGGTGTTTGCTATGTATTATAAGTATGTATTTACAAAAGCAAAGTATTATATGTATATATTTGTAATCCCACTGTTGATTCTGATATCCGTAACACAGGTGCTTGAGCTACCTATCACGGAGTCAGATCAATGTATGTGTTGTTGTGAAATAATAATAATAATAATAATTCTCACAACATCTCATACATTGACCTGATTCCGTACTAAGTAGCTTAAGCACTTGTGTTACAGATATCAGACAACAGAGTAACACAAATATATACTTAAATAAATATATTACACCCAGACACTGAACAAACACAAGTGTTCATCGCACGAATGTTTGTCCAGGGTGGGGATCGAACCCACGACCTTTGGCGTCAGAGGCAGGGTCACTACCAATCGCGCCATCCGGTCAGTCAGAAATATTTATTTATTAGTGATCTGTGCAAGGTATAGACAGTCAATTGGACCATATGATATCATATTTTGATCACAGAAAAGCTTACTATCAAAATCAGAGTCATATTACGAATATTAATACACCCGACAAATGCATAGACACTAATAATGTTGTCACACAAATTGAGATAGCAGGAACAAAGTGGAATTTAATCTATGCAAATGCTTCAGATTAGCAATCACTTGCGGTTACTGATTTCCAGGTTAAGTGCTAATGACACTGCATTAATTGTATGGTTTTCGCGTGAATAGGTCCGGTAACATAGATAGGTGTGGCTGTTTATGATGCTCGTAAAAGCTTATGGAAATTTATTAGATTTTATCAAAAGTAACGTGACAAATCAACAAATCCTTTTAGGTACACACGAGACTTGACAATCCTTTGTTTCTTAAAGCAATTTAAACTTTACAGTGACTGCCGACGCTTGCCACAAGATTCAAATATGTCATGTAACTTTCTATCGTTAAAATAATTTTTATTTTCAGTTAAGTGAAATCGCCGTGTGGTCCCCGGCAGAGTAGAATAGGCCACCCTCACTCTTACCGAGGTGTCGTAAAAGGCGACTAAGGTAAAGCTGCTGGCATGATCATCAGCACCCAGAGAAGGAAAACTCTGCATTTATATCAAAACCCTCGCCAACCCGTCTGCCAAGCGTGGTAAGGATGGCAATTACCCCTCATGGGAGGGGTAATTGCCTCTCTCAATCACATGAGGGGTAAGTCCTGCACTTAAATGGGCTGATGATGAAGTGAAATCAGGCAAAACTAGCCATACTTCTTTATATCCATTAGGTACGTTATTATAGATAGACCTTTGTATAAATAACAATATTTGATAGATTGATGTTTTTAAATACACGATCGGGCCATCCTAACTGTTGCCACTGCTGTGTTGCATACTTTTTTTTAACAGAATTCGTCACTTTTTGTCAACTGTCCGCCACTGCCTTTTATTTTTCTTCGTTGCGACATTGAATCCCGGCCTACCAAGCCAAAAATAATTGAAATTGTAGGTATAAACCTACTTACATACAATATTGATGAGACTATCATAAGTTCAGGAGAATCAAGCAATAACTACAGCGACCCGGTATATGAAAGGTTGTTTCAGTTCTCACTTGAATTGAAGTAGAATTTGTGCGCGTTATTTACTTTTAAAAAATGCAAAGAACTGCTATAACAAAAAAAAGATCACACTAAAATCTCAAGGTACAATGAACAAAAACACAAGAAAATTAAGACAGTAACTAAGAAATAGGTATAATAGAATATAGGTATGAAATTATCTGGGAAATTGCCTTGAAATCATCGAACTAGTAACCACCGAACAGGTCGCAACCCTAATCTGACCGTACACAGCAAGGTCCACTTAAATTTTAAGATCCCAAAATGATGAGGTCTAATGAAACTGTACTAGATTTTACATCTCCGCGCAGCATGGGATGTGGTGAACCAGAAAATCACATATCTTAACCACAGACATATCGAAATATTATGAATCCAATGTTCTTATTCACATTGATAAACCAATCAGGTAGAGGTGCTCTGTTTATATACATTTATCGATAAATTAAAGATGCACGACTAAATTAGGTACTTCTTTTGACTGTCCATAATGATGAAAAATATCTACTTCAGACTTCTCTCCCGGCAGATGGGGTAGACCTAAAAAGGTGTGGCTTGACATCTTAAAGCATTACATGGATGCAAGACCGTGTGAAGTAAAGGAGTCAAAGCAAGAAAACGGATCCCGGGCTCCGAAGCGTCAGCTTGGGACGTAACCGGGCCAAAAAGAGAAAAGCAACGAATGTATTTATAAAAACTAATACATATCTGAAAGAAATCGTAACCGTTCCGCAATATATTTACAGAGAGAGAGAGAGATAATTACAATTATCCCAAAACCATCGATAAACTCTATGTTGGACATACCTACCTTCATTTCCCATTCATTTAAATTTGGTTAAGTAGAAGAAAGCAACCTGCAAGACCACAACGCTCCGTAAATCAATGACATGACTGTGAGACAGTAGGCACATTTCAACCGTAATGAGTGAGAGCGAGCCTATGCACGCGGCGTTTTTCAAACACACCGTTTCTTCAGATACCAAGGAGAGAGGTCCTATCCTTTCTCATTCAATGACACATCTCGACGTATTGTTTTGGAAATCCTTAGTCACCGGGAAATAACAAGATCCGTAAGTTTATCAATTTACTAGGTAGTTTATAAACTTTCGTAGGATACTAAACGGGAGATAAATTGTATTATTTTACGTCCACATTTTCGTACATTGATAAACTTACTGAACACACTCGTAAAATAATAAGTAAAGAAATATCTAAACGCTACGCGCGATTTGATTGGCATTGCCACTGACTGATAAACATTAACCAATCAGAGAGCAGTGTGTTATTTTACGTATTTCAAACATATAAAATTTAACGAAAATATATCCGTTAGTTTATAAATATACCGTGTGACGTAGAAAATTGATAAATTTACGAAAGTGTGGTCGTAAAATAATACGAAAGTTTATAAACTTCCTAGTAAATAAACTTACGGGTCTTGTTATTTTCCGGTGACATATACAAGTCGAGTAGTTACTCGGCGAAAGTTTTATTGTTTGCAAAAATAAATTCACAACTTCGAAATCCAAATATTTGAACAACGTGCATGTGTCGGTGTCTCACATACAATTGTATATGCACTCTAAGCGAACTAATCACTTAGCGAGATTTGTAGGAAACGGTTTCTCTTCACGCGCGGCTACATGTGGCATACGCAACAATGGGTGACCAATGTAATGGCAGGGAAGTGAACTTTCGTTTGCTGATGGCATATTGGGCGTGATGGAGCGCCCGGTGAAGGCAAACTGACACGTCTGAGTGGTTCGGATTAAACAAAGCTGCTGAAGGTAAAAATTTTCTCCGCGATGCCGTTTTAAATGTCACGTCACTTTGTTCGAAAAGCTTACTGTGACAATATAATTTATAAATGCAATTTTTAAAGTCTCTTGATGTTCGAGCACGTTATGTTTGTACGAGCTACGTCGAACATTCGCAAAATCAGCACGACCTACATGCAACTCACCTGAACTATGGACCGTCTTCGTGCACCGTCTGCACTTTGAGTTTAGAGTACCTAAAGTGTCGAGTGTTTACTCCACTCATCATTGTGTTACATAGAGCTATCTGATTAACTATCAAGTGAAACACCAGGTTACAATGCCTCAATAAAAAAGATCTCACAATTTCGACTTTACGTGTCTGCCCGGTATCAGCTGGATGCTTTGGTCTTAATAGAGCACCGTGCGAAGAGACTCATCGGTGATGACGTACTCTCAGAGGCTGGCTTGCAGAGCCTTGACCATCGCAGACGTGTGGCAAGTTTCTCAGTCTTCTGCCAGATTCATTTCGGAGAGATGCTTAATTTGATCCTCCCTAGCCCATTCCATCATCGGACAACAAGGCGAGGCGAGGGGTTTCATCAATACGTTGTTGGCTTACCCCTAATCCGCACGAAGCGATTTGCTTCCATGTTCATAATAAGGAATAAAGAATGGAACTCCTTGCCAAGGTCTGTTTTTCCGGACCACTACAATCTGGACATCTTTAAGGCAAGAGTGAACAGGCATCTTCTAGGCGAACGCGTTACATCCTAGACCGTCACTTTCCATCAGATGAGATTGTAGTCAAGCGTTAGCCTATAGTTCTTAAAAAAAAGGGTATTACTTCCACCAATGTAGATAGACGCCAAATGCATAAGAAAGAATGATTTCAGATCCAAGCAATAATTTCTAAACGAATAAACTTATACATACATGCTAGATTAGTCTAAAGATTACTATCCGACCTAAAAACTTTACAGGCACGCTCTAAATAATATCACGTGACTAGACTAGTACCGCAACAGTTACTTTACTACAATATGGTATTTTCTGTCACGCTATTTCTCTCAAGTGCTACGTACGATCTGTATCGCCGATCACACGAGAAAAATAGAATAAAAGTGGCAAAATTAAATATTGTATGCAAGAAATACCAAACACGAGACAGTTAACATCATTAAGATAATATCTTTCAATTTTTGCACGTAATAGAAATGTTAGCTCTAAATGTTTTCATTCTTGAGATAGTGGAAAATAAATCATTAGATTTATTTTCCAGTTCTTCAAATTCATAGCTATGACGTAAACAGTAATGTGCAATTACGATTGACCCTATGGCTCGGCATGTATTTTCAAGGTAGGTCAAATTCTTTACCCTAGTATTATTTCACGTCTATGTCACGTAGCGGCGTGACATAGACGTGAAATAATACTAGGGTAAACAATAGTTGGAGATAGGCACTAGCGAACGTTGGCCTCACGTGTCGCCAGAATACCAGCAGCATCGTAGAGGACGCCATTGCAAATACTGAGGTTGGGATCTAATTGACCACGCACCTTCTCTTATAATTTTGACACCACGACAATGTCCCCAGCAAAACAGGCCCAAGAAAGTTTGTCAAGTCAGTTGTATGAATGAATAACAATAACATCACTAAGGTTTTTCGCACACTGACATTACCTGTCACCAAAATCATTCTACAACTTTGTTTGAACTACAGGGAACCAACATTGTGGTAAATTCATTGGATTTAACAGACTGACATTCCCGCAAAGGTACATCTGCTTGTTCTGGCTATTCTACGATTTGTGAATCACCTCATCATCGTCAGCCCATTTAAGTCCCCACTGCTGGGGCACGGGCCTCCCTCAATCACATGAGGGGTAATTGCCATACTCTCCACGCTTGGCAGACGGGTTGGCGAGGGTTTTGATATAAATGCAGAGTTTTCCTTCTCTGGGTGCTGATGATCATCTTAGCAGCTTTACCTTAGTCGCCTTTTACGACACCTCGGTAAGAGTGAGGGTGGCCTATTCTACTCTGCCGAGACCACACGGGTGAATCACCTACCTACTTAAAATTTGTAAATTTCTCATGTAAGTGACTGTAAGGTTTTACATGGGAAATAAATGTTCTTTATACCTACATAGGTAACAACGTATCGAAACGGCGTAATTTCTAAGCGTTACCTTCCCAGGTCATGGTTAGACAGGTAAGTGGAAAGTAGACTAAGTTTATAACCCTGTATTTCTGACAGCAGTCTACAGTTCTACACTCTGTTTAGCAGCTTTCTTGGCCAATTATAATTTCGCTGAGTTGCAACTGGGATTGCGTTACAAATATCATGTGTTTAATTAGATTTTCGCATTGAATTAATTAGCAGAACTAGTTAGGTACATAGTGGTTACGAATACTTTCTTCTACTAGGTAGACTGACTAAAAAGAGTAACTGGCGAGTTTCTTGCCGGATCTTCTCGACCAGAAACAACTTTCCGAGCCGGTGGTAGAATCGCATTATGTTTATTTATTTCTTTAGTATATTTTATGTATCAACATATATATGTATTAACATGTAAATTATACATAAGTACTTATAAATAACGCCGTGTGGTCCCCGGCAGAGTAGAATAGGCCACCCTCACTCTTACCGAGGTGTCGTAAAAGGCGACTAAGGTAAAGCTGCTGGCATGATCATCAGCACACAGAGAAGGAAAACTCTGCATTTATATCAAAACCCTCGCCAACCCGTCTGCCAAGCGTGGTGAGTACGGCGATTGCCCCTCATGTGATTGAGGGAGGCCCGTGCCCTAGCAGTGGGGACTTAAATGGGCTGACGATAACTTATAAATAGTTTTAAGTCATTCAAATGTATGACGATTTGTAAGTGCTGTGTACAAGCCTATGCAAATAAAGATTTATTTGAATTGAAAAATTGAATTGACTGAGAAAGGCCTACACACAAAAGCTACAGATGCTAAGAAATAACAATAGGTGCGTACCATAGTAGGTAAAATTGTCTATTCATCATCGTCATATCATCCAATAAATCGACCCACGATTAGGCTACGGTTTTCCGACTGCTGGGCGTGAAATAATACTCACAGTTAAATAGATATTGTGTAATTTTATTTATTTTCATAACAATCGGTATTTATTGGTTTTAACAGGTTTAGAAACAATACATTTTATTGTTTCGTTTTTAACTCAAAACGTGCATAAGTAATAATTACCACACCTAACCAACTATCAATTTTATTTCTTAATAAAATTACAAGGAAGCGCTTATACAATTAATTTCAGTATAATATCTTTATCCACATCAATTTTTTTTTACGGAAATGAGGAAATTGTTTCATAAAAGTAGGTAAGTAGTTGTTATATGATCCAAGCATTATAGGTACCTATAACAATTTATTTATGAACAGATCTAACAGCTTGTACCACTCGTACTAAGCGTTTCGCTTCTTCTTTCTTGTTACGAACTGCTAAGGAATGGAACAACTTGCCGGCTTTTGTATTCCCAGAGAGCTACAATTTGGGTGTCTTTAAATGGAGAGTGAATCAGCTTCTTCTGGGTAAGCACGCTACATCCTTAGACCTTATTGTCACTTTCCATCAGGTGAGATGAGGTCAAGTGCAAACCCATTAAAATATTAAAAAAAAACGATAGGTACAGTAGGTATAAAAGAGTTCCGGAGTGAGCCTCACGTCTTAATAATAGTGACAGTATAGGGACTTCCTTTAACCAGATGGAAAGATGGCTTACAGACAGGAGCTGGAAGCGAGTAGCCAAAGATCGATCGATACAGTAGTAGACTGCTGTCAGGCTGATGATGATTATTAATAATATTATTATTCATGAAACACTAGCAAAAAAACAAATTTCACCTGGCGCTTCTAAACGGGGTTAGTAGGGTCGCCGAGCTGTGACAAAATAATCGAAAAATGTTTCCGTAAGCATGGGTGGAGGGTGTAAGAGCTTTGCTTACTTTTACTAACAATGGGGGTGGGGGTGGCGGGAAATAACTGTAATAAATCTGTTTACGTAATACTTGAACCTCCCCTTAGATGCGGAAACCAGACCTTGTGGATCACGACTGTCTGATTAGCTCTGAAAGAGAAATTCAGGTCCATTTACTTTGTAAGGACCAATTGGATTCCAACAGATATACTTAACTACAGAGTACTACTATACCTTTTATAGTTTAAACTTGTTGTTAGCAATTACAATTTATTGTAAACGTACTCGATGCGCACACGCATCACTCAGTAGAGTTTATTACAAGCTTTTGAATGGAACCGCCATGTCACAATTCTAAGAATTACAGTGAGATATTTTAAGGTTAAGATTTTTATACCTAACAAAAATAATATATTATTAATTACAAGTTACTTCTACAGTATTGAACCTCCAAAACAAATCGACTGATGTTGATTTTTTTTTATTATGATATGGCTAAGTTAAAGCCAAAACAAATATTGTAGAAAAGAAAACTTGTGAAAGCCAGTTTCTAAAGAAAATGATTTCAATCTACAGGAGGTAACGTCGATAAAAAGAAAGTCTCTCCAATAACAGATATGTTAATATTATTTTGTTAGAACAGGCATTCATAATAATATCCAATTTAAGTTTGAACACTGGCCGAGCGTTATTGTTAACATGTACCTAAGTATATTGTGTGAATACGGTTTGGAAATATGTACACTAAGTTACCACAAATACATATAATGCTGTCGCATGTGGTTTGTCCACCGGGAAAACGTTACTCATAACAAAGTATGCAATGAACGTACCCGTATGAATGACGGTTACCTAAGTAGCCCAGTCCAAACGTTTTTTTTTATTTATTCACTTTGTGTTTTTTGCTGTTATTTTTGACAATTTTCAGCCATGCGAAGTAATGCAAACCTTATGTTTATTATAACTGGGTAGTTATTCCGACAGTGACTTTACTCACACGCCACGTGTTGCAAGATGACGTTTACGTTAGCTAATATTATTCAGTTATAACCTTTCCATACGCTTTGCTTACCCCCAGTTATTTGTATGAATATGCAATTGTATGGTATTTAACACACAGCGTTGCGATAGGCGTATTTTTCATACTTTAACGGTAATTTCATTTTACAATTCGATTATGAATCGATTTGGTAATAGGTACTCGTTATGGCCTCGCTTAAACGATTATCGACTCAATTTTGTGAGTTTCTCAATTATGACTAGTTTAAAATGGTGAGACTATAAAAATCGGCAAGTCAACATACACAGTATAAAATATACAGTAAAGTAAGGAAAGTAAAAATATACGATAGACCTGACGATACCTGTGTGGTAAAAGCTTACTTTTAAAAGGAAATGTACATGTTTCAAAGTTTCAAATGTCCTATTCTGAAATTAAATAAAGACAAAAGAATGTACCTACACACAAGTATATACAATCTATATTTTTTACCTTCCATTCAACAATGGAACGTAATCATATTAAACTCAAAGGGACAATGAATTTAGAAAATTTGTTCAGCATATCTGCATAAGAGGTAACGTCTCTAAAAACGCATTGTTCATTTTAGTGGCCTTCTCTTTCTTCTTGCACGCTTAAAGTTTATTCTTTTTGATCAATGTGAATTCCTTTTCAAAACCATTTCAACTAGTCTTCAAGTCAAACTAGGAGGATAATTTTCGTGCTTTCGACATAAATTCGCGCATTCGAAATAAAAGTAAAAGTTACTCATTGAGATAAAAAGTTTCTTTTCTTGGATTGTGGTATTAGCAAAATATGTACGCTAAGTAAGAAAGTAAGAAATACATTTATTAGTCACAAACAATAGATACACAGATAACACTTGATTTGCATCGATATTTCACTGCGGTGTAGACCTGGAAAAAACGTATCTTTCAAAAGATTTGGAAGAATGGAACATATTCATCTGCAGTGCAAAGATGCGGAATAGTGAAATGCTTCATTTGAACCATTTAGAGTATCATAAATCCGTGATTAATCGGATCATTTCGCTCATCCGGATCATTCGGCTCACTCGGATCATTCAGCTCTTTCGGATCATTCGGCTCACTCGAATCATTCAGCTCATTCGGATGATTCGGATCACTCGGATCACTCGTATGATTCGGCTCATTCGGATCATTTGGCTCATCCTTATCAGTGAGCAAGATTACTACCGCGTACCGATTGACCCCTCCGGTCGAGATCCATTTGAGTCGAATGATACATTCGGAGCGAACATTAGAGATTTAGAACAGTGTCATTTCGGTGAGTCGGATCACTGAGTCTTTTCAGTAAAGAGTTACATGCTGTCTACTGCAGTGTGTGACATTCCTAGCGCTTTACATGATTATTTGATTTGGTTTTTGACAACGTCTAATAGGCGCCGCCTCATTAAGATATCCTGGTAGCGCCAAACAGTGCATAACAAAGTCAGTCAGCACTAGCAATTAAATTGGAATGCATCGGGCCGTGAAGCCAACAGTCAATCGACGCGAAACCGAACAGTAAACCAAAAATTAGCCTAAATGTGGGCAATTGCGTTAGCGCATGATTTCTACCGAAGCGAACCAAGGCAATGCACACCCCGGTTAGATCACGCAATGTATATAGAACCATTGTTATTGTACAGAAAACTATTAACTTGAAGTTTACTATCGATTTTTAAACCATTTTATCGATTTAGATTTTTAAAGTAAAACTGCGGCCAAAATACAATGTATTTCTTGGTACAGACAGACAGCCACATGTTTGGTTGCTACAATCTGTCCCTCGATTGATATTGAGCCACACGTGTTTAAACATTAAGCTGAGAATCGATTGAAGATTGAAGACATCTGAAAGATTTGTGTACATTAACATATCTTTTGTTGGTACTATACAGGCTGTATTGCTATATAGGACATTTACATTTGTTCTACGATTTTTCGAAATTAGTCGAAATTTTTTTCGACTCCCCATACAAAATGACCAAGTCACGTGACCGACTTTGCATCTTTGTATGAGAAGTTAATTTTTTTTAATGCGAATTTCCTAAAGTCATAGAACAAATGTTGTTCATAATGGTTGATAGAACACGTGGTTGAAGGGATGTAAATGTTCACAGATACACCTTGTAAGTACCTACCTAAGTTTCTAAAGTAATAGTACCTATACACGAAGAAACATAATCACAAACTTGAGACAAAAAGTAGACTTTACAACTGTAACTGACACTAAAAAGTTAAAACATCGCGTGCATCAGTGTTACAAAAAATCAAAACCGAAAAGTGGCATAATAGCTGCCAGCTAATATACGTTACGGATGTAACATACTATTTTCAATAATCGAATCAGAATCGTGAATCTAGAACGAATCACTCGATTGCTATACGCAAAGACATGCCGCAAAAAATAATTACAGTTTATACAAATGTACAACCTACAATGTCGAAACGAACGTAGGTACATACTCATGGGAAATGGAATTGATTTTGTGGATTAATTAAAATTAATAACCTAGCAACACATTTTTATCTAGTTACCAGATATCAGATGTATGTAGCCGCTAATGATAAGATAAAGAGAGATAATAGATTTTTTATTTTTTGTAATAAACCGTATCTATCACCAATCCGCATTAGGCAAGCGTGGTGATTAAGCCTAATCCCATCATAGTAGCGATGACTTGATTTCTGTGATGGATGGCCTTTGCCCTGCAGTGGGACAGTATATAGGCTGATACTTCACTTTATTTACTGTCGCATTTAAAAATGAGATATCAGACAATTTTCATATTAAATTCGCTCACGTAATGAGGACAAATGGGATTTATGTCTGTATCTCAATATAGACTGAGAATTTGAGATCGACTCAGCTCAGTGGATAAAAACATGCTCCTTCTGAACGGGAAATCGTAGGCTCGAAGCCCAGCATGCTTACTGGATTTTTCCAAATATACGTGCGTATTTTAGCTCGGCGGTGAAGAAAAACATCGAGAGGAAATCGTGCACGATTCGGATAGTTTCACAATTGTTCAGATACTGATTCTGAATGAGTTCCGGTTCAGTCACTTTGCTCAGTAATTACCAGACTTACCAAAACCTGGATCGTGTGTTCCAAACGAACTTTAGCTCTAAACCTTAGGACGAAATCGGGAATAACACGCTGAGATGAGTGGAGTAGAAGGAGGCCAAATGAAAAGTGCTGGTAAGACTGGAAACAAATGTATCAAAATATTCTATTACATCATTATCATCATCATCATTTCAGCCAATAAACGTCCAATGCTGGACATAGGCCTCCCCCAATGATCTCCACACAGATCGGCCCTGTGCCGCCCGCATCCAAGGGATTCCTGCGACATTCACCAGATCTTCGGTCCACCTTGTGACCTGCCACGGCTTCGACCTCCAATGTATACGCCTCCTATACTCCTATATGTTCTATTACATAGATTATCCCAATAGATACTAGAGAAATCATAATCAGTCTAGTAAACATACGAGTGGTAAGCGTGAGGTAACGGCACCTGGAGATGCGCGCGCGCACCCGCTCATTGATTTCAATAGCCGATGGAAATTGGACCTGTATCGGATCCGCGGAGATACTGGTTTTACTGTTACCGCTGACACGGAGAACGCATGCGCAGCTAAAAAAGACGAGGAAAGTAACACAAGACTCGATTCTGAATTAAGTTTGAAATTGGAACATACTTAATATTTTATGAATGTGTATATTCATCATTATTGTGTTTTTACGTCTTGTCTGGTATGGTCGTGTAATGATAAGAAGGGAAGAGCATGTAACCAAAAGTGATAAGTGTGAATGTAAGTGGTTGGATGAATAGAGGACAGCCGAAAAAGTTATGGATGAATTATGTGAAGAATGACATAGTGGGGAAAGGGGTGGATGATTCGACGACGAATGATAGGGATTTATGCAAGACGAAGACATACTGCGCCGACCAGATTACCTAAGGACTGGGCAGTAGGGTGATGAGATGATGATTGTGATTCTTACAATTTGAGTTCCTCTTCATGTCTGATAGATAATACACAAGTATTTTTTCTCCACCAACGAGATATATACCTAGTAATATTTTATCCAATAAAGTAGGTACTATTTTTCTTTTGAATTTTAGATAAAGTGGGTAGCTAACAACTCTATGTACTACACACTCTCAACTAGTTCAATATAGATTAAGATAATGTTTGAAAATTATAACACGTTTCATATTACGGACCATAATTTAAGTTTGAAGTAAAATTTCACAGAGTTTATATTTCTATGTTTACTTAATAATTTATGACATTGCTTTATCATTATATACTGACTGCGACTGCACACAGAAACATCGTTTCACCAAAATATGTCACCAATGAATCGTCCTCATTCACAAACGAATGTAAACAAACAAACAATTAGCTACAAGACGATATATAGAGAACAATAAAGAATGTTTTCATTCCTCGGCTTATTTCCGTTGCAATTGTACTTGACGAGGTCATATGTCGAGGAACGGTGAACGGTGACCTCAATGTTTTTACCTGGGCCCGTGTGTTGTGCCACTACATCTACTCTAACGTTCTGATCAGATCCTGTGATCAAAAAGCCACTATTGTCCTGTAAATCATTGAGTTTAATAAGACAAGTCCTATTTATTACCAAGCCTTTTCTGATCGCCATAAAACTGAATGCAGCTTGGGAATATAATATATTCCCATATGTATAATATGTATATATAATATGTCCCAGATAATCTATCCGAAACTAATCCAGAAGTCTTAAAACCAGAACTTTAATTAGTGTTTTAATAATAGCTCTCAATGTTAGAGTACCTATCTTATAGTTTTGAAGACACCTAAATATCTTCTGACATAAAATTTACTTCAAGCTGATGAAATTGAATTAATTGTTCTTCTTGCCTATTTTGGAACCTCTTAACTCTGTTTTTATTAATAATTACCTCTTCATACCACATCGCAAACTGGATCATCATTCATGTTGATCTAAAAATATCAGTCACGTTTTGTAATCGTCTTTAGCCTAACACACTTTTGATATTTTTAATTAAGATGCTGCAGTTTCAACTCTACCTTAATATTATTGCACATGAGTTATTATTATTTGCCTAGAATGCACGTTGTTATTTTATTTTTATCAGTGCTTCTTCAATATATTTAATGTGCTGCATCTTTAACTTTATATTAGTGAAAAATAAACGTGTTATTTCTTGTAGATATGTATTGTCATCTTCTATAGTACATATTATTATCAATGGACAACATTTCATATTTTTAACATGTCCATTTTATTTTTTTATATGAAAATAGACATAAAATGAACAGACCCATATTTTTTCTTTTTTCAAAATTTGTCCATTTTCATGCATAAAACAATTATTGAAATTCTTTTTATTCTAAATAGACGTAAGCGCCAAATGACGTCATCGGACGGCTGAATACAGCGATATTCCTTTGCTTATCATTGTTTTAATAAAAATAAGGTACTACTGTCAAAGGTAAATAATACTAGTGTCAACATTGTCAACGTCATTCATACATTCAACGTTGACAAGTTGTCTTTTTTTTTTGACAGTTACATGTCATGGGTTTGGCATTTCGTAAATTTAAAACTATAATGTGCTAAGCAAAGAAATATTTTACATTCTGCCGTCCGATGACGTCATCTTAAGTTTTTTAGTTTTTAATTTTTTTCTCAGTAAATAAGCTATATAAAAAATGAATAAATATATATTCGAGCAGCGGAAAAGTAAACAAAGAATTGGTATTTTTTGTTTCAGAGCTTAGCAATTTTGAAATGTTGTCCATTCTTCGCCGAGTAGCACTCGTATCGTGATCATTGCGACATAATACATTGTTGTCATCTATTGTAGTAAATAATGCACACATGAAATCGTAATCATTAAATGGCTAAAATCGAAATATTCGAAATCAATTTTAAAAACTTATTAAAAGTAAAAACTTACTAAAAATCAATCATGAATTATTTATAATAACATCTTAATTTTATCGTTCCCTTTATTTTCACATTCCATATTCGGGTTTGAAAACCTGGGTAGACTGACACACTTAAGCCCGATGCGCCTAAAAACGGCGATGGGAACAACAATCGAAGTAAGTGTCAGAATCTTCGGCTATAAATCTCAAATTCTATGGAGTTATAACATCTTGAGCATATGAAAGGCCAGATTATCAAAAGGCTGGCGGTGAATACGCCGTCGTCAGTAGAAAGTTCTTTACGGCCGGACCGACAGAATGACAGTAATTTATTATAGTGGCATCTCACAGTGGACCGATGGGCGCACTTGTTCATATGAACATCCTATAATGAATATTGAAACAAAATGTGTTGGTAGTTACTTCTTAATCTCTGTATAATAATTTAATTACAATATACATATTATATCCTTCTAAAATCTTCCTATAAACTTATTACCTAGATGAGATAGGATGAATGCTTTACAAAGTATAAATACGACTAAGAAATCTATTTGATAGATAGAGAGAAAATAAATAGTTAGTGTGTTTAACACACTAATGATTGATGAGTCATCAATAAAAAGTGAGTGCAAGGTCATGTAATATCCAAATTAGAAAATATGTTAATAAGAACAAATAATGCTGCGAGTCACTGTGTGCTATAACCAGTGAAAAAGGAGGATAATCATCAACGATATTATATTCAAAGCGAAAATATCCTTATTTATTTTTGCCACTTTCCCGAGTTGACTTAAGCTAAATTTCACGCCACCTAACTTAATTATGCAAAGCATTAGCACCTGTTCAGTAAAGTAAGTAAGTGAGTATATCGCACCGCCTCGAAAGTGAAATTGTAATTAGGTCCGTTATCTTTACATAGACCTTTTAAGCTCTTTAATGCTTTCCACCAAGTGTATAATTTGTCAACTGATGATATAACGAAGAGATATGACATAATTCAAAATCTACTTTTTCTTTTTACTTATTTTGTGTACGTAAATATTCGATGATTTCCGTAAAATTGTGTGTGAGAAAATATTGATTATTTATTAGCTTGATTGTTTTCATACTTATTCACAGAATGGTATGTAGACATAAAAGACATCGGAATATATCAGTCCTTCTTGATCTTGCGTTTTCAATTAACACCATCATCAAGTACCACTTAATCAACTCTAGAAAGTCAATCTTCACTTCTATTGTATTGTGACATAATAGAGTCCTATAGAATTTGAATAACATTATTGAACGAATCAACATTGTGCGTACTTTCAGTTTTGTTCAATGATAGTATCATATACATTAACAGTAGGTACAGTGCATAGTGACAGCATGCGTGACACTTTTTTTGACATTCCTCTTTAAAATTTGCAGTAAAATTTGCAGCAGCCTCATTTTTGTTATCATCCATCAGCCTAAACATCCATTATTATGTAGATTATAGAGTCATTGATGAAACTTGCGAACGAACGCGTACAAACGACAAGATTAAGAGGTTCTAATCTGTTTATATAGTATATATGTTATCCGTTTACCGTTTATCCCAGTGTATTGAACTTAGCCGTAGGCTAATAATATATCATTCATGAACTCAAAACAATGCAACAGTTTTACATACTTAAATATGACTTTCCCACGTTAGGTGACCATCAATATTAGCATTTGCATGCCAAGTTTTATTCGTACTGATAATACTAGACATTTTTTTTTATTTCATTGGTATTCAGTGTGGATTTCATGCTTGATATCAGGTATTCTACAGAACACAAGATGCTCTACATTTACGAAATAAAATGTTAGACTCTCAATTTTCTGAGTCATATAATTTCCTTATCAGTTACAATTATTTGGATCAACCACTATGTCAACTTACGTAGATTTACCGCTGATATCACTGTTTACTAAATTATCAATGTAGAGCACTATTTTACCATTTTGAATATTTACTTATTCACAGTAAGGGTTGACTTTATCGTCAACACATCTGTCATCAATATTCAATACTCTGTCTCTCCTTGTCTACATTTATATTTGAACTTATGTTTTTTATTTTATATTTATTCATTTAAAACTTGAAATCACAATCTTCCTTTCAAACTAATCTTAATTTGGATTCCATATTAAGTTGTCATCGTGAAGCGCAGTTATTAGATAGTCTGCCTACATTATAATTTCTATTTCGTTACTTGCCCTGTATCGTGATGAGAGATAATGACAGAGGAGCCGAGCCCTGGGCTCTCTCCGCATAATTAAACAATACCATAACAAAGCTGTAACGTGAGCATTATAATTTCGTAAACGCAAACAGTCATGCGACCACATAAAACCATAAGAGGGCTTCAAAGTGAATTACCGACTATGAAATCTTAAGCGCTGCAAATTAAACCAGCATCACACCTTAAAATTCATGAAGTCCAAATGATTGTAGCATGAGCACAGATCAAGAAGAGATATGGCGCGTCAAAGAAACTATAATGACTCCACTACTAACATCAGTTTTTTAAAAGAATAAACACATAAATATTGTAACACTTAACGTTAATAGAGACATTTTTTTATAGTTGTGTTATCCGCTTATACTTTTGCGAACAACCACTGAACTAGTTGAAAGATATTTTGTGAAAAATCGGTTTTTTGCTTGATGGAAATCAAGCGGTTTGAGCCAGATTCCCCGAACCAAACCGTCTTACACATCATCATCATGAAGTTTGTAATCTAGGTGAATAACCCTGGGCGAATTAAGTTTACAGGACAGGACTTTGTCTCGGCTGCATCCCGAGCTATCGCTTCGGAGCCCGAGCTCCGGACCCTTGGGGTCTGTCTGTACTGTCTTACACAATACACATGTCCTTTATTTGTTATATTTCTGACCAAAAGTTCTGTTTCGGCAGTAATAACTCAAGAAACTTTTAATATATGAATGACAAGAGGGAGTTGTTCTTCTAATTTTCTGATAATTTATTTCAAAAACAATTTCAATCATTAAATTAAAACTATTCGTAAAATTAGTTACACCAAGCCAAGGGTAGTGGAATACAACATATCGGCTAGAGCAATTCAATTGTTTTTAATTAGTAAGTTTGTGGGTTTTAGTGCACAAATTTGGTGTTTTTTGTGCAAAATTTGTTCCAACTGTCATTGGACCAACACAGATTGTGTGTCTCGCTGTATTGCCACCACTGGTACGCCATAAAAATATGAAATTAAACCCGCTATTGTAAAATCAGCAGTATCTATTCCATTTCCTGTCGAATATGACCGGTAATTCCGGGGAATGATTGCCACTCTTTCCTGTACGTATTTTCATGATTAATATAATTATTGTGATTATCGCTGGGAAGGTAATTAGTTAGCGTGGGTATAATTTGATAAATGTAGGTATGCCACTAAATATACTCGTACTGTAGTTGCGCCGACTTTGGTAGAGTTTATTTGCACAGACTCGCAGAATAACAATGCTGATAGCATTGCAGTAATATTATATGTATAGATAAGTATACAAAAAAACCTTGTAATCTTTTATACAATTAAGACATCTGTAGTAGCAATATCAATTTAAACGTTATTATTTTTATACTTACTTACTAGTGACACGCCTTCACTTCGTTACGGGACTTCATAATTACACAATGAAATGAAGTTTCTAAACTATTTACCCCTTTGGTGGTGAATTTACTAAAATCCTTTCTTAGTACTCCCCTACGCTATAATAGGGACCCCTGTGCAAAATTTCAAGTTTCTAACCCTTATAGTTTATGCCCTGCGTAGAGCTAATAAAAAATAAGTAAAAAAATTAATTTATATCTATAATTATTTCTTATTAAGCGATTTATTATTTAAGCCAATTATTACATGAAATATACTTTCTCTAGTAAAGAACTCCTACTGATTTTGCACGTAATGACTGGTAAATAAAACAATATAACTGGTACTTACAACGCTAGAAAGTAAATCCGAAATACAGAGTCCCACAGAAACGAACGTTAGATCACAAGTCCACGGGCCGTGCACAGTCACCGAGTTATTGGTGGTTAACAATTAATCACAAATAAAACACTAGATAACACAGTTTGTAAATAAATAAGAGTCGAACACACGCGGTGTCGCGGAACGTTAATTTGAAATCGGAACGCAATGGCAGTTTGACGGTTGGGTTCAATATGGCGTCGCGCGTGCGCTCTCCGCGGGCACTGGTGGCGGTCTGCCTGCGCCGCGGCAGCCGGTCCCAACTCCCATCCCAGGCGATCCAATGCATGATCACTTGTTTTTTAAAGTTCCTTGCCCGAACAGTGCCAATGGGACCTTTTAAGTTGCTGTAACTGTTGTCAACTTTTTGATGAGTTATTTAGAACTGGCACTCCACTTAAACACCCATATCGGTCCCTCTTCCCACAAATAATGGTAGAACCTATCTACCTAATGGCATACTACTAGATACATTCTGTACTATAGGTAATGATGTCACAGAGTAAATAAACGAAAATAAAGTATATGTATTATTCAAACTAATTATAGTAAGTGGATACATGAGTACCATTCTCTATATTTTGAAATTGTAAATGAACTCTAGAAACTCCTAAAACCTAAAATTTCGGTGAGTTGTAACTACTACTTGCGTTAATAATACATATAGCTTAACGGTTAATGATGAGAATCTTTTGCAGGAAAACGTTATCCTGTTGAGCTGTTATCCGTTCATAGTAACCTAACTTGTATGAACTTTCATACAAGTTTAGGTAATTAAAAAGGTTTGTATAAATAATGTAGGACATATTTTCTGATGTTTAAATGTAGACAACAGACACATTACCAGACTCTTTCCACCTTGTGTTCAAATGGGGCTACAGAACCCTAAGCGACACACGATGGTCCGGTTTTTTTATCACAATCCCGCATCTTTCTGTAGAGTTTATACGATTATATTTAACCCCCCTTGAGCTGGGATTAAACGCGGGTGGGCCCTAAGCCCTCCGTGTGAACCCATTGAGTCCTCATAAGTGTTATGTCCTAATGTGTATTTTACAACTTTACAACTTTTTGACAAGTATAATTTAACAAATAATTTATTGCTTTACATATCTGTGGGAATTTGAGTAAAGCTGAGGACTCAGACCTCTTCAGCTACGTAGAGATATTGCCAGTCTTAGTCTTCTCTACCGCCTCTATAATGGGGAATGCTCGGATGATTTGCGTAAATGATAAACTGTTCGCCTACACCCATGATACTGTACTTATAAACATTTTGGCGATTTAAAAGAGTAACTGCCGAGTTTCTTGCCGGATTTTTTCGTCAGAATCAACTTTCCGATTACGGTGGTAGAATCACATTATATTTATTCAATTCTTAGTATATTTTTTGCATCGTCATATATGTATAATTTCATGTATAAGAAACATAGTTATAATTTATATTTTTCATGTATGACGATTTGTAAGAGCTGTATATAAGCCTATGCAAATACTTTTGAATTTTGATGAGTTATTTCAACTTATCCCATCCTCCCCTTTCCACTTCCGAACAACACCTGCTGGACAGCGTTGCCATCCGCATACCATCCAGACAATGGCGGCGCGCACCAAGAGCTTTGACTCCTCGTTCCTGCCCCGAGCCAACAAGACATGGAATGCCCTCTCAGCTCATGTGTTTCCTCCTTCATACAATCCGGGGTCTTTTAGGCGGGGCGTGAAACGGCATCTCAGCAGGCCATCAGGGTGAGGATGGCAGACTCAATGGGTACTTTGTTAGTTCTTTTGTGCCTGTCATCCTCATATTTTGATTTCACGGCTGCTTACCATCAGAGGGAGGATTGTAATTATTGTTGTATAAATAAATATTTAACCGTTTTACCGTGGGAGAGCCACGCTCCGGCATGAATGGGCCGGCTCGACCTTAGTGATACCACGGCCTCACAGAAAACCGGCCCTAACTCACGCAGTGAAACACAGCACTGTGCTTTGTTTCGCTGCGTGAGTTAGGGTACCGAAGGCCCAATCCGGGGGAAAGGAGAGTTTCAAGTTTAGCAGCGCACATGTGACTCCATTGCATTGGTGTCGCGGGTGTCCATGGGCGGCGGCAATCGCTTTCCATCAGGTGATCCTTCCGCTCGTCTGCCTCCTATCACGATTTTTTGAAAGACAATAATTTAGGGACATATTAGTAACACAAAAATTGTACTATATTTTAAAGTTAATAGTGACATTTTGTAACACAACTTTTTTTTTAACAGAGTAACTGCTAAGTTTCTTGCTCGTGTCTTCTTGGCAAAAAAATACATTCCGAACCAGTGGTAAACATGTTGACATTCATAAGTGTTCCGTATGGACCTTTTTTTTTTTTTTTTTTGGTAACGCAGAGAGAATGCCGCCGGCTCAGAAGGAACCGACGTCGGCGCCGATGGTCGGCGCCGCCTTATGCACACCCGGCCGCTGGGAGTCGGCCGGGTAGTGTGGGGCTCTCCCCTGGGGTGCTCCTAGGGGTATACCCACTAAACTCTCTGCGACAGTTTCCATCCATCGCCCGGGAGAAACTCTCAGAGCGGGAACGCGGGCTATAGGACGAACCTTGTCACCGCGAACCCGCTCAGGGCGAAAGAGGCTCGCCAGTACGGCCTCTTACCACACACCGGTCCAACGGACCTAGGGCCTCTCCCACGGCCCACCAAACACCGCCCCCCGAATGGCGCCCACACTGCTGGCTGCAGTGCAAACACCACCGGGAGGAGGACTGCGGGTACCCTTCCCCACCCATACACTGCTGGCTGCAGTGCAGAGTGGGTTGGGGAAATAAAAACCCACAGGCTTCGGAACGAAAACGCCGCAAAACCCAACTCCGCTGGATGCGGAGCCGAGAAAATTGGCACCACCGGTCGACATTGAGCCATCCTGGCTAGACGACCCAACGCCGGACCTCCAGCACATGGCCTTACGGCCGCTGAGCCCGAAGGCTCTCCACCCAGTGGGGCCCACGTCGAAAACGCTATCACGCGTAGCGTGACGCCGGACAGGGCCCCGGGCCCAGAACAAAAAAGGCCACAGGAGAAGGGTTTCCGATGCCCTAAACCGTGAGGCCGGTCCTAGGCCCCGGGGGGGCTCAACTGGGGGTCGACAGAACGACTCCAGGAGCCCTCCCGTGTGTGTGCAGCTGTTAGCCGTCGAGTAGCAATGGGCGATGCCGATTACTACCCGCCGTTGCCCAGGGACGCCAGGACCCTTTCGGTAGCAGCTCCAAACAGAGCAAAAATACTACCGAAAGGGCCACACGAGGAGGCCGCCGCACCGTAGTCCCCGTTCCGTATGGACCTAAATTGAATAAACTATTTTCATTTTCACTTTCATTAATTTCTAGGATAAATACACTAGAAAATTACTTAACTCTATAACTTGTACGGATAATTTATTAGGTAACAGATTTAATTTCACTCAATAAATCATCATCCTCCTGCCCTTTTCCCAGGTTATCTGGGATCGGCGCAGTATGTTTTCCTTTTCCATACGTCCCTGTCATTCGTCATCGAATCATCCACCTCTTTTTCCATCATGTCATTCTTCACACAATCCATCCATCTCTTTTTCGGCCGTCCTCTGTTCCTCCACCCACTTACGTTTAAACTCATCACTTTTTTGGCAGCATGTTCTTCCCCTCTTCTCCTTACATGGCCATACCACCATTTGCCTTCAATTTATCCATGATGATTTCACTCAATAAATACTTATTATAATAAATAATACGGCGGTACAAAGTCTACAGCAGGAAGATTCAGCGTTATTAGATCGCCTCTACCTGTTCCCTGCGTGGCGCTATCTTTACTTTCCATCGGCTGTGAATCATTAGCCTGCGGCGTTTGCTATCCAACTGCCAAAAGATCTGTTACTTAGAGTTATTTTATTTATTTATTTATTTAAAACATTATTGCACAAAAAATTATACAATAGGCGAACTTAATGCCAAGAGGCATTCTCTACCAGTCAACCTTTGGGTCATACAGAAAGGATAATGATGCGGCGAAAGAAGATTACGTGAACGTGGAGAACAAAACAAAAAAAAAACTTTACAATACTTTTTTTTTTATTACGAACTGTAGGCTAACGCTTGACCACAATCTCACCTGATGGAAAGTGACGATGAGGTCTAGGATGTAACGCGTTTGCCTAGGAGATGCCTGTTCACTCTTACATAATATACATATACACATATACCTATATATACATAGCAATACATATATATTATAAATATGACATAAATAGAAAGAATACATATTTATAACGGTAAGCAATTAAGTAGGATAGGATTAAGTTAGGATATAGAAAAAAAATTTAAATTATTTGCTTAACCATATTTCTCTCTTTTGCCCAAATAGTTCTCCTCATCTTAGCGTGCGACAGGATTCGGGGAGTTTCACTGCCCTTCCTGACCTTCGCAACCCTTTAACCACCAACTGAATTATGGTTACACGTTTCAGAAACCATCAAGCCCATTTAAGTCCCCACTGTGGGGCACGGGCCTCCCTCAATCACATGAGGGGTAATTGCCATACTCACCACGCTTGGCAGACGGGTTGGCGAGGGTTTTGATATAAATGCAGAGTTTTCCTTCTCTGGGTGCTGATGATCATGCCAGCAGCTTTACGTTAGTCGCCTTTTACGACACCTCGGTAAGAGTGAGGGTGGCCTATTCTACTCTGCCGTGGACCACACGGCGTAGTAGAATAGCCGCTGAGCATTGGTTATTATATATTGGTACAAATATACACATAGATTTGAGAAATCCAGAGGTGCATGCTCGGATTCGAACCACAACTCCCCGCAGAGAAGGCGCGATCTTATCCATTGAGCTACCTTCGCTCAACCAATTGATTTAAATGGTTAGCTACTAAACCAGATCTCCTTTTAACAATTTCAGACTCTCGAAAAAAAGCACTTATACTATTTATTTAAACACTTTCATTTAACTTTATAGCCGGTTTTTACGTTAAGCCATTTTTTATTTTTCGAGTGCAAAAACCGACCAATAAGTAATGAATAATCATTAAATAAATAGTTTATAAGTTTGTCGAGTGACTGGAGCTAAGATTTGTTTAAAAAAATTCAACTTAGTAGTTAAAAATTTAAGTCAATTGTCGTCGCTAGTGTACCCTACCCGTCGCCATAACCTTAGCCATTATTTTCCTCTTTTGCTCAAATAGTTTCCTTTTTTATTTTAAATCCTTAAACGATGATAAATATATATTTATATGGGATGGGGTTCGGAATAAAGCCAGGGATTTGTATTTAAGTATTCTACAAAGATAATAAATCACTACGTATTCTATATTAATTATTTTCTTAAAGCGTCTTCCTCCACGTCTTTACATCGTCCGCCATTCGTCTTCTATCTCAATCTCGCACGTCATTATAATTCAAACATCGAACTCATACATGTTCCTTCTACATCTACTGGTCACCAATCCTACATTTATATAGCGATATTTATTACTAATTAGATTATGAAAAAACACTTGTTTTGTCGCCATCAGACATTAATTAATTATTTCGCCTCATACAAACAAATGACAAGCAGTTTCATTTTGAAATCAAGAAATCTTAAAAACTTTCACGTAGACGTAAAATACCCGTATTATGCGTTATTATTTAATCATTACGAATTTAAATGAATATTAAATCCTTTATAAAGAATGCTTTAATAATTTAACTAAATTCTATAATAAACAAGGCTAGATTAATAGTTCAACTATCGCTAACGATAGAGGAAGTCGTTAATTTAATAAGTATCATCAAAATCATCTCACGTCCTTTCCATTACTTTCAAATCATCCTGAATTAAAATACCCACCTACTTTATTCGTACACATACATTAAACATAATGTTGTGGGTACGTAAGTAAGCCTCGATAGCGTAGTGAAATGACTATTGAGGTCGCACGCACTTTAAAGCAAATACAGGGCTTGGGGTCCCGGTATCGATCTCGAGTCAAGTAAATTTTTTAAGTACCTGAGTTTTTCTACTGAGAAATTCTCAGTATCAGTCCGAATTTCTGAAGTTGGCGGAATTGGATCCCCGTGTCGCCTGCGCCTAATCCGCCTTCGGTCGTATCACAATGTGTCTTATAGACATATAAGGGTAAGAGAATATAGAGTGCACTTGTGTCTGCTTACATACTTTGTGCCCTAATAATTATGTATTGCTTCGATGGCTGATCATTGAGATTGGCCACCATAGCTGAAATTTTATACCTGCGAATAGCAGTGGGTTACATTGCGAGCACATGTTTTCAACTTCAGTATTTTTATATAAAATAATCTAGCATTGTGCTCTTGCCACTCCTGTTTTAAAATCATCACTCCTTGTATTGATTTCACCGAAACGATCTTACAATTATGAAGATGCCGTGTAATTTTAGTGATACGAGTATTGTGATAAGTCGCTTCATTGTAATTACAAGATGCCAAACCCTTTTGTTTTTTTTTTTTGGTTTCTCAGGGGGAATGCCGCCGGCTCAAGAGATGAGCCGACTACCTTATGCATACCAGACCACCGGGGGGCAGCCGGGTTATGTGGGGCTCTCTTTTGGCGGGGGGCTTCTCCCAGAGAAGCCAGGCAAAGGCATACCCACTAAACCCCCTGCGGTTCTCCCTCATCGCCCATATTGGGGAATATCATGGTGATATAGCCGAGGCCTCCCTCCACGATAAGATGCCAAACCCGGGTCTAAGCGTTCCCCGGGCTCAGAAGCGATGGGTTCGTACGCAACACACTGAGATGTTCTCATCTCCTATACTAGATGGATAGGTGTGATAGAGGAATTGTATACGTAAACTATATCATGTGCTGGTCTCTCTACGGGCCACGTCTCTACATTACCGAGTGAAAATCCCACCGCGGGTAAGTTATCGAAGAAGCAAAGTCAATTAAACGTCCTTTTTTAAGCTAAATAAGTTTGTGTGACATAAAAATAACACGCAAACCTACCAAGTGCAATCTTGTCGTTTGAAATCTGCAACCGCAGCCCTCCCACTGCGGCGACCGATATCGTGTTACACGAGGGCGTGGAATGGTATGTCTGCCCGTCCCAAATTGAGTAAAATATAACTTTGAGGTTTTTCAAAATAAATAAACAATCTTGCGCCACATTATTTAAGTCATCGTACACTGTACTCCAGAGGTCTAGGACACACTCACACGACAATAGTCTCGTGCACTCAACAATAAACTCCACGGTGTTGCGGGTGTCCATAGGCGGCGGCAATTGCTTACCATCAGGTGATCCATCTGCTCGTCTGCCACCTATGACATTAAAAAAATTACTCAAAATTGAAATTTGCATTCGTTTAGACAAATTTTAATGTCGAATTGAACATCGATGTCGATCAAAGAGAATGGGAACGGACACCCTGATAGGAAACGATCACCGCACGATGAACGTCAGTTCACGTCATCATCAGATCTGATGCTGCTCAAACACAACAATAAAAATGTTAGGATCATTGGTTGACCTCCCTTTTTAACAAATTTACCTACATGAAAAATGTTACGCAGTTACCGTATTATCCAATGTTTTATGGCATTAGCAAGGAAGAGATTTTCTTATTCGAAGTTTATCGGAGAAAAGCATACTTTTCTCCGATAAACTTCTATCTCAAGATTCTATTCTATCTTCTTCGATAAAATACATATAGCAGCAGCACAAAAAGGGCGTATGACATGTTGTCATGGCTGCTATATATCAGAGCATAACGTAAAGGTAATGTAATACATGGTTTTGACAATTTCAAGGATATTACATTCCCCCATCAGATTTGTTCCCTCTATTGTGATTTTGTGTTTTTATTTCACGTAAATTGACAACCCCAAACATGTAATTTGACACTCCCAAAAATGTATTTACAAAACTGTTTATTTTGTTAGTACTAATGCCATCAGAAACACTTAAGGGCTTCGCCGAAGCCGCAGGAGTTTCTTGAACTACACACCTTGACCCGGTTGTGCGTACACGCTGCTCCAGAAACTAATTAATATAATCCTTATTAGCTGTACCCATCCGAGCAGAAGTTAGGACAATATTTATGCAATCCTATTTAAAACAATATATAAGCTTATCTTCACAGCCTACATTTCTAGTATGGAATAGGCTGATGTAAGTAATAGGCAAAATAGTATCACTAGTTTGTTGAAGACCTACCCACTTATTACAAATCGCGAACTAAGATTACTATTAAGTCCCGGAACTAAATTCGTATCAGTTCCTTTTAACATGGCGTGTTGGAACGGGATGACATAGGAGAAAATCATCTGAATAGCTTAAAGAACATAATTTTTATTCTCTGGAAGATTTTTATAAAAGCAATAGTTTTAAGCTAGATTTGTGAGTACAAGAATTATTAAGTTTTATATAATGTTAAGCTATTTGTGTTGTTCCTAGTCTTTAGTTTATTAAAATATTTATATTTTTTGTAGCTATAAGTACCTAATTTTAATATTTGCATGCCAAGTTTGGCAAAACATGCGAACAAATCTAACAATGTTAACAACAAATGTAACCATATTTTACGCAAAGAAAAATATTCTATTCTATTCTAGGCTTTAATATAGTCATAACTTTAGGTCAAGATTAACAATGAGTTGGCAAATGCCAACTACTGCAATGTTATTCAAACATTTAGGTACATTAATATTACACTATTATATACGTTGAAGATTATATACGAAAAATTGCTACGTACCCGAACCATTTGAAAAGCCTTTAAGATATAGGTACATACAATTATACAATAATATAATTTAGTAAAGGTTAACATCATCACGTTTTATTGATGGCCGTCATTGTAAAGCTTTCGATTAAACTTTTACATCGTCATCCACACGTTATCACTTCATTAAATTAAACATTCCCAATAACTACGGGATGATTGAATTTCTTTTTGATGCCGTTGACAAAATGATTGGTCAATTATCATAATCACATCATTCTGAATGATTGAGTGTATCCACGAGCTTATCAATCAATCAATCAAAAAAATCTTTATTTGCAAAAGCTTGTACACAGCACTTACATATTGTCATACATTAGACGTCCACTGCTAGACATAGGCCTTCCCCAATGTTTTGCACACAGATCGGTCCTGTGCCGCCCGCATCCAATGGATTCCCGCCACCCTTTACCAGATCGTTGGTCCACCTTGTGTGCCTGCCACGGCTTCGAATTTCTGTACGTGGCCTCCACTCGAGGACCTTTCCGCTCCAACGGCCGTCGGTTCTCCTCGCTATGTGCCCTGCCCATTGCCACTTGAGACATACAATCCTTTGGGCTAAGTCTGTGGCCTTAGTTCTCCTGCGGATCTCATCATTTCTGATACGATCACGCAAAGAGACTCCGAGCATAGCTCTCTCCTCTGAGTTTGAACCTCCTTAATGGTGCCATTGTATACTTTTATAAATAGTTATGTATAATTTACATGTTAATACGTTGATACATAAAATACACTAAAAAATAATAATAAAGATAATGCGATTCTACCACTGGCTCGGAAATTTGTTTCTGGTCGAGAACATCCGGCAAGCAACTCTAAGGTGAGTTGCTTGCCGTTACTCAGTTATTACTAAACTCAAACATTAGTATCAAAGAGCCTCCTCATCTTTGCGTGTAATTCCCAGTAGCGTCCAAAGCTATCGCTTCGGACCACGGGGTACGATTGGACCATGATCCATTCGACAAGTCTGGTAACTTTATCTTTACAATTATTTTATAGCAGATACTAACAAGACATATTGGTGTGAATAACCGGCCTTTTTTATCGCCATCATCATCACCAGCACTGCTGCACATAGGCTTCTCCATAACATTCATCACTCCGATCGATCTTCGGCTGCTCGCATCCATCCTGCCAGCATTCCTGCGCTAAATGTAATGTGCATATTCTTCAGGCTATTTGTGTAAATATAACATAAATATATGTAATAAATAAATAATAACAATCTTTCTTCCGTGACTTCTAGCTAAGCGTCTAGTCGAAGTCACGGGAGAGCCAAAGGCTGGCGAATTTCCATCAGCGGGACAATGCTGCCAGCATTTTAGGGACATTACCACGGGGACCTAGTTTTCTTTTGTATTTACTATTAGCTTATTTTTATTTCTCAGATATTGTCTTAATTTTCTTATGTTTTTTTTTCTTTTGTTCAATAAATAATTTAAAAAAAATCTTCACTCCATCTGGCCAGAGGGCGTCCTAAATACGTTTTACAAAATATTTATTCATTGTTTACTAACACGTTTAATATTAGGTAACTATGATTTAAATGTTTTAATTTAGACAACTGCTTACGATAAGGAACAATACAAATGTTAAAACACACCCTGTACATTCATGAGCTGGTCCATTGACAAGTCTTGTAATACTCGAGTTATGACTCAAGGAGATAGAGATTAAGATAGCCATACAGGGCTGGCCAGTTCAAATGCTTATTGCCTGACTTATTGTAGTGTTGAAACAAACCAGAGGTTATCGGCTTGAGTTGCTTTGTTTGTCAGATGATCAGAACCGATTTGTAAAGGGCACAGTTAGAGCATTGGAAACATGGTCAAATTAATGGTGACGTCATTGCCGACAGGTTTACGACTAAAAGTATCAGCCTATGTACTGTCCCACTGCAGGACAAAGGCCTCCTACTATGATGGGATTAGGCCTAATCACCATGCTTGCCTAATGCGGATAGGTGATCACAAACCCGAGCAATGTTCGAAAAATTGGAAACATTCTTTTTGCTCGACCCGGGAATCGAACCCAGGACCCCGAGATCACGGCCCGGTACTTAAACCACTAGACCAACCGGGCATTTAGGCGGTTCACAAGTAGTTTGACTCAAAATAATTTCACCCATAATATAAACTTTTTTGAAAATTCATACACAACATGAACGACGATACCTGGTGTTCGGTGTCTGGGTGTAATATATGTATTTAAGTATATATTTGTGTTCCTCTGTTGTCTGATATCTGTAACACATGTGCTTAAGCTACTTATTACGGAATCAGGTCAACGTATGAGATGCTGTGAGAATTATTATTATTATTATAATGCTCATAATACTGACCGGATGGTGCAATTGGTAGTGACCCTGCCTCTTACGCCAAAGGTCGTGGGTTCGATCTCCACCCTGGACCAACATTCGTGCGATGAACACTTGTGTTTGTTTAGTGTATAGGTGTAATATATGTATTTAAGTATATATTTGTGTTCCTCTGTTGTCTGATATCTGTAACACAAGTGCTTACGCTACTTAGATACGAATCCGGTCAATAGTATGATATGTTGTAAAAATTAGAATTAAAAAAATAACGTATAATAAAAAAAATTAAAGAAAGAATCAAATTGAGCAGATTTTTCATAGTACTTTGCGAGTATCCCTATACGGACAGAATACTCCCTACAACGTTTTGATCGTGCTGTATATCAAAGTTAACATCTCCCATTTTGATTATCTAGAATTACACTTTAAGTATTATTATTCTGTACCTTTTTGTTACCTTCTCGGGTTTCAAGCCGCAATCATCTCTGGGCCGTTTTACGACATTGGTGCATTGAGAGTTAATTAAGCAACAACGTTGTTCACAGGGATGTAATGGAGGCAACCGAGAGTTCAAGACTATCGAAAATCCGAAATAAAAAAACCATAGGTATGTAATCGTAACCAGCAAACAACTAAACAGTTCAATTAAAATTTTAGGGTTAAACGGGCACTATTCAGGATAACACAACTTATAATATCTGTAACATCACAAATATGAATAAAATAGGAACATTTTGAGAATCGACGAATGTATATGATATAGATTTTTTTTATAATTTTTTTCTGAAAACTGTTTTTAGTTAGCCTGTTGCCCGGTTCTGACTTGACGGCAATTTCTTTTTTTTACATAATGGAAAACTTTAGGTAATATCAATGCAGCCGGAACCAAAATATCTGAATTCAGATCCAAAACTTTATATTCGTAACATCCCTAGTTATTTTTCAAGGAACCTGAGGAGATAAAAGTGCTTTTTATTAGCTTCGAGGGGTTTACAGTTTTTAATCCTCATTTAGCATCAAGTTTTAGTGTTTTTAACAACGGTAAATAAACATTATTTATTTATTGCACAATTATTAATGCAATACCTACATTGAGTGCATGTGAAATCACATCAATGGTCATTATCTACCAATTAAGCTTTTATGCATTACAATTTGGTTGGTTCAGCGGACGTTCATCGGCGGCCCCCGTCTTTAACATCAGGTGACTTGCTTGCTCGTTTGCCTGCCTTTCTCAAAAATGGATGAATTTACATAGTAGAAGAAAAATTATGTTGAAACCATTCTCACATTTGTAAAATAAACTTCATTAGGGGCCCTTACTTTACTCGTATCATTCACGGATAGGAAGTCACAAAAAAATAGAAGCGCAAATCTTGTGTCCAACAGACATATGTATTTAAGGTGACGGGTAGGGCACACTAACGACACCAATCGATTTTAATTTTTAGCTACTAAACCAGATCTATTTTAAACAATTTCGGGGATACAACCTCTTGGCAAACACTTATACTGGTTTAGTAGCTAAAAATTAAAATCGTTTGGCGTCGCTAGTGTGCCCAAACCGTCACCTTAATTTAATTATTGCTTGGTTTCAGGAAAACAGGAGCACGAAGGCTCTCTACCCAGTGGGACCCCCGTCAAAAACGCTATTTTGGTTTTCGCCAACCCAACACAACTCCCAGAACACCATGCTATATTATGCTATATTATACATCCAAAAAAGGCTTCCTACATCGTAACCCAAAAACTGCGACCCTAATTACTTGCCCTAACTCTCACCTGCTGAGCTCGAAAATGTTCAGAGAAAATTAATATTCGCCCAAGGTAGGGTAATCACTTTCGGAAATTTTATACATTCCTCATACCACGTGCAATATTGAACCCAGATTCACAAACCCGTATTCCCAAAGCCATAAGGGTGGTAATGGGCTACGCTATTTTGCCCAATTTCATAAATCAGGGCTGTAACCGGCCGAAGAAATGATTACGATCGCATTTATCATCATTGGCCTTTGCGTCTATCAAAGTAACACTCAGAGCCAAAAGTTTGGGTACTTAAATATTAAGTTATTTATTGCCACTAAAAAAAACACTTTTTAAAGATGAGTTATTATGGCTTAAGTATCACTTTTCTGAATCACACTAATGGAGTGGAGAAGACTTACTATACACACGTGATTTATTGTTGTTGAGGGTCATGAACAAGACGGTGTATGTCATTTACTTACATTATTCATTGCCCTGATCCCTTCTAACATAAGCACTACCATAAAAACCTTGGAAGGACCTAGGCGGTGACTGGATGAGGAAAGGCAGGGATAGAAAGTTAGTAGCGACAGGAGGCCTGAAATCAACAGTTGACAAACGCAGGCTGTAGATTGATTGATTTATATAAGTGCCTGTATATGTGATTGATGGAGTTAAATTTTATTAAAGATAGGGTTCTCAACCCTATATCTCCTGGCCAACCGTGCGGGAGTAGCGGCTGCTTCGGCCACCCCGGGCCATTTCTCACGCCCCCGAACATGCCAAACTGATTGCTAACATTGTCTACGCTAATTCGACATTTCGACCAAATTATACTTAACTACCTATCCGCTGAAATTACGCGATCGGCTAATTCTATAACATTAGGACGCTTGGGGGTTCGTTATTTTGGTTGTGGTGATTCACTCACATACTTTTCCTTTGCCTGGTAATCAGATAATAGATTCCAATATTGAGCTAGATTTTGAAAACAGACTAACATCTAACTTTATCATCAGCCTATATTCGTCTAATGTTGGACTTAGGCCTCCACTATGGAATGCCACTATTGTATCTTGCCATTTTGGGTAAACAAGCGATACGTAACTTACCTACGCGGAGTTCCAAATTGTTTTTTATAGTGAGACAGTATATTGGCTTTCCTCAGCCTGATGGTAAGCAAAAAAAAACCCACGTTGCAATTACAACGGAAACGATGTCAGGGCATCACCTAGCTCCGTTGGGACTGCCATACTGGTCCGCGAGATGCTTTTTCACGCTTCGCACCCTATGTGTGAATATTTGGGGTCCTTGCTCAAACAGAAACTATATTTAGCGGTTGGAGAAAAAATTAACATTCCATACAATACAAATTCCATACAACAATACCTATTGTATGGAAAATACTGCAGTTTCGGATTCCTATTTTGTTATATTACTGCTTTAAGTAAATACCTACTCTTCTAATTCCATCTTGAGCTTCATAATATCTTTTCACATTTTGACATTAGGCTACCCAGGAGTATCAAACTCAAGACTCATCATTCATCATCATCATCAGCCTATCCAGCCCACTGCTGGACGTAGGCCTCTCCAATTGTTCGCCACTGTGATCTATCCATGGCTTCTCGCATCCAGCTCTTGCCAGCCATCCTGCGCAGATCGTCCCCCCACCTAGCCAGAGGGCGCCCTACATTACGTTTGCCAAGACGCGGTCTCCACTCCAGAACTCGTTTACCCCAATCGGTTGTCGGTTCTGCGGCTAATATGGCCAGCCCACTGCCACTTAAGCTTGCTAATCCGGTGAGCAATGTCGATAACTTTGGTTCTCTGCCGGATCACCTCATTTCGGATTCGATCTCGGAGAGAGACGCCGAGCATTGCTCGTTCCATAGCCCGCTGAGCGACCTTTAACTTGTGGACCAGCCGTACCGTAAGTGTCCACGTTTCGGCTCAAGACTAAAAAAACATAACGTAGGAAATAAACATCAATACGAAACATGTACGCGTATATTCAGTTTCAGCAAATGTTCAGTAGGTAACCTTTATGTATTAGTATGCACTTTATGTATCATTTTAAGGTAAATGTAGGTAACATTAATCAACATAAACTCCTGTTTCTTATTAAACTGAGAAACTTAACACGGTGTACCGTGTTGTTTGGCAGGTGTCGAAATCTCTAAATATCAAACAGTAAACACACCAATAGGTGTGAAAATTGTGAGGCAAAACCTCCACGAAGTCCACAGCTAAGTGTGACCTCCCGTGGCTTTCTGGAGCTACGAAGTAACTCCACTCCTACCCATTGATAATCTCAACAATGATCTCTTCATTGTTGAAACTTGAAAGCTGCGCAAAGTATGCTTTAGTTTACAAGCGTAGGTGTAAAGTTACATAACCTGTAACAGCTAAAGGTCCGAAATAAACTCAACCACTATTACGATAAGTACTTACTTACCTAAAGTAGGTGTGTTATCTCAATGATACAGTTACTGTTAGTGCGCCGATGACTGGCGGGAGGTGTCGCAGGAGACGCCTACTTACGAAGTTACGAGGTACCTACTAGACGCCCTTTATACAAATAAATTTGGAACAGACGACCCGATTGGAACAGTGGTAGTGAACACTGCCTTGGGTCCAAGGGTTGTGGGTTCGATCCCCGCACAGTACAAATATTTGTGTGTATGAACATGTCTGTTTGTATTGGTCTTTGAGTTTGTATGTATTATAAGTATGTATTTACAAAAGAAAATATGTATACAATATTTGTAATTCCGCTGTTGATTCTGATATCCGTAACACAGGTGCTTGAGCTACCTATCCCGGAATCAGATCAATGTATGTGATATATTTATTTAGTATTAAATAAATATATCACATACATTACATAGACAAAACGCGGTTATTTTATACAGGTTGTATCTGTGGACATTTAAATCCCTTTAACGACGTGTTCTACCACTCTGAACAACAACCTTTTCTACGACTTTTCGAAATTAAATGTTTGACTCCCCATACAAAATGACCAAGTCACGTGACCGACTTTGTATGAGAAGTTGAAATTTTTTATGCGAATTTCCAAGAGTCATAGAACAAATGTTGTTCAGAATGGTTGATAGAACACATGGGTAAAGGAATGTAAATGTTCACAGATACACCCTGTATGTAAGATTCACAAGCCGGGCGTAGCAGACGACGCCGTGCACCCCCAGTCCGCTTGTGACCACGACGGTTGTGACGCGGTCGAAACGTCAAGACTGTGAGTAGGATATGCTACTACGAGTATGTACTTACATATAAAAATAACCGCATTTGGTCCCGTGTACATTAATTATTTATTTAATTTTCTTATTATTTGCATTACAGTATGACTATATGACTAGGTATGTGGTAACATTACACAATCAAAAGAACATATGCGCCTTGGTAGGCATTGCAAATTGGCATAGAGAGGAGCAGACATTTCTTATTTTATTTACTTGGTATTTGCTTTTGATATATATATTCTTCTATGTAATAGTAATATTTGGAATTTGCATTTAATTTTTATATAAACACATTATTATATACCTAATTACAATTATTTGTATAATGCAACGCGAAAGTTTAAAATCTTATAGACGCCCTTTATATTTGGTGGTCAAGTCTCAGTTATTTAGTAAGTTAGTTCTTTGTATCGCTTATCACTATTTAATTCACTAAACCTACCTGTTCATTATGGAGGGCCGTTGCTCGCGCCACCTCTCTTCTCAGCTGAATTATCGCCCGCTCCTTCGATTTAATTTCCTCCAGCTGGGAACAATAATGATGTTTTTTTTTAAAAAAATAATTATAAGTACAAAAAATAAACACTTTATTCATAAACGTTCAATAAAACTCTGTCAGCTAAAAAGGTGTTATATGATATTTTAACGTTTGAAACAAAAAAAATAATCGAAAAAATAATGAAAACTGCTTTATAACGTTTAATTTAGGAAATAAACGGATTTGTAAATTATATTCTCAAGTAAGTGACAATTATGTTTTATTGAGAAATAAAGAACCTATAAACCTAAAGACGCCAAGTTCATTACAGAGCGAACCGAAGACGATCGCAATCGCAACGCCCAACGAAACGTCGTTTTAGCTCATTGCTGTTAAAATTCTGACAGGCATTATCTTATAGACTTAATGGTCAGGTCAGACTTTGGAGCAATAAAGAAAGGACTAGAGTTTAGACTTCGGTTCTATACTTGTCAAGCCCATGACTGATACTAGATGTATCCATCACTACCACAAATATTATTATAATTTGAACGTATGCATCTTTAATTGTGTTTTTTTTTATAATTTGTATAAGCCGATGTTTCCCTCTCTGCCTCAATGGTTCCCACAGAATATTAGGCGTCATGGCCAACCGCCGTGACAAAGCAGCTGAGTGGCAACCATTTTGCTAACACGTCACGGCAAAATGTCTCTTTGCTTTATTATCTTTTCTTGTACTAAACATAGTAGGTTCACAAACATGTGATGTGTTTAGATACCAAATAAAATTTTATTCTATTCTATTCTTCCTATAAATACCACAATCCGTAGGTATTATTATAGTTCAATAAAATTATGCTAATCTTCTGAGACAAAGAAGGCAACTTGATCACTAAAGAGTGTAGATTAATAAGAAGTTTATAGTACAGGAACTAACATATTAGGAATGCCTAGAGCAGAGACTTGCTTGTCGATTTCACATAATTTTGGGACGCGATTCAGTATTTAATCATGATGAAAGGTCAAAGCTAAACTTATTTTTAGCAGTTCTCTATGTGGGTATATCCTAGCTGTATTCACTGCCATATTTTTAAAAATTGACAAAGGTCAGACGAAATACAGTCAACATAAAACGTTTGCCTGCCATATCAGTTGATGAATGACATCAGACATTCAGACGTAATCATGAATATCTACGTGCTCTACATTACAGTAAGGTCATATTCGTATGTGAGTTGAGTGAATTCCAAAAAGTTTCCACCCATTATTTTGGGCAACTGAGATTTTTTTTATATATTTAATAAGGTTTGCACTTCACCTCATCTCACCTGATGGAAAGTGACAATAAGGTCTAAGAAGTAGCGTGCTTACCCAGAAGAAGCCTATTCACACTCGACTTAAAGACACCCAAATTGTAGCTCTCCAAAATATGTATACCTATGTATGAATTAGTAGTTTATGTGACTGTCTTGTAATTAGGGTTGTTAAAAGAGCAAAATATTAAAATACGAGCCTTGGCGAGTTTTTTTAATAGGTTTTAGTAGGCATTCGCGAGTATTTTAATACAGAGTCATGTGCAGTCTCATACACTACTTTATCAACATTCACGTTTTAATCATCAAAGTAAGAAACACTTTTGTTAAGCACATCTGTATAAAGTAATTGGAGTAGCGGAGAATTTATTGTAATCTCTTCACGAACTAATGATGCTCTATAAGTGATATCCGGTAGAGTCAAATCCTCAAAATCACTATCGGTTTTGCACGCAACCGAGAATGATACTCTGTGAAGTTTAGATGATGCCACAATCACGTCTGCTGGAGCATGTTGTGCTTGGCAACCTGAGGGTCTACAACGAAATGGCATTCACGGCCGAATCTTTATTCCCGTCCCATGTACACGTTCAAAGATCATATAATTTATATGATGGTTGTAGGCTCTTTAGACACAAGCCTAATGTTGATGACCCGTTTGGAACAGTGGTAGTGAACGCTGCCTCTAGTGAAAGGGTTGCGGGTACGATCCCCGCACAGTACAAACATTTGTGTGCATGAACAGGTCTTGGTGTTTTCTATGTATTAGAAGTATGTATTTACGAAAGAAAAGTATTAAATGTACCTATATAGATATTTGTAATTCCGCTGTTGTTTCTGATATCCGTAACACAGGTGATTGTGCTACCTATCTCAGAGTCAGATCAATGTATGTGATGTTGTGAAATATGATTTTATTATTATAATTATATTATACCCACCAGCTTGTGACACTGCGCCCGCGCGTCTCTCCGCGCGGCCTGCTCCAGTGCGTTGTGCTTGGCGACCTGCGCGCGGAGCTCGGCTGCGCGGGCGCACTCCGCCGCCTGGGCGACCTGCACATATAAATTCATATCTATACCATTCATAAAGATAGTTCTATAGATAACGACAAGGGTTATAGGTAGCCCGAAGAAACGAAACACTATCGGGATGAATTCGACACCCAGCACCATCTATTTGTTTTTTTTATAACTAATAGCAACACTGCTTCCATATGCGAAGTGAGGACTGACCTTTGATCTAATAGTCTTCATATAAACATAAAGAAGAAGCTGCTTTGGTTGCCTATGGATTGACAAGTAGTTTTCAATAGCACAAAATAGTGAGGAATAATGTCAGCTTTTTGTGGAGGAAGCCAAGATCTTCTACGTACCTACAGGTCTCAAAGACAGAGTAGTAAGTAATTAACATAATTATGTATTAGTTATAAATTAATTATGTAAATATAGTATCAGACAATACCGTCATAGACTAATTGTTGTCCAATGTTCATAATACAAATAAAATGAAATAGATGTCGCACACATATGTACCTATGTACTTATTCAAAACTAAGGTTTTATCTTGTAGGTACTGTGGAAACCCAAATAGGATTAATACTCCAAAAAAGTTTAGCATGTTACACCTCGCACACCTATTAGGTTCTCCGTTAGTTTTATGGTATGTAAATATTTTAACAACTAGGAAATTTTTAGTAAAACTACTAAGCTCCCGTTAATTGTCAATTCTCGTGTCATAAAATGTCGCAATAATGAGTGTATGTAACGAAGCTTTACAGCAATATGTCAAGCAATTATTTTCTTTGCACTTCCTAATTGACACCTCGTGCGGATGGTGACATTCTGGCTAATGGGCCTAAATGTATCCATTAGCCAACCGGCCTGCAGTCTGCCACGGAGCCCCCAACATTCTGCACGAAACACCGCAAAGGCCGTAAACATGTTAGCACTCCTCGGGTTAGTTTTACTACTACACTGCCCTCGAGTTACCGCTTTCAATGTTCTATTTCAAGAAGTCGAGACTTACCATAACGAGACATACTACAAAGCAGATCACGCGTTTCGAGTAGTCAACAAAATTTTCAACGCTTTCCAACAGTGGTTCTTCACCATCACTCTCTGCGACTTCACCTATTTCGAAAACAGAATGCTCAAATACATAGAAACTATGGGTTACGGATACTCCGTGCTACTATTGAACGGTTGCCCTAATGCCAACAGAACTAGATCGAAACCGAAATTTGATATTCATGGTCAAACTGTGTACGTCATTACTTCGGATGAACTCAGCCTCGACGGCAGTGAATACGTCGTCGATGCTCTGCTGAGGACTGGAGTCTTCAAACCGAGAACACCTGTCATCTTCGTCCTGAACTCTCCTGTAGAAATAGACGCCTATTACTTCTATGTCATGAAGAACCACTTCCGACTTCTTTGGAGCAGAAGCATTCCTAATTCCATTATAATCTTATTATGTTCCAATAAATTATGGACTTTTTCTTACGATTACTTCTTAGATGAAATAGAAGATATAAGCCAAGTACAAAACATCCACGACTGGCTATTTTACCAGTATGATGATCTTAATGGACACGAATTGAGGTTGAGTGTTTTTAGAAAAGTTTATGAGATGCAGGGCAACCAGCCGATTCAATGCAACTCCAGACTCGCACGGACGGTGATGAAGCAGCTTAACGCCTCCTGTAAAGCGATAGCTCCGAGAGACGGTAATACTGTAGGAGACTTGTTGCCCGATGGAACTTCTACAGGAGTAACCGCAGACCTCATAGACGGATACACTGACATAGAACTGAGCTCCAGAATTCTTAAAAATTCCTACTATGGTTACATTGATACTACGTATCCTCTTACTCAAGACGACCTATGTTTTATGCTCAAAAATTCTGACAAGCAATCTACGTTTGCTTCTATTATACAGCTTATATCAGTTAAAATAGTAATCATCTTTATGTTCAATGTGACAACGTTGATAGTAATAGCAATAGTGGCCCGTGAGGTGGAGATGAGAATATGGGATATAACAGAAAATAGAACCAGAGGTGCAATAGTAGTGGACTTGGTAAAATGTTTTATAAGACAAACAGTCGATGTCAAACTTCCTGCATTTGTCTACAGGTGTATAGTATTGATGATCATCGCTTACTCACTGGTCATCGATTGTGTCATAGATGTAAGTACCTACTTAATTACAAACTGAATGTGAACAATGGGTATATGGTATAAGGGATTATGAAACTTATTATAAGGTGACACATATCTTGACAATTATAAAACAAGTTCCATTTTGCAGGGCGTTTTAACATCAGCGGTAACGTACCCTCGCTACTGGAGTCCTGTAAACACGATGCGTCAGTTAGTAGAAAGCGACCTGACTATCGGGATTCACAACCGACACATTAGACTGTTCAACCGGAGTTTGGACGACTATTCCTACAATCTATTGAAAAATCGCATCGAGATTCTCAACGATAAAAAAATTGGAGAAATAATTACTAAAAGAAAGTTCCAATACGCTGTATTATTGAGGAAAGTAGATCTATTATACATTAGTAGAAATGTTGCAAATATGAAGAATGGCCGACCTTTATTTCGTATTATGCCAGACTGCCCATTGCCTTGTTCAATTGTCTACGGTCTGCGCTATGGAAGTCCGTATCTCAACAAAATAAACAACATCTTACATCATTTGAATCAGGGCGGCATTCTGCAACTTTGGGCAAAGTCTGAAGAGTTCAAAAACCAAAATCCCTATAATCCTGATAATGATAAAGAGCTGACATCCCTGACTTTAGGAAATCTCCAAGAATTGTTCATAGTGTTGGCTATTGGGCTTACAGTTAGTACGATTGTATTCTTATTTGAAATCTTGTATTTTTTGAAGAACCGAATTAGTCAAGCACAAAATATAGAAACGACACTACCTTAAACTACTGATGTACAGGGGCGGACACATCAAGCTATGCAAAACTTTCAAATTTCTCAATCGATTTCGAACTCAATGAGTAACGATATAAGGTTTATAATCGAATGATGAAATTTGACAGTTTTGTAGAGCTTGATGTGTTCGCCACTGTACAAGTATAATGTTGATTTCAGTAACTCCACAGCACTTTTTATATTATGTAATATATTATACTTGTTTAGAGTAAAGTAAGTTAAAAATAAATTATTTCTCACCTTAAGTCTTTCTTGAAGACCCTTATTCGCTGCTTTTAAAGACTGAATTTCTGTGGTCAATTTCTTAAGCTCTACCAATTTAGTATTACCTATTAGACCATCATCATTTAACCTGTCTGTTTTGTTTGTTCTCAATTGTTTTTCTAACACCTCTTCTTTCTTTTTGTGTTCAGTCTTTATATTTCTAAGTGCGCTTTCGTGGTGGGCCTTCAGGGCTCGAACTTCGCTCCGCTCGACGTCGAGGGACTTCTTCAAGGTCGCATTCTCAAGCCTTAACCTTTCGACGAGGTTCTTCAACTTGTTCAGGAATGCTTCGTCGACGGTTCGCTTGTGCTCCTCAGGCACGAGGGCGGAGAGTTGGCTGCTGGAGGTCGATGTGTCGGTGGACGCCATGGCGTGACGTCACCGTCTCGTTTCTCAGTTCGGGAGTGTCCCGAGCGTCCGCGGTCTATGGCCTCGTACGGTGTACGGATCGCTGGTCGTTCGTTATGTGGTTTCAGTTGCCAGGATGAGATGCCAATTCTGGAATTGAAAATGGTAATGGTTTAATTTTTATCAGGGTAGTTTAGTAATTTAAGTTAGTAGGTATAATTTACATATTCTTTAGGTAAAACGGTACATATTTTTCAAAACCTATCTACATAATTCAACATGTTCTCAACTTTAACCTACACTATCAGAAAAGTTAATAAATGCGCCAGACCATCCAAGACACAAACTGAACGCCTAGCCTTAAACTATGGCATTCCCTCTCCACTACACATACTTAGTACTTAGAGATACACACCCCTGCGTTTCGCAGCACACCCAGTCCCGATTGGTTTTTGTTTTGCAAAGTATGTTTTCTAAGGCGCGACACTTTAGCCACTCCGGCATCGAAGTAATTTTCGAGAAAATAGTACATATATGTATTTATAATACCAATTTTGACGATTTTTGAAATCAAACTTTATAAAAACACTGTCTAATCTGTTTGGTTAATTTATTGCCATCGTAAAAGTGAAAAGTATGAAGTAACGCGTTCTTTATGAGCCCGCCACGCGAACTCAACTAGGTCACCCATCGCAACTCAATGTGTTTCATGCTTTACTCTTTCCCCATCAGAGAACTCTTGGACTTCCAATAGGGTCTGATTAATTTAGTAGGATACTAAAATATTAACCGACAGATGCTGCTGTTTACCTACTCTTGATAACTACTTGGAATAAACCGCCTAGTTTTTACTAATTATAATATAGATTTATTAATGTATTTTTTTTAATAATATTGTAAAATCATTAAGCTATCTCTTATGATAATGTCAGTCGTTCCATAACCACGGGCATTATTATTCATCATCATCATCAGCAACCCACACTCGTCCACTGCTGGACATAGGTCTCCCCTAATGCACACCACTGCTCCCGATTTTCGGCCACTCTCATCCAGCCCACACCAGCCAGCTTTCGAATGTCATCATCCCATATTGTCGCAGGGCGTCCTACACTACGCTTACCGAGTCGCGGTCTCCACTCAAGGACTTAACGGCTCCAACGGCTGTCAGTTCTGCGGCTAATATAACCAGCCCACTGCCACTTCAGTTTGCTAATTCGGTGGGCTATGTCGGTGACTCTGGTTCTCTGTCGGATTACATCATTTCTGATGCGGTCCTTCAGAGATACTCCGAGCATAGCCCTTTCCATAGCTCTTTGAGCGACTTTGAATCGGTGGACTAGTCCAGCCGTGTGTGTCCACGTCTCGGCACCGTAAGTCATGACCGGAAGGACGCACTGGTCGAAGACTTACGACTTAAGACTTTGAGGGATGGGTGACGAGAAGACTTGACGAAGTTTACCAAATGCTGCCCAGCCTAGCTGCATTCTTCTATTGGCTTCTCTCTCGAAGTTGTTTCTGCCTAATTGGAGCGTTTGTCCTAGATAGACATATTCCTGAACAACTTCGAGAGGTACTCCATTAACAGCGACCGGTCCCGGATCAACAAGCTCGTTGAACATGACCTTGGTTTTATCCAAGTTCATCCGAAGACCTATGTCATTATTATTATTCAAGTGTGAGTCCTCCCAGGCCTTAGCCCAATCAGTTACCATAGTACGTATTTAAAACTAAATGAAGGTCCATTCGATACACTTAAATTAACAGCAAATATGTGAGTACGTAATCTACCGCTGCCACTGACCTCTGAAGTTAGGAGGTTACTAGAATTATGTACATTTTGCAACTTTTATACTTATGTTAGGATTACCTAACTTACTTAAGTTACAATCTTATCTTTTTTTTTATGATATAGGCTGACGAGCCTACGGATCACCTGATGGTAAGCAATTGCCGCCGCCCATGGACACCTGCAACACCAGTGGTGTCACAAGTGCGCTGCTTACCTTTTTATTTTCCTTCCCCTAAATTGGCCCTCCGGTACCCTCACTCACGCAGCGAAACACAGCGCATGCACTGCTTCACGCCGGTCTTCTGTGAGGACGTGGTATTACTCCGGTCGAGCTGACCCATTTATGCCGAAGCGTGGCTCTCCCACTGTAATCTAAGACTTATCTTATATTCATTAATGAATATAATGCACAGAGGAAGGTAAGTGCAGCCAGGGTGGCAGCCCAGCTGCCCAGTACCAAATGCCAGATATGTCAAATATCCTGTTAGACACAAATAGGGATGTACCGAACTGTACTATGCCTACTATGACTACTACTAGTACTATAAATACAAACAATAATGTACTAGTATTTTCAGATTCAATTGGAGTTGGCTATGGTCCCCTTTTGCACAAGCAACTCAATTGTAAAATAATTAATTATTGTATGCCAAATGCATCTCTTACCCAATTAATAGATAGGGTGGTAAATTGTAATTATGATAAAGATTCAATTATCATATTAATGCTGGGGAACGGATTAAATTCAAATAAAAAGGACATCATTAAAGGGTTCTCCCGTTTAAAAGGGATTGCTGTAAAAAAAATATTGGTTTGTGCCTTCCCATTTTCTAGGCACTACTTATCAGAACAAAATAACAGTATTCACATATTGAATACTACATTATATAATTTAGTTACTAGTCATAGCGACAACTTTGTGTTTTTTGACACAAATAAATTTATTAATTATAAGTTGATAGTGACTGGCAAAAAGTTTTATTTGCCTTATAATGTAAAAAAAGAACTAGCTACTTTGTTAGCATTTAATATAAATAATATATATAGGCAGACTTTGGAAATTATTCCAAACAATTTAAATTTAAGTTTAAGACAATAGAGGACGCCTCTAGCAATTTATTGACCAGGGAAGATAATTTAAAACTTATTCACCAAAATATACAGGGACTTCCTGGTAAAGAACTAGAACTAGAATTATTTTTAGAAGAAATAAATGTTGATGTACTATGTCTCACCGAACATTGGTTAAATCAACATCAATTAATTGTTACTATTAATAATTATAAAATTATCAGTTCGTTCACGAGAGGCTCTGCAATAAGAGGAGGGTCACTCATTTTGTTAAAAAGTACTCTTAAATGTAAACAACGTAAAGATATTGAGTCACTATCTATAGAACGAACTATTGAAATTTCGTGTGCAGAGCTGGAGCAGCATATCATTGTCTGCGTTTATAGACCCCCTTCTGCAAATTACGACTCATTTGAGACTAGCATGGAAGAAGTCCTGAGAAAAGTATGTGCAACTAGTAAACAAGTTATCGTGTGCGGTGACTTTAATATTAACATCCTGGAGAATTCGCAGAACTCAATTAGGTTTCTGAATCTTTTTAAGTGTTTCAATCTGGTGCACCTCTTCAACGAACCTACGAGAATCACCCCCACTTCAGCTACATGCTTGGACAACATATTCTGTGATTGTATTGTAGGGGAGAAATCTATAATAAATTTCATAAACTCTGATCACAGTGGTCAGCTGGCTGTTATCGACTGTCATCGAAATGATCCGTCTACAAGTATTACATGTAGGCCTATTACAAAAAGACGTATAGATAAATTCAAAGATAATATTTATAATAAGGTATCCTTAATGCCTGATAATAAAAATAGTGTCGACCAGTTGTATGAAAGCCTTTTCGAAATTGTTGAAAAGGAATTTAATGATATTTTTACAAAAAAGACCATTAAATTAAACAGTTCTAAAAATAAATTTAGTGACTGGGCCACTACAGGGATTCACATAAGCAGGAGAAAATTGTTTGAATTATATGATATTAAAGCTAATTCACGTGATCCTGCGATAGTTGAATATGTTAGAAATTATTCTAAGTGCTTTAAGAAAGTATGTGCAGTTGCTAAATCTAACTACATTAAAAACAAAATAAGTAAAGCAACTAACAAAAGTAAAATCACGTGGAACATCATCAACAAAGAGACTTGTAAAAATAAAACACAACAACACAAGTTCTCTCTTAAAATCAATGGCAAATGTCTTGACTCTGATACTGAAGTGGCAAATGCATTTGAGTCATTCTTCACTAATATTCCAGTGGCAACAACAAGTACATTAAATTCAAGTTCGTATCTTGCTATCTCATTACTTAAAGCAATTGTTGCCGAGTGTCAAACGCCTTTCAAATTTAACCATGTAACCTCCGAGATAATAGTTAAAACTTTCAAAGATCTGAATATGAAAAAAACTGAAGATCTTTGGGGAATATCAGTAGAAATTTTAAGAAATATAATACTAGTTATTGCACCCCATTTGGCAACGATATTCAACAGATGTATTGATGAGGGTCAGTTTCCTAGCTTAATGAAGTACAGCAAAATCATACCGTTATTTAAATCAGGTGAAAAAAGTGACCCTTCTAACTTTAGGCCTATTTCTATATTACCAGCACTTGAGTAAAATTTTTGAAAAAGTCATATTCGTTCAGTTGCTGTCTCATTTTAAAGTTAACGACTTACTTCATAGTAAACAATTTGGGTTTACCAAGGGTAAGTCAACCACTGACGCAGGAGTTGCACTTATTAAGTATATTTTTGATGCATGGGAAAACAAACAGGATGCAATTGGTGTTTTCTGTGACCTCTCGAAGGCGTTTGATTGCGTTGAGCATCAAACATTATTGTTGAAGTTAGCTCACTATGGTGTTCTTAATAATGCATTAAGTTTGATAAATTCTTACTTATCAGATAGACTTCAGAAAGTCAGTGTCAATGGAACTGACTCTTCAGGCGCCCCTCTATTAATGGGAGTGCCCCAAGGATCAATATTGGGACCTCTGCTCTTCCTAATATACATAAATGACCTCCCTTACTTTGCACAAGATCTTTGTGAAGTAGTGTTATTTGCTGATGATACCTCGTTGATTTTTAACGTTGACCGTCGAAAAGATACGTTTGACGACGTAAATGACACCCTCTCACAAGTGCTACATTGGTTTACAACTAACAACTTGCTTTTAAATGCCAAGAAAACCAAATGTGTAAAATTCACTATGCCCAATGTAAAGCAGGTCAACACTAACATCGTTATGAATAATGAACACATTGAAGTTATTAATTCGACAATTTTCTTAGGTATTACACTGGATGCCAAACTTCAATGGAATCCACACTTGGCAGCCTTGGCGGGAAGACTTAGTTCCGCCGCATATGCGGTTAAGAAGATCAGACATCTGACTGATATTGAAACCGCGAGACTGGTTTATTTTAGTTATTTTCATAGTATAATGTCATATGGTCTTTTGTTGTGGGGGTCGGCGGCTGAGATACAAACTATTTTTGTATTGCAGAAGAGGGCCATCCGCTCCATATACAACCTTAGGCCTCGCGATTCGCTGAAAGAACTGTTTAAGAATATCGACATTTTAACTGTAGCTTCCCAATACATTTTGGACTGTATTTTGTACGTGCGTAAGAACATTGATATTTTTTCTAAAAAATCTGATTGTCATGGTTTTAACACTAGAAATAAACACAAGCTCGCGATTCCAAATCTGAAGCTCCAAAAGATTAATAGTTCATTTGTTGGACAAAGTATTAAAATGTACAATAAGTTGCCACAAAATGTAATTGAGTTACCAACGCATAAATTTAAATCCCACGTGAAAACCTGTTTAATGAGTAAAGGATACTATAAAATTGTAGATTACTTAAATGATAAGGATTCGTGGACATAATGACCTCCGTGCCTGCACACATGTAGTAATTTTATAAATATTTACTGAAATCACTATTATTATATAATTAATCAATTTTAATAAATTAGGCTTAGCAGCATTTATTATTGTATACAAATTGATTAGTATTGATTAATCAAACAATTGACAAGATGCTAACCACCTACTATTGTACACCTCGTCCTGCAGTTTATTAGTATTGGATTAAGTACTCTGTGACCTATGAGGGGAACCTAAGTAGTCATGCTCACTCAAATGTCTCTGAGGTGGTGGCGTTATGTGGCGGGTCATTACATTCCCTCTAATATGGTTGAGTGAAATGATGGCTGACACATACGTCATACTTGTGAACAGGTGCCACCTTTGGGGACTGGTCCGCTTCGGTTTACCTCATATTTAGCTTTTAATTTGCTTCATTCTATTTTGTGTTGCATTAGACTGTATGACTTGGTATGAGGATAATAAACCATTGTAAAAAAGTTGGCGATTAAAAAGAGTAACTGGCGAGTTTCTTGCCGGATCTTCTCGACCAGAAACAACTTTCCGAGCCGGTGGTAGAAATCGCATTATGTTTATTTATTTCTTTAGTATATTTTATGTATCAACATATATATGTATTAACATGTAAATTATTACATAAGTACTTATAAATAGTTTTAAATCATTCAAATGTATGACGATTTGTAAGTGCTGTGTATAAGCCTATGCAAATAAAGAATTATTTGATTTTGATTTTGATTTTGATTTTTTGAATGCTTGTATTCATTTTACAACGTACACTTTATGCAGTGCAGTGGACGACTCATCGATACATTTAAATAAATTACACCATTCTCACATATAATATCTCTATGACCCAAAATCGTGAAACAATCGGCTAATATAAGTATCCGCCCCAAATATCTGAAGCGTGATAAATACCTCGTAACTGAAAACTGGAATAGCCGTGCGGGCGCGGCTCCACACGACACCATTCGGTAATGGGAGCGTGGGGAAATCGCACGAGTTGTAAGTAGTGACCCGGTGTGTGGGTTCGTCCTTTTGTTTACGTTTTTTTTTTATATAGCTACGTCTATGCTACGATACAGTCACCATCACATATATCGTATAACCTCATGATTTTTTTTTTTAATAAATAATAAATTCTTTATTTGTCTCCACTTATACATTAACAACACATGATTGGGATCTCCTGTTAAGCTTGCATCGCCTGTGCCAGGAGTCCCGCTCTTCCACATCAATTCACATATAATAAATGAGAGAACAAAGAGAAAGAAAGACCAAAGTAAAGCAACTAAAATATTTAAAATTAATACAGAATTTAAAAGTGAGATTGTGTGTGTGCATGTTTGTTTTTATGCGTTGTGTGTGTGTAGTGTGTGTGTGTGTGTGTGTGTGTGTGTGTGTGTGTATGTGTGTGTGTGTGTGTGTGTGTGTGTGTGTGTGTGTGTGTGTGTGTGTGTGTGTGTGTGTGTGTGTGTGCGTATAGTGCGTTTGTGAATTTAAGTTTATTTAATGATTAAATTGTGGAAGAGCCTCGCTTCAGCATAAATTGACTGGATCGACTCGAGTGTGATCCACGGCCTCACAGATAACCGGCGTGAAGCAACCTGCGCTGTTTCGTCGAATGGGTGGGGGTACCGGAGGCCCGATCCGGGGGAAGAAGAGTTTATGGGTTGGCATCCCCAGAACTATATGGAGCGCACTAATTGTGGCTTCACTATTATAGCGGGTGTCCAAGGACGACGGCAATAGCTTACCATCAGGATATTTGTCTACTCATCGGCCATCTAATACATAAAAAAACATCAAAGTACACGCACGTGGCACTTCTGTTATGAGAATCAATGTCAGCGAAGTTAGATACCAAGAATTCAACCACGTCAGAATCCCTTAGGGCGGTTTAAAACAATCTATAAATTTTAATAAAATAAGTATACCCGATGATCGACACTGGCTCAATTATCCAATTTAATTGCGGATATACGAGTAGAATAATAAAGAATAAACAAAAGCTAATGAATTACGCGATATCTGGTCTGGTATGCTGTAACATTACAGTTCACCTAGATGATAAGGTAAGATACCATATTTAACCTCTACTTCCGTATCTTGCATTAGCATATTTTGACTGGGTAATTCCATTCTACTCAGTATTTAGTCAGAAATTAATTCAAGTATATGTTTCTCTCAGCCCCTGTTCAAATACAATTTTCTGAATTTTGTCTGAACCTTTCTATTCATTAGGTCCACACAGACACACTTGATCCTCTGTCATTGCGTAGAGATGTAGCATCACTGTGCATCTCCTATCGCATTTACAATGGGGAATGTTCCGAGGAGCTGTTCGGCCTTATTCCAGCTGCAATTTTTCACCACCGCACATCACGTCAGAACGCCAAATTCCATCCACATCACCTGGATGGATTTATATCGACTACAGTGCGTTTCTCACGTCATTTCCTACCACGCACAGTAAAACTGTGGAACCAGCTGTCATCCGTGGTGTTTCCGAACAGATACGACCTGGTGACCTTCAAGAAAAGGGTGTACTCCTTTCTTAAGAGCCGGCAACGCATATGTGATACCTCAGGTGTTGCAGATGTCCATGGGCGGCGGTGATCACTTTCCATCAGGTGTGCCGTCTGCTCGTTTGTCCGCTATAATGTAAAAAAAAAAATAGGTATGTTTTCTAATGAATTGTGATGTCAATAAAACTTTCTTTCTTTGTAGTAGGTATTGACATTTATTAAATGTTCAGGTAATTGCATGCCTCAAGTAACAATGGGCAGCCCTCATTGCCAGGAGATCAGACGGCTGATGGGAAAGAAAGGACCTCAAGTGGAGGCCGCGTATAGCGATCTGGTGAAGGTCTCAGGAATCCGTTGGATGCAAGCGGCACAGTATCATTCTTTGTGGAGATCATTGGGGGGGTCTATGTCCAGCAGTAGACGTTTATTGGCTGATGATGATGATGATGAAATGTTTGGGAGAAAAAGAACATCGCGGACCTTCATGTTTCAAAAAGTTTTTCTAACAGCTAACTTGCTTTTGAACTTATAATCAACCATGGTTCCAGCCATGTTCCAATTGGTCTGGTTTCTCTATCTATTTTTAAGGTTGCGTAGGCTTCAATATGATTGAAGACTTCTCTATGGGTTCTATGGGTTTGCGCTAGCCGGAAGTCTCTCTCTGCTTCTTTTTGCGTCCAGATTGGATCTAACATTCATGTTAGGTACCTACTCATTTCCTTTTCAAATCTTCTTATATTTGATTCGATGGACCTGTTTAGTTTACGCATCTGTATCTTACCTTTGATCTTACGATCCATTCATCTTGATAAAAAAACGAATGAACCTAACAGGATACTCGTATATATCAATCGATCACACTTAACATTTAAATCGACATTTAAAGGTTCTACAATAGCAGAACTGTAAATAAACCAATCCAGTGAATTTAGGGCACCAGATCTTCAATAGACTACAACTAAGTCTAGAATCTAACCTCATGAATAACCATTTACTACGATACATACTGTAACTTATACCTTTGACACAGGGTCTATATTTGCACTGTGAAAAGTTTCAACCAGCGTACCAAAATGAATTAGATCCAATTGAACAAGGAAACGCGGCTCAAAGGACGTGCAATTGTGGTAATTACAGCCGGGAGTTGAACCTGTGACCTGTAGGTATTATGCACGATCACTTGCATCACGGTGCGTTGGTGTGCGCCATTCAAAGTCAAGTTGCCGTGTGGTCCCGGCAGAGTAGAATAGGCCACCCTCACTCTTACCGAGGTGTCGTAAAAGGCGACTAAGGTAAAGCTGCTGGCATGATCATCAGCACCCAGAGAAGGAAAACTCTGCATTTATATCAAAACCCTCGCCAACCCGTCTGCCAAGCGTGGTGAGTATGGCAACTACCCCTCATGTGATTGAGGGAGGCCCGTGCCCCAGCAGTGGGGAGTTAAATGGGCTGATGATGATGATTCAAAGTCATATTTGATTAGACGATTCATGCATTCCTCGCTGAACGAATTTAATTTTATATTAGGTACCCAACGCCCTGTTGGTCTAGTGATTTAAGTACTGGGCCGTGATCTTGGGGTCATGGGTTCAACTCCCGGAACGAGCAAAAAAATTTGTTTCGAATTTTTCGAACATAACTCGGGTTTGTGATCACCAATCTTGGTGACCAGGCAAGCGTGATGATTTAGCCTAATCCCATCATAGTAGCGATAACTTGATTTCTATGATGGAGGCCTTTGCCCTGCAGTGGGACAGTTTATAGGCTGATACTTTAGGTACCACAACACAAACTGCAGAGACAGTTTGTGTGCAGGTACTTTAGTAACTTTTCGATTACTTACCGAAATTACGACTAAACTTCTCAACAGGTGGGCATTTTTTGAAGGAAGTGCTTGGGTAGTCAGACTCTAGTTATTTATGTCAGTGTGTGAAGGTCAGTTAGCCATGCGACATTTGCCAGCTCTTTCCGCCAAGTGCCAAGTCGAATTATGTCATCTAACACCGGTCAATTAGACGTGATGAAGGAATGGCAGAAAAAAAATCCTTTTTGTGAGGTCAAAAAGTACATATCACCATGAACATCCGCGAAATCAAAGAGATCCCTATGTGTTCCGGATAAAAATAAAAATACAAATAACATAGCTTCCTCGACTAGAATTGAATAGAATATATTTTATTTTATAAAATATGTTTTTTTTAATTTACCAACATAAAAAAAACAACAAAATATTATAATTAACAATGTATACAACTACTTTCTCATAATACTTATATTTTATTTTACATGTTTTACAAAACAAAGATAACAATCAACCAAGCTTAAGCCTAACCTTTCCATCAGAGCTGCAGAAAGTGATCCCTAAGCTTGGTTTTAATGTTACATTTGCTGTTATCATTGTTTAGATTTGTCCGCATGTTTTGCCAAACAATGGCATGCAAATATTAAAATTAGGTACTTATAGCTACAAAAAAAAAAGAAACTATAGACTTAGGAACAACACAAATTGCATAACATTATATAAAACTTAATAATTCTTGTACTCACAAATCTAGCTTAAAACTATTGCTAAAATCTTCCAGAGAATAAAAATTATGTTCTTTTAAATACATGGATTGGTAGTAATTTTAAATGTTTGGGTAAATAATAACTTCTTCCGCAGTTTCACGAGAGACTTTCCCACATATACATACATTTGGGTAATCGGTAGTCTAAACACGAATCTCTGTTGTAATTTTGTATGAGAAGTTACCTACATTTTCACTACCTGTTGTTTCATCATCAGAGCAGCAATGTCTATATGTTACTTTATTGCCAATAAATATCAAAACAAGCATAAACATGTGAGTACAAAATGTTAACGGAAATGTTGTAAAATCTTGTCGTTGATTTTACTGGTGATAGAAACGTTAGGTAATAGTAATTTATAATTTAATTTTAGAAGTTATATTCGAACATAATGAAACGTGTAGAAGATATACTCGTAATAAACCATCTCGTGGTGAGAATGACATGGATGTTGGACATAATCTAATAGAATTGTCTATTTTAGGATTTCTTGAATGGAAATGGGAAACATTTTCTTTAGTTTCGACGCAGTGTGTTCTTGTTCACATCATATAGTTCGAATTGGTTGCAGTGACAGCACATGACGTGGTTGACTAAAGACAAAATAAACATTTAAAATTTAAAAAAACCGCCGACGGTGACCATCTTGGATTTAAAATTTCTCACAATAAATATATTCTGCTACTCAATCCCTTTTATATGATACCCATTTTGTGGGAATTGTGTTAAAACATATAATCCATATCTTTGTGACAGCGGCCATCTTGGATCGATTTTTATCCAAAATAGCTAAGAACACTCCCCCCTTATTCATCTTTCAAACAAAAGAAACAATATCAAAATCGGTTAATTAGTTCGGAAGCTACGATTCTATAGACAGACACACAAACACACACACAGACACGTCAAACTTATAACACTAGTCTTTTTTGCTTCGGGGGTTAAAAATAAAAAACAAGACGAGGACTATAACTTAGCAAAAATGTAGATACGAAAGTTCTATTAGCTAACGAAACATTTTAGGTATTTAATTTCAAAATTAATTATTTCATGCATTTGGTCGGTATAGGGCATTCCACATTAAATTCCGGAGGCATTGTATGTTCACACTAATATACAGAATTTTCCCGCTATGTCACTCTGGAGCCCAGGGTACCTACGCTTAAACCATGATTAGGATTTGGAGAGTCTGGTAATTACAATGAAGCGACTGCCGTCTGTCCATCGCAGCCCTTCACAGGGGAACTTATATATGGGTAGGTATGTTAAATAATATAAAAATCTTTTAATTTGCAAGTGCGAAAACAAACCTGTAATTATGATACCTTTCCTACCTATAAACAGGTCGCAAGATTTACTTCAACAAGATTTCTATTTCAAGATTTTACAGCAGAATGCGGATGACATTCAGAGGATGTTCGTCTAAAAATAATCCAGTACGTAACTATACAACAAGTAGCATGGGTCTTGCGTTTGATGTACTGCGGGCAAAAATATCAGTGACTCTATCATGACCAAGAGCGACAGAGCCGGCGATAGCGTTGACTCACATTATCGTACCAGACATAGATGAAATTTTGGTTTAATCCTATGTACCAGCCAACACTTAAACTTTTTACTATTCAGGTTTGTTCATTACGGCTATGACCAGGGCGCCATAGCCGTAGAGGGCGTCGTACCAACAGAGGTTGGTCTAGTGGTTTAAGTACCGGGCCATGATCTCGGGGTCCTGGGTTCGATTTCCGGGTCAAAAAAAAGTAAATTTCAAGTTCTTCGTACATAGCTCGGGTTTGTGATGATCATCATCAGCCCATTTAATTCCCCACTGCTGGGGCACGGGCCTCCCTCAATCACATGAGGGGTAATTGTGATGATCACCAACCCCCATTAGGCGAGAGTGTTGATTATGCCTAAGCCCATCATAGTAGCGGTGACTTGAATTCAATGATGGAGGCCTTTGCCCTGCAGTGGGACAGTTTATAGGCTGATACTTTACTACGGCTATGATCTGTTTTATGAGAAACGTCCAAATAGATGGATATAGGTTATGAACGAGGAATCAAGGCGTAGAGCGGTCTCTTAGGCATATTGGACATAGGATTTGGTTCTCTATGCACAAATGTTGGGTCCGTTTTTGTACGCGAAAAATTGAAAGCGGCCACTTTTGGCGTGAATCAATTTTGATGATGATGATGAAGTATTTGGCCATTTGAGGTTGTAACCCCGAAATTGTTTAAAATAGATCCGGTTTAGTAGCTAAAAATACAAATCGATTGGCGTCGCTAGTGTGCCCTACCCGTCATCTTAAGGCAAATCGCTATAGAGTAACTTAAAAGTAAACTTGTCAGCCTCTTTAATTCACCCATTTTTTAGAACCACCCAGAATTTCATAGTATATTTAAAGTTACGTTCGTTTTTATGTATTAATTCAATACCAACTTGGCCCTTTAGCCAAAGTCAAGTCATTTTATCTGAGCACTTGAATTTATCTTTGTTACGTAGTGATTGAAGATTAGCGACAACATGTATTATTTTCATTTCTTCTGCTCGTCGCTTCAGAGACGAAGACACGCTTGGACCATGCTCCAGGACTTTTAAGTCCTCGTAGTTAAAATGCTCGGCGTCTCTCTCCGAGATCGAATACGAAATGAGGTGATCCGGCAGAGAACCAAAGTCATCGACATTGCTCAAAGAATTAGCAAGCTTATGGGCTGGCCATATTAGCCGCAGAACCGACAGCCTGATGGGGTAAACGAGTTCTAGAGTGGAGACCGCGTCTTGGCAAACGTAATGTAGGGCGCCCTCTGGCTAGGTGGGAGGACGATCTGCGCAGGATGGCTGGCAAGAGCTGGATGCGAGAAGCCATGGATAGATCACAGTGGCGAACAATTGGAGAGGCCTACGTCCAGCAGTGGACTGCGATAGGCTGATGATGATGATGATGATGACTTAAAATGAAGCAACTGCCCTGACTTACTAGTAAATTCATGGTAAGGCTTACAGAATCATTATCTCAATAACATATCCACAGCTTATAAAACAATCTGAAACAAGTACCACCAAGCAGGAGTGATGCCACGGCCTCACAGAAAACCGGCGTGAAGCTGTACTGTGCTGTGTTTCGCTGCGTGAGTGAGGGTACCGGAGACCCAATCCGGGGGAAAGGGGGCTTTAAAGTTGGTAGCGCACTTGTGACTTGGTGTCGCGGGTGTCCATGGGCGGCGGCAATCGCTTACCATCAGGGTATCTATCTGCTTCACACAATTTGTTTAATAGAATAAAAATTAAAAATTAAAATATTGGAACTAAGTTCTAAAATTAAGGAAAGTTTAAACATAACGTATACAAGCAAATCTGATGCTTAAAAGGATGCTCCAAACACATTTTTCTGTATGACATGTGTGTTATCGAAATTTGAATTTGAATTTGAATCTGCTCCATAAAAAATAACATCGCCAAACTAATACGTACATCAATTTAACACATCCGTACTTGCTTGGATCCGACCCTACTAGTTCGCATTCGGAAGACGCACTTAACGTTCTTATCCACTGAACTAGCGTTTATAGGGGGAAGCTAAAATAAACAAAGTAATATTTATGCAACTCCGGTATGAAGACTATGGGTTTATCATTAATAGTCGCAGCGGAAGATCAGGTAATTGCAGACGCAATGTCATGTTCCAGATGTGGCGTCTGTGGACGATCGGCGCTGATCATGACTCATCACATCGTCAGTTGGCGAAACTTCTATTTACTAAATGCAGCCAAAAGTTCATACGGAGAACAATAAGAGTGGTCGACAATGACAATTTTACCTTATTAAAAATATTAAGGTGTAGTGTCCAAGCTTCTGAGTAGACGCACCAAGATCCGTACAAAACCGTTATACGGCCCATCTTAATGTACGGTTGCGAGGCTTGGACGCTGACGCTAATAAGGAGGAAAACAGGCTTCTCGTTCTCGTCTCTGAGCGGAAGATTCTGCGCAAAATTCTTGGACAAGTCCCTAGACCTGACGGTAGTATGCGGCTGCTCAAAAATGCCGAGATTCAAGAGCTTGTGAAGGAGTTCAACGTAATTGGAGAAACAAAAGCTCACAGACTCCGATGGCTCGGCCACGTAGAAAGAATGGAAGAGGATCGCAATGTCAAGAAAGCTTATTTGGGACGGCCAACTGGTATAATCGGGACCAGTGGAGGAGTCTTATATCGGAGGCCAAACACATTTAGCTGAGCTATCAGAGTAAGTAAGTACAAGTATCGGCCTATAAACTGTCCCACTGCAGGGCAAAAGCCTCCATCATAGAAATCAAGTTATCGCTACTATGATGCGATTAGACTTAATCACTACGCTTGCTTATTGCGGATTGGTGATCACAAACCTGAGCTATGTTCAAAAAATTCGAAACATACTTTTTGCTCCACTCGGGAATCGAACCCCGAGATCACGGCCTGGTACTTAACCACTAGACCAAACAGTGCGTTAATTAATTCAACCTAAAATAAATGTGACATGCGATGTAACATAACACCATGTACAGTCAGCATCTAAAGTAGCTTAACATTTTAGTACCATGTTGAAGTAACATTTTTACGAACCCCTTAGAAACTGACTATAATAGGCAGAACAGTTACTTTGACATGGTACTAAAGTGTTAAGCTACTTTTGATGCTGACCGTACATACCAAAATGTTCTGGGTATCAAAATCAACAAAGGTATCAAAATATATATTGTAGAACACCTATAAACTACCCACAACAAACAGTGACTGAATAAACACGAATGTTCATCACACGTTGTACTATGATTAGGATGGAAATCAAACCCACGACCTGTGGACCGTGAAACAGGGTCACCTACATATCAAACTTAGTCAGTGCCTCATCTCATACAACGAATCCTTATCGTTCTATTTGCTTGGCCTATTTTATATTTCCTTTATAGCCTTATTTATTTTAGCCTTTAGGTAACTAGATGTCGCTACTACCATAGTCAGACTAACAAATAAAAAAGGAATCTTATCAACCATCTTAGGGCGCTTAAATAGGGAACTTTTTGTTTGTACGCCATTGCCTGGCAACTCTTGCCCTAGGAAGGGAAGGGTGATCGACCTAAAAATATGCTAGTCGCCCCCCACCGCCATAACACTACAGTTTGAGACTGAAGGGAGTGTTTACGTACCCACGTCAAACTAATATAGAATGGTAAACAAATGCTAACACTTTACTTAAAATTACTCAGTTTTATTCCAATCGTAACGATTAAACTACCAGTATTGAACGCAGAATATCGTAACATTCATGTGTAATGCAGTCCTAATTTTATTTTATTAATTCAAAGAAACATCATCATCATCATCATCGTCAGCCCATTTAAGTCCCCACTGCTGGGGCACGGGCCTCCCTCAATCACATGAGGGGTAATTGCCATACTCACCACGCTTGGCAGAAATGCAGAGTTTTCCTTCTCTGGGTGTTGATGATCATGCCAGCAGCTTTACCTTAGTCGCCTTTTACGACACCTCGGTAAGAGTGAGGGTGGCCTAATCTACTCTGCCGGGGACCACACGGCTATTTCGTTTCGGCAAAGAAACATACAGCTTTTATATTCCTTAAAATAGTTTTAAACTTAAATATTTCCTTAGCCAAAACAGTTTCCAACGTTAATTATTAACATGCATTGCGAAGACTATACTTAGGTATAAAACAAAAAAAACATTGCAGTATCTTCACGATAATGCGGCATGCATTGATTAGAATCAAAAACTTACTTAAATTTTATTTCGTCATTAACGTCTTGCCTCCACACTTAGGTAGGACCTACTCGTACATGGACTAATTATATAATTAGTGCATGAATGAATGAATGAATGAATGAATATACTTTTATTGCACTCAAAATAAAGTATGAAAACTTAAAACTAAATATTACAGGATGTGTACAACGAAGGCGGCCTTATCACTATGAGCGATCTCTTCCAGGCAACCTTTCCATGATGATGATGATGATGAGGCATGGTACCTACTTACTACTAAACTATTACTTTTAGTTGAGATTTTAGTTTTTTATTCACTAGCATTTTCCATAATCCTACATCCACCATATTTTTAATACATTTGTAGGACCCTATGACTGTCTGTATTCTGCATATTTCTCACAAAGTTTCCCAGATTACTGAAAGTGCATAGTACGAAAACAAAGCCATGTAGTACGAGTATAGGGAAAAATATCACAATGAAAGATTAAGATGTGAACAATCTTAGTGTTAATTGTAGCAGCTTGTTACTCGATGTGGAAAGCCTGGGACAAATATGTGGCACAGTATGAAGGAGGCTTACATTATGGAGGAAGTTTTGTAGTGGAACTGCGGAACTGGACGGACATAGACTTGGTTGATAGAATGTCAAAACGAGCCAATCCTTAACCACTGAGGAATTTTCACCCAAAATATTAGTACCTTCTTACTTGTAGAATTAGGTAGATATTAAATTGGATTTCACAGTAGGAGACTAAGATGGTGGTGGTTTCCCGAAAATGATAATTAATTAAACATAGAAGAACTAGAGTAGTGGATGTAGACTATAAGTTGAATTGAATTGGGTATGGGACACGACGAAAGGTGGAGTCATTTACTCCATTGTTACTGTTTTAGCCTGGAGGCCGCGTCATGGCTGGAGAAGCTTAGGCAGACCACCAGCCAGATGGTCAGATGATCTACGGATCCACGCAGGAATCCTATGGACCAGGAAAACTAATCACTGCACCGAGCAGCAGTGCTTCGGAGTAGCATATGCCCAACTCTGGGCGAAAGAATTCTGATGAAGAAGAAGAGAAGACATATTCTCATGACATTGCCTTTGTTTGTAAGCATCTGCATAAGCCAATAGCCAATAGACGTCCATAGGCTGCTGGACATAGGCCTCCCCCAATGTTCTCCACACAGATCGGTCCTGTGCCGCCCGCATCCAATGGATTCCCGCGATCTTCACCAGATCGTCGGTCCACCATGTAAGGGGCCTATCACAGCTGCGACTTCCTGTACGTGGCCTCCACTCGAGGACCTTTCCGCCCCAACGGCCGTCTGTTCTCCTCGCTATGTGCCCTGCCCATTGCCGCTTGAGGCATGCAATCCTTTGGGCTATGTCTGTGACCTTAGTTCTCCTGCGGATCTCATCATTTCTATGGACGTCTATTGGCTGAAATGATGACGATGATGATGATCTGCATAAGTCCAGTAAGTTCTTGAATGGCCATCTAAGCTTGTTTGCGAGTCCTTGCTCGCCCACGGGTGACGCAATGTGTCATTGTTCCCATTCGCGTTATTTGCTAAATTATCTATTTTATTATGATAGTCTTGATCATTCTCCTTATATGTAGAATTGGTAGTACGAATAGTCCTACATACCAGCGGTAAAGAAAAACATCCTTGTCCATTTTAGGAGTAAAATATTCACAAGACTAACATTCTACTTCGGAACCTGTAGAGCAAGTAGCTAAAATGAATGAATGAATAACACCCTTAATTTATTAAGATTTGTCTAATTCATAGTTGCAAAGAAATGCATACATAAAAAAGTTTTTATAAAATAGATAGATAGATTCTTTATTGCACAAAAATAAAATACAAGCATGATACAACAGCAACAGACAGTACAATAAGGCGGTCTTATCGCTTGTAATAAAATCTTGTCAACAAAGCAAAAAAAGAAGGGTTAATCTTAGTAGATAACATTTTCACCTGGGTTTGTTTATGTCATTTTTCCACATCGATGACGCATTTAAAAAGTAATTTCGAAAGTGTCGGTACTATTTACATTGCTGAATGAAGGAACGGACTGTTTACCTAGATGACGTTATTTGGTGACCTTCAGGGTGGGATGGAGCAGCTTTAAATTAAATGTTCGTTGGCAGAAAGCCATTGCCGTCTCCGGTCACTCATGGCTTGTCAGAATTGGAGCTGGTTTACTCACAGTTGACGTCAGATGATGATCATCCACTTAATTCGAATCAATCTAGATATCTCATTTTTTATTTTAGAGGCAACAAACGAGCAATAGGGTCACCTGATCGTATTTTCTGCATGTAAATCTAAGTCACAGGAACTACTACTATTTAATACTTGCTTAGGTAGTCACGGCTTTGTAAGGATATGCAAGCTTGAAGCACCTGATTCCGAGCTTCAGATGGCACATCCCCGTCGCAAAACAGTGATCGTTACTCATTCTAGGTCATCCCATGTCAGAAGACTTTTTGGGCAGTTTCTAAACTCAGACACTAATCATAATCGACAATTTAAAAAAATGGACTCACTTTTATCTTTTTGACGTGAAAACCGATTAAAAACTCAACTCCCTGTACGTTGAGTTTCTAATCGATTTGTAACTACTAATGTCCTATCGGATTTTCCCAAACAGTAGCGGCGTGCAGGGGAGAACACTTGAATGCAAACAAATCGACCCATCCAGCAATTTTAAAAAATAACAAAATAATAACTTCAAATGAAATAACGTAGATGTTACTCTGCTGATCTGTTACGGTTTTCTGGTGTGATGTTCTCAATAGCATTTGTAATATATCTCAAATCTGATGATGCGCGGTCGCGTGCACTAATAAGTATACAAACCCATTCAAATTTAAACCTTATTATTTTAGATATAAGAGTCGAGGTATTTAAATTTTATAGACAATAAATATTCTTTAAACCGAAATATCTCAAATCAGTAAAAGGCTGAATATTTAATTCTCCCTAAGAATTTATATGTTTTTTTTGCACGCAAGTGTAGTCTAAATCTAATGAGTTTGCGACTAGAATGTTGACCCCTTGCTATTGATAGGTGATTGAAATAAAACTATTTTGGCACGGAACATTGCATTAGTGTTAGTGTATCGCAGGTATTGGCACATAAACTAAACTACAGTGGGTATGAAAAGGTTTTTTTGGCCGAATAAATACATTAGCAGGTCGCACATTGGGACGGCTTTCGGATTTGCGGACATAGCACTTTTTTGTTAGACGTCATTATTTTCGTCATCCGAATCTATAATTTTTCAAGTCATTCAAATAACTTACTTTCAAACACCTGCTCACATCTTATTCTTATGTCTACATCACCCGTTTTTTATTGTGATAATAACGGATAACAGAACTCAGTTTCCTACATGTTTCCTCTAGCTAGACAGCATAGGAGGTACATAATGAATAGTAAGTTTACGAGACGTGTGTCTTTTGTTCTCAAAACTTTCGAGTGAACGCATCATAAACCACAATTAAATAGAAATGCTAGGGTGACCAGTCATTAAATTTTCATACGAATTTTAATATTCCGAAGAAAAAGTCCTTCGATGAATTTTCGATAACAAGTAATGGAGTAGAAAATGGTTCCTTTTCCTCCATTTCTAAATTCTAAATTCGTTTTTCATTTTTTACTTACAGGGCAGGTAAACTACCCCTGCTTTGATTTTTTACATTTTTCTTACCAATCCAGTCAAAAAGTTATGCTAGATTTCACAAAACGATTCCTTGGTGATTAATTTACGAACCATAAAGGTATCGCTACCTAAAATCTAATCTACTAAAATGTGGGAGAGCCACGCTTAGGCATGAATGGGCCGGCTCGATCGGAGTGATACCACTGCCTCACAGAAGACCGGCGTGAAGCAGCGCCTGCGCTGTGGTTCGCCGTGTAAGTTAGGTTACCGGAGGCCCAATGGGGGGGAAGGGGAAAAGGTTGGCAGCGCACTTGTGACTCCACTGGTATTGCGGGTGTCCATAGGCGGCGGAATTACTTACCATCAGGTGATTCGTCTGCTCGTCTGCCACCTCTCATAAAAAAAAAACACCTAACAACGTAATGATAACTACAACATTGATTTTTTGATTGGGTGCCCTTTTTTTTGCAAAGGAGTGAATAAAGATAGCGGAAGTCATATTTTTGTTAACCTACAATTAAATTGAATATAATAAGTATAAAACAAATATTATTTAACTGTTATTTTTTTACTGTAGCCATGCAATATTAAATAGATACTACACTTTAGGTGACCAAATGAACTTATTTTAAATGGCCAGTAAATCGCATGTACCTAAAGAAGTCTTAAACGGAACATAATACGGTATTTGACTATTTTTTTTTCATTTGTGTAATCAAAAGACCTCTCAATGATAAAAATATCGTTGAAAGAATTACTTGATTCTCATTTAAACTACCTGAGATATCATAACTTTAAAATCACATCATTTTGGGCAAACCCAAAACGCTCCATACAAATGGCTACAGAGATGTGACGTCACACGACAGTATTTTGTATGCATTTCATTTGAATTTTGTATGGTAGCTATATCAAATGTTTCGTTTATGTCAATGGTTCCATTATAATAGTTGGTGTAATTTATATGGGTTTTTCAATGGTATAATTATTTTTAAAAAAAATCATACTTTGAAAATGGACTTGCCCATGAATCTTTTAATGACCATAAATCCGGCTAGACGTTATATTTTTAATTGAGAATTTTTGCTATTCGCACATATTTACCTATATTTTGATAAAATATTTATATTTTGTAAAATCTCGAGCTTAGTCAAATACCCTATTCAATGTATAAACGCCTGTAAGTATAATTATTGCAGTGCAAATGATAATTCGATTATGATCGATTGCGCCATCAATTATAACAAAATCATAATTGTAAATCAACCACTTCAGTTTTTCCATGTGTAAGTAAAGTCTCATAATGAGTTCTTCTTATCACGCACGTAGTTTTTTTGCGACGATATTTCTGTGGCAATAATAGTAGGGCGTATTAATTAATTTGTAACAACTTTATCATTATGCTATTATTACGCTCCATCGGTGCTACTTTGAGCATCTGCTTGTTTTTCAGTTATCGTATATTTTTCAGCTCGCATTCCTTTTGATTTAAAAGATGCTTGAAATATTTGGTACAGATATTCAAAAGTTCAGTTAATAATAATGGTATATTATTTTCAATAATAATTTTAGGTTTACATTTATTCTTATGTAACTTTACGAAATAGATAAATAAAGTATTCAATACCATTGGTTGGAGGCTCGTCGGCATGATGAGGCTGCGGTAAGTCGGGAGTAGGTATTGGTAAACAATTTTTGTATCGGAGCCGTATCATATTTTATTTAGTAGTCAATCACGGCGGGCAGGCTTGCAATCCCGTGGGATTACTGAAGGGTAAAAAAAAAAATACCAGTTTGGAAAAATTTACAGATTTTACCTAGTACCTAGTAAACCATCGATAACGTTTTATTTATTGTCTAGATAATATGTATTTATATCAAAAACATTTCTTTAATCAATGTTGAATATCAGAAGAATTGCACCACCCTCCCCTCTTCTATCTAATGTCCTTTACCTGAAAGTGGTCTGGTAGAAATCGCTCACAGCAATAAGACCGCCTAAATTGTACATTGTTTCTCTGTATGCCTAGCTTTTCGTATGTTGTGCAATAAAGAGTATCTATCTAAACCATCATATGGTTATACCTGCTCGTAAGTATGCAGGTATTTTTTTACAAAATACACTTAAAAACCAATATAAGTTATAAACTAAACTTTGAAACATTATTTTACTAAATTCATGAAATAAAATCAATGCCAAAAACATTGACGAATATGTCTCTGCCACAGTCAGAAAGTGTTCAGTTTTAACCCATAACACAGTGGAAATAGGGTAAACTATTAACTACTCGCAACATTGTATTGACGTATTCCAGTTGATTAATAGCGAAGTAACAAAAATTTCATAGGGGTCGCTACCCTACCCACCGTCACGCGATGCCATAACCGCAGACGAAACGAATAAAAAGTCAAATGTAGACTCAATTAAATGTGTTTACGACGAAAATTATTTCAATTACTTTTTATCAACTAATATCATTTTGAGTACCTAACTTTTCACAGCTAAATATGGTTCAAATCTAAACTTAGATCGTACTTTCCTATATGAAACATAAAAGTTGTGATGGGAACAACATACTGATTTCTGAAGCAGAAAAAAATAAAGAGCGTGGTTTATTGATAGACTGCTATTACTGGCTATGATTTATCAACAAAAATAAAGATGACTTGATGTGTAGGAATGTTCCTCGAAACATGAGAAACTCTAAAAATATTTACCCTACCGCATTAATGACTTTTTCATTAATATAAACTATCTCTAAAACATAATAGTAGGTAGTAATTTGTCTATAGTTACACGACCGACACCAGAAATAAATAGGACCTTGGTGTTCAGTCTCAATTGTACCAGTTTAAAATACATTGCTCTTTCAATGCTATGCATAGGTATTTAAACATCTAAATTAGAAATAAATAGTAGGTGTAATACGTACCTCATTCAAAAGAATCCTGGCTATGTCCTTCAATCCTGCAAAACAATTGCCACCTTATCACCGAAACACACAATTTTGAATTTTCGAACTCGCGTTTCGCCGTTTCCCGCTAAAAATGTTTAAAAAAAGGATAAATAAGAAATCGCAAGCCGCGTGCGTTGTCTTGCGATTTTGTGGTTAATTACGCGAGTGTTAGGGGTTAGTTTGTGGTCGCGGGTGGCGGCAGGCGGACCGCGCGGAGTGGACGTCGAGACTGAGTTTCAGTGGGCGGCGCGCCGCCCAAGCCGTGACGCGCTGTACGCGACGGCACGCTTCATGCAACACTGAACTATTTATCAGGCAAATGTTAATTCTAACTTCTACCACAGCTTCTACTCTACAAATCGTGTAGCGACAGAAAAATCAATATAGAAAATCTACCACTGTAACATGCCACAACAATTTTATTTTACTTGGTTCATTGAAAATGTCTACTGTGTGGAATAACAAATGATAACCAATTTAGTATAAACGTGATCGCTGTTAGATAAAATATCGCACACAACTTATTACTCTAATAGAGCCCTTTTAGGAAAGTTTTTATATCGACGTCTTACTTAAGGTGACGGGTAGGACACACTAGCGACGCCAATCGGTTTTAATTTTTAGCTCCTAAACCGGATCTATTTTAAACAATTTCGAATAAAATAGTATAAGTGTTTGCTGAGAGGTAACCCCGAAATTGTTTAAAATAGATCCGGTTTAGTAGCTAAATATTTAAATCGATTGGCGTCGCTAGTGTGCCCTACCAGTCATCTTAACATCGTAGATCGTCTAGCTTAGTCTAACGATCAAGGAAGAGCAATAAATTCAAGTTTTCTTTAATTGAACAGGTACTTTTTATCTCACATTTATGACACTTCATTGTATGATTCGCGATATGATACTCGTAATGATGATAATACAATCGACAATATCTATCTGCCGATACAGTGTCTATATTTATATAGCAGGTAGATAAATATGTACTTTTACTTTTCTACTCGTACATCTAACGAAAGTTACAGAGAAATAGGGAAATGTAATATTAGAAACAAACACTGTACCTACTACCTACCGGTAGACCACTTTTCTTTTTAATTAGGTACTGTCACTTGCCTGTGCCGTGTGGTCCCCGGCAGAGTAGAATAGGCCACCCTCACTCTTACCGAGGTGTCGTAAAAGGCGACTAAGGTAAAGCTGCTGGCATTATCATCAGCACCCAGAGAAGGAAAACTCTGCATTTATATCGAAACCCTCGCCAACCCGTCTTCCAATCGTGGTGAGTATGGCAATTACCCTCATGAGATTGAGGGAGGCCCGTGCCCCAGCAGTGGGGACTTAAGTGGGCTGATGATGATGACTGTCACTTTGGAAGCACTAAATATTTTAAGAGTATCAATGGCAAAACACAAACAAACACTTTTTACACTTTAATTAATAGTTTTAACACTTTCACTGATTGTTCGAAAGATTTGCCAATTACTCGCCAAGAAGAGCGCACAGTACTGAACCGCGGACTACTAAACCCCGGCCAGAAGCATAGGAATAACGGGTTGTTATTAAAAATATTTTACGCATATACATCCGATCTGCATTGTAGATTGCCCAGCGGCCAGCTGTAGCAAATCGGGGAGATATACCCAAAAATATGGTAGTTTCTGTTCTCAATTTCCACAAGTTTTACGACGTTGCAATTATTGGAAGTATTTTAACAGACCTATTAAGTATTTTAAGATGAAGGGTATACCCCACTAGCGACGCCAATTGATTTTAATTGTTAGGTACTAAACCAGATCTAATTTAAACACCTTGGGGGCTTCAGTTTCTCGGTAAACACCTATACTATTTATTTAATAGTTATAGTTAGCTATATGATCTGGTTTTTCACTCGAATTTTGAATTACCGCCAATAGCGGCCACTTTTGACGTGAATAAATCTTTTTAGTACCTACAAAAAGCGACCCAAACTTTGGGCATCGTTATTAAATAAATAGTATAAGTGTTTGCAAAGAGACTAAAGCCCCGTAATTGTTTAAAATATATTTGTTTTGGTAGCTATGAATCAAAATCAATTAGCGTCGCTAGTGTGCCCTACCCGTCGCCTTAAGCGGGCGGTTATGCTTGTCCTATTCAGACCAGTATCACTGCGACCAGTTTTATCTATTATCATTTCCACTGTGCTACATAAAACTCCCAAACCCTGCACTTTTTACAAAGTATATAAATTGTTTGGGACTCCCTAGTTTCATTGGGGCTCGAAAAGTGGTTTCTCAGATGTAAGCTATGTTTACGCATCAGTGGTGCGTGGTTCCAATTGACCATACAACATACCAAAAATGCAAAACTACATCACATTTAGCAAATCTAACTAATTCTACTATGATGAGTGATGATAAGGCTTTTTATTGGTCCTCTCTTGATAAGGTACTGATTAAATGAGATCCCCTTATACTTGATAGAATAGTGATAAATCATTGTGTAAACGGCTATAGCAATGTGCCCAAACTAGAAACGGTGATAAGAGCTAATAATCATGGCGGAAAGCATCAACCAAGTCATTTGCCTAACGGAGCAGCTTTGCAAAGCTAAATTTTTACCATTGTCTAAATAAATAAGTAATGTAAACTGGTCCTCTTTTACTCAACAAGCTAGTGCATCTGGGAGCTGGTTGGAATCATTGACGCATCAAATAGAATGACTATGTTCAAAACTGGTTCAAACCAACCAAAAAACTTATATGTATGTATAGCCGGTAATTATAAAGGTAATCAAGACTACTTCTGTCACCGTCAATGAGAGCTTTGTTAATATCCACACAAGGAATCTAGAATGTTAGTTTCGTGTTTTGTCGCAGAACTTTTTGCGTGGCCCAAACTCTAGCAGCGCACATGTGATTGTGACCTTACTGATGTTTCGCGTGTCTACGGGCCAAAGAGAATATAATCACTACGCTTTATTACGGGCAGCGGAAATCGATTACCAACAGGAAACGTTTGCTCGTGATTAAAAACATTCATCGTTCTTTTTCTCCCATAAACTTTTAACTGATATGCAGGATCATTTAACTTAGTACTTTTATCCTTAGAGTGAGAAAAATAGCTCAGCGGTTTCCGTTAGATGGGGCTTGTAAAAAGCAGATGGTTCGGCGTTGTTTCGATAGATGTCACTTTGCATTTTTACCATCGCGCTAGTAAAGCGTGTTTGCGAAACAATGACCTCAAACCGCCTGCCTGCATAAACAATTTTAAAACAATACGGGAAATAAACCATATCAGAAATCATTTTATCTCAGTATATACAGGATGTATCTGTGGACATTTACATCCTTTTAACCACGTGTTCTACCAACCATTCTGAGCAAAATTTTTCTACGACTTTTCCAAATTAGTCGAAAATTTTTTCGCCTCCCCATACAACGTGACCGACTTTGTATGAGAAGTTGAAATTTTTTTATGCGAATTCCCAAAAGTCATAGAACAAATGTTGTTTAGAATAGTTTATAGATAAAGATAAAGATTTCTTTATTGGCCACAGAACACAAATCAAACATGAGTGACATAAATAAAGTATGACAAATACTGTAGCCAACAAGGCCCAACCTCAGCATTTGCTGCAGTGGCCGGAGCCGCTGCAGCGCTGGTTTTCAGGCAGAGCCTTGGGTGACGTACGTGCACACATACATAACATACAATAGGAAGAAAGAAGAAGGACCAAACAAGGAAAAATAATAATAATAAATACAAAATCAATATTAGTACATAACAGGAAGAAAATTTAAGATGCCTAATAAACAATAAACAATTATCTTATCTTAAAATAATAATCCACAAGTGTATAAAATAAAAACGAAGCAGCACATAGTAATGAAAATAAATAGAAATGTGTAGGTATAATAAACAAAAATTAGATACATAATGGTACTGAAGGCATAATATGTAGTACATAAATATAATAAAATGACGTTTCGCGCACACAACGTGTGGAAGCGCTGCTCTGCGAACTCGGTTGAACCGGCGTGGTTTATCTGTGCGCGAGCCGCGAGACACAAGCGGAATGCATCCGTTCCGTTCGTTACGTCATATTTGCCACGTACAACAGCATGGAATGGAATTTCTTTTACTTGGGTTATGTATGACTAAAGAGTACCTATTATAATCTATAAGTGATGATATAAAATGGGCGAGATTGTGATATGTTTTGGTTCAATGCAGAGTGAATATCGTACATGACATAACCTACTGCACGGGAGAAGCGTATTGACGGGCGAATAGAACTATATAGAACACGTGGTTAAAGGGATGTAGTAGATGTTCACAGATACACCCTGTAAAAGTTACTTTGTGCTGATATGCAAGTAAAAAGCCAGTTAGGATTTGAGTTACCATGTCGGGTAATTAAAACTTACTCTGGTAGCACTGACCACCACTCTTACGCTCTACATGCGCGGGCGCCGAGCATGACTCGTCTAGCGCTTTCATTGCCACCAAACGAAAACGTTTTCGTAGCCAAATAAGTGATTTTTTCTTTGACTTTAATTACTTCTATTGTTTGAGTTATATTATTGTTGCGAGTCGATCCAGCGTGTAGCAAGTTTTGAATGTTTTTGTTTGTAAATATTTCAAGCGGTTTCCAAAAAGTGAACTTATAAACCTAACTTTACTCCTATCGCTTTATCATGATGTCGGTGACAGCGGGACAGAGTTATACGTGAGTCACTCGTTAGAAAGAGACTAACGTGAAAAATGTATAGATTTTGACATCTGTCACCCATATCATGCTAAAGCGAAAGGAGTATAGAGTCCGCGCCACCAAAGAAACCCCGTGAAGAGCGCGCTTGACGGGCCATCAACATTAAAATTTTAGCTTTATGCACATAGATAGAATGAGCCTCAAATTTTCGTGGCGCGGACTCGATCTCCTCCTTGCGTAGTATATTCTTCAGTATATATTGAGGTTCGCGAGCTCCCTTTTTGTTCATCACTTTTTCTATTACTATCCCATAGTCCTTTCTATGGGCGGTATAGATGGTGCGACGTTGTTAAAAAACCGTACCCTAACAAACGAGAATATACCTGTCGCCTATAAAAAATAATAAGGGACGGAGATGAAGATTAAAACATTTTTTTTGCATAAAATATGGTACTATATGGTAACTATAATAAGACGCTTTTATTGCTCCCGTTATAATAAAAATACCTACTTATGTAGCGACTATGAAATAAAGTAAGTAGGGTGATGACCCGTATAGCTCAGTGGTTTGAGCGCTTGAGACGCAATAGTCGCAGGTTCGTGTCCCCCACCAACACAAATGTTTGTTGATGAAATAGATATTTGTCAACACAAACAGACCCAACGGTCTAGGTGTTTGTGGTACCTTCGTTGTTCCTAGTCTCCATAGTACGAGGAAAAACTAAGGTTTGGTACCAGGACAATCTAAGTATGCGAAGTTGTTTATTTATTAGGTAACAAACAATAATTCCAGAAAAAATACAATGACTGCGTTAACTACTATTCTATCCGAGGCAAGTGCCAAGATGAAATTCTTAGAAAGTTTTTAGCATTTTCATCCGAAAATATTGTCTCGAATGCCGAACGTGAGAATATGCCCGGCTATGCATCTTGGCGCGCGTGCGCATAACGCGTGAATGTTTCATTGGTACGTGAACTGATGAGCGAATTCAAAAGCTATTGACCTAAAAATAACGCCTGCGCAGGAGAAAGAATTGTTTACTATACTCCTCGCTCCGGGACCGAGGGGAATATCGATGGTATCGATTTCGATTTATCGACTAAGGCGAAAGTAGGCGTTATTGGATATCTATCCCTAAAAAGTTTGTTACAATAGACCAATTACAATCCACACGCAATAAACCGATAGTTCAATTAACTTATTACTAGCTTTGCTTAGAGCTAGTCTTTTACAAAAAACTGGAATCATCAATAACTGTGCTATTATAATTATTTAAACACCCCCCCCCCCCCCCCCCAGCCCCCCTTGTCAGCAAAAGTAAGCAAAGCTCTTACCCCCATGCAACTATAATGGAAAAGAAGTTATTTCATTTTCATCGAAAGTTAATTTCATTTTCATCGAATTCAAAAAACTTCAAATATTGTGTGCCATAGATATCTTTTTTTTTCTCTTTACAAAGTTATTAATGTAAGTATTCATATTTTAAAACTTAATATTTTAATCTTATTTATTATTTTTAATCCCAACTAATTGAGTTTATTTTAAGCAATTTGCATGTTATTATAATTTTAAATAGTTCTTTTTGTGATGCGTGCGCCTTTCAAGAAAGGTATCCGCAGAATACCAGCGCCACGGGGACCTCACGAGTCCGTGGCAGATGCTGAGCGGAGACCTTTTTAAGTGCCTCATTGAGAAATATGTTGCTTTGTCATTTTTATTTTTGGTACTTAAATAAATAATTTCAATTTCAAAGCTGTCCATTCGGAGCTGGTACGTTTAGTAGACTATGATTCTGGATTTGGGGAGTCTGGTAACTATAATTAAGCGTCTGCCGTCTCATCTCCGCCACCCTTTAAGGCGACGGGTGGCCCTAAATAGCGACACCAATCGATTTAAATTGATAGCAACTAAATCGGATATTTTTTAACAATTTCGAATTTCAAGCCTCTCGAAAAGAATATATACTATTTATTTAATACTTATATTTAACTTTTTGATCTGCTTTTGCACTCGAAATTTGGATTAACGCTATAAGTGGCCGTTTTTGGCGGTAATTCATGTTTCGAGTAGGAAGCAGACCAAAAAGTTAATTATAAGTATTGAATAAATAGTTATAAGTTCTTTTCCAGATGCTCGAACTTCCAAATTGTGAAAAAGATATCCGGTTTTAATGCTAACAAATTAAATCGAATGGCGTCGCTAGTGTGCCCTACCTGTCACCTTAACAGGGTAACAGATCAACCAGTTTCAGAAACTAACTATCCGCAACGTGCAGGTTATAGCATGGCCTCAGCAAGGGCACAGTTAAAACTACTGTTACACGTGCTCATTTGTAGCATGCTTAAAAAGTATGCCAAATATGAGCATGCTTTTTTCTTTTTTTATGCTAGAGGCGACAAACGAGCAATCGAGTCAATTGATGGAAAGTAATCTTCGCCGCCCATGAACTTCCGCGAAATCAGAGAGATCGCTATTGGGTTGCCGGCGTTTTTAAAAAGGAGTACCTACCTACGCTCTTCTCTTGAAGGTCCCTAAGTCGTAGCCGTCGGCTCAATGAATTGTCCACATTTGCTCTTTTTTTTAATAGGCCTAATCCCGCGCACGGTGACGGCCGCACGTGTGATTCCGCCAATGTCAAGTGTTTAGGGAGACACGTTATATTTAGATATTGACCGGTTTATGATTTAAGATTTCCGATCTATTTTGAGGTCTTCTCTTTTGTTAGGGACACATTTGCTATCAATAAGCATACTTAAAAAAAAATAAGCAAACATGTCTACACATGCTTATGCACTCAAGGTACAGGGTATTACACGCTAAGACCAGTGAGTATTCTGCCTTGGAGGCACATCGTCTATCCTGATTGGTGGAGTGAAGACACTTTTTATACACTTTGCAGTATGTAAGAGTCACTTTGTTTATGTCGAAGTCTCCGAATATAACAACAACAGCATCCCGGAAGCTCACTTGCTCGGAGGGTTGCGGGTTCGATTCTCGTGATAGCACAGTTGTTGATGATTCCAGTTTTTTGTCGAAAACTAGCCCTAAGCAAGTAGTTAATTGAACTTATCGGTGTATTGGTAAATAGTTTACCTAAATGTACTAGATATTGAACAATATAAAAATATCGATCAATCGAGTCGTCCCACCACTGAAAATTACCTCTTCATCCAAAAGAGGACTAAAACAAACAAGGGATTTGCTGAAAACCGAGGACTCCTCACAGTTCGAACAACCAAAAAGAATCTTATCTCTATCACAATAGAACCCTTACCAGCTGCACCAGGAAGTACTTACCACCACGGAAGAAATTTCAAAGGAGAAATAAACATGTGAACATAGTAAGTGTACTGATTACTTTCTTTTGACCACGTGTGTTCCAGTCGGAGCGTTACGTTTGATTTTCAACTTTATCGTGATGGGGGAAAGGATGGAATTTGAGTACCTTTCGCTAATGAAGGTGAGATTGTCCAGGCACGCATTAGACAACAAACAGAGAAGATAAATAGTTGCACCTGTACACATATGTATGTAGTTTATAGTCTTGTAAGCAAAGTGCAGACTGCAGAGTCTAAAGTAGATGGTACCAAGTGTATTGGGCAATACGTACCTACATACTCGTACCATTAAAAATATATTATCTATTATTATACTAAAACGCCCTGTTGGTCTAGTGGTTTAACTACCGGGACGTGATCTCGGGGTCCTGATTTCGATTCCTGGGTCGAGCAAAAAGTGTGTTTCGAATTTTTCGATCATAGCTCGGAACCAATCTGCATTTTGCAAGTGTGGTGATTAAGCCTAATCCCATCATAGTAGCGATGACTTGATTTCTATGATGGAGGCCTTTGCCATGCAGTGGGACAGTATATATATAGGCTGATACTTTCCTTTAGTATTATAAATCTAGTATTCTAGATCATAGGATATCTACACTTTTCAATTTTTGTATTGATCTACCAATTGGTTTTATGGAATGAAGTTTTTTTTGAGACTGCCCTGGCCCTATGTTTTTGGAGAAGCACTCGAAATGTTTGTGAAACGATTAAACATTAAGAATAGTCATTTTCTTAGAAGTTTAAATATTAATTACAGTAAATATAGGTAGTTAGCGCAATAATAGTCTATTGTATGCGACAAAATTTTAGTCAGTCTGTAAAGTAAATCCAAACAATGGGGATATTTTGAGCTCACCGCGGACGCAAGTGAAACTAATTCATTTAACTGCACACTCCCAGCTGTTGTTAAGTCAAGCTAAATTCAGCTTATCACTGGTTAGGTTATTGACCTTTACAAACGCAGGACACCTTGTAAATCGCGATCTTAAGTTATTAACGTGCTAAAGCTCTTGTCATCCCATTCCAACATGCACACGAATTTAGTTCCGGGTATATCCTTAGTTCGCGGTTAGTAATAAGTGCTAGAAAGTAGACAAATTCATAACCAAAATATTTCAATTTTATTTGGGTACACCAAACTTTACCGACTTTGATTTAATTATAAGCTTTAACTTATTAAATATTTAGCCCATTTAGTGCATGTAAACCTAAATTAGATTTACTTACATTAAAAACAGTCAAGAGTTAACGACTCCTGCCTGACATTAAATTTACATTTTGATTACATGCTTTGCTCACAACATGAAACAGGCGTTATTGAATACGTCAGCTTTCATACTTTTCGTCCTAATCAGCCTGTCGCAGTTCACTACTGGACATAGGCCTCTACTAATGTTCGCCACTCCGATCGATCTTTGACTATTCGTATCCAGCTCCAGCCAGCTATCCTGCGCAGATCGTCACGCCTGGCTTGAGGCCTGAGTTGGTCTGGTTTCCCCGGGTTGCAAAGGCCAGTCGGCAGCCGCTTCATTGTAATTACAACTGCTGCGTGAGTGAGGGTACCGGAGGCCCAATCCAGGGGAAGGGGGGTTAAAAGGTAAGCAGCGCACTTGTGACACCACTGGTGTTGTAGGTGTCCATGGGCGGCGGTAATCGCTTACCATCAGGTGATCCGTCGGCTCGACTGCTACCTAATATCATAAAAAAAAAACTGATGATGAGGTGCATTTTACTCGAGGAGGCGATTTCAAAATAAATTTTTCTGAAGAAGAAATAAGTCTATGGATTTAAACCTAGACCATGACCACGACGACGATATCTAATTTTGAAGATATTAGCGGCCTGCAGCATGATTCATCCGTAAATACCTATTTATCAAAAAACAGGCGTACCAACCGTCCCGCAGCCAAGCTACGTTCCAGTTTTCGTATGCTTATCCAATTTTTTACATAATATTTCAGTACTTATAATTTATTGCAATTAATATTTGATAAAATAAAAGGCGTTGTAGTTTTAATTTTTATTTACTATTGTTTGAATTTTTTTAATATTGGTTTGTTTATATAATAAACTAAAACTCGCATTCACATGAATAACGCGGCTGCTCGTAAAGGAACGTTTATTGGTGTATGCAGTTTGGCGACACTGCTCTTTGACAGATGATAAAAGTTTCCCCGTCCCTTGGTGCTCCGTCCGCAATTAGAAAATTTATTGCCACTCCTATTATATTCGAATCAGAATTTCACTTTCGTTTACGCGAGAAATGTAGTGTTGTGATCTCAAAAAGGGATCGTGAAATGGCCTAGTTATTCTGTGAGGTTAAAAAAGATTCCATCACGATGAGTGGGCGCTCGGGTCGCGGTGTGTTTGGCAAGCTCTTCTCGAAGAAGCAGAGCAATAGAGATGAGCGGGCAACTGAGATCGGTATGCCCACGAACGTTAAGCAACATATACACGTGAGTAGGAACACGGAAACGGGGATGTTGGAGGGCCTGCCCGCGTCGTGGCAGCGCCTTCTGAACGCTCAGATCACGCCTGCTGAGCAAAATGAAAACCTCGACGCGGCCATCCAAGCCGTCAAACTACACATGTACTTCATCAAGAAAGACAGAGCGCAAGATGAACCCTTCAAACCTATAGTCACTCAGGAGGAAATAAACAAGGAGGATTTGGAAATTGAAAAACTATTAGACCACAAAAATGCTCACCAAAGCCAAGGATTCTGATTTGTCCATTGGCCAGAGTAGTGAGGAGGAGGTTAGCACAGCGGATATTATGGCTCAGAGACAAACAATGCCAGTGGCACCGATGAAACATAGTCTTAAGAAGAAAGATGCTGTCATGGACTTATCTGCAGTTGTGCAGGACTTAACACTTATAGGTGAGGATGGTGATGAGAGCCCAATATTGAGGAAAAAGGAAATGATAAATGCAACATTGTCTGATGCGGAAATATATGATGAACTAAGACGAATTTGTAATAAGGACGACCCTTATGTGAGATTCGAGAGGATCAAACAACTCGGTGCTGGAGCTTCAGGTAAAAATAATCATTTGAAGTTTTTAAAAATTTTAGTATTCTGTCTCTTATCCATTAATTTGAGTTCTTTAGGTAATGCATGTAAGTAAATATTTAGAATCACTAAATTATTAAAGATGGAAAGAATTTAGATTAATTGAGATCAATATCCCAATTAATCTAAATTCTTTCTTGATACTGGTTGGTAGATAAATGAAGAATGCAAGGGAAGTATTTCTTGTTGTGGTTCTTACATTATTTAATGTATCATATAACCTCTTTTAAGCAGAATATGCAAATTTATATGTGGGTGAATAGTCAAAGAAAATAAAGGAAAAGGACATGACTCATGAAATAATTAACACTCCAAATTCCATATTTTTTATGATTGTTTAAATTCTATATCATTCTATAAATAGTGTCATTTTAAAATAGATGCATGCGCTATATGCATACTATCAACACGGATGATTGCAATGCCATTGTTTATGTATATTAAATAAACTATACATTATGTAACTAACTATCACTTATTTTTGCAGTACTATGATTAAATAATATCTATCATGAGTAAAAATTTCTTTAATATTAGTCATCAATCTCAATCTATGTGAGACGGGTATCACTTAGTTTGACATTGATATGCTTTGAGTAGGCTGGCACCTGTTTATCTTTGGAAGGTAATGTGACCAGATGTTACTCCAAAAATTTGCAAGGATTCAGTCTATTAGGATTTTCCATGTAGTGTGCCCGGCAGTGGGTCACTCTGCATTCCAGTAGTATGTGAGCGGTTTCTTTCTCTTTCATGCAGCCTCTATCTTCCATGCATAGAGAGTGCTGTCTGCAAAAACTTAATTCAAAGGAGTTTTTATTGAACCTGCCATATCCTATCGTATTTTGTATCATGTTATTGTGCAATAAAGAATATTTATCTATCAGGACAGAATGGATTCCTGTTAGCTCACTGGTTAATTCAGCAAAAGTATGGTTTGTTCAGCTTGCTGTTTCCATAGAAATGAAAATCTATCTGTGCTAATATCAGTTTTGAGTATGCCCTTATGTAGTAGAAAATATCTTTGCTATACATCTTTTTTGGTTTCAATTTGAATTTCCTAATTTTGAATTAGGCAATCAAGTGAAAACAGAAAGTCATTAGGCAGTAATGTTAATATTATGCAACTAACATGTTTGGTTCATATTGGTCCATTCAAAAATTACTTTGGAAAGTTGTGTTTAATTGCTTTTTTCTTTTCATTTACAGGTGTTGTGTTCATCGCTATAGACAATAAGGATAATTCCAGGGTTGCGATTAAGGACATAGATTTAACCAAGCAATCAAAAAAGGATCTCATACTCAACGAAATTAATGTTCTAAAGGGCTTCAACCATAAGAACTTAGTGAACTTCTTGGACGCATTCCTGAGTTATGACCACTTATGGGTAGGCAATGGAATTGCTTGATGGAGGCTCTCTGACTGATGTGGTGACGGAAGTTGTGATGAAGGAAGGTCAGATTGCGGCAGTTTGTCGTGAAACGCTACAGGCTATTGCCTTCTTGCACTCAAAGGGCACAATCCATAGAGATATTAAATCTGACAATGTTCTACTTGGAATGGATGGAACTGTGAAAGTCACAGACTTTGGCTTTTGTGCTAATATTGTTGGTGATGAGAAAAGACAAACAATGGTGGGCACTCCATATTGGATGGCACCGGAAGTAGTCACTAGAAAACAATATGGGAAGAAGGTTGATGTATGGTCCCTGGGAATAATGGCCATCGAAATGATAGAAGGGGAACCTCCATATATGAAAGAAACACCATTGAGGGCTCTGTATTTGATAGCAGCAGTAGGGCGGCCGAAGATACCGCGCTGGGAGAATCTTTCTCCGCAGTTCCAGGACTTTTTAGACAAGTGCCTTCAAGTGGATGTGGATCTGCGGGCGACCGCCGACGAGCTCCTGGAGCATCCCTTCCTGGAGTGTGCCATGGAGCTGAGAACGCTCACACCGCTGATCAAGGCCGCCCAAAAAATCCTACACAAAAATCTTGACTGAAACTTGTAACTTCCATTCCCATTTTTATATCCATATTTCACTTTTGTAGCAGTTTGCGATTTTGTATGTAGTTGTCTAAGATTGTTAGAGGTGCCAATTTGTGGATATTTTCAATTGTACAGGTTTCTATGAACTTTGTGGAATTGAACCATACATTTTTATAATGGTGTGCATTTGTATTATAAAAATAATAATTTTCGTAGGAATGAGATGCTAATGGATTTTTTAAGCTGCTTGGAGATAAGCTAATAGTAGAGTTGGCATGTGTAGCATAAACGAATATATATTATTCGGAAGTGTACATCGCGCGCCTCGGCTTGTCTTATCAATATGCCAGCCGCGTAGATATGCTATCTGCTACTGATATATAAGATATTTTGACATCACATAGGAGAAAATCTATTCTATCTGTGAAATCATAATTCACTCCTACATTAAAATGCCATAAATATTCATAATTTGATACATGTTATGTACCTATGTATTATTTTTATTATAAAATAGTTTTAAGTTACTTAAAATATTCTGTCCAAATCTTAATAAAAATTACAAAGATTTTACGATGGGACATAAAACATGAATAAATCATTTATTCAAATCAATGGTTATTTAAACCATAAAGATTTAAATACAAATGTTTTGAATCAATTAGATAAACAATTAAATTGTAAATTATAACAACATCAACAATGTTACAGATTACTGATTTATTTCTGGGTTTAAAATGACCAAGTTACTTTACCAAAAATGTAAATATATGATCATATTGAACTAGTCTTAAACTTGGTTATGATAAACAACTCAATGGACCATATTAGATCAAATCAATTCTTTCTTGTTTTTTTTTCTTTGAAAACTCACATTCCCTTTGACTTTACAAAATATCATGCCTTTATTTATCCATTAAGATTATCTCTAGATTGAAGGTAAACAAAGATTAAAGACTGTGTGAAAACTATTGTATTAGGTTTTATGTATTATCAAATATTTTCAAGCAATAACTTTGTGATTGTTTCTACAATTACCTACAAAGTGTTCTAACATTTCAGATACTGATAACAATTTGTAAGACAACCACACGGCCATCCGTTTTTTTTGAGCTCATTGTCTAACATGTAAAGTTCAATATCAATTGAGGAAATTTGACGGATATTAATAATAATAAGCCATCGTGTGATTGTCTGTACATACTTTTAGGTATCTCGTTAGTTCACGATAATAAATGTGACGACTTACAAACGAAACAAGCTTCGTCTCGTTACACGACCTTAAGCTGACGGGTAGGGCACACTAGCGACGTCAATCGATTTTAATTTATAGCTACTAAACCGGATTTATTTTAAACAATTTCGGGATTTCAATCTCTAGCAAAAACCTCTACTATTTATTTAATACTTATAGTTAACTGTTTGGTCGGCTTTTCCACTCGAATATTGGATTACCGTTAAAAGTTAATCAATATTTCGTGTACAAAAACGGACCCATCATTTGTGCATGGTTATTTAATAAACAGTATAAGTGTTTGTCGAGAGATTGTAACCCCGAATTTGTTTTAAATAGATCCGGTTTAGTACCTAAAAATTAAAATCGATTGGCGTCGCTAGTGTGCTCTACCAGTCACCTAAAAAGTCTTTTACTATGCCAAAGTCGGCCACAAAAAGCAGTTTAACTTAGTTGTATGTCTAAGTAAGTAAAGGTTTATATAAATTTAATCCTTGGCTTTTTATTATAGTTTTAAGATTGCTTGAGTTTCGTCTGTCTACTGGTTCTGTTGGTAAATCCATGTGACCGTTTGTCTTATCGGAACAATGGCCGACAGATCATGATAACACTTTATTATAGCGAACGAATAACTTGAGTGCTATTGTATTAATTATGCCTAATTATGTGATTGCAATGTTGGTCACAATATAACTGCACTTTCCTACTATGTAGTTATATTTTCGCATGTTCGTTGTAATTTTATAGGTCTCAAGCTAATCTTAAAACAGACATATGGCGAACAGATTTTGAGGTCAGCAAAACATTATACCAACAGTGACGATTATGCCAATTATCTTCAATTAGACTCGTGAAGTTCAATCTCTTGACCAAGGCTCAAGGAGTAATCTGTTATTTCACAACAGTTTGAACCTTATATTGTCTGCTATAAAGATCACTTTGGGAGCGAATATTTTATTTTTTACTGTTATTTTTAAGCGTCGTGATGTTAAGAACTTAACAGAGTTGGAATTGAAATGAATGAATGTAATCTTACATTCTATATAAATAGTCATTGTATGAAATAAAGTATAAAGTCAATGGTGTTCAAATGATATTTAAATAAATGTGTACAGACAGCCACACATCAGGTTACCACAAATTGACAAATTTTCTCAATTGATAATGAACCAAACGTGTTTGACAGTAAGGTGAGAGTTGATGAAAGTAATTTGTCAGTTTTGTTTACTTTGATGTGTGGCTGTACGTACATGAACTGCTTATAATTTAAGTTCTTTTGTAATACTTTTAACTGTGTAAAGCTTAGTCAGAAATGTTAGGCTTCCATTTTTAGAATACAGGGCTATAGTGAAAACTAGTTTATTTCAACAGTTTTTAGGGACGAATTACATCAAACAACGCACGTCGGAGCGCTATTTTAAGGCCCGTTAAAAAAACATATTTTATACACAGCTTTTAAAGTTGTAGGGCAAGCCGGTTGGCTACCAGTAAACACTGCGGCACAATATCAGATGCTTAGGATTCGTTTGGGTGCAGATAATGTATGGACTGGGCGTATACGCGCGCCATCTGCCGCATTTTTGCATGCGTATTCGTTGCGATGCGCCCCGACGCGACGTACGTCGTTTGATGTGAATCAAGTCCTTAGTCTCCTTTACAATTTATGTGGCAGGTCAAAATATTGCATGACAATATTTACCCGTGTTTGTTTGGAATGTGGTCTGAGTAGAAGAACCCAATGTGAGAATTTACGTAGTTTTCACTATAGAGCTGTAGGTAACTGTTAGGTTTGGTAAAATTTGGTAAATATTTATCAATTGTATTGTTTTGTCCGATTATTTCTGGAAAGGCTTTACATTGAAACTGGGCAAAAAATATAATTTTGAACAGAGTTCAACATTATATTTTTTGAGAGAGAGAATATGAGAAAATAAAATTATTTGTATTCGTATTGTATTGTACACTATAACCCTTGATGCAACCCTGTTGTACTATAAACACCAATTTCTCGCTCAAGTTACCCATTTGAAGATAAACGATCAATCCGCCCACCAGACCAATAGACAATAAAATCCAGCAGTTAACCAATTACAGTTTGAGTACAATGTTAAAGTATGATTATTGTTTAGTTAGTATTAACACAGTATCGCTTCGTATGTTTAACTTTCGCATTAGTGAACTTTTGAGATGTGATGTATGAATGATTTTTAAGGACCCTTTTACGATAAAGGGCTCTTAAGGCGACGGGGCACACTAGCGACGCCAATTGATTTTAATTTTTAGCTACTAAACCAGATCTATTTTAAACGATTTCGGGATTACAACCTCTCGGCAAACACTTACCTATACTATTTATTAAATAACCATGCACAAATGTTGGGTCTGTTGTACGCTAAAAATTGATTTCGCGTACGCGTTGGACCCAATATTTTTTCATGGTTATTTAATAAATAGTATAAGTGTTGCCAAGAGGTTGTAACCCCGAAATCGTTTAAAATAGATCCGGTTTAGTAGTTAAAAATTAAAATCTTTTACGTCGCCAGTGTGCCCTACCCGTCGTATTAAGTATATTAAATAATCTGCAATCAATTTTATATTTTTGTTACAATTTTTGGGCATTTATAAAATACTTCTCCACCGCGAGTGCCTGCTTTGTAAAGCGTTAGTTATTATTAGATTTCCGTTAGTTTAGCTTCGAACGACACAACGAACATTGTGTAATGTATTTAAGCTAGAATAAGTCTATATACACCAATGATGACACTTTTTGAACATTTTATTACTAGAGATTTGCCTATTAAATTATTTTTGTAAACATTACACGCGGTATTTTACTGTTTTCTACCTTTAAAACCAGAAGGCTTTCAACGAAACTGTCCCGTACGTAACGAATGTGAATATACTTCTCTTTGTGAATATACCTGTCTCACCCAAAAAAAAAACTTAGGTACAGCGTACAGCAAATCAGCATATTAGGTCAGATAAAAATTCGGGTGTCATGCTCTCCAGCAAAGCCACCTTCATACAGAAATCACATCGCGTACAGCAAATCAGCATATTAGGTCAGATAAAAATTCGGGTGTCATGCTCTCCAGCAAAGCCACCTTCATACAGAAATCACATCGCTTAAGGTGACGGGTAGGGCACACAGCGACGCCAATTCATTTAAATTGTTGTCAACCAAACCGGATATCTTTTTAGCAATTTCGAAGCTGCAGCCTCTCGGAAAATATTTATACTATTAATTTAATACTTAACACTGCCACTTTTGGCGTTAATTCAAATGTCCAGTGCAAAAACAGATCAAAAAGTAGTGCACAATTATTAAATAAATAGAATAAATGTTTGCTTAGAGCCTCCCGCTCCGAAATTGTTTTAAATAGATCTGATTTAGTAGCAAACAATTTAAATCGATTGGTGTCGCTAGTTAGACTACCCATCGCCTTAAGGTGACGGGTAGGGCACACTAGCGACGCCAATCGATTTTAATTCTTAGCTACTAAACCGGATCTATTTTAAATAATTTCGGGGTCACAACCTCTCGGCAAACGCTTATACTATTTATTAAATAACCACCATGCACAACTGTCGGGTCAGTTTTTGTACGCGAAAAAATGATTCACGCTAAAAGTAGCCACCTTTGGCGTACGCGTTACCCCCAACATTTGTGCATGGTGGTTATATAGGTAATAAATAGTATAAGTTATAATCCCGAAATTGTGGAAAATAGATCCGGTTTAGCAGCTAAAAATTAAAATCGATTGACGTCGCTACTGTGCCTTACCCGTCACCTTAAGGCCCTTTGTATCTTTAATACTTTAGATCAGTTTTACTGCCTCGGTGGTTAGCTGGTCGCACTTATAAGCGCCGGCTGCTCAAACTTAAGTTTAACTTAAGTTTTTGGTAAAGAAAAACTGTCAGCCCACAGTCTGGAAGTTAACGGTCTTGTACCCCCGTGCCTCGGAAAGCACGTTAAGCCGTTAGCCATGCGCCCGATCCCTCTCCGGCCGTATCATGCTGGTGTCCCATCGTAATACGAGGGTAAGGGAATAGAAAATGCACTTGTGTTTGCGCACACACTTGAGCACTATAACATATCTTGCGTACGTGGTTGATCGTTGAGATTAGCCGCCGTAGCCGTAGGATAGATCAGTTAGATATGATAAATTGAGACATCACATTAGGTAAATTAATTTTTTATAGATTTTTTTTCATGATCTTTAGTGTCTCATTTCCTTAGCAGCCAGGTTTTTTCATATAGAAACTCCCGAGAAGAAAGGGGCTCCTGGATAGTCCTGGGTGCTTGTGACACCTTTGATCCGGTATTATAATTTCTGGCCATGTAACTGTAGCATCTTATAATAGTTTGGGACTAGCGCAGTGTGATGCTGTTTATTTTTACTCGTATCTAACCGTGCCCTTTTACTACATTTTTTTATGTGATAGGTGGCAAACCGATCACCTTATGGTAAGCGTTTGCCGCCGCCCATGGACACCCGAAACACCAGTGGAGTCACAGGGTCGTTGCCATCTTTAAACCTCCCTTTCCCCGGGTTTGGCCTCCGGTAACCTCACTTACAACCTGTGCGGATAAAGAATGGGATCAGAAATGGCGGCGCATCTATTCACTTCTCGCTCGCACATTTGCGACGCAAATAGTGTGCGAGCGAGAAGTGAATAGATGCGCCGCCATTTCTGATCCCATTCTTTATCCGCACAGGTAGTACGTAGCGAAACACGACACGTAGCACAGCGCTGCTTCACGCCGGTTTTCTGTAGGGCGTGGTATCACTTCGGTGCAGCCGGCCTATTCATGCCGAAGCGTGGCTCTCCCACGGTCAAAACATCTCATCCGGTTACCCAGATTTAATTTAATTAAAACAATCTTGTTACAGTACACATTTTCTTTATTCAGCTCCAAGCATCAACTAAGTACCTCCTTCCTGTTTGCAAATCAGATAACAGCGTCTCTGCTTCCGTTTGCGCTTGCGCACCGTGTTTGACGAAACAGTTGACCAACGTCTGTTTGACTTGTGACGCCATGTTGGCTAAATCTCCGCAGACAAATATTGTGGCTCCATCATTTATCAATTTGACTACATGTTCGCCATTTTGCAGTATTGCTTCCTGCAATAAAACAATATTGATTGAAATAATTTGTCTATTATAGTTCGCGCCCCAGTTGAGTGAGCGCAAGCAATGCACCACCTCCTTATCTTAGCGTGTAATTCCGTCCAAAGCTGTCGCTCTCGAGCCCGGAAAACCCATTTTTCTTTCAGACGACAAAAATCATCTCAACTCCCAAACATGTATGCCACAAATGAAAAAAAAAGTCCCGCCCCTATCGAACCTTGAAAATGCTTCCTAGTTTAATTCACATGTTTCTCAACAAACAAAAATATTTCGCATCTAAATGTCTTTTCGAATGAACTATCAAGTTATTCAAAACTTTAAAAAAATAATAAACACTTAACTTACCTGAATATATTTAGTATTGCTATTATCTACTCTTGAAAATGAAGTGCTGAGATTACTTAGCACTCCATTATTTAAAAATATATTTAACTCATCTTGATAAATAAAATCTAAGTCTGGATTTCTACAGCCAAAAAACAACCAGACATCACCCAACTTCCGGTTGGGATATTTTTCTTTTAGGTATTGTCTTTCTTCCAGAAATCCAATAAATGGAGACACTCCTGTACCAGGTCCTATCAAAATCAAAGGTGTTTCCAAATCTTCAGGCATTGTAAATCCTAATACATTTTTTCTCAAATAAATTGGCACTTTACACCTATTGTTATCTTTGATATTTAACATCTTCATTTTTTCCTCAATATCATTGCTTTTACGGTTTATTATGTTTTCTATCCATCCTGTTACTATTCCTTTCCTATTACTTTCTAATTCAGTTACAGAAAAACATATTTTTATAACATTAGCATCTACTAGACCGCTATTTACAATTGAATATGGTCTAGGTAATAATCTAGGGAGGTTTGCTAGTAATACTTGAACAGGGGGTTTGCATGACTTGAACATAGAAAACAAGTCTAGGAGACAAAAATGTTTGTTCAGAACATGTGCGTTGTAAGCAGCGGACCCTTCCTTGCTGCAGAGATATTCCAGTATCCTTCTCTCATTGTCTTCTTTTGTGTACTTTGATAATGCTAGCAGAAAGAGCTGAAAATAAAATAAAAATTGTGTATTTATGGAAAGATGAAGGTGGTCCAGTCAAAATTGCTTTCAGCTATAAGAACCCAGATATTGAACATTAAACTCTCATGCATAGAACTTAAGTTATCTATTTTATCCAATAAAATATGACACTTTTTTAGATTATTGTATTAAAAGATAGACGGCAATCTTCTAATATATTAGATAAAAATATGTAAACATTAAATTAAGGTGACGGGTAGGGCACACTAGCGACGCCAATCGATTTTAATATTTAACTACTAAACTGGATCTATTTTAAGCAATTTCGGGGTTACAACCTCGCGGCAAACACTTATACTATTAAATAACCATCCAAAAAAGTTTGGGACCAACGCGTACGCGAAAAATTGATTCACGCCAAAAGTGGCCGCTTTTGGCGTGAATGTTTAATATAGATCCAGTTTAGTAGCTAAAAATTAAAATCGATAGGTGTCGCTAGTGTGCCCTACCCGTCACCTTAAGACATTAATTTTATTTATTAAGATATCTTACAGCAAAGTCATAATTAGTGTTCATTAAAGTTATACATGATACTATTAATGGTATACAATACAAAGCCTATAATAAAATAAAACTGGGCCTAAAGTTTGAACTATATACTAAAACTAAGCAACTAAGTTGAAGACTTAGTAACAGAGATAAGTATTTTTACTACACAGAAATAAACGCGTGAAGCAGCACTGTGCTGTGTTTTGCTGCGGGAGTGAGGGTACCAGAGGCCCAATCCTAGGGAAAAGGGGATTTAAAAGGTTGGCAGCGCACTTGTGACTCCACTCGTGTTGCGGGTGTCTATGGGTAGCGGCATTCGCTTACCATCAGGTGATCCGTCCGTCACCTATCACATAAAAAATATAAATTCAAAATTTTAAAATACCTTTTTCAGAACAGTCCTGATATCACAGCAATGAGTAAGAACATGTCTCAATGTGGACTTGACTGGGATGTGTGGTGGCACCTTGCCACCTTTCTGGCTGCCATTCACACTGAGGATGTACTCCAAATCGGCTTCAGCTGACAAGTTCAGGTGCTCCAGGATCTCATCCACCTCGCAGCTGTTGTTTTGGGGAATTACTCCTATGGTATCACCAGGCTTGAATGTGAAATTACTGCCCTGGAAAAGGAATATGTTATTTAATTTGATTAAAAAAACTTTTCAAAATTACTTAAGTCCATAAGGTCCAAATATAAAAGGGTAAATATTGTCCATCTGACGGCGAACTGGACAGTTCTATTTTGACATTAAAAGTGTATTTAATTCAAATAGTTCAAATTTGTAGATAAAATATTTTTTATCTATGAATTTGAACAATACAAATATGAAATACAATAAGTTAATATTCTTAGTGGTACACAAGCAATAAATGACCAATAATATGCATCTTGGAGAAGAAATAAAAATAAAGTATTATTATTCATCTCAAAACTAACAACTCTTGCTTGACATGTTGTAACCAACTTCGTCCACTAGAGAAATTACCAATTCTTGGTCCCTAATGCATTCTATGCGGACATTTAGCAGAATTGATGGTAAGATGGACTATTGACATTCATTTATATTTCAACACTATTAATGTATCATTAATTAAAATTCGATTCCATCTTAAAGTTACGTTTTAGGGGTAATATATGCTAACGCTCATTAATCATAATTTTATCAACCAATAATAAATAATAAATATTTCACAACATCACATTCATTGATCTGACTCCGAGATAGGTAGCTCAAGCACCTGTGTTATGGATATCAGAATCAATATATACATATAATACTTTTCTTTTGTAAATACATACTTATAATACATACCAACACCCAGACCAATACAAACAGACATGTTCATGCACACAAATGTTTGTACTGTACGGAGATCGAACCCGCAACCCTTGGACCAAATGCAGCGTTCACTACCACTGTTCCAAACGGGTCGTCGTAATACATCCATTGTTGATGTAGGTTTCAGTTAAAAGGTACAACCTGTGCGGATAAAGAATGGCATTATAAATTGCGGCGCATCTATTCACTTCTTGCTCGCACACTATTTGCGTCTATACTCGCAACCCACGAGTGCGAGTATAGACGCAAATAGTGTGCGAGCGAGAAGTGAATAGATGCGCCGCCATTTCTGATCCCATTCTTTATCCGCACGGGTTGTACTTACTCGATGTCTTGCAATAAATGGTTGAATGCAAACTTACTGTAATATCGAAAGTGACTTCGTACACCGATTTGCAGGCTTCATCCAAAGTAGTAAGACGCCTCCAATGAGAAATGGCCGCGTGATATACATCACTTGAGGCGAAAGGAAGAGGTGGCACTTTTCCATTATACACCATTGACACTTCCTATAAGATCAAAAATTAATTTAATTTCTTTACCTACCAACAGGTGTTTTATTTGAATATTTATTGAAATGGATTAATAATTGCGATTTATAAACAACACTTACATCAGCCACCATGAAGTTGATTTCCAATGGGTTTTCCTTGCAGGTTGGTAAACTTATTGTGGATGTTTTACTCAATGACTCTAGAGCATCTTTTATATTATCTATTTTAACCATTTTTGAGTCACTTTTAGCTCTATTTCTCTAAAAAAAACCTCGTTCGGAGAAATGATAAGACAGATGATTCCTTTTTTTTATTAGTCACACATGTGTTTGACAATGTCAAGGAAATATTCATTACGAATTTGGGCTATATTGATATGTTCATAAAAACGAATTTTACCTGCATTTCTTGGTTTTTTTCCGTGGTTTCTTCTTTTTTCTTAGTCTGTGGTTTCTTCTTCTTCTTATTTTTATGCGTGGCAATGCACTCCTCATCGGTGTCTTGACAGCAGTGTCCAGACAGAGAATTACTGCTGCCATTGTCACGTTTTGTATGTTCAGTGTTTTAATTGAAACAATGCCGTAGAAGTTAAGAATATATAAGCAGTAGTCTACACGTGCGAATGTTAACCCCTCATGGGGTCATATATTTGCACGTTTTATTTTTTTACAAATTCAAAGGAAATCCTCTTACTTTCATATATTTTTTCCAAATAGGAAAATGCCGACCAAAAAAAATGTTTCTGTATTCTGTTAAGCCGTTAGCCGTGTGGTCCCCGGCAGAGTAGAATAGGCCACCCTCACTCTTACCGAGGTGTCGTAAAAGGCGACTAAGGTAAAGCTGTAGGCATTTATATCAAAACCCTCGCAAACCCGTCTGCCAAGCGTGGTGAGTATGGCAATTACCCCTCATGTGATTGAAGGAGACCCGTGCCCCAGCAGTGGGGACACCAATGGGCTGATGATGATGATTGACACTTATTTTGATACGCATAAAGACTATCGATACTAAAGTTAATGAACATAAGCTTAAATGGCGTCTCTTTGTGCGGCCGTATGTCGCAATCAGATTGTATGATCCACCGTAGTATTATATCTGTGCCAGCGTATTACGTTGCGGTTAGTTATTATAAAAAACAGGCCGTTTTGGGATGCATATGTGACCCAAGAATACTCAAATCCATGCAACAAAAGGGTCAAAAATACATTTTGTATATTTCATACCATTATATTTATTATTCAAATTTAAAGAAATGATTTGATTGCACCAATTTTTCAAAATACTGCCCTTAGTTATCATCTGAGAAAACTGAAAAAAAAATTGATTATACACAATAATTTCTGCAATAATTGACAACATTTCATTTTTAATAAGGTACTTAAATTCAAAAACCGTTAAGAGATTTTAAATGATTTCAATTTATTTAGTTCAGTATTTATAAAGATATTTTGAAAAATGTCCAAGTATCAGTTTGACAGCCAGCACAAATACTGTTTATTGCTCGTATTGTTTTCGTCTTTTCGTTGATTTTGCTGGTTTATTTATTTTAAAAGCCAAACCAAGCCTTATTTCTGTGCCCACCCCAAAGCTGTTGGACTAATGAAGGTTTCAGAAGGTTTTTCCATGGCAGACAGCCAGTAGAACACCATTGAAGCCGTGAAGATTTTGGGACATAAAATGAATATTTATCTGGACATAATAATTCACGGTTTTTACATGTTGGGACAAAGCAAGAAGCCAAAGCCAAAGGTTCATGTACCTTATTTAGATAGCTTTGTTCACAATTTCACTAACTACATTATGTAAATAGTGCAATTGTGTACTATTAAGTAAGATAGATTGTATCGATACTCGATAGTAGTAAGAGACGTCCCTTTTGATTTTTTTGGGCTTTATAATGCAAAGATAATATTTTTAACTACCTCTAATTTAGACTTACGCTCTTTTAGAATATACAGTTTATAAATAATTATTATCAGAAAATGGGGAGGAAATAATCGAAAAAGAAAACATACGTATCGCTTATTTTTCTACAAGCTATCAAAATAAAATAGAAAATAAAATAAGCACCTCAAAAAAATTTAAATGTTGTCAATTAAACTATTTACAATGTGTAATAAAAATCAAATAAAAAACTCCCATTGATATTCTTACTTTCAATAGGCACACCAGGGTCTTCCGTTTCTCCTTCCATACATTCTGGACAAACAGTTGTTTCGCAAGGATTTTGTGTGGTAGTTGGGAAAGATGGAGTCATTTCAGCTGGTGGAGGCTAAAAAACCATATACATTTTTTTATGTGATAGGTAACAGATGAGCAGACGGTTCACCTGATGGTAAGCAATTGCCGCCGCTCATGGACACCCGCAATACCAGTGGAGTCACAAGATTTCAGATTCTTAGAAATTACAACTTTAGAACGTTTATGAATGTTGAATTTACCTCAAGACGATACAGATATGATAAATGGCAAGGATCCCAAGAAGTACAGAGTGTTGCATTTCGCATCATGTCTTTACGAGGTTCATCACCAAAGTAATCAAAAGTTATCACTATATTATTGTCAATAGCACATTTACTCAAAAATTGATCCACTTCCACCTGTAGATAATAAAAAACATTTTTACGAGATCTGTTTTGAGTGTAAATATTTTACACCTACTTATTTAAGTTGATAAAATGTGGGTATTACTCTGTACCTTCGTTTTATTACCACAGTCTAATGTCCCATTTTGAAAATAGTTATTTTCCCTATCACCATTTCCAAGACAAAACATCCATCCTTCGTGGAAGGAATATTCTATTGGTGACATTTCCGCCTCTATGCAAGGGTCTACAGCAACGGGTGTAGACTGCTTATTATTGGTGCATTTTCTCTCATGCATATTAGCCTGCACCCTGTACGCATCTAAGTCTGGTTCAGAGCCAGGTGGGCACTCGTAATAATTTCCTAAAAACGAGAAATGTTATAAGTATTTTTACCGTATATTTTTTCTCACAAACTTATATTTTATATTTATTGCTAACTTCACAACATTACATACATTTTTTAGTTTTTTTTTTTTTTTTTTTATAGAAAGGCCAATTAGGATGACCTCACTCCGCCTGATGGTAAGCGGCCGTGAAATCCAAAAATGAGGCTGACAGGCACAGAAGAGCTAACAAAGTACCCATTGTGTCTGCCATCCTCACCCTAATGGCCTGCTGAGATGCCGTTTCACGCCCCGCCTAAAAGACCCCGGATTGTATGAAGGAGGAAACACATGAGCTGGGAGGGCATTCCATGCCTTGATGGCTCGGGGCAGGAACGAGGAGCAAAACCTCTTGGTGCGCGCCGCCATTGTCTGGATGGTATGCGGATGGCAACGCTGTCCAGCACGTGTTGTTCGGAAGTGGAAAGGGGAGGATGGGATAAGTTGAAACAACTCATCAGAGCATTCCCCGTTATAGAGGCGGTAGAGAACACTTAGACTGGCAATGTCTCTACGTAGCTGAAGAGGTTCTAGGGTCTTAGTCACCTCATAATCTCCAACAATACGGATAGCACGTCGCTGCAACCTATCGAGAGCCTCTAGCAAGTACTTAGCAGAACCATCCCTGAGATGGGAGCAATATTCCACACACGGGCGAACCTGTGCCTTGTACAAGAGACAAAGCTGCGCCGGAGTAAAATACCGTCTCACTCTGTTCAGAATCCCGAGTTTACGGGAAGCAGTTCTTATTACGCTCTCGATATAGTCCCGTTGATTTAGGTTGCTACGAACACCGATGCCAAGGATGCTGAGACTATCCTGTATTGGTAAGGGGGTGTTCTGAAGAGTGGGATAGGATAGGAAAGGTGACACCTTAGCAGAGAATACACACACCTGTGTTTTCTTAGCGTTAAACTCGACAAGATTGCTGGTACCCCATTTGGAAATGCGGTCCAGGACCCCGTCGAGCTCAGTAACAAGAAGATTTCTCTTTTCCTCGGTATCGGTCTGCTTTGCCGCAGGTCTTCCGAAATAGCGTGCGTGGACAGTGCTGTCATCCGCACAGCAATGGATGTTACCACATGATAACATGTCATTGATGTGCAGAAGAAACAATGTCGGCGACAGGACGGAACCTTGAGGCACTCCGGAATTTATCGGAAGGAAGCAAGAAGCGCGTCCATCACAGCAAACACGAATCCTACGACCCTCCAAAAATCCCGCAACCCAATCGCATAAGCGAGGTGGCAGACCGTATGCCGGAAGCTTGGAGAGAAGCGAACGATGCCAAACACGGTCGAAAGCCTTGGCGATATCAAGGCTAACTGCCAAAGATTCACCATGCTTCTCCATAGCCTCCCCCCAGAGGTGCGATACGTACGCTAGAAGATCACCCGTGGACCGTTTCGGTCTGAAACCATATTGTCGGTCATGAAGCAGCGAGTGATCCTCTAGGTAGCGGATAAGTTGAGTATTAATTATCCGCTCAAACACCTTTCCCAGTACTGAGGTTATAGCTATAGGCCGGTAGTTGGCAGGGTCGGACCTATCCCCTTTCTTGGGAATAGGTTGAACATTCGCCACTTTCCAAGCCTTCGGCACAATACCTGAGGAATAAGAGAGGCGGTACAGGCGTGTGAGTACTGGAGACAACTCCGCTGCGCATATTTTAAGAACCGACGCTGGAATACCGTCAGGACCACTGGATTTTCTCACATCGAGTGACTGTAATTCAGCACGGACGTCACATTGCCTGATACGAATATCAGGCATTGTGGTGCCGCAGTCTGGGATTTTAGGCGGCTGTGCTCCACAGTCATCTATGCGGGAATTGGCGGCAAAGAGTTCGGCTAACAGATCCGCTTTCTCTTGCGGCTGATGAGCCAGTGATCCATCGGGATATTTTAGCGGGGGCAGCGAAGGTAGGCAGAAGTTGGATTGTACATGTTTAGCCAGACGCCAGAAGGAACGGCTACCCGTAGGGTGCGCAATTAGTTCCTGGCCGACACGTGCAACACGCTGGGCATCTGCTCTGATGTAGGCCCTCTTAGTGGTTTTGGTGGCTTTGTTATAGGCTGCTTTTAGGGAGGCTATGTTAGGATCCTGGAAGGCTTGAGCCCTGGCCCAGGCGCGGTATGCCGCCCGTTGCTCTTGAACGGCTGCAGCACACTCCCAGTTGAACCAGAGCTCATCTTTGCGACCGCTGGTGACATCGGTGAATGGAATGTAGTATTCCATTCCAATACCGATCTCATCAGCTATGGCCGCTGCACATTCCGATGGATCCTTTTTCCCAAAGCAGCTCTGCCTCCAAGGGACGGACGCGTAGTATTCTCGCAGGCCATCCCAATCTGCTGACGAGTAGCGCCATAGTCTCCGCGTCACCTTTACGGGTTGTGGGGGAGCGATGCAGGGCACTCTTGCGCCAACCAGGCAGTGGTCGGAGGACCCTAGTGGGGCGCCAACCGACACTTGGTACCCGGATGGGTGACTCGCCAGCAAAAGATCCAGCAAGGAGGGCGCTTGACCGACTATGTCTGGTATCCGGGTGGGCTGGAGTACCAGTTGGGTCAGGTCATGGGTGAGAGCAAATGCGTGGGCGGTTCGGCCAGCATGGTCTGTTTTAAGGGAGCCCAACCAGGTGTCATGGTGGGCGTTAAAATCTCCTAGAAACACCAGCTCGCTGTTAGGGAACCGCACCTGAGCGTTGTCTGCTACCTGACTTAGATGGTCGAAGAGTCGAGTTGTCTCGGTGTCTCCTTTGTGGGAACGGTATATGCACACGTAGATTCTGCTCGTCGAGCCTAAGTCTACGTGTACACAAAGGATGGAAAAGGATGGGTCTTCAAGGCAGTGAAGACGGTCGCAACAGATATCCGATCTGACGAAAAGGCATACACCGGCCTTGCGGTGGAAGGACTCTTCCAGCACATAGCCCGGATAGTGCAGGTATGCCGTGTCAGCTGGGCAGGAAATCTGTGTTTCCGTCAGAAACAGCATCGCAGGCCTCGTCGTCTCGAGGTGTTGGTGGACGGCGTTGAGGTTTGTATGGAGTCCACGGATGTTAGTGAACTCCACCTCAAACAGCGAGTTGGTGGGGGTTTGGGATGCCGCTGTAGAACATGTGCGATGATGTTGTTCTGCCATTGAAGAAGGGAAGGAAGGGGAGGCGTGAAAGGGATGACTGTTATCGCGGCAAGAACGAGACAAAGCGTGGAGCTCCGCATTGGTATTGGACAGTGCAGTACATAGAACGCCAGTCCGCCGGACGGTAGGGCCCCCGTACCCCCCCGGAGGTGGTCGCCGGGCCCCACTCGGACCGGGCACCACCCGGCACGACGAGCCACCCCGGGATTATGCGCGACCTGGTGGGGCAGCCTTAGGAGGTGGTTAGCCACCGTTGGGCCCCTGTACTATGCCGCGGGCGGCCAGCGGCACCACCGTTTCTACGGGTCTCCCTGGCCGGCGGGTTGACCCACTCTGTCTGCACAATACCGCCGCAAAGGTTCCACTGGTCCGGCACTTGACGCATCAACAGCCCCCCTGGCTCCGGTTAGCACAGCGCTGATCCCGGAACGCGACCCGAACGAGATAGCCCAGAGTCACTTGGCGGGTTTTTCGCGACTGTGTGGTGGTAACAGCAACCGGTCGACAAAATGTCTCCCACCTGAAAAGCAGATGGTCTGCTGGTAATCCCATAGTCGTCTCTTACGACACCCACGGGCAGGAAATGGGACAGGGGATAGTATTCTACAGCAACGGTTAAAATCTAATTCCTGCAAAGATATTTTTTGTAGTGTTAAATACCGTTTTGAATGATGTACACAGGTTTTTTCTGAAGCACTAATCACAGTTCTAACGGTTAAACCATTGCCACCGCTTTTTATGTTTTCCATTAGAACTTCCTGGGCGGCCCGCTGTTCTCTTGACCATTTTGCTGCTTCTTCAGCTAGAATTTGCCGGCTTACTTTCCCAGGTGATTGAGTTGCCTAAAATATTAAAGAGTCACTGTTAAAACTATGTCTTTGAAATCTTAAGAGACCAGACTTAAGCCGTAAGATGATTTTTAGTTCTAGAGCTTGCCGGTGCAGTTTGCCACACCTGTTAACTGGCATTTCTCTGGTTTTGCCAAAGTAAGTCTTATATCTACCTGTGGAGTGTTTTCCATGATCACATGAGGTCGTCCAAGGGTATGTTGCCATATCAACTGTGCAGCAACTTTATGTTTCGACGTTAAATGAAGAGGCTGGATTTGAAGTATTCCATACCAGGCTAGCTCTCTGTAAACGTTATCCGGAAGATATCCAGTCTGTGAAAGTGGTGGTGGTTTTAATAGTATTAATTTATGGAATCCTTAAAATTAATGATAGCTAAACTCTTCAAAATAAAATAAAAAGCAATTTATTTATAAAATTTGCTAGTAAAATGCGTAAAATTTTAACTTACCGGCATAAAATCCATATGCCACTAAAATATAAAAAGAGAATGATATTAAAGTTTTGATAACACACTTTCTGCTTACATAGTGCAATAAAATGTGCTGGTGGTAGTTCTGAAACACTCCGCGTGGGCTGATGCAATTCTAAAACATTGGCAAAATATCTTATAAAAAAAATGCAATAAGCAAAACGAGCTGTACTCACTTCTTCTTCATTCGGCTCTGTTGTTGGGATTTCTGAAATTGAAACTTGCATTACAACATAGATAAGCTTTGCTAGATAATGCATTTGAGTCTCTTTAAAACTATAAAAACCTTTTTTAACCAATGGACTAACCATAATCTTCGTCTCCTGAATCGGAATTAACTGTTAGAATCTGTAATGTAAAATTAATGTTACAATTATTTTTGCTGCCGCGCACTTCAGGATCACATAGTAACCATAACAAATACCTGATAAATTAGAGCTAAACAAATTATTTTTGTACCAGATCGCATGGTTCTGCTATACGTATTTTTTCTAGGAAACCAAATACACTTCAGTAAAACTAATAAAGTTTCGTACTGAAATAAACAGAGTCATAAAAAGTTAATTGGCAATCAAGAATAATTGGTTGATCGCTTATCTAATCAACCAATAAAATTATTATTTCTTCATTTTTTCAGTTAAATAAACACAGTTGAAAGTAATATGTTCTAGAAGAATCAAAAAATAATTTTATGGAAAGGGTAAATTATTTCCACTGTGCGATACGAGAGTATACACTTACCCTTATCTAAACGTTTTATTTAAGATACCGCAAACAAAACGAAACGCAAAGCTCCACAGATGTTATCTGCTAGAAAAATTAATTGACTTGAGCTTGACATTTTATTAAAGTCAAACAATGGAAATAAGGGTGTAAGGTGTAACGATTTTAAACGCAATTTATGAATGAAATACAACATTTTTGAGCCGAAAGGTATTATATTTAAGTGAAAATGAATACTCTTGATAAACAATTAGCAGATCTAAGGATCTACGCTAATGAATTAGATGCGAAATTGCAAGATGACATAAACGCAGCTAAGAAGAAACCGTCCATCCCACCGAAAAAAAGCAAGGCTCCACTGCCGCAAATACCTCAAAGTTACACTGTAAAATCTGCCTGCGAGCCGTCGTACTCGTCAAGGCTTGAATATGGAAGCCGTACTAGCTCTACGTATTCTAACTTGGTGCCAGTGAAGAGTTGTATAGTCAGGAACACTGCGAAAGTGCGAAGCGGAGACGTATTCCTTTACAGTAACCTGCTGCCTCCGGGCGGTACAAACCATGTTTACTCCAATATTCCTATGCAGCGTAATATAACGGAGAGTATTTACGCCGGAGGAGGTGGTGATACAAGGTCTGAGCTGTCAAGAATCACCGATTTGGGTGCACAGTCTAACTACAGTGAGTTGAGGCGGCCCGGTTCCGCGTACCCACCGTCTTCTGCTTCTGTAAACGCTCAAGATTTCTCCACCTATGGTGGATCCCAAACGTCTTCTACTTATGAATCTCTGTATGAGCCTATTAACCCTAGGCCCTGCAGTCAGTTGTCTGGCACATCCCTGTACGGCGGTTACGTCGGGACCACCACTGAGCCCACCCCTGAGCCAGATGACGAGTTGTATTGTGGCAATTGCTACAGATGTGGTGAGAAGATTATGGGGGAGACAACGGGGTGTACTGCTATGGAGAGAATTTACCACATCAAATGTTTTTGTTGCCAGCAATGTGGTATTAATCTGCAGGTAATAAAAACATTGTACAAAAGTTTTTTTTTATTTCATCTTAATTCTTTCAATGTTTATTGTGTTCTAGTTAGTTAACAATATTTTTTTTTATTAAATTAACACATTGACTGTTATCAAACCAGACACAAATAAACATTTATTGTTTGTCGGTCACCAGTGTCCCCCATGGCGCTCAAAACCTTAACTTAAGTTCTTTTTTGTACTTATTACATTGGCTATTGCTTTAAGTTAAAAGTTGATCTATGGATTTTGATCAGTTTTCAAACTCTCTAATATAAATATTTGGTACTTAATGTTCTAATGAAAGATAATTGCCTTACTTATTTTAAATTATCTTTCTTAATGTTTCTTAATTAAATAAATATTTCAGGGGCGACCTTTCTATGCAGTACAAGGTAAAGCACTTTGTGAGCGAGACTATTTGGACACATTAGAGAAGTGCTGTGTTTGTGGAGACCCTATCCTGGACCGTATACTGAGGGCCACGGGGAAGCCCTACCATCCCAGGTGCTTCACTTGTGTTGTCTGCCAGAAGAGCTTGGATGGCATACCGTTCACGGTTGATGCTATCAATCGCATACATTGTATTGAAGATTTCCATAAAAGGTTAGTGTAAAACTAAAGTCTTTCTCAAAAAAGTATTAAATTTTGAGAAAAAAATAGAGGGCTCACAGCGTATATGGATTTTGAGAACACATGCAGTATGAGACATTGCAAATGGATGTACCTGTTGAAAATGGTCAAATCTGACCATAAAGGTCAGATTACACGATAAAAATTAAATCATTTATTTGTTCAACTCGCACATCATTGCATATAAAAATCGTTTGTATTATGTGAGCCCTGATTGCTTTGATGCAGGGACAGTATAAATACAAATAAAGAAGTGTGTGCAATTTTTGTGTAAAGTTTTGGTTTAATACACCATCCATTGGTTTACCAGATTCAACCACCATCCAGAATTACTTTCACAAAATAGTGCATGTCCGTCCATAGATTTTTCTTATTTAGGATCGAAAACAATGACCACTCAGTAGATAAGAACATGTGTCTCTTTAACTGGAGGTAATAGGATACCTCAGGATTTCTACCACTAGCTCTGCAGTGAGGGTAAACATCGTGAAGAAACTGTAGACACGCATTGGAAATTATTTGGATCATGGTGACCATGATCCAGGAAGTCACTTCATAGTAGTATCCGCGTCACGAAAGAAATCCCGTGGAAAGTGCTTTCATTCATCAACATTCAAGTTTGAGCTATGCGGACTCTAATAACCAATGATCAGAGTAGGTAGAACTATTTTTGGTACTTGCGATTTTTTCAAATAATATGGAATCCTGGAATCCCGGAAATCCCGAGATAAAAGATATACTTTATACTATCAACAGTTATTTTCGTTTATACATACGAGCATTAATATCAGGCTTACGAACTTATTTATAAACGCTTTGTGATACCATGTTAATTAAAAAAGTTCTATTTGTTCTTTCGAAATTCAAGATACATACGTTAGATAGAAAGGAACAAAGTCTAAGTAAATATGGTTGTATCGAACGTTTATGTATAAGCCAATAATAATTTAGGGAATGATCGATATTCATCGATGTTGAAAAAACATCGATGTTTAACTACAAAACATTGTACCTCTATGGGTTGACCTCGATATCATCGAAACATCGATGTTACCTAAATAAAAATCGAAACGTCCATTATTTTCCGGCGCGGTCTAGCGTGCAGTAGGTGAACTAGCTTCAACTTAATATTGTATAGTTATTACCAGTTGACTATTAAGTTTCAACTATTTTCCACTAGATGACACTGATCAAAATAATCGGAGTAAGCCCACAGCCGTACGAATAAGTTTGTTTAAATTTCTCAAGAGATTGTAAAAAAAACTGTCACTGTCACACTCTTGATGAGTGTGGTGAGAGTATTATATTCTTTGTGAGTGAGGCAAATTAGATTTAATACTGATTTTGTAAATAATGAAACTTTGGTGTCTCAGTAAAAGAGTGCATTTATATAATAATTAAAACACAGTGTTATTTGTATCCAAAAACATCGATGTTTTAGAAATATCGATGTCTTTCGATCCATATTTATCGTACATCGATACTTTTGATTTGATGTTAACATCGATGTCAACATCTATGTTTTTCTAATATCGATCATCCCTATAATTTATTTATTTTAATCCCGGGGTCATAGTCAGATGGGGCATGTCCATATTAACATCTATGTTTGCGGTCAATGAACCCAAATAGCTCTACCTACTCTGATCATTGCTAATAACGCAACTGGAAATGAATGATGTTAGGATGATGATGATGATTTAAGATCGAAATAATTTTCCCAGATACGCGCCCCGCTGCGCTCGGTGCCGTGAGCCGATCGTGCCCGAAGGCGGCGCCGAGGAGACGGTCCGTATCGTGGCGCTGGACAAGAGCTTCCACATCGCGTGCTACGCCTGCGAGGACTGCAGCGCGTCTCTGTGTACGCGCCAGGAGGGCCGCGGCTGCTACCCGCTCGACAACCACCTCTACTGCCGGGAGTGCAACGCCAGGCGGATCCAGGACCTCTCCAGGAATATCAATTAGGTGATTAGTAAACTAGCAGGGTTTATCCTGATGCTCAAATGGTTCTAAACTTATACCCTCTTATTACAAAAAACTACTCTGATAGTGATTTTAATCCTAAACTAGCAAGTTCATGATTATTACGGAATAATGTTTAAACCACGATATTTTTAGTACTCATTTTAAACTCGGGGTCCGGGTGGTTTAACTTGAGTATTATAGTTGATATACTAAGTAATGATAACTTAGTTTTGTAATAATGTTTATTCTTGCTCTTTAGTTATTCCCAGTATTAATCCCGCTTCTTATTTTAAACCACGTTTTGGAATAAGAGGGTAAGTTGCTTATCAAAAAATAATACGCTCCCACCAATGCGGCTATACATACGCAGGTACACAAGTAGGTATGTGCGCAAAGAAAAGTGCACTCTTTATTTCGCTTTCCTTGACGGATCGGTCCTTCAAAAAGTTAGCCGATTTTTCATACTATTTCCGATCGACTTTTCGTAGGACGTGTGCGTCGCGCTTTTCTACGACTATCAGTACGTTATATTTTACTCCTACTCCCAATTCGCCCTACGCACAATGGACCAAATGGGAGTCTGAGTGCGGAAAAAGGAGTCCACTTTACATTACTCCTACGCCCGATTATTATTGGTCGTGTGAGGTCACCCAAGGGTAATACCGATGGGACACCTTTGTGACCCGACCAGAATTTGATTGGTTCGGGAACAGGATGCTTTACGTGCTTTGCGAGACACAGGGTACTGAGTACAGACCCTGTCAACTTTCAGACTCAGGGTTGACACTAAGAATTTCTTACACAAATTTAAAAAAAGTTAGTATGAATAATACAACTTCTAAGAAAATCGCCATTCAAAACGGCAATTCCATTTCACCTATTATGTTGTTGTCTGTACTTATAACGTAGACTTAGAAAAATAGTATGTTTTTAGAGAAGCTCCCAAAGATAATTTAGGGGTTTATTTCAAAAATATTCTTAACAACTAGGTAGTTCTATGGCTATTAATAAATGGAATATGAGCAATGCTTGTGAAAGAAAATATATTAGTTGTCTTAATAATGTTGATGAGGTTGATTGCCATCTGACCCAAGTCAAATTTTCCTATAGTAAATTAAGCATAAAAATTATATGTGGAAATAAGCAATTATTATTTCTATATTAACTACTTATGTTCCTTGAATAATAAGTGAAAGTCTAGTGCCATGTCTATTGAAATGCACCTAAGCTTTAGTTTTTTCTATGACTTATAAATTATAAGCAATCTGATAAAAAAAATGGCCTGATTCGGTCTAAAACTGAATTTTGAATGTTAGAAAGTAGTTAGGAAAAATTTAATCTGTTGCTCAAACTGATAGTAATACAGAACTAATAAATACACTTGAACAATTTGAAGCCACAAAACTGGCGTTTAATCTATTATTACTTTTGTAATAAACGAGAGAATGGATAAGTACTGAAAAAATATTCAAGGGGGTTGTAATGATATTCTTGTTCCCGAATTTTAATGACGTGTATCTGTCAATGTCTTATGCAAAATCTCTCGGATCGAACTTACATTTTGGGGTATAAACGAGATTTGAAATGCCTCTGTAAGTAGAGTATTTGCTTACATAGATACTATTTTTATTAAGCTGTATTCAACTCTTAATTCTTCGGATTGTGGTAGCCCTATGCTATAAATGTATAAAGTTTACATTCCATTACAGTTCTTTTTCCGCTTGTAAAGGCATACTTAATCCCGAATATTACTTATTACAATTTTAAAAAAAACTGATTGCTTGCAACACAACAAAGAAAAGGAATTGAAATTAGAGAGTATAAATTACCAATTTTAGAATATTTATAGAAGTATTCGCGAATTACATACTTAATATAGAAAACTGTCTTAATTATAATTCAGGTGCTCCATTATTGCAATAACTTTCAATCTACAAAATCAATTCACTGCCAAATGTACTCCACTTGTTGATAGTACTTACTAATCACGCACATACATAGTATATTGACTAATTTTATACTGTGTCAAATAACTCCCTCCGAGTCTAACAATAAAGTAGGTGAGGCAACAAATAAACACCTATGTTTATTTGTTACCTTTTAATTTTTACGCTACAATTGCGCATAAATTCGATCTTGATGTCGTCAATCTTACGCATCAACATACCATCAACGATCACTCATAATGTTATTAGTTGATAGCGAGTAGCGACATTCCTAAACGCATTTTAATCTTAGTATGGCTGTGTAGATCTGAATGATAAGCATTATGTACTACAGTATTAGAATAAAGAAACAATATTGTGATTGTACTTTAGGTCTTGTAGAGTTATTACTATGTGTATTAAATTTAGGATGTATGTAAAGCTTTTATGTACCGAGCACTTATTATTACGAAAGACCTATCTCAATGTTTTTGCAATTTCATTTTGTATATCTGTCATTGTTGTTTATGTAAGGTAAGTAGTTTACGAAATATCGGTCTAATTTATATACAGAATTATTTACTATTATAATTATTTGCTTGCAAGTTTATGAGTGCTAAATGGTGGCTAAAATGTATATTTCTTTCGAATAGTTTATTTGCTAGTTGGGTACTTATATTTTATATTGCTAAGTACCAAATTGACTTAGATTAAAGCAGTCACTTTTGATGTTAAAAATTATTTTAAGTTACACTGTTTTTAAAATAAGCAATGCCGCGTGCCATGTTATAAAAGGCCTTCACACACTATGCTTTATAAAGTGAGATATTATGTTTAAGTAACTTTTAAATAATACGTATTAAGCCAATAGGTACAGTCATTTTGGCTAAAACATTTCTTCTCAATCAGACAACGTACTGCAGAGGCCCACACCTTTTTCTGTGAAAACTACTCGGAAATTCAGCTCCGCGTCCACACAGATCGGTCCTGTGCCGCCCGCATCCCATGGATTCCCGCGATCTTCACCAGATCGTCGGTCCACCTTGTGGGGGGCCTGCCACGGCTGCGACTTCCTGTGCGTGGCCTCCACTCCAGGACCTTTCTGCCCCAACGGCCGTCTGTTCTCCTCGCTATGTGCCCTGCCCATTGCCACTTGAGGCATGCAATCCTTTGGGCTATGTCTGTAACCTTAGTTCTCCTGCGGATCTCATCATTTCTGATACGATCACGCAGGGAGACTACGAGCATAGCTCTCTCCATTGCTCTCTGGGTGACTTTGAGCCTCCTTAATCGGCACATTGTAAGCGGCCAAGTTTCGGTTCCGTATGTCATCACTGGCAACACACACGCATTGAAGACTTTTGTCTTGAGACACTGCGGTAGGTGGGCCGAAAATATGTTGCGTAGCTTCCCGAACGCTGCCCAGCCGAGTTGGATTCGTGCGATCGACCTCTTCGGAAGTTGACTGTACCAAGTGACTTTTTGTCGAGGTGATGTACTCGTCTACAACTTACAGTGCAGAGCTTCCAACCTTCACAAGAGTGGGTACGACATGGGAATTCGACATGATTTCGTTTGTCCATGTTCTTTTCAGAACCCACTTGTTGGCGAGACTATACTGAGGTTCGTCAAGCATTGTGCTACGGTCTTCCACGGTCTCAGCCATGACTACGATATCATCAGCGAATCGAAGGTGCGTCATGTACTCACCATTTATATTGATGCCAAGTCCATCCCAGTCCAGAAGTTTAAACACATATTTTATGAGTAGATACAACTCAAACCTTTGCCGCTTTCTCTGAAGTATAATGTGTGAATAGCCTTATAATAAAATCTGTACCTAAAATATTAGGTTGTGTTATTTAATACATGTTATAGTAAATGTTAAGGATGTTGTACTTAATATTTAGAACATCAATGAAATTATAATCTCTGACTACATAATATTGACGTACTCTTAGAAGATAATGCTATTTAATCCATTATCTTTGTATTATTATATATGTATTTTGTGTAAATTAGTAAAACTTGATTAAAAATATTATAAGCATGGTGTCATCCTTGCATATAATGTATGTATGTAGTAAGTGGATGTTGTGTTTAATGATTCGCATTAAATCATGGAATTGTAATCTCGTGTGTTTTATTTACTCAATCGAATGGTATTCGTATTGACGACACAACAATACGCAATACAATCACGTTCAACATAATGCCCAAAAATTTTTTGAGATTCGTTTGTTTGCTCTATTTGGATGGGATACACCATTTCTGTTTTTCTCGGTACTTAGGTATCTAGTCAGGGTGTTCTGAGAGGGCGGTATAAGCTACAATGTTTAATCTGTTTTAGACATCTATGGTTTTGGACGGATGGCAAAAAATTAAATCTGAAAAAGCCATCGATGTAATGTAAAGCTAAGCCATCTCGCATTCCCACTCCACTCCACACACTCCTACTCACAATCCTTCACTGTCCAATCCACCCGCCTCTGGAACAACCTACCCCTCCATCCGGCAATCCGAATCCCTCTCTATTTTCAAGTCCAGAGTTAAAGATCATTTCTTATCTTCCTAAACCTTTGCCTTGTTATTACAAAACATGATCTAAAGTTATTGCCGTACTAAAGCTCATGCCATTCTGTTCCAACACGCAATGTCAAAAGGAGCTGGAACGAGTTTTGTTCCGGAACTATTCTTAGATCGGGTTTTGTAATAAGGGGGTTGTAGTTCCTTTCATTGTCTCCCATTTCCTTGGTTACTCTCTATCAATCCAATAAACTGTTAGTATGTATGTTTATTGGTTTTGTAATGGACAACATTTCAAAATTGCTAAGCTCTGAAACAAAAAATACCAATTCTTTGTTTACTTTTCCGCTGCTCGAATATATATTTATTCATTTTTTATATTGCTTATTTACTGAGAAAAAAAATTAAAAACTAAAAAAACGTAAGATGACGTCATCGGACGGAAGAATGTAAAATATTTCTTTGCTTAGCACATTATAGTTTTAAATTTACGAAATGCCAAACCCATGACATGTAACTGTCAAAAAAAAAGACAACTTGTCAAAGTTGAATGTATTCAATGACGTTGACAATGTTGACACTAGTATTATTTACCTTTGACAGTAGTACTTTTTTTTATTAAAACAATGATAAGCAAAGGAATATCGCTGTATTCAGCCGTCCGATGACGTCATTTGGCGCTTACGTCTATTTAGAATAAAAAGAATTTTAATAATTATTTTATGCATGAAAATGGACAAATTTTGAAAAAAGAAAAAATATGGGTCTGTTCATTTTATGTCTATCTAATATATAAAATTCTCGTGTCACAGTTTTCGTTGCCATACTCCTCCGAAACGGCTTGACCGATTTTGATGAAATTTTTTGTGCTTATCCGGTATCTATGAGAATCGGCCAACATCTATTTTTCATCCCCCTAAATGTTAGGGGTAGTCCACCCCTAAATTTTTATTTTTATTTTTTAGACAAAATTTTTAATTTCTCTTTTTTTATGATACAACATACAAAAATACATACAATCCTCAATTTTCACCCTTCTACGATCAACCCTTTTATTTATATGGCAAAACAACGTTTGCCGGGTCAGCTAGTTTTCATATAAAAAAACAATATGGACATGTTAAAAATATGAAATATTGTCCATTTACTAGTTAGTATGTATTAGTATTTATAGCTAGTATATATATTTTTTAATATAATGTATGTATATATATACCATACTCGTATTTATACAATGTCTTTTTTTTTCTCTTTTTCTGACTTGCGCTGCCTTACCTCTTTTATTAATTCGCTATACTTTTCCTCTACCCTGAGGTTGTCTGGAAGAGATCGCTATTAGCGATAAGACCGCCTACATTGTTTTAGTATAATAACTTAGACTAAGATCTGTAAATTTTCTAATAAGGTGTATCCACAAACTAAGTAGAAGATACTACGTATGGTGTATCTATCTATCTATCTAAAGATATGTTAGTTATGTTAGTACCTACCTATTAATGTGAAGGGGAAATCGCGCACCAGCAACTTTTGTCATTGCAACTGTCAACCATTTGTCTCCCACATCAAGTCACCGGGTTATATGAAAGTGCGCGCATGTATCGGCCCGACGCCGCCGACAACCGGCAGATTTTCTCTTAAAATCCCGATGACCCTACTTGATGTAAAAGACAAAATAAGTACATATGTAGTTGTAATGACAAAAGTTGCTGGTGCGCGCTCTCCCTATTATTCAATATACTCTATGCTCTCCCTCACGGAGTTTGCGAATCTATACTATAAGGTGAGTTATCTTTGCATTAGATTATCTCACTTTTGGCAACACTATTTGCCTACTCTATTTTGGTAACACTGTTCTGTTGGTCAACCGGTAGGTGGACAAAAATGTTGAGATTTCGTTCCCCGCGAAAGAAGGGGAGTGAAAAAGTTATGATGGCCGACTCTGACGGAGGGGACTATATGCGAGATTGGTAAGGAAGAATTGAGCAGACATAATGGCTAACATGTGTAAGTTAATCCACTAAACGGCGCCCCGGTGAGTCGTTATTCTTTCATATCTTACAGTGTAAAGAATCACAAACAATTGTTTGTGTGAAGTACAATTTATTCTATTACTGTCTCATGACCATGCCACAGCCTAGGCTGTGGATGGAGAGTAAAGTTAATGTGTGAGACAGTGTAGGTACATATGTATGAAATGTTAAAATTGTGAACTAGAGACAGTGACATAATGTTAAAGATAAAGTTTTTTAAAGGAGGATGAGTAATTCCCTCACAAAGTAAATTATGTCAGATTATACGTTTGAGCATGTGAGTAATGTTTTAAATCCGGTAGCGTGGTATGGGCTGGACTATAAGGGGCGTTATGGAGGTTCGTAGGGACTCTATGCTCGACAGGGAATGCCTATATGGTACAGTGCACGGTACCCGGCCCCCTGGGACGCGTTGATTGGAAGGATGTCGCGTGTCCACGTATAATTGTCCAGGGTTTTTAAGGGGCCCTGATGCATAGCTGTACCCTTAATAAGCAAAGGTGGCGTGCTAATGAACGTACCGCAGTTTTATAGTTAAAGTCGTGTCTCTGGATCACATAATCATGATCTTATGTTGGTGTAAGGGTTGATGAGAATCCTCGCCACAACAATAGCACAGATAATACATAGTCACAAAGTTCCAACATATTGAACTGCTCTGCCACTTTCTCAAGCGTCTAAATGGCAATTTGCAAAGTGAATCAAATTATTTGTTGAGAGAGCTTCGATCATATAAGCGATGCGCGATGCATTTGCGGTACCTAAACTGAACTACAGAAACCATATACCACCACCATATACCATATTACAAATTACCGTACTAAAGTTTAACATCCCGTTCCAACACACACCCCTTATCACAAATCGCGAATTAAGAGTAGGTACTTAGTACTGAAACAAAATTCATGCCAGCCCCTGAAATGAGCTTTAGTACGGTAGTAACTTTAGGTCTCGATTTATAATATAGTTGGCAATGTTAAAACGGGCTAGCACGAGTTTTGTTCCGGGACTATCCATAGTTCCCGATTTGTACAATAATAAGGAGGAAGAGTCACAATGAAACCGTAGATTTTTTTGGTACAGTCAGCATCAAAATGATCTTAGCGTTAAAACCCTACCAAAAATATCTGAGCGTTAGCTGACAAAAGACAATATATGTACGTCAAGGCCAAGGTGCATTTTCGTTTGTCGTTACAAGATCGACACTATGGCGCGTCCCCATTTCGGGGTGCCTCCACACATAGATAATATTCACATCTGGTCGCTTGCATACTTACCTATATACTCAAAGCTTGCATACGGCGCGCGATCGGCGCTACTTCTTAGCACAGATAACTATATGTATAGCAAGCTACTTCTTAGTTTGTGGGCGCTACAGTGGCATACGAACCAAAATGCATTGGTCTGATGTGGACGGAGTACGGACCGATAGGCAGTTGTTTGTTCTTCCGTTCCTGCTAGCGAACAGTCAGCCGCTCAATGTGCCTTAAGTTCCTTTGTTCAGCTCATTATAATCTCAAGGGAATGCCTCTTACATCCCATGGTTTCCTGCCAGTCAACCTTTGGTATTTGTGTGTGGCTAAATGGCTTTTCTTTTGGTAATGTGTCGCTTTTGGTACATAATCATGTCTTATTACAAAATGCGATCTAAGAAAAGTTCCGGAACTAAATTACTTGTTGGTAATGGGATTAAGTATGGTAGTAAATTAAGAAAGCGTTATGTAACAAACAACAATAATGAGAAAGCATATAATTAATTTACTTTTTCTTTATTTAGCAATGATAAATTCAAAAAGATTCCACAGTAAACCGAGACTATTTAGGCAAAAAAATAAATTTTCTTACTTATAATGTAGTATAAAGACAATAACTGAGAAATAAAAATAACCTAAAGTTAAATAAAAAGGAAAGTTAAAACAAAGTAGGTCCCCGTGGCAATGTCCCCAAAATGCTGGCAGCACTACCCCGCTGAATCGTGATGGAAATTCGCCGTTCTTACACTAATTGTAAGGTATATAATGTTAAATAAGTTTCACCAATTTTACAGAAAATTAGACTGCACACAAGTCTACTCTTCTGTAAAACTTGGTAAAGGTTGGAAATGTTTTGAAATGAAACAATTAGTAACTCATCAAATGTAACTTTTTATACAGACATTTTTCACAAGCATATCGTCACCTTAAAAAACCTTAACTACACTTATACATAGCAAGAAGACTTTGGCTTCTCTCATAAACAGCAAAATAAAATACTCATTTTAGTTTATAGATACACGCCCAATGCTTTCAAAATAATGACACAAGCAAATGCTTTTCACTTTATAAACTTACCAAAATTATTAATGTATTTTAAAACATTTATAATTATATCAATGAAATTGTTAATAGGTACAGTAATATTGAAACTGTTTTCTAATTACGACCATTACAGAGGCAATACATCTGTGACTTTAATAAACCTCGTTTCTTATAAGCCCCTATGTGTATTGTTATAATAACATGGTATTATTATAAATGATTGTGTCTCCCAGACCAGTATATTTAAATTGCTTCCATTTTTCCACCAACCTTATACATTACGGAAAATGTAATTTGTAAATTATGTAGATATTTATTTATGTAAGCTTTTATTTATTAAATTATACATCCAGCTATTGAAACTTAGTTCACAATTTATTTATATTTAGGTTATTGAGGGCAAAACATTCAACAGCTACTGCACAAGAATTTTAATAAGCATTGACTTGATTGAATACGAGAGGTAGGTGGCGTCAATAGCGATACGTTCATCGCCGAAGCAATTTTGCTTGTTGAAAATCCTTTTGCGAATCTTTGAGCATTGGCATTTCATACAAAAACAATTCACACACATTTTAGAGGCCAAAAGTATGAAACATGAATAAGATCAGGGTTCCGCATAAACTGGAAATACTTTGATGTAGGTAATTATTATAATATTCATTTACAACTCTGCACTATCTTTGGCAAAAACAAAACTCATATTGAAGCTTTATCATTATTTCAATTGATCTTATACGGAACCTTCGGAAATTCACTCTTATAGAGATTCATATCATACATTTTATTATAGCCAGTCTATAAGTTACTGTTCAGTGATCAAATATTATCAATAATCGATATTTACAAACGCTATGCGGTATCATGGGCAAGTTACAAACTACATTACTCTTACTTTATATTATGATAATTAATTTTTTAAATCTAAATACACGCCTTCAATGGATGACGTAGGTATAGAATCTGCTAATGAATCAAGCTCCTACAATAAAATTAGTTTTTAATAATTATAATAATATATTTTGGGAAAAGGCGTGTTTAAAACATAAAGTAATGAACGACTTATTGTCACACCACTGTGTGGAAACCTAAACGGATGTTTCTATTTTTTTATGGCTTTGCGACTTAACGGATATTTCATACGTAACAGCCTCCGTGACAAGTCGATACCCTAATCGAAAATAAATCAGACATTTATTCAAGCACCTGCTTTACTCATTTTATCATCAGTTTTTTTATTTATATTTATTATGTGACATATACATACATAATATTGTATAATTTAAATGTGAACAGCAAGGAATGTAAAAACGGGCGCGTGAATTAAAGTGTATTACGAATCACTGGGTTTAGAGCGGCTTTCTATAAAGGTATAAACAAAAAAAGATATTTCATCAGTTGTACATACATATCTAGATAAAGAATTGAAACTTATGTAAACAATAAAGCTTTTAGTTTGGACTAAATTAAAAATACTTTTTGACTTAAAATCATGCAGAAGTCACCATTGAACCACATTTCATTATGTCTATATGTAGATTGTTGAATTAGCAAACTTATAATACTACACCTACAACTAGACTATATAAAATAAAGACAATTCTTTAATATACTTCAGACATAAATTTACTTCAATTTAGTTTAATGAATAGAAAATAATAATATTGCCATTATATAAAAAAAATTAGGGCCACCTGGCTATACTTACACAGTATTTGGTGTTATTCAAAAATGTTGAATCACTCAGAATTTTATAGATATTCGGTTTTCCTCTTTTATTGATAGAAGATTATCTCCTCAAAACACTTTGTACCGAGGAAAACTGATTTGATAGATTTATGTCTAGTGAATTATGATAACAGTCTGCATGTGCGGCTTATTACGTACAGTATTAAATCTGCCAAAATTAGTATACAATGTCAACATAGGTTCTACTTGCCCACAGGCATGCAGTGTCCGACTGACATGCAATATGTATATTTACAAGAGATCCTGTCACCACAAGTGCAAGGATACAGTGCAATATGTCTTTGACCAATGGCAATAATCAGAACATGCTGTCTTCTTTACAGACCCCTCCTGTTCATTTATTTGTCGGTCAACGAAAACTTTTCGCACTGCACATATTATTATTAAAGATAATTACACTAAATTACAGTTACTTACAAACTAACATCATTTACAGATATCTGTATTCATTAATATAATGTTACTGTCATAGATCGCTGTAAATAATTTTAAAATGCATTACACTGTAAAACTTCAACAAGTGTGTACGATATAATTTTCAAAATAGTGAACAACTGTAATGAAATGTATTTAGGAATCTCATATTGGGCACAATAAGAAACTAAAAAGAACAGTGATGAAAAATACATTACTCTTGGTACTATTGACTCCTTTTTCATTTTACTGAACTAAACACATCAAACTAATTGAACATAATAAAATCATGTTTGGATATGAACCTGATACCGAAAATCATTTGTGAATAAATTCCTGGTTATGGTGTAGTTGAAATGCCATCTAACAGAGGTAGCATCTACTTTGTACGAGTGAGAACTGAAGCCAATGTTTCTTTAATAACAGAAGTCAACATTCAGATGGACCCAAATGTGATTTGCGAATATGATTTCTTCTATTTGCGTAATCGTCAGTGTTATAACAAAATTTTAGGATGCATAAATACAATTTAAAAGTTCCATTAACCACATATGAATTTAATATCTAATGTATTACATTTATTTATGAACATAACAAACAATTTAGGACTCCCATATACAATACGATCTCTCAACGAACGAATACATCGACAGTGTATGTCAAAACCGCAAACGTCGCATCGAATGTATATCGTATATAGTATGGATGCATCACATTTATAATGGTTACGCTAACATCATCGTCAGTACAAATCCATTTTTTTTTTGCCGGTATTCCCGAATTTGCGACAGAACACACGAGTACGCGCACGCGTAGTACTTTGAGGCTATACCATTGAGTTTGAAATACTATCCTCGTTATCCAAAACTATTGCTCAGTCTCTTTCAAATGCACCGCAATGAAAAGGACAAAGCGATAGTTTTCGATAGCGATAACAGTTTTGCAAACTCATGGTTAGGTTACGGGTCTATTGTAGTTCACGTTTCACTCGAAATCACTGCGACTCTCGTCGCTCTAGCTTGCAGGATTTTCTCGCAAGATTCACATCACCCTTAGTAAAATACCGACCTAACTCAAAAATGTTGATATTTTTATAGCAATTCTTTGCAATTTATTCTTGAGTAGTCTTGAGTAAATAACGCACTTCAAATTTTATCTCGTGTTCATATGTAAGAGTACCTATTTACTTAACTCAAAATTGTTGTTAGATGACCTTTCATCCCTGGATTATAGCCGATACTATTTTCACTAAGCATCTATATTAAAATTTTGAGTTAGGTCGGTATTTTACTAAGGGTGCGATTCACATTTTCACATGACACACACACAGCGGAGCACTCGTCTCGTTCAGGTCACAGTTCACCTGAAGGCGCTCCTCCGGCGTTCCGTCTTCTCGCTGCTGGGGTCCCACTCGGCGTCGTCGGGGTCGTCGTGGTCGTCGTGGTCGAAGGCGGCGAGGGAGAGCGGCGACAGCGGCGACGGCGGCGTCGGCGCGGCGTCGGACGCGTCGGACGCGGCGCTGGGCGCGCGGGCGCGCGGCATGTCGCCCAGCATGCCCAGGTACGCCGCGTCGCCCAGCGGGAAGCGCCGCGGCGAGTACGGCCTCACTGTCTGGATACACACGCCATGGCGGTTAGAAGCGACGGTTCAATGTTACTCAGATCATCATCATCATCAGCCCATTTGAGTCCCCACTGCTGGGGCTCGGGCCTCCCTCTATCACATGAGGGGTAATGGACAACATTTCATATTTTTAACATGTCCATATTGTATTTTTATATGAAAATAGACATAAAATGAACAGACCCATATTTTTTCTTTTTTCAAAATTTGTCCATTTTCATGCATAAAATAATTATTGAAATTCTTTTTATTCTAAATAGACGTAAGCGCCAAATGACGTCATCGGACGGCTGAACACAGCGATATTCCTTTGCTTATCATTGTTTTAATAAAAAAAAGGTACTACTGTCAAAGGTAAATAATACTAGTGTCAACATTGTCAACGTCATTCATACATTCAACGTTGACAAGTTGTCTTTTTTTTGACAGTTACATGTCATGGGTTTGGCATTTCGTAAATTAAAACTATAATGTGCTAAGCAAAGAAATATTTTACATTCTGCCGTCCGATGACGTCATCTTACGTTTTTTAGTTTTTAATTTTTTTCTCAGTAAATAAGCAATATAAAAAATGAATAAATATATATTCGAGCAGCGCAAAAGTAAACAAAGAATTGGTATTTTTTGTTTCAGAGCTTAGCAATTTTGAAATGTTGTCCATTGCCATACTCACCACGCTTGGCAGACGGGTTGGTGAGGGTTTTGATATAAACGCAGAGTTTTCCTTCTCTGGGTGCTGATGATCACGCCAGCAGCTTTACCTTAGTCGCCTTTTACGACACCTCGGTAAGAGTGAGGGTGGCCTATTCTACTCTGCCGGTTACTCGGATAACTGCATCGAATGGAGGTTAAACATGGATAGTTTCTGATTGAAGCGAGAGAGAATTTGCAAGTAGGTATTTGAATGAGTTCATCGATTAATGAATCAGAAAATATAGTTAATTTATATAAACGTAACGTTTCTGCAAGCTAATTTGATGATCCTTTATTTCGGTGTATTATGTTTTGAAAAACATTACAATGCCATACATAGGTATTCTAGAGTCCAAAAATACGTAATTCAGTACTTGTCATAATAATTTGTGTAATATCTCTAGCTACTTGACTTTTACTTTTATTTAGATAGATAGATAGATAATTAATTTATTGCATCAAAGGACACACATGCATATACACAATTTTAAACATTGAAATAAAAATAAAAATACCTTGTAAAATAAAGAGTGTGGAACCCTTTCCTAAGTTTTCTGCATGTGTGCCGCAGCAGTGCAAGTGGGCCAAAGCATTTATTACATTTTTATTTTCTTATATGGGAGGTCTAAGGTGTATAAACTTTTTTGAAGCTTGTAATACGGAAAAACATTCTGATAGGTGACCCATTCTTTTAGTTGTTTAATTAATCAATTTATTTATTAGAAACCACAGGCGGCATAGCGTCGGCCTGGTGCGCGTCTATGTCAACTTGATCGGCGTAGCAGCGAGCTTTCACTGTATAGATTTTTTTTTTATGCTAGAGGCGGAAAACGAGCAAGCGAGTCACCTGATGGAAAGTAATCATCGCCGCCCATGAACATCTGCGAAATCAGAGAGATCGCTAATGAATTGCCGGCTTTTTTTTTAAAAAGAGTACGCTCTCCTCTTGAAGATCCCTAAGTCGTAGCCGTCCGGAAATACTCCTGCAGCCAAACCGTTCCACAGAACTGAGGTACGTGGTACGTGAGGGAGGTGGTGGTGGTGGTGGTGGTGAGATTTAGAGATCAGATGCAACTTACCTCGTACTCCACGGGCGGCTGGTCATCATTGACACATCCCGGGTCGGGCGGCATATCATCCGCCCGCTCGGCGTGCTTTCGCTATACATATCTAGATCTTTTAATTTTTGACTACTAAACCGGATCTACTTTGGGCAATTTCGGGGTTATAACCTCTCGGCAAACACATATACTACATATTAAATAACCATGCAAAAATGTTGGGTCCAACGCTTACGCGAAAAATTTATTCACGCCATAAGCGGCCACTTAATTTGTCGCGTACAAAAACGGACCCAACGTTTGTGCATGGCTATTTCATAAATTGGCCGTGTGGTCCCCGGCAGAGTAGAATAGGCCACCCTCACTCTTACCGAGGTGTCGTAAAAGGCGACTAACGTAAAGCTGCTGGCATGATCATCAGCACCCAGAGAAGGAAAACTCTGCATTTATATCAAAACCCTCGCCAACCCGTCCGCCAAGCTTGGTGAGTATGGCAATGGACAACATTTCAAATTTTTAACATGTCCATATTGTTTTTTTATATGAAAGTAGACATAAAATGAACAGACCCATATTTTTTCTTTTTTCAAAATTTGTCCATTTTCATGCATAAAATAATTATTGAAATTCTTTTTATTCTAAATAGACGTAAGCGCCAAATGACGTCATCGGACGGCTGAATCAGCGATATTCCTTTGCTTATCATTGTTTTAATAAAAAAAAGGTACTACTGTCAAAGGTAAATAATACTAGTGTCAACATTGTCAACGTCATTCATACATTCAACGTTGACAAGTTGTCTTTTTTTTGACAGTTACATGTCATGAGTTTGGCATTACGTAAATTTAAAACTATAATGTGCTAAGCAAAGAAATATTTTACATTCTGCCGTCCGATGACGTCATCTTACGTTTTTTAGTTTTCAATTTTTTTCTCAGTGAATAAGCAATATAAAAAATTAATAAATATATATTTGAGCAGCGGTAAAGAAAACAAAGAATTGGTATTTTTTGTTTTAGAGCTTAGCAATTTTGAAATGTTGTCCATTACCCCTCATGTGATTGAGGGAGGCCCATGCCCCAGCAGTGGGGACTTAATGGGCTGATGATGATGATCTAGATCAGCTACATCATAGCAACTTGCCTCATACTCCACGGGCGGCTGGTCATCATCGACACGGCCCGGGTCGGGCAGCAGCGGTGCTTGCGGCACATCCTGCAGCAGCTCGGCGTGGTCGTGGTGGTCGTGGTCGTGGTCGGCGTGGTGGTCGTGGTCGGCGTGGCGGCGGCGCGCGCGCGGCTTGCGCGCATAGCGGCTGCGCTCGCGCTGCTCGGCGCGCACGTGACGTAACGCCACCGCCGCCTCCGAGACGTCCTCGTCCTGCAATAAATAAATCAATATTTCACAACATCACATACATTGATTTAATTAAACAAAACCCAACTACGACAAAAAACGTCGCTGAAAAAGTATAAAACAAGCCTTCGTTGTCAATTTATGCAATATTCACTATGTAGAGATAAAATTTCATGTTTGGAAATCCGCAGTCACACGTTGTCAAAGGGTAGTATATTTAACGTGTGACTACGCCTTTCCAAACATGAAATTTTATCTCTACATAGTGAATATTGCATAAATTGACAACGAAGGCTTGTTTTATACTTTTTCAGCGACGTTTTTTGTCGTAGTTGGGTTTTAGTTTTTTTACTTTTATTTTATTTGTACTATTTTGGTGTCCAAGTGCTAGTAATATATATATATTCAAAATGTACAAGTCAAGCGCTTTCAAATGATACCAAACACGGCATATTTATCATAACTTTATTTTTTTACTCTGTATGTTTTGTCCGCTAGAGGACGCCACATTAGATTTTGTGAAACTTCATATAGCCTATAACCAGCGGACGATCAAGACGCTTATAATGATATGTCATTTGTCGAATTCTGATAAGTAGTTAAGAAGTTACGTGGAAACAGATGAACATACATACATACATACATACATACATACATACATAGCCTGTCAAAATCATAACCCTCCTTTTGCTTTGCCGTAGTCGGGTAAAAATATAATAGTGGCCTTATTTACTAATATGTAACTTAATTATTTCTCATTAGAAATGGATGTGTATTCTTTATTACACAACTCAAGGCAAGAAATTATTAGTAGCTACTTTGGTAATTTCACCGTAGTCATATGTGTGTTACTGTTTAGTAACAGGTTTTTACTTGAGCCTCAGGATGCGCGTTGACTCCGATACGCGTTGTTATACGAACCAAGCTGTATTGTACGTACCTGCTTATTCTCTATTGCCCTTTTCTCATGTCTGTACCTAATCTGTAGACAGCGGTGCTGATTGCACACTAAGTATTGTTAACTAGTATACATCACTTATAGTGTTACATGTGTGTAATTGTTTGTTGTCTTTAATAAATAAAAATAAAATAAATAAAAAAATTGATCTAACTCCGAGATAGGTAGCTCAAGCGCCTGTGTTACGGATATCAGAATCAACAGTGGGATTACAAATATATACAACCTGTGCGGATAAAGAATGGGATCAGAAATGGCGGCGCATCTATTCACTTCTCGCTCGTTCACTATTTGCGTCTATACTCGCACCCCGCGAGTATAGACGCAAATAGTGTGCGAGCGAGAAGTGAATAGATGCGCCGCCATTTCTGATCCCATTCTTTATCCGCATAGGTTGTACATGTAATAATTTTTCTTTTCTAAATATATACCTCTTCTATCTAATGTCCTTTAACTGAAGGTTGTCTGGTAGAGATCGCTCCCAGCGATAAGACCGCCTAAATTGTACATTGTATCTCTGTATACCTAGCTTTTAAGTTTTGTATGTTGTGCAATAAAGAGTATCTATCTATACTTATAATACATAGGAAACACCCAGACCAATACAAACAGACATGTTCATGCACACAAATGTTTGTACTGTGCGGGGATCGAACCCGCAACCCTTGGACCAAAGGTGGCGTTCACTACCACTGTTCCAAACGGGTCGTCTAAACCTCGCAATAAACACTTACTAGTAAAAACAAACTGTCCACGAGAGACAAACCTCTCCTTTACACTTCCGAACAACACGTGCTGGACAGCGTTGCCATCCGCATACCATCCAGACAATGGCGGCGCGCACCAAGAAGTTTGGCTCCACGTTCCTGTCCCGAGCCATCAAGACATGGAATGCCCTCCCAGCTCATGTGTTTACTCTTTCATACTATCCGGGGTCTTTTAGGCGGGGCGTGAAACGGCATCTCAGCAGGCCATTAGGGTGAGAATGGCAGACACAATAGGTACTTTGTTAGTTCTTTTGTACCTGTCAGCCTTATATTTGGATTTCACGGCCGCTTTTCTATATTAAAAACCACCTAGTTCCTCGTCTTAGCGTGTTAACCCAGTTGCGTTCTAAGTTTGTACTTCGGAGCTCGGGGTACGCATGGACTATAATCCAGGATTCGGGCAGCCTGGTAATTTCAATGATATGACAAACGTCTGACCTTCCCAACCCTTAGACAGGGGAATCCGACCGACTAGATTGTGTAACTGGTTACACAATCATAATCGCAAATGCGTGCTCCTCACAATGTTTTCAGCAAAAAATCTAGATGTGCATGCTCAAATTCGAACCTCAAATCCAGATGCATAAAGGGTTTACCCCACACGCCCGTATCGCTCAAAAGGCGAAGAAACCAGCGATAGCGATAACAAACTGTACCTATGTAGTTGAAAAACTGTTCACGAGATAAAGCAAATGGAGAATTTCCAAGAGTTAGGGTGATTTTAACTCCTGCTCATGGGTAGATTAAAAAAACCATTGGTTTTCGCTTTTGTATCGCGACTATAGACAGATTTGTCGCCTGCGCATTGGCCACGCCTGTACTCCGGTTTTCCTTAACAAAATCCACATTAAAGACTCGTCGATCTGTGAATGCGGTTTAGAGGAAGGTACGATAGAACATATTTTCTTTAACTATCAAAAATACCAAGTCTGGCTGTATGACATTCTACCCCCAAAAATCCCCCGCCCTATTAACATTCCTTTTCCTATCTTTATCCTTTTCCTCTGTTATAAAATATTTATGTATATATATTAACAAATATAATATTAGACTTTGAATGAATCTCCCTCGTACTTAATATACATTTTCTATTTATTTTTTTGTCCATACATTTACATTTGTCTACTTTGTCTGTATTGCCCAAGTGTATGATTGTTTTGTTTTAGGTGATGTCAAACTCATTAAAATAAAATCCACTCACCACACCAGTCAATCTTCCAAAAAACGCGTGTCTCATTAATCACTCACTTCACATCACTCGACATTGGCAAAATTATAGAAGTGTCGCAAGACATTGTAGCAGCAATCAATAAAAAAAAAGACAGACACATAATTTTCGAAATATGGTAGGATCTATTTTAATTTGAATAATCCAACGTACAGGTCGCGGCATGAAAGTGTATTGCTAACTGTTAGTTTGCAGACTTGTAGAATAGCTCACTTAATACTAAAAATGATTTCTGAGCACGGAAGGTCTCCGCATGAATTTACTGCTGCGACTGATTGATTAGTCTAGTCAAGATTTTTTTTAGTCAAATAGTAAAGTATGATGAGAACATACCTCGCTCTCAATAGGATCCGACTTTGAAATGCCATTGTTGAGTGCAACCTCAGGAATTTCTAGAACGCGCCATCTGAAATACATATTAAAAACTTATTTATCAACAAAACTAACAAAATATTCACAATTGTAATATTATATGCAAATTCTCTCTACTTTTAACACATATACATATTTTTTTCTAGTCAACCTAAGGAGGTTGACTAGAGGTCAAGGGACCTAGAAGGAAACCAACCAGTCATCTATCATCTCGGTGAGATATAAGAGAAAATAAGGTGGTGTATGATACTGTTACGTAACGCTCCCGCGGAGTCGAGTGCTGGCTGAGCAAGCCACTCCACAGTAGTGGGAATGCTCACGCACTCTGAAGGCCCGATCAGTCGCCACTTACGACAGGCCGGGAATACCTTGGCAGTATATAACGCCTGTAGCCACAGGCTTTGCTGTCTGTTTTAACTTATGGAGCAAGTCGTAAATGTTTAGAAAAGGAAACATTACTTGGGCGTGAGGACGCCCTGTAGTGGGGTGTAAATTGATTCACGCTAAAAGTGGCTAGTGTGCCCTACCCGTCACCTTATGTACCGGGCCGTGATCTCGGGGTCCTGGGTTCGATTCCTGTGTCCAACAAAAAGTGTTTCGAATTTTTCGAACATAGCTCGGGTTTGTGATCACCAATCCGCATTAGGCAAGCGTTGTGATGAAGCCTAATCCCATCATAGTAGCGATGAGTTGATTCCTATATTTTTATCACTATCAAATAGCCTATTCTCACAACATCTCATACGTTGACCTGATTCCGTACTAAGTAGCTTAAGCACTTGTGTTACAGATATCAGACAACAGAGGAACACAAATATATATACTTAAATACATATATTACACCCACACACCGAACAAACACAAGTGTTCATCGCACGAATGTTTGTCCAGGGTGGGGATCGAACCCACGACCTTTGGCGTAAGAGGCAGGGTCACTACCAATGGACAACATTTCAAAATTGCTAAGCTCTGAAACAAAAAATACCAATTCTTTATTTACTTTTCCGCTGCTCGAATATATATTAATTAATTTTTTATATTGCTTATTTACTGAGAAAAAAATTAAAAACTAAAAAACGTAAGATGACGTCAGCGGACGGCAGAATGTAAAATATTTCTTTGCTTAGCACATTATAGTTTTAAATTTACGAAATGCCAAACCCATGACATGCAACTGTCAAAAAAAACTTGTCATCTTCGAATGAATGAGTGACGTTGACAATGTTGACACTAGTATTATTTACCTTTGACAAAGGAATATCGCTGTAATCAGCCGTCCGATGACGTCATTTGGCGCTTACGTCTATTTAGAATATAAAGAATTTCAATAATTTTTTTATGCATGAAAATGGATAAATTTTGAAAAAAGAAAAAATATGGGTCTGTTCATTTTATGTCTATTTTCATATAAAAAAAGAATATGGACATGTTAAAAATATGAAATGTTGTCCATTGCGCCATCCGGTCAGTCCTACGATGGAGGGGTTCGCCCTGCTCCCACTGCAGGCAGTTAGAGGGTGATAGTTTACTTGGGCGTGAGGATCTCCTTGTAGGTGAGTATCTCGGGGCGGGTGCTGGCGGCCACGCTCTGCGGGATGACGATGTTGTCGATGTCGTAGGACGCGCGCCGCGCGCGGCTCTCCGTGCTCCCCCGGCCGCGACCTCTGCCGCGCGCAAAACAATACTATATATATTATGTGTACACCCAGGTTTCGGGGTCTGCTGCTGACATACAAACTATTTTTGTATTACAGAAAAGGGCCATCCGCGCTATATACAGCCTTAGATCACGTGACTCACTTAGAGAAATATTTAAAGAAATGGACAACATTTCAAAATTGCTAAGCTCTGAAACAAAAAATACCAATTCTTTGTTTACTTTTCCGCTGCTCGAATATATATTTATTCATTTTTTATATTGCTTATTTACTGAGAAAAAAAATAAAAACTAAAAAACGTAAGATGACGTCATCGGACGGCAGAATGTAAAATATTTCTTTGCTTAGCACATTATAGTTTTAAATTTACGAAATGCCAAACCCATGACATGTAACTGTAAAAAAAAAAGACAACTTGTCAACGTTGAATGTATGAATGACGTTGACAATGTTGACACTAGTATTATTTACCTTTGACAGTAGTACCTTTTTTTTATCAAAACAATGATAAGCAAAGGAATATCGCTGTATTCAGACGTCATTTGGCGCTTACGTCTATTTAGAATAAAAAGAATTTCAATCATTATTTTATGCATGAAAATGGACAAATTTTGAAAAAAGAAAAAATATGGGTATGTTCATTTTATGTCTATTTTCATATAAAAAAACAATATGGACATGTTAAAAATATGAAATGTTGTCCATTTATCTTCGACTGCATTATGTATGTACGTAAGAACTTGCACACTTTTCCAAAAAAGTCCGATATAGTCATAGTCTTAACACCAGAAATAAACAAAGGCTTGCCGTCCCGGTTCTCAGACTTCATAAAATCGGTAATTCGTTGGTTGGATTAAGTATTAAGATATTTAATAAGATACCACAAAATGTCATTAACCTATCACTGGATAAGTTTAAGTCTCATATTAAAACCTGCCTAATGAAGAAACGTTACTATAGTGTACAAGACTATTTAAATGATAAGGATTCTTGGTCATGTTAATTGATTAATCTTTTGAGTTGTTATTCATAGTAGTCTATTAACTTTCATGATTGTTTTTTTTTCTCTTCTCAATGAGATGTTACAGAGTTTCTTGCTGGTGTCTTCTCAGTAGAAATCGACATTCCGAACCAGCGGTAGATATTATGTACCTATTTTGACATTCATAAGTGTTCTGTGTGGGCCTAAATTGAATAAAGAATATTTTTAGTTTTTTTTAAAAGCTTCTATAATATAATCCGTCTTTACTACGTCTTTCGCCTTTCACAGTCGTCCGCCATACGTCGTCTATCTCACTCTCGCACGTCATTCTATAATCAAATATCGATCTCTTACACCTTCCTTACCATGCATCTACCGATCACCAATCCTACATATATATTTTTTTTTATGAGAAAGGGAGGCAAACTAGAGAAAAATCCGGAAGATGGCGTACTATAGAACTGAGGTCCATTCACAAGGCTATTGTGTATTTTTAGACGTGATATGTCAAACTGTCATTTTACGAATAAATCAGTACAGAATGATGTTGAAGTTGGACCTCTGTTGTCAAGCACGCCATCTAGCGGATATTTCACACGCCCCCACTAATAGATACAATAAAAAGGAGGGGTTTCGCGTGTGAAAAATCCGTTAGATGGAGTTCTTGGAGTGAGGTCCATATACAATGGGATTGGTTATTTTGAAACGTGATCTGTCAAAATGTCAATTTGACAAACGAAACAATTAATGCGGTTGATGTTGGACCTCAGTCCAACATCACGTAAGTACGCCATATAGCGGATTTTTCACACCCGAATACCCTGATTGAGATTGTCTATTAGGTGAGATTAGACTATAACAATGGATATTACGGCAATATCAAGTAGTTAGGTAAAGGTAACTTCTCATCAATTCTTAATCTACACTCAATGTAGAATGAATGCAGAGAAAAGCATTACTGCGAGAATGTCGAAGTTATTGTGAGATAGGATACACAGATATAATGACATTAAATCACATATGAGGTAAAGAAGTAAAATACAATATTTTCTCAAATAAATAAAACTCACCTCTCATGACTTGATGTTGAAGTCTCATCTTCTCTATCCCTCTCTTTTATCTTTCTCGATAATGGAGGTCTTCCTCTTTTCAATTCTGGAATTTGGTTTTTAGAAAATATTATTTTAAATAAAAATCGCAAAAATAATACAACGAAGCGACTGCCGTCTGACATTTGCCCTTAGACAAGGGAATCCATCAAACTAAATCACAATTTCACAGTCAGAATCATTATCTCATTTATTTTAGGTATCCACAATTTCGAGAAACTATCCGAGATATGATGCTTTCCTCACGATGTCTTTGCCCTCACCGCCGAGGTATGCTAGAAACAATGGGAATGGAATTGAACACTGGAGGGGAGAATATAATATCCTCCAACCGATTTCGGATAAGGCGGCCAATCTTAACGATCAACCACTTATGCAGGATTTATTTAGTGCTCAAGTGTGTGCGCAAACACAAGTGCACTCTCTATTCCCTTGCCCTCATAATCCGACGGGACACCAGTGTGACACGACCAGAGAGGGATCGGGTGCAGGACCAACGGCTTAACGTGCTTTCCGGGGCACGGGGGTACAAGACCGCCAACTCCAGTCTCAGAGCTGACACTGTGACAGAAAAACTCAGGTACAAATTTTGGCCCGACCCGGGGATCGAACCCGGGACCCCGAATATATTCTGCAGGCCAAAGACAAGCAAGTTTGCCCAATGCGGTTAATCAACCACTTTGGGCAAACTTGCTTGCATAGAATAACAGCAAGACAAGCACGAAAGTTTTAGTCTTACAAATACAAATTCTTTATTTGCAAAATATGGGTAGGTATAAAAGCTGTTAAGTTTTGTACAATGGTTCGCCATATTTGGCCAAAAACGGCATGCAAAATTGGGCCAGTGTTTATTATTAGGAATTATAAATTAAATTGAATGGATTACGCTACATTATATGGGATACATTCAGCAGATTACAAATAGGTCACAATTTAACTCAAATTAAAATAAATTATATTTCAAATTACATTGGGATAAATTAAATTAGATCATTATTTTAATGTCACAATATTAAATTATATAACGTTTTATCAGATAAGTAGTCATTAACACTGTAGTAGTGTCTTGCTTGTCTAGCTGTTATTATAATCAGAATAACACTCACTGGTGGGGTGCTTTTTAGAAAGCTTGGTGGGCGTGAGCGCGTCGTGCTGTCCCTGTCGCTCGGGGCGCTCGGGCGGCGCGTGCGAGTGGTGCGGGTGGTGCCGCGGCAGCGACGAGTGCATAGCGCCGCGCGGTCGAGCCGCTCGGGCGAGCCGCGCTCGGAACCACGGCGCCGACGCTTGCGCGGAGAGGTGCAGCAGCGGGGACACGTCTGGAAGGAAAAAACGAGATTCAGACACGTATTTTCACCCGACTACGGAGAAGCAAAAAGGAGGGTTTATAATTTGTAATAATATCTTCTGACTGAAGAGGTAAGGACAGCATAGTTTGAAAAATTTCTACGGTTTCTTCAGTGTATTTTATTATTTGACAACAGACATATATTGACATATTGACATGCTTCAAATAAGTAATGGTGTTGGAGTTTCATTACCTAACACTGACCAATTCGGATACAGCGGGGTCGGCGCGCGCCAGGCGCTGGCGGTTACCTCGGATGTCGCTGAGCACGGGGTGGTAGGCGGGGTCGGCGCGCGCCAGGCGCTGGCGGTTACCTCGGATGTCGCTGAGCACGGGGTGGTAGGCGGGGTCGGCGCGCGCCAGGCGCTGGCGGTTACCTCGGATGTCGCTGAGCACGGGGTGGTAGGCGGGGTCGGCGCGCGCCAGGCGCTCGGCGGGGGGCAGGGTGCAGGCGGGGGGCGCGGGCTGCGTGGGCTCGGCTCGGCCCGTGCAGACGCCGCAGCTCTCGCGCCGGTACACGCATCTACACCTGCCATACGATACAATATACGTCACAGAGCTGCTGTCCACGGAGCGTAGCTTCATAGACGCGTATTCGTTATTTATTTTATTTTATTCGGAAGACCAACAGCTGTCTTAATACAGTAACATTTACAATGAATGTCTTAGAACTAATAACAGGTTATTATATGGAAATGTACACTACCTACTGTACGCTTGCGTATAACGAATAAATACGCGTCTATGAAGCTACGCTCCGTGACAGCAGCTTTAAGACTTAAAGTTTGCTCATCATTCAATACATTTATTCAGTAACTTTTGGACCGTAGGGGAGCCACCCTTCGGCATGAATGGGTCGACTGGAGTGATACCACGACCTCACAGAAATCCGGCATGAAGCAGCACTGTGCTGTTATTCGCACAGTGCTGCGAGTGTGGGTGGTCGCTGTGAGTGAGGGTACCAGAGGCTCAATCGGGGGAAAGGGAGGTTTAAAGGTTGGCAGAACACTTGTGACTCCACTGGTATCGCGGGTGTCCATGGGCGGCGGCAATCGCTTACCATAAAGTGATCCCTTTGCTCGTCTGCCACCTAAATCATAAAAAAATACTTAAAAAAAAACTATAGATATGGTACAGAAGCGCAATAATGATATGGTAGTCGTTGAAAACCATCTTCAGGGTTGATCTCTTGGATCAGCGACGACTATTGATGTGCGGCCGCCTGTTTGGCACATACAGGGATAATGTTGTCCTACTTTTCGTTTATTATTTAGGTCTAGGTTATGTTTCTAATTAATTTTCCTTGTTTTGTATTGTACCGAATAAATTTAACGACCTTTTTATAGTGGCACAGTATATTGGATCACTTTAGCCTGTAAGTAAGCAAAAGGAGAGTCCACGTTGCAATTACGGGACCCTCTATTTATTTTTTTTTATTTTAAAAAAGTTTGTAAAATAACCTTTTTTTTCGAAATACCAATTAGCGACTACGGTACACCAGTGTGCCACTGTACACACTTAGCGAAACCTAAATAAATGAATGAACGATAACTTTATTTGGCACAATACAAAACAAGGAAACTTAAGAGGAAACATAACCTACACAAATAATAAAAGAAAAGTGGGACAACATTAACCCTGTATGTGCCAAACAGGTGGCCGTTCAGCAATAGTCGGTGCTGGTCCAAGAGACCAACCCCGACGCAGGTTTTCAGCAACTACCATAAATGGCGATCTGGTACTGTGCATTTCCCAAGGAACTTTCCACCACATGCCTCAGTTTTTTGGAACTGCCGCAGTATTTTCTGACGATTACGACTGCAACTTCAAGAGGAGAGCGTACTCCTTTCTTAAAGACCGGTTACGCATCTGCGACCTCTCTGATATCGTAGATGTTCATGGGCGGCGGTAAGTTAAGGCGACGGGTAAGGCACACTAGCTTTTTAATTGTTAGCTACCAAAACAAATCTATTTTAAATAATTTCGGGGTTTCAGTCTCTCGGCTAACACTTATACTATTCATTTAATAACCATGCCACCAATATAATTTTTTTTTAAAAATGCCTAAATGTTGGGTCTGTTTTTCTATTAAAAAAACTGATTCACGCCAAAAGTGGCCACTTTTGGCGGTAATCCAAAATTCAAGTGCAAAAGCAGATCAAATAGCTAACTATAAATATTAAATAAATAGTATTCGTGTTTACCGAGAGACTGAGGCCCCGAAGTTGTTTGAAATAGATCTGGTTTAGTTGCTAACAATTAAAATCAATTGACGTAGTTAGTGGGGTATACCCTTCACCTTAAGTACCTACCATAAGGTGAGCCACTTGCTCGTTAATCGCCTCTAGCATAGAAAAGAAATGACATTTTCTGGCGCATTTAATTTTTTACCTTATGTCTGAAGGCTTAGCAGCTTTGGTGGTAGCTATATGCAGGTTATGCATCTGCAGCAGTTTCCGCTTCTTGAAGGTCTCCCGGCGCAGCGGCCGCACCCGCGCGCAGGTCTCCGCCTCGGGCCCGTCGGGCGCGTCCGACGACCCCGGCAGGCTGCCCTCGTATCCCACAGGCTCACCCTCGAATTCCACTGGGCCTTTGGCTTCTCGGACCTATAACGATATTGTTAACTTTCTTCATTCACTGCTGCTCCACAAGCCCAATTTAGCGATGGAGAGTGCTAGGCTCGAGTTTCTTGAGAAATAAAGTCTTCAAAATTGCAGGATCAGACAGTATGTTTAAATGGAAGTTTTGATTAGTTAGAAAGAAAGAAAATAAATTTATTGACCACAAACAATACATAGATAACACAACAGAATGACATAACATACCTACAACAAATACAAAGCAATACTTATTTTGTAACGAAAAAGAGAAGGGTGTGGCCAATTAGGTCCCAACCTCAGCATTAGCCCCACCCTCTCACTCAGCCAAAACATAAATTGAGGACTAACTTCTTCTTTTCACGGCGTACGGATTTTTCTCATTCGGGCGACAGGTGTGCTAATTTCGTGTGGTGGGTGAAGCCGCCGGTTTTCACTCTAACCAGCCAATTTAAGGAATCCGAATCATTTGCCGAAGATTTGAATTAAGGACTATTAGTACAACCAACCTGTTGCAGTCTTATCTTAAAATGATACCGCTGGATATATCTCATGTACTTACTTATTTCCATTATGGCATTATTAATACTGGATTCGTAAGGCATAGGATGAAGTTTTAAAACTTTTAAATTATAAAACATGTGTACACATGTTTTTTTAATTTTTTAAAGGCATATTTTTTTACAATTTATAAAAAGTGACTTTATAAGTACACTATAACATTATGTTCTGTAAAGAATATGGAAAACACTAAAAAATCATAAGTGTTAATTCTCAACACAAAGAACTATTTTCTCTTCTGAACACAACACTCGCTAAAATGTTGTGCAATAGATACAAAATTATGGCCTTGGTGTGAAACATGTCCAAACATGTATTTTGTATCTTTACAGGAGCACATGTTGATATACAACTCCAGTACAACCTCCTAACAGGAATAGGATTTACCTATTTAAAAGTGGGATTTTCTGTTCACCAATCAAAGAGAAATACTATTTCGGTAAATTAGCCTAAAAGTACCAACTTACCAAAACATTATTATCAGAAGTTACATATTGTGTTAGAAACTCATGGAAAAAGGGAACAATACCCTACTACTATTACCTACCCTAATACTACAATTCCATTTTTAGGATCAAGTGTATTTCAATTTTAGTCCTATCTTTTCTTCTCAGAAGATATTTCCACAGAAGTCAGAAAATTTAATTGATAGGTATTTATTTTACAATCCCCATACTTATCTGTTGATCTCGTATCCTCTGTGGTTTAGCCCTTAATGCCTACTTTATGTGGATAGGAACGAGTTTCGGCATTTGAATCTATTACTGCGTTTTTATGTGCGATATTTAAAGAAGGAAGCATACCTGATTGTGTAGGTCATTATGCTGACGTATCTTGTACTCCAGCTCTTGGACTTGAGCCTGCAGCCAGCACCACCGAGACGCGATCGACGACCGCGTCTTCTGCCACGACCATAAAGCACGTTTCTCGCTGGAAATTAAAAATCAACACTCAAACCCTGTGTTACATGGAAGCTTAACAAATGAGGCATAGAAGCAAAGGCAGCTGCCATTATTTTTATATGAATCCATTGAAAAACGAAATGAAATTACCTTTGCTTCTACATATCTGAATCAAATGGTCTATCTGACTCTTAAAACTCACATGTAATATGAAAAAGTAGACCTTACACCTGCTGTGAAGATGTCAAGAAGCCTATTGATTGATGTTAATAAATCTTAAATACTTCTAAAAACTCTCTCATAAAAAATACTTAAGAAAATATGCCTCCAAAGGCTGCTGTGAAGATGTCAAGGAGCCTAGTGAGTGATGTTAATAAATCTTAAATAATTCTACAAACTCTGTCATAAAAAATACTTAAGAAAATATGCCTCCAAAGGCTACTGGCAATTGACTACCACCATAAAGTATCAGCCTACATACTGTCCCACTGCCTTTCAAAGGCCTCCATTTTAGAAATCAAGTTATCACTACCATGATGGGACTAGGCTTAATCACCACACTTGCCAAATGTGGATTGGTGATCACAACCATAAACATTATAAAAAATGGTTAACTTGTAACTGCTATTATAGTGACCAGGAATATTCAATTTATAAAATATAGAAATTTACCAAATTGATAGCGGTGTAAAACTGAGTATAAACATAATGTGATATACACATTATGTTTTATTTTGCCTGAAAAGGTAGGATCTAGTGATACTATCAATATTATTATGGAACTATTTTAAAATCATTTTTGTAACCTTCTTTTCCATACACAATAAAGAAATTACTTACTTAAATGTATATTTGTATATAATAATATTGCAAATTATACAGCTACTAATGTTTTTTTAATAATAAAAATAAATAAATATTTAAGTTTACTGTCCTTAATCCATATAAAGTAGCTTACACACTTGTGTTGTGGATATCAGACAACAGAGGAATCACATATTACAAGTATTACACTCAGATACTGCACAAACAAGTGTTTCATTCATACAAATGTTTGTCCAAGGTACAATATTTATTAGAACCTCTGATGAAAAGAAGGTGGCAGGAATTACATACAAACTAGGTATTTCTGCTTTCTCCACAGCTAGTCTCTATTATAACCTAATAACACATATAGCAAGTTCTTAATTAATATTATATGGGTAAAGAGTCACTTTCTATCACTTATTCAGAATAGTATTATCTGATGTTGTGTACTTGAATTTAGGTATGGGTATTTAAAAATACCACATAACATTGAATTAAACCTGGTCTTTTAAAGCAGAGCTGAGTGGAGCTATTATTACTTATAGGAATTTATGAAATATGTTGTCCCATTGTTTTTCTATGCCACAAAGTTTTGATTGAATTCTGCAGGTAAGTAAGTATACAAATGCATTCAAATGTACATGCAGACCTAAACTAAAGACAATCTTTCTAAAAAAAAAATCTCCAATATTTCTCAGTACCATTATGTTCTCATTAAAATGTTATTTCTAATCTGAGTACTGAATTACCCACTAACTTCTCGAAATACAAATAATTAATAAGCCCTAAATATGCCAATTATACATATTTTAATGAGGGTATGATGTGTTTTTGCCCAGCAGTGGGACAGCATATAACTATGATGTGTATTTAAGACATCACACTTAAAAAGACTTAAAATTCTGTTAAGAACATTATCAGTTTTGCTAAGGCAAGTTATGTGAAGTGACAAATAACTTAGTTACTATTGAAATTTTAGAGTAGGTACATTATCAAGCTATTAGGTGACTAACACCTAAAGGTATGCTATGAATCAAATATTCAGGGTAAAGATTGACATTTAAACTTTCAGTCACATTGATTAGCAAAAAACTTTTAATTATTTGGTTATTTATCAAGAATACATATTATGTAAGCTTTTTTTTACCTATTCATAATTGCATTTTTTTTATTTATTATACATTTATATACTAAATACCAGATATCATCATACTACAGCTACTATTAAAGAAACTAAACCACCAATATAATAATATGAACTCAACACCCTAATTTTGTATGATGCAATACTAGGCAATACATAGTATCAGCTTTACTTTTACATAAATAGAAATTGCAACCAGACTCTTAATAAATATGGTGTTCATAAAAACATTTTCAACTTTTCAGTAGGTTCAATGACCATACAGTCCCAGTAGTTTTGGATAAAGAGCAGACCACTGATAAGATAAGACATTGTAAACATTGCTCATACTCACATTGGCATGTGCTGCTGATGGGGGTTGTTGTAAGTGACTGCCTCATCATTGCTCTCTGCTCCTGATGACGAAGCTGTGGCATCAGAGTCCAGCTCATGCTTCACCACCGAGAGATGCGACCGTAAAGCACCAGCCGTATCCTCCAAGCCCGTCAGTGTCCCAGAAGAAATACCAACACTGGCAGACTTTGAAGCATCCACTTTATTGCTCCCAGTGCGGTAATACTTTGGGCCCATCACAGTCCTAGAAGCTGCACTAGCCTGCAGCGTTGATGTTGTCTCTATCCTCTTTAAAAAAGCCTTCAGACCTACCGGTCTCCCGCCTCCATCTTTCCGAGCACCTCGCACACATTTCTCAAAGCTTTGAGCAGCCTCCTCAGACACTCGCTTTCCAATACTTCTAGCTTGCAATATCCGCAAGCGTCTTTGTAAAAAGGCACATCGACGCTCTAAGCGTGCTTGTAATAATCTTATCTTATCCTCTGCTGCATCACCCTCGGAATCTACAGTATCAGCCAAATCAAAACCACTGAGTGGGAATATAGCATCAGCATCACCTGTGGATAATCCATCGCCACCACTTTCAAATGTTTTGATAGCTTGGAGCAAGTCAGCTTGAGCTATATCAGTGCTACCTAAATCAACGAGAATCTGCTCCATTTCCTGCGAATCTTTGGCAAGACTAGGTTGGTTTTGCAGCCCCATATCGTCCTCCATATGTGGCGTCAAGTTATCGACGGACGCTAGCGCCCGTCTTTGGTGCCAAGAGGACTTCTCCGTTTCTTCGGCGGTGTCGTAGGTGCGCGGCTCTCGAGGTGTGACTGAGAGCGCCGGAGCCATGACACGCGCCCGCCGCGGACGCCGGCGCCCTACACGTCAGGGCGGGCTCTTCAGTAAGCACATCCCACCCTTATGTAACACTCCCCTGCACACAAAGTTTCACAACACTGACACTATATTGCACTGCACTAATCGACAATCCAATGGGCACATTCTCCAGCCGACTAGTCCCCCGCCGGCTCCATAGCAAACCAACACTGGCGATTCGGCTGCAGTTCGGCGCGCTTCTGAAAAACAACGTTTACGACGGATTACTATCCGGTCTTTGTCTATTCACATTACACATTTTCATCACTCGCCACTGCCTACTATCAAAAATGAGAAATTCATCTTGCATAGCCACATAATTCGAAATTTGACCCACGTGATAACGAAAAGAGTACGCTAGCGGTCGCAGTTGCTTGTTTCTGTACGATATGGAAACAGGAAATGATACACTTTGTAGATACTTTTAATTTATCGTTACTACTACAGCACTTATTTATTTATCGAAGTTCGAAGGTCCATAATGCACTGCACACTACACGAACAAAGAATTTTAAAATTTTAATGGCGGAATAAGACCAGAAAACATTATTCCATTGAGTAGGTAGATGCCCGTATTCCGCGACAAACTGATGAAACGCACAGGCAGGCCACACACTTGGGAGAGTCGCGTCTAATGTCATAGAAAGGAAAGAGACAGCAGTTCTGTCCTTGAACTAGGTACTTGCGCGGTAAAGTCAAAGCAGCATTCGAAAAAATTTATGATGAAATATTTTTAAGATGATTTTTACAGATTTAATCATTTATTTAATTAAATATATCTTCTCTAACCATTTTAGTTTCATTACCAATGCAGCAATATAAAGAACTTTAAAAGTATCTAAACGATTATGCAGTAGTAACACTCTTGTGATGAAGAAATCAACTTTGCCTTTTTGTTCACAAATTTTAAAGCCATAAAACCTTAATAAATTGTTCATTATAGAGAAAATAAAAAACAGCCATTAAATTATAGAATTAATATGCTTAATTAAAAATAGTACTTTGATGGTTTCCGGTTCTTTATTGCCCATTGTCATTCTATTTTATAGGTTATCAATAGACAAAAAAAATCTACTATGTAGTTCATCAAACCAATTAGTTTACTGTAGTAAATCAATACAATACAATCAGTGTTTATTAATTAACAAGAAAAATAACGAAATTTAACGTTACATAGTGCATTCTCAACGAAACATCAAAAGTTGTTCCGTTTTACGCATAGAAAAATTCAACTGATTTGACAGATAAGGCTGTCAGAAAAGACTCGCCGCAATGTGACAAGGCTCTTTAGGCGCGTGGGTGGTGATAGTCTGAATATGGTCGGAATGCTAGATTCCTTGGATCTGCGAAATCTCCTGCGACTGTTATTGACATATTTTCTCGTTAGAAAATTTACCCCTCGACATTATCATGCCCACGCCAATCGATCCATGTAGTTTTGTAGCCTAGCCGTGCGTTCCGTTCCTACCTACCTTGCCAAATTTCCTGCCGTGCTTGTGTAAGACGGTCACACAATTTCATAATTTTAATGAAATATTTAGTTTTCAAGACGGCAATATTTTAAATATGGAAAAACAGTCCCGAAGTCTAACTAAAACGCTAAGCCTACTCTCTGCCTAGGGGTAGTCATTATAAGCAGTGCAATTTGTTACACTACAGTGGGCTAAATATTGAGATTGGATGGATAACCTTGCAGGGTGCAAGGTTATTAGTAATAATATTGAGAACCCAGACTTATCTTTTAAATCCAATATATGATGTTAAAAGCAATATTAGTTCTTATTTTTACCAAAGTAAAGATATTAGCTTTATTGCACTTAGTAGTATAATAAATACCAAGGCAAAAAATTTAGCAGAAATTGATTGATGTAAAGCAAATTTGCCTGATTAATATACTTATATACCTACTCTAATATAACTTATCTTATCAACATCAATTAATAAATACTAATATGTGTGGAAAAACTACCTACACACTTGTCGAATACAAATTTGTAAGTGCTTGATTCAACATGAGCTGTCGATAGTCTCATCAATATTGTCCCACCTGAACGCAAGATGAAATTTTTTAGTGTGTTATTTACTTAAGAATAAATTGCAAAAGATTGCTATAAAAATATAAACTATTGTTGAATACAATTATTTTTTACCCTGAGTTAAGCTCTACGAACAAATAAAAAAGCTAACACTTAGTTGTTACCTAAGTGTCTTAATTTAGTAGTGTGATACTTATGTACTAAGTACCTACAATTGATTGATTACTTTAATTTGTATTCATAGGTTTCTTAAAAAAAATATTTAATACTTTTCCCAAAAAAACCTTCAGTACAATTATTAATCATAGGTGGCTAAGTAATGGTTGCCATCATATATTCAGTAGCAATGAAATAAAAACATTAAATATTAAGTAAAAGCTAAATCTTATGAAAAAAATTCACCCTTCTATTAGTAGGTACATAAGTGGCAAAAAAGATACCTACTCATATCATCTTAACATTTTTACAAAAAGCTATTAATCAAAAAATGTGTACCTATGTACTGTAAGCACAGTATTTAGTAAATATAAAAACTTTTTACCTCTGAATGGGGATACTTTGTATGGTGAACTTGCAAAAACCATTTTCTGAAAACATTTTGTCTCCTCCATATCCCAAACAGCATTTCTTGCCTAGAAAACAAACGATTAAGACTATTTTACAATATCTTTCAATAAATAGTAAATTATTTAATTTGAAACAAATCTACTGTTCACCTATTAGAGATATCCAACCAAAGTGACAGTTGACTGACATAAAAGTTAAAAATTAATGTCATACAAAATGTCAATAAGTTGAAAAACAAAACTGTTGCAAGGGGTAAATTAAAACAAAGAAATTAAAGTTCCTGTTAATATTATAGTACCTACTATATAGATATTGTAAACACTTATACTATTGTTTTATTCCTTACTTTATGACAAGTTTAGTTTTAAATGTAAATAATTAGTAAAATCCACTTGTACCTTCTCACTATTCAAAGACTATTACTCATATAAATAGGTCACTTAGTTAAAAATTAAATTAGTGATGCAATTTTATCGAAATAATCACATTTGGATGAAATAATTAAAATTAACTTCACTGAATCATGCATATCCCACTATCAATCAGTACATCTTACTTAGACATTTAACACCATTTTATTTTCAAATTTCAACATTTTTTTATAAAATATTGCCTTGAAATTCTTAAAATTTCAAGGCAATTTTTTATAAGTATATTTGATAATAGTTAAGTAGGTACTAACTTATTAAATTAACTTTATTCAATCAAAACCTTTTGCAATAAGCTCACTTAGCTTACCAAAAATGTCTATACATATGCCTATGCATTAAGATTTTTTTTTTGTGATGAACTAAATTTCTTGCTTTAAAACCTTAGCCTACTACTTTTATTTAACTAGTGCACTAGTAGTAGTAGTAAAACTTGTTAGAAACAAGTTTCTGATTTATCATATTTTATTACAATTAACTAATTATTTGTACTTATTAATCTTTATTACAGAAAGCAAAACTGTTCTACCTACACAATATCTTAAGAAACAAACTTATTTTATCACATACTTTTATAATTCTTTCTAACTGGGATTTTGTAATAGTCAAATTGCATAGCTAAAATTATAAGTAAAAAGTATGTACTAGTTATGGTACTAGTATTATAATATGATAGCTTGCTTATCGAATAGAATCTTTTAATTATTTATATGCTTGCATCAACCATAAAAAAAGCTTTGCTAGGAGGTGTTTCACAGAGCCAAAATTAATCAATGTTTGCAAGATTTTAATTCAAGTTTATTTAAAAACTAGTTTCCGATAAAGTATTAATGCATCATTATTTATACTTAACTAGTAGATAGGTAATAAAATATCTTGGAATATAATAAAAAGTTATAGAGTAGAAAGGACTTTTAACTAATGAATTACATAAAACAAAATTTTAAAATTATTACTAAGGCTCTAGTTTAGATAGGTGATTTCTATGGTAAATAATCAACACACAATAAAAACTTAACCCGATGGAGACAACAACTATTAAGTATGGATACTAATTTTAGATAAATAAATGTAATATGGGTGCTTATTGATAGAAGTGGTGAACATATATCAGGACATATTATGTATGGATTTATTATATTTTATAGTGAGTTAAACGTATCAAAGCAAATGTTATGTGAGATATTTTCCTAATGTATTTTTTAATTGCATTTTACAGCAATTAATAAATAATTTTAAAGTCTCAACTAAAGTTTAAGAATAAACATGTTAAGATATTTAGGATGCTGTAATATAAATTTGAATAAAAGGAAGGAAGATAAAAATACTTATAAAATAAAATATACTTTACAATACACACCAGCACAGCCAGCAGAGCATGTTGGTTGACCTGACGAAGACCAGTGCCACAACAAGAAGACAGAGACAGGCACAGTATGAAAGTATCATTTTATATTTTATCAAATGATTTATGTGATAATTTTTAGAAATATTAAAGATTAGATAAAAATATTATTAAAAACTAATTTACTAAACTATACAATATTATGCTACGTTAATGAACAAAATATCTCAAAATTAAAAGTTAGTCTTCAGAAATATGTTCATTTCCGGAAAGTAGTGTTCAAAAACAAACTTTTGATAAGTAGTTGACATCCATGCCATGATTATTATTATCTTACTCTTATGCTATCACAGCAGCTCTGAATGTTTAAGTTTTTATTGTATTAGTAGTACTCATTCAAAATAAAATGGAAAATGTTATACCTATTATACTTTTCATCTTAATTAAACAATACAAAAATATTTATAAATACGAAATTCAATTTTTATTAACTTTTGAGCATCCTCGTCATAGTCTCTATTTCCGGTTGTCAAATAATTTGACATTTGTTGTGGTGATCAAGCGAGGCGCAAACGAAATTTGTAATTTCGTTAAAATTTGTTAAAGTAAAGTAGGATAAATAATGAATTTCGACCGAAGCTTTCAGTTGCATTCGATGCAACATACGCCGCTTAGAAACAAAAGGAACAGGCAGTTGTTACAGAGAGAAGACACGCTGAATTTGTCGCCGATACTAAACGAGACATCTATTTTCAAAACCCTTAACGATACAAGCTTGAGACAAGTTTTGGATGAATCTTCAGTGTTGGTAAACACTGGTAGCGCCGGTGATGGTTTGAATGAAGCTTTTTTTGAAATAATAATCCAAATAAGCCGGTCGAGTGATGTCCTCGACACGTTAGCGAGGTTAGGTCAAGTTTGCGGAGATTCTCTTGAGCTGGTAGAACCTTGGAACAGGTATAATGTCCATAACTACTGGCTGGCAGAAGAGGCAAACACATGGAAGCTACTGCATTGTTTGTATGCTGATTCAATAACTGAGCATCCAGAATCTTTGGACAATTTGCTAACAGAACCATCTCTGTCACAACAAACTTTGGTAAGTGCATTATTTCAAAGTGATTCAGAGCTTAGACTGCTCCAGCTTTTGGTCGACTGGTTAGAGGCGACAGCGGCATACCAAGAAGAAGCAACGAAGACGTCTGCCCCTGTGATTGGGAATAACATACACTGGGGTAACACTCTCCATGAATTATTAATTGGCTCAAGTTTATTCAACAAGGAGAAAAACAAAGCTATGATCACATGTATGGATCCTGATGCACCAAGACGGCAAAATAAATCAATTCATTCTGATGACCTGAAAGATGATAATGATCTATGTAAAAGAATTTTCACTGAAGTGAGATGTGGAAAATTCAAAGAAGCAGTTTCCCTTTGTATCAGTGCTGGGCAAGCATGGCGCGGTGCTGTGCTACAAGGTTGGATACTACTGCACTATTTGCCTAGAGAAGATGAAAATGCACCTCTAGAGATATCTGGTAATCCATCAAGAGATCTGTGGAAATGGTGTTCTCTTGGTATTGCAAACAGTACTTCTGAGAATATTCACTATAGAGCAACAGTGGGCATCCTGTGTGGTCATCTTACCAGTGCCCTATCTGCCTGTCAAGGCAATTGGGAAGATTTACTTTGGGCCCATTTGAGAACACAAATTGAGGCCAGAGTTGATAAGTTTCTTCATGAACACCATTTGACTGTTGATGCAAACACAACACCTATGGATGTGTTGGAGCTATTACAGAATGAGCTTCAGACTGAGGAACTGTCTCTGCATCAAATTTTTAGTGCTGTGAAGTCATTGATGAATGGAAAAAAAGAATCACATTATCAAACATGTCAAAGGCATTTGATGCTTGGTAACATTAGAGCTATCATGCAGGATTCATTGCAATGGATTGATTCTGCTGAAGAAAGATTTATTAGATTCTTGGCTCATCTAATTTTAATTCTCAGACAGATGGGTAAAGACCCTCAACATGATGTGGGGGACAAAATTTTAGAGAAGTATGTCACACAACTTATTGACAGGCTGATTGATGGATCAATTGAATGCCCAGAGCTCATAGCGTATTACACTTCAACAGTACCAATAGATCGCCAGATTTTATTGTATGCTGACTTGATGGATCATATTCATAAAAGTGAATACAGGCAAGATGTTGTGAAGGCAGGAGTTGGAGCTGGCATTGATGTGGCAGCATCAGCACGAGTTTCTATCAAAAAGTCTATTACAGACATCCAGCAAAGCTATGGAAATTTGGATTTGAATTTTACTCAAACAACAGCAGTTGAGAAAGATAAAACCCTGATAAATAAAGTCATCTCATCATTGGAGTGGTTGTCTCTTATTACAAATCAGTTGGAAGAAGCCCTTTGGCTAAGCAATGCCATGATACGCACATTTATCTTCATTGGAAATACTGATGCAGCACTATCCTGCATTGTCAACCTCAATAAAATGTTCCCGGATTTTCTGAAAAAGGCTCCAACAAACTCATCTGAACTAAGAGAGCATTTATGTCTGAAAGCTTATTTGGAAGCAATTGAAAGTTTTGCCACATGGTACAGACATTTTATTAGTGGTCAGCCTAAAGATGTGGAACCTTTGCCTTCTGATGCCAAGTTTTCAGATAAAGTTCACCATGAACAGAGATGTGCCCAAGTGGAGCAACAAAAACAGAGATGGTTGAATGCTGTGCTGCACCAATCTCGTCATACAAAGAATTTGCTCTACAATGTTTTGCTGTTCCCTGCAGGCTGGCTTCAGGATGAAACAGAGAGCACCACTTCTCGTAATTTTAGTGAAGAAGAGAAAAGGGAGAGGATCAAACAGTTGGACACATTGAGACGTCTTTGCCTTCCAGAAGTTGTCATATTGATATTGAGAATCTTGCAAAGCGGTGATGATGTTGAGAGCCACAAAGAAGCATTGAAATTATGCAATTTAATTGCAGGTGAAAACAGATGTTTGTATAAAGTTTTCACTAAGTCCAAACTCATGGAAGTTTTGGATAGAATTAAGGAGTCATCTCTTCTATTATTAGAAAAGGGAAAAGATATGTTTGGTTATGAAATAAGTAATTGATAATTTCGTTTTTTTTAATAAACATTAAATTTTGTACAACAAAATAGAGGGTTTTTTTACATGCTTATCCACTTGGTATTTATTTAAGCATAAAATATAATAATAGTTACATTATCTAGTATTTACTATGGATACATTCTTAAGGTACAGTTACAGGATTCAAATTGATCAATTCATTGCTACTTTCAGCTAGGTCAGTAATAGAAACTCGTCCCCTCTGTTTGATAAACTTCGCCACATCTTCAAGTTCCTTTTGAGAAATGTAGATGAATTTACCTCTGTCATCAATGACACCAGTAAGTTCACCAGAAGATTGTAAATCAGTTATTCTATCAATAGTTGCCTGGGTCTTCAGTTTGAAATGTGCAGCTAAATCTTCCAAAAGTACTACTTTTTGAGCCTGAAAAGAAAAAGGAATATTATCCAGTTATTACCTAGGTAAGTATTTACTTTTTTTATTATATATGTTTAACATGAAATCTTAAAAGCAAAAATACATTGCGCGCCCAACGTGGGGCTCGAACCCTCGTGGGCTCTCTGGATCGTCCCTGAGATTAAAGAGTCTCATGCTCTACCAACTGAGCTAGCCAGGCTTGTATCTGTATGTTGAAATTTGCCATTATAAGTAGGACTCGCTAGGATTTATTATTTTATGAAGATAATTTACTTTTATGTAATCAATGAAGTCTCTTAGCAGACTCTCGCGGTCTTGTTCATCATTTTCTTCGAAACCCTCGCTGTCCACGCTGAACGCCGCCTTCATAGCTTCATACTCCTCTTGCTCGCGTTTTTTGCGTTCTTCTTCCGCCTTACGTTCAGCTTCTTCGCGCTGCTTTTCTTCTTCCTGTGTTGAAGGAATTTAAAATAAACCATAATTTTTCTAATCAAGGCTAGGCAAGTACAGACACATCAGGTAACCTTGATTTGACGAATTTCCTCAATTGATAATGAACCAAACGTGTTTGACATTAAGGTGAGAGTTTATTAAAAAAATAAGACAGTATTGTTTACTTTAATATGTATATCTTCAAAGTGTGCAAACTTCAACAACAAATCTAAAAGTGGACCTGAACAGCTTTTGCTTTACTTAAATGAGTTAATGAAAGCAAGAGATTTTTTACATACGATAAAATTATATAAATCAACTGTGAAAACGGTTTTTTTTATTAAGGTACATATTATTGGTCTAATGTATTAACAGTTTCCAACTAACCTCTTGTTTTTCTTCAATCTTTTTCCTCTCCTCTTCTAATTCTTCATCCCGTTTCTTCTTCATTTCTCTCATCTGTTCTTCTGCTTCTCTTGCCTTTTTCTTTTCCAGTTTAGCTTCTAACTTGGCTCTTTTCTAAAAAATAATAGTACATAAGTAAGTACATACTAATAATGATTTGAATATAAAAAATGTACTACAAATTTGAAAATTAAAATATACTTATAGTTTAATATTATTTTTAAAAGGGGTTTGGCATTATTTCTATAGAGCATTTTATTTTTCTTCAAAATAGCGGTTATTATGAATGAAACCTTATAAAAACATTGAAAACAGGAGTACTTTGTAATACTGGATTGAAAATGTCCATTCTGTATAGAATGCACTTAAACTGAATATTTCAATTTTATAATAAAACTTTGTAAATTGTGCAGTTTTCTATAACGTCGACGACGACGACTTTGAAGCTTTGCTTGCGCGATTCGCGTCGAAATTGCGGGCAACAGCGATCAAGCGATATGCGTTTTAACGCAGTTTGCGCAAGTCGGCGGCTCCTGCTGGGATCGTGGACAGTCCCGGACCAGATAGCCACCAGCGCATCGCACTTGGCCTCCCGTCGGCAATTAACCGCGAAATGGCCAAATGCTTGGCAGCGATGGCACTGGGGCGGTCCGATCCGCGGCCGCCAAGCTTGGATGTCGGGCATCCGCATGAGCTCGTCGACCGCGTACAGTCGCGCCAGCTCCCGCTGGTCCATTTGGTACGCAGCCGGCTCGCTCGCGCCGGGCTGGGTTGTGGTGGACATGGGTGACCGGGAACCCTACTGTGGTGAGGCTGTCTTTTATTTCTCCAACCTCCGTGGAGGCTGGGAGGCCTATAATGGCGATCTTGATGGTCCTCTCGAAGGCCGGTGCATAGCAGTGCCACTGCACACTGCTATCCTCCTCCGAGAGCTCCAATAAAGAGTTTGGCTGTGTAATCCAGAATTCGGTTTCTGACCGGGGCAGGAACCGAATCGCGGATTTTAAAGGCCTGATGTTGCCTGTGAAGCCCAGACAAGATTATAACTCACGCAGGACTTTCCACCACTCTGGCAGGTTATCCACTATGATGGGTGAATAGCCTTTTAGGGTAGGTGTGTTTGTGGGTGGCTGGGTATAGGGTACATGCAGTACCTGTATTGTTGACATACAGAGCAAATTAAGTTTAAATGGTACTAGTTGGCAGCACTGTAATACGGTATATGACTATTTTTGCAATCAAAAGACCTCTCAATGATAGAAGCATCGTTGAAAGAATCACTTGATTCTCATTTAAACTACCTGAGATATCACAACTTCAAAATCACATTATTTTGGGCAAACCCAAAACGCTCCATACAAATGGCTACTAAGATGTGACGTCACACCTTAGTATTTTGTATGCATTTCATTTGAATTTTGTATGGTAGCTATATCAAATGTTTCGTTTATGTCAATGGTTCTATTATAATAATTGGTGCAAAGTGTATGGGTTATGCAATGGTATAATTATTTTTTAAAAATTTCATACTTTTAAAATGGACTTGCCCATGAATCTTTGAATGACCATAAAACCGGCTAAACGTTATATTTTTAATTGAGAATTTTTACCAATGGCACATATTGACCTATATTTTGATAAAATATTTATATTTTGTAAAATCTTGAGCTTAGTCATGTACCCTATTGTGCATGTATATCTGTTATATGTCTGCTCATCTGTCACTTATCACATAAAAAAAAATATATATTCACCTTGGCACCCATTTTGTCGTCAAACTCAATTTTGTTAGAAGTTTCTGGAGCATTATCATCTTCAACTTCTTCACCTCCTTCTGCATCATCTCCAAGAAGTTCAGCCTGATGACGAGCAGCTGGAACATTAAACTTATATTTAGAGTTGCCAGATGGTCTTCCGAATTTTTGTATGTCCTTCCGACTCCTGACAGTGAGAAAAATTCCTAGAAAAACCATTCCAACTTACCCAGAGGAAATATGTACATATGTTGTTTGAATTTCGTTGATTTGATCTGATTGGTAATTGCTACCCCCGACAGTAGGAAGATTCAATCTGGCAACCCTACTCATACATTGGCCTGGGTTTGTACTTAATTAAATATTTGATACAATTTGTTAAAATTATAGATATGGGAATTTTGTCATTATTTTCTTGGTGCATTGCTTGTAACTTGTGTTATGGAATTAAATCATTTGAATAGTGTATGCATGAGAATGATTGAAAGACAGTCAGTCAGAAATGTTATCTCTGTAATATGTTTTAAAAGCTATAGCTTCAGCTTACTAGTTTCCTTGGTATACTTGTAACTATTGGGTGGAGAGTTACTTTTAATTGTTTGTGACTTCAAGTGTTAGTATACTTTCGTCAATCAATAGATTTTTTTTTTTTTCTTTACTTTTATCTGCAATCAGTCGAAAAAACTTTTATCAGATTGGTTGATACTTTGACGAATGACTTTCGATAAGCAATCAAGTATGCAGACTCTTGTTTTGCTCATCCCGGGCACAGAGCACGTCGGCTCTTTTCAGGCGTTTCACCACGTTTTGCTGGAGTAGGTGGCCCGTTAGAGGGTTGGGGTGTTGCAGTAATCTGCTCCTATATTTGGCCGAGTAACGTTTGGCTTCTTCTTCCACTGATTCCACGTTTAGGTATTTGTGGATCTCTGAGTTTCGTGTGAACCACGCTGCACCACTGATAGTTCTCAGGATGTTATTTTGTGCACGTTGTAGGCATAGAATGTTGGACTTGCTTGTCGTTGACCACAGTTGGATGCCATAGGTCCAGATTGGCTTGATTACTGATCTGTAAACCCTAAGTTTGTTGCTCAGCGATAGTGTGGACTGCCTCCCTAATAGCCACAAGAGGTTTCTAAAACGGTTGTTGACATCATTTCTTTTCTGCTGAATGTGATGTTTCCACGTCATGCGCTGGTCCAGGTAGAACCCCAAGTATTTAACACATGTGGACTGTGGTAGCGGAGACTGGCCGAGGTGGGTAGTAGGGCACAGTTTCTTTCGAAGTGTGAATGTGATGTGATGTGATTTAGGGGCGCTGGCTCTTACACGCCACCTTTGCAGCCACTCATTAGTCAGATCTAGCTGGGTTTGCAGAGTTCCGCTAGCCTCATCAGGGGAGATGCTGGATGAGAGAAATGCAGCATCATCGGCAAACGTTGCCACAGTCACATTAGCAGCTTGCGGGAGATCATGAGTGAATATGTTGTAAAGTACTGGTCCAAGGACCGATCCCTGAGGCACTCCAGCATGGCACGTGTGGAATTGTGATCTAGCGCTTCTCTGCTTAACCTGGAACATTCTCTGGTCCAGGTATGAGGCAATGATATTGTAGAAATTGTAGGGAAGGGTCTTTTTTATTTTATACAGCAGTCCCCTATGCCACACCCGATCAAAAGCCTGTTCGATGTCCAGAAATGCTGCGGAGCAGTATTCTTTATTCTCAAGACTTTGTCTTATGGTATTGTAGACTCTGTGAACTTGCTCCACCGTAGAGTGCCTTTGACGGAAGCGCCGAACTGGTGATCTGGAATAACGTGGTTTTCTTCTAAGTAGGGCCTGAGACGAGTCAGAATCATTCTTTCCCAGAGCTTTGACAATATCGGAGTGAGACTGATAGGACGATAGGACGAGGCCTCATTGGCCGGTTTAGCTGGTTTATGTATCATTATTATCTGCGAGATCTTCCACGGCATTGGGAAATGATGCGTTCTAAGAGTAGCGTTGAACAGTTTTGTGATAAATATGATACATTTCCTGCCCAGCATTCTTAGTATCTTTGGTGTGATCAAGTCATAGCCAGGAGCTTTATTTAGCTTGAATGACATTATTTCCCTACGTACTAATCAATAGATATATCACATTTATTATTTAGAATCAACTAACAAAACATTAGAAAAAAATATGTGAAAAACATTATAACACACTTACCATTGGCCCGCATTCGCGCCCTTTGATTCCTCACTGCTTGTACTCTGCCAGGGCCACCCTCTCTCTGCACCACTGCCCTAGGCCTTGCTCCAGCTGAAGAATTAATATAATATTAATCAATAGAGTAGAACCTACATACTGCTAACATTATTTTCTACTACTTAATTTAAATTTTAGTACTGTATCAGGGCAACTAAACTACCAAGGAAGAACTGCTTTAGTGGGTTTGTCTCTATCCAGTTTCCCTGTAAGACGTCTCTACCAGAGCAGACTCTATATACGTTTGGACCGTCCACCGATGGTCAGATATGGATAAAGTAAACTAGGAATATTAATAGAAGTACATATCTTTACTGAACTCACCATTAGGTTTTACTTGAGATCCTACTTTTAGAAATGCTACTGAAAGAATAACTATGACTATTGCACTGATAATGGCTGCTATGATGAAGGGATCCATGGCCACGTCGTTGGTATTTAAAACTAAATATATTTTCCTACGATATTAGAGAGCTTATAAAATAAATAATTTATTTTTTGAGAAAGATTTACAGTTTCCAAGACGTCGTCATCAATTTTTTTTTTAGATCTGCGTCACGTCAAAAACACCTGTCAATTACTTTTTTTTAAATATTTACGGCTTAAGAAAATAAGCTTATATGTCACCGTGAAATATTACTGTGTAGACTAGCCCTAAATATTAGTACGGTATAAGATGAATCGGAGCGTTTTATGTGAAAAAATGACATTTGTTTGGGTGACGTGTGTCATGTCAATTTCTTTCGATTTTCGCCGATTATAATAAATACGAAAATATGGAATTATTTAAGGTTTCTTCAATTTTATCGCTGTTTCTCTTATTTGACCTGACTTCAGCTTTATATTTCCACATAGCTGAAGGTGAAAGGAAATGTTTCATTGAGGAAATACCTGATGACACTACAGTAATAGGTGAGGCTGATTTTTGGTTTTGTTTTTGATTATCTTTCGATGAAATGTAGTTTAGGGATTTTCCAAGGTATATTGGCAATATTTAGAAGGTTGAAATTTGTTTACAGTAAACTACAAAGTAGAGCTGTATGATCCTCGGTCTGGTGGGTTCATGCCATCGACCCCAGGCATTGGTATGCACGTGGAAGTCCGCGACAGCAACGACAGGGTAGTGCTGTCCCGTGTCTACTCTTCGGAGGGCATGATCTCTTTTACCTCCAATGTACCAGGGGAGCACGTCATCTGCATGTACTCTAACAGCACATCTTGGTTCAGTGGGTCACAGTTAAGAGTGAGTAGCCAAACATGGATTAGCTAATTCGGTTTAAATTTCAACTACCCTGTTATCACAGTACTTGTGATACTACAGGGGAGTCTTAACAGCATATAAGAATTGTTACTCCCATTGCTAAGATCATTAGATTGTGTCCACTTTTTTTAACTGTTCTGTATTATGGAAACAAGTCTATGGTCTCTAGACAATGAAAAATAGATGAATGTAAGATATTGCATAACATGAAAAGAGCCATTACTGTGTGGACCTCAGGACACCTGTGTAAACATTTCATTGCTTTGTACAATTGTATGTTTATAGTTTTATTTTACATAAATCTGTAGAGAATTAATGCTTGAATTTCAGGTTCATTTAGACATCCAAGTAGGTGAGCATGCTGTGGACTATGCCAATGTGGCGCAAAAGGACAAGCTCACAGAGCTGCAGCTAAGAATAAGACAGTTGCTGGACCAGGTTCATCAGATCACAAAGGAACAGAGCTATCAAAGGGTAATATTTATTTGTTTATCAAACTTTAATAGAAATCTGTTAAACTTTTACTAAGGGAGATGCCACACTGGCAGTTTTTAAACATTTTTAAAGCACAGCAATGACACAGCAAACACAGTGAAGACTCATTCACCGTGGAGATAAATCATTATAATTGTTTTTTGTGGCGGCCACTCAGAAACACGATGGCGAATCCGTTGCGCATCCGCAGCGTGAACACTGCGCTCCGTTTTGAAAACGCCTGCAATCCAACAGTATGGCATCTCCCCAACTGTGGAACCAATAAATCCTTAGAACTTTACAGTAAAGTTTCATATAACGCCTATGTTGGTAAGAAGTGTTGCATGCAATTAAAACCAATCGGTAATTTTGTACTGAAATATTTTTTTTATTTAAAGCTCTGGGGAGCATTCATTGCCAAGTGGTTACTGCGACTATATTTGATCTATTGTGACCTCTGCTCCCACTTATATATTGTCTCTGAGGCCCACATGTTGAAAATTAAGTCAGTAATATGAGTTAAGATAAATTGAAGTTAGAGCAGCTCTTGGAGTGCATGCTGCTTACATTAAAGTTGATAGTAACATATTCATAACTTGTAACACTTTCAATCGAAAATTAACTTCATAATTAATTTCTTAATACTTATCATTTTAGCATCGTGAAGAACGCTTCAGGCAAACATCAGAAAGCACAAACCAGCGAGTGCTCTGGTGGAGTCTGCTCCAAACAGGTGTCCTCGTTAGCATTGGTTACTGGCAGATGAAACATCTCAAGAGCTTCTTCGAGGCTAAGAAATTAGTGTAGAAATAGAATATTTAACTTTTGTTTATATGTATGTATTGTAAGACAGTTTGCTGAATGCTGCTAAGCAAAGTAACTCTATTTTTAGCACACACAAGCTTTTTTGGTTGTTCTTCGAGTTTTTTGTAAATGATATGTATTTTTTCAATAAAACTAAATTATTCCAAAAATATGCTTTATTTAACAGATGTAATTTTTAAATATACAAACCTTAATTGAAATAAAAATACAAACAAATGGTGTTCATGTAAATTAACTATTTTGTTTTACTCTTCTGAAATCATTCACTGTTATATCCATGGAATTTATTTAAAATAGTGCTGTAAATATTATACACATCTTGGTGCTGGATAGATTTTCTATTGTAAACTTTCATGAACATCACATTTAGATGAATACCCTCCTAGGTCAAAGTCAATCACATTACAAATAAGTTAATGAAAAAAGGCCAGACTTTTCGTACTCATTGACTTTATTTATTTTTATTATTTAGTGCAGTTGTTCTAACTATGCCTTTACCTAGAATTAGTATACATAAAAACTTTTGATTTATTATTTCATATATATTTGGTCAATGTGTCACTTTGATATTCTTAAATAAGTCTATTTTCGTCTTTTTATTTGTTCTGTGTCTGTATTTCAAGTAAATTTTGTTACATTTTCATGTAATAGTACATGGTCCCTAATTCATTATACTACAACATCAGATCAAATAAATGGAATGCAGGTTATTAAACACTATCACTGTAAAATCATGTCCTTCATAATTATTATTATCAGCAAATGTAATGCAATAAAGTCTGAATTTAGTTACAATGCATTTTTTTTTACTTACAACCTATCAACATTCTTTATTCAAAGATCAAATCAAACTTAGATACTAAAATACATAAAGGGAAACTAGTTTATTATTTATAAGTGCATTTTTATGCAGATTTCCACATTCACTATTTCGACAACCGAGAATGAGTTCACACCATGTAAAAATAATGCTAGAGGTCATACTTACAGTATGATGGAATCCAGAATTATTAGCATATGATGCAAAATAAAATAGATTTAAAGTATATATCAGGCATAGATTCTAATTTGTTTTTGGTTTTACTTGAAACGCGTCATCTAAGTACCTTAAGAATAGAGTAGGATCCGGTTTAGGGAATGGATTCAACATGCTGAAGTCCAACATTTCTAAAGTGGTCTCGATGGTGCCACAAGTGCAGTAGAATAAGTGGCCGTCTATCTGTAGACGTTCGGCTAGCTCTATTTGGTGATTGTCCATCAACTCTTCATTCACAACTACAAGAAGGGGTTTCTGGGCTTCGAGTACTTCTATGCAACTCCCTGCCCCCGCGTGACTTATTACCAAGTCCGCATTCTCAATATCGTCTGCTATAGAATCTTTGAACCTATACGCGTTGATTTGCACACCCTCTTTATCGTATATCCCCGGCTGGAAGTCGCTGTTGCCGATTTGAAAGGTTATAACTTTGCAACCAAGTTTTTTGAGGGAAGCTAACACTGCTGGCGTGAAAATGGTCTCCACTAATAAGTCAAACCTAGTTGTCCCCACTGTTATGAAACATTTTTGGTACTTATTCGACATTTTTAAGTAAATCTTCAAACTTTATGGACATAAACATTCGTGTTTAGTTGGTTGGAAACAATTATTGACGCCGTCCTGTCAGTGTGACAGATATCAGCAGCACAGCTGACTGACAATGATGATGTTCTTAAAATTACTGAGAAGCAAAGGAATTCTTTAATGACGTGTTAAATAGGTTATATGACTAAGCTCAAGATTTTACAAAATATAAATATTTTATCAAAATTTAGGTCAAAATGTGCCAATAGCAAAAATTCTCAATTAAAAATATAACGTCTAGCCAGTTTTATGGTCATTCAAAGATTCATGGGCAAGTCCATTTTAAAACTATGAAATTATTAAAAAATAATTATACCATTGAATATCCCATACAATTTCCACCAATTATTATAATAGAACCATTGACATAAACGAAACATTTGATACAGAATTCAAATGAAATGCATACAAAATACTTAGGTGTGACGTCACATCTAAGTAGCCATATGTATGGAGCGTTTTGGGTTTGCCCAAAATAATGTGATTTGAAAGTTGTGATATCTCAGGTAGTTTAAATGAGAATCAAGTGATTCTTTTAACGATGTTTCTATCATTGAGAGGTCTTTTGATTGCAAAAATAAAAAAAAATAGTCACATACCGTATTATCTAAGCCCATGCACATGACATATAAATTGTTAAGGCTTTTGTCTGGTACTTCGAAATAAATACGAAAAAAATTTACCTCATGCTGGGACTCTGCCCAGTCTTGGTGTCTGTCTTTGGGTGTGGGCTTGGTGGGTTCATTGAGTTTACTCTTAGAACTTAACTATTTTACCTCAATGGGTGGGTTACGTAAAATAACTATTATAATATATCTCGGATACATAGGCTTTGAGTAGGTAGGTAATATATACTGAAAGCGTATAGGTCTTATACGGATTATAAATATTTAGATTTTTTGTAGATATAAGTATGTATTCAACTTAGTTACATTAAAAGGCACACCATTTAAATTATAAGGCGCCTATCATTAAGAAAAAAAGCCTTCTGCCTGACACGATATTGCTAAGCTAAAAGGCTAGGCGTTTAGTTCCTTGCCCCACTAACATCAATCAAGAAGGCCAAACGAGTGATAGAACGACGTATGAGGTCCTTTTGCTGCCTTCCAGCCAATCACAGTGCCTGCTGTGCAGCGTAATTAACGTGCATTATTAAACACTGCCTGACCTTTCGTCGGCTTCATCCAGGGTGTTCGCCGGGGTTTTGTCTTATATATCTAATTTAGGTAAGAAACAGCTCATCTTGTTCGATTAATATAATTTAGACTTAATTTTGGTAACTATTGATTTTCAGCACTGGGGTGGGATTTTATTAGAAATGTAAAAAAAACGGCTATTTTTATAGGTATTATGTAGAGAGGAGTTTTTCAGTTGTAGGTAACTTTTAGCCAATACATATTTGTGGTGCTTCCCTAAATACTCGTATGTTTTCATGCACCTTACCAATACGCACCAGTTTTACACTTGGTTTTTTTCTTTCCCTATCAATTTCTGAGCCCTAATTATCATTAGACGCGCTCAGAGACGTTACTAAGAAAAAAAGATACACTTATTTCAATACGCATAAGGACTTTCCATAATTAAGTTAATCAACATTTAGCTTAATTGATATGAATGCAGCAGTTTGTTAGTAGGTAAGTTATTTATGGCTAATCCGTTCTGCACACAGATTTTTGCCATATTTTTTTATTTTAGTTTTACTAGACGTAACGAGTTAGATTGATGGCATTAGGTAGATAACTATATCAGAAAAAGCAGATAATATCTTATAACACCCTTTATAGTCCTTGGTGTACACGTAACCAACCTTTTTCACTTACGCTTCTAATCGGCGTCAATAGTTAACATGGCCCACCTGCGTTCCCTCTTATTAGTTAGAATTAATGAAAAACTCTAATATTGACGCCATTTTTGATTGGAGCCGCTGGGATTTTTTATGAATTATGACTGAGTGTTTGTTCGTGGAAGGTCGGGTTTGTGGTCTGAACGTGAGCAATGCAGACGTGGCTGGTGGTAGCAATGTGTGTCGTGGGCGTGTCGGGGGAAGAGTTCCCGTCTCTTATCACTGCGAATGCGTCAATAGGTAAGGTAGACAAAGGACCTATGCGATCACTAAACTTTTTAAAAAGGGCTTCCCTATCTACTGAAATGCCTTTTGAATACACCGTTGCGCACCGCAGTGTTAAATTGCGGTTGTTCTTATCGTCAGGTGATCCGTCTGCTCGTCTGCTCCTATCACATAAAAATATTAGTAATGTACGTGTAACTTATTGGTCTGTGATACTTTCCAAATTGTGAGTTTTCGTTTAAATAGCTTAGACAATAAAAAGGTACTGGAAGTGTACCTATTTAGAACTCTTTGGTCATAGGTGAAGAATTTTACTGGCTGTAACGACAGAAAAAAGGTGTAAAAGGCAGAAAAAATGTTTTTATTAGGCTTAGGGCATCCTTAATTTTTTTTTGATATAAACCTGCCTGTATGTATCTACATAGTTTATTTTAATTTGTAAAGGAATCTTTTTATCGTCAAACTCTGTGGATTTTAGAATAAAAAATACGATAAAAAGTTTTTTTAATGATGGCGCCTTTTACTTCTTGCATATTGTTACGTAATTAATTATATAACTAGTTATATTTTGTAATGAAGAAAATAATTATCTGCCAATGCATTAATTTCTGCTCTATCTAAATCAATCTAATCTTAGGGGGCTTGAAAATATTTTATTCCTTAAATTGAGGCTTACCTGGAAATTGTTTCTTGTAGCCGTAGTGCTGGACCGGCAGTTCCTCGGCGAGAAGTACCAAGCTGTTCTGGACGAGCTGAAAGACTACATAAAGGAGCTGGCGCGGGTTGAACTCAAGCACGGCGGAGTCGTCGTCCACTACTTCTCTTGGACTACAATCAGCCTCAAGAAAGGTGAGTTACCCAATAATTATACCTATGTTACCAGACTCCCCAATCCTGGATCATGGTCAAAGCGTATCCCGGCTCCAGAGCAACAGCTTTTTTTTAAGTGATAGTCGGCTGACGAGCAGACGGATCATCTGATGGTAAGTGATTACCCTCACTCTTACCGAGGTGTCGTAAAAGGCGACGAAGGTAAAGCTGCTGGCATGATCATCAGCACCCAGAGAAGGAAAACTCTGCATTTATATCAAAACCCTCGCCAACCCGTCTGCCAAGCATGGTGAGTATGGCAACTACCCCTCATGTGATTGAGGGAGGCCCGTGCCCCAGCAGTGGGGACTTAAATGGGCTGATGATGATGATGAAACGATTACGCTTAACCCATTCTACCAATGGAGCTGTTTCAAATTTGTTGGAAAACATTCATCAGTATCAGTTTTGGCTCATTTAATTCGCCTCGCTGAGTATTTTTGTGCCAAATGTTTTTTTATGTAGTATGGTGGCAGACGAGCAGACGGATCTCCTGATGGTACGCAGTGGAAAGGGGGGTTTACTGGTTGGCAGCTGGCACTTGTGACTCCACTGGTGTCGCGGGTGTCTATGGGTGGCGATTGCTTACCATCAGGTGATCCGTCTGCTCGTCTGCCACCTATCACATAAAAACAAAAAGAAATTGGTCTGAGAGGGTACAGTCGTCGGCATTAGCACTGCACCACTTTGATTGGAACTGACCAACTGTTTCCCAGACTTCCTAGCTGTCTTCAGCATAGCGTCATGCGAGGACACGTGGTCCCTGTTCACCCGCACCGAGGAGGAGGAGCTCCTTCTCTTCGCCCTGACGGAAGAGGACTGCCCTCGTCTCCCCACGGACTCGGCCATCACCGTCACCTACGTGGAGCCAGGCGAGGAGCTGCCCCAGATCCTGCTAGACATGAGGACGCAAAGAGCCTTCAAGTGGAAATCTGCTATCATACTCCATGATGACACTTTAAGTAAGTTTATTGGATACTAGCTTCCACCCGCGGCTTTGCTCGCGTACCTAGTATTCGTTTTTGTTTATCCCTCAGGAACCTAATATTTTTCAGGATAAAAAGTACCCGTCCGTCTTCTGGTTCTAAACTACCTCTGCACCAATTTCCAGCAAAATTCTTCTTCTTCGGATGCCTCTTCAGTATTGAAGGTTGGCCGCCAGTTTCTTGAACTTCTCTTTATCTTTTGCGAGACGGAGAAGCTCTTCCACGCTGGTAATCCCCGTCAGCAAAATTTCTCCAGACAATATTGAGTTATAATTAGTGTAGGTAGGTAGGTAACTAACATGACTTTATTTTATAAATATGGATATAAGATACTTAAGTTCTTATATAGTATAGATTTTTTTTATTCTAGAGGCGGTCAAACGAGCAAGCGAGTCACCTGATGGAAAGTAATCAACGCCACCCATGAACATCAGCGAAATCAGAGAGATCGCTAATGTGTTGCCGGCCTCAAGAGAGTCTCAAAAAGAGTACGCTCTTCTCTTGAAGGTGCCTAAGTCGTAGCCGTCCAGAAATACGCCTAGATATGTTTGCTGTGAGGCAAACTACTTTTGATTTTGTCCTTCATCAGATCTCTTCATTATCCATTCCATTCATTCTCCATATTATATAAGTTCCAACCATCATCCGGGTTTCAAAGACATCGCTCTAGTTTGTCAACTAAACGCAGAAAAATCCGTAGATTTATCCTGGACTAAGACATAGGTACCTACCTACTTTATTAGCACGGGTAGTTCAACTTTACTATAGGACTGAGCGACACTAGAATCTGCAGAATATGTAACGAGGCGGATGAAACCCCTATACACATAATCACTGACAATGCGGACCACTGATTCGCAAACGTAGCTTACATCTGGGAAAGCACTCTTTGAGCCCCAACGAAGCTAGCAGATCTCAGCCCCAAATAATTAATACACTTCCTAAAAAGTATAGGGCTTGGGACTGATATGTAGCACAGTGGCGATCACAATAGATCAAACTGGTCGCAGTGATACTGGTTTGAATAGGACCTGCAAAGCCGCCCGCTAAAAAAAATGCTTTACTAACTGGCCCGATGACGCATTTGGTAGGTCAAAACCCTTCCTTTCATCAAACATTCATGTGAACACTTGTATAGTGTCTGGGTGTAACACTAAACAAACCCAACATACCGGATATGTATACAGGATATGTAGGTATGTAACTAAGTATTATTCTGCTGATATCTGATATCCCTATTAACCAATGATCGGAGTAGGTAGAGTTATTTTTGGTAGATACATGCAATTTTTTCAAATAATATGGACATGCCTGGAATCCCGGAATTAAAGATATACTCTATACTATCAGCAGTTATTTTCGTTTAGACATACGAGCATTAACATCAGCTTTACGATCTTATTCACAAACGTTTTGTGATGTCATGTTAATTAAAAAAAGTTCTATTTGTTCTTTCGAAATTTTGAAAGGAACAAACTGTAAGTAAATATGGTGGTATCAAACGTTTATGTATAAGCCCTTTCATGGTTAAAATGTGTTAAATATTTAACTCTAAAATAAAAATAAAAAATTTCAATCCCGGGATTATAGTCAGAATTCCGGGGCATTTCCATATTAACATCTATATTTGCGGTCAATGAACCCAAATAGCTGTACCTACCTAATCCGATCATTGCTAATAACACAGCGTTTTAGCTACTAAGCATATCACTGGGTTCAACGAAAGTGACTTGTTCTTACCACCTTCAGGTCGCGACATGATCTCGCGAGTGGTCCAATCGCTGACGTCACAGATCGACGAAGGGGCCACCACCACCACGGTCTCCGTCTCCGTTTACAAGATGAAGCATGAGATCAACGAGTACTTGAGGAGGAAGGAGATACAGCGAGTGCTTTCCAAGCTGCCTGTCAAGTATATAGGTTAGACTATAAGCCTACATTAACAACTAACCGCGTGACAGTAGGAACTGGAGCCTAATTCTCGGGTTTGTGACATTTCAAAAACATGGCGGATATCACTTGAAAATCATACAAAAAAACTATGTTTTAGTGATATATGTCGTATGAAAAGAAATGTCACAAACCCGAGAATTGGGCTCCTGACATCATAAACACCCACCTTTCTTGGCTGGTAGGGGATCCCTACCAGCCAAGAAAGGTGGGTCACAAGAATCGATACCAAAAAAAGTATTGAAACAAAAGTATCGATTCCTTTTGATAGGTATTTAAAAAAGACGTATGCTAGAGGCGACAAATGAGCAAGCGAGTCACCTGATGGTATTATTACCATATATAACCTCCAACCGATTACGGCTACGGTGGTCAATCTCAACGATCAGCCACGTACGAAGGATATATTATAGTGCTCAAGTGTGTGCGGAAACACAAGTGCACTCTCTTTTCCCTAAAATAGTCAACGTCAAGTATATACGCCGTGCCATTTCAACGTACACAAAACGTTAATAAATTCTTCTTTACCAAGAAGTCGACTTTGCCATATAGATCGTTTTCTATGCTTACATTAAAATTACGTTACGTAACAGCTTATTTGGCATACTTTGTGATCATCGATTGGTTTCACTCATCTGGTTGGCTGATTGATGGCGAGTGTCATAGATAGATTATCATCATCATAATTTCAGCTAATAGACGTCCACTGCTGTATATAGGCCACCCCCAATGTTCTCCACACAGATCAGTCCTGTGTAGATAGATAGTACTATAAATATATTTATCAACTTCAAGTTATTAAGATGTAGTCCTTAACCAGAGCGAGGTATAAGATTTAATTGTGTGTAGACTTACTCCTTTTTTATATGATAGGTGGCAGACAAGCAGACGGATCACCTGATGGTAAGCGATTACCGCATGACAACAACTTTTTAAATGACCGGCAACGCATTAGCGATCTCTCTGATTTCGCAGATGTTTATTAGCGGAGTTGATGCTCATTTGTTGCCTCTAGAATTAAAATACGTTCGACTCCGATCAATCAATGCAAAATAGGTTTCATCAAACTAGTATAGACTATATTTATTTATGGTTCTTTGGAAATTTCAAAAGAATAAACCTGTTGCTATTTATTTTTATCATGAGCGACTACTTCGGTGATTTGTAAACGAAAACTTTAAGTTGCCAAAACGGACTCATAGACGTCTGCATTGAATAAGACCCTCCCAACACCTATACAGAACGTATGGTCTAGATCCGTCAAACTTTTCCAGGTGAGAACTTCATGGCAATCGTAACAACAGAGGTGATGACCACGATGGCGGAGATAGCCCGCGACCTGCTGATGTCGCACACTCTCGCGCAGTGGCTCTACGTCATATCCGACACGAACATACACAACGGGAACCTGTCCAGTCTGGTCAGCGCCCTGTACGAGGGCGAGAATGTTGCGTTCATGTACAACATTACGGATGACGATCCTGACTGTAAGGTTGGTCTGTTTGTCTATGAAGTGGTATTTCAGTGTGTTTAAAAACAACCTTTCACCTCATACATGTAGGGCGCAGAATCACACCTCTTCATCGTTACATATACTCACGCAGTTTTAGTCTTTATTACATAAGGTGGTTCATTCAAACTTCAAACCCGCGCAACCCCTTAGGGGTTGAAAGTTCAAAAGTTACTTCTTTACTCAAAACCCTTGCCTAAACATCAATTTTAAGTATCTTACTTTACTAATCAGCAAATTCCCATACTGCATTTCACTTCAAAGGGTGATTTTACAAAAACGTTGAAGTGAATTTCTGTTTATTTCATGGGTACAAATTTTCAAATCCCTAACATCAAAGATGGCGGACTTTCATACAGAAAACTGGCGTGAAGCAGTGCATGCGCTGTGTTTCGCTGCGTGAGTGAGGGCACCCTCACTCATTTTACCTTTAGGACCTAAAGATCATGCCCTTCCGTTTCGACATGCAATGATAAAAGGGGATTTCACGAATTTAGTTCCGCGATTTTTAATAATGGGCCTTAAGTTTACGAACACAAGTTCATTAATTGACTATATTCACCCTCACCCTCATATGATTTTCCCCATATTTTTCCACTGCGATTCTTAATGTATTAGTTCTATAATTTGTCCGGTAAGCAGCGCACTTGGGACACCACTGGTGTTGCAGGTGTCCATGGGCGGCGGTAATTGCTTACCATCAGGTGATCCGTCGGTTCGTCTGCCACCTAAATCATAAAAAAAACTTCTAATCCCCTTTTTACCCCCTTAAGGGTTGATTTTTTTAAAATCCCTTCTTATTGCTCACTTTCACTATTCAAGGATCGCCCTGCCCAAATTTCAAGTTTCTAGGGTCAGTAGTTTGGGCAGTGGGTCCATTCCTAGTCATTTAGTCACTCAGGCTCTCCTTTTATATATATAGATGTATTACATTATATATATACTATTATATACTATACATATACATACTATTTTTATTAAACAATAATTACATTATAATATTTGTTAATCTTGTCTTACATTAAGACTGTCGGATTAGGCGGCGACTGCCTGATAGGTATATATTTACTTAAAAGGTACTCAAATTTTGTGAACGATAGGGTTTGTTAACATTTTTTTTTTTTTACATTATACGAGATATGCTCTATCTCGTCTTCGTTTTCAAGTCTATCAGTTGTGTTCATTTTATTTAATTAGCTAGCAAACCTAGTTCAGAGGAGTTCAGAGCGGTTTGAAATTTTCAGGTCTCAAAATTTCAAACCGCTCTAAACTCCGCTGATGTGGAAAAATAATATCTTCTATAGATAGGGTCCACTCTAAAACACGGAACCTTCTTTCTTCATTGGTTCTAAATCCTAATCAAATGGGGGCAATTTGGATTAAAAATATATCTTGGAAACCTTTCTCAGAATGGATTGATGTGCTACTGTCAAGAAATGATGAATGCGTTCATATCGGCTCTGGACTCGGCAGTGCAGGACGAGTTCGACGTCGCTGCCCAGGTTTCGGACGAGGAGTGGGAAGCCATCAGACCCAACAAGATCCAACGGAGGAGTATGCTGCTTAAACATATGCAGGTAGATACTAATAATAATGCCCTGCGGTCAATATTTTGGCTACAGCAGCCAGTATTAGCGGTAAGGTATTAGGACAGGCGGTAAATACAGTGCAGTTCATATTTCTTTTTACTCTCATAATTCGTATGGCAACCACCTGAGATTGATGGAGCGCAGCATCAACGCCATGACGTGCTGGCGGCTGAAAGTTAGTTACAAATTTTAGCCTAGCCCGGAATTGAGGACTCCGCAGCCCAGTGGTCGGACACTTAACACTATCGCTTGACTCTTAAACTCAGTAACAAATTTTCATCCAGGGTGAACAAGGCTGTACATACGTACGTCACCTAAACCGGCGGAAACTGTTCCGAAAGGCAACGTAAAGAAAGGTTACCAAAAGGTTACCTTACAAACGTCGACAGTATGTTGTGAAATTACTGATTTGGATGATTTTCTCATAAATATGGAAGGCCTCTTTTTCGTAACACGTTTACCATTTGTACTTCTCTTTTTTCTCTAGCAACATATTGCCACGAAAAGCAGTTGTGGTAATTGCAGCACCTGGCGAGCTCTAGCGGCAGACACCTGGGGCGCCACCTATCGCTCGTTCACCGAAACGGACGTGCTTGCCAACGCCAAGGATCCGGGGAATGCTACCACCGTTGGAGTCATAGAACATGTCACAATGTTGCATGTAAGAAACAAAAGTCTTAATCGGATCTGATTCACCTCGAATTTTTTAAAGAAGTTATTGTGAAAAGACCTTCTCTCATTGTTCATCTTGACTCAGACTGGTCACTAGGGCATTTTCTTTCTTTGTACCTTACTATACTTTATTTTTCTCAGGTGGGATATTGGCGACCAATTGACGCAATAAGATTTGAAGACGTCTTGTTCCCCCATGTAGAACATGGTTTCAGGGGCAAAGAGTTACCTGTCATAACTTATCACGTAAGTCAAATTATTTAGTACTTATATATTTACTTATATACTGAGAGGAGGCTGGTAGGAGTAAAACTCAAGGATCGTAAAAGAAATGAGTGGGTCAAAGAGCAGAGCAAAGTAAGCGAACGTTGCGAAACGGGTCTTGAAGTTGAAGTGGGAGGCGGCAGGTCATGTCGCCCGAAAACTCGGCTCGTGGTGCAAGGCAGTGGTAGAGTAGAGAAACGCCCAGCGTTCATGTGACGACATCAAAAGGCTGGCAGGAACAAAATGGATAGAAACCACCCAAGATCAACAAAAATGGCATAAACTGACGGAGTCCTACACCCTAGAGGTTGAAAATGGATAAAGAAGAAGAAAATACTTACTCAAAGTAAAGTGTCCGGGAGCGGAGAACGGGATGAAACAAGCGTTTCTTATTATATGTATAATCTATGTTTATTAACTGTGTAAGACGTAAGCACTGTCACTTGTTGGTTAGTTGACCGTAAGAAGACTGTTGACAGGACTGTATGAGGAAGCTTGGTATAGAAATCTGTGACGTAACATGATGCACGTCTGCGTTCAGCAGTGGATGTATACACGCAGGATTGAAGCAGTTCCTCGCTATAGAAGTAGGTACTGAAGCTTTTTGGTAGACAATTTCAAGTGAGTATTTTCTTCTATCTATCTATCGCCCCGTTAGTCTAGTGTTTTAAGTACCAGGTCGTGATCTCGGGGTCCTGAGTTCGATTCTCTGGTCGAGCAAAGGTATGTTTCAAATTTTTCGAACATAGCTTGGGATTGTGATTACCAATCCGCATTAGACAAGCATGGTGATTAAGCCTGGTAGTCACACTAGTGTGATAAACTTGGCGTGGACACGAGTCCGGCGGGCTACCATCATAGTAGCGATGACTTGATTTCTATGATGGAGACCTTTGCCATGCAGTGGGGCAGTTTATAGGATGATACTTTACTTTTATTTTTCTTGAGCCTGTAGGTAGATGTACAGGTAGAGCAAACTGGGCATTCTCTTTCTACCGGTCCTCAGACTTCATAAAATCGGTAATTCGTTTGTTGGCTTAAGTATTAAGATATTTAATAAGATACCACAAAATGTCATTAACCTATCACTGGATAAGTTTAAGTCTCATATTAAAACCTGCCTAATGAAGAAAGGTTACTATAGTGTACAAGACTATTTAAATGATAAGGATTCTTGGTCATGTTAATTGATTAATCTTTTGAGTTGTTATTCATAGTAGTATATTAACTTTCATAATTGTATTTTTTTTTGTCTCTTCTCAATTGAAACTCTGTAACATCATCAATATTTGAAAAGAGTAACTACTGAGTTTCTTGCTGGTGTCTTCTCAGTAGAAATCGACATTCCGAACCAGCGGTAGATAATATGTACTATTTTGACATTCATAAGTGTTCTGTGTGGACCTAAATTGAATAAATGATTTTTTTATCTTTTTTTATCTTTTACTATTCCAGAATCCACCTTGGTCTATTATTCAGACGAATGAATCTGGTGCCGTCGTCAGCTACACGGGTATCGTGTTCGACATCGTCAACCAACTGGCTGCCACCAAAAACTTTTCGTAAGTTGGATCAATTTTATTACTCTAGATTTTATTACATCATACATTGGCTGATTTATTTTTATATCATAGGTGGTGGACGAGCAGACGGATCACCGTAACCGGATGATAAGCGATTGCTGCGCCCATGGACAGTCACAATTGCGCTGACAACTTTTGAACCCCCCCTTCCCCCGGATTGGGTCTCCGGTACCCTCACTCACGCAGCGAAACATAGCACATTGCTACTTCACGCAGGTTTTCTGTGAGACCGTGGTATTACTCCGGTTGAGCCGGCCCATTTATGCGAAGCGTAGCTACTTAGTTTAAGAGTTAAGAATAAGAACAAGAATTTATTTATGAAGATACCAATAAAAACATAACAAAAACATAAAGAAAAGCAATTACAATGTTGGCACTTAAAAGGTCTCCGCTCAGCATTAGCCACTAACATTAACATGAGTTAAGTTTGCCTTTTTTATAGTGACATAGTATATTGGCTCTCCGTAGTATCACTGATAGTAAGTAAAAAGAGAGCCCAGGTTGCACATTGCCTTATCATCAGGTGATCTGTCTGCACGTCTGCCAAGTCGCCTAAGACAGAAAAAAAACCGGCCAAGTACGAGTCGGACTCGCCCATAAAGGGTTCCGTAGCAGCAAGTAAACAATTGAGTTGATTAAATGGAACGTAAATTGCGGTTAACTGTTTACAATGTATTAATAAAAAACGACTTACTAGATCCAGTTCAAATCAATTTTCGTTGTTAGTTTTCAGGGCAATGTATATAATATTTTTTTTAGTTTTATAATTATTTTATTATAGAAGTTCGAAGGAAGGGGCCACACATTTTACCACTTTTGGAGCGTCTCTTGCGCAAAGTATTAAGTTTAGAAAGAAATTATATTAGAAACCTCAACATCATTTTAACGACCTATCCATAGATGCCCACACGTATGGGTTTGATCAGAAAAAAATTAGAGTTTCAGTTCTGAGTATGGGGAGCCCCCAATCTCTTTTTTCTTATTATTGTGTCTAAATCGTAATGCTGTTAACAAATTAATCTATTTACTGAGTTTAAATATTATAGTTCTTATAGTTTCGGAAACACTGTGACTGTGACTGTGACTTACGGACTGACGGACAGGTAAACAGACAGACATGGCGAATCTATAAGGGTTGCGTTTTTTGTCATTTGCCTACGGAACCCTAAAAAGGACCTCCCTGTACGTACATTTGTTCCTTTAATCTTATCTGTACTTGCGGCTAACCGCAGCCACATTTGGGAAATCAGCTTTAGTTTAAACATCAAACTTACTACGAGGGCTTCGAGAGATATTCTTAATCCGATTAAAGTTTTAATATTGATACAAAACTATATGCAATGTTGTCAGTGAAATAAATAAATAAATCTTTATTGTAGAAATTGTGGTTTACAAAATATGCAATGGACAACATTTCAAAATTGCTAAGCTCTGAAACAAAAAATACCATTTCTTTATTTACTTTTCCGCTGCGCGAATATATATTTATTAATTTTTTATATTGCTTATTTACTGAGAAAAAAATTAAAAACTAAAAAACGTAAGATGACGTCATCGGACGGCAGAATGTAAAATATTTCTTTGCTTAGCACATTATAGTTTTAAATTTACGAAATGCCAAACCCATGACATGCAACTGTCAAAAAAAAGACAACTTGTCAACGTTGAATGAATGAATGACGTTGACAATGTTGACACTAGTATTATTTACCTTTGACAGTAGTACCTTTTTTTTATTAAACAATGATAAGCAAAGGAATATCGCTGTATTGAGCCGTCCGATGACGTCATTTGGCGCTTACGTCTATTTAGAATATAAAGAATTTTAATAATTATTTTATGCATGAAAATGGACACATTTTGAAAAAAGAAAAAATATGGGTCCTTTCATTTTATGTCTATTTTCATATAAAAAAACAATATGGACATGTTAAAAAAATTAAATGTTGTCCATTGTTAAATTATATAGTTCTCACAATTACCTGTTTGTTTAGGCATACTATAAGTCTATAATAATATTTATTGAAAATTTCAGAATCAAAGTTATTCTCCCAAGTAATGTGAAATATCTCAAACCCAATGAAACGATAATTGGTGTAAGTATTCATTAGTTAGATTATTACACAACTCGAACATGTTTTTTTTTCGATGATATTTTTTTTTCCTATTTTTCGATACTTTAATAGTTATTCGGCTTGAGAGAGGACGGATCACCTAATGGTAGCACCTGCCGCCACCCATGGACACCAGAGGGGTTGCCAACAAAAAGAGGGTTTAAAATCGTGGTATCAATCCGGTCGAGATCTTCTTCCTTTCTCTCGAGGCGCAAGTAACATATATGCAAATTACCTATTTATAGTTCGTCGCGCGTCTTCGTGTATTGCACATATTTTGCACTGTATTTTCTTATCTGGCACTTGTTCGATTTACTTACTTCAAATATTAATAATTTTATTACATATTTTAATTAATTTAATTACATAATTAGATTTTTATTCAGAATCGACTTTCCGATTCTGGTAGAATCATATTATATTTATTCATTTGTTAGTATATTTTTTGTATCGACATATATGTTTAATTACATGTATAATATACATAGTTATAATTTATATTTTTCATGTATGACGATTTGTAAGAGCTGTATATAAAAGCCTATGTATGCAAATAAAGTACTTTTGAATCATTTTTTTTTAATCTTACCTATTATCTTACGTAATTTATCTACCTTTATAAATTCGAGTATGCTATTTAATCCAGTTAATTAATTAATTACTATTATTTAATAGGGGAGGTACGTTGTTGCGCGTACTAATGTTAGCCGCACGCTTGTTTGCCACCGACGTAGTATAAAAAAAACTCACACAATATAAAACCATCTATGGAAGTCCAGCGTCGTGGCGAGTATTCACGCGACAATGCTGAGTAGGTGGCCTAGTCAGAGTACAATTTGTAGTTTATAAGTTTTACTTTAAACCAATTTTTGATGTGTAATTGTTATCTCTTAATAAATCTATTTTCTTTCTTCTATTGAACGAACTATAAAGCTAAATGACCTTTGTTACCTCCAGATGACGCAGAGTCATGATGCTCTGGTGACGCTGGCGGCAATCTCCAAGGGCCAAGCCGCGATAGCCGCTGCGGCCTTCACGGTCCTTGCTGACCCCCCACCTGGTAAGTGACTGGTTAATTTAAAAATAAGAATCGTCGCGGATATTAGTATTTCGGTTAATGTTACATACAGAAAATGTTAGTAAACTGCCTTTCTTTAAGTTTCGTAACCTTACGAGTTCTCTGGGGACCGGAATGCTGGCAGCTACCTCGGCCCACGTTTAGGCCGTGCGCGGGCACACGTCGCGGGCGTCCGCGCGGCGTGCTGTTTCATTGTCATCTCCATAGAGCAGCGCTGCGTGAAGCGGGTCTCCCGTCGCACGCTACGCAGCGGGTGCACGTTGTGGGCATCCGGTGCGGGCATCCGTCGCGGGCATCCGCAGCTATCCGCAACGACTGGCGGCACTGCGTTAAAGGGAGGCCTTTAACACAGTGCCGCCAGTCGCCCGCGGGGCGTGATCCGTCGTCCGCGCCGCGTGCGCTGCTCTGTGGAGATGACATGAAACAGCACGCCCCGCGCGGACTTCTGCGACGTGCGCCCGCTTAACGCCGCGCACGGCCTTAGGGTTGGCCATTCAAAGAGGCAACGCTGCCAGCATTCTGGGCACGTTGGACAACGTCAGTGGGGCAGTCAATTTCTTTTTGTATATATGTACATTAATTATTTAGGTAGTTATCTCTTTTATTAAAGGTTTTATATAAGTAGGTATAATCTTAAATGTACTTAAATATTTTTGTATGATAATTAGAAACTTTCATGGTGGCAAATACACAAAAAATATAATACAAATATAAAATAATTTTATTTCTCATACATGTTTTGAGATCCCCCAGTAAGTAATAAAATACATCAAAGCTATCTCGCTCTTACCCATTACATTTTAATTATATGAGATTTAAATCTAAAGCTACTAAAAATAGCCAAAAATTTCTTATTTTAAACATTTTTTGAATTCCTAGTAGATATTTTGTTACTGCTCTTTTACACTCGTTAACATTCTTGGGATACCTACATGTTCTATTTTTGATTTAAGCTATTATATTTGAAAAAAATATAATATTTTTATTTGAAAAAAAAAATATTAGCGGACCGTGATGTTAATTGACGACTTGCAAAAGCAGTTCCAACTTTGCGAGAGGGTACCACTTTAGTTTTTCGTCTTTTATTACGATTAAGTTAAGTTAAGTTAGTAAAAGATTCAAAATGTATACTTTCCTTACAGATAGGAGTCCGCTAATGTCATAAAGTTCTCTGGTTGGGCATCTATATTTTTTATATACATTATTTTTAGAAGGGAACGTTATGCTCTCTCCAGGGAATGAGTATTGAGTATGTATTTGCAGGAATCAACTACACATTGGGTGTAAGTTCCCAGCCCTACTGCTTCATGATCGCGCGCCCGCGGGAGCTCAGCCGGGCGCTGCTGTTCCTGCTGCCTTTCACCACCGATGTGAGTGACAGCACCTTAATGGCACACATTTTTCACAAAGGCACTATTAAATGTAATGCGAAAGAGAGTTAAACTGCGGGAAAAAAGATAGAGTAGCCAAACCAAAAAAACTTTCCTTCGAAATAAGGTCAACTTAAACAATTTTGAATGCTTATTTCGCCAACGTGAAAGAAAATTTACGACGAAACTTGTAAAGAGGCCTGCAAACTTTGTCTAAGGATTCGGTAAATAATATAGGTAATTATTCATGAGGTTTTTATTTAACGAATAGCAGGAAAACTTTATTCCTACCGTACCTAATATTGTTAGTATCTCTAAACGGTTTCATCCTTACTAATATCCTTACTAATATTATAAAGGCGAAAGTTTGTTTGGATGGATGTATGGATGTTTGTTCCTCTTTCACGCAAAAACTACTGAACGGATTTAATGAAATTTCACAGTAATGTAGCTTATAGATCAGAATAACACATAGGCTATAATTTATAAAGATATTGTGTGAACGCAGACGAAGTCGCGGGCAAAAGCTAGTTTTATATATTTCTTTGGAACAGAATTGGATATTAAACGAAGTGCACAGTACCTAATTCTGTACTAAAAATTTCTCTTGATATTGTGAAAACCATTATGCACCTAATTGGTTTTTTTCATTAACAACCCATGGCACTACTCTTTGGCTCCTTACCTAGTAGGGTCAGGAGTAATTTTATTTTTCAGGAATACCTACTATATATTGCGAGCTTTAAACCAGAAGGACGTATCCAAAATGCATACCTTTAAATACAAGAAATATACTAGGCTTATTGCATTAAGTATTATGCCTGTCTACTTTGAAATCCTTGTGCTTAAACGTCCTTTTGATTTCAAGCAAGTACAAAATATAAATGCGATGTCAATTAGATTATAATAATAGGTCCAGGTTCTCTTAGTTTGTATACAAAGTCATTGACTTGTTTCAATGTTACTTATTTTATTTTTATGAAGTCGATCCTACAATAAATTTAATCATAGAAGATTGGGTTACAATACTTTTATTGCGTCATAATATTACCTTGTAAAAGTAATAGCCCCATCAAATCCTGTTATCGTTGCTTACTTTGAAAAAGCCGAAGGGGCTTCCAAGCAGGGCTCAAGTTTCTTACAACCATACTTGATGAGAATTTCAATTTTATCTACTTACGAAACCTTGTATCAGTTCTGTTTATGTTGACCTGCTCATAAAGAACATGGGCAAGAGAGGACCCCAATATAAGAAATCCAAATAGGACAGGTGTGATATAGATTTTTAAGTATTTTATACTCGACACTTGGGTACTTACTTTCCAGAAATTAAAGATTTTCTATAACTTATCCGACCAAAATAAAAATTTAGTTTTATTTTCATTGAATACTGTAACAATACTGTAACCGGTCCTCTTTTTGCCACGTCTTTATTATTTCTTTCTTTCTGTTAAAAACATAATGTTAATGCGTCTCAATGTAAGTCGTTGCCACTGAGCAAGTAATCACTACGTGTCGTTGCCTATGTTCGAAGCACGAAGTTATTTCTTTTTTTTTATTACGGCTCTACCCGAAGATAATTCGCCAATGTCAAGTAACTTATTGAGAATAAGTAGGTAGTCAACAGTCGAAGTCAAAGTCACAGTCACTCAATAAAACGCCGGTGTTTTACGTTTTATCGACCTACGGATTCAGCGGATATCACACTAAAAGCAATCGCGGGTTTTAAGAATATTAGGTCCAAGCAAGTTGTCATGAGACAACGCACTCGACACTCAATAGCAGTGTTAAAAACGATACAATCCAACGATTCTTATTCTTATTCCCATTGCGGAATAACACGGTACCTCCACGACATGGCTCTCTGCCTATCTTCTTTCTGCACAAGTCATCGCCTAAGCATGTTTAAGACCAATTTCAAACAAAGGGTTAAGTGTTCCGTACAAACGCGATACTCCGCCCAAGGGCAACCCTCGTTATGTCGCTTTTAAAGCTTTATGATCTTCCTTTACATGCGACCGTTGAATATATTTTTTCATTCACTCGGAATAAACGGAACGTCCCAAATTAAAGGTCTATTCAAATTCATGTGATGGACATACTCGTACAGCCACGGCTCGACCACAACCAGTCCAATATCTTCTGTTTGGGGTCAACAAAATGGCCTTCGTTAAGTAAACTGTATTTTATTAGGTCGAACGTTTCAGTTGTTCAAATTACAAGAGCACAAAAATGTGGACGGACGGCACAGACAGCGGAAACCGAAGTGAGCAAAAAGAAAGTTGTCTTCCTTTGTGTTGCCATCAACATCTTAATTAATTTCAACTACTTCTCGGTGTAGTAAGATTCAAAATTGGTTAACAAAAAGGAAAGATATGGATTATGTTGTCTGTTGTAGGTATATTCACATTTCATGTTGTTTTACACATTTACAGAAACTCGCTTCTACTCCCACCTTTTCTTGTCGTTTCGCCCTAACTCAGCCGGTACTTAAGTTCAAGTATGTACCTAAGCCTAGACTTAGTCGGGTTTTGCTTAGATAGGTATTGGGACTTTGTAAATAGATTACAGTGTTTCGATTGTTGGAAATAGATACGAAAGGGTCTCTCAAAGTTGTTTGTTCAGACCTTTCCAATTTGCTAGTGTACTTAATGTGTGAACAAAAATGTGTGTAGTAGTGTGGACGAATTTTTTTTTTAATTTTCACGAAGTCAATATCAAAATTATTTTAGATGCCAAATCGGCCAAAATTCCTCGGAATTAAAAAGAAATGCACTATACAGGGTGTAAAGATTAGCATTTAGGTACATCCTTTTCACCACGTCTTCTACCAGCCATTCTTAAAGACATATTTTGTTCTATGACGGCCCGATTGGAACAGTGGTAGTGCACGCTGCCTCTGATACAAGGGTTGCGGGTTCGATCCCCGCACAGTACAAACATTTGTGTGCATGAACATGTTTGTTTGTATTGGTCTGGGTGTTTGCTATGTATTATAAGTAAATATTTAGAAAAGAAAAGTATTATATGTATATATTTGTAATCCCACTGTTGATTCTGATATCCGTAACACAGGTGCTTGAGCTACCTAACTCGGAGTCAGATCAATGTATGTGATGTTGTGAAATATTTATTTATTTATGACTTTTGGAAATTCGTATAAAAATTTCAACTTTTTTAAACAAGAATTTCCAAATGTCGTTGAACAAAATAATGTTATTCAGGAGGGGGGGGTAGGTATATTATAGAATACACTCAGAGGCACTTTTGATCGCATATTTCATACAAACGTGGTCACTTCTCGGTTTCATAAATTAAGAGTATTTTAGTGACAGGTGGCAGACAGATCACCTTTCCCTTGGATGGGGCCTCCGGTACGAGGGTACCGAAGGCTCAATCCAAAACACAGCAGACCCACACAGCGAAACACAGCACAGTGCTGATTCACGCCAGTTTTCTGTGAGGCCGTGGTATCACTCCGGTCGAGCCGGCCCATTCATGACGAAGCGGGGCTCTCACGGTAAGGTTTAGTAGTAGTTTTTTTAATGTGACAACAGACAAGCATTTGAGCTCAATTCCAGATGTTAAATGAAGATGAGGTTTAAGGTGGTTCCTTGTCCGTGAAAAGCCTATTCACTCTTGTGCAGGAAATACAGGCAACGAGTTCTACTCCTTGGCTGTTTGCATCAAAAAGGATCTCTAATCCACATTCACAATACTCACTATAGTTCCCTTTCATCAGACATGGGTCTGCCTGGGCCTAGGAGTGATCCTGATGGGCCCCACGCTGTACGTGATCCACCGACTGAGCCCCTACTACGAGGCCATGGAGATGACCCGCCAGGGGGGACTGTCCACCATCCACAACTGCCTGTGGTACGTCTATGGGGCTTTGCTTCAGCAAGGTATTACATATGTACATGTATTACATTTTTTTTCTGCTAGAGGCGACAAGCGAGCAAGCGAGTTACCTGATGGAAAGGAATCAACGCCACCCATGAACATCCGCGGAATCAGAGAGATCGCTAATGTGTTCCCGGCCTTTAAAAAAAATGCGCTTTTCTCTTGAAGGTCCCTAAGTCGTTGCCGTCGGGAAATACTCCTGCAGCCAAACCGTTCCACAGAACTGAGGTACCTACGTGGTAGAAAGACTTAAAGTTGTACAGAGAGCTATGGAACGTATCATGCTCGGGATATCCTTACGAGACCGAGTGCGCAACACCATCATCAGGGAACGCATAAAAGTGATAGACGTAGGGTACCGAGCCGCAAAACTAAAATGGGCGTGGGCCGGTCATGTGTGCAGAAGGAGTGATGAAAGGTGGAGCAAGGATGTCCTTAAATGGAGATCAAGAGACGGCTGCCAGACCAAACTGCCAGATGATCCGATGACATCAAGGCTCAAGCTGGAGTAGCGTGGTCCAGGAAAACCGACGACAGAAGAAAGTAGGAGAGGAATTGGAGAGGCATATGCTCTGCAGTGGGCAAAAACATGCTGCTGAAGAAGAGAAGCGAAGTGGTAGAAAGTTCCGCGAGAAACGAACAGTATTAGACCGCCATCCATCGAGATGATGGTTTATTCATTGAAAATATAATTATCACATCATTCTCGCGTATCATTCCCAGTTGCCTCCAATAGGTACTCTGGAGCCAGGGGTACTCTTGGGCTGTGATCCAGAATTTGGGAAGTCTCAATTACAATGAAGCGACTTGCCGTCTGACCTTCGCAACTTTTAGTCAGGGGAATAAGATCACCTAGATCATGGTTAAACGTTTCAGAATCTAACCGGAATATGCAGGCTTTCTCACGATGTTTTCCGTCTCTGCCGAGTATATTTGCACATGACGACCCGTTTGGAACAGTGGTAGTGAACGCTGCCTTTGGCCTAAGGGTTGCGGGTTCGATTCCCCGCACAGTACAAACTATTTGTGTGCATGAACATGTCTGTTTGTATTGGTCTGGATGTATTATACGTATGTATTTACAAAAGAAAAGTATTATATGTATATATTTGTAATTCCGCTGTTGGTTCTGATATCCGTAACACAGGTGCTTGAGCTACCTATCTCGGAGTCAGATTAATGTTTGTGATGTTGTGAAATATTTATTAAAAACATAAGTATTATAGTTAAAAATTCAATGGTGCAGTTTTAATTCGAACTTACGACCTCCCGTTTAGAAGGCGCATCTTTCTAATCCACTGAGCAAACAGACCGTGGGAGAGTCAAGCTTCGGCATGAATTGGCGGCTCGACCGGAGTGATACCACGGCCTCACAAAAAAGCAGCGTGAAGCAGCACTGTGCTGTGTTTCGATGCGTGAGTGAGGGTATCGAGGGCCCAATCCGGAAAGGGGGTTAAAAGGTTGGCAACACACTTGTGACTCCACTGGTGTCGCGGGTGTCAATGGGCGGCGGCAATTGCTTACCATCAGGTGATCCGCCTGCTCATCTGCCACCTATCACATATTTTTTTTAACAAAATATGTTCAACCTGTACGGATAAATAATGGGATCAGAAATGGCGTCTACACTCGCACCCCACGAGTGCGAGTATAGACGCAAATAGTGTGCGGGCGAGAAGTGAATAAATGCGCCGCCATTTCTGATCCCATTCTTTATCCGCACAGGTTGTACTTAAATTTCATGGTTTCTCATGTAATTTCAATTATATGTAACCCCAGTGTATAACAAGAGCTTTATTGTTATGCTGTCGTATAACTTACTAACAAACAGGGTGACGTTGCGACCGTATTGCGATATGGTTGTGGTCACAAGCGACTAAAATCCAATTCCCTTAGTCGTACGTAGGTACACCCACATCTATTACGAGCAGCCTGTTTTTGGTGTCCCCCAGGGGAAACCATGACCCAGCTTCACACGGGTGGACAATGGACATTCTTGTTTTAAATATTCTCTATATTTTTTAAATATAAATACACTTATTGCCGCACTCAGAGACGTCAAATTAACTGGTACTTAAGATTGGTTACGCCACTGTGATCTATCCATGGCTTTTATGCGCATTGCGCATGGCGCATTGCGCAGATCGTCCTCCCACCTAGCCAGCGGGCGCCCTACATTACGTTTGGCAAGACCGCGGTCTCCACTCCAGAACTCGTTTACCCCATCGGTCTGTCGGGTTCTGCGGCTAATATGGCCAGCCCACTGCCCCTTAAGGCTTGCTTAATCCCGGTGAGCAATGTCGATAACTTTTGGTTCCCTGCCGGATGACTTTCATTTCGTATTCGATCTCGGATGAGAGACGCCGAGCATTGCGCTCGTTCCATAGGCCCGCTGAGCGACTCTTTAAACTTGTGACCCAGCCGTACCGTTAAGTGTTCCACGTTTCGGCTTCCGTATGTCATGACGGGAAGGACGCACTGATTGAAGACTTTCGTCTTTAGGCACTGTGGTATCGACGATACAAAGACACGACGCAGGTTAGGTTAGTCTGTTGTAACTCTGTTGTAACCACATTTTCGAGGTAGTCTATATGTGTCGGTTGCATACGTTATGAAAGAAATGCCCCCCTGTTCCCGGTTTAAATTAGGTCCCTATAGCTTTGATCCAACGTGGCTGGGGTTACTCTCCTGTTAAAATGCATGACTTCGTTAAGAACAACGTTTTACAATTTAATGTGGAATAATTCAAAACTGATTACAATTGTAAAATACTTGTTTGTTCCATCCACAGGTAGGTACAGTATGTTAAATAAAACCAGTAATATAAATATGATAATTTAACTTGCGCAAGCACTTGCTCGTATGCAAAGTTTTTCTCGTATGAAAATTATTGCTTTACATAATTTTATTCTGATGTAGACTTCTTAGTCGATAGATAAAGCTTAAACGTTTAAATCTCCATTGTTTTTACGAGCAAGTAGATCATGTTATTTTGCTCCAAAGTCACCGAGAGAACAATGGAGAGTGCTATGCTTGGAGTCTCATTGCGTGATCGTATCAGAAATGATAATAATAATAATAATTCTCACAACATCTCATACGTTGACCTGATTCCGTACTAAGTAGCTTAAGCACTTGTGTTACAGATATCAGACAACAGAGGAACACAAATATATACTTAAATACATATATTACACCCAGACACCGAACAAACACAAGTATTCATCGCACGAGTGTTTGTCCAGGGTGGGGATCGAACCCACGACCTTTGGCGTAAGAGGCAGGGTCACTACCAATTGAGCCATCCGGTCAGTCCGCAGGAGAGAGGTGATGAGATCCGCAGGAGAACTAAGGTCACAGACATAGTCCAAAGGATTGCATGCCTCAAGTGGCAATGTGCAAGGCACATAGCGAGGAGAACCGACGGCCGTTGGGGCGGAAAGGTCCTCGAGTGGAGGCCACGTACAGGAAGTCGCAACCGTGGCGCTCCCCACAAGATGGACCGACGATTTGGTGAAGGTCGTGGGAATCCATTGGATGCGGGCGGCACAGGACCGATCTGTGTGGAGAACATTGGGGGAGGCCTATGTCCAGCAGTGGACGTCTATTGGCTGAAATGATGAAGCAGATGGTTCGGCGTTGTTTTGGTAGGTACATGTCACTATGCATTTTTACATCGCGCTAGTAAAGCGTGTTTCCGAAACAATGACCTCAAGCCGCCCCCTGCCCACATTAATTAAAAAAGTATGGGAAATAAACCTGAGATCTAGAAGGTATTGGGAATTTTGGTATAAAGCGTCTCCCTGACTGATTCTCGAAGGTGACTGTACTACACATAGCCGTTGAGTACTGGTCGTTTTCCTCTAGATGGCGCTAGCACTAGCTAGCCCACTGATGCCTCTATCTCAGTATTATATAAGTTACTCTATGGTGTCCATGGGCAGCTGCGACAGCCCTGCCTAGTGAAGCATATCGACTAGCACAGAAATGGAACCTTCCCCCGCTCTGATCTTTGCCTTAGCGTTAACCCTTTTTTTTGGTGACCCAGGAGAAATGCGTACGCATACCCATCCGTCTGTAAATGAATGGGTTATGTCGGACTCTCATCTGGCGACGGTTTCTCCTAGCGGGAAGCCGGCCAGAGGCATACCGACTAAAACTCCTGGGACTCTCCCTCATCGTCCATAGTGGGAGAAGGTCGTGGGTCAAGGTACGAAGCCTGCCACGACTTTCTCCCGGACGGAAGCCCGCCTACAAGACGGGCACGGCGCTTCCTCCCCGGGGGTCGGGGGAGGGAATGGGGACAGCCATGAGAGTAGAGCCGTCCCCACCAAGCGTAGGAGGAGGTCCGTGCAATGCCGGTAGTAGGGTAACAGCCCCACGCACCAGCGGACCACCTCCTCGGAGAGGAAGGAGACGCACATATTGGCGTCGTCTCCTCCCCCTCCGTGCCTTGCGGAGCGCGGGGTCGAGAGGGTCTGCCTCTCGCTCGCGCTCCGCCGCCTCCTTCGCTGCCATCACATGCTCGCAAAAGGCAGCGAAAGCCTTTCAGGCCTCGTCACTCGCTAGTAAAGCTCTCGCTATACTAGCGAGTGAGAGGTCCTGGCCGACCTTTGCCACCAATGCATCACGTTGCGGTGCCCACGGCGCACATATCGCTAGGGTATGTTGCGCCGTGTCCACCGCATCGCCGCACGCGTGGCACGTAGGTGTCTCCTTCCGATGGATCTTATGCAGGTAATAACCGAAGCAACCATGCCCGGTCATTACCTGCACCATCCGGAAGGAGACGACACCGTGGGCACGCTCAAGCCACCGGTCCATGACCGGGGCGAGCGCGTCGAGGGTTCTGCGGCCGTAACGGGTGAGGACGAGGTGCTCCGACCATCGCCTCAGGAGGACCTGACGGGCCTCCTTCCGTACAGCCTCCCGCTCGACGGGGCAAAAGGACTCCCCTTTTGCCCTTTTCTCCGCCGCGAAATCATACATGGCGGAGAGGCTTAGCGTTAACACTTTATCTAGGGTATATCTACCTGACTGCACCACGACACTGCCAGAGCCTTCTTTCCTTTAGCAAAACTCAAATTGTAAAAATATCTGTCTAAAAAGTTCAATTTCACAGGTGGCATGTACCTACCTCGAGCGGATAGTGGTCGCCTAGTTGTCGGAACGTGGTGGCTAGTAGTCTTGGTGGTGGTGACCACATACTCCGGGAACCTGGTCGCCTTCCTCACGTTCCCCAAGCAGGAGATTCCAGTGACCACGATATCGGAGCTTTTGGAGCACCGGTTGACTTATACCTGGTCGATTACTAAAGGGTCTTATTTGGAGATGGAGTTGAAGGTCAGTTAGAAAAGTATCTAGAGAAATTCATATCAGTTGAAACAGATTTTTTTAAAAGGAACCAAAACGTAAAATTCCATCTACACATCTATTTATAAAAAAATAAGGTTGAAACGGATACTTGATGAAATTGTAAAAAGAACTTAGTTTTAATTTATCAAGACGGAAATTAACACGATACTTATTATTATGTGACACAACAATGTGTACTCAAATTTCATTCACTGACAATTCATCTAGTGGCGAATTAATATCAAAAAATGTGAGGGTGTCCGAAGATTCACAGCTCGGCCCCAGCAGACGACGCCGTGCTCCGCCAGTCCGCTCGTGACCATGGCTTCTGTAACGTAGCCGAAACATCGAGCCAAATATGTGAGTACACAATGTTGTATCACATTATAATTAATATCGTGTTAATTCTCGTCTTGATAAATTATAGTTATAATGCAACGCGAAAATCTAAAAAACGATATAGAACTTAGTTTATTCACGAATACGTCTGTCGAAACATTATTCGAATAAAAACAAAAATAAATTCCCAAAGGAACATGGGTCGAAATTCAAAAATGCAATTTGTATGGGAAGGCGATTTTTTTTTAAATTAGACCCTATGTTCCATCGGGAAAAATGTTTGTTTTTAGTAGTAAAAGTTGCCTTGCAAAAGTTTCTCGGGTATTAACAAAAAAATTCACGGTGTATAATTATGTCCTAGAAATCTAGCCACTTTATTGGCCAATGCCAAATAGACTTTTTTCAATGCTATGCTAACCCATTCTCAGAACTCCGACGAGCCGAAGTACATCTCGCTGCTGAAGGGCGCCGAATTGCGCGCGGCTTCGGGCAGCATGGACAGCAATCAATCAACACGTTAGTGACGGTTTGATACTTGATTACAGCGTGACGACGATATTTTGGCGCGTCAATGATATTAACAAATTTATTATTTGAAGTTCTGAGGAGCGTTCATTGCTGAGTGGTCACTACGGTCATTTGATCTATTGTGACCTCCGCTCTCTGTTATAGAGCGTGTCCCACATGAACCGCCTTGGGGGCGATAGCTTTAACATCCTCTGGGCAGAAGTGGTGGCTGCGCAGGGTGCTCAATTTTAATAAGGCTGTCTGGAAGTGTCTAGTAGGTTAAGCTAACGAGAGCTAAGTTTTACCACTTTTCGCGCTGTATCGTTCAATACGTTAACTGTTAGCTTCGTAAATTAAGGATTATCCAGTTAATGTCCTCGTTGACATGTAATGCGCAATCGTTTCGTACGCCTTAGACCTAGTTAGGAATACCTGCGATAGTTTTATGATAGATGCGTAAAATAATGCAATAAAATGTTTTACATTTTAATTTACGAAACTAAGATGTGAGCAGTGAGCATCTTTGTGTGAAAAATGTGCTATGAGCAGGTAAATGTATCTTTGAGTGTACGCTTAGACCCTGATTCAGGATTTGGGGAGTCCAGTAATTACAATAAAGCGACTAGCCGTCTCAACATAGCAACCCTTTGGAAACCAGACCAACTGAATCATGGTTACACGTTTCTGAAACTATCTGAAACGTTTAGGTTTCTTCGCGCTGTTTTCCCTCACCGCCGAGCCAATGGTAGAAATACACACATTGGTTTTTCAAATCCAGATATGCATGCTCGGATTCGAATCGCGACCTCACGGGATGCGCTACATCCACAGAGCAATCCACCGTCGCTCTGAGTCGCCTGATATGGCTGCCTGTATATATCGAACCATTGGCTATATGAAGAGGTTGACAGCCTCTATGGCGCAATGGATAGTGGGTCGCACTTTAAAGCGACGGCTGCGCAAGAGGTCCCGGGTCCGATCCCCGGGTCGGGCCAAAAATTTGTACCTGATTTTTCGGTAAGAAATTCATAGTTCAGCCCAGAGTCTGGAAGTTGACGGTTTTGTACCCCCGTGCCTCGGAAAGCACGTTAGACCCTTGGCCCTGCGCCCAATCCCTCTCCGGTCATGTCACACTTGTGTCCTATCGGATTATGAGGTTAAGTGAACAGAGAATGCACTTGTGTTTGCGTACACACTTGAGCGCTATAAATATATCCTGCGTACGTAGCCAATTGTTGAGATTGGCCACCGTAACCGTAATCGGTTTGAGGATATTATATAGACAGGTAGGTAGGCAAGGGCAACGCGGACGGTAATCAATCATCACGCCAGTTGACGGTTTAATACTCGCTTATCAGAGAAGCCTAACACGTTGCCAATTCTCCCCACGTAGGTTGTAGTAGTAAGAAGTATATTTTAGGAAGCTTTTAGCTGCTAAAGTGTTTTGACGAGTAGTAGAGTAGAACTAGAAATCTCTCAAGGAATGATAACACGTAATTACCTACCTACTAAATCCTGTCTAGAATAGTGTAGGTAGATTATGGAAATATTTTTTTATATCATTCCTCTTCTCAGGCATTTGAAAACAGTTCACATTCGTAAACAAAATCGAAGCTCAATTTTTTTTGAAAGAAGTAAGTATAAGTAAACAGTTTGTATTCTCAGACTGGCGCAGTTCCTATCTAACTAAAGAATATCACTGTATATTTGAACAGTGAAGAAGCAATTGAAACGCATGCGAGAGCAACGTCACGTGATCATCGACTGGAAACTGCGCCTCAGCTACCTGATGCGAGCGGAACACATGCTCACCGACACCTGCGACTTCGCCCTCAGTGAGTATAATGACGTCATCACCGCTTAGAGGCTGACTGCGTCTTTTACCAAATGTTTACGATGACAAACGACCTCAAGGAACTTTCGATAGAGAAGCTGGCACGGTCCTAAGTACGTTGCGTCCACACACCAACACCTAATCTCACCAGAAACGATCCGCTTCCAGTGCTCATTTCTCCACAAGCATCAACTAAGTAGATCTAACCCAAAACTATGTGACCCAGTAGAGAATCAGTCATCGATATAGCTCACCGAATAGCGGTACCGGTAGCAAGTCAGAGTGACAGAGGGCTGGCCATATCGGCCGCAGAGTTCTGGAGTGTAGGACGCTTTCAAGTCAAATGGACTAACGATTTGCGCAAGATTGCTGGCAGGAACTGGATGTATGTAATAAAAGATCAATTGGAGTGGCGACATTTGGAGAGATCTATGTCCAGCAGGACTACAGGCTGATAGTCGTGCAAGCTCTGGTTGTCACTTGATCACAATTTTTTACGGTATACAATGGCATGATTGTACTTTGAATCCCTGTTTTGTTGTTGCTCTTGTTTTCTTTAAATTTTAACATCTTCGATATCTTCATCAGGCGTAGACGAATTCATGGAGGAACAGCTGGCTATGGTAGTGCCAGCAGGCAGTCCATATCTGCCCGTGATAAATAAAGAGTAAGTACTGATAGCACTGTAGTTGCTATAGCTGTAGATATCAAATAATTGGTATCGGTGATTGGTTCCTACAAGGGGGGACAAGAAATTATTCTTGATTTTGTAGACTTCTGTTCTATGGAAATCAGGTTATTGAACCGTGACGCAATGAAAAATTACTATCATCAAAATTTTTTGACGTTCTGACGATTAAACTAGATGGTGGTCCCACAGGAAACCGTCTCTGTCTCAGTGGCGGAACGCCGCGATGGTCTAGAAGTAATTTAGTAATTGATTATTCTGTTAAATTATTGTGTTTCTTTTTACTGTTTTTTTGGAGTAGAACTAGTAAATTTTTGTCATTTCGAGGACTTTGCCTTTAGTCTTATTTAGCAAAGAAATGTATGTCAACTTACATTTTTTGATGAATTCTAGAATAAACCGCATGCATAAGGCGGGGCTGATCAGCAAGTGGCTGTACGCGTACCTGCCGAAACGCGACCGCTGCTGGAAGACCTCCAGTGTGGCACAGGAGGTCAACAACCACACCGTCAACCTGCAGGACATGCAGGGCTCCTTTTTCGTCCTTTTTTTAGGTATGCGCAAAAGAGAGAAAATAGGTATTTATTTATCGGTATAGGTAGCTCACCGGATTATCAAGTTGAAGTGGCATATCAGCCGCATTACTAACAACCGCTGAGGTAAATGAGTTCTAGAGTGGATACCGCGTCTCGGCCAACCTAATGTAATATTTAGCCGCAGTCGATTACGTGTTCGTAGAGCAAAACAAGGTGTTCAACCAAAAAATTGATGAATGAATTCCCGTCATGTTTCGCTGACCTCTATCTTTTTGATACACATTTCAGACACCAGAAAGTGCCAAAAACACGGCCGGGAATCAATCCGAGTCCTCAATTTGTAAGGATTAGCGGGTCCGAAAATATGTCCAGGTTTTAGCGGCGATAACAGATGATTTATAACTGCAGATGTTGAGTACGGACACGCAACCTTTTGGAAAGTTCGCTTCTCACTGGGGACTGTCCACTTGATAAATGTTCTGCTCGATTTCAGGAATGGTGTTTTGTAAGTCGAGTTCGCCATCCGTTTACGACGATGATTTAGGATTTGGGGATATGTTCGACAGAGGTCACGGTGTCTTGTCTTTTTTCGTTGAGTGTTTAATTCCATTTGTATACGAGTCACCTTGTCACACTTGGACCATGATCCAGAATTTGGAATGTAAGACTGTTAATAATGGCGGTGGGAGAGCTAGGCTTCGGCATGAATGGGCCAGCTCGACCGGGGTGACACCACGGCCTCACAGAAAACCGGCATGAAGCAGCACTGTGCTGTGTTTCGCTGCGTGAGTGAGGGAACCGGAGGCCCAATCCGGGGATTTATTTTTTGTCATAGGTAGCAGAGGTAGGTAGCAGCAGGCGGAGCACCTGATGGTAAACGATTGCCGTCACCCATAGACACCCCCAACACCAGTGGCGTCACAAGTACGCTGCCAACCTTTATACTTCCCTTCTCCCCGCCGCACCGCTACCGCAGCGAAACACAGCACAGATTTCTGAATAAGACCCTTATTGTTTTAAAATGTAAGTATATAAAGTAAATTATTAACCTATAATGTCCCACTGCAGGGAAAAAACCCCCATTTAGAAATCCAGTCATCGCTACTATGATGGGATTAGGCTTAATCACCACGCTTGCCTAATGCGAATTGGTAATCACAAACCCGAGCTACGTTCGAAAAATTCGAAACATACTTTGTGCTCGACCCGGGGATTGAGAACCCAGGACCCCGAAATCACGGCCCGGTAGGTACTTAAACGACCAACAGGGCGTTTAAAAGGTATTATGAAACAAAAGTACATACTTATCAACTGTTGAAGGATTACTTTTGAGAGAAAACTTTATTTCCCTTGTTATTAAAAAACTCATCTTAAGCAGTGATTTACGAGTAGTACAGAATGTTTCGCGGAGTTCAGACAGCTTTCAGCAGACTTGAAAATATGGAGGCAAGATTTCCGAAGAGATTAAAATCCGGTCTGTTTTTTGGTTTTGGTTTTAGATTGGGCGGGACACGTTTGTCGAATGGACCCGGAAAGATTGACCCAATGGAAACCCAAGCTAAAAATAAGTGTTCCTTGCCTCAGCAAAAAATTTCGGCAGAATTCATAATTTTTCCAAAACTCTTGATTAATTGTGAGATGCGGTAATGTTTTATTAATACTTCTTATATTATTCTCTTTTTAACCGATTTCAAAAAATGAGGAGGTTCTATGTTCGGCTGATTATATGTTTTTTTTATGTATGTTCAACGATTATTGACCGATGTGCACAATTCTCTTTAACATAACATAAAAACATACTCCTAAGTTGGTCCCATTGTCATCATGTCAGGATCTGATGATAAGATTCCAGAGAAATCGAGGGCAACTCTTCAATTTTATAGACACATGCAATGTTTTTGTATCTTTTTTCATCACCGCATCAGTACCTGTACGCCTGTTTGTATTAATTTTGTGGCTCAACTATTAATGGAAGGTCAACTTACAAATCCCTGTTGAATAATTATAAGATTAGGTAATAAGTATCTAGATAATTAGCCGTGTGGTCCCCGGCAGAGTAGAGTAGACCACCCTCACTCTTACCGAGGTGTCGTAAAAGGCGACTAAGGTAAAGCTGCTGGCATGATCATCAGCACCCAGAGAAGGAAAACTCTGCATTTATATCAAAACCCTCGCCAACCCGTCTGCCAAGCGTGGTGAGTATGGAAATTACCCCTCATGTGATTGAGGGAGGCCCGTGCCCCAGCAGTGGGGACTTAAATGAGCTGACGATGATGACGATGATCTAGATAATATTGGGCGTAGACTTTGGTAACATCTTCTCTCGAGTTTACTGTTGTAAATGTTATCGAAGTGTTAAAAATATTATTTAACACTTTTTAGTTCGTTGCAAGAGGGCCCGGGTTCGACCCCGGGTCGGGCCAAAAATTTGTACCGAAGTTTTCGGTAAGAAATTCTTAGTGGCAGCCTGGAGTCTGGAAATTTGTGGTGTTTTACCCCCGTCTCTTGGAAAGCACGTTAAGACATTCTCTCCGGTCGTGTCACGCTGGTGTTCCATCGGAATATCGAAATAGAGAGTGGACTTGTGTTTGCGGACACACTTGAGCACTATAATACATCCGACGTACGTGGCTGATCGTTGAGATTGGGGGCTGTAGCCATAATCGGTTGGAGGATATTACCTAGGCCAGAAAACGATAGTGCGATGACTTGAATGGCTATGCTTGAGATTGGCCACAATGGACAACATTTCAAAATTGCTAAGCTCTGAAACAAAAAATACCAATTCTTTGTTTACTTTTCCGCTGCTCGAATATATATTTATTCATTTTTTATATTGCTTATTTACTGAGAAAAAAATTAAAAACTAAAAAACGTAAGATGACGTCATCGGACGGCAGAATGTAAAATATTTCTTTGCTTAGCACATTATAGTTTTAAATTTACGTAATGCCAAACTCATGACATGTAACTATCAAAAAAAAAGACAACTTGTCAACGTTGAATGTATGAATGACGTTGACAATGTTGACACTAGTATTATTTACCTTTGACAGTAGTACCTTTTTTTATTAAAACAATGATAAGCAAAGGAATATCGCTGTATTCAGCCGTCCGATGACGTCATTTGGCGCTTACGTCTATTTAGAATAAAAAGAATTTCAATAATTATTTAATGCATAAAAATGGATAAATTTTGAAAAAAGAAAAAATATGGGTCTGTTCATTTTATGTCTACTTTCATATAAAAAAACAATATGGACATGTTAAAAATTTGAAATGTTGTCCATTGGCATTAGATTGAGAGCAGACGATTTGGAGGAGGCCTATGCCCAGAAATGGAAACATAGGCTAGGTAAAAAATATATATTTGGTTTTACAGGTTTTTTCTCTGCATCATTCGTGTTGCTGCTGGAGTGGCTCTGTAACCGCCGCAAGCTGCGGAGTGATGACGTCGTTATCAAGCCTTATGTCGAATAATAATAAAGATGATTATCGTCTGTGTCCAACTTTCAATAAATATCGGCTAATGTTTTGGATTTCATTTCTTTGAGTTTACCTACGTAATAGGATGATTCATCGAAATCATAAAAAAACACATATTTATTTATCTACTTGATGACCTCGATGGCAGACGCCTTTAGTAATAGAACAGGGAAATTCATGGCTTAGGTGGGACTAGAGGATTGCGCGTATTTGTTTTTATTTACATATTATGTACCTACCTACTTATACACAGTCCCATAAAACTTGAGTCACGTCCAAAATGCAAATTACAATCAGTAACCGTTTTACTGCTTAGGATGTCGGGCAGTTGTTTGACAAGTATGGTGAACTGGTCCCACACGTTATAGGAAAATTTTGATAAGCGTAGCCAATCACGGGGTCGCTTCGTGTTGAATAGACAAACCAGGCTTACAACGAACTCTCCCATAATGAACGAGAATATACCTGTCGCATCCAAACATGAGCAGACACACTGCGTATGAAAGGGAGGAACTCCGATTCGGTCGTAACGTCAGGTTTGTTGTAGGACACCATATGTTCTCAAACTTTTTATTTACATTTCGCGCACTGTGTATAAAAAAGGTCTTAACTATTTTTGCCTATTTCCACAAACACGTGCAAAAAGAACGCGGCACCGCAACAAAATGGCGGTTGGAGCGTGGCAGTGTGGCTGGCGTCGGTGTATGTCGACGTAACCGCGCGGGGAAAGAGATAGAATATAGTAAAATCTATGCGTTAGAACACAGTTCCGTGGCAATTCCACTTCTCCTACATACGGACAAGACAACGCGAAGTTAATGCGGTTCCGCTGCTAAAGGTGTGCTAAAGGTGACACTATTTTGTCGCGGCATCCCAGCTGATCGTACGCAACAGCCTTCCTTCCCCTGATTTGAAATCATAGCTTGTTAGAAGAGATTAGTTTATCCTCTAATTGTTATAGTTGCCCTCTAAAGTGACGACTAGCAACACTGTACTTTTTTACTCTTAAATATCGAAAGCCAGGCACTCTCGCTGCGCGTGCGTTATAAAACTTTGAGAACGGCTCACTATCTTCTTCTTAGTCGGTGGGCTAACTGTTTGCGACCCGCGGGACTAAACATTAGCAAAGACAAATTCTAATGCTGAGCTAATATCGATGTTCGCTAACTCTGTTTTGATTAAATATCGATGTTTGCTGCTTATGACGTGCGTGTCATAAGCAGCAAACATCGATATGCGTGTTAGGATCTGCGACCATTGTTTCTTAGTAAACTACTTTTTAGGAAAATAAACCTAATTCAATCTTTTAGGAAGAGTATTCCAATTCAATGGGCCCTCATAGTCGCCAAAAGTCTATAAGTACCGGTATCACGCGGCGACCTCGTGGAGAGAGTCCGAAACATGTGGTCATCGCTCCGGCGTAGTGGACAGGGCTATCTCAAATAGTCAATAGTAATGTGTCTCATGTTAATCAAAATTAGACATAAATGGAAAAGTTACGCATTTATACGTATTTAGTGATATTCCTCTCATCGATGGTGGCAGCCACATTACTCGGGAAACGCCGTTATTGACCAGACCAGTAGTACAAAATTATAAAGCCATAGGAGGTCCACTGAGTAGGGGGCATTTGCGAGCAGCATGCAAAACCTACAATGCAATCTTCCAGGTTATATACCTTTTTTTCCAAGAGAAACCATCATGGCCTCCACCTTGCTACGTGTAGGGAACAAGGTGGTGCGTGGTACTCTAACCCTAACCAAAACCCCTGGGGTGTCCGTCTCTGCGCAATAGCGGTCTGAAACCACACAGCCGGGACTAGACTGCACCGCTGATCGCGCTCACCGCTTCGCCCCTACCTGGCGCAATGCAACCCTTCATTGCAGTCCCCCACGGTAACATAATCCCCCACGGAGTCGTATGCTGAGCTCCCCAGCAATGGGTACGCTCATCTACTCCGAAGGCCCGTTTAATCACCTCTTGCGACAGGCCGGGTATACCTTGGTAGTATTCTTAAACGCCCCTAGCCACAGGACACAAGGTTATATGCCTTTTGCAACGTTCACCCCGTCCCGTTTCTTCTTCGCCCTAGTTGCCCCCAACTTTTGCAGGGAAACAGAATATTAGATGGGCGCTCTTGACCGTTCTTGACGCCCGCCCCTTACACGGGAAGTCTGAGTATGGCATACTGACTTTATAAGATAATGTGTCTTCGGAATAAGTGAAGGTAAACTATGTTTCCATCACTTATTCTAGGGGTCTACCCTCAAACTTTTTTACACATAACCGAAAAAAAGTAAAATATTTTCGTTATAAATATCTCTTCCTTCTTAACCAAAATACTTACGAATTGTCAACCCTGCAAGAGTCACCTTGCCTATTAATCGGTCACTATTAGCCATTTCCTCTAAAAATAAAATTGTCTACCAATATAGACTTTTGAGACGCGTTACTTTCATCATTTTTGGTTCAGTTTTGAAGTTTTTAACAAGTGCTTTGTAAGAATTTGACACGCCAACAAATAAACTTTCAGCGATTCAATTCAATCTCTTTATTGCTTTCTCATATGTTGAACAAAGATCTTAGTTTAAATTATTTTAAGTTACAATATGGAGCCTGTCGGGCACTGCAAACATTTTGGGTAGAGTAGGAACCATAATATTATCACATTGTGTTCCTCTAGTACAAGTATAATAATAATAATTTTCACAACATCTCATACGTTGACCTGATTCCGTACTAAGTAGCTTAAGCACTTGTGTTACAGATATCAGACAACATAGGAACACAAATGTATACTTAAATACATATATTACACCCAGACACTGAACAAACACAAGTGTTCATGAACAGCACAGTCACAATCTAATACTTATTTATAATTTACCTGTTCATAATTTTAATATTTATATTATCCTTACTAATATTATAAAGGCGAAAGTTTGTTTGGATGGATGTATGGATGGATGTTTGTTCCTCTTTCACGCAAAAACTACTGAACGGATTTTAATGAAACTTTACAGTAATGTAGCTTATAGATCAGAATAACACATAGGCTATAATTTATAAAGATATATTGTGTGAATTGTCCAAATGAGTAAGCCATTATTACATTTTTTTTTGACAGGACGGAGTCTGTCGGGTCAGCTAGTGTTTTATATTTTTACAACGTTTAAAACAATACGATATTGACAGTCAGGAAGCTAATTTGACTATGGGAGAGCTTTGGCATGAATGGGCCGGCTCGTCCGGAGTGATACCATGGCCTCACAAAAAACCGGCATGAAGTAGCGCTGTGCTGTGTTTCGCTGCGTGCGTGAAGGTATCGGAGGACCAATCCGGGGGAAAGGGGGGCCTAAAAGTTGGCAGGGCACATTTGACTTAAATGGTGTTGCGGGCGTCTAAGGAGGCGGCCATCTCTGCCCATCAGGTGATCCGTCTGCTCGCTTGCCATCTATCACAAAAAAAAAAACGTAATTCCCAGCCAAAATCAAAAAGGGAAATAATCAAGACTTCATTAAGTGGCTACATTTTTGTAGTGAATAATTTTGTTGATGAATTTTACGGAGATTTGGATTAATTCGAAATTCACGGATGGGTCTGAGGGGCTCTGGCTGGAGATAATATTTCACGTAGGGCTCGATTTGTCGATTTGATGACGTAAGCTCACGTAGGTCTGACAAATGATGGGCATTTGTGAAATCTTTAGGGACTCTTACTTTTCACGAGGTTTTGGCGCCCTGGTTTGTAAATCAGATTTTGATGGCCTACTGCACTGTGTCTCTCCTTTGTTTGGATAAGATAAGTACGAGTATATTCTAGTTCGTTTTTTTATGTGATAGGAGGCAGACGAGCAGACGGATCACCTGACGGTAAGCGATTGCCGCCGCCCATGGACACCCGCGACACCAGTGCAGTCACAAATGAGCTGCCAACTTTTGAACCCCCATTTCCCATGGTGCTTCACGCCGGTTTTCGTTATGGGGCGGTTTCGTTGTAAGTACCGTGAATTCGATTACAATCTTTATAAAATATTTGAATTTTATCAAATAACTACTAACGAGGTAATAGGCATCCGCTTGAAGGGGATCATGTGGGCATGAGTTCGGCACCGCTGAGGACTCAGTGCACCTCGGAGGATCTCAAAGAGTTGGTTTACCAACGCGCTAGGCAAAATATCGTGTCGTGTCTCTCTAGGACACGTTCCGTATAGTCTCTCTCTGTCTCATACAAATGAGATCACGGTACGCGCACATGTAGGTATAGTGTGCGATAAACTAAATAGACTTTGGTTTGTTTGATAACTTCTAAAATCTAAGATTGCTACTGTTTTTTTTCTATTAGAATAGCCAGACGTTTGGCCACAATCTCACCTGACGGTAAGTGATGATGTGGCCGAGGACGGATCATGCCTGTCTAGTAACAGACTATTTACACTTTTCTTGAATACGTTCAGATCATAGCGTTCAGGGAACACATCTTCTGGCAGAGAGTTCCAATCCTTAGCCGTACGCAACATGAATGTACATTTTTTTTATAGAGGCTCAGTATATTGGCTCTCCTCAGCCCGACGGTAAGCAATAGAAGATCCCAAGTTGCAATTACAACGGAAGCGATGTCAAGGCATCACCTCCGTTGGTACCGCCATACTGGCCCGCGAGATACTTCTTTCCGTATCGTTTGAAGGAATCCATATTGTAGGAAGCAGGATATACATGCGGCGGCAACGATTTCCATTTCTTGATGGTACGGCAGAAATAGAAACTGCCAAATTTTTTAGTCCGTGATGGAATGATTTCCACTGTAAAGCGGTGACAGCGTTATCCAGCGCGTGTAGTTCTGTGACGGAATATGTTATTCTATTAGTTAACTTAAAATGTGGGATGAGGGAGAAAAGCTCTTCAAAGCATTCACCGTGATATGGACGGTAAAAGACGCTAAGCGGCCCGATGTCTCTACGTTGTTGAAGAGGATCAAGGGTATTGGTGACCACTTCGTCACCTACAATGCGTATAGCCCGTCACTGCAATCTATCGAGAGCATGCATGAGGTATTTAAAGGATCCATCCCAGAGATGCGTGCAGTACTCCACGCATGCCCGGACTGGAGTCTTGTATAAAAGACAGAGTTGGTCCGGCGTAAAGAACCTGCGCACTCTGTTCAGGGTCCCCAGTTTTTTAGATGCTGTCGAGATGAGGCTCTCGACTTTGGTTCTCGTCTCGTCTCGACTTCGGCTTTGGTTGAGATTGCAGGGAAAATCCATGCCCAGCATTCTTAGGCTGGTAAGTAGACTAAGGTAAGTGCTCTGGAGAGTCGGGAGGGGAAGGAATGGGGATGTCTCAGCCGTTATTTGAACCGTATGGTACGTATGCCGGTATTTCTACGATATAAGGTTGGTAACCCCTTCTCCGTCTTGTGTCCCTATGATGAAAGGGGGCCGGTGGAATTAGATCATTGGTACTGTAGTGTAAGTTGGTATACTGAATACCTAATTTATACAATGCAATTATTCTTATTCTTATTCTAACCTCTTTAGCACTCGGTGTAGCAAGTCGGGGTTCTTTGTCCCTTTATTTAGTGGCAGCACGCGCGTAATATGTTATTGTATTAGTTAACTTTAAAACTAACTGCGGTAAATACGGAAGAACAGTGGATATGTTGAATATTCATTAACAATACAATTAAGAGCAAAAATAAGTTTGTTTATCAAAAACTAGTGACCCGCTCTCATTTTATTTCCGTACACTAGTTCCACTTTGTACCTACCTACCAATAGATGGTGCTTGGCGTCTACTACATCGCGCAAATGTTTCGCCCTGACGCCATCTGAACCATGGTAGCAATACCTTATCAAACTATTCTAATGTTAATAATTAGTAGTTTAGTCAGCACTCTCCCTCTATCATGTTTGGAAACGTCAAAGAACCTCATTGGGCAGAGTCGGGATAGCGATTATTGATAATTTTTGGTACCCGTCATGACATGCGGAGCCGAAACGTGGACACTTACGGTACGGCTGATCCACAAGTTAAAGGTCGCTCAGCGGGCTATGGAACGAGCAATGCTCGGCGTCTCTCTCCGAGATCGAATCCGAAATGAGTGATCCGGCAGAGAACCAAAGTTATCGACATTGCTCACCGGATTAGCAAGCTTAAGTGGCAGTGGGCTGGCCATATTAGCCGCAGAACCGACAACCGATGGGGTAAACGAGTTCTGGAGTGGAGACCGCATCTTGGCAAACGTAATGTAGGTAGCGGGCTGTCAGTTTTGACGTTTGCTCTCCAAAAGACACGCGGAAATCGCTAGAGGGATTTCGGTGTGTGTTTTCTTAGTTAATGTTGGTGTTTGCTTTGATTTTATGATGGGATTCGATGGTGGTAATACCAGAACGGACTGAATAATCATCGCTATGCCGAACCGGCCGCGCTTCCTTTGTGTTCTTTCGCGTTGCATATTGATAGTTTGTTGAATAGACGATTGAAATTTCCGAATTGACTTCGCTTTGTGATATGTGGACTCTAATTTCAATATTGCCATCTTGCACAACCTATCTAATAACGAAGAGCTCGACCAGCCTCCATTAGGTATAACTTGACCTTACGGCAATGTTTCAAAAATATAACTGTTGCATAATGGGAAAAATCGTGCTTTAATTACAATTTCTTTTAAGCTTTGTTATTGTATAAAGCCTGTCAAAACGGGCTCACGGTTGAGCTCTTAATTTCAAGATTATGACATACAGAACGGACCGACTAGGATCAGAAGGCACTTCAGTGATATTGATATGAGGCCGCTGTACTATATTTTTTCTATGGGATAATGTCAAAAACATTGACTTGTAGAGGAAACGGCGTTAGTTCCGACTTTTGCCACGTGCCAAATAATCGTGATCGGACTATAAGATAGATAGATAGATACTCTTTATTGCACAACATACAAAACTTAAAAGCTAGGTATACAGAGATACAATGTGTACAATTTAGGCGGTCTTATCGCTGGTAGCGATCTCTACCAGACAACCTTCAGGTAAAGGATATTAGATAGAAGAGATGAGCGTGGTGCAACTCTTTTGATATTCAACATTGATTGCATAAAGTATCTGATAAAACAAGTTATTTATATAAACGCATCGGTATCAAAAGAGTGAGATCTCGGCAAAGGTTACCGAAGCTATTATCTATAGCCTATTACCTGTTACAAACCAGTAAGTGCCAGTAGACACCTATATACATATATCAGTCGAATACGAATACATTATGTAACCTTATTATACTCCAGCTATGTCACCGTAAAGTTGCAAAGACTGTTTAGATTCCAAAGTTTCTCGCGAGATTGTAGTATGTCAAGAAATATTGATACGCGCCATTTTTAACCCCCGACGCAAAAACCACGGGGTGTTATAAGTTTGAAGTGTCTGTGTGTGTGTCTGTGTCTGTCTATGGCATCTTAGCTCCCCAACAAATGAACGGATTTTGTTTTTTTTTGTTTGAAAGATGAATAAGGGGGAGTTGGATAAAAATCGGGAAATTGTAAAATGTAACCAAAGTTGTACGCTGATTCGTTCAAACGCATTTTTACTTTGTACTGTAACCACACCTGTAATCGATACGACCTGCAAACCTTCAAGAAAAGAGCGCATTATTTTTTAAAAGGTCGGCAGCGCACTTGTTACTCCTCTGGTGTCGCAAGTGTCTGTGGACAGCAGTAATTGCGATCATCTGATCCGTCTGCTTGTCTATCCCTATCTTTAAAAAACGCACCCGGGTCGTTCTTCTTTTTTATCGACAATGAGCCAAACTTACAAATCAACATTTAACTTTTATATAACAGACTACAAATGATAAATAGTAATGTCCTAAATATTCGTTAATGTACTACTTTACATATGGACTAATACATGATGTAAAATCTAATTGATAAAGAATACTTTTTGATTGAAATGAACACCTCCGTCACGTCCCCCGAAATTAGTGCGATTTACACCTCTGTCACGATTTATATATTTTTTTACAAAGATAAATCACGCTAAAGTATCTACGAGGTGATAAAACAATGTCATTATTTCATGGTAAATTAGGAATATCTTGATGGTGTAACTTATATTTTTTATATAATTAATTACTTCATAGGCTACTGAGGACGGGCTCATTGTCGATAAAAAAGAAGAATGACCCACCCCACGAGTGCAAGTATAGACGCAAATAGTGTGCGAGCGAGAAGTGAATAGATGCGCCGCCATTTCTGATCCCATTCGTTATCCGCACAGGTTGTAATTAAATTATTTTAAATATTGTGAATTAAAAATTAAAAATGTCAAAACATAAAAAAAAAATCAATTTAAAATTACATAATGAAATTATTTTAAATATTATGAACTAAAAATGTCAAAACATAAAACTACAATTAAAAATTACATATTACTGAGTCAATTACATCTTTTATCATATTAAGTAATATAAATTATTTTTCTCTTAGCTCGAATAGTGATCCATAATATAGATAACGGTTTTAGTTGGTAGGTAATTTTACTGTGACATTGATAAGAGCGTGGTTTAGGTCACGTAGCAAAAGCTCTACGTTTTCGTAAACAGCTTCAATATCTTGTTTCCTTTCTCAAATGATTCATTTAAATCACACAGTTGATAATTGGATATAGGTCTATGGCAGACATGCTGTTTTTATTTCATCGGGGTGATCGGCGAATCTGCGACTGAGTCGATGCTAAATCACGTTTTGACAACTCTCTGTGTTCAATCGCGATAGAGTCCTGCGGAGTTCAGTTCAAATTGACGACCCGTTTGAAACAGTGGTAGTGAACGCTGCCTTTGGTCCAAGGGTTGCGGGTTCGATCCCTGCACAGTACAAACATTTGTGTGCATGAACATGTCTGTTTGTAGTGGCATGGGTGGTTTATATGTATTATAAGTATGTATTTACAAAAGAAAAGTATTATATGTATAAGTATATATGTAATTCGGCTGTTGATTCTGATATCCGTAACACAAGAAATTGAACTTCCTATCTCGGAATCAAATCAATGTATATGATGGTGTGAAATATTTATTTATTTATTATTTAATTTGATTCGGGGCCAGCATAGACGCTGCTGCTTCATGCCAGTTTTCTGGGAGGCAGTGGTATCATTTCGGCCGAGCCGACCCATTCATGCCAAAGCGTGGTTCTCCCACTGTATTATAATAGTTTGCTTTTTAGGATTTACCCGGACAAATGGACCAAGATTGTCACGAGTATAGGCGTGTATATACGTGATGGAGAGATGGGCGTCGAACTGTTAACTCAGAAGCCATGCGACAAAAATGCAAGTAAAATTGCTACATGTCGACGTACAATCTTCCCCAAGTTTAACTGGACTTAAGAAGAACTTCAAATGAAGTTTCTAATGTTTAGGAGAAATTGTAGGTTAAATAAATATCTTCTTCTCAGTCGTACACTGCTGACGGAGTGATCGTGATTATGGATTGTTTGTATGTTGGGTAGCGGCTTTAGCGAGACTTCTTGTTTACAACTTTGGGTGTACAAACACTAAATAACAATATTTGACTTTTGAGTATTCTTACGCACGGCATCTAAATCGGAAACACGTCAATAAATTATGTATTCCGATTGTTGGAAACATCTACAGGAGCAGTCCAATGACAATGTATCTAGTCGAATAGATAATAAGATCAAGTTCTCCATGTAAACACGGCGTGATCGCGTCACACAGTGCCAGCAAACGGGATCCACCGCTCCTTACGTCACTAGACACAGAGTCCACATTTGAACACTAAAAGGTCGCCTCAACTTATGCTACACCTACTTAAATACTGGTTACAAGAAACCAGCCACAGTTGGAATCAGTTCCCTCAACCAATTGGCCGTAAAGTAAATTTCTTTAGGAGTGTCGGTTTTTATTTTTTAACAAAAATTAGTAGGTGTCAATGACAAAATCGAAGAGAAAGTTCGCGATCACCGACAAATTTCTACCAAGGTCAGACATTTTGATTATCTAGTTTATGGTTTGATGGATGGAGTCGCGAGGGTGCGAGGTGCTCGGGGGTTGTCCCCGGCGACCTTGCGATGTCACGGGCCTCATTATTCAAGGAACAGGTGGTTGCTAGATCAATTTCCCCTAAAATATTACATTAAATTATTTGTCATAGCTTTAAGGCTTTGTCGCTTTAAGGACCAAGTCTTAAATAATTTTCCAGCAACCACTACTTTCCTAAATTGGTTTGGGCTTTGTATGCTCAGTTAGGCTTCGGGCCCATCCTATAGATTACCCCAGGGAATGCTGTGGAAACCATACAATAGAATATTTCCGCTTTCTTATGCGACAGTGTCAAAAGAATATAGAATATTGATATAGGTCTGGATTATGTTTTCCACTTGCTTAATGCCAAGTACTTATTCATTATTTGTGTAAATGTTAGTTGAAGTTTTGTAACCTTATAATTTTCATTTTATTTAGTCTTATAGTTATTTTTGTATTTACTAAAATCACAAGTTTTAGATAGTTGGATTTCGTTAATTTAATAAAGTAGCTTTACTATTTTATTTTTAACTTAGGTAGTGTTTTTTAAACATGTTTCCAGGTTTCATTGGGATGACATGTAATTTTGATATCTAATTAGTTCTGAGAAATTACATAAGAATCAAAAGAGTTCTGAGTGAGAAAGGAATTTGTTATCAGGCCTGTTTTGTGGTCTTTGTACCTATCACAACAGTCAAATTAAAACGTGTAGCATTGCGATATAAATACAATATAAATCAATAAACTATTACTGTCGACTCATAATATCACTTCATACACGGTGTATCAGTGAACAGTTACATTCTAATAATCACAATTTCTACTAACCATTCTGAACAACAATTGAAACTATCGATTTTGTTTTCGAAATTTCATGCAAACTGGCCAATTCTCGTTACCGACTTTGTATGAAAAAATGATTTATTAAAATGATAATTTCCAAAAGTTACTACTCAAATGGGTTTAGAGCAGGGCTCGGCCGATGATTTTCCTCGCAAGTCAGTGGGCCGACTTGTAATCTTTAAACTTCATTATTTGATATTAAAGCGTAGTTTTTGAAACCTGGATGATGGTGGAAGCGTGGCCAAGCGGTCGGACCGGTTGTTTACTACGGCCATATGTAAATCGGACGCCAGCCACGCGCCGGGTGTGTGATAGTCGAAATATTATGCCATCGCTCGATATTAGTCATCGCTAGATACAACCACACTTTTCTGACAGAAGAAGGGACAGAATTTTTGCTAGTCCACAAAACGATGTTTTTAATGCATTCAATACAAGATCAGATAGAATTAGTACGCTGAACTGATTTAGAGCCAGTTGCAGAAACTTTCATTCAAATTGGTAAAAGTTTAAGTGACATTACGTTAGAAAATTTCACATTTCAAGTCGGTTTTAACTTAAAAGTTGCTTTTAAACCTCGAAGGTTGCTTCATCCAGCATTTTCCTGAGTGCTTGCAGAAACTTCTTAAAACCAGAGTTATGTAGCAAAATAATACGAAATATACAGTACATGTAATAAACCTAAGGCACGCCCCCCTTGAAGGCATTACCTATACGAAATGAAATACAAATATTGTGGCATATAATAATACCTAAATAAGCGTTTTTTATTCTTGCTAAAATATAAAAGAACTATAATAGTTCTTATTCACGTTATATTGTACTCTGACAATGTTTCACTAGCTTGCATATGTTCTTCCTACGGTAAAAAAAGCTGCGTGATCAACGTTTATTTGGGATTGGGGGTAAATAATACTTCTTTCCTCTTTTCTCTAAATGCGCAACTAATTAACTTAACCATCCTTAAATTCAGTGGTGTTAAATATCGCAGATCAAATAGTACTCGCAATTAGCTCTCTATCGATTCCATAATATGGGTCCGAGTCAAACAGCAGTTTCTACGATCTCGCCTTCAAATTACGTTTGCGAACTTGTTTACGTGATTTTAACCTTTATTGTGTAATTTATGAATATTACTACTAAATGCTAAATATTGCAAGATATCTAAAAATACAAAGTTACTGTTTTGGTATGGTTTGGGTTTGAGCTAAAGAAATCCATTTCATTTCTCCAAATTAGATGTGATTGTAGAAATGCAAAGGTCATTGAACTGGTTAAATATATTCATAGCGGTACTTTATACAAATCATTAAGACACCGATAAACGCTTTGAAATCTATGCAGATCATCCTCTGAATTATGAAGCTAGACAGTCATTAAAAATAAGTTATTATAGTATGTAATAAAATTGAAAGTGATTATTTTATTACAAAACAGAAATCATATATTTTTGAGGAAGGGAGAGTTTTTCCAGAATACCTTTAAAATAGAGCTACTAAGCACTTTTGAATTTGAAGATGAAATCTTTAAAATATTAATATTGTGATGCAGATGTCAATTTAAATATTTGGTTTAGGACTCAAAACGAAATAGCCGTGTGGTCCCCGGCAGAGTAGAATAGGCCACCCTCACTCTTACCGAGGTGTCGTAAAAGGCGACTAACACTTATACATATCTACCTACATACTGAATGTCATAAGTAGGTAGATTCGGCTGTTTGACAAAAATAAGATTTGTTTTTGAAATCTAAACGGAATGCACAAACAGATCTTTAATAAGATGACATAATAATGGCAATAGTTGCATCATCCAGTATTTCCAGTGCCGGTCGCTAATGTATGCAGTTTGCCACTCCAGGTTATATGCTTATTTAAATAAAGCATAAAGTTACATGCTTATTCAATGATGCTGTTTCTTGTCTACATAAATATTGTATGATTCTCAACTCTCCGGACAACAGCAGTCGCTAATTGTAGTATAATAAATTCATTCTGATTATCTTTCTCGCACATGTATTAAATTAGATTTAATTAAGAGTATTTGTTAATACGAGTATGCGGGTACTTATGTTTTAGTGTGATGATTCGTAGAAATTATAACACCACTTCCTACACATTTACGATCGACACTTACTTTGTAAGTTTCTTTCTAAACCTCATTATAGGCAAAGAAAAGCTTGATAATCCCTTAAGGGTTAACGTAAATTCGATCTTGCCATTTAGCACGTAAATAAGACAAGTTTGACTCTTCCTCAGATTTCAGATGATATCAATATCATTATTAAATGCCGCCGCAAAATAAAGTCCGACCAAAAAAAATTACGTCTCTTTTACATACAGATTTATACGTACTTCAATTGACATATCAATAAAACAGTTAATTTTAACTTAATAAGATTTATGCAAAAAAAGTTACAAAAATGAAATCAAGCTCACCAAGCGACACAGTGACCCAGCGAAGTCAAAGCTTCGCAGCTTCGCTGCGCTTCAATCCTAAGTTCTCCGGCAGAGGGCACCTCTGGGGAGAGCTTTAAGCTCAACTGGGCCACGATTGTCGCCATCGAACTTTTGTGCTTGCAAGTTTTCCAAAGGCTGTTTCTTGAAAAGATACGTTCTATAATTCTATTAATATATGCTGAAAATTATACTGAGGTTTGCCAATGAAGTTTGCAGATAACCTGTAACAAAATGATTTGAGTTTAGAGTAGGCATTCATGAATTTTGTTCTTAGAATTAATGGGTGTAAATAGTTTTCCTATCATCTTCAGCCTGTAGTCCACTGCTGGGCATAGGCCATAGGATCGATAGTTGGCTTCTCGCCTTCAGCTCCTGCCATCTTGCGGAATTTATTCATATCACATAAATTGAATCCTTCTCTTTTTCATTTCAGGCTCGCCAAGAACCTGTGCACTAGAAAAGGTAGCCGACGGGCGAACACCGGAAACCGTCTGGAACACGCGGTGCTTACGCACATTCAGCACGTGCCGTAGATCCCCCCACATACCCCCCCACTCATCATCCATCCTCTTCCCACCGGCACCGGCAACGTCAGAGTGAAAAGGACAACATGGCTCGCGGCGACGAATGCAAGACCGCCTCTAAGGCTAACCACGCCTGCAAGAACTTGGACGTCGCGTCTCCCATGCAGTGAGTATCATTACTTTTGTAATAGGTGGCAGATGAGCAGACGGATCATCTGATGGTAAGCGTTTGCCGCCTTCCACGGACATCCGCAACAACATTTAGAGTAACCAGTGTGCTGCCAAACTTTTCTCCTTCCCCCGTTTTGGGCCTCCGGTATACTCACTCAGTCGACGAAACTCAGCGCAGGCACTGCTTCACGCCTCATGCTTTCATTGCCATCTCATCAACCTTTGAGGAGATCGCTATGAAAGCGTGGCCAGCGATTGCCATCCGCTGTCTGCACGTCATTACTTGCTTGGTTTACACGTCCATAAAATTTTTGAGGGCCTATTCTCGAACATTCGAGAATACTGGCATTTCATACACTGGCAGTCACTTGGCATTTCATACACTCTAATAAAATAAATCTTCAACTTCAATAATCGAATGCTCGAGAATAAGCCCTCTGGGTGGAATATACATTCATAGTCGGAATATACATACTTATGTAGGTTATACCATTTTTACTCAAATTCCTACGAATATCTATGTTTTAAAGAAGAATGAATATACATAGGTCAAATAGAATTCTGGAACATTAATAATTGAAGACATTAAAGAGCTTAGATTTAAGCTTACTTCATCTTATCAGAACTAAGCATACCTAAACATAGTTTAGTTTCTTATTGAACATGCAAAATATCGACTACCAACTCCAAACCTACAGTCCTACTAACCTTCAGTTTGAATAGAATGCTTTAAAAATTTTCTTTGTACAATTTCAAGTTTGCAATGACAATAGAACCGAATCGATTAATGAAAATTGTCAACATAAAATGGGGAATAGTAAAGTCATTCTCATATTCAGTCACTATTTACTAGGTAAACCAAAATCTTGGTATCTTTTTGAAATTCTACAACAGTGTGAATGGATCGATAGTTAAGTCAGCAAACATTTTAGAGTATGTAATAGATAAAATTGTAGTTTTCTAAGGCAACTGAAGCCAAAAATAGAACTAGCTTTTCGAATTAGTTATGTAATTGTCAAAATCAGAGGATGACTGGACGACTTAACTATGACCATAGCTGATGAACGTATAAAAGGGATCTCTTCTGAATTTTCAATACGACTCAGAACACGAATTCCTCCTACAGTAACTTTAGTCAAAACTACATCAATTTGAGTAAAACATGTTTTGTTTCCAGGAAAGCGGCTGTAACCAGCCAGCAGACCACGAAAAAACCCGAGCAGAAGAAGGACTACGGAGCCTGGGGCTCCATCTACAAGGACAAGAAGACCTTCAAGGACATGCACTTCTGCTGAGCACACCCCCGCGTGCCGGGCCTCATCGCTTCGCTTCATCATCATGTCACAAACACCGCCATCAACTGTTTCACTATCACCAATCTTCGTGATAGTGTTATAATAGAGAGAGAGAGAGAGTAGCAATAGTTAAAAGAAATACAATAATAAATAAATTACATATTCGGACTAGACTTAACCATTTTTAAAATCTAAGCTAGGATTCTACGTCTTATCATTTTATAATATTAGAAGATCACACCAATATTTATAAGACTATCGGAAAATCTATCCCAAATCAAATCCGCTGATACTTTTAATTCATAAATTAAAATTAGGGACATCTGACTGTTAAAATTTGTAATTTGTGATTTCCGACAATATTTTTAAGAAGTAAAAGATGTGTTTTGTTGGGTAGTAAACAATCGTAATGACTAAACGATCTTGTGTATTAATAGTCTTACCGTGTTTTCAATAAATAAATTAGAAATCTATATAATAATGTTCATCAAAAATTTAATAAGCTTCATCACTAGCTGTAATTAATTTGTAATTGTGAGACCAAATAAATTCGTGTAACTACAAAATCTTGTTTGTGACAGTAGCTTTCAATTCTATGTCATCGGGGTAGGGTATCTTTGCTAACATGCTTTGTATTCATATTAACATTAAACTGTATCTCATCCGTGGGTGTTTTGTTGCGTTCCCGAAACAATGGATGTTGCTTTGGGCAGCTCTATTGTGAGGCATTCGGGAATTGTAATTTATTCCTTATTGTATATAGCAACAGGGAGAGATAGTTAAACTAATAATAAATCAGATACGTGCTTCGGAACTAAATTAAGGAGCCACGAATTTGTGTTTAAGTAAAATAATAGTACTTATCAGGTGCGGATCAGTTCTGCTTGTTAATTGGCCAAAGTGAACAGGCATCTTCTGGGCTAACGCATAACATCGTAGACCTCATGGTAGTTTTTTACCTACTTAGTCATTTAAAAAAAAGTTGAAGACCTAGGGCCAGGGGGGCGTCTTCCAGCACATCCAGACCTGAGACAATTTAGAAAGGTTCGTTTTCTTATTCGAAATCCAAGATTTTATTTAAACTGAAAATTTTATAACTAACTTCATTTACGCGATGGTAGCTCAGTGACTCACAAAGTGCCTTCCATACGGAGGGCGTATTTCTACCATTAGCTCGGCGGTGAGGGAAAGCATCTTGAGGAAACCTGCACATTTCGATTAGTTTCTGAAACGTGTAACCATGATTAAGTTGGTCTGGTCCGCTGTTAAAGGGCTGCGAAGGTCAGACGGCGTCGCTTCATTGAAATTACCAGACTCCTCAAAACAAAAATTATGGTCCAAGCATACCCTCCAGAGAGCTTTGGACGCAACTGGGAATTACACCCTAAGACGAGGAGAATTGTCAACTAACTGCATATGTTTTCTATTAGAATCGAAACTCATACATTTAATTATTGCAAATTTGTCGTATAAAAACAAAATAGGTACTGAACACATCATTTTCTCAAAAAATGTGGGTCAGGGGAAATCTCACAGGCAGCCTGTAGATCGTAAAGCGTTAGCCTTAACGTTTCAAAAATGAAACTGACGAAATTAGGTCATTAAGCAGTAAATTTAAATTGGATATTGGGTAATTCCCACATTTACTGGCACTTTTTACGATTGTTACAATGTTTCAATTCTTATTAGCATTTTAGTTGAGTAAGTATGGCGATTTCGCGTACTAAGGATAGTCCTGGAACAAAACTCGTGCCAGCCTCTTTTAACATTGCGTGTTGGAATGAGATGACATGAGCTTTAGTGCGGTAATGACTTTAGATCGCGATTTGTAATAAGGTGGTTTTTGTTGCTGCCAAAAAATGAGACACTCAAAAGCTTAAAAAAAATCTGCGAAAAAACCCGTCTTCAAAAACCACGAACTAAAAAGTGTAAAATAACATTATTTAATACTTTATACACTTCAAATAACATTTTACACAGTACACTTGAGAAAAGGTTTTACCGAAGTCGGCGCCTAATTCCTGTTGAAAAATTGAATGTTGTATTAAATTACAAGATAGTAAGTACATATTGGGCGCCGACTTCGGTAACAGCTCAGCAGATAAAATGTTATTTGAAGTGTATAAAGTGCTAAAAATATTATTTTACACTTTTTCGTTCGTGATTTTTGAAGGCGGTTTTTTTTCGCAGAAAATTTTCTTAATTAAAATAATTCCCTGATTCGTCATTAGTACTTATCAACTAAGCTACTATGGACAGTAATAAGTTGTATTTTTTAAAAGCCGTATCGCCGTGAGCCGGCATAGTTTCAGCATTATGTAAGTAAGTGAAAATACTGTCAGTAAGAGAGTGAAAGAGCAAGAAGTTCGAAACCCATCTGAAGTAAGGTTCGGTTTCTCTTTCTCTTCACTTCCCAGTAAGGTCAAACGAATGGAAATTAATCAGAGCATTGTACGTATTAAACGAGATTGGCTCCAGAAAGGCAATTGACATTGCAAACTAAAGGAAAATTTTGCGCACCTAGTTTCATTTGAGAGCCTATTCATTTTGTAGCGTGCTTCGACAAAATGGTGATTGCAGCGCTCCGTACTGTGTATGTAATCTGGGTGGGTTGCACGGAGGATACAACTAAAAATAAAAATAATAGGAGCTGATGGCTGATGCATGAACTAAAAAATCTGGTAAACAGCCTGAACACCAGAAATAAACAAAGGCTTGCTGTTCCAAATCTCAGACTTCATAAGGTTGGTAATTTATTTGTTGGAATGAGTATTAAAATATTTAACAAGTTCCCACAAAAGCTTGTTGACTTGCCCTAATTTTAAATTACAAATCAAAAAATATTTGATGGCAAAAGCCTATTATGTTGATGATTATTTAAATTACCAGAATTTGTGGAAATGATAAACTGTTCGCCTACACCTTAGACATTGTAATGGATAGATTTATTGTTGGTCATGAAATCGACTTATGCGAGTTATATAGTAATACTTATAGTAATAAAAACATTGTACACGTCAGCCTAACAGATAAAAAGGAATTTTGAACTTCAACTAACTTCACACAAACTGTTTAAAGAACAGTACCAGTTTTGGAACCCGAGTGTCTGGAGTAAAATAAGGACGTGGAACGAATGGATAAGTAGGTAGAGTTGTTTACACGTAGGGCTTTGAAATACAATACATAAAGGACACTAAAGTTTTTGAAGGTAGGTAAAATGTTCAAACGATATCAAGTTGAACATTGTTTTTGTTGTATTATTCAAGTGAGTAGGTAAGGCCGAAAGCTAAGCAAGCTTAGTTTAGCTTAGCTCGCATAGCTAGTGAATGTTTTCGAACTAATTTGAATTGCAATAAAATTTACTAGAGGTACAAAGTTATGAATCATTTTATAGAACGAAGATTTTTGTTGTAAGTGTGGTTATTTACAATGACTCGAAAAAGTTTTTGTTTTGACGTTTGAAAAAAAAAACATTCAAAATAAAAAAAGAAAGAAAACTGCTTTAAAACACTGTTTTAGTCTAGTACTAGACCTCAAAAACAAAGGTCCTGTCTCTGTCGCAGTATGAGTCAGCAGTTTGATACATTTCGTTCCCCGCAACTTTTTATGTTTTTACCAAGACTAGAGAGTCTGGCCGTCACCTTGCGTAGGTGTGTGGGACTAAAACCCCTGGGGTGTCCATCTCCGTGCAATCGCGGTCAGAAAACCCACAGCCGGGACTAGACCGTACCACTAATTGCGCTCGCCGCTTCACCCCCTATCTGGCGCAATACAGCTCTTTAACGTTATACTACCTACCAGGACACCCGGCAACGTCGTCCCACGCGGAGTAGTGAGTCGACCAAGACTAACTGTTAGAGCCAATAGAATAGCTTTATTTACCCACCTTTTCTCAGTGTAGAGATTCTATTGGTTGGGAGCCAATAGAATCGCAAACACATTCCTTGCAACACATCCTCGCTCACCTTTGGTGGCCTTTATATACTTACATACATACCTTTTACTCCTAAAATCATAACCCTTCCTTTTTGGATTTACCGTTGTAGGGTAAAAAGGCCTTGATCGACTACGTCGAATTGGATGGTCCAATTGAAATCTCCTCTGCCTCCAGTTCATCATTTCAGCCAATAGACGTCCACTGCTGGACACAGGCCTCTCCCAATGGTCTCCACACAGATCAGTCCTGTGCCGCCCGCATCCAATGTAGGAGGCCTGCCACGGCTGCGACTTCCTGTACGTGGCCTCCGCTCGAGGACCTTTCCGCCCAAACGGCCGTCTGTTCTCCTCGCTATGTGCCCTGCCCATTGCCTCCAGTTCTTGAGACTGAATTAGACAAAGACAACATTAAATTACGATACCATTAAGTTAATTTACATACCTTCTATGTTACTTTCCACTACATGTCTGGATTATTTATTTTTACGGAATATTAGGTCAAAGCCAAAACCGAAACCACACTGCTTACAACACATGCTGGTTTTGAAATATCGGAAACAGGATTTCTACGACAGAGATGCATGTGAGTGAATCGTTGTCTTGCTGGCTACATTATTGTTGGTGGTGGCTGTAAATGGGAACGGATTTGTGGAAAATATAATTATTTATTTTTACTAGTTTGTGGCCATGTTTGACAAATAAGTCAAACGGATTCAAATGACAATAAGATCATAGATTGTAGAGTTAAACTTCTCTTTTTGTCTGTTGTAATTGAGGTTAATTTGAGGTTGTATTTTTCAAGCGAGCATACGGATGGTAAGTGCTTACCGCTGTCCATGGATATCTGCAACATATGGCGTCACATATGCTAAAAATCATTAAATGATTGGCATGTTTCTTTATTTTGCACAAAGACTATTAATCATTAAATTTATGACTGGATCTCTTGCCAACAGTTACCTGTATTACCTACCTGTAGTACAGTACCCTGACTTACATACTTACTCCGATGGCTCAGCGACACTAAATGTGTCTTCGCCTCCGATATAAGACTCCGCCATTGGTCCTGTTCATTCGCCAGTCACTGGCACGTGACCCTGACTTACTCTTAAAGAAACATGCAAACCGGAGCTTCTGTTTGCGGCCAGCATTGATATCTAGCTGCAAACAGCTCGTCCGGGCGCAGCGTGCTGACTTGCCCTTTTTGTTAGACGCGAAAAAAGTCTCGTAGGTTTTCTGGGGGATGTACGTAACATAAATCTAGAACTCTTAAAATAGAACATTGTAAAAAAAGTCCGATATTTCTTTAAAATGAAACCGCAGAGCACTATTTTTATTATTGTGCCCATCGATGATACGTAGATAAATACATCTATGGACCGATTCTTTTTAAGCATGCTACCTGCAGTGTGGGTGGAAAGGGGAGTGTGGCGGAGTGTTTTAGCACGTGTAAACAGGTTTGCTTATTTTTAAGCATGCTAATAGATGGCTAATAGCATGCTTATTGATGGCAAATGTGGACGGTTCATTAAACATGCTCATATTTGGCATGCTTTTTAAGCGGGCTAAAAATGAGCATGTGTAACAGTATTCAGGTTATAGGTAGTTGTCTACTATAGGTACCTACCATAGGTACTATGGTTTAAATTACATTTAGTTTGCCGAAGCTATTGTTACAACTATAGGCGAAGACTTATTATTGGCACTGTTTTTTCTTATTGATATACGTTTAGTATATTATTTAGCTGTTAGTCTTCTAAATATATAAATAAATAGATTTATTCCAGGGTAATTAAGATCTGACTAAAAGGGTCACAAATAAAAGCTATGTTATTATGTGTGTAGATTACCTGGTCTTAATATATAATTTGAGTGAATCGTCACTCATATTAATAACTCATTTTCTCTAAAATTACTTGCCGGAACATTAGCCAACCAAGCTCTAAGGTGTCAGTCCCATCGCGCCAAGATAAAGCGACGCGGGCAAAAAGTTGAAAATTAAACATACTTCAACTCAAAGCAAATTATTACCTAGTTAGTTTTTACGATCACTCAGTCAGTCGGCTAAAAAGGAGATAACAAGATATTCTCCAAAGCTTCTTTCCGCAAAATTACAGTGTAAAAGCAGTGACTAGATAGGTTGGATCAGTGGTAGTGAATGCTGCCTCTGGTGCAAGGGTTGCGGGTCCGACTCCGCACAGTACAAACATTTATGTGCATGAACATGTTTGTGTGTATGTTTGTATTGGTCTGGGAGATATTTTTTTTATTTATTTTTTAAGTTTTTGGAAAACTTACAGCTAGATTTAGGGATACAGTCACAGAAAAAAAAAACATTGAGGGCCAATTACAAGTTTCCACTGATAATCACTTGGTTGTTTAACAGAGATGCAAGTGGGTAATGTTAGGAAAGAAAAAAAGTTACTAAATTACAAACAAAACGAACAACGTATTTGCCACTCCTAGAAGAAGAAACATTGAAATTGATCAAGTCATCTGACAATACCAGGAAAAAAAGAAATTAAATAACATTTGAGAAAAGTTATCATTCAGTACACGTATTATATGTATTATAGGTATGTATTTACATAAGAAAAGTATTGTATATATGTATATATTTTTTATTGGTTTAGTTACATACCACAGACTCGAGATCTGTGCCTTTGTTTGCGAGTGACAAATGTATATATTTGTAATTCCGTTGTTGGTTCTGATTTCCGTAACACAGGTGATTGAGCTACCTATTTCGGAGTCTGATCAATGTATGTGATGCTGTGAAATATTTTTATCGGCATAAAGAAACACGCATTTAGATTTGGAAAGTTTAGAGATGCATACTTGGATTCAAACCACGACCTCCCGTACGTAGGCTGCAAAATCGCGGATACTAGCGAGCGAGTATGCAAAGCACCAAGTCCATGGTTCCACTTATGGCTGACACGCACGAGGGGTCAGTTGTTTATGTGTCCCATGCACTGAATAATGCTAACGCCATGCTAGCAGACGTTGTTATTCCACTAGTTATTTTTGGACGTCCTCGCTTGTCGCCTGTTGACGATCGTGTGAAGTAAATTTTACTTTAAGATTGTTAATATCGTTAATCAACATAATATAATACGACCAGTTTGGAACAGTGGTAGTGAACGCTGCCTCTGATGCAAGGGTTGCGGGTCGATCCCCGTACAGTACAAACATTTGTGTGCATGAACATATCTGTTTGTATTGGGCGTTATCTATGTATAATAAGTATGTATTTACAAAAGAAAAGTATTATATGTATATATTTGTAATCCTACTGTTCATTCTGATATCCGTAACACAAATTCTTGAGCTACCTATCTCGGAGTCAGATCAATGTATGTGATGTTGTGAAATATTTATTTACAATAAAAAAATCATACAAAATCTCATACATACCTGGTTCCGTACTAAGTAGCTTAAGCACTCGTGTTACGGGTATCAGACAACAGAGATATTACAAATATATACTCAAATACATATATTACACCCAGACACTAAACAAACACAAGTGTACATCACACGAATGTTTGTCCAGAATGGGGATCGAACCCACAACTTTTGGCGTATGAGGCAGGGTGACTACCAAAAGCATCATCGTCATCGTCAGCCCATTTAAGTCCCCACTGCTGGGGCACGGGCCTCCCTAAATCACATGAGGTGTAATTGCCATACTCACCACGCTTGGCAGACGGGTTGGCGAGGGTTTTGATATAAATGCAGAGTTTTCCTTCTCTGGGTGCTGATGATCATGCCAGCAGCTTTACCTTAGTCGCCTTTTACGACACCTCGGTAAGAGTGAGGGTAGCCTATTCTACTCTGCCGGGGACCACACGGCTAAAGCATAATATATCCTAAAACATTGACTGCCAGGATTGCACAATGGCTCGGTCCAGGGATCAATCCCCGGATCGAGGCAAACATTTGTACCTGAGGAAAATCTCAGTGTCAGCCTTAAGTCGGCAGTCTTATGCCCCCCCTCGGAAGGCACGCAATTTTGTAAATATTTCAATAGGTAGCTTGCTATTATTAATATCGAGCAAAAAAGGACAATAATCGCGTTGTTGTATGGGACCCCCCCTTAAATAAATAAATAAATATTTATTTAATGGGGGGTCCCATTTATTTTGTTTTCAGTATTTTTGCTACAGCGGCAATATAAAATATCAACTACTAGTGGTCGCGGTTCTTGATATATAACATGCTCAGTGACAGACAGGCGAATAGACAGCGAAGTCTTAATAACATGGTCCCGTTTCTACCCTTTTGGTACGGAACCCTAAAAATAATCAAGCTGAAAAATTATCAGATGATCGTCTACACGGATCAGAGTCATAATACAATCTGCAAAGTATTTCAGGTTATTTCAACTGTTCACAATCCCGCTCGTGTGGCGCCTCTAGAATACAAAAAGAAACATTCAAGAACATTGAGTCGTTGGAAATGGCCAGTTGTGTTTATAAAAACTCGTCACCCCCTAAATTATTCAACAAATTGCGCGATTTGACCCGACTTGACTTGATCTAGTGCTTCGTATTTTTGGCATACAAACTTTCTTTTTATCATACCCACGTGTTTTTTCATTTCTATATGAGCTGTTTCTACAAACAGTGCGCCATTTTGGATAAAGATAATAGAAATATTTCTTTATTGGCCACAGAACACAAATTTAAACACGAGCGACATAAAAATGGAGGAACACATAGTATAATCAAAGCACATAGCACGCACATAGTAATGAAAATAAATAGGATTGTGTAGGTATAATAAATAAATATAAAATAATGATAATAAAGACATAATATGTAAACAAAATAATTATAATAAATTGACACTTAACTACGCGGTCTTACTTTTTGCGTTATGGTGCATATCGGCATTTCATATGTATGGTTTGTTTGTAACCGTTTGAGAGAGAAAAAATATTAAGTAAAATTACCTTCAATACAATTTACGTTTTTAAATGAGTTACGCAGTCTGTAATATATATAATAAAGACTTATATTACCTCTGGCTCTTTACCTAAAGACCTCTACCTCTTTGTAAGAGAATAAATATATTCTTTTGCTTTGCATGCACGAAAAATACTGGATATTGAATCCGTTCGCGCCGGCATAATATCGGCGTAGCTGCTTCCAGGTGCAGATATTCGAAGGCAGGGCGGGCGTAGGGCCTGCGCTATGGGCGGGTCACCGCCTGGGAAGAAACGTGTAGTTAAAGATCATTAACTAGTACACATGTCTCCTTCCCACTCTGGCGAATAAGGGAGCGCTGTCGGGGGTTTAGTCGGTAGGGCTCCGGCTTCACCGGAGGAGAGCCCGACATAACTCGTCCACCCCCCGGTGGACGGGTATGCATAAGGCCACGTCGGCCAAAACTACGGGCCGGCCGCATTCCCCCGACGCAAAAAAAGGTAGGGCGGGCGGGGTAATGCACCGGGGCCCGCAGATTCATGCTTAAGGGGGCCAAATAAAAAAAATACTGCCTAAATTGTGTCCTAAGCAGGTTAAACATCACCGCGTACATGGAACTCGGCGCGTTTCAGTGTGTGACAGAGGAAGCCTATACGGAACTCGTGCGGTAGAGAAATACTACTACTTAGCGCGTAGATTTACGAACTCTTCGACAATGTCAGCAAGAGCTGACATTGTCGAAGAGTTCGTAAACTGACTTTCTGTGTCCATTACGTCGTTTGATTGCACATTTTTAAAGGAAGGAGGTTTTTGTCTTTAACCCGGAGGATGTGGGATCAAACAATGGGTTGAAGTGTTACGAGAAAGCATTACATTAGGTACTATACGGCCAGCTTTCGTCCCCCAGACGTATTTAGTACTGGGGCCCTTGAATACCCACGCCACGTGTTGCTGGCTTCCATTCGATTTGAATGTTGGCTCTAGCAGGGAATCGGTGCTATATGGAATTCAGGTACTTACTCAAATAACAAGGCAAACCAAAGTGAGGCAGCCATATATTGAGACTAGTCTTAGTTTAACTTATTTTTTAAACTGGAGAAGAAAAAACTGAAGTATTTTATCAACAAAGGCCATAGCCCGTTTTGGTACAGGAGTGGTACACCTTCCGATTTTAGATTATATTACACACTATTGGGAATATCATACTAGAAACTCGGAATTGAGACTAGTTGGTTAAATAGTGTGATATCAATAGATGAATATTAAATTATAATAAATCTTGGTACTCTTAATAGTCTTCATATAAAGACTATAGATATAGTTATTGTGCTTTTATAATAAGGATAAAATTGGCATACATTTTAAAGCTTTATAAAGAAACAGTATTTACTGTCCCAGAGCTCTTTGTAAAGAAGATCATGTCCTTAGTAAATTTTCTCAACGCTTTTCAAAACCTTCTTTGTTACTATCATCAATAGAGCATAAAATCACAAAAGCCTGAAAGATCAAGTTAGATAAGATGGATTCATTTTTCTAAATCAGCAAAACAATTACATATATCAACACTTTGTTTATGGTGGGTAATGGAAACGAGAAACAATAAGTGATGAAGAAAATAACAAATTACGGAAGGGAGTCTACGACGAGATGTTACTTATGCTGCTCAGGGTTCCCATCCTGTCGGTACGAGTATCACAGTGTTAACTCTGTAGGTATAAGTATATAATAATAATAATATATTGAGACAACACCACATACATTGTTCTGGTCCCAAACTAAGGTTTTCCTACAGGATTTTCCCTTGTACTATGGAAACCAGGAACAACGTAGGTACCACAAATACCCAGACCCAACGCAAATATCTGTTTCATCAACAAACATGTTGGTGCGGAAAATAATACTTTAATTCTTGAGTAGGCTAAAAACTCGCCAACCTTCTGTCTCTTCAGCGAATGCCACAAATTCACACGAATGTTCGTCCAGAGTGAGAATGGAACTCACTACTTTTGGCGTACGAGGCAGGGTCGAAAAAAAATCAGTCGAATTGTCCACGATTGGGCCAGTCAAATTGATATATACACCCCTGTCACAGAATTTCTGGATAAGTTTTTCTACGAACCATTTTTCTTTAAAACTGCTATTCACAAATTCAGCGATATTTCATATCACCCGTCGCCCGAAGGAGTTCCATTTTTTGTTGGAATGCAAATGATTTGCAAACGTTTCTGATTGGAGCTCTAAAGTGGAAATGTTTTGCTGTGCAGTTTGAGGATAAATTGATCCTCCCCAACTATTCCATTAGCATACCGATGCATCGGTTGGGATTGGAACTTGGGTGACATTGATTTCGTAATCCCATAACACATATCGTTATGTTTTTTCCTCTTCATCTTAGCGTGAAATTTCTAGTTGCGTCCCAACCTGTGACTTTGGGGCCCTGTGGTACACTTGGACCATGATCCAGCATTCGGGATGTCTGGTAATCACAATGAAACGACTGCCGTCTGACCTTCGCAAACTTTTAGACCTTAGGGCAACCAGACGAACTGGATCACGGTTATAAGTTCGGAAACATAAACTCAAATATTTTGGGTATCTACAATTTTGAGAAACTATCCGAGACGTACAAGATTCCTCACGAATTATCACAAACTCAGATACGCAAAAGCTTCAGAGCTCACGACGTCCAGACTTTTGTGATTTTATATACCATTATTTTTTATTGCTTACATCCCGATAACCTCATAATAGATATCGAGAATGAAGTTAGCATTTTAGATCTAAAATAAAAGCGAAAAAAAAATTACTGTTTCATTAGATTATCCGCCCGGCAATAATCTATGGATTGGATATGGGCGGTACAGGACCGATCTGTGTGGAGAACATTGGGGGAGGCCTATGATAATAATGATGAATGAATAATTTCGCTTATTTTGTTGATCTGACATGCTAAATGGACTTTATTCGCAAATACAAATACAAAATCATTTATTCGTTTTTAAATAGGGTTTCATTATTTGCAAGTGTCAATACATGGGTAAAAGTTACCAATTATGAGGTTTTCGGAATATAAACGATGATAAAAAAACGGTGCACTATAGCTGAAAGTTTCTCTGTGCATGATCCAACACAGGTAAGAACTACAAACCTTGATAGATATTTGGTTGTGGCTACTTTCCAAGTAATCATGATCTGAAGGTGGCTAAAACAATCCCTTACATTCGTCATTTTTTAAAGCTTCATTTTTCATATTTTCTTCGGGATAATGTAGAAATGCGATCTACCCATTACCTAGGAAGCCTTATAGAAGATTTGTTTTTGCAATCTTTTTCTTGTCTCTTGCCGTCCGTCAACATCTTAGTGGTGATTTGGTAGATATTATTTTGGTAATATTATTTAAGAGAAATAATAAATAATAATAACAAATATTTCAAAACATCACATACATTGATCTGACTCCGAGATAGGTAGCTCAAGCACCTGTGTTACGAATATCAGAATCAACAGTGGGATTACAAACAGATACATATAATACCTAGAACAATACAAACATTCATGCACACAAATGTTTGTACTGTGCGGGGATCGAACCCGCAACCCTTGGACCAAAGGCAGCGTTCACTACCCAGTGGTAGTGAACGCTGCCTTTGGTCCAAGGGTTGCGGATCAGTATCCAAACGGGTCATCATCAATAATCATCCAATCTTCCCGTATCCAACATAATATCGCTTTAAATATAGGTATCACAGTTGCTTAGGACATTTGCATGTAGAATGATACAAAAGTGTCCTAAGCAACAGTAAGAGTTTTAAATCCAACGGCTCTAATTACTGGCCAGAACTGTCCGGCTGTTGAAAAATAGTCGAAATGTTTTCGCAGTGCAGATTTGTGGCTCCTAATTCCCACCACATGTGCCACCAGAGTAAAGTGCCCACTCCTAAGTTGATACTGGCGGAGCGTAGTGTTACTAACTTAGCGCTTTCGGTGCTATATTTATTTTAGTTTAACACAAAATTTTGCACAAAACACATTATTTTGCAATTCTTTGGGCTATGTCATGTCTGTGACCTTAGTTCTTCTGCGGATCTTTTCTTTTTATTATTTAAGACACACCAACAATACATGCATGATCTGTTCGCTATATATATATTACAATTCTCACTACAGTTCTGATACATGTATCAATTATAGATGAGTACAGCTTTCTTAACGTAAATGTGTTAGTTTATTTATTAGTTAAATCTTAAGACGACTTAAGTATTTTATTGAAATTACAATTTCTTTTATTTTTATTAACTTAAACTAAAGTTGGAACTCAACATTTCTGATACGATCACGCAGGGAGACTCTCCATTGCTCTCTGGGTGAATTCTAAGGTCACAGCTTAAAGGATTGCATGCCTCAAGTGGCAATGGGCAGGGCAAATAGCGAGGAGAAGTCGCAGCCGTAGCAGGCCCCCCACAAGGTGGACCGACGATCTGGTGAAGATCGCGGGAATCCATTGGATGCGGGCGGCACAGGACCGATCTGTGTGGAGAACATTGGGGGAGGCCTATGTCCAGCAGTGAACGTCTATTAGCTAAAATGATTATGACAATATTTTGTACAATACGCCGTGTTGGTCTAGTGGTTTAAGTCGGTACTTAATCGATCGGATCGGTATCCGTGATCTCAGGGTCCTGGGTTCGATTCCTGGGTCGAGCCAAAAGTATGTTTCGAATTTTTAGAACATAGCTCGGGTTTGTGATCACGAATCCGCATTTGGCAAGCGTGGTGATTAAGCCTAATTCCATCATAGTAGCGACGACTTGAATTCTATGATGGAGGCCTTTGTCCTGCAGTGGGACAGTATGTAGGCTAATATTTTACTTTTTTTTGGCATCATGGACTAAGTCTGGTGTTAAAACAAGCACACGAGCTAATTTGAAAGGGAAAATAACTAGTGTCCCTTTTTTGTTGCGTTGAACGTTGGGTTGCCTTTTTTTTTTTTTTTTTTTTTGTTTCGCAGGGGGAATGCCGCCGGCTCAAAAGATGAGCCGACTACCTTATGCATACCAGACCACCGGGGGGTGGCCAGGTTATGTGGGGCTCTCCTTTGGCGGGGGGCTTCTCCCAAGGAGAAGCCAGGCAAAGGCATACCCACTAAACCCCCTGCGGTTCTCCCTCATCGCCCATATTGGGGAGTATCATGGTGATACAGCCAAAGCCTCCCTCCACGATATTCCCCGGGCGGATGTCCGCCTATACGGCGGACTAGGCGGTTCGTCCCCCGGACGTGCCGGGAGAGGGGATAAGGACAGCCGGGAGAACTGAGCCGTCCCTATCGGGCAGCAAAGGGAGCCTGTGCAATGCTGGTGCTGGTGCCCCCGTACCACGCACCAGCGGGCTCCCTTCGCGGAGAGGGGGGAGACGCGCATCTGCTCGGCGTCTCCTCCCCCTCCTCACCCTTCGGAGCGCGCTTGCGAGGGGATCTCGCTCTCGCTCGCGCTCCGCCGCCTCCTTCGTTACCATGACGTGCTCGCAGAAGGCAGCGAAGGCCTTCCAGGCCCCATCGCTCGCTAGTATAGATCTCGTTATACTAGGGAGAGAGAGGTCCTAACGTTGGGTTGCCTAACCTAATCTTCCTAATGTCGGGAGCAATCACAAATTACTGGGGATTTACTACTTTTGTAGGGGAAAATCGGAACATTATTTGACTATTTTTTATTATTGTAATCAAAATACCTCTCAATGATAGAAACATCGTTGAAAGAATCACTTGATTCTCTTTTAAACTACCTGAGATATCACAACTTTCAAATCACGTTATTTTGGGCAAACCCAAAACGCTCCATACAAATGGCTTCCTAGATGTGACGTCACACCAAGTATTTTGGATTCATTTCATTTGAATTTTGTAATGTTTCGCTTATGTCAATGGTTCTATCAAAATAGTTGGTGCAAATTGTATGGGTTATTAAATGGTATAACTTTTTTTATTAAATGGTATAATGGAAAAATCTTACTTTGCTCTTTGGCCTACAGCAGTATTTTTTTAAACTCACCATAACACTGTAGCACTTTTTCAAATGGCAATAAACACGAATTCGTGAGAACTGGTAACACTGCATGCTCGTATGTAGATTCTGGCACATCTGTTCGCAAAGTTAGTACGGAGTACGTAGAATGTTTTGATGGACGTGGCTAGGCAGATCCTCTCTGTTATACAAAATACCTAAAATGTTTGACGGCAACTCACTTATAAATAAAATATATTTTGGTAAAGAGGAATATATGTAAGGTATAATTTGATGGACATAATTACGAGTACCGGCGGCTTTTCAGTTTTATCCGTGTCTGTGCTGTCGGCTAATGAAGCCTGGCTGAATTTTGAAAGAAATATGAGTTATAAACCATACCGTTTAAATCAAATGCATGTTCGCAGCTCCGCCTCTATGATATTCAGTTTGCCACTATTTTATTTTTCTAAATAAGTACACCAAAAAACGTTTCATGTGAACTCAATCTCATCTAATTCGTAATGATCTAATCGAACGAGATGGCCAGTTCCTTTGGCGATTGAGTTTGAATTATTCAGAGGTTTCCTTCCTTCCTCCGCCTCTTCGTTCCATACCGAGTTGTAACACCGGCTAGTGCCATGGCTAATTGAGTTCCCTATATTGTAATAGTTACGAGAGGAAGCTGGAGCTAAGAAAACACTGGACATTTATCTTTTTAAACTTTTTACTCTCAAACTAGGGCAGCGCTTGTACTAAGAGTACCCGAGACAATTTGAAAAAAGTACGTTTTACACAGATAATATAGAAATGGATGACTTTTCACAGCCAAGAAAAAAGTTTTCGTTAACATTTTATACTTACTTTACATATGTGTTTCCGACGTAGCTCTATTTAGTAGTCTTTTTTTATTTCTGGTACTGATTGCATATTAGTAAAAAGTAAAGTACCAGCCTATATACTGCAGGGGCCTCCACTATACAAAATAAAGTTATCGCTACTATGATGAGACTATTCATCACCACGCTTGTCTAATGCGGATTGGTGATCACAAACCCGAGCAGTGTTCGAAAAATTCGATTCTTTTTGCTCGACCCGGGACCCCGAGAACACGGCCCGGTACTTAAACCATTAGACCAACAGGGAAGTTTCTTTCATTCCTCACAAAGTAACCTAAGAAGATACTGATTTCCTGCAGTCTAGACATAGGAGGCAGAAAAACAGACGTATCACCTTATGGTGAGAGATTGCTGCCGCCCATGGACATCCGCAACACCAGTGGAGTCACAAGTGCGCTGCCGACATTTACACCCCCCTCGGATTTCACACTCACAGACACGTTATCACGCAGTGAAACGCAGCACAATACTGCTTCCCGCCGGGCTTCTGTGCCGTGGTATCACTCCGGTCGAGCCGGCCTATTCATGCCGAAGCGTGGCTCTCCCACGGTCAAAAGAGAGGCATAGATGGTCCTGCTGCAGAACGACCCGGGAGCCATCGACCGTAGTGCGGATCTGACGGCCTACAACGAAACGGTCCCGAAACAAAAATGAGAATATACATATCACATCCAACAAAAGAGATGCACAGCGAGTGTGTAAGTTACGGCGATAAAGCTTCGGTTACGTTGTAGGCCCTCTTGTCGCGTGCGAGCGTGCGCGCGCAGGGAGAGGCGCATCCCTGGTATGCTCTGGCCTTGACTGTGGCAATGAGATAGTGTTTTTGGGCACTGGTACGTCCTTGACGGGTCACGGCCGTACAGCACCTAGGGTTGCACCTTGGGTCTTGACTTAGTATCAGCCTATAGATATACTGTCCCACTGCAGGGCAAATGCCTCCATCATAGAAATCAGGTCATCGCTGCTATGATGGGATTAGGCTTAATCACCACGCTTGTCTAATGCGGATTGGTGATCACAAACCCGAGCAGTGTTCGAAAAATTCGAGACATACTTTTTGCTCGACCCGGGACCCCGAGAACACGGCCCGGTACTTAAACCACTAGACCAACAGGGAAGTTTCTTTCATTCCTCACAAAGTAACCTAAGAAGATACTGATTTCCTGCAGTCTAGACATAGGAGGCAGAAAAACAGACGGATCACCTTATGGTAAGAGATTGCTGCCGCCCATGGACATCCGCAACACCAGTGGAGTCACAAGTGCGCTGCCGACATTTAAACCCCCCTTGGATTTCACACTCACAGACACGTTATCACGCAGCGAAACGTAGCACAATACTGCTTCCCGCCGGTTTTCTGTGCCGTGGTATCACTCTGGTCAAGCCGGCCCATTCATGCCGAAGCGTGGCTCTCCCACGGTCAAAAGAGAGGCATAGATGGTCCTGCTGCAGAACGACCCGGGAGCCATCGACCGTAGTGCGGATCTGACGGCCTACAACGAAACGGTCCCGAAACAAATGAGAATAGACCTATTGCATCCAAACAAAAGGGATGCACAGCGTGTGTGTAAGAGACGGAGATAAAGGTTCGGTTATGTTGTAGGCCCTCTTGTCGCGTGCGATGGTGCGCGCGCAGGGAGAGGCGCATCCCTGGTATGCTCTGGCCTTGACTGTGGCAATGAGATAGTGTTTTTGGGCACTGGTACGTCCTTGACGGGTCACGGCCGTACAGCACCTAGGGTTGCACCTTTGGTCTTGACTTAGTATCAGCCTATAGATATACTGTCCCACTGCAGGGAAAATGCCTCCATCATAGAAATCAGGTCATCGCTACCTATGATGGGATAAGGCTTAATCACCACGCTTGCCAAATGCGGATTGGTGATCACAAACCCGAGCTATGTTCGAAAAATTCGAAACATACTTTTTGCTCGACCCGGGAATCGAACCCAGGACCCCGAGATCACAGCCGGGTACTTAAACCACTAGACCAACAGAGGCGTTGGGTCTTGACTATGACTGATAAATTGTCATCAGTAAGGTCCTGCTATAAAGTGACTTCATTTGACAGTCAGTGTAGATGCGTTATTGTTTTGACTGTGATTGCGATTGAAATAGTCTGTAGGTCATTTATTTATTTAGGGTCCACCAACAGCTTATCATACTACACTACATCATTAAACATCTTTTCAGACGGAACTTAAATTAGAAGACATATTTTTATCAATTTTTTTTTCTTAAGGGCATACCCGCCAGTGGGAGGAGGGGGGGGCGATGGGTTATATGGGGCTCTCTTTTTGCAAGTAGCCTGAGGTATACCCTCTAAAACACCAGGGCTGCTCGTTTCCACGCCTGAGTCCCCCCACTCCCCTACACTAAAAAACGGTATGGATTGGATGTCAATCATGGGTGGGTAAACGAACACAGCACATACGGTAGCGCGAGTAACGATAATTTTGTAGCGCGCTGTCTAGAGACTAGAGATGTACCTCTCCGTAACCAGATATGTCGGGAACGCTGTCTGGTCTTGACTTTGACAGTAAAAGGCGGGATCAGTGATCACTGGCACTTATTATCGTCTGTAGTGCGGCCGTGTGAACCCAGTTATGTCAGGAATACGTGCATTTCGTGCACCTTTGTGCTGTTCTACTACTAGAGGTAGCTACTATGCGCTGATGACGTTGAGGCTAGGTGCGTAGCGCAGCAATACTGCCGCACTTCTTCAGCTAGCTCGTTCATGCTAACTGGTATCTCCGTAGTATAGTAAATAAATAAATTGAGACAATATCACACACATTGCCCTGGTCTCATACTAAGGTTTTCCGTTGTACAATGGAAACCAGAAACAAAGACGGTACCACAAACACCCAGGTGTTTCTGATTACTGGGTCTGGACCCAACACAAATATTTGTTTCATCAACAAAAATTTTGGCTAGTGCGGGAGTCCAACCCGTGACCCTTGCGTCCTGCGATCCAATACCTGCGACGCTTCGTTGCAGCGCTTACACCGTAGCTCGGTACCACGTGCTCTCGCCCGGAATGAAGATCTCTTGCAAGGTTCGTCTGCTTTTCGAGAGAGATATTAGAGATAGCCTCCTACTGTTGCACTATTAGACTGTGAGTCACTGAGTGTAGTGTGTTATATGCGTGCCTGCACCTGGCCGTAGCCGGGGAGCACGTGCTGTCCAGAGTGAAGAGCATCAGAGTGATGATCTCTAGCAAGGTAGGATCATGTTGCGCTGATGCTTTGATTGTCGCACTACTACGGTATCCGTGTGACAGTAGTGTAGTATGTTTCATGAGGACCTTCACCTTGCTGCAGCCTGAGAGAGATCTCATGCAAGGTTCGGCTGCTTGTGCTGACGCTTTGATTGTCGCACTACTACACTATCTGTGTCCGTAGTCTAGTCTATTTCATGAGCACCTGCACCTCGCCGCAGCCCGGGAGAGATCTCTTGCAAGGTTCGGCTGCTTGTGCTGAAGCTTTGATTGTCGCACTACTACACTATCTGTGTCAGCAGTGTAGTGTGTTTCTTGAGCACCTGCACCTCGCCGCAGCCCGGGAGAGATCTCTTGCAAGGTTCGACTGCTTGTGCTGACGCTTTGACTGTCGCACTACTACTCTATCTGTGTCAGTAGTGTAGTGCGTTTCATGCGTGCCTGCACTCGCTCACCGCAGCCCGGGAGCACGTGCTATCGACCGTAGTGCGGACCCGCGTGCGGGACTGCGCGCGCACCTAGGGATGCACCGGTGGCCTTGACTTTGACTGGGAACGGTTTCAGCAAACTTTGGCTTGCACTTCATCTAGTTACGTACTTAAGTATATATGCCCTAATTTGGTTCACTGTGTAGCTGTCATGATGTTATTGTCATGGAATCTAATTTGATTGACCTATTAGATTCTCATGGAGAACAATATATGAATACTTACAACATTATAAAACCAATTAATGTTTCCTGCTATTATAAAGCAATAAGTTTTATAGTAGTAATAATGTGCTTTGTAGCGAAGAACCAGTATATACACTACCTAAGGGACCTAGGTATTAAAGTTAGCAAAACAAACATGTACTGTCAAAGAGACTGAAAAAATAAAATAAAAGTACCCTAGTAGAGAACACAAAAGTCCTCTTTATTAAGCCGAGTTCTCCGTAACAATATTTCGTTACAAACGAGTCGATAAAGTTTTATTAGCAAAGTTGACAAGCGAACGGGGTGCGTATCGGAGTTGGTACGCGGTTACAAATGTTTTAGGATCATATCAGATTAGCGTCTTTTTCACCGTTTTAAGAAGCTTGTGAATGCATGTATCTAGGCGCTACATTTGTCAAGAATGCGACATGTAGGTATAAGAAAGCATAGGGCTTTCTAATTTATGTAAGCTTAAGCCATAAGCCTTGCCCATCAGTTCTAAAATAAGTGCATGAACGCCGTCCAGCCGTCTAGCTCATTTGTTTATCCCAGAAGAAGATTATACCTACTCATGGAAAGACCGCTGGTCTGTGCGCGCCCTTAGCTTTATCGATAAGAGCGCGGTAGGCGGCCGCACTCCGCTCGGGCGCCAGACGCCGCATGGCCGACCGCGGCAAACACCGCGTCGCGCCCGTCCCGGGCCTGCTCAAGAAACAGTACGCCTACGTGCCGTGCCCGCGCTCCGAGGAGGTCGGCACGGACCTCGCCCTCCAGCTCATCCGGCACCGCCATGAGCCAGAGACACCCGACAAGTCTCCAGCCGGTGAGTCCAGTGACAGTGCTCCGTTTACGCGGGAAAAGTTTCCGAAAACTTTCTCTTTGACAGTTCGTTTTCTTCCGTCAGAAACAGCTGTAGGTAAGTAACATAACAAAATACGTATCAAAGTACGGAGTTACGGAGTGGATTTATTTACAGAAGTTACGAAACTTTAATAACTTCCTAATTTTTTATGTAAACACGAGTTCTATTTCAAATCTCTCCAGATTTCGTCGAACAGCTGGTTCCTATAAAAATGTTATGAAATGTCACAGTGGATTTTGAATTTAGAATGTAAACATCTGTCAAAGTTACCGCTAAAATTGTCGCGGAGATTATAGGTACAGGAAACGAGTATCGTTAGACCTTCTTATATTTTTTAACTTTTATAAAATACAAATAAAAGTAATATTAGCGCGGTTTTAAATAAAAATGGCTTGACATATCCAACCGAGCTGTAGTTGTCGCAGCGTCAATGACTGCGGCGTACTCGTACGAGGCTGGTTAAAATTAGTAGACATGCATGTTTTGGCGCGGCGCGTGCTCTATTTATTGTGCTACAACAAACTTTAATTAATTACTCATCCGCTGTCCGCCCCCATAATTACAAATGAGCGACGCTATTGATTGGAGATGAATGAAATATTCTAATTATGACAACTGCTAATAAGATGATTGATTACCTTAGAAGATATTTAATGAGGGTTTTTGCGTGTGAAAATCCGCTAGATGGAGTACTATAGGAGTGAGGTCCATATACAATGTGATTGGTTATTTTAAACGTGATCTGTCAAAATGTCAATTTAATTTAACTAAACAACCAATGCGGTTGATGTTGGACCTCAGTTCAACAGTACGCCATCTAGCGGATTTGTCACACGCGAAAACCCTCAATTCGTTTATGCAAAACAATAACTATAGGACAATGAAAAAAATTGAAATTACAGTGTTACGAAAATAAAATACGGCAATAAATTGACATTCAAGATGAGATGACTGAGATAAAAAGTAGCGCGCCTGAATTGCAACTTTGTATTGGTATAGTTTTTGTTTTAAGACTTACTTATTAGGATCAATATTATTTCTTTGGGCTTCACAAGAATCTGTGTTACCAAATTTGTTGATTAAAGGAGTTCTTTAACATTATCGACAAAATGGAATATTCCTATATGCTTCGGCTAACAAAACGATGAGCGATATTATTCATGACGTAGACTCAATGACCGTCTAATGTTCAGGTAATGCTGGCTGCAGACCCAGGTGCAGGCCATGGGGACAACTTCTAGTCTAGGTATTTTCTCAATATCAGTATTAAGCACCCTCACGTTCCATTACCTATTTTGATCTTCTGCCCCCCCCTCTCCTAAATCAGCTAAATCAGATCTTGGCTGGATTTGTTTTTAGACTCTTGTCCGTATGCATTTTATACCCTTTTATTTGTGTGCCTGTGTTCTTTGGGTACCTTATTGGTTTCATAGATAATTTTTTTCAAAGTTGGATTCACATTTGTACCTACATATAAATTCGGTTTTTTCTGGTTTTTGTATTTTGTGTTCCATATTTAAATATGTAAGTATTTATTACCTGTTTATAAATAATGTTTGGTGATGTATTTTTCTATTCTATTCATTTATTGAACCATAGTGTCAAGCCAAAGAGAAATATAAAAATAAGTTTTCGAATTATTTGGATTTAATAAATATTTGAGCTATAGTATATTTATAATTATTACATATTTGTCCTAAATGAGCTTATCAATAATATCAATTTAATTAGTTACCTAGAATTAAAAATCTTATTTTTGTGAACTATCACCCTGAAGGCCTTTTCCCCTATAGCGTGGGAGCAATAATCATAAAACATTTTTAATTCATGACATGACTGTGCTTTGCAACATGTACTATGCTGTACCAAATATAAAGTTATTTAGATTCAAAACCTGTGGATAAGTGACAAATACTTACTCGTACTTTCCCATGAGAGATAAGTACAACAACCAATTATCGAAAAGTGGTGGGACTGGGCATTAAAGTACACCCCTGACCGAGTGTAGTGTTGAGGCTGCGTTTACAGGCGGGAGCAGGCATCCGCAATGCGCCGCGAGCCTTCTTTGTTCCAGGGGCCTCTCGCACCACGATCCTGGCTCAGATTTATAATTATGTTTTGCACTCTTCCGTGAGGGGCATGTCAAGTGAAAATTTGGGTAGTCTACTGTCGAAGTCACAGTGACAATAAATCTGCGGAGTTTTATCCGTAATTTTTAGTAATTCTAGCTAAGCTAAGTAAATCCGTACTAAGCGCTAACGCAAACTCCTTTTTGATGTGAACAGCCAAGGAGTGGAACTCGTTGCCAGGCGATGTTTTTCCTGAACAATATAACCTGGGCCTCTTTAAGGCATATAGCCTTTGGATCTCATCTTTATTTAACATCAGGAGAGATTAAGGTAAATGCTTGTCTGACGTGTCATAAAAAAAGTTGCTTATGGATTCTGCCACTTTGTTCACGTGGTAACTTCATCCACATGCAATATATCGAATTATCGATTAATGTAGTCTTTGTAATCGAATTATCGATTAATGTAGGCCGTGTGGTCCCCGGCAGAGTAGAATAGGCCACCCTCACTCTTACCGAGGTGTCGTAAAAGGCGACTATGGTGAAGCTGCTGGCATGATCATCAGCACCCAGAGAAGGAAAACTCTGCATTTATATCAAAACCCACGCCAACCCGTCTGCAAAGCGTGGTGAGTATGGCAATTACCCCTCATGTGATTGAGGGAGGCCCGTGCCCCAGCAGTGGGGACTTAAATGGGCTGACGATGACGATGACGATGATAGTCTTTGTGTTCGTAATCAATTTGATGTAAGTGATACAATCTTGTCTTAATAGGTTTTAATCAATTCTTCAAGCATAAAGCAAACCTTACCTAGGCTTTCAAACCTTACTCGTCATTGAATACTGCGTGTTGTCTGCTCGCTATCTCAAAAAATATTCAATCTACTTACATCAATTATACAATATCACATAATCTATAGACAATCAGATATTTGCATTTGTTTTACTTTTGGCTTTATTAAACTTAGTCGGACGCAGAAGCCCTGCAATGGATACATTGTCAGATAAGTTTTAGAATATCATAATGAAGGCTCATGCAAATTTTCAGCTGGGAAATTTGAAATCTCAAACAACACTTATTACTACATGTACACTACGTTATTTCACAAGTTTTGCGGTGTGGTAGCCACACCTCATTGCACTAGCAGTCACGGTAGAGGGTGCAAGAGCAGCGCACAATTTCCAGTGATTGTACGCAAAATCATAACACTTATTACTCCAAAGTACACTACGTAACTTACGTGTGTTGCTATATGGTACATATATGGTATGATATGGTCCGGCAGAGAACCAAAGTCATCGACATTGCTCACCGGATTAGCAAGCTTCAGTGGCAGTGGGCTGGCCATATTAGCCGCAGAACCGACAACCGATGGGGTAAACGAGTTCTAGAGTGGAGACCGCGTCTTGGCAAACGTAATGTAGGGCGCCCTCTGGCTAGGTGGGGGGACGATCTGCGCAGGATGGCTGGCAAGAGCTGGATGCGAGAAGCCATGGATAGATCACAGTGGCGAACAATTGGAGAGGCCTACGTCCAGCAGTGGACTGCGATAGGCTGATGATGATGATGATGACATATATGGTATATGGTATATGCAAACCTTCGAGAAAAGAGCGTACTCCCGTTTAAAAGGGGCGGCAGCGCATCTGTGACTTCTTTGACGTGGCAGGTGTCTATGGGCGGCGGTAATCGCTTACCATCAGCTGATACGTCTGCTCGTCTGCCCCATATATCATAAAAAAAATGGTAGCCACACCTCGATGAACTGTAGTCACGGACTCACGGCGTAGCAGCCGGGTGCAAGAGCGGCGTATAATTTCGAGTGAGTGTACGCACAATCACCCGCCGCGACTCGTCAGCTTCACTCCGCCGCTCCCCTAATCACCTCATGCTGGGACCTAGTTCCCCTTTCCTTTGAAAGTTTTCATTATGATCGGCCTGTTGTTTAAAATAGCAGAAAATTCGACTATGTCGAGAAATTTATCGATTTCAAAATGTTGTATTGCCCAAAAGTGCCTGCTCTTCACCAGTCCGCCCGTGCGTGTTCTGGTGAGTTTCTCCGCACCCAAATAACGACTAATGTAAATATACCCCCCGGCAGTTATTTTGACGACCCGTTTGGAACAGTGGTAGTGGACACTGCCTTTGGTCCAAGGGTTGCGGGTTCGATCCCCGCACAGTGCAAACATTTGTGTGTATGAACATGTCTGTTTGTATTGGTCTGGGTGTTTGTATGTATTATAAGTATGTATTTACAAAAGAAAAGTATTATATGTATATATTTGTAATTCCGCTGTTGATTCTGATATCCGTAACACAGGTGCTTGAGCTACCTATCTCGGAGTCAGATCAATGTATGTGATGTTGTGAAATATTTATTTATTTATTATTATTTATTTAGTTATTGCTACTGTTCTTTAAATAATTTTTACGCTGAAATGGCATTATCTTCTACTTTAAGTGTATCTTCAATCTTGAAAGGTGACCACAAATTTATTTATCTATCTTTGGCGAGTTGGAAAAGTTGCTCTACGCAAAAATAAAATATACAGAATAGCAAAATAATGCTTCCCAATTCCGCCCGAATACAAAATACTACTGTTGATAACCTGTATCGCAAATAGGCCAAATTTCGCAACACTTTTAACCGAAAAGTAAAATAATTCCGCTCGGAACCTCGAAATAGTTAGTCCAAATAATATCGAACAATATTTTTGCACGATTAGATTCAATTTATGAACACTGTGTGAAGGATATAAAAATATACGTGCTCAATATTTACTCTTGTTATTGATTTTGTACTTTTCCGTACTATGACTTGTCAGTACTATGAGTTATGAATCCAACTTCGTTACATTTAACCATTTCGTACAATAATTTATCAAGAAAGAAAGAAAGAAACATTTTATTGACCATCACAATAAATAATTTAACAATGAACATTCATTAGTAAACATAGGTAAGGTAAGATTGACACATTAAAACTACAGACAAAGGTGAGTACGAGAACAGACGATAGGTAGGTAAATACACAGTTATATAATGAAAATATTCTAAATAAGTAGGCGTGTGTGAAGTGTGAATTCAATCAGGTCCTGGCCTCAGCATGGTGCTGCCACGACAGAAATGCCGCGGCAGCGCTGGTATTCTGGCAGGACCTGTTGTGAGTGACGACCGTGTTAATGTATAACCATAAATAAATAAACACTAATGTACATAAATAAATGATAATGTGAGATAAAATTACTAGAAAGTTAATGTTTTCAAAATAAGCAGTTATTACTATTAGTTACAGTTTTGGACATAATCATGAGTCATGCTACATGCATGACTTAAAAACAGCACACATTATAGCATACAGCATAAATGTATGAGAAAAAAAACTTACAATACGGGGGAAGGTTCGCTGCGCACTTGATGATAATGATCCATTTGCTCGTCTGCCATCAAATTAAAGCTAGGTATGAAAGTATGAAAAGCATGAAAAATATTTATTTGGAACAAATAAGCATACAATAAAACTAGTACATAAATCTTAAACAATTTCAACAATTAAACATATTACAAAAGCTATGTATGTACAAATTAGGCGGCCTCATTACTACAATACGATATTGACCAATTCCCACATTTTTGCGTCACGTTATAATCAGGTTTAATCCGCCGTAAATATCGATGGTTACCCGTTTAGTTCGGCATTAGCGTAATCTAACATCGAAGTTAATCCGACATTCGCAACGATGATGCCAATTTCCTAAAAGTCAGCCTTGATTCCGAGTCGGAAACTTGTAATCCTTGGGTGGAAATCAGTTTCAGGGCAAATTGGGTATTTCAGCTTTAGGAACCATTACCTACCCATAGGGTTGCCCGGTTGGGCAAAACAGGACATAGTTAGGTTTTTGATTCGCGTCCGGCTAAATAAGACGGTGTCCGGACGGTCCGGCACTTTTAACTGGATCTGTTTTTTACTTAGAGCGTGAGGTGAGGCAGGGACTCTAACTAATGCGTCGTTGAGCCTATAGGTACCATATGCACCATCTCGCTAGTAGGTAGAATCAGATGCGCCATCGGGCCACACCAAATGCATTACTTATCATCCTAAGGCCCAGACAGCCGACCCTAGAAATTCAATTGTTTTAAAAATCCTCTAATGAAGCGTGCTTTTTCTTGCCGTTTCTACGTGTTCTTGGGCCCACTTCTCTATAATAGACTTAACGCCATAGACACCATATATCCACTGCCCTATAACTGCGCTAAAAAACACCTTCAGGAGGTGCTCCTGAAGTTGTCCTACGATGATACAGAGAAATTACTCATTGTCCCTAAATAACTATCACCTAATTTTAATTGTTAGCGTAGAGTAAAATTAAGTTTAAGTTGTAATTTATTGCTAACTTATACGATTAAAGTTTCTAAGACCTATTTTTAGCCTGAAACACAGGTCACCCTAGTTCAGGCAAAATGTTAAATATGTGTACTATTATATAAGATTCATTGATCAAAGTTGTATTAGACATAAGTTATTTGAAATAAATATTTTATTTATTATTTATTTATTTATTAAAAAGGACTTTGTGTCTTACGACCTTATGCAACAAACTGCTACGCAGTTGGTCTCTATCACGAGTAATGGAGCTATATGTCCGGCAGATTCGTTAAGACTAACGAATCATGCCGGACATTTAGCTACATTACTTGCATTACAATTCGGGTGGACGCCCAGATTTTCGGTTTTAAGACCTGACGTCCCTACCTCCCAGGTAGTCACTCCCAACGAAAGGTAAACGATTGGAGCTTACTAAGATATTTTATAAGGTCAACGTTAGTATTTCCAATACTTGCTAGCTTGCTTAAGTCACGTAAGGGATCAAAATGTTTTAAAGGTTTCAATGAAATATCTGGAATATTATTGGAATTTTCTGAGGCAAAAAACATAGTTTTTATGCGTTTAAATCGATAGAATATATAGAGCAGATTAAATAGTTATTTTTGATTTCAGAGTAGTACTGATATCATAAGATAAAGATAAAGATAAAGATAAAGATATTTTTATTTACCATAACATGTGTCATCATAACATACATAATACAACATATGAATGATCGTCTTATATAATTAACTATGTACCAACATGTTTTGCCAACAGTGGCGTGTAAAAATAATAATAAGAAATACAAATGTCAATTACTAAGATACATTGCAAAAATTATATGTTATTCAGTTCAAAATAATTACAATTAAAAGTAAATGGTAGTGAAATGCAGAATTAAATTAAAAATTAATAATATAAATACAATGGAAAATAATTACATTTTGTCATTTAAAAAATCATTAGTGCTGTAGTAACATTTTTCAAGTAAAAACTTTTTGAATTTTATTTTAAATAAATTGGTATTCAGCTTTTTGTAGCTCTGAGGAACTTTATTAAATATCTTTGGAGCCATGCAAATCACACTTTTACTCAACAATGTTGTTTTAGCTGAGTGCAAACATAATCTATCTCCACCACGACGATTTCTAGCAACCGTGTCAGACAATTTTGGGAACAAGTGTGGATTACATTTGACAAAAACCGCTACCTCGTATAAATACAGTGAAGGAAGTGTTAAAATTTTATGTCTTATGAATAATGGCTTGCAGCTATCAGTAGTCTTAAGTCCAAACATAGCCCTTATGCAACGTTTTTGGGCTTTAAATACGCTCTCTTTGTTAGTAGAATTTCCCCAAAAAATTATGCCATATCGAAGTACCGATTCTGCCAAACCATGATAGGCTGTTAGTAATGCGTCATTGCTGACTACTGTGGAGAGCCTGTAGAGGGCAAACGCTATACTATTTACTTTTTTATTTAGTTCATCAATGTGATCTTTCCAATTCAGTCTTTTGTCAATATGCAAACCAAGGAATTTAGTGTTTTCGACTGCCTTAATGATGTTGCCTTGATAGGAAACAACAAAATCAGGAGTTTGTGTTTTTTGACTAAAATGCATGATGTGAGTTTTATTCAGATTAATTTTTAAATTATTATTATTAAGCCATGAAATTATTGATGTCAGTGATTGATTAATGTCAAATTTATAATTATGGATGTCATTACATTTTATAGTTACAGTGCTGTCGTCAGCAAATAGTGTCACGGGTTGGTTAGTAGCCTTCGGCAAGTCGTTAATGTAGATGATAAACAAAAGGGGACCTAAGACACTTCCTTGAGGAACACCATATATAGTATTGCGCTCATTTGACCAGTAGTTTTCCTCACGTTTATTATCTATGTTTAGCCTAGATATCAAAGTTTTTTGTCTTCTATTGGTTAAATATGACTGAATTAAATTTAAAACGTTACCCCTGATCCCGTATGCGTCAAGTTTCTTAATTAAAATTTTATGGTCTACGTAATCAAAAGCTTGTGTCATGTCGCAATATAAAGCGCATATAGGTCTTGTTTGGTCAACATTCGTTATTATGTTTTCATAAAAATTATAATGAGCCATGTTAATTGAATGATTTTTACGAAAACCTTTTTGTTCCTTACAAAAAATGTTATTTTTCTCAAGATAAGAATTTATTTCATTATAATAATATTTTTCGAAAATTTTTGAAAATATAGAAATTAAAGCTATTGGTCTATAGTTGTCCATTAATTCCTTGTCCCCTTTTTTAAAAAGTGGTACAATAGTAGTCATTTTGAGTTGCTCTGGGAAGACACCTTCTTTAATAGTAAGATTTATAATGTGACTTAAGTGGTGGCAAATATTTTCATTTACGGTTTTAATAATTTTAGTTAATATAGCATCATATCCTACACTGTTAGTATTTTTTAAACTTTTTACTATCGTGTAGATATCTTCAGGAAGGCTCGGTGCCATGAACATAGATTTTTGTCTATAATGAAGATTCATTTTCATTTCACCACATTCATCCACTGGTTTTATTTTATCTATGAAATAATTGTTAAAAGAGTCAGCTATTTGAGTGGGATTAGAAATGTCAATAGTATTTAATTTTATTTTTGATATGGGTTCTTTTGGTAGATTAACTCTATTATTATCATTAATCATTTGCCACGTAGTTTTTGATTTATTATTAGACGTTTGAATTGCATGGTTATTTTGAGCACGTTTTGTTTGTCTTATAATGGATTTGAACAACTTTGAGTATCTTATGAATTTTAATTTATTATCTCTAGTGGGTTCCAATCTAAACTTCCATAACAAATTTCGTTTTCTTTTGCTACAAATCTTTAATCCTCGTGATATCCATTTTGGCTTGTATGTGGTATTTATTTTTATTACTTTTATAGGAAAGCAAAGATCATAGAAGAGTTTAAAATTTTCATAGAAATTATAGTATGCCAAAGTAGGGTCATCAGAATCGTACACTTCAGAAAAACTTAGTTTCTCTATGCACCTTTTAAATTTAAGTATATTTTCTGAGCTGTAGTCACGTATTTCCTTGCGCCAAAACTTCAACTTCAAAGTTCTCCTAACTGGTATTTTTATTAATTGAGCTGTATGATCAGACAGAGCAAATTCCAACACTTCCGTTTTGCAAGTTTTATTGTAATTGTGAGCAAAATTATCGATACAAGTCATACTCGCAATTCTAGTGGCTTGTTTTAATGCTAATCTTAGGTTGTAGTTTCGTAGTAAACATTCTAGGTCAACAGTAGTATTATTTCTTTTTAACATGTCAATATTAAAGTCACCAGCTATTAGAACTTGTTTAGATTTTATTTTATTAATATACATCAAGACTTTCTCAAGCTTCTCAAAAAATATTTGTAGATTACTATAATTAGGGATACGATACAAACACACAATAACAATTTTGTAGTCAGTTAATTCAATCGCACAGCATTCGAACACATTTGCTAGAGATATATTTTTAACTTCCGGAAGCTCTCTCCATTGATGTTCTTTCTTCACAAGAATACAGGTTCCACCTCGTTTGCTATTGCTTCTGCAGAAGCAATCTGCAAGATTGTAGTTGTGTATGTTTAAAAGTGTTTCATGTCCCGACATCATGAAATGCTCGGTGATGCATAGAACGTCTACATTCACATGTTTCTCCAAAAGCTCATCCAGACTAATTTGAAGTGCATCTGATTTACTTAGCAAACCCGCAATGTTTTGATGCAAAACGTGTAAGTATTTATTCTCGAAAAAACAGTGATTCCAATGATGATGTTTCTATGTCATTAGAAACTGTTGGTGCACTTACAAGAGTTGTTTCTTGTATAGTTTGTATATAACTACTCAATTTGTCCATTATACATTTTATTCCTCTATTATTTATTTTTCCTGTTTTAATTGATAACATGTCATAAGTTAGGCTTCTATTAGAGTCAAATATATATGCATATTTATTTGTCCATGCGTCATTATTTAGTAATGCATTGAAGTTTTCTATTCTATAGTTGTATATATTTGCTCCACCTATATATGTAGGCACAGCAATTATTATGTTTGTATGTTGTATTTCTTGCAGTGCATTACGTATCTTATCTACTAATGAATACGGTTGCTGAGAATACGTAAAGTCAGATTCACCTATGAAAATTACACAATAATCATTTTTTGTGTACCCATCCAGTTTTGATCTTAGTCCGACCAGCAGTTGTTCTATACCTCCTCCTGGTATAATGTAGTGGCAAAATGAGTGGTTTTTTCCCAGGTCGCTATCTTCCAGTAATCTTAGAACATTTTGTTTATTATTGCTGCTAATAAAACAAAGCTTGCTGGTATTTGTTTCATTTAATTTTCTATTCTTTTTCTTCTGACATGTATGCGATGTACTGTGATATTGCAAGGTTTCTATTCTTTTGTTCAATAGGTCTATTTCCATATTGGCATAAGCTCATGAGGTTTATGATTTCAGATAAAAGGGAGCTGTTAATATGTAATACTTTTTTGCTTTTACAACAAAATTGGGTGTTTCATATTGGTGTCGTAAAACTTTATTAGAATAGATAATTTTCCAATGAGCAGTTTCGAATGGGAAACTTTAATAAAAAATTCACTAACTTTCTATTTGCAAATATTAGCAGCTCAGATAAAAGTATTCTTATCTCTTCATCCTATTGTGGTCGCACTCGCTCGGGCAGCGGCTTTGAGTCCCTAATGGGGAAAATTAGCTGTCAGAAACTGCTCTAATGTACTCTTATCAGACTCACTAGTGATGGCCTCTCTCTTTAAAGGTACCGGTAATGCAAACCGTTAGTACAAAAATGGCTTTACATTTCTATATTAGCGGTTTGCATTACCGGTATACTTTGGTTAAAATGTTACTTCTGGGCCTAATATAAAGACAAAACACAAACACTGATGGCTACATAGACTAAAGTTATAATGTCGGATGACAAAATTATTTGTTAAGATCACACATCGTAAAATAAATATTTGTAATATATGTAAACTTGAAACTTACTCGTGACCTAGTTCTGACTTAATAACGAAATATGCAAAATAACCGGGACAATCCCCTTTAGCCTTTAAGGCCACAACAATAAACTGGCGAATTTCATTCCAAAAGTAACCACGTGAGAAGTAGACATTTCGTCAAGTAGTAAAAACAGGGAGGCAAGGTAACTTCTTTGTTGTGACTACGAATATCTAAAACTTTGGAATAATACATCTATCGCCAGGCGTATTTCCGGATGTTTGCGACCTGAAGGAAAGAGTATTATTGGTATTTCTTTTTTAATAGGCTGGAGGCGCACTTATGTGACTTGCAAGAGTGTTGTGCGACGTTAGGTAATCCCTTAGGTACCATGAGGAGATTCATCTGCTCGTCTTCCTCCATCTCATAAAAAAATAAGTAGATGACAATACAAAGCGGTCAGCCATCTAAAAACAATAATCCCCATTCGGCGCTTTTCATTTTAAAATTCCGTCTTTTTGTACCAAAATTTACTCATCTTTTATGCTGCTGCCCTCTGTGGAAATTCCAAATAAAAACGAAAATTTAGACAGCATGCTTAACATTTGTTTGGAGAATATCCTGAACACCAAGCTCCTAGATAAGTCCTGGATCCAAGCGTCTCTCGGGGGCAAAGTTTTTCTTCTTTTGTTCAATAATTGTTGAAAGCAAATAGCAGACGGTTTCTCATAGTAATGAACAAATTGATTTCATTTACGATACGAGTCTAATAAAAGTTCGTGCTTCCTATTGCTCATGCAGCCATTGAATACAGACTACGTTCCGTTTCACGTGATATCGTTTTGTTGGCGATATTACCTTTTCGCTGCTGAATGCTACCGTGACTGTACAAATCCCGGGTTTTACAACTTTCATACACATTACTTCGGATACGGATATTTACATAACCATTGAGTTATTGAGGTCACATGGGTAAAAAAATTATTAACATATTTTGGAATTGACGTTTTTCATGTTTTAATCCTGCGCTTTTCCCGTAAGCTACACGGGAGACATTGAATTTTATTTAATAAAGTTACTTCACAGCTGTATATACTTGATATGTAATCCATATATAAATAAATAAATAAATATTTCACAACATCACACACATTGATCTGACTCCGAGATAGGTAGCTCAAGCACCTGTGTTACGGATATCAGAATCAACAATGGGATTACAAATATATACATATAATACTTTTCTTTTGTAAATACATACTTATAATACATAGCAAACACCCAGACCAATACAAACAAACATGTTCATGCATACAAATGTTTGTACTGTGCGGGGATCGAACCCGCAACCCTTGTATCAGACGCAGCGTTCACTAACACTGTTCCAATCGGGTTGTCAAAATATATGAATATATATGATTTAATATGTAGATATCTATGTAGGCGAATCTAAACAAAAGATGCAATTTACTCGTTAAACAAACATGTTTAACAGGTAACAACCTGTTAGAAGAACTAGAGCTACAATTAAGTACATACATTTAATCACAACATTAAAAATAGAAACATCAACAATCAGCGACAACAACAGAAACTACCAAAAAAAGGAATAAATAAAGAAAAACTAAAAAGCCATTAAAACAGATAACAAAACAATACATAAGAACGAAAAAACAATTTTCAGGCGAAAGAAATTATAAATAAATAACGCCGCAGATACTTCTCTCTTGAAACGAAACGAGAATACAAAGAAAATAGTATGCAATGCAAAGATGCCTCACAGAAAACCGGCGTGAAGCAGCACTGTACTGAGTTTCGCTGCGTGAGTGAGGGTACCGGAGGCCCCAAAGGTGATAGGGGGGATTAAAGGTTGGCAGCGCACTTGTAACTCCACTGGTGACGCGGGTATCCATGGGCGGCGGCAATTGCTTACCATCAGGTGATCCGTCTGTTCGTCTGCTATAGGTAGCTATTACATAAAAAAAGGATACACAAACACAGAGCGAAGGTAGAGCTCAGTGAATAAGAACGCGCCTTCCATAAAGGAGGTCATCGGTTCGAATGGCATGGACAGGCAGCATGGACATCTGGACTTATCAAATCTATGTGCGTATTCACCTTTAGCTAGGCAGGAGAATATAGTGAGCACGTTTTGGATAGTTTCTGAAACGTGTGTCCATTTTTCAGTCGGGCTGGTTTCCCTGTTAGAGGGTTGCAAAAGTCAGACCGAAGTCGCCTCGTCGCCTCACTAGGGAAAGCCTGTCCTGTGATGGTTTTGAATAGGTTTACATGGGGTATTATTGTAGCACAGATTTTATACATAGTACTTACCTATATTGAATCGATTTTATTTATTTTCTATTTCATACTTAGATGAACTTTAAAAACATGGAAAATTTAATACTAGCAAAACAAAAAAAGAAAAACCAATTATTTTATTATGTGCATTAAGTCCTCGGAATTGTGGTAGGAAATAATAAAATTCTTAACTAAGTCACAATTTAAATATAAGCCAAAAAAATAAAATAATGTAAACATAAAATTCATTGATAAAATCATATTTATTTTTTTATTAGAATATTGTATTTGACGGTACAAATTTTGGCCCGACCTGGGGATCGAACCTGGAATCCCAAGCGCAGCCATTACTTTAAAGTGCGACACATTACTCAATGCGCCAACGAGCCAGTCAAATGAGGTCTAATCATGTTTTGGTAAGCTGTCTTCCTACAACTCTACCCACATGTTTGTAATAATTATGTATAATATTCATACTAAATGGCTAAGTGAGAAAAAAAATGACAGTGTTAAGGATTTTTTTGAAAATTAGAAATTGACATTTTTTTTTGGTATTTTTAATTTTCCGCAATTGACTATTTAATAATTTTGTAAATCCATGTAATTTTGCATCAATCCATGTCATTAATAAATTAAATTACATAACATGTAATTTAATTTATTAATGACATTGTAAATATTTGCATGCTATTTTTTTATATTAGCGAAACATGAGGACTTTTTACTTTTTTTATGTCATACTTGTATACCATGTTTTGTGCAAATAAATAAATGATTTAATGATTTATCCCATACGTGCAGGGGCCTTAGTGCGAAGATGTCCCGTAACGAACGAGAATATACCTGTCGCATTCAAATAAAGGAGAAACACAGCGCGTGTGAAAGAGAGGGGAACTCCGATTCTGTCGTAACGTCCGGTTCACGCTAAGGCCCAAAGTTTGCTCACTATTTTCCCTCACCACCAAGCCGATAGTAGAAATACGCACATTGATATAAGTACATGCTCGGATTCAAACCTACGATTCCCGTTCGGAAGGCGTACGTTCTTAATCCACTGATCTACCTTGATCGCATATTACTTTAGTTTAGTAAAATATAAAACCAACAATAATAACATCAGTTTAGAACTTTACATACGGGTAATTACCTGGTAAACGGCAGCGTACGAAGAAAGTTTTAGCCATCGTGTTCAAAAAAGTTTTGCTGTGGCAACAACTATACATTCTACAAGCTCAACATTCACGTTAGTACGATTTACTTTAGATACCTACAAAATATACCAAGCTATTGTTTAAGGGATTTGCTCATCAGAAAACTCCTGCAAATTAGAAAATTCAATGAAACCGCGATACCCACCTAGCAAGTACAAAATATATTTACCAAAGAATTGTTTTTAAGGTGACGGGTAGGGCACTTTTAGCTACTAAACCGGATCTATTTTAACCCATTTCGAGGTTACAACCTCTAGGCAAACACTTATACTATTTATTAAATAACCATGTACAAATATTGGGTCCAACGCGTACGTGAAACATTTATTCACACCAGAAGCGGCCACATTTGGCGTGAATCAATTTTTCGCATACAAAAACTGACCCAACATTTGTGCATGGTTATTTAATAAATAGTATAAGTGTTTGCCTAGGGGTTGTAACCCCGAAATTGTAAAAAATAGATCTGGTTTAGTAGCTAAAAATTTAAATCGATTGGCGTCGCTAGTGTGCCCAATCTGAAATTTTGAAAATTTCGTGAAAAAAGGAAAATAGAAAATTGACTGACCGGATGGCGCAATTGGTAGTGACCCTGCCTCTTACGCCAAAGGTCGTGGGTTCGATCCCCACCCTGGACAAACATTCGTGCGATGAACACTTGTGTTTGTTCAGTGTCTGGGTGTAATATATGTATTTAAGTATATATTTGTGTTCCTCTGTTGTCTGATATCTGTAACACAAGTGGTTAAGCTACTTAGTACGGAATCAGGTCAACGTATGAGATGTTGTGAGAATTATTATTATTATTTAAAAAAAAAAAAAATCCTAGACAATAAAAATATAGAATTGTTTTATTAAGGGATTTGCAAACTCTTGAAAATTTTGGACATTTTAATGCAAATAAGAAAATATGAAACTAGATACAATTGGAAAAGCTAGCAAATTAGCAAGAGTTTTAATATTGCAGAACTAATACGTTTTGTCATGTGGTTAATTTAGACCGTCATCATCATCAGCCCATTTAAGTCCCCACTGCTGGGGCGCGGGCCTCCCTCAATCACATGAGGGGTAATTGCCATACTCACCACGCTTGGCAGACGGGTTGGCGAGGGTTTTAATATAAATGCAGAGTTTTCCTTCTCTGGGTACTGATGATCATGCCAGCAGCTTTACATTAGTCTCCTTTTGCGACACCTCGGTAAGAGTGAGGGTGGCCTATTCTACTCTGCCGGGGACCACACGGCCAAATTTAGACCGTAATCGTCAGCAATCCTTAGATCAGCAGTGTATCGAGTGGCAGAGGGTCCTACCATAATATTTGTATGTCATTTTTTTTATTGCTTATTGTAGGTAGACGAGCTGGCGGCCCATCAGATAGTAAACGGTAACCGCCGCTCATAGACATCTACAATGCCGGAGCACAGTCATGCCGCTGCCTACCGTGATTTTTTTTATTTTAGATTTAGATTAAGAATAAGGCTTTAGATGTAAAAATGTAGCATTATTTCTATGCATTTATACTAAGCATGTTGTGTACGCTAATTTTGGATTACTGTTTTCATATAAAGAAATGTTAATTTTGTGGCTGTGTAATGGACAGTAATCGGTTTGCGTAGCAATTTTAAATAAATAAAATAAATAATAAAACTGACCTTGATATCAAAGTTCGTTGACCTACGCGCTAGGCACTGCCTAGTAGGGAGAATATATCTACACAAGATCTAACACAGGTAGCTACCTATCTCGGAGTCAGATCAATGTATGTGATATTGTGAAATATTTATATTTATTAGTAGAGATATATACTACTAATAAATATAAATATTTCACAATATCACATACATTGATCTGACTCCGAGATAGGTAGCTACCTGTGTTACGGATATAATACATAGGAAACACCCTGACCACAGTCCCTCCACCAGCCCATGGTCCTTCCTACCGTCTCGGCATACGGACCGAATCTTGGGAGACGCTCACCAGGTACTTGCTAAGGGCTCTTTCCCCGGTGTGATTCTTCACTCCCTACAAAATCTGTGTCTGTGTCCCATCTCAATGTCACTTCTCCCCAAATGGGGCGTGAAACACCACAACACAAGCGACTCGCGCTCGGGCAGTTCCACATCAATCAATCTCCTTCCTAATATTAAGCCTTTTGTGTGCAAACGCACGCAACCGTCGAAAATCTTCTGCAGAGTTGACCATCTCTTGATGGTATACTGGTCCTATCTCGTTTCTGTTCCAGTTATTCAGCATCTGTTGCCGCTCTTCTTCATACAGCTGACATTCCCACAGCACATGGTCCCGAGTTTCATCAGCTTCTCCACAGGGACATACAGGTGACTCACAGAGAGTCATCGCGTGCAGTCTGCTGTTAAAACTCCCATGTCCTGTAAATATTTGTGACACAGCGTAGTCTGGTTCCACCCAACCGGCCGATAATCTCATTTCTACGTCTGGGAAAAACTGCGACAACTCTCTTCCTTTGTCGCTGGTCGACCAGCGCTCCTGCCATTGGGCAACAACATCTCCGAATATTCTACGTTTAAGTGCCGTCTGCTCCTTGTCTGTGGCTTCCTTTGGGCACTCCTGGGCGAATCGTCCCACACGAACGACTTCTAAGTCGGCCGGCAACACCGCAGCTAGCACGGGCAGCGCTGATGTGCTAACAGACCTATAAGCCTTCGTGAGCAGAATCATTGCAGGCCGCTGGGTGCGCAGCAAAGCTCGCTTCACCACGAAGATGCTTGCCCAGTGCCACCAAACTGCCGCAGCGTAAGTAAGACTTGCAACATAGGTCCCTGAATACAGGACCTTAAGTGCTTTGTACCGCACGCCCCAGGTCGATGAAGATATTCTCGACATCTTCCCGAAGCAGTTACTAGCCCGCTGGCCGATAAAGTTCGCATGCTGCAAGAAGGAGCACCCTTGGTCAATCACCACCCCAAGTAACTTTGCCATGCTCACGTGCGCGATCGATTTATTGTCCATACGTATCGTTGGGGGGCGCTTGAATTTGCCTTTCAAGGTAAGCGTCTGCGACTTAGCGGCTGAGAAAGTCAGACGGTTCCGATGCCCCCATTCGGACACCGCCTGGAGCATATATTGTGCATCTCGCTCTATTTTAGCTCTGGTTGGTGCTTCGATCGCGATCGTGATATCATCCGCATAGGCTGTCATGCTGACGCCCTCGGGCATCGGTAACCTAAGGATGTCATCGAGCAGAAGATTCCATAAAGTAGGCCCTAACACCGAACCTTGGGGGCAGCCCATTGTAGACCTCTTCCACACCACCTGTCGACCCATGAATAAACCCACTCGCCGGTCTGTGAAGTAACTCACTAAGATTTTGTAAATATTTGGTGGACATCCACCTTGTTTCACTTTGAGCAGGACCATGGGCCACCAGGCATTGTCGAAGGCCCCTGAAATATCCAAGAATATAAGCTGGCAATAGTTTTTGGAGGTATTCGTAACTCGGTCCATAATTGCGTTAATCGCCGTAACCGTCGACTTTCCACACCTAAAACCATGCTGACTTGGTGAGATATTCCGGTGCAGACAAGGAGCGCAGGTGATAATGAGACGTTCCAGTATCTTTCCCAAAATGGGCAGCAACGTTACCGGTCTATACGCTTTTGGGTCTGTCAGGGGTTTGTCGTTGCCTTTTGGCAAAACCACTAGTCTTCCGGTCTTCCATATGGCTGGGAACACACCTTCTCTTATGCACGAGGAAAACATATACAGCAATTCCTCTCCACTCGCTCTCCATGCTCGCTTTATGATCCGTGGCGTCATTCCATCCATTCCCGGTGCCGTGTTTGGTAGATCTTTGACTATTCGCGCCAGTGCCTCCCGGTTGGGTGGATCTGAGTCTCGTCCAGTCGGGGCACACGCAGCAGCTATTCGGACCTGCCGGTGGTACGCATCATCCTTCTCCAGGTCGTCATCAGGACACAGCGCGCGCAGGAGCCCAGACATGGTCTCCTCTCCAGTTTCTGCATGTCCTTCCATGAGCTTCATTCCGTGCATCACGTTGGGTGGGGGGCGAACTCTGCCAGAGGCAGCTCGATAAGCCATCCCCCACGGCTCATTGTTGCCGGATTCGGCCACTTTGCGGTAAAAGGTGATCTCCGCGCTCCTCATTGCCTCTTTGTAGTGATTTCTCACAACATTGAGCTCATTCTTCAAATGAGTTTCCTGCTCACCTCCTCTCTTCCGCGACTTCTGCCAGTTCCTACGCGCGCTGTACACTTACTTCCTGAGTTTGTCCAGTGCAGGTGTCCACCACTCGTACCCACCGGTGTCCGCTTTTTTGCGATTGCCCAGACATTCGCTTGCCGTTCGTGTCAGTATGTCTGTGTACTCATTACAGATGTCCTCAGCTGGTCTCCTGAGTTGCAGACGTCCCACTCGGTAGTGCAAAGCTGAGCAAAAGTTCGCCCAGTTCACGCCTCGGTCTCTGTAAGATGGCTGCATCTGACCCTGACCAGCAACTTCCACCCGCGATCGCACCGCTGTGTCGCCTACTCTAAATGTAATCAGCTGATGATCGCTCAAGCTTGCTCCTTCTCTTACAGTCCACTCTGACACAGTGATTCCTCTTGTAGTGAGTGTCAGGTCCACATTTGAGTATCCGTTGGGGCCGTGAAATGTTGGGGGTTGACCTTCCTTGTTATGGAGTAAAAGAGCTCGTCCCAGGATAAATCCTTCCATCTGATTTCTCCTGTACTCGGTGTCAGGTCCTCTCCCAACGTATTGTCGTTCCTCACAGTGCCAGAGTGGCGAGTGTGCATTGCTGTCCATGCCTATCAATATGTGCTTCCCTGCCAGCTGATCCATCACGTGGGACAGGTGTTCCAAGTGTCGGGAGATGTCGTGGCTGTACTGGCAATATACCGATACCACGTAGAAGCTCCGACCCTTATCTCCGGTATCAACGTGTGCGACCGCGCAGTGTTCGTTGCTAAGATGTTCCAAGAACGTGAACGAAAACGCCTGATTCATCACCAACACTCCGGCCTTGGGTTTGGATCCGCATTGGATGATCTGCGGATGCTTGTACTGTTCCTGTACTAGTACCAAGTCCAAACCCAGCTCCTTGGTGACTATGGTTATCTCCTTGGTGGCAGCGGCTGAGCTATGGAGGTTCAGCTGCCCTACGTTAATTGTAGGGCAGCCGAACCTCCAAGGCCCAGCCGCCTGGTCTTCATTATTCATTGATGCTCTTACTGCCATTGCGTCATATTACCCGCCTGCTGCTCTGCGTATAAGCGCGCTGGACAATCTAGCGCCGCTGTGTTGTGGTTGGCTGCCTCTGGTCGTTTAAAGCGCTTGCAAGTCGCGCAGCAGCTCTTTTCTGACTTGCACTCCTGAGCCCTGTGTCCGACCTCCCCGCATTTCCCGCAGACTGTGTCCGAGGACCTGCAAAACTTCTCCGGGTGTCCGTACTGCTGGCATTTGTTGCAGCAGGTCACGCGAATATAATCACAGACCTCTGCTTCATCCCAGGCGATGTAGACCTTCCCCAAGTGTATGAGGGTGTCACGCAGCTGCGGAGTGCACTCTAGCACTACCGTTGTCCGCCCTCCACGACGGCCTTTCTTAAAAGCCACCTTACAGCTCTCGCGCAGCTTTTTCATGTTCCACTCGGGGAACTCCGCCAGATTGATCGCGTGCAGGTCCTGTATCACCTTTTCTCCATCATGGTCCTTCCGCAGGTTTCTTATCGCCACCAACGGTCGCCGACTCTTTGGGTCCGTAACTTTAAGGGTCGGTGGTGCGGCTTCCTTTAATTTCCGAGCAGCTTCGGCGGTCGCCGTTTGCACAACGACGCCTGCGTTGCCGACCCTACGGATTCCCTGGACTTGAATTCCCTGGCTCCCTGGTTACACAGCCTTCTGCAGCTCCTTCTTTGTCTCTTCCGAGGTCTTGATGGACTCAGACGCCGGGTAGAAAAGTACAGCCGGTCCCTTAGGCTTCACTTCCATCTCGGGCTTTCCCTTGGGCAGCTTCAACTTACTAGCGTAGCTTACTACGCCCTGGGTCAGTCCTGGTGGGGGAGCTGCGCAACTTACTCCTGCACCTACGCTTGCCACCTTAAGTTCCATGGAGGCCACCTGCAGCTTCATCGCCGTCACAGCGTGTTCCTGTTCCGCTAACCGAATGTTCAGTGCCGCTACCGCTGCAAGTATGTCCTGGCTGAAGCTGGAGATAACACCCTTTTCCGTGTGGTTCAGCTTGACCAATACAAACGACATGTTCATGTCGTTTGTAACACCCTGACCAACACCCTGACCAATACAAACGACATGTTCATGCACACAAATGTTTGTATTGTGCGGGGATCGAACCCGCAACCCTCGGACCAAAGGCAGCGTTCACTGCCACTGTTCCAAACGGGTCATCTAAATCTTATCATGTCTCTTCCTGATGCTGAAACACTCCGAGTGTACGTATGGGCGCGGGCATGTATGTGTGCGACATGACATTTGTATCTTTTGGGGTCTTACCTTATACACTAAGCTTGACTAACTACAGTCTCAAATTCACATTATGAGATTTATCAAAAGAACCAAACACCTTGTTGGTGGACCTCAGTCCTAATACTACTCCAGTTAAAATAGATAATTCTAATAGAGCTGAAAATTAGTGGAGATGGTTAATAAACCATTGCATGAAATTGTATTTGACCTTGAATAACATTTTTGCTGAAGAAGAGATTTTTTTCAGGCGGAGTGAGGCCATCCTGCTTGACTTTCTATAAAAAAAAAGACGGATCGACGGGTACTTTTGATATTTTATTTATGATGGTGTATTCATATATTTTGAGCTCTATACAAAATTTGTATTTTTTTTTCTCTATTTTAACCTATAAGCCTTTTCTAGATTATTATTATGTATATAAATAAATAAATATTTCACAACATCACATACATTGATCTGACTCCGAGATAGGCAGCTTAAGCACCTATGTTACGGATATCAGAATCAACAACGGAATTCCAAATATAATAATTTTCTATTGTAAATACATACTTATAATACATACAAACACCCAGACCAATACAAACAGACATGTTAATGCACACAAATGTTTGTACTGTGCGGGGATCGAACCCGCAACCCTTGGACCAAAAGCAGCGTTCACTACCACTGTTCCAAACGGGTCGTCACGCAATAGTCCCCATCGGGACATTTCCGTTCACTACAGTAGAATATGAGCAAAAACTGGGCTTTATTAAGTCTTTGTTGAACATGATTTCGTCCACTTTCATCAGACAGCGCGTTTTAATTTAGGCTCCATGTTTGTGTGATAAACGGTGTGAGGCGGGACTCTTGCGGTTTATTACACTGCCTCCCCCTCTCCCCTGTGTCCCGGTACTGCAGAGTTTTGGTTGTAATGGGACCATGTATTAAATAAAATAATAATAATAATAATTCTCACAACATCTCATACGTTGAGCTGATTCAGTACTAAGTAGCTTAAGCACTTGTGTTACAGATATCAGACAACAGAGTAACACAAATATATACTTAAATACATATATTACACCCAGACACTGAACAAACACAAGTGTTCATCGCACGAATGTTTGTCCAGGGTGGGGATCGAACCCACGACCTTAGGCGTCAGAGGCAGGGTCAATACCAATCGCGCCATCTGGTCAGTCAAAAATGCCAAATTAGAACAAATTTTAACTTTGGATGTTCAAATTTGACCTTAGAGTGTATTGAAAAACATTTACAGCTGACCTGCGTAAATCGTCACTCTATCAGGCCTGAATGAGTCCTTTTTTTTACAATATAGCGGACAAACGAGCAGACGGCACACCTGATGGAAAGTGATCACCGCCGCCCATGGACGTCTGCAACACCTGAGGTATCACATATGCGTTGCCGGCTCTTAAGAAAGGAGTACACCCTTTTCTTGAAGGTCATCAGGTCGTATCTGTTCGGAAACACCACGGATGACAGCTGGTTCCACAGTCCTATAGGTACTGCGAGTATGTTTACTGAAATGCTGTCTCCACTTCAGAACTTGTTCACCCCAGCGGTTGTCAGTTTTGCGGCTTATATGGTCAGCCCAGTGTCACGTAAAATGAAAAAAAAAACTCATTATTTACAATATATTTTTTCCAAATTCGTTCTTTTAGCAAATGTGACAGGTGACATACGCATAGAAGGATCATCTGATAGTAATGATCCTTCTGCTCGTCTGGATGAACCGATTGCTGTTGTTCATAGAGATCACCCGTTGACGACCCGTTTGGAACAGTGGTAGTGAACGCTGCCTTTGGCCCAAGGGCTGCGGGTTCGATTCCCGCACAGTACAAATATTTGTGTGCATGAAAATGTCTATTTGTAAAGGTCTGGGTGTTTCTATGTATTTTACAAAAGAAACTTATTATATGTATGTATATATTTGTAATCCAACTGTTGATTCTGATATCCGTAACACAGGTGCTTGAGCTACCTATCTCGGAGTCAGATCAATGTATGTGATGTTGTGAAATATTTATTTATTTATTTATTATCAACACCAGTGGAGTCACAAGGGCGCTGCCTACCCTTTCCCATTATTCTCTAATTGGACCTTCGCTACCCTCACTCAGTCCGTGAAATACAGCACAAGCTCTGCATCACGCCGGTTCTGTGTGTAAATTGTTGTCATTTTTTGCTCTAGTTTAAATATCTACTGATTCCTACCACAATACATCATCTACTGGTCGCAGTGGCTATGAGACGCAGGGCTCACCCCATTTCTATCAAATATCTACTGATATTCTAATAACACCACTAATATGGCGCTAGATATCACATTATATCTATGTAGAATACCATGTGGACTCCGTATAGCATGAGATTACAACTAGGAGAATGTAGGCTACGTTCCTGCATAAACTTCACGTAATGTTAGAAAAAAGTTCAGCCCAAGAGAGTTCTGTGCAAAGCTGTTGCAGCGAAAGAGTTAAGCTTTTACTGATTTGGCTCCATATTTGAGATAAAGATCTTTTCAAAAGTGGAAAAAGGCAGTGATATTTTGTTTGTTTTTCAATTCAATTCAATTCAATTCAATTCAAATAATTCTTTATTTGCATAGGCTTGTACACAGCACTTACAAATCGTCATACATTTGAATGACTTAAAACTATTTATAAGTACTTATGTATAATTTACATGTTAATACATATATATGTTGATACATAAAATATACTAAAGAAATAAATAAACATAATGCGATTCTACCACCGGCTCGGAAAGTTGTTTCTGGTCGAGAAGATCCGGCAAGAAACTCGCCAGTTACTCTTTTTAATCGCCAACTTTTTTACAATGGTTTATTATCTTCATACCAAGTCATACAGTCTAATGCAACACAAAATAGAATGAAGCAAATTAAAAGCTAAATATGAGGTAAACCGAAGCGGACCAGTCCCCAAAGGTGGCACCTGTTCACAAGTATGACGTATGTGTCAGCCATCATTTCACTCAACCATATTAGAGGGAATGTAATGACCCGCCACATAACGCCACCACCTCAGAGACATTTGAGTGAGCATGACTACTTAGGTTCTCCTCATAGGTCACAAAGAGTAGTAGTTACTTAATATAATACTAATAAACTGCAGGACGAGGTGTACAATAGTAGGTGGTTAGCATCTTGTCAATTATTGAATAATCAATATAAATCAATTTTATACAGTAATAAATGCTGCTAAGCCTAATTTATTAAAATTCAGTAATTATATAATATTAATGATTTTTGTTAATATATATGAAAATGTTACAAGTGTGCAGGCATGGAGGTCATTATGTCCATGAATCCTTATCATTTAAGTAGTCTACAATTTTATAGTATCCTTTACTCATTAAACAGCTTTGATGATGTTTACCTTACATCATCAAGTTTCTCAATGCAAATCACGGAGCCGACTAAAGATGCTTCGGAGAGGCATATGCCCAACGGTGGGCGAAAGAATGCTAATGAAGAAGAAGAAGATCAAGTTTCTATTAGGTAGATATATTTATCTAGGATTCTTCAAAAAAGTAGTGTAGGTTTGTACCTATATTTGTATATGTATTTATAAGGTCGTCGATGAGGATAGTCTGGGTGATCTGATTACATGCCTCCTTAAATTTACAAAATAAAATTAGGTTGGCCGTGGTCAGCATAAATGTGCAGGCTAAACTGGAGTAATACCACGGCCAGAAAACCGGTGCGAAGCAGGCCTGCACTGTGTTTCGCTGAGTGAGGAGAGGAGTTTAAAGGTGGCAGAGCACTTGTTACTCTACTGTTATATCGGGTGTCCATGATAGCGATCGTTTACCATTAGGTGAACCATTCCATCTGCTCGGTCACCTATCATAAGAAAAATGCAAATAGTTCATTAGGATCATACAGAACACATACATGTCATTAGTTCGTAATGTAGCTTAAAGTATTTTTTTTATAAACAAATTGTGGGCTTTTTTTTCACATCACGTACTTTGATCTGACTCCGATATAGGTAGCTCAAGCAGCTGTGTTACGGATATCAGAAACAACAGTGGTATTACAAATATATACATATAATACTTTTCTTTTGTAAATACATGCTGTTAGGATGTAGCAAGATTAACAGAATATAGTTTCGTTATTAGTGATTAGCTTAAATAGAAAACAATTATAACGCATTAGCTATAATTTGTTTCATGCAAGTATTATGTTTTCTGAGTATAAATCGTCAAAATTTTAAAATAGTTATAATGTCATAGGGAGTCATTTGATTAGGTACATTTTTGTACAATTGTCTCAATCAATTCATTGTAAATAGTTCAATCATTAAAAGTGATTGGGATTGGGAGTTATTACATTTTCGTAAACAATACAAACCGACATGTTCATGTACACAAATGTTTGTACTGTGCGGGGATCGAACTCGCAATCCTTGCTCCAGAGGCAGCGTTCAGTACCACTGTTCCGAACGGGTCGTCAATTTGTAGAGAATGTAGTTAAAAAATGTAAGTCTCTCTCTCATCTTAGCGTGTAGTTCCCAGTTGCGTCCAAAGTTGTCGCTTTGAAACCCAGGGTACGCTTACACTATGATTCAGGATTTGGGGAGTCTGGAAATTACAATGAAGTGACCGCCGTCTGACCTTCGCAACCTTTTGACTGGGGAAATATACCAATCAGGATTTGGGGAGTCTGGAAATTACAATGAAGTGACCGCCGTCTGACCTTCGCAACCTTTTGACTGGGGAAATATACCAACTGAATCATGGTTACATGTTTCAGAAACTATCCGAAACGTGCAGGTTTCCTCACGATCTATTTTGACTCAAAAAAAAATGTATGTAAGTAAAATTAACAATAAAATATTATGTAACACTGATGGACGTAGGCCTCTCCAATTGTTCGCCACCGTGATCTATCCATGGCTTCTCGCATCCAGCTCTTGCCAGCCATCCTGCGCAGATCGTCCCCCCTCTGGCTAAGAGGGCGCCCTACATTACGTTTGCCAAGACGTGGTCGCAACTCTATCCGAAATGAGGCGATCCGGCAGAGAACCAAAGTCATCGACATAGCTCACCAGATTAGCAAGCTTAAGTGGCAGTGGGCTGGCCATACTAGCCGCAGAACCGACAACCGATGGGGTAAACGATGGGGTAGAGTAACAACAAATTTGTACCTAATTTGTAACACCTATAACAAGATTTGACGACCCGTTTAGCGCATTGGCTTAGAGCGACGGTTAAGACACATGCTTTGATCCTATATAAAGCAGGTCTCTCACAATGTTACGGCGGTTTGACTATAACATTAGCTACATCATCTACAATTAAGTCACATGTAAGCCAACATTGTGAAGAGAATATTAAATGATTTTAGACGCTAGGGTCCCGGGTTCGATTCCCTCACCAGCACAAATGTTTGTTGATGAAACAGATATTTGCGTTAGGTCTGGGTGTTTGTGGTACCTTCGTTGTTGATATGCCTATAAGTTACTCTATGCCTACCTGCTGCACTTGTAAGCAGGTAGGTATATGGTATATTATACTCTTCGGAAGTCTGCCGCCGTTCACGTCTCACGACAACTCTGCATGCATTTCAATATCATTAGTTTCAAAGAGCTAAACTCGTTTTGTTATTCAGCGTGCATCAACGCTTATACACGTTTGGAAGTGTGTGTGAAGTTCTGTTTGTATTAAATCTCACGAGTTTCGAGATCGAAATGTATTAAAAGTCAAACTGTAATCTGATTTTTTAATGTGATTACCTGATAATTAACGATTGCTGCCGCCCAAGGACACCCATGCGAGTCACAAGTGCGCTGTGAACGTATCCTCACTCACACGGCGAAACACAGCGCAGGCGCCAAGTACTTCTCGCTGGTTTTGATTGAGGCCATCGTATCACTCATGTTGAGCCAGCCTATTCATGCCGAAGCATTGCTCTTCCACGGTTATGTTAGTTACGGCACAGTGATTTACGCCTCGTCAGCAATATACCTACCTACACTTGTGTCTTCGGAAGTCCGCCGCCGTTCGCGTCTCACGACCTCCGCATGCATTTCAATATCATTAGTTTCAAAGAGCTAAACTCGCTTTGTTCTTCAGTGTACATACAGCTGTCTGAACATTACACCCGTGCTTGTCACACGTTTGTAATAAATCTCACGAGGTCTTATTATGGTGTACCTCAAAGAGGATATTAGTATAAAAGCGGTTACACGATATCGTAGACTGTACTCAGTATTTTTTTATTATGGCTCTACCCGAAGATAATTCACCATCGTCAAGTAACTTATTGAGAATAAGTAGGTGTCGACAGTCGAAGTCAGTCAAAGTCACAGTCACTCAATAAAACGCCGGTGTTTTACGTTTTATCGACCTACGGATTCAGCGGATATCACTCTAAAAGCAATCGCGAGTTTAAAGACTCTATTAGGTCCAAGCCAGTTGTCACGAGACAACGCACTCGACACAATAGCAGTGTTGAAAACGATACAATCCAACGATTCTTATTATTAAGATCACTTTGCGGCACTTCACTGCACAAATAAATACTAAATTTGTACAGTAAAAGCCTCAAGACACTAATTTAAAACCTTTGAATTGCATCAGCCCACGCGGCTCGTTTTAGCCCTACCCGCCGAATTTACTCAGTAAATATAACTTGATTAGAATGACAGCTGTCATTTGACCTTTATTTTTATGTGATAGGTGACAGATGAGCAGACGGATCACCTGATGGTAAGCGATTGCCGCCGCCCATGGACCCTGTTTCTGTAAATTTATCTGAATTACGTCGCTAATGTTTAAGGGCTTCTGATAATAAAATTTTACGCAATGCGACATCCGTTAAGGGTCAGCTAGCTAAATCCTCTTTGAGTTGACATTGTATTATTTAAATTCGTATATCTCATTCATTGACCTGCACGTAAGTAGCTTAAGCATTTGTGTTATGGATATCAGTAAACACAGAAATTACAAATATAATACTTACTATACACCAGACGCTGATTAAATACAAGTCACACGAATATCTGTCCAGGGTCGGGATTAAAACACCGACTTTTGGCATACGAGACAGGAGCCCTATCAAATGCGCCATCGGGCCAGTTAATTGTACAATTGGGTAGCGCACTGAAAATATCTATAAACAAGTCCCGTTTAGGGCAAACTACGCCCCTGAGTTGATACTAGACTTAACTACAGAACGGTTTCTTTTGACCTCCAACTTTGCTAAACTGACTCCCCCCCTCCCCTCTCTACGATGCACTACTCGTTCTCGAGGAGCTTTTGTGTTTCCAAGAGTATCTTTGAGTTTGAGAACTGCCCCACCTGGGGTTTCTGAACTTCGGAAATTCACATTGATATTGTTAACTTATTTTATGTTTAGCAGTATTAGGGTTAATATTCCGAAACTCCTCTGTTGCATCTTCTTGTTACCACTCAAAGTTGTTAAGGCAAGTTGAGCTTTAGAAAATATTACTAAGTTAAAAATAAGTTTACCTACATGCTTTCACCTAAGGCAAGGAAGAGTGACCGTAATTACTTACGACGGAGATAAAATTTAGCAAAGCTAATTTCATGCTTTTATAGCTTCTGAGCTACTTACTATTGCTAGTCAATTGTGATTTATAAGCACATTTTCTATGTGGCCCTGTAGCAGTCAATTCCCAAAAAAAAATTAAAATAACAAAATATTCCAAGTCGACATATGTATGTAACGAACATATCTGAGCACAAATAACAAAAACTGCTATCTCCGATCTTTCCCCTGGGGGCACAGCTCGTTGAGAAATGAGCTTTAACAGACAATCGCGACAGGTTTTGTATTTTTGCATACATAACATTTATTTATTTGATTAGAATTTAGATATATTGATTTTTCCGGAGCAAAACGAGCTAGCAGGTCACCTGATAGTAAAAGGTCGATCAGGGTATGATGAATGTAGATGTATTTATTGCCTTGGATACACCCTAGATCCGGAAGGGCAAGGAGAGATGCCCGGGTAAAAAGCCCCTGCTCAAAGCCTGGCTTTCGCCTTCGCGAGAATGATCACCACGACGATGACATATTGCCGGCCGTTGATTCAAAATTAATCATCTTTCATTTGGGCATATGGTTGATGGTTCCAGCCTGCAATGTACTAATCAAACTGGGACCATTTATCCGAAGTTTCTGATACGGTGTTTGCATGAATACAAAATTGATTGTTTTAAATATCACGAACATAAATATAATATATTTATATTATACTATTTAATTTACGTTACTATTTCTTCACAAAAAGTCGTGCAAAAAGTATGTGTCGAATTTATCGAAGATAGGCTCCAGTTTATGATCGCCAAACCGTATTAGGCAAGCATGGTGACTAAGACTTATCCCATCATGTAGCGATCACTTGTTTTCTATGATGGAGACCTATGCCCTGCAATGGGACAGCATATAAGCTGATACTTTACTATTTCTTCAAACCATCCCAAGTTCGATTAAAACGAACAAGTAAGTATATTAGATCTTAACAATAAATCAATGAATCCTTCCTAATTGTCATCATTTCAGCCAATAGACGTCCACTGCTGGACATAGGCCTCCCCCAATGTTCTCCACACAGATCGGTCCTGTGCATCCCGCATCCAATGGATTCCCGCGATCTTCACCAGATCGTCGGTCCTACCTTGTAGGCATGCAATCCTTTGGGCTACGTCTGTGACCTTAGTTCTCCTACGGATCTCATCATTTCTGATACGATCACGCAGGGAGACCCCGAGCATAGCCCTCTCCATTGCTCTCTGGGTGACTTTAAGCCTCCTTAATCGGCACATTGTAAGCGGCCACGTTTCGGTTCCGTATGTCATCACTGGCAACACACACGCATTAAAGATTTTCGTCTTGAGACCTAATTGTCAGCCTGTGACCCAAAGCTGCCTCCTTCATGTTTTGCCAGAGATTTCTATCCCAGACCAACTCTAGTACCGATCCTCGTTTTACCTCTAAATTCCATCAGGCGAAGTGGAGCCAATACGCTTCGCCAAAATAAAAACATAAACATTCGGTTTTTCATTCTGTACTGTTCCGTTACTCCCCATACTCCATCGACGCTGGCATGGTTTATTTTATTTATCAGCCGACCTTTCGTTCGGTTTAATTGAAACGATAATATTTTCCGATGGAATACATATTTCAATGGTCGTTTTTCACGGCACTGAACGTAATTCGAACAGTATCCAAATTGAACGGATGTAGGCAGATAACGTATTTTTTCAAACATCGCATACAGTTGATAAACGAAAACCAACAGAACACACCATTTTAGGAACATAAAAAAATGTGAAGACATTTCTACGCTATTACTACACTACGTGCTTGGGGAGAGACACATAAACAACGGATTGTACTGACGCGTATAGATCATGAATATTTCCTTCGGAGGCACAGCTGTTACAAGATTGTCCCATATACAAATTATTACAACATACCTAGTAATATAATAAACCTTACCACTTTGCCATAAGGTTCTAACGTGGACTCTATTTTGTCGTGTTGTACCGTTGGTCCAGTGCGGATCTTTTGCGTCAATGTGGACACCATTATGAATATTTAAGCGATATCAGCATCAACCTGAATCAAGGGGCAAGCTCATATTTTGTATGAATCTTGCTAAGCTCTCTAAGAAAATTGACTTTTCTCTCTTATCGTGTATGCTGAGAGTATAACTCATAAGTACCTCTGACATGGTTTGGATAACGATTACTAAGGACGGGACCAATGGCTGAACATGTCATCAAAGCACAGAAAAGTATTTTTGTCTGAATATCTGGCCCTAACTACACTGGGGCCACTCATCATGCAAAGTAATTCCGATGATTTGATCGTTCGTGCTTTTACAGAAAATGGTTTAAAAGCTATTGTACCAAAGAGGCAGTTTTAATTTCATATCTTTAATACATTACTTAAACGTTTTTACTTTTATGTCAGGGTTCAATTTGTAAATAACACTTGGAAACTGTATATTGTTATAAAATGGCTTGTAGCCCATGTTGGGCGAAAGCTTATGCGCATGGTGACTCTAAGTAAAATACGATTGAATATCTTTTTTTATGCTAGAGGTGGACAATGAACAAGAGAGTTGAAAGTAACCAACGCCGCCCATGAACATCAACATGAAGTCAAAGAGATCGCAATCTGTCCTCAGACTAAACCAATATTATGTAAGTCATAAATATGCGATATTTTATTGCTTGGTCCCATAATAACTTAATAAGAAAAAAAAATCCCTATGTATAATAATAATTCTGTAAAATTAATTAATTATTTACTCTTAAAATTTCAATTTCCCCTATGTTGCTAACTTTTCTATAAGAATGTTGTGAATACTTGTAAAGGCTTACATATATATCCCTAATTGTTACTTGCTACTATGTAAACGTTTGTATGTAAAGCTGTAAGTATTCCTAATAATAAATAAATAATAAATAAATTGCTAGTTTACGTTTATTGTCACGGTTCAATTCGTGATTAACACTTCTACATTGTATATTGTTATAAAATGGCTGGTAGCCCCACGTTGGGCGCCATTAATATTTATCAAGTTTAAAGATTAAGGCCGTCGTGACTCGTCGTGAAGTAATATTCGGTTGGATATCTGTCGTCAGACTAAGCCTATGTTAGTACACTGGTGGATGTAAGCCTCTGACAATGCACCCCCCTGAGCTCGGTGTACGCTCTCTGTATCCAATCTCTGCGTCCCACTCAGCGCGGGTTGTCAGTGAGGCATACAACATTTGATTTATGCAGTCTTCCGCATCAAGCTCCAATTCTACATTGTGACGTTACTTTTTAATTGAACGTTGTCGATCACATGACACCACACTTAGAAGTAAATAATTTTACTTGCAAATTTTAAACCAATTGTTTAGTAATTGTATTTGGTTAAGTGAAACTACTGGCTCATCACATATGTCATGTAAATAACAAGAGATAAGACATTAAATTTATAAATTGCCAAATAGCCTTTTGTTGTACATTGTGCCAACAACATTGTGACAAGTTACATCAAATGCAAAAAGTAACTACGATGTGGTGCAAACCCAAGACAAATGTACGTATAGTTCGTACCGTTGGAGATAAAATACATTTTAAAACATTCGTGACGTTGGATAGATCCATTCTTTCCGGCATTGAGCTTTTTGCAGCCAGTTCGACCCTGAATGAATGAAGAATGATGAAGTAACTTACACGATGAGGTGAGACAACATGATTTTAGAAGTAATTTAATAATAATTATAGGATAGAAATAAAAGAAGATTGAAAGTATTCAAAAATCAATTACAGCTCTGCTATTTCTAACAGCTATTTTTAGGCATACAAATTATTAGCCTTTGAAACTTACTTTAGAAAGCGGCATATCAATAATTTCATTGTATAGATATTATAGATCCACACAGGGTATAATCGTAACTTAAAAGATAGGCATAATTATAAACTGGCGCCCAAAGCGTAACAAATATTTTTTTAATTTAAAAATGGAAAGTATTTTCAGTTACGTTTGGTTGTTTCATAAGCTAATAATATTGATGAATATGAACCTGATGAAGACAACTGCTAAAAACTCTATAACATCGGGTTACTTGATTAATCCTAACGTGATTAAGAACAAATAGTTAAAAAGCTGAAAGTGTTTGCGGGCTTGCAAGGAAAAAAGTATCGATCAGCCAATATTTTATGCAAGAAGCATTCGAACCAACCCAGAGACTCATACAAGAAGCTGTTTAGGAATTTACGCCGGCGACGAAAATTGCGGATTTACGAATAAGAAAACTGCCTTGAGCTAAAATGTCTTGTAAGGCGTTTTAGTGTATATCTCCGAAAATAGTAAATATAGGCCGGTAAATATACCGGGAAAAATGCGATTTTCAACCAATGCGTAGTTCGGCGGTCAGGTATAATATCGTCCTGAATCATGGTCCAAGTTCCCCTAGGTTCCGAATGACGTATTTGTCGGGGTATCGAAGATTCGGAGAATTTGTCGAGAAATCGGGAATGATGATGATGTATTTAGTACTTAAATCTACACGGATTTAGGAAAGACAGTTCGACGGTCTCAGCACTATTCGAATTCACACATGAAATACTAAAGATAATAAACGGTCAAAATTATGCAATAGGAATAATGCTACACATGAGTAAAGCCTATGATAGGGTTTCGCATAAGATACTTCTGCATAAACTGTATGAAGTAGGGGTACGAGACCAGGCTTATGTATTGTTTAAATCGTTTTTACAAAATAGAACTCAATGTTTGGAGATTGAATTTTTATACCTTTACACAGGTACCGATTGAGACAATAAAATTAGATCTCAATTAAGTCTTCCGAAAACTCTATCCCCCAAGGTATTGTTTTGGGTTGTATCCTATTTCTGATATACATTAACGATATAGTTGACGTGACGAATTCAAAGATCATTTTGTATGCAGACGATATAACAGTTGTACTTTCGTGTCATAATGCTAATTAATTACCTAACCTTTCAAATAATACCCTTTATAAATTGTGGTCTTTGAGTCATGCATCTATGACTCAAAGACCACAATTTTACTACTAAATGTACCAAAAACTAAATTAATTTAGTTCAAAAAGACTCATTAACTTGAAATTGAATCGATTGAAAATAACACACTATTAGGAGTCGTTTTCGATAGTGATCTATCTTGGAAGCTACACATTGATAAAATTGTTGGAAAATTATCTAGTTTTACTTACGCCCTTTACGAACTAACGAAGACCACCGACTTGCAAACTGCAACAACTGCTTATTACGCGTATGCACATGCTTGGTTGATGTATGGTTTGATTTTGTGGGGCAATGGGACGAATGTCCATCGGTTGTTTGTTTTACAAAAAAGATGTGTCAGAATATTAGTCAATATCGATGACAGAGAAAGTTGCAGGCCATACTTTAAAAAAAATAATTTCTGACTTTGGCCTCAATTTACATTTTAGCAGTTTCCAATTTTGTCATAAAAAATAAACATTTATACAAGGATGTCAGCGATAACTTAGATCCCGACGTCTATGCCATAAAAACAAATTGACCGTACCCTCAACCAAGCTAGATTTGGTTTTAGCGAGGTATGGCATATGTCTATGAAAATATACAATAATTTACCCCAAAATTTCAGGGAAATAAAAGAGTCCTTTAATATTTAACAAAACATTAAAGGAGTTTTTAATACCACATGTAACGCAATAAACTACTTGAATTGAATTTAATCTTCTTTTTATACAGGACTTTCTTACATTCCATACATAATATCCTCCAACCGATTTCGGCTAAGGCAGCCATTCTCAACGATCAGCCACTTACGCAGAATATATTATAGAGCTCAAATGTGCGCGCAAACACAAGTGCACTCTCTTTTGTGTGACATGACCGCAGAGGGATTGGGCGCAGGACCAACGGCTTAACGTGCTTCCCGAGGCACGGGGGTACAAGTCCGCCAACTTCCAGACTCCGGGCTGAAACTAAGAATTTCTTAACAGAAAAACTCAGGTACAAATTTTGGCCCGACCCGGGGATCGAACCCAGGACCCCGAGCGCAGCCGGTGCTTTAAAGTGCGACGCACTTTCCACTGCGCCAACGAGACATACCATAGTAAGGGATAGGAAAATCACTTTGGTTCTTTTTTTAAAAAAAGAACCAAAGTGATTTTCCTATTTTAAAGAATTTGAGAATGAAACTGTTAAAAGAATTTGAGAATGAAACTTTTTAAAATAATGGTTACGTCTCAACATCAACTCACGCAAAATGGTTCACATGAAACAAAAAACGTTATTAAAGAAAATATAACAGTAGTTTAATAATAATAGTAGTTTTAATAATAGTAATAATTCTCACAACATCTCATACGTTGACCTGATTCCGTACCAAGTAGCGTAAGCACTTGTGTTACAGATATCAGACAACCGAGGAACACAAATATATACTTAAATACATATATTACACCCAGACACTGAACAAACACAAGTGTTCACCGCACGAATGTTTGTCCAGGGTGGGGATCGAACCCACGACCTTTGGCGTAAGAGGCAGTGTCACTACCAATTGCGCCATCCGGTCAGTCAAGTAGTTAAAAGTTACAGACTTATTATATTTGACTTATAAAGAATCGTAAGTTACGTAAGTGTTCAAATATTTTGTTTGTACAAGCTTGTACTCGTAAACACTAGATACCTTTAAAGACTAATATAAAACATTTCGCTATTATTCGGCCCAGAATCTCCGTGCTAAGTTTCCTAGGTCCTCTCGGCTGCGAGAATTATGGCTTCAATTTAGTCTGTTAAATTTATAGAGATTTTCTACGCTTTCTTCGTTCGAGCCCGTAATAAATAATTTTGAGATTATTAATGTAGGTATTGCCTTCGTTTTCGCTTTGAGTCTTACTTCTATTTTAGTTTTGTACCTTTTCCATGATTTTTCGTTTTACGACAAAAACTTTAATTATCTTTTTACAAACAAACGAGCAAGCGAGTCAGCTGATGGAAAGTAATCAACGCCGCCCATGAACATGCGCGAAATCAGAGAGATCGCTAATGTGTTTGCGGCCTTTTTAAAAAAAGAATACGATCTTCTTTTGAAGGTCCCTAAGTCGTAGCCGTCGGGAATTACAACTGCAGTCAAAGTGTTCCACAGAACTAAGGTACGTGGTAGAAAGTTCCGCGAGAAACGCACAGTATTAGACCGCCATCCATCTAGATGATGGGGATAGAATGACAATCGCTTGCGAATGGTTCATGGTTAATGACGACGACGAAATTTACCGTCGACTAAGTTGAAACAAATACATTAGCAATAGTTAAGTTAGCAAGAAAACAGATAAGTAAACGTAATAGTATAAGAAAAGTAATTTTGGTGCGCGGAGAACCATAACTATAAGCAAGCAAACAAACAACAAAGGCACGGACCTAGACTCGGTGATATATAGATAGATACTCTTTATTGCACAACATACAAAACTTAAAAACTAGGTATACAGAGATACAATGTACAGTTTAGGCGGTCTTATCGCTGGGAGCGATCTCTACCAGACAACCTTTAGGTAAAGGACATTAGATAGAGGAGGGGAGGGTGCTGAAATCCTTTTGATAATTAATCAACAAAATAAATAATATTGTTGTTACTTGATTGATAGATTGTGGTCAGTAAATATGTCCCTAGCTAATGATAGTTCTTTTTCTATGCATGAGCATATACAACTCTATTCGCAATTACGCAAACTATGAAGTTTGCGTAATTGCGAACGGAAAATTACCTTCAGTTAGCTGATGCTAAAGTTGCTAATAGCACCCTGTAAACGGTTTTAAACTAACCAAGTTGTGACGTTGAAATAGTTCTGTCAACCCATCAGGCCTCGCGTCACGTCGTTTTCAGGTTACGTCACGTTTCAGGTTAGGTTGAATTACCTTACAGGCTCTCTCAGTACAGATAGCGCAATATAAATAAAGCCAGAAACTATATATTGGATTACTTAATTTTTTTATTATTTATTTTACTTATTTACTGCCATAGAATTAGATTGTACCGGCGGCATCCTAAGTCTATGCCTACTACTGAAATGTGACAGAACGTTTCAATGATGGCCGCCGCCTTTTAGACTGTAACAGAAATTTGTTTTTTTTTTAAATGCTTAAACAGTGCATTGAACATTTTATCCGCGCTGTAAACATTGCGTAACACGAAACTGTTTGTAATTTTTTTATGAGTCACCTTGCACGTTCGCCTTGTGCAAGTGATCACCGCCGCTCATGATGGACATCAGCCACACCAGAAAGAGTGGAGCTGCGTGGTTGATATTTTTTATACCATGTCAATTGCAAAACAAATCGGTCTAAAAAGTTATCTTATGTTCTCTAAAATGTGTGGGAGAGGGGGGCAATTCTCATGCACTCGAGAGTGAAGTCGAATTTAGAGATTTTATACATTATTTATTTATTTATTTAATATAATTGTACGGGATAAACCCAATTACATAATTATACATAATTAGCTCTTATTGTATTTATAAACACATATCAATTTTATTTACTAAGGACTTAACATTATCTGTAAATATGTCTAGTTTTGGATGCAATGTCAAGAGTGCGTTAAGCGTGTGATGCATGCGACAGAGCGGCGACTGCGCACGGCGGCGCATACAAATCTCATTAGTCCATACAAATCTCCAACTCAAATAGAATGTCGAGTGCTCGACAATAGGCTCTCTGCACTGTATAAACTGTTGGGTTTGGTACATGTGGCCGCACTGCGCCGCTCTTCCCTATATTTCTATCGTTTTATATCGTTCAGACCCGTCGTTTACTGTTTGAGAAACTGATAATTTAGTATCAGAAGTTTGAAATTTCACCCTCTATTCTTTAGGGAAAACGATTTTGTTTTAGCAGAAAAATTTTTGAGTACTTAGGTACTAGTAGTATTATAACAGAACAAATAGGCCAGGTTTGAGGTCAACAACTGTTTTAATATGTCTACATTTTAAAAAATATTCCTAATAATGATTACAATTTGGTAATGTATAGAAATATTATTACGCTATGGCACAGTTAACAGCTGTACATATTTTGCAGTTTGTAGTTCTTATTCGGTGAAGCATAAGAGTCACTAGCTGCGAAATATTTGCATCTTTTACTGTTGACTGTACAAGGTAACACAACACAGGCACTCCACTCATGTCAGAGCATACATTAGTGTCAGACCGGACGCAGGTTCGGATATCCACTTAGTATAATTATTTATTTATTTCGAAAATGCTGCCAGATGGACCATGGACCTTTTATGTTTATCATCATTAGTGGTCTTTATAAAGTAACACCAACTGAATTGCGATCGCTAAATATAAAATAAACGTTGTATTTTTTTACTTACGTAAGTAATTAAATTTTGTCATCGCGGTATGAAAGAGGTTAATATATTTTTGTTTGAAGTAGGTACAAACAATTTTGGTTCCCAATTTAATTCAAAGGAAAGTAAACATTGTCATTGTTACATCAGATAACAATCTTTATTTGAAATACTGTAAAGTGTTATAAGTAGGACTGTGCAATATCAGAACAAGACTTTTGAAAAGTACATAAAATTATATTTTTTTACCAACTACACTAAAAACATCGCCATTAGGTATTTACGTATTTAGTAGCACACATATAAGGTTCTTTCGTATTTGCGTAAATTTATAACTCCAATGGCATTATAGCTTTGAATGCCTGTGCTATCGCCCATTAAACGTTTAAAATGTATGGCATTGTTGTTTTAAAGTGTATATTTTTAATGAAAAGTATTGCTGCTATTTACGCTACCATAAGGAGCACCTAAACCATACACACACACTCTTAATATGGATTCAAAATGAACATATTACAAAGGTAGGTACACCAATTGTGTTTCTTGTATAATTTAATTCAAATATTGTAATTGGCATAATTATGCTGTCTTATATGAATGCAAATAAATAAACAATGATTGATCCAAGAAAAGAGATATAGGTAATTAGGGACTGTATAAAAACCAATCCAAGATGTCCTTTTTTAAGGGATTCTAACCACTTATTTATAGATGACGTTATTTTTGCAAGCACCATGCTCAGGGTATCATGGTGCTTGCAGCAGGGCCGAAACATTAAAAACTCAAGACTAAGGTACATGGTAGCAGTCCCGTTACAAAATATTCTAGTCTTAGTGACATGGCACTTTAAAAATTATAGTGATAGTAAAACAAATCCTTGCTTTAAGAACATACACACATATACATAGCTAGATTCAGAACAGCAACATATTGATGCTTATCAGACAAAACACACTGTAATTATATGAAGTAATTAACACTCAGTTTGAACGTGATATATTGCACTAATTTGTGGAATTGATTACATAATTTACCACAGCAGGCACAAATATGTATATATTTACATAGTAAGAATAAACTAGGTGACTACTTTGGGATATAAACGGTGCAGCAAGGCGTTGAGCCCAAACGCCATCAATTTGACCGTGGGAGAGCCACGCTTTGGCATGAATTATGGTTCATACAAAATTATGCTATGACCAAAAGGCTAACATGATGTACAGGAAACCTTGTGTAAGATCTTATTTTACATTCATGAATGCAAATTAAGGGGTTAAAGTATGAAATTGCCGTCTTTTTTCTAGACACAATAAGATGTAGGTATAACGTCTTTAATAAACAAAAAGTCATCTTTAGATAGATAGATATTCTTTATTGCAAAAAAACAAAATACAAGTATGATACGCCGTGTGGTCCCCGCAGAGTAGAATAAGCCACCCTCACTCTTACCGAGGTGTCGTTTTACGACACTTCGGTAAGAGTGAGGCGACTAAGGTAAAACTGCTGGCATGATCATCAGCACCCAGAGAAGGAAAACTCTGCATTTATATCAAAACCCTCGCCAACCCGTCTGCCAAGCGTGGTGAGTATGGCAATTACCCCTCATGTGATTGAGGGAGGACCGTGCCCCAGCAGTGGGGACTTAAATGGGCTGATGATGATGATGATCATGGTTCATGAATGCAATAAACTGTTTGAGTTTGAATGAGCCGGCTCGACCAGAGTGGTACCACGGCCTCACAGAAAACCGGCGTGATGTAGCACTGTGTTGTGTTTCGGTTACCATTTACTATCAGATGAGCCGCATCCTCGTCTGCCTATTTTTAGCAATAATATAGCTACGTGAGTGACCGGAGGCCCAATACGGATAGTTACGGAGGCCCAATAGGGGAGTTTAAACATTAGCAGCGCACTTGTGACTTCACTGATGTCCATAGGCGGCGGCAATCAGGTGATCCGTCTGCTCGTCTGCCACCTGTATTACACCCCAAAAAAAATTGAACACGTAAGGTTCTCTTAAAACAGCTTTTGTTTTACATTCATGAATGCGATAAACTGTTTGAGTTTGAGTTTGAATGGGCCGGCTCGACCAGAGTGGTACCACGGCCTCACAGAAAACCGGCGTGATGTACCACTGTGTTGTGTTTCGGTTACCATTTACTATCAGATGAGCCGCATGCTCGTCTGCCTATTTTTAACAATATTATAGCTACGTGAGTGACCGGAGGCCCAATACGGGGGATAGGGGAGTTTAAACATTAGCAGCGCACTTGTGACTCCACTGATGTCCATAGGCGGCGGCAATCGCTTATCATCAGGTGATCCGTCTGCTCGTCTGCCACCTGTATCATAAAAAAAAAGAAAAAAATTAAACACGTAAGGTTCTCTTAAAACAGCTTTTGTTTTTGGATACACCTAAATTCTATTTCTTCGTATTAACTACTGATATCTAAAAATAAAATATGAAGCTACTCGATTCAAACTAAGTAAGATTTTCCAAAAGTCAAAAAATCTTTACTTCTCCATACAAAATAACCAGTTGGGAGACAATAATGCAACGATATTTTTTTCAAATTAGGCCCCAATGTTCCTTTAGAAATATACCAATTGTTAGGAGTATTAGTAGATATAGTTTTACTAGGAACGGTTATAAGCACTCTGTTGAAATTAAATAAATTTAAACTTAGCTTTCCCTTCTTCGAGTTTTCTAAGCAAAGTTTCTCTAAACGAGAAAACGTCTTAGAGTTAGGTACTACACACAATTATATGTGAATCGCAAGAGGGCACCTGTGTAGTGAAAACTAAAAAATATTCTTCCTATTCAGAAATTTAAAAAACTTGCAAGGAAAATATATTGGGAAGATTAAACTACAGCAGGAAGTTTTGTGAAGGGTAAAGTACCAAATATTTCTTACTAGTGGCTCCGGCAAACTTTGCTTCACCCCATTTATATATATTTTTTCTTTTGTTTGTGTTGTAGTGCTTAGTATATTATAATGTCTGTGTCCAATGTATTATGGTTTATTGTTTTAAATTTTTATGGTCACTAACATTAGAATTGTTATTTACGCGATTTCTATTATGTACCTTATTTTTGAGTTTTTGTGGGTAAGCTGTTACTGGCAACAACACAACAAGTAACAGATTACCCGCAAAAAATTCAGTTACTCCGTGACCATGGCGCTTGCAACAGTGCCGAAATATCGAAAACTCAAAAATAAGATACATAATAGAAATCGCGTAAATAACTTTTCTAATGTTTTATAGTTTCCAGTGTTTTTTCCTTGCTTTTTAGGGTACACGTAACAGAAAAATGGAAAGATAGATAAATACTCTCTAACACACAACATACAAAACTTAAATGCTAGGTTTACAGAGATACAGTATACAATTTAGACGATCTTACCGCTCGGAGCATTCTCTGAAAGACAACCTTCAGGTACAGGACATACCCCAAGTAAAGGATCTACCACGTCAAAGGTCATGATAATCGATTCAAAAGTGGTGTAAAAAGTACCTGTGCCCCTATTGATTTACACTTATTATATTACTTAGGTATACGCGAGGGTAGGATTAACTTTTATTTCACCTTTAGTGTTCACAAAAAGTATCAAGTTCGTGACTGTGCCAAACTTGCAGCCAGAATGTTATATAGGTGTGAATGCAGTAGCAGCGCATGCTAATATAATTTACGGCCTCAGTTATGTGCATCATTTAACCAAATTGACCATTGTTCAAATTAATTTGGTTCCTCACCGTTCCCACGACCTACTTTTTATGCATTTATAACACAATTTGCAAAATATGGAACGGTGTTTTTTAATTAAATATTTTATAAGTTCTCAGCGCAATGGCAGCAAATAATTCGTTAGTGGCGACATATGAGTCTGCATACTCTAGTGATATACCTAACCGCGTACTTCTATTTACTGTGCTTCTATTCGTCCATTAGGGTCCTCTCCTCTTCCTCTTTTTTATTGCACAAAGGGTAAGCGCTTTTGGCTTTTATCTCATGACGATATCGTCGGGTTTAAGAGGAAAGCTTCTGAGCTTTCCTCTTTCGAAAGAGAAATGAAAAATAGGTTTTTGTAAAATCGATTGCTGTCACGTATCTATTGCCGTACCCGATAAGGAGGGTCTATGAATGTGCGAGTTAGGTTGTTTTGGTTTTGGACAGACGCTCGACAATCTGCTAGACACAGAACCAAGGGAGTAAACAGAAGTTTACTTTGTATCTATTGCAGAACAGCAAAGTAATGCTGAAGATAAAATTATTGAAGAGAAAATAGTAATTTTGTATTCAATAATTAATGCAGGTATATGTATATTTGAAAAAGCAATACTACAGATATGCACGCTCAAACGACTTCAAGGATGAAGGATCGGTAAACATTCACATCTCTTTAACCACGTCTTCTACCAATACCGACTATTTTGAACATTTGTTCTACGTCTACAAAATGAACAAGTCACGTGACCTAAAGTAACGCAAAATAATATTGTTCAGAATAGTTGATAGAAGACATGGTTAAGGGGATGCATGTACATTTTTACCGATACACCCTGTGTATTTGAAATGATTCAGCGAATTACGTGCGGAAGAATATGAATTTTGAAAACAAACTTAACAATACAAATAACCCAACACGTCGAATTGAAAAAGTTATATTAATTACGCCAGTTGACAAAGGCAGTGCAATCAGAAAGCCGCTTTTTACTAACTCAATCCCTTTCGCCGGTCTGATTGGTTCACTTGGAAAGCGAGTGCACGTAGCGCCAGCGTAGTGCGAACACAGTAAAATGACAATATAAGTTTAACTCTTAATAGTAAGTTTAACTCTCTCACTACCTACTTCCAAAATTAAGGAGGACCGACCTGGAGCCCCATTCTCGTGCTCGTGATATTTTGAAAATATGGCGGATATCACCTGGAGCCCAATTCTCGAGCTACAAAAAAACCATATAAAAAACGATGTTTTAGTGATATATGTCGTATGAAAATAAATGTCACGAGCACGAGAATTGGGCTCCTGGAGTGCTCGACTTCGAATGAATATCTACGTAGAAGAAAAATTTCAAATATCGAATACTTAAAAAATATATTTTTAATTATTTTCGAAATGAAAAACCTATATAATTGACCCGTTTTGTTTTTTAATGAGATGATACGAGAATTATCCCGGTGCGCTGGCGAAAATCAGAAGTGGCAATTTTCTCTTACCCTTAAAGGTTTCTTGCTACATGATGTTGTTTAGAGTTATAAAAGATAGATAACCTACCATACAACAGTCAAAAATGCAAAATTAAATAAGTTTTAGGTATTAAACAGCCAGTATTCCTCTATTCCTACTTTTTTGTCTAGACTAAAACAACCACATTTTCCTTTCCAAAAGACATCGCACCATTGAAACGATACGATAACCGAGATGGCTTACTTTCTTGCACATTTGCTTCGGCAGGGATGTACATTTCCTCCGGGCCGGATACCGTCTAACCGGCAATATCCGGTCTAGCCCGGAGTAGCTTGACTGGACGGACCGGGTAGCACTAATCTTGTCTTTCGAGATACGAGTGTTATGTCTGAATAGAAAAGTAAATGATAGATAGATAGATAATACGTTTATTCTGCTGCACAAAATTATACAGTTACATAATCAAGTTGTAAACATTAATAATAGTCATAGAGTCTGATAGGTAGAAGCATTTAATGAAATACAAAATAGAAGAATAATAATTGGTGAACAATGTTGCAGCAAGAATGGTCTCCGTCTCAGCCTATGCCACAGCAAAGCCATGACGCTGATTTTCAGACGGCGGCCTCAGAGTTTGTCCACGCCAGGTGAGGTGCTAACAAATTTCGATAAAAAATAGATTATCAATTTTGTATTTCAAAATATGTAAAGTAATTGGAAATGTCATTGATGGGTGAAATGTATTTAATAATTGTGATTCAGATAAAATTTAATTAATATGTAAGTTGCAAATTATTAGATAACTTGTAATGTATATATTGGGGTAAATGGTAAATGTAAATAATATTAATAACATTTTAGGTTTATTGTGTGCTATGCAATGCTTACTTCTCGCTCGCACACTATTTGCGTCTATACTCGGACTCGTGGGGTGCGAGTATAGACGCAAATAGTGTGCGAGCGAGAAGTGAATAGATGCGCCGCCATTTATGATCCCATTATTATGTCTATGTCATAACCAGCCGGTTGCTGCATTTTTTTTATATTTTCTGCAGAGCAATAATAAAAATAGAGACACTAATATGACACGCATTTAAAAGTCAGGATCAATAAAATGATACTTCGATTTTCATCATCAATTTAAGACGGCTTTAGTTTTCCGTTTTCGCCTTCCGCCAATGCGCCGTTGTCGCACCGTCAAAAACTCAAAAAATGTAAAAAAAACAAGGAAAACATCCGGTAAACCTGGGCAAGTAACTAGGTACTTTAAAATTGTACTACTTTACAAACTCATTGCTGATTGAATTAGCGTTGTTCAAATTGCCACTAAGCGGGGTATAATTTCCGCAGAACACGAACAGCACGAGGCGACCAAATCCATTTGGTAATTTTCTTAATTTCCCTTTTTGCTGTTTCTCTGTAGAAACATTTTTCTTGCGCGAAGAGAATTCCTGAACTACATAATGATGACGGAAGCAAATACACGTTTAGTATTAAGTATTTCATGCCGGGGCATCTCTTGCAGCTCTATAAGGCGCAGGTGCGGCCTCACATGGAATACTGCTCTCACCTCTGGGCTGGAGCTCCCAAATATCAGCTTCTTCCTCTGGATCGTATCCAGCGAAGGGCGGTCAGAATTGTCGACGACCAGGCACTTTCCGACACACTTGATCCTCTGTCATTGCGTAGAGATGTAGCATCACTGTGCATCTTCTATCGCATTTACAATGGGGAATGTTCCGAGGAGCTGTTCGGCCTTATTCCAGCTGCAATTTTTCACCACCGCACATCACGTCAGAACGCCATATTCCATCCACATCACCTGGATGGATTTATATCGACTACAGTGCGTTTCTCACGTCATTTCCTACCACGCACAGTAAAACTGTGAAACCAGCTGTCATCCGTGGTGTTTCCGAACAGATACGACCTGGTGACCTTCAAGAAAAGGGTGTACTCCTTTCTTAAGAGCCGGCAACGCATATGTGATACCTCAGGTGTTGCAGATGTCCATGGGCGGCGGTGATCACTTTCCATCAGGTGTGCCGTCTGCTCGTTTGTCCGCTATGATGTAAAAAAAAAAAAAGTATAGGAATTAATAGGTCAAGAATCGAAGCAAGGCACGTTTAGGTTTACATACCCTTAGATTTAATCAATTTTTATTTAATCTAAGTACATGTACCTGAGGTTTTTGCTTGCCTTTGTAAAGACTGATGTAGCAAGTTTGTTTCCAAGGATACATAAATTACCACTCGTATGTAAATGTGTAAATGCGAAGCCCATTCTGATTGTTTTTAAATCCTTTTTCAAGTTTAGGTATTTGTATGATTTTTGTCACAGTTTATCTACTCCTTTTCTTAGGTTTGAAAAGCATTAAAACTATAACCACTTTAAAACGCAATAAAATTATTTTGATAGTTGATATCTTTTATAGCAATCTTTTACAATTTGTTCGTAAGTAAATAACACACTTAAAATTTTCATCTCGTGTTTAGGCGGGACTCGAACTCACACCTTCCACAATCCGGGTGAATGTTCTACCAATTAGACCACTGAACGCGTTTCTAAGCCAACGAGAATTGTAAGTGCTTGATTTCGACATGAGCTGTCGATAGTCTCATCAATATTGTAGGTATATTTACAATATCCAGTGGAAATATTATCCCCGCCTGAACACGAGATGAAATTTGTTAGTGTGTTATTTAGTTAATAATGATTTTGTTTGTTTATTAGGAAACACAAACTTCCTACAATGTTGCGTTTTCGATGCCAGTGGCTGCGTAGAATGGCGCAGGAATCAGAAACAATGGGAAGTCAATCAACAGGAAAAGCCACTGCTTTTTTCCAGAATACAAATATACATTAAATAAAATTATATAAGTGGTCAAAATTTGAACTATTCCAAAAAGTCTGCGTCTTCCATGACAGTACAGACCATAGAATTAGGGGCGGAATCCTTTGAGTATACTCAAAGGCGGCATCCTAAGTCTATGTTACAGACCGACCAAAATCAGAAAGCACTTTAGTGACTTTGACAGGGGGCGTTGTAAAACTTTTTTTTTATCCGAAAATGTCAAAACAGCATTAGTTCATCTATAATCCTTCTTGATTAGTTCCAACTTTTGCCACGTGTCAAATTACCGTGATCGGACTTTAGGGCGTACACGGAAGAGACCACGATGGCCGCAAAGACCCTCTTTTTCTATGTTAGTAAAGAAAAAGTATAGCACCTCACTCAAATGTCATTTATATAAAGCTTACAGAGAACTTTGATGCTTTTGTATAAAACTGCTGTCCATTGACGCAAGTAAATCCATGCTACCGCCATAGAATTATTACAATAATTCTATGGCTACCGCCTTTTGTAGAAAATATACTCTGATATTGATATTCCTCCACATGAATTAGCACTGGCTCATTCATAAAAAAATCAGGCCAAGTGTGTGTCGAGTCGAACCGCGATGACTGCATAAATTCGAAACAATATTACGTCAATCAGACGTCATTTGAATAGAGCACAGCTTTGCTGGACCATTCACCAGATTTATAGTTTTAACCCTAAATCACGTACCTGCCCGTTTTATGAGGAGCCGTTGTTATTAAAATCTAACCCTGGTAATAAATAGCCGTGGAGATAAAACTCGATACACGCGCGCCGGAATCTGACCATAAATAATTTCCCCACTCAACCCAGCCAGTTCGCCTTGAGTCAAATATTGCCACTCAATAAGCGTGATGACTTTATTTTATGTGGTGGCAGACGAGCAGATGGATCACCTGATAGTAAGCGATTGCAGCCGCCTATGAACACGCGAAACAACAGTGGTGTCACAAGTGCGCTGCCAACCCTTAAGGTCTCCTTCCATCTGGATTGGGCCTCCTATAATTACGATAATATGTAGTCTACAGTACGATAGTATGTAGTAACAGGCATCTTTTAGGCAAACGCGTATCATCCTAGACCTCATCGTCGCTTTCCATCAGGTGCGATTGTGGTCAAGCGTTGGCTTATTGACCAAAAAAAAAAAGTGTAGTCAAAATGCTAGAACAAGACACGCCTTAGTCATCCTTGGTCTTCCGCTACTACATACTGTCTTAATCTCGGTATTGCGTGCACAGTCTTGGTCTTCAAAAGACTCGCCAGTCTCTCAATTACCTACAACCCTATTACAATTTATTGAACGTTATTTAGAACAAACGTAACATGCTAGGGACATTTTGAGCTTGATTGAAAATTTGTGCTAATTGAAATTTACTCGTATACCTAACTAAACAAAAGAAGGTGGTCGACTTGAGTGAACTTAAATCCCATTGTCGGTTGGTTTTGCTTTTACATATATCATTGTGATTTGGGATGCTCGAATTGTCGGTGACTTGACTCTCTCTAGTCGACTTGATCCTCTAGTCTCTAGTAGCTTCCCTCAGAATTCTATACCGCATCTATCATGGGGAGTGCTCTGAGGAACTGTTTGATCTACTCATCATCATCATCATCGTCAGCCCATTTAAGTCCCCTCTGCTGGGGCACGGGCCTCCCTCAATCACATGAGGGGTAATTGCCATACTCACCACGCTTGGCAGACGGGTTGGCGAGGGTTCTGATATAAATGCAGAGTTTTCCTTCTCTGGGTGCTGATGATCATGCCAGCAGCTTTACCTTAGTCGCCTTTTACGACACCTCAGTAAGAGTGAGGGTGGCCTATTCTACTCTGCCGGGGACCACACGGCAAATGATCTACTCCCTGCAGCTGAATTCTTACATCGATTCACACGCAAGCGATTGTCATTCCATCGACATCATCTCGATGGATGGCGGTCTAAATAAGGTTTTGGCTGCGGGAGTATTTCCCGACGGCTACGACTTAGGGACCTTCAACAGAAGAGCGCACTCTTTTTTAAAAAGGCCGGCAACACATTAGCGATCTCTCTGATTTCTCGGATGTTCGTGTGCGGCGATGATTACTTTCCATCAGGTGACTCGCTTGCTCGTTTGTCGCCTCTAACATAAAAAATACCATATGCAGACGTTTGGATCTTGTGGATTACTACTTACATGTTCTTCTCTTCTGATTGTTTTTTTTTTCATTTGTTAATGGCTAATTTAAACATATGTGTATTTGTTATCTTTTGGTGTTCAATGCCTTTTTTTATGATATAGGTGGCAGACGAGCCGACGGATCACCTGATGGTAAGCGATTACCGCCGCCCATGGACACCAGTGGTGTCACAAGTGTGCTGCTTATATTTTAACCCCCCTTCCCCTGGATTGGGCCTCCGGTACCCACACTCATGCAGCGAATCACAGCGCATGCACTGCTTCACGCCGGTTTTCTGTGAGGAAGTGGTATGGCTCCCCCACAGTCTGTTACTGATTTACTAATTACAAAATTGCTCCCATGATAGGTCAGGTTATGTATCATTATTTTAGGTATTATGCCCCGGCTATAAACGTGAATGACCCCAACAGAATTCTCCATCTTTTTGTTAAGGCGACGGGTAGGGCACACTAGCGACGCCAATAGATTTTAATGTTTAGCTACTAAACCGGATCTATTTTAAACAATTTCGGGGTCACAACCTCTCAGCAAACAGTTATACTATTTATTAAATAACCATGCGCAAATATTGGGTCCGTTTTTGCATGCGAAAAATTGATTTACGCCTAAAGTGACCACTTTTGGCGTGAATCAATTTTTCGCGTAGGCGTTGGCTCCAACATTTGTGCATGGTTATTTAATAAATAGTATAAATGTTTGCCGAGAGAATTGTTTAAAATAGATCCAGTTTAGTAGCTAAAAATTAAAATCCATTGGCGTCGCTAGTGTGCCCTACCCGTCACCTTAACACTTGACGTAACCAGCTTAAACGTGCTCCAAGAGATGAATATGATAAGAAAATGTATGAGAGCTCTCTTTGTGTAACAAGATAAAGCTTTCTCGTTAGTTTTATAATAGATGAAGATAAATTGATGAAACATTAACAAGGGGCGGTGTTATAAACAGGACATTGCAGTATTCGCTTTACACCCGTCTAGATAGATAGATACTCTTTATTGCACAACATACAAAACTTAAAAGTTAGGTATACAGAGATACAATTTACAATTTAGGCGGTCTTATCGCTGGGAGCCATCTCTACCAGACAACCTCCAGGTAAAGGACATTAGATAGAAGAGGGGATTGTGGTGCAATCCTTTTGATTTTGAACATTGATTAAGTAAATAGTAATAGTATAAATACATATATCTAGATAATAAATAAACACGTTATCATACACTAATATACCGTATATTGTATCTGATTTTTATAATATGTAAAAAGGTGAGAGAAAACATCGTGAGGAAACCTGGACGTTTCGGATAGTTTCTGAAACGATTTATGATTTATGGTTTATGATTCAGTTGGTTTGGCTCCTCTGTCAAAAGTATTGGGAATGATCAGCCGGCAGTCGCTCCATTGTAATTACCGGAGTCCTCAAATCCTGAATCATGGTCTAAGCGTACCCTGCGCTTGAATGCGAATTAGGAGGAGGATGTTGTTAATAATTTCATTCAGAGAAAAAGGTATCAAAATGTAAATAAGTAAATTATACGCATACATTGTAAAAAAATATTGCAAAAATCTACCAAGGAACTTTTTATTGGCACAGTATATTTTTTCGCTTTATCCTGATGGTAAGCAAAAGGAGAGTCCACGTTACAGTTAAGGTTAAAGAAATTTATTTCTCATAAAAACTTAAAAAATAGTTCACTTACAATGAGATAAAGTACAACTAATTCTAATATTCTATTACATTGTATTAATTTTAAAAATATTTATTGTTATTTAATTCATCATCAGCAACCCACACTCGTCCACTGCTGGACATAGGTCTCCCCTAATGCACGCCACTGCTCCTGATTTTCGGCCACTCTCATCCAGCCCACACCAGCCAGCCTTCGAATGTCATTATCCCATCTTGTCGCAGGCCGTCCCACACTATGCTTGCCGAGTCGCGGTCTCCACTCAAGGACTTTACGGCTCCAACGGCTGTCAGTTCTGCGGCTAATATGACCAGCCCACTGCAACTTCAGTTTGCTAATTCGGTGGGCGTTATTTAATTACTATGCGATTAAATTTGAATTGAAAGACATAATTTGAATTGAAGTGAATTAAAGTAATATTAAAGCCGAAATATATTAAATTAAACAGTTAAATATTCTAGACAAATTATGGTCATTGATCTGGTTCTGCCTCTATGGCCTGCCTACAAAATTATTTGTATTTCGAATGTAATTTTTGAGTTTGGCTTTAAACATGTTTATGTTTACAATTTGTTTTATTTCCATTAGTAAAGTATTGAACAGCTGTACTCACTTAAAACGTATCGTGCTCTTGCCGTAATTAGTACGCGGGTTTATTAATTTAAGTTTGTTTTGTTGTCTTCGGTGATGCGTTGTAATTTTTTTTAGTAAATCGTAGCTTAGTGTGGATAAAATCATTAACTATTTTTTGAATTAAAATACAGTTAAACGGCATTGGTTGTTATACCGGTAACATCCTCATTTTGATGAAACACGTTAAAATATTTGCCGTTGTACCTTCTTTCGGACATTGCAAAAGCCTCAATGTTGAATACCTTCCTACCTCGTTTTCGACAATCCGTCTAACTGTATGTATATGTATCGCATACTCATTGAAGATTGCGCAAGAGGTCCCGGGTTCGATGCCCGGGTCTAAAAATGTACCTAAGTTTCTGGTAAGAATTTCTTAGTGTCAGCCTGGGTTCTGGAAGCCTGCGGTGATGTATCCCTGTGCCTCGGAAAGCACGTTAAGCCGGTGGGTCCTGCACGCAATTCCTCTCCGGTCGTGTCACGCTGGTGTCCCATCGAAATATGAGGGTAAGTACACTTGTGTTTGAGCACACACTTGTGCACTATAATATATCCATGCGTAAGTGACTGATTGTTGAGATTGGCTGCCGCATAGCCGTAATCAGTTGGAGGATATTATTATTTATTACTCATTCAAATGTCTTTTGTCTTTTCGGGATAATCACCGATATCATATACTAAAATATGGGTAGATATTATTCCATCACAATGCGTTTAACTCACTTCATGTCTGCGTATAGCAAATCTGTGGAACCAGCAACCATTAGTGGCGTTTCCGAGCAGATACGACCTGGTGATCTTCGAAGAAAAGTTGGGTGTGTTTGGATGACACATTATATCCTCATTCGTCACGGGACGTGTTCGTTGTAGCCCCTCGGGTTTTGTGACCTACGTAGGCAGGTGCTCGTCCCAAATACCAGGTCTAAAATTAAATTTGTAACTTCCCACTGGAAAAAAATAACTTTGGAAGGAATAAAAACGGACTTCCACTGCAATGTCCGCAGTGGCGCAGCATTCGAAGAAAAATAAAAATTCTAGTTGTAACAGTTTAACGTTGAATCAACTGGGCAATTTATTTCCCCCTTGACATTACGTTGATATTTCCACACGGAGTTTTATTTGTCTTTGTTGGTCTTTGTTTTTAGAGCGCAAAAAAGGGACAAGTAAAGGTAATGTCCTCAATATTAATATCCTAGTTTACTGTGATGAGACAGTGAAAAAAATCAAGGGATCCAAGAGTGTTTAGGGTTAGGGACAAGGGTACCCCAACGACCTTGCTAACCACCTACTATTGTACACCTCGTCCTGCAGTTTATTAGTATTGGATTAAGTAACTACCTACTACTCTTTGTGACCTATGAGGGGAACCTAAGTAGTCATGCTCACTCAAATGTCTCTGAGGTGGTGGCGCTATGTGGCGGGTCATTACATTCCCTCTAAAATGGTTGAGTGAAATGATGGCTGACACATACGTCATACTTGTGAACTGGTGCCACCTTTGGGGACTGGTCTGCTTCGGTTTACCTCATAATATTTATTTTATTATTATTTCCTTCATTTTATTTTGTGTAACAATTCAACTGTATGGCTTGGTATGATGATGACACGACATTGTATGAAAGTTTGGTCATTAAAAAGAGTAACTGGCGAGTTTCTTGCCGGATCTTCTCGACCAGAAACAACTTTCCGAGCCAGTGGTAGAATCGCATTATGTTTATTTATTTCTTTAGTATATTTTATGTATCAACGTATATATGTCCACTCTTTTCTAAATCGCAGGTTTTAAGACTCTATTAGGGCCAAGCAATTTGTCACGTGACTATTCAATTGACAGATACTTATTGTAATAGAGCTGCAGTGTTTTAAAATTGATTTCAATGATTTTTATATTACCACATTGTGGCACATTTTTTTAGGCATAATATTGGCAGACGAGCTTGCGATCCATCTGATGGTAAACGGTAACCGCCGCTCATAGACATCAACAATGCCGGAGCACCGTCATGCCGCTGCCTACCGTGAAAGAAGAATTCTTTTCAAACCTCGTTTAAAAAGGACGTGTCATAGCGATCAGTGAACACCGCGGCTGGAAGCTCATTCCAGAGTTTGCACGAGCGTGGGAAAAAAGAGCGCTGGAAACGAACTTCAATGTACTTAAAAACAACAAAATTACCAGTACACTAAAATGCACCACATTAGTAATTTAAAACCTTTGAATTGCATCAGCCGAAACGTTGCGCTCTACTACCCTCGACATAATCCTTCTAAATTTTACTGCAGTCAATACAAAATTTATTTAGAACCTATTTTATATGTTCACACATACATTTTAACGTTCTCCCTTAGGTATGTAAGTGAGTAGGGTTATGTGAGGATTTGATAGCCGTTTCGGGTCCATTGCCTCGGGCGATCGGCCATTTCACTCTAAAATACCTCTCAGCGTCCGTAACTTTGTAACGTTATAGAACCATCAATAACAAGGAGTCACGAGTATTCATAAATATTACATTAATGTGATATACTCGACGCCAATAGCATCTAATCGCCCAAAGAGGTGAAACATCTTGGCATTGAAAGAAACATTTCACTATTACATTTGAAATAGTTATTGCTTTTCAGGTCATTTTCTTTGCTTGCCAAGTTATTTTTTTTTTGACTAGGCAGTCTTATGATATATTGGGCACCTAAGCCAGTTTTTTTTTATAAATTAAATGGGTTTGCACTCGACCTTATCTCACCTGATGGAAAGTGACAATAAGGTCTAAGATGTAGCGTGCTTACCCAGAAGAAGGCACTCTTCACTCTCGACTTAAAGACACCAGAGAGCTACAATTTGTAGCTCTCTGGGAACACAGAAGCCGGCAGTATAGGCATGTTGGCTTATGTGCCTAATATATACTCTACCGATTTGGTTACAGTAGCCGATCGTAATGATTGGCCAGGTCCGTACGTGGGTAACCGTTAAGATCGGCGCATGAGAAAATGCGCAAGTGTGAGAGCAAACACAAGTGCACTGTCTTTTCCCTTTCCCATATGGGACAGAAGTGTGACACGACTAGAAAGGGATTAGGACCAGGACCAACAACTTAACGCGCTATACGAGGCACAGGGGTACAAGATGGCTAACTTCCAGACTCCGCGCTAGCGTATAATTTGATACCAAAAATCACAGGTACCTACAATTTTTGTCCTGACCTGGGAATCGATCTCTCGGAGCCCACTAGCCACTTTCAAAAGAAAGAAAACTAATTAAAAAGACGGAACTAGTCTAAATAAGTTAGATACCTAGTGTGTTGTTGTTTCTTTTATAATAATGTCCTCCAAACCGATATTTCGGTCATGGCGGCCAATCCCAGCGATCAGCCATCGACGCAGGACATATTATAGTGCACAAGTATTTGCTCAGACACAAGTGCACTCTCTATTCCCGTACCCTCTTAGACACTAGTGTGTCACGACCGAAGAGGGACTAGGCGCAGGACCAACGGCTTAACGTGCTTTCCGAGGCACGGGGGTACAAGACCGCCAACTTGCAGACTCCGGGCTAACAGTGAGAATTTCTTAACAGAAAATCTTTGGCCCGACCCGGGGATCGAACCCGGGACCCCAGGCGCAACCGTCGCTTTAAAGTGCGACCCACTAACCATTGCGCCACCGAGGCAGTCTTTCTTTTATAGCTAGCACTCAATCCTATTTTATTTCAAGTCTTGCCTCGAACGAACTATTGATAAGTTCGGTTGGCCTAGATTTGGCGCATTACGCCACAGATTTCTTTTCAGGTTTCCAAATGCGCATACAAAATACAAACGCGCATGGCAGAGTTAATTTTCATGTGAATGTTACGCACCCATAAAACCGATATTGATTATCCTTGAAATGTTTAGAGTTCTCTCTAGCAAAATTACTATAAAATAATTTATAATTACGACGGATAGCGGCAAAAAGTTCGCCAGAGCAGGACAAGTAAGTAGTTTATAAAAGAAAAAAATGTTTTCAAATTGTATCTTGAAATATCTTGTAGAAAGGCAATGAGCGTCTTCCAAAAAAATGTTCCATTTTTCACTATCGAGAATGTGGAATGAGTTTCCGACAAACGCCATTTTAAACTAAAACGTAGATTTGGAAAATCTTTTGTAGCCCGTCCTTTGTTTGGGTGTGCTGAATCGGGATGATAAACGATCGCATTGTGTTGACGCCACTTGCACACGACTTACTTACTTTTGCGAGGTACCTACAGATCCAAAATACAATGCTAATCACAACGTTTCGTAGCATTTTCGTAGTATGAATGTTACGAAAACGTACACAACTACGATGCTACGACCATTGGTAGCTACGACGTAGACGCTACGAAATATTACAAGATGTAGAATTTCTTATTTCACAAGACGACGTGTACATATTCAATTGTATTGTTTAGCATTTTTTGCTATTTATTTGTGATCTTCAAGAAAAGGGCTGATTCCTTCTTAAAAGACATACAATTCGAAACTTGCTGGTTTCCTCCTGATGTTTTTCCTCACCGCCGAAAGTGATAGAAAAGTGTAGAAAAGCATGTAAATCTTGTGGTTACTGTTATTCTTAGGTATTTCATTATTTGCGTCAGTCACATTATGTTCCTGACAGTTCTCGGTCTCACCTATATCACGGCGGACGTGTTACTCTGCAGGGATGATGGTTAGGGAAATTAGAAACATGTCAGAAAAGATAAAATACTCCTACGGACTTTATGAATTTTGTAGGTACAGTCGCGAGCTTTAATTTGGGACCTGTTTTCGTTATATGTCGTTAGAACATACATAATGCAATAAGGTCGAAACTTTAGTGCAATAATGTTGAATGTCAAGTTAAGATATTAAATGTCTTATATAATCAACCCTTGAAACGTTAACCAATTTTCAAAAAGCTATCATTTCGGTTTTCTAATTACAAACATATGTTGTGTCATTAGTGTCAGTGTCAGTCAAGAAAATAGTTTATATTGTTACATTTGGCGATTCAGTTTTTTTTTTCTCTTTATTTTAGGAGCTTTGTCAACAATGACCATGTCGCTCCGTCAGGTTCGCACAGTGTATGTTTAAGCTAAAAAAAAAAATCAATCAACAACAGCATTAAAAAATAATAACATTTGGTACAGCGCTTTTGCCTCATCTGACAGGGGGGCGGCCAGAACACTAATACAACTGCCAATTGCCCATTTATTATCCCTGAACAGCTGAGCTCTAAGCTGTTCGGTCCGGACGCACTCCATCAAGACGTGAGTTACATCTTCGATAACTCCGCATTCTTCACAAAGAGGTGATTCTATTAATCCCATTAGGTGTTTAAATTTTCTTGTGGGGATGTGTCCGGAGCGAGGTCTCAAAGCGGAAACAATATTTGGTCTGTTTAAGGAACAGTTATTGAACCAAGGTATATTAAGAGGTTCAGGTTGTATAGTTTTATACCAGATGCCCTTTGTTTTAGATCTCATGTCAAAAAACTCTTTCCATAATTTTCTGCAATACTCCTTTACCAAGTACAGTCGATCAGAGAAATAAGGTTGAAAGTATAAAGTAATTCCATCATGACAGGCTTTCTTGGAAAGATCATCTACAATTTCATTTCCGGGAATGCCAACATGTGAGGGGATCCATTGCAGCTTAACTATTTGAGATTTTTGTTGTAATTCCAAAAGTTGCTTGATAATTATATATGCTATCGGTGTTCCTCGAATAGTCGAGGTACACCGAGCTATATGTTGGAGTGCGCTTTTGGAATCAGTCAAAATAACAAGGTGGTCGTAATTAATCGAATTTGCGTATGATATAGCTTCACTTATAGCTAGGAGTTCTATGTACATAATTGATGAAATCAGAGAAAAATTTGGCGGTTCAGTTGGCGAGCTGACATATTATAGCAATTGACAATGAATATTGTTCTTACTTTATTTGCGCCAACACAGGGCCAAAAAGTTATTACACATGTAACAATTACTTGGAAATCATTGGTAATGATCGTATGCTCGAGTTGACGTTTTTGCACGGTTAGCCTTAGAATAGTAAAGCTGTCGATGGTAAACATGACGTTGACACGTTAAAATATTAGCTCGATTTGATACACGACATTCAACCTTGGGTAGGTCCCAAATTAAAGCTCGTGACTATACAAATTCTCTGTTGCTGACTGTTACTGACAATATAAATAAATATTTATATCTGAATTTCTTCAATCGATTCTTAACTTACTAAAAAGAAACAGGTTTGTTTCAATGTCCATTGAGCATTTTTTTTCTATATATCTGGCTCATCGTTCTCCTGTCTTTTTCCTAGGGTTTCAGATGTCGAAGCGTTATTTCTTCTTACTTCATATGTTACTGTCATCGTATAATTCCCTTCTTATTAATTCATGTTACGCAATCCATCCATCTTCAACTGTCTAAAAGTAGGTAACTCTTCTGCAAATTCACCACACACAAATAGTTGTATACTCGTAGATGTGAAAGGTAGACTCCTTTTATCTCACTTAGATTTCGGTCCGTTGTACATGATGGGTCCGCTGGATATAGAAGCCAGACCAGCTCCGCGCAGAAGGGCAGTTAATCGCAGGCTTTGTGAAGTAACCTCACCGTTCCGAGGGTTTTTTCGTGCTGGACTAAGAGAGTGAAAGACTCCTCGGCATCCTAATCCTTGGCACAGAATCGAATATGTATAGGTACTAAGGGATGGCAAAACAGCAGGCAATTTTGTGAATTGCAGGAAGTTTTGAGTTGTATGTATGTTTGTGTAATAAGTCCTTGCAAAAGTCCAACGTCTTTCAATGTAAAATAATTAGTCCTTGTGAAAGTCCAGCACCCATAGAATAGTAAATATCGTCTTGCCAAGCATTGTTTTGAACTCAAGTATTAAGCTAAAGTAAAGTGAAATAGAAAACTGTAAAATATCTTTCAAAAATAAGTTATTCTAAAAAGAAATATTAAAAAGTAAAATCAGCGAAAATAAATAAATAGAATTTCCGTAAAAATCTTACAGCTAGTATAAAAGTAAAAAACACTAGAAATTTTTATTTTTAAACAAACTTAACAAGTAGAAAAACTAGTCGCAAATACAGGCTTCGAACTTAATATCGAAGGGAACAGATATTAAAAAAAAAATGTATAGGTACGAGTATTATTAGCTATTCTTTCTATCCTTCTACGAGGACTTAATAATTGGCCCCAGTGTACATACATACATATAATTAATACATTGGATTGCGTCCGCTGATTGTGTGACGTACACGTTTCAACCTTTAACCTGCCTGGATCTCATAACACGAACATATGCACGATTGTTAACAGATTGAGATGGATCTGTTTAAGGTGACGAGTAGGGCACACTAGCGACGCCAATCGATTTTAATTTTTAGCTACAATGGTGGGTGTCGTGTGCCGTAGTATGGCGGGTGGTCGTACGAAAGAAAGAGTCTATGTACAAACGTTTATTTACAATCCGACCAAATATTTACACCACACATATATAAGAAAGAAGGAGAACATAAAAGCAGGAAAACGAAGTAAAGATAATAAGAACGGCTAGATTAATTTGTACAATAAATTATTCACAGTAAAATCAGTCTGTTGGAATTTTAATGACGTTTTTTTGATTGTCAACCGACGGACGAACAGTATGACCAGAGCCTGCGCGCGCCGCTGACCTGTCATGCGCGCGGCGTGAAAGACACCTCAAACTATATACATATAAAAGGGTCATACTGTCCGTGCGTTGGTTGATGCACAAAATATATACAAAATAATTTACACATTAATTATATATTTACAAAAGCGTGGCGCATCGCCACGCGCCACACTACTAAGCCGGTTCTATTTAAAACGAGTTCGGGGTTACGACCGCACGGAAAACACTAAATAGTATAAGTGTTTGCCAAGAGGTTGCAACCCTGAAATTGTTTAAAATATATCCAGTTTAGTAGCTAAAAATTAATATCGATTGGCGTCGCTAGTGCATCCTACCTGTCACCTTAACAGGATGTATTATATGTAAACTGTTACATCCTGTTACTCTTATATCTATGGTTTTTTCTACTCGATATTTGAAACAACTTTTTTGTTAATTTAAATAAAGGATAAAGAAGACAAGTTGCAATCCCTCTTAAAAGAAAAGTGTAGCTTAGAATTTCGAGATAAATTTTAAAGGCCCCGAGAAACCTACAAAGATCGAGCGAAGAGATTAGGCAAAATAAATCAAAGTACCTACTTAGGACAAGGCAGGCGAAGTACAAGAGAGTGGGACCAGCAGTGTTGACTTACTCGATATTACGAATGGCTGTTGGATGTTTTGTGAAAAATGGCAGGTTGTTAAGAATAGTCCTATTTGGCCAGTATAATAAAAACAAAAATATTTCACAACATCACATACATTGATCTCAACTCCGAGATAGGTAGCTTAAACAACAATGTTACGGATATCAGAATCAACAGTGGGATTACAAATATTAACATTTAATATATTTTTTTGTAAACAAATACTTCTAATGCATTGAAAACACCCAGACTAATACAAACATACATGTTCATGCACACAAATGTTTGTACTGTGAGGGGATCGAACTCGCAATCTTTGGACCAAAGGCAGCGTTCACTGCGAGGGCTTTGAACGCAACAAGGAAGGACTAGCTGGGCTGCTATAGCAATGGTAGCTCAGTGATTCAGAACGCGCCTTCGTGCGTATTTCTACCATTAGCTCGGCGGTAAAGGAGAACATCGTGAGGTAACCTGCACATTTCAGATAGTTTCTGAATTGTGTAAACTTGATTCAGTCGGTCTGTTTTCCTGTAAAGGGTTGCGATGGTCAGACGGCAGTCACTTCACTGTAATTACCAGACTCCCCAATCCTGAATTATGGTCTAAGCGTACCCTGGGCTCCAAAACGATAGCTTTGGACGCAACCGGGAATTAGGCGCTAAGATGAGGAGGAGGAAAGAACTGGCTAGGATGATAAGTGCTAGATCTCTAGCACTTAAAGTGCTAAGTTGGTAACACTGGAGTCTGACAGGCGGAGCAGCAGAATCGTGTATATTTCAGCTGTCATGTTTATTCAGCGTACTCGATGCGCTGGTCTAATTGATTCGGAACATTGGAAGGCGGACTATGGCTGCATATTTACAATTCCTAGTAGGTACATAGATCTGATTAAACGGGCTACACACGGGCCGATTTCAGTGGCGATATCGGGACGATGGTGGTGGGGATGAAATTGGCTCCTAAGTCGGCTGCTGCACACTTTCCTGCCAGTGAGTATGTGACTGACCGTGTAACAGACTGGTCGTTGATTCGAGATGTCACCGACTCTCTCAAAACATCATGAAATAGGTAAAAAAGTAGGCAACTTTTTTGCCTTGGCACTTACTTAGGTACTATGGTGCCACCTAAACAAAGTCGAAAACGGAGGACCTGGGTCAAAAACTGGTTCTTGAAACGTCATGGACTAAGCCCAATGAACATTATGAGAAATTTCGAAGCAGATGATTTTGGAAACTTTTCATCCACGCTTTCAACTTTTCATTTCGCTCTTGCTCCTTCGCCATTTTCCGAAGCTGAAGCCAAATAGCTGATTTCTTTCCACTTATTTTGTTGATCCAACATGTTAAATGGACTTCATTCATGATACCTGCTACGTATGTGGTTTTCGGGATGTAACTAAACGATAAAAAATTACAAAATGTCGTTTCACATAGATATCGTCAGCCCATTTAAGTCCCCACTGCTGGGGCACGGGCCTCCCTCAATCACATGAGGGGTAATTGCCATACTAACCACGCTTGGCAGACGGGTTGGCGAGGGTTTTGACATAAATGCAGAGTTTTCCTTCTCTGGGTGCTGATGATCATGCCAGCAGCTTTACCTTAGTCGCCTTTTACGACACCTCGGTAAGAGTGAGGGTGGCCTATTCTACTCTGCCGGGGACCACACGGCCACATAGATATATAAGAAGGTTATTATTCATAAACCTTTAAGCCTTTGTGAACTAAAACGGTGTTATTGTTTCAAACGTCAAAACTGCTAATAACACCGTTTTAGCTAACAAATTTTCAATTTCATTTGTTAATCTGCTTTGCACTGCCTCCCCCTATTACGAATACAATATTTCTTTCCTCTACCTACAGGTTGTCTAGAAGAAATCGCTACAAGCGATATCTTATCTTATCTGTTAGGGGGTCATTTTCATGGGGCACGTCGACCCTAAGGGATCTTTTGTACGTCCCCTATCTTTTGCGCTCCTACTCACGAAAGATTGGTTTCATCAGCGTCACGATGTCTTTCGGATTGAAGTGCCTGTAGTCTACTGGTTTAGGATAAGCGTTACCTAGAAGACACATTCTGCCTCTGGCTAGTGAGTCGCATTCACATAAAAGATGTTCTATGGTTTCCGTCTCCTCCTTGCATGCTCTGCAGTCGCTGTTCGATGTTATGTTCATCTTCATCAGCATTTTGTTCGTTGCATAATGCCCTGTTAGCGCTCCTAAGAGCATCCTTGTCTGTTGTCTATTGCCGTCGAGAAGATATTTTTTCCATATCTTCGTATGTCTCCTATAAATGTTTCATTCCTAGTTTTTTTTTCTACAAGCGATAAGACAGCTTTATTGTACTGTCTATTGTTGTTGTATCATACTTGTCTTTTGTTTATGTGTAATAAAGAATATCTATCTATCTAAAGTAACTTTAAAACAGTGTTGACATTTACTTACACACCTCGTGTAGAGAATGCCAACCCGCGCCGTGCCCGCGGTGCCAGGCACCTCGCTACGGCAAGGATGCTATTTGTATTAAATATACAAACTCGTTACAGCAAAGTTCCCTTCTTTGCCCAATGCGTGGGCAACGTCGTGCTAAATTACTAATTTAGCCCAGTTTTACGACTTGGCCAAAAATGGGCGGGTAACAGGGTTGCCAGGAATTTAATCGAACTACTTACTTAACTATTGGATGCCGTTCGAAGGTCTTCAAAGGTTGGGAACGTTAAGGCGACGGGTAGCCCTAACGAACTAGCGACACTAATCGATTTAAATTGTTAGCTACTAAACCGGATCTATTTTTAACAATTTCGGAGCGGGAGTCTCTAATCAAACATTTATACTATTTATTGAATAATTGTACATTAATTTTTGATCGGTTTTTGCACTCGAAAATTAGATTAACGCCATTACTGGTCGTTTTTGGCGGTAATTCAAATTTCAAGTACAAAAGCAGACCCAAAAGTTAGGTGTAAGTATTAAATAAATAGTATAAATATTTTCCGAGAGGCTGCAGTTTCGAAATTGTTAAAAAGATATCCGGTAGTTGTTAACCATTTAAACCAATTGACGTCGCTAGTGTGCTCTACCCGTCACTTTAAGGACGACAGTCGCTTCAATGTACCATGGCGCATGCGTATGTAGAAACCCTGGTCTCCTAAGCAATACCCTTAGCTGCAACTGGGGAACCGGTAAAAAAAAGGTATTAATTATTATGACCTACTTTTTGCCGGATAATAATCTTAACTGAGGTCCAAAACTACAGCAAAAACACATGTTTCTTTGTTTGTATCTGCACTCTGCAGACCAAATTGACACCAGTTACAGTTTCAACTAAAACTATAAACTTGATAACATTAGGATGATTTCTGATCCTTCAACGTTAGTTTTAAAGCCTTAAGTCTGCCTAATCATCATCATCATCATTGTCAGCCCATTTAAGTCCCCACTGCTGGGGCACGGGCCTCCCTCAATCACATGAGGGGTAATTGCCATACTAACCACGCTTGGCAGACGGGTTGGCGAGGGTTTTGACATAAATGCAGAGTTTTCCTTCTCTGGGTGCTGATGATCATGCCAGCAGCTTTACCTTAGTCGCCTTTTACGACACCTCGGTAAGAGTGAGGGTGGCCTATTCTACTCTGCCAGGGGACCACATGGCACGTCTCCCTAATATCCTACTGAAAACCTAAATAGTTTACTCAAGTTCATTCATTAAGACCGTGATTTATCCTCTTGCTACATCCTAAAGACAATCTTATGTTACATGACAGGCTTAGATTAAATCAAAATAGCGGAAGATAGGTGATTCGTCTCAATCGCGTGGACCGCTTAAATTAGGTGCCCGGCGCCTAATTGCACGCAGTCGCAAATTGGCGAGTCCGACAAGAGGTCGTGTTACATAAAAATGTTCTTTATTTGTTTTAAGTGGGATAAAGGTTACCAAAATGCTTTCGTCCGCTTTTACGCGTTGTAAAAATTATTTAAAAATGAAATAACAAATCTCATGGAATCACATTTCACTCATAAATAAAAGAAAAGTTTTAATTTCTCATGATATTTCTAAATTCATTAATGTGTTGGTCACCATTTTGCAGAGCGAGATAGAAATATACGATATATTCATGTGTGTGTCACGCTTATGTCAAAAAATAGGTTCGTTTCTGTCTCCCAATATCGTATAACTTTAAACCAATTGTATTCTGTAGTTGTGCCTATTAATAAATAAATAAACCAATGTGTCATAGAGCTGTGAGTATGTGTGCATGTAGTTGTGCATATGTGTATGTGTGTTTCAGTTGTCTAATTGAAGGGACGTGCCGTATCTTCCGCTATTTTGTTTTAATCTAAGATGACAGGCTTATTTATTGCTGTACCATTTGTACTTTCTATACCTTTATGTACCTATACATATCACTATAACGTGTTTTTTTTCTACTTTTCATTATTTATTTATTTATTTATAACTTACTTACTCCACTGACTCAGTGACACGAAACGAGTCTTGGCCGAAACAAGAGAACGCCACTTTGATCGATCCTGCACTACCTGTCGCCAGTCACCGGCCTGAAGTTCTCGCAGATCATTTTCGACGACGTCCTTCCAGCGATACCTAGGCCGGCCTACCGGGCGTCGGCCCATCGGTCGGCTCTGGTATGCTTTCTTCACGAGACGATGCTCGTCCAGTCTCTCGGGGTGGCCAAGCCAGCGCAGACGATGCGCCTTGGTCTCGCCGATGATGTTAGGCGTGTCCACAATCTTCTCTATTTCGACATTTGTGCGTATCCTCCAGCTATCGTCTTGTAATGGGCTTGGGCCCAGCATTTTTTTATAAGGTGAGGTAAAAAAATTATATAGTAGATAGATACTTGAAGATCGTAGCTTTGTGCCTCAATTTTCATCAAATATTATTTGAATCGTTTGTTAATAAAACTGACATTAATTAAAATGAAGCTTCCCATCCCATCCCATTTGATAATTAACTTATCATATTATAACAGTACTATTTAAGCGTTCGGGAAAAGTAGATATTTAATTAAACACTTTAATGCGTTTGTACAATGATACTACCGGGAATATTAATAACCATTACCTGTTTTGGTTTGTTTGTAATGATTTACTCATTTGGGTCAGGTAGGTAGGGAGAGTAGTGTCGGGTCCACTCTGTAAACTTTGGGGAGGGACATGAAGATGAGGCTCTTTAGTCGGTTCTCGTGTCTCCTCCCCAGGCGTAGAAGGGAGCACCCTTAGTATTTTAGTAGGAATACCACTTCAGGCCACTCACTACCATAGGAGAGCCCCACATAACCCGTCCGCCTCCCCAGCGGCGGGATTGCTTAAAGGAGTCGGCCCATCAACATCTCGGGCCGGCATCATTTCACCAAGGTGATAAAAAAAAGGTAGGAAGGCACAAATTGATGTAGAGTCGTGCGCCGCATTCAGCGGAAGTGCGACTGCAGTGCCTTCAGTGGAAGTGCGACTGTGACTCGCAGTGCCCCATCACTTCGTTCGTCAATCGCCTCCACAGCCTAGCGGAGCTCTTCGTGCGGACAGCTTTTGGGGCGTTTGCCTGAAGCGTGCGGACTTTCCTATTTGTTTTTACCTGGAGGAGGCCGTGCTGGTAGGCTGACCTGGGGATGTATTTTGGTCGTTGCCTTTTGCCTTTGTATTCTTCTATATCCACCATCATCACGCATTTACCGTCTAGCACAGAAGAGGTCTAAAAAATGAAATCGTTCAGATAAATACAGATATTTGTGTGACTTTAGAAGAATGTGCCCTAGTGAAGATTCAATTTATTTCGGTAATCATTGTCAGTTTGATCCAATTATGTAGTATAGTATGTAATATACGTAAGTTTCATTTTACCGGGTATTTGCCTTGTTACAGACTCTAGTACACCAGAGGAACTTGCTTTTATTGTTAGAATTTAAGTGAGTTTTATTTTGTAACAGATATGTAAAAGTTTTATTAACTGTATTTAAGATCAGTCAAAACTATTATTAGTAAAACTATACAAAAATATACCTACGTACAAATGACGACCCATTTAGAACAGTGGTAGTGAACTGTAGTGAACGCTGCCTCTGGTGCAAGGGTTGCGGGTTCGATCCCCGCACAGTACAAACATTTGTGTATATGAACATGTTTGTTTATATTGGTCTGGGTGTTTTCTATGTATTATATATATTTAGGCAGAAACAACTTCGATAGAGACGCCAATAGAAGAATTCAGCTAGGCTGGGCAGCATTTGGTAAACTTCATTAAGTCTTCTCGTCACCCATCCCTCAAAGTCTTAAGTCGAAAGTCTTCGACCATTGCGTCCTTCCGGTCATGACTTACGGTGCCGAGACGTGGACACTCACGGCTGGACTAGTCCACCGGTTCAAAGTCGCTCAAAGAGCTATGGAAAGGACTATGCTCGGAGAATCTCTGAAGGACCGCATCAGAAATGATGTAATCCGACAGAGAACCAGAGTCACCGACATAGGCCACCGAATTAGCAAACTGAAGTGGCAGTGGGCTGGTCATATTAGCCGCAGAACTGACAGCCGTTGGAGCCGTAAAGTCCTTGAGTGGAGACCGCGACTCGGTAAGCGTAGTGTAGGACGCCCTGCGACAAGATGGGATGATGACATTCGAAGGCTGGCTAGTGTGGACTGGATGAGAGTGGCCGAAAATCGGAAGCAGTGGCGTGCATTAGGGGAGACCTATGTCCAGCAGTGGACGAGTGTGGGTTGCTGATGATGATGACGATATATATTTACGCCGTGTGGTCCCCGGCAGAGTAGAATAGGCCACCCTCACTCTTACCGAGGTATCGTAAAAGGCGACTAAGATAAAGCTGCTGGCATGATCATCAGCACCCAGAGAAGGAAAACTCTGCATTTATATCAAAACCCTCGCCAACCCGTCTGCCAAGCGTGGTGAGTATGGCAATTACCCCTCATGTGATTGAGGGAGGCCCGTGCCCCAGCAGTGGGCACTTAAATGGGCTGATGATGATGATGATGATGATATATATTTATATTAGTAATTCCACTGTTGATTCTGATATCCGTAACACAGGCGCTTGAGCTATCTATTTAAGGGAGTCAGGTCAATGTATGTGATAGTTGTGAAATATTTATTTATTATTTATATTATAATGTATAAAGAGATACCTAAATAAGAAATGAACATATTTATAAAAAGAAATTATCTGCCCCACTGACGTCATCCAACGTGCCCAGAATGCTAGCGGCGTTACCTCTATGAATGGCCAACCCCAACCCAACAGATAAAAGTATACCTACTATTTCTATAAAATTGCCTCTGTATACAGTCTCGCGTATACAGACTAAAACACAGCCAATAATAAATACGGCATAAAGCTATGCTGGCATCAGTGGCATGTTATAGTCCACTAATATCGTAAGTGGCAGGATGTGGGAGGAAGTGGCCCCACCCCTCTTTCCGGCTTCGGGGCATAAATTGGTAATTTTGTGCACAAGCAACAGGTCTACAATTTTGTTGGCCCCGGCGGCCTGTAATGCAGCACCTGCACTGCATATTACTGCATACTTGGGAGCTCGTAATTTACACTGTCTAATAGCTGGAGGTAGTTCACTAAGATACCAAATAGTGTTTAACGCTGAGGGGAGAGAGAGGATTATTATGTATCAGAGAAATTTGAAACGTTAGAATTCCACCTCACCCCAAGGTGGATACTAATATCCATCCACTAAGCAACATTTGAGTCGATTATTATGTATCAGAGAAATTTGAAACGTTAAAATTCCACCTCACCCTAAGGTTGATACTAATATCCATCCAATAAGCAACATTTGAGTCGATTATTATGTATCAGAGAAATTTGAAACGTTAGAATTCCACCTCACCCTAAGGTGGATACTAATATCCATCTAATAAGCAACATTTGAGTCGATTATTATATAACAGAGAACTTTTAAACGTTAGAATTCCACCTCACCCTAAGGTGGATACTAATGTCCATCCACTAAGCAACATTTGACTCGATTATTATGTATCAGAGAAATTTGAAACGTTAGAATTCCACCTCACCCTAAGGTGGGTACTAATATCCATCCACTAAGTAACATTTGACTCGATTATTATGTATCAGAGAAATTTGAAACGTTAGAACTCCACCTCATGTCTGGAAAGCACATGTCTAATGATGTACCTATAGCTGAAAAAATTAGCGGAACACTTAGTCTGATTGTTGTACTTACCGTACAAAAAGTTGGAAGTGAGTGTACTCTCTAAGTTTTTTTTTTATTGAACATGGGTTGGCTATTGGCTTCACACTGAACTCTAGAGTTGAGAGGAAACCTACGATGGAGCGAGCTTACCCAAAAGTAGCCTATTCACTCTAGCTTTGAAAATAATGGGGTTGTATTCACTGGGAAAAACAGACGCTGGCAGGGCATTCCACTCCTTGGCTGTGCAGCATCATGAAGGAGGAAGGACATCTGTAAGGTCGGAATATTGTAGGATATGTATACTCTTATCTTTCAACAACCAGAATAGCAGGACCATTTGTCACTTTAACAGTAAACTACATAGTACGTAATGAATTGTGACAATCGAATTTATAGCCACAATAACGTACGTGGTACATCACTAGTTTACCGCACCATCGGGCCCGGAATGGCCACATGGTTTATTGGCGGGCCATTATGGCCTTTACATCGCAGGCAATAAGAGTCACATGCGACCAGGTGTCCGGCTACGTATGATTTTACGGGAGTTTAAGCTAAATTATGAGGAACTTGGGAATGTTCCGGATAATATTGGTTATACAAACCTACAAGCGGTGTCATTGATATCCATTATGGCAGCGACCTGGCTTTTCAATTCATGAATGTATATTATTTAAATTTTATACCTGTTGAATTCAACTTAAAACGTTAGTGAGACATAAAACCTACTTCACGCAGACAACTATCTCTATTTTTATGCGAAAACTAGTAAGCCATCTGTTTACTGGAGTGTTAGTAAAAAATAACTTAAAAAGTTGCTTCTCACATAACAGTAACATTACGTGTTTTCCCGCCACAGAGTACAGTTTGTTAAGGTAACCTGTCTAACTGGCACGCTCAGAGTCGTTGATTAACTTAGTTAGCTACTTAAGAAAAAATATTGACTTATTTTGATACGCATAAAGACTACCGATACTAAAGTTAATGAAAATTAGCTTAAATGACGTCTGTTGGCGGCCGTTACTTTCGAAACTTTAATATTCGAATTTTAAAACTTCGAAAACGGTATATCGAAGTTTTGAATCAAAGATATATTTTTTGACTTATGTCAAAAAATATAATTCGGGAAAATGAAACATATTACAAACTATGTTATCATTGTTTGTAATATGTTTCATTTTCCCGAAAAACTAATAGCCGATTATCAAAACCTCTTTTTTCATTTTACAGTTTTATTACAATTTTATTTTATTCTAGACATATTAAAAATCGAAGTAGCCTTTCTCCTGTTATTGCAAACGAACTTATTTATTTGTAAACATTATTCATTGAAATAAAAAACAAGTGTAAAAAGACATTGGTTTATTTTGCGCTACATAATTTATTGACAGAAGTGAATCGCTGCAAAACCGACTCCACGTAGTCTTGTCTGCCCTACCCCTAGAGTCTTATTCAAACCCGCGTAGGCGCGGAAGGGAGAGGCGGCCCGCGAGCTGAGGAGCAGGTGGTTTTTTCTCGCCACCACGGCTGAGGCTAAGCCGAGGCTGCGGTGTCGAGCGAGAATCATCTGCGACGATAGGCTCGCGTGGGACCGCCGAAGCCTTACAGCGCCGGAGCCGTGACAGAAACAATGAATGCTGCATACTTGAATACCTGCTTGCATGCTCGGTTGCATGCATGCCCAGGTTGCATGCATGCAGCATGCCTTCTTGAATGCTGCATGCATGCATGTTATATAAACTTATTTGTATTTTAATAACATAGAAAACGATTTTCTGGAAACTAATTCGTCTAAATTTTGTTTATCTTTCAAAGGTTGAGTGATATTTAAAAACGTATAGTTTAAAAAATATATTATTTGAAAATCGGAATATCAGCTATATGTCAATAGTTTTTTCGGTTAAATGAAAACGTGGAAAACAAAAAAGTGGTAAAGCGTTTTCACTATACTAAAATTCGTGCTAAAAACCTTCGAATTTAAGATAGGTAACCGTTTTTTAAACTCATAAGAAACTAGCGGCTTCGCTCGCGTGGAATTCAGTTTGCCCAAAAGTAGCCTACGTCACTCTCCATCCCTTCAACTATCTCCACACATTTTGCTGTGAAAGATGGACAAACAGATACACAGTCAAACAAACCGACACACATTTTCACATTTATAATATTAGTACGGATATTTTCATCATCAGTGACATGCACAAATTTACCTTCTAGAAGAAAAGATGCTTTATTTTTTTTTATAAGGTAGAGGGTAGTCAGGGTGTTTATAGGATGAAGCAGATCGTAAATATAAACAAATTGTGGCATTTAATTTATTACAGAATAGTAAGTAGTACAAATCAGACGCTGGCCACTTTGGCGAGGGTAAGCATATAACGAGTAGGCTCCGTTGTTGGATTTGGAGTTGAGATGGACTTGTCTTTGAGGGAGCAGTTTACGGGCAAGTACTCCTCATGCACGAGCAGGTCAAAAGCACCGCTCCACCTCATCTAGAAGCTGGCTACATTAGCAAGAGCGGGAACGAGGCTCTCGTAGATGCGTATGCCGTTGAGGAAGGTGTCGGCGTGCAGGCACTCGTCGTGCGCGTGCAAGCCGGGCTGCACGCGCGCCATGGGCGAGAATCCGAGCGCGCGCACACCCACCTCCCGTATGAAGCGGCTGTCCGTGCCGCCGGGGAACGTCAGCGCCTTCAGGGGCACGTTGCTGGAAGGAAGATAAAAAAGAAATTACATTTGTAAGTGGTTGACCAAAAAGGGACCCAAGGGAAAATAATTGATTTCGAGTAAATCGCGATTGAAATTTCGACTCCAAAAGAAGCTAGTGTGCGCTGTGTGAAAAGTGTACCTAATTTTTCCAAAACTGCCTCGGCTCGCAAAAAAAAAACATAAAAAGCTACAGCATCTAAAAATATTCTGGATAGACTAAAACAAAATTCGAAACTAAACAAAAGTAAATAACCAATCCCTACCATGTCCCTTTTTGGTCAAACACTCACATTTATTGACCATCACAACACAGAGAAAACAAATACATACAGTAAGCATATGATATAACACGACACGAATACGATGAGGGAACTGGAAAGACGATATAAGAAGAATAGGTAGGTGTGATTGAGTGTGGTCAATCAGGTCACGACCTCAGCATATTTTGCTGCTATGGCATTTTAGGCTCGTACCATCACATAATTAGGTCTTTACCTATGAAATTGCCCTTTGTCGTTATATATGGCGATTTTCTTAGAAATTGCATTTTCCATACTAACTTTTTTATTTGTAAAGTAACTATTAATGCTACTACTCCATAAACGTTTAAAAACGTGTAGGAAAATTTTTCAGAAAAAATATTTTTGAATGAAAATGTTATTATTGTTAAAAACGTAAATTCTGCCAAGTGAAAAAGTATCATTTTTGCCTCATAAATACCTGATCTCTATTTAATATAAACCTTTAATAAAATTATAGTATGGTGACTTTTTGCTTATTAAAGTAGTTATAACATCGTATTGTGTCTAGAAAAGCGGTAATTTCATAGGTGAAGATCTATTTTATTATTGTACCAACTTAAATTAAATACGCAACTGCACACCTTCCAGCGTGGTGGTGTATAGGAGCGGCTATGATTTCTTGATGATTGAATGTTTCCTTGAATTTCCTCAGGCTTGAAGTAACTCTAGTCTTGCCTTCTTTTTATAAAAAAAATTGGTCTCCGTGTAGACGTTACAATTCGAAGGTCGTTTGTAGACTTACTAGCTAGAGGTTCGCATTCATGCGATATATTCTGATATATGACAACTGCTCCAGGCTGCAGTTGCGAAACTAACAGCTTTATTGTTTTGTTTTAAAAATAGATAAACATTCACTTCATTCTTTCACGATAACATACACAATAAATATTGTGTTTCAATTGAAAGGTCTAATTAAGCAATAACTATAATACATCATTCGAGTTTGGAATTCTAACTCGCTAGGATTAAGTATTTCATTATTTTTAGGGTTCCGTACCCAAAGGGTAAAAACGAGACCCTATTACTAAGACTTCTCTGTCCGTCCATCCGTCTGTCTGCCCATTTATTGCCTATTTTTGCTCAATAAACACCACAGATATATGGGTAGGCACTATACGAAAGTGTCGCCATGATCTGTAACTTTATGAATATTATCGAAAAGCGGAAATTCGAATATTTAGGGAGATACAAGTTGTTATTTCTTTCCTTATGTGTGTGTCACACTTACTGCCAAAAGCCCAACAAATGTAAGTAAGTCCACGGGAGGCCGTTCACACGGTGTCTAGTTTTTCGTAGAGGCGGTTCCATTATTTTTAATCGTCTATCTTTCCAATAATTCGGTACACCGTTTTACTTGGCACTTTTAGTAGGTAATGCTTGGAAAAGTGTTTCTTTCTGTATTCTGAGGGAACAACTCGGGCAAAATATATAGATTTCCTTCATCCTTTTCACTGCCCCTCGAGCACTCCAGGATATCGAGAAACGAACTTTTCCCAATTGATTCGAGTCTTGATACAATAAGATCTTGTATTTCTTTGGATACATATCGTCCTTACCAAAATATATAAGCAGCTACGATAATATAAGGGAGAGCCAATCTTCGGTATGAATATACAGGTGCAACCGTGCGGAGGTAGTAGACGAGTAGACGGATCACCTGATGGTAAGCAATTGCCGCCGTCTATGAACACTCGCAACATCATTTGAGTCAAAAGTGCGCAGCTGACCTGTAAACCCCCCTTCCCACGGATTGGAACTCCGGTACCCTGACTGCTCGCTGTTTCACGCCGGTTTTCTGTGAAACCGTGTTAATACCATAGTCGAGCCAGTCCATTGATACCAATGCGTAGCTCTTCCACGTACAAAGCGGACGGACGGTTATAGATAGATAGATTTAGCTATCGATACTAGCTGTGTGTCATCTTGTTAGTTTTTTAGGAGGACCAAATGTAAGTAGCTACACCATTAAAAGGTCACCTTTTTATTCATTTGGGTTTTACCTACTACGCTATTAATAGGTACAAAGAGAAATGAAAAGCTTACAGTTTGTCTGCAGCGTCCTTGAAGGCCAGCCAGTAGGGGTTGGTAGCGTCGAGGGGGGTGGAGGGCACGGGGGGGTCCTTCTGAGCGAACTCGTACGTGATGCCGGCGCCTGCCTCGTTGCACCAACGCTTAATCTGAAATGTCCAAATCAGTAGTACGGACAACATATGACGACTAGGTAGCTTACCAGCGATGCGGGTATTAGAAGTACATACCTACTAGTCTAATACACTAAACACAAGAGAGGTGGCAGGCGGATAGAATATTTCATTAATTAATAATGAATAATATGAAATCAGGCCAGATGGAGTGACGGTCTTCGAAGGATGGCTGGCTAGAGCTGGATGCGAGTAGCTAAAAGTACTTTTTTACTGTTTTTGAGTTATTAATGTCTTGTTTTGTACTGTCTTAGTGTCTATTTATTTATTTAATTAAGGAACACAAGACAGATTAAAACCATTAAAATTAAATATTAGCTATTAATGATAGAATTGTACTAGATAGTAATGCCTTAATATGTTTTCAGGGCAATTACATTGTAGACTTAACTTATATTTGATAATACATTAAAATACATAATTCCAATAAGCTGGGATGCGTTTCTGCACATCCAGCTAGCCTTATTTTATATAGGTCATTATCAAGCTTGCCCGGATGGTCGTGGCTGAGAAAAATGCAAAGGTCAGAGAACTTCGGCACAAATTGTGTGATAATGTGATTATTTTCAGACAGACACAGACAGATGCAATTATTGTTCTCAATATAATACAGTGAACGAGTTTGAGCATAACAAAAGCAGTGAAAGTAAAATATACGAGCACAGAAAATTGAGACAAATATCACACAAAACATTAATCATCATCACTTTCATTTTATTAGTCATTTTAGTGAGATATCGCACAGTTGTGCGTAAACGCACTGAGTTAGGACTGAAGATGTCTAGATCACGGCATTGTTAAGAGCATTGCCCATACTGGCGACAAAATCTAGCCAATGGCTGATGAAATGAGATATTATTGTGATACAGCTTTGCACGACAAAAGTTCTTGGTCTACGTGGGTTGTATCTAGTGTTAAACTGGAATAGATTTAATTGATCGTGGGAGTCCAACGTAGAATGCACCAATTTATGCAAACACAGAGATCTGTCTCCACGCGGTGTCGGTGGAGCGGTAGCATTCCGTATGCATTTAATCTATGTTCGTACGTCCGGAGCTGCCTTGTGCGGCCTTCATGGAAATATAGAAGTAGGAACTAAGACTGCACAGACTCTATGCGGTCATGATGACTCGCATAATGAGGGGACGACACTACCGACCCATACTCCAGATTGCTCCGTACTAGGCTGCCATACGAAGTAATAAGGCTTTGTGATTAAAATGCCTAGTTTGCCTATTATTGGATCTTTCCTCGTTTTTATAATTATAGTATAATGCAATTAGTGTGGTAAGTAAATAACTACCTACATACCAAATTTCCTTGTCTAAGCCAAATTTCATTGTGTTTTTTTTTCATTTCATAAGGCTGCTTCTCGGTTACCAATTAAAAGTTTTGAAAAAGAAGAGTAAAATTTTAATAAAAGTTTGGATGTTACCATGTCTTCAAACTCTGTGTGGTTAACGGAGGTAGCCAGGCGGATGTCAAAGCTGACTGACAGCTGCTCTGGAACCACGTTGTTTTGGATGCCGCCCTGTTGATAACACAACCAAAAACGATTTAATATCTCATTTATACACCTACTTTACGACTCGCACCGGGACTTAATTTTGCAATTTCAAACTTAACCAAAAGATGGCCCAAAGTTGCCCGCCCTCAGTTCGTTTCTGGACATTAGTTTCACTCTATACCAATAGATGGCGCTAGGTGTCCATTGCATCTCGTAAGCGTTTCGTGTTTTTTTATGTGATAGGTGGCAGACGAGCAGACGGATCGCCTAATGGTATGATATTTCCCCTGTGACATATTTTAAGAACCTGGATGTTTCCTAATAACTTATCAAAAACATCTGTCATTTTATTTAAATTTAAACACGTAGACAATAGTTGTATGTATAGCCTATACCAACCTTCAGCATGGTAAGGTTGACGGAAGTGACGTCACCTATGGAGAGCTCGGGGTGGTCGGCCAGCTTCTTTTTTGACTCCTGCCTGAGGTTCATGAACTGGTCGATGATGTAGCGGATCTAGAAAAAGCAGATGCTTAAGCAAGCATCAAATTAAAATCAACAACCCTCTTATTATAAAATGCGATTTAAGAATAGTTCTGAAACTAAACTCGTGCCAGCCTTTTTAACATTGCGTGTTGGAACGAGATGGGATGAGCTTTAGTAAGGTAATAACTTTAGATCGCATTTTGTTTACCTACGAGTCCTAGGTAAGCACTTCTTAAATTATGACAATTAGGGTTCGGCATCAAGTAGGGGCTATACACCATCGAAACAACCAGAAACGTGGCAGACTTTAGTTTCTTTTTTATGATATAGGTGGCAGACAAGCCCACATTTAGTGCATTCATAGTAGTATTAGTAAGTATTTTTTTATTAGAGCGATATAGCAAACAAACTTTTTAAATTAACTTCACACGCTCGTACAACAACAGTACCTACTCATATTTATATCGTACACAAACTGCAAATAAAAAATGAACGAATACACACGGCAATTCATATCTAATTATACAAACAGCTTACAACGAAACCATCCCGTAACGAGCGAAAATGTAATGCCTATCGCATTATAACAAAGGAAAGAATAGAAATAGACGGAAATAAAGAGTCGGGAATTCCTAAGCTCTTGGGTTCGTCATCATTATAGCGATACAAGGATTAACTTTGTACCTCAACATCATTTGTAGCTGTTTATTGCAAATAAAGAACTTGAATTTAGTTATTAGCAAAACGAAAGAAATAATCACATTTTGACGGAACAATAGAACAAAAATGGTTAGAACAATCGATTTTGTTTAGAGTTCACGGATAATCGTGGCCATCAGCATTATCATTTCAGCCAATTGACGTCCACTGTTAGACATAGGCCTCCCCCAATGTTCTCCACACCGATCGGTCCTGCACCGCCCGCATCCAATGGATTCCCGCGACCTTCACCATATTTTCGGTCCACCTCGTGGGGAGCCTGCCACGGCTGCAACTTCCTGTACATTGCATCCACTCGAGGACCTTTCCGCCCCAACGGCCGTCCGTTCTCCTTGCTATGTGCCCCGCCCATTGCCACTTGAGGCATGTCTGTCTGTGACCTTAGTTCTCCTGCGATCTCATCGTTTCTGATACGATCTTGCAAGGAGATCCCGAGCCTCATCATCATCGTCAGCCCATTTAAGTCCCCACTGCTGGGGCACGGGCCTCCCTCAATCACATGAGGGGTAATTGCCATACTCACCACGCTTGGCAGACGGGTTGGCGAGGGTTTTGATATAAATGCAGAGTTTTCCTTCTCTGGGTGCTGATGATCATGCCTGCAGCTTTACCTTAGTCGCCTTTTACGACACCTCGGTAAGAGTGAGGGTGGCCGATTCTATTCTGCCGGGGACCACACGGCGTCTCACGGATCCCTAGCCTAGCCCTCTCCATTGCTCTCTAGGTGACTTGAGCCTCCTTAATCGGATACATTGTAAGCGGCCACGTTCCGGTTCCGTATGTCATCACTGACAAAATACCCAGCCACCCGATGCTTTGAAATAGGGGCGTTTTGTAGGCGAGAGTCCAACTTTGACTGAAATTGGTTGTTCTGTACGTGATTGTGTCATTTGTAGAATCCTCATTTATGATTCATCACCGCTCGCGCAACCTCGCTAATTTTACTGCTCGTAAAAATGGAAATCGTCAAAACGTTAATTAAGAATTCGGTAGCATTCACCCGGGGTTGATATTACCTGATACGAATTAAGCAATACAATGCTCATTTAAGTAGTATAGTGTAAGCTTTGATTTTTAAGTTTTGTTTTATAATGCGTCTTTCATATGTAATTCGATTGGTCAAGTTTAAGTCAAAAATTTTACTAGATAATTTGTGTCAAAGATGCAAGGCATAGCAGAATGATAACGTCACCGCAATTGATTGCATTTAAGATTAAAAGATTATGACTATTCAAATTCTTACACACAAACTGGTTTCCATCTGAACGCATAAACCGATGTCTCGTGTTTACGATCTGAATTATGAGGATGATGATAAGGACGATTGAAATATAGTACAATGTATAATAAGAACACAGTTATACATAGTAGTACAACAACTGACTGTAAACGATCATAGACGGATATTATATATATAAAATTATTTTGTATATAAAGATCACTGTGAATTCGAATTATTTGTAAGTGGCCAAAAGTATGGTGGCGATGTAGGTCACCAACACCACGAATTAAAAAGGGAGAAGTAACTCATAATGCACTTAAAGTAAAAGTAAAATATCACCCTAATATACTGTCCCACTGCAGGGCACAGGCCTCCATTATAGAATTCATCATCTAGTTTTTATCGTGAGGTATGACCTACAACAAATATCTTACCACAGTGATTCCGGTAAGGTTTACGATAGAATAGAAGAAGATGATTGTTGATGATGAGCTGGTGTTTTGTTGTAATAAAAATAAATAAATAACAACAGTGTTCATTTTTTCTATTTAAAAGCATCTAGATTATTTGCAGAGCATTATCCTAGAGATAGTGGCCTCCAGGGGAATGCAATGGGTGATCTAGCGCAGTGGTTTTTCACCGAGAAAAATGTTAACATTAATGGGCCATTACAAAATAAGTACCACGTATCTTTGCAAAAGAGCGAGCCGAAATAATATGCCATTAATTTGAAATACCGACCAGTTTGCTGAAAAGAAAAAGACGAATTACTTTTCGGGAGGCACGCTTGGACTATGATTCCTAAATCTTTAATCACATAAATATTTTTTGTTACTCATTCATTATCATTATTATTCATCGTGTTATTTGATATCAATGATTTTCTTTACGAAACACAATGCAAAATATTATAAGAAACCCTTTCCATACAAATTTCATCAATTAGCTAAAAATTAATTGTATGAAGACGAATTTTTTTCCATATTTGACAGTATATTAGTTTTAGTATCCAAAGGGGCGTTATAATTATTCTTCACCTATCATATTGTTTACTAGCTGTTTCACGCGGTTTCACCCGCGTCCCGAGGGAGTTCCCTCGGGACGCGTCGGGACGTATCCCGGTACGGGAAGTAGTTACTTCCCGTACCGGGATTTATCTATATTTTAATATAGTCTATGTTACTTCTGAATAATGCAGCTTTCTAATGGTGTAAAAATTATTGCAATCGGTCCAGTAGTTTTTGTGTTTATTTATTACAAACATACAAAAATACAAATATTTCCTCTTTATAATATTAGTGTAGAAGTGTAGATTCATCCTTAATCAGAAATAAATGTAAAATTAACACAGACAAACTTTACCCCACCTAAAATCTACGTATTATGAAGTTCAAAAGCTTCTTCTCACGTGAACCTAATTAAAATTACAACGAAAGCGATATAAGCTCTCAAAGAGCGTGGCTTGAGCACAAAGCCGCATCACGTACGCATTCTGATCACTTATTCATCAGGCTCAGGAGTCTTCAGATGAGGCTCTGTAGTGATGTCTAAAAGTCGAACAAGTGGATGAAAAACAGAGCAGTCAATGACATCGGCCTTAGAGTGGTAAAACTGAAGTGGGAATGAGCCGGGCATATTGCCAGCAAACGAAAAAGAAGACTCGGTGCCACATTTTTCAGAATTGGAGGCCATGGGACCAAAAAACAAGATAAGGTAAGGACCACATCGACACAACAACAACCAACGTGAAGCAGCACTGTGCTTCACGCCGGTTGGCCCAATCCTGGGGAAAGGGGGGCTTAAAGGCAGCACACTTGTGACTCTACTAGTGTCGCGGGTGTCCATGGGCGGCGGCGCAATCGCTTACCATTAGGTGATCCGTTTACAGTTCTGCCACCTAACACATAAAAAAAATCACAGATGAAGTGGCAGGATGACATCATGAACTGCTGAAAACAGGGAAAAGTTGGACTCAATAGGGGATTCGACGGGTACCCTATCTTTTTTGGCTTCCCCTTTGGCGTCAAACTTCATGCCGATACGCGGAGTAATTTTACTTATGAAAATGGCATCAGAGTCTTTAAAGTAACGTAATAAAAAAATCCATGATCCCTACTTAAAGATAATACAATGCGAGATCATTAAATCGAGCTACCTCAATTTCCACTGGAGGCAACTCGAGCCGTGATTCTCTCGAGTTAGCACATCTCTTAAGCTAATTAGCCTCGTTCAGCCTCATTACTTGTTGGGCTGGAGATGTTAATTTATCGAATATTTTAATAATGTCTCATATTAAAAACCATTAGTTTATTTGTAATGAGTAGCTCATCAAAGCAACACAAATTACGCTAAAGAAGCATCCCCCAGTCGGAGTTAAAGTCTGTAGTCATGTTTTTTTAGGGTTCCGTACCTCAAAAGGAAAAAACGGAACCCTTATAGGATCACTTTGTTGTCCGTCCGTCCGTCCGTCTGTCAAGACCCTTTTTCTCAGGAACGCGTGGAGGTATGAAGCTGAAATTTATATCAATTACTCAGGTCTACTGTCCCTTGAAGCTGTGAAAAAATCAAACTTCTAAGCCAACGCAATCAAAAGATACAGCCGATTATATCGATATTTTCATCAAATTTTCGACACTCGCAAAGGAATCAAAACCTACAGGGTACGAATCAAAACCTACAGGGTACTTCCCGTAAACTCATAATCTTGAAATTTGGCATGAAGCATTGTCATATAATGCAAATATAGGAAAAATTGCGAAAATCACATTTTTTTAGTTATATAAAATAATAAAAATATTTTAATAAAATGAAATTTACTACTTTATTTCTCACGAACGAATAAAGGTATCAAATTGAAATTTATACCAAATACCTAGGTCTACTGTCCCTTTAAGCTGTGAAAAAATCAAACAAAAGTTAACGCAATCAAAAGATACCGGCGGAACCCTCGGTGCGCGAGTCAGACTCGCACTTGGCCGGTTTTTTTTTTGTATTTAAGTTAGCCTATATTATCCCACTGCACCCTCCTGAGTTCCTTCCTACATTGATCTCTATTTACTATAGGGCAGTAAATAGAGATTGAAATACTGTCATAATGTTATATGGATAAAACTATTTTTTTCTTTCTGCAATACAAAGTCATTTTTACCCCAAAATGCGGAAAAAAAGTGAACAGGAAAGCAATGTACACAATGGGTACTTTGTTAGTTCTTTTGTACCTGTCAGCCTCATATTTGGATTTCACGGCCGCTTACCATCAGGCGGAGTGAGGTCATCTTGATTGGCCTTTCTATAAAAAAAAAGTGCACTGCAGGGATGTCGAAACTAAGTATCTATGTAATTTTTTTATAGTCCTTGAAATCTGGGAATGCTGACGTTTACATAAACAGTTCATATGCATACACAATGTTACGGTGTGGATGCACGATGATTACAAAATAAGATTCATCTAACAAGGTGTTTTGTGAGATCATGATCCGCTTTACTTCAAAATGAAAAAAAAAATACGAATTTGGTATTGGAATGTTGGGTAGAAACGGAAACATCAAGTGTTCATATTTCAATACTCATCCAGCTATAAGTGTCCAAAACAGTTTTAGTACCTACTTACAGCTTTGGTATTGGTGCGGTACCTTTTTTTTGGTTTTTATGGAACAAAAAGTAACCCTACTCAGTTGTAGTTTTCTCACAATATTTACCAACTGTTTTTGTTTGCTAATGGTATCCAATCCATGTTAGTTTCGACAATTTTACATATTCGAAAGCATTATTGTTAACTTTATGTAATTTCAGCACGTATTAGATAGTAGCAGTAACATCGCGTAGAGACGATTACATCTACCGACATCGTCTAATTACGTTCCAGTACAGTGCGCGGGCGCTGGCACTGTGCCAACTAGACTTGCGCAAAACAGTTCACTCAAATGAAAAGTGTGACGCGGTTATTTTAAATTACATAGACTATATCAATCATCTCTTGAATGGCCAGTCACCAAGACGCAGGACTGGTCAAGTAAAAACTATGCTCTATGGACTCAACGAATGCACAAGAAAATCATCATTACGAGAGGATTCAATTGGAGGAGAACTGTTTCAATTGAACTAGGTGAACTGAATGAGCGCCCTGTGGCTAGGGACGTTTAAAATACTGTCAAGGTACCTATTCCCGGCCTGTCGTAAGAGACGACTAATAGTGCCTTCCGAGTTCCGAGTATAAGCACTATTGGGGAGTGCTCAGCATACGACTCCGCGGGGGACGACGTTATTGGGTGTCCTGGTACGTCATACATCAGAGAAGGGCTAGCGCGGCGAGCGCGATTAGCAGTACGGTCCAGTCTCGGCTGTGGGGCTTCCGACCGTGATTGCGCTAAGATGGACCACCCCGGGGTTTTGGTAGGGGGTTAGAGAACACACAATTTTGTTCCCTATATGTGACAAGGTGAAGGCCGTGGTTTCCCTTGGGTAAAAAAAAGATGAACTAAATGAGTAATTACAGCACCTTTTATGCCATGAGAGCCATGCAACTGACTGTTTCTGTTTTGTTTGATGGTCCATTCGTTTTGTTTTTAAGTTTCGTTTTATCTCGTATATCATATTAATGTTATCATCACACTCACGCTAAGTTAACATCTGAATTGAGAAATGATCTCGTACAATTGAACTACTCACTTAGAACTACACTAATCTAGGGCCAACGCGACACGTTTGTGGGGTACAAATTGGTCCTTACATGAGAACTGGTGCAGTTTACTCGACTGTACCACCTGTGAATCAGAACGTTACTCGTACTTTACTTATTTACTAAATTTTCTCACTTTGTTATTATTGATTTTTGGAGGAGCCATCCATACTTGCATTCATCCTTACTTACAGAGAGTTGCGGGTTTGATCCCCGCACAGTACAAACATTTGTGTGCATGAACATGCCTGTTTCTATCGGTCTTTATTTATTTATTTAATACATTAGGTCTATACCTATTAAATTGCCGTTTTGTATGGCGATTTTCTTGGAAATTACATTTACCATACTAACTTTTTTTTACTTTGTAAAGTTAATGCTACTACTCCATAATTTAATGTGCTTTTAGGTAGGTGTAGGACAGTTTTTCAGAAAAAAAAGTATTTTTTAATTAAAAAGTTAATAGTTAAAAACGTCCATTTTGCCAAGTAAAAATGGCCATTTTCAAGGTTTTTTTGAAGCATTCTGGGTGAACCTGCCTCCGAGTCGGCCGGTAGAGTGTGTGAGATGGTGAACAGTCGCTGACACTTATTTCTTCAATTACCTACTATTGCTTTACTGCTAAATTTTATTTTGTATTATTTAGAATAAGGTTCAATAGGACTGACATGTGTCTGTTAGACAAAAGTCCTTAATTTAAAATAAAAGAATAAAAAAAAAAAAAAAAAGGTTTTTTTGCATCGCAAATACAATCTCACAACTCTATTAAATTTAAACCTTAAAATATAGTCTTAAATCAAAATAATATTATAGTATAGTGACTTTTTGCTTATTAAAGGAGTTATACATCTTATTGTGTCTATAAAAAACGGCAATTTTAAAAGGTAAAGAGTAAAGATCTATTGTTATTGTCAAAGTGTGTGTGTCTGTCTGTTTGTCCGTCTTTCGTGGCAAAGTGGATCGATGGATTGACGTTTTTTTTTTAGTAGAGATAGATTTTTTATTCTTTTTATTTATTTTAACACATTACAATAACAGTATTGAAATTTAGGGTGTCATAAAAACCTTGCCGTTTGTCCTTGGAACAGTTACACTAATGTCGCTTATTTAACTAAATAAAAAATAATATTATAATTGAAATAATAAAGTATAAATAAAACAAGACTTATTTCTTCAATAGTACTATACTATACAGGGTGTATCTGTGAACCAACCATTTTGTTGGTAGAGCACGTGGTCAAAGAGATGTAAATGTAAGTTGCAAGTTTCGAAAAGTCGTTGAACAATATTTATTCAACGACTTTTCGAAATTCATCTAAAAAATGTTCGACTCCCCACACAAAATGACCAAGTCACGTGACAGACTTTGAATAAAAAGTTGAAATTTTTTCATGCGAATTACCAAAAGTGATAGAACAAATTTTGTTCGTAATGGTTAGTAGAACACGCGGTTAAAAGGATGTAAATGTTCACAGATACACCCTGTATAATAATACCTAATAATACTTATTTCATTTCTACTTGAAGAGATGGACAGTAACATTGGCTACTTTTCGTCTCTTTAAAGCCACGGCCAAAAGCTAGTTGTACAATGTTTCTAAAAGTACGTGAGCAAATCGTCAGCACACATCCTGGCTTAATTATGCTTGATGATGACATCAGTGCAGTATTGTGTCATTTCGTGCTGTACCTACTCGGTAACTACATTTGTCTACATAATCTCCCTGGACGGTGGGCCCGGGGCGCGTGGCAGTGCGCCAGCAGGGAGATTCAATCACAGAAATCTGTTGCAGGTGGCTGGGGGTTGGTTACTTAGCTGGGATATTATGAGACAAAATAGACTTGTGGTACTGGTAGCTTCATGGTTACGAGAGTTGTTACTTACCTAGTTGGGACATTATGAGAGGTATATAAGAGGCGCGTGGTAGCTTAGTGGATAATAAGTGTGCTTTCCTAACGAGACGTCGTAGGTTAGATTGAGCAAGCATCCCTGGATTTTCCAAATCTACGTTAGTAATTAATAAAGTAAATACATAAAATTGTTTGATAGGCGATGTGGTGCCCAGACAAAAGTAATAAATATATTTTTTACGATTTTTTAAAATAATTAATAATTATAGGACAATCACTAGCTCGTGGTGCGTACAAGATAATATTCAGAAAAGGGTCGAATTTACTCTAGATCCGAGACAGATGGCGTTGTATCGACTACAAATTAGTGTGCTAACATTTCATGATACCTAATTATGGCAGCGTGACACAGATGGTGCTTTTAACAAGTATTTCGCTGTTAAACAGTAATTCTACCATTCACTTGGTCATGGTAAACCACTTATTATTTACCTATGTGTCCAAATTCTGAAAGGAGATCCCCGGACTTTCATATATTTTTGATCCAAATATGAAATTGCTGACCAAAAAAAAATGCTGTATTTTGTTAAGGCTTGTCCCTTTGATATTCAATCAAATCTCAAATTTGCCAAAGCGATTTTTTTTGTTAGCTAATTTTTACCTCAATGGCTAATTCACTGAAAATGTTTGAACTCAAATAAAACCAAGGATTTTTTCACCCTACAGTTTTGGTCCCATAGTAATAAATTAATACTCAGGGGAGCAAGTACTACAAGAAAATTTACTGGCCAGCACTTGAAATAAAAAAGACGATGACTAAACAATGATTTGTCTTTTTATGTGATAGGTGGCAGACGAGCAGACGGATCACATCAACACCAGTGGAGTCACAAGTGTACTGTCAACCTCTAAACCCCCTTTCCCCTCCAATACCTTCACTCACGCAGCAAAATAGCACAGACGCTGTATCACGACGATTTTCTGTGTGGTGTCTTCATCCCTGTACCCGTCCATTTTGTTAACATTTCTTAATTATTTCCTTCTTATTCTCAATTCAATAGGCCATCTTAAATAACTAGCTAGCTAGCAGTTAGAAGACATTGCAGATTTTAAGCTTTACAATCATGAATGGGTTGACATAAATACCTACATATTGCGATTACCCCAATTGCGAAGTTTCTCGTTTGGTCTAATCTGCAGAAATTGTGCTTCATTCATAATTCTTCATAATAGCTTCACTTAGGGGTCGTTTGCGCTCAGAATCCCGCTCGAGCGTTCTTGCTTGTGTGAAATACGGGAACATCTCGGTTTGTGGGGAAATATTACCTTTTCGCCGTTGTTGTCCGGAAGCAGCAATGACCCGTGCCCTGACTTCCCAGGGCAGTTGATTGTTATATCTGTAACAAATATTAACGTTTTAAATTAACGAATTGGAGGGACCGCACTCCCGAAGTTTTCTTTAGCGGAAGCTTTAAAATTCTTACTTTCACTGCTGGTACTTAAAGAATAAACAAAAATGTATTGAAAGAATCCAAATCAGAGATTTGTTTAATTCTAAGCCTCGAATGTACCCGAAATCTCTCGGGTTATTGGGATCATAGGTATTCATCATCATCTTAGCGTCGTGTCCCGTTTGGTCCCGTCGCTTCGGAGCCCGGAATACCACTTTCCTACTTCGACTCCTCCACTTCGCGCGGTCTTGTGCATCCCTAGTTTATTAGCACGCATATCATCTTTTACGATGTCAAGCCACACCTTTTTAGGTCTACCCCTTCTGCCGGGACCCGGTGGTGGCATGGCTAGACATTTGTTTCCAACGTGGCTGACCGGTTTTCGCAGGATATAACCGTACCAACGTAGGCGACTCTCCAGCAGTTTGTCTACTATTCACGGATATGAAGGCTCCCACGTATGCGTGAGTTTTTCACGCGGTCTTTCCGCGTAACTCCACACATCCACCGGAGCATGTTCATCTCCGTAACATGCAACTCCTGCTTGTGTCGTTCAAGTACATGCCAAGTCTCACTACCTTACAAAAGTACCGGTCTAATGATTGATTTCTAGACCGGTCCCTTCGACTTAACCGGAATTTAGGGGTCACAGATGACGCCTGTCACCTCACACCATTGAGCCCACGCGGCAGCAATACGTGCCTTGACGTCGTAATCGAGGTCTCCGGACGAATGGAGTACTGATCCCAGGTCCCAGGTATTAGTGGGCCCAAACGCCTCAAGTCATGTTTACTTTGGGGTTTAAGAAGCTGTCTGGACATAGGTCCACTTTATTTAGTAACATTAAACTTCTTCTACCAAAGGTTTTTATCGCCAAAAATTATATGCAGATTCATACTGAAAGGTCAATGACACTCAACTAAATGTGTTGCTCTCTGAGCCCATCCCAACTCAGGCACAGGTTTCTTTAGAAAGATCGTCTATGTTACGAGTAGGTACTTTATTGAAATGAATAATGCTGACCCTTCCTAAGCTTGCCTATTTTATATCGTTAGTATATAAATATCTAAGATAGATTTATTGCTGACTCATGGGCACTATCACTAATATTCTTCTGTGTATGGAAGCCTAGTTTGTTCCTCCAAACGTTAATTTAAGACTCAATTGATGACCTGTAGATATTGACAATACGACAACTTTAAAAGTCGCGTTTCTAGAAGTCATGTCATCCATGTCGAAACCAAAAATATTACCAAGTTAGGTAACTAAATCTGTGGTAGATGGTGGCTACTTACAGAGTAAATCAAGTAAGATCTAGTTTTCGAATAAAATCCATAAATGCCTTATTGAGCCAACTGAGCAAACTAAGTTATGGCGACATTCGAGTTGAATTTCATCCAAAACGTATTTCAATCCAGCTGATTAAACCACTTGCGCAACGGCCAGGTCCTGTAGGTTCCCCCCCCAGCTTGACTGGGGGAGGCAGTGTCGGGCCCGCAGTGTAAGTGGGCCCTCCGCCTGGGGAGGGACGTGAAGTAAGGTTCTTTAACCCGTACTCATGTCCCCACCCCACTCTGGCCATGAGGGAGCGTCGCTGGGGTTTAGTCGGTATGCCTCTGGCCGGCTTCTCGCTAGGAGAAGCCCCCTCCAGAGGAGAGCCCGACATAACCCGCCGGCCCCCCGGCAAGAAGGTATGCATAAGGACGGCATTCCCCAGCGTCAAAAAAAAAAAAAGGTCCTGTAGGTTCTGTAACTAATTCAACTTCTCTTGCGATGAAAGAGCCGTGTGAATTTGCGTTTTTCCGGCGCATATATTCAGAATGGCCCATTCACAGTGGTCCCAATTTTTTTTAGATGTCTCATAATGATGCGCATCTGTAACACCCTCATGTATATGTAGCGATTTTGTAGTTTTACAGTTACGAGCATACGAAATAAGACTTGCATTTTTTATGCTTTATCACGAGCAAGAAATAACACAAACCAAAAATTGAGAGATTATGTTTTTGGAAGCGCGTGTGTATCATGTCAGGTGACTTCGTGAGCTAGTCTTCTTGACTGATTTGAATTAACATTTAGGTCGGCGACAAGGTAAGACGATGCTTTCTCATTGGAATTAAAAGCGCGCCTTCCATACAGGAGGTCGTATATTCGAATCCGAGCACGCAACTCTATGTGAGTATTTGTGCCAATAACTCGGCGGTGAGAGAAGACAACGTGACGAAACTTCCACTTTTCGTAAAGTTTCTCTAAATTTATTTATTTAAGGTACACTTACAGGTTACAATCGTTGACATTTCGAAACGTTTTGCATATAATTATAAATTAGACCAGACAATAACCTACATGAGTATAAAAGTATAATTTGCTTATTAATTACTTAAGAGAAAAAACACATAAAACTCATAAAAAAATAAATATTAAAGGTCATGTGAGTCCGAGGATACTTCGGCCTCTACTATTTGTGAAACATTCTTTTTGTATTTGGGAAAACTGCGGTCAAATACATCAATGTCTCTGCCACCTCGAACCAGTTCGTTGTAGGTCCGGCACATTCGGGTTAGGGGGTTGTAATATGAGGTGTTGTTCTTGTATACTTTTAATGAAAATATGTTTGGTGAAATATGTTTAATGAAAATTGTGGATACCTGTAATTCTGAAAGTGTAATCATGGTGCATTTAACTTGATTCCCTTTTTAAGGATTGCGAATGTCAAATGACCTTTTTTGTAGTTGCCAGACGTGGATCATGGTCCAAGTGTTCCTGGGGCTCCTAAGCAAGGGCTTTAGACGCAACTGGAAATGACACGCTGAGATGACGATGAAGGGGATGAGTAAATACGACTTCTTTTTAACCATCTTCAAACTTTAGGTTCTCTATTCGACATGCATATATATTTTTTTTTTGTTTGTTCGCCGATTACTTTGCCATTTATGAACCGATTTAGATGATTCTAGATTAGAGATTTAGTGCATAAAAAAATGACACACACTAGTCTGGAAGCGACAAGCTGCAGGCATGCAGGTGCCGGCGACGCTCGCGCTCTCTAAGACGGGCTACACACGGACCGATATCAGTGGCCATATCGGGGGCGTGGTGGTGGGGATGAAATCGGCTGTAAAATCGGCTATGCTCTATACACGGCCCTGCCAGTTAGTCCGTAAACGACCGCGCAAAAGACAGCACGTCGATCCGAGATGCCGCCGACACTATCAATTCATCAAAAAATAGCCATGGATTTGGCACTGACAATGGTGCCACCTATCGGAAGGCGAAAACGGAGGGCAAGCATTTTGAATGCCTCGTGTCTCATATCACGATTGAAGTAATCTTTGTGTCTTTTAATTCTATCACTTTCGTCCACGCTTCTCTCTCATTAATGTTATTATCCTTCGCCATGTTTTCGCGCCAAAACGTCGTGTCGCCACAGCAGTCGCGTGCGTACTGATACAGAAATCGTCCCGATTTCGCTACACACTCGCCGATATCGCTCCCTAGACGATAATCGGCCCTAAATCGTGAGCTCGCCCGAGCCGATTTTTGAGTTAGGGCCGATTTAAATTTTCAGGGCCGATTTGCCTACACACGAGCCGATTTAGGGAACGATTTAGGGTCATCCCCACCACTTGCCCCGATATCGCCACTGATATCGGTCCGTGTGTAGACCGTTTAATCAGCCGCTCAACTTCCCGTATTTGAATACGCTCATGCATTGTATAAGCGTTGTTTCGCTTTACCTTTTTGCATGTTTAAAACTTTGAGGAAATTACGTCTCCTGAACCGTAGGCATGTACAGAGAGCCACACATCATTCATCAGGTTACCAAAATGTTGGTGGTGGAACGGGTTACTTACGCCAAATGCTCCTCTCCCCGTTGAAGACGAGGTAGTCGTCCGTGGCGCTGGCATACCCCTCGTCCAGGGAGAACCCCACGTTTAGCTTTTTGAAGTCCTCGGTCTTGACGAACTTCGCCATGCCTGGTCCGCCGCCGATCTCCTCATCTGTACAACAACATACATATAATGACCTGACCCTGAAAATGAAAATGAAAAAAATATTTTATTGTAAATAAACAATTTTTATCATATTATAGGATCGGAGCTGCCTTTTAAGGTGACGGGTAGGGCACACTAGCGACGCCAATCGATTTTAATTTTTACCTACTAAACCGAATCTATTTTAAAACAATTTCGGGGTAACAACCTCTCGGCAAACACTTATACTATTTATTAAATAACCATGCACAAATGCGGACCCAACATTTGTACGCGAAAAATTTATTCACGCTAAAAGTGGCCGCTTTTGGCGGTAATAAATTTTTCGCATACAAAAACAGACCCAATATTTATGCATGGCTTTTTAATTAAATAGTATAAGTGTTTGCCGAGAGGTTGTACCCCGAAATTGTTTAAAATAGATCCGGTTTAGTAGCTATCAATTAAAAACGAATGGTATCGCTAGTTAGGCTACCCGTCGCCTTAAGCCTGTGCCAGGCAGCTCCTCTCTTCTATCTCTTAACTAACTTATGCTATAAATAAGAACTATGTGCGTGCGTGTACGTGCGAGCACGTGCAGGCGCGCACGTACTGTCCTAAAGTTAATAACTATTTGTGCTGTGGACTTAGTTGATTGTAATATCCATTGAATACACATGGCTTACAATACAGAACTAGTGTTATGGGTATCATCATTAACAAAGACGCCAAAAATACTAGCGGCTTGTTATTAGTTCCAAAATGAGCGAAGAGATGGCGCTGGTCGTTATATAGGTACATCGCGCAAGTGTTTGGCCTTTTCGATTTACCTTATCGAAGTCTATAGAACTTACCTCTTTATAAATAGTATAGATATAGATAAGTAGACGGTATAACATTAACGAAACACAAACGATCATTACAATACATGTAGATATAACCTGTGCGGATAAAGAATGGGATCAGAAATGGCGGCGCATCTATTCACTTCTCGCTCGCTTACTATTTGCGTCTATACTCGCACCCCATGAGTGAGAGTATAGACGCAAATAGTGTGCGAGCGAGAAGTGAATAGATGCGCCGCCATTTCTGATCCCATTCTTTATCCGCACATGTTGTACCTATGTTTTTTGGAGTTGAAACTGAATCGACGAACCTTGTACTTGTACTATACACTATGTTCGCGATCTAACTTTGCTACATTTATTCACGTTAAAACCAATCAATCATTCATCGACAAAAAAAATGTTTCAATTAATAAATCGCTTAAGGTGACACATCGATGTAACTAGCGCCGTCAGTAGATTTGTATTTATTCGACAACCCGATTAGCGCAGTGATGTAGAACTCCGGTTCAGACGCAAGGGTCGCGGGTTCGATTCTCGCACCAGCACAAATGTTTGTCAATGAAACAGATATTTGTGTTGAATCTGGGTGTTTGTGGCACTTCCGTTGTTCCTGGTTTCTATAGTACAAGGGAAAACATTAGTTTGGGACCAGGACATTGTATGTGTGTACCGCCGTGTGGTCCCCGGCAGAGTAGAATAGAAGAACAAAGGCGACTAAGGTAAAGCTGCTGGCATGATCATCAGCACCCAAAGAAGGAAAACTCTGCATTTATATCAAAACCGCCGCCAACCCGTCTGCCAAGCGTGGTGAGTATGGCAATTACCCCTCATGTGATTGAGGGAGGCCCGTGCCCCAGCAGTGGGGACTTAAATGGGCTGATGATGATGATGATGATTGTATGTGATGTTGTCTCAATTATGGCGGTTATGATACATTATTTTGAAAAATATCAACGATGAATACATCAAGAAAAGTATTCAGATTTTTTTGAGATGTGCTTGTGTAATATTATCTTCGTACGTGTAACCAAATTCTTATTATTGCCTAGAGTGGCCACTTTTAGCAATTACGAAAATAATGATTACTTGTAGAAAGAAGTTATATACAAATTATGTCTCAAAAATGTTTGTTACTTTTATGAATTTACCGTTGTACTTGTTCAAAAATAATCTCATAATTGTCACAATAAATAAATAAATAAATAATATCCTCCAACCGATTACGGCTACGGCGGCCAATCTCAACGATCGGCCACGTACGCAGGATATATTATAGTGCTCAAGTGTGTGCGCAAACACAAGTGCACTCTCTATTCCCTTCCCCTAATATTCCGATGGGACACCAGGGTGACACGACCGGAGAGGGATCGGGCGCAGGAGCAACGGCTTAACGTGCTTTCCGAGGCACGGGGGTACAAGACCGCCAACTTCCAGACTCCGGGCTGACACTAAGAATTTCTTACCGAAAACTTAGGTACAAATTTTTGGCCTGACCCGGGGATCGAATCCGGGACCTCATGCGCAGCCGTCGCTTTAAAGTGCGACCCACTAACCACTACGCCACCGACGCAGTCAAATGTCACAATTAATACAAATCTATTGGCGGCGCTAGTTTCGTCGATGCGTCACTCATAATAAATAATAAATGTTTTCTTTCTTTCTTTCTATATACCATCAGGTAATCCGTATGTTCATGCCACCTATCACATAAAAACATCATTATTTACCGGGCACAAATGACAGGTGAACTGTTCTCTTCAGCCTGGTGCCTTTCTGCTTGAGTCTCCTCACTGCCTCGATGTACTGGACGGCCACCGACTTCATGTCCTGGATGCCCCGCGCGTAGATCACGCCGTCCACTATGCGAGCCTCGAAAGGGGGGTATGTCCAGCTCTCCTGCCGAATAAGTAGGGTCTTTGTCTTTGTGGTACCTTTGTTGTTCCTGGGTTCCATAGTACAAGCAAAAATCTTAGTTTGGGACCAGGACAGACCGGCGTGAAGCAGTGCATGCGCTGTGTTTCGCTGCGTGAGTGAGGGTACCGGACGCCCAATTAAGGGGAAGGGGGTTAAAAGGTAAGCAACGCATCTGTGATGCCACTCTGGTGTTGCAGGTGTCCTTGGGCACCGGTATTCGCTTACCATCCGGTGATCAGTCGGCTCGTCTGCCACCTATATCATACAAAAAGATACAGGCGTTCGATCAGAAACGAGCTGTAGAAATAATAAAACTGAGTAGAGGACATGTTAGGGCACTCACTCGGACCCTCACAGGGCACTGCAAATTAAACAAGCACCTGCACAACATGGGCCTTTCAGATACCAAAATCTGCAGGTTCTGTCGCGAGGACGAGGAAACGATTATCCACGTCCTCGGCGAGTGCATAGCGCTGCACCGCTGCAGAAGCCGGCACCTGGGAGCACACATGATCTCAGCTGACGAGATCAAGAGCTCCCCAATCAGCTCTATTCTCGGGTTTATCCTGGAACTGGAGCTACATGAGGTGCTGTAATAGGTTATGGGGCTGCCACAATAGATCATCTACTGGTCGCAGTGGCTATGAGACGCAGGGCTCACCCCATTTATATCAAATAATAATAATAGATCATACAAAAAGGACAATGTATGTGATGTTGTCTCAATTTATTTGATGTGTACCCCGTTAATTTTTTTATCGTTTACATCCCGAAACCCACATAATACTCGTAGGTGTCGTGAATAAAGACCCTAAGGGCCGAGTTCACCAACTTTTCTAATAACGGTAATCAAGCTTTAATCATGCAAGCACCAATAGATAGGACGGTTAAACAGTGATTACTGTTGTTTTTTATTTGGTAAACTCAGCCCTTCAACAAAATAAGCGAAAAAGAACGAAACAAAAAATTCCACCCGGCAATAATGTATGGAACACATTTTTAACATTGACATTATTATGTCAATATCATATTCAATATATTATATATATTATATTTAATAGTTTTAATTGACTTACAATATTTAATTAATCATTATCCTATGCTGTTATCGCAAAAGCTGACATTGTAACTCTCATTTTTTAATTTACTTACTCCACTGGCTCAGTGACCCGAAGCGGGTCTTGGCCTCCGAAACAAGAGAACGCCACTTTGATCGATCCTGCACTACTTGTCGCCAGTCACCGGCCTGAAGTTCTCGCAGATCATTCTCGACGACGTCCTTCCAGCGATACCTAGGTCCGCCTACCGGGCGTCGGCCCATCGGTCGGCTCTGGTATGCTTTCTTCACGAGACGATGCTCGTCCAGTCTCTCGAATTAATTTTAATTTTGTCGCTCTTTGCAAGCCAGTTTCTGGTGAATTGTGATAGCTACATTAATTTATTCATACCACCCCTTGTACCACTTTTCTGGCAAATAAATGATTTCTGATTTCTGAACAGCAGATTTTTTTTTAAAATGGCGATAAGCAACACTACTACCAACCTCAAACACTGGCACGACATCCATGTGTGAGTTGAGGAGGATGCTGGGCAGAGCCGGCTCCAGGCCCTCCCAGGTCATCACCAGGATGGGCTTGCGGGGCTGGGGCTCGAACACTTGCACTGTCAAACCTAGCTCCGCCGCCTGACCTCGTAGGTAGGTGAGGCACTCATCTGTGGAATAATTAATAAGAGATAACATAATTCTCACATCTCATACGTTGACCTGATTCCGTACTAAGGGCCGATTTCACCGTTGAAATTGAACGCGATCAATTCACTTGAACTCGGTCTACGCGCTAAACTGAGTTCCGTTCCTTTGTTTTCGCTCGCATTGATCGCGTTTCAGCGTTGATCGCGTTCAATTTCGACGGTGAAATCGGCCCTAAGTAGCTTAAGCACTTGTGTTACAGATATCAGACAACAGAGGAACACAAATATATACTTAAATACATATATTACACCCAGACACTGAACAAACACAAGTGTTCATCGCACGAATGTTTGTCCAGGGTGGGGATCGAACCCACGACCTTTGGCGTAATAATAAGGCAGGGTCACTACCAATTGCGCCATCCGGTCAGTCGATTTATTTACCTGTGTCTTTTCTCTCAGAATCAGAATCAGAAATCATTTAATGCGGTAAATGTGGTTACAGTAAGCTACATAAAATTATCGTTTAGATTCTCACATTTAACCGAATAATATCGGCATGCAGTAACAAAGAGTTAGCGTCGTCTTACGTTATAATAAAAAAATACATAATCAAAATAAAATCAATACAAAGAATTAGTAAGTCATACGAGTAGAATAATTAATATATGTCAAAAAAAAACTTATATTCCATAAATTCATTAATACTGTATAAACATCTGTCACACAACCATTTATATTAACTATTTTTTTTATTTCTTAATCTTTTAATACTTCTGGCAACTTATTGTATAGTTTGACAGACATATAATGATATTTTTTTGGGTAGCTCGTTGTTGAACAAGATGGCTCATTATTTCATATTTAGTGGGTACGTATCTGATTTGCACTACCTTACCCCTCTTCAATTCGCTATAATTTTCCTCTACCCCGAGGCCCTCTGGAAGACATAATCCGCTAATACCAATAATACAGGCTACAAGGACATTACCATAGACTTATGATCTGTAAACTTTGTGCAATAAAGTTTATCCATCTTATCTTATTGCTTACAGCCTTATTAATGTACGTCTGACCGTAAACTTTAATACAACATAAAAAAAAAACTCAAGAACTAAAAAAATTGCGGGACAAACATAGCGGTGTCTCAGATGATCCTCATTGTTCTAAAAAAACACTACTGAAAATCTGCCACCCTGAATTAGTCAGGATATTTTAAACAGCTCCTCATACTCAAATATGCTGCAATAAGTGCAATGCGTGAGAGAGACAACTCTCTAAAAAGCCGATATTAGCGTTTGAGAATATTAGCTGACTCTTTTTGAAGAGCGATGTCACAGATATTATATTACTAGTTCAATGTGCATATTTGTTGCCTACATAATATGTTCAGACAGTGTCGAGGACTAATAAATACCTCGATGTACGGATCCTTCTTTGTTCACTTTTAAGGCGCGAAGAAAACTTTATTCTTTTTTTAAATATCGGCACTCTTTTGTTTTTATGTGTCACTAAGTAGTATCTTCTACTTTGTTTGTGGTCACATTTTATTATTTTCCGTCTTTACGTAGCTATTATCAATTATTATATTATAAAAACCTAGACACTAAATACTTTACTGAAAATCTTCAAAATCAAAAATATACATGAACGGAAAAATGCAATTTCTGCAAAAAGATTTTACACAAATAGTAACTCACTGGTAAGAGTAAACCTTTTGATATGTATTTTTAAAGCGGTTTTATTTAGCTCGACCCGTACGGTATTTATTTTTTATAGCTATGACATGACAAAGCCATTTCTATTGAAAAGAGATGTGTTGGAGTCTTCTCGTTTTAACTGTATCGTATATGTACACATCAAAACACAATTTATGGGTGAGTCATCCATCATTCCCTACTGTAGTTAGCCTGAAACTAAACATATCAACATGAATCATCCATTAGGGTACACCTGAAGCTAAGATATGCCCGTATCAACTTATCGTATTTATTATTTAAGCTCCGATGCAGACATTTCCACTGCAGCGTTCAACTCCAGCACTCAGGGAACTCGTTCACTCCGATACTTACCTACCACTAGTGCTGTCTTAGTGTTTGCTAGCATAGCGCAGCACAAATCTCGCAAGGCATACAAGTTCGAACGTGGGAGAGCTATGCTTCGGCATGAATGAGGCGGTTCGACCGGAGTGATACCACGGCCTCACAGAAAACCGGCGTGAAGCAGTAGTGCTGTTACGCTGCATGAGTGAGGGTACCGGACACCCAATCCAGGGGAAAGGGGAGTTTAAAGGTTGGCAGCGCACTTGTGACTCCACTGGTGCCGCGGGTGTCTATGGGCGGCAGCAATCGCTTACCAGCAGGAGATCCGTCTGCTCGTCTGCCACCTGTCACACAAAAAAGTACCCTATAGCTTTCAGACTTCACTTTATAAAGCTCATGCCATCCCGTTCCAACACACAATGTGAAAAAGGACTGGAACGAGTTTTGTTCCGGATTTTTTTTAGATCGCGGTTTGTAACAAAGGGACAGTTCTGTTCTCACTCAATTTTTACCACACCACGCAAGCAAGGTAAGGTTTTACCCTCCTCGGTAACAGTATTATGGATGTGAAATCTACCGCTAATGATCCTCAAGGGATTTAACAAAAAGATAATCTTCTTTTTTATTTCTGAAAAACATTTAGTAGCATCTAAGTAATTAGGCGACATAAAAATGGAAGTAAGCCAAGTCTAGACGGCCTTAATACTCATAATGAGGCTATGGGAATTTGTCTAGAGCGATTTCTTCAGATGGTTAGGTTCTTGTAAATCGACATTTATTGTGTACTACAAATTACTTGTATTTCCAATTTATTTTTTCATTAAACTGCTTTGCACTTCCAACCTCATTTCCAATACCTACGTAGTTTCTTTCCTCTATACAATAGTTGTCTGGAAATCGCCGTGAAGACCACCTTATTTTACTGTGACTGTCTGTTGCTATATATTTGTTTCTGTGCAAAACACAATAACTATCTATCTATATGTGAAAGCCTAATTTATATTGAACTCGATTGATGTATAGCGGACCAGTCCGCCCGTTTGATTACGGCAGACTCCGCCGTAATCAACAGTGTCACTTTATAAAAAACTATACCGTTGTAACAACGTGGAAAAGTTTCCTGGAGTTCTGGAAGGAAACTTAATCCTTAACTTAGCTTCCTATATTTTTTTATAAGAAATAAAACTGTATTGTTTTTATTTCCGTCTTCGTGAAGACTCACCATAATTGATGTTCGGATGCACGCTCCGGATCCTGAGGTAGCTCCTCAGGTTGGAGACAGCGGGGTCGCGCTCGTAGTCCTTCGCCTCCGCCATGTCGACACAGACAGACAGACAATCACTCGCGTGTGGTGCCGCCTCTTTATATGTAATGCAGCGCGACCGCAAAATTCCGTGTGAAACTAGAGTTCGATTGATAGGACATGGGTCGTAGGGACCTATAATTAGTTATTGAAGGAGGCCGTGATAGCTCAAAAGCTAGCTTATCTTAATTCGCATTGGTATTATGTTTTGTACGCATTTTTATTTTAACTAACAATTTTATATCAAAAATACTGTCAGCTATGTGTATCTAACTAAACATGTAACTGAGTACGCGGTGTGCAGCCTACGATATACTTTCATAAGATTAATTTGTGAATATGTAAGTAATTTTACCTTTTTCAAGTTTTCGTGGCTCGGGACATAGAAAAATATGAAATCGAGAAACTATGAGTCAGTTTTAAGACTCCTTTATACCTAATGAAAAGTTTAAAATTACCAATATATCCAAAATATCGGTAAATTACAATAACCATATTAAACATATTTAAATGTGGGAGAGCCACGCTTAGGCATGAATGGGCCGGCTCGACCGTAGTGATACCACTGCCTCACAGAAGACCGGCGTGAAGCAGCGCCTGCGCAGTGTTTCGCCGTGTGAGTGGGGTTACCGGAGGCCCAATGGGGTGGGGGGGGGGGGGGGGGAAAGGTTGGCAGCGCACTTGTGACTCCACTGGTGTTGCGGGTGTCCATGGGCGGCGGAATTGCTTACCATCAGGTGATCCGTCTGCTCGTCTGCCACCTCTCGTATAAAAAAAAACAGCTATTGTTTCTTATATCTATTCTTATCTTCATTTGGTAGTTTAGTAGTTTCCATGCAAATTATAAAATAAAATAGCTACTTACTCTAAAAAACAAATCGTGACGTTCGTCATATTTAAGGTGAAACATAGTTATAGAAGTAATCAGGAAGTTGAAATAAGAGAAATGATTTATTACTTATATATTATTGACAAATTGGTAGTGATGGTTATATTCATCTCAACCGGCACCCGTCAGGATGGCCGAGCGGTCTAAGGCGCTGCGTTCAGGTCGCAGTCCACTTCTGTGGGCGTGGGTTCGAATCCCACTTCTGACATCTAATTATCGCTTTTGTTATATAGTGCGGCCACGATCAGAAGGCACTTCAGTGAAATTGACAGGGGTGCGTTGTAAAACGTTTTTCTATGAGAAAATGTCAAAACAGCTTCGTTTTGGCTTTTGCCACGTGCCAATAAACCGTGATTATTTGAGAGAGTACAATTACTCATACTCTTTGAAATAATAACATATTACTATCACAGAATAGTACAGGGGGTAACATTAAGTGAACATTACTTTATATTGTTTGCTTAATGTTATTTTGCACATCCTACCTAAATAGTTACATTTTGTAACAAAACTTTGATGTACCGTAGTATGAAACGCTTTCCCGTAGTAAATGGTAAACCTTACTGGTAAACCTATAACACCACACAGGTGACGTTTATTTATTGCTAAAATACAAATCATTATTTTTCGCAATGTGATAGTGTAGATTATTATGCCACAGTATAATAATCTACACTATCACATACTGTGGCATAGATATAGACTAAGAATAATATGTAATAAATTCATACAATGACCTGACTCCGCACTAAGTAGCATAAGCACTTGTGTTACAGATATCAGACAACAGAGAATTCCCTTCAGTTGCATGGAAAATAACATGGAAATAATAAAAAATAAAAATATGCCGTAGTTATCTACACAAACCGTATCTACTCTACCCACAGAGTAGGTACAGTCCGATACAGAGCGCGGTGAGATATAACAAGGTAATTACGCAACATCTGATAATAGACTTTGCGACAGATCTACCTACTCGTCCCTACCGAATTTTAAAAATGTTGCCTTATAATTTAAGGTCCCTTTTGCGATCCGGTGGCGCCGCGAATAAAATTAATTAGACATTTAGACAATAAGTAAAAAAAATACGTTTATTTGCCAAAAGAAATAGTTAGCCATTGTAGATATGTATCTACAATGTACTTGTGGGAGTCACAGAAAATGTTTTCTGTGACTCCCACACTAGGCCGAGCCTGTCCTGTGGGGGCCAAAATAAGCGTTGCCTTAGATATGGATTGGCTATTGTCAAAATACATTCTACATTTATTATGAGTAAATTAAATTGAATTATATATTTTTTTATTGATTTTAAATATATAAAGGACATAAATTTAAATTTATTGAATTAAAACGAACACAAGGATAAGACTATTGTTAATATAATTAAAATAAACAGTCAGAATGGATCTGTGGTCTGGAACAAACATAACAACATTATCAAGCAGGAAAAAATTCAAGACATTTAAAATATAAAAGGATTTATGATTTCTCAAGCTTATTTGCACACATTATTTTTAAAAAGTTGAATGCCGTTGGATCGTAAACGGCACCTTAAGGGTTACTTGGTAGATGGTACTATCCGCTCGTGACATATTTTAATGCGTTTAGGAGAGAGCAATTGTTTTCTGAAGATCTCATCTTAGTGAATCATTCCTATTTACGCCCTACTGTCGTTTTGATCGCTGCAGTATGCATGGACTATGACCAAGAAGGACTTGGTAAATAATAATAGTTCACATCACATTATACATAGTAAAACTGTCAATTGAACGGGCCTCTACGTGTTGGCTTCGGCCCCACGCACGCCTTCCAAAAGTCCAAAAGTAATAATAATTACACTTATTCTCACCATAGTCTAAAATGTTTACATTCCATTCATGAATACTATGGTCATTGAAATGTTGTAACTACTAAAGCTTTAATAGTAGAAACAGGTTTAATCCATACTAATACCGTTTTTATAGAGGGAAATCTACTAGATAACATACCTGATGTGTATAACCCTTGTTGTAGTTTCCCCATGATTTCTTACTTTGAAACATGAATAAATAAAAAAATATAAATTACTCTAGATAGGTAGATCAAGCACCTGTGTTTCGGATATCAGAACCAACAGCGGAATTACAATACTTTTCCTTTAATAATTTCCTAAATACATACAGGGTGTTTCTGTGAACATTTACATCCCTTTAACCACGTGTTCTACTAACTATTATGAACAACATTTGTTCTATCACTTGGTAATTCATGAAAAAGTTTCAAATTTTCATACAAAGTCGGTCACGTGACTTGGTCATTTTGTATGGGGAGTCGATAAAAATCTCGATGAATTTCGAAAAGTCGTAGAACAAATGTTGTTCAGAATGGTTTTTAGAACACGTGGTTAAAGGGATGTAAATATTCACAGATACACCGTGTATTAAGCACACCCATACCAATACAAATAGACATGTTTATTTTAATAAATTATAATTGTGATAGTGTATGCGTCTGTCAGGATGTTTGTCCGTCTTTCACAGAAAAACGTAGCCACGGATTGACGTTATTTTAGTGGAGATAGTTGAGAGTACGGAGAGTAACATAGCATGCTTTTGTCTCTTTCTAATGAGAGCAAAGGAAACGGAGGGCAAAATGTAGTACCTAATAAATCACATTCAACCAGCGCCTTTTCAAATACCTATAGTTAAACATTTTAAATATTGAAATTTTACGATGCAGCCAAATATTCAGGCTCTCGTGACTCGGTTTCGGCAGAAGCCTGCACGCGACTGAGGCATAGCCATAAATAATACCAACTCGTCGCTGGTTGCCTACAGTGTCGTGAGGTTTCGTATTAATTAATACTAAGTAAATAAACTGAATGTGCGATGTCACCACTGACGCTCCTAAAATATTGCAGTAATGTTCATATCTGTTCATATAAACATAACACTGAGCCATTGAGGTAAACTGAGCAAGTAATCACTGCAAAATGTCAAAATTTATGGAACTTGACATTTTCATCTGTCTGTTTAGTTCGCATACTGAAAAGCCAAGCACTTCAGTGAAATTGACAAGAGGCCGTTGTATAACGGTTTTCTATGCGAAAATGTCAAAAGAGCATTAGTTCCACCCATAGACTTAAGATACCGCCCTGCGTTCCACCTTTTGCTACGTGACAAATAACCATGATCGTACTATCCATCCATACTTAATATTATAAATGCGAAAGTAACTCTGTCTGTCTGTCTGTCTGTCTGTCTGTCTGTCTGCTACTCTTTCACGCCAAAACTACTCAACGGATTTAAATGAAATTTGGTATACAGATAATCTAGACCCTGAGAAAGAACATAGGCTACTTTTTATTGCGAAAAGGGGGTTGTAAGGGGTTGAAAGGGGGGTAAAAAGTTACTTTTCCACGCGGACGGAGTCGCGGGTGGCCGCTAGTATTTAATAAATTGAAAATTTAGAAAACCCCCGACGGCGGCCATCTTGGATTTGAAATTTGTCACAGTAAATGTATTCTGCTACTCATACCTTTTTATATGATACCCATATTGTGGGAGTTATGTGGGCGGCCATCTTGGATCGATTTTTATCCAACATAGCTAAGAACACTCCCTCTTTATTCATCTTTCAAACAAAAAACAAAATCAAAATCGGTTCATTTGTTCGGGAGCTACGAAGTCATAGATAGACACACATATACACACACACACAGATACGTCAGACTTACACCCCGTCGTTTTTGCGTCGGGGGTTAAAAATCAGAGTCACGGAAGGTTTCCAGTATAGATAATAAGTTTCAAGCAAAGAGTAAGATAATAATACTCGGTTTCGAGTGAGAAAGGGAGCGGCCTAAATAGTACATTGTATCTCTGTATACCTAGCTTTTAAATTTTGTATCTATCTATCTATTTACATACAACCTTTTTTATATTTTCTGATGTCTGAGTGTGCTGGGACGCTTCCTATCGTCATCTATCCCTGACAATGTTTATAGTTCAGCGAATGTGCATGTTTGTGGTTAGACGATCGTTGCGATAGTCTGGCTCATTTTAAAATTGTAAGTGATAGTGCTTAAACAATATATAACTTGTTAAGAACCCAAAGATTAACTGGTAGAAAATGCCTCTTGGCATTAAGTTCGCCTATTGTATCAAATTTGTGCAATAAAGTTTTAAATAAAATAAATAAATAATAATATATAACTTGTAAACCAAACCTTTGCAGCTTTTTCTAATGGGTGTCAATTGTTAAATTTTGTATTGTGATGGTCAATGAAATGTTCTTTATTTCTTTCTTTGTATGTTAAGCCATGAATATTTTATCTGATTATTATTACCTGCCTTGGACTTTGACTTCTTAATAATTAAGATTCAAATTTTGTGCGATTGACTGTACCACACAATTTAAACTTGATTTGCTAAGCATAAGGAAAATAAGTAATGCGAGCTGAGTTGACATAATTTGGCAATATTTGCTCCCTGTCACATGCAGTTCGTTTTGAAAGCGAATTATCAGATGCGGTCCCGGGTAAAAGGTTTTTTTTGAAACACTATTTCAGGAATTGAATGAAAATTTGTTTTTCCAAAGATACAGAAATAAACGGCCAAATTAAATTACTATGAATGTTTGGTCATAAATCTAATAGAAATATGTAATAATTCTCTTCTAGTGACTCTCGACGTTTCTATTTTATAGGTACTACAAGTTAATACACAAAAAAATGGCAGCGTGGTACATGTCTGGTACAGTCAGCATCAAAAGTAGCTTAACACTTTAGTGCCCCATCAAAGTAACTGTTCTGCCTATTATAGTCAATTTCTAAGGGGTACGCAAAAAATGTTACTTCGACATGGCACTAACGTGTTAAGCTGCTTTTGATGCTGACCCGACCCTGCAGTGGACTCCTCATCATAGTAGCCCGTTGGAGAGCCATGCTTCGGCATGAATGGGCTGGCTCGACCGGAGTGATACCACGGCCTCAAAGAAATTCAGCTTTGTGCTGTGTTTTGCTGCGTGAGTGAGGGTACCGGTAGCCCAATGAGGGGGAAAAGGAGGGTTTAAAGGTTAGCAGCGCACTTGTGCCCCCACTGGTGTCGCGGGTGGCCATGGGCGGCAGCAATCGCTTACCAACAGGTGATCCGTCTAGTAGTCTGCCACCTATCACAAAAAAAAACTAGCGCGTCATCTCCAGTTGCATCCAAAGCCCACGGTACGTTTCGACCAATGGGTTTTGGGAGGTCTAGTATTTACAATGAAGCAACTGCCTTTGCAACTTATAAACAGGTGAATTAAAACATGCAGTGTACTGTACCTATGTAGTTTTTGAAATTTAAAACCATTCTTATTTTAGTGTTTCAGATTACATATTTACAAAATATTTGTTTTGGCATTAAAGTAGTAGTAGTGAAAGCGGAATTCATCTGCAGTAATGCGGTCTAAAATCTTCGGGATCACGTTTCTGATGGATTCACGGCGTTCAAGCGAAATGAGCAGTTTTCCAGTAGGTATTTTTGGGTGGTTTCTAAAAGCAACACCAGATGACGCTACTCTCACTATCAATTAAAAGTTCCTTTTTAGTCTATGATAGATAGGAAATATTTGATAAACCAACCATCATCATGACATTTACGGTCCTGTCATATTTAACTTTATTTTACCCATAAGAAAATAGAGATAAAAATTTAACAAGTAAAATACATATTTAACTTGTTTATGAAGTTTCGTTTTAAATCACTCTCTGTCATTTAAAATGTACATAGCACTAAAATACATATTAACTGCGAAGTATTAAGATATTTAATGTAAAAAAACCTAAAACAATTTTCCCATAAATTAGGGTCCACATGAAATATCATACCACACCTAACATTTACAGGGACTGATTGAGCTATCTAGCGAATCACTGGTACATTTATAAATACCTACTGGAAAACTGCTCATTGACTCGTCGTTTCTACTCTATATTCACACTAACTAAATATTTAAACTGAACAGAAAATGTGTCAAATGTTTTCTTGATTTAATTGTTTCTGTAAGTATAATTATGTTTCATTAAAAGTCCATCGTTTGGGCTATGTCTGTGACGTGATACGATCACGCAAGGAGATTCCGAGCATAATAATAATAATAATAAATAAATATTTCACAACATCACATACATACAGCGTTGAGGATAAGCGTTTTTGATTTGTTCGTAATAACGTGTTCATAATTCGACCGTGGGAGAGCCACGCTTCGAAATGAATGTCCCAGCTCGACTGGAAAGATACCACGGCCGCACAGAAAACCAGCGTGAAGCAGCACTGTGCTGTGTTTCACTGCGTGAGTGAAGGTACCGGAGGCCCAATCCAGGTGAAAGGGAGACTTAAAGGTTGGAAGCGCACTTAACACTCCACTGCTCGTCTGCGACCTATCACATAAAAAAACAAAATAGAGACGGAGCCCAATTCTCGAGCTCGTGATATTTATTTTCATACGACATATATCACCAAAACACAGTTTTTTTGTATGGTTTTCTTGTGATATCCGCCATGTTTTTTCATATCGAAAATCCCCAGAATTGGGCTCACGATCCTCAAGAATTTAAAATAATTCGTAGCAAGTAGCCGTAACGCCATCTACCGGAGAGCGTAGCAAGTACGGCTACACCGTAGCGCCCGTAGCGTTCGTCCGGTCGCGGCCGGCCTCGCGTAGTCGGTTCTCGTAGCATGGCAAAGATGGCGTGGAGCTGTTATTATTCTTTAGAAAACGGACTTATCGCACTGTAGCTATACTTTTTCCAATTCAAAATTACACAGGGCACAATGACATAGATAAAATATAAATACAAAGGAAAATCCATAATGTCTGACTTGCAATTGCAACCCTTTGTCAGTGGCCAAGACACAGTAGGTATAGCATTGACAAAACAAGCGCCGAAAATAGATTTGCATTAATTGTGGCGATTATGAACTATTTTCAAATAAGTACAAGCGTGAATCCATAATCGAAAATATAAAGAATTTTTTGAGACGATGATTATAGTGTCATAATTTCTTCCTACAAGTATCCATAATTTTACCGACTTCAAAAAAGGGGGAGGTTCTATGTTCGACTGTATGTTTGTTTCTCCGCCAATTGTTGACCGATTTGCACAATTCTTTTTTTATTTGAAAGAACACACTTCCAAGTTGGTTCCATTATTATCATATAAGGATCTGATGAAGGGATCCCACAGAAATCGAGGGCAACCCTCAAATTTTATAGGCACATGAAATGTTTTTGTATTTTTTATCAAAGCTGCACTAGTGCAGCAGGCGTAAATACTGGTATTTACACTTGATTGTATTATTTTTGTGGGTCAGCTGATGATGGAAGGTCAACTCCTCAACAGTTAGAAGTTAAACATAACTCTTTCAATACCGTATTCACCTTTAGGGTGATGGTTATTGGCGGGGGTGAGGGTGAGGGAGGAGAGGGGGAGGGCTAACGAAAAATGAGACACATATATCTACGCTAAAAAACCGCCTTCAAAAATCACGAACTAAAAAGCGTAAAATAATATTTTTAACACTTCATACACTTCAAATTACATTTTATAACAGAACACTCGAGAAAAGGTGTTACCGAAGTCGGCGCCTTATCCCTGTTGAATAATTGGATGAAGTATTACAAGATAGTCTTGGGCGCCGACTAAATCTGTCATATGGTATAACGTCAGATTTGTGTAGAATGACAGCGCTATACCATAGATTAAGTATCGGATTAAGATTAGTCGAATCGGCCCTTAAGGTGCTTTAAAAAAAAATTGGCAACTAAATCATACTCAAGATGATTTTGACATGAATGGCGTGTGTCTAATAACCTTGAAAAATCACTAATCATTTTTTATTTAAAATCTCGAATAATGTTTCATTAAATGTCTTAAATTTATTACAATTAAATAAATCAAATGGTTTCAACACTGGACTGTAAAAGCCCTCTTAAAGGGACACTTTTTTATAAAATATACTTATTTTGCATTTCATATGGTTTTTACGCAATCTAAAACAAAACACATCAAAACGTGCGTATACACATAGACATTAATTTAGTGTAGGTATAATAAATTGTCAACGTCGAGTCATTAGAAAATGATTACACTAGTCAACAAAATTTTAACTTTTTTTCGTAACAAATAACAGAGGTCCATAATTTTACTAAATTGCACTCTCTGATTATGAATCTGTTTTCAAAATTTTGATACCTCGTTTAGTATTTGATTTATAGAGAGTCAAATATCTCAAAATTTGGTTTTAGATTCTTTTTCATTGGCAATTTCAAAACAAGTACAAGCACTTTAAAAAATGTTTTCGGTATATCAGTAAAGCTCATTTTCTCAATTATATATATCAATAAGATTTATTTTGTAGTCTTTAATCTATATTGAGTAATATTCATATCAACATCCGTGTACTTATAGCGCATACAAATCATCACTTAATTCTTGTAATGGAAAAAACATAAGATAGCTTAATTGGCTGTAGCGTTGCAGGGAAATCAAGTAAAATTATAAATTAAAAAGCATTTCATAATTTGGGGTTTTTATTTTCAAAATATCTATTAAATTTTGTTACATCCCAATTGATACATATTTAAATAAATCCCAAAAAAAACACTAAATGCTACTTTTCAGATTTTCGACCTTCCGTAACTTAATAACTTGACGTGATATGAAAATTCTGATAACAGATCTAGATTCAGCATATTAAGCTCTTCATATTTATCATATTTTTATTCAGGTTGTGTTTTCTTGTTGACTTGTGTTATCTCTATAAATTTTATAATTATTTAACGTTCATAATTATAACACATCCCTACTTTCATTATTGTGACTTAAAGGGGCCTCTTGGTGTTGGATCTGTATTCCCACACACGCCTTCCAAAAGGACCAACCTCCGTGGCGTGTTTTCCCACATAAGAGACGCAAATAATAATAAGGAACCCACTTGTTTACATTTTAAAGATTGAATACCTACTTCAAAAATATTCATTTTAAATACGGACATTTAATATTCTAAGTAATATCCTCCAACCGATTTCGGCAATGGCGGCCAATGTCAACGATCAGCCACTTATGCAGGATATATTATTATAATAGAGTTGTGCGTAAACACAACTCTGTCCCCTTGCCCTCATATTCCGACAGGACACCAGTGTGACACGACCGGAGAGGGATCGGGTGCAGGACCAACGGCTTGCTTTCCGAGGCACGGGGCTACAAGACCGCCAACTTCCAGACTCCTGGCTGACACTGAGAATTTCTTAACAGAAAACCTCAGTGAAGAAATTTTGGCTCGAACCGGGGATCAAACCCGGGACCCCAAGCGCCGCCGTCGCTTTTAAGTTCGACGCACTACGCACTGTGCCAACGAGGCAGTCAATATTATGCAATAGTCTAAGTACCGCTGAAATGAATATTTATTAATTATTGACAAGTCGACCCTCAAGGATAAACTTCGTTCACACATGTTTGAATCTGTGTTAAGTCTCGAACCGAAGCCACAACCAGTATATAAGTTACTCTATGGTCACAACTCTCTGCCAGCGCACCGGTTTATTGATATTGGCCACGACAATCCTGAGTTTACCAACATCACAGTCAAACCACTACAGTAAGGAATTACACGTTAAGACGAGGAGGACTCATTTTAACTGCCTCGTATCCTTGGTATTATTTTGATTTCTAAAATTAACATCTTCATACATTTTCAGAGAATTAAAAATTTTTTGCTGACACTTTCATATTTGGACCAAAGATATATGAAAGTCCGAGGATCTCGTTTAATAAACTATGCAGGTCCACACCAATCCACTGGCGTCGCGGGTGTCAATGGGCGGCGGCAATCGCTTACCATCAGGCGATCCGTCTGCTCGTCTGCCACCTGTCACATAAAAAAAATGGTACCTATTTTCCCATCGTATGTACCGCTTCAATTTTAATAACTAGAATCCACAAATCCTGAATCATGGTCCAAGCGAACCACGGGCTCCCGAACCATAGCTTTGGACGGAACACGATACGAAAAAGTACGATACAAGAAAATTGTCTCTGCTGCAATGGACAACATTTCAAATTTTTAACATGTCCATATTGTTTTTTTATATGAAAGTAGACATAAAATGAACAGACCCATATTTTTTCTTTTTTCAAAATTTGTCCATTTTCATGCATAAAATAATTATTGAAATTCTTTTTATTCTAAATAGACGTAAGCGCCAAATGACGTCATCGGACGGCTGAATACAGCGATATTCCTTTGCTTATCAATGTTTTAATAAAAAAAAAAGGTACTACTGTCAAAGGTAGAAATACTAGTGTCAACATTGTCAACGTCATTCTTACATTCAACGTTGACAAGTTGTCTTTTTTTTGACAGTTACATGTCATGAGTTTGGCATTACGTAAATTTAAAACTATAATGTGCTAAGCAAAGAAATATTTTACATTCTGCCGTCCGATGACGTCATCTTACGTTTTTTAGTTTTTAATTTTTTTCTCAGTAAATAACCAATATAAAAAATTAATAAATATATATTTGCGCAGCGGAAAAGTAAATAAAGAAATGGTATTTTTTGTTTCAGAGCTTAGCAATTTTGAAATGTTGTCCATTATTATGCCGTATCGCCGTGGTCGTATGCCACATTGATTTTATTTTATTATAATGAATCTGTTTTGCTACAGTAGGTGGTATATTAGATGACGAGGGGGGTAGATACCTATTTCCATTTCATTGTACTTATACTTATCTATTGTGCACTGTGGCGGTACTGCACTGTCACCCTTTTTATGCACAACCATAATATTGCCAGGGTTATGGGCCGGTATATCAGGATGTCACATAAAGTATTGGCATTCTTAAGACCAAACAACACGGTTTATAGCAGATATCTGGGCTGTTAACTAAGGATATGGTGACCTGATTAATATACTTTATTCTAAAATGGATACTTTATTCTGAATTCGTCTCAAGACGAAAGTCTTCAATGCGTGTGTGTTGCCAGTGATGACATACGGAACCGAAACGTGGCCGCTAACAATATTCCGATTAAGGAGGCTCAAGAACCCAGAGAGCAATGGAGACGGCTGTGCTCGGTGTCTCCCTATTGGATTGGGAAAGCATCGGTGGTGCAGCATGAAGATGACGCGTTGAGCAACGGACGGGCACAAACTGGATTGCTTTAAATATTGTATAATCCATGTATCACAGAAATCAAGTTATTGCTACTCTGCTTGCCTAATGCTGATTGGCGATTACAAACCCGAGGAATGTTTGAAAAATTGGAAACATACTTTTTGCTTGACCCGGGAATTGAACCCATGACCCCGCGATCACGGCGCGGTACTGAAACCACTAGACCTACATAGAATTTCAAATCATAAATAAACTGAGTAAAATAAGTCAATAGAAGACACATACGTGTTTATGACAACCAGAATTTTCTTGTAATCACTCAAAAAGCTGACAGCCTACCGCTTATGGACTTATGTAATTCACGAAAATATACAAATGGGATTGAGCGCAATTTAAAGCAATAAAATATGATTGAAAAACGTCTCCCGCCATAGTGACAAGGGAAGATTTATATGAGTAATGTCTAAAAGTCCAAATTATGTGTCGTAATTTATGGAAGGCCTCAGAGTGGGGGGTGGGTCTTAAAAATGCGGTAATTCAGGATGCCTTTCCCACCTTGTAGCCTAAGAGCCCACGACGGCCAGACTTTCGTCATTTATAAAAAAAATATCAGCCTACAAACTGTCCTACTGCAGGGTAAAGGTCTCCATCATAGAAATTAAGTTATCGCTACTATGATAAGATTAGGCTTAACCACCACCACTAGCTATGTTCGAAAGCTATGTTCGAAAAATTCCAAACATACTTCATGTTTGGAATTTTTCGAACATAGCTTAGCTTTGTGTTCACCAATCTGCATTGATAAAAGCTAAAAGTTTACTTGTGCATATTTCCAACACAGGTAAGAATTACCAGTGACTATAGAGATTGGGTTGCAATCAACTTCCAAGATAAATTGGTCTAAAAATGGCTAAATAGTACCTAAGGGTGTTACTAGACCAATAGGTCGATCGTCGAAAGATTAACAGGTCTTGTATATAAATAACTTTTTTATTATACCTGACCCAAGTATAATAAAAAAGGTATAGCAATTTTGCATCCTTTTTTATGTGATAGGTGGCAGACAAGCAGACGGATCACCTGATTAATGGTAAACGATTGCCCCCGACCTGGATGGATGGACACTCAAAAAAAAGAGATTCATTCATTCATTCATTCATACCCATACAAACGTAATGCCAAAATTATTTGCAATTTGAGGATATCTCGACGTTTCATTGCTGTTATTTGGATTAAGGAAGTATTTAAAAATTTCTCAGTTAATTAATTTTCTTACAAATATATTACCCACTTAAAATATATGTCAGGGGGACTGTTGATGCGGCAAGTGCAGGACCAGTGGAGCCTTTGCGGCGGTATTGTGCAGACAGAGTGGGTCAACCCGTCGGCCAGGGAGACCCGTAGAAACGGTGGTGCCGCTGGCCGCCCGCGGCATAGTACACGGGCCCAACGGTGGCTAACCACCTCCGAAGGCTGCCTCACCAGGCCGCGCATAATCCCGGGGTGGCTCGTCGTGCCGGGTGGTGCCCGGTCCGAGTGGGGCCCGACGACCATCTCCGGGGGGTACGGGGGCCCTTCCGTCCGGCGGACTGGCGTTCTATGTACTGCACTGTCCAATACCAATGCGGGGCTCCACGCTTTGTCTCGTTCTTGCCGCGATAACAGTCATCCCTTTCACGCCCCCCCCTTCCTTCCCTTCTTCAATGGCAGGACAACATCATCGCACACGTTCTACAGCGGCATCCCAAACCGCCACCAACTCGCTGTTTGAGGTGGAGTTCACTAACATCCGTGGACTCTATACAAACCTCAACGCCGTCCACCAACACCTCGAGACGACGAGGCCTGCGATGCTGTTTCTGACGGAAACACAGATTTCCTGCCCTGCTGACACGGCATACCTGCACTATCCCGGCTATGTGCTGGAAGAGTCCTTCCACCGCAAGGCCGGTGTATGCCTTTTTGTCAGTTCTCTACCGCCTCTATAATGGGGAATGCTCTGATGAGTTATTTCAACTTATCCCATCCTCCCCTTTCCACTTCCAAACAACACGTGCTGGACAGCGTTGCCATCCGCATACCATCCAGACAATGGCGGCGCCCATCAAGAGGTTTTGGCTTCTCGTTTCTGCCCCGAGCCATCAAGGCATGGAATGCCCTCCCAGCTGATGTGTTTCCTCCTTCATACAATCCGGGGTCTTTAAGGCGGGGCGTGAAACGACATCTCAGCAGGCCATTAGCGTGAGGATGGCAGACACAATCGGTACTTTGTTAGTTCTTTTGTGCCTGTCAGCCTCATATTTGGGTTTCACGGCCGCTTACCATCAGGCGGAGTGAGGTCATCCTGATTGGCCTTTCTGTAAAAAAAAATAGACGATAACATTTTGTAACTTTTTTCGGCGATAACGACCTATTTTCTGCTTATTTTTTAAATATTAAAAACGCAATTAATGATTATGTAAATTTAACAGAGAAACAGCTTGTATTGACTAGTTGCACAGTGCTTTAAAGAAAATCAAAATATAATTAAGTTTCATTTACAATTTTTGGTATTCGCAAATGCACACAATGTTCTAATTCAAATTTCATCCATCAGCCATTTTGCTTCTACTCACACGCAAGGGTTGTGGTGGCGTGCGAGGAACATGGTTGCATCTTAACAGTTTACAATGTACATATTAACAGTGGGAGCGCCCCGCTTCGGTATGTGTGGACCAGCATGATCGGAGTGATACAACGCATTCACAGAAAACTGGCGTGAGGTAGCGCCCATGCGCAGTGTTTCGTCAAGTGAGTGAGGATACCGAAGGCTCTATCCAGGGTAAAGGGGCGTCGCTCCCCTTGTGTTGCAGTTGGCCATGAGCGGTGGCAAATACTAATCATCAAGTCATCCGTCTGCTCGTCTGCCACTTATCACATCAAAAAGAAAGGGCGACTGTACTCACTCTGTCACCAGAGAACGACATAACTCATAACTCCCACTATCATTATGACAGCTAAAATAAACCAAGGTCATGACTAAGGGCATGATATTAACAATGTTTTACATTGCAACCGAAACTGATGTTATTTATTTAAAAAAAAATACCTATTACAGTCTGATCACGGTTATTTTTTAATTTATGTGATAGGTGGCAGACGAGCAGACAGATCACCTAATGGTATTGCCATTGATTGATTGATTGAGTGGTAATTGGCTTGTGGCTAAAGTCGGAACTAATGCCGTTTCCTTCACAAATGTCAGTGCTTTTGACAGCGCCCCCAAAAAAAATTGTACAGCGCCCCCATGTCAATGTCAATGAAGTGCCTTCTGATCTTGGTTGGTCTGTAATATACAGTCAGCATCAAAAGTAGCTTTACACTTTAGTACCATGTCAAAGTAACTGTTCTGCCTATAATAGGCAGTTTTCAAGGGGTTCGTAAAAAATCTTACTTCGACATGGTACTAAAGTATTAAGCTACTTTTGATGCTGACCGTACATCATGATACGCCAAATGCGCTAGATAATTTAAACTGAATTCTAGTATCAAACTGCCATCGTACGAAATCTCCTAGTATGCTTAGATACAAATCTTAGAGCATTTATGAGAAATTTGTTTTCTTAAGGCGACGGGCAGCCCTAACTAGCGACACCAAATGATTTAAATTGTTAGCTACTAAACCGGATCTATTTTAAACAATTTCGGGGTTACAACCTCTAGGCAAACACTTATACTATTTATTAAATAATCATGCACAAATGTTGGGTCTGTTTTTGTACGCAAAAAATTGATTCACGCCAAAAGTGGCCGCTTTTGGCGGTAATCAATTATTCGCGTACGCGTTGAACCCAACATATGTGCATGGTTATTTAATAAATAGTATGAGTGTTTGCCGAGAGGTTCTAACCCGAAATTGTTTCAAATAGATCAGGTTTAGTAGCTTAAAAGTAAAATCGATTGGCGTCGCTAGTGTGCCCTACCCGTTACCTCAACTAAAATTGGGAAATGAACCTAGAAACTGTTAGCTCGGCACCGTGCTTGTGCGGGGTGCCTGCCATTGCACCAACGAGGTCTGCCATGACAGATTTTAGAAATCTATCCTAAATTTTATTTAGCTTTCGTTTTGTAATAAATTATTGTCCTCTTGTCCAGTTTTTTTTATTTTTATAAATAATTTATGCCTGTTCTCCGCCCACTACCACCGCAGCTGATTAAATTAAATGAAAAGCACTTTCCTATTTTACGAAATAGGTGTAACATTTTAACGAATTTCGCCACGCTCACTTAAGGGCAACTCGATCGAGATTCAAGTTAAGCCCTGACCCGTTTTGTTACGGTGTATTATCAAGATTGAAAATCATCGATAGTGTTGTAGTGACCACGATCACGGGTATTCGCCGCCGAGACGCTCAGTCGGCGAAGCGAGCGCGGTCGGGGAACACCATCGCACCCCCCTCGTATGTGGACGATTCGAAACTCGACGAAATGCAAAAAACACTGGCCGAATAGAAAAACAAAGAAATTTGACAGTGACAGTTTTAGCGTTCTAATTCTGAGTTTCGGCGCGAAACGCGATGCGTTCGGTCGGGCGCGCGTCTACAGACTCGTAAATAAAAAATAACATGACAATAAATTAAAAAGTTTCACATTCAAAACACTTAGTGATCAACTTTAGGTCTAAGCTAATAAATAAAAGAAAAATAGTGTATGTGTATAAAGTAGTGTATGTAGAGTTAGAAGTGTTAAATTAATATTTTTCTGCTAAGGTATTTCTAATACGAGGTGAATGTAAGTAAGTGACAAAAGGTAAACAACTTAGGAACAAAGAAAACAACTATTCTTGAAAAGTCTGAACACATATTTAGGCTCTATCACAGTTACAATAAACCGTCTTTTGAATACTAATTACTAATTATAATATTTAGTTTTAAGACTTATGTAACATGTGCAAATAAATGAATAAATAAATAAATAAAATGTTCGAAACATCTACTGTGAAAAAAAATACGAGTCGAATTGAGAACCTCCTCTTTTTTTCGAAATCGGTTGAAAATACCCTATCAACTCTCTCTGGGCTTGATAATAATCAGAAGCATCATATCGTAATGAACATCTGCTGTATGCTACAAGATACCAATTATAATTCGATACATCTTGTAACTAAATTGCCATTAAAATGTAAAAAAAAAAAACGTTAAAATAGTAGCCCTAATAGGTACGTTCCTAGTCTTCTCAACCCGTTTTATTATTTACGATTTGACAAAAGGTCAACACGATTATTTAATTATTTGTGTAAGGAGTACCCATATTTTCTTCTGACGTTGTGTATTGAATAAATCCAACAAGCCAATAACTATTGAAGGCTGACTCAAGCCCTCGAAGGGACCATATGATTTTAATCAATCCTCAATATTAAATTAAATCTACAAGACTTGTGATTACCTTTATTCACGGGAGACACGTGTAAAAAAGTAATTAAAAGTAGTTATTTAATTATGTACACTCAGCGATACGTGGGGTTTTGAACCGTCTTTAAGTCTGGGGTAGAAGTGCTATTTTCGCTGACTGTACTCATAACATGCATCAAACTCTACGTGTTCCTAAATAAGTCGAATGAAAATTATATTCACTGCGCTTTCTTTTACTAAATCCAAATTTATTATAATAAATTTAATTAAAATACCTACATATTCATTTGCTTATTTCCATTTACATACCTACTCGTATATTAAATGAAAACATATCCAAGTTTTCTTCATTTCTTCTTCTTTGCCGTCAAACTCTTGGCAGAGTGTTTAAGTGTGGGTACAACATTTACACGTTTTAGGATGTCAAACCAAAATTTAAACAAATTTTCATCCGAGTAATGAAAGTCAAGGTTACTCCCTTAAGTTCATATGACTGGACTAAGATATTAGAGATTTAGACAACAACATGCATATGTTGATAATATCTTCTGTAACATCTTAGTAGATATGTGTTCGATTTATCATAGCAGTTGACGTTAATCGCAACTCGAACGTTATTAAAAACTCGCAGTGCTCTGACATCTACGATCTTTCGAGCAAACTTTTCACTCCAGCTGTTTAAAGTTTGCAAACATTTTGCAGGGAAAACTTTAAACAGCAGGACACTTATTTTTATTATCATGTCTTTAACTAATTATTATTGCTTCATGATTAGAATAAAAAACTTTGGAACGTTTTATACCGAAACCGTAACCAATGCATTGAAAAATACATACCTATTGATTTCTACTTACTCAGCCACCCAGAGTATTGAGTGGTATACACGAACTGATGTGACATTCCTCGTTGACGTAGTTGGTAATCTTACACCTTTCGTCGTTTAAGTTCTAAAACCACGCAAGTAATGTTTTGGCGGTTTTGACTTTTTAATGCTATACGCTACAGAATCGAAAAACGCATCGTTTCGCCCAATTAGAATCAATATTATAACCATGACACCATTAAAACCAGAAAAAAGGTACAGCAAGGTAATTTATTTATTCTTTATTGCACGAAGTAAAAAAGTACAATTGGTGGACTTTATGCCTTGCAGCATTCTCTATCAGTCAACCATTGGGCGAAGCAGAAAATTTCGTAATCATAAAATTATCTAAACAATGAAATGGACTGTTTGAAGTTGCTGATACGAGTATTATAGCAATATCACTTATAAGGGAAATCATTATTTGTATGTAAAATGTAAAAAACCGATGGCTCAATCCGATGGATCAAAGTAATTAACTCTATTAAATTTAATAACAACTTTTTTAAAGTGTGAAAGAGTGGTTTTGGGCAGAATCCGTGGGTTGATGAAACGCTAAACACCGGTGTTTTACTGTGTGACTTTGACTGATTTCGACAGTTGCCTGGTCTTCAATTGTCTTTATCAATTAAATCACGTAACAATGTCAAAGTCATCCTCGTAGAAGAGGATAGAACTATACTTCAAAAAAATAATTTGACAGACTGTACAGTCCGACATGTAGACTGGATCATTTATAAACACAGCTATGGAGATTCTCTCGTTCCCAGTTAAATCAATAATAATACAATAGATCAAACACTATTTATTACTTAATTACAACTTGACAACACTGTTACATCTTAATCCTAGTTGTTACCCCTTTGGCGCCGTAATCAAGAATGCCCCCAAAATGGCTGCCCACCACCCCTCGCCAACTCCGTTGGCGGTAAAATCCAGAGTTGCGATTGGTCGACAAGCCTGCGCTTATCGACGAATCACAACAAAGCTACTTTATTTGGCGGGAAAATTCTAGCGTCCCGATTGGCTATCGTCGAAGACGTTAGCCAATCGCTTTAAACAAGCCCATTAGTTTGAAAAAGAGTTGCCATTATTAAAATAAAATGTTTCCGCCAAACAAAGGTGAAAAATTACAATTAAAATTCTTACATAGAATACAAACCCTAACAATCGACCGTCCTGACATCGTGAGCGCCCCCGCACACGACCCCGGGGGTACCCTAACAATCGGAGTATCGACCATTATTTTTTTTTTATAGATTTAATACAAGTTGCTTGTACCTTACATTGCTATATAAAATTAGAAAAACATATTCTGATATAAGTCATTATGATTTTACACAAAAAGAATATAATTATGCGACCTAACATTCACATAAATACAAATATAAATATCGGTTAACAAAAGTAACAAGAGTTATGTATGTTTAACTTAATAAAACGTATGAGTTCATTTTATACTTAGTTCAACTAGGATATATAAATCACTTTATTTTAATTTAACAAATACTTAAGTTATCTTTTCATTATAAATATGTACATAGAATTTATAAATAAAAACTTAGAAAATAGTGCTTTACTAGCTAATAAGTATATAAATTTAATTTAATTTTAACGAAGGTAATCAATATCTCTTTAACAATTGTATAGATGTTTTATATTAAATGACTCTTAAACTGATTCATAAAATATACTCCAAAGAATAGTCAATTCATAATCTGTATTGTAATAAAAGTATTAAATTCTCTACCAAGAGGATCGATTACTCAAGATATCAGATACTTGCTATCCCTAAGATCGATTATTAGGGAACCTTATCTAAGAAAAACTAGACCCCAGACTCGATTATGGGGAAACATTAAGGATCGATTACTTAATGTAAAAATACTGCAGCTAGCCAACGATCGATAATGGATAGTCTGCAGATGCTTGCCTCCAAGAACTCGATTACTTGGAGTAAGTGGTAACTTGCATCAAACACGAACCGATCGATTCTCGTGTCTGATCTGAAACAAAGCAAAAGCGATCTATAGTCACCTGCCTCTATAAGGGACTGTACATAAATGCAAGTAAATCAACCAGAGTTTAATTTAGTTATCTTTATGGACATCTCATTAATTATCATCGTCACTCAAATTGCTGACATCAGTGTGACATTCTTGATCGGAATCTGGCTCATTAACCTCTAATGCGGAAATATGAATCCACGGCATCAATCGGTCCGCCGCTACTGTAGTCGGACGTTTGTTTTGTGAACTATTCATACCCGGAATAGGGGCTAGCTTATATCTATCTCTGCCTAGGGCCTGGGCTACACGGTAAGGCCCGACATACGTAGGCATTAGTTTTTTGCTCTGCCCATCATTGTTGAAACTGGTTTTGGTGAGTTTAACTAGATCTCCTACGCAATATGTACGCGCCGGCTTCCTGCCCTTGTCATAAGCCTGTTTTTGTTTGACTTGCTCGCTGTCAATTTTCTCCTTGACTTGCTGTCGCATCTCAGTGACATCGCAATCATCTCGCGTTTCTCTACTTATTTCATTAAGGGTCGGATTCCGTTCGCTTTCCATGCAGGAACCAAACAAAACCGCAGAGGGGGTTTTCCCAATAGTCTTTTGAACGGTGTTATTCAATCCCCACTGAATGGTACCAATGTGACTATCCCAGTCTTTTTCTCCATGCTTGACCGCCATGGCACGCATGGAGTCGAGAATGGTACGATTGTACCTCTCAACTTGGCCGTTTGACCGTGGGCTAGCCACGGCATTCAAGATATGTTTAATGCCCTTTTCAGTGCAAAAACTCTTGAAGCTGTGTGCCGTGAAACAGCTGCCTCGATCGCTCACTAGGCGGTCTGGAGTTTTAAAGGTACAGAATATGTCATCAAGAGCCCTCATGGTGTTTGAACTTTTTGTGTTTCGAACAGGCTTGATCAGGCAGAACTTGGTGAAACCGTCTACAAGAACTAACAAGTAAGTGAAACCCCTCTTCGACTTTACAAAAGGTCCAAGGTGGTCAACGTGCACCGTGTGAAAGGGCTGTTCGACTTTTGTTATGGGGTGGAGATAACCCTCGCGATGATTTGAATTATTTTTTGCAAACGCGCATTCGATACAAGAGTTGACGTATTTTTTTACAAATCGAGTCATTTTTGCAAACCAATATTTTTTCTTTATCCTTTCGAGAGTCTTCTCCAACCCAAAATGCCCAATATCATCGTGATTGAGACGGCACAGTTGCCACCTTGCACCCTTTGGCACCACCCATCGTAAATTATTTTTGTCGCCGTGTAAATATCGGTACAGTTTATTGCCCTTCATCACATAATTGTCCTTTACATATTGGAGCCCTGCGTCATCCACTCCAGAACTCAATATGTCACAGATTCGACGTAGTTCACGGTCCCCAAGCTGGAGAGTGTGCAGCCAGTCGTCGGCGGTAATAGTCATTACAGCTGGAAATTGATCTGTATAACTTTCATCCCCATCGATGGCATTGCGTGATAACGCATCTACATGGCCCATTTTCACTCCCGCCCTATATTCGACAGAGCAGTCAAATTCTTGCAGTGACAGCCACCAGCGTGCTATACGAGGTATGAGGTCTCTTTTAGTAAAAGTTGAACGCAGTGCGCTGCAGTCAGTCACTATCTTGAATTGTTTTCCGAGCAGGTAGACTCGGAATTTCCTCAGTGAGCATACTACCGCCAGAGTTTCCAACTCGTAAGAGTGGAAGTTTTTCTCCTCTGGGGAAGTTTGCCGACTGTAATATGCCACTGGTCGGAAATCGTCATCTTTAGTATGGCGTTGCAGCAATATCCCACCAATACCTAGCCGGCTCGCATCTGTGTGGAGCTCGGTCTCGGCATCAGCGTTGTATATTGCTAGAATAGGCCTGTCAATCAAACGACTCTTTAGCGCTTGGAACGCCTCCTCTTGCTCCACAGCCCATTGCCAAGTCACGTCCTTTTTTAGTAATTTGCTGAGTGGGGAGGCAATGCTCGCGAAGCCCTGGATGAACTTTCGAAAATAACTGGCCAATCCGAGAAATTGCCTCACATTGTGGACATTTTGTGGCCGTGGGAAGTTCATGACACTCAGCATTTTCTTTTCACCTGGACGGACCCCTGAAGCGCTTATTTCGTACCCCAGATAATCAACATTTCTCTGCAAAAACTCGCACTTGGACAGGTTTAGTGTGAGGTTTGCTTCTTCGATCATCTGCAGTACTTCCTCTAACCGTTGCAAGCACTGTGTAGCATCCTTCCCGAAAATAAGGATATCATCAATATAAGCCGTAGCTTTGCTAAAACGAGCTGCCCCTAGTATAGAATTGATCATCCGTTGGAACACCGCAGGTGCGTTTGCTAAACCGAACGGCATACGATTAAATTCATATTGACCGTCCGGTGTAACAAAGGATGTCAAATGTTTACACTGCTCGCTGATCGGCACCTGATAATACCCTGAGGCAAGGTCGAGGGTTATAAAGCACGCCTGACCGCTAAGACGCGAAATCTCATCTTCAATTATCGGCATTGGGTACCGCTCTTTTACCGTGATTGAATTTAGCATGCGATAATCTACGCAGAGCCTGAATGTGCCATCCTTTTTACGGACGAGTAGAATCGGACTAGCGTACTGAGAGACAGATTCCCTCACGATTCCTGCATCTAACATTTCCTTAACCATGGAACGCAGCTTATCTCGCTCATGGTGTGACATCCTGTATGGCCGATAGACAACAGGCCGCTTACTGCTAAGCTCTATCGTCATCTCTGTTGTATTTGTACACCCCAGATCTTTGAGCGTGTTGGCAAAACAATGAGCGTATTTTCTTAGCAGCGCAAATAAGTTGCGTTTGACTTCGTCCGATACATCTTTGTTCACACGGATTTGACTTTCGTCAAGTTGATTATTTACAACTTCAGGTGTCATGGTTGACTCTACCGTTACCCTATTAATCACGTCAACCTTTTCTGCCCTCCCTAGCACCGTGCTACCGGAAATCACGCAGGAGCTAGCGTACGGGAGTACTGTGATTGCCACTTGTCCATTTTTAGGAAAAAGCAGTTCCCCACAAATAAGGTACTTATTGTTAGGCGCCCCTGCTACGACACTCTTTAGGAGAGCGGTACCGCTAAAATTAGATTCTAGTCTAGCTCTAACAGACGCTGGTCCATGTAACTCTACTATGTCAGACGTTTTAATAATCAGAGGGGGCTCGACCCCTAATACGTAGTCTGAATTAGGAAGTTCTTTGCCAATATCAATAAACTGCAATTTGGTTGCATCTTTATACACAACTATATGCGCTTGCTCGGTGTAAGATTGTCCTAACAATACCGGTTTCTCTAGTAGACTATCATTCACTACTTTACACGGTACCGTTGCCGCGACACCATCGACGCTGAGATCTAAGAGTAACCCACCAATTGTCTGTACCACGTTGTTACCAAACCCTTTCAAATGTGATTGTACGCTATCGTGGATCATCCCTAAAGAATGGACTACGGACTCCTTTAGTAGCGTTACGTCACTTCCGAAATCGACAAACGCTTCAAGTGACTTACCATTTATTAGAACATTCTTTAAAAATTTCGAACCCAGACTGGTCGCAGTCTGTTGATCAACAGTACCACCAATACACATAGTTTTTTGATTAGTGTTCGTTCTTTGGGCTCTGTCCGATTGACTATTTGTACAGTTTTCCATTAAATGGCCTAACAAATTACACTTAGAGCACTTTAAGAGTGGTTTTGGGCAATGGAGAAAACTATGACCCTTTTCTTTACAGTTGTAACAACCCGTATTCTGACCTGGCTTACTATTGGGTTTATTGTTGTAAGAATTGTTATTGCTGGTACTGTCAGTCTTGTGTTTAGATATATTCCGATCAATGAAATTATTTGAATCTCTACTGCTCATTAGGTATTGCAATAACTGGTCTGGTTCAGTGCAGCGCAACGCCAAGGCCCCAGATCGAAGAGTCCTATCGCTTATACCGTGTATTAGGCAGTCAACCGCTCGTCTACCTACTATATCACACTGATTGAGTAACGTCAATTTTTCATAAAAGTAAATCTCTATTGGTTCATTATAACGACTTCTTCTTTTGAGCATGTCTTCCAAGGCCTGGCCATAGTTCTGTTCGAAGGGAAATGCTGTAAGAAGCTTATCCTGCCACTCTTGCCAACTGTATAATACTGAGTTTAGTCCTTCGTACCAGATCTTGGCCAGCCCTTGAAGTTTTTGCATAGCAAAGTGTGTAGTAGTTCGATCGTCCCATCCATACACTGTGGCGCACTCGTTGACTTTCTTTAGCCATACGTCAATGCGCTGATTTTTTTGAGAGGGGTTAAAATTGGGTAAAATGTTCATGTGATCTATCTTAGGGATGGATCGAGCGTCCCCAGTGGATGTTTGGGAAGTCAAACTATCTTTTAAACTTTTAAAAATATCGAGAAAATCTTTTTTAGTGATAGAAGGACTACGTGACCTTGTATATCCTGCGTCGTCATGTCGCTCAGCTGTTGCCTGTGTAGAATCACGATGGCGATTGCGTTCAGCGGTGTCCACACGCTGGCTGGCTGTTGAGTGCCACCGCTCCTCGGCGTGCAGAAGACGCTCGCGTTCACTCAGCAGTTGGGCCTCCAGCGCCTTGACCCGCTCTCGATCCCGCTCGATGTCTGGGTTGCAGAGGATTGGACTGCGCGCCCGCAGCTGGCTTCGGCTTCTATCTCTCGGTGGGCTGCGCAGACGGCTCTGACTGCGGGAGGCTGATTTGTATCTTGAGCTTCGCTTAGGCGACTCCAACCTCCGGCTGTCAGAACTTCGCCTTCGATAACAATCAGGCGGGTCCTCCATGATCTGACAACTCACAAAAAGAATAATATATTAACTCGCGTTCCCACAGACCTAAGCAATTTTCAAGGGTAGGTCATAAAGGCACATACTGTTGGTGAAGGTCAGACAGTGAAGGTTTTTGAAGTTAGTCGTTACATTTATATCATTTTGTACAAGCAATCATTGAAAATGGCTTTGCTTGCTAAATAACTAAAATGTAAAATATCTCCAGAACGGGAGGCTATATGGCAAAAATAACAATGTTGCCCCCTTTAGGATATCCATAAACGTCTTGCGATCTACCAATTCAGCTACCATAAAACACTATAAAGTGACCATGAACAGAATATGCCTAATTGGAATCCTAAATATTTCTAAAACTTTAAGTAACTAAAATGTGAAATATCTCGAAAACGGTAAGTCTTAGGGCAAAACCAACAAAATTTTACCCCCTTTTAGATACCCATAAACGTCCTGCGATCTACAAATTGACCAACCATAGAACACCATAGAGTGACCATGAGCAGAATTAACCTAATAACTAAAATGTGAAATATCTCGAAAACGGTAGGTCCTAGGGCAAAACCAACAAAATTTTACCCCCTTTTAGATACCCATAAACGTCCTGTGATCTACAAATTGACCTACCATAGAACACCATAGAATGACCATGAACAGAATTAACTTCACTTGATATTGAAATTAAGGTAATTGGGCGTGTACTTACGTTTTAAAACGTTGTTCTGCACACTTCTGAAGTATAAACACAGCTATGGAGATTCTCTCGTTCCCAGTTAAATAAATAATAATACAATAGAACAAACACTATTTATTACTTAATTACAACTTGACAACACTGTTACATCTTAATCCTAGTTGTTACCCCTTTGGCGCCGTAATCAAGAATGCCCCCAAAATGGCTGCCCACCACCCCTCGCCAACTCCGTTGGCGGTAAAATCCAGAGTTGCGATTGGTCGACAAGCCTGCGCTTATCGACGAATCACAACAAAGCTACTTTATTTGGCGGGAAAATTCTAGCGTCCCGATTGGCTATCGTCGAAGACGTTAGCCAATCGCTTTAAACAAGCCCATTAGTTTGAAAAAGAGTTGCCATTATTAAAATAAAATGTTTCCGCCAAACAAAGGTGAAAAATTACAATTAAAATTCTTACATAGAATACAAACCCTAACACATTTAATTTGATTTAATTACATGAGACGACTAAAATGTACAACATATTTTCACTAAACAGCATTATAGTGTTTAAATGCCACCGATTAGACATTATGATTGACATTCCTTCGTTTTATGTAAACCGTATGCAATGACGCCATCCCATTGGTCAAATTATTTCGAGAACAGCGCAAACGCATGTGCTCGCCGACAATGATTTATGTAGGCCTATTATTATTATTACGTCTAGGAGCTCCGTGACGTCACTTCAGTTATATGACAGCATTTAAAGCGGTTATATTAATGTGTTTACTGGAATACAGCGAGTTGACAATGTTTTGGTATGGTTCACTGGCCATTTATTTTGATATAAAATCTGTTCCACATTTGTGAACCTCTCAATGGCAACGATATGACTAATCATTACATTACAATTATACAGGGGAAATATTGTGTGTGTATGCACATTCTCATATGGTGTTTTGACGCGCACACGGCTGGATTTGTAATGCAGGATTAACACATAGGCATAAAATAAAACTGTGAAACCGCGAAAAGACAGGGGGCGCGGCTGTTTTTTTTTCTATCCTCTGTTTATTTCCGCCAATGTCAATTAGCATTGAATAAGATTAACTGACGACACGTATTTAAAGTATACAGATTCATGTTATTAAATAAAGAGTTACATTTTAATAAATATAAATAAATTAATTAATATTTCACAACATCACATACATTGATCTGACTCCGAGATAGGTAGCTCAATCATCTGTGTTACGAATGTCAGGACCAACAGCGGAATAACAAATATATACAATTTAATACTTTTCTTTTATAAATAAATACTCATTTAGTACATTTTCTTTTGGAATAATGATGATCCGTTTATGGAACTCCTTACCCCTATCCATTAGACAGTCTCAATCATTGCCTATTTTTAAAACCCGAGTCAAAACTCACTTATTGCAACTTCAACACCCTCTTCACTCTTCCTCATCCCATTAACTTTTCTAAAATCGTACTGTTATCGGCAGCCTGTAGTCGATGGTCCATCTTAGATCCCTTTGATTATCATATTAATATTATTTTTGTCTTTTTCTGATATCAATATCATAATATTATGTGTATGTATGTAGTCTATTATTTTATTTTATTTGAGCATAACGTATTTATTAGTTTATTAAATTGTATTTTATTTATGTATAAGGGTTATAAGTTTATTTTAACATTTACAGTTTATCTCTTCGTTAGGTATATCTTGCATGAATTTTAACACATCACACATTATGTACGTAAATATAGGTCTTACAAAATGTATTATATAACATAACACACGCGAAATATTGTGTTCCCCGCTGAGTTCAGTTGGAATCTAATTAACCATACCTACTAATGTTATATTTCGTAATGATTTCTTACACCTGTTACTAAAAATGTTTTGAATAAATTATATCCGCCACGCATTGTCATTCCCTCGCTGAAAATATATCAAGTGCTTTTAAGCTTAGTAGTGATATCTGTGATATAGTAATAGTTGGCAACTCTAATTTTCATTTCAGTTGTTGTTTTAACAATGTTTTTGATTTATCATTTTAGCATCTAAATGTAGTAGGCAAATATTGTGAAAGACATTCTATTATATTTTTAAGCTACACATATAAGTGTAGATTTACGCTGCTAGTTGGTTAGATTGTCAATTATGGTTAAATTTAGCTTCTTCTCCTCTTCATCTTAGCGTGCAATACGGTATATGACTATTTTTTTTTTATTTTTGCAATCAAAAGACCTCTCAATAATAGAAACATCGTTGAAAGAATCACTTGATTCTCATTTAAACTACCTGAGATATCACAACTTTAAAATCACATTATTTTGGGCAAACCCAAAACGCTCCATACAAATGGCTACTAAGGTGTGACGTCACACGACAGTATTTTGTATGCATTTCATTTGAATTTTGTATGGTAGCTATATCAAATGTTTCGTTTATGTCAATGGTTCTATTATAATAGTTGGTGCAAATTGTATGGGTTATTCAATGGTATAATTATTTTTTAATAATTTCATACTTTTAAAATGGACTTGCCCATGAATCTTTGAATGACCATAAAACCGGCTAGACGTTATATTTTTAATTGAAAATTTTTGCCATTGGCACATATTGACCTATATTTTGATAAAATATTTATATTTTGTAAAATCTTGAGCTTAGTCATATACCCTATTCCCGGTTGCGTCCAAAGCTGTCACTTTAGAGGATTTGTGGATAATACAATACAATGAAGCGACTGCCGTCTGACCTTCGCAGCCATTTTGACAGGGGAACCAGACCAACTGAATCTTTATTACACGTTTCAGAAACTATCCAAAACGTGCAGGTCTCCTCACGATGATTTCCCTCACCGACGAACTAATAGTAGAAATATGCACATGGATTTGAAAAAACCAGAGGTACACGCTCGTATTCTCCATCCATTATCCACTGAGCCACCATCGCTCAAGTAGTAACATTTCACTTCTATCAGGTGAAATACGGAACGCCCACCATTTGCTCTCACCCATGACCTAACTCAACTGGTACTCCAGCCCACCCGGATACCAGACATAGTCGATCAAGCGCCCTCCTTGCTGGATCTTTTGCTGTCGAGTCACCCATCCGGGTACCAAGTGTCGGTTGGCGCCCCACTAGGGTCCTCCGACCACTGCCTGGTTGGCGCAAGAGTGCCTTGCATCGCTCCCCCACAACCCGTAGAGGTGACGTGTAGACTATGGCGCTACTCGTCAACAGATTGGGATGGCCTGCGAGAATACTACGCGTCCGTCCCTTGGAGGTAGAGCTGCTTTGGGAAAAAGGATCCATCGGAATGTGCAGCGGCCATAGCTGATGAGATCAGTATTGGAATGGAGTACTACATTCCATTCACCGATGTCACCAGCGGTCGTAAAGATGAGCTCTGGTTCAACCGGGAGTGTGCTGCAGCCGTTCAAGAGCAACGGGCGGCATACCTAGCCTCCCTAAAAGCAGCCAATAACAAAGTCACCAAGACCACTAAGAGGGCCTACATCAGAGCGGATGCCCAGCGTGTTGCACGTGTCGGCCAGGAACTAATTGCGCATCCCACGGGTAGCCGTTCCTTCTGGCGTCTGGCTAAACATGTGCAATCCAACTCCTGCCTACCTTCGCTGCCCCCGCTAAAATATCCCGATGGATCACTGGCTCATCAGCCGCAAGAGAAGGCAGATCTGTTAGCCGAACTCTTTGCTGCCAATTCCCGCACAGATGACTGTGGTGCACAGCCGCCTAAAATCCCAGACTGCGGCACCACAATGCCTGATAAAGTGAGACGGTATTTTACTCCGGCGTAGCTTTGTCTCTTGTACAAGGCACAGGTTCGCCTGTGTGTGGAATATTGCTCCCATCTCTGGGACGGTTCTGCTAAGTACTTGCTGGAGGCTCTCGATAGGTTGCAGCGACGTGCTATCCGTATTGTTGGAGATTATGAGGTGACTAAGTCCCTAGAACCTCTTCAGCTACGTAGAGACATTGCCAGTCTAAGTGTTCTCTACCGCCTCTATAATGGGGAATGCTCTGATGAGTTATTTCAACTTATCCCATCCTCCCCTTTCCACTTCCGAACAACACGTGCTGGACAGCGTTGCCATCCGCATACCATCCAGACAATGGCGGCGCGTATCAAGAGGTTTGGCTTCTCGTTCCTGCCCCGAACCATCAAGGCATGGAATGGCCTCCCAGCTCATGTGTTTCCTCTTTCATACAATCCGGGGTCTTTTAGGCGGGGCGTGAAACGGCATCTCAGCAGGCCATTAGCCTGAGGATGGCAGACACAGTCGGTACTTTGTTAGTTCTTTTGTGCCTGTCAGCCTCATATTTGGATTTCACGGCCGCTTACCATCAGGCTGAGAGAGGTCATCCTGATTGGCCATTCTTTAAAAAAAAAGTATATGCGATAACATTTTGTAACTTTTTTCGGCGATAACGACCTATTTTCTGCTTATTTTTTTTAATATTAATAACGCAATTAATGATTATGTAAATTTAACACAAAAACCGCTTGTATTGACTAGTTGCACAATGTTTTTAAGAAAATCAAAATATAATCAAGTTTCATTCATAATTTTTGGTATTCGCAAATGCACACAATGTTCTAACTCAAATTTCATCCATCAGCCATCTTGCTGCTTCTACTCACACGCAAGGGTTGTGGTGGCGTGCGAGGAACATTTCTGGCTGCATCTTAACAGCTTAGAATTCGTACATATTAACAGTGGGATCGCCCCGCTTCGGTATGTATGGGCCAGCATGATCGGAGTGATACAACGCCTTCACAGAAAACTGGCGTGAGGTAACGCCCATGCGCAGTGTTTCGTCAAGTGAGTGAGGGTACCGAAGGCTCTGTCCAGGGTAAAGGGGCGTCGCTCCCCTTGTGTTGCAGTTGGCCATGAGCGGTGGCAAATACTTATCATCAAGTCATCCGTCTGCTCGTCTGCCGTCTGTGGGAATGTCAGCTGTATGAAGAAGAGCGGCAACAGATGCTGAATGACTGGAACAGAAACGAGATAGGACCAGTATACCATCAAGAGATGGTCAACTCCGCAGAAAGTTTTCGACGGTTGCGTGCGTTTGCACACAAAAGGCTTAACATTAGGAAGGAGATTGATTGATGTGGAACTGCCCGAGCGCGAGTCGCTTGTGTTGTGGTGTTTCACGCCCCATTTGGGGAGAGGTGACATTGAGATGGGACACAGACACAGACTTTGTAGGGAGTGAAGAAACGCACCGGGGAAAGAGCCCTTAGCAAGTACCTGGTGAGCGTCTCCCAAGATTCGGTCCGTATGCCGAGACGGTAGGAAGGACCATGGGCTGGTGGAGGGACTGCTCGTCTGCCACCTATCACATCAAAAAGAAAAGGCGACTGTACTCACTCTGTCCCCAGTGAACTACAAAACTTATAACTCCCACTATCATTACGACAGCTAAAATAAACCAAGGACATGATATTAATAATGTTTTACAATGCAACCGAAACTGATGTTATTTATTAAAAAAATAATACCTATTACAGTTCGAACACGGTTATTTTTTAATTTATGTGATAGGTGGCAGACGAGCAGACAGATCACCTGATGGTATTGCCATTGATTGATTCATTGAGTGGTAATTGGCTTGTGGCTAAAGTCGGAACTAATGCTGTTTCCTTTACAAATGTCAGTGCTTTTGACAGCGCCCCCAAAAAAAAATGTACAGCGCCCCCATGTCAATGTCAATGAACTGCCTTCTGATCTTGGTCGGTCTGTAACGTACATCATGATACGCCAAATGCGCTAGATAATTAAAACTGAATTCCAGTATCAAACTGCCATCGTCCGAAATCTCCTAGTATACTTAGACACAAATCTTAGAGCATTTATGAGAAATTTGTTTTCTTTAGGACGACGGGTAGCCCTAACTAGCGACACCAATCGATTTAAATTGTTAGCTACTAAACTGGATCTATTTTAAACAATTTCGGGGTCACAACCTCTAGGCAAACACTTATACTATTTATTAAATAACCATGCACAAATGTTGGGTCCGTTTTTGTACGCGAAAAATTGATTCACGCCAAAAGTGGCCGCTTTTGGCGGTGATCAATTTTTCGCGTACGCGTTGAACCCAACATATGTGCATGGTTATTTAATAAATAGTATGAGTTTTTGCCGAGAGGTTTTAACCCCAAAATTGTTTCAAATAGATCAGGTTTACAAACCTGATTAAAAGTAAGGCTTAAAAGTAAAATCGATTGGCGTCGCTAGTGTGCCCTACCCGGTACCTTAACAGAAATTGGGAAATGAACCTAGAAACTGTTAGCTCGGCGTCGTGCTTGTGCGGGGTGCATGCCATTGCACCAACGAGGTCTGCCATGATAGATTTTAGAAATCTATCCAAAATTTTATTTAGCTTTCGTTTTGTAATAAATTAGGATCCTCTTGTCCAGTTGTTTTATTTTTATAAATAATTTATGCCTGTTCTCCGCCCACACTACCACCGCAGCTGATTAAATTAAATGAAAAGCACTTTCCTATTTTACGAAATAGGTGTAACATTTTAACGAATTTCGCCACGCTCACTTAAGGGCAACTCGATCGAGATTCAAGTTAAGCCCTGACCCGTTTTGTTACGGTGTATTATCAAGATTGAAAATCATCGATAGTGTTGTAGTGACCACGATCACGGGTATTCGCCGCCGAGACGCTCAGTCGGCGAAGCGAGCGCGGTCGGGGAACACCATCGCACCCCCCTCGTATGTGGACGATTCGAAACTCGACGAAATGCACAAAACACTGGCCGAATAGAAAAACAAAGAAATTTGACAGTGACAGTTTTAGCGTTCTAATTCTGAGTTTCGGCGCGAAACGCGATGCGTTCGGTCGGGCGCGCGTCTACAGACTCGTAAATAAAAAATAACATGACAATAAATTAAAAAGTTTCACATTCAAAACACTTAGTGATCAACTTTAGGTCTAAGCTAATAAATAAAATAAAAATAGTGTATGTGTATAAAGTAGTGTATGTAGAAGTTAGAAGTGTTAAATTAATATTGTTCTGCTAAGGTATTTCTAATGCGAGGTGAATGTAAGTAAGCGACAAAAGGTAAACAACTTAGGAACAAAGAAAACAACTAGGTACTCTTGAAAAGTTTGAACACATATTTAGGCTCTATCACAGTTACAATAAACCGTCTTTTCAATACTAATTACAAATTAGAATATTCAGTTTTAAGACTTATGTAACATGTGCAATTAAATAAATAAATAAAATGTTCGAAACATCTACTGTGAAAAAAAATACGAGTCGAACTGAGAACCTCCTCTTTTTTTCGAAATCGGTTGAAAATATCCTATTAACTCTCTCTGGGCTTGATAAAAATCAGAAGCACCATTTCAAACACTATAATCGTAATGAACATCCTGCTGTATGCTACAGGATACCTAATTATAATTCGGTACATCTTGTAACTAAATTACCATTAAAATAGTAAAAAAAAAAACGTTAAAATAGTAGCCCTAAGTGCGTTCCTAGTCTTCTCAACCCGTTTTATTATTTACGATTTGACAAAAGGTCAACACGATTATTTAATTATTTGTGTAAGGAGTACCCATATTTTCTTCTTACGTTGTGGTTTGAATAAATCCAACAAGCCCATTAACTATTGAAGGCTGACTCAAGCCCTCGAAGTGACCATATGATTTTAATCAATCCTCAATATTAAATTAAATCTACAAGACTTGTGATTACCTTTATTCACGGGAGACACGTGTAAAGAAGTAATTAAAAGTAGTTATTTAATTATGTACACACAGCGATACGTGGGGTTTTAAACCGTCTTTAAGTCTGGGGTAGAAGTGCTATTTTCGCTGACTGTACTCATAACATGCATCAAACTCTACGTGTTCCTAAATAAGTCGAATGAAAATTATATTCACTGCGCTTTCTTTTACTAAATCCAAATTTATTATGATAAATTTAATTAAAATACCTACATATTCATTCGCTTATTTCCATTTACATACCTACTTGTATATTAAATGAAAACATATCCAAGTTTTCTTCATTTCTTCTTCTTGCCGTCAAACTCTTGGCACAGTGTTTAAGTGTGGGTACAACATTTACACGTTTTAGGATGTCAAACCAAAATTTAAACAAATTTTCATCTGAGTAATGAAAGTCAAGGTTACTCCATTAAGTTCACATGACTGGACTAAGATATTAGAGATTTAGACAACAACATGCATATGTTGATAATATCTTCTGTAACATCTTAGTAGATATGTGTTCGATTTATCATAGCAGTTGACGTTAATCGCAACTCGAACGTTATTAAAGACTCGCAGTGCTCTGACATCTACGATCTTTCGAGCAAACTTTTCACTCCAGCTGTTTAAAGTTTTGCAAACATTTTGCAGGGAAAACTTTAAACAGCAGGACACTTATTTTTATTATCACGTCTTTATCTATTTATTATTGCTTCATGATTAGAATAAAAAACTTTGGAACGTTTTATACCGAAACCGTAACCAATGAATTGAAAAATACATACCTATTGATTTCTACTTACTCAGCCACTTACAGAGTATTGAGTGGTAACTGATATATACGAACTGATGTGACATTCCTCGTTGACGTAGTTGGTAATCTTACACCTTTCGTCGTTTAAGTTCTAAAACCACGCAAGTAATGTTTTGGCGGTTTTGACTTTTTAATGCTACAGAATCGAAAAACGCATCGTTTCGCCCAATTAGAATCAATATTATGACCATTACACCTTTAAAACCAGAAAAAAGTTACAGCAAGGTAATTTATTTATTCTTTATTGCACGAAGTAAAAAAGTACAATTGGTGGACTTTATGCCTTACAGCATTCTCTACCAGTCAACCATTGGGCGAAGCAGAAAATTTCGTTATCATAAAATTATCTAAACAATGAAATGGACTGTCTGAAGTTGCTGATACGAGTATTATAGCAATATCACTTATAAGTGAAATCATTCTTTATATGTAAAATGTAAAAACAGATAGCAGCCCTCAAAGTAATTAACTCTATTAAATTTAATGAACAACTTTTTTGGAGTGTGAAAGAGTGGTTTTGGGCAGAATCCCAGTGGTTGATGAAACGCTAAACACCGGCGTTTTATTGTGTGACTTTGACTGATTTCGACAGTTGACTGGTCTTCAATTGTCTTTATCAATTAAATCACGTAACATGTCAAAGTTATCCTCGTAGAAGAGGATAGAACTATACTTCAAAAAAATAATTTCACAGACTGTACAAGTCCGACATGTAGACTAGATCATTTAATTTGATTTAATTACATGAGACGACTAAAATGTACGACATATTTTAACTAAACAGCATTATAGTGTTTAAATGCCACCGATTAGACATTATGATTGACATTCCTTCGTTTTATGTAAACCGTATGCAATGACGCCATCCCATTGGTCAAATTATTTCGAGAACAGCAGCAAACGCATGTGCTCGCCGACAATGATTTATGTAGGCCTATTATTATTATTACGTCTAGGAGCTCCGTGACGTCACTTCAGTTATATGACAGCATTTAAAGCGGTTATATTAATGTGTTTACTGGAGTACAGCGAGTTGACAATGTTTTGGTATGGTTCACTGGCCATTTATTTTGATATAAAATCTGTTCCACATTTGTGAACTCTCAATGGCAAAGGTATGACTAATCATTACATTACAATTATACAGGCGAAATATTGTGTGTGTATGCACATTCTCATATGGTGTTTTGACGCGCACACGGCTGGATTTGTAATGCAGGATTAACACATAGGCATAAAATAAAACTGTGAAACCGCGAAAAGACAGGGGGCGCGTCTGTTTTTTTCTATACCTCTGTTTATTTCCGCCGATGTCAATTAGCATTGAATAAGATTAACTGACGACACGTATTTAAAGTATACAGATTCATGTAATTAAATAAAGAGTTACATTTTAATTAATATAAATAAATTAATTAATATTTCACAACATCACATACATTGATCTGACTCCGAGATAGGTAGCTCAATCACCTGTGTTACGAATGTCAGGACCAACAGCGGAATAACAAATATATACAGTTTAATACTTTTCTTTTGTAAATAAATACTCATTTAGTACATTTTCTTTTGGAATAATGATGATCCGTTTATGGAACTCCTTACCCCTATCCATTAGACAGTCTCAATCATTGCCTATTTTTAAAACCCGAGTCAAAACTCACTTATTGCAACTTCAACACCCTCTTCACTCTTCCTCATCCCATTAAGTTTTCTACAATCGTCCCGTTATCGGCAGCCTGTAGTCGATGGTCCATCTTAGATCCCTTTGATTATCATATTAATATTATTTTTGTCTTTTTCTGATATCAATATCATAATATTATGTGTATGTATGTAGTCTATTATTTTATCTTATTTGAGCATAACTTATTTATTAGCCTATAATATTGTATTTTATTTATGTATAAGGGTTATAAGTTATATTTTAACATTTACAGTGTACCTCTTCGTTAGGTATATCTTGCATGAATTTTAACACATCACACATTATGTACGTAAATAGGTCTTACAAAATGTATAATATAACATAACACACGCGAAATATTGTGTTCCCCGCTGAGTTCAGCCGGAATCTAACTAACCATACCTACTAATGTTATATTTCGTAATGATTTCTTACACCTGTTACTAAAAATGTTTTGAATAAATTATATCCGCCACGCATTGTCATTCCCTCGCTGAAAATATATCAAGTGCTTTTAAGCTTAGTAGTGATATCTGTGATATACTAATAGTTGGCAACTCTAATTTTCATTTCAGTTGTTGTTTTAACAATGTTTTTGATTTATCATTTTAGCATCTAAATGTAGTAGGCAAATATTGTGAAAGACATTCTATTATATTTTTAAGCTACACATATAAGTGTAGATTTACGCTGCTAGTTGGTTAGATTGTCAATTATGGTTAAATTTAGCTTCTTCTCCTCTTCATCTTAGCGTGCGATTCCCGGTTGCGTCCAAAGCTGTCGCTTTAGAGGATTTGGGGATAATACAAATACAATGAAGCGAATGCCGTCTGACCTTCGCAAGCATTTTGACAGGGGAACCAGACCAACTGAATCTTTATTACACGTTTCAGAAACTATCCAAAACGTGCAGGTCTCCTCATGATGTTTTCCCTCACCGACGAACTAATGGTAGAAATATGCACATGGATTTGAAAAAACCAGAGGTACACGCTCGTATTCGAACCACGACCCCCCCTCATGGTAGGCGCGTTATCCACTGAGCTACCATCGCTCAAGTAGTAACATTTCACTTCTATCAAGGTGAACGGAAGCCAATAGTGAAAATCTTTCAAACTTATTATTACAAATATGACAAATAAATAACAACCAACCGGAGAAACCCATTACCTTCCCCACTTCATATTCAAAACTCTTCGCGGAGCCAACACAAATGACATGTTGATGTTATTCCTGCAGCCTCTTAAGATCGTATATTTTTAAGAGTTTCGAAAATAAAACGGCTATTATTCGTTCTCCGGTCGCGGCTATCTTGGGATTGTGATTTATTCCGGGCGAGAGTGTCCGGCTATTCTTGCAGAATTACCTTGGTAAAATAAATTCGCAAGAAGTGGACATTTGGCTAACAACACTGGTTGCGACACAGTCAGCAAGCTAAACGTCTAATAAATATAACAGAATCGGAATATTAAACATTTCAAATTCTGAGAATTAGGCCAACTATCACAGGAATGATGACGAAGCATTGGTCTGACCACACCAGATCACAGCTAGTTGCAAAAGTTAACTCACTTATAAATTCTTTCTTCTTCATGCAGGTTTAATCATAATATTTTACTACCCGATTAATGTATTTTATAATAACATGTACAAACAATAATATAATTCCTGATTCTCCAGCAGTTTTACAAAATCCATCCATCTGTCTCTAGTCTACAAATTGTGTCATGGAATATTCCTTGAAAATATACATTTACAATTGAGAAATACTCATTCGGTGGAGAAAAGGTTTTATTTTAGGTTAATGCTTGACCGCAAACGCATCTGATAGAAAGCGACGATGAGGTCTAGGATAATACGCGTTTAGCTAAAAGATACATGCTCACTCTTGCCAGGAATAAGACCTCAGCAGAGACTTCTATTTCTTAGCTGTCCGCATTATAAATGTGGAAGCAATTCGCATTGTCCAAATATGGGGCAAGTGACATATAATAAAAAATATAGATAGATAGATACACTTTATTGCACAAAATTTACAAATCTTAGCCTAAGTTATTATACTAGAACAATGTAGGTGGTCTTATCGCTAATAGCGATCTCTTCCAGACAACCTCGGGGTAGAGGAAAAGTATAGCGAATTAAGAAAAGATATTTACAATATAAAGCAAGCACTACACACTTACTTGTAGTTATCGTCGTTATGCTGTTCTACCTGGTGATCTGTGACCTAGTATCATGCGGATTTTTTGACTAAGTAAAAACCCTGTGGATACAAAAAGACATATTAATTCAAGCAAAACGGAAGAAACAATTATGTTCAGGAAAATAATAAATTGTGTGACAAACGGAATTCGAGTCGAACGAAACTGCGGGCGGAAACTAAGTAAATGAATAATGTAAGCAATTATATCGATCTCTGGGGACTTCGCGGACAGGAGGGCACCAGCGCCGTCAACCAAGGACACGGCGTTGAGGCCTATGGTAATAATGGTAATTGTCAATATGGTTATTAAATCCACTACGTTTAAATCTGCATGTATTGCAAATTATTTCAGCCGGCAATATTCATATTTGGTAATTTTTTACCTAGCCTATACTGTCCCACGACTGGGCTAAAGCCTCCTCTCTCCATTGTTCTCTATTTAACGCCATTTGTGGCTAATCTTGGGCAAAGTTATTTAAACCGTCGCACCATCGTTTTTTGGGTCTACCCCTTTATCGGTGTCCGACGGGTTGCAATTGGGTGGCAATTTTGGTTCATCTTCCCGGGTTCATTCAGCAAATGTGATATGCCCATTCCCACTTCAATTTGGCAGTTTCTTTCCGACATCAATAAAGAACTCTGGTTTTTGCTAGTATTCTGGAGTAGCGTATTCTATATTCTATTGGTAATTTATATTTATCAACATTAATCTGTTATCAATATCAACTGTATATGAATGCATTCAAATAAATATGAAGTACCTATATACGATGAGTCGGAACTGGATCTCCAGCTTACTTGTTAACGAACCTACACAAGTTACATACAAGAAGCTTACTTAATACTGTTTATAATTTCTTTTGTAGCGAATACATATGTCTGTGAAAAGATTAGAATATAATATCACGATATTTTTCTGTTGATGAGAAACTGTTTTTATAAATATGTTAAACAAAGTAAAACTCGCCAATTTCAAAAGTAGCTAGTTTTTTACTTAAAATGGCCAGGAAATTTTAAATTTCTCGCCGAGATGTTTCCAATAACGTATTATTATTGGCAAAATAATATACATAGTCTAAAAAGTGAATCATAAAAACGTTTCTTCTCTTGCACATGGCCATGCTTGTGTTAGACGTTCAATCAATAAATAGGGTATATGACTAAGCTTAAGATTTTACAAAATATAAATATTTTATCAAAATATAGGTCAATATGTGCCAATGGCAAAAATTCTCAATTAAAAATATAACGTCTAGCCGGTTTTATGGTCATTCAAAGATTCATGGGCAAGTCCATTTTAAAAGTATGAAATTATTAAAAAATAATTATACAATTGAATACCCATACAATTTGCACCAATTATTATAATAGAACCATTATAATAATTGGTGCAAATTGTATAGGTTATTGGTAACGAAACATTTGATATAGCTACCATACAAAATTCAAATGAAATGCATACAAAATACTCAGGTGTGCCGTCACATCTAAGTAGCCATTTGTATGGAGCGTTTTGGGTTTGCCCAAAATAATGTGATTTTAAAGTTGTGATATCTCAGGTAGTTTAAATGAGAATCAAGTGATTCTTTCAACGATGTTTCTATCATTGAGAGGTCTTTTGATTGCAAAAATAAAAAAAAATAGTCATATACGTATTGTATTACGTTTGAAGTAGGGAACTGGTTGACCCGTAACGAAAGTAAACAACGGTGTTGACAAATAGTAAACTACAGTCGAGGAAACAATTTCCAGGAAAGTTGTAGAATGAGTACATACATAGTAGGAATAACTGACCCGCTCAATATGTAACAAACACGACATCATAATCTAGATCATGAAACTTTAAAGTAGGTATACATTTTTGTAATAAAACATAAATAAAACTTTGACTTAACCAAAATGACACGTAATTATATTAAGATGACGGGTAGGGCACAGTAGCGACGCCGATCGATTTTATTTTTTAGCTACTAAACTGGATCTATTTTAAACGATTTCGGGATTACAACCTCTTGGCAAACACTTATCCTATTTATTAAATAACCATGCAAAAATGTTGGGTCCAACGCGTATACGAAAAATTGATTCACGCCAAAAGCGGCGTGAATTAATTTTTCGCGTACAAAAACGGATCCAACATTTGTGCACGGTTATTTAATAAATAGGATAAGTGTTTGCCATGAGCTTGTAACCCCGAAATTGTTTAAAATAGATCCGGTTTAGTAGCTAAGAACTAAAATCGATCGGCGTCGCTAGTGCGCCCTACCCGTCACCTTAATACACTCACACTCGGATGGACTCACATTAGTCTCATTTTAAGGTGTAATTATATCATTTAACTCTAATGAAAGTTTACTTATATTCGAAAACCTTATATGCTGTATTTTAATGGACGTTTCTGCAAGTTCAGTGTTAGACATGTTCATCCTAGTATGAATAAAAAATGTTAAATACGAGTTATTAATCAAATTACAATGATATCTTGGCTAACCGCAGATTCTGGGAGAACTGATATGCGCTTGAGCTTACAACGGTCACGGGGATATCGCGCGCAAATCACATGGACGTGTTCGGCGTGCGGTAACATAATGTGTATTGTATGTAATACATCGATTTGCTAAAGATATGCCGTGAAGCCAGCTGTACTTACGTAGAGATGTTTAAGAAATGAGCATAAGAACACATCTAAGAAGACTGACACTAGAACATCGGCTCCTACTTAGGAATAATGATAAATGTTTACCTTAGCAATATTATTGACTGCTGAACAAACATACCTATAGCACAGTATAGCAAGTTCTTTCCTTAGCTCTTTAAGTTATACTGTGCCTTTAGCGTCGAAGATAATCGCACCCTATCTGAAACGAATGTTCAAAGTTAGAGAGAATAAATACGAGTATAATTAGCCGCGGAAGAGCGAAATAGCCCCAACACAAATGTTTATCACTTTTTTTTTTAATGTTTATAGTAGGTAGACGAGCTTGCGGCCCATCTGATGGTAAACGGTAACCGCCGCTCATAGACATCAACAATGCCGGAGCACAGTCATGCCGCTGCCTACCGTGAGAGAAGAACTCTTTCTTTCTTTCTTAGGCCATCTCAAGATACTCGTACATACAAAAATACAAAAATGTTTATTGCAGTATCTTAGTCTAATACAATATTTTGTGCATGATGCTCCCTTTTAAGCTCATTTGCTTGTGATAGGCAACACCGCTCTTCCATAGCATAGTGACAATAGACTAAACTCACTAAACTAATTAAATTAAATTGAAGTTGAAGATACAATAATAGTTATGTGTGTGTGTGTGTGTGTGTGTGTGTGTGTGTGTGTGTGTGTGTGTGTGTGTGTGTGTGTGTGTGTTTGTGTGTGTGTGTGTGTGCTTGTGCGTGGCCGGAGGTGTGTGTGTGTGCCTGCACATAATATAAGTTATACAATTTTGTAATTTATCATAAAGGGTAAACAGTTAGTACAGTTACATGATTATGAAAAATACATTTATTGCATACGAGTATGTCTGTAGGGTTAAGTTATAGTCTTACCTAATCATATGTTGAGCAAAGTTTAAGGTCAAAAAGGGGTGTTCACCCTTAATGGACCCGAAGGAAGTATTCATGTCATTACATTTCAAAATCTGCTATGGTTATAAAACTCTTTTCGAATACTTGGCTTGTAATTGTGTAGCATGTACATAAAATTGTATTCTGTAATTGTCCCTATTAATAAATAAATAAGCATTTTCGTTTTCTATTTTTGCAAACGACGTATTGCGCCTTGCGTTACGTCGGACGTAAAGCAAGGTCGCATCTCATCTCGCCATCTCTCCCAATTTCTCTTGGAGCCGCATGCTAATTACACCATGCTACCTGGTGATATTGTATGACGTTGGCTTGTTTCGACATTTATTCTTATTTATACTTTATGTTTTATTACTATGGACCTTGTTTCGTATCATTCATTAAAAATTTTACTTAGATAGACTGATATAATATACACCGTTATTTATTTATCGTTTACATCCCGTAAACTACTTAGTAGGTAGGTAGGTAGTAGTTAGGAGGTATTTAGGATATAAACGATAAAAGAATTACGGTGTATCTCTATTGCACAGAAACAAATGGTACAACAACAACAGACAGTACAATAAGTAAAATAAATAAATAAATATTTATATATTTCACAACATCACATATATTGATCTGACTCCGAGATAGGTAGCTCAAGCACCTGTGTTACGGATATCAGAATCAACATAGGGATCACAAATATATACATATAATACTTTTCTTTTGTAATTACATACTTATAATAAATAGAAACACCCAGACTAATACAAACAGACATGTTCATGCACACAAATATTTGTACTGTGCGGAAATCGACCCCGCAACCCTTGGACCAAAGGCAGCGTGTACTACTACTGTTCCAATCGGGTCTTCGAATAAGTTAACATTTATTGACCATATACAAGATTTACAATAAGGCGGTCTTACTGCTTGAAGCGATTTCTTCTATACAGCCCCTGGACAGCTTTCTGTCCAGAGGTTCTCAGTCTATAGTCTAAACAGCGTATTGGTAAAGAGGTAAAACAAATTAGAATTGTATGATTTCTTCAGACCCGTGGAATCCAAGAACAAAGGAAATTATGCTTACTCATGCTTCTTGTTAACAAACACATCTAACAAGTGGGTAACCTAAACAATTAGGTTTGGTGGAGAGAGTAACTACCTACCAATTTTTTTCTCCAAAGTTTTTTATCAATGTTTCCTTTCAAAAAACGGGCTTAACGTCTGCTAAAAGAAGATAATGAAGCTATAGGCACGTAGCTTTGTATTTTTTAATGTTTGCGACTAACTGCCGCACTCAGAGACGGCGATCAAGCTAAGTGTTCATTAACATAATGGAAAGTCTTTATGTGTGTTGAAATAAGTGTCAAATTTTTTCTTGAGTAACAATTAAAGTTAATTTGACGTCTCTGAGTGCGGTAGTAAGACTGAGACAACTAACGACAATACATCTTGAATTCATATCTCGCATCACAACATTTCAATACCAAAACCACAATAATTCGAGTGACATTCTATGCAAGTTTCTAGAGGCTCCACACGGCGTACGGAAAACCGCTTGAAAAGCTGCCATTCACGGTATTATGTCTCTCTCGGAACAATCGCCATTGTATGCTTGTTTGTTACATCGGCAACGCTTTATAAAGAGACATTAGTTACTCATAGTTTGCATTATCTGTTTATTGTTTGAAATCTAGGTTAGGTACTTGGCTGGAGAACTTAAGCAATCTTATAGTCCTCTTAATAGTCGCTACTTTTTACTTTGTAATTGCAAAACACACAGACACACACACAAGTGCAAAGTTACCTTTGAACCGGTCACTTACTTACACTGTAATATAATAATGAGTACAGTTATGTCACTCCTTGCCTCTCGCTGATGTGGTCCCTCTCACACCACACCGCGGTCGGGTACCTTACAGTTACATCTCCCATCTCATCTAAACCTAGCGTGTAATTCCCGGTTGCGTCCAAAGCCCAAGTAACGCTCAGACCATGATTCAAAATTTGGGGTATCTGGTAAGTACAATGAAGCGACTGCCGACCTTTGCAACCCTTGAACCGAGGGGAATCAGACCAACGGAATCATGGACATCCGTATGTCCATGAAGTTTCTGTAACCGTTTACAGAAACTTCCTAAGGGTGTCTCAAGGTCAGGTCTCCTGCCTTCACCGCCGAGATGATGGTTAAAAAACGCACATAGATTATATAGATTTGAAAAATCCAGCTCGGATTTGAACCACGACACCCGCATGGAAGGAACGTTCTTATCCACTGAGCTACTTACTTTATCTCTGCTATCTCTCTATCATCGGTTACCTCACAGTTACCCTAGAGTTATCATAGTAATTGATATTTATACAATATTTGTTAATATGTTTGCATGCCAGATTCTGGTGAATTATGAGTTCATTTATATTTTGAATCATCATATTCTAGCCTTTTAAGTTATTTTCTCACACAAGTATAGTACGGGTTCGCTTAAACGAGCTTAAAGCTGTGTGATTAGAACGTTTTATTCATACATTTTGTTAATCAATTTAATTTTAAATATGTTTACTGCGATTTTAAGCTTCCTTCGCCTGCTCCTGTCTGTTGGATGCATGGTGATTGAATTAACAAAGAAGATGCATTTTAGATGAGAGTAGGTATTTGTAGTAGAGAAAGGTCGTGCGCTCTCATTCCCTCGGTTACCTATTTTATTCTCCACTAATTGTTTATCTGTGAATAAATAAATCAATCTCGCTAAATGTCTTATATTTGCTTATAATAAGAACCAGTCAGCATTGAAAATGATCTGTGCGTTCAAACAATTTGTTGTTCTGAACATCTGGTATTTGACAAAAATCACCGCTTCGTGTACGAAATACCGTGAATATTTTGGCTGGGCAAATAATGATTACCATTAAAGATCATTGCGATTCATTAATATCCTCAATAACATGGATACCCAGTGGTTTGTAAACAAGCGAAGGTCGTTGTCTCAGAGTCTTGACTCTGGAAAACAAACGAATTTACATAAGCTGCCTGTAATGAATTCGTTCTCCATTGTCTTCTCATAGGTATTATTTCAGAATTAATAAATGTATTATTTACTTTACAACGAAGGAAATTTGTTATTCAGTCCGTTATTTCGAGTCTTTACTCAAGTTATAATCTCCTATTGAGTTGGCGATAAATTGAATAAACTTTTATTGGATTTAGAATACAAATCTAGACTTTTATTTGAGTTAGAGGATTATTAAGTTTCAGAAAATCATTAAGTCTGTTGGTTCTTGAGTAAAGAGAGATAAAGAGGTAGACTTCCAATTAATTTTGTCGTAATTTTACTGGCCGAAATTTTTATTTAATTCAAATAAACATTTTGAATTCAATTCATGCTATTCATAAACATTTTGAATTCAATTCATGCTATTAAAAAACATTAAATTAGTTTAAGTACATCATCATCAGCAACCCTGCAATTTTCTTCTTAGTAGATATATATACCCACATTACACACAAACATCGTGTATGTTTGTGTGTAATGTGGGTTAGGTACACAAAATACACTAGACAAGCGTCCGTGGCACTCATTCAGCTGGTCTCACTGAAAACCAGCGTCATGGCCTTTGTCTGGGCTGTGACATAAGCTGAGTAAGGGCCATTTATAGGTACTAGACGTCATAACACATCATAATATTCATCTGGCACTGTCTGGACATGATTGAATATAGTTTTGTTTTTTTTTTCCTTTTGTTTTATTTATATGTATTTTTAATTGTTTTATGTTTTGTTTTCTGTTTGTGCCGAATTGTGTTCTGTTTACAACTGCTATAAGTTCTGTGTTGTGATGTCTATAATAATAAATATTTTCTTTCTTTCTTTCTTTCTTATACTTTTGGATTCGTAGAATAATAATAGGGTATGGGGTAGGGGATAGGGTAGAAGGAATAATATTTTTAACACTTCATACACTTCACATAATATTTTATAACAGTACACTAGAAAAATAGTGTGTGCAGTGTATGAAGTGTTAAAAATATTATTTTACTTTTTTTACTAGATTTTTTTTAATGCTTTTTAGTGTCTCAATTTTTTGGCAGCATTACTTGTTAGTAGGGTGTTCCCTAATGTGCGTACAGCATTGATAAAAATTATATCCTAACCGTTGAGGAGTTGACCTTTTATCATCAGCTGAGCTACAAAAGTAATACCATCAGACGTAAATACTAATGCGGTTTTGAAAAAAAATACAAAATCATTACATGTGCCTTTAAAATTTGAGGGTTGTCCCTCGATTTCTCTGGGATCCCATCATCAGATCCTGACATGGTGAAATGGGCCCGATTTGGGAGTGTGCTCTTTCAAATAAAAGAGAAGTTGTGCAAATCGGTCAATAATTGGCGCAAAAAATCGGTGAACATACACAAAATAAAAAAAAACAGTCGAACATAGAATCTCCTCCTTTTATTAAAGTCAGCAAAAAAGGATTAAGTATATTAAGTAAATTAGCGGCAGGTATTCTTCCAACGTTCAGCTGGAATTTACTCCACATTTATCTGTGGTGTTTAAATCAGCCCACTTATAATCAAATTAACAAGTCTCACCAGCGCCCACTTTATTATACAGCCCACCACTGGCCTGAAACTCGCCGATTACCTAACAGTGATGAATTACACCAGTGAGTAACAAGCTTAGATACCAGGCTAGTGCAGTTCAATTTTGGTACCAGTTCAGTAGATACGCAAGCTAAGTAGTTCTTATCACTCAATCTTTCTTGTCCAATGTACTTCAATGGTTAATTTAGCGCAGTTCATGCTTAAGTGATCAACATTTATTTAGAAACATAGGACCGATAATAAACGAGACCAACATAACCGAAATGCAGACTAAAACAAACGGATAGAGTACATCATCATACGTTAGTTAATTAGATAGAAACGGTTGCATGACCGTCTATAAATCATACTGAATCAATCACATACTTACAATGAATACTTCATTCAGTTTAAACGGATCAGAAGTTCTAAAACGTCATCAAGTCAGAACTTCAACTCTATCACTCAGAACTTCAATCGAATTACTTATTCAGTTGAACTAAATGAACTACTGAACTATATACTAAACGTTGAGATTCGTGACAGTCGGTGTCATATTTCATTCTATGACACTGACTGACAAATATAATATAAGACTCTAATTTTACATGAGAATCTCCCTTTAATATTGTGTCGTCTTTGTGTATGTTTTGTTCTGTCTTGGTTCTAGATGGTGTTTGGTGCAAAACTCAATTAAAATAAATATTAAAAGGATTTAAACTCGCCACACCGGTCAATAACCATAAAAATAACGTGTCTCTCTAATCACTCGACACTGGCAGATTTATTATGTGTTCGCCACGGGCAACACCAGTAGCAGCCACTATTTAAAAAAAAAAAAAATAGACACTGACTGCCATGAGTCTTTGGCTTAGGAATTACAGTTATTTCAATTAAAACCTCCAGACTATTTTGAGCAACTTATTAGTCATTATTAATGGCACTGACAGCCACGAGTCACAATGAGTGGTACAGTCCTTTTGATTCAAAAGAACTAAATATATTATAATAGTCACTCTTTTCATGTCAATGAACTGTTTTTCGTAAGTCTAACGCTTATCTCCCTTCCTCATATTTCGTGACCACGACCGTGTTGCCAGGCTGAATGAAGGCTGATTGATATAAAACAAGGATGATGGAAACACATTTTTGTATAAAGGAACCTTGAAAGATATTGAAGTCAAATGAGTTTTTAAGTGCGATACGTGATGGTAAGTGATTCCAACCATCCGTGGATATTATATGTTAATTTGGAGTTATGTATTAAAGATCATAGATTGCATTTTATAGATTTAAGTATAAACAACCACACTCTAAGGGTTATTCATAAACATTTATTAAACCTTTGTTAACTAAAATGGTGTTATAAAGCAGATTTCATTATTTTAAAAAAAATTGTTCGAAAATATTTTATTTTAAAGGTCAAAACCGTTTTAAAACACCGCATTAGCTAACAAAGATTTATGAATAAGGCCCTATGAATGTTTAAATCAGTACTTTCCAAAAATCTGTTTTAGTTTACACAATAATTATTTTATACAATTCCTCTCGTGGATTTCTCGAAATCGATACTTTCAGTAGATATATTATGTATTTATATCAAACTTACGCAGCAAAAGTATGAATGAATGACGTAGAATTTTGACTGCCAACAAATCTATAAAGAAGGATCGCGTTTCGACAGCTCCACAAAGGCTCTGATTAACTTCTCCGGCTGCTGCCCTATTGAAAGCGTCATAAATCACTTCAACACTACAAAAGTTACACACATCTAACAGTAATTTTCAACTTAAATTTCAGTTTTATTGAATATCTTTTTAAATTCTAATAAAACTAATTTACCTTGACTGAGTTTTTTTTTTCAATCTTTTACTACCTTGCGGTTCCTTCATTAGGTAGGAGTTAGATGCGAAATCCTTAACAATGAAACTTGTGAAACTTCCCCCATCTCCCCTCTTATATAAGCAAGTAACCAAAATAACTTGGTAAAACATGTTGATCTGCAATATTATTTTAACATCTTATTCATGTACTGTTGAATTATTATTACCAACACATGTTTCTGCAGATAAATTAATCTTTATCTTATCTTTAAGAAAGAAAGAAAATATTTATTATTATTACACAGAACATATAGCAATTGTAAACAGAACACAATTGGCACAAACAGAAAACAAAACATAAAACAATTAAAAATACATAAAAATAAAACAAAAGGAAAAAAAACAAATCTATATTCAATCATGTCCAGACAGTGCCAAATGAATATTATGATGTGTTATGACGTCTAGTATAAATGGCCCTCACTCAGCTTATGTAACAGCCCAGACCAAGGCCATGACGCTGGTTTTCAGTGAGACCAGCTGAATGAGTACCGGGCCGTGATCTCGGGGTCCTGGGTTCGATTCCCGGGTAGAGCGAAAAGTATGTTTCGAACATAGCTCGGGTTTGTGATCACCAATCCGCATTTGGCAAGCTTGGTGATTAAGCCTAATCCCATCATAGTAGCGATAACTTGATTTCTATGATGGAGGCTTTTGCTCTGCAGTGCATACTTTACTTTACTTTATCTTTACATCATTCCAACCTCTGGTGATGAATGAGCGAACGCGATAAAATACAAAAACAGTAATAATTATTTGCTATAAAATTATAAGCGGCTGCAGTCCAGTCCCGGCTGGTTGGATTCCGTTTATGATTTTGGTGAGATGGGCACCCCAGATAACCAGGTGTCGGCCATGATGATTTCCCCTGGAACCCATAAATGAGGGAATTCTTAAGCTGACGGGTAGGGCACACTAGCGACGCCATTTGATTTAAACTATTAGCATCTAAACCGAATATCTTTTTTCACAATTTCGAAGCATCTTGAAAACAATTTATACTATTTATTCAATTTTTCGTCTGCTTACTACTAGAAATATGAGTTACCGCCAAAAACAGCCATTTATGTCGTTAATCCAAATTTCGACTGCAAAAATAGATCAAAAAAATATTCTTTTCGAAATTGTTAAAAAGATATCTGGTTTAGTTGCTAGTTAGGGCCACCCGTCGCCTTAAGTCGAAAGTATAATTTTTTCATGACTATTTGAAAGGTGAGTTGGCTGTTAGTACCTAGTTTAAGACAATACATTTGTCTGACTGAATATTATTCTCTAGTCTCGACACAATGTTTGATTCTTCCAATAATATTTTCAAAAGGCTCCAATTACTTAGGTAAATCATACCTAAGTAATTGGAATACTGGCGTAAAAGATATGGTAAACAAATATAATTTACTAAAAATACGCAAAAGTATATGCCAAAAATGTAGATATTAACTATATATAATATGACACAGCCGCAGGCAAATTAGTTGAGTCGCCAAGTCTGGCGGAGGATCAAACGATTCAGACAAACAGACCTGGCCGCCTTTGGGATAGTAGTATAAAATAGATATCGTATCCCTGGAATCTTGGGCACACAATACGTGAAACTGACTTTTAAGCGAAGCTAATGCAAGGCTCTAGACATACATACACACATCAAACAAAGTCTGCGATCAATCAATGATTTTACGGAGGTGAAGGAAAACATCGTTAGGAAACCTGCTCGTTTCGGATAATATCTGACACGTGTAACTATGTGTTATTCGGTTGGTCTGGTTCTCCCGTTAAAGGGTTGCGAAGGTCAGATGGCAGTCGCTTCATTGTAATTACCAGACTCCCTAAATCGTGAATTAGAACTAAACGTACCCTGGGCTCCAAAGCGACAGCTAAGTGAAGAAGAAGACACACATCAAAGAAAGTCTGCGATCAATCAAGGATTTTTATACAAAATACCTACCTGTTTTCGTAGAGAGATCATCAACTGATTTCATTCAATTCAATTCAAATAATTCTTTATTTGCATAGCCTTGTACACAGCACTTACAAATCGTCATACATTTGAATGATTTAAGACTATTTGTGCCCACAAGCCCTGTCACATCGTCCTTCCATCGCATCTGTGGTCTTCCGACGGATCTCTTTCTGTCCCATGGTCTATATTCCATGCTTTCTGGCTATATGTCCAGCCCATTATTTTACAATTGTACACCGTACGTTTACAACACCCTTCTATAGTAGGCTAAATCGTTAAGATTCATACAGAAAAGACACCGGATATGCGGCTATGAAAACCCTGGGCTGACCTATAATAGTATATTAGTAGTTAACGACGTACGTTCCTAAAAGGCACATAGACTACGGTAATTGCTTGTCTATCATCTTAGGTATATATCATAAGCTTGTTAACAAGTCTGGCGCCTCCGAGTCCAGCCCTGCCGGCCATCCTTGAGCACATTGCCCTGAAGGAAATAAATAATTTTACAGCTCTCCGTTATTACTCGCGTCGTAATAAACCGACATTGGCAAAAATAAGTCGGGAGCCTCGTGGTTAATTGACTCTGTATTTATCTTGTCGTGGTGTTAATAAAGCGAGTAGGTCAACATTATATGTATTCTATAGGGCCCCTAGTCTACCCTAGGTACCCTAGGTTCCTCTACATATACAACTAGTTGAGAAGGCTGTGTACCCGCGGACGTGGAGTGTTCGCTATCTTCTTCGTCTCAACGTGTTGTTACCATGGTACCAGGGTAAGGTTAGACCATGGTCCATATTGGGGAGTCTGCGGACCTAGCAATGCTGCGACTGCAATCTGACCTTCGTAAGGCAGGGGAAACAGATTAACTGAATCATGGTTACAAGTTCCAGAAACAATTTGAAACGTGTAGGTTTTTTCTCAATGTTTCTTTCACCGCTGAGCTAATCACCGCAGGTCGAAATATATACTTAAAAAATAGCTGCAAGCTCGGACTCGAACCTACGAGCTCCCATTAAGGCGACGGGTAGACCTAACTAGCGACAACATTTGTTTTTACTACTAAACCGGATCTATTTTAAACAATTTCGAGGTTACAACTTCTCGGCAAACACTTATACTAATTAGTAAATAGCCATGCACAAATGTTGGGTCCGTTTTTGTACGCGAAAAATTGATTACCGCCAAAAGCGGCCACTTTTATTTTTCGCGTACAAATGTTGAGTCCGCATTTGTGCATGGTTATTTAATAAATAGTATAAGTGTTTGCCGAGAGGTTGTAACTCCTAAATTGTTTAAAATAGATCCGGTTTAGTAACTAACAATTAAAATCCATTGGCGTCGCTAGTGTGCCCTACTCGTCACCTTAAGAGGGCTCTCTTGTTATACACTGAGCTATCATCGTTCTTGTGCGTTTTCGTTTTCAAATGTTGGATCCACTGCTTTGGTAACGTACTGCTTACTGATGATGAGCGGTTGACTGTCTCGGTGGCGCAGTGGTTAGTGGGTCGCACTTTGAAGTGACGGCTGCGCAAGAGGTCCCGGGTTCGACCCCCAGGTCTGGCCAGAAATTTGTACCTAAGTTTTCGGTAAGAAATTCTTTGTGTTAGCCCGGAGTCTGGAAATAGGCGATCTTGTACCCCCGTGCCGCGGAAAGCACGTTAAGCCGTTTTGGTCCAGCGCTCGACCCCTCTACGGTCGTGTCAGTTTGGTGTCCCATCGGATTATGAGGGTAAGGGAATTGTAGAAATGTGCTTCTCCTCCTGCAGGAATCTAGGGGCTGCCTCAAAGATTCTATGCTCTACTTATGTGTACCTTCGTGGTGTTATTATAGCTTCTTGTGTGTGACGTGGACTGTATATGCAATATAGGTACTTACTGGCGTGTGATGGGGGGCCTATCTATCAGGAGATTTATTTTAGTAATATAAAAACCACAGTTTCCAAGGTTTATAGTGCAGCTTTATTTATTGTTCACCACTCACTGTTCATCACATTACACTTTTCAATGTCACAACGTAAATTCTTAGTTATTACAATATTGTAATCATTCTTCACATTTATTTGCAGCTAAACAATATTGGTGTTCTTTATAATTATTATGTATGCACGTATGGGCACCGCGTGCTTCGTCCATTTAGTTATAGGGACATTTTAAATGCACTTGTATAAAACACACTACTACATTCGTGATTATATACGCGAAGTGTTGTGTTGTTTATGTATTTTAATTAATAATTATTACGGCCATGATAGGCACATAATATTGTATAAGACGTTAAATTCTCATAGCAACTCTATTACCCGGCCCTTTCTTTTCTAAGTCTTTGAGTGCCATCATTCTAATAATGAAACGGAAACGGATGCAGTGCGCCTCAGGGTTATCATGCGTGAAAAATAGTTAATGTTCGGTAGGATTCGAACAGGAATAGAGAGTGCTTTTGTGTTTGCGCGCACACTTGAGCACTGTAATATATCCTGCGTACGTGGTTGATCGTTGAGATTAGTCGCCGTAGCCGTAATCGGTTGGAAGATATTATTTTTTACGTACTGATTATACTGTGACATCGCGATACTCGTACATGGTATGAAAGTTTTATAATTCCATTACACTTAACTAAATTAACGTTTTATCTCGATGAAAGGGAAATGGAGTCAGTTTTCCTAAGTCTTTAGGTGGAATTATCTCTACAAAGAATTCACGACCGAACCTTTATCCCGTCACTTTCATACTAGCTCATCGTCTCTTTCGTTTGGATGCGACAGGTATATTACTCTCATTCGTTACAGGAAGGTTTCGGTGTAGGCCTTCTGTATTCGGGTTGTCTTTTGTTTCCGTAAATAAGGGACAACTTATTCGCTTTGGGGATACTACAAGTATAAGATGATGGATGTTGTATGTAGAAGTATGAATTAATGATACGGCTAATGGAGACTGAGCAATTAGGAGTGCCTGGTAGGGACTATTATAATTCAAGTGTGGGTTGGTTAATGACTAATACAATCTTACCTATTATGAATGAGTTATTGAAATAAGAAAACATCTCCAGCGAGCGTGCAGAGTAGACGTGTAACTAAATAATTTTATAAATTTAAAAAAAGTTCGTTAGTCAAAAAGGATCCTTACGGTATATACACATTAATATCATTTTCCAAAATCGGACGCGAGGAACTAACACTGTTCTTGCTTCGAGCCTCGTGCGACGGGACACGGGTGACAGGGACGGAATACGTGCCGCTGCGCTAGCGCACACGCATCTCCCACGTGAGTAATTTAATACATAGATCTACAATGAGCATACCGCGCTCACCGCCTGGATGTGGCATCGTTGCTGGACGCAGCGGGTCGTACCCGGACTTGTCACAACCACATCAAGAACATAGATCACAGATTACTGTACGTAATAAAAGAAAGTCGCCCGATGACAACGAAGCTATGACGTCTGATATTGCTGAAATAAAAAAGCAAATGTTTGAAATGATGGAATTATTGAAATCTTCAAAAATCGAACAAACTGAAAGCATTAACAAGCTTTCTCTTGATGTATGTGCAATAAGAACCGAAGTTAGTAATATTAGCTGTACTATGCAAAACATTATTTTGGAAAATAAAAATCTAAAAGACCAACTCTCAAAGTTATCAGTAGTTGCCGAAAATACAGAAAAGAAAGTGGAGATTCTTGAAACCGATGTCAATAATTTGAAACAAGTTATGCCATCCTTATCTTCTGTCCAAACGATTACCACATGCGATGAAATCTTTACTGAGATGGAAGAGCGAAGTTTCCGGGCTAAAAATATTATAATACTTGGAATTCCTGAATCTCAGAAAGATACTGCAACTAGTCGCCTCGATTACGATAGGTCGGAAATACTACGTTTAATTGAGCCATTACATAATGGCGGCCCTCAACCAACTAGAATATCCCGCCTCGGGAAGTACAAAAGGGATAACACACGCGCAATAAAAGTATGTTTCTCTACTGAAGATACAGCAAAAACCATATTGCGCAATAGGAACAAGATCGTCGATAAAGATATCAAAGTTTTCTCGGACCAAACTCCATATCAGCGAAAATACTTTCAAAGCTTAAAGGAGGAGCTTCAGCAGCGCGCCTCAAATGGGGAGGATGGTCTCAGCATCAAATATGTCAAGGGCAAACCAAGGATTGTCACATCCACAGAAACGCAAACTGCATCTGCAACAAAGGAAACTCCAAAAAACTAATGTCACCTAGGGAGAAAATTACCTATGGACTAACCTCAAGCAGCGAAGCAACTCTCAATCCTAGCCACATAAATTATACTATACTCGATACATACGAACAAATAAGTGCCAGTACTCACTCTTTGAATTTCCTCTACGCCAACGTCAGAAGTATTGTAACTCCAGGTAAATTTGATGAGCTTCAATGTATACTGAAATCAATACCAAAACCAACACACGTCATTTTACTAACGGAGACATGGATCAAGACGGAAAATGAAGCCAAATTACTGCAACTGGATGGATATACGCACTATTATAACATAAGATCAGACGGCAAGGGAGGTGGAGTATCAATATTTGTTCACAATACTTTGGAACACTGCTTAGTCCATGAACAATACACTAATAGTAATAATTATCTCTGGATCAGATTAGAAAAACTAGCACTTAATATTGGAATAATTTACAAACCTGGAAGAACAAATCTTGGTGATTTTATAGAAGTATTTGAACAGCAAATCGAAAAATATAAAAGATCAATTATCTTTGGTGACTTCAATGTTGACCTACTGACCGAAGACGCTAAAACTTCAAGCTATATGACTTCTATAGAAGAATCTGGTTACACTATAATTAATAATATTGAAGAAAAGTATTGTACCAGAGAAACAAATACATGCCGAACTATTCTAGACCACGTTTGCACAGACTTAAAAGATAATTTTAATTTCTACATCATAGATTCTGCCATCGCTGACCATAAGCAGATTTATTTGGAACTCTTGAAGAGCAGACCCAAAAATAAATCTAAATTGAAGTACGAGGCAGTAGACTACACCAAATTATACGAAACCATGAAGAAAGAAAACCTTAAAAGTGAAACACATGAATACGAAAACCTAGAACAAAAAATCTTGCAGAATATTTCAAAATGTAAAATCACCAAAACTAAAATATTAAACCTACCTAATGACGACTGGATTAATCAAAATATAATATCTGGAATTAACAATAGAAACAAAATATGGAGAAAATTAAAGAAACAGCCTGAAAATGAGAGAATGCGAAAAGAATTTGTACGAGAAAGGAATAAAGTTATTTTAAGTATTAAAAAAGCTAAAACTAACTACTACCTCAGTGCTTTTGATAAATGTAGAAATAATCCCAAAAAAACATGGAATCTTATCAACTCTTTATCAAAAAACAAAATTAAATCAGATTTTAAGCCTTCAAAACTACAAAGAGGCTCCACTATAATTACGGGTACTCAAGAAATCTGTGAAAGTTTTAATCAATATTTTACTACGATAGGTACCAATTTGTCCAACCAGATTCTCCAAAGTTCAAACTCAATAAATAAATCAGTCTCTCATCAAGTAATCTCAAATAATAAATTATCAAATCTAAAACTTACTTCAAAAGATGAGGTATCCAAAATAATTTCAGATTTGGATTGTAATGTTAGTGCTGGGATAGACAACATAAATACTAAAAGCGTAAAATGCATAAAAGAATTTGCACTCGAGGAATTTACTGCTTGCATCAATAATTGCCTTCAAACGGGATACTTTCCAGACTCCTTAAAGATAGCCCAGGTAACACCAATCTATAAATCTGGCCCAAAATCTGATCCCGGTAACTATCGCCCAATCTCCGTTTTGCCTGTAATATCAAAAATATATGAAAAAATATTATACAACCGTCTATCGGAATACCTTGAATCAATAAATTTCCTGTTTAAAAGACAATATGGGTTTCGTCCACAAAGTAACACTTTGAGTGCAACGGTAGATCTTGTCACCAAAATAAAAAATAACATTGACTGTAAGAAAATCGCCTTGGGAGTCTTCATCGATCTAAAGAAGGCATTCGATACGGTCAGTCACTCTCTCCTCTTAGACAAACTTAAAAACATAGGGATATCGGGTGTTGCGTATAATGTGTTCTTCTCATATTTACAGAATAGACAACAGGTAGTTAAAATCGGAGCCTGTAAGAGTTTGCCCCTACCTATCACCTGTGGCGTTCCTCAGGGATCTATCCTGGGTCCGTTACTATTCTTAATCTACATCAATAGTATCCATGAAATAGAGCTACACGGTCATTTGACCCTATATGCAGATGACACGTGCCTTTTTTACTTTGGCGACACACCTAACGAGGTCATACAAAAAGCTCAGAAAGATCTGGATTTGCTATTTAATTGGTTTAATGAAAATTTGCTTACTATTAATACTGCTAAAACTAGTTATATCATATTCGCAGCAAAAAACAAAAAAGTAGAAAACGACTTGAATCTTACAATCAATAGTGAAATCGTAAAAAGGAAACTTCATGAGAGATACCTAGGATTGATCCTTGACGAAAAGCTTACATGGAAAACACACATAGAGAGTATTAAACCCAAAATTACGGCACTAACGGGGGCTTTGCGTCGTATAGTCTCCTGCTTACCAAAAAAAGTACGTATAAATATTTATAATGCGCTTATTAAATCACATTTAGAATACTTGGTGGAAGTATGGGGATATGCGGCTCCATCTAATCTTAAGAGTCTCCAAATAGCACAAAATAGAGCAGTTAAAGTACTTTTTCATTATGACTACCTAACACCGACTACCGAACTCTATAAAAATACAAAACTCATGAATATCAAGCAACTGCATATATTCAAAACTTGCATACTAATTTACAAGATTTTAAACGGTAATATACATTCAGAAATAAATTTCGTAAAAAATAGTCACCTTCAGAAAAAATACCTTAGAAATTATGATAATATCAACTTACCCTTTCCTAGAACTAGGTACGGATCCCAAAATTTAATGTTTGATGGAGTAAAATTGTACAATAAATTACCTAAATCCATTAAAGACAGTGAATGTATAAATAGTTTTAAAAATAAACTTAAGTTATATTTAATAAACCAATAATGGTCTATGTGTCAAATATTGTTTTGAAAGTGAATTTATTATTGTTGGAATTATCAGGATTGCCGCATCCATTTCCTTCGTTACATTATACATCGATGTTACCTGTGCATCGGTCGCAGCGATTGGTCCGCGTCGCTAATGTTTTAGTTCTAGCTTTAGTCACTACCCACTTTTAAAATATCAGTCAGTATCGCCATACTAAGGGTATTCTCGAATGTATAGTATATTGTAAGTTTGCCTAGATAATTATGGTATCTAATTTGTAATCTGCATGCTCATGTTTTTGTTTTTAAGTTAAATATTGTTTCATAAGTGAAATGTAAATTTCTTGAGACAATAAATATTCTTTAAACCGATAAGTCCAGTATTTTGGAGTTTATTCTACACATACGTACAGTTTATGCGACATATATAAAGTATAATAAATAAATAAAATTTTATTGAAAAATCTTTAGAACATAAAAGACTTATAATCTACTTAAACTTAGGGAACAATTTTAAGTTTACTGCCTAAACTAGGAATTTCCTGTATCTTAGGCAGAAACAAAGAGAAAAAAGGACTTAAATTAACAAATAAATTTTAGCAATAAAACAAAACATAAAAACATCAAGATAACTAATCATTAAACTAAATCTCGAAATTACCTAATCTAGCGTTAATGTAAACAATACAAATACCTACGAGTGAACGTGATGATTATTTGTGAATATTGACCCAGTAATAATTTTGATGACACTAGTCATTTCGTGACATAAATACCTCTATTGTTTATCTAGCATAACTTACTCGTACATTATAAACAAACTACATAATTAACGTAACTAAAAGTACCTAACAAGAGGCGCTAGTATAGGCGAACTCTGGACTAAACTTGCCTTGAAGCTGTAATACAGTAGTACAGATTTTCTATAAGTTCCTAATACTAATAATAATAACGCCCTGTTGGTCTAGTGGTTTAAGTACCAGGCCGTGCTCTCGGGGTCCTGGGTTCGATTCCCGGGTCGAGCGAAAACTATGTTTCGAATATTTCGAACACAGCTCGGGTTTGTGATCACCAATCCGCATTAGGCAAGCGTGGTGATTAAGCTTTATCCCATCATAGTAACGACAACTTGACTTCTATGATGGAGGCCTTTGCCCTGCAGTGGGACAGTTTATAGGCTGATACTTTACTTTTTACTAATAATAATAAATAATATCCTCCAACCGATTACGACCACGGTGGCCGATCGTAACGATCAGCCACGTATGCTGGATATATTATAGTGCTCAAGTGTGTGCGCAAACACAAGAGCACTCTTTATTCCCTTACCTCGTAAGATGTCGTCCGATGGGACATCAGCGATAATACTACTAATCTTTATGTAAATAATCTTTATTCAAATATCAAACAAGGTATTACATGAAAAGTTACAAAAGGCATTTCATCATTGTTAAATCCTGTTAAATCTGTAGGCTAGAGTACGATTTACAATAAAACATACGCTAATAGGCTAAACAAAACCTTCATAAGTAAATAACACTTAAAAAAATCATCTCGTGTTCATTCATCTCGGGACTCGAACCCACACCTTCCACAATCCGAGTGAATGTTCTACCAATTATACCACTGAACGCGTTGTTAAGCCGACGAAATTTGTAAGTGCTTGAAATACACGAGATGAAATTTTTGAGTGTGTTATTTACTTAAGAATAAATTGCAAAAGGTTGCTATAAAAATATCAACTATTAAAACCTTTATATTTTACTTTCCCATGTCAAGCTTACATACAGGGTGTATCTGTGAACATTTACGTCCCTTTCACCACGTGTTCTACTAATCATTATGAACAACATTTGTTCTATCACATTTGGAAATTCGCATGAAAAAGTTTCAACTTTTCATACAAAGTCGGTCACGTGACTTGGTCATTTTGTATGGGGAGTCGAAAAAAATTTCGATGAATTTTGAAAAGTCGTAGAACAAATGTTGTTCAGAATGGTTGGTAGAACACGAAATGGAATGAAAATGTAAACACGAAAGGGATGTAAATGTTCACAGATCCCGTATTCTTACATTATAATGCTTACAGTAAAGACATGGACCCTGTTAGAGAACTACATTATTTTCGTTGCACTTGGAATTAATTTTAAATTAATAAATATAGCATGTAGGTACTTACCTACCATGGGTGCTATTCTAAAACAAAAGTCTGAATATTCCTTCCAGAGGTTATTTCCGTACACTTATAAGTCTAACATAATTACCAGCTTGGTATTATAATAATTATTATTGAAGCATGGAACTGAACCAGCCAGTTTCTGAAGTAGCCATCAAAGGTCACGATGAAATGGCACAAAACCTTTCAGTAGCTACGGAAACGTAATATTGCTGCGTGTTTTACGAATTCGGACTTCGCTCCCATGGCGGCCGTGACCTCGTAGGGCTGCCATCTCCTAAAATACACTTATTATAGGTGCTTGAGAGTCCAATGGTATCTCAGAAAATACACTTAAAATCTAAAATCCACTGACAGACGGGAAGTGATCCCACTATTTCTACAGCACGACACAGTTCTGAGCTGATGCAGGTAAATATTAAATATAATTTAAATATTTCACAACATCACATACATTGATCTGACTCCGAGATAGGTAGCTCAAGCACCTGTGTTACGGATATCAGAATCAACAGTGGGATTACAAATATATACATATAATACTTTTCTTTTGTAAATACATACTTACAATACATAGAAAACACCCAGATCAATACAAACAGACATGTTCATGCACACAAATGTTTGTACTGTGCGGGGATCTAACCCGCAACCCTTGCATCAGAGTCAGCGTTCACTACCACTGTTCCATTTGGGTCATCTACTATTCTACATCTAGGTCAATTCAATTCAATTCAAATAATTCTTTATTTGCATAGGCTTGTACACAGCACTTACAAATCGTCATACATTTGAATGACTTAAAACTATTTATAAGTACTTATGTATAATTAACATGTTAATACATATATATGTTGATACATAAAATATACTAAAGAAATAAATAAACATAATGCGATTCTACCACCGGCTCGGAAAGTTGTTTCTGGTCGAGAAGATCCGGCAAGAAACTCGCCAGTTACTCTTTTTAATCGCCAACTTTTTTACAATGGTTTATTATCCTCATACCAAGTCATACAGTCTAATGCAACACAAAATAGAATGAAGCAAATTAAAAGCTAAATATGAGGTAAACCGAAGCGGACCAGTCCCCAAAGGTGGCACCTGTTCACAAGTATGACGTATGTGTCAGCCATCATTTCACTCAACCATATTAGAGGGAATGTAATGACCCGCCACATAACGCCACCACCTCAGAGACATTTGAGTGAGCATGACTACTTAGGTTCCCCTCATAGGTCACAGAGTACTTAATCCAATACTAATAAACTGCAGGACGAGGTGTACAATAGTAGGTGGTTAGCATCTTGTCAATTGTTTGATTAATCAATACTAATCAATTTGTATACATTAATAAATGCTGCTAAGCCTAATTTATTAAAAATGATTAATTATATAATAATAATGATTCCAGTAAATATTTATAAAATTACTACATGTGTGCAGGCACGGAGGTCATCATGTCCATGAATCCTTATCATTTAAGTAATCTACAATTGTATAGTATCCTTTACTCATTAAACAGGTTTTCACGTGGGATTTAAATTTATGCGTTGGTAACTCAATAACATTTTGTGGCAACTTATTGTACATTTTAATACTTTGACCAACAAATGAACTATTAATCTTTTGGAGCTTCAGATTTGGAATCGCGAGCTTGTGTTTATTTCTAGTGTTAAAACCATGACAATCAGATTTTTTAGAATAAATATCAATGTTCTTTCGCACGTACAAAATACAGTCCAAAATGTATTGGGAAGCTACAGTTAAAATGTCGATATTCTTAAACAGTTCTTTCAGCGAATCGCGAGGCCTAAGGTTGTATATGGAGCGGATGGCCCTCTTCTGCAATACAAAAATAGTCTGTATCTCAGCCGCCGACCCCCACAACAAAAGACCATATGACATTATACTATGAAAATAACTAAAATAAACCAGTCTCGCGGTTTCAATATCAGTCAGATGTCTGATCTTCTTAACCGCATATGCGGCGGAACTAAGTCTTCCCGCCAAGGCTGCCAAGTGTGGCTTCCATTGCAGTTTGGAATCCAGTGTAATACCTAAGAAAATTGTCGAATTAATAACTTCAATATGTTCATTATTCATAACGACGTTAGTGTTGACCTGCTTTACATTGGGCATAGTGAATTTTACACATTTGGTTTTCTTGGCATTTAAAAGCAAGTTGTTAGTTGTAAACCAATGTAGCACTTGTGAGAGGGTGTCATTTACGTCGTCAAACGTATCTTTTCGACGGTCAACGTTAAAAATCAACGAGGTATCATCAGCAAATAACACTACTTCACAAAGATCTTGTGCAAAGTAAGGGAGGTCATTTATGTATATCAGGAAGAGCAGAGGTCCCAATATTGATCCTTGGGGCACTCCCATTAATAAAGGGGCGCCTGAAGAGTCAGTTCCATTGACACTGACTTTCTGAAGTCTATCTGATAAGTAAGAATTTATCAAACTTAATGCATTATTTAGAACACCATAGTGAGCTAACTTCAACAACAATGTTTGATGCTCAACGCAATCAAACGCCTTCGAGAGGTCACAGAAAACACCAATTGCATCCTGTTTGTTTTCCCATGCATCAAAAATATACTTAATAAGTGCAACTCCTGCGTCAGTGGTTGACTTACCCTTGGTAAACCCAAATTGTTTATTATGAAGTAAATCGTTAACTTTAAAATGAGACAGCAACTGAACGAATATGACTCTTTCAAAAATTTTACTCAGTGCTGGTAATATAGAAATAGGCCTAAAGTTAGAAGGGTCACTTTTTTCACCTGATTTAAATAACGGTATGATTTTGCTGTACTTCATTAAGCTAGGAAACTGACCCTCATCAATACATCTGTTGAATATCGTTGCCAAATGGGGTGCAATAGCTAGTATTATATTTTTTAGAATGTCCACTGATATTCCCCAAAGATCTTCAGTTTTTTTCATATTCAGATCTTTGAAAGTTTTAACTATTATCTCGGAGGTTACATGGTAAAATTTGAAAGGCGTTTGACACTCGTCAACATTTGCTTTAAGTAACGAGATAGCAAGATACGAACTTGAATTTAATGTACTTGTTGTTGTCACTGGTATATTAGTGAAGAACGACTCAAATGCATTTGCCACTTCAGTATCAGAGTCAAGACATTTGCCATTTATTTTTAGAGAGAACTTGTGTTGTTGTGTTTTATTTTTACAAGTCTCTTTGTTGATGATGTTCCACGTGATTTTACTTTTGTTAGTTGCTTTACTTATTTTGTTTTTAATGTAAGTAGATTTAGCAACTGCACATACTTTCTTAAAGCACTTAGAATAATTTCTAACATATTCAACTATCGCAGGATCACGTGAATTAGCTTTAATATCATATAATTCAAACAATTTTCTCCTGCTTATGTGAATCCCTGGAGTGGCCCAGTCACTAAATTTATTTTTAGAACTGTTTACTTTAATGGTCTTTTTTGTAAAAATATCATTAAATTCCTTTTCAACAATTTCGAAAAGGCTTTCATACAGCTGGTCGACACTATTTTTATTACCAGGCATTAAGGATACCTTATTATAAATATTATCTTTGAATTTATCTATACGTCTTTTAGTAATAGGCCTACATGTAAAACTTGTAGACGGATCATTTCGATGACAGTCGATAACAGCCAGCTGACCACTGTGATCAGAGTTTATGAAATTTATTATAGATTTCTCCCCTACAATACAATCACAGAATATGTTGTCCAAGCATGTAGCTGAAGTGGGGGTGATTCTGGTAGGTTCGTTGAAGAGGTGCACCAGATTGAAACACTTAAAAAGATTCAGAAACCTAACTGAGTTCTGCGAATTCTCCAGGATGTTAATATTAAAGTCACCGCACACGATAACTTGTTTACTAGTTGCACATACTTTTCTCAGGACTTCTTCCATGCTAGTCTCAAATGAGTCGTAATTTGCAGAAGGGGGTCTATAAACGCAGACAATGATATGCTGCTCCAGCTCTGCACACGAAATTTCAATAGTTCGTTCTATAGATAGTGACTCAATATCTTTACGTTGTTTACATTTAAGAGTACTTTTTAACAAAATGAGTGACCCTCCTCTTATTGCAGAGTCTCTCGTGAACGAACTGATAATTTTGTAATTATTAATAGTAACAATTAATTGGTGTTTATTTAACCAATGTTCGGTGAGACATAGTACATCAACATTTATTTCTTCTAAAAATAATTCTAGTTCTAGTTCTTTACGAGGAAGACCCTGTATATTTTGGTGAATAAGTTTTAAATTTTCTTCCCTGGTCAATAAATTGCTAGAGGCGTCCTCTATTGTCTTAGACTTAAATTTAAATTGTTTGGAATAATTTCCAAAGTCTGCCTATATATATTATTTATATTAAATGCTAACAAAGTAGCTAGTTCTTTTTTTACATTATAAGGCAAATAAAACTTTTTGCCAGTCACTATCAACTTATAATTAATAAATTTATTTGTGTCAAAAAACACAAAGTTGTCGCTATGACTAGTATTATCAAATACTATATTTCTGTAAAATTCTGCTTTTTTATTTCAAATAAAGATTTTATTTATTGGTGGGAGTGCACCAGGGCTCCATATTGGGATCACGCTTTTTAAATTATGACCATATATAATATCAATGACCTTCCTCACTGAACTAAAGATCTATGTGAGATATATTTTTACGGATGACAATTTCATGTCCTTGTGGTCATGTCTCTCACCAAAGTGATTGACTCCGATATTATTTAGCCAAACGTCGCACCTTCTGCTCCATAATACTCCATACACATAGAACATACTCCCTTTTAAAAAAGCCGGTAGCGCACCTGTGACTCCATTGATGTGGCAGGTGTCCATGGGCAACGGTAATCGCTTACGATCAGGTAATACGTCTGCTCGTCTGCCCCCTATATCAGAAAAAATAATATATAATAATAATAATAATAGACGATCATGTTGTATCATGTAGATCAAAAAGCCTGTCTTAAAACTACCGAACGCGTCAAAATTTAGCCACACATGACCAAAAACCGTGTTGACCAGACGAGTCTACCGGATGGCAACCTCTACCCTTACTTAATGGACGACCTTGTCGTTGAGTGACCAAATTTGTGGGCACCACTCTCAACACAAAAATAATACCTAACACCTCAATGGAAGGTTTCAAATTGGTTGCAACGAAACCTGCCATCGATTCGATACACGACACTATAATGCTCTTGTGAAGTTTTAATGAGAACGCCCTCGTTTTATTAATAAAACGTGGACAATTGGTCATATGCGACTTTTACCCTTTCCATGCTATAGGCATTCAGTGTCGGCAATGAAAATGTACATTCAAATGTTCTACACTGTGGTATTTAAGTACAATCAGTGTTTCCATCAAACTTTATATGTTGTAGAGCTTAATCATCATTTCAGCCAATAGACGTTCACTGCTGGACATAGGCCTCCCCCAATGTTCTCCACACAGATCGGTCCTGTGCCGCCCGCATCCAATGGATTCCCGCGACCTTCACCAGATCGTCGGTCCACCTTGTGGGGGGCCTGCCACGGCTGCGACTTCCTGTACGTGGCCTCCACTCGAGGACCTTTCCGCCCCAACGGCCGTCTGTTCTCCTCGCTATGTGCCCTGCCCATTGCCACTTGAGGCATGCAATCCTTTTGGCTATGTCTGTAACCTTAGTTCTCCTGCGGATCTCATCATTTCTGATACGATCACGCAAGGAGACTCCGAGCATAGCTCTCTCCATTGCTCTCTGAGAGCTTAATGGTGGAAATTAAACAATTCACAGAAGTTCAAAACAGTTTAAAGTATTTTTTGCGTTTTATTCTCCACAATCTTACACTTTCGTTACGTAAAACGATCTTTCGTTTTACGTAACGAAAGTGTAAGATTATAATTATAGTTTACTTCTGTTTAATAAAAAAAAATGTTTATGCTAGGTGCCAACGAGCAAGCGAGTCACCCGATGGAAAGCAATCTATAATAAATTTACTCTAAGGCTGGATTCGATCAATCTTTTTCCGAGGGTAAATCTATGGTATAATGTCAGATTTGTATAATGACAGCGCTATACCATAGATTTATTATCGGAATGAGGTTGGTCGCCCCTTATGCATTCAGGTATATTTGGGTTCTGCTAATAGATTTCAGTCTATGTTAGAAATTGTATTTTAACTTGAATCTTAATGTTTTACAACTTTGTACACCAGCAATCATGTTGGTGTAACATTCGAGCAAGGTACATATAAAAAATGTTACAAATAAGAACATGCTCACTGGACGTGACCGTTACAACGACTTAATCCATTTGCAAGAACATACATTTAATGAAAATAATTTTAGTTAGCCTGTCTTGCACAATTGGGAAAAACTTTTTAGTAAAATAAATACAAAGTATTTTTTTTTAGTCATAAACCCGCGCGCGGTGACGGCCGCACATGTGATTCCGCCAATGTCAAGTGTTAAGAGAGACACGTTATATATTAAAATTGACCGGTTCAAAAATACAAAGTAATGATAAAGCAAATGCTCTAGTCTACCCACCCTCAGTTATAGATTTTAACTCTACGAGCGTGACTCATTTTCAAATAGTCAATAATTACTATGAATAATTCAGGGCAAAATGCACCATGTATTTACAGCGACTACGTTTATATGGCCTCGCAAACATAATATACCTAACTTCGATCATATTCACCGTTATTTTTTTACCTACTTACATCCCGAATACCTCATAATAGATAACGTGAATGAAGTCCATTAGCATGTTAGATCAACAAAATAAGCGAAAACAAAAATGAACTGTCCATACAAAATAGAATATCCACCCGGCAGTTATGTATGGAACAGATTTTTTTTTTCGCTTTCGTTAAAAAAATAACGTTTTATATATTCTCATACATAACTAGAACTACGTCAGTATTTTTCTATAACAAAAATGTAGAGCAGATATATCTACGTTCATGTCTTTCAAAAATGTTAGGAAACCATTAAAAGGGAGTCATTAATAAAATTTAAAAGCTCGTGGATCTAAACTAGAGGCATTACCGAGAACTTGGAAAGAAGCCATTACCGACTGAAACTGAATGAATGATCAGTGACATCTGCAAACTGAGTCGTATGAGAAAGTATTTAGGTAGCTTATAGAATGACAGCCTATAGAAGGACAATAGTCAGAAACCTAGGACTTTTGGAAGATCTAGTCTAGATCTACAATAATTATGAAAGCAACAATGTCAAATGAGAAAAAAACACACAGCCATTACCGAATGAAACTGAATCAATGATGATTACAAAGTGACTCATATGAGAACGTATTTAATTCAAGGTTTCGGTAATAGAATGACAGCTATAGAAGGACAAAAGCTAGGTCTTGACTTTTGGAAGATCTATTCTATGTAAATTCAAAATAATAATGAAAGCGCCAATGTCAAATGAGAGAAAACCACACATTCAGCCACAAATAATTATTTTGTTTTATCTGGAAGAGGTCACTGAAGCCTTGGGAAGGCCACGCTTCGGCTTGAATGGACCAGTTCATCCGAAGTAATATCACGGCCTCTGAGAAAACCGGCGCCGTGGTGAAGCAGCGCTTGCGCCGTATTTGCACCGAGTTAGTGAGTGTACAGGGGGCCCAACCGCATTTTGACAGCTCGTGACACACTTGTGATGTTTCGCGTGTAAATGGGCGATGGTAATTTTATACGATCAGGCATTCAGTCTGCTCGTCTGTCACCTATCAAATAAAGAAATTTCTATTAGCTTAATTTCTATTACACGCAGCTTTGGTCGCTTGTTTTCCTTGTAGAGTAAAAAATATCGACTCTCTCTTTCCCATTCACTCCAACATTTGAGACCGGCCTACTCTCATTTCACTGAAAGGAATTTGGCACCATGCTTATCCGCTACCGATTGATTGATTGCTTATTGATTCTACTATTTCATTCGCTATAGTAAAGTACGATACCCTTGCGAAGATTAATGGAATGCAATCTTGCATAAATAGAACTTAAAAAAATGTAACAAAGCTCTTTTGTTTATTTCAGAGTCATTTAATTCAACCTTTCCCTATGTATCGGGTCTTTAGTAGTTTCTCCCCATGTGGGATTTGACCCGTGGGGCTAATCGCCCAAGTACTGTTTCGGATCACGAGACAAACAACTTATAAAAATATTTGCTGTTCCATACAAAATAGAATAACCGGCAATAATGTATGGAACAGCTGATTTTTTTTGTTTATAAATAATCAAAACGGGAATTAACATGATATTTATTATGTGATAAAACATTGTGTACTCACATATTTTACTCGACGTTTCGGCCACGTTACAGCAGCCGTGGTCACGAGCGGACCACGGCTGCTGTAAAATACAAAAAGCGGTGGTTTTGCAAAAGTGATCGTGTTTTAGTAAAATTAGATTTTGAACATTATACGCACGTACCTTATGGAAGACAATAAACTATTGAGTATTGAGTAAAAAGGAATAGGTAGGTCTGTTATTTAAAACAACTTGCCATAGCCACCTTAATCCCAATGACATCCGTACTCTCATTACAGATTTTACATAAAACTTCCATGAAACAGAAAGTTAGGTACTCCTCAAGCTACGAAAACAACGTTCAGTGCCAAAAATTTTGCAAACATTGTTCTTAACACATTATGTCTCCATCGGCGAACAAACCACTTTGCTGTCTGCACTCTCTGACAGCGCAACCTCTTAGGTCTTTATTCATAAACTTTCAATAAACGGTGTTACATAGCAATTTTGACGCTTGAACCAAATATTTTATTATTACATTTATGAATAAGACCCTAGTTTATGCACCTACACTACATTCCTTCAAACACACCGGCGACACGCTTTTCGCGCCAAACACGCGCAGGGCACCAAAAAATGCGTGTGCACGATTCAAAGGCCGCGCAATCACAGCACCAAAACCGCGCAATCAAAGCACCAGAAACCGCGCAATCGCATCACCAAAAAACGCGCGCTTATGGCACCAGAAACACTCGCTAACGACACTGAATACGCGCTCAAGGAACCGAAAACGTGTGCTCACAGCGCTGTAGATAATAAAAGAAAATTACATGGGAACCGAACCCAGGACTTTACACGTAATTCGTAACGAATGGATGTTCTTCCATCTGTACATTATTCTGTGACTGTACTATAGGACGAGATAGTATCTACCCGAATGTTATTATCTTACTCTATGACATCTACTTAAGTCGACGATTTTTTGTATTGTAAGTGCTTGATTGGCCATGAACTGACGAATAAACAAAAATAAAATATTGTTACTTTTCTTTATATGTATAGAAAGACCTCACTCCGCCTGATAGGTAGTTGGTGACTGATGGCCTGATTGTTACATTTATATTTAATATTCGAATGCGTGCCCAGCGCGTTTCAAAAACGCTGTGAGCGCAACTCTTATGATTTTTAGCGCTAGTACCACATCTTTGGCATAGTTCCAATGTGGCTTGTCACTGTCGCCTATGAGGCTCTTTGCTTGTCAGGAAGGGACATCTATCTCTTTCCAATGGGTGCATCTAGAGAGAGAGGTGAACTCGTTGAGTTGGTCGGTAACTCGGCCCGTCAGACGTGGCGACAGGCCGCTTACCGCTTACTGCCGCACCTGGGCTGGCGAATGTCATATAGTGGCACTTAATAAATCGTTGGAATTAGTTCGCGGAAACCACGGATTCGGCGCTTATGACCAATTCCGTTATAAATAGCTGGAGATATTTCATTTGAACATGAATGATGTAAATCCTGATTCGGTTAAGTATCTAGGTGGGATGGCTAGTAATATGTAAAGTTAATCTTCGCAATATGATTAAACATAGAATGTAATGTAACATATTATATCAATAAAACATTCAACAAACAATATGGATAAAAACCAATTTATAAATACAATTTTGAAACTTTTCATAAGTTTTATACAAGTATGTCATCCATCATACCTATACACGCGTAGTAGTTGGGTCTATAAGCAATTGGTGTTTGACGAGAAATTCTACAGATTGTATTCGTACCTTGTTACAAAAATTTTTCCTTGGCTATTTTTTTTATTTATCCATTGAGTAATTTGGGGTAGAAAGTTCTGTTAGAAACGCATTGTACAGTTCAGTCGCCTGCAATAAAATGGAAACACCTCGACTCTTAAGGCGGAACAATAAGGTTCATAATTAAAGGTCATTAATTATGTTTCTTATTACATCTGCTGTACATCTAACTAGATGATGAGTATGGAACGACCATAATCGCTTGCGTGTAGTTCGATGGTAAGAATTCAGCCGCAGGAAGTAGATCGATCTGTTCTTCAAAGCATTCCCCGTGATAAATGCAGTAAAATATCAACCTATTCATATTTACATTTGAAAACCAACCCTGCATGTAGGTCGGTGCAACACAATAGAATGCCCTGAAATCTATTAATGAAGCAGATCAGTGGATAACAATTAAATCGCTTCATCAGCGGAGTCGCGTGCCCACGCGCCGGTTCACGCCATTATTGCACGTGATTGTACCTAAGCCTGCGGTCAGCTAAATTATGTAATTGCTTTGATCGCATTGGTGGATCAGGGCCACTACCACAATCTTTTTTTAACACAAGTTATCTTTTATCGTAAATTCTCTATCTCTTTTTTAAAAAGGCCGGCAACACATTAGCGATCTCTATGATTTCACGGATGTTCATGGGCGGCGTTGATTACTTTCCATTCGGTCTCGCTTACTCGTTTGTCCGCCTCTAGCATAAAAAAAATTGTAAGTACCAGACTCTTCAAATCCTTCTTTTTTTATGTGATAGCTGGCAGACGAGCAGACGGATCGCCTGATGGTAAGACACCCGCCACACCAGTGGAGTCACAAGTGCGCTGCCAACCTTTTACCCCCCTTTCCCCCAGATTGGCCTTTCCGGATTCCCGGGTCAAGCAAAGAGTATGTTTCAAATTTTTCGAACATAGCTCGGGTTTGTGATCACCAATCCGCATATGGCAAGTATGGTGATCAGATTAAGCCTAATCTCATCATAGTAGCGATAACTTGCTTTCTATGATGGAGGCCTTTACCAGGGTAAAGGCCTCCATATATACTCCATATATACTGTCCCACTGCAGGCAGTGGGACAGTATATAGCTGATACTTTACTTTACGGGAATAACCGTCATTAGTAGGCAACCACTAGATGAATGACATAGATATACTACACATTTAATGAATGTACATTTGGGTGACCCTGGGGTGGCGCCGTAGAGAGGGCGGCGGCTATCTGCCTTGTTCACACGCAACCCTCCACTGGTTTTGCTTTACAACATTATTTATGCACTTGTAATACTTGCACACCAGGATATTAACAACGAAGTGAATGAGCAGTTTTCCAGTAGGTACTTATAAATTTCCAAGTGATTCGCTAGATGGCGCAATCAGTCCTTGTAAATGTTAGGTAGTTATGGTATGATATTTCATGTGGACCCTAATTTATGGGAAAATTGTTTTACGTTTTTTTACCTTACATATCTTAATATTTCGCAGTTAATATGTATTTTTAGTACTTTGCACATTTTAAATGACAGAGAGTGATTTAAAACGAAACTTCATAAACAAGTTAAATATGTATTTTACTTGTTTAATTTTTATTTCTATTTTCTTATGGGTAAAATAAAGTTAAATATGGCAGGACTTTAAATGTCACGATGATTGTTGGTCAAATATTTCCTATCATAGACAAAAAAGAAACTTTTAATTTATAGTGAGAGTAGCGTCATCTGGTGTTGCTTTTAGAAACCAACCGAAAATACCTACTGGAAAACTGCTCATTGTAACAAATATGAGTTGAAAGAATCCAATGGACAATATGACTAAAATAATATTAGCATTTTTATACGATTTATACTTTTACAATAAAAAAAGATGACCCATATTTTTTAAGTTATCATTAAATGTGTGTTTGTATTAAAATATTTATTTTTTAAATTATTAATTAGTATGCCGGAAGTGACGTAGTCCTGAGGTCTAAGGTATTGTGATGTCGGTTCTATATGTCCAATAAAAAAAGTTTAGGCGACTTTATTTAAGTTACTAACTGTCATTGTTATGTCATTTAACATGTCATTATTTTGTCTTGTCGTTTTATGATCAGAGGTTTTACTTTTTTTTTTCAAATCAACGTGAGTAAAATCGTAATTAATTTGTCATGCCGAGTGATGACGTTACAGAAAAATTTTATACATTTTTTTTTTCTTAAATTTTTATGAGTAAAATTTTTATTTTGGAATATGATTTCTTGTCGTATTTCCCATTGCGGAGACTAAAGATTGTGACGCACATTTGTAAAAACCAAAAACAAATTCGCAGAGTACTCACACTGTTATATCGCCGCACACCTCAAACTAGAGAACTTCATCTCTTCTTTCTTAAGAGCCGGCAATGCATATGTGATACCGCAGGTGTTGCAGATGTCCATGGGCGGCGGTGATCACTTTCCATCAGGTGTGCCGTCTGCTCGTTTGTCCGCTATAATGTAAAAAAAAAATCTACCCGGTACCTAATGGGGCAGCAGAAATAGTTCCCGAAGAATGAAAAGGGTTGATAGAGCTCTTCGCCATAATCCCACTTCCACGGCTTCACCTGTTTTTGCAGGTTACAGATTTTTTTGCAGGATTCCGTTTAGCACTTAGTAGGCAATCCACTACGTATTTCAATTCTCGCATACACATGTAGCAAAACGGGATATGTCTTGAGAAAGGGTCTTATACGTCATGCCAGCCATCACAGAGGTGACCAACCCATCAGATTTTATCAAAGGCTTTGACTAGGCTTAACTACTACACGACACGGAAGAACAAAAGCCCTACCATTATTTTTTATGAAGCTACTTGAAGGTCCTGCCTTATCAGCTTGGCCTTTGGGACCGGATATGGACAATGGCTGTACAGGGTGTAGCTGTGAGTTGTACCTTTTTTTAGAGGCGACAAACGAGCAAGCGTGTCATCTAATGCTGAGTAATCACCGCCTCCCATGAACATCTATGAAACCAGATAGGTAGCTGACTTTCTAAGCAATTTGTCATTATTATAACTAAGTAGATACTTACTCCACTGATCATGCTGTTAGATAAACTTTTTTTTTTTATATGAGAGGTGGCAAACGAGCGGATCACATGATGGTAAGCGATTCCTCCGCCCATGGATACCCGCAACACCAGTGGAGTCACAAGGCGCTGTCAACCTTTTCCCCTTCCCCCCCATTAGGTTCCCCCCATTAGTAAACCCCCGGTAACTAACACGGCGAAACTAAATATAAACTAGTTATAATGTATTTTAAACTTTTAAAATAATCTAATCTTACGTCATATTTACTTACCTATAGCAACTAGCCAAACACGATCCTAATGGTAATATAGAATCGATTTTTTTCAAGAATACATACATTAAACTAATATTAAGTTATTCGGTATGTGGTCAGATTCAAACATAAACAAACATGCGTGTGGACAAGATATCCATTCACTCACGCACCGAACATTAATGTAAATTTTGAACAGTTTATGAAAGATGATAATATCTGTAATACCAGAGCAATAATTAAAAGAAAAAGAACGTGCAAATTGATTTAGTACGACTATAAATCTATGCCTTATACTTATAAAGTTATTCTATTTATATGTGTCAGACAGTTTAAATAAAATAAATGAATAAATATTTCACAACATCACATACATTGATCTGACTCCGAGATAGGTAGCTCAAGCACCTGTGTTCTGCTCTGCTCAAGCACCCTTGGACCAAAGTTGTAAAGTTGCAGGCATTATTTCAATATGTTTTAAAAAAATCAATATAGTTACTCGTAATCGGGATTAAATGCGTCTGATACCCTATACGAGTAAGTTCAGGTTGTAATGCTATGTGGAAGTTTAAAATACTTTATTTGCTATAAATTTACAAACTAGGATGATAAAACAATAAACTACTAGGCGAACTCAAAAAATACGAAAAATTTTATTAAGTTTAAAGCAAAACTTGCTTTAAACTGCATTCGCCGAGCGCTACACGGTCCTGAACCATTGCAGCATGGTTCATGTACGGACTGACGTAAGAATTCTGTACTGATGCTGTGTGCCTGTGTATGTATTATTAAATAAACAAATATCATGTGTAATGTAATTTAGTTAAATTTTAATTTGATTTGATATTATTTTAATTGTATATGATCCGTGTTCGTCGAAATAAATGTTTTCATTCATTCATTCATTTAAACCTAATCAAAACTCGTGGCAAGGTTCTGCGATGGATTTCGAATAAAGTATTATCTGATATTACATTCAGCTGCGTTGCTCGCGTGGAATGAATAAAATTTTATTTCTTGAAGACATCAATAATCGATCATTGCCCTTGGAGAACGATGTCTTGATTCGCGCGCCTTGTGCCAATAAAGTTTGTGTGAAATCACAATAGTTATCTGACTGAATATGCAGTCGTTTCTCCTTTGTCTAAAGCTTTATGTTTGTTTGTCTACGAGTTTCGCTTGGAGGCGGTCCAGCGAGATTATGATTTGACGACAAGCGTTTGGTGCCCGGTGCTACATGTGGTAATAATAGAATATCTAAAATGCTGAATGCATGCTGTTGATATATTTTTTTAGATTTGCGATTGATGATTACTAATTTCGTTTTAGAAATTTTGCTTCTCTGCATAGAGGATAGCTCCTCAGCCACAAGAATACCAGGTTGTGACTCGTCCCAGAATCACAAGATATTTTTGCTGGTCACTAGTCTAACTTAACCTAGCTAGTATTTTTGTGATGATAATACATAGGTGTTTACTAAACTCTACAAAACCAAAATATTGAGGCTAGAACAGTGACCAGCAAAAAATCTCGTAATTCTAGGACGACATTTTTTTGTGACCAGTTTCCCTCTAATGCCAAGAATTGTTCCTTGTAGGTCAGATCCTACTTAGATCAAGTCCTTCCAGCGATACCTGGGGCTAGGATCATATAATTAGTAACAAGAAGATCAGAGCGTAACAGGATTATAATCATCGGAAAATATCTATAAATCCGAAGATATAAAATCGACTACGTAGTTCAAGAGATTTCACAATCCATAACATTAGAACTACTCGAGTGGAAAATTAAGGCATAAATATGCACATTAATCACAAATATAAACGACAGGATAACTCAGATTGGGCCGGTGTGGGTGGATCGCTTGCAAGTCAACGACAAAATAATGAATTCTCGTCTAGATACAAATTAACTTGACATTTCGGCCATTCAAGGACCAGCAAGGACCTACGTAGGACATTTATTGTAAACGTGCACTCCCTATTCACTTACTTTCATATTCTAATGAGACACAAGCCACCTTAAGGTTCAAGCCGTCCCGTTCCAATAAAAGTGGCAAGCACGAGTTAAGTTCCGGAACTTTTATTAGACCGCATTTTGAAATAAGGGGGAAGGGCGACACTAAGAATAAGAAATTACCTATTTATTTAAGGAGGGACCAAAAAGTTGCCTTGATGATATTTGGTGTTATTTCCTTTATTAATAGATATGAGTAAATTATTTTTGAAAGTGAAATACTCGTGTCTAACTTCTTTATTTTGTATTGTAACCTATACCTAGGTATCATAAATTGGTGGGTGCTCGGTATGAAGTATGGGCTAGCTCTCGTTTCTCTTTAGTATTAATGTTATTCGCTTCATATACATAAATAGGTATACACTTTATGGGCTTGTCGCCAAGTTCGTCTTTAGCATCATCTAGGGTTGTTTTTGGGATAAATATCGCGGTCAATTAGTTATTAGTAAAATTATTGATTTCATCGGGGCTAAACGCGACGATAATATTACCAGTCATTATAGTACTTACTTCGTCAAGTCTTCTCGTCACCCATCCCTCAAAGTCTTAAGTCGAAAGTCTTCGAACAGTGCGTCCTTCCGGTAATGACTTACGGTGCCGAGACGTGGACACTCACGTCTGGATTAGTCCACCGGTTCAAAGTCGCTCAAAGAGCTATGGAAAGGGCTATGCTCGGAGTATCTCTGAAGGACCGCATCAGAAATGATGTAATCCGACAGAGAACCAGAGTCACCGACATAGCCCACCGAATTAGCAAACTGAATTGGCAGTGGGCTGGTCATATTAGCCGCAGAACTGACAGCCGTTGGAGCCGTAAAGTCCTTGAGTGGAGACCGCGACTTGGTAAGCGTAGTGTAGGACGCCCTGCGACAATATGGGATGATGACATTGGCGGGAGCAGTGGCGTGCATTAGGGGAGACCTATGTCCAGCTCTGGACGAGTGTGGGTTGCTGATGATGATGATGATGATGATGATAGTACTTACAGCTTGACGTTTGGACTCTCTGATTTCGTCGATGTTCATGGTCAGCGTTGATTACTTTTCATCGGGTGACCGGCTAGCGCGCTTGTCGCCTCTAGCATTAAAAAAGACTTCCGCTTGTCCTCTTATGCCCGATGTGTTTAGCCCCGTTATATCAGTAATTTGTATAATGCAACAATATAGTTATTAATCTCAATGCACTTTTTATAGTAACCAGAAGAGTCCCTTATTCTTATCAATTTTTATTAGTAATTATAGTTATGCCAGTTAATGGTTTTTTATTTGTTTATTTAAAACTTTATTGCACAAATTTTGATTCAATTAGGCGAACCTAATGCCCAGAAACATTCTCTACCAATCAACTTTGGGTCATGCAGAAAGTGCAGTGGTGCGGCGACGAAATTTTTCTTCGTCTTCTTTACACCGTCTTTACGTCGTCCGCCATTCGTCGTCTGTCTTTCTCTCGCACGTCATTCTAATTCAAACATCGAACTCATACACGTTCCTTGCCATGCATCTACCGATCACCAATCCCACATATAAATTAACTAGGTACTTGGTTATTGTTACTTTATCAGTTTATTTTAAGTTATTGACGCAAGTATAATATGTAGCTCTGTCGTCTGTATCACAAAAGCTTGTTGATTTACCAATGCCTAAATTGAAAACACATGGTAAAAATTATTTAATGGCAAAAGCCTATTATTCAGTTAATGATTACTTAAATGACAAGAATTTGTGGAAATAATAAACTGTTTGCCTACACCCATGATACTGTACTTAAAAAATTTTGGCGATTAAAAAGAGTAGGTAGGTAACTGGCGAGTTTCTTGCCGGATCTTCTCGTCAGATTCAACTTCCCGGTGGTACAATCACATTATATTTATTCATTTCTTAGTATATTTTTTTCTATCGACATATATGTTTAATTATAAGTATAATATACATAGTTATAATTTACATTTTTCACGTATGACGATTTGTAAAAGCTGCTTATAAGCCTATGCAAATAAAGTATTGTTGAATTTTGAATTTGAATTTTGTCATCCGCTAACTAAAAGGTCGCTAAGCAACAGAGACTCCCTGTGGTTTAGCGACCTTTTAGCTAGCGGACGGCACAGCTACACCACCTACCACAGTTACAAAGCAGTATGTCAATATAAACCTGAACGTACTCTACGGTTGGTAGAAACACTCGAAACAAATTATGTAATTCTCGGATTTGTAAAGCACGATCACGCGTAGCCACACCTTAGGCTTAGCTTAATGTTATGCGTAACCTCGCCAGTAATTGGCGCATAAAATTCCGAATTCGTATAATTGCCGTATACTTACTGATAACAGTGAGAGATATAGCCAAGTGCTCAAGTTCGAATGTACTAATACATTTTCTTTAGCTTCGGCATAAAAGAACTTTGGGTTTAACTCTACGTGACCTGTAACACGGGCTTCTTTTAGAATCCTATATCAGTCTCTCGCACGAAATACGAAATACTACGAAAATAGGTAGCAAGTACCTCTATAGGTATACCTATGTATGCATACATTATGGTGACAAATTCATTTGGAAGTATTTAACGTAATCCTTTTTTTGAAAAAATAAATAAAATATTATGATTATGTACTTCAATAAAATGTACGAACGAAAGAGAACAGTTTTTCTTCTCTGGTCTGTTGTGTGAATGATTTTTTCTTTCCCATTCCAAAGGAAATATAATTAATAAATTAAGACAACATCACATACATTTTCATGGTTCTAAACTTAGGTTTAAGAACTAAGGAAAAACAAACACCCAGACCCAACAAAAATATCTGTTTCATCAACAAACATTACTCAAAGAAGACTTTCAATTGGAAAGTTACAAGTTCACCGACGTGAGGTTTAGATAATTTCTTGATTTCTGATACAAAAATGACATTTAGTAACAGCCACCTCTAAATAGCAGTGGTTTGCCGTTATCTTTTCCATTTAAAATCATAATCACAATACAGCCGGACCGCAGATATCATCAGCGTCAAAATTCACAAACAAGGGGAACTAGGTACTCTATGGGTCAGGATAAGGGTAGGGACACTTCAGCCGGATTTCCGTCGCTGATGGTAGAGCGAAGAGATAGTGAAATTGTAGGTGGAACCATTACTGGTCATTTAAATACTTTCTGCTGAAAATATATGTTTTGTCATCATTCTTTGAAGAACAGGCGCCCAATTCTCGGGCTCGTGACATTTTCAAAACATGGCGGATATTACCTGAGAGTCATACAAAAAAAGTATGTTTTAGTGATATATGTCGTATGAAAATAAATGTCACGAGCACGAGAATTGGGGTCCTGAATAGACACGTTTTTTAAGTGCACGCTCCTACAGCCTTTTTTCTAACTTATGGTATTCCGCTGATATTTTAATATTTCCGGCTGTTTTTACTTATTTTCAGAAAACAACAGAATGTGATGTGACATCTTTACACAAAAATAACGATTTTGTTTTTTCTTTTTCGAAATTCGAATGAAACGTCATGCCCACACATGAGACGAACTTATGTAAAAATTTCTTCCTACAATTAACAATAGTAGGTACATTAAGCAATTCCGAGATAATTGCCAAAAGAGGCCACTAACATAGATAGATGGGTAGCAAAAAATTTCTACTTAATACTTTCCTTTAAATAATTTGTTGCTCACTTTTTAAAAAAATGTGGCTTATCCGCCACAATCAATATAAATCACTCGGCGGCGCTAGTATCGTCGTTGTGTCGCTTTAAGGTGACGGGTAGTTCACACTAGCGACGCCAATCGATTTTAATTTTTAACTACTAAACCGGATCTATTTTAAACAATTTCGGGATTACAATCTCTCGGCAAACACTTATACTATTTATTAAATAACAATGCAAAAATGTCGGGTCCGTTTTTGTATGCGAAAAATTGAGTCACGCTAAAAGTGGCCGCTTTTGGCGGTAATAAAATCGATTGGCGTCACTAGTGTGCCCTACCCGTCACCTTAACCGTAAAAACGGTCTGACGAAACGAATCAAACATCCTTCCTCACGTTTATTTCAAAAAAATTTCTGAACAAATCTCATCAAATTCTAAACAGACGTAGTTATGAAGAAGCTTCCAAACCGCAGCCACAATGGCGGCAGGCCCGGGATCCCCCGCTTTTTGTTGTGGAAATCAATCTGGGCTGCTCGTTACGCCTGTGCCGTCTCCACTTGCGGTAACGATGCTTTCACAACATAGTGATACCTAGAACAACCTAGAACGTATTTACAACCTTGTGAACATACACTTATGGTTGCCAAACTCGTCAAACATTTTGTTCATGCACTAAAAATGTTGCCGTGTGGTCCCCGGCAGAGTAGAATAGGCCAGCCCACCCTCACTCTTACCGAGGTGTCGTAAAAGGCGGCTAAGGTAAAGCTGCTGGCATAATCATCAGCACCCAGAAAAGGAAAACTCTGCATTCATATCAAAACCCTCGCCAACCCGTCTGCCAAGCGTGGTGAGTAAGGCAATTGCCCCTCATGTGATTGAGGGAGGCCCGTGCCCCAGCAGTGGGGACTTAAATGGGCTGATGATGATGATGATGACTAGAAATGTGCAAAAAAACAACTAGCATTTAGCTTCCTAGCGCCCGCCGAGATTGTATTTAACAATGACCACAGCATTAAGTTACGTAAAAAAAATTGCAATCAAGTTTTTTTTTATTGGTGATGGGTTTGCTCTTGGATTTACGCTGAACTCAAAGTGTTGAGAAAAGCCTATGAAAAAGCTTACCCAGAAGTAGCTTATTCACTCTAGCTATAAAAAGAGGTTGTAGTCACTCGGTTGTATCTATCTATCTAGCAGAAACAATTAAACTGCAAGCATATGTCCAGGCAAACATTTTGACGCAAAAATCAAACTGTGCCGTTAACTCAGTTCTCAAACTAAGTTAAATAAATAATTTTCAAACACCGTAAGAATGACCGTGTAAGTGCCTTATACTATTTTATTACTTTTCTTTTTTCCATCCTAGCTAGAGCAGACCTTGGAACTTGGGAGTAAATCATCTTTTTTACATTTTGAAATCGAAATGAATCTGTATCCGAACATCCCTTCACGAGTCCACACATCTATTGAACAATTTTCTAAACAAATCCCTATTCCCTATTCTGAACCTAACTCTATTTATGACTATCTACTTATGACGTCAGCTTTTTGCTGTGGGAATCAATCCGGCGCCGCTCGTTACGTCCACGCCGACGTATCCACTCGCATAATAATATGCTTCCGTGCGTAGGGTTGACCTTGGAAAGTGGTAGAAAGAAAAATAGCGCCAGACTATCCACACCGATCAATTAGTTTCAAACTAGGGCATACCCTGTATGAGTACTAGCTGACACAAGCCAGGGGCTTCTCCCAGCGCAACCATATCCAAGTAAATATAGAAAAGTTTGTTTCTTAAACTCAAACTGACTGGTCATACCCGAGTAAATATAGAAAAGTTTGTTTCTTAAACTTAAACTAACTGGTCATACCCGAGTAAATATAGAAAAGTTTGTTTCTTAAACTTAAACTGACTGGTCATACCCGAGTAAATATAGAAAAGTTTGTTTCTGAAACTTAAACTGACTGGTCATACCCGAGTAAATATAGAAAAGTTTGTTTCTTAAACTTAAACTGACTGGCCATACCCGAGTAAATATAGAAAAGTTTGTTTCTGAAACTTAAACTGACTGGTCATACCCGAGTAAATATAGAAAAGTTTGTTTCTTAAACTTAAACTGACTGGTCATACCCGAGTAAATATAGAAAAGTTTGTTTCTTAAACTTAAACTGACTGGTCATACCCGAGTAAATATAGAAAAGTTTGTTACTTAAACTTAAACTAACCGGTCATACCCGAGTAAGTATAGAAAAGTTTGTTTCTTAAACTTAAACCAACTGGTCATACCCGAGTATATATAGAAAAGTTTGTTTCGTAAACTTAAACTGACTGGTCATACCCGAGTAAATATAGAAAAGTTTGTTTCTTAAACTTAAACTAACTGGTCATACCCGAGTAAATATATAGTGAAGAGGCTGTTTCTAACTTCGCTCCAAGGCTTCTTCTCAACTCTAGGGTTCAGCGTGCTAAGCCACCACATGTGATCACATGTGATCCGTCTGCTCTTCTGCCAAATAAAACATTGCATATTACCTCTGATCATCATATTAAATGCGATTCTCACCGTGATATCAAATGCGTTTGATTATATTAGTACCTACCACAGAATTAGAACAAAATCCTCAATCTATGATTAGTAGGTACGGACAGTAATAATTGACTAATTTATCAGGCTAATTTTGACAAAATTTGGAAGCCAATGGTCACGTTACATATGGCTTATAATTTACACAATGAAGTTATACAAATGTTCAGTATGATACTTAAAGAGCAACCAATCAGGTTATATTCTACAATCTACCAAACCATGATTGATTGAACCTGTGACATAAAGGTGAGAATCGATTCTCTATTCACATGTGATCCGTCTGCTCGTTTGCCACTTATTACATAAAAAATGGATTGTAAAAAATATTTTTGTATCGTTACTAATCTATTCCATAATCTGCAACTCAATTTATACTTAATGTTTATAATAACAAATGCTAGCCTTCACTATAGGCCATCGCATCAGACCACATGCAATAAGGTGATTTCGTGGAACTTGTCCACAGTGCCAACATTAGCCCTAATGAAGCAGCTTTGTGCAGCAAAGATTTATAGTTCGTTTCAGAATACATTTGAATATGACGGAGCAAGTAGGTAACCATTATTAGAAATAACGAGTGGTTAGCGAATTCTGTTACAAAGACTAGAATGCATTTTTATTTCAACATACTCTTTATACATACATACATTCAGTGGTGAGCGTGTAAAGCGATTAGAATCTCCTAATTGGAGGAAAACGAAAGCTTTAAAGAAAGTCAGTTTCTATGTAGATACAGATCTTTATGTGGCTACCACTGTACTTACGTACAAAAAAATATACATGTCGAATTGAGAACCTCCTCCTTTTTTGAGGTCGGTTAATAAAATTAATTACAATATAACAAGAACGAATATAACAAGAAATAATAATATTATTTTACAATGTCACATTCATTGATCTGATAGGTACCGAGATAGGTAGCTCAAGCACCCGTGTTACGGATATCAGAATCAACAGTGGAGTTACAAATATATGCATTTAATACTTTTCTTTTGTAAATACATACTTATGATACGTAGACCAATACAACAGCACCTATTGTACTGTGAATCAATCTTGTCATTTACGACGGGCTAATTTTAGGAATATACCCTTAAGATAATTTTGAAGACAATAAAAGCTTTGGCTCGACCCCAATTCATAAATACAAATATTACGTTTTAAATTAGAATTTATATCAATTTGGCATACCTACAATATGAGACCTTATGACAAGTACAAATTGCTATCATACATGAAAACTTTATGGATATTTCTAATTTAATCTTCTAAGAGAAAAATCGTAAGATCGTGTTTTTATTTAATTAGGGAGCAGATAAGTAGATTAACCACCTGATGGTTTACGATTATAATAATAATAATGTCCTCCAAACCGATATTTCGGTCATTGCGGCTAATCTCAGCGATCAGCCATCGACGCAGGACATATTATAGTGCACAAGTATAATTGCGAAGACACAAGTGCACTCTCACCCGTACCCTCTTATTTCGATGGGACACTAGTGTGATACGACCGAAGAGGGATTAGGCGCAGGACCAACGGCTTAACAAGACCGCCAACCTCCAGACTCCGGGCTAACACTGAGAATTTCTTAACAGAAAAACTCAAGACACAAATTTTGGCCCGACCCGGGGATCGAACCCGGGACCCCAAGCGCAACCGTCGCTTTAAAATGCGACCCAACCATTGCGCCATCGAGGCGATTAACGATTGACGCCGCCAACGGACGGACACCGGTATATCACCAAAGGAGTCACAATTCGTCGTCCGCCCGCTGGCCTTTTAAAAAAGAATACGCAAATTTCATTGAAAAGTTCATAATATATTTTTTCCTATTTCTTGTGAGATTAAGATACTTTTGGAAGAAAATATAAGACAGGAAGTTCCAATTATTCCTGTGCCAAAATCACCATGTTCCGTTGCTTATTTGCCAAAACCGTGAAAAAAGACAAACGAACAAAATACCGCATAAATTTACTTACTCCTCAAAAGGAATACAAACAAAGGCAACGTTTATCTTTTTTTTTTTATGATATAGGTGGCAGACGAGCAGACGGATCACCTGATGGTAAGCGATTACCGCCGCCCATGGACGCCTGCAACACCAGTGGTGTCACAAGTGCGCTGCTTACCTTTTAACCCCCCTTCCCCAGGATTGGGCCTCCGGTACCCTCACTCACGCAGCGAAACACTGCGCATGCACTGCTTCACGCCGGTTTTCTGTGAGGACGTGGTATTACTCCGGTCGAGCCGGCCCATTCATGCCGAAGCGTGGCTCTCCCACTGTTAAAATTATCTAGTTGCCTTGCTAATAAAACTCGTAAAAGGGACATGCATCAATGTATTAAGTGTTTTACCAATCACAGATCCATTCAACCAAATAGACACTTGATACCACAAAGTTTACTGTCCGTAAAAGCCACGGCTTTAGTTCATCATAGTCCCGGAAGTCCTCTTCTACCTACTTCTTTTTATGTGATAGGTGGCAGACGAGCAGACGGATCACCTGATGGTAGCGAATGTTGCTGCCCATGGACACCCGCAACGCCAGTGGAGTTACTGCCTACCTTTAAACTCCCCTTTCCCCCAGATTGGGCCTCCGGTACTTACGCAGCGAAACATAGCACGGTGCTGCTTCACGCCGGTTTTCTGTGAGGCCGTGGTATCACTACGGTCGAACCAGCCCGTTCCTCCCGAAGCGTGGCTTTCCCACGGTTAAAAACTTCTGCTTCACTCTTGACACGACACTACGACCTGTGCGGATAAAGAATGGGATCAAAAATGGCGGCGCATCTATCCACTTCTCGCTCGCACACTATTTGCGTCTATACTCGCACTCGTGGGTGTGCGAGCCAGAAGTGAATAGATGCGCCGCCATTTCTGATCCCATGCTTTATCCGCACAGGTTGTACATAGTAATATTGTCCTATGCGACACTGGGTTAATAATACCATCTTTTATCTTACTATCTTATTTACATAGTGTAGGTAAACGTATGGTAAGTGACAGTTCAAAATAAATAGGTACTTAGGTTCTGTTTGAAATGATGATCTATTCACTCGCAATAGGGTATTTGACTAAGCTCGAGATTTTACAAAATATAAATATTTTATCAAAATATAGGTAAATATGTGCCAATAGCAAAAATTCTCAATTAAAAATATAACGTCTAGCCGGTTTTATGGTCATTCAAAGATTCATGGGCAAGTCCATTTTCAAAGTATGAAATTTTTTTTAAATAATTATATCATTGAAAAACCCATATAATTTACACCAACTATTATAATGGAACCATTGACATAAACGAAACATTTGATATAGCTACCATACAAAATTCAAATGAAATGCATACAATATACTGGCGTGTGACGTCACATCTCTGTAGCCATTTGTATGGAGCGTTTTGGGTTTGCCCAAAATAATGTGATTTTAAAGTTATGATATCTCAGGTATTTTAAATGAGAATCAAGTAATTCTTTCAACGATGTTTTTATCATTGAGAGGTCTTTTGATTACACAAATGAAAAAAAAAAGTCAAATACCGTATTGAAAGTATGATTTACATGTGTGTATATGTTTACGAAACTATTATTTTATTTCCAATATAATATTAAGTAGTTTACATATCCAATATTATCTTAGGTACACACTCACAGCTTAGAACTAACCGACACCACTCATAGGCGTAGGTAAATTGCTCAGAAGAATGATTGATATATTACAGTTTTGCTTCTATCTTTCTCATACGAAATTCCTCATAACCAAAAACGATTTTTGACAATCATCAAAACGAACAACTTGTGACCCAATTAATATGCCGATTTAAGATTTACTTTGAGCTTTGTATTTAAACTGGTTAATGAAATCTTTTGGCAGGTGAATGCAAATGGCCTGGGGCTGGACTGCTTTGTGTGCTTTGTTTTTAAGCAGGGATGTGTTTGGGGTTAGTGGGTCTGGCGAAGGTCGGCTCCACCCTTAGGGCGCTCACAAGGTCGCGCCACAGTGTTGCATTATCTATAGGTCGCTTGATTTTTGTCGAGTTTTGTTGCGTCGCATTTCTTACTCAAATGTTCAAGTTATCGTACACGCTACAGTGCCACCTTTTATTTCATTTTGTGATGCTTCGTGTATAAGATGTCGGATGTGCGTCTGCTGCCGCCCATGGGTGTCCATGCTTCCATAATCCATACAAATAATGGACAATACGCCAAAAAATCATTTTCCAAAATGAAAAATACTATTTCTAGTTTAGGCTCATAGAAATTTAAGAAAAATAATTTCAGAATTGGTAAATATATTTATATTTACAAATTCTGCAATTATTTTTCTTAAATAATTGTAAAATCCTCCTGTGGCGTCATCACTCGGCAAGACAAATTAATAACACTTTTGCTGACGTTGATTTAAAAATAATGTAAAATTTCTGATCAAAAAATTACAAGACAAAATAATGACAGTGACTGTCACCTAAACTTTTTTATTGGATATATAGCACCGACATCACAATACGGTGATCCTCAAGACTACGTTACTTACGGCATATTAATTAATAATTAATTTTTTTTAAAATAAAATACACATTTAATGATAACTAGAAAATATAGGTCATCTTTTTTTCGCTTTATTTACTCGAATAGCGTATAAAAATCCTAATATCTTTTTGTTGTATTATCTTGTATTAGCTTGGATCTAATAGCAAAATTAAGTCCAGAAATGAAGTGAGCAATTTCTAGTCAATGCAAGAGAAACAACCAGGCGTGACCCCGGACGATTACTAGTGTAAGACTGCGTTCACCGTTGACACTTCTGCAATTTCTTGCACTGTGACAGCACTTTGTACAGTCGCGGGGTCGAGCGGCCGATCAATCACTCTAACGTAGATACAAATGTTTTGTTTATTTCCGATCATTGCCATAACAACTTGGACTATTTTTATAAGACTATACTGTTTACGAAGAGGTTAATCTTTTACGCTGCGGCAACGCTTATATGCATCGGAAAACACGAACCGCTTGCGCGAAGTAATTGTAACCTAGAACCATCTATTGGTATAAACTAATGTCCCGAAACGAAGTGAGGGCGGGCCACTAGTGAGTTGATAAAAGGATGCTAGTGGGCCAACGGCACTTGCATTCGCCTTTACTTTCCGATCCTTACTGCATGGCAGCTCTCGCCCCACGAGAGTCGCACGCGACGGCCTGATCAATCACTTGCTTGCAAACAAAAGTTTTGTTTATTTCCGATCTTTGTCCTTATACACCGTAATTTTAGAAATGAGTTCTTCTCTCAAACTGAACTATTTTTCCCATACTAAGGAAAAAAGAAATATGTGAAATGACGCTGACGAATTCTTCTATCGATGTCATCTAGAGTCGACTTTCAGTGTCTATATCGTGCTAATGATTTTAGCATTCACCTTTGACACATTCGCACCTACCCGCAGATATAAGTTACTCTATGCTTCCCGCTGTGTCACTCGTCGGCGTACGATCAATCACTCGCCGACGCGAACACAAAAGATTTGTTTATTTCAGATCTGTTCCTATCGGCACATCAATGAAACTACTAAACGCAAAGGCTCGTGGCCGACGGTTACTAATAATATAGTAACCGTTATTGACAACTATTTGACAATTTACAACGTTAATGACAACTAAGTTATGATTAATAATCATGGGAATTAACGCGGCCTAATTTTTTAAGTACGATCAGCATTAAAAGTATCTTAACACTTTAGTACAATGTCAAAGTAACTGTTTTGCCTATTATAGTCAGTTTCTAAGGGGTACGTAAAAATGCTACTTTGACATGGTACTAAAATGTTAAGCTACTTTTTATGCTGACCGTACATCATTAAATGTACTCACTATTTGTTGCTTGACGTTTCAGCTGCGTTACAGCAACTGTGGTCAAAAGAGGACTGATATGGTGCGGAGAAGGCGACGTATGCTGGGTCCCGGCTGCGAATCACCGGATACCCTCAAGTTTCACTTATAAAATCACCACTGGTTACAATGTCAGTGAGACCACTCCGACGCCGACGCCGTTGTTATTAGCCATAGTTATAATGCAACGCGAAAATCTAAAGAACTATTTTGTCAAATAGTTAGCTGTCGCTAAGTTGTTGAAAATGGCCACGAGGTAACTGTTAAAAAATAAAAAAGAATAAATGTAAAATTCTTTAAGTATTCAATCCAACGTGATTTTCTTCTTGCTACTTCACAAAAAAATCCTCTATTACTCTCTCTGATCAGACAGAAAAATGGACGAATTTTTTTGCATGTCCGATCAGACAGAAAAATAGAGGATTTTTAGTGATGAAGTAGCAAGAAGGAAATCAAATTAGATATAAGTCGACTTGGACCACTTTTCACAGGACGCACAGAATTATTCTATAAGTTATAATGTATAACGCTAAGGGCATTGATTAGATAACACTACAGATTTTTCTATTTTGGATGAAAACCTAAAATGCTAATTTTTCAATCCATACACCGGAACTTCGATCTCTAGTTTGTTTTACATTATAGCGGAAAAACTAGCAGTGGGCACACCTGATAGAAAATGATCACTGCCGCCCATGGACATCTGCAAACCTGAGGTATCAAATATACGTTGCCGGCTCTTAAGATATGAATAAACCCTTTTCTTGAAGGTTACCAGGTCGTATCTGTTCGGGAACACCACGGATGACAGCTGAAGAATACATTTTCTTCTACTTCTTTGGGTACCTCTTCAATCTTGATGGTTGGCCACCAGTTTTATGATCTTCTCTATAACTTTTGCAAGACGGATAAGTTCCAAGCTGATGATTCCGATCTACTACCGTATATTTCATAACCATGATTTTTTCCTTCATCCAGGACCACTCATCTCATATTTGCCCAAGAGTTGGATTAGACTGTACTTATCGTACGCCCTGTGGCTAGGGGCGTTTAAGAATACTGCCAAGGTTTTCCCGGCCTGTCGTAAGAGGCGACTAAACGGGCTTTCGGTGTAAGTGAGCGTATCCACTGCTGAGGAGTGGCTTGCTCAGCATACGACTCGGCGGAGGACGACATTACTGGGTGTCCTGGTAGGTCGTACAGCGTTGAAGGGCTGTATTGCGCCAGATAGGGGTGAAGCGGCGAGCGCGATTAGCAGTACGGTCTAGTCCCGGCTGTGGGGTTTCCGACCGCGATTGCGCGGAGATGGACACCCCAGGGGTTTTAGTTAGGGTTTGAGTCCCACACACCACCTTGCTCCCTACATGTAGCAAGGTGACGGCCATGATGGTTTCCTCTGGGAAAAAAAAGACTGTACTTATCGTGTCTCAACCCATGGCCGAGGTATTCAATCTTCCTTTTTTTGACGGTCTGCATCAATTTCCGGGTTTGGCTGGTGTACAGTTTCCTTGAAGCCGTGTGGTCCCCGGCAGAGTAGAATAGGCCACCCTCACTCTTACCGAAGTGTCGTAAAAGGCGATTAAGGTAAAGCTGCTGGCATGATCATTACCACAGAGAAGGAAAACTCTGCATTTCAAAACCCTCGCCAACCCGTCAGCCAAGCGTGGTGAGTATGGCAATTACCGCTCATGTGATTGAGGGAAGCCCGTGCCCCAGCAGTGGGGACTTAAATGGGCTGATGATAATGATGATGATGACAGTTTCCTTGCGGACTTTATGTACCCAACTAATGCAGAATACATTCTGCTAGATCGAAAGCTATAAATAAAAAACGCCACTCCATCTCCTTAGCTCCGACTTGCGAAACGAGTAATTTGTTACCTTTTAGCTGATAAGCACTAAAAGTAAATAAGTTACGGACGCCGTAACATGTGGCAATCGAAATAAGATGTTTATTTTTGAAAAGCGTCGTAAAAATAACTGCATTCAATGACATGACACATTTATCAACAAAATAATTGTAATAATAAAAAGATAATAATAGACACTAATTTAATTACAATTCGTAGGCTTTCGTAGATGAAAAAACCGGTCAAGTGCGACTCTGGCTCTCCCACCGAGGGTTCCTATTCTACGTTTATGAATAGTTCAGAAATCAAATCGCTCGGTTATTCCAATATTTATCAGTTTTTATAAAAACAACTGTATAAATAACCAATACATTTTTTTTAAATCAGCCTATGCGGGATGGCTGGCAAGAGCTGGATGCGAGAAGCCATGGAAAGATCACAGTGGCGAACAATTGGAGAGGCCTACGTCCAGCAGTGGACTGCGATAGGCTGATGATGAAATCAGCCTATAAACTGTTCCACCGCATGGCAAAGGCCTCCATCATAGAAATCAAGTTATCGCTACTATGATGGGATTAGGCTTAATCACCACGCTTGCCAACGTATTGGTGATCACAAACCCGAGCTATGTCCAAAAAATTCGAAACATAATTTCGCTCGACCCGGGAATCGAACCCAGGACCCTGAGGTCACGGCCCGGTACTTAAACCACTAGACCAACAGGGCGTTAATACATAAACGTTGTAAAAACTGATTGAATATATTTTACACTATGCACATCAAGCCCTTACATAATATGATACCCCACTTGAACTCATAGCTTCACTTTGAAATTTCGACCCCCTATGAAAATGAAGACCCCTAGACTATTTTTTAATAATTGAATGATTTTAAAAAAAGTGACCATTGAAAACTTAATACATGCTAGAGTTGATTGTAACATGTATGGCATGTGCAAAATAAGCTTGAAAAATCACAAATATTTTTTTTATTTTCAATGTGTTAAATAATGTTTCATTTACTGTCTTAATTTAGTTACTTTCAATAAAAATCGCTTGAGGGCGTCACTGACCTTTTAAAAATAAGGGTGTATTTTATTTGTTAACACAATATCTTCAAACTCGACTGCGAAGTCATGCGCCGAAACGATTGACCTTCAGCGTTCTTTGGCCTCCCTCGTAGCAACCGCTACGCGCTACGAGCTACGAGCTACGACAGTTGCTACGGTGACTATGGCGTAGCATAAGCTTCTATTTTTTTTATTCAAACTTTGAAATTCAACTATTTCACCGATCAAAAGTGAATGTAGTAGTAACCTAAAGTATGGGTTATTGTAGGTCAGGGTACTGTCGTCACAAAATAATGAGCGTATCAGACTGCTATGCTGTGTTATCGCTTTTGTTCTTTTAGATTTATTTGTTTAAAATACAAATCTAATCGAATGACCCAATCAATAGCCAACTATAGATAGATACCTACTGAAAATATGTACAATCAGTAAACGACACTAACAAGAGCCTATAACAAACAATTATAGTGAATCAATTCCAGTCATTATATTTTTTTTCTCGGTAACCATTTCAAAAGTTTAGTTTATAGAAGCGGAACATGAAAGGAGCATTTAACGTGCACAATTTTTTTCTTGAAAACATGAGTTCCAGCATGGGGAACATTTTTTATGTGATAGGTCTGACGAGCAGTCGGATCACCAGATAGCTGCCGTCCGCTAACCAGCAGTCAACGACTCCCTGTGGCTTAGCGACCTTTTAGTTAGCGGACGGTAGATAGAAAGCTATTACTGATTGGCCACCGCCCATAGGCACCAGAGGAATTACCAGAACGCTGCCTATCTTTTCTAGCGTTGCCGAATAATCAAAAATTTGATTGAACGATCCAATCCAACTCGGCAGCGTTCGGGAAGCTACGCAGCATATTTTCGGCCCATCTACCGCAGTGTCTCAAGACGAAAGTCTTCAATGTGAGTGTGTTGCCAGTGATGACATACGGAACCGAACCGTGGCCGCTTACAATGTGCCGATTAAGGAGGTTCAATGTCACCCAGAGAGCAATGGAAAGGGGTATGCTTGGAGTCTCCCTGCGTGATCGTATCAGAAATGATGAGATCCGCAGGAGAACTAAGGCCACAGACATAGCCCCAAGGATTGCTTGCCTCAAGTGGCAATGGTCAGGGCACATAGTGAGGAGAACAGACGGCCAGTGGGGCGGAAAGGTCCTCGAGTGGAGGCCACGTACAGGAAGTCGCAGCCGTGCCAGGCCCCCCACAAGGTGGACTGACGATCTGATGAAAATCGCGGGTACTCATTGGCTGCGGGCGGCACAGGACGGCACAGGAGCATTGGGGGAAGCCTATGTCCAGCAGTGGACATCTATTGGCTGAAATGATGATTGAGCTATTATTTTCACCCTTAATGATCTAATAGTCCCGCCCGCGCCCCTACGCCCGACGCACGACATGGGGTTAGAACGCCCGTTGGTCTAGTGGTTTAAGAACCGGTCCCTGATCTCGGGGTCGAGTTCGATTCCCGGGTCGAGCGAAAAGTATGTTTCGAATTTTTCGAACATAGCTGGGGTTTGTGATGACCAATCCGCAATTGGCAAGCGTGGTGATTAAGCCTAATCCCATCATAGTAGCGATAACTTGATTTCTATGATGGAGGCCTTTGCCCTGCAGTGGGACAGTTTATAGGGTGATACTTTACTTTAATCTAATAATCGATTAATCTGCAATTAATTTTAGATGTAATCGTCATTAGGCATTCTCAAAGGATTTTTATTGAACAAAAACACAAGAAAATTAAGACAATAACTAAGTAATAAAAATAATCTAAAAGTAAATACTAAATATACGATTTGATCGCTAGTATACTATCGACAGTACAATCGACTATAATATTATTTGGGCCCCTTTTGCATACCTAATCGATTAATAATCGACGTGCGATCGATTATCTGATACTAATCTTTTCCCCTTCTCGTAAATTCGGTCTCTAGTACCTTCAATTACTCCGCGAAACACAATGCAGGTGCTGCTTCACGTCGGGTTTCTGTGAAGCTGGGTACAGATTGGTGCAATTTAACATGTAATGTAATATGCAATGTACGAATTTGACGTCCACATTGTTGCAATATCATGCAAGGTAACATACCCTGTAACAAAAGCTCATGGTTTGGACGCCTCGCGCGCACGAACTGCGCCTGGGTCGCTCACGCTCCGAGCGTTACAACTCATGTGTGGCTCGATCCGAGATTTGTCGGTTTTTAGTACGAACACAAAAGGGCGCCAGTGTAAGATAAGATAAGATAAGAAACAATTTATTGACCACAACACATTACACATAGAACAAAACAGAGAAAACAAGGTACAGAGACAAAGAGTTGCGGCCAACAAGACTCAGCCTCAGCATATGCTGCAACTGCCACACACAGCAGCTGCAGCGCTGATTTTCAGGCTGGACCTTGGGTGACGCCTTTTCATTGAAAAAAATATTATAAAAATTTGACATGCAATACATACAAGTAAAAAGAAAATGAAAAATTACATATACAAAACAAAGAAATAATAACACAGAGATACATACATAATCAATTTAAAAACATTAAAATTATATTTAAAAAAAAACACACACACAAAAAAAAAAGAAACAACAAAATATTAATATTACCGGGTGTCAAATCAATATTATCATAAGTGACAGTGGCGCCATCAATTAACTGCGCGCATTATTATCTGTGCAGTGTGGAACAGATGTTCTCGAATGGTTCGTAGTCAATGCGCGTACCGCGCGCGCCACTCGTCCAAGGCAGCAGGGACTATGCAATGTACGGCAGAATATTACATTACATGTTGCATTGCATTGCACCAATCTGTACCCAGGTTGAGACCGGATCACTCCGGTCGAGCCGACTCATTCCTGCCGAAGCGAGGCTCTCCCTTATTTGTATTAATTAATTATTATTAACTTAGTGTATTAATGTATTTTGTATATTATTTTTTCTGTGTCGTCGTCGTCGTCAGCCCATTTAAGTCCCCATTGCTGGGGCACGGGCCTCCCTCAATCACATCACTCAAGGGGTAATTGCCACACTCACCACGCTTGGCAGACGGGTTGGCGAAGGTTTTGATATAAATGCAGAATTTTGCTTCTCTGGGTGCTGATGATCATACCAGCAGCTTTACCTTAGTCGCCTTTTACGACACTTTACTTTTTTTTCTGTATGGCAAGAAATAAACTATTTCATTTCATTTCATTTGGGCTGGTATAAAGAAATCATCTCAGCCTACATGTCACGCGATAAACAGATGACCATGACCTTACTACGTACCTAAACATAAAATTCCTGTTAATTATTATCATTACCCAAAAATTGGGGTTGTCAGAGTTTAATTACAAGTAGGCTGCGGCTGACCCGCCCGTACTAATGGGCGACGCACACGCAGCCCACATGTTAAACCTTAGGAGAATTAATCTTAACTGCAATATTCATACTTTTATTAAGAATAAGGTTGAAGGACTTACAGGTTAAGAATATGAGGATAATATTATTCATATTTTTATGTGATAGCTGGTAGACAAAAAAAATGGATCACCTGATGGTAAGCGATTGCTGCCGCCCATAGATGGGACTATATAGGCAGATATAGGTACTTTTTGCACATTTCTTATTGTATTTTTTCTTATGTGCTAGGTGGCAGTCGAGCAGTCGGATCACCTGATGGTAAGCGATTGCGACACCAGTTTAGTCACAACTGCGCTGGCAGCGCAGTTGTGACCTTTAAATCCCACTTCACTCACACAGCAAAACACAGCACAGTGTGCTTTATGCCGGGTTTTCTGTGAGGCCGTGGTATCACTCGGTCGAGCCGGCCCATTCATGCCGAAGCGTAGTTCACGCGGTTATCAATTATACTACTTAAATGTACAATTCTGGCGGTCTTATCGGTAAAGGGCATTATTCTAACATTAAAAATGTATGTGTTACATATTTATAATAAACTAGCTGACCCGACAGACTTCGTCCTGACAAAAAAATTGTAATGTGGCAACAAATATGAACTTTATATAATAGCAATAAAACTCAAATTGATTCTACGTTTTAGTTAGAAAACGTTTGTATGTGAAAAAGAAAAGAGCTGTTTTTAGGGTTTTCCCGACAATTATTCGATTTTTTCTCCATCCTTGGACTTCAACGAACATTTAAAAAAAAGAATTGGCCAAATTGGTCCAGGCGTTGTTGAGTTATGCGCTTACCAACACATTTTGCGATTCCTTTTTATATTATAGATAAATACATTGAGACAACATCAAATACATGTCCTGGTCCCAAACTAAGTTTTTCCCTTAGGTAACTTAGTTATTTAATATGTGACACGCTAAAGCAATTTCAGCACAGTTTAACCTATCACTGTATAACCCACACCTAAAACCTATTATACCCGCCTACGTGAACACTTTAATTATTTTTTTTCGGTTCCTTCCAATGATTTATTATTTATTAGATTGCATGATAACAAATAAATTTAGTTTTACGCCTTTCCACGCTTTGGACCTGAGAAGTTTTGGACTTTTAATAAATTCGCACATTTTAGTACTGTTTGTAGGCAAGTATAAAAGGGGCCGGCGAACATCGTATTTCCCATACCAATAGCAAAATAATTTGCAATGTCAGGATATCTGGACGTGTTATTGGTGTTATTCGGATTAAGAAAGTGTTTATCTATGTCTGTGTTAAAACATTATCTTACAAATATTAGCTTATATTGTCTAGTTACATGTTATTAAGAAAATCAAAATGCAATCAAGTTTTATTCATAATTTTTCGTATTCGCAAATGTACACAATTTTTTTACTAATTTCAAACAGTCATCTTGCTGTTTCTACTCGCACGTAAGGGACGCGGGTGGCGCGACAGAGATAGCGAGATGTCCGACGAACGGCAAAGCCTGCCGTGAATAGAATTTGAACTGGCCTCTACAGGTATCTTAAGTATAGATTCCGTATAAGTGTTTCAGAAACCGCTAAAGAAACTTTGATAATGGATCCTATTCATTGTATTTTTTTACAAGACATGTAACATTACTTTTAAACATCTGCTTACTCTCTTCTATCTTACCAACATTATTGCCTCGGGTCACAATCTGCCTAAACTCACTTTTACGAACCGAAACGACATCAAAAGAATTTCGGCTCGAGCTAATCGTGTTGATGTCAAGTCAAATCACTCCTTCTCGAACACTCGGGCACAACAGCCTACCATTAAATTGAAATCGTGAAATAACTCGCTAGCAAACAGACACACCATCCAATTTACATTTCATCGGTAGTGTATCTATGTGATTTTTTTTGTAATACTGCTCGTAGAAGTAAAAAAAAATTAGCTAAACAAAAATAGTCGAAATGTTTTCTCCCACATACCTACCCATGCATGGGTTGTTCGGTCAAACGTGGTAAGGTACTACGAGTATTTTATGCATGTTTAGTAAATTTCAATGGGTCGCGAAATCCCAAGCTCTCCAAAATAAAACGTCAATGAGTTGGCATAGGCTTTGTAAATGTCTCTCAATCTCAAATTTCCCATCCGCGTCTACTTCTTACGTTTTGTTGTTTTCTATAAATACATTCAGAAATCATCATCATCATCATCAGCCCATTTAAGTCCCCACTGCTGGGGCACGGGCCTCTCTCAATCACATGAGGGGTAATTGCCATACTCACCACGCTTGGCAGACGGGTTGGCGAGGGTTTTGATATAAATGCAGAGTTTTCCTTCTCTGGGTACTGATAATCATGCCAGCAGCTTTACCTTAGTCGCCTTTTACGACACCTCGGTAAGAGTGAGGGTGGCCTATTCTACTCTGCCGGGGACCACACGGCGTAAGCATTCAGAAATAATATTACCTTATTCTATGCTACATATGCTCATTTTAGGGGTTCTGTACAATTTCTACGGCGTCACATCGCTTAGTTACTGACGTAACTGCGTAAATGTTACGATTACTTCGTTCTTAGTGTTACGCGGCTTGCAAAATATCATGTTATAGTCAATTTACATGAATACAGAAGACAGTGATACAATAAACGCTAATGAGATTGGATCCTGGAAGATGAAGCGTGGAAATAAATGTATATTGTACGATACACTGCTTGTAACAAACAATATAGATATTTTTTATTTTTTTTTAATGATATAGGTGGCAGACGATCAGACGGATCACCTGATGGTAAGCGATTACCGCCGCCCATGGACGCCTGCAACACCAGTGGTGTCACAAGTGCGCTGCTTGCCTTTTAACCCCTCTTCCCCTGGATTGGGCCTCCGGTACCCTCACTCACGCAGCGAAACACAGCGCATGCACTGCTTCACGCCGGTTTTCTGTGAGGACGTGGTATTACTCCGGTCGAGCCGGCCCATTCATGCCGAAGCGTGGCTCTCCCACTGTTAAAGAATAAAATTAAACTGCCGAAAATTTTGAAAAGTAAAAAATAATAAGCCATTCTTGTGAAATTCTTCAACTAATCTATCAGTTTTGACAAACGTGAGACACCAGCACGTATCTTGAAAGACACGTGTGATGATTGCGCACCACTACCACAGTATAACAAGCAATATCAGCCCTATCTGAATAACTTATATTTGACAATTTATAAGAGTCAGACACGCATTCCGAGTCTATAAGAGGCATAAGAAAGCATCTAATTCCTGACCGTACTTCAACTAACTAATCCTCACTGGCAGTCAAGATATGCGGTCGGAATGTGTTGTTAGCCGCAGAATAACAACCGCTCGTTACTGGTGGCCCTCGCGACGACGAGAGCCCTTCCTTCACGCGACTTCGGCGACTACATCTGCGTTGATGCGTCGTATCTCAGGCTGCGGTTTATATCTTACAAGTTATGGGTTTGTCTTTAATTACTCGTAGACTAAGATGTCTAGTCTTGTTTTAGGTATTTGAAAGAGATAAATAGGACCTATGCTTTGCTACTCTGTTTTCATTTGGTGATTAATTTTGAATACAAAAATATTTTTTCCACGGGATTAGAGTTATATTCATTATATTAACCGTCTTAGGTACTCCATTATCGAGGGCATTAAACTGATGAAAACAAAAATTTACTCCTAAGGAACATACCCCCTTATTATAAATCGCGAACTGACGATAGTCCCGGAAAAAAAAACCCAGCCAGGGATGACATGAGCTTTAGTACGGTAATAACTATAGATTCACTGACTGACTGCCTCGGTGGCGCAGTGGTTAGAGGGTCGCGCTTTAAAAGCGACGGCTGCGCAAGAGGTCCCGGGTTCGATCCCCGGGTCGGGCCAAAAATTTGTACCTTAAGTTTTCGGCAAGAAATTCTTAGTGGGACCCCGGAGTCTGGATGTTGGCGGTCTTGTACCCCCGTGCCTCGGAAAGCACGTTAAGCTGTTGGTCCTGCGCCCGATCCCTCTCCGGTTGTGTCACATTTGTGTCCCATCAGATTATGAGGGTAAGGGAATAGAGAGTGCACTTGTGTTTGCGCACACACTTGAGCACTATAATATATCCTAACGTGGCTGATCGTTAAAATTGGCCGCCGTAGCCGTAATCGGTTGGAGAATATTAACTATAGATCGTGATTTATAATAAGGTGGATAGAGTCTAACCTCGGAAAAAAATCACCTTCCCATACAAAAGTAATCAGGTGCAAATTGTATGGAAAGGCATTTTTTTTTAGATTTGATCCTATGTTCCTTGAGGAAAATGTTTGTTATCATCAGTATAATGCCCTCGATAAGGGAGTAAGACGGTTAAAAAGCACAGTGTATAATTCGTGCATTATTACGCAACTCATACAGTTTCTATACGTACCTACCTATCCTATAACTGACAATTGAATGCCACCATAGCCGTAAAAATTTCGCAACATACCTATTTATTTTATGATACCGTAAAGGACTTTTCCAATCAGCAAGCCAATATTACTTAGAGAACTAATAATCCCGTAGTATTTCAGAAGAGCTAGACGTGAATTGGCCGTAAAAAGTAACACGAGTCCGTAAATAAACATTACACGGTGGATCCAGGTTCCCGAGGAGCAGGCATCGAGGGATGCGATCGCCTCGGAGGCTCTAAATCAAAGAGTTTATGAGACCGCCAAGTCAGAGGCGCTCTCCAGTGTTAAACTTGGCGAGGCCCAAGTGTAAGCTTCAAGCGAATGGAAAACAAGAGACAAAATATCACGTTCCTTTATCTAACAACACCGCATAAGGAGTTTTTTAAATTTTCGCTATTGCATTTTAACTATAATCAATCAAGACGGGAATTAACACGATATTTATTTTGTCCGCTCGTGACCACGGCTGCTGTAACGTAGCCGAAACGTCGAGTAAAATATGTGAGTACACAATGTTGTATCACATAATAAATACCGTGTTAATTCTCCGTCTTTATTAATTACCGCATTAGTAATTTTTGCCAACTTTGCAGGAGCATTAAAAATGGGCGATGTTCAGAAGCTAACCCACCTAGGCGCTGTAACTACTTTTCAAATAATGACTGATTGGTTGTAACCTTCATCTTGCGACCAATGATTCGACGCGCAATGACCAAAAACGGACAAGTTTTGTGCCCTCTCTGACTTTAAGTGTAGCTTAAATAATTGAGTAGGTACTGCCCATAAGACACTAACACGACCTTTTAGTATTTTTTTAATTGTAAGATTTTAACTTATCTATCCATGTCAGGGATGCATGCTTTTAGGTAATAGTTCTGTATTAAGCTTCTTATTACAAAATTCTTGATCTTTTATTAACTGTAATGTATCCTTATTATATCAATAAAAAAATCGACTTGAGCGGTGTAGTTAGCTAAGGGACGTGTGAAGAAACATCACTAGGTCATGTTTATTTTGGGAAGCAGGCATCAAGCATTAGGGGTGCTATCAGTAAATTAAGCTGTCATTATTTTTTGTTAATTTTCAACTGAGATCACTTGCCGGTATCAAACGAAGTGTGGGCCAAATGTAAACTGCAAGCGAATAGGAACTAAACGTATACTATTATTATTACGTACCTAATAGTAACGAATATGTAAATAAATTTGAGGCCGTTCATGGTGGCTAGGTCCAGATTGTTGCCGAGGATGTAGGGACGTGTAAAAGCCTACTAGAATATGCAAAAACCGCCTACAACCACAAACTAAAAAGTGTAAAATAACATTAATAACACTTCATACACTTTAAATAACATTTTATAACAGTACACTCGAGAAAAGGAGTTACCGAAGTCGGCGCCCAGGACTATCTTGTAATACTTCTTCCAATTATTCAACAGGCGCCAACTTCGATAACACCTTTTCTCAAGTGTTCTGTTATAAAATGTTATTTCAAGTGTTAATAATGTTATTTTACACTTTTTAGTTCGTGGTTTTTGATGGCGGTTTTTTTTTCGTAGAATTTATTTTCATGGCTTTTAGTGTTTCATTTTTTTTTTGGTATTAAATCTGCGATTTCTCTGGGATCCCTTCATCAGATCCTGACATGATGAAAATGGGACCAATTTGGAACAGTGTGTTCATTTCAAATAAAAAACAATTGTTCAAATCATTGAAATAGGTGAACATACATAAAAAATAATCAAAAACAAAAACGTACAGTCGAACATAGAAACTCCTCCTTTTTTTAAGTCGGTAAAAAGGAATATTTTTAAAATCTCTCGTTTCATTATTAAATTCACACGTTAGCAGTAGGTAGATAACCGCGTGGTTTATGATTACTTACTACCACTGTCTTGTAAATTAGAAAAATACCATAAAAACCATAAAAAGCCTCTGTTAAAGAAAAAATGGACACATGAAACTTGAAATCGCTTTTCACTTGTAACTTGCATAATAGTTATTTTTCAATATTATAGGGGGCCATTCCACATGTTGCTCAGCACTCGAGACTGCACTCAAGTTTATTGCTTGAGCTAAGAGTCGCTTAAAACTCGATTACCAGTTGTGCTCTACTTCTGAGATTCCACCGAGGAGTTCCTTGAGCGTCGCTTGAAGGATTCAAATGCTTCGCTTAGCTTAATGATCTGAGCTACTTAAAAGGAAAGTGGGAGAGCGCTTTGGCATGACTAGGCCGGCTCAACTGGAGTGATACCACGGACTCACAGAACACCGGCGTGAAGCAGTGCCTGTTGCCTGAGAGGGTACCGGAGGCCCAATGGAGGCACACACACACACACACTCACTGTCACACACACTTCACACATAACGCCATAATTTACACCTATAACTATTTAGATTTTTTTTCTATTTTTAATTAAATATTATATTCACACTCAAGTACCTACCTATATACCATCCTTTCTACTTCACCACCTACCAAGTACCATTATCATTCCGTACCGTAATTTTGTTATTCACTACGGGAGTGAGACCTGGAGTCCTGAAATACAGGTTTAGCCTAGCTTAGGCTCCAGTCCATCCAAGTACTAACCTCAACCTATAATGTAATGATTCGATACTCTGTATTTTGGTGGAAATAAATTCATTTTTCACTTTTAGTCTGACCCTTTATGAGCTGAGCAGTAGGTGCTATTTGCTGAAATGATTATTTTCCTAATAAAAGCACTTACTCCACCTTATCAATGTAATCACATCGTGAAGTCATAAAGCCCCGAGGCACTCCAATAAACCAGCTGTATCGATATTGTCGATAATACGACCTGAATATTACATCGAGCGGTTCATCCAACGGCTTCTGAGAACTGATTGAACTAACGTTCCTGGAAATACACTACTAAAATTTGTACCACGTCGTCACATAGAGTTGCCGTTGTTGGACTTGCGACCGTCCTTATGTCTGAGACACAAATGTTATTTTTGCGCACTTGACCTGATGCCGTCTGTACTTACAGTTAAACCTAGTTGTCTGTAAGATGCAGACTAGGTACTATACTATTTTGTCCGTGGGAGAGCCTCGCTGCGGCATGAATGGGCCTCACAGACTCACAGAAAACTGCCGTGAACGAGCACTGTGCCGTGTTTCGCTGCGTGAATGAGGGTACCGGAGGCCAATTCCGGGGGGAAAGGAGAGTTTAAAGGTTGGCGGCGCACAGGGGCCTCCACTGGTGTGGCGGGTATCCGTGAAAGGCGGCATTTGGTTACCACCAGGTGATCCGTCTGCTCGTCTGCCACCTAACACAAAAAAAACTATACCTAGTAACGGGTAGGCAACAGATGGAAATCAGTTTTAACTTTTCACATCCATTTTCACATGACCTGAAACTGAAACTATATTACTCATGCTAGTGATCCTGACCCATAGGAAGTAGGTACGGATAACACATCACTAGGGTTGTGCGTATATCGCGTAGTGATGTAGTCAATCGATTTGTCCCGCTAACAGTACTTACTTTGCCTAACCGCGTGGTCCACTCCGCATGACTGCCCGAACGCTTGTCTACCTGCAGACATGGCCACTCCACTGTCACTTCACTTCCAATACGTACCTATCTACGTACCTATTGGTTGGCTGTCACTATATCGTAATATTCCATGCTTTACTATCGTATCCTTTGTAGAAATAGCTAACATATAATAACACATGACTGAATACAAATATGTCCTTCAGTCAATGCTCACAGTTTGGTTCAATAATGATTGAGGAAATTTAACAGATTGTAGTAATACGATTTGTGGCTGTCTATCATCATCATCATCATCATCATCATCAGCCCATTTAAGTCCCCACTGCTGGGGCACGGGCCTCCCTCAATCACATGAGGGGTAATTGCCATACTCACCACGCTTGGCAGACGGGTTGGCGAGGGTTTTGATATAAATGCAGAGTTTTCCTTCTCTGGGTGCTGATGATCATGCCAGCAGCTTTACCTTAGTCGCCTTTTTCGACACCTCGGTAAGAGTGAGGGTGGCCTATTCTACTCTGCCGGGGACAATACGATTTGTGGCTGTCTATACCTACCGACAACTTACTTACATGCTACCTGCTTATTCTTGTTGTAGACTCTGTCATTGACTAAGTACAAGATGTTTGAGATTTTACCAAAATTAACAAGGGTTTGATATATAAATGTAACTATAGGAGGCAACTTTATCATTACCTTATTAACCAACTTAAATACTACACAGGCCATATTAAATCCCCTATTCATTAGTTTTTTTTACGTTATTGCGGACAAATGAGCAGACAGCTCACCTCATGGTAAGTGATTATCCGCCGCCCATGGACATCTGCTACACATGAGGCATCATAGATGCGTTGCTGGCAAACAAAAGTAAAAGCGGTAAACAATGAAAACCACTTAAGATAACAACTTTCTCAACTGATATTTAATGTAGTAGAACATCAAAGATATTAGGAACTAAACTGTCCAACAACACACATCGCATACGTTTTAATCACCTCGCATTAGGAACTGGTTTACGACAACTTATCTTTCCCATCAGTCTCGAATCCTGAGCCAAACGGCGCGAAACAGCAATAAAACAACTGCATGTGGGACTCATTAGTCGAAACGAGACGAAAGATCTCTGAATATAGCCGGGCTTAATTTCTTGGCGTGCATTGGCGGGCTAATTACTGTGTTAGACATAATATTAGAGCGGCAAGGAGATATACCGGGTTAGGAAGTGCAAGTGAGACGGCGGTGGCAAGCTTCCAAGATGAATTTGATGTTCCGGAAGAACTTCAGCGGGGAGAAGAGTATCGGGTCGAGCGGGGGTGGCGGGAAGGCGCGGGGGGCCCTCGGTGCAGGAAGGAATGCCAAGCGGCGCGATCGCGAGCGGTACTCCTTCATGGAGGAAAACCACTACAAGACGCTGAAGACTCACCTGTTCCTCTCAGCGGCGCCCCGCTCCAGCGCGCAGTACAACGACGGCTCAGGTAACTACCCGCGCCCGCGGCCCTCGGGCCCAGTCTGTCAGTGCGCCGCGGGAAAACTTTTGTTTGTTGACCAACTTTCCGGCTGCGCGTGTGGAAGTTTTAGTAAATCAAATTTCGAAATTCAAGGTAAGTGTAATTGGTGCGTCAGAGATAATGTATTTTTGAACAGCAGCCGTGTGTTTCCTTCAAACTCAGCTGTTCGCATTAATTTGTGAGTGTTGCTATAAATACGCTGCGTGATGGACACATTCTTGTTTATGAACAACATAACATATTTTTACGATAATAAGGGGAAATACGTAAACATAATATCGTTCAAGGCTGGTTACGACCGGTAAAAGCCAGATCAAATGAATTTGGCTCCAAACCGCGTCCCGAACACTCTATTTCAGTAATGCGACATGAAACTATAACAAGTTCATATTGTAGAGTCGAACATAATTATTTACTCATCAACATCTTAAATTTTATTTCCTTCAATTAATCCTCATGTTTGAACCTGAACCATGGCCTTGTCCTGCCCAGTCAGCAGACACATCACACAATAGAAAATCATTTGTTTTTGACTTTGAAAGAGACATTTTGACAGAAGGTTCATATAAATAAACTGTTAGTCGATAAGAGAAATTTAACTTTGCGTACCTAATGGAAATCCTACAAAGGGTGTTAACTTTACAACTTTTCGTTTCTACTTTGTTTGGACTGCAACGGTTTTCCTAGAATAAGAGAAACGCTCTACGCTTTCCATATAATCATGAATAAAAATCTCCCCAATAAGCTATAGATTTCTTGGAATGATAAAGGAAATCAGTATTTATGGTTTTAAATATAGTTCTTAATCATTTCTTTCGTTGAAATTTCTCACCTTCCCAATTTTCTGAGACTTGTTGCATCAACATAAATTAATTGCAACAGGTAGATAGGTATATTGGTTTGGCTTAGAGAAGTGCGTACAAAAACATCCAACATTAATTATAAACATACATTTTGTGTGTGATACCAACCTAATCTGCCTTAAGATTGCGGCAACCTCAAATGGGCCACATAGTCCAAAAATGTTTTGTACTAAATCCAACCTTATCTGTTTTCAGAACGATGTGGGCCAGTACTCGGCGGCGGAACGGGGACCGAGCCCGAACCCCCCCAGCCGCTGGTCACGCGGGAGCCGTCGGTCTCCCTCATGCGCTGGGACCGGCCCGCCGCGACCGCCACCAGCGACCGCCGGCGCACCGAGCCTGTGTCACTAGCGACCCTCGAGCGAGACTGCTTCGTGATACCAGCCCACGCGCTCGAACGATTCCTGCCTGACGGCGTGCCGGTAGGTCTATCGAGCAGCTCCTAGTCTACTGTCGTTCATTATTTATTTATTTATATTTTCACAATTACATTAGTACTTTCCAACACATATATATACACACTAGGTACACAAGGCTGACGTCCGTGGTACTCACTCAGCTGGCCCTACTGAAAATCAGCGTCATGACCTTTTTCAGGGTCATGACATAGGCTGAGTGGGGGCCATTTATGTTGGAGGTCACAACACACAATATACTATTTGCACTGCCTGGTTATATGTACTCATTATTTTGTTTTTCCTTTGTTTTGTTTTGTTTTTATTTTCTGTATCTATTTTGTTTTTCTTTTTGTTTGTTTGTTCTTTTGTAACTAATGTTGTACTCGTATGTAGTGTTGTGATGTCCAAAATAATAAATTTTCTTTCTTTTCAATCCAATCCAACACACTGTGATATCAAACTCTGCACACCACTTCAAATGAAGAAAAAAGTCTTGGAGTGGATTGGTACGCTTACTTACAAAGACCTGGAACAGTTTTTAAGACCTCAAGTATAACCTCACGATATCCTCTTGAGCTAGAACTGTAACACATTGCACTACTTATTGTTCATTACTTTAATTAATTATCCAAATTAACATAATTCGTTTATATTTAAATTAATGAATTAAGTTTATATAGGTAAACTGGAACTTTTTGTTTTTAAATCGCAATAAGCACGTTAACATACGCACTGAACACACACAAACACACACACACACACACACACACACATACACACACACACACACACACAAAATAGAAAAGTCGTCCAATTTCTTATTTTGTTTTATAATATGTACAACTAACTTTAATGATTTGATTTGGTTTATGTACCATCAGAATTTAAACTCATTGTTGTTAGACGTAAGTCGCGTCCAAATTATTCTGGTAACCCGTGATTAAAGATTGTCTACAGTACAGGCCTAGCCTAGTGTAGAGATCTCTGTAAAGTTTTTAAGATAACGCCAGTCGATACCTACAACCTTAGCATGTTCTTACCTATTGATAAGAAAACAATTTTGTTAAATATGTATGCTGATGTTGTTTTTCAATAAACTTTTTCTATTTTTCTATTTTCTATTTCTATTTTTTTTCTTTCTACTGGGCCCAAGATGAGGGCCAAGGAACCAACCCTTGGCCATCATGCACCTAGCCAACAGCAAACGCCATCCAGCGCGACAAACACTTATCACAAGCAACCCACGAACGGGATTGATTCGTAATCTCTAACCACGCGCGCACCACGCAAATGAATCCTACCTGCCTGTCGACATGCCGGTAGGTTTAAGCACAGCCTACTGAGCCCTCAGTGTCTTTATGCACTAGGCTCGCAGCTAACGCCACCTGTAACCAAAGGTCGAACAGACCTGCGAACCCCTGCCTACGCGTTCGAAAGACTACTGCCTTGCGGAAGTCTTGTAGAACGGACGGTCTACAAATGCAAATTGTTGATATTGGTCTTACTAAGACACTTAAAAGTTTGATTTGTTTGCTGCAGAATATTGCTCCTAATATGGTAGACTTTTTGAACTTTACAGAACCACGTAATGGTGCTTAACCACATTTTTCTATCACTAATCTTGGTAATAACCAATCATACTATTTTCTATTACCTACAGCTCCCAGTGCCACCCCCAACTCCAGAAAAAGGAGGACTGACCAAGACTGTTCCTAGTTCCCTCAGCATTCTTGAAGTTGCCGATCCCAAGCTGTGCATTTTGGCTCACTTGATGAGTCCATTGGAGCCTATAGAGCCCATACTGGAATCGCCGCTGGCCAAGCCTCTGATACGGCAGAGGACAGCTGCAGCGGAGTTGCTCAACGATGTCGCTCAGGCCAACACGGCTATTGGCGGGATGCTGCTGGCAAACATGGAGAGGAACGCGGAATTCCCATTCATATCATACTATGTGATAAACACAACCCAATCGGACCCTTGCTTTTCTACAACAACATGAGGAGTGCGTCCCTGACGAAGTTCGACCCGAAGACGATCAGATACTCAGCAGCGCACACGCTTGACTTGTACAGTGAGGTGGCCATGATATGCAGGCCTCCGTTCAACGACCTCGCTGGAGGACCGAAGAAGTCGCACACATCCTACTACTGGGTTCATCATCAGTGTTTATAAGGTAAATAGGACTATTTCATTCTACCCGAAACAAATGAGAGCCTTTTCCCATTTTAGGAGAATTTTCCAAAAGAAACAGATTTAGCCAGGAATTCCCATGTACAACATGTAGTAACTACACATATACATACATACATAGCTACACGTGTTCTACCAACCATGCTGAACAACATTTGTTCAACGATTTTTCGTAATTATAGAATTTTTTTTCGACTCCCCATACAAAATGACCAAGTCACGTGACCGACTTTGTATGAAAAGTTGAAATTTTTTCATGCGAATTTCCAAAAGTTATAGAACCAATGTTGTTCATAATGGTTAGTAGAACACGTGGTTAAAGGGATGTAAATGTTCACAGATTACACCCTGTATATACATGCTACCTAGCTTCTTGAACATCAAAAAAGACTATACTTAACTTAGTTAGCTCAGCGAGCGACCTAAAGCAGATTATAGCCTCTGATATCAAAGAATGCCAAGCTTTCTGTCATGTGACAAGCTTGACCATTCGATTTTGGCAACTTTCTTTTCGGTACCTTACGATATGTTAAAAAATACCTTTTCGGTCATTCCAGGTGTTCGAAGGCGACGACGGCGAGCGCTTCGAAAGGAACTGGCTCTACTGGACCGGCGCCAGGATGCTGTACCGGCACCTCCCCCACTCTGTGGGCATGCGCAAGATCGCGCTGCACAAGTCCGTGGCAGCACACGGAGATAAGATGTACCTGCTCGTGTGCGAGTGCGCCAACCTGCTCACTGACCTCTCCGGCGCCTCCATGCTGGTCACCGCCCTCCGCGCTCGGCTCTGCGGCTACACCGGCCTCTACAGGCCCATACAGACTTTCTAGTAGAGGGACGAGGGCCCAGAAGCCCTAGACTGTGTCGTTTTGTAGAACTGCTGCTAAGGATCTTTTAGTAAAAATTGTTTGTGCTGGTGCTAATCTAAAGAAATGAAGTCGGTCTTTTCTGAATGGTCAAATTATGTCGACAACCTCGTTGTAAAAGACAATCATACCACTGATACTCAAACGCCTCTTAAGGGAGATTTACAGTCCTAACAGACTTCTACCCGTAACCAAATGCAGCGATACAATCGCTACCAAAAATTGAGTGGTGCTTATACATATTGTCTTAGGGCTGGTTTTTCAATGGTCCGTTAAAAGTTAACAAATCGATAAAATGAACGGAAACTTTTTTACCATTAAAGGTAATAGTCACATTCATGCAAGTAAGTAACAATAAGACTACTATCATTTAATTTTGCCGGGTAATACTTTATCCATCTGTTAAATTTTATCAGACGATGGAAAAATCAGCCCTTAGTCATTAAAATGACGTAGGAAAGGAAAGGCGTTTGAGTATGCAGGGGTAGTGGCGTAGTTAGGGGGGCGATCCGCTCGTGGGGTCTTAGGGGTGACCCTACCTCGAATGTGATTAAAATAATAGTATGCCTCTGATAGCATACAATTCTTTTTTTTTCATAACGAGTCCTTTCAACAAAAGACCCCGACACGAAGCCTAGACCCCATTTCTGGGCGAAAGGCGGAGGGGGGTTAGTCGATGAGTATCCTCCCCGCGTATCACCCCTGCTAGCTACACCAATTTGCAGGAGCACAGCAGGGGTTAAGTAAAGTAATCAAGTTATGTACAATCAACGACATAATTAGGTATTCACTGTGTGACGACGACAGTGACGTTTATCTGTCAATTTTGGCAAAAAATGTAACAACAGTATTTTAATGACTGATAATTTAGAAACAAAACTCTATTTATGTAAAGATCCTTAATGTGCGTTAAAATGAGGTCTCGAAATGTTCGTTGAACAGCACAAGTTGTGAACAAAATGGACCAAAATAATATATTTAATGGTAAGAAAGCTGTAAAATGTATGATTGGTTACAAAAGCATGTTTCGGGCCGACGTGTTCTACTTCTTAGAGAATAACTTACCTATGTGATAAAGTTTACAGTCACTTTTTCATACATAATTAAAGATAAACTCTGATTTGGATTGTTTACTCGATGCATAAACTTTGATCTCGCTACTTTATGTGATCAAACACGCTCTTTCAAAGGTTTTTTGTACTTCACATTTATCTCAAAAAAGATACAATTATTTTTGACAAAACGTATTTAAATGATGGGATTGACTGACACACACTGAAAAGTCTTGTACACATAAATATTTTTAAAATGAATCGCTTTTACTAACATTATTGGAAAAAATACAAATTCAAGTAGACATTGAAAGAAATAATTTTATGATTTAAGAGTGGTTATCAAGGTGACGGGTAGGGCACACTAGCGACGCCAATCGATTTTAAACAGTTTCGAGGCTACAACCTCTCGGCAAACACTTATACTATTTATTAAATAACCATGCACAACTGTTGGGCCCGTTTTTGTACGCGAAAAATTGATTCACTCTAAAAGTGTCCGCTTTTGGCGTAAATCAATTTTTCGCGTACGCGTTGGACACAACATTTGTGCAAGGTTATTTAATAAATAGTATAAGTGTTTGCCGAGAGGTTGTAACCCCGAATTTTTTTAAAATAGGTCCGGTTTAGTAGCTAAAATTTAAATCGATTGGCGTCGCTAGTGTTCCCTACCCGACACCTTAAGTACAAGTTGTAGCCTACTTAGTACCTATAATAAATATAACTAAGCCGCACCAAGGCCGAAAAAGGCCGTTTTCAGAATGTTTAGTGCCCTCGAGGGAGACCTAAGCCGCTGGGCTATTCAAGCACGATTGTTTATATTATTCCGTTATAAGTACTTTTTAAGCCCTAAAGTAACAATTATTCTTAATATTTTCGCAAGTTTACTGCCAAAAAATATGTTTAGGAACTTAGGAAAACGGTATAAAAAAACTGTATACCACAAAAAAAAATACATTGAAAAACAATTGAAAGTCTGATAAACAAGTGAACATCAGAATTAATGGTCGTTATATTAAGTTTAAAATAATAGGAGCTATTTTTTACGAACCACAAATTATACTTTCTAGCTGGATGTTACAGATTCATTTTTCCTAAGAGGTTGAATTTTATTATTTTTTCAATGCGTATGATCTTTTGACTAATTTGACTATACCTATTTAAATTCTTAAATTATTCCTCGATTGGACCGTGTTGCGAGAGATCTAACATACAAAGAGAAAACGTTTCGGCACATCACGCTCCAGTTTACTTGTCAAATGTCTTCCATTTGAGAAGAGTAAAAATTAATTTATCAGTCAATTTCTCGATTATATTTTACTCATAGTTCCTTACATATCTTGTGATACATATCATCTAGCTGCGTTCGTTTCATACGTTCCGATTGACACTTATAAGTACCTACATTCAATATCGTTGCTAGATATTTCTACTTTACCAATAGAATAAAATACACTCATCTTTGTATTTTATTACTACAATTCTGATTCACTGCGGTTAAGAATACTAAGCTATCTAAATTAATAAAGACCTACTTAGATGAAAATAATATTATAACAATTATTTCTTACATCTATGACTCAACTTTTCTAACTTAATACTTTTCGTGCTGACGACGAATCTAAAATAAAACGAAGCATTTTAAAATCCAATAAATTAAAATTTATAGATAGATGTAAGTTACTTTCAAGAAAGCGTTTGTTAGATGTATGGATATAGAAGTATGTAAATTAAAAAGTCATATTATTTAAAATGACAAAGATGCTGCTTTAAGATTCCTAGAATAAAGTTATATAGATAGAGGGCAAAATACGTTGTCATAATAATTAATTAATTACAAAGAAATGTTCAAAGTTAATAAATTAGAGAAATATAGAATTGCACAAGTGTAATTGATTTTTTCAATTTAGGAAGTTACTTGTAGATACGATAAGTATTCTACGAAATTTCATTTATTTATGTTCATTTGGATAGAAGAAGATGACTTAAGTATATTTTTGTTTTGTACAATTTCATTCTTGTGTAAACTGATTTTGTTTTAAAATGACCAATAATTGTAAAATTCATTTTTAAGGATACACGCACATATTTTTGGCTTTTAAATTCATGTATTGACGTTACTAAATATTTATAATATTGATACGAACTGCAAGTGCCACAACAATATGAATAATTGTATAATATCGCTAGAATCGCCATACCCAGTAACATTCGAGTATGTAAGCACTCATTTACAATATCTCCTTAGGTACACTAACGTAATCTGTGGGTACAGTAAATAAAAATTACAAACCGAAACATCGTATAGCATAACTCATACGCCGAGCTTTTTTAACTGTCTTAAGAAACTTTACGAGGACATTTTACTAAACATAGTGTGTCTAATCTCTAGAAAAAATCGAATTCCCATATAAATTGCATCAATCAGCTGATTTTTTTATGAACTATAGACCAACGCTTGACCACAATCTCATCTCACCTAATGGAAAGTCCAGATCCTAGTGGTCCCAAAAAACAGACCTTAAATTGATCACTTGCGTATAGCAAGAGTTTTTAGATTAGAGCTTTGGGATATTTTATAAATTTTCATGGAGAAGATTTTTAAGACGGTTAAAAATGCACGGTGTATAATTTTGAACATGCCCACTGTTGTTCCTTGTCTGTATACAATAAGAATCCACAGTGGGCATTTCATTATGTGGCTTGCTGTACTTTCACAATTTTATATTAATTGTACAAGAAAATCAACATCGATTGAAGAACAACAACTTAAAGGTTACACTACCTACAAAATTAAGTATATTATTATATAGTAAGCAAAGGTTAAAATCGCAATTGTTATCATAGCTACCTTCTTAAATTAATAGTTAATTTGCTATGGTGCTAATTCTAGTCAATTTCTAGGTAGCGAAAGGCAAGCTTGCAAACAAGATTCAACGTGCTCTTTTTGATATCCCATAACTCGGAACCATAGGGTGATACATGAAAGTAATGACTTGCCTTCCCATACAAAAATGATAAGCTGATTGATGCAATATGTATGGGCAGCAAATTTTATCTTTTATGGTGACGGGTAGGGCACACTAGCGACGCCAATCGATTTTAATTTTTAGCTACTAAACCGGATCTAAAACCGGATCTATTTTAAACCATTTCGGTATTACAACCTCTCGGTAAACACTTATACTATTTATTAAATAACCATGCAAAAATGTTGGATCCAACGCGTACGTAAAAATTGATTCAATCAATTTTTCAAGTACAAAAACGGACCCAACATTTGTGCAGGGCTATTTAATAAATAGTATAAGAGTTTGCCGAGAGGTTCTAACCCCGAAATTGTTTAAAATAGATCCGGTTTAGTGTTAATAATTAAAATCGATTGGCGTCGCTAGTGTGCCCTACCCGTCACCTTAAAATTCCACGCTAAATGTTTCTAAGGCCCGATTCGACCTGTTTAGATCTCATCTGAGATCAATATGTGGTTCAACGCTACGAATCGTACGGCATACGCTCCACGCTACGAATCGTACGGAATACGCTCCACGCTACGAATCGTATGGTACTTAGGTACCTATTACATTACGAATCGTAGGAATGACAGCGTTATACCATATATTTATTCTCGGATAAAGATTGGTCAACTCGGGCCTTAGATTTTTTTCATTATAATAGTTATGAGATATTAAAAATATGCGCCGTGCATATGAATTATTATTATAATACTGTTAAACCGTTGGCTTTAGAGGAGATTGAGTTTGAATTTGTTGTGTAGTGATTTAGTATGAAATATTTTGTAATTTTCACGTTTCCTAATATTTGTAGATTAATTAAAAACCTTTTAACTACAGTTTGCTTAAAATAGAAACACTTAAAAGCCATTTTGTTAACGAATATTTACCGAAATTTAATTAGGTAAATTAACTAAATGGTTATAATGAACACAGACAGTCGCTGCGGTTCTAATCTTAACGTGATTTGACATTAAGGTAAAAATCGAATGAAGAAATTTGACGAATTGAATGTTTAACCCAACGTGTGTGACTGTCTGTCCATTTACCATAAAAAATAAACATTGATAACAATTCAAGAGTTCAAGCAAGATTATTAATTCAAGAAGCTGCGTAAGTTCCCACCATTCACCCTTAAGGTGACGGGTAGGACACACTAGCGACGCAGATTGATTCACGCCAAAAGCGGCCACTTTTGGCGTGAATCAAATTTTCGCGTACAAAAACGGACCCAACATTTGTGCATGATTATTTAATAAATAGTATATGTATTTGCCGAAAGGTTTTAACCCCGAAATTGTTTAAAATACATGCGGTTAGTACCCTCCCCTCACTTTAACTGGTTAGGCTCACATTGAAAAAAAAAACAATTAAAATACGGCTTGGCGTCGCTAGTTCTGAGATCAATATGTGGTTCAACGCTACGAATCGTACGGCATACGCTCCACGCTACGAATCGTACGGCATACGCTCCACGCTACGAATCGTATGGTACTTAGGTACCTATTACATTACGAATCGTAGGAATGACAGCCATATATTTATTCTCGGATAAAGATTGGTCAACGCGGGCCTTAGATTTTTTTTCATTATAATAGTTATGAGATATTAAAAATAACACGGCGCATATGAATTATTATTATAATACTGTTAAACCGTTGGCTTTAGAGGAGATTGAGTTATTTAGTTGTAGTGATTTAGTATGAAATATTTTGTAATTTTCACGTTTCCTAATATTTGTAGATTAATTAAAAACCTTTTAACTACAGTTTGCTTAAAATAGAAACACTTAAAAGCCATTTTGTTAACGAATATTTACCGAAATTGAATTAGGTAAATTAACTAAATGGGCATAATGAACACAGACAGTCGACGCGGTTCTAATCTTAACGTGATTTGACATTAAGGTAAAAATCGAATGAAGAAATTTGACGAATTGCATGATTTAACCCAACGTGTGTGACTGTCTGTCCATTTACCATAAAAAAAAATTGGTACCAATTCAAGAGTTTACCTATCAAGCAAGATTATTAATTCAAGAACCTGCGTAAGTTTCCACCATTCACCCTTAAGGTGACGGGTAGGGCACACTAGCGACGCAGATTGATTCACGCCAAAAGCGGGCACTTTTGGCATGAATCAAATTTTCGCGTACAAAAACAGACCCAACATTTGTGCATGATTATTTAATAAATAGTATATATGTTTGCCGAGAGGTTGTAACCCCGAAATTGTTTAAAATACATGCGGTTTAGTACCCTCCCCGTCACCTTAACTGGTTTTAGGCTCCAAATTGAAAAAAAAACAATAACACGGGTTTCCTCATCAAATTTCGGCAGGTAAGAAACAAAGCAACATAGGGGTGATTTTGATCCCCCATACCAATTAAGGGTTAATAGGTACCGATCCAACTACTTCTTTAAAGTCACAACAGAGTAATTTGTATACTGTGAGTAAAACACTGATAAGAACTGCTCTTAATGACTACTTGATTGTGTGAACTTATGACAGTAAATCGTCAAAACAAAATGAAAAAATATTAAACACTAAGATGGACCTAGAAAATAAGGATTTTATTATGGAGCTGAACTAATAAAATAAGTAGGGTTTTATTGTTTAGCTTGAAAAGCTAGTTTGCAATACGGGCTAAGCTCTATGCATAGAATTATAGATGGTTTAATTGAATTTCAATTATTTTTGTAATAAAAATGACTCGACGAATTTGTGTTTTTTTTTCAATAATAATAATTCATCAAACAATAAACTCTAAATCAATCATGGTAGGTATTAGGTAGGAAGGTAAGCATCAAAAGTAGCTTAACACTTTAGTACCATGTCAAATTAACTGTTCTGTCTATTATAGTCAGTTTGTAAGGGGTACATAAAAATGTTACTTCGACATGGTACTAAAAACTGTTAAGCTAGTTTTGATACTGACCGTACAAGCCCCAGCACGTATCCTTAGCGGTCAGCATAAGTAGAGGCATGAACTAATGAAATATAAATAAATATTTCACAACATGACATACTCAATGTTTGACTCCGAGATAGGTAGCTCAAGCACCGTGTCACGGACATCAGAATCAACCAATATACAACCTGTGCGGATAAAGAATGGGATCAGAAATGGCGGCGCATCTATTCACTTCTCGCTCGCACACTATTTGCGTCTATACTCGCACCCCACGAGTGCGAGTATAGACGCAAATAGTGTGCGAGCGAGAAGTGAATAGATTTTTTTATTTTTTTATATGAGAGGTGGCAGACGAGCAGACGGATCACCTGATGGTAAGCAATTCCGCCGCCCATGGACACCCGCAACACCAGTGGAGTCACAAGTGCGCTGCCAACCTTGTCCCATTCCCCCCTATTGGGCCTCCGGTAACCTCACTCACATGGCGAAACACAGCGCAGGCGCTGCTTCACGCCGGTCTTCCGCAATAGATGCGCCGCCATTTCTGATCCCATTCTTTATCCGCACAGGTTGTACACTTAATACTTTTCTTTTATAAATAAATATTTATAATACATAGAAAACATCCAGACCAATACAAACATACATGTTGATGCACACAAATGTTTGTACTGTGCGGGGATCGAACCCGCAACCAAACCGCAGACCTCAACTTGCACCAGGTAGCGTTCACTACCACACTGTTCCAAACGGGTCGTCAATTATGTATAGGGGGAGTCTGCATACTTGTAGAATAGCTCACATTATACCTTCGAAAATTTATCTCTGCCCACCCAAGGTCATCGCCAGATATACGTGCCGAGGCTTGTACTTTATGATACAGTCGACAAATTTTCCGGTGTAAGTACCAGCGCTAGGCGATAATGGCTTACAGACGCAGCGGGGTGGGCAAATCTAATCCCTGCGCTCACGCATACCGGCGATTTTGCCGGCTAACTAGAAACGCTACGATCGCTGACCGTACCTACTAGATGACGATAATACAATTTTAAACATTAGCGTTGCTTTATAAAAAAAATGTAACGCTAATCGCGACGATGAAGATAAATGGATAATAATGCGCCAAGAAAATCATGATAACGAATGTTTTAGGATCTAACGGAGTTCCCATGCCAATTAGATTACCAAGAATACCCTATGTATTAATTATACAGTACAAATGTGCATGAACATGTTTGTTTGTGTTGGTCTGGGTATTTTTTGTATTTACAAAAGAAAAGTATTATATGTAAATATTTGTAATCCCCACTGTTGATTCTGATATCACAGCTGACTATCTCGGAGTCAGATCAATGTATGTGATGTTGTGAAATATTTATTTATTTATTTTCACGATTTTATTGACAGATGACAATGATGAACAAGTATATTTTAGTACTTATGTACTGCCAACTGATTGACTACGTTCAGCTTTATGGAGTAATAGTCGCTCAGTGGATAAAAATGCGCCTTCCATACAGGAGGTTCGAATGGAAGGCGAATGCACCTCGGTATTTTTAAAACGATATGCATATTTCTACCATGAGCTCGGCGGTGAGGGAAAACATCGTAAGGAAACTTGCACGTCTCAGAGTGTTCCTTAAAGTTGTGGATACCTACTACCTGTGCGGATAAAGAATGAGATCAGAAACGGCGGCGCATCTATTCACTTCTCGCTCGCACACTATTTGCGTCTATACTCGCACCCCACGAGTGCGAGTATAGATGCCATTCTGATCCGCCATTTCTGATCCTATTCTTTATCCGCACAGGTTGTACAATATTTGAGATGATTCGGAACGTGTAACCGTGATCCAGTTGGTCTGGCTCCCCTGTCTAAGGGTTGCGAAGGTCGGACGGCAGTCGCTTCATTGTAATAAGAATCAGTATCAGACTTCCCGAATCCTGGATCATGGTCCAAGCGTACCCCGGGCTCCGAAACGACTGCTTCAAGTGGGAATTACACGCTGCTAAGTTGAAAAGGAAGATTGATTGACTACGTCAACATCTGTGACTACGTCAGCATGTGACGGTCAGACGTTGTAACGCGGTCGAAACGTTCAGCAGTATGTGCTAAAGTGTAGGTACTTATATAATGTTTCACATTTAGTCCCTGATTAGGTCAACTGATTAGATTTAGATGACGATTTCCGGAGGCGTCTCCCAGCGCTCCTTCACCTAAGACAATTTAGAAAATTTGCTTTTCCTATATAGACCCAACCGGGATTTAAACTCCACTCTTGAGCATCACTACGCCATTGCTGTTAGTATTTTTTTTTTTGCTAATTTACTTAATGTACTGGCCTGATGGCGCTTTTAGTAGTGGCCCTGGATACTAGGATCGTGCGTTTCAATTCTCATTAAAAATACATTTGTCTGATGAATAAACATGTCTTTAACATCTAACATGTCGTTGATTCTGATACACATTACACAAGTGCTTAAACTTCGTGCTCAGGTTGAAATTTGGCATGTTGTCTGATGTAACCCATAAGCTAAACGCTGACTATTAAACAATCTACTTTGAGAGCATAAATTTACCAATTCATTAAAAATTTAACCTTTTCTATCAATGCAAAACAATACCGACATACAATAATATATTTATTATTATTTGATAGAAATGGGGTGAGCCCTGCGTCTCATAGCCACTGCGACCAGTAGATGATCTATTGTGGCAGCCCCGTAACCTATTACAGCACCTCATGTAGCTCCAGTTCCAGGATAAACCCGAGAATGGAGCTGATGGGGGAGCTCTTGATCTCGTCAGCTGAGATCATGTGTGCTCCCAGGTGCCGGCTTCTGCAGCGGTGCAGCGCTATGCACTCGCCGAGGACGTGGATAATCGTTTCCTCGTCCTCGCGACAGAACCTGCAGATTTTGGTATCTGTAAGGCCCATGTTGTGCAGATGCTTATTTAATTTGCAGTGCCCTGTGAGGGTCCGAGTGAGTGCCCTAACATGTCCTCTACTCAGTTTTGTTATTTCTACAGCTCGTTTCTGATCGAACGCCTGTATCAACGCCTTAGACTGTTCTAGTCCAGGTAGTCTTTTCCAGAATTCAGTGCTTTGTTTTTTCTCCCACTCTTTTAACTCGAACCTGACCATGCATGCTGGAACGCCACTTATTGGTTCCGGTCCGAGTAGTGGGCTCTCTGCCCCGGCCTTTGCTAGCACGTCAGCGACTTCGTTGCCTCTGATATTGCAGTGTCCCGGTACCCAAATCAGATTTACAATGTTGGCATTGCCAAGCTGGTTTAGGAGCAGGACACACTCGCTAGTGAGTTTGGAGTCAAGTTCACAGGATGTTAACGCCTTGAGGGCAGCTTGACTATCTGAGAAGATGAATATCTTCTTATTCTGGAGATTCATTTGTAGACTCTCTTGGACACAGCCAATTATTGCGAAGACTTCCGCTTGGTACACTGTGGTATAGCGACCCAGGTTGGCGAATTTGCGTATTCCGCAGCGATCATTACAAAATCCCGCCCCAGATATGCCCTGCTTCCTGGAGCCATCTGTATACCAAACGATGTCATTCTGCTAAACATTTCCGGGAGTTCCAGCCTCCCAGTCTTGTCTACTTGGTAACAAGACTGTAAACCGCTTATCGAAGCGGTGTTCACGGACCATGGAGTCAGAGGGCATATCCATGACCGGAATTTTCATTAGTTCATTGTAGAGGCCTCTCATGACCCTAGAATGCCATCTCGTCCTCCCTCTGATTTTCGCTCTCGTGATAGCCATCCTCGCTTCCATCTGCACGTGAATGTGCAGAGGTGGAATGTTCAGGAGGGCATCCAGTGCTGCAGAGGGAGAGGACGAAAGCGCGCCAGTGGCTATAAGGCAGGCAGTTCTTTGAACTTTGCTGAGGTTCTCTACGCAGTTAAGTTGGTGCGTCTTCTTATACCACACACAGCAGCCATAAGTGACGATCGGCCTCACTATGGTTTTATAAATCCAGAGTGCGGCCATGGGCCGTAGCCCCCATTTTAGCCCCACCAACCTACTGCTTGCCCCCATCGCAATTTTTGCCTTTCTAGTGATGTAGTCGAGATGCTTGTTCCATGTTAGTTTTTGGTCTAAAAAGACTCCGAGATATTTGACCTCGTTGGACAAGCATAGCTTCGTACCAAGAAGTGTTGGGGTGTGTAGCGCCTCTAGTTTCCTTCTTTTGGTAAACGGGATTAAGACCGTCTTACGTGCATTGACTGTTAGCACGTGTCTCGTGCACCAGTTTTCTACTGTTCGTAGGGCCCTTTGCATAAGATTGGAAATGGTGCTAGGGCATTTTCCTATGACCATTATCACTATGTCATCTGCGTAACCCTGAGTCAGAAATCTGGCTTCATTGAGCTCGCAGATGAGACTGTCAACAACCAATGACCATTGAAGGGGTGATAGGACTCCGCCCTGTGGACATCCTCTGGTCACTCTATAATGTAGGGTTTTATTCATCAACGTTGTTGTTGCAGTCCGATTTTGTAGCATGGATCCCATCCATCTGGTGGTGGTGTCGTCGATTCCACGATTCACCATACTACGTGTTATAACATCGAAGTTGGTGTTGTCAAACGCCCCTTCGATGTCAAGAAAGGCACAGAGTGCAATTTCTTTGTCTTCTATGGCTTTCTCAATTCTGTCCACCAGGTCAATAAGTGCCGTTTCCGTGGACTTGCCTGTTTGGTAGGCATGTTGTCTTGCACTCAGGGGTTTTTCAACGAGGTATGTTGCCCTGATGTGACTGTTCAACACCTTTTCCATCGTTTTTAGTAGGAATGAGGTGAGACTTATTATATACTTGGGCTGCGATTTGTCTTTGTCCCGTCCCTTGGGAATGTAAGTGACCCTCGCCCGAGTCCACGCTGATGGCAGATAACTCCAAGCAAAGCTTGCACGGTATAATTTTATCAGCGTAGAGATGATGATATCTTCGCCCCGCTGCAACAAAGCCGGGAAGATACCATCGACCCCACCAGATTTGTAAGGCTTGAAACTCCTAATGGCCCAAATTATCTGCTGGGGACGAAAAATAACGGAAGCTCTCCTCCAGTCTTCATTCCTCGGTCTCCTGTCCGGAGACTTACTGACCTGGAGTTCTCTTTCGTTATTGGCGAGGCAAAGATTCTCACTAGCACATCTGGTGTCAATTTTCGGAAGCTGTTTAAGAACGACATTGAAAGTTTTCCATACAACTTTACGGGATAGTGTGTAATATTCTATTTGTATTTATTTATTTTTGGGATTTAATGTGATTCATTCACAATAATGATATCAATAATATACATAATAAAAGCGTCGGCAAATTAAACTAGACCATTGCGTTCTGGTGAGGAAATATTAAAGAGTGCAATATTGACATTAAAGAGTGAAACAGGAAAATATTTAGTGATCAGAAGAGTTTCATTTGATGAAAATCATATTTTGTTATTTTTATTGTCTAGTTTATTTCGACATATTTCATTCTGGGCTAGTTAACGAGTATGCAATTATATGTAATTATGACACGATTTTCAATAAAAAAAACTAAATATGCGTGTAGATACTTAATAATTTATTTATTGTATTACAATTTTATTTACTGTTTGTATAATAGTTTGTAGCCTGAAAATGATAAGAACAAACTCATTTCTACTGAAATTGGCTTCATTATTCTTAAACCAGTCTTCCATATTATGTTTAGCTTATAATTTTGTCTTTTGGAAACTTATTCCTGAAGATGTGTAGGTAGGTACGTATTACATGAAGAAAGGCAATATTATTTCGTATTTCTGCTTTATTAGCGGCCGAATTTTATTATTTAATCGTGAACATGAATAAATCAAAACTTTAAACCAAACATTACTTCAAAATACTGGCGAGGCAAAAATTCTCACTAGCACATCTGGTGCCAATTTTCGGAAGCTGTCTAAGAACAACAAATTGAAAGTTTTCCATACAACTTTACGGGATAGTGGTTAATATTCTCCTTCTTTTTTAAGATAAATGTGGTTCGGTCACAATAACGATATCAACAATAAATATAATAAAAGCGTCGGCAGAATATACCAGACCATTGCATTCTGGGGGGAAAATATTAAAGAGTGAAACAGGAAAATATTAAGTGATCAGAAGTGTTTCATTTGATATCATATTTTGTTTTTTTTTAATTGTCTAGTTATTATTTATTTCGAAATATTTCACTCTAGGCTAGTAAACGAGTATGGAATTATATGTAATTATGCTTTGTCTAAGTAATTATGACACGATTTTCAATAAAAAATACTAAAGCTGTGTGTAGGTAAGTATTTATTAATAATTTATTGATTGTATTACAATTTTATTTACTATTTCGAAAATAGTTTGTAGTCTGAAAATGATGAGAACGAACTCAATTCTATTGAAATTGGCTTGATTATTCTTAAAGCAGTCTTCAATATAAATGTTTAACTTGATAATTTTGTCTTTTGGGAAACTCTTCCCGAAACTACGTACCTACGTATTACATTGAGAAACGCAACAATACTTCGTATTTCTGCGATTAGAAGCCGGTTAATATTATTTAATCGTGAACATGAATAAATCAAAACTTTTTACCAAATATTACTTCAAATAGCAGTGTCGTTCTTAGAGAGCTTCCAATTATCGCCGCTAGGGGAGCGCGCATAATCTTTGCCTCGCCAATTAATGTGCACGGATTCCGGAAAGTGCGTTTGAGCAAGCAGTCTCAGTGTTTCCTCCGGAGATTCTGTGAAAGATCCATCCGCTTTCCTTAGCAGGCCTAGATGGGATTCAGGTGTCTTGGATAGTATTTTGTGGATCCAGGCAGCTTGGGCAGTGTCCTTGATTGACCCGCAGAATTTTTGCCAGGATCTTCTTTTTGCTTTCCTGAGCTCCCTATTGAAACGTGTTAACGCCTTCCTGTAAGCATCCCAGTTCTTGTCTTTTTTTGCCTTGTTAAATAAGGCACGGGCCTTTTGCCTCAGATGCTCCAGGTTTTTGTTCCACCAAGGCGTGTTTCTGTTGCTCTTAGTGGTCTTGAGAGGACAATTTTCTAGATACGCATTCATTAGGCTCTTGCCTAAGTCCTCTGCTGCGGCTTCCACTTGGTCCACAGTTTTGATGTATTTAAAATCTCCAAGGTATAACCTAAGGGAGTTCCTAAAGCCCTCCCAGTCTGTTCCCTTGGGGTCACGGTAGGTGTTCGGTTCCTTTGTTCCCGAGCATAGTATGTCGTACCTAATGTGGGTGTGGTCGGACATGGACGGCTCATTTGAGACGTGCCAATTGGTCACTCGGTGTGCGAGATTACCTGAACACCAAGTTATGTCTAGTACTTCCTGCCTAGAACGTGTGGTAAAGGTTGGTTTGCTACCCACGTTAAGAACAAATTGATTATTAGTGAGCAAGTAGTCAAACAGTAACTCACCTCTAGCGTTCGTGTTGGAGCTGCCCCATGATGTGTGGTGGGAGTTGCAGTCGGTACCCACCAGCAGCTGGGTTTCTCTCTCCAGACAGTATTCCACTACCGGCGTCACCTTGTTCACCGGATCCTGGTCCTCACCGGGTAGGTACATGGAGCTGACTATGAATGTCTCCCCACCTTTCCCCCGGGTAGGTCTATATACGCTGCAACAGCATCATCTGTACACAGAGAAGGGATCGGGAGGTAATTTATGCCTCTCTTGAAGAGCATGCATGCTCTTGGCCTTGCTCCGCAGGTGTTACTTAATATCTTACCCGCCGAGTTTAGCCCCATTACTGTGGTTTTATTCCCCCACGGTTCTTGGATCAAGGCGATGTCCAGGTCCCCAGAGAGGAATCTTGGCAAAGGGCAGCTGAGGCTGCCTTTGAGTGCTGGAGGTTTACTTGTATCACCTTAATCATTATGTTGTTGGGTTTGGGGATTGGGAAGGGAAGGGTTGGGAGAAAGTTTCTAAATTCGGAGGGAAGGGATAGGAGGATATTTGTGTAGGTGGGTTGTGTCTGTTTCTTACGGGGATGGGGGGGGGGGGGGGGGGGATTAGTTGTTTTTGTTGAGCAGGTTGCTTGCGGCTTTCCTGCTGGAGTGCTCCTGTGCTAGGGTCGGTAGATTTACCGGCCTTCGCACAGCGCCTCTCTTGCCGCGTCCCCCTGCTGGTCGTGTTCGACCACCACGACCACGACCTCTGCTGTCTAGGGCAGATGGTTGGCAGGTAGTGGTGCTCCTGCCTCTCGAGGGTTCTGCAACACGACTGTTGCCCCTCGAGACTCCATGCGTCCCCCGGACGGGTGGAGGTGTGGTGCTGCTGGAGTCGGCTCCAGTTGCTCCTCTTGAGGGTTCCGTACTTGAGACCAAGTTGGAGGTACTTGGACGAGCCTCGACGCTTGCCCCCTCCTTCTTGTCCCCGGATACCTTGCCCCCTTTGACCCTTATCTGGATAAGGCCAAAGTCAAGGTAGAGGCGCCCCTCGCGTTGAAGAATAGAACATAATTATAAATTATGTTTTAATTATAATAATAATTAATTAATAATTATATTATAATTATGTTATATTACAATAATATAACATAATTATAAAATATATAGGTAATATAGAAAATATTATCTTGCATATGTGTTGGCTACCCCTTTTTTAGGGTTCCGTAGCCAAAATGGCAAAAACGGAACCCTTATAGTTTCGTCATGTCCGTCTGTCCGTCTGTCCGTCTGTCCGTCTGTCACAGCCGATTTACTCGGAAACTATAAGTACTACAGTGATGAAATTTGATGGGAATATGTGTTGTATGAACCGCTACAAAAATATGACACTAAATAGTAAAAAAAAGAATTGGGGGTGGGGCCCCCCATACATGTAACTGAGGGATGAAATTTTTTTTTTCGATGTACATACCCGTGTGGGGTATCAATGGAAAGGTCTTTTAAAATGATATAAAGTTTTCTAAAAAACATTTTTCTTAAAGTGAACGGTTTTTGAGATATCAGCTCTCAAAGTCGTAAAAAGTATGTCCCCCCCCCTCTATTTTTATAACTACGGGGTATAAAATTCTAAAAAAAATAGAGGTGATGCATGCTAATTAACTCTTTCAACGATTTTTGGTTTGATCAAAGTATCTCTTATAGTTTTTGAGATAGGTTGATTTAACTGTAATTTTGGACTTTGCTGCTACGGAACCCTTTGTGCGCGAGCCCGACTCGCACTTGGCCGGTTTTTTATTATTTATGGTTTCATAAGGATTTTATTTATATTTGAATTTACCCTGCTTGCTTTACCTACATATTCATATTTTTACGTATAAGTGAGTGAGTGTAATTCAGATGACGAAAGTAAAGGTTGTGTCTTCTAGTTAATTTATATAAAGTTGGTGAATTGAATTTGTTTTTCACTGGCTGCCGCCATAGGTGAGACCCCTTACCTCTATAATAGTGCCGCTGCCACGGACGCTAGGTAGGTACCTCATATGCCATCCTCAACTTTCCTCAACAAGTTATGAATAATTAATAGATGTAAGGTCTTCAAGCATATTATGATGACAAACATCACCTTCCTCCTTTGGCTGTCAGATAAAAATAGGTAGATAGAGTGATTCATTTGCAGATTTAAAATCCCTAGTATGATAACAATAGACTTAGGCATATAATTCTGAAACGAAATGTCAATAAAAATCAACTTTATTTTTAACTATTTATAAATAATTTACATTTGTTAAGTATTAAATCATAACATAAAACTAATTGTTCCACTAAGTAGCTCACACTCACTTCAATAGCCCCTGTGACCCCGGAATCTTCTTCTGTTGTCAAGCTGAAAGAAGAGTAAGAATATAGGTAAAAGCCTGCTTTTAAAATTAAGACTTAAACCTTTATACTGGAAGACGTGTACCTAAATTGAACATGGAATCTCTGTACACCTAGTAATTAAGATTGTGTATATTCTACCTATCTATGTTCATATATAGGTACATGCTGATGGTGGACCAATGTCCATTCTGAAACAGACAAGTCAAGCATCAAAAAGCTAAATACAAATCTGAATGAATGCTAACCACACAACGAAATGTAATGCGAGTTCTGAATATATTTTTTTAAATTTTAAATAATTTTCCTGTGCATATTTTTAGTACCCCTTTAGCCCCACTTCCAAGTAAATTATGGGTATGTCCATGCTCGAACAGACTTTCAAAATAGAGAATTCTCAACTCTGATCAAAAAAACTTAACTATTTTAATATTGCAATTATAACAAAATAAATACTGTGTTCCTTATCAGTAGAACATACTAAACTAGTGTAAAATTCATAGCTGGTGAGCTGGTCTGGATTTTGATCAAACAAGGGTCAGATTAAGTATAATTTCAAGAGTAAAGGATGCAACAATATTTTAATAGGTAACACATTTCTATTTCTGAGAAGTAGAATTTCATTGTGCACCATTGGTGAATATATCCAGAAGATTTGACAATTGACGGTGAATTAACCATCAAAACATACCAAAAAGAAAAATAACTAAACATCGGCATTTTTACTACTGAGTTTCTTGCTGGTGTCTTCTCAGTAGAAATCGACATTCCGAACCAGCGGTAGATAATATGTACTATTTTGACATTCATAAGTGTTCTGTGTGGACCTAAATTGAATAAAGAATTTTTTATCTTTATCTTTACTTACTAGTGATCGTTTACATTCGAAGAAAGTACGTCGCAAAAGAGCACATTCCTCAGGCACCCGGCCATCCTTTAAACACTCTCGTGGCGTCATTTTACCCTATAAACATTAAAAGCAATAGAAACATTAGATATTGCACTAGAACAGGGGAAATAAAGATAGTAAATAAGAAATATCCTAACCTTTCTACAACAGTCGCTCTCCAGCAAGCACATCTTGAGATCAGCTCTAATATTGGCGCATGGCGATTTGTCTGCAAGACCAACTTCGTCTGGAGCGAATGCGACCATTGTAAGTTTATTAAAATGTATTTACTGAGAAAACAAAAATCAACAATATTTATTTCAGACTTTTTGACAGCTTCAGTTTTGAGTCTTTAGTTTGACATAACAACATTGACTTTTTATGTTTTCATTATTTATGATGGCTAAACTTATTTGTTTTGCGAAAACATTTTTCCCAGACTCTATGATTTTTCCATTCTTTGAATTTTGTTGAACGATGGATGAGATGAACCATCCATGGAACTATCGCGGATAAACACACAGAAAAAATATCTTTGCATAGATTTCATGACCATCCATGATTTCCATGAAGCAAGCATGACCACGAAAGAAAATCAACCTGACGGCGATGATTTTTCAAGAAAAAGTACTAAAAATAATTGTAGCCCACGGCCAAGTTAGCATCTGAAAAAAAAAACATTGACATTGACATTTGACAGATAATCAGCTGTTTTGTCTGATTTGTCGCTATCGGTCACTGTTTTGCAATATAATTTACTCTTTGTACTCGGTAAAACAGCTATTGAAATGTAAGAAAACTTAAATTAAACATACGAAAAAATGCCTAAAATTTTACCAGTATTTTATAGAAACCTGTCACACGTGTGCCGTCTAAAGCCGTTCAAGGAAACCAAATGGCTCATGCCGAATGGAAACCCAACTGGCCTGTATGTGTACAACTGTATCGCTGACCAGAAGGTTCCAGTAATCCTCAATGACCCTCACATCGCCACGTGGTACTCTTGCGGCCCTACGGTGTACGACTCTGCACACCTGGGCCACGCGAGCTGCTACGTCAAGCTAGACATCATACAAAGAATCCTCAAATCCTTCTTCAACATCAAAGTCATAAGCGCCATGGGAGTCACCGACATCGACGACAAAATTATCAAGAAAGGTATCGAAACCAAAACGGACTTTCGAACTGTAGCCAAACAGTACGAACACGAATTCTGGCTCGATATGGCCAGTCTCAATGTGGAAAAGCCTCAGATTATATCTCGAGTATCAGAACATATCAACTGCATTGAACAATTTATTCAAAAAATTATTGACTCTGAAATGGCTTATGTAGCAGAAGATGGTTCAGTGTACTTTGATACAAGCAAATTACAAACTTATGGTAAGCTGCAAAAGATGCAAGATTCTGGAGACCCATTAGATGAACATAAAAGGAACAAAATGGACTTTGCCCTATGGAAAGGTCACAAACCTGATGAGCCATCTTGGGATGTTTCGTGGGGCAAAGGCAGGCCTGGTTGGCATATAGAGTGCTCAGCTATGGTCAGCAAAATCTTTGGTTCCCAGCTAGATTTCCATGCTGGTGGAATTGATCTCCAATTCCCACACCATGAGAATGAGGAGGCCCAGTCCTGTGCTTACCACAACACCATGCAGTGGGCTAACTATTGGATCCATGTTGGGCACCTTCATGTTAAAGGAGATGCTAAGATGTCTAAATCTCTAAAGAATACTGTATCAATTCCAAAGCTCCTGGAATCATACAGTGCAGACACATTCAGAATGGCTTGCCTTATGTCCAACTACAGGTATCCAATAGAATACAGTGATGAAGTGATGAAAACGGCTGCAGAGATTCTTAAGGAAGTTTAAATTCTTCTTAAATAATGTGTTTTTATATGTGAACAGTGAACATGCCAGACAAAGTGGGGAGTACAGAGACAAATTGCTAGACCACCTCCAGAAAGCTGAAGAGGCTAATATAGAATTCCTCAAGTCTGATTTTGATACAGCCTCTTGCATCAGCAACTTATTGAGTCTAATTTCTGATACAAATAAAGTTATAAAATTGCATGAAAATGAATTCTATCCAGTCCCTGTAATTCTAATAGCAGAGTATGTGACCAGCTTTTTGACCACTATGGGCCTTACACTGAAGGAATCATCCCACAACAATGTGTCCAATGCTCTGTTAGACACAATAGTTGAATTCAGAAGCACAGTCCGGTTGAATGCATTGCAGAGGAAGGACAAAGAGTTACTGGCAGCATGTGACATAGTTAGGGATAAAATGAAGTCAATCAAAGTTCAAATCAATGATAATAAGAATGGTATAGCATCTTGGGTATTTGTTGAATGAATAGACCACTTTAAAATGTACTTGCGTTATGATAGCTAAAGAGTTATTCAGCAAAGTATCTTCTTCTTACTTTGTGTTCAACAAACATTTAAATTTGGATACTCTTAGCTACCAAAGATTTCTCTCTAATTGATTTTAAAAATTATATCTGTAATTATTCTTTCATAATATTTTTGTATCTCCACTTTTAGGTCACAAATATATTTTAGTTGTATCTCCAGGTGAAAGATAAGGATACTGATCGTATTAATCCTATAAACCTAACTCAATAAATTTTATATCCATTATGTTATAGTAAAAAAATTAGTCACTTATACATTATTCTTTATTATCAGTATCAGTACTGAACACTTGAAAATAATAAATAGAAAAATATTTATATTAGAGATTAATGTTATGTAAATTATGTAAATATGTGTTATATTTCAAATGTACCTACTAACAAATAAAAGTATTTTTTCTGTAATAATTGTGTGTTGTTTACATTTTCCATTTATTTCTTCTATTAATAAAATTGCTTATACTTATGTATAAATAACAGAACCAATGTGTTTCAGTAAATAGCCGATTGAGCCGTGTGGTCCCCGGCAGAGTAGAATAGGCCACCCTCACTCTTGCCGAGGTGTCGTAAAAGGCGACTAAGGTAAAGCTGCTGGCATGATCATCAGTACCCAGAGAAGGAAAACTCTGCATTTATATCAAAACCCTCGCCAACCCGTCTGCCAAGCGTGGTGAGTATGGCAATTACCCCTCATGTGATTGAGGGAGGCCCGTACCCCAGCAGTGGGGACTTAAATGGGCTGATGATGATGATGATGATGAAATAGCCGATTGGTTGATGGTAAAAACGAAATATTGAATAATCTTAACTACATACTAATAAAACTGCTGTTTTATGGCAAGTATTTTTATTATTATGATGTTAAATTGTTCACATTTTCAAAAAACTTATGATTCACACTACACATTGTAGACATTGAGAGGACAGTTAAACAAAAGTATGCCTTAGTTAATGTCAGTCTTATATAATTTCACATTGAATGCTAATCATAACACAAGAGTTTATTTGTTCGAACCGATTCGGGCGCGATTTCAATCAAACTTAAGTACAACGAAGATAAGGCTTCTGTCTCTGTGAAACATTAGCGCCTCTAGTGTCTATATTTTGAAACAACTGATTTTTTGTTATGGCTTAAAATAAGACGACCTTGCGGCCCATCTGATGGTAAACAGTAGCCGCCACTCATAGACATCAACCTTGCCGGAGTCATGCCGCTGCCTACCGTGAAAAAAGTACTCTTTTCAAACTCGAATTAAAAAAGGTCATAGCGATCAGGGAGCACCGCAATCATTCCAGAGTTTGCACGACCGTCGTAGGAAAAAAAAAAGAGTGCTGGAAACCAAAGCTTTCTGTAAAGGGGCTCGATTCGAATTAATGAAAACTTATTTGGAACAATACAAAACATGGAAACTTGAGCAGTTTTCCAGTAGGTATTTATTAACTTTGAAGTTACTCGCTAGATGGTCTATATATATTTCAGGTGTTGGATGATATATCCTGTCTCCCTAATTTATGGGAAAATTTCCCTGTGCTAGGTTTTTCACGTTTACTTAATATTTTAAAGTAACCATAATGATTGGTTACATGGAAAATAACACTTTATACCAACGTCAAGTAGGTCTAAAATAAGTTGTAAAAAAATGTCTGCTATGGTGTATGAAGATACTTTTTATTGCTGCCCGATTGAAACTTGGCAGTTTGTCATTAAATATTTATATTGAATTATAATTTTTAAAAGGAGTTCATTGTTGTTTATTATTTAAAAAAAATTGAATAAAACCTTTCTTTCATTCATGGGTTCCAAATTCCATGAAATTATCATTCTTATATAAATTTAACATTGAATGGCCATTATTTTTAAGGATGCCCGGATCATTTGTATCACATTACAGAAGGTATTTTACCTAGACTAGCGAATATTTCCTTATTAAAACAATTTGAAAAAATCTCGGTAATTTCAAAATCTGGTCACTAAAGACGACTTGACTGCCACTATTAGGAATGTTTAGACGGGGTTTACAAACGACTAGACCCCTTAAATAAAACAGAAGACTGAAAAATTTTGTGCGCTGAAAAGTTTCACTTACAGTTACATCTAGAATTGGAAAAACAGGACAGAGATAACATCAAAGGGTTTCACTAGCACATCCCATATGACATTCCATTCCATAAGGCTCTGAGAAACAAAAAATGTAACGCAAAGGTTATTACACAACAAGTGATTATCTTTTTCAATATAAATTCTTATCCCGATGCCAATTATTTTGATCAATCAGAAATATATACATATAATTAGCATTTTTTTTGCTGCCACAGTAGATCTTCTACTGGTCGTAGTGGCTATGAGACGCAATGCTCACCCCATTTCATTCATATAGCATTTTTTTTTCAAATTGACAATTTATTTGTCCCTTCACTTATATAATCTGTGCCTTCACCTAGAGCACTCGAGAGCATAATAAATACAAATAGTGGCAATATTTCCTCACATTCACTCTTCACAGAAAGATACCATAAACCTTAATTTTTTTCCTTGTCATAATTTTCGAATTTCTATTTATCAAATACTATTTCTGATTGGTTGAGAACAAGTAATAAGTTTGTATTTATTTTTCTATGGGATGTGCAAAGTTCTTCAATCGCTGATCCTATCTTATTAATTGTTAACAGTCTGCATCGGTATGTTCTTGTCTTGTATCATGTGTTCGGCTTTGTATACCTGAAAGCAGAAAATAATAGATTATTGGCACATTATCGCTGTTGGGAGTTTACATTACGTCCATGCTTGCACACAACAATATTGGAACTCAGCCAAAATCCAATCTGAGATGAATTTTGATAGGTGTGCTTGTCTATATTTGCTTATTTATTGAATAAAATAAATAAAAATATTATACATATAAAAATTAATTATTGAAAATTTTACACGTTATAACTTTTTTTTTCTAATCTTGAAAAGATCAAGTGAGAACTCTAGCCACATCTAAAACTAAATTATCGTTCTAAAGCTCGTGCCATCCCGTTCCAACTCGCAATGTTAAATGGTACTGGAATTTTCACAATATCTCATACATTGACCTGATTCCGTACTAAGTAGCTTTAGCACTTATGTTACAGATATCAGACAACAGAGGAACACAAATATATACTTAAATACATATATTACACCCAGACACAGAACAAACACAAGTGTCCATCGCACGAATGTTTGTCCAGGGTGGTGGAATGAGTTTTGTTCCAGAACTTTTTTTGAATAAGATGTTTTGTGAAAAAATAAAAATAGTGCGTAGGGAAGTGACGACCCCATCGCCCGCTGGTGAGAGTTGGTGGTCTTCCTTGAGGAGCAACAACTCTCATCAGTGCAGTCAGTCTCCCCAGGAGAGCGTTGAGGCGCGCTGAATGGGAAGTGACGTCCCTTGGGTCCCATGTCTCGAGAATCGACCAGGCCCCTCTCTCTAGCTTGCCTTTATTGACCGGCTTGAGTGGACCCCAGCAGGGGCCGAGGACTCTCACCTCTGGTTTGCTTTAATCATCATCATCATCATCATCATCATCATCATCATCATCAGCCCATTTAAGTCCCCACTGCTGGGGCACGGGCCTCCCTCTATCACATGAGGGGTAATTGCCATACTCACCACGCTTGGCAGACGGGTTGGCGAGGGTTTTGATATAAATGTAGAGTTTTCCTTCTCTGGGTGCTGATGATCATGCCAGCAGCTTTACCTTAGTCGCCTTTTACGACACCTCGGTAAGAGTGAGGGTGGCCTATTCTACTCTGCCGGGTCCACACGGCCAATTGCTTTAATCGGCCGGCTAGAATGGGATGTCAGAGCTATATGCTCGCATGGTGGAAGTGAAAGATGCATAAGTCGCGAGTTGGCACAGTGTCTGCTATAGGCACTGGGTAGAAACCGGTGTACACCTCTCGACACCCTGAGCACCACACAAATATGATCCCCCCTTGTCGCTCCTTGCGAAAGCGTCCGTTTAGGGAGCCCATCCAGTGTACGTGCGAGTCACCGCCTGCCCATTTTATTCGTGTTTTTCATCATTGATCGGGAAGGCGCCATAGTCTTTCAATAGTCCCGGTTACATAGTCCATCAGCACCTCAAACGAATAGCCCAGATTTTTTTATATCCACTTCTCCCAATAGTCCCACACCAACCGGGGCTCTTCGGCCGCGTACGCAACCAGAGCTTCGAAACTGTCATTAGCTACACTCCATATTGTATACATGGATAGTCACCGGCCGGTGTCACATCACATTTAAATTAACTTGTTTAATGAATGGGCCTCTACGTGTTCGCTTCGGCTCCACACATGCCTTCCAATTGCCCGAGATTATGATATCATAAAACATAATAATAAAATCCTCCAACCGATTACGGCTAAGGCTGCCAATCTCAACGATCAGCCACGTACGCAGGATATATTCTAGTGCTCAAGTGTGTGCGCAAACACAAGTGCACTCTCTATTCCCTTATCCTCATATTCCGATGGGACACTAGCGTGACACGACCGGATAGGGATTTGGCGCAGGAGCAACGGCTTAAAGTGCTCTCCCAGGCACGGGGGTACGAGACCGCCAACTTCCAGACTCCGGGCTGACACTAAGAATTTCTTACCAAAACTTAGATACAATTTTTTTGGCCCGACCCGGGGATGGAACCCGGGTCCTCTTGCGCAGCCGTCGCTTTAAAGTGCGACCACTGGGCCCAATACTGAACAGTTATAGATAAGTAAGGATGAATAAACGCCATACCTTCCACGCCACAAGATAGTCTCTCAGCATCTTGAAGAGCGTGTAGTAGTTGATGAAGAGCAGGATGACTATGGAGATGAAGTTGTGCCAGGCCAGCGAGCTGAACAGCAGGCACAGCTCCAGCGCGATGAAGCCCAGCTGCGCCACCAGCAGCAGGCACAGCAGCGACGACGGGTTTGTGAACACCGCCTGGGACCAACAGAAATTATAATATAAATAAAAATGAATTGATATTCGTTAGTCTGATCAACCCGAGAACGGCTGGACCGATTGAGCTGAGTTTCGTTTTAAAATGTTTTTCGTAGTCCAGACCTTTAGTCTAAAAGGTGAGAAATTAAACAAAAAGTAGGCGGAACGAAGTGAACCTTTCCGCCCCAACGGCCGTCTGCTATGTGCCCTGCCTATTGCCACTTGAGGCATGCAATCCTTTTGGCTATGTCTGTGACCTTAGTTTTCCTGCGGATCTCATCATTTCTGATACGATCACGCAGGGAGACTCCGAGCATAGCCCTCTCCATTGTTCTCTGGGTGACTTTGAGCCTCCTTAATCGGCACATTGTAAGCGGCCACGTTTCGGTTCCGTATGTCATCACTGGCAACACACACGCATTGAAGACTTTCGTCTTGAGACACTGCGGTAGGTGGGCCGAAAATATGCTGCGTAGCTTCCTCGAGTGGAGGCCACGTACAGGAAGTCGCAGCCGTGGCAGGCCCCCCACAAGGTAGACCGACGATCTGGTGAAGATCGCGGGAATCCATTGGATGCGGGCGGCACAGGACCGATCTGTGTGGAGAACATTGGGGGAGGCCTATGTCCGGCAGTGGACGTCTATTGGCTGAAATGATGATGATGATGATGAGACACTGCGGTAGATGAGCCGAAAATATGCTGCGTAGCTTCCCGAAAGCTGCCCAGTTGCTCGTCTGCCATCTATCAAAGAAGAAAAAGTTGATGACTCACATGGAAGCGCGTGTGTTGAGCCACCCCGGGCTCGGCGGCGACGCTGGGCGTGGTGGCCACGAAAATACCGCCGTGCGCCGCCACGCGGGAACCTATCGCCCACAGCTTGGTTCCCGACCACGCGGGAACTGTGCCGCCGGTATCTGAAGCTGGAATTTTAGGTAAGTATAAAAAACATTGGATAATTGAATGAAGGTGAATAGGAGAGTTCTATTTTGGCAATTAAAAGTGAGCCGCTCCTTTTAAACCTAACCGATTTTTTTTAAATCGAGAATTTATTCTTTAGAAATCTAATCGACTTTTATTTGTTTATTTTTAATATTAATCAACATTTTATCTATGTATTTGAACTATCTGAATATGGTATACAATATGTAAATATTCTTAGTGGTACACACGCAATAAATCACAAATAATTAAATAATATGCATCTTATTTATCTGAATCTTGAGAAAAAAAGAATTTTATTACAAGTTATATTATTTATGTAAAACTATCAGCCCATATACTGTCCCACTGCAGGGCAAAGGCTTCCATCATAGAAATCAAGTTATCGCTACTGTGATGGGATTTTATGTATACTTGGAAGTAATCCGAAAATTTTAACTGATGTCAATGAGGGTGTTCGCGTGTGCAAAATCCGCTAGATGGCGTACTGTTGGACTGGGGTCCAACATCAACAGCATTGGTTGTTTCGTTTGTCAAATTGACATTTTGACAGATCACGTTTAAAAATAACCAATCACATTGTATATAGACCTCACTCCTATAGTACTTCATCTAGCGGATTTTTCACAGGCGAAAGCCCCCATTTCAGAGGAATATTGGATTTGTGGACTGCAACGCTAATGACACTCTTTAATAACATTGTCTGTGGGAGGGCCATACTTCAACATATATGGACCGAGAAGTGAAGCAGTGGCTGCACTGTGTTTCACCTATTCCTCTTCGAAACGTTCTTCCTATCCGGTATCCTCACTATACCGGATAGGAAGAACGTTTCGAAGAGGAATGGGAATTTAATGTTTGGCAGCGTTCATATGACTTCAATGGTGTTGTTGGTGTCAATGAGTGGCGACAATCGTTTACCATCAGATTCATCTGCTCGTATGCCTCTTAACATTAAAAAAAATTACCGTGGGAGAGCCACGCTTCGGCATGCATGGGCCGGCTCGACCGGAGTGATACCACGGCCTCACAGAAAGCCGGCGTGAATCAGCACTGTACTGTGTTTCGCTGCATGAGTGAAGGTACCGGAGGCCCAATCGGGGGGAAATGGGGGTTTAAAGGTTGACAGCGCACTTGTGTCACAAGTGCGCTGTCATCAGGTGATCAGTCAGCCACCTATCACATAAATAAAAGAATCAGTGAGAAAAAAGTAAAAGCTGCCGTCGACACTGTCACATCGTCTCCGTATTTAAAAGTGTTTTAAAATAGATAAAGTTCATTTAAAAACGTAATTACAAGGAAAACAAGTAAATAACAACTCAAAGAATAAGTGAAAGTGTTATCTCACAAGAACTTGTTGATCTGCAAGACATAATCACGTCAAAAATATTTGAATAACATTTTGTTTACAAAGTGTAAAAGTGACCTAAAACTACTTAAAAAGTGAATATACACCTAAATGTAATAAATACCAAGTGAAGAAAACAAATAAATAAGTGATATACATTAAAGTATTAAATTAATTTGTGTAACAAGTATCAGTGCAGTGCTAAAATACCATTGGCATGAGTCATAGTAACGACTTTAACCAGTTTCAAATCTCGCTAATGAACCTTGTGGTCGCTAAATTCAGCCGCTTGTATTAACAGTTCCGTGGCTCTGTTGGGAGAGACGCGGTCGCTTGCGCATACGAAACGAGAAGTCCCTGGTTCGGATCCGCGACGTTCAACATTTTGATGTACCAAATAAATAAGAAACTACACTAATAAGGAGCGACAGCTATCAGTACCTGATACCCCCGGAAGATGGCACCACCAGCAAAAAAATTACTTATTTGCGCAGGTTGCCTCAAAGCTGTAAAAGATAGGCTATACTTAACCTGTACCATTTGTTCTCAAGTATGGGACCTAAATTGTGCGAACATACCAGAATGCCGATTCAACAACACAATGTCTAAAGAGCAAAAAAACAATTGGTTATGCCCAGAGTGCAAATGCAAACGCAAAAAAGGAGGAGATAACTCGAATACACCTATAAAACAGTTAGCGGACAATATGGAATGTCAACAAAATCAGTCGTACGATAATGTAACTCGCCGTGACTCAAACAGAAACACAAAAGACAATTACAACGAAAGTGAAATGTCAATAGATGACACCCAAGATGTGGAAAACATTTCCGGAAATACTGAGATAATACTAGAAACGCTAAATAATGACCCTCCTCAATCTGCAACAACAAACCTAGACCAAATTGGCGCTTTATTAGATGCCAAACTAAAGGATAATAATAAATCACTCCTACATGATATCAAAATAATGATAGAAAATGAAATCCATCGCTCCACGATCAACATACAAGAGGAAGTATCAAAATGGAAAGAAAGTGTTACTACAGAGCAGATAAAACTAAAGCAGGAAATCAATACCTTATCGCAAGATGTCCAAATCCTGAAAGGAGAAAACGCGAAATTGAACAAACAGCTTAGAGAACTACAAAGCAACATTCTCCTGATGAAGCCTAAAAGCGCGAACCTAAAAGATACAAATAATACAGCAACGACAGCAACACTATCAACCGATAAGGCTGAAATTTATGAACCTACTTCACCAAAAATAAATAAATCATACCAAGACTCAAGAGTTGCAAGTAGAGGACCAGGAAAGGGATAATCACCAGGAAGATCTAAGCAGTAGAAAATTATGTATAATTAGCAGCAGCTCTCAAGATAATATACTGCGTCAGACTGAAAACACCGTACATTATACGGAAATATGCCACTACAAAAACCCTGAGGCGGACATTAAGTTTCTTTTAGCCGGAATAGAGAACAAATTGAGTAACTTTACACTAGACGACTTTTGTATTATATTTATAGGCGAATTCGACTTTAACGGTACATGTAATTATCACGAAGCAATAAAATATATTCAAACCGCACTCAAAAAAGTGCAACATACAAACATAATTATCTGTTTACCTACTTACAAATACGCGAAATATGTTAACTTATATAATATGAGAGTAGAAATATTTAACAACTTGTTGTATTTAGATAATAATAATCACGAGTATGCTTATCTACTGGATAGTAACAAAAACCTAGACTATTCCCTCCGAAATTTTAATAGAATTTCTGGATGTGTAAACAATAATGGTCTTAGAGTAATATTCTCGGATCTGAAGGTCTTAATAAAAAGTGTTCTGCACTGGAGATTAAATGATGAAATGTCACCACATTACTCTAATACAGTTAATACCACAAATGATTCCCAGTTTTTTCTTGAAAACACACACAAGACTAGAAATACTCACACGCATACATCCCAAAATAAACAGCAGACAAAACAGTACAATACAGGTAGATTCAATATTTTAATACAAAATACACAAAGTATTAAAAATAAAACCCATATAATCGAAAACCTATTGCAACAAAAAAATAATATTCAGGCGGTATGTGTCTCAGAAACATGGATCACAAAAGAACAAGAGAACCTTATACGAATAAATAGCTATTATTTCGCATCATCATTTGGTAGAACACTCCAAAGGGGAGGAGGTGTTGCAATTTTATTCAAAGATGGCCTAAAATGTACCAATAAAACGAATATAACAAGTCTCTCAATAGAATCTGTAATAGAATGTTGCGCCGTGGAAATGCACCCAAATATTCTGATAGTCTCTATCTATAGAGCAGACCGAGAAATTGAGGCATTCTTTGATTTTTTAAACAAATTAGTGAACATACTAAAGTCACAGTATTTGAAAAAACATGTGGTGATAGCGGGTGATTTTAATATAAACGCCAACCTGAATACAAAAGATTACAAAAGATTGGTTGATATCATGTTAGAAGTAAACCTATATCAAGTAATCACAGAACCAACTAGAGAAACTGCCACAACTTCCACTTGCATAGATTTAATATTTACCAATTATAAAGACCATAACATAACCGTACAGGATTATGGTATCTCGGATCACAAAGGTCTTGTGTATAGTTTTAAACAAAACCACACGCAAGCTGATTCAAAACCAACATATACAACCAAAAGGCTATTCAATGAAGCTAACATAAAACGATTTCAATCTGAATTAGATACTATAGAGTGGGAATACATAATATCCCCATACAACAACATAAACGCCAACTACAACTGTTTTCACAATAAATTACAAGAAGTTCTAGATACATTCGTTCCACTAAAACATATAAAATCATGTAATAAAAAGAACATTAAATGGATTACAACGGGACTTAAAACATCATGTAGACATAAAAGACTTTTAAAAATATTGGTAAACCAAACAAATAATAAAATCTTAAAAAATCATTTCCAAGAATATTCCAAAAGGCTTAAAAAATGCATAAAAATATCAAAAAAAAATTGATACACAGAAGAAATGAACAAATCAAAAAATAAGACAAAATGCATGTGGAATATAATAAAAAGATTAACAGACAAACACATACACTCTCGTCATAATAACATCCAAATAAAATCCAATAATAGAATCATAGATTGTCCTAATATAATTGCTAACACTTTTAACCAAAATTTCGCTGCGATAGGTGATCCATCCAAGCCACATACAAAGAACTTCATCCCCGACCCAAACTACAATCCTACCCAAAATCCAAGACTGAAATCATCGGTTAACTCCATTTATATTGAACCTGTAACAGAACAAGAAATACACCAGATAATAAACAGGCTACCTAATAAACATACCTGTGGTGTAGATAATATTCCCCCAAGCCTGATCAAAAAGTGTGTCAAAGAACTAACCCCACCATTAACAGAACTTGTAAACCAATCATTCGAAGAAAATATATTTCCCGATAGATTAAAATTGGCTAAAATAAGGCCTATCCCCAAAAAGGGTGGAAAACCTGATGATCCCTCTCAATATAGACCTATCGCTATACTGCCTGCAATATCAAAAGTTTTTGAAAAGGCGATGGCGAACAGAATCGCAAAATTTTTAGAAAAATATATGATACTAGATGAAAATCAGTACGGGTTCAGGAAACATCGCGATACCACTTTAGCTTTATATCATTATATACAAGAAACTTTAAACTACATTAGAGACAAAAACTATGCAGTAGGACTCCTTCTGGATCTATCTAAAGCATACGACAAAATATCACATTCCATATTACTGGAAAAATTAAAACAGGTAGGAATAAGGGGAGCAGCATATGCTTGGCTCAGATCATACTTAGCAAACAGAAAGCAGATAACTGAAATTACACATGTTAACCAACATACAGGGAAAATACAAAATATTCAGTCGGAACAGATTACAACCAACTGGTCAATACCACAAGGGAGTGTCCTTGGTTGTATTTTGTTCTTAATCTATATTAATGATTTGCCCAAAATTCTAAACTCGTATTGCCTCCTATTTGCTGATGATATATCACTATTATTTAAATGTAAGGATGGAAACAACTATAACCATATAGTAAACACATTTCAGAATAAAAAAATATGGCTCACAGAACATCAGCTAGAAATAAACATGAAAAAAACCAAAATAATACAATTCCACCCTCACCAGAAACAGTCCCTAAACCTTGACCCAATACTAAAAGAACTAGATATAAAAGAGGTAAATAGCTGTACATTGCTCGGACTATTGATTGATTCGAACTTAAATTGGAAAGAACACGTAGCAAAAATAAAGTCAAAAATATCTCAATTCACTTACGCCCTCAGCTTACTAAAGAAAAACACACGCACAGAATGTGCACTTTCAGCATACTATGCCTACGCATACGCTTGGCTGAAGTACGGTGTTCTCCTCTGGGGCCATAGTACAGACGCACATGACCTATTCGTGATGCAGAAGAAGTGTTTAAGGATAATTTACAACCTTAAGAGAAGAGACAGTTGCAGACCACACTTTATACAAAGAAATATATTATCTTTACCATCACTCTATATCCTAGAGATTGTAACATTTGTCAGAAAACACATATCATACTTTAATTACACAACCAGTGCCCGTCGTAATACTAAATTATTGCTTCCAGAACCTAAGTTAACAATTTTCAAAAATAGCCCCTATTATAGATCAATAATAATATATAACAAGTTACCAGATTGTATCAAACGTCAAGAAAAAGACCAGTTATTCTGTAAGCACCTGAAATTATTTTTATTAAAAAAATGCTATTATTCAGTGGATGAGTTTCTAAATGACAAAACATCCCAGATCTAATACGTAATTATTAAGTTAAGATTAAGATAGTTTTAAGATTATTTTAATGGACAACATTTCAAAATTGCTAAGCTCCGAAACAAAAAATACCAATTCTTTGTTTACTTTTCCGCTGCTCGAATATATATTTATTCATTTTTTATATTGCTTATTTACTGAGAAAAAAATTAAAAACTAAAAAACATAAGATGACGTCATCGGACGGCAGAATGTAAAATATTTCTTTGCTTAGGACATTATAGTTTTAAATTTACGTAATGCCAAACTCATGACATGTAACTGTCAAAAAAAAAGACAACTTGTCAACGTTGAATGTATGAATGACGTTGACAATGTTGACACTAGTATTATTTACCTTTGACAGTAGTACCTTTTTTTTATTAAAACAATGATAAGCAAAGGAATATCGCTGATTCAGCCGTCCGATGACGTCATTTGGCGCTTACGTCTATTTAGAATAAAAAGAATTTCAATAATTATTTTATGCATGAAAATGGACAAATTTTGAAAAAAGAAAAAATATGGGTCTGTTCATTTTATGTCTACTTTCATATAAAAAAACAATATGGACATGTTAAAAATTTGAAATGTTGTCCATTATGTTGCAATACCCTACTTAACAGGGTCATGTACATACATAGCCCTAAGAACCTATCTTTGTAAGTGTCATATGTACATTGTGCAATATTAAATAAATAAATAAATAAATAAAACCTAGTCTTAAGTTTTCATACTGTACTTTGAGTGCAATAAAAGTATATTCATTCATTCATTCATTCGTACTTGCGCAAGCGTTGACCCGCCAGCGGCCGAGGTGCAGCGCGGCGCGGTGCGACACGTCGCAGTAGGCGGCGGGCAGCAGCTGCGACGCGTAGCGCCCGAACAGTCCCCCCCACACGAACACGGTCTGCTGCGACGCGCCGTACACGTCGTAGTACAGGTACGACTGGAATAATAAAAACAATGCGCCATACAATAAAGAATTATCATCCTCAGGCTTCAAAAGAAGTGCATTCGAGCTATCACAAATACATAGTTCAGGGAAAGCTGCAGACCCCTATTTAAAAAGCTCAAAATTTTGCCTCTAGCCTGCATGTACATAAAAAATGCTTGCATGTTTGTAAAATCACAGCCAGCATTTTTTCAGAAACTGGATGAAGTCAAGTGAAAAACCTGAGAGCCCAGTATGCAAATCTTTTGTACAATCCTCAGTGTCGCCCACACATTTATCATGTGTATCACTCTGTTTAATAACCTCCCAGAGGAAATTAAGACTTTAGAGAGTAAGAGTTTCAAAATAAAATTAACTGAACGGCTATTAAAATGTTGTCTTTACAGCGCAGTTGAATACATAAATTATAGAAATCTGATGCGCAACTAATCAAATTATTGAATTTATATTAATAAATTTTATTCAAAATAAGGAATAATATTGCTGCATGCTACCTATTTGATTTTGCACTCCTGCATGCAGGTTGAATACTTGTACCTACTATTTTATTATTAAGACCTTTATAACCTGTGTTCTGGCAAATAAACAATTTTATCTTTATCTTCCTGCCTTTCCTTATTCCAACGTTTCTCAATAAACTTTCTACCTCGTACGACAAAACTGCGGAATTAACTATCGCCTTCGGTGTTTCCGGACCGATACGACCTGCAAACCTTCAAGAAAAGAGCGCACTCCGTTTTAAAAAGGCCGGCAGCGCACCTGTGACTCTTTTGACGTGACAGGTGTCCATGGGCGTACCATGAGGTGATACGTCTACTCGTCTGCCCCCTATATCATAAAAAAAAACCTGGGATTCCACCTGGAGTCGGCGAAATATATCTTCTTCTTATTCGATACGTCCCTGTCATTCGTCATCAAATTATCCACTTCTTTTTCAATCATGTCATTGTTTACACCAACCATCCATCCATCTCTTTTTCGGCCGTCCTCTGTTTCTCCGCCTACTGACATTCATATTTATACTCATTACTACATACTCTTTTTATTTATTTATTTAGTACAACCATATTAATACAATCGCAGACTACATACTAATTAAAGTTACAGTTCTGATATGCACCAAAATAACGGCGTACATAACACTTATGAATATTTTTTTACATAGCTTAATTAACTATATATAAAATAGATCCTAAGTGCTAGGTAAGCCAATGATGACAGAGCTGGAAACATCCAAGAGGCTAATGTCCTGATAGATACCCTGTCACCAACGATTTAAATTTACTCTTTTCGTTACATACGCCATACAATGTGTAACGTACTAGGTGTTATACAAATCCGCTTGAAATTATTGCCCCAGTAACTAGAGCTTGCATCTATACAAATAGGTACCTACACAAGTTTTCGTTTCATTGCAAAAGACCAAGTATTATTGAATTTACAGAAACTTTTAATTACCCAGGCGCGCGTGGAGAGTGTGACGTCACGTATACGTGATCCCGTTATTATAACGCACAATAGTAATAGGTACGTTACTGGAGCTTGCGAGTGGACTGTGCGAGTGTTGCGATGTACTGGCACGAAGTGGCTCAAGACTGACCGATATGAAGGCTCTTACTCGCTATCAACGGAGGCCAATATTCATTATGTATCGCTATCTGTTTGGATCCACAAATAATCAGACAAAAAGATACAATCTTAATTGAATTCCCGCCGTTTAGGCAACACGTTACATTTGTAATATATTTAGTTATGCAGCGCTCAGACAAAACATTTATCAATAGACTATGGTCTGGCTATGGCCAATGATAATAAGAATGTTGTGATAATACTATCTAAATAATGACCACTATATCCTGCTCCCAACTCTTGTCATTATCTACCATGGATAGTGTATTTCATATTATGAAAGCAACATTTCTGTCACTCAGTCTATGGAAAAGAATGAAGAATTTCATTTCTTAGGAAGATGCTTCACAGGGAGATATAACATCGACCCAACATAGTACTGAAATAGGCACATGGGGGGCGGTCCAAATGCCCGGGGACACGCAGCGAACACGTCGCAGCTGCGCAGCGTTCAAGCCGCAGATGCGCAAAGGATTCGCGGGCGTCCTCCTGCGTGGCCGCCACAAAAAGCAATGACGTTCAGACTTGGAATGGCGAATCCGTCGCGCATCCGTTCGCTGCGTCGTCGCTAACAACAGCGAAATGGATTGGTGTGTATTTACGGGGCTCCTAGCCTTAGACCCAATAGCCGCTTAAGACTATACTTAAATCTTACAACCCACATAATAAGAACAACCACAAAAAAACTCTCACCTGAGCAAAACAACAGGGTATGAAACTAGTGTAATATGCTCCAATAACTGAATTAAAGAGTATCTTCTTCACTCTTAAGTTGAACTCCTGTCTAAGGACGTCCACCTCAGCCCTTACAGCCTGAGGGTCATGTGAACAGCAGTGCATGGGAGCTGAGTCCGAGTTCAGTTCTAACATCGGACTTGTTTGGAAGCCAAATAGGAGGAGGTAGACTACTATGCTGTAAAAATAACAATGTAAAATATGAATATAACTATAATGTAATGTTATACATTCCTACATGCTACATACAAATATGAAAGCTGAATTCAGTTAAGAATAATTGCAAATTATAATTTATAATACTCACGGATAACACAAGTAGAATATTTTAATAGGTGGATGTTTGAGAACAATAAAATATGTACACCATGAGAGAATACCCACAACCATTCCGAGTATAAACATTCTGGAAATCAAAAAACAAAAATCTTTTTAGAACTAAAATATTCTTGTTTGCTTGTTGAGAAATAAAACCTTTTCCAATTTAAATAAAAATAATCTTCATATTTAAGACTCTACAGTCTCATTCTCTCATTTGCAAGCTGCAAAATATATTTTTTTTTACAATTCCAATAAAAACTGATTCTCAATTACCTAGCAGCGATCACAGCATGTGGCATGAGCTTTGGAGCCACTACAGATCTCAACATTGCTATTGTGGCTGCCATTAGGAATCTTCTCGACACTAATGTCACTATAAACACCACTAGATGTGGATCTATAAGGTAGAAGTTCTGTAAAAAGGTTTTAAAATAATTTATTCACTGTAGGAAGTGCATCAGAAGTAGTTTTTTCTATGAATTCAGTCTTACCATAGCTTGATTAGTATATGAATGTGGCAGCCACCATGTTGTTCGGTAAAGATTCAGGAACTGCAGTCCTGTTGCAACCAGTGAGAAGACAAAAGTCATAGATTCAAATAATAGTGTCCCGTCCTGTGGAATGTACGGGAACGGAATGTGTTTAGGAGGCACTGGCCCTTCCACCAGTTTTACATCTGCCAAGACAGGTACTGGCACCGGAGCTGAGGGTATGCGGGTGGTGCGTCCAGCTTGTTTCCTTCCACCATTCATATCCTCATCGAGAACAGGGAAACTACCCTAAAATAAAAAAATTGAAAATTAGTAGTCTTTACCGATTTTATCTACATGTAAAATTAGCTTGTGTACTAAACATTTTACTTTATTTATTTATTTAGGTTCACCAACAGCACATCATACAAAAATAATCATAACTGCTTTTTATAGTAAATTAGATGTCAGTATGTATGCCAATTACAGACGAACACAGCATTGATGAGTATACAATAGACAAGTTAGTTACCTATATTATTTTTTTAACTTGTTGAATATTAAAACTATGGTTATTGTTACATCAAAATCTCAATAAGTTGAGGTTTTGATGTAACAACAACCATACTATTAATATTCTCTTAGGAGGACCTGTTATTGAATACATCTTGACTAACTGGCATGGATACTTAAACTGAATCCTGAATTTACTATGTATAATTTAATTGAATTCATTAAGTTACCTTTTTTGTGACGCCTGCAGACTTCTTTGACCCTGGTGGAGCCACCATTTTGCAAGCGATCGGTGGCAGGGGTCGCTTGATAAGAGGGTCCTTGATAATCTTCCGCCGCCTGGAGACGGCAGTAGAAGAAGTGCTACTAACTTGGGTATTTGCCCAGCGTCTCGCTAGGAGTATCGTCAAGCAGCCCACGACTGCCGGTAGGAAGAATACGACAAAAGGTCCACTGTCATTTTCCGTACAACTCATCACTCACATGTTACAAATGTTTTAGAAAGTGCCACAATAATATTTTATTTTATTTTGGAGATTTATTTTCGATCCACACGACGAACACAGACCAAGAAAAACTTGACTGGACGAGACGAGGCGAGCTGTCAAATGCATAAATGTCAAATGTCTTTTTTTGTTGTAAAGACCTTAACTGCCCAAGATATAGAGAAACACAATGCCATGCGATAAAAAAGTGATATTTTTCTGTTTTTGTACGGTTTTAAGAAAAATCCTCCATGTTTTATTCATAAAACATCCAGATCAATGGGCTCCAATTCTATATGGATTGCGAAATACCCAATATTTTGGAATATAAAGATGATTAGAAATTGTCTAAGGAAATACAGAAATATTTAACATTTTTAGAAAATACTGCATACTTTGGAACATTTTCCTTCTGCCTGACGTTTCAAAATTGACATTTTTCTTTTTTAACTTTTTCTGATCGATTTGCAAGCCGGTTTGCATAAGCTTTATTTACACATAAAATATGGAAAAAAAGTGATTAAATTGAATTGTTATGACAAATTGACTCTTAAAAAATGTCTTTTATGATACTATGCTCATTTGCGCTAGCATTTTATATTGTTATATGGTTCTTCGACTCGTTTTTCAAGGTACGTTTAATTTACTGAAGATTATTTACACTATTCTTGTGGATTTCCCTGATGATTGACCAAATGAATTGTTTCCAGAGTTGTATGCACTATCCTTACTACGCCTTTTTGGAAGGAACGGGTTTAAAAGTGGGAATACTAAACTTTTCATGGACGACTTCTGCTTTCAACAGATTCATCTACAGATGGAGCAAAAACTTGTCTCGTATCCTTAAAAAATGGTTTACATGTGGCTACATATTCACAGTGTGCGTGTTTCTGCCGTTCGCAATATGGACATTGATGTCCTTTATATTTGAACACTTTTACGACTCTATTCAACTGAACAGTGTTCCAGAAGTTAAAGCCATGTTACCTGGAGTGAATATTCCGATCTCAGATTTCTGGGTATACTTTATATCCATCGCGTTTTGTAGTATAATCCACGAGCTTGGTCATGCCATGGCTGCAGCTCAAGAAGATGTGCAGCTAATATCAGTTGGGGTGTATGTTTTTACTATCCTACCCATAGCCTATGTGCAATTAAATACAGACCATCTAAATAGCCTCGCCATTGGCAAAAGGCTAAGAATTTTTTGTGCTGGAGTGTGGCACAACATTGCCACTGCATTTGTTGCTTTGTTACTGTTTTTCTCTGCTCCTATACTATTCAGCTTAGCCTATGAGACTGGCATAGGAGTGAAAGTTACTGGGTTCACAGATGATTCCCCTTTGAAAGATGTTAGAGGCCTAGAAAAGGATGACTTGGTATTATCCATCAATGGATGTGAAGTGAAAAATGCTAATGACTGGACATACTGCCTACACATGGCACATGATCGTTTTGGTATATGCACAAGTGCAGAATTCATAGCTCAAAATGATGAAATCATGATGGAAACAGTCAAGGAAAATGATGTAGTGGAATGTTGCAGAAAGGATGATTTCTACAGCTTTTGTTTTGAATACATGGAGCCTAAGAATGTAGCAGACTCCGTTCTTCCTGGGCAATACTCATGCCTAAGACCAAGAGATATGATAAAGAAAAAGTTCACTAAGTGCACAGAACCAGGAGGGTACACATGCCCGAGAAATACACATTGCTTGAAGCCATCCCTGAACAACCATACATACTTACTAATAGTAGAAAGGAAGGATAATAATCCAATTCTTTATTTAGGATTACCATATGACTTGCATAAGACTGTATTTGTTGATCAGTATTTCCCTAGAGTAGCCATTTTCTCATTTTTCTCACCATCACAGTTTGAGAAACTTCTTAGATATGTTTTTATCTTCTCTATGGGTATAGGATTTTTAAATGTTGTGCCTTGCTATGGAACCGATGGACATCATATAGCTAGAAACCTGATTCAAATGCTGGCCAAATATTTGAACAAAAATGGTGACTTTGTTACATTTTTCACTGTATTTACAATGGTAGTAGGTACAGGAATTACGGGGCCTATGTTGGTTTATTTGTTTTACAAAGCTGTCTATGTAGACAATTAAGATTAGATTGCATTCAAATTCTTCAATGCAGACAACTTACAACTTTAGGTTATAAGAATTTCCTAAGTCTGATATCCGCCTACATGTGTTATTAATACATACTACTTGTGCGGATAAAGAATGGGATCAGAAATAAAAAAAACCCTACGAGTGCGAGTATAGACGCAAATAGTGTGCGAGCGAGAAGTGAATAGATGCGCCGCCATTTCTGATCCCATTCTTTATCCGCACAGGTTGCACATATGTGTGGAAGTGTAAAAGTGAGCTTTGAGCTTTGTATATTAATTTGTTACCATGTTCACTGTAAATAATGGCACACAAGAAATAGTGAGAAGTAACATCAACATAAGTAGTTGTAAACATTTTTGATATTAGTGTTAGGTATGGAATTGAGAAAACTACATAATATTTGATTTCATAGCAATATTTTCTTTAATTTAATATTATGTACATTTTTAATTACTAATATAATTTATGGTACTAACTAATAATTTATACAAATAAAACTTTTTCCAAAACTACCCTTAGTACAATTTCATCTAGCTTTTACTTAGTGCAAGCGAGCTTTGTAAATCCTTGAGTGATTTCTTTCCATAATGCAACATAGCTTTGATTGTGGTCTCATCAGTATGGTGCTTGTTGTTTCTGAAGTCCGCCCGGGCCCACTTCTTTCAATTCTGTCTTAGTGCTTTCGTCCGAGACTAGCCTTATGGTGCGGAATATTTCTCTGTACAGCTTGAGCACTTCTTGACGTAGGAGAAACTAGAACAAAATAAAGGTATATTTTAGTCCTTTCAATTTTTGAGGCATTTATTTACTACTCAGAAGGCTCAAGAGATAACATATTTGGGACTTGGTTAATGATACTCCCTAATTTAATAAGATAATGTTTTCTCACTGGAGGAACTACGCTCTCCCGTCAATTAAACCCCCCCACAACCAATCTGTTAAAGGCTTGTCAAGCCGATCGCAAGATATTATTAGGAAAAAAAAAATATTTACTACTAATTTTCATTTTTTGATTAAAACCTTTGGTCAAAGAGAATATAATCTAAGTATATGCCTTTGATAAACATTTCCAAATGAACAGTTTATAGGTTAGATTATAAAATAGAGATAAAAATAGAATAGCATTTTTAAAATTCTTTGGAACATTTCTAATCAAAGTTCAATTAATTATTTTTACCTGTTTCAAGCTAAGTGCAGTTTTGGGCAATTTTGAAGCCATTCTAAAATTAATTCACACGCGTAGACCTGAACACTTTTGTCATAAAATTCGTGGAATTGTAAACATATTCACTTTCAATTTACAATTTTATTGGAAAAGCCATTGAAACATTTGTTCGTCGCACTAAAGAAAATCCAGGATTATAGAATCCAATCCAAGCCAGCTGATTTTTTGGCATATTTCATATTAGTAATCTGTGGCATATTTTCGTTGCTTTGACAGCAAACGTCAAGAAGACATATTTGGTTGGTCCGAATCGTTTTGTCACAATCCCAAATGCTTTTATTCAAACATGTAAAGTAAGACGACAAAAATGTATGTTTAGCGGGACACAATCCTGAAATACTATTATGTAATTACGTATGACACCTTGCTTGAATGCCAGATAAACTCATAGGGCTTTATTCATAACCGTTCATAAGCCTTTGTTAGCGTTGTTGTAGTACCGGACCCGGGTGTTGTAGAGCAGTTTTGACGTTTTAAACAAAAAATAACTCATTCATATATTTTTTTAAATGTTTATGAATAAGGCCCTAAATGAGAGTTAACTCACTTTTTAAATTCACGAGGATGACGTCATACATATGGATAATACTTACTAAATATTATTTGCAGAAAAGGAGTTTTCTCTTTCACATACGCACCTCAACTTTTCCTAGGGATATTGCAAAAATGACTGTTTTGACATTCTGAGTATAAATGGTATAACTCAAAAACTACGTAACCGATTACAATTTTTTTTCACCATTACAATAATACATTATCGTATGATTAAATTTCTAGTTATCTCGGGCAAACGTCTTATTCCAACGGGATAATATCAATCATTCCAGGTGGGCCACGTTTTAAGGGGTAAGTTTAAGGCTCTGAAATTAAATAAAAAAAAAAGGTAATTATTGTTACCTTGCTAGCGATATAGTCAAATTATACTCAGCATGTCAAAACGGTCATTTTTGCTATATCCTTAGGCAAAGTTGAGGTGTGTATTTGAATTTGGCATGGCGGGAGTTTTGAATAAGTTTTCTTTTTATTTTTCTGCGTACATAAATAAACTATTTAACTTTAAGAAAAAACAAACACGTTTTAAAATTTGTATGACGCCCCTTATGTATTGGCGTGTTATGCTCTGCTACCTGATTTATTGTTACAATTTCCTATTGACACAATTTACCACTTTATGACCGTGCGCAAAGTATTGTGTTTAGAAAAAAAATATGTTAAAACCTCAACATCATTTTTAAAGACCTATCCATAGATACCCCACACGTATAGGTTTGATAAAAAAAAATTGAGTTTCAGTTTAAAGTATGGAGACCCCCCAATTTTTTATATTTTTTCCAATTTTTGTGTAAAAATCCTAATGCGGTTAACAAAGCACATCTATTTACCAAGTTTCAATAGTATAGTTCTTATAGTTTCGGAGAAAAGTGGCTGTGACATACGGACAGACGGACAGACATGACGAATCTATAAGGGTTCCATTTTTTGCCATTAGGCTACGGAACCCTAAAAAACGAAAGATTTAAAGGGATTGCTATTTGATTTTCAAAAAGTGAGTTTTGACTCGGGCTTTAAAAATGGGTAATGATGGAGACTGTCTTATTGATAAGGGTAGGGAGTTCCATAGACGGATGGACTGGACAGTGAAGGACTGAGTATAGTAATGAGAGGAGTGGGAGGGAGGCGGAGATGTTTGGAAGAACGCATATGACCCTGGATAGGCTGAAAAATTTAGAAACGCTCTCGGAGATAAGGTGGTGATTTTGGGTTTAATAGTTCTAGTGATTCTATACATATAAGAGGATAAGAATGTGGGAGTCACGACGAAGACAAATCGGGAGCCATTGGAGTCGGTAGGTTGATCCTCACTTCCATAAGATTAAAATATGTTATTGGACTTTATATGTTCATTCTTCTTCACCTTAGGATTGTTAGGTTTTTATGAGAGTAGGTTACTTTTCCAATTTCAACGATTTATAGAAAGTTAAGAAACTTACGTTCGCTACTGATGGTTATCTTTTGTATCGCTGAATATTACACATAAGATAATTATTTATGTAGATAGGTAATTATACTTCGTGGTTTCATTTTCGATACAAATAAATACGTAGTGCTTTTAACCTACAAGGCAATCATCGCACGTTTTTAAATCTTATTAAATTAATTTTTTTAGGCCTGTTACACTTTTTAATTTTTAAATCATAGTCATGATGAAGATGAAAACTAAGCAGCCCACCCAAGTGCAAAAGTTATGAAAAATACTCATATTTATCATTAACGTACAGCACAGTCCATATTAACCAAGTAAATTAGCTCAACAAACAAAACCAACAAAAACATGGCTGTTGAATACTACCATTCCTGCAGCGATTAAAATAATCAAAATGTAACTTAATGCAACTAAGCGAAAGCTCCAGCCGCCTAACACATAAGCTCCGCCCAAGCAAGCGCGGGAAAAAAGAGCTTTCGTTGCAACGCGGCCGCCCTCCTCCACCAATCGCAGGGCCAGTCGCGGACCGACCGTCGCAACGAATGCACGCATGTCCCTCCGCCGCAGCGGGAAAATGTTTACGCGAACTTGTAACTTACTTGTTGTGAAATATTTTTAACATTATTTTTTCAAATCTTTCAATAACTCTTGTGTGCTTATATTGTGCGGACTTTACACAATAAAATGGACAACAAAAGCCCCCCGGACCCCTCCCCGCCGCTCAGACCCGTGAAAAAGGAGAATGAAGAAGAGATCAAGGTGAGATACAATTTCAAACATTTTCTCGACATTGACGTGAATTTCCGTTGGAAAACCATCATCGTGTTACGACTCCGTCGTATTGGCAACCGGCCTGTTTCATCTCGTCTCGTAACAAGAGACGGTGGAGTCGTATTTTTAAATTCGATATTTTATTCGCGCCGCCTCAAAAGGGGGTTCTACAAAGACCGGCAGGGGTTACGCCGAATAAATTATCCAGTATACGGTTACGATATTAATTACATTTCGCGATACACAATAAAACGCGTGTAATATCACGTTTTCGAGGCCTTTTCCAGCCATTAAAGTGTGTAATGCGATATCTGAAGCGCGCTCGGATAGCTGTAACCAGAGTCGCTGGATGTTTTGATAATAGATATAGGCGGCGCCGATGTGCGAGTGTGTATATACGAGCGGACGGTGATGTGAGCGTGCGGGTAATTTTAGACGTTCCTTTGCTCAAAACGTAACTCGAGACCGTCCCAGGCCACAAGCCGACGCTTCAATTTATTGTTTTCATGTGATTATCGTCGTAGTTAGTCTGGTTGTGATGTAGCGAAAGTAATTGTCTATGCTGCGTTCGATTTGCTGACTCGCGAGCTTTATTTTGGCGCCACGGAAATAGTTTGACATGTCAATAACCCCATTGGCGGTGTCCACGCACAGTGACGTCACGGGACACCCGCGACGATTTGTGCGCGAGAGTTTGAGGTCGATTTAATTTATTGTATTACCCACGTAGACGGCCTAGATTGTTAAGTGCGTTTAATGGGTTTTATTCGTGATATTTTTACGCATTTTGATGGCAACGAGCGAGCCTGTTGGCTCATATGTTTCTCATTTTTCTTTCATCTAATATAAAATAAGTAAGTCACACGCGTCGTTTCGCGTAACGATTACAAAATATTCTCAAAGTCTTTAAATAAATACTTGCAATTGCTCAGTAAAATTTATTTTAAGTGCAATAGTCATCAGCTGTAAAAATTACAGTTATCACAATAACTAGTTACACTTATTCAAAGACACGTGCAAATATTAGTATAATCATTATACAGAGTTAAGCATAAAATAATGCTTACATCACAAATAACAATATGCATATTTATTTAATTATAAAATGTCACCAATACATGTATATTATTTCTAAGTTTTAAAGCAAAATGGCTTTCATCGTGTAATAATTATCGCTAGTTCTTACATCGAGTTGCAAAATAAGCTGTCACTTGAGTACTAATAAATAAAACCACAGGATGTGATAGCCCCTGAGTCTGTTATTATTACGTTGCCGTAAATAACCGCGATGGCCACCAGCGCTTGCGCACGGAAGTTGCTGAATACTTGTCCGAACAAAACGGAACTGCAATCAAATGTTAATGCAGCTGTATCTTTAGCACATCAGTTCATAGGCCTCGATTGTTAATTGCTATCCATATAAGAGATCTACCACCATATTCTAAATTACGATTTAAAGTTATTACTGTGCTAAAGCTCATGTCATCCCGGTCCAACACGCAATGGTAAATAGGGCTGACACGAATTTTGTTTCGGGCTATCCCTAGTTCCCGATTTGTAATATGGGGGCTAAAGTTCGATAATCTAGTTTTGTTCTTTGGAACCAAGGTTGCATCTTACAAAATGCATCGGTTTCAATATTGGGGCTAATTTAATCCCACGGCCAAAACTTTTAAAATTATAATTATGATATGAATTACATCTAAATCTATTGTGATAGATTAACATGCTTTTCAATTAACTTGACACCCACAGCTACAGCACCTATTATAGTTGCCGCTTCGTTGGGCTGCATTTACAAATCCAAAATATTCTTAACCTATAAAACATTATGTTCTGTTATATTAAAGAATCAGGTATTGAGAGATAAAAATGATAAAAAAATGTAGAGTCAGTTCTAAGCTAACGAACTTTTTAGGTAGATACTTCTTAGAAAAGCGCTATCTAGGTAGTTTGATTTAATGCCTCTGCACTATTACAGCGAAATGAACCTGCTATCATGCCATAACACTAAACGAATACGAAATACTGTATATGAAAACCTTACGTTGCAAAGATTTATCGTTCGAAATCAGACATGATACGGTAACCATATTTCACCAAAAAAACAACGGGTTCCTACCGGAGCGTGCACCTTTTATTACCGCCAAAACAGCATTTTCGTTCTAAATGCAAATTTAGTAATGCATCGATGTATTCCGCGATGATCTCCAATTGGTCTGAAGTAAGCGTTGTGAATTGAGGGAGGGAACGCGATGCACGCGACGCCAGCGAAGCCATCCATCGCGATGCCAAATGGACAGTAAGTCACACCGGTGATTCATGCGTGTTTATCTGGTTACGCGTCGGGTGTGATCGGTGAAAAATTGCAGTTAGTGGTTGTTTTTTTTGAGTGGCAACAAATACTCGGTGCTGCAAGTGGCCCGCTTAATCAGGCGATCGGTAGAACTGAGGAAACGTGGAAACGTAGAATTTGAACATGAGATTGTATAGTTTTAAAATAAATCATTTTCTATATGACTGACCGGATGGCGCAATTGGTAGTGACCCTGCCTCTTACGCCAAAGGTCGTGGGTTCGATCCCCACCCTGGACAAACATTCGTGCGATGAACACTTGTGTTTGTTCAGTGTCTGGGTGTAATATATGTATTTAAGTATATATTTGGGTTCCTCTGTTGTCTGATATCTGCAACAAAAGTGCTTAAGCTACTTAGTACGGAATCAGGTCAACCTATGAGATGTTGTGAGAATTATATACTTATAAATATGAAACAAAACCAGAGATAGAAATAATGTAAGGTTTTACTTCAAGAGGTAATTAAATATGTACATGATTAGCTTCGCTTTTAGATGACATTTGAATTTGTTTCACTAAATTGCGAAAAAGTCCAAAGTGTATATGTAAAAAAACTACGAGTGAGTATACAAAGAGTGTACTGTAACTAGATATCCGATGTGTTTCCGTGAAGCATCCACGAATCATGTCATTGCTGTACTTGTGCGCTCGCGCAGTTTATTAGGCCAAGGTCGCGACATCTTGTGATCTTATTAAATTAGCAATATACATGTATAATTAGGAATGTACATCTTTAGTTTACTAATTGTGTTTTTAAAAAGGTAGTCTACTTTAGGTCCTCATCGCCATAAATAAATATTTTGTTTCTGTTTTTTTTGTCAATTCTAAGGTAATTCTTTAAATGAGTAAATAATCCAATTTAATACAAAGTCTAAATATAAATATAACATTGTCAAGTAAATGTCAAATCAAAATTACTGTTTCTATTTTTTCCACGAAGTCTCTTCTCCTGTTCTCTAGGCCTCAAGTTGTTTTTATGTGATAGATGGCAGACGAGCAGACGGGTCGCCTGATAGTAAGCGATTGCCGCCGACCATAGACACCCGCGATACCAGGGGAGTCACAAGTGCGCTGCCAACCTTCAAACCCCTCTTTCCCTTGGGTTGGTCCTTCGGTACCCTCACACACGCTGCGAAATACATCCTAGTACTGTTTCACGCCGGTTTTCTGTGAGGCCGTGGCCGACGGTAGAGCCTACCATTCATGCCGAAGCGTGGCTCTCTCACGGTGATGGATCCCCATGTGACATGGACGATATGGACATACCATAAGCTTCTTATAAAATATTGATTCTTGGAAATCATTGGCATCATGACGAATTTCTCATAATATTTTGAAAGGACTAAGATTTATGAAGATAATATCATTAAAATTATGAAACATTTAATTGGAGACCGCCACTGAAACTACATACATTGCGTCTGATTGCGTCCTGTGATGTGTTTTGGCGTGTCTCATCCGGAGATCGCGGTTATTTACAGCGGGACTCGTTTGATGTAGCAACTGCTTCAGAGGTCAGCTTACACGGTCAAGGGGATGATCTTTTCAGTGTTTTACTATTATAATTGTGATATCATTTGATGTTAACCTGAAGCTTTAGTGAAAATTATTAAGTAAATCATTTTATATTTTTCTCTTCGCTTTATGCTCTTTCATTGACCTTTAAATTATTAGGAGTCTCTACACATTTTCGGAAAACTTTAAAAAAAGTATAATCTGACATAAAGGCCGTAATCGCTGGACATCAACAATTCTGCCAAGATTGACACCCTAGTTAAAATAAACGTGGGAGAGCCGCCCTTCGGCATGAAAGGGCCGGCGCGACCGGAGTGATACCACGACCTAGAAAACCGGCGTGAAGCAGTACTAGGCTGTGTTTCGCTGCGTGAGTGAGGGTACCGGAGAGGCCCAATCAGGGGGAAAGGGGGGTTTAAAGGTTGGCAGCTCGCTTATGACTCCAATGGTGCCGCGGCTGTCCATGGGCGGCCGCAATCGCTTACCATCAAGTGATCCGTCTCGTCTGCCACCTACCAGATAAAAAAACTCACGTGTTTCAGTAAAAGTAGCGTACAATTCCCTATTGGCTACTTGCAGTATCGTAATTTATGTTAGAAAGGAAAAAAACATTTCCCAATAATGTGTGCCCACAGTTTTATTGCAATGCTTCACTATTCCAGAAAATGTGCAACCAATAGTTCCATTGCCTTTACCATCCCGTAACGTAAAGCCAAGTTAAGCTAAGCTGTTACAATAATTACGACAATAATGTAACAAGCAAACATGTAAAGCGAACACGGGTGCGATGGGTGACACCCGATAGCCCGGCGTAACTGAAACCGGCTATGCGACGCCTCTGCATTGTACGTCTTTGTGCATAGACTAGTGCAACGCAGCGGGGAAACCAAACGATGGTTCTCGTGCATCAGAGATTATTCTCATATTATGATATTCATAACACAATGTGCCGATTAAGGAGGCTCAAAGTCACCCAGAGAAAAATGATGCTTGGAGTCTATTTCCGTTATCGTATCAGAAATAATGAGATCCGCAGGAGATCTAAGATCACAGATAAAGCCCAAAGGATTGCATGTCTCAGGTGGCAATAGGCAGGGCACATAGCGAGGAGAACAGACAGCCGTTGGGGTGGAAAGGTCCTCGAGTGGAGTCCACTTACAGGAAGTCGCAGCCGTGGCAGGCCCCTCACAAGGTGGACCGACAATCTGGTGAAGGTTGCGGGAATCCATTGGATGCGGGCGGCACAGGACCGATCTGTGTGGAGAACATTGGAGGAGGCCTATGTCCAGCAGTGGACGTCTGTTGTCTATTGGCTGAAATGATGATAACACAACGACGATACTTGACTCGACAATTATTGTCGAATGCGCACACATGTTGGATTTTTGCCTTGTGCTGTGCGTGTCGTTGATGAACAAAACCGTTGAATAGTGTGTTGCGTATCACGATGACTGCTGATCGTACGGAAAGCGTTCTTTGGCAAGGTAATTGAAGAGTGCTGAGTCGAGCCCTACCTACTCCGAACGTAAGCTACAAAAATTTTATACGCGACAATCACATCCCCTGTGATTGGTTGCCACAAGGGTGCTAGCTAGCACGTCGAGCGTGTGCAAGACACTACAGGTGTGTTTGAAGGTTCGGGGCCGGGTGTTCCGATACTTATTTGTTCCGTTTCTCGGCGCGGGCGCCCGTAAACTTGTAAGGTATTTGACATTCCAAAATGCCGATTCTAAAACATAAGCCTACGAGGAAAGAATAAATACATATTAAAATCGATTTGCATGTGTAAATTGAAAGAATACAAGACGATTCACTATGTATTGTTGTCTTCTTAACAGTTAAGTAACAGAACTTGTTATAGTAATTCAATAAGTTAGCTTTATTACTAAACCATAAAGTTCAAAAAAGGTAGTTCTGCGACAGCTCTTCTCTACTCTATGGCCGAGGGTGGTGAACAAACACCACTCCTTAGCCGCGGGAGGCGTGCGTGAGAGTATCAAGTGTCCATCCACAGGCGGCTCGGGTGCAATATGAACCTTATGTCTAAAGCCGTAAAGGCGACACATGATAGCACTGCAAGATAAATCTAGCTCAGAATTCAGATCTGAATCGTGGCGTAGGTTCAGGCTCACAGTTTATTTTTTGAAGTAATATTATATTTTGTGATTCTCAAGTTTACATTTTGTTCTTTACTTTGATGACCTAATCACCAGATGTGCGGTAGATTAATTTACAGCTGTGGTCTGCGTGGGAAAAACATTTTATGCTTTTAAAGCACTAAATACTTGTACTATTCTAATTTAGTTCATATAACATCTAAACCACAATATACTCATTTCAAACTAGGCAACTCTAGTTTATTAAAGCAAAGTGAGGTTGAACTTTAGTCCCCTAATTTTATTCAAAGACTACAGTTATTGTTAAACAGAAAAATGCACTAAAATATTATAATTCCCATTTTAGCTGCAAAAAATATTTGAAAAATTGGGAATGTCTCTCAATACTCAATACTAATGGGCACAGCACAAAAAAAAGTAATGTTTTGTTTGTTAATTATATACATTTTAATAATAATAATAATTCTCACAACATCTCATACGTTGACCTGATTCCGTACCAAGAAGCTTAATCACTTGTGTTACAGATATCAGACAACAGAGGAACACAAATATATACTTAAATACATATATTACACCCAGACACCGAACAAACACAAGTGTTCATCGCACGAATGTTTGTCCAGGGTGGGGATCGAACCCACGACCTTTGGCGTACGAGGCAGGGTCACTACGTACGAGGCAGGGTCACTACCAATTGCCCCGTCGGTCATTTTCAAATTTTAGAATTTTCATAGTTTACTATTGCGCCATCCGGTCAGTTAAATTTTAACTTATTATTCATAAGTTTTCTAGCTAAAATGATTCTCCAAAAGGAATCTTAACCGATATGGTGATGTAATTTCATAATCTCCATCAAGATTTGGAAACAAAAACTGCTGGTGTCGTGTAGCGTTTCTGACACTCGACACCGATACCACATGGTATCGAAGTTCGGATTCGGACACAAGTCGAAACGTCGTTTTTATTGTCCACGTTAAACTGTTAATACAAAACAGGCGTTCTTAATTTTACGACTTGCCTTTTGCCGAGTTAATATTATCATGTGAATTCTTTCAACACTGATCTTCCATTGAAGAGCACAACGTTTATAACTGATATACATAGGTCGATATTTCAAATGTCTATTTCGGGGTACCGTTAGCATAATAGGTAGGTACCTAAGTGCCGTTAGATAAATTAAATGAAGAATTAACTATTTCGGGCATATCTAATAGCTACATGCCCATTTTCTCTTTTTTGAATTATGGTAATTTAGTGGGACATAATCACTCCGCGTTTAGTCGAAGTCCTATTTTTACCCGACTACGGCAAAGTAAAAAAGGAAGGGTTATGATTTTAGCAATCTTTGTTTGTTCCATGATTACCAAGCTACCCAGCCGATGTTATTTATTTATTATTTATATTTATTTAAGTAAGATCAAATAGCCTCCGGCAGTTTAATCTCGAAAAAATACGGACGCCATTTAGCGTGTTTAAAAAACAACCATATTTGACTTGAAATGTTTCTTTTATCTAACCTTTTTTCCTGGCGTTTCAGCCAGTTCCACCGTCAAATTCTGCCAAATTAAATTAACATTTTTTTATTGATGATAGCCGATAGGCATGCATGATCTATACCTTAAAAAAATCAGGTTGTAGGCCGTGCCTACAACCTAAAAAAGGTCCGTGGTTGTAGGTAGGTTGTTGGAGAAAATGACTTTTTTTACTGTTCATTTTCCTGTTGTAGCGCGCAATTTCAAAACAATATTCCATTTTCGAATAGTCAAATCGACAACTGATCCGGACCGGGCAGTCGGCGAAACCCGAGCCGAGGCTAAAAGCGGCCGAATTTCTGTCGCGGTCGCGCGCTCCGGTTACCATTATGTTTGCGGAGGGACGCAGACACATTACTTGAACGGGCTCAATAGATAAGGATTATGTTTTATTATGACCATATCGTTTCACAAAGCCGGAGAAAGGGATATGAAAGAAGGGCTGGTCTTTTCTCTTTCCCTCATCCCCTATGCAGCAGCAGTGACACATAACAGAAATCTAAGTAATATTTCTTTTGATGAGTGAGATGGTTGGAATTTGTAACCCTCAACCACCTTTCCTGGCACCTTTCCTTTATTCATGGCATCACTAGCCTGCTGTTCTTTTCCTGGGGCAAACCAGGCTTGCTCCTAGTCCCAAACGGAGGGTTTTGACTTAGACTAGGTGAGATGCCTAACATTTGCTTGGCCTGTTTGTGTAGATTCTGCGCCTATCCAAAATCCCGCCATAACTTTCTGTTTATTGACATTGGTAGCCCATTTCTGGCACATTGTGTTTAAATTCTATGTCACACCATTATCGTTTTTTCGGTCAACCTCTCTGCCGAAATCCATCATTGCCATGTAGGGTGACGATTTTTGGCCCACCTTTCAGAATCCATCGATTTATTCAATCTAAATATGTATTAAATCTTATAGAATTATCCGAGTTCATAGCTGTAGGTACTGCAAAGTTAGTAAAACCTTATACTTTACTCAGCCACCCCATCCATCATTTTCAGCAATTTTAGCTGAACGTAAGGTTAATTTAATTTAAAAACCAATTTTGTGTTACTACAATTAATTTCAGTATCTAAAATAAAATTTGACGCAAATATAATACGAACAATTTTCACACACAACATTTACACGAAACATGAGACAAAAGAAAACCAAATTTTTCGCCGTCAGCGAATATTGGAAACCTTTAAAATTCTGCTTTTAATATGAAACTAGAGCTCTGAGAACACTGTATATTTTTTCGTCGTAATTAAAATAATTTTAATTAATGTATAATTTGAGAAGATCGGCATCGAGGGCTTCAATCGCTCGTTTTAATTATTTTAAGTTGCAGACATCCGAGCCACAATCGTTAATTTCGGTGTAAGGCGAGACGCGTTCTGCCCGGGCTCCGCCGTTTTTATGTGAGAATAATTTGTTTAATATTTAACGAAACTAATGAAATTCTATACGAGCGTGTTTTTTGGAACATTATTTGCGAATTGTTGTGAATTCATGCTGAGTACATTATGACTCCTGGCAGCGCAATTATGACTCCTCTGGTGTTGCGGGTGTCCATGAGCGGCGGAATTGCCTACCATCAGGTGATCCGTCTGCTCGTCTGCCACCTCTCATATAAAAATAAAATAAATAAAAAATACAATATTACGTAAACCTAATAATAAATAATATGTACACGCAAGCCGAAGATCGATTTGATGGGAGCTTAATATTGTATGATCAGACAACCATTCAATTTTCCACCCTCGAATTCTAAACGAAATGGCGTATTACGTAACGCGTACAGATTACAGATGGGCGCTGGCAACAGCAGACGGCTCCTGTTACACGAAAATTAACGTGCTGCGGCGTGACGCTCCGATGACGGTTAGCTGAGACGAGCATTAATTACGCGAACGGGTTCAGCGGCTCCGTGTGGACCCTTTGTTACACACTACACTAGCTACAAAACGCCGGCTATTCTAGAAGGCTAGATGTACGGGCATAGAAGCATCTGTAGTGATGTGTGGCACCACTGGCACCTGCGGCGGATGACGCGAGTGACGGTTATCTATCTGAGACGAGCTTCATTACGGTATCGGATCCAGCGATTCCTTTGTTACACATCTAATATACCTAATCCACTACACATAAGTTCGGTGATAGGTGACACGTTTCGTTTCATACCCAACTTTCTACGTATAAAAATATTAGGTTACAAATTAACGTCGAGATGCGGCGTGATCTTGACGGTTAGCTGAGATAGGCATTAATTTAGCGATCCCGTTTAGCTTGCTCCGCGTGGACCTTTTGTTACACATTACACTAGCTACACAACGCCGGCTATTCTAGAAGGCTAGATGTACAGGCATAGAAGCATCTGTAGTGATGTGTGGCACCACTGGCACCTGCGGTGGATGACGCGAGTCACGGTTATCTTGAGCTTCATTACGGTATCGGATTCAGTGGGGTTCCTATGTTACACACTACACATCTAATAATACCTAGTGCACTCCACATAAGATAAGTTCGGTGATAGATGACACGTTTCGTTTCATACCCAACTTCCTACGTATGAAAATATTAGGTTATGGATTAACGTCGAGCTGCGGCGTGATGTTGACGGTTAGCTGAGACTGGGTGGACGTTATACACTCCACTAGCAACACAACGCCGGCTATTCTAGAAGGCTAGATGTACGAGAACTCAATATAAGATTAGCTCAGTATTAAGTGACCAGTTTCTACGTATGAAAATATTAGGTTATAAATTAACGTCGAGCTGCGGCGTGATGTTGACGGTTAGCTGAGACCGGGTGGACGTTATACACTCCACTAGCTACACAACGCTGGCTATTCTAGAAGGCTAGATGTACGAGAACTCAATATAAGATTAGCTCAGTGTTAAGTGGCCAGTTTCTACTTATGAAAATATTAGGTTGTATATTATCGTCGAGCTGCAGTATGTGGTTGTCGGTTAGCTGAGACGAGCATTAATTAGGCGATCGGGTTCACTACAGCGGACTTCGCGTAGACACTTTGTTACACACTACACTAACTACACCATGCCAGCAATTCTAGAAGGCATCTACTTCACTATCTAGTGATGTGTGGCTCTTGCGAGCGAATGACGCGAGTGACGGTTATCTGAGACGAGCTTCATTACGGGATCGGATTCAGCGGGGTTCCTTTATTATACACTATATAAATATACCTACAAAGTCCATTCAATATCAACATGAGCTCAGTGAAAGGTGAAACCTTTTTTATTTCTTGCATCCAAGTGTTACACACTACACTTGCTGCACAACGCCTAGTCTGTTATTCTAAAAGTAAGTACATGAAGCACATAGTGATGTAAGGCACCTTCGAGCAGTAGATACGTATGACGTGAGTGACGCTTAGCTGAGACGAGCGTCATTATGGGATCAGATTCAACAGAGTCCCTTTTGTTGTAAACTATGCTAGCTACTAGATATTTACTAGGTAAAGTAGCAAAATTTCTTTATGAGAATAAATAGCTTTAAACTGAGATATGTACCTATTTTAGAAGGCTAAACGCACAATCAGGAGGAAGATAAAAGATCCTTTGTCGAGTAAGTACTTAGATCATCAAGTGGCTCGCGTGTATTATGTTATACTAACCTAATACACAAAACAAAAAATATATATTATATACCAACAACAAGGCATTGCATGGCAAAAAAAAAACACCTAGACTATAAGAACCCAATGTAAAGCAAGATAAAATACCAAACTTTTGTTACCTTTTAAGTTTTTACGATACCTGTACATAGGCTGTGACTGGCTATCAAAATTTTGCACGATTTTTTATATAATAACAGAATTAAAGCGCGGAGCGCCTTTATAGGTGTATTTTATGAAATAAAAACAAAACAACAAAATAAGATTTTAAAGTTTCACGTTGCATTAAACAAATAATTAATGTACACGTGACAAAACGCGGTTGGTAGCAGACGACGCCGTGCACCTCCAGTCCGCTTGTGACCAAGACCGTTGTAACGAGGTCGAAACGTCAAGCTGTGAGTATATGCTACTACGAGCATGTATGTACTTAAGTATAATAATAACCGCGTTTTGTACATTAATTATTTGTAAAACAACAAAATTAAAACAAACTAAAAAAAACCGGCCAAGTGCGAGTCGGGCTCGCGCACAAAGGGTTCCGTAGCAGCAAAGTCCAAAATTACAGTTAAATCAACCTATCTCAAAAACTATAAGAGATACTTTGATCAAACCAAAAATCGTTGAAAGAGTTAATTAGCATGCATCACCTCTATTTTTTTTAGAATTTTATACCCCGTAGTTATAAAAATAGAGGGGGGGGGACATACTTTTTACGACTTTGAGAGCTGATATCTCAAAAACCGTTCACTTTAAGAAAAATGTTTTTTAGAAAACTTTATATCATTTTAAAAGACCTTTCCATTGATACCCCACACGGGTATGTACATCGAAAAAAAAAATTTCATCCCTCAGTTACATGTATGGGGGGCCCCACCCCCCAATTCTTTTTTTTACTATTTAGTGTCATATTTTTGTAGCGGTTCATACAACACATATTCCCATCAAATTTCATCACTGTAGTACTTATAGTTTCCGAGTAAATCGGCTGTGACAGACGGACAGACGGACAGACGGACAGACGGACATGACGAAACTATAAGGGTTCCGTTTTTGCCATTTTGGCTACGGAACCCTAAAAAAGTGCGGACCACGTGTCTTGCAGAAGGCATTTTTATTGCTGCCCATCTGAAACTGGGCAGTTTGTCATTAAATATTTCTATCGAATTATACAAGAATATAAGCGTTTGTATACATACAAACGCTTAAACGTCACGTACTCACAGAAGACCGGCGTGAAGCAGCGCCTGCGCTGTGTTTCGCTGTGTGAGTGAGGTTACCGGAGGCCCAATGGGGGGGAAGGGGAATAGGTTGGCAGCGCAATTGTGACTCCTCTGGCGTTTCGGGTGTCCATGGGCGGCGGAATCGCTTACCATCAGGTGATCCGTCTGGTCGTCTGCCACCTCTCATATAAAAATGTAAATAAATAAAAAATACAATATTACGAAACCTAATAATAAATAATATGTACACGCAAGCGAAGATCGATTTGATGGGAGCTTAATAATTGTATGATCAGACAACCATTCAATTTTCCACCCTCGAATTCTAAACGAAATGGCGTATTACGTAACGCGTACAGATTACAGATGGGCGCTGGCAACAGCAGACGGCTCCTGTTACACGAAAATTAACGTGCTGCGGCGTGACGCTCCGATGACGGTTAGCTGATACGAGCATTAATTACGCGAACGGGTTCAGCGGCTCCGTGTGGACCCTTTGTTACACACTACACTAGCTTCAAAACGCCGGCTATTCTAGAAGGCTAGATGTACGGGCATAGAAGCATCTGTAGTGATGTGTGGCACCACTGGCACCTGCGGCGGATGACGCGAGTGACTGTTATCTATCTGAGACGAGCTTCATTACGGTATCGGATCCAGCGATTCCTTTGTTACACATCTAATATACCTAATCCACTACAAATAAGCTCGGTGATAGGTGACACGTTTCGTTTCATACCCAACTTTCTACGTATAAAATATAAGGTTACAAATTAACGTCGAGATGCGGCGTGATCTTGACGGTTAGCTGAGATAGGCATTAATTTAGCGATCCGGTTTAGTTTGCTCCGCGTGGACCTTTGGTACACATTACACTAGCTACACAACGCCGGCTATTCTAGAAGGCTAGATGTACAGGCATAGAAGCATCTGTAGTGATGTGTGGCACCACTGGCACCTGCGGTGGATGACGCGAGTGACGGTTATCTTGAGCTTCATTACGGTATCGGATTCAGTGGGGTTCCTATGTTACACACTACACATCTAATAATACCTAGTGCACTCCACATAAGATAAGTTCGGTGATAGATGACACGTTTCGTTTTCATACCCAACTTCCTACGTATGAGAATATTAGGTTATGAATTAACGTCGAGCTGCGGCGTGATGTCGTGATGTTGACGGTTAGCTGAGACTGGGTGGACGTTATACACTCCACTAGCAACACAACGCCGGCTATTCTAGAAGGCTAGATGTACGAGAACTCAATATAAGATTAGCTCAGTGTTAAGTGACCAGTTTCTACGTATGAAAATATTAGGTTATAAATTAACGTCGAGGTGCGGCGTGATGTTGACGGTTAGCTGAGACCGGGTGGACGTTATACACTACACTAGCTACACAACGCTGGCTATTCTAGAAGGCTAGATGTACGAGAACTCAATATAAGATTAGCTCAGTGTTAAGTGGCCAGTTTCTACTTATGAAAATATTAGGTTGTATATTAACGTCGAGCTGCAGCATGTTGTTGTCGGTTAGCTGAGACGAGCATTAATTAGGCGATCGGGTTCACTACAGCGGACTTCGCGTAGACACTTTGTTACACACTACACTAACTACACCATGCCAGCAATTCTAGAAGGCACCTACTTCACTATCTAGTGATGTGTGGCTCCTGCGAGCGAATGACGCGAGTGACGGTTATCTGAGACGAGCTTCCTTTATTATACACTATATAAATATACCTACAAAGTCCATTCAATATCAAGATGAGCTCAGTGAAAGGTGAAACATTTTCATTTCTTGCATCCAAGTGTTAAACACTACACTTGCTGCACAACGCCTAGTCTGTTATTCTAAAAGTAACTACATGAAGCACATAGTGATGTAAGGCACCTTCGAGCAGTAGATACCTATGACGTGAGTGACGCTTAGCTGAGACGAGCGTCATTATGGGATCAGATTCAACAGAGTCCCTTTTGTTGTAAACTATGCTAGCTACTAGATATTTACTAGGTAAAGTAGCAAAATGTCTTTATGAGAATAAATAGCTTTAAACTGAGATATGTAATTTTAGAAAGCTAAATGCACAATCAGGAGGAAGATAAAAGATCCTTTGTCGAGTAAGTACTTAGATCATCAAGTGGCTCGCGTGTATTATGTTATACTAACCTAATACAGCAAAACAAAAAATATATATATATACCAACAACAAGGCATTGCATGGCAAAAAAAAAACACCTAGGACTATAAGAACCCAATGTCTAAAGCAAGATAAAATACCAAACTTTTGTTACCTTTAAGTTTTTACGATACCTGTACATCAGGCTGTGAACTGGCTATCAAAATTTTGCACGATTTTTTTATATAATAACAGAATTAAAGCGCGGAGCGCCTTTATAGGTGTATTTTATGAAATAAAAACAAAACAACAAAATAAGATTTTAAACTTTCACGTTGCATTAAACAAATAATTAATGTACACGTGACAAAACGCGGTTGGTAAGCAGACGACGCGTGCACCTCCAGTCCGCTTGTGACCAAGACCGTTGTAACGACGGTCCGAAACGTCAAGCTGTGAGTATATGCTACTACGAGCATGTATGTATTAAGTATAATAATAACCGCGTTTTTCGTTACATTAATTATTTGTAAAACAACAAAATTAAAACAAATTAAAAAGTGCGTACCACGTGTCTGCTGAAGGCATTTTTATTGAAAAAAAACCTAAACCATGAGCGATTATACTCCGAATACTCAAATCGAGCTACTCAACATCATGTTAGGTAACTTATAAGTATAAAAATAACGGCGTTTTGTCCCGTGTACATTAATTATTTGTAAAACAACAAAATTAAAACAAATTAAAAACGTGCGTCCAGTGTCTTGCTGAAGCATTTTTATTGAAAAAAAAAAGTATCCATGAGCGATTATACTCCGAATACTCAAATCGAGCTACTCAACATCATGTTAGGTAACTTTTTCTAAGCCAAATTTATAATAGAGACGACATGTTTTAAACAGCTTATCGACTAAAAAAGCCAACAGGCATAAGGAAAGACTCAGGTTTATTTCAATGTCCCATACATTATACGGACCTAGAAACCTTTCGTTTAGCTCCGTGGCTTCCAAAGTTAATGTTTGAATTGTATTGATCATACCTTTCGTCATGGCATTAAAGATCAAGTATCCATTTCTCTAATCGGATGTTTAAAAATTGAAAATGTCAGCGTTTTAAATGTTTAAAAGAAAAATACAGTCAACACACCAACGTCTTTGCAAGTAGGGATGGATGGCAATAATAACAAAAGGATAAAGGGTATCGATACTGAGAAAAACTTCAAAGTCGAATGGAAGTTAGCTAGGTCATACATATACGAGTATAAGAAGGCATACCTTAGATAATGCTATGTCGAATGTCAACGAACTTTAAGGTGACAGGTAGGGCACACTAGCGATGCCAATCGATTTTTATTTTTAGCTACAAAACCGGATCTATTATGAAAAATTTCGGGGTTACAATCTCTCGGCAAACATTTATACTATTTATTATTAAATAACCATGCAAAAATTTTGGTCCAACGCGTACACGAAAAAGTTTAATCGTACAAAAACGGGCCGAATATTTATGCATGGTCATATAATAAATAGTATAAGCGTTGGCCTAGAGGTTGTAACCCCAAAATTGTTTAAAGTAGATCCGGCTTAGTAGCAAAAAATACAATCGATTGGCGTCGCTAGTGTGCCCTACCCGTCACCGTAATTTTAGACACGTAAAATGAGGACAGCAACCAGACAGATAACCTTTCCAAAAAAAGACCAGCACACATGAATTTTAACAGAACCAAATTACTTTCCGATTTTACTTTTCCAATTTGGAAGGCAGACACTCCACGGGGCGCCGGCGATTACAATTATGTTGATGAGTCCACATCGATATCGGCAACCGTTGCTCATTAGCAGCGATACTTATCCCCATCCCTACGCAACCCGATCCGCGGCCACTCGAAACCGTATCTCCAAAATCATGTAACCCAACACCAGTTGGGTTTTTATTTTCGGCCGTCAAGCTTGTTTGGAGTCGCCGGTTTCATATACCCTTGCCGGTAGCCGCTGATAAAAGATTGTTAAATGTTGAAGCTTTTAATGTGAAGGTGGAAGTTAATTCGAACATTTTGTAGTCGCAAAGTCGTAAATACCAAATGCCAAAAAACGACGTAAGCGGCCAGCGGCACAAAGTGGAGGTAGATAGGTATTGTACGTAGAGTGAATCTGCAACCTTAGATTGAACCATTTAGGTTTAATCTAAGTCTGCAACTCTTTTTAGAGTAATTGATCACCTTCAAAAATAGAAAGACATAAATTAGTAGTTATTGCACAATAAATCACAAAATTATTTTTTTTATTTTTTACATTGTGGCAGACAAACGAGGAAACGGTAAGTGAATTACCGCCCATGGACATCTGCGACACACGGGGCATCACAGATGATTAAGGGAGGAATAAGCTCTTTTCTTGAAGATCACCAGGTCGTATCTGTTCGGAAACACCGTTGGTAGCTGATTCCATTGTTTTACTACGCGCGGTAGGAAGTATCATGAGAAGCGCACTGTGGTGGAGTAAAATCCATCCAAGTGATGTAGGTGAAATTTGGAATTCTGGCGTGATGTACGATGGTGAAAATTTACAGCTGGAATAAGGCCGAACAGCTTCTCGGAACACTACTCCCCATTGTAGATGCGATAGAAGACACATATCAATGCTAGGTATGTGTCTTCTGCTGCTTATGCTGCTTAATTCAGAACTGAAAAATGAAGCTGTAATAAACTCGTAAGTTTAACAGCCTCTTTTTTATTTTATGTCAATAACATTGAACTATATTACAACTCATTGTTCAATATTTAGAAATACTTACCTACACCACTCCACGATGATTTGCGTCTGTTACTTGCTATTTTGCGTGTAAGTCGGAAGTACAAATTGGCACATTGGCTGGTAACGATCTAAAAATTGCAAAATAAGACCTTATTCCTGGTTTGTTGTTTTTAGGAGAGGCGTGCACAGGAACTCGAGGGTGATTCGAAATCGACAAAGTTTATTCTGTGCTATTGAACTATCGTTTTCGTGGGCAAGATTTCCATCCTGTCCAAGTTTCGCTTCGTAAAATAACAAACAAACAACAAAAATACCAAATAAGTTAAATGCCAATACATTATGATGATTTAGGTCGCACAGTATGTGATTCAAGCGTTCTAATTAATAATAATATATAATATAAATAATATTTTATTTCTTTAAAAGCACTTTACAATGTTTGTTTATGGTGGTCATTGCACTAGGCTCGAAGACCTGTCGCAATAACCGCAAGTGAGCTTACAAAAATATGCTTAATTATTTTAGTTTTACTGCTCCGGTTCGGATACACAAAAAAAAATCTTTAGAAGAGCTAAACGTAAGTAAATGAAATATAAACAACTATTTTATTAAAGTATAACTAAAACGAAATTAATAGAAAAAAAAACAACTGATGGCGAGATGTACGCTATATTTAGGGTATTAGGGCGTATTTGTGTGTGTGTGTTAACGTGTATGACAATAGCACAGGTTTCAGTCACTAGTGGGAAGAAGATGTTCTGTTTCAATATAAGTAAGGTCCATTAACCAGGTTTTAACTAGGTACCTGCTTAACTTGACGAGTTGTAAAGTTTTCATGTGACATTCTTTTTTCGCTTTATTAAGTACCTAGTTTAGTTAGGGTTCACTAACAATGTTACAGAACTTTTGTTATGTTGCAAATGTTTGTATTATTTTTGAAAAGTAAATTAACTAATAGATTTGCCAGTGAAAAAAAACAGTTTAGTATTTTAAAAGCGGCCTTCTGAATACCTTCTAATGTTATTGTATATTTTTGATTGTATAAATAAAAATGTATGCTGTATAAATAAGCTAATAATACGTTTTAAAAACTTTACTGATTTGGGTACTAATCAACATTTTCTCACTTATTAGGACTAATACGATTAAAATTAATTTACCGTTTCAATGAGTAGGTGCCATCATGCCAGCGCGCCCGTAATATTTCAAAACTTGCACTTATAAATGCACCCCAGGTTTGTCTCATGTCAGACAGTAGGTACCTACGAATCTGACTCCGCTCGAAGTCGACTCGCACTTGACAAGCTTTTGCCATGTGATACCGGCTCACTGATATTTGTTATGAAGCGGACGCGCCCTTTGTCACCCGATACCAGCCGTGCTGGTTGTCATACCCTTAATGAATGATAATATTGCTCGAGGATCTACCCCGTATCATGCTTGAATTTCAATAGTCCAATTAATTTGGTAATTATTGTGCGGTGATAGGTATGAACGTGCGCGCCTCCCAAACGGAAGTCGAAGGTTCCAATCCGAGGCAGTGTTTCCAACTCGGTGGCAGGTTTTCGGGCTAATTGGTGTATTTTCTAAAATAAGGCTAAAAAGTACTGGTAACTATTTTTTTAACTGAAAATTGAAGAATAAAACAGACTTATCAAAAAACAGATTAGGTTTAAAGAAATTTATTCTCATAAGAAATTTACATTGCGACTTATAAGAAGAAATACAATACATAAAATATAATTAATTAAAGTAACGATGTATTTAATCATCGACCGTCACTCTTTTCCAAAAGTGTTTCTTGAGTTTGTGTTTGAAAGTCCAGCATACCCTCGCATGTCTTTAAATCATCGTTGACCTAACTCATTAAATAGTTTTGCCCCCCTGCAAAAGAGTACGGTCCTTGGTTCCGTAGTTAGTTGCGAGGCATAGGGAGTCTAATTTTGATTTTATTACGAAGGATTGTGTTGTTGCTTTTTATGTCAAGTCTATGTTCGTTGGTGATTTTTTTTCCAATTATATTTGTTACTAACATGCATGTGTTGTATTTGTATAGATCTGATATGTTAAAAGCCTTAGTTTGTGTTATATAGTGGCTGGTTGGTGTGGCGGAACGGAAAATGGTGTAAGACCTTTTATTATTTTGATTGTGTATGCGTTGCAATTTAGTTAAGTTGGTGTGTGCAGCTTAAATGTCTAATTCATCATCAGAATTCTTCATCACACCAGATTTTACAACTATTATTACCTTAACCTTATTATTAGCAGTTTAACAATGTTTTATAGTTAGGAGTAATTGCAATTAGAAAAGTGTAGGTACTATAACGTATTACTTTCTTATTTTTCATGCACAGTTTAGTTATTCTCGCTGGTTCGATCCCGTGTCTATTTAGGTGCCTCGGTGGCGTAGTGTTTAGTGGGTCGCACTATGCGCAAGAGGTCCCGAGTTCGATCCCCGGGTGGGCCAAACATTTGTACTTAAGTTTTTTTATGAGAAAGGGAGGCAAATGAGCAACGAAGTCACCTGATGGTAAGCGATCACCGCCGCCCTTGGACATCAGCCACACCAGGGGGAGTGGAGATGCGTTGCCGGCCTTTTAGGGAGGTATAGGTTTCTTGAAGATCTCAATGTTGTACCGGTTCGGAAATACCGCTGCGGGAAGTGGATTCCACAATGCTGAGGTGCGGTGCAAAAAATGACGTTTAAAGCGCACTGTGGTGGATCTCCACCCAGATGGTACGGGTGGAATCGTAGTTTACGGTTTTCGGTAAGAAATTCTTAGTGTCAGCCGGAAGTCTGGAAGTCGGCAACTTGTTGACCCGTGACTTGGAAAGCACGTTAAGCCGTTGGTCCAACGCCCAATCCCTCTCCGGTTGTGTCACGCTGGTGTCCCATCGGAATATGTGTGTAAGGGAATAGAGAGTGCACTTGTGTTTGCTCACACACTTGAGCACTATAATATGTCCCGCGTACGTGCCTGATCGTTGAGATTGGCCGCCGTAGCCGTAATCGGTTGGAGAATATTATTACTTATACTTATTTTTGATGCACAGTATAAAGGTCTTGTTCCTTCGTCTGTCCTGGATTGCAAAGGTCAGGCGGCAGAGTCGCTTCATTGTAATATCAGACGCATCATCGGGTCAATAGAGCTCCTAGAAATTATTGGCTCATCTCGGGTAGTGTCCTGTGAAACATTAAAACAAGTTATTTTTAATAGGTAAGTCAAATACTAATAGCACGTGGAGCCCAATTCATAGATGTACAAGTATGTATATCGAAAAAAAAAATTCACAGAAAAACATGTTTTTCAAGCCTTTTAGAGTCAAATTTTCTGGCTCCCTCTTCCACCCTCGCCAAATAAGTATTGAAAGAGTTATCCTTTAACTCCTTACCGTTGAGGAGTTGACCTTCCATCATCAGTAGAGCCAAAAAATTAATACAGTCAGGCGTAAATACTGGTGCAGTTTTGAAAAAGGGTACAAAAACAACCCTATAAAATTTGAGAGTTCACCTCAATTTTTCCAGGATCCCATCATCAGATCCTGATCATGATACCAATCCGGGACTATCTAAAACCGAATCATCTAAATCGGTTCATAAATGGCAAAGTTATCGGCGAACAAACATAAAAATAAGATATTTATACATATAACAGGTTGAATTGAGAACCTCCTTTTTTTAAAGTCGCTTAAAAACATATTTTTATATGGTTTTCATGCGACATCCGCCATGTTTTTTAATAACAATAACCCGGAGAATTAGGCTCCTGGTGAGTGGGCACACAACTTTCTCGTACATACTCAGCAAGCCACTCTTCAGCGCAAAGAATGTACGAAGCAAACAATGCACATATCGTGTAGCCTGCGCTTGTCATGCGCATATTAAATCTGAGGTTCCGGCAAACACGCGGTTCGCACGGGTATCGGCGCGCGCGCACGCGAGAGAAGTGCTCGAAATGTGATAGCACAGGTGATAGCAAATTTGCGATCAGGTAGGTACCTATATCGTAGTATGGGTTTGCTGTCGTCATTTGCGAACATAAGCACACAATAAAACATAAATCAGATTGCTAAGAGTAAGATGACCGATGGTAGCTCAGTGGATATACCGAGCATAAACCTCTGGATTTTTCAAATGTATGTGCATATTTCTACCATATTAGCTCGGCGGTGAGGGAAAACATCATCATCATCAGCAACCTACACTCGTCCACTGCTGGACATAGGTCTCCCCTAATGCACGCCACTGCTCCCGATTTTCGGCCACTCTCATCCAGCCCACACCAGCCAGCCTTCGAATGTCATCATCCCATCTTGTCGCAGGGCGTCCAACACTACGCTTACCGAGTCGCGGTCTCCACTCAAGGACTTTACGGCTCCAACGGCTGTCAGTTCTGCGGCTAATATCACCAGCCCACTGCCACTTCAGTTTCCTAATTCGGTGGGCTATGTCGGTGACTCTGGTTCTCTGTCGGAAACACACATTGAAAATGACACATGGAGGGAAAACATTGAAAATGAAAAATGAAAATATCGTTGACAGGTACCTACGATATTTGAGATAATGATTCTGAACATGTAACCGTGACCCAAGTTAGTTAGGTTCCCTTTTCTAAGGGTTGCGAAGGTCAGATGGCAGCCGCTTCATTATAATTACCAGATGTCCCGAATCCTGGATCATGGTCCAAGCCAGGGCCGCCGTAAGCGGGCATGCAAGACGTGCAGCGCACAACGGCGTCGCGACCCAGGGGGCGGCAAATTGAGCGACGTCTCATGTACTTTTTTTTTGGTCATGAAGGCAAAATGCTTTGCGCCCCGTCCCGTCAGGTCAGGGGTCCCCCAGGATGAAGCTTAAATTTTGCAGCCTCCAACCTAGATCCCCCGCCCCCTAAAACGTTCTAAAATGTCTCTAAAACAGTTTCACCACAAGATAAAGCCGAGATTTTACCGATACGGAGCCGAAACGTGGACACTTACGCTACGGCTGGTCCACAAGTTAAAGGTCGCTCAGCTGGCTATGGAACGAGCAATGCTCGGCGTCTCTCTCCGAGATCGAATCCGAAATGAGGTGATCCGTCAGAGAACCAAAATCATCGACATTGCTCACCGGATTAGCAAGCTTAAGTGGCAGTGGGCTGGCCATACTAGCCGCAGAACCGACAACCGATGGGGTAAACGAGTTCTAGAGTGGAGACCGCGTCTTGTAATGTAGGGCGCCCTCTGGCTAGGTGGGGAGACGATCTGCGCAAGATGGCTGGTAAGAGCTAGATGCGAGAAGCCATGGATAGATCACAGTGGCGAACAATTGGAGAGGCCTACGTCTAGCAGGGGACTGCGATAGGCTGATGATGATGAGATTTTACCGCCCCGTGAAAGTGATTCTACCCCCGCGACGAAACAGCTAGTGGCCGCCCTGGTCCAAGCGTACCCCGGGCTCCAAAGCGATAGCTGTGGACGCAACTGGGAATCACTTTAAGACGAGGGAGGGAGTAAGTTAGATTACTATGAAGTCATCATCCAAAAATTGGGTAAGGTGATGACAAAGAACTGTGTGAGGAGCCATACATTTAGTGACGTCATACTAAGTATGAAATCAGATATCTAGGTTTTAAACCTGAAATTTAAGTAGGTATTTATTGAAGAAAAAATTCAGCTTCCGGCCGACACAAGATGTGTCGTTTCAGTGTACATACTCGTACATATGAGCAAGGTCTGTATAAGTCTGAAATCGATGACAAGAAATCTGCGCATGCCGTATAGTTTCAGATTTATCTAGGTACTGACCGATTTAAATGAGCCAACCTGTATATCGGTAGCAGGCATATTGCTTGAATCCATCGTTTATACGAGTATGCGTCGGCAGTTTAGAAACGCTCATATATCTAGAGGAAACTAATTATGTATACTTGCCACAAATAATAATTAAAATAAGAAATTGAGCTTGCAGCGAACCTAAACACCAGCCCAGCCGAGAAAATAGCAACTGTTTATAAACGCTCGCATGTGGTCTGGTTACAAAGCTAAAGTTGCTTTAGTTACCGAGCGCGGCGTGAGGCGGCGAGGATACGAAAGCTGAGGCCGACACGTGGCCTAGGTTATCGATATCCTGACTTAGCGAACAAAAATGTTGAAAAAATCTCTTCAATAGTACGAGTATTTACCCGCAGACTCGCGGCAGAGGGTAGAGAATTTCATTCATTATTATGAATGAAATATGACACTGACCGCCACGAGTCTTTGGTTCGAGTATAAAGTTACTTAATTCCTTTAAACTTACTGCCCATTTTGAACTACTTCCGTCATATAATGCATGAAATTGTTTCTAACAAGAGAAAAATATGAAACCTCTTGTAATTTTGATGTAGCCTTAATTTTATTCCAATTTCAAACATTCTACCACCTCCTGCGGTAAAAATTTCGCGTTTTACGCTGCCAACCTTTAAACCCCCCTTTCCCCCGGTACCCAGTACCCTCCCTCACGCAGCGAAACACAGCACAGTACTGCTTCACGCCGGTTTTCTGTGATGCCGTGGTTCACTCCGGTCGAGCCGACCCATTCATACCGAAGCGTGGCTCTCCCACGGTCAATTCTTTATAATTTATTGTGATATTACGTAATCTGCATCCAACATCCACCTACCAAATTGTCAGCCCATCGTTCTACTGGGCGTCCTATATTATTTTACTGGACGTTTGAACACAAATGAAAATCTGGACACTTTTAGATTTAGGTATTGAACGTTCATATCTCTTTTAATATTTATGAAAAATAGGAAAACATAAGGTTTTGCTAACAAAAACTCTACTGGCATTATCCAGGAAATAACCGAATTCAACTTTATTGCAGAGTGGCCATACTTTGCTCGTGGTGAAATGGTTCAAAATGTTCGTCTCAAGCAAATACCGACTACGTTGACCACAAAATACTCCTTCTGTAGTTGTGTTAAATAGGTTAACTAAATGAGAACCCTCCATCTCCTTGAATGCTTTTTAACGCTAATTATTGGAGCCGCTCAAACATCATGCATTCTCTTTTTGAGCCAACTTCATTCAAGTTCAAGTATTCGAGCGAAAGAGGCAAATTCTAAATCGTATGTGGGACGTCAAAAACTTTCATCAGTTTTCCAAGGAAGGAGTTTAATATCTTCTCGGGTGACGAGTGCAGGGTGGTGCCAGACAGTAATTAGTTAGTGTTAACACTGCACCCGTCATGGGCAGACGTGTCATTTTAACTTACCATCTTGCGCGATTTGCTCTTCTGTAAAATATAATATTGTTTTACCAATAAAGAGTAAATGGAACTATAGTAGTATATATTAGTAGATATTTACCAAACTAATTGTGCCTTTATAATATAGAGATGATGGCTGAGCTTGGAGTCCCGGGTTCGAACCCGATGTTGGACTGAGCTTTTCTTGCTCTTCTTTAGTGAGTTTAATTTAAGAAATATGATCATCATCATCTACCAACTAAATGTAAATAAAACTTATTCTCCTATTGAAAGCTACATTAGTCATTTATATTTTCTGACACACTGAATTCTATTTGCATTAGTCCTACGACCAATATTCAGTTCTATTCCATTACGTTTATAGTCTAATCTTAATTTTCCGTAAATTAGATACGGCAACTCACACCATCACATTTAACCTGCTATAATTTAGGAAGCATGTTTCTGATGGAACAAGATCCGCTTGGAAACGCGAGAAGCGCAGGCGTTCTCAAATGTTAGGTTGGGTTAGTTTCGTGAAAAGATCTCTAGGTATAAACTCGTAGTAGTGCTAACTCGCCAGCCTAAAATGTTACTAGGACAGAATGTTGATGAGAATAGGACGGAAACCATAAAACACATAGATACGAGTAACTACATATTATGTGAAAAACATTTTCCATCGCACATTAATATGGAAGAGTTCGTTGACCTACGTGCTAGGCAGTGTCTCTCCAGCATACGTTACTTCCGAGTACCTAGGTCGAAGCACGTCGTGATCACTGTACGCGCGCATTTATATGAAAGTGCCACTAGGTAACGCTTATCCGAAACCGTAAGGAAGACTAAAGACACTTCTATTCGAAAGACAAAACATAGTCAGGCTGATGTGAAGATTATTGAGTGAGAAGAAGCGCAAAGGATAGGGGAGTTACAAAGGATCAAATTGAGTCGACGTTTTCCATGAAAATGACTTAGGCTTCTCCAAATGCTACTGAAGCTCATCCTTAGTTTGTATTAAGATTTTTTTTTATCAGCATTATTAATTTATGGTTCTACTTCGATCGAAGATTTGGTTGATTAAATGATTTTATCAGGTAGGCGGAAATATTAAAAACGAAGGTGATTTCCATTTAATAAGCTCCTATCACATTGACAATTACGTCATTTCATATGGCATACATATGGCATAATTACGTTTTTAGTAAATAGATCAGAATTTCCGTTACAGTTTCGTGCCAATAACAAAGATTTTCTCTGATTGTTTACGTCGCAAAATCGACAGAAAGATCATTTCGATGTTTTTTTTTATAGAAAGGCCAATCAGGATGACCTCACTCCGCCTGATGGTAAGCGGTTTATGATTTTCAAGCCTTAACTCAAGAAATCTTATCAAAATCGGCTAAAATTGTAATTCTGGCAATCCATCATGGAGCCGGATCTAAGGGCGCTGGTATGGATCCGGCTCTGGTATGGTGTCGGGTGCACGCTAAAAATACGCGTGTTCGCCCCTGGTGTCGGGTTACAAGAAACATATTCGCTATATCGCTATTGTATTATTAGGACGCCGTGTGGTCCCCGGCAGAGTAGAATAGGCCACCTCACTCTTACCGAGGTGTCGTAAAAGGCGACTAAGGTAAAGCTGCTGGCATGATCATCAGCACCCAGAGAAGGAAAACTCTGCATTTATATCAAAACCCTCGCCAACCCGTCTGCCAAGCGTGGTGAGTATGGCAATTACCCCTCATGTGATTGAGGGAGGCCCGTGCCCCAGCAGTGGGGACTTAAATGGGCTGACGATGATTATTAGAACTGCCTGTATCATTGTGTTTTTTGACTAGCCACACGTTAGTTTGGAAGTAGCAATCCTTACCGTTATAAGGGAGTTTAGACAGAAAGAAAAGAAAAAAACACATATAATGTTGCTACCATCACATAATTTACTAGTAAAATTTACAATTACCAAATGATGCGTTTCAAAGCAAGCTGTGATCTTCCATAATTATAGGTGCACAAGAGCAAGACCATGTAGGTAGGTACTCGTATGCATAGATATGAAGTTTTATTTTTAAGGTTGTGCCACCTGTGTCGGGATCTTAATAAATAAATAATAACATCGACTGTATTGTACAGTCAACTCCAAAAATATGTATACACTTTAGGACCTTGTCACAATACTTACCTATGAGAAAGTAGAGGTTTACTTTCTTATATTATATATTGTGACAACGTCCTAAAGTGTATACATATTTTTGGAGTTGGCTGTACACAGATAATAGAATTGTACACAGTTTCACATTTTCACTGAGTCCCATTTTACATAATTTATATCTGAATACATGAATCCAATAATAACACTGGCATCCAACTGCAGGTAAGAGCCTTCTTCAATTCAAATTGTAAAATTTTAAATTATGTGGGAAAATTAATGTAGGACTCGTCATTTTCAATAATAATGAATGATGTGCTGTTTTTAGGGTTCAGTAGCCAATTGGCAGAAACAGAAACCCTTATAGATTCGTCATGTCTGTCCGTCTGTCCGTCAGTCTGTATGTCACAGCCACTATATTATATAGGTACCTACTTATGTCATTTCTTATTATGAATCTTGGTACGAAGCGCGACAATGTAAAAAATAGGTTGGCTATAGGTATAGGGACACCTATAGCCAGCCACAGATACAATAATCGGCTAGAAATAATGTAATAAACGTTCGTGTTCTTAGTGCTATATGAACACGCGAACGAAATATTTTTTTATCACGTCATTTTCTAAAAGGAAAGTATGACTTGGTGCATCTTCATCCAGAGGGCCTAATTTAAAGCAAACGTTACAAACAACGGTATCGGAGTTTCCCTCTCTTTCACACGCGCTGTGTCTTCGATTAAGCTTCGGCTTCGAATTAAACTACCAGACTATTAAGTGTAAGTATTTTGACACCAGAGCTAGGAGGGTCGTTTGGTCCCACAAATTGTGTCATTGGAAACCAGTGTCATTTGACACCATTGTCATTTGACACCAGTGCCATTTAACTCCACCATTCTTTGCCACAATGTGTCATTTGACAACAGACAGAGAGTTATTTAGGCGCTGGGTATGTTTTATTAAATAATAATATTATAATATAAGGCGCCTTTTATTGTGTTCTCAATGTGGATGATCAAAATAAGAGTGTACCTATCACCCGGGTACGGAATCCCTGACTTCGCTCAGAAAAGCGCCCTCGCCGTAATAATATTACTTTTTTTGCTCCCTTGATACAATCTAGTATTGTCTCGCTATTAGGTAGCACATTGTACAGTGATGGTAGGTATATTAGGGTACAGAATCCCTGATTTTGCTGACTTCGCTCAGAAAAGCGCCCTCGCCGTAATAATATTACTTACTTTACTCCCTTAATACAATCTAGTATTGTCTCGCTATTATGTAGCACACTGTACAGTTAGCGTCAGATCAAGTTACCCCCTGCAGCAGAAAAATAGCACTTGTGCCCCAGACATAAGGACAGTCCAAAGGTCAAGAAGGGTAACTCGACGTGACGCCGTGTGTACAGTGATGGTAGGTATATTAGGGTACATAATCCCTGACTTCGCTCAGAAAAGCGCCCTAATAATATTACTTAATATTTTGCTCCGTTGATACAATCTAGTATTGTCTCGCTAGGTATTATTCGTAGGTATAAAGTGATGGTAGGTATATTAGGGTACAGAATCCCTGACTTCGCTCAGAAAAGCGCCCTAATAATATTACTTAATATTTTGCTCCGTTGATACAATCTAGTATTGTCTCGCTAGGTATTATTCGTAGGTATAAAGTGATGGTAGGTATATTAGGGTACAGAATCCCTGACTTCGCTCAGAAAAGCGCCCTAATAATATTACTTAATATTTTGCTCCGTTGATACAATCTAGTATTGTCTCGCTAGGTATATCGTAGTGTATACAGTGATGGTAGGTATATTAGGGTACAGAATCCCTGACTTCGCTCAGAAAAGCGCCCTAATAATATTACTTAATATTTTGCTCCGTTGATACAATCTAGTATTGTCTCGCTAGGTATTATTCGTAGGTATACAGTGATGGTATATTACATTTCAACCCTCTCGAGTTTCTGTTTCACCGTGACTCCCAGACTCCGCTGGTAGCCCTGGCTGTAACCCGATCCGTTCTTTGTTTCGCCCAGACGAGACGGCAGGGTAATGAGAAACATGTGCAACATAATCGATTGACGGTCACACGAGCCGGCCCGAAACACTACGCGGTTTTGCAGCCTTTGTGCTGGAATCCGAGATATTGCTAGGGTTCATTCCTATTGCTATTTTCTACCATTTGTTATAGGGAACGTGCACGTCGACGGTGCTGCTAACTGGTAGCATATATTTTCACTTAATTAAACTTGCCGTGGGAGAGCCACACTTCAGCATGAATAGCCCGGCTGGACCGGAGTGATACCACGACCTCACAGAAAACCGTCGTGAAGCAGCACTGCTGTGTTTTGCGGCTTGAGTGTGGGTACCGGAGGCCCAATTCCGAAGGAAGGGAGGGTTTAAAGGTTGGCAGCGCACTTTCGACTCCACTGGAGTCGATGGTGTCTATGGGCGGCGGCAATCGCTTACCATCAGGTGATCCGGCCACTTTTGGCGTGAATCAAATTTGCGCGTACAAAAACGGACCCAATATTTGTGCATGGTTATTTAATAACATTTGTGTGCATGAACATTGTTTGTATTGGTCTGGGTGTTTCCTATGTAATTATAAGTATGTATTTACAAAAGAAAAGTATTATATGTATATATTTGTAATCCCACTGTTTATTCTGATATTCGTAACACAGGTGCTTGAGCTACCTATCTCGGAGTCAGATCAATGTATGTGATGTTGTGAAATATTTATTTATTTAAATAGTGTAAGTGTTTGTGAAAGGTTGTAGTATATTGAATAATTCGTTGTAACACCGAAAATGTTTTAAATAGATTCGGTTTAATAGGTAAAAATTTAAATCGAATTTAAATCGTTTTTGCCGAGAGGTTGTAACCCCGAAATTATTTAAAATAGATCCGGTTTAGTAGCTAACAATTAAAAACGAATGGTGTCGCTAGTTGGGCTACCCGTCACCATAAAGATGTGCCGACTAGAATAGCTTCGAATAAGGTTTGACGTGCGTGTTACATATTTAATTACCGTACCGTATTCTTCAATACATTGATCACGACCCAGTATACCCCACTGAACTGACCCACCGTTTACCCGGTAACCATGGATTAGTTTAACACTCGCAAGTAAACGGCTTACAAGTCGACCAACGCTTACAGTGACATGAGTTGAAATATTACGCCTTGGTTTGGTATTGAGGGTCTTACCAACAAGCGAGGGTTACTCAAATGAGTATCAGGTTCTTCTTGGTGATTAATCACTTGGATTTCTCACGAGGATTTAGTTGACAGAGTTCTCAATAGTTCTTAGTTCAGGCATTAATCGGGAATCTACAACTTTGTTCCTTTCAATTTTGACACTGGGTCATAATTCCATAATATGTGCGGCATGAATGGGTCGGCTCGACGGGAGTGATACCACGGCCTCACAGAAATCCGGCGTGAAGCAGCAGTGCTGTTTCGCTGCATGAGTGAGGGTACCGGAGGCCCAATCCGGGGGAAAGGGGGGTTTAAAGGTTGGTGCACTTGTGATTCCACTGGTGTCGCGGGTGTCCATGGGCGGCGGCAATCGCTTACCAGTCAGGTGATCCGTCTGCTCGTCTGCCACCTATCACATTAAAAAAAAGTAAAAAGAAATATGATGTCGGAGATATTATAGAGAAATGCGATCGCTTCCAAAAAAAATTAGCCTGGTCTTCATTTTAATTCCTCCACAGTACGGACGGATAAATTATTTCTTTGCTGTAACGTATCAGATGGTTTCATGCAGTATTCATTCCCTTTAGGCGAAGAGAAGAGTGTAGAGTCCGTCACGAAAGAACAGTTCCCGCAGCAAAACACGAAACATACATTTTAGATTCTGTGTCTATATAAACAAATCTCAAATTTGAATGTTGACGTCACCGAAGTGGCGCCTATCACGGGACTTCGGGTGGTGGCGGGAACTCTATTTGGCGTACGGTTAGGTAAAATTATTCCTACCTACCAGTTATGCTTCAGCATTATACTGCTTCTCTTAAGGCGAGTGCTTCTCGGTAAGGTATGATGCACGTCACTGTCGAGATTCCTCGTAGCCGGCGCAGTCACGCGATATCTGCGTAACAGGAGAGCCGAGTTTGCGACGTCTCTAGTTCCGTTTACCGTTGCGATTGATTCAATAATTAAGGTTTTGTATTCGACAGGAAAACGATAGGATTATTTGTAAGTTAATGGTAACATTCATTACGTAATATTTTGTTTAAGCATTAATCGTTTATTTTAGGCAAAGAGAACCTACAGGGATAAAAAAATACGTTTAGGAAACTAGTTTCCAAACTTCGGTTTCCTAAACGGCCGAAGGGGAATAAAGAGTGTGTTCGGCGTACATATGATTAGGCAAATATCCATGTTCCAACCTTTTTTTTTTATGTGATAGGTGACAGACGAGCCGACGGAGCCCTTGATGGTAAGCGATTGCCGCCGCCCATGGACACCCGCGACACCAGTGGAGTAACAAGTACGCTGCCAACCTTTGAACCCCCTTTCCCCCGATTGGCCTCCGGTACCCTCACTCACGCAGCGAAACACAGCACAGTGCTTCACGCCGGTTTTCTGTGAGGCCGTGGTATCACTCCGGTTATGCCGAAGCGTGGGTCTGCCACGGTCAACTCAACAACTCCCTAACCTATCAGTAAGTCCAGTTACGTATCGTATATAAGCAGTATTCAGTACCTTTAGGCGAGTGCTTCTCGGTAAGGTATGATGCACGTCACAGTTGAGATTCCTTCGTAGCCCGGCGCAGTCACGCGATATCTGAGTAACAGGAGAGCCGAGTTTGCGACGTCTCTAATTCCGTTTAGAGCTGAGATTGATTCAACACGGATTTGTACTCGTCAGGGAACACGATATTATTAGTAAAGTTCATAACAACGTTTACCATTATTATTAGTAGTGCGCTTGCACTTGCCCGGTATTCTACAATCGTCTGCTCCGAAGCGAAAAACAGTTTACAATTAATTCGTCGACTTACCAAAGGTGATTAAAAGGTTGGAGGTTCGGTCTCTACCCGAAGACTGTCGTAATTTATTACTTTTAGAAACACCAAAGTAAGACAGTATGTTGCCTAGGCTAGGCTTTCCTAGCACACCTAGTCACTCATTACTGAGCTACAACTACTATCCTCGAAACGAGTCTTGGCCTCCGAAACAAGAGAACGCCACTTTGATCGATCCTGCACTACTTGTCGCCAGTCACCGGCCTGAAGTTCTCGCAGATCATTTTCGACGACATCTTTACAGCGATACCTGGGCCGGCCTACCGGGCGTCGGCCCATCATCGGTCGGCTCTGGTGTGCTTTCTTCACGAGACGATGCTCGTCCAGTCTCTCGAGGTGAGGTGTCATTAGTGAGCTATGTGATACTAAGTATTAATAGTGGCACGCGTGAAACAATCAAGACTTGCGTAGATAATCGTCGCCGGTTGGTTTCGACTGGAACTGCGGACCGGCAACCGCCTAAAAATTTGATGGCCTGCAACGAACCTGATGTTACGATTGAATCGGAGTTTCCCTCCCTTTCACATGCGCGTCTCCTTTGCTTGGATGCAGATAAGATAAAAAAAATTCTTTATTGAATTTAGGTCCACACAGAACACTTATGAATGTCAAAATAGGTACACAATATCTACCGCTGGTTCGGAATGTCGATTTCTACTGAGAAGACACCAGCAAGAAACTTAATAGTTACTCTTTTCAAATATTGATGATGTTACAGAGTTTCAATTGAGAAAAGAAAAAAATACAATTATGAAAGTTAATAGACTACTATGAATAACAACTCAAAAGATTATACAATTAACATGACCAAGAATCCTTATCATTTAAATAGTCTTGTACACTATAGTAAACTTTCTTCATTAGGCAGGTTTTAATATGAGATTTAAATAGTTATATAGGTGATAGGTTAATGATAGTTTGTGATATCTTATTAAATATCTTAATACTTAAGCCAACAAACGAATTACCGATTTTATGAAGTCTGAGAACCGCGACAAGTATATTCTCGTATATTACGTTACAGGGCAGAAAAAAAATTGCGGGTTCTCAAAAAAGAGCGTAACTTCCTCTTACAATTTTTTTCCCAGTTCTTAGCAGCGATGAGTTTGTCGCACTCCGGCGCCGAATATGAACGGCCTTGGCAACAGCGACCCTAAGCAAGCTCAAAGGTCTACGTGAGAATTTCACCTACTTTATTCTCTGTAACCTGACATACTTAGTTCGCTAACTAAGCAATGAACCGTTCTTTCGTTACGGAATGTAATGTCATCATCGTTTCAGATTTACGAGAACAATACTTCGTTAGTATTAATTACAGAATCATCGTCAGCGTATTTTGGGACTGCCCCGAATTAAATCGAAGAGTCGGATGAAGCATTTTTAGAAATGGTTTAGTTGTCGCTACACACGTTGCTCGCTTTGCAAAAAATCAAATTCGGTTCAGCAAGGTGTACAACGTAATGCTTAGAATTGTTATGATAAGGTGACGGGTAGGGCACACTAGCGACGCCAATTTGAATTTTTAGCTACTAAACCGGATCTATTTTATACAATTTCGGTGTTACAACCTCTCGGGAAACACTTATACTATTTATTAAATAAACATGCACAAATGTAGGGTCCGTTTTTGTACGCGAAAAATTGATTCATGCCAAAAGTGGCCGCTTTTGGCGTGAATCGCGTTCGCGTACGCGTTGGACCCAACATTTGTGCATGGTTATTTAATAAATAGTATAAGTGTTTGCCGAGAGATTTTAACCCCGAAATTGATTAAAACAGATCCGGTTTAGTAGCTAAAAATTAAAATCGATTGGCGTCGCTAGTGTGCCCTACCCGTCACCTTAATAACCCGATTACATGAAAACATGGCGAATGTCACATGAAATCCATACAAAAAACTGTGTTTTAGCGATACATATTCGTACGATGATAAATGTCACGAGGCCGAGAGTTGGGCGCCAATAGCCCAATGTTGAAAAATGAGATACGTTCTATCAGAATTAGGTCTACGTTATGTAGTTACTCTCTTCTCGTCTGACATCGCTAAATCATGAGTAAACGTTCAGGAGCCCAATTCTCGGGCTCGTGACATTTATCATCATACGACATATATCACCAAAACATGGATTTTAGGTGATATCCGCCATGTTTTTGAAATGTCACAAACCCGAGAATTGGGCTCCTGAATCATTAAGTACTTCAACTATTGTGACATCGTGAGTTTCCACAGCTTGTTTAACTATCCGAAATTGTTACAGGTTTCCTCATGTTTTCCCTCACGAGTGAGTGATAGAAAGAGCATAATTTCGAACCTACGAGATCTACAAAGACGCTCTATGCCCTTACGAATATTGCATAGTTTTAAGAGTTGCAGGAAGTGCCGCAAAACTACGAATTAACATTTAGCAACAAACAAGTAATAGCCCAATAAGATTAATTACGTTGCTGTTTTGAAACCGTCCATATTTGTTTCCGCGTACATTAGCTCTGGTGTCGGTTTACGCGGCATTAGGTAAATTATAAGCTCGACTAGTCGCAACGCGATATGTTTGCAGTCGCCGCTGAGCCCAGCCACAACCTAGATAGATAGATAGATAAAACGTTTATTAATTGCAATAACATACACACATTCCACAATCTATCTATCTACACAAATATCTACCGCATCATTATCAAGATTTCAGAATAATGAAAAACGAATAAATTTTACAGTTCCTATTTCTGACGCACCATCAAGAAATGGAACTCGTTGCCTGCGCATGTATTTCCTCCTTCCTACAATATAGATTCCTTCAAACGAACCGTGAAGAAGCATCTCGTGGGCCAGTATGGCGGTGCCAACGGAGGTGATGCCTTGATATCGCTTCCGTTGTAATGGAGAATGTTAATAGGTGTACAAATTCGCTTAAATCGCTTATGGTTCCAGTAGAGCTTCATCATCATCATCATCATTTCAGCCAATAGACGTCCACTGCTGGACATAGGCCTCCCCCAATGTTCTCCACACAGATCGGTCCTGTGCCGCCCGCATCCAATGGATTCCCGCGATCTTCACCAGATCATCGGTCCACCTTGTGGGGGGACTGCCACGGCAGCGACTTCCTGTACGTGGCCTCCATTCGAGGATGTTGCCGCCCCAACGGCCGTCTGTTCTCTTCGCTAAAACAAGTGGGTCTGAAAATGAACATGGCACAAGACGAAAATCATGTCGAATTCCCATGTAGTACCCACTCTTGTAAAGGTTGGAAGCTCTACACTGGAAGTTGTAGACGAGTACATCTACCTCGGACAAAAAGTCCAGCTTGGTAAGTCCAACTTCCAGAAAGAGGTCGATCGACGAATCCTAACTCGGCTGGGCAGCGTTCGGGAAGCTACGCAGCATATTTTCGGCCCATCTACCGCAGTGTCTCAAGACGGAAGTCTTCAATGCGTGTGTGTCTTCAGTGATGACATACGTAACCGAAACGTGGCCTCTTACAATGTGCCGATTAAGGAGGCTCAAAGTCAACGAAAGAGCAATGGAGAGGGCCATGCCCGGAGTCTCCCTGCGTGATCGTATCAGAAATGATGAGATCCGGAGGAGAACTAAGGTCACAGACATAGCCCAAAGGATTGCATGCCTCAAGTGGCAATGGGCAGTGCACAGTAGAGATTATATCTATACAAATACACAAGTTTTTGTTTCATCAAAAGATACCAAGTATTAATGAATTTACAGATAATTAAAATTGCGCTGGCGCGCGCTAGTATTGCGACGTCACCGAAAAACTCATTTTTTTTAAATTAGGTATCTCGAGAAATACACGACGTATCGTAATCATATTTTCAGTCATGGTTTTATTTTCAACCAAGTTTATGGAGATACGGACGATGCATTACCGGGACACACGAGTGGACTGAGCTAGTGTTGCGAAGTACTGGGACGACGATGACGTCACTTTACATCACGTTTATTTTGAAATTAAATATCTCGGAAACTAAACGACGTATCGACGTAATTTTTTCAGTCATATTTTTTATTTTCAACAGAGTTTAAATAGAGTTAAAAAATAAAATTAGTGAACATTCTTCATTGCAACTTGGGCTCTTCTCTTGCTTACTAAGCTGAAGAGAGCCAATATACTGAGCCACTATAAAAAAAACCGGCCAAGTGCGAGTCGGACTCGCCCATGAAGGGTTCCGTAGTAGCAAGTAAGATATATGGAAGGTAAATTGCGTTTTACGGTTTATAACGTATTAAAAAAAACTACTTACTAGATCTAGTCCAAACCAATTTTTGTTGTTAGTTTTAATGATTATGTACATCATATATTTTTTTTCAGTTTTATAATTGTTTTATTATAGAAGTTAGAGTGGGGGGTACACACAATTTACCACTTTAGGAGCGTTCTTGCGCTATGTAAAAAACCTCAACATAATTTTTAAAGACCTATCCATAGATACCCCACACGTATAGGTTTAATGAAAAAAAAAATTGAGTTTCAGTTTCAAGCATGGAGACCTCCCCAATTTTTTTTATTTTTTCCAATTTTTGTGTAAAAATCGTAATGCGGTTTACAAAATACATCTATTAACCAAGTTTCAATAGTATAGTTCTTATAGTTTTGGAGAAAAGTGGCTGTGACATACGGACGGACACACAGACGGACAGACGGACAGACATGACGAATCTCTTCCGTTTTTTGCCATTTGGCTACGGAACCCTAAAAATGAATATACCTACAAAATTGCAGTCGGAAACTTAGGCTACACTACAGGCTGCAGATCTCCTCCATTCTGTAGGATTAGTTGTCAATTACCCATAAGCTCTTTCCTGTCCTAAGATCAAACTTAATCGTCGAAGCGAAAAAGATCCAGTGAAAACTTGGTGTTTACGAGGCATCAGGCTATTGCGTCAGCGCTATAATGTTACCGGCTCAAAACAAGCTCGCACTCAGCGGCCATTAAATATGACCCATATAGGGTTACAATCCATAGTTACAACCTTACAGAGCGCCATAACTTTTCCCACCGCTACTGGCTAAATATTGGTTCGTAGCTCAGTGGACAAGAAAGTGCCTTCTTAACGAGAGGTCGAAGGTTCGAAACCGAGCATGTTGGATTTATTTAGTTATTTACAAAAAAATATTTACTTAATCGATTACGATAAAATCGACTGTTCAATTTATTTTTCTATGTTGGCCACCCTGATAATTTTATTCTTCTTCACTCTCTCTCTGAGCTAGCGATCGGACGTTAAGGCTTCCGTGTTATGTTCTAAAAATAGAACCTGAGAATACAAAGTTTAAGTTAATTTTTTGTTTATATTCGTCCCATAACCTAAAATCCTATAGAGCATCTATGGATTTTTTATACGTGTTTTTTTTTTCAATTCCTTTTTTCTCACAGGTTGACCTGATTCCGTACTAAGTAGCTTAAGCACTTGTGTTACAGATCAGAGGAACACAAATATATACTTAAATACATATATTACACCCAGACACCGAACAAACACAAGTGTTCATCGCACGAATGTTTGTCCAGGGTGGGGATCGAACCCACGACCTTTGGCGTAAGAGGCAGGGTCACTACCAATTGCGCCATCCGGTCAGTCAGTTAATTCGCTCGGCAGTGAGGGAACACATTGTGAGAAAACATTTGACCGTGGAAAAGCCACGCTTCCGAATCGATCACGGAGCAACCGAGCAGGGATGGAGTGATACCACAGCCTCACAAAAAACCGGCGTTGGCTCTTTGGCGACGCCCTTGTGACTCCATTGGTGTCGCGAGTGTCTATGGGCGACGGCAATCGCTTACCATCAGGCGATCCGTCTGCTCGTCTGCCACATATCACAAAAAAAAGAAAAAAAGAAATCCTGAATTTACCTTCGTTTTGGCCTGGACTTTCGGATAGTTTCTCAGATTCATTTCAATTGTGTTCAATTTCAGTTGGTCTGGTTCATCTGTTTAAGGGTTCCGAAGATCAGACGACAGTCTCTTCATTCTATGCAATTCCATATTTTTTATTCCTTTTCGGAAAAAGTAGGGAAAAACTAGCAGAAAAAAAGGGTTTTCTATTCCTTCAGAAGTTTAAATCTATTTCAATGTCTTATATCAAGTTAAGTTCATAAAATTTAAAACCGCAATCCGCCCTTGGCGAGTAATTTAAGTAAATAATCGTAATGAATCCGGCAGACAGAATATTTAACTTCTATGCCTCAAAAGCAAGATCTATTTTTTTTTTTTTTGGTCAATAAGCCAACGCTTGACCACAATCGCACCTGATGGAAAGCGACGATGAGGTCTAGGATGATACGCGTTTGCCTAAAAGATGCCTGTTCACTCTTGCCTTAAAGATGCCCAGATTATAGTGGTCAGGAAAAACAGATCTCGGCAGAGAGTTCCATTCCTTAGCCGTCCGCATTATAAATGTGGAAGCAAATCGCTTCGTGCGGATAAGGGGTATTTCTACCACATAAGGATGAAAGCACTCGCCGCGCCTTGTCGTCCGATGATGGAATGGGCTGGGGGGGATCAAATTATGTAGAACCTCCGCACACTCCCCGAAATGAATCCGGTAGAAGACCGAGAGGCATGCCACTCGTCGACGGTGGTCCAGGCTCTGCAGGCCAGCTTCGGAGAGTGTGTCATCATCGATGAGCTTCTTCGCAGGTCGCTCTATTGAGTCCAGAGCGTCTAACTGATACCGGGCAGATCCGTCCCAGAGGTGACAGCAGTACTCCAAGCAGGAGCGAACCTGAGCTCGATATAAACTTAAAAGCTGCTTGGGCTTAAAGTACCGCTTGACTTTCCAAAGGATGCCTAGTAGTAGTAGTAGACCCTCAATATCAAGTTATGTTCATAAAATTTAACCCTAAACGCCCGAAGCGAGTGTTCTGGCAACAGTACAGCGTAGGCGCGGTGTCGGATTGCGAGCGCTCCTAAATTTACCTTGCTGGCTGGCATTAAAAGCGTTTATGTTATATTGGATATCACAATATTATTGACGGGCGGCTAGCGTTACAGCCGGGCACGGCCGTTTATAAAAAATAGGGTAGGTTAGACTTTGTTTGCGCTTTATTTTGTTATATAATACCAACCTATATACATAGTTCTCGTATCCTATATACTACCTATATACTATATTATTATATTGTAACTTACTCACTAATTCCATTAATTACCTACTCATTGTTATTATCATAAGAATTCAGAAGAATGTATTTACTAATTACTATTTGCTATTCTCATAGATTAAGTACTGTTTGTTAATATCATAAGAAATTAAGTAAATAAATAAATAATAAATATTTCACAACATCACATACATTGATCTGACTCCGAGATAGGTAGCTCAAGCACCTGTGTTACGGATATCAGAATCAACAGCGGAATTACAAATATATACATATAATACTTTTCTTTTGTAAATACATACTTATAATACATACAAACACCCAGACCGATACAAACAGATATTTATACACACAAATGTTTGTACTGTGCGAGGATCGAACCCGCAACCCTTGAACCAAAGGCAGCGTTCACTACCACTGTTCCAAACGGGCCGTCAAGGTAATAAGTTATTATTGGCATTAGCGTCAACCCCACTACCGCTACTAACCCTTAGCCCTTAAATATGCATGTTCCTTTAGAAATAAGTCAGTCTAACCTCCGAACTCGAGATAATAACATTGTAAATTTTTATTTAAATTAAATTAGTTTTTTTAAAACAAGTACAATGCCATTGGAGCATCTCCGTTCTTCCACTACTCCACGAGGCAGACCCTCAATCAACTCCGGTACATGGTAGAAATACCAAAAGTCCACACAAAGAGGTTAGAATCCTGTTTCCTTATTCGTACTGCGAAACAGTGGAATCAGTTGCCTGAGGAGGTGTTCCCTAGAGGCTACAATTTGGGGGTTTTCAAAGCGCGAGTGAATAGGTATCTTCTAGGTAATCGTGCTACATCTTAGACCATATTATCACTTACCATCAGGTGAAATATGGTCAAACGCTTACCTATCTACAGTAAAAAAAGAAATAAGAAAAAAGTTTTGTTCTTGCCATCTAACAATTTCTAATTTATCTACAGTGCACTAAATTGTATCTATGGAACGTGACCTAGATACCTACAAAACCAGAGATTCATAAGTGTACTGCAAAAAATCTTTGGAAATATATTAGTATTATTTGATATTTCATCATGGTTTTCTTAGTTGCGTCCAAACCTGTCGGTTCTAATTCTAGGATTCGGCTGGATCACGATACATCTACCCACGATATTTTTTTTGCTTGTTTTCTAAAAATGCATCTAAAAGTAGTCCTGTTTTAATAAAATTTATTTGCATGAATTTACTATTTACACTTAGCTCGGTTTTTTTTATGTTAGAGGCGACAAACGAAGAAGCTAGTCACCTGATGGAAGTAATCTTCGCCGCCCATGAACATCCGCGAAATCAGAGAGATCGCTAATTTATAAGTATTTTATTATTTATTACATAATAAGGAATAGGTTTAAACGTATAAACGTATTTCTATTAGAATAATATTAAGTTTATGTTGCCATTATTGTTTGGAAATTGTAATAATAACATAAATCCTCTTTTCGCCGCACCATTGTCCTTTCTGCATGACCCAAAGGTTGACTGGTAGAGAATCATCATCAGCCCATTTAAGTCCCCACTGCTGGGGCACGGGCCTCCCTCAATCACATGAGGGGTAATTGCCATACTCACCACGCTTGGCAGACGGGTTGGCGAGGGTTTTGATATAAATGCAGAGTTTTCCTTCTCTGGGTGCTGATGATCATGCCAGCAGCTTTACCTTAGTCGCCTTTTACGACACCTCGGTAAGAGTGAGGGTGGCCTATTCTACTCCGCCGGGAACCACACGGCCAGAGACTGGCCTGGTAGAGAATGCCTCTGGGTATTAAGTTCGCCAATTGTATCGTTTTGTGCAAAAGCTTTGAATAAATAAATGAATGTGTTGCCGGCCTTTTTAAAAAAGGTACGCTCTTCTCTTGAAGATCCCTTAGTCGTAGCCGTCGGGAAATACTCCCGCAGGCAAACCGTTCCACAGAATTGAGGTACGGTGAGGTTTACAAATAAATACAGCTTAGGTATTCCTTGTTCCTACAGATAATACTTACGTACTTACAATTACATTTCCGATGACATTAGTCAGTTGGTTTCTCTGAAGTAAAATATATTTACACCGAAAAAAAATCTGCTGTTCCATACAAAATAGGATATTCCACCCGGCAATAATGTATGGAAGAGCAGATTTTACATGCTAAATGGACTTCATTCACGATACCTACTATGTGGTTGTCGTGATGTAAACGATAAAAAAGAAACGGTGTATAGAAACTGCTAACACCATCTAGCGTATAACTTCGAAATTCATAAATACCTACAGAAAAACTGTTCATTAATTAAAATGAAACGTTTTAAATATTCTTACTTCAAAATTTAAATATTGCATATTTCATCGACTAACTTAATAACAACAATAAAACAATCATGGCTTCACCTCATTATATTCATCATTCGCGTTATTTTCTTTTTCATTTTGATCAAAACGACCTGTGTGTACCCTCTATATTTTTCCAGCATTTCGAAATTCAATTTCCATTGTTAATAATTACTGTTCATGATAGTTAAAGTTACATGTACTAATTGATATGCAACCTAAATGTACGTGATATTCTGTATGTTGAATGCATCATTTTCGCGGAAAGGTTTGATCGGGCAAAAGCTGAATAATGGGCGAACGTTTTACGTTACCGAGCCTTCTCGTAGGGCGGAGTGGCGGCATTATCGATATAATGATAATATGTAATAATAAAAATAAATTCATACAAGATCTCATACGTTGACCTAATTTCGTACTAAGTAGTTTAAACACTTGTGATACGGATATCAGACAACTACAATATAGGTACTTATTACTATAATTTATAAAGACGGGAATTGACACGATTACAGGAGCCGTGGTTACGTGGTCACAAGCCGTGACCACGGCTGCTGTAACGTAGCCGAAACGTCGAGCAAAATATGTGAGTACATAATGTTGTATCACATAATTAATATCGTGTTAATTCCCGTCTTGATAAATTATAGTTATAATGCAACGCGAAAATCTAAAAAACTATTTAGGTAATTATTGTCGTTGCTAAGTCCAAGGAGAAAAATACTCGTATTTATGTATAGGTACGATAGTTTCGGGGGAGAGTGGGAGTTTAAAGTTTGGCAGCGCATTTTTACCACTGGTGAACTAAATAGTTTTGATATTTATCGGGCAGGTTGCGAAAAAAAATGCCAATTGATTTACGTCACACGGAATCTGCCCCATCAATTTAGTGGGGAAGCTTCCACTGCGAATTTTAAAGTGTCTCGCATCAAGGCTGGTGGGGCAAAGTAGAAATACTGTTTTTTTTAATGGCCCCCATAGCAGTAACCTACTATTTGTACTAGAAGAGCTCGATTTAAATATACAATTTGAAACTAGGTAGGAGTTGATTTGAAAATCTTACCTACATACAATTCATTACAACATTTCGTACACACTTACCTAAGCACCTGCTTAAGTGCTTAGGTAAGTACGAAATCAAGTGCTGTCTTCTGATTTGCTGTCATCAACCCTTTAGAACGTTGTGTTCTATATTAAACCCAAAAACCAGTACATTTGCACACTCTAGCATCCTATACGTTTCCCAACGAGGGGTTCAAATTACTCTATTTCGGCTTCGTTAAAACATCGACGTTTTCCGTTTCGGGCATCACTACCTCCCATCGGCTCTTTCGGCGCCCGCCGCTCAACATATCGTGTTTTCAGTGATAATTATTAAGCAACTGAACACTACCAACACGAAGGTAAATTGAAACGAAAGATCGCAGGCTTCCGAACGCGCGTAATTCTGTTTGAGATATTTCAAACTAGATTTTGTGGGAGTATAAAGTATTGATGGTATGACGGGCGGGTTTAGAGCGATCGATATTAGCTCAGTGGATAAGAATGCGCCTTCCAAACTTCCAATCGCAGGTCGTGGTCGTTGGGATCCGAGCATGGAACTCTAGATTTTTTAAACGTATTTGTAACAGCTCGGAGGTGAGGAAAAACATCGTGAGGAAACCTGCACGTTTCGGATAGTTTCTGAAACGTGTAATCATGATTCAGTTGGTCTAGTTCCCCTGTCAAAAGCTGGGTTGCGAAGGTCAGACAGCAGGCGTAATTTCCAGACTACACGAATCCTAAATCATAGTCTAAGCTTGCCCCGGTTTCCAAAGCGACAGCTTGAGTTACATTGGGATGCAATATTTAAGTACAATCATCTTAGTTTCTTACCTTATCTTAATATTGTTTTTACATGGAGTTTATAGACCATGGGATCTTCAGTACTTCCACTTGAAACTGATACTTGTTATGCAAGTTTCTTCTCATTGCTATGTGCCTTATGTTCTCGTTTTCGGGCAAGCGTTACCTAGATTATAATAATAGTTCTCACAACATCTCATACGTTGACCTGATTCCGTACTAAGTAGCTTAAGCACTTGTGTTACAGATATCAGACAACAGAGGAACACAAATATATACTTAAATACATATTATTACACCCAGACACCGAACAAATACAAGTGTTCATCGCACGAATGTTTGTCCAGGGTGGGGATACAACCCACGACCTTTGGCGTAAGAGACAGGGTCACTACCAATTGCGCCATCCGGTCAGTCAGTTAGCTAGATTTAAGATCATATTTATTATTTTCTTTTTCCACAAGATGGCAAACAGTCGCAATACTTGCAACACCAGAGACCTGACTAAACCCACAGATCATATTATTTTTATTTAACCTTTGAAGTGAATACTTTTAAATTGTATATGTTATACTAAGAATAAATTCGATACTTTACTTATCAGTAAAGAAAGTAACTACAAGTTTAGAGTAGGAATTTAATCCAGGTGAATAAAGTAATAAATAAAGAGGTACTTGAACTCTGAATAAGTTACGAGCAGATTAAGTGAGTACTAAATAAGTATCTATCTACTTTGCAAGACACAAATGAACTTGATACCTAGGCACTTAAATTACCTACCTTGTCGAGTATATTAGCTACCTAGTTATTGCAGCGTTCTCTATTCAATATTTAGTTTTAAGGTTGAAGATCTTTATTGCATTCAGCAGTAAGTTTCCAACAGTAGGTAACAGGTAGGTAGGTATGTAAGTAAAATTGACTTAAATATGGGCTTAAGTTCGATTAATCGATTTAAATTTTTAGCTACTAAACCGGATCTATTTTAAACAATTTCGGGGTTACAATCTCTCGGCAAACACCTACACTATTTATTCAATACTTATAGTTAACTGTTTGGACTGCTTTTGCACTCGAATTTTGAATTACCGCCAAAAGTGGCCGCTTTTCACTATTGGAATCAATTTTTACGGAACAAAAACGGACCCAACATTTGTGATAGGTTATTTAATAAATAGTATAAGTGTTTGCCGAGAGATTTTTACCCCGAAATTGTTTAAAATAGATCCGGTTTAGTAGCTAAAAATTAAAATCGATTGGCGTCGCTAATGTGCCCTACCCGTCACTTTAATAAGTTTCTTCAAGGAACCCATTTGGGCATAAGCAATCGGCGGTGGATGGACAAATCCTCATTTTTTATAGAGGAATGCAATCCATATTCATAAGGCAGGAGGTCTACCCAGGCTAGGTAGACCTCCTGCCCGACGGTCCGCAAAATTTGTAACGGCAGCAAGGAAATAATGGATAAGGCTGGCAGATGACCGAAGGGAGTGGAGTGATAAAGAAGAGGCCTATACTCAGCAGTGGATATGGGCTGATATGATGATATTAGCCTGGCAATGTGCTATACACTATACAGTATATATAAACTGATGTTATAGATATTTCTGAGCTACTAACAACATGGTTAAAAGCGAGCGTTTTGATATTGCTAAATTCTCTTCCAAATAAAGAGTTTTTTAAACAATGTTATCTTTACACCACTTATTAGCCTTAACTAAACGTCTCTGAGTTGTAATAAAACTCAATGAGTGGTTTTCCAGTAGGTATTTATAAATTTCCCAGTGATTTCGCAATCAGTCCCTGTAAATGTTAGGTGTGGTAGTATTATATTTCATGTGGACCCTAATTTATGGGAAAATTGTTTTAGGTTTTTTACATTAAATATCATAATACTTCGCAGTCAATATGTATATTTAGTGCTATGTGCATTTTAAATGACAGAGAGTGATTCAAAACTAAACTTTTCATAAACAAGTATAATATGTATTTTAATTGTTGACTTTTTATCTCCATTTTCTTATGGGTAAAATAAAGTTAAATATGGCAGGACCGAAAATGTCATGATGATGGTTGGTTTATCAAATATTTCATAACTATCATATACAAAAAAAGAACTTTTAATTGATAGTGAGAGTAGCGTCATCTGGTGTTGCTTTTAGAAACCACCCGAAAATACCTACTGGAAAACTGCTCATTACTTTCTTCGGCATCGAGGTAATAAATAGGCGACAGAAATGCGCCGCGGACTTTTAGTAATCAATTAATGAACTAACTCTGCTAGTTACATCATGCTTTGTAACAAAGCGTCAGTCAGGACTTGATAAAAAGTTGAAAAACCTGGTAGTCGTATTACGGTCATTAGAGGCACTTTTTAAACGCCATTAACGAATTTATCAATGCAATCCTAGCCCGTAACGAGATCCCAATTATCTCATCGCCTGGTCATTTTGCTGAAATATAACCTCAGGACATCGTCACAGCAGATCCTTGAGGCTTTAATTAAATCGGGTTATTTAGATACTCGCGTGTCAAAGAGATATACGGTTTCGCCATAATGAAGGCATCTTTAGTGCGCTCATACGAGTTTGTATTCAGCCGGTACTGTTTCGCAAAGCAAAGCTGTCGTTCTTTGATGGGTAGAGTTACATTTGTTAGGGATCTTCTGTTAGGTATAGATACGGTGTTAGGTATTAAAGTTTCAGGTTGATTTCAAATATGGTGTTTTAATGAACGCGGATTTTAGTTACTGTCGAGACTATTGTGACAGTTTTTGTAAAAGTAGGGTGAGGAGGGGGAGGAGACGCCGAGCTGATGAGAGGAGGGAGCCCGCTGGTGTGTGGTACGAGGGTACCAGCACCGGCATTGCACAGGCTCCCTCTGCTGCCCAATAGGGACGGCTCAGTTCTCCCGGCTGTCCTTATCCCCTCTCCCGGCACGTCCGGGGGAGGAACCGCCTAGCCCGCCGTACAGGCGGGCATCCGCCCCGGGAATATCGTGGAGTAAGACTTCGGCTGTATCACCATGATATTTACCAATATGGGCGATGAGGGAGAACCGCAGGGGGTTTAGTGGGTGTGCCTTTGCCTGGCTTCTCTTTAGGAGAAGCCTCCGCCAAAGGAGAGCCCCACATAACCCGGCTCCCTCATTTGGCCTGATAGGAATGCATAAGGTAGTCGACTCATCTCTTCAGCCGGCGGGTGATCTCAGGGTTCTGAGTTCGATTCCCGGGTCGAGCGAAAAGTATGTTTCGAATTTCTCGGACATAGCTCGGGCTTGTGATCACCAATCTGCATTTGGCAAGCGTGTTGATTAAGCCTAATCCCATCATAGTAGCGATAACTTGATTTCTACATATAATGGAGACCTTTGCCCTGCAGTGGGACAGTTTATACGCTGATTAAAAAAAAAATTGTTCCTCCTCTCTTTGTATGCACACGGAGGAGACGTGTTGGCTGTTGTGATTCAAAAAGGTTTCATATCAGTTTCTGATCGTTTCAATGTTGCTGCCTGTGTGACAATCTTTATCCGCGGATAAATCTTTGTAAAACGTCAGATTTATACAGAATGACAGCGCTATTCCATAGATTTAGCACCGGATTAAGATTGGTCGAATTGGCCATTAGTAAATTTACGGAACTGATTTTACTCCGCGCCCCTGTGCTATGTAATTTTTTTGTTATTTTATGATCCAAAAAGGGCCGATTATTCCGATAAAAAGATTGGTCGAATCCAGCCTAAAATAACTTATTTACCCCCAAGTTTTATGGTGTATACATTATGTGACCTTTGTATGATACGTCTGGAAGAGATAACTTATCTTATAAGTAGGTACCTAAGTTTAAGAATTATTTATAAAACTGCTATGGGGACCACTAAAAATAATATTTCCACTTTGCCCCACCAAGCATTGGTGGGCTAAAACCACAAAAACGCTTTAAAACTCACATCGCAGTGGAGTATGCCCCACTAAATCGACTTAGTGGGGCAGATTCCACTTTGTGACGTAAATCAATTCACGGAACAATCGCGTCGTGCATTTTGAACTATTTAGTTTCAAATTGTACATTGTAACCAAACTCCCCTGTTTATTTTTTTGTAAAACACACCTACCTATAAGTACCTACTTAGATTTATAGTAAACATAACTACCTATACTTAGTCACGAAGTTAGTATAGTTACAGTTCAGTTAATAAAACATTAATTGTAGCTTCATAGACATCTATACATTTAAGTAAATAACAATATTGATGAGACTATCGACAGCTCATGTCGAATCAAGCACTTACAAATTTCGTCGGCTTAGAAACGCGTTCAGTGGCCTAATTGGTAGAACATTCACCCGGATTGTGGAAGGTGTCGGTTCGAGTCCCGCCTGAACACGAGAATATTTTTTAAGTGTGTTATTTACTTAAGAATAAATTGCAAAAGATTGCTATAAAAATATCAACTATCTAGGTATACATTTATTAGAATTTATGTACAGGCACATCAGACTATAAAAATCTGTCAAATTTCTTCAATGGATTTTCAACTTAGAGAATAAATACATCTACTAGAAATACATCCACAGTAGATATTGGTTCTTTATTACTGAACACTTGCAGGGTTATTCTCCGAGATGTTGCTTTCGTGGTTGTCCTCAAATGTAATATTATTCCGAAAATAACATCGGAATCTTAACATTTTCTGCATAATTTACCATCAGGCGATCCGTCTGCTCGTCTGCCACCTATCACATAAAAATATATAAGGCCTCTTCTATAAAGATATTCGGAACATTTGTGCATGGTTATTCAATACATAGTATAAGTTATTGCCGAGAGGTTGTAACCCCGAAATTGTTTAAAATAGATCCGGTTTAGTAGCTAAAACTTAAAATTTATTGGCGTCGCTAGTGTGCCCTACCCGTCGCCTTAATAAGTAATTTTCTCAGCTTTAGCTGTTGCACGAATTGGATACTTATTATTTCAAAGTAAATCACTATCGGATAAAAGTGACTAGAGTTTCACGTTAGCTGCGATTTTTCTCAGGAAATTCTCACCTCAACAAAAACTAAAGTAGGGCAAGCATGCTGATATTTTGATGACCTACGAGTTTACCTTACACTATATACATTACACTGTTCAAATAACCGCAGTTTTATTTTTAACAGTGTTACTAACTGGTGTTATACTCATTATTGTTACTTAATATCTATGCATTAGGTGAGTTTCTGGTGAGTCATAAATCAAAATATTTTGTTCGGAATGTTGGTTATCAGTTTTTAACATAGAGTGTATTCTTCCTTTTTTAGGGTTCCGCAGCCAAATGGCAAAAAACGGAACCCTTATAGATTCGTCATGTCTGTCCGTCTGTCCGACCGTATGTCACAGCCACTTTTCACCGAAACTATAAGAACTATACTATTGAAACTAAAAAAAATATGTGATGTACATAATCATGAAAACTAACGAAGAAAATTGGTTTGAACTAGATATAATTAGTAGTTTTTTTTAATACGTTATAAATCGTAGTCCGCAATTTACCTTCCATATATCTTACTTGCTGTTGCGGAACCCTTCATAGGCGAGTCCGACTCGCACTTGGCCGGTTTTAGAATTCAGCCATGTTTTTGAATATACGTCTGCATCTATTGAGATAATTGTGTGTTGAATATGATATCTGAAATAATTTAACTTTGTTTGCCTCTTGAGAACTATTTTCAATAGGCAATAGGTAACGTAACATAATTAAACTAATCATTTGGACATTGTGTCTCTATCTTTATTTATAGCGTATTTTGACAAAGAGATTGATTAACCAGCAGAGGTACAAAAGAACGAAACAGAATTTACGATCGAATCTTTATTCCGTAACGTTGTTACGGGACGGTTGCATTGTAAGCTCCCAGAGTTAATAATCCTTCAACCGATAACGGTTACGGCGGCCAATCTTAACGATCAGCCACGTAGGTGGGTACGCAGGATATATTATAGTGTTCAATTGTGTACGCAAACACAAGTGCACTCTCTATTACACTCATATTCCGATGGGACACCAGCGTGACACGACCGGAGAGGGATTGGGCGCAGGACCTTTGCCCTGCAGTGGGACAGTTTATACGCTGATTAAAAAAAAAATTGTTCCTCCTCTCTTTGTATGCACACGGAGGAGACGTGTTGGCTGTTGTGATTCAAAAAGGTTTCATATCAGTTTCTGATCGTTTCAATGTTGCTGCCTGTGTGACAATCTTTATCCGCGGATAAATCTTTGTAAAACGTCAGATTTATACAGAATGACAGCGCTATTCCATAGATTTAGCACCGGATTAAGATTGGTCGAATTGGCCATTAGTAAATTTACGGAACTGATTTTACTCCGCGCCCCTGTGCTATGTAATTTTTTTGTTATTTTATGATCCAAAAGGGCCGATTATTCCGATAAAAGATTGGTCGAATCCAGCCTAAAATAACTTATTTACCCCCAAGTTTTATGGTGTATACATTATGTGACCTTTGTATGATACGTCTGGAAGAGATAACTTATCTTATAAGTAGGTACCTAAGTTTAAGAATTATTTATAAAACTGCTATGGGGACCACTAAAAATAATATTTCCACTTTGCCCCACCAAGCATTGGTGGGCTAAAACCACAAAAACGCTTTAAAACTCACATCGCAGTGGAGTATGCCCCACTAAATCGACTTAGTGGGGCAGATTCCACTTTGTGACGTAAATCAATTCACGGAACAATCGCGTCGTGCATTTTGAACTATTTAGTTTCAAATTGTACATTGTAACCAAACTCCCCTGTTTATTTTTTTGTAAAACACACCTACCTATAAGTACCTACTTAGATTTATAGTAAACATACTTAACCTATACTTAGTCACGAAGTTAGTATAGTTACAGTTCAGTTAATAAAACATTAATTGTAGCTTCATAGACATCTATACATTTAAGTAAATAACAATATTGATGAGACTATCGACAGCTCATGTCGAATCAAGCACTTACAAATTTCGTCGGCTTAGAAACGCGTTCAGTGGTCTAATTGGTAGAACATTCACCCGGATTGTGGAAGGTGTGGGTTCGAGTCCCGCCTGAACACGAGAATATTTTTTAAGTGTGTTATTTACTTAAGAATAAATTGCAAAGATTGCTATAAAAATATCAACTATCTAGGTATACATTTATTAGAATTTATGTACAGGCACATCAGACTATAAAAATCTGTCAAATTTCTTCAATGGATTTTCAACTTAGAGAATAAATACATCTACTAGAAATACATCCACAGTAGATATTGGTTCTTTATTACTGAACACTTGCAGGGTTATTCTCCGAGATGTTGCTTTCGTGGTTGTTCTCAAATGTAATATTATTCCGAAAATAACATCGGAATCTTAACATTTTCTGCATAATTTACCATCAGGCGATCCGTCTGCTCGTCTGCCACCTATCACATAAAATATATAAGGCCTCTTCTATAAAGATATTCGGAACATTTGTGCATGGTTATTTAATACATAGTATAAGTTATTGCCGAGAGGTTGTAACCCCGAAATTGTTTAAAATAGATCCGGTTTAGTAGCTAAAACTTAAAATTTATTGGCGTCGCTAGTGTACCCTACCCGTCGCCTTAATAAGTAATTTTCTCAGCTTTAGCTGTTGCACGAATTGGATACTTATTATTTCAAAGTAAATCACTATCGGATAAAAGTGACTAGAGTTTCACGTTAGCTGCGATTTTTCTCAGGAAATTCTCACCTCAACAAAAACTAAAGTAGGGCAAGCATGCTGATATTTTGATGACCTACGAGTTTACCTTACACTATATACATTACACTGTTCAAATAACCGCAGTTTTATTTTTAACAGTGTTACTAACTGGTGTTATACTCATTATCGTTACTTAATATCTATGCATTAGGTGAGTTTCTGGTGAGTCATAAATCAAAATATTTTGTTCGGAATGTTGGTTAGGGTGTATTCTTCCTTTTTTAGGGTTCCGTAGCCAAATGGCAAAAACGGAACCCTTATAGATGCGTCATGTCTGTCCGTCTGTCCGTCCGTATGTCACAGCCACTTTTCTCCGAAACTATAAGAACTATACTATTGAAACTAAAAAAAATATGTGATGTACATAATCATGAAAACTAACGAAGAAAATTGGTTTGAACTAGATATAATTAGTAGTTTTTTTTAATACGTTATAAATCGTAGTCCGCAATTTACCTTCCATATATCTTACTTGCTGTTGCGGAACCCTTCATAGGCGAGTCCGACTCGCACTTGGCCGGTTTTAGAATTCAGCCATGTTTTTGAATATACGTCTGCATCTATTGAGATAATTGTGTGTTGAATATGATATCTGAAATAATTTAACTTTGTTTGCCTCTTGAGAACTATTTTCAATAGGCAATAGGTAACGTAACATAATTAAACTAATCATTTGGACATTGTGTCTCTATCTTTATTTATAGCGTATTTTGACAAAGAGATTGATTAACCAGCAGAGGTACAAAAGAACGAAACAGAATTTACGATCGAATCTTTATTCCGTAACGTTGTTACGGGACGGTTGCATTGTAAGCTCCCAGAGTTAATAATCCTTCAACCGATAACGGTTACGGCGGCCAATCTTAACGATCAGCCACGTAGGTGGGTACGCAGGATATATTATAGTGTTCAATTGTGTACGCAAACACAAGTGCACTCTCTATTACACTCATATTCCGATGGGACACCAGCGTGACACGACCGGAGAGGGATTGGGCGCAGGACCAACGGCATGACGAGCTTCCCGAGGCACGGGGGTACATGACCGCTGTCTTCCTAGACTCCTAGCTGACACTAGTAATTTCTTACCGAAAACTTAAGTACACGGGGATCTAACCCGGTACCTCTTGCGCAGCCGTCGCTTTAAAGTGCGACCCACTAACCACTGCGGCATCGAGCCAGACTCCTAGACTCGAGACTACTATCGTTACAGTAGCACAGATCTTATTGACAAGTTTTTACCATTATTTACCACGTCTAGGTCACATTAAACCTGATATCTTTTTTTAAACGGCACAGATTTCCTTGAGTTACGTGCCGTTGTTAAAATGCGACATTTTATATATTCGTAAGAATTTATTAACGTAATCGTGGGCCATAAAACGTCGTCGGTAAGGAGGTCATTCGCACGCCCAAGTATTTACCGCGCATTTTATTTTGAAAATCGAAACGGTATAAATAACCGCTTTAGGGTTGCCAGGCGTCCGGATAAGTCCGGATATAGTCAGGTTATTTGGTTTTTTAGGCTAGGCTATCGGGACTTTTTACCGACTTCAATAAAAAGAAAATTTAAAATTTGTAAAATCCCCGACGGCGGCCATCTTGGATTTGAAATTTGTTATAATAACTTTTATATGATACCCATATTGTGGGAGTTGTTTTAAAACATACAATCCATATCTTTGTGACGGCGGCCATTTTGGATCGATTTTTATCCAACATAGCTAAGAACACTCCCGCCTTATTCATCTTTCAAACAAAAAAAAACAAAATCAAAATCGGTCGATTTGTTCGGGAGCTACGATTCCATAGACAGACACACAGACACACACACACACAGACACGTCAAACTTATAACACCCCGTCGTTTTTGCGTCGGGGGTTAAAAAAGGACTACCGAAAAAAGAAACACTAAAAAGCATGCAAAGCATGAAAAAAAAATCAACGAAAAAAAAACCTTCTTCAAAAACCACGAACTAAAAAGTGTAAAATAACATTTTTAACACTTCATACACTTTAAATAACATTTTATGAAAAGGTGTTATTGAAATCGGCGCCTAATCCCTGTTTAATAATTGAATGAAGTATTATAAGATAGTCTTGGGCGCCGACTTCGGTAACACCTTTTCTCGAGAGTATAAAATGTTATTTAAAGTGTATAAAGTGTTAAAAATGTTATTTTACACTTTTTAGTTCGTGGTTTTTTACCGAAATATTCGGTTGACCTGGTGGCTTAATTTGAAGCTGTCCCGTAACGAACGAGAATACACTTGTCGCATTCTAACAAAGGAGACTCACAGCTCGTGTGAAAGAGAGGGAAACTCCGATCCGGTCACAACGTCTGCTTTAAATTAGACCCTCTGCTTTGTTTCTAAGACCGGCATACCTCACGTGGACACCGCGATGGTTATTTTAAACAAGCAGCGTTGTGTGGGTGTGGGAATGTTGATTGGATTTTGATATGATATTATAATTCTTGAAATCTAGGAAAACGCAAAGGAGCTTGTGTACATAGACAAATGAGTTAGTGTGACGTACGAACGGAACGGTAGAAAAACGACGGAAGAAATACGAAAACGACACTACTCATAGGGTTTTTTTAATTTAGGGGTATTTTTTTTGTTATGAGAGGTGGCAGACGAGCAGACGGATCACCTGATGGTAAGCAATTCCGCCGCCCAAGGACACCAGAGGAGTCGCAAGTGCGCTGCCAACCTTTCCCCCCCCCATTGGGCCTCCGGTAACCTCACTCACACGGCGAAACACAGCGCAGGCGCTGCTTCACGTCGGTCTTCTGTGAGGCAGTGGTATCACTCCGGTCGAGGCGGCCCATTCATGCTTAAGCGTGGCTCCCCCACATTTGGGTTTGAGAGAGTTTTATTTTCAGTTTTTAATGTGTTTATGAGGGAACTGCTTGTTGACATGAAATAACTTTGTTTGGCTTTCCCCTGCGAATGGATACAGGGTTATCCTACTCATAGAGTTGGTTGATGATGTGACGACACATATTTAGGTGTGATTCTATTTTTTTCATTATTATTGAGCCCAATCTCACCTGGTGAAAAGTGACGATAAGGTCTAAACCTATTATCGACGACCCGTTTGGAACAGTAGTAGTGAACGCTGCCTCATTGGTTGCGGGCTCGATCCCCGCACTGTACAAACATTTGTGTGCATGAACATATCTGTTTGTATTTGTCTGGGAGTTATCTATGTATTATAAGTATGTATTTACAAAAAAAAATGTAATCTCACTGTTCCGTCCGTCATCCGTAACACAGGTGCTTGAGCTACCTATCTCGGAGTCAGATCAATGTATGTGATGTTGTGAAATATTATTTATTTATTATTATCTTAGGACAATTACATTCAATTTGACATCTTTGTGGGATATCGAATTTTTGCCATTATCTTCACTAAAATATTTATTGCCTTAAAATGTCATCAACATAATAATATCCTCCAACTGATTACGGCTACGGCGGCCAATCTCAACGATCAGCCACGTACGCAGGATATATTATAGTGCTCAAGTGTATGCGCGCGTGTATGTGTGTGTGTGCGCAAACACAAGTGCACTCTCTATTCCCTTACCCTCATATTCCGATGGGACACTACTGTGACACGACCAGAGAGGGATTGGGCGCAGGACCAACGGCTTAACGTGCTTTCCGAGGCACGGGGTACAAGACCGCCAACTTCCAGACTCCGGGCTGCCACTAAGAATTTCTTACCGAAAACTTAGGTACAAATTTTTGGCCCGACCCGGGGATCGAACCCGGAACATCTAGCACAGAAAGTACAGTGGTGCAGTGGTTAGTGGGTCGCACTTTTAAGTGCGACCCACTAACCACTGCACCACCGAGGCAGTCAACATAATAAATAAGTAAGTAAAACCTGTGCGGATAAAGAATGGGATCAGAAATGGCGGCGCATCTATTCACTTCTCGCTCGCACACTATTTGCGTCCATACTCGCACCCCACGAGTGCGAGTATAGATTTCTGATCCCATTCTTTATGAACATGAAGACCCGTTTTTGAGCGCCGGTTGGGATGAGTCGCAAGGGTCGCGGTCTCGATTCCCGCACGAACACAAATGTTTGTTCATGAAATATATTTGTGTTCGGTCTGGCTGTTTGCAAGACCTTCATTGTTCCTGGTTTCCATAGTACATATAAGGGAAAACCTTAATATTGAAGAATTGTAGGTATGTGATGTCTCACTTTATTACCCTTGGAATTTACTACTTGAAGTTATAAAACAAAGAATTGAATTGAGGATGTAAAAGTTGAGGGAAAAAGGGAAAACTAAAAGAGAGGTCACTACAGCTAATAAGGTTTTAGTTGCAACCAACGCAAATAAAAAGATAAAGGCCGCGCCTAAAGACGTCCCGCGGAAAAAAATGGAACTATAATTTGAGATTCCTTGTGTCTATGCGCATAAAGCTCAAATTTGAATGTTGATGGCGACTCAAGCGCTTTCCACGGGATATTGATGGACTCTAACACCTATCGCGCTAATTCTACGCATTTATCGCAAAACTCTGGTATGAACTCCCGGCTTTGAATCGAGTCTAATTTGTGATTGGTTTCTTCCAGGACTTTGCCGAGACAGCAATGAATGAGCTGCTAGGCTGGTACGGGTATGAAAGGCTGGAGCTTCGCAGATGGGCGGCCTCCCGCGCCAGGGATGCGTCCAGCCCTGAACAGGCTGCCGAGCAGAAAAATAAAGGTACAAATTTAGATAATAATATCCTCCAATCGATTTTGGCTAAAGCGACCAATTTCAACGATCAGCTCCCTCCCTCCACCCTTGCCCTCATAATCCGATGGAACACCAGTGTGACATGACCGGAGAGGGATCGGGTGTAGGACCAACGGCTTTTAACGTGCTTTCCGAGGCGTCCCCCGTATCCCCCCGGCCCTACAAGACCGCCAACTTCCGGACTCCGAGCTGACACTGAGAATTTCTTAAGGTGACGATAGGGCACACTAGCGACGCCAATAGATTTTAATTTTTAGCTACTAAACCGGATCTATTTTAAACATTTTCGGGGTTCCAACTTCTCGGCAAACACTAATACTATTTATTAAATAACCTTGCACAAATGCGGACCCTACGCGAAAAATTGATTCATGCTAAAAGTGGCCGCTTTTGGCGGTAGTCAATTTTTCGCGTACAAAAACGGACCCAACATTTGTGCATGGTTATTTAAAGTTGTGCAGTGCGACTAAACCCTCTCATCCACCCTTCGTAAAGTTAGGACACCCAGCGCACCCAATTATTTTTTCCACTGTAACGATAGGTCAGGGAATCATGAGTCATTATTCTAGGGAATAAAATAGTTTAGGAACGCTGGTGATTCAGAACGCACCTGCCATATGGCGAGTCTTGGTTAGAATCCGAGCAAGGACGTCTGGAATTCTCAAATCTATGTGCGTATTTCTACCGCTCGGCGGTACGGCAAAACATGGGTTTTTGTACATTGACCACAAAGTAAACTCGCCACATTTTGTTAACTCCATACATTGAAAGTAAACTCACCACATGCATTAAAAATATGTGTAAGTTAGTCACAGGCGGGTGAGGTTTATGAGCCGTTATTCATGAGCCGTGTGGTCCCCGGCAGAGTAGAATAGGCCACCCTCACTCTTACCGAGGTGTCGTAAAAGGCGACTAAGGTAAAGCTGCTGGCATGATCATCAGCATCCAGAGAAGGAAAACTCTGCATTTATATCAAAACCATTGTTTCCAAGTTTCCATGTAATTCTGTGTTTGTGATAAACCAAATAATACTGTGCTACCTTAACCGTGCCTACGAACTTATTTACGAACCCTGAGATCCCTACTATCAACATATCAACACTACTTACATGTGTAAGTTAGTCACAGGCGGGTGAGGTTTGTTTACAATAACCAAAATTATTAATAAACAATTTACTTCATAAAAATAGAACTGTGGTGAGTTTACACTTACTTTTTTCTGTGGCGAGTTTACTATGTGGTCAATGTACAAAAACCCCAAAACATAGTGAGGTAACCTGCACGTTTCGGATAGTTTCAGAAACGTGTAACCGTGATTCAGTAGGTCTGGTTCCCCTGTAAAGAGTTGCGGAGGTCAGACGCCAGTCGCTTCATTGTAATTATCAGTCTCACCAAATCTTGAATCATGGTCCAAGCGTACCCAGGGCTCCAGAGCGATAGCTTAGGACGTAATAAGGAAGATTAGGAAGGAAAATAATTAGGAACTTATGATGATATTCATGTTTCATGAGTGAATTACTTAGCTAAGTACGGACAGCCACACATCAATGTACCTAATACAAATTTGTCAAACTTTAACTGATTCTCACCTTATGTCAAACACGTTTGGTTCAATAGAATCAATTGACTGACTCTTGACTGACCGGATGGCGCAATTGGTAGTGACCCTGCCTCTTACGCCAAAAGTCGTGGGTTCGATCCCCACCCTGGACAAACATTCGTGCGATGAACACTTGTGTTTGTTCGGTGTCTGGGTGTAATATATGTATTTAAGTATATATTTGTGTTCCTCTGTTGTCTGATATCTGTAACACAAGTGCTTAAGCTACTTAGTTCGAAATCAGGTCAACGTATGAGATGTTGTATTTTTTTAAAATAATGATTTAAAACGATACTTTTCACGAGGATATTTTTCTCGAGTGATTTTCAAATTATTATAGTACATAAGTAAGACGTAGTAAGACGACTCGTTTGGAAGAGTGGTAGTGAACGCTGCCTTTGGTTCAAGGGTTGCGGGTTCGAACCCCGCACAGTACAAACATTTCTGTGCATGAACATGTTTGTTTGTATTGGTCTGGGTGTTTCCTATGTATTATAAGCATGTATTTACAAAAGAAAAGTATTATATGTATATATTTGTAATCCCACTGTTGATTCTGATATCAACTTGAGCTACCTATCTCGGAGTTGGATCAATGTATGTGATGCTGTGAAATATTTATTTATTTGTAAGGCGTCATTTGGAGATTTAGACCGTCCGTTATGTTCAGACATAACAACACAAGTGCTATTTTTGCCTGACGCCGTCTATACATATATTGATATCCAATAATAAAATTCATTAATCGCGTATTCAAAACTAAACAACCAATAACATAATTAGATTTCCCCGAAAAATCGCGCCCATCATGATCACAGCTGTGATTCTCTGAACTATAGATCAGATAAAAAAGTTAACGCCCGATATTACAAAAAAAATTAAATAAGAACGCGCCCTTATCCGGAAAAGGCGCCAAATTGAAACGTCATGGAGGGAAGTCCGATTATTAATCGAATTTCTTCGTAACTTCGAGTGTAATGATGTGATTTTCTGGGAATTTAGTGGTTTGGAATTGGAACTACAAAGCCGTTTGTCATGATGCTACCGAGAAGTAGACGATTTATTTTTATCTAAGATTTTTAGGGGTGTAGATTTCTGACACCTCACGCAAGGAAACGGCGATAAAGAAAAATAACTGGAGCCCAATGGACAACATTTCAAAATTGCTAAGCTCTGAAACAAAAAATACCATTTCTTTATTTACTTTTCCGCTGCGCGAATATATATTTATTAATTTTTTATATTGCTTATTTACTGAGAAAAAAATTAAAAACTAAAAAACGTAAAATGACGTCATCGGACGGCAGAATGTAAAATATTTCTTTGCTTAGCACATTATAGTTTTAAATTTACGAAATGCCAAACCCATGACATGCAACTGTCAAAAAAAAGACAACTTGTCAACGTTGAATGTATGAATGACGTTGACAATGTTGACACTAGTATTATTTACCTTTGACAGTAGTACCTTTTTTTTATTAAAACAATGATAAGCAAAGGAATATCGCTGTATTCAGCCGTCCGATGACGTCATTTGGCGCTTACGTCTATTTAGAATATAAAGAATTTTAATAATTATTTTATGCATGAAAATGGACAAATTTTGAAAAAAGAAAAAATATGGGTCCGTTCATTTTATGTCTATTTTCATATAAAAAAACAATATGGACATGTTAAAAATATGAAATGTTGTCCATTCTCGTGCTCGTGATATTTTGAACATATGGCGGATATCACCTGAAAACCATACAAAAACTATTTTTTAGTGTTATATGTCGTATGAAAATAAATGTCACGAGTACGAGAATTGGGGTCCTGGTTTTAAGTGCGAGACAGATTTGTTTATCGAGGATTGTTCCTTTCTTGTGCAACACTTAAATATACTTACCTACTTAACTATTATAGTAATAATATCCTCGTACCAATTTCGGCCAATCTCATATCTATCAGCCACTTACGCAGGATATATTATAGTGCTCAAGTGTGTGCGCAAACACAAATGCACTCTCTAATCCCTTTCCTTCATATACCGATGGGACACAAGTGTGACACGACCGGAGAGGGATCGGGCGCAGGACCAACGGCTTAACGTGCTTTCCGAGGCACGGGCCGTCAACTTCCAGACTCCGAGCTGAAACTGAGAATTACTTACATAAAAACTCAGGTACAAATTTTGGCTCGATCCGGGGATCGAACTCGGGATCCCAAGCGCAGCCGTCGCTTTTAAGTGCGACCCACACTCCCCACTGCGCCATCGAGGCAGTCTAACTAATATATTATTTATTATACATTATACAGCCCATTTAAGAGAGGCGGAATTTATAGACCTTACATAAGTTTCATCATCAGCCCATTTAAGTCCCCACTGCTGGGGCACGGGCCTCCCTCAAACACATGAGGGGTAATTGCCATACTCACCACGCTTGGCAGACGGGTTGGCGAGGGTTTTGATATAAATGCAGAGTTTTCCTTCTCTGGGTGCTGATGATCATGCCAGCGGCTTTACCTTAGTCGCCTTTTACGACACCTCGGTAAGAGTGAGGGTGGCCTATTCTACTCTGCCGGGGACCACACGGCCCCATAACTGATTACATAAGTTTAATATTATATTTTCTGTATTTTTTTCTATAGGCATGTAAACACAGACTCTTTTAGGTAAAGTATGCTGTATGTTTTCTGATTTCTAATATGTACCTATTAATATAGAAGTCCTACCTACCTAGTTAGGTTTCACGGTGTATCTACATCTAACTACAAAATCTCTGTTTGTACAAATTTGATACCGTAGCGGCGGTTTACTATTCCTAATGAACGTTCGGTTACGCGAAAATGCCCGCGTTGCGACTTTGTAGCCTCTACCTACCTACATAGACCTATAAGTACCTATAGTAGTATAAGTACCTATAGTACCTGTACTGTTATCGGTACTAATGGTTCGGTAGATACTTTATTTAAAAAACCGTTTACTATGCAACATTAGGTACTGTACAACATTAATTTATGATTACTGATTGATACCCACTGATTAGATTAATATCGCTTACCATCAGGCGATCCGTCTGCTAATCTGCCACCTATCACATAAAAAAATATCCAAAACAGCGTAGTCCATCCAGTGCAAGAATATAGATAAGTAACTAAATTATAACTTACTTAATACTTATGTATACTTAATATACAAAATGATGTTTTTGTATATTAAGTATACAAAAACAAAAAAAAGATACACGGCCACGCTTATAGCTCATAGCTTATACTATATGCAACGCTTATAGGTAATACGAAAACGCTTGCGCGATGTAATAGACACCTAACGCCATCTATTAGCATAAAGTGGAACTCCCGAAATGTAGTGACTGCGGGCCACTAGTTAATAAATAAGTAGGTATATGTACCAAGGAAACGTTATGATTAGACAATGTGAGATACAAAGAGCCAAATGCACACGCCGTTGTTACTCATACAGACTCATATTTTATGTAGACGCTTTATTTTATTAGTTGGCAACGTTAGTTTTGACTTGTTTAGATGCTATAACATGCTAATAATTTGAAAATTAATATAAAAGTATACGACAATACAACGAGAAGGTTTACAGGGGAACAAAAAATGCGAAATACCTGTGCGATGTAATCGACACCCAACGCCATCTGTTTGTAAGGTTTGAAACTAATAGCGCAACTAATTCCCGAAGCGAATTGAGGGCGGGACAAGTGTGACCCCGTAGTTACCTTTTTAACCGACTTCAAAAAAAAGAGGTTCTCAATTCGACATGTATGTTTTTAAATAGTATTTAATAATTGTAATTGTCTATGTCTATACTGTTTATAAAACGGTAAATCCTACATACAGCGGCAAAGCTTATAGGTAATCCAAAAACAATAAACGCTTGCGCGATGTAATCGACATCTAGCGCCATCTATTGGTATAAACTGGAACTAATGTCCCTAAACCTAGTGGGGGCGGGTCACTTGTAGTAAATATAACGAATCACTGGTTACCTTAACACTGCGATATTATTGAAACATAAGCCCTACAATAAAAGCGGGATCGTTATTGCATCGGCTCGCGTATCGTGGTAAATTAATAAGGGCCTGTAACGAGCCACGGCCGCTGCGACATAATGAGAGCCGATGCACAATGTAGACAACCTGCAGAATGAACTATCGCCTGCGGTATTTCTGAACCGATACTTGAAAACCTTCTAGAAAAGAGCGTAGGAACTCCTTTTAAAAAGGCCGGTAGCGCATTCGTGTCTCCTTTGATGTTGCAAATGTCCATCATCATCGTCAGCCCATTTAAGTCCCCACTGCTGGGGCACGGGCCTCCCTCCATCACATGAGGGGTAATTGCCATACTCACCACGCTTGGCAGACGGGTTGGCGAGGGTTTTGATATAAATGCAGAGTTTTCCTTCTCTGGGTGCTGATGATCATGCCAGCAGCTTTACCTTAGTCGCCTTTTACGACACCTCGGTAGGAGTGAGGGTGGCCTATTCTACTCTGCCGGGGACCACACGGCCTATGTATGCAAGACAGAGTTGTATCGACAACCGTAAGGACAGCCATGCGCTAAAATATCCAAATCCTACAATTTTTAATCGACTCTCACTAATATGTAAAACACATTTGGCATGACTGCCAAAATACCTACTTGAGAATGTGCCGCCCTACCGCGGCACGTTCGCCGGCGAAGAGAGACTTTAACCGGTGGGCAGATCAGCACAGCACGGGTTATGGTCGGGTTTGTACCCAGAGGCATACCGATTAAGGCGACGGGTAGGGCACACTAGCGACGCCAATAGATTCGAATTTTGAGCTACTAAACCGGATCTATTTTAAACATTTTCGGGGTTACAATCTCTCGGCAAACACTTAAACTATTAGTACCCAATATTTGTGCATGGTTATTTAATTAATTAAATAACCATGCACAAATATTGGGTCGATTTCGTACGCGAAAAATTGATTCATATATTTCGCGTACGCGTTTTGCTTGGACCCAAATTTTGTGCATGGTTATTTAATAAATACGACGATGTGCCATACATAACTTGATCAGCGTTGAGAAGCTTACAAAGATATGGAAAGATAAACGCGTAACCAAAAACACCAAGGTTCGTCTTATGAGATGCTTAATATTTCCTATCTTCCTTTACGGAGCTGAAACATGGACAATCGACCAAAAATGTCGGAAAAAGATTGACGCCCTCGAGATGAGGTGTTGGAGGCGCCTGCTTAGAGTGAAGTGGACTGCTCACCGCACCAACGTTTCAATCCTTCTTCAAGGAGCTTCGAATCCAACAAAGACTTTCATTGATTGTGCAAGTGCGAATACTCACCATGTTTGGACATATAATTGAAACGAGAGCTCTTTGGAACGTTTAATGGTACAGGGAAGAGTGGAAGGTCAACGCTCCCGAGGCAGATCACCTACAAGGTGGACCGACAGTATCAAGTCTGTTACAAAGTGTTCCTTGACTGAATGTGCACGCAGTGCCACAAACACAGAAAGATGGAGAAGTCTCGCTAAAGCCGCTAGACTTCTCCATCTTTCTGTTGGGTAGCCCCAACATACAGACAATCCATAATCACGACCACTCCGTCAGGAGTGTACGACTAAGAAATTTAATACTATTTATTAAATTTCTTCTGTCATAAGTGATTGCCGAGAGGTTGTAACCCCGAAATTGATTAAATTAGATCCGATTTAGTACCTAAATCGATTGGCGTCGCTAGTGTGCCCTACCCGTCACCTTAAACACACAGGCGTTCCATTGTTGCAGAGACACAGATCAAACAAATAAGGGAGATATGCTAAGTCGGCTTGGTTCAGTCGAACGAATCTGGCCCGAACCGCTTGATGATCTATAATCGTCAACCGTCACCAGCAGAAATTCTAAGTAAGAACGAACCTGCCACATTGTTCTTCACTCCATTGTGGCCGTCCGTGGAGCTAGGTTTACGTTTTTTCGCCGATATCATTCGTTAATTGGCGATGGACACTTGAGACGCACTCTCTCATCCGATATCTAGACAGATGATAGGTACTTGAATTTTTTTATGATTCTTTTTTAAAATAAAACAATGCAGTAGATAGCTTGAATAAGTGAGTCATGTTTCACGCCTCTTAAAGTTAGTTAAGCACGTGTCGGCGAATATTCCGGTGTACGCGCTAGGCAATAATAGCTAGCACATGCAGGCGAAACTAATCGTTAAGATCACGCCTAGCGCAGTGCAAGCTTTTTTCCCCAGGAACTGGTGGGGAAAATAGCTTAGACCTTAGATACCGCTGCGGTAGCTACGGACTTCGAGGTGACAGCGCAAATGAGAATAACACGGATGGAATGATATATACCTGTATATACCTATGACTTTTCTACTCTTTTTTATATCACGTCGATGGCAAACAAGCGTGCTGGCTCGCCCGATATTAAGCGACTACCGCAACTTCAGAGGATTTGCATACGTGTTGCCGATCCTTGAAACCTTAACACTCCTTTTTTAACCCCCGACGCAAAAACAACGGGGTGTTATAAGTTTGACGTGTCTGTGTCTTTGTGTCTGTCTATGGCATAGCTCCCGAACAAATGTACCGATTTTGATTTTGTTATTTTTTGTTTAAAATATGAAGGGGGGTGTTCTTAGCCATGTGGATAAAAATCGATTCAAGTTGGCCGCCGTCACAAAGATATAGATTGTATGTTTTAACACAACTCCCACAATATGGGTACCATATAAAAGGGCTCGAGTAGCAGAATATATTTATTGTGACAAATTTCAAATCAAAGATGATCAAATGTTTTTTAAATTTTTGCTTTATGTAAAAGATATGGAGGGGTACGGAGAAACTGGACAGCTTCAACTAATTTTATTGCGTGTAGTTCAACTAAGGCAAACATTTAACATTTTGAGCGATGGCATAATGATGTGCTTGCGTCCTTAAATACTTACCTACGCCAGATTGTAAAAACAAACTTTTCTCCATACATAAGCACTAACCACGAAACATTATTACCTACTTAAGGTGACGGGTATGGCATACTAGCGACGCCAATCAATTTTAATGTTTAGCTATTATACCGAATCTATTTTAAACAATTTCAGGGTTACAACCTACAATTTATTAAAAAACCATGCACAAATGTTGGGTCCGTTTTTGTACGCGAAAAATTGATTCACGCCAGAAGTGGCCGCTTTTGACGTGAATCAATTTTTCGCGTACGCGTTGGACCCAACATTTGTGCATGGTTATTCGATAAATAGTATAAGTGTTTGCCTAGAGGTTGTAACCTCGAAATTGTTTAAAATAGATCCGGTTTAGTAGCTAAAAATTTAAATCGATTGGCGTCGCTAGTGTGCCCTACCCGTCACCTTAAATCTAAAATAAGAACGAGAACCACTGCCGACAATGTGTTAAACAGTTTGGCAGATGTAATTTTTCTGTATTAATTGTTTTTATGACTATAAAAAAATATTACTTAGGTAAGTAGATGTAGAGGGTCATCGCATAACTAACCGTCACCACCTTCTCTTTCCAGACGAATGCTCCTGGTGCAACAAGAGCATCACCAGCGAGGGGGGCGCGCTGCAGCAAGCAGGCGCCACGTTCTGCTCCGAGCTGTGCTTCAGCCAGTCCCGACGAGCTAACTTCAAGCGGGCCAAGACTTGCGACTGGTGCCGCCATGTCAGGCACACGGTGGCTTATGTGGACTTTCAGGTGATTATAATTTTCCATAATTACTGCTTGTGCTTAATAGTAATTACCATCGTAAATTACTATTAAGCACAGAAGGCAAATGCTTAAGGCGATACCACGTTCTCACTAGCGCTGCCTATCGATTTGAATTAATTGTGACGAATATAGGATAGGTAATATTGCAAAAAATGGGCAATGAGATTCTAAAAAAAAGTATTTATGATTTTTCAAGATATATCTGGCACAAATTATCCCTCTACAAGTAACTTAATTTTTGATTTCCGCCTAAAGTGGCCACTTTTAGCAATTCTCAAAAATTTGGTTACTTCTAAAGAGATATTTTGTGCCAGATATATCTTGAAGAATCACAAATACTTTTTTTAAATCTTATTGCCCATTTTTTGCAACATTATCCTATATTCGTCACAATTAATACAAATCGATAGGCGGCGCTAGTGAGATCGCGGTATCGCCTTAAGAGACCCAGAAAAAACCTTTATCTGTAAGTTGTCTCGTAGAGATCGCTTCTGACGATATGAGCGCCTAAATTGAATATCTTAGTTTTACTTTTATGTTTTGTGTTGTGAAAAAAGAGTAGGTACCAACTTACTTATAAAATCTATCGAGGGGATACGAGTCCAGCAAAAAATGAGGCGTAAATACAGGATGGCAAGTCGGTTTGCCGCGAATCTGTATGGTATAGTTTCGCAACTGAGAAAACATGGCAGGGCCTAAACCTCAAGTTGCAGCAAGTATGACTCCATACCTTGTTTACTTAAGGCTCCGATATGCCTTAACCCTAAAATTAACTACCTATTAACTCGAATAGTTAATCGTCCACATTCCTGTTGTGTAATGGGTGCAAAATAGGTATCAGTTCATTACAGGACTAGCTGTCACGGACTACAGTGTATTAAATGTTATTATGTTTCTCATTTACAGGATGGCGCAACACAACTACAATTCTGTTCAGACAAATGCCTCAACCAATACAAGATGCACATCTTCTGCCGGGAGACGCAGGCGCACCTCGATCTCAACCCTCACCTGGTGAACGCCTCGTCTACCTCCAACCTCATCACGCCCGAGCTCTGGCTCAAGAACTGCAAGAGCCGATCCGCCTCTCCCGCCTCCGAGAGATCCGGCTCCCCAAACCATGAAAATGTACCCCCAAAACCTACCACAGAAAAAGCAGAGCCGCCAAAAAACCAAGGCAAGAAGTCACCTATGCCTCTTATAACAATAGCTCCAACCGCCAAACTGATGAAGCCGAAAGGACCCTCAGAGGAACGGACAACTATTCAGAAATCCCCTGAAAACAAAAAAGAAACTAGGACTAATAAGATGAACTTGCGAAAGCGGAGAACGTCCAAATGTTCAGCGACCGTGACGTCACAAAGTGTGCGACAGCGGACGTCAACGCCCAAAGCTCAGGATCTACGCATGTGCAGCCCGTCCATCGACGGGTCGTCTCCCGCCTCTACAGCAGGGAACAGCACAATCCATTCTCCACCTCACCCTATGAATCATCACCCAATCCCTCCTCCGCCTTTCCCCAATCATATGTTCGGAATGCCACCTCCCATGTACATGGACGGACAACCGCACCATGACCCCAGACACCCCATGTTCCCACCTAGACTTAACTTCATGCCACGAATCCCTATGCATCAAGAGAGACCACGAATTCCACCGCCTTTAAATTTCCCTGCTCCTATTGGTCAAGCCCCTCCAGTCACAGTGTTAGTGCCATATCCCGTAGTTCTTCCAATTCCTATCCCAATACCCATTCCATTGCCTTTGACGTCTTTTATCCAAGCGCACTGCACGAATAAAATCAAAACCGAAGCAAAATCTGAAGAGAATGAAGGGCCTTTAGACTTTACCATGAATAGTGATAAAAAGAAAGAAGAGGGTGACGGCCTTGATAGTAACATGGATTCAGAAATTCCAGAAAATTCGAGTAATAACACTTTTTGTGAACCGACTAGTGAGTTTAATGAGCGAATAGAAGATGACGACAAAACTGATGGCGAAGCCGCAGAGACTGTGAACCCAGAGCAGACTCTGCCCAAGTTTAAAATAACAAGGTTAGGTAATAAAATGGCTAAAATAGTGACCAAGCCTAGAGAACAACCAGAGTCTACCAGGCCTCTAAGGAAACGACGAAGACTCGTAGAAGTAGCAACAGATGATGAGGCGCTCATTCCAAAAACCAGAAAAATAGTTCAGGTATAAAAAATTAACTATTATTGTGTACCACATTCAATGTAACAAAGTTAAATATCTCAAAATAATATATTCAATAATAAAACATATCACAATGGCATGATAATCCGAACACAGTTCGTTCAATATTCTTTCAATTGCTAGTCTTAGCTTTAAGATTTTTAAATATGTGTACAAGCCTACTAACTTTTATGGCGGCACTGTAAATAAAAATATATATCCAGTTTAACACTTTCGCTCACACTAAGCCAGATACAATATCTATCGAAATCGAAAGTAAGTCTTATTGTTATCACGGCTGTAGACGTTCACTGTCACAGAAAGTGTTAATACTTTCTTGAGAAGTGTTTTTACTAGTTCTTGTATATTGTAATAAATAACTTAATTCAATAAAATATTAAGGACTTTTGAAACAATAAATTCCAGATAACAGTATCTACTTCTCATTGAATGCTTCGAAATATCTCCTTGTAACATTTAGAAAGAAATTGTGAGAGCCCCTGATAAGTTAGTGGGATTGTTCGAGAAATTAGAGCGCACTGTAAATGTGATACTAGTAACTTATTATTATAAAATTTCAATGTTATGTCAAATAAAATTATGATAGAAATAAAACAACTTTTTATTTTTGACCCACGAAACTAAATGTTCTTATCCAAAACAAAACGAAATAGCAAAAGAATTTATTATCTCAGTGCTAAAAATATTGAGACAGTCAAATAATATTTGCTAAATATTTGTGACCAAAATGTCAAATTAATGGTAATGATGACAGAACTCAAATTGTCTATAACAAACTGTGTCCTATTTTATTTTCCTACAGTATAATTATTATCAGATATTTTTAGTATTGACTCAAGTGTGTGGGAGATAAAGCAAATACTGTGAAAAATTCTGTAAGCCTTTAATGTCTGACTCATTGAAAAACATTACTAAAAATCATTCATGGAAAATATTCATTGCTATATTCAACAACTTGTTACCTTACATCTAACAGCGTGGCCACAGTGTGGACATTATATGCCTCTATTTTCCAACATTTGTACATTCCTTGAGATCCAATTAAAATTTACAATGGCATTATATTGCAATTTATAAAATTATATCCTCAAATTAATTAAAGCATCATTGGATGATTGAATTTAATAGTATCTAACATTTTAAGTAAAGGCAATACTGGCATGATTCCATAGACAATGCTCATAAAATTGAATTGCTCATATTTTATGAAAAGTGTTTAAGAAAAGGTATTCTTGTACTACTTGTCTTTATAAGTAGGTTGTCCAAAGAGTTTGTACTACACTATTAACTTGCTTAAATATTAAATGCAATCAGTTTTTGTTATTATACAAATCCCAAAGGGTTATAGCACCATCAAGCCCCCCAGCTGCCATTATATTGGCCTTCCAGAGGGATACTTTTTCAGTAGAATAGACCACATCTTGAACTGCTTGCTTGTGCTCTGTAAGCACTACTAAAGGTCGCAAAGAAAACCAGGAAAATATGCGAATGTGGCCGTCCCAACCCCCCGATGCGAATACTTTCCCATCCGACCGGGACTGCACTTTGTTGATTCCAGGATTCTTTATTGGGATATCCATCTTATGGGCCAAGCTTAAGTCTTTTTTCCCTATGCTAAAGATCTGTACGATATTAGAGGCATTGCCGATGATGCCTCTTTGTTGTTCCAGGTGATAGTCCACTGACATAGGACATTCTTTTGTCTGCAATTTCCCAATGCAGTGACTAGTGTTGAGATCCCAAAGAAGGAGCCATCCAGCTTCATACCCCGCCAGTAGACATGGTCTGTCACTAGTAAACTCAATGTATTTCAGACACATGGGATCACCAAGTTTCGGCGTACCACTTTCTGGCTCTAAACATCCAAGTTTTTCTCCAGAAAAATTATAGATGTGTATTTTTGATTCTTTTTCAGGTACGTAGATCGTTTCGAGTTTTGTGTTGGCTTCAAAACGGCAAAAGCCTGGGTAGTCAATTTCAATTACTGCTTTCTCTACATAACCACTGTTTGTTAATTCAAAAATTTTAAACTTGCCACCCTTTTCCTGTGTGATGAGATGACTATTGGTGTGGATGAGGTGGATGATAGGAGCTTGACCAACTTGAATTTTTTGTTGCACACGGTTTGTCTGAAAAAGACACGAGGGTAGGTTAATAATTTCAATTTTGGTAAATAATATTTCATTTCATCTTTTGTAAATACTATTCCTCTTTTTGTTTATTTTTAGCATTCTGTAAATAGATACTTTTTTATATTCTCATTATTAAAAGAAATAAATTATTTACTATTAAAATATTTCATACCCACATCAAAATTTTGTAATACTTTGGACTTACGTTGTGAAATTTGTGTTAAGTAAACCCATCTATCTATTTCAAATTTTCTACTCTTAATATCAGAACCATAACACTTGTAAAGTATAAACAAACATGTTTTCATTGCCTGTCCCTATGAATCTTTAAAACTATGAAACTATTTGCGATGCAGTTTTTTTGTATTATTCAAGAGGAAGGTTATACAATAAGTATAATAAAATATAGAACTGCACCCATGCAAAGCTGGAGTAGATTGCTAGTTAGGACATATTGCAACAAAACATTAGGTTTTTTTTATCTACAATGGTAGGTAATAACACTTTTTAGGTATAAAAACTAATTAAGAGTTCAATGAGCCTAGTTTAAGTACCTACTCATTATCAGTGACTAAAAAAATTAAAAAGACACTTAAATACTTCTAATAATAGACTAGTAGTGTAGGCAAATTAAATGTAAAGCTTAACGGATAATCACTTGTTTTGGCTAACCGCGAGGATATTTTTCTAGGTCACAAAATGGGGGTAGTAAACAAAGAAAAGCGACGCAATAAAATGAAGCCATATGACACGTCACACGGTTTTTTTCGACGCAATTTCCTTGCGTGAATAAACAATAAAGTCCGTACGAGTGATCGCGGGACTCACCTGAAGGTTGTATGCATAAACGTAGCCGTTTTTAGAGCCGGCAAGTAACCTCTCGAGACCGCCGGGCAAGAAGCTAAAAGCCAGAGAATATACGGGCACATTGTCGACGTTTCTTATGGTGTAAACTGGATCGGGGGGTAATAGTGCCATCTCTGGTCAAGCTCAAGCCAAAATATTGATTTGGATATGAAAAACTAAAATATAACAAAATTAATTAAGCCATCAGAAACTCAACCACAACTACGCACAACACAAAACTGACAGAAAAACACGAAAGAAAAGAAAGTCAACTTTTTGAAGCGTTCAAATACTTGATTATATTCTCAAAGTTGTTGGTCAATTTTGTCGTATACTGCATTTTAACGCTTCTTTTCGCACTCAGTATTTTTATGATGTTGTATTATAACAGAAAACGTGAAAAAGAATAACTGAGTGAAATGAATATTCTTTGCTAGGTATTTATTTCAAAATTAATAAATTAAATTTTCTCTAGTTTAGGAACACAGGTTTAGGAACGCGTTCAACAATAGACTAAAGAGTTGAAGGTAATAGTGATGTATTGCTATAAACCTTTTTCTGTATTCAATAAATAAAAAGATTTCAATTGAACGTTCACTGATCATTATCTATAAAAATGGTAAAAGAAAGGAACGTAAAATATTAAATAATAATAAATCTTCATTATCTGGTTGCAGTCCACATCAGCAGTGGACATAGACCTCTCCAATGTTCGCAGGGGGCTTTTATTTATAAATAGTATATACTTTAAATATTTAATCAATTTGATAAGCTCAATACTTTGACAACAAATAGGTACAATATTCGGGAACAAATGTATCGAAAATTTGACTTCTTCTTCCTGGCGCCAAACCTGGATTCGCCTTAGACTTGCATTTAGCTTCTGCCAGTCATTTTGGTAAAATTGTTACTCTATCTGGTATGGCTCAAGAGCGTACCTATACTATAATAACTAACCTTAGTTGGTTCCTCTTCGTTTCTCTCATGTATTGTCCTTTCGATCGTTTCATTTCGATCATGACGAGAAACGCAAAGCATAGCTTTATACGTTTTAAATACTTTTAATTCGCAATTATTAAGATAATCAATGACAAAGTACATAAAAATCGTTTGTCTAGTTTTTCTTTTTATATTTTAGTCAGTCAAAAAACATCAAGTTTTAATTCGCTTCTTAAATATTGATTCTATAGTATCGATCATTATATTATGCATCCTATTAAATTATTTTGATCTTCCTGGTAAGTTATCAAATCCCATGCACATTAAAAAATAAGTTTGCAAAACACCGAAGATTAAAGGATTTTAATGACTTAAACATTCAATTAAATTGAAATATATGTAATCAATTGAACCTAGATATCACTAGTGATTTGCACTCTATGGTTATGCAGCGGTCCATCGGGCTGTCAAGTTTGACGTTTCCAAATGTCACTATGCTGCGTCAGTTTTTCGAGAGGCAGCAGTATTCGCGTTTTACAGAATTTTGAATGAGAATTCTTTGAATTGCCTAATAATGGGTGCCATAAATAAATTAAAAAGGCTTAGTTAATCGTCGAAATCACAAATGGCTACGGAGTCGCTTCTGAAAACGAGCAAGCAAACTAAATATATATCGTATAGAAATATCCTCTATCATAGGTTTTTCGTTGGCCTACTATTGTTTATTGTGCTATCTTTAGTGTTTACAGTGTTGTTTAATGTTTTCACGGGCAGTTCGCCACGGACAGATTTCCATGAGCCAGTGAATTTAGATTCCACGAGTTTGGAAGTTTTGGAATTGAGGGCTGACTTGCCAAAATCAGAAGCCCGTTTTCCGAATTGTACGTACTGGGACTGCTTCAACGTGTATAGATGCGGCAGAGGTGGTCACAATAAGATAACTATTTATATTTATCCATTGAAAGACTACCAGACTGAGAATGGGAGGGCTATTTCACAGTTCTCCAGAGAGTTCTATGTTATATTAGATACTATAAGGCATAGTAAATACTATACGTCCGATCCTGATGAGGCGTGCTTATTAGTCCCTAGTATAGATACATTAAATCAGAATAGTTTTTCCAGTGGATATGTTTCCAGAGCATTAAAGTCACTCAAACAGTAAGTTTTTTTTATTTACATTATATATACTCCTAAAAAGTATGCTTAAATGCACATTGCTTAAAATATTATTATAGTTCATAGACCGCATTAATGTCATACACATGTGGTTCAATATTAAGGAAATCTGAGAGATACTAGTAATCCATTCTGTGTAATCCTTACATAGTTATATGACAACTCTGCTTATTTAGTGTCAATAAACCACAAAAATACTTTCTTTTTAGACAAAAAGGTACCTGACACCTGTTTTAGTTAACAGTTACCTGATAAGACCATTTTAAATGAATTTGCTAGACATTCTGTATCACAATGGCTATTTGCAGAACAGTGAATATCTAGCTTATTCTATGTTTTGACCAGCAATCAAGTTTAGCAATAATTCGAGATTGTACTTTTGTGTTGAGGTTATCAAATGCTGCAAGACATACTTTGATATATTTATTTTTAAACCTTCCTCTTTTGTTGTTTATTTTATTGATGACAATTATGTAGGTATTTTTTTTAGTTTTGAATTTTTTTTATTATCTTTTACCACTAGAGTAATAAGTTACTTGTTTGGTGCTTCCACAAAAAAATACAGACATGTTGAAGCAGTTTTTAAAAAGTACTTTAAAATGTTCCAGGTGTAAAAATGTGGAGGTGTTTGTTTTGTTAGCTCACTGTTATTAATAAAGAAATACATTTTGTAACTATCTATATGACAGGAATTTCATCACTTGAAATTAAAATATAAAAAATTGTAAATATTGAATAGACATTATTTTCAGCATTTAGATTTCAATAACATTCTTGCTTTGCAATCCTGGTGTTCAATTGTGTACTGATCATTAATTAATATGTTAAAGCTCTGTTTATTAATGTGGTGTTAGTTGTGGATTAATTTAATTAATTATTTTTCCATCACAGCTGGAACAATGGTGAAAACCACCTTATATTCAACATGCTGCCGGGAAAAGCTCCTAACTTTGACTCAGTGGTCAATCTTAATACAGGAAAAGCCATTATAGCAGGAGGCAATTTTGATACATGGTCATTCAGATATGGCTTTGATATATCAATACCAGTCTATAGCCACACTGCCGAAAAGATTGACAGCTCACAACCGAAGAAAAAGAATTATATGATCATATCAACTCAGCTTAATATACCCCAAGATTACTTAGAAGAGCTCCAGAATATAGCCTCATCTTCAAATGACTTGCTTTTGCTTGGCAGATGTAAGAGTGAAGACGGAGGAATTGATCACAGTAAACGATGTGAATACACAACAGGCAGGATGTTTGATTATCCTGACATACTGAAAGAAGGAATGTTCTGCGTAGTTGTGCGTAGTGCCAGACTAACTCAAGCAGTTTTGATGGATGTGTTAGCATCGCAATGTATACCTATTGTCATCGCAAATTCTGTAATTTTGCCTTTCAATTCTCATGTAGATTGGAACAAGCTGTCAATGTTTGTACCAGAAGATAATGTAAAAAATTTATTAAAAATAGTTCACTCCGTAAGCAATGAAAGAAGAGGGGAACTATATTGGCAGTTAAGATGGGCTTATGATAGATATTTCGCTAGTATAGAGAAGATAACTTTAACTACATTAGAAATAATAAATGAAAAGCTGTTTCCATTAGCAGCTAGAATGTATGAAGACTGGAACATGCCGGAACATTTGGTAAGTTTTTATAAATTTCCTTAAATATTACACATGAAATGCTTTGGGTTAGCTTGAGGACACAGATGCTGCCTCGGGTACGCATGCAGAGCTGCAACACTAAATTTGGCAATCCCATCACTATCCTAGACAACCAGCTCAACCACAACCTAGACATCCTCGACTATGGCACTAAGGCCTGGGATCCGTGGATTCCTACTTGGAATCCAATACCGATTGTCAACTATCGATACATGACTAAAATCAATATTATCGATATTTTTATTAGCAACAGTTATCCAACTCCATCCCATCGCCATAGACATTGGTAGTGAACGCTGCCTATGGTCCAAGGGTTGCAGGTTCGATATATATATAAATATATGTATATTCAATTCAATTCAATAGCCTTTTTATTCAGAAAATATTTTTTTTGTTCATTTTGTACATATATTTCTTAGTATAGTAGTATATTAATTTGGTATTGTTACTACTACTGTTAATTTAATTAATTTGTTTATTATAGATAGTTTGATTTATTTTATACTCTCTTCTTTGTTTTCTGTATGCCCTTTGGCAAAGGCCTCCTCCAATTGCCTCCACTTCGCTCTTGTCACTGGCTAGCCTAATCCATTTTCTACCTGCTACTTTAATTATATCGTCTTCGCATCTGGTGTATGGTCTATATATCTATATATGTCTTGGTGTTAATTATACAGCACATGCGTTTTATTCGTGACCATTTGTATATTAGATCATTTATATTTATTATTTGTCGACAGTACGGTCCCGTTAACCCCCTGTTCCTGCCAGTGACGGCGGCCAAGTCGCCGGGCTTCACCGCAGTCATCCTGACGTACGACCGCGTTGACAGCCTCTTCACACTCGTCAAGAAGCTGGTGCGGACCCCCAGTCTGGCCAAGATACTGGTTGTGTGGAACCACCAGAAGAAGCAGCCGCCACCTTGTGAGTAAATGTTGAACAGTTTCAGCCTTTTTTTATGTGAAAGATCGAAGACAAGCAGACGGATCACCTGAAAGGTGAGCGATTGCCGCCGTCCATGGACACCAGTGGCGTCACAAGCGCGCAGCCAATCTTTCTCCTTTCGCCCCGAATTTGGCCTGTGGTAGCTGCTTCACGCCGGTTTTCTATGAGGCGTGGTATCACTCCAGTCAAGCCGGTCCAATCATGTAGAAGCGTGGCTCTTCAGCGGGTGAACCGTGTCGATATTATTGTCACACCCCTGACCTGAGTAAAACTGATAATACCCCGCGGGGGTAATTTACCATCAGGTTAGGAACCCACGTGTAATATGGTTAACAAGCAGATGGATCACCTGTCATGATTACATTACATTAGTTTATTTCCCAGTTTTATAGTGCGGGTTCTACACCCTGTATGTACGGTCAGCGAACGTAGCGGTGTTTCAGTTAGCCGGAAAAATCGGTTGCACTGCGCGTTGCGTGAGCGCAGGGAATAGCTTCGCCCATTCCGCTGTGTATGCATGCGATTATCGCCTAGCGCTGGTACACCAGAAAATTCGTTAACTGTAGTACCTACATTTGAAATGAAAATGTTTTTTATTTTTCTTGAAATAAATCGCAACGTCATACTAGCATTACAAAATTGTGACGTCATTCGGTCAATCAATCTTGTTATATTATTTTCAAATCATTTTTCCTTAATAATTTTCTTTCCGTATTTTCTCCGAAAAGTTTCTTTACATTTTAAATGTTTGTTACGAAAAACCCTAAAAACGATCGATATTGAAAAATCTTTCACTAGTAGTAAGATTCCTTATTCCCAATTAGAAATTACTACGATAAAACGTCTCATTTCTACGGGATAACATGAGTTAGTCCGTGCAAAACGATGCGAGTAAAAGGCCAGTAAAACTTGATAATGGCTGTAGATAAGTGAACGATTTGCATAGTTTACAATTAAATTTTAATAGTCTCAGTTTATCCGTGGGTCGGGTAAATATTTGTTTAATATCATAATGACCGCTCAGAACAGAACACATTCAATAACCTATTAGCATAAACAGTCGTAAAAACTGATTCATCGGTAAAGCAGATGTTTAAATATACCACCAGATAATCGATATACACGCAACCGATCAAGTGACGAAAGTGATATATATTCGGATAAAAAATAAAATCGACCCAACATGCGCGTAATAAGACTCTTTTTACTTCGAGAGAAAGTTCGTAAAATATGACCTGCTTATTGCAAATATGAAATAGACCCTACGCGTTTCGTATTAAGATTTATATTTCTATGTTGGCAGGAATAATAAACAGTGTAGTTTTAATCAAAGATTAATACTACGTTTATAACTTATTTTCTTGTGATGATTTCTCTTTTTTTTTCAGCTTCTGAGTGGCCAGTAATCAACAAGCCATTGAAAGTGATTCGAACCAAAGAGAATAAACTGTCGAATAGATTTTTTCCATATGATGAGATTGAGACTGAATGTCAATTGACCATAGATGATGATATTATTATGCTGACTCCAGACGAGTTGGAATTTGGGTAAGTGGTAGTTTTAATATTTTTTATCAAGCTTTATTGGGTCCAGCGTGCCCTGTTTTACTTTTAAATTTTTCATTCATCTATTAGCAATCCATGGTCATCGATTGAAGTTGATCGAAGCTGTGTTGTTTTGTTGAAGAAATCGATTGATAACATCGATCGCACAAGCTGCTGTATCTATATGTTATTCTTTTAATAAGGGTCAATCGATGTCGACTAATCCATTTTAACATCAACGATGATCGATCAATGGTTCGGTAAAAACCTCCGAAAGTAATTTGAGACCAAAATATGTTTTGTCGCTAAGAACGCAACGCAACTCGTACCAAAGTAAATATTTTTTTACTGCATAAATTTACATGAAAGTTATATAAATTCGTTTTATTATGCTTGTAACTAACGGGTCGTGTCCGATATGCGTGACGGTGACGTGTGTGATCGCCTGTGTGACATATCAAATCAAACCGTATCGAATTGTGAAAAATTTGTTTGCCACTGCGATTGGTAGGTACTCTCGCGACTCGCGGTCGACGAACTGACGCAGTTATATTTTCCTATCTGTGTATATGTAATGTTATTGGGAGCCTACTGTTTTCAATGCAGGGCCAATGACTCCCTACCTTTTCTTAAGGCGACGGGTAGCCCTAACTAGCGACACCATCGTTTTTAATTGTTAGCTACTAAACCGCATCTATTTTAAACAATTTCGGGGTCAAAAAACAAATGTTGGGTCCGTTTTTGTACGCGAAAAATTGATTACCGACAAAAGCGGCTACTTTTAGCGTGAATCAATTTTTCGCGTACAAATGTTGGGTTCGCATTTGTGCATGGTTATTTAATAAATAGTATAAGTGTTTGCCGAGAGGTTGTAACCCCGAAATTGTTTAAAATAGATCCGGTTTAGTAGCTAAAAATAAAATCGATTGGCGTCGCTAGTCTGCCCTACCCGTCACCTTAAAGTTTTTAACCGCCGCGATTTAATATAGGAAAGGAGCCCTATTATACAACGTGTAAGGGTGAAGTGTATAATATACAGAAACACACGTGTATAGCCCATGTACAACCATGTGCACCCCACGAGTGCGAGTATAGACGCAAATAGTGTGCGAGCGAGAAGTGAATAGATGCGCCGCCATTTCTGATCTCATTCTTTATCCGCACAGGTTGTATATGATGTACATGTCCAGGTCAAAACCCGGAAAATGCGAAGTTTTATTTTTCCGCTTTTCCCATACAAAATAGATCGAGTAATTTTACTTCAAATATTTTGTACAACCCTAAAATATGTATGATCCCGCCATATCGCCTCCTTGGTATACCACGTAACCGTTCGCGATTTCCCATTATATGACATATCTACTAAACTTCTCTTGGTTTACTTTTTTGTGCAAGTTCTGTATGAAAAATTAATAACATATGAATGATCTTAAAAAATTTTATGTCTGCTTGAGCATCAAGCGAAAACTATTGAATTATTAATCGTTCTTTGAAAACTAAACGAAAAACTGTGATGTTACATTCTTCCACGTCTGATCTGGCGTTTATTTTATTGAACATTTTCCATGTAAGCAAGTGGCAAGAGCGAACAGCCATCGCATAAACGAAGCGAGCGCGGGCCACTAGTATTTTTTATCAACTCTTGACTGAAATTGAAAAAAGAATTAATATAAAAAAAATATATTAAAAGAAATTTTAAAAATTTCATCTCATCAAGTCTCTGTGGCGTGTGGTAAGTGGGTCACACTTTAAAGCGACGGCTGCGCAAGAGGTCCCGGGTTCGATCCCCGGGTCGGGCCAAAAATTTTATGATCTAAGTTTTCAGTAAGAAAATTCTTAATAGCAGGCTCTCCGGTCGTGTCACAGTAGTGTCCCATCGGAATATGAGGGTAAGGGAATACAGAGTGCACTTGTGTTTGCGCACACACTTGAGCACTATAATATATTCTGCGCACATGGCTGATCGTTGAGATTGGCCGCCGTATCCGTAATCGGTTGGAGGATATTATTATTATATCAACTCTATAGACAGTACTTAATAATATGTACAAGAAGTTTTTAGAAATCAATCAAAAAGCCTAGTACGATTTAATAATAACTTTGACGTTGACCTCGTTTCGAAGTGATGGTGAGAGACTTAGGCGACCAGGGGAGGGCGTCGTGGGTCAAAGACACTACCTTGAAATACGATAGCTCTAATTATACATATAAAAACACCTCAACCAATAACAAAATGAGTCAGTACTTTGCTAACAGCTGTCAGTGTGCTTTGCTTATTTAAAAATCAGAGTTTAATTTCGTTTTACCTGAAACGCACACTTACCATAAGATGCTCGATCAAGACGCTCTGTTATTTTACTGTTATATTCAATGCACAATATTCAAGTCGACCTAATGACACTTATAACAAACTCGAAGTGTTAACAAGTACCCATTGCGTTCCTTCTAGTTCTACTATCGTCCAATCATATAGATATATGTTGTTTATTGAACAAAATAAAACAAAACAAAGATAAATATACAGTTACATCATATTATGATAGGGTGGGCTTATCGATAGGTCGACAGTATCGAATTATTGAATTTAATCAATGTTTTTTTGCGAAGTTGCAATTCGATAAGAAAAGTGAAAGTATCGTAATCACTTTCAAGGTTGAACTTCCCAAGACCCTGGTACAACATTTTGTACAAATGAGGGTTTTTCGTGTGTGAAAAATCCGCTAGATGGAGTACTATAGGTGTGAGGTCAATTTATTATGTGATTGGTTACTTTCAAACGTGATCTGACAAAATGTCAATTTGACAATCTAAACAACCAATGCGATTGATTTTGGACCATCTATAACTTTCTTGGTTGGACCTCAGTCCAACAGTACGCCGCCATCTAGCGGATTTTTCACACGTGAAAACCCTCATTGAAGTTCACAGTCTGGTCAATATTTTGTACAAAATACTTTATCCGAGAATAATGTCATACGATACGATTCGTAGCGTTATACCATTTCATCATCATCATTTCAGCCAATATTCGTCCACTGTTGGACATAGGTCTCCCCCCAATGTTCTCCTCACAGATCGGTCCTGTGCCCCCCGCATCCAAGCGATTCCCGCGACCTTCTCTAGTTCGTCGCTCCGCCTTATGGGGGCCTGCCACGGCTTCGACCTCTTGCATGCGGCCTCCACTCGAGGACCTTTCTGCCCCAGCGGCCGTCAGATCTCTTCGCAATGTGTTCAGCCCATTGCCACTTGAGGCATGCAATTCTTTGAGCTATGCCTTTGACCTTGGTTCTCCTGCGGATTTCATCATTCCTGATACGATAACGCATGGAAATTCCGAGCATAGCCCTTTCCATTGCTCTCTCGGTGACTTTCTATTTTTTTTTAATATGAGAGGTGGCAGACGAGCAGACGGATCACCTGATGGTAAGCAATTCCGCCGCCCATAGACACCCGCAACACTAGTGGAGTCACAAGTGCATTGCCAACCTTTTCCCCCTTCCCCCCATTGGGCCTCCGTTAACCTCACTCACACGGCGAAACACAGCGCAGGCGCTGCTTCACGCCGGTCTTCTGTGAGGCAGTGATATCACTCCGGTCGAGCCGGCCCATTCATGCCTAAGCGTGGCTCTCCCACATTAATTCTCACTTAAAGATTTTTCGAATCGGACCTTAGATACACAGCCCTTATATCTGAGACGCAAGTGCTATTTTTGCACTGCGAGGGGTTTTTCGACCCGACACGGTACTCGTACTCCCGGAATCATAATAAGCATAAATAACTGCAAATTTGCAAGTCTTTTTTTTAAGTCAATTTCATCCCTTAGAACATTAGGTTGAATTTTATTTAAAAGTCATAGTTATAAAATCGTGTTATTAAAATCAAATTCATATAAATGCAATGATGTCATTCCAGCATTTAGGTGCCCAAGGTTGGTTAGGTTAGGTATTGTTTTGTTGTCTGCAATGAATAATTTGTTCAAACTATTTAAAGCAATCAGTTCCATGACATATTTGAAATTATAATATTGGATGACTGTCGTAGTTAGATTGTAAAATATGACAATCACGATTATGTCTGTACATGATACCTACGCTATAATTTCATGATTTGGCCACATTACACCGGCTATGTAAACGCGCGTCGCGTTTGGCTATTTACATTGTTGTCTTAGTCGTTGAACACCTTAAGCTAAGCTATGCTTTGCTAAGCGAAACTCACCTCTCAATCTTGCGAGTCCCGGTTACGTCCAATGCTGTCGCTTTGAAACCCGGGCTCCGAAGCGTGCCCCGGGGTACGCTTATACCATGATCTGTGTCATGATTCAGGATTTGGTAATTACAATGACGCGGCCGTTTGACCTTCGCAACCCTTATACAGGGAAACCAGACCTACTTCATAATGGTTACACGTTTCCAAAACTATCCGAAACATGCATGCCTCACGATTTTTTCCCTTACCGTCGGACTAATGGAAGAAATACGCATTATAAATTTGAAAAAATCTATTTAGATTGGAATCTACGATAAAGTTATGAGGCGTTTGAGTAAGCTATTCCTGCTTTAATGGGTTCTAATTTCCTGCAATCGACATAGAAGCGTACTAGCGGCCTGGCCTTACTTCGTTTCGGGCATTAATTTTGCTATTATTTCTAAAATTTATCAATAGATGGGGCTAGTTGTCAGTTACATGATGCAAGTGTTTCGTATTTTCGGATTTCCTAGAGTAGGTGTATCCCTAGTATTATTATCTATTCATAGGTATTTATGTCTGATTAGACATTAATACCTCTTTATAAATAGGATAAATTTTATCGTGGAGTATTCGGCACACACCGTGATAAGAGTAGACTGCCCAAATCATGAATAACAGCCATATCATCTTATGGCTAATTCCACACACGCCTGCGACATTGGCGTCGGTTGATGCGCGCGCGCCACAAAGCCCGGCTGATTAACGATATTGCGAGCCGTGCGTTATTAAAATGCGTGCCATTACTCCCATTTGATCGCGTTTCACCATAGTAAATGTGCGGGGAAGTAGCGTGCTGCATGCGTGTAAAAAGTAATAAAAGGTTAAAGATTTTAAATTGACGATTTGGAATATTGATTGTGTATTTAAAGAGGTTTATGTGCATGTTTTTTAGATTCACTATACATTTGCTTATGTAAATCTAGATCATAAAATATCGATGGCTTAGTTCACAATTGTACTAACTACAGACTTGTAAATTTTGCAGGAGAGAGTTTTTTAGTTTTTTAAAGTTTGAAAGTGGACAGGTCGAAAGCAAAGTCATATAATATAAAACAACATGAGTCTATTCATTGCAGTGATTCTTTAATTTTAACATACCCCAATATTGTTATATTAGTACAAGCAAAATTTACAAATCTGTAGTTAGTACAATTGTGAACTAAGCCATCGATTTATTCTTGTGAATATTAGGCAATAACTTTAGCATAGTTTGTTTGAAGCATAAAAACAATCAGCATAATATATTTTAGTTGAACACTCAGGGTCTTACTACCGCACTCAGAGACGTCAAATTAACTTAAAGGTTTACTTAAGAAAAAATATTGACATTTATTTCAAATACGCATAAGGACTTTCCATGATTAAATTAATGAGCATTTTGCTTAATTGACGTCTCTGAGTGCGGCAGTTATTCATTAATGGTTGTCAAACCATAGCTTGCTAAAACGGCGTCTTAAAGCAGTATTCACTCTTATCGAAAAAAAAAAAAATTTTTTTTTGTTCCAAACGTCTGCTCAACAAAACCGTTATAGCTAACAAAGGTTTATTGAACCTTTATGAGTAAAGCCTTCATAGTCACATTTAATAGCACTAAGAGGTATTTTAAAAGGTATTTTTTGTCAATTTTGAACCCACCAAAAACATATTGTGAAAAACGAGCCAAGTCTCGATGGAGCTGCTTTTTGCTGCTTCTCTCTCGATTGAATTTGGATTGCGATTTCTTTATTAATACACTGGGCAGCAAATAAACCGAGCCACCAGCTAATTTTAATACAGTCGTGCTCAGTTTGGAGGCTTACAAATATAAACGTTTCGCTGCTATAATGATAGTTTATCAATGTAAAAATATTCATTTTTTAAATTGTAGATTTTAAATAACTCAAAAAACATGCCAATTTAAAAAAAAGAGAAAATGTAGCTGGATTCTTGCATCCCATTTATACATCTTGTATGGAGCAAGAAAAAACACTTGCTTGAAGAAAACTCTTATTTTTTTTTGGAAATTGGCATATTTCTAGGGTCAAGGTCATTTAAGATACTCATATAAAAATGGAATATTTTTGACATCGATTTACATCTACACTAATCTACACTAATATTATAAAGAGGAAATATTTGTATTTTTGTATGTTTGTAATGAATAAACTCAAAAACTACTGGACCGATTGCAATAATTTTTACACCATTAGAAAGCTGCATTATTCAGAAGTAACATAGGCTATATTTTATCCCGGTACGGGAAGTAGTTCCCTCGGGACGCGGGTGAAACCGCGTGAAACAGCTAGTTTATATTATTACCATAGCAGTGAAACATTTATATTTGTAAGCATTGGAACTGGGTTCGTTTGTGTGAAAATTAGTTGGTGGCACGGTTTATTTGCTGCCCTGTGCAATGTAGTTACACTTTACGTCACCGGCCGTTGAACACTCTTTATGTACATTTACTTGTTAACACAAAGTCACATAAACGATGTTTTATATTCAGAACAGAATTACTTTTACTATATTGTTCCCATTCCTGTATAGCTTGGCAATATTCTCGTCAAGTGTTTGATTGTGAGCGATTTTTAAGTTAGATAGATAGATAAAGCTTTTATTTCACTCCGACACGCACGTACAAAATGGAAAGCCTTGACAAAAGACGTAAAGGTATCGATTAAGTGTAAGACAAAGGGACTTAATGGAACTGAAGTGTCAAGAGATGTGGCTGCGGTGAATCTTAGAATACTGGACGTATCAAGGTTGGCAAAATCAGGGCTTTTTGTCAAGCTGTCCAATATTTTCGATTTTTTGTCCAATTCTAAGAAAATTATATTCTTTTTTCAGGGTTCCGTACCTCAAAAGGAAAGAACGGAACCCTTATAGGATCACTTTGTTGTCCGTCTGTCTGTCTGCCTGTCTGTCTGTCTGTCTGTCAAGACCCTTTATCTCAAAAACGCGTGGACGTGTCAAGCTTTCAGCAAGAAATACCTATGTCTATTGTCCCTTTAAGCTGTGAAAATATCAAACTTCTAAGCCAAGCCAATCAAAACACAAAAAGATACAGCCGATTATGTCGATATTTTCAACAAATTTTCGACACTCGCAAAGGAATCAAAACCTACAGGGTACTTCCCATAAACTCAGAATCTTGAAATTTGGCATGAAGCATTGTCATATAATGCAAATATAGAAAAAATTGCGCAAATCACATTTTTTTAGTTATATAATATAATAAAAATATTTTAATAAAATGAAACTTACTACCTTATTTCTCACGAACGAATAAAGGTATCAAATTGAAATTTATACCAAATACCTAGGTCTACTGTCCCTTTAAGCTGTGAAAAAAATCGAACTTCCTACGTTTGTACGGCAGAACCTCGGTGCGCGAGTCAGACTCGCACTTGGCCGGTTTTTTTAAGAACGCCAACGCTTGAACACAATGTCACCTGATGGAAAGTGACGATGAGGTCTAGGATGTAACGCGTTCACCTAGAAGATGCTTGTTCACTCTTGCCTTGAAGGTGTCCGGATTGTAGTGGTCCGGAAAAACAGACCTTGGCAAGGAGTCCGTTTATATCATTCGCCAGTATTTCCATTTTTTGGATCTTAGTGAGGTACGCACTAGGAACAAGAGAATTTGAAAATCGGCATCAGCGCATCAATCGCAATCAAGGTGATCCGCCTGATCGTCTATCATATAATATTTTAGAAAATCGGTGGAACACACACAAACACACTTTAGAAGTGTCTTTTTTATGTGATGGATGACAGACGAGCAGACGGATCACCTGATGGTAGGCGATTGCCGCCGCCCATGGACACCCGCGACACCAGTGGAGTCACAAGTGCGCTGCCAATCTTTAAACACCCCTTTCTCCCGGATTGCGCCTCCGGCATCCTCACTCACGCAGCGAACCAGCACAGTGCTACTTCACGCCGGTTTTCGGTGAGGCCGTGGTATCACTCCTGTTGAGCAGGCCCATTCATGCTGAGGCGTGGCTCTCCCACGGTTAAAAACAGTCACGGTGTCTCTCGCGCAAAGTTTAGAAAAAAGGTGAAATTAGGTAACCTCAATATCATTTGTCATGAATACAAAATTCAACAATATAGTTTGTATAAAAGGTACATTTAAAGAAAGTAATATTAGGTCCGTATAAATGGTTTATTCCCGTTGTCCACCCTCTGCTTGTCCACCCCGGTTGGACAGTGAAACAATTGTTAAACAAATTCCCGCTGTCCACCCCCTCTTTCAACCAAGAAGGAGTGGACAGCGGGATTTTTTTTAACAATTGTTTCACTGTCCACCCGGGGTGGACAAGCAGAGGGTGTATAAATTCGTATTTTAGCAACTTAAAGTGCTATTCCCGAAATTGCTAAATCCGTTTGGGATCATAGGCTCAGTAACTTAATTTTGTTGTCAGACTTAGTATAAAACATTAATGATTTAAATTGTAACTAGAGGTGGTTTTATGCCGGGTATTTATTTAAAGCCGCCCAATACACCAAGCCATATTAAAACCATATCTATTTGTACTCGTTACTCGGTAACTTTTGGTATGGTAGTTGGATAGATTATATAAATATTCTACTGCTACCACCTACGACACAACTATAAGGCTTAAGGTGACGGGTAGGGCACACTAGCGACGCTAATCGATTTTAATTTTTAGCTACTAAACGGGATCTATTTTAAACAATTTCGGGGTTACAACCTCTCGGCTAACACTTAAATAACCATGCAAAAATGTTGGGTCCAACGCGTACGGGAAAAATGATTCACACCAAAAGCGGCCACTTCTGGCGTGAATCAATTTTTCGCGTACGAAAACGCACCCAACATTTGTGGATGGTTATTTAATAAATAGTATAAGTGTATGCCGAGAGGTTGTAACCCCGAAATTGTTTAAAATAGATCCGGTTTCGTAGCTAAAAATTAAAATGGCGTGGCTAGTGTGCCCTACCCGTCACCTTAAACCAGATTTTTTGGAAAAGCTAACGTATTTGCAACCTTAGACCGAAACGTATTTTGGCGGCGGAAAACGAAATCCGCCCGGGACGGCCCGGGACGGCCTCCAAACTAGGCCAAACCCGGAGGAATGACCCCAACTCACTGAAACGCTAATTTGTCATCCGTAGTTGCTAAAAAAGATGGATGGCTACTGATAGTATACCATCGCCCGTAATCGTATTATAAAAAGCTTTATTATGTAGATAGATCTTTGGGTTTGACCGCAACGTAGTCGGTCTGGATTTTTGTCGGAAACTTTCATGGCCGTTTGTTACCTTTTTAATGTAAAGTCTGTTCAAGTATGATACATAAATTATCGATAATACACCATACTAAGTGCCATTTTTTAGTATAATTAGGTATTTAATAAGCATTCGTTGTCGTGTCTGTGTTTATAATATACTTAAAAAGGGCCTTTCCGTGGCTACGAAAAAGAAAGGAAGAGGCAGACCCCAAACTACCTGGATGACAAATGTTCGGAAGGACATGCATAAGCTCGGCCCAAAAGAAAACGATGCTTACCAGCGAAATGAATGGGGCCGGATGATTAGGAAAGCCGATCGTATGTAACGGGAAGAGGCGAGGCCAAAGATGAAGAAGAAGTCTGTGGTCAGAACTTTATGGTGATGTGAGAGTCTGATACACAAAAATAGCTTAGATAAGAGGAATAACTTGATAGACAAATAAAAAACATATTACACTGATATTACACTGGTAACCACAATTTGCCATATTAAAAGTCAATAGCACATAAGTAATTCAATAAACTGGCAATGCTTTAATATCCCTGCCACTGGTTTCATTGTAAAGTATCAGCATATAACTGTCCTACTGCAGGGCAACGGCCTCCATCATAGAAATCAAGACATCGCTACTATAATGGGATTAGGCTTAATAACCACGCTTGCCAAATGCGGATTGGTGATCACAAACCCGAGCTATGTTCGAAAAATTCGAAACATACTTTTCGTTCGACCCGGGAATCGAACCCAGCCCAGTAGACGCCCTGTTGGTCTAGCAAACGCTAACGCGGGTTGGTCTAGTGGTTTAAGTACCGGGCCGTGATCTCAGGGTTTCATTGTATTTCATCATCATCAGCCCATTTAAGTCCCCACTGCTGGGGCACGGGCCTCCCTCAATCACGTGAGGGGTAATTGCCATCCTCACCACGCTTGGCAAACGGATTGGCGAGGGTTTTGATATAAATGCAGAGTTTTCCTTCTCTGGGTGCTGATGATCATACCAGCAGCTTTACCTTAGTCGCCTTTTACGACACCTCGGTAAGAGTGAGGGTGTCTATTCTACTCTGCCGGGGACCACACGGCGTATTTTAGTTGTGTTGTGTTGGTATCGCTTTAATCAAAAGTGATCGACAGATTCGGTGTATTTTAGTTAGTCATTACCGAATCCGATCTTATTTTGCGGAAATAAGAAGTATCCGCAAAATGCAAAATGTCCGGAATATTCGAGGTATCGCTTTAATCAAAAGTGATCGAAAGATTCAGTGTATTTATGTCAAATGAATTATTCTTATTCTTACTGGTTAAATAGATGAGCTTATGAGGACTGCTGGCTTCTCATGTTACAAAATAAATCTGTAAAGATTAGATGTAATGTATCCCTTGGATGCGGGCGGTACAGAGCCCATCTCTGTGAAGAAAGTTGGGGGAGGCTAGGAGTTGTCCAGCTGTAGGCGCCTATTGGCTGAAAATGATGTTGAGAGTAGATGAAGGAGGCCCACGTTCAAAAACCAAACAAAATATTAAGATTATCTATCATGTAAAGAGGTCACGACAGTCAGGTCTAACTTTCGTAATTTTGTAAAATTTATAGCCTTTTTGTTTTCTTCATTTAACCAACGTTTAGGGGTGTCTGGCCATGAGTTAGTGAGTGAACCGTGATAATTGTCTGATAATGAGTGGATCGCATTTCTACTATTATCCTGAATTAGAAATGAAATGAGCTCTATAACAAAAATAAGATACTATTTTAGCCACCTTTAGATCAAGATATCTGGTAACCGCAGTAAGTAACCGCATTCCAATTAAGTAATTGTCGCTGGTAGTTTTCATCCGTTTTAGGGACATAGAACCGTGAGAGAGCTACGCTTCGGCATGAATGGGCCAGCTCGACCGGAGTGAACCACGGCCTCACAGAAAACCGGCGTGAAGCTGGACTGTGCTGTGTTTCGCTGGGTGAGTTTGGGTGCTGGAGCCCCAATCCTGGGGAATGGGGGGTTAAAGGTTGGCAGCGCACTTGTGACCAAAGGTGTCTCGACGGTTCATGGGCGACGGAAATCGCTTACCATCAGGTGATGCGTCTGCTCGTCTGTCATCCATCACATAAAAAAGACACTTCTAAAGTGTGTTTGTGTGTGTTCCACCGATTTTCTAAAATATTATATGATAGACGATCAGGCGGATCACCTTGATTGCGATTGAGGCGCTGATGCCGATTTTCAAATTCTCTTGTTCCTAGTGCGTACCTCAATAAGGTCCAAAAAATGGAAGATACTGGCGAATGACATAAACGGACTCCTTGCCAAGGTCTGTTTTTCCGGACCACTACAATCTGGACACCTTTAAGGCAAGAGTGAACATGCATCTTCTAGGTGAACGCGTTAGATCCTAGACCTCATCGTCACTTTCCATCAGGTGACATTGTGTTCAAGCGTTGGATAAAATAAAATGAAATTCTACCAGGCTAAGAGCTCATGACGACCAGACTTAAACCGTCATGGGCTCGTAGCCTAGTAGGTAATATTCATTGAAAGTACTAATTACTGGTGGGAAACGAGGGCGAATCCTTCAAAGGCTCAAAGACTTTGTAATTTGTAAACAAGCCATGTAATTAGAAAACAACAGGCCCGTATTGCTTCTATTTGTCGTGAAACAATGCCTATAATAGATTGCTTTCTGATGCCACAGTGTCTATAAAGACAGTAGCTCGGTTACTCATAAGGGTCAAGGGCCAGGAGTTATTTTTTAAATTTATTTATTTAGGATTAACAACTGCCAACTTAAAATGAATTATAGTTGTTCTTATTTATTTTATTATATATATTATAATTATAATAAAATAGAGTTGCTACGCCATTCCGCGCGATCTTTCTCGAATGATACTTCGACTGTCCCTACGTACACTATCGAAAGTAAAAAATACGGGTTAGTTTATTCTGTTATACGTTCCTCTTTTAATATATTTAGGCACAAATAATTATTTCTGCTCTAAGTCTTTGAATTAGAGCAAAAAAAAAACACAAATTTTCACTTTCGAGTGTACGTTTCGTAGTACGTAGGTCGATTTAAAAATTTACGAATTCAATAGCTTGCGACCACTTGACATTACAAATTTGGCAATTTGCACCCAAACGATATGGAGGGCTGTAATTACAGCGCGTGTCCCAGTGTTTGCGTGTTTTGACGATCTCGTTGTCGCAGCGGTAATGGTATCTATATGTGTATGATCCTAAGTTCGTTTCCTAGTCGTATAAATTAAGAAAACAAACTTTTACAAATTGACTCTAGCTTTGATGGACAGTCATAGCTTAAATGTCCTAGTTTGAAACTAGATGATGTGTGTGAATCGTCTGGAGTCGTTTCGTCTGTCGTGCTACTGGCTATCTACTGTGTTAACACATTGTCTACTTATATCTTATTACGCCTGGGGCTTAAGCTTGTAACTGAAGCTCGGCTTCACGATTTGACAAAAATTACCAGAAACATTTCTTATATCTAATGGAAACCTATTTGAGAAGAAAATAAGTATTTCTTATTTCATTCTGTTATGTTTTTATATGAGTGACTTATTTTTTGAAAAGTAAGCCTTTAAACTTAAAATGGGATGATGTGTTGAATTATATTAAAAAAATAGAAAAATCCCCTGGATTAATTATAAAACATTTCACCAAAGCAACTACTTTACTAACAGCTCTGTACCGACAGGTATAGCTATAAAACTTATGGGGAGCTTGTCCCAATCCGTGGGAAAGGGGGTTTTAAGGTTGACAGCGCCCTTGTGACTCCACTGGTGTCGCGGGTGTCTATTGGCGGCGGTAATCGCTTACCATCAAGCGATCCGTCTGCTCCTCTGCCACATATCACATTTAAAAAAAAAACTGTCGGATTCGGTAGCATCTTTTGGTTCATGTTAGGCCTTCTGTTTTTAAGGATTGCTAAGGTCAGACAACAGTCGCTTCATTGAAATTATTAACCTCACCAAATCCGGAACTCGGTTCGAGTGTACTCTGCGCTGCGGGGAATGACAAGCTTTGATGACGAATAACGATTGGTGAGGTTTCAATCGAGTTCACTTGAAAAGAAACTCATTAAAGACCAAGTACGTTCTTCTTTCAAGTTCAAACACTAATGGTCTGAAAATGATAAAAAAGGACTCTAAAAAACTCGGTGAAGCCTCGAAACTTACCTTCATATTGTCGTTATTGTAGTTTCAGACTTTTATTGTCATTCTTTAATAAGATTTTCTGAAACGGGGCTTCGGTTCGGCACAGTAAGGTATGTTAGTGAGTATGGTACTGTGTCTTTTCAAAATCTCTTCGTACCCGACTTCGAATTATAGCCTTGTATACAGGTTTTAACCAAGCCATGTTTACTACAGATTGTCGAAAAAAAAAACCCATCTTAGTATCGATAACTTGATTTCTATGATGGTTGCCTTTGCCCTGCAGTGGGACAATTTACGTTACTTTTACACCAAAAATACGAATTGCTCATCAAACTATGATTTTGATGTGCAATTAGTATTTATTGGTGTACAAGAAGGTTAGGTTAGGTTAATAATTTATTAATTTTCATGGAACGTTAAATACAACCCAAAAAATAATGGAGCAAAAATCGGCATTCATACATCACTATTTTATTTAATGTATATATACCTAGGTATTTATGTGTGGTGTTTTGTAACGTTTAATTAATAAACTTTTAAACATGAACGAAGCTAGTTAGTACTGAAAACTCATTTCGATAACATTTTTTTGTAGGAGATAATTGGTCAAGTATACTATGAGCTTAGTCAAACTAAGCTAGCATAGGGCCGGTTTCTGAATTTTATTGAGTATTTGAAGTTAAGCACGATTTGACCACAAAGTTTGACAGTTGTATACTACAACTGTCAAAGTTCGTGCTCAAGTCGTGCTTCACTTCAAAATCTCAATTCAGATACCGGGCCTTAGTTCCCGGTGTGGTAACCTGTGCGGATAAAGAATGTGATCAGAAATGGCGGCGCATCTATTCACTTCTCGCTCGCACACTATTTGCGTCTATACTCGCACCCCACGAGTGCGAGTATAGACGCAAATAGTGTGCGAGCTGTAATCATTTTTAGCCACAAAGTATTAACAATAACTTGTGTGACTGTCGTTGTATATACTGTACGCGCGGCAGACCGAACCGAATAAAACGCTCGCGCTCCCCACTATATATTTCATTATTTTGTAGATAAATCGAAAGTGCGCCTTTTATAAAGAAAGTATTCTCATTGTGAGCAAACAATGGCTCTTTCGTACTTTTCCCACAATAATCCCTCCCGATTTCGAAATCCTGACCTCTATCAGAAATTAAGTTCTTACGACGCAAAGCTGGGACGTCAAGCCTTTCCTGAGGGCGAACTTCTTGATATAGAGATGAGCTGTTTGCGGTGTCAGTAAGAATAGTTATCGATGTTACAGTCGATAAGTAATTAAATCGATCAAGCCGTGGTCGTTATTTAAGAGCTTCGCTATTGTCAGTGGAGCTTCTTGTCTTGACTCCACTAGCACCTTTAATTCCTTATGGTACGTTAAGACAATGTGGGGACATGATAGAGCCCTTGCCAAAAAACAACGATGCGCAATAGCACTACCTACTTTTTGCTTCATTTATTGTACATTATGTCCTTCTTTACCATTTCCTCTTCTAATGTCTACGTGACCTTTCAATATATTTATTAAATGCTATTTTGTTTCTATAGTTTACAATAAAAATCCTTTTGCTTTGACTATCTCCAACACCTCTTCGCTTGTCTTTCTATCTTAGCTTATACGTTTCATTCTTCACCAGCACCACATTTAAAGTGCTTAAAATCTCTCTCCTTTTGTGTTATTGTTCACGTGCCCCAAGTCTTAGCCAGATTCAACTGAGATTTATATTTTTGCCATTGAACTCTATTTGCCGTAGCCCACGGCCGTGGCCATCTTTACTTAATATCAGGTGTGGTGGTTGTTCTCTATAGTTTACAATAAAAATCCTTTTGCTTTGACTATCTCCAACACCTCTTCGTTTGTCTTTCTATCTTAGCTTATACGTTTCATTCTTAAAATCTCTCTCCTTTTGTGTTGTTGTTCACGTGTCTCAAGTCTTAGCCATATTCAACTGAGATTTATATTTTTGCCATTGAACTCTATTTGCCGTAGCCCACGGCCGTGGCCATCTTTACTTAATATCAGGTGTGGTGGTTATAAGTGCCCAAATATCTAACTGAGCTAACTATTGATATTATTCAATTTAATCGTCCCTGACTAAAATATTTGCAAATGTAGAAATTGAAATATTGTGATTTGCTCCGGATTGTAACTTTTGCGCTGTCATTTTTCAGCAGACACAATTTATTATTCAGCAGACACGCGCTGTGTGGTGATACCGGTTCATCGTTATATTGATTTGTCATGTATACTTACCTACATGTTTGCATACAATATTAATTATCTATTAGTGATAAAACATCTGTGTGTGTACAGTACTTGATTTCGAGACATTATTATGAGACTTTCAAGTCAAATCATATTTTTTTTCTTTATAATAATAATAATTCTCACAACATCTCATACGTTGACCTGATTCCGTACTAAGTAGCTTAAGCACTTGTGTTACAGATATCAGACAACAGAGGAACACAAATATATACTTAAATACATATATTACACCCAGACACCGAACAAACACAAGTGTTCATCGCACGAATGTTTGTCCAGGGTGGGGATCGAACCCACGACCTTTGGCGTAAGAGGCAGGGTCACTACCAATTGCGCCATCCGGTCAGTCAAGTACTAAAATTAAAGTTTATTTGGGAAATTAAAACATGTTCTTTTTTTAAAATGTCGATTCTAATAACGATGAACACTTGTTGCGCTCGAAGGCAGGCATAAGCTTGTTGCTGGAATTACGATGTTGGGGGCGTTGGGGCTAAATCCGTATACTATGATTTATGCAGTACATATTGAGCTGTTTTATTAAATAAATAATTTCTTTTTTTCTTATTTCGAGCAAACGAGTGGCTCATATGAAGGGGTTAGTATTACAAAGATCTTAGAAGCTACGTTAGTATAGTAATAAATTGTTTATTACTAGTACATTTCCGTAACATCGATGAATGTTGGTCATCTCTAACCCAGTCCCGGGAGACCGAGTGCCTATCTCATTTAAACACATTACATAGGCTTGTTGCTGGGATAGCGATGTTGGGGCTAAATCCGTATACAAGCAGAGGTTATTAGCTGTTTCAGTCATTTGCATATTTTCGAAACATCGATGAATGCTGGTCATCTCTACCGTAGCCACGGGAGGCCTAGTATCATTTATACACATTGGAGTTGCGCTCGAATGCAGACATTGGCTGGTTTCTGGGATTACGATGTTAGGGCTAAATCCGTATTCTATACTTTAGGCAGTACATATTGAGCTGTTTTAGTCACTAGTATATTTCCGTAACATCGATTAATGTTGATCTTCTCTACTTTCAGTCCCGGGAGATCGAGTGCCTATCTCATTTATACACATCTGAGATGCTCGCTTTTGTGAGACTTTGGCGCGTTGTTCGGATCACGACGTTGGATCTAAATTGCTTTAGGCTATTGTTATTGTTCTGCTCCAGTCATTTGCATATTTCCGTAACATCGATGAAAGCTTGGTCATCTCTATCACAGTCTCAGGACCGGGTATCTCACTTATACACATTTGAGTTGTGTACAAGTTAAGATGGACATTGTCTAGTTGTTAGGATTGCGAAGTTGGGGCTAAATCTGTATGCTATGCTTTAGGCAGTAGATATTGAGCTGTTTCTGACACTAGTGTATTTCCGTAACATCGATGAATGATGGGCATCTCTTACGCAGTCCTGGGAGACCGAGTATCTCATTTATACACATTTGAGTTGTGCTCAAGTTAGATGGACATTGGCGTGTTGTTAGGATTGCGAAGTTGGGGCTAAATCCGTACCGTATGCCTTGCTGCAAGTATTTATAGATATTACACTGGAAGTTTGGCTTCCTTATTTGCAAATTCATTTTTTAAATTTGCTTCCGCCTCGTTGTAGACCGGTCTTGAAGTAAATAACTTAGTAAGGAAAGTTTTCATCAATTCAAAATGGTCGCTGGCAGGAAAAAGGTTGGGAACTTCACCAAGTTTTAAAGAGATCTAACCCTCATCCAACTTTTTCTGGTCTTGTTCGTATAAACGTGTTTGCATAGCGTTTAGCGGATGATTTGAATACAACAATGTTTCCATGATACCCTAGTTACTCAGCGTATCTCGATAAGAAACTTGTGCCGGTAGATTTAGGTCGCGGAATTCACATTCAGTTTATGCAGATTTCCGCACGTTCCTTTCACCTAGTAACTAGTGGTGTTAGGTAAATCGTTGCTAATTTTATAATCGAGACTGGCTGGATTTACCGCGACGCTGTTTTCAAAGCAACCTACATTTTTAATTGCATTACAGTCAGTATCGAAATGATCTTAGCGCTCAAACCTATCAAAAATATCTGACCAATTGACAAACACAACTGTATGTCCGTATATGCCAAGGTGCATTTTCATTTGTTCATCGACAAATGACCACAAATTAAAGAACACCTTGATGTATTGCGATAAAAGTTTGTCAAATTCGACCGTGACTGTGGGAGAGCCAGACTTCGGCATGACGGGGCCGGCTCCACCGGAGTGATAAAGCACTGTACTTTGTTTCGCTGCGTGAGTGAGGGTACCGTAGGCCTAATTCGGGGGAAAGGGGGGTTTAAAGGTTGGCAGCGCTTGTGACTCCACTGTTGTCGCGAGTGTCCATATGCTGCGGCATTCGCTTACCATCAGGTGATTCTGCTCGTCTGCAACCTATCATATAAAAACAAAATCGCAGATATTTTTGGTAGGTTTTATCGCTAAGATCATATAGATACAGACTGTACTAGCAATGCTTAAACAAAATATTTGCGTATTTGACATACCTAAGGCTATAAATGGACTTAAGAGACAGACATAATGTAGCCTTGGTAATCTATTCGGATGATTGCTGTTGACGTATGCTGTCAACAAGTGGTCGTCTGTTTTAAAGAGCAGTTTTGCGTGATGCCTCTTGCTATGCATGAGATGAGAAGATTTTATTATAAAAAAAAACCATACTACCATCACTCCAATCAATCTATAGTCGTAGTGTAAGAAGGTGAATAGGACATATAAAACGTTATGTTCCGTGCATCCAACTTTCTACAAATAAAAATATTAAGTAAACAAATATCATTTTCTTTGTGTTTTCATTATTCCAAAATAACAAGTATTCATATTTCTCAATTAGTCTGAACAAGAACTTAAAATAGTTATTACGAGTAAAAATCGAAAAAAATATCGTATAAATTGCATAATGCGTTAATCGGAACTATTGCTCATAGGTATTGACCCGAACAATCGCAATAAATCAGTAATCTTTATGGCGACCATCTTACCATCGAATTAAGATTATTGTCTTATGCAAAATATGTCCTCACAGTTTGCATTAGGGGCCAAGAACTGGTCATTTCTGTTGCTGACGATGATGGTTCCGACACGTCAAGCGCGATCTGTTACTTTTCAGATGAATAAAATGCATATTTAATTAATTGTGATTTATTACGTGTGCACCACAAAGAATTTTCACATATTTTATTCCCTATCCAGATAGTTAATTTGAAATGTTGATAAAGATTAAAAATCAAACGAATAAAAAGTCGATTAAAATCTAAAGAAAAAACCGGCCAAGTGCGAGTCGGGCTCGCGCACAAAGGGTTCCGTAGCAGCAAAGTCCAAAATTACAGTTAAATCAACCTATCTCAAAAACTATAAGAGATACTTTGATCAAACCAAAAATCGTTGAAAGAGTTAATTAGCATGCATCACCTCTATTTTTTTTAGAATTTTATACCCCGTAGTTATAAAAATAGAGGGGGGGGGGACATACTTTTTACGACTTTGAGAGCTGATATCTCAAAAACCGTTCACTTTAAGAAAAATGTTTTTTTAGAAAACTTTATATCATTTTAAAAGACCTTTCCATTGATACCCCACACGGGTATGTACATCGAAAAAAAAAATTTCATCCCTCAGTTACATGTATGGGGGGCCCCCAATTCTTTTTTTTACTATTTAGTGTCATATTTTTGTAGCGGTTCATACAACACATATTCCCATCAAATTTCATCACTGTAGTACTTATAGTTTCCGAGTAAATCGGCTGTGACAGACGGACAGACGGACAGACGGACATGACGAAACTATAAGGGTTCCGTTTTTGCCATTTTGGCTACGGAACCCTAAAAATGTTATCGATTCTTAAAATTGATAATTTTGAAAAATCGATAACATTTTCTTTAGAAATTTAATCGACTGTTTATTTGTTGAATTTAGGTTTAGGTTTAAAAGGAGCGCTTCACTAAAATAGAACTGTCTAATTCACCTTCACATACTGAATGGACTATAGTTTAACTACCTTAGTGCAGTAGTCTGATTGAAATGTGAAACCACGATTCTAACTAACTAACTAGGTTGGCGCAGCGATCCATACTTGGCCTTCTATAATAAGAGCCTCCATCTCGGTCGGTCTTGAAACCATGATTTAGTCGATCTGATTCCCCTAAAAGTGTTTTGGAGGTCAAACGGAAGTGGTGGATTGTAATTATGGTTAAAGCGTACTAGGGGGGCAATTTTCGTACAATCGACTTCGAAGTCCAATTAGAGATTTGTATGGACGAATGTATGAAGTCTTTGAATTCGACTACAATGCACGAGAATAGGCCCTCAGCTAAGGAATGACGGCATTGGACGCAACTGGTTGGCCGAAGTCATGATAGCCACGGGCCAGGGGTGGTGTGCTGAACAACACGGGCGTACTGAGGACAAATACTCGAATAGATGGTCAGCTTTTACTGACACTGACATTAGTCCGTTGACCTACGGGCTTGGTATCATATCGTATTTCTCCTGCACACCTGAGGGCCTATTCTCGACCAGTCGACATTGGAGTCGAGTTCGACTTCATTGCCGAGTCGAGCCTGGGCAATTCTCGTGTACTCGACATATTGTGGTGCACTCGACATAGAAGTCGAATGAGAATTTCCATACATTTGTCCATATAAATGTAGATAATTCGATCACATTTCGAGAATTGGACTCCTACTGTATAGTCTACCCCTATGTCACGCCGAACCAGGCCGAGATCACTGCACGCGCGCATGCATGTGTGCGTAACTTGTTTAGCACGCGATGAAGGCAGTTGTTCAGTGTCTATTTATGTATTCGTTCTCACACTCAGACCATTTTTTAACTTAACTGATTCCTGAGTTATTTACAAACGCTTTATTCAATTTGGTTCGGGTCGCGCGGCAAAAAAGGGTAATTACTTGCATGAAGGACACCAATTTAGAATGTCGCCGGTTGGGAAAAATAACAGAGTTTGGGCGGTCCGTGCGAACGGGGCGGATGAAGTAAACAACGCGGCGGTGAGATCATTTGTAATGGTGAGCCTGATGATTTTCAACATGCCACGCTTCGGCATGAACGGGCCCTCTCGACCGGAGTGATACCACGGCCTCACAGTAAAAGAACAGAGTTTGAGCGGTCCGTGCGAACGGGGCGGATGAAATAAACAGCGCGGCGGTGCGATCATTTGTAATGGTGAGCCTGATGATTTTCAACATGCCAAGCTTTGGCATGAACTGGCCCCCCCGACCGGAGTGATACCACGGCCTCACAGTAAAATAACAGAGTTTGGGCGGTCCGTGCGAACGGGGCGAATGAAATAAACAACGCGGCGGTGCGATCATTTGTAATGGTGAGCCTGATGATTTTCAACATGCCACGCTTCGGCATGAACGGGCCCTCTCGACCGGAGTGATACCACGGCCTCACAGTAAAATAACAGAGTTTGGGCGGTCCGTGCGAACGGGGCGGATGAAATAAACAACGCGGCGGTGCGATCATTTGTAATGGTGAGCCTGATGATTTTCAACATGCCACGCTTCGGCACGAACGGGCCCTCTCGACCGGAGTGATACCACAGCCTCACAGTAAAATATCAGAGTTTGGGCGGTCCGTGCGAACGGGGCGGATGAAATAAACAACGCGGCGGTGCGATCATTTGTAATGGTGAGCCTGATGATTTTCAACATGCCACGCTTCGGCATGAATGGGCCAGCTCGACCCCGTAGTGATACCACAGCCTCACAGAAAACCGGCATGAAGCAGTATCTTTGCTATGTTTCGCTGCGTGAGTGAGGTTACCGGAGACCCAGGGGTGGTTTAAAGGTTAAAATGTGCCCGACTGCGCTGACCCGAACGGGCAGACAAGTAAGCCTGGCGTTGTAACTCGTGTGCGCGGAGCTAATATTCCAATACATTTGCGAATGCGAAATATTTAATTTAATTTAAAAATACACACACTGTATTATTTAAAACATGTACGAATTACAAGAACTTTCATATTTAGTAATATCTTACTTGCTGTTACGGAACCTTTCATGGGCTAGTCCGACTCGCACTTGGCCGGTTTTATTATTTTTTAATGTAGGGTTTGTTTCTTGTAGAGAAATGTTCATATTTAAGTAAATGTTCCCTTCAAAGATATGGGATATCAAAAGGAACACGTATAATTAATTCAAGCCATTAGAATTGGGATGGGAGTGAGCCCAGGCGGAATACTTAGATGATTCAGATGAATCACCCTCACCCCATGATAAGATCTTTATTTGTCTATTCCGAGTTTAGAAGATCAGCAGATTCATGTCCTAAGGGCATCTAAGGGTACGAAGGACACGCACACAATTTATTCCCCTTTGTACTTCCCTACAATACAGCAGGGACCGGAACCGGTTACCCTTATTAGGGTTTTCTGTTATAGGGTTCTGTATCTGAGATAGTGTTTTTTGGAAAGGCTTTTTTCAAAAACCCTATCAATAAGGCATAGCCTATCATTGGCTTACCTCATCAATATGCTTACCCATTTGTTACAGTAAGCGCTATCATCACGGAAAACACTATAATAGGTTTACCATATCAAGATAGGGTTTTAGAATTCTACCAAGCTATTTTAATCTCTACGCGCAAAGCATTTGAATAAATATTGCTCACCTCGCTAACGCGGCGGCAGCCGATTCGGACGGATTGAGTTCGTTCGTTTGACAGGTCGTGGAAAAGAGATAAACAATCAATATAACCCTTACTATGCGGTAAGCGGTTGTAAGCCTATCAATAGGGTTACCAACACAATAAGGTTAGACAATCAATAGGGTATCCCTATTGATTTGGTAAACTAACTATCAATAGGGTAATCAATGTTTACCCTATTGATAGGTTTAATTCTAAAAAAGGGTTTTCCGGTCCTTGCAATACAGTAGACAATATCTACCCGTCAACTCAAACTTGGCTCGATTAGTTTCGCCTTACTAAATCCAGTCGACTTTTACTCGAGTAGTTCTGGGGACATCAAACGAGTCATAGTGTTGTGTGTTCAACTAGAATCATCATATCGGCCCACATAAGCCCACTGCTGAGTATAGGCCTCTTCTTTATTTCGCCACTTCTCTCGGTCACCCGCAACCTCATCCACGGTTTCCCCGTACCTAACTTTCACAATATCATCGGACCTGCCATTAGGTAAGCACTTTAGTCCACCTATCGTCCTTACGCCTTGCCACACTCGAATAGAGTTGAAAAATTGTCGACCTCATCCGAGAAGTGCTTGCAAGCCCAAGCAACGGTGATATACCAACGTGACGCGACCGAAAAGAGATTTGGCACAAGACCCATAATAATATCCTCCAACCGATTTCGGCTATGGCGGCCAATGTCAACGATCAGCCACATACGCAGGATGTATTATAGTGCTCAAGTGTGTGCGCAAACACAAGTGCACTCTCTATTCCCTTGCCATCATAATCCGATGGGAGACCAGTGTGACACGACCGGAGAGGGATCGGGCGCAGGACCAACGGCTTAACGTGCTTTCCGAGGCACGGGGGTACAAGACCGCCAACTTCCAGACTCCGGGCTGACACTGAGAATTTCTTGACATAAAAACACAGGTACAAATTTTATCCCGATCCGGGACCCCAAGCGCAGCCGTCTCTTTAAAGTGCACGCCACACTACACTACGCACTACCCACTGCGCCAACGAGGCAAGACCCATAGCCTAAGAGGAAACAGCCAAACAAAAATCAACTATTCGTTCAAAAGTGTGATTCTTTCTTTAAAACGAAATCGCAAAGTAATTGCGCGATGTAATTGACATGCAGCGCCATCTATTGGTACAGTTTGGAACTAATATCAAATGTAAGTCACAAAATGAAGTAATTAGTATTACCTATTAGTGACTAGGCCCGCTTATTCACTAATAATTCGAATATTGTTAGCTCTTAATGCTCGAATAATTCGAGTTAGGCCACGAGTCGCGTCACTATTTTGCCTAGATAATGCGGTCGCCCACTACCAATAGGCAATAAAATCTGGCTGCGAAATTATGCGTAGTAAAATCCCACACATACACGGACTGGATTTTAAAGTAAAACTCTGGATGGGACATTATGAATGAACAAAATTGATCTGTAAAGCAAAGACGACTAAACTAAAGTAAGGCTATTCAGGGATATTTTTTTATGTTAGACGCGGCGAACGGACAAGCGTGTCACCTTCTATTAGGTAGATACATAACTACATAAGTGTTCATCGCCACTCATGAACCACTGCGAAGGAAGGAGTAGGTGTACATTTGTCGCTTCAAGTTCATTCCTTATTGAGTGATAGGTACCTACCCCCACAAGGTGGACCGACGATCTGGTAAAGGTCGCGGGAATCCATTGGATGCGGGCGGCCAAGACCGATATGTGTGGAGAACATTGTCAATATCCAACTGTGGGCGTCTATTGGCTGAAATGATGATGATAAGTACCTAACTCATTTTGGACAACAGTAACTGGCATTTCTTATGATTTTTTGTGCCTGTTTTTAAACAGATCTGGTCCTAATCCGATAGTCTAATATTTTCTTCCAGAGTAGAGAGTCAACTAGATTTTTAAATACTCAAAATATGGTAGATAGCAATGACATCAGATTATTGTGTTCCCCTCTCAGTAAAAGAGTCATATCTCCGGGGGAAAGGGGGGTTTAAAGGTTGGCAGCGTACTGGTGTAGCGGGTCTCCATGGGCGGTGGCAATCGCTTATCATTAGGTGATCCGTCTGCTCGCCTGCCAATATGAAAATAAAAACAGATCCTAATCAACTATCAGGTCCTAATCTAATAGTCTAGTATTTTCTCTAGAGCATAATATCCAAAAAGGAAGGATTACGATTTTAGCATTCTATGTATGTATGTAAGTATGTTTGTATTCACATAATCAATCACCTTCGCCGCCCACTGCTAAACGTAGGCCTCCCCCAAAGAGCACCAACCAGCCCGTTCCTGAGCGGTCCGCATCCCGCTCACACCAGCCATCTTTCTCAAATCTTCAGTCCATCGCGCCGCAGGGTTGGACGCCCTGCGGCGTTTCCCTACGTGTCACCCTTCCACTTCAGAACGTGCGACTGCATCTTTTTATCAGTGCGTCCTAGAAACATGACCAGCCGCTCTCCACTTCAGCGTGCTGATCCTGCGTGCAATGTCCATGACTTTAGTTGACGAATAACCTCGTTACGAATTTTATGATCGTCGATGAGTCGTAGGCTTTTTCGTAGTCCACATAAACTAGACACAGAGAGAGATTATATTCCTCGGACTTTTGTATTATCTGCCTGAGAGTCAGTATGTGGTCTAGAGTGCTAAAGCCTTTTCGAAACCCTGCCTGCTCCACAGGTTGAATGTCATCAAACTTCTAGGTGAGACGATTTGTGATAACCCTAGAGAACAGCTTGTATGTGTGACTCGGGAGGGAAATAGGGCGGTTATTCTTTAGCTGGGCCTTATCCCCTTTCTTGAAGAATATACCACCACGCTCCTGGCGTGTAGCATGTGTAGATAACGGAGTTAAAGAGCTTGGTTACCTCTAGCAAAACGGAGAGGCCTCCCGCCTTGAGCAACTCTGTAGTAACTCCGTCATCTCCTGGTGCTTTGCTATTCTTTAGTTGGTTTAGAGCTAATCTCCCCCAGGTCGATTACAGGCAGCTCGTCAGTAAGATGGCGGGTCAGTCTAGCTCGCGTGTCATCTGGCGTATTAGGCTCAGATGGAAGTGTCTTTAGAGAGTATAAGTCCCCGTAGAACTTCTCGACCTCGGTGAGAATCTCTGGCCTTGAGGTGACCGTTCTACCTTGTTCCTTTCTAAGTTTTGTCAGGTGACAGCAGGAAGTATTAGGTCTGGAGAAGACTTTAGATCCCTTGTGGATTGCTATGGCTTTCTCAATAGCAAGGATGCAGGAGCATGTTTGTATGTTCACCGGTTATGCCTAAACTACCCAGCCGATTGTGATGGATGAGGTATCAATTGATTCCTTATTCCAATTGAGTCCGCGTGTTATAAGGCTTATTTGACTGCCTCGGTGGCACATAGGTTAGTGCGTCGCACTTTAAAGCGACGGTTACGCTTGGGGTTCCGGGTTCGATTCCCGGGTCGGGCCAAAATTTGTAGCTGAGTTTATCGGTTAAGAAATTCTCAGTGTTAGCCCGGAGTCTGGAAGTTGGCGGTCTTGTACCCCCGTGCCTCGGATAGCACGTTAAGCCGTTGGTCCTGCGCCTAATCCCTCTTCGGTCGTGTCACATTGGTGTCCCATCGAAATAAGAGGGTACGGGAATAGAGAGTGCCCTTGTGTCTGCGCAAACACTTGTGCACTATTATATGTCCTGCGTCGATGACTGAGCGCTCAGATTGACCGCCATAACCGAAATATCACTTTGGAGGACATTATTTTTTATGAAAATAGTAGCACAGTGGGTATTACACGAAGAAAAGCGAAAGATTTTTAATTTTTCTTATTCTATTATATCATGTCTAATGTTTAATGAATCAGGAGGAAAATCTGATACTAAAACATAATAGTCCAAATATCTAGGTTAGATAGCAAAATGGCATTCAGATTATTTTGTTCCCCTCTCAGTAAAAGCCAAGACTTCAGTGTCATTCTTATTTATTCTCCAATATATAAAGTGTCACACGTCATACTACGTCCTTGCATAAAAGACATATCATCATGTCTTTTATGTAAGGGTTTGGCATCATCTGCCGTCACCTTGACGTGTCACGTCCTCCCCTCCGACTGCCCAATGGCATTTGAATGTAACTAGTTACCCGCCCACAGACGCCGGTAACCTTTGGGCGACATCGTGTTCCAATGTCGAGGTTCCGCTCTCGACATTCAATGGACAATACGACCAAAAATCATTCTTCGAAATACATTTACTAGGTACTTCTCGATTAGATTCATAGAAATTTAAAACGCTCTTTTGGACTCGTGGTTATATACCGGGCCGTAATCTCCCTATTCCCGGGTCAAACGAAAAGTATGTTTGGAATTTATAGTTCGGGTTTGTGATTACCAATACGCATTTGGCAAGCGTGTTGATTGAGCATAATCCCATCATAGTAGCGATAACTTGATTTCTATGATGGAGGCCTTTGCACTGTAGTGGGACAGATTATAGGCTGATACTTAAGTAAAATAATTGCAGTATTTTTTAACAGATATTTTATGGAGAAGAAAAAAGTAAGTAAAAATCCTCCTGTGACGTCATCACTCAGCATGACAAATTAATAACGCGTTTACACACGTTGATTTAAAAAAAATCTCTGATCATAAAATGACAAGACGCAGTAATGACAGTGACAGAAAAACTTAGAGTCACCTGAACTTCTTTTTTTGGACATATATCACCGACATCAGAATACGTTGAGCCTCAGGACTACGTCACTTCCGGCATATTAATTATAAATTTTAAAAATAAATATGTTAATAAAAACACACATTTAATGATAACTAAAAAATATGAGTCGTCTTTTTTCTATTTCTTTATTCGAAAAGCGTATAAAAATTCTAGGTTTTTTTTCGTATTGTCCGTTTTTAGAATAATTCACTCTCTGGACATGTGATGTATTAATATAAATAAACTTTTGGTTCTACTGCGGGCTTCTAGGACTTCTTCACCAAATAGATTGAAACAAAACGCTGTCCATCTACCTCTCTTCCTCGTCTTCATGGGCGGCGTTGATTACTTTCCTTCAATCGCTTGCTCGTTTGTCCGCCTCAAGCATCAAAAAATACCTTACCGTGTATTTTCCTCATGCGTCCAAAGCCGTCGCTCTGAAGTATGCTTATGCCCGGCGTATGCTTGGTCCGTGACATTTTGGACCTTCGCAAAAGTAACCGAAACGGGTAGGTTTCCTCGTAATGTTTTCCTTCACCGCCGAGCTAATGGTAGAAATACGCACATAGATTTGAAAAATCCAGAGGTGCACGCTCGGAATCGAACCCGGTCACACCGTATGGAAGGCGCGTTCTGAACCACTGAGCTACCATCGCCGTCTGCCTACCTATATCACGTGGTAAACAGGCTGAGCACAGACCTGGATCAGTGCAAAGATGCAGTTAAAACGCTTTATTTGAATCATTTGGAAAATCAATTCTCTGACAGATCCGTGATTCATTGATTTTGTATACGAATGAATAATCAATCCACTCCTGTTGTGCCATGTCATATACTTACCTATCTTTTCCCCCCATAATACACGGAAAGACGGTTACCAATTCACCCCGAACAGCCCACGGCTTACTCTTTCCCTCTGATTTCGCTCATTCGGATCATTCAACTCTATCGCATCAGTCGGATCATTCGGCTCATCCGTATCAGTGAGCAAGATGATCCATTTGAGTCGAATGATACATTCGGAGCGAACATTAGAGATTCGGAACAGTGTATCATTTTTCTGAGTCGGATTATCAGTCGTTTCAGTAAAGAGTTACACACTTCTAAGAAACATACACGAAACGATATACTTCCTAGCGCGTAGGTCAATGAGCTTTTCGATATCCTTGTCAGATAGAGTCGCTTATGTGACACCTTTTCACCTAACTTGACACCTTATTCACGTACTAACTACGCGTTCTAGATTCTAGTAGCGGCGTCAACATCAATGAAGCATAGCTTTTTACTTAGAAGAATTTTAACTTTAAAACGATTGGCGTCATACCCGTGCAGCCCATGCTACTCGTAACTGACATAATTCTGTACTAAGTTTTAAACTTTGTCCTTAAAGTATAAGGCTCAAGATTGAACGACGAGATTTGACAGTATTGCACAATATGTGTACGGCGATTCAAAAACGCAAGTCATCTGTGCCTCCCCTATTGTTCCACCTACCCTCTCGCTTTGTTAAGCTAAGACATACCCACTGTAACGATATAGCATACACGGCTGTACGTGTAAAAATTGAGGTGGATTTTTTCGCGGAACGTGTTCCGAAGAACACAAACAAAGCTATTTACTTATAGAGCTCGTTATGTGTAATATCATCCCGTTCTAGAGGCATCAAAAGTCCGAAACGTTTTCGGGCTAAGCCGTCACGTTCTCGGAAGCGATTTGCAAGCCAAGTGGCCGCAGATCGACCAAGGGATCGTATGTTATAGTTCTCGTATATGTGCCTTTACGTTTCTCTTCATGGTAGCTTAATCTTGGGATTAGCCTGATAATTTGACTTAAGATCTTTGATCTGAGCATCGATTCAGATCGCTTATGACGTACAACAATCCTCGCCATCTTAGCGTATAATTCTCGGTTGCGTCCAATGCTTTCGCTCAGGAGACATACAATAATAATATCAGAAGTAATTACATAGTTTGTGGCCCTTATTCGGAGGAGTTTGAAGTGGTAATAGCAGCCAAAACTGGTATTTCTACTTTTGTTGGTGACTGTACTGACTGAGCAGAAAGTCTGCTAGCATATAAATAGACCATTTACCGTAAAAGGCGACTACTTATTGACTGCCACTATCTGTGGTGTCAGAGTATGGTAACCGCTTTCCATCAAGTAGTTGTAACATTCTTGCGATTTTATTTAAAAATAGAAGAGTTTATTTTTTTTTCCGTTCCAAATAATTTAAACTAAACCTCAAGTTCATCCATCCCATTACTCATACAGATCTAAATTATCTAGTGACCACACCATTTACAATAAAATTATGCTATTAGTTCCGAATTGTACCAGTAGATGTGGCTGGGCATCGATTACATCGCGCAAATGTTTCGTCTTTTCGGTTCAGCTTGAATAAGCGTCTATATATTAATACATAGAATAGATAATCTTATTTAAGCTATCGCATATAAATCGTATCAAGTAAATCGACTTCAAAAAGAGAAAGTTCACTTAATTTTCAAGTGACGAAGCGTCCTAAAATCGAGCATATTTCTTTCCCTAAAACCCATAATTCTAGATACGGAATCGATTGCTAAAGTATTTCAAGGTATCGAATAAACGAATTTATATTCCTTATGCCTACTATAAAATGGATTTAGGTACCGATGTCTGCCATAAAGAGAAGAGACTACTAATAATTCAGTTCGTTTGAAAATTGTGTTTATGAGGGTTTGCTGAGTTACTCAAGTGAATGGTTACTTTAGTATTAGAAAAGTCAAGTAAGAAGAGTGATACCACGGACTCACAGAAAACAGGCGTGACGCAGCACTGTGCTGTGTTTCGCTGCGTGAGTGAGGGTACCAGAGTCCCAATCCGGGGGAAAGGGGGATTTCAAAGGGTGTCAGCGCGCTTGCGACTACTACTGGTGTCGCAGGTGTCCATGGCCGGCGCCAATCGTTTACCATCAGGTGACCCGTCGGCTCGTCTGCCACCTATCAAATAATAAAAAAGAACTTTCATTAGTTTCTTGTTGGTGTTTGCTCCAACATAATTTCTCTTTTTGATCGCTTTTGTGGCGGCAGAGGAAGTGCATTATAAAGCGACGGACAAGCTTAGTGGTCAAGGTTCGATTCCCAGATTGGGTCAAAAACCAATTATCCCAAATAATATTTTAAATGGGAAAGTGTATGTAAAACGTAGCGGCGATTTGACGTGATTTTTAAGTGGACATGGTTGAAGGGATGGTGAGTGACATAAGCTGGAGGGTGACTATGTGGCAAACCGAATCACTCGCGAGTGATTCTGTCTGCGGGTAATCGCTTGTACCTGATGAATGTGACTTGATAACCCTATTTTTTCATAGAACAATACAGTTGAAAATATTATATTGAAAATTTAAAAAACCCCGACGGCGGCCATCTTGGATTTGAAATTTGTCACAATAAATATATTCTGCTAGTCAAGCTCTTTTATATGATACCCATATTGTGGGAGTTGTATTAAAACATACAAATCTTGGATTAATTTTTATCTAACAGCTACATTTACATTGTTTTAGTATAATAACATAGACTAAGATCTGTAAATTTTGTGCAATAAAGTGTATCTATCTATTTATCTATCGAAAAACACTCCCCCCTTATTTATCTTTCAAAAAAAAAACAAAATCGGTTCATTTGTTTCGAAGCTACGATGCCATAGACACACAAGCACAGACACGTCAAACTTAAAACACCTTCATGTGTTTGCATCGGGGGTTAAAAAAGGTACAGAGACAAAAGTTGCGGCAAACAAGACTCAACCTCCGCAAGCTGCAGCTGCAGCGCTGGTTTTCAGGCTGTGCCTTGGGGACGACTTTGCCATAGAATATATATATATATATACATTGATAAACTTACTGAACTCACTCGTAATATAATAAGTAAGCAATATCCAAACGCTACGCGCGATCTGATTGGCATTGCCACTATGAACATTGACCAATCAAAGAGCAGTGTGTTATTTTACGTATTTCAAAGATTCGTATATTTAAAAGAGTTTTTGTGGCCGGACCATATAAAATTGGTGTGGCAAATTGGTGTAATAAAACCGGAGATATTCCCAACATTTCTAATACTTAAATACATACGTATATCTTTTTAATCCAGTCAATATTATGTGATTGTCACATCGCGTGCGAACGAATTGCTAATTGGCGACATTGCTGTGACAATGGACAAAAGAAATAAAAAAATATTCATAAGAACTGGTGCTAAATCCAGATAGGTACATAAAGTCGTTCGTTCACGCTTGTCAGTTATGCTACGCATAAAACGCTCACCTGGCGTTAATGTATGCCTGAGAGTGGCCTCAACCACAGATATTATAATACAAGTAGGTACCTCAACTGAATTCGTAGCACAATCATTTTTTGAATGAAAACAGAACCGCTCAAAGAAAATAACGAACTTAAAATTCAATAAGATATACCTTGAGTTAAATATAAATACTTTTTCAATCATCATCATCATCATCATCGTCAGCCCAAGGTGGCTAAAATAGTATCTTATTTTTGTTATAGAGCTCATTTCATTTCTAATTCAGGATAATAGTAGAAATGCGATCCACTCATTATCAGACAATTATCACGGTTCACTCACTCACTCATGGCCAGACACCCTTAAACTTTGGTTAAATGATGAAAACATCATCATCATCATCAGCCCATTTAAGTCCCCACTGCTGGGGCTTGGGCCTCCCTCAATTACATGAGGGGTAATTGCCATACTCACCACGCTTGGCAGACAGGTTGGCGAGGGTTTTGATATAAATGCAGAGTTTTCCTTCTCTGGGTGCTGATGATCATGCCAGCAGCTTTACCTTAGTCGCCTTTTACGACACCTCGGTAAGAGTGAGGGTGGCCTATTCTACTCTGCCGGGGACCACACGGTCCCTAACTAGCGACACTATTATATAAGTCGACTTTTACCACTTTTCACAGGACGCACAGAATTACAGCAGTAAAGATTATGCGAATTGGTGTAATAAAACCGGAGATAATCCCAACATTTCTAATACTTAACTACATACGTATATCTTTTTAATCCAGTCAATATCATACGGGTAGCCCTAACTATCGACACCATTCCTTTTTAATTGTTTGCTACTAAGCCGGATCTATTTTAAATAATTTCGGGGTTACAACCTCTCTGCAAACACTTATACTACGCGAAAAGTTGATTACCGCCAAAAGCGGCCACTTTTAGCGTGAATCAATTTTTCGCGTACAAATTTTGAGTCCGCATTTGTTCTTGGTTATTTAACATATAGTATAAGTGTTTGCCGAGAGGCTGTAACCCCGAAATTGTTTAAAATAGATCCGGTTTAGTAGCTAACAATTAAAATCGTTTGGCGTCGCTAGTGTGCCCTACCCGTCACCTTAAGTTGCGCGTGCATTGCGTTTGGACGATCGAATGAGTGAAACCAACTCCACTGATGTTGCGGGTTTCTATGAGAGCGGTGGCAATCGTTTACCATCAGGTTTTAAGTTTTTCGGCCAAAACTGCCATGTCACTTTGTAATGCGCCAAGATCCGCCTGTTTCGAGGCTGACGTTAAGCGTTTAATCCTCTGTCATCTTATCGTGTCCGTAGCGAGTATCAGCTTCAATGTGCTAAAGCTTGTTATGTAACGATAACTGCTATAGCGTATAAATTAATCGCCTTAGCCCTTGGAACTATCTTCAACGCCAAAAACCCAGGTGAATCAAACCAGCATTCTTGGGGGCCGAACATTAATCACATGATGTCCTTAGTGACTTTTTGTACACTAAATAACTGTATGTAATTGCAGTGGGCGTCTACTAACTGAAATGATGATGATGTTGGTATAATAATTTACGAAGTCCTTTTTTAGAAAGCTACATCGTCAAAAATGCTAAAAAATCATCTGATCCATACATTAATGCAGAGAGGATGTTCCATTTTATATGAAAAAAAAAACTATCTTTACTATCATAATTATGTTTCTCAAATCATCATCAGCCCATTTAAGTCCCCACTGCTGGGGCACGGGCTTCCCTCAATCACATGAGGGGTAATTGCCATACTCACCACGCTTGGCAGATGGGTTGGCGAGGGTTTTGATTTAAATGCAGAGTTTTCCTTCTCTGGGTGCTGATGATCATGCCAGCAGCTTTACCTTAGTCGCCTTTTTAGTTCGGTAAGAGTGAGGGTCACGGCCCTATTCTCACGTTTTTCAAATGCATCCTAATAATTACCAACATGAAATAAGTTAATATTACTGGCAGTGTTACTAGGTCACATATCCCCAAATTCCAATTTTTTTCCGCAAATAATATGTTTGGCAACTTTTTCCCCCATACATATTCAATCAGAAAATAAAAAAAAATAAAAAATCCAAAAATAAATTGAAACTACTTATGACTTCGGATTTTTTCAATTATTGTCGGGGGTTTTTAAATTTTTAATTTATTTTTTCTTCTTATCAAAATACTCTCTCTCGGCTCCATTTGAGTTGATTCGAATCGTGGGCACAGACTAGGTTTCTAGTCTTGTAATAATTCTATGGTTTTATGATATAATCTGTGGTTTTACTTTCAAAAGTCAGCTTATAAGATTAATATTTGAGATTTCCGGATGCTAAAAAAACATTTTATCTGGTGCTTCTACATATGAATAGAGCAGCAAATCCGATACCTTTTTTCCATTAATCACTCTCTCTTTCACTAAACTCCAGCGTGTTTTCATTTACGATATAATATGCAAAGTTCCTAAGATCTCAAGGCTTATTGTCATTCGAGAATCTTAGTCGTGCTAGCTCATTACCCTGTATGGGGAAGTTTGTTCGCGACGTTGGTAATATATTCATATACTGATATTGCTCTTGCTTCCCTCCCTTGACTGGCTCGATGGCGCAGTGGGTTGTGGGTCGCACTTTAAAGCAAAAGGTCCCGGGTTCGATCCCCGGGTCGGACCATATACCTAACTTTTCGAAAAGAAATTCTTTAGAATAGTTATTTACGAGATTTACGACTTTTCAGTTACGCCGTGACTATGGCGCTTGCAACAGCGCCGAAATATCGGAAACTCAAAAATAAGGTGCATGGTAGAAATCTCGTAAATAACTATTCTAATGTTAGAACAAGAAATTCTTTGTGTCGGCTCGGAGTTTGGAAGTTGGCGGTCTTGTACCGCCCGTGCCTCGGAAAGCACGTTCAGCCGTCGATCCTGTGTCCGATCTTACACCGGTGGAGTCACACTGGTGTGAGGTTTTGACCTAAGCAATAAATTTTCATTTGACATTACCAATTTCACTATAATACTAGGCACTGATTGGCGGACCATTTAGAAAAAAAAATGTTTTTTTTTAGTGTACTCATATCATCTTATTACAAAACGAGCTCCAAGTTATTATTACCGTACTAAAGTTCATGCCATTCCGTTCCAACACGTTATGTCAAAAGGGGCTTTAAAGGAGTTTAATTCCGGAACTTTTCTTATAACGTGTTTTGTAGTAAGAAGGATAATGTAAATGACTAAAAGGATGCACAAAGTAAAAAAAAATAGATGAAAAAGAAAAGGTTGGATTGTTTTTTTTATATATGATAGGTGGCAGACGAGCAGGCGGATCGCCTGTTGGTAAGCAATTGCCGCCCGCCCGTAGACACTCGCGACAATAGTTGACAGATTGAATTAGTTATACTTTAGTCCACTTTGCATGCCGTGGCAACCTTAATTAAGACAGGCACTTAGAATTAGCTACAGCTCTAAACTAAAGATTTCTGTAGTGTATGCCAGTGGTTGTCCTAATAAATAAAATAAAAAATAAAAATTAAGTGTGTTAAAAATGACCAAATGGAAAAATAAGTATATAAGAGGAAGACATACTGGGCCCCAGGTAACCTGGGAACAGGGCAGGAGGTTGATGAAGATGATAATGCACAAAGTTATCATCACCGTAAATAACATTGAAGGCTTTCACATTTAGTTCCGAACACGTTGGTAGCTGGACTGCATTACCATAACGATATTGTGAGGTCACAGAGGGGTGGCCTAATATGCTAGAAATATTAACGTTACATGTGGAAATATGTGAAATGATAACACTGCATTGTAGCAAGCAAGATAAAATGACAACAAGAATTATAACACTTATCATCATATAATAAAATATTATCTTCGTACATGTAACCATTATTTGTGTAATTTGTAATAAGAATTGTGGTTACCTAAACGAATATAGACAGACACATTTAAAAAAATGTTAATAAGTTCCTTCAAACATCCTCAAGAGTACTTTTACCCGACTTCGGCAAAGGCAAAAAGGAAGAATTATGATTTTAGCAGTCTAAGTATGTAAGTTTGTAAATGTATGGAACTCCCTGCCGAGGTGTGTTTTTCCTGACCACTATAATCTGGACATCTTTAAAGCAAGAGTGAACAGTCATCTTTTAGACAAACGCGTATCATCCTAGACCTCATCTCCATCAGGTGCGATTGTGGTCAAGCGTTAGCCTATTGACCAAAAAAAATGTATCTATGTTGTACGTTTCTTCCTACACTACCCAGCCGATTTTAATGAATGAGGTATCAATAGATTCCTTATTACTGTCCAAGTGACTTAAGCTTATATTTTTGTTTAAATGTCTCATATTCACCTCTATATATTAAAATCGAGTTAACGCCTTCACAAAATAAAAAACAAGATAGTAAGATCGATGGTAGCTCAGTGAATAACAACGTGCGCCATTTTGACTGGAGGCCTTAGGTTCGAATCCGAGCATGCATTACTAGATTTTTCAAATCTATTTGCGTATTTCTACCATTATAGTGTGAGGAAAAATTCGGATAGTTTCTGAAACGTGTAACCATGTTCTTAAGTTGAAGCCGTATCGTAACGAACGGAATATACCTGTCGCATCCAAACAAAGTAGACATGCATCGCGTGTGAAAGAGAGGGAAACTACGATTCGGTCGTAACGTCTGCTTTAAATTAGGCCTTCATAATATTACCGTTAGTCTTGTTCCCCTATGAAAGGGTTGCGAAGGTCAGAGGACAGTCTAGCGTTCCCCGCCCCCCGGTTTCTATAACTCAGCGTTGACCCTTGAGAGTAGGTACAAACGGCAACACGTGAAGTTACCCTTTTTGGACTTAAAACAGTCCTTATGTCTTACATCCAAGTGCTATTTTTACACTGCGACGTGTTAACTATACGTGTTGCTTACTGTACACAAACTATTAGCTACCGGGTGGATGTTATTACTGTGATGACAAAGCCCTGTTCGCTTTAATGTAAGTAGGTACTTGTCGTACCTACTCCATCTCATCTAAGCGTGTAATTCCCGGTTGCGTCCAAAGCTGTCGCTCTAGAGCAATGTAAAGGCCCCAGTACACAATGGCCTGTGATGCAAAGCACAACTGTAGGCCACGATCACTTGGTGTTCACACAGTGGCGCATGCCACCACAACACAAAACAAACCACTTGCGATGAACATAGAAGCAATTACGGATGCGGCTATTTATTTACCAAATGCGGATTGGTGATCACAAACCCGAGCTATGTTCAAAAATTTCGTAACATACTTTTTGCTCGACCCTGGAATCGAACCCAGGACTCCGAGATCACGGTCACGGTTTTTTTTATATATCTATTAATATACTGTTTACAAGTATTACAGAAGTTTGTACCATAACAGAGTTATAATAAAGAAATGGCGCAAAAGGCGATAGTGGATTCATAGTAACTAGAGATGTACCGACTAGTCGGAAAAGCCGATTTGTCGGCCATTTTTAAAGTCGGCGACGAGTCGGCTAAAACGGCCGACTGGTCTCCCTACTTCTCACTCACGTTAATATGCTTGAAAAATTGAGAGGATGAGGTGATTGAAATAACATTTTTATTTACTTGTTGTTTTTTTACTACAGCTTAGCTAGCTACGTAATTCTATGAAATATTTTTTTTATTCAATTGAAAAACCAAGAAACCCAAGAAGAAGTAAGTAAGTATATACCATTACCCCCTGTACACAATGGCGATGGCCTGTCGTGGGCCATTGTGTAGTAGGGCCTTAATGTATTTGTCGTACTGTTTAGTAGTATATTCTCATAGTTCATGGAATACATTAGTAGTGAGATCACATCGTAATGCAAAGAGATACATCACCGATACATTTGATTGATGTGAGGTAACTGTCAATTTATTCATTTCTGTGTTATTGCTATTTGCTATTGTGGGCCGTGTGGTCCCCGGCAGAGTAGAATAGGCCACCCTCACTCTTACCGAGGTGTCGTGAAAGGCGACTAAGGTAAAGCTGCTGGCATGATCATCAGCGCCCAGAGAAGGAAAACTCTGCATTTATATCAAAACCCTCGCCAACCCGTCTGCCAAGCGTGGTGAGTATGGCAATTACCCCTCATGTGATTGAGGGAGGCCCGTGCCCCAGCAGTGGGGACTTAAATGGGCTGACGATGATGATGTGTTATTGATATTGCTTAACATGCTTTTTAAGGCTGGTTTTCTACCAGAAAATTATAGGGTAGCAAAACAAGAAGCGGCGACAAAACTAATCTGTGGCGGCCAATCTTAAAAACCGGCTGTTTCGCTGCGTGAGCAAGAGGCCCAATCTGTGAAAAGGGGGGTTTAAAGGTTGGCAGCGCACTTGTAACTCCACTGGTGTCGCGGCGGCAATCCCTTACCGATGGTGATCCGTCTGCTCGTCTGCAACCTATCACATAAAAAACCAGACAAGTGCGAGTCTGACTCGCTTTTTTTTGTCGCTGGGTAGTGTCGCCGGCCGGCGGCGCCTTATGCATACTCTTCTGCTGGGGAGCGGCGGAGGATTTCAGGCTCTCCTCTGGTAGGGGCTTCTATTGAGAAGCCGGCCAGAGGGATACAGACTAACCCCAGCGGCTCTCCCTTATCGCCTTTAAATTGGGAAGAGTCGTGGGCTCACAAGACGAACTCTAGCTCATAATCCTGCCCGGGAAACTCGAGCAACCCTCCATCCGAACAATAGAAAAGTACAGAACGGAGATAACGATTCGGTCTCGAATATTCGTTGTAGGCCATCAGACTTTGGGAAACTGCTTTGAATTAAATTGAATCGATTATCGTCTGACTTTCGTAACTCTCTGACAGGGGAATCATGTGTCAAAGTGGATCATGGCTCATTAAAGTCACTAGAGTAAAGACTGGTTTACACAGTGCGAGCTGCTGCCTAGCCAGGAGATAGCTACTCGGTTAATATCTCAGCTCGTCTACGTGCGCTAATATCTCAGCTCGTCGGCTGTCAAACTCACACGTGCGAATTACTTGTAACTTCGTAAGTGACGGTCCAAACAGTACCCCTCTTATTACAAAAAACTGCTCTGATACCGGTTTTAATCCTAAACTAGCATGTTCCTGATTATTACGGAATAATCTTAGTTCTTAAATTTTTATTACAAATCCTCGACTAACCATAGACCATTTAGTACCGCAGGATAGTGTCAAAATTGATCGAATCATTCAATCATTCGTTCAGTGACATTTCATTTTTCATAACCTTATTTTGTTGTCTGAAATAACAATATTTAAGAATTGTTTTTAAGCAATAATAAATTAAAATATTGACCAAAGTAAGGTTTCCAAGTAATATGCATAGGAATTGCTTATATTTTTGGGATTAAATCCAAAAAATAAATGAACTACTTTCTCACAAATAACTTTAGTGTAAAACGGAATGAACTGTCACAGGGATAAGTTGTCATGTCAAGGTTACTGAATCAATATTTTGAGGTTATTATTTTAATACTCATTTTAAACTAGGGGTCCGGGTGGGTTAACTTAAGTATTAAAGATGATATAACTTAGTTTTGTAATAATGTTTATTCTAGTTCTTCCCAGTATTAATCCCACTACTTAATTTAAACCACGTTTTGGAATAAGAGGGTACGAGTTACTGCGGTGCTGCTACTCGGCAGGCTGACTTGTATGCTAGCTCGCACTGTGCTTCTAACGAAATCGTCACGTAATGAACGAGTATATACCTGTCGCATCCAAACAAAGGAGGACACAGCGCGTTCGAAAGGGTCCCTCTCTTTTGCACGCTCTGTGTTTCTCCTTTGTTTGGATGGACTGATCATAATATCCTCCAACCGATTACGGCTACGGCGGCCAATCTCAACGATCAGCCACATACGCAGGATATAAGTATGTGCGCAAACACAAGCTATTCGAGATTTGTAGATTTCCTCAAGATTTTTAGCTAAGCTGAGCTATGTTATGCCCTTTTCATCTACGCTACGTCGCTATGGATGCCTCTAATATCCAACAAATAATGCCCATTGGTCCACATAGCATAACAGTGGTGAAAACGGGTTTATTTAAGGTGACGGGTAGGGCACACTAGCGACGCCAATCGATTTTAATTTTTATCTACATTATCGTAGCATAGCTGCACAAGACATTTCCTGTGGAAACACACCCTTAACTACATAGCTAAGCACTTCTCTGGTAGATGACTAGCCTAAGTGTCAATGTTATATTCCCGTTAGTGTCGTGACAAACACACATAAATCATCATAACTTTCAATTACTCAGGTCTTAGTGACGGGTATAAACTTCTTCGTTACATGGAATATATTTAGTGAATTGTGTGCGTCTTGGACGATAATTTTATGCTAGAATTTGTATAATTGAGCGGAGTCAAGGTTAGGCGATGACCTAAAGGTAGGGCAATTTAAATGCTAACTTACGATTTCAGTAAATGTTAAAATTAATATTTGAGGCTGAGGTTTGGAAACCTTAGAATCACTTACATTACAACCTGTGCGGATAAAGAATGGGATCAGAAATGGCGGCGCATCTATTCACTTCTCGCTCGCTCACTAATTGCGTCTATACTCACACCCCACGAGTGCGAGTATAGACGCAAATAGTGTGCGAGCGAGAAGTGAATAGATGCGCCGCCATTTCTGATCCCATTCTTTATCCGCACAGGTTGTACGCCCTGTTGGTCTAGTGGTTTAAGTACTCGGACGTGATCTCGGGGTCCTGGGTTCGATTCCTGGGTCGAGCAAACAGTGTGTGTTGAATTTTTCGAACGTAGCTCGAGTTTGTGATCACCAATCCGCATTTGGCGTGGTGATTAAGCCTAATCCCATCATAGTAGCGATGACTTGATTTCTATGATGGAGCACTGCAGTGGGACAGTTATAGGCTGATACTTTCCTTTTTTTTTACTTACATGCAACTTTCAAGCATTTACCTACACCAAATACAAGCGTGTGACGTCACACGCCTGTTTTTATGGAAATGAAAATGTGTGCTTACAGGAAAATTTAAAGGAAATATAGGGCGGGTTTTATAAAAGAAAATTATGAAAAAAAAACTCATTAATGTTGTAATTAAAACAATTAGACAAAAAATAAATATATTACATTGTTTACATCTAAATCTATATAGGTGACAGCTGGCGGACTAATCTATCGACGCAGGGCCTAAACTAAATATTAAGGATTAAAAACTTGAAATTTTGCACAGGTATTCCTTTTATAGCGTAGGGGAGAACTTATTAAGGTACAACGTAGGTATGAAAAATAGGTAGTCTATTTTTGGGCGCTGACGCCATATATTCCAAAAAGATTTAAAAAATTATTTTGACATTTTATGGCACTGTGCAAAATGAAATTCCAAAACGAACTGATGGCGGGTCACTAGTTTCCAATATTTTTTTAGTATCCTCAAACGCTTCAATGACTAGGTCTCATAGATTACTTAATCTACCGAGCGAGAATATCAAATGATCTATTCTTACTTGCATTGGCTCATTACAAGCCATTGCCGGGCTTAAATACGTTAAATACACGACATCTTGCGGTCCCACCCGTATTCTTCCAGTGCGCATGCTAATTAGGCCGAGAAATGCAGGCACTTATAAAATATCCTATTCCTAAAACTGACATGAACTTGTTCAGATTTTAAAGTTGAAAGATTTTATTTACCAAAAATATTGGATAAACTTTAAAATACCTTTATTTTAAAACTAAATCGTAGAGAGAGTGTGCGTGTATTTATTTATTTATTTAATATAATTGTACGGGATAAACCCAATTACATCATCATCATCATCATCATCAGCCCATTTAAGTCCTCACTGCTGGGGCACGGGCCTCCCTCAATCACATGAGGGGTAATTGCCATACTCACCACGCTTGGCAGAAGGGTTGGCGAGGGTTTTGATATAAATGCAGAGTTTTCCTTCTCTGTGTGCTGATGATCATGCCAGCAGCTTTACCTTAGTCGCCTTTTACGACACCTCGGTAAGAGTGAGGGTGGCCTATTTTACTCTGCCGGGGACCACACGGCATCCCAATTACATAATTATACATAATTAGCTCTTATTGTATTTATAAACATATATCAATTTTATTTACTAAGGACTTAACATTATCTGTAAATATGTCTAGTTCTGGATGCAATGTCAAGAGTGCGTTAAGCGTGTGTGTGTGAGTGTGTAATATGTATGGGTGGGTTTTTATGACTTGGGGGCATATCTTAGCGTGTAATTCCTAGTTGCATCTGAAGGCGATCCCAACGGAGGCGATACCTTGACATCGCTTCCGTTGTAATTGCACTTGGGCTATTCTCTTGCTTCCCACCAGGCTGAGGAGAGCCAATATACGGTGCCTCTATAAAAGAAAAGCCTGTGGGGCGGCTTGGACCATAATTCTTGATTTAGGAAGGACCAGTTAGAGCTACATTGTCAATTAAATATTAAATTCGAGATCAATATCGGTCGCACGAGAATAGGCATCTTGATGTGCTAATGTATCTGAAAAACAGTAATAATATTTGATATTGATACATTCCTTCCTTTTACCGTGGGGTGCGATTGTTTTCACAATTAGATAGAAAAAGTGCACGGTTTTTGTGAAATCGTCATAGGTAAAACTAATTAGGAATATCTACATGGAAAAAAACTGTTAGTGGTGTGGCACGCGAGTTGCGAATTCTAGTAACAACGTAACGTAGAAAGGTTTGTGTTGTTAAGGTGACGGGTAGGGCACACTAGCGACGCCAATCGATTTTAATTATTAGCTACTAAACCGGATCTCATCATTATCATCATCATTTCAGCCAAAAGACGTCCACTGCTGGACATAGGCCTCCCCCAATGTTCTCCACACAGATCGGTCCTGTGCCTCCCGCATCCAATGGATTCCCGCGATCTTCACCAGATCGTCGGTCCACCTTGTAGGAGGTCTGCCACGGCTGCGACTACCTGTACGTGGCCTCCACTCGAGGACCTTTCCGCCCCAACGGCCGTCTGTTCTCCTCGCTATGTGCCCTGCCCATTGCCACTTGAGGCATGCAATCCTTTGGACTACGTCTGTGACCTTAGTTCTCCTGCGGATCTCATTATTTCTGATACGATCACGCAGGGAGACTCCGAGCATAGCCCTCTCCATTGCTCTCTGGGTGACTTTGAGCCTCCTTAACCGGCACATTGTAAGCGGCCACGTTTCGGTTCCGTATTTCATCACTGGCAACACACACGCATTAAAGACTTTCGTCTTGAGACACTGCGGTAGATCTGCCGAAAATATGCTGCGTAGCTTCCCGAACACTGCCCAACCGAGTTGGATTCGTCGATCGACAATTTCTGGTTTACAACCTCTCGGCAGACACTTACACTATTTATTAAATAACCATGCATAAATGTTGGCTTCGTTTTTGTACGCGAAAAATTGATTCTCGTACGCGTTGGACCCAACATTTGTTTAAAATAGATCTAGTTTAGTAGATAATAATTAAAATCGATTGGCGTCGCTAGTGTGCCCTACCCGTCACCTTAATGCCAAATCAGTGTCACTAATGAATGATGATACTTCCTCTGATATGTCACATCGTTAACAATAACGAGCGATAGTCTGTCACTCCGTTAATCTGTCTTAATTACGAGTGATATTTGTAATCCATGAAACATGATTAATCTTACTCCCTTCTAATAAAAGGTATTTAGCTATGGAAGTACCGTTTTGGTAGAAGTTGGCGATTTTTTAGGGTTCCGTAGACAAATGGCAAAAAACGGAACCTTTATAGATTCGTCATGTCTGTCCGTCCGTCCGTATGTCACAGCCACTTTTCTCCGAAAATATAAGAATTATAGTATTGAAACTTGGTAAATATATGTATTTTGTTAACCGCATTACGATTTTTACACAAAAATTGGAAAAAATAAAAAAGTGGGGGGTCTCCATACTTGAAAGTGAAACCCAATTTTTTTTATCACATCAAAACTCAATTTTTAAACCTATACGTGTGGGATATATCTATAGATAGGTCTTTAAAAATCATATTTTTTTTCTAAACACAATACTTTGCGCAAGAGACGCTCCCAAAGTTGTAAAATTTGTGCCTCCAGCACAGCACCCCCTGTTTAGGGGGGGGGGGGGGGGGCCTTAACAATAAAAATTATTAATTGCTCGGGTTTGTGATCACCAATCCGCATTAGGCAAGCGTGGTGATTAAGCTTCTCTATGATTAAAGCCTAATTCCATCATAGTAGCGATAACTTGATTTCTATGATGGAGGCCTTGCAGTGGGACAGTATATATGTATTTAGGCTGACACTTAACTTTTTTTCGATAAAAACGTCATTTCTAACAAGTGAAAAAAAGTCATTTTCTAGATTTTTTTTGGCATCACAATACATAATCATAACATCTGATGTCTAAATTTAATATGAACCTTAAAATATACACTTAATTTCGACAAGACAGCGTTCAGGCAAAGCACATTTCATTGTAGAGGAGGGGCAATATTGTTATCTATGAAACTTAATAAAATTATGATTTATAAATATTATTAGTAAGACAAAAGGTCTGCCTGGTTTGAAGTGTTTATCAAAGTGATTTGCTGCTCCCTTCAATGTTCCTAATATTCCAGTTTCTCTTATAAAACAAAACTAGCAAAGGGTTTTCGTAAACCCCAAAAAGGCTGGGAATTGAGGTAAAGTAAATATCATTGTAGCTTTCAAATGATGTTTATATAAGCTAGACTATAATAGACACAGACTAGCAGTGCGTAGCAGAAAGTTGACCTCAAGAAGAACATGAGTTGACCAGACGTTATCTTTACTAGTTCCAGTTCCAGATTTCATTTGTTATGTGGTAGACGAGCAGGCGGATTGCCTGATGGTAAGCGATTGCCGCAGTCCATAGACACCCGCGACACCAGTGGAGTCACGAGTGCGCTGTCAACTTTTAAACCCTCCTTTCCCCCGGATTGGGCCTCCGGTAAACCACTCACGCAGCGAAGCAAAGTACAGTGCTGCTTCCCGCCGGTTTTATGTGAGTGTAATTTGCAATTGAAGATTCTTTTTAGATAAATGTCAAAAACAATTCGTATGACACGTCTTAAGAAAACAGCATTCGTTCCTATGTTCCCCAACCCCCAAAACATCTGTAGACCTTCTAAGGTCCGTGGTTAGTCCAGTTATTGGCAGAATGAGTTTTTTGTGTGAAGGTGGATGACGGATCATCTGATGGCAAGCGATTACCGCCGCTCATGAACGCCCGCTACATGTGGAGTCCAACCTTTTTCCTTTATCCTCTAATTGGGTCTCCGGTATCCAGACTGAGGAAAGCAGTTCCTGTGCAGTGTTTCGTCGAGTGAGTGATCACTAGGCATTCTAGTCTAATCGACGCCATATTCTAAAAAGAAGAAAATAATCATTTTGACACTTCAAGACGCTTCACAGTGGAAAACATTCCATCACGGACTAAATAGTTAACTTTCAAAAAAAAAATAAAACCGACTTCAAATGCGTGAACACAAAAAAAAACTAAAAATTAAAAAATAATTCCTAATATCTATTACCTAATACTATAATTTTCCTAAAATATGTCTAAGTAATTGAAGTTAAACCAGCTAAATATCTTACAATAGTTATACTTAAACATATACCTATTTGGACGTGCGGCGCGGTGGCGGGGGACGCAAGGCGCGAGGCGGGGCCGCTGTGTTCGCGGTTAAACTTAATACGGCTGGCACCTACTCCAAAAAACAATAGATATAGGTATAAGTATAACTATTCTAAGATATTTAGCTTTTTTTTTTTTTGGTTTCCCGGGAGAAATGCATTACGCAGACCCTGTCGCCGGGGGACGACAGGGTACTGTGGGACTCACCCTCCGGGCCGCTTCTTCTAACAAGAAGCGGCCTGAGGGCATACCCACTAAAACTCCCGGGGCTCAACCACCCGTGGGTATAGAATAGGGTCACGGGAACTGCGCTAGGCTATTCCCCGCAACCCCACTCCCCCATGGCCCCTACACGGGGTGTGCGGCCACGCCCCTCCTCAGACTGGGAGGAGGGGGGTTGGGGACAGCCGGAAGAGCTGAGCCGTCCCCAACGAGCGGTGGAGGTGCCAATGGCAGTGCCGGCACAGGGACCCCCGTCCCTGTTGCCGGCTGGCCACCTCCACGGAGAGGACGAAGTAGCTGGTTTAACTTCAATTACTTAGACATATTTTAGGAAAATTACAGTATTAGGTAATAGATATTAGGAATTATTTTTTAATTTTTAGTTTTTTTTTGTGTTCACGCATTTGAAGTCGGTTTTTTTTTTTTTTAAAGTTAATTATTTTATTTTAAATTTTTTAGTGTTACTTTTTTGTAGATACCCTTAGTGCATTTAATATGGGTAGGCCTACTAAACACGCAGCTCTAATGAGACAGCGCCGTTCGGAGGAAACATAAGAAAAAAGGGAAGTGCGTTTAAAAGAAAGTAGAGAAAGGAATGCTAATAATATATTAAAGGAGAGTGGTGAGAAGCGGACTTCTAGACTTTCGATAATCGTTCAAATTCGTTCATAATCGGCGGAGATATTGCGTATAAAAAAGTACATCTCCAATTTTCCACCCTTGGGTGTGAAATATTTTCTTCATATTGGCATGAAACCACTCTTTTGATAATATCTATTCAACAAAAAAATAATCGTTCAAATTGGTTTATTATCGGCGGAGATATTGCGTTTAAAAAAGTTCATCCCCAATTTTGCACCCTTGGGGGTTGTTTTTTTATTATTAAATTCAAATAAGACCACCATTGAGGTATTACCTATACGCCGAAAAAAGATTTGTTCAAATCGGTTCATAATTGGCGGAGTTATCGCGTAACAAACATAGAAAAAAAAACATACGGGTCGAATTGAGAACCTCCTCCTTTTTTTTGAAGTCGGTTGAAAATTAAGCAATTCCTATTTCTACAGCACCATCAAGAAATGGAACTCGTTGCCGGCGCATGTATTTCCTCCTTCCTACAATATGGATTCCTTCAAACGAAGCGTGATGAAGCATCTCGCGGGCCAGTATGGCAGTCCCAACAGATGTGATGGCTGACAACGCTTCCGTGGTAATTGCAACGGGGGCTCTTCTCTTGCTTATCATCAGGCTAAGGATGTGTCAAAAAAAAATGTGCAAAATGAATTTTCGAGACGAAGTGAGGACGAGCCACTAGGTTTTACCATATTTCCATCTTGTTCGTGTTTAAAAAAACAACCTCTGAACCGGCGCCAGAATCTCATAAATTTTTATTAGTATGTTAAAATATTTATGCAACCTGATTTAAATTAGCATTATTTGTTAACTAGATCTGATTATTAAGAAGTGCTTTCTTGTTTGTTTAAATAGTGTATTTTCTTATTAAGGTTAAGTATGAGCCTAGACATTCGGGCACGCCCGTTCGGTGATCCTTCACGACTTTGGCCCCTAAGGGTAGAAACGAGATGTATCGTTTATTCATCGATGAGAAAATACTAAAATATTTGATGAACCTACACAGTCATGTACCGGTAAACAATTTGTTTTGCTAGTACAGCGAAGAAGTAAGGAAATATACACCTTAGGCTAGACCTTTAGACCATATCGGTCAGTTATAGTTGTGCGTACATTTCATTTCTTATTCTGAGACCTACTCGTCCCTTTCAAACTATATTAGTAAACATTTGTGTTTTGCATGCAGGTAGAAGGCATACCCCTAAAAAGGTTTGGCTTGACTACAAAGTCTAGCCAAATACGCATGTCATATCTACAAAGATATGACATGCGTTATAATAAACTCACCACTAGATTACTACGCACTGTTTTTGGCATCGGCCGGCAACAGTAACAGTAAGTGTTCTCTACCGCCTCTATAACGGGGAAAGCTCTGATGGGTTATTTCAACTTATCCCATCCTCCCCTTTCCACTTCCGAACAACACGTGCTGGACAGCGTTGCCATTCGCATACCATCCAGACAATGGCGGCGCGCACCAAAAGGTTTTGCTCCTCGTTCCTGCCCCGAGCCATCAAGACATGGAATGCCCTCCCAGCTCATGTGTTTCCTCCTTCATACAATCCGGGGTCTTTTAGGTGGGGCGTGAAATGGCATCGGGAATAGAGAGTGCACTTGTGTTTGCGCACACACTTGAGCACTATAATATATCCTTTGTACGTGGCTGATCGTTGAGATTGGTCGCCATACCCGTAATGGGTTGGAGGATATTATTATACCTAGAGCTCAGATGATCTTTAGCAAGCGATCCCTTCACCGCGGAACGATAGGCATTAGTCGATTATATTGCATCATTACCTGACTATCCAGGCGTGGAATGGTTATTTGCTGACATTCACATCATTAGTTAAGGTGCCACTTGCATTTTCATATAGGTATTGTATAAGATGAAACGATAGAGTACCTACGATGGTGTAATAGCTAGATAATCGTTGAAATATACTAGACCTGGCAAAAACGTGTATTTCAAAAGATTGGAACATTTTGCATCTGGATCAGTGCAGAGATGCGGAACAGTAAAACGCTTCATTTGGAGCATCGACTCTCAGACAGATCCGTGATTCATTCGGCTCCCTCGGATCAATCAGCTCATTCGGATCATTTGGCTCATCGAATCATTCCGCTCTTTCGAATCATTTGGCACACTAGGATCATTCAGCTCATTCGGATCAATCGGCTCATCGGATCATTCAGATCATTCGGTTCACTCGAAGTCGAGATCCATTTGAGTCGAATGATACATTCGGAGCGAACATTACGAGATTCGGAACAGTGAATCATTTGGCTGAGTCGGATCACTGAGTTGCCACGTTTAAAACATACAAGTCCTTAAGTATTTGTGGTACTTGTGTACCTTAAAAGCCAAACTGAACTAAAAGGGGTCTATGTGATCCTAACTAAACACGTAAACGATGCGTGATGATGTGTATTTTAAGTTTATAGCATAAATCAATTTTAATAGACTAAAACATATGTACGCTCTCAGGCACGTGTAACAGTCAATAGTGTAATTTAAACATAAAAAACGTGCTCACTTCAATGTTTCATAAATTAAAAATGAAACATTTTACTGTAAAATGTATACGCTCGTATTTTAAGTAATCGTATTAACTTCCCAAATTTGGGGTAAAAAAAATACCCAAATTTGGTAAAATCGTCTACTAAAATAACTAAAAAACTCAAAGCCAATTAGCATTTAATTTAAATTTGTATAATTTACCCTAAAATTAATCTTGTTGCTGTGCTGTGACCTGAAATAAATATTGTTTTCGTTACATAATGTTGTAACATTACCGAATGTATTAAAATGCAAAATCGCTGTTATTTTAGGCGTCCAGTTTTAAAATAACCGGAACGACAATAAAACCGTTTATTGTTATGGGAATCCAAAATAACATCATCGATATTTGGCCCTCCCATGAAAGTGGCCGGCCGACAATTTTTTTTATTACAGATTTAAAGAACTAGCTGCTTTGAACCAACGTTATTATAAGGCACAGAAGTTGTGCAATTGATTCAAGCTCTTAAAAATTAACAAATGTATAAAACAATCAAATCATAGAACTAATATGACTTGGCTTACAGGAATTTCCGTGCAACACTAACCATGAAAAAAAAAATGTCGGCCAGCACATTTTCATGGAGGGCCCCAAAAGATATAGAGCCTGATCTCCTTTTAAAAACTGATATCTTCAGCGTGACATAAGAATAAAAGAAATTGACAATTTAAAATAAATATATATCTGAAGAGTAATTCTACCTATAATAAGCAGGGTTGATAAATGTTTTAATGAATAAAATAAATCGTTAATGTTAGGCTATTTAGTGTTTTGGTTTTGTTCCTTCGTTCTTTTATAGAAAAATAACTAGCACCAAAAGTAAAAAAAGCTTATCATGTTTCGTTTACAGTTATCTCTGTACCAACATAACATTCGTGCTCCTGCTCTCTTGCAGTAGTGCACTAAAGTGAGCGTAATAAAATCACCTCACTTCACCTCCGCTTTGCGCAGGGATGGGGAAACTTTTTCTTTCGCGTGGCAAAGTTTACTAACGAAATTACCGGGCCGTCAAGTTTTTTTTTTATGATATAGGTGGCAGACGAGCCGACGGATCACCTGATGGTGAGCGATTACCGCCGCTCATGGACACCTGTAACACCAGTGGTGTCACAAGTGCGCTGCTTACCTTTTAACCCCCCTTGGATTGGGCCTATTGGAAGTTTGTCATTCACATTATTGTAGTAAAAATATTGGTGTGTATTTTGTGAATGTAAATTTTATCTCCAATATTTATCTATTGAAATAAAAAAAAGTAATTCAACTTAAATTTCGATTTAAACTCTGAAGTGCTGGCTGAGTGCTGGTCTTTACGGCTAAACATGTAAGTAATTGTTTGTTTTTGTATAATTTCATCATATTGCGGCTTTGTTTGTGATCCTGAAATTTTTGGCAACGATATGAAAACTTATACAAATAATTAGTACACGGGCCAAAACGCGGTTATTTCTATATGTAAGTACATACTCGTAGTAGCATCTACTCACAGCTCGACGTTAAAATCTGATACGAAAACATCATTAGACATTTGTTTGATGGTCGCGGGTCGGATTTCAACGCTGTAGTTTCCCCATCCCTGGCCTAGTTTGAAGGAAGACGTGCATGCACTATCTTCGGCGAAGGATTTTATTAAGATGTAACGAAGCTATTCACTTCACCTGCACTGGAAACGTAAGAATGATCCAATGATGCTTTCGCAACTGACGAGATGTTAGTCTGATACTCTGATCAGTTGACATTGTTATTTTGAAAGCGACAAAATTCACATTAGAAAATTCTAATACGCATCGTGTATTTCCGTTTGTCTTCATTAATAGGGTTGGCAGGTGACCGGATATAATAATAATATAATAAATATTTCACAACATCACATACATTGATCTGACTCCGAGATAGGTAGCTCAAGCACCTGTGTTACGGTTATCAGAATCAACAGTGGGATTACAAATATATACATATAATACTTTTCTTTTGTAAATACTTATAATACATAAATAACACCCAGACCAATACAAACATAGTGTTCATGCACACATATGTTTGTACTGTACGGGGATCGAACCCGCAACCCTTGCACCAGAGGCAGCGTTCACTACCACTGTTCCAAACGGGTCGTCAAAATTATTATAGGATATTGAATCAGACTTTTTAGTTCCATGTCTGACCAAATAGGAGTGGTTACGAAGACTGAAAATTCGATTTTTTAACCAAATTTCTGGCAGTATTATTCGGCTATTGGTTTTAAAACCTTGCAACCCCCATGAATGGGGCAGAAATAATTTAATATGTAAATTTGCCCATATCGACTAGATGTAAATTTACCATCAAGTATCTGGTCACTAAATGTACCAACCAGTTAAAAAACCAACAGAACCCACGCAATTCAAGGGACTTTGTGATAATTTTTCACTTAATATATTTAAGTGGTATAAGTGGCTCCAATTATGTTAGGATATTGTAGATTTGAAACTTCAAGTCATTATATTGTTTTAAAATGTTCATGGTCATCATTAGAATAGTTATTTACGAGATTTCTACAATGTAATATATTTTTGAGTGTCCGATATTTCGGCGCGCTGTTGCAAACGCCATTATTTCACACATTTCTTTGAACACTCGCGTAACCGTGAATGTCTGGTCCAGGTTTTATCCTAACACACGCTGGTATTAAGTCATTGTTTGTTAGGTTTAATAGCGGAGCCATTTTAGATAAACATAAACAAAACACTTACTTAAGTTATTAAATATATAATCAAAAAAATTACTGCATATAAAATACCGTAGAGAACAGCGGTTTGCCCCAGAGCAGAGGAGGCTAAGATGAAGCCAAAAATATAGTAGTAAATATATCTACTCTATTCTACTTACGCTTTGTGGTGATCTAACTTACATACAACTTTATGAAATGACTAGTGGCCCCATGTGTACCGGCGTTCCTATGCCAGCGGGAATCGGGAACGTGTGTGGCGATTAATAACAAGGCAGATCTTTGTAAAATAAAAATAAACTAATTTAATCCATAAAAATATACAAGAAAACAAGCGAGGTATGGGTGACAGGAGAAGTAATATTTTCACCGAAATAACAAAAGACGAGCGACTTTTGAATATGGAACGCGCGCTCCTTCGCGCCTTTAATGAGCACAGAGGTTTCATGCTGGAATCTCGGCGTGTGTCCTAGGCACCATGGAAGTATAAGTCAGCGGAATATGTCACAGAGTATGAAAGTGATCTAACCGGCCGCCCTTACGCAGATTCTGGGTGCGGTAGAGAAAGAACGTCACCCAGCACGTCATCCCAGGCTTCGCAGTTTTTCGAGTAGGTGGCTTTCTATGAAAAGGCAGTCTGTTTAGGGTGCATGTCTATGAGTGGCCCTATCTAATTTCGTTTCGGGACTTCATTTTGCACAATAGTTAATAGGGCGAGTTTATAAAATCCTTTCTTAATGCTCCGCTACGCTACAAAAGGAACCCTTAAAATGTGTAACATTTTAAGTTATTTTAAGTTACCTTTACAGTTTAGGCACTGCGTTGTTGATACATCAGTCAGTCAATCAGCTTTTGCTTATTTAGATTATGAAGCTTACGATTATATGAACAGTGGGGGTTTTCTAATGAGTATTAACGACGTTTATTTGCCCTTCGTTAGAGCTTGTAGGTCTGCGCCCTTGTCTACGGGTCAAGGGGCTTGGGTCAATAGTTTGCACCTGTGCGTGTTTCTATATAAAGTTAGCATATTCTACTTTGAGGGATAATAGGTTTTGCTGAGATCAAATACTCAACACATTGACTGAAATCAAACCAGACACAAATAAAAATTTATTGTTGGTCGCTCACAACTTTAATGGGTAACATTACATAGATTGATCTGACTCCGAGATAGGTAGCTCAAGCACCTGTGTTACGGATATCAGAATCAACAGTGGGATTACAAATATATACATATAATACTTTTCTTTTGTAAATACATACTTTTAATACATAGATAACACCCAGAACAATACAAACAGACATGTAAATGCACACAAATATTTGAACTGTGCCGTGGTGGTAGCCGGCAGAGTAGAATAGGCCACCCTCACTCTTACCGAGGTGTCGTAAAAGGCGACTAAGGTAAAGCTGCTGGCATGATCATCAGCACCCAAAGAAGGAAAACTCTGCATTTATATCAAAACCCTCGCCAACCCGTCTGCCAAGCGTGGTGAGTATGGCAATTACCCCTCATGTAATTGAGGGAGGCCCGTGCCCGCCCGCAACCCTTGCACCAGAGGCAGCGTTTACTACCACTGTTCCAAACGGGTCGTCAAGGTATAAACACACAGCGTTTTCTAAAAACACAGACTATTTGTATAATTGTTAATTGTTTGCATAATATCATTGGCGAGACTGAAGCGCATCGACTTCGCTGGCTCGGCCACCTCGAGAGAATGAGAGAAGATCGTGCAGTAAAGTGAGCGTACCTGGGACGTCCTAATGGGCGAAGGCCAGTCGGCCGTCTAAGACACCGCTGGAAAGATGAGCTCGATAAGGATTTTCGCGGACTCTTGGTGGATGACTGGCAGGAAGTGGCGCAAGACCTACCGAGATGGAGGCTCCTATTGTCGGAGGCCAAGACTCACTATGGGTCGCTGCGCCAACCCAGTTAGTCAGTCACTTGAATGATTGTGTATCTCTCTCGTGCACGTTTGTCCTCGTGGGTTGAAGTCCTGGTGTCAGAGTTTCAAACTGTCCCATCGGCCGCTGTCGTGTTAAGCTTTTTGGCCGACAGAGAATTGGAACTAATCTTATCTTCTTTGTTCGAGTGTTACTAAGTGACAAGCATTTTTACATTTCTCTCTAGATCATAAGCCGTAGATACCCTGTACCACCTGTTTGTGGTACCATCATCTGTTGGCCAAAATGCACTGTTCATGGCGATAGGACTTTGTAAAACTTTGTTTTACTCTTCTCATGATTAAGGCTGAGATTACAAACTTTATGTCCCATTGAAGACAGTGCGCATATAGCGTTATGCTGCAAGATGCTTTATACATAACTAGCGACCTGCCCCGGCTTCGTACGGGTGCAATATTATGGATGTACCTATTATTTATTATTATACATACATATAACAGCCGATATACATGGATAAAACGCTCTGTTGGTCTAGTCATCTAGTGTTTTAAATAACGGGTCGTGGTTAGGTCTAGGTTCGATTCACGGGTCGAGCAAAAAATATGTTTCGAATTTTTTGATTATTGCTGGGCTTTGTGATCACGAATCCGCATTAGGCAAGCGTGGTGATTAAGCCTAAACCCATCATAGTTGTGATAACTTGATTTCTATTATGGAGGCCTTTGCCCTGCAGTGGGACAATATAGGCTAATACTTTAACTGCATCTAAATCCTTTGCGTAGTTTTAAAAATCGAAGCATATAGGGACAGACAGCGAAAGCGACTGGCGATTTACCCGAATACGGCGAAGCAAAAAAAGAGGGTTATATAATATGTAGTGATGTTAAAGTGTCCTTAATGATGAGATGGAATAAAAAAGAACATAAAACGCTGTATGACCCGAGGGCCCACATCGAAACTGTCCCGTAACGAACGAAAACACATCTGTCGCAACCAAACACAAGCGACGCTCTGCGCGTGTGAAAGGGTCGCGGATGATGGTTCAGAGGTGAATTCTGTTTTGTTGTGAGCCCATTTGCGCCCGGCCTCGCTGTTTCGCCCTTTGCAATAGCCAGTGCAGCCGAATCGTTAAATATTCAGCCGGTGGACATTATGACGTAACGGCAGGATGCAACTGTGTACACAGCCCTGTTAAAACAGGGCGATGTTTTTCAGACCTAATTGTTAAGGCCAAAACTCGTTATGCAGATTCATTTCAAACCCACGAATATGAATGTTAATAATTAATTTGTATATGTTAGCAACATTTTTTTAATGCTTTATTCATGCAAAACGGTGTTATACAGCATTTAAAACTGCTCTATAAAACCGTTTTAGCTAACAAAGGTTTTTTGAACGTTTATGAATTAAGCTTAAATGTTTTAAGGATTGCAATTCATGTATATTTCACTATGAGAGTTGTGACGGCCTGGGCTATCGAGATCTAGTAGGTACACAAGGCCTCACGTCGAACCCTGGTTGCACTTAGGACCGTCCTTATAATATTTAATATTTTTTCATAACTTCACATACATTGATCTGAATCCGAGATAGGTAGCTCAAGCACCTGTGATACCTGTGATCAGAACAACAGCGGAATTACAAATATATACATGTAATGCTTTTCGCTTTATCATCATTTCAGCCAATAAAGGGTCCACTGCTAGACATAGGCCTTCCCCAACCATCTCCACACAGATCGGTCCTGTGCCGCCCGCATCCAATGGATTCCCGCAACCTTCATGTCGGTGCTCCATATTGTCGGTACACCTTGTGGAGGGCCTGCCACGGCTGCGACTTACTGTACGTGGCCTCCACTCGAGGACATTTCCACCCCAACGGCCGTCTGTTCTTCTCGCTATGTGCCCTGCCCATTGCCACTTGAGACATGCAATCGTTTGGGCTATGTCTGTGACCTTAGTTCTCCTGCGGATCTCATCATTTCTATTATGATCACGCAGAGAGACTCCGAGCATAACCCTCTCCATTGCTCTCAGGGTGACTCCGAGCCTCCTCAATCGGCACATTGTAAGCGGCCACGTTTCGGTTCCGTATGTCATCACTGGCAACACACTCTTCTGTTAATACATATAATACATAGAATCCTTATATCTGAGACACAAGTGTTATTTTTGCAACTTAACCTAATGCCTCCTGTACCCTTATTAAGAGTGTTGGGAATGCTCTAGTTAGAGACTAGATGATCGATCAAAATTGTCTGACGCAATATATATTTTTGTAAGTTTTTACTGCTCCTAGTTATTTTTTCTCTGGTTCTATTCTACAAGAATACACAAAACATTTTAAAATATTACTAACGTTGTTTTTATCTTAATAGTCAAGACACACAATAATAATAATAATATATTTATTTCAGGGAACAAGATGCATTAAAAATATTTCATTGGCCCATATCGTAAATAAATAAATAAAATGAAATAAATATTTCACATTATCACATACATAGATCTGATTCCGAGATAGGTAGGTCAAACACCTGTGTTACGTATATTAGAATCAACAGTGGGATTAAAATATATACATATAATACTTTTCTTTCGTAAATACAAACTTTTAATACATAGATAACAACCAGACCAATACAAACAGATATGTTCATGCAAACAAATGTGTGTACTGTGCGGGGATCGAACCCGCAACCCTTGCCCAGAGGCAGCGTTCACTACCACTGATCCAAACGGGTCGTCAAACATACATATATTATATAATAAAATTAACTTTTTTTTTTCTCATTAAATCTACGTGCGGCACGTAGAGTCAGCTGGTAGCCGTCCTCGAAACTTCCGAAAGACGAGTCCCTGCGGCCAGAAGTCCTCCTTAATAAAGGTCGCCAGGGAGAGAGTCATAATCTACGACTCTCTCGACCTTCGTAGACCAGTGTAGATAAATCATTATATTGTTAATTTAGTTTAACTTCTCTACCCATTCTTTGACGCTTACTGGAGGAGAGCCCGACATAACCCGCCTGCCCCCCGGCAGACGGGTTTGCATAAGGCGCCGCCGAAAGGTGGCGACGTCGGCCAATTGAACATTGGGCCGGCAGCATTCCTCCAACGCAAAAAAAAGGTGTAAGGTTACCTGCTTACTCAAAATTAAAATCAAATAATTCTTTATTTGCATAGGCTTGTACACGGCACTTACAAATCGTCATACATTTGAATGATTTAAGACTATTTATAAGTACTTATGTAATAATTTACATGTTAATACATATATATGTTGATACATAAAATATACTAAAAAAAGTAAATAAACATAATGCGATTCTACCACCGGCTCGGAAAGTTGTTTTTGGTCGAGAAGATCCGACAAGAAACTCGCCAGTTACTCTTTTTAATCGCCAACTTTTTTACAATGGTTTATTATCCTCATACCAAGTCATACAGTCTAATGCAACACAAAATAGAATGAAGCAAATTAAAAGCTAAATATGAGGTAAACCGAAGTGGACCAGTCCCCAAAGGTGGCACCTGTTCACAAGTATAACGTATGTGTCAGCCATCATTTCACTCAACCGTCATTACTGTTACGAGAAGCCCCTGTATTATAAAATAAAGTAATTTTAATTAATTACCAGTCTTTAATGAATTCAGCGACTGCCATTCTCAGTAAAACTACATTAACGATATGATTAAACCATAAATCATATTTAAATGTTCGTATTTACGTCCGCGTCACCGTGAAATAATAAAGGAGATTCTCGGACTTTCACATACGTATTATGACCGTGGGAGAGCCACGCTTTGGCATTAATGGGCCAGCTTGACTGGAGTGATACCACGGCCTCACAGAAAACCGGCGTAAGCAGCACTGTGCTATGTTTCGCCGCGTGAGTGAGGGTCACCGCGGAGGCCCAATCCGGGAGAAGGGGGTTCAATGGTTGGCAACGCACTTGTGACTCCGCTAGTGTCGCGGGTGTTCTTGGGCGGAAACAATCGTTTACCATCAGGTGATGCGTCTGCTCGTCTGCCACCTAGTGCCAACGAAAAAAAATGCTGTACCTGTAGAGTAAAAACTTTTTTACTTAATTGACTGAACATGTATGAAGATGTTGATTTTTGAACTCATTTGAAACCAAGGACAATGACCCTACTTTTGTGCCATAAAAAATAGCTTTGGTGCCATAAATATATTTATTTATTTATTTGAGCGAGTATTCTGTAGTATCTCTTGCCTCCTGAGTATTCTCAGTAACTCATAAATTTTATGGAATTCGGCATTTTTGTAATGTCTAAAAATTGTCTTATATGAAATAGGTTTTTTTATCTCACGGTGAAATGGCGACGACGATCAGCGACGTCCTTCTCCGAATAAGCCAGCCAAGTCTTAAAAAGCGTGAGTTTCTCACGTATTTTTCCAATAATGTCATTGACCATTTTTGTATTATTGATTACAGTTTCGACGTGTGGCGCGAGTTCCCCGACCGTATAGTGGGGTTTCCGTCCAGGCTGCACGTGTGGGACAACGCGACCGACTCCTGGCGGTACCATAGCGAGTGGACCAACCAGATCTCTATGGTGAGTGTAGTGCTAGCGTTGTCAGACGTCCACATTTTATACAAAAAAATTGATGGCGCTGCGTCAGCGTGTTGACTGCATCGCGCAAGTGCCTCCGCCTCCAGGTTCCTCCCTTTCTCATGGAGTAATATTGGAATAATATCCGTGCGATGAACACTTGTGTTTGTTCAGTGTCTGGGTGTAATATATGTATTTAAGTATACATATATTTGTGTTCCTCTGTTGTCTGATATCTGTAACACAAGTGCTTACGCTACTTAGTACGGAATCAGGTCAACGTATGAGATGTTGTGATAATTATTATTAAAGATATTACAATTTAAAAAAAACACCCCGTTCAGCGAAGCAGTACTATGCTGTGTACGTGAGTGAAGGTACCGAAGGCCCAATCCGGGGGAAAGGTTGGCAGATGCACTTGTGACTCCACGGGTGTCGCCTATAAGTCGACTATTTCATTTAAAAACCCAAAAGCTCTGAGATTTGGCCAAATTTTCGAAGTCCGGCCGGAATCCTGAGAGACGCCTGAAAACCCTGAGATCTCAGGATTTGTGCTGATCCTGAGACACGCCTGGTAACCCTAGTCTAGCCCACATTCAGAACTGGCCTTGGTGACTACTCCAGCGAGGTCGCGTGTTCATACCCGCTATTAAACGATGTAAGATGACGCACTGATTGATTTAATAGTTTTGATGACCACTCTCAATGCAGTATCGCATATCTGGTGACACGTTTGTACATCAATTGATTTACTACTGAACCAAAGGCAAGGCATTCGTTTTAATTTAGAGCGTTTTTTTTTAATTTTTGTCATTTGATAGGCCGTTTGCTCTGTAGTTCCGAGTGCTTGAGACTTGGTTTAATTTATCGTCATTTAGTACCAACTCATAGTACGATCAGCATCAAAAGTAGCTTAACACATTAGTACCATGTCGAAGTAACATTTTGTACGTACCACTTAGAAACTGGCTATAATAGGCAGAACGGTTACTTTGACATGGTACTAAAGTGTTAAGCCAAAAGTAGCTTAACACTTAATTCTGACCGTACATTGAATGTTCTAAAAAGCACAGTTTTCTAAGTGATTTGTGTATATGTTTTTATGTGATGTCTGGTACAGTCACCTTAAAAAAAACTTAGTGTCCAAACCTACCAAAAATATCTCAACATTTTGACAAAATACAACTGTATGTTATTTAATATACGCCAAGGTACATTCATTGTTTGTTCGAGAACAAATGACAACAAAAGAAAAGAAAGTATACTTTAAGGTTACCAGGATTGGACCTCTGATACTCTCACTCACGTAGTGAAACACAGCAGAGACGCCGCGTCACGCCGGTTTTCTGAGAGGTCGTGGTATCACTCCGGTCCAGCCGGCCCATTCATGCCGAAGCGTGTCACTAGGGTATTGTGCTAAAAGAGATTTTTGTCAAATGATTTATGCTGGGTTTAATACTTTTGGAAGCTGGCTGTCCTCATCATTTAATTACCGCCGCCTCGTGGAAAACGTTCAGTCAACTTGTATTTCCTTTAATGTTGCGGGTGTTCATTGGCGGCGGCGGTAACTTACCATCAGGTGATCCGTCTCATCATTCATCATCATCAGCCCATTTAAGTCCCCACTGCTGGAGCTCGGGCCTCCCTCAATCACATGAAGGGTAATTGCCATACTCACCACGCTTGGCAGACGGGTTGGCGAGGGTTTTGATATAAATGCAGAGTTTTCCTTCTCTGGGTGCTGATGATCATGCCAGCAGCTTTACCTTAGTCGCCTTTTACGACACCTCGGTAAGAGTGAGGGTGGCCTATTCTACTCTGCCGGGGACCACACGGCCTTCGACGGTGATCCGTCTGCTCATCTGTTATTATTATACACCGTGCTTTTTTAACCGTCTTACTCCCTTATGGAGGGCATTATACTGATGATAACAAATATTTTCCTCCAACGAACATAGGGTCTAATCTCAAAGAAAAAAAATTGCCTTCCCATTCAATTTGCATCAATTACTTTTTTTTCTGAGATGAGACCCTATCCACGCTTGCCAAATGCGGATTGGTGATCACAAACCCGAGCTACGTTCGAAAAATTCGAAACAAATGCCAAATTCAATGAAATAAAATGAATTTGAATGGTGATTAAGCCTAATCCCATCAAAGTAGCGATAACTTGATTTCTATGGCAGAGGCCTTTATCCTGCAGTGGGACAGTTTATAGGCTGATACTTTACTTCAAGACCCTATGTTCTTTGGGGGAAGAATGTTTGTTATCATCAGTATAATGCCCTCCATAAGGGAGTAAAACGGTTAAAAAGCACACTGTTATTTTTTTCATCCATTATCGATCATCAGGAAGACTTGTACTAGACTTTTGCCCTAAAAAAGCCCTGTGCCAAAAAAGCTGTTATTGTATGTGCATTAGAATATACAATAAGATTTCTGATGAATATAAATTAGGTCCACTGAATATGGTGAAAAAGCTAAAAAAGTGGTTAATTACTCATTGCATTTATAGCGTTTAGGATTTTTTGTGCAAAGATTTGCATGTTAATGTATGTTAGCAGGGTACGCCGTGTGGGCCCCGGCAGAGTAGAATAGGCCACCCTCACTCTTACCGAGGTGTCGGAATAGGCGACTAAGGTAAAGCTGCTGACATGATCATCAGCACCCAGAGAAGGAAAACTCTGCTTTTATATCAAAACCCTCGCCAACCCGTCTTCCAAGCGTTGTGAGTATGGCAATTACCCCTCATGTGATTGAGGGAGGCTCGTGCCCCAGCAGTGGGGACTTAAGTGGGCTGACGATGACAATGAGCAGGGTAGAGCACTTATATTCTCTATGATACATGTACTGTACCTATTCTATGCAAATAAATGCTTTGATTCTTCGAATCCAGAAAATCAAATTATAGGTATCGGGAATGACGTCCATTTAGCATGTTAGATCAACAAAATAAGCGAAAAACATCCATGGGTGTCCATGGGCGGCGGAATTGCTTACCAAAAGGTGTTCCGTCTGCTCGTCTGCCACCTCTCATATATAAAAAAAAACAGCTCTTCCATACATTATAGCCGGGTGGATATTCTATTTTGTATGGAACAGCTGTTTTTTTTTTCGCTTATTTTATTCATCTAACAAGCTAAACTTTACTCACGATACCTAATATGATGTTTTTGGTATGTAAACGATAAAAAAATAAAGGTGTATAAAAATAAATAGACGACCTCTGGCCAACAATAGACGGGAACAATCTGTTGATAGATCGTTTTTTAATAGGCACGTTATAATTTTTAAAAAAATACAACCATGCGTAGAATTCAATGAACCATTTCTCCGCATTAATAATGTAGATTAAAAAAATTATGGTCACGGAAATGATTAGTTAAATTGAACAGTATTTACCCATAAAAAGCGACCAGTAAAGTTCATCAAGATAAAATCGGTGCGTAAACACGACCTTGTTTTACTTTTGTGCTATTAAAATAGGCTAAATTAATAGTTTGTAGTTTTTAGGTTTAAATACATTGTTGCTTTCGTTTGTTTATTAGGCTGGAATACCTTTGTACATAATTGCCTGGTTATTTGTACTCATTATTTTGTTTTTCCTTTGTTTTTTTTTCTTTTTTTTTCTGTATCTATTTTTTTTTTGTTTGTTTGTTCTTTTGTAACTAATGTTGTACTCGTATGTAGTGTATGTCCAAAATAATAAATTTTTCTTTCTTTTTTTCTTTCTTTCTAATTGTTATTATGCTGAATTTGTATGATATGGTTTATGATGTAATATCTGAGTATAAAAAAGGTTTTAGTTACTGTTACACATGCTTATTTTCATGCTTAAAGCATGTCATGCAAGCCATTGTCGCGTATTATTTAAATGGTTTTAAATAAAACGACAAAATTTGTTAAGAAATAAATATTACGATTTTAAACAGGGTCGTGGTTAGGATTGTGGTTGAACGTTGCGTTGACCGTAGAAAGACACTTCCCTGTACATCATCATCATCATCATCAGCCCATTTAAGTCCCCACTGCTGGGGCACGGGCCTCCCTCAATCACGTGAGGGGTGATTGCCATACTCACCACGCTTGGCAGACGGGTTGGCGAGGGTTTTTATATAAATGCAGAGTTTTCCTTCTCTGAGTGCTGATGATCATGCCAGCAGCTTTACCTTAGTCGCCTTTTACGACACCTCGGTAAGAGTGAGGGTGGCCTATTCTACTCTGCCGGGGACCACACGGCCATGCAATATGATGTAATATCTGAGTATAAAAAAGGTCTTAGTTACTGTTACACGTGCTTATTTTCATGCTTAAAGCATGTCATGCAAGCCATTGTCACGTATTATTTAAATGGTTTTAAATAAAACGACAAAATTTGTTAAGAAATAAATATTACGATTTTAAACAGGGTCGGGGGTAGTTGAACGTTGCGTTGATCGTAGAGACACTTCCCTGTACGGCCGTCTCGTTCTTCGGTCTGTTCTGTTCCAAAGTCCAGATAAAGAAAATCTTCAACGAAGAACACGGTACAGCAAGCCCGACAGGCAGATAGTGTTCCAACCCGTACGGAGTTTTAGAGTTACTTTTTAGCATGTGCTACCGTGGTCCCCGGCAGAGTAGAATAGGCCACCCTCACTCTTACCGAGGTGTCGTAAAAGGCGACTAAGGTAAAGCTGCGGCATGATCATCAGCACCCAGAGAAGGAAAACTTTGTATTTATACCAAAACCCTCGCCAACCCGTCTGTCAAGCGTGGTGAGTGTGGCAATTACCCCTCATGTGATTGAGGGAGGCCCGTGCCCCAGCAGTGGGGACTTCAATGAGCTGATGATGAAGTGCTACTTAGTAGCATACATGTGTGGACGGACGTGCTACTAATAAGCATGCTAATTTTGAGTATGCTCAAAAATCTACCGGTGTGCGTACCTCTAGTGCGGGTGTAAGGGCGAGTGAGGCGACTTTAGCACATGTATACAGGTTGGCTTATTTTTAAGTATGCTAAAATATGGGTAATAGCATGCTACATCATCAGCAACCCACACTCGTCCACTGCTGGACATAGGTCTCCCCTAATGCACGCCACTGCTCCCGATTTTCGGCCACTCTCATCCAGCCCACACCAGCCAGCCTTCGAATGTCATCATCCCATCTTGTCGCAGGGCGTCCTACGCTACGCTTACCGAGTCGCGGTCTCCACATAGCATGCTTATTGATAGCAAATGTGGACATTTCCTTAAGCATGCTCATATTTAGCATGCTTAAAAAGCATGCTACAAATGAGAATGTCTAAAATTAGCATGATTATTTGTAGCACGTCGGTCCACACATGCTACTAAGTAGCACTTGCTTAAAAGTAGCATACATTAAACATGAAAATAAGCATGTGTAACAGTTAAACAGTAACTACGCTACACACACATGTCTGTGTTTTGGTGTTAATGACTGAGACAGACGTGCCGAAGAGACACGATACTTTTTTTTTGTTCTTCCAGGGGAAATGCGTTACGTCGGACTCCCCCCGCATAACGACGGGGGTCTACCGACTAGAACCCCTGGGCACCCTCTCATCGTCCATAGTGGGGGGTCGTGGTGATGGGCACGAAGCCATGTGCACGACTCGATACGATATACTGCTTTAACTATAACGAACTATTCCATATCATGGTCAGCTAGAACCGACTTCCTGTGTCTTCTTATTTTGTGTTTCTGATTTTTTATTTTAGATAGGTATACTTCCATATGCACTACAATCTGTGCGGATAAAGAATGGGATCAGAAATGGCGGCGCATCTATTCACTTCTCGCTCGCACACCCACGAGTGCGAGTATAGACACAAATAGTGGGCGAGCGAGAAGTGAATAGATGCGCCGCCATTTCTGATGCCATTCTTTATCCGCACAGTTTGTACATATTTATAAGTTTATTCATTTACGTAACAGTATCAGTACCCTGACCATGAGTTTGAAAAACTGTTCTCGCTATCGAAAACTATCGCTTTGTCCCTTTCATTGTGGTGCATGTGAAAGAGACAAGAAACAGTTATAGATAGCATTATAGATAGTTTTAGATAGCGAGGATAGTATTTCAATCTCATGGTCATCATCATCATCATCATCATCAGCCTATCGCAGTCCACTGCTGGACGTAGGCCTCTCCAATTGTTCGCCACTGTGATCTATCCATGGCTTCTCGCATCCAGCTCTTGCCAGACATCCTGCGCAGATCGTCCTCCCACCTAGCCAGAGGGCGCCCTACATTACGTTTGCCAAGACGCGGTCTCCAATCTCATGGTAAGGCCTCAGAAGACTTGTGTCTCACTTCTTGTCACGCACTTGTCACTGCGTGAGCGAGGGTACCAGAGCACTATCCGGGGGAAAGGGGGGTTTAAACGTTGGCAGCGCACTTGTGACTACACTGGTATCGCGGGTGTCCATGGGCGCCGGCAATCGCTTACCATTAGGTGATCCGTCTGCTCGTCTATCACATATTCCGGATTCGATTTCCTGTCGAAACAATCTAGAATAAGAACTTTTTTATATTGTCTAATGTCTAAATCCTATCACTTTCAGGTACTAACTGGTGCCGCGTTCCACCACAAGATCTGGTCGTGGTACTACACGTACAAGATGCCGACCGAGATCCGAGACTGGGTGGACGAGCATTTCAACTGCGAAGACATCGCGATGAACTTCCTCGTCGCCAATGTTACCAGGAAGCCGCCTATTAAGGTACCACCGACCGTCCAACTAACTTACTGTAGTTGACTACCGGGTGTCCTGGTAGGTCGTACAGCGTTGAAGGGCTGACGACGAAATCATGATTATAATATCTCACTGCAGAGCAAAGGCCTCCTTACCGTTGTTCCTACTCCGGTCCTGGTGGCTCAATTTGAAGCCGTCCTGGACGAGAATATGCCTGTCGCATCCAAACAAAGTAGCGTGTGAAAGAGAGAGAAACTCTTATTCGGTCGTAACGTTTGCTTTAAATTGGGCCCTCAGGGCTGCGGTCTTTAAGAAACGAGTCGAGGCTCGAGCTTATCTTACCATCGGTCTGCCGCGGGAGGCTTACATTTTGAGCCATCCATTATGTGGCTATTTTAGGCCAAAGACGACGAAAAGCAAAACTATAATATTATGCCATTCGGTCCAGTTTTTAAGATACACCAACTATATTTATCTTAGTGCCGTCATATAAATGACTAAATTATTGGCGTTGTTCTTCTTGTGACTACATTAGCTCCAAGACGAAATAAGTATGACCAATTTATTTTAACTCTACTTATCGTATGGTGCCTTAATTCACTTAAAAATGTCAACATTGTGTGCGTATAAAATTTATTCGTATAATATGACGTCTCTGGTACATTCGTCACGAAAAATGCAAATAAAGATGTTAATTTCTGTCAACTTTTGACAAGCAAATGTTTATGTCTATTTTACTCCTGTATGTTACTAAATATTATAAGTAATACATAAAATACATAATAAATCATTTTATATAGTACATGCAAATACTTATTATCGCGGTTAGTGTGCAAACAGTGAATCATTAGAATAGTTATTTACAAGATTTCTACCATGTACCTAATTTTACCGCAAATAACTATTCTAATGTTAGTGAACATGAAAGTTTAAAACAATAAACAGTGAATCAGTCTTAACACGCGGGTCGTCTTATCTTACTTACATATTGGTGCAGGATAAATACAATGAAGTATTTCTGCGTTTCGCGTCAGAAAATTCGGGCGAACATTTAGGATCTCGTTTTCACGGGTATAATTAGCACGTTTGTAAATTTTAAGTTAAAACGTTTGAGTTCGACGGACGAAATTAGTTCATTGTTTGTATGATGAAATTTAGACTTGAGTTTTCACGTATGTATTTATACTCCCGCGACTATAATGATTATGAACGTGTAACCAAAATTCAGTTGATTAAGTTCTCTAGTTTAAGGATTGCGAAGGACAAACGGCAATTGTATAATTTAAGGTCGCATCCCAAAATTATTTAATCGTGGGAGAGTCACGTCATGAATAGGCCGACTCTAGATGTGTTATACCACCTCAAAGAAAACCGACGTGAAGCAGGAGGCTATTCCGGGTGGAAGGGATGTTTGAAGGTCAAGCCCAAGCAAGCGGCAATCGCTTATCATCAGGTGGTCTGCTCGACTACTACCTGTCACATAAAAAAAGCATACTTACATATTCCGCTGGCTCAGCGACTCAAATAGAGTGTTGGCCTCCGAAAAAAGAGATCGCCACTTCGGTTGATCTTGCGCTACTTCTTGCCAGTTATTGACCAGGCGCTCGCGCAGATCAGTCACTTCCAGCGATTCCTAGGTAAAAAAATCATGATCCAGTTGATTTAATTCCCCAGTCTGAGGGTTGCTAAGGTCAGACGGCAATAGTTTATCTGTGAGGGACACCTAAAGCTACCTTTGCAACTGTTTATTCAGATCACACTCCTCACTTCCAGGTGACACCCCGAAAGAAGTTCAAGTGCCCCGAGTGCACGAACACCGAGATGCTGTCAGCGGACGCCCGGCACATGTCCCAGCGGTCCGCCTGCATAGACCGCTTCGCCTCCATCTACGGACACATGGCGTTGCGTGCGGTTGAGTTTCGCGCGGACCCGCTGCAGTACAGGGAGACTGGCTCGGGGATACCGCACGTCTACCCAGATATAGGGGCGCTGTAAGGTAAGAGGGAATGCTTTGGGTCTTCTGGGTAATTGTCAGTGGTGGTCGAGGTGAGGTTTGAGAATCAAATCCTTCTATCTTCAAGGTTTAGGTCCAAAATTGAACGCGAAACGTTGTGGTACATTTACAATACTAAAAAAAACGTAGATAGAGTGATTGGTTCTGAAACGTAGCGTTGGCTGATTTAGGCATTAATAATGTCGAATTCTATGTATTCTGTGTCAATTGTTGTTTAAATGAATTTTCATCTTTATTGTTGTAATTGAAACATGTTTACACAGGATGTATCGTAGTAGACTTTATGTTGTGTACCAGAATCGCTCGTCTAGTCGATATGTAATTGGTTGTTATAAATATGACTATATTATGTCGACTGTTCGACAGACATCACTGTACATATTCCCATAGTATTGTTCGATCTGCCGCCTTATTTGGAGTATTATGCGAAGTATTATCTTATCCCAGCCAATATGGACCGGTTCAGGAACAGCTACAAATATGTGTAATTCGTAAAAACCCTAAGGTTTTACGTGTAAATTCTGTCAAATATTTTAATACGATTTTCGTGTTGGTTTTGTTCGATATTAAGGCCAATATTGTGTGAAGACATTTGACAGATTTTCTGTACATAGATAGCAAGAGATAGTGAGTCAGAAGATCCAAAGCATTAGAAACAGTAGGAGGAAAGGACAATAACAATTTGAATGAAGGCTGTAAGAGAATTAAAATTGGGAATTCGTAACCAATACCAGGGTATGTAGCGTTAAATGCAATTCTCGATCATTTTCTTCGACCGTGCTCTTTTGATTTTGCCAGTATTCGTAGTACAATGACGGAAGTTTTTTAATAAATTTATTTTATTACGTGATTCTTGCTTGCGAATATATTTTTTTTAATCATGAAATTGAGATTTTATTTTTTATTTTACAATTTTGTGCGTAAGTGTACATAGTGTGTGTGTATTGTCAATTAAATGTTGTATAAATCACAATGTAAATATGAACACCTTTAAAATCTGTGCCATCCTTTTAAATTTATTTTTACATAAATTATGTTTTCCGTCATTGTACTTGATTGAATTTACAAAAATATATATCTGTTACAAACTTACTTTTACATTTTGCACGGAGAATATATTTTTGAAGTTCCATCGTATACCCTCGTCCTAATTTGTAAGATAATATTTGTGTTGTGAGCTTATTGAATGCCTTTGGATAATATTTTATTTTGACGATTTACAATGTCAATTTTAGACATACAATGATAATGTTATCGTTATTGTTTCATTTATTTGTATTTAAACGAGCTTCTACGTTTTGTAAGTTCGACAGAAACTGTTGTTTAAATTCATATCAATTATCGGCAAAAAACTATACTCGTACATTATGTAAGTATCGTTTTTATCTTCATTAGTTTAAGAATACTTACATGATTTTTATCTTTAGGAGCTACTCAAGCATAGTGCTATCTCTTTCTAACTCAACTGAAAGACAGAGATAATTAGCCCAATTCACGTGCTTGTTGATATTTACCGAAAATCGATATATATCGCAAATACGTTGTTTTTTTGTATGATTTTCATGCAAAATCCGCCTTGTTTATTCATATCGAAAATCCCGAGAGTTGGGCTCAATTTCCCTTATTACAAATCGTGAAGCTTACTTCACCCGTAGTCCCGGAACAAAAGGCCAGCCCTTTTAACATTGCGTGTTGAAACGGGATGACATGAGCTTTAGTACGGTAATAACTTTAGATCGCAATTTATAATAAGGTGGAATATGTTTTGAGCAGTTCCCAAAGTGATGGAGCGTTTGAGTTTTAAGACGTTTAGTATGTAAAATTGTGCTGGACACAATTTCTAAACGATGGTACAGGCAATCACACGTTGGGTTTACCTACTACAATCGGATACTGAACCAAATCATCATCTCAAGTGGGCTATTCCCGGTTGCGTCCAAAGCCGTCGCTTTGGGCTCCGAGGTACAGTTTTACCGCTTTTATAAGTTACACCAATGTACCTGCGCAGAAGTCTTATTTTAGAAACCTGCGGTCAAATTTTAACCAATCACAAAGCTCCATTTACGCGCGCCCAAATTCACAAATTTCTTATTGGTTGATGTGTCAGCGCCATGTTCGGTCCGAGTGCGGTTAAGAGAGAGATAGCATTAATATCTGGATGTATTTTATTTAATCATAATGTAACGCAATAAAGTCTGTATTTCAACTGCTTTCGCAATCGTAATCAATCAGATTTAACTTGCTCTTATGCGTTTTCCGATTTAACTTATAAACGTGGTACAACTGTACTTATTATTCGAAGTTCTTGCCGAGTGGTCACTGCGACCATATTTGATCTATTGTGACCTCCGCTCCCACTTATAGATCGTTTCCGAAGCCCACGGTCAGCATAAACCGTATGATGGCCTAGGGAGCGATAGCCTTAACATCCTCCGGGCAGATGTGGTTGTTGCCCAGGGTGCAGCTTCTTGGTTGACCGAGGGCATTACAGGTACACATCGGATAAAGTTGTTCCCACCCAGCGTGTAATTGACAGTACTTTTTGTTCAGTATTATTAATAATTTTGTGAAAAGGAAATCCTTGGACTTTCATATACCTACATATTTTTGTTCCAAGTATAAAAGTGCCGGCCAAAAAGAAATGTTGCTGTATTCTGTTAAGACTTGTCCTCCTATATGTACAAATGTCAAGATTTGGCATTCCAAAAAAATAAAAAATAAGTTTATGCGATAGATGGAGGAGCAGACGGATCGCCTGATGGTAAGCGATTGCCGCCGCTCATAGACACTCGCGACACCACTTTTTGTTGTTTAACTGAAAATTTAGATTTTTGAATTCCACAAAACCAAAGATATTGGACCTTGGACCTAGAGCTTTGGTGCCAGAGTAACAAATGCTCGGGGGGACAAGTCCTACAAAATACAGCAAAAAAAAAATCTGGCCGGCACTTGGACCAAAAAAGAGGACGAACTTTGGTGACATTAAAATCCGCCGGTTTAATATGAATTTAAATAGGAAAGATGAGCTTTTTAACATCAAAATAACCCTAAACTTCCGTAGTTATGTTTTGACTGCTTCGAAACGTCAAACATATCAATGGACAACATTTCATATTTTTAACATGTCCATATTGTTTTTTTATATGAAAATAGACATAAAATGAACAGACCCATATTTTTTCTTTTTTCAAAATTTGTCCATTTTCATGCATAAAATAATTATTGAAAATCTTTTTATTCTAAATAGACGTAAGCGCCAAATGACGTCATCGGACGGCTGAATACAGCGATATTCCTTTGCTTATCATTGTTTTAATAAAAAAAAGGTACTACTGTCAAAGGTAAATAATACTAGTGTCAACATTGTCAACGTCATTCATACATTCAACGTTGACAAGTTGTCTTTTTTTTTGACAGTTGCATGTCATGGGTTTGGAATTTGGTAAATTTAAAACTATAATGTGTTAAGCAAAGAAATATTTTACATTCTGCCGTCCGATGACGTCATCTTACGTTTTTTAGTTTTTAATTTTTTTCTCAATAAATAAGCAATATAAAAAATGAATAAATATATATTCGAGCAGCGGAAAAGTAAACAAAGAATTGGTATTTTTTGTTTCAGAGCTTAGCAATTTTGAAATGTTGTCCATTAGCGAGACCATTGTGATGTTAAATATCTAATGATTGAGGTAAAAATATGAATAATTTGTATTAAAAGCATATTTTCCATCGTTAAGTGTGGCAAAAGAGCATGTGGGTCAACTGATAGCAAGACTTGCCAGTGGGCATTTGAAAGAAGCCTTGCGTCTCATAGCCACAGCGACCAGTAGATGATCTATTGTGGCAGCCCCAGATCCTATTACAGCACCTCATGTAGTTCCAGTTCCAGGATAAACCCGAGAATGGAGCTGATGAGGGTGCTTTTGATCTCGTCTGCCGAGATCATGTGTGCTCCCAGGTGCCAGCTTCTGCAGCGGTGCAGCGCTATGCACTCGCCGAGGACGTATAAGTATAATCGTTTCTTCGTCCTCGCGACAGAACCTACAGATTGTAGTATCTGAAAGGCCCATGTTGTTCAGGTGCTTGTTTAATTTGTAGTGCCCCAACATGTCATCTACTCAGTGTATTATTTCTACAGCTTGTTTCTGATCGAACGCCTGTATCAACGCCTTGGACTGTTCTAGTCGAGGTAGTCTTTTCCAAAATTCAGTTGATGGGTAAGTAAGTACGTATTTACGTACGTACCTATATACCATAGAGTAACTTATATATACTGGTATATACCTATCGGTATAAGTACTTTATTTACTTTTGGTGTCATCGCCCTTAGGTAAATTATTCAGAAGTTAATGAGTGGGTTTTATAATATAACATGTCAAATAAAATTGACCTAAGTAACCAAGTAGATATTTCAGTAAAATTAAATGTTCTGAGTGGAGGCCACGTACAGGAAGACGCAGCCGTGCAAGCCCTCCTCAAGGTGGACCAACGATCTGGTGAGGGTCGCGGGAGTCCATTGGATGTGGGCGGTACAAGACCGGTCTGTGTGAAGAACATTGGGGGAGGCCTATGTCCAGCAGCGGACATCTATTGACTGGAATGATGATATGATAAAAAGTTCTTCATTTGATTTAGGTCCTGATAGGATTTATGAATGTTAAATTCTATTCTACCGGTAAAGACAATCGAGGAATTACTTTACTGTTATTTTCTGCTGTGCCGTAATATGGGACGCCCCCCGCAGAGTCGAGAAGATAATCCATAAACACGCTTGTTAAAAAAATACAATTACCTACTGGAAAATTTACAATAAACGAAATTGTGATACCGTGTCCCTAATTTACTGATATTGGCCCTATTGGGAAATCGCCCTATTAAAACTCGTCCCAGAATTTTAGGATCTAACCTAACCTAAACGATATTTTTTGGTTTTGTAGAGTTCAGTATGTATTACCGCCACAAAAATATTGGTTGGGTAAGGTTAGAACAGACGCCAGCAAAAAAATCCACAAATTCTGGGACGAGATTTAATAGGGCGAGTTTCCCCTTACTCATTCAGGTTTGAGAAGTAAGTAAGTAGGTAGGTACTAATATTAAATTCGGAACGAAGTTAATTTTATAAAAAATATGACGGGTTCTTATATATTTTTTGATTAATTAAAAATGTGTGGACTTCAGAATTAGGTAAATCAATGAGGTCATTGACTTTCAGAAGTAGTTAGTTTTGTCATGGACTATAATTGTTTTGTTGTATTTTTTTCTTTCTTTTAATCAATTAAACTTTGCAAAGACTGTTCACACTTATCTAGAAGGAATCCCAGGGCAGGAATTTTGCATTTTTTAAGATTTTTTTAGCACAATGAAGATCATTTCATTCCATATGGTCGTGAATTTATTTTTTTCTGAATAATACTAAAATCATTTTATTATTATGAAGCCACCAAAGTCTCTACCGCCTGCGCCATAAAGTCCGCGAGCAACAAATCAGCCGATGGTTCTGATAAGCCATGTTGCTTAATTACGCCGTATTTGATTACAGGATACTCAACTAAAGAATTTTACATTTTATTAGTTCCATTACTCAAATCTTTAAAAATGCCGTTTTCTCTGGAGACAGGAGAAATGACCGAAACTAAATTTCAAGCTCCTTCAAATCGCGAACTAATGATTGTCCCGAAACAAACCTCGTGCCAGCCCCTTTTAACATTGCGTGTTGGAACTGGATGACTAAAGCTTTAGTATGGTAATAACTTTAGATCGCGATTTATAATAAGGTGGAAGATGTTTAATTTAAGGAAGATTAGTTAGATAATGATTTCTTTATAAATTCGATCACAAGCAACCCCCGATTAACATCACCTATGTATCACTTACTTACTTACATACATGTGATGTCTATCACCGAAGTAGGTAGATGCATGGTGAATTATCAAACTTATGTATGTACCTAATGTATGGATCTAAATTAAAAATAAAATCCTTTTTGTAGATATAGGTAACTTTTCATAAAAACAGACACAAACTTTATACTGAATGATATAATTTTTTAGGTAAGTACCTACCTACCTAACTAAGCTAAGTACGTAAGTAAGTAAGTAACTTCCTAAACTAATGGTTTTCAGTTTGATTTTGTTAAACATCTGGTGATGTTAATGATTGTCTGGATAAGTGCATAGGTATTATAATGTTAGTACTAATCAACCAATCAACAGATGATCAATACAGAACAGAAAACGATTCTCGTATACTTAGATCATCAACACACACAACACAAATGCTTGCTAGGTACCTCAATAGGTAAGTACTACAGTTAGTACGAGTAAGTAGGCAGAACTGTGGTAGAGATATGTTAGAGTGTAAAGTCGCCTCACGGTTATTTGACACGTGGCAAAAGTCGGAACTAATGCTGTTTTGACATTTTCCCATAGAAAAAATGTTGTACAACGCCCCCTGTTAATGTCACTGAAGTGCCTTCTGACGATGGTCGCACTTTAGAGGTTATGAACTTAGCTCATGAGTTTAGTAAATGCGATTCAATGCGGCCGTTCTTTCAAAAGTTCAGATGCTTGAATTTAGCACAATTCTACTGCGCAGGTCCAACTCTCACCCACCACCACAGACTAATAAGTGAACAAGTTCTCACCACTCAACAGTCCACTTCCAGGAGGCCAACTTTATCCGCAACTCGCAAGCTATTTTAAATTTAATTAGTGCGTGTTTCCAAAAAAAAAACACCATAACTGTAACTGCCTTAGATCTGTATTTTTTGTGCAATAAAGTGTTTATATCTATCTCTCTACCATAAATGATCCAAAAATGCATAGATACTTAGATTGGCACGATCTTATCCATTGAGCTACATTCTTGGGGCTATGTCTTTGACCTTGGTTCACCTGTGGATCTCATCATTCCTGATACGATCACGCAAGGAGACTCCGAGCATAGCCCTTTCCATTGCTCTCTGGATGACTTTGAGCCTTCTTAAGCGGATCATTGTAAGCGGCCACGTTTCGGTTCCGTATGTCATCCCTGGCAATACACACGGCTCCACTAAGATAACAACCATAAAGTGGCACTGCCTTTAAAATACACTAAGCATGTAGCCACGCGCCCGCTGTCCAACTGTCCACAACTTACACCGCCTCCAATAATGTAACGCGATAAAACGCGTAACACAGAAACCCGCGACTCCGTGCGTAACTCTCAAACTAACTTCTATTAGCAGGAAAAGATGTAATCTCCTCGAACAAAGCGGCCCAGAGGCCATATATCGGCGTGGCTTACTTACGACTGCACTATCACATTGTGGCCCCGTCGATATATTTAAAGCGTGTTGGTCGCAAATCGTTCCAACACTCGCTGCCCCTTTGTGTTACCGACAACGCGCACATTGTACCACCGGAGGTGTTAATGTCAGACCCCACAAATATGTAGCAAGCGAAAAACAAAGCAAAAGTGCAAACAAGCACCCGGTCTCCACGCGATTTATTTTACGCGTAACAGAAGCGAAACAATTTTAATTAGTGTGGCGGGCTTTTAATGAATAGAGACATAAAGCGTGTTCCCGGATTCCTATAAGCTCAGAAATCTCAGATTCCCTATTGCTGCGTTCCCCAATAATTGGATACGAGATGACGATATTTGCGCGATGCAGGGCATTTCGAGTTACGATATGTCCGGGGTGCGATTGTTTAGGCTCCTAAATGAGAAACGAATTTTACGCTAGCATTGTGCCATTCCTATTAGAGTCTTAGGATCGGGCTATAGCGTCATCTGTGGTTAAATACCTTCGTAGAATCTTTGGAGAACAAGGCAGTTCGAAGTAGATAAGGGATGCGGAAGTTACAAGTCCGTTATACAAGTATTTTAGTTATTAACATATAGCTTGCTCTTTTTACTGCACGCAAAGACTAATTATAGACGGAACGCATTTTCAATTAGAACATGTCAACTATTAATTTTTTTTTTTAATGGCTAGTAGTGTGGTACGTCAGAGACGCAGTCAACTCTGCCAATGTCAAGTAAGTAGAGACACATTCAGTATGTTATTGAATTGACCGGTGATTTGAGTAGATTTCTTAATTAATTGAGTTTTCTTTTTAGGGAAATCACCACCTATAACAAAAGAAAACGTACACATAGACAAAGACAACACAGTATTAAATGGTAGATTCATTTTAATTTAACTATTTAATAATTTGGCAAAAGTACCTAAATGTCGACATTGACTTGTTCAACACTTCAGTTTCGAAATTGAAACGTGTACTGAATAAAAATTTTTTCTTAAATGTTATTTAATTTCTTTTTGTTTTTTTTTCCTGATAATTTCAGATGATTTGATCAATTTCAATGTTTTTTCTTCTAAGAGTGGAAATTACGTTGTTCGTTTTGTTTGTTATTTAATAACTTTTTTTCTTAACATTACCCACTAGCATTTCTGTTAAAAACCAAGTAATTATCAGTGGAAACTTGTAATTGGCCCTCAATGTTTTTTTTTCTGTGACTGTATCCCTAAATCTAGCTGTAAGTTTTGCAAAAACTTGTAAAATGAAATAAATTACACATACACACTAAATCCCCAATATATCTTTCTTTCAGAAGATTAGAAATAATAACTAATCATTTTCAGATTTTGTTGTTGCAGTTAATTCCCGAAGCCTTCTTTAGATAGGTCATCATTCATAAAAATCTTTCAGCACTAAATTTTAGCAGGTTAAATTAACAAAATTAGTCCCAGGAGCAAATACAGTTTATATCAACTAGAGTCATAAAGTTTCAATGTACTTACTTAAGAAGTAATATGTACTTACAAAAGAAAATATGATTTCGTTATTTAAGGCGTAAAAGAAAATAAAATATCCCAGCACTGGATCCTCAAATGCTAAGCCAGGGGGGAAGGGGGGTCATGACCCCCATGACCGCCCCCGGATCCACCCTCAGTACATGGTACCTAATGATGATTAATTTAACTTACTTTAGCATGTAAAGTGTATTTAAAGCTGTTGAGTTTCCAAATAAATAAATAATACCTACCCCGATCTGACGGGAAGGTGCCTACTTATTATATGTATATATTAATTAATCATTAAGTTATTATTTCCATTCAACCAAAAAAGTTCTACCTAGATCATATCGTATCCCGATAATAGAAATATAATGACCGCTAGTATAGGCACCTACTTATATTAGAGAATCCAGTTTTTTATTTTCTGTTATTACCGTAAACGTCAAAATCCTTCGCTTCGCCAGAATAGGTGGGAGAGTGAGGGTACCGGAGGCCCAGTCCGTGGGAAAGGGGGGTTTAAAGTTGGCAAGCGCACTTGTGACTCCACTGGTGTCGCGGGTGTCCATGGGCGGGGGCAATCGCTTACCATCAGGTGATCCGTCTGCTCGTCTGCCATCTATCACAAAAAAAATCACCAGAATCTATATTCTCCAACCAAGTTTTACGATTGTCTGTCTGCCTACTTATTTACCTACTGGATACAATTCTTTTGATGTCCAAACATAGATAGCACTTTGACTTGCCATACTGTGAATTGTTAATTCGATAGACATAATCAGATTTCAATGTTGCATAAAAACAATAGGTATCAACATGTCCGAGCCTATGACGTCAGCAGTCTCCAACAAACAAGACCTGCCAATCAGAGCCCCTACATGGAGAGTTCGATGACATTACCATGTTTGAAGCTGCGCGTGCGGTCACCATGTTGGAAAATTCATTCAAGTCAGCAATACGGCAATAAGTAGGTTTGTACCTAAGTTGATAAATATTTTACTGGTATTTACATAGATTTTTTAGTGGCCGACGAGCAGACGGATCACTTGATGGAAGATTGCTGGGGCCCAAGGACACCAGCAGTACTAGTGGATCCAACCTTTTGCAAACGAGCAAGCGAGTCGCATGGAAAGTGATCACCGTTTTGAGTTTGGTTCCTATTTCAAAACACCATTTATTTATTTTTTAACCCCCGACGCAAAAACGACGGGGTGTCATAAGTTTGACGTGTCTGTGTATGTGTGTACACAGTGTGTGTCTGTCTATGGCATCGTAGCACCCGAACAAATAAATCGATTTTGATTTTGTTTTTTTTGTCTGAAAGATGAATAAGGTGTTTGAAAGATGAGTAAGTGTTCTTAGCTGTGTTGGATAAAAATCGATCCAAGATGGCCGCCGTCACAAAAATATGGATTGTATGTTTTAATACAACGCCCACAATATGGGTATCATATAAAAGGGCTTGAGTAGCAGAATATATTTATTGTAGCAAATTTCAAATCCAAGATGGCCGCCGTCAGAACATGACGAATAATCCATTTGTTTTTGTCGGGGGTTTTTTTATCGAATTGTATAGGCCATGGGAGATGGTATTGAGCGATGGTAGTTCAGTGTAGAAGAACGCGCCTTCTATGAGGGGGTCGGGGTTCGAATCCGAGCATACTCCTCTGGATTTTTCAAATCGATTTTTTCGGCGCTGAGGGAAACTACACGTTTCGGATAGTTTCTAAAACGCGTAATCATGATTTAGTTGATCTAGTTCCCTTGTCAAAAGAGTTGCGAAGATCAGATGGAATAGCGGCAGTTCATCATCATCATCATCATCAGCCCATTTAAGTCCCCACTGCTGGGGCACGGGCCTCCCTCAATCACATGAGGGGTAATTGCCATACTCACCACGCTTGGCAGACGGGTTGGCAAGGGTTTTGAACTAAATGCAGAGTTTTCCTTCTCTGGGTGCTGATGATTATGCCAGCAGCTTTACCTTAGTCATTATCGCGGCAGTTGCTTCATTGTAATTACTAGACTTGAATTAATCCTGAATCATGGTCTAAGCGTACCACGGGCTCCAAAGCGACAGCTTCGGACCTAACCGGGAATTACACGTTAATTAGGATAAGGGAGTATGGGCTATGGCTCTAAGGGCCGGATCGGTTGAAAATAAGTCTCATTCCACTTTAGCTCATATTGCAATCAACATCATCATCATTTCAGCCAATAGACGTCCACTGCTGGGCATAAGCCTCCCCCAATGTTCTCCACACAGATCGGTCCTGTGCCGCCCGCATCCAATGGATTCCCGCGACCTTCACCAGATCGTCGGTCCCCCTTGTGATCCATATTACAATTAATACTGTAAAAACTTGAATTTTTATGACCTGCTGGATCATATCAAAAACAACCAATGACTAGGCCATATAATAAGATGATAATACTCCTGAACTAGGCCACAGAATTTATTTTGTGATTAGGCCTTCCTTCTAAAAATTGTCCAAAATTATTAGCTGGATTTTCCACTTTCGGTTAGTGCCCATATTATATGGAATTTATATATTAGTTTGCTACCTAATTGTAAGCAGGGTTTATCCCTTAATAAGGACAAAGTTTATCAATTAAATAAATTAAACTAATTATGACACCCACACCTAACAATGTTGAATATTAGATTTTAAACTTTCGCGTTACATTACACAATTCATGTGTCGGGGTGGCATCACTGACATTTTAGTTAGTGGCAGTGTGAATAACGAAAATGAGAGGGTATCCGAAGATTCACAAGCCGGGCGTAGCAGACGACGCCGTGCATCTCCAGTCCGCTTGTGACCATACGACCGCTGTGACGCTGTCGAAACGTCGAGCTGTGAGTAGAATTGCTACTACGAATATGTATGTAATCACGAATAAAAAAAAATTAATAAATTTAAAAACCCCTAACAAAAATTTAAAAAGTCCAATAATACATTTTTGCTTAAATATTCTCGCGTAGGGGCCGCTCCACATATGACATAATTAGCATAACGTTTTGTTAAAGCACACATTTTAAAGGTAGGTAAGGAGCGTGAGCGGTCCCCCGACGCGACAATATTTAAGGTGACGGGTAGGGCACACTAGCGACTTTAACTTTTAGCTACAAAACCGGATCTATTTTAAACAATTTCGGGGTTACAATCTCTCGGCAAACAACTATACTACATATTTATTTAATACTTATAGTTAACTGTTTGGTCTGCTTTTGCACTCAAACTTTGGATTACCGTCAAAAGTGGCCGCTTTGGCGTTAATAAATTTTTCGCGTACAAAAACGCACCCAAAATTTGTGTATGGTTATTTAATAAATGGTATAAGTATTTGCCGAGAGGTTGTAACCCCGAAATTGTTTAAAATAGATCCGGTTTAGTAGCTAAAATTAAAATCGATTGGCGTCGTTAGTGTGCCCTACCCGTCACCTTAAGCATTGTGGATTTTCAGGCGGCGGCTATCTTGGATCAATTTCCATCTAGCATAGCTAAGCACACTACCAGATCAATTCACCTTTCCAACAAAAAAAAATTAAAATCGGTTCATTCGTTCGGGAGCTACGATGTCACGGACAGACACACACACACACACACACACATGTCAAACTTATAACACCCCGTCGATTTTTCGTCGGGGTGTTAAGTTAAATATCACCGCGTTTTGTACCGTGTACCTACATTGATTTATGATGTAGTATGTTGTAGAGAAAAGATTTAAAATCGGTCAATTATTATTTACTAGTGTCCCAACCTGACTTCGCACAGGACTCAGTTTTGATGGCGATTCATCGCGCAAGTGGTTTTTTCGGGTAACATTTTAGATAGCTTTATGGTCCATACTAATATTATAAATACATATGAGGTTGCGTGTGTTTGTTTGTCCGTCCGTTTTTTAGTGGAGATCTGTGGAAATAGTTCAAGAGATGCAGAGTAACGACCTACTATTTGTCTCTTTCTAAAACGAGCGAACAAACGGGCAAAAGCTTTAAATATTACAAATAAGCGTCAATACAGGGTCATCTCCATCATCCGTCCTCCATTTTAATAAGTCTTAAACTTCGGGGGTCCGCAATGTTTTTGCCACAGTAGATATAATATATCTACTGTGGTTATGCGAAATACACTTGATGAACGCTTGGTCGAATTAATTATTTGCCGAACAACTTTGGTCGATTGATCGTAAAAGCGAAAATCTTTCTGCCGAAGTATTACCTAATGGTCGACGAACGATTGACCGAATGAATTTTTTACTTCAATTTGTCTTCTAATTAATGGAATGAATTTGTGTTGCAAACATCCATTTCCTATGAGTGATACTTATTATTTATATTAACATATTAAAGCCCATTTTTAAGTTTTACGCAAATTAGGTACTCTTGTATTTTGCATCCGAAGAAAATACTCCTATCAAAATTATATCGCAACAAATACGGTCATCTTCCGATTGCAGTACGAAAATGTTTAGAAATGTTTGTGTATTTTTGAATAGTAAGTATTCGACGAACTTTCCAGACATATTAAAATAATTTATTAGTCCCAATAAGTTTATTGCGTTTTATTTTTTCAATTTAAATTATTAGTAAGTATGAGCAATCACTCATAGGAAATGGATGTTTGCAAATTAAATTTATTCCATTAATAGAAGACAAATTGAAGTAAAAGGTTCATTCGGTCAATCGTTCGTCGAATACTTCGGCAGAGAGATTTTCGCTTTTACGACCAATCGACCAATAGTTGTTTGACAAATAATTAATTCGACCAAGCGTTCATCGACCAAGTGTATTTCGCATAACCATTGCGGGCCCAAATGAACGGACTGTCCAGGTACGATTGGCTGGTTCAGATTTTAGGGATATAGAACCCTTCGTGCGTGAGTCCAAATCGCACTTGGGCTGTTTATAGGGTTCCGTAGACAAATGGCAAAAAACGGAACCCTTATAGATTCGTCATGTCTGTCCGTCCGTCCGTATGTCACAGCCACATTTCTCCGAAACTATAAGAACTATACTATTGAAACTTGGTAAATAGATGTATTTTGTTAGCCGCATTACGATTTTTACACAAAAATTGGAAAAAATAAAAAAATTGGGGGGCCTCCATACTTGAAACTGAAACTCAAAAATGTTTTATTCATCAAACCTATACGTGTGGGGTATCTATAGATAGGTTTTTAAAAATGATGTTGAGGTTTTTAACATACTTTTTTCTAAACACAATACTTTGCGCAAGAGACGCTCCCAAAGTGGTAAATTGTACCTACATTCCTGGTCTAGCTTTGCGATTACCGCCGTCGATTGCCGTTGGGTAGGTAAATGCTAAGTAGGTATTTGTAAAAAAATTGGGGGATTTCCGTGTACGTAATATTATGTGTATAAGTTATTTAATCGATAAGGTTAACCGCAAAAATTATCGTATGTACCTAGGTTACTTTAATTATGTCAATGCGTAATATCGCAGTCTTAACTTTAAAGCTTATTAATAATTTTATATGTTTTAGGATATAAAATTTTAAACTTTATTTTAATTTCGATAAGTAAAGCTCAGTTCAGTTACAGGAGTGACGCGAGTTATATTACAATTTTCCGCATAACTGAAATGATATAGTAAATCGGTGGCATTTTGGTTACATAACGAGGACATGTATATTAATATATAGAGGAACACAAATATTTGTGTTCCTCTGTTGTCTGATATCTGTAACACAAGTGCTTAAGCTACTTAGTACGGAATCAGGTCCATGTATGAGATGTTTTAAGAATAAAAAAAAACAATGTGCACCATCAACCCCTTTCATTTAAAGTATTAGATTCAATTAGAAATTTCGACCTCCTAATAAAAATATAGGGCTCTATATTTTTTTAAGGACTCGAAATTTCTTTCCTTTTTTTGTTTAAACATTTTTACCTATGAAGTGGGCCTATATCTACTTATACATAGGCCGACGGTAATTAGGTACCTATCCTGTAGTATGTATTGATTACTGATAGGCCGCCTTGTGGTCCCCGGCAGAGTAGAATAGGCGACCCTTACTCTTACCGAAGTGTCGTAAAAGGCGATAAAGGTAAAGCTGCTGGCATGATCATCAGCACCCAGAGAAGGAAAACTCTGCATTTATATCAAAACCCTCGCCAACCCGTCTGCCAAGCGTGGTAAGTATGGCAATTACCCCTCATGTGATGAGGGAGGCCCGTGCCCCAGCAGTGGGGACTTCAATGGCCTGATGATGATGAGGTAGGTACCCTGTAGGTTTTGAATGATTTTGCGGTTTTGGGTAAAAAGACGTGTGAGGCCGTGGTATTACACCGATCAAGCCGGTCCATTCATGCCGAAGCGTCGTTCTCCCACGGTAAAAACTAAGGTTGGAGCTTTTATAGTCTTCGATTATATTGTGAGTATCTTTGCCGAGTAACAATAACGCCCAGAGTTGAACGCACTGTGAGTCTGTGACTAAGACAATAAAATTAGCTCGAAAAGGAAAACCGGCGCACGCGCCGTGGGCGGCTACTGTTAGAGAAAACCTCCGCTAAAAACTCCGTAAAACATTCAAATTTGCCATAAAATTGCTTTTAGTAGTTATATAGGTACCAAAGTTGTTTCGATTTATAGACTAAATAAAAATAAGCTGGTTAAAGGTAAGTTTTATAAGTATTCCCCAACCATAGATTAAATCAATTTATAACTGGTGTCGCGGGTGTCCATGGGCGGCGGCAATTGCTTACCATCAGGTGATCAGTCTGTTCGTCTGCCTACTTATTACATAAAAAAAATATCCTTCAACCAATTACGGCTATGGCGGTCAATCTCAACGATCAGCCACGTACGCAGGATATATTATAGAGCTCATGTGTGCGCGCAAACAAAAGTGCACTCTCTATTACCTTACACTTATATTCCGATCGGACACCAGCGTGACATGACCGTAGAGGGATTGGATGCAGGACCAACGGCTCAACATACTTTCCGAGGCACGGGGCTACATGACCGCCGACTTCCAGACTCTGGGCTGCCACTAAGAATTTCTTACCGAAAACTTAGTTACAAATTTTTGGCCCAACCCGGAATTGAAACCGGGACCCCAAGCGCAGCCGTCGCTTTAAAGTTCGACGCACTACCCACTGCGCCAACGAGGCAGTCAAGAAACATTACTGCTATATCATATCCAATGATATATCATGCCGTGTGGTCCCCGGCAGAGTAGAATAGGCCACCCTCACTCTTACCGAGGTGTCGTAAAAGGCGACTAAGGTAAAGCTGCTGGCATGATCATCAGCACCCAGAGAAGGAAAACTCTGCATTTATATCAAAACCCTCGCCAACCCGTCTGCCAAGCGTGGTGAGTATGGCAATTACCCCTCATGTGATTGAGGGAGGCCCGTGCCCCAGCAGTGGGAACTTAAATGGGCTGATGATGATGATGATATCCAATGATCGGAGTAGGTAGAGCTATTTTTGGTATTAGTGATTTTTAAAATAATATGGACATGCCTGGAATCCCGGGAATCCCGGGATTAAAGAAAGATGTACTTTAATTAACAGTTATTTTCGTTTTATACATACGAGCATAAACATCAGCCTTACGAATTTACTCATAAACGCTTTGTGATGCCATATTAATTAAAAAAGTTCTATTTGTTCTTTCGAAATTACAATAATAAATACATACGTAGATAGAAAGGAACAAACTGTAAGTAAATATGGTTGTATCAAACGTTTATAGATAAACCCTTTCATGATTAAAATGCGTTAAATATTTATGTAACTCAAAAATAATAATTTTATTTTTTTTAAGCCCGGGATCATAGTCAGAATCCCGGGGCATGTCCATATTAACATCTATGTTTGCGGTCAATGAATCTGATGTTTCTACTCTATGAGTCTACTCCTAGGAAGAAAGTGGACGAGTAAAGCTACGATTATATCATCAGGATGGGTATGAAAATTTTGCTGTTTAGGGTTCTGTAGCCAAATGGCAAAAAACGGAAACCTTATAGAATCGTCATGTCTGTCTGTCCGTCCATCCGTATGTCTCAGCCACTTTTTTCCGAAACTATAAGAACTATTGAAACTTGGAAAAATAGATGTTTTTTGCTGAACGCATTACGATTTTTACACAGAAATTAAAAAAAAAACCTATACGTGTGGAGTATCTGTGGATAGGTCTTTAAAAATATTGTTGAGGTTTCTCATATTTTTTAAACTTAATACTTTGCGCAAGAGACGCTCCCAAAGTGGTAAAATGTGTCGTGTGTGTGTTTTTTTCTGAGTTAGGACCCTATGTTCCTTAGGGGAAAATGATTGTTTTCATCAGTGGATATAATGCCCTCGATAAGGGAGTACTAAGACGGTTAAAAAGGCAAAGTAAGTAATTAATCTGCTTTCACCATTATGCGAGTTTTGGGTTCATTTCCCAACCTAGACAAACATTCAAGTTCGGTGAATATACTATAGTGTTTAACACAAGTCACAGATTACTCCAGGTTGATCTGTGGCACAAGTGCACTTTTTATTCTCTTGCCCTCATATTCCGATGGGACACCAGTGTGACTCGACCGGAGAGGGATCGGGCGCAGGCCCAACGTCTTAACGTGCTTTCCAGGGCATGGGGGTACAAGACCGCCAACTTCCAGACCACTATTCTATGTTCCAGACTCTGGGCTGACACTGAGAACTTCTTGACAGAAATCTCAGGTACAAATTTTGGCCTGACCCGGGGATCGAACCCAGTACCCCAACGTGGCAGTTTATTATATTAATTACACTTACGTAAGCAAGCATAGTTTATTTATTTAAATTTGGTACGCAAACAGATCACAGTCAATTAAAAAACAATATATAAAAATGGTTATAGTTATTTACCATGTTAATTTAAAAATAAACCATCTTATTACAAATCGCGATGATACTGAGAACTTCTTGACAGAAATCTCAGGTACAAATTTTGGCCTGACCCGGGGATCGAACCCAGTGTCGAACCCAACGTGGCAGTTTATTATACTAATAACATTTACGTAAGCAAGCATAGTTACTTACCATGTTAATATAAAAATAAACCATCTTATTACAAATCGCGATCTAAAGTTCCTTTTTTATGTGGTCTGCTCTCATTTATACCTATCTATAAGAAATATTTTTATTGAATTTTTGTTATAAATTATATATTTATATATTATTGGGTATGTATGTATTGTTTATTATTATTTAAGTATGTAATGTAATAATATTAATATATAAAATAATGTATATTTCTGCCATTCTCAATTTCATTTGTTAAACTACTTTGCACTGCCTTCCCTTATTACGAATACGATACCTATTTCTTTCCTATAACCAAAGGTTGTCTGGAAGAAATCGCTACAAACGATAAGACCGCCTTATTGTACTCTCTGTTGCTGTTGTATCATGCTTGTATTTTGTTTTTGTGCAATAAAGAATATCTATCTATCTATCTAAAGTTATTAGCGTACTAAAGCTCATGTCATCCCGTTCCAACACGTAACGTTAAAATGGGCTGGCACAATTTTTGTTCCGGGACTATCTTTAGTTCGCGATTTGTATTAAGGGGGAAAGGGTTTATGTGAAGTATGTAGTTCGGTTCTTTTTTCAAAAAATAATGCAAACATTTGTTACTTAAATAAAATAAACTGCATCATGAGTGCACACAATAAAGAAGTTTAATATAGGTGCATTCGTTATAATTATAAAGTTGTAGTTTGTAAAAAAAAATCGGAGTGTTAAAGAAACATTACGAAATAAAATAATAAAAAGTCTTCATGCCTTTGAGGGTTGTGGAGTGTGATGGAGGTAGGTAAATATGTATGTTCTCGGTAGGTAGGACCTAATCTAATAAAAAACATTTACTTAGGTACCATACGTAGAAAAAAGTGAATTGCCTTGGCATAATAATAAAATGAACTTGTAGGTAGGTAGGTATATTGCATATTAGATACCTGAGAAGTGACGTGACAAAGTTTTTAATTATTAGACGTGAAAATTGCCAGGTGCGAGTAGGAGGGATTTCAGTGGCCCCCATTGACCGTCGATTGCCGTATTTGGCATGGCTCGAGCTAAATATGGCTGCGGCCGGCCCACCGCCCCGTGCGCGCGCGCCTCGCTCCACTTCCGACTCTATTATTTCTATTTACGAAATAAACTCAAAATAAAAGCTCTATTTTAATACATATTTCGGGCACTGAAACGTTCGCGGGTTCCCGGTTGCATGCCGCTTTTCCTACGGATGTGTCGGGTTACGATCGCGCTCGGTATCCCTATCCTTGTCTATCGAGAAATGTTGACAAGCGCGTGAGTGAGACGGTTAGAGGTGAAGGCGCGCGGGACGGATTCGCGCGAAGTCAGTTGCGGTCCGCGCGGCCGAGCCGTCAGTCCCGCCCTCGCGTGTCGGTCCTTTCGCGTTTTCGGTCAGTCTCCGTCCGGCGTTCGGACGGTGAGGTGTGATTTGCGCGTGTGCGCACTTGTTACTGTGGCGTACTGCGAGGTTATCATGGACGCGCCCGGCGGAGCGCGGGAGCCCCGCTTCGGGTCGCCGTACGGTATGGGACTCCTCGGAGAGATGCAGGATATGTACGCAGGCCGGCCGCCTAGTTCCTTGGGTGGCGGAGGCCTACGGCCGGGCATGCAGCCCTGCCCGATGCCACGGGGTGTGAAGAGACCCTCGGACCAGTGCTACGACGAGAGGCCCTCACAGAGCGTCGGACTCGAACACTGCCCAATGCCTGACATATCTGACGATGGATACGCTGCCCTTCAGCCTAAGAAATCACCACCATCCAATGGCAAAAAGACCAAGGGCCGTGTGAAGATCAAAATGGAGTACATAGATAATAAACTACGCCGGTACACAACGTTCTCAAAGAGAAAGACTGGGATTATGAAGAAGGTGGGTTGCGGAGACCGTTTTTGGCAATATTCCATATGGGCCAGTCGGGGAATGCTCCATGTGAATGGCTTCCAACATGTGTGAAAGTGCATACAGGAGCTGTATTAACAATAATGATCAGTGAAACCATACAAAACTTGTGATTTTTGAGTAAATTAAATATACAAGTTATTACAGTGATGTGGTTGACAAGTGCGAACATCCATATCAAGTATAATATTACAAATTCGTTATGGAGTAAATACTGCAAGTAAAATGTACAATATTCTAAATTAAACTTCCACAGTATTTCTGTACTGAGTTGCTCTGAAGAGATTCTATAAACATGCATAAGTTTTGTTCCGCTGCTTTGAAAGTTAAATATTGAAATTATATTAAATTAAATTTATTACGGGAATAACTTCACTGTAAGTTCTAAAATCCCATTTAAAACTAGTAATTTTGATGATTATTTATACATGAAGTGTCTAAGAGTGAATGCTGAATCACACTACAACTAACTACCAAATTCATAGTGCGAAGAATAAGTTTTAACAGATCTAATCTCTATGATTTAAATTTACTGTTTTCATTTAGTTGTATTATTTAAGTAAAAACACATTGTTCATGTTGAGAAATATAAGAAATAGGCAGTAATTTCTCCATAACAGCAAGTTATTTCCAATTTGTTTACATGTAGAGGTTATGTTTCACTGAGTACTAAAACTCCATGGAATATTGCCGGAAATGGGTCAGAGCTTATTATTACCTTATAATTTAATAGTTTTTAGTTAAAGAAAACTAAATTCGTGAGTTTTCCCTTCATTTGTTGCGTATTTGTGAGCATTTGTGACTAAAGTTTTGACAGGTGTCAGCTGATGCTAGGTGAGTTTCTACGTATTAATTTGGTGATATCTTCGATTCGCATTTTTCATATGGCTTTTGAAGCAAAAAACTGCTGAAATCTTCTGATAATAGTCATAATCATTGATGATTTTAAAGTGCCCTTAAAAACAATACATACATGAAATAAAATGTCATAATTTAGTGTTAAGTTGCGCCGAAAGATGGCGCTACGCGTTTAAATCTGTAGTGATGTTTGCAACTTTTCTTTGATAATCTAACATAAAAAATAATCGATTGATTAAATATTACGAAGGTAGGTATTTTAATAATAAATTCATACAACATCTCATTGACCTGAATCTGTACTATGTAACTTAAGCACAAGTTTTACGGATATCAGACAACAGAGGAATTACAAATATGTACCTTTACACCCAGACACTCAACAAACACAAGTGTTTATCACACGAATATTTATTCAGCTTAGGGATCGAACCCACGACCTTTGGCGTATGAGGCAAGATCACTGCCAAATATGCTACTATACAAATGCGCCATCCGGCCAGTCCGGTCTAGCCAAAAATTCCGTAATCGGTAATCGTATTCTGTAATTTCCGTAATCGAAATTTTGTATTCAAATTAATTAAAGTCAAGAAAATTATTAAAAATCTTACAAGAAAATGATATTTTTTTTCAAAGAAAAAAGCCTGCGACCTGTAAGTTTTTGTGTGGTTTATGGTCTATTAAGGTGGGTATCTAAATGTATTTATCATTATCCCAGTAACATAAGTAGGTAATTCAATTCTTAAATTATACATTCGATTTTTTTATATTTAACTATAATCGGATTTGCAATTAGACGAAGTAAACTGCCAGATGCAAATTTCAAGTCGGTCCCTATACATTTTGGCAATTTGCATTTTCTAAATGTATGGAAATGACACATAGACATCTGTCAGTTTACTTCGTCTAATAAAAAATTCGACTGTAAATACCCTTAGACGATTTAAATTGTCTAAGGTAAGTTATGAATAAGTACTTTTATCAGCCGTTTTAAAATGGATCAGGATCATAAAATGAAAACCACCGCACCGATAGTTTACTTTTTAAATCAAGTTTTCAGTTTAATTAATTCTATATTAATCCACTTATCTTCGAATATTATATCAAATAAAACCTTTTTATGTACCGTTTAGAATGACTTAATTTAAAATGCAATAACTAATGAAGTGGTTGTTTGCACTTCCTAAAACAATTTTCGAGTTTTAGGAATGTGCTGATCACCAACCGGTAATGATGATATTGGATATAGTATTGGTGATTTTATTACGTTTTATTGACTCGTAGAAATAAAATAACTTCAATTTCGTCATACATTTTAGTGCTTTTTTTCACACGTCGATTGATTAAAGCTGATAATAAAATCGATGCTAGTTTCTCCACATTAAGGTGACGGGTAGGGCACACTAGCGACGCCATCGATTTTAATTTTTAGCTACTAAACCGAATCTATTTTAAACAATTTCGGGTTACAACCTCTCGGCAAACACTAATACTATTTATTAAATAACCATGCACAAATGTTGGGACCAACGCGTACTCGCAAAATTGTTTACCGCCAAAAGCGGCCACTTTTAGCGTGAATCAATTTTTCGCGTACAAAAACGAATCCAACATTTGTGCATGGTTATTTAATAAATTGTATAAGTGTTTGCAGAGAGGTTGTAACCCCGAAATTGTTTAAAATAGATCTGGTTTAGTAGCTAAAAATTAAAATCGATTGGCGTCGCTAGTGTGCCCTACCCGTCACCTTAAGTAGGTAGCTGTTCTTAAATAATTAAATAAATTAAAAAATAAAATCGAAAATGTCGAAAAAGCATTAGTTCCGACTTTTGCCACGTGCCAAATAACCGTGATCTCACTGTATGTCTGTGGTGTAATTTTTTTTTTAATTTATTTGCTGAATGCCTCTCTTAAACGTTAATAGAAATGAATTGAAGGTACCCTAGTTTTGTATTTAAGAGCAACCTTTATTAAATAAGTGAAAATTTTACTATTTCTCTTCCTTCAGCAAAATAAAGGCTTTTAAGCACTTGTGATATGGATATCAAAAGCAACAAAACAAAACTACACTTAACACTAATGTTTTTCCGCAATGGGAATCGAACCTACAACTCTTTAAGGAAGCGTTGTCTGTTTTTGAAGCTTTGCTGATTTTTATTTAATTCGTATTTATTAATTACACAACATATTTTATGCGAAATTACTCTTTTTTTTTAAATTTATTTCTAGTAACTTTATTGCACACAGTTTGATTAAAACGATTTTATTTGTCAGAGGAAATTTTTAAAATAAACTTTTGACCATGTCTCAACTCCAAGTTCCAATTGTGTTAGATTGAAGCTTATTCCAAAACTTAGTCCGCTCAATCATCATCATCTTAGCTTGTAATTCCCGGTTGCGTCCAAAGCTGTGTCGCTTTGAAGCCTAAGGTATGCTTATACCAAAGGTTGACTGGTAGAGAATGCTTCTTGGCATTAAGTTCGCCTCATTGTATCACAATTTGTGCAATAAAGTTTTAAATAAATAAATAAATACCATGATTCAGAATTTGGGGGTCTAGTAATTACAGTAAAGCGACTGCACTCTGACCTTTGCAATCCTTTTATAGGGGAATCAGATTACCAGATCAACTTAGTCACCATCTGAAACTTAGTCTACCGTACTACTTTTAATCTTGTATCTGAATTCTGAACATACAAATCAGCCTATTAGCGAAAAGCGCATCCCAGTAAAAATAGCGCTTCCTATTTCCATACGAACATACCAGCGGCAGCTTCATTAACCAGAGAGACATTGTCAATCCGTGCGTGTGTACGTCTAAGCCCGGACCGCGAACCGCGGACGTCCGTCAAAATCCGCCATTAAACCAGCCGAACGATAAGCGGCTAACGAACACGGTTTACGCGAACGATTCATGTGGACAGCTAATAGGTTTTATATGTCTTCTGCTTTCTCGTCATCTTCAAACTCTAATTCCTGGTCGGTTGCAAATTTCAATGGCGATTGGCGAACGGAACAGCAGAATATCGCCAATCGTTAAAAACTTATCAACAGTAATCGGAGAAAGACTCTTTAAGGCAATACATACATTAATAATACATGTTTTGTGTAGTTCTACAGAATCAAAGACTAGACTACATTGTGTAGCAATTTTATAAGAACCAGAAATTGCATATCGATATTTTCCAAGGATTAGAGTTTTTTTGTCATCCCCTGACGAATAAAGTTTTTTATCATAATTCACTGCCAGCAGTGAACTGTGCTACGCCATAAAAACTTTATTGTGATGATTATAATAGTATAATTTTTTTGAGACTTTAGAGACTGATCCTTTGTTTTTCGGAAAATGAACAAATTTTCATGGTAATTATTTTTTATTGTTTAAAAAAGGCAGACGAGCTTGCGGCCCATCTGATGGTAAACAGTAACCGCCGTACGTAAAGCCGCTCGTAGACATTTACAATGCCGGAGCACAATCATGCCACTTCCTACCGTGAAAGAAGAACTCTTTAGAAACCTAGTTTTAAATGATAATAATAGTGATGTAAAAAGTGATGATATTTTTTTTTGTTAAAATAACCTGTAATTTATGAAATAAGTTAGCACAGTAAAGTAATTTATAAAGCATTGCAACAAGCTAAATATTTGCGTAGGCCGATGACGGCGATTACAATAATTATCATAAACTATTTGTCAAGACTGAATAATAGACTAACAAATCAGTTTAATCTGAATCATATTCAAGGCACATAAAAGAGAGCGCCTTATCTAAAATTGTATCAAAAGCAATAGCTTTGTGTAAAAACTTAACGGAATATTTGTAGGCAAACATGTTTGCGTACTAATCGCTTTTATCTTGTGCCACATCAGGAGGCGTAGCGCGCACGCAAGGGCCCTGTCGCGCAGCGGGTATCAAAGTTGCCGGCGTGCTCTGTTGTTACTTGTTAGTTGACTGCGCCCGCGCATCCGTCCGCCCTTGTTATGCTGTGATGTGCCTTTTTTCTCTGCTCAACGGGTTGCAATGGACCGGGCTTTTACGGTTTTCTGTTAATCCTTAATTAGTTTGGTGACTTGTCTCGTGATCTTTTAATATCAGTTTTCATTAGGCGCTTTGATGATTATATTTTCTTTTCTGATGCATTTCAATGAAGATGTAACTTATAAATCTCATTTCATTGTATTTGTTATTAGATCTTATTTTCTGAAACCAATGAAATCTGTTGCCAATGCGTGTTATTGTTACTCAAATGTCTGATTATTTTTATGGTAAGACATTCCGACTAATACATCTTAATGTTTCATTTTTTCTTTTCAGACAATATCGAATTGATAAAAATGGCTTATGTATCAAAGTCTGTATTGGTTAACTTGATACCGTGTCAAGTTAAGTTAGTTCCCATTCATAAATTGTCACTGTCAATTCTTAAAATCTCTTTTGTGTAAGGCCAAAAAGGTAGAGTCTGTCAGTAATATCTACATCGACTAAATGACCCAAAGCCTCGACGTAATCATCGAAACTATCTAGACATCAAACAGATCTTGGGTGAACTGATCACCTCGTGTTACCGGGACTTTAATTACGACGCCCCGGGGGCCGTCGGGGCAACACGACCGCATTTGTTGTCGGCATGGCCAGCATTGTGCCGACTTTGTCGTGGAATTGCCGACAATATGTTGTTTTGGGCCCTTTGATCTAGTAGTGGAACGACTGTTTTAGACAGATCTTCGCTCGGATCCTTTTGCGGAAACATTGCTTTGTACTTAGAGCCGCAATCTCTGGATGTTATAATCGCTAGCGCGCTGTAGTGGCTCTGTCCTCCTTTATCATGTCTTTCGTTCGGAAAGTCAGAACATCATTAAGGTGTAATAAAGTTTAATTTTTTAGCAAAATCACGTTTAATAATTTCACTAGCCAGAAGACATTTACTGTTGATGCAGACATCTCTTATAATAGTCTTGCTATAGCTCCTATCTCCAAAGCTTTATATTACCGTAAGTAAGTAAGTACCTAAATAAATTTGTAAAAAATCTGAGTAGTTAGATTTCTTGTTGCCTGCGTCTATAGTTTTAGTAAAATAAATAAACAATTTTCACAATACACAAGTCTATGGCTGGATACGTATATCTAATTTAGTGCACAAAACAAATAAAGGTATATATAGTTTACAACAAAATACAGTACCTACAACAAGGCCGCCTTTGCTTAGCGATTTCTAAGCACAACACCATATTTATCTAACGATTTTATATGTAGTGTTAGCGGCACGCCAAAAAAACTGAAAGCTGTCTCTGAACTTTCTACCTATTTACATGCGTGAAATTAATGCAAAGAGGTACGTATACGAAAAATGTATGCAACAACATACAAATTGCCAAAGCTTTTATCAGTACATGGATGATCGAATAAGTAGCTTCAATTAATATCATATTGTTTTAAAATAGAATGTCTTATTATTATAATAAAATGTGATCGTATAAACGGGTTGAATATAAAAGCAGCCTTCATTTTATCTAAGAAGACCTGTAATAGCCCTCATTGTTTAGCGCATTCCTCCAAAGCAAGAGAATAAATTATACAGTCCGATATTGGCGATCCGATATAGTCCTTAAAGAGGACATTTTAATAAATTTTAAATAACGATTATCGTTGTCTGGCGGAGTCGTGATTTCGTTAGGTTCGTGGTTCGGTCTAGGGCCGGAATAAGTCGTCACGAACGATTACTAAATTAATTAGGACCTAGCTCGGATGTAGATTGCGACTGAGATTATTTTCCCACACGACCTGACGACGTTTAGATCTTGAGATTTTGTTTGTATTGTTTTAAATTATGTTCGTACAGCAATATAGTCCTTACGTACATTTACTAGGTACTAATCTTTGGAGCGTGAGTATTTAGTGTACGTTTTCGGATAGCAATCTTTAGAATTCGATGGCAAAGATTTATGTTTGAATATTTAATAAAGTCTCTGATTTAGAAATTGAAATATTGGAAGTTAATTAGGATCATTAATTTTGTTCTCGAAATTCAATCATCTATTTCCTTGATGCTGCCAAGTGATTACCAGTACTTATGATAATTTTCATTCAACGCTTATCGTGAATCAAATATAATTACCATTAAAAACTGTGTTTGCTAAATATTTGATATTGTTTTGGTAAAATGAATCGAATCTAATATGAATGAATTAGTTCATACAAAAATGTAATATTCATGACAAATTGATGATTAATTAATACCAAGACAATGTTAAAAATTTAAACAGTTTTTTCTCTTTTTTGCATTCTCCTCTTTTTCGGCGATGTATAAAAACGATTTTCTCTACTAATTCTAATCTGCCTATAATTCAGCTACTTATTAATTTACCTTGCACTAGTAGTTCCAAAATGAAACAATTATTTATTGCGCGTTCGCTAATTAGGAGGCGGCGCGGGCGCGCATCTGCGACCCATATCTCACGGCTCGAGCTGTTTTGTAATGCTAATGCGAGCGACCTGTGTGGCGCTATTTTGTGTTTCGGTGGCTAAACCGACGCGAGATGATAGCCGTGCTCGATTATGATGTTCAACGGTTTAATTTGCTTATTAACCTGCTTCGAGACAGTCATTTGTAGCCTTTTTTCGGATTCTTCGTGTTAGTATTTTTATGTTATGCAAATATTTTTGACGACCTCATTGTATGATTCATGCTCTTGTGTGGTTCAAAAGTTAAATCACTCGTTATCATCATCACTATAGCCTTAAATACTGGCTTTCCTTCTATACCTCTTCAACTTCGCACAGTCTTTAACAGCCATAGTAGTGAGGTTATTGGCACGCATGCTATCCCTTATGAGGTCACACCAAACCTCTTTAGTTCTACCCCCCCTACCGGGATTTGTAAATTGTTTCCGGTCTACATAATTTTATTTGAATGAGTATTTTTCACTAAAGTTTAATAAATAATACACATTTATAAACAATATTTATTACGATTAACTGTGTTTTGATTATAAATTATAATCGTTTAAATCATTTACTCATGAACAAGCTAAGTCAATTAATTTCGATTACGTTCAAACCAAACTACAAACCCACGTGCACGTCACTAACGTTATGACGCCGGTGTTTATTATTGTCAAAACGGCTGCGTTCTTTTTTGTTCGACTTTTAAAATCGAAAGTGCCAAATATGGACACAAAAGTACCAGGAGAACATGTCACATGGAGAGGTTAAGTGTATTCTCTCTACAGGCCATCTTGCGGCCGAGGCTGGTACTAGGTGCTATCCCCTAAATTGCCATTTCAAAGCGCGTTGAGTGAAAAGCACCGAAAATGCCCGATCAGTAAGTAGGGCGACTTCCATATTCAAGTTTGTGCCCTATTATTTTATTGGAAATTAAGATGGTTCACTATTGAAAAATATTCTGCATTTCCTTTCATAGTTTACTTTAAAGTGCTGTTCTTAATTAACTATTTATCAAATAGCCTGTTTATCAATAGATCGGTTGAACGTGAATAATTTTACATGATTAATAATAGTGAATTGTCATCATTATAGAGGGTGAATGATTATGCGGGCAATGTGAGCTCTACTTGTAATCATCATCATTGGTCCATCCTATAATAGCATTCTAGTGAAGTTTCATTCCAGGAAGGCTTGATTTGCAAGCAGCGCCATTAGACCGCCTATGCGCTTTACCGAATCGTCTACCAGGGGCCCAGACTTGCCGTGGAGTTATCCAAACGCGGCCAAATTACAACGGTCTCCACTCGGGGTACAGTTATCCCTCCCGTGGAGGTTAGTTGAGTGGCGCGCGGGAGGCAGAGGGGGTCATGTCTAATTGGTCGGTGGGAAGGGAATGTCTGGCGTGTCGGCCCGCCTCCCGCGACACCTAGCGTGAACGCCTCGTCGTCATGTGCCCCTAGTACTCTGGTACCGTTAAATGCCAACTGCGAGGTGCCACCACGAATGATTGATGTTCCTGAACTTTTTGTTGGTAGATCAATAGAGAAGACGCTGGTGTTTATTGAATTAAGGTTTTGATTTGAATTTATTTGCAATGCAAGATTGATGGTAGTAAAAATTGCGGCTTTGCAGTTGGTCCTCGACAAGTTGTCATTGCAGTTTGATAAGTTGAGGCGGTTTGTCTCGATGTCGGTGCGACTAATCGCTGGATTTATCGGTTGGGCACTCGTTAGTTGTCGGTGATATCAAAGGGGCCTCAACTCACGACCAAAACGTCACGAGGCTGTTTTCGAGAAAACTGTGAGCTATGTGCACGAATTATGAAGTAGTCACAGCCATTAATGATGTCCAGATATGTAAACAGGCGATCGTTGACAATTCTGGCGGCGGCTCGTTTGAATCTCATTAGAATACGAATTGTTCACGAAATAGTTCAAAAGCGTTCAAATCTAGAGCGATAGTTATTAAAATATATGTCTACGGATCTATTAAAATAAGCATTAAAATGTTACCCGTTTTACGCGTGTTGCTTCCTATGCAATTGACGTCATTATACATATTAAGAATGAAGACTTCAATATTGATTAACACAATATTGAAATCAAAATGCATTAGTTATTGATGTTATCTATCATAGAAACCTGTATGATAAGATCATTTGTGGAACTAGTAATTATGAATTTGTTTTTGACTTTTTGGACATCAAGTCTGCAAGGGACAGCAGGGCAAAGATCTGTGATGTGATATTTTTTTACTAATTTATTTTAAAAATAACCCTGCTCCTGATAAATTACGCGCTTCGCGTAATTAATTTAACAACGGTAAGAGATACTCGACTATGCAATTAGGTACATATTGAAACAATAATGTATAGGCCGCTGGTGTAGGCAATAAGTTTTCAATAAAGGTAATATGCACTGCCAATCTAAATGATGAATTATGTGAAGAAATTAATCGGAGAGACGTATTTGCAAACAATTTTTTTAATTACAAGTTAGGTAGGACCAATTATGTAGACACAGTAGCTCGATCGTGTTATTAGTTGCTCAAACCTTCAGTAGACACGAGTAGGAAATTTGAATTAGTATCATACTTTTGGTATATGATATGGTAATGATACTTTGATAGAAACCTCTTAAAAAGCTATAATTAGATTTACTCATGCATCAAAAACAAAATGTATAGTTGTAAAAACGTTATCTGGGGAAACAATAATATGAGCCTCATTGAACGTTTTTGTCAATTGAAGTCGTAACAATGACACACGATCAAAAGGAGAATAAGTATTTCAAGTGTAAATCTATTAAATGTACACAGTAAATAGTTCAACTTAAACTACTTTGCATTACCTATACATTTTTTTTAGTAGGTATGTTACATGTTTTTTCCTTCATTCGTTTCTCTAAGTTCCGATTTTTTGGAACATACCTAATTTCATAAATCCCTTCTCGCACTTACTGCTCCATTTCATCTGGCAATTATTATAAATCATTATTTGTAGCAATATACTTAGATTGACTTTATTTATTTTGAGACTTTATTTGTAAGTTTTAACTTACGACATAATATATAATTTTAAATACGACCATAACATTACTCTAAGGCGTAATTGTGATCGTATTCACCACTATGTAACCGTATGATAAATAAGATAAAAGCTTTTAATAATCAAGCTTCTTGGGAAGTCGATTTACGTATTGCGGTAGTTTAGACCGCGTACTAACCGCGACAGAGCAGAGATACAGATGTATCAAGTTTTATTACTTTCGAACTGTGCGAGTCAACACACCTGATATATGGCTGGTCTATAAATCGTTGCCAACTTGTCATATTGCGAAGGCAACTGGGACTACGGATTAATTGATTTGCAGGTATCGGTAAAGCCTACTCATTCTGAAATATAGTATATTTATTCGCCTCGTGTCTCAGTATCTAGTTAACACTATGCATTGAACCGATGTACCGTATTCGGAACATAAGTAGGACTGCAATTTACTTTTTCGACGTCCAAATTTAAACCATTTAAAATACATAAAATCTGTTCTTTAATAATCTTATTGTTTGAAGCACAATGTAATTAAAGATTGCATGCAAAGGAAAAAATAGTATGCAAATTTAAGATTCATCATCATCATTCGCTTGTTACGTCATCAGTTCCCAGGTTACGTCTTCTCAATCAAAGATCAATTATCAGCCATACCTTTACCACTTCTTTTTCAATCATAATTCTTCACACAATCCATACTAGATGGCTTTTGGGCCGGCCTTTGCTTTTCCGCTAAACATTCTAGATATGAATTTAGACTGATGCAGAGACATTTTACTACGAAAGGTGTATGTACATTTTTGCATTTTATGTATTAAATTAAAAATAATCAATTTTCACATCACTAGATAAAATAGTGACGTCAACATGCTCTTCATCACTTTCTTCTCATTCTTTATGTCTCTTAGAGAGCTCTAAATCAAAACTTCAGTAAGAATTTTTGGACAGTACATGTACATTAAAAAGTGGCTATCGTTCGGTGGTTTTGTCTATCCATCCATAATCCATCTCAATGCTTAGTTGACATTGGTAAATGGTACATTTAATTAAGAGTATGTCTATTGGCCAAACGAAGCGTTCCGGATAGCCAGGCAGTTCATCCACTCTTGATATTATTTCTGTGGCGTCCACAATGCCAGTATCGGTAGCTGCGCCCGCGCTCATTACCGCTTGTAATGAGCGCGGTTGAAATACAAGCTTAAACGGATCAGATGGAACAATTTTAGAAAGAAGGATTTTTCTGTCTTATCTTTAATACAAGTACGTTTTGCTTTCGGTAAAATGAATTCATACCAGGGTTAGTAGAAAGTCCCACATTTTTCGATTTTACCTACTTTAATAAGATAAGGAAGCAGCTCTTCATACTTTAATAGAAAGAAAAAGGAACTAAACACAAGTTAAAATAGTTATGTACGGATTGCTACTATACCTATGTACAGTCAAAGAACGAAAAGGTTCGTCAGTTTTCAAATTGATTCGTCCTTTTTATTCTCTGTACCGTACCTTATGTTTGAGATTCAGATGTTTCGGCACTGCTGAAAAAAACTTTTCACTTTTTAAAATATTGTACAATGTTAAATACGTTATAATAATACATGTGTCCTGAAGATTAGCAACAAAGTGGTTTATCCATAACCAACTATATTGATTTTATTATCAGAATCGCAAATTGACTCACCGAAAACAACATGTGATGCTTTTTAACGTGATGCTTCTAATCTAGTTATATAGTCGCCTGTACCTGTAAGACTCGGCATGATGGCTCATCCATTATTATTAATGAAGACCCGTTTGGAACAGTGGTAGTGAACGCTGCCTTTGGTCCAAGGGTTGCGGGTTTGATCCCCGCACAGTACAAACATTTGTGTGCATGAACATGTCTGTTTGTAGTTGGTCTGGGTGTTTTCTATGTATTATACGTATGTATTTACAAAATGAAAATGTATTATATGTATATATTTGTAATCCCACTGTTGATTCTGATATCCGTAACACAGGTGCTTGAGCTACCTATCTCGGAGTCAGATCAATGTATGTGATGTTGTGAAAATATTATATTATATTATTATATTAATCAAACAAACAGATGATCATTAATATATACTCTGACTGTACATGTCCTCTTAAGTTGGTTCCCTAATTATTATTATTTCTAAACCGTCACAGCTCATCACTTGGACCTCTTTAACACGTTACTTGGTGTCGCTAGTAGATCCGGTTTAGTCCCCAGCTCCCGTCCGTGGGATACGGCCCAGATATGGCCCGGGAACGCGAGGAATCCATTCTTGGATATCAATTAGACGGAATTGGGACGTCTCGTTCAACAAGAACGTGTAAACAAAGCTTCCGTAGTTCCGTATACAAGTAGTAGTAACTCGGATACCTACTCGAGAGCTGCTCAAATGTGTCGTGTTGTAGAAACACTTTTTACTTTGAGCAGCTCTTAAAGTGAAAAAGCGTTTGATTATTATGGTTATGGTTAAGGTTGACTGGTAGATGCTTCTTGGCATTAAGTTCGCCTTGTATCAAAATTTGCTAATAAAGTTTTAAATAGATAAATAAATGGTCCTCCGGTTTGCCCCGGCCGGTAAGCACTTACTTTAATCCAACATTTTGACATAGTTTACATTGGCACTGAGTTAGTTTGAGTTCACCTTATTAGAAATAGCGATCTAAAATTATTACCATACTAAAGCTCATCTCATCCTGTTCCAACTCGCAATGTTAAAGGGGCTGATACGAGTGTTCCGGGGCTATCCTAAGTTCGCGTTTTGTAATAAGGGGATTAGGTTTAATTCTTGTAAAAAAATTATATCAAAATTAAAAGTTAGTAGAATAGAGACATGTAAGGGCACTCACTCGGACCCTCACAGGGCACTGCAAATTAAACAAGCACCTGCACAACATGGGCCTTTCAGATACCAAAATCTGCAGGTTCTGTCGCGAGGACGAGGAAACGATTATCCACGTCCTCGGCGAGTGCATAGCGCTGCACCGCTGCAGAAGCCGGCACCTGGGAGCACACATGATCTCAGCTGACGAGATCAAGAGCTCCCCCATCATCTCCATTCTCGGGTTTATCCTGGAACTGGACCTACATGAGGTGCTGTAATAGATTACGGGGCTGCCACAATAGATCATCTACTGGTCGCAGTGGCTATGAGACGCAGGGCTCACCCCATTTCTATCAAATAAAAAAATAAGAATAGAGACTGGAATTCTTATAAAATTACGGTATTTGATAAAAGGGTTTGGTCTATGTTCAAATGAAAAATTTGAATCGCGTAATTAAATTAAGTTCATTATTTAAATTTACAATGCTTTAAGTAAACAGCACCTTATAGATAAAGGTGTAGATTAAGCTACAGAAGTCAAGTCATAGTCTAACACATTTATTTAATAGTTATTGCGTAAAATTGTATGTAACATTCTCGGACAATAAATTGAGTTTGTTTATTGTTTGAACATATGAAGGCTGACATTTTGGAACCATTTGATTGTTGTTTACGACCCTAGCAAACATTTTAAATGAATATTCAGCGTTACAGAGCATTCTTTAAATGCGTAAGTAGTAACACTTATCAAATTAAATAGTAGCACTCTGGATATAATAAATTTTAAGTTGGTCGTAACTCCAGTTAAGTACGACGTTGTTGCTCCGTTGACATTTTCGATAAGCCTAATGTTTATTGTTCTCTATTTGCAGAAATAAATATACAATAAATTGAAGTTACAACCTTTCACACGATTTAAATAATTTAAAAAATGTACTAAAATTTTTCAAAAAGTTGTTAATTTATTTTACTATTGTGATTTCTTTCTCGTGTATTCCGTAAATATAATATACATTATTGCTCTCTTTGATAAATATTAATAAATTGAGACTTTTATTACGAGAAACATTATTCTAATCGTATTGACACAATGACGTAAATTGATCTGCTGTCTCAAAGTACGTGATTAGTTAAAACATTTGTGTTATGGCTGATACTTATAACACAAATGTTTTAGCTAATCTAAATGTCGTTTGTATCAACACTCATTTGCATTTTTTTATGTGATAGGTAGCAGACGAGTAGACGGATCACCAGATGGTAAGCGATTACCACCGCCTATGGACACCCGCGACACCAGTGGAGTCACAAGTGCGCTGCCAACCTTTAAACCCCCCTTCCCCCGGATTGGGTCTCCGGCACCCTCACTCACGCAGCGAAACACAGCACAGAGCTGCTTCACGCCGGTTTTTTGTGAGGCCGTGGTATCACTCCGGTCGAGCCGGCCCATTCATGCCCGTGGCTCTCCCACGGTAGTTTATGCGGGAATCGAGCCCGCGACTCCTCGAACTTGTCGATGTCGAAGTGATGGTGTATATACATGAGTAGCTTGTTTATCGGTTTTTTATAGGATACATTTTGGAGACTGTTCGAATGAGCTTCACGACCTGATACCACCTTCTCCTTTCTACCAACGGACATTGCGGAAGGCGACAGGAATCTACCCCTACACTGTGGAAGTTCCACCAGCTCGTACTAAGCGTTTCGCTTCTTCTTTCTTGGTACGAACTGCTAAGGAATGGAACAACTTGCCGGCTTCTGTATTCCCAGAGAGCTACAAGTTGGGTGTCTTTAAGTCGAGAGTGAATAGGCTTCTTCTGGGTAAGCACGCTACATCTTAAACCTTATTGTCACTTTCCATCAGGTGAGATGAGGTCAAGTGCAAACCCATTTAATATATATAAAAAAAAATAACACTAAGACTATAAATGGTATGGAGTGGTATGGAATATGAATGAGATCCTATTTTTTAAATTTTCTATTCAATTTCCATGAATTTTAATGAAAAACTTTACAAATGAGTGACAATTAAAACAATTAGGCGTACATAGTCAGCTGTCACTGTAGAACAGGTAAACAATCTTAATTTATTATCAGGGTGACAAGATAGGCACCTGAGCCTATTTCGGTCGAACCAGTTGCGCGGGCGCATCGTTACCGCGCAGGTGCGGGGATGGGGGTTGTGAGAGGAATTTATGGGACGCTCAATCTTTACTGTTAGTTTTTATAATGGTCTGTAATTGAGAGGATACTGTTTAATTTGTGGTGTGGAAGGTCGTAAGTCAGATAAGGATGATTAAAAATTGAAAAATGTGTAACTTGCAGATATACGAAACGTTTTTCTAAAGTGGTGTTATTTCAAAGCGAGCTACTGTGACTAAGAGACTGCCTGTTTTGTTGTTTCTATGCTGTTTTATTAGATTTTAATTAATATTTACTAGAAATTGCTATAAATAAATAAGTAATAAATAAATATTTCACAACATCACATACATTGATCTAACTCCGAAATAGGTAGCTCAAGCACCTGTGTTACAAATATCAGAATCAACAGTGGGATTACAAACATATACATAAAATACTTTTCTTTTGTAAATACATACTTATAATACATAGAAAACACCTAGATCAATACAAACATACATGTTCATGCACACAAATGTTTGTACTGTGCGGGGATCGTACCCGCAACCCTTGGACCAAAGGCAGCGTTCACTACCACTATTCTAAACGGGTCGTCGATAAGAGAGCGGGTCTCTATTTAATTTGAGAACATTACGGAGAGCGAACGATTAGGTAGGTATTCCTGATTTGAATAGTAAAAGTATGTTTTAACTGCATCCTGGATCATGGTCCAATCCCGGGCTCCGAAGCGACAGCTTTGGATGCAAGTGGGAATTACACTAGACACAAGAAGAGTATGTTTTAATTGCAGACTTAAACATGAAATAGGGTCTTAGGACTTTCACAAAAGTAATTTTTAATTGGACGACTCGTTTGGAACAGTGGTAGTGAACGCTGCTCTGGTACAAGGGTTGCGGGTTCGATCCCCGCACAGTACAAACATTTGTGTGCATAAACATGTCTGTTTGTATTGGTCTGGGTATTATCTATGTATTATAAGTATGTATTTACAAAAGAAAAGTAAGTATTATACGTATATTTGTAATCCCACTGTTGATTCTGATATCCGTAACACTGGTGCTTGAGCTACCTATCTCGGAGTCAGATCAATGTATGTGATGTTGTGAAATATTTATTGTTTATTTAATTAAGGCGACGGGTAGCCCCAACTCGCGACACCAATCGATTTAAATTGTTAGCTACTAAACCGAATCTATTTTAAAGGTTTTCGGAGCGAGAGTATCTAAGCAAACATTTATACTATTTATTTAATAATTGTGCACTACTTTTTGATCTGTTTGGAATTTGGATTAACGCCATAAGTGGCCGCTTTTGGCGGTAATTCAAATTTCGAGTACCTTATGTACTAACCATATTTAAAGCAAATAAATATTCTTATTCTTAAAAAGAGGCTGCAGCTTTGAAATTGTTAAAAGATATCCGGTATAAATCAATTGGCGTCGCTAGTGTACCCTACCCGTCACCTAAACGTTTTATTAAAAATGTTTAATTGACTCCCCGAAAATCTAAAGAACTAATTTTAAATCAGAAAACCAATGAAAAATAGTGTAAAATAAAACTTATTTACGAAGATAAGGTCGCAAAATGCTATAATAAAATTACATTTTATAAAGTATCAGCCTATAAACTGTCCCACTGCAGGGCAAAGGCCTCCATCATAGAAATCAAGTTATCGCTACTATGATAGGATTAGGCTTAATCACCACGCTTGACAAATGCGGATTGGTGTTCACAAACCCGAGCTATGTTCGAAAAATTCGAAACATACTTTTCGCTCGACCCGGGAATCGAACCCAGGACCCCGAGATCACGGCCCGGTACTTAACCCACTAGACCATCAGGGCGTTCATTTATAAAGTAAAATCACAAAACATTTTATAAAGTAAAAATAAAAGTAAAAAAACTAAAACCCAACTACGACAAAAAACGTCGCTGAAAAAGTATAAAACAAGCCTTCGTTGTCAATTTATGCAATATTCACTATGTAGAGATAAAATTTCATGTTTGGAAATCCGCAGTCACACGTTGTCAAAGGGTAGTATATTTAACGTGTGACTACGCCTTTCCAAACATGAAATTTTATCTCTACATAGTGAATATTGCATAAATTGACAACGAAGGCTTGTTTTATACTTTTTCAGCGACGTTTTTTGTCGTAGTTGGGTTTTAGTTTTTTTACTTTTATTTTATTTGTACTATTTTGGTGTCCAAGTGCTAGTAATATATATATATATATATATATATATATATTCAAAATGTACAAGTCAAGCGCTTTCAAATGATACCAAACACGGCATATTTATCATAACTTTATTTTTTTACTCTGTATGTTTTGTCCGCTAGAGGGCGCCACATTAGATTTTGTGAAACTTCATATAGCCTATAACCAGCGGACGATCAAGACGCTTATAATGATATGTCATTTGTCGAATTCTGATAAGTAGTTAAGAAGTTACGTGGAAACAGATGAACATACATACATACATACATACATACATAGCCTGTCAAAATCATAACCCTCCTTTTGCTTTGCCGTAGTCGGGTAAAAATCTTAATATATTTGCCAATACAATTTCCAAATCAAAGCATGTGAGAATTTATGACAATGTTTTTCGTTTAAATGTCTGCATTATGCAACAAGATGCATCGCTATAAGTGCATTAACATTTGCTAGTAAAAACTTAATGGGATTACTGAGTTATTTGATCGATTCCCGCATTCATTAGAGAATCGCTCCGAAAGTATAATGATTGTTCCTGAGATCCAAATTGTATTCAATGTTTACGATACTAAAGTAAACGGACACAATGGAATCAATCACAGAGAACTAACTCCGTTGTTACTTCATTGACCACGCCTGAGTTCTGACAGTTGTCACTACAACGCACAAATAAATACCGTTGACACATATAGTAATTATTAAAATAAATAATTAAAATGAATGTAAAATTTAAAAAAATGTTATTAAATTACATCCTAAATAACAATTATAGCATGCAAAAGAAAAAAAACAGACAATTAAAATCTTGAGATAGTGAGTCCTGTCTTTAAAAATATATTATATGGTCGGAGCGAAGTTCATCAGGCTCCCCTAGTTTAGTACATTTAAAGCTAATTTCGTAACATATGCTTATAGCATACCCTCATGCCTACCTTCTTTAGGGCAAGCATGCCTGTTACCATCAGAAGCGCGGTCAGCTTGATCTGTCACTAATATAAACCAAATCGCTTGCATGTTTAATACTGCATGTGAGTCACAATCACAGCTCGCTTGCACACATCTCCCCAGCTACTGACGTCACATCATCTGTTAGCTCTGTTACTGTACTGCTCCTTTCTTCACTGTATCGCTCGTAGGCCGTATTTCCATCAGCCCAGTAAATCTTGTGCCTACACGGTTATTATTCGCCTGAGATGTTATCGGGTCTTTGCGGCGAAAAAAACACCGAAAGAGCCCGTAGCTCCCATAGAGATCGGCGATATGTGCCATTCTGTCAAAATTTCCCGAACCCCGACCAGCAGGGATCCATCCATTATGTATCGGCGTCCTGAATGTCATACATAAAACATTAACGAGTAAGTTTTTATTTGATTGCGGCGAGCACCACAATTGTATCTTTTTTTACGCGATCAATTAAAAAAATTGAACGGGGAGTACATCCAGATTTTGGTGGGAAAGTTAGAGTTTTGACATTGCTTGCTTACAAAGGATTTGCCGCTTCGAATTTTGCCTCAATATACTGAATCGATATACCGTTGAGTGTTCACTTGAACTCTTATGGATTAAAATTAATTGTTATGGCGTTGAATTCCTTCATACAAATTAAGATCGCGGAATGGTCATGTTCCTAAATATAAAAAAGTTGATGCTATTGATACTTCGATGAATGCACCACTTATTTGCCCAGTGTAGGAAAGGGTAGTTGTTAAGGGAAATTCTTCTAAAAAACTCGTAAGCTGAACTTAAGAATTTGCCATTATAATATTGATGGCTCTTTAGTGTTCCGTACAATGTCCTAATTGTATTTAATCGGTAATCACGCTAATAACAAACTTTCCACCTTGTTATCGCCAAATATCCTCCTTTCAATTGAAGTGTTAAAGAAAATGTCTATTGACAACAATGTAAATCTCACGCTGACAAGCTGTCAAAACACCATAGACAATATCGTCAGGTCGAATGTTCGGAGCGCACCCATCCGTGTCAGTGTTGCGTCGGCCGCCCACGCCGGCGGTCGTGCGGTGGCATGCCATCAGGCTCGCGTGCTCGCCCACCCGACGCCTACCAACGCATAACATTGCGAAAAAATCTCTTAAACGTAACCCACTTTAACCTTGAGATTTAAGGCCTTCGTTAAATTACCGCATGTGGGCTATTTAAACTCGCATCATAAGTCCCAGCCTCTTTTGTTCATTGTATTCGAGCGCATTAAAGTCACCATTGAATTAAATTTAAAACTCCCAACTATAGGAATAGTCTCAAAGAGGATTGTCGCGATCTCTGGTCACCATTAAGCATAATTAAAGCCGAGACAGATTCTAGAACAGGCTATTAACACATTAAAATTGCTATTGAGTCTCATAATGGTGCCTACCGTAGTTCAGGAATCGGAGTCATGGATGCAATAACTCTGATCTCGCGTGTTAGTCGTTAATTAAGCTATTTGTCAGGTGGAGGACAATTTACATTTCTCTTGGAGTCCTAGGGGTCTTCAGGCGGAGGTTGGAAACGACGTATTATTATCCTTTTAGGGAGGGCGGCATCTACACTCAGGCGTCTCGGCTTCTTCCGACCCTTTATTGGGACCACCTGTGTTTGTTTTGCTTGGACGTCTGAATTGTCCCGTAAATAAGGTTAGCGGAATATTTGCCTGTTCGGTCTTAATGCTATTTAGTGGCAGTGTTGTTGATTTGCATACGCTGGGGACAGGAATTAGCATTTAACACGGGATTTTCTCCGGTCTAAATTATGGATTGTTTAATGGTTCGATTGGTTCGCTAACGTATTAATGATTTTGTAGCTAAGGAGCTGGTAGAACGAGATCCCTGTATTTCGTCTTTGCAAGCGTAATACATTGAACGACAAACTTGTATAGACTATCTTTAATCCGAACACAGCCGAATATTAGAAGCTTCTTTGAAGCTTCTTGGTTAATTTTGAAGTGGCGACGACAATACAACATAACTCAAACTCATGTTCTTATGCAAGCCTTCTAATGACTTAATTTTATCTTGCTTTCAAATCCACTTGTAGTTTTTGAAATTAGAAAGAGCAAGGACACGAGAAACGTTGACGCAACTCTTAATTTACTTATCCAGTACAAATAGCTTGAGTGTCGACTGAAGACATGAAATAAAAATGTCTGGGAAGCTGCGACTATCACAATTGATGGGAACTCGTTCCGTCCCGCAAAGACAGGCCATCAAGTTAGTTCTACAGGTGAAATGTATTGACAACTGGTCTTCCTTGATGCGTATCGGCGTGATGGTATCGGCGGCGCTAAGTCGGCTCCTGTACCCTGGACCGTTGCATTGTGGAGATCACCGATAAAGCTTGTTTATTTTGCGCTAAAATTTATTCAGCCATGAGAGACCATTAAGAAAAGAATTATTAACAGTTGGACAGGTTTACGTTCATAAGCCGAGTAATAGCGTGCTGAGTTATCGTCCTTTTTTCGTATGTTCCAGTAATGAATTGAATATTAATATTTAGTCTTAATAAACATGTATATTGTTTTGGTTCGACAATTTTTACGTGTCAATCATTCCGAAGCTACTGTTCTGCAAGTTTTTCGTAATTATGATCGCGGGTGTTAATATATTCAGTTTTAATATCCATTCGTATATGCAAAATACGGCGGCAATTGACAACATCGGATGCAAATTACCGCTTGTTCTATTTATGAATGAACTTCGTGAATCAAGGTCGCTTCGGTGTCTACAAAATTATAGCATGCGGACAACATTCGATAAATGGTAATAGGCAAACAGGAAACTTGTGGAAGTCAGGCTAGGCGACACAATATATTAAGGACACGACTGACCATTCATAAAGCAATCTCGCTTGTTTATGAATGAACAAGCAGCGAGACTATAAACGTGTAATTATCAACGCCATTACTATTGATAACAGCGCCACCTACATTTACATATAGCTCGAGGCTCCGTTTAGTACCAAGCACGTATCTCAAGTTGATTCCATTAATTCAGGGATAGACTATTGTTCGGGGATTGGGTATTGTTAGCTCCATTGTCTTATTAAAATCTAACCCCTATTCAGTTTGCCATATAGACGTAATTGTCAATTGCGTTTTCTCATTTGGCCTTTCATAATAATCTTGAATTGGCTGAAAATAGGCCCTATTGGATTGCAAAGCGTTTATAGAATCAATGTTTTGAGTGAACTTCATTACTGGAAAAGGAACTCCTAACAAAACAAAATAATATTTTTCAATATTAAAATTTGTATATTTTAGTGTTTCATTATCATCATTATTACAAACAATCAAATATAAACTACATATTCCTTTGTTTTTATAAATAATTTTTTATTATTTTTTTGTAATTTGTTAGCACTAAAATGCATTATTTGTACTCTCATCCCTGTTCTTGAATAAATGGTATTATAGGTAAGCGGGAGCACCATAAATTCTAATGTCCATAGATCCTATTTTCGTGCACTCGATATATGTAGATATTGAGTTCGGCATTTATATGGACGAATGTCCGACGACGGCGACGATCCGTTTGGAACAGTGGTAGTGAACGCTGCCTTTGGTTCGATCCCCGCACAGTACAAACATTTGTGTGCATGAACATGTATGTTTGTATTGGTCTGGGTGTTTCCTATGTATTATACGTATGTATTTACAAAACAAAAGTATTATATGTATATATTTGTAATACCACTGTTGATTCTGATATCCGTAACACAGGTGCTTCAGCTACCTATCTCGGAGACAGATCAATGTATGTGATGTTGTGAAATATTATTATTATTAATAATGTACAGAAATCTCCATTTCGGCTTCACCGTCGAGTGCTCGAGAATAGGCACACAGGTATTACCATTACGAGCATTTACTTTAAAATATTGAAATAGTGATCTAAAATCAGTTAAACATCATGTAGTACAATTTTAATTAAGTGAAAAAGTATGATCAAGCTTATTTCTTATATAAGCGGCCTTACTAGCCACCGTCTAGTAACTCATTAAGGCTAGAAATAAGATAATTAAACCGCTGACCACTACACATGTTTTATTAATATTTATAACCAATGTCTTCTGGTTAGCACTGGGTTTTTTTCTGTTGGTTTCTTTCTGATTGCGTTAACTAGGCAGCTATAAATCTGAAACTGTAGATCGTACAGGGTAATAATTTAAATGACCTGTTATATTCAAGGTAGCATAAAGGTATGTTTTCGTATCATGTATGTGCGTTGTGATTACTAGAAAAGGTTTCATATTAATCATAATTATTTTTTGAGATTTAAGAGAGATACACACTCTCGGTTTATTTATCATCTTATTTTAAGATTTTGAGCGCCATGGGGGACACCGGTGACCGACAAACAATAAATGTTTACTTGTGTCTGGTTTGTTGACAGTCAATATGTGTTAATCTATGAAATCTTTTGCAAAATCGTTTTACGAATTCCTAGTTTATTCTGAATTCTGTGATTTCATTTTTAATTTATCTATAATCTATCTAGGTAAGCTTCGATCTATTTTTTTAATAATCGATACTAAAATTTGAAAAATATACTTTGAGACCAACTTAATACATGTTTTCTTTCTGTTCCCTAGCTTCAACACGCAATAAAGGGACTAATATGGTTTCTTCTTCAGATTTCTCGTAGATATATCCTTCTTGTACCAATGATGCAAGTTATCTATTCCATCACTTGACGTACCGATTAGCCCTGGTTTTGAAACGGCGGCGACTACAGTAGTAACATTTGGTTCAATCTGTCGGAGCTATCGGCGGGTGTGATAACCAGCTTCCAGTAATCGATAATTATTGTTTAAGCGCCGATTAAACTAATAACACCGGCTACTGGCGACTTGTCGCCGATTGAGTTGACGCCACTCTGGGTTGCCTGTCGCTCAACGTTTTTATCAATTAGACAAATATCTGCACTATTTAGACGATGTTGTTTAGTTCTGAAGTAATTATCAGTAATGTTCTCAGGTTTTCAAGCCATTACTTTGGCGTAGCATTTATTCACATAAATTTATAACATTACTGTACATAATACAATAGGTATAGTCATTTAAGGTAAGTTATAAAATATACTTACCTCGCTCTTTTTTTGACAACATTGTTACTTATTTTTTTTGCCGTCAGCAATCCGTTGTCTGCCTGTTATTGTCATTATCGCCCACACTTCATCTTCCGCTGCTTTCGCCTTTCCGAAAAGATTTACATAGTACTCAATAATATACTTTTCAGTAATTGAACTTTAGTGGAATGGGACACGAGATCCCTGGCAACACTTTGTCAGCCTTAGCAATCTCCGACTATGTGCTGCCCGAATGACAATTTCAACGTGCTCGATACAGATTTTTGCTTAATGAACAGGACAGACAACATTCACTTCGTCCTTACTTATTCCTTATCATTATAAGGCCACTTAACTGATACTGCTTAATTAATTGTTTTTGCTGAACTAGGAACTCATGATATAATGAAACTCAACGATTTAACGGCACAATATTTCACCACCCACTCTTCAATTTAAATAATTTAGAAGACAATTATGAACTGGTATCAACTTCATGATTACTTTGCTAACATGATCGCATATTTAATTTGTGATGAATCCATATGTTTCGTTTTATATAAATGCGACGTTTTCTCTATATTTATATTGCGATTCCCATTTACATAGTCGACCGCTTAATGGAGCAGCGACTTTATTGTGTCATTGTTGTGTTTAATAACATATTCTTCATATGCGCTCGTCTCAGAATTGGGTTTATATCATCCCTGGCGTCATTTACATACGGTACCGCTATACAAGGAAACATCCACCGACTGGTTCATACTGAATCATTACATTTTTTTCTGAAGTAATCAAGTTTTCGCTCGCTTCGGACGACCGCTCAAAACAAACAAGCCGAATTTGCCGAATATTCCTCGGCATACTTACTCTTGCTGCTCGTTCCAAGTTTTTTCAACGAATCTTCTTGTAATTTGTTGATGAGCAAACAGCAAAAGCAACTTGGTAATTGTTCTCGAGTAGTTTTAATCGTGATTAAACGCGTGGCTTCCGATTTGGCGAGGGATAATGAAGCACTTTCACTTCTGATCATTAACGCTGACACAATTAATGCATCGGGTACAGGGAACAGTTAATCCTTAAAAGGCCTGAATTTAGTTGGCCCAGAATAAACAAAAGCTCGATTCAGTTACGCACGTGCACTTTTAGCAGCTGCGTAAGCCTAAAACGTTTTATTCATGGTTAGAAAGCGCGTAGAAACGGGTTGGTAAAGTACAGATGCTCACCTCGACATTTACTGGGCGAAATAATGACACAATGATGATTAATAGTTGAAATAATGAATGATCTGAATTGTTTAATCTCGCACGTAAAGGTCAGTCAACTCCTCTACCTTAATGGGAGCATGAAGCATCCTTTCCTTACAGGGTGCCCGATGACGTAAACGTCGGGCAAACAAATACAGCCACGTGGCAGCGTACGCGCGTCGCCCGGGTAGGTAAACCTTTTACGACTAATCCAGTCGAGAGCTGCCCACAAATATGGCAACCTGGCCTCTCATAACCTGTTTTTGGGGTTTCCTCAGCCCCTTCTTTGTAGCATGCCATTTTTTTTGTATAGACACCACGTGTTCTGTGTCTCGTAGAAGCGGCCTTTGGGTCGATCGAATTTTGGATATTCATGAGGTCATCAAGGCATTCAACAGTAGTGGGACTGTTCCTTTTACGTTGAACAAAGTTCATTGATGTGATTAAGGCTTTGCGATTGCGTAATGGAAAGATTAAGGATTATTAAGGCGGCGTTTCTGAAAACAAACGTAGATAACTCGCGTAATTTAACACTCAATTAAAATTCTGCACACGAGATCGCTTTCGCGATAGGGTATCTTGAATTAAATCTCTCAATACGAAGCTGGTCTAGAGCGCATCAAATTGACCACGCGTCATTTTCTCATCGAACCGGAGTTTCCTGAAGACTAATAAATGTTAATGATTGGCGTTTAGCCTTGCTCCGGCGTCGGCACGGTAGCGAACCTGTCCTATAACCCAGCTGGGTGCACATTGCTTCATTACCATAGGAATTGCCGATGTCTAGCCATGGACCCTCGATAATGGGTTAACACCTTAGGGCTTAGTGAAAGTGGTTCGGAGCGTACGCACTTCTGGATTTAGAGTTAGATTCTCTTCTAAACGTTAAAGATACAAGTTAATTGGTTGAAGTTTAATTACAAAGTTCAGATCTTAACTGTCTCTATTAGTCGGCTAACGTGTCCTCTTACGATTCCTAATTGCCTCCGCTAATTGAAAATAGATAATCAACTTAGTCCCGTCGTGGGGGAGAGGGGACCATGACACGAGCGTGAGACGATTTAAATTTTTTTTAATTAAGATTAAAAAAAAATTAAGTTATATAAAATAAAAGACTCAAACAGTAATTTAGTACTATCGACAAGTTTCATCGTCATCATCGTCAGCCCAATTAAGTCCCCACTGCTGGGGCACGGGCCTCCCTCAATCACACGAGGGGTAATTGCCATACTCACCACGCTTGGCAGACGGGTTGGCGAGGGTTTTGATATAAATGCAGAGTTTTCCTTCTCTGGGTGCTGATGATCATGCCAGCAGCTTTACCTTAGTCGCCTTTTACGACACCTCGGTAAGAGTGAGGGTGGCCTATACTACTCTGCCGGGGACCACACGGCGACAAGTTTAATACTATTCTTTTTGAAATTAATGATGAAATGAGTATGCTCCAACGCAACAAAAATAAAATAACTAATTGTTTTATTTTCCTTTGATAAATGTGCCATTTATGCTGCCAATTTATATTAACGAACTTGAGGTTATTAGAGCGTTCATCATATTCCAGTCGAGTAAATTGACTGACATACTTAATTGTTCTATTACAAGGATCCTTAATAATGGAAATAAAGATGTTTGCTCTCATTAGCGTGGCGGGAGTAACGCCTGCTCCAATTAATTATGCCTTAATATTCATATCACGACCGCTCATAATAATTACACTTAACAACTTCTCGATACTAATGTGTGGTAGGTAGTAGCAAGTAGCTCGTAATCGTTCTAGGAGTTACATCGTAAGCTACTACTATACGTGCGCGCGCAAAATGTATGGCCTAATGATAGCCTGTAGCTACCTCAGTCAACAGTTTTACTTTTGCATTAATACGCGCATCGTCGACTTACGCATCTGCCATTAATGCTTTCCGAATTATTGATGATATAGTTATGGTTAAACTCGATTATGAAATTCCGTTTTTGAATAAAAATTACATACTAATAACCTGCCTTGTAGCTATGAAGTTGTTAAATAAAATTATACAATATTCAACGGAATTGGTGAAAACACTACATTAACCAATAAAATTAAAATGACATAAAACGATCATAATGCTCCAAAATCGACGTAAGAATCACAGGGTATTCGCTATATTACATTGTTATTAGTCAGTTATTGCGAATTTTATGTGTTTTCTGGTTTTCATTTTCCCAGAAATGATACTTGTAGTGTGACGGGCGTGCTCGGGGTCCAGAAGGCAGAGTTTAACAAGACTGGCTTGCAATTAAGGACTGTTTACCGGGCATTAATTTTTGGCAATAAAAGACGAGCACGCTTGCAATGATCGGTACGCATGCGCGATGCTGCGTGGGAACAGCGGCCGCTTTGTGCGCCATTGTACTCGCAATTAGCAGTTTTTTCCACTTCGATGTCGCAAGTCGCACTTGCAGGAGAAATGTCGCATCTCGTAATGCGCTGTCCCAAATGTTTTTCATTAATTTGTGACTTACGAACCGCTTACTTTACATCGACGGCTTTTTTCCCGTTAGCATCGCGATTTTTGTTCCTACGCAGTATTGTGGAGACAATTTTTTGTTTCGACGATTCGTGTGGATCAAATTCGTTTTTTGCGAATCGTAAGTGGTTATTCACGTGTGAGCGGCTTGACTGGCATTTTTCATCGTCGGACGTTCTTTATCAAATTTCTTTGTATTTTTTTCATTAATGTTTCGTTTTTGCTTGACAGGAAAATTGACGCGTAATTGTTGTAACAGTTTGACTGTTTTTATTAATGTTTATTTGTTAACAAATTGCAGTCCTGTCATTTAGACGTCTAGAAACTTATCTACGTCTAGTCATTTATGAATAAGTTTATGCTTGGACTAATGATACTTGGCCTTAGTGTTTATAATAACCATAAACATTATAAACTTATCGTACTGTAGAGCGATTCCGATAATGTTATGCTAAGTATGCATATGTCTTTCTTGATGACTTTATTCTTGTGATCATGTTAAAAAATCGACGCAATTTAATAACATTTTCCCCCTTATTACAAATCGCGAACTAAGGTTAGTCCCGGAACAAAATTCGTGCCACTAACCATTACCTATTGGAATAGGATGACATGAGTTTTAGTACGGTAATAACTTTATATTGCGATTTGTAATAAGGTGCTTAAGTGTAACCAGTTTGTTTATTTATTTATCAAGTATTCGGAAATCTAGTATTTTTTCAAGTCTCTACTGAGTTCCCAGCGCTAACTAGCCGATTATATCGTTTATAGAGCTATTAGTCGTCTTCGTATCGGGTTCTGTATCTGATCTTGGCAAAAAGTGCCGTTTTCATCGCCCTTAGACTATGCTCCATGGTACTGGGCCTGGAAATCTAGGGTTACCGTAATGTAAATAAGATTAAGTGGATTAGTTTAATATCACCTGATATATTGGTAGTCGTGATACCGTTTAACAGTGAATGTTTATTCGTCTCTAATTAAAACTGTTTGGCTAATTAACTAGAGTAGCATTTTTATATGTATGCGTTTTTTAATTTCAGCATACTAATCGTCTAGTAATGATAGCTATGTTGCTCGTAAATGTCGTAATGTGTTCACCTGCAGAGAAAACTGCAAATGATTTCGTGCAAAAGCGTTTTTTTACACATTTAATATGAACGTGTTAAACTTTAAAAAGCGGATTAAAATGTTTTGGAATTATAACGCCTTCTTTATTATCAGGGAGGATATACGTCCAATAATTTCGTATCGTTGATAATACGGTACACATTTTGTAATAAGCAGTTGTTAGTTGTCACTTGAATGGACTCTGAAATGTTATAAGGGTCTTAATCATGTTCGTGGTTTCCAAAATCTTTATTCTTGGTATTTATCACTGCATATTTATGACTGCAGTGGTCTCTTGTAAGATGATACGAATTTACTTTCTTGTTGTGTAATCTTCTGTTACGGTTGGACATTTATATGTTACTTTTATGAAAATATATTTACTTTCCATCAGAACAAACTGCTTGCTACATTTAAGCTGCTAATATTTTTCATGATATAGATAGATTTCGAATAATCAATTGCATGCAAAAAATAACTAAAAACCAAATCAGTTAAAACTAGGTTCACATTTTATTAGCTTATGTTGAACATGTCCAAAAGATTCAACACTATTAAAATGTTAAATTTTGGCACCTATAATCACGTCTTTATTATTATTATTTAATATGTTCTCCTCATCTACTATAATATCATAAGTTACAATTTTGCCGCCTTCCCATTGCTACCGTCTCACCTCCCTTCATCTGGCATTAAATGCAAACACTCGTAAAGTATGCCAATTACAAGAAACTAACCAATACAAGCAGCGGCACATACACATACACATTAACGCACCTGTCGGTTGTCATATTAAAGGTAATCCTGAAAAACTACATCTTAAATAACGCCACCCGGACAGGTCTTATCTTCGTTACAAAGTCTAGATTGTAAGGATAATGGGTGTTAAGCGCAAAAGTGATAGCTTTATGTTAATCCCTTGTTTATGTTGTTGGCGATTTTAGTTCGTTTGTTGGATGAGCGAGGTTCTACATGAAAAGAAAAAATACTTTGTATTGTGGACCAAAAGCAAATATAAGTAAATAAATTTGAGATAGTACAAGACTTGTTAAAAAATTTGGTCGGTACTTTCAAAATTATTTTCTCGTAAAATGTGATCGTCTAAAAATATATAATATTTTATAATAAAGCGTAGAAATATGCATAGATTAATGATTAGCATACCAAATTATACGGGAGCTTCCTTAGCTACTACTAATCCATGACTTGTATTGATGTCGGCATCAATACAAACCAGGCCATTCATCTGCAGCTCTTAAGTCTCGTCATCCGTCTCGCTAGCCTCAGCGAAAATCGCTCTCGTAAATCCAGCTTAAGTTGTTAATAATTAATTTTGTAAAAGAGATATCGCCCATTCGCAGGTATTATTGCGATCAATTCTGACAGGCAAAGACTTGCTTTCGATTTCTGAAATTTGTGTGGCACCTGTTCGATTGCTTTCTGATTTCGGAGTTTGGTCTTGAAGGAACGAGTTCCGTGGATTTTGCTGAGTCCAATCCTCGTGTTCATGTCTCAAGTGGAACACTTATCCGGTATATTTTCGCAATGCTTTACATAAACCGACAGGAAGACTCGGATCCGTCAATCTTACCTAATACAAATATAATTATATTTTTACTTAACGGATTAGATTGCGTCAGTTAAGAGAATTAGTTTGGTCGGTCAGTTTTAAAGGGATTATAGTGAAAGTTATTGATCGGGATATTTGAATAATGAAGTTAAAAAAAGCCGATGGACATTCCAAAGAATTAACAGTGAGTGCCTGGTGCCTACCTACTCGTATAAGTGCAACATTTTCGTAAAAAAATCTGATACATTTTCGGTATTTCAAACTATTCAAGATTTCTTTCGTTTGTTTGTAATTAAAATGAACATCTCGTGCTTAAGTTAAGTTTTCGATATCATGTGCCTATTTTGAAATTTTTCCAATAGTTCGATTCTATTTGGTGCAACCCTGATGTCAGGTCAAAGAAGTCAAACAGGTTAGCCGTTTATTTGCTCAAGCTAATCATCTTTGACCAACAATCCATAGCTCCGGACGCGACAAAGTAATTTTAGGTGTAACTGTACATCCGACAACCACTTCTACTTTAGGATAAACTCCCATCCATCACTTAAAATCATCTAAACTGTTAACTTGAAAGCAGTCATCGCCGCATTTCGAATCTTTATTATAAGAAACATCTCTGTAAATAATATGTATGATGTTGATGAGTCCGTTTATGGACCTAAATTCAATAAATATTTCTTGCGAACTCAGTGCCAAATCAATTTGTTTCGTCTAGAATCTCAACTATTGTCATCAAATATATATCTGTATGTCTTTTAGAAGTGTTTAAGCTACTTACACAAACGTTGTGTAAACACAAATATAAGAAAAAGGAATAATTCGAGATATAATATTAGTTCAGTTACGGAAATCCGATGATAAAAATTCAGTGTTCATGAATGAAGTGAATTCAACTTTCTGACCGTGACCCAAACTAAAATAAATTAACGCCAATATAAATAAGTACGACTGCAACAGGAAATATTTAAGAAGACACTAAACGGTTTTTAATTAGTAATCGTCAATATTTTAAAATTAAAAGTATTACAAGTCCAATTATTTGATTTACTATAATTTATGGGTAATAAAATCAAAATTATTTTTCTATTGAATGGTGCCATGAAGTTTTATTAATATTTAAGTGGCCAATAAAAATAAGTAATGCCTACAAAATGAAATGCTCGCATAACGACTCGAGAGATAAAATTCCTATGTTTTGTTTAAGTTTGCTTTTTTTTTTAATTTGACGAAGATGAATTCGTCATTTTGGTAGTTTTTAATATTGATTATTTTAGTTTTAATTCTTGTTTCAAAGCTAAGTAATATTGATAGTATTTTTTATTGTAGAGGAAGAACAACATTTATCAAGTTGCTCTTATGATTGTTCAAAAGGGGCTTTTTTATCGTAATATGGATTATTAGAAATTATATCAGTCTTGACTACCTTCTAACTGGATTTCATATCATGAATATTGCTTGTATTTGTTTTCTTGATTCTTGTTAGATTAAAATCGAACAACATAATTTAATTATTGCTTTAATTCAATAGCACGAATACATAGTCTTTGATCCGCTCCATCGTAGGTTTCTTTTCAACTCTAGAGTTTAGTGTGAAGCCAAGAGCAAACCAATAAAAAACTTTGTGAAGTTTTATAACATATCCATGACTTTATTTTAATTCTGCTGTCTTTTCATCTGTGAAACAGTTATAACTGGTTACTCGTCACCGATACAATCTAAGGAGAAGCCAAACACAACAATGTTTCTTGATCGGATTGTATTACGTATTTATCTATTAATTTGCAAGCTTGCACATTGTTTCTGTATTATGTAAATCTTGAATTTCTTTTTGACAAAACAAATTTTGTTAAGCCGGACTTAGTTGCGTCATCTCTCCATCAAAATGAAATGTTCTTTAATTGTTGTTTTGATGTCATTCTTAATGTTGTGAATGAGTAGGGAGATTATGTCAAAATATCTCGCGAGCATAAGTAGGTAGATGATAAGATCCGTTTTAAAAGCCCAGTGAGAACATGCTTTTATTAATTTAGCTTTCACAGTTTGTATTCATACTTCATTTCGTAATGTTGCATGCCTTAATGTCCAATTCGTATTTGCAAATTAAATCTGCACTACGTCAACTACGTCTTAAAACTAACTTTTGTTTCCAATATTTCTGCAGTCTTGGTATTGCATTTTTAATGTATCAATATTTTTTTGCTGATAATTTATCCCCGCCCAAGTTTCAGTTTAGTCAATCATATTTCATTAAGCACTCACCACCAACGTCTTTCCACTAAGGTTAAATATTCTTCGCCGAAATGTTCGAACAGCTATCCACACTCCTATATTTGGCTACAGTTTCAATACAACGTAAAGAATGATCCTTTTAATTTCGTGTAACTGTTCCTTCATTCTCTTGCAAATTAGCCCCCAGGACTTCAAGAGGTTTCACTTCATTAATCAAATTTAACAACGGAACTCATTAAAGCAACATTTGTAATTGTCATTTTCGGCACTGTTCCTGACTGACGCCCAATTGATTGTGCTGTCAGTGATAATCTTGTTAAGTTTGACGTAAGGGTCATTTTGCAATGAATCAGTGTGTGGTGCGGTGTCGGTGTCACAGATGCAAGTAGACTTGCTAATTACAGCCTTATCATCAATCATCTCGACGAATGGGTAGGGGTGCAAGCATGAAGGAGATGACGACGTCATTTTAAGGATATACAATCAAAAATGTGTCTTGTTATTGGGATTTTAAGTCTTTTGTTGCGAGTTTAGGCTAATCAATTAAGTTTCAGCGCTTCGATTGCAACCTTTATTGGTATTTTTTTGGTAACGCCTGATCGTTTTAGGATTCTGTTGCTGCGTTAATCGTTTTAAAGAAAGTTGTTGAATACGTCCGTATAGGTACTAGCTGTGTGCAGCGGATCAGGTAGTAAACGTCAGTGAGCAATTGACTTACAAATGGATCGATAAGTTAGTAAGTAATGAATTCTTGTGAGATTGCCGTTTGTTTTAAGTGAGATCTCTATCGACTCAAGTCAGTCTTGTTTTGTTTGTTTTGATAATCTTTGGTCTTGAATCAGGTTTGATTGAGAGGCAGTGACCTGCACGATTTTCCGTCTATACAGAACTGTACTTTTCTTTTTTACTAATGCTACATATTTTTGGTGAGTGAAAAGGTGATTTTGGGAATCTAAGCTTCATTTTTGATGAGGACAATTAGCTAGCTGTTTTGGTTTTGGTTCACTTATGTATGTGTTTACATTTAAATTGACATATATCGAATAGATTAGTTCTAAGCATTGATGAGTTTAACATTGAAATCTCCAAATCCAATGTTAACATCAAAATTTCACATGCTATTGTTACTACGTAACCGAAAAGTGGGCGAATTGTGCCACTGCAAACTTATTATGTAACGGAAAACCAAATCCATATACAGCGCTTCAAAAAACTGGCATTTATCCTACGAATTAAGGTTTGGAATCGAGTTAGCATCACTTTATGCGGCAAACACTTTCGGAGCTACTGGAGTTTTGTCAATTGTCCGTGACAAATCGCCGTTTTGGGAGCAGTCAACACATGGTTCGTAATTCGTTTGTAGTTAGGTGTATGTTGGTGTGTACGATGGTAGATGTTAGTTGGTTAGTGGCGTAGGTGGCAGGGCGTCTGTGGGTGTGATAATTCGTCTTGCATACACAAAGAGAGCCGTGAGAGTGATATTGCTCCCGAAACGTGTAGTTTACTTACGAATTAAGGGCGTGGGAGAGGTGAAAGGTCGGAGCTTTTGGGATACCGACGGCTTCTAGGTCGTTCGAGAGGAACATTCCTTAGTTTAATTTGACAACTGCAGTGGTATTAGGCTTACGCAAGGGTCTGAGGCAGTGGTTCTTAACCTTTTTGCCATGAGGGATAATTTGCCGAAATTCCGGTCTAGCCGCGGATTATCCAGGTTCAATCAAAATCTTCACCACGTACATTTGTTGCTACAAAGCAAACTTTATAAGAATGGCTCCACAGACTAGTTCAAATTCAAATTCTTACAAGGACCACCACTGACCACCGGTTAAGAGCCACTGGTTTTCTCACGTTTTCCTAATCAGCTCGTTTAAGATCGCTTTTATTTTTAGCGGTATTAGAACAATACCTTTACATCCGGATATAACTAATTTAAAATGTGTTTGATTTTTATTTTACTCATAAATTAAGCAACTAATCAAAATCACTAGATTGAATCTTTATTGTTATTCAAAATTATGATTTCTGTGACATTAATCAAAATGTTATTATAATTTAGAAAGGAGAACTAGTCATAAAATCTAGATTCGACTGAATTATGTAAATTTCCTTGGTGGAGGCTATTGTTATTCTTCCGATGTCAGGTTTGAGATAATTTAGCATATTTGTTAACTTAACTAGTCTATTCAACGTGGGTGTTCCGGTTGTAGACGATTGTCTTAGGTCAAGAGGCTTTTGGGTTTTCCTTGTTTTTTTTTTGCAAATAAACAAAAACATGCAGCTAAACTAAAAAAGCGTGAAAAAATATGCAGTATTTTTTTATTTGGTTACTTCGTTTCCAATATATATGAAGCAAGAATCATTATTTAATGTTAATCATGAAGTCACATTCGCTCACTCTGTAACAATTCAGTCGCTCCCAGCCGCGGTGATCCCTGATCGCTATGACATGTCCTTTTTTAAAGGAGCTTTAAAAAATAACTCACAATTTTTTTACTGGTACATTCTGTGCCCGGTCATTTTCGAAGTCTTGGTTGGTTTACCTTCAGATAGGCCGCCGGCTTGTCTGCCTTACTTATTTTGAAGTATAAACTAACAAGTACTTGTTTTTTGCAGGCATACGAATTGTCAACGTTGACGGGCACACAAGTGATGCTACTGGTCGCCTCGGAGACGGGCCACGTGTACACGTTCGCGACGCGGAAGCTGCAGCCGATGATCACGTCGGACGCGGGCAAGCGGCTCATCCAGACGTGCCTCAACTCCCCCGACCCCCCCACCACCAGCGAGCAGCGCATGGCGGCCACCGGCTTCGAGGAAACCGAGCTCACCTATAACGTGGTTGATGAGGACATGAAGGTGAGGCAATTGGCGTACGCCAGCTCCGCGCAGTACCCCATCGACCACCACCCGGGGCTTGCCCCGTCGCCGCTCCAGCAGTACCACCAGCACCCCCCCTGCCCCTCCCCGCTACCTCTAAGCTCGTTAGGACAACCATACTCTCATGCGCATCTATCCCATCCCCACATGTCGCACCACCCCCAACGGTAGTTGGAGTTCTAGAATAAATCACGGTATTCGATTGCTCCTCAGGAGATTTCGACTGGATTATCGAGATAGTCACGTTCTAGGTTAGTTTCCTGGCTTTATTTGTAAACACTGTTCCAAATAGAATTAGGCGAACAGCGTTTACAAGTGGTGCCGTTTTAGCATAATAAGGAGAAAAATAATATACAAGCAATAAACTATTTTGTTAATATATTTGTAAATATACAACGAGTAATAGAGTAATTTTTGATATTAACGGCTTGGTTTCCGAGGATTCGGTTAGTGGGTTAAACACTTCGAGAAGTAATGTGCTTCGCCTTGTTTTTATGAAACGTTCGAGGTAACGTTAAGTGATAAGCAAATGTATGTATCAGATCGCGTCGTAATTGACAGCGCCATACAAGCCGAGATATACGAACTGCCGCAGACGTCCAAATGAATGATTAAGTGTCAAAACCTCTCGCTTCTGTTAAAGAAATTTTCTTTTTATGTTAAACAGATTCATAAGTTAACATAATCGGATGTAAAACAAAAAGAGATGAAATAATCGACCTTATCTATTTGCTCTCTCATCCAGAACGTAAAATCAATTTAAACGTAGTCTTTTAATTAATCATCTAACTTAAAAATCCTATCAATGAAATTGATGATCGGAGTACAGATGTCGAAACCGATAGAGTTGTCGGGGTATTCGGTAGCGAAATAATCAGATGTAAAATTGGTTTATAATTAACGCTAGGAACCGGTTCTGCTGTTTGGAGTGACGCCTCGGAAGTGGGAGCGGCAGTAGTAGCAGTCGATTCATTACGATCAATGAATCGGCCTTTCATTCTCGCTGTAAAAAGATCCTATCCGTTCTAAACGAGGCTCTAATAACGCACATTATCCACAAATTGTCGGAAGTCCCTATTACATTCATCTAGGCTACTACTTTTTACACGATCCAATTAACATCTCAGCAATATTCTGTAGAATGCTCAAAGTCCTGAATTATATTTTGTAATTATCCAGCTAGAAAAACAAAGGCATTGAATTGGTTTTTGTAGACGCGCGAGACAGTTTCCAATTATGATAGGAGCGGGCGCGCTGTCGCCGCGGGTCCTAAGTCCTCGCCGCGTGATCCGGATTATTATGAAACTTAATTGAAAATTACTTTCGGAGGCACGGAGAGCGATTATTATAAATTCTCCTGTCAAACTCGACGCCGCTGCCGCTACTAGGAAAAGCAATCGGTGTAACGCAGGAGCTTTCACATCTTAACTCATAAACGCCACCGCCGACATCACTCAGCAGCACCACATTTACATTCGAATTGGAACACTACCGTCGGTAATTTAGTTTGTACTCCGCTCCGCGAACGGTTAATCAATGGAACGTACTACTGAACCGAACGCCAAATAAGGCGAGTTAGACGTGTCGATTCATTGAGCCGCTCAGATTCGATTCGATTCATCCATTAAACGCTGAACACACCTTGCGTCGCTAATCGGACACTATTTATTCATCGATTTGTACCCAGTAGCTGCTCTCGCTGCCGTCGCATCGATTGCACCGAACGATTAATTCTCACTTCTCATTTGCATATCGTTTTAATTTCGAACCCATCCGGCGCCCACTGCGCCTTCGCCCCCGACCTCGAATGCCTCTTGTCAGCGTCGATATGTTGAAATCGATTGCGTCGATTCCCTCGTTTCGCATTCGCGTCGATAAAAATCTCTCCTCTTCAGGTGGGGCGATTCCGGCCGTCGGATTTTGACGTACGGAAATAATACGTCGGCGCCGATATCGATCGTTATTGTTCACACGCCATCGATAAGTCGAAACGATTGAAATATTCTCGCGGTAATTACGATTCCAGGCGATAAGTGCGTCCCGCGATCGCCGCTTTAAGATTCTTATCGGTGCTTTCGTGGCTCTATTCATTGTGCATACTTTCGAGGGTCGTCAGACCGCAATATTCGTAAATTCTTCGCTCTCAAAAGCGACGTCGTCTGTTTTTTTCTAGGAATGGTTTCACCTGTCATCGCCGCGCGGTCGTTTACATAAATATCATTTCTTACGTATTCGGTGCATGTATTTCTCGTCGTCTGGCGTCTGTTTGGTGAATATAAACTGTATTAGCGCCGCGTGTGTTTGGCGCACTCGTAACGCCGCCGTAGGATGCAGATGCTCTTGTGCATGATTTAGCGGTATAAATGTGGAAGTCGGTCAGTGCCCCCGCACACCCGTATCCCTAATCGAGCTCTCGTTTCGTAACATCTCGCAGAACTCTTGAGATTTCGCTTTCAGCGCACGCGTGTTTCTTCCGCGGATTCCGGCGCGGATTCTTTCGTTCTGTTTCAAGGCACGTCTGTTGCTCTCTGGGGAATATCTCGTTGGTTAAAAAAGTCTCGCCACTATGGATGTTGTCGACACGAGTCGTAAATTCTTGATCTTTTTTAGATGTCTACAATGAAGCTGTGGCCCGCCTTTCCAATGGCGAGTGAGTCACGGCTCGTCTCGTATTCAGCGCGAGCGCAGTGCGCACGTCTATGCGCGTCGTCGGTAATCGCTCGTTAGTCGCACCTCGCTTTATTAACTTATCAATACTATTGTTTTGATAAACGCCCAAGACGCAATTTCTGTTGACTCATCGTATTGTACGGGCTAATGTGGGTACATAATTGTCTGGCTGTAAGCCGATTGGTCGCTTGTGCAAGCTGACGGGCCCCAACAATAAAGCCAATTTGACTAATAGGTGCCTTGTAATCGTCACCGCGTGTGGTTTAAGGATTACAAGATTATCAGGGCCGACTCTCTTTGCCTAAGATCAGATCCTAATGAACGTTGTTCTGTGACTATTGTTCTATGTGATGTTTCATTTGTTGTTGTGTAAGTCTTAAGTTCGTCTGTATTGTAAGGGAATTGTATAGGAAGACGCGTGCGCTTAGGGTTGTTGTGGTGTCTCAAGTAGTTAGATACAGGTCTGAAATTAACTATGTAAGAGTAAAATATAATTTAGTATTACGAACACCGGTCGCTGTTACCTATGTAAATGAGAAGTTGACCAATCAGTCAATATCCTGATTGATATACTAGAATTTAGCTAAGATCGTCTTGGACCACATTCAATTAAGTTTTCCTGCTGTATTATCTCTCATTTTCAACAGCAATTCGGATAAACGTATTCTGTCCAAATTGTTCTACCGATATTAAACTGTAATTGATATTTTTTATCTGTGCAATTTTAATAGTGTTCTACTCATAATTCATCATCGTCATATCGGCCCACATCCACCCTCTGCTGAGTATAGGCCTCTTCTTTATCACGCCATTCCCTTCGGTCCCTTGCCAGCCTTATCCATTTTTTCCCCACTGCCGTCACAATATCGTCGGACCATCGACAAGATGGTCTACCTACAGGACGTCTTCCCATTCTTACTCATAATTAGAGACAACTATTTATTTGAGATTAGCACATTAGGACTTATAATCAAACAGCTTATTTTGTTTGAGTTCACTTTAAGTAATCCCTGAAGATAGGTTCTTCGTAATGATTATGGGAACATGATTATCAAATTTCTGCACAGTTAAAAGTCGCCAAGTATTTGCTTGCATTGAATCGATTCATGGAATTTGACAGTTTGTGGTAACCCACGGGGCACGTTGTACCCCGTACATCGAAAGGTCCTCAAATTGTCGGCGTAGAGTTGCGGCTTGGATCATTAATTTATTATTCCTCGCGTGAACGCACCGCCGGTTCAATTTTTTTGTAAATTATTTAATGTTTGCGAAATTCACATTAAATGATCGGTTCTCCCCTGTAATTAACATCGTACCGACCGACCACCCAAAAGCAAGATCGATGGACCCAGAGTTAATCCACATAAGGGCAATAATCGCACCGCCTCTTGTCGCCTGGACAAATGAAGAGATTCGACCAGCGTTTTGAAGACGTTCTCAATTTGGTGAAATTTCCTCGGAGCTGTGACCGTCGTAAATTCGATTCGCGACGTCATTTAGGTAATGGATCAGCGAATTAATTGTGAATCGAGAGGTGGTCCAACATTCGTATGCAAAGTGAAATCCTGGGCTTAATGTTTGGACAATTAGCAATATTATTTAAAAACGCCTCCTTTTTAAATAAATCAGTTTGTATTATTTTATTTATTCCCTCATCACAGTATTTGCATATCTCAAGAGTGGATAGATCTTGTAGGCAAACGCGTAACCTTCTAAAGCTCATCGACGCTTTCCATCAGGTGTGATTGTCGTTAAACGTTAAGCCTGTAACAAATAAAAAACTGCATGGACTATGGCACTTTTAAGACTCCTTACATACAACCTCGAGGGGTGACAGAAAAAAAGGTAATATGCAATATGAGTTTGCTGGCTGCATATGTTAAAATTAAATTGAAAATTTAAAAAACCCCCGACACAACTAAAGCTCTTTCATTTGATACCTATATTGAGACAGTTGGAACAACAAATAGGTTATTCGTCATTTTCTAACGGCGGCCATCTTGGATTTGAAATTTTTCACAATTAATATATTCTGCCACTCAAGCCCTTTTATATGATACCCATATTGTGGGAGTTGTGTTAAAACATAAATCCAAATCTTTGTGACGGCGGCCATCTTGGATCGATTTTATCCAACATAGCTAAGAACACTCCCTCCTTATTCATCTTTCAAACAAATAAAAAACAAAATCAAAATCGGTTCATTTGTTCGGGAGCTACGATTCCACGTCAAACTTATAACACCCCGTCGTAATCGCGTCGGGGGTTAAAAACCAGTTAAATCAAGATCAAATTTGGACAAATTATGTCATTCTACTACTATATCCACCACAAACACAATCTTTTCCCGTTGAATATAAACTTTTATTGCTAGCAATAAAATGAATCATAGGCAATTTCCCCATTTTATTATACCTTCACTGATAGGGATAGGACCCATTTATTACGTGACCCATTTTATAAAATATTCTTTCGGTGACCAATCATAATATGGGCAAATGTACTAGCGTCGCATTTAAAAGACCTCTACCCACCCCCAATCGGGTCATGTTGTATACAACTGAGGACTGACTGACTGACTTTATATCTACTATTCCAAGTTTGATTGCTTTCGAAAGAAGAGAAAAACACTTTTTTCTGTGATAGGAGACAGACGAGCAGACGGATCATATGATGGTAAGCGATCCCCGCCGCCATGTACCGCCAGCAGTATTTAAACACGTCCTCAAAAATTTGGCAGCGTTGTTCCAAGCGGTCAGTCTTATCCCGTATTATTTTAGGAGTTACTCGCTACTCCGTGCACTATTACGGAGCTTGCGCCCGCGCCGCTCTGTTGCATAATTCAGCCGCGGGCCCGCCGTTTGCATTCCGATACTTGATATGTGCTTTCACATGTATTTATGGACAAGATTTTGTGTCTCCGTAATGTTTGCCGAATAAATAAATTGTGTTTAAGGCATAAATACAATGGGGGAACCGGCGGCTCCTCTCGTTACGTCGGCGAATGTAAAGTCCGAGTTAGCTTCTGGGTTGTCGGCATGTCAGCTTCTGAGATATTTCGCGGCAGTTGATGCCCGGTTATTTCGTTGTTTAGGAGCTTCGTTACACTGGCGGTTTACGTCGGGTCCTACAAATTGGCGAGGGTAAGGGATTGGCGTTGGCCATCGCGCGGAAATGTGCCGGAGTAACATTGTTATTCATTCGTACGATGAAGTGCTTAAATCAATCTGTTTGGATATTTACGTGGACGTTTAGGGATTCCAACAAAGTCTGGGATGTGAACGGTTTATTCTAGGCTCAGGTAGTTGGATATTCTGGTGGCTGCTGATGATGCTGTTGTCTCCAGCCAACTTGGTGGGGCCTTTAAACACCCGATATCCGAGATTAAACTATCTTGATAGTAGCATAATACATTGTCCATCTCTAGGTTATCTGGAAGACACAAGCTATTTGCTTATTTGAGCAATAATATTTATCTATCATAATATACCAATATTGAGTAACTCTGCTCGGCTCTTTAAAACTACCTGCAATATGTTTAAATGATATCTCATCTGTTGGACAATAAATCGGTTTATGCAATAGTAATATATTTTTGTAAAAGTAATATTTTCCAATGTGATGAATTTCGTCATGATCTGTTGAATTGGAATAAAAATCTGCCAAGAATCCCTCTTTAACTTGTAAAATCTTTAAGTACAGAATCTTGTTATTGTACAACAGTATTCTTGTACGTTTTACGCCAGTCTCAGCCAAACACTTAGTTTTGAGATATATGGCACTTCAGTAACATTGTTGTTTGTTGTGTCCAGTTGAGATGCTTTTACATCAATCGTCTTGTTTGTTTATTTGAAATAGCCAGATATTTACCTTCATATGTTTTAAGTTATTTCATTAATTAAACCTAAAACATCTTGAGAATACATTGGTCTATGTATTAGGTAATTGGTCTATGTAAAGGTAAACTGACAGTCAAATAGTGGACAATAACTGTGTTTGACAGTACTTAAAATCAGTTTTGCATCAAATTTTTGCCTCAAAATAGCATTCAATCAAGTCCTAGCAATTAAGATGCTATCATCGAAATAAATAGAAACCATGCAAAGTCTATTCTTGTAAATAAGCAATTAAGTGCAGAAACTAAGCACACAAACGGTACTAAATTTAATTAAAACGTTTTCCTATTTACTGCATCTATTAGATCAATTCGAGACGATATGGATTTTGCAAAAGAAAAAACATTGCAACATCTATGATTGGTAACAAAACGTTTAATTGGAATAAGATTAAATCATAATGACGCAAGTATCGAGTCAATCGGATCGCAGATGTTTGTAAATTGCGCAACTGGATAATCGCGGGCCCAATTATCGAAATGACACAGACGTCGGCCATATCGAGCCGGACGATACACTCCCGGCTAAATCTATAATGGATGAGGCGCGTCCTGTGTCAGTCGAGTAAACGAGATCGCATAAACGCAGGCGCATACATAACTAAACAACCCCTGACAATTGAAGCCTATTCATTAATATAATCGGGCGGTCGTTAATTGGAACGCAGAGATTCGATTCCTAAGACGAGTTATTTTGTAGAGATCGGATTAAACTGACACTGTATCTTAAATTTGATTTCAATATTGTCAATACTAGTAGTTTGAGGTCAAGAATCAGGTCATGACTTTGCTTGCACATATAACGTTAATAGAGGTAGTTTCAGATTTCATTTCCAATCTAAAAGGATTTTGATTAAACTTGTTTGAGGAGTTTTATTGTTCAAGATAGGGTTAGCATTCACAACACCTCGCCGATGAGTAATCATCAATTTGTTTTCCATTCGTCGCCATACTCATTAATTAATCGAGTTAATGCCATTGGGTAATCGGGTCGCGTCGTAAGAAACTGCGAATAAATTTCAATTAGAGCAATCAGGATCGGTCGCGGAAGCCCTGGAGCCGATGGCACGGGATAACGGCGCACCTTGCATACAAAGGCGCGTCACCGGCCGCATACAGAAAGAGACCTCCGCCAATCATTAGGCTTGCGGTAAGTGGGATGTGAGCTGAATCCCGTGCAGTACTAGACTTGTCTCCTAAATGAGCAGTTCAGTTGAACTAGTTCACGTCATTAGCGAATGTGCGTAGCTTATAACTCCGTATTTATTAGGACCGTATCAAGATCGCTCTTGTAAGCCATGAGGACCTACCTTATCTTTAATTTTATCTCAAGCAGTTCTCATCATTTAATAATTTCAAATCATTAACAAAAAAGAGAACAAATAAAATAGAAGAGCTAATTAGAGACGGATGGGATTGTATTGTTAAAGTAGTTCGTTTGAGTATAAAAACAATCACTTTTCACTCTCAAACCGACTGTAGCACTTGATATCAATACTAACGTAGGTATAAGTGAAAGAGGTAGCTGAGAGTGAGTGGTGACATTAAAGATACAGTCCTTAGTTCATTTGAGTGAAAGGTTTCCAGCAAGTCTAAGTGATACGGCGACCGATCACTATCGGTGGTGACCGGCCGACGCTGGAACTAATGGAATTTCTGATAAGTCCCACTCGAATGTTAATGCCAAAAATCTCAGTACTCATTATTACCCTTTTATTTTGTAGATTAATTAATTTATTGATTCTTCTGTCAGCAAAAAGTTTAATAAAAATAGTGTAGCATACATATTCCAAATGATCTAAATTTACCTTATTTAGGGCGTGCCCAAAACTACTGGTCACGTGCCATCTACAGCAATGGTTTGCCATTCCTTAAATTAGGACAATCGTTTTCCGTCTTCAAAGTTATTTTAAGATTATCTTTAATTCACCCAACAGTGTTAATAGTTATATTTTCTCTTTCCTTTTTGCAAACAATTCCAAACATGTCCTTTTAACCATTTAGGTGGTTCCTAATATCTATTTCTGAAATTCGCAAGTCAACTGTAATCGGACGTCCATCTCAGAGCGATTGATTCGCCGAATCCGAGCGGCCCACTTCCTAAAACTAGACGGGGAGACGCAGATGGTTAAAATTAGGCCCGACGAGAATAGCGTAAACGGCGTACGCGTCACCGCACCGACCCGCCTCGGATATTGTGTTACAGTACATCGGATTGATGCTGCTTTTATCATGTTGATTCAAAAAGTAAAGATGCAAATCATCTTCATAATAATCCTTTCTTTTTTTGTTATTTAAGGCTAACGCTTGGCCGTAATCCCACCTAATGGAAAGCGCGTTACGCGTTTACCTTAAATAATTCTTCTAGCGCTTAATTCAGTTTCTACGGAATACAGAATATTACGTCTCTGCGATCAGCAAAGCAACTTTCCTATACCATTTTCAAATTCTGGATCGAATTTATAACTCATTTCGGGAACAACTAAATCACCCTACATTTGGCATATTTCAAATATAATCGAATTTTCGCTTCCGACGTTTGCATTGCAATTTATGACTTTGGTGTTGACCGAAAAATGGTCTACAAATCAATCTATTTGGGAACATTTGAACGTGTCACTGTCAAAGTAACATACGGCCCGCCGCGCTTAGTCCTTACGAAATAAGGCGTGATTTTAGCAAACAGTATTTACGAAAACTGAATGGAAGTAAACTGTCGAATTGAACAAAAAACTTTTTTCAATTCGACAGTTAACTTTCATCCAGTTATTGAAATAGGTTTTATCTGTCCACTGTACATGAAAATTCGGTTTTTCTCTTTTTGTTGTTTCCGGGACTATTTTCGATGAACGGGTCATGATGATTCACTAAGTTATTTCGAGTATGTTTTATAGATTATTCACTTTAGCAAACAATTAAACATATTCCACGTGGATATATTGACAAGAATAGGCTCAATTGAATGTTTGGTAATTTTAAAAGTTATATACCGATTCGGTAATAAACAACATACTTACGTTTGTGATTGCTACTTCTCACTGTACAAATTATATTAAATGCACATGATGATCTTACAATACACATTCGGTGTGTCACTCGTGTATCAAAGACAATATTGTAATAGTGTTTATTAATATGAAAAATGACTATACAATTTATCTTTCTCAAGCCCAGGTCATAGTTCCAGCGTTATCTCCGAAACATGACGTTAAATTTTTAACATTATTGTCTGCAAACTCAAACAATGTTTCCTTCTGTTATTGAAAGAGTACAAGTTATCGGTCATGCTTTTGTATCGCCATCTCGTTGCGCTGTTTTGGCTGTGGAACCGTAAGCTATTGTATCAGCCGATGAGTTTACATCTCTGGTTCGGTTCGCGTCGTCTTCTCTAGTTACTAGGAGTCTGTAGTAATGGACGTGATCTCGGGCAAACGTTCCGCGTCCATAAATTCAAACTAGCGTCCCAGGTGAGGGCCGACCGTTACCGCGTGGGAAATGATTGGGTCCCGGCCGTGGTCGGTGAGCCTTTGTTAGGACGATTGTCCACCGGAGTGGTGTAGATGCGCCGATAGCCGGTGTACTGGAGCTGGGCCCGCGTTGACAGCTACGTGGGAACGCGCCCGTGTGTAAACAACGCCTATTTGGACGATATCATCGCTCTTATTAACAACCCCACAGAATATACCTTTCATTTTTCTGACTTCAACAGTTCTGACGTTTATTTCTTTCTCATTTGCAGTGGTATTCGACATTCTGCTAATTACGACCATCAATTCAACCGCTATAACCGTTTGCATTTCTTTGTCACCATTTTCGTGTTGAAAAAGCGAAACGCTCCGACGGGTAACTGTGCACCTGCTAAAGGAATAAAGAATTCTATGTGCGAGACATGTATGGTGCTAGTAGAAATGTTACGTCTCGTATATCCTATACGTGTTGCAACTTGTTTTCCCAACGTAAACTTATACACGGCAAGAACCGTGGAAATGGACATCGCAGCGATAATGTATGCCACACGCGTCCGTCGCTAACTCGACGGCTATTCAGTTCTGAAAACAAATCCTTAGCTTTTGTGACCATGCCAATCCATCATACGAGTTTTTCTATTGACCAATAGTATCGGCGAGCTTAGCACAAACAAAAAGCTTTCAAATGGAAATCTGGAGTACGTGCCGGGATTAGTTCCGGACTGTATTTATACGTGGGAAATTTAGTGGGCACAAAGCGGGCTGTCTGATTGTTTTTGAACATTAACCTTATAAGGCCACCTACATACACGGTGATATAATCACCCGATCGGCTCATGGTTGCATACGGCGTGGGCGGTGTCCTTCTTCGTCGAACGTCGATCGTCTAATGCGTGCGGTTAAGGGTTGCCAAAAGTAAAGCTATCGACTGCGGTAGCTGGTTTTTGTTCTTTATTAGGTAAACATTTATCATCGACTCTTTGGTTGTTTATTTTAGTATTATTAAAGTCAATGATCATTATATCATCAACGTTATTTACATTGGATGCGGGCGGCACAGGACCGATCTGTGTGGAGAACATTGGGGGAGGCTTATGTCCAGCAGTGGACGTCTATTGGCTGAAATGATGATGAAGATGATTTACATTTATGGAATTACGAATACTTTACAATGTCCAAGCAAGTTTAGCGTTGAGACCTATTCAGGTAATGGGATGATAAATTAAAATTTAGATCAAAGAAACAAAAATTACACTTCCGATATTTTGGCGGTCTATTTCTAATACATAAATTAACGTCTTTATATCCTTAAAGAATGAAAAACCGACTATGATTTTTTCACAGTTTCACTGACGATAATACTGGGTAAAGCTTTACTATCCCCAAACATCACGTGTGTTGAAAAACCTAGCACTAAAAGTACAATATATAGTTTAAGCACACTTGGTGTTGGCCATCTGGCAACACTGTTGCGTTTGTTACACATCCAGCGCGTGCGCGGCTCTCGCGTACTCCCGCGCATGATTTATGTATGACCGGTATTCCTCGTGTCGGTTCATTTAACTAGATATATTCCGGAATTATTGTGTTCGCAACACAGCTCTCGTACCGTTGCCGTGCTGTGAATCTAAAGTCGCGCATAATCATACACCGCCCTCATCTGCGCACGCACAACTACCGCTCTCTTAATTCGTAATCGAAACCCGTCACCGTCTCGTTAATCAGTCCAGTTACCGAAATTGCCTTCATTAACAATCGCCCGCCTTTCTTTTCAAAAAAACTGTATCACCGAAACCTGTTTACTTTTTTTCTCTAGAAAATCGAATCGCTTTCGACGGAATTTCTGCAGAAAGGCTCAAGTCCAAATTACGGGTAAATTAAACGTTAAAATCGATTCGAGTTTTCAAGCTATTTGTCTAAGTCTACTTTGTTGGTTCTAAGGCCAATCTGAGGAGCGCATATAAATTGATGCGGTGTGGTCTTTAATTAAATGCGGGTAGTTATAAATATGGCTCGGACAAGAGGTAGGAAGCCTGGATTCCTGGCGTTCTGGCGTATCAGGCTGGCTGCGATTGGCTCGTAAAGTTGCGCCGATGTACGCGTCACGGTCCGCTGGTGTGGCGCAAGCGATGGTGGAGCCACGACCATTTATTTACTTTTTGTTATTTAGCTTCCTTGTTGCGAGTACATAGGCATTTTATAAGTGATCTGACATCGTCTTAGATCAAGAGTGACAGCTAACATGAGCAAGGGATGATTGAACTTTTAAATCGCTCGTCCGTGAGAAATTTACAATAGATTAGTGTTCTGTGTTCAGTATTAATTCTTATAGTTTCAGTTAAAATATTTTCTTGGTCATTTAAATAATGATGAAGCCGTTTTCCACATTTGGCCTCAACATCAATTACCCTCAGGTTGTGATCAACACCAGATGGTACCTTATTATGGAGTAAAAAGATATATTCGAAATTTAAAGTATTAAACTTGAAATGCAGTTTGGAGTGCTTCAATTCTTATTTTTATTTGATAAATCAAATGTCCTGTCGATTCTTTAAAAGATCTTAACTTAAGTAAAACGTAAATAAGATTCTAATGTGTGAGGCATTTTTCCTGGTCAGTATTGGATGCAATTTCTAGGTGTAGAGTGGTTTTTTCATTAGGTAGTTAAATAGATAATCTTTGTTGCAAATAACATTGCAAAAGTTTGTATTACAGACACGTATCAGTACAATAGAGATCATTAATATTTAAATGGTAGTGATTCATATATTCATTGAGGATATGATGTACTTTTGTCATTGACACATTGAATATCAATTGTTAGACGACATACTTTAGATGTCCAGTTTAGAAATGAAAGTGAAATTAATAAATAGATGTTCTAGTCAAAACTTTATAATAAAACGTTGAAGGCTATTTTATAGGTAGGTTATCTTCATAATGCATAACATGACGAAGTTTCTTTAAGTGAAGTTTAGTCATATAATTTTTTAGATAATGATAATTATAGCGAATCCATAGTGCATTGAAGTGGTCTTTTCAACCTTCATATCTGCATTCCTATTTCGTCTTATGGCACAAGTTACTCACAAACCGTCATGGTCCTAAGTGTTTTAATGATGTGCTATGTACCGCTTTTGATTTCTCTCGAAGCGAGCCGTGATAGGTTTTCCACTTTATTGGCCCTCTCGAAGTACTAAAATTCATATGTTATTGTCTTTCGTCACGCTTTTTCCCGGTACTTGCGCCTCATCCTAATCGCACATAAACCTATGAAATCCTGTTAGTTTCGCCGCCGTTCGCGTACCTTTAACACAAAAGACGCGACAGTCGGGGACCAATTTTATTGCCTTACGGACTGCCTTTGTCCGTCCGTCATCTGAGCTAACTCCGATACGCCTATCGATTTCTTGCACCGAACGCTTTGAAGTGCTATCTTCGATAGAAGTTGAATATCCTGTTTTTGCAACCGCATCGTTCACGATTTCTACCTAAAAATTTGCACTGCCAATATTGATGGCGAGAAATGCCACACGGCGACTAGCCCGGTATTTCCGAACATGCTTCGCCCCACTTTTATCGCCAGCATCGAAGCAAAATCAACAGTCGCCTGTCCCGGAGTCGCCGATAACTCGCCAATTCATTTAAAACATATTAATTTCAAAATAATTCGCCTTATATTTATAACAATATTTTATACGAGCATGCACTCCGGAACGTGACTCGCATATTGTAATTTCTGCAATAAGGACTTGCACAAAGTAATGACCATATTTTTCTGAATGAAAGGCGCACGTGTAGCAACATAAACTCGTAAGAGACTTCCAATCGCCAGTTGCGTCACATTCAGAACCGAAAGTGGTCGTAAACTGAAGAGCCTTGGTAATGTTGTATCAAGTTCTGTGATCTGTGACATTGCGGAATTGCTCTATCGGTTGTTCCGTTTCGGCTAATGCCTTATCGCGAATGTTAGACAAAGACGGGGCATCGTAAGCTGACGCTCTCACTTCCGCCCGCCCACGGGAAGCCGGCGCCGCCTACGCTTCGACTTAAAAATCGCGAGCCGGTGGTCTCGTTGTGACAATTGTTTCTGACAGTTATTTTTCTTAAAATTCTCCAGTAAAAATTTGATTCCAAAAATTTAGGTCTCTTTTAAGGTTAACTGTGACAAGAATGACATCAGTCCGTAGGTGGCACGTGCGATAAAATGTGTTCGCGGACACTGCATTGCTCAAGCTTTCGAAATGGCCATCCACTTTAAATTATGACTTAATTCTGTACTTCTTTCTTTTGTGCTGTTATACGATATGCGCTGTACGGTATTTTGTAGTAACGGGAACCATTTTGAATCTCGGAAACATTCTGCAATTAGTTCATTTTTTCGTGTGTCGTTCTGGTCATTTAGATTTTGAGAGCCATTTATTTCGCGAATAGTAAGAGTTGTTTGCTTAAAATTTACATAATACTGCAAGTAAACCAGCTAGTTTAGTTTCTGCTAATGCGAATCCTCGTAAATCAGATGCCCCAACGAAAGTCACTTTTATAAAACCATCATAAATAGTTAATATCAGGCAGACGGCAATGCAAAGGTAGCGAACCAGTTAAGATAAACAAATATTGTACTTTGGAACGTGACTCGATTTACCAAATGATCGAGACGCGAGGCTTAGAATAATAAACTTTACGTTCGCTATGTAAATTTTGTTAATATTGTCGCGTTATTTTTATTACTTGTAAGGTTATACTCTAATGCATTTTACTCGATCGATTCTCAGGCCATTAAGCGAGTGCCATCGTCTGTATAGTTTATAAGTACAACGAGGTTGATATCTGAAAACATCGATTAGGTTTTAGGTATTCCTACACTTTTCCCCATTCCTCAATCAGTTTCAGGCAATTTTAGAATGTTTCCAAAATTGGTGCTAAACATTGGTGCTCCTGTAGCGACGACGGATATTCACATATGTGATCTCTACTTAAATTGTTCGTATTATATTGAATCTTAATATATATTCGTATACTGTAGATTAGAGACGAAGCAGGGACCAAGTCCTCAGATATTGATACCTGTATTGAAGTAACGTAACATTCCCAGTTTGCGCTTATTGCCCGTAACATTGTTTGTGATCCATCCAACTTAATGAGTACATTAGTTTTAAGGCATGACGTTGTGTGTGTACTGAACGATTCGCTAGTTCCATTGGCTGATACTTTATTGATTATATTTAAGAAATCCCTACTATTGGTGCTAGATTTTGAACATTTTAATGATTGAACAAGTATTACTAAGATCAATGAAGTTTCAGTCGATTCAGTAGTTCAATTGTACTAGTAACCAACATTTTAAAAGTAATTAGTAAATAAGAATGTTTCGGTTGATTTACTAGTAAAATTGGATCATGAGAGTTTACGTTGAAACATAATAATAAATTAATATATTAAGTGTTAAGTAACGAATGATGTAATCTAACACGAAAACAGCAAGACGTGCAGGAGCTGTGAACAGTGTCTTATTAGTGCCTTGAACAATGAACATGTAGAACATTCCAGTGTGATTCCGAGGATTGTACTTAAAAATTCAAAAATGACTGTTGTATTCAGTATTATTTTAAGATATTCAGACATTGATGTTCCAAATATTAAAATAGAACCGAGCCATTTAGTAATTGGTGCCTCTATTGTCTGACGCCGGTCACCGGCTGCCAGACCAGGGTTTAAGGAGGCTTTATCTTCAAGTACTTAAGTTAACCACTCGCTAGTCTCCGCATTCCGCGAAGATCTCATATGACTACGAAATTTGCGAGTCAAAACGATTCTAGAGTTGCTTTAATCGTATTTTGTTGTCGTTTATTCATTCAATGACAATGTTGGTGATCATAAAACGCCGGAATTGGCTACTGTGCGCCGTTGACATGAGCGAACCAACAAACAAAAAGTCGAAAACATATATTTAAATACGAAATTAAGTTTTTCGACGGGCTTTCATTGCTTTTGAGACGATTATTCATTGTTGGCTGATAAATGTGCGACGTGCAATAATTCAATTCTCGTTTAAAAGCTTGTCCATGTTAAGGTCTGTACACACACGAGTACGAACATTTTGTAGTAGCCGTATTTTCGTATCGAATTTATAGCGTTCATTATAGTGGATCATAATATGAACATGTTTGCGCTCGTGTGTGTACACGCTTATCCAGTAGTTGTAAAATAAGATGAGTGTTCTCAATGAAGCCTTGGACTCATTTCAAAGATCTGCTTCCTTGTGTGTTGTGAAATATTTTTGGAATTTTTTGTAATGGTTGTGACCGAATGTTGAGAATATATGGAACTTTTGCACTTGATATACGAAGTTTTTTACTCAAATGTCACTTTTATGGGATCATTGTTGGATCGTAGCCCCAGAGGTGACTCAATGACAATGTGATAGAAACAATACCTAAAGACGCTAGATCATTGTTACTGTAAAATACATTTTGTGTAAATATGTACAATAAAATAACGAAGTAAGCGAGAATAATTTTAAAACTAGATGCAATGTTGTACAAGTTTTTTTTTCTATTTAAATATTTTTGAAAGATTTAATCTACTCTATTTTTAATAATGACTTATTTTATCGTTTCGAATAATTTATATTATGTGTTTGTACAATGTCGTAGTTGAATTCGGAGGAGACATTAAAAAAATTATAAAAAATAAAACGTTAAAAAATTTCATAAGGTTTTGTATTGTATTTTGTATCACCTGCCCTTCCATCCGCTATCGGGTATCCCTGGGAATGTGGTCCTGAAGCTGTCCAGTGCTTAAGACTGAAGTCCCAAGCCTCAACTCTAATGAAAGTAAGATCAGCATAATCTTAATTCTTGTAAGTAAATCTGTTTAAAATCATCCTTGGGACTTGATTCTAGGCATCGTTCCTGATTCTGTGCTAGGGGCGACGACCAAAGGGCCCTAGTTAACATTCGTCACTTTTCCTGCGATATTCGGCACATGGCTTAAGGCCTGAAGCCTTGTGCTCGCATCCGCTGGAATTTTGTCGTATCTTAACTCGGTCGTCGCCATCGGACCTTAAGGATCATCCTCCCGGCGCGTCCATATTAATTTTATTACAAACATAATCGTAAAACATGCAATTTGACGTTTTTAATTACTTTGCGATATTAATACCGCTGTTTCGCGGGGTGTGTCCGATAGTGCGTGGTCGTTAACCATGCCCGCCGTCTCGGAGAGGCAGCTCTTGCGTTTTCGAAACGGTCGGTTAATAGTTTTTAAAATTCGTCGATGCCAAAAGTTGTACCGCTGTCCCCGTAATTACCTTCGACTCTGGCCGCGAGTATTACAATCATAAACATGCAGTAATTGCTCAATGATCCTCCTCCGTGTACTTCGCCCTCAACTTTCTTTTGGCTTCGATTACTCGTAACTAGGATAAGATTGGCCAATCGCTCGCGTCGCGTTGTGACTTGCAAGAATGAAGAAATGAAGACTTTCCACAAGGTACGTGCCCCTTTTGTTATCACTTTATTTAAACCACTAACTTGACTTGTTATTGTTGTGTGTGTTTTCAGTGTGCTTTACAGGTTTCTCGAGTACAGGTATCAATACATCGTCAAAGAGATATTTTAAATTTTTTTCTACCTACGACTTCCGTTCGACCTAATAATTTTGGTATATTGATATACAAAATAATGAAGTGTTGAATAATGATTTAGTAGTAATATATTCAGTTAGCGTAAATGATTGATAAACATACTTAATGATTATGTATATGTTGTCCGAATACCTATTAAGACAGACGCCTTTTATAGAAACGTAAAACGGTCCGTTCTCACATCCGCTCCTACATAAATAAGTGGTCGTGTGTTCTTTTTGCTTTTGAAGATCTCATTTTACACTTTACAACTTACGTTTTTGTATTAAGTGTATTTTCTGGCTGTGTTGCCAACAAAAAAAAATAGTACAATCGGAGTGTAAGGTTAGTAGATTGCAGTTACTTACATTTTTTGCGAAATGAAGAAGATAACTTTTATTTTATTTTCTTTATTAAGGACAGCTGTTAAATATTACTCAGTCTTAAAATTACTTAAATAATACATCAGAAATTTAAATTTTCCATTACAAATTAATACATTTAGGTTTGTGAGACAAAAAACAAAAATAATGCGAAAAAGGACGATTATTTTAGTTTTTAATTTCACTCGAAACTAAAGATTTTTAAAAGCTATTATCTTATCATGCAAAATGTCGATTTGGTTATAGTTACTTTTACATTTATTACAAGCTCTAACAATAAACTATTTTTCCTGTAATAACATCCACATAAAGGAGTAGCAAACGTATTCTTATGCCGTCTGGAATACTTATAAAACAATTTGCTTAACAGGTAATGGTACTCTGATAAAACAAGTACTTTTGTATATCCTTATGTATAAACTAATAAAATGAATCATCTTCTAAGGTACGGACCACATCACGTAACTACAATCTGTCGAAATTCCCTAATTGATATTTCTGAATATTGAACAAAAAATGTTTGATATTGAGGTTAAAGTCGATTCAAACATTTTAACAGATTTGTATACATTGATGTTGTATACTTTAATAAAGAACGGACAGTCAAAACTGTCCGTTCTTTTTTAAAGTTTTACATACTATATGAAACAATCAAGTACCTATTTCTAATATTTTTGAAATTAATGAATGAATGAAAGAAAGAAACATTTTATTGACCATCACAATACATAATTTAACAATAACACTCATCAGAAAATAAACATAGAACATTCACACATTAAGACTACAGACAAAGGTGAGTACGAAAACAGACGATAGGTAGGTTATTACAATGAAAATATTCTAAATAAATAGGCGTGTGTGAAGTGTGAGGTCAATCAGGTCCCGGCCTCAGCATGGGTTTTCTACACCAATTTTCGTATAAAAAAGCCTGTATAGACTATGTAAAATATATTTCTAACGTAACCTACGTTAGTCAAATTGACTGCAAAACATATGTTCAACATAAATCACCTTATTATAAATCGCGATTTCAAGTTATTACCGTACTAAAGCTCATGTCATCCCGTTCCAACACGCAATGTTAAAAGGGGATGGTAAGAATTTTGTTCCGGGACTAACCTTAGTTCACGATTTGTAATAAGGGGGTTACATTACTAAGGTAATATTAGGTAATAATTTATCGTGAAAATTGCATATTTCATCGAAAATACTTAGCTTTCTGGAACTTAAGTTCTTAGGTCTGCAAGGAAGGGCTAAAGTAGCCACATAGATCCGTAAAAGACGTAAAGTTGGCAACATTTGCTGATGCCTTATTTTTGCACATTCATTAAATCATATATTAAAGCCGACACCAATATTATCAGCGAGGGGTCAGAACTTAATGTTCTCGTTTAAAATATTGTGACGTTTCGTGAATAATATTTGCTACGTGCGCCGCGAACTTGCTTCGGCCATTTTAGGTAGACCCGTCAGTGTACTGGCTGGTTGAAGAAGATCTGTTAGTTTCCTTCCTATTGCGAGGGGGTGGGTATGTCTTGTTATGTTAGTTCGGTAATTTCTCCCGATGATCGTCGTTTCAATGCCGTGGATTTATAGCTGAACGTTGAGCAGTAGTTCATCTGTTAACGGACTTTATTTGACCGTCAATCTGTGTGTCCTAATGCTCATAGTATGGAGATGCAACAGTCATACAATGGGGAGATTGAGTTTGTATGTGGGTATTAATTTTAGTTAGAAACCTTTGAGATGCACGATTTCATTATTCCGCTGATAATGCAATTTACGATCGTTTCGTATAATACAGACTGCATTATCATAAAACTTGAGTATTTTTCGACATTATCTGCCAGTTTTCGCGTATATTGTGGGACTTTAGTAATAGCTATACTTACCAAAAATTTTTATTGGCTTTCGAAAAGCGTAAACTTTGAACCAGAATGTTGACGATTCTTTTGTTTCAGTGGGTATTATTAGTTGTCTTTACCTTTTTTATTATATGGCAGGTGTATATGATCTACCATATACAAATTTTTCGTTTTATGGATACATAGTAATAAGATATTTTTTTGTTTTTGCGCTATATTATTACTTTACATTAAATTTATTGACTCTCTTTACGAGAACCGGAATATGATCGGAGCTAGCTACTTGATTTGATATTGTATTTACACTTATACAATTTTTTTTCTTATGTGGCCATTTAATGAAAATAGAGGAAGAGCATGTAACCGAAAGGATGATGAGTATAAATGTAAATGATTGGAAGAACGGAGGACGGCCAAAGAAGAGATAGTTTCTGTGGAACAGTTTACCTACGGAAGTATTTCCCGACGGCTACCACTTAGGGACCTTCAAGAGAAGAGAGTACTCCTTTTTAAATTAGCGATCTCTCTGATTTCGCGGATGTTAATGGGCGGCGATGATTGCTTTCCATCAGCATCTAGCATAAAAAAAAGGTACATGGACTGTGTAAAGAATGACATTGTAAAATGGTGGAGCATGATGATTTTATGAAGAATGAGAGGGATGTATCAAAAAGGAAGACATACTGCTCCGAACCTGGGAACAGGAGGATGATGTTTACACCTATGCAGATGAGGTAAAAACTTGTGTATTTACTACTGTTTAGTACGAACGAATTGCCAAGGTTCTCAGTAGCAAGACAATTCGAGAAACGAAAAGAAGGAGGCCTTAGTGACGTGGAAACTTAAAGCACAAAACAGTTAGGTACAGAAGTCACTCCCGGTGGCCATCGAGGGCGTCGCTTTTGAGTCCGGGGTACACTTGGACCAAGGTTTTTTTAATTTTGCATATATTAAATGGGTTTGCACTTGACCTCATTACACCTGATGGAAAGTGACGATAAGGTCTAAGATGTAGCGTGCTTACCCAGAAGAAGCCTATTCACTCTCGACTTAAAGACACCCAAATTGTAGCTCTCTGGGAATACAGAAGCCGGCAAGTTGTTCCATTCCTTAGCAGTTCGTACCAAGAAAGAGGAAGCGAAACGCTTAGTACGAGCTGGTGGAACTTGCACAGTGTAAGGGTGGATTCCTTCAAAATGCATCCTATAAAAAACCGATAGACAGGCCACTCTACGTCGGTGAGCGAGGCTTTGGGATTTACCCTCCGCTAATTCTAACTAACTAACTAATTCTAACTTCACTAAGGTCCAGGAGGTCGATTCGAAAAATACAGAGATGCATGCTCGGGTTCAAATCTACGATCTCCCGTTAAGAAGGCGCACGTTCTTATGCACTGAGAGACCATCGCTCGTTTCACAACTTGATATTTGCTAACTAACCTCATTTGAAAAAAGCGTAAACCAAGCATTCGATTGGAGTGTTTATTGACAAGGTAATTAATAAATCGTACCTTCACATTAATTAATCATAGTGTAAGTATTCTGCAATTATACATTTTAGTCAGAAACAAACTTGTAATAGCATCATCTTAACTCCATTACTTAACTTTAGGAATCAATTTCCTTAATCAATACTGTAATTAATTTATCCTGGAGCTCCAATCATATTTTTTTGTGAGTGTAGTCAACGTGCAATTTAATCAAATCTTTCAGGGTCAGTGAAATAATTAGACAAGTGTATAATTTTTTCTTTAGTAACAAGTAACATTTGGTTTTAACTTTCTACGTTCGGCCACATTGCCAGATTTTTTATCATTGAAGTGGCAATTTATAGTCATTTAAGACGACTCAGTCATCGTAATGTAACTATAGAAATTTCATCATCATCATCAGCCTATCGCGGTCCACTGCTCGACGTAGGCCTATCCAATTGTTCGCCACTGTGATCTATCCATGGCTTCTCGCATCCAGCTCTTGCCAGCCATCCTGCGCAGATCGTCCCCCCACCTAGCCAGAGGGCGCCCTACATTACGTTTGCCAAGACGCGGTCTCCACTCTAGAACTCGTTTACCCCATCGGTTGTCGGTTCTGCGATAGAAATTTAATATATAATTAATTAGCTTCAATTACTTCAACATCATCGTCAGCGAGTTGCAGTCCACTGCTGGACATAGGCCTCTCCTAATGTTCTCCAGTCCGATCGATCTGTTTTTCCTGACCACTATAATCTGGACATCTTTATGGCAAGAGTGAACCAGTATCTGTTAGGCAAACGCGTATCATCCTAGACCTCATCGTCGCTTTCCATCAGGTGCGATTGTGGTTAAGCGTTAGCCTATTGACCAAAAAAGAAAGATCTTTGGCTAATCGCATCCAGCTCCAGCCAGCCATCCTGCGTAGGTTGTCCCTCCATCTGAGGCCTGCCTCCGGCCTGAGGGCGCCCTATACTACGTTTAGCGGGACGTGGTCTTTACTCTCGAATTCGTTTACACCAGCGGTTGTAAATTACTTAGGTACTATCTATAATTATAACTTATTCATTAACAGCAAACAATGTACCTATTTCTGTCAGTAAGTGAGGATACTTCAACATCGGGTCAGAGCTTTGCATCATATTTCACAAGTTTGAGGGACGTAACTTCTCCGTTTCAACACTCTCTCTTTTATTAAGGTTCTCCAATAGTTTCCTATCATCTTATTATAAATCGCGATCTAAAGTTATTACCGTACTAAAGCTCATGGCATCCCGTTCTAACACGCAATGTAAAAGGGGTTGGCACTAGTTTTGTCCCGGGACTATCCTTAGTTAGCGATTTGTAATAATGGGGCTAATGTTTCTAAAGTAACCTGATGTCTAGAATCGATCATACCAATAGAAATCACTCACGCCTACTTTCACCCCTAAACAGCAATGTTGAGAGCACTTCTAATCACGTCACCGATCATGCAAAAAACCCCCTTCGCTTATCATCATCACTTCACCCAATAAACTTCCACTGCTGGACATAGGCCTCCCCCAATGTTCTCCACACATATCGGTCCTGTGCCGCCCGCATCCAATGGATTCCCGCAACCTCCAGATCGTCGGCCACCTTGTATCGTCGGTCCGCATAAAAAAATCACATAAAATAAAAAAGTCTATTATATGTTATTTATTTTTTTTATCTCCCAATATTGGGGAATTCTAATTTTCGCAAGGTTGTGGCCAAAACGATTATTATTAGATAAAAATAAAATACAAACCATTCAATATTTCCATGTGTTTGCTACAGTTCACATAAAAAACAAGTACGAATATATTATAAATTATTTATCTTTTTTATCTCACAATATTGGGGAATTCATATTTTCGCAGGCTTGTAGCGAAAGCGATTATTATTAGATAAAAATAAAATACAAACCATTCAACATTTCCACTCGGTTAATTTGTTGTGTATTCACTATTCACTATTGTTACGCTTGACAAACTCCCATCAGTAGTGTTGTTTCAATATAGATAAATAAAATTATCGTTATCGATCGATACCTATATCGAAAACGTTTGATACTTGATTTTCAATCCTTGATTTTTAATGTATGACGACTTGAAAGTGCTGTATGCAGATAAAGATATTTTGAATTTAATTTGAGTTTGAATTCATAACAATAAAAGCGAAATACTTACCACTCATTGATTAAGTCACGAAATCATTGAAACTAAAACAACTACGTACTTAAAAATCTAGTATGTTTCTTAAAAGTTGTAAACATCCTAAGGTGATCGATCCGACTGCTCGTCGGCTACCTATAAACATAAAAACCGTTTTTAGTCCCGATTATATCTATTATAGATATCGATGTTGTTATAGCATCGATAAAATACATGATTATTCTTCGATATATTGCCAGCCATGCATGAAGCATGGTTGAGTCGCCGTTTGCTATTCACAACTTTTTCGTCGTTCATTCGTTCAATGCATTCATTTTCGTCATGAAACGCGTGGAAAGAAAAATAGGAATGTACGTCTGTATGTATGTATGTTCGGAATATGTAGATATTCGGTCTCGTGACAGAGGCCAGTTTGTCTTTCTATTAGTCAGCGCAAATGATCATTGGTCGTGTAGAAATTCCTTAATCTTCTGCCTGGAATAACTGTTAAGTTATAAAACGGTTTAAATGTTTTTGTTTACAACTGTTTTTTCTTTTAGAGGTGTGGGCAAATGGTTATGTGCCCATAGTTGTAGTGAAACACATTAAAGGACCATTGACCAGCTTGATCTTTGAATGACTGATAATAAGTCATAAAAACGGTTTCAAAGTTTTAACGACTCATTAAACAGTTTTTTTTTAACTTGTAGGGTTATTAATGGCCGAAGACACTGAAAAACATTCTCACAGAAATGTATGTGCTAAACATTTTTTAAAATATGTAGGAACTGCTTAGTCGTTAATCAACCATTAATATTTCAAGGTGTAGTTTTCGATGTGTTTCTTCAAAAAGTTGTCGAATACGTTGTTTAGGTTTAAGAATAACCCTAAAACTTTTATTTAAGCACGTTCTTGTAAATTATCATCCTTTTTCTATGAATTCCAAACAAAATCAAAATAAATAATACAAAGGTCATTTAAATTTTTAGTTTAGTCACAGGTTTAGTTAAACATAAGCTTAGGCCGTCTGTAATAAAACGAAGCATCTCCACTGTTTTATTTACAGACGGCAACACATGAGGTTACTACAATCTGTCAAAATTTCTCAATTGATATTGAACCGAACGTGTTTGACATTAAGAAAGAAATTTAACAGTTTCATTACTTTGATGTGTGCCTGTACGTACAGTCAGCATCAGATCAAGTTACACCCCCTGCAGTGGAAAAATAGCACTTGTGCCCCAGACATAAGGACGGTCCAAAGGTCAACAAGGGTAACTTGAAGTGATGCCGTGTGTACATATTTATCACTATGCATGAAATTATGTCCAAAACGTTTTTAATTTGAGCAACTCTTTTGGCAACACTGAGACAGGGCTCTACACTAAGGGAGTATTCACACTGGCGTATTGCGAGCGTTTTCAAAGTGGAGTGACGACGCAGCGATTACTTCGCGGCTGTGCAGCGTTCACGCCGCGGATAGCGCAACGGATGCGCGACGGATTCGCCGTGGAGATAAGTGTAAATGCAATTTTTTTTGCTCGGAATGCTCGGAGTCTCCCTGCGTGATCGTATCAGAAATGATGAGATCCGCAGGAGAACTAAGGTTACAGACATAGCCCAAAGGATTGCATGCCTCAAGTGGCAATGGGCAGGGCACATAGCGAGGAGAACAGACGGCCGTTGGGGCAGAAAGGTCCTGGAGTGGAGGCCACGCACAGGAAGTCGCAGCCGTGGCAGGCCCCCCACAAGGTGGACCGACGATCTGGTGAAGATCGCGGGAATCCATTGGATGCGGGCGGCACAGGACCGATCTGTGTGGAGAACATTGGGGGAGGCCTATGTCCAGCAGTGGACGTCTATTGGCTGAAATGATGATGATGATGATGAATTTTTTTTTGGGGCGTTTACGCAGAAACACGTCGGCGAATCGGTTGCGCGTCCGCGGCGTGAACGCTGCGTCATCGCTCCACTTTGAAAACGCTCGCAATCCACCAGTGTGGCAACTCCCTAACGGCGATACGTAATATTAATGCAAATTGCCGCCAGACGGCGCTGTTATCGCACATTTTTATACTCCACGAGGAATTCCTGGGTAGCTGCCATTATGAAAAGTAAGGATAACGATCCCGTCACATACTGCCAAGGTGCCAGGATGAAATAGTGACTGGGCGTTCGGTTTTTATAGAGTTAAAATTGCGGGCCAATTGAATATCTATTGCGGGAATGTAGTCGTTGCGTTGAGGGCTGAATATACGGGTTTAATGACATAAATAATGTTGTTGCGGATGTTCTGTACCTGATGGTAATGTTTTCAAATGCTCTGATAATACTGGCTGATATACTTATTCACTCCTATAGCTCAGCGATCAAAAATTGTCTTAGAATAATATATGTAATAATAGGGGTTAAAGTATAAATAATTAATAAATAAAAAATAAAATGTTTATTGCAAATTACTTATATCTAGTACAAACTTATGATCTTATATATTACTGCTAATATTTGACATTTTGCCTGAACTAGGATACCCTGTGTTTCAGGCTAAAATATGCTTTGACATTCATAGGTATGCGGACATGTGTTCGGTGTATGGACTGAACCTCGATGAGATGATGATCATGAGGATCTCGATGGATGGCGGTCTAATACTGCGCGCTCGCGGAACTTTCTACCACGTACCTCAGTTCTGTGGAACGTCACGGATGCGGGAGAATTTCCCGACAGCTACGACTTAGGGACCTACAAGAGAAGAGCGTACTCTTTTTTAAAAAGGCCAGCAAGACATTAGCGATCTCTCTGATTTCGCGGATGTTCATGGGCGGCGTTGATTACTTTCCATCAGGTGACTCGCTTGCTCGTTTGTCCGCCTCATAAAAAAAAAGATCTAAAAGGGTAATGGATCACTTTGCTTCGTCTAAGAATCTCTTCGTTCCAGATTTGATCACTTAGAATAACGCTGATCATAAACTTCTCAACAGGTCTTCGATCGTTTTAAGAGGCATATAGTAAAAGACGATTCCGATCCATGAATCATAACCGGTAACGCACGTAGGTTGCTTAATTATAGAATTTAGACTTAACATACTAAATGGCAAATCTCCAATAAGATTATTCTATGAGCACCAAACAAGTAAGCCGTGTGGTCCCCGGCAGGTAAGCCGTGTGGTCCCCGGCAGAGTAGAATAGGCCCCCCTCACTCTTACCGAGCTGTCGTAAAAGGCGACTAAGGTAAAGCTGCTAGCATGATCATCAGCACCCAGAGAAGGAAAACTCTGCATTTATATCATAACCCTCGCCAATCCGTCTGCCAAACGTGGTGAGTATGGCAAATACCCCTCATGTGATTGAGGGAGGCCCGTGCCCCAGCAGTGGGGACTTAAATAGGCTGATGATGATGAGCACCAAATAACTGGTGTTGCGGGTGTCCATGGGCGGCGGAATTAATTGCTTACCATCAGGTGATCCGTTTGCTCGTCTGCCACGTCTCATTTAAAAAAAAACACTAACAGTTAGGGACTGCCACACAACAATGTATATAAATCTGTCAAATTTACACGATTCATACCTTAATATCAAACACTTTTGGGTTCAATTTAAATTGTGGAACTTTGACAGATTGTAGAGCAACCTGTAGTATGGCTGTCTGTACGTTAGCTCAGATTAATCGACGTGCGCCCGCGCCTCCCCGGTAGCTTTGTAACAACTAAGGATCTTCATACGCATAACCTTTAATAACTCAAACTTTTACACATTTATTTTTCCCACTCTCCGGTAAAATGAAGAGTTTCATAACATTTACACCATTCCGCCGAAACCTGTCGCCCAACAATAAGTTCTGCGAAGCCACAACTATAATTTGTCCGGCCTGTTCCATAGCTCATGTGATTTCGCGCCTCCGTGCGCGGGCGCTGCGGCTTTCCGCTGCGTCAAAACCAGTGTTGCTAGACGTCGTAAAAAGTTACCTAAAGTGGGTAAAAATACAACCCAAATTTGTTAAAGGGTTTTTATGTGATAGGTGAGAAAAAAACTGAGGGGTCATCTGGTAAGCGATTGCCGCCTCCCATGGAACGCTTTCAACACAAGTGCCGTATGACCGTGGGAGAGCCACGCTTCGGCATGAATGGGCCGGCTCGACCGGAGTGATACGGCCTTACAGAAAACCGGCGTGAAGCAGCATTGTGCTGTTTCGCTGCGTGAGTGAGGGTACCGGAGGCCCAATCCGGGGGAAAGGGGTTTAAAGGTTGGCAGCGCATTTGTGACTCCGGCAATCGCTTACCATCAGGTGATCCGTCTGCTCGTCTGCCACCTATAACATAAAAAAGTGCGCTGCCAACCTCTAAACTCCTCTTTCCCTCCAGATTAGCCCTCCGGCACCCTCAATCCCTCGGCGAAACCCAGGCTTCACTCCGCAGAATCTTCTCTCATTCTGTCAAGTTGGTTAAGGCAGCAGTCGATCCGCTTTTATTTCGCTGACTATGATCAGTCGTTAATTATTAACTCTTAACATTTACCATCAACATAAAAACACGTAAAAATTACCAAAACCATCCTGGCAACTTTGAGCAGAACAAATACTGCCGCATGCGCATACGCCGGCCACTTATCACTTAAATGCCGGCTTGCGACCATCAATTTACGAAGCGTGTAATTGAAAAGAAATGCCTGGCCGATAATTGAAAAAATGTGTATTGATTTTTTTAACTTTCGAAAATTACTATAGTAGTCAGTTCAGGTCCGGTGCGGAAATTCATAGGGGGCGTTTTTAGGGTTCAGTGCCGTAAAAATTATGAGCCCTAAAAATACCAGGAGCCCAATTCTCGAGTGCTCATATAGATATTGAATGAGAAATTTCCATACATTTGTCCATAAATATCGAATCGATATCTTATTCGTACTGCGAAACAGTGGAATCAGCTGCCTGAGGAGGTGTTCCCTAGAGATTACAATTTGGGGTTTTTCAAAGCGCGAATAAATAGGTATCTTCTAGGTAAACGTGCTACATCTTAGACCATATTATCACTTACCATCAGGTGAAATATGGTCAAACGTTTATCTATCTACAGTAAAAAAAAAAACTATATCCCGGCCCGAGAATTGGGCCCCTGACAGCCTATTCTCATGCACTAGACTAATTAGAGACTTATCTGGACGAATGTATAGAATGAATTCGATTTCTATGTTGAGTTAAAGATTTGTATGGACGAATGTATGAAATTCCTAATTCGACTTCTGTGTCAAGTTAAAAGTTTGTATGGACGAATGTATGAAATTCCTAATTCGACTTCTGTGTTAAGTTAAAAGTTTGTATGGACGAATGTATGAAATTCCTAATTCGACTTCTGTGACAATTTAACCGTTTGTATGGACGAATGTATGTATCGAGTACAGACTCCTTGGGTCTAGTTTATTTTTATATATTTTTATTTATCTTGACAGAAGTTGTCATTTCTCTTTTGTTTCTATCTTGTATGTCGAGGACAGTCTTACATAATAAAATAAAAAGGAACCCTCAGGGTATACCTGACGATCATACTTGATAAAAAAGGAGAAGATTTCACTTTGAGCATGAGTGTTTAAGCACCCTATACTTGAAGCAATTGTGGGCTGTTTGCGATTTCCATAAAACCAATGATTTAGTGTTAAAATTGGAAGAACTTGTTGTATTGCCTGAAATAATACGTTGCTTCGAACATCTACAGGTAGCATTGGTAAATGGTTATACCCTGTTATATGATGAACCTGCTTTTTAAAACACTTAAGAAATTAGGAAAATAAATCTTAACTCGAAATGAGCGGGACGCATTTGTCTTACTCTCTGCTTAAACTTCTGTACTAACTTATAATTTATATTCTGTGCATAAGGGGCGTTTAAGTACAGTCCGCGCCACCAAATATTCGGTTCGTATTCGATATTCCGCATAATTTTCACTATTCGTATTCGGCCGAATTATTCGGTATTATGGCCGAATAATTCGGTTTGAATATTTTTTTGATACATGACTTGAAATAGATCTAAAAGACAATATTTTATTTATGTTGAGTAAAGGTATTAAAATGCAGCAAATAGACTTCAAATCAACTTTTATTTTAAATCCTTTGGTGAGCATATTTATTTTTTAAGCTATCTATCAATTAGTAGGTATATTCAACGTTTATTTCAAAGCTTAAATCAACATTTATCTACTTGCAACCCACTTTTTGCAATTAAAGAGATAGAAGTTAAATTCTGTCAATATTTCTGTTATGGTAACCACATTATCATAACATTATAACCTAACTGTGCGATGTTTTTTAAAAGTGTTGTGATGTAGCGTAACATTGTTGGAACCTGTTAGCGCGGAAAATTGAATGAAATCGTGAACCCAATAATTCGGCTAAATATTTGGTTCGGTAAATGTTAAACCTAATATTATTCGGTATTCGGTTAAACCACTATTCGGGGCATCACTAAAAGAAGTACCGTGAAAAGGGCGCTTGAGTCGTCATTGTCATTGAAATTGCAGCTTTATGTTCATAGACACAAGGAATCTCAAATTTTAGTTCCTTGTTGTTCCGAGGGACTCCTTTCGTGGCACGGACTCTATGAATAATGTCATCCAAACCGATATTTCGGTCATGGCGGCCAATCTCAGCGATCAGCCTTCGTCGCATGACATATTATAGTGCACAAGTATATGCGCAGAAACAAGTGCACTCTTTGTTTCCTTACCATCATATTTCGATGGAACACTAGTGTGACACGACCGAAGAGGAATCGCAGGATCAACGGCTTAAACTGCTTTCCGAGGTCATCATCATCAGCTCATTTAAGTCCCCACTGCTGGGGCACGGGCCCTCCCTTCAATCACATGAGGGATAATTGCCATACTCACCACGCTTGGCAGACGGGTTGGCGAGGGTTTTGAACTAAATGCAGAGTTTTCCTTCTCTGGGTGCTGATGATTATGCCAGCAGCTTTACATTAGTCGCCTTTTACGACACCTCGGTAAGAGTGAGGGTGGCCTATTCTACTCTGCCGGAACCACACGGCTTTCCGAGGTACGGGGGTATAAGCCAGCCAACTTGAAGACTCCGGGCTGACACTGAGAATTTCTTTACAGAAAGACTCAGGTAACTGTAACAACACGTTACTAAACTATTTCAAGTCTCATTCGTCAATATAGTTTGCCAGTTCTGGAGATTGGCTCCAGGTCTTCACTCCATAACTTCTTTGGTCTACCTTTTAGACATCTACCTTATACCTGTGACGATAACTAAGTTTCTAAAGGTCATTTCGTGACTACTCGGGCCCATGTCTTCAGGTGCTTTCTCATAACGTGGCCAGTCAAGTTTCATTTTGACATGACTACTGAAATATTTATCGTTAAAAGTTTAATGAACTGTGTTCGTAGAAATTTCTTAATAATTTAGTTAAATTGATCTTAAGATCGTGCCTTACGTTGCCCGTTGCCTGAAGCCGGATTTGAGATAATTTCGGATCATAACCTTTAATATTTCCACCAGCTCTCGCTAAACGAGTACTTAATATGCAATTAAAAATACATAAATTAGTAATATAATCTAAAACATTTCAAAAACAAATCCGATCAACATAAAAACGACAACGAATACGCGAAGCCGAAAGCTATAATAATTAAAAGTTGCAAAGGTATAAAATTCGTACTTTCATTGCTCTGGCAAAATGTAAAAGTTGTTAAAACTTGACGTCCATTAAATACCTAATTAATAGTTATTAAAAATTGGCAGTAAAAACAGAATATTATGTGTTAACCAGAGCACAGTGAGCGAGAATGCGTAGGTTTAACGACAGATTATTTCTGTTAGTAATTATATTTAAGTCTAATTAGTTGAATAATGTATGAGTATTTTGTGGCTTTGCTCGTAATAAAAATGGTGAGAAATTAAATGGGGTAACTGCGGAGTTTTACGTAAGGGCAAAACCCCCTTCAATTGCAGCAAAAGGTACATAAGCGAACATACATAATTATCAGCACAATGTAGTTAATGTCATAAAAATAAAAACCAAAAGTACGTCCCTAGTTAAGTTAAGGGTGTACGGTCCACTGGCGTCGCTATTTCATTTTTGTAAATCGAATTAATTAAAATCATTTCCAGAAAAACATTACGTTCTACATTTGTATTGTGTAACATCAACTCTGAATGAATAGCAAATTTGAAATTACTCACCATTATAGCAGCATCAGATGGGACAGTGGTAGAGCCACGCTTTGGCATGAATGAATGAATGAATGAATATACTTTTATTGCACTCAAAGTATAGTAAGAAAACTTAATACTAGGTATTTCAGGATATGTACAACGAAGGCGGCCTTATTACTATGAGCAATCTCTTCCAGGCAACCTTTGGGTAAAGGACACTTGAACACTTTGGGCATGAATGGGCCGGCTCGACCGGAGTAATACCACGTCCTCACAGAAACCGGCGTGAAGCAGTGCATGCGCTGTGTTTCGCTGTTGCTGTGGTGTTGCAGGTGTCCATGGGCGATTACCATCAAGTAATACGTCGGCTAGTCTGCCACCCATCTCATAAAAAATGAATTTATGATAGTCATGACGTAAGTACTTAATGTGTACAAGATATGATCGATACTACAGTAGCGAAGAGATTTCTTTCTTACTTTGAGTTGGCTTGCTTAAAGGTAGGTAACATTTCACTAAGTATGTTGCTATCCGTTGTCACTGGGTAATGCCGACAGCCCGGAGTGCAATGGGCCAAGACGTCGCCGCCTTATGCATATCCCGCAACACCTCCTGGCTAGGGTAATGACGAATGTATGAAATCTCTAAACTCGACTTTTATGTCGAAGTGCACGAGAATTGCCCTCTAGAGAGCAAATTCTCTGTTATTTTATGGGTCCATTCTACAGGGATTTATTACTTTATGGTATAAAAAGTAAAAAAGTTGAACCCGTTTGCCAATATTTGGGTTAACGATTATCATCATCATCATCAGCAACCCACACTCGTCCACTGCTGGACATAGGTCTCCCCTAATGCACGCCACTGCTCCCGATTTTCGGCCACTCTCATCCAGCCCACACCAGCCAGCCTTCGAATGTCATCATCCCATCTTGTCGCAGGGCGTCCTACACTACGCTTACCGAGTCGCGGTCTCCACTCAAGGACTTTACGGCTCCAACGGCTGTCAGTTATACGATTATAGTAGTAGTTAAAAGTTAAAATTAATGCTGTATTAGATATGCGTATAGATATTATTTATTGTGATCTATGCGACATACTTAATTCGTTACCAAGAATCTTAATTTTTACATTATATCCGTAACACAAGCACAGATTAAATAATAGTTGGACACAAGTGCTACTACCATAATTAGTCCATGGTGCTACTTAGTACGGAATAATAAAATAGACCGGCGTTTCGTCGAGTAAGTACCGGATGCCCATTGGCACTCACTCACTCGATCAAAGTTAAAATATTGGCAGCGTACTTATAATAACTGTGCAATTATATCCGTAACACAAGAATGGCTAGTGTGGAATAAAATGAAATTTCTACAAATGTATTATACAACGCCCTGTTGGTCTAGTGGTTTAAGTACCAGGCCGTGATCTCGGGGTCCTGGGTTCAATTCCCTGGTCGAGCGAAAACTATGTTTCGATTCTTTCGAACATAGCTCGGGTTTGTGAATCACCAATCCGCATTTGGCAAGCGTGGTGATTAAGCCTAATCCCATCATAGTAGCGATGACTTGACTTCTATTATGGAGGCCTTTGCCCCTGCAGTGGGACAGTTTATAGGCTGGTACTTTACTTTTTACTTTTTTTTATTATACAACGAGACCAAAACAAGAGAATTTCTAAAAATTAAGTGTCAGTATTTGCGTGATAATAAAATAGTTACCTGTTGACAGCTTTACTGCGTGTTACCAACTGGTTCTTTAACCACTAGGTACTGCTTGCGTCTGCGCATCCGTCGTTTACCCATCGATATTCAGTCGGGTGTCAAGATTGATTGACGTAATTACGCGACAACGCGGTAATGTATGCGCGAGAGTCGGGTGTTGCCAGGTTCTAACAGGTAAAATACTATAATGTATCAATACGGGGATTAACACGATATTTATTATGTGAAACAACATTGTGTACTCACATATTTGGCTCGACGTTTCGGCTACGTTACAGCAGCCGTGGTCACGAGCGGACTCTGTTATAATGCAACGCGAAAATCTAAAAAACTAGGTAAAATACTATTGGTACGTTTTTACCTAGTTTTAAAGTAATGAGGGATTTGACTAGCTCGATAGCGCATTTAGTATCTGGTGATCATGGAAATGACCGCCAATGGTAATGGGTTCGGATCCCACATCATCATCATCAGCCCATTTAAGTCCCCACTGCTGGGGCCTCCCTCAATCACATGAGGGGTAATTGCCATACTCACTACGCTTGGCAGACGGGTTGGCGAGGGTTTTGATATAAATGCAGAGTTTTCCTTCTCTGGGTGCTGTTGATCATGACAGCAGCTTTATCTTAGTCGCCTTTTACGACACCTCGGTAAGAGTTAGGGTGGCCTATTCTACTCTGCCGGGGACCACACGGCGTCGGATCCCACCCTGGAGCCCAATTCTCGTGCCCGTGACATTTATTTTCATACGACATATATCACTAAAACATAGTTTTTTTGTATGGTTTTCAGGTGATATCCGCCATGTTTTTTTCATATCGAAATCCCGAGAATTGGGCTCTTGGACTAACTTTTTTTATGTGATAGGTGGCAGACGAGCAAATGGATCGCCTGATGGCAAGCGATTGTAGACGCTCATGAACACCCGCGACACCAGTGGAGTCACAAATTCGCTGCCAACCTTTAAACCCCCCTTTCCACCGGATTGGTCCTCACTCACGTTGCGAAGCTCACACAGCACAGTGCTGCTTCACGCCGGTCTTCTATGAGGCTGTGGTATCTCTCCGGTCGAGCCGGCCCATTCATGCCGAAGCGTGGCTCTCCCACGGTGATATTTTGCAAAAAAACTGTAATCTGATAAAATTTGATAGCTGGCAACACGCTAAGGTAGCCGTTAACCCCCCATCCTGCGCTACTCAGAAGAGATGCGCAGAACAATTTGTTTAAAGATAATTTCGGGCGTTAATTCACGGCTGGTCCTCGATAAGATTGACAGAACACACTTAATACACGCGGCGTCGCCTTTTCTTCGTCGTGAAAGGCTCCTTTCTCTTTTTTTCGTGGCGATACTGTGTGCATAGATGGGCCGATAAGCGTTTTTGGGTTGATGGGCTTGATGAGGGGTGGCTATCAGCCTGGTACTCGTAATTACCTGCCTTGTTGGCGCAGTGGGTAGTGCGTCGCACTTTAAGGTGACGGGTAGGGCACACTAGCGACGCTAATCGATTTTAATTTTTAGCTACTAATCTGGATCTATTTTAAACTATTTCGGGATTACAACCTCTTGGCACACTACACTTCTACTATTTATTAAATAACCATGCACACATGTTGGGTCTGTTTTTGTACGCGAAAAATTGATTCACGCCCGTGTGTTGGCCGCAAAAGTGGCCGCATTTGGCGTGAATCAATTTTTCGCGTACGCGTTGGACCCAACATTTTTGCATGGTTATTTGCATTTTTGCATTTTTTTTGCAACCAAGCACTTGATTTCCCGGGTTCGGGATTCGGTTGACCAAAATGTGTTTATTTATTTGTCTGCCAAAAAACTTGACTTTTTTTATCAGCCTATTACTATCCCACTACAGGGCAATAAAATCAAGGCCTCCATCATATAAATCAAGTTATCGCTACTATGATGGGATTAGGCTTAATCACCACGCTGGCCAAATGCGGATTGGTGATCACAAACCCGAGCGATTTCCGAAAAATTCGAAACATACTTTTCGCTCGGCCCGGGAATTGAACTTAGCAAGCAAATAAATATTTCATTTCATTTCATTTCATTTCATTTCATTTCATTTCAACCCAGGACCCTAAGATCACGGCCCGGTACTTAAACCACTAGACCAATAGGGCGTTATAAATAATAATAAATAAATATTTCACTACATCACCTACATTGATCTGACTCCGAGATAGTTAGCTCAACAGGTGTTACGGATATCAGAACCAAAAGCGGAGTTACTAACATATACATTTAATACTTTTCTTTTTAAATACATACTTATAAAACATAGAAAATACCCAGACCGATACAAACACACATATTCATGCATACAAATGTTTGTACTGTGCGGGGATCGAACCCGCAACCCCAGTACCAGAGGCAGTGTTCACTACCAAACCAAACGGGACGTCTTAGTCGGAGTTCGAAAGTATGCGAACTAACATGAACCTAAATCAAATATCATTTTCACTTCGATACCACCTAAATATAATGTTATAAATTAATTATTCATCTCTATGGCACTATTAATTGTATTAGGCGTAATAATATCAGTAACATACATTGAAGTAAATTGCAATATTACCTCTTAAGTCAATAGCGTTAGGCCCACAATTGTCTGCACATAATTTACTCTAGACGCGCTGGACTGACAAGTGATTGGTACCATGGACTAATTATCTCTAGTTACTACTAAGCTAATAGCTATTTTCTACACCAATCAACTGTATTGTCAATTGGCCTAACCACATAATCGCCGCTTGATTAGATCTTATTGGGTCTGCACATCGATTATCGACAGACGATTATCGGCTAAATATAAGTTTGATTAGGGTGACCAGCTACCATAGTCTAATTAAGGGATCTTCTATATTGGCACCGAAAGTGACAGCACTACGGAACGTAGCTCAGTGTGGATAAGAATGAGCACCTTATGAACGGGATGTTTTAGGTTTGAGTACCTCTGGATGTTTTTAAATCTATATACGTCAACATTTATAGAACACCTTTGTTGATATAATTCTGATTTTTTATGTTCTGCCCCTATGAGTTCGTTGGTCTAGTTCCTCTGTCCAAAGGTTGCGGAGGCACATGGCATTCGCTTCGTTGGAATTACCACACTTCTCCAATCATAGACCGTGTGTAATCATTGCCGAAAATAATCATCTTTTCTTCTTCTTTTAACCCATTCAAATTTTAATTTTAAATTTAGAAATGTAATCGATCCATCATGACGGAGAGCCAGCATATGTATTTCGCTTGGCGACTGTAATAAATAAATAATTGAGGCAACATCACATACATTATCCTGGTCCCAAAGTAAGGTTTTAATTTGTAGTATGGAAACCAGAAACAATGATGGTACCACAAAAACCCAGACCCAAAACAAATATCTGTTTCTTTTTTTTTAGATTTTCGCGTTGCATTATAACTATAATGTATCAATACGGGGATTAACACGATATTTATTATGTGAAACAACATTGTGTACTCACATATTTGGCTGTCATCAGTCCGCTCGTGACCACGGCTGCTGTAACGTAGCCGAAACGTCGAGCCAAATATGTGAGTACACAGTGTTGTTTCACATAATAAATATCGTGTTAATCCCCGTATTGATACATTATAAATATCTGTTTCATCAACAAACATTCGTGCTGGTGCGGGAATCGAAACCCGCGACCCTTGCGTCTCAATCGGCGTTCTAAACTGCGGGTGTAAAAAGATCAAGACAATCGGGTTGGGTGTAAAAAGAAACTAGCGAAAAACAAGCAAATGTGAAATCTGGTCACCCTAAGTTTTATTCATAGGAAATATACAAATATCAAGTCAAATTGAGATTTAAATACGTAATTGCGTAGTCTGTACGTATCAATTTGTTATTAAGTATTTAACTATAGCTGTTTAAACAAGGCTTATGATAAGTATTGGGTTTGTATACTTATGTCGCGTTCTGTCACCTCTGTGATTTCCTAAGTTTCCTCTCAAAGCGTGATTTGCATAAGGATCAATTATGTTAAGTGACGGGTAGGGCACACTAGCGACGCCAATCGATTTTATTTTTAGCTACTAAACCGGATCTATTTTAAACGATTTCGGGGTTACAACCTACTGAAACAGCTCAGTGCTGCTTCACTACGGTTTTCTGGGAAGCTGTGGTATCACTCCGGTCGAGCCGGCCTATTCATGCCGAAGCGAGGCTCTCCCACGGTCTCCTCTGCCGTAGGATCTTCGCAACCCTTTAACAGGGGATCTAGACCGATTTAAGGCGACACCACGACTATTAATTTATAATTATTGTGGCGAATAAGAGTAATTTTTAAAAAAGTGTACAGCAAATACTTTATGAAAAGTATTCTTTTTTTTTAATAATTTCTTCCTAAAGTACTTAACCAGTTCTAGCAATTATGGAAATTTTGGTTACTTGCAGGAAATAATTATTACATAAGATTATCTCAAGGAATTGTTTTTTTTTATGTGATAGGTGGCAGACGAGCAGATGGTTCACCTGATGGTAAGCGATTGCCGCAGCCCATCATGGACACCCGCGACACCAGTAGAGTCACAAATGCGCTGCTAACCTTTAAGCCCCCCATTCCCCTGGATTGGGTTTGGATTGTTATAATTTTCCTTAAAGTATTTGGTGCTCACTATATAAAAAAATGTCTCTTATTCGCCACAATCAATATAAATCACTTGACGGCGATAGGATCGCCGCGGTGTCACCCTAATCATGGATACGTTTTAGAATCTATATGAAAAGTGCTGATTTTTAGCTCACCGCCGAGCTAATGGTACGCACATAAATTTGAAAAATCTAGAGGTGCATGGTTGGATTCGAACCACGAGCCCTCGTCATCGCCCATGACCAATGAACTACTATCAAGCGATATCAAAGAGCGTCTTCATAAAACTTGTATCTTGCATTGACGGCGACAAAACAATAGCCTAGGCCAATCACCCGCCAGGTCAAGTGGCTGACCCGCAATTTTAATCAGCGACCCGACCCAAGATTATCGTGTTAAATCTGATGCCCACTATTTGCTTTTGAGGAATCACCGGGGAATTATCCATGGGAAAATGTAACGGCGATAGAGTACAGACTGTTAACTTATACTGAAGTAAAATACAAGATGGCTGTTTGTTGGTAGTGTTGCCAACTCGATATCACGAATGGATACCATTTTTTTTGCGACAGGTGACAGTATTAATTGTTATTACCAGAGTTTTTTAGCCGTGCGGTCCCCGGCAGAGTAGAATAGGCCACCCTCACTCTTACCGAGGTGTCGTAAAAGGCGACTAAGGTAAAGCTGCTGGCATGATCATCAGCACCCAGAGAAGGAAAACTCTGCATTTATATCAAAACCCTCGCCAACCCGTCTGCCAAGCGTGGTGAGTATGGCAATTGCCCCTCATGTGATCTGATGATGATGATGATGACCAGAGTTTTTTATGCTAGAGGCGACAAACGAGCAAGCGATGGAAGATGGAAAGTAATTTCCGCGAAATCAGAGAGATCCCTAATGTGTTGCTGGTCTTTAAAAAAAAATACGCTCTTCTTGAACGTCCCTAAGTCGTAGCCGTCGGGAAATACTCCTGCAGCCAAACCGTTTCACAGAACTGAGGTACGTGGTTGACATTTCCGCGAGAAATGCACAGTATTAGGACCATCCATCGGGATGATGGGGATGGAATGACAATCGCTTGCGTGTGGTTCTATGTAAGAATTCCCATATCCTGGGTTTATAGTCCAAGAGAACCCCGGGCTCCATACCAACAGCTGGTTTATGTGATAGGTGGCAGACGAATCACCATAGTTACAACATCTCACTATTTATTTTGTATTAATACTGTAGTCCTTGCGTGATTGTATCAGAAATGATGAGATCCGCAGGAGAATTAAGGTCACAGACATAGCCCAAAGGATTGCATGCCTCAATTGGCAATGGGCAGAGCACTTAGCGAGGAGAACAGACGGACGTTGAGGCGGAAAGGTTCTCGAGTGGAGGCCAGTGGCAGGCCCCCCCACAAGGAAGACCGACAATCTGGTGAAGGTCGCGGGAATCCTTTAGATGCTGGCGGCACAGGACCGATCTTTGTGGAGAACAATTGGGGAGGCCTATGTCATGATGCAATGATGAAATGATGATGATGATGAAAATACTGTGAAGATGAAGATACTGTGTTGTAAATTTCGTTTATGTTTATTGATAAATTAGTTCGTATATTTTGCGAAGCAGTACTTAACTGAATGAAAAAGCATTTTTGTATAAGTTTATTTTTCATAAAACCTGCATTGAACGTAAATAAAAATAAAGTTTATTATTAAATAGAGACACTTTGCAATCGATATCGATAGGGGACACTCATACACCTCTCGAAATAATCGCATTCGCCGTTGACCTTCGCGACCTCCCAAATTCACTTGTCGATTTTATTAAAATGACCCTATTACGACCCTGTAGCGACTAAACAAACAAATATTGAATTACCGTCAAAATACATTACCGTTGGAAGAAACGGCCACACTCGTGGTTATGATAAAATTAAAGGTATCGAATAAAGTGCCTATAACGTTTGGTTTTTCAATTTTTACTGACGTTTTAAAGTGCTTGTTCTTTCAAAAAATAGAGATGAGTGCGCCTTTCACCTGACAAAAATACGTATCAGTCGTTAAATTGGTAATGGATGGCTTAGTGTTGGCTGTAGTCGATGTTGTTGTATCGATACTTTGCTTTTGAACGTGTCAGTCTATCTATTCTTATGAATTTTCAAGGTGTAGCTATAAACATCATAAAAAATAAATATTAGACTCGTTAGAAAGATTTAAATGAAATGATGACATAATAAAGATACCTACATCCTACAGAAAATATATTGAAGTTCCCATTATTTGTGAGAGATCGGTGACTTTTCCCTTCATTCGGGGTCGGTTCTCCTCTTCTTTAAGCGCCAGGATAGTCTATCCTGGGTTGTCTGTGCCTCGTTCTGCTTGTTCGAGCTGGGCTCGTTCCAGGTCGATACGGTTGGTCACCACATAGCCAGGGGACGCCCTCGGCCTTTTTTCCTTTACAGGATTGCTAAAGCCTTCTTTATTGGATACTCGTCCATTCGTCCATGGTCGGCGGCTCAGCATAAAGTGATCTTTCAGATCGTCTGCCACCTATAACATAAAAAAAAATCGATATAATGTAGCGGACAGCCTTATTCCGCACATCTCTCGCGTGGCCGTCGTCGATTTCGGCCATTTCTCATGCGTCGGCGCATCCTCGCTAAAGTGTACAAATTGTGGCGCAGTTAGGTGCTTTTTGCGGTACGCCATAAATTCTCTGCGGCCACTCGATTTTTCTCTCGAGTTTCCGTTTAACCAAATCGACGCTTGCGCCGACCGCTAATGAAGAATTCGACGGTATTTGCATATTTATTTTGGGGATATGTGGTTGAAAACATACGCAGTTTAATGCACTTATTTACATTGTTAGCGATTTTAACTATTCAATGTCGTATTCTTTTAGAGTTAAGACTGCCGAATTTACTTGCAAATATTAGATTTAAATTACATAATTATCGTTGGAATTAGAAAAGTGATTCCGAGCACTCTCTCATATTGCTATGGCCATGCAAGGTGTCATACACTCTGTTCTCTAACACCACCTATATAAATGTAAAAAAAAAAAGTGATATAAAATAAAATAATAATTAACGTGGCAATGCCACGCTTCGGCACAAATGGGCCGGGTCGCCCGGAGTGATGCCACGGCCTCACAGAAAACCGGCGTGAAGCAGCTTCTCTGCTGTATTTCGCTGCGTGAGTGATGGTACCAGAGGCCCAATCTGGGTGAAAGGAAAAGTTAATGGTTGACAGCTTACTTGTGACTCCACTGGTGTTGCGGGTGTATTATGGCCGACGGCAATCGCTTACCATGAGGTGTTTCGTCTGATCGTCTGCCACCTATCATATGAAAAAAAAAATTTTTGAATGCCGTATGTTGTATAAGCATATTTATCTATGAATAGATGGTAGTAATTGATGGCTTAACAAGGAAAAACAGACGTATTCTGGATATGTTTAAGCACAATGTTTTTCGTAAATTACACCTCTCGGGAAAAAGTTTCATTCATAAAATTTTGTTTAGTTTAATGCGTCTTAAATTGACTGAAGTTTTGTGTAACTATTTCATTATCTTTTACATTTAAAATTAAAGATGAATTTGCTTGGGCCCTAATAATAATAGTTCTAAAGATGAGTGACGAATAACCTCTGAATAAATGAAAATGTATTTTAAAGTTAATTGTATTTTAGATTTCATAAAATGTTACACGCAATATTTCTGACGCGCCCTTTAGCCATGACTTTTACCCAGTAATGGTCTGCTGTTATTAAAAATGAATCAATCCTTCATAATTGCGGTCGTGTAGCGAAACAATTATTGGAATCATCCGCCATTTTGCTTGTCTATGCGCGAACAATCAACTTGTCGCTTTTGATAAACAGAGTTGTGGGCAGGTGCCGTTACTCGGGTCGGGGCATGTGAAGTTATCGATAGTTTAGTAAGTAAGTAGGTAAGTAAATTATGTATTTGCCAGAATGTGGTTACACATGATCTTACAATTTCTTACTATTAGTGGTGAAGTAAAACATGGCTAGCAAACCTGCACATTTCGCACAATTTCTGAATCGTGTAGCCATGATTCAGTTCGTCTGGTTCACCTTTTAAAGGATTGCTAAGGTCAGACGGCAGTGTGGTCCCGGCAGAGTAGAATAGGCCACCTCACTCTACGAGGTGTGTAAAAGGCGATAAGGTAAGCTGCTGCATTTATTGCACAAAACCTGCCAACCTATCCAAGCGTGGTGAGTATGGCAATTGCCCTCATGGAGAGTGGGGTGATGTATGAGATGACATTAGTTTTTTGTAACCCCACGTGAGCGATGAACAAGGACAAGTAATCCCGCAAATCCGGATCACTAAGTGTTGTGTGTTGTAAAAAATGTCTCCTTGACCCTAATCGTATTGTCGGGAAGGTACCCGGGCCAAACCACGCTGATACGGGTACATTAAGAAATGAAGATTGGACCACCATCGGGATGATGGGGATGGAATGACTAATCGCTTGCGTGTGGTTCGATGTAAGAATTCCCATATCCTGGGTTATAGTCCAAGAGAACCCCGGGCTCCATACCAACAGCTGTTTTATGTGATAGGTGGCAGACGAATCATCGTAGTTACAACATCTCACTATTTATTTTGTATTAATACTGTAGTCCTTGCGTGATTGTATCAGAAATAATGAGATCCGCAGGAGAATTAAGGTCACAGACATAGCCCAAAGGATTGCATGCCTCAATTGGCAATGGGCAGAAGAGCACTTAGCGAGGAGAACAGACGGACGTTGAGGCGGAAAGGTCCTCGAGTGGAGGCCAGTGGCAGGCCCCCCTACAGGGAAGACCGACAATCTGGTGAAGGTCGCGGGAATCCTTTGGATGCGGGCGGGACAGGACCGATCTTTGTGGAGAACAATGGGGGAGGCCTATCTCATGATGCAATGATGAAATGATGATGATGATGAAAATACTGTGAAGATGAAGATACTGTGTTGTAAATTTCGTTTATAGTTTATTGATAAATTAGTTCGTATAGTTTTGCGAAGCAGTACTTAACTGAATGAAAAAGCATTTTTGTATAAGTTTATTTTTCATAAAACCTCATTGAACGTAAAATAAAAATAAAGTTTATTATTAAATAGAGACACTTTGCAATCGATATCGATAGGGGACACTCATACACCTCTCGAAATAATCGCATTCGCCGTTGACCTTCGCGACCTCCCAAATTCACTTGTCGATTTTATTAAAATGACCCTATTACGACCCTGTAGCGACCTAAACAAACAAATATTGAATTACCGTCAAAATACATTACCGTTGGAAGAAACGGCCACACTCGTGGTTATGATAAAATTAAAGGTATCGAATAAAGTGCCTATAACGTTTGGTTTTTCAATTTTTACTGACGTTTTTAAAGTGCTTGTTCTTTCAAAAAATAGAGATGAGTGCGCCTTTCACCTGACAAAAATACGTATCAGTCGTTAAATTGGTAATGGATGGCTTAGTGTTGGCTGTAGTCGATGTTGTTGTATCGATACTTTGCTTTTGAACGTGTCAGTCTATCTATTCTTATGAATTTCAAGGTGTAGCTATAAACATTCATAAAAAATAATATAATTATGACTCGTTAGAAAGATTTAAATGAAATGATGACATAATAAAGATACCTACATCCTACAGAAAATATATTGAAGTTCCCATTATTTGTGAGAGATCGGTGACTTTTTCCCTTCATTCGGGGTCGGTTCTCCTCTGTCTTTAAGCGCCAGGATAGTCTATCCTGGGTTGTCTGTGCTCGTCTGCTTGTTCGAGCTGGGCTCGTTCCAGGTCGATACGGTTGGTCACCACATAGCCAGGGGACGCCCTCGGCCCTTTTTTCCTTTCCAGGATTGCTAAAGCCTTCTTTATTGGATACTCGTCCCATTCGTCCATGGTCGGCGGCTCAGCATAAAGTGATCTTTCAGATCGTCTGCCATCCTATAACATAAAAAAAATCGATATAATGTAGCGGACAGCCTTATTCCGCACATCTCTCGCGTGGCCGTCGTCGATTTCGGCCATTTCTCATGCGTCGGCGCATCCTCGCTAAAGTGTACAAATTGTGGCGCAGTTAGGTGCTTTTGCGGTACGCCATAAATTCTCTGCGGCCACTCGATTTTTCTCTCGAGTTTTCCGTTTAACCAAATCGACGCTTGCGCCGACCGCTAATGAAGAATTCGACGGTATTTGCATATTTATTTTGGGGATGTGGTTGAAAACATACGCAGTTTAATGCACTTATTTACATTGTTAGCGATTTTAACTATTCAATGTCGTTTTTTTTTAGAGTTAAGACTGCCGAATTTACTTGCAAATATTAGATTTAAATTACATAATTATCGTTGGAATTAGAAAAGTGATTCCGAGCACTCTCTCATATTGCTATGGCCATGCAAGGTGTCATACACTCTGTTTTCTAACACCACCTATATAAATGTAAAAAAAAGTGATATAAAATAAAATAATAATTAACGTGGGAAAGCCACGCTTCGGCACGAATGGGCCGGGTCGCCCGGAGTGATGCCACGGCCTCACAGAAAACCGGCGTGAAGCAGCTTCTCTGCTGTATTTCGCTGCGTGAGTGATGGTACCAGAGGCCCAATCTGGGTGAAGGAAAAGTTAATGGTTGACAGCTTACTTGTGACTCCACTGGTGTTGCGGGTGTATTATGGCCGACGGCAATCGCTTTACCATGAGGTGTTTCGTCTGATCGTCTGCCACCTATCATATGAAAAAAAAATTTTTTGAATGCCGTATGTTGTATAAGCATATTTATCTATGAATAGATGGTAGTAATTGATGGCTCTAACAAGGAAAAACAGACGTATTCTGGATATGTTTAAGCACAATGTTTTTCGTAAATTACACCTCTCGGGAAAAAGTTTCATTCATAAAATTTTGTTTAGTTTAATGCGTCATAAATTGACTGAAGTTTTGTGTAACTATTTCATTATCTTTTACATTAAAAATTAAAGATGAATTTGCTTGGGCCCTAATAATAATAGTTCTAAAGATGAGTGACGAATAACCTCTGAATAAATGAAAATGTATTTTAAAGTTAATTGTATTTTAGATTTCATAAAATGTTACACGCAATATTTCTGACGCGCCCTTTAGCCATGACTTTTACCCAGTAATGGTCTGCTGTTATTAAAAATGAATCAATCCTTCATAATTGCGGTCGTGTAGCGAAACAATTATTGGAATCATCCGCCATTTTGCTTGTCTATGCGCGAACAATCAACTTGTCGCTTTTGATAAACAGAGTTGTGGGCAGGTGCCGTTACTCGGGTCGGGGCATGTGAAGTTATCGATAGTTTAGTAAGTAAGTAGGTAAGTAAATTATGTATTTGCCAGAATGTGGTTACACGTGATCTTACAATTTCTTACTATTAGTGGTGAAGTAAAACATGGCTAGCAAACCTGCACATTTCGCACAATTTCTGAATCGTGTAGCCATGATTCAGTTCGTCTGGTTCACGTTTTAAAGGATTGCTAAGGTCAGACGGCCGTGTGGTCCCGGCAGAGTAGAATAGGCCACCCTCACTCTTACCGAGGTGTCGTAAAAGGCGACTAAGGTAAAGCTGCTGGCATGATCATCAGCACCCAGAGAAGGAAAACTCTGCATTTACATCAAAACCCTCGCCAACCCGTCTGCCAAGCGTGGTGAGTATGGCAATTACCCCTCATGTGATTGAGGGAGGCCCGTGCCCCAGCAGTGGGGACTTAAATGGGCTGATGATGATGATGATGATATGTATATATTTGTAACCCCACTGTTGATTCTGATATTCGTAACACAGGTCACACAGGTGCTTGAGCTATCTATCCCGGAGTCAGATCAGTGTATGTGATGTTGTGAAATATTTATTTATTGTAATTACCAGACTCCCCAAATCAAGTATCATGGTCCAATCGTACCCGGGGCTCTAGAGCGACAGCTTTGGACGCAACTGGGAATTACAATAAGAAGAAGATGGTTATACATGATCTTACATAAAAAAAATTACCATATTCTAGCCAGAATTCGGCGTGCAAATGACATTTCGTGATAATATTTTTGGATTCCTATTTTGATTAATCTACATTTACATTTTTATGTGATAGGTGGCAGACGAGCAGACGGGTCACCTGATGGTAAGCAATTGCCGCCACACATGGAAACCCGCAACAGCAGTGGAGTCACAAGTGCGCTGCCAACCCTTAAACCCCTCTATCCCCCGAATCGGGCCTCCGGTATCCTCACTCACGCAGCGAAACAGCGCAGTTCTGCTTCACGCCGGTTTTCAGTGAGGCTGTGGTATCAGTCCGGTCGAGCCAGCCCATTTATGCCGAAGCGTGACTCTCCCACGGTAATTATTACTCAATATCATGATAAAATTTTATTAAATTTGTCGTAATTAAATTATTTGCGGATTCAAAGTTTGAAAAGCTTCTACGAGTACGACCTTTGAATGGACATAAATACACTTTTCATCCATTATTGTATATGGAAGGTACGCAGAAGGACCATAGCACATAACATAATATTTGCCACCATATTGTAGGGGTAGATAACTACATGCAACTGAAGATTAAAAAGTACAACGCAACATTATATCCATGAAATTCTTCTACGAGTATCTTGTAAAGAATACTTTTGAATAAAATCAAAGTCGAAAGTGGTGACGGTAGAGGTATTGCTACATCTACTGTAGCCTTTTTGAAAATAAATCTAGAATCCTTATGATAGTTATATTTACATCAGGAGACAATAAAAGTAGACAAGTATCAGCCTATAAACTGTCCCACTGCGGGGCAAAGGCCTCCATCATAGAAATCTAGTCATCGTTACTCTGATGGGATAAGGCTATCACCACGCTTGTCAAATGCGGATTGGTGATCACAGGACTCGAGCTATGTTCGAAAAGTTTGAAACAACTTTTCGCTCGACCCGGGAATCGAACCCAGGACCCCGAGATCACGGCCTGGTACTTAGTGCACTAGACCAACAGGGCGGAAAGTAGACAAACTCATCAGTAAATGAATGTAGAGATTTTGTAAATACCATGATTGTTTAATTAAATAAGTATTAGAATTAATAACATAGTAGATCGTCATCGTCATCGTCAGCCCATTTAAGTCCCCACTGCTGGGGCACGGGCCTCCCTCAATCACATGAGGGGTAATTGCCATGCTCACCACGCTTGGCAGACGGGTTGGCGAGGGTTTTGATATAAATGCAGAGTTTTCCTTCTCTGGGTGCTGATGATCATGCCAGCAGCTTTACCTTAGTCGCCTTTTACGACACCTCGGTAAGAGTGAGGGTGGCCTATTCTACTCTGCCGGGACCACACGGCTAATAACATAGTAGATACTTCAATTGAATAGTCAGATGGCAACATCTTTACTTTGTTTCTGTTTTCTTAGTCAACGTTATGTCTGCAACATTTTTTATCAATGAATTATGTAAGCAGTTAATTACAAAAGGAGCATTGTGAAATATTTTTTATAGAAACCGCAGTTGTCTGTAATGCCCATTCAAGAGAATTTACGACGTTAAAAATTAAAATTCTCCCCAAGCTTTATTTGTACTCGATAACTTTGTTTTTAGACTTGAAACAGCAGTACAGTCGTACACGATTAGGTTGACAATGCCATAGTAACATTGAACTCTATGTCTTTAGGTTTAAGATTTAAGCGTAAGTTAAACTCTAGGTTGATGAGCGGTAGTACTCCGACTGGGTCTTAATGATATATTTTTTGCGGACATTAAATATGAAAACGGCCGGAGCCTCCGCGGGACAAGCCTAATTAACGCTAACAATATGTTCATTCACTTTACTGAATCGCCATCGAGAGATTAACCGAGCGACAACGATTAATTGCTCGATGTCGATGAGCCTTATCGATGTTATGGTTACTGACCAGTCTTAAGCCTTCATTAGTTTAGAATTTGTATGAAACTTAGTTACTGTCGACGTCGTCGACAAATCACACATATCGTCTTCTATATATCTATAGTTTTCACTGTTCCAAAGGTTTCAGAAAACACCTGTAAAGCCTACTGTAGTTTCTCACTAGTTTTGAGGTACTGAAAAATATGCAATATCGAACGAATTCACAATGTGCATTCGTTCGATATTTGTTAGCTTTAGATTAAGAGACACCCCCTTATTTCAAACCGCGGTTTAAGAAAAGTTCCAGAAGTAAACTCGTGCCTGACCCTTTTAATATTGCGTATTGGAACGATACGGCTTGAGCTTTAGTAAGGTAATAACTTAAGCCCGCTATTAAATATAATATAATATATGTAAACAGAGTCCACAATCTAATTTTACCCGTCTGCACTTCCCGCCATTTGGGTGTAAATTGATGTCTTTAGTATTATATATTTGATATTTCGACAAACGAACAAGCGAGTCACCTGATGGAAATCTTTGCCGCCCATGAACATCCGCGAAATCAGACCCATCATCATGAACGTCCCGTTTATAACCATTGTTGTGGCGAGTGTCTTTGGGCGGCGGCAATTGCTTACCATCAGTCGATGCGTCTCCTCGTCTGCCACCTAACACGTAAAAAAGTCCATAATTTATCTATTTAGTTCCTAAACTGCAAATAAGCGATTCGCATTAACTTCAGACCGGCCAACTTATATTACGAGGAATATGTGGGGAAATTCGTCGCTGCTTCGTTTGCCCCTTAGCTTGAGGGGCGAGCTCGTGATTCGTGAAATGCTACAGAAAATGCACTTCCCGCCGCGAGCAGCGGGTCAAATGCATTGGATTCGCTATCGACATAACAAGAAGAAATGGATTTTACGATCATAGATTTTTGTACTTATTGGATCTGTTCATGGTTCACCTGTTGTATATTGGTATCTTTGACTGCCTCGTTGGGGCAGTGAGTAGTTCATCGCTTGCGGTCTCGGGTTCGATCCCCGGATCGAGCCAAATTTTTTTACCTGAGTTTCTCTTTAAGGAATTCTTATTGTCAGCCCGGAGTCTGGAAGATGGCGGTCTTGTACCCCCTTGTGTCTTGTGCCTCGAAAAGCACGTTATCCCTCTCCGGTCGTGTCACACCAGTGTCCCACCGAATTATAAGGGTAAAGGAAAAGAGAGTGCACTTGTGTTTGCGCCCACACTTGAGCACTATAATATATCCTGCATACTTACTTAAGATTAACCACTTGGTTAATCGTCGAGATTGGCCGCCTAAGTCGAAATCGGTGGGAGGATATTATTTTTTAGTAAACATTTTTTGTCTCAAAATGTTTGTTAAAAACAGTTTGGTGTTCATACTGGACTCACGGACCTAGTATGAATGTATACATACATGATGATTATCTAGGTACATAGGTTACAACCTATGTACCTAGATAATCATCATCGTCAGCCTATTTAAGTCCCCACTACTGGGGCACGGGCCTCCCTCAATCACATGAGGGGTAATTGCCATACTCACCACGCTTGGCAGAAGGGTTGGCGAGGGTTTTGATATAAATCCAGAGTTTTTCTTCTCTGGGTGCTGATGATCATGCCAGCAGCTTTACCTTAGTCGCCTTTTACGACACCTCGGTAAGAGTGAGGGTGGCCTATTCTACTCTGCCTGTACCTAGATAATACCGCCCTGCAAATTTTGGAATATCAATTTTTTTTCGTATAGATGTTTCTAGTTTCACACGTCAACTGCAGTTTGAATTTCAAATCCGCACTAAAACTAGAATAGTCGGTTGAATAAAGGTTATAAAGGTGATAGATATTATCGAAAATCAATTATCGTGACAAAACTAGACATGCAGGCCTAACAATGCATTATGCATTATCATGTATGTTTAAAATTTAAATTGCAATATATTTTAAGCTAACGAAAACTATCGATACTTCGCCACATGTCGATAAATTAACACACAGGGTGCAACTCTTAATAGATTCAGACAGTGGCGTAGCGTGCCTTGTCGGGGCCCCGTATAAAAAATGTTTGGAGGCCCTTATATCGGGGTAAAAAAAAATTACAAAAGAAAAAAAATAATGTGAAAAGAAATATAATATAATTTAATCATTTTACAAATAAAAAAATTTGAACGCACGCTTAAGGCGGGAAAAAAGTAATTGCTTTATAGAATTTTGTCATTTGAAAAATAAAATAAATTAAAAAGTTTTTTTCCCTTACACACTTTGGGGGGCCCCCTGGCCCGGGGCCCCGTATAATTGATACGGTAGATACCCCGGTAGCTACGCCCCTGGATTCAGATAAATATGTATGGACAATAACAGTATGGCAACTGCTCTCCTGTTAACATCAATATGTTGTTCACGAACCCTGACGAATTGATTGCACTATCTTTTGACAGATAATTTGGTGATATTTATTGACTGAGTCACGAATTTTGAGTAATTCAATCGATCAGCAGTCTGAATCCATCCACTGCTGCTGGACTGAGGCTTCTTTTATGTTGCATCACAGATGATAATTATTCTATCCCAACCTTTCTTCTGGCCCGCCCTGTCGGCCTAGTGGTTTAAGTACCGGGCCATGATCTCGGGGTCCTGGGTTCGATTCCCAGGTCGATCAAAAATCATGTTTTGAATTTTTCGAACATAACTAAGGTTAGTTATCACCAATTCGCATTAGGCGAGCGTGGTGATTAAGCCTTATCCCATCATGTAGTGATGACTTAAGTTCTATGATGGAGACCTTTCCCTGCAGTGAGACAGTATATAGTAGTATCTTCTATCTAATGCCCTTTACCTGAAGGTTGTCTGGTAGAGATCGCTCCCAGCGATAAGACCGCCTAAATTGTACATTGTATCTCTGTAAACCTAGCTTTTAAGTTTTGTATGTTGTGCAATAACGAGTATCTATCTATCTATCTATAGGCTGATATTTCTATACCAACCTTTCTTCATCCAGGAATTGTTAATGATTAACTTTGTAAAGACTTGCGTTTTAGGAAATTAAAAAAAGACTATTGAATCTGTATTTATTGACGATATTTCAGTAACCTTTGTCGCCTGGGTTTCTTTGGTCCTGCGCCCTGTCCCTTTCCGGTCGTGTCACACTGATATCCCTTCGGAATATGAGGACAAGGAAATAGAGGGGGCACTTGTGATTGACACACTTGAGGACTATAATATATCCTGCGTATGTAGCTGATTTTATTTTATTTATTTATTTTATTTTATTCGGAAGACCAACAGGACAGCTGTTGGTCTTATATACAGTAGCAATTACAATGAATGTCTTAAAGCTAATAACAGGTCTTCCCTGATAGAAATAAAGTAAGTAACAGTTTTAACATGCGAAGATCACGGAAAGCAACAGATCAAGTTGGCGATGACACAACAGATGAAATTGGTGATCGTTGAAATTGGCTGCCTTAGCGGAAATTTGTTCCCGGAAATTTGTTGGAGGATATATATTATTATTATTATACCTTTGTCGATTTTAGCAGTCAATTCATTATAAAAATGTTTACGTACTGCCTTTTAGATCAGGACGTGCGATGAAGTTTAAATTTTCTTTTTTTAATTAGCCTATAAACTGTCCCACTGCAGGGTAAAGGCCTCCATCATAGAAATCAAGTTATCGCTACTATGATGGGATTGGGCTTAATCACTACGCTTGCCAAATGCGGATTGGTGATCACAAACCCGAGTGTGTCCGAAAAAATCGTAGTCGTATATTACTTCTTATGAATTCTCGGGTTTGTAGGTTATGGTATTAACGATTAGACCAATCTATAGCGCTGTCATTCTATACAAATCTGACTTTGTACCATGGATTTATCCACGGATAATTATTGGTTGAATCGAGCCTAAGTAGGACGAATATAAATAATAATATCCCAACCGATTACGGCTACGGCGGCCAATCTCAACGATCAGCCACGTACGCAGGATATATTATAGTGTTCATGTGTGTGCGCAAACACAAGTACACTCTCTATTCCCTTACCCTCATATTCCGATGGGACACTACTGTGACACGACCGGAGAGAGATCAGGCGCAGGACCAACAGCTTAACATGCTTTCCGAGGCACGGGGGTACAAGACCGCCAACTTCCAGACTCCGGGCTGCCACTAAGAATTTCATACCGAAAACTTAGGTACAATTTTTGGCCCGACCCGGGGATCGAACCCGGGACCTCTTGCGCAGCCGTCGCTTTAAAGTGCGACCCACTTACCACTGCGCCACCGAGGCAGTCAGGATGAATATATTTACTATTTTATTACCTATTATCAAAAAGCGAGTGTTTTTACATAGCAAGTAAATAATTCGTTTTTTCTATCACCATTGACCTTCAGGAAACTATCTCGTTTACCTTGTAAAGGTTTTTAATTAGTAATTATATTAGCACCAAAAAGGGCAGCGAAGGCGTTAAATTTTCTTAAGAATTTTGTTAAACGTTAATAGTTCTTAATGAACATCAGTCGCAATAAATAAACACCTTTGTGTCGCATTTGCGGTGTGTTTGAAACAAATTGAGTGTCTAGATAGACTGCAATAAGTACTTCATTTAATAGTAAGGAATTATACTAAAATAGCTAGGGTTCCGCTTACCAAAAGGGAAACTCTAGTTTAGGCGATACATCATCATCATCATCAGCAACCCACACTCGTCCACTGCTGGACATAGGTCTCCCCTAATGCACGCCACTGCTCCCGATTTTCGGCCACTCTCATCCAGCCCACACCAGCCAGCCTTCGATTGTCATCATCCCATCTTGTCGCAGGGCGTCCTACACTACGCTTACCGAGTCGCGGTCTCCACTCAAGGACTTTACGGCTCCAACGGCTGTCAGTTCTGCGGCTAATATGACCAGCCCACTGCCACTTCAGTTTGCTAATTCGGTGGGCTATGTCGGTGACTCTGGTTCTCTGTCGGATTACATCATTTCTGATGCGGGCCTTCAGAGATACTCCGAGCATAGCCCTTTCCATAGCTCTTTTAAGCGACTTTGAACCGGTGGACTAGTCCAGCCGTGAGTGTCCACGTCTCGGCACCGTAAGTCATGACCGGAAGGGCGCACTGGTCGAAGACTTCCGACTTAAGACTTTGAGGGATGGGTGACGAGAAGACTTGACGAAGTTTACCATTTAGGCGATACAAATGTTCATTAAATAACTGACAAAATTTTGCGAAAGTTTTCAGAATAACTAAGACGGGAATTAACACGAAGTTTATTTATTTACTCACATAAAAAAAAAACAGAATCATCGTAATACAAATAGAAAAAGTTAAGTGTATAACACATTTGCCTTAAATAATTTCCACCACTAGTTATCGCAGGCTATGTGGATTCTAACTGTATACGTAATTTTTTTATTTATTTTGAGGCAATATATTTTGTATTCACAAATTTAACTTGAAGTTTCCCGTCTTAACTTATTATACTTAGTTATAATGCAACCCGAAAATCTAAAAAAACTATTAACCCGGTTTACTTTTGACACCATATTACTATATTATATATTGACTAAAAGTTCACGGAGTGATACCACGGCCTCACAGAAAACCGGCGTGAAGCAGCATTGTGCTGTGTTTCGCTGCGTTAGTGAGGGTACCGAAGGCCCAATCCTGGGGAAAGCGGGGTTTAACGGTCGGCGGAGCACTTGTGACTCCACTGGTGTCCATGGGCGGCGGTAATCGCTTAGCATCAGGTGATCCGTCTGCTCGTCGCCTACCTATCACATAAAAAAAAAACATTTTTAGTCGTCAATAGTGGATGTATCGTGATCGTCTGATCAAGTTTTAATAGATGAATAGGCGGACGGATCACTGGTTGGGAAGCGATTTCGACCATAGACACCCAAAACCAGTGTATTCAAAAATGTGCTGCCTATCTTTGTTCCCCTCTTGCCTGGGATTGTGAGCCTCCATTACCACTCTCACTGACTCCTTCGGCGAAACACAACGCATGTGCGGCGTGAAGCAGTACTGTGTTGTATTTCGCTACGTGAGTGAGGGTAACGAATGCCCAATCCGGGGGGAAGGGGGATTCAAAGCATGTCAGCGACTCCATTCGTGTCGCGGGTCCTTGGGCGGCAGTAATCGCTTAGCATCAGGTGATCCGTCTGTTCGTCTACCACTTATCACTTAAAAAAATGTGTTTCGCAAATCTGTGGATTTTGAAAAGGTAATAAATTTTTTTTTTCCATAGACAACAAACTTGCATTATACGGAACATTCATAAGAGTTTAACGCTTGAATTCGCGCTTATCCTTTTTTACCACACTCAGGGTGTAAAAGGAAACATTATCAAGTTAATGAAAAAGAAAACTTTGACATATTTCATTAAGTTTTATAATACTCGAACTTACTTCTTATTAGTAACCTATCTCGATTGAAATATTGAAGTAACTGTGGCAATAGGAAATATTTATATCTGACCTTTGCGGCTGTGTAGGCATGTAGTCTGACATATCACGTAATTTATAATGAATATAATAAAATGATCAACGCGTCATATCATAGATTGGTGTAGGCGAGTATTAATTGTTGGTAAATTTTGGGTGGCGTAAGTGAGAAGAGGAAGGATAAATCCTCGTGGTAGGAGTTCTATTTTTAATATAATTTCTATACGTTATAGATTAAGCCTAGTGTTAAAAATTTACTGTTTACCAGAAGAGCAGAGAATTCACCTGATGGTAAGCGATTGCCACCGCCCATAGACAGTGGAATCACAAGTGCGCCGCCAACCTTTAAACCTTTCGCCTAATGGTTGACTGGTAGAGAATGCTGTATAGCATCAAGTCCGCCAATTGTACTTTTATTTTCTTGTGCAATAAAAAAAAAAAAATTAACCCCCCTTCCCCCGGATTGGGCCCTCGGTACCCTCTTTTTAAGTTTATCTAAGTGTTCTAGGGATGGGAACTTTCAGGAATGTTTCCGGAGTTATTCCTGGAAAACTTCCCATCTCTCGGAAAGTTACGGAAGTTTTCAACTCTGGTTCTAGCATAAAAGTAGCACATACGTTTAAATACAAACAAAAAAAAACAAAACTTACCAAAAAGAATCACAGTTATTTAAAAATGCATGTTTTTTATCTCTTACAGATAGATTTATTGACCAATTTTAAAATAAATATTCATTCCTCACCCTCTCTCAGCCTTCTGCTAAGAATCCTATGAGCGCCTCAAAACCCACGACGAAGCTAGCAACATTATAGACCGCGGATACGGCACTATAACATCGCGGATCACAGGGCTGCCTTACTGAGGAAAAGGGAAATCATTTGTCACAAGAGTTTCTAGTTGGTTCTATTTAATATAAGTAGTAAGTTTTCTGTATGAACCTAACACGAATAAAGGATTTTCCTACTTCTAGTCGAACCTTATGAACTTTGCTCGGGGCCGCATCAGCCATTTTTAAAAGTAAATAAGTCTAAAAACATGCTAGATGGCTCTCTATACTCATTCAAACTAGACACTACATCGCGCCAACGACTAACATGGCCCAAACAGAACATGTACCTACCTGTCAGTCGTTGGCGCCTGACAAGGCAGACTACGTGTTAAAAATTTCTACGAAAAAAAAGCGTTCAAAAACCACGAACTAAAATACGATCTAGATCCTTATCTTGTTAAACATTCATAACAGGGATTTTGCGCGTCGACTTCAGTAACACCTTTTTTTTAGTGTACTGTACTAAATGTTATTTGAAGTGTATGAAGTGTTAAAGAGATTATTTTACACTTTTTAGTCTGTGGTTTTTGAATGCGATTTATTCCGTTTTTTTTTTCATGCTTTATGTGTCTTATTTTTTGTTACCATTTATTAATATAGCGAACAACACTATTGCTTCGTATCCTTTCTCGCTATCTCTTGCACTTTAAACCATCTCTCCTCCACCCGTCAGGCGCGTGCGCAGTGGGCGACACAAAAACCGCGTGACAAATCTTGTTGTTTCTATAGTTTCGCTGCTTCTCGTTTCGCCGACTTCGCACTATTGAGGTTAACATCATCATTATCGGCCTAAAGATGTTCTTTGCTGAGTATAGGCCCATCGACTTCTAGCTGGAGTGTCCGGTCGCAGACTGCCTAAATGTGTTCGGTATCAGGCAGCATATACCGATATTTCGAATAAGGCGGCTAATCACAGTGGTCAGCCATCGACGCAGGACATATTATAGTGTAAAAGTGTCTGCGCAGACACAAGTGCACCTCTATTTCCTTACCCTCATGTTTCGATGGGACACCAGTGTGACACGACTGATCAGGCGCAGGGTTAACGGCCAACTTCCAGACTTCAGGCTGTCACTGAGAATTTCTGAACAGAAAAACTCAGGTACAAATTTTTGCCAGACACCGGTAAACGAGCAGACGGATCACCTGATGGTGATGAATGGCGATTGCCGCCGTCCATGGACACCCGCGACACCATTGAAGTCACAAGTGCACTGCCAACCTTTAAACCCCCCTTGTCCCTGAATTGGGCCTCTGGTACCCTCACTCACGCAGCGTAATACAGCAAAATGCTGTGTCACGCTGGTTTTTTGGGAGGCCGTGGTATCACTCCGGTCGAACCGGTCCATTCATGCCGAAGCGTGGCTCTCCCACGGGCGCCGAGAAGTGACTCTCCCACGGTGCTATCGTATTGTTCCCCGCCCTGCCTCTTCAACTTAATTATCCTTTCGACTATGTCGATAAGAATAAGAAGAAATATATTGACCACAAGACCTAATACGTACAAAATAAAAAAAAAGGAACAGAGACAAAAAATGTTGCGGCCAACAAAACTCAGCCACAGCATATGCTGCAAGCAACAGCTGCAGCGCTGGTTTTCAGGCTGGACCTAGGGCGACGCCTTTGCGTTAAAAAAATGAACATTTTAAATATATTTCACAACATCTGACTCCGAGATAGGTAGCTCAAACATCTGTGTTACGGATATCAGAATCAACAGTGGGATTACAAATATATACATATATAATACTTTTCTTTTGTAAATACATACTTATAATACATATAAAACACCCAGACTAATACAAACAGAGATGTTCATGCACACAAATGTTTGTACTGTGCGGGGATCGAACTTGCAACCCTTGGACCAAAGGCAGCGTTCACTACCACTGTTCCAAACGGGTCGTCTAGAATATTGATATGGAAGGATTCGTAATACAGATACAAAACCAGTAAAAAAATGATAAACACAAAAACAAAGCTAGAATAACCTCAGTTCCTCAGTTCTGTGGGACGGTTTGGCTGCAGGAGTATTTCCGGACGGCTACGACTTACTGACCTTCAAGAGAAGAGCATACTCTTTTTTTAAAAGGCCGGCAATACATTAGCGATCTCTCTGATTTCGCGGATGTTCATGGGCGGCGTTGATTACTTTCCGCGACTCGCTTGCTCGATTGTCCGCCTCTAGAATAAAAAACCGGCCAAGTGCGAGTCGGGCTCGCGCACAAAGGGTTCCGTAACAGCAAATATAATAAACTTATTATGTCAATTTATACACCTGGTGAATGGAGCCTAAACTCTCCCGATATTTTGCCTCAGCCATCGTTTTCAGTGTAAGCACAATAACTTAACCAAAATTACAGTTAAATCAACCTATCTCAAAAACTATAAGAGATACTTTGATCAAACCAAAAATCGTTGAAAGAGTTAATTAGCATGCATCACCTCTATTTTTTTTAGAATTTTATATCCCGTAGTTATAAAAATAGAGGGGGGGGACATACTTTTTACGACTTTGAGAGCTGATATCTCAAAAACCGTTCACTTTAAGAAAAATGTTTTTTAGAAAACTTTATATCATTTTAAAAGACCTTTCCATTGATACCCCACACGGGTATGTACATCGAAAAAAAAAATTTCATCCCTCAGTTACATGTATGGGGGGCCCCACCCCCAATTCTTTTTTTTACTATTTAGTGTCATATTTTTGTAGCGGTTCATACAACACATATTCCCATCAAATTTCATCACTGTAGTACTTATAGTTTCCGAGTAAATCGGCTGTGACAGACGGACAGACGGACAGACGGACAGACGGACATGACGAAACTATAAGGGTTCCGTTTTTGCCATTTTGGCTACGGAACCCTAAAAAGAGAATCTAATAGGATAATTGATCACTTTACTTCGTCGACAAATCTCCTCGTTCCAGATTTGGTCACGTAGAGAAACGTTGATCATAATCTTCTCATTAGCTCTTTTATCGTTTTAAGAGGCACATAGTAAAAGACGATTCCGATCCATAAAGGTTACACATGCTTAAAGCATGGTACTTTCGAGCAAGTGCCACTTACTAGACGGTTTGCAGGTGCAATAAGCATGCTTATTTTGAGCATGCTCAAAAATCGCACGCCGATCGATTTTTAAGCATGCTACCTCCAGTGTGGGTGGAAAGGGGAGTGTTGTGCTTTAGCACGTGTTAACAGGTTTGCTTATTTTTAAGCATGCCAAAATATGTGTAATAGCATGCTTATTGATAGCAAATGTGTACAGTTCCTTAAGCATGATCATATCATCATCATCAGCAGCCCATTTAAGTCCCCACTGCTGGGGCACGGGCCTCCCTCAATCACATGAGGGGTAATTGCCATACTCACCACGCTTGGCAGACGGGTTGGCGAGGGTTTGATATAAATGCAGAGTTTACCTTCTCTGGGTGCTGATGATCATGCCAGCAGCTTTACCTTAGTCGCCTCTTACGACACCTCGGTAAGAGTGAGGGTGGCCTATTCTACTCTGTCGGGACCACACGGCAGAATGAGCATATGTGTTGCTTTATTATAGAATTTAGGCTTAATATACTAAATGACAAATCTCTATTAAGCTTATTCTATAAGCGCCAAATAGTGTCGACATTCTTTATTTAAATAAATTATTACAACTTCTCATATTGATCTTATTTCGTATTAAGTAGCTTATTTTGTTTAAAGATATGAGCGGTTTTATTTCGAAAAAGTTATTCTGTTAATGCCATACTTAGAGCCGATTCGACCAATCTTAGGCTCGATTCGACCAATCTCTGTCCGTGGAGAAACCTATAGTATAACGTCAGATTTGTATGAAATGACAGCGCTGTTTATGTGATGGCAGATGAGCGTTGGATCACCTGATGGTAAGCAATTGCCGCCGCCCTTGGACATCCGCGACACCAGTGGAGTCACAAATGCGCTGCCAACTTTTAAACCCCCCGTTCCCCCGGATTGGGCCTCCGGTATCCTCATTTACGCAGCGAAACACAGCACTGTGCTGGTTCACGCCGGTTTTCTGTGAGGCCTTGGTATCATTTTGGTCGAGCCAGCCCATTGATGCCGAGGCGTGGCTCTCCCACGGTTACCATAGATTTAGTCTCGGAATAAGTTTAGTCGAATCCATCCTTAATCCGATACTAAATCTTTGATGTAGCCTTATACCGATTGTGTACTTATGCTAATTCATGGTCCTTATATTTATAAGTTGACCGCACTTAGATAATGAAGCTGTCATGTCTCTCGTAATATTTTGAATTTCAACTTTTTTTATTTTCTGTTTCTAATGGTGTACTGACAGTAAACCTTGTAAAAATATGTGTTGTGTTGTGACTGTGAGTGAAAATTGGAGTTATGCAATTATGCATAATATATGGGTGGCTGTAAATGTCTCATCATCACGCTTATAGCCCAATATAAGGAAAGCTCTTGATATACTTGAGCTTATGATATAAGACTCTAGCCATATTATTACAAATCGCGATCTTTACCGAGCGAGTTAATACCTTACTGCAGCTCATGTCATCCCGTTCCAATATGCAATGTTAAAACGGGCTGGCACTAGTTTTGTTCCGGGACTATATTTAGTTCGCAATTTGTAATAAGTAGGTAGTTGTCCTGAGTTTATTGTTACTACTTTCTTGTGGCCCGCCGTTTCGTCATATCAAACTTCATACCGGGACTCGATTTCTTTCTGTATTAGTTCCAAAATGTCGAAGTTAGAAACATGACATAAGAGGGACTGTAGGCATATTGTGGAGAAGGCTAACACATGATCGTGTTCTGTGGCAAGCTCTAGGGGACGCCTATGTTGGCAAACATCACAATCTTCGCGAAACTCTGGTGTCAATCAGAAATATTAAGAAAACATAAGTTTTGTAATATTGTTGAAATAAAGGCTATTATTATTATTATACCAATTAAATAAATAAATGAAATATAACTGAAATTGCATTGCGTAAGTGTTTCGAGTTTTTTATTACCTAAATAGCCGTGATGTTGTCTTCAGAGATTAATTAATTAATAGTAACAGATCTATAACAAATGCCAGGGGCGTCTTTACCTATAGTGCAGGGGGTGCGTTGCATCCGGGCGCCGGAAGGTAGAGGGCGCCGAGAGATCTACACATACAGCTTCCACTGTAACTGGGCGCGAGTACTTACTGGAGCTCTATTTTTGATTCACTCGTATGACTTAGCGTCGTCGCATCCGACGTAAGTCCCTTCGCCTTCTAAGTCGCTTGAAGCCGATTTTCCTTATTTTTGAATCATTCGATTTCGATGTTGCCAATATAAAATACGGTAAATTCACATTCTAACCCTTCCATGCAGAATTTTACAAAAACTGGTAACTTCCGCATTGCAAACGGAACCAAAAACCATAGATTATTGGCTGAATATGAAAATCTTTGCTATTTTGTCACAAAAAACTATGAATGTCACATTGTGTCAACTGTCAAAATCAGTCAAATCAAAGTTTTGACATTGACAACTATTTTGACGTTGCTTCTACCGCTCGCTTGAAGTCACTCGACCAACGAGTGGGGGATTCGGCGGGTAGGGCTAAAACAAGCCGCATGAGCTGATGCAATTCAAAGGTTTTAAATTGTGTCTAGTGGTTTTTAGTGTTTAAATTTGGTGTTTATTTGTGCAGTGAAGTCCCGCAAAGTGATCCTAATAAAAAGAATCGTTGGATTGTATCGTTTTTAACATTGCTATTGTGTGTCGGTCGAGTGAGTTGTCTCGTGACCATTTGCTTGGACCAAATAGAGTCTTAAAACCTGCGATTGCTTTTAGAGTGATATCTGCTGAATCCGTAGGTCAATAAAACATAAAACACCGGCGTTTTATTGAGCGACTGTGACTTTGACTGACTTCGACTGTTGACTAGCTACTTATTCTCAATAAGTTGCTTGACATTGGCGAATTGTCTTCGGGTAGTGCCATAATAAAAAAAAACGAGTGGGTGGGGTCACTCGTTGCAGACGAATGATTCAAAAATGCGGAATGTCGAAGGAAAATCAGTAGAAATCGTACGCTCGTCACGACGCTAAGTCATACGAGTAAATCAAAAATAGGTCTCCAAATCTTTCTCCATATCTTAGCGTGTGATTTCCAGTTGCGTCCAATGCTGTCACTTCTAAGCCAGAGGAACCCTTGGATCGTGATACAGGATTCGGGATGTCTGATAATTACAATGAGGCGACTTCCCATAGCCGTGTGGCCCCGGCAGAGTAGAATAGGCCACCCTCACTCTTACCGAGGTGTCGTAAAAGGCGACTAAGGTAAAGCCGCTGGCATGATCATCAGCACCCAGAGAAGGAAAACTCTGCATTTATATCTAAACCCGTCTGCCAAGCGTGGTGAGTATGGCAATTCCCCTCATGTGATTGAGGGAGGCCCGTGCCCCAGCAGTGGGGACTTAAATGGGCTGACGATGATGACGATGATGACTTCCCATAGGTTGTAAGTATTCCATTTTGTTCGCGCATTTTGAAACAAGAGGGCGCCAAGTCATAGATTGCGCGCTTTATGGGCTAAAGCTCCCCCTGACAAATGCTCATGTTTTATTCACCATAAACAACCAAGCTTTTGAAAAGAACGAGAAGAATAATGAATGAAATTGATTTTTTTTTAAATAGTTTTATCACACTTAGTGAATCAAGTCAGGAAAAACCTTCACATTTACAAACATCGAGCTTCTGTAATAAAAATCAACTAGTTTTGTATGCTTCGAATCTGCGACGCTCGTCACCTTCGTCAGCTGCATATAATGATATCGGGGACCTTGATCTCCTGTCATCAGCCCATCACCGATAAATATGTCGCTGCTTTGACAGTCGGAAATAAAGTGACCAGGAAAACAATGGCATAATTTGACGTCACATCAAAATACCGTCTCCCACGTATCTGGACCATCGGGCGGCATGACGCGCATGTAATAAAGATCTAAGAGAACCTCCCATGAACTGATCCGACTGAGATAACAGATTTCAGATCATCACTATAGATAAGGCACCGTGGATTTGAAAGTATAAAATGTTTGGACAGTTCGCGTACGGAATCTTTCACGTTTGTAAACGCACGAATATGACGCGTTACCCTACCTCTCTCACGACCCATTTCGGCTTTTAATCCTTACGAGATAAGGTAGGGATTCCAATGTGTATGTGAGCAATTGGATCCAAGCGGTGCCCTTTGTAGTGGAACAATGAGAAATATATCTTAAATCTTGAACAAGAAAGTTGGGATTCCTCCAGGCGAGGCGTTATCGAGTCCCATCTCCTGACTTTCGCACGATTGATCGATAGTATTTTTTGCGGTTGCTTATTTATAAAACAATCGGACGTCTTCGGTGCAATAAACGTGAGCGCCCCTACCAGTGGTCGCCGACGTCGCCATAAATAACATTTTGCTAAAGAGTGAGCAAAAAGTTATATTTGCAGTGTCAGTCTAGGCTTTTGAGGTGGACACTGTGAAGATTCATGCACTGGTACATAATTTATAATATAGATTTCTGAGCAAATGTTAGACTCGCAATTGCAGCTTGTATTGTTTAAGGAAGAAGAAAAGTTTAAAATTCAGAGCTACAGCTCATTTATTTAATTTTCTTAGATTTAATATACATATTCATAATCATTTGCCGTGTGGTCCCCGGCAGAGTAGATTAGGCCACCCTCACTCTTACCGAGGTGTCGTAAAAGGCGACTAAGGTAAAGCTGCTTGCATGATCATCAGCACCCAGAGAAGGACAACTCTGCATTTATATCAAAACCCTCGCCAACCCGTCTGCCAAGCGTGGTGAATAAAAATTAATAATTTTACGATTTTCCCTTTCTTTGCACTGTAAGTTGCAAATCAACTTGCGAATATCAAAATGCAAAAAGCGAGCTTTAAATATTGTAGACAATTTTTCATTGCGTTGACTTAAAAAAAAATTAAATTTTAATTCATTTAATTTTTGACTCCAATATAATTACAATTTAATTTCTTTACTAATAATAGTCCTTAAGTCAATTGTTACTAACACAAATATGGATGTTACTTATCTGAATTAAATGTTATTTTATTTTTATTTTTTATTTTAAAAGATCACTGCTCTGAACCATCGACGATCATAGTATAAGTATCAGCCTATATACAGGGTGTATCTGTGAACATTTACAACCACGTGTTCTACCAACCATTCTGAACAACATTTGTTCAACGACTTTTTGAAATTCATCTAAAAAATTTTTCGACTTTCCATGCAAAATGACCAAGTCACGTGACCGACTTTGTATGAAAAGTTGAAATTTTTCATGCGAATTGCCAAAATTAATAGAACAAATGTTGTTCATAATGGTTAGTAGAACACGTGTTTAAAATTTTTTAGATGAATTTCATAAAGTCGTTGTACAAATGTTGTTCAGAATGGTTGGTAGAACACGTGGTTAAAGGGATGTACATGTTCACAGATACACCCTGTAGGTACCACAAACTAAGTAAAGATACTATAGGGACTGTCCCACGAAATGAATATCAATATAAATTTAAAGCAGCCGTTCCTAAAGAAAAAGGTCCTATCGGATCGATTAGATCTTTTCTTTTGAGGTATCAAACACATTTACCGGCGGTTGAAGTGAGTTCGATTTTCGTTCGAGAAACAATAGTAACAGTTATCCTGGATACAATTCACGGTTACGTAAGGTCTCCTGGAATCCGCGGCTTGTCGTAGGTAATTGTCATTTCATTATAGAAGTATTCGGGTACCCCGGCATTCAGCGGGTTTTTGGCCAGCGCCGAAATTACCGATAATCGAAGCAGTCGATCGTGATGCGTTCGATACGGAATCGGGATTCCGATTTGTTTTTATCGATTACTCATTTTTGCGTTGCTGTATTCGATTATGAAGGGTATCGGTTTTTCTTGGGGTTGGTGCGCTTTTCGACCTTGATTGATGGGGACGGTTCGGCTCTTTGTTGTGCTCGTCTGCTTCGTGTAGCGAAGTGAAGTAAATTATAAAGGTAATGTCAGCTTCAAAAATAAATTAGCGTTCAAACATAGCCTAAATATCTGAACATTTGAGAAAAGTCCCTTTTATTTATTTATTTTATTTGGTATACAAAACATATTACAATCTAATAAGAATAATTTATACAATACATTCGACAAGTACCCGATTACAATACAAAAACATGTACCTATACACAGACAGAAAATCAATCGAAAGCTAACAGTTACAATAAAATTACAAATTAAACTAAAATTAACTTAAAACTAAAATCCACAGTTACCCCCTCACATGCAAAGAAGATAAAGAGGAGGGATAGTGTGTTACAACGCACCACAATACAATACCTTTTAGCACAATACAAAAAAAAGGCCCGCAACGCATTAGCGATCTCTCTGATTTTCCGGATGTTAATGGGCGGCGATGATTGCTTTCCATCAGGTGACTCGCTTGCTCGTTTGTCGCCTCTAGCATAAAAAAAATACCTCAAGGTGTCCATTCATTTGTTGTCATTTGTTCTCGAACAAAAAATGAAAATGCACCAGGCATATAAGTATTTAACATACAGTAAAAAAGGTTAGTGGGTCGCACTTTAAAGCGATAGCGTGTCCCATTGGTATATGAGGGTAAGGGAATAGAGAGTGCACTTGTGTTTGCGCACACACTTGATCACTATTATATATCCTGCGAAAGTGACTGATCGTTGAGATTGGCTGCCGTAGCCGTAATCGGTTGGAGAATATTATTCATTATTACTTAACATACAGTTGTCTTGTGTCAAATCAATTTCATAAATTTTCACGTACAAAAACGTACCCAACATTTGTGCAGGGTTATTTAATAGATAGTATAAGTGTTTGCCTGGGGGCTGTGGCCCCGAAATTGTTTAAAATGGATCCGGTTTGATAACTGAAGTTGGAATCGATTGGCGTCGCTGGTGTGCCCTACCCGTCACCTTAAGTAATAGTTATAATTTTTTATAACAATATATTTTGACATTTATTAACACTATGTATTTAATTTTGCTTGACAGATAATATTTTTGACATTGTTTTACGTTTTGTATTATTGACTTTTTTTGATATTTTATTTATTTGACTGTCCATTTTCGTTATGGCGTTTGATTATTTACTGTGATTGGCATCCGGATTTTTCGGGCATGCTGTTCGCATGTAAGTACCTACACTCTGTTCTTGAATATTAATTTACCGAAAAACTTTATGTATGTATGAATATTATTGAATTGTATAACGCTTTGGTATTAAACAGTTATGTTATGCAATTGTATGTGTAAGAGTCAACTCGAACATTTTATTGTATGACGTGTATTTTGATGATTCCGATGTACAGCCAACCTACTTTTGCAACTTTATGTAAAATCAATTAATTAAAATCAGTGCAATAAACGCATTCGGCAGCTATACACGTCTTATTATTAAATCCCATCAGCGGTTGATAGGGCGGCGCTGTCTGACATCTTGGTTACTTCTGGCATCTAGTACCGAACGATACAGTATGTTATTAATATAAATAAATGCCCAAATAGTTTTGGTAGGTTATCTTAGCATCTCAAACTACCAAAAATTTCGGGGCCACAGCCCCCAGGCAAACACTTATACTATCCATTAAATAACCATGCACAAATGTTGGGCACGTTTTTGTATGTGAAAAATTGATGAAATTGATTTGACACAAGACAACTGTATATTAAGGAGTCTGATAATTACAATGAAAGCGCAGAGCTAACTTTCTGTGTGTGTATCTATTTTATTATGGTATTAGTTAACAAAAAATAATGAAAGACAAATGACAGAGCACATTGTCAGAACGTTTAACCGTTTTTACCTGTCCCCCTGTCATAATGCAGCATTATTTGAAATGCTTTTATTAAGAAAACATGAGGCGAAATATTTATTTCTCGTATGATTGAGCGTCGTATGACGAGAGATGTGAATGCAGAGGTATAACTCATGGTAACAATAGGATAGTACACTGTTGTCCTAGGTGGGCGATGGAAAGTGACCAATAGTGACGCGATGTAATTTCTTCAAGCGATATGTGAGGTTAAACTCAAGGTAAAAATAGGAGTGTCCGCTCGTGACCACGGCTGCTGTAACGTAGCCGAAACGTCGAGCCAAATATGTGAGTACACAATGTTGTTTCACATAATAAATATCGTGTTAATCCCCGTATTGATACATTATAACAATAGACACTCCTATTGTTATAATGTATCAATACACTGTAAACCCCGTATTCATAGGAGAGCGATGGAAACTGACAAATAATGACGCGATATAATAACTTCAAACTATTTGTGAGGTTAAACTCATGGTAACAATAATAGGAGTGTACCCTGTTGTCCTAGGTGGGCGATGGTAAGTGACTAATAGGGACGCGATGTAATGCAATCAGTACTTTACGCGACTTGTGACGTTTTATACTCAAAGTAACATTAGGAGAGTACCTACCCCGTTGTCCTAGGTGGGCGCTAGAAAATGACAAATACAGGCGTGATGTAATGCCATTATTACTTCATGCGACTTGTGACGTTATACTCATGGTAACAATGAGAGTACCCCGTTTTCCTAAGTGGACTATGGAAAGTACACAAGACAAATAGCGATGTAATGTAATGTGACCAGTACTTCAGGAGCCCAATTCTCGTGCTTGTGACATTTTAACAACATGGCGGATATCACCTGAAAACCATACAAAAAAAACTATGTTTTAGTGATATATGTCGTATGAAAATAAATGTCACGAGCCCGAGAATTGTGGTCCAGGAACCCAATTCTTGTGCTCGTGATATTTTGAAAACATGGCCGATGTCACATAAAATCCATACAAAAAAACTATGTTTTAGTGATATGTGCTGTATGATGATAAATGTCACGAGCCCGAGTATTGTGTATAGTTAAAGTGACAAGTAGTGACGCGACGTAATGCGATCAATACTTCACGCGACTTGTGACGTTAAACTCATTTGACGGCTGCGCAAGAGGTCCCGGTCCACGCTGGTGTCCCATCGGAATATGAGTGTAAGGGAATGTAGAGTGCACATGTGTTTGCGCACACACGTGAGCACTATATTATATCCTGCGTATGTGGCTGATCGTTGAGATTGGCCGCCGTAGCTGTAATCGGTTGGAGGATATTAAGTATTACTATTTCTGGCATCTGGCATGGTTATCGTTTTACTACAGCTAGTGCAGGTAATTGCTTTCCTTAACATTTGATGTAGATTTTAGATACATAAATTATAATTAATAAGCTTTATATGAACTAGATGTCTTGGCATAATCGTCGTCATCGTCATCGTCAGCCCATTTGAATCCCCACTGCTGGGGCACGGGCCTCCCTCAATCACATGAGGGGTAATTGCCATACTCACCACGCTTGGCAGACGGGTTGGCGAGGGTTTTGATATAAATGCAGAGTTTTCCTTCTCTGGGTGCTGATGATCATGCCAGCAGCTTTACCTTAGTCGCCTTTTACGACACCTCGGTAAGAGTGAGGGTGGTCTATTCTACTCTGCCGGGGACCATACGGCGTCTTTTTCGGCTTCGGCCTTTTGGCATAATAAATAAAGAAAACCAAAATGTTGCGCACAACTTATTAAGTTTTTTTTTCATTATGGCGGACAACGAGCAATCGGCTCACCTGATGGTAAGTTATCACCGCCGACCATGGACATCTGCAACAGATAAGGCGTCACAGTCAGAGCGCTGACATTCTATACAAATCTGACATTATACCATAGATTTATCCATGGACAAAGATTGGTTCATCATCAGCCTGTCGCAGTCCACTGCTGGACGTCGGCCTCTCCAATTGTTCGCCACCGTGATCTATCTATGGCTTCTCGCATTCAGCTCTTGCCAGCCGTCCTGCGCAGATCGTCCCCCCACCTAGCCAGAGGGCGCCCTACATTACGTTTGCCAAGACGCGGTCTCGGGGGTTTACCCCATCGGTTGTCGGTTCTGCGGCTAATATGACCAGCTCTCTGCCACTTAAGCTTGCTAATCCGGTGAGCAATGTCGATGACTTTGGTTTGTTGACTTTGGTTGGTTTGGTCTTCAATCAGTGCGTCCTACCCGTCATGACATACGGAGCCGAAACGTGGACACTTACGGTACGGCTGGTCCACAAGTTAAAGGTCGCTCAGCGGGCTATGGAACGAGCAATGCTCGGCGTCTCTCTCCGAGATCGAATCCGAATCTGAGGTGATCCGGCAGAGAACCAAAGATTGGTTGAATGGGCCTAACTCGGATAAAATAAAACCTAGTTCCAAATTCAATAGTAATTTGAATTAGTTTTGTTAGATATTTAAATCGATCAAGCTATATTTTATTATAAATTAGCAATAATTATTAAATTTGTCTAGTTATTTACATTATCCAATGATAACTCTATTGCTTTTAACTTTATAGCCCAAAGAAACATGTTATTATTAATTACGAATACTAACGTATAAATGTTAATTAAAAGATAAGCTAATGCAATTAAAGATACATTAATTTTTAAGATAACCATGGCAAATATTGCCGTCTGCTTACCATTATTTTTATTTTATCTTTATTTTCACAAAGAGAAAGTATAATTATTAGCGGAATTAATACGTGTATGTCATAATTTTGATAAAAATACCTGTTTATATTGAACTTCAGCAACCCAATTAGCCGCGTGGTCCCCGGCAGAGCAGAATAGGCCACCCTCACTCTTACCGAGGTGTCGTAAAAGGCGACTAAGGTAAAGCTGCTGGTATGATCATCAGCACCCAGAGAAGGAAAACTCTGCATTTATATCAAAACCCTCGCCAACCCGTCTGCCAAGCGCGGTGAGTATGGCAATTACCCCTCATGTGATTGAGGGAGGCCCGTGCCCCAGCAGTGGGGACTTAAATGGGCTGATGATGATGATGATATTGAACTGCTTTTACTAAATCCTCGAATATGAGCGATGGTACTTCAGTGATTCAGAACGCGCCTTCCATACGTGGTCGTGGTTCCAATCCGAGCATTTTCAAATCTATGTGCGTATTTCTACCATTAGCGGTGAGGGAAGACATCGTGAGGAAACCTGCACATATCAGATAGTTTCTGGAACGTGTAACCATGATTCAGTTTGTCCCCCAGTTGGTTCCCCTGTTAAAGGGTTGCGAAGGTCCGACGGCAGTCGCTATATTGTAATTACTAGACTCCACAAACTATGAATCATGGTCCAAGCGTAACCTAGGCTCCAGAGCGACAGCTTTGGACGCAACCAGGTCTAGTGGTTTAAGTTTTTTTTTAATCTGCCTACAAACTGTCCCACTGCAGGACAAAGGTATCCATCATAGAAATCAAGGTATCGCTAATATGATCGGATTAGGCTTAATCACCACGCTTGCCAAATTTATTTATTTATTAATTTAAGGATACCCACCAAAACATACATCATTACACGGTAGAAGGAAAAACTTACATATACATTCCAAGATGCTGTCTTAATTAAAGGGGGGAATTCCTGGGAATCGAATCCATGAGGGTTCGATTCCCGGGTCGAGCGAAAAGTAACATAGTTCGGGTTTGTGATCACCAATCCGCATTTGGTAAGCCTAATCCCATCATGGTAGCGATAACTTGGTTTGTATGATGGAGGCTTTTGCCCTGCAGTGAATGGGCCGGCTTGACCGGAGTAATACCACGACCTCACAGAAAACCGGCGTGAAGCAGTGCATGCGCTGTGTTTCGCGTATTGGAGTCCCAATCCAGGGGAAAGGGGGTAAAAGGTAAGCAGCGTACTTGTGACACAACTGGTGTTGCAGGTGTCCATGGGCGGCGGTAACCGCTTACCATCAGGTGATCCGTCGGCTCGTCTGCCACCTATATCATAAAAAAAGCTCCAATTAGAATGTTGATGGTGACTGAAGCGTACGGGACTTGGCTTTACTTTATTATCTATTGGCATATACAAAAATTAAAATTATACACGGGTGTATTTGTGAACATTTACATCCCTTTAACCACGTGTTCTACTAACCATTCTAAACAACGTTTGTTCAACGACTTTTCTAAATTCATCGTTAAGATTCCCCATACAAAATGACCAAGTCACGTGACCAACTTTGTATGAAAAGTTGAAATTTTTTCATGCAAATTTCCAAAGGTGATAAATTGTGGGATGGGGTTTCGAATAAAGCCAGGGATTTTCTGAATAAGTATTCTTATATTTACAATCGTTTAGCGTCGTCTTATACCGTCCTTCCGTCGTCCGCCATACGTCGTCTAGTTCACTCTCGCACGTCATTCTAATTCAAACATCGAACTCATACACGTTCCTTGGCATGCATCTACCGATCACCAATGCCACACTCGGCCATTAGATCAAATTTAGTTCATAATGGGTGGTAGAACACGTGGTTAAAGGGATGTAAATGTTCACAGATACACCCTGTATAATCTTATAGGCTAAATACACACCTACAAAAGCTACATTGTAACTACCAGCATTACACAACGTATTCAAAAACAAATGGTAGCAAGTTATGAGCCGTCACGCGGGCCAACCCCCCCTCATACATTATTAATGGGGGGTGTCCCTCCGCTCTCTTATGTCGTTGCATCAAGGTTCACTGTTGAACGAGATATGAATATGTTAGAAGATGCTTACATCGTCCTCGTACATTTTGGAAAGCTGTCAGCAGAGAAATTGAATCATAAGTAAACTTTCTTTTTATATGTGATGGATGGCCGACGAGCAGACGGATCACCTGATGGTAAGTAACTGCCACCGCCCAACACCAGTTAAGTCACAAATGCGGTGATAACCTTTAAACCCCCCTTTCTCCCGGATTGGGCCTCAGGTAGGTACCCCCGTTCACGCAGCGAAATACAGCATGGTGCTGCTTTACGCCGGTTTTCTGTGAGGCCTTGGTATCTCTCAGATCGAGCTGGCCTATTCATACCGAAGCGTGGCTCTTCTACGGTTAGAAACTATGCCATTATTGATTAAAGACTTCTTCTTTGAGTGCCATCTTCTAAGGTTTGCGATCATAATGGTTTTGACGACCCATTTGGAACAGTGGTAGTGAACGCTGCCTTTGCTCCATGGGTTGCGCGTTCGATCCCCGCACAGTACAAACATTTGTGTGCATGAAGATGTCTGTTTGTATTGGTCTGGGTGTTTCCTATGTATTAGAAGTATGTATTTACAAGCGAAAAGTATTATATGTATATATTTGTAATCCCACTGTTGATTCTGATATCCGTAACACAGGTGCTTGAGCTACCTACGTTATGACCGCCTAAATAATTGTACATTGTATCTTTGTAAATCTAGCCTTTAAGTCTTGGATGTTGTGCAATAATGAGTAGCGACTATCTATCTATATCAGGCCCCCAGATCTTTCCATATACTTAACAATCTTAATCCCGTGTTTTGAAAATAAATACATAGATCTCATTAGGGCTCATTTATCCCCATAACGATCCATTATAGTACTGATTTGGTACGAGATTTAGACCAAGACTATCTAAAGGTTTGCAATATAAAACGAATTAATTAATGAAGGAATGAATATACTTTTATTGCACTCAAAATAAAGTATGAAAACTTAAAAACTAGATTACAGGAGTGTACAACGAAGGCGGCCTTATCACTATGAGCGATCTCTTCAGGCAACCTTTGGATAAAGGGCACTTGATGAAGGTGTAGGCGGTGCAATCTTAAATATTTATATACTTACACAGAAAGTTTAAATGAAAATACATAAATAAAATATGAATATACCTAAATACATACAATATCCTTATCCTTACTAATATTATAAAGGCGAAAGTTGTTTTGATGGATGTATGGATGGTGTTTGTTCCTCTTTCACGCAAAAACTACTAACGGATTTTAATGAAACTTTACAGTAATGTAGCTTATAGATCAGAATAACACATAGGCTATAATTTAGAAAGATATTGTGTGAACGCAGACGAAGTCGCGGCAAAGCTAGTATATAATATATATGAATAATAAATAGATAAATATAGCAACTAAAATAATAACAATGGATTCCAAAGCAGACGAATGATTCTCAGAGGACAGGAAAAGATGGGTGAGAGGAAGTGGGAACAGAATTGGATAATAGTCTTGAACTCAGAAACGTTATCTAAAGATACCGTTTTGTTTCCTTATTGTGCCTTTCCTCGTAGAATAATGTCTTTTTACTTCTAAATCGGCGGCATTATCGTGCTTACGGGTCATCTAGAGTTTTCGCATTTGGTCCTTGCCTTCTCGGTTAATCGTTTTAAGGCCGGCGTGGAGAGTAACGCTTCGGAATGAATGGGCTGGCTTGATGGGAGTGATACCACGGCCTCACAGAAAACCGGCGTGAAGCAGTGCATGCGCTGTGTTTCGCGTATTGGAGGCCCAATCCAGGGGAAGGGGGTAAAAAGGTAAGCAGCGTACTTGTGACACCACTGGTGTTGCAGGTGTCCATGGGCGGCGGTAATCGCTTACCATCAGGTGATCCGTCGGCTCGTCTACCACCTATATCATAAAAAAAGCTTAAATTAGAATGTTGATGGCGACTAAAGCGTGCTATTCACGGGACTTGGCTATACTTTATTATCTACTGGCAGATTACAACATAAAATATTTAACGGTGTATCTGTGAAAATTAACATCCCTTACAAGTGTTCTATAACCATTCTAGACAAACGTTTGTTCAACGACTTTTCTAAATTCATCGTTAAGATTCCCCATACAAAATGACCAAGTCACGTGACCAACTTTGTACGCAAATAAGTGACATTTTCATGCAAATTTCCAAAGGTGATAAATTGTGGGATGGGGTTTCGAATAAAGCCAGGGATTTTCTGAATAAGTATTCTTATATTTACAATCTTTTAGCGTCGTCTTATACCGTCCTTCCGTCGTCCGCCATACGTCGTCTATTTCACTCTCGCACGTCATTCTAATTCAAACATCGAACTCATACACGTTCCTTGGCATGCATCTACCGATCACCAATCCCACACTCGGCCATTAGATCAAATTTAGTTCATAATGGGTGGTAGAACACGTGGTTAAAGGGATGTAAATGTTCACAGATACAACCTATATAATCTAGGCTAAATACATACCCACAAAAGCTACATTGTAACTACCAGCATTACACAACGTATTCAAAAACAAATGGTAGCAAGTTATGAGCCGTCACGCGGGCCAACCCCCCCTCATACATTATTAATGGGGGGTGTCCCTCCGCTCTCTTATGTCGTTGCATCAAGGTTCACTGTTGAACGAGATATGAATATGTTAGAAGATGCTTACATCGTCCTCGTACATTTTGGAAAGCTGTCAGCAGAGAAATTGAATCATAAGTAAACTTTCTTTTTATATGTGATGGATGGCAGACGAGCAGACGGATCACCTGATGGTAAGTTACTGCCACCGCCCATGGACACACAACACCAATGAAGTCACAAATGCGGTGTTAACCTTTAAACCCCCCTTTCTCCCGGATTGGGCCTCAGGTAGGTACCCCCGTTCACGCAGCGAAATACAGCATGGTGCTGCTTTACGCCGGTTTTCTGTGAGGCCTTGGTATCTCTCAGATCGAGCTGGCCTATTCATACCGAAGCGTGGGTCTTAGAAACTATGCCATTATTGATTTTTTGAGTGCCATCTTCTAAGGTTTGCGATCATAATGGTTTTGACGACCCATTTGGAACAGTGGTAGTGAACGCTGCCTTTGCTCCATGGGTTGCGGGTTCGATCCCCGCACAGAACAAACATTTGTGTGCATGAACATGTCTGTTTGTATTGGTCTGGGTGTTTCCTATGTATTAGAAGTATGTATTTACAAGCGAAAAGTATTATATGTATATATTTGTAATCCCACTGTTGATTCTGATATCCGTAACACAGGTGCTTGAGCTACCTACGTTATGAACGCCTAAATAATTGTACATTGTATCTTTGTACATCTAGCCTTTAAGTCTTGGATGTTGTGCAATAAAGAGTACCTATCTATCTATCTATATTAGATCCCCAGATCGTTCATATACTTAACATCTTAAATCCTTTTGAAAATAAATACATAGATCTCATTAGGGCTCATTTATCCCCATAACGATCCATTATAGTACTGATTTGGTACGAGATTTAGACCAAGACTATCTAAAGGTTTGCAATATAAAACAGAATGAATGAATGAATGAATATACTTTTATTGCACTCAAAATAAAGTATGAAAACTTAAAAACTAGATTACAGGATGTGTACAACGAAGGCGGCCTTATCACTATGAGCGATCTCTTCCAGGCAACCTTTGGATAAAGGGCACTTGATGAAGGTGTAGGGCGGTGCAATCTTAAATATTTATATACTTACACAGAAAGTTTAAATGAAAATACATAAATAAAATATGAATATACTAATACATACAATATCCTTATCCTTACTAATATTATAAAGGCGAAAGTTTGTTTGGATGGATGTATGGATGGATGTTTGTTCCTCTTTCACGCAAAAACTACTAAACGGATTTTAATGAAACTTTACAGTAATGTAGCTTATAGATCAGAATAACACATAGGCTATAATTTAGAAAGATATTGTGTGAACGCAGACGAAGTCGCGGGCAAAAGCTAGTATATAATATATATGAATAATAAATAGATAAATATAGCAACTAAAATAATAACAATGGATTCCAAAGCAGACGAATGATTCTCAGAGGACAGGAAAAGATGGGTGAGAGGAAGTGGGAACAGAATTGGATAATAGTCTTGAACTCAGAAACGTTATCTAAAGATACCGTTTTGTTTCCTTTATTGTGCCTTTCCTCGTAGAATAATGTCTTTTTACTTCTAAATCGGCGGCATTATCGTGCTTACGGGTCATCTAGAGTTTTCGCATTTGGTCTTGCCTTTCCTCGGTTAATCGTTTTAAGGCCGTGACAGTGGGAGAGTAACGCTTCGGAATGAATGGGCTGGCTTGATGGGAGTGATACCACGGCCTCACAGAAAACCGACGTGAAGCAGGACTGTGCTGTGTTGTGCGTGAGTGAGGGTACCGGAGGCCCGATCCGGGGGAAAGGGGGTTTAAAGGTTTGCAGCGCACTTGTGACTCCACTGGTGGCGCAGGTGTGGCGGCAATCGCTTACCATCAGGTGATCCGTCTGCTCGTTTGCCACCTATCACATAAAAAAGGCGGCTTGTCGGTCCACTGAGACCACCATTTCATTTCACAAAAGGTTGCCACAGATGATCAGATTTTTCTAAAACTGGGGTGTAAAACTGATCAGCACAATAATTTTCTTACAGAAATACGTAGTGTTATCTCTCTTTAACATTCCGACTGATCGAAAACTGAAGAGTGGGGGTTACAATATCTGTGGTGGGGGTAACGCCATTGTGGGTGGATTTTTTTTTTGGCCTGAATGTTGCTTGAAATCGGAGGGACGCTACAGTTTAGGAAAACTGACATAAATATGGTGAAGTTAGAAAATTTTAATATAAGGTCTCCTTATACGCACTGGTGATTTTTTCGTTTTTTTTTTAGACTTGTGTTGTAGGTATGAATACATCTTATTGTATCTGTTAAGCTCTCAGCCCACAACGAAAACGTCCTCTAACGAACGAGAAAAACTATATTCTCGTGATCACAGTGCGCGTGTAATGGACGGCGACAAATATTCGGATGTGAATTCGTTTTTTTTGTAGGTTCTCTGGTGTTTGAGTTTGAAACCGCTCTAAGGGCTGATGTAGTTGGATAAATACTACTATTAAATACGTGGGACCGACGGATTGAATAAGTTTACGATTAAATACTTCTTTAGAGGTCTTTACACTTCATCTTTAGTACACTTCTAATAACATATCCCACGGTCTTTTAAAATGTTTCTATTCTTCAGATCATAAAATGTATGAGTCGTTCGTTGCAGAACAACAAATGCTGAAAGCGCTACAAAACATCAAGCCATTTCTATTTGTGATAGATATTATCAGTTAAGCTTTTATAGAAACATCAGTACCAAGTAAATAAACACGTGACTTGGAAAGCGAACGCACAATCCATCGGCTGTGTAACAGTGGGAGTAAATCAAATTATGATCTAGAGTCCATTTTAGCTAAAAGCAGAACCGACGCCCGTAATTCAGAGCTTTCTAGGCTCACTTATTCAATTTACGTTCTCTGGACAAGAGCGGTAACAATAAACGGGAGCAACACGGGTGAGCACTACCGACCATTACGTATTCGAACCACGATCATATCTCGGCCCCGGGCGGGCGAAATCCACTGGTACATTTCCCCACGCGCGCGCTCCAATACTCCTTAAGTTCAACCTTAAAGATTGCAAGCCTTAAGAAAGCGAGCAGTGTATGTTGCGTATTGAAATGATTCGTGGAAGCTTCCAATGCGCATGGGCAGCAAAAACGCACAACGCAAACGTCATTGGCTGATAATTGTCGCTCCCCGCCGCCATTCCCGCCGTATCGCCCTAGATAAACCGCTTCCATCTTATTGTCTGTTCGCGGAGATAACAACCACAATGCACACGGAATATTACTAATTAGGCTCTGTTTATGAGCCCAGCGGCCATTGTTGAAAGAATGAGATAGTTATCTGTTTGTTGTCTGCAAATGAGATTTGCGATGCGGCTTTGTCGGTTAGCGAAATTGTATGAGCTTTGTTTCATCTGAAATATAATCTGTAAAATGTGCAGTGGACATTGTTTTTGTGGCAGAAGGTATGAGGTTGTTTATTCGCTCTGTATCTGATGGGGTAAGGAATTTGCACGCCATTTCGACTGCAATTTTGAAGTTTTCTTGCGTAACTAGTAGATGTCATAAAAGCGTATGCAAGAGAATTTCGTTCATTATTATAAAGATTTTAAACTGGTTTCGGTCAAGTTGTACCATAATCTTGGGCTATAATATAATGCTTGGGTGAGGAAACTTAATGCCTTGATCAATTACACAAACATTGTTCATTGCCATCTTCATGCATTTACATAAATCATCCAAATTGGGGCTAATCTGTAAAGGTCTTTGCGTTATTCGTTTTTAATTATAAATTATTTGTAGTTTTAATACAACGGGTTAGGATATAAATATATATTTGGTTTTACGTTTATTTCATATAAATTTTCCTCGATGTTACCAGTTAACAAAAACGCATAAAATTCCAACCCAGTCGTAACAAATATAGAAATATTCACGTGAACATCGTAAAATGCGATGTGAGGGTGTAAATGTACAATGAAGTCGAAAACCTTAAAATGCAGCTTCGTTTTATGCGCCCGACCACTGATAAGTAGCCCAAACTCAGTGCCAATTGCAAATGTTTGATCAAACACGCCGAAGGACTCTCTTTTATGCACATACGGAGTAAGTGTTGGCCATACGCCGACCAATATTGGTTTTTGTCGAAAAAACACGTAGCAGAATTTTACGTCGCCATTCTGTCGCTAGATAAAATCGCATTTCGCGTTTATTGCACAATGAATTGTATCATTTTATGTTAATAACCACGGCCACGTGGGCAGCGAATGTCGAAATACTGACTAATCTGGTCGTGGGCCGCCAGCGAAAAAATGGCAATTTTAAATTATTCATGCTACCCACATTTGAGCGTCCGATGTAAGTTTGTTTAATGCTCCTAGATTGTTAATTACTTAATTATTTATGACGAGTTATTCGGCGCGGTCCTGTGTGTTTTCGCCCACTAGTATTTTGCAAGTTAAATTTTTATTAGTGTTTAATAAACGGGCGTTTTGGGATTAAAAATGAGGGCCTGTCATGTCATTAGGGATGAATTTGGCGAACACTCGTTAGCGGTTTTGTATCAATTTCTCATGTAACTGTTTAAGTTGTTGCTGAACTTCTGAACAATACGTCATGTTAACTGTATAAGATTGTAGTTTATTGTTGAGATTTTAATATTAATGAGGTTTATTAAGAAGAGTTTTTAACTGGCACCCGTGTAGGTCGGGTTATGCATATATTGTGTAGGTATCATGTCAATGGTTTCCTTGACATTTTATGGGGATTTAAATGATGTTTTATGATAAAGACGGCTTAATTTAAATAATTGCCATTATTAATTTGCAAGTGGATTTAGTACCAGTTTTGATCCTTGGGCAATTTCCATCTCATAACACTTATACAGACGTAGTCAGACATCGCAGAAACATACCTACTTGTAGTAAATTAAATTTACGCTTGTGCTAATTTTCTTTTAATGATCATATGAATGAATGAATGAATAAATCTGTATTTGACACAATAAGTAAAAAGAACATACAGTTAATACAGGTAATAATATAACAAAACAATAACATAAATAGATACTAAATAAAATAATAAAAAAGTGTCAAATAGGTGACCGCTCAGCTTTTGTCGACACTGGCCGAGTATAGCCAGCGCCGACGCTGGTTTTCAGCGGCTAACCTAAAACATTGTTGCACCTCTGTTTCCCTCCGCCTCCATTATACAACCCGTAAGGGTGAAGCCAAATAGGGACAGAGAAAGAACAGAGGCGCAACTTGGGGACTCGATGGTACGGTTCTACATACTAGTAGTACAAATAAACATATTCTACACAAACAGACATACACAATAACAATCCCTTTTTGACACAACAGGTACAAAACTGAACACAGAAAATGATAACAATATAAATATCTCACTCATCATAGGCGAACGATTATCCACAATTATACCTGATGGTAATTTACGGTGAGGTCTGAGATGTGACGCGTTCGTTTAGAAGATGCCTGTTCACTCTTGTCTTTAAGATGACCAGATTATAAAGGTTAGGCAACACACTCCTCGCTTGAGAGTTCCATCAATATCAAGAAAAGGATGAAGGTTGCTTCTTAAAACACTTCTTCTTCTTCAGCAGTATGGGCTTGCTCACTGCAGAGCCTATATGCCTCTCCAGAAAACACTAACACAACTATAATTTTGCGGGTAGGGGGAAACTAGCCCTATTAAAACTCGTCCAAGAATTTTTGTGGCGGTAATACATACATAACTCTACAAAATAAAAATTATTGGTTAGGTTATGTTAGAATAGTGGCCAGCAAAAAAATCCTAAAATTCTGGGACGAGTTTTTATAGGGCGGGTTTCTAACACTAATTTTGTACCTATCCTTGCGAAACAAATAACGACCATCTTAGACTCCACGCGTAGACACACCAAAAATATTTGTCTTTTATGCCGGTTATGTACATACAAATGTATTCCTCCTCTTCAGTAAAGTATTATAGGTCATCATCAGCCTTTTGCAGTCCACTGCTGGACGTAGGCCTCTCCAATTGTTCGCCACTGTGATCTATCCATGGCTTCTCGCATCCAGCTCTTGCCAGCCATCCTGCGCAGATCGTCCCCCCACCTAGCCAGAGCGCGCCCTACATTACGCCAAGTCAAGACGCGGTCTCCACTCTAGAATTCGTTCCATCAGGTGCGATTGTGTTTAATTACATAGTAAAAAAAGTATAAAACTGTTACCCCAACATACTGAATCACTCCAGGACACAGTTACGAGTGAAAACGAGTCGGTAATGACTTAATAAGATCCTCACGAGTCGTGGGCGGGCGTCCGGATCACCACCAGTGGTTTCACCGCGATCAATAATCGATTGTAATTCTCGATAGTGTTGCGAATCGAGTCGACGACTCTATTGATACCGGATATAAATCGTCTCCTTCCTTTTATTTCACTTGGACCGTGAGTCAAGTTCTGCAAAACAGACACAGAATTAGGGAAAACAGACACAAGAAAGTAAGTAAGGAGTAAATAGAACACGTTGTTGGCGTATTTCCAAATGAATTATTTCAAACGAAGCGTGAAGAAGCATATCACGGGTCAGGGGAGGCGATGCCTTGACATCGCATACCTCTCCTCTTGCTTACCATTAGGCTGAGGAGAGCCAATATACCGTGTCACTATACACCATGCTTTTTAAAATCATCTTACTCCTTTATCGAGGGCATTATACTGATTGTAGCAAACATTTTTCCCCAAGGAACATAGGGTCTAATATCAAAAAGGAAAATTGCCTCCCCATACAAGTTGCACCCATCAGCTGATTACTTTTGTATGGGAAGGTGTTTTTTTTTCTGAGATAAGACCCTGTTCCTTGGGGCAAAATGTTTGTTTTCATCAGTATTATGCTCTCGATAAGGGAATTAAAAAAGGCACGCTGTATAAAAAAAGTGGTTTAAAAATGGTTTCATTGTTAATATAATTTATCGCATCACTAAATCCCAATGTCTCACTTTCCGCTAGAGGTGCGAAGTAAAAGTAATTTGTCGAGAGAGCCTCGTTTGCTCGAGTGGCCTTAATAAAGCCCCGATATAGTGTTATAGAGGATAAAATTGATGTTTGGGGTAAAGCGGTAAGTGGGCCTAGTTATTGGCTTACACTTGTTATGAAAGAAAAAAAACCGGCTAAGTGCGAGTCGGACTCGCCCATGAAGGGTTCCGTAGCAGCAAGTAAGATATATGAAAGGTAAATTGCGGTTTACGGTTTATAACGTATTAAAAATAACTACTCACTATATCTAGTTCAAATCAATTTTCGTTGTTAGTTTTCATGATTATGTACCTACGTCAAATATTTTTTTTAGTTTTATAATTCATTTATTATAGAAGTTAGAGGAAACACACACACACACAGTTTTACCAGTTTGGGAGCGTCTCTTGCGCAAAGTATTGTGTTTAGAAAAAAATGATGTTAAAAACCTCAACATCATTTTTGAAGACCTATCTGTGAAAGCCTAGGACTGTGAAAGTGTTAACAAAATGCTAAGCCACTAATGTGTGATTTATTTTTATACAGTTCATATAAACCAATACCCTATATGTGAATTTGAGATTTGACTTAAGTTTTAAACCCTTTTAGTTTTTAAATTAAATTAAATTAAATATTATCATTTATTTCAACCAAATTGCAGGTCATATACAAAATAGAAAATAGAATAGTTAATAATAGCAATACAATATTTGACATTCATACATTTTAAGTAGATAAATGTCAAGTTAAATTAAATTCATAGGGGATTATAAATGTCAAGTTTAAAAAAAAAATGACAGTTCCATTAAAGTTGGTTATACAATTAAAATTATTAAAATTATTTAGCCCTGTTCCCATCGGAATGTGAGTAGAGAGTGCACTTGTGTTTGCGCACACACTTGACTGATCGTTGAGATTGGCCGCCGCAGCCGTAATCGGGTTGCAGGATATTATTTATTTATTAAATAAGTTTTTTAATTTCACGTTGCATTGTCATCATCATCTGCCCATTTAAGTCCCCACTGCTGGGGCACGGGCCTCCCTCAATCACATGAGGGGTAATTGCCATACTCACCACGCTTGGCAGACGGGTTGGCGAGGGTTTTGATATAAATGCAGAGTTTTCCTTCTCTGGGTGCTGATGATCATGCCAGCAGATTTACCTTAGTCGCCTTTTACGACACCTCGGTAAGAGTGAGGGTGGCCTATTCGTTGCATTGTACAAATAAAATAATGCACTCGGGACAAAACCTCCAGTCCGCTTGTGACCACGATCATTGTAACGCGGTCGAAACGTGAAGCTGTGAATTGATGCAACTAAGAGTACATATAAAAATATCCGCGTTTTGTCCCGTCTACATTAATTATTTGACTTAACATTTCAATACTAATGAATAGCCGTGTGGTCCCGGCAGAGTAGAATAGGCCACCCTCACTCTTACCGAGGTGTCGTAAAAGGCGACTAAAGTAAAGCTGCTGGCATGATCATTAGCACCCAGAGAAGGAAAACTCTGCATTTAATTATGGCTCATACCCCTCATGTGATTGAGGGAGGCCCGTGCCCCAGCAGTGGGGATTTAAATGGGCTGACGATGACTAATGAATACATAAAAGCCCCAGTTCGAAAGCTATCTAGAACATGTTCCCTTGACTACCGTTTCTTGGCTGCAATTAGAAATTTAGAATACAAGGAATGCAGTGGGTGGCGGACTAACAGGTGGTCTGCCATGTACGTGACTGAACTAAAGGTGGTGGCCTAAAGATGCGATGTATTAGCCATGTGGCCTGGGAAAACCATCACCATACAGATTAATAGCTTGGGACAGTGCTTGAGTGCTAATGTGGTTAACTATGCAGTGCAATAGTAAAAAATCGCCCGCCCTTACTACTTGCGTTGACTTTGCTTAGAAAAAAAGTTTTTTTTCAACCTTTATACCCTCCCGATTCGGCCTTCGCTACTTCCCTCACTCCTCCACTAACTCGACGAAACACAACGCAATGTTTCTTATAGAAAATGTATTATATTTCAGTCCATATTTTAAAATTAGATTAGATTTAGACTGTATTTTGGGGTAGTGGCAGAATACCAGTGTATTAGTTTATAATGTTTATACATAAAATATTGTATTTTCCTCCAAGGAACACAGGGTCTTATCTCAGAAAAACAAAACACCTTCCCATATTAAAGTAATCAGCTGATTGGTGCAAATTTTATGAGACGCCAAATCTTTTTTTTTAGATTACACCCTATGTTCATTGGGGGAAAATGTTTGTTATCATCAGTATAATGCCCTCGATAAGGGAGTAAGACGGTTAAAATCGGTGTATAGATAATATGTAAACGATTAAAAAACACAATACAAAAATTCTACAATTAAGTTTCTGTAATGCCTAGTTTTTTAAGTTGTGTTTTTTTGTGCAATAAAGTATATCTATCTATCTATCTAATACATAACTTAAGTACTAGACATTACAGAAATTTTGTGTGCATACAAATTCGCCGTCTTATCGATGAAGGCGATAGTAGATGTGCATTAGAACTGCAAAAGAATATCAATTAATGTTAGGTCACAAATCAAAGTTTTACCCGCGAGCTGCAACAAAAAGGTCCAACTTTGAAACAGACGAACGGAAAGATTCATGGCCTTTGCAATATGGGTCCCAATAGTGTTTTTACGAGTCTAATAAAGATATTACGCCAATACTTTCCACGGAACTGAAATAACTACCTATAAAAACGAAATAAAACTTGGGATTCATCAATTAGATGAAATATCGATAAAGTTACGCGATTCCCGGAGAAGAAGATATAAAAGTTACCTCGACAATCGGATGCCAGGCGGAGGAATCTAGTAAACTTATAAATCTGTAGAAATTTCACGCAATTGAAATGGCAACTGGAGAACTTACGATGCCGCAGCTTATAAAACGTTATTTTTTTCGAAATACCGATCTTTTGTAGTCCGTACACAATTTTTTTTTCAATATCTCTCCTTTCAAAGCTGTAAGGCCAAAGAACTTCGCTCTTACGAAAATCGATTCGTCGTCAGCCAATTTAAGTCCCCACTGCTGGGGCACGGGCCTCCCTCAATCACATGAGGGGTAATTGCCATACTCACCACGCTTGGCAGACGGGTGGCGAAGGTTTTGATATAAATGCAGAGTTTTCCTTCTCTGGGTGCTGATGATCATGCCAGTAGCTTTACCTTAGTCGCCTTTTACGACACCTCGGTAAGAGTGAGGGTGGCCTATTCTACTCTGCCGGGAACCACACGGCGACGAAAATCGATTATCGTATTTCAAAATGAACAGTTTAAGTGATAGGAGATTCTTGCTGGACTGCATGCTTCTGCACAAAATAGTCATCGGAACCATAGACAGTGCATCGCTGTTAAGATCTATATATCTTAACATCCCACTCAAACTTCCACGAGCCAACAGATACGCTCCTCTCGATAAGGGGCAGTAAATCTGATTTACCGTATAGCTGATGGTCTCGACATTTTTTTGGACAAACACGAAACATTTTTGCTTCTCTCTTAGCCAGGTCAGTTTAGGTTTCGTTATAAAATCTTTTTCCTCTATTTATGTGTATAGACTTATTTTTGGTTTTAGACCTAATAATAGATAGTTGGTAGTTATAAGTGCATACCTAAATTTCGTAAATTGTTACAAAAGATACCTATCTCTTGTAACAAATGTACGTTAAGTGCCGTGTGGTCCCCGGCAGAGTAGAATAGGCCATCCTCACTCTTACCGAGGTGTCGTTAAAGGCGACTAAGGTAAAGCCGCTGGCATGATCATCAGCACCCAGAGAAGGAAAACTCTGCATTTATTTTGACGATCCGTTTGGAACAGTGGTAGTGAACGCTGCCTTTGGTCCTAGGGTTGCGGGTTCGATCCCCGCATAGTAATAAACATTTGTGTGCATGAACATGTCTGTTTGTACTAGTCTGGGCGTTTCTATGTATTATAAGTATGTATTTACAAAAAAAAAAGTATTATATGTATATATTTGTATTCCCACTGTTGATTCTGATATCCGAAACACAGGTGCTTGAGCTACCTATCTCGGAGTCAGATCAATGTATGTGATGTTGTGAAATATTTATTATTTATTATTATTTATTATATCAAAACCCTCGCCAACCTGTCTGCCAAGCGTGGTGAGTATGGCAATTACGCCTCATGTGATTGAGGGAGGCCCGTGCCCCAGCAGTGGGGACTTAAATGGGCTGACGATGAGGATGTACGTTAAGTTATTTTTATTAGTCCACTTTGCATGCCGTGGCAACCTGTAAAAGACTGCACTTAAAATTAGCTCTGCGCTAGACTTAAGACTGTGTAGTGTGTACCTTGTTGTTTGTCCTAATAAATAAAATAAAATAAATAAATAAATATTTTTTCAATATTTTTAATTTATTAAAAAAAAAGTATTTACATTTTCCCCATGCACAAAATGTTTAAGGAACTAGTCAAGTCGTTAACAATTCAAACTACCTTGCCTATGCTAACCGAGGCTTGTGTTACAGGCAATAGTCCTTTTCCTAAATGTGTACAGAATATTAGAAAATTATTGAGTTGGTATAAAAGACAAGATTAATTATTTTTATTCTTTAAGAACTAAGAACCAAGAGCTAAGAGTAAATATTTCAACTATTAATAAAAAAAATATTAATAGCTGAAATATTTACTCTATATTTACCTTTTAATCATTTTATACAGGTTATACACGTTTATTAATACAATTACTGGACCAGCTCTCAAGAGGACATATTGTTTTAAAATTTCATGGTCACTACGATATTTCTAACATGTACCTTATTTTTTGAGAAGGAGGGTAGACCGATATGTCAGCCAGTAACAACTTACCCGCAAAAACTTCAGTTACTCCGTGACCTTCGCGCTTGCAACAGCGCCGAAATATCAGAAACTCAAAAATAAAGTACATGGTGGAAGAAATCTCGTAAATAACTATTCTAATATCAAGAGGATGCCATCATTGGTTGATCGCCTAGTTGTTGCAGTGGCTAGACTCGCACTTTACAGCAACGTTATGCTTGGAGTGATTTGATCGGACAAAAATGTATGAGTTTTTGAGAGGAAATGTTCAGTTTACTGTGTGTTGACCGTACAATAGAGGTCTTTGACTGTAAACCACCATAAGAGCAAAAATTCGCTTACAGCTCGTAACGTCTTTTGGTTGAAAGGATAGACGTTTGATAGTGGTTATGCGATACAGACCTCTACTGTACTTCTGTGCCTAGGAAAGTACGTCACACTTTTGGCCCCGAACCCGATTGCTCTCCTATTGTTTTATTCTAATATGTTCTCGATTATAAGATTTAAATTTTGAATTACGGAGCCTATAGCTTCCATTGACCCCGTCCTTACGGGCGTCCGTGAAAGTTTTCATCCTTATACTCTTGCGCGCCTTATATTTACGCGTAACATTTTTTTTTATGCTAGAGGCGGACAATCGAGCAAGCGAGTCACCTGGTGGAAATCAACGCCGCTCATGAACATACGCGAAATCAGAGAGATCGGTAAAGTGTTGCAGGGATTTCTCCTCAATTTAATGAAAAAATAAAATATTAAAATAAATGCGCCAGATAATTCACCGATTATCTATTCTCAAACTAGGACCGTTCTCTGTATGATTGCTAGATGACAGAGCCGGGGTCGTCTATCACCCAGATAGATAGATACTCTTTCTTGCACACAAAAGATACTCTACAATCTCGGCGGTCTTATCGCTATAATAGCGATATCTTCCTGACAACCTTGGGCTAGAGTATAGTTGATAACCCCATAAGAAGTATTCGCCACACGTGAGTGTCCGCCAGGTACCTTGACTATGAATGGAGACCTTTTTAGTGTTACCTACTCTTAAATATTGTCAATATTTTACCTAATTGTAACATTTTTGTTACCTGATTGAACAGTTTTTTTAAGTTTGGTAACACTGTATAAATGCTTATTTTTGTTATTATTTGGCAGAACTGATGGATCATTCGAGCGCCTTCATTAAAGGTTCAAGCGAACACCGGTATTTCCAATTAGATCGTCTGTTGTCACCACTCGCATCTGCGCCGCCCACTGCAAGCATGACGGTTGTGTTAAGTTGTCAGTGGCGTGTATGTGTGCATAGCCAAGTTTGTGTCTTTTCTATTTTTGTTTGTGGTAATGTTAGGGGGAGGTATTAAGGTTCTTTTCTATTTTGTGGTAATGTTGGGGAAATAATGGATATTAAGACTCTTTATTCGGTTCTCGTGTCCCATTCCCACTCAAGCGAAGAATGGAGCACCACTAGTGTTTAGTGGGTATGCACTAGGCTACTAGGAGAGCCCAACATTACCCGTCCGCCCCCCAGAGCCTGCTGAGACAGTAGGCCTAAAATGTTTCGAGCCGACGGCAGCGGAGTGATACCACGGCCTAACAGAAAACCAGCGTAAAGCAGCACTGTGCTGTGTTTCGCTGCATGAGTGAGGGTACCTGAGGCCCATTTAGGGGTTCGCGGGTGTCTATGGGCAGCGACAATCGCTTGCCGACAGGCGATCCGTCTGCTCGTATGGCACCTATCAAATAATAAAATAAAAAATCAATTTGTTTATTAACAGTTTTTACTATGTCAACCAAGCGAACAGTGAGCCGCTATCAGCTGGTTCGGCTAGTTAAAGGACCAATGACCTTATGTGCTACCGAGCCACGGTAAAAGGCCGGCAACTTCTGAACTCCAGGCATACACAGGCACTTTCTTACAGAAAATCTGCATCTGCTATGTGTCATCATCATCATCATCATCAGCCCATTTAAGTCCCCACTGCTGGGGCACGGGCCTCCCTCAATCACATGAGGGGTAATTGCCATACTCACCACGCTTGGCAGACGGGTTGGCGAGGGTTTTGATATAAATGCAGTTTTCCTTCTCTGAGTGCTGATGATCATGCCAGTAGCTTTCCCTTAGTCGCCTTTTACGACACCTCGGTAAGAGTTAGGGTGGCCTATTCTACTCTGCCGGGGACCACATGACAGTTAACTGCTATGTGTACAGTAGATCAAATCGCTCGCTTGACTCTAGGCCACTTGTATAAGTATGTAACTTGATTAAGGTGTCGCCTTCCGTTTAAGTATTCAAAACATCACGACAATTACTATGTATGATACCTGTATTCCCAATAAGACCGCGAGGCGTCAGTGGTGGAGGCATCTGCCGGCCGCCCACCGCACGCGTGACGATTGTAAAGTTGTTGATGCTGCCTTATTGGTTTAGAAGGCTTATGGCAGTATCACTTATAAACAGTGATCGGAATAGATGTATCGTTTGCGACTTGCGTCGGAAATATCCATAGAAGAATAACATGGATTAAACCTAGCAAAAACGTATCTTTCAAAAGATTGGAACATTTGCATCTGGATCAGTGTAAAGATGCAGAATAGTGAAACGCTTCATTTGAATCATTTAGAACATCAACTCTCAGATAGATCTGTGATTATTATATTTTGTTAGGATTGAATAATCGATCTCCTCCTCCTGTGCTATGTAATATACATATCTCTTTTCCCCGCGTAATACCTAGCGTAAAGACTGTTAATTATTCACCCTGGACAGCCCACAGCTTACTCTTTCGCTCTGAATTCGGATCATTCGGCTCACTCGGATCATTCAGCTCAATCGGATCATTCCGCTCATTCGGCTCACTTGGATCATTCAGATCTTATATTGTTTTAAACTTTCATGGTCACTAACATTAGAATTGTTAGGTATTTACGGGATTTCTACCATGTAACTTATTTTTGATTTTCCGATATTTCGCACTGTTGCAAGCGCCTCCGTTACCTCTCTTTGTTTCAGGGCTTAATTTTTCAAAAGCAGTTCCTTTTCTATATCAGTTCTAAACAGGATAATAGATGGCGCTGGGCGTCGATTGAATCGCGCAATCGTTAGGTTGAACAATAGGAATTATCGTTGTCTATAGAATTGATATTTTTTAAAAAGCACAGATTTGCGGTACGATAGGTACCCATCAAAAGAGGTATGACAGACAACTCTCATTTGTTTTACCGAAAAAATGTTTAAACTCGTTTAATACACCTAAAACCCTAATAAGACTCAACCGTATTCGCCGAGTAAAGATACTTAGATTACTCCTTTATGCCGTATGATAGAATTAAACCGATTATTACGGTTCTTAACCACCACACTTTACGGATTCTTCCGAAGATACTTCTTAATTAATAACTCGGCTTACACAATGCACTTTCGACCGTTTCATGGAAATTAAATTTCGCGCCTAATTATCGCTTTTGTCCGTCATATATTTTCGACACCACTATACGTGTCAACGCCATAATTCACCGGTGTAATGACATGGCGGTGCGTGTGCGCATTATTCTTATGCGAAGATGCGCAGGAGTGCAATATTTTAGGGTGGAGTGTGAGAGAGGAGCTGTAGCGATCTTAGTTTTCTGACCACAACAACGAAAGCCGGCAACGCATCAGCGCATTCTCTGTTCTGTTATTGGGTGGTAGTAATCACTTATCGTCAGGTAAATCGCTTGCTCGTATATTGTCTCTAGCATAAAAATCATTTTCTATTGAAGTAAATTGGACACCATATATATTTTTTAACTTTCGTCACAGCACACTATTACTAACTAGGTTGATGCAGCGACCAATATTGAGTCTTGGCCTCCGATAATAAGAGCCTCTACCTCGGTCGGTCATACGCCACTTAGGAGCCAGTCTCGCCATATACTATTGTATAGTGAAAACTATGTCTTACATATTTATCATATATTTACCAGACAGCTTCACCCAAGAAGCACACGCAGGTTTGAAACCTTTCATATAGACGTTTGTAGAACCAATGCAACTTCAATGAACTCGATTTTTCCCAGAGTCCTTCAAAATTTAAAAGACTTGTCTTAGATATTCTGAGTAAGCACTAGCAGAAACTCAGTGTAACGTACTTTTTTTTCTTCTCTCTCATTTGTTTCTTTTGTAAATGTATGCATTTAATTGAAATTTGAGAGTGGAGCTACACTGCACATTAAGCATGCTAAACGATGCAGTTCGTATTTCTTCTCGCACCCTACTTTATTCTCATGCAATACATTTTTTTGTAATCCCTAAAATAAATAAATAAGATAAGAAAATAAGTGATAATAAGATCCACCAGCCATTGCAAACAGTTTTCTATGAAATTTTACACACAAGCCTTTAGGTCACGTGGTGAATCCACCATATCCTATAAAATATTCGCTGATTGATTACATTTACGTGAATTGTTGAACATCGAACAGAACAAATTTCTTTTCTGTTTAAAACAAATTGGACTTCTTCTTTTCTTTCGTACGAGCTTTTTCGCAATCGGGCATCAGCTATGCCCATTTTGTATGTGGAATTGAAGTTGGCTGGTTTTCACTGACCTAGACTTACGATAGTATTAGTATGGGGTCAATGCCCGAAATCCTCTCTACACCCGCTACCGCTTATGAACTCTGGCGCGTAACCTCGCAACCGTTCATTAAGTCGCGCGTTTCGGATAATTACGTACTGATAACGCAAGCAAATTGTCCGCGCATTATCCTCACTGATGGATATCATCACGTGGCCCACAAACGCTCATGTCATTGGGACGGTGCGTTGAAAGTTTGCCTTGTTATGTCTAATTACCGACTTGTTAAACTTGATGGGACAATACATCACGTCGAGGAGCCGACAATTTGCAACCTCGAGCACAGGCGTCGCACAAACTGCGAAAGTAGTTTATAGTTTAAAGTGCAGGATGGCCAACCGTACTGTTGAATAAGTAGTGACACGATCGGCCCGGGCTCCGAAGCGACATCATAAAACATAACCGGGACAAAACGCTAAGATGAAGAAGGAGATTGTTAAATAAGTACTATACTGTTTTTTGGAAAATTAGGCATACCTGTGGGATTATGAGAGAGTGGAACGGAGTGGAAGACAAGTATAAAGGAAGTAAGAGTGAACGGAGAACGAGTGAGCGGAGAGGACGATTGAGTTTACTGTGGGTGTGAGACAAGGGAAGACGCAGATTTTACTGAAGCAAAGAAAATTCTGAAGACCCTGGAATCCTGTTTTACTTATCTCAAGTCCTATAAACCTTTTAAATACCGTTTAGTGACGCAGCATCCTGGTATATAATGGCAAAAAGTATAATTTCTATAAAACCTGAAGCTGTTTTATTAACAGACCAATGTGTATACGCTACGGTATGGCTTATGGTACGGCTGGTCCACAAGTTAAAGGTCGCTCAGCGGGCTATGGAACGAGCAATGCTCGGCGTCTCTCTCCGAGATCGAATCCGAAATGAGGTGATCCGGCAGAGAACTAAAGTCATCGACATTGCTCACCGGATTAGCAAGCTTTAGTGGCAGTGGGCTGGCCATATTAGCCGCAGAACCGACAACCGATGGTTCGAGACGAGTTCTAGAGTGGCTAGGTGGAGGGACGATCTGCGCAGGATGGCTGGCAAGAGCTGGATGCGAGAAGCCATAGATCACGGTGGCGAACAATTGGAGAGGCCTACGTCCAGCAGTGGACTGCGATAGGCTGATGATGATAATGATGATGTATATGCTTGGTTTTACCAAAATACTGAAACCCCTGCTCGATGAAAGTTTCGACGCACTTCGGGCTAGTATTTTGGCAACTTTTAAGTTATTTTTCCACGGCAACGCATTTGCAATGCGTTTGTTGTAGCAAATATCCATCATACATGAGCTAAAGTATCAAGTTATCTGGGGTTTATTCTTCCATACGTCCTTGTCATTGGTCGTCGAATCATCTACCCCTTGCATCGTAGCTACATATATGCTGGGATGGGGCTCAGAATAAATCCAAGGTTTCGGGAATAAGTATTTCTATATATTAATTATAATCTTAGCTACCTATTTTTCTCGTCGTCGGGCATTCGTCTTCTGTCTCACTCTAACACGTCATTATTATTCAAACAGCGATCTCTTACACGTTCCTTGCCATGCATCTACTGATCACCAATCCCACATATACAAACAAATCCTGAAGATTTAGGTATAATCCTGGATTTATAAACTGCTAAGCGTTCGTGTTATACAATGCCACTAAGTCTTTCTCTCAGTCAAAGTTGTCGGCGTCGACCAAACGAACAATACAGGATCAGAAGAGGCAAACCATTAATTTCTTCACAAGTAGAATTACGCACTTGGCAATTGCGTTATAATTGCAATCATTTTCGAGTTGCCGAATTACGAAGAATAGTTGTTATCCGTACGGAACCGGGCATTAAAGCGGGTTCAGTCAGCCCAATTTCCAGTGATACCTTGACTGATGGTATCAAGGTCGAAATAATTACACCCAATATCGATTATTCCTCAGAAATCCAATTACAAGACGCGTTAAAATCAGGCCGACAGGCACAAGAATCGCACCGCTTGCTGAACGAAAATGAATTTTACATTTAAACAGGAAGAATTCAAAATCGGAGCAGATGCGTTTGGGGCTGCATACGAAAATACAGAGTTTCAAGTCGTTCCCACTGTTTACTTAAAGGAAACCAATGTTAATTTTACCGCGCAATTTAATTTTATGTGACAACAGGACTGTTAAGCCTCTCCTTCTTTTATATCATTTAAGAACACGTTAGAAAGGGACAGCTGAGATCTTGATAGGCGACTGACAATGTAAAATTTTACGATGTAATCGCCTGACGGGGGCTTTCGATATGAAGTGGGAAGATGCAAATATATGCAAATTGATGTGATGGATACGAAGAACAGTTGGATGATTTAGCGTTGATGTTTTAACACTTTTAAACTGACTGCGAGTCTCACTTACTGCATACTGTGAAGCTCAATTACATACCTTTACCTTTTCCATAATCAACACGCAGCTCGAAAACACGTTTGGAATCAGAAAGGTTTACTGTCTCTTCAGTTTTATCATTTAAGTAGCTCAATAAATTCTGTCGACAGATAGTAATATTTCCCAAAATTCTGACTCCGAGATAGGTAGCTCAAGAACCTTTGTTACGGATATCAGAACCAACAGCGGAATCACAAACATATACTTATAATACTTTTCTTTTGTAAATCATCGTCATCGTCAGCCCATTTAAGTCCCCACTGCTGGGGCACGGGCCTCCCTCAATCACATGAGGGGTAATTGCCATACTCACCACGCTTGGCAGACGGGTTGGCGAGGGTTTTGATATAAATGCAGAGTTTTCCTTCTCTGGGTGCTGATGATCATGCCAGCAGCTTTACCTTAGTCGCCTTTTACGACACCTCGGTAAGAGTGAGGGTGGCCTATTCTACTCTGCCGGGACCACACGGCAGATGCAGCATTCACTACCACTGATCCAAAATGTCTTTATGATTTAACAATATCTTAATTCAATTGATCAGCTCAGTATACCTTCATACATTGTCATGTTATTTTATTAGATAATTTCTGGATTCAAATTATAAGTAGTATCTTTTCGAAAGAGCGAAGCTCGCTCAGTAGACAAGACGCGCGTCCTTCCGTCCAAGGAGGTCGATTTGAAGTTCGAAACTCAGGACTTTTCAAATGTGTTCCAAAGAGAATAAGTAGATAATAATAATAATAACAACGTAGTGTATTATACCTCACTCACTCTCGCCAGTTGTCCGCATTCCGTTCGCACACTATTCATCAGTGGACCTATGTCCACAGGACAAATGTCCTATAACAAATGAGAAGATACTCATAATGCGTGTAAATCAGACGTGAATAGATATTCGGTCGGACTTCCGTCCCGTTGAAACACTTGATATACACTCAGACATCACTTTTACCCTCCTTGGTAAAGATTCGATGAAGTTATAATTAATTAAGACGGGAATTAAGACGTGCGCGAAACAACGCGAAAATCTAAAAAACTTCACGGGATTTTACAGGAGTTTACTTTACGTTTAACCAGGCAATGGATCAGACGAGACCACCAGATTTTAAACTTTGTGCAGTTGAGATTGGGTTGAAAACCAATGAAGTAAATGATGTCTAGTTGCCTGGTAAAGGGTTAAGTTAATAAGTATACTCCGTCTAGGGTTATTTTTTCAATTAAAAAAATCATTTTTTCTACCAAACTACAGTTCATATACAAAATAGAATAGGTAGTAACAGCAATACAACATTTGATATCCATACATTGCAATAAATAAACAAATGTCAAGTTAAATTAAATTAATAGGGGATTATAAATGTCCAGGTACATCAAAATTGGAAACAAATGTCAAGCTTCCATTAAAATAAAAATTGTCATAAAATGTCAAGTTAATACATGTAAATTGAATACAAATACGAAATAAAAATGAAATTGAAACGAATGTATGTGGGATGGGGTTTCGAATAAAGCCAGGGATTTGTATTTAAGAATTCTATATTAATTATCATAGCGCCGTCTGTACACCGTCTTTACGTCGTCCGCCATTCGTCGTCTCTCATCTCCCTCTCTCTCTCTCGCACGTCATTCTAATTCAAACATCGAACTCATACACGTTCCTTGGCATGCATCTACCGATCACCAATCCCACATGTATTATAAAATATAATGTCAAATCTTGTCGTAGTACCACGCGACATCCTTTACCGCTTTTGCCCAGTATCCCAGGGACGGACTATCACTGCCGTTTTTTGCTCCCACCAGATCATAAGTAACCCTATCAAATGGTATCTATTTAGGATTCAAAGAGGTCCTGTCCCTGTGTAACAAACTTCACACAATCATAGTCCCCATGCACTCATGGGGACTATGATTGTGTGCACTCCTTTACCTTCGTTTCAGAGTCCGCGCCACCAAAAAGTCCCATGAAAAGCGCGCTTGAGTCGCCATTAACATTAAAATTTGAGCTTTATGTTCATTTACATAAGGAATCTTAAATTCTAGTTCCGTGTTTTTCCGCGTGACTTCTTACCTGGCGCGCACTCTACCTTAGTTTCTCGAGCGCTATGATTGTCGCCCTACTAAATATCCCGCGACGGCGAGTATTGTCGCGCGACACAATGGCCGCGACGCGCGATGATAAATGTGCGTGGACATATTGTTCGCGTTATTCCGACCAACCGATAGCAGAAACATCTAACATTATAGGTCGTATTCATAACCTTTGTGAGCTAAAATGGTTTTAAACTTTTAAAGTAATGGTTTTAATATCGGAAACTCATAAGTTTGGCCATTCAGAAAGGCAATACGCTAAGTCTCCTGGGCGCGATGCCTGTGGGCCGGATTTGGGGGATATATATTTTTTGGATATTTATGTATATAGGCTGATACTACTACTACCCTAAATAAGGAACATGGTAGAAATCTCCAAATAACTATTCCAATAAAATGGTTTTCTTTCTTTTATTATTAATCAAGACGCGAATTAACACAATATTCATTATGTGATACAACATTGTGTACTCACATATTTTGCTCGACGTTTCGACTACGTTACAGCAGCCGTGGTCACGTGCGGACTGGCGGAGCACGGTGTCGTCTGCCGGGGCCGGGCTGTGAATCTTCAGACGCCCTCACATTTTCCGATATTAATTCGCCACTTGATGAATTGTCAGTGAAGCTACTCCGACACACTACACTAACAGTATCGGAGTTTGTTTGCGTTAGTAACGGCTAGCACGGGGTTTGCACTTGTTGATTACTGGATTAAATCCATCCTCCCGATTGAAAGTCTTCGAAAATTATATATTAGTTTTGTTGTTTCTAACGTCAAAACTGCTGTATAACACCGTTTTAGCTAATAAAGTTTATTGAACGTTTATGAATAAGAGACCCTATTACTTTCACTTAACAATTAACATGCATTGGCTGCGATGGTATTTCAGTGGATAACGCGCCTTCCATACGGAGGGTAAGTCATCGTCAGCCCATTTAAGTCCCCACTGCTGGGGCACGGGCCTCCCTCAATCACATGAGGTGTAATTGCCATACTCACCACGCTTGGCAGACGGGTTGGCGAGGGTTTTGATATAAATGCAGAGTTTTCCTTCTCTGGCTGCTGATGATCATGGCCGCAGCTTTACCTTAGTCGCCTTTTACGACACCTCGGTAAGAGTGAGGGTGGACTATTCTACTCTGCCGGGGACCACACGGCTACGTCACGGTTACGGAGGTTAAGTATGCATCTCTAGATTTTTCAAATCCATGTTAGTATTTCTACCATAATCTTGAGGGGGATGTATGGGAAATCATGGTGAGGAATCATCTGCACGTTTCGGGCAGTTTCTGAAAAGTGTAACCATGACTCAGTTGGTCTGATTTCTCTGTTGAAGAGTCGCTACTATGCAATTACCAAATTCCTCAAATCCTGAATCATGCTCTAAGCGTACTCCAGGCTCCAGAACGACTGCAATGGACGCAACCGGGAATTAAACGCTAAGATGCGGATGACACGGACTAGACACTTTGGCTGTGCGTAGAGATGCAACCTCGCTATGCAGCAGGCTAATTTCACTCAGTTCATTTTTGTTTAGTTCGGAAAAAATAGTTCAGCGGTTTTAGTTAGATGGCGCTTGTAAACAGCAGATACAGCTTGTAAAAAGCAATCGGTGGTTCGGCGTTCTTCCGGTAGTTGTCACTATGCATTTTTACATCACGCTAGTAAAGTGTATTTCCGAAACAATGACCTCAAGCTGCCTGGCTACAAAATAAACCAGAGATCCTGGAGGTATTGGGAAGGTATTATTTATATATTAGAGCAAAATCAATGATGTTATCTGATTTACTGATTCTCGAAGTTCTACATAGCCGTTGATTATTGGTCATTTTCCTCTAGATGGCGCTAGTACTGGCTAGCCGACTGATGCCTCTATCTCAGTATATATAAGTTACTGTATGCTATGCAGCTTTCGCTTATATTATGGGGAGAATTGTTCGGACTGATTAGCTATACTTTTCCTCTACCCTGAGGTTGCCTGGAAGAGATCGCCCTTAGCGATAAGACCACCTACATTGTACTAGTATAGGGCTATAGACTAAGATCTGTAAATGTTGTGCAATAAAATACATCTATCTATCCTGCCTCTTCATTCCGCCATCGTCCTACTAGACAGATCCACCGCCATCATTTAGATCGCAGGAGCCCAACTCTCGGGCTAGTGACATTTCTTTTCATACGACATATATCACTAAAACACCTTTTTTTTCTATGGTTTTCAGGTGATATCCGCCATGTTTTTTTCATATCGAAATCCCTAGAATTGGGCTCCTTGTAGGTTTATACTGTGAGGTTTTCGAGAGTTTAGTAGGTATCCTGTTATTGATACCAGCAATCTGACTTTTACTCATTCACACAGAAGGTATTGTGATGGGGTACTAAAGTGTATACATATAAATATAAATCTTTATTTCCAGTAATTTTGTTGCAATATGCTTAAAACTAAACTTATAATAATAATAATAATTCTCACAACATCTCATACGTTGACCTGATTCCATACTAAGTAGCTTAAGCACTTGTGTTACAGATATCAGACAACAGAGGAACACAAATATATACTTAATACATATATTACACCCAGACACCGAACAAACACAAGTGTTCATCGCACGAATGTTTGTCCAGGGTGGGGATCGAACCCACGACCTTTGGCGTAAGAGGCAGGGTCACTACCAATTGCGCCATCCGGTCAGTCGTACTTGGGAGCTAAATTGTTAAAACTAGATATACTAGTACGTAACAACAATACAGGTACCTGTAGGACCCTCTCTAGGGATCTCCCTGTGCCGTGGGCTCCTACTAGGTGTTGCAGTGCTGCGACAGAAATCCTTATTTTAATACATATAATCTTTTCCTGCACCGCGCCCTGCACTGCGCCCTGCGACAAGATGGGATGATGACATTCGAAGGCTGGCTGGTGCGGGCTGGATGAGAGTGGCCAAAAATCGGGAGCAGTGGCGTGCATCAGGGGAGACCTATGTCCAGCAGTGCACGAGTGTGGGTTGCCGATGATGATGAGGAATCTTTTCCTGAAAATTCATGTGTTAGATAGAATTTTTAAAATAGTTACAGTTGACTTTTCTGTCCGTACTCATGTGTGAATCGTTTTTAAGAACATACAATATCTTTTCGGAGGTGACCACTCTGTGTCCGAGATGCGACCATTATGTTTTCTTTGGACAGTTTTATGCAACCTTTAATCATTATTATTGACGACCCGTTTGGAACAGTGGTAGTGAACGCTGCCTTTGGTCCAAGGGTTGTGGGTCCGATCCCCGCACAGTACAAACATTTGTGTGCATGAACATGTCTTTTTGTATTGGTCTGGGTGTTTTCTTTGTATTATAAGTATATATTTACAAAAATATATATATTTGTAATCCCACTGTTGATTTTGATATTCGTAACACAGGTGCTTGAGCTACCTATCTCGGAGTCAGATCAATTTATTTATTTATTTAAAACTTTTATTGCACAAATTTTGATACAATAAGGCGAACTTAATGTCAAGAAGCATTCTCTACCAGTCAACCTTTGGGTCATGCAGAAAGTGCAGTGGTGCGAAAGGAAAATTTGTAGTTACTAGTAAGGAAAAAAAAACACTAATATTAAATAACTACATGTGATAAGGTAACGAGCGGACGGGTCGTTCTCAAATATATAATGAGTTATTCATAGAAAAGTATGATTTAAGTATTTGAATGAATACCTAGCATAAAGAAGAAGAAATATTGAATGAAAAATTTGGTCGAGCGTTTTTTTTCACACTTGCTGCGCTTTTTTATTTTGTTGAAGAGATTCCACATTTTCACCGAATAAAAAGCAATCAAGTTATGGGTATTCATTCAGTTCATTAATTTCATCTGTTGACCAAGTGTTCATTACACATGTTTCTGTAAATATCATTTAATATACAAATTACATTTAATTGGCAAGAAGCTCTCAGTTATTATATTTTTCTTCATTAGTATCAGTACTCAGCAGATAATAATATGAATGCACTTATATCTTATTAGTGCATTTATTGATTATAATAAGTGTTACAGGTTTTTGTGAAATAATCATATAATTGGTATAATAGGAAAATACCGCTCAATACATGTATCATTGTGACAAAAGTGTACCTATATGTTTTGCACCTGTCTGTGTTTAGTTTATAAACGTAGCGTCACAGTAAAAGAATACTAAAAACAGTGAGCAATCTCATGCAATCTCACCGTGGGAGAGCCACGCTTCGGCAAGAATGGGCCGGCTTGACTGTAGTTGACATTTGGTTTCTAGAAGACTAGACTCGATTTGAGTCGAAATCTTTACGAATTGTCGAAAATTATTCTAGTTACGGTGTCATTTTTAAAAAAAGGAGGAAGTCTGATATAGATAGATAGATACTCTTTATTGCACGACATACAAAACTTAAAAGCTAGGTATACAGAGATACAATGTACAATTTTAACTGTATGTAGTTTTTAAATATAACTGTCCGTAAAATAAGAGCTGGTTTTTAAAGTAAGTTTTTTTTCTGAACGTGGGAGAGTCACGCTTTGGCATTAATGTGCCGGCTCGACCAGAGTGATAACATGGCCTCGCAGAAAACCGTCGTGAAGCAGCACTGCTGTTTCGCTGCTTGAGTGAGGATACCGGAGGCCCAATCCAGAGGGATGGGGGGGTTAAAGAATGGTAGTGCACTTATGACTTCACTGGTGTCGCGGGTGTCCATGGGCGGCGGCAATCGCCTAACATCAGGTGATCTGTCGGCTCGTCGGCCACTTAGCACATAAAAAATATATTTGATGTATACCTACAGTATCTAATTGTTATTACTAGCAGCCAGCTATCTTATTCGCATGTAAGCTTGACCGTTGCAATATGATCGAAAAGTCAAGCTGTAATTGAATTCACAGGCCGTGTGGTCCCCGGCAGAGTAAAATAGGCCACCCTCTTTCTTACCGAGGTGTCGTAAAAGGCGACTAAGGTAAAGCTGCTGGCATGATCATCAGCACCCGAGAAGGAAAACTCTGCATTTATATCAAAACCCTCGCCAACCCGTCTGCCAAGCGTGGTGAGTATGGCAATCACCCCTCATGTGATTGAGGGAGGCCCGTGCCCCAGCAGTGGGGACTAAAAATGGGCTGACGATGACGAATTGAATTCACATGCCTATAGATTTCGAAAAAATAAATTCGCTCCATAATGTCATACTGTTGTTTAACCGATTGTGGCTCCGTATTGGATATTATGCAGGAATATTTAAATTGCCAGTAAACGACTGTTAGTTCATTTAACACATGTCTTGCGCTCGCGCAGCTAAATAGTCTGCGCCACGCCTTTGATATTAAAAAATACGTAAACTACGCATTTGTATATGCGTTATTAACTTATGAATATTAATAAACTGTTATGATACAAAGCGGGCTTTGGAGCTATTGTAGCTCAGTAGATAATAGAATAGTGTTTTATTTTCTAATCACAAAAAGGGCAAAATAAACATACAAAAAAGTAAGATTAGAAGTTGACTTAAATGTACCAACTTAAATGAAAATATTAATATGTACCAATAACAAACTTTCTCAGTTGAAAAAATAATCGGTTATATGGTAATTATTAATTGTGGGAGAGCCACGCTTAGTTATGAATGGGCCGGCTCGGCCGGAGTGATACCACTGCCTCACAGAAGACCGGCGTGAAGCAGCGCCTGCGCTGTGTTTCGCCGTGTGAGTAAGGTTTCCGGAGGCCCAATGGGGGGAAGGGGAAAAGGTTGGCAGCGCACTTGTGACTCCACTGGTGTTGCGGGTGTCCATGGGCGGCGGAATTGCTTACCATCAGGTGATCCGTCTGCTCGTCTGCCACCTCTCATATATATAAAAACAAATTCAAAGATTCATGGGCAAGTACATTTTAAAAGTATGAAATTATTAAAAAATAATTATACCATTGAATAACCCATACAATTCGCACCAACTATTATAATAGAACCATTGACATAAACGAAACATTTGATATAGCATACAAAATTCAAATGAAATGCATACAAAATACTTGCGTGTGACGTTACATGTTATCGGTTTGCCCAAAATAATGTGATTTTAAAGTTGTGATATCTCAGGTAGTTTAAAATGAGAATCAAGTCATTCAACAATGTTTCTATAACTGAGAGGTCTTTTGATTACAAATTTTAATAGTCAAATACCGTATTGCGAAAGTTGTGTTGTATAGTATTATTTATTTATTTATATAAAGTATTAACGCCCGTTGGTCTAATAACGCCCCGTTTGTCTAGTGGTTTAAATACCGGGCCATGATCTCAGGGTCCGTGGTTGATTCCCCGGTCGAGCAAAGGTATGTTTTGAATTTTTCGAACATAGCTCGGATTGGTGATCACCAATCCGCATTAGGCAAGCGTGGTGATTAAGACTAACCTTTGATCTGAACTTATTCAAGAAAAGAGTGAATAGGTTGTTAGACAGGCATGATCCTTCCTCGGCCACATTATCACTTACCATAAGGTGAGATTGTGGACAAATGTCTGGCTATTCTAATACTTCCTTAATCCACTGGCTCAGCGACCCGAAGCGAGTCTTGGCCTCCGAAACAAGAGAACGCCACTTTGATCGATCCTGCACTACTTGTCGCCAGTCACCGGCCTGGAGTTCTCGCAGATCATTCTAATTAAAAAAAACATCATAGTAGCGATGACTTGATTTCTATGACGGAGGCCTTTGTCCCGCATTGGGACAATATATAGGCTGATAAAGTATTATTATGGCCGTGTGGTCCCCGGCAGAGTAGAATAGGCCACCCTCACTCTTACCGAGGTGTAGTAAAAGGCGACTAAGGTAAAACTGCTGGCATGATCATCAGCACCCAGAGAAGGAAAACTCTGCATTTATATCAAAACCCTCACCAACCCGTCTGCCAAGCGTGGTGAGTAGGCAATTACCCCTCATGTGATTGAGGGAGGCCCGTGCCCCAGTAGTGGGGACTTAAATGGGCTGATGATGAAAGTATTATTATGAACTTTTTATAAGGATACGAACATCCGCCTTTCGAATGGGAGTAAAATGTCTCGAACACCTTTTCTTTAGCACTACACATAAAGAAAATAGGACTAGGAACAAAAGACTTCAACGCGCAGTGTGTGACTACAACCATTATTTTTGGCAGCGACAACGCACAGGAATTTCTTTCGGTCACGTGGTACTAAAGCCGATCCGTTTGGATCAGTGGTAGTAAACGCTGCTGGTGTAGGGGTTGTTTTTTTTATATGAAAGGTTGCAGACGAGCAGACGGATCTCATCGCAACACCAGTTGAGTCACAAGTGCGCTGGCAACCTTTTCCCCTTCCCTCTCGGATCTCATTCACTCGGCGAAACACAGTTGAAATCTACTGTTTCTTACATTATCGCTGGGTGGTAATTCAATTTAGTATGGAACAGCTGATTTTTTTTCGCTTATTTTGTTGATTTGACATGCTAAATGGAGTTTATTCACGATAACTGTTAAGGTGAGCGGTAGGGCACACTAGCGACGCCAGTCGATTTTAATTTTTAGCTACTAAACCGGATCTATTATAACCAATTTCGGGGATACTATCTCTCCGCAATCACTCATAATATTTATTAAATAACCATGCATGCATCTCGATAGGTTGCAGCGACGTGCTATCCGTATTGTTGGAGATTATGAGGTGACGAAGTCCCTAGAACCTCTTCAGCTACGTAGAGACATTGCCAGTCTAAGTGTTCTCTACCGCCTCTATAACGGGGAATGCTCTGATGAGTTATTTCAACTTATCCCATCCTCCCCTTTCCACTTCCGAACAACACGTGCTGGACAGCGTTGCCATCCGCATACCATCCAGACAATGGCGGCGCGCACCAAGAGGTTTTGCTCCTCGTTCCTGCCCCGAGCCATCAAGGCATGGAATGCCCTCCCAGCTCATGTGTTTCCTCATTCATACAATCCGGGGTCTTTTAGGCGGGGCGTGAAACGGCATCTCAGCAGGCCATTAGGGTGAGGATGGCAGACACAATGGGTACTTTGTTAGTTCTTCTGTGCCTGTCAGCCTCATTTTTGGATTTCACGGCCGCTTACCATCAGGCGGAGTGAGGTCATCCTGATTGGCCTTTCTATAAAAAAAAAATGTCAGGTCCAACGTGTACGCGAAAAATTGATTCACGCCCAAAGCTTTGGGCGTGAATCAATTTTTCGCGTACAAAAACGTACAAAAACGTACAAAAACATGGTTATTTAATTAATAGTAGATATAAGTGTTTGCCGAGAGGTTGTAACCCCGAAATTGTTTAAAATCGATCCGGTTTAGGTTTAATAGCTAAAACTTAAAATTTATTGGCGTCGCTAGTTTGTCCTACGTACACACGTAGTGCACACTAGCGACGCCAATCGAGTATTTTTTTTATCTTTCACACCTCTAAAATCCACACGGGTTTTAGGGGTGTGAACGATAAGAAAATTACGGTGTATATTTTCGAACGATTTGAAAACATACGATAAGTTGATTGTGTCAATTTATATAATAAAATAATATGACTAATAATTTTACTGTTATTAACTATATTGTATTACATTTCCAGGTGGGTACAAAAACAACGTGCTGAACAGGTTCGTTACAGCATGCGTGTGGTTTTTCGCTTTTCTAAACTATTCCATACATGATCCAATCATTTGCGTTGTTAAAAGAAATCATTAAGTCATTTTAAATGGCAGAGACAAGGTCAAGCAAAACTTAAGGTGCCCTTCGAAAAATTTTAGAATTACCTATTTGCACACCAAAAATATTTATTTTTATGTGCAAAAATTTCAGGTTCGGTATCACCTCTTCGGTACACACCTCTTTCGACTTCGGTAACACCTCTTCTTGAGTGTTCTGTTATAAAATGTTGTTTGAAGTGTATAAAAAAAATTATTTTACACTTTTTAGTTCTTGGTTTTTGAAGGCGGTTTTTTTCGCCGAAAATTTTTTAATTATTTTTTTTGAAAATTTTGTTTCACATTTTTTGTTTTTAACGTCGAATCTGCTTTATAACACCGTTTTAGCCAACAAAGGTTTATTGAACGTTTATAAATAAAGCCCTTAAAATACGCATGTATCCCTGCTTGGCTCTCGTTTGCATAAGCGCGTCCAGTTGACACAATTTCACGGGTGGCGGGCGATTCGCCCTCGCTCTGCCCACGTGCCTGTTTGTGACTATTGTCACAGCCACCATGTGTGCTACGTTGTTGTATAAAATGTCCAGGTATATTAAGCTAGTATTCAGATAAGATGATCTTTATAAACCAGTATGTTTAAAGTTCAATCTTGGGGTAACGAGACCTAAATTTACGTTTTTTAAAAAATTCTCAAAAAAAATTCAAAATTCAAAAGTACTTTATTTGCATAGACTTATATGTATACAGCTCTTACAAATCGTCAAACATGAAAAATATAAATTATATCTATATATATTATACATGTGATTAAACATATATGTCGATACAAAAAATATACTAAGAAATGAATAGATATAATGTGATTCTACCACCGGAATCGGAAAGTTGATTCTGACGAGATCCGGCAAGAAACTCGCCAGTTACTCTTTTTAATCCTAAAATTTTTTATAAGTACAGTATCATGGGTGTAGGCGAACAGTTTATCATTTACAACCCTTTGTCCCCCTTGTATAGAAAGCCAAACTTAGTAACCTACAAAGATATGTTGCTGTCTCTGTCATGTAATAATAATAATGTCTCTCAACCAATTACGGCTACGGCGGCCAATCTCAACGATCGGCCACGTACGCAGGATATATGATGGTGCTCACGTGTGTGCGCAAACTCAAGTGCACTCTCTATTTCCTTAACCTCATAATCCGATTGGACATCAGTACGACACGATCGGAGAGGGATAGTGGCAGGACCAACGGCTTAGCGAGCTTTCCGAGGCATGGGGATACAAGATCGCCAACTTCGAAACTCCGGGTTGACACTAAGAATTTCTTAGTGAAAACTTAGGTACAAATTTTTGGCCCGACCCGGAGATCGAACCCAGAACCTCAAGCGCAGCCGTCGATTTTTTAAAATGCCACCCACTACCCATTGCGTCATCGAGGCAGTCATATAATTGACTAAGAAAATGATAATGATGTTTTAGGAACTAAATATGCCTTAAAATAGGTATTTTACTACTTATACGTACTTGCACCGGAATGTTACTATCAGTAGGTACTGATAGTAACATTCCGGTGCAAGTTTCACCATCAGAGATTGAAAACTTGCTGTATTCATAAAGAATCGCGTAAGCGTATTGATTTCACAATTGAACGATTATAAAACATCGATGTGTTACCCCTAAAAAGCCAGATTTTGTGGCAATAGTTATAAAAACATAATTTATAAGCATATCGCCTTAGAAATTTAGATCCGTTTTTTAATGTACCAGACGTTTAGTGCTTTGTCAGAGTGTACAGTTCTTCCGCGACATGGATAACAATGTGTTCGGGGTTCGTTAGACCACTGTTGGTCTGTTACTCGGATACGAGCACTAATGTTTGTGAGGAATGGTCATTTAGGCCTCTGAATTTGTGACTAATAGAATTTTAGGGTTTTGTGTGTGATTGATTTATACACTGGGATTTTTTGGGTAGCCGAGAAACTTTTCGAGAGAATTAGACCTGGCAAAAACGTATTTTCAAAATATTGGAACACTAGCTTTTGCCCGCCACTTCGTCTGCGTGTAATTCGAATAAAAGCAAGGTCTTTATGTATCACACAATATATCTTTATAAATTATAGCCTATGTGTTATTCTGATCTATAAGCTACATTACTGTAAAGTTTCATTAAAATCCGTTTAGTCATTTTTGCGTGAAAGAGGAACAAACATCCATACATCCATCCAAACAAACTTTCGCCTTTATAATATTAGTAAGGATGTGCGTCTGGATCAGTGTGGAGATGCGGAACAGTAAAACGCTTCATTTGGAACATCGACTCTCAGATAGATCTGTGATTCATGCTATCCGAGTGAGCCGAACGATCCGAATGAGTGGAATCACTCTTTCGGATCGTTCGGATCATTCAGCTCGTTCGGATCATTCAGCTCGTTCGGATCATTCAGTTCGTTCGGATCATTCAGCTCGTTCGGATCATTCAGCTCGTTCGGATCATTCAGCTCGTTCGGATCATTCAGCTCGTTCGGATCATTCAGCTCGTTCGGATCATTCAGCTCGTTCGGATCATTCAGCTCGTTCGGATCATTCAGCTCGTTCGGATCATTCAGCTCGTTCGGATCATTCAGTTCGTTCGGATCATTCAGCTCGTTCGGATCATTCAGCTCGTTCGGATCATTCAGCTCGTTCGGATCATTCAGCTCGTTCGGATCATTCAGCTCGTTCGGATCATTCAGCTCGTTCGGATCATTCAGCTCGTTCGGATCATTCAGCTCGTTCGGATCATTCAGCTCGTTCGGATCATTCAGTTCGTTCGGATCATTCAGCTCGTTCGGATCATTCAGTTCGTTCGGATCATTCAGCTCGTTCGGATCATTCAGTTCGTTCGGATCATTCAGCTCGTTCGGATCATTCAGCTCATCGTATCATTCCGCTCATTCGGATCATTCGGCGTGTGGTCCCCGGCAGAGTAGAATAGGCCGCCCTCTTTCTTACCGAGGTGTCGTAAAAGGCGACTAAGGTAAAGCTGCTGGCATGATCATCAGCACTCAGAGAAGGAAAACTCTGCATTTATATAAAAACCCTCGCCAACCCGTCTGCCAAGCGTGGTGAGTATGGCAATTACCCCTCATGTGATTGAGGGAGGCCCGTGCCCCAGCAGTGGGGACTTAAATGGGCTGACGATGACGATGATGATGGATCATTCGGCGCACTCGGATCATTCAGCTCATTCGGCTCATCGGATCATTCAGCTCATTCGGCTCACTCGAACTTGAAATCCATTTGAGTCTAATGATACATTCGGACATTAGAGATTCGAAGCAGTGTATCATTTGACTGAGTCGGATCACTGAGTCTTTTCGGTAAAGAGTTACACACGTCAAGAGAACATTACACCAATGAAAACAAACATTCCCCCAAGGACCATAGCTCAAAAATTTTTTTCACCCAAATAGCATTAATCAGCTGATCACTTTTGTATGGGAAGGTGATTTTTTATTTATCTTTGGCCCCATTATTCGTTAAAAAATGCAAAATCGCGCTGTAGGTATATGTAGATACAACCACACACCAGTTAACTACAAACTGTCTAATCTCAATTGACATTGAACTAAATATGTTTGACACTAAGTTCAGAATTGACTAAGGAATTCGACAGATTTGTATACATTGATGTGTTGATGTCTGGACATGTGTACTCAGTCAGTCTCGGAAACTAATAAGTAAATATATAAATATAAATAAATATTTTACCACAACACACATTGATCTGACTGCGAGATAGGTAGCTCAAACACCTGTGTTACGGATATCAGAATCAACAGTGGGATTACAAATATATACATATAATACTTTTCTTTTGTAAATACAAACTTATAATACATAGAATACACCCAGACTAATTCAAACATACATGTTCATGCACACAATTTTTTGTACTGTACGGGGATCGAACACGCAACCCTTGGAACAAAGGCAGCTAACACTATTCCAAACGGGTCGTCAAATATAACAACCTCATTCAAATATAAACCTTAAAGTTACGCTTAAGGAGTCGAAGTGTTTCAATTTCATTGCAGGCGACTGTGCATGCAAAATTGAGTATAATTGTATTTTTATTATATTTCAAGTTCTGCAGCTCATTAAAATAATTGACATTTGACGAACATTAACAAACATTCCGCTTATCTATTTATCGCTGTCTTACATGTTTATTAACATCAAGCCCACTTTAATTACGCTAAGATAATCAAAACAAGATCTTTATAATTGAATTACCAACAACATCAATTTTATAAAAGCTACCTTCAATATAGAAAAGGAGAGGCTGACTGACTGAGAGTCCAGACGCTGGACCTAGAAACTTGATAATAAGTTTTTTTATAAATAAATATAAAATATTTCACCGATCCGAGATAGGTAGCTCAAGCACCTGTGTTACGGATGTCATAACCAACAGCGGAATTACAAGTATTCACATTTTAATACTTTTTTCTTTTTTTTTGTAAATACATACTTTTTTTGTGTTAGAGGCGACAAACGAGCAAGCGAGTCACCTGACGGAAAGCACTGCCGCCCATTAACATCCGCGAAATCAGAGAGATCGCTAATGCGTTGCATCCTTTTTAAAAAGGAGTACGCTCTTCTCTTGATACATACTTAATGCACACTTAAAATACATAGAAAACGCTCAGACCAATACAAACAGACTTGTTCATGAATTTTCTTGAATAGTGAGCACTACAAAGGGAAATTGAAAAATTAGGATTGAAGTTCGTATGAAATGTCATTATAAAAAAAAATGTTAAAAAAATAATTACTTGAAGATAAGAAGTTACCTACTTCGTTCAGTGGTTGGGAATTAAATAAAAGTTGGATCTATTAATGTAGGATCCGCTTTGCGCACCCTCGCGTCAGGTTGGGGGACCTGGTGGGGTGTGTGAGACTCCGTCTGGGAAGGTGACCCAGAGGTATACCCACTAAAAACCCTACGACACCCGCCGCTGTTGACTTAGGCGAGGCCTACGGTCACTCATCAGTCCGGGTTTAACTCCTAAGAGAATGAAATATCTATCGGCCTCTCTAAATGTTAGCCACTCCAATCGATCTTGGGCTACTCGTATCCAGCCCACGCTAGCCATCTTGCCCAAAAATTTAATTGACCGTAGGAGAGCCACGCTTCGGCTTGAATGGGCCGCCTTGACCAGGGTGATACCATGGCTTCACAGGAAACCGGCGTGAATCAGCACTGTGCTGTGTTTCGCTGCGTGAGTGAGAGTAGGTACCGGAGGCTCAAACCGGGGGAAAGGGGGGTATAAAGGTTTGCGGCGCACTTGTGATTCCACTGGTGTCGCGGGTGTCCATGGGCGGTGGCAATTGCTTACCATCAGGTCATCCGTTTGTTCATCTGAGACCTATCACATAAAAAACCTAACTGTTACAGTCGACGAATTTTCCGGTGAACCAGCGCGAGGCAAATTATCGCCTATTGCTTGCGCACACGCAGCAGGGTGAGCGAAGCTTATCCCTGCGCTCACGCATAGGGCAGTGTAAGTGATTTTTCCGGCTAACTGGAACACCGCTACATTCACTGATCGTACATCGATCTACGGGATCACCTAAAAATGTCTGATCTAAACACCTGTGACACCCGCGACACCAGTGGAGTCACAAGTGCGCTACCTACTTTTATACCCTTTCCCCCGGATTGGGCCTCCGGTATTTTTACTCACGCAGCGAAATGAACACAGTGCTGCTTCACGCCGGTTTTCTGTTAGGCCATGGTATCGCTCCGGTCGGTCCGGTATATGGAAGAAAATGCTAAAGAACTCTTCGTGAGCAACGCCGTACGCAAAGCCTTGTTACAAACAACGGTAATTAAACAAAGCAATAATTACCAGTAGTCCGTGACTTACAACTAGGCAGTTATTTTATTTACAACATAAGTTGTCATAATATTTATTTATTATGATTGTTGTCTAATATTTGCATTTCAATTAGTCTAGCGCCGACACAGCGGTATTGGATAAATATTATTATGTTTAGATGGACAGGGTTCCCTTCCAAGAGCGATGGTTTCCTGGATAAGAATACATAAATAATTAATAAATATTTCACAACGTCACATACATTGATCTGACTCCGAGATAGGTAGCTCAAGCACCTGTGTTACGGATCTCAGAATCAACAATGGGATTACAAATATATACATAGATTACTTTTCTTTTGTAAATTTATACTTATAATACATAGAAAACACCCAGACCAATACAAACAGACAGGTTCATGCACACAAATAATTGTACTGTGCGGGGATCGAACCCGCAACCCTTGGACCAAAGGCAGCGTTCACTACCACTGATCCAAACGGGTCGTCGTCGAATGCCGTGGGAAATCCAAGCTGCTGCATGAATGGGCTGGCTTGACCGGAATGATATCACGGCCTCACAGAAAACCGGCTAAAGCAGCACTGTGCTGTGTTTCGGGGCGTGAGTGAGGGTACCGGAAGCCTAATCCGGGACGCACTTGTGACTCCACTGGTGTCAGAGATGTATAAAGGGGGCGTCCATCGCTTACCATCAAGCGATCCGTCTGCTCGTCTGCCAACCATCATATAAAAAAATTCGATCATGCACCTCTGGATTTTTAAGTCTATGTGCCTATTTCTACCATTACCTCGGCGGTGACAGAAAATATATTGAGGAAACCTGTACAATTCAGATAGGTTCTGATACGTGTATCCATGATTCAGTTCATCTGTCTAAGGGTTGCGAAGGTCGGACGGCAGTAGCTTATTGTGATTACCAGACTCCCCGATTCCCGAATCATGGTCTAAACGCAACCCGGGCTCCGAGGCGACATCTTTAGACGCAACTAGGAATTAGCCGTGTGGTCCCCGGCAGAGTAGAATAGGCCACCTTCACTCATACCAAGGTGTCGTAAAAGGCGACTAAGGTAAAGCTGATCATGCGATCATCAGCACCCAGAGAAGGAAAACTCTGCATTTATATCAAAACCCTCGCCAACCCGTCTGCCAAGCGTGGTTAGTATGGCAATCACCCCTCATGTGATTGAGGGAGGCCCGTGCCCCAACAGTGTGGACTTAAATGGGCTGACGATAATGAAAGAATTACACGCTAGGGCTAAGTCTAGGCTGATTGATACCTATAGCATTGAGGCTAGATTTGACCCATCCATTTGTATGACCATTTGTATAATCTATGCTAAAACGTCTGATTTGTATAGAATGACAGCGCTATACCATAAATTTAGTATCGAAATAAGATTTGTCGAAACGGTCCTTAAAAAGACTTGATTTGTCAATAACCCCCTTATTACATAATGCGATCTAAATAAAATTCCGGAACTAAAATTCCCTTATTACAAATCGTGTACTAAGGATAGTCCTGGAACAAAATTCATGCCTGTCCTTTTTTACATTGGATGTTGAAACGGGATGACATGAGCTTTAGTACGGTAATAACTTTAGATCGCAATTTCTAATAAGGTGTAACACATTCGAGCCTGTTTTAACATTACCTACGTGTTGGAATAGGATAGCATGAACTTTAATGCGGTGATAAAGTTGTAAATGTTAAAAATCTCTAATTCAAAGCTTCTCACCAGCATTACTTCATCCTCACAGGAACCTCCAAAAAGTACTCCATTTAGTCCGGTAATTGCTTGCATTATGTTCAATTAAGGCTGCGCGGCGCGTAAAGCATTTGAGGCGCGCGCGCAAGGTCCGCCATTACTCCGCTATCTGGGTCGCTGGTGATGTGAACTTCGAGCTGCATCATAGTATAAAGTTCCCCAGTAGAATTCGCGCCGCGGCAAAACACGGCGGACAAACGAGCAAGCGAGTCACCTGATGGAAAGTATTCATCGCCGCCCATGAACATCCGCGAAATCGGAGAGATCGGTGATGTGTTGCCGGCCTTTTTAAAAAAGAGTCCGCTCTTCTCTTGAAGGTCCCTAAGTCGTAGCCGTCCGGAAATACTCCTGCAGGCAAACCGTTCCACAGAACTGAGGTACGTGGTAGAAAGTTCCGGGAAAAACGCACAGTGTTAGACCGCCATCCATCGAGATGATGAGGATGGAATGACAATCGCTTGCGAGTGGTTCGATGTAAGAATTCGGCTGCTGGGAGTAGATCAAATAGTTCTTCAGAGCACCCCCATGATAGATGCGGTATAGAATGCTGAGGGAAGCTGTGTCCCGCCTTATCACAAATCGCAATCTAAGGATAGTACAGAACTAAACTCGTGCCAGCCTCCTTTATCATTGCGTGTTGGAATGGGATGACATGTGCTTTAGTACGGTAATAACTTTACGTTCGTTGTTTTACGCTCTTGACAGTATATTGTACTCGTATTATGATATGTGTTTCCCGTAGATGCTTCGTATAGTCTGCCTTAATTCACACTGAGATCACTGTACGCGCGCACACGCGTACATATTTATATAATGTCTAAGTAGCTTGTTTAGTACGCGATGTAAGCAGCCGGCGGTCTGTGTCTACTGATTTTGTGCCGAAGCAGCGTTCCTCGAAACGTTTTATCTTGCTACTGGGAACATTTATACTGTGGTTGCAGTGACTGACGATAGCAAGCTATCACGAGCGATGCTAGTTCAGTGCATAAAAACGCGCCTTCCATACGGGGGTCGTAGTTAGCATCCGAACATGCATTTCTGGATTTTCAAATATTTTTTTTATGTGATAGGTGGCAGACAAGCAGACGGATCATCTGATGTTAAGTAATTGCTCGCGCCCAAGGACACCCGCGACACCAGCGTGGTCACAACCTTTAAACCTCCCTTTCTCCCGGATTACGCCTCCAGTATCCTCATTCACGCAGCGAAACACAGCACAGTGCTGCTCAAAGTGAGACTTCCATAGTTTCTCAAAATTATGGAAACCTATTTGAGATGTTATAAATTGTTAATCCATACTATTATATATTATAAATGTAAAAGTAGGTGTATCAGTCTGTCTCTTTTACGACAAACTGAGCGAGACGGATTGACGTGATTTTTTAATGGAGATAGTTGAAGGGATGAAGAGTAACATAAGCTACTTTTTGTCTCTTTTTTGGACAAAGCCGCGGGCAAAAGCTTATCATAAAAAAATAAGTATATAATAACTCATCATCATCATCATCAGCAACCCACACTCGTCAACTGCTGGACATAGGTCTCCCCTAATGCACGCCACTGTTCCTGATTTTCGGCCACTCTCATCCAGCCCACACCAGCCAGCCTTCGAATGTCATCATCCCATCTTGTCGCAGGGCGTCCTACACTACGCTTACCGAGTCGCGGTCTCCACTCAAGGACTTTACGGCTCCAACGGCTGTCAGTTCTGCGGCTAATATGACCAGCCCACTGCCACTTCAGTTAGCTAATTCGGTGGGCTATGTCGGTGACTCTGGTTCTCTGTCGGATTACATCATTTCTGATGCGGTCCTTCAGAGATACTCCGAGCATAGCCCTTTCCATAGCTCTTTGAGCGACTTTGAACCGGTGGACTAGTCCAGCCGTGAGTGTCCACGTCTCGGCACCGTAAGTCATGACCGGAAGGACGCACTGGTTGAAGCCTTTCGACTTAAGACTTTGAGGGATGGGTGACGAGAAGACTTGACGAAGTTTACCAAATGCTGCCCAAGCCTAGCTGAATTATTCTATTGGCTTCTCTCTCGAAGTTGTTTCTGCCTAATTGGAGCGTTTGTCCTAGATAGACATATTCCTGAACAACTTCGAGAGGTACTCCATTAACAGCGACCGGTCCCGGATCAACGAGCTCGTTGAACATGACCTTGGTTTTATCTAAGTTCATCCGAAGACCGATGTGTTTGTAAGATTCAGCCAGGCTGCTCACCATCTCCTGCAGGTCTTGTAGGGTTTCCGCCAAGATGACGATGTCGTCAGCGAATCGTAGGTGTGACATGTACTCGCCATTAATATTGATTCCGCGCTCTTTCCAGTTTAGCGTTCCGAACATGTCCTGCAGCGCAGCGGAGAAAAGTTTTGGAGATATAACATCTCCTTGCCTCACACCACCATATAATAACTATACCCAACTAATTTCTTGGAATCAAGATTGTTGTAATCTTGACGTGATTTGTATGAGAAATAAATATATTTTGCTCGAATCTGTGTGCATTCTTTTATCAAGAAATACATATGTACCATTAGACGCATAATCATATGTCGTTTGTCAGAAAAGATACATAAACAACCACATAATCGATACAGGTACTTTCAATGTTCGCATCGATTAAATCGGATTAATTTCATATACGAATATTTCGCCGCGCTGTCTTTGATCGAAACCCCACAACCCATAAAGTGCGAATTTTATTGTTGTCGTCGAATTTACACTCGGGGCCGCATGTTAATTTTATTTGATTGTAATTAAAAAAGACATGTTAATGATTAAATGAAAGTTTTTATTTTGGTGAGCGTATTTTTGTTTTGTTTGTGTGTAATCGTCGTGTTATTTAATTCTTTGGTTGTCAGGTGCCTCCACAGGTGAATTTGTCGTGGTAATTATTTTTTTGTCGGATATTTTACTTTTCATATTTTTATTCGTCATATTAGCGTGTGATTCCCGGTTGCGTCCAAGTTATGTGTACGCTTAGACCATGATTCAGGATTTGGGGAGTCTGGGAATTACAATGAAGCGACTGTCGTCTGACCTTCGCAACCCTTTTGACAGGGGAACCAGACCAACCGAATCATGTTTACACATTCTAGAAACTATCCAAAACGTGCAGATTTCCCTCACCGCCGAATTGCTAAAACAACATTTTGTATGTATTATCACAAACCTTGTAAAATTATCAAGCTCACATGATCATGGTCCAAGGTACCCTGGGCTCAAAAGCAATATAGCTTGAACAAAACCGAGACTGACACCGTGCTGAAATGTTACATACCTAGCTAGCAATTTTCTAAAGTTATATATAATTTTATGATGTTTTAATGCTTTTAACAACTAATCGATCGAAAGAAAGATGTTTGAAAAAAAAATGTATATTATGTTTTTGTAACACATTGAAGTCATCATAATCTAGTATGTTAAAGAATGTAACAAAAATTTACCTATTAAAAAATAAAAAGGAGTTTAGCCACTCCTGTGTTATTACGTAAATTATATTGTTTTAGAAACAAATGCATGAATTATATTTTTTTCTCGCCTTTTTATTCTCCTCTTGTCCTATCTTTTTTAATGTTTTTCTATTAATTAGCTCTAAAACTAATTTGGATGGATCTCACAATGTTTAATCCCGTTTTCTTTTGCTTGTTTAACCTTGTTATGGACGTTTGCTTTATTTTCTTCTCTAACAGGAGCCTGAAACCGCTGAACGAAGTAGATATTCTGCATGCAAGGTATGTTTTCTGCCTTTATAATATATTTTATGGTTATTTGATATACGCTTACTTTTAAAAACCACAAATTCAAGCTATCAAGCGTTCCAAATTTAAAAATGTTCTACGCACGTACGAATATATCTAATCTGTATACTTATAAAACAAGTCGTTACACTATTTATAATGTTAGTCACACTATTTATAATTCAAGAACAGCTTGATTTGGATGAAAATCGTTAGGAGAGCTAGCTGAAAATCAGAAATAGGACATAGGATAGATTGGATCCCGAAAAATGTCAGGTTCCTGTGGGATAGACAAAAACGAATACTACGTGGGCATCGCCGCAGACGTAGGCTAATCGTACATAAGTAATACTCATTTCATAATCGACGTTTCTGTCAAAACGAATTCTCATCTTGCCACCAAGATGGCACCCCTAAACAGCTTATAAAAAGGCGTGCCTAAGAAACAATCAAATGTAATTTATTTAAGCACCTCTAATATAATTCATTAAGCACAGACCTATAAAGTTCATCCATAAAACTCATCAAGTGTACGAACTCAATATCTTTGATTAGGTTGTCGCTTTCGCCGGACTCATTAAAACTTCTTATTTTATGTTTTGACGAGGCGGGCAGAAATGTCACAGCTTTTATACGGCTTAAGGTATTAAGGTACTGGCCCTAGGTGTCATAATCGTTCGTTAACAACCGCTGGTCAGGGCTGGTACACCATTCGGATTGAGTAGGCATTTGTTCCGCGAAAGAATAGTTATATGAATTTTTTGGGTAAGTAAGTATAGCAATATTTTTAACCCCCGACGCAAAAACGACGGGATGTTATAAGTTTGACGTGTCTGTGTGTGTGTGTGTGTGTCTGTCTATGGCATCGTAGCTCCCGAATAAATGAACCGATTTTGATTTTGTTTTTTCGTTTGAAAGATGAATAAGGAGGGAGTGTTCTTAGCTATGTTGGATAAAATCGATCCAAGATGGCCGCCGTCACAAAGATTTGGATTTTATGTTTTAACACAACTCCCACAATATGGGTATCATATAAAAGGGCTTGAGTAGCAGAATATATTAATTGTAAAAAAATTCAAGTCCAAGATGGCCGCCGTCGTCAGAAAATAACGAATAACCTATTTGTTGTTCCAACTGCCTCAATTTAGGTAAAAATCAATGAAAAAGCTTTAGTTCTGTCGGGGGTTTTTTAAATTTCAAATTTTATATTTTGTATATTTATGCAATTTATTCTTAAGTGAATAATCCACTTAAAAAATTTTCGACAGTCTTCGGGTGGGACTCGAGCCCACGATCTATTGCTAACCGGACAAATGCTTTACTGACTAACTACCGGAAACCTTGGATATTAATTAATCAGTTTTATCTTAACTGGTGGTAAAATATTTGTAACAGTATTTCCACTGGATATTTGTAGGTACACATAAATATTGATGAAACTATCGTCGGCTCACGGCGAAGCAAAAAGCACTTACAAAATTCGTCAACATACCAATATCTCCGGAAGCTTAGTCGGTAAAGCTGTTGCCCGGTTAGCAAAAGATCGTGGGTTCGAGTCCCACCCGAAAACTATCAAAAAAAATGTAAGTGCATTATTGACTTATAAAATAGTTTTAAACGTTACATATGTATAGATATCAATAGACTCATATATGAAAACAGAATGACCAAATGCTTCACGTGTTCACTGAAGCACAGGATCATCTTTCGGACAATCTTAAAGGAGATTCACGCCAGTAATGTCCTAAACTTCTAATCAAACTGCGTACACTGAGATATACAAAGTTGCTTGTGCTTTAGGGGATTTAACCCCTTGAAATCAGGGTTTTAGGAAAAACTAAAAAAGTTTAATTTACCTCCCTTGTTATTAGCACATATATGTCCTCCTTTCTACATTATGGATTCCGTCAAACGAAGCGTGAAGAAGCTTCTCGCGGCCCCTTATGGCAATGCTAATGGAAGTGATCCCTTGACATCACGTTCGTTGTAATTGCAACGTGGGCTCTCTTCTTGCTAATCATCAGGCTGAGGAGAGCCAATATATTGTGTCAGTATAAAAAAAACTCTCTTGGCTGGCAGTTTCGGAGCACGGTGAACGCGCGGGTCAGTATAATAATAATATCCTCCAGCCGATTACGGCTACGGCGGCCAATTTCAACGATGAGCCACGTTACGCAGGATATATTATAGTGCTCAAGTGTATGCGCAAACACAAATGCACTCTCTATTACCGTATTCCAATGGGACACCAGCGTGACATGACCGGAGAGGGATTGCCATAGCCACTAAATAACTAGACTAAGGGCCGGTTCTAGCTAAAATTGTTGTAGAATTGTGACTTTGCTTCTTCTAATAACAACTTAGCGTCGAACTCTGTCACATTCCCTTACCCTTGGCAGTATAGTGGAAGCTATACTGGGGAGGAGGCCTGGAAGGCCTTCGAAACTACTGTCAGGAGGTGATGGCAGCGAAGGAAGCGGCGGAGCGCGCGCGGGAGGATCATCCTACTGCCAACGCGCTCCGAAGAGCGAGAAGGGGTTGGAGACGCCGACAATATGCGTGTCTCCTTCCTCTCCTTGGACCAAGCCAGCCGGCAGCCCGGTACGGGGGTACCAGCGCCGGCATTTCACGGGTCACCTCCAGTGCTCGTTAGGGACGGCTGCTCACCTTCGGCTGTCCCTAACACAACCCCCAGCCCACCCGGGGGAGTAGCGTCCTGCCCGCCGTTCAGGCGGGCTCTGTCCGGGGGGTTGTGCACATGGCTTCGTGCTCAGTCACCACAACCCCCTACTTTGGACGATGAGAGGGTGCCCAGGGGTTTTAGTCGGTAGACCCCCGCCGTCATGCGGGGGAGTCCGACATAACCCGTCCACCCCTGGCGGACGGGTATGCGTACTGCATTTCCCCTGGGAGAACAAAAAATCATCTGCCAAGTCACAAGCTAAAGCACTATAAATATAACTACCAGTACTTTCCAATACAGGTCGCGGCAACCCTGGGTGTGACCACGCTAATTCGCGTGATTTATGGCGGGCTAAGCAGCGGCAATTTAATTATTACCGTGGTTATTATTAGCCATTACCTGCTCTGGCGCACGTAGATCCGAGATAATGTGCGGCGCTAGCTTACGTAACAGCTGACAACACTTTTTGTAGAGTCTTAATAGATAGATAGATAGATATTCTTTATTGCACAAAAATAAATTACAAGCATGATACAACAGCAACAGACAATACAATAAGGTGGTCTTATCGCTTGTAGCGATTTCTTCCAGACAACCTTTGGGTAGAGGAAAGAAATATCGTATTCGTAATAAGGGAAGGCAGTGCAAAGTAATTTAACAAATGAAATTGAGAATGGCAGAAATATACATTATTTTATATATTAATATTATTACATTACATAAATAATAATAAACAATACATACATACCCAATAATATATACATAGTTAATTTATAACAAAAATTCAATAAAAATATTTCTTATAGATAGGTATAAATGACCAGAGAGCAGACCACATAAAAAAGGGAAGAAGAGACAAGGAAAAAACAGTGTACCTATTTATAATTTTATTTCGTTTGCTGTTTATTGATTTAGATTAAAAATATTCCTTGTTTTAAACCTCCATGGTCACTAACATAAGAACAATTATTTACGAGATTTCTACGAAGTAACTGTGACTTGAGCCGAGAGTAAATAATGGATATCGCCGGACTCATGGTTTAATAAAAATGGTTGCATGGATTGCATTTGTAAAATCAAATTCAAATAATGTTATATTATATGCCTTACTAAATTACGGAATTTCGCTATTTCTTACATGATGCTTACAAAAATTGAATTTTTTAATGTGATAGGTGGCAGACGAGCAGGACGGATCACCTGGTGGTAAGCAATCGCCGCCGCCCATGGACACCCGCGACACCAGTTGAGTCACAAGTGCGCTGCCAACCTTTAGACCCCCCTTTCCCCCGGATTGGGCCTCTGGGAACCTCACTCACGCAGCGAAACAGCACAGTGCTGCTTCACGCTGGTTTTCTATGAGGCCGTGGTATCACTTCCGTCGAGCTGGCCCATTCATGCAGAGCGTGGCTCTCCCACCGGTCAAAATTAATTATTATTTTTCTTAAAAAAATGAAAAAATAGTTATTTGTGTGTTTTTAATATTTTGGCGTTGTTGCAAGCGCCAAAGGTATACGCTACTATTCTTTAATTTCAATTTAACGACGTAAACTCATCTCCTATTAACTCTTAATCTGCCAAGACATTAATGGACCGTTACTGCCCACACTAGTCCCTATTTCACTAACATTTACATGCCGTTTGCCACCTTTCCTACTATCATTTTATTTAGTTTGCACTGATGGTAAGGTAACTACTACAATATAGAGATGTGACGTTATATACGAATAGATTATTTATTATGTATCGATTTTTTTAAAATAAAACACATCTTTTATTTTTCTTCTACTTATTAGAAAAAAAATAGATCGTTTAATTTTGCTATCACACATACATTTATGTTGGAGCAACATCGACGTGCGCACGGGAGGAGGAAGTGCGGGACGTCATAGCGACCGGCGCAGATGACCCCCGCGACGCAGCATCGGACACTGTCCGGGACCCCCACCGCCGATACTAGCCTTCGCGTCTGACGCGTTCTTTCTAAATTAACCGGCAGATTACAGCCCCTATTTAATCTACAGTCCGCTTTTTATTTATATCTTCATCCCCAATCGTTAGGACACTAACATTGGTCCTTCGAGCCGGATCAATGTTACTGTCCTAACGATTGGGGATGAAATGAAACATAACAATCAAAATGATAAAAACTGTTTTCCAAATTTAGGTAATTTAAAATTTAAATTAAAAATTACACTGCTTTACACAACGAATCTGGGCTTTACAGATGCCTGCCCATTGCAATTTTGGCCATTAAAAAGCCGCTAATGTGTTGGATAGATAACATCACCACGGTCGCGAATACAGATCGAAATGAAAATTGTTGAAGAAGGAATTGGTTTGGCAGTTGACTGAAAAACGGTTCACGTTTTGTCTCGCGAATTTTTTTATGCTAAAGTCGACAAACGAGCAGCGGGTCATCTGATAGAAAGTAATCATCGTCGCCCATAAACATCCGCGAAATCTGAGAGATCGCTAATGCTTCGAAATAATCGATTTTTTAAAATAATCGATTAAGTTTTCACATCTCTTGGTAGCGATGTGGCCATCGCCTTCAGCGGGTCCAGTTAGAGTGTGATTAATGCGTCGTAATTCTGACTCTCCGATGTAAAACTATTAAGTTTGAGTGACGAATAGCACGATCGTTTCTGGTAATTTTTTAACTTGTGAAAAATTGCGAATAATGTCGCGTAGTTAGGGTTAAAACAATTATGAGTGCAATGTAAAATATAGGCTCTCATTTTAATTGGCAAGCTCAAAGTGTTACCTACGGACTCACAGAAAATTGGCCTGAAGTATGAAATGTCGCAGAGCCACATTTCATACTTAAGAATGCGCCGGACTCGACCGGAGTGATACCACGGCCTCACAGAAAACCGGCACTGTGCTGTGTTTGCTGCGTGAGTGAGGGTACCGGGAGGTTAGGGGGGTTTAAAGGCTGGCAGCGGACTTGTGACCCAACTGGTGTCGCGGGTGTCTATGGGCGGCGGCAATCGCTTACCAACAGGTGATCCGTCTGCTCGTCTGCCATATATTACATAAAAAATAGTGCTAAGTGAGTGAGGGTACCGGGGGCCCAGTCGGGGGAAAAGAGGATTCAAAAGGTTGGCAGCGCATTTTGTGACACCACTGATGCTGCATATGTCTATGGGCGACGTTCGGCTATCGTTTACCATGAAGAGATAAATGCCACCAAAAAAAAGGTGTTACTAATACGAATGTCTTCTTACGACTGAAAGCCTAAAAGTTAGAAGAACCCACATGGAATAGCACTATTCTACCTTCTAGCGAATAATCCAATTTCTATACGGCATACCTTTCAGGGCCTTGATTCAAGATTTGGCAAGTCTGTGTATTACAACCTCAACCAGAGAGCAATGGAGAGGGCTATGCTCGGAGTCTCCCTGCGTGATCGTATCAGAAATGATGAGATCCGCAGGAGAACTAAGGTTACAGACATAGCCCTAAAGGATTGCATGCCTCAAGTGGCAATGGGCAGGAGCACATAGCGAGGAGAACAGACGGCCGTTAGGGCGGAAAGGTCCTCGAGTGGAGGCCACGTACAGGAAGTCGCAGCCGTGGCGCCACCCACAAGGTGGACCGACGATCTGGATGAAGATCGCGGGAATCCATTGGATGCGGGCGGCACAGGACCGATCTGTGTGGAGAACATTGGGGGAGGCCTATGTCCAGCAGTGGACGTCTATTGGCTGAAATGAAATGAATGTATTACAATGAAGCGACTGCTGTCTCACCTTCGCAAGCCTTGGAAACAAGACCAATTGGATCATGGTTTAAAGTTAAGAATCGTAATCTCAAAAATTGTGGGTATACCTAGTTTGAGAAAGTATCCGAAAATTGCTGATTACCTCACGATGTTATCTCGCAACGCTGAGCCCAAATCCATACTAATACTACGAACTCTCACATTTATTACCCGACTGCGGCGAAGGAAAAAGGAGGGTTATGATTTTGACCTGTATGTATGTGTGTGGTTTTTTATCTGTTCCCTCATAACTTCTAAACTAGTTATCATATTTGAACAAATGAGGTGTCGTTAGAAGCGTCTTGATTGTCTTCTGGTTAAAGGCTACATGACATTACGTCAAGGTGACACACTAGCGACATCAATCGATTTTAATTTTTAGCTACTAAACCGGATCTATTTTAAACAATTTCGGGATTACAACCGTCACGCGAACGTATAACGAACCCAAGAACCACAGGAATGTTGAATTTGTGGCGGTAACCTATAGTGGTATATAAATAATGCACTCAAAAATGTATCGACAGTCTTCAGTTGAGACTTGATCCCACGATCTTTTGCTAATCGGCTTTTTTACCCAGCTTACTTGCTTACTTCAATGGCTCAGCGACCCAAATTGATTCTTGGCCTCCGATAGATGTCGCCGTTTGTCTCGTCTCGTGCAGCTTGACGCCAATCTCCTGCCTCCAATTCTTGCAGGTCCGCGTTCACTACATCCCGCCAGTGGTAGCGTGGACGCTCAACTGGCCGACAACTAGTAGGTTGTCCGAGATATGCCTTCTTGGTACGCCTATCTGATACCATCCTTTCGACATGGCCGAGCCTTTGCAGGACCGACTCAGCTGCTGGAAAAAAATTGCCATACTTAAAAATCATAAAGTGGTAGATGTCAAAATTAATTTTTAATATTTACTTCCTCCTCTTCTAGACGTTTTCCTCATTACTGAGGGTCGTGATTCCTCGCGTGGGCGGCCAGTTTGCTTCTTTTCATAATAGACCTCCATCTATGTCTGTCTTTTGCAATGTGGAGGGCGTCATACAGCTTAGTGTCCAGCGTCGAATGTATTTGGTCTGACCATCTGATAGGGCTACGACTTCTTGGTCTCCTTCCATCCACCTGCCGGTGACCATCAGCTGTTCCAGATTATGTTCAATATTCCACTCTTTCCGGGCTATGTGACCAAAAAACTCCAGGATTCTTCTCAGGCAAGTGGTAGACAGCCTGTGTGGAGTTCTCAGCGGATGGATTCGTTTGTACGGAAGCAGTCCATGGGATTTGGAGCATCCTTCGCTAACACCACATTTCAAAACCGTCGATGCGGTCTCGATCGGCTTTCTTTAGCGTCCACGTTTCTGCGCCGCAACTAAAGATGACTTAAGAAACTTTTTACTTATTTATGTTTATTTTTTTGTGTATATGTTAGGTACACACATGTACAAGGTGCAATATTAAAATAATCTTACAAATGCCTTCCGTTTCCAAAGCCACATACTCACTAAGATTAAAAAGTGCAACTGCTGTGTGTCCACAATATTTGCATATTTTACTTATTAATCCGAACTAACTTACTGTTTAAAAAGGAATGGATTAATGTATCCACACCTTCGTGTTGTAAAATGTTCACGATAAGTTGTTAGGTGTGATTAAGTGCGAAACTAATGTAGGTAAACTGCACTCGATAAAGTTTTATAAGATTTATAGAGTTGCACATAGAATGTAGCTAGGTACATAGGTTTTCATGTTTTGTAATGTAGAACTAAACCATAACCCATCGGTGTTAAAATGTTGGTCATCGTCATCGTCAGCCCATTTAAGTCCCCACTGCTGGGGCACGGGCCTCCCTCAATCACATGAGGGATAATTGCCATACTCACCACGCTTGGCAGACGGGTTTGCGAGGGTTTTGATATAAATGCAGAGTTTTCCTTCTCTGGGTGCTGATGATCATGCCAGCAGCTTTACCTTAGTCGCCTTTTACGACACCTCGGTAAGAGTGAGTGAAAATGTTGGTAAGTTTCTTAAATTTTTTAACAAACATTTAATATTTTCGTACCGTCTAATCTTCCAAATAAATAATAAATATTTCACAACATCACATACATTGATCTGACTCCGAAATAGGTAGCTCAAGCACCTGTGTTACGGATATCAGAATCAACAGTGGGATTACAAATACATAAACATATAATACTTTTCTTTCGTAAATACATACTTATAATACATAGATAACACCCAGACCAATACAAACAGATATGTTCATGCACACAAATGTTTGCACCTGTGCGTGGATCGAACCCGAAACGTTGCACCAGAGGCAGCGTTCACTACCACTGTTTCAAACGGGTCGACAAAATACAATACCTAATCAAATACAATACCTGGCCCCGTTGGTATAATAGTTAAAGTACCGGGCCATGATCTCGGTTCCCGGGTCGAACAAAGCTATGTTTCGTAATTTTTCGAACATAGCTCTGGTTTGTGATCACCAATCCGCATTAGGCAAGCGTGGTGATCAAGCCTAATTCCATCATAGTAGCGATGACTTTATTTCTATAATGGAGGCCTTTGCCCTGCAGGGACAGTATGTCGGCTGATACTTTACTTTAGAATACCTGGGTCCAAAAACGTCTCTTAAGTCTCTTGGTATCTACACTTGGTCTTGGTATCTAGAATAAGAAGTTGGTTATCTTTTCTTTTATGTGATAGGTGGCAGACGAGCAAGGAACATAATTAGAGTCACAAGTGCTCTGCCATCTATTTCCCTCCCCTTCCCCCCGGAATGGGCCTCTACCCTCACTCACTCAGCAAAACACAGTGCAAGCGTCGCTTCAATGCCGATTTTCGGTCGTGGTGTCACTCCAGTCGAGCCGGTCCATTCATGCCGAAACGTGAGCGTCTTTGTTTAAAAGTCGACAAACCGTTCCTTTTATTGATCTGACGTTTCAAAGCACTAAACGTTATACAATAAAACTAGCAAGAGGAAAAACCTTATGACCTTTGCCTAACCCCATAAATGAATAGTCATAAAAAGTCACCATTACGGTACAAAGGAACTAACTGTACCTACATTGAAAATCAATTATTCAATAAAGTAAGTAAAAGTTAGACACGCAGATGAGGAATTATGAGGGAACATATAGAGACGTGCCTATGCTGTAGGAACATGACTCGAGTTACTCCACTCGCTAACCCCCTTCGACGGCGTAGAGGACGAAGGAGACGACGACAGTGTGACCGTCATATCCCTCTCCTCGGTGGGGATCAGTCAGCAACTAGTGCGGGGGCACCAGTGCTGGCACTAAACAGAGCCCTACCAATGTCTGACCGGAATAGCTTGGCGCTCCTGGCTATTCCCGTGGCCCCATCAATAAGGGGAACAGTGGAATCAGCTGACTGAGGAGGTGTTCCCTAGAGGCTACAATTTGGGGGTTTTCAAAGCGCGAGTGTATAGGTATCTTCTAGGTAATTGTGCTACATCTTAGACCATATTATCGCTTACCATCAGGTGAAATATGGTCAAACGCTTACCTTTCTACAGTAAAAAAAAAACGGGGCAAGCCCGGCCTGCCATGTAGATGGGTATCGACCGGGGGAGGTCGTGGTAGTCCAAGACTTTGCCGGATACCCATAACCTTACTCCAATTGGACGACGAGAGAACGCCGCTGTTTTTAGGCGGTATGTCTCTGGGCGCATACCTAGAGTAGGGCCCAACATAACCCCTGATCGCCCCCGCTATCTCGGGTATGTATAAAGCAAGCATTTTTGACAGCGACAAAAAAAAGGGTACCGGAAGCCGGGGAAAGGGGGATCTTAAAGGTTGGCCGCGCACTTTTTAAAGGTTGACGGTGGCAACCGCTTACAATCGGGTGGCTAACTTAAAGTGCGTTGTTACTTGAGTGACAGACAAAAAATATCGCGAATGAAATAGTCACTCGAATGGACAAAACACTAGAATCTTCGTATTATGTGTCGATTAACCTTTTTCGCGCGCAATGCAAAAGCCCAGTATTAATGATGGAGCCACCTGTCTAACGCTATTAGTGGCAGGATCTATTCTAATTCGTCATAGGCGCATGCGCATAGGGCTTACTAACGCATAAAAGTGTCAACCTAAAAAATGTCATGGTAAAATTATTTGAGGAGCTCTCGAATTTATAAATGGAAGTCTTCAAAAAGATTCTCAGTCTTTCTAAAAGACCAGAAACTTCAATGCGTATCCTTCTACACCAAAATGTATCTTTTGGAGTAGTGGGTATTCATGTCGGACGGTGATGGGTTATTTGGTTAGCATCAGGTGACTCGTTGACGTCACTTTCACAGGAAAAAGAAGACATTAAAATGTGTGTAGGCAGAATAATGGCAGAGTAGAATAGGCCACCCTCACTCTTACCGAGGTGTCGTAAAAGGCGACTAAGGTAAAGCTGCTGGCATGATCATCAGCACCCAGCAACTCTGCATTTATATCAAAACCCTCGCCAACCCGTCTGGCAAGCGTGGTGAGTATGGCAATCACCCCTCATTTGATTGAGGGAGGCCTGTGCCCCAGCAGTGGGGACTTAAATGGGCTGATGATGATGATGATGATGAAAATGTGTGTAGGTCTTTTGTCACATTCGTGTTAATATTCAGATAGAACCTACAAACAAAAACCTAGTTAAGTTTTGCTATAATGAACGGAAGGGTAGTCAGTGTAAAAAAGTTCATTGTCCAGCTTTTTCAACGCCCGAACTCCTCTTTAGTGCGAAATCTATCTATCAGCCCTGAGGTTCCAAGAAGAGCCCCGAGGTGCCAACTAAAAGAGACAGGTGTAATATATTTCCCTCTAGGAAAAATATTTTTTTTTGACAATTATTATCAATAACTAGTAAAGTTTTCAAACGGGAAAATTTAAGTTATCGTTAATACCATGCATGATACTTATTATAATATTATGATAGCCACTTGTGCACGGGGTTATTAAATTAAAGGCGTATAATTTTTAGCATAATATCAATGTGTTTCGCATTTTTAGAATAATTATGTAAAATAGATTTTCTGTTGTAGTTTGTGTTTTCAATTGTTATTTTAAGAACAACATGTTAACAGTAATATCGATATTTTTCTTGCCTTTGCCTCTATTTTATATTTTATATAATTGAATAGGGTAATTCCAGGGGACATGGCCCTAGTAACTTGAAAACTCTAGTGTGAAGGAATTATGTCGAATAAAACAATAATGGACAACATTTCATATTTTTAACATGTCCATATTGTTTTTTTTATATGAAAATAGACATAAAATGAACAGACATTTTTTCTTTTTTCAATATTTGTCCATTTTCATGTATAAAATAATTATTGAAATTCTTTATATTCTAAATAGACGTAAGCGCCAAATGACGTCATCGGACGGCTGAATACAACAATATTCCTTTGCTTATCATAGTTTTAATAAAAAAAAGGTACTACTGTCAAAGGTAAATATTACTAGTGTCAACATTGTCAACGTCATTCATTCATTCAACGTTGACAAGTTGTCTTTTTTTTTGACAGTTGCATGTCATGGGTTTGGCATTTCGTAAATTTAAAACTATAATGTGCTAAGCAAAGAAATATTTTACATTCTGCCGTCCGATGACGTCATCTTACGTTTTTTAGTTTTTAATTTTTTTCTCAGTAAATAAGCAATATAAAAAATTAATAAATATATATTCGAGCAGTAGAAAAGTAAATAAAGAATTGGTATTTTTTGTTTCAGATCTTAGCAATTTTGAAATGTTGTCCATTAATAAAAGAAATTAAACGTTACTTATAATAATTATTGAAAATCCACAATAAATCACTTTAAATAACGAAAAACACGTAATATTAAACTTTAAAATCCCCCAGGAATTAGCCTAATTATTTTTCGTAAGTAAAGGGTTTTTATAAAAAAAAACAGTATGCACTATGATTTTCGCCCCGTTTGTACCAGGCCGTGATCTCGGGGCCCTGGGTTAGATTTCCAGGTCGAGCAAAGGTATGTTTCGAATTTTTCGAACATACTTTTGCTCGAAATTGTGATCACCAATCCGCATTAGGCAATTAAGCCTAGCTCCATCATAGTAGCGATGACTTGATTCTATGATGGAGGCCTTTGCCCTGCAGTGGGACAGTATATAGGCTGATACTTTACTTTACTTTGCTATGAATTTTATTATTACTAAATTGAAATGTTTTTGCTTTGCCATTGACTAGATTTGCCAAGAGAAACTGAAGTGATAAAGAAAAGTGTATTTAAACAATGATAAAAAGTGTGATAGATGATATTTTTTCGTACGAGATTTTGGTATAATTCTGCAGATCATCTTTTGTACTGTATTCTGTTATTGTAAACTGAAACCTGTAGTTTTTTGTACAGTATGTTATATATATCTATCCCCTTATAACTGAGCGAAGCGCTGGTCTATAGCATTATATTATTTTCTAACCACCATTTCTAGGATTCACGTTCCAGCAATAGGTAGCTCTTCTCACGGTGACAATTGCTAAAACAAAAAATGTATATTCATAGGATCCGTAAAAGGAGTGTAAACGGTGGTCTCCACCTTTGGCCATAAGGGGAATAAATTAAAGCCCTTAAGCGTCCTTCGGTGCGTTTTTATCCGCATTCTGAGTTACCGTGCATACACATCAATTACTTATCACTCAATATCTACCTATAATATTGAAGAAAGAAAGAAAGAAGAAAGAAAAAATATTATTTTGGACATCACAACACTACATACGAGTACAACATTAGTTACAAAAGAACAAACAAACAAAAAAAAATGATACAGAAAATAAAAACAAAACAAAACAAAATAATGAGTACAAATACCCAGGCAGTGCAAATGATATATTGTGTGTTGTGACCTCCAACATAAATGGCCCCCACTCAGCCTATGTCATGACCCTGAAAAAGGTCATGACGCTGATTTTCAGTAGGGCCAGCTGAGTGAGTGCCACGGACGTCAGCCTTGTGTACCTAGTGTGTATATATATATATATATATGTGTTGGAAAGTACTAATGTAGTTAGAGGAGGTAATGGAGTTGGAGTTAGAGGTGACTTTTTCGACTAATTAACATTTTCAATTCCCAATTTTACCGTACTTCCAATTTTATGACTCCTATTGCCAGCTAGTGTTCATAGTAAAATTATTACTGGGTCAATGTTTTTTTTTTATATGAGAGGTGGCAGACGAGCGTCTGCTCGTCTCACCTGATCACCTGATGGTAAGCAATTCCGCTGCCCATGGACACCCGCAACACCAGTGGAGTCACAAGTGCGCTGCCAACCTTTTCCCCTTCCCCCCATTGGGCCTCCGGTAACCTCACTCACACTAGTTCACAAATAATCATCACGTTCACTCGTAGGTATTTGTATTATTTACATTCACGCTAGATTAGGTTATTTCGAGATTTAGTGTAAAGATTAGTTATTTTAATGTTGTTATGTTTTGTTTTATTGCTAAAATTAATTTGTTAATTTAAGTAATTTTTTTTCGAAACGAAAACGAAGAGAAACCGGAAATTCCTAGTTTAGGCAGTTAACTTAGAATGGGTGATCATGGCTTACCATCAGATCCGTCTGCTCGTCTGCCCCCTAAAACATTAAAACACACAGCTCAGCAGCTCAGGCGCTGCTTCACATCGGTTATCCGTGAGGCTGTGGTGTCACTCATGTTGTGCTAGCCCCTCTTTCTTCTTCTCTTTGTCCTAGCCATTTCCGATTATTTGGGGTCGGCTCTCCTCGTTCTGCGGCGCCAGGACAGTCTGTACTGGGTTGTCGAAATTATTGCTTGGGTAAAGCTGTAAGACCCTGGCTATAGTGGACCACCAGATGGCTAGTGGGCGTCCTCTTTTTTGTATTCCTTCGCAGTGCTAGGGGCCTGTTTCACAACATGGTCTTCTGGCGTCTCATGACATGACCGAACCATCTTAGGCAGCTTTTGGTGAGTTTTTATACAATAGACGCGATCTTAAAACTTCCTCTGATGTGCTAGTTTCGCACTTTATCGAGTCGAGTTACACGTGTAACAGTACACAGCCCATCTTAGCATCTACATCTCGTTAACTTGCATTTTCTGTTCGTGGGCTTTCTTTATAAGCCCAGCACTCGGCACAGTGTGTCATGACTGGCCTGACTGCGGTTTTGTAAATGTTGCTTCTTTAAAGTGATAAATTCCATCAGCCTTGACACAACGGAAAGTCGATCTTAAAAACAAGAACACGTCCTTTGCATTATCTTAGTTTCACTCCCGTAACACATCCTAAACCAATCCATTCATTCATTCATTCGCGTGATGCTACACTTTTCACTATTCATGGCCAACGTCGCCGCCATTGAAGCGACTCTAATTTAACGAGACGTGTATCAATTACCTCGCGATTTCAATTTTTAATTAGACAAAGACACCGCTGAGCAGGTGTTTGTTACTCATACAATGAATATGAGAAGCAGCTACTTGTAAGACAACTTATTAGTGGATGGTCTCGCATTTTCATGACGGAACCCAATTTGTCTGGCTGGCGTGTTGTAATGAGAACACAGTTGGGTGAAGGCGCATGGGTAAACAATTTAAGGCTAGTCATCGAAAATTGTCTGCCTCGTTGGCGCAGTGCAAAGTGCGTCGCACTTTGCACGTCCCGGCTTTAATCCCCGTAAAAAAATTGTACCTGAGATTTGCTGTAAAGAAATTCTCAGTGTCAGTCCGGAGTTTGGACATTGGCGGTCTTGTACCCCCGTGCTTAGGAAAGCACGTTAAGCCGTTGGTCCTGCGTCCGATTCTCTCCGGGCGTGTCACACTGGTGTCCCATCGGATTATGAGGGCAAGGGAATAGAGAATGCACATTTGTTTGCGCACACACTTGAGCACTATAATATATCCTGCGTAAGTGGCTGATCGTTGATATTGGCCGCCTTATCCGAAATCGATTGGAGGATATTATATTATGTTATGTGTGTAAAAAGATAAAAGTTAGTGGGCTAGGCAGGTGGTGATGGCAGATGGAGGTGACCCAAAACACACTCTTGACCACGGCAAGGCAAACGAAAAAGTATCCTCCTACCGATTTAATATAGTGCCCCAGAACGTGCGCAAACGTTCCTTTTCTCTCAGAGCTTATCTGCAAAATACTCTACGTTTCATTACCCGACTGCAGCGAAGCAAAAAGGAGGGTTATGATTTTGACCTGTATATATGGTTGTTCATCTGTTCCCTCATAACTTCTAAACTCGTTATCATATTAGAACAAATGAAGTGTCGTTAAAAGCTTCTTGATTGTCTTCTGGTTATAGGCGACATGACGTCACGTTTATTGACTACAGCACTCTCTAGGGGACTTAGAGTAAGTAACTAATCAATTTTTTTAGATTTACGGTACCGTGTGGGGTATTAAATGAAAGAGCTTTTTTAGCTCATTTCAATTTTATTTACATAACTAAAATATGTCAAATAAAAGTATTAAACATAAAGTTTAAAAACTAAAACCTGACTACCAAAAAACACTCTCTAAAAAGTACAAGAAAAGAAACAAGAAAATTGTCTCTGTTGAAATTATTATGCCGTATCGCCTTGGTCGTATGCCACCTACTGTAGCAAAACAGTTTCATTATAATAATAAAAATAAAATCAATGTGGCATACGACCACGGCAATTTGTTCCTTTTCCTACATAACTACGGATAATTGTGTGGGTTACAAATGAAAATACTGAAATTTAAAAGCAAATTATTGTAGTTAAGGTGACGGGTAGGGCACACTAGCGACGCCAATCCGATCCGATCTATTTAAAACAATTTCGGGATTACAACCTCTATGCAAACACTTACACTATTGGTTCTTTAATAAATAGTATAAGTGTTTGCCGAGAGGTTGTGACCCCGAAATTGTTTAAAATAGATCCGGTTTAGTAGCTAACTATTTAAACCGATTGGTGTCGCTAGTTAGGGCTACCCGTCGCCTTAAGAAAACCCTAAGTATTTATATTACGTGTGGTAAAAGGTTTATTTATATATTTATTCTTTATTGCACGAAGTAAAAAAGTACAATTGGCGGACTTGATGCCTTACAGCATTCTCTACAAGTCAACCACGGTGCGAAGCAGAAAATTTGGCTGTGGAAAAATATTATAGCAAGATAAGTAACTTAAGTGATCTTATGATAATAACCTTTTGCACATTATAATAAGTTTTCTGGACAGTTACTCGTACCGAGAAGACCCGTAGAATTGTGACCGAAAAAATACTTTAGCTCATCTCTCCCACTTCTTAGAATTGCTTTTATTAATATCATTAAATTTACATATTTCCCGCAAAACTTAACACCGGGTGTTGACATAACGGTGATATACAGGGTTGTCACATACAGACGCAAAGTAACTTACATTACGCCAACAATCTAGTAGACGTGCCAGAATTAAAAATAAATCTGTAAAAAAAACCGCCTCCAAAAACCACGAACTAATATGTGTAAAATAATATTTGTAACACTTTATACACTTCAAATAACATTTTATAACAGTACACTCGAGAAAAAGTGTTACCGAATTCGGCGCCCAATACTATCTTGTAATTTAATACAACATTCAATTATTCAACAGGGATTATAAACCTTTTCTCGAGTGTACTGTTATAAAATGTTATTTGAAGTGTATAAAGTGTTACAAATATTACGAGTAATTGACACTTTTTAGTTCGTGGTTTTTGAAGGCGGTTTTTTTCACAGAAAAATGTTTATGTATGTTTCAATTGCGTCCCGGAGACATCTCCGATATTAAGTTACTGATGCTATACCAGCCCTTAGAAAAAGGACTCTTCTCTACCTTTAATCTTTTTTACCTTTTTACCCAGTAAGTTAACAAGAGCAATTACCAGCGTCAACCCTACGCAGCCGCATCCAGTTCATCATTGCACTGAGATGCATCTCGACAATTAATCTCCATGTTATCACCTTGTTATCACTTTAGAAACTAAAACCAATTTATTCCTTCACCCCGCATACGACAAACTAAACCTTAATACTTTCCGATACGGAATATTTAGGCTACTTTTCATTTTTCAAAGTTATTAGTAAGATTGCCCGATCTCGCACAGTTATTTCGTTTTATAATGATTTTGAAACAAGTGCCTCGAGATCGGTTTTCGGAAATTTTGACATGGTTCTTGTAATTTTTTGGGTTCTGTTTTAAAAACAACTCAAATAAACCATTAGATATTTTTGAACCTTGGAATATTTTATTTTTATTTTGCAAGTTTTTGAAAAACTTACAGCTAGATTTAGGGATACAGCCACAGAAAAAAAAACATTGAGGGCCAATTACAAGTTTCCACTGTTAATCACTTGGTTGTTTAACAGATATGCAAATGGGTAATGTTAAGAAAGAAAAAAGTTACTAAAATACAAACAAAACGAACAACGTATTTGCCACTCTTAGAAGAAGAAACATTGAAATTGATAAAGTCATTTGACATTATCAATAAAATCTCCAAAAACAATTTTCTGATTTACAACATTTATTACTTACTACGCTAAGTGAATTTGAGCCAAGCCGAATGCGAATATGCGAATAAGTTTTGCCTTTTTTCGTTCTATCACTCTCTTTTGTTGATAAAATAATTGATTCATACTAGGCCTACTACGCCACCAGAAAAGTCAGGCTAGAGCTGTCCCGTTCCAATTTTAGACCAAACAGAGGAATCATTTTACCAAATATGGGACGTCAATTTGGACCCAGAAAGTGGAATGATTCTGCCAAATAAGGGACGTCAATTTTGGCCCAGAAAGGGGAATGTTTTTACCAAATAACAGACGTCAATTTTGTCCCAGAAAGAGGAACGATATTACCAAATAAAGGACGTCAATGTTGACCTAGAAAGACGAATGATCCTATCAAATAAGGGATTGTCAATTTTGTCCCAGAAAAGGGGAATGTTTTTACCAAATAACAGACGTCAGTTTTGTCCCAGAAAGAGGAACGATATTACCTAAATAAAGGACGTCAATGTGGACCTAGAAAAACAATTGATCCTATCAAATAAGGGATGTTATATTTTGTCCCAGAAAGGGGAATATTTTTACCAAATAACAGGACGTCAGTTTTGTCCCAGAAAGAGGAACAATATTACTAAATAAAGGATATCAATGTTGACCTAGAAAGACGAATGATCTGACTAAATAAGGGACCTTAATTTTGGCCCAGAAAGAGGAATGTTTTTACCAAATAACACGTCAAATTTGTCCCAGAAAGGGAAACGTTTTTACCAAATAAGAGACGTCAATTTTTGGCCAGAAAAAGGAACGATATTAGCCAAATATAGGACGTCAATTTTGACCCAGAAAGAGGAATGATCCGACCAAATAAGGTAACTCTTTTTTGGCCCTTAAAGAGGAATGATCATATCAGATAAGGGACGTTTTTGCTCAAAAGAGGACTGATCCTACCAAAAAGGGATGTCGGTACCGCTTATTGCGGGTATGTCATCAGTTTAGAAAGGCTTGCTATTATGTATCATGCCGGAGGCAAAATGACAACTCGTTCAATATTGGTCAGGTTAGGTCATGGCAAAAAAATGCCTATTTACATGTGCACGTGACGTGCGTAAGTGCACTTTCTAATCCTTGCCTTCAAATGCAATTTGATTTTATTTTATACATAAGTAGTTCGCCAGTAATATACGTAATTATAACTAATTTATTATTCCGTAATCTAGTTCTCTATATTACGGAACCAAACAGATAAATGATTACTCGCTGTCTTTTTTTAAATAAATTATACAGGTGTCACTTAAGTTGTCTGTCTATATAATTTATTTTTACACACTTCACATAAATGTTTCGATGAGTATCTCTTTAATATATGTTGTTTGCAACAAGGCATCTGAAGTAGCGAATTGGTAACGTGATCTAAGTAAGATTGGTGCATTTGATGAGACTGGTTGTACAATATATTTAGTTGAAAACTTTAAAAAAGAAACAGGGATGAAACATGCTTTCCGAGGCATGGATAAAACAGCAGTCATAAAATTTAAGTAAATAGTTTTTTAGATTTTCGCGTTGCATTAACGTAAAACGAGTAATTTATAACAATGTTGTATCACATAATAACTATCGTGTTAGTTCCCGTCTTGATAAATTATAGTAAAAAAAAACGTTGTGAAATTGTAGTTTCATGGGTTGATGCTTAGAATAAACCTGTTTTTGATTTAACCTAAGGGTTGACATTAGATATAGACTGGTCAAGGGTTGCAGCCTTTGGAGACGGAATTCTTCTTTTTCTTTTTGACGACCTGTTTGGAACAGTGGTAGTGAACGCTCCCTTTGGTGCAAGGGTTGCGGGTTCGATCCCCGCACAGTATAAACATTTGTGTGCATGAACATATCTGTTTGTATTGGTCTGGATGTTATCTATGTATTATAAGTATGTATTTACAAATGAAAGGTATTATATGTATATATTTGTAATCCCACTGTTGATTCTGATATCCGTAACACCGGTGCTTGAGTCACCTATCTCGGAGTCAGATCAATGTATGTGATGTTGTGAAATATTTATTTATTTATTTAATTCTAAGAAAATTTTAAGTGTTTTAAACGATTAGAGACACACATCTTCACCTAGAGTATTATGAGTATTTTAATATGATGTTAACTATTTTTTTTATATAAAAATGGCCGCAGGATTTCGTTAGGAATAAGAAAAAAAATGTTGGTGAGTAGGAGTATAAAGAAAAGTGGTTGACGATGTAGCATTTTCGTGTGCTGTTGCGGCTTCGCGCGATGTGTCTCCACTTGTTGCGGTCCACAGCGTCTCGGGAGTTTTGGACAATGGATGTCTGTGTTACAGCCCTAATGAGGTCTGACCAACGCGTCGGTGAGCGCCCACGCGACCAGCTTGTCCTTCCCTGTCCCTGGACAATGAGTCGCTCCATAGAGTGTTCGTTGCGAACAACGTGGCCAAAATATTTGAGGTTCGTTGACGATACAGTTGACGCTGTTTGATTTTTACTTCTTCCAGGATTTAAACATTGGTCCTGTGTCCTGTGGTCCTGAATCCGCAGCAGTCGCCGCCAACACCACAAAGAAAAGAGCTATTAGGTACAAAATATCCCATAGGGTCGATGCGCTCCATAAAAATGGTTCCACCAACAGCTACCTATTATAAGAAACTCACTGAATCTATAGAACTATACAATTATTATGAATGGAAATGAATTTCATAATCTATAAGCGCGGTCATCGACTGTTGATTACTTCCTACATTTTCAAATTTCTTTCTCATAAGGCCATTTCCTTACCTGTCCTGTGGGTAGACCACATGCCCGATGGTTCGACGATATTGTAACGGCAGCAGGGAAACAATGGATAAGGGCAGGTGACAGAAGGGAGTGTCGTGATAAAGAAGAGGCCTATACTCAGCAGTGGGTGGATGTGGGCTGATAATATGATGATGATGAAAAAGACAAAATACTTCTACCTAGCTCGGCGGTAAAGAAAAACATCACGAGTAAACATAATTCGTTCTGGAAGTTATTCTTAACATGGCACCATGATCCAGTTGGACTAGTTCCCCTGCCTGATGGTTGCAAAGGTCGCACGGCAGTTGCTTCATTATAATTACCAGAATTCTCAAATCGTGAATCATCTTTGGACGCAACTGGGAAAGTAACGCTAGGAGAATGTTGGAATAATCACAATATACATCGTCAGCCCATTTAAGTCCCCACTGCTGGGGCACGGGCCTCCCTCAATCACATGAGGGGTAGTTGCCATACTCACCACGCTTGGCAGACGGGTTGGCGAGGGTTTTGATATAAATGCAGAGTTTTCCTTCTTTGGGTGCTGATGATCATGCCAGCAGCTTTACCTTAGTCGCCTTTTACGACACCTCGGTAAGAGTGAGGGTGGCCTATTCTACTCTGCCGGGGACCACACGGTGTACCCTATATTATTCCGTTATTATGATGAAAGCCTGCCGCAAAAGCCATTTCTTTTCGCAATGCGACTTATTTTCCATCCCACATTCAACACATTCAATTTATAGAGACGAGTAGAGTACGACTGCAAAAAATGCATGGGCGCAGACAGACCCGTCGACGCGTCACCGTCTCGTTAACGAGCGAGAGAAAGAGAGGGGAGAGTATCGATAGATTTTATAGGTTAATAAAAAATATTCACCATCTCATACATTGAGTGGCTTCCGTACTTAGTAGCTTAAGTACTTTTAAAGTTGGGCCAATATAAAAGGCCACATTTGACACTTCAACAAAATTCGACAACTTAACCTTGTAACAACGGTCATTGAATTTATTAATTACATGCATTTATTTATTTTAATAAAGATAAAAAAGATAATTTCACGATAATTTCTCTGTTAAACTATTTATAAACGTATGAAACATTTACTCTTCTAGACAATTGAACGTTGGTACAATGTTGTGTGTGTCAACCTATTTTCTTTTAAAACTCTAGTGATGTTCCCTAATTAATCGAACGAATTCAATGTTAATCGTGTAGGAATATTCATCCATAAATGAAAAGCCACATTCTGATTATAATAAAACGTATTATTCTCTTTTTCAAAATATAAATACATTAATAACTTTGTAAAAAGAAATAAAATCTATGGCGCACAATAAAAGCTCTTTGATTTCAATGAAAATGAAATAAACTGGCCGCGGATCGATATCTAGGATCGGTACCTACATTCCTTTTTATTTCAATAATTTTGATTGACATTTCTCCAAATAAAAATACTAATAGCTTCTTTTTCATTATTATAGTATTCGATTCACGTTTGTTTGAAGTACATATCCGATTATTCACTTTAATCGAAGTTTTTAGCAGGTCACCTAGAGGTGACCTGCTAAAAACTTCGATTCATAGAGATGAATCTAAGACTTAGAAACGTCAAATGTGGCTTATTAGCTTGGCTCAACTGTAGCACAGGATATCTGACCACAGATAAATTAAGTTAAGATAAACAAAAAGAAAGAAGAAAGAAAGAAAATACATTTATTAGTTTGAACACCATAACACAATAAATACAAATAAATTACACGCATTAACACAAACAGAAGAATGATTGACAAAAAATAAAACGAATAAAATTAAAATCACAACAATAATATTATATAATTTAACACCTGCATATTTTGTAAACCACAATTTCTACAATAAAGATTTTTTTTTTATTTATTTATAATTTAAAATAAAACATGAAAGAGAAAAAAAAGTGCATACAGTGTCATTCTCCATGAAACCAGGCAGTGCCAAGAGGTGTTTGCATAATATGGTGTTGTGGTGAGGCATCCAGCAGCCAGTGTAGAGGCAATGGCCCTCCCTCAGCTTAAGTTACAGACAATCACCAGTGTTTGTGCAGAGTGGGGAATCGAATCTTAGGCGTATGAGGCAGGGTCACTACCAAATGTGCCATCGGGCCAGATACAACGATACTTAAACATTTAATTAACAGGGTGGAAATGATTCTTCACCATTTCAGGTACTTCGCGACTACGTCGCAATCGCTGGTAAAGCGCCTCTTTGAAATCTTCTTTGGTTTTTCGAATTTTAATCTGTTCATTGGTGAGTTGCACGTGATCCTTGCTTTATCATTTCAACTATTCCTTTTACTTGAACATACAAACGCTTACAATCTTTAGATTAAGGAGGCCAAAGTCACCCAGAGAAAAATGCAGAGGGCTATGCTCGGAATTTCCTTGCGTGATCGTATCAGAAACGATGAGATCCGCAGGAGAACTAAGGTCACAGACATAGCCTAAAGGATTGCATGCCTTAAGTGGCAATGGGCAGGGCACATAGCGGAGAGAACAGACGGCCTTTGGGGCGGAAGGGTCCTCGAGTGGAAGCCACGTACAGGAAATCGCAGCCCTGGGTTATCCATTGGATGCAGGCGGTACAGGACCAATATATGTGGAGAACATTAGGGGAGGCATATGTCCAGCAGTGGGCGTCTATTGGCTAAATGATGATAATACAAAAACTAAACGTAATTCAATCAAATAAACCAAATATTAAGCAAATTATACATTCAATAGGAGTCGTTTTGCAATTAGGTAGGTAGGTATTACTCATATTTTGCGGTTTGGAATTAGTTAAAATTATGAAAAGAAGTAATGTTTATATATTCGATGATGATGATAAACCAATTTTTATGGGTAATTTATGTGCTGTTAATGTAGCTGTAATATTTAATTAGAGACACGTATTATTAATCGATGTGTCTAATAAAATTCATAAATAAATCTTCTCTATTATTTCTTCTCCCTCTCTCTAACTTTGCGGTTTTGCCACGTAAAATATATTTTACTATCAAACGTAAAAGTCAAATCGCCAAGTGTACACGAGAACTTCATAAATCAAAAGTCAACCTGCTTGGACGTTCATACGCTCGTAAAGAATTCGCCCAGCTATTATCGCATCCAATCACATTATCGCGAAAAAGCAAATAAAAGTTTTATCGACGGAACTCGGGCCGTGCTAACAAATTGGGTCGTTATCTGTCGATCTGTGGCAATAAGTTGCGGCGTCACGACGATAAATATCGATATAATGTACCGATGCTACCGGCACGCGAGGGACAGCACTAATTCAGCCGTTGACACGCCACTGAGGGATTGCTTGTCGGTTATGCAGATGGATAAGTATGGCGAAGTGTGATGTGCGGCCGTTTTATTTACCTATATTTAGATAGGTAGTTAAGCGTTGGAAAGTTGTTACTTTGGAGCCCGAGAGACAAACTGTGCGGCTCGCCTGATGGTAAACAATTACCGCAGCCTATGAACATTTACCTATCTAGAGAACCTACATATGCGTTGCCGACCCTTTAAAACCTTAACACTCCTTTTTGGTTCTGGTTTTACAACCATGTAAAACTGTGTAATTGTAATAAATGCCCAGCCGACGTAGTCACTTTTTTATGTTTACTTAATTCATCTTCAACTTCCTATTGTATATAAAAATTTTAAGTGGGGGTTACATTTATGCATAAATAAATTGATTAAGCAAAAACAGTACTACAATTATCATACTTTTTCATAGTTTAATTGCATATTATTAATTTTATGTATTCCTAGCTTTTTAGTTTTTTTATGTTGTGCAATAAAGACTATCTATCTATAAAAAAAAAGAAAGTAAAGTATCAACCTATAAACTGTCCCACTGCAGGGCAAAGGCCTCCATCATAGAAATCAAGTCATCGCTACTATGATGGGATTAGGCTTAATCACCACGCTTGCCAAATGCGGATTGGTGATCACAAACCCGAGCTATGTTTGAAAAATTCGAAACATACTTTTCGCTGGACCCGGGAATCGAACCCAGGACCCCGAGATCACGGCCCGGTACTTAAACCACTAGACCAACAGGGCGTCTATAATCATGCAAATATTATACATACCATCCATCAACGTACGAAAGAAATTACATGTATGATCCTGGATTAGATACCTATCTAACACAAACACGGATAACCACTTGAGTCTTCTGTTTTAAATAACATCAAGGTGCATGTACTGAGGACACATATCATAGTGATGGAAGAACGCACATAGCTCGCAACAAACGCATAAATACGTCACAAAGAAACTTAAAGGAATATTAAACATAAGCCTAACGCACCTTGCAGTGCTCTAAGTTTAACTAACAGTCTAGACCAGAGGTCCCCAAACTTTGCTGTGAGTTAGATTATTAATAATTGCTGTCTTTGTCTGTTCTAGGACAGGGCAAGTAATGAAATGAAATTATATTTATTTCTTAAAATATGGTAGCATTAAGATGTTACAACAAGCATAAATTCTGCATATTCTGCCACTAGTGGCGTAAAAATTACTAAGTACTTAGTTATACATAGTTTAAAGATACATTGCTTAAAATCTTAATAAATTCAATTTAATAGGTAATCAATTCATAATAAAATTAAATTAATATTTTTAATCAAAACACACACCAAAAAATAATACAGACTACCAATTACAGAATAATATTATACATTCGTGGTCATATAATACTTACAGAAATATAATAATATGTCATTTGCTACTTGAACATGGAGTCATATAAATTCGTCTCTTGGAATTCTTTAACAGTGTAGAAGCATTTTTGCAATAGCCATTGTTTCAGTACGTATTTAAACTTATTTATTGGGAGTGCTCTAATTGTTGATGGCAGTTTATTAAATATTCTTCAACCGAAACCTGAGATACAAATTTTGGCACGACCCGGGGATGGAACCCGGGACCCCAAACGCAACCGTGACGGATGCGATCTACAACCCTTTTAGTCTAGTTCCCCTTTCTTAGTCAGAGAGCAGGTGCTTAATTGTAATTACCAGTACCTGCCCAAATCATCATCACCATCTTCAACCATTACTGATCCACTTTTAGATATAGGCCTGTCCCATCTTTTACCATGCGTAGCGGTTAAACGCCTTAGTCATCCATTTTACGCCCGTGTGTTCCTTAATGTCGTCAGTCCATCGCTTGAGTGCCAACCTACCAACTGCCAGTCAACATTGTTACAGAATATATATACCCTGGGCATAAGATACAACGTTTTTATTTGTGCAGTGAAGTGCCGCAAAGTGATCCTAATAATAAGAATCGTTGCGTTGTATCGTTTTTAACACTGTTATTGTGTGTCGAGTGCATTGACTCGTGACAACTTGTTTAGACCTAACAGAGTTTTAAAACCTGCCATTGCTTTTAGAGTGATATCCGCTGAATCCATAGGTCGATAAAACGTAAAACACCGGCGTTTTATTGAGTGACAGTGACTTTGACTGACTTCGACTGTTGACTACCTACTTATTCTCAATAAGTTACTTGACCATGGCGAATTATTTCGGGTATAAACTTCAACTATAGTTGTGTGTATGCTTGTTTTGTGATGTCAAAACTGATTAAAATAGAAATCACTCGTCACACCGGTCAATCTTTTAAATAACGTGTCTCTTTAATCACTCGACATTGGCAGAACCATAGACGTGTCGCAAGACACAGATAGCAACCAAAATAAAATCAAAAGAAAAAAAACTATAGTCGACCAGTGCCAATGGCACAAAAACTTTGAGAACGTATATCCCATATGTTGTAAAAAAACATCTAACGGAGAATAACTTTCAAAGTATCACCACACACCTGTAGCCGCCACATGTGACTAAAGAGGCGGGCCCTGCGCGCGCGCACCACTACATCCAGCCGGCTATTAATAAAATGGAAACCTAAACGAAAAACAACTGAATCGCGAAAATTTCATACCCATATCTGTTCGCGATCGGCCGGTATCGCAATATTTAACCACATGTGACCACCGTATTTGGGATGTTGTTTTTACTGATAGCCCGTCTCTGTCTGTCCGGTTTGAAGGAGCGTCTGTCTCGCTCGTGTGACGTCATGTAACAGTAGTTGCTGGGTCTAGTCAGATATCGGATTAAGCTCACTTTGTTTTGTTTGAGGTATTAGGTTTAGTGTCAATCAGTAGGGTGTAGCAGTTTGCTATACAGGGTGGTATGGCTAATTTCAATAAACCGTTGCTTTTTATGTCTTACTTATTAGGCCCAGTTCTACTAAGCTATATTGAGCGTAGAACTAATAAGTATTATTTCCTTTGATGGTCTAGTGGTTTAAGTACCTGGCCGTGATCTCGTGGTCCTAGTTCGATACCCGGGTGGAGCGGAAAAGAATGTTTCGATTTTTTCGACCGTAGCTCGGGTTTGTGATCACCGCAATTGGCAAGCGTGGTGTTTAATGCTAATCCCATCATAGTAGCAATGGCTTGATTGATGGGGGACTTGATTTATATGATTGGGACAGTATACAGGCTGATCCGTTTTTTTTTGTAATTTAGTTGGTCTGCAGACCAATATCAACAATCAGGCAGCACTCGCATTGTAATTCCCGAATCCTGGATCATGGTCCAAGCGTACCCAGGGCTTCGAAGCGACAGCTTTGGAGCTGGGCTAACATTTAGAATTTCTTACCGAAAACTTAGAAACAAATTTTTGCCATGACCCGGGGTCGAACCCCGGACCTCTTGCGCAGCGGTCGCTTTATAGTGTGACCCACTAACCACTACGCCACCGAGAAAATCAAATAATAATGTCCTCCAAACCGACACTTCGGTCATTCACAGCGATCAGCCATCGACGCAGGACATAATGCATAATGGGACACCAGTGTGACACCGACCGAAGAGGGATCAGGGCCAAGCAGGTAATTTGAATACGACCAGTACAAACTATGAGACTGAGGTAGTTCGTCCTTTGTGTTTTCAAACAGTAGATAATCGGATCAGATTGATAGGCACCAGGCGGATGGAGTCAACTCCAATTCGATTAAATAGTTAGAGTTTGGAGGCACTGGCTTGAATATTTACAGAGACCTTTGTAAGGTCGCTTAACTAGGTGTGATGAACCCGACTTCTTTAGGGATTATCACCGTAAAGCCAGTGGCTAAATATAGACGCTTCATTTATGTGTAGTTTTTTTTATTTGATAATGTGGCAGATGCGTATGCATACGCATCACCTGATGGTAAGCGATTACACTTACACCCGTGATACCAGTGGAGTTACAAGTGCGCTGCCAACGTTTTAAACCCCCCTTTCCTCCGGATTAGGTCTCGTACCCTCACCCACGCAGCGAAACAGCACAGTGCTGCTTCACGCCGGTTTTCTATGAGGCCGTGGTATCACTCCGGTCGAGCCGACCCATTCATGCCGAAGCGTGGCTCTCCCACGGTCAAAGTATGTATGTTATATGTGTTAGGTGGCAGAAAGCAGACGGATCACCTGATGCTTACCATCAGGTGATCTATTTCCGCCATAGACACCCGCAACACCAATGGAGTAATAAATGTGCTGCTAACCTTTAAATTCCCCTACACTGCCGAATGGGTCTCCGGTACCCTTACTTACCCTGCAAAACACAGGGCAAGCGCTGGTACTTTACGCCGCCTGTGAGGCCGTGGTGTCACACCGTTCTAGCCGTTCCATTCATGCCCCACGGTCACTCAACTAAGTCCCAATGTCCCATCAATTTATTCGAAAGACAAAACTTCATGCCCCTCACTCAACTCTTGTCCCATCCATTTTATCGAAAGACTTCACTTACTAGTGACTCACTCCCTTCTTTATCCAGCATCCTTTTTTTTAGTCACACAGGGAAAATGCTTTACGAACCGTCCCGTCAGGACCCGGGGGATCTCACGCTAGACAGATGACCCAGAGGTTTACTCACCAAAAACGCTACGACGCCCGCCGCTCAATGGCCTCATCAGTCCGTTTGACCCCGATTGCGGCCAACGTCCACCCAAGCAAAGTGGGCAGACCTCCTTTATCCAGCATCCTAGCATAATTGACGCGAGATCCTACCGAAATTTGACGACCCGTTTGGATCAGTGTTAGTGAACGCTGCCTCTGGTGCAAAGGTTGTGGGTTCGATCCCCGCTCAGTACAAACATTTGTGTGCATGAACATGTCTGTTTGTATTTTCTATGTATTATGAGGTATAGTATTTACAAAAGAAAAGTATTATGTGTATACATTTGTAATTCCGCTGTTGATTCTGATATCCGTAACACAGGTGCTTGAGCTACCTATCACGGAGTCAGGTCAATTTATGTGAAGTTGTGAAATATTTATATTTATTAAAATATTTATATTATAATATATAAGCAGTTCTGATTTTGAAGATAACCAGGATATACTGACAACAATTGCTCAGTACGTTTAGATTTGCCCTTTCATAAGTTAGAGGGTTACTAATATTATTACTACCACTGTTACATCCCTTTCTATACCATTCGAGATTTGCTAAGCTAGAAAGGGAGGGATGAACACTAGTGACGCAAGCTATCTGCGCCGGCGCCACTAAACAGGCAACTTAACTATCACAGGCGATCATCTGATAGTGTTTATGGCAATAAATAGAGATTTGTGCGTGGAGCGAGGATTTGTGTCAATGCGTAGAGCAGATACGGAAATGTGAAAGGTTTTGTGGCGTCTTCGTTGTTTTTGGGTTCCGCACGCAAAGCGTAAAAACGAGACTATTACTAAGGCTACCTGACCGTCTAGCTCACACTACTCAACTAACAACCAACTATTACCGCCTTATTACAGATCGCGAACTAAGGATAGTCCCGGAACAAAACTTGTGCCAGCCCGTTTTAAAATTGCGTGTTGGAACGGGATGACATGAGCTTAACTATAGATGCGAAATTGCAGTGGAGCCCCCATATTGCTGCCTTGGCAGGAAGACTAAGTTCCGCTGCATATGCAGTAAGAAAAATTAGGCGTCTGACTGATATCGAGACGGCAAGGCTGGTATATTTCAGCTATTTCCACAGTGTGATGTCATATGGTCTACTGTTGTGGGGGTCTGCTGCTGACATACAAACTATTTTTGTATTACAGAAAAGGGCCATCCGCGCTATATACAGCCTTAGATCACGTGACTCACTTAGAGAAATATTTAAAGAAATTAATATTTTAACCGTGGCTTCCCAATTTATCCTCGACTGCATTATGTATGTACGTAAAAACTTGCACACTTTTCCAAAAAAGTCCGATAGTCATAGTCTTAACACTAGAAATAAACATAGGCTTGCCGTCCCGGTTCTCAGACTTCATAAAATCGGTAATTCATTTGTTGGCTTAAGTACTAAAATATTTAATAAGATACCACAAAATGTCATTAATTAACCTATCACTGGATAAGTTTAAGTCTCATATCAAAACCTGCCTAATGAAGAAAGGTTACTATAGTGTACAAGACTATTTAAATGATAAGGATTCTTGGTCATGTTAATTGATTAATCTTTTGAGTTGTTATTCCTAGTAGTCTATTGACCTTCATAATTGTATTTTTTTCTCTTCTCAGTTGAAACTCTGTAACATCATCAATATTTGAAAAGAGTAACTACTGAGTTTCTTGCTGGTGTCTTCTCAGTAGAAATCGATATTCCGAACCAGCGGTAGATATTATGTACCTATTTTGACATTCATAAGTGTTCTGTGTGCACCTAAATTAAATATAATTTTTTTTTTATCTTTTATCTTTATCTTTATCTTTAAGTACGGTAATAACTTTAGATCGCGATTTGTAATAAGGTGGTTAGAAAAGTGCAGTTTTTATAATGTATTCCCTCATTGCCTAGCTAGTGGTAGGCACTCACTCTTAAATAAATCATCCTTCTATCGCCCATCGATGTCGTCGCAGTCCTTGAGTCTAAGTTAATGCACTCGCCCAACAAACTGGCTTTAGTGTTACCAGCTTACTGATCAAAATCACTATTTATTGCTGTAAATATAACTTTTGCACAGACTTAGTCCGTTTTACCAGTGGGGTTACAATTGCGCTGCCAACCTTGAAACCACCCATTCCCCCGGATTGGGCTTCCCTCACACAGCGAAACACAGCACAGTGCCGCTTCACGCCGGTGTTCTTTGAGGCCGTGGTGTTACTCCGGTCGAGCGTGGCCCTCCCACGGTAGGATATTTTTTTATACTGTGGTCAAAATAGAGAAACATATGCTTTAAATCTGGATAATTTCCCATAGTGAAAGTTGATGGACATGATAAATACACCATCATAAATGAAATATAAAACGATCAGCTTCTGCAAAAAACATTGTTCAAGGTCAAATAAAATTTTATTTATTATACATATATTTAACATCTCCACCAATTTTCAGCTCTGTGTTAAGTTTGTCCATGGTGAAATATCTATTGACTGAAGTATAAAAAAAAATCAAAATTCAAAAGTGCTTTATTTGCGTATACAGCTCTTACAAGTCGTCATAAATGAAAAATATAAATTATAACTATGTATATTATACATGTAATTAAGCATATATGTCGATACAAAAAGAAATGAATAGATATAATGTGATTCTACCACCGGAATGGGACAGTTGATTCTGACGAAAAGATCCGGCAAGAAACTCGCCAGTTACTCTTTTTAATCGCCAAATTTTTTTATAAGTACAGTATCATGAGTGTGGGCGAACAGTTTATCATTTCAACAAAAGTATTTTTATTTAAGTAATTACTAACTGTATAATATGGCTTTTGCCATTAAATATTTTTAACAGGTGTTTTAAATTAAAGCATTGGTAAATCAACAAGCTTTTGTGGTAACTTAGTCGTACAGACAGTAATTGGGCCGCAAATAGTCATTTGCCGCCTTATTACTGTTTGTTCTCCACCAGATATGCATTGACATTTCTCTCATCATCATCATCATCAGCCTATCGCAGTCCACTGCTGGACGTAGGCCTCTCCAATTGTTCGCCACTATGATCTTTCCATGGCTTCTCGCATCCAGCTCTTGCCAGCCATCCTACATCCAGCATTTCTCTCATCTTAGCGTGTAATTTCCGGTTGCGTCCAAAGCTGTTGCTTTGAATCCCAAGGTACGCTTACACTATGATTCAGGATTTGGAGAGTCTGGTAATTAAAATGAAGCGACTGCCGTCTGACCTTCGTAACCCTTTAACAGCGGAACCAGACCAGACTAATTCATTAACATATCAGAATAATTCCAATTATAAATCTTGCTGGAGCTAAATTAAATAATATAAATATTAACTACGCTTTAAACTAACGTTGACGAGCTAAGTTATTTACGATGATTATATACCTACCTACTCGTATCTTAAGGACGAGGACATATTTATTTTAAATTGGCATTTAAATATTCATCTTATTTATCATTTGTATTCCTTCTGTTGTCAGATTTCATACGGAATCAATTCAATGCATAGTTCGACATGTGAGAGATCCGAGAAATCGAATCGAAATCAGTTACTACTCGTAATAATAGGCAATAAGTTACTACTTATATTCGATATATGACTGCACACGTTCTTTATGTGTGAAGGTTTTCAATCAAGCAACTTGTGCCCCAAGAATGGGGATATCAATAGGTTAAAGAAAATTAAATAAATATTTCACAACATCACATACATTGATCTGACTCCGAGATAGGTAGCTCGCTTGAGCTACCTAGATCCGAACTAACTTACTGTTTAAAAAGGAATGGTTTAATGTATCCACACCTTCGTGTTGTAAAATGTTCATGATAAGTTGTTAGGTGTGATTAAGTGCGAAACTAATGTAGGTAAACTGCTCTCGATAAAGTTTTATAAGATTTATAGAGTTGCACATAGTAGGTAGGTACATGGGTGTTCATGTTTTGTAATGTAGAACAAAACCATAACCCATCGCTGGTAAAATGTTGTTAAGTTTCTTAATTTTCTTAACAAACATTTAATATTCCCATTTCATTTTCGTACCGTCTAATCTTCAAAATAAATAATAAATATTTCACAACATCACATACATTGATCTGACTCCGAGATAGGTAGCTCAAGCACCTGTGTTACGGATATCAGAATCAACAGCGTAATTACAAATATATACATATAATACTTTTCTTTGTAAATACATACTTATACTACATAGAAAACACCCCGACCAATACAAACAGATATGTTCACGTACATAAATCTTTGTACTGTGCGGGATCGAACCCGCAACCCTTGGACCAAAGGCAGGTCGTCAATAAATTCCGTTGGACTCGTACATGGCCCCGAATCCTCGGATCATAACATTTCATTTGTACGAGTCCGTCAGGCTGCATTTTGATACCACGTTTCTTAATTCTAGAGATTTTATCCTTAGCCGTTTTTGGATGTTAATATCTTCATCACCATTTTATACTTAAAAACGATGATTATAGCTATTACTGTCAAGCATTACTTGAAGAACAATATTTATTCAACTGTTAAATAAATAAAAACAAGCAAGTTATTTGGATTATTCAGCAAATTCCATCGGAAACGTTGGCAAATGCGGAACAGTCGCGCTTGTATAACAGGCTTTATGTCAGTGGCGCCAGCGCAGTATCGGTCAATCTACGCATGCGTGTAGCCAGTGTAATTTACACTTATAACCGAGAGGGAAGATTTCACCTAGCGTTCTCTTCTTCCGCTTTCTGTTGCCTACTGCAATCAGCATCTAGTTCCAGGTCATTTTTGCTTTCCTGGTAGTTTTAATATAAGATTGGTAGTAGAAGGGTGCAGTGTCGGCCCATCTACGCATGCGCACTAACTTGCGTAGCTTGTAATATTATTTAACATCCAATGTCAGACCGAAAGGGAAGATTTCACTTAGCATTTTTTTCTTACGCGTTCTGTCGCCTACTTCAGTATCTATTTACAGGTCACTTCTGCTTTCCTGGTAGTTTTAATATAAGTTTGGTAGCAGAATGTGCAATATACGGCCATCTACGCATGCGTATAGCCGGCGTAGATTTTACTTATTATTTAACATGCATTGTCGATTCAGCGGGTAGGGCTAAAACAAGCCGCATGGGCTGATGCTATTCAAAGGTTTTAAATTAGTGTCTAGACACTGGTGTTCAAATTTGGTGTTTATTTGTGCAGTGAAGTGCCGCAAAATGATCCTAATAGTAAGAATAGTTGATTGTATCGTTTTTAACACTACTATTGTGTGTCGAGTGAGTTGTCTCGTGACAACTTGCTTGGACCAAATAGAGTCTTAAAACCTGCGATTACTTTTAGAGTGATATCCGCTGAATCCGTAGGTCGATAAAACGTAAAATACCGGCGTTTTATTGAGTGACTGTGACTTTGACTGACTTTGACTGTTACTTATTATCAATGAGTTACTTGACATTGGCGGATTGTCTTCGGGCAGAGCCATAATAAAAAAAAACATCCAATGTCAGACCGAGAGGGACTATTTCACTTAGCGCTTTTTTATTCTCTTTCAGTCGCTTACTTCAGTATCTAGTCCCAGGTCATTTCTGCTTTCATGGTAGTTTTTATATAAGGCTGGTAGTAGACGGTGCAGTGCTAGGTCCATCTACGCTTGCACTTATTATTTAACATGCGATGTCAGACCGAGAAGGAAGATTTCACTTTTTCATCCTATCGCCTACTTTAATATCTAGTTCCACGTCATTTCTGCTGTTCTGGTAGTTTTAATATAAGATTGGTAGAAGACGTTAGTGCCCTATACGCATGCGTATCTACTGCCTGCGTAACTTGCATTTATTATTCAAAATCCAATGTCAGTCCAAGAGAGAAGATTTCACTCATAAGCTTTCTTTTGTATCTACTTCAATACTGAAGTAGATACAAAAGATCTATATACATAGATCCAGGTCAAAACAATGTTGAATGTTGAAGTAGGTATAGATTTTATGTTTGTTACATTTGTTTGAAGAAAGCACCTTCTTATCTTAGTCCAATATATATTTTTAAAGCATCTTTAGTGTAGTAAAAGGACTCCACTATTCATTTCATATATCCATCAATGTCTGTATAGAAATACACTTTTTTCCATTTCAACTGTCAATGAGCAAAGATATTCTGTGAACATGCATGTACTTGTACAACCTCAAGATGTTTTGATATCGATATTCATCGAAGTGTGAGCTTCTCATATTACAAGTCGTATTACACGCAAACGCGCGTCCGTACATTTCAACACGCTGTATATTATTAAAAAATCGTGTTGATGACTACACGCTGTGTGTGTTTATTTTTCTGTAAACAAGTGACGCGCTCCTCTTCCTCATCTTAGCAAATAATTTCCGGTTGCGTCCAAAGCTCTGGAGCCCAGGGTACGCTTAGACCATGATTGAGGAGTCTGGTAATTAGGTGCCATGAAGCGACTGCAGTCTGTCTGTCTGACCTTTGAATCCCATTAACACTGTGCGTTTCTCAAGAAACTTTCTACCTCGTAGAACAAAACTGTGGGATGAACTATCGCCTGCGGTGTTTCCAGACCGATACGACCTGCAAACCTTCAAGAAAAGAGCGTACTCCCTTTTTAAAAGCGCACCTGTGTCCATGGGCGGCGGTATTCGCTTACCATCAGGTGATACGTCTGCTCCTCTGCCCCCTATATCATAAAAAAAGGAACCAGACGAACTGAATCATGGTTACACGTTTCACAACCTATCTGAAACATGTAGGTTTCTCCAAGGAATATAGGTTCTAATTTGGAAAAAAAGACATTTTCTGAAAAAAAAAGACATTTTCTGGAAAAAAAAGACATTTTCTATTACTAATTGCATCAATCAGGTCATCATCACTTTTCTGCCTCATCATCACTTTGACTGCCTCGATGACGCAATAGTTAGTGGGTCGCATTTTAAAGTGACGGTTGCGCTCAGGGTCCCGGGTTCGATCCCCGGGTCGGGCCAAAATTTGTACCTGAGTTTTTCTATTAAGAAATTCTCAGTGTTAGCCCGGAGTCTGGAAGTTGGTGGTCTTGTACCCCCGAGCTTCGGAAAGCACGTTAAGCCGTTGGTCCTTCGCCTAGTCCCTCTTCGGTCGTGTCACACTGGTGCCCCATCGAAATAAGAGGGTACGGGAATAGAGAGTGCACTTGTATCTGCGCAAATACTTGTGCACTATAATATGTCCTGCGTCGATGGCTGATCGCTGAGATTGGCCGTCATGACCGAAATATCGGTTCGGAGGACATTATATGGAGGAAATTTTTGAGATTACTCTCTTTTGCTTTGGAGCCTACACTCGAATACATTACATTCATTCATACCACCCTTCTTTGGTTTTGTGTCTGCCGGGGGTTTATTAAGCAGAAGTTCAAAAACAAATAAAACGATTACTGTGAAATTTTTCATTCTGCACATTTCATTGGCTTAATCGATGATTGATGTTCCAAACCAATTTTGGATCGGACTTTCTCGGGCTAAGGTGAAAACGAATGTAACGGTGAACAAATAATGAACAGTAAGTTAATAAGTTTTGTGATATTTGAAGTAGGTATAGATTTTAATTCCTTTCCTATAAATGGTATAGATTTTAACTCCTTTGGTACCTACCAAAGGAATTAAAATCTATACCATTTATATTAAGGTAAAACCCACAACGCATAAGCGTTGCAGCTTTACCTATAAAGGTAATCCGTAAACTTAAAACGCTTGCGCGATGTAATCGACACCTAGCGCCATCTATTGGCATCGAGTGGAACTAATGTGCAGAAACGAAGTGAGGCCGGGCAACTAGTATTAAATATAGTAGGTATTATGTACCTAGCAGTGGGGACATGTTGTTGTGATGATGAGTTGAATGATGATGATGACCCTTGAGACCTAATTATTTTAAATTGACATTTAAATATTTATCCTATTTATCATTTGTATTCCTTCTGTTGTCAGATTTCATACCTATGAAACCTAACCTTTGATTACCTAATCAATTCAATGCGTAGTTCGACATGTGAGAGATCCGAGGAATCGAATCGAAATCAGTTACTACTCTTATTAATAGGAAATAAGTTACTACTTATTTTCGATGTTTGACTTCGTCATCTCGAGACACTGATCTTAACAATATTACAGAAAACAGAGCTGTGGCATCAGAAACGCGTTCGGCGTGCACTCTCGGTTTGTATGAATTTTAATGCGATGTCGATAACGTGTGAGAAATGTATGTTCCAACAGTATACGGGATTTTAGGACCTTTGGATGGATATTTTGGGGTTCCAGGTTATTTCTGCTTTCCTTATACTTTTGGTAGAAGATTAGTAACAAAATATTCCTAAATTGTTAACAAATGAGGGGTATACAAGCAAATACGCCACTGTCCTAAGTAAGTGCTTTTGTTGATGAAACCAATATTTTCCCCTTATTACAAATCGCGAAGGCAGAATAGTCCCACAACAAAACTTGTGCCAGCCCCTTTTAACCTTGCGTGTTGACAGGATCTTTAGTTCGCTAATAGCTTTAGATCGGGATTTATAATGTGGCCTGTGTTTAGTCTGGGTGTTTGTAGTACCATCATTGTACCTGGTTTATCATAGTACAATGGAAAACCTTAATTTGGGACCAGGGCTATTTATGTGATGTTGTCTCAATTTGTTTATTCCGTTCTTAAGGTGACGGGTAGGGCACACAGGCGACGCCTAAGTGTTTGCCGAGAGGTTGTTACCCCGAAATTGTTTAAAATAAGTCCGGTTTAGTAGCTTAAAATTAAAATCGATTGGCGTCGCTAGATGACCCTACCCGTCGCCTTAATACACTTTGTACCATCATTGTGTTAGTAGTAGTTATTCAACTATATCAAATCCATCATATTTGACCTTGGGATAGCCAGCTTCGGCATGAATAGGACGGCTCGATCGGAGTAAATACCACAGCTCAACAGAAAACACGTGAAACAGCGTATGAATTATGTTTCTAGTGAGGGTACCGGATGCACACCCGGGGAGAAGAAGAGTTCAAAGATTGGCAGCGCACTGTATATGACTCTACTGGTATTTCCAGAGTCCACGGACGGCCGCAATCGCTTGTCATCACGTGATCAGTCGGCTTTTTTGCCATGTATCACATATAAAAAATCAAAGGCGGTTTTCTGACACCAAGTTTTAACATCCCACACGATGCACCGAAGTTAGGCAAAAAATTATGATCAAAATACTTTCTACCACGTACCTCAGTTCTGTGGAACGGTTTGGTTGCAGGAGTATTTCCGGACGGCTACGACTTAGGGACCTTCAAGAGAAGAGCGTACACTTTTTTTAAAAGGCCGGCAACACATTAGCGATCTCTCTGATTTCGCGGATGTTCATGGGCGGCGTTGATTACTTTCCATCAGGTGACTCGCTTGCTCGTTTGTCCGCCTCTTTTTTACCTTCAATTATTTCCTCACAATTGCCTAATATTTTTGCCAAATATACCTGCAAGTACAGCATAATATTTTACCAATATTTTCGAATTCGCCCATAATTACACCTCTCACTTTAACCTACTTTCACGGTCGAGTTTTTATAATTTATGTGTAGCATTAATAGTCACCCTTAACTCCTTAAAATACAGTTATCGAATTGACAGCTATCAGTTCGACACATAACGAGTGGCCTGGCGAGATGTTCGCCTGTCTGTTAGCAAATGATCTTGGTGACACGTTACTCGTTTTCCAATAAATTGTAATTATTTTAGGTGCCACTTGCATGCCCTTGTTTTCACGAGGCAATAGGCTATCTGACAATATGAAAAATAAAGATTTATTTATAGTAATCCGCGTAGTTTATAGCTTTAAAAAGGAATCAACAATAAAAAAAAATCACCAAAAAAACAAATTAAAATTAATTTGTTTTGTGCTTGGCGTGACCATAAACGGTTTTGATTGGCTTTCTTTACTGTGGCGTCAGCCTTTTGTAAGCAAAACAAGTGACATACTTGACGCCATTGCGTTCTATCTATGCGGGACGCTAATCATCTATCAAATTTATCGTGTGCTATCGAATTTTCTACTTGTTTACAAAAGGTTGACATCACTCGATTGAATCGAGGCCATATTTCTGGATGAAGCGTTTTTGACAGATTTTTTTTATAGTGGCTCTCCTCAGCCTGATGGATATAACGATTTTCTAAACGAAATATTAATAATAAATTAAAATAAATATTTATTTTAGGGTTCCTACTCACCAATAAATAATATGAGAAGATTTTTCAAAACAAGTCAAATAGCGTATTGAGAATGAATTCAAAAAAACTAGTGTTTACGATCAGAGTAAAAGTCATTATATGTTAGTTAATATTGACAGTATCGACATTAAAGTGATAAGTACTTCCTTAGTTAATTGCCAATATATTTTATTAGTAAAATAGATACATAATTGGCAATCATAGATTAGATGAGGAGTAGATAATAAAAGATAAGTGAATAGGCTAATGGTGACAGAAATATATTGTGATTGGGAAATAATGAGGAGCAATGTGAGAGAGCCACGCTTTGGCATGAATGGGCCGGCTCGACCGGAGTGATACCACTGCCTCACAGAAGACCGGCGTGAAGCGGCGTCTGTGCTGTGTTTCGCCGTGTGAGTGAGGTTACCGGAGGCCCAATGGGGGGGAAGGGGAAAAGGTTGGCAGCGCACTTGTGACTCCACTGGTGTTGCTGGTGTCCATGGGCGGCGGAATTGCTTACCATCAGGTGATCCGTCTGCTCGTTTGCCACCTCTCATATATAAAAAAAATGAAGTAATTGATCAAGTACAGATTTTTTTAGTCTACAGTTAAGTAACGAATTCAAATCTATAGTAGTACCGCGTAGTATCACGCGGAATAAGATATTCAAAAGCTATTGTTTTTTGCAAACCTTACGTTATGTTACCGATACAAAAGTAACTATTATAAGGTAAGAGAAGAGCGTATACCTTTTAAACGACCGCCAGCGCGCTTAATTGTCAATCCCACGAATGCGGGATCATCAGTGCGGGAGGGCATTTGACTAAGCTCGAGATTTTACAAAATATAAATATTTTATCAAAATATGTGCCAATAGCAAAAATTCTCAAAAATATAACGTCTAGCCGGTTTTAAGGCCATTCAAAGATTCATGGACAAGTCCATTTTAAAAGTATGAAATTATAAAAAAATAATTATACCATTGAATAACCCATACAATTTTCACCAACTATTTTAATAGAACCATTGACATAACGGAACATTTGATATAGCTACCATACAAAATTCAAATGAAATGCATACAAAATACTGTCGTGAGACGTCATATTTTAGTAGCCATTTGTATGGAGCGTTTTGGGTTTGCCCAAAATAATGTGATTTCGATTTGCCGTGTGGTCCCCGGCAGAGTAGAATAGGCCACTCTCACTCTTACCGAGGCGTCGTAAAAGGCGACTAAGGTAAAGCTGCTGGCATGATCATCAGCACCCAGAGAAGGAAAACTCTGCATTTATATGTAAACCCTCGCCAACCCGTCTGCCAAGCGTGGTGAGTATGGCAATTACTCCTCATGTGATTGAGGGAGGCCCGTGCCCCAGCAGTGGGGACTTAAATGGGCTGAAGATGAATGTGATTTCAAAGTTATGATATCTCAAGTAGTTTAAATGAGAATCAAGTAAATCTTTCAACGATGTTTCCATCATTGAGAGGAGAATCGAAAGTCGATTACAAAAATAAAAAAAATAATCAAATACCGTATTGTGAAGCATGCTGTACACGCTGATGTGACCTACTACGACCAACTCTGTTACGAGTGGGACAACATTAAGATATATAAACACAACAAACAATATCCTCGTTCCTGCCCCGAGCCATCAAGACATGGAATGCTCTCCCAGCTCATGTGTTTCCTCCTTCATACAATCTGGGGTCTTTTAGGCGGGGCGTGAAACGGCATCTCAGCAGGCCATTAGGGTGAGGATGGCAGACAAAATGGGTACTTTGTTAGTTCTTCTGTGCCTGTCAGCCACATTTTTGGATTTCACGGCCGCTTACCATCAGGCGGAGTGATGTCATCCTGATTGGCCTTTCTATAAAAAAAAAACACCCTCCAGTGTACAATCTATATTTTAGAACATTACGTACATTGATTCTTCCTTATGCAGCCTCTTTAACATTGCATATCTGACAAAGTATGAATGTCCGATTAAATGAGGAGTTTGACATTCAAGCTAAAGAATTGATAAACTAAGTGACTGGTGTCAGTAACCTAAGCTAAGCCACATGACATAAACTTGATTAACTCTTACACTGACTTGTCTTTATTATTCTGTGCTTCTGTCGCGGAAGGGGCTTGTTTCATTAAAAAATGGTCTGATACTATAATTATTTTAATATGCGATATATTTACGCTGATTTTCTATGGAGCCTTTTGTATACGTTATATACTTTTATAATCTACTTGTATAAAACAAAAGTTGTTCAGTTTCAATTTCCAAAAAAAGTTATTGCTCATTTCTATTGAACCCGTCTGTTTCAATATAAACTCAATTTTTTACACGGACAGCTTTGAGCTCTCCAAATCTGTCCATTTTTTTTCAACTGACTCTTACCTTAACTTCAAAATCACCTTTTGTTCAAAGTCCTTCGACCGATATTTCAGCTATTGTGTGACTAAACCCCCAACGACGCTCCGTTCTTCGTCAGAGTGGGAAGGAGACATGTGTACTAGTAATGAACTAACCCGTCCGCCCCTCGGCAGACGGGTATGCATAAGGCGCCGCCGAAAGGTGACGACTTCGGCCAAGTGCGCCAACGCAAAAAAAAGGGTGTTCAATCTCAACGATCAGCTAACGAAGCAGGATATACATACATAAATATTTCACAACATCAACATCACATACATTGATCTGACTCCGAGATAGGTAGCTCAAGCACCTGTGTTACGGATATCAGAATCAACAGTGGGATTACAAATATAAACATATAATACTTTTCTTTTGTAAATACATACTTATAATACATAGGAAACACCCAGACCAATACAAACAGACATGTTCATGCACATTAATACATATACATATATTTTGTTCAATATAGAAAATTGGACAGTTAACTATACTACAAGTAAAACGACTCGCGAGACACTAGAGTATTCGTAAGTGCAACATACTCGTATACCTGAGATTGATCGTCAGTGTAAAGGGAAATCAGTCCTTTTTCATCCATAGTTCCTCTTAACTCCAAACTGGTCACTAATGGAGGACATCGAAGGCAGTACAGCACAAAAAGCAAAATGCTCGTTGACCTGACCGGAAAGGCTGGATAAATAGAGCACGCGCGGCCGAGATAGCGAGCGGACGGGCGCGCCATGACGTCACTTCCCTCGGCGCGCGCGCCACTCCACTGACACGGTAGCGTAACGCATAAGCGGAAGCGAGTCTAGGCAGCTTTTTTGTTTTTTACCCAACTACGGTGATGCAAAAACGAGGGTTATGATTTTGACCTGTATGTTTATATGTGGGTATGTCAATTTGTTTCGTCATAACTTGTAAACTAATTATTATAATTGGCATTAGGTGTCGTCAGAAGCGTCTTGATTGTCCTCTGGTTGTAGGTCACGTTAGATTGATTACAGTGTCCTCTAGGGGACTTAAATGAAAGGACGAAGAAAATGATTTTTCTTGACGGTGTCGTGTGGACTATCAATTGTATGAGTTTTGATAGCACATTCAAATATGTAAGCATTATTCACAAAACTTTAGTTATTAAACTTTACTAACAAGAAGAACCAACCCACCCAAAAAGGTTTAGCTAGACGTCGTTAAAGGTGAAATGCATGCCATTAATCTCTAACTACAATGGATGTTTGACATAATATTGTACTCGTCGACGACGTGTGGCTGTCTTTACTATATGGCGGTCTTATCCCTTAGGCTGTTGCAATACATTTAGGGCTATTAATTAGCGGTTCATCCACACTGCAGTTGCTGTTACTTAATGTTACCGAGTTGCTCAACTACTATGGTGGATGCACGGTAAGTGTACAAGTAATATCTTTGAGTAATGATTGTGTGAAATAGCAGCATATCATAAAGATGACAGTTTGTTCCCATAAAAAAAAACGTAACCCAATTACCCAACCTTCCGCCTCTCACTTGCACCAAACCAGAACGCTAGGCCGCGCCGCTTCCGCCAGTCAGCTCAACTCCACATCTCCCGCGACCTTAACCCCACGCCCTAATGGCGCTTTTTGCTCAGCAACGGAACTCCTTTTTTTCATCCGCGGCGTGGTAAAGAGCCCAGACAGAAGAGGATGTCCGTAATGCCTAAGCCTATCTAGATTGTACAGCCTGCAATAAAATGAGAATGCTTCAGCCCTTGTACCAATGTAATAAGGTTCATATTTGAATGGATTTGCTTGGGGTATGTGCGAGAGGAATGCGAGAGTACATTTTTCAGATTATTCTTACTCCATTGCCGGCTAATGGAGTTATTAGACAATTAGGTTTATGATTCCTCCTTTATACGCTGTGTAGGTTAATCTTACTGTACAGGGAGTATCGGAAGCCGTTGCATTCCTTCACACCTACACCTACTTTTGTTTAAGTTGATCGTGGGCTCCACCGGAGTGATACCACGTCATCATCGTCATCGTCACCCCAGTCCCCACTGCTGGGGCACGGGCCTTCCTCAAGCACATGAGGGGTAATTGCCATACTCACCACGCTTGGCAGACGGGTTGGCGAGGGTTTTGGTATAAGTGCAGAGTTTTCCTTCTCTGGGTGCTGATGATCATGCCAGCAGCTGTACCTTAGTCGCCTTTTACGACACCTCGGTAAGAGTGAGGGTGGCCTATTCTACTCTGCCGGGGACCACACGGCACGGTAGCAACTAGTTCCAGGTCATTTTTGCTTTCCTGGTAGTTTACCATTACCACTTATTTTAGTGATACCACGGCCTCACAGAAAACCGGCGTGAAGCACTGCTGTGTTTCGCTTCGTGAGTGAGGGTACCGGAGGCCCAATCCGGGGAAAGGGGATTTAAGGTTTGCAGTGCATTTGTGAATCTACTGGTGTCACTGGTGTCCATGTGCGGTGGCAATCGCATACCATCAGGTGATCCGTCTGCTCGTCGGCCGCCTAAAAGTATTTGCCTATAAACTGTCCCTCTGCAGGGCAAAGGCCTCCATCATAGAAATCAAGTTATCGCTACTATGATAGGATTAGGCTTAATCACCACGCTTGCCAAATGCGGATTGGTGATCATAAACCCGAGCTCGAAAAATTCGAAACATACTTTTTTCGCTCGAAGCGGGAATCGAGCTTAGGACTCCGAGATTACAGCTCGGTACTTAAACCACTAGACCAACAAGGCGTTGACATTGTCACCTATCACTTAAAAAAAAGTTTTTTTAGATTACGGACCTTAATACGAAGAAGCCTGAAGCTGTGCTTTGGAGTCAGGAGGTAAACGTGGCTTCTTTGTAATTTTACCAGATTTCCTATGGGAAGGATTTGTTGTAGATCGCCGCCGCCCATAGACACCCGTGACACCAGTGAAGTCACAAGTGCGCTGCCGACCTTTAAACCCCCCTTTCCGCCGGAATGGGTCTCTGGTACCCTCACTCACGCAGCGAAACACAACAAAAATGCTGCTTCACGCTGGTTTTCTGTGAGGCCGTGCTATCACTCCGGTCGAACCGGCCCATTCATGCCGAAGCGTGGCTCTCCGACGGTCAGAACAGACGTCTCGGATAGTTTCTTACAATTGTAGATGCCTACAATATTTGAGATAGTGATTGTGTAAGTCTCAGTGACTCAGTAGGTCTGGTTCCCCTGTCTAAGGGTATCAAATAATAATAATAATTCTCACAACATCTCATACGTTGAACTGAATCCGTACTAAGTAGCTTAAGCACTTGTGTTACAGATATCAGACAACAGAGGAACACAAATATATACTTAAATACATATATTACACCCAGACTCTGAACAAACACAAGTGTTCATCACACGAATGTTTGTCCAGGGTGGGGATCGAACTCACGACCTTAGGCGTAAGAGGCTCTCAGACTTCATAAAATCGGCAATTCATTTGTTGGCTTAAGTATTAAGATATTTAATAAGATACCACAAAATGTCATTAACCTATCACTGGATAAATTTAAGTCTCATATCAAAACCTGCCTAATGAAGAAAGGTTACTATAGTGTACAAGACTATTTAAATGATAAGGATTCTTGGTCATGTTCATTGATTAATCTTTTGAGTTGTTATTCATAGTAGTCTATTAACCTTCGTAATTGTATTTTTTTCTCTTCTCAATTGAAACTCTGTAACATCATCAATATTTGAAAAGAGTAACTACTGAGTTTCTTGCTGGTGTCTTCTCAGTAGAAATCGACATTCCGAACCAGCGGTAGATATTATATACCTATTTTGACATTCATAAGTGTTCTGTGTGGACCTAAATTGAATAAAGATCTTTTTATCTTTTTATCTTATCTTTAGGCAGGGTCACTACCAATTGCGCCATCCGGTCAGTCAATTCAAAGGTCAAAGGTCAGGCGGTAGTCGCTTCATTATAATTACCTGGCTTCTCGAATTTTGGATCATGCTCCAAGCGTATCCTGGCTCCGAAGTGACAGTTTTAAACCCAACTGGGATTTTCACGTATAACACTGGGATTACAAGATGAGCAGGTATTACGTAAAAAAAACAATATTTAAACAAAACTGTACGTACAGCACAGTTACAAGCATTGTCGAGCAAAAAATAAATGGTCAGGGAACTTAATTTTGCAGCGCATTCATTTTGTACACGAATGCACATTCAGAGTTAGGGTTGCTAGCTCATAGAAATAAAAAGCCGGATAATCCAACAGAAGATATTTATTTACGAGTTTCCTACCATATACCTTATTTTTGAGTGTTCAAACTTAAAACAATATATCCAGCAGTTTAGCCGGACATTTGTCAAAATGAGACACTAAAATGCATAAAAAAAAATTCTGCAAAAAAAAAACCGCCTCCAATAACCACGAACTGAAAAGTGTAATATAATATTTTTCACACTTTATACACCTCAAATAACATTTTATAAAAGTACATTCGAGAAAAGGTGTTACCGAAGTCGGCGCCCAATACTATCTTGTAATTTGGTACAACATTTAATTATTCAACAGGGATTAGGCGCCGGGATTACAAGATGAGCAGGTATTACGTAAAACAAACAATATTTAAACAAAACTGTACGTACAGCACAGTTACATGCATTTACGAGTTTCCTACCATGTACCTTATTTTTGAGTGTTCAAACTTTAAACAATATATCCAGCAGTTTAGCCGGACATTTGTCAAAATGAGACACTAAGAGGCATAAAAAAAAAGTACATTCGAGAAAAGGTGTTATCGAAGTCGGCGCCAAATACTATCTTGTAATTTGATACAATATTCAATTATTCAACAGGGATTAGGCGCCGACTTCGGTAAAACCTTTCCTCGAATGTACTGTTATAAAATGTTATTTGAGGTTTATAAAGTGTAAAAAATATTATTTTACACTTTTTAGTTCGTGGTTCTTGAAGTCGGTTTTTTTGCAGATTTTTTTTACAAAATTTAACTTTGTAGATTCATTAGGTAGGCACCTCTGATACAAGCTAAGCTTTGTGCAGAATTTCGCTAGATATAAGCCCTGTGTTTGTACATTTTATGGTAAATAAATGATTTTTAGACAAGGTGGAGGCTTTTGTGGAAGCCAACAAAACAAATAGAAAATAAATGTCCAAATTTTATAAGCCTTACAAAATGATGAGAAAGCAGGACATCTAATTTGGCCGGAGACGCAACCTAAAAACCTGATTATGTCTGGCTGAATCCGGACTCCTGGCAACCCTAACATATTAATTTTGCACACAAGGAAACATTCTCAGAGTAATGATATATTTTGTGAACGAGTTGACAACCAGATTAACTTTTATGAATTGAGGTAGATGAGCGGAGAATTATTTGGACGATTCGACAACCAAGAAAGACAATGATGGTTTTAGTTGTTTACAGAAGCTACTTAAAAGACTATAGTGCTTGAATTGCAATTGAAGAAAGCTGACGATTATATAACGAGGCATAATGTATAGACTCCGCGCCTCCAAACACGAAATTAAAATTTTATATTCCTTGTGTTCATAGATATAAAGCCCAAATTTAAACATGGATGGCGACTGAAGCGAGTTGTTCCTTCTTTGGTGGCGCGAACTCTATGCATAATTGCACATTGCGGTATATTTTGTGTTATATATGTCACCGGAAAATAACAAAATCCGTAAGTTTATCAATTTACTAGGAAAGTTATGAACTTTCGTAGGATTCTAAACGGGAGATAAATTGTACTTTTGTAAATTTCTTTTCTCTTCTTTGATCTTTGAAATACGTAAAATAGCACACTGCTCTCTGATTGGTCAATGTTCATAGTGGTAATGCCAATCTGATCGCGCGTAGCGTTTGGATATTGCTTACTTATTATTTTACGAGTGAACTCTTACAATAAAATTTATCTCCCGTTTGGAATCCTACGAATGTTTATGAACTTCCTAGTAAATTGATAAACTTACAGATCTTGGTATTTTCCGGTGACATTATATATACGTACGCGTATATTGATACATATGCCCTGGTCTAGTGGATTAGGTACCGCGCTGTGATCTCGGGGCCCTGAGTTCGATTCCCGGGTCGAGCAACAAGTACGTTTCGAATTTTTCGAACATTGCTCGGGTTTGTGATGACCAATACGCATTAGACAAGCGTGGTGATTAAGCCTAATCCCATCAAAGTAGCGATAACTTGATTTCTATGATGGACGCCTTTGCCCTGCAGTGGAACAGTATACAGGCTGGTAATTTACAATACACATACGTACTACGGCCGAGCGTCTCTTCGAAATGATTGGTCCGACTCAACAGGAGTGATACAACTTCCTCACAGAAAACCGGTGTTATGCAGCGCCTGCGCTATTTTTTGCCGAGTGAGTGAGGGTACTAGAGGCCCAATCGGGGGAATGCGAGTTTAAAGGCTGGCAGCGCAGCGCACGATGATGGGTATCTATTGGCAGCAGGATTGCTTACCATTATTTTATATATTTATTTTATTTTATTCGGAAGACCAACAGCTGTCTTAATACAGTAGCAATTACAATGAATGTCTTAAAGCTAATAACAGGTCTTCCCTGATAGAAATAAAGTAAGTAATAGTTTTAACATGCGAAGGTCACGGAAAGCAACAGATCAAGTTGGCAATGATAAAATTACATTACCATGTAATCCGTCTGCATGTTTGCCATCTAATTAAAAAATCTTGCATGTTTGCCATCTTTAAGAGATTGTTTCGTCACAGGTCATTAGGGCGGTTCGGGACTGACAATCGGCTTAACAACCACACGGCAAGAAGACTAAAGGAGCTCCACACTGAATCATATCATCGTTTATTTGCAAATCAGCGGTGTTTCTTTGCCGCGAGTATGCAACAGGGCACGATTTCTCAAACTTTAATCCAGGGAATTCTTCTTTACTCTTTCAATGGAAAAGGGGGAAGGAAAAGCAAACAAAAGCTGTGACACGATGGATGCCAAGATCGCGCAAAGTGGAGTGTACCTAATATATCTAAATCTGAAAATAAAAAATAGCAAAAAATATATTACACAATGCAAAATAAAAATCTCCTTTAGGTTACATGACCATCCTAAAAATAAATAATTGTTATATAAATACATATTAATGCCATTTTAGCCGCAGAACCGACAACCGATGGGGTAAACGAGTTCTGGAGTGGAGACCGCGTCTTGGCAAACGTAATGTAGGGCGCCCTCTGGCTAGGTGGGAGGACGATCTGCGCAGGATGGCTGGCAAGAGCTGGATGCGAGAAGCCATGGATAGATCAAAGTGGCGAACAATTGGAGAGGCCTACGTCCAGCAGTGGACTGCGATAGGCTGATGATGATGATGATGAATGCCATGCATACATACATACATATTAACAAGGCGTCACGTGTATGCTCCCTTTATACTAACACATATTTTATTGTGTAATGTAACTTGCAATAAATTATTTGATTTTGTGGCATCGATGAATCAAGCCGTGTGGTCCCCGGCAGAGTAGAATAGGCCACCCTCACTCTTACCGAGGTGTCGTAAAAGGCGACTAAGGTAAAGCTGCTGGCATGATCATCAGCACCCAGAGAAGAAAACTCTGCATTTATACCAAAACCCTCGCCAACCCGTCTGCCAAGCGTGGTGAGTATGGCAATTACCCCTCATGTGATTGAGGGAGGCCCGTGCCCCAGCAGTGGGGACTTAAATGGGCTGATGATGATGATGATGAATCAAGGTCCGATTGGTGGTAGCACCCTAAGGCTTCGGAGATTCAAGGAGCATTTTCAATGATCCTCCTGCCAATGCGAGGCCTCTTCATTCCCGTTCGACCCGAGCTAACTCAATACGACGAGCTGCTAGTGGACTCTCGCATAGCAAATGATCAGCCGATGATCATCATCATCGTCATTTCAGCCAATAGACGTCCACTGCTGGACATAAGTCTCCCCCAATGTTCTCCACACAGATCGGTCCTGTGCCTCCCGCATCCAATGGATTCCCGTGACCTTCACCAGATCGTCGGTCCACTGCGACTTCCTGTACGTGGTCTCCACTGGAGGACCTTCCCACCCCAACGGCCGTCTGTTCTCCTCGCTATTTTACCTGCCCATTGCCACTTGAGGCATGCAATCCTTTGGGCTATCTCTGTGACCTTAGTTCTCTTGCGGATCACGCATGGAGACTCCCTCTCCATCGTTCTTTGGGTGACTTTGAACCTCCTTAATCGGCACATTGTAAGCGGCCACGTTTCGGTTCCGTATGTCATCACTGGCAACACACACGCAATAAAGGCTTTCGTCTTGATACACTGCGGTAGATGTGCCGGAAAAATGGGGCTCGCGAACCTAACCCCGCCGATGTCCACGTATGATCTACTCCCGGCACTGGCTTTGTGACATGCGTTTCTCGCATGCGGGCGCTAACGACCAATGAGAATGTCCCTTTCAATTTGAGAATCTCCGCATAGAATATGTAAAGAGCGCATATTAAGCCCACATAATGAAGACACGATGTGGATTAAAATATTTTCGTCGGAGAACAATACGAAACGCGGTTGGTCAGCCATTCGCATATACAGGGATTAACTAAAAAGTTAACGATTGAGTTATGACTGCGACATCACGACGGTATAAATATTCAGGGCGTGGATTTTTTGAGGCAGCCTTTCATCGTCGGAGAGCCACGCTTCGGCATGAATCGACCGTAGTCATACCACGGCCTCACAGAAAACGGGGGTGAGCAGCGCCTACGCTGCGTTTCGCCAAGTGAGTAAGGGTACAGGAGGCCTTTTTCTTTTTTGATGCTAGGTTCAATAGAGAAATGTCGAATAATGTGACTGGTGTTGTAAATGATATGAGTTCTTTGACTCTTAAATTATAGACTCGAGTATTTTATATGACTCGAGACTAATTAGCCTTAGGAGCCATAAATATATTTAGTCCTTCCGAATATTTTGAATCCTTTCGATTGTTTTGAGTTCTTTAGGTTTATTCAGTCATTTGGTTTTAGCTGGTACTTTTGATAAGACTGAAGTGTTTAAAAAGAACTAAGTCTAAGATTCTAGCTGTACTTTTTGAACAGTTTTGCCTGTTCATGCAATAAAAATAGAACTGAGTCTGAAAATCGGACAAGATTCTTAAAAAATCTACAGTTTCCAAAAAGGGGCCAAAGTTCTATTATTATAGACCTTGAGGACCCTTGTTCGATGTATCGATGTGACACTTTTTGAGAACTTGCATTATTAACCTCCGTTTTTCCATCGATCAAAATGGATTTGTCGCTGTATAAAATAATTTATGCACGTTGACGAGAAACTTCGTAATTTACCCTTTTGAAATATTAACAGAGTTGCTTTGAACATCATAAGTCAGTTATCCCCTTTTCCACGTAGAAGGTATTTTTCATTTTGCTTCGCCCAACATTTTCTGCTTCCATTACGCCCTCATTTCGTTGGCTCACGTTACTGAAAACACGCCCGATCATTTTCCCCGAAAATGCCCAATTTTATGCAAACAATATCCACGTTTCGCCGGCATCTTCACCCCGCTTTTTGGGGTAATTTCGTAAAATAAAACCGTTCGACTTTGTTCACCGGACGGTTTATCGTTGAGCAACCGGCCCCGGGCTAGTGCTCTTATACAATAATCTTATCGATTCAATTTTGCGGCGAGCGCACGAGAAAAAATGGCGCTTCCGAAATTCAAGATTCATTATGCGCAGAGCAGAGGGAATCAGTAGGTTATTTTATTTGCTTTTGATATTTGTTAAGCGGGAATACATTGGATGTGGGCGGCACAGGACCGATCTGTGAGGAGAACATAGGGGGAGGCCTATGTCCAGCAGTGGGTGTCTATTGGCTGAAATGATGATGATTTGTTATATGGTAATTTATCATCGTCATCCTGTTTGTCCACATAGGCTTCACCAAATATTCCCCATTTCACCATAGATAGATAGATATACTTTATTGCACAAAATACACATCTTAAGTACTAGGCATCACAGAAATTTTGTGTACAATTTAGGCGGTCTTATCGCTGATTTCCACCAAAAAACCTTCGGGTAAAGGACATTTTCATAGTAGAGAAGGGGTAGGTGGTGCAATTTTCAATAAGGGAAAAATATATGTATAAAAAGAGATAAACTGTAAATGTTAATTAAATTTATAACCCAGGTTGACGCATACAGTCTATACCAGCGGCCTTTAACAGATCGTCACTAGCCCATTGCCACTTAAACAGGATGATTCGATAAACTAAGGGTAAAGTAATTAAATATATATTTTTTTCCCTAATTGTTTCTTTTTAATCATTTCGTCAACATGTCAACATTGACGATATGAAACAATCGATGGCGCCACTGTCGCTTTTATAAATAAGTTAGTTATAATTCTATCTTCTTCCGTTCTATCTAGTAATTCCATCTCACATTATCATTTATTTATGTACATTAGTATTTATTTATTTATGGTTATTCATTAACACGGTCGTCACTCACAACAGGTCCTGCCAGAATACCAGCGCTGCCGCGGCATTTCTGTCGTGGCAGCACCATGCTGAGGCCAGGACCTGATTGACCTCACACTTCACACACGCCTACTTATTTAGAATATTTTCATTATATAACTGTGTATTTACCTACCTATCGTCTGTTCTCGTACTCACCTATGTCTGTAGTTTTAATGTGTCAATGTTACCTTATCTATGTTTTCTAATGAATGTTCATTGTTAAATTATTTATTGAGATGGTCACTAAAATGTTTCTTTCTTTCAAATAACAAAAATGATGTACTGATATTTTATCATCATCGTCATTTTCAGTTACAGACCACTGTAGGACATAAGCCTCTCTTTAAGTACGTCACTTCGATCGATTCTCGGCGCAACCACCTCCTGGCAATATACTACGTTGTAATTTATACTACTCGAATGAGATGAACACCAATCGTGGTATTGATTGTGAATAAAAAAACCAATAATATCGAATCAGTTTTAAGCCTCTGATGTGCCGTTGCGCTCATTAATTACTATATTTAATTATCATTCCGTTAAAGAAAGCCAATCACATTACGGCTAATAAAGGCTGCCATATTTTGGTCCACTGATGGTCCGGTAAATTTATCTGCTCTGTGGTCGTAGTTTTAATAAAGCCCGCTGTCGGGGAGCGAAAGTTTACAGATTTATACCGCGATGTCGGTACTCATCCTTATGTAAGGTTCGCTCGTGTTTAATGGAATTTATTTACATAAATTACAACTAGAGGCGTAGGCCGCTTCCAAAAATTTCGGCGTGTGTTATCGGTTTTTGAAGAACAGGATCCCAATTCTCGGGTTTGTGACATTTCAAAAACATGGCGGATATCACTTGAAAATCATACAAAAAAAACTATGTTTTCTCGCTGTATGACATCCTACCTCCAAAAATTCTCCGCCCCATTAACTTTTCTTACTTACTGTCTCTTTCTTCTTGCTCTGTTATAGACTATTTATGTAAATATATTTACAAATATAATATAAGACTCTAATTTTACATGAGAATCTCCCTTTAATATTGTGTCGTCTTTGTGTATGTTTTGTTCGGTCTTGGTTTTAGATGGTGTTTGGTGCAAAACTCAATTAAAATAAATATTAAAAGGATTTGAACTCGCCACACCGGTCAATAACCATAAAAATAACGTGTCTCTCTAATCACTCGTCACTGGCAGAGTTATTATGTGTTCGCCACGGGCAACACCAGTAGCAGCCACTATTTATAAAAAAAAAAACTATGTTTTAGTGATATATGTCGTATGAAAAGAAATGTCACGAGCCCGAGAATTGGGCTCCAGTTCTTCTTTTCTATAACACTTTTAAAACGACCAATCTAGATTAATCTGAGTCTTGTGTGTTTAGTGCAAAAGTTCAAATCAAAGCGTGTCATTTTCGACTGTAACCCCATCCGTCGCTCTAGAGCCTTTGATCATAATTTCATAATAATTTATTAAATTTTTGATTTAAGAACATTGACACGGAGAGCCGCGCTTTGGTATAAATGGGCACAGATATTGTGGGTGTCCATGGGCGGCGGCAATCTCTCACCGTCGTAACAAAACCTTTATTCGCAATAAGTTCCATAAATTTTGTGTCATCTACCTCAGACTCTTATCCAGAGCCTAGGTAACCCTGAATCAGAATCTTGCAGTCTGCTTCTGAATTCCATTTCAAATTCTTGTCATCAGCTAAATCAAACTTGCCGCACTGTACCTATTAACAATTAAACCTATCTCAGCTCTTCTTTGTCCGGCGGTGAGTACTACGTAACTCGACACCCGCGATACGGACAGAGAATGCGCCTGAGTCACCGTAGTTTACACGCGACTCACGTACGGGAACTGATGCTGAATCTGTCATTGGGCGTGAGGTCAAAGCTTATTGAATTAGCTTACACTTTTGCTTTTAGATCAAAGAGCAAGCATTTTAATTGTCTACCTTTTGTTCATTTCTGTGGTTCTAGTACTTTTATTTACGTAATCGTTAATAGGGATAGGTTATATTGAAAAACTCACATACAGAAATAGATGCCGATTCTGTCATTGGGTCAGAACTTATCGAATTAACTTACGCTTTTGTTTGTAGATCAAAGAGCGTTCTAATCGCCTACTTTCTGTTTATTTATGTGTTCCTGGTACTATCAGTAACTAGAATAAATACTAAAGGTAAGTCATTGGTTTCGGACGGAACTTATGCTGAATCTGTAATTGCGTATGAGGTTAGGTTTGTCGAATTAGCGTACACTTTTGCTTTTAAATCTAAGAGCAAGCATTCTAATCGCTTACTTACTGTTTATTTCTGTGATCCTGGTACTTTTAGTTACCTTACACCTACAAGGTAGCTAGTGGAAACATTGAGAATATGTCATTACTGATGGCTTAGGCTCATAATATCATGGGTAGTAGAGGTATTCACAGTAGGTCGTAGGTACATCTCGAACGATCTTGAGGTTCTCGCTTCAATTCGCACCCAGTCAGTCCTATCGTCTCCGCTTCTGTAGTGTTCTTCCGCCGTTAGGTTTTCCTTCAGGCGGACACCGTGGGAGAGCCAAGCTTCGGCATGAATGGGCCGGCTCGACCGGAGTGATACCACGGCATCACAGAAAACCGGCGTGAAGCAGCACTGTGGTGTGTTTCGCTGCGTGAGTGAGGGTACCGGAGGCCCAATCCGGGGGATAGGGGGGGTTTAAAGGTTGGCAGCGCACTTGTGACTCCACTGGTGTCGCGGGTGTCCATGAGCGGCGGCAATTGCTTACCATCAGGTGATACGTCTGTTCGTCTGCCTACCTATTACATAAAAAAATAAATAACAAAAAAAAGTTTCCAATTTTCTTGGGGATTCCAGTCTAGAGCTTGCCTCTGTGTGTAGTCTAGTACTTTTCGGTGCGTGTTCGGTATTTTTTTTATTGTTTTGTAGTCAAAGCCAGCTTTAAAAAGAGTTTTTCTTTCACGGTAGGCAGCGGCATGACTGTGCTCCGGCATTGTTGATGTCTATGAGCGGCGGTTACCTTTAACTATCCGATGGGCCGCATGCTTGTCTGCCTATTTTTCGCAATAATAAAAAAGCTTAATTTGTTTACCAAATGCCTTATTTGATGTCGCTGTGACTATGGAGACTACCAGAACCACTGATGGATCGGAAATACCTACAAGCTTACCCCCTGGGTTTCCTCGAAAAAAAAAATGATTAGAGTTGCAAAATTCATGACCACTTTTTGCATCGGTACTCAATGTTAATTTCGTGTACTTTAATTAAAGTGCTATTTAAAATTCATCGCACAGCAGGGGTCACTCGTTAAAACTACGCACTGATGTTTATGTGTGAAATTGAATAAATGTTTTTTACCCCTGAATTATTTATTGCGTAGTCCTGTGTTTTATAATGCCGACATTATTTTTAGGGTTCCGGACCCTAAAGGACCAAAAAGGAAAATGGAACCCTTTATAGGATCACTAAAATAAAATAAAATAAAATGCTTTATTACAGGAACATATTTTTACATAATTATGGTTGGAGACTCCTTTTAAGCATATAGATGCCTGTGCCAGGAGCCCTCCGCTTCGGTTTTTAACATCATAGTATGGTTAGGTACGTGACAATTAACAATCTAAAGACATTTCGTTAATCATCATCATCAGCCCATTTAAGTCCCCACTGCTGGGGCACGGGCCTCCCTCAATCACATGAGGGGTAATTGCCATACTCAACACTCATAGGCAGACGGGTGGCGAGGGTTTTGATGTAATGCAGAGTGTTCCTTCTCTGGGGTGCTGATGATCATGCCAGCAGCTTTTACCTAGTGCTTTTTCGGGACACTCGGTAAGAGTGAGGGTGGCCTATTCTACTCTGCCGCGCGACCACACGCATTTCGTAATTAAAAACAAAAGGCATAATATGTGTGTGTGTGTGTGGCGCGTGCTGTGTGTGTGTGTGTTTGTGTGTGTGTGTGTGTGTGTGGTGGTGTGTGTGTGTGCGCGTGCTGTGCGTGCGTGCGTGTATCGTGCGTGCGCGAGTGCGTAAGTGCGTGCGTGCGTGGCTGTGCGTGCGTGCATGTGCGCGGAGTGCGTGCGTGCGTGCGGCGTGATGTGCGTGCGTGCTGGTGGCGTGCGGCGTACGTGCGTGCGTGCTGTGCGTGCGTGCGTGCGTTTTAACAATTTTTTTACTTATTTATTAACTTTTCAAACTTATTACATAACTTTAACCTTTAACGTTGTTCACTTACTATGTAGTCCGTCTGTCAAAACTTCTCTGTTTCTGTCAGGAATGCTTATATGGTATACGTATTTCTCTTTTTCCCTCAAATAATTTCAAATTATGGCACAAATTATAAAAAAAAAAAATATTTTTTAATTAAAATTAATCGATTATTTTTTTATAAATAGGCCAACGCCTTGAGGTCAAACTCAATTGCACCTTTTGGAAAGCGTCGATGAAATCTAGGATGTAACGTATTTTTCCTAGAAGGTGCCTGTTCACTATTGCCTTAAAGATATCCAGCTTATAATGATCAGTGAATACAGTATAGTAAAGTAAAGTATCAGCCTATAAACTGTCCCACTGCAGGGCAAAGGCCTCCATCATAGAAATCAAGTCATCACTACTATGATGGGATTAGGCTTAATCACCATGCTTGCCAAATGCGGATTGGTGATCACAAACCCGAGCTACGTTCGAAAACATTGAAACATCCTTTTTGCTCAACCCGAGAATCTAACCCAGGACCCTGAGATCACGGCCCGGTACATAAACCACTAGACCAACAGTGAACACAGACTTTGGCAAAAGTTCTAATCCATAACATAACATACATAGATCTGGGAGTGAATTTCAATCGTGGGAGAGCCACGCTTTGGTCTGAATGGGCCGGCTCGACCGGAGTGATACCACGGCCTCACAGATAACCGGCGTGAAGCAGCACTGTGCAGTGTTTCACTGCGTGAGTGAGGGTACTGGAGGCCCAATGCGGGAAAAGGGGGGCTTAATTGGCGAGTTGGCGCAATTGCGACTCCACTGGTGTCGCGGGTGTCCATGGGCAATCGCTTAATATCAGGTGATCCGTCTGTTCGTCTGCCACCTATCACAAAAAAAATGACTTCTAGAAATCAAATCAAGCACCTGTGTTACGGATATCAGAATCAACAGCAGAATTACAAATATATGCATACATTAAATACTTTTCTTTTGTAAATATACACTTATAGTACTTAAAAAACACCCATATCAATGAACAAACAGACATGGCTGTTCATGCACACATATGTTTGTACTGTTCGGAGACCGAACCTTGGACTTGAGATAGCGTTCACTACCACTGATCTAAACGGGTCGTCACGGGTCAGTTCTAAAAAATAAAATCTTGAATTTGATATTTAGTGAATTGCATACATTTTGATGAATAATTGAATGCTACATTTAGTAATGTAGCATTCAATTATTCATAAGAAAAACCGGCCAAGTGCGAGTCGGGCTCGCGCACAAAGGGTTCCGTAGCAGCAAAGTCCAAAATTACAGTTAAATCAACCTATCTCAAAAACTATAAGAGATACTTTGATCAAACCAAAAATCGTTGAAAGAGTTAATTAGCATGCATCACCTCTATTTTTTTTAGAATTTTATACCCCGTAGTTATAAAAATAGAGGGGGGGGGACATACTTTTTACGACTTTGAGAGCTGATATCTCAAAAACCGTTCACTTTAAGAAAAATGTTTTTTAGAAAACTTTATATCATTTTAAAAGACCTTTCCATTGATACCCCACACGGGTATGTACATCGAAAAAAAAAATTTCATCCCTCAGTTACATGTATGGGGGGCCCCACCCCCAATTCTTTTTTTTACTATTTAGTGTCATATTTTTGTAGCGGTTCATACAACACATATTCCCATCAAATTTCATCACTGTAGTACTTATAGTTTCCGAGTAAATCGGCTGTGACAGACGGACAGACGGACAGACGGACATGACGAAACTATAAGGGTTCCGTTTTTGCCATTTTGGCTACGGAACCCTAAAAAAACAGCCTTTACTAGTGTATATGCTGTTTTTTTCTTATGTGTTTGTTTTCTGAAATTGATACTTGACTTGCGATTGGATACAAATCATGTAATTTTCTGTATTCTAGTAAGAATGTTTCACTGATAATGAGGGTTGCACTGTAAATCATATAACATACCCATATAAAATAAAAATAAAAAACATGTTTTGCGTGATATAATAAATACGTCCTGCTTTATTTATTAAATTCTTTGAGGTTACTGAAAATATCGTTAATGAAGGCAATGAATGAATCCCTAGTTGTCTCTTTTTTTAATGAATTTTGAGAATATGAATGGTGAGAACCTAAGCATAGAGCAGATGTTCTCATGGTTGAAACGGCCTCTTGCAAAACGGGGACACTGAGTAACAAGATGTTTAATAGTCTGTACTGAAATAAAGGCTAGGAATTCTCAAACATTATGCAGATTTCTGCGTATTCACGATTTCAAACTGACATGATGATTCAATTTATATGAGTCGTGGGACATAAAATATAGTTTCCAATTTATTGTTCATATCATCTATTCTTTATATTGGGAAATGGGAATTCACAATGTTCGTAGGTACGTGTGGTTAAATCAGCCTTTAAATGTACAAGAAGATAATATTGTGAAACAATCATTTGTGTAAGTTCAGTGTCTTATAATATATTAATGTATCAGTGTCTTATAATATAATTATAATGAAACACAAATGGCTGAAGTGTATAGATTATAATGAAATAGAAAATTGTATAAAAATGTAGATTTCTCGAAACTTACACTCACACACACGCGCGCGCGAACACGCGCACACACACACACACTAGGGGTTAAAAGTAAAAAGTTTTATTATAATTAATATAAGTTCCTACTTTAAGATACATAAAGATAATGGTTCTTAGTAACTGTAATTTAAGCTAAGGAAGAGTGATTTTCTCTGACACAGGTGCTATTGTACTTAATAGAGAAAGTCTACACTTAAGTTGTAAAAGATTTGGTTTTTGAATAAACATTTATCATTATCATTTATCATTATCATTGTCATAATTCTTGCGCCCCTACTCAAACACATACTACATAATGTGTAATATACGTATATTAAGTAAGTGCATTATGCACACACTCTTTTCTTTCACAAGTATTGACATGTGGTAGGAGGACACAGACAAACTGTTCAATTTTACAAAAATAAACATGGCATACTCTGCATGATACGCACGTATAAATAGAGTACTATTAATGCTGTAATGAGCCTTTAATGTCAATTTTAAGCATGTATGCATGAAGCGCAATAAAATAAGTTAGTAAAAATTAGTATGCGATTCGGTCTTTACTGAAAATCAGCGCTATGGCTCAGGCCATAGCTAAATGCTGAGTAGGGACCGTTGCGGCACTTGGCTTTTAAGATATTTCCTCTGTAAATGTCCATGTTAAGTGTCGAATAAATGATTTCTTCTTCTTCTTCATATATTTAGGTGTAATGATATGTTTGTGGTGGTGTAATGAGATGGATGAAACCCGGTTGGTAGATTCATAGAGGACGTATATTTGACTGCCTTGTTGGCGCAGTAGGTAGCGTATCGCACTTCGAATGCACGGCTGCGCAAGAGGTCGCGGGTTCGATCCCGGTTGGGCCCATGTAGGATACGTTTTTTCTTTAGTAGCTTTCAAGATATTTTGGTCTGAGATAGTAGATACTTTATTTTCGCCAATTTATATGTACAAAAGCGTTTGGTACAAAAGCTTTTGTATCCTCCATACAAACTAACTAATAATAATTCTCACAACATCTCATACGTTGACCTGATTCCGTACTAAGTAGCTTAAGCACTTGTGTTACAGATATCAGACAACAGAGGAACACAAATATATACTTAAATACATATATTACACCCAGACACCGAACAAACACAAGTGTTCATCGCACGAATGTTTGTCCAGGGTGGGGATCGAACCCACGACCTTTGGCGTAAGAGGCAGGGTCACTACCAATTGCGCCATCCGGTCAGTCTAGGTAGGTAACTGTAGGTACAGTCAGCATTAAAAGTAGCTAACACTTTAGTACCATCTCATAGTAGCATTTTTACGAAACTGGGCCTCCTAAGAAACAGAATTCACGACCAAATGTTTGTTACAATTTTTTTTATTTATTGTTCGGCGTGAATGGGCCGGCTTGACCAAAGTGATACCGCGGCCTCACAGAAAAGGCGCGAAGCAGCACTATCCTGTGTTTCGATGCGTGCGTGAGGGTTACGGAGGCCCAATCCGGGGGAAAAGGTAGTTAAAGATTGGCAGCGCAACTGTGACTCCTGGTGTCGCGGGTGTCCATGGGCGGTGGCAATCGCTTACCATCAGGTGATCCGTGTGCTCGTCTGTCACCTATCACATACAAAAAATACAATCCTTTTTACACGCGCTATGTTCTTCTGGTCTAAAAGACCCGGTGGATTTTAAAAAACAATATTTTGTGTACCAAATTTTTTTTTGTAAATCTTTACTTGATCCGGGTGTGTCCAAATAAATATTACAAATATTTAAGATAATGATTGCATACGGTAATGCGATTCGATCCGTTCTCGATTCTGGACAGGGGCGCTTAACCTTTTGTGAAGAGACGCTTTCGAATATTAATTATTATCTTTAGAGTTGATATCGTCACACTTCATTAAGAATGGGCCGGTTTGACAGGAGTGATACCACGCCCTCATAAAAAACCGGCTTGAAGAGCGCTTGTGCTATTTTTCGCCGAGTGAGTGTGGGTACCGGAGGCTTCTGGGTGTAATAGTGGTTAAACGATTGGCAGCGCACTTGCGTTGAGATTAAGCCTAATCCCATCATTGTAGTGATGACTTGATTTCTATGATGGAGGCCTTTGCCCTGCAGTGGGACAGTATATAGGCTGATACTTTTGTGAGTCCACTAGTGTTAGTTAGGGGAAATCAATGAGCGGCGGCAATTTCTTTTTATCAGGTAATGTATTAGGTACATCTTGAAACTACCACATTTAAAAAAAAAGAAAGCAACACTATTTTTCTTTTACTAAAACACCGTCATATTATTTCTTTTTAACCCCCGACACAAAAACGACGGGGTGTTATAAGTTTAACGTGTGTGTGTGTGTGTGTGTGTGTGTGTGTGTGTGTGTGTGTGTGTGTGTGTGTGTGTGTCTGTCTATGGTATCGTAGCTCCCGAACAAATGAACCGATTTTGAATTTGTTTTTTTTTTTGTTTGAAAGATGAATAAGGAGGGAGTGTATTAGCAATGTTGGATTAAAATCGATCCAAGATGGCCGCCGTCACAAAGATTTGGATTTTATCTTTTAACACAACTCCCACAATATGGGTATCATATAAAAGGGCTTGAGTAGCAGAATATATTAATTGTGAAAAAGTTCAAATCCAAGATGGCCGCCGTCAGAAAATGACGAATAACCTATTTGTTGTTCCAACTGCCTCAATATAGGTATCAAATGAAAGAGCTTTAGTTGTGTCGGGGGTTTTTTAAATTTTCAATTTTTATGCCTCTATCCGAAGATATCTTGTCAATGTCAAGTAACTTATTGATATAAGGGAGTAGGTAGTCAACAGTGTAAGTCAGTCAAAGTCATAGTCACTCAATAAAACGCCCGTGTTTTATGTTTCATCGACCGATCTGCCGATACCACTAAACATAATCGTGGGTTTTAAGACTCTATTAGGTCCAAGCAAGTTGTCACGTGACAACTCACTAGACACACACACAATTAGCAGTGTTAAACACGATACAATTCAACGATTCTTATTATTAGGATCACTTTGCAGCACTTCACTGCACAAATAAACACCAAATTCGTTCACTAAATCCACTAGAAACTAATTTAAAACCTTTGTATTGCATCATCCCATGCGGGGTGTTTTAGTCCTACCGCCAGAATCCACCATCAGTTATAGCCGTCCGAAAAGGTTGGCTGGTCCTAAAGACATGATATATTGCTAAAATCTGACTTGTCATCAAGGTTCTTGGAAATGCGACGCGATCGCCACGCGATACTGACGAGTCAAAGTGCGCCGAACACTCAGCGCATCTTAATACGATGTGACATCTTTTGCATTACACATATCGCTTGCGCGAGGTGTTCTGTTTCACGGATTTGCTTGACATTATTTTGCTGCAAAAGAGCAATGCAGCTCAAAGGATAACGCAATTTTGGGTTTTTAAATCTATGTGCGTATTTCTACCGCTACCTTGGCGGTGAGGGAAAATATCGTAAGGAAACCTGCCCGTTTCGGATATTTTCTCAAATGTAATTATGATTCAGTTGGTCTAGTTCCCCTGTTGAAAAGTTGTGAAGGTCAAATGGCAGTCACTTCATTTTAATTAATTAAATTCTACCATACCATACCATAGATCTACCATAGGATAGGTCAACGTCGGACGGTGGGTACATCATCATCATTTCAGCCAATATACGTCCACTGCTGGACATAGGCCTCCCCCAATGTTCTCCACACAGATCGGTCCTGTGCCGTCTGTACCCAATGGATTCCCCCGATCTTCACCAGAGCGTCGGTCCACCTTGTGGTGGGCCTACCACCGCTGCGACTTCCTGTACTTGGCCTCCACTCGAAGACCTTTCCGCCCCAACGGCCATATGTTCTCCTCGCTATGTGCCCTTCCCATTGCCACTTGAGGCATGCAATCCTTTGGGCTATGTCTGTGACCTTAGTTCTCCTGCGGATTTCATCATTTCTGATACGATCACGCAGGGAGACTCCGAGCATAGCCCTCGCGATTGTTCTCTGAGGCTTTTGCTTGCTCTCGGTGGGTACAACCGGGAATCAATTGACCAAACTTTTCGCTACGAGTCCTGTTTGCCAGCGTAATACCATAGATTGTTCTGAATAAAGATTGGTCGACGCGGGCCTTAATTCTATTAGAAAAACACTTCGTCACTTGTCGTTAGATCGAAAAAGGTATTCGAATGTGAAAATTGCATTATCAGGATTACCTTATAACGCTTCCACCCCGTAGGTAATTGATTTTAAATACACCAGCTGGCTTTGACGGATTACCTACCATTGGATACCACCCCTCATCGACATTAGGGTTGGTTGACATTTTAAATTTAATTAAATCTACACTCATCAATTCCCATAAAGCTAACATACATCACACGTTAAAATAGCAAAACGACCCCCAAGGGTAAGAAATGAAGCCTACCTAGCTATTTATACTTAGGCTGGTTACCGTGGGGGTATCATGATACCCCCATATAACCCACCATAACATTTTAACATGCGCATGAGGCCATAATACCATGGTAACGTAAACATGCGCATGTTTCGCCGAGTGAGTGAGGGTACCGGAGGAATAAGGAGAAGATTTAGATATTGGCAGAGCACTTGTGACTCCACGGGATTTGCTTCTAATAGACGGGTGACTATGAGCAGCGGCAATCGGCCCCCTGTCACATAAATATGTCACTCCCATTCCTAATTTGCTAGGTTTTTGCTGACACATTTTCCAAGAAAGATTTGTGACAGTATCTTCTCAGATCATAATCATCATTTTGTCGCGGTTTCGTCCTAAGCTGTCGCTTCGGAGCCACTTTCCTACTTCAACTCTTCCACTTCGCACGGTCTTGTGTATCCCTAGTGGTCAGTTTATTAGCACGCACCTTTACGATGTCAATTTAGGTCTACCACTTCCACTCTTCTGACGGGACCCGGCGGTGGTGGCATAGCCAGACATTTGTTTCAACGTAGATGTCCGGTTTTCGCAGGACATGACTGTACCAACGTAAGCGACTCTCCAGCAGTTTGTATGTTATGTCACGGACATGAACATTATCTTCTAAAAGTCTGTCGGATAGGCTATCCTAGGCCAATGAATGTGTGAGTTGTTGGCGCATTTGTATTTCCGGAAAATGGAAAAGTAATTATTTTCTCTTTGACAACCCTATTAAAGCTATCGTCCTTTTATTGCACAATCAGAAGGGATTAACGCGCTGACATATTGGTTTCATCGGCCGGGCTTCATAGTTAACACCAATATTTATTAAATCAATTCTGCTTAATACGTTATCCAATATTTGTATGGAATCAACACCCGTAGGTTGAAATGTCGGGTGGATAAAATGGAAATGAATTTATGTATAGTTTTATAGAAACAAAATTCAGGTACATTACAACAAAAACAGATAGTACAAATGATAATTCTACCACCACGCGGTTATACCGCAAGTTGTAGGTAATTGTTTATAAACCTAGACACGATCTTCATAACTGCTGGAGACTCTCCAGCTGTTATGAAGATCGTAAGAAAGTAGGCGACTGCCTACGCTGGTACGGTCATGTCCTGCGAAGACTGGACGGCTACGTGGGAAAGCAATGTCTGGCCATGCTACCACCGCCGGGTCCCAGCAGAAAGTAGACCTAAAAAGGTGTGGCTTAACATCGTAAAGATGGCATGCGTGCCAATAAACTGACCATTAGGGATGCACAAGACTGCGCGAAGTGGAGGAGTCAAAGTAGAAAAGCGAACCTCGGGCTCTGAAGCGACGGTTTGGGACGCAACCGGGACAAAATTTTAAGATGATGATGATGACTTACGACCATCATAACTTACTACTTACATACGAGTATTCCGCTGGCACCTGACCAGCGACCCAAACAGAGTCTTGTCCTCCGAAAAAAGAGATCGCCACTTCGTCGATCCTGCACTACCTACTTCTTGCCAATGATTGACCTGGAGCTCGCGCAGATCAGCCTTCTATCGATAACTAGGTCGCTTAGCTAAAAATAAGTAATTTATTTAGTCGTGGTTCGAATCCGAGCATGCACCTCTGGACTTTTCAAATCTATATGCATATTTCTACCATATGCATATCTATTTAAGGAGGCTCAAAGACACCCAGAGAGCAATGGAGAGGGCTATGCTCGGAATCTCCCTATGTGATCGTATCAGAAATGATGAAATCCGCAGGAGAACTAAGGTCACAGACATAGCCCAAAGGATTGCATGCCTCAAGTGGCAATATGCAGGGGCATATAGCGATGAGAACAGACGGCCGTTGGGGTGGGAAGGTCCTCCAGTGGAGACCACGTACAGAATCCATTGGATGCGAGTGGCACAGGACCGATCTGTGTGGAGAACATTGGGGGAGGCCTATGTCCAGCAGTTGACGTCTATTGGCTGAAATGATGATGATGATTTCTACCATTAGCTTTTTACTTGTGACTCTACTAGTGTCACGAGTGTCCACGGGCGGCGGCAATCGCTTACCATCAGGTGCTCGATACCAGCAAAGCATAAAAAAAATTTGTTCGGTAGTGTTGGAAAACATCGTGAGGAAACCACGTTTCGGGTAGTTTCTGAAAGATGTAGGTAAACATGATTCAGTTGATCTAGTTCCTCTGTAAAAGGGTCGCGAAGGTCAGACGGCAATCGCTTCATTGTAATTACCATACTTCCCAAATTCTGAATCATGTTCCAAGCGTAGGTACCCTGGGCTCCATAGCGACAGCTTTGGGTGCAACTGGGAAATACACGCTAAAACGAGGAGGAGGTTGTGTGTCTATATTGCTATCTTTAAACAATTATACCTTTGGTACGAAATAATATAATTCTCACTGTTCACCTAGATGCCGTGCGCCCTTGCGCTGGCGCCACTGAGTCACCGGTCACCGGTCAAGGCGACCCAACTTTTATGCGCACGACAGTGTGCCCACACACACTTTTGAAATTAGCCCAGATATTAAAAAAAAACATGTGTGAACGATGGTAGCCAATAGATAAGAACGCGTGTCTTCCGTTTAGGAGAATAGAATAAAATTTAATTTGATTTACACATCACAAACATAATACAAGCGATTGAAAATACAAAACAAAGAGACACTGTTCCGTGACGTGTTATCAAATTGGTTGCCCCTCCGTTGTTTTGTCTGGATTTTTCTAAATCTACGTACGTATTTACGGCGATGATGGTAAATATTGTAAGAAAATGTACAAATTTCGAAAAATCTTTTTAGCGTTTCATCATGATCTAGATGGTTTCCCTGTCTAAGGTTTGCGAAGGTCAGAGGGGCAGTCACTTGAGTGTAATATAACCGATATTCTAGATCATGGTTAAGGCGTTCCCCCGGCTTCGAAGAGGTAGATTTGCGTTACGTTGAAGGAAGACCTCATAACTGAGGGGCTAGCACAAACACTATGCACATAGGAATTCGTAACATAATCGTGGCGTGCCACGCCTAAATTGCTTTTACACGCTACAATTCTTCGAAAACTTCGTGCTAGTCCTTCGATAGTTATACATACGCAACACAGCGTGCTAAATAGAAAAAGAAATCTGATGCAATGTCACTTACTTTCATTTTTCCCATTTATAGGTAGTATCACTGTATTTGGTCTGGGAACACGGCCAGTGCCCCCGCCAAGACGAGTCGAGTAAGGGCGAAAGAGCACTAGCGAAACGTTTCAAGAAAAGTATGAAACATTTCGCCGCATTTTTGAACCCCCATAAGTAGGTTTAAAAGCTACATAGTATTTTCAAAATAAATAAAATATTCCTTAAGACAGTGCAAATTTTCCAAAACTGGAAACACCAGCGCACGCGCGGTTTCTACTTCGCAATCTGGCGCACTTTCAAACTGTTTTTGTTATGGTTTGATTTATCTGAAGTGACATCTTGATGGTTGTGATACTTTGTGATGTAACTGTGATGGTGGTGAGGTTATAAAGACCGTGAAATAAAAAATAGGGTGTCTACACATCGAGGCCACACCGGCTTAAGCGGCTCAATACTGTGGCCATAGAAATTATACATTTCAGTTTCGGTGGCCTTATTTTAATTTGTTATCAAAACAAAGCTGGCCCGCCGGGTTGTGATCGGCGGCTTCGGCTTGAAGACACCCAATTCACAATTATATAACACAAGGGTTAAAAATTTAAGGCATGTAACGAAGTAATTAACTGATTAATTTAGTTATAATGTATCAATACTGGGATTAATACGATATTTATTATGTGAAACAACATTGTGTACTCACATATTTGGCTCGACGTTTCGGCTACGTTACAGCAGCCGTGGTCACGAGCGGACTGAGTCGAGCCAAATATGTGAGTACACAATGTTGTTTCACATAATAAATATCGTGTTAATCCCCGTATTGATACATTATAGTTATAATGCAACGCGAAAATATATAAAAAAAAACTGATTAGTTTAGTATCGAATATCTTCGAAAATATTTACCTACGTACATATTTTTAGGATAGCAAAACTCACTGATTATAATTAACTACAGAGTTTACTTATACTCCATACATAATGCATGTCATTATTCTTATTTTTACGTCCAGTACTGTTTATTTCACTTTCAATGTTCAAACATGTTCAATGTTTAGCTTTAGTTTAAAGAAGCACCAATCACGTTAGCCGCTACTCCGGCGAGCAAACAGAGTCGTCGTTACACACGGTGTAAAACAATTACTCCTCTCGTTCAACACTTTACTCGGTTTGCCGTCAATTAGCGTTTAACTTGCGAGTGTGTGGTACAAGGTTCATTTCATTTGGGTTACCATTCGTTTCGCTTCGGTTTTACATTTACTTATGTCTTCTTCATCTGAGTTAATGAAAACGAGAAGACGTTAGAGAGAGACATAAAGAACAAAATAGAGGAAAAAAGAGAAATAAAAAAAATCTCGAAAAAAAAGAGACTGTTAGTCGTCAACACTTTACTCTGTTTGCCTGTAAATTAGCGTTTAAATATATGTCGTGTGTTGATTTGGCTTCCCCATGCGTTTCGCTTCGGTTTTACATATTTACTTATCTCTTCATCTGAGTTAATGAAAACGAGACGACGTTTGAGAGAGAAACTAGGGAACAAAATAAGAAATAGAGAAAAAAGAGAAATAAAAAAAATCTCGAAAAAAAAGAGACAGAGAGAAACAAAGAAAGAGATGTGGAAAAAAGAGAGAAAAGAGTTCATCATCATCATCATCAACAGCCCATTTAAGTCCCCACTGCTGGGGCACGGGCCTCCCTCAATCACATGAGGGGTAATTGCCATACTCACCACGCTTGGCAGACGGGTGGGCCGAAGGTTTGATATAAATGCAGAGTTTTCCTTCTCTGGGTGCTGATGATCATGCCAGCAGCTTTACCTTAGTCGCCTTTTACGACACCTCGGTAAGAGTGAAGGTGGCCTATTCTACTCTGCCGGGGACCACACGGAGAAAAGAGTTGATAGAGAATAATTGAAAAAAAAAGGGAAAAATATAAGGAAAGAAGGGTGAAAGTGGGAAGGTTGAAGAAAGAAAGGGAACGAGACCACCTTGGATGACCTAACCGACCAGGGGAAGGTAGGTTGCCGAGCAAACAGAGCCGTTAGTTATGTTAGTCCGTTTAACTCTGTTTGCCGGAAATTAGCGTTTATCTTATGGGTGTGTGATTTGGCTTCCCATGCGTTTCGCTTCGGTTTTACATTTACCCATATCTACTTCGTTTGAGTTAATGTTAAAACGAGACGACGTTAGAGAGAGAGATAGAGAACAAAATAAAGAAATAGAGAAAAAAGAGAAAGAAAAAATGATCGAAAAATAAAAAGAGACAGAGAGAAACAAAGAAAGAGATGTGGAAAAAAGAGAGGAAAGAAGTGATAGAGAAAAATTGGAAAAAAAGTGGAAAAATATAAGGAAAGAAGGATGAGAAAGGGAACGATGAAGAAAGAAGGGGAGCCCACCTCAGATAACCTAACCGACCAGTCGAAATTAAGCTGCCCAATAAACAGAGCCGTCGTTGTACACGGTGTAAAACAATTACTCCTCCCGTTCAATACTGTACTCGGTTTGCCGTTAGAAATCAAAGCAAGTCAGTATAAGAGAGATAAAGAATAGGAATGAGATTAAGAAAAGAAATAAAAAGAGCGATAGAGAGTGAACATGAGTAATATGAAGAAAGAGAAATAGAAAGAGAGAGAAAGAATATGATTGAAGGAAAGAAAGGGATAGATTGAAAGAATAGGAGTGACAGATAGAAAGGAAAAGGGAAAGAACGAGTGTGGGAGGTTTCCATGATGAGGAAGAGAGTGGAGGAATTAAAGAAAGACAAAGAAAGAAAGGTAGAGAGGAAAAGAAAGAGAGCGAGTTAAAAAGAGCAGACAAGGAAGAAAATCAGTAAGAAAGCGAAATATACTAGGAGAAAGTAAGATGGCGAGCAAACAGGATAGATCACTCCATTGGAATAATAAAGCATTATTACAATGTACAAACAGCCATACTCGGTTTATTAACAATAGTGTGTTTAACATTAAGGCGAGAATATCTTATGATGGACTAACTGTAAACCCGAAACTTGGTTTTAGTTTAGAAGTACTCGTATGGCCTCAAACCGCTCCACTCATGCCCCCGCTCTCCGCTCCCACCTCACAAACTCTTCGAAGCGTGAAAAACATTAAGTTAAATACTAAGGCAGTACTTTGTTCCCATGCTCCGCCCACGCCGACGACCAACAATAACCGCCAGACCAATAGAACGCTACTGCGTTACTGCCTATTGTTTTTATTATGTAAATCGAACGAGGTTAATTGGAAAATGCATAGCAAGAGTGTTTACCGGCTTTGTTTTGTTAAGTTGAACGTTTGCCTTGCGTGTATATTTTGTTAGAACTTTGTTGGTGGAAGAGAATGAATAGGATAAAAAAAGAAAGTGGTATATTTAATTTGATGGCCAAAGTAACTAATGGGAAATAGTGACCTAACTACTGCCCCAAGGATGTAGTAAAGATCTTTCCCTGAACAAAATATTCGTGTGATGGAAGAACATTCTATTTCTTCTTGTTCTTTGTTTAGATCTTACTTACTCAAGGTCTGCATCGACTTCGTTTGTTTTATACTATGAGTATGTAGTGATGTATAGTTGCCATAAACTACTAAAAGGACATGTCCAGGCTAGGACATTGAACAGTAATCCAAAAATTGGAGTCTGAAATGGTATCGGGGAATATACAAAAAAAAATCGTTCATCGTACAATTACGTGGTGCAAATCAAAAACCTTTTTAATAATTTTACTCCCAATCAAGCATACAATACGGCGTCATAGGAAAAACAACATGAACCATAAATGATAACCACTGTCAGATTTGTCACTTTGACATAATCAATATTTTTGCACTGTCAAACCTGACCGTTGACAGACGTCATCATCGCAATGTTATTCCTGCCATGATGGTATTTGCTGTTCTGTATTGCTATATTTTTGTGTGATTTTTATCCATTATAGAAGAAGAAGAATAGAAGTCATTATAAATAAATTAGATTGATACAAGGCATTTTAGATATATTGGCCATTTTTTTAACAACCGTACCACGTCCTAGCCAAGGCTGCATACAATTTTGAACAACACCTTTGACTTAGTTTTCTGTGAACCAGCTTGAGAATTAAAATATCCAAAATTTCTATTTAAAAGCCCGTTCCAATGACCTACATACAGTAAGATTGCGTCTCCCATTTTGTCTGAATTCTAACTCTAAACTAAATTAGATCTTTAAAACTTTCAAATACGCTTGCAACACTCATTTTATCAATCGAAGCAAAACAACTGACTCATCCTCACCCACAATCAAAGGTTACACCTTTCCTACAATTAGACGTATCAAAACGAATCATCGAAGTGATAGTGACAAATAGACTTGACCAAACAATGAACCCGCTACCGCAGCGATTAGAGGAACAATCGCTCAAGATGTTCCGAACATTGTACATTACAATGTACATTGTACACACCTACATAGCAGATAGGATCGACAAAGAATTAATAAGTTCTGTTTGACTTCTGTCTGGGACGGGTCGAATGAATAAGATTGTAACTGACGCTATTGTTTTTTTAAACTTTTGATTCTTTTTCTTTTATAAGTTTTTTATTACTTTTGCTAAATAGGTTAAGCTTGACCACTGACTATTAAGCATTTCAGTTTACGGAGTAATGAGATTGACGTTCTAATAGGCGAAGGCCAGTCGGTTGTCCAAGAGACTACTGGAAAGATAAAGTCGATAAGGATTTCGCGGACTCATAGTGGATGACTGGCAAGAGATGGAGGCTCTTATTATCGGGGGAAGACTCATTATGGGTCGCTGCGCTAACCTAATTAGTTAGGTAATGCGATTTAATTTTTGTTCTTCATAAGCATCACTAGACTATATTTTGGGTTTAGGCCTCTCTGTGTGAATCATAATTATCTTCATTTCAGCCATTAGAGACTTACTGCTGGACATAGGCCTCCGCCAATATTCTCCATACAGATTGGTCTTGTGCCGTATCCAAAGAATTACCGCGACTTTCACCAGATCGTCAGTCCACCTTGTTGTTGTGATTGTCTGGTATTACTGTGCATTAATCTTTATTGGATTCCATTCAATTGATTTAAATTATTTATTCGTTCATTTATTTTGTAGACGATTAAATTTTAATTTTCATTTATATTATCTATAATAAAAGCAGTAGAAATAAATTGTTACCTAATCAGCTTTAGTAGGTGGTAATAGAAACCTTGAATTCTCTCATTTGCATTACTGACGTCATAACTAAGTTAGTAAACCGCGTAGAAAAACCGAGTAATTTCACGCAACCCACTTAAGTTTTTACTCATCAAGCGATTAATATTAAGTGCTCCAATTACAAGTCTGGACTGTTAAAATATCTTGTAAAAAACTCAGTAAAAACCTTATGTTTGTGGAGCGCCCACGCACATTTTGTGAATTACAACCTTTAAATGTATGACTAGCTATGTCGTTCGTATTGACTTAAGTGTGGCATTAAAGATTTATAGAGATTCGTTGTACCGTAACATTTGGATTGCTTTAAAATAAGGAAAAACCGTTTTGAACGCCGAAGAGCCACACTTCGCTCGATATGAATGTGCTGGTTCGAATGAAGTGATACCTGAGACTCACAGAAAACCAGCGTAAAGCAGCGCTTGCGCTGTGTTTCGCCCAGTGAATGAGGGTGCCGGAGGCCCAATCGGGGGAAAGGGGTAAAGAAGGTTGACAGTGTACTTGTGACTCCACGGCGATGATTGCTTACCGTCAGGTGATGCGTCTGTTCGTCTGCCACCAACATAATAAAAATCCTGGATCATGGCCCAAAACTTTGTATAGTAACAGGGCTAAGAGGCAGAAGTATATTTTACACGTGGCCAAGTTATAGGTACAAGAATGGACAACATTTCAAAATTGCTAAGCTCTGAAACAAAAAATACCAATTCTTTGTTTACTTTTCCGCTGCTCGAATATATATTTATTCATTTTTATATTGCTTATTTACTGAGAAAAAAATTAAAAACTAAAAAACGTAAGATGACGTCATCGGACGGCAGAATGTAAAATATTTCTTTGCTTAGCACATTATAGTTTTAAATTTACGTAATGCCAAACTCACGACATGTAACTGTCAAAAAAAAAGACAACTTGTCAACGTTGAATGTATGAATGACGTTGACAATGTTGACACTAGTATTATTTACCTTTGACAGTAGTACCTTTTTTTTATTAAAACAACGATAAGCAAAGGAATATCGCTGTATTCAGCCGTCCGATGACGTCATTTGGCGCTTACGTCTATTTAGAATAAAAAGAATTTTAATAATTATTTTATGCATGAAAATGGACAAATTTTTAAAAAAGAAAAAATATGGGTCTGCTCATTTTATGTCTACTTTCATATAAAAAAACAATATGGACATGTTAAAAATTTGAAATGTTGTCCATTGCATGATTCTCGCCGTATAATTAACCGATAAAATGCCTCGAGCTTTAATATCCTCCATTAATCCGCTAAGTAATAGTAAAAAAATCTCAGCAAAAACCTTATGTTTGTGGCGCGGCCCACACAGCCCGGTCCCGGCTAATACAAGCTCTAATATGACGTTCTTTATCGCAGCTAGTGACGTCACTGTACACTAAAGTCTTGTAATGGCTTGAGTGATTTTTTTCGAGTGAAAGTAACTAAGGTGTGCGCCTAAGTGTGGAAGTTTCTGAGATTAATTTCCGGTCTGATGAATTTTGCAAAAGAACTTTTCAACTTATAAATCAGGGTGTTCTGGGAGAGCATTGTCATTTAGTACTTATTTATATATATATATACCTAAATAAATCAAGTATCGTCTTTGCCGTGTGGTCCCCGGCAGAGTAGAATAGGCCGCCCTCACTCTTATCTTACCGAGGTGTCGTAAAAGGCGACTAAGATAAAGCTGCTGGCATGATCATCAGCACCCAGAGAAGGAAAACTCTGCATTTATATCAAAACCCTCGCCAACCCGTCTGCCAAGCGTGGTGAGTATGGCAATTACCCCTCATGTGATTGAGGGAGGCCCGTGCCCCAGCAGTGGGGACTTAAATGGGCTGATGATGATGATGATGATCGTCTTTGAACGAACAAATAAATTGAATACTTGAATGGAACATGATTTTATCCTAGACTCTTCACTATCTTTGTAACGCTTTTTGGCGCTTTGAATAATTATCAGAGGACCCATTCTAGTGCACTTGTCAAAGAAGCTTATTTTATGAGCTATAGGCCAACACTTGACCACAATCTCACCTGATGGAAAGAGACGATGAGTTCTAGGACTAGGTCTAGTTGAATAAGAGATTTCCATACATTCGTCCATATGAATGTGGAATTCGATTTCTATGTCGATAGTACAGGAATAGGCACTCAGTTTGAATTGGGTTAAATATATTTTATGACATCGAAATAATTTAGTCACTTAAGTAAAATACGCGACGTTACTTAGCCCGCCATGACCTCAGCGTAAACACACTTTTCAGTACAAACTAAGGCATTGATAATCTAATCTGTGGTCTAATTTCACGCTGAGGGCGTATAGTGCTTTACGAATACAATATAATAACATCTTTAGGGCCCTGTTGCGGCTCCCGCGGTTCTGCAGTGCATCTAACATGTTTGCAATAGCTGCGGTTGATGACTTCTTTGCAATCATGCGTAAAAAAACACTGTCGGTTGTACGCAGAGTCAGTGGGAGCGGTAATGGGATCCTAAGGATGATAGCAGACAGGATGGATGCTGCCATCTTTAGAAGGTTTACTGAGCTGCATGTCTTGCGTGCAGTTCATTCGACCAAATAAATTATGATTAAATTATTACATTTCCCATAAATCACACTAACCATTAGATATAAGGTCATACTGTACTAACCATTATGGATAATGTTTGTCCGAAATAAATGATTTTTATTTTTATTTTATTTTATTTTATTTATTTATTTATTGATAAGAGCATTAGAGGCCGCGCCATCTAATAAGTCCCATGATAAGCGCGCATTAGTCCCCAAATTTGAGCTTTGTATTCATAAACACAAGGAATATAAAATTTTAGTTCTGTGATTTGCCATTCGTGGATCTTACTCTAGAATTGTCTTACAGTGTCCCCTCACTAGGCGATCCAAGCTCAGTATGCGCGGACCCTTATCTGGGTTACGCTTTGTTGTCGCTACGAATAAATATCAGCTTGAATTAGTTCATATGAACGTTTTAAGATGAATTGGCCATTTTCAATGGAGATTGTTAATTCAAATGTGTAGTTTGGAAACTGTTTTGAGCTAGAATTTGTATGTAAGTGAGGTATGAAGTTTCTAACGATGTCTTCCTGTAAAGCATTCGTTGTAAGCCTTGCTGATTCATTTGTTATGGAAAATGGCGAAGTGTACTTATGAAAAAGAATATTACCTATTTCATATCTAAGGGAGTTGCCACACTGGCGGATTGCGAGCGTTTTCAATGCGGAGCGACGACGCAGCGACCACGTCGCGATTGCGCAGAGTTCACGCCGCGGATGCGCTACGGATTCGCCGGCGTGTTTCTGCGTAACCTCCACAAGTCGCTGCATCGTCGCTCCGCTTTGAAAACGCTCGCAATCCGCAAGTGTGGCAACTCCCTTACAAAGCGCTAACAGACGTAAGTAAATAAATAAATAGTATAAATATTTCACAACATACATTGATCTGACTCCGAGATAGGTAGCTCAAGCACCTGTGTTACGGATATCAGAATCAACAGTGGGATTACAAATATATACACATAATACTTTTCTTTTATAAATACATACTTATAATACATAGATAACTCCCAGACCAATACAAACAGATATGTTCAAGCACACAAATGTTTGTACTGTGCGGGGATCGAACCCGCAAGCCTAAAAAGAAGTCTGAATAAATAATGATTGAACCTTCAAAATAACCATCTCGTCATTTTTTTGAGACATGGGCAGACGAGCAGACGCGTCACCTGATGGTAAGCAGCAATTATGTACAGACGTCGATGGACACCGTCGCCAGTGGAGTCGTAAGTGTGCCGTGACCTTTTAAAAATGGCTGTTCTTTTATTTGTTAAAGGATAGAAACTATCCAAAACTGAAAAAAGTAGGCAACATAGTGGTGAATGTTTGCTTATATGATGATGATGATGATGATGATCCAAAACGTACAGGTACCCTTAAGATTTTACCTACCTCACCGCCTAGGGTTAATTTAGTAGAACCTAGAGGTCGACTCGTATTAGAATCTCCGACGCCAGTTCGGGAAAGCATCAAACGGCATCAAAAATCAACCCATTCACTGCCAATATGATAAAGTTGTTCGCTTTCACCTCACACGTTCTAACAAAGACATTTATTATCGCTGTTTGCGAAGAAAGAAACGAACAAACACGCGAATAAAACTGATTCATCGTCATATAAATAAGCAATTTGGTTGCAAAACAAGAAAATAAACATCCACCAGGTCACGGAGGCCTTTGATTTATCACAAAAACAGTAATTTAAAAGTTGAACCTCTTTGCGGGCGACACACCCACGCCACACCTACACGTCACCCGATCTCGACAATGTCGAAAAAACCTGTTTCGTGATATCATTTTGCGAGTTACATCGCACAATTTGAATAAATTGGATCGGTTTTTTAAACGAGGAAATGCACTTAGCATAGAATAAGGAAGTGACAGGTGTTAAGGATACAGCAAAAGGGGGTAAGTCAGCGCTAAAAATGAATGTCCTTTCTAATGTATCGTATCTATATGTACATACGCTTTTTTATTTTTTATTTACTCAACATTGACAGAATCAAAAGAGTCTCAAAGAATTTAAGACATTAAAAAAATACCAGGCCACCGAGCAGTGAAATGTTTGAGTATTTCAATGAAAATAATTGAACAAGGGTTTTATTCATAAATGTCTTTTAAACCTTTGTTAACTACATCGCCGCGTTTGTTTGCTTACTGTGCGATGTGCGACGGCTGTGCTAGAGGTCCCGGGTTCAATACCCGGGTCGGGCCAAAAAATTATACCTAAGTTTTCGGTAAGAAATTTTTAGTGGCAGCCCGGAGTCTGGAAGTTGGCGGTCTTGTACCCCCGTGCCTCGGAAAGCACGTTAAGCTGTTGGTCCTGCGCCCGATCCCTCTCCGGTCGTGTCACAGTAAGTGTCCCATCGGAATATGAGGGTAAGGGAATAGAGAGTGCACTTGTGTTTACGCACACACTTGAGCACTATAATATATCCTGAGTACGTGGCTGATGGTTGAGATTGGCCGCCGTAGCCGTTTAGCTCGCAAAGGTCTGTTGAACGTTTATGATCAAAGCCCCAAGTGTCAAACTATCATTATCACCCTTTTATTTCCCTGTGTTTCTGGCAAATCAAAAGTTTATTTATTTATTTCATCATTTCAGCCAATAGACGTCCACTGCTGGACATAGGCTTCCCCCAATGTTCTCCACACAGATCGGTCTCGTGCCGCCCGCATCCAATGGATTCCATCGTTCAGATCGTTGCGACTGCGACTTCCTGTACGTGGCCTCCACTCGAGGACCTTTCCGCCCCAACGGCCGTCTGTTCTCCTTGCTATGTGCCCTGCCCATTGCCACTTGAGGCATGCAATCCTTTGGGCTACGTCTGTGACCTTAGTTCTCCTGCGTATCTCATCATTTCTGATACGATCACGCAAGGAGAATCCGAGCATTGCCCTCTCCACTGCTCTCTGGGTGATTTTGAGCCTCCTTAATCGGCACATTGTAAGCGTACATGTCTGGGTTCCGTATGTCATCACTGGCAACACACACGCATTGAAAAGTTTCGTCTTGCGACACTGCGGTAGATGGGCCGAAATGACAATGAGTGACAATATGCAATCCTTTTCAATCCTTTTGCAATTTATTTATTTAATTTCATTTAAATGAAGCCGATTTCGACTTAGTTAACAATTAAGTCGAAGTTGAACAGTTGGTAGCGCATTTATGAGTTGTGACTCCGTTGTTGCGGCGTTAGTCCATGGGCCGCTGCAATTTCATCATCGGGTAATCTGTCTACTCATAGCGTCTGCTCATTTGCCACCTGTTACATAAGAACGATATTGCTTTTCATATAATTTTTAAGATATTTTGGGTTTAAACGTTAGGTTTTGGATGTTTCTCCTCAAAAGCCCCTTAATTGTGGTGCTATAAACAGATGAAAGGTAATCGTAATTTACACAGTACCTACGTGAATGTTGTTCTTTAAAATTTTATTCAGATTAGAAACGATGCCGTATATAGATTTTGTGTGGGGCGTGGATTTACATAAACCAAGAAATTTGTTGATTTTTCTAATATGTTCCTTGAGTTACTCGAACAAAGCCTTTAAACAAAGTATTTAATTAGAAAATTAATTTGAAGACAATGAAAATCGAATATAAAACAGCTTAGGTACTTAAACTTATTTATGACATCTATTTAATTAATTTATATTATTTGTGAAAGATTATTTAAAATTATTTGTATTATCATTTATTAATATTGTTGTTCTGAATTTTAATTATCTCTCCTGCGGGAAATTATCATTTATTGACATTGTTGATGTGAATTCTAATTATTATTATTATGTCTTATTTCCAATTCCTATTTTAACATACTCTGTTATTATTATTGACATTGTTTATAATATCTTTTTCTCACTAACCTAATTTAGTATTTATTAATAAGACTTTTTATGTATAAAGAACATGTCTAGCGAGTTTGGAAACTGTAAGTCAGTATGTGACAAATGTTTATACTAAATAATAATTAAATCTATAAATATAATAAAAATGGAAAAACTGTCTCTTTATTGAATATAATAAATAAAATTTCACGTGATTTTAATTTTTATGACTTTATAGTATTTTTTCAAATATCCTATTAGGTTTATAAATCCTAAGCTATTATTTCATGTCAAATTTTTCAACTATTTGAAAATTATTTTACCTGACTTACTAAATCCTGCTCCAAAACCGTGCCATTGAGAGAGATGGTAGCTCAGTGGTTCAGAATGCGCTTTGCGCATAGTGGTTCGTGGTTCGAATCCGAGCTGTCTCTGGATTTTTCAAATCTATGTGGGTATTTCTACCATTAGTTTGGCGGTGAGGGAAAACTCATACGTTTCGCATAGTTTTTGAACATGTTTCAGTTGGTCTGGTTGCGAAGGTCAGACGGCTGTCGTTTCATTGTAATTACCGGGGTCCCCTAATTCTGAATCATAGTCCAAGCAGCCCCGGGCTTCAGAGCGACAGCTTTGGACGCAACCGCAAATTATATGTTAAAATGAGGGTTCCGTTTCCGGGACCGTGTGAAACAGAATCGTTGCAGGAAAGCGTACCCCGGGCTCCGAAGCGACAGCTTGGGACGCAACCAGGACAAAACGTTAAGATGATGACTAATTCAAGTCTAGCCACAAACACCATCTTTACGAACGAACTAATAAAGCAACAAAACGCATCTCAGAAATAAATCAAAAAGCAAACAAACAAAGGCGTACAAACCAGCAACAATCTTGAGATGAATGCGATATAGGGCTAGCTCATCGCTACCCAGTGTTGCCATTTTATGCGATTTCATAATTGCTTAAAAAGGTAAAAAAGCCCAAAAATTTAGCCACGCAAGTGCTCCCAAAATCGAGCTAAAAGTTCGATTATCAGATTAACTATCCCAATGCATAGTTGTACATATTGACGATCATGCGGCAATGCCTCCTATTACTTCTTTATGTCATTTGTATTAAGGTTGATTATTAATGTCAGTTAATTTGTCAGATAGGAGGTATTGCCACATCATTGTCGATATGTTACTAACACTTATGGATGACTGTTGTCCGATAAATAAACTTTTTTTTTAACTATTTAATACGGATAGTTATTATGAAATGTGATGTCATGAAAAACATCCATACTAATATTATAAATGCGGAAAGTGTGTGGGTGTGTATGTCTGTCTGTTTGTCTGGATTGATGGATTTTTAAGTGGATATAGTTGAAGGGATGGTCAGTGAAAAAAGCTACTTTGTGGCAAACCAAATTTCACGCCAGCGAAGTTAGTAGTAAATAATATAAATACCAACTCTCACAACTGACTTCTCCTACCGTAAAGAGTTTTGAGATCCATGTAAAATTAATGGATTGTCTTGACGAGCTTATACGAAATAAGTTACGTAAAAATGCAATAAAACGTTTTAATTTTAAATGTATAAAACCCGGAAGTAATCACGTTTCTATTAAAAATACATTATGGGCAATTAGATACTCGTATGCCTCAGAATGTGGTATTTGAATTTACTAATATCAAAAGTACTTTTGTCTAAGCATAAGTAGCTCAATTTCTTCTTCGGGTGCATCTTTAGTCTTGAAGATTCTTCGCGAGTTTCTTAACTGCCATTTATCTTTTACGAGCCCTGCGAAAATTCGGTTTTAGTAATTCGGTGTAACTTTTCCCCCAAACGGCAACCCAGTCGCGATGGTATCTCCCAGTTTTGTCTCCGGCGCACTCGTTACAGGATGTAAACAGCTGTCCTCGCGTCGGCGCGGGCGCATTGTGCTGTCATAATAATTATGTATCGCGAAGCGTTAAATATCGCTGCGGACACAATGTAGGTACGTCTTGGAGCAGTGAAGTCCATCTAAACTTTTTTTACTGATAATAGAAAATCCAGAGGGCTCAATAGGTCTACAAAAAAAAAGAATTCACAACCAAATTTTTATTCCCAAAATTGCTTTCCAAGTAAGTTGGTCGAGTTTACTCTTGCCGATGATGTTAGGCTTGCCCACCAGAGGCCCATTTTAAACACCATCCCACTGTGACTATTCTTTACTTTGCCTTTGATCGATCTGTATTGGAATATGGATCTGTAATCTGGAATCCTTATTATAAAAAATATTCTGAGAGTAGTGAAAGAATACAGAACAAATTCTTAAAGCATTTAAAATTGATATGTGACAAGGATTCTAAGCCTGTCTATACCATCGTTGGCATTGCGCCTAATGCAAGAAGATCAAATGTTTTGTACAAAATATTGAATTACTACATAGATTCTCCTTTACTTTTAAGAAATATATATTTTAAGGTGCATCAGCAATTTAGTGTAGGTATTGTTGACCTCAACCAATTATGCCCTTAACACCTTTCTGTTACGCTCCTGTCGTAATTATAACAGCGATTTCTGTGATTTACTTAACACTACATTGCGAGCGTATAAAAAGGCTGTTGTGGGTAAATTGTCTCCATACAAAGTAGATATTTATCAATTGCTTAATTCTTTCTTTTTGTTTATATTAAGAACAACATGTTGCAATTTATAAAATATTTATTATTGGTGGAAACTTAATTGCTTTAATATTATGTTTTTGTGTATTCCTTACAATAAATATAAATAAATAAATAAATATTTCACAACATCACATACATTGATCTGACTCCGAGATAGGTAGCTCAAGCACCTGTGTTACGGATATCAGAATCAACAGTGGAATTACAAATATATATATATATATAATACTTTTCTTTTGTAAATACATACTTATAATACATACAAACACCCAGACCAATACAAACAGACATGTTCATACTTACAAATGTTTGCACTGTGCGGGGATCGAACCCGCAACCCTTGGATCAAAGGCAGCGTTCACTACCACAGTTCCAAACGGGTCGTCAAATAAAGAAAATAAAATAAAAATAGTGCCCTATTTTTCATGTAAATACCTAATCTGTAGACAGCGGTGCTGTCTGCATACTAAGCACCTCATTTAGTAATATTAGTAATAGTATTTAATAATTGTAATGATTTGCTGTCTCAAATAAAATAAACAAACATATACGTTCCTCACTGATCTCAAACTACTTGTGCGAATTTTCAGTTACGACGTTATACGCGGCGTGCGCCTTATTTTGATAGATTGTAACGATATCTCGTATTAGCAGCGCCATTGAATAATTTAATAGTATTTGTATGCAGATTGTTTACAGGGAAGGTGTACGGGAAAAATGGTGTGTTCACAGGAGCAGTCGATGATGTTGATTAATAGGGTAATCTTTTGGGTCAATCTTGTTTGAAAAATATGGATAATCAGAGCTGTAGATAAACATATTTTACATATTGACTAGCTAGACCTTCTGCATTGACTTGCTATGTAATGTGATGTGAAATCTACAAACAATCTTTTACTTTTTGTTCGCTTGTTTACGTTACATTTTTCTATTTTTGAATATGAAGATATATGCAAGCCTAATCGAGGGCAGTTAATAACGCATTTGTAACTTTTCTAATGTTGCGTGTGCAGTGTTGCTAGATCCAGTTTGTAACATTCCCCCAAGTTCAAAGATTTTCTCTCCCCAAAATGATACGTTTGGCAACTTCTTTCCCCAAACATATTCAATCAGGAAATAAAATCAATCAAGTGTTTTAAAATACGTTTATTAATTTATTAAAGAAATTTAAAGGCCGCGCGCTCATTTTTTTAGGGTATTTTTTATTTTCATTTTTTTTTAACTTTATTGCACAAATTTTGATACAATGAGGCGAACTTAATGCCAAGAAGCATTCTCTACCAGTCAACCTTTGGGTCATGCAGAAAGTAGCCGTGGTGCGGCGAAAGGAACATGTGTAGTTACTAGTAAGGAAAAAAACACATTAATATAAAATAAATAGGTATGTCAATGTATTATTGATATGTTCCCACATGACAATGGAGAATTAATTTTCAGCATTAATTCCAACATGATTCCAGCAAAACATCCCTTGATATTTATTTTTCTCCAAACATTCTGTCAAGGGTTTCATTTCCCCAAAATCATTTTTTTATGTGATAGGTGACGAGCGATGGGTAAACCGATGACATGATTTGCCCAGAATTGTGAAAAAAACCCAAACCTCCAACCATGTGCGCGTGTCCATAGATGGCGTGAATGACTTACCTACCATCAGCCGATCCGTCTGCCTGTCTGTCAACTATCATATAGAAAAATGTAGATAGATAGATAATACGTTTATTCTGCTGCACAAAATTATACAGTTACATCATCAAGTTGTAAACACTAATAATAGTCATAGAGTCTGATAGGTAGAAGCAATTAATGAAATACAAAATAGAAGAATAATAATTGGTGAACAATGTTGCAGCAAGAATGGTCCCCGTCTCAGCCTATGCCACATAAAGCCATGACGCTGACTTTCAGACGGCGGCCTCAGAGTTGGTCCACGCCAGGCGAGGTGCTACAAATTTTGATAAAAATTAATTGTTAATTTTTGTATTGTGATGGTGTGACAAAAGGTGTAAAAAAGAAAACCGCAGTGTGATACAAACAATTTAAAATTTGTAAAGTAATTGGAAATGTCATTAATGGGTGGTATGTATTTATTAATAGTGATGTAGATGTAAATAGGTTAAATAGATCGATATCAGTTTTCGAACGTTGGCTGGAAAGGATTATATTCATCGAGTTTATCCGCAAATGTCGGAATCACTCTCGCAACACAGATACTGAGATACAAATAAAAGGTGTGACCACATGTCTGTGTGCTCAGCTCGTGTGTCGTCAATATTTGACATCCGCGGGCTCTTCCCGTCTCACTTCCTTTCTTAGTCATGAGGCTGACCGGTTGGGATTTTTACATCTAGAAAATGTAACGATATGCTCGGATTTTGCGCACCAAAATGTTGAGCGAATTTCGTATTTACATAGGTTTAGTCCGGTGTAGGAGGTGTGTAGAATATACATAAACTTTGGTGGGTAGACAATATCAGAGTTTTGAGAATAATTTTTTTATTCACGATTTTGCTCATGTATTCTCCTTTCTTTGCTTATGTGATAGGTGGCAGACGAGCAGACGAATCACAGGAAACGATGTCGTCGGTTATGGACACATCGCATGATCAGTGGAATTAGTAGCAGGATCATTTCGCTTAGTACTTTTCTCCTTAGTATGGGAAAAGTAGTTCAGTCATTTTCGTTTCGTAAAAAGTAGATGTAGCTTTAGGGAGCAATCAAGCAGATGGTTCGGCGTTGTTTCGATAGATGTCACTGTGCATTGTTCTAGTAAAGCGTGTTTCCGAAACAATGACCTCAAGCCAATCAGATTAGCAATTTTAAGAAAGTAAGGGAAATAAACCAGAGATCCAGAAAGTATTGAGATTTTTTTAATAGCAAATAAAATGATCTCTGGTATTTTATTTAATCGTCTCCCTGACTGATTCTCCAAAGTGACCGTTCTACATACCCGATGAGTACCTATTGGTCGTTTTCCTCTAGATGGCGCTAGCACTGTCTAGCAGACTAATGCATTTATATCAGTATATATAAGTTACTCTATAGTTATTTGTGCACTGACACATCCCTCCTGGGCCGGGCCCTAGGGCACCCTCACTTACTCGGCAGAAACTCAGCGCAAGATTTACTTTACGCCGGTTTTCTGTGATGCTCTCGATGTTGCCATCAGGGTCTGTCGTCAAACAAAACAGAAATTTAGTAACAAACCCAAAACGCTTTTACACCATACCCTTTCACAAGCAACTCAGCCATTCCACGCACACGCGATAAGCACCCGCTCGGTCGAGAGCACGCGCGATCGCATCGCTTATCGCCCGATGCCGCAACGCAAAGAGGCCGCCGGTTTGAGCTAGCCCGACACCGTGCGATGCGGTGCGTAGATTGCGCTACGATTTAATGTGTTTTTCAATTTCACCCTGTGCTGTTTACAAAATGTTTTCGACGTTCACACGGAATACGGTTCATAAGAGTTTTTAGAACTCAAATCACTTGGATGGATTTTATTCAACCACCGCTCATAGTAAAACTATTTAATCAGCTACCAAAGATGGTGTTTTCGAAAGATACGACTTGATGACCTTCAAGAAAAGAGCTTATTCCTCCCTTAAGAGCCGACAACGCATCTGTGATGCCCCGTGTGTCGCAGATGTCTTGGGCGGCGGTAATCACTTACCATCAGGTGAGCCGTCTATTCGTTTGTCTGCCACAATGTAAAAAAAAACAACATTTAAAAATCTTTAGTTAGGCTTGTACACAGCACTTACAAATCGGAATACATTAAAATATTTTGAAATTATTTAAATAAATAAATAAATATTTCACAACATCACATACATTGATCTGACTCCGAGATAGGTGGCTCAAGCACCTGTGTTACGGATATCAGAATCAACAGTGGGATTACAAATATATACATATAATACTTTTCTTTTGTAAATACATACTTATAATACATAGCAAACACCCAGACCAATACAAACAAACATGTTCATGCACACAAATGTTTGTACTGTGCGGGGATCCAACCCGCAACCCTTGTATCAGAGGCAGCGTTCACTGCCACTGTTCCAATCGGGTCGTCAAATTTAAAAGTAATATTAGCTTATGTGATTATATAAAGACCGTTATTTTTTATCTTTTACATCCCGAAAATCTTATAATAGGCATCGTGAATAACGTCCATTTAGGCATCTTAGATCAACAAAATAAGCGAAAGAAAAATCAGCTGCTGCCATACATTATTGCCGGGTGGCACATTTTGTATGAAAGAGCAATTTTTTTTGCTTTGTTGATCTAACAAAAAGGCCGTGTGGTCCTCGGCAGAGTAGAATAGGCCACCCTCACTCTTACCGAGGTGTCGTAAAAGGCGACTAAGGTAAAGCTGCTGGCATGATCATCAGCACCCAGAGAAGGAAAACTCTGCATTTATATCAAAACCCTCGCCAACCCCTCTGCCAAGCGTGGTGAGTATGGCAATTACCCCTCATGTGATTGAGGGAGGCCTGTGCCCCAGCAGTGGGGACTTAAATGGGCTGAATATGAAGGATTAAGATGATCTAACATGCTAACTTGACTTTATTCATTTAAGCTATACACGAAAGATGTATAGAAAATCCCTACCCAAGGCAAACATTCGTGTGATTTAAATATTTGTCATTCCTTTGTTATCTGATAGTAACGGATTGAGGTCAACATATTTGATGCTGTATTTTATTTATTTAATTTATATTATATTGAATTATTTGACCGTGGGAGAGCCACGCTTCGGCATGATAGGGTCGGCTCACAAAAAACCGACGAGAAGCAGCACTATGCTGTGTTTCTATGGGCGGCGGCAATTGCTTACTGTATAGTAATCTGTCTGCTCGTCTGCCACCTATGACATACAGAAAAAATATTGAAACAAAATATCAATTTCACGGTGCTAATAGCATGCGATTGAAAATAGATCATGCGAATACCTCAAGACTTCATAAACAAACTGAGAGCCTTACTTTTTAACCCATAATTCAATTTACTTTCGCCGACACAGACCCTATCATTACGACCCATTGATAACCACGCGCTCGTACTTTATTTCCATAGGAAAGTGCTTGTCAAACTATACTGTAGGCACCCGGACTAGAATAGAGTGGACTCTGCGCAGAGAAATGTAAGAAAGGAAGAAAGATATATATATATATATATATAGTGTCCTTTATCCAAAGGTTGTCTGGAAGAGATCGCTCATAGTGATAAGGCCGCCTTCGTTGTACACATCCTGTAATATCTAGTTTTTAAGTTTTCATGCTTTATTTTGAGTGCAATAAAAGTATATTCATTCATTCAAAGAAAAAAACATTTATTTAGTGACACAAATAAAATAACAAAATTACAAAGCTTCTCTATCTATGAAAATAAAATAAAAATATATTAACGTAGTAATAGGATCTATGAACCCGTTTTTTTTTCTAGACACAGTTAGATAAATAAATAATAAATAAATAAATATTTCACATCAACATATACATTGATCTGACTTCGAAATAGGTAGCTCAAGCACCTGTGTTACGTATATCAGAATCAACAGCGGAATTACAAATATATACATATAATACTTTTGTAAATACATACTTATAATTAGAATAGTTATTTACGGGATTGCTACCATGTCGTACCTTATTTTTGAGTATCCGATATTTCGGCGCTGTTGCAAGCGCCATGGTCACGGAGTAACTGAAGATTCTGCGGGTAAGATGTTATTGGCAGACATATCGGTCTACCCTCCTTCTTAGTCTTTTACTGCGTTCACCTCCGGTACCACTGTTTCCTAACTCACTATTTATTCGCACCTGTTCTCGACACACAACACTCACAGTATCTGCCCGCGAAACGACACTTTGTTTAGTTTTACGGTTCCTACACTTACAAAAAAAATAAGGTACGACATGGTAGCAATCCCGTAAATAACTATTCTAATGTTAGTGACCATGAAAGTTTAAAACAATACATACTTATAATACTTACAAACACCCAGTCCAGTACAAACAGACACGTTGATACACACAAATGTTTGTACTGTGCGGGGATCGAACCCGCAGCCCTGGGACTAAAGGCAGCGTTCACTCCCACTGTTCCAAACGGGTCGTCAAAAACTCTATGGTAAATGTATAACTTCTTTAATAAGCAAAAAGGCTACCATAATTTAATTTTGATTTAAGACTATATTTTAAGGTTTACATTATTGTATTTGTGATACAAAAGAAAAATCTTCAAAATGACCCGTTTTATTAATATTTTTTTACGTATGTACGGTCGCGGTCAAAGAGTGTTTACCACCTTAAGGATCATAATCGCACGCACACATGTAGGTGATAAGTAAGTATAATATTGATCATACATATGGTATCTTTTTAAATGATATGACAGCTGTCAGTTTTATGACAAATGTCAAATCATTTCAAAGACACCACACGCACAGTAAAACTGTGGAACCAGCTGTCATCCGTGGTGTTTCCGAACAGATACGACCTGGTGACCTTCAAGAAAAGGGTGTACTCCTTTCTTAAGAGCCGGCAACGCAAATGTGATACCTCAGGTGTTGCAGATGTCCATGGGCGGCGGTGATCACTTTTTATCAGGTGTGCCGTCTGCTCGTTTGTCCGCTATAATGTAAAAAAATAAAATTCAAAGAAATAAGGATTTTTATGGTTGCTTCTGTGTTGTATCCTCTTTGTGTCTTTTTTCATATTTACTTTAATTAAATAGGGAATATGTAATTTGATATGATATTTTAGACTTTAGTGCAAAAAGTGTGGTATAGAATCAAATTTCAAAACTGGTAAACACTTTTTGACCGCTACTGTACATACTGACAACCACATGTCAGGTTACCACAATCTGTCTGTCCTCCATAAATCCTTGTGATACAATAGACTGACAACACAAAGTAAATGAACACAGTAAAGATAGCTGACATTTATATCGTAGATTTCTTTGACCTTCGCGCTAAGCAGTATTGCATTAAGCAATGTATTCCGTCTCTGTCTAACGCCAAACCTCGAGGAGATCGCTGTAGGCACAATAATGCGTCCGTAGTCTGCAATGTAGGCAGCCGACGTTCTTTCGAGTCTATAGGCATATTTTACGGTGCTCTTGACACGATGGACTTATGATTTGAGAAAGATGGCCGGTTTGAGTAGGATACAAACTGCTCAGGGTCGAAATGACCGGGTAATCAGGTCGGAGGCTAGCATAGACCTACGCTCAGCAGTGGACGGCGATAAGCTGTAATAAAATATTTGAAATTACTGTTGTCTGGAATAAGTACTTACGAGTACATTGTAAGTAGTTTTAGATTTTACGCAAAAACGAACTACGACTGGTACCAATTCGAATTGATACCAAATCCGAGGTCCTTTGACTCACAATTTTAGATTAAACAAAAACATAAAGTTTGAATACCGCTGCTTTACACTAAGACTCACCACGGAGTCACTGTCTGCACATGGCAATAGACCATTCGCCACCCAGAGTAGCTACCGCGTGGACAATTTATAAAAGCTGACCACCTCCCGCCCACCCATTCGGACGGATAGGGCCCGGCTAGTTGCGGTGGAAACTGATACCCGTTTCTGGTACCAGTCGTAGATTTTTAAACAAAACTGGTACCTATTTACGACCACTCATTGGGACGGATAGAGACCGGCTAGTTGCGGTGGAAACCCGATTCTGGTACTAGTCGTAGATTTTTGCATAAAAATCTACGATTGGTACCAATACACCCGTTTAGATGGATAGGTCTTCTTGACTAATTACGTTGGAAATTGATGCCAGTTTAAGGAACAAGTTTAAGAGTTTTGTAACCATTCTTTTGTACATTAAAATATTTATATTGTTTTTGTGAAAATAAAAATAATTATTTATAATTATGATACTATATATCAAATGATAAACGGTTTTTATTTAAAGACACATTTTGGTATAGCTTTTAATGTAATTAATCAACCGAAATAGTTTTATCTGACTTTTCCGATCAATTTAAAGTAAACCAAAGAGTAATTTATAAAAAGACATAAAATCCCCAACCCTCAGTTAAACCTAAAAAGAGTATATTTATTCATTGTTTTAGCCATAAAAATTCACAGAATATTCGCACAGAAATGAAAAATCACTATTTATGAAAGCGAGGTACCAATTATATTTCATTCTGGGTACTAATTAAACCATCTAAAGGACGCGTATAACCTGAAATCATACAACATTTGTTGGTTAAGGGGCAATTACTCGTATTTAAGGTGCTTTTTATACTATCTCACGCCGTAAAACTGTCATAATAAAATGTGCTTGTTGATAAAATCAATGCTTTACGCTTTTCTCAGGAATGTTTTTTAATAATGTTTATCTCTTACTTATGAAGAATTGATTTATTTTCAGGTAATAACTCTTCACATTATTGAGTGGGTAAGAAATCTTTACATAATATCTTAATTTTTATCATCAGTAACTTATTAACATTTATATCAGCTTCTGATTAAGTTTAAGTATTTTGTACGAGCATTAAAATAATTCATTGGGTTTTCGCGTTTTACAAGATTTTTATAAAACAGTCAAGTGCGAGACGGACTCGCGCACGTAACATTTCGTATCAATTTGTAGATAAATAAATAAAGGAAAATAAATCTTTATTGTAGAATTGTGGTTTACAAAATATGCAGGTGTTAAATTATATAATAGTTCTCACAATTACCTGTTAAGGCATACAATAGTCTATTTACTAAATAATTTCATGCTAATTAAATAGTGTTTCACATGCATTTCAATACTTTATTATTAATTACACAATGTAGGTATGTCTAAAATTACTATTAAATGTAAAAAGAGGAATGTCAATGAAATAATTAAGTCAGAATATCAAAATTTGTTGAGATGTCAAAATTGAAATGAATAAAAATGGAAATATAAATAATTAATTAATAGTATTGCAATTTATGCGTTGGTACAGTGGTAGTGAACGCTGCCTTTGGTCCAAGGGTTGCGGATTCGATCCCCACACAGTACAAACATTTGTGTGCATAAACATGTCTGATTGTATTGGTCTGGGTGTTTTCTATGTATTATAAGTATGTATTTACAAAAGAATAGTATTATATGTATATATTTGTAATCCCACTGTTGATTCTGATATCCGTAACACAGGTGCTTGAGCTACCTATATCGGAGTCAGATCAATGTATGTGATGTTGTGAAATATTTATTATTATTATAATGTCAATGATATATAATAAACGTACGTAACGTATAAGTTAACAGTTCGTTCTTTACGGAAACCGAGTTTCGTAACAACTCCTAAAAGTCGCCATTTAAGTCCCCACTGCTGGGGCACGGGCCTCCCTCAATCACATGAGGGGTAATTGCCATACTCACCACGCTTGGCAGACGGGTTGGCGAGGGTTTTGATATAAATGCAGAGTTTTCCTTCTCTGGGTGCTGATGATCATGCCAGCAGCTTTACCTTAGTCGCCTTTTACGACACCTCGGTAAGAGTGAGGGTGGCCTATTTTACTCTGCCGGGGACTACACGGACGGACTCGCGCACGCTATATTGTAGAATTGTGGTTTACAAAATATGCAGGTGTTAAATTATATAATAGTTCTCGCAATTACCTGTTTAGGCATACAATAGTCTATTTACTAAATAATTTCATGCTAATTAAATTGTGCTTGACATGCATTTTAATATTTTATTATTAATTACACAATATAGGTATGTCTAAAATGACTATTAAATGTCAAAAGAGGAATGTCAACGAAATAATTAAGTCAGAATATCAAAATTTATTGAGATGTCAAAATTGAAATGAATAAAAATGGGAATATAAATAATTAATTAATAGTATTGCAATTTATGCGTTGGTACAGTGGTAGTGAACGCTGCCTTTGGTCCAAGGGTTGCGGATTCGATCCCCACACAGTACAAACATTTGTGTGCATGAACAAGTCTGATTGTATTGGTCTGGGTCTTTTCTATGTATTATAAGTATGTATTTACAAAAGAATAGTATTATATGTATATATTTGTAATCCCACTGTTGATTCTGATATCCGTAACACAGGTGCTTGAGCTACCTATATCGGAGTCAGATCAATGTATGTGATGTTGTGAAATATTTATTATTATTATAATGTCAATGATATATAATAAACGTACGTAACGTATAAGTTAACAGTTCGTTCTTTACGGAAACCGAGTTTCGTAACAACTCCTAAAAGTCGGAAAACTTATGTCCCCTCTAGAGATTGGAGAGACTAAGCAGCATTTAATAATTGTAGTTCTAGCTTTATACTCATCATCATCATCAGCCCATTTAAGACCCCACTGCTGGGGCACGGGCCTCCCTCAAACACATGAGGGGTAATTGCCATACTCACCACGCTTGGCAGACGGGTTGGCGAGGGTTTTGATATAAAAGCAGAGTTTTCCTTCTCTGGGTGCTGATGATCATGCCAGCAGCTTTACCTTAGTCGCCTTTTACGACACCTCGGTAAGAGTGAGGGTGGCCTATTCTACTCTGCCGGGACCACACGGCACGGCTTTATACTCGTATCTATACAAAAAAGGGACTGATGGATAGATAGACATACAGATGCGGCAAAGAGAATGATGCCATAAAGGTTGTGTTTTTTCTCTTCTGAAGTACCATCTAATCCGGGGGGAAAGGGGGGTTTAAAGGTTGGCAGCGCACTAGTGACTCCACTGCTGTCGCGGGTGTCCATGTGCGGCGGCAATCGCTTACTCGGGTGATCTAATAATAAGAGTGGTATTTCTGGTAATCTGGGAAGAAAATCAGTAGTCTTTGTACAAAAATGTTTTAAATTTTTCACCCTTTATTGTTTACGTACACACATCTTATAGCAAGTAACAAAGATTAGGTATCTGGTTCCAAATTAATTTCGAACAATTGGTATCGATATATCTGGTACCAACTGATGCAACCCAGCGCCCCCTACCGGGATCGAACCCGCGACTGCAATTAAAGGACGCCTCAGGACCTCTCGGTCATACGATACTATCTCGTGACCCGGCGCCGCCTGACTCCCAGTGCTGTACCAAAACACAGTACATCCGGCGTTATTAAGCAAATTACCACTTTATTATTATTTTACTTAGCCACAATTTTACTTAGCACTTAGGACCGTTTTGCCTTTAAAGCAGATCCGACTTTATTCTTAGACGAGTAAAGTTGAAATTTGACTAGAGGAGGAATATGTAGTAGAGTTGTTTATTTGTGTACTAACTGTATCACGAGCTACTCTGCTGTGACCCCCGATGGTCATAGTTAAGGGCACATCTAAAATATGGTCCGGAAGAAAACAGAATAGATCTTACAATGGAATCGATTCGATATTGTTATTTGACCTCCATCGTTTGGTAGGTATTATATAATGTTATGGTAGAAAGTTCGAGTTAGATCCCTGGGCACTGAACAAACACAAGTTTCCTTCTCGCGGAAGACCACATACAGAGAAAGAAAGACGCTTGATTAAAAAAATTCAATGCGTGGGAACTTACTAAGTCTAGACGATAAGTTTTCCATGTGTATTGAATTTGTGTCACCATAAACAGCTACCCTTCCAAACTTAATTATTGCGTCTAAACACAATTTCCAATTAAAACACGTTAAAAACGAAACTTATTGGTAATTCAAACGCAACGGACGTTCGAATCGCGCAATAAAGCTCAGTGGCGACATCTGTATAAATAGGGACGTCCGTGCATCTATAATAATTATACTATTCAAGACTAACTTTTGTTTGTGACATCATTGAAGGATTTACTACCATATTTAGTTATTGCGTACTCCAGGTGCATTTGAAAATGAAATAATATTTTAATGGCTCGTACTGAAATGACTCAAATGTGGTTGAGTGAATGAAGTGTGTTAGCAATATTTAGTACATAGGTGATTGATTCAGATATTGTTCAGAATAAATGGTTGGTGACATAAAAATTAAATGATTTAATTTAGTATTAAGACTAATATTCGGTCAAAGATGTGGTGAAGATCAGTAGAAAAGAAAGTGCGTTTTCTGAGCGAACGTTCAATGTCCTTAAGAATGATTCGACCATTATAATATAAAATCTAAGAATACTTATGTCAATGTAAGTTGCGATTCTTTATTTACATTTAAGAAACTTTGTTTTCCCAAAAGGCGTAGAGAGAAATATAGAGAGATAATATAAACAGATGTTTATAGAGACGGTGTGTGAGAAAGAGGGAGAGAAAGAAAGATAGCGACACAGATAGAGAGTGATATCCAAGCACACTTCTCTTGGTTTCTATAATAGTCGCGTTTACATAGACGGTTCCTTCTTAGCAAATGTCCGTTAGAAGGCAGTTGAAATGAACAGGCAAACAGTCCATCTTTATCACATTAGTAAGATTGTGCCCACATTAAGGGCGTATAAATCGGCCGGTAATAGTGTGGACGCGGCGTACAATAGCTGTGCGTACGCAGACCCGTGCGGTCCGAGTGCTGCCCGGTACACAAAACGATTTCAAGGCAGGGAGATTAAAATCCTTGATTTTTGAAAGATGTTAAGATTGGTTAAAGCCTATAACATACATAAAACATATTAAAATAGAATTGGTTACATTGAAAAAAATAATACAACTGACGCCGTAGATGGCGTAGTGGTTAGGTAGTTATGCTCAAAGAGAAACAAACTGATTTAAATTAGTTCAGATCGGGATGATCAAAACTATTACTACTACTAATAGATGAAATTTGCTGAGTATACTAAGGAAAGCCTGAGTTTGAAACAAGGAGCCCTGTTCTTCTTCTTCTTATTTTATTTGTGGCAATCAACTTCTCGACTGAGAATTACTCCTGCCATTATCATGTTTTAGATTTTAGGCATTATTAAGCGGGACAACCGAAGATAATTCGCCAATGTCAAGTAACTTATTGAGAACAAGTAGGTAGTCAACAGTCGAAGTCAGTCAAAGTCACAGTCACTCAATAAAACGCCGGTGTTTTGCGTTTCATCGACCTACGGATTCAGCGGATATCACTCTAAAAGCAATCGCGGGTTTTAAGTACTCTATTAGGTCCAAGCAAGTTGTCACGAGACAACGCACTCGACACAAAATAGCAGTGTTAAAAACGATACAATCCAACGATTCTTATTATTAGGAGCCCTGTTCTCGTGCTTGTTATATTCATCGAAAATATCGATTTATCATCGATAAAAACATTAAATTTTGTATATCCGCCATGTTTTACCCGGCTACGACAAAGCCAAAAAGGAAGGGTCATGATTTTAGCTGTCTATAGTATGTGAATATGTTTGTATGTTCCAAGTTTCTGCCGAAACAACCAATCCGATTTCGATGAATGAGTTATTTTCATAACAATGTTTAAACTGTCTGGTGAATTATTTTATCTAATTTAATTTTCAAAGACAAATAAAGGCTGAAAATAATTAATAGTAAGTACATATCATCTTATTATCCCACAATAATCGCCTCAGAACTTAACTTCACAGGCAAGACCTAGCCGATCTGACTGTACTATAGTAAATTGTACTTACTCGCGGGTGCTCAAAAAATACCCCAACCATTCAAATGACCATCTTATTAAACCGAGTCCAGAACAATAAAGCCACATCTCATGTAGCACAGCGCACCTGCATTGGTCCGGCCGGCCATCGTAAATAGAGCAGTGTCACGCTCGCGTACATTGTACAAGCCACCCCGGGAGTCAAAACTAGCTGTCTGAATCAGTGCACGGGCCTTATGTCACCGGATTATATTCGAAATGAAGCCTTATGGTTTTAAATTTAGAGTTCAAGAAAAAGTTGCAAAATTGGAGTTACGACTTTATTGTTTGAAAGTTCAATTGTGTGAGAAAAGGTCTTAAGTGAAAATGCAATGCAATTCAATTTGATGTTTAGTGGGATAGTTTTAAAGCAGAGTTTTCTGTGTGATAGTAATATGATAAGTTGGTATACAATTAAAATGTGTGCATGTTTATGCAAGCCCAGTAGAGAAGATGAGTCATTTTGTGTAAGAAATGGGATGCTTATGAAAACCTATCTATTGTTTAAATATTAATGAGATTAGCTTCGACGTGGGTAATATGATGATGTTTGTTTTTTGTAAATTAATATTGCACGATTTGTATGCATTACTTGGAACGATTCGAGCGATTTCGTTGCTGGGGGCAAAACTGCAGCATACTATTAACGTTTCGAATAATTGTCGTAACTGGAGCCTTATGAACATCGTTGATACAGATACTAATGAATTGCTTATTTGTAATTGAGGCATGAATTATGGGACTATAAAGATTCTCTAATTTGAATTACTTAGTTGGTGGTCTGAGCATGAAAACTATTGGTATTTTTTTTTTGTGTCAATTTTTTTTTATGGTTGCTACTTTGTTGGTTACGGAAAACACTCATATAACTCTGCCAATGTCGAGTGATTAAAGAGACGTTTTAATTAGAAATTGACCGGTGTAAGGATTCTCTCGGAGAATTACACCATCTAAAACAAACAAAACGTATACCAACCAACAAACACATACACAGCACAATATTATGAGGGAGATTCGGTTGTCAAAGTTTAAAAACCGCCCAAAAGGTGATTGGATGAAGGTCACTTCTATATTGACAGAACCGACAGCTTACCGTAGGTACCCTACAAAGCATCAAATAATCTTACTTACATTCTTACTCCACTGGCTCAGTGACCCGAAACGAGTCTTGGCCTCCGAAGCAAGAGAATGCCACTTTGGTCGATCCTGCACTACTTGTCGCCAATCGCCTGAAGTTCTTGCAGATCATTTTCGATGACGTCTTTCCAGCGATTCCTAGGCCGGCCTACCAAATAATCAAATAATCATACTCTCAAAAATCTGGTGATTCAATGTATCAATACGGGGATTAACACGATATTTATTATGTGCACTCACATATTTGCTCGACGTTTCGGCTACGTTACAGCAGCCGTGGTCACGAGCGGACTGGCGGAGCACGGCGTCGTCTGCTGGGGCCGGGTCTGTGATCTTCGGACACCCTCACATTTTTTGATATTAATTCGCCACTAGATGAATTGTCAGTGAAGCTACTCCGACACACTACACTAACAGTATCGGTGTTTGTTTGCGTTAGTAACGGCCTAAGACGGGGTTTGCACTTGTTAATTACTGGATTCCATGTCGATGATATTTTAAATCCATCCACCCGATTGAAAGTTTTATACTTCTTGATCTCAATCGCTCCACGTTACTATCCTGGTATGATAATGACGATCGGTGGAGAGGATTTCGGGTCATGTAGTTCCATCCAATGATTAACTCCCATTTCCAGTAGATGTTCTGCTATTGCCGATTTATTCGCTTGTCGATTTTGTCGAGCCAAATATGTGAGTGCACATAATAAATATCGTGTTAATCCCCGTATTGATACATTGTAGTTATAATGCAACGCGAAACATCTAAAAAATCTGGTGATTCAAGCCTCCCAACCCCCCCCCCCCCCCCCAATTCGTCCCCTTTGTAATCCGAAGTGCAGATTTAAGAGGTTGTTTTAGAAATAGAGAATAAATAAATATTTCACAACATCAACATACAATCAGTCGTGATGGGTGTGAAATATTTATGTATTATCTATTTCTAAAACAACTCTAATCATCAGTGAACCGTGGGGTCCCCCCCGGCAGAAGTAGAATAAGCCACCCTCACTCCTTACCGAGGTGTCGTAAAAGGCGACATATGGTAAAGCTGCTGGCTATGATATCATCAGCGCCCAGAGAAGTGAAAACTCTGCAACTTCATGCATTTATATCAAACCCTCGCCAACACACCGTCTGCCAAGCGTGGTGAGTAATGGCAATTACCCCTCATGTGATTGATGGAGGCCTGTGCCCCAGCAGTGGGGACTTAAATGGGCTGAAGATGATGATGTATCAGTGAACATTTACATCCCTTTAACCACGTGTTCTACCAACCATTCTTCGAAATTCATCAAACTTTTTTTCGACTCCCCATACAAAATTACCTAGTCATGTAACCGACTTTGTATGAAAAGTTAAAAATTTTTCATGCGAATTTCCAAAAGTGATAGAGTAAATTTTGTTCATAATGGTTAGTAGAACACGTGGTTAAAGGGTTGTAAATGTTCACAGATACACCCTGTATAATACCTTTCTTTTTGTAAATACATACTTATATTACATAGAAAACAGCCAGACCAATACAAACAGACATGTTCATTCATACAAACGTTTGTACTGTGCGAGGATCGAACCCCTTGCACCAGAGGCGGCGTTCATTACCATTGATCTAAACGGGTCGTCTATGCTAGAAACGACAAACGAGTAAACGGGACACCTGATGGTATGTGATCACCGCCACCCATGAACATCAACGAGATTTCTAAGGTCGCTGATTCGTTGCCGGTCTTGTAAAAAGAAGTGTGCTCTTCCCTTGAAGGTCCTTTATTCGTAAACGGCAGGAAAAGCCGTTTCAGTCAAACCGTTCCACAAAAAGAAGGAAAAAATTATGTTTTGTAACTTTTGGCTAAAATATTTTACAAGACGCCATCGTACATGAATTTATTTTCGCAACAAACATTTTTCATTGTTACGCAAATCCTATCCGTAACTTTTTAGGGTTCCGTAACCAAATGTCAAAAAACTGTCCGTCTGTCCGTCCATCCGTATGTCACAGCCACTTTTTTGCGAAGCTATAAGAACTATGTATAATATTGGAACTTAGTAAATAGATGTATTTTGTTAACCGCATTACGATGTTTACACAAAAAAAGGGAAATAAAATTTTAGGGGGTCCCCATACTTACTAAAACTCTAAAAATTTTTTTCATCAAACCCATACGTGTGGGGTATCTTCATAAATACCTAGACCTATTCATATAGGTCTTTAAAAATGTTGTTGAGGTTTCAAATATATTTTTTTCTTAACGTAATACTTTGCGCAAGAGACGCTCACAAAGTGTTAAAATGTGTAGTCCCCCCACCCTCTAACTTTTTTATTAATAGAATTATAAAACTAAAAAAAATATATATGATATACATTACCATGAAAACTAACAACGAAAATTGGTTTGAACTAGATCTAGCAAGTAGTTTTTTTTTATACAGTTATAAACCGTGAACTGCAATTAGGTTTGAAATAACTTTATTTACTCATTAAAACATATAAATGTCACTTACATGAGTACATTAACAATAATAAAAACTTAAATATAAATTTACCTTCCATATATCTTACTTGCTGCTACGGAACCCTTCATGGGCGAGTCCGACTCGCTCTTTGCCGGTTATTTAACAATCCCTAACTGTTATTCACAGTTAGAACTCTTATTTTTAATCGTAACTCCAACAGATGTAAATTGATATTAAGCAAAACCAATTGAGTCCTTTACTTTTTTCTTGACAAATGTTTTTCAATTCCATTAGCATGCTTATGTCATGGCAATCACTGAGTTATTTTTAAATCTCAGAGAATCCGCATATCTTAAATCAAGAGATTTATCGCACATGACATTTTTCACCGAAAAGAAGAAACATTAATTCGATTTTAATTTACCTAAAATACGGGGTGAAATTAGTGAATTAAATGCGCATCAATTTTAAGATTCTCGAATTAAAATAGCCTACAGTGCTACAGAGTTATTAATGTGACATTTTTGAGCTTTATTGGGTAAAGATAAGGTTTATTTTAGAGTGGGATAAAAGGGCCCGAGAGAAATTTCGCCGGTGGTCCGAGGCTTGCTGTGTGATGTAATGTATGAAAGTTTACTGTATTTAAGGATCCACTCATTGTGAGTTCTGTAACGGTATAAATTGTTTTATGTTACGTTGGTGCCATTATTTAGTGAACTATCAGTTCGTGCACAATAAGTAATTGTTTTTGCTTCTAGAGATAAGACACGAAAAGAGGCGACCAGACATGTTGAAGTTTGGTGTGAAGCAGCGTCTTTGCTGTGTTTCGCTGTGTGAATGAGGGTACTGGCAGCGCACGCGCGACAATTGGTCACCATAAAGTGATCTGTCTACTCGTCTGCCACCTTTCACATAAAAAAAGATCGTAGGAATCCGTTGGGTGTAGACAGCATAGAGTGCCTACAGCGAAATCGTCACGTAACGAATTAGAATTGTCGATCTAAGAGACGCACAGCGCGTTTGAAAGGGACACGGATAAAAATTCGGTCGTGAATTGCGTTCCGTTGTCGGCCCTCTGGATCTATCAGTTCGGAGATTCTTGTGCAAGACTTATGACCAGCAGTGGGTGTCTCTTGGCTAGTGATGATGATGAGGGACAAACCAGATGGTGGATGACAATGATAGAAGAGATATTTTCGGTGACCAATGGTCGATGGGGTTAAACGGGTACTACTGACCACAATCCAGTTGGTTTATCTCATATTTAGCTTTTAATTTGCTTCATTCTTTTTTTGTTGAATTAGACAAACTATTGTATAAAAAGTTGGCGATAAAAAAGAGTGGCGAGTTTCTTGCCGGATCTTTTCGACCAGAAACAACTTTACGAGCCAGTGGTAGAATCGTATTATGTAAATTTTATTTTTGTATTTTTTACGTATCAAAGATTCTTGAAAGATCCATTTTAGAGCTTATTGTCACTTATCATAAGTAACACTACCACAAGAAATTCAAAAACAATCGTGTTTCGGTGCGCATAGGAAAAAATAATTGAAATGGCATTATAAATGATTTAATTGTGTCACAGAAACTAATTCATCTTTAGGCCTAAATAGGCCTATTTGGCTTTAGTAGTAAGAAGTACTACTTTGTTCTTTTATAAGCCGATTGACTAGTTTTATAGTGTAGGACACCGATGATGATGGGCGCCCCTGCCGCCATGAAACCAGTAAGCAATGAAAGCCCTGTCTTGCTAGAAACCCATTCAAATCAGTATTATAGGTGACATTACCAGGTTTTACGGCAAATCGCGCTCTACCGACAAAGTACGCTAATTCCGGTTTTACGCGCATGCTCATTCGGCCATCTTGTTAACTCCGCTTCCGCCATTTTGTTTTACGACGCGTTCGACCGCTGGGTCAATGTGATGTCGGAAGTGATTTAGATAGGAATTTTATCATTGTTTCTGTATTTACTGTTTGAAAGGTATCCATCTATCCATATGGCAGATATGGATACCATCATCATTTATAGAAAGTAACATAGGCCCCTTCCATTCTTCTCCACTCTTCCTGACACGAATAACATGAAATAAACATTTTATCCCATTTATTTTATTAAGTTTAACCATATATCATTAAAATCGAAAATTCAATTATATACCTAAATAGAATTATAGACCGCATAGATTCTTTTATACGGTCATAAAAATTCAAAATAACAGATTGCATACGTTTATTTTAAATAAGTTTTCAAATGAAATACGGAAAATATTTTAAGAATAAATAATACCATATTTATGTATTTTGTTCAGGTCTTTAAAGTTTTTAAAAGGAAAAAATCGACATTTAATTGTCCTTTCAAATACCTGGCACCTATGCGCCGGCCAAGCAAAAACCCGCCAAGCACCTAATTAGGCACTTCAAATTCTTTGGCACATTTAGATTTGGCACAAGAAGCGTTGCGCGGACGCCGTCGCCTCGTAAAACTCACACCTTAACTGAAACGAACCACTGAGATAAAGATGTTGTCGAAAAACCCTCGCATAGAGATGCGATTTAAGGATTACTCGAGTTACATTGGAAAAAATTGTGTTTGTGTAAAACTGAAATTTCCACTCTCGAGACATCACGGAAGAGCTGCTTCTTTTTAGGACTTGCTGGATTCGTATGAATTTTTTGGTTTTATCAAACTTTTGCAATTTATTCTTAAGTAAATATACATTTAAAATGTTTAAACCTGTCACGGATTCGAGGATTGCTATTAAGTAACTATCTAATTGGGAAAAATACCATGCTACTTTAAGACTCGAAAGCCACAAGCGATGATGATGCAGCAGACCGCTGCAACTGCCTGGGTATGACGGTGGACCAAATTTGTGATAAGTAGATTTTGTTAACGATGATGATTAGGTTTCCTAACTAGATCTCTGCGGTGCTAAAGCTATAATCTCTGCTGTGCTAAAACGTGCTAAAGGCCTTGACCAAAGCCAACTGTTAGATATAATATCCACCAACCAAACATCATTGAATAACATGAAATAAACGATTGGCCGTGTGGTCCCCGGCAGAATAGAATAGGCCACCCTCACTCTTACCGAGGTGTCGTAAAAGGCGACTAAGGTAAAGCTGCTGGCATGATCATCAGCACCCAGAGAAGGAAAACTCTGCATTTATATCAAAACCCTCGCCAACCCGTCTGCCAAGCGTGGTGAGTATGGCAATTGCCCCTCATGTGATTGAGGGAGGCCCGTGCCCCAGCAGTGGGGTCTTAAATGGGCTGATGATGATGATGAAACATCATTGATATGAGAAAACTCTAGCTTTAGCTAGAGGCACCCCCAAAAGACCCCCTAATTACCACCCTACATCTCCTGTGACCACCGGGTGTACCGTGGAAAGTTTTTTTCAACAACGGCACAACTCTGAGATACAAGATTGAACGCCAATAAATTTATATTAGTGACGGTACACCTCTGAAACATACTGGCCATACCTTACTGTTACAACACACGAGGACACTTACCGGAAGATTATGCTCGTCCACTCGACAATGATGTCAAATTAGATAGTTCATATCATCATCAGCAACCCACACTCGTCCACTGCTGGACATAGGTCTCCCCTAATGCACGCCACTGCTACCGATTTTCGGCCACTCTCATCCAGCCCACACCAGCCAGCCTTCGAATGTCATCATCCCATCTTGTCGCAGGGCGTCCTACACTACGCTTACCGAGTCACGGTCTCCACTCAAGGACTTAACGGCTCCAACGGCTGTCAGTTATGCGGCTAATATGACCAGCCCACTGCCACTTCAGTTTGCTTATTCGGTGGGCTATGTCGGTGACTCTGGTTCTCTGTCGGATTACATCATTTCTGATGCGGTCCTTCAGAGATACTCCGAGCATAGCCCTTTCCATAGCTCTTTGAGCGGCTTTGAACCAACCAGTCCAGCCGTGAGTGTCCACGTCTCGGCACCGTAAGTCATGACCGGAAGGACGCACTTCGTCCATATAAACGAGATCAATGTCGCACGGGAATAGGCATCCTGTAAATCACTCGAATAGAAATATAAAAGTAAGGGAGCCACGCTCCGGCATGAATGTGTCGGCTCGACCGGAGTGATACCACGGCCTCACAGAAAACCGGTGTGAAGCAGCACTACTTCGCTGTGTGAGTAAAGGTACCGGAGGCCCAATCCGGAGGAAAGGGGGGTTAAAGTTTGGCAGGGCACAGGTGTTCTTGGCCGGCGGCAATCACTTGCCATTACTACAAATGACTCGAGTGACTAAATGTGACTCTAGTAGCATCACTGGTCTGTGAGACCTTAGCTTTCGTGGCGTACAATGGGTTGTTAGCGGTAAAGGCGGGTGCAGGTAATTGGGTAGAGGCGCACGAGCGTGCGTCTGCGCAAAGGGGGAGGAGGTATTATTTGCGGAGGATTCCCACTATTCATATTCACGTATTTGCTATTCGTAGCTGGTTTATACTGGCGAGGGAAACAAAGTGAGGAAACTTGAATAAGCAAATAATTCTGAACGCTTCTTTATTGCTGAAGTTCTTGACTTTAAAGAAAAGAAAAGAAAGAATTTTTTTTTATTTTGGACATCACAACACTACATACGAGTACAACATTAGTTACAAAAGAACAAACAAACAAAAAGAAAAACAAAATAGATACAGAAGATAAAAACAAAACAAAACAAAGGAAAAACAAAATAATGAGTACTAATAACAAGGCAGTGCAAATAATATATTGTGTGTACTTTATGGCTCACAGGTCCGCATCTCAACGTATAATTCCCAGTTGCATCCAAAGCAGGAGCCCGTGGTATACTTGGCAGGAAGTCTGTAAATTATAGTGAACCGTGTCCGTCTCCATCTAACCTTCGCAGCAGGGTAACCAGAGCAACTTCGTATGTATCGCAGACATACAAAACATTTGATATGTCTCCCAATTTCAGAATTTGATGAAGGTGCCATATTTCGCTGCATAATTGAGAGTACCGGAGGATCTGGAGGTTTAAAGGTTTGCAGCGCACTTGTGACTCGACTGGTGCCTATGGGCGGCTGCAATCGCTTACCATCAGACGATCCGTCTGCTCATCTGTCACCTATCACATAAAAACGCTAAGATGAGGAGGAGGCCGATGAGAAGAATATGAGCCTTTAAGTCTTAACCTATCGCCAATGTGCACCCCACACTATGGGATGAGCCCAAAACAGATTAGGTCGCAAAAAGCAGATGGCAAGCGAATGCGGCACGCGCAAGCGCCCGCAAAAAACCATTGCGCGACGCGCGAGATCGCGCCGAGTGCGCCGACGCATCGCACGCACCAAAAACGCGCCGAGCCGGGAATTCGGAAATTAAAATGCAATGTCTACGGACACGACCGGTCCGACGGTTTAAAAGATGGCGCGTTTTTGCTGATCTGTTTTGTGGGGAAAAAATCAGAGCATCAATCGAAGCATCAAGTTCTTTGTTTTAAAAAGAAAACTAAATATTATATTCATTACCGATTTCAAAAAAGGAGCTTGCTACCGAAAAATGAAACACTAAACTCAACTCAACTCAAATAATTCTTTATTTGCATAGGCTTGTACACAGCACTTACAAATCGTCATACATTTGAATGACTTAAAACTATAAGTACTTATGTATAATTTACATGTTAATACATATATATGTTGATACATAAAATATACTAAAGAAATAAATAAACATAATGCGATTCTACCACCGGCTCGGAAAGTTGTTTCTGGCCGAGAAGATCCGGCAAGAAACTCGCCAGTTACTCTTTTTAATCGCCAAACTTTCATACAATGTTGTGTCATCATCATACCAAGCCATACAGTTTAATTGTAACAGAAAATAAAATAAAGGAAATAATAATAAAATAAATATTTGCCGTGTAGTCCCCGGCAGAGTAGAATAGGCCACCCTCACTCTTACCGAGGTGTCGTAAAAGGCGACTAAGGTAAAGCTGCTGGCATGATCATCAGCACCCAGAGAAGGAAAACTCTGCATTTATATCAAAACCCTCGCCAACCCGTCTGCCAAGCGTGGTGAGCATGGCAATTACCTCTCATGTGATTGAGGGAGGCCCGTGCCCCAGCAGTGGGGACTAAAATGGGCTGATGATGATGATGAAATATTATGAGGTAAATCGAAGCAGACCAGTCCCCAAAGGTGGCACCTGTTCACAAGTATGACGTATGTGTCAGCCATCATTTCACTCAACCATATTAGAGGGAATGTAATGACCCGCCACATAGCGCCACCACTTCAGAGACATTTGAGTGAGCATGACTACTTAGGTTCCCCTCATAGGTGACAAAAAGTAGTAGTTACTTAATCCAATATTAATAAACTGCAGGAAGAGGTGTACAAAAAAACATTTTAAAATAATCTACAAAAAATGAAACCGCCTTCAAAAACCACGAACTAAAAAGTGTAAAATAACATTTTTAACACTTCATACACTTTAAATAATATTTTATAACAGTACACTCGAGAAAAGGTGTTATTGAAGTCGGCGCCTAATCCCTGTTGAATAATTGTATGAAGTATTGACAAGATAGTCTTGGGCGCCGATTTCGGTAACACCTTTTCTCGAGTGTACCTACTGTTATAAAATGTTATTTAAAGTGTTAAAAATGTTATTTTACACTTTTTAGTTCGTGGTTCTTGAAGGCGGTTTTTTTTAAAGATGGCTACATAAACGCATAGCTAATGTCCATAGGTGGCTATGATCACAACTGCAATCAGATGACCCGATTGCTCTTGTGCCTCTCAATCACATAACATAATCGTTTTGGTTAGGGTAAAAGTCCCACCAAACACCTTGTTCCTCACATGGGACTAAGCCCTAATGCCCATGATGTATAATACTACCTAGGACCCTAAAAAAAGGACATTGCTTCTTCTTATTAAAAACATATGAGTTGGTATGGTTTTCAATTTATCAGAGGATAATTAGTGATATCTCAATTTTTGATGGAATATGTTTCCATATGTTGCCACCCAAACATCACATTTTTTATTTATTTATTTATTTATCAAGCAACGCATATACATTTACAAATATGTGATTCTGCCAAACTGTGCAACAGTTTGTCGGCAGAGCTCTCGTGGACATAGCATTACTTATATACTTAACTAACTTAATTAAAAGTATGTTTTAACTTAGTTTACCTATAACAACTTAAAGTTTATTAATGTTCATACGGCCACACACTAGGCCACCACAGTCCGCCAAAATTCCCCAATCGACACTGAACCGATAGTGTCACATCACATACTATAAGCCGATGCGACGTCCAAGTGATTTCCCGTTGTCTAATAGAAAAAAGCATTCCAGCGTAACAACTGACGTAGTCACTGTTCATCGCCCATTAGACACTTTTTTCGCTCACGCACAAACATCGCAACAGTAAAAAGGATTCAATACCTCCTAGTTGCCGAGCCTGCAATATATCACCGCTCCACCGCCCGCTCCCACGTTGTCGCGCGACAAAAACGAGCGCAAGACTCGTTCGAAGCAGTTCACTCAACTGGAAAGAGTGCACTGCGAACGGCGAACCGTGGGTGAGTCACGCTTTACCATGAGGGATGGCTCGACCAGAGTGACGCAACGGTCTCACAGAAAACCGCCGTGAAGTAGCGTCTGCGCAGCTTCTTCGGGTGAATGAGGGTAACAATTTGGGGGAAGGGGAATAGGATAGCACCACACATTGTGACTTAACTGGTTTTAAATTGACGGCGGCTATGGCTTACCATTGAGTGATCCATCTGATCGTCTGCCACATATCACATGAAAATAGTTCATTTAGTTGACTAAGGACAAAAGTTCAGTTTAATATTTAGTGACTTGCTGACGATAAGTGATACCTACATTAGGATATTTCTGCCGTGCAACTATTACTAGTTTTCGTTTATTGTTTATTCTATTAGTTCATCGTCTTTTTTCTTAGTCTATTGAATGTTTGTTAATTTAAGAAAGAGCGCTACCTCTTAATTTACGTGTCACCATGTTTCATTTGCAATTGCGTTAACTAACAATTGTAAAAATTGTCATCGCAATCATCTGACTTCAATTCGTTTATCAGTTCATTCAACTTTTTTTCCCTTACATCCTTATTAAATTTATTTAAGCGTCGACGGAACTAGATGAACTTGTGAACTACTCAGGTCAAGAAAGAGTGAGTGATAAGAACTAAGTACCTAGTCAAGTGAACTGGTACAAATGAACTATTCACTTAGGAACCACACAAGTCTGACCAGCGCCCATTAGAATGCGACGCGCGACACGCGACAGACGCTTCGACGCACTGCCAGACGCGACAAAAAAGCATTAAGTCACTTTAATGATCTTCACGAAAATGACACTTAAGTATCACACTGTAGGTCCCCTTTTCCAAACTTTTTCATGTGCAGAACTTAACACGTTTGCGTTTAACGGTATTGTGCCCGGTTTTTCATCGCGGCTGTTTTTAATTTTTCAGTGACAATAGGCGGTAAAAATAATTACTTATTTATGAACTTCGGCCGCTGTTTAAATATTTAATTAAACGCGTGAAGCGAGTTGCGTTTTTGCACTAACTGTAAATATTAATGAAGTGGGGCTTTCTAAAATAAAAAATGTACCTAAGTGAGATTCTCTTTATTGATGACCAATTTTGTTTCTTTGCCCAAGATACCGCTCTGGAAAGATGAGGTCGAAAAAGATTTGCGCGGACCGTTGCCGGGTCATCGTCACCGTCAGCCCATTTAAGTCCCCACTGCTGGGGCACGGGCCTTCCTCAATCACATGAGGGGTAATTGCCATACTCACCACGCTTGGCAGACGGGTTGGCGAGGGTTTTGATATAAATGCAGAGTTTTCCTTCTCTGGGTGCTGATGATCATGCCAGCAACTTTACCTTAGTCGCCTTTTACGACACCTCGGTAAGAGTGAGGGTGGCCTATTCTACTCTGCCGGGACCACACGGCCCACACACACGTTGCCGGGTGACAATTTCAATTTATATGAAAATTTCTAGGATTAAATGTAGTGTATTATTTATTTTTAATTTTATATAGAAGCTGTTTTAAAATTCATTTTATATTGTTGTGGCCAGACAGGGGTGCATGTTGGGACTATTTATATAAAATTGTGTCAACTTCGTAATCACACGTTAATGCAATAAAGCATTTGAATTTGAATGACTGGCAGGAGGTGGCTCAGGAACAATCTAGAGGAAGCCTTTAAAGATTCTATTTAAATAGCTGTTCCAAAGATAGAGGGCAGTGGAGCAGACGGGTCACCTGATGGTAAGCGATTACCTCTGCCCATGTAGACCATGGACACCTGCAGTACCAGAGGAGTCACAAGTGGTTTAAAGGTCGCATAATCGTACGCAGAAAGTGTCAGAAGGCAGAAGGAAGAAAATTCATTTTGACTCTTTAAAAAGTAGGTAACACTGAAAAGGTCTCCTCTCAGCATAATAGTCAAGGTGCCTACATGCCTGGCGGACACCTCGACGCTGGTCTTCCGAGGATACCAGTAAAAGTGTCTCTTATCTGTTACACACTCGTATTTTACAAATGAATGTATCTCATTTGATACATATTGATTTTATTATTAAATATGAATTTTTGGGTATAGCAATTTTTTGCAATTTATTCTTAAGTTACGCAGAACTGACAGCCGTTGGAGCCGTAAAGTCCTTGAGTGGAGACCGCGACTCGGTAAGCGTAGTGTAGGACGCCCTGCGACAAGATGGGATGATGACATTCGAAGGCTGGCTGGTGTGGGCTGGATGAGAGTGGCCGAAAATCGGGAGCAGTGGCGTGCATTAGGGGAGACCTATGTCCAGCAGTAGACGAGTGTGGGTTGCTGATGATGATGATTCTTAAGTTAACAAAGCACTTCAAAAACTATCGACGGTCTTCGGGTGAGACTCGAAACCACGATCTTTTGCTAACCGGGCAAAAGATCATCGACTTACCAAGGTTTACGATAGCTTAGTCCGTAAAACAGTTGCCCGGTTAGCAAAAGATCGTGGGTTCGATTCCCACCCGAAGACTGTCGATAAATTTGGTTTATTCCCGCTGTCCACCCTCTGCTTGTCCACTCCGGGTGGACAGTGAAACAATTGTTTAAAAAATTCCCTCTGTCCACCCCCTCTTCAACCAAAAAGGGGAAACATAAATTTAAAGTGCATTAATAAATAAACATTAAATATTATAAAATTTAAAAAAATCTTTTACGTTGTTTGACGAAGCTTCTTACCAGAAATTCTATTTGTTCTGCGAAACAACACCAGATGGTCAAAATCTGTTACTAAAAACAACTCATCGGAATTCCATTGGTTTTAAGTCCAATAATAACTCATAATTTTGCAATATAGCAACATAATCCTGAACACTAATGGTTCGAATAATTCTCGCGACTTGTTTTTTAATTGCTATGAACATGGCAGTATAATTTAGTATCAGAGGCACGAATGTGAACCCATTACTCATCCTTTTTGTCCCCGATGTCGGGTAGGAATCACTACAGGGTCCCTGCTATCATACTAAGCGTTTATCAACATTCTTCCCAGCTCGTATGCTCAGGGCCGGCAACGATGAAAAGGATGTTATATTAATAATAATAATAATAATAATTCTCATCATCAACCCATTTAAGTCCCCACTGCTGGGGCACGGGCCTCCCTCAATCACATGAGGGGTAATTGCCATACTCACCACGCTTGGCAGACGGGTTGGCGAGGGTTTTGATATAAATGCAGAGTTTTCTTTCTCTGGGTGCTGATCATGCCAGCATCTTTACCTTAGTCGGGTTTTACGACACCTCGGTAAGAGTGAGGGTGGCATATTCTACTCTGCTGGGGACCACACGGCTCCAATAATTCTCACCACATCTCATACGTTGACCTGATTCCGTACTAAGTAGCTTAAGCACTTGTGTTACAGATATCAGACAACAGAGGAACACAAATATATACTTAAATACATATATTACACCCAGACACCGAACAAACACAAGTGTTCATCGCACGAATGTTTGTCCAGGGTGGGGATCGAACCCACGACCTTTGGCGTAAGAGGCAGGGTCACTACCAATTGCGCCATCCGGTCAGTCGATATATATTGTTACGTAAATAAAAGCAACAATCAGCTGTTGGCGGCATATTACATGAGTGTATTAAACTGAGTACCAGCAGGTCAAAATGGCAGATATTGTGGGAAGAAAAACTGCCAGTAATACGATTATATGACGACCACGACCGCTTTGCCAATCGATTTTAATTTTTAGCTACTAAACCGGATATTTTAAACAATTTTTCGTGCTACACCTCTCGAAACACCTATTACTATTTATTTAGTACTTACAAGTTAACTATTTTGTCTGCTTTGCACTCTAAATTTTGGTTACCGCTCGCTAAAAGTGGCCAGCTTTTGGCGTAAATCAGCTTTTTCGCAGTACAAAAACGGCCCACGAATTTATGCATGTTTATTTAATCAATAGTATAAGTGTTCGCCGAGAGGTTGTAGAACCCTGAATTGGTTAAAATGGATCCGATTTATCAATATAAAAAATTAAAATAGATTGACGTTGCCTAGTGTGCCTTACCCGTCCCCCTTAAATAATTAGCAATTCGACTTAGGGACCTTCAAGAGAAGAGCGCACTATCCTTTTTAAAAAAGTCCGAACAATGCATTAGCTATCTCTCTGATATCTTCCCGGATTGTTAATGGCCGGCGATGATTGCTTTGTGATTTGCTTGCTCTTTTGTCGCCTCTAGCATAAAAAAAAACTTACCCGCAACAACAGACTCACAATACCGACCTTTATCCAGGTCGCCCCCGTGTCAACCCTGCCCGCTCCCGTAAGCAGCACTAATAATAATTTCTAATAGGATGTCTGTACGTAGTTTCTGAGAAGCGCGGCGCCCCCCGGTCTGAGGCCATTACGTCGTGCGCCACTGACATACCTGCCAACGTCCATCCTATTGCAAGATATACTCTAGTTGGTCTGGTCATTTTTCTTCAGTAAATCTGGACTGAGATTACGAATCAAGGTAGTTGATATTTTGAAACGCATCTCACTCACTCATCTCTTCGTGTTTTAATTCCTAGTTGAGTCTAAAGCTTGGAAGAATAACTGCTAGCGTCCATCCTATTGCAAGACATGCATGAAGATATACTCTATTTGGTCTGGTCATTTTTCTGCAGTAAATCAGGACTGATATTGCAAACCAAGGTAGTTGATATTGGGAAACACATCTCACTCACCCATCACTTCGTGGCTTAATTCCCAGTTGAGTCTAAAGCTTGGAAGAATAACTGCCAGCGTTCATCCTATTGCAAGACACGCATGAAGATATACTCTATTTGGTCTGGTCATTTTTCTTCAGTAAATCGGGACTGAGATTGCGATGCAAGGTAGTTGATATTGGGAAACACATCTCACTCACCCATCTCTTCGTGTCTTAATTCGCAGTTGAGTCTAAACCTAGGAAGGATACCTGCCAGCGTCCATCCTATTGCAAGACACACATGAAGATATACTCTATTTGGTCTGGTCATTTTTCTTTAGTAAATCGGGACTGAGTTTGCGAACCAAGGTAGTTGATATTGGGAAACGCATCTCACTCACCCATCTCTTCGTGGCTTGATTCCCAGTTGAGTCTAAAGCTTGGTAGGATAACTACCAGCGTCCATCTTATTGTAAGACATGAAGAAAGATATACTTTATTTGGTCTGGTCATTTTTCTTCAGTGTAGCATTCCCAATTGCGTTCAAAGGTTTTAAGCCCGGGGTCGCTTGGACTATGATCCAGGATTCGAGAAATGTAATAATTACAATGAAGCGACTGCCGTTTTACTTTCGCAATCCTTAGACAGAGGAACCAGAGCCACTGAAACATTCAGAATCAGGTTGCACGTTCAGAATCATTATCTTATCAAATGGGTTGATATATGATATTTTGAGAACCTATCTGAAACGTGCCGGTTTCGTCACAATATATTCCCTCACTGCAGAGCTGATGGTGTGCACCTGCCATCACCACACCTCGACGGGCCATGTGCCCTGTTCTGCTATTTTGAGTGACAATATCATCATCATCGTCATCATTTCAGGCAATAGATGTCCACTGCTGGACATAGGCCTCCCCCAATGATCTCCACACTGATCGGTCCTGCGCCGCCCGCATTCAATGGTTTCCGCGACCTTCACCAGATCCTCGGTCCACCTTGTGGGGGTTTGCCACGGCTGCGACTTCCTGTACGTGGCCTCCACTCGTGGACCTTTCCGCCCCAACGGCCGTCTGTTCTCCTCGCTATGTGCCCTGCCCATTGCCACTTGAGGCAATGGTCATCCTTTGGGCTACGTCTGTGACCTTAGTTCTCCTGCGTATCTCATCATTTCTGATACGATCACGCAAGGAGAATCCGAGCATTGCCCTCTCTACTGCTCTCTGGGTGATTTTGAGCCTCCTTAATCGGCTCATCGTAAGCGTACATGTCTGGGTTTCGTCATCACTGGCAACACACACGCATTGAAAAGTTTCGTCTTGAGACACTGCGGTAGATGGGCCGAAATGACAATGAGTGACAATATGGTTTACCCAAAATCAAATTTCGGAGCAATAGTACTCGTAGCTCAGTGGATAAAAACGTGCGCCTTATTCACGAGAGGTTGTTCGAACCCGACCGTAAACCTCTGTATTTTCCAATATTAAGTGCATGTTTCTACCATTAGCACGGAGGTAAGGGAAAATAACCGTTACAAAAAATGCATGTTTTAGAAAAGAAAAAAATAACATCTTTGAGATTGTATTTTTTTTGATTTTTAAATATTCAATTTCTTAGACTGTACCAAAAGGTTAAACGAATGATATTACATTATATGCGCAAATATTTACTTTCAACGTACCTCAGTTCTGTGAAACGGTTTGGCTGCGGGAGTTTGAGTTAGGGGCATTCAAGAGAAGAGCGTACTCTTTTTTAAAAAGGCCAGCAACACATTTGCGATCTCTGATTTCGCGGAGGTTCTGGCTCTGGCTCGTTTGTCGCATAAAAAATATATCACCTACCTACTTGCGGGAAACACGGTTTATCATGAAACCCCAAAAGAAATCAACCAAACCAATACCATTTTCACAGCTCAATATTCCGACGTTTCGATAAAAAATCAAGTTACAATAATTGATTAGACACATTATATGCGCATACGCTCCCGCTGAGATTTGAGTCATCCAGCGGCGGCAAAAACGTCACACGCGCGGGAATGTAAGAGACAGCCTTGCACCACAAATTAGATACACACAGAACGACCGTGGGAGAGCCACACTTCGGGGTGAATGAGCCGGTGAGACCGGAGTGATACCATGGCCTCGCAGAAAACCTGCGTGAAGCGGCACTGTGATGTGTTTCGCTGTGTGAGTGAGGGTACCGGAAGCCCAATCCGGGGGAGGAGGGGTTTAAAGGTTGGCAGCGCACTTGTGACACCACTGTTTTTTTTTTGTGTGACATGTGGCAGACGAGCAGACGGATCACCTGTTAGTAAGCGATTGCCGCCGCCCATGGACACCTTCGATATCAGTGCGCTACCAACATCAAAACCCCCCTTTCCCCCGTATTGGGCCTCCGGTACCCTCACTCACGCAGCGAGACACTGCACAGTGCTGGTTTTCTCTGAGGCCGTGGTATCGCTCCGGTCGAGCTATCCCAATCATGCTAAAGTGTGGCACTCCCACAGAGAGTTTTAGATTTGTAACTACTTGCGATTCTGTATACCTTTAGTCTTTGGTCCTCAGTCTCCTCGCGTCCTTGGTTTTCTCACATCAAAGTGGACATTTCAAATAATTGTCATTGAAACCTGCTGATCAACATTTTTAGCGGTCGATAGCACCAGGCTCTAGGAAAGTCAGAACATCGGGATGCTTAGAACACGGTCTCTGAATACCTGAAGAGATTTCTTTAAAAGTCAATTATGTGTGCGTTTTATAAACGACTCAGAATGTACACTGATGGTGATGATGATCCATTAATTAATCTTTCCTCTTCTTTCTACAATACAAAGAAACACTTAGTTTTGGCATATGGCAAAAGCCTATTATACAGTTGATGATAACTTAAATGACAAGAATTTGTGGAAATAATAACTGTTCGCCTACACTCATGACCAAGACCTTAATGACAGGATTCTCCAACAAATACACGCAAGAGGTATTAGCGCTATCTCGCGGACAGTTGAGTATCCTCACAAGAACCATTACTGGTCATTGCAGGCTAAACAAGCACGGTACCAGAACCGGGCTAGCCGGAGATCCCACCTGCAGATTCTGTAAAGCAGAGGACGAAACACCGATGCACGTCCCCTGTCAATGCGATGCCCTCGGGCACCCAAGAAGCCGCACCCTGGGCAGTTACCACATCTGCCCGGAGGATGTTAAGGCTATCGCTCCCAAGGCCATTATACGGTTTATGCAAGCCGTGGGCCTCGGAGACGATCTGTAAGTGGGAGCGGAGGTCACAATAGATCAAATTTGGTCGCAGTGACCACTCGGCAACGAACGCTCCCCAGAACTTCGAATAATAATAATAAAATACACTCCTGATATTGTACTTATAAAATTGTGGCGATTAAAATGAGTACCTGGCGAGTTTCTTGTCGGATCTTCTCGTCAGAATCAACTTTCCTATTCCGGTGGTACACATTATATTAATTCATTTTTGAGTATATTTTTTTGTATCGACATCTCTGAACGTTTCCATCCCTTTAACCACGTGTTCTATCAACCATTCTGAACAACTTTTTGTTCTATGACTTTTAAAAATTCGCATAACAAAATTTCAACTTCTCATACAAAGTCCGTCACGTGACTTGTTCTTGTATGGGGAGTCGAAAAATTTTTCAACTAATTTCGAAAAGTCGTAGAACAAATGTTGTTCAGAATGGTTGGTAGAACACGTGGTAAAGGGATGTAAATGTCCGCAGATTCACCCTGTATACATAGTTATAATTTATATTTTTCATATATGACGATTTGTAAGAGCAATCAATCAAAAAAATCTTTATTTTTATAGGCTTGTATACATACAGCATTTTCAAATTGTCATACATTGAAAATTAATATTGCTAAACAAGCCTATGCGAATACTGTACTTTTGAATTTTGAATATTTTCGACTGGCGCTATTACCGCATTTGGCAGTGAACCTGCCGCATGCGCCAAAGATCATGGGTTCGATCCTCAGCCTAGATAAACATTCGTGTGATGAGCACTTGTGTTTGTTTAGTGTCTGGGTGTAATATATGTATTTAAGTCCTCATCATAGCGTGTGATTCTCAGTTGCGTCCACAGCTGTCACTTTAGAGACCGGGTTACGCTAAAACCATGATCCAGGTCCAGGATCTGTCTGAACTTCACAAGGAAATCTGACAATTATTTTTTTTGCTTAAATAGGCAGTCGAGTTTGCGGCCCATCTGATGGTTAACGGTAACCGCCACTCATAGCCATCAACAATGCCGGAATCATGCCGGTGCCTACTATGAAAGAAGAACTCTTTCAAACCTCGTTTACAAAAGTCCTTTTTTGACATGTCCATGTCATAGCGATCACGGAACACCGCGGCCGGAAGCTCATTCCAGAGTTTGCACGAGTGTGAGAAAATAGAGCGTTGGAAACGGAGCGTTCTGGAAGGGATTGGTTCCAGGTAGTATTAGTGAAGTTTGGCGCGGCGTCTAGTCGTGCGATTGTAGAATGGTGACCCTGGTATGATATTAAACAGCTATCTCTCAAATAACGTAGGCATCCGTAGTTTTGAGAAACTATTCGAGACGTGCAGATTTCCTCACGATGTTTTCCCTCATCGTCGTATGGTAATCTGAAACGTGTAATCATTATTCAGTTGGTCTGGTTCCCCTGTTAAAGGGTTGCAATGGTCAGATGGTAGTCGTTGCATTGTAATTACCAGAATCCTCAAAACCTGAATCATGGTCTTGGCGACAGCTTTGGACGCAGCGGGGAAAGCTAGGATGAGCATGAGATGAGATTAAATTAGTTGTCAAACAAAACACCTGTTTGCCGTTTTGATCTACCGAGCTTACTTACAGACTCAGATAATTGCTGATGAGGGCTGTGTTTTGACGCAGGCATAATAAAATTAACAACGGTAAGGTAACTTTGTCCGAACTTAGAGATAACGTATCTATGTGTACTCTTATTTACATACAAGTAAGTAGTGTAGCATAATAATAATATCCTCCAACCGATTTCGGCTAAGGCGGCCAATTTCAACGATCAACAACTTACGCAAGATTTATTGCAGTGCTCAAGTGTGTGCGCAAACAGAAGTGCACTCGCAAAAAGCTCGAATTTGTCATTTAACTATGTATCAATATAATTGTATATCTGCCACATAGTCCACCATCTTTCAATATATATTATACGTGTATATGATAGCGAAAATATTATTTTCATTAGGTACATATCAGCAAGATATTTTTTCAACTTTGTTTTATTAATATCTATAGAGAAAGGTTGTTATTGTTTGGATATTTAGATCAATGACATAAAGAAGATAAAAAACCGATTACTAGCTCAAGCAAATTTTCGACTACATACTTTGCCTTAAGCCGATACCTATGTCACCAGACTCACCATAGAATATCTACGGTTCATCATCATCATCAGCCTATCGCAGTCCACTGCTAGACGTAGGCCTCTCCAATTGTTCGCCACTGTGATCTATCCATGGCTTCTCGCATCCAGCTCTTGCCAGCCATCCTGCGCAGATCGTCCCTCCACCTAGCCAGAGGGCGGCCCTGTGCCACGGCCCTGTGCCACGGCCCTGTACCACGGCCCTGCACGTACGGGCATTTACGGGCATGTATCATTAACGCTCCTTGACGTCTTATTTACTTATTAACTTTTTCAAACAACACAATTGTTGTGTTCACAGAATGAACAGGTGAGCCTACTTAGCCATGGTTAAAATATTTACGATTGCTTACGGTTTAAACTTAATTAATTGCAAACTAAATGCGATTTCATTAAAATGGATAGATAGTAACTTTAGTGATGAAAGAAACTCCCACTTAACATTTTGTGCCGTCTATGTGTTTGTTTATACGTTTTGTTGTATCTTTTTGTTTTAGGTGGTGTAAGAACTCAAATTAAAATAATATACTGAAGAATTTAATCTCATCCATACCGTTCAATTTTTCTTTTAAAACGTGTCTCGTTAATCACTCGACGTTGGCAGAGTTAAAAAAATGTGTTTGGCATAAGCAAAGGCAATAGCAGCCATTACAAAAAAAAACTTTAGTGATCAAAATGCAAAACTTAAGAAGAAATCACTACAGACATTTAGTGTACAATTAAATTAACTAAGTGTAATTACATACATACACACAATTTTGCGCATACATACATACACACGCCGTGTGGTCCCCGGCAGAGTAGAATAGGCCACCCTCACTCTTACCAAGGTGTCGTAAAAGGCGACTAAGGTAAAACTGCTGGCATGATCATCAGCACCCAGAGAAGGAAAACTCTGCATTCATATCAAAACCCTCGCCAACCCGTCTGCCAAGCGTGGTGAGTATGGCAATTACCCCTCATGTAATTTGGGGAGGCCCGTGCTCCAGCAGTGGGGGACTTAAATGGTCTGACGATGAGGATGATTACTCTAGTTGTTTTTCAGTAAAAAGCGAAATATATTTTCAGTTTGGTACATATCAGCAGATATTTTTTTCAACTTTGTTTTTATTAATATCCTATAGGAAAGGTGGTTATTGTTTTTGATATTAGATCAATACATAAAGAATACAAAAAACAGATTACTACTTCAAGCAATGTTTCGACTACATACTTTGCCTAAAGCCGATACCTATGTTACCAGACTCACCATAGAATATCTACGGTTGATTGTAGGATACCTTGGTGTTTAAAAGTATAGCTAGGTAGCGGCTTCTACAATGTGTTGTTTTCGGTCGTATACTGATTGTATTGTTTCCTCACTATTACCACGTACCCTGTACCACGGCCCTGTACCACGGCCCTGTACCACGGCCCTGTACCACGGCCCTGTACCACAGCCCTGTACCAAAGCCCTGTACCACGGCCCGTGCCACGGCCTGTTACCATCGGCACCTGTTTACACCGGCCCTGTGCACGAGCCCGTACACGGTCCCTGTACCACGGCCCCTGTACCCACGTTACCCTTGCTACCACGGCCCTGTACCACGGCCCTGTACCACGGCCTGTACCACGTCCCTGTACCACGGCCCTGTACCACGGCCCTGTACCACGGCCCTCGTTATCCACTGACCCTGTACCACGGCCATTGCTTACCACGGCCACTGTACCACGGCCCTGTACCAACCGGCCCTGCACGCTACGGAGCATTTACGGGCATGTATCATTAACGCTCCTTGACGTCTTATTTACTTATTACCACTTTTTCAAACAACACAATGTTGTGTTCACATAATGAACAGGTGAGCCTACTTAGCCATGGTTACAAATATTTACGATTGCTTACGGTTTAAACTTAATTAATTGCAAACTAAATGCGATTTCATTAAAATGGATAGTAACTTTAGTGATGAAAGAAACTCCCACTTAACATTTTGTGCCGTCTATGTGTTTGTTTATACGTTTTGTTGTATCTTTTTGTTTTAAGTGTAAGAACTCAAATTAAAATAATATCCTGAAGAATTTAATCTCATCCATACCGGTCAACTTTTCTTTTAAAACGTGTCTCGTTAATCACTCGACATTGGCAGAGTTAAAAAAATGTGTTTGGCATAAGCAAACGCAATAGCAGCCATTACAAAAAACTTTAGTGATGAAAATGCAAAACTTAAGAAGAAATCAGTAGTGATTTCTTCTGTAGAGACATTTAGTGTACAATTAAATTAACTAAGTGTAATTACATACATACACACAATTTTGCAAATAAAAAAAAATATCAGCCTTGTGATCAAAATGCAAAACTTAAGAAGTAATCAGTAGTGATTTCTTCTGTAAAGACATTTAGTGTTCAATTAAATTACCTAAGTGTAATTACATACATACATACAATTTTGCAAATAAAAAAAAATATCAGCCTTTAAACTGTTCCACTGCAGGGCAAAGGCCTCCATCATAGAAATTAAGTTATCGCTACTGTTATAAGTCTCAACACGCTTTCCAAATGCGGATTGGTGATCTCAAACCCGAGCTATGTCCGAAAAATTCTAAACATACTTTTCGCCGGGATCACGGCCTGGTACTTAAACCACTAGACCAACAGGGCGTTCGTTACATTTTGTAAATATTAAGGCGACGGGTAGCCCTTACTAACGACACCAATCGATTTTAATTGTTAGCTACTATACCGGATATATTTTAAACAATTTCGGGGTTACAACCTTTCGGCAAACACTTATACTAATTAATAAATAACCATGCACAAATATTGGGTCCAACGCGTACGCGAAAAATTGATTACCGCCAAAAGCGGCGACTTTTAGCGTGAATCAATTTTTTGCATACAAAAACGGACCTAACATTTGTGTGTGGTTATTTAATAAATAGTATAAGTATTTGCCGAGAGGTTGTAACCCTCGAAATTGTTTAAAATGTATCCGGTTTAATAGCTAAAAATTAAAATCGATTGGCGTCGCTAGTGTGCCCTACCCGTCAGCTTAAGGGAAATATAATTGATCAAGAAAATCGTTACAATGGATGTTTGAGTTGAGTAACTAACGTAGTTCCCCTAATCTAATACCACCGGGGCTACCATAGCTATGACGTGAGCGATAGTAGTGCCCCTGGTCACGACGCCGTTGCCGCGGCGCTCCGTCCTGTTCCCACCAGTGTACCATCGCCGAACAACAACGACGACAGCCGAGCGACGGCCGCACGACAGCCTAGGACTAACGCCGGGTCTAACTACTTAGCTTGCTTCCGCGCACGTCACATCCATCTTACGTATCATCATACGGAATCATTGTCGGGCGCGATTTGTACGACTTCTAATTCTGATCTAGTACACTAAATTTTACAGTCCGCTGAAGTTTCAATCCATAAAGGACAGATATCCCTTTTCTCTCACCATCTATACAGAAAAGGGCACTGGCCCCAACAGCCTCCATTTATTTACATGACTTTATTGTCAAATTATAGTACCAGTATAACTAGTTACAACTAAACTATTCTCTAACTCTTTTTAGGCGCGCTTACAATAATTTGTCTAGAGTTTTCTAGTATAAAAAAACACATTTTGAAAAATTTTAAGATGCGTGCTAATATTTGAACCTGTCCGCCTGTCTTTCACATAAGGAACATGATGTTCACAACGTGAAAAACAGAAGAGGGTTGGAAAGAGGAAGGGATGGCATAACAGCAGGCAATTTTTGTGAATTGCAGCAAGTTTTGAATTGTATGTTTGTCAATGTAATGTAATAAGTCCTTGTAAAAGTCCAGCGTCTTGTCAATGTAATATAATAAGTCCCCGTGAAAGTCCAGCGTCTATAGAATATTAAATGTCGTCTTGCAGAGCATTGTTAGAACTCACGCATTAAGTTAAAACATAGTTGAAATAGTAAATAGTAAAATAAGTCTTCCAAAAATAAGTAATTAAAAAAGAAATAAGAAAAGCAAAACCAGCGAAAATAAATAAATGGGAACTTCCGTAAAATCTTACAGTACGAACACCAGATTTTTTTTTAATTTTTAAACAAACTTTAAAAAGTAGCAAAATTCACAGCGGATACAGGCTTCGAACTCAATATCGAAGGGAATAGAAAAAAAAAACCTACACCCGCTTGGCCCACGTTTTTGAACATTGAGTTGCCATCGCACTATACTTCCAAAATGTAACGATGGAAATACTTTATAAAGCAAAATTGAACACATAACTTGAAGTTTTTCCCCGCAGAAGCAGCCAAAGAAAAGCTTACGAATTACAGTAGCTCTTTAATCACAGGCCAAACCCCGAGGGAAACAAGAAATTGAATTGAACAACAATAAAATAATCAGCGGAGCGGTCGTGCGCCCTCGTTATTATTGGGTTTTAGGGTTCCGTAGCTACTTCAACTGGAATAAAAGAACCATAGACAGATATATACACTAAAAATTAACAGAACTTAATACGTGAGCGTACCTACTGCTGGGGAGTGGCTAGCTCAGCATACCACTCCGAGGGACGATGTTACCGGGTGTCCTGGTAGATCGTACAGCAATGAAGGGCTGCATTGCGCCAGGTAGTGGTGAAGCGGCGAACGTGATCAGCGGTAGGGATTTTGACCGCTATTGCGCCGAGATGGACACCCCAGGGGTTTTTATTAAACCAGGGATTAGGGTTTGAGGATCAGGGATTAGGGTTAAAGTCCCACACACCTTGTTCCCTATACGTAGCAAGGTGACGGCCATGATGGTTCCCTTGGGAGATAAAAAGGCATAAGACAATAAATACGTGATTGACAGTCATGATATTATTTGATTTATTTTATTGGACATTATTAATATTTTATTTATAAATACATACTTGACATTACTATTATATTATTTAACTTCAAATGTAATTAATGTGTAATAATTAATATAAAGTGTGATATGTATTTGAGCCAGTTAATGTTTTTGCATGTCTGCGAGCAGACTGAACACATGTACCCAAGATAATTTGTAAAGAACTGTATGTCAATTGTGTTCCTAGGAAATAAAAAGTTTATATTTATATATTTATAACCACCATAAGGTGCGTTGCTACATTTTAAACAGCAAGAACAAACAGAGAAATAATACCTACGAGTACTAAACGCATGTCAGACTCGCTCTTGTCCCATCTTTCCGTTTTTTGTCCAAGCATCTTTGTTATCTCAGTGCGCCCACTGTGCAATGATTATGTACAAGCCGCAGAAGAAAGTATAATTCCGACTTAATTTCCACTAATTTAATGTGAGTTTATATCGCTAGTTCGTTTGTCGGCGATTGATGAGCGGTTTTAATGTCCTTTGTTTAATTGCATTACATGAAGGCTGACGCAGCGTGGGGTGAAATATCTGGTCGCAAGCATCGAAATCCAGCAGAAAATTTAATTTAAGTGACTGCATTTTTTGTATCAGATATACCTGTACAAAGTAAATAACGGAACAAACCGAATAGCATGCTGGCTGCGATTGCGGAAAGGTATGATTTTTTTTTTATAAGAGAGGTGGCAGATGAGCAGACGGATCACCTGATGGTAAGCGATTTCGCCGCCCATGGACACCCGCAACACCAGTTACAAGTGCGCTGCCAACCTTTTCCCCTTCCCCCATTGGGCCTCCGGTAACCTCACTCACACGGCGAAACGCAGCGCATTGCCCGTATGTAAACCATTGCTGCAAACTGCACATTGCGTATAGACACAGTAATGAACGAAATCGTATTTGATTGTGACGTTGTTTTAATTTGTTAATATTTAATGTATGTAATGTAATGTCATCATCATCAGCCCATTTAAGTCCCCACTGCTGGGGCACGGGCCTCTTTCAATCACATGAGGGGTAATTGCCATACTCACCACGCTTAGCAGACGGGTTGGCGAGGGTTTAGATATAAATGCAGAGTTTTCCTTCTCTGGGTGCTGATGATCATGCCAGCAGCTTTACCTTAGTCGCCTTTTACGACACCTCGGTAAGAGTGAGGGTGGCCTATTCTACTCTGCCGGGGACCACACGGCGATTTTTATTTAATTGTATTAGTTTATTACTAATTTATTTTTTATTGCATTTTAATGTAAATAAGTTTTTAGTTACTTGAAAATAAATAAATGAAAAAAAAAATAAGTAAGCGGTTCGTCGTTGTTCCGGTAGATAGCACTGTGCATTTTTTTATCGCGCTAGTAAAGCGTGTCCTCGGGCCGCCTGCCTAGGTTTGGCAGTTCAAAAAGATAACAAGTCAACACGGAACTGGTCTAATTTCTACCGTCTCCCTGCCTGATCTTCGAGGGTGCTTTACAAAACCTACTATGCCACTGCAGAGCAAAAGGCCTCCATCGCTACTAGAAGGGGTTAGACTTGATCACCACGCTTGATTAATGCGAATTTGTGGTCGTAGACCTGAGTTCATCATCATCATCATCAGCCCATTTAAGTCTCCACTGCTGGGGCAAGGGCCTCCCTCAGTCACGTGAGGGGTAATTGCCATACTCACCACGCATGGCAGACGGGTTGGCGAGGGTTTTGATATAAATGCAGAGTTTTCCTTCTCTGGGTGCTGATGATCATGCCAGCAGCTTTACCTTAGTCGCCTTTTATGACACCTCGGTAAGAGTGAAGGTAGCCTATTCTACTCTGCCGCGGACCACACGGCTGAGACCTGAGCTATGTTCGGGAAATTAGAAACATAAAAATAACATATACAATACAACTTTTGGTCCAACACGGGACCCAGGAGCCTGATATCACAGGCCGGTACTTCAACTTCTAGACTAATAGGGCGTTTTATTTTTAATGCTGAATGCTGAGAAAATTCGGTATCATTATGAAAATACTTAACACAAATGAGAATTTAACGAGCATATTGCTGTTCTCATAACGATGATAATTTTGATAGCCAATAATTCGTGCTGTACCCCAAAATTAAAAACACACATTTTTATTACCCCACTCAATCTTGTAACGAGGATGCAATTCAAAAAATAAATTAAATTTACACTCTCCTGAAAGATTTAATAGTAAGATAATGCACCCAGCGTGATGTCTTGGAAAAAATTAAGTATTCGCGTGTTCTACTCCGTTCAGCGGGAATTCATGCGCGTGTGCGTGATTTAAGCGCCTTCGATTTACGCGGGCCGTGTTATGCAATTCATGCTTTTGTCTCATTAATTTTATTTTTTAGGTTTTTTTTATAGAAAGGTCAATCAGGATGACCTCACTCCGTGAATTCCAAATATGAGGTTGACAGGCACAAAAAAACTAACAAAGTACCCATTGAGTCTGCCATCCTCACCCTGATGGCCTGCTGAAATGCCGCTTCACGCCCCGCCTGAAAGACCCCGGATTGTATGAAGGAGGAAACACATGAGCTGGGAGGGCATTCCAAGTCTTGATGGCTCGGGGCAGGAACGAGGAGCGAAACCTCTTGGTGCGTTCCACCATTGTCTGGATGGTATGCGAATGGCAACGCTGTCCAGCACGTGTTATGGCTGTATCTCTACTGATAGACTGTATGTCTATCAATATATCACTGTCAGACATGCATAAACAGTCAATAACGGGGAAATGATGATAATGAGATGCCGGACGACGCTGTCACTGCTTCACCGTAGAAAATATCCCATCACAGACTAAAAAATTTGACACTTCCTATTTCTTTCTCGTTGCCGGCGCATTAATTTACTCCTACCTACAATACGGATTCCTTTTAGCGAAGCGTGAAGATGCATCTCGCGGGTCAGTATGGCAGTGCCGATGCCTTAACATTCCATGCGTTGTAATTGCAACGTGGGCTCGGGAGTCGAGCCAATATACATACTGTGCCAAAAAAAAACGGCTTATGTGATGGTAAGAGATCACCACCGCCCATAGACATATGCAACACCCGAGGCATAACAGATTTTGCCTTTGTTTATTTGGCAAACATCAAAAACCTCCAGACCGATTCTAATGCACAAACACGACTTTTTGTATGGAGGCAATATTGAAGTTGCAAAAAATAAAATGTACACGGGACAAAACGTATTTATTTTTATTTGTGTAATGCAACAAGTCTCCCAACAAGTGGGTCTGAAAATGAACATGGACAAGAAGAAAATTATGTCGAATTGCCATGTCGTACCCACTCTAGTAAAGGTTGGAAGCTCTACACTGGAAGTTGTAGACGAGTACATCTACCTCGGACAAAAAGTCCAGCTTGGTAAGTCCAACTTCCAGAAAGAGGTCGATCGACGAATCCAACTCGGCTGGGCAGCGTTCGGGAAGCTACGCAGCATATTTTCGGCAGATCTACCGCAGTGTCTCAAGACGAAAGTCTTTAATGCGTGTGTGTTGCCAGTGATGACATACGGAACCGAAACGTGGCCGCTTACAATGTGCCGATTAAGGAGGCTCAAAGTCACCCAGAGAGCAATGGAGAGGGGTATGCTCGGAGTCTCCCTGCGTGATCGTATCAGAAATGATGAGAACCGCAGGAGAACTAAGGTCACAGACGTAGCCCAAAGGATTGCATGCCTCAAGTGGCAATGGGCCGGGCACATAGCGAGGAGAACAGACGGCCGTTGGGGCGGAAAGGTCCTCGAGTGGAGGCCACGTACAGGAAGTCGCAGCCGTGGCAGGCCTCCTACAAGGTGGACCGACGATCTGGTGAAGATCGCGGGAATCCATTGGATGCGGGAGGCACAGGGCCGATCTGTGTAGAGAACATTGGGGGAGGCCTATGTCCAGCAGTGGACGTCTATTGGCTGAAATGATGATGATGATGATGTAATGCAACGCAATGCAAATCATATATTTCAAAGAAAGACTTGACCATAGGTACTCAACCACAAACCAGTGGAGTTTGTGTGGAAATGAATTAAATATTAAATAAATAATATAATTTTGACGGTGGAAGTACCACGCTTCTGCATGAATTGGCCGGCTGGACCATAGTGAAATCACGGCCTCACAGAAAACCGGCGAAAAGCAGCATTGTGCTGCGTGAGTGGGTGATTCGGAGGCCCAATCTAATGAAAAGGGGGTTCAAAATTTGGCAGCGCACTTTTGTCTTCACTGGTGTCACGGTGATCCGTCTGCTCGTCTGCCACCTATCACATAAAAATATATATGTATATTCGACTGTATGTATGTTTTGTATGTGTGCTAATGTGTATGTGTATTTGTTTTGAAGGTAAGTAACGCGTTGATGTCTTTTGAAAGCAGCTTCTTGTAGGAAATTCGATGCGCGTGCTATCATTATCAAAACTCCAAGTTAAATGGAAACATTCTATATTATTATTAGTCATTTTGAGAGCGTCCTTTCGCGAATAGTCACTACGTACACGTACCTACACGTAGTAATTTGAAAAAAAAATGTGTATTTTATTTTGTTATGTATGTATGTTAGACTGTAAGGTTATTATATGGGCCAATAAAATATTTTTGAATGTATCTTGTTGCCTGAAATAAACGAATTATTATTATTACTACATCGTCAGCCCATTTAAGTCCCCACTGCTGGGGCACGGGCCTCCCTCAATCACATGAGTGGTAATTGCCATACTCACCACGCGTGGCAGACGGGTTGGCGAGGGTTTGATATAAATGCAGAGTTTTCCTTCTCTGGGTGCTGATGATCATGCCAGCAGCTTTACCTTAGTCGCCTTTTACGACACCTCGGTAAGAGTGAGGGTGGCCTATTCTACTCTGCCGGCGACCACACGGCCAATATAATATGATATGGGAGTAATATCTTTCATACATTCAAGGCAAATTATGAAGCTTTTTTTGTGATAGGTGGCAGACAACTAGACGGATCACAAGATGGTAACCGATTGCCGCCTTCCGTGGACAGTCGCAACACCAATGGAAACACATGCGCTGCCAACCTTTAAGCTACTCTTACCCCCAGATTGGGCCTCTGGTACCCTCCCTCATTTGGCGACACAGACGCTGCTTCACGCCGGTGTGAGGCGCGAGGCCGTGGTATCACTCCGGTCGGGCTCGCGAGAGCCACGGCACTCCCAGTGTCAAAGACTTTAGTCCATCGGTGTTCGTGGTTATGCCAAGAGGAGATCCACATAGATAAATTGATGCCATTAATTCTTCCGTCTCTATTTATTATTATGTGAATGAATGTAGCCAATACATCAATTTAGCCTATAATATTTGGCGTGATTAATCTGGCAGTGTTTCAATCGGGCTGTCTTCATAAACAGCAGAGTCCAATTGTCACGAGTGAGCCGCTAGTTGGCCGATAGTACCTAGGAGCAGGACATAGTTAATGAGAGAACAGTATACCTTTTTCTAATGGTTTTTAGTAAACTTCCTCTGGGATAAAAATTCTCTAAAACTTGGATGTCAGGATGTCGTTGGTTTGAAATCCTACGTAGGTAGCAGAGGAGACATACTGGGGCCCATTTGGAGGGGAAAGGGGAAAGGTTTATCGACGCCTTTGTAACTGCACTGTATTAGTATTTTTAGTTAGTATAAATTTATTTAATATAGTGTATATATATATATACAGTGTCATTCTTTCTTTTCTGATTTGCATTGCCTTACCTTTTTCAATTCGCTATTACTTTTCCTCTACCCTGGTTGTCTGGAAGAGATAGCTAATAGCGATAAGACCGCCTACATTGCACTAGTATAATACCATAGACTGAGATCTGTAAATGTTGTGCAATATAGTGTATCTATCTATCTAAGCTGGTGTCGTGAGTAACCATGGGGGCGGGCATCAGGTAATCCGTCTGCTCGTCTGCCACCTATCACATAAAAAGGGCTGTTTTTAAATTCAGACATCGGGGTTTAACAGCTCTTGCGAGAAGAAAAAGAATCTCGGTGATGCTAACAATTATGTACTTCTTAAACGTAATCGCATTCAATCTGAATAAAGGCAAAAGATCACAAGGCCGATCACCAGAGCGATGGACCGTCTAACTAAAATGTTTTCACCCTTTTCGCAAATTCTATGAGGTGCGCAATGGATCGCAAACGATGGCGCAAATATTCGAAAGACGACCACCGATCACGATCATCAGTCATGATGGATACGACTTATTAAAATTACTCGTTTTCTTTCTTACCTCTTTCTTCCAACCTTCGAATGGTCACTGTACGCAAACGCACTGTGCCCGCATAGAGCAGTGAGGAGGCGGCGCGAGTTACGAGCGAGCGTCGCCCTTCGGCGCGCACGCGCACCGATTTACGCGCGACTCGAGCGCTAGTGCCGCGCATATCGATACTCGATGAGTTAGTCGATTTAAATAAAAATAATAGACTAGCTTTTTCCCGGGCTCTAGTTGAATAAGGGGACTCGGCTTCTCTTTCCAAAAAAGTGGCGGTGCGAAGTGGAGGAGACACAGTAGGAAAGCAGACTCGGAGCTCCGAAGCGCCATCTTGGAACGCAACCGCAATTTAACGCTAAGATGGTGGTGATGATGGACCAATTTTTAGTTATCAGCCTTGAAAATTGCGGAATGCTCCATAAAAACTTACTACATTCAATTTAAGTGGGGGGTTAGAAAGAACCATAATGTAGCCCATGTCACCTTCCATCTCATTTATCAAGTATCTCCACTTAAAAATCACGTTTCGTCAGGCGCATAGATAGGGTTACTATCCAACACGCTTTGCGTCTTCAAGAATCGATTCGTTCATAGATCATCGATATCGACTCCTTTCCCATCCCTACGGCGCCTTTGGCAACCACGCGCGTTATCGATCCGCTAAAAATCATCCGTGACCCCCGACACTAACCGAATTATTCTCGGTCCAGCATGATCGCCGATCCGATGGAGATGTGCTCTGATGTATTGGACGGTTTTGTCAAACAACCGGAACGTTACAGGGTGTATGCCGTATATACCATAGGGTTGCCATTAGGAAACTAGTGTCATATGCATTTAGCCCAACTTTGCGACAGCTACCATTATGGCGACGCATTAAAAAAGCTCGCATGCTCATTTGTTTCATTCAGGGTACGACTGAGGTAGGCCGTGCTGTGGACAATCTAATGTCATAGGTATTTTATTTAGACGCTGAGTAACTCGTCGCTGTAGTGCAGTCCTACCTTTACTTTACCTAAAGTTGTGGAATAGATTCACTTACTTACTCTACTACCTCAGCGGTCCAAATTAGAGTCTTGGCCTCCGAAACAAGAGATCGCCAGTCCATCCTGCGCTACTTCTTGCCAGTTATTGACCTTAAGTCAGTGCGTCCTACCCGTCATGACATACGGAGCCGAAACATGGACACTTACGGTACGGCTGGACTACAAGTTAAAAGTCGCTCAGCGGAACGAGCAATGTTCGGCGTCTCTCTTCGAGATCGAATCCGAAATGAGGTGATCCGGCAGAGAACCAAAGTCATCGACATTGCTCACCGGATTAGCAAGCTTAAGTGGCAGTGGGCTGGCCATACTTAGCCGCAGAACCGACAACCGATGGGGTAAACGAGTTCTAGAGTGGAGACCGCGTCTTGGCAAACGTAATGTAGGGCGCCCTCTGGCTAGGTGGGGGACGATCTGCGCAGGATGGCTGGCAAGAGCTGGATGTGAGGAGCCATGGATAGATCACAGTGGCGAACAATTGGAGAGGCCTACGTTCAGCAGTGGACTGCGATAGGCTGATGATGTGATGTGATGATTGACCAGTTGAGACTGATCTGCGCGAGCTCCTGGAATAGATTTACATTGCATCATATTATTGTGCAATAATATTGAAGGCGCAACGTGCTATGGAGCGTTCCATCTTTCATTCCGAAACCGAGTACTCAACGATGGAATCCGAAGGAGAACTAGGGTAGTAGACGTTGGCACGCGATTGTGTGAGCTAAAGTGGAGATAGGCATTAGGACTCCTGGCAAGGCGTAAAGATGATAGGTGGACTATAAAATTTACCGAATGACAGCCAAGAATAAGGCGACGTCCAGTGGGTAGACCACCTGCCCGATGGGCCGACGATATTGTAACGGCAGAAGGGAAACAATGGGTAAGGCTGGCAGGGGACCGAAGGGAGTGGCGTGATAAAGAGGAGGCCTATACTCAACAGTGGGTGGATGTGGGCTGATATGATGATGAATATTGAAGACCTCTTTTGTGGTCGTGTATTTGAACATTAACTAGACGTATGTAGGATAATCTTTACTGTAAATCATTGAGGGTTGTAAGACGCTTTAAAACACCACACACCATCAATGTCTATAAGACGATACAATTTTAGCCTTGGAAAACCGAAAAAAATGTTGTCTTTAAAATCAGATTAAATGATAATTTTACGTGATAACGTTAAGCAAAATTGTGTTATAAACCGAAGCTTAGGCTCACTCTAATGGGACACATTTCATCGATGTATAAGACGTTATCACGTCCAAAAAAATACAGTTCACTTGTCTGCGCACAACTTGTCTTGCCCATGCCGGCGATTTGGTGAAAATTCGTACAAAAGTACAATTTTTATTGCAGGTCAAACTTTGTTAACCCTTACTGAGTAAATGACACAAATACTAGAAAATGTAACCGCCCGCGGTTGTGTTCTGATTACGAAGATATTCTAATGATAGATTTGTTATTATGAGGCTCGCTAAAAACGAACCAGCTATGACCATTGACCAACACTTAGTCTGTGTCGGTATTAAGATATCACTGCAGGGCATTGCGTACTTCTGCCTATTGTCTTAAGTATAATCAAGAATTGGTAGAATAAACTAACATACCTGTAGATAGTGTTGACAAAGTATTTGAAAGGCCGCATCATTATAACTTAACATAAGGTATGATTGTAGCCAAATAGCTGAACTATTCCGAAAAGTTCTCTAACCCCCAGATCTCAGACAGCCGGCAAGGCATTTGTGATGCACACGTGTTGCAGATGTCCATGGGCAGCGGTAATCACTTACCACCAGACGAGGCATCCGGTTTTTTGTCCGCCATAATGTAAAAAACAAAAAAAATATACTCGCATCTCCATTTTTGTTAAATTTTTGAAACATAATTGATCATGGTTTTTGTATATCAGACAATTATTAATCATCGATGTCTGAATCTATGATAAAACGTCGAGTTACTAATGTCGGTAGCTCGGTTGTTACAGAGCATTCGTCTAGTTAATAAAACCCACACCAAGTTCAGATCTCATCTTAAGACGTATCGAAGAATATGCATTGCATTATATACTTCAATAATATTGGAATGACTAAAAATAATTCAGACATTTCTAGATTCAAACTTACGGAAATAGTAACTTGTCGATTTATCAAGATTTGCGCATTTCATTCAAAAATCAAAAATGTCTTTATTCAATTTAAGTCCATACAGAACATTTATGAATGTCAAATATTATGTAATCTACCGCTGATTCGGAATGTCAATTTCTACCGAGAAGAATCAGCAAGAAACTCAGTAGTTAATCTTTTCAAATAATAGGTAATTAAGATATTCATTCTTATACAAATTATGATTACAGTGACAGTATGATATACAATGCTTATAATCAATATCGTTTAGATAAATCGTCAAAGAAAAAGTATGAAATGAATTATACATTATAATAACATAGGGCCTGATGTTTTGCTTATCATTTGCTCGGACAAACGAATATTTAGCTTCGAGAAATCTCTTCCATTTAAGCCGGAATGTTAACTTCCTACAATCTTAATCAGTTCTGATAAATTTAATCTCAAATCGGCGGCGCCACTTCAGAAACCTTGCCCCACGTCACGCATGTGTAACAAAATACTTATCAAAAGGTGAACAGAATAATTTCAACGATTTGTTTATCGACCGGCATCAGGATAAAGTGTTGAAGCTCGGGGTAGAGCTACCGAGCGCCATTAATATTTTTTTCCTTTTTTGGAATATTTTAGGGATTTATTCATAAACGTTCAATAAACCTAGACCGACCTAAGATCAGAAGGTACTTCAGTCACATTGACAGGGGAGCGTTGTAACGCGTTTTTTTCTATGCGAAAATGTCAAAACAGTATTGGTTCCGACTTTTGCCAAGTGCCAAATAACCGTGAGCGGACTGTAACGGTGTTAAAGAGTCGTTTTGACGTTTGAAACAAATAACATGCAATATTTTCAAAAAAAGAATAAAAACTGTTTTTTAATAACACAGTTTTAGTTAACAAAGTTTGAACAAAAAATTGTGATAAAAATAAAATAAAAATAATTTGTTTCAACACACATGGCCCATATAAAATGTTAGTAACAAATAACTGATAAATCTATGTTAGTTTACAAAGACAAAACAGCATATAATTATTCTTGCAGACAGTAGGTACTGTCTGCAAAAACAATCATATGTTGTTCTCGCATGAACATCTTACATCTCACAAACCACTCAAATGTTGCAAGCATTCACCCCCACCTGCAGTCCCACTTATGAATAAGGCCCCTCAAATTTTAGGTCTATAATGATAAATAAATGAATTTGTGCGACATATCATACATTGACCTGATTCCATACTAGATATGTAGCTTAAGCACTCATGTCAAGGATATCAACAACAGATCAATCACAGATATTTACCTTAAATATATATTATACTCACACACTGAACAAACACAAGTGTTAATCACACGAATGTTTGTCCAGGATGGGGGTCGAACCAGCGATACTTGTCTGATGAGGCAGGGATCACTACCAAATGTATAATGATTAATAATTTTCTTTGCAAATAACAATATCCTCCAACCGATTACGGCTACGGCGGCCAATCTCAACGATCAGCCACGTACGCAGGATATATTATAGTGCTCAAGTGTGTGCGCTAACGCAAGTGCACTCTTCTATTCCCTTACCTCATATTCCGATGGGACACCAGCGTGACACGACCGGAAGATTAGGCTTAATCACGCTTGCCAAATGCGGATTGGTGATCACAAACCCGAGCTATGTTCAAAAAATTCGAAACATAGTTTTTCCTCGACCCAGGAATCGAATCCAGGACCCCGAGATCACTGCCCAGTACTTAAACCACTAGACTATCAGGGCGTTCTAGACCATCAGGGCGTTTTTCATGTACTTCTTAATTATATTGCTTTTTTTATAATATAGTAGCGCTAGTTATCTCTCCCCTACCTGAAACAAACCAACCTGCGGTTTCATTAGCCGAGATTTTGCTACAGTTCAGGTTCGCTTTTTGTTAATTAAAATCGTTAATTGTAACAAAATGGAGCTTTTGCGGTGTCCGCGAGCCGATATGGTGTGGTCCAAAGACAAGACAGATGCGGGTAAAAATTGTATAACACGTTTAAACTCCAATGGTGATGTCCTTGGGCGGCGGAAATCGCAAAAAAAAACAGCTTTTTTTTATAGAAAGGCCAATCAGGATGACCTCACTCCGCCTGATGGTAAGCGGCCGTGAAATCCATATATGAGGTTGACAGGCACAAAAGAACTAAAAATGTACCCATTGTGTCTGCCATCCTCACCCTAATGGCCGGCGGAGATGCCGTTGCACGCCCCGCCTAAAAGACCCCGGATTGTATGATGGAGGAAACACATGAGCTGGGAGTCCATTCCGTGTCTTGATGGCTCGGCATCTGTACCTATTATGAGGTTTTCGGGACTTGAACAATAAAAAAAATAACGGTTTTTTTTCTACCCTATTCCTCCTCATCTTAGCGTGTAGTTCCCGGTTTTGTCCAAAACTGTCGTTTTAGAGCCCAGGGTGTGCTTATACCATGATTCAGGATTTAGGGAGTCTGGTAATTACAATGAAGCGACTGCCGTTTGACCTTCGCAACCCTTTACAAGGGAACCAGATCAACTGAATCAAGGTTACACGTTTCAGAAACTGTCCGAAATGTGCAGGCTTACTCACGATGTGTTCCCCCAACGCCGAGCTAATGGCAGAAATACGCACATGGATTCAAAAAAATACAGAGGTGCATTGTGGATTCGCTCCCCGTATGAAGATGCGTTCTTAATCCACTGAGCAACCATCGTTTTGTTTTTTCTTTGTTATGGCGTCTATCGAATTTCGATTTAGCTTTGCGAATGTCGAGTGATTAAAGAGACACTATGTTCGAAAACGAAGTTGTCTGGTGTTTAGAGCTAGATCTCTTTAATTAATGGAGTTTTAAGTATAACATATAAAAGACTGCCTCGGTGGCGCAATAGTTAGTGGGTCACAAAGCGACGGTTCGCCTGGGATCCGGGTTCGATTCCCGGGTCGGGACAAAACTTGTAATCTCAGTTTTTCTGTTAAGAAATTCTCAGTGTTAGCCCGGAGTCTAGAAGTTGGCGGTCTTGTACCCCGTGCCTCGAAAAGCACGTTAAGCCGTTGGTCCTGCGCCTAATCCCTCTTCGGTCGTGTCACACTAGTGTCCCATCGAAATAAGAGGGTACGGGAATAGAGAGTGCACTTGTGTCTGCGCTGAGGCTGATCGCTGAGATTTGCCGCCATGACTGAAATATCGGTTTGAGGGACATTATTAAAATTATTTATATATACTGGACTATGAACACCATAAAAAAATCGTCATGTTTTCTGCCGTCTTGCGCTCATAACTTGGCGCCGTCACAGGTGACAGAACTCGAGCAGCGGCGTAACCCAGTAATTGATATTTATTCCCGCTCAAACACGTGTGTTATATTATAATAAACCACTTGCCAATCGCCTTTCGGACCACTTTCACTGCTACCGGGAAAGCGGCAATTATACCCAATTAACAATACTATTAGCCCTAAATTAATTCACGCTAATGGATTTTAATAAAAATATTCAACGGGAATTTATAAGTTTTATGATAAAGTAATGTGCGCCATTAATTTGGGGGTTATTCCGAATGTGTATACGCCCTTTCGTTTATTTGCTTTTAAAAGTGCCTGACAGTTTTTACTGTCACTTGTTGATTATGATTGTTAAACCGTTAAATTTAAGTCAGTTTAACTTCGAAATCTTAATTTTAAGGATATAAATAACGGAATAAAAGCAAATAAACGTCCACCGCTGGACATAGGCCTCCCCCAATTATATCTAGACAGATCGGTTCTGTGCCACTTGCATCCAAGGGATTCCAGCAGATCGTCTATCCATCTTCTGGGGGGTCTGGCACGGATTCGACTTCCTACGCGGCCCCACTTTCTGCCCTATCGGCTGTCTGATCTCCTCGCAATGTGCTATGCTCATTGCCACTTGAGGCGTGCAATTCTTTGGGCTGTCTTTGACTTTGGTTCTCCTGCGGATCTCATAATTCCTGATACGATCACGCAAGGAAACTCCGAGCATAGCCCCTCCCATTGCTCTCTGGGTGACTTTGAGCCTGCTTAAGCGGCTACATTTACGTTCCGTATATCATCACTGGCAATACACAAATACACGCATGAAGGTGACGGGTAGGGCACACTAGCGACGCCAATCGATTTAAATTTTTTGCCAGTAAACCGGAACTATTTTAAACAATTTCAGGCTTACAACTTCTCGGCAAATACTTATTTATTAAAAACCATGCACAAATGTTGGGTCTGTTGTACGAAAAATAGATTCACGCCAAAAGTGGCCGCTTTTGCGTGAATCAATTTTTCGCGTACGCGTTGGACCTAACATTCTTGCATGGTTAATTAATAAATAGTATAAATGTTTGCCGAGAGGTTGTAACCCTTAATTGTTTAAAATAGATCCGGGTTAGTAGCTAAAAATTATAATCGATTGGTGTCGCTAGTGTACCCTACCCGTCTACCCTTAAAGACTTTTATCTTGAGGCACTGCAGTAGCTGCATCACTATATCCAATCCAATCCATTATTTTGGCTCATATTGTTCTTAATTGCTCAGAGAAATGAATGTTTATTTAATAATCCATTTACTGATGTGAGGTAGTGACAAACTGAAGTTGAGCCCGCCCATCCATGCTGAATCCTGGTTCTCTCACGATCTTAATTCTCACAATCTAGCTATGGGATATTTTATTGAATATAATCATAATTACGATTAGAAGAAGACTAGTGCTTCGGAAGACTATTAAAGTCTTTTTGCTTTGAAAAAAAAAAACAGTTAGTGATCTTCATACAAACGAGAAGAGTCCTACGATTATAAATGACATTAAGTTACACAGAAAACAGTTCTAATGCCTTAAGGCTATACTGTCATTATGCCTCATCATCATCATCATCATCATTTCAGCCAATAGACGTCCACTGCTGGACATAGGCCTCCCCCAATGTTCTCCACACAGATCGGTCCTGTGCCGCCCGCATCCAATGGATTCCCGCGATCTTCACCAGATCGTCGGTCCACCTTGTGGGGGGCCTGCCACGGCTGCGACTTCCTGTACGTGGCCTCCACTCGAGGACCTTTCCGCCCCAACGGCCGTCTGTTCTCCTCGCTATGTGCCCTGCCCATTGCCACTTGAGGCATGCAATCCTTTGGGCTTTGTCTGTAACCTTAGTTCTCCTGCGGATCTCATCATTTCTGATACGATCACGCAGGGAGACTCCGAGCATAGCTCTCTCCATTGCTCTCTGAGAGACTTTGAGCCTCCTTAATCGGCACATTGTAAGCGGCCACGTTTCGGTTCCGTATGTCATCACTGGCAACACACACGCATCATTATGCCTACTTAATAATAAAAGTATATAGGTATACAAATATATATATTTTTTTGCTTATTTAAAATGCTTGATTCACTTAACCCTCGAAACTCGGCATTATCCCGCTTATTGTCCGGCACGCCTCGGTCCGCCCTCTCGCGGAAAAAGGATGAATTAAAAAACTCCGCATATGATTATAGCGAGCAATATCCGAGAAGATAGCGATCTTATCTGGCGATCGGACAAGCTCTCCGGGACGTTTTGACCTTACGATCTGTACAGCCTACACGATTTTAGCTTTCACCTCGGTGGAGGTTTGGGGAACAATGGTGTGTGTCACTTCAGGCTTTCATCGTTGAGTTTGGATGAATTTTGTAGATTTATGTGCTACTTATAAAACACAGTACTCAAATGGCAGTGGGCATGCTGATGCAATGCTGCTAATTAAGGCGACGGGTAGCCTTAACTAGCGACCCCAAACGATTTAAATTGTTAGCTACTTAACCGGATCTATTTTAAACAATTTCGGGGTTACAACCTCTTGGCAAACACTTATGTTGCGTCCATCGCCTACGCGAAAAATTGATTCTCGCCAAAAGTGGCCGCTTTTGGCGTGAATACGTCTTGTTCCCCTCTCCAAGTGTTGCAAACTAAGGCCAGACAGCTGTTGCTCAATTGAGACGCAACACCTTTTCTATAAAACCTTATTCACAAAAAAGATATTCATTTATTTATTCAAAAGTTATTCGTTCAATCATTCATTCATTTATTCAAAAGATATTAATCCATTTATTCAAAATATAATCATTCATCATTCATTCATTCATTCAAAAGATATTCACTCATGCATTCATTGTAACTATGAATTAGTCGTGTTATTCCCGCTTACGTCTTTACGTAATATAATGATGATTGTATATATATGAGAGAAGGACATTCAATCATGACTCCAGATAATCTGGGAACAAATTAGAACAGATTATGATCTTTTCATGATCGTATCGTTTAATCTAATCGTGACTTATAAAGATTACCACATAAATGCGTTTCTCTGTAATCTGTCTTGTGAAATTCCGAATTGTGTCCACTTTCTTCTGCCCATTTGCAAATATACAGCCCCCACAAAAATATAAACACATGTTTAAAACCTCTCTTAAATCAATGTGTAAAAGGTGCAAAATTGCTTGAAACGGATAAAAATGAGAAGATTGTAAGGGACTTCGGGGAATGATCGTGGAAAAGAAAAATAAAAAGTATGGACAGAAAAATAAAGGCTCCATTTGGAATCAGAAAGTAACCATATCTAATCCGTTTCCTTAATACAAGACCTATTGTATAACAAAAACATAATATCCATCATAATCGTGTGGATTTAGCGATATGGCCAAGTCACATAAAATTTTGTCTAAGGTGAAAGTTTGTGAAGCTAGGTGTAGGTAAAGTTAATACCCTACTAAAGCTATCGTCATCCCGTTCCAACACGGAATGTTAAAAGGGGCTTGCACAAATTTTGTTCCGGGACTAATCTTTTTTTTAAATCTCACATCACATACATTGTTCTGACTCCAAGATAGGTAGCTCAAGCACCTGTGTTACGGATATCAGAATCAACAGTGGGATTACAAATTTATACATATACTACTTTTTTTTTGTAAATACATACTTATACACTACATAGCACCCAGACCAGACAAACAGACATGTTCATGAACACAAAACACTTAAAGGTAAGCAGCGCACTTGTGACACCACTAGTGTTGCAGGTGTCCATGGGCGGCGGTAATCGCTTGTCATCAGGTGATCCGTCGGCTCGTCTGCCACCTATATTCTACAAAAAAAGGTGACTTCCGAACAGTGAAGAAAAGAACACAGAAGATAATCATCTGTGGCTGAACGTAGGCCTCCCCCAAAGAGCGCCAACCATCCTGGTCCTGCTCAGCTAATCATTTAATTTAGTCAAACATTTCATGTAAAAATATAATGAATAAGTATAGTTTTTTTTTTATGGGATAGGGGGCAGACAAGCAGATGGATCACTTATAGTAAGCGATTACCGCCGCCCATGAACACTTGCAACACCAGAGGAGTCACAAGTGCGCTGCCGACCTTTTAAAAATGAATACGCTCTGTTCTTGAAGCTTTGCAGGTCGTATCTGTCCGGCAATACCGCAGGCAATAGTTCATTCCATAGTTTTTTCGTACGAGGCAGAAAGTTTCTTGAGAAACGCACAGTGATTTCCATACTGTCATCAAAGTAAAAAATAAATGGATCTATTCTAAATGAGTAATTACTGAGACTTTTACTTGTTTTTTCTCCATAAAAAGGTTTATAAAAACCAAAGCGATAGTAGATTGTTTAAAAAATATATTATTATAAAAAAAAGTGTTTTAATTTAAATGAAAAACATGATTTATCTTTTCTGTTAAAAATGCTTTACTAGATATTTTTGGATTTTCAAACTCGATATTTAATTTAAATAATATAAATAAATAAATAATAAATATGTCCCAACGTTACATCCATTTATCTCACTCCGAGAAAGGTAGCTCAAGCACCTGTGTTGCGAATATCAGAACCAACAGTGTGGTTACAAATATATACATTATAATGTATATATTTTATGTAAATATATACATTATACAAAGGCAGCGTTCACTACCACTGTTCCAAACGGTTCATCCACCCAACCAACTATAAGTAATAGACTATATTATTAGGAAAAGACTGCATTCTTCTTCTCTTGGATCATTTAAGTGTTTTATTTTATTATTATGCATATGTACAGAAAAAAATCACAAAGTTAATCTTATTTTCGACCTAATCAAATATATGTTCAAAAACCGAATGTACCATCCTCTTAAATAAAATTCAGTTTACTCAGTAAGCAATAAATGCTTCTGAAAACCGCTGTCGTCTTCCGTCGAAGGTTGACCGACAATACAAATGTAAGCCCCAGAAACAGACCATCACTCTACCCCGATTTCCTTGTACGCATCGTGAAAAATCACATCGAAAACTAATAAAATATCTTAAAAAACACTCCTTCAATCGTTGCCAGATCGGCGCAGATAATTTGCTTACAATATAATCGGACAACGATTGCGCAGTCTCGAGGCAGGCTCTAAAACGACCCACTGGGACCGCTATTATATTCAAATTTAGTTTGGTAGAGGCAATTTATATGGGTTTTATTGACAACGCGACTCTTCGCCGCTTCCAACCGAATTCCTAAGGAAAATATTCAGCGGAGTCTCCTTTCGGCTTAATTGAACATCGACGATATTGTTAAGCGCAACGCTTTGTTTAAAGCCAACGGTATTGAAGGGATATTTAAACTGAGCGGGTGAAATATAAAAGGAAGTGAAAAGATTTTCAGGCGGCTTATCCATAGAGTAACTTGTATATGCCACCGGAAAATAACAAGATCCGTAAGTTTATGAATTTACTAGGAAGTTTATAAACTTTCGTAGGATTGTAAACGGGAGATAAATTTTATTATTTTACGTTCACATTTGCGTACATTGATAAACTGACTGAACTCACTTGTAAAATAATAAGTAAGCAATATCCAAACGCTACGCGCGATCTGATTGGCATTGCCACTATGAACTTTGGCCAAACAGAGAGCAGTGTATTATTTTACGTTTTTCAAAAATGCGTATATTTAAAAGAGTTTCAGTGATTGGTCGAACCATATAAAATAGTTCATAAATTTACCGTGTGACGTCGGTAATTGATAAATTTACGAAAATGTGTACGTAAAATAATACAATTTATCTCCCATTTAGAATCCTACAAAAGTTTATAAACTTCCTAGTAAATTGATAAACTTACGGATCTTGTTATTTTCCGGTGACATATATACTGAAATAGAGACATCAGTCTGCTAGCCAGTGCTAGCGCCATCTAGAGGAAAACGACCAATACTCAACGGCTATGTAGTACAGCCACCTTCGAGAATCAGTCTGGGAGACGATTGAATAAAATATTAGAAACAATTTTATTTCCTATATTATAACAAAATTCCTAATACCCTCTAGATCTCTGGTTGGTTTCCCTTAAAAGTATCAGCCTATAAACTGTCCCATTTCAGGGCAAAGGCCTCCAGCATAGAAATCAAGTCATCGCTACTATGATGGGATTAGGCTTATTCACCACGCTTGACAAATGGAGATGGGTGATCACAAACCCGAGCATTGTTCGAAAAATTCGAAACATTATTTTCGCTCGACCCGGGAATCGAACCCAGGACCCCGAGATCACGGCCCGGTACCTAAACCACTACACCAACAGGGTGTTGTTTACCTTACTTTTTTTTAATTGCTACTGTGGGCAGGCGGCTTGAGGTCATTGTTTCGGAAACACGCTTTACTAGCGCGATGTAAAAATGCATAGTGACATCTACCGAAACAATGTCCAACCATCTGCTTGATTGCTTTTTAAAGATACGTCATCTGCTTTTTACAAGCACTATTTAACGAAAACCGCTGAACTATTTCTCATACTAAGGAAAAAACGTACTTACTGAAATGATCCTGGCTTATTCCTCAGTAATCAGTTGCTAAAGTTTAAGGTAGTTACTATTCAATTTGCCACATGATTGCAGTAAGACTCAAGACGATGGCACATTCGGTCATTAGACTACCAAATGTGCCATCGTCAACCGTCACCTATGTTTGTGGATTCGATCCTCACCCTCGATCACCAGCCACAAATGATGAACACTTTTTAATGTGATAGGTGGCATACGAGCAGGCGGATTACCTGATGGTAAGCGATTACCGCCGCCCATGGACACCCGCGACACCAGTGGAGTCACAAGTGCGCTGCTAACCTTAAAACCCCTCGGATTGGGCCTCCGGTACCCTCACGCAGCGAAGCACAGCACAGTGCTGATTCACGCCGGTTTTCTGTGAGGCCGTGGTATCACTCCGGTCGAGCCGGCCGAAGTGTGGCTCTCCCACGGTAAAAACGTTTGTGTTTGATTAGTGTTTTGTTTTTTTTATACGTGACAGGTGGCAGACGAGCAGACGAATCACCTGATGGTAAGAGATTGCCGCCGCCCATGGACATCCGCGACACCAGTGGAATAACAAGATCGCTGCTAACCTCTTAACCCCCTTTCCCCCGGATTAGGCCTTTTGTGTGTTAATAGATATGTATTTAATTTAGTTTTTTTTCTCTGACGTCATTATTGCATGAAATTATTTAATTGTATTGTGATTTGTATTATTTGTAATTTTATAGAATTTTGTAGTATTTATCTTTCCTATAAGCAGTAGATTTTTCTGGATGTTTTGAAATACTGTCAAATATTTCCTTTGAATAGATTTTATAGATTACCGGAGGCCCAATGGGGGGGACGGGGAAAAGGTTGGCAGCACACTTGTGACTCCACTGGTGTTGCGGGTGTCCATGGGCGGCGGAATTGCTTACCATCAGGTGATCCGTCTGCACCTCTCATTTAAAAATATATATATATATATTTCGGAATTTATTATTTAGATAAATAACGCGCCTAAAATTTACAAGATGATCCTTTTTTGTTCAGGCTGGAATCGAACCCACACTGATAAGACTATCGCCAGTTCATGGCGAATCAAGCACTTACACATCGGCTTAGTGACGCGTTCAGTAATTTAGGTAGAACAGCCAGAGGGAATGGTGGAGTATGTGGGTTCAATTCCCGCCTAAACACGAAATGGAATTTTTAAGTGCGTTATTTATCTCCTTTGCCAAAACTCAGAAGTGCGGTTCGATAGCCTTTTCGAGTATCGGCGAAGCGTCCTCGCCTGAACCTAAGGTACCTGTACGTTGACCCTTGAAACTACCTATAAAGCTTTTGTTACAACTCACGAGTAAGTTACAACTCTTTACTCGTTTGTCGCCTCTAGTATAAAAATATTTGGTCTGTTCATTGCTACTAAATAGAACATCAAAAATCAAATTAAGTGTCTATGTTTTTTTGTTAGGCTATAGGCTAAAGCTTGACCACTATCACGTCTCATGGAGAGCGACGATGAAGTATAGGATGATACGCGTCAGCTTAGAAGATGCCTGTTCACTTTTGCCTAAAAGATGTCCAGATTATAGTGGTCAGAAAAAACAGACCCCGGCAGGGAGTTCCGTTCCTCAGCTGTCAGCATTATAAATGTGGTAGCGAATAACAATATGGTGCAGAACGTTAATATGATCGCAATTTTGTTTGCTGACACAGTATTAATGTCCATTTTGACACGCCGGTTGATATTTCGTTCGCAGATACGGGATTTATAGGATTAAATTCGCCAATGGATTCGGGCCGATTTAATTATGACGACGAAATTATTTTGTCTACTCAGCCGTCACATAATCTGATGTGTTCGCGCCTGTACGTACTAGGGTCATTTTGAATTGGTATGTTTTTATTATTAGCTTTATTGGAAAGTATTTTATGAACCAATAAAAAAGTCGCTTACACTTAAGTAGGCACAGGACTAATATTTATTTATGATATGGTGTAGTAGATAGTATTACCTATTTGTACAAATGAATGTAAAGATAAAGGCAAGTCGTTCATTAATTTAGTTTGACTTGGACGAATGAATATAAGTAGGTACTTACTAGGAAGACAACCTTATGATTTATCACCTAAAGCTTATAGATAGATATTTAAGTATGAGGCCATAATTCATTTCTTGGCTTCTTCGTTAGAAGAACTGAAGAATGTAAAAGTATCACAATATTTAAAGTAATGTACATGTTTCGATTTTTTTTATTTCTTTAATTGTACTGATAAATACGCAAACTAAAGAGACTCAATTGTTTTCCTTCTGCATACATAACAATCCAAGATAAATGGCAGTAGTTGAAACGTCAATTCTTTCTATCGGCAGTACAGCATGAACCTGTCGAGCGCACATCGCGCCACGCGTCGCCTCCGCCATTTTGAAATCGAATAAAATTACTCGAACGCAAAATTACGAGAAAATTAAATTCGACGCGGCGACATGCCGACGCGAGTGACATGCGTGAATTACGACCGAATAAATATTTTAATTTAAATGTAAGCTTTGTACAGCCCATGATTTTCGTTGCGCTATTGAGGTGTCAAACGGGCCAATTTAAAACGGGAGTAGTATCTCTGTTTGTTTTGCGTGGCGACTTTGTGTCGTACTAGTTTCCGCTCGTGGGTTTGTCTGTGGGTTTTGTATTAAAATAATTACTTAGTGTAGCGTTTGCAAAAACCGATAACTGTTGGAGCAGACGAGAATAATCAAAGGAGCCCTACTGTTGGCGACTGTTGTGGTGCAACCTCATTAGGGTTCCGTGGCCAAATGGCAAGATACGGAACCCAAATCTATAAAGATTCGTCATGTCTGTCCGTCTATCAGCCAGAAGCCACTTTTCTCCGAAACTATAAGAACTATTCTATTGAAACTTGGTAAATAGATGTATTTTGTTAACCGCATTACGATTTTTACACAAAAATTTGAAAAAGCAAAAATATTGGGGTGAAGGGTCTCCATACTTTCATACAGAAACTGAAGCTCATTTTTTTTTTCATCAAACCTATACGTGTGGGGTATCTATGGAAAGGTCTTTAAAAAAAGATGTTGAGGTTTTTAACATCATTTTTTTCTAAACACAATACTTTGCGCAAGAGACGCTCCCAAAGTGGTAAATTGTGTCTCCCCCCCCTCTACCTTTTTTATAAAAGATAAATTATAAAATAAAAAAAATTTGATGTACATATTCATGAAAACTAACAACGAAAATTGGTTTGAACTAGATATAGTGAGTAGTTTTTATTTAGTACGTTATAAACCGTTAACCGCAATTTACCTTTCATATATCTTACTTGCTGCTACGGAACACTTCATGGGCGAGTCCGACTCGCACTGGGCCGGTTTTTTTAAATTTTATTTCTACATTTTCACGTGCTGCTTTTCTATTTTCATTGTCTCTGATTGTATCAAGTAAACATTGCTTTGTACATATTTGTTTCCATATAATACATGATTTAATCTTTAAACCATGCCACTGTCACTCATTCTCCGTGAGTATACGTCCACCAGCATCACCAGTAGTTATCATCACCTACTATTGATCTTAGAGAATCACTCAAACCTTTGCGATAAACGGGAGAAAGATGGAAGGCGTGAGTTTGATGCAGACTGCTTAAGATTGTCTTGGATGGCCCTTTTTGAGGATGTCCCTTGATGGCACAAAAAAGATACAGTAGGTCCGCCGTAGCAATAAAAAACATCACGATTGAGTCCTGAATTATGAACTAAATGCATGTTTATGCAACAATAAATTAAATTCCCAATATTTCATGCATATATGTATCGAAGAGTTCGTTAGCCTACGCGATAGGATGTATACCGTATCGTGTCTTTCCCGCACAATTTTTCCCAGTTCAAAAAGTTATGCTATGAATAAGGGCCCCGTGTTTTCCTTTTGAGCTCCAGAACCCTAAAAGTAATTAGGGCCCTTGGCATTTTCTTAATGCAACCTTTATTCACATTCTTCAGATACTGCTAAAAGCAGGCGCTTTAATATCTCATTACCTCCTAATAGTTTTTAAGAGACCTGCCGAAAATTTTATTTCAAAAATTAATTACTCAACCTCATAAAATATAACGGCGCCCACTTTACGAAAACGCGAGCCGAGAATCTACAAATCATTAGCGAATAAAAGTTTAATATTGTTCATTATTGCTTTTGGTGAGAATTAACGCTCCATTCGTATAATACAATATTCGCTTTTGTAACCGATAGCCGCCAGTTTGCCCAATAAACCAGTAATCACTATATTATCTGAATTTTAAAACCGTATTTTGTTTAAGGACTGCATAAAACCGCCGATTTACGGTAAAAAGTAGCAACTATAGGCTGATTTACAAGATCACAATATAACGAGGCCAATTAATACTTTTGGGGTTCCGCTGGTTATGATATCCTGTGTCGTATTAACGTGTCATTCCCGGTTGCGGCTGTAATGTTGGCGATATATCGTTGTAATAAACCTGGCTCGCCAACACACACACCAACGTTGGGCACCATTTGACACGTCCGTCCCGCTTAATCAGTCCGAGTCAACTGAGATTACTCTATGGACCAGTGTTACCAACTCGCGGCATGTGCGCTCGAGAGCGTAAATTAGCTGTAGTGTAGTGTAGCTATGGCCGCTGGGCCATATTCTCTCATTTCTGATCCCATTCTTTATCCGCACGGGATGTATGTGATGTTGGGAATTTTTTTTTTCTTATTATGAGGTTATGATACTTATTATGAGGTTTTCGGGGTGTAATCATTGAAAAAATAACGGTGTACTGTCTTCTTTTTTTGTAAAGAACCCTAAATTTTTGCAAAATTTTAAAAAGTACAATTAAAACAGTAGCGCCCGGTTGCGCAAGAGACGAAACAGCGCAATTAACGGACAAATTTACGCAATACGATCGCGCATGATAACGCCAGGGGACCGCAGGCAGGGAACAAACCATGAGCGACAGCGGGCACGATCAGCCACTTACAGACATAAAAGTAGAGACATCTCTGACCGTGGGAGAGCCACGCTTCGGCATGAATGGGCCGACTTGACCGGAGTGATACCACGGCCTCACAGAAAACCGGCGTGAAGCAGCATTGTGCTGTGTTTTGCGTGTGAGGGTACCGGAGGCCCAATTCGGGGGAAAGGAGGTTTGAAGGTTGGCAGCGCACTTGTGACTCCATTGGTGTCGCGGTTAGCCATGGGCGACGGCAATTGCTTACCATCAGGTGATCCGTCTGCTCGTCTGCCACCTATCACAAAAATACGTAAATAAGAAGCGGACTTAACTGTTAAAATTTGATACGAAACTCCACCCATTACCGAAGACGCGGGGTTTACCATGCGTAAGAAATAGCGGCCGACAGCTAGTGGCAAAAATACGTATTTAGATGTAAATTTAAAAATATCAAAACTGTTAATAACGCATTTTAAAAATCATATTTTTTATGTGATAGGTGGCAGACGAGCAGACGGATCATCTCATCATCAGCCCATTTAAGTCCCCACTGCTAGTGCACGGGCCTCCCTCAATCACATGAGGGGCAATTGCCATACTCACCACGCTTGGCAGACGGGCTGGCGAGGGTTTTGATATAAAAGCAGAGTTTTCCTTCTCTGAGTGCTGATGATCATGCCAGCAGCTTTACCTTAGTCGCCTTTTACGACACCACGGTAAGAGTGAGGGTGGCCTATTCTACTCTGCCGGGGACCACACGGCATCTGATGGTAAGCAATTGCCGCCGTAAATGGACACCCGCGACACCAGTGGAATCACAAGTGCTCTGCCAACCTTTGAACCCCACTTGCCCTCGGATTGGGCCTCCGGCACATTCTCTCACGCATCGAAACACAGCATAGTACTGCTTCACGCCGGTTTTCTGTGAGGCCGTGGTATCACTCCGGTCAAGTCGGCTCATTCATGCCGAAGCGTGGCTCTCCCACGGTAAGCAATCATCGCGTATTCAGGCGGGATTCGACCCACATCTTCCCCGTTTCGGGTGTCTATTTTGGATACCAATTAAACTACTGAACGCGGTAGTAATTCCTCCATGAGCTGATGATAATCTAATAAATTTTGGACTGCCAGTTAAGTTAGACTGCAAAATAATATTGTATTTATGTTATAGCATTTTTTTTCAATTTATTCTTAAGTCAATGAAGCTATTATTCATCATCATCAGCAACCCACACTCGTCCACTGCTGGACATAGGTCTCCCCTAATGCACGCCACTGCTCCCGATTTTCGGCCACTCTCATCCAGCCCACACCAGCCAGCCTTCGAATGTCATCATCCCATCTTGTCGCAGGGCGTCCTACACTACGCTTACCGAGTCGCGGTCTCCACTCAAGGACTTTACGGCTCCAACGGCTGTCAGTTCTGCGGCTAATATGACCAGCCCACTGCCACTTCAGTTTGCTAATTCGGTTGGCTATGTCGGTGACTCTGGTTCTCTGTCGGCTTACATCATTTCTGATGCGGTCCTTCAGAGATACTCCGAGCATAGCCCTTTCCATAGCTAATAGCTGAAGCTATTATTATATATAAGTATATCAGGCTACTTACTGTCCCACTGCAGAGCAAAGGCCTCCATCATATAAATCAAGTCACCACTACTATGATGGGATTTGGCTTAATCAGCACGCTTGCCAAATGCCGATTGGTGATCGCAAAGCCGAGCTATGTTCGAACAATTCGAATCATACCTTTGCTCGACCCTGGATTCGAACCCAGGACCCCGAGATCATGGCCCGGTACTTAAACCATTAGACCAACAGGGCGTTATATGTAAGATGTATATGTAGATGATTTTATGTAAGAAATTAAAGTAATTTCGTTCCGCCATCCGCTTACATAATGCGCCGTGATCTTCAAAGATATCAACAGACATATTGTGTAGCTACCGAATTGGGTATTTAATTTGTTGTTGCATAAACATGCACTTGGTTCAATCGTGATGAATTTTATCGCTAAACTGATAATTCTTGAAAGAAGTAAACGACTTAGGTATTTAAAGAAAGAAAGAAAGAAAATATTTATTATTATAGACATCACAACACAAAATATATAGCAATTGTAAACAGAACACAATTTGGCACAAACAGAAAACAAAACATAAAACAATTAAAAATACATAAAAATAAAACAAAAGGAAAAAAAAAACAAAACAAAACTATATTCAATCATGTGCAGACAGTGCCAAATGAATATTATGGTGTGTTATGACGTCTAGTATAAATGGCCCTCACTCAGCTTATGTCACAGCCCAGACAAAGGCCATGACGCTGGTTTTCAGTGAGACCAGCTGAATGAGTGCCACGGACGCTTGTCTAGTGTATTTTGTGTACATATGTATTTTGTGTTTATATGATAGCTTGTAGTGTCTGACTGCAGGGCAAAGGCCACCCTAACCATTTCTCACCTCTCGCGGTCCTTTTTTTTACTGTAGATAGGTAAGCGTTTGACCATATTTCACCTGATGGTAAGTGATAATATGGTCTAAGATGTAGCACGATTTACCTAGAAGATACCTTTTCACTCGCGCTTTGAAAACCTCCAAATTGTAGCCTCCTGGGAACACCTCCTCAGGTAGCTAATTCCACTGTTTCGCAGTACGAATAAGGAAACAGGATTCAAACCTCTTTGTGCGGACTTTTGGTATTTCTACCGGTATCGATTGAAGGTCTGCCTGGTGGAGTAGTGGAAGAACGGAGATGCTCCAATGGTATTGTACAATTCCGTGGCGCACTCTCCATAATGTATCCGATAGAAGATCGATAAGCTTGCTACCTTGCGTCGGTGTTCAAGGCTTTGTAGCCTCTTACCCACAAGCTCGTCGTCGCCAATTAGCCTCTTGGCCCAAATCTCAATACTCTCTAACCTGGTCCTCGGGTGATGAGCTTGTTTCATCGCCATCGACGCCGCGGGGACGCTTTACATTTGACACTTCCATTCCTTAAGCTTGATTTGCTCTTTTTATTCTGATGGGAAGTAAATAAATATTCCAATTATAGAAAGTCGGTGATAGAATGAAAAAAAAACTTTCCAAGAAATTACAAATTGAATTTCACATTAACAATTTCAAAAAACTTTCTCAAAACGCTCCATACAAATGGTTGATCTGATGAACTCAAATACAACGTACAACTTAAATGAATGTATGTACAACCTGTGCGGATAAAGAATGGGATCAGAAATGGTGGCGCATCTATTCACTTCTCGCTCGCTCACTATTTGCGTATAGACGCACCCCACGAGTGCGAGTATAGACGCAAATAGTGTGCGAGCGAGAAGTGAATAGATGCGCCGCCATTTCTGATCCCATTCTTTATCCGCACGGGTTGTAAGTAGTTTGTTCAAACTATATAATACTACTCTTTGGTTCAAACTTTTCTTGACAGACTTATTACATCGCGTTAATGAAAATGGAGCCATTGGTATAATCGCCATAAATCAATTAGTTAACGTACAGTGTATATTATTTATATCTTCATTAAGTTTTCAAGCAGTAACCCATTGCTGAATTTTAACTACAGTTTTCATTATATAAATGCATGCATGCATCTGTAAAAACGGATTTTTAATAAAGTTAACTGATATCTGATTTACCCGGCGGTGTGGTCCCCGGCTTAGTAGAATAGGCCACCCTCACTCTTACCGAGCTGTCGTAAAAGGCGACATAGGTAAAGCTGCTGGCATGATCATCAGCACCCAGAGAAGGAAAACTCTGCATTTATATCAAAACCCTCGCCAACCCGTCTGCCAAGCGTGGTGAGTATGGCAATTACCCCTCATGTGATTGAGGGAGGCCCGTGCCCCAGCAGTGGGGACTTAAATGGGCTGAAGATGATGATGATCTGATTTACACAAATACACGGGTGCCAAATTCTTAAAAGTCTCCCCCAATCGATTCTCCTGAATTTTTACAGCACTGTGCTAAACAGGTGGCTAATAGAATAAAGAATTTTCACAATAAAAAGAGGAAAATAAATCTTCCCAACCCTAAAGATTTTTCTACTTTCTGTCAGAAGTTCCGAAAAAAAGTTATTTGCAGGTGATTGACCAACACTCTTATCAGATTTGCCAAGTTTTCAGCAGCATTCGTCCTCATTCCCGACTGTCGCTTTAATATCAGCACTCCCAAAGTTGCATCGTTCTTATTCCACGGGTCATTTGGCACCACTTGCCGAGTACACTGGTTGTTACTGAAAGAGTAGTTCAAAGAGTTCACATAAGTAGTTCATTTCACTCACTCTATCTTCTGCACTTCTGTCTCTTTAATATTAGTTCAACGAAAGTTGTTACTGAATGAGTATTTCGAATATTAGTCCATTTCACTTTTCCTTGTTACCTATTGTTACCTATTGTGCTTTAATAAATATAAATTGTGCACGCTCAAACATACATCTTTCTTATACCACGGGTCATTTGCTTCATTCACTCGCTCTTTCTTTTGATCACATATTTAATTATATAACACTCTGTGCTTTTGATATACTTACTATATCAAAAGAAAGAGTGAGTGAAATGAACTGCTAGTGTGACCTGGCACAAATAGTTCATTTTACCCACTCTTTCTTGTTCCGTTTAGCCCTATAGTTCATCTAGTTCGTGATATAATAAAATATAACTGTTAGAGCAGCACTTGCTAAATATTAGTGTTTCCTTAATTGATACTAATACCCATTAGCACAAGTACACAAGCTTTTTCTTTGGTAACATACCGATTTATTTACGCATATATGTCATCCTTTTTATATCATCATTCATTCATATATTCTGTGCAATATAGAACATGAGTAAAACGAAACAGTTAAGAGTGAAGATTTAATTCGAATCCAGTTTTGTTTTCACCAAAACTTCACAGAACTGGTAAATTAGAAAGAGATAAATAAATAAATTAGTGATTATATTATTTTTAAATTTTTATAAATCATTATATATTATTTATAATCCGGTTTAGCATGTTACAAGTAAAACAAGCATTACTATTTTAGTTGAGTGAACTGTTCAGCGCTGGTCTATTCCCGAGGGTTCTCTGCTGTACCAATAAAAAGTTACACAATCCTATCCGTTTGAACTTCTCCTGGCAGGCGACGCCTTGAGAGAGCGTTTGGAAAAAATGGAGCAACTTTCGAGTACTGTGCGACAAGTCTTTTTGGCCGATAGCAAATTTGAACTAATGCTGTTTTAGGATGGGTAACAATGGTGACAACTGACACATTTTCTGGAATTTCTGTGTTAATAATAATATCCTCTAACCGAATACGGCTACGGCGGCCAATCTCAACGATTAGCCACGTACGCAGGACATAATGAAGTGCTCAAGTGTGTGTGCAAACACAAGTGTTTCCTTACACTCATATTCCGATGGGACACCAGCGTAACATAACAGGAGAGGGATTGGGCGCTGGACCAACGGCTTGACGTGCTTTCAGAGGCACGACCGCTGTCTTTCAGAGTCCGGGCTGACGCAAAGAATTCCTTACCGAAAACTCAGGTACAAAATTTTGCCCATCTCGGAGATCGAAACTGGGACCTCTTGCGCTGCCGTCGCTTTAAAATGCGTCCCAGTAACCATTGCGGAATCGAGGCGGTCATTTCTGTGTTATTGATATCAGAAACAACGAAGGTATTTTATTTATTTATTTATTTAAAACATACCTAAATACTATCATTACAGGTTTTCAATAGCCTGGTCCGTTACTACACAAGTCAATGTTACTACATACATTTACATTAAATTATGAATTAATTACATTACATTATTAATTGATAACATTTTATTATTATTTTTAACATTCTTTATTTTTACGTAGGTACTAATTTAGTCGAATCGACTTCGTCATTTTTAACTAATCTAAATAACACAATGTAAATAAGACGACTTTTATGAATTCACTTATTGCACAAGTAAATAAATCAAGTTTAGTATGTACTTGATTAATAGTTCGAATCGCCCGGGTCATAGGGGCTTTGCCCAATAGGTTGGTCCTGGCGGCGGGCACCGCGAGCAGCGGCGGACGCCGTCTCCTTCCCACGTAGCGGTCTGGTACACAGAAACCCAGGTTTTCCAACACCTGCGGGTTGTGCGTCTTGCCACGGAGTAATTTAAAAAGATATGTGGCTAGAGCTGACTCCCTCCGCACTTTCAGTTCATTGTATCCAACCATACCTAGTACAAATAATGTATCGGAAATTATATATTTATATACATATCATAAAACCGACTGAGTGATAAAACACAAGTGTTCATACTGTTCATCACACGAATGTTTATTCAGAGTAGAGAACGAACCTACAACGCCAAAATCCCCATTTTAGCGTGTACTTCCAAGTTGCGTCCAAATCTGTCGCTCTGGACGCTTAGACCATGATTCTTGATTTGGGGAGTCTGGTAATTACAATGAAGCGACTGCCGTCTGGCCCTTTTAACAGGGGAGCCAGACTAACTCAATCATGGTTGTAGGTTTCAGAAAGTATCTGAAACGTACACGATTCATGAACATGATTTGTAAAATCCAGAAGTGCATGCTTGGATCAAACCCGGTCCCCCCGTATGGAAGGCGCATTCTCAACCACTGAGCTACTATCGCCCTTCTCTGGAATTGAATAATATTGTCATGCAATTAATGAATTCAGTAACTTTTCCTAATAATTTCAAAGTCAGTCACGTACGCAGATAATATTATAATGCTCAAGTATTTGATTTATGTTCACATTTTTTTTTAAATATACAACATCAGTGCCAAACGAGCGTTTCGTCAGATGGTACAACCTGTGCGGATAAAGAATGGGATCAGAAATGGCGGCGCATCTATTCACTTCTCGCTCGCACACTATTTGCGTCTAAACTCGCACTCGTGGGGTGCGCACAGGTTGTAAGCTACTATACACAAACGCTTTTATCTCTAGAATACTTACAATTTCACAGTTTTTTTTTTATTATTTTTAAGCGGGCGGCTATGCAGGTCCTATTCAGATCAGTATCACTGCGACCAGTTTGATCTATTGTGATCGCCACTGTGCTACATAACTCAGTGTAGTCACAACCATACATTTCACATTTTTTCAAGTCATAAATTTGATACGAATTCCTGCCCACTATACCCGGCATACAATCGATGGCCTCCCAGCAGTAGGGCAATAATAGTCTTAACTCTTAGTCGTAACTAATTACCAACTATTTGTATGGCGAAACTAGCCGCGGCCAAGTCTTCATTAGATGCAGAAACGTCCAAGCGTGAATAAAAACGCTGGTATATCGCCACTAGTGTTGTGAAATGAAGAAGAATAATGATCGGGACACCAAAAATAAACGTCTTTCTTTCAAACGTTCGTGTGATAAACTAGTGTTTATTGAATGTCTGGCCGTTATTGTTATTATTTTTAGTCAAACTTTTGATCTCTCACAATATTTGCAATAAGTAATTATGTTATTATTATTTTTATGTTTAATATCTCCCAATATTGGGGATATTGTGATAAGTAATATTAATTGTATGTAGTAATTATAAGTAAAAGTGTAATAAGATTATAAATAAAGGCTATAATAAAAATAAAATAATAATTATATTTCGGTATTCATATTTTCGCCGGCTTGTGGCCAAATTGAAAAATGATTATTTTATTTAAGTGGTATTCTATCTAAATTCTACTACCTATATCATAAAAAAAAAAAACATAAATTAACGGACAATTCGACAAGTATTATTATTTTAAATTACCATAATTTTATTGCTGTAATTATATTCTAAATTGATAAAACTACTTTACTCTGGGATCAGATCAATGTTTGTGATGTTATATTAATTTATATGAGACTTTATTTACTGTACTTTATATTTTTGTTATTAAAACAATAAAAACTGAATATCACAAATATTTGTCCAAAGTTATACATTGTCGTTTGGGGACACGTAACTGGGGTGGAAATTACATACGGGACGGGAGGACGCTATGCCTATCGGTATCTAGTGGTCATAGTCAGGGGACTATATAGGATAGAACAGGGGTTCTATTATAGTTAGGGACAAGTGATGAAGTGGTTATTAGTGACTTGAGGTGACATAGACATAGCTTGCCTGATGTTAAGTGATCAATCACCGCTGCCCATGAACTTCTGTAAGATCAGAGGTCAGTCTGGTGTATTTACATTTATATATAGTTTCAATAAAAAGTTTTTTTACGGGACGTCCCACAAATCGGGACACTTAGCAACGCCAAAGCCACAGCCTCGCTAATTAAAGCTACATTGCGGAATACACGGGGAATCGATACACTATTCGCGAACAAAAACAGTAAATGAATTACTCATAAGACGTTCAAATCCCTGCTGTGAGGGAACAGCGGTGGGAGACGTATTCTGGAACGCGGAGGAGGTAGAAATTATGGTAGTGAGGCGCCTTTGAGTCTCAGTATTACGGGATTGATAGATGATTTAATGCAAAATAGGTTTGGTTTTTATAGTCTGTCAGGAACAAAGTGGATAGAAACCGCCCAAGATCGACAAAAATGGCATCAACTGAAGGAGGCCTAAACCCTAGAAGTTGAAAATGGCTAAAGAAGAAGAAGAAGAAGGTCGATATAATCTCGGCGGTCTCATCACTAATAGAGATAAAGAGTGCATTTTTTTAATAGGATAAAACTCTACTGGAAAGTGTTCAATGCAATTCATGGACATCAGCTAGTGCACATGCGTTGCCTTACTTTATGTATTAACTTTTTTTTTATTTGTTTTTGTTTAATATTTCTTTCCTATGTACAATCTCCTTTTGTTTATGTTATGTGTCCTATCTATGTAAATCTTTTATGTGGTCAATAAATATTTACTTACTTACTTTTTGACTTTTTTTTTGGTGTTGCCTCGATGATGATTGAGCATGATTAGAATTTAAAACCAGTAATAAGATCATCCTATATCGGAGTACGCTTGAACCCACGATCCAGGATTTGGCGAGTCTGGAAATTGGAGCAATTATTGGTAGGTAAACTTTATGCAAACCTTTGACAGGGGATATAGATTGACTGTACTCCCATTTCAACTCAGCCTCAAAATTTAATAGATTGTTTTATACGAGTGTTTAAATGTAGGTATCTACAAAATTATAAGCTAAGCAGTTAATTAAATAAACGATAAAAATCAATCAAAAGGAGCACGGAAATTGTCACTTATAACGTTTTTGTTCGCCATTAATAAAACTCACTTAACAGAATAGGGCGCTCATTCTAGGTGGTCCAGTAAGGGGGTTTTATTCGCTACAATTACCATTACCCAGTCGCAAATACATCACCGGCTCCCAACACTCTTCGGCATTCCGTTTGTGTTGGATTCCGGACCTTATTTATTGGGAAATTAAGCATGGAGTTACAAAAAACGTGGACTGGTACAAGAGTGCAATTCGTTTTAATGTGATGTGAACAATTTTGAAATTTTAATTCGGTATGCTTACTTGGATCTTAGCTTCGATGTATTTTATCTAACCTATATTGTCCCACTGCTGGGCCAAGGCTTCTCCCAAGGGCCTCTATTTATCGTCATCAGTGGCCAATCTTGGGCAACGTTGTTAAGATCATCACGCCATGGCTTTTTAGATCTGCCTCGCTGTCGGTATCTTTCAGGTATCCATCGGGTGTCAATTCTAGTCCATAATTTGGAGAATATTCGATTTTTTCGACTTTGTATATGGTCTAGTACTTTATTTACTGTGAATGTTCTACTTCTACATGTTACAAATACCCTGAATTGCAAAATGTGCTTATTTATTTATTACTTCCTCATGTAGCCACTACCTGGTGGACCAGGTGCCCAATTCTCGTGCTCGTGACATTTATTATCATACGACATTAATCACTAAAATCGTTTTTTTTTTGTATGGATTTCATCCGCCATGTTTTTTCATATCGACAATCCCGAGAATTGAGCTATGACGAAACGTATGTCCATAGAAAACCTACCTGACCCGACAAGCCTGGACAGACTGTCCTGGCGCCAAAAGATTAGGAGAGCAGACCCCATCTATCTAAAGTGGAATAGAAGAAGGAAGAAGAAGAAATGCTGCCACTACCACGAGCGTAGATGTACTGCCCCGGCTGTTGCTACTTAAAACATCTGTTAATATGTAAAGGCTATTAGGTTCGAACCATAACTTACGGCTTCTAATGCTAGAAAGTGATTCCAGTAATTTACCCAGTAAGGATAAACTCTGTTGTCACAAATTACCAGATTGCCCAAGCCAACAGCTCAAAGGCTAAACAATTACGTGACTAAGTGCGCCTGCGGCGGTGACGTCACGGCGATTGTTTGGCTCGGTATGGTGATGTAGAGTAATAACTAGGCTATATGTAGCCATTGTCTTGATTTGTAGATACTCTTTATTGCACAGTTTAAATTTGTATGACAGATAACTGGAGTCAAAACAATAACCACAATAAAAAGAAAATGATCATAGGGTCCGCCCAGCATAGTCATTTTAATATCTTTTACTAGCGACCTGTCCTCAATTTGCACGGGTGCAATATTATGCAGACGGGTTGGCGAGGGTTTTGAAATAAATGCAGAGTTTTCCTTCTCTGGGTGCTGATGATCATGCCAGCAGCTTTACCTTAGTCGCCTTTTACGACACCTCGGTAAGAGTGAGGGTGGCTTATTCTACTCTGCTGGGACCACACGGCGTGGCAAGCGTGGTGAGTATGGCAATTACCCCCACATGTGATTGAGGGAGGTCCGTGCCCCAGCAGTGGGGACTTAAATGGGCTGAAGATGATGATGAATATTATGCATTTTTTATGATATAGGGGCAGACAAGCAGACGTATCGGTAAACGATTCCCGCCGCCCATGGACACATGTCACGTCAAAAGAGTTACAAGTGCGCTGCCGGCCTTTTTATAAGGGAGTACGATCTTTCCTTGAAGGTTTGCTGGTCGTATCGGTTCGGAAACACCGCAGGTGATAGTTCCGGCTTCTCGCTAGGAGAAAAAAAGGTATCAATATGTATAACCATCATTAACCATTTTTAAAGCCCGAGTCAAAACTCACCTTTTAAATAAATAAATAGCAATCCCTTTGAAGTCTTTACAGGTCCAGTCATCGGTAGTAGTCGATGGTCCGTCTAAGATCCTAATTTATATGAATGTATATCTAGTCCTTTATAGTATTTTATCCAAGCATAACATATTTATTTATTAGTATACCTATAATATTGTGTTTATTAATGTATTAGCATTAAAAATATTTTAATATATATATACAGTTCACTTTTATTTCCCTTTTCAATATTGCACCACCTACCCCTCCTCTACTATCAAATGTCCTTTGTCTGAAGGTTGTCTGGTAGAAATTGCTTCCAGCGATAAGACCGCCGAAATTGTACAATTAAGTTTCTGTCATGCCTAGATTTTAAAGTTGTGTTTTTTTGTGCAATAAAGTATATCTATCTATCTATCTATCCATATTAAAAGTATTTCTAATCCTATCTATTGCATTTCTCTATCTTAGTGCTTAAGCTACTTAGTACGGAAACAGGACAATGTATGAGATGTTGTATAAGTCTAATTGGATGACTAATTTAATTAGGTGACCTGTGGCATACATTGACCTGATTCCGTATTAATTTACACATATTAGATGACAGGGGAATGACAAATAGCATACTGAAATAAAGACAGGATGTATCGGTAAACATTTATATTTGAATAATAATAGAAGCCTAGGGCGTACGTTAAACGCCGGCATCCAATCAAATGGCTGAAGAATCACTAGCCATTTTATTTATTTTTTTTTAACTAAAATCACTCTACTCGAACTTTTTATAAAAACTTGCGGACGATTTTACTATTATTTAGCACTTTAATTTTTATAGACTATTTTGACTGTTCAATTTTGCTTATACGAGTAATACTTGCATACAAAAATGAGATAATCGAACCATAATAACCACAGCTGTTTTCACTGCAGACGCCATATTTGTTTATATGATTACTAGCGCTGCAGTGGAGAAAAAGGGAAATATCTTTGAATCACTTGGCTGAGTTTCCATAAGTTTCTTGGGATGGGCTAACCTTCAATACGCCAAGCTGTTAAACGTTGAATGATATTAGTTCTAACAACGATCGGCCTAGGCATCCTATATACCGGCGCTTAATGAACTTCCTCTGCGTCCGTTTGGATGGCTTATTAACCAGATAGCTACCACATTGACACCATAAAATCGATATAAAATAAAAATACATAAGCCAATCGTGGTCCGTCATCGGCTGTCAAAATTTCACATTGGCGCGTCAATGCAAGTGCGCCATCGTCGGATGTTTAATTCAGCCACACAATCAGTGTTAAAGGGAATTGATCGATAAATCAAGCCGGCCCTGTGCCGAGTAATTGGTTATTTAAATTCGGCCCTGCCTCGGGCGCAGGGTTTGCTTATTGTCCACGACTCTGGAGTAGGGTGTTTGATTAAAAGGATAGATGAGTCAATACTGATTTGACCGTGGGAGAGCCACGCTTTGGCATGAATGGGCCGGCTCGGCCGGAGTGATACGATGGCCTCACAGAAAACTGGCGTGAAGCAGCACTGTGCTGTGTTTCGTTGCGTTAGAGTACCGGAGACGGAATCCGGGGGAAAGGAGGGTTTTAAGGTTGGCAGCGCACTTGTGACTCCGCTGGTGTCGCGGGTGTCCAATCGTTTACCAGGTGATCCGTCTGCTCCTCTGCCACCTATCACATAAAAAAACTACCACGAGCATTCTGATGTTCCATTGCAATATGAGGGTTAGCGAAGAGAGGGGGGACTAGTGTCGCGGGTGTCCATGAGCGGCGGCAATCGCTTACCATTAGGTGATGCGTCTGCTCGTGAAGGTCAGACTGCAGTCGCTACATTGTAATTACCTTTACTTTACTGCGCTGGTTCTACGACCCGAATCGAGTCTTGGCCTCCGAAACAAGAGAGCGCCACTTTGGTCGATCCTGCTCTACTTCTTGCCAGTCATTGACCTGAAGTTCTCGCAGAACAGTCTCGACGACCACCAGACTCCTCAAATCCTGAATCATTGTCCAAGCGTACCCTGGGCACCAGAGCGACAGCTTTGGACGCAACCGGGAATCAAACGCTAAGATGAGAATGAAAAATATTTGCACACCCAGTACGTCGATAAGTACATAGGAAAGAGCGGCGCGGTGCGGCTAGATGTAGCTCAACTTTAAGACACAAAAGACTGTCTATCCTTTTCAAATGAACCAACGACAGGGTAAACCCTTCCTGTCCAACTTATAGATCACAGGAGACTAAGCGAAGCACAGGCGCAATGAATGGGTCGCCACGGGGCGCGCGGACCACACGGGACGGGACGCCAGGAACAAGGGTTAACTAAAGAATTTACCATTTTCAACTTTATTACCTGGACCTATGTTTCAATATACCATACGTGAACTTATTAAGCTTAAACTTCCGGGATTTACAACTTTGAACTTTAGATCGTGGGCTTAAATTTCAATATAGCGTAGGACTTATGAAGTTAATTTTTTTGGTTAGTTTAACCCGTAAATGATGCTGAGTACCGTACTGGTATCAGGAGTCGAACATAATCAAATATAAGATTTTTTATTTTCAGAATAAATGTTACTAATAACATATAGTGATCTTCTGTGAAGATAGATATTTTTTGAACAAAACAAAACATGGATTCAAAGGCACTTAGTATTGCCGTTCTGCCGGCCTCTAGCTATAATGCCGTTAAGTACCACCGTTAAAACCACATTCGGAAAAAATGGACTTAAAGAGAGCTCTTTAAGTACCTACAACACCGTGCGAAATGGAGGAATCGAAGTAGGAAAGCAAACCCCAGTCTCTGGAGCGACAGCTTGGGACGCATCCGAGATATTTGATGGATTTTCAGAGGAGTTTTGCAAGTGACTTGTGAGTCCACTGGTGTCGCGGGTGTCCATGGGCGCTGGCGATCGCTTACCGTCAGGTGATCCTAAAGAAAGTCAATAAATTAAATTCAGATTAATTGTCGCGTTCTGCATCTTGTCTAGTCGTTCAGCTCATCGTTGCAGCTCTTGTGTGACTTTATTTTTCTTCGCCGTGTGGTCCCCGGCAGAGTAGAATAGGCCACCCTCACTCTTACCGAGGTGTCGTAAAAGGCGACTAAGTTAAAGCTGCTGGCATGATTATCAGCACCCAGAGAAGGAAAACTCTGCATTTATATCAAAACTCTCAGACGGGTTGCGTCTGCCAGGCGTGGTGAGTATGGCAACTACCCCTCATGTGATTGAGGGAGGCCCGTGCCCCAGCAGTGGGGACTTAAATGGGCTGATGATGATATATCAGACAAGCAGATTAATCGCCTGATGGTAACCGACTGCTGCCGCCCATGAACACCTGCAACATTAGTGGAGTCACAAGTGCGCAATTTTAAACTCCTTTAAGTTCCTCTCTGATTAGGGTTCCGGTACCCACTCATTTTGCAAAACAACGCAGACGCTTTCTATGAAGCCGTGGTATCAATTCGCATCATTTCCGGAGTGTTAAGCGAGGCACTCTGACATAAATAAAAAAAAGTTTTTTTTATTTGCTTCGTCTGTCAAAAATTTGAACGCAGAACCACTTAATCACAAAACGATTTCGTCCCCCGTCAGTGTTACGAGAAATTAGATCGACATGAAAGGTTTTCAAAATGACTTGTCAATTTTTTTTCACTCACTCAATTTAACAGCTAAATCACCCCCGCTTTTTGCAAATCGAATTAACCTTTTTTCTGCGAGTGGGTAATAACTTTTTTGAATAATTACGTACCCGTGTTGAGCGGCCCAAATATCAGCAGAACGTTCCGTAATGCCAAGTGGTTTTAATATTTGTTACCATCCTGGTGCTATTTTATAGGCAGTTTAAGGTTAATTCATCTCCATCAATTCAGTCAATAGACGCCCACGCTGGACTTAGGCCTCCCGCAATATTCTCCACATAGATCGGTGCCTTCCGCATCCAATGGAATCCCGCGACCTTCACCAGATCGTCGGTCCACCTTGTGGGGGGTTTGCCACGGCTGCGTACTTCCTGTACGTGGCCTCCACTCGAGGACCCTCCGCTCTAGCGTCTGTTCTACTCGCAATGTACCATTCCCACTTAAGCCTTTCAATACTTTAGGCTATTTCTGTGACCTTAGTTCTTCTGCGGATCTCATCTAGGTTAATTGCCTAATGCATATTTCTTCCGTCCGCTAACTTAAAGGTAGTTAATCCACAGCGGCTGGCTTAACGCCCTTTTAGTCAGCTGACGGCAGATTTAGTAAAACCTACTCGTATTTGTGCCACATAGAAGGCTAGATGGTGGACTGTAAGGCATACCCCGGGCTCCGAAGCAACGGCTTCAACGCAACTGGGAATGACAAGCTTAGAGAGGGATATGATGATGATGGCCGACTGTTAAAATGTCGTCCAAAGGTAAATCGATGTTAAAAAAATTGAAATTAAAAGTTATGACGTATTCCAATTATAAAAATTGAACAATCAATGCTGTTGAATTTGTACCTTAGATCAATAGCAAAGAGAATAATATCACTACGCCAATAGTACGCCACCTAGTGGATTTTTGACACGCGATAGCCCCCATAAAGATTTGGGAACCGTTCACGGGGTCCCCGGCCGGCAAATGAAACTTGGCACTTTCGTAACGATGTATTGGAGATACAAGGCAAACACCACGCAGGACAATTCCCGCAGTTACAGTAGTATAATTATTAGAACAATTAGTTATTAGGAGATTTTACGAACATACATTTTTTTACAGAGAGAAAAACCGCGAACCTGTCTGTCATGATCACCTTATTCTAACGTTTCACTGTCTGACACTGACAGATGGCACTCGCGTTCTATTTTAACGAATTATGGTGATACGCGACTCGGATGTGAATCGCCACAAAGATAAAGAAAATCTCGATACTTCTAGGAAGACGGAAATAAGTAGCCAGTTAGGTAGGTACTCATCATTCTAAGTAAGCGGCAGAACAAGAAGCTATGAAATTATAAAAAAATATATAAAAAAAGATTAATTACATTTTTCTTATTTTTTTTATATTTTATTTTAACTTGCATCGCAATACAACTTTGATTGTTTACCTTGAACAAGGATGTAGATAAAATACATATTTATTTTTTTGTTAATTTAGCCAGCTATTTCATCTAGTCTGTTCGGCTAGTCGTATCAAACCGTGGGAGAGCCACGCTTCGGCACGAATGGGCCGGCTCGACCGGAGTGATACCACCACCACTACGGCCTCACAGAAAACCGGCGTGAAGCAGCACAGTGCTATGTTTCGCTGAGTGAGTGAGGGTTGGTTCTGCAGACTCAATCCGAGGGAAACGGGGGTTTAAAGATTGATTTGACTATACTGGTGTCGCGGGTGTCCATGGGCGGCAGCAATCGCTTAGCATCAGGTTATCCGTCTACTCGTCTGCGCTTTACATGTATTTTTTTGCCACGCACGTGGAATCTACTTCCCACAGCGGTATTTCCGAACAGATCCGTCATTGAGATCTTCAAGAAACGTGTCCTATACCTTCCTAAAAGGCCGGCAACGCATCTCCACTCCCTCTGGTGTGGCTGAAGTCCATGTCCGGGCGGCGGTGATCACTTACCTTCAGGTGACTCGCTTGCTCGTTTGCCTCCCTTTCTCATAAAAAAAACTATATGAGTCGTATCATAATTTCCTAAAAATCTTCTGTGTCCCACTCTCAATCACCCTCATCAACCCTAATTAGGATGTGCCTCTGTAAGGTTTAAGCAGTATCTATGATCCCAGTTCCAAAGATTATAATTTATAGGCTGCACTCCTGAATGTGGCCTCACCCCAGCGTCGTATCGATCCACCAAGATATTTCACTAATCGCGCCCAATTAATCTAAACGTGCGCGGGCGCCGGTAATATCGTAATTATTGATATTAATTTTAACGCGAATTGTGCCGCTTTAGTAAGTGACCATACGTTCCTCTTTAGGTGGGATTGTCCCGTTTCAGGGTGTCTGTTACGCTGTCTCTGGCGAGGAAAAATTGCTTTAGAACACAAATCGTTTTTTAAATAACTTGTTTTAATCTCTTCATGCATTAACATTTTCTGCGAAAAAAAACCGCCTTCAAAAACCACGAACTTAAAAGGGTAAAATAATATGTTTCACACTTTATACACTTGAAATAACATCTTTTAACAGTACACTCAAGAAAAAGTGTTACCGAAGTCGGCGCCCAATACTATCATGTAATTTAATACAACATTCCACTATTCAACAGGGACTAGGCGCCGACTTCAATTTCTCTGAGTCAGTGCTGTAGTAAGTGAGAAGACGTCGGATTGACAAAAATTACACTACCAAGAAGTGTGGCCTGCCCTTCCTGCGTATCCAATATTTTTGAAGCTCAGCTCATCGTAGTAAAGTAAAAGAAAAGTATCAGCCTATAAATTGTTCCACTGCAGGGCAAAGGCCTCCATCATATAATTCAATTCATCACTACTATAATGAGATCAGGATTAATCATCACGCTTGAAAAATGCGGATAGATGATCTCAAACCCGAGCTATGTTCGAAAAATTTGATACATACCTTTTTTTCGACCCAGGAATCGAACCCAGGACCCCGAGGTCACGGCCCGGTACTTAAACCACTAGACCAACAGGGCGTTGGATTATCGTAGGCAACCACACCATCTTTTCTCGTATCGCCTCTCTTCTTTGTAAATGTGTCGTATCGTGTTATATCCACTGTATTTATTATTTTCTGTGTTGTGATGTCAATAAATGTACTCTCTTTCTTTCTTTTTTCTTTCTCTTTAACTCTAGAGTTCAGTGGGAAGCCAAGAGCAAAAAACGAAATCAACGAAAAAAAATATTTTTTTGACAATTCTACGCCCCTTGTCCCGCAAATAAAATAAATATGGTCACGATAGCATTACAGCTGGTATCTTTTCCAAGTAACGTGGATATTTAATCTTTCTTACGGCTCACTGTGGAAACGACCTAAAAATGAGCTGTTTAATTTTTTTAATCACTTATTAAAATTTTTTTGTAACGGTTTTCGTGTTGCTTCTGGCGGCTGCGTAATTTTTAATGTCCGTTTCATAGGTTGTTGTATCGGACATATTTCGCACGAAAGTTTTTTTTATAATTTCTGGTAATATTCCGATATAAGGTCATGAAGAAATTGGCATTGATTGATATCGCGGTTTGAATTTTTATTTTGTATTTTTACTTACATTAGTTTATATTTAACTAAAACATTTTAAATTAGTAAGCCAATTTTTATGATGGATATTTTCATAGATCCATGGTATGATGTTGATGAGAGGAGTCAGCATATCTATGTGACTTCGACCTCCTGGTCGAATTCGTGGTAGGCCGCCCTCAAGGTGGACCGACGATGTGGTAATGGTCGCGGGAATCCCTTGGAAAAGATATGTTCATGCACACAAATGTTTGTACAACCTGTGCGGATAAAGAATGGGATCAGAAATGGCGGCGCATCTATCCACTTCTCGCTCGCACACTATTTTCGTCTATACTCGCACTCGTGGGGTGCGAGTATAGACGCAAATAGTGTGCGAGCGAGAAGTAAATAGATGCGCCACCATTTCTGATCCCATTCTTTATCCGCACTTGTTGTAATCTTGAGGTTCGAACCCTCATCACAGACCAAAGTGTTCACTAGCACTGTTTCAAACGGGTCGTTATATATAACATACATGTCTAAAAGGAAGTGTTGAAACCGTAAGTGTAACAATATTTTTTTTATGTGATAGGTAGCTGACGAGCAGACGGATCACCCGATGGTAAGCAATTGCCGCCGTCTATGGACACCCACGACACGAGTCACAAGTGCGCTGCCGACCTTTAATCCTCCCTTCCCCGGATTGGGCCTCCGGTACTCACTCACGCTGCGAAACACAGTACAGTGCTGCTTCACGCCTGTTTTCTGTGAGGACGTGGTATCACTGCGGTCGAGCCGGCCCATTCATCCCGAAACGTGGCTCTCCCACGGTTAATAATAATTCAGAAACTGTAACACTTCACTAAACTACTACACGTCTCGTTTTAAAACTATCATTGATACATCAACGACCAGCTAGTCGATAATTTTATCGATTATCTACTTAATAAAACAAAACCGTCGATAATGACCGCGATACCATCTCGGGGCGTTCGCTACAAATCGATGCTTCCATCGATCGAATCAATTATCGATTAATGATGGGACGGAGTGCAATCATCGATTCTTATTTGTCATTCATCGGAATTGAGGGTGCGAGAGAGGAAATTAACGAGATTAGATCTGGAATTACTTTTTAAACTGATGATATAATCGTGTAACAGTTAAGTGGTATCTCATTTGTCATTATTACGAATAATGTAAGGAAATGACTGTGCAGTTTTTTTGAGAGTTTTTAAGGCAATGCTTATTTTGATTTTGCATTGCAATTTCTCTTCTCCTTAATCTGGATTTAGAGTCAAAATAAGGAGATCAAAATGTAAAATTGATTTTTTAGTGGGTCACGTAGCTACACGATAAGTTACTACAGTCTGTGAAAGTATCTCGATTGATGGCGAACCAAATGTGTTTGATATAAAGTTGAGAGTCGATTGGAGAAATTTGACAGATTCGGATAAACCAAAGCAACACTATCCATATATTGAAATATACTCTACATCATGTATCACAATTTTTTATAGAAACTCATCATTTACAATTAGGCTAATCGTCCTCCTTATAAAATTAGTTACACATGTTTAAGATAATATATTTTTAATTGTGGGCTTAGTTTTAGACTTGGACCACAAGCACCCAGCCTCCAAAAGTAATAGATTTAAACAAACACTTCTATTACACCGTCATTCTTTAGGAATAAAAAACGTCATTACCAACCGGGTGCACCGGTAATGACAGTGCAGGCGATGATAGCGTGTAAGTGATAGAATCATCAGGGTCTAATTGCAGGTTCATAGTTTTGAGATGGGCCTTGAGAGCGCTTGCTTGACTGTTTAGATAAACAGGCTCTGATACGAACTTACAAGTAGTAAATATGTCAGTTCAGTGGATAAGAACGTGTGTTTTACGAAAGGTAGGTCGTAGTTTCAAATCTGAGCTTGATCTTTTTGATATTTAACCCTCGACGAAAAATCGACGGGTTGTTATTAGTTTGACGTGTGTCTGTTCGTGGCATCGTAGCTCTCGAACGGATGAACCGATTTTGATTTTTTTTGTTTGAATGGTGCATTTATCGGGAGTGTCCTTAGCTATGTTAGATGGTAATTGATCCAAGATGGCCGCCGCCACAAAACGTCAGATTAACATATTGTATGACAACCCCCCTCGATATAGGTATCAAATAAGAGGGAATACACTATAAAACATCTCAAATCCAAGATGGCCACCCCTAGAAAGTGGCGTAATAGTAGATCATAATATATACTTTAGTGGGGTGCCTATTGAAAGCAGGAACTGATTTATACTTAAGCAAAATATTTTTTTCTGTATTTAATGTACTTTTCAAATTTTTGTTGGGGGTTTTTAATTTTTTAAAATCTATGTCCATATTTTCATCACTAGTTTTCTGATAGTTTCTCAAACTTTAGATACAATTGTTGAGGTAATAATTCGGAACGTGTGAACCATGATTTACGCATCCTATTGTTGAATATAATGGTTAAAAACTTTAAACGTATTTCAACAAGAACCAAAATCATTTATTTTTGGGAATAAGGATGTGCATCTTGGCAGAATCGAAATTTGATTGCTGAGGAACAGAAAATGCTTGGCTTTCGAAACCCATCTCTTTTGAAACGTGGGAAAGCCAAGCTTCAGCTTGAATGGGCTAGCTCGACCTGAGTGATACACGGCCTCACAGAAAACCGGCGTGAAGCAGCGCTTTCGCTATGTTTTACCGATTAGTTATGGGTACCTGAAGACCTAATTCGGGGGGAAGAGGGGCTTAAAGGTTGTCAGCGTACTTGCCACTGATGTTGCGGATGTACATGGGGGGTAGGAACTGTTTAGCATCAGGTAATCAGCCTATCAAATAAAAATACACTATCAATGATGATTTTAAGTAACTCCGTTTCTTGTACACCTATTATCAATGAATGCAAAAAACATCATTACCAACCGGTGCAGCGGTAATGACGCCTCGATAGCGAGTAAGTGATAAAATCATCAGCGGGACTGACGATTACTTTGTCTAATTGTAGGTTCAGGGGTTCGAGATGATGGGCTTGCGTGCCGGACACCTCGTTATGAATTACTTAAGTCTATTTTAATGCTGAGACATTTGTTTGACACTTGCTATATAAGCTTGCTCAAGTACATTCAAGTTGAAGAATAAAAAAGAGAGGCCAATTGATTTCAACTCTTTTGTAGGGTATCTTTCTATTACCCATCGAGGGAGTCATTTTCGCCCCATCGACGTGATGTTTATTTGGATATTATTAATGCACATATGAATCGTAAATAAATAATACTCCTTTTATTAATAGGTATAAGGAAAAAAGTTATCAGATCTCGTGTAGAAAGTCCAACTTCAAACTCTAGAAATGTTCTAACTTTTCAAATTGTATCATCGTCATCATCATTTTAGCCAATAAACGTCTACTTTTGGACATAGGCCTTCCCCAATGATCTCCATACAGATCGGTCATGTGCCGCCCGCATCCAAGGGATTCCCGCGACCTTCACCAGATCGTCGGTCCATCTTGTGGGTGTCCTGCCACGGCTTCGACCTCCTATACGCGGCCTCCACTCGAGGACCTTTCTGCCCCATCAGCCGTCTGATCTCCTCGCAATGCCATTGCCACTTGTCAAACTCAAACTCTATACCTGTGTCAATATATGTTTCTGTATAGGTACACAAGTGTCAATGCAATTATAAAGGCTACTTTTTCACTATCAAGTGACTTTAGTACGAATAAAACTTAATAGTTCTCATGCAAGCATTGATTTTATAAACTTAAAACTTTCATAGTTTAAGTTAAACATATTGTTTTCCAGCTTTTCTTTTGTTTAGGTAAAAGCGAAACTCATAAGTCGGTGCCAAAACAGTAAACCTATTTTTAGACGATCTCATTTTCTTTTCGAGCGGCTATCCCATACGTTCGCAGACGCTTAAAAATTTCAACATACATTTTCGGTAACCATAATGTCCGCTCAAAAGTGGGATATTTAAGTAAGTTTTCTATTTTTATGTAGGTGGCAGACGAGCCGACGGATCACCTGATGGTAAGCGATTACCGCCGCCCATGTGCACCTGCAACACCAGTGGTGTCACAAATGCGCTGCTTACCTTTTATCCCCCCTTCCCCCTCACTAACACAGCGAAACACAGCGCATGCACTGCTTCACGCCGGTTTACTGTGAGGACGTGGTATTACTCCGGTCGAGCCGGTCCATTCATGCCAAAGCGTGGCTCTCCCACTGTTACAACAAATAGTTTATTCGCTCGGCACAGCTCGGCATGACAAATTAATGACACATTTGCTCACATTGACTTAAGAAAAAAGAAAATGGCTGACAATGACAGTAGTGAATAATGACAGAGAGAGTCAACTTTTTTTATTGTATAGCAAAGACATCAGAACAGACCTGAGTAGAGCCTCAGGGCTACGTCACTTCCTGCATTTTTATCTAGCTTTTTTTTTTATTCAGTAAAAACACACATTTATTGAAAAATAAAAAATACGACACCTCGGTAAGAGTGAGGGTGGCCTATTCTACTCTGCCGGGGACCACGCGGCCGACTAAGGTAAAGCTGCTGGCATGATCATCAGCACCCAGAGAAGGAAAACTCTGCATTTATATCTAAACCCTCGCCAAGTCTGCCAAGCGTGGTGAGTATGGCAATTACCCCTCTGTGATTGAGGGAGGTCCGTGCCCCAGCAGTGGGGGCTTAATTGGGCTGACGATGACGATGATAATAGTGGTTAACAAGGTCCAAGCCTGCGCATTGCAGCACATGCTGTCGTAATTGTTTTCTTTATGAGATTAAATGCGTAGACGCTGGCCATTTGTGGTCATCTTTCATGAATCGCTCTGTAGCATCAAAACAAATAACGAGTTTACAGAGGTATACTACTGTAACCGTTAACCGAGATAACATTTAAATCCCAGTTCTCTCAAAATTTTAATGTATACCGTAAACCTGAATAAAAAAAGAAAAAGAAATGTCCACCTTTTTCCCGGCGTTTAGCAACCCTATTCAGTTACGGAACGGCTACGTAAAGCATCCGTTTGCCCTAGTACTGATTTTTTATTCATCGTCTTCTCCCAGGTAAACAAAATCAACTTTATCACCAGCCAATAAGGTTTATCGTGTTTCAACGTGTTACCAAAGTACTTTCACGAAGATTCTCCTAAAAAGAAAGTACAGTTGGCGAAAAAAGAATTACTGCACGCCCGGGGCGGCGTCGCGGAAACAAAATGTACAATTCATAATTATCGACCTGCGTAGGGATGTTATTATGTCGATGAGGTGAGTTGTGTGTTTAAGCTCGAGACTTGATTTGGTTTGTTTGGTCCTTTTTGTGGTTAAGTTTTTGGTTGGCCAAAATGTGAGCGCACTTTTGAAAATGATTTATGGTTATGATTGAAGTACCGCATTGCAAGAAAGGTTTATTAGGTAGTTCAAAGTGTATTTCTGTAAATGTAATAAATGATTTTATCTAAAGTAATCTGAAGTTAAGATTTTTTGGTGGTCTTGCTCTTGGGCTCAAGTGAACCCCGTTGAACCAAAAAACCTATGATTGAGCGAGCTTGTCTAGTAGCAGCCTTCACTTTAGCTTTCAATTAAGTATTGAGTCTGTAATCATTGGGGAAAACAGACACGATTACGATTTAATGATTTCGATAATAATGTCTCACTTTTTAAATGGATTTACATAGCCATTAGCTAATTCCTTCTCGAAGGCAGTCTAGAAAACTGTAAGTGTATTATTTCAACAAGTTTAATTATTAATATAAAAATATCGACAGCTTCCCAACCCTATCGTGAGCAATTATGAGCGCGATGAGCGTCACGTTTGCTTTACGCCGAACATCAAAGTCGCCGCACGCCGCAGATATTCGCGCCCAAATTTCCCTTAACAGGCGTAGTTACGTTGGGCTACTGACGGTTAATATAGTTACGATGAAGCTTATTAATGTTGGCAGAATGGTTTTTTCTTTTGAAATAGTGATGTGCGTTAATCAATCTAAGAAAGTACCGTGTTATTTAAAAGGCAGTTATTACTTATTACTTTTTAGTTGTATTAAAAGTTTGGTATTGATAATTTTGTTTATTTATACAAAGGTTCACATTTAAAAATTATTTTTTCATTATAATTTTGATTGTGATTTCTATTGGTCTGGTTCTCAGTTTGCCTTTTTTATTGGTGTGATTACATAGTGCAATCAAAAAATCAAGAATCTGGCTATGTTTGGAAAAACAAAAACATAGAAAATCTTTAGGTAAATGTATCTGATATGGTAATAACTATAACATGATAGAATAACTTACAGATTTATGTATATTTATTTAAATTTTAACAGTTTCTAAGAAACGAATCTCAAAGACGGGACTTCATTGACAGCAGATTTTTAAACCTAAAAACCGTGACGTGAAAAGATCACAATAATTTTTCAACCACGTGACATATTTTAACACGATAATCCAGTTCGATAATTTATTTACATTTGCATATAAAGTGTATATTGACAAATGAATATTAACACGCTAATTTCTTTTACAGGTAAACCTCGACGATATTTAATTCCACGGAGCAGGTGAGGTGGCGTTCATTTTTCCCTCCCAAACCATCAATGTAACTTGTTTATAAAAGTCATTAATTTCACATACACTGCGAAATGTAATCGAAGCCCTTAATGAAAGCCTTGTGCGCCGGGGCAAAGATTGAAAAGGTCCAGACGGGAGACTTGAGTTTTTATAAAATTGTTTTTGTTTGTATAAAGTCAGAGGGTCCTCAACGAAACCGTCCCAAAACGAATGAGAATACCTGTCGCATTCAAATCAAATTGTGACGCGTGTGTCAAACAAAAGAGACGGATAACGGGAATGAAAAGGACGAGGGATAGAGATAGGGTTGTGAATTCCGTATAGTTGTTGGCCCTCAGTTCTCAAAAAATCATCCATTACAGATTTAAAATTATGATGCGTGTGTACTATACATTTATACTTATTATTTTGTTTGTCAGAAACAAAAGTTTGAGCAGAGCTCAATCTTTAAATAAAACTTAATCTTAGTATGCTAGCTATTTACTCTTGTTTAAGTTCAACGAATTATTAATATAATATGCAATCACATGTCAGTAGAATTGGTTTAACTCCGGCGAAAAAAGTTGCATAACATTTCAACCGATATTCCTTTGTAGACAGAGAAATTATGACATAGTTACTCGTACCTTATAAACCCACATGATATGCATCCTGTTCGTGTAAAACTTTGTACTAAATTAAAAAATCTTGAAAGAAAAACAAAATTATTATTCAAAAAAAGTAACATATATGAGATATTTATATTTACAGCCATCTATTATTTAGGCAGTAGCTATTCAATTCGCTTGCTCGTTTGCCTCCCTTTATCATACAAAAATAATTGTAATATCAGACGATTCTAAAATAAAAGTTCTTACCTAAACAAAAGTAATATATTTTTTCTCCCAACTCAACACCAGGGTACCAAACAGCCCTTCTGTACACAACTATTTCATGCACGTTAGTTCGTTAGCTCGCCGGCGCATGCGCCGTGTCGACAGCCGCGATTTATCGACACTGCGCCGCGCCGCGACAAAGTAATCGATATCGGCAAGCTATTCGCTCGGACAGTGCACATCACTATTTAATTGTGCCTATTCTGTTTATGCCTATGTGATGAGATGTAAATTTGTGGAGCTCACTGAAACTTAATATGTTTAATTAATTTCCTTGTATGCATAACCTCTATTGTATACATATATTTTGGATTATGATAATAATTAATTTATTTACAATAACATTGCATAATTTCAATTCACAGTGAGAGTGCCTTATATATTGAAGTAGGTATATGTAATTATGTGTAAGTGAACCACATATGCGATCAAAGGATGTAGTGTTCTTTTTAGGGTTCCGTAACCAAATGGCAAAAAACGGAACCCTTATAGATTCATCATGTCTGTCCGTTCGTCCGTATGTCACAGCCACTATTCTCCGAAACTATAAGAACTATACTATTGAAACTTGGTAAATAGATGTATTTTGTTACCCGCATTACGATTTTTACACAAAAATTGGAAAAAGTAAAAAAAATTGGGGGGTCTCCATACTTGAAACTGAAACTCATATTTTTTTTTTCATCAAACCTATACGTGTGGGGTATCTATGGATAAGTCTTTAAAAATGATGTTGAGGTTTGTAACATAATTTTTTTCTAAACACAATACTTTGCGCTCGAGAAAGTGGCAAATTGTGTCGTGCCGTTGTGTTGTGTCGACGCCCTGTTGGTCTAGTGGTTTGAGTACCGTGCCGTGATCTTGGGAACCTGGGTTGGATTCCCGGGTCGAGCGAAAAAGAATGTTTCGAATTTTTCGGACATAAGATAAGATAAGATAAGATAAGATAAGATATTCATTTATTGTCAGAACTGTGTTACAAAGTTGTTGTATGTAAGTATATAGGAATCAACAGTTTGTCCATTGCGGACGTACAATACATTAAACAATATTAAAAAATATACTACATTATCAATGAAAATTAATTAATTAAAATAACAATTAAATAAAATTAGTACATATAGCAATCACATAGAATCATAATATTCTTTTAAATTATAAAAACCTTTCGACAGCAGCCAATTTTTCAGTGTCTTTTTAAATTTCGGACCATCTAATGCTTTAATGAAGACAGGTAACTTATTAAATATCCTGATTCCCGTTATAAAAGTACTTTTGTCATAAATATAGCTGGAAGATCGAACCAAACAAATGTCATGTTTATAATTGTGATCGTAGATTATTTTTAATGTCAGTTTTTTTATTAAAATATTGTACATGTCCTTTTACAAATAAACAAATTTCTAGTATATAGATACACGTCAGGGTTAAGAATTGTTTTTCTTTAAATACAACGCGCAGTGTTTCATACGGTTTGATTACATAGCTTGGGTCTGTGCACACCAATCCGCATTTCGCAAGCATGTTGATTAATCCCATCATAGTAGCGATAAATTTATTTCTATGATGGAGGCCTTTGACCTGCAGTGGGCAAATCGTCAAACGTATAGCTTTGAACGCTATATGGTGGATATGAGCTGGGCAAATTAAGAAATACCAGGCAGATCTTGATCGGCCCGGTTTAAAGCTTGCCCTACGTCACAACTTCAACCTAGAAAAAGTCTCATGTTTTGTAACAAGTCTGTCATATTTGTCCAATAAATCAGTTGTCATCCGCGTGCATTTCTCTCCGATACAAAAGTCTTTATGAATCCTCGTTCTTATAAGTAAGCGCCATTTTACATATTACCTTTCTTCTCAACATGTCACTACAAAATGAACTTTAACCTGGACGCGATAAAGTTAATTTCGGAATGGACAGGCCAGTCTCGTGATTCCAAAGCATAAAAGCCGGCATTACTTTGCATTGTAATGACACGTGTTTAAAGGGAACCATAACATATTTTATATAATCTCACATGCTACATTGAATTATCAACCTTACACTTTGGGATTAAATTTGGTTTTTTACTGAGAAGAGGGAGGTAGGATGATTTCAAAATTGCAAGTAGGTTTGTAGTTTGAAGGTGTGTTGTGATTTATTGTAGCTACCGAGTTACTGGGATTCATTGGAGTATCTGAGGATCGATGCGGGAATAAAGTCATCATTAGAACTGGTTGCGTATTAAAGCGCAAGGTTTAAAGTTGTTACTGAACTAAGATTTATGCCATCCCGTCCTACCAACAGACAATGTCAAAAGGGGATTTTAGTCCCGGAAGTATATTTAAATCGCGTTTTGTAATAAGGGCTTTAGTTTAGTTTTGTGGTACGAATGGATAAGAACGTGTCTTCCATGCGGGGTTCTTATCGATGGTTTGAATCTGAGCATGCGCCTTTGGATTTTTCAAATCTATGTGCGTATTTCTACCATTCGCTCGGCGGTGAGGGAAAAAATCTTGAGGGAACCTGAACGCTTCGGATAGTTTCTGAAACGTGTAATCATGATTCAGCTGGTCTGGATACCGTATCAAAAGGGTTGCGAAGGTCAGACGGCAGTCGCTTCATTGTAAATATCAGACACCTTTGGACGCAACCGGGAATGGACAACTCGACAAATTTTTTTTCCAAAATGAAAAATACTATTTTCTAGATTAACCTTATAGGATTGTAAGAAAATTTGTTTTAGAATTTTTTAAAAAGATATTAAAGGAGATATTAAATAAAATGTAAAAATCCACGTGTGACGTCACAGCTCGGCATGACAAATTACTGACGCATTTGCTCACATTGACTTAAGAAAAAAGAAAATGGCTGACAATGACAGTAGTAAATAATGACAGAGAGAGTCAACTTTTTTTTTGTATAGCAAAGGCATCACCTAAGTAGAGCCTCAGGGCTACGTCACTTCCTGCATTTTTATCTATCTTTTATTTATTTTTTATTCAGTAAAAACACACATTTAATGAAAAATAAAAAATACGAGTCATCTTTTTTTTCTTTCTTTGTTCGAAAAGTATATGAAAATGGTAAAATATTTTTTTGTCGTATTGTGACACGAACGACACTCGTGTCGTGCCTTTTCGAAGGAGAAGTTTTGTCTTGTGACAATTTGATGGTATAACTTATTGATCTAGTAGTAACATAAGCTCGCTATAAATGAAATTGGTAACTATGGTTAATAATCACAGGAGTTAACGCGGTTTTAGTGCTAATTATAAAGAAATTGGAAGTTTTGTTTGGTATAAGACCAGTATTTTCGCCACAGATGAATAAACCAATAAACGACCTATTTTCGTATTGCACGGCAACTTTGCCTTTTTTTCGGCTGTGGAATGAGCTGCCATCAGAGGTTTCCCCGGGGCATTACAGCATGGGGTTCTTCACAAAAGGAGTGTTAAGGTTTTTAAGGGGTCGGTCGGCAGCGCGCATGCAGATCCTCTGGAGTTGTAGACGTCCATAGGCTGTGGTAATCTGGTTTTCCACCGACGTAGTATAAAAAAAACTTTGAATCCTTTTTTCTCAGAAACTGTAGGTATAAGATAGACCATGGGTTATTTTAAAAAATTGCTCAGAACGGCTTGCTTTAAAAAAAAAAAATTAAAAACCCCCGACAGCGGCCATCTTGGATTTACAATTTGTCACAATAAATATATTCTGCTACTCAAGTCCTTGCTTGCTTTTATATGATACCCATACTGTGGGAGTTGTGTTAAAACATACAATCCATATCTTTGTCACGGCGGCCATCTTGGATCAATTTTTATATAGGAGCTAAGAACACTCCCCCCTTATTCATCTTTCAAACAATAAAAAAACAAAATCAAAATCGGTTCATTTGTTCGGGAGCTACCGATGCCATAGACAGACACACATACACATACACACTGTGTGATTATGTGTCAGACAGACAGACACGTCAAACTTATAAAAAAGAAAGTAAGTAAGTTTAAAGGAAATTCTTAGTTTGGTATCTGGAAGTATGTTAATATTGACTCAACACATTTGTCTAATTGCTTAGCTACAGTCTCCGATTACGAAATAGTTCGTCTTTCGCTCGTGCATATTTCCTAGAAGGTTCAGCAAATTGAGATGTCGCGTGACTCAGCTATGTGTCTAATTAATTAGTACTGATAGTATCTGGTCTTCCTGGCGTCTACTCTTAGTCCCGTTCTAACTGAGAATTAGTGTTGGTTTCTGGGCCTTGCAGCAAATCTCGCCTTAGGTAAACTCACAAATCCAACTTCTTCTTGATAAATTTCATTGCTAAATCGATACCGGTCTCGGGCAATAACTATTTTGGAGACCGCCGAAATTGCATTAACACTTTTGTAACTTGTCACGATACTAATCTTCCATATTAAAAAATGGCCGTTAAATGTAGCTAGCTATTATGACAAGGTGCTTAATAGTATTTTAAAATCTTTTTGCAGCCAATTGAACTACATAGCTGCGATGTTCTCAGTTCTGTATTTTGTATATGAACAAAGTAAATCTAAAGTTATCCTTAACCAATTAAAGTTATCATTGATTAAAAACACTCAGATATACATACAACAAAATATATTTGACCATCATCATTAGCCCGATAGTAACCACTGCTGAGCAATAAGCCTCCTGCCCCTCACGACGATGTCCTGAGCTACTCGGATGTCGGATGGGTCTGATACCCAATCTAAAAACGCTTTAAAAAAGCTACTTACTTACTTTGACTTAAGGTCGATTGTTGGCATAGAATTAAAGGCACCCTAAGTCTATGATTGGTAGGTATGTTATGTTGTCTGCATAACATTGTCTGTTTTTACATACACACAATTTTGTTAAGGAGCACAATTGACAATGACTATTAGGTACGGTACAGAGAATAAAAAGGTCACCTTAAGGCAAATTTTCGCTTGCACGGCAAGAATCAGTTTTACCAACATACCGTTTTAAAAAGATCTACCCACCTTCTTTAAATTTTCTTTACATCAAAAGGGATCAATTTTGCTACAAGCAATTTAGAACTTTCTGATCTAATAGTTAAGCATAATTTTCTGTGCAACAAGTATTACTCTGACAAATTTAGGAAAAGTAATAAGTGTTCTTAGCATATCAAATGAATCAATTTGAAAACTGACGAACCTTTTCGTTCTTTGACTGTACAAAGAAAGCTCCTTACTAGTAACAAGTCTCTATACTCAAACGATTCGGGCATAATTTTATTAGAATTAGCACGAATTTATTAGCAGGGCCTTTAAAAACGGATCCCAAGAAAGGTAATTTAAAAGTGTGTTATGGAATACTGAACATGTGAATTAATTAGAAACAACAAATACAACGAAATCAGCAATCCTATTCCAACAAAGCAAAACCAACCAATAGACAAAATAATTGGCATTCTCAACCCGCGGACGTCTCTATCTAACGAATTTCTAATTTATTGTGCGCGATAGTGCACACCCGGCAGTAAATCGTGCGCGCGCGCATCTAATCGGGTGTGCGCGTATCGCGCGGCGCCTTTGCGGCGCGATGCAGACGCCACCGGCCAGAGACAATATTTCTATTTGCTTTCTATGCGTTGAGCGGCTATCGGCTTGGTGGTGATAACTAGGGCTGGACCAAGAAATTACTGTACCCCACCTCATGTTAGCGAGTAATTCCCGGTTGCGTCCAAAGCTGTCGCTCTTGAGCCCGGGGTACGCTTGGACCATGAATCAGGTGAGGAGTCTGGTAATTACAATGAAGCGACATAAAGTTGCAAAAGTAGGTTGGCTGTACATCGGAATCATCAAAATACACGTCATACAATATAATGTTCGAGTTGACTCCTACATAATCCGGCTCGAAGGACCAATGTAACGTTCGGTACTATATGCCAGAACCGAGATGTCAGACAGCGCCGCCCTATCAACCGCTGATGGGATTTAATAATAAGACGTGTATAGCTGCCGAATGCGTTTATTGCACTGATTTTAATTAATTGATTTTACATAAGTTGCAAAAGTAGGTTGGCTGTACATCGGAATCATCAAAATACACGTCATAGAATAAAATATTCGAGTTGACTCGTACATAATCCGGTTCGAAGTACCAATGTAACGTTCGGTACTAGATTCCAGAAGTAACCGAGATGTCAGATAGCGCCGCCCTATCAACCGCTGATGGGATTTAATAATAAGACGTGTATAGCTGACGAATGCGTTTATTGCACTGATTTTAATTAATTGATTTTACATAAATTTACAAAAGTAGGTTGGCTGTACATCGGAATCATCAAAATACACGAGTTGACTCGTACATAGAGCTTTCTCCTAATCGGCAACCCTATCAGAAATGCCCGGCTTTGTAGCTTTGTAAGTGCAATAATTGTTCAGCTATAACAATTAACAGGTTCGAATGCGGCGGAAGCTTTAGATGTAATTTTAGACCTAGTATACGATAGTATCGAAAAATTGCATATTATAATTCACACCAAGTAAAAAAAAAGTAAAGTATCAGCCTATAAACTGTCCCACTGCAGGGCAAAGGTCTCCATCATAGAAATCAAGTCATCGCTACTATGATGGGATTAGGCTTAATCACCAGGCGTGCCAAATGCGGATTGGTCGCCCTGTTGGTCTAGTGGTTTAAGTACCGGGCCGTGATCTCGGGGTCCTGGGTTCGATTCCCGGGTCGAGCGAAAACTATGTTTCGAATTTTTCGAACATAGCTCGGGTTTGTGATCACCAATCACACCAAGTACTCATGACTTAATGAAATAAATAAATAGTCATTTATTTCATGCGTAAACCCATAGCATTGCACAACATTATTTCGCATTATAATGAATAAATTAGAATTAATTAATATTACAAATAAAATAAAATAAAAAAGAATGTTGGTAAGATCATTCTTACCAACATTCAACAAGACAATGGTAGCTTAGTGGATAATAACGTGTGCCTTCCAGACCGGAACTCGTAGGTTCGAATCCGAGCATGCACCATTAGTTTTGCGTTGAGGGAAAATATCGTGAGGAAATCTGCACGATTCGAATACTGTATTACCTAAATTGCTAAGATAATGATTCTAAACATTTGAAGGGATGGTCGCTCAGCGGTTCAGAACGCGCCTGGAGGGTCTGGGTTCGAATCCGATCATCTCAGGATTTTTAAATCTATGTGCTTATTTCTACCATTAGCTCGGCGGTGAGGGAAAACATTGTGAGGAAAGCACGTTTCAGATTGTTTCTGAAACGTGTAATCATGATCTTGGTCTGGTTCCCCAGTAGGGTTGCAAAGGTCAGACGGCAGTTACTTTATTGTAATTATCAGACTCTCCCAACCAAGAATCATGGTCCAAGCGTACACCGGTCTCCAGAGTGGCAGTTTTGGACGATTGGGACTGGAACTGGGAATCACACGATAAGATGAGAAGGAATGATTCTAAGCTTGAATCTTAATCCAGTTGGTCTATCCTCTGTTGTTATCCACATCCACTGTCCCCTAAGGGTTGTGAAGGTCAGACGGCAGTCGCTTTATTGTTGTAATTACCATCTTTGGGCAGGAGCCCCTAAATATCAGCTAGACCACACACACTTATCTTACCTCATATACTCACACTTACGTTCGAACATATAGTATAGCTGCATAGATATGATAAGCTTATTCATTTACACCGGTCCGGAGTAGGAGAGGCTGGTAATCTGTCATACAGGTCTCCTAGTACAGATACCAGTCTCTTACATAGTTTTAGTAACACTAGACTAAGCTTTATTTTGTATGTACCAACCAACTATGTGAGAGAACAAATAAAGATTTGTTTTATTTAAAAAAAAAAAGACCCATTTGACGCATTGTAGAGACGAGCTGGTTGTTTGGGATCCCGATTTCACCGACAAATTAGAATCGTTGGAGGCGCGAAGAGACTTTGGCTCTCTTTGCTTCTATAGGCTCTTCCATGGAGAGTGCTCTGAAGAGCTGTTTAATATCATACCAGACCGCTCGTGACCACGGCTGCTGTAACGTAGCCGAAACGTCGAGCCAAATATGTGATTACACAATGTTGTTTCACATAATAAATATCGTGTTAATCCCCGTATTGATGTATTATAATCATACCAGAGTCACCATTTTACAATCGCACGACTAGATAACATGGAAAAATCCACCCATACTATCTGGAACCAGTTCCTTCCAGAACGCTCCGTTTCCAGCGCTCATTTTCCCACGCTCGTGCAAACTCTGGAATGAGCTTCCAGCCGCGGTGTTCCCTGATCGCTACGACATGTCCTTTATTAAACGAGGTTTGAAAAGAGTTCTTCTTTCACGGTAGGCAGCGCATGACTGTGCTCCTATTGATGTCTATGAGCGGCGGTTACTATTAACCATCAGATCGACCGCATGCTCGTGTAGTTATTATTCGTAATAAAAAAATAAAAAAAACATACTTTCCAGTTATCCTGGATCACGGTATAAGAGTCGCAAGACGCCGAAGCAACGACTTTGGACGCAAATGACACGCTTAAATGATAATGGATACCTTATAGTACTAGTTAATACTAGTTAACCTCGATTTTGTGTATCCCCGGCACCCCAGTGTCCCCGTGTGGTCCCCGGCATAGTAGAATAGGCCACCCTCACTCTTACCGAGGTGTCGTAAAAGGTGACTAAGGTAAAGCTGCTGGCATGATCATCAGCACCCAGAGAAGGAAAACTCTGCATTTATATCAAAACCCTCGCCAACCCGTCTGCCAAGTGTGTTGAGTATGGCAACTACCCCTCATGTGATTGAGGGAGGCCCGTGCCCCAGCAGTGGGGACTTAAATGGGTTGACGATGACGACGATGGACCTCGATTTTTATTATATCTTGATGTGGCTTAGTACTAACTATGATGTGGCAGTAAGAATTTATAAACAATTTTATATTTGACTCATCTCCGTTAGTAAGAAATCGTAATAGAAATGAAGGATTCAAAACAAAACGTGATTTAACATAAAGACAATTATATGATATCATTTGTGACTCAGTTCAATTGTATCGTTACCTACTTAGTTTATGTACGTACACAATATTTGTGCAAAACATTTTTTTTTCAGAATGGTCAATGAAAGTTTATTTGATCTAAGACTAAGACTAAGATTTAAAACATGTTTTTAAACTTGAGTATAACCTATTTAAGGATATTTTTGGGTAAGCTCGTAATTCTTAAAGTCCAGTATAAAGTTAATGGCAAACCCATCACCAATAAAAAAAATACATTATCTGTTTGACATCAAAACCGCTAAAAATTATAATACTTAAGTTTATCGTAATCAAAATTGAAACCAGATTAATCATGCCCAGCGCGTGTGACTCCGCCAATGTCAAGTGTATAAGAGAGACACGTCGATATAAAATTGACCGGTAATTTTGCCAAATGCTCGATCTATATTCAGGTCTTCTCTAAGGTTAAAAACGCCATAAATCTACAACAACCAAAAATCGGCCACACATGTCAAACAGCACAGACGACAGGACACTAATAACGCAGAAGACAGCTATAAAAGAATCGAATGACTAAAACATTCATACTCGATATTACTCACTAGTGGCGTCTGTCACTCGAGCTGTCAGATTCATTGGCAGGATTTCGCGCGTACTCCCCATCATCGACATCAGGTTGTATCCGTCTTGCCTCGCTATACAAAGTATATGACATAAAAATGGACACACATTATGTATATGCTAATTAATATTGTTTCTATTATAATTGTATCATAATCAGGAATTGCGTTCAATTGTTATTTAATATAAACTAACTCGCCCACTCAAATTTTTACTGACCACTTACTGTGACTGCCTCGGTGGCGCAGTGGTTAGTGGGTCGCACTTTAAAACGACGGCTGCGCAATTCTTACAGGCACCCCGGAGTCTGGAAGTTGGCGGTCTTGTACCCCCGTGCCTCGGAAAGCACGTTAAGCCGTTGGTCCTGCGCCCAATCCCTCTCTGGTCGTGGCACAGTAGTGTCCCATCGGAACATAAGGGTAAGGGAATAGAGAGTGCACTTGTGTTTGCGCACACACTTGAGCACTATAATATATCCTGCGTACGTGGCTGATCGTTGAGATTGGCCGCCGTAGCCGTAATCGGTTGGAGGATATTACTGCCACACTCAGAGTCGTTGATTAACTTAGTTGGCTACTTAAGAAAAAATATTGACACTTATTTTGATACGCATAAAGGCTACCGATACTAAAGTTAATGAACATTAGCTTAAATGATGTCTCTGAGTACGGCCGTTAGTAACTTATTACTTTGGCTCAGTGGAACTTAAACGTCAGCTTGAACCATACATCAGGTGCAATATCAAATATCCACAAAAAGTTAAGCAAAAAAGAGTATTCCTTTTTAAAAGAGGTGGTGATGGTGGTACTCTGGTGTTGTAGTAGTTCTTGGATTCATAGTGATCGCTTACCATCATCATTTCAGCCAATAGACGTCCACTGCTGGACATAGGCCTCCTCCAATGTTCTCCACACAGATCGGTCCTGTGCCTCCCGCATCCAATGGATTCCCGCGATCTTCACCAGATCGTCGGTCCACCTTGTAGGATGCCTGCCACGGCTGCGACTTCATGTACGTGGCCTCCACTCGAGGACCTTTCCGCCCCAACGGCCGTCTGTTCTCCTCGCTATGTGCCCTGCCCATTGCCACATGAAGCATGCAATCTTTTGGGCTACGTCTGTGACCTTATTCTGTGAACTTACCATCAGGTGATCTCCTCTGCTCGTCGGCCTCCTATCTCATATATTGTCTCTTAACGAAGTTTCTCAAAACAGTCACCTGTACGGTACAGTCGCATCGAAAATTAGCCATAAATCCAGTCTAAGGCTGAACAATCGAGATATCAAAAACACACGTCATTACGTCTAATTGACGTCCGGCGGACAATGTCGTTGGGCCTAGTACCAGAATTAGAAGTTAGAGAAGGGAAAGGGCAATATCATTTGGTGTTTGATGCCTACATGCGTCGTTTGTTCGAGAGCTAATCCGAGCGCTTCGAAAAAACAGTTGCAATAATAATATTTCTTTATGTAGCTTAAATTCATCGTTTCGAGTTAAGAGTTCCCTAACTGTCAAAGTCACGCAGAATTTGTCATAGATTTAAGCAATGTACTTCTCTAAATAAAATGAAAATACAATTTCCTACTTGCAATTAATGGTAAATTGATATTCGTAATTATTCCATTTCTCAATGTGGTTATTCGAATGTGGCCTAGAGGAGGGTACACCGGAACACATTTTCTTCAACTGTCGAAAACGTCCAACTTCGTTGTATGACATCCTACCCTCGAAAATTCCTCGCCCCATCAACTTCCCTTTCCTCCTTTCCCTTTCCTTCTCACGTTATATTGAATATTTATGTAACTATATCAAATTGTATAATATAAGATAATAGTAACAATTTCTATGAATCTCCCAATCAACAAAGTTTGTGTTGTCTAAATATGTATGTCAGTGTACGTTTTGTTTGATTTAGGTGGTGTTTAATAATAAACCAAACTCAATTATTTATTTGAAGAGAACCAGCTCATTACTCAACCAATTTTCTAAGGAACGTGTCTCTTTAATCACTTGACATTGGCAGAGTTGTCTCGTAAGAGCAACAGCAAGCCACAAAAAAATGTGGTTATTAGTTATCAATATCTATTTTATAGTGGTTGTAAAATGGTTTCTAAAATTTACGTCATATGTTCGAACGCATAAAAAACTTCTTGTTTCACTCGTATTTATGAAAAGCCCATAGAAAACAAATGTACTGATTTAAGGAATAGTATCTCATCTTAGTATCGCAAAGTAAACTGAAAATCCAGGAATCAACAATGTTACATAATATTTAGCTAGATGTACCCTTCCTTTCCTTTATTTACGCCTTGCCTTCTGTATTGAACTGTTTAATGCTAGCGTTGCGGACGCAAAAACCGTAATCTATCGATTCCTTCGAGAGTATTGGTTTTTGCCGAACATGCCGGCCGCTCAGCGCTCAAATTGCACCAGAACAATGTCGCGCCAATTATAATATCGACCTTACTGCACAATACCAACTCTAAACAAACCGCCCAGCCCAATACCACACTTATCTCAACAATATAAGGTTGCAATTAATAAATCGGGAGAAGCGTAAGTAGTTAAACGCGCTTTACGCGGCAAAAAGCCTATACAGGAGTCATGAATAAATCATGAGCGGAGACAAATAGTGGTAAAGGTCAGTCGCTTTATTATAGATGCGTTCGGCTCACCTGTTTGATTGGATGAGTTTGCCTATGTTAGCTAAGCTAAAACTCCTTAAAAAAAAGAAATAAAGAGTCTGTCATTTGAAATATGGAAGGCCTATTTCTAAGTTTAAAAGTTTGAGTGGTCGCGCGCGCGGGAAATCATGTCGCGAGTTGACGCGCGCGCTCTCATTGCGACAGCTCGCGTCGCCACACCCCGCTCCGCCCCTCGCCCCGCCTACTCGTGGCCAACTTCGCGTCGCTCCGGGAAAGTGGGAAACTCGAAGGCAGTGGGGGCGACGAAGGTTCTGGCCAGCCGTGGTGGGGCTCGAACGTCTAAGGCCGCGGCTGCACTACAAATTGTAATGAGAGCGCTAGATCGGAATCGATAATGCCGGGTGTTCACTGTTTTGACTCGAGGAAAATTCTCTGTTATTCATAGTTGGTTTAATGAAATACCCAGTTATGTATCGTTTGCATACGGATAAACATAAATAAATCATGATTAGAAGACTACAGATTTTAAAAATAAATTATTAGGTATGTCGTTCTAACCATATAATCAGAATTTTAATCTAATTCTGAAGTCTGTTTAGACTTTCTCATTACATATTGGAAAAACTTTTAATCTACTGAAGAAATAATTAAATCGAAACAGGCTATTATACTTGTTTGCTTGCTATTGTACTTTTAACTATTATCAAAATAAAATACACTTGTTTCTTAGATAATGCTACTACAAAGTAGTCTCGAATTCTATTACGTATTGTATACTCAAAAAACTAATGTTAACTCATGCGTGATTGTAATCGTTGAAAGGATTTTTTGGTAAACAAGGCAAATATAGATTCTTTATTGTAACCAAAAGAATTGGTCTGGTATTATTAAGGTTTTTATTGTCGTCTTTTTTAATAGAAGAGTGATATCAAAAATAGTGTCCCTTTCAATTTCTATGAACATTAGTTCCAATTTTTTTCACCCGTCAAAGTTTTCTAAACTCCACCATTTTATTGAGTGACTTTAAACTTCAATTGACATCGACATTTATGTAACATACGCCATCAATCAAGAATTATTACTTGAAATAAAAAGTAAAAGTATAAATTGTCCCATTGCAGGGCAAAGGGCTCCATCATAGAAATCAAGTTATCGCTACTATGATGGGATTAGGCTTAATCACTACGCTTGCCAAATGTCGATTGGTGATCACAAACCCGAGCTATGTTCGAAAAATTTGAAGACCACGAGATCACGGCCCGGTACTCAACCCACTAGACCATCAGGGCGTAATTACTTGAAATGTCAAGTAAAAATTCTTGAGTGAGCCAAATACCGTCCAAAAATTAGAATGCAGTTCCTTAGGAAAAAAAACAGAGCCCGAAACTTATAGCATCAATTTTCCTCAAAGACCAAATGAACTTTAAAAACAATAACGTACTTGCGTCCCAGATTCTCTCGTTCTTCGCAGGGTAATATTTAAGCGTGTAGTGATGCGATTCGGCCTCGTTTTGTGTTTCGATTCATTCGAATAATTTTACTATTAAACTCAAGTACCACTCGAGTGTTTCTCATGGAAATCAATGTTTGCACAACGCAGGTCGTATGCGTTACTTTGACCGCGTAACATCAAGTTAGTCAATATAATAAAATTCCTTGAATATCAATAGCATTCCTTGTTTTCTAATACGGCCGATTCTTAAATAATATCAAATAGTAATAAGTCGAGGTTTGCTGTTCGTTGCTTTAGCGATTTGGGTTCCTCTTTCGTTCTCTATTCGATGAATATTAAAATTGTGTAAATACTGTTCCTCGATAAAAAGTCTAATCAATCGAACCGCGATACCCATAGACGTCTGAGGGGCCAGATATTTGACAAAATCTAAGAAAATAATCGAAAAAAACTCTAAAATTTTTTATTATTATCATCATCAAGCTATAAACGTTCACAGCTGGAATTAGGTCTCATATCAAAAATCAAAAATTTCTTGATTCAATTTAAGTCCATACAGAACATTTATGAATGTCAAATATTATGTAATCTACCGCTGATTCAGAATATCAATTTCTACCGAGAAGAATCAGCAAGAAACTCAGTAGTTACTCTTTTCAAATAATATGGTAAGTACAATTTTCATTCTTATACAAATTATTATTACAGTGACAGTATAATATACAATGCTTATAATCAATATCGTTTAGATAAATCGTCAAAGAAAAATTATGAAATAAAATTATACATTAGAAGACAGGCGAAGAGATCCACATGTCGAGGAATCCTTATCATTCAAATAATCATCTACTTTATAGTAGCCTTTCTGCTTTAGGCAGTTTTTTACATGCAACTTAAACTTATGTACCGGTAAATCAATAATATTTTGAGGTAACTTATTAAACATTCTAATGCTCAATCCTACAAATGAATTTCCAATTTTATGAAGGTATGGTATATGTATATGGTAGGTTAGGTACCATAATCGCAGAGTCTGTTGCATCGACAATTTTTTTACTCGATTTTTTTTCGTCACTCGAGAGTCGAAACTCCATCATTACATCTCTAAATGTGTCCCAGTTCGGTGCATCTAGAGATTTCCCGAGGGACGTCGGTATGAGCGACACAACATGTCTACATACCTACTAAGATTCGCAGTTTTGCCGGGAAATGGGTTTGTGATAAAATTGTTTTCCTTTTACGACGTATCAAGACAAGTTATATTTGTACAGACACATAAAGTTACAACAGTCTGTCGAATTTCCTCAGTTAATATTGAACCAAACACGTTTGACATTGATTATTAGAGACAGGAAAGAATTTGGGGCGAACGGTATTAATTATGAATGTATGAGACCGACTGCTTTCTTCTTCTCTCTTTAGCTGAAGTCCCCGGCAGAGTAGAATAGGCCACCCTCACTCTTACCGAGGTGTCGTAAAAGGCGACTTAGGTAAAGCTGCTGGCATGATCATCAGCACCCAGAGAAGGAAAACTCTGCATTTATATCAAAACCCTCGCCAACCCGTCTGCCAAGCGTAGTGAGTATGGCAATTACCCCTCATGTGATGAGGGAGGCCCGTGCCCCAGCAGTGGGGACATAAATGGGCTGATGATGATGATGATGAATGAATGTGTTTGCCGAGAGGTTGTAACCCTGAAATTGTTTAAAATAGATCCGGTTTAGTAGCTAATAATTAAAAACGAATGGTGTCGCTAGTTAAGGCTACCCGTAGCCTTAATAAGCCGTTATTATGTTTAGTGGTATCTACCGAATCCGTAGAGCGATAAAACGTAAAACACCGGCGTTTTATTGAGTGACTATAACTTATATCAATAAGTTACTTGACATTGGCAAGATAACTTCGGGTAGAGCCATATTATAAAAAAAATAAAAAAGCTTATACATCTATCATACATCTATTATAGTAACTTGGTTTATTAGCATGAATCGTGTATCGTAATCTGCCGGCGATCTGGCGAGTATCGTGGGCCACCCACGCTAGCGCCGAGGAAGTCCGGTAGAGCCATGCGGAATAATTTACAAGTGATAACTATTGTGAAATACTATTGACGTTGAACACCTAAGGGTGAACATACGTGAATTAATTCCTTTTGAACGAGCCGCTTTTATCTGATTTGAATCTAGAAACTGGTTGTAGGGTGTATTTGGGCTTCTTCTTTGTATACATTTGGAACGGTTTGGCTGCAGGAGTATTTCTCGACGGCTACGACTTAGGGACCTTCAAGAGAAGAGCGTACTCTTTTTAGGGTTCAATAGCCAAATGGCAAAAAACGGAACCCTTATAGATTCGTCATGTCTGTCCGTCCGTCCGTACGTATGTCACAGCCACTTTTTCCTAAACTATAAGAATTAAGAACTATACTATTGAAACTTGGTGAATAGATGTATTTTGATAACCGCATTACGATTTTTACACAAAAATAAGAAAAAAACCAAAGTTTTTGGGGGGTCGGGGGACGGTGGTGGCATGGCCAGACATTTTTTTTAATATACTACAAATTCCACGGACCCTAGTTCCGTGCCTTTTTTGTGTTTATTTTATTTTTAACTGGTTACAAAATTTAAACAATTGCTCCGCGATAAAATTGTAACGCAGCCTGCAGGGGCTTCGTTATACTACATAACTACTCATAAAGAAAGTTACCTTTGGTGTTAACTATAGAGCTTCGTTTTCCGTTTGCTATAGAGCTTGTATATCATTTTATGATTATGTCTTGTATTAGCATTACTCTTATATGTGTTATTTTAATGTTCCTTGTACATTTTTATCGAGAAATAATAAACAAGGCCACAGATTTTTTATTTGGCCACGCGCACAAACTTCTAATTTACTAACTAAGCACCGGGAAATTGACATAGCCTTTAATTAACTGATTCATCTTCTTTACAACGCCAACTAAAAATGTTAAAGAAAGCGTCAAGTCAATATCAACAATTAATTTTCCTTGTCCTTCTGATTTATACATTGCAAACTAATTTACTAACTCAGCCACGAAATTTGTAACTCATCACCATATTACGTTTTACAGCTTCAATACAAGCTCCTCAAAAATAATATATTCAAGCTTCAATACTCAACATCATATATTATAACTTAACATGTAAAATAATACTTCATATTCTTTTATCGTGAAAATAGCCACTGTACGATTTGGCGCGAGTGCGCGACATGACAGCAACCGGCCATTTGCACCAATCAGAGAGCGCTATTCGATACTTGTGCCAAAGCCCTTATTTTCTTTTTCTTTTAATCACGTAATTATACGTTTTATTAATTACTTTTCTAAAAATTATTGTACTTGTTACACATATTAATACACAAATTGATTTGCATAAATAAATGGTTTTACTATGACTGTCCTTAATAGTTCTTCTTCTTCTTCATATTTGCGAATAATTCCCGGTTGAGTCCAAAGCTGGGCTTTGGAGCCCAGGATACGCTTTGATCATGATTCAGGATTTGGGGAGCCTGGTAATTACAAGAAATTACACGCTTCTGAAACTATCCCAAACGAGCAGGTTTCCTCACGATGTTTTCCTTCACCGCCGAGGTAAATATAGAAATATGCACATAGATTTGAAAAATCTAGAGAAATCGACCCTCCGCATAGAGGGCGCGTTCTAGACCACTAGGCTACCATCGCCCTGGCTGACTGTCCTTAATAGTTCATGCGTAATGCATAATAATAATATGTAGTGGCTTTAATCATACTATTTGATGACAATTTTAGGTACATTTAACAATCGATTAATGTAGGATGAGTTACATTTTATTCATACTAAATTATGCAATTAGAGGCTAATATTCTTACTATTTTGGTGTCATATATTAATACTTTAGAAGCTTCCTATTTGAATGCATACCACAAATTTAGATGCTAAAAAATAACCACTATGCTGAGTTATATTTACAGTGGCTTACATATAAGATAACTAGTGTCTGAGATACTATTATTAAGACGCGCATTGGTTGTGGCCGACTTAGTAATTTAGAAGGTAACATATATTTTCTGAGGCGAATAATGCTATTAAAAAGAAGCTTGTTTAATTAGTACCCATTTTTATCTGTAAATAAATTTAAAGTTATTGTTGTAAATATTTAGATTGTCTATCTGACATTGTCCGACAGCTGACGTTGTCTAACTGTTTTATTTTTCTATCGAATTGTCTATTCAAATTTAACTATGGAGTTTAGCTATGTTTCGAGAATATTCTATATTGTATGAATTTTAAAATTTAAATGTTGTAGAATAGAATGCGCATGGGCAATATAAAAGGACGCACATGGGCAGGACGACCAGTCTACCACCAGCTCTGAAGGAGCTCAGAACCTCAAGCTATAACAGTGCCAGTATACGTTTACCCGTAGAGTAACGGTGCCGGGGCACGAAGGGTGTTGCCTCCCTGCACCTACGCGCGTCTACCTTCATTCGTGCGCGTATCCGCGTCGCGCCTACCCGCGGCCGGCTTGCGGCGTGCGCGTATCTGCGTCGCGCGCCCCATCTGCTGCCTCCTGCGCTCGGCGGAGCCCTACCGCCCGCCTCTTGCGACGCTGGATCCTACCGGCGCGCTGCCTGCGCTCACCCTGTGTTACCGCCCTACCACGGTTGCCCATTTTGAACTTTTACCTTGTATATATATTTAGTGTAGTGTACCGGTGTAAATAGCTAGTTTTAAGTTAGTTTTAAGTTAGATTTAAGATTTTTGGACGAGCCATCATTGTACATACCTCTTATAATTATAGCCCTCTTCCCTCTATTCTTATCTTTTCTTCTTCCCCCTACCTTTTAGCTCCGTAACCCTCCGTTACGTGACAGTTTGGCGCCCAACTCTATAGAATCCCTCCCTGTTCTCAAAATTCTAAAATAAACTTGCACAAGTTTCTGTATATAACATACCTTTTGGCTCCCTATTAGACGTCTCTTACTTCTTAGATATTTCTTTCCCTATTCTTCCTCTATTTTTCTCACTAAAATAAAGTAAATAAAATAAAAACTATTGTAAATATTTTATTGCTTTAAAATTACAAATATCTTAGAAATGGCTCGTCTTATAAACTTTAATTTACTTAATAAGGCGGAACTTGAATACGAACTTATAATTAGGAACGAAACTCCTGCGGATAATCTTGTATCGCTTAGAAAACAAATTGTTTTATTGCTTCGTAATTTTCCTACGGAGGACATTATTGATTCTCCCGTTCCTCTGAGTGACGATTTGTCACAAGCTTCTTCTACAATCTTATATTTATCTTCGATGTTGGACCGATACGAATCGGGTAATCTGAAATTACTTAAGAAAATTGAAACTTATATAAATCACTTATTTTATCGACTTGACAGAATTGACACTGATGTAGGTGACAGCGACTCAAACCTTATAGAACTCTATGACGACTTAAAAAAGAAGTTTACTCTTTTGACTGAACGTTTTGACGCTTTTTCAAAACCAGCTGAGACTTCACAGGTACAAACCTCTTTGGACTCACCCTTGCCGATTTCTCAACCTAACTGTATGCCACCTTTTCATAATTTTCTCTTACCAAATTATCTAAATGAGCTAAAAAAAATTACTTTTGATGGGACAACTTGTCCTAGAGCTTTTCTATCGAAAATTGATGAATTTTTACTTACGAACAAACTTGATAAGCAAATACTTATAAGCTCGGCCTTCAACATTTTTAAGGACGATGCTTCTTATTGGTTTAAATTCCAACTAAGTCGTGACCCTTCGTTAACTTGGGATCGCGTTTCCGAGTTGTTAATTAAGGACTTTGGCCATTCTGATTATGACCATAAACTACTGCAGGCAATAAAATCTCGTACTCAGGGTAAATCTGAGTCTATTATGGTTTATATTCCGAAAATGTTTGAAATGTTTTCGAGACTAAGCGAGAAATTACCTGAGCAGGAGAAACTGCAAATACTTCTACGTAACATCCGCCCTTGTTATACTTCTTTTGTTGCTCTTAATAAAGTTGATTCTATTGACTCTTTAATTTCTGTATGTCAACAATTTGAGCGCTGTATTGACCGCGACAATAATTTTAAAGAACCTGAAATGAATACTCTTATTCCTGAATTATCCTATAAACCTAAACACGATTCTACACTTTTACCGAACACTAAACCTAATGTTACACATACTTTTCACTCTAAACATTCTTTCACTCCTAATTATGATTCTCATAAATCTAATAACTTTAAGCCTTTTCGTACGAACTTTTCTTCGCAGAATAAAAATTCTGCACATGCGATATCTGAAAATGCTCCCAAGTTTCAGGCGCATTTGTTTTGCGTTCGATGTCGAATAAATGGTCATTCTTTGAATTCTTGCACTAAACCAAGATTCTTAGTCTGTTTTAAATGTGGTTTGAAAGACTTTAGAGCTTCGGATTGCCCGAAATGTAAAGCGGACAAGCCTCAACCTTCTTCATCCTCTAACTCAAAAAACTAACATATGACTTGGATAAACGAAAAGAAAATTTTGATGTTGATGACTGGCATAATTGGTTAAAAATAATTAAGAACTTTTTCGCAAGTTATGGAACTTCTTCGGTTTATTACGACAACGAAAGAGATTTTAACCGTCCTTTTATTAACGTTTCTATTTCAAATGTTGAGTTTACGGCGTTACTTGATAGCGGTAGTTCAATGATTATTTTAGGTAATAACTCGCACTTTAAAATTTTGGAACTGGGCTTTTCGTTATCCAAGTCTGATTATATTACGGTTAGCACTGCTAGTAAGCATCGTGTTAAATCTTTAGGATTTTTTATTCTTCCTTTTACCTTTAACGACCAAACTAGACTTATTAAAACATATGTTATTCCTGAAATATACCCGTCTTTGATACTTGGTGTTGACTTTTGGAGGGAATTTAATTTGGTTCCCAAACTTTTATCGTGTGCCTTTTCTCTTAATAAACCATCCCACTTTAACAACTCTGTGGAGAAACAAATCCTACCTTACGAAAATCTTACTTCTGAAGAAAAGGTTATCGCTGATGATATTATTTCGCGTTTTTAGCAAATTTCCTTTGAAGCTAAGGGTGAACTTGGTCGTACTGATCTGGTTAGCCATCGTATCGATACTGGAGATACGCTGCCTATTAAACAACGTTGTTATAGACTCTCTCCCGAGAAACAAAAAGCTCTAATTGCTGAGGTGGATAAAATGATTGAGTGGAAGGTCATTGAGAAATGTGAAAGCCCTTGGTTGTCTCCGGTTCTTATTACGCCTAAAAAGAATGGCGAATGGCGATTTTGTGTCGATAGTAGAAAACTCAACTCAGTTACTCGTAGGGATGCCTATAGTCTTCCTTTTATCAATGAAATACTTGACCATCTCAAAAACGCTAAATTTTTATCGAGTATCGATATCGCTAAAGCTTTCTGGGAGATTCCTTTACATGTAGACGATCGGGATAAGACCGCCTTTTATGTCCCCGGTAGAGGAATGTACAGATTCACTGTTATGCCCTTTGGTTTAACTAATGCACCTGCTACACAGCAGAGGTTAATGGATATCTTATTCACTCCTGAATTTGACAACAAAGTGTTCTGTTATCTTGATGACATTATTATCATAGGCTCCTCGTTCCAAGAACACATAGGACTTCTAATTAAAGTGCTTGAAAAATTAACTTACGCGAAACTTACCATTAACTTTGAAAAAAGTCATTTTTTTTAAGGAAGAATTAAAGTACCTTGGATATGTTGTTGACGATAATGGTTTACGAGCTGATCCTAGCAAAATTCAAGCTATTATGGACTTTCCTGTACCTACTTCACGCAAAGAAGTGCGTAAATTTCTGGGTACGTGTAGTTGGTTTCGTAGGTTCATTCCTAATTTCAGTACTATAGCTGCACCTCTTAATAAATTAACATCATCTGCTAAAACTTCTCCGAAATTTTCTTGGAGTTCTGAGGCTAACTCTTCCTTTCTGAAACTAAAAGAATATCTTGTAACTACCCCAATTCTTGCTTGCCCTGATTTTGATCAACCGTTTTCTGTGCATTGTGATGCATCTAACACTGGCATTGGAGCCATGCTTACTCAAACGGTTAACGACAAAGAAGTTGTTATAGCCTACATGAGCAAATCACTTAACAAAAATGAAAGAAACTACTCTACTACTGAAAGAGAAACTCTAGCTGTTATCATTGCCTTAGAACATTGGCGGTGCTATCTTGACAATGGCAAACCGTTTACTGTATACACTGATCATGCCGCATTAAAGTGGTTTTTGAATTTAACAAATCCTTCTGGTAGACTCGCTCGTTGGTCACTTCGCCTTTCTTGCTTTAATTTCACGCTGAAACATAAAAGTGGAAAGGATAATATTGTCCCTGATCTACTTTCTCGTTCTAAAAGCGAGGACAGTCATATTATCGCTCCTTTATCTTCGAATGAAGCCACGTCTTTAGACTTAGAGCGCTATAATAAAATCTTTCGTAATTGTTTAACTGATCCTCAAAGTCATCCTAACTATACGATTAAGGATAATAAACTATTTCGTTGCACTAATACTCCTTATTCTTTAACAGACGATTTCATCTGGAAAGAAGTCCCTATCCCTTCTGAAAGAGAATCTTTGATAAGAAATGCTCATGGTTCCGCTACAGATCCGCATTTGGGCGTATTTAAAACATACAAAAAAATATCATTGTTATATTACTGGTCTGGCATGTTTAAAGATATAGCTAAATTTATTTCCAATTGCGAAACTTGTTTGGCTTATAAACACTCTAACCACTCGCCTTACGGTCCTATGGGAAAACCCAAAATTTGTTCTAGACCTTTTCAATGCATTTCTTTGGACTTAATAGGTCCATTGCCAATGACTAGGCGACGTAACCAGTACATTCTCGTTGTAAATTGTCTATTCACCAAATATACACTTATTTTTCCTTTGAAACGAGCTATAACTACTAGTATTATACATTACTTAGAGAATTCCGTGTTCTTAGTTCATGGAGTACCTCAAACAATTATTATGGATAACGGTCCACAATTTCAATCGCATGAATTCCATAATTTCCTTGGACGTTATAGAATTCCGCATATATCTTACACTCCTCACTATTGTCCTCAGGTCAATACTACAGAACGCTACAATAAATCAATTATTACCGCACTAGCTTCACTGGTCGGTGAAGACCATAGGTCTTGGGACCTTCACCTATCTAAGATTCAGTTTGCAATGAATAACTCTGTAAATGAAGTAACTGGATTTACTCCTGCATTTTTAGTATTTGGTCGTGAACTCATTACTTGTGGTTCTATTTATTCTCAGGGTTACGACTTAGAAGAAATTACCTTTTTACCTCGTGATTTATATGCTAGAAATATTGGCCTTCTATCGTCAATTTTTGATAGAGTTCAGGTTGCACTGCACATATCTCATGTAAAGAATTCTAACCGTTACAATTTAAGGCACTCTTTTAAAGAATTCAATGTTGGAGATATAGTGTGGCGTAAAGACTACTCTTTAAGCAATGCTGGTGCATATTTTAGCGCAAAATTAGCACCTAAATATGTTAAATGCAAAGTCGTTGAGAAATTGTCACCTCTTGTATACATTCTTGAGGACTGCAACGGTTGCCGCGGTAAATGGCATGTAAAAGACTTTAAGAAATGACTACCTTACTGTTTGACTTTACTAGTATTATATGTATTCATTTGCACACACATTGGACTGATTTTTGGCTACTTCAGTCTGATATTTTTTATATATACTTAGCGACTAATCTCGTCTCTCTTTACTTATAGGATTCTCTCTTATAGTACCTACTTACTTGCTTAACGTTTTCTTTTAAAAGGCGCTTCTTGACCTTTTAATTCTAAACTTTAGGGCTCTCTTTTGCCTTATCTACTTACTACTTAGCGCTTCTTTGACTACAGAGGCGTTTCTTTTAAAGGTAAATTCAACCTTTAAAATTTGTGTCCTTTGATAGGGAATACCTGAGAGAGACTAGATTGTCGGCTATGGTCATCGACACTAATGGGTTTTAAGAAACGGAGCGGCTGACAACTCCCTAAATAAGCCTAAAGTCATTCTTATAGGGTACTTCCTATGGAGTTTGCGTCATTGATAGTGAACCCTACTCCTCTTTGTGATTGGTTCGTATGTTAGAGTGATTGTTAGAGTGACTGGATTTGAATTGTTTTTGGATTGTGGAATGGTATGTTTAAGTGAAGGTTGACTGGTTAGACTGATAGTAAGGATAGTATTCTCTTAACCTTATAATCAAAATTTTCTCTGAGTCGAAAATTTTTCTGGGGTCGTGGGAGAAATGTAACGCAGCCTGCAGGGGCTTCGTTATACTACATAACTACTCATAAAGAAAGTTACCTTTGGTGTTAACTATAGAGCTTCGTTTTCCGTTTGCTATAGAGCTTGTATATCATTTTATGATTATGTCTTGTATTAGCATTACTCTTATATGTGTTATTTTAATGTTCCTTGTACATTTTTATCTGTAAATAAATTTAAAGTTATTGTTGTAAATATTTAGATTGTCTATCTGACATTGTCCGACAGCTGACGTTGTCTAACTGTTTTATTTTTCTATCGAATTGTCTATTCAAATTTAACTATGGAGTTTAGCTATGTTTCGAGAATATTCTATATTGTATGAATTTTAAAATTTAAATGTTGTAGAATAGAATGCGCATGGGCAATATAAAAGGACGCACATGGGCAGGACGACCAGTCTACCACCAGCTCTGAAGGAGCTCAGAACCTCAAGCTATAACAGTGCCAGTATACGTTTACCCGTAGAGTAACGGTGCCGGGGCACGAAGGGTGTTGCCTCCCTGCACCTACGCGCGTCTACCTTCATTCGTGCGCGTATCCGCGTCGCGCCTACCCGCGGCCGGCTTGCGGCGTGCGCGTATCTGCGTCGCGCGCCCCATCTGCTGCCTCCTGCGCTCGGCGGAGCCCTACCGCCCGCCTCTTGCGACGCTGGATCCTACCGGCGCGCTGCCTGCGCTCACCCTGTGTTACCGCCCTACCACGGTTGCCCATTTTGAACTTTTACCTTGTATATATATTTAGTGTAGTGTACCGGTGTAAATAGCTAGTTTTAAGTTAGTTTTAAGTTAGATTTAAGATTTTTGGACGAGCCATCATTGTACATACCTCTTATAATTATAGCCCTCTCCCTCTATTCTTATCTTTTCTTCTTCCCCCTACCTTTTAGCTCCGTAACCCTCCGTTACGTGACAAAATTTAAATTAAATAAAATTACAACTTAAGTTTAGGCAGTCATGCATGATTAATGTTAGGTAGTAGGTTGAATTTGAATTTAGTGTAATTGTAAGTAGGGTGTTTTTTTTGGGGGAAGGGGGTTGTTTTTTATGTAATTTATGGGCCTCAGAGGGGGGTTTTGAGATATATGGATATTTTATGTTTTGTTTGCAAGCTTGTCCCTAACCGCGTCATCACCCCGGCGGATCGCCATTTTATTTTTTCGATGGTTGCCTTCCATGCCATGGATATTAGGCGCGCTGTGGCATCGTTAGCGGCGTTATCTATATAGTATGGCCAGACTATTTGTTTACAACGTAGCTGTCCGGTTTAACAGTACCGAACGAAATTTTGAATAACTGTAGCTTTATGTACTATAATAATGAATATCAATCGAAAATATAAGATATGATATAGCAGTAATGTTTCTTGACGGCCTCGTTGGCGCAGTGGGTATTGCGTCGCATAGTGACGGCTGCGCTTGGGGTCCTGGGTTCGATACCCTGGAACGCGCCTATTGCACCTGAGTTTTTCTGTTAAGAAATTCTTAGTGTCAGCCCGGACAGCAAGTTGCCGATCTTGTACCCCCGTGCCTCGGAAAGCACGTTAAGCCGTTGGTCCTGCACCCGATCCCGCTCCGGTCGTATCACACTGGTGTCCCATCGGAATATGAAGTCAAGGGAATAGAGGGTAAACTTTTGTTTGCGCAAACACTTAAGCACTATAATAAAATCCTACGTAAGTGGCTTGAGATGGGTTACTCACCACGCTTGGCAGACGGGTTGGAGGGTTTTGATATAAAGCAGAGTTTTCCTTCTCTGGGTGCTGATGATCATGCCAGCAGCTTTACCTTAGTCGCCTTTTACGACACCTCGGTAAGAGTGAGGGTGGCCTATTCTAGTCTGCCGGGGACCACACGGCGAATATTATTATTAATGTTTCTCGGTGGCGCAATGGGTAATGGGTCGCACTTTATAATAACAGCTGTGGTTCGGGTCTCAAATTGGAACATAGAACAACATTTTTAAAAAAAAATCTCAGTGTTAGCCCGAAGTCTAATAGTTAATAAGATTTAAAGAACGATATACGTAGTATCATTTGATATTTTATAAGTGTCCTGTGAATTGAATAATAATTTATCTATTTCTCGATATAGAACTTCTTTGCCATCGATGTAATAAAACTTTAATTAGCCATAATTATGTTAATTTTGACGACGTGACAATTGTTTTAAAACCATTTGCGGTATCGAGTAGCTAATTTGAAAAAATATATGGACATTGCGATAACATAATGTAAAATATAACCTTAAACTGCTAATACAAGTAATAAACAATCCGGTGACAAAATCAGAGGGCCTACAACGAAACGTCACGTAAAGAACAAATATATAGGGTGTATCGGTAAATGGTTAAATCCTTTTAAACAAGGAACCTACCCGTTAATTAGAACAACTGTTCCAGAGAAAAGTAAGAATCATTTTTTTTAGAAAATCGTAATAAAAATTTCAACTTTTCATATAATTAGCACGCGGTATTTTTTTTAATGTCATAGGTAGGTATGGTAGGTAGACGATCAAATGGATCACCTGATGGCTAGCGATTGCTGCCGCCCATAGAAACCCGCAACACCAGTGTGGTCAATAGTGTTCTGCCAACCTTTAAAACCTCCGTTCCTCAGATTGGGCCTTCCGGTACCCTGACTCACGCAACGAAACACAGCAGAGACGCTGCTACAAGCCGGTTTTCTGTGTGGTGGTATCACTCCAGTCGAGCCAGCCCTTTCACGCCGAAGCGTGGCTCTCCCACGGTCTTTTCAGTAATTTAAATGGAGATGTCAATTTTTATTGCGAATTATTAGAAAAATTGTTCAAAAAGAAAAGTAGAAATAGTATTAGTAGTGTTTAGAAAGATGTAATTGTACATCCTGTATACTTTTCGCATTCAAACTAAAGAGAAGTACGAAACGTGTAAAAGGGACGGAGATAAATGTTTTTTTTTTAATAAATAAATATTTCACAACATCACATACATTGATCTGACTCCGAGATAGGTAGCTCAAGCGCCTGTGTTACGGATATCAAAATCAACATATAATACTTTTCTTTTGTAAATACATACTTATAATACATAGATAACATCCAGATCAATACAAACAGACATGTTCATGCCCATAAATGTTTGTACTGTGCGGGGATCGAACCCGCAACCCTTGTACTAGAGGCAGCGTTCACTACCACTGTTCCAAATGTTCGATCATGAATTCTGTTTTTAAACAGACATGTTCATGCACATAAATGTTTGCACTGTGCGGGGATCGAACCCGCAACCCTTTTACCAGAGGCAGCGTTCACTACCACTGTTCCAAATGTTCGATCATGAATTCTGTTTCTATCTAGGCCCTCGGGTGTTAAAATGGTACGAGTGGGCGATAGAGCAGTCGAGATCTCGTGTCTCCTTTTGGGGCCTTTCTGTCGTGTTGTCAACTACCAAAACCGACGGACAATTATACAAGATACGGTCTTTTTGTCCAAATTCAAATCGACACGATAGGGCCCATTTTTGGTCCGCTACTGTGTTTGAATGGGCCACTTAGGTCGGCATAGGTGAGCGTCATTATTACCCACAATGGCCCCGTCCATCTGATCTGCTGTAATTGTTCCCCGTTTTTGGATTCGTTTGGACTTTCTCTTGTTTTTAATTGTTGGTGGTCTGTGAGTTGGTGTTTTTGTTTGGGAGGTTGTAGAAAGTGGAGCAGTGTTTTCTATGAAAAAGAATGTATGTCATCTTTTTGAAAAGGCGTAATAAATGTGGGAGAGCCACGCTTTGGCATGAATGGGCCGGCTCGACCGGAGTAATACCACTGCCTCACAGAAGACCGGCGTGAAGCAGCGCCTGCGCTGTGTTTCGCCGTGTGAGTGAGGTTACCGGAGGCCCAATGGGGGGAAGGGGGAAAGGTTGGCAGCGCACTTGTGACTCCACTGGTGTTGCGGGTGTCCATGGGCGGCGGAATTGCTTACCATCAGGTGATCCGTCTGCTCGTCTGCCACCTCTCATATATATAAAAAAAAAAGATTTCGCTGATGAAATCGTAAGCAACACGTTCAAATTGATTTTGGTAACGAAGTGTTCATTAATTTTTTTTTCATAAAACTATAAGCGTATTAAGAGAATTTATTGAACAATTAAAAAAATCTTAAGAACATTAAAACAATAACTGAAACCTAAAGCTAAGCTAAAAATAAGTAAAAAAGGAAATTTAAAACAAAGTAGTTCCCTGTGGTAGTGTCCCCAAAATGGCAGCCCGCTGGATCGCGTTGGAATTTCGCCGGGCGAGGTAGCTGCCAGCCTTTGGCTGTTCCGTGACTTCGACCAAACGTTTCGCTAGGTCACGGAATAAAGAGACAGCGTCGGTACCCCACGGGCCCAGTGTTTCAACACCGAAAGCTTCAAATTTATAGTTTTTATATCATAATCATGATTCAAAACGAACAAAAACCTTCTAAAATGCTTAGCATTTTTTTTGTGCTATAGACGACAAACGAGTAAGCGGGTCATCAGATAGGAAGTAATCAACACCACCCATGAATATCTGTGAGATCAAAGAAGTCGCTCATATGTTGCCGGCCTCTAAGAAAGGATTGCGCTTTTTAGCTAGGAAATACTGCTGCAGCTAAACAGCTAAACCAAAGGTATGATATGAGTCTTTAATGCACAAAAACCTTTTTTTTTGTACCTTTTTGTAATTTTAAATCAACTCTGTAATATTACAGACTTGATTTACAATTTTATAGTAAAAAAATAAACAAAAGAGTTGTATATAGTTAGTCAAATAAATGTGATAAATAATAAATAAATATTTCACAACATCACATACATTGATCTGACTCCGAGACATAGCTCAAGCACCTGTGTTACGGATATCAGAATCAACACGTGGGATTACAAAATATACATATAATACTTTTCTTAATTATTAATGTCGTGATTCATTGTATCTTTTTAATTTTATTTTTTGCCAAATGATACTGGGCTTCGGCCAGCGCTGGTTTTCATTACGCTAATTAGATTACCTGGTATATGTTTGTGGTATATTTATTTGTGTATGTTCAAAGGCTGCTTCGAGACTTTAAGGCTTAGTACTATTCAAAACACAAACTTATATAGAGTTACTAATAAAGTATTCAGTACCCCAGTTTGTTTAAAGCATTACTGTAGTGAAAAGTCGTGGGATGGGACTCTACCTAAAAACGGATTGTATATTGTATCGCATAATATATGGAACCGTAATTATCATAGCTTTAAACAGCTAAGCTTTTGTTTAGCTGTGGGAGAGCCATTCTACTGTAGTATCTTCAGTAGCAGGAATGATTCGACGTTTAAAGGAAAGACATGTGTACGGCTTCGAAGACGGATCTTTACTCGTTCAAAACTTATAATCTAAAACATAATATAAAATTATGCGACATCAACAGTTTGGATGCGCCATGTTGTAGTCAATTATAAAGTTCACATGTTGCGGTGCAACTTACAAATTAATATCTATATTTCACTACCCACATGGTACCACGGCCTCGCAGAAAACCTGCGTGAAATAGCACCTAGGCTGTCTTTCGCCTAATGAGTGAGAGTAGGTATCAGATGCCCAACCTAGGATGAAGAGAAGTTTAAAGATTGGTAGTGCACTTGTGTTCCACTCGTGTGGGTCCATAAGAAGCGGCAATTACCTACCCTCAGGTAGTTGGTCTGCCACTACTCTTCACAGTTGTGTAATGTAAAAAAAAAGTAGTTTGGGAAAAATCGAAAACTTTAATCAATTTCTGCCCCTGTTGGTCTAGTGGTTTAAATACCGGGCCGTAATCTCGGGGTCCTGGGTTCGATTCCCGGGTCGAGCGAAAAGTATGTTTCGAATTTTTCGAACATAGCTCGGGTTTGTGATCACCAATCCGCATTTGGCAAGCGTGGTGATTAAGCCTAATCCCATCATAGTAGCGATGACTTGATTTCTATGATGGAGGCCTTTGCCCTGCAGTGGGACAGTTTATAAGCTGATACTTTTTTTTAATCAATCAATCAATCATTTATTTATTTGCACAAAACATGGTATACAAGTATGACATAAAAACAAAGTAAAAAGTCCTCATGTTTCGCTAATATAAAAAAATAGCATGCAAATATTTACAATGTCAATAATAAATTAAATTCCATTACATAGATTCAAAATTACATGGCTTTACAAAATTATTAAATAGTCAATTGTGGAAATATAAAAATAAAAAAAAAAGTCAAATTCTAATTGTCAAAAAAATCCTTAACACTGTAAAAAAATTTCTCATTAAGCCATTTAGTTAATCTTTTTTTAAATAAATAACTATTTAATACTTCTTTTTTATTTATATACTTCATACGAGATTTGTAACTAATTGAATACAAACCTTGTCCTATTCCAAGGTAGTCCCAAAAATGTATTTACCTTACCGCGTTAAAATGTTGATCTATCGCCTATTAATTGTTACCATATAAGGCTTGGGAGCCTCGTGACGTCACCGGCGCGCGCGTCCCACACAAAAGCGCCATTCAGCATCGTTAACAGATGATTTATTCATCACGACGTTTGATAATATCGATCTACTTTATTAAATGGGCCCTTTCATCGTAATGTTCGTTATTGATTTTATGCTTGGGGTCAAACCGGGGATTGCAAAATAAATCTGTTTGTGGATTAACGGTTGGTTACTGATTTTAATAGTGTGCTATAATTTATTGCATTGGTTATTAACATTTGATTAAGTCGTTGACTGGCCATTTTTAAATATGCCTCGGTAGCGCAGTATGTAGTGTATTGAAGTGTGTCAACACTTACAACCTGTGCGGATAAAGAATGGGATCAGAAATGGCGGCGCAATGTACGAGCGAGAAGTGAATAGATACGCCGCCATTTCTGATCCCATTCTTTATCTGCACAGGTTGTAAATGCATCAGCTGCGTATCGGTTGCGGGGTTCAACTCATGGATCGGGCTGAGTGAGTTTTACAGTTGGGGAATTCTTCACCCTTTCTTACATAAGCTAAAGTTTACGCAATGTTAAAAGGCGCTGAATTGAGTTTAGTTCCGGAATTTTTCTTAGATCGGGATTTGTTTCGGGTTTAGTGTTGTGTCCGGAATCTGGAACCCCAGGTATTCTAGCACCTCAGTGTCTTGGATAGCATTTTAAAGCCGTTGATTGGCCGTGTGGTCCCCGGCAGAGTAGAATAAGCCACCCTCAATCTTACCGAGGTGTCGTAAAAGGCGACTAAGGTAAAGTTGCTGGCATGATCATCAGCACCCAGAGAAGGAAAACTCTGCATTTATATCAAAACCCTCGCCAACCCGTCTGCCAAGCGTGGTGAGTATGGCAATTACCCCTCATGTGATTGAGGGAGGCCCACGCCCCAGCAGTGGGGACTTAAATGGGCTGATGATGATGATGATGATTGGAGCAGGAACTCCCGATTGTTTATTGGTCATGTTACACTTGTTTCCATGGAAACTTTGAGATAATCGTTCTTGGCAGATCGCAGAAATTGTCTGTATTAATGAAATTACTTACTTCCTACAAATCTTTAATTTATACATACAGGGTGTATCAGTAAACAATTACACATTTTAACTACTTTTTTAACCGACTTGAAAAAAAGGAGGTGGTTCACGATTCGACTCGTACCTATATTTTTTCTATCAACCATTCTGAACAACAATAATTTGTTCTTTGATTGGAAAAACGCATAAAAATTTCATCGTTACATACAAAGTCGGTCACGAAACTTTTTAATTATGTATGGAGAGTCGAAAAAATTTTCGACGAATTTTCAAAAGTCGTTTAGCAAAAATTGTTCACAATGGTTGGACAGCCTGTCCCTATAAAGTACATGAAATAGTGATTGCCCCTGTTTGTCTAATATGAAGCCAAATCCTATGGGATTATATTTCATCGCTCTACTAAAATATACTTGGCCTGTTTGTCAGTATAGTGATACTGACATAGTGATGTACTGACACCATATGAATAGATAGTCATGCGGTACATCACATGTTTATGTATAGTCAATCGAATAGTCTTCTATACGAGGGGTCGTGGTTCGAAACCGAGCATGTACCTTTGAATTTTTGAAATCGAAGTGCTAATCTACCATGAACCTTAAACGAGGATAACATTACATAAATAAATAAAATAAATAAATAAATAAATGAAATAAATAAAATTAATAAATGAAATAAATAAAATTAATAAATGAAATAAATTCAATGAATTAAATAAATTAAATAAAGGTAATTATAGAGTGAATATTTCAGCAATTAATAAATTATTTATTAATAGCTGAAATATTTACTCTTAGCTGGATCTTAGTTCTTAAGCAATAAAAATAATGAAGCTTCTCCTTTATACCAACTTGAAACAATATTTTTCTAATATTCTGTACACATTTAGGAAGACGACTATTGCCTGTAACACAAGCCTCGGTTAGCATAGGCAAGGTAGTTTGCATTGTTAACAACTAGACTAGTACCTTACAAATTTTGTGCATGGAGAAAATGTAAAACCTTTTTTTGAATAAATAATTTAAAAAAATGAACTCGGCGTGAGGGAAACTGTGTCAGGACACCTGCACGTCTCGGATAGTTTCTCAAAATTGTGGATACCTACAATTTTTGAGATAAATATTCTGAACCGTGATCCTGTTGAATCAGGTGACTTCATCATCATCATCATCATCAGCCCATTTAAGTCCCCACTGCTGGGGCACGGGCCTCCCTCAATCACATGAGGGGTAATTGCCATACTCACCACGCTTGGCAGACGGGTTGGCGAGGGTTTTGATATAAATGCAGAGTTTTCCTTCTCTGGGTGCTGATGATCATGCCAGCAGCTTTACCTTAGTCGCCTTTTACGACACCTCGGTAAGAGTGAGGGTGGCCTATTCTATTCTGCCGGGGACCACAGGCATCAGGCAGGGGAATCAGGTGACTTAATTTTAAGCAGTCCCGTCACAAACGAGAATATACCTGTCGAATCAAAACAAAGGAGAAACAGCGCTTGTGAAAGAGAGGGGAGACCCTCGGGTTCGGAGAGTGGCGAAGGCCAGACTTCCCAAATCCTGGACCATGGTATAAGCGCACCCCGGGATTTGAAGCAACAGCTTTGGATGCAACTGGGAATTATACGATAAGATAAGGAGGAGGTTTCGTATAATCTGTCTCCGTCTCACGCCGAACCACGAGAGATATTACGCGATATTACGCGCGAAATGTGTACCTATGTAGCCTGATATGTAAAATGTAAAATGGACTCCTTTTTCCGCTCTTAGACTCCCATTTGGTCCATTGTGCGTGTTGTGTACTGGCTTTTCTAGCCATCTCGACTCCGCCCAGAAGCGCAGAAGCTTCCTGGAAGCTTAACAGGCTTCGAGGAGTGACCTCGCCGATTTGTGGATGTCTTCGTGTTGTCTGGTCACTCTAGGACCACGTGTGTGACTGATTCCTCGGCGCTGAAACATACCCTGCATAGAGGGCTGTCGGTTGCGCCTAGGGTGTTAAGGTCTTTATTTACCTATGTAGCCTGTTTAGGATGAAATGTAAGCAGCTGACGTCCTGTATCCATTTGGGCCAATAGTGAGGGGTATCAGGAACAAGGGTCATTGCCCCCAAAAAACTAATATCCTGCGAATGTGACGTAAATAGACATTAAAAAAATGCACAATGAGCTCTTCCTGGCTCTGTGCAGACGCCGCTTCCGCCTCGAAACGGGCCGTTCAACCCGACGCAGACCCGCGCCGAATTTACGATTTTGACGACATTGTCGTGAGAAGTAGGGGGGATAAGGGTTCTGGATTCTTATGGATACTAAATAAACCTACGAACGAACATAAATAAGAGGGATGAAAGACGATTGCATGCGACAGAGATGAGCATGTTAAGACGGATGTGTGGCGAGAAGAATGGACAAGATAAGGAATACTATTAGAGGAAGTATGAAAGTGAAATGATAAATAAACCTTCCGAACGGTCGATCTACCAGTCTAACCAATCTCAGCAGTGAGATAAAACATCGTGAGGCAACCTGCATGTTTCGAAGAGATTCTTAAACTGTCAATACCCACAAATTGTTGATATGTTGGTTTTGGACGAGAAACCATGCTCAAGGTGCTGTATTTTTTCCTTGTCCAAGAGTTGCGAAAGTCAGACGGCATAGTAATTACCAGACTTACCAAATTATCGGATTTATTTTAATACTAGGCTTTCGTCATCTATATCTCGTTGGTTGGCACTCCAATGAGTGTAAAGGCATCCTATGTTTCACTGGCACAATGTCTCTTTGGCATGCTAATTAGTCGGGTTATATTATATCGTAGTTGTCCATGGTCATTTCGTCCATGGATCATCATCCTATGCTCGTATTTAGAGAAGGCATCTGTTTTCAAGGCGAAATAAATATTATCCCAAAAGCTCCCCTGAGCAAGGTTACCCGAACTGTCGCCGAACCTAAGCGGAAATGACCGAACGTGCGCAAACACTTCCGAAGCGCGGGCTCACTCGTAAATGACCTGTTCTGTATTGTGGTCACAGGCGTTCGTTTGTTTGCCTATTAATAGCACTGGATTTGTGAATTGTGACATGATGAGAAATTCTCGAAAAATTAGACACACCGACTAAATGTAGGTATTTTTATTATATTTTTTACTTAATGGAGGATTATGTTGTTAAACCCCTGAAGGGCAAGCGCGACACTGTGTGAAAACTGAAGAGAGAGCTCCCTCTATCGTTTACGTAAGCATAACTATCTTCTCTCTCACTTTGAATTAAAAGGTGACAAATTATTGCGTGGGGCACGCTACGAATTCCTTAAATGTTCATGGTAGCCTTTCTGATATTTAATCTTTTATAGTTAGTATATCTCCTCCTCTTGTCGTATTTTACTGAAGGTCATGCATGATTCCTTCTTTCCTTTATAATAGTCTGCCATCTTAGCCACTTTAGTTGCCAAAAGTGAAATGGAAAGGAGACTGCTGGGCGTAACTCTTAGAGACAGAAAAACTAACAAGTAGATTAGAAGACACAGTAAGGTGGGAGACGTAGTCAAAACGGTGGCGCAACTCAAGTGAGAATGGGCGGGACATACAGCCCGAAAGACAGACTCGTGGTGTAGGGAAATGCAGCAGTGGAGGCCATGGGATCAGGAAAGACCTATCGGAAGGCCACAAATGAGATGGAGAGACGACATAGCAAAGATTGGCGGGTACAACTGGTCTTCAACCGCCCAAAATCGAATAGAATGGAGAAGATTGAAGGAGGCCTACACCAAATTGGTTAAAACCGGCTTAAGATGATGAGTTTGCCATCTATCCCTTACATTGTGATAGGTCATCTTACAGCTTGGTGTTCATTGTATATAATATTTAATCTGGGCTATGACTTTTGGATCTCTTTACATCCGCCTTACCAGTAACTATCAGTTTTTTCCATATTATATCCATTTTCTTTTGTGTTCTCAGTTACTAACAATTTTAGGTTAATGATAACCCAAAGGAAGTTCTAAACTCGTTAACTAAAACGCAGGCGCCAGGAAGTGGAGTCGAAATTCGAGTGCATTAGCCATGCACCCTGCGCCCACGCAATTAGGTACACTAGTGACGTGACTATGGGCTTTCGAAGACGTGACATGAAACCTCATAGCAGAAGTAACAGATGTTGCTGAGGAAGTGGAGGGCATTGTATTCAAATTGCAACTTTTGAATGGATCGCATTTTTGAAGATTGCATGTTGATGTTTCACGTGTTAATGAAGTCGTCGCCTCGTTGGAAAGCTGAATGTAGACCTCTTCTAACGCAAACACCGCGGTCGCAATATGCATTACTTCAGCAGTAATTCTGAATTCTATATCAAGGTTTCCCTACGTGGCAACCAGGTGCGACCTTAAGGGGAGAGGGGATATCTTTTTTGATATGTGATAGGTGGTAGATGAGCAGACGGATCACCTGATCGTAAGCGATTGTCGCCGCTCATGGACACCCGCGAAACCAGTGGAGTCACAAGTGACCTGCCAACCTTTAAAACCCCTTTCTCCCGGATGGATTAAATCAACCTTAACTAAGACCGCCTTATAGTACTGTCCGTTTTTGTAATGTCTGTCTATCTATAAATTGCTGAAATTTCCACAGTTTTTTATTTATCATACTTTGGCCCGTCTATCTTCCGGTTCGGCCGTTCCCACCGGATATCGAACCGACGTACCACGCGTCGAATATTGATCCGAAATATTGTACATATTCGATAGGTCAATACTCGTTTGATGGCGAATAATAATTTCTTTGGCTACTTTGTGTTGTCGGTGTTAGACCACCCTTGAGAACTTTTACACCCAACAGAAATACACTGGATCTAGGTGAAGTGAAACTACCACTACTAATGGAAAAAAAAGGTAATAGGGCGTTACACTATAGAGGGTATGGTGGATTTATAACATTTCGAAATGCAATGAAATGAAATGAAATAATGGGTATGTTCAAAATGTGATGATGTTACAGTTGGATTAAGTTTAACACATTTCGCCAGCAAGTAGCATGCAAATTAATAGCTAATTCGATTTCTATTTCTATTACGATACATTAATTAGGCAAGTGGCAGTGGGCTGGCCATATTAGCCGCAGAACCGACAACCGATGGGGTAAACGAGTTCTAGAGTGGAGACCGCGTCTTGGCAAACGTAATGTAGGGCGCCCTCTGGCTAGGTGGGGGGACGATTTGCGCAGGATGGCTGGCAAGAGCAGGATGCGAGAAGCCATGGAACAATTGGAGAGGCCTACGTCCAGCAGCGGACTGCGATAGGCTGATGATGATGATGATGATGATGATGACATTAATTAGTATATTTACGAGTGTGTGCACTTGCCATCAGATTTTAAAGCATGGGATTCTAAACGGTCCATAATATTCCTTTACATAGTAAAACACTGATTACCTTTAACAAATTCAAATATAAAAAAAAAGAATAGGCTTATGTCCTATTTTTTTCTCTTGTTACTAATTATAAGAACCCCTCAAAAGTGAAAACATCGGTGCAAGAATGGATTTGTTAGCTTTGAAACTCTTCGAGATAGGAGAATTTGAAAATCACATTAAATAGACTTGCCTTTTGGGCTTTTGACTGACCGGATGGCGCAATTGGTAGTGACCCTGCCTCTTACGCGAAACGTCGTGGGTTCGATCCCCACCCTGGACAAACATTCGTGCTATGAACACTTGTGTTTGTTCAGTGTCTGGGTGTAATATATGTATTTTAGTATATATTTGTGTTCCTCTGTTGTCTGATATCTGTGACACAAGTGTCTAAGCTACTTAGTACGGAATCAGGTCAACGTATGAGATGTTGTGAGAATTATTATTATTATTATTTCTACATTTCCGATTTTTTTTGAAATAAAGGCAATCACGAATCTGGTTATCGCAGTGTGAGGACCAAAGGTAATCTAACTGGATGTCTTGTAAGCAACAAAATGTTTTGGTATAAGCACAAAATGTTAAAAAGGACTATAATTTATCTTTCCTTGTATCATCATTTAGTTGGAAATGAATATTTTTTCATTTTAATTTTTTTCAATGATTCTGAGATCCTTGATCCAGCTCGCTTGCTGTCATAGAGTTCGGACTTTTCAAATCGAAGATTATATGTTCTGACCGTACCCAGGGCACCCAATCAATGGCTTTGGAGTTTTGGACCCAACTGGGATTCACTCGCTAAAATGAGAGATTCGATTTTTCAAGTAAACGTTATCGACCAAAGGGGGAATTAAAAACTGTTAAAATAGGTTATGTCTTTGTATCACATATTTCAAAATGCCACTAAGCTGAAACTGCGATGGGATTCACACGCTAAAAAAAGAAATGCGATTTTCCAAGTAAGCGTTATTGGCCAATAGGGGTATTAAAAACTGTTAAGAAAAGATATTTCACCTACAAGATATGTCACCTATTTCAAAATGCCAATAAGCCGAAACTGCGATGATAATAAAATTAAACAACGGCTATAAAATTATACGCTTCTCATAAAAATATGGCTAAGTAACTTATGCATGCAAATAGCTTAATTAAATTCATTAACTATAGTTCACAATTAGTCATAATATCAGTAATACGCAGCTGCTTAGAGGTACGGTCGCGGTCAAAAAGTATTTCCCACCTTAAGGACTAATAATCGCACGCACACATGTAGGTTATAAGTTCTATATGTCTATTACATAATATTGATCATAGATATGGTATATTTTTTAATGATATGACAGCTTTTTTATAGTGGCACAGTATATTGGCTCTCCTTATCCTGATGGTAAGCAAGAGATGAGCCCAAGTTGCAATTACAACGGAAGCGATGTTAAGGCATCACCTCGGTTGGCACCGCCCATGCTGGCCGGCGAGATGCTTCTCCACGCATTCGTTTGAAGGCTGACAGTTTTATGACAAATGTCATGTCATTTCAAAGAAAATAGGTTTTTTATACCTGCTTCTGTGTTGTATTACACACACTCTTTATGTGTATTATTTCATTTTTATTTTAAAAAGGTAATATGTAACTTGATATGGTATTATTGACTTTAATGCAATGAGTGAGATATAGAATCAAATTTCAAAACTGGGAAACATTTTTTCACCGCCACTGTACATATCAAAATACGCCATGACACCATCAGCATTGAATGATTCAAGAAATGAAATACTATCATATTACATAAGTAAATATTTATTTTGAATTATACAGACAAGAGTTTTCGTTTTTTATGGTTTAAGACATTTATTTTCTCATAATAATTAAAAGTGAATTCACTGACTAAGACACCATAAAAATTTACATTAATATTCACACGGGAACACACTAAACTAATTACTTAAATAGTAAACTAATTTATAATAATGGATAAATTATTGCGGCTTTTTTCATACAACAGCATGCTTATCTCCTATAATAGCTATTAGCTCAGTTTTAGTAGGTACCTACCTACTGTATTTAATATAATGTAATAAGTAATTACTTAATTACTGTAGTTTATAAAATTGAATCTACAACACATAACTTAGAGGTACCTTTAATGCAAGTAACCTTCCCGCAGCGGTATTTCCGGACCGGTACGACATTGAGATCTTCAAGATGAGCCTATACCTTTCTAAAAGGCCGGCAACGCATTTCCACTCCCTCTGGTGTGGCTGATATCCATGGCCGGCGGTGATCGCTTACCATCAGGTGACTCGCTTGCTCGTTTGCCTCCCTTTCTCATAAAAAAAAACAAAAAGTGACTTAATTAATCCTATTTTTAACACAAAAAAATTGACAGCTAAATAACATTCTTTTTTTTTCAAAATTGTAACACACGCAGCTCAATGTTGTTGGTCTAAATACTTTCATATTTATTTTTTATTTTCACTGATAAAACTTGCATTGATATTATCTACTTTCACTAACATTTCGAAATGTGAGTTTGGAAAACACAATTTTTCATGGCTTCATAAAGACGCCAATGTCAAATCTTCGTCCTGCTCAGACAGAATAGGTACACTATAGAAAATCAATTGTTTTTGGGTTAAAAAGGACATTTGGGCAATATGATGAAACTGCTATAAAAATAACAAAGTAATCAATTTGTGAATTAAAAGACAATCCTTCAATTGTTATAATTATATCGTGATGTTTTTTTAATTCTAGTCAAATTCCACGGACACTGGTTCCGTGCCTTTTTTGTGATCGTTTTTTAAGTGTTACAAAATAATTATGAAATTTTCTCCGCGATAAAATTAAACTAAATTACAATAACAATCTTAAGTTTAGGCAGTCATGCATGGTTAATGTTAATACGATGTATAAAATGTACTGTGTACATTTTTTTTTTTGGGGTATGGGGTTTGGTGATTTTATGTAGTTAAGGACCTCAGAGGGAAGTTTTGGGGTATGTTAATAATTTATGTTTTATTTGCAAGCTTGTCCCTAACCGCGTCATCGCCCCGGCGGATCGAAGCATTTTGATCGTGATATTCGAAATAGGTACTTCCGACCAATCTTAATCCGCTACTACATCAATGGAATAGCGCTGTCATTCTATACAAATCTAACGTTGTACCCTAGATTTATCCACGGATAAAAGATTTGTCGAATCCCGTCTGGAGGTTTGTTTCAGCGCCGATTCAACCAACCATATTCCGATACTAAATCGATTGTATAGTGCTGTCATTCCATATAAATCTGACGTTATGACATAGATAGTATAAAGTTGGTCAAATCGGGGCTAACTGCCACACTTAGAGTCGTTGATTAACTTAGTTGGCTACTTAAGAAAAAACATTGACACTTATTTTGATACGCATAAAGACTACCGATACTAAAGTTAATGAACATTAGCTTAAATGACGTCTCTGAGTGCGGCCGTGAGAGATGGATTCGAAAATAGAAATAATGATATTGTTAGAAAATACTAACTAACAGCATATATTAAATATCTCTAGCTAATAGTAAGCTTAAATAATATTCGTACAACACAACTTTAGACCGTGGGAGAGCCACGCTGCTTCGGCATGAATGGGCCGGCTGGACCGGAGTGATACTACGGCCTCACATAAAACCGGTGTAAAGCAGCACTGTGTTGTGTTTCGCTGCGTGAGTGCGGGTATCGGAGGCCCGATATGTAAATATAATAAAAGTTGTCTTGCGATGTGCATCAAAATATATAACAAGATCCCAAATGAATTCAAAGTGCTAAATGGTTTCCTATTTTAAAAAAGGGTAATTAAATGGCTTAAATAGTAACAAACATTTTTTATTGTTAAGGAATTTTCGACAACTAGAATTAACTGACATTTTTATTAATATATTTTTATTTATTAATTTATTTTTCATCATTATTATATATTTTGTATATTTATATATTTTTCGTCATTTTTATTAATTTATTTTTATTAACATTCAGACATTTAACTTAAATCGAATCCATGTAATTTTATTCAATAACTGACATTTTAATTATTTGCATGCTATCTTATTAGCGAAACATGAGCACATTTCATTATTTTTGTGACATAACTGTATACCATGTTTTGTTCAAATAAATGATTTATGATGATTATGATATGAATCCGGTAAAAGGGTATAAAGGTTGGCAGCGCACTGGTGACTCCACTGGTGTCGCGGGTGTCCATGGGCGGCGGCAATCGCTTACCATCAGGTGATCCGTCTGCTCGTCTGCCACCTATCACATTAAAGAAAAACAACTAAAAATATTATACGTACGAGCAGATCCAAAGACGTTTAGCCATAAACGGCGAAAATGAGTTGGGAACAAGTATCAGGAAATTAGTTATGGTGTCCATTGTAAAAATTTACGATCGCTTAGCCCCGGAGAAATGTGCGCTTTTTGTCGAAACATCCGAGGAATTTAAATTGATAGTTCAGTTTAGTGGCTTTGCCGCAATTTGTAAAGTTTTTTCTGACTGTTTTCACCTGTCTGTGTCTATAAAAGTAGCGAACGTCAGGAAGAATTAGTTAATGACCCGTTCTTTGCAAGAAATATTTTATACAGTGTGTATCTGTGAACATTTACATCCCTTTAACCACGTATTAAACCACTATCAACCATTCAGAACAACATTAGTTCAACGACTTTTAGAAATTCATCGAAATTTTTTCGACACCCCATACAAAATGACCAAGTCACGTGACCGACTTTGTATACGACCAGCTAACACGACCCGCTTTTATACTCGTGCTGTCCATTAGGGTGAACTTCCAAGAAGGTTTTCGAAATCAAAATTTCTAGGTTATGGTTACTAGATATTTCGAGTCAAAGCTTCTCGAACTTTCAACTGCATACTGCGACTAGGGTATCTGGGAATCAGTAGATTTTTCCAGAACGTTCGAAATTATTCAATTACTTTCTACTACATTCCAATCGAATTAACGGGTAGAATGTTCGGTCGACTGGGCATATGAGACATGGAGCACCCGCAACAAGCATGCAGGGGTACATAGTCGTAACAATATTTTTCTCCAGGTGGGCGTCTCAGCGAAAGTACTAGACAATAAGACATAGGAGTTTCGAGTACATAAGGCTACTGGAGACCCAATCTAGGTTAAGTGAAGCTCAAAGGTTGGCACTGGTGTGACCTTGGACAGCGGCAATCGCTTACCATCAGGTGATCTATCTGCCCGTCTCCCACCTATCACACGATAAAAATATATATGACTAGTAGCCCGCCCTCACTTCGTTTCGGGAAATTAGTTCGACTTTCTACCAATAGATGGCGCTAGGTGTAGATTACATCGCGCAAGCGTGTTTTCGGATTACCTATAAGCGTTGCCGCTGTAGGATTTATCTCTTTATAAATAGTATAGATACCATTCGTACGGTACTTTTTCGCATTTACGCAACACACATTAATTACTTTCACAGCTTTTGTGTTTAATATTTCACCTACGTACATTTTTGCACTTTCCATTATTTATAACGTTGATTAAGTAATTAAATGCGCGGGTAATGAATGCCTTTACATATTCCCTTTTAAAGTTTACGTGATTACGACAATGTAATATACAGAAGGTCCTGTTATTTTTGGTATAGCAATTTCCACTGCCTCGGTGGCGCAGTGGTTAGTGGGTCGCACTTTTAAGCGACCGTTGCGCAAGAGGTCTCGGGTTCGATCCCCGGGTCGGGGCAAAAAAATTGTACCTAAGTTTTCAGTAGCCCTAAGCCTTTCGCACTACAAGTATAAACTTGTATAAACTTGTAAAAGTTAGTATAAACTAACAACACCTCTTTTTATAATTAAATCGTCAGGATGTGTCGTACCTATAACGAGATGGTTGATAACCATGAGGAATTGGATCTCTACCGGTACAACCTACATCAGAATCAGAAATTCGAACTTACGTAGTCTCGTTTTAAAGCCCCACGTTCTTATTCATTGATTGAACTATCATCGCTCTTAAAACATACAAATTTTATAACGAGGTAAATCCTATTGGCAGAGGCAACGCTTATAGGTAATCCGAAAAGGACAAAACAGTTGCGCGATGTAATCGACACTTAGCGCCATCTATTGGGACAAAGTGAGGGCGGGTAACTCACTAGTACTTGATAGATTTTCTGTACCTCTATACTCTATGCGTTGACGCAGGAGTAAGATAAGTTATTCATACGTACACACATTTCGGGATGGACAGCATAATTAAAGGTTCGGACAGGTAATGATTTTAATTATGTATTAAGTTTCCTCGAAGCGCTCCTGAATTTCGATGTCCAAATGTAACTACTCGTCATTCCAAAAGATTTGTTTGTCGAAGAGAATTCTCTTCCTGACCGTCAGCTTTTTTATAATAGGATAGACGAGCAGACGGATCACTTGGTGGTAAGCAAGTGGCCATGCAACACCAGTGGAATCAACCTTTTTCTTCTCCCCGAAATGGGCCTCCAGTATTTTGGCTCACTCAGCGAGATACAGAAATTGAACCCTGGCTGTTTAAAAAAAGCACTCTTTTATGCCACCTTTTTATCGTTTTACACTTTCACGAAACGCTTGATACATATTTTTTTCTTATACCTATTCCTCTTGTACAGACTGCTGTGTGACCTTCGCAATCGTTTACTGGGGAACCAGACTGACTGAATCATCACCGTGGGGCACGACATTACCGGGTGACCTGGTAGGTCGTGCAGAAATAAAGAACTGCATTGCGATCAACGGTGCGGTCTAAGCCCGGCTTCTGACCGCTATTACACAGGGCTTTTGGGGTCCCCAGAATCACACCACCTTCTTCCCTACACGTAGCAAGGTAACGGCCATGATGGTTTCCCCTAAGAAAAAAAGAACCACGTCGTCTACTGGGGCCGGACATGGAATCCAGTAATTAACAAGTGCAAACCCCGTGCTAGGCTGTTACTAACGCAAACAAACACCGATACTGTTAGTGTAGTGTGTCGGAGTAGCTTCACTGACAACTCATCTAGTGGCGAATTAATATCAAAAAATGTGAGGGTGTCCGAAGATTCACAGCCCGGCCCCAGCAGACGACGCCGTGCTCCGCCAGTCCGCTTATGATCACGGCTGCTGTAACGTAGCCGAAACGTCGAGCCAAATATGTGAGTACACAATGTCTTTCACATAATAAATATCGTGTTGATTCCCGTCTTAATCATCATCATCATCAGCCCATTTAAGTCCCCACTGCTGGGGCACGGGCCTCCCACAATCACATGAGGGGTAATTGCCATACTCACCACGCTTGGCAGACGGGTTGGCGAGGGTTTGACATAAATGCAGAGTTTTCCTTCTCTGGGTGCTGATGATCATGCCAGCAGCTTTACCTTAGTCGCCTTTTACGACACCTCGGTAAGAGTGAGGTCCCGGCAGAGTAGAATAGGCCACCCTCACTCCCGTCTTAATACATTATAGTTATAATGCAACGCGAAAATCTAAAAAAACTATATAAAAAAAGACCACTGAATCATGGTGACACGTTGCAGAAACTATTCAAAACGTACAGGTTTCCTTACGATGTTTTCCCTCACCGCCGTACTAATGGTAGAAATATGCATATAGATTTTAAAAATTTAGAGATGCTCGGATTCGATGCACGACGCGAATGGAAGGCGCGTTCTTATCCACTGAGCTACCATCGCTCTGTCTGTTGTTTATCTTGTGTAGTCTAATGTCATAAACTTAAGAAAGACATAGTACCCAAGCGTAACATATATTTATGACATTACATGCCGGTAGCGCCTTTGTCTGAGTAATGCTATTTTGGCGTCAGTTCGTCAGTTCAGTCACGTTCTCGTGAGCTGTGAGTTTGGCATGCCTGTATGTGGGTAGCTGGGATATTATCTAATTAGCACTTTGATGTTATGTCTAGTTTTGTCTATAAGGGATTGCTAGGTTTTTATACCCGCATAAAAGCATTCTTTATTCAAAAGTAGGTAGCTTGGAAAAGACCGCTCTTGGCGACAACTTTCTTTAAATACTCATACTAGAAAAGATCAATTATCATCATCATCATCAGCCTATCGCATTCCACTGCTGGACGTAGGCCTCTCCAATTGTTCGCCACTGTGGTCTATCCATGGCTTCTCGCATCCAGCTCTTGCCAGCCATCCTGCGCAGATCGTCCCCCACCTAGCCAGAGGGCGCCCTACATTACGTTTGCTAAGACGCGGTCTCCACTCTAGAACTCGTTTACCCAATCGGTTGTTGGTTCTGCGGCTAATATGGCCAGCCCACTGGCACTTAAGCTTGCTAATCCGGTGAGCAATGACTTTGGTTCTGATCAATTATATTATTACAATTTCTGCACAGATTTCTGTATTCTGCATGGTGTATGCATATAAGGTTATTCATTCTTTAGAGTATCGATCAGTTTCAAATTGAAAAATAAAATATTAAATTATTGTAATTGAAATAATAGATACCTACTTATTTTTTCGTCACAAACAAAAACAATGGAACCAATTGGTTGTATAAGAGATGCGAGATTTGAATATATCTGTATTGCACGTCAGCATTCAGCACTCCCCCTACCACTTCGAACTGCCAGAGTCCAACTCTATGCAATAACAATTCAGCAGTTTATTTTTTTTATAATTCTAAGTGGATTCCTCATTCAAAACTAAAGTGGACTTGACATTTTCGCCTACACTCATCAAATTATTATATGAATTCAAGATGTCTTAGTAAATTAACAAATGTTTGCGATACCGTTGGGATCATATAAATATTTCTTTATTAGGAGCTGTGTCGTCAATCGTCAACCTTCTGAATATGGGGACTACCTAATTGTTATTTTTGTATGCTTCTATTTAAAAATTGATTTATGGCACTAATTAAAATATTTTTTGTCAACAGTATATGTAGAAAAGTGGAAATGCTATGGAATATTTTGTAAGACGATTTATATTATATGTGAAAGCATGGGTTATGCTTGAAGGTTTAAATCATGAGTCAAATTAGGTATAACATGGTATTACTCATAATTATGAAACACTTTTCCTTTTTGTCAAATCAAAATTAAATTTTCTGTTCCTGCTGAACTGGAGAAGTCTCTAAGACTTCTGAGGTCACGAGGTCATAGAGAACAGCTGATGTTTATTTCGATTTCAGAAAGTCACAAACAATAGGGTATTTGACTAAGCTCATGATTTTACAAAATATAAATATTTTATCAAAATATAGGTAAATATGTGCCAATAACAAAAATGTTCAAGTAAAAATATAGCGTCTAGCCGGTTTTATGGTCAAATGGTTCATTTTAAAACTATGAAATTATTAGAAAATAATTATATCATTGAATAACCCATACAATTTGCACAAACTATTATAATAAAACCATTGAGATCACAGATGATTGACATAAACGAAACCTTTGACATAGCTACCAAACAAAATTAAAATGAAATGCATACAAAATACTTGTATTGGTGAACGTCACATCTTAGTACCATTTGTATGGAGCGTTTGGGTTTGGCCCAAATTAATTAATGAGAACAAAGTTTACCTTGAGCCACAATACGAATACGAAACGATACGACTGGAAATAAATAATAAATAAAATAAATAAATATTTCACAACATCACATACATTGATCTGACTCCGAGATAGGTAGCTCAAGCACCTGTGTTACGGATATCAGAATCAACAGTGGGATTACAAATATATACATATAATACTTTTCTTTTGTAAATACATACTTATAATACATAGCAAACACCCAGACCAATACAAACAAACATGTTCATGCACACAAATGTTTGTACTGTGCTGGGATCGAACCCGCAACCCTTGTATCAGAGGCAGCGTGCACTACCACTGTTCCAATCGGGTCGTCAAAATATCTGTAGTTAACAAATATTGCCAGTCGTATCGTTAAACTAATAATTTATATCTTACCACGTAACTTCTACACAATGAAATTTTATGTTGCATTATATGTATGATTAGCCGTAATCAAACGTCTTAACAAAGAGTAAGTTTTATAGTCTGTCTGTGTGTGACGTACATATACGATTTGCATGTATTAGACATTATCGTTATTTTTAATGAGTCGCGAATATATGTATTGATGAGCTGGGTAGCAACTGTGTAGGTATCATATAATTTGTATATACTTCCGTCACCTGCGTCTTCTCTGTCGCTACGCTCTTGCCAGAGCGGTCGTGGTCACGTTGAGGCGTCCTTGTTGGTGTTAGAGGCGGACACAGCTTTCCTCAGCGATCTCTCGCCATCTCCCTCTGTTTACAGACTGTCTGGCACAGTCTGACACGGGGTTTCTATTGCGGACTTCACTTGATCAGTTCAGCGCATCGGTGATCGGCCGCGTGATCTCGTTCCCTCTATCCTCACCTGAATGACTAGCCGCTCTATGGTGCGCCGAGTCCTCCGCAGCGCCGCACTGGTGGCACGAAGGAATGTCCTCCCGCTGAATACGGTGCAGGTAGTTACCGAAGCAACCATGCCCGGTAAGTACCTGCACCATCCGGAAGGACAACAACCCATGTGGGCGCTCGAGCCACCGCTCCAAGACCGGGGCGAGCGCCGCGAGCGTGGGACGGCCATAACTATCCACCAGGAGAGAGGCCGTCCATGTCTCCACCATTTGCTGGCGATCCTCCTTCCTGAGCGCCTCCCTTTCTCATGGGCAGAGGGGGTCGCCAGTCGCTCGCTTGGCCGCCGTCTTCTCGTAGACGGCGGCCAACACTCCAGCCTCCAACTCCCATGGCGGGGTGGAGGCGAGTGCGCAGAGCCCACGATCCTTGCTCAACCCTACTTACCTAACCACTAACCACGCTAAATTATCTAACGGATTTCCCCAATAAAATGCTACTGTTACCAAACCCAAAAAGGCCCGATTTTATTGGGTTACAATATTCTTTGAAACCATCTTGAATTTGTTTTACATTCATTTATTGTAAAACCGTTCAAGATTTGATTAAACTACGGCGAGATCATTAACCATTTAATATTTTGATGTGGAGGTATCATTTTGTAATTTGTTATTCATCCCTTTTTGGCGGCCGGAAACAACGAAAATGGCATTCGATTAAGTATGTTAGAAAAGTTGTTTGAGGTGTGTTGCAACAATCGATTGAATATCGATACCTAACTAGTATTATTGTCGATCGTATTGTGATTACAAAAACGGTTTCTTAAAAGTAATCGATATAATACAATCTAAAAATAATAATCAACTACAAACTCTTACTAACTCGAGATTCATCTATAAGTTCAGATTATTATCTAAATACATACCTGATCCCAAACAATGTACGGACCACGGGTTTGGGATCACCACACATCAACGCAAAAATATCTGTTGAATGTCTAATTGATTTTCACCTATCCTATAATATTTGATGTCATCTGTCCTATAATACACAAACACCTAAACATGCACATGCATACACAAATACACACACACAAGCACGCATTCTCTCACACACATATAGGTATGTGATTGAGACATGATTTAATTTCTAACCGCGTCATTCTTAACTACTATTTAATCTGATCTCGCTAAGTTAGGCGTAGATTATAATAACAGTTGAAAATGTGTCCTCACCCCCTCCGACAGTCGAGAGCTCTGGAGCCCAATTCTCGTGCTTGTGATATTTTGAGAACATGGCGGATATCAAACTATGTTTTAGTGATATTTGTCGTATGAAAATAAATGTCACAAGCCGAGAATTGGGCTCCTGGAGTCCTGCAGTACAGGCTCATGGCCTAGTTCAGCTTCCAGTTCTCTCGCAATCTAAACTATGTTAACTAGCAGATAAGATTCTATCTCTGTTTTTTACTATAGATTTTAGAGAAAAAATAAATAAATACCTTTATGTCAAGCACCAATCAGGTTTAATATCAATTGAGAAGGTGTTACTGATTGTAGTAACCTGAAGAGTGGGTTGTCTGTACATTACATAAATTGCAATCATTTGTGTTACTGGTAATGGTATTAAGAGATACGTAATATGTATAGTAAATTAGATATTGTAACACCCAGACACTGAAGGCTTTATCTAGGGTTGGATTCGAACCCGGCAGGGTCACTTCTAATTATGTATGTCATCGGGCCAGAAAAATACTTTCTATAAAACAGTTTTGAACAAACATGTGTACATCTTTGGCCACATCATCAAAAAACTAAATTAAATATTTATATTTATTTATTCATATTGTCAATACTAACAGTTGGTACCGATACCACCTCTATCGATAAATGAAACTATCGATACTTCATCAAAACTACTGGTTTGTGTCGAAGAGATTTTATATTCATCGCCTTGTTAAACCGTTGATACGCCTCTAAAGACTTAAAAATATTAGTAGCTTCTGTTATGTTGTATGAACAGCCAAATTTGGTACAAAGGAAGTGTAGGCTTGACGTCTCCGTCCGATTCCAATTGGCGTCTATTTAAAATGCTTAATTTTAAGATGAGTATCAAGTTCTGTGAAGTTTCTCAAGATATACTCATTACGTGCCACCTTTTAGGCCACTGTAGCGCAGTATTTTAAACTCGGAGATTGTAAGTTCGAATACAACAGGGCACCTGTTACCTGTCAGATAAGGAATGGAACTCCCTGTCGAGGTCTATTTTTCCTGAGAACTATACTCTGGACATCTTTAAGACAAGACAAGCAGCTCCTAGACTTCCTTCAGACGTGATTGTGGTCAAGCGTTGCCCTATAGTCTAACAAAAAAAAAACACTGCGTAATTAGTATTCAGTTTACATCGGCTGTTTTTACGTGACAGCTGGTATACAAGCAAATACGGACTAAAAAATTTGGCAGTTCTTATTTCTGCCGCACCATCAAGAAATGGAACTCGTTGCCGGCGCATGTATTTCCCCCTTCCTGAAATTTGGATTCCTTCAAACGAAACGTGAAGAAGCATCTGGCGAGCCAGTATGGCGGTGACACGAAGTGATGCCTTAACATCGCTTCCATTGTAATTGCAACTTGGGCTCTTCTCTTGCCTACCTAGCCAATATACTGTGCTACTATAAAAAAATTGAGCTGTTTCCTCGTGGTCCTACTATTTGAGCCACATACAACATCGGTAGAGTCACAAATGCGGTGCTAATATTTTCTCCTCTTCGGTACCCTCACTAACTAGGCAAGTGTTGCTTCAAGCTGGTTTTCTGCGAGGCCGTGGCTCACTCTGGTCGAGCTGGTACATTCATGCAGAAGCGTAACTCTCCCACGGACAATCTATTGATACTTTGTTTTCCATAAAGTTTGAAAATAAGTCTAATTACTGTTGGTCTAGTGGTTTAAGTACCGGGCCGTGATCTCGGGGTCCTGGGTTCGATTCCCAGGTCGAGCAAAAATAATGTTTCGAATTTTTCAAACATAGCTCGGGTTTGTGATCACCAATTCGCATTAGGCAATCGTGGTGATAAGGCTTAATCCATCATAGTACCGATGACTTAATTTCTATGATGGAGGCCTTTGCCCTGCATTGGGACAGTATATAGACTGATAACAATATTAACCAGTGCAAACTGGTGAAAAGATATTCTAAATTGATCCTAAAATATTCGGGTGAATTTGTTACAAACAAAGTGCTATTCTTTCCTTTTTGAGATTATGTACTTGTTCTTGTAAACAGAATGGGTAGCTGGTCAAATAGGAGCCAAGTAGATTTTTTTGATTTTAGTAACCTACTTGCTCCGCTGGCGCAGTGATCCGAACCGAGTCTTGGTCTCCGAAACAACGCGCTATTTGGTCGATCTTGCACTACTTCTTGCCAGGCATTGACCTGAAGTTCTCGCATGTCAATCTTAACGACGTCTTTCCATCATCATCATCGGCGAGACTAAGGCGCACCGTTTCGCTGGCTTGGCCACCTCGAAAGACTGAATCGTCTCGTGAAGAAAGCATACCAGGGCCGACCGGTGGGCCGAAGCCCAGTTGGGCGACCTAGGTATTGCTAGATTAGATTTTACCTAGTAATTTCATATTCAAAACTGGCGCAGTGGTTAGTGGGTCACACTTCAAAGCGACGGTGCGCTTAGGGTCCCGGGTTCGATCCCCGGGACGGGCCAAAAATTTGTACCTGAATTTTTCTGTTAAGAAATTCTCAGTGTCAGCCTGGAGTCTGGAAGTCGGGGTTCATGTACCCCTGTGTCTCGTTAGGCAGTTAAGCAGTTGGTCCTGCACCCGATCCCTCTCCAGTCGTGTCACACTGTTGTCCCATCGGAATGTGTGGGCAAGGGAATAGAGAGTTTATGCACACACTTGAGCACTAAAATATATCCTGCGTAAGTGGCTGATTGTTGAGATTGCCCGCCTTAGCCGAAATCGATTGGAGGATATTATTATAATTCAAAACTGATATATGTGAAAAGATACACGATTATGAAGATGATGTACTTACCTACGAGTATTCGTATTTCAATACCTTGAATGAAAGATCAGAGATATGAAGCGGAATCTTTTACGAGGCTTTCATTTCACTACATAATAAAATCGCGATTATATCGATGAAAATGACTTCATTACTACATTATTCTTGTCATAACCTGTGCTGCACACGGTACGCTCGTTTAAAACCATAATGTATATCCTATGACTCAGATATTAGAGCATAAATTTGCATACATTTTCGACGTAAAATTCTCCTCAATCCTTTATGGTTGCGATAAAATTGAGGCTGTTTGTGTTTGTCCTTCTTCCTCTTGAGTTTTATAGATATTTGTTTCTCGTTTTGTTTTGATCGGGTTAGTTTTTTTATTAGAGCTGTTCTTGGATATTGCCTTTTAAGGGGGGCGATATAGAGAATTGACATAGGAGTTGTAATTCCTTTTTGGTTAATACTTGATTTTTGTTTTGTTTACTGTGAAAGTCAGTATATTAATTAAGGTTACGTTTCCGGATTGACATTTGGTAGTGATTCTACTTCATAAACCGAAGGTAGTGGGTTCGATACCAACCCTGGACAAAGATTCATGTGATGAAAACTTTTTTAGTGTCTTTGATGTTTTTTGTAATTTAAAGTTTGTATATTAATTAAGATAATGTTTCCGGACTGACGCCGACTGTTGGCGCATTTGGTGGGGCCCCTGCGCCACAGGTCGTGGGTTCGATCCAACTCTGACAAACTTGGACAAACATTCATGTGATGAAAATTTTTTTTTGTTCAGTGAATGTATGTATTATAATGCCTTTGTTGATCCGTCTGCTCGTCTGCCACGTATCGAATTAAAAAAAAATCTTATGGCACAATTTGGAAGATGACTGGCAGGAAGTGGCGCAAGACCCACCGAGATGGAGGCTCTTACTATCGGAGGCCAAGACTCACTATGGGTCGCTTCGCCTAACCTAGTTCTCTTTTTATTTGATAGGTTGCAGACGATCAAACGATGGTAAGCGATTGCCGCCGCCCATGAACACCCGCGACACCAGTGTAGTCACAAGTACGCTACCAACCTTTGAACCCCCTTTCTTTCGGATTGGGCCTCCGGTACCCTCACTCACGCAACGAAACACAGCACAGTGTTTTTAGTTTAATTTCATAGCACAACATAATATAACTATCATACTATGAAATGACATATCATTACCGGCATGTTTAACATACGTCATCTTCATCCAACAATTATCTAATATAATTGATGCCTTTCGTTGAAAATAAACAATTTCCTGTGCCTCAAGGCGTATTTTGTTCCACACACTTAGGACAGTAAGCTATAATTTGTTTATCGCATTAGATATAATGTTACATAACAATTAAGTACTGCGTTAGAGAGATGGACTCTCTATTAAGAAGTCATTCGACATAATTACGAGCGATACGGGGGCGTGTGAAATTATTATTATAATGAGCCGCGGTAGGGTTGTTCGGTGTTCTATATTTTATTGATAGTGTTCAAGGTACAATAAAAATAAATTTTGAATAAATGTGCCTAATAGTAAAAATCATCATCATCATTTCAGTTAATGGACGCTCACTGCTGGATTTAGGTCTCCACCAATGTTCTTCAACACAATGATCGGTCCTGTGGTCCTATGCACATTGACGATTCAATATAAGAAGAGTCTCAAAAATGGAAGCACTTTTTTTAAAGTGCTTTTATTTTTAACTCTCCAGAACCCAAATCGGAAGACTTCAAAGCCGGCAATGGACAACATTTCATATTTTTAACATGTCCATATTGTTTTTTTATATGAAAATAGACATAAAAGGAACAGACACATATTTTTTCTTTTTTCAAAAGTTGTCCATTTTCATGCATAAAATAATTATTGAAATTCTTTATATTCTAAATAGAAGTAAGCGCCAAATGACGTCATCGGACGGCTGAATACAGCGATATTCCTTTGCTTATCATTGTTTTAATAAAAAAAAGGTACTACTGTCAAAGGTAAATAATACTAGTGTCAACTGTCAACGTCATTCATTCATTCAAAGTTGACAAGTTGTCTTTTTTTTGACAGTTGCATGTCATGGGTTTGGCATTTCGTAAATTTAAAACTATAATGTGCTAAGCAAATAAATATTTTACATTCTGCCGCCCGATGACGTCATCTTACGTTTTTTAGTTTTTAATTTTTTTCTCAGTAAATAAGCAATATAAAAATTGAATAAATATATATTCGAGTAGCGGAAAAGTAAATAAAGAATTGGTATTTTTTGTTTCAGAGCGTAGCAATTTTGAAATGTTGTCCATTGTAATGAATTTTGACCATAAACTATAGCATAGTGGCTAGAATGAAGCGAAAGGGTTCCGGGTTCGTTTGGCGGTAGGGTCAATTAAAGAAAACGAAAACTTATCTAAGAAGTTCTCGGAACTTGAGAGTGTTGAGAAAGTAGGTATGTCATCTATAGTATTCACAGACCACAGTACTTGTAAAACCCAGGTTTGAGACTAGGTCATCGGTATGAATTATATGTGCATTTATAGCAACTTTTCTTGTCTTAAGTCGAACTTATTTATTACTACCGATGGATTAAGCGCTGAATGGAAGAAGCATTTTACCGATAAATCGATATACACTTTTCACATCACTACCACTCCCCTCACAACTCGCCACCTCGTTCACTCACTCGTTCATTAAAACTGTTGGCTTAATGAATGGCTCGCTGTGGCTTAGATTCTTTGATGATGTCGACGAGTTGGGGTTTCGTGTAGTAATATGGAAAATAATTTGCCGCAGCTTTTGTGCAATTTTGGTAATGGTATCTTTGTTGCGTGGTATCCATTATTTTTGTGAAGTAATAACTATTATATTTTTGAGGGCAAAAATCAAAATCAGAAATATCTTTATTCAATTCAAGTCCATACAGAACATTTATGAATGTCAAATAAATATTATGTAATCTACCGCTGATTCGGAATGTCAATTTCTACCGAGAAGAATCAGCAAGAAACTCAGTAGTTACTCTTTTCAAATAATATGGTAATTACAATTTTCATTCTTATACAAATTATGATTACAGTGACAGTATGTTATACAATGCTTATAATCAATATCGTTTAGATAAATCGTCAAAGAAAAAATATGAAATAAATTATACATTAGAGGACAGGCGAGGCGAGGCGAGAATAATCATCTACTTTATAGAAGGTAAAAGGAAAGTTAAAACAAAATAGGTCCCTGTGGCAGTGTCCCCAAAATGCTAGCAGAATTACCCTGATCGCGAAGGAAATTCGCTGGGCGAGATAGCTGTCAGCCTTTGGCTCTCCAGTGACTTCGACTAAACGCTTAGCTAAGTTACGGAAGAAAGAGAGAGCGTCGTAACCCCACGGGCTGAGAGTTTCAATATCGAAAGCTACAAAGTGATAGGTACCGGATTTATGCCTATACTTTGTAGCTTTCAGTCTCTCTGCCGCCTCGGCTGCAGCTCCGGCACTCTTCGTAGTCCCCGGAAGATGAGACGGTGCCAGAGTGTTGACGTAGGTAGCATCCCTGCCATCATCACGTGAAATGCCGTTCGGCTCCAGGTTTTTCCCGCACATTGATGGTAGCAAGCGACCGACTGATCTTTTATATTATAAAAATAGACTTCTGAAGTGCAAGAAAAATCAATAGTGGAAATGGCTGTATCCAAACCCGCCTCCTCGGAGACTAGATTAGGTACGCTTGAAACATAATCCATAATTTGGTTAGTCTCGTTAGAAAGCTACTGACCTTAGCAAACTTTGACAGGGGAATCATTCCAAATGCATCATGGATATACATTCAGAATCATTATCATCATCATCATTTCAGCCAATAGACGTCCACTGCTGGACATAGGCCTCCCCCAATGTTCTCCACACAGATCGGTCCTATGCCGCCCGCATCCAATGGATTCCCGCGACCTTCACCAGATCGTCGGTCCATCTTGTGGGGGGCCTGCCACGGCTGCGACTTCCTGTACGTGGCCTCCACTCGAGGACCTTTCCGCCCCAACGGCCGTCTGTTCTCCTCGCTATGTGCCCTGCCCATTGCCACTTGAGGCATGCAGAATCATTATCTCGACAGTAAATTGTGTTTCGAGATGATGAGAGATGTCGATGAATCAATTTTCTTACAATGTCAACCAGCAAGTGGTATGAAATACTAACAAGCATAGTGTAAAATGATTTTTCGAAGTGACATTCTTTCTAATGTACGGTTGGTATAGTATAACATCTATCAGTATAATAACAAATCATACGGAACCCGCGCACACCGCACACGCCGGTCTTTTCGTCATTAATGTTGTATGTTTAAGTGTTGTAGTTTTGTCCGTTTTGTTGTTCTATTTGTCCATTAGCTTCTATGAAATTACACTGATCGATTATTGTTTTTTTTAAAGCCGGCGCTTATGTTGACTCATTGTTTTTTAAAGTAGGTATAATATTTTACAACCGATTACGGCTACGGCGGCTAAACTCTACGATCAGCCACGTACGCAGAATATATTATCATCATCAGCCCATTTAAGTCCCCACTGCAGGGGCACGAGCCTCCCTCAATCACATGAGGGGTAATTGCCATGCTCACCACGCTTGGCAGACGGGTTGGCGAGGGTTTTGATATAAATGCAGAGTTTTCCTTCTCTGGGTGCTGATGATCATGCCAGCAGCTTTACTTTAGTCGCCTTTTACGACACCTCGGTAAGAGTGAGGGTGGCCTATTCTACTCTGCCGGGGATCACACTGCCATAGGCCATAGAATATATAATAGTGCTCAAGTATGTGCGCAAACAAAAGTGCACTCTCTTTTCCCTTAGCCTCATATTCCGATGGGACACCAACGTGACAGGACCGGAGAGGGATTGAGCGCAGGACCAACGGCTTAACGTGCTTTCGAAGGTGTTACATGACTGCCGACTTCAAGACTCCGGGCTGTTAATTTCTTACCGAAAACTTAGCTAAAAATTTCTAGCCCGACCCGGGGTTCGAACCCGGGACCTCTTGCGCAGCCGTCGATTTAAAGTGGGATCCACTAACCACTATACCACCAAGACAAAAGTAATAGCTACATCTCCAAAAACAAAATACTGGAGACCTACTATTTGGGAAATTTTGAAAACAATATATTTGTATGACTATATCCTTTTGTATACTGAAGATGAAGTATGTTAACTCTCTATGGCGTAAACTTTGTGTCGCTATAATATTTGAATCGTTCTGTATATTTAACAAAATTTAAATAAATATAGAGGTTTTTTATCATAAAAAGAGGTCTTACATATACTCATGAAAGTTAGTATAACGTTTTTCGAGTAGTCTTTGAAACTTATACAATCGGAATGTATAGTAAAATAACATTTAGGTTCCGCTTTCCAGAACCTAGAACAGTAAGCATCACACGTGACTGTATTTTTAAGTTCTTGAATGCATCTCAGAATTATATTTAATTATAATAAAATTACTACATTAACTTTATTATGATTATTAAAAAGTATTCCGGCATAGACAATTTTGAAACCCTGACAAAAAATGTTTTTTGCTTATTATTTGCGAATAACGCGGTATTCGGTTGCACCAAAAATACTGTATAGACAGACTACAAAGCTGATCGTATTAGTCTATAAATCTCGTCCGAATACGGCGTTATTCACGAGAAAAGAAATAAAAAAATATCAACATAAATTATTTCTACTCAACGAATTGCTTTAGAAGGCTCAAAGTTTATACAAAAGTTTATGATTATAACGTCTATTGAGGTATTCAGTCAGAAATAAAAAATGTTATATATGAGAGGAGATATATATTTTTTTCAATTCTCCGGTACCAAAAAACAGTGAACTTTGAAAATTTTTTCGCATAAAGTATGTACCGCAGAATTTTAGAAGTTTTTTTATAACGTTTATATACCTATAGCATTATCCATAGGAATTTTGGATAAAACGCAGATGTCACTAAATCCGGGTTTTCAAAACACCGTGGGACGGACAGACGGACAGACATGACGAATCTATAAGGGTTCCGTTTTTTGCCATTTGGCTACGGAACCCTAAAAAAGTTAGCAAAACTATTTATCAAGCTAGTCCGTCTTTAAAGTATTCCGCTAAATTTTGTTAGTTACAAAAATTTAAGTTTTGTAGCTTATCACCCAAGTATCAACAAATACCCATTAAGTATAGTCACCGGTAGCTTCATTGCCAATAAAATACTACCTACATATCGGAATCCGCGAATCTTTCCGTCCTTCTTCGTCAACTAAAGTATTTTCAAGAGATGTAAAGCGTAGCTCTCACTTGGTTGATCCTGCATGTAGTTAAAATCGAAAAAACATTTCTAGTTTAATAATAGAAAATTATACAAATTTAAAAAACTTAAATTCAAGACCAAAAAAGCTACTACAATGTTGCCACTGCAATAAAATGATCGTACAATAGTATGTACCTATTTTCTAAAAACATACGTAAACCAAATTTATTAATTGGTAATTTTAATTCTATATTTGAAAGAAGAAATTTTATTGGCCGTGTGGTCCCCGGCAGAGTAGAATAGGCCACCCTCACTCTTACCGAGGTGTCGTTAAAGGCGACTAAGGGAAAGCTGCTGGCATGATCATCAGCACCCAGAGAAGGAAAACTCTGCATTTATATCAAAACCCTTGCCAACCCGTCTGGGTTGGCAAGGGTTTTGATTTGGGATTGATTGGCCTTGGCAGACGCCAAGCGTGGTGAGTATGGCAATTACCCCTCATGCGATTGAGGGAGGCCCGTGCCCCAGCAGTGGGGACTTAAATGGGCTGAAGATGATACAAATTTTACTGACAATGACGAAGTTTTAAAATCGAAAAAGCAAAACACATGCGCGATGTAATCATCGGCCAGTGCCAACTATTAGTAGAATTTGAAACTAATCTCACGAAACGAAGTGAAGGTGTATTGCTTACTAGTAAAGCCTATGGCCCAATTTGATGGAAAGTGGAGAAGGTTCGCAGCACACTTGTGGCTCAACTGTTGTAACGGTACGGGTGTCCATGGGCGGCGGGAATTGCTTACCATCTGGTGATCGGTCTACTCGTCTATCATCTATCACATAAAAAAGGTATTGTTGTGATTGAAGTGACTGTAATTGAAATATAATGTTGTAATCTCCAAATCAGTGAGCATGTAACATTTTGACAATAAAGGGCTTCAAGCTTGTAACGTTTTAACCAAACTTGTGTGTGTACATTTTTCTAAGAAAGTGGACAACAATAAAAATTATAAGTTGACTGTAGAGCCAACTTATTATACCTACCTACCTAACTTTTACCTGCAAACGCTTATCCAAAAAGGAAGATAATGGGAGTGTCAAAGAATTTTGAACGTGGTATGTTAAATTGGAGCTATGACAGATAATATGTACTCGTAGGTAGTAGGTAGTCTTGTGTACTATGGTCGTACAGATTCGTCCCCGGGACAAACAAAAAATTGTGTTTGTTCTGTGTCTGGGTGTAATAATTATATGATTTGAAGTAGTAAAATTCTGTTTATCGATGTTAGTCACCGAATTCTACCGATTGCTCCCAATGAGTATTACCCTTTACTCTTGCCCGCAACATTAATATCACCATTGTCAGACGGACGGCCGGACAAAAAACACATAAATAAACAATTTACATTACACAAAGAACCGATGCAAAGCGGCTTGAAGGCTCGCGTTTTGATTTGAGACATATTGAAGGGGTCAGTTGTTTATTTGTTTTAAAGGAGAACGCTAAACATTGTTCCGTTACGATAATCAGAGGTATAAATAGTGTGAAATATGCTGAGCATGTTTGGCTTTTGTCACCATTGTAGAATATTCTAATGGAAATGCACAACTTTTCTTACCACACTCGAAACACAAATACAAATTCAGTACGCGTCGCTTTCAATAAAAATCTCGACTTTTCAAGCCAATCCAATTAAAATCGACTTATCCCGACTAACCAGCGAAAGAAGTCGTCAAATTATGTCCAAAACGTATTGTGTTCTAAGCGTGTAATCCGTGTAAACACAAGAACCGGAGTGTTTCTTGCAAACCGAAGTCCATTCCAGCGACGAAATCCGGGTGCTATTACAGATTCGTGCATAATCAGACAAGTGGCGGGGAAGCCAGAACCGCCGATGTGGCAGTGTAGATGGAACCAGTAAGGAAAAGTCACCCCCATCCCCGGCTGGAACTTATGATTATGTCATGGACATTCTCCCCCCTTGTGTCGATTGATCTCAATGCTGTGGGTAATGACGAATCACATTTCTCCTGGACTATCTTTTGTTATTATGAGAAAGAGAAAGAGAGACAAACGAACAAGCGAGTCACCTGATGGTAAGTGATCACCGCCGCCCATGGACATCAGCCACACCAGAAGGAGTGGAGATGCGTTGCCGGCGTTTTAGGAAGGTATAGGCTCATTTCTTGAAGATCTCAATGTTGTACCGGTTAAGAAATACCGCTGCGGGAAGTTGATTTCACAATGAGGAGAATATCTTTTGCCAGCTTGTGCTATCTTCAGCGGCGTGGATGACGATGCAAACGGTAGTTTAGAGCGTGGTGCTTATTTGATCTGACCAACGATTGGGCTTCTGCCTCTTGGTCTTTCACCGCCAATTTTGCCACTATCAAACTATTTTTTATTTTACTAATCGCCTTGGCAGATTTCTCCAATTCTTCGGTGTCGTTGCAAGCACATAGGAAACTGCCACGAAGACGGGAAAAGACATCCTGGACGCAGCTCAATATGTGATCAGATTCTTTGCTCTCGACTCCAACTTAGTAACAACCTCAACAAAGCCCGATACAGATACAGGTGGAGAAAAACGATAAAAGAGAAGTATCAGGTGACTCTTGAGTTTACATCTTCCTACAAAAAAAATGTCAGGCATGTCATCTGCAATAACAGCATACCACCTTATTCTAAATCGCAATTTAAAGTTATTACTGTACTAAAGCTCATGTCATCCCGGTCCAACATGCAATGTTAAAGGAGGCTGGCACGAGTTTTGTTCCGGGACTATCCTTAGTACACGATTTGTAATAAGGGGGATAGAGTTTTGGTGGTTATTTATCGACAGCCCACTTCCCGCGTACCGGTTTAGGACTGAGTTAAGTCACTGCTACTTCTTTACCTGTGGCAGACATGTTCCCCGTGTTAACTGTGTCCGAATGCGGCTACTTTTTGTGGGACCATTACAACTGTTGTATTGTTGTTAGCGGTGTACGAGTGTATGGGTTTTGTTGTGAAGGTACGCCTGCACATCGTCTATTGAAGTTATGCGATGTGTTCTTGTGCGTCTTTTGCTACCACTTTTAGGGGTTTTAATTTTGTATTAAAGAATCTTCAGTGAATATTGGACTCCCACATTTTCTACAATTATTTTATAAGAGTGGAACTTAGTACAAACTGTGTATTCATAATCTAGCATAATCACATCAAATCATTTGTTTGCCGAGAACTCCGCGGCGTAGCAAATTATTTTCATGTAACAAGTGGCAGACGAGCAGACAGATCACCTGATGGTAACAGATTGCCGCTGCCCTTGGACATCCGCAATACCAAAGGCCTAAAGGTCACTAGTGCGTTGACAACCTTAAATCTCCCCTCCGATACCGTCCATCATTTGCTCAGCGAAACACAAAACAGGTGCAGCGTCACGTCGGTTTGCTGTGAGGAAGTAAGGCTTATTAGGAAGTTTAGGCAAAAAAAGACAAGAACAACTGTAGGTACGTAAGTAGTAATAATCCTCCAACCGATTACTGCTACGGCGGCCAATCTCAACGAGCAGCAACATACGCAGGATTTATTATAGTGCTTAAATGTGTGCAAAAAAATACAAGTGCACTCTGTATTCCCTTACATTTATATTACGATAATTTCTTACCGAATAGTTAGGTACAAATGTTTGGCCCGACCCGGGGATCAAACCTGGGACCTCTTGCGCAGCCGTCGTTTTAAAGTGTGACCTCATCCCACACTCGTCCACTGCTGGACATAGGTCTCCCCTAATGCACGCCACTGCTCCCGATTTTCGGCCACTCTCATCCAGCCCACACCAGCCAGCCTTCGAATGTCATCATCCCATCTTGTCGCAGGGCGTCCTACACTACGCTTACCGAGTCGCGGTTTAAAGTGTGACTTACTAACCTCCAAGGCGATCACGTCAGTAGTAGGTAAGTCATGTCGACAAAGTAGGCGTAGTGGCGCGACCGAGCCATAACCATCTCATAAACGCGCTCTGAAAGACGAAGGGAAAGGAGTACAAACGTCAACACGATGACAGTCGACCCCTCCTCTCGGAGAAAGAAGCTTTGACTTTGTAAATATCGTTTGTACGATGTCGTCTTTACAAACGAATTCTCAGATCTGCTTAAACGTCAACACGAGTAACATCTCCCTGCAAGGTACCTCCAACTCCAAAGCGTTTCCATATCTTTTGCACAATCAAAACAGCCTTTACAGAATATAAAGGCAAACACACAAAAACGGTGTCGGAATGTTCGGCCATAAACACACGGTCGTGGAATCCGGGCGTTTTTGCCGCCGTGTCGACACACGGCAACGCTTCATGGTTATAGCATACGTGTGTTGGGAGCTGATTCGGCTATTTGTAAGAGCCATTAGCAGCATTGCTAGTGAGGATTGCTGGTGCATTGATTGATTCGATCGAGATGTCATCGATGTCGTTAAAATCATAAATGAGCGTAGATAGGAGTTATTAAGGGTCAATAAAAATTAATTTTACTGCTTTAATTCCAAGTGAGTTTAATGTCACTCTCAAGTCTTTATACGAAGCACCGGCTATTAAATAACGAAAAAATATTTCTTCATTCATCTCATGTTTCTTATAAATCTGAGTGTGACCAATTTGCGAATGGGACGAAATGCGAATGAGAGGAAATGCGAATGGGACCATTTTTAAATTCGTGACGAAATGCGAATGAAACGAGAAGTATCAAATTCAGACCTGAGAAATAATACTATATTGATATATTTTCAGGTGGTTTTTTACAAATTAAAAAAAAATATGGTAGACAGTCTGGCATATGCCTGTTCAACTGCTGTGACTTATCTAAGTGACAATAAAGTATTTGAGTTGACATATCTTTTACTTCCTATATTTATAAATAAATAACATAAGTACTTGTAATAAACCTATATCTAATTATACTCCTTTCACTTTAGTATGATATGGGTGACAGATGTCAAAATCTATACATTTTTCACGTTAGTCTCTTTCTAACGTGTGACTCACGTATAACTCTGTCCTGCTGTCACCGATATCATGATAAAGCGAAAGAACTATAATTGCATCACAATTGTAAGCCGTGGCAGCCTGTAAGTGAATCTGCACTTAGATGTCCTTTAATGTTTATATATAATGTTTTTGGTGTAAGATAAGTAGGCTGTTCTATAAATAAATAAATGAAAAAAATTGCTCGCAGCCGTGGCGGGCCCCCCACAAGGTGGACCGACGATCTGATGAAGATCGCCGGACCGAGGACCGATCTGTGTGGAGAACATTGGGGGAGGCCTATGTCCAGCAGTGAACGTCTATTGGCTGAAATGATGATGATGATGAAATTGATCTAAGTGTTTTACGCTTGACCAAAAACGTGTTAGGCAGTTTAACTGAAAACAACGGGGCTGATTGAAAGATAAACACACGGGCGCCAAAGTCGACGCACATTTCTGTAGCTGGACGCTACGTTTTTGCTGGGACTCTAAATACATTTTTATCTATCGGTTGCCTTTTCTTATCACTGTCCAATGTATTTTAATTTCTTCATAGTGCTCTCATCATCATATCATCTCCCTCATAGTGGAAATCTATTTAGGTATATTCTATGCCCAAATTGCTTATGACCGCACTCAGGCATGGTAAATAAGAGGGCCTATTTTCATGTACTGAACAAATCAGAAAATTCAAAACAAAGGTATTTGCTAACTTACAATATATACATAATTCAACATCTATAAAAAACTTAACAAAGTACTGGATATTTACAACAAAACCCAAAAAGAACATACTGTAACAAAATGGCTAAGAGTGAAGAAGTTGAAAAGTTGCTAAAATAACACACGCACACCCACAAACACAATGTTTTTTATATTAACAAAATGAAATTCTCAAAAAAATGAAGTCTTTAGATTGTTATTATTTTGTCACGTACCCAAACATAGTATGACGTTAAAAAAACATAGAGCACAGGCAGGCAAATATCTTAAAAGGAGTCTCCAATCATAATTACCTTTTGTATGCATTTTATTTATCTATTATTATTAAACATCCATATGAATGTCAAATTTGAGATCAATCTCGATCGCACGAGATTGACACTCAGACGCTTACACTTTAGTCGACGGCGCTGATCTAACGTTTAATGTATAAAGGATCTTATCTTAATGTAGTGTAGGATTACACCTACCTAATAACTTCAGTCTCAGGGCTCTGTCCCATACTAATCTCTGACGAATACAGTAAGTTTCCACACAAAAACCGTTTTAGCACCTGCATCGTGGGAGCTGTGCTTCGCTTTATAACGACCCGCCTATTAGTCTGCGGAACTGGCCAGTAAATAGCGCCTAACTTGGAGGTAAGGGCGCATGTTGGGTGTTCATCTTTGTCTCGGTACTGCGACAGAAGCAATACTGGCTTTAGGTAAACGGGTTTTGGCTAGTTAATTGTACAATATTCATGGTTTGGTGCATGTCATTGTTTAGCGGGACAATATCGAATCGTGCCGTAGTATGTGTGTGCATACTGTACAAATTGGTTTGATGGAAGGGGGGTGGTTATCTATACTATTTTATAAAGAGGTAAATTGAATAGACACAGACACGGCATATTAGTCTGGGCGGCCACTGCATGTCTACTAACATTAATGAGTCAATGGAAAAACCACTTAAACCTGGTTGAAAAAAAGTTGGTCCGCCATGGATCATTTTGCATGAAGTGGTGGTGAGAAGAACAAAAAAATTTAAAATAACTTGGTAATCTCATATTATCATCATCATCATCATCAGCAACCCACACTCGTCCACTGCTGGACATAGGTCTCCCCTAATGCACGCCTCTGCTCCCGATTTTCGGCCACTCTCATCCAGCCCACACCAGCCAGCCTTCGAATGTCATCATCTCATCTTGTCGCAGGGCGGCCTACACCAAGTTGTTTCTGCCCCAGTTTCGAGTGGAGGCCATGAACAGGAAGTCGCAGCCGTGGCAGGCCCCCCACAAGGTGGACTGACGATCTGGTGAAGGTCGCGGGAATTCTTTGGATGCGGGCGGCACAGGACCGATCTGTGTGGAGAACATTGGGGGAGGCCTATGTTCAGCAGTGGACGTCTATTGACCGCAATGATGATGAAGTTATTTTCTGTATTTTTTAGTCATTTCGTTTGGTGAATGCAAACTTTATATGAAAGATTTTCAGTCATAAGTTGTACTAAATAATGGTTACTTAGAATATTTGTTAGGAAGAAGAAGAATATCACTGTAACATTTATACATCCTATGTCTGTTTTCAGTCTAAAAACTTGATTATGACTTGATATGGATTTCATTTAGTACGATTATATTATTTGGATGAATGGTATCTATATAATAACGTTATGGTATTCTAGCTAAATGAAAGAAAGAAGATACTATTTTTTTGACAAATAATTTATCTTATTGCGTCTAGAAAAAAAAGACAATTTCATAGGAAAAGACCTATTACTTTGTAAGTGGTGTGTTAACCAAAAAATGAATATTCTTTTTTACTCTATTTTTAACAGAATTCTTTATGTCTGTATCTTTGTTATACGAAGCTTAGGTCCTACTGAACGTCATAATCAAAATCGGCTTGTGTGGTCCTACTCCAGCGCCCTACAAAAACTTTAGAATCACTTTTTGCATTGACTACAAAGTTAAACCAACTCTTACAAACGCACAACCAGTTTCAATTTCGATCTTAAACATTTGTATATAAGACAGTAGGAAGGTTATTAGGTGACATTATAAAAGTTTGTAAGATGCAGAGCAAAAACGAAATAATTGGTTTAGATCTGTCAAAGTGAAATGATTTCGTCGCGATTGAAGTCCCCCTAATTAATTGCCGATCAAAAGAAAGGAGTGGGACTAATAAATGTTTTCTAAATCGGACCCCACACTTTGATGGCTGACTTCGGGACTTAGGAGTATCGGTCGAGATGGAAGCTGAAGTGGGGAATTAATCTACAACAAATTATGTTGAAATAAAAATTATTGTTTCGACGGTCAGACATGTATAAATTTATCGGTGACTGTATTTTCTTCGTGGAATGCGCTTTTGTTCTTGGCCTTCTATACAATCAACAGAAAAAATCTTATTACTAAACGATTTTCTTCCATTTTTAACCGACTTCAAAAAAAAGAGGTTCTCAATTCGACATGTATATATATATTTTTTTTATGTTTGTTCGCCCATTACTTTGCCATTTATGAACCGATTTAGATGATTCTTTTTTAGTTGGAAAGTAGATAGTCCCGAATTGGTACCATGATTAGGATATCAGGATCTGATGATGGGATTCTGTAAAAATTTAGGGGAACTCTCAAATTTTATAGAAACACCTAAAGTTTTTGTACTTTTTTTCAAAACTGCACCAGTATTTACGCCTGACTGTAATAATTTTGTGGCTCTGCTGATGATGGAAGGTCAACTCCTCAACAGTAAGGAGTTAAAGGATAACTCTTTCAATACTTTACTCACAATTAATCTAATCCCTGTTGAATAATTGAATGTTGTATTAAATTACAAGATAGTATTGGGCGCCGACTTCGGTAACACCTTTTCTCGAGTGTACTGTTATAAAATGTTATTTGAAGTGTATAAAGTGTTAGAAATATTATTTTATATTCTGCTGCACAAAATTATACAGTTACATAATCAAGTTGTAAACACTAATATTTATTCAGAAGGCAGTTTTTTTTTCGCAGATTTTTTTTTTCTCGATTTCTGGTGTACTTTAGTCACACTGATGGTGTTAGATTCACCGACCTGGACTTATAGCTCCCTGTTAACGTTTAGCCCGAATATCGAAATCCAAAAATGTTGAACAAAGTCACTTTTTATATCATTGATTTTAGAAAGAAAAGAAATCTTTTACGACCTTTTTTCTTCATGACATTTCATTTGAACAGGCTTGTATGAAGGCTTATTTACCCATTCTAGCCGAGATGCATTTCAGGTCGCTGCACCAACTTAGTTCAGACGAAGCTAGTGAAACAAAGACAGCCAGAATCCATGCAAAAATAAAAGGTAGTCTGAGCCGCAGAATAAAGATAGGCAGTAGTAAGATACAAATAACAATTTAATACCACTTCTTCTAATTTAAAATAATTTCAACATCCATAGGGTGATCATTAACATCGATAGTATTTTATAGTGAGACAAATTGATAGATTCAGAGATAACAATTACACATCATGAGTATCTTGAGTGAGGGTACCGGAGGTCCGATCCAGAGTAAATAATGTAAAGGTTAGCAGCGCACTTGTGACTCCACTGGTGTCGCGGTTGTCCATGGGCGGCAGCAATAGCTTACCATCAGGTGGATCCGTATGCTCGTCTCCAATCTGTTACATAAAAAAAAACTAAACAAAAATCGGTCCATAATGCGAGCCACTTTTATCGATAACTGAATGACCACAATTTGACCTCATACAAACCCATAATTTTCTGTGAAACCAAGATATCACCTCGGTTAGGCCAACCCATTCATGGCTTTGTGCCCTGTGGCTATGGGCGCTTAAGAATACTGCCAAAGAGTTCCCGACCTGTCTTAAGAGGCGACTAAACGGGCCTTCGAAGTACGTGAGCGTATCCACTGCTGGGGAGGGGCTAGCGCAGCCTACGACTCCGCGGAGGACCTGGAGTCCTGGTAGGTCGTACAGCAAGTGAAGTGGCGAGCGCGATTAGAAATGCGGTCTAGTCCCGGCTGTGGGGTTTCCGACCGTTATTTCGCAGAGATGGACACCCCAGGGGTTATAGTTAGGGTTAGAGTCCCACACACCAACTTGTTCCCTACACGTAGCAAAGTGACGACCATGATGGTTTCCCTTGGAAAAAACACAAAATGATGAGTCGACTTGCTGGCCATATTACCTCTGTGGCCTCGCTGAGCAAAATGTACACTCATTAAATTTTTACTCAAATGCACCGCGCACACGATGCACATATTTGAGCGTCCTATGGCAGATGCATCCGTCATTTTCTTAGAATCTGATTCTAGCGGCATCTGTTAGTCTGTGAGGGTTTTATGTTACAAGTGACCTAGTGGAGATTGTTGGGATTCCAAAAACACAATTATGAAACTGAATTCAGAAGGAATAATATATAGCTTCACAACGATTTAGAGCGATGGCTCTCAGCTCAGATAAAAACGCGCCTTAAATGCGAGGGGTCATGGTTCAGATCAGAGCATGCACCTATGGATTTTTTAAATATAATGTACAAATTTCTACCATTAATTAGGTCGGCGGTGAGGGAAAACATCGCGAGGAAACCTGCATGTTTCGGATAGTAATGGTACATAGACACAGAAGGTCAGCTTTACCTGACAATGATATCGAAGAGTTCGTTCACCTACGCGCTAGGCGAATGTCGTTCGCTCTTGCCTTAATCGCTGTACGCGCACATCTGTGTACGTAGCTTGTTAGCACGCGATGCATGGGTTTTATTATTTAATACTTATGCCGAAACACGCCGAGATCACTGTGTTCATGTGAGCGGAGCCTGTTTAGCTTATGATGTAGGCATTATGGTATCAAAAAAAAAAAATCAAAAATGTCTATATCAATTTAAGTCCATACAGAACATTTATAAATGTCAAATATTATGTAATCTACCGCTGATTCGGAATGTTAATTTCTACCGAGAAGAATCAGCAAGAAACTCAGTAGTTACTCTTTTCAAATAATATGGTAAATACAATATTCATTCTTATACAAATTATGATTACAGTGACAGTATGATATACAATGCTTATAATCAATATCGTTTAGATAAATCGTCAAAGAAAAATTATGAAATGAATTATACATTAAAGGACAGGCGAGGAGATCAACATGTCCAGGAATCCTTATCATTCAAATAATCATCTACTTTATAGTAGCCTTTCTGTAGTAGTGTTTACCATTAGGTCAGTGGTGAGGGAAAATATCGGGAGGAAACCTGCACGTTTCGAATAGTTTCTCAAGATTGTGGATACCTACAATATTTGAGATAATTATTATGAACTTGTGACCGTGATCCAGTTGGTCTGGTTCCTCTGACTAAGGGATGCCAAGGTCAGACGGCACTCGCTTCATTGTAATTCCCAGACTTTCCGAATCCTGAATCAATGTGCAAGCGTACCCTCCGAAACGACAGCTTTGGACCAAACTAGGAATTAAGTACAATGTTTATTGTCAAATTCAAAATTAATTACGTCACTCAAGGTCCTAACTGAATACCAGCGTGGCAGCGGCTCCAAACCGCTGCAGCACAAATGCTGAGCTTGGACCTTGTTATGTATTAACTTTTTTTATTGGTTTTGTTTAACTATTTCTTTATTAAGTATTATTGTGCAATATCTATTTAATGTTGAAATCTGTTTAATATTAGTAGTTTTTTTTTCTTTTTAATTATCTTTTTATTCAAGTCACAGAGTCCATAGGTGTTAGTAACAATATTACCTTACAAACTATCATCATCATCATCATCAGCAACCCACACTCGTCTACTACTGGACATAGGTCTCCCCTAATGCACGCCACTGCTCCTGATTTTCGGCCACTCTCATCCAGCCCATACCAGCCAGCCTTCGCAGGGCGTCCTACACTACGCTTACCGAATCGCGGTCTCCACTCAAGGACTTTACGGCTCCAACGGCTGTCAGTTCTGCGGCTAATATGACCAGCCCACTGCCACTTCAGTTTGCTAGTTCGGTGGGCTATGTCGGTGACTCTGGTTCTCTGTCGGATTACATCATTTCTGATGCGGTCCTTCAGAGATACTCCGAGCATAGCCCTTTCCATAGCACAAACTATGTTAGTACATAGATAGATAGATAGATACACTTTATTGCACAAAATTTACAGATCTTAGCCTAAGTTATTATACTAAAACAATGTAGGCGGTCTTATCGCTAATAGCGATCTCTTCCAGACAACCTCAGGGTAGAGGAAAAGTATAGCGAATAAAGAAAAGGGGTAAGACAGTGCAAGTCAGAAAAAGAGAAAAAAAAAAGACATTGTACATTGACATATTTCTAGTCCCCTAAATAAATTAAATTAAATTTATTCCCCCCGTAAGTCCCCACTTTTATGTTATGTGTCCTATCCCTGTAAATCTTGTATGTGGTCAATTGATTTTATTCCATAGGCGAACAAGCAAGCGAGTCACCTGATGGAAAGTAACGCCGCTCATGAACATCCGCGAAATCTGAGAGATCGCTAAAGTGTTGCCGGCCTTTTTAAAAAAGAGTAAGCTCTTCTCTTGATGGTCCCTAAGTCGTAATAAATGTTTTCTTACTTACAAGCTTAGATGAAGAGTAGGTATATTGCCTTACTAAGGTAGGCAGGAGGCGTCCTGTGTATATTCTTGCTTCTGTCCTAAACTACATTAATGTTAACAAGTTGCTAAGCAATATTGCAGGGGGACGTAAAGGCGAACAGTTCAATTTATTAGCGCTCCAGCCTTGTTTTTATCCCGATAATCGACTAAACCCGGCTCTTTAATATTAATCGGGATAAGGGGTGTCAATACCACCATTAAATTTAATAGTAGTCCTTAATTTCAGCGTGTAATTCCCAGTAGAGTCCAAAGCTGTCGATCTGGAGCCAGGGGTACGCTTGGACCATGATTTAGGATTGGAGGATTGTCAAATTCAAAATTAATTACGTCACTCAAGGTCCAAACTGAATACCAGCGTGGCAGCGGCTCCAAACCGCTGCAGCACAAATGCTGAGCTTGGACCTTGTTATGTATTAACTTTTTTTATTGGTTTTGTTTAACTATTTCTTTATTAAGTATTATTGTGCAATATCTATTTAATGTTGAAATCTGTTTATTATTAGTAGTTTTTTTTCTTTTTAATTATCTTTATATTGAAGTCACAGAGTCCATAGGTGTTAGTAACAATATTACCTTACAAACTATCATCATCATCATCATCAGCAACCCACACTCGTCTACTACTGGACATAGGTCTCCCCTAATGCACGCCACTGCTCCTGATTTTCGGCCACTCTCATCCAGCCCATACCAGCCAGCCTTCGCAGGGCGTCCTACACTACGCTTACCGAATCGCGGTCTCCACTCAAGGACTTTACGGCTCCAACGGCTGTCAGTTCTGCGGCTAATATGACCAGCCCACTGCCACTTCAGTTTGCTAGTTCGGTGGGCTATGTCGGTGACTCTGGTTCTCTGTCGGATTACATCATTTCTGATGCGGTCCTTCAGAGATATTCCTAGCAAAACCCCTTTCCATAGCACAAACTATGTTAGTATATATTTCTTGTCCCCTAATTAAATTAAATTAAATTTATTCCCTCCTTAAGCCCCCAATTTAATCTTATGTGTCCTATCCCTGTAAATCTTGTATGTGGTAATTTTTTTTTATGCCATAGGCGGACAAACGAGCAAGCGAGTCACCTTATGGAAAGTAACGCCGCTCATGAACATCCGCGAAATCTGAGAGATCGCTAAAGTGTTGCCGGCCTTTTTAAAAAAGATTACTTTTTTTAAGAGCTTACGCTCTTCTCTTGATGGTTCCTAAGTCGTAAAATATAAAAATAAATGTTTTCTTATTTACAAGCTAAGATGAAGAGTAGGTATATTGCCTTACTATAAGGTAGGCAGGAGGCGTCCTGTGTATATTCTTGCTTCTGTCCTAAACTACATTAATGTTAACAAGTTGCTAAGCAATATTGCAGGGGGACGTAAAGGCGAACAGTTCAATTTATTAGCGCTCCAGCCTTGTTTTTATCCCGATAATCGACTAAACCCGGCTCTTTAATATTAATCGGGATAGGGGTGTCAATACCACCATTAAATTTAATAGTGTCCTTATTTTCAGCGTGTAATTCCCAGTTGAGTCCAAAGCTGTCGATCTGGAGCCAGGGGTTCGCTTGGACCGTGATTTAGGATGTGGCGAATCGGGTAAATAAAATAAATAAATAAATAAAACTTTATTAATCATATTAGAGTTAATTTTACAGATGGTCACTCATAGATATATAAATACAAACTTATTATTTACCTGTACTAAGAGGATCTTGTATTACAGGTATTTAAAGCTATCTTAATTTAATTGAAACAATAATAAAATCTAGTTAAATATAGAAACGAAAAAGTAGACAATAGGACTAGTTACTTAGATTAAAATACGCTATAAGTTCTTAAGACTATTACAGAGCTAAGAGATGTATTATGTAGCTTTGCCTACATGAAACAATAAAAAATATGAATATTAAGTATTAATTATTTTATAATAGATTCTTTATTTAATAACATCTATGTCCTAAATATAATAGCGTAGAAGATTAAAATTATTTTGTCTATAACATTTTTTTTTATAAATATGTTAAATGCCGTCTGAGCACCTAATGGTAAGGTTGCCGTGGAAAAGCCACGTTTTGGCATAAATGGGCCGGCTTGACCGGAGTGATGCCATGGCTTCACAAAAAACCGGTGTAAAGCAGCGTTTATGCTATGATTCTGCGAGTGAGTGAGGGTAGGTACTGGAGAGACATCTCGGGGAGAAGGGTAAAAGGTTGGCAGCGCACAGATTCCACTGGTGTTGCGGTTTATTATCTGTCATATGGGCGACGGCAATCGTTATTCATGTTAAGGTGATCCGTCTGCTCGTCTGCTCTGCCATCAGTTAAATAAAAATTCTATGTGCATAAACCCCTGACTGACCCCTACCTGGTATTAAATAAATCAAATAACTAAATAAATATTTCACAACATCACATACATTGATCTGACTTCGAGATAGGTAGCTCAAGCACCTGTGTTACAGATATCAGATCCAAAAGCGGAATTATAAATATATACAAGTACCTTTAATACTTTTCTTTTGACTGCCTCATTGGCGCAGTGGGTAGTGCGTCGCACTTTAAAGCAACGGCTGCGCTTGAGGTCCTGGGTTCGATCCCAGGGTCAGGCCAAAATTTGTACCTGAGTTTTCGGTAAGAATTTATTATTGTCAGCCCTTAGTGTAGAAGTTGGCGGTCTTGATAAAGATAAGATAAACATAAAAAAATCTTTATTCAATTTAGGTCCACACAGAACACTTATGAATGTCAAAATAGGTAAATAATATCTACCGCTGGTTCGGAATGTCGATTTCTACTGAGAAGACACCAGCAAGAAAGAAACCCCCGTGCCTCGGAAAGCACTTTAAGTCGCTGGTCCTGCGCCTGATCTCTCTGTCGTGTCACACTGGTGTCCCATCGGAATATGAGGGCAAGGGAATAGAGTGTGCACTTGTATTTGCGCACACACTTGAGCACTATAATATATCCTGCGTAAATGGCTGATCGTTGAGAATGGCCACCTACGCGTATTCGGTTGGAGGATTATTTGTAAGTACATATTTATAATTTATAGAAACAGACCAATACAAACAGACATATTCATGCACACAAATGTACTGTGCGGGGATCAAACCCGCAATCCTTGCACCAAAGGTAGCGTTCACTACCAATGATCCAAACCGGTCTTTATTACTTTTGTAATGGTTACATGTTTGGCTTTTTTTACTAGTGTGATTAATGTGATTCATAATACTAAAACTTTATGTTGGCAACCCTAACTGGGAGGAAATTAGCAAAGTGGTTCCGTAGAAATACAAGACGCTTTTCCTTTACATTTTTTATACTTTTTACAGCGCAATAACGTCTTAATGAGACAGAATGATGTATATAACAGTCCCCCGATTCGAGGAGCTATTACTGAAACAGAAAACAAAAAAAAATACAATTTTTATAACCCTTTGTAGCCTTGAAGAGTGAGAAATTTGAACCTTATTGCGAAGTGTTAAGGGTTTAGTGAGTTATTTGCTGTAATGTTGTAAGGGACGCCTAATAAATCAATATGTTGTGGTGACATCGTTTATGATTCATTTTGTGTGAGCAGCGCCTAAAGGTGGCAGCTTGGGACTGCTAGCGCCAATTTTTCAGAATTTTATAAGTAGGTAAACATGTATTTTTATAATCATCATAACTCATAAGTATTGAATGACAATCATAACTCAAGCAGAATACTCATCATCAGATCTCAGCCTATCATTCCCGTTTGCGTTCATCGCCGTCGCTCTGGAAATTGTAATGTAGCAACTATATATATTTTTTATATGGCTCTACCCGAAGATAATTTGCCAATGTCAAGCGATTAAGTAGGTAGTCAACACTCAAAGTCAGTCAAAGTCACAGTCACTCAATAAATCGCCGGTGTTTTTACGTTTTATCGACCTACAAATTCAGCGGATATCACTCTATAAGCAATCGTGGGTTTTAAGACTCTATTGGGTCCAAGCAAGTTGTCGCGAGACAACTCACTCGACACACAATAGCAGTGTCAAAAAGATACAATCCAACGATTCTTATTATTAGGATCATTTTTCGGCACCTTACTGCACAAATAAACACCAAATTTGTACACTAACTAAAAACCACTAGACACTAATTTAAAACCTTTGATTTGCATCAGCCCACGCGGCATGTTATAACCCTACTTTCTGATATACGCGACCCTTGGACCACTAAATGTCCCTTCATTTGGTAAGAAAAGTCATGACTTGATTACTGAAAACAAAACTTAAAGAGTGACTTTGATATTACATATTTTCGAAGCACTCTATCAACATTGCCTTCATAGTGTGTGAATAGGTTACAACTGCGAGCTGAGCTCACTGAACTGGTTGGTATTTTTTGATACAAATATTTAATTTAAGGCAATAATATAATGGTTAAGCCTCCTAAGATGTGAAGACTCAAAATTATATTAGCTAACTTAGTTGTCTCATAGATTTTTTCTATTTAAAGAGTTATTAAGTATCCTGACCTCTTCTTGGCAGAAAGCGAAATTCCAGCGGTATTCAATATTTAATATTCAATATTTTATTTGCATTTCACAGTAAACGTATTTCACGGTAGTTTTCTAAATGCATGACCAAGACGACGACGACGTATGAACGAGCTTAAAAAATATATTTTTTTTATTTTCGTAAAATGAGCTCTAGTGGATTCAAAAGAAGCGCGTGCGCCGCTCGGTCGAACACTTTGATTTCACAATTTTTTACTAATAATATTTGATGTATTATTTCTCCCCATCCATATTTTATACACCGATGATGCTATTACGCTTAAGCATCCAATAAATTGTTGCTGAGGTCAGCTTCGCCTCGGATAATAGAATAATAATGTGTTATTAAACAAATAATATGACAATAATTGTAATTTATTTAACAATTTGTCCAGAAACACCTGCAAAATATATTATTCAGTCCTTATTTAAATCAATGTTTAACATATTTATCGCTGGAATGTAGGTCTGAATGTGATTATGGTATTATCATTTAAATAGTGATGCGCAAGTCAAGGTTTTCAAAACTAATTACATTTTCATAAATTTTCCACTGAGGTTGTTCATTGTGAGGTCTATAACTTAAGGTGACGGGTAGGGCACACTAGCGACGGCAATCAATTTTAATGTTTAGCTACTAAACCGGATCTATTTTAAACAATTTCGGGGTTAAAACCTCTCAGCAAACACCTATACTATTTATTTAATATTTATAGTTCACTGTTTGGTCTAGATTTGCACTCGAATTTTGGATTACCGCAAAAAGTGGCCGCTTTTGGCGTGAATCAATTTTTCGCGTACAAAAATGGACCCAACATTTGTGCATGGTTATTTAATAAATAGTATAAGTGTTTGCCGAGAGGTTGTAATCCCGAAATCGTTTAAAATAGATCCGGTTTAGTAGCTAAAAATTAAAATCGATTGGCGTCGCTACTGTGCCTTAACCCCATAGATAAAGAATACCTACACGTACCTGAATTTTAATATAAATGCTTCAGCGGCGAAAACATGAAGGAATTGGAAAAACGTCACATACGGCCCTGGTGGCTTATAACGAAACCATCCCGTGTCAAATGATAATATACCTGTCGCATCCAAAGAAAAGAGGCACACTGCTGTGTGAAAGGGAGGGGAACTTCGTTTCGGTCGTAACGTCCGGTTCATTTCAGGTCCTCTGGTTACGAACTATACATTCCTTTCTCCCTATACAATAATAAATAAATAAATTGATACAACAATTATCCATGTATTAATTTGTAGTGGAAAATTTCAATTGCTGATTGAAATAATTTTAAGACAGATTTTAAGACTATTAACAGCTGTATTTTTCTTTAATAAAGAAAATAAAATAAAATTAAATCATCTCGTACACTCGCTTAAGCACTTTCGTTACGGATATCAGACAACAGAGGAATTACAAATATATACTTAAAACAAATATTACACCCAGACCTACAACAAGCACAAGTGTTCATTACACGAAGCCAAAATGGAAGAATGAAACAAACACATGGCACTAAACAAGCAAGTATTCATCCAATGAACATTGTAGGGTTCGAACCTTTTTTTTTATGTGATAGGTGGCAGATAATCCAAATTAGCAAACTGAAGTGGCAGTGGGCTGGTCTCATTAGCCGGAGAACTGACAGCCGTTGGAGCCGTAAAGTCCTTGAGTGGAGACCGCGACTCGGTAAGCGTAGTGTTGGACGCCCTGCGACAAGATGGGATGATGACATTCGAACGCTGGCTGGTCTGGGCTGGATGAGAGTGGCCGAAAATCGGGACCAATAAGAGTGAGGGTGGCCTATTCTACTTTGCCAGGACCACACGGCTGATACACACCAAACATATCAAATGCATGCAAAAGTGTCCTGATTATACATAAATACTGCATTGTAATTTATTATTCACCGTTATTTTTTTATCGTTTACATCCCGAAAACCTCATAATAAGTATCGTGACTGAAGTCCATTAAGCATATTCGATCAACAAAATAAGTGTAAAAGAAATCAATAATCTATACAAAATGGAATATCCACCCGGCAATAATGAAAGGAACAGCTGATATGATTTCTGCTTATTATGCTGATTGTTTACATACACAATACAAAAATTTGTGTGCATGAACATGTCTGCTTGTATTGGTTTGGGTGTTTTCTATGTATTATATGTATGTATTTACAAAAGAAAACTATTATATGTATATAGTTGATATTTTTCATAGCAATCTTTTGAAATTTATTCTGAAATAAAAATCACACTTAAAAATGTCATCTCGTGTTCAGGCGGGACTCTAACCCACAACTTCACAACACCGGGTGAATGTTCTACCATTTAGACCACTTAACGCGTTACTAAGTCGACGAAATATGTAAGTGCTTGATTCGACATGAGCTGTCGATAGTCTCATCAATATTTTAGGTATATTTACAATATCCAGTGGAAATATTATTCCAAATATTTGACCACCAGTACAGTGTTAGAACATTCACCCGGATTGTGAAAGGTATGGGTTCGAGTCCCGCCTAAACACGAGATGATTTTTTTAAGTGTGTTATTTATTATATGTATATATTTGTAATCCCACTGTTAATTCTGATATCCGTAACACAGGTGCTTGAGCTACATATCTCATAGTCAGACCAATATATTGATGTTTTGTGAAATATCTTATTTGACGACTCGTTTGGAACAGTGGTAGTGAACGCTGCCTTTGGTCCAAGGGTTGCGGGTTCGATCCCCTCACAGTACAAACATTTGTGTGCGTGAACATGTTTGTTTGTATTGGTCTGGGTGTTTTCTATGTATTATAATTATTTATTTACAAAAGAAAAGTATTATATGTATATATTGGTAATCCCACTGTTGATTCTGATATCCGTAACACAGGGGCTTGAGCTACCTATCTCGGAGTCAGATCAATGTATGTGATGTTGTGAAATATATATATATATATATATATATATATATATATATATATATATATATATTGATTCGTGATTTTCGGGATGCAAACGATAACAAAATAACGGCGTATACATAACTTAATAAAACATCTACTGTAGAAGCCTCATCCGACCAACAAATACCGAACATTTCCCCAATTTATTGAGCACTTATTTGTATTGGACACATCTTCATCGAATTACAGCCATTACGCGTCAGTAACGAGCCGAGAAAGCTCCTCATATTAAATTACTTAAAGGTCAAGAGATAAGAGTAAATGAAACAATGAAGAAAGTGCTCATAATGGGAAATGATATTGCGGTTGTATGCAATTTGAAAATTGCATCGTCCACTTTCCATTTTGGAAAGTAAATTGATGTTTCTGAGGTGGTAGCGCCAAAAATAAGTACTTGTGTTACTTCGATGGATCATCGTCATCGTCAGCCCATTTAAGTCCCCACTGCTGGGGCACGGGCCTCCCTCAATCACATGAGGGGTAATTGCCATACTCACCACGCTTGGCAGACGGGTTGGCGAGGGTTTTGATATAAATGCAGAGTTTTCCTTCTCTGGGTGCTGATGATCATGCCAGCAGCTTTACCTTAGTCGCCTACTCTGCTGGGAACCACACGGCTTCAACGGATCAAGCTTCGATGGATCAACTATGTCTCAAAATATGTCTGGGCCTCCGATATCCACTTCTCTGGTCTCGATCATTCCAGCACGGTCACTTCACTTGCTACCTTTTTTCCTTAGTATTGGAAAAATAGTTCAGCAGTTTTTGTTAGATGGAGCTTGTAAAAAGCAGATGTAGTTTTAAAAAGCAATCAAGCAGATAGTTCGATGTTGTTTTGCTGTGTGACTATGCATTTTGCATCGCGCTAGTAAATCTTGTTTCCGAAACAATGACCTCATACCGCCTGCCCACATTAGCAATTTTAAAATGGTGGGAAAAACCAGATGTTGATGAGCGTATTGGGAGTTTTGATACGAGTATATAGCAAATAAAACGCCCTGTTGGTCTAGTGGTTTAAGTACCGGGTCGTGATCTCGGGTTCCTGGGTTCGATTCCCGGGTCGAACAAAAATTATGTTTCGAATTTTTCGAACATAGTTCGGGTTTGTGATCACCAATCCGCATTTGGCAAGCGTAGTGATTATGCCTATTCCCATCATAGCAGCGATGACTTGATTTCTATGATGGAGGCCTTTGCCCTGCAGTGGGACAGTATATAGGCTAATACTTTACTTTTTTATAGCAAATATAATTATTTTTGAAATTTTATTGAATCGTGTCCATGACTGTTTCTCGAAGATGGCCGTTCTATTTAGCTTTGAGTATTGGTCACTTTCCTCTAGATCAGTGTATGTCATCGTCAGCCCATTTAAGTCCCCACTGCTGGGGCACGGGCCTCCCTCAATCACATGAGGGGTAATTGCCATACTCACCACGCTTGGCAGACGGGTTGGCGAGGGTTTTGATATAAATGCAGAGTTTTCCTTCTCTGGTGCTGATGATCATGCCAGCAGCTTTACCTTAGTCGCCCTACTCTGCTGGGAACCACACGGCTTCAACGGATCAAGCTTCGATGGATCAACTATGTCTCAAAATATGTCTGGCCTCCGATATCCACTTCTCTGGTCTCGATCATTCCAGCACGGTCACTTCACTTGGTACTTTTTTCCTTAGTATGGAAAAATAGTTCAGCAGTTTTCGTTAGATGGAGCTTGTAAAAAGCAGATGTAGCTTTAAAAAGCAATCAAGCAGATAGTTCGATGTTGTTTTGCTGTGTGACTATGCATTTTGCATCGCGCTAGTAAATCTTGTTTCCGAAACAATGACCTCAGACCGCCTGCCCACATTAGCAATTTTAAAATGGTGGGAAATAAACCAGATGTTGATGAGCGTATTGGGAATTTTGATACGAGTATATAGCAAATAAAACGCCCTGTTGGTCTAGTGGTTTAAGTACCGGGCCGTGATCTCGGGTTCCTGGGTTCGATTCCCGGGTCGAGCAAAAATTATGTTTCGAATTTTTCGAACATAGTTCGGGTTTGTGATCACCAATCCGCATTTGGCAAGCGTAGTGATTATGCCTATTCCCATCATAGCAGCGATGACTTGATTTCTATGATGGAGGCCTTTGCCCTGCAGTGGGACAGTATATAGGCTAATACTTTACTTTTTTATAGCAAATATAATTATTTTTGAAATTTTATTGAATCGTGTCCATGACTGTTTCTCGAAGATGGCCGTTCTATTTAGCTTTTGAGTATTGGTCACTTTCCTCTAGATCAGTGTATATAAGTTACTCTATGCAATCCAGTGAGCGTAAAATGGTAAATTATTAGATTTCGTCAAAATTAAATAAAAAACTTCTTATCATAACTTACAAAATTTTGTGACTTTACAAGTAATGCCAAACCTTTGAATACGTCATCACTTCCTTCTTGTTAAATGGCACTAAATTGCATTAGGCGATAGCCTGATGCATTCTTATCATCGTCAGCCCATTTAAGTCCCCACTGCTGGGGCACGGGCCTCCCTCAATCACATGAGGGGTAATTGCCATACTCACCACGCTTGGCAGACGGGTTGGCGAGGGTTTTGATATAAATGCAGAGTTTTCCTTCTCTGGGTGCTGATGATCATGCCAGCAGCTTTACCTTAGTCGCCTTTTACGACACCTCGGTAAGAGTGAGGGTGGCCTATTCTACTCTGCCGGGACCACACGGCTAATTTTAATACATGCCCAAATATTAGAAGAGAGATGTTTCATGATGACGTAATAGCTTCTACACTACCCATCACGCAATCTTGAGAAAAAGCAAAATAATCAACTATAAAAAACAAAAACCATCAAGCGTTTTAAAATATTTATAAAGAGGTAAAAGAGGAATGAAATAAAAATAAATAATTCATGGTAATCACCATATTGCATTGACTAAAACTTTAATCATAATCCAGGTACAAAGCATAAGTTGTTGTAACATCAATCGAATTAAATTTAGGGGAGTAGTCTTTTTTGTAAAGGGCAGTCACAGCTCATAATTTATTCCGAAAGTTTTAAAGATCATTTAGAAAAAATGCGAACAAAGTGTCCCGGCAATTTCCATCAAATGAAAGACTTCATACACATGTAAAAGAATTTTACATTTGTACAAAGTGTTTCAAGTAAAAATTAAAGTCGGTGAACTAGCAGTGGTAATAATTAGAGAACTAAATTTTGAATTTAATCTGCGCTACAAGAACTCTTTAGAAAAAAGTCTTGTCGTAACATGTAACAAAAGAGTAACGATGAATGACTAGATTCCACCTTCACAGTGCGTTTTGAGCAAGTAGTTATTTAGGCAGCTGGTTTCTCTTCGGAGACGGCAGTCGTGATTGAGGCCACTGAACCAGAGTCCTCGGGAGAGGCCTGGCATGACAGCGAAGGGAACCTCTTGTACAGTGCAGCGCGGTATTTGGGATGGCTGTAGAAGAATAATCAGATTAAGTGATAGTGCCAAAGACCTAAAAGAATTAAAGATGCCCGACTCAAAAATCAATCTTGGTACATTGAAGAGCGCACTTTGATGTCGTAAGGCCAAAATTCGCTGAACCAGCTAAAAAAGTGATGTTGAGTAATATTTTGAATCTCTATAAAAATTTATGCTCATTTTTTTCTAAATGACAATCAGTAATATAATGAGCAAAATGTCAAAATAGTTTGAATACTAACCTGATACCGTATACAATAGGGTTGTAAACGGCATTAGCCTTGGCGAAGAGGGAGCCCCAGATGGTGGCCAGGGGACTGATGGGCGCGCTCTCAAACACTCCGGTGTAGTTGATGACGAGGTACGGAGTCCAGGCCATGAACCATAAGGAGATGGTCATCAATGCAACCTGTTATAGAAATCCCAATTTCAATTAAAGGTAGAAGAAACTTTACACATACATAGGAGCTAAAGTTACCTTTTAGTCATTTTGTCATTGAACTCATAACTTTAACTTAATATTTTTAAGAGCTATCCAACAAAAGCAGTTAAAACGGTTTAGGTACACTATTTAATAAACTATTTACATTAAAAGGAATACTTACTTTGGCAAGTTTGCATTCAGCGCTGGTGTTGGCAGCTTCAGAAGACCTCAGGGAAGCGACGTTCATTTTCTTGGCTTGTTCACGCATGGCCTTCTCGTGGGCAGATACAGCCTGAAAAATTCCATTTGCGTTTCAACAGATTTACCCTTAAGGTAGAAGGAAATAATATTGTTAATTCCTTATACCTGAACGATGTAGAAGTAAGAGTAGATGATGAGAAGCAGAGGCATGAAGTATACGAAGAGCGAGTAGACCAAAATGTAGCTGCGGCTGAACCAGTCCTTGGTCAGGTAGTCAGTTCCACAAGCGGTCATGTTACCTTCGGGCACATATCTGTAAAAAAGATAAAATAAAAAACAATGCCCTTGTAAGTTCCAATGACTTATAATGCTTTGCTTACCTGTTCCACCCAAATAAAGGTGCAAGAGTCCAGGCCAAGCAGAAAGCCCAGATGAAGAGGATGCGGCCAAGAGCTCCGTTCTTGGTCATGGGCTGGGCAGCGATACCTCGCACGATGACGTTGTATCGGTCAAAGGCGATCATGGTCATAGACCAGATTGAAGCGCAGCCAAACAGGGATCCAGCGCAGCCATAGAGCTCGCAAGCGAATGGACCTGGACAAATTTCAGGAAGCGTGAGGTTTATGACTACATAAATAAAATATTGGCATAGCGGACAAATGAATAAAATGCATTTATTTATTTAAAACTTTATTGCACACATTTTGTTACAATGAGGCGAACTTAATGCCAAGAAGCATTCTCTACCTGTCAACCTTTGGGTCATGTATATAATATATTTAAATAAATATATTCTTAATAAGTACATTATAAATAAATATATAATATGCATTCCATTCCGTTTAAAAGCCGTAGCTTAAGATTTTGTTGAATTACATAAACAATAGAATGTCGACTTACCAAAGACCCAAGTCTCATTGTAGCAGTTGATGACCATAGCTGGTGCCATAGATGTCATCATGAGAAAATCCGAGAACGCCAGATTGACAACCAACAAGTTAGAGGGTGTCTTAAGGTTCTGTTATAAAAAAGTCATTCAAGAAATGGCTCCATTAGTTAATGGTAAAATAACCATGAAATTATGATGTTAAAGAAGATGCTTACCTTGGTAGTGGAGAAGATGTAGATGACCATTCCATTACCAATGATGGAGATAAGGCCAAGCACACCGATGGTGAAACCCAAGAGTCCGTGCCACAAGGGATTCATGGGAGGGAATTGATACCTTAAAATTAATTTTATATAATAATGTACATCTCAAATTTTGTAATAACTTAAATTCTTAGGAAAAAATATCTCACCAGTGAGGATCGACCATGTGAAGAATTTCTGGGGGTACTTTGTCGACCACGGTCTGGTTGGTGGCGCCATATGCGGCGACCTGTGCGCCCCATGCTTGAAGAGCAGCGACACCTGGCCCAGGCTGCGGCCATCTTGATGAGTTTTTGATATTACCTAAACTAAAAATAAGGTACATGGTAGCAATCCCGTTCACAAGCAATTCTAAAAAAAATACTTTTATCAAAAAATGTTGATAGGGAGATAGTGGGTGGATAGAGTCGATAACGGTGACTGAAATTACTGGAAGAAGAAAACTTCTTGCGCCATCTTTCCCTACTGACTTAGGTATAGTATTAGGGGTAGGGTAAGAGGATAACGATGATATACATACGGCGTAAGTAGGAATTTTGGAAACAAATCAAAAGTTTAAAATGAACTAGATAATTTGGAGTTGATATATTTTACACATTCTACAAATGGCTAAATAAAAACTGAACAATGTATAATTTGAAACACAGCAAATTAATTAAAAGCACATTAGGGGTCCTCGGACGAGTCCCTAGGCCTGATGATAGTATGCGGCTTCTCAAATATGCCGAAGTTTAAAAATTTGTGGTAGAGCCCAATATAATCGGAGGAACAAAAACTCATAGACTCCGATGGCTGGGCCACTTGGAAGGATGAGAGAGGATCGCAAGAAAGCTTACTTGCGATAGCCGACCGGTCGACGCCCGGTCGGCTGCCCCAGATATCGCTGGGATGATGAAGATCTACGCGAGCTACGTGTTAGTGACTGGTGCGAAACAGCGAATGATCGGGACCAATGGTAGGGTCTTATATCGGATATCAACCTCCGATATAAGACTCTACCATTGGAAACCGTGGATTTTTTTTAATAAAGTAAACAAGTTGCCAATCAAACGAAAACATTTAAGTTTACTGAAAATTGTATGTAGTAATTTGGCCAATACTTAAAATGTTTGTTACATACTAAAAATAAGATCAACTTACTCAAGAGGTCCTGAATTGGAGATGGTACCTTTGGTTATAACCAAAAGTCTAGAGAAAATCGCTTTGCGAACTACTCCAGTCTTCAGTATAACCAGGCCGGTGTCGCTGATGTTGGAGACTACTCGCCCTACACCTTTGACACCCTCTCTTATATACTACCCAAGGATTAGACCCACGATGAAATCGATATTCCTAATGAGATATAAGATATTTGAGACGGTGAATACGTAGATCGCAAAGGAGACCTTGAATTTGAAGAAAATGCAAATTAGATTATATTTCGGATAAGACAATTAGTGTCAAGCCGGGGTTTATTTCGCTATCTTCCGAAGAATTTCCAGTAAAGATGCGCAGAATAGCTCTTTAAAAAGATAAAAGAGTTTTAACTCTTTGACTGAAAAGAGCGTTTTGATAGCGTATTTCTACCAATCTCGCTTATACACTATGGGTCTTTTGATATGGATTGGATGGTGTTGGATGGGTTATGTCAGACATCACCCACATGCCGCCGTCTACGAGAAGACGGCGGCCAAGCGAGCGGCTGGCGATCCCCTCTGCCCCCGGGAAAAGGGAGGCAATAAGGAAGGAGGGTCGCCAGCAAATGGTGGAGGCATGGACGGCCTCTCTCCAAGTGGAGAGGTACGGCCGTCCCACGCTCGCGGCGCTCGCCCCGGTCTTGGACCGGTGGCTCGAGCGCCCCCACGGGTTTTTGTCCTTCCGGACGGTGCAGGTACTTACCGGGCATGGTTGCTTCGGTAACTACCTGCACCCGCATTCAACGGGAGGACACTCCTTCGTGCCACCAGTGCGGCGCTGCGGAGGACTCGGCGCATCACACGTTAGTGGTGTGCCCGTCCTTCGACCAACAGCGGTCCGCGCTGGTCGCGGAGGTCGGACATGACCTCTCATTGCCCAGCATAGTTGAAGCTATGCTGGATAATGAGGGGGCGTGGTCGGCCTTTGCCCACTTCTGTGAGGAAGTGGTGGCGCAGAAGGAGGCGGCGGAGCGGGAGCGCGAGACTAACCCCCTCGCAGGCCCGCTTCGAGCAAGGAGAGGACGAGTTCGGCGGAGAACTCTTCGTCCTCTCCGTGGAGGTGGCCAGCCGGCAACAGGGACGGGGGTCCCTGTGCCGGCACTGCCATTGGCACCTCCACCGCTCGTTGGGGACGGCTCAGCTCTTCCGGCTGTCCCCAACCCCCCTCCTCCTAGTCTGAGGAGGGGCGTGGCCGCACACCCCGTGTAGGGGCCTGTGGGGGAGTGGGGTTGCGGGGAATAGCCTAGTGCAGTTCCCGTGACCCCATTCTATACCCACGGGTGGTTGAGCCCCGGGAGTTTTAGTGGGTATGCCCTCAGGCCGCTTCTTGTTAGAAGAAGCGGCCCGGAGGGTGAGTCCCACAGTACCCTGTCGCCCCCCGGCGGCAGGGTCTGCGTAATGCATTTCTCCCGGGAAAACAAAAAAAAAAAAAAAAAGACATCACCCACATGACGGCGTGGGTCTACTGACTAATACCCTTGGGCATCCTCTCATGGTCCATAGGGGCAAGGTCTTGGTGACAGGCACGATGCCAGGTGTACATGTAATTTAAGTTACTTTAACATCTATAGTAACTAAAATTACTAAAAAACCAAGGCTTTTGTTCACCTTGGTCTCGACAGGTGAATTTTTCACTGTTTTTTGTTGAGCTTAGTTCAGCAGATGCCTACCAATATTCAAGTTACTGTGCCTTACGGCCGCACTCAGAGACGTCATTTAAGCTAATGTTCATTGACTTTAGTATCGGTAGTCTTTATGCGTATCAAAATAAGTGTCAATTTTTTTATTAAGTAACCAACTAAGTTAATCAACGACACTGAGTGTGGCAGTTAGTAATAATTTACTCTAAATTTAAGTCCAAAAAATTAGTTTCCCTTTTTTTTTCAAAAAGCGAAATTAAATTTGAAATTCGCATCCCATATTGTCACATACAAGATTATATGAGATGCATGAAAAATAATTACTCAATCCATTTTTTTTAAATTGGTATGTCTCTTTAAAAACTTCTGACATCGGTCACCCTTAAATTTATTACTACGAGTAAAGCATATTATACTTTCATATTTGTATTCCTCTGACCTGTGCATGTCTGTATGATTAGGCCCTGAGTCGATAAGGATTTTCGCCTGTGGATATTTTATGTAAAAAAAAAAATTCTGCAAAAAAAAACCGCCATCAAAAATCACGATCTAAAAAGTGTAAAATAATGTTTTTTACACTTTATACACCTCAAATAACATTTTATAACCGTACATTCGAGAAAAGGTGCTACCGAAGTCGGCGCCCAATACTGTCTTGTAATTTAATACAACATTCAATTATTCAACAGGGATTAGGCGCAATTTTTTTTCAAGTCTTTTAGTTTCTCATTTTTTTGGCAACTCCCTCTTCTACTCTCGCCAAATGACTAAAATACTAATTGTGAGTTCAGTATTGAAAGAGTTATCCTTTAACTCCTTACCGTTGAGGAGTTGACCTTCCATCATCAGCAAAGCCATAAAATTAATACAGTCAGGCGTAAATACTGGTGCAGTTTTGAAAAAAGATTTATTTTCCAACTAAAAAAGAATCATCTAAATCGGTCCATAAATGGCAAAGTTATCGGCGAACAAACATAAAAAAAAATATTTATATACATGTCGACTTGAGAACCACTTTTTTTTGAAGTCGGTTTATAAAGCCGCTTTTAGTAATTATTATTTTTGCAAGTTTACTTTCCTTAACCGGTCAGAGGGTGAGGGCCTGGCGATCTGTCATACAGGGATTACCCTAGTTTATAGACTCCAGTCTCTCACAAAGGTAAATAGATGTACACCTGTAACTATGTCGTACTAAGCTTTGTGTAGTGCAGGACCCCAATTCTGGGGATTTAGATATGAAAAAAACATGGCGGATATCACCTGAAAACCATACAAAAAAATCTGTTTTAGTGATAAATGTCGTATGAGAATAAATTTCACGAGCACGAGAATTGGGCTCCAGTTGTGAAGAGGAAATAAAGTGATTATTTATTATTTATTTAAAGGGAAAACCTTACTTTGGGACCAGAACACTTGTAAGGCCTAGAACGCACTAGCGGTAGGCCGCGACGCGGCTAGCCGTTGCGGCAGGCCGCACATAAATGTTTACATGAAACCGCTTGATAACAATGCACTCATTTGCGGCCAGCCGTCAACCTCTCTGATTGTCCTGGAGCTGATGTGCGGCACGCCGCATCGCGGCCAACCTTTAATGCATTCTAGGCCTAACTCTCCGATGTTGCGGGTGTCCATGGGCAGCGGTAATCACTTACCATCAGGTAATCCGTCTGCTCGTCTGCTACGTAACACAAAAAAATACCATTTTTTTTTAATGATATAGGTGGCAGACGAGCCGATCGGATCACCTGATGGTAAGCGATTACCGCCGCCCATGGACACCTGCAACGGTAAGCAGCCTTAAAAGGTAAGCAGCGCACTTGTGAAAACACTGGTTGTCACAAGTGCGCTGCTTACCTTTTAACCCCCCTTCTCCTGGGTTGGGCCCCCGGTCACTCACGCAGCGAAACACAGCGCATGCACTGCTTCACGCCGGTTTTCTGTGAGGACGTGGTATTACTCCGGTCGAGCCGGCCCATTCATGCCGAAGCATGGTATTGCATGCATGTGATGTTGTTTCATTTGATGTATTTACTTACCATGGACGAATTAATTAGTCCATGTACTTACTAAGTGAACTAACCGTGGCTCAATACTTTTTTGACTGCATTAAAATTGTTTGATAAGTTACCTCAGATTGACCTAGAAAAAAGGCTTTCAATATTTCTAGAATTTTTGTTTAAGGTGACGGGTAGAGCACACTAGCGTCGCCAATAGATTTTAATTTTTAGCTACTAAACCGGACTAATTAGACTAGATTTTAATTTTTAGCTACTATTTTAAACAATTTCGGGGTTACAACCTCTCAGCAAACACTTATACTGTTTATTAAATAACCATGCAAAAATGTTGGTCCAACGCAACAAGAACGGACCCAACATTTGTGCATGGCTATTTAATAAATAGTATAAGTGTTTGCCAAGAGGTTTTAAGGGAAAGGAGAGTGCACTTGTGTTTGCGCACACACTTGAGCACTATAATATATCCTGCGTACTTGGCCTCCGTAGCCGTAATCGGTTGGAGGATATTATTTTATTATTATTTGAGGAATTTTCGAAATTTTTCATTAAATTTTTCAACTAACGTACCAGTTTCAACTTTAAATCAAGTTTTTTTGAGTTCCAGGTAACACAAAAATATATGATTCTCGAAGTCTGGTACTAGGTCAAAATTGGTACTGGTATAAATATTGCTAGTAGTATATTGGTATTTATAAAATGTAAACTTTTCTAATTACTTACTTAATTTTATTTCATTTTATTCAGGGTAAAAAAGTAAAGGAACGTTTTTTAGGGTTCCGTAGCCCAATGGCAAAAACGGAACCCTTCATAGTTTCGTCCATGTCCGTCTGTCCCCGTACTGTCCGTCTGTCACAGCCGTTTCTCGGAAACTATAAGTACTACAGTGATGACATTTGATGGGAATAGTGTTTTGTATTGAAACCGCTACAAAATATGACACGAAGGTAAAAAAAGAATTGGGGTGGGGCCCCCATACATGTAACTGAGGGATTGAAATTTTTTTTTTTTTTCGATTGTAACATACCGGTTGGGTGTATCAATGGAAGGTCTTTTAAAATGATATAAAGTTTTCTAAAAAACATTTTTCTGTAAGTGGGAACGGTTTTTTGAGATATCAGCTTCTCAAGTCCGTAAAGTATGTCCCCCCCCCCTCTATTTTTATAACTACGGGGTATAAAATTTTCTAAAAAAAATAGAGGCGGATGCTGCTAATTACTCTTTCAAACGATTTTTGGTTTGATCAAAGTATCTCTTATAGTTTTTTGAGAAAAAAAAATAGGTGATTTAACTGGTAATTTGGACTTTGCTGCTACGGAACCCTTTGGTGCGCGGCCCGAACTCGCACTTGGCCGGTTTTTAATGTTAGGATACAGATATACATATGTCTAACTTAACTGTTAATTAATTTATACAAATATTTAATGAATTTATATTATTTGTGAAGATTTATATAATTATTCGTATTATCATTTATTGACATTGCTAATCTGAATTCTAATTATTATTATTATGATGTATTATTTCCAATTCCTATTTTGACATACTCTGTTATTATTGTGGTTTATAATATCCTATTCTGACCAACGCAATTTAGTATTTAGTAATAGACTTTTTTTACTGTAGGTATAAAGAACATGTTTGGGAGACTGTAAGCCAGTATGTGAGAAATGTGTATAATAAATAAATAAATATACAAGTAAAATAGTCGAGTAGGTGCCTATCAATATCTATTGGTAACTATACTTATGTGACTTGATTAAAGACATTATTAATGCATCATCACCAGCCAACTTTACTGAGTACATCTTTACTGAGTTACTAATGTATCCTCTACAGAGACTTAAAGTCTTTAGACTACGCTCAGAGGGAATTGAATTGGCGTCAGTATTAATTACGATAGCCCAGTGAGGGAAGACAACCCACAATTTTTAGATTTCTTTTTCTTTTTCAAATTTCCATTTTCAACCTTTGCTCATCCCGTGGCGTGGATTTGATAAAATATGAGATTTTTAAGATTCTGAACTGAAGTTGGTGAAACATTTTCAAACACACATCAAAGAGAAACAATAATGTTATATTGTATGTAGGGATGTAATGTATGTGACTATTTGTTCATATTATTAATAAATCAAATAGAATGTTCTTCATTAATTTTATTAACAATGACGTAGGTATTAAGGAACGATGTTTATGATCTATTTTCTACCTTAATCATCAGCATGAGGCTATTCAAAGAAGGAGTGTTAAGATTTTTAAGGGGTCGGCAGGGGTTGCATGCGTCCATAGACCGCACGCTTGATTGCCATCAACACAGTATAAAAAATAAAGAAAAAAATCTTAATGGGATTCTGTATGTAGCAATATAGTATATATATGAAATTAGGAGGCCATAATAAAATGAAAGACGTAATGTGGTATTAACCAAATTGCTTGATATATAAATTTATTCGAAATCCATATACATAGCAGAAGTCGTTTTTACATCGATCGAATTACATCTAAAGGAGCAGTCTCATATGGAATGGGCAGTATGGCACAAACGTTAAAGTATTTACAAAAATAAGTGAAAATTACATTAGCAAATCAAATCAAAGACTTCATACGAATGTAAAAGTTTTACATTTGTTCAAAAAATTTCATATAAAGTCTTCATTCCGATGATATCATCATGTCTGATGAAGTCAACAGAGTAACAAAGAAAGTATCGAACAATTTCCGCGCTGTAAACTAACAGAAGTTGAAGTTAGAAGAATCTTAATAACATTGGCGTGATCTTTAGCATACTAATAACAAGATTAGTACTAAGACCGTGTTAGAAGCTTTTCAAAATCTAATCTGTCAATTTTGATAAAAGATCCCAGCGCTTTAACAAATATTTAGGCAGCTGGTTTCTCATCGGAGACGGCTGTGGTGGCAGATGTCACGGAGCCGCAGTCCTCAGGAGACGCTTGGCACGACAGCGAAGGGAATTTCTTGTACAGCGCAGCTCGGTATTTAGGATGGCTGTTAAAATAGAAAAACATAAATTAGAATATTGCCAATAAATAAATAATTATGGCTCGGTCACTAAAAATGCTGGAAGAGGGTCGCAGTGTCAAGAAAGCTTATTTGGAGCGGCCAACAGATAACGCTGGCATGCTGGCATGATAGTGCAGGCAGATCTTTGCGAGCTGCAAGTCAGTCTTAATGTCTTAATATCGGAGGCCAAGACACATTTGGTATCGCTAAGCTACAGGAATATATAAAATCAAAAATAAAACATTTGACAAAATAAAATATTTTAAATTGTTCTCTGTCAATGTGACTCACCTGATACCATATACAATGGGGTTGTATACGGCGTTAGCCTTGGCGAAGAGGGAGCCCCAGATGGTGGCCAGGGGACTGATGGGCGCGCTCTCAAACACTCCGGTGTAGTTAATAACCAGGTAAGGGGTCCACGCCATGAACCACAGGGAGATGGTCATCAAAGCAACCTGCAATAATATGCTATGAATAAAAATGTAATGTTGGGAGTGATAAAACATAGAGATTCGGAGATAGAGTCATCATTATAAAAGAATACGAGTATATTTAATAATGTTTTGATAACTTAATAAATTTACTGGTAGAAAATAATGAAAACCATTCATATTACTTTAGCAAGCTTGCACTCGGTACTGGTGTTAGCAGCTTCAGCGGTCCTCAGGGAAGCAACGTTCATTTTCTTGGCTTGTTCTCGCATAGCTTTCTCGTGGGCTGAAACGGCCTGAAACATTTATTTTATTTATATGATTATTAAGTAAAAGTTTACGGCAAGTATAAGGAAGTCAAAAAAAACTTGTTGTGGTTGTGTACCTGAACAATGTAGAAGTAAGAGTAGACGATCATGAGCAGTGGCAAGAAGTACACGAAGATTGAGTAGACTAAGATGTAGCTGCGGCTGAACCAGTCCTTGGTCAGATAGTCAGTTCCACAAGCAGTCATATTGCCCTCAGGTACATACCTGTAAAACAAAAAAAAATAAGTCATGGGAAACCTCTGATTGTAAATTTCAGAATCCTGCAAAGAAACATTTACCTGTTCCATCCGAAGAAAGGTGCGAGGGTCCAGACAAGAGAGAAGGCCCAAATGAAGAGGATGCGGCTGAGGGCTCCGTTCTTGGTCATAGGCTGGGCGGCGATACCTCGTACAATCACGTTGTACCGATCAAAAGCAATCATAGTCATGGACCAGATAGAAGCACAACCGAACAGGGAGCCAGCACAGCCAGTAGAGCTCGCATGCAAATGGACCTAGAAAACATAAATATTTTTGGTTCACAAAAAAACGCAAAAAGGATTGAGACAAAACAGTAAGATTCATTTCTTACCAAATACCCAAGTTTCGTTGTAGCAGTTAATGACCATAGCTGGGGCCATAGCGGTCATCATGAGGAAATCAGAGAAGGCCAGGTTGATAACAAACAGGTTTGAGGGTGTTTTGAGACCCTGTCGTAAAAACAAAACTTGTATTAGGAAAAACTTGATAATTATACTAATAAATAAATAAATGAAAATTTATTGAAAAAATCAAGTAACACTAAAGACTTTTAATCTATTTATACTAAGGTATCTATTTTAGTTGGGTGCCTGAACTAGGAGAATCCTATCCTCAGGCAAACTAAAGAAAGATAATGGTCTTACATAAATAATAAAATGATTTAAACAATTGCTATACCAACATTCTAAAATAACAGATTATGTGCTGTTTTACTAACATGAATAAACTGATGATGATATAAATGATCTAATTTAACACGCAATTTAATATCTAGAGTGAATAAATCAACCTGACGATGACGTATGCAATTACTTTAACCCAGTTTTAATTTTGATAACAACACATTTCATGACTTATGAACCTACTACACAAAAGAAAAAAAACATTTATTTAGAAAACTAACTTATACAAAGTCTATAATGAATACATCATAATAAACAGAAAGAAGTGGCTTACCTTGGTAGAAGAGAAAATGTAGATGACCATTCCATTACCAATGATGGAGATCAAACCGAGGACGCCGATGGTAAAGCCCAGAAGTCCGTGCCACAGAGGGTTCATGGGAGGAAATTGATACCTGAAAATCATCAAAAATTAAAATTGTTTACACATCAGCCATTGTATATAGTATGTTGTAAGATAATTTTGATATGAAATGTCTAAACAAAATATTACATAACAACCACTCATGCGCCGACGTAGCTTACATCTGGGAAAGCACTTTTTGAGCCCCAATGAAGCTAGGGATCTCAGTCCCAAACAACTAATACACTTTCTGGAAAGTGTAGGGACTGATATGTAGCACAGAGGTGATCACAGTAGATCAAATGGTCACAGTGATACTGGTCTGAATTGGACCTGCATAGCCGCCCGCTTAAAATAATAATAAAAAAACACAACAACATATGATTCTTTCATATACTCGTATGTCGTTTTCATCTCTGACAGATGTTATAAGCAGCATCGTGTAGTGTCACACAACAGCTGTGCACATGGATATAATCCTTAGCTGGAGTTAATTTTGCTTCCGCATATGTGTTTTAGAATTCCTTACCAGTGAGGGTCAATCATATGCAACATCTCTGGATGTACTTTATCGACGACAGTTTGGTTGGCGGATCCGAACGCGGCGACCTGCCCACCCCATGCTTGAAGAGCTGCGACACCCGGCCCGCTTGCGGCTTCCATCTCTGCTGAGTTCTGATAGATATTACCTGTGGAGGGAGAAAAATCTGTTACGTCTCAAATGGTAGAGATTAAAGGCATCTTTGCTAATTCAGATCATAGATAGATAGATATTCTTTGTTGCACAAAAACACGATACAGGAACATAGGTTACAGTACTAAAGACAGCACAACAAGATACGGTTCTTTTAATACTAAACTTCTAATTGTAAATTTTTTTTTAAATATAAGAAATTAAAACGGCACTAACATTTTTTTTGCATAAACATCACACAGGAAACAAATTTTATTGATGAGTTAAACTTTATTGAGACACAAAGAAATTTGATCTTTTTGCAAAAACTTTCTATCTTCTATCAACTATACTATTTCTATCAAGGTCTTGTTTCCTAGTAAGGATTTTAAAATGAAGGTTTTTTTGGTTTTAAGAAATAAAACATATAATCAACTTACTCAAAAGTTCCTGAAATGGAGATGGTACCTTTGGTTATAACCAAAAGTCTGAAGAAAATCGCTATGCGAACTACTCCAGTCTTCAGTATAACCAAGCCGGCGACGCTGGGGTGTCAGCAGGAGACTACTCGTCTTACTCTGAGAAACACCCGTCTTTTATACCGCCTCAGGATTACAACCACGAAAAAATCAATATCCCTAATGAGATATAAGATATTTAAGACGGTGAATACATTGATCTTGTGAAGGCGGCTTTGGGTGTGAAAATAATGGAAATTAGATTATATTTGGTTAAAGACAATTAGAATGGTTTTGCGTCATGTTAGTTGGTTATTGTAGAATCTGCTACGAAATGTGTAGTTATCGGTTTGGCAAAGACATGAAAATTATAATTTTTTACCTGACTACGGTGAAGTAAAAAGGAAGGTATTGAAAAAGAAATCTAAAAAGTAAGTGAAAATATAATTTGTATAAAATACTTTAGATAAATATTTAAACAAAGTATTAGTAAACAAAAATGTTTATAAGTAATCGTAACAAATTGAAATAAATCTGAAGAAAGTAAATATAATGTAATCTAGAAAATTTTATTTTGTATTGTACAAATCAAACGCAGTCATTTTTTTTTGCAATCATTGTCCAAGATCTGCTTTATCTTGGAATTTTTTGTAGCATTTGTTCAAATTCCTTAAAACTACATCTTGTTTTCGCTCTACTGCAATCAGAATACTACATATTAGTAATCTTTTCTATATTAGTGACTGCCTCGGTGGCGCAGTGGTTAGTGGGTCGCACTTTAAAGCGATGGCTGCGCAAGAGGTCCCGGATTCGATCCCTGGGTCGGGACAAAAATTTGTACCTAAGTTTTCGGTAAGAAATTCTTAGTGGCAGCCCGGAGTCTGGAAGTTGGCGGTCTTGTACCCCGTGCCTCGGAAAGCACGTTAAGCCGATTGGTCCTGCGCCCAATCCCTCTCTGGTCGTGTCACAGTAGTGTCCCATCGGAATATGAGGGTAAGGGAATAGAGAGTGCACTTGTGTTTGCGCACACACCTGAGCACTATAATATATCCTGCGTACGTGGCTGATCGTTGAGATTGGCCGCCGTAGCCGTAATCGGTTGGAGGATATTATTAGTAATCTTATAAAATTAAGGGCTAATGGCCTATTCTCGAGCACACGAAATAAAAGTCGAGTTAGAGGTTTGTATGGACGAATGAATGAAATTTCGAATTCGACTTCAATCACTAGAACTTCTTAAGTATTTTCGTCATTGTTCTTCTGGTACTCGTCTCAGAAAAATAACAAAAAATAATTCCTTTTCAGTTTATTTTTCATTTCGCAGGTAGCAAGTGCATGCAGATCCCCTGCCATGAATGAGCAGTAACACATCATTCGACAGACATTCTCCTCCACGCACCTCGTACCTCTTCCATCGCTATTCGTCCGTTTTGAAATTCAAATGAGCGCGAACAAACGTGTCGATGGACGTGACGCAAAACGAGAATCGTGGCGGTAGTTTATGGGACTGGAGTCTGAATGCAGACATGCCCCGCAGGACGCGGAGTTGTGCTCGAAAAACAAGAGCTATGGCCGTTGTGACCATAATACAAGGATTTTTAAGAGACAAGATTTACCGAAACTTACCAAGAAATATTGGATCTCTAAACAGGTTGTCTGGTAGAACTCTGAGGTGGTGGCGCTATGTGGCGGGTCATTACATTCCCTCTACTATGGTTGAGTGAAATAATGGCTGACACATACGTCATACTTGTGAACAGGTGCCACCTTTGGGGACTGGTCTGCTTCGGTTTACCTCATAATATTTATTTTATTAATATTTCCTTTATTTTATTTTGTGTAACAATTGAACTGTATGGCTTTGTATGATGATGACACAACATTGTATGAAAGTTTGGCGATTAAAAAGAGTAACTGGCGAGTTTCTTGCCGGATCTTCTCGATATCCGTAACACAGGTGCTTGAGCTACCTATCTCGGAGTCAGATCAATGTATGTGATGTTGTGAAATATTTATTTATTTATTTATTTATGTTTCGTATAAAGATAAAGATAAAAAAATCTTTATTCAATTTAGTTCCATACATACCACTTTGTGAATATCAAAATACACATGTGGGACTTAAGATTGAAAAACGGGATTTCAAGGTCTTCCAATCTTCTTTATTTTATTATAATCGCAGAGCAAGCCTATTCGCGTCTTTCGTCGTCTCGCACCCACAGATAACTCAATCATTCCCTCCGTTCACTCGTTCTCTGTTCACTCTTACTCCGTTCCATTCTACTCGTCTTCCATTCCGTTTCACTCTCTCATAATCCCACACTCATATACCTACCGCTGGTTGGGAATGCCGATTTAAATGTTGTGCAATTAAGAGTATCTATCTATATTAAATAATAAATATTTCACAACATCACATACATTGATCTGACTCCGAGATAGGTAGCTCAAGCACCTGTGTTACAGATATCAGAACCAACAGTGGGATTACAAATATATACATATAATACTTTTCTTTTGTAAATACATACGTATAATACATAGAAACACCCAGATCAATACAAACAGACATGTTCATGCACACAAATGTTTGTACTGTGCGAGGATCGAACCCGCAACCCTTGGACCAAAGGCAGCGTTCATTACCACTGTTCCAAACGGGTCGTCAAATCTATCTATCTAAATATATTGTGGCATTTATAACTGTCCTTCAGGTTAATAAACTTCTTGTCTGTCCTATTATATCATCATCATCATCATCAGCCCATTTAAGTCCCCACTGCTGGGGCACGGGCCTCCCTCAATCACATGAGGGGTAATTGCCATACTCACCACGCTTGGCAGACGGGTTGGCGAGGGTTTTGATATAAATGCAGAGTTTTCCTTCTCTGGGTGCTGATGATCATGCCAGGAGCTTTACCTTAATCGCCTTTTACGACACCTCGGTAAGAGTGAGGGTGGCCTATTCTACTCTGCCGGGGACCACACGGCCAAAATATATTAATATTATATAATATATTAATTTTTATAATATACTAGCTAAGATATTCCATTACTTTACAACGCAATTTGATACTGTGTTGAAAGAAATTATTAGAAAGTTCATTAAGAAAACTTACCTTGTATTTTATTATTCCTATATATGAACTATCGAACTATTTTCTTGACCAATTAAGAAAGGAGATTGTGAATTTGGCAGACGATACAGATTTATTCTCAGATCTAATCTTAGTTGAGGGTGATACAATTGAATTATTGGCGTTTGAAGTTCAACTCGTAACTTTTAGGGATCGTGGGCTAAGAACGTACATTAAATTTTATTTATTCATCTATTTTAAAAAACAGCCATTTCAAATTTTGTAAGATGTAATATATGATTAATAATAGGCAATTGTAATTAAAAACAGCTCTAAGATAGACTAATTTCAACTTTAGAACAAACATTTTAGTTGAGAATATCACTTAAACTATTGTTATGATAAACCTTACATGATACACAAAAGCAAATAATGACATACACAGACATGAAGTATCGTATACGTTGGGAATCCCAAAGACCAAGAGATGAAAGCCGCTCAGGTGACTTACCAACGATACCAAATCTTGAAACATGCTTCGAACAGACAGCTTCGGACTATTTGGGTCTATGAAGACTGACACACACGTTGCAATGAAGTAAATATAAATAAATATAAATATTTCACAACATCACATACATTGATCTGACTGCGAGATAGGTAGCTCAAGCACCTGTGTTACGGATATCAGAATCAACAGTGGGATTACAATTATATACATATAATACTTTTCTTTTGTAAATACATAGATAACACCCAGACCAATACAAGATATGTTCATGCACACAAATGTTTGCACTGTACGGGGATCGAACCCACAACCCTTACACCAGAGGCAGCGTTCACTACCACTGTTCCAAACGGGTCGTCGAACGAAACGGGAGGATTAAGTGGGACTTAATCCTCGAAGTAGTGGAACTGTAGGCACCCCAAAGGTCAGGAGGTGAAATCCGCTGAGATGACAGTCCGATAGCAGCCGTGGCGGGGTCGGCTCCCGTATTGAGGCTATTGTCTCGGGCTGGGGGGCAGTGTGTGTAACGTTTACATCGTGTTACCTTTTTTTAAAAGACGCCATCTGCATGTCGTGGATGCAATTTTGCAGGGCGATTGGAATTTGTCTTCCTGGTTCGGTGATTTGTTGGTAGAAACAAAAGTGTGACAGGGTCATTCACATTTTTGTACCCCTTATTACAAAACGCGATCTAAAAATGTTTCGGAACTAAACTCGGTCTAACATTGCAGTTGGGACAGGGTGGCATGAGCTTTAGTACGGTACCTAATAAGTTATTATTATTAGTAACTTGCGGCCGTGTGGTGCCCGGCAGAGTAGAATAGGCCACCCTCACTCTTACCGAGGTGTCGTAAAAGGCGACTAAGGCAAAGCTGCTGGCATGATCATCAGCACCCAGAGAAGGAAAACTCTGCATTTATATCTAATCTAAACCCTCGTTAACCCGTCTGCCAAGCGTGGTGAGTAAGGCAACTACCCCTCATGTGATTGAGGGAGGCCCGTGCGCCCAGCAGTGGGGACTTAAATGGGCTGATGATGATGATGATGATGATGATTAGTAACTTAAGATCACTATAGTAAGGTGGCTTGTGTCTATTCCTTAGGTCACTAATTGAAACAACTGTAATTTTACGCATTTTAATCACAATAATTTTCTTAGAACACTTCCGAAAACGATCGACCGGAGTGATACCACGACCTCACAGAAAACCAGCGTGAAGCAGCACTGTGCTGTTTCGCTGCGTGAGTGAGGGTACCGGAGGCCCAATCCGGAGGAAAGGGGGCTTAAAGGGCGCTTGATCTGCTGGTCGATCGCTGCAACGCTGCAACGAAGCGATCCGACAGATGCTCATTGGAGATTTTCTCTGGCCAGTAAACACCAAGAATTTGGTGAAGACAGCGGTTGATGAAATCCTGAAGTGTCGGTGCGAGATGGTTTTGGTGAACTTCCATGTTTCGACGCCCATAGATTACTTTAACCGAGAAATCGGCTCTCATAATGTTGGGTTACTAAAATTTGAGATCGCATAAGACAACTGTAATGAAAATGAAGAAAATAAGTAGCAGACGAGCAGACGGATCACCTAATGGTAAGCGATAGCCGCCGCCCATGGACACCCGCTATACCCGCGACTGCCTACCTTTAAACCCCCCTTTCCCCAGATTGGGCTCTGGAACAATACAAAAATAAATTTTGCCTGTATCTTTTAAAGTAATTTAATGGATACAGGCAAAATGATTTTTGCAGATCACATACATTTTGACCCTTTTTAGCGGGAAAATTATGGGATTTTCATACACACATCACAACCACTCTATTCTTTCGCGGTTTGAAACCAGTGTGGTACCAAAATAACTTTAGCTAATTTCAACCTCTTCTGACTTCAAAATACTTCTTAATACCGAAACCTTCTTAGAACCGTTATTTTTGGTCGAGTAAAAAGAGAGAGAAGAAGAGAAAACATCCTTTTTTTTTGAAGTCGGTTAAAACGGGCGAAAGAATGCGAACGTCTCTCCGTCCGTCCTAATTGACCAGTGCCAATAATGACATATTCTTGTCCGTCCCGCGGACAAAAAGAGGATTTATTAATAAATGGTACGAAACTAGCGGCCACTCCCATAGCCAACGGCGCCTGGCTCCTTGTACCCGGGGAAAAAATCATAAGTATCATAAATGCGATTCGGTTATGTGGAATTAGTGAATTTTGACCGGTATACGCGAAAATCGAAGATACTGCCATATCAGCACCGCGGCTGTGAGGACAAAACATCTTGAGTAAAGAATATGACCGTTTTGGCTGAGATAATGATTTTTAACTATTTTATTATTTCGACGACCCGTTTGGAACAGTGGTAGTGAACGCTGCCTTTAGTCCAAGGGTTGCGGGTTCGATCCCCGCACAGTACAAACATTTGTGTGCGTGAACATGTTTGTTTGTATTGGTCTGGGTATTTTCTATGTATTATAAGTATGTATTTACAAAAGAAAAGTATTATATATATATATTTTTTTTAATCCCACTATTGATTCTTATATCTGTAAACAGGTGCTTGAGCTACCTATCTCGGATTCAGATCAATGTATGTGATGTTCTGAAATATAATATATTATTATTCGAAGTTCTGGGGAGCGTTCATTGCCGAGTGGTCACTGCGACCAAATTTGATCTATTGTGACCTTCGCTCCCACTTATAGATCGTCTCCGAGGCCCTCGGTCCGCATAAACCGTAGCCTTGTGATAGCCTTAACATCCTCCAGGCAGATGTGGTAGCTGCCCAGGGTGCGGCTTCTTGGGTGCCCGAGGGCATCGCATTGATAAAGGACGTGCATCGGTGTCTCGTCCTCTGCCTTACAGAATCTGCAGGTGGGGTCTCCGGCCAGCCCGGTTCTGGTGCCGTGCTTGTTTACCCTGCAGTGTTCTTGTGAGGATGCTCAGCTATACGCGAGATAGCGCTAAGGCCTCTAGCGTGTACTTGCTGGAGAATCCTGTCATTAAGGTCTTGGCATGTGCCTGACCTGTCAATCTGAGCCAGAGCTGTTTACTCTGTTCGATAAATAAAGTTAATCTGTTTCCCCTATATTAGGGTTGCGTGGCTCAGACGGCAGTTTATTTCAATTTGGAGACTTATGGCTGATGTTCTTTCGAACTTGTACTTTCGTACATTTTATGTAATTTTAGCGAAATAAAGGTCTGATTTTGAGTAAATTTTGTTTTCAGCGTCATTCCATTATTTATTTACTAAGGGCCGGTTCGACCAACCTTATTTCGACATTAAATCTATGGTTCAGCACTGTCATCCTATGCAAATCTGACGTTATACCATAGATTTATCCACGGATAAAGATTAGTCAAATAACTAGTTAAACCTAGTGGTGCCCTAGTGGATTGAATTTATCTCTTATTAATGGCCCGCCCTCACTTCGTTTCAGGATATTAGTTCTACATTATACAAATAGATGTCGCTAGGTGTAGATTACATCGCGCAAACGTATCGTGTTTCGGATTTCCTATAAGCCGTCCCTCTATGATAAATTATAACATTTATAACTTATATTATGTACAGGCATACACACACCTCCGGTCACGCACGAAGCACACACACACACACACACAAACACATAACGATTATTGTATCTTCAACTTCAATTTAAATAATTAATTTTGTGATTTTAGTCTATTGTCACTATGCTATGGAAGCGGTGTTGCCTATCACAAGCAAATGAGCTTAAAAGGAAGCATCATACACAAAATATTGTATTGGGCTAAGTTACTGCATTAAACATTTTTGTATTTTTTTTTGTATTTTGTATTTTTGTAGCCGCTTTCTGTAGTGTTTTACACTTTATAAATAGTATAGATAGTCTGCCAAACGACATTGCTGAAGTTGCAGGTACTACTTGGATGGAAATAGCCCGAGAAAAACTATTACCGGTCCTAAGGTCCTGTGGCGTAATAAAAGATCTACAGTCTGACAATGTCAGTTGTTAAATTATGTATTGTGATGGTCAATAACAATAAATGTTGCTTTTACCTATAATAATGATTATTAAAAACAAAAAAATATTAGATCAGCTGATTTAGAAATAAAAGAAAAAAAAGCCCTAGAGTACACATCGAATTAGCGTTTTGTGTCCCGATCCAATCTCCAGTTTTCTCTAATAGTGTTGAACCCTTGACAGTATGTTTATTAAAGCAACTGACTACTCTGCAACATGGGCCTTTCAGATACCAAAATCTGCAGGTTCTGTCGCGAGGACGAGGAAACGATTATCCACGTCCTCGGCGAGTGCATAGCGCTGCACCACTGCAGAAGCCGGCACCTGGGAGCACACATGATCTCAGCAGACGAGATCAAAAGCTCCCCCATCAGCTCCATTCTCGGGTTTATCCTGGAACTGGAGCTACATGAGGTGCTGTAATAGGTTACGGGGCTGCCACAATAGATCATCTACTGGTCGCAGTGGCTATGAGACGCGGGGCTCACCCCATTTCTAACAAATAATAAAAACTCTGCAACATTGTTTTATAACAATAGTAGGTACATCTAGAGTAAAAAATACCAGTTTTTTTTACTCTAGATGTACTATTGTTGTAAATCACATTGTTTTCCCTCTTGTTTTTATCTGATTATTTAGTACATACTGCTGTTAGTCTCTTAGCTACAAAGACAAACGAGTGGCATTGAAGGGTGCGCAAAAAGCTAAATATGAACAGCCGACATAGCAGATTGTATAATGATCTATAGAGAGAGGGATAAAGGAATGTATTTGATATAAATATGTACCGAGCGTGTTTTGCGGCGGCAGCTACAGTCGGAATATTTTTGTGTTTATTATGCCCTAATGTGACAGGTTGAATGTTTACTGATTTATTTGCTGCAGTGTAAGGTTGCGGGGAAAGGAAATTCACAGTACAGACAACCACATATTGGGTTACTACAATTTGTTATATTTCCTCAATTGCTTTTTAATGCGGGAGTATTTCCCGACGGCTGCGACTTAGGGGACTTCGAGAGAAGAGCGTACTCCTTTTAAAAAAGGCCGACATCACATTAGCGATCTTTCTGATTTCGCGGATGTACATGGGCGGTGATGACTACTTTCCATCAGGTGACTCGCTTGCACGTTTGTCGCCTTTAGCATAAAAATACAACACTTGTGTTGTTGTTGTTTTTTTTTATTTGACATTAAGATGAGAATCGATTGAAGGAATTTAACAGATTTGTATAAGTAAATGGATGTCTGTACAAGTATCTACACAAGCCTTTACTGAACTTTGGCTATCAGTTTTCTTTTTTATGTAATTTAAAAATAGGAATAAACTGATAAAAAACGTCGTTTGAAAAAAAAATTGTTTAGAAAATATCCCGTCCCCCGAAAATATCTTTGGTTTGGTTATTGCCGTCTCCATAGAATACTTGGATATTAATTTTTATATAACAAAAAAATAAGTAAAATATGAGATAAGATTAATTATTTGACGACCCGTTTATCGCAGTGGTTTGTGCGCCGCTTGAGACGCAAGGGTCGCGGGTTCGATTCCCGCACCAACACAAATGTGTGTTGATAAAACACATATTTTGTGTTGGGTCTGGGTGGGGTACCCTCGTTTTTCCTTGTTTCCGTAGTACAATTGAAAAGCTTAGTTTGGGACCTGGACAACGTGTGTGATGTTGTCTGAATTTATTAATTATTTATTTATGTTTATTAAGATAGAAGACGGTAGGATCCCATCTGATGGGTGGCAAATCACCACCCAACATTTTCTACCACACACCTCGTCATTGTGGAATCAACTACGCGCAACGGTTTTTCTAAACCAGTACGTTATTGAAATCTTAGAAACGAACCTACTCCTTCCTAAAAGGCCGGCAACGTATTGTGGTGTGGTTGGTATCCATGGGCGGCGGTGATCACTTACCATCAGGAGTCGCCTGGCTAGCTCGTTACTTCACTATCTCAATAAAAAAAGTTAGAAAATAAAATATCAGCCTTTCACACACACACAGGACAGGCATTGCCTAGTGTGGGGGTCAGTTTCGTGTTATTCTGTGAAATGTTATATTGGCAATAAATATATCTTCATTTCATTTTTCATTTTTTTTTATTGTCCCACTGCAGGACAAATGCCTCCATCATAGAAATCTAGTCATGGCTACTATGATGGGGTTAGGCATAATCACCACTCTTAAACTTAAACTTTATTTCATTTGATACCCGACACGGTACCATCAAGCAAATTTTTATTTTTAGTACCTTACTCTTAAGTCCTCCACTCGAGGACCTTTCCGTCCTTTCCCACCTTTGGGGTGGAAAGGTCAGGGTGGACCGACGATCTGGTGAAGGTTGCGGGAATCCATTGGATGCGGGTGGCACAGGACCGATCTGTGTTGAGAACATTGGGGGAGGCCTATGTCCAGCAGTGGACGTCTATTGGCTGAAATGATGATGACTCTAATTGCCCTAAAGGGCGCTGTAGTCAATTTAACGTGACGTTGTGTCACCTATATCTAAAAGACAATCAATACGCTTCTAACGACACCTCATTTGTTCAAATATGATAACTAGTTTAGTAGTTATGAGGGAACAGATGAACAACCATATATACAGGTCAAAATCATAACCCTCCTTTTTGCTTCGCCGTAGTCTGGTAATGAAGCATTCATTGTTCCACATCTCTTAAAAGAAACGTTTTTGCCAGGTCTAGTCAGCAGAACCGTATTTTCTCAGCGAATGAGACCGAATTGCACAGGATGTCCGGTCCGAGCAAATAATTACAAACAACCCTTTAACACTCGAACATGAAGCCTCCCTAACCAAATATTGTTTTATGATTTTGGTAGATTGAAAACACAGTATTACAAAATATCTTACTGGTGTGTAAGGTTCAACTACCTTTTCACCCAACTACGGCGAAGCAAAAAGGATGGTTATGATTTTGACCTGTATGTATGTATGTATGGTTGTTCACCTGTTCCCTCATAACTTCAAAACTAGTTAACATATTTGAAAAAATGAGGTGTCGTTAGAAGCGTCTTAATTGTCTTCTGGTTATAGGAGATATGACATCACGTTAAATTAACTACAGCGCTCTCTAGGGGACTTAGAGTAGGGAACTAAAAAAAATGCTTGTTGGTACTGTATGGGGTATCAAATGAAAGAACTTTTTTAGTACATTTCAAATACGTTATTTTATTTAAATAACTAAAAATATGTTAAATAAAAATAAAGTTTAAAAATTTAAACCCGTCTACCTAAAAACACGCTCTAAAAAGTACGAAACAAGAAACTTGTCTGTGCTGAAATTATTATGCCGTATTGCCGTGGTCGTATACCACCTATTGTAGCAAAACAGTTACATTACAGATATTTGTTGCGACTAAAAATATTGACCATACTGCTTGAGTCCATAATAGGATTATTGCCGTGTTTTATTTGGTATACTGTAAACTGGTTATGAAAAAATCATTTTATTTATTTATTTTATTCTTAAGTAAATAAATAAAAAGACTGATGGTCAAATATTTGTAATAATATTTCCACTGGATATTGTAAACATACCTACAATATTGATGAGACTATCAACAGCTCATGTCAAATCAAGCACTTAGAAATTTCGTCGGGTTAGTAACGCGTTCAGTGGTTTAATTGGTAGAACATTCACCTGGATTGTGAAAGGTGTGGGTTTGACTCCCGCCTGAACTCGAGATGAAATTTTTAAGTGTGTTATTTACTTAAGAATAAATTGCAAAAGATTGCTATAAACAATATCAACTATTTATTTTATTAATGTTTATTCTGTGCGGGGATCGAACAATATTTCAATAGACAATATTTCGCAGAAAATCATTTTATCACAAAAAATATATATTTATCTTGGTTTTCTTTGGAACACTTATGTAAAACCACGTGTCTACTTATTGTGCCGAAATAACTTGATTTTATGGATTATAATAAAAATTACCAATCTTAATACACTTTTGTATTTTCTCAACTATAATAGTCCGTTATACGACCACGGCAATACGGCATAGCAATTTCAGCAGAGACAATTATCTTTAGGGCATGTTTTTTGGTAGTCCGGTTTTAGTTTTTAAACTGTATTTTTTTTTTTATGATATAGGTAGCAGACGAGCCGACGGATCACCTGATGGTAAGCGATTCCCGCCGCCCATGGACACCTGCAACAGCAGTGGTGTCACAAGTGCGCTGCTTACCTTTTAGCCCCCCTTCCCCTGGATTGGGCCTCCGGTACCCTCACTCACGCAGCGAAACACAGCGCATGCACTGCTTCACGCCGGTTTTCTGTGAGGACGTTATGTCATAAGGTATTCGATTACACACAAATTCGCCAATATCAAAGAATAATTTTATAAGTATCTCTAAAATGGTACCTAGATTGAGATAGATCTAGGCAGAAGGAAAGTTTTAAGGTTAGCAGCGTATTTCAGACTCCACTGGTTTTGGGTGTCAATGGGCGCTAATCAATCATTTAACATCAGGTGATCCGTCTGCTCGTTTGCCACCAATCGCATAAAAATAGTGTTAATCGGTAGTAATAAACGAACTGATGCGACTACACTTCAAAAGGCCGGCAGCGTACATGTGATTCCACTGTTGCGAAGGCAATCACTTAAGATTCCATCAAATTCAACGGTCTTTTTGGCTGCCACCACATTAAAAAACATATTTAATCTGTTTTTCTTTCAATATTGTATCGGAATCTCACAGAAAACCGGCGTGAAGCAGCACTGTTTCGCTGCCTGAGTGAGGGTACCGGAGGCTCATTCCGGGGGGTTAAAAGTTGTCACCGCACTTGTGACTTGACTTGACTTCACTGGTGTCGCAGGTGTCAATAGGTGGCGGCAATCGCTTACCGCTTACGCCGTGTGGTCCCGGCAGAGTAGAATAGGCCACCCTCACTCTTACCGAGGTGTCGTAAAAGGCGACTAAGGTAAAGCTGCTGGCATGATCATCAGCACCCAGAGAAGGAAAACTCTGCATTTACATCAAAACCCTCGCCAACCCGTCTGCCAAGCGTGGTGAGTATGGCAATTACCCCTCATGTGATTGAGGGAGGCCCGTGCAGTGGGGACTTAAATGGGCTGATGATGATGATGATGAATCGCTTACCATCAGGCGATTCATCTATTCGTCTGCCACCTTTCACATAAAAAAAATATTTCAGCCCAACCATACCCTAGAAACATTTATCATCCTGTATATTAAGTGTACGTTATTGTAAAACGTACTCGTCCGACATATCTCTACCGCTCCTCGGCGAAAGTAGTGATAAACAAAAATTTATTTACTCAATGCCCGATAAATTCATTTAAGAATCGAATAAAAATCCCTTTTTGCGATTACAATCCCAATAACTTTTGTATCGAAATACAATAAACAATAGTTAATTGTTTTTCGCTGCAAGAAAGCAAAATGGCGACGATGCACTTTTATGATAACGTCTCCGTCGAGTTATGATTGATGATCGATACATCGGAATCGAATTAATACGTGAATCGATTGTTTCCGATTAATAATTTATTTTTGTGCGAATGGCGGTCTTTTGAAATCTCGATTTCGCCGTCTTGATTTTTGCGGTCGTTAAGAGATTTGGATCTAGGTGTTATAAGACTAGGCTTGCTTACTGGGTTGGTTTTGGATTGTTTTTAATTTAAATTCACATTGTTGATTTCTCCTTTGGATTCGATGATTAATCATTGGGCCAACAAGATTAATAAGGGCTGCTTAAGAGAGATTGTGTAATGCGTAAAATACCGTCTCCCGCCCCGATCCTCAGTGTTGATCTTAAAAAAAAGTACTTGTTTCAAAGAATTGGCTTAACAGTGTGTACAGCTTGGCCACTCCCTCTCCCTCGCTAAAAGCGGCCCAACCCCCCTTTAATTATCCCACAGTTACCCTACAATTTATTTTCACTTACACAAGCACGATAAGGTTTTCATGCACGACCATGACTATGTGATTATAACTAATATTGCTTATCGCTAGTCCACTATCGATAGTAAAAGTAAAATCAATAGGTATCGTATCGATACTATCGATAGTCTCGATAGTAACGTTAGATCAACACTAGTGATAACGCTAATACTATCGATACTCGATAGCATTGGTCACATTTAATCAGGCAGCAATACTAACGAAACATAGCTGACTATCGATTGTACAAAAATATCGATTCTATCGATTAATTCTGTTAGGAAACACAATACTATCGATTAGTATTGGCGTAATCAATAGTATTAATCAAATTTCGATAGTTTTGACCAATAGCAATACTATCGTTAGTCTAGAATGATTTTCGAGGTCCAATATCGATAAGGAAACTATCAATTATAATAGTTCCGCAACACTAATTAGAACGCATTAAATTTGTTTCTTACGTCATTTTGCCGCCATTTTCCTCAGAGGTGGGTAGGAAGAGTCGCGTTAAACGTACAAGTAGCAAACTATCTTATCCAAATGATATGGTGATAATATGCCTACCTAAATCTGTCAGTCCCTATATCTAAAGAACCGCTTTTAGATTTATGTAAATTGATTTGCCTTTTGTGTCTTCGCTATTGAACAGGTGCTGGTGTAACTGTTACTTTGACTGCAAAAGTCATTATTAATTCATTAGGCTTCAATGCATACTATACAAATTAATTTAAAATTTCCTTTTACAAATATTCATCAAGACATACTTAAATACAAATAAGCGTTTCAAACGTTAGGTTTTTGTTAAGTCCCTTTCTGTCTTCGCGTTATTCTTTGCAATAAAAGCTATGGATTGAAGAAAAAACTGTTCAATTATACAATTTAGCCCTATTTTGAGGCAATTTACGTCACAAAATTTAAATTTTAAAACAAACGGACAAGCAAAACAATAATTCTATTGTGTCACACAAAGTATTGAAGCGCCGTGCAAAAACTTTAAAAATAAATAGAATTTTATCTCCGCGTATTAGATATATCAGAAATTCGATTTTATCGACTTAATGTTATTCGGAGGCATTAATATCATAACAGTCGCAAAAAATAATGTATGGAATCTATGGTTGTTATAAATCAGGAGGCGGCTTGAGTTTTGAACGACAGTGGCATTTTATCTGTTAAGTTTTTCGCGTTTTCTGGACTATATTTTGACTGCGAATTCCTTTTAGTGGACGTCAGCTGAAGTGGGTCGCAAAAGCTAAGGCTGCGTTTCCACAGAAGAGGAGCTGCGCGGAGTTAAGCGGAGACTTCTAAAAATTGACCAATCACATTGCTCAAAATAGATGAGAAGTGTATTTTGAGCAATGTGATTGGTCAATTGTTATAAGTCCCTGCTCAACTTCGCGCAGCTTCACTTCTGTGGAAACGCAGCCTTAGGTTCGCTTATCTCGCATTGGTTCTTTTTAACCCATTGTAATTAAATAATTAACGGCCAAAGCCTAACTAAGCGAACTATCCAGAAAGTGGTTAGTTGTATGTATTTTAAACTTATTTCTCGAATAGTTATTTACGAGATTTCTACCATGTACCTTATTTTTGATCTTACCCGCAAAAACTTCAGTTACTCCGTGACCATGGCGCTTGCAACAGTGCCGAAATATCGGAAACTCAAAAATAAGGTACATGGTAGAAATCTCGTAAATAACTATCCTAATGTTAGTGACCATGAAAGTTTAAAACAATATATTATTTCACGAATGCTTCGCTATTAGTTTGTCTTCTTCTAAATATCTTTTGACGGACAAAAACTTTCTAATCTAAGTTATGCTACATTCAAAATCAGAATTCGAACTAACTTCGAAAGCAATTACTCCAGTTTTTTATATCTGGATATCTCCGAACAAGAGCGGATACAGCCATTTAATATCAGAATAACTTGGCGAGAACTTGGCGAGAATTTCTCGCAAATCGACGAGCGGCAGTTCCATCGAGATAGAACTTCAGACAATTAAACTTTAACCCCTGTACTTGGATATCTATGATATTATTTATGTAATCATTTCTGAAAGTTTTGGAGATATTATTTTAAAGACTTAGGGAACGAGAAGAGAGTAGTCCGATGTAAAAAGCCAGCAACCCAACAGCGGCCTGTCTGATCTCGCAGATGTTTTTTTTGTTTTTATGTGATAGTTTTCAGACGAGCAGACAGTTCACCAGTAGGGCTAACATGCGCACCACGAGATAATTTTGTCTACACTCGTATTCGCTAGTTGCTTCTCGCTCACCAGACTGAGCGATGAGCGGGATAGAAGGATGCGCTCGCACGGACGAGAGTAGACAACATTTTGGCGCGGAGCGCATGTATGAAATTTGACAGCTAAAAACGAGATATTTGTCGTCGTAGACTAGCGAGGACGACAAATATCTCGTCTACTCTCGTCCGTGCGAGCGCATCCTTCTATCCCGCTCATCGCTCAGTCTGGTGAGCGAGAAGCAACTAGCGAATACGAGTGTAGACAAAATTATCTCGTGGTGCGCATGTTAGCCCTACTGATGGTAAGCGATTGCCGCCGCCCATGAACACCCGCAACACCAGAATTATGAGAAGTGGTGATGATTTACCATCAAAAGGCCCGCTTGCTCGTTTGTCGCTTCTAGTATAAAAATATATCACAAATTTGTAACTTGATTTGAGCGCATTTTTTTGTGACGCCGCCTCAAGGGATGTTTTCGATTTCCACTTTGAAAAAATATTCGTATACCTCCTATTAGATTTCTTCTTCTTCTTTGAGTGCCTCTTCAGTACTGAAGGCTGGCCGTCAGTTTTTCAAAATCCTCTGTGTTCATTGCGAGACGACGAGACGAAACAGCCGTTCCACAGATGTGATGCCAGTCCACTCCCTTATTACGAGTTTTTCCTTAGCCACGACTTTTTCCTTCTTCCAACGCTTCGCCTACCCTCTATTAGATTTAACTGGGAGTAAACATGATTGTTACTTTTGTGTTTTCTTTGTTTCAGGTAAGAGAGATATACTTAGTTCAAACACGATTAATGCAGTGTCAGGTAATTAAGAGTGTATATTTGTATAAGTGATCGAAATTAATTGACTTAGTTCAGCTGTGGACAATCGGTCGGTTCGGCCGTGTGGTCCCCGGCAGAGTAGAATAGGCCACCCTCACTCTTACCGAGGTGTCGCAAAGGGCGACTACGGTAAAGCTGCTGGCATGATCATCAGCACCCAGAGAAGGAAAACTCTGCATTTATATCAAAACCCTCGCCAACCCGTCTGCCAAGCGTGGTGAGTATGGCAATTACCCCTCATGTGATTGAGGAAGGCCCGTGCCCCAGCAGTGGGGACTTTAATGGGCTGATGATGATGATGATGAGCTGTGGACAAATACTTATGGCTAATAATGATGGTGATTAGCTGACTTGCTTTGCACGCTTTGGTATGGACCGGATCAACCGGAGTGATACCACAGCCTCTCAGAAAACCAACATAAAGCAGCGCCTGATGCGAATTGTAGGCCCAGGAGGAAAGGGCTAAAAAGGTTTGCAGCGCACTTGTTACACCACTAGTGTTGAACACCTGTTCATGTAATAATAATATCCTCCAACCGATATTCGGCTAATCTCAAAATCAGCCACGTACGCAGGATATTTTATAGTGCTCAAGTGTGTACGCAAACACAAGTGTACTCTCTATTCCCTTTACCCTCTTATTCCAATGGGACACCAGTGTGACACGACTGGAGAGGGATCGGGCGCAGGGACCAACGGCTTAACTTGCTTTCCGAGGCATGGGAGTACAAGACCGCCAACTTCAGACCTCGGGCTGACACTGAGAATTTATTAACAGAAAAACTCAGGTACAAATTTTGGCCCGACTCGGGGATCGAACCTGGGACCCCAAGCGCAGCCGTTACTTTAAAGTGTGACGCACTACCCACTGCGCCAACGAGGTAGTCATGTCCATGTAAGGCGGCAATCGCTTACCATCAGGTGATCTGTTCGTCTGCCACATATTTTCTATACCATTTATAAAGAGGTTAATTCCATAGACAACGACAAGGCTTTTAGGTTAACCGAAAAAATGAAAAACACTTGCGTGATGTAATCGACGGCTAGCGCCATCTATTCCTACAGTTTGAAACTTATATCCCGAAACGAAGTGACGCCGCGGCGGGCCACTAGTCACGTACAGTCCGTCGAAACTGCAAAGAAATGTTATTGCGAGATCGAATGATGGTATCGTAATGGTAACATTACAAAAAATATACCCTGGTTAATTAAAAATACGGTCCTTCTTGTGTTACTTCTCTGTGCCTTATTAAGCCTTTATACTACCCTTAAATTAAAAGGCTTGGTTAAAAAGTATACTTATCACTCGATATTTTTGACAGCATTGACAGACAGGGGTTTGTATGGAAGTTCCGACTCTTATATATATTTATTATTTATTAAAAAAGGTACACCAACAGTATACATATAGAATATACCCTTTATAGGCGACACAACGTTGCTAAAATCCTACGTAAAAACAAAAAGATAATAAAAAAGAAACAAAAAAAATAATAAAATATGAAATAAAATAACATTAAAGGGTGCTACCTTCATATAATAACTTTTTCAACTTGTCGCATAGCTAGGCAAGAGTCGAAAAAATATATGCTTAAGTGATTCATGTATGTCCACAACGTGGGCCAGAGGAGCGTGATGACTAAAAGTCTGCAATATATATATTAATCAGTAGTGATATATTCTCTTTGGTCACATATAAAAATGCAAACGCCCAAACAGTGGTAGACATTAAGCAACTTTGTAACATAAATCGCATCGTGCATCGCGCACAGAATCTCAATATTTAAACGGTACGAATAAACACCGAAAATACGGTAAATTTAAATGGCCGCCCTCCAGGCAGATGGGCCTACACTAAAGAGCCGCCCGATTAATCACACTTGTTAAAAACGCGAGATTCGCAGATAAGCGGCGAAAAATAACGCCTTCCCAATGAGTTATAACTAGGAACGCAACCAGTTGAAAGGTACATAGGATTTCTTTTAAATTTGTTTTAATTAATCTAAATGATAAGGATAATGTTAGTGCACCAATACACGCCCCAAGGCTTTTACAATTTTTTTGGGCTGGTTGTTCATCAAATTGTCAAAAGGTAATTAGGTATTAAGGTGTCGGTTAGGGCACACTAGCGACGCTAGCTATTGAGCTATTGAACCGGATCTATTTTAAACAATTTCGGGGTTACCCTCTCTCGGCAAACACTTATACTATTTTTTCAATAGCTATGCACAAATGGTGCGCACGTTTTGGTACGCGAACAATTGATTCACGCCAAAAGCGGCCACTTTTGGCGGTATTTCAAAATTTGAGTGCAAAAGCGGATCAAACAGTTAAGTATAACTATTAAATAAATAGTATAGGTATTTGCTGAGAGAATATAACCCCGAAATTGTTAAAAATAGATCCGGCTTTAGAAGCTAAAAATTAAAATCGTTTGGCGTCGCTAGTGTGTCCTACCCGTCACCTTAAGATTTATTTTTGGGATTTTGTTGGTAGAAATCAAATACAACGTATCGGCTGATGCAATCAATGGTTCGCCCTGGAAGAAGGCAACAAACAAATGATGGTTCGAGAAGTGACGTTATATTCACAGCCATCTGGTTAACATAGCCATCCAATTGGATGCCCAGGCCGATAGTTGTTAGAACAAAAATCACAAGAATTATTCAATTGCTTTTAAATTGTTTCGTTCCTAGCTGCGCCATTGATTGTTTCAAATCAGTAAGCAAAATATTAAATATTACGCCGTGTGGTCCCGGCAGAGTAGAATAGGCCACCCTCACTCTTACCGAGGTGTCGTAAAAGGCGACTAAGGTAAAGCTGCTGGCATGATCACCAGCACCCAGAGAAGGAAAACTCTGCATTTATATCAAAACCCTCGCCAACCCGTCTGCCAAGCGTGGTGAGTATGGCAATTACCCCTCATGTGATTGAGGGAGGCCCGTGCCCCAGCAGTGGGGACTTAAATGGGCTGATGATGATGAAGCAAAATATTATCTCACACTTAAGTGTTGTTACCCTACTGGTGCGATGATCGGCCGTTACAAATGAACTGTTTGGTTATAGCTATTACCGCGGATGTTGCGTTATCACAGTGATAATGTCGGTAATGGCCGCCGTAATGATGGGTGCGCGCACGCAGCCAATCTCGTTGCGTGTCAATTTAAAAGTTTCACTTTTATCATAATTTGGCTCATGTCGGGGGTGGATTCGGTCGGTATCAAATCTAATAATATGGAATTCAAGGGGGCAAGGAAGTACTAGGCGAGTTTCGTTACATGGAGATCTTTAGACACCTGCGAAGGTCAGTTCAAATTTGATTCAAGGCAAGTTTCGCCGTTCCGTTCCGTTCCGTTAAATTATGAATGAAACTTGTTTTTTTTATGAGATAGGGGACAGAAGTGCGAATGGATCATCTGATGTTAAGCGATTTTATCGTCGTCCATAGACTATTGCAACTCCAGAGGAGTCACAAGTGCGCTGCCGATCTTTTGTAATCCTTTTTATGCTTTTTATCCTTACAAACCTGCAAGAAAAGAGCGTATTCCTATACGCTCTTTTCTTGCAGGTTGGCAAGTCGTATCGGTCCGGAAAATTCGCAGGCGAGAGTTCATTTTATTTATTTTATTATATTTTGATTTTCTTAAAACATTGTCATCATTATCAGCCTATCGCAGTCCACTGCTGGACGTAGGCCTCTCCAATTGTTCGCCACCGTGATCTATCCATGGCTTCTCGCATCCAGCTCTTGCCAGCCATCCTGCGCAGAACGTCCCTCCACCTAGCCAGAGGGCACTCTACATTACGTTTGCCAAGACGCGGTATCCACTCTAGAACTCGTTTACCCCATCGGTCGTCGGTTCTGCGGCTAATATGGCCAGCCCACTGCCACTTAAGCTTGCTAATCCGGCTTAAAAAACATTGTGTAAGTAGACAATACAAGCTGTGTCTCTGTTAAATTTACATAATGATTAATAGCGTTTTTAATACAGGACAAATAGGAAATAATAATTTATGAAATGTAATCGCATATATTTTTAAGTGGTTAAATATTTGTAAGATAATGTTTTAACACATCTGTATTAAAACATTATCTTACAAATATTTAATAGTCTATGGTTAGCATTATTCTCTAATAATGCTAACCATAGACCACTTAGTACCTTAGGATAGTGCCAATATTAATCGAATCTTTCAATCATTCGTTCAGTGACATTTGATTTTAAATAACCTTGTTTTGTTGTCTGAAGTAAAGATATTTTAGAAATGTTTTTAAGCAGCAATAAATTAAAATATTGTATTAAGTAAGGTTTCCAAGTAATATTCTTGGGATCAAATCCCAAAAAAATAATTGACTACTTTCTCACAAATAACTTTAATGTAAAACGGAATGAACTGTCATTGTTACTGAATCGATATTTTGAGGTTATCATTCATTGGCGGAATCATTGCGTCGCTGAACGTGTGATTGAGTCCACAAAGAAAAAAAAAGAGATTATTATTTTAGTAGTCATTTTAAACTAGGGGTCCGGGTGATTTAACTTGTGTATTAAAGTTGATAAACTTAGTTTTCTAATAATCTTTATTCTAGTTCTTCAGTTATTCCCAGTATTAATCCCACTACTTATTATAAACCACGTTTTGTAATAAGAGGGACACTGTTGGTCCATTCCAAACTCCATTCTCACCTTTGTCTAAAAATAGCGCCGCTATATTTTCCTGCAAAAATGTTTTGCTCCGTTCACATCACACATTTCATCCCTCTTCAATAATTCCTCGACGGAATCTAAAATGTATAACGTAAAGCGACTTGTGCTTGCAAACTTTAGAATTCAACAATAAACTCACATGGCTAAGTACGGGCCTGGCTTGTAAATTTTTTATTTTGTGAAACCATTTTCAATTCAAGTCTAGGATAGTATTTTGTTACTACTTCCTAAGTAAAATGACAGCACATAGCACATAGCCCAAAGGATTGCATGCCATAAGTAGGTATAGGGAAAGATGGCAATGTCGCCAAGATTAAAAAAAATACGGTGAAATATTTTTAGGTTAAGTGACAATGGGCAAGGCACATAGAGCGGAGAACAGACGGCCAATGGGGCGGATAGGTCTTCGAGTGGAGGCCACGTACAGGAAGTCGCAGCCGTGGCAGGACCCCCGCAAGGTGGAACGACGATCAGGTGAAGGTCGCGGGAGTCCATTGGATACGGGTGGCACAGGTCCGATCTGTGTGGAGAACATTGGGGGAGGTCTATGTCCAGTAGTGGACGTCTATTGGCTGAAATGATGATGATGATGAAGTAAAATAGTTTTGATTAAATAAGCGATACCACAGTAGATAAACGTATATGTATATCTACTGTGGCGATACTTTGTGTTATAGTTAACGTAAAGCAGAGACAGCAGTAACAGGAGATACCCTGTTTAAGTAGGTCTAGTGGTTTAAGTACCGGGCCGTGATCTCGGGGTCCTGGGTTCGATTCCTGAGCAAAAAGTACATTTCGAATTTCTTCCAATCCGCATAAGGCAAGCATGGTGATTAAGCCTTATCCCATCATAGTAGCGATAACTTGATATCTATTATGACAACTTGGCCCTGCAGTGGGACAGTATATAGGCTGATTCTTAACTTTTTTTTACTATTAATTTGCTCTATTGCATCTTTCACGCATGATTATTTATTCAGTCAATCAGAATATACCGAAATTGATTTAAATTTTCTCTTCAATTATACGAAAAGATTGGCACGAGCTATTGATAGATGGATTTCTTATTGATTTTATATTAGCGCAAAGAATCACTTCTATAATAGCCTGAAGGTAAATTTATAATGAACAGTTGGTTTTAATTTTGTTTTTTAAACTGCGAGTGGCTACTTATATGAAGATACTCGCCACATGGCCGGCCCTGTTCTGACCGTTGAAATGCCAGGGACTGATTAGGACTTTTTACGGGTAATGTTGTGGATATTTTAATATCAATAGTATTTTCATCATAAGCCTATCGCAGTCCGCTGCTGGATGTAGGCCTCTCCAATTGTTCGCCACCGTGATCTATCCTTGCGGGTTGCGGGTTCGCTCCCCGCACAGTAAAAACATTTGTGTGTATGAACATGTCTGTTTGTATTGGTCTGGGTGTTTGTATGTATTATAAGTATGTATTTACAAAAGAAAAGTATGATATGTATTTATTTGTAATTCCGCTGTTGATTTTGATATCCGTAACACAGCTGCTTGAGCTACCTATCTCGGAGTCAGATCAATGTATGTGATGTTGTGAAATATTTATTATTTATATCCTTGGCTTCTCGCATCCAGCTCTTGCCAGCCATCCTCCCCTCTGGCTAGGTGGAGAGACTTCCACATAAACCTTTGTTTAATAAACACAATTTGCTAGCGATGTCTAAAACAATTTTAAAATGGGACCGTGCGTGTTAGAGCCACGCTTTGGCATGAATGGGCCTTGGCGCAAAGACGTCCCGTAACGAACGAGAACTCTTATCGAATCCATAGGAGAAAGCGCACAACGCGTGTGAAAGGGAGTGTAACTTCGATTCGGTCGTTTTTTTATGTGATAGGAGACAGACGAGCAGAAGGATCACCTGATGGTAAGCAAAACGCAGCAAAACACAGCACAGTGCTGCTTCACGCCGGTTTTCTGTGAGGCCGTGGTATCACTCCGGTCGTAACGTACGATTCGTGCTAAGGCCCCTGGTAGCTTAATTTAAACCCGTCCCGTGACGAACGAGATTATATCTGTCGCACCTAAACAAAGTAGACACGCAGCGCGTGTGAAAGAGAGGGTAACTCCGATTCGGTCGTAACGTCTAGTCTGCTTTAAATTAGGCCCCGGCTTGGACAAAGTAAAAAGTAATAACACAACCGCACAGAAAACTGTGAGTGCCTTCGCCGTGAGTGAGTGAGGTTACTGATGGCGAAGAGGACTTCCCCAATCTGGGAAAGCGGAGTAAAAATTGGCAGAGTACTGACTCCACTGGTCTTTTGGATCTATGTGGGGCGCCAATTGCTTACCCTTATGTTTTCCGTATGCTCATCTGCCTATGCCTACCTATCACCATAAACTTATTATATAATTAGTCCATGCTATCATATAAAAAAAAATAGATTTTAATGTCGCATGTATTTTATGTATCCCAAACTAGAAACGTTACTTAATATAAGTATTTTTGACAATGCCTTGAATATTCTCATGTTAGTAGACTTAACTCCATGAAACTCAACTCCGTTGGTATGTAACATGTTACATGTTATGCGCCGCGAAGAGAACCACCCGGTCAAAATGGCTTTAGAAATTTACACATGAAAACAACCACATAGACACCCCAAATCCACTAGGTGGAGAAACCTAGAAAAACTCAGTAAAACTATACCAGCAAGCTACCTTGATAGAAAGAGCTGGAAGAGACATATCTGTCATGTGAATATGTCTGTTTGTATTGGTCTGGATTTTCTATGTATTTAAAGTATGAGTTTACAAAAGAAAAGTATGATATGTATTTATTTGTAATTCCGCTGTTGATTTTGATATCCGTAACACAGGTGCTTGAGCTGCCTATCTCGGAGTCAGATCAATGTATGTGATGTTGTGAAATATTTATTATTTATATCCTTGGCTTCTCGCATCCAGCTCTTGCCAGCCATCCTCCCCTCTGGCTAGGTGGAGGGACTTCCACATAAACCTTTGGTTAATAAACACAATTTGCTAGCGATGTCTAAAACAATTTTAAAATGGGACCGTGCGTGTTAGAGCCACGCTTTGGCATGAATGGGCCTTGGCGCAAAGACGTCCCGTAACGAACGAGAACTCCTATCGAATCCATAATAGAAAGCGCACAACGCGTGGGGAAGGGAGTGTAACTCCGATTCGGTCGTTTTTTATGTGATATGAGACAGACGAGCAGAAGGATCACCTGATGGTAAGCAAAACACAGCACAGTGCTGCTTCACGCCGGTTTTCTGTGAGGCCGTGGTATCACTCCGGTCGTAACGTACGATTCGTGCTAAGGCCCCTGGTAGCTTAATTTAAACCCGTCCCGTGACGAACGAGATTATATCTGTCGCACCTAAACAAAGTAGACACGCAGCGCGTGTGAAAGAGAGGGTAACTCCGATTCGGTCGTAACGTCTAGTCTGCTTTAAATTAGGCCCCGGCTTGGACAAAGTAAAAGTAATAACACAACCGCACAGAAAACTGTGAGTGCCTTCGCCGTGAGTGAGTGAGGTTACTGATGGCGAAGAGGACTTCCCCAATCTGGGAAAGCGGAGTAAAAATTGGCAGAGTACTGACTCCACTGGTCTTTTGGATCTATGTGGGGCGCCAATTGCTTACCCTTATGTTTTCCGTATGCTCATCTGCCTATGCCTACCTATCACCATAAACTTATTATATAATTAGTCCATGCTATCATATAAAAAAAATAGATTTTAATGTCGCATGTATTTTATGTATCCCAAACTAGAAACGTTACTTAATATAAGTATTTTTGACAATGCCTTGAATATTCTCATGTTAGTAGACTTAACTCCATGAACTCAACTCCGTTGGTATGTAACATGTTACATGTTATGCGCCGCGAAGAGAACCACCCGGTCAAAATGGCTTTAGAAATTTACACATGAAAACAACCACATAGACACCCCAAATCCACTAGGTGGAGAAACCTAGAAAAACTCAGTAAAACTATACCAGCAAGCTACCTTGATAGAAAGAGCTGGAAGAGACATATCTGTCATGTGAATATGTCTGTTTGTATTGGTCTGGATTTTCTATGTATTTAAAGTATGAGTTTACAAAAGAAAAGTATTATAATAATATGTATACATTTGTAATCCCACTGTTGATTCTGATATCTGTAACACAGGTGCTTGAGCTATCTATCGCGGAGTCAGATCAATGTATGTGATGTTGTGAAATGTTTGTTTATGTATTTATATTCAGAGGGCCGACCCCAAATAAATAAATAAATATTTCACAACATCACATACATTGATCTGACCCCGGGATAGGTAGCTCAAGCACCTGTGTTACGGATATCAGAATCAACAGTGGGATTACAAATATATACATATAATACTATTCTTTTGTGAATATATACTTATAATACATAGAAAACACCCAGACCAAACACAGGCATATTCATGCACACAAATGTTTGCATTGTGCGGGGATCAAACCCGCAACCTTTGGACCAAAGGCAGCGTTCACTACCACTGTTCCAAACGGGTCATCGCAAAATGATTCGGGAAGAGGATTATCATGTTAGTAAGCCCCGTGCAATACTCGTAGTCGCCTACATTTAGTGCATGTTATATGTGTAATAGTTATGTGACTTTTACTTTCTTACCCGGACAGTACGTATACTGGAAGGTATGCCTAGTCGATATTGTTACGAGTCATTGATGTTATAAAAAATTAAAACCCGTCTACCAAAAAATACTCTAAAAAGTACGTAACAAGGAAATTGTCTGTGCTGAAATTATTGTGCCGTATTGCCGTGGTCGTATTGACTGAACTGAAGTGGCAGTGGGCTGGTCATATTAGCCGCAGAACTGACAGCTGTTGGAGCCGTAAAGTCCTTGAGTGGAGACCGCGACTCGGTAAGCGTAGTGTAGGACGCCCTGCAACTAGATGGGATGATGACATTCGAAGGCTGGCTGGTGTGGGCTGGATGAGAGTGGCCGAAAATCGGGAGCAGTGGCGTGCATTAGGGGAGACCTATGTCCAGCAGTGGACGAGTGTGCGTTGCTGCTGATGATGATGATGATGATGATTGCCGTGGTCGTATGCCAGATTGATTTTATTTTATTATTATAATAAAACCGTTTTGCTACAGTAGGTGGCATACGACCACGGCGCGGCGATACGGCATAATAATTTCAGCAGAGACAATTTTCTTGTTTCGTACTTTTTAGAGAGTGATTTTTTGGTAGTCGGGTTTTAGTTTTTAAACTTAAATTTTTTAAATTACATATTTGAATTGTGCTAAAAAAAGCTCTTTCATTTGATACCCCACACTGTACCGTCAAGCAATTTTTTTTAGTTTCTTACTTTTAGTCTCTTAGAGGGCGCTGTAGTCAATTTAACGTGACGTCATGTGGCCTATCACCAGAAGAAAATCAAGACACTTCTAACTACACCTCATTTGTTCAAATATGATAATTAGATTTAGAAGTTATGAGGGAACAGATGAACAACCATACATACATACATACAGGTCAAAATCTTAACCCTCCTCTTTGCTTCGCCGTAGTCGCGTAAAAACAAACTTACATGTTTTTGCAGGCGACTGTACATGTGTGGGTACAATGTAAAAAGCTTCGAAAAATACATTTTTTATTTAAACTTGCATGCCCTAGTACAAGCCTGGCTTGTAAATATGTTATTGTGTCCCGTGTCAGCGGCTGATTTGCGGCGGGCTCCCGTATAGTAATGACTGTGCGGCGTCACTCGCACCGACTGCGATGATCGATTCGACGGCCGTAATCGATTGTGTGTACTCGATTACGCGTCGATAACTTACGATCCTGTTATTAGTACGATTGCAGTTTATGTATGGTATACCGATTGGAGATTTGAAGTCTAATTTAGTTAATGATTAGTGATGATAAAGGTATAAAGTACAATTGAGTAAATTCAAATTTGAAAAGATCAAGGTATCCTCCTCCTCCTTGCGTCGTTGGTCCTCAGTGCTGAGGGTCGTGGTCTCGATGAGTTTTTTTAAAGTGACACAGTATATTGGCTCTCCTCAGCCTGATGGTAAACAAGAGAAAAGCCCACGTTGCAATTACAACGGAAGCTATGTCAGGCATCACCTCCGTTGGGACTGCCATACTGGCCCGCGAGATGCTACTTCACGCTTCGTTTGAATGAATCCATATTGTAGGAAGGAAGAATTACATGCGCCGGCAACGAGTTCCATTTCTTGATTTAATTTGTTTCCGGACTACTTTCCGCCAGCTTACTTTATCCTCGGCCACGTGGATCGCATCAAAGAGTGTGGTGTTTAAGGTTGAGCTGATTGGATCGCACCAGCGCATGGGGCTTCTGCCTCTAGGCCTTCTTTCTCTCCGCTCACCTTTCCCGTCAGAAGTAGCATCTCCAGGTTGTCATCTCTCTTTCTGGCGATTTGACCAAAGAACTCAAAGCTCCTCCGTAAACATGTGGTGCTGAGTCTCACAGAAATCTTGAGCTCGGTTCGTATGGATTCATTGGTCCGATGCTCAGACCAATAAATTCCGAGCATCCTCCCGCTGCACATTTCGAACGCGTCTATTCGCTGCCGCTCTTGCTTTCAGCTGTGACATATTGCACTGTTGGCCATTACAATCCGTTTTCTGATGTTCTTCTCACAAGGGGTCTTGTTATTGATGACGAAACCCAGATATGTTAAATCCTTCACTATTTCCAGGCTCAACTTGTTAGTCATTTTTGTTACGGTATAATTTTTTGGTTGGGTTAGATTTATTTCTATACCAAAAAACCAATTTCATTTTATAGAGCAATGGTAGATCAGTGTACAAGAACACGCTTTTCATACGGTTCGATTTCGAGCATACATTTCTGGATTTTTCAAATCTATGTGCGTATTTCTACCCTTAGCTCGGTGGTCAGGAAAAATATCGTGAGAATGATCCAGATAGTTTTTGAAACGTTTGTACGTAACCAGACTCCTCAAAACCTGAATCATGGGCTAAGCGTACCCTGGGCTGCAAAGTGACAGCTTTGGGCGCAACCGGGAATTACACACTAAGATAAAGAAGAAGAAACAAATTGTATTTTGTATGGAATAGCTGATTGCTTCAGTTTCAGGGGGATGTGAAATTCAAAGGTTGGCAGCGCACTAGTGACGCTTCTCATCATCAGCCAATAGACGTCCACTGCTGGACATAGGCCTCCCCCAATGTTCTCCAAGCAGATCGGTCCTGTGCCGCTCGCGTCCAATGGATTCCCGTGATCTTCACCAGATCGTCGGTCCACCTTGTAGGAGGCCTGCCACGGCAGCGACTTCCTGTAGGTGGCCTCCACTCGAGGACCTTTCCGCCCCAACCGCCGCCTGTTCTCCCCGCTATGTGCCCTGCCCATTGCCACTTGAGGCATGCAATCCTTTGGGCTATGTCTGTGACCTTAGTTCTCCTGCGGATCTCATCATTTCTGATACGATCACGCAGGGAGACTCCGAGTATAGCCCTCTCCATTGCTCTCTGGGTGACGCATCTGCTAGCATTCATATATAATTCTGTCTGCCACCCATAATGACATAAAAGAGTCGTTTTTTAATTTGTCTACGAGAAAAATGCTGGGAGCGGAATGCTCTACAAAAGGACAATAATGATCAATCTTCATTCGAATTAAACGAACTGTCATTTTACGTGTCATTACGTCACCCAGATCACCTCAGCGACCTTCGGTGACAATGTGACGTCATTAAATGTATTTTAAAAGCGTCCATGCGTGAGGTGTATGTCCACTGTGCAGTGATCTAATATGGATCATTATTTATCATTACCGTCGATTCAACGCTTCATAACAATTATTTTGTGTTACGAGGATTCGTTGGATTTGTGGTTGGGATCAGATGTTTTCTGATGTTGCAAACAAATACCTATTGTATTATATTATATCGGGCCACGAAAATACGTCGGAATGGTTTCGTTTCGATTATCAGCCGTGCTTGCTTCATCCTCAACTTGTTCGGGGCTACTAACGTGCCCCAGATCTTTTATTTTTATTTTATTTTATTCGGATATCAAACAGCAAAACCTCATCTAAGAATATACCTCAGTTCTGTGGGACGGTTTGCCTGCGGGTGTATTTCTCGACGGCTACGACTTAGGGACCTTCAAGAGTAGAGTGTAATTCTTTTTAAAAAGGCCGGCCACACGTTAGCGATCTCTCTGATTTCGTGGATGTTCATGGGCGGCGTTGATTACTTTCCATCAGCATAATAAAAAAATATATAAAACAGAACATGATAAATATTTTATACAATCCGGGGTCTTTTAGGCGGGGCGTGAAGCGGCATCTCAGCAGGCCATCAGGGTGAGGATGGCAGACTCAATGGGTACTTTGTTAGTTCTTTTGTGCCTGTCAGCCTCATATTTGGATTTTAGATTTAAATTAAAAAAAAACATTAATTTTTTGACTGACATCTAAATATATGTATAAAAGATTAAAAAAAACAAAAGTTATAAATAAATAAGTGTGTTGTTTCTAGCTCCTAGAATAATCAACAAGAATTTAAATAAGTGTAACAGGTGAATAATTTATATTGAATTTAATAATTAACTCTAGTAATACTTGAGACGTTTAAATATACATAATCTTTAAACGTCTTTTCAAATATGATAAAATCGATAGTTCGAATTAAGGATCACTTATGCTTATTTTCACTGGGGGTGCGATTTAAACTTCCCTTCCCCTCTTAGGCCTTGAGGCTGTGGTATCTATCACTCCGATCGTGCCGAAAGCATGGCTGCCGAAGCGTCACTGGCTCTCCCATAAGGAAACGGCTGATGTAAGCGATATTGGGTCTTTCTCGAATTTCACACCTTCATCTCGTTACAAGATAAATAAAATTAAAAGAATCTTGCCCTCTTTACACTGTATCATTACTATCGAAAGTTCATCGCTACCACCCCATGTTTGGCAGTCGTGCGCCCAGCGCGTGGCTGCCAACATGGCGGCAAGAAAAAGTTTAATTACTGACGAAAAACCGCGCGGCTCGCCCAAGGAATCCAACCGAGTAAGGCCACCATCAAGGTTTTCCGAATACGCATGAATATTGATGCTGGCCGAATAGTTTTCGGCCAAAGTTTTAGTCACGGAGTTATTTCAACTGTGGGTGTTCGTATTTTTCGTGTTCCGTTCCAATTTCGAATTGCGTCGGTGTTTTGTTTTTTGATGTCATTTGCGCGATTTCAAGTGCAGGTTTGTGGGCGAAGAGCGTGCAGCAGGGAATTTTATCGGTGATTCTCGACTTTCAGTCATAATAAATGTTGTTAAGACACATTTTGGTAACATGTTTTTGCTGCTGTCACTTTTGCTCTGCTTGACTTTCAAATAGGAGTCTCCAATCTAATTAATCTTTACTATTTATATAGAAGTAGATTCAAGAGACCACTACAAGGTATAAAGATATCTAAACCCAAAATTCGGAATAGTTGCGCGATGTATTCGACACCCAGCTCCATCTATTATTAGTAAATAGTATTTTATACCAGGACCGCTTTATATTTTCAGGCTTCCATTCTATGACTATTCTAGTTCAATGGCCGGTTTCGAATACGATTTTGCTTAAGGTGACGGGTAGGGCATACTAGCGACGCCAATCGATTTTTTTGCTTTTGGCGTAAATCAATTTTTCGCGTACAAAAACGAACCCAACATTTTTTGCATGGCTATTTAATAAATAGTATAGGTATTTACCAAGAGGTTGTAATCCCGAAATTGTTTAAAATAGATTCGGTTTAGTAGCTAAAAAATAAAATCAATTGGCGTCGCTAGTGTGCCCTACCCGTCACTTTAAACGTAAACCTCTGTAAAAGAATTAAATGTTTACTTTAAAATAGTTATTTACGGGATTTCTACCATGTACCTTATTTTTGAATTTGAAATATTGGAAATTCAAAAATAAGGTACATGGTAGAAATCTCGTAAATACCTAACTATGCTAATGTTAGTGCTCAATACCATGAACCATAATTTTAAAGGCACACGTAATGTTTTTGTATCTTTTTTCAAAACTGCACCAGTATTTACGACTGAATGTATTAATTTAGTGGCTCTGCTGATGATGGGAGGTCAACACCTTAACGGTCAGGAGTTAAAGGATAACTTTTTCAATACTGTACTCACAATTAGTTTGTTAGTTATTTGGCGGGAGTGGAAGGTGGAAGGACGGGGGGACGGCCTGCCAAAAGATGCGTCTCTAAAAAGATTGATAAGTTTTTTCTTTGAAAAAAAAACGCCTTCTAAAGCCACAAACTAAAAAGTGTAAAATATTTTTTTTATCACTTTATACACTTCAAATAATATTTTATAACAATACACTCGAGAAAAGGTTTTACCGAAGTCAACGCCTAATCTCTGTTGAATAATTGAATGTTGTTTAATATTACAAGATAGTTATTTTTTAAGAATTTTCTTTGAACTGCCAAACCTAGGCAGGCGGCCCGAGGTCATTGTCCCGGTGACACGCTTTGCTTGCGCGATGTAATAATGCACAGTGCCATCTACCGGAACAACGACGAACCGCCTACGAGCCTGTTTGTTTATTTTGTACAAAGGGAATAAGTTCTTTTCCTTAGAATAATCTAAGCTCTTATCTTGAAGGTTCGCTGATCGTATCGGGCAGCAGGGGGTAGTTCATTCCATAGTTTATCTTATTCATCTTAGCGAATCGCTTCCAGCGATAAGACTGTCGAAATTTTACATTTATGTTTCTGTAATGCGTAGTATTTAAATTGTGTATTTTGTGTATATTTATTTATCTCACACATTCCTACTCTCTTACACACAGTCTCGCAAAGGACAACATGTTTGTAATTTGTAATGTCTCGCCTGATAATGTTGTCATGTTTGTTCTAGACCACAGATCCATTCTGACTAAACAGTCAGAATGGATCTAATGATCAGATTTTAATTATATTAACAATAGTCTTTTCCTAGTGTTCGTTTTAATTTAATAATTTTAAATGTATGTCCTTTATATTTTTAAAATCAATTAGAAATTATGTCATTCAATTTAATTCAACTTTATTTACTCATAATAAATGTACAATGTATTTTGCCAATAGCCAATCTGTATGTAACGCATATTTTGGCCCCCACAGGACAGGCTCTGCCTAGTGTGGGAGTCACAGAAAATGTATCTACAATGGCTAACTATATCTTTTGGCAAAGAAACGTCATCGTCATCGTCAGCCCATTGAAGTCCCCACTGCTGGGGCACGGGCCTCCCTCAATCACATGAGGGGTAATTGCCATACTCACCACGCTTGGCAGGACGGGTTGGCGAGGGTTTTGATATATATGCAGAGTTTTCCTTCTCTGGGTGCTGATGATCATGCCAGCAGCTTTACCTTAGTCGCCTTTTACGACACCTCGGTAAGAGTGAGGGTGGCCTATTCTACTCTGCCGGAGACCACAAAGAAAAGTATTTAATTTAATCTATAATTACTAGTTGCGTCTAAAGCTGTCGCTTCGAACCCCGGGGTACGCTTATATCATAATCCAGAATTCGTTAAATCTGGTAATTACAAAGAAGCAACTCCCGTCTGGCCTCAATCCTGCTCAAGAAATATGAACTTTAATTAAATTCTACAAAAGTCTCCGACATTCCTTCCGACGGCTTTTCTCCAATTGGTGGAAAGTCCTTTCATTGTGTCCACCTGCTGAATATTTATCTCAGCACGCGCCTCGGAGCTCGCTCAGGTAGGTCTTGACCGCTCGGCAGTCGTTCCACGATATCTGTCTTTGATATCTGTGCGGTCACTTGCTCAGTTCAGCAAATAATAGAGAATAAAATTAATACATAATTTATTAGAGGATCCTAGCTTCATATTCCACTACTTGATCTTGTTGGTTGAACTTCAGAGTATATAAATATAGTTTTCAAGTGTTTATTTGCTTACCAAGTGTGCATTAAATTCTTTAAGCATATGGTTTAAAAAAGTGAGCACTGGTCAATCGGCATATTGTTTTTGAACAATAGTTAGCTTAACCCTGTATTTTTTTGTTATGGCTCTACCCGAAGATAATTCGCCAATGTCAAGTAACTTATTGAGAATAAGTAATAGTCAACAGTCGAAGTCACTAAAAGTCACAGCCACTCAATAAAACGCCGGTGTTTTACGTTTTATCGACCTACGGATTCAGCGGATATCACTCTAAAAGCAATCGCGGGCTTTAAGACTCTATTAGGTCCAACCAAGTTGTCACAAGACAACGCACGAAACACACGAGACACATAATAGCAGTGTTAAAAACGATACAATCCAACCATTCTTATTATTAAGATCACTTTGCGGCACTTCACTGCACAAATAAACACCAAATTTGCACACTAAAACCACTAGACACTAATTTATAACCTTTGAATTGCATCAGTCCACGCGGCTTGTTTTAGTCCTACCCGCCGAATTCTTAACCTCTGTAGTTATATTACAAGGAATGACGTCACTTTGACGCTGTCACTTTGACTTTTGATTATACAGTTAAGACGACGGGTAGCCCTAACTAGCGACACCATTAGTTTTTAATTGTTAGCTACTAAACCGGATCTATTTTAAACAATTTCAAGGTTACAACCTCTTTGCAAACACTTACATTATTTTATTAATTAACCATGCACAAATGTTGATTGACAGAGAAAGAATACTCTGCATTTATATCAAAACCCTCGCCAACCCGTCTGCCAAGCGTGGTGAGTATGGCAATTACCCCTCATGTGATTGAGGGAGGCCCGTGCCCCAGCAGTGGGGACTTAAATGGGCTGATGATGAAATGTTGATTACATTTTTGTGCGGGAAAAATTGATTACCGCCAAAAGCGGCCACTTTCAGCGTGAATCAATTTTTCGTGTACAAATGTTGAGTCCGCATTTGAGCATGGTTATTTAATAAGTGTAATTGTAAGTGTTTGCCGAGAGGTTGTAACCCCGAAATTGTTTAAAATAAATAATATAATATTTGATCCAGTTTAGTAGCTAAAAACTAAAAACGATTGGCGTCGCTAAAATCGGCCCTTAGCGACCTTTTACAGGTATTGCAAATTATAAACTTAAGATTATAATAAAAAGCTACAAAACTACATTGTGGATGCATAACTAAAACTTAAGCTGTACATATGTAGATGAGATTATTTTTGGTAACCTATCATAATTTTAATAAATTTTATATAATAAACATATTTTATAACTGGTTTTTATCTAAATATTCGTCAAGAGAATTGATATATTTATTTAATAAGTATAACTTTATTTTTTTATCAAACGTTGTGTAACTTTTTAAATCTTTAATGTCTTGTGGCAATCTATTATATAACTTTATTGCGTGGGTTTTTGCAGCGTCAATATACAGAATGGTTCAATTTCAGTGGTCCAGAATTTTTTTTAAGATGCCTCACAACAAGGCGTATCTGAAACGCCCTGTGCTCCGCAATTTTTTGTAGTTTTCGAGAAAAATATATGTAGTCGGCCAGAAGAGATTCAACATGGGTAACATACGAGCAGACGGATCACTTGACGGTTAACGGTTGTAGCCGTCTACGAGTATATAGGCACCCGCAACAACAGTGGAGTCGTATGAGGGCCAAATTTTCCAAAAAAAAAACTAGACAATGTTTAACTTTAATCAGCAATATTTGGTTTGAAAATGGAAGCCCTATTTTTCAAAACAATTGAATTTGACTTTGTCTTCGTCCGACCTTCAAACGCGCCGTTTAGAAACTGACAACATACCGATAAACCGATCTGTCCCCGAAATAATTACAGGTACCAAAAACCTGGACAAATTGTTCTCCCGCCGACACGAATAACCCTACGTGTAGATATTCGTAAGTGTTACTGCCTATCGATACAAATGTATCGATGATTTTACCGTGGGAGAGCTACGCTTTAGCTTGAATGGGAATTTGATTTAAAAAAATCTACCCAACCATATTATGTTGCCTAGTTTCCATTTTATTTAATTAAATGACTTATTTGTGCCCAGCCACTGATATAAGTCAACTTACGACGACGATACGTCCTGTCGGCGAACAGTTCTTAGGAGAAAGGTTCTGTCGGCGAACTCCCTGTCGACGAAAAGTTCTGTCAGCGAATAGTTCTTAGGAGAAAGGTTCTGTCGGCGAACTCCCCGTCGACGAAAAGTTCTGTCGGCGAATAGTTCTTAGGAGAAAGGTTCTGTGGGCGAACTCCCCGTCGACGAAAAGTTCTGTCGGCGAATAGTTCTTAGGAGAAAGGTTCTGTCGGCGATCTCTCCGTCGACGAAAAGTTCTGTCGGCGAATAGTTCTTAGGAGAAAGGTTCTGTCGGCGATCTCTCCGTCGACGAAAAGTTCTGTCGGCGAATAGTTCACAGGTGAAAGATTCTGTCGGCGATATGCCCAGTGACAAAACGCTATGTCGAAGAAAAGCCAAACGGCGAAATGACTGTCGGAGAAACGTTTCAGATTCAGGCTGGCTCGACCGGAGTGATACCACAACCTCACAGAAAACCGCCGCCTATAGATACCCGCGACACCAATGGAGTCACAAGTGCCGGTGAAACCCGGCGTGAAGCAGCACTGCTGTTTCGCTGCTTGAGTGAGGGTACCGGAAGCCCAATCCGCGGATAAGGGGAGCTTAAAGGTTGGCAGCGCACTTGTGAATCTGGACAAGAATTATGGCAGCCAATCTCAACGTTCAACCATCGACAGAGGACGTCTAATATGAAAATGCGCATAGGTGTGTGCTCAAGACACAAGTGTATGTCTATTCCCCTACCCTCATATTTCAGTAGACACAGTGCGATTTGACCTAAGAGGGACCAGGCACAGGACCAACGGCTCAACATGCTTTCTGGGACAAGGAGGAACAATACCGTCAATATGCAGACTTCAAGCGGACTCAAGAAGATTCCAGGTTCGAATCCTGGCAGGGTCGCCATCCGATAGGATATTATATGTTGTCATCTATTAGGCTCGTAGTAGGGTGGAGGTTTCTAGCCGTGTGGTCCCGGCAGAGTAGAATAGGCCACTCTCACTCTTACCGAGGTGTCGTAAAAGGCGACTAAGGTAAAGCTGCTGGCATGATCATCAGCACCCAGAGAAGGAAAACTCTGCATTTATATCAAAACCCTCGCCAACCCGTCTGCCAAGCGTGGTGAGTATGGCAATTACCCCTCATGTGATTGAGGGAGGCCCGTGCCCCAGCAATGGGGACTTAAATGGGCTGACGATGAGGGTGGAGGTTAAAAGAAAGATATGTTGTCAAGTCCCAGGTTGATTGTATATTGCTCTAAATCAATACAAATACGTTTTACACAATATAATGCTTATTCTACATTTCTTATGTTGTAGTCATAGTAGTGAATTATAATGTTGCGGTGCAACCATAAAGTCAGTATAGTTCAGGACACTGAGAATTTCCCAACTTTTCTCGGGATTGCAGCATGCAATCCACTAGCCATTGCGCTACTAAGGCAGTCACGTCCTCATTACAGTATGCATAACGGATAGTTTTCTATCTCAATTTTAACCTTTTAGCATACAAATGCAGCATTTAAGCTATGTAAATGCACCCACATTTCTCTTTCCTTTTGAGAGGTTTTTTACAATTATAAATTCTCCAAAACTACCATTCCCGCAACAGCTATAAGCGAATCCCGAGTTAAGTTGTAACATTAAGTTGTAATTTCTTTTTTAATAAGGTAACACTAGCGACGCCAATTGATTTTAATTTTCAGCTACTCATCATCATCATCATCATCAGCATCAGCCCATTTAAGTCCCCCACTGCTGGGGCACGGGCCTCCTTCAATCACATGAGGGGTAATTGCCATACTCACCACGCTTGGCAGACGGGTTGGCGAGGGTTTTAATATAATTTTCAGCTACTAAACCGGATCTATTTTAAACAATTTCGGGGTTACAACCTCTCGGCAAACGCTTATACTATTTATTGAATAACCATGCACAAATGCGGACCCAATATTTGTACGCGAAAAATTGGTTGGTTTATTAATAAAAAGTAAGAATTTTTGCCGAGAGGTTGTAACCCCGAAATGGTTCAAAATTGATCCGGTTTAGGAGCCTAAAAATTAAAATCGATTGGCGTCGCTAGTGCCCTACTCGTCACCTTAATAGCTGCATCCGGCCGCATCAGATTTCATATTAGTATTTTTCTGAGCCGTAGATTTATTGTTTTATTTTGAGGTTACATTACTTTACTTATTCACTGAACGCTCACGCTGCTGGTGTCCCATCTAAATATGAGGATAAGGGAATATAGAATGCATTTGTGTTTGCACACACACTTGAGCACTATAATATATCCTGCGAAGTAGCTGATCGATGGAATTGGTCGCGTAGCCGTAATCGGTTGGAGGATATTCACCGAACGACATGACATTTCTAGGTGGTTAGCTACAAATGTTTGCTGCTTGAGAAGAGGTTTGAAGGACCACCTTATTCAAAATTGTTCGTGAATAAAATGTTAAAATACAATTTTTTTTATTATTTATTTATTCAAGAATAATACAGAAATATTAATAACATACTTTCTGCCAAACTGCGAAACAGTTTGTTGGCAGTAGTTCTCGTGGATTCATTATTACAATAATCTTAAAGACACATTTTTATTATAATAATATTATTTTAATAATTATAGCTATAAATATATATATATTGTCTGGTTATTGCATCTCGTGTTTGTGCTTAATGTATTCAGAAAGAAGTTGGTTTTCTAACAACTCACCCTGTTACAACTCTACTATGCCTTCCCTACGCAAGGCACAGAGAGCTATCGATGCAGTACATAATGGTACACAAGTAACTTCAAAGACACAAGTACAGTTTTTAATCCCTTACCCTCATGGCAAGATATGATCGTGGCAAAGGACCGTGCTTTGTTACAACTTGCTCTGTTACAACTCGACTCAGCCTCTCCAATGAAAAGCACGAGGGGCCATCGATGCAGTATATATTAGTACACAAGCGTGTGCGCAGTCATAAGTACACTTTTCATTCCCTTACCCTCCTATTGAAACATGATTAAAGAGGGATCAGGTGAAGAACCTCGCTTTATTACAACTTACTCTGTTACAACTCAACTCAGCATCTCGTATGCAAAGCAAGAGGGGCCATCGACGCAGTATATAAATAGTACACAAGTGTGTGTTCAGTCAAAGGTACACTTTTTGTTCCCTTATCCTCAAAGCGAGACATGATCGAATGGATCAGGCGCAGGACCGCGCTTTGTTACAACTTACTCTGTTACAACTCAACTCAGCCTCCCCTACGCAAGGCACGAGGCGGTTAAATTAAACACTTTCACGACGACAGGTCGATCGCCTCTCTTCTTGCGACAAATAAATATAAAGCTTTTATTTGTGCGCACACGTCCCGTCCCTCGATGGAATCCGGCCGAGGGCCGAGCCGTATAAGGCCGGGGAAGCACCAGTCGTTTTGTATGCGCCTGGTGTCCGCGGCAAAAAACTACGATACGATTGCGTACGATGCGCGTACGCAGGGATGCCAGCGTTAACGAGCCGGGTAGGGTTGGGACTGAAATTGTCAGAAGTATTATTAAATATGATTAAGACAGTATTTTACAATCTAAGATCAAACTAATTACATAAATATTTACAAAGAAAATATATCCCCCAAATCGCTGCCCACAAGCATCGTGCCCAGGAGACTTAGCGTATTTCCTTTCTGAATGGCCAAACATTATCATCATCATCATCAGCCCATTCAAGACCCCACTGCTGGGGCACGGGCCTCCCTCAATCACATGAGGGGTAATTGCCATACTCACCACGCTTGGCAGACGGGTTGGCGAGGGTTTTGATATAAATTCAGAGTTTTCCTTCTCTGGGTGCTGATGATCATGCCAGCAGCTTTACCTTAGTCGCCTTTTACGACACCTCGGTAAGAGTGAGGGTGGCCTATTCTACTCTGCCGGGGACCACACGGCCACTTTCACCTTTCTGAATGGCCAAACTTTATAATATAATGAAAATATCCGTATTATAAATTGCGCTCTAAAGTTATTACCGTACTAAAACTCATGTCATCCCGTTCCAACACGCAATGTCAAAAGGGGCTGGCACGAATTTTGTTCCAAGAATATCCTTATTTCGCGATTTTTAATAAGGGAGTATTAGTTTCAGAATACCTTAAACTAATAATCCACCTCGAAAGATTTCGCTATGGCAGCAGATCTCGACAGAATCAGTGACGTACGCAGCACATAACGTATTATTATGATGCACAAGTGTTTGCGTATACACAAATGTACCTTCTTTGTTCTGTATGATAGGTGGCAGACGAGCAGACGGATCACCTGTTGGTGAGCGATTGCCGCCGCCCATGGACACCCGCGACACCAGTGGAGTCATAATCCGCAGCCACCCTTTTTAACCCCCTTTTCCCCCGGATTGGGCCTCCGGTACCATCACTCACGCAACGGTAATTGGTATTTCCGACATAATGGTAATTGAAACACAAATATTTGATTTTTTCTCTTACATTATGGCAGACAAACGAGCAGACGGCTCACCTGATGGCAAGTGATTACCGCCGCCCATGGACATCTGCAACACACGGGGCATCACAGAGGCGTTACCGGCTCTTAAGGGAGGAATTAGCTCAGATCAAGCTTAAGGGAGGGATAAGATCAGCTGATTTAGGAATAAAAGAAAAAATAATAAAGCCCTAGAGTACAGAATACGAATTAACGTTTGGCCTCCCCTCTCTCCGCTAACCCTCATATTTCAGGGGAACACCAGAATCATACAAGCGAAAAGGGATCAGTTGCAGGACCAACGGGTTAACACTGAGAATTCTGTTTACTGCGGTGCCGTTAAGCGCATCTCACAGTACTGGTAATGGCTGAAAATCAGTGGTTTGCTCGTCGAGTAAACAATTCACTAAGCCATTGCCATTTCATTTGAGGTTGGTCTCATGGATCAGCACCGACTATAGCTGAGCGGCCGCCTGTTTGGCACATACAGGGATAATGTCCTACTTTTCGTCATTATTTATGTCTAGGTTATGTTTCTTATTAAGTTTCCTTGTTTTGTATTGTGCCAAGTAAAGTTATCATTCATTCATTCATTCATTTCGCACCACTGCTGCACACATGCCTCATTATTCTGGGTTTTTTGTACTAACGTTTATAATGTTCTGAATATATGCGAATAAACGTTTTATATATCTATCTAATTCAATTACAGAAATATACAGGAACACTCTTTAAGCCCATCCCGGGAATCCAATTCAATACCCCAAGTGCAAGAAGACATACGACATTAGCTAAAACAGTGCGTCGAACTTTTGCGCCAGATTTTACGACATCCCTCCCGTCTGAAGTAAGCACGGGAAACATACAGATCCGCATACTGTCTCCCTCTCCGAGTTTTGCCTTTTTTATGTGATAGGTTGCAGACGTGGAGACGGATTACCTAATGGTAAGCGATTGCCGCCGCCCATGGACACCCGCGACACTAGTGCGCTGCCAACCTTCAAACCAAAGAAATATGCACATAGATTTGAAAAATCCAGAGGTGCATGCTCGGATTCGGATTATGGCCCCCCGTATCGAAAGCTGGTTCTTATCAACTGAGCTACCAGCACCCTACCCGTATTGTATTTAATAATAATAATATCCTCCAACTTATCCTCATATTCCAATGGGACACTACTGTGACACGGCCGGAGAGGGATCGAGCGCAGAACCAACAGCTTTACATGCTTTCCGAGGCACAGGGGTGCAAGACCGCCAACATCCAGACTCCGGGCTGCCAATAAGAATTTATTACCGAAAACATAGGTACAAATTTTTGGCCCAACCCGGGGATCGAACCCCGGGACCCGGGACACTAACCACTGCGCCACCGAGGATGACTGCCTTGTCGTGCCTCATTGTCATATAGGTAATGTATTAAGACAAGTGTTGATTGGGTATTTCTGTACGTCATTGGCACCCCTACTAACAGGGTTGCTAGAAATGTGTAATGTCATTTACACGAGCGGTGATTTATTTTCTCTTTGTAGAGGCTATTTTAACTGTTTTTAGTTATGGACTTATCAGGAGATTAACTTGGTTCACATCTCATCTCAGAAGAGTGCAATTTCCACTTGCGTCCATAGGTTCGGAACTTAGGACCGTAATTTGACCGTGGGAGAGTCACGCTTTCGGAATGAATAGGCCGGCTCGACCGGAGTGATACCACAGCCTCACAGAAAACCGGCGTGAAGCAGCACTCTGCTATATTTTGCTGCATGAGTGAGGGTACCGGAGGCCCAATTCGGGGAAAAGGGCGTTGAAAGGTTGGCAGACTGGTGTCGCAGGTGTCTATGGGTGGCGGCAATCGCTTACCATCAGGCGACCCGTCTGCTCGTCTGCCACCTATCACATAAAAAAATCCTGTATTTGGATTTTTCAAATGTAATAGGTAACAGACGAGCAGACGAATCACCTAATCGTAAGCGATTGCCCATGGATACCCTCAACACCAGGAGTCACACGTGCGCTACCGTCCTTTGAACTCCCTTTCCTCCCCGATTGGGCCTCCGATGCCCTCTCACTCGGTGTAACTCGCTGAATTATTTTTTTATAGAAAGGCCTATCAGGATGACCTCACTCCGCCTCATGGTAAGCGACCGTGAAATCCGAAATATGAGGCTGATAGGCACAAAAGAACTAACAAAGTACCCATTGGGTCTGCCATCCTCACCCTGATGGCCTGCTGAGATGCCGCTTCACGCCCCGCCTAAAAGATTGTATGAAGGAGGAAACACATGAGCTGGGAGGGCATTCCATGTCATGATGGCTCGGGGCAGGAACGAGGAGCCAAACGCGCGCGCCGCCATTGAACGAAATCTATTAATTACGCCGGTCTTTTAAGAATCTGGTACCAAAGGTAAAGTGACTGCCGACTGACCTTCGCAACCCTTACACCAGACGAACTGGTTGGCCAAAGTAAACGTTCTACTCAAAACGATCATCATTTCAACAATTTTGGTATCCATAATTTCAGGAACTGTCCATCATTCATCATCATCATCGTGCAGCCCATTAAGTCCCCACTGCTGGGGCACGGGCCTCCCTTAATCACATGAGGGGTAATTGCCATACTCACCACGCTTGGCAGACGGGTTGGCGAGGGTTTTGATATAAATGCAGAGTTTTCCTTCTCTGGGTGCTGATGATCATGCCAGCTAGCTTTACCTTAGTCGCCTTTTACGACACCTCGGTAAGAGTGAGGGTGCCCTATTCTACTCTGCCGGGGACCACACGGCCAACTGGAACTGTCCGAAATGTGCTAATTTACTATTTTTTTTGTTCAGAAAAATATCCCTACTTCTACTTCATTTATAACTCGAAATGACTCTATCACACTGTAACATTTATTCATATCAAAATTGAGCGTTAAGATATTAAACCCAGTGTCGTCATAATAATTCCGGTATCGCGATGAACCGTAACTTCCGAAGAGGTTTATACGACCGTAATAAAAATTTTCACATAAAATATATGAGATTTACAAGGAGGTTAAAGAGATATGGATAAGGCAATTTGAATTTTAACGGGAGCTCTCGTGTTTTCTGGGAAATGTTCCGGAATTTGAAACGTGAGTGTAATTTATGTACGAACTAGCCCCGGCCGCGGTTTCAAACGCCTTTAATTTATTTAGACCGCTTTTTGTTTGGCTGGTAACTTTTCAAAAACACGGATTAGGTTTTTGGGCTTCAGTTAATAATTTCTGAATCCTACGCAGAACACAAGCGCGCTGATGCGCTTAAAAAGCGATAAAAGTTGGAAACTTGACGTAACTGTCTAACGTCCATGTATTTAAACTACCTTTAGAAAAAGAAAACCTTTATAAGGAAAAAAAAAATTGAAAAAAATATATATATATATTCTCGGAGGCAATAGACAACAGACAAGGATGCATAGGAGCGTTAACAGGGCATTATGCAACGAACAAAATGCTGATGAAGATGAACATGACATCGAACAGCGACAGCAGAACATGCAAGGAGGAGACGGAAACCATAGAACATCTTTTATGTGAATGCGACTCACTAGCCAGAGGCAGAATGTGTCTTCTAGGTAACGCTTATCCTAAACCAGGAGACTACAGGCACTTCAATCCGAAAGACATCGTGATGCTGATGAAACGAATCTTTCGTGAGTAAGAGCGCAAAAGATAGGGGAGGTACAAAAGATCCCTTAGGGTCGACGTGCCCCATGAAAATGGCCCCTAACAGATAAGATAAGATAAGATTATAAAGAGAAAGATGACGACAAGGCTTAAAGGAAATACGAAAACACAAAAAAAACTTACGCGATGAAATTAACACCTAGCGCAATGTTTTGATAAAGTTTGCAACTTTTAGCAAAAAAATAGTCACGAATCGAAATAAAAGCGGGTCACTATATTTTAATAAATCAATAGTTCCATCGCCATCCACTGCTAAACGTATGCCTCCCCTAGAAGAGCGCCAAACATCCTGGTCCTGTTCATCCTGTATCTAAGTCATATGGTCCATATTTCTCAAATCAGGACATCATCTGGATGGTTGGAAGTCTTCAACTGTGCGTTTCTCAAGAAAATTTCTGCCTCGTACGACAAAACTATGGAATGAACTATCGCCTGCGGTATTTCCGGACAGATACGACCTGCAAACCTTCAAGAAAAGATCGTATTCCTTTTTAGAAGGTCGGCAGCGCACTTGTGACTCCTCTGGTTTTGCAGGTGTTCATGGGTAGCGGTAACCGCTTACCATCAGGTGATCCGTCTGCTCGTCTGCCCCCTATCCCATAAAAAAATCGTCAGCCCATCGCGCTGAAGGGGATCTAAAACTTCGATGCTAAACGATCATGTAAACTGACGCCTAGATTGTTGCTTAGTCATCCCTGACCATAGACTACTTCAAAATAATCCAGGAAATTCTAAACAAGACAATGATTAAATCAGAATGAAATATCTTACACTAACTGTACACCTTCAATTGCTATGTTTCATATTAAAACGTAATTCAGCTGAAGTGGGTCTAATAGTCCCGAGAGATCCTTCGGCTGCAGCACAGGTTAATTTAGCGTTGGTTTCGGTTAATTGTGCACGGTCGGTTAACACTGCACTGTCGTGTAATTGCCTCGATGGCACAGTTTTTTTTATAGTGACACAGTAAATTGGCTCTCTTTAACCTGATGGTAAGCGAAAGGAAGTGCTCACGTTGCAATGACAACGAACGCGACGTCAAAGCTCACCTCCGTTGGCTTCGCCATACTGGCCCGCGAGATGCTTCTTCACGCTTCATTAGGGACGTTCGCTTTCGTATTGTAGGAAAGAGGAAATACATGCGCCGGCAACGACTTCCATTTCTTAATTGTATAGTGGGTAGTGGGTCGCCCTTTAATGTGATGGCTGCACTATTTTTTTGCTTGCAACAAAAACCGTCAAGCATTTCACGTCTATTACAGGTGTTAAATGAAAATAAAGTCGAAAGGTGGACCATGGTTACACGAGGACAGCCTATCCATATGTGAGTTCATAATAACATATACACTACGATTTGTGACTGGACTTACTTCTGCTAAACATGGATGCTTGAACAACCAACAGTCATTAATTAAGCAGTGTCTAGTTTAAAAATCTGACCAGAATGATAAGTACATGATAATCTCAGCATATCATTACCTGATATCCAAAGCCTTTGCATCGGAGCTTGCTACGGAGGAGGTACAGCTTAGACAAAGAAACTTTATCATAAGCTTTTCTCAATTGTACATCAAAGTTAAATCTTTGCGTGTTTAAAAACTTCTTTAAATAAAAAAAGGTATTACAGCCAAGTGCATTTAACAGTTGAACTAAATACCAACAACACCAAAGTCATCTTCAATTCTAATTACAAGTTATTAACCGAAGAAGTGAGTATTAAGCTGGCTATTAAGTTTGATTGCACCTCTGTACCCATTGTTTCCGTTTAATTTCGAAACAGTTAGGTAGTTGCCTTGTCGAAAAGACTTGGGACGCAGCGTACAGGTTAATTATGAGACGGGTGAGTGAGGAAGGACGATTTATACTGTTACTAGTGGCCCGTCCTCACTTCGTTTCGGGATATTAGTTCCACTTTATACCAATAGATGGCGCAAGGTGTTGATTACATCGCGCAAGCGTTTCGTGTTTTCGGATAACCTATAGGTAAGCATTGCCGCTGTCTGTAGGAATTACATTTATCTTTATAACAACATAGTATAGATTCATCATCATTTCACCTAATAAACGTCCACTGCTGAACATTGGCCTCCCCCAATGATCTCCACACGATCGGTCCTGTGCCGCCCCCATCCAAGGGATTCCCGCGACCTTCACCAGATCATCGGTCCACCTTGTGGGGACTGCCACGGCTTCGACCTCCTATACGCGCCCTCCGCTCGAAGACCTTTCTGACATTGGCTGTCTGATCTCCTTGCAATGTGCCCTGCCCATTGCTACTTGAGGCACGCAATTATTTGGGCTATGTTTTTGTCCTTGGTTCTCCTGCGGATCTCATCGTATAGATGCTTATGCGGATAGTATAGATTACCACAGTATACCTAAAGATATTGTGGTACTACAAACGAGTGTGTCTGTACACACCTGTATATCCTGTATATAAGCGGCAGTGGAACACTGGTGCAAGTGGTGGTGGCCTATTTGCTATCATTATCATCATCTCATCAGCCTGGATTGGCAATCTCAGAGCATATCTTTGCTGGTGGCGCTGCTACCAGCAAAGAGTCTTTGTTTATATTTGCTGCATTTAGCCGGTTTTAGGATACTTTCTATTTCTAACTATCAGTTATAACGCCATCAATCGGTTTGTTACTTGGAGCACAAAAAATAATATGCGGAATTTCAAACCTCCAAGAAAAAAGTATATATATGATTTGCATTCATTAGGGTGTCCAAGTCCTTTGGCGGCGGCCATCGCTTTTTAATCAACTTCAAAAAAAGTGGTTCTCCATTCGTCGGGTTCTTTTTTTTTACTCGAAGACGTCCTAAACTGATTTGGAAAATTATTTTCGTCAAGTGTTTTTCGTTCTATGGCAATTTTTCTTTCTATTATTATTCTTTGTTTGAGTCGTATGATATGAACCGCCCTTCTCCGAGGGAATCCTATTAGTGCAACAGTGAAAAGTAAAGCCGATTAGGCTGCCGAAGTTTATGCTCTTTAATGGAATAAAATATTTTCTTATGATCCTTAGTTCCGTCCCGTCAACTACAAGTTAATTAGTTTATTATTTAGTTGGAGCTGTTTTGATATCTACCAGCTTTGGCAGTTATTTTTATTTGTGATTCTTGAAGATACAGTGAAAGTATTTACAGTGAACTATTAGCGATAAGATGGCCCAGATTGTATTTACCACTGCCCATAGCATTCAGTTCTATAAAATTTTGTGCATTAAATAGTATCTATCTTACTGTTTAATTGGTTTGCTAATAGTTCATACACAGTTTATTACAACATAAATATAACAACCTTTGGAATGTTTACTTATTTACTTACTTACATACAATGTTTAGAAAATCTTTACTTGATAAATAGGTTAATCGAACTGAATCCTGGAAAAATAAGCAACCTTAAATCGAAAAACAAAAAGTACTTTGGGATGAAAAGCAGTTTGAAGTAAGTTGGCAATATTCTCGAAAATAATGCATTTTTTGGTTTCGAAAATACAAGTGACATTGCCTAAACCCTTCAGTACTTGTGTTGTTGGGTGATTTATTTCGAACCCTCTCGTATATAATTCGTTACACAGACTATGGCAGGTTGAAACATATTTTTTTTTCTCCATCATTGTGTACATACTGTGGCACAGATAATAATGCGCGCAGTTAATTGATGGCGCCACTGTCGCTTAATGATAATATTGGTTTGATACCCGCGACGCGAATGCCATTTTTTTTGTTATTTTAATTGTGTTGTTTTTTTAATATAATTATAATGTCTTTAAAATTGATTATGTATGTATCTCTGTGTTTATTATTTCTTTGTTTTGTATATGTAATTTTTCATTTTGCTTTTTACTTGTATTTATTGCATGTCAATCTTTTATAACATTTTTTTTTCAATGCAAAGGCGTCACCCAATGGTCAGCCTGAAAACCAGCGCTGCAGCTGCTGTGTGTGGCAGTTGTAGCATATGCTAAGCCTGAGCCTTGTTGGCCGCAACTCTTTGTCTCTGTACCTTGTTTTCTCTGTTTTGTTCTATGTGTAATGTGTTGTGGTCAATAAATTGTTTCTTATCTTATCTTATCTTATATTATATATAGGTATAGTAAAATAATTGCACCACAACAAGATTGTAACTCCACAGCCTGATCACGTCAGAACCATCAGTATTTAATTCCTCAAACATCGTTGCGTCCTCATAAACACGCGCGTTTCAAAGATAATTGAAAACAGATATACCGTTGCCCACATCGCCGCGAGCTATAAGTTTGCCCCGCGATGCCGCTCAATAACTTCACCCAATACCAGTGAGGTACAAGACTCGAGATTGTAAGCTCTGATTTTAAAGAATCAGGTTGAGTCTTGATGACTTCAGCTCGATCATAATCGAGTCTAATGAACTTCGCACCCGAGTCTTATTGGACGCGAGCTTTTTGAGCAAAGAAATCAATAATATTTAATTTTTTTTCAAAAATATTTTTGTTTTGAAAATATCTTATACCTATATAATTAAACGTTTTTATACTATTACACACGGCGTCACGTCAAGTTACCCTTATTGACCTTTGGACCGTCCTTATGTCTGGGGCGCAAGTGCTATTTTTACCCGACTACGGCAAAGCAAAAGGAGGGTTATGATTTTGACAGGCTATGTATGTATGTATGTATGTATGTAGGGGGAAGTCCCCTAGTGGCGGACACCTAAGGTTTTTTATAAATAAAACAGAAAATATTTTAGGAATGTTTATTAAATTATGAGTAATATTAGATAACAAAATTAGAAATCAAATTAAAGTAACAAAAATACAACCTCTGCTAAAACTTAATTAATACTATCAATGAAACTTTGGTTACAAAAAGTATATTTTTAAAAAGTGGCACCTAGTACCGGACGAATATTTGTGCCTTACCCCTAGCACGGGATATTTCAAAATAACCTGCACCGATCACATATGTCGCCATTTCAACACTCTGGAATGTCTCCACATGCTTCATATACCCAATAGACAAGCTGCAATGCAATACAATTAATATTATATTGCGTTATAAATTAATATAATATTGTATTGCATTGCAGCTTGTCTTACACTCAGTTCTTATGTGGCTCCCGGAATCCTTTCTTTTTCTTCTCTTCCTCTCTCTTTGAATTATATTCTTTCTTCTATATGTACTCTAAAACAAAATTAAATAATTAGAATCAATTACCTACGTAATTCCTTACAAGAAATATCAATATGTTTACTGTCCGGCACTAAGGGACGACTTAGTGTCCGGTGCTAAGGGACAGACATGTTCGTTCATTAGGTGGTACCTGCTAAAATTGTTTAAAATATCTAATAATATTCTACCATCTTACGGATAACAATCAAGTACTACTATTATCTGTGAATACCAATCAAATGTAAATGCATAAATATACTAGAATTACTTATATTGATATTTAGGTGACGCCGTGATTTCGCGCATCAAACAGCAAACGTTGCTCCCGCCGCGGGGGCACGCGTCACCGGCGGGGCGCGGCGCGTTCTCCTGTACCTGAGTGCCCCCTGCACCCCTTTCACTTGTATTTTGAATCGAACAGATTAGTACTATCTTAAATAGTACGAGTGTCCGGCGCTAGGTGCCGTCCGGCGTTACAGGACTTCCCCCTATGTATGTATGTATGTATGTATGTTCATCTGTTTCCACGTAACTTCTTAACTACTTATCAGAATTCGACAAATGACATATCATTATAAGCGTCTTGATCGTCCGCTGGTTATAGGCTATATGAAGTTTCACAAAATCTAATGTGGCGCCCTCTAGCGGACAAAACATACAGAGTAAAAAAATAAAGTTATGATAAATATGCCGTGTTTGGTATCATTTGAAAGCGCTTGACTTGTACATTTTGAATATATATATATATTACTAGCACTTGGACACCAAAATAGTACAAATAAAATAAAAGTAAAAAAACTAAAACCCAACTACGACAAAAAAACGTCGCTGAAAAAGTATAAAACAAGCCTTCGTTGTCAATTTATGCAATATTCACTATGTAGAGATAAAATTTCATGTTTGGAAAGGCGTAGTCACACGTTAAATATACTACCCTTTGACAACGTGTGACTGCGGATTTCCAAACATGAAATTTTATCTCTACATAGTGAATATTGCATAAATTGACAACGAAGGCTTGTTTTATACTTTTTCAGCGACGTTTTTTGTCGTAGTTGGGTTTTAGTTTTTTTACTTTTATTTTTTCCACTGCAGGGTAACTTGATCTGATGCTGACTCGACATACGGTACTGCTGATAATTCTTATAAAACGCTTACAAACAAATTTTAACCAAATGCAGGTTGATGTTAAAAGGTTTCCAACTAAGCGAACTTTCGTGGTTATAACATTTTCCAGTGCTCCTCATCTACCTATTAGATCGCTAGAACTTACTTTCGAACATCGAATAAGTAATAGCTTGACTCTTTGAAACTACAAATACAGCGCATAAAAAGACTCTATCTCTGTTAAACGACGAGTAGACGTAAGACTCGGACTCGAGTCAAGCACATCACTAGCCAATACTATCCGCCGATCAGTCCGCTGGGCTATCTATAGAGCGTACGGTCGGCGACATACCGATTTATTTTATAGTACTAGCCACTACTAGTGTGTTTGTAGGGTTGGGCATATATAAATATCGATAAGTTTATCTTATCGATGAAATCTGAAGAATGTGATATAAACCAAAATGTTTCAAAACACTCTCGACTTCCGTTTTCTGGAAAGGCGAGAAATTTTCATGATTTATTATCTACTAACCAATGAAGATTCTAGGTTTTATTGTTATGTCATGTTAATGATAACAAGTTGTTATATCTGCATCAAGTTTTCAAAAACTGTTCCTTAATTAACACCATAATTATCATCCTCGAGGTTGTAAGACTCAATGCCACACTTATGTTAAATGTATTTGTGTTAACACAAGTAACAAATATCAAATAACATTAAATCAAATACTTTGACTTAATCATCATCAGAATCATTTGTAATCTAAAAATCGTTTGTGGTATTGTACGAGTCAACTCGAACATTTTATTGTATGACGTGTATTTTGATGATTCCGATGTACAGCCAACCTACTTCTGCAACTTTATGTAAAATCAATTAATTAAAATCAGTGCAATAAACGCATTCGGCAGCTATACACGTTTTATTATTAAATCCCATCAGCGGTTGATAGGGCGGCGCTGTCTGACATCTCGGTTACTTCTGGCATCTCGTACCGAACGTTACAGGTATCATTAAAAAGAATCGGATTCACAACCCTCGGAGCGTGCGACGGGGTTACTACTAAATGCGCCAATAAAATGCCAACAGGCCAATAAAATAGAAAGCACATAAATTCTATCGTCAAACTCAGATCAAAACAACGCGCACCGCATCCCTAGCGTCCAAGAAAAACCCCACTCGCCGTAGTGGTAACGTATTTTCCCAGGAGTAGCTTTTCCGGGTTTCGTTCCCCGTAGCACGTGGGAAGCAAGCTTCTATAAATCTAACATTTTTTCCGCACTCCTTTGAAACCGGCAAACGTCCATCTTTTTATTGCCAGCCGGCATTAAACTTATAATAGCTTGTTTGTGACCAATTAGATCTATGACAGCTATGATTTCCAGCGTACGAATCAATTTAGAAAAAATGCTGACACGTCCTTAGGCATATATGGGCCTAGAAACATTGGATGCAGTGTTCGCGATCGATCCTTTTTGGGAGGTTGTTGTTGTAAAGATGAGATCGGCCGTGTTAAAACGTTAATAATTTAAAGACTGAATCGTCATCTCTTTGTCATGTTTAGAATCGGATGTGCTCTTTGAGATTTTACAGCTTATCTGGAAAAGTGTGAGGATAACGATAAAGTTTAAGCACCATATCGAATAAACGACTTAATACTTTGTAGTAATAAAACGCGGCATATAAGTAACTGATGTCAAAATTCGTTCATTTCCTGAACTGGATACCGTGAATTGTGTAACAAATAGTATTTCAAATGGCTTATTTCAGAAACTATAACTTGAACAATACACCGTGCTTTTTTAAGGTGATGGGTAGGGCACAACTTTTAGCTACTCAACCGGATCTATTTTAAACAATTTCGGGGTTACAACTTCTCAGCGTTACTTTTACTGTTTATTAAATAACTATGCACAATAATGGGATCCAGAGCGACAGCTTTGGACGCAACAACATATTGCACGCTAATATACAAAATTAATATCAATTCTTATATCTGCAAAGAGATCATCACGACCTACGGGAGAGGTTTAGTCGGCCTTAACGGCAGAATGTTGCAAATCAAACTGAGGGAAGCTGAGGCAGCTATATACGACAACGACACCTCTACAGTCCTACTGGGAGAGATGTCGGGGTCCTATATGGCAGGCTACAGCATGTCGTGTGGTTTCGTGAATCTGGACGAAAACCAAAAGGAAGAGGATGGGAAGATTACTTTTAGAACACCTGCCGGAGACCCTTTAGTAGTGGTAGCTAAGTTCACCAAGGTGATGCTTGACGACAAAATTTTGGAAATGGCCAACACTATTTCTGGGGATTTGTCTGAAGGCAGAAAACCGGAGCACTGGATAAAACCTGCCATTGATTGGGTCAACGGAGTCCCAGGGTGCGGCAAGACGACATGGGTCATGTCCCAAATAAACGTCGAAGAGGACATGATTGTCACCACCACCACAGAGGCAGCAAATGACCTCAGAGAGAAGCTGGAATTACGAATTGGAGATAAAGCGAAGAAAAGAGTGAGGACCATGGCATCCATGGCGTAAATGGTATGAGTAAGGGTGAATCGTGTACACACCTAGTGGTGGACGAAGCCCTTATGAACCATTTCGGATCCATAGTCCTGGCCATCCAAATAGTAAAAGCCAGCAAGGTCACGCTGCTGGGTGACAACAACCAACTCCCTTATATTGACCGCTGCAATCTCTTTCCCCTACACTACAACAGACCAAACAAAATCACCAACATCACAAAGGAGTTGTTGTGCACTTATCGCAACCCACAAGACGTAGCGTATGCCCTTAGAGAAATCTACAGTGGCATATACTCTTTCAGATGCGCAGATACCCAAGTCCGAAAGAACCCTGTATCTCGTTCACACCCAGGCCGAGAAAGCTGTCTTAATCAGCCAGGGGTACGGATCAGACGAAGGATCGCGCACTCTGACAATCCACGAAGCCCAGGGACAGACGTTCGAGAACGTTGCGATAGTCAGAACAACTCCCAAACAGTCCCATCTCCTGCAAAGTGTCCCACACGCGGTGGTAGCCATCTCCAGACACACAAGAACTTGTGTATATTATACAGATAACGCCACTAACGACGCCACAGCGCGCCTAATATCCATGGCATCGAAGGCTACCATCGAAAAAATAACCGAGTACAACCTCAAAATGGCGATCCGCCGGGGCGATGACGCGGTTAGGGACAAGCTTGCAAATAAAAGATAAATTACTAACATACTCCTGAACCCTCCTCTGAGGTCCTTAACTACATAAAATCACCATACCCCCTACCCCAAATAATAATAATAATAATAATAATGACAGTACATTTTATTAACATTAACCATGCACGACTGCCTAAACTTAAGATTGTTACTGTAATTTAATTTAGTTTAATTTTATCGCGGAGCAAATATCAAAAATAATTTGTAACACTTTAAAAACAAGCACAATAAAGGCACGGAACCAGTGTCCGTGGAAATTCATTAGAATTAAAAAAAAAAAAAAAAAATATCAATTCTTTATACTTTAAGAAAGCGTAACTATAAAAAAAAACAAATTCTATAACATGATCACGTCATAATCAACTCAAATACAGTTCCATATTGGTCCATCAATTACACCATTCATACTTGACGAAGCATTCAACTTAAAAAATGATCCAAAATACTGTCAAATGGATGTAGATCACACGACACTTGATCTTCATTAACAGTTGTCCACCTGGTCGTGACATAATCAGTGACAGACGACACTAGTCTCCATAAATCAAATATGGTGTCACTTCTGTCGTACCTGTCACGCGTAATTAAAATAGAGGTGTCCGCGTGACCCTTAGTGCGGTCCTGTGAGTTCTTATTATCGGTTCTTAGTATCGGTTTTTTATAGGATGCATTTTGGAGAGTGTTCGAATGAGCTTCACGACCTGATACCACCTTCTCCTTTCTACCACCGGACATTACGGAAGACGACAGGAATCCACCCTTACACTGTGCAAGTTCCACCAGCTCGTACTAAACGTTTCGTTTCTTCTTTCTTGGTACGAACTGCTAAGGAATGGAACAACTTGGCGGCTTCTGTATTCCCGGAGAGCTACAATTTAAGTCAAGAGTGAATAGGCTTCTTCTGGGTAAGCACGCTACAACTTAGACCTCATTGTCACTTTCCATCAGGTGAAATGAGGTCAAGTGCAAACCCATTTAATATTTAAAAAAAAGTTCTGACGGAGAACGATTCTCAGAGTCGATTTTTGATACGAAATATTATTACAAATGTTTTTTATTTAGTCTGGGTCGTCCCACTGCTGGGCAAAGGCCTCCCCTAAATGCCGCCATTGGACTCTATCCGTAGCGATGATTTGCCAATTGCCCGAGAAGTGGTCAAAAGCATCACGCCATCTCTTTTTGGGCCTGCCTCTCAATCGACGTCCTGCTGGCTTCCAATGAGTGATAAGTCTGGTCCACCTCTCCGGGTGCATCTTACAAACGTGGCCGGCCCAGTCCCATTTTAGCCTAGCGGATTTTTCGCTCACATCCGCAATCCCGGTTTGGAGCGTATTGTTGTATTTCTGACTCGGTCAGAATTTTTTATACCTAGTATGCTCCGCCCCATAGCTCTTTGGCAAATCTTGATCTTGGACTTTTGATGGTTGGTTAGTGACCAAATCTGAGCACCAATGGTAATAAAATAAAAATATTTATTCATTACACACGTGGTTTTACGCTTACCTATTACAATGAAAGGAAATTATGGATTTAAAAAGTATAATTTATATTATAAAGTGTAACGCTGGGCTCCACACTAGGATTCCCTGTGTCGTGGAGACCAGTGTGTTCCCATTTTTTTTAAATTAATACATTGTAAGTTAATTAAGGTCGTGGGTTCTATCCCCACCCTGGACAAACATTCGTGCGATGAACACTTGTGTTTGTTCAGTGTCTGGGTGTAATATATTTAAGTATATATTTGTGTTCCTCTGTTGTCTGTTATCTGTAACACAAGTGCTTAAGCTACTTAGTACAGAGTCAGGTCAATGTATGAGATATTGTGAGAGTTATTATTATTATTGTTTGATGCGTGCATGCGTATGTTTGACTGTTTAGGTGCATCTTCAGTATATGTGTGAGTATATGGGTGTGCATGTTTGTGTGCGCTTTTTTATGTGTGTCAAGAGGAGAGTGTGTGTGTGTTTGCATGCGTGCGTGTGTGTGTTATGTGTATGCATGGATTATATCCATGAATTCATTCAACATCATACACGTACAATTGAAAACTTAGTATATGAATTCATTGCTCCCTCCATTTACATTTGATTATTTATGTCAATAATACAAGTATCACAGATACTTAATATTCTCAAATCATACTACGTCTAATTAATATTGATTAAATAATAAAAAAACACATTTATTTCGGGCATAACCCGTAACGAAGTTAGTAAAAGTGAGCTTATAATTGCTATGTGTGTGAGTGAGCTTATAATTATTACTAAAAAAATATAAATTATAGCTTTGGTAATTTTATAAATACAGGTGAATTAAATTTGATTAAATTTTGAATTACTCGGATGTCAAACTGCATTATTTAAAAATTGTATTCTTTATTACCTACACAAATTAAAAAATCTCAGGTGTTGCAGGTGTCCATGGGCGGCGGTAATTGCTTGCCATCAGGTGATCCGTCTGCTCGTCTGCCCCCTAATTCATAAGGCAGGCACGGCTAAGTACTTTTGTAACACTCTCGGCCAAGGGAAATTGCCAATTGACTAATACCTAATAACGGAAATCTGGATCCCAGATAGTTTGGTTCATAACGGAATGTTGATCATGTATGTATAGGCAATTAATTATAAATGTGAATTGGCTGAAATATCTTGACTTCACACTGCTTAATTGACAAAAGTGTATAAATCAATATTAATAAATAAATAGTGTTTGAAATGGCTCAGGTTTCCTAAAATTGATTTCCTCTATTGATTAACCGACACCTTTGAATATAACTACTGCCTGCAACGAGTTCTAGAGTGTAGAGTAGAGAGAATAGAGTATCATTCATCATCATCATCATTTCAGCCAATAGAAGTCCACTGGTGGACATAGGCCTACCCCAATGTTCTCCACACAGATCGGTCCTGTGCCGCCCGCATCCAATGAATTCCCGTGATCTACACCAGATCGTCGGTCCACCTTGTGGGGGGCCTGCCACAGCTGCGACTTCCTGTACAGTGGCCTCCACTTGAGGACCGTTCCGCCCCAATGGCCGTCTGTTCTCCTCGCTATGTGCCCTGCCCATTGCCACTTAAGGCATGCAATCCTTTGGGCTATGTCTGTGACTTTAGTTCTCCTGCGGATCTCTTCATTTCTGATACGATCACGCAGGGAGACTCCGAGCATAGCCCTCTCCATTGCTCTCTGGGTGACTTTGAGCCTCTTTAATCGGCACATTGTAAGCGGCCACGTTTCGGTTCCGTATGTCATCACTGGCAATACACACGCATTGAAGACTTTCGTCTTGAGACACTGCGGTAGATGGGCCGAAAATATGCTGCGTAGCTTTCCGAACGCTGCCCATAGAACGATGAATAGAGTGTACAAAGTTCAAAACATCACATACATCAATCTGACTCAGAGGTAGGTAACTCAAGCACCTGTATTACGGATATCAGAATCAACGGCGGATTACAAATAGTCAAGTCAAGGTCAAGTTATGATACATAGAAAACACCCAGACCAATACAAACGGACATGATCCTGCACACAAATGTTTGTATTGTATCGCAACCCGTATTGGACCAAAGGCAGCGTTCACTACTACTGTTCCAAACATCGTCGTCGTTCGTCAAGTGTAGGGCGCTCTCAGGCCACACGTAGTTACGACCTGTGAGATCAATGCGAGTAGTCAGAGATCGAGCGAAGTGGGCAATATTTTGAGAGGCATACCTATGTTCAACAGTGGACGGTAACAGGATGAGACTGATGTCTGTCCGTGGAGCATAGATGCGTATTCGTCCAAACACGCCTAGTGTTTACGGTCTTCTTGCAATTTATAGACAAGACTAGGTTCTATGACCGTGGGTGAGTCACACTGCGGCATGATGGCGGGAGAGATGACGTCAGCGATACCTGGGCCTCACAGAAAACCGGCATGAAGCAGCGCAGCACAGACGGATCTCCTGAAGGTATGTTTTGCTGAGTGAGTGAGGGTGAATCGAATCCCAATTCCAAATCCCCAAGTAAGAGAGTTTAAAGGTTGGCAGCGCACTTATGACTCCACTGGTGTAATGGGCGCTAATCGGTGGTGATCCCTTACCATCGGCTGATCTACCTGCTCGTCTGCCATCTATCAATGGTCTAGTGATTTAAGTATCGGGCCGTGATCACGGGATCCTGGGTTCGATTACCGGGTCGAGCAAAAAGTATGTTTCGAATTTTTCGAACATTGCTCGGGTTTGTGATCACCAATCCTGCATTGGCGACAAGCGAGGAGATTAAGCTTAATCCCTTAATAGGAGCGATGATTTCTATGATGGAGGCTTTTACCCTGCAGTGGAACAGTAGGCTACACTTTTCTGCCTCGATGGCGTAGCGGTTAGTGGGTCGCACTATAAAGCGACGGCTGCTCAAGAGGTCCCGGGTTCGATCCCCGGGTCGGGCTAAAAATTTGTACCTAAGTTTTCGGTAAGAAATTCTTAGTGTCAGCCCGGAGTCTGGAATTTGGCGGTCTTGTACCCCCGTGCCTTGGGAAAGCACGTTAAGCCGTTGGCGCCAAATCCCTCTCCGGTTATGTCACGCTGGTATCCATCGGAATATGAGGGATAAGGGAATAGAGAGTGCACTTGTGTTTGCGCACACACTTGAGCACTATAATACATATATCCTACGTACGTGGCTGATCGTTGAGACTGGCTGCCGAAGCCGTCATCGGTTGGAGGATATTATACTTCATTGTGTGTTAAGCTGCATTTAGGCTGAAAGGATGAAACGTTTAAGCGCTACACCTTTTTAATGCACCTTCAAAAAATTCTGAATATCCATGATAATGAAAAAGCCAAAACATTTTCAGGAAACCTTGCGAAATATTCAACATCAAAGCCTTTTGCCAACACAGGTACTCGTAGCACAAGACTTGCTCATCAAAAATGGTAAATCACAGTTTTTAATTTGTTTGATAATGTAATAAAGAACATAGAGGATGTTTTTTTGCGAGGCCCGCTGCACCGGCTTAAATTTGCATAGAGATGAGTGGTTTATTGCGCCTGTAGCAATTGCAAGTGGATAGCGGAGATATTGTTTTTATTTTATAGGTGGCAGACGAGCAGACGGATCATCTGATGGTAAGCGATTGCCGCCGCCCATGGACATCTGCGACACCAGTAGAGTCACAAGTGCGCTGCCAACCGTCAAACCCCCATCCGGTACCCTCACCCACGCAGCAAAACACAGCACAGTGCTGCTTCACGCCGGTTGTTTGTGAGGCCGTGGTATCACTCCGGTCGAGCCGGCCCATTCATGCCGAAGCGTGGCTCTTCCACAGTCAAGATGCTGGTAGGAATCTTCATCATCATATTCAGCAATGCTCACTTAACTATATTTTTTATAGATGTTAGCCGCTGCGTCCCGCGGTTTCACTTGGTGTTATATTTTGGATAATATACAAATATCTATATGAACAAAACTATTTTTATTATGACATATTGTGGTATTCTGATATGTAAGCTACATCAAATTGTAAAGTTTCATCAAAATCCCTTTAGCATTTTTTTCGAAAAAGACCAACAAACATACCTACTTATATACATCCCTACAAAATTTGCGTTTGTAATATAAATAGAAAAAAGTAGGATGTGGCAGATAGTTAGCCATTACTTTACTTTTCAAAATTCTTTATTAAATATAAATTTCGAGTACAGGTACGGTCAGCATCAAAAGTAGCTTAACACATTAGTACCATGTCGAAGTAACATTTTGTATTGAAACTGACTATAATGGGCAGAACGGTTACTTTGACATGGTACTAAAGTGTTAAGCTACTTTTGATGCTGACCGTACCCTATTATTACATTAATAAAAATAGTAGCACACTTATATTATAATTTCACATACACTTTTTGATCTGAAGATCTTTTAAAGCTTACAAAAACTCTAAAATTCACTTGATAGACACTAATTTATATATAAAACGTAAATAATTAATTAACCAATTACATAATGAGCTTCTCAGTACAAAGTTCATATTAAAAAGAATGATTTAGCACTGGAAACAGTAAATAAATATTCCAAGAATAACCAAACCATATTGGTCTCGCACGCTAGCGCTTCAATAGCCGTTCGGCGGCTCAGGCTATACTGGTTTTTTTTTGTTAGCCATTGCTGTTGCCTATAGAGATCTGCAACAGCATTGGAGTAACAAGTACGCTGCCAACATTTTCCCCTAATTGGAATTGTATCATAGATACGGTACTTATCTAACATGCGGCGTATAAAAAGGTTTTTAAATGACCATCATGCCTGCAATCTTAAAATCAAACTTATGTACAGTCAAAGAATGAAAAGGTTTTTCAAATTTATTCGTTTGATATGCTATGAGCACTTATTACTTTTCGTAAATTTGTCAGAGTAATAAATACCAGTTGCACAGAAAATTATGCTCAACTATTAGATCAGAAAGTTCAGAGTTGCTTGTAGCAACATGTATTCCCTTTGTTGTAAAGATAATTTAAAGAAGTTTGCCAGATCTTTTTAAAACGGTATGTGTGTATAACTGATTCTTGCCGAGCAAGCGAAAATTTACCTTAAGGTGACGATTATTATTTATGTAATGTAATAATATTATATATAATATATAAAATAATGTATAATTCTGCCATTCTCAATTTCATTTGTTAAACTACTTCCTGCACTGCCTTCCCGTATTATTACGCATACGATATTTCTTTCCTCTACCCAAAGGTTGTCTGGAAGAAATCGCTACAAGCGATAAGACGCCTTATTGTACTGTCTGTTGCTGTTGTATCATGCTTGTATTTTATTTTTGTGCAATAAAGAATATCTATCTATCTATCTATCTAACCTTTTTATTCTCTGTACCGTACATACACACATACCTACATTGATCTGACCCCAAAAAGTGTGTAGCTTAAACACGTAGTACGAAAGAACCACAAACATGTATAGTCAACTCCAAAAATATGTATACACTTTAGGACCTTGTCACAATACTTACCTATAAGAAAGTAGAGGTCTACTTTCTTATATTATATATTGTGACAACGTCCTAAAGTGTATACATATTTTTGGAGTTGACTGTACTTAAACATGCATCAACGGGTACATTTTGTGATTTACAACACCCAGGTACTAAACAAAAACTGTTCATCACAGGAATGTTAGTCGAGATTGTAAATTCCATCCAATTCGAAAAACCATGTCCAGTTTCATCCACCATGGTCAATAACCATAACGCTTGTAGCCTAAGACTTGAGATACGACATTGCAGATTCTCGCTGTCCTTTACTACATGGATGATGTTATGCAAGCATAAGCGTATGCACCGGGTAATTTTCCATGGTCGAACTTTGTATTTTTAGCTACTTTAACAAACCATAGTTTGGGCGTTAATTGCTAAATGTTGGAGGTAATTTAAATTATTTCATTTCTACCGGCGGTGTGGGAAAACATCGTGTGGAAACCTGCACGTTTCGGATAGTTTCTGAAACATGTAACCATGATTCAATTGATTTAGTTCCCCTATTGAAGAGTTGCGAAGGTCAGACGGCAGTCGCTTCATTGTAATAACCTTTTTCCTCAAAGCCTGTATCATCGTTTAACCCTGGGCTGGGAATTTCCTGATAAGATGATGAGGGTTCATCATCAGCCCCTTTAAGTCCCCACTGTTGGGGCACGGGCCTCCCTCAATCACATGAAGGGTAATTGCCATACTCACCACGCTTGACAAACTGGTTGGCGAGGGTTTTGATATAAATGCAGAGTTTTCCTTCTCTGGGTGCTGATGATCATGCCAACAGCTTTACCTTTGTCGCCTTTTACGACACCTCGGTAAGAGTGAGGGTGGCCTATTCTACTCTGCCGGGGACCACACGGCTCGGATGAGGGTTGGTAATTTAAATTATATAGGAAGTGGCGAAGTTGCAGGAAAAAATTGTGGTGGCGACACAAACGGGAGTAGACCGGGTTTACCTGCCTGTACAAAGATGAAGTAAGAAACTGAAAAAGCGCCTGTGCTCTGTTTTGCCAAGGTCTGTACCTTTTACCGCCGCCGCATGATTTTTTATGTGATATGTGGCAGACGAGCAGATGAATCACCTGATGGTATAGGATTGACACCGCCCATGGACGGCCGCGACACAAGTGCGATCATTATCATCATCATCAGCAACCCACACTCGTCCACTGCTGGACATAGGTCTCCCCTAATGCACGCCACTGCTCCCGATTTTCGGCCACTCTCATCCAGCCCACACCAGCCAGCCTTCGAATGTCATCATCCCATCTTGTCGCAGGGCGTCCAGCACTACGCTTACCGAGTCGCGGTCTCCACTCAAGGACTTTACGGCTCCAACGGCTGTCAGTTCTGCGGCTAATATGGCCAGCCCACTGCCACTTCAGTTTGCTAATTCGGTGGGCTATGTCGGTGACTCTGGTTCTCTGTCCGATTACATCATTACAAGTGCGATTCCAAGGTTGGCATCGCACTTGTAATGATGTAATTGTTGTTGGGTTTAAAGGTTTAAACCCCCCTTACCCCCGGATTGGGCCTAGAGTTCCCTTACTCACGCAGCGAAACTACAGTGCCGCTTCACGCCGGTTTTATGTGATGCCGTGGTATCACTCCGATCGAGCCGGCCCATTCATGCCGCAGCATAGCTCTACCACGGTCCAGTGATAAGTACACAGCCAAACTTTTCCGCTTCCCTCCGAATTGGACTTCCGGTACCATCAATCACTGGTGAAGTACCACGTAAGCGCTGCTTCTGTGACTCCTGTATCACTTTGTTGGAGTTGGCCTATTCATACTGAAGCTTAGCTCAAACACGGTGAAATCTGAAGAAGTACCTAGATACTTCTTCGCTCTTAAACAAACCCGTCCAACTATGCGACGCTAGCGCCACGCCTCCGCGAAAATTAAATAATCAGAGCGGCGCGCGCGCTGACCGATCGGTGTACCGGATAATGCGATCCATTAAACAAACACGCGAGGGCTGGTCCCCTATTGATTTACACCGTCACCATCGTCGGTAGTTGCAGACCAATCTAGATCACAGGTTGTCAATTTATTAGCTAATAGCCCCCTTGAGTTAAACGGAATTGCAATATTTTTTACAATAACATTTAACGTTCGGGTGCGCTATTGTCACCTATTGTGTTCTCAAACTAATAAACTTTAGTTTTTTTTTATGTGATAGTTGGCAGACGAGTAGACGGATCACTTGATGATAAGGGATTGCCGCTGCCTCTACAGGCGGCGGCAAATTGGAGTCAAAAGTGAGCCAACCTTTAAACCCCCCTTTCCCCGGTATTTGGCCTCCGGTACCCTCACTCACGCAGCGAAACACAGCACAGTGCTGCTTCACGTCGGTTTTCTGTGAGGCCGTTTTGTCACTCCGGTTGAGCAGGAGCGTGGCTCTCCCACATTAATGAATAAATGAAATTAAATAAATCATATTTGATACAACGCCCCGTTGGTCTAGTGGTTTAAGTACCGGGCCGTGATCTCGGGGTCCTGGGTCCGATTCCCGGGTCGAGCGAAAAGTATGTTACGAATTTTTCGAACATAGCTCGGGTTAGTGATCACCAATCCGCATTTGGAAAGCGTGATGATTAATCCTAATCCCATCATAGTAGCGATGACTTGATTTCTATAATGGAGGCCTTTGCCCTTCAGTGGGACAGTTTATAGGCTGATACTTTTATTTGATGCATGCTGCTTTATATGCCAAGGCAAGGGTTGCAGGTCCATTTCCACTTTGGTCTAACATTCGTATGTTCATTTTTTTTACGTATGACGACCTCTTCCAGGCTTTCGCCAGCCTGTACTTCCAGGGCCTACAACGAAACCGAACTAACGACCGATTCTTTATCCCCGTCCCTTTCATATGTGTGGGTCTCCCAGGTGCCGGCTTCTGCAGCGGTGCAGCGCTATGCACTCGCCGAGGACGACGATTTGTTGGAGGCGTTCTGGGTGACAGAACCTGCAGATTTTGGTATCGAAATCAGATGATATTACGAGTTCTTATTCTCAACCGATCATTCTAAGTCCCGGTTGCGTCCCTAGCTACCGCTCCGGAGCCCTGGATTCCGCTTTCCTGGTTCCTCCTCCAAGTATTTTAATAATTATTTGTGGTTAACATTTACGCAAAGTTTGAGTACCACAGATCTAGATTTTAGTGTTAATTGCGTTCTACCCTCGGAGCGACCGTCACGGAGTTATGGCTTCATCGCCCTACCTTGTAGGTAATAACCGCGATAACGTCCCACTATACTTTATTATTAATTTTAACTCGCGCGTTAAATCGTAAATATGCCGTAATCTAGCTACCTATTGCGTAGGTACAACAATAATAGTATGTATCTCATTATTATTTTATATTTTCTTCTTAGTAGATATATATACTCACATTACACATACACGTTAGGTACACAAAATACACTAGACAAGCGTCCGTGGCATTCATTCAGCTGGTCTCACTGAAAACCAGCGTCATGGCCTTTGTCTGGGCTGTGACATAAGCTGAGTGACGGTCATTTATACTAGACGTCATAACACATCCATAATATTCATTTGGCACTGTCTGGACATGATTGAATATAGTTTTGTTTTTTTTTCCTTTTGTTTTATTTATATGTATTTTTAATTGTTTTATGTTTTGTTTTCTGTTTGTGCCAAATTGTGTTCTGTTTACAATTGCTATAAGTTCTGTGTTGTGATGTCTATAATAATAAATATTTTCTTTCTTTCTTTCTTTCTTCTTTCTAATAATATCCTCCAACCGACTTCGGGTAAGGCGGCCAATCCCAACGATCAGCCACTTACGCAGGATATATTATGGTGCTCAAGTGTGCTCAAGCACAAGTGCGCTCTTTTTTCCCTTGCCCTCATATTCCAATGGGATACCAGTATGACACGGCCGGCAAGGGATCGGGCGCAGGACCAACGGCTTGACGTACTTTCCGAGGCTCGGGGTGTCGTCTCTGCTCCGATCCACCTCAACCCCCTTGTGGTTAAGGCGTCTGTATATAGCCCCCCGTAGTCCTCCACTGTTAGGAAAAGACGCCTTCGATCTGTCCTTGACGACCGAGACGACCCTATCACAGTCGCCATGCAACAGGCGAACAACCTGCGAGAAACAACACTTCAAGACCCTCGCGGTACCGTCCTCGCCGGCGAGGAAGTTCGTCGGTTCCCTCTAGAGTTAGAGTCAGTCCCTTTTCGCGTAACCGGTACGTGCCGGGCCGATTCAGTCCCCAAACTTATGTTCGATTGCCCTCTCCAGCAACGCCCTAGAGCCGAGGTCGCAGCCCCGCTAGGGGGCGTCCCTCAGGCTGTTGCTTAAAGTTTTTAGGATGCGAGCCTTCAGCTCCCCACAAGCCCGGTGACTCTGTTCAAAACCAAAACGTGCACCGTAGGTTGACAGAACCGACCGACCGACAAAAAAAATCGGGGTGCCGTGTTCTGACCAGTTTCAAGCCACAGTTTTTGGAATAACTACTCGTCAGTGGCCACTTTTAAACCAACAAATGAATTAACAACCGATTTTAAGAAGTCATCTCCTAAACCACTGACGCTCTTCAAAATTGTAACACCAATCAAGTTTTGAGTCAGGAACTTAGCTATTTATCTAGTGTTTCATACCTAACATTCGGTCCTCGTGATAGGGCGCTGCGCCCGCGGCGCTTGCGCACCTCCAAACGCGCTGCTACGGTTCCTATTGGCGATCTGACGCCTCCGTGATGGAACGCTTCGTGCAGCGCCGATAGTAACAAATACCGATGACCCCTTGTTTGTAAAAATCATTGACGTTAGAAATATTGCCCCTTTAGCGTAGGGTATAGACAAAATTGCTAAAGTGAAAGAGTGTAGATTTAACAGATCGGAGGGCTTACATCGAATCCGTCCCGTAACGAACGTGAATATAACTGTCGCATCGCAAGAAAGGAGAAGCACAGCGCGTGTGAAATTGACAAGGGTAATGATTCAATCATGAACTGTTACGTTGTAGGTCCTCAGGTACGTAGTACCACACTCAATTCTCTAAATGACCGTGGGAGAGTCCACGCTTAACGGATGGGCCGGCTCGACCGGAGTGATACCACAGCCTCACAGAAAACCGGCGTGAAGCAGCACCGTGCTATGTTTCGCTGCGGGAATGAGGGTACCGGAGGCCTAATACGTAGGGAAAGGGGGCTTTAAAGGTTGGTGTCGCGGGTGTGCATGGGCGGTGGCAATCGCTTACCATCAGGTGATCCGTCTGCTCGTTGATCCTTGACGCATTTACGACGACGTTATGAATGTGGTACAGAAACGACTGCCGCTTGGTATCAACACTGCAATATATATACTGAATTTAAAATCAAATAACCCAAGCTAGGAGGTAACCGTTTCAGTAACCGGGGCTAAATAAAATGCTAAACTTCAAAGGGCAACTCGAACTATCCAGCAACACCCAATCACCATTCAGCAGAGGGTGTTCGGAATACATAAAACATTATGCCATCTCGCTCGTGTAGGCCCTGTTAGTACAAGTGGTAGTGTATAAATGCACCAATGAATTCATATCAATCAGCTGGTATTAAAATAAAGCATTTTCCTAATATTTTGAGTAATCGCTGACAATAGTCAGTAGATAGATTTTTAGATAAAGCTACAAAATAAAAAAGAAGATAAATATTAATCTCCTCTTTTCTTGTTAAAATTGAAGTAATAATCCTTCCTAATGGACCGGCCTCGTGCCGTGATTTTCCGCAGGAGAGATAGAAAATAAAAATTATATTTCACAATCAAATTTCAAATCATTTATTTGCTATAAACATTGATTTCGGATGTATGTATTTGACAAAAGAAAAGTATGTTATGTCTATATTTGTGATCCCACTGTTAATTCTGATATCCGTAACACAGGTGCTTGAGCTACCTATCTCGCAGTCAGATTAATGTATGTGATGTTGTGAAATATTTATTTATAAAGTAGGTGTAACAGAAAACAATTTCATACTTTTACCTATTTAGCCTTATTTTAAGACATGCGAATAGTTAATCATAGTGGTTATTAACTTTAGGAATATAAATTACCAGTATAAACAAACGTGAAACTATTTACAAGCATGTGTAGAGAATGTGTAGGTAATACTCATCAAACCTTTGGAATATTATGCATCGATTACAGTTAGGTTAGGATTTTTTATTGTAATAAGTAAGAAACTCATCAACTGAATACGACTTACCAATGGCGCAAACAAGTTTTAAATGTATTAGTAGGGAGCATTTTTATTCTGCCAGGGATTTTATTAAATATCTTGATGCAAATTCTACTATTTTTCAAAAAACGAGTTGTGTTGGGGGCGATATTGACAGCTAAATTGTTTGCGTGCCTAATACTTCTTTGAGTTTTCTTCTTGGCTAGTAGAAAAAAGTGTATATATTGGATAACAAAGTTACGGGTTTCCCTATGTAATGTTACATACATTGATTTGATTCCGAGGTAGAGACCTGAAGCAGAAAGCTCAAGTAGGCGCATTTTCAATACGTTAAATAAATTCAACCAACAACACGTTCATTATTGATTTTTGCCTGATGTATGCATCGTTTGGAAATCAATGTATGCGGCCTTTTTACTGTTAAATGCTGTATTTATTGTTAAATCGAAATTATTATTTTTTTAATTAAATTTAATTATGTTTACATTTTTCGATATTTGTGCGGTTTTAGTAAATTTTGTCTTGATGCCACCTTATGTTAGAACATGTGGGGGTTGTTATTTAACCAAAATAACCTTTTATTAAAATGTTTAAACTCATAATAGAAAAATTAAATCAGTTTCATGCTACTTTGAGCAGACGGATCACCTGATGGTAAGCAATTGCCGCCGCCCAAGGATATCCGAGACACCAGTGGAGTCACAAGTGCGCTGCCAACTTTTTAACCCCCCCTTAGATTTTGGAATTGGGCCTCCGGTACCCTCACTCACGCAGCGAAACACAGTACAGTGCTGCTTCACGCTGGTTTTCTGTGAGGCCGTGGTATCACTTCGGTCGAGCCGGCCCATTCATGCCGAAGCGCGGTTCTCCCACGGTAAAGTAAGTACCGTGACCTACCGCGGTACTTCGCTATTGATAACTGTAACTACCCAAATTGTGCATAAAATCGTTACATTCCATGGAAATGTGGGTTTCCAGGGTCGACCTGAGAGATCGCTAGTGACCTCTTGTACTATTTTATTTGCATAACAAAAACTCGGTCAAGTGCGAAGCGGAGAGCGATGAATATTCGATAGAGGCTAGAGTTTTTATTGCATAGAAAACGAATAGTCGGGTTAGTAGAGATGGGACGTGGCAGGTATGAAATTGGTCCCAGAATATTTGAGTTGGGTGTCGTTTGTTTACAACGGAAAGCCACAGATAAAACACGCCTTGAGTTACCGAAACACCGACGAGCGATGGTAGCTCAGTGGTCAGAATGCGCCTCCCATACGGGGGGTCCGGGTTCGAATCCGAGCATGCACCTCCAGATTTTTTTTATCTATGTGTGTATTTCTACCAGTAGCTAGGCGGTGAGAGAAAACATTGTGAGAAAACCTGCACGTTTCGGATAGATTCTGAAACGTGTAACCATGATTCGGGTTCGCGGGTGTCTATGGGCGGCGACAATTGCTTACCATCTGGCGATCCGTCTGCTCGTCTGTCACCTATATACCAGTGGAGTCACAAGTGCGCTGCGTGACTATAAAGCGCTTTCCCACTACGCGAACAGTGAGCGGCTGACAGTTTGCTTTCAGTTTGCCTCCCTAAACATTTTAAATGGAGTGTCCATACAGCGTGTTCAAATTCGTGTGCAATGTTCTAAGTTTTTGTTCCAGCGAGCCATCAATGGGGACACGTCCTTAAACACGATAGTCCTCATTGAGATTCTCTTCTAAAGTAAAGTATTAGCCTTAATATTGTCCCACTGCAGAGCAAAGGCCTTTATCATAGAAATCAAGTTATCGGGAAGAGATAGGATTAGGCTTAATCACCACGCTTGCCTAATGCGGATTGGTGATGATCACAATCCTGAGCTATATCCGATAAATTCGAAACATACATTTTGCTCGATCCGGGAATCGAACCCAGAACCCTGAGATCATGGCCCGGTACTTAAACCTTTAGACCATCAGGGCTTTCCCTTTTAAAGCTATTAGAATAATAGTATAATATAATGTAACCTTCTATAATGTAACTCCAGAGTTCGCCTTTCATCTCATTTATTCCGTAATTTCGCACTTACAATATTCATAGATACATCCATACCACTCATAACTTTTAGCTTACACGAGACCGATTTTGAAACGTCCGTACCAGACGGCTGCTCAAATCCAACTGTCCGTTCGCAACCGACAAGTTAATGAGCCCAATTCTCGTGCTCGTGACATTTATTTTCATACGACATATATCACTAAAACATAGTTTTTTTGTATGATTTTCAAGTGATATCCGCCATGTTCTCAAAATATCACAAGCACGAGAATTGGGCTCCATGTATCGGTTTGGCGCGCCTATCGATTATCGATGCGTTTCCGGTTATGACAGTCCTCAATTTAGAACTCAAAACCGTCAACAGTCAAATTAAACACTACTAAATTACCCGAATCCTAAAATTACATCAATTAATTATTAAAAATCATAACACTTCCTTGTAGGTACATCCTGTATTACCTAGTTTATAAATAAGTGCAATAAAAGTATATTCATTCATTCATTCCTAACTTGTATTACGGAATAAATATTTTTATTCTTATTCTATACCTGGATTTTTTTTGAAAAATATATATTTATTCGAAAACTTCTACCATGCGAGTATTTTATTTTATATTAGTGCAAAACCACATTTTAACACAAAGTTTTGAATTCAAAACTTCATTGCAATGCGAAAGAGCAAACACATTATGGCGTTCATAATTCGCAAAGTGTATTAGTTTGACTAAAGTGTTAACACTTCACTCTGAACACTCGGCTAATTTAATTTCCCCAACTTATCACCACATTTATAAAGTTGCCCCAAACGTGCAGTAATTTAAAAGCTCTTAACAATAGAGATGTGACTGCGATGTGTTGTGACGTTTTACTTGTGCGGATGACTCAACTCAACTGAATTCAAATGACTCGAGTGACGGTACAGTCAAAGAACGAAAAGGTTCGTCAGTTTTCAAATTGACCTGACTGACTGATGACTGACCGGATGGCGCAATCGGTAGTGATCCTGCCTCTTACGCCAAAGGTCGTGGGTTCGATCCCCACCCTGGACAAACATTTGTGCGATGAACACTTGTGTTTGTTCAGTGTCTGGGTGTAATATATGTATTTAAGTATATATTTATGTTCCTCTGTTGTCTGATATCTGTAACACAATTTCTTAAGCTACTTAGTACGGAATCAGGTCAACCTATGAGATGTTGAGACCATTATTAATTATTAAAAATTGATTCGTTAGATATGCTATTAGCACTTACTACCAAATGCTGAGGTCGGGACCTGATTGACCACACACAACCACGCCACCTATTTTTATATCGCCTCTTCTCTTGTATTTGTATCGTGTCGTGTTATGCCTATTGTATATTTTACTTTTTCTGTGTTGTGATGGTCAATAAATGTATTTTCATTCTTTCTTACTTTCTTTCTTACCTATCGTAAATTTGTCAGAGTATTGTTGCACAGAAAATTATGCTTAACTGTTAGATCAGAAAGCTCATATTTGCTTGTAGCACCGTACCTTATGTGATAGGTGGCAGACGAGCAGACAGATCTTATTATGGGTTGGGCCTCCGGTACCCTCACTCACGCAGCGAAACACAGCACAGTGCTGTATGACGCCGGTAATATGTGAGGCCGTGGAATCACTCCGGTCGAGCCGTTCATGGCATTTTTTACAGTTGATGTAATCATCAACTGTATTAAAGTAATCTTAAATGACAAAAATTGTGGAAATGATAAACTGTTCGCCTACACTACTAGTATTATAATATCTGTGGCCTATACCCATGATATACGCCAAAATGTTTATAAGTGCTATAAACATTTTGGCGATTAAAAAGAGTAACTAGCGAGTTTCGTGCCGGATCTTCTCATCAGAATCAACTTTCCGATTTCGGTGGTAGAATCACATTATATTTTTTTTTTTATTGCTTATAGTAGGTAGACGAGCTTGCGGCCCATCTGATGGTGAACGGTAACCGCCGCTCATAGACATCAACAATGCCGGAGCACAGTCATGCCGCTGCCTACCGTGAGAGAAGAACTCTTTTAAATATTTATATATATAATTTTTATATGTATTCATTTAGTAGTTTTTTTTGTATCGACATATATGTTTAATTACAAGTATAATGTACATTAGTTATAATTTATATTTTTCATGTATGACGATTTGTAAGAGCTGTATACAAGCCTATGCAAATAAAGTACTTTTGAATTTTGAAAAGCCCTGGCCTCTCATATCTTTCTATTTTCGTTGAAAAATAATCGATAATTATTTTACACAGCCCTACTTAGCAATATAACGGAGAGTAATCGCGGGGATTCGGAGATTCCATTTAGTTAAAAAGGCTTTATTGGGTGCGATGAACCCCACAGTATATAAATAAATACTTACGACTAAAACACGCTGACGCGAAAACCTTTCTCCGTTTCACTTTTTAGGGTTGTGTGGGAAACAATTGATTGTTCTTTGAGACACCACTTTGTAATCTAAACACCATCATTATTTCAGCCAATAATCGCCAACTGCTAGACATAAGCCTTCCTCCAATGTTCTTCACACAGAAAAACCTGTACCGCCCGTATCCAATGGATTCCCGCGACCTTAACCAGATCGTCGGTCCACCTTGTGGGGGGCCTGCCACGGCTGCGACTTCCTGTACGTGGTCTTCACTCGAGGACCTTTCCGCCCCAACGGCTGTTTGTTTTCCTCGCAATGTGCCCTGCCCATTGTCACTGAATCTAAAAATATGTTACCGTATTTTTTTTTTATTTTGGCGACATTGTCATGATTCCCTATACCGCCAACATAATATAGACCCGGCAACGCATTCATGATGCTTCGGTGTAGCACATGTTACATAGACGGTGGTGATTATTTATTATCAGGTGTGCCGACTGTCCGTTTGTCCGCTATAATGTAAAAAACATCGCCCGCATGTGATTACGTATACGCTCGAACAATGATCCAGGAATGAGTACGATGAAGGCACTGCCGGAGTCAGACAAACTGATCTTCACAACTCTTAGACAGGGGAAGTAAGTAAACCAACTTGATCATTACCTTAATATCAGGATTCGCTCTTTCTTGGACTGTCAGATACCGCAAGAGCAGGCAGGTTTCGTTAAGGGCAAGGGAACTCGTGAACAGATCTTGAACATCCGCCAACTAATTAAAAGTCCTACGAATTCAACACTCCCGTCATTTTGTGTTTCGTTGACTATAGTAAAGGCTTCGACTGTGTCATTTGGTCAGCCCTATGGAAGGTACTCAAAGAACTTGGAGTGCCTGAACACTTCGTTTCAGTGATATAGTCACTCTACCAAAATAGCCATAGAATTGTGAAGATTGAAAAGACAACGTCCAATTCTTTCAGATTCGGAAAAAGCGTAAGACAGGGCTGTATCCTATCACCAATTCTTTTCAACGTGTACAGAAAATACATCATGAGGCTTACTTTTGAAAACTGGGAGGGTGGTGTCACCGTGGGTGGCACCAAAATCACAAACCTCCGCTACGCAGACGATACAACGCTCGTGGCTGCAAATGAAGCTGAAATGGTCACCCTCCTTAATAAAATGGAAAGTATTAGCAAGGAACTGGGTCTTAATATGAACCACTTCAAAACCTAAGTTATGGTAGTGGACCGGAACCTTTCACTCCATATTACAGGTGATCTAGCTCTGGAAAAAGTGGATAACTTTACCAACGCATCTCCTGACGCATTGGCATGGCCAATAACTCAATAGCCCAGCTGCAGCGAATATGGAAAGATCGTAACATATCTCGCAAGACTAAGATGAAACTAGTGAACACTCTGGTCTTCTCCATCTTTAGTTACAGCGCGGAAACGTGGACGCTAAAGAAACCGATCGAGACTGCATCGACGCCTTTGAAATGTGGTGTTGAGCGAAGGATGCCCCAAATCCCATGGACTGATTTCTGTACAAACTAATCCATCCGCCGAGAACTCCACATTAAAACCAGGCTGTCTATCACTTGCCTGAGAAGAATCCTGGAGTTTTTTGGTCACATAGTCCGGGAAGAGGGACATAATCTGGAACAGCTGATGGTCATCGGCAAGGTGGATGGAAGGAGACCCACAGGTCGTAGCCCTATTATATGGCCAGACCAAATACGTTCGATGCTGGACACCAAGCTGTATGACGCCCTCCACATAACAAAAGACAGACATAGGTGGAGGTCTATTATAAAGAGCAAACGGGCCGCCGACGGGAGGAATCACGACCCTCAGTAATGAGGAAAACCACTAGAGGACGAGGAGGATTGTGCCAAATAAAGTTATCATTCATTCATTCATACATACAAAATTCCTTCTTTTTTTATTTTGCCGTTGTACAGAACCCCAAAGTCGTAATGGCTCGGCCTTTTATTTTTGTCTGAATTGAAATTTGTCTTCCTTTCGTTTCCGCAAGAATCTTTCTATTATCTTATCTCCCTCGGTTTTCTAATAACTCTCCTTGAATTCGTAACAATTTGTTGTTTCGGGCTTCTTGTGGAACTTGGCCATTTTTTCTTTTTTGTTGTTCAAAGGGGCTGGAAATGCACAGTGTTTAAATGTTGGCTATGGAAAGAATGTTTTTATGTTTACCTTGCAGGTCATATTTAGCTGAAAATTCAGTATGATTATACTAATAATTTGCGTATAATGTGCCGGGCGGCCTCCTTCTTGTGTAACTATCAAAATTTTACAAAATTAGGTACAGTAATTAAATGTTAATAATTGAAAATTAAAAATAGCTGCATTGATTTTGTTGTATGAATACAACAAACAGCTGGAAATTGCATCAAGTAATTAATTATTTAACTAAATATAACACTAACAAACAACATTTTATTATATAATATTTATAGGAAATTTTGAATTTCAACATTCGTTTGTTAATAACTATACTAAGGGCAATGGGTAGCCCTAACTAGCGACACCAATCGATTTAAATTATTAGCTAATACACCGGATTAATTTTAAACAATTTCAAAACGAGAGTCTCTAAGCACACATTTATACGGTTTATTTAATAATTGTGCACTACTATTTGATCTATTTTTGCACTCGAAATTTGAATTAACGTCACAAGTTTTTTTTTATGACATAGGTGGCAGACGAGCAGACGTAAGTGGCCGTTTTTGGCAGTAATTCAAATTTCGAGTACAAAAGCAGACTCGAAAGTTAAGTATAAGTCTAGTCGAAGCCATGGGAGAGCCAAAGGCTAGCAGCTACCTCGCCCGGCGAATCCACTGGTGTAGCTGGTGTAAATGGGCGGCGGCAATCGCTTACCATCAGACGATTCATCTGTTCGTCTGCCAACTATAACATAAAAAAAAGATCAGCAGTGGAAATATATCGCTTCCGGCTTGATACCATCCACAGGACAGTTTGTTCAACTCCGCTGATCTGTTCACACCGTCGTTCCTAGCCCCGCCCCGAAAATTTGCGCCGGCGCAGATACAGCAAACGTGACGAATCCAAATCGATCCCGCAACAGCGACGCAGATCACAGGCGGTGGCGATGCGGATCGGCCCGCGGCCGGCACGACGGAGATACCCATCGACGGTTTGAAGGGAGACGGTGTACATTGCGGTTTTGGATTTGAAATTTTTTTATGTGATAGGTGGCAAAGGAGACGCATCACCTGTAAATCATTACTCAAATTATTCTTTATGTGCATAGTCTTGTACACAGCATTTACAAATGGTCATAAATTTGAATGACTTAAAACTATTTATAAGCACTTATGTATGTATAATTTAAATGTTAATACATATTGATGTTGATACATAAAATATCCTAAAAAAATTACGAGGTTATATTCAAGCCCCAAAAATGTGGGCTCTCCCATGGAGAGTGCTCTGTGGAGCTGTATAATATCATACCAGGGTCACTATTCTACAATCGCACGACTAGATGCAGCGGCAAACTGCACCAATACTACCTGTAACCAAAACTTTCCAGATCGCTTCGTTTCCAGCGCTCTTTTTTCCTACGCTCTAGCAAACTCTGGAATGAGCTTCCAGCCGCGGTGTTCTCTGTCGCTAAGACATGTCCTTTTTTAAAAGAGGTTTGAAAAGTGTTCTTCTTTCATCGTTTACAATCAGATGGGCCGCAAGCTCATCTGCCAATTTTAAGCAATAAATAAAATGCTTAGTTTAATGTGGTTATCACTACCTTGACGGGGAAGAAAAGACCGCGAGTTATCGACTCACAATCATTACAAAGACAATGATTCTGATCAAACAACCACCCAGTACATCTGAAGTCAGACGGCAGTTGCTTCATTGTGCCTAATTACCAGACTCACTAAATCCTAGATTATGCCCCAAGAGAACTCCGGACGTCTTCGAGATGTTGATGATGACACAGTCCCTCCACCAGCCCATGGTCCTTCCTACCGTCTCGGCATACTGACCGAATCTTGGGAGACGCTCACCAGGTACTTGCTAAGGGCTCTTTCCCCGATGCGTTTCTTCACTCCCTACAAAGTCTGTGTCTGTGTCCCATCTCAATGTCACTTCTCCCCAAATGGGGCGTGAAACACCACAACACAAGCGACTCGCGCTCGTGCAGTTCCACATCAATCAATCTCCTTCAATGTTGATGATGTTGATGATGAGCAAAACACAAAGACGACATAGCAGCAATGGACTGTGCGTTACAATCGGGGTACAACCTGACAAATGAAACGTTAGGTCGAGCGGGCACGCTCGCGCCGGGTAAATAGTTCACACTTGACGGACAAGGGGTAGGTTACTGCCAGTTCTAAAAACAACAAAAAAAATGACAAGTTAGAGTACGTGTACGTGAATAGAGTCACGTGTCTTAATAGTCACGTGACTCTATTCATGTACACGGTTATCCGTGTTGTGATTATTATTTCAGAGGCTAAAAAGGAAGGGTACCCAGATATTCTTATAAAAAGTTTACAAAATATTATATTAATATCCTCCGACCGATTACGGCTAAGGCGGCCAATCTCAACGATCAGCCACGTACGCAGGATATATTATAGTGCTCAAGTGTGAGCGCAAACACAAGTGCACTCTCTATTCCGTTACCCTTTCCGATGTGGCACTAGCGTGACACGAACGGAGAGGGATTGGGCGCAAGACCAACGGCTTAACGTGCTTTCCGAGGCACGGGGTACATGATCGAAGGCTTCCAGACTCCGGGCTGCTACTAAGAATTTCTCACCTTCCGAAACTTAGGTAAGTACAAATTTTTGACCCGACCGACCTCTTGTGTAGCCGTCGCTTTAAAGTGCGACCCACCAACCACTGCGCCCCACAGAGTCAGTATTATATTACGTTTGAGTTGACTATATCTTAATAAAAATTACAAACCAGCGCCTCGGCATTATTTATGGCTTTGCATTATGCTGAGGGTCACCTTTTCGGCACAAAACAAGTGTTAGTTTGTAAGATAAAAATGTAATAAAAATGAAAATGAAAAATCTTTATTTCGACAACTTACAGAGACGCTTTGCAGTGGTGGGAATCTCCTTTTAAGCAAAAAAAATTGCTTGTGTTAGGGGATTCCGCTCTTCAATATTGAGAAAGTTTTGATTTTTTATATAGTGACGTAAACTATTAATATTATAAATATTAACACAAAAATACAGAGGCAAGTAACAATTTAAACACTTAAAGCATATAAGTACCAATACAAAAACAGTAATTACAGTGCACGGGTGTGTGCGCATGTGTGTGTGTGTGTGTGTGTGTTGTGCGTGTGCGTGTAGTGTGTGTGCGTATGTACTTTGAACATAAATATAGTAATAAGTCCTAAGTTTTTTGCTGAATAAATATTTTCTATCCAACCGGGAATTACGCTAAGATGAGGAGAGGGGCTCTTTACTTTACTTAAAGTTTGGCAGCTACTTACGCTGCGCGTTCGGCACGTGGGAGTCTGCGCGGGCGCCGCAGGCGGCTCGCTATCCGCATACATTTGCCATTTCGACGGTTGCGCAGGATCGACAGGCGAAAAACTATGATCTTGATGTATGATGTAATAGTATGCTGTGGAACTACGTGGGTAACAGGAATCGACGATTTCTACGATACCCTTTTTTTCTTTTTAGTGAGCTTTTTTATGTGATAGGTTGCAGGATGAGGAGGCGGTTTTCCCTGGATTGGGTTTCCGGTACCATGTTCCTATTCAATCGACGAAACACTATACAGACGCTGTTTTACGATGGTTTTATCCATTTGTTGTTATAACGTCAATTATTACTTATTATGATGGGCAAAGTAGCTGGTAAGAGGCGTGTGGGTCGGAGGAAAAAGTCATAGCTGCGTAACATCCGAGAGTGGACGGGGATCGCGAGCGCCGCCGAGCTGTTTCGCCTAGCTAGAGACGGAGAAGGATTATGCTAGATTGACGGCTAACCTTCGCTAGTCGGCGAGGCACTTTAAGAAGAAGATAACGTCAATAAAACTATGAAGCTATTTAATACAATATTTTTCTTTTTATTTTTTTTACTTGTCTTGCTTAAATAAGAATATGATTTTTTTTCATGTTTAAGTAATTACCTAACTTTTTTCTTTTAGATATGCAAAGGTGTTGTTAGTGATGGTCGAATTATTTTAAGGGTTTTGTTAGTAAAAAGTAAATCCGTTATTGGCTGTATGTTTAGTGTATAAGATAATTATACTAATTTTAAGAGCTGTGGATTTTGTGTTTTTAATAAATAAATAAATACAAAATTTGTGAAAATTTCAACTGTCTAGCTGTCGCGGTTCATGAGATAGAGCCTGGTGATAGGCAGATGGACGGACAGCGAAGTCTTAGTCCCGTTTTAACCCTTTAAGTAAGAAGTCCTAAAAGGAGGATACGCAAGGAGGACAGAACCAATACGTCAAACATATATAAACATATACCTCATCTTCTAAGCTAAAAGCTTTCGCTTTTATGATATAGGGGGCAGACGAGCCCTGATGGTAAGCGATTACCGCCACCCATGGACACCTATCACGTCAAAAGAGTCACAGGTGCAGATTCTGGATTTGGGGAGAATTACAAAGAAGCGACTGCCGTCTCACCTTCGCAACCTTAACAGCGAAACCAGGCCAACTGAATCATGGTTACACGTTTCAGAAACTATCCGAAACGTGCAAGTTACCTTACGATGTTTTCCCTCGCCGCCGAGCTAATGGTAGAAACATGCATAAACATAAACAGCCTCATTAAAATATCTTCGCAAACAATTAACGCTTTATTTAATTCGCCAAGTATCCAACACAATGGGTCCTTACGCAGCCAGCCATAACTCGCATTAAACGCCCGGTCCCGATCGTGCACAATGAGATGTCGTAATTTCTAATGTTAATAACATAATAACTAGTCACAAACCATTTTGGTCTAACTTGGACGAAACGGGAGCGCGGAGGGCGTGGCGCGAATGGCGGTAAGTCAAGAAAGCTGTTTAAATAAAAAATAAATAAAATAAAAAGTAATCATTTTGGACCACAAAATCCATTCAGATGACCCGTTTAGATCAGTGTAGTGAACACTGCCTCTGGTGCAAGGGTTGCGGGTTCGATCCCTGCACATTACAAACATTTATTTATTGATAGAGTATTTGTAATTGAAATATTATGTTTGTTTATTTAAGAATTATTTGTTAATTAAGTTTTTTTTATTTTTGCCTGAGATACAGGGTTTCCCTAGTTCAGGCTTAAAATTGCTCACTAAGTATAAATAGATTATAAGTAATAATTTGTTCTTATGATATTGCAATAAAGTTATTATTATTTAGTAAAAATTTCTCGGCTTGACAGCCGGTACCTTTGAAACAAGTTACGAGCACTGAGGCCAAGTAACTAATTCAGTTTTTCTTAACCTTTTTTCTTAGATAATTATTTATATCTTCCTATAGGAAATATCTGACAATGCGGCACGTATTGAGGATAGCCGCTTTTTGCATTGTGATGTAGGTGAGCTATGAGCTTTCGGGGAGACCGAGTAGATCAATTGATTTGAATAAATGCTTTGGAATTACACCTGTACTTGAGAGGACCATCGGCACTATGAAAACTTTTTGTAAGTTCCAGATTCTACGTACTTCTTCCTTTGGTTCCGAATATTTATTATTATTATTATTTGTGTGCATGAACATGTTTGTTTGTATTGGTTTGGGTGTTTATGTATTATTTTCATATATTTACTAAAGTATAAAATGTATATATTTGTAATTTCCGCGTTTAATACCTAGGATGCTCCGCTCCATAGCTCTTTGAGCAATCTTGAGGTTGGACTTTTGTCTTTCAATTAGTGACTATGTCTGAGCACCATAGGTGAGGGTGGGCAGAATACAGACGTCAATAAGTTGCAACTGGCAAACGCTGGCAATGAATAGGGAACAGTGCAGGCTATTAGGGGAGGCCTTTGCCCAGCAGTGGGACCATTTGAGCTAGAAAAAGAAAATTGAGATTTCGCTGTTGGTTCTGATATCCGTAACTCAGGTGCTTGAACTACCTATCTCGGACTCACATCAATGTATGAGATGTGTGAAATGTCTATCTATCTATCTATTAATTGTTAGTAACAATGTTTTTCTGAAGTCCTTTATATTTGTACATTCATTTATAATTTCGCTGCATTTGTTTATCGACTACACTCATATCATAATCTTCAAATTAAGAACTGAAACAATTTTTAACCTAATATACCATAGCATTAAAGATAATAAAAAATTGTGTGTTTTACTGACCATAAGAGGTTCGATTTTTTACATTAAGCAACAGTTTTTTTTAGTATTGCCGTGAAGTAAATTGTATTCATCAAAGTTTCAACGTGTTTACCTTTGAGTTCTTACTTTAAAAATTAAACCATGAGTAGATAAACTAGTGTAAAACATTGGTATTAAAACACTTGTAAAAGCAAATGAAAAAATTACCTTAAAATTAGCTCGTTTATTATTTTATTTTATTTTATATCCTCAATGTAATTATGAAAGCCACATAAACTACTATTTTGTTATGATATAGGCCACAAATTATGAGAGAGAATGAAAACTACTCAGCTTAGGTACAATGACTCAGATTCATAAACATAATAATTTATTGTGGAACACAGGTTGTACATCTTTTATACATACGCGCTACTGTGACCTTCCTCTTAAGGCGTACTAAATATTTTGCGAAAGCACAATGATTAAATAATAAATTTGACATAATATTATTAATAATAATTCATCGTCATCATCGTCAGCCCATTTAAGTCCCCACTGCTGGGGCACGGGCCTCCCTCAATCACATGAGGGGTAATTGCCATACTCACCACGCTTGGCAGACGGGTTGGCGAGGGTTTTGATATAAATGCAGAGTTTTCTTTCTCTGGGTGCTGATGATCATGCCAGCAGCTTTACTTTAGTCGCCTTTTACGACACCTCGGTAAGAGTGAGGGTGGCCTATTCTACTCTGCCAGGGACCACACGGCGGAGTAATTAATAATAATTAAAATACAACATTTAAATATTACGTAAATGAAATCATGCAAAATATATTTATTGTTAAATGATTACATCGAAATAACAGCCTTTTTCCTAAGAAAATCTTTAAACAATACGGCTTGTTTTCCCATTAAACCAGTTTCCAGAATACTCGTATAGAACTCGTCCAACGGACATGACCGCACGCACATTTGAAGATTACATTCAGTTTGTCACTTTAGTCTCAATTTAGACCGACCGGATGGCGCAATTGGTAGTGAGACTGACCGGATGGCGCAATTGGTAGTGAGACTGACCGGATGGCGCAATTGGTAGAGACTCTGCCTCTTACGCCAAAGGTCGTGGGTTCGATCCCCACCCTGGACAAACATTCGTGCGATGAACACTTGTGTTTGTTCGGTGTCTGGGTGTAATATATGTACTTAAGTATATATTTGTGTTCCTCTGTTGTCTGATATCTGTAACACAAGTGTTTAAGCTACTTAGTACGGAATCAGGTTAACGTATGAGATGTTGTGAGAATTATTATTTAGACAATTAACCATAGCGGAAATTCATATGATTTGACACCCACGAGACAAGTTCTGCCTAGTGTGGGAGTTAAGGAACTTTTCTTTCTGTTAATGTGTGTTTTTGGTTAATATTTTTTTTTTATTATTTACTCTATTAAATTTTCGCCACGAAAAATTCCATTAGATGCGGCACTGTGGGCATATTTTTGTAACAACAGAAGTCAGTGGACCGTTTTTATTTGTGTCGACCAATCGAAACTCAGCCCTTTGTCCATCTATAATGGGGTGATTGAGACAATTTTATGGATGTTTTGTTTTAGTGGAAAATGGGATGAAGGGAGGGAAAATAAAGACATACTTGTATCGACAATTTGTTTTGGTAGTCAGTTTATATGAATTCTATTTCCTTCATCATAAGCGAAGATTTTATGTATTGTTCATCATCATCATCATCAGCCTATCGCAGTCCACTACTGGACGTAGGCCTCTCCAATTGTTCGCCACTGTGATCTATCCATGGCTTCTCGCATCCAGCTCTTGCCAGCCGTCCTGCGCAGATCGTCCCCCCACCTAGCCAGAGGGCGCCCTACATTACGTTTGCCAAGACGCGGTCTCCACTCTAGAACTCGTTTACACCATCGGTTGTCGGTTCTGCGGTTATGTATTGTTATTGTTGTTTATTCTGCTTAAACATCGCTTTTATGTTGTATGTCGTAGAGTACAAGAATTTATACTGGGAATATAATATTTTTATGACTTTACCACTGAGGCACAGGTCCTACCACGCACTAGCGTGGTAAGACTAAGAGAATCAATTGAGAGAAGAAGAAGTAAGTAGTCTACTGCTACCTACTTCGGACACTTGGAATTTATTCTTCAACGTATTCAAGCGTTCCTTAAAATGTTATAAAAAACATATAACTTAAAAAAATACCCTCGCTTGTTTGCAATGCAATGTGACTGACTAGCTCAGCGACCGAAGGTGAACCTTAGATTAATATGATTTTTTGGGTAAAGAAATCTTTTGCAATTTATTATAAAGTAAATAATGCACTTAAAAAGTTTTCGAGTCTTCGGCTGGGACTCGAACCCACGATATTTTGCTAACCGGGGACCTGCATTGCAGACTAAGCTACCGGAGACCAGTATGTCGATGAATTTTTAAGTGCTTTTTGCTTCACCGTGAGCTGACGATAGTTTGATAATCCCACCCGAAGACTGTCAAATTTTTTTAAAAGTACACTTTACTAGTTATCTGCGACAAGTCATGTTTTCAACCTTATCTTTCCGGCGGTATCTTAAGATACTATCTTAGATAATGCAATGTAATAGTTTTTAAACTTTGTACATTTGTTGTAGGATAATAAAAATTGAGTATTAAAAAAGCATTTATTAAAGTTACTCGGTTGCGGCGCGCGGCTGTGTCGCAGGAGGCACACGGAAGCGGCGCGCGCGCACCACAATGGCGGCGAGATGAAAGCGAGCTTAATATGCGTGACGTAATGGACTCTAATGGCGCGGGCTGTGACCATTGTTGCGGATTTATTTATCGGGCTTTCTTGATCCCAGGAGGCGGAATTAAACTCGCCACTGTATAAAGCCTATTGGAATTGTGACTGCCTCATTGGCGTGGTGGCTAGGCCGTACTATAATAGGAGGTTAGCCCATTTTTAGCAAGAGTCTCTTCTTCTTAAAATCCTGTAACTGTTTATTTGACAAATTGTTATTTTTTACTGCATAAAGTAGTGTCTCAAGACGAAAGTCTTCAATGCGTATGTGTTGCCAGTGATGACATATGGAAGCGAAACGTGGCCGCTTACAATGTGCCGATTAAAGAAGCTCAAAGTCACCCAGAGAGCAATGGAGAGGGCTATGCTCGGAGTCTCCCTGCGTGATCGTATCAGAAATGATGAGATCCGCAGGAGAACTAAAATCACAGACATAGCCCAAAGGATTGCATGCCTCAAGTGGCAATGGGCAGGGCACATAGCGAGGAGAACAGACGGCCGTTGGGGCGGAAAGGTCATGGAGTGGAGGCCACGTACATGAAGTCGCAGCCGTGGCAGGCCCCCACAAGGTGGACCGACGATCTGGTGAAGATCGCGGGAATCTATTGGATGCGGGTGGCACAGGACTGATCTGTGTGGAGAACATTGGGGGAGGCCTATGTCCAGCAGTGGACGTCTATTGGCTGAAATAATGAAGGTAGTATTTTTACATGTGCACGAATAATGTCTAAATGTGCTTTCCGAGGCACGAGGGTACTGGCAACTTTCAGACTTCAGGCTAATATTTTTTTGACCGAAAACTCAAATACAATTTTTCCCAACTCGAAAATCGAATCCACCTCACCCACCCACAGCCCTCGCTTTGAAGTGCGATTCACTAACCATTTCGCTAAGGTACTTATATGATTTATTCAATAATTTGACAAAGGTAGATAAAAAGGGTATTCCATAGTATTACACAATAATATTGTGCTCTGCTTTGGGTACAGTAGAGGCGGAAAATTACCTTAGTATTGTCAAATAAAAACTGATTCAATAAGTGTTCTGTTTATTTTTCGTTTCTGTGAAATATCCAAAACTATATGCCCCTCTACCAGAGCGGTTGCTAATAATGTTGTGAACACATTTCAAAAAACGTTACAATTCAGTCGCGAAAACAAAATGTACTGTACTCACAAAACATGTACTTACAAAAGCCTCGGGGGTTCTAATAAATAATCCCAGCACGCAATGACCACCAAGATGCCCAGAACACGCCACAATGGGGTAAATCACAGTGAGCCAGAGCAATAAGGCTGAGTCTACATTCAGCAGACCACAACATTCATATTAAGAGGAAGGCATTGTACGGTCAATGAATTTGATCACCTTTTTTTTTATTTTATTTTATTTGATACAAAAATCCACAGCTCTTAATTTTACATAAAAAACTCTTATATACTAATCTTACAGCTAATAAAGGACTTTCTTTATTTTTCTTATATAAAAATAACAACGAGACGACGAGACATGAGTGAAAGACTTTTAACAATAAAACCTAGGTAAATGTTAAGTATCTCAATAATAACTTGTAACGGTTATTGACTATAATATTATTATAATAATATGCACACAGGAAGTATAAATAATAAAATATGCCAATTAATATACATATACCTACGCACCCAAATACAAACATCATATAAATAAATAAATAAATAACCAACTAAATAAATAAATAGAAAAGGCTAAATAAAATACTTATACGTAAAAAAAACAATGAAGAGGTCATGTTACGAGGTAGGCCTAAGCATGCCATCAATATCCTTTCTGAAGGAATATAATGATGAGCAGAATAAGTCTGTTGACAAGGCAAATCTATCATTATATGTTTTTTGCAAACGACGTGTGACAGAATTTTGAGCGTAATTGCTGCGTACAAGTTTACAGCTAAAAAGTTTTGTGCGAGTGTGTCTGGTTCGGGTCGAAGGAGCACATAAAAGTAAAGTTCTTGAAACCAAATCCGCGCTGTCTATTACATTATTGCATATTTTGTATAAAAATATCATATCTAGAAGACAGCGTCTATTCTCAAGGGTTAACAGTTGATAGAAGTTGCACGAACTCTCATAATCTGTGCGCCCACGATAATTGCGATAGTTCAAATGTTTGAGAAATTTCATTTGTATTTTCTCTAGACTTTGGGTGTGTATGATATACTGTGGGTTCCAGATGTTACTGCAATACTCGAGTACGCTTCTAACATACGTATAATATAGAATTTTTAGACAGTGCACATCTGTAAAAGGTTTACTTACCCGCAAGACGAATCCCAAGTTTTTAAAGGCTCGAGATACTATGTTATCTATGTGACTTGCAAATGTTAATTTTGAGTCCATTAGGACTCCCAAATCTCTTACTTGTTTGGTTTCCAGCAGAGCCGAGTTATTGATGCTATAATTATACTTAAGAGGTTTCACTTTCCGGGTGAAAGAGATATGTATACATTTATCAACATTGATGTTAATTCTATTTTCAGTATAATATGCACTTAATCTATTCAAATCGTCTTGCAGTTTACAGCAATCCTGAATATTCCTGATTCTCATGTAAATCTTTGTGTCATCAGCGTACATCAGAAACTTGGCAGACCTAAAACACTTTTTAATATTCATACAGGTAACAAGCATAGAGCAACGGTCCAAGTATGGAGCCCTGCGGTACGCCTGATAGTATTTTCACATAGTTAGATCGATATCCACCAATCACCACAGCCTGACTCCTATTTTGCAAATAAGACTCAAACCACCTGAGGAGACTGCCTTTTATTCCTAATTCATCGAGCTCTTCTGAGAAGTATGACATGATCGACTCTGTCAAATGCCTTCTCAAAGTCGGTGTATATTGCGTCGACTTGATGGGCACCATCCATGCCATTCAAAACATCATCTGTGAATATGGCTAAATTAGTATTCGTCGATCTTTTTTTGAAAAAACCATGCTGCTCTGACGGTATCAAATGTGACACAATAGGGTATACGTGGTTATGAACAACACGTTCTAGTAGTTTACTGAGTACATTAAGGATTGAAATAGGGCGGTAGTTTTTTACCTGACATTGGCTGCCCTTCTTGTGGATGGGGACAATATGAGCGGTTTTCCAAATGTTAGGGAAGTGACCAATTCTTAGACATCGGTTAAAAATTAAAGCTATCGGGACCGCAATCGTGCTAGAACAAAAATGAAAGAAGATTGGAGGAATACCATCACTGCCTGCACCTTTTTTTATGTCAATTCTTTTTAATAGTTCGTAAATGTAATGGGATGTGATTTCTATTTTGTTAATATTTTTATCTAATAATGTACTGTTGTTAGGTACAGTAGGATAGTGAGATGCAAGCTCCTTAAAGTTCTTTTGAAAAAAGTCACCAAACGCTGCGCAGATATCAAATTCATTGTTAAACGATTTGTCGCTATAAGTCATTGAGTTAGGATAGCTAGAATTATTATTTCTTTGGGATTTCACATATGACCAAAAAGCTTTAGGATCGCTCCTGATTTGACTTTGAGATTTTAACAAATAATTGTTAAAGCAGCTTTGTTGTAACACTTTCATCCTACGTCTAAGGGTCGAGAATTCGAGGTAATCCAATGGATTCCCGTGACGTTTCCAGTTTTTATGTAGTTTGGCTTTTTCTTTAATCAATTTTATAAGAGGCCTATTGTACCATACTGGATATGTACGAGAGCTTGATATCGAGACTTTGGGAACGAATTCATCAATAAGTTTCTTTAGAATTTCATAAAACATTGTTACCACCATTTCCAAGTCATCCATGTCCGAAATAAATGACCAATCTTGGTTGTCTACGGAATCATTAATTTTATCGAAATTGGCTCTTTTAAATAGGTATTTAACGCGGGGTTTCGGTTTGAAAGGACTTAGAGAATTTCTTAACAGAAAAATTCAGATGAGATTGTCTGGCTATTCTAATAAAAAAAAAATTTTAGCCTGACCCGGGGATCAAACCCGGGACCGTCTTTTCAAAGTATTTAATGACCTGATATGAGGCATGTTTTTTTACTTCAATCAGTCAATCAATTTAAAAAAATGATTTGCATGAATACAGTTATTACATACATAGGTCTTAAATTAGAATTAGGTCATGTATTCAGTCCTTATGTGATAGTCGGCAGACGAGCAGACGGATGGTAAGCGATTGCCGCCGCCCATGGACACCCGCGACTCCAGTGGAGTCACAAGCGGGCTGCCAACCTTTAAACCCCCCTTTCCCCCGGATTGAGCCTTCGGTACCCTCACTCATGCGGCGAAACACAGCACAGTGCTGCTTCCATACTCTAGTCTCAATGGACAACATTTCAAAATTGCTGAGCTATGAAAGAAAAAATACCAATTCTTTTATTACTTTTCCGCTTCTCGAATATATATTTATTTATTTTTTATATTGCTTACATACTGAGAAAAAAATTAAAAACTAATAAACGTAAGATGATATCATCGGACGGCAGAATGTATTTATTTCTTTGCTTAGCACATTATAGTTTCATATTGACGAAATGCCAAGCCCATGGCATGCAACTGTCAAAAAAAGACAACTTGTCAACGTTGAATGAATTAATGACGTTAACAATGTTGACACTAGTATTCTTTACCTTTGACAGTAGTACCTTTTTTTATTAAAGCAATGATAAGCAAAGGAATATCGCAGTGTTCAGCCGTTCGATGACGTCATTTGGCGTTTACGTCTATTTAGAATATAAAGAATTTCAATAATTATTTTATGAATGAAAATGACAAAATTTTGGAAAAAGAAAAAATATGGGCCTGTTCATTTTATGTCTATTTTCATATAAAAAAAACAATATGGTCATGTTAAAAATATGAAATGTTGTCCATTCGTATCCGAGTGTTTCGATTTTGATACTTATAGGTTCTGATATTTGTATATTTCAAGGAAATTATAAAACAGGTGGAAAAACGAGCCAGTTGATACGTAATGAATCATGCTCCATTAGTCTCAGACAGACAGGCAATCCTCATCTTAGCGTGTAAATGCCGATTGAGTCCAAATTCGCTTTGGAGCTCGGGGTGCGCTTAGACCATGTTTAGGATTTGGGGAGTCTGGTAATTAAAATGAAACGACTACAGTCTACAATATGGCCTTGAAGGAAACCAGACTAAATGAAACATTTCAGAGCAATGTAGGTTACACTTTTCAGAGCAACGTACAGTCAACAGCAAAAGTCGATGCACACTTTTCGCAACTAGTGACCTTATGATCCACGGTATAAGAACTATAAACTGCGAATTATTTTTTTGTCTCCTTTTATTTTTGTAATGTTCTGTTGCTGTTTTAGTTTGTATTTATTTCTTTTTCTTTTTGTTTAAATATTATAAATAATAAAATAAATAAATAAATATTTCACAACATCACATACATTGATCTGACTTCGAGATTGGTAGCTAAAGCACCTGTGTTACGTATATCAGAATCAACAGTGGGATTACAAATATATACATATAATACTTTTCTTTTGTAAATACATACTTATAATACATAGACAACACCTAGACCAATACAAACAGTCATGTTCATGCTCACAAATGTTTGTACTGTATTTTTTTTTTATGAGAGGTGGCAGACGAGCAGACGGATCACCTGATGGTAAGCAATTCCGCCGCCCATGGACACCCGCAACACCAGTGGAGTCACAAGTGCGCTTCCAACCTTTTCCCCTTCCCCCCCATAGGGCCTCCGGTAACCTCACTCACTCGTAATTATACTTGTTGTCTCCGTTCTTATCTGTAAAATGTGGTGTGTTGTATTTTCAGTGAATAAATGTTTCCATCTATCTAAATATGAGCTTGACTGTACGTATCAGCTTAAATAGGACGTATAATTAGGCCACAAAAATTCTATACATCCAAACCTTTACTATTACTTCACTGCTCCAGATCCGCTGCGTCGCAGGTCCCTTTTTGTCCTGGGCCCTGAATGCCCCGGGTTTTTGCCGCGCATGAATGGTGCATGACCGTTTTTGCCCCACCGGGTCGTCGTGTGTGGCCATCGTTAATCAGTTTCTTGGTAATCATGATTAGCACTTCGCACTGCTGTGACACTGTTTAAGAAATGCGCGTGTTTTTTTAGCTGCGTGTTTTCGTTTTTGCGGACCGGCCACGCTCGAAATGGTGTTTTTAAACTGCATTTTGAAGTGACCGAGATCGCAGAGGCTGATCGCTCTAATTAATAAATAGTTTTGTACACTTTAACGCTTATTGCACAAAGTTTACAGATCTCAGACTATGGTATTATCCTTTTCTTTTTTTTTTTGGTTTCGCAGGGGGAATGCCGCCGGCTCAAGAGATGAGCCGACTACCTTATGCATACCAGACCACCGGGGGGTGGCCGGGTTATGTGGGGCTCTCCTTTGGCGGGGAGCCAGGCAAAGGCATACCCACTAAACCCCCTGCGGTTCACCCTCATCGCCCATATTGGGGATTATACTGCAGACCTAAACCGAAGACAATTACTGAATTTACTAAGCAGCAGCACACGAGATGGTGCTGTTTCAGTCACACTTTTAGAGATGTACAATAAGAAATCTTCGCCGTCTCTGTCACCCCTTACTGCGTCGGTGACCCGCCAGAGGGCGGGCAGCGCGTGCGCCATTACGCGTTTTTGTGTTGTTTAAAGTCACATGTGCCTCAAAAATTTATTTAAATAAATCGAATAAAAGTGATATTTTCTGCCTTGCTATGGGAAAAAGAAAGAGGTCTAGTTCTAGGGAATACGAGAGATTGTTTAAAAAGATGAGGAAACTTGAAAAGCGACTTAAAAAACGACGCAAATCCTCATCAACATCTTCGTCGATAGCAGATAGTGAACCAAATAATGCAATTCCTACAAGCGATGGAGAAATTGAAATCATCCCGTCACCAATTTGTTCAGGTAGGCATAGTGTTCTAAAGTGTAATGAATAATTCAGTCAAATCATTTTATTGTGTGTTACAATCGTACTTAGGTATAACCTATAAATGTGTGTGCTGAGTTGTGTAAAACTACGGAATAAAAGAAGGATCCCACGTGTATCGTGCGAAAATCCTACTATAGGCAACCTATATGGTTAGTCATAAACATAATACCAGGCAACCTATATGGTTAGCCAAAAAATCATTAAGATAACCTATATGGTTAATGACAAAATTATTTGGCAACCTATATGGCTAGCCACAATCTCTAGACAGCCTATATGGTTAGTCAAAAAAAATTAAAGCCACCTATATGGTGTGTTAATAATACCCATAGAGTGAATTAGTTCTTAGTATGAGCACTGAATATATATATATTTTTTTAATGTATTTTTAAACATCATCATTTGGTATTTTGTTTATTTTTTTGTTTCAATCCTAAATGGACTGTATGATAACATATATTTACAGATGGAATAGAAGAAACCCAAATAGGTTTCAGTGAAAGTAATAATCCAAATGATGTGGTGAAGATAACAGAGCCTGAATTGAACCCGGAAATTTTACAAATACTAGGAGATGACCCATCAAGCAATAGTGTGTTTGGAGAAAATTTACATAGTGATGTAATGTCAAGATGGAAACACATCCTCACTAATGGCTTGGAAAAAGAAAAAAGAGTGGAGTTACTTAAATTATATCTTCCCCCGGAAAACTGTGGAAATCTAAAAGCACCAAAACTTAATCTAGAAATCAAGGCTGCACTTAGTGAAATTAATGCTAAAAAAGATCAATTCAACCAAAATAAACAAGAGCAACTAGGCAGTTGTCTTGCAGCGTTGGGCAAAGTTCTAAATATTTTACTGATGTCTGAACAGTACAACCCCCAAGATTTAATAAAGCCAATAGGTGATGCCGGAAGACTTCTTTGTGATTATCATTACAAGGAATCTCAATCTCGACGTTATGCCATTATCAATATACTAAATAAAGAGACTCGGGAAACAATAAAGAATACAAAAATCGACGAGTTCCTCTTTGGGGCAGATCTGGCAGAACAATTAAAATCAGCTAAGGCTATAACCAGATCCGGCTCAGAATTGAAGTCTCGGCCTCCATTTGTTCCTCCGGCAATACGCCAGCCAACTCGGGGGGCTTTAAACTCGAGGGGGGCGCGGGGTGCGGCCTCGACGACGCGACAGCCCCTACGGAGGCCGCCACCACCAGCGAGCAGCGGACCTGCAACGCGGGACTACGACCGACAGCGCCAAAATCAGTCGAGCACCAGGAGGGCCACTTCTCAGCGCGGCAGGATGAAGAAGTATTAGCTTCAAACTCTGAGGTACACTTGCATCTTGCGGGTAGATTAAGTTTTTATTATAACCAATGGCTTCAAATAACCAATGATAAAACAATACTATCCTGGGTAAGGGGCTACTCAATTCCTTTGATAGAAGCTCCGGTACAGTACTCTATACCGAGTAACAGTAATGGCTTTTCAATTAAAGAACGTCTGGTTATTGAAAACTGCATTTTGGACATGCTAAAAACAAATGTAATATCTATTTGTTTGCCGTGTGAAGGTCAATTCATCTCGCCTGTTTTTACTATACCTAAGCCAAATGGGAAACATCGCTTTATACTTAACCTAAAACAACTAAACAAATTTGTTTTAACCGACCATTTCAAAATGGAAGACTATCGAACCGCTTTAAAATTACTTGACACTAATTATTACATGGCTACAATAGATTTACAAGATGCTTATTTTCTTATTTCTATAACTAAAAGAGACAGAAAACTATTAAGATTTTTATGGAATTCACAATTATATGAGTTCAATGTACTCCCTTTTGGCTTATGTACAGCACCATACGTCTTTACAAAACTTCTTAAGCCTATTATGTATTATCTACGCTCAGCTGGCCTCATATCTGTAAATTATTTAGACGATTTTCTGTGTATTGGGGAAACATTTGATGAATGTTACAGGAATGTAAAATCTACTATGAACCTCTTAAAATCACTTGGTTTTGTGGTTAATACAGAAAAAAGTCAATTGTACCCGTGCACTAAATGTAAATTTTTAGGTTTTATGTTTGATAATTGTAAAATGACAATTAGCTTACCTGAGGATAAAAAAAGACGAATATTAGATAAAACTAAAAAAATGTTAACCAGTAAAACATGTAGTATCAGACATTTTGCTGAGTATATTGGATTATTGACATCAGCCTGTCCAGCTGTACAATATGGCTGGGTATATTTAAAACTATTTGAGCGCGAAAAATTCTTGGCTTTAAATGGGTCTGATGAGTATGATAGATACATGAATGTACCGACTAGCTTACATTGTGATATGAAGTGGTGGTCAACAAACATAATGTCTTCCTACTGCCCAATTCGACAAAATAATTATGTACTCGAAATTTATACCGATGCCTCACTGACTGGATGGGGGGCAGTATGTAATGGTAAATCTACAGGTGGTAATTGGAAACTATCTGAGATATCATTTCATATTAATACTTTAGAACTCAAGGCTGCATTTAAAGGGCTTCAAGCTTTTGCTACGAATCTAACCAATTGTGAAATACTATTAAGGGTTGATAACACCACTGCTATATGCTACATAAATAGGATGGGCGGTATTCAGCATGAGCACTTAAATAAGGTAGCTCGAGATTTATGGCTTTGGTGTGAAAAGAGACGTATCTATATATTTGCTTCTTACATTCAATCTTCTAATAATATTGCTGATGAAGAATCTCGAAAAATAAACATAGATACGGAATGGGAACTTGCAGATGTTGCCTTCAATCAAATTATAGACCATTTAGGAACGCCTGAATTTGACTTATTTGCTAATATAGATAATTTTAAGTGTTCTAGATACGCGTCGTGGAAAATGGACCCTGGGGCAGAGATAATAGACGCTTTTACTTTTCACTGGGAAAATTTAAACTTTTACGCCTTTCCACCCTTTTCTTTAATCTCAAAGGTGTTACAAAAAATTATAAATGACCGCGCAGAAGGCATCATGGTAGTTCCAAAATGGCCCTCACAACCTTGGTACCCCATATGGCATAAATTATTAGTTTCCCAAATACTTACTTTCGTACCAAACAAACACCTTTTATTCTCTCCTTACAGACACAGCCATCCACTGAGTTCGAACCTTATCCTGGTGGCAGCCAAATTATCAGGAAGGCGTTACTGAGAAAGGGAATCCCAGCTGAATCGTTGTATATAGCAATGGCGTCTTTCGCTAACAACACCATCAGCCAATACAATTCAAGCATTAAGGCATGGTGGTACTTTTGTAAGAAATACTCATTAGATTTATTTGATTCGAGTCCTAAACATGTACTTACTTTCCTAACTGAAGTATTTGAATCTGGTATTGGTTACAGTTCACTTAATACTTATCGATCCGCTCTTTCAATAATACTAGACAAGCATATTACTAGAGATGATAGCGTTACTAGATTTTTAAAGGGAGTGTACAGGCTTAGAACCCCAAAACCAAAATATAATTTCACATGGGACCCCATTACTGTTCTTACGTTTCTAGCAACATATTTTCCGCATCAAACTGTTAATTTATCTGATCTTACCACAAAAACAGTAACACTACTAGCATTAGCATCGGCCCAAAGAATACAAACATTAAGCCTTATAAAAATTTATAATATATTTATCAAAGAGGATTTCATTTTAATTAAAATTACTGATCTTATAAAAACGTCACGGCCTGGAGCATGTCAACCTTTAATAAAATTACCATTTATACGGGAAAACCCAGAGATATGTCCAGCATTAGCATTACAGGCCTACATTGACATTACAAAATCGTTGCGTTGTGAGCAGTCAAAGGATTATCTATTCATCAGTATAAGGAAACCTCATAAAAATGTTGGTGCACAGACACTAAGTCACTGGGTAAAGAAAGTCTTGGAATGCAGCGGTATAGACATCGGGATATTTGGAGCGCACAGTACTCGCCACGCGTCCACTTCGGCTGCTCACAACGCGGGGGTTAATCTAGAAGTAGTTCGTAGGGCAGCTGGTTGGTCGGATTCATCCAATGTATTTTATAAATACTATAAAAAAGATGTTATTGCCGACAACGATAACTTTGTTCAAGCAGTATTTCAAACATAATACTACAATTAAATCATTACATAAGTTCATACTTATCAGAAACTTTGTTTGCTATTGATTTGATATAATTATTACGCAAAATAAATACAAATAATTATATAGCTAAACGGTAGCAGTATACGTTTAAGTTTTCACTTGTGTTATGTTGATTTGTCAATAATTAGGTGTTCAGAAAATGCTGTTTTATCTAAATAAATAAAACAATTTTTGATGATTATTAAAATTTATTTTTCATTATAAAAAAACTCTAAACATCTGCTTAGTAAATTCAGTAATTGTCTTCGGTTTAGGTCTGCAGTATAATTAGGAATTAAACGAACATACCTTGTGACGTTCGATTCCAATTATACGAAGCACCTAAACCGAAGACAATTACTAACTTCCCTCCCGCCCCTATCTTACCCAGATGAAAAATAAATTTCAGGATGGAACTCTAAAATAAATGGCGCACGCGCTGCCCGCCCTCTGGCGGGTCACCGACGCAGTAAGGGGTGACAGAGACGGCGAAGATTTCTTATTGTACATCTCTAAAAGTGTGACTGAAACAGCACCATCTCGTGTGCTGCTGCTTAGTAAATTCAGTAATTGTCTTCGGTTTAGGTGCTTCGTATAATTGGAATCGAACGTCACAAGGTATGTTCGTTTAATTCCTAAGTATCATGGTGATACAACCAAAGCCTCCTCCACGATATTCCCCGGGCGGATGTCCGCCTATACGGCGGACTAGGCGGTTCCTCCCCCGGACGTGCCGGGAGAGGGGAAAGGTATTATCCTAGTACAATGTAGGTCTTATCGATAATAGTGATCTATTCTAGACAATTTCAGGGTAGAGGAAATGTATAGAGAATTGAAAAAGGCAGTGAAAGTCGATGGCATTATAACTAGAAATGAAGCTGTAAAGAACACTCGTCATAGATTTTAGTTCAGACAGTTCTGTAATTCTGTAATTCTTTTTTACTCTCCGATGGAGACATAATTGGCCACTCTCAACAAAATGGTGTTTCACATTAAATTGGACGCAGAAATTTGACAGAAGGTGGTAAACTAAATTGTAGCTTGAATTTTTTGGGTATAACAATCATTTGCACTTCATTCTTGAATAAATAATGCACTTAAAATTTCGTCGACATACCAAGGTCTCCGGTTCGTTGACATACCAGTCGTTAAAGCAGTTGCCCGGTCAGCAAAAGATCACAGGTTCGAGTCCCACCCGAAGACTGTCGAAAAATTTTAAGTGCATTATTTACTTAAGAATTAATTGTAGCTTTCTGGATCAATACCAAATTCGCCACTCTCCCCTGTGATTGAAATTAGGTACCCACCATTATCATCATCCCAACCCTTGTATCTGTCTTTAGACAGAAGCCTTATGCAACCTCCAAAGACTTCCACGGCACTCTGTCAGTCGCCACTTGCATCACCTCGGACCAGCAAGTCTCCGAATGTCGTTGACCCATCTTTCCAGTGGGCGACTTCTGCGTCGTGTGGGTTTTTTCGGCTTCCATTAGATTAGGCTTGGGCTGATGAATGATGATGATGAATGATGTAATCCGACAGAGAACCAGAGTCACCGACATAGCCCACCGAATTAGCAAACTGAAGTGGCAATGGGCTGGTCATATTAGCCGCAGAACTGACAGCCGTTGGAGCCGTAAAGTCAAGGACTTTACGGCTCCAAGTGGAGACCGCGACTCGGTAAGCGTAGTGTAGGACGCCCTGCGACAAGATGGGATGATGACATTCGAAGGCTGGCTGGTGTGGGCTGGATGAGAGTGGCCGAAAATAGGGAGCAGTGGCGGGCATTAGGGGAGACCTATGTCCAGCAGTGGACGAGTGTGGGTTGCTGATGTGTATGTGTGTGAGGCTTGGGCTGGGCTTTCTAGCCCAATACTCTCGGGATAAGTGCCCAGCCCATTTATATTTTCAGTCATCTACCACACGATATTGTGTCAACTTGCTCATAAGATAGGAACAAGTTACCCATCCCAGTATTTACTAAGAATTAAGCGTTAAACAGTAAATACTATAATTAATTAAGACGGGATTAAACACGAAATTTATTATGCACTCACATATTTTGCTCGACGTTTCGGCTACGTTACAGCAGCCGTGGTCACGAGCGGACTCAATATGTGAGTACATAATGTTGTCTCACATAATAAATTTCGTGTTAAATCACGTCTTAATTAATTAAAGTTATAATGCAACGCTAAAATCTAAAAAACAGTTAATAATCCTTTCTATTTTCTATTTCTATTCCGGCAGAGTAGAATAGGCCACCCTCACTCTTACTGAGGTGTCGTCAAAGGCGACTAAGGTAAAGCTGCTGGCATGATCATCAGCACCCAGAGAAGGAAAACTCTGCATTTATATCCAAACCCTCGCCAACCCGTCTGCCAAGCGTGGTGAGTATGGCAATTACACCTCATGTGATTGAGGGAGGCCCGTGCCCCAGCAGTGGGGACTTAAATGGGCTGACGATGAATCCTTTCTATTGGCCCATCATCTCCATTTTAGATCACCCACCACACTTGTCAAAAAATCATTGCCCTGTATTGTGCACGGAACCATCTTGATTATTTATTTATTTGGAAACAAACAGTCATTTACAAACTTTGCACAGTAAACATGATTAATAATATACTTACAGTTTCACTAATTGCAATTAAAAACAGCACTAAGATAGACTAATTTAAACTTTAGAACTAACATTTTAGTTCAGAATAGACTTAAACTATCGTTACAATAAATTTAACATGATAGACAAAAACAAAAATGTAAACGAATTTAGTTAGGGAAAATCTGATTTTAAACAAGTTTCTAACTTTAAAATTTAAGTAATTTGAAAATAAAAACCGATATTACACATTTACTGCCGTGTGGTGGCAGAGTAGAATAGGCCACCCTCACTCTTATCGAGGTGTCGTAAAAGGCGACTAAGGTAAAGCTGCTGGCATGATCATCAGCACCCAGAGAAGGAAAACTCTGCATTTATATCAAAACCCTCGCCAAACCGTCTGCCAAGCGTGGTGAGTATGGCAATTACCCCTCATGTGACTGAGGGAGGCCCGTGCCCCAGCAGTGGGGACTTAAATGGGCTGATGATGATGATGACACATTTACTACACGTTCACTTGTGTACAGACAGCCACACGTTCGGTCACTTACTTATAAGATGTGAACAGGTCACCCATCCCAACATTGGCTAAGAGTTATGGCTTTAGAAGTTTAAAGTCCTTTGTATCGGTCCATCTCCATTTTGGGTCACTCACTCACCACACGTGTCAAAACATCGTTGTTGACCTGTATTGAGCCCGTAACCAGCTTGCCTAAAAGATTGAAGCAGGTCACCCATTCCAACATGTATTGAAAATTTAACCGTGGAAGAGCCAGTCTTGGGCATAAATGGCCCTGCTCGATCGGAGTAGTAGCACTATGTTGTGTTTCGGGGGGTTTAATGGCTGGCAGTGCACTTGTGACTCCACTGGTGTCGCGGGTGTCCATGGACGTCGGCAAGCGCTTACCATTAGGATCCGTCTACTCGTCTAACAACCTATCACGTAAAAAAAGGGCTTGGCAGATAAGAGTCCTTTGTATTGGTCCATCTCCATTTTCCGTGTCAAAAAATCAGTGTTGCCCTAAGCTAATAAGTAAGGTGGTTCCGCACTTAATACACTTGCTGATAACATAGGAACAGTTCACCCATCCCAACATTTACTAAGAATTATGGGTTTAGCAGTTAAAAGTCGTTTGTATCGGTATTGTTAGCGAGTGCAATTAATTGCAACGCGTTAATTGTTCCGCGGAGATATTTTAATGAGCTTCCAGTCGTAATGCTTTTTCTTGTTTACAGGTTCTGTGAACTGTATTGGAAACTTGACTAAAATTATCGTATTTATACTCCTTGTTACATCGTTGAACCTCCTTTGTATACACCGTCATTTTTATATCGTTTCCATCACGATAACCTCATGATAGGTATCGTGAATAAAGCACATTTAGCATGTTAGATCAACAAAATAAGCGAAAGAAAATAAGCTGCTCCATACATTAGTGCCGTGTATTCTATTTTGTAAGAAACAGCTGATATTTTTTTCGCTTATTTTGGGAGAGCCATGAACGGGCCGGCTCGACCGGAGTGATACCATGGCATCACAGAAAACCGGCGTGAAGCAGCACTGTGCTATGTTTCGCTGCGTGAGTGGGAGTACGGGAGGCCCAATCCGGGGGAAAGGGGGGTCAAGGTTGGCAGTGCACTTTGTACTTCACTGGTGTCGCGGGTGTCCATGGGCAGCGGCAATCGCTTATCACCATCAGGTGATCCGTCTGCTCGTTTGCCATCTATCACAAAATTAAAAATCTAAAAAAAGACTTTACCAATTTTGGTAAACTATACCATTTTTTTAACAAAATACGTTTTTGATAATATCCTGTTGTTTTGAACGACCTCATAATCTAATACTAATCTCACCCATCTACTGAAAACTGTCTTTAAGGCCCGATTTGATCAATCTTTAGCCGTAGATAAATAAATTCGACTAATCTTTAGCCGTAGATAAATAAATTCGACCAATTTTTAGCCGTAGATAAATAAATTCGACCAATCTTTAGCCATAGATAAATAAATTTGACTAATCTTTAGCCGTAGATAAATAAATTCGACTAATCTTTAGCCGTAGATAAATAAATTCGACCAATCTTTAGCCGTAGATAAATGAATTCGACCAATCTTTAGCCGGAGATAAATAAATCCGACCAATCTTTAGCCGTAGATAAATAAATTCAACCAATCTTTATCCGTGGTAAATCTATGGTAAGTATAACGTCAGATTTGTATAGAATGACAGCGCTATACCATATATTTAGTATCGGAGGCTGGTCGAATCGGCCCTAAGTATACCTAAATAAATACTAAAAAGAAAATTTTGTAATACTCGTAAATAAATAATAAAACTTTCCAGTACTTCTCCAAAACTCAACATACGAAACAATTTCAATTGCACCATTATGTACCCACATTAATACATTCAGTCTTCCTTCAGCAACACGCCTTAGGTCGTCTGTCACCAGGATCCCTTGACACAAACCACCACATCAAACTGAATTCAACCTTCACTAGTGGACTTAAATTTCAAATTAAAACAGCAGGACGTCGTTGAAGATAAAGCTGACAGTTGAATTTTAAGCCCATTGGTGGAGAAGGTGCCAATTACTCGATTTTTTCGTTAAACTGATAGCATCAGTGACATTTGTAAAGCAAGCTCGTCAAATTAGAGTTGGTAGGTTTATCTTGCACTGTTAACCAGGCTTACTATGAAACCGTCCCGTATAGAACCAGAAAATACCTGTCGCATTCAAATAAAGGAAACGCACGGCGCGTGTGAATGGGACATAAGGAAAAGACAATCTCTCGATATCCGTTTGACCGTAGGAGATATAAATAAATAAAAAAATATAAATATTTCACAACATCATATACATTCGGAGTCAGATACTCCGAGATAGGTAGCTCAAGCACCTGTGTTACGGATATCAGAATCAACAGTGGAATTACAAATATATACTTTTCTTTTGTAAATACATACTTATTATACATAGGAAACACCCAGACCAATACAAACAGACATGTTCATGCACACAAATGTGTGTACTGTGCGCCACTCCACGATCCACGCTTCGGCATGATTGGGCCGGCTCGATTATATTAACATGAGTGTTAATAAAGTAATGTATGAGACCGCACATAACTCGGTATGAAAACACTGACGCGAATGCTATTAAAAACTCGCCAAGTTTCGTTTTTTCAAATCTCGCTCGTGTTTTGGTAAGCCTCATTATTTAACAGTCACATATACTTCTATTATAAGTAAAAAAACAGAAGAAAAAAAGTATCTACACTCCACAAACAGAAGCAGCACTGTGCTGTGTTTCCCTGGGTGAAGTGAGGGTACCAGAGGCCCAATCCACGTATAGGTCACACGTATATGTTTGATGAAAAAAAAAATTTGATTTTCAGTTTCAAGTGGAGACCCCCCTAATTTTTAATTTTTTCCAATGTTTGTGTAAATCGTAATGCGGTTAACAAAATACATCTATTTACTAAGTTTTAATAGTATAGTTGTTATAGTATCGGAGAAAAGTGGCTGTGACATACGGACGGACGGACAGACGGACAGACATGACGAATCTGGCTACGGAACCCTAAAAATCCATACATTATTGCCGGGTGGATATCAATTTTGTATGGAACAGCTGATTTTTTTTTCGCTTCTTTTGTTGATGTAACATGCTGAATGGTCTTTATTCAGTGTAATAACAGTGTATATCACATCTATACTATAAACATACATTACTGTTTAGCTGTATCAACAAGACTCGATAAAAATGCACTTGAAAATTATTTCATACGTCTTCAGGTAGGATTTAATCCCACGACCTTTGCGAACTGTGAATGCTCTGACCACTGAGCTACTGGGAACCTAAGCTTTTAAATTATTTTGTATTTTATTAGCTATTTAATGTAGGTCGTATCTAACCAATCACGCTCTTTTCTTGAAGGTTTGTTTAACTACTAAAATTTCTTAGCTGTAGCGATATGGTGATGATACCGACGAGAATAAAATTAAAATTACGAAACACTCAAATGAACGAGTATTTTGAGAAACATTGTTTTAAAATTTTGAAATATCATTACGTTCCAATTTTACCTTTTTGAAGTTCATTATCTTCAATGAGGTGTAACTCAAATCAACTTCACTTTTCATTAATCTTAGTGTTTTGTCCTTAGATTAAATCTAATCTATGGTTTTGTCCTGTTTCTGAAACGTGTAACCGTGATTCAGTTGGTCTGGTTCCCCTGTTAAAGGGTTGCGAAGGTCAGACGGCAGTCGCTTCATTGCAATTACCAGACTCCCCAAATCAAGAATCACTGTCTATCCGTACCTCGGGCTCCAGAGCGACAGTTTTGGATGCTACTGGGAATTACACACTAAGATGAAGAGAACACTATGTCTTTCCTGGTATGGCCATGTAAGGAGAAGAGGGGAAGAACATGTTGCCAAAAAAGTGATGAGTTTAAACGTAAACGTAAGTGGGTGGAGGAACAGAGGACGGCCGAAAAAGAGATGGATGGATTGTGTGAAGAATGACATGATGGAAAAAGAGGTGGATGATTCGATGACGAATGACAGGGACGTATGGAAAAGGAAAACATACTGCGCCGACCCCAGATAACCTGGGAAAAGGGCAGGAGGATGATGATGATGAAGAGAACACTATGTCGATTTTTATATGAGAAATCATCTTTAGAATCGATAGGCGAAATGGTGGGGTTAAACACGCAAATGTGAATGTTTGTTTAAGGAAATTTCCCGGCGGCCGCGCTCGGGCATTAGCACGAGTGACAGGAACATGGCCCTTGTTACCGCACCAGATGCGTATCATACGCCATAGGGCTACTGTTTTCGTATCTTTTGTAAGGAATAAGAGCGGCTCTGGAAGCGTCTATATCTCTTGTTCAGACCTGGCAAAATGTTTCTTTTAAAAGATTGGAAGATTTGCTTCTGGATCAGTACGACGCGAAGGTGCGGAACAGTGAAATGCTCCATTTGAATAATTTCGAACATCAACTCTCAGAGAATTGATTTTGCTGCGAATCAATAATCGATCCCCTCCCGCTGTGCCATGTAATATACCAAACTTTTTTCCCCGCGTAATGTACCTGTTCACCCCGGACCGCCTGAGTTTGGCTGAGTCGGATCACTGAGTCGTTTCAGTAACGAGTTTCACACGTCTCTCTCATCATCATCATCAGCAACCCACACTCGTCCACTGCTGGATATAGGTCTCCCCTAATGCACGCCACTGCTCCCGATTTTCGGAATCGTCAGTCTCTCTAGTCTCACTAGTTGGCAGTTTTTACTTGCGAAATATGGAGTTGTTAAATCAGCGCCAACTTTTTCTTTGGTCGGGTGGTAGTTACCTATTGGCCACGCCACACTTTTTATTCTATTTGAGCTGGGATTGATACCAGCGACGCATGATAATTTCCTAACAAAAAACAAGATCTATTAAAGAGCTGAATAGCTTGAAGATGTTCCGGTGTTCCATCTTGGTTTGTTGGTTGACATGCAAACTTTGCCTGCGTGATATAGGATCGTTATTAGCATTTCGATCGTGTATTCGAACAGTTTGGTGTTATCTGTTGAGGGTCTGATTTTTATAATGGCAATCTTCTTCGATCGCCGACGATCTTCTAAAGGTTGTAGGAATCCATTGGATGCGGGCGGCGCACGACTGATCTCTGTGGAGAACATTGGGGGCGTCCTGTTCAGAAGTGGGCGTCTATTGTCAGAAATTATGATGATGAATCTCCTTCGTATTGAAGATATGATTGTATTGATCAAATCCGCCACGCCTGTTTATGGTTTTTGATGAAATTTTTTTGTGGTGATTAGATCACTGAGTTGTCTAAAATTTCGGAGCGTGATGAACAACTGTTTAACGACACGTGCAAAATCTACCTACCAGTTTATAGATTCGCTCTATAGCAAATCGTAGGTGAGCCTAGAAGTTGGTGATTTTGTACCCTCGTGCCTTGGACATTGCATGTGCATTATGCCGCTGATCAGTCTATTTTATGGGCTTTTTAATCTTTCAACAACCAATAAGTTATTCACTGCCGCTTCCAGCGACCCGGTTGATCTTCAACGTCGCTCCTCGGGTGTAAATGGGTGCATAATAAGAGTCCATTCAAAATCAAGCAGACGCATTCCGGGCCCTTATAATAGGGATTCTTCGTATACACATGTTCGCGGCCGACGACGTTTGTATGCCCGCCGGAATAATGATTTACAATGTACGGATTTAAATAACGCACGGGTTTTTTCGCCGTTGGCGCATCTAGTTTGGTGGATGTTGAGATGTGTTTTTGTGGTTGGCAATAAAAATATATTTTTTAATATTTATTTAACTACTCTTTCTTTAGGTGATGGCTGGCAAGAGCTGGATGCGGGAAGCTATGGATAGATCGCGGTGGCGAATAATTGGAGAGGCATACCTCCAGCAGTGGGCTGCGATAGGCTTAATATGATGATGATGATGATTTAACTACTTTGGCCCATTTGAGCCAATCAGGCCTTTATTTAATTGGGCAATTTATTCGAGAATAAATATAAGGTATTTATGGTTTAACGCTACGAATCGTTTATTATCTTATATAAATTGGTATAATCGGACCTAATTTACTTTTTGGGGCGCCTATTCTTTAAAGTGCGCATGAGAGAGGAAATCTAATCGAAGCACTTACTTCCATTCGATTTATGATTCCCTAGTACGTTGACATAAACAAAAGTAACATTCTCATACGTGTAGTTCCATTTTTTTTATATGAGAGGTGGCAGACGAGCAGACGTTCCGCCTGATGGTAAGGCAATCCGCCTGCCCATGGACACCGCAACACCGTGGAGTCACAATTGCGCTGCAGCCTTTTTCCCCTCCCCCATTGGGCCTCGGTAGCCTCACCACACGGCGAATTATAATGGTGGACGTATATATAAGGAGAACGGATAGGGCACACTACGACGCTCAATCCATTTTGAATTTTCAGCTACTAAACCGGATCTATTTTAAACGATTTCGGGGTTACAAGCTCTCGGCAAACACTTACTTATACTATTTATCAAATAACTATGCACAAATATTCGATCTGTTTTTGTACGCGAAAAATTGATTCACGCCAGCAGTCTTCACGTCGGTTTTCTGTGAGGACGTGGTATTACTCCGGTCGAGCTGGACAATTCCATGCCGGAAAAAAAAAAAAAAAAAAAAAAAAACAAAAAGCGTGTTCTTCCCACTGATATATAACCTCCTTTAAATTTTCTTTACATCAAAAGGAAAAAATGTTTGCTACAAGCAAATCTTACTTTCTGATCTAACAGTATAAGCATAATTTTCTGTGCCCAGGTCTAACTCTGACAAATTAACGAAAGGTAATAAGTGCTCATAGCATGTCAAACGAATCAATTTGAATACTGACGAACCTTTTCGTTCTTTGACTGTAATATACTATGTAGATCAACTTTCTCCAAATTCAAAAGCTTCAATAAGTCTAAACAAAAACGGATCTACAACTTATAAGAAATTGTCTAAACACAACACAATGACAATATTATCCGTTTATACCCGTTTATCTGATTATGGCCACAATGTCCAACAATAAATACCCGGCCACGGGACAAATGAAACTATATTTTAGTGAATTAAACCTTATTCTAACGTTTGAAAGACCTCTCGCTGTGATGTATGGGGCCGATTCTCAATGCATGTCGGCAGTAAACAAAGTGTTTAATTCGATATAAAGTAGCATTGTTATCTCTTTTACAAACTACGGTGGCTGATGGATGGTAACCTCGGTTGGTGCGAGTGTTGTTTTTGGGAACAATGTTGTATTAGAGTGAAACATTTCATTAATAACTTTCATAAAACCAACTAAATTTTGCGTCTTCGTTCGAATTTTGAACACCGACAAATCTCTTTCATATTTTTTAGCTATTAAGTGTTATTAACTGGCTGCAAATTCAGAAAAAAAAATTGCGAAAGCCTCCGAATCAAGGAGAAAATTGAATGCCACTTTTATTTTTAAATAAATTATGGCGTTTTCGTATTATTTTGAGCTGCGACTGCCCGATTTAGATATTTAAACCTTTGACACTTTTGAAGAAAGGAGGTTTTAAAAGAGAATTTCATTCAGCACATCGAGTAGTTTTGCGTGTAATTCCCGGTTGCGTCCAAAGCTGTCGCGTTGAAGCCATGTTTCACAACACTTTTGTTTAACAATGTCGCTTAGTAATTAATTTCATCTTATTAGTTGGTACTCGTAGCACATTGCCGCTTGTACTTTATTTCAGATAATTTCATACAAATTTAAAAGATTAATCTGATCCCGCAGGTATTCATTGTGGTGATCGATCACTTGCCATCAGGTGACCCGCTTGCCTTTTTGTCTCATCTGGCACAAAACCTACCTAATGTTTAATGTTTAGTAGAATCCGTTTGATAATGTTATTGTTACTTTTAGGTACATCTTTTATGTGAATGCGACTCACTAGCCAGAGGCAGAATGTGTCTTCTAGGTAACGCTTATCCTAAACCAGGAGACTACAGGCACTTCAATCCGAAAGACATCGTGACGCTGATGAAACGAATCTTTCGTGAGTAGGAGCGCAAAAGATATAAAAGATAGGTACAAAAGATCCCTTAGGGTCGACGTGCCCCATGAAAATGACCCCCTAACAGATAAGATAAGATAAGATAAGATAAGATACTTTTAGGTAAAACAACATTGTGCAGTAAAAAATATTTATTTAATTAATTATAATTATTTAATTCAAGCCTTGAAAAGCACTTTAAGCAGTTGGTCTGCGTCTGATCCCTCTTCAGTCGTGTCACACTGGTGTCCCATCGAAATATGAGAGGAATAGAGAGTGCACTTGTGTCTGTGCAAACACTTGTGCACTAAAATATGTTATGTATATCGTGTGTATATCGTTGTATGGTCGCTGAGATTAGCCGCAATAACAAAAATATTGATTTGGAGGACATGAATAATATCCTCCAAATCAATATTTTATTTTACAAAAAATATCATTTGAAAGTAGTACAGTTAAAAAGTGTTTTTCCTTTTTATTTGTTTATGTGATAGGTGGCAGACGAACAGACGGATCACCTGATGGTAAGCGATTGCCGCCGCTCATGGACACTCACGACACCAGTGGAGTCACAAGTACGCTGCCAACCTATAAACACCCCTTTCCCCCCGATTGGGCTCACGCAGCGAAACATAGCACGATGCTTCTTCACGCCGGTTTTCTGTGAGGCCGTGGTATCAGTATTTATCCAAATAATAGTTCGTCTTGTATTCTTATAGTAACGCGTAACATCCTAGACCTCATGTTTCTCTCCACCAGATGAGATTGTGGCTAAGCGTTGGCCTATTAGTCTATCAGAAAAAAATAAATATGTACGTACTCCATCGTTAGTGTTGCGCGGGAGTGTTACCGAACAAATTCGGCCTTATTACCGGTTCGTCGGCGACCGATCCGCTGATACCGGTATCGGACACGATCGCGCGATACCGATCGGCCGATTGTGTTCCTTATAAGGTTTGCTACTCTTTCGTACTATTAGCGATGGGTCACAAACTTTGAATCTTCTCATCGAGTTTTATTTTTTTACTTTTTTTATTATTATTTTACATTTATAAATCCACAGATCTTGTACAATATTAAAATAACATTCATTTATATGGCTTACAGCTCATTACGGATTTTATATATTTTAACAAATCATTTATTATTCAAGACAGTCAAAGGGTTTCAAAAGAAGCAAGGGGGAGGGAGGGCGTTACAGGTTTACAAGAACTATCTAGATGGGGGTGGGGGAAGAATCTTGCACAAAATTGATTTATATAATGTGTAATATAGGTATTCCCGGTTTACTTCCAAGCCATCACTTCGGAGACCAAGATCAAAGACTTGATATCTTTATTAATTACTATAAAGAGCTACTGTCCCATAAAATCATAACCTTTCGCACGTTTCTTCTTTTTTTATGTGATAGGTGGCAGACGAGCACACATATCACCTGATGGTAAGCGATTGCCGCCGCTCATGGACACTCACGACCCACCAGTGGAGTCACAAGGTACGCTGCCAACCTATAAACACCCCTTTCCCCCCGCATGGGCTCACGCAGCGAAACATAGCACGATGCTTCTTCACGCGGTTTTCTTTTTTTTGTGAGGCCGTGGTATTACTCTTTATCCAAATAATAGTATCGTCTTGTATTCTTATAGTAACGCGTAACATCCTAGACCTCATGTTTCTCTCCACCAGATGAGATTGTGGCTAAGCGTTGGCCTATTAGTCTATCAGAAAAAAATAAATATGTACGTACTCCATCGTTAGTGTTGCGCGGGAGTGTTACCGAACAAATTCGGCCTTATTACCGGTTCGTCGGCGACCGATCCGCCGATACCGGTATCGGACACGATCGCGCGATACCGATCGGCCGATTGTGTTCCTTATAAGGTTTGCTACTCTTTCGTACTATTAGCGATGGGTCACAAACTTTGAATCTTCTCAGCGAGTTTTATTTTTTTACTTTTTTTTATTATTTATTTCTACATTTATAAATCCACAGATCTTGTACAATATTAAAATTACATTCATTTATATGGCTTACAGCTCATTACGGATTTTATATATTTTACCAAATCATTTATTATTCAAGACAGTCAAAGGGTTCCAAAAGAAGCAAGGGGGAGGGCGGGCGTTACAGGTTTACAAGTACTATCTAGATGAGGGAAGGGGAGGAATCTTGCACAAAATTAATTTCATCGTCATCGTCAGCCCATTTAAGTCGCCACTGCTGGGGTACGGGCCCTCAATCACATGAGGGGTAATTGCCATACTCACCACGCTTGGCAGACGGGTTGGCGAGGGTTTTGATATAAAAGCAGAGTTTTCCTTCTCTGGGTGCTGTTGAACATGCCAGCAGCTTTACCAAAATTAATTAATTAATGTGTAATATAGTTATTCCCGGTTACTTCCAAAGCCATCACTTCGGAGACCAAGATCAAAGACTTGATAAGTCTTTATTAATTACAATAAAGAGCTACTGTCCCATAAATTCATAACCTTCGCAACAGTTTCTTTTTTTATGTGATAGGTGGCAGACGAGCACACAGATCACCTGATGGTAAGCGATTGCCGCCGCCCATGGACACCCGCGACCCCAGTGGAGTCACAAGTGCGCTGCCAACCTTTAGACCCCCCTTTCCCCTGGATTAGGCCTCTGGTATCATCACTCACGCAGCGAAACAAAGCACAGTGCTGCTTCACGCTGGTTTTCTGTGAGCCGTGGTATCACTCCCGTCCTGGTATCTCTCCGGTCGAGCCAGCCCAATCATGCCAAAGCGTGGCTCTCCCACGGTCCCACAAGAAACTATCCGAAACGTGCTTATTTTTTACCGGTTTTTATACCCAGCTAGGGGTTAGGCGCAACTTGTCCCCGAAGTTTGAGATTTTTTCCTGGTTCTAACCTTACCGACCCATTTTTTTGTTTGTTATGGATTAGAATGTATTATATACTATTTCCAGAATAAGTTCAGCATATCTTTTGTGGATTTTGTAATGAAAAATATTTTAACAATATCTTAACTCCAGGTGACATTTTGCAAATCGTGTTAAAAATTTCGTTACTTTTCAATATACATTAAACCACTGCTATTGAATAACTAGAATTTAATGATCACATTTAAAATATAACAATTACAAATAGCGATCACCAAAATACCGTTGTAATGCTGAAATTACATTTTTAATGTTACCCGTGAACAATGTTCTCGCCCAAACATGTTTAATGCCCCATAAATACAATAACACCCACCATAACGAAGGATTACCGCGAGCTGAGGTACGCGACCCCTGACAACCAGGGATGGGAACAAAATTATCGATAAGTACCTACTGCAAATCACCATCGCACCTGTTTATTTTAATATCAAAACATTGCATATCTCAGTGAATAGGAAAGTATGTCTTCAGGACCATGATGTCATCGGCTCTACTTAATACTGACGCACCTCTTTTTAACCGACTTAAAAAAAGAGAATTTTCTCAATTCGATATGTAATTTTTTTTTGTTTGTTCGCAAGCACACTCGCGTTAAGGTTTTACCGAATTCGGCGCCTAATCTCTGTTGAAAAATTTCAATGTTGTATTAAATTACAAGATAGTATTGGGCGCCGACTTCGGTAACACCTTTTCTCGAGTATACTATTGTAAAATGAATGAACAATTTACTTTTATTGCACTCAAAGTACAGTATGAAATTGTTATTTGTAGTGTATGAAGTGATAAAAATAATATTTTACACTTTTAGTTCGTGGTTTTAGAACGCGGTTTTTTTTTTGTAAATTAAATTGCGATGACTATTACTATACCGACGGTAAAGACGATGTTTGTGGATACCAGCAATTGCTGAGGTAATAACTGTCAACGTCCACTTAACTATATTGTAGATTGTCAGCTTCTTCTGTCTAAGGTGGGAAGGCAGTCGGGTTAATGTAATTTCTAGGCTTACAAATCCTGGATCATGTTTTCAAGAGTACTCTCCGCCTACTACTTCGCAAAAAAATGTATGTGCATATATTTATGACATTTGGGTATGAGAGTATTAGTTATTATCTATGTTTTTTTTAATCCGAAACGAACTATGCCCTGATATTTTCGATACTACATTATTTCTTCGATGTTGCTTCCCCCTCCCTAAGGGTCGGGCCCTGCAAAACGGTACACTAAAAATATTCATCGCACTTTACCGCACTATGTGTCATCATTACACTATATCCTTGTGGCACCTTTAGGGAACACATGTGTTAGGCTTTCACGCCCGTTTACATATCTCGGTGGCGCAGTGGTTAATGGGTCGCACTAAGAGGTACCGGCTTCGATCCCCGGACCGAGCCAAAAATTTGTACCTAAGATTTCGGTAGGAAATTCTTAGTGTCAGCACGGAGTCTGGGAGTTGGTGGTATTGAACCACTATGCCTCGGAAGGCATGTTAAGCTACTAGCGTCCCATCGGAATATGAGGCTAAGGGAATATAGAGTGCACTTGTGTTTGCTCACACACTTGAGCACTATAAATATCCTGCGTGCGTGGCTGGTCGTTGAGATTGATCGCCGTAGCCGTAATCAGTTGGAGGATATAGTGTATACATTATTTATTGTATAATATTAAACATAAGTACTGACAATCTTCATCATCAACATCATCAGCCTATCGCAGTGCACTGCTGGACGTAGGCCTCTCCAATTGTTCGCCACTGTGATCTATCTGTGTACTGACAATGTTTTAGAGGAAATAAAGTATATTGACACATGCATAGATAATTTATGTAGAATTGAAATTTGAATGAATGAAGTGAATTTATAATAGTTTTACGTTTCAATCGATCAGGAATGTAACCCGGCACCTTAAGCGCATTAAAGTTTACGTTCTGTGGAACAGTTCGGCGCGAGGTATTTCCCGACGGTTTTCGCTTCGGGATCATTTAGAGACGAGCTTATTTCTTCCTAAAAGCCTATCAACGATTCACGACCCCTCAAATCTCGCATAGGTTCATGGACAACGGTAATTATTACTTTCAGGTGAACCCGCTGTTCACTTACCGCCTCTAGCATAATGAATCGACTTACCAGCAACTTCGCCACCGAGGCAGTTAAACTACAATAATAGGTACACATGCACTGAATAGACAGTTGTTAAATGTCCTCATCGAAAATAAGCAACACGCTTCAAATCCTCAGCTCAATGAGCTAAAAACAACACTCCGAGTGACAACCGCTAACTCGGCGCGGGCTGTTTGTTCAACAGGCACCAACGCAAATATGTATTCTTCATCGGGTTTACTTTTGGAATTGCAACGTTGTCAATTAAATAAGGAAGGTCTGTTTTGCGTAAATAGTGGAAGTGGATGCTTTGTGGAAAGCTAATGGGAATAGAAATGGAATTTATTTATCAGAGATCTATTTGTAGGAACAGTATTTTGAGCGGGATTAGCAAGCTTCAGTGGAGCTGGGCCAGTTAAGAAGGAAGGAAAGGAGGAAGGGGAAAACATCGTGAGGAAACCGAAGGAATAGAAGATGGAGCCAAAACTGTGGAAGAGCCACTTCCACAATTTTAACTCCATCTTCTATTCCTTCGGTTTCCTCACGATGTTTTCCCTCACCGCCGAGACAAATGGTAGAATTGCGCACATCGATTTGATAAATTCAGAGGTATGCTTGTTTTCGAACCAAGAGCCCCTGTATAGAAGAATCATTATTTACCCATTGCTTTTTGATGCCATTATGACCATCTCATTGTGATGATAATACATTCCTACTAAATTCTGAATAAAAAAATATTGTTAGTTTAGGTTATTACTTCTTCTTCTTCTTTAGCCATTTTCAGCCTTGACCGTGGGAGAGCCACGCTTCGGCTTGAATGGGCCGGCTGGACCGGAGTGATACCACGGCCTTACGGAAAACCAGCGTGAAGCAGCACTGTTCTGTGTTTCACTGCTCGGGGGAAATGGGGGTTTAAAACTTGGTGGTCGCACTTGGGACTCCACTGGTGTCGCGGGTATATGTGCGGCAGCAATCACTTATCATCAGGCGATCTGTCTGCTCGTCTGCCACCTCTCACATAAAAAAGAATCCTCTAGACCTCCTTCAGTTTGTCATTTTTGTTCCTACTGTAAGACTGGCTTCTTCTTACAGAAAGATTTGTAATAATACCAGGGTGTCACAGTTAGGCTGGATACCTAGGTCTCAACCTAAAGCCTAAGTTAGCCTACAGAAAATTTAGGAAGCTGATGTTTACTACTAATAAGGGTTTGTTATACATACTTTCTGCCAGATGGATGTACAGAAAGTACCTATAATAAAGAAAACTAGATATATAGTAAATTTACATGCTATTTATTATTTATTAATAACTTTATAATTACATATACTTCAATATTAGTACTAACTTTTTAGCCTAATATTGGTTTGATAAATCACTAATAAATATGTGGTAAACACATGAGACTCATTAAAACTTATAAATTCAGGGTCGCAGTTACGTTCGTCAGACCTTAACGCATTCCCAACAAAACCACAAATAAAGACTAATTAGTTACTCATTTTTAAATGCTAATCCGGCTTAGCGGCTGTCATACAGAGCAGCGAGGTATCCCTGGCATCAAAGATTATTAAGAAAATATATATTAACGTTCTAACCTGAGGATCCCTAGTTAGGCACTATACCTCCAGGACTGTCTGCTAGGTTTTCCTTGGCAGTGGTGAGGCATCCATGTTATGGCCTGCAAACCATGCGGTCACATCCTTTCCCGGAGAACGTTCAAACGGTGGACATTATCCCTCGGCCACGATGAAACAATATGAATAACACAGAAAAGATAAGAATTTAGTTTGTTTTGTTTGTTCCCTTGATTAAATCCATTTCATGTATGGGTTTAATCCCCTCCTCTCCCTTAGGGTACTAACATGATGGTGTGTGCGGCGGTTTCTTCTAATTAATTAGGTGGCAAACAAGATCCACCTCATCATCATGAGGCAGGTGGCTTCCTTCGTCCACACCAGTTTTTACTCGAAACAATTTCAAACGCTGCGTGCGTCCAGCACGCGCGTAACCAAAAGAACCTAATTGATTTGTAATTAGCGAAACGAATCTATCGATATCCAACAGATGACGTTATTTGACAAATTATCACCTAAATCATACTAAAATAATAACGTAAACAAATATCCGAGATTTTACAAAATGCCGGGTTACACTACCATCCTTTTGATGTCGTCACACCAACGAATTGAGGTCTTCCTCTTGGGCGTTTCTCACCCCACGTTCTCCATATTACCATTGCCTTGAACCACGAGCCGTGGTTAGAACAGCAAAATACCGTCAAATTCTGGACCGAGTTTTTTTCGACCGAGTTTCCCTCAACGGGAGAAGCCCGCGCAGACTGCGCACGCGGCACCTGTGCTTGAGAGGCGCGTTAATGGCCGCGCATCGGTATGCTACTGATTTATCGCTCTTTCCTGTTTTGGGAGAATACGTCCACATTATGGAAGGTATCTTTCGGGAAGCGTGAATATTCATCACCAGCCTGTTAATGAAACCATTGCTGGGACACAAGGCTTAGCCTAATAGAGAGAGTGTCCCACAGTTTTTTAATGTGATAGGTGGCTAATGAGCAGACGGATCACCTGACAGTAAGTTATTGCTACCGCCCATGAACACCCACAACACCACACTCGAACCTACGATCTTTTGCTAACACAAAGTGCAGTGCAGTGTAGTCACAAATTGGGCCCCCGGGACCCTGACAACAACACACTGACGACTGATAAGGCGACGTGTAGCCCTAACTAGCGACACCATTCGTTTTTAATTGTTATCTACTAAACCGGATCTATTTTAAACAATTTCGGGATTACGACCTCTCGGCAAATACTTTTACTATTTATTAAATAACCATGCACCAATGTTGGGTCCGTTTTTGTACGCGAACAATTGATTACCGCCAATAGCGGCCACTTTTAGCGTGAATCATTTTTTTGCGTACAAATGTTGGATCCGCATTTGTGCATGGTTATTTAATAAATAGTATAAGTGTTGCCGAGAGGTTGTAACCCCTCAAAAGTTTCAAATAAATCCAGTTTAGTAGCTAAAAATTAAAATCGATTGGCGTCGCTAGTGTACCCTACCCGTCACCTTAAACACAGCGCAAGTGGTGCTTCACGCTTTTTGTTTTCTGTATAGCCGTGGGTGGTATCACTCCGGACGAGCCGGTCCATTCATGCCGAAGTAGGTAAATAAGTAAAATAAAATTTACTATACCCATCCTTCGATGGAGACAGTTTTTGCAAATTTTCTTTATTCCTATTGTTATAAAGTAATTTAATTAAATTATGTACTAGATTATTGTTCTCCCAAAAGCGTTAATTAATTCCTTAATCAAGTCCAAATTCCTATAAAGACCAATAAGTAATGTCGCAATACGATTCTAGTACTGTCCGAGAACTGTTAATTTACAGTTAAAGCTATAATGAGGAGTGACGTCACGGCACTGAACAAACGCAAAACCGAAAATGGCGATAGAAATACTTTGTATGGTAAGCAAAATATTCTAGTTCTAAAGGCCGATACGACCAATCTTATTCCAATACTAAATCTATGGTATCATACTATAGAAATCTGACGTTACGGATAAAGCTTGGTCGAATCTCCCCTGAGTGGCATAACGTAGTGATCTATAGTTAATATAAAAAAATACGTTTAGTGCTTTCATACAACAAAACAGGTAGGTGCATAGGTATTTCCGTAGAGTCCTAATTACTTCTTTTCCATTATTATAGTATTCGATTACGTTTGTTTGAAGTACATATTATCGATTTAATCGATTTTTTTAGTAGGTCACCTCTCTATGAAGCTAAAATTGCGAAACGTCAAATGTAGCTTGTTAGTTTGGCTCGACTATAGAGCTCCTTTAACTGGCTGATTAGTACGCTACAATGTCGACCAATATTTTTCCATCACTGGTGGACATCCGAAAAAAAGATGCAATATCCACCAGCGGGGGACACTGCTACTGAAACTTACCGGGCTTTGGGCCCTATTGGTGGTGGGCAAGTAATAAGTTGCTCTCTCCCTCAGTGGTGGAGAACAAAACCAGAAACGTTTAAATGGCTCCCACTATTGTTCATCTACTGTTGTTGTCCTGGTTTCCACGGAAGACCAGCGTCGTAGTTTCATCCAAACACTTCGACAAAATGCAGATTGGATCCCATTTTCTTGTTTTGTATGGGACCCACGTTCCTCTTATTGTATACTAGAGACCCATCCTCAATTTGTTTCGAGACATTAGTTTTTTTCCACTTCATACCAATAGATGGCGCTAGGTGTCGATTACATCGCACAAGCGTTACCGCTGTCTGTAGAATTTACCTCTTTATAAATAGTACAGATTTTATGTAATTTAAGTGTTTGTTGCCGGCATTGAATAAGTAAATTATTTTAATTTTTAATTATTTATCTAAGATAGCTTTTCTACTGGCGTTATAGGCGCCGCCACTGACTCTACAGCCTCCTCTTACGAATTTTTATTTGATTTTAAAAGTTTCTTGAATCATTCCATCGTAACAGTTCCCCTGCTAACTGTACAAGTTATCAGATGCACAGAAGAAAGCCGAATGCGCTAAACGGTGGTTAGTTAGGCGCAATTATTATTATTTAGTGCGGCGGCGAATAAAGGGACGCCCACGCGACCTATTATCAGCTGGGGATGTCTTAGTGTGGATATGCCGTTGTTATAAAGGCTGAGGTTGTGCCTACAACCACTACGTACAATAGTAAGCAACGAGTCAGGGACATTCGGCTACGGTTGGCGACGATTGCTTTTGTAAGCAAATAACGCACTTAAAAATTTCATCTCGTGTTCAGGCGGGTAACGAACGATCTTCCACAATCCCTGTGACTGTTTTACCAATTCGACCACTGAACTGAGATTAAAAATTTAAATTGCAAAAAATGCTATACAAATTGTCGACGTTCGTTTTTTTATGTGATAGGATGAAAACGAGTAGACTAATCACCTGAATCACCTGGTAAACGATTGCAGCAGCCGATGGATACCCAGAGGAGTAAAAAGTGATCTCTGGGCTGCCTACCTTTAAACATGCCTTCCCACATCTAATTGGGCCATCACTATCTTTACTTACTCGACAAAACACAGCGCAAAAGCTACTTGACGCCAATTTTCCAGGGCAGTCGGTGGCATACTGTCGGTTGTCTGTAAGCTAAGTCTATGTTGACCTGAAGTAAATGAGGGCTCAGAACGATATTACAATAAATAAATCGTTTGTTTAACACACACAGTTACAATTTCTTAATATTTATATATCGTCATACAAATACAATTCTTGAGCCAAATATTCAATTAGAAATGTCGATGGGCCCCAAACTAGGCGTAGCCAGTCTGTATCTTGGTGGCAACAACGGTGGTTTGATGTATAAGAACTTGCGCCTTCTACGTTCAAATTTAAGCACGCTATGGAATATTTTTTAGATTTTCGCGTTGCATTTAATTTTGGAATTAACACGATATTTATCATGTGAACCAGTCCGCTCGTGACCACAGCTGCTGTAACGTAGCCGAAACGTCGAGCCAAATATGTGAGTACACAATGTGGTATCACATAATAAATATCGTGTTGATCCATGAACTCGACGATGACAGAAATTCTCCCCCAATAGACACCTACTACTGGATAAGAGCATTTAATAAACATTCAATAAAACGTCACAATTGCGGGACATATCCACATTACTCTCACGCATAGCAACCTCACGATAGTATCTGCGTACGCGCAGTCGCTCGAAATCATCCTTTGTAGGTATTTATTAACAATTGTACTGCTCCGATACGCTCCCGATACCAGCTAATTACCTCTGTGATTTATGATACGCGTGACAAAGTAAAAATATCATTGCTACCCGCATTGTTCTCGTGCTCAATGTTGGCGGAGGTATTCTTGATGTCTTCAAGTTGATATTTATGGGGAATGTGGAGTGATATTGATATTTTTTTCTTCCTTACGACTTGCTATCATCGGATAGATTTTATCAGCCAGCAGTACCTAAATGAACTGCTTCATTTGGACTAATTGGTTTCAGATGCCGTAAAGGATAGGTATTTTTATCGCGTGAGCTATCAAGCCTGCAATTAAAGTTCCAAATATTTTCTTACAGCCACTTTTATGTAAGGGTTGCAAAGGTCAGACGGGAGAAATTTTATTTTAATTACCAGATTCCCCGAATCCTGGATCATGCTCCAAACGTATCCCGGAATTTCCTAACGGATCCCGGGATCCGAAGCGACAGCTTTAGACGCAACTGGGAATCGCACGCTAAGATGAGGGGTATTATTTGTGATAATAATAATGTCCTCCAAACCGATATTTCGGTCATGGCGGCCAATCTCAGAGATGGTCCATCGACGCAGGACATATTATAGTGCACAAGTGTTTCCGCAAACACAAGTGCCCTCTATATTCCCTTACCCTCATATTTCAATGGGACACCACTGTGACACGACCGAAGAGGGATCAGGTGCAGGACCAAACGCTTAACGTGCTTTCCGAGGCACGGGGGTACAAGATCGCCAACTTTTAGACTCCGGGCTGCCACTGAAAATTTCTTAACAGAAACACTCAGGTACAAATTTTGGCCCGACCCGGAAATCAAACCCGGGACCCCAAGTGCAGCCGTCGCTTTAAAGTGCGACTGACTAACCACTGAGTTTCTTGCTGGTGTCTTCTCAGTAGAAATCGATATTCCGAACCAGCGGTAGATGATAATATGTGTTACCTATATTGATATTCATAAGTGTTCTGTATGGACCTAAATACATAAGGTAAAGCTGCTGGCATGATCATCAGCACCCAGAGAAGGAAAACTCTGCATTTATATCAAAACCCTCGCCAACCCGTCTGCCAAGCGTGGTGAGTATGGCAATTACCCCTCATGTGATTGAGGGAGGCCCGTGCCCCAGCAGTGGGGACTTAAATGGGCTGATGATGATGATGATGATGGACCTAAATTCAATAAAGATTTTTTATCTTTTACTGCGCCATCGAGGCAGTCATCGAGGTGATAATAATATGATGTTTGCAATACAGATTCGAAAAAAAAAACAAATAAAAAAAATCCATCACGCTTATATCGTACGCATAAAGACAGGTATACCTTTCTTATTGTACAGTCAAGTAGCAACATTTTATCGGGTTTTCTCGCTAACTCGTACGCCTAAAGGCAGTCGAGACGAGGCGAGGCGTATATTACGAGCAAAGTCGATTTCCCCCATTTCCAGCCGATGACGCTGCCAAATCGACCGGTACCGGTGGAATAGTGCCAGTAAATAATACTGCCGGTTGTTAAAGGTGATTGTACGTAGGCACAGGTTTATTGTAGGTGATTTTCAGACGTGAGGCAAGCATGTGAGCATTAGGTGAAACAAAATATACCACACCGTTCTGATAGTGAACTTTCGTAATGGAATGGCTTTTGCGCACATAGAAAGGCTGGCACTTAAACCATAGACTAATTTAAGTCCATGCGTGAACATTTCGCCCGCGGCGTTACTCACGCAGTATTAGTCTTTATTACAAAAGTCTTCTTTCAAACTTCAAACCTGCGCAACCTATCACTTAAAGGTTGAAAGTTCAATGCACTTTTTTATTAAAAACCAGTGCCCAAACATGAATTTTAAGATTCTAACTTTTAAATTGTCAATTCCTCCATACTGTATTTCATCCCCAAATTTACCCTCTCAACAGGTGATTTTCTATAAACGTTTACGTTACTTAATTTTTATTTAAATTACCTATAGGTATAAATACAATTTTTCACTTTCCTAACATCAAAGATGACGGACTTCCATACAAACTTCAAACCCCCTTTTCACCCCCTTAAGGGGAATGAATTTGTAAAAATGTTAAAACAACTTGTTCTTGGTTTAAAATAAGGAGAACGTATAGCGATTTTCAACATTCATACTTCAAAATGGTTAAACCCCTATACTGGCATTTCATCCCTTATTTTACCCCCCTTAAGGGTGATTTTCAAAAAACGTTTAATGGGTCTTATTTAAAATTATTAGTCTGAATACAATTTTTCACATTTCTAACATCAAAGATGGCGGACTTTGATATAAACTTTTAACCCCCTTGTTAGCGAGCGAGGGAGATGAGTAAAAATAGCAAGAAAACAATAAAAATATAGAAACAAATAAGTTTACGCACCGTTTTGCACCAAACAAAATCAATGACAATTATAAAAAACGTCTAATTGGGAAAACAAAGTAAAAACGAAAATAAAATGATTACTTACTTAAAGATGTCGGTTCGCCACACCCGTTTTTACCTCCTTGAGGGTTGAATTTTCAAAAATCCCTTTTTAGTGCTCACTTTCACTATTAAAGGAACCCCTTTGCCAAAAGTTCAAGTTTCTAGGGTCAGTAGTTTGGGCTGTGGGTGCATTCCTAGTCACTTAATACCTTAGTCACTCAGGTTCTCCTTTTATATAATATAGATAGATAAATAATAATAGTACACTATCGACTCCAAAAAGATGCATTCACTAAATTAAGTACCTGTTCCAACACTATACCTTTACCTGCTACCCATCTATTATGACAATTTTTTGGATTTCGTCGTACAGTTGAAACAATTTTATCAGTCTTTTAATTTAACGTCTAGGGGTCATGGGCGTTGAATAAATACAGATCGGAAAGCCTGGTGGAAACTTTCCCCTGTGCGACACTTTTAATTGATTTAAGAGCGTCTTCGGAGTTTGTAACTCCTGAGAAATTTCGGTCGGTATTTTCTACTTCCAAATAAATGGGCGTTGTTACATTGAGCAATTTAGTAACGAGACGGCGGCGATCCGATGTAGAATCGATTCGCAAATTGAGAAAGCTGTCTCAATCTTTGAGCTATACGGGCGGTATAAGAAACTAGGATTGACATTATTTACCAGAGAACAAAATCATTGACTTTGCACTCGAGATTACTTTGTTGAAGTAGATCGATGATAGCGTCTTTCATACGGAAAGTCGTAAAATCTAATTTGAACATGCATTTCTGAGTTTTACAAATCTTTGTGCGTATTTCTAGCATTATGAAAGATGGAGTCGACACGTATTGGAGTGGAGTGGTCGCCACGTGGGGAAACGCAGTGTCGGACGCCCTGCGGCGCGATGGACTGACGATTTGAGAAAGATGGCTGGTGTGAGTTGAATGCAGGCCGCTCCGGAGTGGGTTAGATGGCGCTCTTTGGGGGATGCCTACGTTCAGCAGTGGACGGCGATAGGCATATTGATTGATTGACTGAGTCCCACGCTGGCAAACAAAGTAAACCCTTTTGTTCCGTAGAAAAGCCGGAGGCCTAGCGACTAAACCCCCAACGGCGCTTCCGTCTTCACCAGAATGTCAAAAAGACATGTGTAATAAATAATCTTTGAATACACGTTCCTTCCCGAAATATAGTATACCCTGCTGCACTATGAATTTAAATTGAATAAGACCAAGTTACCACATTTACTGCAAATAAACAACTTTGACCTAACTATCACTACCCATAACACCAAACATGTCAGAACATCTTCCATTTACGACCTAACCTAATACCATTCAGAGTACTTACATACTTTACTAATTTTTCTACTAAAAGCGTACCCTCATTTATTACTAGAACACTGTCCACGGTATTACGCGCCTACAAAGTCCCTAAGTGGCTGTAAACCGAAGATAGTATTTTTCCCTTCCTACGCTAAAACGTTTTGAAGAGGCAGGGTTCGCTACACCTGCGTTCTGTTAAGGTGACTGGTAGGGCACACTAGCGACACCAATCGATTTTAATTGTTAGCTACTAAACCGGATCTATTTTAAACAATTTCGGGGCTACAACCTCTCGGAAAACACTTATACTATTTATTAAATAACCATACACAAATGCGGACACTACATTTGTATGCGAAAAATTGATTCACGCTAAAAGTGGCCGCTTTTGGCGGTAATTAATTTTTCGCGTACTAAAACGGACCCAACATTTGTGCATGGTTAATTAATTAATAGTATAAGTGTTTGCCAAGAATTGTTTAAAATAGATCCGGTTTACTAGCTAACCCTACCCGTCGCCTTAAGATGCGCTGTACATTTTAGTGGTGTGTTACTATTCCAGTACAGTGGGGAATCTAAAAGTGAGAGAGAGTGGTATTATGTAATGTCTACCGTGGGAGAGCCACGCTTCAGCATGAATGGGCCGGCTTGACCTGAGTGGGACTTATGACATAAAAAAAAATATTCATTGAAGAAGTGCTGTACTATACTAGTAAAAGGGGAGCGGTATTATTTATTTATTGGAGAACATCCGAAATTTTACCAATGACGAGCCGCGCTTCGTCATAAATGGGCTGGCTAGACCAGATGGATACCGCGGCCTCACAGAAAACCCGTGTAAAGCAGCGCTTGGACTGTTTCGCCCAATGAATGAGGCCGTCGGAGGTATGAGGAGAGAGACCGAGGTATTATCTATTTATCGGATAGCATTCAAAAGTTTACCGTTGGAGCTTTTGCATTAATAGGTCAACTAGACCGGAGTGATACCACGGTCTCACAGAAAACCGATATAAAGCGCTTGTGCTGTTTCGGCGAGTGAGTATAAAAAGGTTCATCATCATTTCAGCCAATACGTCCACTGCTGGACATAGGCCTCACCCAATGTTCTCCACACAGATCGGTCCTGTGCCGCCCGCATCCAATGGATTCCCGCGATCTTCACCAGATCGTCGGTCCACCTTGTTGGGGGCCTGCCACGGCTGCGACTTCCTGTACGTGGCCTCCACTCGAGGACCATTCCGCCCCAACGACCGTCTGTTCTCCTCGCTATGTGCCCTGTCCATTGCCACTTGAGGCATGCAATCCTTTGGGCTATGTCTGTAACCTTAGTTCTCCTGCGGATCTCATCATTTCTAACACGATCACGCAGGGAGACTCCGAGCATAGCCCTTTACATTGCTCTCTGGGTGACTTTGAGCCTCCTTAATCGGCACGGTTAAGAAAAAGGTTGCGCATTTGTAAATGAACTGATATTGAGGTTGATAACGTCAGGTGATCCATCTGCTTATCTGCCCCATATCACATTAAAAAGTACTATTTTATTTATTTCTAAAAACAATATTAAGGCATTATTTGGATAAAGAACGCACTGCCTTAACAGGTTTCATCAACAAATTTTTAACGTCAGGCCAGACGCGAGCGTCCCGGTAATATTCGACAACGCTATTACCCGCTCAGTCATTCACTCACTAAGTCACTTAGTAGTTCACTGTTTTCGTCATCAAGTTATCCCGTTCGACGCTACTCCGCCACCTGGTGGACTTTTCGTGTAATAGTTCTATTTTTAGACTTAGTTTAGGCATATTATGATGTTTAACTAAATAATCTAACTGCCTCGTTGGCGCAGTGGGTAGTGCGTCGTTTTTTAAAGCGAAGCGAATTTTTAACTAGCCGCAGACGCAAAAAGTGTCTGTGTGTCTCTATGGCATCGTAGTTCCTGAAAAAAATTACCGATTTTGATTTTGTTTTTTTGTTTGAAAGATGAATAAAGGGGGAGTGTTCTTAGCTATGTTGGAGAAAATCGATCCAAGATGGCCGCTGTCACAAAGATATGGATTGGTTGTTTTAACACAACTCCTACAATATGGGTTACATATAAAAGGGCATAAGGCACGGCTGCATCGTAAGTGGACCTGGGAAAGTCCGGATGGCGTTACAAAAAATGAGATTGACTTCATCATGTCTACCAAGACCCGGATATTCAATGATGTCTCAGTGATCAATTCAGTGAACACTGGAAGTGATCACCGAATGGTAAGAGGCACTTTGAATCTACATGTTACATCCGAAAGGTATCGACTGATAAAATCTACGCTCCGCCCTGTAGCCATCCAGATTCAAAACCCCGAGAGCTTTCAACTCGAGCTGGAAAATCGCTTCGATTGCCTAGAGAGCTGCTCAGACGTGGACATATATAATGACAGGCTCGTGAAAGCTGTTCTTACGGCGGGTGCAAAGGTCTTCAGACCTAGCCGTACGAAAAAAGCCAGTAAAATCTCGGAGCCAACTTTTAAGTTAATGGAGGAGAGGCGGAAAATGGTTCTGCAAACCTCTGATGAAGCTCGTCAACGACGGCAGCTCAGCAAGCGCATCTCCAAGTGCCTGACCCGGGACATACGCCGATTTAATACGGAACGTATTAAAGAGGCTATAGAGCGGAACAAAGGCTCCAAAGTGTTCACCAGAGACCTGGCTATTGGAGAGAGCTTGCTGACCAAGCTGAAAACAGAGGATGGCAGAATCGTCACGTCACGCCCAGAACTTTTGGCTGAGATCGAAAACTTTTATGGACAGCTTTACGCGACATCACGCGCACCTGTCATTCAAGCTGTTGAGCGAAGAGCCAAATTAACCCGGCACTACACCGAAGATATCCCGGACGTTAGCCTATACGAGATTAGCATAGCTCTCAAACAGCTTAAGAACGGTAAGGCACCGGGTGATGATGGAGTTACAGCGGAGCTTCTGAAAGCAGGTGGACGACCTGTCCTGAAAGCCCTTCAGAGGCTTTTCAACTCCATCATCACTGAGGGAAAGACACCCAAAGCGTGGCACTCTGGCGTGGTGAGGCTTTTCTTCAAAAAGGGTGACAAATCCCAATTGAAGAATTACAGGCCTATCACGCTGCTGAGTCACATATATAAGCTGTTTTCGAGAGTTATGACGAATCGTCTCGTACGCAGGTTCGACGACTTCCAGCCTCCCGAACAAGCTGGATTCCGAAAAGGCTTTAGCACCATAGACCACATACATACGCTGCGGCAGGTTATACAGAAGACCGAAGAGTATAATCTGCCATTATGCTTAGCGTTTGTGGACTATGAGAAAGCCTTCGACTCTGTCGAGACCTGGGCCGTGCTACAGTCTCTCCAAAGGTGCCGAATAGACTACCGATACATACAAGTGTTGCAGTCATTGTACGAAAACGCCATAATGTCAGTCCGTCTTCAGGACCAGGAATCAAAACCCATACCTCTCCGGCGAGGTGTGAGACAGGGCGACGTTATATCGCCGAAACTGTTCACCACTCTGTTGGAGGACGTGTTTAAACTTCTGGATTGGGATGGACTTGGCATCAATATAAATGGCGAGTACATGACGCACCTTCGATTCGCTGATGATATCGTAGTCATGGCTGAGACCTTGAAAGACTTAGGCAAAATGCTCGACGACCTCAATAGAGTCTCCCAACAAGTGGGTCTGAAAATGAACATGGACAAGACGAAAATTATGTCGAACTCCCATGTCGTACCCACTCTAGTAAAGGTTGGAAGCTCTACACTGGAAGTTGTAGATGAGTACATCTACCTCGGACAAAAAGTCCAGCTTGGTAAGGCCAACTTCCAGAAAGAGGTCGATCGACGAATCCAACTCGGCTGGGCAGCGTTCGGGGAGCTACGCAGCATATTTTCGGCAGATCTACCGCAGTGTCTCAAGACGAAAGTCTTTAATGCGTGTGTGTTGCCAGTGATGACATACGGAACCGAAACGTGGCCGCTTACAATGTGCCGATTAAGGAGGCTCAAAGTCACCCAGAGAGCAATGGAGAGGGCTATGCTCGGGGTCTCCCTGCGTGATCGTATCAGAAATGATGAGATCCGCAGGAGAAGTAAGGTCACAGACGTAGCCCAAAGGATTGCATGCCTTAAGTGGCAATGGGCAGGGCACATAGCGAGGAGAACAGACGGCCGTTGGGGCGGAAAGGTCCTCGAGTGGAGGCCACGTACAGGAACTCGCAGCCGTGGCAGGCCTCCTACAAGATGGACCGACGATCTGGTGAAGATCGCGGGAATCCATTGGATGCGGGAGGCACAGGACCGATCTGTGTGGAGAACATTGGGGGAGGCCTATGTCCAGCAGTGGACGTCCATTGGCTGAAATGATGATGATGATGATGATGATAAAAGGGCTTGCGTAGCAGAATATATTTATTGTGACAAATTTCAAATCCAAGATGGCCGCCGTCGGGGGTTTTATAAATTTTCAATTTAATTTTTATAGTTAAAGTTTTTTTTGCTTATTTGCTAAAAGAACTTTATTCATAACACTTCTTAAGAGGCCTTCTACATTATAGGACCATTTTAAAGCATACTTTAATTCCAACTATTATATTTCCAACATGATCTGCAATTGAGAATCAATTTAGAACTTTAAAAGCACTTAGACAATTAAGTTACTTTTGTGACGTAAGTACATATACCTATTAAAGTAATACATAATTGTTTATGTATCTAAGTTTGTTATTATAACCAACATCGGCAAATGATGTCCTTTTTGAGTAATAATAAACCGACACAGAATAATAAATAAAAAAACTGGACAAGTGCGAAACGGTCTTTCCCACAGAGAGTTCTGTAAAAATAATCAGAAATTAAATAGAATGGTTTTTCGAAAAAAATGTAGACTTTTTTTGTTTTGTTCTGTATGAATAAGAAATAATGCGTCGTAAAAAATACATTTCATAATATTCGTCAAGCTCTTTCATATGTGAACTCTTAACTGCCTCGGTAGCGTAGTGGTTAGTGGGTAGCACTATAAAGCGACGGCTGCGCAACAGGTCCCGGGTTCGATCTCCTGGTCGGGACAAAAATTTGTACCTAAGTTTTCGGTAAGAAATTCTTAGTGTCAGCCCGGAGTTTGGAATTTGGCGGTCTTGTACCCCCGTGCCTCCGGTCCTGCGCCGGATCCCTCTCCCGTCGTGTCACGCTGGTGTCCCAATGGAATATGAGGGTAAGGGAATAGAGAGTGCACTTGTGTTGGCGCTCACACTTGAGCACTATAATATATCTTTTGTACGAAGTTGATCGTAGAGATTGGCCGCCGTAGCCGTAATCGGTTGGAGGATATTATTATGTGGACTCTGAACTTCAATTTGGAGCTGCCAAAAAATGAGACACTTAAAAGGTTGAAAAAAAAATTCTGCCCAATAATGGGCGCCGACTTCGGTAACACCTTTTCTCGAGTGTACTGTTATATGTGAAGTGTGTAAAGTGTTAGAAATATTATTTTACACTTTTTATTTCGTGGTTTTTGAAGGCCCGTTTTCTTCATACAATTTTTTTATGTGTTCCTCACCCATTTTTTCTTTGGAGGTACGGAACCCTAAACTTTAACAAAATGGATTAATAGGTCTAAGATACACTGTTATAAATACGTCCATATCAGGTGATGCATGACAATTTTATGACCCACGTACAACTATATCCATAAATTCTGTATTAGTTGATTGTTTCCGATATCCGTTATTTGTACTTGAAATGAGGGACTTTTTTCTTTCACCACCTTTTCTGATTGTTAATTGTGTAAATTATGTTGAAAAAAAATTATATTCCGTAGTAGTATAGTGCGGCTATAGTCAGTGGTTCGACATACAGTCTGTATCAGAGAACAGTCACATGTGTACTTAATACGTATTTATTATACTTGTCATAAAGAACAACTATCGTGTGAGAAAAATCTACTTAGCACAAAAAACATTTTTTCCTCTTCCGATAAAAACTGACATAACAGTACAGGCTTTGTAAGAAAAGTGGGCTTGTACACGAATTTAAAAAAAGAACAGTTTTGATTCTGAGCATGCACTTCGGTATTTTATGTGCATATTCCTACCATCGTGAGGAAACCTGCACGTTTCGAATAGTTTCTCAAAATCGTGGACACCTACAATATTTGAGATAATGATTCCGAACGTGTCACCGTGATCCAGTTGGTCTGGTTCTCCAATCTAAGGGTTGCGAAGGTCAGACGGCAGTCGGTTCATTGTAATTTTTTTTTCATATATTTCTCCTTTAATTTGATGAATTAATGGAAGAAATTCAACATGTGCGTTTCTCGCGGATCTTTCTACCACATACCTCAGTTCTGTGGAACGGTTTGCCTGCGGGAGTATTTCCCGACGGCTACGACTTAGGGACCTTCAAGAGAAGAGCCTACTCCTTTTTAAAAAGGCCGGCAACACATTAGCGACCTCTCTGATTTAGTGGATGTTCATGATTACTTTCCATCAGACTCGCTTGCTCGTTTGTCGCCTCTTGCATAAAAAATGTGGATATTTAAACGTACTTTTCGAATATGATAAAATTGATGATTCACTTATGCTTATTTTCCACTGGGAGTGCAAGATGAGGAGAGGGGACAGTCATCGTTATTATTTAGTTCGAAAACTTTTCCGACCTTCGCGTTTGTATACTTCGAGTCGCTGGCTTTATCGACACTTTTGCCTTGCTATTAGCCCGATAGATGTACGTGAGGCGACGCAAGTTATGTCAATAGCTCCCTAATTGCATGTGACATTTCAAAAACGGGCGCGACTTGTATCTTGAGCGACTGGTGACACTGTAATATCTGCTATCTTAATATCGAAAATAATTGGAGTCATAAGAATGTACTTTTAGCTTCATAGTAGTTGAACGGATAATGTTCTTATATTATTATTGTGTGATAGTATGTTTATTATTTAGCATCAAGTAAGTAGGTCTTGTGTGGAACGAAACTGTATTAAATTAGAACTTTAAAAAAATAGTTTTTAATTAATTGAAAATTAATAATTTAAAAAAATCGATCATAATATGATCCATATAGGTGAATGAATGAATGAATGAATGAATGAATGAATTTATTGACATAATAAAGCATACAATTTCTTAGTGACTATAGATACCTCACTAGGCTCACAAGCCTGTATTGAGGTAACTAGTGACTACAGTTTAACAAATCTTACGAACTAAAATCTTGTAGCTTCGGTTTATTTTACATATAAAGGTAACAACTTTGGTAACAACGAGAAGAAATAATAATAATAAGAAACTTTATGAAACAACAATAGGAAAATATAACTAGGGCTATAAAATGTATGTGTGTACGTGTGTATGTGTGTGAGTGTGTTTGTATGTGAGGAAATGAGGTTTGGATTGGATTGGTGTGGTAGGTATTACCTATTATGAGATATGTTTTTCAAATGTGTACCTATATTCACTAATTATGCATTTTAATTACTGTAATACCTACATAAAGTTATTAACTTTTTAAACCTGTAATGAATAGACTTTTAAGTAAAATTTCGGCATGAATGGGCCGAATCGACCGGAGTGATACAACGGCCTCACAGAAAACCGGCGTGAAGCAGCACTGTGCGTGTTTCGCTGCGAGAGTGAGGGTACCGAAGGCCCAATTCGGGGGAAGGAGGGGATTCAAACGTGAGCGCATTTGTGAATCCACTGGTGTCGCGGGTATCCATGGGTGGCGGCAATCGCTTACCAACAGGTGATCCACCTGCCCATCTGCCACCTATGACAAAAAAAAGTGTTAAGAGCTCAGGCCAATCGACAATAAGAAAACTGGCTAAGTGAGAGTCGAGCTCGTTCGGTTTTTTCCTTTCGATATAGGTACGGAACCCTAAAATTATATTCGTGCTCCCACGAATTGAATCTATAGTGGGATAGAAAGAACGATTGAGAGTGAGGCGCCCATTATATCATATAATTGCGTTTTCTGTTAGGTACCAGACTTAAGATTTAACTTAGGCATGAATGGGCCGGCTCGACCGGAGTGATACCACTGCTTCACAGAAGACCGGCGTGAAGCCTCACCTGCGCTGTGTTTCGCCGTGTGAGTGAGGTTACCGGAGGCTCAATGGTGAGGAAGGGGAAAAGGTTGGCAGAGCACTTGTGACTCCACTGGTGTTGCAGGTGTCCATGGGCGGCGGAATTGCTTACCATCAATTCGTAATATTTTCTTTATTCCTGAACTATGTTAAAGGTACCTCCACAACATAAATCTCTGCCATGCTTCCCTTAACGGGTTGTAAAATTTCTATACCTAAATCATGTAGCTATACATATGATATGTACTTGTTGCAGGATGAGCCAGCATCTTCGGGTGAGAGTGGAGACGAGAGCGGCAGTGAACCCGAGTCTCCAAGTGAGAAGCTACTGCAAGCCCAGAATCATAAGCAAGATTGGACGGAACAGCCTGACAGAGAGACTAGTACCAGGTATGCATCACATCTACATATTTCATATTTTCTCAAAATATAATAGACAAGGACACCTTGAAAAATCGGTAGATCACATCAAAATTGATCGGAAATATCATTTGGTCAGGTTTTCGAATTATAAACTGAAATTATGTCATTTTTTAAATATTGGTCTTAGTTCTGTCCTGGTCCTGGCCCTGGGTTCGATTCCCGGGTCGAGCGAAAAGTATGGTCCGAAATTTTCGGACACAGCTCGGGTTTGTGATTATCGCATTTGGCAAGCATGGTGATTAAGCCTAATCCCATCATAGTAGCGATAACTTGTTTTCTATGATGGAGGCCTTTGCCCTGCAAATACATATAGGTACGTTCAACGAACCATAGAGTAATTTATATATAGAGACAATAAACCTTTGTTACCTAAAAGGGTATTATAAAGCATTTTGGACGATTAAAACAAAAAGAAAATTCGAAAAAAGAATAATGCATCTTTAGCTGCATCTCAGCAGCTCAAAAAGCTGACGAGCAGACGGATCACCTGATGGTAAGCGATTGCTGCCGCCCATGCACACCCATGTCCAGTGGAGTCACAAATGCGCTGCCCCCGGACTGGGCCCTGGGTCACGTCGGTTTTCTGTGAGGCCGTAGTAACTTAGCTCTCCCACGGCAAAAAAAAAAAGCGTTCATTAGCACCAAATGCAATTAGAAGTTTAAAAACCCTTTTTTTCCAGAGTTATCCACGACTCACTGGCCTCCACCTCATCGACCACACAAGAAGCCGACAGCAGTAAATCAAGCCAGCCCTCCCTGCCAAAGCTACTGCCGAAGATTGACCTGCCTGGTGGAGCCATGCTCTACCACTCCGGGGTTCTAGCTGGCCTGGACGGTCTTGGTACCAACATTGGCAATATTGGCCTCGGGAACTTGGCGATGGGGTATCCACATAGCTTTATATTGGGGCTGGCGAATCAGGGACAAGAAGGTGGTGAGTAGATTGTTTTCTTTTGTCATCATTTAAAAAAGTGAACTGTTACTAGCCAGAGATTTACGCTATTTCACACGATAATTTATTATCAGGTGAGATCCAAATATCATGCCGCACAAAAAAAAATCCTTTTAGTTATGATTCTTGAGATTTTCTACCTCTATATCTATACTTTTTATAAAGAAGTAAATTCTACAGACATCGGTAAAGATTAAAGGTAATTCGAAACGCTTGCACAATGTAATCGACACATAGCGACATCTATTATGGTATGAAGTGGAACTATGTCCTGAAAGGAAGTGAGGGCAGGCCACTAGATGAGAATAAGTTTTACCTAACCTTGTCCTAATGGACAAGCAGTTCCTTCGTGTCCTAACGGTTTAAAGGGTCTGGCGACCTTAAATCCTTGTGGTCGTGGGTTCGAATACCATGGAGGACTTATCACTTTATCTATCGAAGTCGCCCAGTTTGGCAAATCCATTTCAGGCTTTAATCACTTTATCTGAAAGGAAGAAGATCAGTGTTCCGTAGAGCACATTAATGGGCAATTCCTATACTTACTCTGCCTGAGAACAGATTTGACACTTGGCGACCCGTTTGGAACAGTGGTAGTGAACGCTGCCTTTGGTCCGAGGGTTGCGGGTTCGATCCCCGCATAGTACAAACATTTGTGTGCATGAACATGTCTGTTTGTATTGGTCTGGGTGTTTCCTATGTATTCATCATCATCATCATCAGCCCATTTAAGTCCCCACTGCTGGGGCACGGGCCTCCCTCAATCACATGAGGGGTAATTGCCATACTCACCACGCTTGGCAGACGGGTTGGCGAGGGTTTTGAAATAAATGCAGAGTTTTCCTTCTCTGGGTGCTGATGATCATGCCAGCAGCTTTACCTTAGTCGCCTTTTACGACACCTCGGTAAGAGTGAGGATGGAGGAGGGAGGAGGAGTATGTATTTACAAAAGAAAAGTATACTATATGTATATATATGTAATCCCACTGTTGATTCTGATATCCGTAACACAGGTGCTTGAGCTACCTATCTCGGAGTCAGATCGATGTATGTGATGTTTATTTATTTGTTTAAAAAAATGAATCCGTGTGATTTTCAAGCAAGCTCTTAAATTTAAACCACCAGAGACCAGAACCTTTCAAAATGTTCCCAAAAGGTGAACCCATTGCCTCCAAAAATAAAAGTCTACTTGTGTTATCAAAGTGTTCCGAGGAATTGTTTAATTTAATACCCGCTGCTGATTTTTACCATCGTACTACATGCCGGAAACTAGGATTCCAACCGTACCACCTGAATGGGTGGAGGTCCACCACCGTGCGCTTTACACGCCATTTTTTGCCACGCACCTCCTCATTGTGGAATCAACTTCCCACAGCGGTATTTCCGAACCGGTCCGACATTGAGATCTTCTAGAAACGAGTCCTATACCTTTCTAAAAGGCCGGCAATGCATCTTCACTCCCTCTGGTGTAGCTGATGTCCATGGGCGGCGGTAATCACTTACCATCAGGTGACTCGCTTGTGGTTTGCCTGCCTTTCTCATAAAAAACTTCAGTTCCAATTCATTCCATAGATTTTTTACTTATCCATATTCAGTTAACTTACCACAGTTTCCTCCGCAGCATCATCGTCGACCCAGCCTCAGTTCATCACGATCCCACTCTCCATGGCGATGGCGGCAGCAGCGAACCCAACCACCTCGTCCAGCAACGGCTGTCCAGTAGGCGCCTCCAGTGATGACAGCAGCGAGCTCCAGGATCTTAGCACTGGGAGAAAGTGACCGAAGAGGTTGGTAGGTACAAAATTCTCATACCGGGTGTATCGGTAAACAGTTGCATTCTTCTAAATACGCGTTCTGCTACTAGTCGAAACTCCAGAAGGCCAACCCACCCACCGACATCACCTTGATAGATTGTATTCCACCACAGTGCGTTTCTCACAGCACTTCATTCCGCGCGTAGTAAAACTGTGAATCAACTGCCAACGATATGGTGTTTCCGAACAGGAGTCCAATTCTCGGGCTCGTGACATTTGTTTTATACGACATATATCACTAAAACATAGTTTTTTTGTATGGTTTTCGCGTGATATCCGCCATGTTCTCAAAATATCACAAGTACGAGAATTGGGCTCCTGATATGACCTGGTTATTTTCAAGAAAAGAGCTTATTCCTTCCTTAAGTGCCGGCAACGCATTTTTGATGCTTCATGTCCATGGGCAGTGGTAATCACTTACCATTAGGTTAGCCTGCTCGTTTGTCCACCAAAACATAAAAAAGACATTTAGAATAACATATATTGTTAAGTTTAAAACCATATATGCTATTCTAAATGTCTTTTTTATATTTTGGTGGACATCATGGTCACTAACATTAGGTGCGTTAGAACATGCGGTACCACTGTGGTACCGCAGGTGCGCGTAGTAAAAGACTACGAAGGAGGGTTAGACCGATTTGTCTGCCAGTAACAACTTACCCGCAAAAACTTTAGTTACTCCGTGACCATGGCGCTTTCAACAGTGCCGAAATATCGGAAACTCAAAAATAAGGTACATGGTAGAAATCCCGTAAATATATATTCCAATAAAATAACATAATCTGAAAAACAAATCGAAATTCGCACAACAATGACCGTAGAACGGCCGACTTTGTAATTTAAAAATAAAGTTACGAAAACAAGTAAAATGCGTGTATAGAAGAATGTAACTGTTTACTTATGCACCCTGTATAATATACAAGGTAAACTCACCTGTGAGTTGAACATGGAGGAATCTTATATATTTCAGATTTTCACGTATAGTTGAAGTCTTTTGAAATAGCTGTGGGCGATACACAATTTTATGACAATCTATATTTTTTTAATCCTACTAAATGTACTTAGTACTGGTATACATATACACTTGCCCTTTAATAGGTAGTGAACGGCAGAGACCCAGCACCCTCCTGTCGCTCGATTCCAAGACTAAAATCATAGGGCTACCCAAAACCCAACTCCTCCTCACCACACTCACACATACACATACACACAGGCACACACACTACTTCACTAACGCGCTTACAGCCATAACTTAAATTTTAGTATTTTTGATTACTTTTCGATATTTTTTTTTTGAAGATTACATTTAGTTTGTCACTTTAGTCTTAATTTAGACAATAAGCCATAGCGGAAATTCATATGATTTGACACCCACGAGACAGGCTCTGCCTAGTGTGGGAGTTTTCTTTCTGTTAATGTGTGTTTTTGGTTAATAAATGTTTTTATTATTATTGTAAATTATTATTATTCAATGGTTTTAATGTATCAAGACGGGAATTAACACGATATTTATTATGTGAAACAACATTGTGTACTCACATATTTGACTCGACGTTTCGGCTACGTTACAGCAGCCGTGGTCACGAGTGGACTGTCTACCCGTGACCAGTGCTGCTGTAACGTACATTATAGTTATAATGCAACGCGAAAATCTAAAAAACTATTCAATGGTTTTGTAGACTAATGATGATGATCTTGCTTTTCTCTCTTCTGTTGGCCTAACATGCGCACCGCGACATATTTTGTCTACCCTGTTATCTCGTGTTTTATTCGTTTATGTCTATATGTCTTCCGACGCTAACATGGCTGCACTTAGAACTCGACTCTTTACGATCGTGATGCGCATGTTAGAGAAAACGACATATTAGTCGATATCGACAAATTTCTCGTATCTCTTCCGTGACATATCTCGCGATGGCATGTTAGCCCGACAGGGGTTTGATTTTACCGAGTGTAACATTGAATTTGAAAGAAATTTTACCAGTTTTTGTAAACAATCTTGTGTCACCGGTAATTATTATATTCGATCAACATCGTATATACTCGTATCTAAACGAACTAAAACAAATGACTTTTGATATTACGTATTTAAACAGACAGTTTTATCCATCAGAGAACCATGCTTACGATGCAATGAAAAATAAATTACATTTTGATAAAAAATCTCTGTTTTTTTTTTCAGATAATCGCGCTGACCGGAGTATCGCTTAATATTATATTAGAGGAAACAAGGTTACTGGAAATTTTGCTTACCAAAGTTAATATTTGGACTTGATATAATGGCATAAGATTACTATTACTTTTCTTTAGTTAATATTCAATAAATATACTCTGTAACATATTATTGCATAATGTCGCCTCACTGATAGATAACATACTTAGACAAATATAACTGACTATGTACCGAGGCACACTACACGGGTTTGCTGCCACGTAAAAATCGCGTAGTGTGACTTGGCTCGATTATCTACAACGGTAAATAGTAAATTAAAGACAAAGTTGTTTCATAAATAGTTCCTATCTGCAAAATGTTAAATATTTAAGCGGAAATACCGAAGTCAGAGATATCCTGTAAATTAATATCAGTGAGAAGTTTAGGCCGTCGCTTATGAAGTTTATGGTTCACCAAACTATGTAAAAAGTATGAGTACGATTTATTCACCGTTTATTATTCAAACCAAAAACATTTTTATTTTTGAAAAACGCCAGACCAGCCTGCAGACAATGCCGGGGCACAGTCATACCGACCGTCCGGGTTAGGGGGAAACTCGCCCTATTAAAACTCGTCCCAGAATTTTAGAGGTTTAACTCTACAAAACTAAAAATATTGGTTAGGTTAGGTTAGAACAGTGACCAGCAAAAAAGTCTTAAAATTCTGGGACGAGTTTTAATAGGGCGGGTTTCCCCCTACCCGCCCGCAACCGATACCCTAACGTGGAAAAAGAATTCGTGACTGTACGTACATGTTAATATTTAACACCGTATACAGCTTTTTATTTGAGAATAGTGGCCTGCCCTCACTTTGTTTCGGGACATAAGTTCCAATTTATACCGATAGATGGCGCCAGGTGTCGATTACATCGCGCAAGCGTTTCGTGTTTCCTGTAGGATTTACCTTTTTTATAAAGAATTATTAAGTACAGATTATAAACATTCATTTAAAAATTTTGTTGTTTTTCCAGTATTTTTTATCATATTTACAAGGATATTACTGCTAAACGATATTTTAAACATATTTAAAATATAAAATGTTCTTCTACTTGTTGCACAAAATAATGTATTCATGTTATTTTGTCGTGTTATTAGCAAATCAGAAAAAAAGAAGAAAATCCTTGTATTATAATTTTCTTTACTAGCAGGCATATCTCCACCATTAGCACCATCAAAGGCACTGACTAATGGTTCAATCTGTCTCATGTTTTACCCAACACTGAGAAATTCCAATTATTATGAGTCGTCGAGCGCGTTTTGGTCACAATTATACAAATTTTTGTTCCTACTTCGCCCCGGCATGGCTCTCGCGGCATGCTTCCCGCTCCTTGCCCATAACAGATGTAACTCGATCGGAAGATGAATACTTCTTTTAAATTAATTAATTTGTTTTTGTAATTAGCTTGTACTCATACTTATTGCATAATGCGGTCCGCAAAACCTCGCCTTGCTTACAGCCATAACTTAAATTTTAGTATTTTTGATTACTTTTCGATATTTTTTTTTTGAAGATTACATTTAGTTTGTCACTTTAGTCTTAATTTAGACAATAAGCCATAGCGGAAATTCATATGATTTGACACCCACGAGACAGGCTCTGCCTAGTGTGGGAGTTTTCTTTCTGTTAATGTGTGTTTTTGGTTAATAAATGTTTTTATTATTATTGTAAATTATTATTATTCAATGGTTTTAATGTATCAAGACGGGAATTAACACGATATTTATTATGTGAAACAACATTGTGTACTCACATATTTGACTCGACGTTTCGGCTACGTTACAGCAGCCGTGGTCACGAGTGGACTGTCTACCCGTGACCAGTGCTGCTGTAACGTACATTATAGTTATAATGCAACGCGAAAATCTAAAAAACTATTCAATGGTTTTGTAGACTAATGATGATGATCTTGCTTTTCTCTCTTCTGTTGGCCTAACATGCGCACCGCGACATATTTTGTCTACCCTGTTATCTCGTGTTTTATTCGTTTATGTCTATATGTCTTCCGACGCTAACATGGCTGCACTTAGAACTCGACTCTTTACGATCGTGATGCGCATGTTAGAGAAAACGACATATTAGTCGATATCGACAAATTTCTCGTATCTCTTCCGTGACATATCTCGCGATGGCATGTTAGCCCGACAGGGGTTTGATTTTACCGAGTGTAACATTGAATTTGAAAGAAATTTTACCAGTTTTTTTAAACAATCTTGTGTCATCCGTAATTACGTTTATTATATTCGATCAACATCGTATATACTCGTATCTAAACGAACTAAAACAAATGACTTTTGATATTACGTATTTAAACAGACAGTTTTATCCATCAGAGAACCATGCTTACGATGCAATGAAAGATAAATTACATTTTGATAATAAATCACTGTTTTTTTTTCAGATAATCGCGCTGACCGGAGTATCGCTTAATATTATATTAGAGAAAACAAGGTTACTGGAAATTTTGCTTACCAAAGTTAATATTTGGACTTGATATAATGGCATAAGATTACTATTACTTTTCATTAGTTAATATTCAATAAATATACTCTGTAACATATTATTGCATAATGTCGCCTCACTGATAGATAACATACTTAGACAAATATAATTTTTTATAAAGAAGAAAAATATAATTTTTTATAAAGAATTATTAAGTACAGATTATCAACATTCATTTAAAAATTTTGTTGTTTTTCCAGTATTTTTTATCATATTTACAAGGATATTACTGCTAAACGATATTTTAAACATATTTAAAATATAAAATGTTCTTCTACTTGTTGCACAAAATAATGTATTCATGTTATTTTGTCGTGTTATTAGCAAATCAGAAAAAAAGAAGAAAATCCTTGTATTATAATTTTCTTTATTAGCAGGCATATCTCCACCATTAGCACCATCAAAGGCACTGACTAATGGTTCAATCTGTCTCATGTTTTACCCAACACTGAGAAATTCCAATTATTATGAGTCGTCGAGCGCGTTTTGGTCACAATTATACAAATTTTTGTTCCTACTTCGCCCCGGCATGGCTCTCGCGGCATGCTTCCCGCTCCTTGCCCATAACAGATGTAACTCGATCGGAAGATGAATACTTCTTTTAAATTAATTAATTTGTTTTTGTAATTAGCTTGTACTCGTACTTATTGCATAATGCGGTCCGCAAAACCTCGCCTTGCCAATTGTGAATTGTAATAGTCCAGTCATATTAGTCAAAATAAGATAAGAATCTCGGATTTTGAAATAACTGATATTGAATATACACTAGCTATATGTATACTTTTGTCTCAAAACTGTGTAGTGTAAAAGTAAAATATCTGCCTTTAAACTATCCCACTGCAGGGTCAAGGCCTCAATCATAGAAATCAAGTATCGCTGCTATGATGGGATTAGGCTTGATCACCACGCTTACCAAATGCGGATTGGTGATCACAAACCCGAGCTATGTTCCATAAATTCGAAAAATAATTTTCGCTCAACCCGGGAATCGAACCCGTATTATGTGTGTCCATAATGTGTTCTACTACATTATATAAGCACCAACTTACTGTACCTTATGGAAAGCAATAAACAATTGAGTATGGAGTAGGTATGTCATAATTTTGACATTCATAAGTGTTCTGTGTGGACCTAAATTGAATAAAGATTTTTTTATCTTTTATCTTATCTTTATCTTTGTCTCAAAATAATATCAATACTTTCCTTTACGTATTCACCATTGTACTTCTTTAAAAAAAGCCTAATAATCGTCATAATTAAGGTGACGGGTAGGACACACTAGCGACGCCATTCGACGAAAAAACAGATCAAAAAGTTAATTATAAGTATCAAACAAATAGTATATATTTTTTTCGAGAGGCTCGAACTTCGAAATTGTTAAAAAGATATCCGGTTTAGTTGTTATCAATTTCAATCTATTGGCGTCGCTAGTTAGGGCTATCCGTCCCCTTAATACAATCTTATCTCTGGCGGCGCCAGTTCCGTGATACGTCACCTTAATGCAAGTTATAACAGGGTATGTCAAATTCCGAGATTAAACCCCTAAAATGACTGGACTAGTAGATGTACAACCTGTGCGGATAAAGAATGGGATCAGAAATGGCGGCGCATCTATTCACACCCCACGAGTGCGAGTATAGACGCAAATAGTGAGCGAGCGAGAAGTGAATAGATGCGCCACCATTTCTGATCCCATTATTTATCCGCACAGGTTGTACGTATGTTAAAATTAGTTTTAAAAATGTAAAATGCGAAATACCTTATTTATTGTTAAGTAGATAAGTTGTTTCATATCGTTCGTATCTGATATGGGGTCGAGTTTCAATGGTTTTATTAACGGCTGTCGTCTCGTTCATTTGTGTTTCATTTCGTTATTCTACTGCATCATACATAATTAAATCAAAGACAATGTTAAAACCAGAAAAGTCTTGACCTGATTCCGACTAAATAGCGAAATCACTTGTGTGAAACATTTGTTTCACGGTACAAAATTAGGTACATTATTTATTCAAGTCTTATAAATATAATACCTACTTTAGTAAATAACACACATGTCATCTCCTGTTCAGGTGGGACTCGAACACACACCTTCCAAAATCTGGGTCTACCAATTAGACCACCGAACGCGTTACTAAGCCGACAAAATTTTGTAAGTGCTTGATTCGACTTAAGCTGTCGAATCAGTTACCTACTTGACTTGATATATAATATAGTACACTCAGACACTGAATAAACGTGGTTATCATCACATAAATGTTCGTCTATGTTGTATGGATCGAATCCACTACCTTTGGCGTATGAGGCGGGGTCATTATCAAATGCCCCATCAAGCCAGTTAAAACACCCTGTATTTAAATTGTACCCTAGACTTGTAAACTGAAGGAAGAAAACTAAAATAAGGGGCCTTATATAAAAAAATGATGTTATAAACTAGATATTTTCAAAATAACCTTATGAAGCTATTGAAAACTCAACCCTTGGCGTATTTTTATACCGAAATAATCATTTTTGGGGGCTAGATTTTAATGCAATATTCAATAATATAAAGAAAGATATGAATTTACTTTTTTCGAAATTGAAAATTAAATTACTTTGTAAGTACACTGGGCAACAAATAAACCGAGCCACCAGCTAATTTTCATACAAACATGCTCAGTACAGAGGCCTACAGTTTCTATGGAAATAATTTAAATGTTAATCGATGTCAGAAATGTTCAATTTTAAATTACCTATTTTTAAAATTACGCCAGAAACATGCCCATTTGCTAAAAATTGGTAAATATTGGTAAAAGGTGGATATTCGCACACCATAAAATCTTGTATAAGGCAAGAAAAATATTTACATTTGCTATTTTTTTTGGGTATTCGCATAATTCCGGGGTTAATTAAAATGTTTTCTAAAAAAAATTATCATTTTTACATTGATTTACATTAAAATCAATACCATGGCAGTGAAACTTTTATATTTTGTAGGCTTTCGAACTAGGCGCGTTTGTATAAAATTTAGCTGGTGGCTCGGTTTATTTGCTGCCCAGTGTATAAAAAATTGCACATTGCAATTAAAATCATTCTCTGATTTGAATATTTATGTAACCGATATTTAAGGAGAGAAAGATTGCAATCTTTTACATATGTGTCTGATATTATACTTACAAGCTTTTCTATCACTTAAAATTATCAACCCATACATGTTCCCAATGCTCGGCAGTGAAGGTAAATATCGTAAGGAAACCTGCACGTTTTGGATAGTTTCTGAAACGTGTAAAAATGATTATGTTAGTCTGGATCTTCTGTAAAGGGGTTTGAAGGTCAGATGGCTGTCATCGTCATCATCATCAGCCCATTTAAGTCCCCACTGCTGGGGCACGGGCCTCCCTCAATCACATGAGGGGTAATTGTCATACTCACCACGCTTGGCAGACGGGTTGGCGAGGGTTTTGATATAAATGCAGAGTTTTCCTTCTCTGGGTGCTGATGATCATGCCAGCAGCTTTACCTTAGTCGCCTTTTACGACACCTCGGTAAGAGTGAGGCTGAGATGACTGTCGCTTCATTATAATTACCAGACTGCCAAAAACTTGAAAAATGCTCAAAGCGTACCCTGGCAATGCTTGCACCCCGGATGCAACCGGAAATTACACGCTAAGATGAAGAGGACATTTTTTATGTAATAGGAAGCAGACAAGTACACGGATCACCTGATAATAAGCGACTGCCGCCGCCACAAGACCGCTGCCCACCTTTAAACCCCTCTTTCCCCTGGATTGGGCCTCCGGTACCCTCACTCACGTAGCGAAACACAACACAGTGCTGCTTCACACCTTTTCTCACGCGGTGAGTGTGTGAGCAGTTTTACCCCTAGAGAGGATTAGAAGACTTACATAAAACATTGCATTGTAACATTTATTAACAATTTGAAATTTTAGTTACAATATTGAAATAATTGATTTTGGTAATAAAACTACTGGGCCAGCTTTTGTCGTGCGCGTGTAGATGGACGTCGGAAGAGAGGTGGGCCCAAGAAAAGATCCAAGATGGCGATACATTTGCTCATCTGCTGCCAATGTCTGTCCGAGGTTGGCCGCAAATGGCATTAAATTGCGTTGTAGAAAGATTTGGGGAAAGCCTTTTTAAGGGGTGGGACAGTCATCATCATCAGCCCATTTAAGTCCCCACTGCTGGGGCACGGGCCTCCCTCAATCACATGAGGGGTAATTGCCATACTCACCACGCTTGGCAGACGGGTTGGCGAGGGTTTTGATATAAATGCAGAGTTTTCCTTCTCTGGGTGCTGATGATCATGCCAGAAGCTTTACCTTAGTCGCCTTTTACGACACCTCGGTAAGAGTGAGGGTGGCCTATTCTACTCTGCCGGTGACCATACGGCCAGTGGGACAGTGGAGCTAAGTAAAAATAGGAACACATTTTCATTCGTTTTTCAAAAAAAATTGCAATCTATTTCATCTGACTGTTGACATTTTTCAGTGTTATTTTTCCCCTTTATGTGACTCCCTTAGAAACGTGCATTTTGTATAATGTTACAGTTTTGTATTGGTACTCTTTAATTTAGTATCACGTTCGTGGTTTATCCAAAAACATATTTATACTGCGGTCTGTATTATATATTTATTTTTAGTTACGTTAGTATTGGAGCTATAGTATACGGGTGATCCAATAATATATTAGGTATTTTTCTTTAAGTTAATTTTCTTTTATCCAATGTTTAATTTTAGTGTAAAAGTGGGTATTGTCCGGCGTTACCAGATGTAATGTATCGTTCGCAGGAAGCATTACTCGCTTTCTCGCCATTTTTCCGTACTGAATCAGGGGTATACAGGGGTAATACAGGGGTCAAACCTCCTGGGTTTCCCTCTTGCGCAGCAACCGCAGTTAACCACTGCGCCACCGAGACAGTCACTGGCTTACATATATTATAATTACATACTTTCCGTACGTACAGTGGCGGACAGGTCAAGCTATACAAAACTGTCAAATTTCCTCAATCGATTTCGAACTCAATGTGTAACGAAATAAGATTTATAATCGAATAAAGAAATTTGACAGTTTTGTATAGCTTGATGTGTCCGCCACTGTACATTGTTTTATTAGTAAAAGTACTTACTGCTTTACATTATACTATGTTTTATAACTTTAGAACAGACCGCGGTTTTTAGTCGAAGTAAACGCAATATCTTATGTTAAAGCATTTATAATATAACTGTTACTGTCAGTATTTTATAAATAAATATCAAGTAATTTGTTTTAAGAACCTGCTGTGAACGAACTTATAACATGTCTACGATGGTTTTTCTTACTATTAAATTAATGTAATGTTCCTTTCGTTTCGGTTTTATAATAAAATGAATTTAAATATCTTTGCGTTTTTTTCACCTCAGACCAAATACTAGTACTTACATAAATAAACTCGAAGTAAATAACGGGTTGTGTTGGTGCATTTACATAATTTATGCCCATTCACCACTTTAGAGGCCTAGAACGAAACGGAATTGACGACTGTTCATCCCTGTCCCTTTCACGTGTGTGAAAATGTGAAAGAAAACAAAAGAGAAGCAAAAAAAGAGTGTTTTTTGCTTCTCTTTTGTTTGGATGCCATAGATATTCTCGTTTTGAAAGGTTCGATTTCGTTGTAAGCCCTCTTGATAGCTCACCGGAGAGTGATTTTGCATCATCTAAGCATCTCATTTCCGGTTGCGTTCAAAGATATCGCTCCGAAGCTTTGGGTATGCTCGGACCATGATCCAGGATTATATTTATTCTATCTCTCTTGGTACACTGATTTTGTAAAGATCATCGGAATAAACATTGGTGAAAATTAGGATAAAATGTCGATTTACCTACATTTGAAATAATAATATCGTCCGGTAAAATAATAATAAATAAATATTTCACAACATCACATTACATCGATCTGACTCTGATATAGGTAGCTCAAGCACCTGTGTTACGAATATCAGAACCAACAGTGGGATTACAAATATATACCTATAATACTATTATTTTGTAAATACATACTTATAATTCATATAAATTATCCAGACCAATACGAGAAAGAAATGTTCATGCACACAAATGTTTGTACTGTGCGGGGATCGAACCCGCAACCCTGCACCAGAGGCAGCGTTCACTACCACTGATCCAAACGGGTCGTCATTACATAAAACATAACTCAACGATTATACAGACCTTGCTGCATAAATATACAATGAATACCAACCCTTATGTTGAATAAGGGCAAAAATTTAATTACGTGTTTTTAGACTAAGCTATGACGTAAAGTACGTGAGTTTAAAAATATCTTCAAGGTCTTAACTATAACGTTAAGGTTAATTGAATTATTTTTCTAAAAATATCCCCTGTCATTATTTGGAATAAAGTTATTCTAGTCGTCATTCCGATCTCTACAGCAGACTTCGAAGAATCCCAGCTTTATTTTCCAATTATACTTACTGTATTGTAAGCAATCCAATTTTTTGTCGATCTCCAAACAATTACCTCGTCAATCCGCCATTGCTATTTTCAAAAAAAGAACGAACACGCATCAACAGACCATCGACAAAAACTAAACCTAGACCTGTCATCCTTAAAAAAGTTTTTGCTCTCGTACCGGCCAGTTTTAAAAGAACTGTTCGATTGTATTGAGTCGAGCCTAACAAAAACATTGCATTCAAATTGAAAGGTCTTCTTCGAATGGTGGGATATTCGGCATGAATCGATGGCGTATTTTATCCAATATTTAATAACATTGCAAGCTGCGTGTTATTGGCTGGCCAGTGGCCAATAAGCTTGCTTGATTGATAATGAGTGTACGGTATTGACAGCGAGAAATGCGTGGAGAGGATAAAATATGTGGACCGCATTTTTTTAGATAATTTTCTTGCCTAAATAGATAAGGAAGCATTGGTCGATATGCCATTGCGTAGTTTACTGCAACTGAGTTAATAAGTGTTAGAAAATGGTAATGTAATGTTAATGAGGGTTCTCTCAATATAGGTTTCAAACGACATTGCCGAGTAGCTTACAAAGATGGTTATATATTTAATAGTTGCGTATAATGAGCTCCCTGTACACCTTGGTGGGGCTGTGGGAGTAATTGGAGTTCCAGGTTCAGTTCTCAGGTCGGGCCAATTCTGCCTCAGTTACTCTCTCTCTAGTTGTAGATATCTCTTAACAATAAGAGATCGTCACTACTAGAAATCCTCCAAAATATAGGAAATGAATATGGTTTGGGTGTTTTCTATGTATTATAGTATGTATTTACAAAAGAAAAGTATTAAATGTATATATTTTTAATTCCGCTGTTGGTACTGATATCCGTAATACAGGTGCTTGAGCTACCTATCTCGGAGCCAGATCAATGTATGCGATGTTGTGAATTTTTTTTTAATAAACCTTTTTTTGTCTCAAAATGTTTGTTAAAATCATTTTGGTGTTCATACTGGACTCACAGACCTAGGTCAAGTGAGCCGCAGCATCTGTTGTTGGGTTCATATGACTTGCATCGTCCTGCAGGAACTTACGAAAAATACGACACGTGTTCAGGATAGCGGCCTTTTTATTATTATGTTTGTCGTTAGATCCATAACCTTCGGCAATCATGTCCCGGATTTTCGGAAGGCATGCGTGCAAAGGCCCTTTCCATGGACAATTGACTCTAAGAGCGATGTGACACCAGCCAGCGACTATCCCTGTATGTAAATAAGTACTATGGAGTTATTATTTCGATCTTGTAGGTACCCCTTACCTAGGAAAGCGTTCGATATGGTCGCTGTATCCTAATTAACAAAAAAAAAACAATTCAGCCTATGGATGCCCACTGTTGGACAACAGCCTCTTACAAGGTTCTCCACGTAGATCGAAAAACAACTATCTGGGCGTACCTAGTAATGTTTGTGAGACGTTAAAAAATATTTACAGGCATTAAAAAACCACCATATCCTCATCACACAAATGTTTGTCCAGAATAGGAAATTGTAACGTCACCATTTCTGCAATCTGTGGATTAACTATACGCAGCGGGCCATCAACGCACTTCGAATCCAATTAAATAATGCGTTCAGGGTGCTGGTGGGGCTCCCGCGCTACTGTAGTGCATCTGCGATGTTTGCACACGCGCACACTGACGGCTTCCACACCGTGTGGCGGCGCCGCATCGCGTCGCTAATGCACCGCACGCGCGGGAGCCCCAACACCATCCCGTGTGTGCTCAGCCAGAAGCTGGACAGCCCCGCGCTGCGGCCCTGGGTTCAAGTGCATGTGCGCTTGCCCAGGGTCACAGCGCGAGGTAGGTACCTAAATTAATTGGTTCTATTACCATATATAGATAGATAGATATACTTTATTGCACAAAATACACAACTTAAGTACTAGGCATTACAGAAATTTTGTGTACAATTTCGGCGGTCTTATCGCTGAAAGCGATTTCTACCAGACAACCTTCGGGTAAAGGACATTTGATAGTAGAGAAGGTGTAGGGGGTGCAATATTCAATAAGGAAAAAAAAAGAAACTGTAAATGTTAAAATATAACTTAAACCCTAATACATAAATAAAATACAGTATTATAAACTAATAAATAAGTTATGCTCAAATACATACACATAATATTGTGAGATTGATATCAGAAAAAGACAAAAATAATAATAATATGATAATCAAATGGATCTAAGATGGACCATCGACTACACGCTGCCGATAACAGGACGATTGTAAAAAAGTTAATGGGATGAGGAAGAGTGAAGAAGAGGGTGTTGAAGTTGCAAAAAGTGAGTTTTGACTCGGGATTTAAAAATGAGCAATGATTGAGACTGTCTTATGGATAGCGGTAAGTAGTTCCATAAACGGATGGACTGGACGGTAAAGGACTGGGTATAGAAATGAGAGGAGTGAGGGGGAGTCCTCAGGCGAAGATGTTTGGACGACCGCATATGGCCCTGGATGGGCTGCAACAACTGGAAGCGCTGCCGAAGGTAGGGTGGTGATTTTGGGCTAAATAGTATTGTATATAAAAGGGAGAGAATGTGGGAGTCACGACGAAGACGTATAGGCAGCCATAGTTTTATATATTTTTGTGTACTAATATTATTATGGGCAAAGCCTGAAATATTTTTTTTTTTATTTTACAATTGCGTACTCTACTCCATAGTAGTTCTGTTCTTATTTGACAAGTTAGTACGAATAAGGTATTCGCCACATTACATATTCCACACACTAGAGCTCTGGACATGTAGTGACTGTGTATGTGTTCGCACATACATACATTACATTACTTTGTTATGTATTGGAATACTAGTTGGATCTAGTTAATAAGGTATTTGTATATTCAGTATGGAATTTCAGTTCAATAGGTAGATAATTGGTTCAATTAGGTAAAAAATAGGTAAAAAAATGAAGAGTAAATAAAAATTAAATGGAAAATAGAAAAAAGGCAACTAGGACAATCGAAAGTTATCTTTTATTTAAATTAAATCTGTGGAATCCAACCAACGACCAACGATAGTGTTTTTGAAAAGATACGACCTGGTGATCTACAAGAAAATTCCTCCCATAAGAGCCGGCAACAAATCTGTGATGCCTCACTCATGATGTCCATGGGCGGCGGTAATCACTTACCATCAGGTCAACCGTCTGCTCGTTTGTCCGCCACAGTGTTGTTGAAATTCCATACTTGCCGGCATCCAATTTTTAATTTAAATTCGTCTATTTACAGCCAATTGACAATTACTGACCATTTGCGAAGAATAGCAAGTTATATATATAATGAACTAATTGAATAAATCAACATTTGATACCACGAGTGATACCGCGGCCTCACAGAAAACCTGCGTGAAGCAGCACTGTGCTGTGTTTCGCTTCGAGTTAGGGTAGCGGAGGCCCAATCCGGGGAAAGGGGGGTTTAAAAGTTGGCAGCGCACTTCTTACTTCACTGGTGTCGCGGGTGTCTATGGGCGGCGGCAATCGCTTACCATCAGGATCCGTCTGCTCGTCTGCCACCTAGCACATATAAAAAAAATTGAATTAAAAGTTACCGCCAAATAAGGACCAGGTGAGCAAGACAGGTTTTGAAATCTATTAAAAATTAAGTAAATATTTATGGTCCGTTTTATTTTTAAAATCTGCTTGGATAATCAGCCTCTCATAATTAAGTATCACTAGGAAATTTAGTGTAGCCGTGTGGCCCCCGGCAGAGTAGAATAGGCCACCCTCACTCTTACCGAGGTGTCGTAAAAGGCGACTAAGGTAAAGTTGCTGGCATGATCATCAGCACCCAGAGAAAGAAAACTCTGCATTTATATCAAAACCCTCGCCAACCCGTCTGCCAAGCGTGGTGAGTATGGCAATTACCCCTCATGTGATTGAGGGAGGCCCGTGCCCCAGCAGTGGGGACTTAAATGGGCTGATGATGATGATGATGATGAAGAAGTTTAGTTACGTAAATACAAAAAAAAAATAAAAAAGTATTTTCATCCCATCTCACCCTCTAGGTCGGGTATGACGGGATAATTATGGTAATGACTAGCCGTGCATGCAAAATTCCTATTCACCAGCAAAACTGCAATGTACACTTTTTTTTTTAATTTCCAAATATATTTCAATACACAATCAACTTTAATGAATTATTGTTTCGTATACCTTCGTTAGCATTAGCGATCTCTCTGATTTCGCGGATGTTCATGGGCGGCGTTGATAACTTTCCATCAGGTGACTCGCTTGCTCGTTTGTCCGCCTCTAGCATAAAAAAAACATTTCGTATCGAAATAAGATTGGTCGAATCGGCCCACAGTGGTCTATTGCTTACCTACCAATTTTTTTTTGTAATGGCGTCTATCGAATATTGATTTAACTTTGCCAATGTCGAGTTATTATTGCTTACTACGTTCATTTTTGACGATTTGATACCTACTCTGACGTCAGAGCTCAGCAACCCACGCGAAGTACAGTTTAGTAAACGTAAGTGTACAGTGGCCAACGTTTTCCCTCTGTGCCATGTAACACTAATTACTAAGTTAATTTAAAGCAAATTCCGAAGGAAACAAATGTCTCATCGGACGCTTACAGACTCGGAATCACTCCAATTACTAGAAATGACTCCACACCGCACTACTTTAGTCGTGATAATGATAAGAAAAGTAAAAAAAAAACTAAAACCCGACTACCAAAAAAAACACTCTCTAAAAAGTTCGAAATAAGAAAATTTTCTCTGCAGAAATTATTATGCCGTATTGCCGTAGTCGTATGCCACATTGATTTTATTTTATTATTATAATGAATCTGTTTTGCTACAGTAGGTGGCATACGACCACGGCAATACGGCATAATAATTTCAGCAGAGACAATTTTCTTGTTTCGTACTTTTTAGAGCGTGTTTTTTGTGGTAGTCGGGTTTTAGTTTTTAAACTTTATTTTTATTTAACATATTTTTAGTAATGGAAATAAAATTAAATATTTGAAATGTGCTAAAAAAGCTCTTTCATTTTAGTAAATGAAAGAGATTTTTTAGCACATAGCCCTTCACGGTACCGTCAAGCAATTTTTTTTTTAGTTTCTTATTTAAGTTCCCTAGAGGGCGCTGTAGTCAATTTAACGTGACGTCATGTCACCTATAACCAGAATACAATCAAGAAGCTTCTAACGACACCTTATTTGTTCAAATATGATAACTAGTTTAGAAGTTACGAGGGAACAGATGAACAACTATACATACATACAGGTCAAAATCACAACCCTCCTTTTTGGTTCAACGTAGTCGGGTAAAAATGAAAACAATGCTTTTAAGGTGACGGGTAGGGCACACTAGCGATGCCAATCGATTTTAAATTTTAGCTACTTAACCGGATCTATTTTAAACAATTTCGGGGTTTCACTCTCTCGGCAAACACATATACTATTTATTAAAGAACTATGCACAAACGTGTTTTTGTTCCTGCAAAAATTGATCAAAAGTGGCCGCTTTTGACGTGACAAAAATTGACCCAACATTTGTGTATGGTAATTTAATAAATAGTAATAAGTGTTTGCCGAGAGAGTGTAATCCCGAAATTGTTCAAAATAGATCCGGTTTAGTAGCTAAAATTTAAAATCGATTGGCGTCGCTAGTGTGCCCTACCCGTCACCTTAAATATTGATTACCTGCCCAGATCGCTGACGGCCTTGGAGGTTTATTTATTATGCCGGAGTATTTATTTGGCTCTTGAGAATATATGTACTTACGAAGACATTAGTTTAAAATATCTATCTACAATAACAGACTCGTCGCTATAATATCGTGACGCTGCTGAGTCGTAGGACTGTCGTCTAATGCAAACCCTTCACTTACAGACTCATCGATTTCTCATTGTTCGACAAGCGGCCTTTAATTTTCCTTATCTTCACCAGCCATCCGGAGTGCGTACTCCATAAAACATTGTGGAAAATCATCTGTCACTAGTGATGCAGCAGGTGCTACGAATACTAAGAAATTGAAAAAGTATTATTCAATTTCTCATCGTCAGCCCATTTAAGTCCCCACTGCTGGGGCACGGGCCTCCCTCAATCACATGAGGGGTAATTGCCATACTCACCACGCTTGGCAGACGGGTTGGCGAGGGTTTTGATATAAATGCCGAGTTTTCCTTCTCTGGGTGCTGATGATCATGCCAGCAGCTTTACCTTAGTCGCCTTTTACGACACCTCGGTAAGAGTGAGGGTGGCCTATTCTACTCTGCCGGGACCACATGGCGTGTGGATTCAATTTCTATATATAACTAAATCCACCTTTTTTAAAAAAAATATGTGATAGGTGTCAAAAGAGCAGACGGATCGCCTGATGGTACGCGATTTGCCGCCGCCTATGGACACCTGCGACACCAATGGAGTCACAAGTGCGCTGCCACTTCCGGCCTCCGATACCTTCATTCATGCAGCGAAACACAGCACAGTGCTGCTTTACGCAGGTTTTCTGTGAGGCCGTGGTATCATTCCGGTCGAGCCGGCCCATTCATGCCGAAGCGTGGCTCTCCCACGGTCAAACCTAACGAATCGACTACGGTAACATGAGAGATGTTATAGCAATCAGCCAAGTCCGTAGGATATATTATTATACTGCATAAGTGTGTGCATACAAGTGCACTATCTTTTTCCTTACTCTCATCTTCCAATCGAGGTAAGTGAATCATAGTCACTCAATAAAAGTTGGCGTAAACGCCAAACGGATTGACAATTAGTAGGTCAAGAAGAATCCGCAAAGCAAGTTGCGACGTGACAACTCATTCAGTATCATATCCCTTAGCACAAAAAAACACCGAATTTTTACACTGAAACCCACAAAATTTCGTTTACATCAGCTGACATGTTATGTAATGTGTAATATGTGTCCTATCCCTGTAAATCATGCAAGTGGTCAATAAATGTTTACTTATTTACCTACTTAAGACGTATTCTAATACCGAAAAAAACTAGTCAAAAGAGTATTCGACGAAAAAGTATTGTCACAATGAATCGTATTGGACATCACTAACTGTCACCTCATATGCGCAGTGCGTGGAAAATGACATTATAATGGGGGGTACGTGAGCCGCGTGAGGCGGCGGCAAAATATCGCGACTTGATTCTTTTATGTATGAAATACAGTCGAGGAAATTTAATGTTATGAAAATATTGACATTAAAATTTGTTTATATGAATCGCGGCCGTGTGGTCCCCGGCAGAGTAGAATAAATAGGCCACCCTCACTCTTACCGAGGTGAGGTAAAAGGCGACTAAGGTAAAGCTGCTGGCATGATCATCAGCACCCAGAGAAGGAAACCTCTGCATTTAGGAGGAGTGGTTAAGGATCGTGAAGCAAGCTATAAGCGCTGATGTGACAAGCATGACTATTCTGCCAAGAATGTGACGATAAAGAAGAAGATGTGAATTGTATCTAACACTTACAACCATTATGATGAACCATCCAGGTTGGTTGGTTGACGAAGCTGCGTTTGCTGGGTTGTGAACTTGTGATTATAAACCTGTAAAGTACCAAGTTCTTGGAAATAGAAGCTAATAAATTCTATTTAAAAGCGTCTTCACAATTTTTACATTTGACAATGACCAAGTCCGCGGGAAGGTTTCTGTCTACGGAAAGATCTCGAAGAGATTTTCAAACTCTGAATTAAGGAAAAGTTTGATGGAGAAAAGTTTGACAGCAAATAGATATTAAATTCTGAAAACTAAAAAGATACTTGTTTCCAATTTAATTAAATTCAATCAAGCCTTGAGTGACCTACAATTGCGATTCAATGTCTAACATAAGAAGCGTTGTAGTTTGCTACCTCCTTCAATTTCCCAATGAACATATCGTTTGTCAACAGTCCCTTACCTACCTTATTTACTGTATGTGATTTCACAATTGTCAATATGCTAAACATTAAATTTACTCGACTGTACCTACTAATTTTGGTAAAGAAAATAGTTGCTGAACATGAATAGTTTAACAACGTGTTAAATATAATTTCGACTGGCCGATATGGCGCATTTGGTAGGTCACCCTACTTCATACGCCAAATATAGGTTCGATTCCCAGCTTCCCGTGGTGCCATTTTCCAAACCACCAACTCACAAATTTTGGCTTGACCCCGGAATCGCACCCGGGGCGTCTTGTTCAGCGAAGTGCGGCCCTTTAGCTGTGCCTTTGTTCACTGCGCCACCGAGGCAGTCATAGATCAATAACAATCAGCACAAACCCAACTCGTTTGAGGTGATAATTGTCCGCGCTCGGTCATAGCCGCTACAAATTTGAACTAACCGCCTATTTGCCTCACTATGTTCCACGCACATAGCCGCTCCTATGACACTAGGGTTGACAACTGAGCACTTTAATATTTAGGGGTTCGATGAACAGACGGATCACCTGATAGTGAGCAATTACCGCCGACTAGTGATGTTCCGACTAGTGATTTATTTATTTAAAATAAATGTGTTTTGTCGAGTGCACAAGTGCGCTGCCAACCTCCCCTTCCCCCGGATTGGGCCTCCGGTCTCAAAAAACATAAGACTACATCCTCCGCTATTGACTTTACACCCCATAACTGTAGAAAGTAGACATAAAAGACTATATTTGGTCGGTAACCCTAACCACTCGGCCTACACGGCTATCGCACATCGCTCCGTCAGTCCGTCACTGGTGCACTTTGCAAACCTAATTTCTGAATGCAATACATAGGTAATAGATCTATGGGGATGGATTTATGCCGCCATTTTGTAAGCTCGCTATGGTAAGGATTGGTGCAAAAAATACGAAGCGAGATTGGAGAGTCTTGATTATTATGACTGATAGTAAAAACTAGTGATGCGTCGAATGTGGTTTCACCGAATAATCGAATACTATTCGGTTTAACCTTTCCCAACAAAAATAGCAAACTCCCACATTTCTTCAACGTGAGGCGTCCAAGATATCGATGGAAAGACGAAGTTGTCACAGACTTAATAGAGTTAAAGGTGCCCAATTGGTCAATCTTCTCATAAGACGGAGTCACGAAGATAGTTAAGTAATATGGCGCACTTTGATGTCGGAAGACATATTCTACTTAGGACCGCTGAGCCAGCGAAGTAAGTAGTTAAGTAAGTTACCGTTTTACCGAATCGGATTTATGGTGGAATTATTCGGTTTACCATTTTTTTAATATATTAAATGGGTTTGCACTTGACCTCATCTCACGTGATGCAAAGTGACAAAAAGGTTTAAGATGTAGCGTGCTTACCCAGAAGAAGCCTATTCACTCTCGACTTAAAGACACCCAAATTGTAGCTCTCTGGGAATCTTTCTCTAGGATATCTTTGTTTTGTAGCGTTAAAACAGTTTCTAGAGATAATCTAGAGATAATAAATCTCGACTAACAATATACGTTACATGTGGCTGCTGACTAAATTACAAACAAACTGGAACTCGCCACCTGTCAGCTAACATATTATTTTTTAAGTAAATAATGCACTTTTTAAGTATAAGGTAAAAAAGACCGAGGTCATGGTATTCAAAGCAGGTCAAGGGCTAAATAGTGTTCCTCCAATAAAATTGTATGGTAGCTCTTTAAAAATTGTGACTAAGTTTAAATATCTTAGACATATCTTCATCATCAGCCCATTTAAGTCCCCACTGCTGGGGCACGGGCCTCCCTCAATCACATGAGGGGTAATTGCCATACTCACCACGCTTGGCAGACGGGTTGGCGAGGGTTTTGATATAAATGCAGAGTTTTCCTTCTTTGGGTGCTGATGATCATGCCAGCAGCTTTACCTTAGTCGCCTTTTACGACACCTCGGTAAGAGTGAGGGTGGCCTATTCTACTCTGCCGGGGACCACACGGCTATATCTTAAGAGATGATTTAAAAGATGATGATGATTTAGATAAACAACGAAGGACTCTAGTGATAAGAAGTAATATGCTAGCCAGGCGGTTCACGCACTGTTCGGAACAGGTGAAAGTGATTATGTTCAGAGCCTGCTGCCAGTCTTTCTATACCAGCCAGCTTAGAAGTAAATACGCGATGGGCACATTTCATACTCTTCGTGTACAATACAATAACTCGTTTAGAGCTATGCGCGGCTTACCATGGCGGTGTAGTGCGACTGGTATGTACGCTGAGAGCGGAGTCGCCGACATTTGCACACTCCTGTCCAAATTAAAAATAGCATTTCATAAAAGGCTATGTTCGTCCTCTAACAAAATTGTTACAGCCGTACATGTATATATTTGACCGATGCTTTATTAATATTTAAATTGAAATTTTAAATTAGAAAATATAGATACCTAATATCTATAATATAATAAGTATAATCTACACTGACAAGTTACACTGTAATGTTTTAATATGGGTCACTGAGAACTGAAATAAATGAATTTTATTTTTTTATTAATTTTTTTATTTATAAATAGCAAAAAACTGCTAAACCCAAAAAAAATTGTTCCATTTTGTCTTTTATTTCTATACCGTGTTATGCTAAGAAAATAGAAATACCCGAACCGAATATACTGGACAAGAGTACCGAATAATTCGGCCTGAATGCAAATAGTAAAAAGATGCCGAATACCAGACATTATGCCGAATATTCGGCTGCATCTCTAGAAACTGTTTTGTTTTTACTTTTTGACTTGTAAGCACTTTTTTGTGATGCACGCTGAAAAATCGGTACCAGAACTGGAAGGATTGGTATTCGATGGAGCAGACATGCCTTTGAATGAAGACCGCGGGATAAGCCCAATCCGGGGGGAAGAGGAGTAAAGGTGAGGGCAGTGAACTTGTGAATCCACTGGTGTTATAGTAGGTAGGTAGCTAGGTTTCCATAGGCGGCTGCTAGTCTATTCGTTTGTAACCTATCACACCAAAAACTAGCAAGAATTTTTGAATGTTCTGTGACCACCACAGAACTGCTCGGTATTATTTCTGTGGTGACCACAAAGTTAGAGCAACCAAATGAAGTTCAACCACAATGATGTAATATTCAAATCCATGAAGTGAGAAGTGGGTCAAAATAAACTTGCAAGATTGCATTACAGACAAACATCGAGATAAACTAAATAAAAACCCTGTAAAATCTAACAGCTTTTTCCATTTTACGGCTTCCGCTTTGAAGTCGCAACACAATCACGTTGCGTAGGCGCACGAAATATAATTTATACCCGGCGATAACTTCAATGTCATATTGCAAAATTATGTATTAAATACTAGAATACCTACTTAGCTGTATTAAACACGTTGATGACCATGAAGCAAGGATATCTGCTATACAAGGCTTTAGATCTAGAAAAATATGTTTAGACTAGATTCTGCACGCGGTTGCTTCATGTAACTATTTCTAACATACATTTGTGAGTATAAAAATAATATTTATTTTATGAGATACCTTGAAAAATATGGATATGATTTGGTTTTTATAAGAATATTGGTACGTGCCATAGATAATGTCATCATCATCATTCAAGCCAATAGACATCCACTGATGGTCATAGGCCTCATATCCTAAGACGATCGGTCCTGTGCTGCCCGCATCCAATGGATTCCCGCGATCATCTGGTGGTGATGATCTGGTGATCGTCAGTCCACCTTGTTGGGGCCCTGCCACGGCTGCGACTTCCTGTACGTGGCCTCCACTCGAGGACCTTTCCGCCCCAACAGCCGTCTGTTCTCCTCGCTATATGCCCTTCCTATTGCCACTTGATTGATAATAGTAGTATTCTGTGGGGCAACAGTACAGACACAGCTTCTCTGTTCATCCTCCAAAAAAAGTTAGTCCGGATCATTGCAAATATAGACGAAAGAGATACCTGCAAACCATTTTTTGTTAAATACAAAATATTAACTCTGCCTTGCTTATACATTTTCGAAATGTGCAAATTTGTTCGTAAATTTAAAGAATTTTATACAAAACGCGAAGATGTACAATGTAAATACACATTAAGAAATAAAAGTAAATTAGCTCTACAGAATTCCCGCCATAAATTAAATTCCACAAGCACCTTCAGTTCCTCTGTAAAAATATATAACAAATTACCAGACATACCACAGAATGAAAAAAATGATAAAATATTTATTAAAAAATTAAAGAACTACCTAATTGATAAAAGTTACTACAACACTAATGAATATTTTGCTGATCATACATATATAGGTTTCTCCAAATGATTTAATTAAAATTAAAATTTATTATAAAAGCGCTTCCTCTCTCCTAAACCTAATTTTGCGTGCCCGACAGGGTCCATAACATTGTTCCATTACTATTGTAACATCTTATTGTACATTATGGTTTTGCAATAAATGATTTAGTATTGAGTATAATGTAATCACATTTTAATTAAATAATCCTAGTAATATAAGCACCGATTCTCATCAACAATCGTCGCTAGTTAGGGATACCCTTCGCCTTAAGAGAATGGAGACGGATTGAGATCCATAGAGTAAGATAACAAAAGTATAGGTTGTGTCTCATCATCATCATCAGCCCATTTAAGTCCCCACTGCTGGGGCACGGGCCTCCCTCAATCACATGAGGGGTAATTGCCATACTCACCACGCTTGGCAAACGGGTTGGCGAGGGTTTTGATATAAATGCAGAGTTTTCCTTCTCTGGGTGCTGATGATCATGCACGCAGCTTTACCTTAGTCGCCTTATACGACACCTCGGTAAGAGTGAGGGTGGCCTATTCTACTCTGCCGGGGACCACGCGGCCATTTTGTTGTGTTGTTGGTGTGGTTGTGTCTAATTTTTTTTATATGATAGGTGGCAGACGAATTTTAATTAAAGTGTGCTTATGTACTTCATGTCGTCGGCACGCACAGTGACACAGCGTCGGGGTGTCCTTTAGACACTGCGACAGATGCTGAGTGGAGCCCATTTCAGTGACATTATCATGTCCATTTTGTTCTAGTTTTATATTTTTTATTTTGTGTATGTTTGGCGCTGAATAAATTATTTTATTGTCGTTCAAAAAGAGCATGCCTAGGCCGGTTATTCGCGAAGCGTCCAACGGGTCGCTCCTGGAAGGTATCACTAGCTATCTAGTGATCTTTCTCGATCTCCGTCACCTACAAAATCTGAATGAGCGACAGGGGCTGAGAATAGAATGGTATGGCGAAGTCTCGTGTTGAAGGGCAAGATTCACTTCGCGTCGCTGAGCTAGCTTAGTATAGTAGACTTAACATTAACGTAGACGTGGAATTACTGACTAGTAATGTTTTTTTGATGTTATGGAACGTAGATTTAAAAAGGGACGTAAAACTAGAGAACTGTAAAGATTTCAATAGTATGTATTTTTTTCATTCAGACAACAAAAAATAAGTATATCGGGTTATAAATAAGATAGATAGCTTACGAGTAGAATTATGCACTAATTTTTGATCTGTTGCACTCAAAATATCGATTACCGCTTTAAGTGATGTTTTTGTCGGTAATTCAAATTATAAGTATTAAATAAATAGTATAAGAAGCCCTTTTCAAGAGGCTGGAGTTTGTTTAAAAGATATCCTGGTTAGTTGCTAACAATTTAAATCAATTGGCCAATCGCTTTTCATCCAATCGCGAATCGATTTTAATTTTTAGCTACTAAACCGGATCAATTTTAAACATTTTCGGGATTACAACCTCTCGGCAAACACTTATACTATTTACTAAATAACCAAGCACAAATAAATAGTATAAATGTTTGCCAAGAGGTTGTTATAATAGATCCGGTTTAGTAGATAAAAATTAAAATCGCTTGGCGTCGCTGGTGTGCCCTACCCGTCACCTTAACGTGGTTAATCTAGCGTTATTCAGCTTAAATTATCTCGTCCATACGTTTGGTTCTCGACAAGCTCTTAAAAGTTGGCGTTCTTCTAAAAGTATGAAGAAAATGGACCGCCCAAGTTCAGGTGTGTAAGAAAAACCGCTGTAAGTAAAATATCGCATTAGGCATTCATCGCGTCAAGTGCATACATTTCGCGACGCTATGGGCACATTATTTTAATAATGGCCGCCGTAATTGGGCGTGAGCGTCATACTTCGATAGGGTGACCATGAGGAAAATTGGGAGATAATTTTTATTACTGAAATGTTCATTTTTAAACAGTTATTAAGTAGCTATGTCAAAAATGTTGGCCATGGAAAAGTCACGCTTTGGCATCTATAAGTCGTCTCAACCAAAGTAATACCAAGGCCTTACCTGATGTATTTCCCCGAGTATGTCTGACTGCTCGAATCCCAATCCCCTGGATTCCTTCTATGCAGCTCATTTCTTAAAGATTCTTATTTGATAGATTTGTTCATAAATATTAAAATATCTATAGTTAGTATTTGTTATACCAATCTTTTGCAATTTATTCTTAAGTAAATAACACACTTAAAAATTTTCATTTCATCCCGCCCGAACATGAGATGACATTTTTAAGTGTGTTATTTAAATAAAATATCTAGTTAGGAAAATACCTATTGGTTATTAATGAGAGAATAAATATTTAGTAATATAATTAAAAAAATAGAAAATAAATAGTTATTAATAGGGATGCTATTTAGAAATGTCAAAGACCGATGAAGATATTTCCAAATAAGTACTAGGTATTATTTCGAGGACATTCCAACATTTCCAGCCCTAACATTCCTCCAATTTGCGCCTACATAGTTGACGTCATCAATCAAGACAACAGTTACAGTTATGGATTGGAATTCGCAACATCACTATTTCTGGAATGCAACCTTGAGATCTTGAAGGTATTCCGTTGAATAACTCTTGGAAAGCTCTGTAGTTGCAAATGACTAAACGTTTCTACGGTTTCTCATTTTCCTAGTATTTTAAATAAGTACCTACTTCGATCAGAATGTGTCTCTTGTACCTACAAGAGAGACATTCTGATCGAGAATGTTCATATAAGTTCACAGGATTTTTTTTCTGTATTTTTTTTATATTACCCGAAGATTTTTGCCAATGTCAAGTAAATTATTGACAATAAGTGGGCAGTCAACAGTTGAAGTCAGTCCAAGTCTCAGTTACTCAATAAAACGTAGGTGTTTAGCGTATTATGGACCCATTTATTCTGCCGAGACTGCTCTTAACGAAACCGTAGGTTTTAAGACCCTTTTAGGTCCAAGCAAGTTGTTCACATGACAACTCACTCGACACACAATAACAGTGTTAAAAAAGATACAATTCAACGATTGTTATATTAAGGTGACGGGTAGGGCACACTAGCGACGCCAATCTTAGGTACAAATTTTTAATTTTAGGTACTAAATCGGATCTATTTTAAACAATTTCGGGGTGACAACCTCTCGGTAAACACTTATACTATTTATTAAATAACCATGCACAAATGTTGGGTCTAACGCGTACGCGAAAATTTGATTTACGCCAAAAGCGGCCACTTTTGACGTGAATCAATTTTTCGCGTATAAAAACGGACCCAATATTTGTGCATGGTTATTTAATAAATAGTATAAGTGTTTGCCGAGAGGTTGTAGCTCCGGAATTCTTTAAAAGAGATCCGGTTTAGTGGCTAAAAATTTAAATCGATTGGCGTTGCTAGTGTGCCCTACCCGTCATCTTAACGAAACCGCAGGTTTTAATACCCTTTTAGGTCAAAGCGAGTTGTTCACATGACAACTCACTCGATACACAATAACAGAGTTCAAAACGATATAATTCTGCAATTCTTGTATTAATTTTAGTTTGAAGCACTTCACTGCATAAAACAACACCAAATTTGTACACTAAATACTAATTTAAAACCTTTGAATGGCATCAGCGGATATGACTCGTTCCACTATTATCCGTAGAATCCTTGTTATTTATTAATTTACTGTATTTTTTTTGTCTTAAAATATATTCTATAAAACTGTATGTGTAGAGATAAGAAAATATCTTTAATATACGTTTCCCCTTTTAAAGGTTTTCAGAAGAATAAATTGCCTATTATTTATTAACCCGCTTTAATTATCATTTATCATATTGTTTTTTTATTATTGTTATTTTTCCTTGTTTTGTCCTTCTTCTTTCTTCCTATTGTATGTTATGTATGTGTGCACGTACGTCGCCCAAGGCTCTGCCTGAAAACCAGCGCTGCAGCGGCTTCGGCCACTGCAGCAAATGCTGAGGTTGAGCCTTGTTGGCTACAGAATTTGTCACTCATGTTTGATTGGTGTTCTGTGGCCAATAAAGAAATCTTTATCTTTATATTTATTTATGGGAATAATAGATAGTTACATCACAAATCAATCAAAATGATGAGTTACGAGTAGATACGCTTCGCAAACAGGAGAGAAACCGTGGTATCACACCAGTCAGGTTCAGTCCATCCATGCCAGCGCATGGCTTTCCCACGGTCAAAATATGATGATCATCGTCAGCCCATTTAAGTCCCCACTGCCATAAAGTACCTCCCTCAATCACATGAGGGGTAATTGCCATACTCACCACGCTTGGCAGACGGGTTGGCGAGAATTTTGATATAAATGCAGAGTTTTCCTTCTCTGGGTGCTGATGATCATACCAGCAGCTTTACCTTAGTCGCCTTTTACGACACCTCGGTAAGAGCGAGGGTGACCTATTCTACTCTGCCGGGGACCACACGGCGGCAAAATATGATGGTCAAACCACGGATATCATAATGGTCGTATGGGGTCAACTGTTGCCCTGAAATGACACAGTGTACTTCTTTAGGGATTATTCCCTAAAATTGTTAGCAATGAGGATATTACAGTCACCCTCTCTGGCATTAGTATGCTCTCGCGCAGGCCCGCCTAAACCGCCGCGTCCGCTCCGCTTTTGGCGATGCGCACGCGCACGCGCGCTGAAGGACGCTTTTCATGGCGAATCGTCGCACTGGCGAATTTTTTTTGGCTCTTAGTTGAAGTGTTAATTTGTATGGGGATGGGACTTTGTTAATCTGATTGGATTTGCTGTTTCTAATCCATACTAATATTATAAATGGGAAAGTGTGTGTTTGTGTCTGTTTGTTTGTCTGTCTCTCACGGCAATTGGGAGCAACGCAAAATTGACGAGATGGAGAAGAACTAAGGCTACTTTATGGCAATCCGAATTCAAGCGAGTGAAGTTGCGGGCGATCATTAGTTAAAAATATATAAAATAAGCCTTTATTACTTTTTCAAATACGGTTTTAGATTTTTTTTGTAATCGAAGGCCCTCTCAATGATAGAAACATCGTTGAAAGAATTACTTGATTCTCATTTAAACTATGTACCTAAGATATTCCAACTTTAAAATCACATTATTTTGGGCAAACCTAAAACGCTCTATACAAATGGCTACTTAGATGTGACGTCACACACAAGTATTTTGAATGCATTTTATTTGAATTTCGTATGGTAGCTATATCAAATGTTTCGTTTTGTATGTCAATGGTACTATTATAATAGTTGGTGCAAAATGAATGGGTTATTTAATGGTATAATTATTTTTTTAATTATTTCATACTTTTAGAATGGACTTGCCCCTGAATCATGAATCATGAATATATATGATAATAAATCGGCTTTACTGAATAATAGTGTGTTTTGCATGGCACCTCGGTTATATAATAATTTGCCTAGATCTATAATTGAAATTGAACACTATTACTTATTTAAAAAAACACTTTAATTATTTTTAATACAGAAGTGCTATAACAGTGTAGTCGAATTTTAAATGATAAAATAATAAGAAATGCCTAATTTAATATTCTATAATAATAAACTTAATAATAATTGTGGAATACATAACATGATAATAATAATAATACTGCAATCTTCATTGACTTTAATCAAAAATAATAATTTATTTTAATATAAATTAATGATATATAAAAAATATAATTAAATGATTATTTATTTAATCACTTTAAAATTTTCATGCCCTTGCTAGGCCTAATATAGTGCAACACATTTAATTTTAAGACCTGTATGTATTACTTACCTATATTATGCAAATAAATGAATTGAATATTTACTTGAGATTTTTTGCTAATGGCACATATTTACCTATATTTTGATAAAATATTTATATTTTGTTAAATCTCGAGCTTAGTCAAATGCCCTGTTACATTAGACATATTTACATTATTTTTTGGTGATAGATGGCAGACGAGCAGACGGATCACCTGTTGGTAAGCGATTACCGCGCGTCGCCCATAGACACCCGCGACACCAGTGGAATCACAAGTGTGCTGGCAACCTTTAAACCCCCCTTTCCCCCGGATGGGGCTTCCGGTACCCTCACTCTTGCAGCGAAACACAGCACAGTGCAGTGTTCGTGGGCAGTTGCGTAACTATCTCATTAAAAACATCCATAGTACCTATAAGTGACAAAGCAGACGTGAAAACTCGCAAAAATATCGGCCAAGAGTCACCAAAAAAGTGGTTGCAAACTCGCAAAAAAAACAGCTACGAGTTACCAACAAAAACAAAGCGTGAAGCATAATGAAATCGCCAAGTTATTTATGTCCCATCAGATTGAGCTATCAGCACCATCTATGTCAATAAACATATTCCTCTACCTTTGTGGGAATCCTATCTTCGACAGCAGCACAAGCCTTCATCTCACACAAAAACACGCAGAAACCTAATTTAATTTGATAGAAATGGGCAGGCATTTACACAGCCTTGTAAACGAATGTTTTATAACCAACCTGTACAACTGCATACGTACATTTAGTTAGCATAATTCGAGAATTGACTCCTTTTAGAGTGAGCATGACTAGTATTTAAAATCAAAATAATTGTAGGCATACTTATCGTGCCGTGTACGCAACAGCGACTTTTTTGTAATGGGGATAAATCATCGATTTTCATTTATTTTTCTATTTATTACCTAGGTAGAACACTATCGTAAGTGAAGAATGACACGAAACTTGACAAGTAGATACTGTAATGAGACGTGTATTTAAAATTCGTTAACAATTTAAATTACTTGAAACATATAAGGTATTGTCGTTAAATAGTTGGGCATTGAACCATTTATTTTAATTGTCATCATAATCCATACTAAAACATGCCAACAAATTCTTTACGGACATTATTTCCTTTACAAATTCATTTTCAAAAAAACATTTCCCATTCAAAGTTTGTAATTCAAAAGATAGGTAGGTTATCAACAATCATATTTTACTTTATTAATATAACCAAATGAACTGTAAAGTTAAGTTAATTTTTTTGGAAGTTATAATTATTATAATAAAAATAGTAATAAAAACCACCTAATTGCTTTTTTTGTATATTTCTCGTAACATTACAATTAGAAAAAAAAACAAATTGTTTTGCTAAACCAACTGGTGATGACAAATGCAAAATATTTTCCATAAGGGGCTAATAACTTGAAAAGCTTACAAGTCATACCTTTCAGAATGCCATCTCGCCCTGAACTATCATAACCCTACTCATAACTCGACAAAAACTCTTGCACACAACCACACAAAGAGAAAAAACTGTCACACAAACAGTCAAAAGTAAAAGCTCCTCCCCCATAAGCATAATAAGGGCTGCACTAGACGTAACCACAAATAAAAATGCGAAGCACAAACACACGACACATCGTTTTTTCCCCCCTCGGAATCTTCCGTAAATTCCTACCATGGCATTAAAATTGCATAGAGGCCGGTTTTTTGCAGTATCGTATGTGACGGTGGGCAGAACATAATTGTAATTAACATAAGATTTTCCCGTAATAACTGCGGTGAACGCGCAGTCCTAAATGGCAGGGCGACTTTTTGCGACTCGCGTACGCTGAATATCATAAGCTACGTGCGTGCGCGGGCGCACACGAGGGCATTTTTCTTGTCTTGTTGCGAAATTCCGTTTAGCTTTGGCAATTTGATTTTATGGCTTTTAAAGGGGAAAGAAAGATGACATACTTTGTTCAGCAAAATTATATTCATTTGAGCTACTGCAAATGAGTTGGAAGGACAACCTATAAAAATGTCTGAAAAATTGGATATAAACAACCTTAAATATAAACAAGTGAAGGTGGTTGAAGGAGGTCGTCACCTAACTGGTTGAACAATGAACAAGGCTTCACGATGATAATGCCGATGAATTACATTTAAAAAAAAAATACCTACATCCAGCTGGTTGGCACCATAATATTCTAAAGATTGTGATATTGTTTTTGTTTTCATAACTACTTATTCTTTTTTTAAATTTTAACACACTTTGAATATTTAGCCAGTAACACATTATATTTGACCAATTTACAATGCTAGCAGTTGCGAAAGATTTAGGAACCACCAGAAGAGGTGGGAATAATATGATATAATATCTGATTAAGACTACGCTCATCCAGGTGTCGACCTTTCACCAAATGTCAGTGGACCCAACACTATGAGCGCTTTTGAATACGTCTCAAAGGTATCTAATACAAAAACTTTAATTGCAATATTTTAATAGGTCTTGTTGACTTGTTATAACATACCTTAGTAAACAATCATCCCGTGTGAATTTACTACAGAGGCCGGAGACAGAGCTACGCCCTGATGCCACTCGATCCTCGTACCTATCTACAATTGGAAAGAGTATTTGCAACCTACGATCGTACTAACTGAAGTTATTTGTGCATATTTAGTGGCACTGTGCAGATACACTATAGTGGATGACGATTGTCGAGACGCCTTAACAGGTTTAGTACACTTAGGAAAATATGAAGGAATCCACATAATTGACAAATCTAACCATTACCGTGACGTGATGTTCAAAGGACAAAGGATGGTCAAATGACGAGATAATGGTATACTATAGTCATAGTCATATTATTTATTGCTTTCAAGTAGTACATTAGGTCTTAAAATTAAATCGCATTCTATTATCATCTATTAGCATTAAATGGAGGAAACCTTAATATTTCGAATATTTTTTCAAACTGTGGATCCATAATTATGTAGATAATTGTTAAGGAGTAAGGAGTATGAATGGCCGTTTGGTCCCGGCAGAGTAGAATAGGCCACCCTCACTCTTACCGAGGTGTCGTAAAAGGCGACTAAGGTAAAGCTTCTGGCATGATCATCAGCACCCAGAGAAGGAAAACTCTGCATTTATATCAAAACCCTCGCCAACCCGTCTGCCAAGCGTGGTGAGTATGGCAATTACCCCTCATGTGATTGAGGGAGGCCCGTGCCCCAGCAGTGGGGACTTAAATGGGCTGATGATGATGACGCTCATTGTTCGAGGGTTCCTGACGATCCGAATCCGTCCTTTCGTGTAAAGACCCACGCACTTACGGAGACCCGTACGCTGCATGTGTCGACTCGCACTTTTTGCCTCCTCGTAACACGATCGGGCCATCTCATAATTTTGTCTTTTTTCTAAGTCCCGAGCCTTATTAAGCTTCGTATCAATACGTTCCCGTATTATAAAACGGGGATTAACTTCTAAGATCAAAAGGAGATTGATAAGGAGAAAAATATGAAAATTTTACTTCGTATCTGTCGTGCATTCTACTTGTAGGACAATAAATATTTATTTTATTACTTCTAATAGCCGCCAGTATGGCTTCACTCTCTTTCTAGGTTCTATCTATCTACCTTTACTGATATGAATTCCATTTTCAGTGAAAAAAACTTAAAAGAGAATTTTATTTTTCGACGAACCTGGCTTTTACTCTTCAAGGTCGTGGTTTTTTGTCCCATTTTGGACAAATTTTCATGTGATTGAAACACTTGGATCGATTTAAAGTCTGGGTGTTAAAATGTCTAAATACAGAGTTATTTTAGAAATCATCAACGACCTTCTACATAGATACTGGCTGTATGAGGGAATATTATCAAATTTATTCATTTATTGATGTACAAAACAGGTTTGAGCCAATAGGAATAACGTGCTATATATTTAATGATTTAGGAGCTAGATTGAAACCCTTACATATGTACACACTTTGCAAAAATCCTTTCAGCAGACAATATTTTACAGTGAATATAATAATAAGTAAAATAAAAATAATAATAATTTGCAAGTGGAAAATATATATAAAAATAGAGGTTAATGTGAGTAAGTGGAAATATCATCGAGTTGTGTAAAGTTAAGATAAACGTTCCGAAAAATCTTCCTGCCTATAGGTGTGATTGGTTCAAAAAACATAAATATTTTTCTTGTATTTTTTTTTGGTGATCGTAAAAGTAATAATAGCCAACTCATTATTTATCAAGGCGAGCAAGCAAGCAAGGTTTAGGAAGGCGTTACAGCGTCTTAAATGTTGGCGGATATAAGCACCTCTATTTACTGCCACCTCCTGTTCCACATTAGGGCGGAGCTCGCCCTTCCAAAGGCCCTACTCCATTCCCCCAAGCAGTGCTAGGACGGCCAACTGCACATCGGCCATTCTACTCGTACCTCCATTCGCTTTACCGTGCGTTTTCCCACCCTCTAAACGAGTCAAAGTAGTAACTTTAATTTTATGCAAGGTGCTACCGAACCGAATAAGCTCTGCATAGATGTTTGCCTCCCTATGCATTTTCTACCGGGTATATTATATTAGGGCAATGCTCAGAGTATTGTTTGATTCCTGCCGCTTCTTTTTGCCATCTTTTTGGTGGTAATCGCTTTTTTTTTTCTTTTTTTTTTATATAGGTGACAGACGAGCAGACGGATCACCTGATGGTAAGCGATTACTGCCGCCCATGGACGCCTGCAACACCAGTGGTGTCACAAGTCCGCTGCTTACCTTTTAACCCCCCTTCCCCTGGATTGGTCCTCCGGTACCCTCACTCACGCAGCGAAACACAGCGCATGCACTGCTTCACGCCGGTTTTCTGTGAGGACGTGACGTGACTCTTACCATCAGGTGATCCATCTGCTCGCCCCCTATATCATAACACAGATTATTTAAAAAAACTCAAGTGTGTGAGTGAGAACTCACACATTTGTGTTTTTTAAGTAAATTATTACAAACAAATTACACACCTAAGTATCCGTATCTTTTTGACAAAATATAAGAAAAATCTTAAATAAGTTTTCGCGATTGAAAAGATCGTGTGGTCCCCGGCAGAGTAGAATAGACCACCCTCACTCTTACCGAGGTGTCGTAAAAGGCGACTAAGGTAAAGCTGCTGGCATGATCATCAGCACCCAGAGAAGGAAAACTCTGCGTTTATATCAAAACCCTCGCCAACCCGTCTGCCAAGCGTGGTGAGTATGGCAATTACCCCTCATGTGAGGGAGGCCCGTGCCCCAGCAGTGGGGACTTAAATGGGCTGATGATGATGATGATGATGATTGAAAAGATTCTTACTGTCCTTTTCTATACATGTTATGTTTTCTATACATTAGTTAGTTGATATGGATTATATTCGCGTGTAAAACCTACCATGGTTTATATATTTCTATATTTTGCACATTGACTAAAAGAGGGGAGACATCCATTTTTTGCAAAAATAATAAATGAAAAAGCCAACTTTAGCCCTTCCGTCAGATGCGACAGTTCCACTTAAAAATTCTAGCTTATTAATAATTATTAACCTGTCCATACTTCGTTGCTAATGAGCAACTAGTTAATACAGTTACATATCGACTAATAGTTTATTTTGTCCTTACAATTACCAGTATAATTAATTTCCATTGCGACCACCAATACATAGAAAAGGTAGCGTAGGGTGGTCTCTCCATATTTTGCGGAATATTATGTATTGCTAGGGATGTACAACACAAGGTTTGAAGTTCATCGATATTTGAGAGAAGTGAAGTGCTAAGCTAGTCCCGCGCGAACCATACTAAGTATGTATACGGGTCAATGTAGTATGCTTTTTAGGGTTCCGTAGCCAAAATGGCAAAAACGGAACCCTTATAGTTTCGTCATGTCCGTCTGTCCGTCTGTCCGTCTGTCACAGCCGATTTACTCGGAAACTATAAGCACTACAGTGATGAAATTTGATGGGAATATGTGTTGTATGAACCGCTACAAAAATATGACACTAAATAGTAAAAAAAAGAATTGGGGGTGGGGCCCCCCATACATGTAACTGAGGGATGAAATTTTTTTTTTCGATGTACATACCCGTGTGGGGTATCAATGGAAAGGTCTTTTAAAATGATATAAAGTTTTCTAAAAAACATTTTTCTTAAAGTGAACGGTTTTTGAGATATCAGCTCTCAAAGTCGTAAAAAGTATGTCCCCCCCCCTCTATTTTTATAACTACGGGGTATAAAATTCTAAAAAAAATAGAGGTGATGCATGCTAATTAACTCTTTCAACGATTTTTAGGTTTGATCAAAGTATCTCTTATAGTTTTTGAGATAGGTTGATTTAACTGTAATTTTGGACTTTGCTGCTACGGAACCCTTTGTGCGCGAGCCCGACTCGCACTTGGCCGGTTTTTTTAGAACTCGTTTGGCCAAAATGCCAACTTATAATTAATTTGCAACCATTTGCGTTAAAACTTGTCGCTTCGGAGCCCTTGGTAAGCTTGGACCATGATCCAGGATTCGAAAAGTCAGATAATTACAAACCACCTAGTTCAGTAGTTGTTTACTAAAAATTCAAGCGGAAAATTAAACCAAGCAAAAAAGACGTATAATTTCAGGTTTGAATATTAAGTACAATATTTATAATTTTCTTTTTAAAGTCACATGTAAGCGGTATCAATTTCTTCATACTTAAACCGTGGGAGAGCCACGCTTCGGCAGGAATGGGCCGTCTCGACAGGAGTGATACCACGGCCTGACAGAAAACCGGCGTGAAGCAGCACTTTGCTGTTTCGCTGAGTGAGTCCCAATCCGGGAGAAATGAGGCTTTGGAGGTTGTGACTCCACTTATGTCGCGGGTGTCCATGAGCGGAGGCAATCGCTTACCATCAGGTGATCCTCACATGCTCGTCTGCCACCTATCACATAGGGCGAGCGAGCAAAATTGCAATATCGACATAGTTAATGAATATTTATAATTGTATCGATATTTACCGTTCACATCTTTAACCTTGGCACGCGGTAGTGGAAGACACGGGTGGCAAGATGTCTGCTAATTTTCCTAGTTGACATTTGAATGAGAAAAAAACGGTCAAGTGTGAATTGACACAGAAACAACGCAATAAATCGATAGGGTACCTACCTACCGATCGATAGAGTACACATATGATTTAAAAAATACTTTTAATAAGATTATGTAGGTATATAATTCTCACAACATCTCTTACGTTGCCCTGATTCCGTACTAAGTAGCTTAAGCACTTGTGTTAGAGATATCAGACAACAGAGGAACACAAATATATACTTAAATACATATATTACAACCAGACACCGAACAAACACAAGTGTTCATCGCACAAATGTTTGTCCAGGATGGGGATAGAACCCACGACCTTTGGCGTAAGAGGCAGGGTCACTACCAATTGCGCCATCCGGTCAGTCGAATCGATAAGGTATATAACATAACAGAGAGTGGTAACCGGTGTTAAATGATTATCTACGTGACAGGCCTAGCCTAGTGTAGAAATCATGGCACCCTGTGCACATGACGCGCTTTTCGCCACAACTTCACCTATTTATTTATTTATTCTTTATTGCATAAGTAAATAAATAAAGTACGATTGGTGGACTAAATGCTATAGAGCATTCTCTACCACTCAACCATTGGGCGACTATAATAAGAACCAAAATATAGTGTAACCCGTTTTGTCATTTGTTAAACTTGTTCAATAAACATTTTTTTATCTGAGTCAAGATTGTCTATACATATACTCGCTTAGAGCAATTATAGTTCAGTGGATAAGAACGTATGCCTTCAATACGGATATTCCTAGGTGCGACATCTATTATAAAAGTAAAGTAAGTAAATAAACGTTACTTTTGAGCTACCATCGCTCTTGCATTAAAATCTTCATCATAAGCGATGGTAAGCGATTGCCGCCGTCCATGGACACCCGCGACTCCAGTGGAGTCGCAAGTACCATGCCACCCTCAAGCAGCGAAGCACAGCACAGTCCTGCTTCACGCCGGTTTTCTGTGAGGCCGTGGTATCTCTCCATTCGAGCCGGCAAAATCATGCCAAAGCGTGGCACTTTTGTTTATCTTTCACACAAAAACAACTAAATGGATTTTGATGAAACTTCACAATAATATAACTCACATATCAGAATAACACATATACTACAATTCAAATTAGACGGTAAAACCGCTTGCCAAAACTAGTACCTAATCCCATAAAGCAAAAGAGCGGCATTACGATTTGCCTCAACGGGGATTAATTAGGGTAATTTTTATAATTCTCACAACATCTCATACGTTCACCTGATTCCATACTAAGTAGCTTAAGCACTTGTGTTACAGATATCAGACAACAGAGGAACACAAATATATACTTAAATACATATATTACACACAGACACTGAACAAACACAAGTGTTCATCGCACGAATGTTTGTTCAGGGTGAGGATCGAACCCACGACCTTTGGCGTAAGAGGCAGGGTCACTACCAATTGCACCATCCGGTCAGTCAAAGTCATCCGGTAAGTATTGATCAATGATGCTGTTGTCTCTCACAAAAGGTTGACATAGAAATATCGCCTCACTTTACGATACCAATGATCACTTGTGAATGATGACGAGAAAAAGAAGTTTAAAGTACGGCCATTCACACATGGGTGACAAGGCCCACAAGGCCGTACCAAGTGCAAGTGACCGGTTGACTGACCACATAACTATCTCATAAACAAAGAAGGCAAGGGATTCCCTCGCCTGCTTCCACGTGCATCTCCTTAACCGCCGCCGACGAACCATAATTTTGGAGCCAATCCATAACTTAGGGACCAGTGACTTACTCACTTACTCCAGTTGTAGACTTATTTAGTCACTGCCATCTCGGTAAGGCTGGGGCCTTAAGAGGAGGCCGCTAAAGACGTTTTTTAGCCCGTTGGGATTTGCCGTTTTGGTCTGGCTAGCCCCAAAAGGCAGGCTCAATGTTGCGGACCGTTATATTGTGTAATATAGCGTCAATGGCATTGTTTGCATGCCATGTTTGTTTGTGGTGACATTTTTAACAGATTGACTGTCCCTGAACGACTAGGGGTTAGGTCATCCTTTTTATCATACCTTTTACCCTGTAATTCCCGGTTGCGCCCAAGGCTATCGCTTTGGAGCCCGGGGTACGCTTAGACCATGATTCAATGAAAATGAAAAATGTTTATTGTTAGACAAAAGTTGTTTAACTATATCAGAGTTTGGATTCTCCTATTAAGCGTATAATACTTGTGTCAGGACAATCCGCTCTCCTATAACGAAAAGTGGTAACTTATTGAATAACATTAATAGGAATAATAATTTATATAAAAAAGAAAGAAATCTTATCTATTACGTGTGTGTTTGTGTGTTAGTGTGTGTGTATGTGTGTGTGTGTGTGTGAGAGAGAGAGAGAGAGAGAGAGTGGGTTTGTGTGTGTCTTTATAATCTTGAAAATAAGGTTTTCTATTTCCTCATATGTTAGCGTTTCTAACCAGTCCGCTTATAACTGTTCTTTGAATATATTGCAAGAATTTTATTTACTCTGTTATAATGATGAGACGATTGGCAAGTATATTGATGTCTAGCAAAATGTGCTTTACTTGTACTTCTTTTGGCAACAATATCATTACCTCTTCAGAATACTACTACGATTCAGAATTTAGGGAGTCTAGTATTTACAACGAAGCGAACGCCGCCTCAGAAATGATGTAATCCGACAGAGAACCAGAGTCACCGACATAGCCCACCGAATTAGCAAACCGAAGTGGCAGTGGGCTGGTCATATTAGCCGCAGAACTGACAGCTGTTGGAGCCATAAAGTCCTTGAGTGGAGACCGCGACTCGGTAAGCGTAGTGCAGGACGCCCTGCGACAAGATGGGATGATGACATTCGAAGGCTGGCTGGTGTGGGCTGGATGAGAGTGGCCGAAAATCGGGAGCAGTGGCGTGCATTAGGGGAGACCTATGTCCAGCAGTGGACGAGCGTGGGTTGCTGATGATGAACGCCGTCTGATCTTCGCAACCCTTTTCTGGCTTTATCGACTTCTGTTGATTTTGACGTGGAAAAGCTATTTTTGACATGAAAGCTTGCTTGACCAGATGGTCAAGACATTATAGAAAACTGAAGTGAAGTAGTGACTGCGCTATTTCGCTGAGTGAGTGAGGGCACCAGAGGCCCAATTCCGGGAGTAAAAGAGTTCAAAGATGCATGTGTACAGGTGTGTGCTTGTATACATATACCTATATATTCAATTGAGATTATCACATTCGCAAGTCGTGGCAGCCTGCAATTGAATCTACACTTAGCATATATTTTAATGTTAGTTTTTTTATTTTACAGTTATTCTTTGTAAGATTTGTTGGTTGTCCTCAATAAATAAATAAATAAAGGTTGTGTGACTCCACTGTTGTAGCGGGTGTCCATAGGCGGTGGCATCAGGTCATCCATGCCACGTTTTTCTTCGATTTATAAATAGAAGTGTCTTTAAAATAAGTCCTCCTTATCTTCGCGTGTAATTCCCGGTTGCGTCCTAAGCTGTCGCTTTGAAGCCCGGAATACGCTTAGACCATGATTCAGGATTTGGGGAGTCTGGTTAGTTACAATGAACCAGACCAACTAAATCATCATTACACGTTTTAGAAAAAATCCGAAACGTGCAGGTTTCATTGTCTCAAAAATATCTATTTATCCTAAAGTTTGAAAAATTGGTCCCCGTCAGCGATTATCAAGGGTTAATCCACTTATACTTAAAATAGACTGATATAATAATTCCAAGGCGAAGGGTGAAAACAGTAGGGACAAGCTATTTCAAAGGTTCTTACCTATTCAAGAAGGGCAAAGGATCAAATCAAATTGTGAGAAAAGAACAGATTCAAACTTTATTACGAGCTCTTGTTTGCCTAAATTCATTAATTTTACGGTTTTTAGCGAAATACTTTGGAAACATTTTAGGCAGAAGTATTTCTATAAATAACCCGTTAAAATTAACCCGTCGGATCCACCCTTCGCCATTAGTAAGTCGGCTCAAAAGGGGTGATACCAAGACCTCACAAAAACCAGCATAAAACATCGCGTGTTTCGCCTTGTGATCGGCGGTACCGGTGGCCCAATCCGAGGGAATAGAGAGTTTAATGGTTGGCTGTGCACTGGTGACACCACTAGTTTTACGGGACTTATGTCCTTGGGCTGCAGCAATTGCAAACCATTAGGTAATCCTTCGCTTTCTTCACCTCAGCGAGATATTCCCTGTCGCGTGCATACCTGCTCTGCAGTCAGAAGTACGTTTGGACTTTAATCAAGGCAAAGGCCTCCATCATAGAAGTCAAGTTATCGCTACTATGATGGGATTAGGCTTAATTACCACGCTTGCCTAATGCGGATTGGTGATCACAAACCCGAGCTATGTTCGAAAAATTCGAAACATAGTTTTCGCTCGACCCGGGATCGGGCCCAGGACCCCGAGATCCCGACCCGGTACTTAAACCACTAGACCAACAGGGCGTTCGTAAGCGTAAAACCTTACTTCATAGGATCATTTCTTTAGTAAGCTCTTCGCTAGACTTTCACACTACATAAATATAACCTTAAGTATTTTACTCATGGGCCCATAAGTACAGGGCAGTCATTCAAACGAATATTTTTATCCACGTGTCAACAAACCCTCCTTAACATTCAGTGCACTACCCATTTGAACTCTAACAATAAAAACCGATAAAGATCAACCATAATTTGTAAAACTGACGTAACCCCGCCTTCCGCCCGCTAGATGTCGCCATTATTATGCAACTGGCGCGAAAGTAACTGTCCACTACCTTTATCCGGCGGAAACGGCGCACGCGTCGCTCGCTGGCGAATCGCGCGCAGCTTCCGGTCACGTAGGGGCCGTGTCACGCTGTGATTGACATTGAAATCGAACCATTTGGATCGAAAGTGTGTTATTGTGTGGGCAGGAAGTGTTTTCTAATTCGTAATGGGACACCTGGCGGAGTTTGTACCGGCAATCTGGAATGTACTGAGTTGCAGTTGGCACTATTTTTGTTGCAACTTTTCTTACTAGGCCTTCTACGCTACGCCTATATTGTATTGCATATAAATATAAACATGACAACCAGTTTGGAACAGTGGTAGTGAACGCTGCCTTTGGTCCACGGGTTGCGGGTTCGTTCCCCGCACATATAAATATTTATTTGCATGAACACGTCTGTTTTTATTGGTCTGGGTGTTTTCTATGTATTTACAAAAAAAAGTATTCAATGTATATATTTGTGATTCCGCTGATGATTCTGATATCCGTAATACAGGTGCTTGAGCTACCTATCTCGGAGTCAGATCAATGTATGTGATGTTGTAGAATATTTATTTATTTACTTTATTATTTAAATACAATATTAAGATATGTAACCTTTTCTGCAATAAAGAGCATCTATTTTTCTATCTCGCCAGTGCTATGGCTAGTGTGTCACACTTTCAACCGGCGGCTGAAATTCTCAAAAACTTCTCAATTCCAACCCGGAGTCCGATGTTGGGGGTCTTGTGAAGCACGCTAAGCTGCTGGATCTGCTGCTTCCTCCAATTGTGTCACTACAGAATATGAGGGTAGTTGAAAAGATATTTCAAACACAAAGAGCATGCACTTGTGCACTATAATAACTATATTTTTTAAATTCTCAAAAAATTCTATACAATTCCAACCCGGAGTCCGATGTTGGGGGTCTTGTGAAGCACGTTAAGCTGCTGGATCTGCTGTTTCTTCGAATTGTGTCACTACACAATATGAGGGTAGTTGAAAAGATTCAAACACAAAGAGTTGTACACTATAATAACTATCTTGTACACTATATACACTTGTACACTATAATAACTATCTTTTTTTACTATGAGTATCACTAGAACTGCCTACCAGCCTGCGAACAAGGCTAATCCAAGCTAAATCGACAGATTAGCTTGATATTGCTAATTAATAATAATCTTTGACGCCGTGTGGTCCCCGGCAGAATAGAATAGGCCACCCTCACTCTTACCGAGGTGTAGTAAAAGGCGACTAAGGTAAAGCTGCAGGCATGATCATCAGCACCCAGAGAAGGAAAACTCTGCATTTATATCAAAACCCTCGCCAACCCGTCTGCCAAGCGTGGTGAGTATGGCAATTACCCCTCATGTGATTGAGGGAGGCCCGTGCACCAGCAGTGGGGACTTAAATGGGCTGACGATGACGATGACGATGAATACTCTTTGTGTCTCAATTCTAATGAAAATTAAGGGACCGGGAGGTCGTTTTTTATGTGACAGATAGCAGATGAGCAGATAGATGGATTACTTGATGGCAGCGATTGTATAATATTGCATATAATATTTCCCGACAAAAAAATATGAAAAACAGGGTAAGGGAGTTGCCACACTGGCGGATTCCGAGCGTTATCAAAGCGGAGCGATAACGCAGCGAACACGTCGCGGCTGCGCTGAACGCTGCGTCGCGGATGCGCAACGGATGCGACGCGGAGATAAGTCTGCACGCCATTGTGGTTTTGTGGCGGCTACGCAGTAAAAAGCCGGTGAAAACGCTCGTAATCCACTAATGTGGCCACTTCCTAGCATAGCCACCACTAAACACATACCTTAGTGCCTACACAGATTCTAGTCTGCGCATCTCCGCAATTACTCACACCAAGCTGACTAATTCGATTGAATGCAAGTCACTCGCACAACAAATAAGATCATTATCCTCTTAGGTATCTGTCATTACGGACATAATTAATTTGCGTTTGAAGTCTTCGCTTCGGAGCCTGGGGTTGATGATCCAGGATTTGCTGGTAATTACAATGAAGCTTGCCTTCTGATTTTGGAAAAACCACTGGAAAGCCAGACCCACTCATCCTAAATACGCAGGGTTACTCTGAAACATTGAATGCTCAGAGCATTCCCAAATTCACGACAATCCTAATTTTCTAAAAGTGGTTCCCAGTTTTTCTAAAAATATTTTCATTAATTTAGATTTGGAAAATCTAGAGGCAACTAGGATTCGAATCTACGACCTCTATTATAGTTCTTAGCACAAAAAATAAGATGACACGTGTATATTGATCTCCACATCTAAAGGAACCTCTAGGCATATGTCGGAGCGACGACAAAAGGCCCGATGGGATGACCCTCATCCCGTGGAGTCAGGGCAAGGCATTGATTTGGGACGCGACCTGTGCGGACACGTTGGCCCCTTCCCATGTCCCAAAAAAAACAAATACTCCGCCTTAGACACCTATTACCGATTTGCTCCGTTCGGCGTGAAAACCTTGGGACCGTGGGGGCCCGAGGCCCACAAGCTTTTCAATCTCTATTCCCTTGCCCTCATATTCCATTGGGACACCAGCCTGACACGACCAGAGAGGGATTAGGCGCAGGACCAACGGCTTAACGTGTTTTCCGGGGCACGAGGGTACTTCCAGACTCCAGGCGATATTCAGCCCGGTAAGTTTTCAAACAAGTAAGTAAATAAGTAGGTAAGTTAGGTACACATTTTAGGCCCGACCCGGGGATCGAACCCGGGACCTCTTCCGCAGCCGTTGCTTAGAGTGCAACCCACTTAGCAATACGAGATAGTAATATATATATTTATCTGTTGTCTAATATCCATAACACAAGTGCTTAAGCTTTAGTACTGAATCAGGTCAACGTATGAGATGTTATATGAATGCATTTGTTTATATATTCTGCTCAGGTGCAGGTCACGAGCTCGCCTTCAGAGGAGAACTGGCGACTGTTTGATTGACTAATCGAGTGCTTAAGGAATTTGTCCCGTTGTCTGTTTTGACTAGACAGAGGTACCTATGTACTGTAAGTATGTAAAGAAAGAAAGAAAGAAAACTATTTATTGACACATAATATATAAAACAAATAATAAAAAAAACGGTACAGAGCACAATAGTTGCGGCCAACAAGGCTCAGCCTCAGCATATGCTGCAACTGCCGCAAGCAACAGCTGCAGCGCAGGTTTTCAGGCTGGACCTTGGGTGACGCCTTTGCGTTAGAAGAAATATAAATATTGATATGCAATGCAGAAGATAACAAAACACATACAAAATTATCCAATACACAATGGCCGATCAAGATCAGAAGGCAATTCAGTGACATTGACAAGAGGCCGTTGTACAACGTATTTCTTCTATCCGAAAATGTCGAAACAGCATTCTTCTCGCATCCAGTTCTTGCCAGCCGGAGATCCTGCGCAGATCGTCCTCCCATCTAGCCAGAGGGCGCCCTACATTACGTTTGCCAAGACGCGGTTTCCACTCTAGAACTCGTTTATCCCATCGGTTGTCGGTTCTGCGGCTAATATGGCCAGCCCACTGCCACTTAAGCTTGCTAATCCGGTGAGCAATGTCGATGACTTTGGTTCTCTGCCGGATCACCTCATTTCGGATTCGATCCCGGAGAGTGGCGCCGAGCATGATTCTTGATTTAGGGAGTCTGGTTATTACAATGAAGCTACTGCCGACTAACCTTCGTAACCCTTTAACACGGGAACCAGACCATCTGAATCATGGTTAGACGTTTCAGAAACAATCCGAAACGTGCTGGTTTCGTCACGATATTTTTCCTAACGAGCTAATGGTAGAAAACGCACATAGATTTTAAAAATTCTGAGGTGCATGCTTGAATTCGAACCATGGCTCCCCGCACGGAATTTCTTATCGCTGCAAACTTTTAAAATATATTTTAAAAGAGTATGCTTGAAAAACATAAACTACATAATTCAATTAACAATGGAACGAAACCTGAAAACAACTTGAGCATCTTTTGTTGGTCAAACCTTGAATCCTGACGTAACACCCAATTAGCGCTTTGTCAAATCACATAGACAACATTCAGTGACCAAATTCTCGTCGCCAAATAAGCTTGGAGATATTTGGGCAACAGTTTAGGGAGCCAAATATGGCTCGCCCCTTTTTGAGCCTCAGGTCTAATTATTGTAAAACAAATTTTGACCCCACATGGCAGGTTATCCAATACTTGTTCAGAGAGACGTGAAAATAAAATAAATAAATAAATTGAGACAACATCACGTACACTGTCTTAGTCCCAAACTAAGGTTTTTCTTTATACTCATAGAATTATAACAAGACAAGAATGATAGTTTCCTGACTGCTGTCGCCTCAAATTTGAAGCACAAATTTATCAAGTTGGTGCTACGTACGTAGTATCAGCATAAAAATCCTAATCAATGTTACCAGTCACAACATATTTCCCTAAAACATGGGAAATGGTTACTGTAGTAATGTACCTACTGTTTAATAGTAGGCTAGAACAACGCTTACGAGTATCTACCTAACTGTGATTATAACTGTATTTATAACACTGTGTGTGTGCGGGAATCCATTGGATGCGGGAGGCACAGGACCGATCTGTGTGGAGAACATTGGGGGAGGCCTATGTCCAGCAGTGGACGTCTATTGGCTGAAATGATGATGACGATGATGTGATTATAAAATTAGTTGGCAAGTTATGTTTTGATATTTATGATGCCTTGTGTGGTCAAGGTCAAATTGTATGGACAATAATGAATAAGAAATAGATAAATAAAGCGCTTCTTACTTATTTTAATGGTTTAAATGATTGTATTACACTGTCATCAGAAACACAATTTTTTATGTGATAGTTGGCAGACGAGCAGACAGACCCCCTAATGGTAAGCCATTACCGCCACCTATTGACACCCAGTGGAGTCAGAAGTGCTACCAACCTTTAAACCCCCCCGGATTGGGCTTCCGGTACCCGCACTCACGCTGCGAAACACAGTAGAGACACTGATTCACGTTGTGAACATCAGTAGCAACTGATTAAATTAATCATTTAAAGATATCAACTCTTATTAAGATTTGATATCTTACAATAAAATTGAAATGGGAAAATATTTTTATTCATTATTGGGCAACACTGACCATTTTAATAAATCGTTTGTATTTTTAGCTTATAAGAAACAACATACTATGAAATATTGAAGGCTTACCTGTGAATGAAGTGATGTTATTACACTTCATATGCTTTTCCAAATCATTGTGACAAAATTTTACCGCACAAATCGTCATAGTAAATTAATTTTCGCGAGATGCGTTTGACAGGCATTGACATGGACGACTGCGGAGCGGTCCGGGCGTTTGGAGCCGTACGGCTCCGTCAGAGGTTCTTCAAATCGTACGCGCAGACTAGGTTTCTAGTCTTGTTATATTCTATGCTTGTACTGTGGAAACCAGGAACAATGAAGGTAACACAAACACCCAGATCCAACACAAAATATCTGTTTCATCAACTTGCTTTGGTGCGGGAATTGAACTTTTAACTTTTGTGTCTTCGGTCTCGACGTCTCCCGTGGGAAAGCCACGCGAATTTGCTGCTTCTACCGGAGTGTTATAACATCCTTAAAGAAAACCAGCGTTGTTTCGAAAAGTGAGTTAGTTTGTGAGATCAATAATGTAAGTCATAAGTTTTGTTTTGCAGAATAAATATTTTCTATATACATATCTATATTCTCGTTTGCTATGGGATGTCTTCGCGCTAAGGCCCCTGGACCTTTATTTGCCTTATTTCCTTTTTTATATTAAGATATTTGTATTTTATCTATTGTATCGTATACCAGCGGTAAGTAATTATCACTTACCATGTTCCCTTTCATATTATAGTTAATATTAAGATAAGCTTGGGAAATCAGTAAACCTGGTTGCTAATTTCTAGGAGGTCTTTTTTACGGTGGGAGAGCCACGCTTCGGCATGAATGGGCCGGTTCCACCGGAGTGATACCTCGGCCTCACAGAAAACCAGCGTGAAGCAGCACTGTGCTGTGTTTCGCTGCGTGAGTGAGGGAACCGGAAGCCCAATTCAGGGGAAAGGGAGGTTAAAAGGTTGGCAGTACTTGTGACTCCAATGCTGTCGCGGGTGTCCATGGGTGGCGGCAATTGCTTACCATCAGGTGATCCGTCAGCTCGTCTGCCACCTATCACATAAAAAAGAAGGATTATTATTTGCTCTTACCCTATTTATGAATGTAGTAAGATGACCAGAGGTCGGATTTAGGTTGAATTATTAATGTACTTGCGTCGAAATGTTTTTTATGTGATAGATGGCAAACGAGCAGGCAGATCGCCTGATGGTAAGCAATTGCCGCCGCCCATAGACACCCGCTACACCAGTGGAGTCACAAGTGCGCTGCCAACTTTTAAGCCCTCCTTATCCCCGATTGGCCCTCCGGTACCCTCACTCACGCAGCGAAACACAGCACAGTGCTGCTTCACGCTGGTTTTCTGTGAGGCTGTGGTATCGCTTGCCGTGGGATTGGCATGAATATGCCAAAGCGTGCAATATTCATGCCAATCCCTCTCCCACGAATGTTATTGTGTTCTTGATATAAATATGGATATTCCCGACATCTTTAATGGATATTCCAAAATAAATTTTGGCCGTATCACCCAAATTACTGCAGATATATAAATTTTAACAAATGAGGTTTATCACGTCATAAAAACAAAGTTTTTTATTTAATAAATTCAGGGGTTTTTCACCTTTTTATAATGAATTACGACATTTGGGGCATATCCAATTTATTCTTTCTCTGTACGAAGTCAATAAATACCAAAGTAACTGTACATGTTTTGTTTTAGGTAAACATTAATGATCAGTAATATGGAAACATAAAATCTCAAAAATAAGTTACATGGTATAGCAATTCCGTTGTGAACTATTCAAATAAACTGTTGAATAATAATATATAAATAAATATTTCACACCATCACATACATTGATCTGACTCCGAGATAGGTAGCTCAAGCACCTGTGTTACGGATATCAGAATCAACAGCGGAACTCAACTATCTATCAACTTGGTATTAGAAAAGCTCTTCCACATATCAAATCTCTAAAGGCAACATTGCTTAAACAAATATGACAACCAAAAACTATTGGTTTACGTAACTCGGTGACGTGGAAATGTTTCAGTACAATGTTTTTATAGTTTCACAATGTTTAATTACCAGGATTATTTGCGTAGGACCAAAGAACAATATTTTCAAGCGATGGGAAAGTGATTTTAGTCGAAGAGCTTTAGTAGTGGATTAAAAACACACCATCTTAACAGAAGGTCGTCGGTTCGAATGTGATTTTGTCTGTGATTTTTTTAATACTACTATTTTTAATACTAATTGGTGCATCGTAAATAAAATGTTCCTAAATATTAATAAATGTCTAGTAATATCTTTCACAAACAGGCGGCAGCCGGTTATTAACAACTACCAACTTGATAGCTGTATACCTAAGCGCAAATCTGTGGTTAGAAATTTGGGTGTTTATTTTGACGAGAAGCTAACCTTCAAAGCACACTACGATCATATAGTTACAAACGTTAGGTTTCATAAATAGGACTGCAAAAGACTTCAAAAATCCCAGGAGTCTTGTTCTACTATTTAATGCCTTAGTTCGAAGTAAGTTTGAATATGGATCGGTTATTTGGTCGCCACACTATGAGGTCCACTCAAGGAGAATAGAAAGTGTTCAGAAAAGATTTCTTAGAATTCTATGCTACAGGTCTGGGCTGGGACGGGTTTACTCTTCTTATGAAGCCAGGTTGAATAAATTCAGCATTACCACTCTAGAAACCCGTCGAGTGATCACTGACTTAGTTGTCTTTTATAAGATTGTGCATAACGTTCTAGAATCACCCCAAGTTATCCTGTCACTTAATCTTAATTGTAAAATTAACCCTAGACGTCCCCTCCCTACATTCATTCTTCCTTTATACAATAACAACATTTCATTTAAAAATCCACTGGCTATAATGTGACTGACCGGATGGCGCAATTGGTAGTGACCCTGCCTCTTTCGTCAAAGGTCGTGGGTTCGATCCCTACCCTGGACAAACATTCGTGCGATGAACACTTGTGTTTGTTCAGTGTCTGGGTGTAATATATGTATTTAAGTATATATTTGTGTTCCTCTGTTGTCTGATATCTGTAACACAAGTGCTTAAGCTACTTAGTACGGAATCAGGTCAAGGTATGAGATGTTGTGAGAATTATCTATTTAGGACTGGTTTCTGTCGTTTCAAGAAGTCCATTATAGATGCACTCAGCTGAGGCTTTCTCAATTCATATCTTAAATAATAAAAACATTGTATAGTTAATAAACTCGAATATGTAATGAAATTTATTAACAAGAATCACAATTGTATAATTTTTTTTATTAACTTGAATAATATTAAAAGCAATGTTAAATTATAATGTGCAAACACTAATTATCCTAGTTCTAAGTGTCTAATGTAACCATTGTTTTCTTTAGACTTATGTCTGTTGTGTTGCCAATAATAAATAAATAAATACATGCGTATTTTACCATTAGCTCGGTGATGAGGGAAACATCGTGAGGAATCCTGCACGTTCCGCATAGTTTTTTATACTATGTGATTCCTACATTATCGCCCGGAGACTGTCCAATAACTTAGATAAGTTGATGCTTATGGGGAAGGTCGATGGTAAAAGACGAAGAGGCCGTTCACTTCTTCGTTGGTTAGACCAAATAAGTAATGTAACCGGACTTACTTAGCCGATTGCTCTAAGACAAGCCGAGGATAGGGAAGAATGGAAAGACCTTGTCACCGCCTCGGTAAAGGCATTTCAAGATGCGACCAGCAATGAAGAAGGGTGGATTCCCACAGTAATGGTTGGGTTTGGAATACCTATTAGTATCATATCAGGGCCGTGTGGTCCCCGGCAGAGTAAAATAGGCCACCCTCACTCTTACCGAGGTGTCGTAAAAGGCGACTAAGGTAAAGCTGCTGGCATGATCATCAGCACCCTGAGAAGGAAAACTCTGCATTTATATCAAAACCCTCGCCAACCCGTCTGCCAAGCGTGGTGAGTATGGCAATCACCCCTCATGTGATTGAGGGAGGCCCGTGGCCCAGCAGTGGGGACTTAAATGGGCTGACGATGATGATGATGATGATCACATCAGGGTGATGATGATGATAAAGAAACGCTGACGTGTCATTCCCGGATACGTCCAGAAATTGGTTATGAGCTCGAGGCCTCTGGCGTAAGCTTGAGCCATTATTCAGGAATAGGTACTTAAGTCTATTAATAACAATGAAGCGACAGCCGCCTGACCTTTGCAACCCTTAAACAGGGGAACTAGATAAACTGGATCATAGTTAAATGTTCACCAACTCATCATCATCATTTTCTACAACTAATTCTATCAATTTACCGTTATATCCATCTCATTAGCGGATTACCGTTACGCTTTGGTTTGATTACCCTAAAAAAGCAATTTTCCATCAGGTCGCCGACGTAAACATCCACAAATGGATGGGTGACCATTAAGAAAGCGTTGATTCAGAAAATGACCGCATGTTGTCCTTTTCGGAGATTTTAACGGAATCAATAAGAAAAGTTTAAGGGTAAATGTCGCATTTCGTAGCCACTAGATATATGTTTCTGTAGGGTATTTTTTTTTCTTTTTATTTAGTCTAAAATAACTAATAAATGTGATAAAAAAGATTCATAAAACATATTTTATGTATAAGGAGCAAAGGTGCAGACAGATAACCTCTTTTTTATTTCCTCGGAGGAATTACTGCTGGCTCCTAGGGAGCCGACGTTGGTGCCAGTGGTCGACACCGCCCGACCGATGGGAGATTGGGATGTGCCAGGTAATGTGGGGCTCTCCCTAGGGGTTACCCAATTCAAGGTCCTTGTGGGATGGACCACGAGAACGGTGGGCAACTTAATCTTCATGTCCCATCCAGGAAGGGCAAGAGGCTCGCCAGCACTGCCTTTACACGCTTCAACCCAAAAGACGTTGGGACACTCCCACAGCCCAATACTCACCTTTCCGGGTGTCCATACTGCTGGATTGAAACTCAGGTACTCCGGGGCATTTCCACACATTCGTCCAAACACTAAAATAAAAACAACTTTTACAACTCACCACTCATTGCTTACCATCTGGTGATCCGTCGGCTAGTCTGCAACCTATATCATAAAAAAAATTACGTTAAAGACTGGTTCATTTTGGTGTGTTACTTGTATCTACATTAAAATTCTACCTATAAGTAAACATCAGATTATGAAAAAAAGATGTCTAACAACTATTTTAAGACAACATTTACCTTTCAGTTAAACTAAGTAGGTATTAACTGGTGGAATAAAATGTTCTGTTCTGTTCATGTTCTGTTCATGAATGCCTGTTACATAATATTGTATGAGTGACTGTCTCGGTGGCACAATGGTCAGTGGGTCGCACATTAAACCGACGGCTGCGCAAGATGTCCCGGATTCTATCCCAAAATTTGTATCTGAGATTTTCTGTTAAGAAATTCTCAGTGTCAGTCCGAAGTCTGGTTGGCTTTCTTGTACCCCCGTGCCTAGGAAAGCACGTTAAGCCGTTGGTCCTGCGCCTGATCCCTATTCAATCGTGTTACACTGGTGTCTCATCGGATTATGAGGGACAAGGGAATAGAGAGTGCACTTGTGTTTGCGCACACACTTGAGCAATATAATATATCCTGCGTACGTGGCTGATTCGTTGAGATTTGCCGCCGTAGCCGTAATCGATTGGAGGATATTATTATTATGAGTGACCACAGGTAAGTCACCCAGAGAGCAATGGAGAGGGCTATGCTCGGGATCTCCCTGCGTGATCGTATTAGAAATGATGAGATCCGCAGGAGAACTAAGGTTACAGACATAGCCCAAAGGATTGCATGCCTCAAGTGGCAATGGGCAGGGCAAATAGCGAGGAGAACAGACGGCCGTTGGGGCAGAAAGGTCCTCGAGTGGAGGCCACGTACAGGAAGTCGTAGCCGTGGCAGGCCCCCCACAAGGTGGACCGACGATCTGGTGAAGATCGCGGGAATCCATTGGATGCGGGCGGCACAGGACCGATCTGTGTCGAGAACATTGGGGGAGGCCTATGTCCAGCAGTGGACGTCTATTAGCTGAAATGATGATGATGATGATCAGGTAAGCATAATAGCCTAACTAACCAAAGGAAGTTTAACACAAACAAACCGTAGTTACAAACTAATAAAACGAAACTATGTCACCAAAGTTCCGAGCCGTATTCCCAATAACAATTACTTCTAATACCGGCCACCGGCCCATAACAGTCTGTTTACCCTAAAGAATCGGTGTTAATCGGTCCCTGAACTCGTGTTGTGTCCATAACCGGGGTCTTACCCTGATGGCCACCTTTTTGGTAATGCGTGGTCGCAAGCTGACGGAACCTATTGGTGTTTTCGCAATTCGAACGCTCTTTAAAAGATACTATTTTAGCAATAAAAGGTGATGAATGGTTATAGCCCATTATTTGTGTTAAATACCTTAATAATAATGTTTATTTTGAAACTGTGAGGCATGGCTTCTTATAGGTATTATTGATTAGGTATCGACATTATAGCTGCGTTAAGCTAATCCCTAATTTATTGATCTCACACTTTCGATGGCAATCAACAAAAATACCTACCAGACTGGAGTGATACCACGGCCTAGCGTGAAGCAGCACTGTGCTGTGTTTCACTGAGTGAGTGAGGGTACCGGAGACCCAATTCGGGGGAAGGGGGGTTAAAGGTTGGCAGCGCACTTTCAACTCCACTGGTGTCGCGGGTGTCCATGGGCGGCGGCAATTTTTTTGCTGTATTCTATAGGACTTGTTCCCTTGAGCATTTGTTTTTCTGGCACCAAAGTTGTAGGGTCAATATCCTAGGTAAAAAAAATCAACATCTTATTGAATACAAAGATCTTCTTAATCTTATTGAATATAAAGGTTGCCTGGAAGAGATCGCTCATAGTGATAAGGCCGCCTTCGTTGTACACATCCTGTAATATCTAGTTTTTAAGTTTTCATACTTTATTTTGAGTGCAATAAAAGTATATTCATTCATTCATTCATTCAATACTGGGCAAAAACGGTAAAAGGCGTCGCGTGTTGCAATGACAAGTTTTGACATTATACCTATATTTTATAATATATTAATTTCAATTTAATTTTCATTTTGAATTTGTATTCAATTGGCATGTAGTAGCTTGACATTTTTATGATAATTTTAATTTTATATCAATCAATCAATCAATCAAATAATTCTTTATTTGCATAGGCTTGTATACAGCACTTACAAATCATCATACATTTTAATGACTTAAAACTATTTATAAGTACTTATGTATAATTTACATGTTAATACATATATATGATGATACATAAAATATACTAAAGAAATAAATAAACATAATGCGATTCTACCACCGGCTCGGAAAGTTGTTTCTGGTCGAGAAGATCCGGCAAGAAACTCGCCAGTTACTCTTTTTAATCGCCAAACTTTCATACAATGTTGTGTCATCATCATACCAAGCCATACAGTTTAATTGTTACACAAAATAAAATAAAGGAAATAATAATAAAATAAATATTATGAGGTAAACCGAAGCAGACCAGTCCCCAAAGGTGGCACCTGTTCACAAGTATGACGTACGTGTCAGCCATCATTTCACTCAACCATATTAGAGGGAATGTAATGACCCGCCACATAGCGCCACCACCTCAGAGACATTTGAGTGAGCATGACTACTTAGGTTCCCCTCATAGGTCACAAAGAGTAGTAGTTACTTAATCCAGACTAATAAACTGCAGGACGAGGTGTACAATAGTAGGTGGTTAGCATCTTGTCAATTATTGAATAATCAATATAAATCAATTTTTATACATTCAAAATAAAAAATGTCTTTATTCAATAAAGAACATTTATGAATGTCAAATATTATGGTAATTACAATTTTCATTCTTATACAAATTATGATTACAGTGACAGTATGATATACAATGCTTATAATCAATATCGTTTAGATAAATTGTCAATGAAAAATTATGAAATGAATTATACATTAGAGGACAGGCGAAGAGATCAACATGTCCAGGAATCCTTATCATTCAAATAATCCTCTACTTTATAGTAGCCTTTCTGCATTAGGCAGTTTTTTACATGCAACTTAAACTTATGTACCGGTAAATCAATAATATTTTGAGGTAACTTATTAAACATTCTAATGCTCAATCCTACAAATGAACTTCCAATTTTATGAAGTCTTAGATTTGGGACAGCAAGCCTATGTTTATTTCGCGTGTTAAAGCTATGAAAATCAGATTTTTGCGAGTAAAGGTGCAAGTTCTTTCGTACAAACATAACACAATCAAAAATGTATTGAGATGATACGGTTAAAATATTGATTTCCTTGAATACTTCTCTAAGTGAGTCACGTGATCTAAGACCGTACATGGCACGGATGGCCCTCTTCTGCAAAATGAAGATGGCTTGTAAGTCAGCACCGGATCCCCACAGTAGTAGACCATATGACATCAGACTATGAAAATAGCTAAAATAAACCAGTCTCGCTGTCTCGATATCAGTCAGATTCCTTATCTTTCTAACTGCATATGCAGCTGAACTAAGTCTTCCTGCCAAGACAGCAATATGAGGGCTCCATTGCAATTTTGTATCCAGAGTGATACCTAGAAAAACTGTGGAGTTTATGACTTCGATAGGTTCGTTATTCATGACAATATTCATTTTGACCTGCCTTACATTAGGCATTGTGAACTTAACACATTTTGTTTTCTTTGAATTAAGAACCAAGTTATTATAAGTAAACCACTGTAGTACTTGAGAGAGTGTGTTATTTACTTCGTCAACATTTTTCTTTTGCCTATCAACCTCAAAAATCAAGGATGTATCGTCAGCAAATAACACTATCTCACATAGATCATTGGTATAGTAAGGAAGGCCATTTATATAGATTAAAAAGAGCAAGGGCCCCAATATAGAGCCCTGGGGCACACCCATGGTTAGAGGGGCGCCAGAAGAGTTAGTTCCATTGACATTGACCTTCTGAATCCTATCTGATAAGTAAGATTTGATTAGACTTAGTGAGGTGTCTATGACACCGTAATGCTGTAACTTCATTAGCAATGTTTCATGATTGACGCAATCGAATGCTTTAGACAAATCACAGAATATTCCAATAGCATCTCGCTTTTTCTCCCACGCATCAAATACATGTTTGATAAGCGCCACTCCAGCATCAGTAGTGGATTTCCCTTTTGTGAATCCAAATTGCTTACTGTGCAATATTTTATTCAGGTTTAAATGAGACAATAACTGAGTAAATATTACTTTTTCAAAAATTTTGCTAAGAGCAGGCAGTATAAAAATAGGTCTGAAGTTAGACGGGTCACTTTTCTCACCCGACTTGAATAACGGTATTATTTTACTGTATTTCATCATATCGGGAAATTGACCGTCGTCAACACATTTATTAAATATTATTGCTAAGTGGGGTGCGATAGAATGTATTATATTTTTGATTATATCTACCGAGATGCCCCATAAATCCTCAGTCGGTTTCATATTTAATTCTTTGAATGTTTTTAAAATTATATTAGAATTGACATGATTGAATCTAAAAGGCGTGTTGCACTTATCAACATGAGACCTGAGGAGAGAAGCAGCGAGATGTGGACTGGAATTCAATTGATTGGTTGTTGTGACTGGTATATTAGAAAAGAAAGACTGAAATGTTTCTGCTACTTCAGAGTCAGAAACAAGTGATTTGCTATCAATTTTAAGAGAGAGCTTGTTGTCTTTTGTTTTATTTTTACAAGTCTCTTTATTTATTATCTTCCATGAGATTTTACCTTTATTAGGGGCTTTTATTATTTTGTCTTTAAAATAATTTGATTTTGCCATTGCACATACTTTTTTGAATAATTTTGAGTATGTTCTGACATATTCAATTAAATTAGCGTTTTCAGAATTGGCTTTGATATCATATAATTCAAACAGCCTCTTTCTGCTTTTATAGATGCCTGTAGTGGCCCAGTCACTGAATTTAGTTTTAGAACTATCTAATTTAATTGTTTTTTTAGTGAAAATCTGATTATATTCTTTTTCAACCACATTAAAAAGCATATTATAAAGCTGATTAGCATTTCCATCGTGACATGATAATGCAGGTACCTTTCTAGAAATATTTTCTTTAAATTTTTCTTTACGGTTTACAGTTATTGGCCTGCACACAAAGCTACATGAAGAGGGTGCATGACTGTATTCAAACATTACTAGTTGTCCACTATGATCTGAGTTTATGAAGTTTATTATGGACTTGTCTAATACATCACAGTTACAAAATATGTTATCTAAGCAAGTAGCTGTGGTGGGGGTTACTCGTGTGGGTTCGTTAAAAAGATGATATAAATTGAATGATCTGAAAAGATTCAGAAACCGCACTGAGTTCTGAGAATTATCTAAAATATTGATGTTAAAATCCCCGCACACAACCACTTTTTTATTAGATGAACATATTTTTCTTAATACTTCTTCCATAATGGATTCAAATGAAGTAAAATTCCCAGATGGAGGCCTGTACACACAAACAATGACATGTCGTTCAAGCTCCGCACATGCTAGCTCAATAGTTCGCTCAAGTGAAAGTGAAACGACATCTTTGCGTTCTTTATATTTAATGGAATTATTTAATAAAATTAGTGACCCGCCTCTGATTGCAGACTTTCTCGTGAACGAACTACCGACGCTATAGTTGTCAATATTAATAATTAATTCATACTGTCTTAACCAGTGTTCCGTAATACATAATACATGGACATTCATTTTATTTAAAAATAATTCCAATTCAAGTAATTTGCCAGACAAACCCTGTATATTCTGATGAATAAGGTTTAGATTTTTAGGGTTTCTTTTTGTCATTGGTTTGCAAGAGGATTCCTCTATTGTCTCACATTGTAATTTAAATCATTTGGAATAAAATTATTTTGGGTAATCAAATTATTAATATTAGATGCTAACAGAGTAGCTATTTCTTTTTTAATTTTATCAGGCAAATAAAAAGTTTTGCCAGTCAACAAATACTTATTATCTATAAATTTATTTGTGTCATAAAACACAAATTTGTCACTATGACTAAAGGTCAGGTTGTATAATAATGTATTCAATAAATGAATACTGTTATTTTGGCTAGGTGTGTAGTACCTAGAAAAAGGGAAGGCACACAAAAATATTTTTTTTACCTGAAGCTCACAAAGGGTTGAGAATCTCTGAAGAAAATCTCTTTTCCTTATTTCTAAGGAATTCCCAATCATTAGTATGATTATTGAATTCTTACTAAATGTACACTTACTCATCTTGTCAATAATTTGCTCTAATGAAGCGTTAGGCATACAATAATTTGTTACCGTACATTTACATTTCTCATTTAGAAGAGGTCCACAACCAACTCCAATCCTGTCAGAAAAAATTGTAACATTATTATTAGTATTGTTCATTACTGATGACAATAAGTTATTGTTGGTAGTGAGGTCCAGAAGCGGAGGTTCATCTTCCACCTGCAGGTCAGCGATGCCGGGCCCTGTACCATGCTGACAGTTACACTGTTCTATAAATCGGGTCGCAGCGAGGATGTGTTCGCTTATTTGTCCTTGGGCTGAGTTATATTTGTCGGTCATACGCTGTAATGACCTATGCAGCCGCGAGATGTCAGCTTGCAGCTCCTGTGTGTCTCTTTCATATTTATGCCTACTCTCATCTAACTTCTTACTATATAATTCTAAACTATCAAGTAGGTCTACTCGCTGTTTTCTCAAGTAGGTCTACTCGCTGTTTTCTCAAATATATAACCAACTTTAATGTTTTTTTTATGCTAGAGGCGGACAAACGAGCAAGCGAGTCACCCGATGGAAAGTAATCATCGCCGCCCACGAACATCCGCTAAATCAGAGAGATCGCTAATGTGTTGCCGGCCTTTTTAAAAAAGAGTACGCTCTTCTCTTGAAGGTCCCTGAGTCGTAGCCGTCCGAAAATACTCCTGCAGCCAAACCAGTAACAAAGTTACTTGACATTTATATATTTATTACAATGTATGAATGTCAAATATTGTATTACTATTATTAACTATTTTATTCTGTTCTATTTTGTATAAGACCTGTAATTTGGTTGAAATAAATGATATTTAGTTTTCGCGTGTGAAAAATCCGCTAGAATGCGTACTGTTGGACTGAGTTCCAACAACAACCGCATTGGTTGTTTAGTTTGTCAAATTGACATTTTGACAGATCACGTTTAGAAATAACCAATTACATTGTACATGGACCTCACTCCTATAGTACTCTATTTTTTTCTTTGATTTTTCACAAAAACCCTCATTATCTAACGAACATCCCAGGCTCGATCCCCGGGTCGGGCCCAGATTTGTAGCTGAGTTTTTCTGTTAAGGTGACGGGTAGGGCACACTAGCGACGATAATCGATTTTAATTTTTAGCTACGTCCGTTTTTGTACGCGAAAAATTGATTCACGCTAAAAGTGGCCGCTTTTGGCACTTATCAATTTTAAAAAAAAAACGGACCCAATAATTGTGCATGGTTATTTAATAAATAGTATAAGTGCTTACCGAGATGTTGTAATCCTGAAATGGTTTCAAATAGATCCGATTTAGTAGCTAAAAATTAAAATCGATTGGTGTCGCTAGTGTGCCCCACCCGTCACCTTAACATTACGTTTTGGAACGGGATGACATGAGCCTTAGTACGGTAATAACTTTAGATCGCGATTTATAATAAGGTGGTAAATCTTTATTTTATTCTCTTTTTCCCGACTACAGCACAGCCAAAAAGGAAAGGTGTAGCAGGCTATGTATGTAAGTACATAATTTTATTTATTAATATGTCCCAATACAAAAGCCATGTTAAATTTGGCTGGTGGTTTAAAAATCCTACCTGTGTAAGTAGTTACATAGTCAGTTAAAGATTCTGATATTTTCCGTACCTAAGTGCTCCGGTACAAAATATTATTAAAATAACAGCCCTAGGTATTTTTAAACGACTGTAATTTGTTCCCTATAGTGTACATCGCGTGACTGAGTTCACAGAACTATCAGGCCATCGACCCGAGCCCTGAAACTATCTAGATTATTTCGGATCATCGGCATTCGGCATACATAATACAAGCTTTCATAATGGCAACGACACATAGGTGAAATCAGTGAAATCTTTATTTACTAATAATAAAAACAAATACATGGTACAATATTTTATCAGGCGGTCACTGCGCTAAGCAAATGGCTTGTTTTGCAGTGGCCAATAAGCATTTTCTAAACCTAATTAGTGTACGAACGCAGGGTACTCAATATTTAAGGTGAATTTAAATTTAAATTACAAAATAAAAGGAACAATTTATACTTAACATAACAATGTTTGGAATCTAAAATTGTGTTTGGGTGTGTGCACGTGTTTGTGTGTGTGTGTGTGTGTGTGTGTGTGTGTGTGTGTGTGTGTGTGTGTGTGTGTGTGTGTGTGTGTGTGTGTGTGTGTCCAAGAAGACTCCTCCAAGAAGACTCCTCTAAGAAGACTCCTAGTTGGTGTCTTCTTAGAGGCATCCTAGTTGGTGTTTAGAGGCGGACACAGCTTTCGTCACGACCTCTCGCCATCTCCCTCTGTTTACAAACTGTCTGGCACAGTTCCTATTGCGGATATCACTAGATCAGTCCAGCGCATCGGTGATCTGCCGCGTGATCTGGTTCCCTCTACCCTCCCCTGAACGACCAGTCGCTCTATCGAGTCGTTATCACGCCTAGAGATGTGTCTCCAGGTGTGCCTAGAGAGGTGTACAAAACATTGATAGTAGCAAGTAAACAGTAATAATGTAAAACAAAGAGAGAGAAACAAAATAAATTAAACTCTATAAGGCACAAGTTCGGCCCCATCTGGAATACTGCTCCCATCTCTGGGCTGGTGCACCTCAGTACCAACTTCTTCCGTTTGACCGCGTACAACGTAAGGCTGCTCGAATTGTTGGTGACCTGAATCTCTCTAGTCGACTTGATCCTCTAGCATTGCGGCGGGACATAGCTTCCCTCAGCATTCTATACCGCATCATGGGGAGTGTTCTGATGAACTGTTTGATCTACTACCTGCAGCCAAATTCTTAAATCGAACCACTCGCAAGCGATTGTCATTCCATCCTCATCATCTCGATGGATGGCGGTCTAATACTGTGCGTTTCTCCCGGAACTTTCTACCACGTACTCTTTCTACACGTTCTGTGGAACGGTTTGGCTGCAGGAGTATTTCCGGACGGCTACGACTTAGGGACCTTCAAGAGAAGAGCGTACTCTTTTTTAAAAAGGCCGGCAACACCTTAGCGATCTCTCTAATATCGCAGACGTTCATGGGCGGCGATGATTACTTTCCATCAGGTGACTCGCTTGCTCGTTTGTCCGCCTCTAGCATAAAAAAAAAACTAAAACTAGACAATCTAAATAAGAAAACAAAAATGAACTAATATGTACAAGACTAATTTAGCAGGTCAGTCAACGGTACACATAGTTCAACTCACGAAGACGCGCCCCACCACTTTTGGGCAAGGGAAAATAAATAATTTAAATAATTTGAACACTTCTCACAAAAAAAATAATCAAGTAGAGCATCTTTTCAGTTACCCCGTGACGTTCTGTCAATTTATCAGAGTGCGTGAGTACTCATTGCTAATTTGTAAGCGATAATGAGGAAGGGTGGAGCGTGTCTTCGTGGATTGAACTATCTGTAATGAGTCGTGGAAAATGTCCAGTGAACCCTTTGAAAACATTTTGTTGTATTTTCCGCAACATCTTGCCAAAGAAGCATGGAGTCTTTAGTAGAGCTTTAGTGGAGATCCTTGAATGTATTGAAGTGACATATGCTACGTAACCTACCATTTTAAACGCAATTGATGATGGGGCAACTCGACATGACCAAAGCTTATGATAGGGTAAATCATGAAACTCTTCTACATGAATTACATTCTTGTGGCATCAGGGGCAGAGCACATGACTGGTTGACCTATTACCTAAGAGATAGAACCCAGTTCGTTCAAATAGACCATCAAGATCCAAACTCTGGTAAAATAATACACTATAAGTCTGACCCGATAGCACTTCGTTGCTCAATTCCCCAAGGAAGCGTAATTGGATGTATACTATTTATAATATACATAAATGATCTGCCTAAATTCATAAAATCCCCAAGTGTACTCTTTGCAGACGATAGCTCGGTTTTATACCAATTTGAAAATACCAGCAAATGTCAAATATAATTAAAATCAATATTTACAACTATTAAAAATTGGCTATTGGAACATAATCTTTTAATTAATTATTCAAAGACAATAATGATTGAATTCAGAACCTACCAGAAATCACCCTTTAATGTATCATTTTATAAAAACTTAATACCTACCCATTTTTAGATTTAGAAATTGACTCTTATCTCAATTGGAAGTCCCATGTAGAGAAGATAAAAATTAAATTGAGCCGGTTCACGTACGCATTGTGTGAACTTAAAACTAGCACCGACAAAAAAAACCGCAATTTCAGCATACTTTGCTTACCTACGCCTACGCCTGGTTAGCCTATGGAGTTATCCTTTGGGGGAACAGCACCGACGCAGGTGACCTGTTTGTGTTGCAAAAAAAATGTATAAGAATAATAGAAAACATAGGCAGCATGAATACGTGTAAACCCCATTTTATTGACCTTAAAATCTTAAATTTCCCCTGTCTATATGTCTACGAAATTTGTAAATTTATAAAAAACAACCCTAAGACTTTTGATAGGTAACACAGTTTCTGCCAGCCAACGTAACCCTAGAATTATAAATAGAAATCAATTTCAAATACCGCTCATCATCATCATCATCATCATCAGCCCATTTAAGTCCCCACTGCTGGGGCACGGGCCTCCCTCAATCACATGAGGGGTAATTGCCATACTCACCACGCTTGGCAGACGGGTTGGCGAGGGTTTTGATATAAATGCAGAGTTTTCCTTCTCTGGGTGCTGATGATCATGCCAGCAGCTTTTCCTTAGTCGCCATTTACGACACCTCGGTAAGAGTGAGGGTGGCCTATTCTACTCTGCCGGGGACCACACCTAAATACCGCTCAGCCGCACGGAAATGTATAAATCTGGTCCCTATTGTACAGCTATAAAAATAGATAATCACCTACCTTTAGAATTGCGATTAGAAGCCAATAAAAATATATTTTTAAAGAAACTGAAACAAATATTAATTTAAAAATTTTATTATAGCGTAAATGAATTTTATGAAGATGAAAATATTATTAGTGCAATATGATCCGTTCCACGTTCACAATTTTAGATATTTATGTTGCTATGCCTAACAGGTATCATGATGTACTAGAACCAATTTTATTTTCACCTTGTATCACATTCATGAAATGCAATAAATGATTTGACTTCACTTGACTTGACTTTGCAAAGGCTAGTTTAAAACAAAATAAATTAATTAATTAAGACAAAATCACATACATTGTCCTGGTACTATAATAAGGTTTTTTATACTTTGGAAACCAGAAACACTGAAGGTATGATAAACAGCCAGACCAAACACAAATATTTTTATCTCATCAACATACATTTGTTTAGGCGCGGGAAGCGAACCTCCGCCTCAATCGGCGCTCAAACCACTGGGTCACGGGAAAATAAATAGAATGAAAAAGTAATGTTTTCGAAGCTTTTATTTCGTCTGAATTAAAATGGTTGATCATCATCTTCGTTTACAATGTTCGAGTATCAAAGTAATTAACCTAAATAAATTGAAAGCCTAGAAATAAGTAACGAAGTTAATTTGTACGATTAGTAATTGATAGATACTGCGGAGCGGTTGATGATTTTGTGGAATGCCCTCCCAGCTCATGTGTTTCCTCCTTCATACAATCCGGGGTCTTTTAGGCGGGGCGTGAAACGGCATCTCAGCAGGAGCCCAATTCTCGTGCTCCTGACATTTATTATCATACGACATATATCACTGAAACATAGTTTTTTTGTATGGTTTTTAGGTGATATCCGCCATGTTTTCAAAATATCACAAGCACGAGAATTGGGCTCCAGGCCATTAGGGTGAGGACGGCAGACACAATGGGTACTTTGTTGGTTCTTCTGTGTCTGTCAGCCTCATTTTTGCATTTCACGGCCGCTTACCATCAGGCGGAGTGAGGTCATCCTGATTGGCCTTTCTATAAAAAAAAATGGTCAGTTTAATTTACGCAAAACATGAGGTAAGTAAGTACCTACCTATTCATCAAATAAATTTGTAACTCCACTAACATTGCGGTTCCATGTGGTGCCAAAAGCTCATCATCAGGTAATCCATCTGCTTGACTGTCTCCTATCACATAAAAAAAAACATTGAATAAACCGCTGTGATTATTGTAAAAAATCAATCAATTATTAAAATACGAAATTGATTTAGGTACCTGTAAAGCTTTTTATTATTATTAGATAGGGGTGTAATACCGCCGACTTCCAGGCTCCGGGCTGACGGAGCCTGGAAGTACTAAGAATTTCCTATAGAAAACTTAGGCATCGGGGCATACACATTTACATAATCTTTTAGTCAATAGTCGAAGCTACAAGTAAGATACATGCCACTTTAATTATTGATTATCGTTACTCAGAGATGAAGTTCGAAAAAAAATTACTGGTCACTTTAATCGACGAGTAGCCTATTTGAAACTTTACTCAGAGATGGTGAACGAGGCCCTTCAGGTGACGGGTAGGGCACACTAGCGACGACAATCGATTTCAATTTTTAGCTACTAAACCGGATCTATTTTAAACAATTTCGGGGTTACAACCTCTCGACAAACATATTATTCACGCCAAAAGTGGCCGCTTTTGGCGTGAATCAATTTTTCGCGTACGCGTTGGACCCAAGTTTTGTGCATAGTTATTTAGTTAATAGTATAAGTGTTTGTCTAGAGGTTGTTTGTAACCTCGAAATTGTTTTAAATAAATCAGGTTTAGTAGCTAAAAATTAAAATCGATCGGCGTCGCTAGTGTGCCCTACCCGTCACCTTAATGTAGTAAATATAAATACTTCCCTTTTGATTTATTTAGGATATTAAAATTAAGCCCAACTCTGAATTTATGAAAGTTTTACTAACGTTAAAAGTTAGAAAACCAAATACCAGTAACGCCATCTATTGACGATCAACACTAAACTGATGGTCAATGCTACGCCGATCGATCGCCAATCGAATTCAAGTTTCGTTTCAAGCAAAGTTAGGTTGCTAACATTAAGCCATTGGGTTTTACTAGAGGGCGCTGTTACTGATTCAATAAATCCTTCCGTGCTACTTAGATGATTTGGCTCTTGGCGTAAGTAACTTCTTCCACCTTATTATAAATCGCGGGCTTTAGTTGTTTCCTTACTAAACCTCCCGTCCCGTTCCAATACGCAATGTTAAAAGGGGCAGGCAGGCACGAGTTCTGGTTCACGCATAGACGATTTCCACGCAATGATTCGTAAGAACAGTGCGTCTGTTATACGAAGGCTGCGAGGGAGCAACAATGGAATCCTGATGATGGTGGCGGATAGGTTGGACGTGTCTGTCTTTGCCCGTTTCATCGCTTTGCATGTACTTAAGCAAGCAAAGCAATGAAATGAGAGAACCTTTACCATACTCCTTTCATGTATCACTAACATAGTTTTAAGGCCATTCTGTTACTAACCTATATGGACTTCTGGTCTTGAAATAAAATATTTTTATTTATTTCATTATTAGAAATCAAGTTATCGCTACTATGATTGGATTAGACTTAATCACCACGCTTGCATAATTGGTGATCACAAACCCGAGCAATGTTCGAAAAATCGAAACATACTTTTTGCTCGACCCGGGAATAGAACCCGGGACCCCGAGATCACAGCCCGGCACTAAAGCCACTAGACCAACAGGGCGTCACCCTAACGTGTTGGAACCCAAATGGTTGCACACAGTACAGTTCCAGAGAAACTTTTTCACGTGAACGTTCCGGTTTTGGAATGAAATCCCTTCGGAGTTTTTCCTGAGCGACTATAGTATGAGGTTCTTCAAAAACGGAGAGTTAAGGTTTTTAAAGGTTCGGCAACGCGTAAACAAGTCCTCCAAAGTTGCAGAAGTTCATAGGCTGCGGTAGGTGCGCTTACCATCAGGCGACCTGCGCGCTTGTTTGCCAATGACATAGTATAAAAAATAAAACAACTGTAGCGTAAGAATGACTGTAACGTCAGAGCTGCGACAAGCGAGGCAAAGCTGATGGCTCCCAATCCTCACTCGCTCGACATTGAAGGCGCATTCGAAATGTAACTAAATCATGAAATTTAAAGGATGCTTCTGCTCACTGGATGAGAACGTGCAACTTTTAAACGGGAAATTGTCGAATAGCATATCCCATGCATACGAACAGCATACTTTTAAGATCGTGTTTTTTGGTAGTCGGGTTTTAGTTTTAAAACTTTATTTTCATTTAACATATTTTTAGTTATGTAAATATAATAACATAATTGAAATGTGCTACAATAGCTCTTTCATTTGATACCCCACACGGTACCGTCAAGCAATTTTTTTTTGGTTTTTTCTCTAAGTCCCCTAGAGGGCGCTGTAATAAATTTAACGTGATGAAATGTTGCCTATAACCAGAAGACAACCCAGACGCTTCTAATGACACCTCATTTGTTCAAATATGATAACTACTTTAGAAGTTACGTGGAAACAGATGAACATACATACATACATACATACATAGCCTGTCAAAATCATAACCCTCCTTTTGCTTTGCCATAGTCGGGTAAAAAGTGGACGTCGCTTGGCTGAACTTTTCAGCCATGTGATGTCCACTGCTTGCTAGGTCTCCCCCAAGGATCTTCAAAATGATCGACCTTGTACCACCTGCATCCAAAAGATTCCAGCGATCTTAACCAAGTCGTCGGTCCACCTTGTAGTTCGCTCCCACAGCCGCCAGAAAAGCTTAGAGGCGATGGTAGCTCAGTGGATAAAAAAGCGCCTCCCATGCCAGGGGTCGTTGTTCGAATACGAGATTTTTCCAATGTATGTACGTACTTCTACATAGTTTCTGGATAGTTATTTAAAAAATAGTATAAGGTTTTTCCGAGAGATTTTAACCCCGAAATTGTCTAAAATAGATCCAGTTTAGTAGCTAAAAATTAAAATCGATTGGCGTCGCTAGTGTGCCCTACCCGTCACTTTAAAGGGTTACAAAGGTCAGACGGGAGTCACTTCATTGTAATTACCAGACTATCCAAACCCTGGTCAAAATGGTCAAGCGTACCCTGGGCTCCAGACAACTTCTTCATTGAAGTACCTCCGACATTTGGCCGAAATACCGAGCGATTCAGAATTGGCCCCTGGCGAAGCGGACCAATTGAGCCGCGGCCCACAAACCGGCAACAACACAATGACGCTTTGTGTTTGTGGGTGGAGTGGGGATGAATTAGGTGAATCATTTACCTACTTCACTTTGTAGGTCAATACAGGGTGAGTCGGTACACACTGACATACTTTGAGATCGTATTGGTCGCAGTAATATTTTGGTTGCTATGAAGGTTGCAAAGGTCAACCGGTAGTCATCTCAACCATAGGCTTTTTCTATTGGGAACGCTTCGGCATGGCATTGATACATATTGATGGCATGATGGCATCACAATCCCTTCCTATATTCAAGTCCCGTGTCAAAACTCACTTCCTATCTCTATAAATAGGTACACTGTTTTTTCCTTGTCTCTTCTACCTTTTTTATGTGGTCTGCTCTCTGGTCATTTATACCTATCTATAAGAAATATTTTTATTGAATTTTTGTTATAAATTATCTATGTATATATTATTGGGTATGTATGTATTGTTTATTATTATTTATGTAATGTAATAATATTTATATATAAAATAATGTATATTTCTGCCACTCTCAATTTCATTTGTTAAACTACTTTGCACTGCCTTCCCTTATTACGAATACGATATTTCTTTCCTCTACCCAAAGGTTGTCTGAAAGTAATCGCTACAAGCGATAAGACCGCCTTATTGTACTGTCTGTTGCTGTTGTATCATGCTTGTATTTTATTTTTGTGCAATAAAGAATATCTATCTATCTATCTATCTATCTATTGATAAAACAAATTTGATAGCGCGGCTGGTGAGAGCACTAGAGGCCCTAGGGTCAAAAGCTATTTTTTAATTGATTGTTTCATTCAGTTTTCATTTATCTGCAGGTATTAATTCAGTTCACACTAATATTACTTAACTGAATGAAGCATTTCTTTTTTAATTTATTTTATAACAACATCACATGCATTGATCTGACTCCGAAATAGATATGTAACTCAGGCGGCCCTATTACGGATATCAGAATCAATAGTGGAATTACAATATACATCGTTTTTTTTTTTTCGTTTACATCCCGAAAACCACATAAAAGATATCTTGAATGAAGTAAATTTATAGTGTTAGATCTGTTGATCTATATTATATGTATATTTGTATATAAGGAAAAAATAATAAGCTCTTCCATACCAAATAAAATATAAGATTCGACGTCCCGTTTGGAACAGTGGTAGTGAACGCTGCCTTTGGTCCAAGGGTTACGGGTTCGATTCCCGCCCACTAAAAACATTTGTGAACATGAGCATGTCGGTTTTTATTGGTCTGGGTGTTTTCTATGTATTATAAGTATGTATTTACAAAAGAAGAGTTTTTTATGTATATATTTGTAATCCCACCGTTGGTTCTGATATCTGTAACACTTTTAGGTGCTTTAGCTACCTATCTCGGAGTCAGATCAATGTATGTGATGTTGTGAAATAATTAAGATAAGTAAGATAAAGATAATTTAAAAACTATATTTGTTCAACACACACGACACACAACATTACAAATAGAAAAGCAAACTGGTGAAATGTAAACAAAAGTAAAAACAAAACATTAAACCCGGCAATAATGTATGGAACAGCTGATTTTTTTTTCGCTTGCATTGTTGATCTAACATGCAAACAAAACTTCTTTCACGATAACTATTATGAGGTTTTCGGGATTTATTCCCGCTGTCCACCCTCTGCTTGTCCACCACGGGTGGACAGTTAAACAATTGTTAAAAAAATTCCCGCTGTCCACCCCTTCTTGATTGAAGTTGAAGAAGGGGTGGACAGAGGGATTTTTTTTAACAATTGTTTCACTGTCCACCCGGGGTGGACAAGCAGAGGGTGGACAGCGGGAATAAAACGTTTTCGGTTTGTAAAGGATACAAAAATAACAGTGTATACATTAAAACTTTTCTTTTGTAAATACTTATAATAGAAAATCCAGACCAATACAAACAGATATGCTCCTACAAATATCTAATGTTTCCACCAGAGGCAGCGTTCACTGTCGTTCATCCAATCTGGAGCCCAATTCTCGTGCTCGTGACATTTATTATCATACTACATATATCTACTACTATTAAAACATAGTGTCAGGTGATATCCGCCATGTTTTCAAAATATCACGAGCACGAGAATTGGGCTCCTGGTCGTCTGTTACATTTTTATTACGTTTACAGTCCGTAAATTTTCATTCTACATTTTCCATTAAGAACCGCACTTATTTTCCAAGTAGACTGAGAAGCATCTAGATTCCAGGAAATGGCTTTCATGTTTACATTTACTTAAGAAATTCTTGTAACGCCAATCTGCTGAGGAAAATAAAATGAATCTTTTTCAGGATCCTGTAATATCTTCATATGGAAACAAAATAGACAAATCTATTTTTTAAACCCCAACGCAAAAACGACGGTGTATTAAGGTTATAAGTTTGACGTGTCTGTGGTGTGTGTGTGTGTGTGTGTGCGTGCGCGCGTGCGTGCGTTCGTGCGTGCGTGCGCGTGCGCGTGAGCGTGCGCGTGTGTGCGTGTGTGTGTGTGTGTATGTCTGTGTATCTGTCTATGGCCATAGCGTCCGAAAAAATGAAAGATGAATATAAGGGGAGTGTTCTCCAAGATGGCCGCCGTCACAAAGATATCGATTGTATGTTTTAACACAACTCCCACAAATGGGTATCATATAAAAGGGCTGAGTAGCAGAATATACTATTTATTGTGACAATTTTGAAATCCGAGATGGCCGCCTTCAGAAAATGACGAATAACCTTTGTTTTTGTCGGGGGTTTTTTAAATTTACATTTTCTTCCTTGGTCACTTATGTATTAACTTATTTTATTTGTTCTTGTTTGACTAGTTCCTTTATATATATTACTGTGCAATATCTATTTAACGTTATGTGTCCTATCACTGTAAATCTTGTATGTGGTCAAGAAATGTTTACTTACTTACTTATAATGCTAAAGTTACCTTCGCGCGTTTTATTTGGTTGCTAGGTATTCAAACATGCACTCATGTGATTGATTTCATCCAGTACGTACTACAATGGAGTGGTTGCCATTGAGGTAAACGTATTGGAAGAATGTTCGCGAGACGATGAACTGACGGCTGACGATTTGTAAAAGATGGCGGTATGAGTTCGATCATCGAACTCATACCGCAGAGACTTCGATGCAGACTGCTCAAGACCTGGCTAGTTGGGAGCCTGAGATGTGATCCGCTGAGTAAGTGGATAAAAATAAAAAAAATCCAAACAATTACGGCTACGGCGGCCAATCTCTATACTGGATCTCTATATAAATAACACGTTGTATAAACGCTTCTTACCTTTAAGAGCTGCTCAAACAGCTGTGTCTGTCATATACCAAATACATACAGATACAAATAATTTATTCATGAATCACAGGTATTATGAGTCTTAATGAAAATTGTTACATAGTCTCACCGTGTTCTGCCTAGTAGGCGTATGAATTTTCAAGCAAACAAACAAAACCAAGTTAATAAGTTGTTACTGTTACTCAAAAAAAAAAAACAATTAGCAAAATAATTATTGTACCAATAAAATATCTTCATTAATAGCTGCACATAATTCAATAAAATGGCATTAAATATATTACATTATTACATTACTACAATACATAATTATTACATATATACGTCATGAAAACATTTAAGTAAAATTATTCGATTCGGACACAGATACCGTTTTGTCTACACAAATATCAACGACCATCGTACAAATAAGTTGATAACATGCACTATCACTCACAACATAGTCAGGCCCACGGTTGGAGAAAGAACTGAGAGGATACTCAGTTTCAAGCAAACAATAGTAACTTTACTGAACCCAGTCCCTATCCGAAGTCCAGGAATTCCTTAACTGAATAAAAGGCATTATCATTTAAATATTTAAATAATTTATGTTTGAAACTTATATAATGTTCGCATTCTTTTATTGGGGCAGGTATCTTATTGTAACCTTTGGGCGCCATTTCATAAACACTTTTGCCATAGGTATAGTGCTGTTTTGCACGATTTACCTAGTCAATTTATAGTGGACAATTTTTAAAACTTGCTAGATATGATTGTGTTAATGATGTGTGCAAAATAAGATTGGAAAATCACAAAACTTTTTTATTTGAAATGAATTGCTCAATTTTAAATTTATTGTTTTCATTTCTGTAAATTATTATTCGAACGAGCTGTTATACAAATTGATCATCCAAGGGAAGATGCAAGGGAAGATGCAAGAAAAGTGTGGAAGAAGAATATCGTGACTGATCTACGTCAATGTTTAAAAATCAGCACTCGGTCACCCTTCAGATCAGCTGTATCGAAAGTGCAAATCGCCAATATGATTGCCAAATTGCGAGAGCTGAAGACACTTTAAGAGTGATTCTCCGAAATTTGACCTATCGGTTTCTTCGCGTCTAACTTCCACGGGCTCAAAATATTGTTAAAATTAGAATTTCAAATTGAAATAAGAACACGTAAAGAAATTTCAACCTCTTCTGATTTCAATATAAACTTCTAATTTGAACAATATTTTTGAGCCCATGGAAATCAGATGCGAAGAAACCGAAAAATCTAATTTCAGAGAATCACCCTTAAGAAGAACAAGAACGTCTTAATTTTTTTACAATCAATGAAATGGTGGCGGCGCCACTGGTCCATAAAAGGGCTCCTAAAAGAGTTTCATTGTTCGAATGGCAAAACCTTCGCAGGTCAAACTTTACTTCGCAAATATATATCCAGCCCCGGCTGATTGAAAACAAAACGAAAAAGCTGAATTGCGACAGCAACCGCGACACACCCACATAGTCCGATACGTTATAATTACTAAAATCGATTGGAAAATATCTACATGCATACTCCCCGTCCAGCGTACAGCGACCTCTAACACGATGCGTAGCTTCGTGGTGTCCTTGCGAGGGTGGGGTCTCAGTAAGGTGGTTGGTGGGCAATTTGAAGTGATGGAAGTAGGGTAAGGGGGGTAATGCATAATGTAGCGGCAATCAATGGGAGGTGTTGGTCGGTGATTGTTGCCCTGAATGGTGACGAGTTGCTTTGGGCTCTGTAGAGTCATGATCACACGGTTATTTTTTAGGTGAAAAGTGCTTATGAAAACTTCTTCTGAGTTTCTCTAGATTATCTGTTGAATGTGTGTACTGTCGCGCTGCGATGGCGCAAAGATAATTAGTTTATTCCAAGAAATGTTTATTCCAAGGAAATCTGCAAAAAAATTGTTACAACAATATAATAGGAACTCACACAAATTATACCACGGACTCCTCCGGGAGTGACTGCTATTCGATAAGCACCCTCTGGAGGTCGGGCTAGTTATACCTACCCTCTATGCTCAACATGCTAAACTTGAGTGAACCAGTATCAGCTCTGTTGGTAATCACATTGATTACCTTCACTCTTTAAAAATTTAAAATCTTCTTTTTTTTAAATAATTGGCCATAGTGCCAGTTAATACGGCCAGCAACGAAGGAGTTCACCATCGTTACAGTACCTAAAAACCAATCCTTGTTTTCTAATGTTATCTTGTTTTCTTTCTAATAACATGTTGATCATCATCATCATCATCATCAGCCCATTTAAGTCTCCACTGCTGGGGCACGGGCCTCCCTCAATCACATGAGGGGTAATTGCCATACTCACCACGCTTGGCAGACGGGTTGGTGAGGGTTTTGATATAAATGCAGAGTTTTCCTTCTCTGGGTGCTGATGATCATGCCAGCAGCTTTACCTTAGTCGCCTTTTACGACACCTCGGTAAAAGTGAGGGTGGCCTATTCTACTCTGCCGGGGACCACACGGCCACATGTTGATAAATATATTATTTTCTTAAGGATGTGTATAATATCAAGATAAGTACAATCATTACGTATTTTAATAGATATATAGTTCCCCTTCCAGTTTATGGAACGAAACTTACATCCTCCTCATCTTAGTGTCAATTCCCAGTTGCGTCCAAATTTGACACGAAGCTTGGGGTACGTTTGGAGCATGATCCAGGATTCGGAAAGTCTAGTAATCACAATGAAGTGACTGCCGTCTTATCATACATCTTGTATATAATATATAATAATAATAATTCGTTTATTTCAGGCAACACGATACAATATATGTATATATCTTTACATTTACCTTATATAAAGATCTGCCTCGGTGGCGCAATGGTTAGAGCGACGGTTGCGCTTGGGGTCCCGAGTTCAATCCCCGGGTTGGGCCAAAATTTGTACCTGAGTTTTACTGTTAAGAAATTCTCAGTGTTAGCCCAGAGTTGTAGGTTGGAGGTCTTGTACCCCCGTGCCTCGGAAATTACGTTAAGCCGTTGGTCCTGCGCCTAATCCTTCTTCGGTCGTGTCACACAAGTGTCCCATCGAAAAAAGAGGGTACGGGAATAGAGAGTGCACTTGTGTCTGCGCAAATACTTATGCACTTTAATATATCCTGCGTCGATGGCTGATCGCTGAGATTGGCCGCCATGACCGAAATATCGGTTTGGAGGACATTATTATAGGAAGATACATACGTATTCATGCATTTTTACATATTCCAAGAAATCCAAATTATAATTCATGTTTTAACTCGGATTATATCCAGCCACTCGATTGCCTTCGAAGTTATTGCTAGCAATATCACGCTTAGCATACTCCAAAGGTTGTTGTAACGCTAGGCAACTCCACATCAGTTGTAGGGACAAACTTTTTGACCTCGTTTGTTAACGTGCCATAAATAACCAAATAAATTAATAAAATTGAGACAACATCACATGCCTAAGTACATCGTCTTGATACCAAACTAAGGGTTTATCTTGTAATATGGAAACCAGGAACAATGACGGTACCTCAAACACCAAAACTCAATTATTTTTTTATCAACAAACATAGTGAACCCGTGCATCTTAACCAGCGTTGAGAAAATTCGTGATAACTCACCATTTATCACGGGTTTCCTCACTGGGAAACGTTTGTGAAGTCATGATATTTTTTTTATGTGACAGGTTGCAGATTAGCAGACGGATCATCTGATGGTAAGCGATTACCGCCGCCCATGGACACCCGCGACACCAGTGGAGTCACAAGTGCGCAGCCAATCTTAAAATCCAATTTCTCCGGATTGCGGTATCCTACCATCACTCACGCAGCGAAACAGCACAGTGCTGCTTCACGCCGGTTTTCTGTGAAGCCGTATTGTCACTCCTTTTTAACCGGCCTATTCATTCCGAAGTGTGGCTCTCGTTCAGTCGAATGTGAGAGAGACTGAAGATGATGATGAAAATCATAAACGCACCCTTTGTCCACGTGGGTGTCCGTGTGTTCCCCGGCAGAGTAGAATAGGCCACCCTCACTCTTCACTCTTACCGAGGTGTCGTAAAAGGCGACTAAGGTAAAGCTGCTGGCATAATCATCAGCACCCAGAGAAGGAAAACTCTGCATTTATATAAAAACCCTCGCCAACCCGTCTGCCAAGCGTGGTGAGTATGGCAATTACCCCTCATGTGATTGAGGGAGGCCCGTGCCCCAGCAGTGGGGACTTAAATGGGCTGATGATGATGATGACATTTTGTCCACTGCAACGCTGCAATACCGCTACAACTCCAACGTTTTGCTTCCTATCCAGTGTTATCACCATTAGGTGACCCACTAGCTCATGTGAAAAAAAAATGCACACCTCTACTCAACAGTTTTCTCTGCTACGGGTAGCAGCGGAGGGGCTGCCAGTAAGCTTACAGTGGCTGGTTGTAATTTCTATGTAAGCATTGTTAGTCCTGAACTTAGCACGACCCATCTCCCTTGATACTTGCAGAATCGATACGCGTTTCCGATGCGATTTAGCGCTCTGAGGTCTATTGATTTAACCACGGAATTGAATTTGAGGCTGTTTGTAGAGAAAATTAGTTCTACTTACTCTTAGTACTGTCATTGAGCTTCATACCCAATAGAAGCGATGTTCCAATTGTTTTCTTGTGCTAAAAGCTACAAACGAGCAAACGGGTCACCTTATGGTGAGAAATAATCGTCGCCCATGAATATCTGCGAAATCAGAGAGATAACTGATGTGTTACCGGCCTTTTACAATGACCTACGGTCTTCTCTAGAAGGTCCCTAAGTTGTAGCAGTTGGAAACTGCAACCAAACCGTGTCACAGAACTGAGGGACGTGCTAGAATTCTGCCAGAAACGCACAGTACTAGAACGCCATCCATCGAGATGACGAGGACTGGAGTTGATTCAGCTGCAGTAAGTAGATCGAACAGTTCCTCAGAGCACTCCGCGTGACTTTTTTAATCGTTTAAGTCCCAAAAGTTAAGTTGGCCGTGTGGTCGCCGGCAGAGTAGAATAGGCCACCCTCACTCTTACCGAGATGTCGTAAAAGGCGACTAAGGTAAAGCTGCTGGCATGATCATCAGCATCCAGAGAAGGAAAACTCTGCATTTATATCAAAACTCTCGCCAACCCGTCTGCCAAGCGTGGTGAGTATGGCAAATACCCCTCATGTGATTGAGGGAGGCCCGTGCCCCAGCAGTGGGGACTTAAATGGGCTGATGATGAAGTCCCAAAAACTTCATAGGTATCATGAATGAAGTACATTTAGCATATTAGATCAAAATAAGTGAAAAATACATAAGCTGTTCCATATATTATTTCCGTGTTGAATTTCTATTTTATAATATTATAGAATATCTTTTTCGCGTTTCGCAGCAATTGATACTATTTATTTAATACTTATACTTAACTTATGGGTCTGCTTTTGTACTCGAAATTTGAATTACCGCCAAAAAACGTTTACATATGGCGTTAATCCAAATTTCAAATGCATAAACAGATCGAAAAGTAGTGCACAATTATTAAATAAATAGTATAAATGTTTGCATAGAGACTCTCACTAAACAATTTAAATCGATTGGTGTCGCTACTTAGGCTACCCGTCGCCTTAACTTACCAAGTTGTCTACAGCTATAAAAATATTGTTCTTGGGTGCTAGTAGACTGGCAGAGAATGCCGCATAATATTAGGTAACTACTTGTATAATGAGACAGCTTTCCAATGATGAATAAACATCCAAAACCTCCAATACTATTGACGCATCGCGACAGTGAGGTCATGAAATCAATACAATATTTTATTCACAAACCATTAGGGCAAGTATCAAAACGATTCAACCGCAATAACTAAGCTACTATCAGCCTGAAAAACACGGGTGAAAATAAAATTTGTGTTAATCGAAGCGGATAGTCGTGCTGTCGGCGCGGACGGGGTCGCACGGGTCACACGTTCGATTCTTTGTTGACACTAAGAAATATTTTCGAGTTTAATTCTATCTGAAAGCAAAAACTATCGAGTTTCTATTGATTTCACTAATAGGTTAATGTTGACGTTTGTAGTGAACTTATAGAGTGGACTTTTCGGTGCATATTTAACTGAGCTTTTTAAATCTAATTGTGGTATAATGATGTTTTGATATTATCAATAGTCTGGACGCACTATAAACATTACGCTGATTCAGTTTTAATTCGAACTTTGAATAATTTAGTTGATTGGAGCAATGACTGTAAAGAGTTCCCTAGAATGTAAATAAATTGATACTACATAAATAGTTTACTCAACATCTTCTAAAAATCGGCAGCAATACGTTGGAGTTGTAGCGGTATTGCAGCGTTGCAGTGGACAAGGGGTGCGTTTATGAATTTCATCATCATCTTCGGTCTCTCTTACATTCGACTGAGGGAGAGCCACGCTCGATCGGAGTGATACCACGGCTTCACAGATAACCGGCGTGAAGCAGCATTGAGGGTACCGGAGGCTCAATCCGGGGGAAAAGGGGGTTTAAAGGTTGGCAACGCACTTGTGACTTGGTGTCGCGGGTGTCTATGGACGGCGGCAATCGCTTACCATCAGGTATCTGTTTGCTCGTCTGCCACCTCATTATCCTCCTGTCCTTTTCCCAGGTTATCTGGGGTCGGCGCAATATGTCTTCCTTTTTCATACGTCCCTGTCATTCGTCATCGAATCATCCACACCTGTTTTCATCATGTCATTCTTCACACAATCTATCCATCTCTTTTTCGGCCATCCTCTGTTCCTCCACCCACTTACATTTAAACTCATCACTTTTTTAGTTACATACATGTTTTTCCCGTCTTCTCATTACATGGCCATACCAGGAAAGATGATTTGCCTTCAATTTATCAATGATGGGGGCCACTTTCATACTTCCTCTAATATACTCATTCCTTATCTTGTCCATTCTCGTCACTCCACACGTCTTTCATCCGTCTTCTTAACGGTCCAGCATTCACATCGCTCGTCTGCCACCAATCACATAAAAAAAACGAGATTTGCCCCTCAGGGCACTTTTGACTGCTCGGCCTAGACAGCTAAATGTGTTTTATTTTATTCTTTTTTTTTCTTTTTTGTGTTGATTTGTTTCTTTTAATTTTTAATTAGTTTTATTTGTATGATAGCTTTTTTGGTGTTGTTGAATATTTCTTTGTTTGTTTTGCTCTTTGTTCTAAATAATTCTATTGTTGCTCAGTGCTTTTCTATTGTTGTAGTCTGTTATGTGGTGTGTCCATGTGTTACGCAAATAAATGTTTCTTAATCTTATAGATTCTGGTCACCTGATATTTTTTCTGTACCTGTTTATACTTAAATGCAATTATATATTGAGTATATCTTAGGTACGTCCAGTAGGTACACGTGGCCTTAACTGTTAGCAGTTGCAAGCTTCCCACGCGATGCACTTGACTGAGGGGTGAAACCTTCGGATGAAACTAACAATTAAATTAAATAGACAGCTGTTCGAAATAGACATGTGTAACTCAGCAGTGATTGGGACAAAAGATGTACATCCTTGAAAAAGAGTCACTAACTCCTTAACCCCCTTCACTCCTTTATTCAGATCTATAACTCCATATTGGGATTGTGCGTGTCAAAAATAAGATAGCGAGATTGGTAGACATACGCTATGAAACTAACCTACCTATTTTAATGGATGAAAATCATTAATATGTGAGATGTGGGCATAAATGTATCATTGAGTCTTTGCAGTCTTTAGAGTTAGGGAGTTAAAGATGTAAAAGAGTTAATAACTCTTTTCGTCAATGGAGTTGTAATTCTTTTATCTTTTTAAAGAGTTGTTCTGCGGATCTCTAGTTCGAAATGGTCAAAAGCTTAATATTACTTTTCCACACATTATTTTATCTATATATACCAACTGATTTATAAAGAGGTAATCCTACAGACATTGGCAGTGCCTATAGGTAATTCAAAACGCGCGATGTAATCGATTAACGTGTGTTAACTCTTTACTGAAACGACTCAGTGATCCGACTCATCATCCGAATGAGCTGAATGATTCGATGAGCCCAATGAGCTAAATGATCCGAGTGAGCCGAATGAGCGGAATGAATCACGGATCTATCTGAGAGCCGATGTTCCAAATGAAGCGTTTCACTGTCCCGCGATCTCTGCACTGATCCAATCATTTGAAAAATAAATTTTTGCCAGGTGTATTGGCCATAATCGATTACCTAGTGCATGCTAGGATTCGAACCCTACTGACCTTAAGAAGGCGTACGTACTTATTCACTGAGCTACCATCGATAATTAGTATTCATAAGTAAAATTGTTAGTTACATTTTAATGCTTGAATTAATTTAAGTACCTAAATGTTTTGTGTTCAATTTTGAGAACGGTGCCAAAAACACAGTACATGTGGCCTCAAGCTCTAAGCAGTTGTTACTTCCCACGCCAACGCCAATGCACTCGGCGGGAGGGGGTAGGTTATTCCAGTTAATTAGTTGTGGTGGGCAGTTGTTACATGTAATTTCTTGAGAAGTAAAATATTAGTTTAACTAGTACTTAATTAAGTGCTTGAATTTAGATGCCAATTGGCATTAAATATACATTATTTGAAAATAAACACAAACATAAGCACAGTTAATTGCACGCTGTTTAGTGTTATCTAACAATTTATAAAGAGGTAAATCAGTACAGACAGCGGCAACGCCTATATGTCATCCGTAAACGCGAAACTTTTGCACGATGTAATCGACACCTAGCGCCATCTATTTTTTATAAAGTAGAACTAATGTCCCGAAACGAAGTGATGAGCGGGCCACTAGTGGCTTATAAATGAAACGACAACGACGAATAAGTGATGATTAATGAATAAAAATATGAATCTATCTCTGTAGAATAGCATACAAGTGACAATGGCACAGGTTGTAATAAAAGACGATGTCGAGTATATTGATGGTATGTAACCCAAACATTTCAATAATGTCTCTTTCCCCCAATAACAATTGTCGATTTCAAAATTCAAAAAAAAAAAAATTCAAAATTCAAAAGTACTTTATTTGCATAGGCTTATATACAGTTCTTACAATAGTCCTAAAATCCGACAACCATCCTAAATACTAGAAATAACCACAAGCTTGCTGTTTCACATCTCAGACATCATAAGATTGGTAATTCATTTGTAGGAATGAGTATTAAAATATTTAATAAGTTACCACAAAAGCTTGTTGATTTACCAATGCCTAAATTTAAAACACATGTTAAAAATATTTAATGGCAAAAGCCTATTATACAGTTATTGATTACTTAAATAACAAGAATTTGTGGAAATGATAAACTGTTCGCCTACACCCATGATACTGTACTTACAAAAATTTAGGTGATTAAAAAGAGTACCTAACTGGCGAGTTTCTTGCCGGATCTTCTTGTCAGAATCAACTTTCCGATTCCGGTGGTAGAATCACATTATATTTATTAATTTCTTTGTATATTTTTTTGTATCGACATATATGTTTAACATGTATAATATACATAGCTATAATTTATATTTTTCATGTATTTGTACATATTACCAAAATTTTTAAATAAATCTTCGAAGATAAAATTTAAATTCGCGCCAAAAGTGTCAGCCAAGCCAAAGATTACAAAATTGTTTACTTTCAAAAGTAGAGGAATCACCTTGGTACAGCCGGTATTTTTCACCGGGCGGGTAATCAGGAAATATCGCGCCAATCCATCCCATTTCCCGCTGTTACATCAACAGCAGCTGGTGAAGCTACAGTATTAAAATTTACCAGTAGCAGGAAATAAATCCTTCCAACTAAGATCGTGAATTGTAGTTCATTGGTGGAGATTGGCCATCAGCTCTTAAATAGTGGCGTATGGCAAGCCTTCTTCTTCTTCGTAAATACTCGTTTATACCCGATTTCACCACGTCTCTGCAAGAAAATCTTTGTGCTATGGTTGACTACACTCAAATACGATGAGGTAGAAACCTTATTTGTGAGAATTTGCTGAACTTTTAAAAGCTAAATATCTGGTGCCTCATCATCATCAGCCTAATTAAGTCCCAATTGCTGGGGTACGGGCCTCCCTCAATTACATGAGGGGACTCACCACGCTTGGCAGACGGGTTGGCGAGGGTTTTGGCAGCTTTGCCTTAGTCGCCTTTTACGACACCTCGGTAAGAGTGAGGGTGGCCTTTTCTACTCTGCCGGGGACCACACGGCATGGCATCTGGTGCCTGTATGTGGTTAATTATCATCACCGACAACAAGGAATATAATCCGTAAGGCATACAGGCACCAGCATTGCCTTTCCCCCACATATGCACTCATACACTCAATTACCCACCAACTTATACACCCAAACACTTATTTCCTTTTTTCTCATAGTTTATTTACTTTGTTAATTATAATTCTCGTAGATTCACCATTTATATAATTTGTCTTAGCTAACCGTAAGGGAAGAAGCGAGCCATACCCAATACAAGTGTCTATGACAACTTACTGGGTAGACTCGGCCACTCAATGTAACACAGACTATTGAAATAAATGTTTTTTTTTTTTATATTCGGGCGAACTTTTTCGCAATCAGGTAGCAGTTTGTGCCCATTTTTCGTGCGGAGGGTGAAGTTGGCCGGTGTCACTCCAACCAGCCCAGTTCTTCAAGGAAACCTATCAGCGCCTTGGTACTGCTGAAGATTTTCTGGAGATTGCCTGGGTTTCCCAGGTAGTGTGCCCGGTTGTTGGCCACCCTTATGCACTCTAAAAGTAGATGAGCAGCTGTTTTTTCATTTTCCATGCATGCTCTGCATAGAGTTTGTAGCACCTGTCATGGCAAACCTTAAAAGTTGTTCGGCGGATTTGATGCCAGGCCAGTTCAATGTCGTATATTCTTAAATCATGGCATTTATTGGCTTCGAATTCAGTGTTTTCCAACAATCTTCCCCATCTTATCCCAAATCGTACAGACACTTATAAACTTTTTTAACAAAGAGTAAAAGCGCCCAAAAAGGCTAAAATGAAAAAAATTTAATAATTTTGCCTTTCAAAAGTAAATTTATAACTAATTAAAACAATTTAGTAAAATTCGTTTTCTTAATTTTCCCGACCGTAAATCAAACGCTGCAGGCGCCTCGCTTGTGACCACGGACCCTGAGCTGAGGGCCTATAATGAAACAAAATTTAAGACTCTTTTGTTTCTATACGACGCATATTCTAATACGTTATGAGAAGCTTACGTTCTTTGTATCGTAGTCGAAACTATAATCAGTAAGAAATGTGCACTTTAACTCCTTCTTCTTAGCCATTCTTTTTTTTTTTTGTTTTCCCGGGAGAAATGCATTACGCAGACCCTGCCGCCAGGGGGCGACAGGGTACTGTGGGACTCACCCTCCGGGCCGCTTCTTCTAACAAGAAGCGACCTGAGGGCGTACCCACTAAAACTACCGGGGCTCAACCACCCGTGGGTATAGAATGGGGTCACGGGAACTGCACGAGGCCGCCTCCTTCTGCGCTACCACTTCTTCGCAGAAGTGGGCGAAGGCTGACCACGCCCTCTCATTGAGACCTGGGCAATGAGAGGCCATGTCCGACCTCCGCGACCAGCGCTGACCGCTGTTGGTCGAAGGACGGGCACACCACCAACGTGTGGTGTGCCGAGTCCTCCGCAGCGCCGCACTGATGGCACGAAGGAGTGTCCTCCCGCTGAATACGGTGCAGGTAGTTACCGAAGTAAACATGCCCGGTAAGTACCTGCACCATCCGGAAGGACAAAAACCCATGGGGGCGCTCGAGCCACCGGTCCAATACCGGGGCGAGCGCCGCGAGCGTGGGACGGCCGTACCTCTCCACCTGGAGAGAGGCCGTCCATGCCTCTACCATTTGCTGGCGATCCTCCTTCCTTAGTGCATCCCTTTCTCGGGGCAGAGGGGATCGTCAGCCGCTCGCTTGGCCGCCGTCTACGAGAAGACCAGCACTCCAGCGTCCAACTCCCATGGCGGGGTGGAGGCGAGTGCGCAGGCTTCTTAGCCATTCTCAACCAACTGGGTGTAGGCCTTCTGACTGCGCTATCTATTTCGATTTCGTGTAACTACCTTCTATTTGTTTCCGGAAATTTTCTAATTACCTCTAGGACGTTTTTCCTCTCAAGATCTCCATTCTCGGAACTTTACTTTTAAAAGCTTTTTTCCTTTATTTCCGAATTTAAATACCTCATTGTACTGACGGCTACACACCAATGTGAGGATTTGAGGATCTCTACCACGTCGTTCCGTTATATCAAATGTCAGCTTAACAATGATTGTATCTAGGTCATTTTATAAAGAGGTTGTGGGTAAATTCTACAGACAGCGGCAACGCTTTATATTGAATACTGTATCCAAAGTCTATGCTTAGGTAATCACTAAAATGTCAACACTGAAAGCACTTTAAGACCTAGATTTGATCTAAGCTTTGCCTACATGAAACCATAATACGCGATGTAATTGACACCTAGCGCCATCTTTTGGTATAAAGTGGAACTAATGTCCCGAAATGAAGTCAGGGCGGATCAGTCGTGTTTTTGAATTTCAATTGCTTGTCCGACACTGGCATAGCCTACTCTGTGCCGTGGGTTTCAGCAGAAATATTGTTAGCTATCCGAGGCGGGGCCATCTTGCAATCGTTGGCGGCTATTTAAGCGAGCTGCTTGTTGCTCTAATTTGTTAGCTGTCTTTTATACTTCAGACAAATTGCTTTGAGATTACTTTAACTCTTTGTTCGAATAATAGTAGATTTACTGCAAAGTAAATCTACAGTTGCTCCAAACGTGTCTGATATTTGAAAAATCAAAATCATTAATTCTTTTTTAGGGTTCCGAACCTTAAAAGGAAAAACGGAACCCTTATAAGATTACTTTGTTATCCGTCCGTCTGTCCGTGTAACAGATATCGCGCATATCTGTTACACAGACAGACGGACGCTATCGAGTCGAGAAAATGCGCGAAGCTATCATACGACGAAAAACGATTATTTCGACCCTCCCAAGGGAATAAAAAAATAAGGTACTTGACTTTACCTAGGATACTTTACGTTGACCCAGAACTATGGAATTTGGCAAACAACATATTTGATACTTTTCTTTTGATTTGTGATTCCGCTGTTCGTTCTGATATCAGTAACACAAGTGCTTTAGCTACCTAACTCGGATCAATGTGGGTGATGTAGTGAAATATTTATTTATTTATTAATAATAATAAATAAATAATAAATATTCCACAACATCACAAACATTGATCTGACTCCGAGATAGGTAGCTCAAGCAGCTGTGTTACGGATATCAGAAGCAACAGTGGGGACCCAGACCAATACAAACAGACGTGTATGAAACACACAAATGTTTGTACTGTGCGGGGATCGAACCCGCAACCCTTGCACCAGAGGCAGCGTTCACTACCACTGTTCCAAACGGGTCGTCAAATTAATATTTTATTAATGTTTATTAATCAATATCGAAACATGGGTTTTTCTTCACCGCCAAACTTATGGTCGAAAATACCTTCTGTATACTGTATTCAACTAAGTTCTTTTACAATTCAAAGCCGCCGAATAAATATATTAGTCTACATATAGAACTATAATTTTCGAAATTACTCATTGCTAGATTGCTGTCTGATTCCAATAAAAACCCACATACATTGAAAAGAATGTGGACTAAAAACCTGAAATGTAATGACTAGGTAAATAGACCACTATCACGCTATTAGAATTACCCACAAAATGGTGTCGCAAGAATGATTAAACACAATTTTATGTAATAAATATTTTTATGTCGCAATGAACAGTTTTCCAGTAGGTATTTTCGGGTGGTTTCTAAAAGCAACACCAGATGACGCTACTTTCACTATCAATTAAAAGTTCCTTTTTTGTCTATGATAGATAGGAAATATTTGATAAACCAACCATCATCATGACATTTACTGTCCTGCCATATTTAACTTTATTTTACCCATAAGAAAATGGAGATAAAAAAGTAAAATACATATTTAACTTGAAAAGTTTCGTTTTGAATCACTCTCTGTCATTTGAAATGTACATAGCACTAAAAATACATATTAACTGCGAAGTATTAAGATATTTAATGTAAAAAACCTAAAACAATTTTCCCATAAATTAGGGTCCACATGAAATATCATACCACACCTAACATTTACAGGGACTGATTGCGCCATCTAGCGAATCACTGGGAAATTTATAAATACCTACTGAAAAACTGCTCATTGAGGGAAATCGATTATAATTATGGACGGAGCTTTTCAGCATTAGCTTTGACTCATTCATGGTGTGTCATATTTGTTGTTTTGTTAGGGTCCCCCGTGACCACTTAAAAGAATCACAACCAAGTACCGCATAGGGGTAAAGGTGACACTAGCAACGCCAATCGATTTAATTTTTTAGCTACTATACCGGATCTATTTTAAACAATTCCGGGGTTACAACTCGGCAAACACTTATACTATTTATTAAATAACCATGCACAAATGTTGGTTCCGTTTCTGTACGCGAAAAAATTTATTCGAATCGATTTTTCCCGAACGCGTTGGACCCAAAATTTTTGCGTGGTTATTTAATAAATAGTATAAGTGTTTGCCGTGAGGTTGTAATCCCGGAATCGTTTAAAATAGATCCAGTTTAGTACTAAAAATTTAAATCGATATGCGCCGCTAGTGTGCCCTACCTGTCACCTTAATAAATTACGCCTACTGTCCCTAGCTTACGGTCCCTAGTACACTAATATATATATATTATTATATCCTCCAACCAATTTCGGCCAAGGCACGCAGGATACATTATAGTGCTGAAGTGTGTGCGCACACAAGTGCACTCTCTATTCCCTTGCCCTCATATTCTGACGAGACACTCCTGTTATACGGTCGAAGAGGGATTTTGCGCAGGACCAACGGCTTAACGTGCTTTCCGAGGTAAGACCGTGGGTTCAAGACCGCCAACTTCCAGACTCCGGGCTAACAATGACATTTCTTTACAGAAAACACATGTACAAATTTTTGGCCCGACCCAGGGATCGAACTCGGGACCTCAAGCGCAGTCGTCGCTTTAAAGTGCGACGCCCTACCCACTGCGCCAACGAGGCAGTAAATTTTTCAGCGAAACGTAGCACAGTGCCACGTTGATTTTCTGTAAGGCCGTGGTATCATTCCGGTCGAGCCAGCCCATTCATGCCGAAGAATGGTTCTCAGACGGTACGCTTGTATTCCGCCGACGTAGCCACATTAGGTTACCACAATCTGTCAATATCCTCAATTGATATTGTAACCAAACTGCGTTTCACATTAAGGTGAAAATCAAATGAAGAAAGACAGTTATGTATACTTTGATGTGTGGCTGTACATCCATCCATCCATGGAGAGTGCTCTGTGGTAGCTGTTTAATATCATACCAGGGTCACCATTCTTACAATCGCACGACTAGACGCCGCGGCAAACTTCACCAATACTACCTGGAACCAATCCTCTTCCAGAACGCTTCGTTTCCAGCGCTCCTTTTTCCCACGCTCGTGCAAACTCTGGAATGAGCTTCCAGCCGCGGTGTTCCCTGATCGCTAAGACATGTCCTTTTTTAAACGAGGTTTGAGTCCTTTTTTCACGGTAGGCAGCGGCATGACTGTGCTCCGGCATTGTTGATGTCTATGAGCGGCGGTTACCGTTTACCATCAGATGGTCCGCAAGCTCGTCTGCCTATTATAAGCAATAAAAAAAACATAAAGAAAAAATCTTTTAGCAACAAAGGCAAAGCATGTCAACCTCAAAAACCAAATATGAAATGAGCATGAATAGCAACCAATCCATTACCGACAAGCACTCGTAGTAATCAAATTAATATCCTGGTTTTCCATCAAGGCGCTAATAAAGGGACCGCATTTATCATTTCGACGTGACGCTCTCAGCCGACTGGGTCACGGGGTTGCGAGCTAAGTAGAACTTACTTACTGGATGCAAAATATGTAGGGCAATTTCTGGGGTATTTTTGGGAGAGACACTTTGAAAAAGACGATTTTCGACTTGTGGGACAGTCCACGCTTCAGAATTATTGAAATGATAGCTGACACATACGGTCTGAATACTTGTGAATAGGTGCCACCTTTTGGGACTGGTCTGCTTCAGTTCACCTCATAATATTAATTTTATTATTTTTTATTTTAATTTGTGTTACAATTGTAAACTGTATGGCTTGGTATGATTATGATACAGCATTGTATGAAAGTTGCCAGTTTCTCATTTGCCGGAGTTTCTTGCCGGAGATTGTTAGGGCGGAGTGGAGGCCACGTACAGGAAGTCGCAGCCGTGGCAGGCCCCCCACAAGGTGGACCGACAATCTGGTGAAGATCGCGGGAAACCATTGGATGCGGGCGGCGCAGGACCGATCTGTGTGGAGAACATTGGGAGAGGCCTATGTCGAGCAGTGGACGTCTATTGGCTGAAATGATGATTATGATGATGATGATTTGTAAGTGTGTGAACCAGTCTATGCAAACAAAGAATTTTTTGATTGATTGAATGGGTCGGCTTGAGCAGAGTAATACCACGGCCTAGTAGAAAAGCGGCTTGAAGCAACGCTTGCGCTGAGTTTTTCGAGTGAGTGAGGTTAGCGGAGGCCCAATCTGGCGCTATTAAAGGGACCGCATTTATCATTTAGACGTGACGCCTTCAGCCTACTGGGTCACGAGGTAGCGAGCTAAGTGGTACTTAGTTAATGGATGCAAAATATGTAGGGCAATTTCTGGAGTATTTTTGAGTGTAGCACTTTGAAAGACACAGACGATCATTGACTGTGGGAGTTCCACGCTTTGAAATACATGGGCCGGTTCGAGTGATATCACGGCCTCGTAGAAAACCGACGTGAAGCAACGCTTGCGCTGAGTTTTGCTGAGCGAGGGAGCTTTGCTGAAGATAATGGAGGCCCGATTAGGCGTTAATAAAGGGACCGCATTTATTATTTGTAAGTTTGTACGTGACACTACTGGGTTACGGGGTTGGGATCTAAGTACTTTACTTCATCATTTCAGCCAATATACGTCCCCGGTTGGACATAGGCCTCCCCCAATGATTTCCATACAAATCGGTCCTGTGCCGCCCGCATCCAAAGGATTCCCGCGACTTTCAGCAGATCGTTGGTCCACCTTGTGGGAGCTTCGACCTCCTATACGCGGCCTCCACTCAAGTACCTTTCTGCCCCATCGGCCGTCTGATCTCCTCGCACGCAATGTGCCCTGCCCATTACCACTTGAGTCATGCAATTATTTACTTATTAGATACTTCCTTACTTGGCCGTGTGGTCCCCGGCAGAGTAGAATAGGCCACCCTCACTCTTACCGAGGTGTCGTAAAAGGCGACTAAGGTAAAGCTGCTGGCATGATCATCAGCACCCAGAGAAGGAAAACTCAGCATTTATATCAAAACCCTCGCCGACCCGTCTGCCAAGCGTGGTGAGTATGGCAATTACCCCTCATGTGACTGAGGGAGGCCCGTGCGCCAGCAGTGGGGACTTAAATGGGCTGACGATGACGATGACTTCCTTACTTGGAGGTACTTACTAACTAGACGCAAAATATGCAGGGTAATTTCTGGAGTATTTCTTGGAGTAAAACTTTAAAAGAGACAGTTGGGAGCGTGACTTAGTAGAGAAGAACACGAGTGTTCCCTTTAAACGAAGGGTCGTAGATTTGAATCTAACAAGCACTTCTGACTCCTCTGGAGTTACAGGTGTCTGTTAATCACTTATCAATATGTAACCCGTCTGCTCGTGTGCCCCCTATCTCATAAAATAAAAGTTTAGCTACAAGTGTATCATTGTATAGCTTTTTTTGCTTCATTTTGATCATTACTATGGACTTGATATAAGGACCATAACATTGGCGAAGGAAAAAGTAACTGGCGAGTTTCTTGTCGGATCTTCTCTTTTATAGAAAATAATCAACGCCGTCCAAAAACATACACAAAATCAGAGAGATCGCTAATGTGCTGCCGGCCTAAACATATTATAAATCTATTACATGTAAATTATAATCTAAAAACTCTCGAAATAAATAGTTTTGAATATGTTTAATGTATGCATAGGACCGGAGTGATACCACGGCCTCATTGAAAACCGGCGTGAAACAGTACTGTGCTGTATTTCGCTGCGTAAGTGAGGGAAAGGGGGGCTTAAAGGTTGGCAGCACACTTGTGACTCCACTGGTGTCGCGGGTGTCTATGGGCGGCGGCAGCAATCGCTTACCATCAGGCGATCCGTCTGCTCGTCTGCCACCTATCACGAAAAAAAAAAATACATTTTTGAGTCGACCGTCTTAACTTTTCAATCCTTAGACAGGGAACAATTTACCATAGTTACACAATCAGCGGTCATAAAAGTTTATACAATTCAAATCCCGAATCTTTCTCCAGGTATCCTGATACCAGAAAAGGAGTAATGAACTCTACGTTCTCATAGCAAGACACACAATGGGTTGCGGGTCATCAGGAAACGTGGTACCTGCCCCAGAGGAGGCGAACAACGGTCACACCAAGGTCACTAACGGAGTCAAGGCTCTTAACGGCCACCATGACGATGACCACGACAGTTTGCCTACTATGGTGCTCCCTGACAGCCCGGTGAAGCCGAAACCTCGTGAGTACCTTAATATTTAATCTTACTCATCATGCTTTCACAATATCGTCGGACCATCGAGCAGGTGGTCTACCCACAGGATATCGCCCCATTCTTGCCTGCCATTCGGTAAGCTTTATAGCAGTGGCCGTGGGGAAACAATGGATAAGGCTGGCAGGGGACCGAAGGGAATGGCGTGATAAAGAAGAGGCCTGTTAGTTTCCTAACGGATTGGGGATGTTAATACACTGCTGGGCAAACGGCCTCCCTCAATCAATGAGGGTTACTTGCATACTCACCACGCTTGGACAGATCGGGTTGTCGAGGTTGTGATACAAATGCAGAGTTTTCCTCTCTCTGGTGTCTGATAATTCACGCCAGCACTTTCCTTACCGCCTTTACGACACCTCGGTAAACTGGGGGTGCATATTCACTCTGCCGGGACCACACGTGTTAGTGCCTAACGATGGGGTGTTTATATAAATAAAACAACTGAAACTAAACCACTTAATCTAGGTACATTTTAAAATATTCTAAAACGCGATCTTACTTTCCTTCTTATAAATCCATCAGTGTTTCTTCTCTCGAAAAACGCTATGTTTTACCCTTGATTTCAATTCTCCCTCTTTCCTCATTCCAAAACGCAGTCCATGTTCTACCCCTTTCTTCTTTCCTCTATGTCGATCGCCTTTGCCACAAATCATTGTTGATACTTGAGTTCGATAATATTTTCTGCAGGATGTGTGAATATAACTAGAGTGTCAAACTTTACATCTGTGACAGCCGTCAATGATTTGTCAGAGAATTCATCTGATGATGATCATGTTTTTGAGTGTAGTTATGTGCATATTTCCACCATTAGCTTGGCAGGCCGGTGAGGGAAAACATCTTGAGTCAATATGCCTGTTTCGGATAGTTTCTGAATCGTGTACCCATAAGTCAGTTGATCTGGTTCTCCAGCCCAAGTTAATCACTTTGCCCGGATCATAGCCCGGTACCTAAACCATTAGACCAACAGGGCGTCCTGCGATGGTACCTCAGTGGATAAGAACGCGCCTTCCATACGGAAGGACGGGGTTCGAATACGAGCATGCACCTCTGGATTTTTCAAATCTATGTGCTGATTTCTACCATTAGCTCGGCTGTGAGGGAAAAGATCGTGAGGAAACCTGCACGCTTCGGTTAATTTCTGAAACGCGTAACCATGATTCAGTTGGTCTGGTTAAAGTGTTGCAAAGGTCAGACGGCAGTCGCTTCATTGTCATTACTTGACTCCCCAAGATCCTGAATCGTGTTCTAAGCGTACGTACGCTTAGAAAAGCTAACGAGAATTACAGACAGCAAGATCCAACAATTTCATATTTTAATATGACATTTTTGAAAAGAAAGTAAAATTTATTCCGATTTTTATGGAACCCTATAAATAAAAAGATTTTGCTGCCTTTGCTTCTAAATGCCTCAAAATAATAAATAATATCCTCCAACCGATTACGGTTATGGCGGCTAATCTCAACGATCGGCCACGTACGCAATATATGAACACAAGTGCACTCTTTATTCCCTTACCCTCATAATCCGATGGTGTCCCATCGGTGCAAGAAGAAAGGCTTAACGTACTTTCCGAGACACGGTGGTATAAAACCACCAACTTCCAGACTCCGGGCTGACACTAAGAATTTCTTACTACTTAGGTTTAAAAACATAAAATTATCAGCTTACGGCGTATGACGCACTCTTTGCAGCACGCCTGTACTATGCTTATCTACATTATCCTATCACAAATAACCAACTCTTGACTAGTTCATACTATTCCAGCTATCGCTTTCGAGATCCCCCTGGAAGAATTCGACAAGAAACCCCGAGAGATGACTACTCCACCCCCGCACCTCCAGAGGCTTCTACAGGCCCCAGCAGCTGAGATCAGCCTGCCAGACATACAGGAGAAGCTCGCTGAGGCTGAACAAAGGAGAATGTCGGTAAGTAACTAATACAACCTGTTGATCTTCAAGAAAAGTAAGTAAACGAAAAAAAAAATGAAATGTAGGTGTACCATTATTTAACTCCAAAACTTTACACTGAAAAAAAAAACAGTTTCTGCTATCCCGTTTCCGCTTCCCTCTCATAAATGGTGGCCCGAATTAATTGGAATTTAACCTTTAGCTGTACAATTGTTAAATAATAAATTCGTACAATGAAAGCAATTACTGACCGGTAAGAAGTGGTCAAATTTTAAAAGCTATTTGTATGTAAATTGATTGAAGTCTGTCATACAAACTGTAAATGGAATTTTGTGGGCTGAATCTGTTTATGAATGTGTGAAAATAATTGCTTCCTAGCAAAAACGTGCCCGACATCATTAACAGTTCGACGAGTTTGTTTAAGGCCATTATAAAAAATCTAAAATAATTTTGGGATTTATTCATAAACGTTCAATAAACCTTTGTTAGCTAAAACGGTATTATAGAGCAGAGAGCCTAATATAAAGCACACGTAACGACCGAATCGGAGTTATCCTCTCTTTCACACGCGCTGTGTGTCTCCTTTGTTTGGAAGTGACAGGTATATTCTCGTTCGTTACGAGACGGCTTTAAATTAAGCTTTCAGGTGTGACGTTTGTGACAAAAAAAATCATACTTGAATTTTCGAAAAAAGAATGAAAACTTACCGTTTTAGTTTGCAAATGATTCATCATCATCATCATCATCAGCCTATCGCAGTCCACTGCTGGACATAGGCCTCTCCAATTGTTCGCCACTGTGATCTATCCGTGGCTTCTCGCATCCAGCTCTTGCCAGCCATCCTGCGCAGATCGTCCCCCCACCTAGCCACAGGGCGCCCTACATTACGTTTGCCAAGACGCGGTCTCCACTCCAGAACTCGCTTACCCCATCGGTTGTCGGTTCTGCGGCTAATATGGCCAGCCCACTGCCACTTAAGCTTGCTAATCCGGTGAGCAATGTCGATAACTTTGGTTCTCTGCCGGATCACCAAATGATTAAACAGCAAATCATCAACGTGAAAAAAAGGCGAATAAGATCATTTGTCTTTAGAACGAGTGTCACATAATTGGCACTTGTCTATGGAATATTTATAGTACAGTCAGCATCAAAATAATCGTAGCCTTCAAACTTACTAAAAAATCTGAGCATTTGACAAAAATTACTTTAAGCACAATAAAACGCGCCTGGGGCAAAAACTGACATAGAAAAGTTTTTTTTCAAATGCTTAGATATTTTGATAGGTTTGTTTGGTACTTTTCAGTTTGTTATTTAATTAGTACAAGCGTGCCAGTGATTCACATCATTTAGTCATAAACTAGGATATTCCTGTAGGTAAGTTTGAATACTAGCATGGACTATACTAGATGACAAAGCCGGGAGTGTTTTTTGGCACACTTACCCATAGGTGGTCAGCGCTGCGCCGCTGCCAGACATTCCGATTTTGGACAGGCCCAGTCCCACTTGTTTTGGGCTATCTATCTTTATTATTTATAAAAAGGTAAATGCTAAAGACAGTGGCCACGCTCATAGGTAATCCGAAAACACGAAACTGATTGCGCGATGTAATCGACACCTAGCGCCATCTTTTGGCATAAGTGGAACTAATTGACCCGAAACTAAGTGAGGTCGGGCACTAGTTAGTCTTTACCATTTATAAAGAGTTAAATAGTACAGACAGTCACTTATCGGCAATTAAAAAACGCTTGCGCGATGTAATCGACACCTAGCGTCATCTATGGGAATAAGTGGAACTAATGTTCCGAATCTAAGTGGGGAAGAGCCACTTAAAAAAAAATCGGGAATTTGAATATGCTGAACTATTTTATCACACTGATGGTTAACGTTAAAAACTTTTAGGTCATTTTCCTTCTGTCCGAATTAAAAAAAAGACAAAATTCCGCATTCTTAGACAAATAGTTTTAAGATCCCGCTTCACCCAAGAAAATCTGGGAAAGCTACCAATAGTACACATATCTTTTGGATGCACTAAGAACATACAACGATACCGTACCTGTCAACCTGTCGCATCCCAACAAAAGAGTGCACAGAGCGTGTAAAAGAGACGGGAATGATGATTCAGTCGTGGATTCCGTTTTGTTATAGGCCCTAATTGCATTGTGGTATCTTTTTTTTTATGCGATAGCTGCCAGACAAGCAGACGGATCACCTGATGGTAAGCATTTGCCGTCGCCCATGGACTCCCGCGGCACCAGTGGAGTCACCAGTGCGCTGGCAGCCTTTAAACCGCCCTTTTCCCTGGATTGGGCCTCCGGTACCCTAACTCACGCAGCGAAACACAGCACAGTGCACAGTGCAGCTTCACGCCGTTTTTCTAGTGAGGCCGTGGTATCACCCCGATCAAGCCGGCCCATTCATGCCGAAGCGTGGCTCTCCCACGGTATTGCGGTGGTTTTTAAACTCTTCACATTAATTGAATGTGCGTTTTTATTATCATTTCAGATTTTGCAACAGCGAGCTGCGTCAGCTCAAAAGAGATCCCAGAAGATGATGAAGTCTCTCCAGGAAATGAGGGTTGACTCTGAACATGTTAGTATATATTTCTAAATCTCTATTAACGGTACATAGTATGCGAGTTTGCCGCAGATAATTCATTATGTTTAAATAAATATCCACTTATGAATATTCCGGAATTGACGGCCAATCTCGAGGATCGGTAAACTAAACAGAACATCTCAGTGTGCCTGACCGGTACGCGGAGCGCCGGCGGCGACCGCCGCTGCTGTCGGTGCCGCGCGCGCGCACCAACCTGCCGGCCGAGGCGCCGCTCACGCGCGCCATGCGCCGCACTATTAACGCGGTATCGGAACTCGCGGACATATTCTGTTGTCCCCTGAGTGAATTCGCAAGGACGACACTATATATATTATGTTATAAATAGGATTTAGGATTTATTGGTTTAGTTTGTAATGCTTACGTGTATGTATAAATAGATACCTAGCTTTATATATAAAAATTGACTCCCCTTATCTCCTCTCTTTGCTTAATTTTAATACCAGATTTAGATCTTGTAACCGCAATTATAATATGTTTTATCTCCAAATATATACTAATAACACTCCGTATTACAACCCAATAGTCACGATGTGTCGCCAATACAATGAAATTTTAAAATTTGACAGAGATATGGATATATTCTATCTAACACTGCAACAGTTCCGGCGACAATTGTATAATAAGTCATTGTTATCTAATACCTAATTTGTAATTAAATTGTTAATTTGACTTGTAATTATATTTTAGTTATGACTTGTAATTAATTTAATTTATGATTTGACATTGAATTTATGATTTGAAATTTAATTTATAATTTGGTATAATTTATAATTTAATTTAATTTATAATTTAATGCTTCATTTGTTTATTGTTGTGTTATTGACTCTTGAGCTTTTAGGCATACATCATTTTGGACTACAATCTCGTTATGTACATTTTCATGCTACTAAAATAAGTCTCATTGATTGTAATCTGTTTTGTGTGCTATGATAATAAATAAATAAATTGGATAGTTGCACTATCGAATTTATTTATTTATTATGCCGTGTGGTTCCGGCAGAGTAGAATAGGCCACCCTCACTCTTACCGAGGTGTCGTAAAAGGCGACTAAGGTAAAGCTGCTGGCATGATCATCAGCACCCAGAGAAGGAAAACTCTGCATTTTTATCAAAACCCTCGCCAACCCGTCTGCCAAGCGTGGTGAGTATGGCAATTACCCCTCATGTGATTGAGGGAGGCCCGTGCCCCAGTAGTGGTAGCACTATTAACGCGGTATCGGAACTCGCGGACATATTCTGTTGTCCCCTGAGTGAATTCGCAAGGACGACACTATATATATTATGTTATTAATAGGATTTAGGATTTATTGGTTTAGTATATAATGCTTACGTGTGTATATAAATAGATACCTAGCTTTATATATAAAAATTGACTCCTCTTATCTCTTTGCTTATTTTTAATACCAGATTTAGATCTCGTAACCGCAATATTATAATATGTTTTATCTCCAAATATATACTAATAACACCTCGTATTACAACCCAATAGTCAGGATGTGTCGCCAATACAATGAAATTTTAAAATTTGACAGAGATATGGATATATTCTATCTAACACTGCAACAGTTCCGGCGACAATTGTATAATAAGTCATTGTTATCTAATACCTAATTTGTAATTAAATTGTTAATTTGACTTGTAATTATATTTTAGTTATGACTTGTAATTAATTTAATTTATGATTTGACATTGAATTTATGATTTGAAATTTAATTTATAATTTGGTATAATTTATAATTTAATTTAATTTATAATTTAATGCTTCATTTGTTTATTGTTGTGTTATTGACTCTTGAGCTTTTAGGCATACATCATTTTGGACTACAATCTCGTTATGTACATTTTCATGCTACTAAAATAAGTCTCATTGATTGTAATCTGTTTTGTGTGCTATGATAATAAATAAATAAATTGGATAGTTGCACTATCGAATTTATTTATTTATTATGCCGTGTGGTTCCGGCAGAGTAGAATAGGCCACCCTCACTCTTACCGAGGTGTCGTAAAAGGCGACTAAGGTAAAGCTGCTGGCATGATCATCAGCACCCAGAGAAGGAAAACTCTGCATTTTATCAAAACCCTCGCCAACCCGTCTGCCAAGCGTGGTGAGTATGGCAATTACCCCTCATGTGATTGAGGGAGGCCCGTGCCCCAGCAGTGGGGACTTAAATGGGCTGATGATGATGATGATGAGTTGCACTATCGCATTAGGCTAAGCCCTGTAAAGATAGCGTAAGAAGAGAAATAAATAAATAAATAAATCATATAGTGTAGTATCATATAAGTAGTAAGAATCAATTCTTATCGATTATAAATCGTCAACGATTTTATCAACAATAACTTTTTAACCAAAAATATGTTTTTTCTAAAAACCTTTCCTACACGTGCCTAAACGTTGTCTATTAAAACACAGTTAATTATGGAGTAGTAGCATTAATAGTTAAATAAAAAAAGTTTTAGTATGAAAAATATACAACTTCGAAAAAGCCATACAAAAGGCAATTTCATAGGCAACCTCAAAAACCTTATAAGATTTAATTTATCTATTTCAGGAAACCAGTAAACACGTGCCCAACGCGGTGACGATTCCTCCGGAGCCAGGAGTTTGCGAAGACAAGTACATCACCTAAATCTAATCATCGCTTCTGTACATAAGTGTGTTATTCGATATTCTACCTAACTACATTTAAGTAACGCTTAATTTTAAGTGACCATTTTTTATGAGATTTTCTCCATCGTTATAATTGTAAGGATTCATGAAATAAATTTTCATCAAATAAATTATTAATCATCATTTTTCTATTATTATACTTAAAATAGTTTTAATTTCGTTTTCTATATGGCGGCAGATAAATCACCTGATGATCATCAATTGCCACTGCCCATTGACATCCGCAACACCATTTTAGACCGTGGGAGAGCCACGCTTCGGCATGAATGGGCTGGATCTACCGGAGTGATACCACGGCCTCACAGAAAACTGGCGTGAAGCAACACTGTTCTGTGTTTTGCTGCATGAGTGAGGGTACCGGAGGCCCAATCCGGAGGAAAGGAGGGTTTAATTGTTGGCAGCGCACTTGTGACTCCACTGGTGTCTATGGGCGGCCGCATGATGATTGTGCAAATTGTATGTGCCTAACCCTATGTGCTTTGGAAGAAAATGATTGTTATCATCAGTATAATGTCCTCCATAAGGGAGTAAAACGATTAAAAAAGCACGGTGTAGAATCTGCGTCAGGGCCGATTGGATCTCTTTCACACTCTGTGAAGTTTTATCCGAAAGTGACACATTCCGCTGACTTTTAGTTCCATGGCTTCAAGCCATACACGTAAAATCATAATGATTATAAAGTACCTCTCGATTCAAAATGCAAGACAGCGGCATGCGCCGATATCAACCCCAGGGAAATCAGGGAGATAGGCAAAATTGTTTTCCAAAGCTAGGTCGGATTTAAAATTCATTACCTACCAACCCAAGCAGGAAAATGCGATGACAACAGACCAACTTCGAGGTCTCGCTGACATCACTGATAAATATTTTCGCAACGAAAAGATAAGTTTTGATAAGGTAAAAAAATAATGACGAACTTCCATATAACATTTTTGTTCGTTTATTTTTTGTCTGTCTTAGTATGAAAAATATGTAATAGTACAGAGCTTGAGTTCTCCAATAGATTGAAGTTAGCTACACGATTGTCCTAAGTCTGGATATAAATATATTTCAGTTTGAAGTTTCTGAGGTTCCATCGTCAGCCCATTTAAGTCCCCACTGCTGGGGCACGGGCCTCCCTCAATCACATGAGGGGTAATTGCCATACTCACCACGCTTGGCAGACGGGTTGGCGAGGGTTTTGATATAAATGCAGAGTTTTCCTTCGCTGGGTGCTGATGATAATGCCAGCAGCTTTATCTTAGTCGCCTTTTACGACACCACGGTAAGAGTGAGGGTGGCCTATTCTACTCTGCCGGGGACCACACGGCCATTTTTTGAGGTTATGTCTGAACAAAAAATATGTAATAAAAAAAACCGCCTTAAAAACCACGAACTAATAAGTGTAAAATAATATTTCTAACACTTTATACACTTCAAATAACATTTTATAACAGTACACTCGAGAAAAGGTATTCCGAAGGCAGCACCCAATATCTTGTAATTTAATACAACTATGAATTATTCAACAGGGATTAGGTCCAGTCTGGGGGAGTGGGGAGTTTAAAGGTTAGCAGCGCGCTTTTGACTCCATTGGTTTGCGGGTGTCTATGGGCGGCGGCAATCGCTTACCATGAGGCAATCCGTCTGCTCGTCTTTCACCAATCACATAAAATAAAACTATTATTTTAAATATCTCGAACTTTAATTGACCTGATATCGTAAGTAGGTACCTTAAACACCTATGTTACGGATATAAGACAACAGAGAAATTGTATATATGTATATAAAAAACATATTTCTTGCAGAGAAAGAAGTAACACAAATTCCCATAATTCCCATCAATGAATGTTTGTCCTGAGTGGGAATCAAACCCATGTATGAGGCAGGGTTTACCAAATGCGCCATCAGGCCAGTCAATTTGAATAATATATTAGTATGCCCTTTAGATCAGGCTAAAGATGGACGTGGCCTTCCGGTGGCTCGCGTGTTTCACGTAGGTTCTGTTAGCCAAGTAAAAGAATTAGTGCTCTTATCTATGGTCGCTTTGCCAGGCTGTCGGTGTGACGTGGGCTTATGGCCGTCGGAAAACAGAAATGAAGATTCGGCGGGTAGGGCTAACACAAGCCGCGTGGGCTGATGCAATTCAAAGGTTTTAAATTAGTGTCTAGTGGTTTTTAGTGTACAAATTTGGTGTTTATTTGTGCAGTGAAGTGCCGCAAAGTGATCCTAATAATAAGAATCGTTGGATTGTATCGTTTTTAACACTGCTATTGTGTGTCGAGTGCGTTGTCTCGTGACAACTTGCTTGGACATAATAGAGTCTTAAACCCGCGATTGCTTTTAGAGTGATATCCTCTGAATCCGTAGGTCGATAAAACGTAAAACACCGGCGTTTTATTGAATGACTGTGACTACCTACTTATTCTCAATAAGTTACTTGACATTGGCAAATTATCTAAGCAATCCGGGGGAGACGAGTTTAAAGGCATTTGAGACTTCACTGGTATTGCGAGTGTCAACGGGCGGTGTTTTAGAACACACTTTCAATTAAGACAAACATTATGTAACGCATACTAAAGCGCATAAATTGAATTGAATATTCTTTATTTCGGACCATAGATCCATATTTGCCGTGTGGTCCCGGCAGAGTAGAATAGGCCTCACTCTTACCGAGATGTCGTAAAAGGCGACTAAGGTAAAGCTGCTCGCATGATCATGAGCACCCAGAGAAGGAAAACTCTGCATTTATATCAAAACCCTCGCCACCCCGTCTGCCAAGCGTGGTGAGTATGGCAATTACCCCTCATGTGATTGAGGGAGGCCCGTGCCCCAGCAGTGGGGACTTAAATGGGCTGATGATGATGATGATGATTGTGTACTCACATATTTGGCTCGACGTTTCGGCTACGTTACAGCAGCCGAGGTCACGAGCGGACTGGTGGAGCACGGCGTCGTCTGCTGGGGCCGGGCTATGAATCTTCTGCTATTGCCGATTTATTCGCTTGTCGATTTTTAACAGCTGCGATATGTTTCTTGACACGTTCTGCAATTGACCGCTTCGTTTGTGCAATATAATATTTGCCGAGCCAAATATGTGAGTACACAATGTTGTTTCACATAATAAATATCGTGTTAATCCCCGTATTGATACATTATAGGTATACCTACCTACTACTTATAGTTATTATTTTTTTATTATTTGTTAGAAATGGGGTGAGCCCTGCGTCTCATAGCCACTGCGACCAGTAGATGATCTATTGTGGCAGCCCCATAACCTATTACAGCACCTCATGTAGCTCCAGTTCCAGGATAAACCCGAGAATGGAGCTGATGGGGGAGCTTTTGATCTCGTCTGCTGAGATCATGTGTGCTCCTAGGTGCCGGCTTCTGCAGCGGTGTAGCGCTATGCTGAGGACGTGGATAATCGTTTTCTCGTCCTCGCGACAGAACCTGCAGATTTTGGTATCTGAAAGGCCCATGTTGTGCAGGTGCTTGTTTAATTTGCAGTGCCCTGTGAGGGTCCGAGTGAGTGCCCTAACATGTCCTCTACTCAGTTTTATTATTTCTACAGCTCGTCTCTGATCGAACGCCTGTATCAACGCCTTAGACTGTTCTATTCGAGGTACCTATAGTATCTATAGTTATTGCCTGCAATAAAGCGATTGCTATCTGACCTTCGCAATCCTCAGACAAGCAATCTGACGTTGACAAAATTGGAGCAGAGTGAAGACACTTGACCAATTCTATTTTCGTTAAAAAGCCTGCAAAATAACCATGTACCCGTAAAGAAATCTAAATCATTAGCAATTCCCATCTCCTAGACTATATGGGTATAAGTGAGATACTTTCTGAGCACGCCAGTATAGTACGGTGTTGCCAGTCCGTAAAATTATAGGGGCGTACTTGTCCCTAATGAGTGCCGACCCCCCTCAGTTCAGGCGGTATGTATTCTACAAATGAGTCTCTTGTAAAAACTAACTAGGTACCTCGTAGGACGCTTTGGTGCTCAACTTTCCTTTTAGAAGCTCGAAAAGAGATAATTATTATTCAGGTCATTCGGTGAAACCTAAATATCGTTTACACCCCACACACTTCGACGTAAAAACACTTTTTTTAGGTACGTCAATAGTTGTTATATACTGCCTCGGTGGCGCAGTGGTTATTGGGTCGCACTTTAAAGCGACCCCTACGCAAGAGGTCCCGGGTTCGATCCCCGGGTCGGGCCAAAAAAATGTACCTAAGTTTTCGGTAAGAAATTCTTAGTGGCAGCCCGGAGTCTGGAAGTTGGCGGTCTTGTACCCCCGTACCTCGAAAAGCACGTTAAGCACGTTAAGCTGGTCCTGCGCCTGATCCCTTTCCGGTCGTGTCACAGCAGTGTCCTATCGGAATATGAGGGTAAGGGAATAGAGAGTGCACTTGTGTTTGCGCACACACATGAGCACTATAATATATCCTGCGTACGTGGCTGATCGTTGAGATTGGCCGCCGTAGTAATCGGTTGGGATATTATTATTATTATTATCGTCGTTGAAGTTCTAACACCACGTAAGTAATTTTTTGGCGGCTTTGACATTTTGATGCCATTCGCTAGAGAATCGATAGACGCGTCATTTCGCCCAATCAGAATCAAGATACGACCAACAAAAACCATTAAAATTACGAAAAAGTAACAGCACGGAAGTCAAAAAATGACCTACGCTTTGAGATGACCATGTAAGTCACAATTTAGTTTTTTTTTTATTTTTTATTAATTTATTGATGGCGGTTATGACATTTTGATGCCATTCCTTATTGTCATTCGTCGTTTCCATAAACTTGGAATACGAATCGTTTTTTTTCAATAAGAATTTAGTTGGGACCATCAAAAACCTTTTAAATGCTGAAAAGGTAACAGAACAGAAGACTATTTCCAGTAATATTAAAAATTGAATTTTAATGGAAATAGAACGTAAATCTCCCATCAATAGGGTATACGACTAAGTTCAAGATTTTACAAAATATAATTTTTTTGTCAAAATATAGGTCAATATATGCCAAAGGCAAAAATTCTCAATTAAAAATATAACGTCTAGCCGGTTTTATGGTCATTCAAAGATTCATGGGCAAGTCCATTTTAAAAGTATACAATTATTAAAAAATAATTATGCCATTGAATAACCCATACAATTTGCACCTATTATTATAATAGAACCATTGACATAAACGAAACATTTGTAATAGCTACCATACAAAATTCAAATGAAATGCATACAAAATACTTAAGTGTGACGTCACATCTAAGTCGCCATTTGTGTGGAGCGTTTTGGGTTTGCCCAAAATAATGTGATTTTAAAGTTGTGATATCTCAGGTAGTTTAAATGAGTATCAAGTGATTCTTTCAACGATGTTTCTATCATTGAGAGTTCTTTTGATTGCAAAATTTAAAAAAAAGTAGTCGTATACCGTATTTTTGGCTTTCCTGAAAAGTTGCTTAAAATGAGTTACGTGCTATTAGAACTTCAACGACGTTATGAAATCCCCATAAAACAAAATAATTATCATCCAACCGATTTGGCTATTCGGCGGCCGATCTTAAGGATCAGCCATGTACATAGGAAATTTTATACTGAGCGCAGTAAGAGCGCAGACACAACACGAGCGCACTCTTCATTTGCATACCCTCACATTTCGATAGGACACCAGTGTGTCACGACCGATCCTTATCGATACCTTTATCAGGTGCAGGATGTCACCCCTCGACTTGTAGTTTTAAATGGAAAAATAAAACTAGGGAATAAATGAATAAAAATTACTTATATTCCCCGCTAAAACCGCCGTCGGAGGCACACAAATTTGTGAGGTCGTGGGTTTTAAGGGCCGTCTGCTTTCACTTCACTTTCTAGGCACTCCCCTGTAGGTCCACTGGTAGTAGCCCGAGACGGAGACGATGATCGCCAATTTCTCAGGCGGCGGATGTGGTGAATCTGAATTTTTTCAGTAGACGGATGTGGTGTTGCGCCTCTCACAGGATGCTACGCCAACGCGCTCTGCCTCCAACAGTCTTCCCAATCCGGTAATAAATTCCTGGAATCACCATTCCAACAAATTAGGCCATGATCAAATTCTTCCGTTCTAAGCAGGTACCACCGAGGACAACAAAGAAAGTACCTATCCAAATTTTGTAGTAGCTTTGTCTCGGTGATAAACTGATCAGAACGGAGTTTACAAAACAATATAAAAAGCTGTGAAGCTTGCGGAGCTAGTGAAGCTAGATTCCTGCAAATAAGTAACATATCTATTTACATTATTTTCTATATAACCATAAGAGAAGCTTTTAAAATAAAACAAAAATAAAGTTCCACAAACCCGAGCCATATAAGCAAAATCGAAACATAGGTACTTTTAGCTCGACCCGGGCATCGAACCCGGGACCCCGAGATCACAGTCCGCTACTTAATCCACTAAACCAACGGGGTGTCACGGATGTTAAGGTTATTTATAATAATTAAATAAGCATCAACAATTAAATTTTTGAATTTTGAAAAGTACGTTAGTCTACATATTTTTTCTATGAGGGTAGAAAATACTCATAATTGCACAGGATTATTTGCATCTATAAAATAAACATACTGATTAAAAATAACATCTACGATTGCGCTTACCATTGCAACTAAAACTACAAAGCGAATCAACTGTAAGCAAAGACAGTAGGCACAATTTAGATATGAGCCAAGAAATAATGTTTAATAGGTTTTTGTGTGCTATTTAGAACTTACCCTAGATCGGGATATCAACGGATCACAACAATTCACAGCGGAATAATTTAAATACTAAAAATGTATCGCTCGTTGCTAAGTTAAAGCACGTAACGGTTCTTTTGAAAAATGCTTGTTGCGAGGAGACGTGCAAACTGTCATCAGCCTAGAAGCGACTGGCGACCCTCCGCTCAGCTCTGCCCGCGCGCACCTGCCGCGACCGGTTTCCGCTGCGCCGTTCCGAAATCGATTTCTAGTTACTCATTATTATTTATGACTTATGTAAATGATTAATTCCTTTAATATATCTTTTCTTATTTCTAAAAATTTTACTTTAGTTTATTGTAAATATGCACTGTAAATACAAGTTTTAAATTATTCTTAATGTTATGTAAGTTTATTATTTTATTTATTCCTACATTTATATTTTATCGACAAACCAGAATCTGTAGTTTAAGATTGTATGTGTAACGTTCCGTTACATTACCCGCCGGCCCCTCATAAGGATTTTATTACTAAAATAAAATCCGCATGATAATCTTGTTACTGAACCATTTATTCAACCTTCCATTTCATTCAATCCTCCTCATTCATACTACTAGCATTGCAATATAATCCCATATTATCTAAAATACGAGACGTTCCCAAGCAAAACTGGTAAGTCTTAAGACAAATATACGTCAAGACTTACTGTAACAGGTCTTAATTAGATCAATAGTTATTGGCAAGTAAACGGAGACAATGGTTTTAATTTTGATTCGTAATTTTTAAGTCCTTGATGTGCCAGACCCTAAATTTTTTCTGCCATCACTTCACTCACTATAGCAGAGTGACTGTTATGACCACCACATAGCACCCAACCTCGGGACATTTGGGGAGCATGATCATTCCGTGAAGTTCCCGTCATATGTTACAAAAACACAAGTAAATATTCCAACCTATTAACTGTATGACAGGTGTACAAATTAGTTGGTGTAGGTATGTATGAGGTAGTATCAAGTCAATTTTTAATAATTAATAAAAAATATCTACATCAATTTATATACAATCAAATGCTTCTAAGTAAACTTTGGTGTTTCTTGAAAATCACCATGCTTGAATGCTATGCATTCTGATCCCAGTGGACTGAAGTATCTGTAAAAAGAAATAAATAATTTAAGAATTTTTGTAACAATAAATTTAATTATTTCAATTTGTTATTAAATATGTTACCAAACATCTGTCCCCTTTATTACAAAAATGGTCTACAAGGTTTAAAAATGAGCTGTCACTTATATATCTTTCAAATGAAGTGACAGCATCCATTTTAAAAACCAAGCCCTAACTTTAGACCATTTTTTGTATAAAGGGGTGTGTGTTTTATAGACACATTCTTTATTACTTTGAACTGTCGAATTGTAAGAATTTTTTTTTAAAGTAATATACGGTACACACGGAGTTACCCTTATTGGACTTTGTACCGTCCTTATGTCTGCGACACATTTTCAGTGGGATTAAAGTTTTACCCTTTGCAAATTAAAATAACAATGAATAAATGTATAAACAAACAAGTGATTATAACACAGTTAAACTTACCATCCCAGAAGATGAGTTAAAGTTATGCCCATATGAATCTTAAAGTTTCGAGACAGTGATATATAGCACCACCCATCATGGGACATGTGCCTTACAATGGCGATGGCTCTTTCTTCGGCTCCATCTTTATTATCTCCTGTTGTTTGCCATGTGTGCAACAACACTTGATTCTGATCAATCTGTTTCAATTGAGTGAAACGTATTCGTGATAAAGTTTGTATATCATAAGCGCAGTCCATCTGGGCTACTTGTGAATAGTATCTGCCACTTGTCACAGCACCCCGAAAACTAGGGCTGATTTTGGTGACCATCCTTTTCACTAGCTTGCTTTCCAGAGCATTCCACACATTGTACATTCAAAAGAGTAAACACTGTGAATCATGTTTTTTGTTTCATCATTCAGGTTCAATTTGAGGTTTGTTAGAGAATAGGTCTTTCTGTAATTGAAAAGCAAAGTTTATTGTTCCTGTACATAGTAAAAGAGTACACATTAAAAAGCTCGATTTTGTTTGTCCTTCCGAAGTCCATTGTGAACACCCCGCTCCTCACTTCTCTCAAACAAAACTAATCAAAAAATCCAACAAAATATAGGAAAGTCAATCAAATTGCATATAATACCTAAACAACGATCAGAAACAGTCAGTCAGAAAATTCAGACGAATGAAAAAAGTTGTTGAAAAAGTACGAGTAGTTGTTTATTTTGCTATCAGAGAAGCTGGCATTTATCGTAAAAAGCTTATGCCAATGAAAATTTTTTTTTTTTATCATTCATAGCATAGCATACATTTTATTGAAAAATCTATTAATTTTAAATTACCAGACTATCACTTTTTAAAAATAATATTATCATATTAGGTAGTAGAAGTTAAAAGTAGCGAAGAAAAGTAAGTTAATTGGTAGGTACGTACTTACCAAGCTTAACTTTTTTATACTTAATTCAATCAATGAACCACAAGAGTTACATTTGACTCTTAATTCCAAGTGTTTAATCAACGAGTTCCCATAACTTTAAGGCCAATACTTACCATGGAGTCACTATTTATCAATCCAAATTGGACTTTATCCTCTAAACTCAATCACTTACACATTGAACATTTAAAACACTGCCGCTTGAATAACACTACGCGAACGTAAACAACAATTTGCACAGATGATTTCCTAACTTTTGTATCCCTGTGACGAACTTGATTCAATATCACTAAAAAAAACAGTTCGCTCATAGAAAATTCGTAGCACTTCGACTCTAAATACCAAGGTAATTCACTAAAACTAAAAAAATAATTGGTTGTACTTGTACGATACTTGTCCCGGAACCCGAACGGAAGCCGCGGTAGCGTAGTAGTAAGAGTTCCCATCCAAAAACTTGCTGTTTGTATTGCCTACCCGTTGTACTATATATTCTATATTATCAGTAAGTACGGATTAGCGCGTGGCGTTACGTTCGCGCGAACTGCACGATGTTCATGTTTGTATTTCAATTTCTTCAACAATGCACCTACCAAACCAAGGCTATGAATATCATCGCTATTTATGTATTTTAGCGTTGAATGGATTGATGCAACACAGCACTATTATCACAAAAAAATTGATTACGTTCCGGTACAGCAAATGGTTTTATCATTCCTTAGAAATATATTATAATAAGTTATGGAAATAAATTATGTAGGCACTATTATGACCAATCATTTGTAACAAAAAAGTAGGTATTTCTAAAATTGATTACTTTACAGTTGAATTTTTAGTTGAAAAGTTTTGGAAATAAGCGGTAGGTACATTTTGTAAAGCGTAAACAGGATCGCACTTCGGACGATGCCGCGATGCTATATTGAGTCATAGTTGCCAGGTACGATTTTGTATTTGTCCCCAAATTCCTGTCCATAAATATACAGACTAGTTTTCTGGCCCAGTCTCACGGCGATTTTAGACAGCCAATACCAAGCTAAACTCTGTTTTTTACTATGCAGACTAAACTGACAGAGATGGCAATGTGTTATCCCAGTACATTTTTGCTCATTTTGACATATCAATTGTATTTCGTACCTGGATGCGTATATAAATTGCATGTTCGTTCACGTACACTCACTTCACAATATTTCTCCTATGGAACCAATGAAAAAAAAAGGAAATTAAAAAAAAAGAAAGACTAAATTTTACCAAGAATTTCAGGAACAGTACCTTCTGGCAACCCAGTAAAGGAGCAATCTAAAATCCCGAAATAATTTTCAAGTGAGGAAATTGGGCTTATAGAAATATGGAACGACCGTAAGAGCGGCAACGTCGCTATAAACCTAATGCAATTGCCTCGAGGCGCAAGCGGGTAGACAGCGACGGTCGCACTTACAAGACTCTATTATTTCTTCTCATGTATAAAGTCAAAGTGTGTGACCTTTTCGCATGTTTGTGTTTTATTTCTAGCAATAAAAAAAATAAATTTTTAATTATATTATGATATAAATTAACAAATCGCTAAGAATATCATGTCATATTTTTATTGCAGTTCAGCGCCATCTGTTCGACAGCCTGTTAGTTAGCAAGCAAACATCAGGCCTACCATCCTAGGAAGGAAATTTAACTAGATTCGATAGATGTCGCCGTTTTTACGAGAGATTGCATTCGTTTCAAGCACACCACCACATTTTCAAGGATTTCGCAAATTTGCTACGTTTTTTTAAATCGAAAATTATACTTTTTTATGTTTGAAACTGAAGATTATACCATTCGCGTAAATAGACACACATATATAATTTTTTAAAAGACATTTTAACCAAATTCAAGCTTCTGCCTGTAAGTATTCCTGTAAAACAAGTTTGTATAGGAAACGGACCACCTTAAGTTTAACAACCTGTCGCCTAAGATCAACCACAGTGTTACCAGGAACTTCACCTCTTACGGCTACCTCATATTCCAACTCAGATTTCTGTAGTGATAAATATTTTATTGGGTATGCCATCGCGGAAATGTGTTGCAAAGTTAACAAAAAAATACAGTTATAAATAGCACACAAAAATTAAAAATAATAAATGATGTAATGGCGACTCCGTTCTGTTACAATCTACACTAACAGAACGCTGTGTTATAATATCTTAAAGAAGAATAAAGAAATAAAAACACTATTGAAAGCGTTAGTAAAAACAAAAAAAAAATGTTATAAAGAAAAAAAAAAACGTCACAGAACTAAAAAAAAAAATCGTAACTAGTGTGAGGGTAGTTTTACAAAATTATATAATAATGTAGATGGCAGTCTACAATTTCATTAATAAACAAAAATCAAAACTTAAATGCAATTGTATGTAAACATATATATATTTTTTTTTTTTTATGATATAGGTGGCAGACGAGCAGACGGATCACCTGATGGTAAGCGATTACCGCCGCCCATGGACGCCTGCAACACCAGTGGTGTCACAAGTGCGCTGCTTACCTTTTAACCCCCTTCCCCTGGATTGGGCGTCCGGTACCATCACTCACGCAGCGAAACACAGCGCATGCACTGCTTCACGCCGGTTTTCTGTGAGGACGTGGTATTACTCCGGTCGAGCCGGCCCATTCATGCCGAAGCGTGGCTCTCCCACTGTTGGTCCACTGGTAGTAGCCCGAGACGGAGACGATGATCGCCAATTTCTCAGGCGGCGGATGTGGTGAATCTGAATTTTTTCAGTAGACGGATGTGGTGTTGCGCCTCTCACAGGATGCTACGCCAACGCGCTCTGCCTCCAACAGTCTTCCCAATCCGGTAATAAATTCCTGGAATCACCATTCCAACAAATTAGGCCATGATCAAATTCTTCCGTTCTAAGCAGGTACCACCGAGGACAACAAAGAAAGTACCTATCCAAATTTTGTAGTAGCTTTGTCTCGGTGATAAACTGATCAGAACGGAGTTTACAAAACAATATAAAAAGCTGTGAAGCTTGCGGAGCTAGTGAAGCTAGATTCCTGCAAATAAGTAACATATCTATTTACATTATTTTCTATATAACCATAAGAGAAGCTTTTAAAATAAAACAAAAATAAAGTTCCACAAACCCGAGCCATATAAGCAAAATCGAAACATAGGTACTTTTAGCTCGACCCGGGCATCGAACCCGGGACCCCGAGATCACAGTCCGCTACTTAATCCACTAAACCAACGGGGTGTCACGGATGTTAAGGTTATTTATAATAATTAAATAAGCATCAACAATTAAATTTTTGAATTTTGAAAAGTACGTTAGTCTACATATTTTTTCTATGAGGGTAGAAAATACTCATAATTGCACAGGATTATTTGCATCTATAAAATAAACATACTGATTAAAAATAACATCTACGATTGCGCTTACCATTGCAACTAAAACTACAAAGCGAATCAACTGTAAGCAAAGACAGTAGGCACAATTTAGATATGAGCCAAGAAATAATGTTTAATAGGTTTTTGTGTGCTATTTAGAACTTACCCTAGATCGGGATATCAACGGATCACAACAATTTACAGCGGAATAATTTAAATACTAAAAATGTATCGCTCGTTGCTAAGTTAAAGCACGTAACGGTTCTTTTGAAAAATGCTTGTTGCGAGGAGACGTGCAAACTGTCATCAGCCTAGAAGCGACTGGCGACCCTCCGCTCACCTCTGCCCGCGCGCACCTGCCGCGACCGGTTTCCGCTGCGCCGTTCCGAAATCGATTTCTAGTTACTCATTATTGTTTATGACTTATGTAAATGATTAATTCCTTTAATATATCTTTTCTTATTTCTAAAAATTTTACTTTAGTTTATTGTAAATATGCACTGTAAATACAAGTTTTAAATTATTCTTAATGTTATGTAAGTTTATTATTTTATTTATTCCTACATTTATATTTTATCGACAAACTAGAATCTGTAGTTTAAGATTGTATGTGTAACGTTCCGTTACAAGGACTTTCCGAGGCTTCCGAGGCGCTTATGTCCTAGAGTTGTATGGTGACCCCGTTCACCATACAACTTATTCAATCATTCATTCATTTCATTCATTCATTCATTCATTCATTCATTCACGTAAGCGCAGTGCATCTATCATTTATTTTCACGACTTTTTTTCTATGATAAAGGTGACAGACGAGCCGACGGATCACCTGATGGTAAGCGATTACCGCCGCCCATAGATACCACAAGTGCGCTGCTTACCTTTTAATGCCCCATCTCCTGGATTGGCCCTCCGGTGCCCTCACACAGCGAATGCACTACTTCACGCCGGTTTTCTGGACTTGGTATTACTCCGGTGGAATCGGCACATTCATGCCGAAGCGTGGCTCTATGTCTGATTTCCCCTGTTTATCGACGAAATGTCCAATTGAAAACACGTTATTTCTAACAATTGCAACACTACTCCTTAAGCCTAAGCCCGTAACATAAGCCGATAAATACAAAGGTACCTAAATTAAAATTCAAGCCCCTCTGAGAGTCTGAACCAGCGGGAAACAAGGCTCAAAGGATGTCGCTGGCAAAGCAAATATTTTAAGAGCGCCCGGATCCAGTGACCGGTTTTTGCCGGGAAAAACCGGATATTTCAAGAGTTCGGGCGCTTGTATGAAAACGTGATTCCGAAACGTCTTCTGGGGTTTGTTTGTTGTTGGAAGTGTAAAGGGGCAAAGTAAATGGAGGATGAAATGGAGAATCTACACTACGCGTAAGTATATTGAAGTAGGTAAGCTGGGTGGAGTGGAAAAGAAATCAGTTCCTAAATAAATTCATACACCATCTCATTCAATTAATTTTTTATGTAATAGGTGGTAGACGAGCAGACGGATCACCTGATGGTAACACACCAGTGGAGTCACAAGTGAGCTGCCGACCTTTCCCCCGGATTGGGCCTCCGTTACCCTCACTCACGCAGCGAAACACAGCACAATGATGCTTCACGCCGTTTTTCTGTGAGGCCGTGGTATCACTCCGGTCGAGCAAGCCCATTCATGCCGCAGCGTGGCTCTCCCATAGTCGAATTAAATATACGTTTTAGACTTGTTAACCCGGAACGTAGATGATTATTTGAATTATTAGGATTCCTGGACATGTTGATCTATTGGCCTGTCCTCTAATGTATAATTCATTTCATTATTTTTCTTTGACGATTTATGTAAACGATATATATTGATTATAAGCATTATATGTCATACTGTCACTGTAATCATAATTTTTATAAGAATGAAAATAATTAATTACCATATTATTTGAAAAGAGTAACTACTGAGTTTCTTGCTGATTCTTCTATACCCTGGGAACGAACCCGGGACCTCTTGCGCAGCCGTCTTTTTAAAGTGCGACCCACTAACCACTGCACCACCGAGGCAGTCATAATATCCTCAAACCGATTACGGCTACGGCGGCCAATCTCAACGATCAGCCACGTACGCAGGATATATTATAGTGCTCAAGTGTGTGCGCAAACACAAGTGCACTCTCTATTCCCTTGCATAATCCGATGGGACACTAATGTGACACGACCGGAAAGGGATCGGGCGCAGGACCGACAGCTTAACATGCTTTCCGAGGCACGGTGGTACAAGACCGCCAACTTCCAGACTCCGGGCTCCCACTAAGAATTTCTTACCGAAAACTTAGATGCGAATGTGGGGCCTAACCCTGGGATCGAACCCGGGACCTCGTCGTTTTAAAGTGCGACCCAGTAACCACTAGCGCCACCGAGGCAGTCATATGAAATTATGGAACATACAACATAGGTACATGAATAAAACATAAATCAATCACCGACGTGTTTCGAATGCAATCGCCGGTTTCGGTCGACCGGAACCAGCGTCAATTGTGATATCATAATTGCAGTTGCTTTTTTGTTCGATTCAGATTTTGTGACTGGATACAAATTACCGCCACTATTAAATATTGCGTCTACAATGAATATTAAATTAATAACAAAAATTAATACTGAACTGTGAACCGCTGACCAGCATTATGCCATAGCGCTATTAGAATATGCGCCACTAGTCAAGTTCTATGGCAGAAATAAATAAATTAATATTTAATAAATAAACATTTCACAACATCACATACATTGATCTGCCTGTTCGATCCCCGAACAGTGCAAACATTTGTGTGCATGAACATATCTGTTTGTATTGGTCTGGGTGTTGTTATCTATGTATTATAAGTATGTATTTACAAAAGAAAAGTATTTTATGTAGATATACAATTGTAATACCACTGTTGATTCTAATATCCGTAACACAGATGCTTGAGCTACCTATCTCGGAGTCAGATCAATGTATGTGATGTTGTGAAATATTTATTTAGATAACACATAGACTTGAAAAATCTAGAGGCGCATGCTCGGATTTGAACCACGACCCATCCTATCAAAGGCGCGTTCTTAAGCTCTTCGGCAGTCTTCATTTTATTGTTCTAAAACTAGGAAATTTCCTGTGCTACGAATAGCACATGACGATATCTGGGAGCCCTTAACACACCCGAACGGTGTTCCCTGAAGACAAATCAGACCCAGACAGTTAAGAAAAACACACAAGCAAAATTATCTGTGCCATTATCAGGCAATTAAATACAGGAGCAATTAATATCGATGCAAGTGTTTAGCATGAACAACGAAACGAAGTATTTTTATCGAATATGAATTAACATAATTGTTCAATTGATGAATCAATGCATATTAGCGAATAATTTCGTGTGTCGATTGCTTAATATGCGGCTCGTGGGCAATTAGATTTAAATACAGCATGTTAGATAACATTAATTACTGCACCACTTCTTGCCAGCCATTGACCTGAAGTTCTCGCAGATCAGACTCGACGACGTCTTTCCAGCGATACCTAGGTCCCTAAACTGGGCGTCGGCCCACCGGTCGGCCCTGGTATGCTTTTTTCACGAGACGATCCTTTTCCCGTTGCACGTTATTATCTCATCTAGTTTAGGTATTCGAGTCGTTCTTCTTTTTTATCGACAATGAGCCAAACTTACAAATTAACATTTTACTTTTATATAACAGACTACAAAATATATATAATTATAATATAAAATATAATTTTATATAATTTGTGTAGGTTATATTGTATTATCACCATCATCATCATCATCAACCCATTTAAGTCCCCACTGCTGGGGCACGGGCCTCCCTCAATCACATGAGGGGTAATTGCAATACTCACCACGCTTGGCAGACGGGTTGGCGAGGGTTTTGATATAAATGCAGAGTTTTCCTTCTCTGGGTGCTGATGATCATGCCAGCAGCTTTACCTTAGTCGCCTTTTACGATACCTCGGTAAGAGTGAGGGTGGCCTATTCTACTCTGCCGGGGACCACACGGCAATCTTTGGATTATATGGTTTTTAACACTGCTATTGTGTGTCGAGTGAACTCACTCGACTGTGACAACTTGATTGGACCTAAGAGTCTTTCTTCTTATTCTTTGAGTACCTCTTCAGTTCTGAAGGTTGGCCGTCAGCTTTCTAAAATATTATATTGTATTATAGTAAGGTAACATTCGTATATATTAGTGTATGATAACGTGTTCATTTATTATCTAGATATATGTATTTATACTATAAATTTAGTTAATCAATGTTCAAAATCGAAAGGATTGCACCACCCTCCCCTCTTCTATCTAATGTCCTTTACCTGAAGGTTGTCTGGTGTCGCTCCCAGCGATAAGACCGCCTAAAGTGTACATTGTATCTCTGTATACCTAGCTTTTAAGGTTTGTATGTTGTGCAATAAAATGTATCTATCTAAAAATGGTATGTCCTAAATATTCGTTAATGTACTATTGTAAAATTTACATGATGTAAATTTTAATTGATAAAGAATACTTTTTGATTGAAATGAACACCTCCGTCACGTCCCCAGAAATAATTGCCATTAACACCTCTGTCACGCTTTACATATTTTTTACATAGTTAAATCATGCTAAAGTATCTCATCAGTAACCCACACTCGTCCACTGCTGGACATAGGTCTCCCCTAATGCACGCCACTGCTCCCGATTTTCGGCCACTCTCATCCAGCCCACACCAGCCAGCCTTCGAATGTCATCATCCCATCTTGTCGCAGGGCGTCCTACACAACGCTTACCGAGTTGCGGTCTCCACTCAAGGACTTTACGGCTCCAACGGCTGTCAGTTCTGCGGCTAATATGACCAGCCCACTGCCACTTCAGTTTGCTGATTCGGTGGGCTATGTCGGTGACTCTGGTTCTCTGTCGGATTACATCATTTTCTGTATCTACGAGGTGATAAAACGATGTAATTTTTTCATGGTAAATTAGGAATATCTTGATGGTATAACGTATATTTTTTGTATAATTAATTACTACATAAGTTACTGATGACGGGCTCATTGTCGATAAAAAAGAAGAACGACCCATTTACAATACCATAAAAAATCCGTTTAACCGTGTGAGAGCCACGCTTCACACGAGTGATACCACGGCCTCACTGAAAAACGGCGTGAATCAGCACCGCGCTGTGTTTGTCTGCGTGAGTGAGGGGCCCAATCCAGGGGAAAGAGAGGTTTAAACGTTGGCAACGCACTTGTGACTCCAATGATGTCGCAGGGGACTATCCGTTTGCTCGTTGGCCACCTATTAAATCTATCCAAAACGAGCAGATTTCCTCGCTCACCGACGAGAGGTTATTAAAAACAGTGCAGGCTAAAAAAGGTCAATTTTTTTCAACTAACTTCGAATAAGCAGGAGGTGAGTATGAGGTGTTTTTTAGTACAAGTACCTAGTGAACCATCAAAGAATATCAAGTAAAAAAATATAATTTAGAATATACGTAGATACGTAGGTATATCTTCGTTATTATTATATTTTTTCTTCCCCATAACTATGCATAACACAGTTTTATTACACACACTTATTATAATATGTATTTATTCCGTCCGTGCGTCATAGCAATCATAAAGGATTTTATGGTAGAAAAACTCTGATAACCTTTCAAAGTGTTTTTTATTCTTACTGCAATTTAACGTGAGCAAATGGTGGACAACAATGGCGTTGGGTGGCGCCTCTAGCGGCGTTTTTTAAAAACAAGTTAGGTTGCGTTCCTAGTCTTAACACCCACCCCTGAATGCAACCCCATACGCTCTACACAGTATACATGCTTTTTTACAGTTACACCCTTAGTTAAAATATCCGAAATGTTTTCACTACCTTTTACAAAACAAAATTTTAATTTATTACGTATTACATGTTCTTTAAGAAAATGGAATCTAATATCTATATGTTTCGATCTGGGCAAATAACAATCATTGGCTGACAATTTGATAGCACTTTGGTTGTCGCTGTAGACGATGAGTGGCCCTGCGTCACCGGGGGCGCGGGGGGCATGGGCCGCGCGCAGCTCGCCCTGCAGCTGCTGCAGCCAGAGCGCCTCCTGCGCCGCGCTCGCCATGGCCATGTACTCCGCCTCTGCAGTCGACAAAGCCACCGTTTGTTGTTTACGAGAGCACCAGCTGATAGCACCTCCCTGAAACATGAAAATATAACCCGTGCACGATCTCCGGTCACGAATATCACTTGCCCAGTCGGCGTCACAATGCCCTGTGATCTCTTCATTACCATCTTTGGTGTAGGTCAACTTATAGTCTTTAGTTCCTTGCAGGTACCTTAGTACTCTCTTTACAGCAATCCATTGTTCAATTGTAGGTCCTTTATTATACCTACTTAATGTATTGACAATATATGATAAATCAGGTCTGGTGCCTTGCGCCACATACAGAAGGCTTCCAATAGCTTGCTGATAAGGGCAATCAAATGTTTCTTCTGAGTTTTCAATAAACTTCAGTCCAACTTCGGCTGGTGTTTTGATACTTTTGCAATCAGACATATTGAACCGTGACAAAATCTCCTTAATGTATTTCTCTTGATCCAACATAATTGTGCTTCCCACTCTAGTCACATTCAATCCCACACATTGACTTGCCTTTCCTAAATCTTTCATATTTAGCTTCCGTTGTAATTCATCTTTTACCTTATTTTTGATGTCATTTTTCGCAGCAAAAATTATTATGTCATCGACCCAGACTGCAATGTAGATTCCCATATCCGTGTTGTGGTATACACATGGGTCAGTTTTTGACTGTTGTATTCCCATTTCCTTTAGTACATTACTTAGTTTCATGTTCCATAGTCTGCTTGCCTGCTTTAATCCATAAAGGGACTTTTTCAAATGACATACCTTCTCAGATCCTGTTGTATACACCTCTGGTTGTTGCATATATATGCCGTCTCAGCCTTTTTACAAGGAAATATAGACACAGATATATATATATCTGTGTCTATATTTCCTTGTAAAAAGGCTGAGACGGCGTCCATCTGGTCAATCTGAAGGTCTTTCTGAGCAGCCAAAGCAAATAGGTACCTAATTGAGGTATACCTAACAACTGGAGAATATACATCTTGGTAATCCACACCTTTTCTTTGGGCGTAGCCTTTTATTACAAGTCTTGCTTTGTATTGTTTGATATTTCCTTGCTGATCTGTTTTTTTCTTGAAAACCCACTTACTTGGTAATACCTTTTTCCCTGTGGGAAGGTCCACCAGTTCCCATGTTTCATTTTTTAATAAGGAATTAATTTCTTCATCCATTGCCTGCCTCCATTCATTGGCTTCCGATGATGACAATGCTTCCTCTACTGTCTGGGGATCAGATACAGACGTATAAAAACATAACATACCGGTGTTATTGCTTCTTCCCCCTCTATTGCGTGGCCTGAGTGTGACATTAGAGCATGGACTCTCCAAGGACTTTATGTGTCTCGGAGGCTGGTAGGTATTATCTAGTTCTTCACCTGTATCAGTTTCATACTCGCTGGATTCTTCAATATCTGCTTCTTCCAAATTTGTCTGATTTGGCAGAGAAGTAGTGACTGACTCATCTTGTTTGAGTTCCTTTGATCCATCAGATATCTCCGGTGTCACCTCTGCAGTTGATTGGACTGAAATCATAAATTCATCAGGTTGTTTAATGTTTTCAAAGAAAATAACATCTCTGCTCTTTACAATCTGATGAGTCTTGGGATTCATAACACGGTATCCTTTAGTGTTATCACAGTAACCAACCAAGATCATTCTCTCAGACTTTTTGTCCCACTTGTGCCTCTTTTCTTTAGGGATGTGTGTCATCGCCTCGGAACCAAATATTCTCATGTGAGACAATTTTGGTTTGCGGCCTGTCCACATTTCAAATGGAGTTTTCCATTGCAGGGATTTAGTTGGTGACCTGTTCACAACATAAGCAGCAGTAGCAATAGCTTCTGCCCATATGGGCTTCTGTAAGTCAGTATTGGAAATCATGCATCTAGCTCTTTCAACCAGGGTTCGATTCATTCTCTCTGCCAGTCCATTTTGCTGTGGGGTGTAGGGGTTTGAGGTCTGATGTGTAATTCCACATTTGGCTAAGTATCTTTCAAAATTAGTATTGCAGTATTCTTTACCATTATCTGTTCTTAAAGTTTTAATAGTACAATCAAGTTGATTTTCTACTTTGCTTTTGAAGTCCTTAAAAATATCCAAGATACTTAGCTTGTCTTTACTGAAATACACATGTACCAGCCTAGTATAATCGTCAATGAATGAAATAAAATATCTCATACCTCCATATGATATACTTTCCATCGGTCCACATAAGTCGGAGTGGATGAGCTCCAGAGGCTTTGTTGCTCTTGTTCCATAATGTTTGAACGGCAACCTGGTTTGCTTTCCTTCTAGACAGCCAGAGCACTGCAACCTGGCCTGACCTTCTGTCCTCAAATTGACACCCTCAACACAGCTGGGCAGTTTTTGTAAATCTGAAACATTCAAATGTGCCATCCGGAGATGCCACAGACTTATATCACTTACATCATTAGAAGCCAAATGTACAGTTTCTTCCTTTGACCAGTCCATATCCAGAGCATATAGCTTATTCCTTAATGTAGCAGAACATATTATGTTCCCTTTGGCATCAGTTATACTACATCCATTTTCAGAAAAGTTCACTCTGTATCCACTTTTTGTGATATTACTAACTGATATCAGGTTTGCCGCGAGTCCTGGCACATATAGTACATTCTTCAGTTGGATCGTGCCTCCCTGAGCTATTCTCACATTAGTCTCTCCAGCACCCTTGACAGACAGTGGTTCCCTGTTGGCCACTGTGATTGTTTTAACTGATGGTTCACGGATATTGTACATCCAGTCCTTTTCACTGCACATGTGCATGGATGCACCTGAATCTATGTACCATTTTCCACTATTTTTTTCGGTAGTGGCAGAGAAAGCTGCAGCAAAGCTTGAACTTCCTTGTTTGTTGGGTGTCTTCTTTGTGTATGTACAGAATTTTGCAATGTGTCCATACCCATTACAGTTATAACACCGAGGAGCCTTTGTTATTGTCTTCGGAGTTGGCTTCGAGCAGCGGGGACTAAACTTTCCTTTTCTTGATTGTGACATAAATGCAGAACTTGAATCAGTGTCTTTTATTTCCTGCAGCAGCTTGGTTTTAATCAAGTCTGCACTGATTGATACTCCAGAATTTTCAAGTCCCATCATCATAGGTTTGTATTGGTCTGGCAAGCCGGCCAGCATCAATGTTCCGAGCCACTCATCATTTATGTCAAAGTCTATACTTCGTAATTTATGTGCAGCATTCATTATTTTACTAACGTAATCTTCAATGCCATTGCTTGACTCCAAGGAAGTGTTGATCAGTTCTTTTAATAAGCCTACTTTTCTAGTGAGACCATTATCGTCAAAAGCTTTATGTAAACTGTTCCACACATCTTTAGCGGTCTTGCAGTCTTGTATGTGCACATAATTATGCGTGTTAACTAGTAGAATAAGCTTAGACTTAGCTTTAGTGTCCCTCGCCGCATCTACAGTGACATCCTTTGCGTGTTCTATACAGTCCCAGAGACCCTCGTGCTCCAGGTACGCCTTCACGCAAAACTTCCAGGCGGCAAAATTGTCGCGTCCATTGAGCTTTTCTAGGTTAAACATATTGGATGAACTCATTTCTCCTTACTGTTGGAATTATTTCTAAAGGTACTGAATTCCAATGAGCGAGCACGTTTTCGTTTCCTAACCTCTGCACGTTTTCTCGTTCGGAGACACTTTATCACGGAATGGATATTAGATAGTTAATTTCCGTAGATAGTAACTACGCTCTGCTACCATAAAGGATTTTATGGTAGAAAAACTCTGATAACCTTTCAAAGTGTTTTTTATTCTTACTGCAATTTAACGTGAGCAAATGGTGGACAACAATGGCGTTGGGTGGCGCCTCTAGCGGCGTTTTTTAAAAACAAGTTAGGTTGCGTTCCTAGTCTTAACAAATCAGGGCTCACATAATACCAGCGCCATGGCCTACAGGAAAATACCTACCCCTTCCTTAAGTCGTGGCTTTAGCTGAGTGAGCTCCTTTTTGTTACGCACCGCGATACACCTGGACACAATGTAGGTATATATTGCCCGGCCGAGTTAATTAAACTTGTAGGTACTTATTTTTTTTCTTTGTTATTATGAGTTGTTTTTACTTTTACTTTAATTTCACATTTTTGTTTATTTGTAATGTTGTGTGTCGTGTGTATTTAACAAATAAATGTTTTTATCTTATCTTATCTAATATCTATGTAACATAACTTTTACATGTATTAGTAGTATCAGTTATCCTCTTCACTGTCCCACTGTAGGGCAAAGGCCCCCATCATAGAAATCAAGTCATCGCTACTATGATGGGATTAGGCTTAATCACCACGCTAATACGGATTGGTGATCAACACAAACCCGACCTATGTTCGGAAAATACGATGCATACTTTTTTGTTCCACCCGGGAATCGAACCCAGAACCCCGATTAGATCACGACCCGGTACTCACACCAGTAGACATTGCATGCCTGAATGGTTCTGAACTCCATTCCCGGTCGAACTCACTTATTCCCTAGGTTAGGGTGTATTAGTCCTGTTACTTATGTAGTACTTAGTTCTTTTTTTTTGTTCACTCTTGACAGTGAACGTGAAGTGTTTTTTTTTAATATGGCTCTACCCGAAGATAATTTGAAAATGTCAAGTAACTTATTGAGAATAAGAAGGTGACCTTACTTATTCTATTATACTGTGACTTTCATAGTCACAAGTGAAAGTCACTTGTGAAAGTCACAGTCATTCAATAAAACGCCGGTGGTTTTACGTTTTATCGATCTACGGATTCAGCGAATATCACTCTAAAAGCAATCACGGGTTTTAAGACTTTATTGACAAGCATCTGTGGAACGACTCTTTCGTCTCACAGTGAACAGAGAGGAGGAGAAAGCTGACGGCCAACCTTCAGAACTGAAGAGGTACTCAAAGAAAGAAGAATAAGAAGAAAGACTCTGAGGTCCAAGCAAGTTGTCACAGTCGAGTGAGTTCACTCGACACACAATAGCAGTGTTAAAAACCATATAATCTAAAGATCCTTATTATTAGGATCACTTTTTGGCATTGCACAAATAAACACCAAATTTGTATACTAAAAACCACTAGACACTAATTTAAAACCTTTGAATTGCATCAGCCCACGCGGCTTGTTTTAGCTTACCCGCCGATCCAAAGTTAAGTGAATATTGAATACACAATGCCGGGGACCGTAAGATATATCATTGGTAGGCCACCAGTCCACCGGCAGGCAGCTGGTGGCCTGGAAGAAATGATGCACCCGGTCTCACATACGTAACTGGTTTATTATTGATAATGCAAAATGGCATGATGTGAGAACATCTCCAAAGCTTATATACTAGAGATGACTGACGTCATCTCGTATCACATACGTGGTCAGATCTGCTGACATAGCGTACATGACAGAAATAACAGTAGGTCTTGGAGATAATCCTTATCGTGCGTACCGAGCTACTACATACACTAACATTACAAATGTGAAAGTGTTTGTGTCTGCCTGCCTGCCTGTTCGTCTTTCAAGGCAAAACGGAGCGATGGAATTTTCGATCTTTCTAAATTATAGCCAACAGGTAACTAATAGTTTATAAGCAAATCTATGTAAGGAATGCGTAATTGCGGGAAACGCTATATATTCATTTAATGAATGTATCCTCGGTATGCAAACCGTTCATCAATTGATTCGCAAATGCCAAATTATCACTTCGCTTGGTGATTATAATTGCAAATCGGTGCATTATAGAGTTTTCGTATTATTTTTATAGGCTTACTCACTTGTATCACTGGCTCAGCGATCCATTATGAGTTTGGGCCTCGTCATTGGACGTCAAAGTTCACCATAATTTTGGTACTTTTTTATATGACAGGTGGCAAACGAGCAGACGAATCACCTGGTACCCTCACTCACGCAGCGAAACACAGCACAATGCTGCTTCACGTCGGTTTTCTGTGAAACCGTAGTATCTCTCCGGTTGAACCGGCCCATTCATTCACTGTGACAATTCCGCCCAATCGTGCTGATGGCTTGGGCATAATTTTATAAACATCAATCAATTTATTGAATAGCAGCGATGCTAAAACAAAGATCACAGAGTTGTTTTTGAATACGACCTACCAGGATTCAGAGGATTTAACGCACGTTTAATAATAATTGGAAATTTTGTTTTGTTTTGCTAGTGTTAAATTGTCCATATTTTTTCAAGTTCATCTAGTATAAAATTGAAAAAAAATATCTAATCAATATACGTACCATGTATAAAATCTGTGCTGCAATAAAACCCCATGTAAACCTATTCAAAACCATCCCTTTTTCCCCGCTGCTCAACTAGACTGCTCAAATCCATAATGTTGGGCAGTGGGTAATAAAAGATAAAGATAAAAAAATCTTTATTCAATTTATGTCCACACAGAACACTTATGAATGTCAAAATAGGTACATAATATCTACCGCTGGTTCGGAATGTCGATTTCTACTGAGAAGACACCAGCAAGAAACTCAATAGTTACTCTTTTCAAATATTGATGATGTTACAGAGTTGCAATTAAGAAGAGAGAAAAAAAATACAATAATGAAAGTTAATAGACTACTTACTATTAATAACAACTCAAAAGATTAATCAATTAACATGACCAAGAATCCTTATCATTTAAATAGTCTTGTACACTATAGTAACCTTTCTTCATTAGGCAGGTTTTAATATGAGACTAAACTTATCCAGCGATAGGTTAATGACATTTTGTGGTAGCTTATTAAATAAATTAATACTTAAGCCAACAAATGAATTACCGATTTATGAAGTCTGAGGGCCGGGACGGCAAGCCCACGTTTATTTCTGGTGTTAATTCCAATTGCTCAACTGGCAACTGCTCAGAATCACAGGACAGGCTTTGCCTAGTGTGAGGTTTTTGACAATTTATTACTATAAGCACAAACTAAGTATTAATTCTAATTTAATAAGATTATTTTTTGTAATACTTTTAAAAAACTAGTTCGCGACAATGAATGAATGAATGAATGAATATACTTTTATTGCACTCAAAATAAAGCATGAAAACTTAAAAACTAGATATTACAGGATGTTTACAACGAAGGCGGCTTTGTCACTATGAGCAATCTCTTCCAGGCAACCTTTGGATAAAGGACACTTGATGAAGGTGTAGGGCGGTGCAATCTTAAATATTTATTTACTTACACAGAAAGGTTAAATGCAAATACATAAATAAAATATGAATATACTAATCATCATTATCATTTCAGCCAATAGACGTCCACTGCTGGACATAGGCCTCCCCCAATGTTCTCCACACAGATCGGTCCTGTGCCGCCCGCATCCAATGGATTCCCGCGATCTTCACCAGATCGTCAGAATATACTAATACATACAATATATATATAATATATATGATTAATAAATAGATAAATATACCAACTAAAATAATAACAATGGATTCCAAAGCAGAGGAATGATTCTCAGAGGACAGGATGACAATTTACGCGGTTTGTCCAGTAATCTTGATTGATTTTTGTGTGTACTCCAAAGGGTAATTTTTCAATTTAAATAAATTGAATCTCATCTTTTATAAATAAAATCTGATTATGATATCATTAGATTACTAGTAATGTTCCTTTGACTTTTAGGATTTTGTAAATGCCTGCCTTAAACAAGATATTTTTTATTGTACTAACCTCTATTTCTAAAATTGTAGAAAAAATATTAAATAAACGCATCGTGAACTATTTAGAAAAATTTAACATCATAGCTAAAAATCAATATGGTTTCCAAACTGGTAAATCAACCGCTGATGCTGTGGAAGCCTTGACGTCTGTTGTAGTTGAGAAACTAGATGCTAAACGTAAGTGCCTTTCAGTCTTTCTTGACCTCAAAAAGGCCTTTGATACCGTGTCCATCCCAATCCTTATTAAAAAGCTTGAAAACATCGGATTTAGAGGTGTCCCATTGCTACTTATCAAAGATTACCTTAGTAACAGGATCCAGAAGGTTAAAATTGGTGAGGTGGTGAGCAAAGGTGAATTTGTGAGCTATGGGGTGCCACAAGGTAGTGTCCTAGGACCTACTCTATTTCTGGTCTATCTAAATGACCTCTGCAATTTAAAAATTGCCAATGCTCATATTTTTTCATATGCCGATGATACTGCGGTAGTGTTTTCAGATACAACTTGGGATTCTGTCAATGCCAAAGCGGAAGCTGGTCTGGAAATGATTGCGACGTGGCTTAGGAAAAATTTGCTTACACTAAACACACAAAAAACAAATTATATAGCTTTTTCACTGTTAAATAGGACACAGCCAAATGCAAATTTTAATATCAGGATTCATCAGTGCAGAAACACCGAACTCGAAGTAGGATGTGATTGTCCCTATATAGAAAAGGTAAATACTGTTAAGTACCTGGGTATAATGATAGACCAAAGGCTCTCATGGCAACTTCACATTGAGCTCGTTTCATCTAGGCTGCGTAAATTGATGTGGATATTTAAGGCATTAAGACATGTCGCGTCTAAAAGTTTAATAAACCAAATATACGTTGCTTTGGCTCAATCTATATCAATTTATTGCATAACTGTCTGGGGCGGTGCACCAAAAACAAAAATGATTGAAGCAGAAAGAGCACAAAGAGCATTGCTTAAAGTAGCATATTTAAAAAAACGTAGATTCTCTACAAAATTATTGTACGCCTCAGCTGATGCCCTCTCGATTAGAAGGCTCTTTTTGCTTCACACCATTATTAAAAAACACACAAAATTAGACTATTACCCTATTAATAATAACAGGAGAAACCATAATGTTGCAAAAACTATACAGACTCGTTCAAAATTTGCGAAATCGCAATTGCAGTACCTCTCATCATATCTGTATAATAAATGTAACAAAGTTCTTCAAATATATTCTCTGCCTCTACGCGAATGTAAACCCAAAGTTACTGCATGGTTAAAAACATTAGATTATGAAGAAACTGAACTCCTACTGAAGCATGTATCGTAGCTTTTAAATATTTAAATTAGAAACATATTTATACAAGTACCTATAGTATTAATAAAACAGAATAAAATATAATAATATAATATAATAATTATAAAAATATCTGTATATACAAAGATAAAATTATGGATATAGATAATAATAATAAGTTTCAATTCACACATACACACACACACACACACACACACACACACACACACACACACACACACACACACACACACACACACACACACACAAACACACCCTTCCACTACTATTGTCCTCACGGCTTAATTCTCATTTATCATAGTTTAGTAGCAATTTCATATTTTTGTTTTTTAAATTTATCTTTAACCTTTATATATGTATGAGTGTGTTGAGGAAGAGTGGCCTCTTCTGGCACAGGTGCTCCTTGCACTTAATAGAAGGGGCCAACCCTTGCTTATTTTATGTATGGGTTATGATGAAATAAATTATTTTTGTATTTTGTATTTTTGTATTGTTCTAGTAGAAAAAAAAATATGTATAAAAATCATGCTCATGCATAGATTATGTAACTTAGACCTAAGAAAATATTCTTCTACTGCGATATTTCTTTCTATGTACGAAATAACCTTATTTTCGCGTCTATTTCTCTCAAAACTTGTTTTCTAATTTTTTTACTTAAAGTTGGGGTAAACGTTGCTGGTGTTGGAATTATATTAATTGTAAATTGATAAAGAAAATTCTTAATGACGCTGTCATCTCAACATTGTTTATTTACCTAAATCATTGAAAAAAAAATGCTTGTGTAACTCTTTTTTTGGAAATAAACTTATTATTTATTTCTCCAGGAAACCGTACAATTACAAACTCACCAATTTGAATGCTAATTAGCTGGGAAACCGGCAGTTTTGGAACATTACTATGCGACTGACTGCAAGGATGCCCAATGCAAATAACTGATGCAACGAGCCGAAGCGTGTGCAACACGACACCTGCATCCGGCCAGTTTCGGCAGCCCAGCGCAGGACTAACTGGTATAAATACGTTGGAAGGACTTCAGGAGGCACACTTCGCCTGAAGACCAACAAGACAATGAACTCTTACATAACTGTGAGTAATAATAATAATATCCTCCAACCGATTACGGCTAAGGCGGCCAATCTCAACGATCAGCCACCTACTCAGGACATATTATAGTGCTCAAGTGTGTGCGCAAACACAAGTGCACTCTCTATTCCCTTACCCTCATATCCCGATGGGACGCCAGGGTGACACGAATGGAGAGGGATTGGGCGCAGAAGCAACGGTTTGACGTGCTTTCCGAGGTACGGGGGTACAAGACCGCCAACTTCCAGACTCCGGGCTTGACACTAAGAATTTCTTACCGAAAACTCAGGTACCAACTTTTGCCCGGGATCTCTTGCGCAGCCATCGCTTTATAGTGCGACCCACTAACCACTACGCTACTGAGGCAGTCAATTTGAAATAATATTTTTTATATTAACTATTGTGTGTATTTTTCAAACTGTGAGTATTGGTGTGACGTCATAATATGTCGTCTCTTAAGAGTGTGCATCATGGAAGTAGAAAACGCTGTACTATGTATATGGTGTGAATAGACGATTTGAGGCCCTCAGTGAAAAAAAAGTGATGTATCAAGTTTTTGGGTTTCGATCATGGGAGAGGATTCGGCGGCTAGGGCTAAAGCAAGCCGCATGGGCTGATGCAATTCAAAGGTTTTAATTTAGTGTCTAGTGGTTTTTAGTGTACAAGTTTATTTGTTCAGTGAAGTGCCGCAAAGTGATCCTAATAATAAGAATCGTTGGATTGTATCGTTTTTAACACTGCTATTGTGTGTCGAGTGCGTTGTCTCGTGACAACTTGCTTGAACCTAATAGAGTCTTAAAATCTGCGATTACTTTTAGAGTGATATCCGCTGAATCCGTAGGTCGATAAATCGTAAAACACCGGCGTTTTATTGAGTGTCTGTGACTTTGATTTTGACTGACTTCGACTGTTGACTACCTACTTATTCTCAATAAGTTACTTGCCATCTTTGGGTAGAGCCATAATAATAAAAAAAAAGATCATGGGAGAGCAGGTTGACAGCGCACTTGTGATCCTGTTTTTTTTAATTGAAAAAAGAAAACCTTTGGAAAATACAATAGGTAGCTGAACGTTTGGGTGAAGGCATGGAAGATACAAAGGCAAACCTTCTTTGCCCAGAATATCATATATATCCCCATTAAGCGGGGTAATGCTGCTAGCATTTTTGGAGGCCTGCCTCAAACATCTACTTTGAATAAACTTATATTTTAGTATCTAATTGTATAAATACCCTATTTTTTTAGTCAATAGGTTAACGCTGGACCACAATTGCGACGATGAGGTCTAGGATGATACGCGTTTGCGTAAAAGATAGATAGATAGATAGATAGATAAAACGTTTATTCGCATCAAAAAGCACACATTCAGAGCAGTATAAAAGTAAGTACAGTAAAAAATCCCCAGAAGGTCCTATAAGTGAGGCATGTGTGCAGTAGTGGTGCGAAATGGCAATGGCTCAGTGAAATGTTTACTCGACGAGCAAACCACTGATTTTCAGCCATTGCCAGTATTGAGGGATGCACGTGACGGCACCGCAGTAACAACTTAAACTAACTAAATGAGAGTAGACAAATAAGTAGACGTTAAACAAGTATTACTTATATACGATAATAAATAGAAGTAAACAAACACGGATTATAGCTGTATTAAAAGTAACTGTAGATAAGATGTGTGTGTGAAATTTCTCACGATGCAGCAGTGGAATTGAAACCATGCAAGCAACCAATCGCTGTGCCTAGTTTTTGTCGTTCCAAGAGAATTAATTTTAGATTTTTCTTAAAAATAGGTTTGGAACGAGCTTCCCTTAAGGGAGGAGGCAAGTTGTTCCAGCATTTAGTTGCTTGATGGCGGAAGCTACCTGTGAATGCCACAGTTCTGTGAATATGAGCTGCTAATGGCAATCGTGATGACCTAGGAACTCCTGGCCCATATTTATTGTGGAAAGTTGAAAACTGAAGTTTAGCGAAGAGGTACTCGGGATTCTTGAATTTCATGAGGTCGAACATGAGGACAGCAAGATGCAAATGCCTTCTCGAGTCCATATTTAATATCGAAGCCTTATGCAAAAAAGGTGATACGTGACCCCGTTTAGGAACATTGAAACAAAAGCGGCAGCAGGCATTTTGTACCCGTTGAATTAGGCGTTTAGTCTTAAACAAGAGGCCTAAAAGATGCCTGTTCACTCTGGTAATTGTCAAATTGGTAATATAATTATTATTTTTCCAGTTGGCTTGCCTGCTGGCCCTTTCGGCCGTCTGCCATGGCTACGGCATCGGCCACGGCTACGGACTCGGCCACGGCTACGGACTCGGCTACGGCTATGGCTACGGTAAGCGCATTCGTAATATGTTGTCTCATAAATTAGCAAGATATTCAGTGTTATTAAATAATATTTCTGATACCGGGGCTCCTCTGATCTCACAAATATTCATAGGAGATGGTGACTACCTAGGTACCATCAGGTGACCCGCTTGCTCGTATGCGAAATATAACTATAATAAATAAAACTGTACCTATGTTATGCAAATATCAAGTAAATAGTGTTTAATGATGCTTGAAGCGTTGAAAAAATCACGAGTAAAAGTACTACATTTAAACATTAATATGGACATCCACTTGCGCCAATACGGCGCAAAAACGTTGGTTGAATAGCAAAGTTTATTTTTTGCTAGCTATAATTATAGTCATGCTACTTTACTACATCACTTCAATGTTTTTTCCTCACATTTACTTGGCATTATATAAAACATAAAAAAAATCAGGTTCCCTCGTTCAGTACGTCTGATATCCATCACACAAGTGCTAATCTACTGACTTTAGTGTAAGATGTAGGTAAAATATTGTCTGGAATTAAATCATTTGGATTATCCTTCAGGCCTAGCTGCCCCCGTGATCGCTGCACCAGCAGCTGTCTCCCACGCTAACCTCGTCAAGGCTGCCCCCATTCCCGTCATCAGACACGCGGTCGCTCCGGTCATCACCGCCCCAGTCATCAGAACCGTCGCTGTCGCTCCCGCTGTGAGCTACAGAGTCGGCTACGGACTTGGAGGCTACGGACTCGGAGGCTACGGACTCGGAGGCTGGGGTCTCGGCTACGGACTCGGCGGCTACGGACTCGGCCACGGCTGGGGATACGGCAACGGCTGGGGCTGGGGCAAGCACTAAACCTCGCAAGCCAAACTTCCCCTGAGGGCGAAGTGTAAACACAGGTCATATCAAAATTTATGATTCATATAAATTGGTCGATGCACCCGATTAAAGCATTCACGATACTATTTCATTGTTTTATTGGTATTTTGCTTTCCATTTATACATCCAGAGTACATACGATAGAGAGCAGTGGTAGTGGCTCAGTGGATTAGAACGCACATTCTAACACCTTTGCATTTTTCAAATCTAATTTCTGCCGTTAGCGCGGTGGTGAGGCAAAACATCGTGAGGAAACATGAACGTTTCGGATAGTTTGACTGTATGAATAAAATAATGATTTAAATAAGTGAATAAAAATATAATACGAAAATGATCAAACCAACCGCTATGACTGTTATACTTAATACCAATAATTGAAACCACGAATCACTAGACCTCTAAAGAACATTATTCCTAATATTTGTAGCCCGAATGCACGCTATCCCTAATAACATTAGTCCTAAAGCACTGTAATCCTAATTTTTCAATACCAAATGCACGCTATCCCTAAAAACGGTAGACTTAAACCACTCTAATCCTAATATCTGTAAGCTGAAATTTTTTTCTTTGTAAATTATCATTACTCTAAAGATATTTATTTTATTGCTGATACATTGACTGAGACTGGCCGGTTAGCGCATTTGGTAGTGACGACCCTGCCCCTTGCGCCAAAGGTCGTGGGTTCGATCTCCACCCTGGACAAACATTCGTGTGATGAACACTTGTGTTTGTTCAGTGTCTGGGTGTATTAATGTATTTAAGTACATATATGTGTTTCCTCTATTGTCTGATATCTGTTAACCAATATTTTATCCACCTACCCTCATATTTAAAACGCAAACTATTTAAGTACCAACTTTAAAGAAATCGTTTCAGAATAATAATACTATGTACATAGGTAGGTCAATAATTTTTTATCCTTGTAAATTTTGATTGTGTAGGTATCTAATTTATAATAAAATTTATTTATTCTTTGTAATTGTAAAAAAACGTAAATAATCTACACAAATACGAACTTTCCGACTTCAATTATTGTTTTCGATCAATTTTGATTTCGGGACAGAAAGTGTATTTTTTCTGAAAAATTATGTGACTGTTTGATGTGAAATATTTGTTACAAAAAAACTATACTTCAGCTTACAGATATTAGGATATTAAGTCTACCGTTTTTAGGGATAGCGTGCATTTGGTATTGAAAAATTTGGATTGCAGTGCTTTAGGACTAATGTTATTAGGGATAGCGTGCATTCGGGCTACAAATATTAGGAATAATGTTCTTTAGAGGTGTAGTGATTCGTGGTTTCAATTATTGGTATTAAGTATAACAGTCCTATGACGTTTGTACAAGAAGAAAACAGACGGAGACAAAATAGAACATAAACAATATGAAAGACTCTAAAAAGGCTCCCTAGCGATCCTGTAGTCGACATGTACCATGATTCAGTTGGTTTGGTTCCCCTGTTAAACGATTGCGAAGATCAAACGGCAGTCGATTGATTGTAATTACCAGGAACCTAATTCTCACGCTCGTGACATTTTTAATACATAGCGGATGTCACATGAAATCCATACAAAAAAAACTACGTTTTAGTGATATAGGTCGTATGATGATAGGAGCCCGAGAATTGGGACTCCTGACTTTCCAAATCATGAATCACGGTCTAAGCGTATTCTATGCTCAAAAGCGACAGCTTTGGATGCACTCTAAGAATAACGCTACGATGGAGAAGAAGAATAAGTGTTTATTAGAAAATTTAGCGACACATCCTATATTATTATCCATTTTCTCTCGTCATCATCCGGGGGAAAGGAGGGTTTAATGGTTGGCACCTCACTTGTGACTCCACTGGTGTCGCGGGTATCCATGGGCAGCGGCAATCGCTCGCCATCAGGGGATCCATCTTCTCGTCTGCCACCAATCACATAAACAATAACATCATCTTAGCGTTTTATCCTGGTTGCGTTCCAAGCTGTCGCTTCGAAGCCCGGAGACCGCTTTCCTACTTCGACTCCTTCATTTTGCACGGTCTTGCGCATCTCTAGTGTTCAGTTAATTGGCACCTTTCCTATACGACGTCAAGCCAAACATTTTCGGGTCTACTCCTTCTGCCGAGTCCTGGTGATTGTGGCATGGCTAGACATTTGTATCCCACGTTGCTGACCGGTTTTCGTAGGAAATGTTCGTATTTTTTCTTACTTATTCGTCGCGGGCGGCAGCAATGCTTACCATCAGGTGATCCGTATGCTCGTCTACAAACTATCACATAAAAAACCAACGTCCTGTTAAAAGGCCAACCTATTAATACAATTCACCGTCCACTCAAGCTCTAGTTCACCAGCGCCAGTTCAAATCCCTTGGTTTCGCGCGCCATGAATAATTTACTGCCTCAATTGTTGAGCAAATGTTTGGCGTAACTGTGTGCCAGTCGGCACCACGCTCTTAAGACTTGGCCATAAAGTCTGAAGTTGCGATTGAATTGTGATTGTTTGCTGTTGACTGGTCTAGCCTGGAAATAAACCGTCGGAGAGAGAAAAAGTGAAACGTTACTTAAGTGTTAAGTAGAAATGTTTCAAACAAATTCTTCCACTATTTTTGTACTCAGAGACAGTATTTATAGAAGATTTATTTTCAATTTTTAGGCCACGATTCGGCATGAATTATCGAGTCGGCCCATTCATGGCTCTCCCACTATAAAAATAAAGTATAAAACCAAGTCGCTTTCGCTGTCATGTATGCTTACATCTTAAATCTACACAACGCATTTTGATGTGGTTTTTGATAGATCCAGCAAATCTAAAGGATAGCTTATATGAACAATATTATAATATTACACATGTTAATACATGTGTAATATTATAATATGCACACATGCACCAATGTTGGGTGCAACTCGTACGCGAAAAATTGATTCACGCCAAAAGCGGCCAAAATTGGCCGCCTTGGGCGTGAATCAATCAATTTTTCGCGTACAAAAACGGACTCAACATTTGGGCATGGTTATTCAATAAATAGTATCAGTGTTTGCCTAGAGGTTGTAACCCCGAAATTGTTTAAAATAGATCCGGTTTAGTAGATAAAAATTAAAATCGATTAGCGTCGCTAGTGTGCCCTACCCGTCACCTTAAGTAGCTAAAGCACTTGTTTTATCGGCCAACAAAGGAATAACATAAAACTATATAACTTAAATATATTTTAAGCTGAACAATTGTTTATATTTATCCTAATATTTATTTTCAAGAAACATAGTACATGGTAAGGTGTTACATTTAAAAAATATATATGTGCGAACATGTTTCGCTATCTTGTAGCATGCAAATATAAAATTACATTAAACTATAAAAGATGTCCGATAGCCGTGTGGTCCCCGGCAGAGTAGAATAGGCCACCCTCACTCTTACCGAGGTGTCGTAAAAGGCGACTAAGGTAAAGCTACTGGCATGATCATCAGCACCCAGAGAAGGAAAACTCTGCATATATATCAAAACCCTCGCCAACCCGTCTGCCAAGCGTGGTGAGTATGGCAATTACCCCTCATGTGATTGAGGGAGGCCCGTGCCCCAGCAGTGGGGACTTAAATGGGCTGATGATGATGATAAAAGATGTCAGCACTTAGAATAAGGTTCTATTAGTGCCTGGATCTGAACATAAGTTGCAAGTACCTACTCCTCAACAGAATAGAAGCATTATTCCTGCAGCCAAAACTTCACTGTGTCCCACGAATATTTGATCAGAGTATGGATCGAAGCTACGACCCTTGGCGTATGAGGCAGGGTCACTACCAGCCACCAAATTCGCTATCAGGTCAGAATAGATACTAGGAGTTAAGAAGTTGCCATATCCCAATAGTTACCAAAGCCACATGTAACCCTATATTCAAGTTTACTCACCTATTATGTACACAAAACAAGAACTAACCCACTAGTTAGGAGCCTTTAAGTTAATTACGACTCAAACTTGGAAACTTCGTATAAACCCAGTCAATACACAATGGCTTATATTTTGTACACTCTGGCTAAATCTGGATTTTTAATCCTCGCACAGTTTCCCCGTCCAAAAGTCATTGATCTGTATCCGATCTCAATACAAAAAAAAACAGAAATTGCATGCTACATGCAATTTTAGACTGATTAGCTACAGGGGTAGAGACTGAAATCGCTTGTGGGTGACGGAGCGTGACACGAGCGGGTATTGAAGGCGTATCAGGTGAGGAGCGTCTCGGTTCGCACTCGTAAATGGAATTATGGACGTACAAGTGTCAATGTGAACGGACGCAGAACTGACAGCTGTTACAGGGTGCCTTCCACCCATATTATAGTACAGTGCTATACCCATATTATATTGCAGTACACATCAAGCTATACAAAACTGTCAAATTTCTTCATTCGATTATAAACCTTATACTGTTACACATGGAGTTCGAAATCGATTGAGGAAATTTGACAGTTTTGTATAGCTTGACCTGTCCGCCACTGTACATGGAGATTCTGGCGGTAGCAGTCGAACACTCCGCGTGGGATACAATTCAAGGTTTTAAATGAGTATCTAGTGGTTTTAGTGAAAGTGAATTTGATGTTTGTTTGTGCAGTGAAGTGCCGCGAAGTGATCCAGATAATAATCGTTCAATTGCATCGTTTTTAACACTGCTATTGTGCGTCGAGTGAGTTGTCACGGACAACTTGTTAGAGTCTTAAAAAACGCGATTGTGTTTAGAGTGGTATCGGCAGAATCCGTAGGTCGATAAAACGTAAAACACTGGCGTTTTATTAAATGACTGTGCCAAACTGTGCACTGACTTTGACCATTGACTACCCACTTATTCTCAATAAATTAATTGACATTGGCACGATATCTTCGGGTAGAGCTATAATATATAAAAATCCTTCCAGAACGCAATACAATAGAACGAATACAGCTCGGGTTTGTGATCACCAATCCGCATTAGGCAAGCATGGTGATTAAGCCTAATCCTATCATAGAAGCGGTGACTTAAATTCTATGATGGATGCCTTTGCCCTGCAGTGGGACAGTTTCTAGGCTGATACTTTCTTTCTTTTACTAGTCAGGACCTACGCTGAATTATTTCATCGATATCCCCTCTGAATCTTAGTCTATGAAAGTCCATTACCTACGCCTTTACGAGTGCGATCCCGGGAGTCTCCCGGCGTTAATTGAAAAAGCAATTAAATCCACCCGCTACCCTCCTTTCCTGGACAGCATCAGCTGGAAGGATAATGATGACGATCTCGATGAAGACGTCAATGAAACACTAGGCAATATCATTTATCATGACTAAAATCACACAGAACAGCATCCTGAAGACATTAGCGGAGCCATACACGTCGCCGCTCTGGAGGTGCTTTGTGTTGAGGGTGATGAATATGGGAATCTGCCCTCTCACGTGATGCTCACCTCAGCACTAATTTATTTTATTGCATCTGTAAATGTTACTAACTAACAATAGATATTAAGTAATCTTACTAACACAAATATGGGCCGATGGTCTGAAAAAGAATTATTTAATTTAATTTAATTGAATATATTTCTTTAAGCCTATTAATAAATACATAAATAAGAAGCCAAGTAAAATACATACATGTAAATAAAAACAGAAACAAATATATTCATAATGAAAATAACATGAACTGTAAAATGTCTATTGCTAATTGTAGGGAACATTCGATCCTCTATCTTCCGACAGATGGCGTTGTGCATAAATACATCGCGCAAGTAAACATTTTTTCTAATACTATAAGTAAGCTTAGTACATAATAAAGTGTTATTGGTTTGTTACATGAAACATGGTGTTTTATTTAATATTTCTTTTTCGATTTACCATAGTTTCATGGAAAAATTATCAAGTGTGTGCACAGACACGAGTGCACTCTCTCTTTCCTTACTTTCCTATATCAATGAAGTCAACAGACAAGACACCAGTCTGACAGAATCAAAGAAGGATCGGGCAAGGGACTACAAGACCGCAAACTTCCATACAATTAACTTTCTCTATTTTTGCTACAGGTACGCGGGATTTTTGCAGAATATTATTTAGTTTCTACTCAAAAATTCATACACGAAGGTCATAATATAGTGCCAAATAATTATTAATAATAATATCCTCCAACCGATTTCTGCTAAGTCGGCCAAATTTCAAAGATCAGCCACTTTCGCAGGATATATTTTATTTAAATATTTATTTTTGTAATTAAAGACGGTAACAAAAGTAAAAAAAATAAAACAATATCAAAAAACAGTGCTCAAGTATGTTGCACAAACACAAGTGCACTCTCTATTCCCTTGACTGCATATTCTCCGCTTTATTAAATAACCACGCACAAATTTTGGGTCCGTTTTTGTACGCGAAAAATTTATTCACGCCAAAAGCGGCCACTTTTGGCGTGCATAAACGGACCCAAAATTTGTGCATGTTTTTTTAATAAATAGTATAAGTAGTTTTTTAGATTTTCGCGTTGCATTATAACTACAATATATCAATACGGGGTTTAATTTGAGTGCACATAATAAATATCGTGTTAAACCCCGTATTGATATATTGTAAATAGTATAAGTGTTTGCCGAGAAGTTGTAACCCGGAAATTGTTTAAAATAGATCAGATTTAGTAGCTATAAATTAAAATTGGCGTCGCTAGTGTGCCCTACCCGTCACCTTAACTGAAAAACTCAGGTAAACATTTTGGCCCGACCTGGGGATCGAACCCGGGATCCCAATCGCAGCCGTTGCTTTAAAGTGCGACGCACAATCCACTGCGCCAAGGAGGCAGTCAAATAAGCTAAATAAATATTGTATTGACAATGGTACGAAACCTTTTGTGCATGAGGCCAGCTCAAAGCGACAATGAAGCAACAGACGTCTGACCTTCGCACCTCTTAAACAAGGGAACCGGACCAAGTGAACCATGGTTACATGTTCCAGAAACCATTCGAATCGTGCAGATTTCTTCACTATCGAAGTAAGTAACAGTAGAAACCTTTAAGAAAAGAATATGTTCCTTTTTCGCATCCCAAACGTGGTGTCTTTATCGAAAGCAAATGCTCTCTTTGGACCGCTTTCACATGCGCTGTTTCCGTGAAATTATGGGAATTCAATGGTCTGACCGCATCAGGAATACTGAATTCTTACGAAGCGCTAATATCTGTGGCATTGAAGCATTCCTGATGCGCCGTCAGCTCCGCTGGTGTGGTCACGTTTATCGGATGTCTGACGATAGAATCGCGAAACGCATCTTATACTGTGAGCTTCAAGAGGGCAAACGTAAGCAAGGTGGACAGCTCCTGCGGTATAAGGATGTGCAAAAGCGCCACATGAAGAGCTGCGGCATTGATCCCAATACATGGGAATCTCAGGCAGTAAATAGACTTGAGTGTAGACTTTTCCTAATGCGGACCATCGACGCTTTTGAAGACAAGCGCAAGGAGGATCTGGACACCAAACGGTATGAGCTTAAAGCTAGACCACCTGCGGCTATCCCATATAATTAACGTGACGGTGTCCTCTCCTGCCCGACGTGCAACCGCACATTTAGCGCCAAGATAGGCTATGCCAGCCACTGGTGCGCGCACGAGAGGGCAGTCCAACAGGCATTTGACTCGTAATGGGAGTCCGTAAGCGGTCGCTGATATATATACGTTCCTTTTTAAAAGGCCGGCAGCGCACTTGTGACTCCTCTGGTGTAGCAGGTGTCTGTGGGCGGCGGTGACCGCTTACTCAGGTGATCCGTCAACTCTGAACTGAATCTGAGTCTAAGGGTGCGTTGTAATTCTTATCCGCTGAGCTACGATCGCTCAACATTTATCTTTCTTATTAGAAAAGCAAAAGTCGTACGTATTAAAGGGGTTTCGAAGTTTGTAACGAGACATTCTCCAAGTTCCACCGTAACTCATTTCAGAGTTATGCTTGAACTTCTACCGGCTAACGAGGTGAGGTGGTAGAAATTAGAAAAAAAATGCACTATTTTATTTTACTCAGGAAAAGAATCAGGCGGGACAATATTTTCTAGCCGATAGTTCCGTATGTACAGTATCTTCACAGGCAATGTACATACGAATAATGATAAAGGAAACATATTAGTAAAAAAAAAAAGTTTAAAAACTAAAACCCGACTACCAAAAAACACGCTAAAAAGTACGAAACAAGCTCTCTCAAGTCTCTGCTGATATTATTATGCCGCATCGCCGTGGTCGTATGCCACATTGGTTTTTAATTTATTATTATAATGAATCTGTTTGGCTTCAGTAGGTGTACAGTAGTATACTCCTTTTTGCTTCGCCGTAGTCGGGTAATTAGATAAATAGGATATCTTGCGAGATTATTATTATTATTTGTTAGAAATGGGGTGAGCCCTGCGTCTCATAGCCACTGCGACCAGTAGATGATCTATTGTGGCAGCCCCATAACCTATTACAGCACCTCATGTAGCTCCAGTTCCAGGATAAACCCATAAGGAGAGAATGGAGCTGATGGGGGAGCTTTTGATCTCGTCTGCTGAGATCATGTGTGCTCCTAGGTGCCGGCTTCTGCAACGGTGCAGCGCTATGCACTCGCCGAGGACGTGGATAATCGTTTCCTCGTCCTCGCGACAGAACCTGCAGATTCTTGCGAGATTGGAATCTATACTATTTATAAAGGGATAACTTCTACAAACAATCATATGAAAAAGACAAAATACTTGCGCGATGCAATAGACACCCAGTGATATCTATTGGTACTGATTTGGAGCTATTTAAGTTCCGAAATAAAGTGAAGGCGGACCACTAGTCTATCGATATATTGACACATGTCGTGTTTGACAGAACAAAAAGCGTGCGTGACGTGAGTTTTGATGGTTGGGAGGGACTACCATTAGGTACCTATATAGCGCAGTGTTTTGACCGGGTACACGAGTTTGAATCCCGCGCTCATTCTGTTTCATCAACAAACATTTGTGTTAGATCTGGGTGTTTGTAATTGTTTTTTTTTAATTTAGAGGCGGACAAACGAGCAAGCGAGTCACCTGATGAAAAGTAATCATCGCCGCCCATGAACATCCGCGAAATCAAAGAGATCGCTAATGTGTTGCCGGCCTTTTTAAAAAAGAGTACGCTCTTCTCTTGAAGGTCCCTAAGTCGTACCCGTACGGAAATACTCCTGCAGCCAAACCGTTCCACAGAACTGAGGTACGTGGTAGAAAGACACAGTATTAGACCGCCATCAATCGACATGATTAGGATGGAATGACAATTGCTTGCGAGTCGGTTTAGTACAGTCAACTCCAAAAATATGTATACACTTTAGGACCTTGTCACAATACTTACCTATAAAAAAGTAGAGGTCTACTTTCTTATATTATATATTGTGACAACGTCCTAAAGTGTATCCCCTCTCGTCGCAACCTCTCAACTAGACGGACGTGTGGCCTGATTTATTTTAAATAAATATTAAATTGTGTGGAGCTGCGCCCCGGTGACTTCGCCCCGCATTCATTTCTTCTCGTGCGGCGTCCTGTGTCTGCGGAGCTCCTTCATTTCGCGCTGCAGCCAGTGAGTGAAACCAAATACTATTTATTGCGGTCCCCACCCGGGTTTGATCCGGTGACCTCCAACGCTGCGGCCCGCGACGGTTCCAACAACGCCACGCAAGCGATAGCGGCGGCGACGAACTCTGCTGCTAGGACACTCGCAACTCATAACATTGTACTACTGCGTAACGCCTACTAAAAAGATACCAGCAATAGCTATCACCTGAGATAAGCGCAAGAAAATTAACCTGAAGGATAAATAGGAATCTATGTATACCCGTTTGAACTTGTGACTAATTCCCGATCATACAGTTAGGTCTGAAACGCGACGCATAATGCCGAATATACAGAGATCGCCGCCGGACCACTCTGTCTTGCCAGTCAATACTACGAGTAGTATGCTCAATAAGAGCGACCACTACAATTCGGACTCTGCTTTAAATATACCACACCAATCGGAATCGGAACATTGTTTCAACGTCGCAAAGAAACTAAAACGTTCTATTGACAACCTAGGTGATCTTGATCTAGATTTAAATCAAACAGACCAAGATCAGCCGAACTCCGTTTTGACTTTAATGAAAGCCTTTTTCTCCGACTTTAAAGAACAGCAAGACAGGAAGCTAGACGAAATTAATCATACACTGAGCAAAATAATGTCTCAAAATTTGGAAATTCAAAGTACTGTAGATAGACTCAGTGAACGACACGAAGAACTGTTGTCAAAAGTAACCACCCTGGAGCTTGAAAACTCTACTAATAAAAAACGTATGTCTGTACTGGAAAATAGGCTCGAACAACATGAAAGAATTGCCTGCAATACGTCACTAGAACTTCGTAACTTACCAAAAACGAGCAATGAAAACAAGTCTACTCTGATCAGTATCATGCAAGGTCTGGGCGCTACACTTGGAGTAGAATCCCCCCTATAACAAACCGAATTCAAAAACATCTACCGTACAAAAAATGATACCATTATAACGGACTTCACCACCATCTTACGCAAAGAAGACCTCATTGCAAAATTCAAGCACTACAACAAGCGTCAAAGGGTCAACAAACAACCACGGCTAAACTCGAGCAACATTTTCCCCTCCGAGGCAGGCTCCCCTAAACCTATATATATATCAGAATCCTTAACTACCAAAAATAGAAGGGTATTTTTCATGGCGAGGGATCACGTCAAAAATGGAAGACTCTATGCGGCCTGGTCCTCCTTTGGCAGAATATTTGTAAAACGAACCGAAGGGTCAGCCGCCGCGCAAGTGCATGATGATGCCGACTTACAGAGTCTTACTATATGACTAGTGACCGGCTGCCTGCGAACCTCGTTTACATTACTTTTAATTACTTATCATAAATCCTGCTTATTTTTTCAAGTTTTGTATAGTATGCATGCACTATGCTTAAAGAAGATATTGTCTTTATATATCTATAATTGCATTTTATTCCACCCTTACACACAAACATTCACACACCCTAAACCCAACAACACTCATCATGACTCTAAACACTTTCACCAAACATTTCAACAATCGCGAGTTAAGGTACGTTACGCTTACGACCCCCTACTAGGCTATTACCACGACTATTGCATACATCGATGTCATTTAGTTAACTGTGAAACCAATGAGATCAAAAAGATATTAGTAACCGGCCCCAACTCAACCGTTCTCCTAAACCTTTATCACTTAATTTTGCCAAGTTGCGTTGAGAAATCCGTAACTTTAAAGTTTACTTTTAATACGAGTATTACTTAACTACATCACATAAGATATTCTAATTATGGAGGACGAACAATTTATAAGTCGAGAGTTGGACTTACTCCAAATAGCTAATTATGCAATATGTGACGTCGATGATGTAAAAAATCTAATTTCAAAATCCCACCCCACACTAAATGTAATCACCCAAAACATTCGTAGCTTGAACTGCAACATGCCTAGCTTTAGCACACTACTGCAGAGAACTGAAGTTTCTTGGGATGTTATTGTACTAACAGAATGCTGGCTCACGTCAGCCAGATACATTGATAAATTGGATAATTATGACTTTATTGCCACCTCATCTAATAGGACTCAAAACGAAGGAGTGGTCATATACTATAGCAAGCACCTCAACATTGCGCACGAGGAACCGACAATCGCCGATGCAAATTGCCTGCTCGTCAAACTGAACTGTGACCAAACATGCATTATTGGTATCTATAGACCACCCAGTCAGACTAACACAGAACGATTTATAAATTCACTTGATGCACTTCTCTCCAAACTTAACAATTTTAAAAATATTATACTCTGTGGTGATATTAACATTGATATAGTCCCTAATAGTCCCGATAAACGGTCGTACGAGTACTTAAATTTAATGGCAAGTCACTGAGACGGTAAAACCAGCTTAGATCATATGATGGTCAAAACAAAAAATGAAGCTACCTGTTTTGTAATGGAATCATCTGTAACTGACCATGAAAGTGTTGCTATTAGCCTAACCCTAAGCTCTCAAATTAAACTAAGCAAATCTGTTTACAATCGCGTTGACTATGAGAGTTTAGACAAAGTAATGGATTCTCTTGACTGGCAGGAAATCTTGAATTGTAATGACGTAAACATAGCCACGGACCTACTCACTGAGACATTTAGGAATTCTATAATGGCTAACTCAAAACAGGCCAAAACACCCTCCAGGAAAAGAATCTCGAAGCCCTGGATTACTCCTCAAATTCTGAGATGTATGAGAAACAGAGATAATCTATACAAGAAACTAAAAAAAGAACCGGACAACGACACAACTAAGATCACTTACAAAAGGTACAGGAATTTTTGTACATCGTTAATAAAAAAAGCAAAAAGAAATTATGAGAGCCAGGAACTGGAAAGGAATAAAAATAATAAAAAGAAATTATGGGAAACAATAAAGAGTATCAATGGAACGCGAAAGCTTACTGATCACTCGTCCAAACTATTAAGCACACATGATCCTCAAAATAGCATTAATAAGGTCAACCAGTTCTTTTCGGGTGTGGGCAGGCGTCTCGCTCAAAAACACAACAGTCAACCGTCCACTAACCACCAGAAACTAAGTACCCCTTTTCTTGACTCACTTGTCTTACTACCTACCAATGCCAACGAGGTATACAACATTATTCTTAGCCTTCGAAACAGTTATGCCGCTGGGAATGACCAGATCTCATCATATATACTCAAACGGTATGCGGTACACTTGAGTGAACCGTTAGCTCACATTTGTAACCTGGCCATCTCTTCCGGTGTATTCCCAGAATTATTCAAAATCGCCATTGTTAAGCCCATCCATAAGGCCGGTGCCAAAGATAATGTAGAGAACTACAGACCTATTTCTATTCTACCTTCTATGTCGAAAGTTCTGGAGCGACTTATAAATACACGATTGGTGGACTTCCTTGAAAAGAACCACCTCCTAGCCTCATCTCAGTATGGCTTCCGTAAAGGACGGTCTACCAATGACGCAGTGCATGAACTGCTATCAAACATCGTACAATCCCTGGACCGGAAAATGAAGTGTCTTGCCATCTTCATAGACCTTGCCAAAGCGTTTGACACTGTCTCCACGTCTCACCTCCTAACTAAATTACAAAACATTGGTATCAGGGGCCTTCCCTTGAAACTTTTCGAAAGTTACCTCAGCAACAGGAGACAAAGAGTCAAAATTCAAGATAAGGTCAGTGACTTGTGCTTTATAGACTATGGAGTCCCACAGGGTAGTATACTCGGACCAACACTCTTCCTGGTCTATATAAACGAGCTTTGTAAACTAAACCTAATTGGAGGCAGCATCTACTCCTACGCAGACGACACGGCGCTGGTCTTTACTGGAAACACCTGGGAGGAAGTCTTCTTGTATGCACAATCGGGCTTTGGAGCGGTTGGTGACTGGTTGAGCTGCAATATACTTACACTGAATGTGCAGAAAACTAAGTACATGACGTTTGCTCTAAAATCAAACTGTTTGCCATCGCCTCACTACGCAATCAAGGCACACAGTGACTGTGCCAGTATCCATGACTGTAAATGTGCAGCATTATCTTCAGCCGATAGCATTAAATATCTGGGAGTTACTTTAGATCGAACATTAAGCTTCAGACATCATATACTAAATCTCGTCACCAGATTGAGAAAACTCATATACATCTTTAGAACTCTCAGATATGTTGCAGATAAAAATACCATCAAAATGGTATTTTATGCACTCTGTCAATCAATCGTGGAGTATTGTATCCTCTCATGGGGAGGGGTGGCTAAAACTATACTGTTGGAGGCTAAGAGAGCCCACCGAGTAATTCTGAAAGTTGGGGCTGGCCTCCCCTTTCGATTTCCTACTGATAGGCTCTACAAACACTGGGATCTTCTTACTGTCCGGCAGTCTTTTCTATTGCAAACTATATTAAAACAACACACTGAAACCAACTACAATCCCAAGGAAGTTAAAATCAAACGTCGAAAATATAAAGTATGCCAAACCAAAGCATTAAATACGGCTCTCTCCCATAGGAGCTACGCTTTCCTTGGATGTTATTTATATAATCAGCTCAACAAAACTCTCAATATATACACCCTATCTAGATATCAATGTAAAAAGAAAGTCTCTAATTACTTGAAATCCCTAAACTACGACCAAACAGAGAAGCTGCTTACCACTTGCTCGTAATACCTACTACATACCTACCTACCGATACATACCTTCACTCACACCCTTACACTTGCACATATTTTAATCACCATTCAAGAATTTACACCGAAAACAGCTCACACACCTTTGACACTGACACACTTCAGATATACACTTGCACACTTTAATTTATGTATTTGTTTTTATTTAAACTTTGTTACTTAGTTGTACTTTGCTTCTACTGTTATTATCTCTTGTCAACCTTTGTATGTTGCAGAAATACCATGTCTCTCTTACTTTATATTAAGTTAACTGTATAGAGTTGCACCGATCCAACTGCGAGAGGGCACTGGTGACCTGTAACACAGGCTCTGAACCTACATCAGGCACCAGTCTCTCACAATGTGACGGCGGTTTGACGCTAACATTAGCTATAACAACTACAATTAAATAACATGTAAGTCAACATTGTGAAGAGAATAATAAACGATTAATTAATAATAATAATTAATAAAATTAATAATAATATTTTTGGAGTTGACGGTACGTACGGTTAGTGCTGCGGGTAGTGTTGTGCAAGGTGGTTTTCTGATTAAGGGAGAGTAGCCAGGAACCCAAGAAACTTTAAAGTAATTGCAGCGATAAATAAACGTTAATTGTCAAGTTGCAAAAGTGATTGCCACCACCAACTCTCGGCCACGAGACTCGGCGGATTTCCGCGAAACTCAAACGATTTAAACGAGCAAGAAAAATTTTCCTGCAATAGAAATTGTGTAAGCAATATCGACATCACCTAGAGACTTGGTTATGTGCCTATTAGATTCGCTAAGCAGGTACAGACAACCACACGTTACCACGTTACCTTAAGAACTTACAGCCTGTCAAATTTCCTCAATTGATCAATATCAACTTTATGTCAAACACGGTGGGTTCAATAACCCACCGTGTTTGACATAAAGTGCCTTTGGACCAACATACCCCTATCCATCCGGCAATCTGAATCCCTCTCTATTTTCAAGTCCCAAGTTAAAGATCATTTCTTATCTTTCTAAGCCTTTGTATTTCCTTTCATTGTCTCCTTTTTCCCTGGTTACGTATCTATCAATCCAATAAACTGTTAGTATGTATGTTTATTTGTTTTGTAATGTACTAGTATGTATTAGTATTTATAGCTAGTATATATTTATTTAATATAATGTATGTATGTATATACCATACTCGTATTTATACAATGTCTTTTTTCTTTTCTCTTTTTCTGACTTGCACTGCCTTACCCCTTTTCTTAATTCGCTATACTTTTCCTCTACCCTGAGGTTGTCTGGAAGAGATCGCTATTAGCGATAAGACCGCCTACATTATTTTAGTATAATAACTTAGGCTAAGATCTGTAAATTTTGTGCAATAAAGTGTATCTATCTAAAGTGAGAATTGATTAAATTAATTGGCAGATGTATGGTTGTCCTTACGAGCATATTATATAAAGTATCCATCCTTTTATTTCCATTTGGTGGCCCAGGAGAAACCGTCACATGTCACCTCGTCACATGTGGAAAATGAAATGGTGTATCTGTAGCAGTAATTTAGGTAAATTAGCAATGGCTAATTTGAATGAATCGGATGCCTAGGACGTTCGTTAAACGCCGGCATCCAAACAAATGAATGTATAACAATGTCGTTGACCGCAATATTAGTAGCCGTGTGGTCCCCGGCAGAGTAGAATAGGCCACCCTCACTCTTACCGAGGTGTCGTAAAGGGCGACTAAGGTAAATCATCAGCACCCAGAAAAGGAAAACTCTGCATTTATATCAAAACCCTCTCCAACCCGTCTGCCAAGCGTGGTGAGTATGGCAATTACGCCTCATGTGATTGAGGGAGGCCCCAGCAGTGGGGACTTAAATGGGCTGATGATGATGACCGCAATATTTAACCAGATGGCTGAACATTTGTCGCGACCATCATCCAATTAGATGCCTAAGCCGATTGTTCATCATCATCATCATCAGCCCATTTAAGTCCCCACTGCTGGGGCACGGGCCTCCCTCAATCACATGAGGGGTAATTGCCATACTCACCACGCTTGGCAGACGGGTTGGCGAGGGTTTAGATATAAATGCAGAGTTTTCCTTCTCTGGGTGCGGATGATCATGCCAGCAGCTTTACCTTAGTCGCCTTTTACCACACCTCGGTAAGAGTGAGGGTGGCCTATTCTACTCTGCCGGGGACCATACGGCTACTGATATTGCGGTCAACGACATTGTTATACATTCATTAGTTTGGATGCCGGCGTTTAACGAACGTCCTAGGCATCCGATTCATTCAAATTAGCCATTGCTAATTTACCTAAATTACTGCTACAGATACACCATTTTATTTTCCACATGTGACGAGGTGACGGCCGATTGTTGTTTGAACCAAAATCCCCCAACGTTTAATAGCTTTTTGTAAAGAAAGTTTACCCATCAGCCTTCGCAGTAAACTTGTAGGTATATCCAACCTTCGCCAGCCATATTTCTTGAATCGTCAGACCTTTGTGCTGTGCGTTCTACAATACGTTTTTATTTTAATGTGGCACTGTATATTGGCTCGATTTAGCCTGATGGTAGGCAAAATACCAAGTTGCAATCACACCAGACGCATTACCATGCCATCAATTCCGGTCCACTCCCATATTGGCCCGCCAAATTCTTCTTCACACTTTGTTTGAAGGGATCTAAGTATATTGTAGGACGGAGGAAACACTATGGGTCGGCAATGAGTTCCATTTCTTTGTGTATTTCTCTACGTAGCGACCACTCCTAATAAGTATCAATTCCATCTGACTTTATGTAGATAAGTTCTTTAAACCTTTAAATGTCGAAGGAACAGAGGTAACTAGGAACTAGGAGCAAAGTTGGAGCTGAAACTTTGGTTGGAACTTTGATCGTAAATATCTCGCTACAGCTCACTAGTTTCAGCTTTTCAGTTGAGTGAGGTTCTATGTAGGTCGATAATATTACTACTTATTACACTTGTTTTTGTTACTCAAAATAGGCAGAAGATCATGCAGTTCATCTGATGGTAAATGGTAACCGCCGCTCATAGACATATCCACAATGCCGGAGCACAGTTATGCCGCTACCTACTCATCCCGTGTAAGAAGAATATTTCAAACCTTCTTTTTAAAAAGGACATATCATTAGCAATCAAAGAACATTGCAGCTGGAAGCTCAGTCCAGAGTTTGCACGAGCAGGGGGAAAAATGAGCGCTGGAAGCGCGCCGTCGTATAAGTCATTGGACTTTTTGATACGCCATCTAATCTTGAGCCTCTTCTTCCCTACTAAGTAACATTTATTAGAAATTATTTATTTAATTGAAAAAAGTAATTTAAATTGCTTAACCATTTTTTGGGTTTTCCATTGTCAGAAGAACACCCAGTAGTCCCAGTGAGTTAAAGTAGACAATAGTTCAATGAGTTGTCTTGCAGGATATGTCGTGTGGTGGTGCAAACCACCAGTAAACATATCAATATGCCCCTTATATTTTATTAATAGACATAAGTCTAAAAATCAACACGCGAAACAAAATATTGAATTGTACAAAAAACTAAAGATGCCTTCAAACTTGCATAAGGCACAAGGAACCGTAAGTGGCCTTGCACGTGTGCAACTTAAAAGACAAAAGAGCAGGGTCTTCGCAGAATTAGAAAGCGATTGACAGAAAAAATGGATGTTTGTTTACTAGGTAAACCATCTAGTGCGATCTCGTTTAATGAAGATAGCTCAACCTTTTAAATATTTATTAATCAATCATTGTGGAAGTTTAAAACAATAAATCAGCTCTAAAGATATATCCATGTAGTGCGGAACAAAGTCTGGTCAAAAGACTAATGGTCGATCCTCCTATTAAGAGTTAATTAAGACGCTTATAAACAGCGAATGCAATTAGATATAATTGTAGAATAAGTTGCCATGTGTTTAAATGATAAGTGGAGTGTACGAATCGTATCTCGCAAGAAAGATAAAGGCTGCACAGCTTATTCACATCTAGGTATATACTCAGTTCCTAAATAAAGACAAAGGAGTTAGGAAAGAGTACGAGGCGAGCAGGTTGGATAGCGGGAGGGGAGACCATTACAGTCGTTCGACCCAGGGTCCCTTATTGTTTCATTAATATCAACAGACAAAGACAGACAACCTAATTATATGGAACGTGAATGGGAAAGACACGATACAACATATTGCCTAGCGCGTAGGTAAAAGAACCAATATCGAAGTCAGCTAAAATGATGCTTCTATGTCTTTATTTTGTGACACGATCTTATCGTCCAATCAGTCAGCCAAAATCGACATGAAAACCAGGCAGAATGATGAGAAAGAAAATTACCAACGAAACAGTGAATAAATCACCAGGAACCGAAGAGCGTAAACAGCGGAGGATTTATCTGGCAGTCGGTCGGGCCCAGGGGACCGCGGCTAATGGGGCAGCCGGGGCTAGGGACGGGGCGAGGCGGGTTGGCTCGAGTTCATCGGAGTACAAAAAAATCATTTCACATCAGAGTCACAGTTGCGTCCGATACCATCATTTTAACAGATCCACTCTCAGGTGTGAATGGGCTGGCTCGACCGGAGTAATATACGGGAAAATGTGGGAGAGCCACGCTTAGGCATGAATGGGCCGGCTCGACTGGAGTGATACTTGCCTCACAGAAGACCGGTGTGAAACAGCGCCTGCGCTGTGTTTCGCCGTGTGGGTGAGGATACCGGAGGCCCAATGGGGGGAAAGGGAAAAGGATGGCAGCGCACTTGTGCTGCTCCACTGGTGTTGCGGGTGTCCATGGACGGCGGAATTGCTTACAATCAGGTGATCGTTGGAGCGGAAAGGTCCTCGAGTGGAAGCCACGTACAGGAAGTCGCAGCCGTGGCAGGCCTCCTAGAAGGTGCACTGACGATCTGGTGAAGATCGCAGGAATCCATTGGATGCGGGAGGCACAGGACCGATCTGTGTGGAGAACATTGGGGGAGGCCTATGTCCAGCAGTGGACGTTTATTGGCTGAAATGATGATGATGATGAGGTGATCCGTCTACTCGTCTGCCACCTCTCATTTAAAAAAAACACGGGCTCAGAGAGAAGCGAGATGAAGAAACACCTACGCTGTGTTCCGCCGAGTGAGTGAGGATGGACCTGAGGCCTAATTTAGGAAGAAGGCGGTTAAAATATTGGTAGATAATTTCTGACTCCACTGATGTTGCTAGGTGTCCATGGTCGGCAGCATCGCCATCTATAATCGGCTTACAAAAAAGTCATTTTATTTCAGCGTGTCATTCCCAGTCACATCCAAGGCACCGTGGCCTACACCTTAATGCGAAGGGTATGGTGTACTAACGCCATACCCTCGCTACTAGCTACTAAGCTACGCCTATTGATTTAAATTTTTAGATACTAAACCTGATCCATTTTTTACAATTACGGACATTCGGAGACTCGGCAAACATGGTGTAGCGATTGGACTGTATATCAATCTGCTGGTGAGATGCTAACAAAAACTGATGATATTAGCAAAATGGTGTATTCTCTAGTTCATCAGACATAAGACCATACATAGATAGATAGATATACTTTATTGCACAAAAAAAAACACAACTTTAAAATCTAGGCATTACAGAAACTTAATTGTACAATTTCGGCGGTCTTATCGCTGGAAAAGATTTCTACCAGACAACATTCAGGCAAAGGACATTTGATAGTAGAGGAGGGGTAGGTGGTGCAATATTGAAAAGGGAAATAAGAGTGAACTGTAACACAACCACCATAAAATAACACAATAATAAACAAAACAAAAATATATGAAAATCATAAATAATATAAAAGAGGCTGGTCCAGCCATCGATCCTCAACACATGGTATACTATTTATTTTTTAATTATATAAAAATGTTTATATAGTGACCCGTGCGAACCAGAAATAAGTTTAGCCTTTGCTTTTTAAGTCTTTTTAATCTTTCTTTATATTTGTTTTATTGTTGCAGTTCTTTGTTGTTTTTATTGTTATACCTTTTCTTTTTATCGTGTCAGCCTTGTTTTTGTGTGTCGCAATGATAAATTTGTTTGATATTTCTATCTTCAAAGTCATCGCTTTAATTTATTATTATTATGATTTTTTTTCATTAATAAGCCTCAGGTGTTCCTATGGCCATTTATTATCCACTGTATCCATTGTGAAAATTTGGTGGTTTATTTGACGAAGCTATCTTTATAGAAAATCAGCTGTTCCATACATTATTGACGAGTAATTGTTCCATTTTGTATAGAATAGCAGATTTTTTTTCACTTGTTTGACTGTCTATCTTGCTAAAAGGACTTTATTCATCATACTAATTAAGATTAAACTCTGGAACTCGCTACCTCATCCTCCACCAAATTTTCATTCAAGCGTTCAGTTCGTGATCATTTTCTCCGCTCACTAGAAATTAAACATTTTTTTTTCCTTGTTTTTATGACTGCTGTGGTAAGATGTATTGTGTCTGTTCCAACCCTTTAATGCTTACAATGTAGTTAGCCGGTATTCGTCGTTTCTATTCTTTTTTTAGGTTTTTTTTATGAGTTAATTGTAGTATAAGTAGGTTTATTATATTGTATAGTTATGTATGTATATTTAGTCATATTATATATTACTCACATGTATATTTATGGATATAAATTTATTTAGCCGTCATACATATTTCTGCATCGCCTAATGGTTAACTGGTAGAGAATGCTGTATAGCATTAAGTCCGCCAATTGTACTTTATTTTCTTGTGCAATAAAGAATAAATAAATAAATAAATAAACCACTATAATTTCTCAGTGTAAAAAGTGATTCGAGTGAAAATGTATCGATAGATCACGAAATCTCTGTTAGTCGCAGCGCTATTGCCTAGCAGGGCATAGCGAATGCTGTTAAATGATCAACTCCATAAAATGTAGTAATTAATAGCTAATGGTTACTTACTAATTAGTAATTTCCCTGCCATCTCTTAGATATTAAGTGCTTGCAACTTTATTTACATAATATGATGAGCCACGGCGCATCAGTGGATAAGAACGTATGCCTTCCGAACGGACGGAGTTCTAGTCCGATGAAGTGATCGTTTTTGAATTGGTACATTATAATCATATTAAGCCGTGTGGTCCCCGGCAGAGTAGAATAGGCCACCCTCACTCTAACCGAGGTGTCGTAAAAGGCGACTAAGGTAAAGCTGCTGGTATGATCATCAGCACCCAGAGAAGGAAAACTCTGCATTTATATTAAAACCCTCGCCAACCCGTTTGCCAAGCGTGGTGAGTATGGCAATTACCCCTCATGTGATTGAGGGAGGCCCGTGCCCCAGCAGTGGGGACTTAAATGGGCTGACGATGAATCATATTAAATGGAAAGTTTTCTTTGCAAAAAAAATTGGCGTAGTTTTCTTTACACTGCGATGATGTGCCGATCATGTCTCTGTCTCAGTTAAAGACGATTTTGTTTGTCGCCCGGTGTTCTGTTTTTTCATAGTACCCTTTTATATACATTTTTTTTTGTTTTGCTGTTGTTTTGGGCTTTGTCCGCCACTCTGTATGATTTATATTTAAGTTTTTATTATTGTTAATGTACTCATGTAAGTGACATTTATATGTTTTAATGTGTAAATAAAGTTATTTCAAACCTAACCTAATACTAGCGCCTCCAAATGATTTATATTGATTGTGGCGAATAGGAGACATTTATAAAAAAAGTAAGCAATGAATACTTAAATGAAAGTACTAACGATTTTTTGAGACGAACTTATGTAATAACTTCCAAGGGCGGCTAATTTTAGCAATTATGGATTTTTTTTAAACTAGCAGACAGATCGCCTGATGTAAAGCGATTGCCGCCGCCCATAGACACCCGCGACACCAATGCAGTCACAAGTGCGCTGCCAACCTTTAAACCCATCTTTCCCCGGGATTAGGCCCCCGGTACCCTCACTCACGCAGCGAAACAGCACAGTGCTGCTTCACGCCGGTTTTCTGTGAGGCCGTGGTATTTAACAAAAAATTGTTATCATTAAATTCTCAGGGGCTCGAAGGCAAAGCCCTTTAATGCGTTCTTGTCGGTATTTAAATAAGTTGAAAGAATGCTGAAGTTCACTTAAGTCGGATCTGGATAGGCAAATTCTTAAATTTTCCGTTCATATTTGGGAATTTTTTGAAATCTCTTTTGAAAACAGTTTACAATCGATAGTAGCTGTTGCGTTAGATACGTTATGATGCGTTGTGGTATACTGGTATCCCAGTGGATAAGAACGCGCCTTCCATACAGAATATCGTAGATTTCTACCGAGCATGAACTTCTGAATATTTCGAATGTATGCGCGTATTTCTACCATTAAATCGGCGTCGAGGGAATTCATCGTGAGGAAACCTGCACGTTCAAATCATTCAAATAATTCTTTATTTGCATAGGCTTGTACACAGCACTTACAAATCGTCATACATTTGAATGACTTAAAACTATTTATAAGTACTTATGTATAATTTACATGTTAATACATATATATGTTGATACATAAAATATACTAAAGAAATAAATAAACATAATGCGATTCTACCACCGGCTCGGAAAGTTGTTTCTGGTCGAGAAGATCCGGCAAGAAACTCGCCAGTTACTCTTTTTAATCGCCAAACTTTCATACAATGTTGTGTCATCATCATACCGAGCCATACAGTTTAATTGTTACACAAAATAAAATAAAGGAAATAATAATAAAATAAATATTATGAGGAAAACCGAAGCAGACCAGTCCCCAAAGGTGGCACCTGTTCACAAGTATGACGTACGTGCCAGCCATCATTTCACTCAACCATATTAGAGGGAATGTAATGACCCGCCACATAGCGCCACCACCTCAGAGACATTTGAGTGAGCATGACTACATAGGTTCCCCTCATAGGTCACAAAGAATAGTAGTTACTTAATCCAGACTAATAAACTGCAGGACGAGGTGTACAATAGTAGGTGGTTAGCATCTTGTCAATTATTGAATAATCAATATAAATCAATTTTTATACATTCAAAATCAAAAATGTCTTTATTCAATAAAGAACATTTATGAATGTCAAATATTATGGTAATTACAATTTTCATTCTTATACAGATTATGATTACAGTGACAGTATGATATACAATGCTTATAATCAATATCGTTTAGATAAATCGTCAATGAAAAATTATGAAATGAATTATACATTAGAGGACAGGCGAAGAGATCAACATGTCCAGGAATCCTTATCATTCAAATAATCCTCTACTTTATAGTAGCCTTTCTGCATTAGGCAGTTTTTTACATGCAACTTAAACTTATGTACCGGTAAATCAATAATATTTTGAGGTAACTTATTAAACATTCTAATGCTCAATCCTACAAATGAACTTCCAATTTTATGAAGTCTTAGATTTGGGACAGCAAGCCTATGTTTATTGCGCGTGTTAAAGCTATGAAAATCTGATTTTTGCGAGTAAAGGTGCAAGTTCTTGCGTACAAACATAATACAATCAAAAATGTATTGAGATGATACGGTTAAAATATTGATTTCCTTGAATACTTCTCTGAGTGAGTCACGTGATCTAAGACCGTAGATGGCACGGATGGCCCTCTTCTGCAAAATGAAGATGGCTTGTAAGTCAGCACCGGATCCCCACAGTAGTAGACGTTTCGGATAGTTTCTGAAACTGTAGGTAATTTCCAGATTTGTTATCCTATACCTTGGTGGACCTAGTACTCCAAATGTCTTTAATTTTTTGAACAAAACTTTTCTATAGAACTATAATTTGTAAAAAAATCCTTTGTCCGGAGACGCATCGACGATACGAATAGCCAGTACATCAATCAATCAGCTTATCGCCGTCCACTGCTGAACGTTGGCCTCCCCCAAACCAACCCGGTCCTGAGCGGTCTGCATCCAGCTCACACCAGCCATCTTTCTCAAATCGTCCAACACTGCGTTTCCCCACGTGGCGACCACTCCACTCCAGTACGTGTCGACTCCATCTTTCATCAGCACGTCTAGAAACATAACCGGCCCATCTCTTCTTCAGCGTGCTGATCCTACGTGCTATGTCTAGGACTTTAGTTCTCTGACGAATAACCTCGTTATAAATTTTATCCGCCAGAGAGACTCCAAGCATAGCACGCCAGCCAGTACAGACCGACCAATATCAAAAGGCACTTCAGCGACATTGAAAGGGGGGTGTTGTTAAACGCGAAATAATACTTACAAAATACTTAAAAAAAATGTCGTCTCGTAATCGCAATTCATACCATCTATTGGCGGCGTAAAGTAAAGTATCAGCCTATAACCGTGGACCGTGGGAGAGCCACGCTTCGGCATGAATGGGCCGGCTCGACCGGAGTGATACCACGTCCTCACAGAAAACCGGCGTGAAGCAGCATTGTGCTGTGTTTCGCTGCGTGAATGAGGGTACCGGAGGCCTAATGCAAGAAAGGTAACCAGGAACCAAGAAAGGGAAAAGGGGGTTTAAAGGTCGGCAGCGCACTTGTGACACCGCTGTTGTCGCGGGTGTCTATGGGCGGCGGCAATCGCTATCCATCAGGTGATCCGTCTGCTCGTCTGCCACCTATCACATAAAAAAAACTGTCCCACAGCAGGACAAAGGCCTCCATCATAGAATTCAAGTCAACGCTACTATGATTAGGCTTAATCACCACGCTTCTCTAATGCGGAAGTGATCACAAACCCGAGCTATGTTCGAATAAATCGAAACATTGTTTTTGCTTGACCCGGGAATCGAACCCAGGACAGCTTTGTTGCATTGTAAATATTCGTATTAGCAAGACTGCCCCCAGGGACATCCTGGGGAAGATAGATTGACCGGTAGCTGCGAGCAGTCGCGGTCGATACGCGGGGAAATAACCGAGTTTGGAACAAATTAAGGCAAATTACAAGAAACTCGACGCCCTTACGGCTGTACACTTACTCTCAAAAAGGATGATACTACGTTAGTAGGAATTTCACCGTAGGATATGAAAATATCTATGTTTCTCTCTCAGACACCCGTGACACCATACACATAATACTTAAAATGTAATGAAATAGTAATCAACCTAAATAATGTCATCATCATCGTCATCGTCAGCCCATTTAAGTCCCCACAGCTGGGGCACGGGCCTCCCTCAATCACATGAGGGGTAATTGCCATACTCACCACGCTTGGCAGACGGGTTGACGAGGGTTTTGATATAAGTGCTGAGTTTTCCTTCTCTAGGTGCTGATGATCATGCCAGCTGCTTTACCTTAGTCACCTTTTACGACACTTCGGTAAGAGTGAGGGTGGCCTATTCTACTCTGCCGGGTACCACACGGCCCTAAATAATGTATAACAAATAATGTGATAATAAGTTCAAAAATGTACGTAGCGTTATCTACTAAATAAAAGTACATCTTTTTCAGTGTCTTGTTCCTTAAGGTGACACTAGCGACGCCACAGACGCGAAAGTGGCCACTTTTGGCGTGAATCAATTTTTTGCCTACAAAAACGGCGGTCTTGTACCCCCGTGCCTCGGAAAGTATCGGTTGGAGGATTATCATCATCATCAGCAACCCACACTCGTCCACTGCTGGACATAGGTCTCCCCTAATGCACGCCACTGCTCCCGATTTTCGGCCACTCTCATCCAGCCCACACCAGCCAGTCTTCGAATGTCATCATCCCATCTTGTCGCAGGGCATCCTACACTACGCTTACCGAGTTCCGGTCTCCACTCAAGGACTTTACGGCTCCAACGGCTGTCAGTTCTGCGGCTGATATGACCAGCCCACTGCCACTTCAGTTTGCTATTTCGGTGGGCTATGTCAGCGACTGTGGTTCTCCGTCGGATTACTTCATTTCTGATGCGGTCCTTCAGAGATGCTCCGAGCATAGCCCTTTCCATAACTCTTAGAGCGACTTTGAACCGGTGTACTAGTCCAGCCGTGAGTGTCCACGTCTCGGCACCGTAAGTCATGACCGGAAGGACGCACTAGTCGAAGACTTTCGACTTAAGACTTCGAGGGATGGGTGACGAGAAGACTTGACGAAGTTTATTGTTTTAAACTTTCATGGTCACTAACATTAGAATAGTTATTTACGGGATTGCTACCATGTCGTACCTTATTTTTGAGTATCCGATATTTCGGCGCTGTTGCAAGCGCCATGGTCACGGAGTAACTGGAGATTCTGCGGGTAAGATGTTATTGGCAGACATATCGGTCTACCCTCCTTCTTAGTCTTTTACTGCGTTCACCTCCGGTACCACTGTTTCCTAACTCACTATTTATTCGCACCTGTTCTCGACACACAACACTCACAGTATCTGCCCGCGAAACGACACTTTGTTTAGTTTTACGGTTCCTACACTTACAAATCACTGGATTCCAGACATTTGACAATTTAAACCCATCCTCACGATTGAAATTTTTTTGACGAAGTTTACCAAATGCAGCCCAGCCTGCTGAATTCTTCTATTGGCTTCTCTCTCGAAGTTGTTTCTGCCTAATTGGAGCGTTTGTCCTAGATAGACATATTCTCGAACAACTTCGAGAGGTACTCCATCAAAGAGGACGCCCATCAATCAGATAGGCTGACGACATAGACAGAGCGTAGGTAAGACCTGGATAAGGCTAGCACAGGACTGTTGCGAGTTGTGAGCACAGGACGAGGCCTATACCCTTCATTGGGATTATAATATAGGCTGATGATGATAGTGATTAACTATCTACCTAGATATTTAATCACTATCATCATCAGTCCTCAATTACCTTATTGATCACTTACCTAGACTGCCTCAGTGGTGCAATGGTTAGTGGGTCGCACTTTAAAGCGACGGTTGCGCTTGGGGTCCCGGGTTCGATCCCCGGGTCGGGCCAAAATTTGTACCTGAATTTTTCTGTTAAGAAATGCTCAGTGTTAGCCCGGAGTCTGGAAGTTGGCGGTCTTGTACCCCCGTGCCTCGGAAAGCACGTTAAGCCGTTGGTTCTACGCCTAATCCCTCTTCGGTCGTGTCACACTGGTGTCCCATCGAGATAAGAGGGTACGGGAATAGAGAGTGCACTTGTGTCTGCGCAAATACTTGTGCACTATAATATGTCCTGCGTCGATGGCTGATGGCTGAGATTGGCCGCCATGACCTAAATATCGGTTTGGAGGACATTATCATTATAATTGATCAATTAATGATTCTTGTTATTTTCTGGTGACATATATATTTCGTGATTTACCCATTGGAGCTATTTGAATCGGTGTTGAATCTGCGAATTGGCAAACAAATCGATTATAAGTTGATAGATTGCCAACACGGATTTCGAAAGAGCCGTTCTACTAGCACAAACCTTACAGAACATGTGGACTTTATTTGTGCTGAATTAGACGCAGGTCGACAGGTGGACGCTGCTTATTTCGATTTTCGGAAGGCTTTTGACTTGGTGAATAATGATATTTTATTATCGAAATTAGCAAATGTGGGCTTCACTCCACATTTACTTAAATTTTTTGCTAGTTATCTAGCTAATCGACGTCAATTCGTTAGGCTGGGAAGTTTTGAATCCAGTGATTATTTCACTAGGTCTGGGGTAAGTCAGGGGAGTACGCTCGGGCCAACACTATTTTTACTTTTTATAAATGACTTATCTGATAATATTAAATTTCCAAAAGTCTTCTCTTTGCAGATGACTTAAAATTAAGCCTGGGAATAGGTACCAACTCGGATACTCTGTCCCTCCAACAGGATATAAATGCAGTTTCGGAATGGAGCAGAGTTAACCTTCTACCGTTCAATGAGACTAAATGTAAAATTATAACATTTTCAGCAAAACGTAATCCCATTATTGTTGACTACATGCTATATGACGCGCCTTTGGTTAGAGTATATGACATACGTGATCTGGGATTAATGTTGGACACTAAACTTAATTTCCATAATCATATAAAAACAATTTGTATATCAGCTAATAAGACTCTAGGATTCGTTATGAGGACCGCTACAGACTTTGACGATGTTAGGGTAGCTGTAACTTTGTACAATGCATATGTACGCAGTAAATTAGAATACGCAGCAGTGGTATGGGAGCCTTACCAAAAAAAATACATGGATCTCATAGAAAGGATCCAACGTAAATTTGCGCGTTGGCTTTTTAAAAAACGATATGGGTATTACCCTTACCTATATCCATCTGCATTTGTCCTGGGTATGGTTGACTTGGAAACCCTGAAGGTCAGAAGGGTAATGGCAACCATAAGACACTATCTATCCGTAATTCACCAAAGGCTAGACTGTCAATCGGTTCTTGAAAGGGTAAAGCTGTTGGTGCCCAGAAGACTGACACAGAGTGGGGGAGTGACAGTGGCGGCTCGTCGGAGACCGCGTCTCTTGCAGAGGCCAGTGACGCGAACTGAACGGGCGGCATATGCGCCAACGAATCGCGCATTGCGCCTAATAGGGGACATACTCACTCAGCACGACGACATGGACTTATTTGCTGATGGCTTGATGTATTTAATTACTTTATTTAATCAAATTATTGACAAAACGATAACAATCTGATTGACTACATAAATTACTATATTACTTTAATTCCTTTGACATTATTTTTGTATTTTTTAATTATTTTATTGACTTGACTTTTCGAATATCGTTTGACAATTTTATTGATTTGGTAATGTGCTGTTTATTATTATTTTATTCATCGTAATGCATCAATGTTTATTGTTTATTCATTTTTCCTTCGAAATGGTATGTAATTTTAATTTATTTGTATTTTTTTTTTCTTTTTAATGTAGATTCTAAACTTGTGTGCGTGTTGGAATAATTCTGTAAGCTACAAGTATACTGAAATAAATGAAATGAAATTGGAGGAATTACTTAGCTAACTGTACATTTCAGTTACAGTGGAATGGGGACATTGCCTCCAGGAGGCAGTATGTTTCGAGAACGCGAGAGTTTCGAAGTTATTTTTCATTTAGAGGAATCATGCGCGAAGTTGAGCATTTCAGGTTTCTGAAAACGCTCAGGCCGGTATTTTACTCAATATACTAGGTGCTTATATAATTGATGTAATGTTATGTAACTTGCACCCAGTAGATTTGTGCTTACTTTTTCTTATTATGGAATACGTATGTACCTACCTAAGTAGGTAAGTAAAGTATCAGCCTATATACTGTCCCACTGCAGGGCAAAGGCCTCCATCAAGTTATCGCTACTATGGGATTTGGCTTAATCACCAATCTTGCCTAATGCATGTTCGAAAACCTCGAAACATACTTTTCGCTCAACCCGGGAATCGTACCTAAGTAGGTACTTTCTATTTTTTTTATGTGATAGGTGGCAAACAAGCAGACGGATCACCTGATGGTAAAAGTAATGGCGATTGCCGCTGCCCATGGACACCCGCGACACCAGTGGAGTCACCAGTGCGCTGTCAACCTCTAAACCCGGATTTCCCTTTCGCGGCCTTCGGTACCCTCACGCCGCGAAACACAGCACAGTGCTGCTGTACGCCGGTTTTCTGTGAGGCCGTGGTATAACACCGGTCAAACCGACCCATTCATGCCGAAGCGTGGTTCTCCCGCGGTGAGATTATTTCTTCAATTTTGTCTCACTGTTTATTTTATTATGTCTGTATCCTACCTCTTCCTGTAATTGTATTCGTGTCTGTGGTCAATAGATGTTTACTTACTTACTGTATTTAATGATTTGTATAAGATAAAAAACCGTGACTGCCACTCTAGCGCAGTGGTTAGTGGGTCGCACTTTAAAGCGACGGCTGCGCAAAAGGGTTCGATTCCCGGGTCGGGCCAAAAATGTGTACAGGTGTACCACGTTAATAAGTTACATCGACAAAATTCGTCTACGCAGAAGAGCAAGATAAATCCGATTGCTTACGATTGCGAAAGCAGTTGAAATACAGACTTTATTGCATTAAGTTAAGATTAAATACAATTAATCTGACGACCTATTTGGATCAGGGGTAGTGAACGCTGCGTCTGGTGCAAGGGTTGCGGGTTCGATCCCCGCACAGTACAAACATTTGTGTGCATGAACATGTCTGTTTGTATTGATCTGGGTGTTTCTATGTATTATAAGTACCACTATATATGTACTATGTGTGTACCACTGCACTTTTTGCATGACCCAAAGGTTGACTGGTAGAGAATGCTTCTTGGCATTAAGTTCGCCTTATTGTATCAAAATTTGTGCAATAAAAGTTTAAATAAATAAATAAGTATGTATTTACAAAAGAAAAGTATTATATATATATATATATATATATATACGAATTCCGCTGTTGGTTCTGATATCCGTAACACAGGTGCTTGAGCTACCTATCTCGGAGTCAGATCAATGTCTCTCTTAACCGCACTCGCACCGAACACAGCGCAGACGCATCAACCAATCATCATCATCATCATCAGCCCATTTAAGTCCCCACTGCTGGGGCACGGGCCTCCCTCAATCACGTGAGGGGTAATTGCCATACTCACCACGCTTGGCAGATGGGTTGGCGAGGGTTTTGATATAAATGCAGAGTTTTCCTTCTCTGGGTGCTGATGATCATGCGAGCAGCTTTATTTTATGTCGCCTTTTACGACACCTCGGTAAGAGTGAGGGTGGCCTATTCTACTCTGCCGGGAACCACACGGCCCATCGCATCAACCAATAAGAAATTGTAATTTTTGGCGCTCGTAAATGGAGCGTTGTGATTGGTTAAGATTTTGCCCCTGTTTCTTCTGCACAGGCATATTGGTGTAACTTATAAAATTGGTAAAACTGTACCCAAGTAGTAGTGGCAGCCCGGAGTCTGTAAGTTGGCGGTCTTGTACCCCCGTGCCTCGGAAAACACGTTAAGCTGTTGGTCCTGCGCCTGATCCCTCTCCGGTCGTGTCACAGTATTGTCCTATCGGAATATGAGGGTAAGGGAATAGAGAGTGCACTTGTGTTTGCGCACACACTTGAGCACTGACCGTTAAGATCGGCCGCTGTAGCCGTAATTGGTGGGAGGATATTATAAGATAAAAAAAATAAGATATTTAAAGTGTCCGTACTTAGTTTATATAAAATTTATTTAATCATAACTCCGTCTAGAATACGTATTTTGGGCAAATTTCTCTGAAGATGTCTTCCCAGACTTCAGTTCCTCTGCTTCAGGAGCAGATCCGGATATGAGTTGGTTGCCGATTTCCAAATATTTCTGATCTTCTACATCATATGGGCTCCATTTTGCCCCCAAACTGTCATCTGGCGTTGGGTTTCTGAAAAAAAACAATCAATTATATTACAAATGGGAAAGTGTATTGTTTTTTTCTTTGATCGTCTTTCACCGCAAAACGGAGCGATGAAGTTGAAAAAATATTTATTTATTTATTTAAGGACCACCAACATAAGACACAGCATAAAATTTATAAACTATACATTAATATTTTCATTAGTGGTTGCTCTTGTACATTTGTGTTAAAAGTGTAAAAAAAAGAAACAGGAGCTATTGACAATTACAATCAATTAAACAGATTTAGATAGTTAAACTTCAAACAAAACATCAAGACAACTTAAAAAACAACGACTATCCATTGTTTTTAAAATTGTCTTGATGTTTTGTAAACGCAGTCCCCAGTGCGTTTATTTCGCAAGATTTTAAGAGTGATAAATACTTTGGTAAGCTTCGGTAATTGATATCTAGCTGGGGGTACTTTTTGGCTAGGATGTTATATGGTTAAGGGGCCTCACAGAAAACCGGCGTGAAGCGGCACTGTGCTGTGTTTCGCTGCGTGAGTGAGGGTACCGAAGGCCGGATCCGGGAGGAAGGGGGGTTTAAAGGCTGGCAGCGCACTTGTGGCTTGTGTCCATGGTCGGCGGCAATCGCTTACCATCAGGTGATCCATCTACTCGTCTTCCACCAATCACATAAAAAAATATTCTGAAGAAAGCACAACGGAAGCAAAAATTAAATTTATTTGGTATGGAGCTATCTGAACTCCCTGTTGGTCTAGTGATTTAAGTACCGGGCCGTGATCTCGGGGGTCCTGGGTTCGATTCCCGGGTCGAGCGAAGTATGTTTCGAATTTTTCGAACATAGCTCGGGTTTGTGATCACCAATCCGCATTTGGCGTGGTGATTATGCCTACCCCCATCATAGTAGTGATTACTTGATTTGTATAATGGAGTCCTTTGCCCTGCAGTGGGACAGTGCCTGCAGTGGGCTGATACTTTAATTTACTATGGGGCTATCGATTCTATGATTTAATAGTTTGCGTAGATAAGACATGTCTATGTAGGCACGTCGTACAGAGAAAGGATCTAGACAGAAACGTTTTGCTTTGTCAACGTAGGTTGGCACGGTGCTGGGGATTTTAATAGGCTGCACATAAATCTCTTCTGCACTCTTTCGATTCTATTAACATGTATTTGATAACTTGGACACCAGACTGTGCAACAGTATTCTCTCTCCTCACATAGTTGCTATAATGTATTATATGTATATGTTTGTAATTGCGCTGTTGGTTCTGAAATCTGTAACACAGATGCTTGAGCTACCTATCTCGGAGTCAGATCAATGTAGGTATGTGATGTTGTATAATATTGATGATTGAATGTAGAACAAATTGTGCTGGATTTTTTAAAGTTTTTTTGAAAAGCATATGAAGTAACTAGGCTACTATGTGGCAAACCGATATCCACGCGAGCTGAACGGGCGACCGTAGTGTTCAATATTTTCAAGGAAAGCACAAAACCACGACTTAAAGTATGGTATTTATAATGTTTTAAGTGTGGTCACTGACAGTCAGTTTTTCCTGAAACCTTTACGCAATGTACTACCTATCTAAATAAAGTTAATTAAACATCCAGAAATAAGTATGGGTAGGTATATATTTCAGGTCAAAAGGTGGCGTATAAATTTAGTAACTACATAATACCTATAGTTAACGATGTACTGTGATGTTATTTTTAAGATTTTGATTTGAAATAATGTTTCAACTTACCCGTACTTGGCGAAGTTCGTCCATAATTTAGTAACTTGATCTATCAGTTTGAATGCTTCCGATCCCTGATCAACTTTGACGCCACTAACTTTTATGGGAAATAGATAAGGCAGATCATCAGAATGAGTCGTCACAAGCCTGTCATCCAGATACTGACGCAAGTTCAAAAAATTTGACATCATGTTTCGCTCTGATTTACATGTAAATTTGTATAAATAAGTTTTGTTCATCTTTGCACTCGAGCAGATTTTTGCCCATTGCATTATACCGTAGACAAACATATCCATTGATGCATACTTAAAGAAATTATTTACATTCTCATTATATGTCTCGTATGTTTTACTAAAGTAATACGCCTTCATTATTTTCCCCACCTTGAATTTATCTTTCTGTGATGCCTCCATTTGGATTTTTCTCGGCACGAGAAAATCGTCATACATTTTCACTATTTCAAACATTTTATCCATGTTTTCTACTTGTTTGACCCAAAGTATACCTTCCTCTTCAGTATAGCCAAGCATCACGTCAACTCCCTCATGGACGCCATTACGTAACAGCTCGTAAGGTTCTCCCACGAAGAAACGTTCCTGACCAAAATCTTTCTCGATAGTCATTCCAAATTTCAGGTCCCCAAAGCCTTTTGCAACGTCATGTAAAATAAACGGTTCTCGTGCTGCAATAAGATTCTCAACTGGCTGATTTTTGAAGAACTCATACAAGTCCTTACTGTCTTCAGAATAAAACCCTAATTTCCTTGCTAAGGATATTGTTGACTCGCGCACTCCCCAGGGGTTGCCCCATGAGCAAGTGGTTGTTCCACTTTGAGAGATTGCCCTTTTGAACAAGCCTTTGGACATGGGCGACAGCAAATGACCACACACGCAAGCCCCACCAGCACTCTCACCGAAAATGGTCACATTTAGGGGATCCCCACCAAAATTGGCAATATTCTTCTGCACCCATTTCAAAGCTGCTACTTGATCTTTCATACCAACATTTCCGGGAGCTTCTTCAGAGTCTAAACAAAGAAACCCCAGGACTTCGAGCCTGTAGTTGAGGGTAACCATGATTACTCCTTGCCTGATCAGGAACTCTGGGCCATATATGTCGTCGTTGCCGCTTCCACTCATGAAGCCTCCGCCGTGGATCCACACCATGACCGGCAGAGGCTGATCTGGCTTCAAGTTCGGAGTATAGACGTTCAGATACAGGCAGTCTTCGCTGCCATGCACCTTGTTTAACATGAAATCAAATTGGAAACACGTTGATCCTAATTCCTTTGCGGACCGCACGCCTTGCCATGGTTGGACAGGTTGTGGTGGCTGTTGACAAAGAAGAAGTCTGAATAATCAAGTTTTCTTTTTCTATATTTTTGTTCGAAATCCTCCATGCACTACAGATTAGGTATCGGGGAACGTCATAGTAGGGTTGTTGAGGAAGTGGTTATGAGGAAGTGATGCCGAAAGAGGAATTTTATAGTATAAAGAAAGAGGATGCGGAAATAATAATTATGGGAAGGAAGACGCGGATGGAGAAGAGAAAGAGGATGAGGAAGGGAAAGAAAAAAGTGAAATTGTGATGTCTTAGGTAAAATTTCAAATATATTTTTCATAACGCTTTTTTTCGCGATAACATCGTTTTAGCTCGTAATCTAAATTCTCCTTAATTCCTCTTAACTTATGGGGAAGCGAAAGCGTAAGAGGATTTTTAAAATTTTTATTTATAGAGATAGCGGAGAAGGAATTTCGAAAGTTGCGGAACTTTTGTAAAATGAGGTAGAGGAATCCTCAACATCCTTACGTTATACAGGCACAGAGAAACAAAAAAAAATATAAATTTCAGACCATAAGTTGTTTTGATCCATAGATTATTAGGAACAAAAAGACTTATAATTATTTTAGTAGGTACACATAGACACTAAAATAATAAAATTAAAATTTAAAAATAAAGTAAAAATTAAAATTAGAAAAGAGAGAGGTTGCTAAGAGTAATCAACGAAACTGGTTTTAGTGGTCAATCTCCGCACCAGGCACTTCCATAGCGGATTCCATACAGAGATTTTATCGATAACTATAAGTAGATCTGAATTGGGCATATGAATCAGCGGTAGATTACATAAGGTTCTAAGGATAAGTTCTAAGGATTCGATATTCGTAAATGTTCTGTATTTTCAAGTCCTTGATTGATTATCTGAGGACGCCGGTTTTCTGAGGCCGTACTATAATTCAAAATTACAATTCAAATTTTGAATGCTTTTCGTAATATCCACTGTCCTATCATTCCCGCGTGTGTATTTCTGTTACAAAAGTGGTTTATAGCATCTACTGCCACGAGACAGTTTCCACTTTATTCTAAATCTCAATCTAAAGTTATTACCGTACTAAAGCTCAGGTCGTCCCGTTCCAACACGCAATGTTATAACATTTAGATTAAATTGAAAATTTAAAAAACCCCCGACACAACTAAAGCTCTTTAATATGATACCTATATTGAGGCAGTTGGAACAACAAATAGGTTATTCGTCATTTTCTGACGGCGGCCATCTTGGATTTGAAATTTTTCACAATTAATATATTCTGCTACTCAAGCCCTTTTATATGATACCCATATTGTGGGATTTGTGTTAAAACATAAAATCCAAATCTTTGTGACGGCGGCCATCTTGCATAGATTTTTATGACACTTCCTCCTTATTCATCTTTCAAACAAAAAAAACAAAATCAAAATCGGATCATTTATCTTCACATCTTAACATTTTTATGATACTTTTAATTGTATAACCAACTTTAATGGAACTGACATTTTTTTTTGTTATTTCTATTTAACTTGACATTTATATACTTATTACAATGTATGAATGTCAAATATTGTATTGCTATAATTAACTATTATATTTTCTATTTTGTATATGACCTGTAATTTGGTTGAAATAAATGATGTTTAATTTAATTTTAATTTGTTCAGGAGCTACGATGCCATAGACAGATACACAGACACACACACACACAAACACGTCAAACTTATAACACCCCGTCGTTTTTGCGTCGGGGGTTAAAAAGGGGCTGGCACGAATTTTATTGTTCCAGGACTATCCATAGTTCGCGATTTGTAATAAGGGGGTTTAAGTCGAATGTGTTTGAGAAGCTGTTGGTAAAGTGATCAGGCATCTGTGACCGTGTTAGTACCAACATGTTTGGTTGCTATTTATTTCCTTATCTCTCTTTTTATCGCAATTATTATGTCTATCATTTATTTGAAGAACAAAGTGCTATTCAACTTGACAATATCATTTCGATAACAAATTTTATCTACCATAATATTGCAAACTCATACACACTTGCAATTCAATTTGTTGCTATGATATTCTAATAGATATCTGCTAAGACAACAGGTACAGACGGTAAGTTAGTGGATGGTAAATCCCTACCTCCGCAGTCCAAAATAGCACTTATGTCTCAGACATAAGGTCAGTCCAAAGTCCAACAAGAGTAACTAACTATAGGTACGTGACGTCGTGTGTGCTGTGGAATTTGAATATTATTTGGTATGTCGTATTCGTCACCGCTATGAATAACTTTTTTTGTCGGCAGTCGGGTAATATGAAGATCGCCGAAGGCCTTCAGATTTTTTGTTCGATAATTTCAAAATAAGACGTATGTTCGACTATAATAGGCTTGGCCCTGATCCTAGAATAAAATTATATTAATCAGCAGTTTAAAGTAATAATATTTACATTAGTGTTAGTTTGAGAACCTGGAATTAGGTATAAATAATATTTACAAAAAGAAGTTGTCTGTCTCGACGCTGTCGACTGACCGGATGGCGCAATTGGTTGTGACCCTGCCTCTTACGCCAAAGGTAAGGTTCGATCCCCACCCTGACAAATATTCGTGCGATGAACACTTGTGTTTGTTCAGTGTCTGGGTGTAATATATGTATCTAAGTATATATTTGTGTTCCTCTGTTGTCTGATATCTGTAACACAAGTGCTTAAGCTACTTAGTACGGAATCAGGTCAACGTATGAGATGTTGTGAGAATTATTATTAAGATACAACGTGCCCAGAAAGCTGACAGTCTTCCTTCTTTGAATGACCAACCCTGCGTTGTCGAGGTATCTATGGGCATTCCGGTCGCAAAGAACTCATCATCGTTTTGTCCCGTTTGCGTCCCAAGCTGTCGCTCCGCTCCGGTCCGCTTTCCTGCTCTCCTCCACTTCGCGAGATCTTGTGCATCCATGTCATCCCTTACCACGTCAAGCCACTTCTGCTTGTGTCGCTCAAGTACAAGCCAAGTCTCACTGCCATATAAAGAACCGGTCTAATTATGGACTTATAGACCTGTCCCTTCAACTTTACCGGCATTTTAGGGTCACAGATGACTTCTGTAAACTCACGCGATTTGGCCCATGCGGCAGCAATGCGTACCTTGACGTGATAATCAATGTGTCCGGACGAATGGATTACTGATCTCAGGTACTTAAACTGATCCGTCGCCAATACGGACAGACATGGTATAGGGAGAGCTGCTGACCATGTACTCTGTCTTCGCCACATTCAGTTTGAGACCATCGTTTTCAAGCGCATAATAGATATCAGCTAAACAGCTATTCCATACAAAATTGTATTTCAACCGGCGATAATGTATGGAACAGTAAATCGTTTTTTCGCTTATTTTGTTGATCTAACATGCTAAATAGACTTATTCATGATCCTATTATGTGGTTCTCGGGATGTAAACGATAAAAAAATAACGGTGTATATGTCGATACATAAAATTGCGATTCTGCTACTGGAATCAGAAAGTTGGTTCTGACGAGAAGGTCCGGCAAGAAACTCGTCAGTTAATCTTTATTGGACGGGCAAGTCTATTTTAAAATTATCAATAGGGTATTTGACTTAGCTCGAGATTTTACAAAATATGAATATTTTATCAAAATGTAGGTAAATATGTGCCAATAGCAAAAAAAATTATAAAAATATAACGTCTAGCCGGTTTTATGGTCATTCAAAGATTCATGGGCAAGACAATTTTAAAAGTATGCAATTATTAAACATTAATTATACCATTGAATAACCCATACGATTTGCACCAACTATTATAATAGAACCGTTAACATAAACGAAACATTTGATATACCTACCATACAAAATTCAAATGAAATACATACAAAATACTTGTTTGCGACGTCACATCTCAGTAGCCATTCGTATGGAGCGTTTTCGGTTTGCCCAAAATAAGTTGTGATATCTCAGGTAGTTTAAATGAGAATCAAGTAATTCTTTCAACGATGTTTCTATCATGGAGAGGTCTTTTGATTACACCAATAAAAAAATTGTCAAATACCGTATTGTGAATTAAAGAAAGGATGATTAAAATGTATTGAACTTCACTTACTTTGAACCTTAGATCACCGACGGGTGGAGCCGCATAAGGGATGCCCTTGAAGCTGTTATATGTCACCAGGTCATCTTGTACCAACTCCCCCTCTAAAACTCCGTCACTGGTCGACACTTGAACCATCTTAGCACGCGTCCGACTGGCTACTGAGCTCAACGCATCAGTAACAAAAATCTTCACAAGATATCAACAAAGATACCTTATCTGTAGTTTACATTAATGAGGCAAACCGGTTAAAAAAATACATTCTACTACTTATGTATTTATAAATTGATTTTCGTACATTTAATGAAGTCGGTTAAGCATCAATATTTATTTTTAGCGTTTGAACGCATTAGGTATATGTTGTTGATGACAACACAAAGTATTCTAAACTAAATTTGACAGATGGCAACATTATGGTCTCTCTTCCGTTTCCGCCGTCTGGGCTGTTCGTCCACATTTTTGGGCTCTTGTATTTTATAATTAATTTTAATAATTACTGTAAGTTATCAAACGTCGGACATAATAAACTACAGTCCATTCAGAAGGCCTTTTAATTGACCCCAACATATGTGAAATTCGTATTTTGGACAAAATTCCCTCCAAATGTCTTCCCAGACATTCAGTCCTACCTCTGGCTCAGGAGCCAAGCCAATTTATTGGTTTTCCACATCATATGGGTTATATTTAACGCCCTGTTGGTCTAGTGGTTTAAGTACCGTGATCTCAGGGTCCTGGATTCGATTCCCGGGTCGAGTGAAAAGTATGTTACGAATTTTTCAGACATAGCTCGGGTTTGTGATCACCAATCCGCATTTTGCAAGCGTGGTGATTAAGCCTAATCCCATCATAGTAGCGATAACTTGATTTCTATAATGGAGGCCTTTGCCCTGCAGTGGGACCCTTTATAGGCTGATTAAAAAAAAGGGTTATATTATGCTCCCATACTATCATCTGTAATTGGCTTCAAAATAATTTTCAATATTTGACACTAAGAGCTTTAATTAATCAAGACGGGAATTATCACGATATTTATTATGTGATACCTACAACAATGTGTACTCACATATTTTGCTCGACGTTTCGGCTGCTGTAACGGAAACCCAATAAATTGGCTTGGCTCCTGAGCCCGAGGTACTCAAGGTCTGGGAAGACATCTGGAGGGACATTTGGCCAAGGACATTTGGCCAAAATACGAATTTCACATATACCTACTGCATTCAAAACGCTAAAAATAGCTATTGATGCTTAACCAACTTCATTAAATGTACGAAAAACAATTTATAAATACATAAGTAATAAAATAAATAATGATTGTCGTGTTAATTACCGTCTTGATTGATTATAGTTATAATGCAACGGGAAAATTTTAAAAACTAACTAAGGACTTTATTCATAAAAGTAATTGATATAAGTCTCAATTCCTTTTTTTTTTTATGTAATTAAGTTTCATTGTTTTGAATATTCAAATTTGAATTTGATAAATATAATATAATGAAATGATATAAATGTATTATGACTAACATAGATTTCTATGACAATCATTGTTACTAACAACACTATGGATTCATCATCATCATCGTCATTTCAGCCAATAGACCTTCCACTGCTGGACATATGCCTCCCCGCCATGTACGCTCCATACTGATCGGTCTGTGCCTCCCGCATCCAAGGGTTTCCCGCGATCTTCACCAGACGTCGGGTCACCTTGTGGGGGGCCTGCCACGGCGCGACTTACTGTACGTGGCCCTCCACTCGAGGACCTTTCCGCCCCAACGGCCGTCTGTTTCTCCTCGCTATGTGCCCTGCCCTTTGCCACTTGATGCATGCATTGACTATGGATTGTATGGTCCAAAATAAACACTTTTATTTTTATTTTATTTTTTAATTCATAACTTCAATAACCTATGCTAGCTAAAACGGTGTTATAGAGCAGTTTTAACCCCCGACGCAAAAACGACGGGGTGTTATAAGTTTGACGTGTCTGTGTGTGTGTGTGTGTGTGTGTGTGTGTGTGTGTGTGTGTGTGTGTGTCTGTCTATGGCATCGTAGCTCCCGAACAAATGAACCGATTTTGATTTTGTTTTTTTTGTTTGAAAGATGAATAAGGACGGAGTGTTCTTAGCTACGTTGGATAAAAATCGATCCAAGCTGGCCGCCGTCACAAAGATTTGGATTTTATGTTTTAACACAAATCCCACAATATGGGTATGATACCCATAAAAGGGCTTGAGTAACAGAATATATTAATTGTGAAAAATATCAAATCCAAGATGGCCGCCGTCAGAAAATGACGAATAACCTATTTGTTGTTCCAACTTTAGTTCAAAAGAGATTTAGTTGTGTCGGGGGTTTTTTAAATTTTCAATTTAATTTTCTATGACGTTTGAAATAAAATAAAATGAAAACGGCTCTATAACACCGTTTTAGCATAAAAAGGTGAAACAAACATTTATGAATGCGTGCCTGACGGGGTCCATAACATTGTTCTTACACTTTTGTAACATCTGAGTTGAGTATTGATCAACTACGTTTACCTACGTCGCAGCTGATAGTTTGTAATTAACTAATACTGTTGGGGTATTGTGTGGCTTGATTGCATATCAATATATGTTAGTACAGCCCGCCGCGGCTAATACGATACTGTTAATTGCTGGAGAACTTCATGTAGATACGAGTACAGTCGCGCAGACAAGGCAATGGAATTTAAAATAAACACAAATCTAAGGTACATACCCTTTTTACCGCATTTTTTCCACCACACCGTTCGGTGTCATTAGAGCGTCCAACCTCATATTTGTAACCTAGGTGGTCTAGCACAGTACGGTCCTTGAGTAATTTCTTCCCGCGAACGCTTCGGCTGTATAATGAGCCGTCATCAGAGCTTATTCCGAGGGAATACAGCTTGAGGTTCTTCAAAAAAGAAGTGTTAAGGTTTTTTCAAGGGGTCGGCAGCGCGCGTGCAGGTCCGTGTTGCAGATCGCTTATCGTCGGGCGAGCCGCACGCTTGTTTGCCACCGACATAGTATAAAAAAAATACCGCATACATACTCGCACCGTAATTCTTAGACAATGTCATGTTGTTTTGAGTCCAAAGCAAAAAAAAAGAACGCCGACTGCCTACAGCACGTGCTAAATAAGTAGGTAGGTACGCACATGTAGGTTGAGTGCAGTCACAACGATCTCGGAATGGTTCGGCATGAGAAAGAGACAGACTATACGGAACGTGTGCGCGAGAGACACGGTTAATATGCCTAGGCCGTAGGTCAAAGAATTCTTCGATATCAGCTACAGGCGATCTTCTGTATGTATTTTTTTGTGCCCATCGTCTTCTTTATATTATAAACAGTGACTCCAACGACTTTTGTACAGCCTTTTAACTGATTTTCATTTTTTTGCTACAATTTTGGCCCATCCCGGGTTTTATCCCCGGGTCGGGCCAAAATTGTACTTAGGTTTTCGGTAAGAAATTCTTAGTGTCAGATGGTGTCAGCCCGGAGTCTGGAAGGTGGCGGTCTTGTACCCCCGTGCCTCGGAAAGTACGTAAAGCCGGTATTTTTTTTTATTACATTTACATAGTATAATAAAGTACACTTACACAATCTACTTAATTACTATTTCATAAATTTAGAACTTAGCCAAATGTAAATATACATTATTTTGTTACAATCCTTATTTTGACACAACTTAATAGAACAGAATATAGCAGATAATTAGGAACTCTTACCTCCCGTGCTAGTTTTAAACTGTGTTACGGCAAGGTAATAAAAAAAAAAGCTATCGTCCCATGCCTGAACATCTCCCATTACTTGCAATCATTATACTTTTTAATATTATATATAACTTTGAATTCACAGTAATAATAAATAAATAATAATTAATAAAAGTCTATCAAGTGATAGATAGTGATAGATTCACTTATAATATATGTATACATAAACCATTGAATGAAGTAGGTATATATTGTCGCCTATTGGGTATAATGCATTCGCAATGAAGGTTAAATAAAATAAAAGTTATAAATGTTGACTAGTCATATAACGAATTAATTCTATTATGTACTATTATTTACTTACACACTTTTATTATTAGTTCAGTCTGTTCTTAATCTAAATTTCTCAGAATCTCATCCAGGGTCTTTTTACAAACATGTCTTAATAAGTCTTTCAAAGGTTTGCTTTTGCATAGCCGATTATACAGCATAGGTGCTAGAGAAACGAGAAAAATTGTGCAAAACTGGTCTTACAAGAAGGAACGTCATAGACCTCATGTGTTCGTCTGGCTGATATGTTGGTCCGTTTCATACATGAATGTTGCCTAAGAACTATGCTTTTAATGAAAAGCTGTCGAACACTTAATACACCAAATTCCTTATATAATGTTGTAGTGGGATATCTGTAGGGTTTGAAATTAATAACTTTTATAATAAGTGTATGAGCTCTTTCAATTTTCAAAAGGGCGCATTTTCGAGCTGCACCCCAAGCCGAAAGACCATAAGAGGTTATTGACTGGCACAATGTTAAGTATAACATTTTAATAGGTTTATCATCTTTTAAATTTCTAATTCTTTTAAAAATTTAATTATTTTTATTAGACCTAAATGGATAAGATGTACTCCCGGTAGCTTTTGCACGCGAGTATTCCACGAGCCAACTACCATAATCGGATTGAAAATTCATCAAACTAAATCTGGGACGATCGAAGCAACTGATTGGAATCTGCAATTCCGGATTAGTTTGCTATTTCGTCTAATAAATTTCATAATTTGCAGCACATGTTGGAAAATCTTGCTTAAATAACTTTGATAGGTTTTTGTTTTACCTAACAATCTGAATACGGTATTTGACTATTTTTTTTTTTGTAATCATAAGACCACTCAAATAAAGAAACATTTTTGAAAGAATATTCTCATTTAAACAACAAAACGCTCCATACAAACGGCGACTGGCATGTGACGTCACACTCACACGCAAGTATTTTTTATACATTTCATTTGAATTTTGTATGGTAGCTATATTAAATGTTTCGTTTATGTCAATTGTTCTATTATAATAGTTGGTGTGAATTGTATAGGTTATTCAATGGTATGATTATTTTGTAATAAATTTATACTTTTAAGAAATGGATTTGAAAATGAATCTTTGAATGACCATAAAACGGCTAGACGTTATATTTTTAATAGACGATTTTTGCTATTGGTCCGAGTGTAGTACACACGGACCAATAGCAAGTGTACCAATAGAAAAATCGTATATTTTGATAAAATATAATATTTTGTTAAATCTCGTGCTTAGTCAAATACCTTATTCTCAAAGTCAGTAAGTAGCTAAGGTATTGAAGGAGGAAATCAAATTTTGGTGGCGGAACGGAAGATATCCCGAAAAATTCCAAGACCAACCAAAGGAGAAGATGGGTGTGGTAGACCCAGAATCAACTAACATTAGGTATAAGAGAAATAAGATCATCGACTGCGTTCGGATACGCCGAGAGAATGGGAGAAGATTTAGCAGCTAAAAGCACTTAACTGGAACAACCAACGTGACGCAGGCCGGTAGGTTGTCCGAGTTATCGATGAAGGGGCGAAGTTGCTAAGGACCTCAGGGTTTGGTACAGCATTGGTATAGGACCGGATAAAATGGTGTACTTTGACGTCTGTGGCTAGGGGTGCGCTTCACTTCATATAAAATCAAATTATCTAATTTTAATATTTATATATATGATATAACGTTCATTTGATATAATTTTTACTTGAACTAATTACAGTTTCTATAATTTTATTTAGTATAATTATTCTTTGATATACAATACAGATGCTATAATAACATTTCGTATACAACTCAGGTGGTATAAAACTCATTTTACATAATGCTTGAATGGTATAACGCTCAATAGATATAATAATCATTTGATGTAAAACTTGGTCTCTGTTTCTACTTTATGACGGATCCGACTCAGCCAACCCCCCTCCACGCGGTACTTGTCTGCCCTACCCCTAGAGTGTTATACAAGAAGGCGGAGGCGCGGAGGGACCTTGTACCTTGTTACGCCAGGGCGGAGGGGCTGCCTTCCCGAAGCATACGAAAGCCTAGTGCATGCTGTATGCATGCTGCTTGCATGTTTTGTGCATGCTGCTTGCAAGTTGCGTGCATGCTGCATGCATGCTGAATGCATATTGCATGCATGGATGTTGCATGCATGCTGCGTACCCTACACAGGCACAGAAATAAAACATTAGAGTGAAAATAGGTATCAGAAACCAAACAGCGTTTGACGGTTTTGCTGTTTGATGTGGGGCAGGCGTTATACGATATGAGATTTATATGATTTGATTTTATATTAAATGATAATTATAGTATTTGAACATTATATGAAATGATCATTAGATGAATTGATTGTTATATCAAATGAAATTAGATAATGTAAAATTATATCAAACGTTTACTATATGAAATGATTTGTTATATCATACAAGATTATATTAAATGAAATTATATCATTTGAATGTTAGATCAAAAATACTTATATCAAACATTACACACCCCTGTGACTAGACCTATACTGAATCCCTAAGCCAGCGAGGTAACTTGATAACAATGTACAGACAACCCATTGGCTTATATCTATGGCGTATTTCTTCATCCAGTTTTCACCCTAATGCTAAAGACATATTTGGTTTAATATAGTTGACGAAATCTGAAAGATTTTAGTAACCGAATGTCAGGTAGTCTGTAAAAATTATTCATAAAGGAAGGAAATAACAAGATATTTTAGTTAAATTTTTATTGTCTTTGGTTATACAAAAACATGGATTAATTTTAAAATAACTTACAAAAACACATTTATTTATTCATAAATACATCGTCAATTACTAAACTTGTACATTGATAGTAATAGTTCTAGGTTAAATTGCGAGATTTCTATATTTGACACTTCATTTCACATTCAACCAATAAATGGAAGCAAAAATTCACCTAAGATACTTTGGTCGAGTTTAAAATAGAGTGTACTTAATTAATAGAAAACGGATCTCTCTGTAACTCAGATAATATGTTGCAACTATACATACCAAAATATCGTTCTAGGAGAACATAAACTCTGGCAGAACAACAATGAAACAAGAATATCGTTACGTGTGGAGTTAACAACCAGTTTCTATAAGATTGTACAGACAGCCACACGTTTGGCAAATTTCTCCATTATTACTAACATACTCGTATTTTCATTTTCCTGTAATGCGGGTTTTTACAAAACCTATCTCAGGCGCCATTCTTCCGCACACAAGCATAACACTAAGACCTATATCGTAAAATAGTTAAGACCTTTATTTGTTAACCTACCTAATGATGAACTTTGTGAGAGAAATAAACATTTATTTAAATTTCCTTTTCACAACAAATTTCATTCTACACTGTTTGAAAAATGATGATAGAGTGTTGGAAATGAAATCTACGTGTGGTTGTCTCAACAAAAGAAAGAAATTAAGTCAATGCGGATGTTGCAACGTTTTTTAGCGCAGACATCCGCGACGAGTTATATCTACAGTTTGGAAATGAAAGCGGATGTTAACTCCATAGTAAAGCGCAAAGCAGACAATATCTTTATAACTCTCATTTATTTTGTAAATCCTTCTTAATACTTATAATTTGTTATGTTATTCACTAACTTCATATTTGGATTTTTACTTTGGCACAATTGGATGCAAGGCCTAACAAAAAATAAACTGGCAGACAAAGTTAACCCACCTCACTATTTTCCACAAAACGAAATGCCCTGTTTTCACTGCATTAGTAAATCCCTAATTTTCAATAATTCCCTAAAGCAAAATATCTCCAAAAAGAACGTGATTTCTCGTTACCGTTTTTCATTTCGTAGATTATGTATTTGGATGCGCTAGTAAAGTAAAGTATCAGCCAATATACTGTCCCACTGCAGGCCAATGGCCTTCATCACAGAAATCAAGTTATCGCTTTATGATGGGCTTAGACTTACTCACCATTCTTGCCTAATGCGGATTGGTGATCACGAACCCGAGCAATGTTTGAAAAATTCGAAACGTACATTTTGCTCGACCCGGGAATCGAACCCAAGACCCTAGATCAAGGCCCAGTACTTAAATAACTAGACTGACATTATTTTTAATTAGACAGGCATAGTTTGCATGGAAATAGCGCGGTGAGAGTTTTTTTTCGTCTGCTAGTTTGGAAACCTCTCAACGTAGCACGATTACGATGGGGTTGATCTGTGCAAGTGCAAGAACTTGTTTGACCTATGGTATTATATTGGCACTTTGGAGTGCCACATTATTGACCGCATTTTATTACATTTATCTTCAGATAATTTATAGTAAATACTTGCAACGTCCCCTTTCTTAATGTAATGTTTTGGCACAAACATACTTATATGGTGACTAAAGGTATTACAGCAAACGTCAATGTGTTTCAATTGGGCAATACGGCAGGGTTTTTGACTGTTGTTACCAGCCTTTATTTTATAAATCTTTCGTCTGCATTGCTGCTAGCACAACTTAATAATGCAGCTAAAATAAATGTGTCCGTAACATCCGCAGACGATTCCATCAAATACTTATCAGAAATCTATTTAATGCTTGACGGTATTTTTTAATTTATTTTACAACACTACAAATACACGACAATATGTTTAATTAAATACTTCAGTTCGTTTTACTCCCTTGTCATTAGTTGATGATTTAAAACCGACATCTAAATGTATTAAATCGGATTTCATTAATATATAGAGACCTCAAATATTTTAAAAAATCACTGGAATGAAATAGTTGCCAGTACGTGTATTTCATCAAGCATTTGGAAATCATAAAATATTTTCTTTTCGTATTTGGAAAAAAAAACATGCAAATAATCAGGTACTGAAACATTTTTAAAAGCGCAATTATTAAAAATATTACAATTAAAGTGCAATTGTAATTATATATTTGAGGTGACTTTAATATTTTAATTATAAATCTATAATCGAAACTCTGTAACGATGCATACAAAGCAATAATCCAAAATTTCATTACAAATTACTTATAATATGAAAACAAGGGTAGTCAAATGAATGTCTTTTTTTACAATTATGTAATTTAGTCGTAAATAGAAGATAACATGCAAATCAGTACATGTTAGGATTGAGCATTTAGACTTTTAGTTTAGTGATTTTTTTTAATGAAGGAACTATCAAATTCATATACTACTTCAAATAAAAAATATTTTAATTTAATAATTATCATTAGGTATGTGAAAGTTTTAGACACAAGACCTTTTAAAGTATAGAATTGAAGTAAGCATACTGAATTCTGATAATTTATTTGATACAAAAAGTTATATTTATAAATGTATAATATTGTAGACATCTAGACAATGAAGAAATGGAATGTGAGTTTTGTACTGTCAACTATTACACATATTTAATAGTATTACGCATTATGGTTAGATTTAAGGATAGGTTTAATGATTTAAAAGAAGACTGAAATATCTTTTGTGACGAATTGTTTATTTATTATTTTAGACGAGGAGTCAGTCATGGTGGTGACCCAGAATATAACAACTGAAGAAACAATAAGTATCTGGAAAACGTAACACTTTACAAAGTTTTGCCTCGGGATACTTTAACATTGAAGACTTTATTCGTGGTCGCCATTTTGAAAAATAACTCAATAGACGGAATACAAAGGTAATCCAGGCTCCAGACAAAAAAAAATCAATCACTTTTATATTTTACGGAACTCATGACTATTTAAGTGATGGGATAATTTGCTATTTTTTTTTTTTCATTACCTGATGATAACCGGCGAAATGTTTGACCTTGTAGATATCATAAGGTATAGAAAAGAAATTTAGTCTTCTTTTAAAACGGATTGTTTTTACAAATATAGAAAACTTATTATCATCTACATAACCTACAAATCATTTGATCTAAAAATCTATTCGTACGGGACAATCACGAAAAATATTTTTAAAACTAATTTTACTGTGCGCATTGACAATAATATCAGGAATTAGAATTATTCAGGAACCCAATCACAAATGTAGATATACGCTGTTGTAACTTGGTTAAATACAATCCTAGAATGAGGTGAAATTAGCATAATACATCGGCAAAATAAATCCTTAAATAGGTATATATTTTTAAATGCAACATAAAAATCAGAAAGTAAAGTACATAAAATTTCAAATTTGAAAAACCCCCGACGTCGGCCATCTTGGATTTGTAAGTTGTCACAATAAATATATTCTGCTACTCAAACCTTTTCATATGATACCCATATTGTGGGAGTTGTGTTAAAACATACAATCCAGCTGCTTTGTTATGATAAGCTTATTCATTTACACCGGTCCGGAGTAGGAGAGGCTAATCTGTCATACAGGTCTCCTAGTACAGATACCAGTCTCTTACATAGTTTTAGTATCACTAGACTAAGCTTTATTTTGTATGTACCAACCAACTATGTGAGAGAACAAATAAAGATTATTAAAAAAAATATATCTTTGTGACGGCGGCCATCTTGGATCGATTTTTATCCAACATAGCTAAGAACACTCCCCCCTTATTCATCTTTCAAACAAAATCAAAATCGGTTCATTTGTTCGGTTAGCTACGATGCCATAGACAGACACACAGACACACACACACACACCCAGACACGTCAAACTTATAACACCCCGTCGTTTTTGCGTCGGGGGTTAAAAATACTTGTTACAACTAGTTATTTTATCGTGAATCGTATTTGATATTACTGTTGTTAATATGTTTAAACATGTTTACATAGAATGCACAAGAAGTAAAAATGACTAAAAATATGCAATTGTTTTTGTTTTCGTCGATAAATAATTTATTCTATCTATTTTCACCTTCTTCCCACGTTTACGGGTCTAACTTCGACTCCTACGTCTATACAATAAAGTTGACATTTGACTGCGATTATAATGAATTTTCGTGTAGAAATTTTGCAGTCTTTAAAAACCAAAAGTTGTACACAGCAGCAAAAGTTTGTAGTCTAGTCGGATCACCTGTGTATAAATATTAATGTTTATTCAATTATGCCGTGTGGTCCCCGGCAGAGTAGAATAGGCCACCCTCACTCTTACCGAGGTGTCGTAAAAGGCGACTAAGGTAAAGCTGCTAGCATGATCATCAGCATCCAGAGAAGGAAAACTCTGCATTTATACCTAAACCCTCGCCAACCCGTCTGCCAAGCGTGGGGACTGAAATGGGCTGACGATGATGAAGTGTTTAACTATTAACTTTCTCTAGAAATGCTAAGCGAGCTGCAGACGTGGGAAAAGATTCGTGAAGAAACCCGATAAACCCAGATTATGGGGCCAGACCCTACCCGATAAATTTAATAAACTCGTTGTCCTCATTGATTGTCGCCCCATTTATGCGGACGAAAGATTTCATTAAGAGGACAGGTAGGGCACACTAGCGACGCCAATCGATTTTAATTTTTAGTTGCTAAACCGGATCTATTTTAAACAATTTCGGGGTTTCGACCTCTCGGCAAAAACTTATACTATTTGTTAGCGATTGAGGGAGTGGAGTAAAAATAGCAATAAAATATTAAAAATAAAGAAATAAAAAATATTACGTACCGATTGCAACAAAACAAATCAATGACAATGAAACGTCAAATATAGAAACTAAATAAAAACGAAAATAAAATAACTAACTTAAAGAGGTTGGTTTGCCACACTATTTATTAAATAACCATGCACAAATGTTGGGTCCGTTTTTGTACGCAAAAAACAACACAACCCAATTCACGACGAAAGTTTATTGAGGTCTGAGAAAATAAGTCCGAATTTAGTAGACGCGATGATAGTCTAATATTTAAAATTTTTATTTCCATTATAATAAAAAAGTGCTTGTTTTCAATATCAAACTGTAGGAGATCATCATCATCATCATCATCAGCCTATCGCAGTCCACTGCTGGACGTAGGCCTCTCCAATTGTTCGCCACTGTGATCTATCCATGGCTTCTCGCATCCAGCTCTTGCCAGCCATCCTGCGCAGATCGTCCCCCCACCTAGCCAGAGGGCGCCCTACATTACGTTTGCCAAGACGCGGTCTCCACTCCAGTAAAGTACTTGTTTTCAATATCAAACTGTAGGAGATGGTATGGATAAATAAGGATTTTCTGTTTAACACTCCGCTTTTAATATCTGTTGAATTTGATATAAATGCGTTCATGATTCAAACACAATTTTGTTTTAATTTAGATTCAGAATATATAAATTGTAGATATCTGCATTTGTGATTGTTTTTCGGGTACTTGGTACGTTAGTTATAAATATAGCAGAATTACGCATTTTAGAAAACACAAGAAAGAACAAATATCCCACTATGTCCTCGAACTCTTATGAGTAAGAAATACGGGATAGGTGTAGACGAGCGATGCTGAGATATCAAAATCGGTAAATATATGCAATTTTATGCTAACTACATCCTTATGTACCTATAAATATAATAATTACTTGATACTTAATAAAAATATATTTTTCTTGTTATTTATTACTTTCTTCTTGAATCGTTTATTTTATTTAATACACAATATATTTCGTAAATTATTGTTTATCCGATCAGAAACAATTAAAATGCGTAATTCTCCTTAAATTGTATAAAATCTTTGGTAATATTCAAACCTAAGGCTTAATGTTATAATTACCGTCTGATATATCATAATAATATACTATCTCTACGTACATATATTAATAATAATTTGGTTAATAAAACCCCATTCACAACAAAAGGAACGTTTTACGACACTCATAGATTTGATGTATACTTTACATATACGATATATAAATACACACCTATTACTTGTATATCAGTAATCCTTTTATATCCACTATTAATGCCAATACAAATATCATAGACTTATGAAATATCGAATTAAATATTGTATTTACAATAATTAATCTTTATAATTTAAAATCCATACATAAATTTAGAATTTATTTAATATCCGTTTCATCTACTTTAACACGCAAGATATTGTTATATAATATATTTACCAACGTCGACACATAAATTGAGACATAGGTGGAATCGCTACTCTTTTAACTCACTCCGAGTCGATTCATAATAAAATATCACAAAAGTGATAAAAACGACGATCACATACCAAATTTGAAAGCATTTTACACTTTAATCTAAAATGTGAGTTAAATAAGTAGCTCCTAAAGGCGTAACACTAATCTTGAAATCGTTGTATGATTCTTGTTTCTTTAAAAAAACATTTGACTTATTACGAGTACATCAAAATCACGAAACAAAAAAGGGACACATCTAAATACTATCAAAAATCCACAATTAAGATATCTATTAAAATATGATTTAAGTTATAAAGTAAATATATCGTGATCTCATAAGAAGATAATACGATTTGAATATTGCTTAGAAACATTATAATTAATCCTTAAATAATATTTTACGCGTTAAGATTTCGTTAACAAGGCTATGAGCTCTCTCTTGCCGAATCCATTTGCGAAACAAACACACAGTCTCCCCTGTCCAGAATCACAGCAAAATTATTACGATAACTAAAACCACCTTATTATAAATCGCGATCTAATGTTATTACCATACTAAAGGCTCATGTCATCCCGTTCCAACACGCAACGTTTAAGGTAGGACACACTAGCGACGCCAGTCGATTTTAATTTTTAGCTACTAAGCCGGATCTATTTTAAACAATTTCGGGGTTACAACCTCTCGGCAAACAATTAACTATTTATTAAATAAGCACGCACAAATGTTGGGTCCGCTTTTGTACACGAAAAACTGATCCACGCCAAAAGTGGCCGCTTTTGGCGGTAATTCACATTTCGAGTACAAAAGCAGACCCAAAAGTTAAGTGTAAGTATTTAATAAATAGTATAAGTGTTTGCCGAGAGGTTGTAATCCTAAAATTGTTTAAAATAGATCCGGTTTAGTAGCTTAAAATTAAAATCGACTAGTTGACCCTACCCGTCGCCTAAAAAGGGCTGACACGAACCTTAATCCGGGACTATCCTTAATTCGCGATTTGTAATAAGGAGGAAATTGTTTTACTGATTTGCGTACTAATAGAGGTTCGCTTTTGGCGATGGCAGGTAAATGTAATATCAAACGTTGAAGGACTTCTTTTGGCACGTATGTCACATATCAATATATATGTCACCGGAAAATAACAAGATCCGTAAGTTTATCAATTTACTAGGAAGTTTATAAACTTACGTAGGATTCTAAACGGGAGATAAATTGTATTATTTTACGTCCACACTTTCGTACATTGATAAACTTACTGAACTCACTCGTAAAATAATAAGTAAGCAATATCCAAACGCTACGCGCGATCTGATTGGCATTGCCACTGTGAACATTGACCAATCAGAGAGCAGTGTGTTATTTTTACGTATTTCAAAAATTCGTTTATTTAAAAGAATTTCAGTGATTGGTCGAACCATATAAAATTTGATGAATAGATATCCGTTATTTAATAATTTTATCGTATGACGTCGAAAATTGATAAATTTACGGAAGTGTGGACGTAAAATAATACAATTTATCTCCTGTTTAGAATCCCACGAAAGTTTATAAATTTCCTAGTAAATTGATAAACTTACGAATCTTGTTATTTTCCGGCGACATATATACAAACAAGTGTCAGTAAAATCTTTATGTACACCAGAACTACTGCCGATAAACTGCTTCACAGTTTGGCAGATATGAAAATTGTAATTTGTAAATTTACAACCTGTGCGGATAAAGAATGGGATCAGAAATAGTGTGCGAGCGAGAAGTAAATAGATGCGCCGCCATTTCTGATCCCATTCTTTATCCGCACATGTAGTACTTTAAATAAATAAATAAAAAAAATAGTCAAATTTCTTCAATGCATTCTCAACTTAAGGCGATGGATAGTTCATATTAGCGACGCGAATTGATTTAAATTTTTAGCTACTTAACCAGATCTATTTTAAACAATTTAGGACCTGCAGTCTCTCGGCAAACACTTAAAAATACTATTTATTTAATAACCATACACAAGTGTTGGGTATGTTTTTGTAGGTCGAAAAATTGATTCACGCCAAAAGCGACTTTTGGCGGTAATCCAAAATTCAAGTGCAAAAGCAGAACAAACAGTTTTTTAAGTATTAAATAATTAGTGCAGGTGTTTGCCGAGAGACTCCAGTCCCAAAATATATCTGGTTTACTAGCTAAAAAATAAAATCAATTGGTGTCACTAGTTTGCCCAACCCGTCGCCTTAATGTGCAATGGTTCAATATAAATTGATGAAATTTGTTTTAGTAACCAGATGTGTGGCTGCCTGTATCTATTGGTAACGCGATGACACGATTCACGAAAAAGAGCGTGACCAAATCGTTCGTTTAGGAAAATCCATGTACGTAGGTACATACAAGTCTCAGCGATAATACTCGGCATACGCGGACTTTAGGCCATAGGGACGTATGAATACGCGTTAGAAGTGTATCTTCTATACTTTTTATAAAGAAGTAATCCTACAGACAGCGGCAACGGATAAGCAATCCGAAAACGCGAAACGCTTGCGAGTTGTAACTGACACCTAGCGCCATCTATTGGTATAAAGTGGAACTGATGTCCCGAAAGGAAGTGAGGGCGGGTCACTAGTATGCAATAAAGATCATACGATGGCGAAGTGGCAATAACTCTAACCAATCTGATACAATATTTACATAAGAAATCGACCTTAATGCCAATGACATAAGACAGGCCAAGGCCAATGTTAGGTAGGAGGGAGGTATTGTCTCTTTTCTGTCACATTGCTTCATACATAGGTACACCCTTATGGTTGACTTGAACACCGCTGTTGTATTCGCCCCTTTGGCTTGAAGTCTGCGTATGTCTTCACTATAGGGAGATAAATAAGTCAACAATACATACATGACTGACAATATTATGGTTGTAATAATTATTTTAATTTAATAGTGGGAGAGCCACGCTTCGGCATGAATGGGCCGGCTCGAACTGAATTATACCACGACCTCACAGAAAACAGACGTGAAACTGCACTGCGCATGTTTCGCTGCGTGAGGGTACCGGAGGCCCAATCCGGGGGAAAGGGGGTTTAAAGGTTGGCAGCGCACTTGTGACTCCACTGGTGTCGCGGTTGTCTATAGGCGGCGGCAATCGCTTATCATCAGGTGATCCGTCTGCTCATCTGCCACCTATCAAATAAAAAAATCAGGTGAAGTGCCTATAGCTCCTATCTAACAAATTAATTAGCATAAGAATTCGAACTTAACGACAATGACATAAGGAAGTAATCTTCTCGAAATAACTGTATTAGATACCAGGTATTGGCACCTTCACGATCGTAGAGAAATCAATATGTTTATACCTGCTCTAAATTCGTCAATTTAACCCTAAAAGCTCAGCCCTTTTCAGAACACCGTGTAGAGAAATATTTGACTAGAGAAATTACAATTTAATCATAATTAAAGACTAGATTGTTTCTACCAAGTTTATATTAGATACGCTTCTATTTTCAGCTTTTATCATTCTAATACTAATAATAATCACTCTTAAAGTATTTTGGCATTTAAAATTCCTCTTAAATCCTCTCATTTAATTAGTAAATTATCTTCTTCTTAAAACAGAAGACTTAAAATGTTAAGGAATGGAATTTGACCACATGCTGAGTAATGAGACTTTGAAAGGACTTTTTAATTCTTTAACAGTTGGCTCTTACAGAGTGGGCAATGAAATTCGACAGACACCTTAAGGTCGATAATTCAAAGATTTTTATAAGAATATTAGACCATGTTCAACCGCAAGAAAAATCGCGTATTTTTTTATTGTTTACAGGTTAATGTGGGCCAATGTGGGCAGACCCAGGGGGACCAAGCGCAGGTGGGATTTTATTTATAAGTAGTACACACTTTAAATATTCAATTTGATATACTTAATACTTTGTTTGACGGTGTTGTGTACTATGTATTATAAGTATGTATTTACAAAAGAAAAGTATCATATGTATATATTTGTAATCCCACTGTTGATTCTGATATCCGTAACACAGGTGCTTGAGCTACCTATCTCGGAGTCAGATCAATGTATGTGATGTTGTGAAATATTATTATTTATTATTTAAACAAGTTATTCGAGAACGTATCGAAAATTTGACTTCCTCTTTTACACTTATGACGAAATCAATTTATGTGAACCCCTCTGGCGCCAAAGCTGGTAGCTTAGTTCGAAACCGTTCCCGTAACGAACGAGAACTATACCTGTCGCTTCCAAACAAAGGAGACACACAGCGCTTGTGAAAGAGAGGGAAACTCCGATTCGGACGTAAAGTCTGCTTTAAATAAGGCCCTCTAGATCCGCCTGTATGATTTATTGTGCAAATCATTGGATTATCAACCTTAAGGGGACTGTCTAGTTTACTGGCCTCTTTGTATAGGGCCTTCAGTTAAAAAGACGTGTCAATTTAACAGACATACATACTCGCCTAACATCATCAATATTTAAAGTTACGTCATCTCGTTTATGATACTGATTACTCTTATAAACAAGGAACTATGTACTTTAGACTGGTGGCAATAATTTGAATGTGGCACTTGTTCAATTTATTTAGTAAAGGTATATTTTTATAAATAAAACATTATTGTAGTTGGTTTTATTCACGCGCTAACCTCATGCATATTCTCTCTAAAATCGATTGAAACGCCATCAACCTTTTTGGTGACACATTTTTTTTTATGCCTTTATCCCTTTTACTGTACCTAACCTTAATATTTTTATAGATCGAATAATGTTTTGTAATTTTGTTACTTTATTTGTGTCACTAAATTAATATTATTTCTTTCTTTCCATTAAGCTAATTAGCCATTCTGTCATTATAATGCAGGCAGGCATATAATAAATAAAATCTAGGAATAAAATCTCGAATCCGTACTAAGTAGCTTAAGCTCTTGTGTCTAGTAGAGGAATTACAAATAAACACTCAAGCAGTGGACAAACTGAAGTGTGAAATTATTACAAAATTAAGTTTGTTAATAAAAGCAAATATAAATGGACCCAAACAATTTTTAGCGGTAGATTACATATTATTTGATATTCATCAATCGCAATCATTAGTTATCGCTTACGACGCGATAACCACCTATCACTATAAAAAAAATATAAATGTTCTATTTTTTTCTGAAACCAATAATTTAGTCTCGAATGCCCATACCCTGTATTTTCTTGATGTAGGTTTCTTACACTGGGCCGTCTAGGTGGGTACTGATATTTCCCCGTGAATTAGAAGTGTCTGAGGCTTCTGTGTCTCAAGGAAAGGGCACTGTAACCTGTAGGTAGTGTAATTACTGGGAATACGAGATCTAATGATTTCGTCTCGGTTGTACAGGCGCAGAGCATTCTCCGACAGAAATATTGGGTTACAGTTTTGCACTGCATTCTGGCCATTGGCAGAGGTGGCGCTTACCATCAGCGCACATCTATTTGTCTCATCACATTACGTAATCAAACTTTGAGTAATTAATAGATGACGCTGGGCGTCTGCTACCTGGCATGATGTCTGTCAAATCGGATACAATCCACGTTTCCTTACTATCCTCCTTACTCATACAGTTGAACTTGGAAATCTTACAACAAAGGATTTATCACAAAATGCAAAACCTACAAATGAGACTCCTACAAATGGACGGGATGATCAACTCACTAGTGAAAACCAAACACTTCGTACATTTGCTTTTAGTGGGAAAAATGGAAACCAAAATAACGGCACAGGTTTACCACAGATATTTAGTTTTGGTTTTAGCTCAATTATTTTATAAGTCATTTTAACTTAACTTTAGCAGATACCACGTAAACTACCGAGTTTACACAGCATCAATATAAATCGGTTTGAAACAAGAAAAAATGACAGCTGATATAATTTAATATTTACTTTGTACTATCCAAATTTTTCAAAAATACTCAAATCGCATTCTAAAATCAAAATTTCTCCAAATGTATCAACTCGGTATATTTTCACGTATCTCCAATAGGTACCAAAATTGGGCAATCGTAATTTTGGTACCTCTAAAGTTCCATTCCAAACAGCATACCTTACATTCTCTAAACCATCTGAAGCTCATCAATCAATCAAGTTTTTTATCAAAATTAATTGTACACCCCTCTAGTCATCGCTTCCCTATTTCTGTTGTGCCATTTACACGTCAAAATCCTAACATAAGTTCTTCTAAAGGTCGCATTACACAATGCGTAGCATACCGGGTTTATAGTAGAGTTAATATAGCACAGAGCATAGAAGAAGGACCACAATTCATCTGGGATGCATCTCGTGCACTGCTGTTAAAGGCTTTAAGAGCACAAGGATGTTGTAAGGCGTCCATGTGATGATAAACGAGAGGAGGATAGCAGATAGCGTCTTCGCTGCTTTCGTTTCTTGTTTCTTCTCCTGCGTCTTCTTCTTCTTCGGCTGCTTTGATGTAATGCCTTTCCCCGCTAACTGCTTCGGGATTATTTTGGCATTTAGAGGTATCCTCACGTCTTGTAAGTGTGAGGTTCTCCTCGTTAGCGCTGGGTGTCCAGCTGGATGTAGATTCATTTCGGAGTCACCTCTCGTAGGTGGTCGGTAGTGCGTTCTCGTGTTGGATGGCGGTGATTCCTCTGTGATCATTTTGATGGTGGCCCTGTCTGAGTCTGCGTCTGGTAGTCGGATGACGATGGTGTACACTGAGTCTGCTGAAGCGGACTTGGGTGCTGGCGAGGCGGTGGAGTTGATCCTCGTGTTTGGGGGGAGGGAGCGACTATCTCGCGCGGCGGGCATGCTCCCCGGGGGCGGGTCGTAGGTCCTGCGGAGGGGGGAGGTGCCTCCGTCAGGACCTGATGAGCAGCCGGACCCGCCACGGGAAGCGTAGGGATCCCTGATGACGTTCAGAGACGTGCATCTGTGGACAAGAACATTTTGAATTATCAATATTTGCGTGAGTTATCATTAATAACAAGAGATCTAAAACATAATGTAAACTTCACTGGTTCATAAGTGCCAAACGAATACCAATAGTGTTTTTACGACCTTGCTGGACTTTGATTTTTATGATCTAACGTGGAATGTCCCAGTTTCGTTTCTCAGTTGAGTCAATTTAAGAACGTTTTCTGTAGGGACTCGGGTATGCTAACAATTCCCCCAGCTAACATTAGCTATTTCTTAAAGTACAATGAACACCCTATTTTTAGACTAGCTGATACAGAACCCCCTTGGTTGTAGTTACCACAACATATTTGCAACTTTATAAGCTTAACAAATCAATGAAATCATTACTATTTCATCATATTTATTAGCTCAGAGACGTCCACTGCTGACATACAAATTTCAGAATGTCCGGTCCAAGGTTGACGGTTGGCCTGCATCCATCGAGATACTGAAACTCTGATCAGGTCATCCATCCATCTCGTGGGTGGTGCGCTTAGTAATAGTCTCCACTATGAAGTGATGGTATGAAATAAGACCTGGCAAAAACGTAAATAGTGTGTGAGTGAATTCGCAAGGACGACACTATATATATTATGTTATAAATAGGATTTAGGATTTATTGGTTTAGTTTGTAATGTTTAACGTGTTTAGTTTATAACATATAGATACCTAGTTTTTATAATAATTAGATAGTTGCACTATCGCATTAGGCTAAACCCTGTAAAGATAGCGTAAGAAGAGAAATAAATAAATAAATCATTTAGCTGAGACAGATCACTGAGTCGTTTCAGTAAAGGAATAAGTAGTCAATTCTATATCTATTACAAAAGTGAATCCTCACCTAGACACAGAACTCTGCAGTGGCGTCTCAACAGAGACAGGAGTGGCGTACCCCGGGTCAGAGGGCTCCTCCTCCGGCTCTGTGTCCTCCAGATCCTCGCGGCCGGAGTGCCACCACGCCACGCACCACGCCCGCACCGCTCCCCACCCCCGCTTTGGTCGCCGGGATGAGTTTGACTGAAACAAGAGATAAAAGGTTACTATTGAATGGATAAGCTGACGATAGGAAGGCGTGGAAACAGCTGATCAACTCCTCCCCGAAGCATTTCGGAACGGGAATGATCTTGACTAATGAAGAACTCGACTGAAATAGATTGAATGAACAGAGCTGCAATGGCAATGGGCTGACAAGCGCTGTGGTAAAAGATCTCGCGTACAGTCATCATCATTATCGTCAGCCCATTTAAGTCCCCACCGCTGGGGCACGGGCCTCCCTCAATCACATGAGGGGTAATTGCCATACTCACCACGCTTGGCAGACGGGTTGGCGAGGGTTTTTATATAAATGCAGAGTTTTCCTTCTCTTGGTGCTGATGATCATGCCAGCAGCTTTACCTTAGTCGCCTTTTACGACACCTTGGTAAGAATGAGGGTGGCCTATTACTCTGCCGGGGACCACGCGGCACAGCGCGTACAGTATCATCACTTATAAGAGAAATACAAAGGAAAACTTAAGTATTAAGTAGGTAGTGTACGGTAATATTATTACTTAATAATAAAATTAGTTATTTATACTACCTAAATCTTAGAGTCATTAATAAAACACAAGAAATCAAAAAAAATGTTATTGCGGGTACAAAGGAAACACGGTAAAGGAGTGTAAGATGGTCTTAGGCCAGATTTAGTAATGATTTCCGCAAGATGGCTGGCAGACGTTGGATGCGAGTAGCCGAAGGTTGTCCAAAGTGGTGAACGTAAGGAAAGGCCTATTTCCAGCTGACTGAGAGACTGTGACAGCTGTTAAGGATTGTATTAACACGTCCATCTTTCGTCTTTCCAACTTCATGTTTTTCTCGTCATGGGATAAAAATAGCTAATGTGAAAACCGCATAAGACATAACGTTCCAGTAATGTGTATCACACAGCTAAATCCCTCTCCAAATCAAAATGGCAACTGCATTGCAAAAGTCCATCCAAATCCAACAAAGCTATTCCTGCATACATTGCCTCTTATTATCAGGGTGGTACGGTCGATATCTAAATGTATCGAATTCCGGCATTATTTGCTCTGGACGAAAATTTGGGAGTCTGCCAACATCGGCTGCGTTGGCTATTTGGCACGTTTTGTCTGAACGTGGTGAATGTGGAGCCTTTATTTTGTGGACGTTGCTTGCATTTAATTAATCGGCTCCATTGATATTGTTTATTGGGCTTATTGGAGGTTTTCGGTGGAAACGTTTTCGATAATAAATCGATGAGCGTTGGTAGCTCAGTGGATGAACGCGCCTTCCATGCGGGATGTTTATCTGCAATGGGTCGAATCTGAGCATGCACCTCCGGTTTTATGCGCGTATTTCTACTAAAGGCAGACTATTGGCACAGCGGTGAGAGAAACCATCGTGAGGAAACTTGCACATTTCTGATAAGTAGTTTCTAAAATATGTACATTTAAATAATTAAACTTGTATATTTAAATAATTGACTTAACTGTAAAAATTTACTAACATCATTTAACAAATATTAATATTCAATTTAATTAAGTTGTAATCTCAAATGTTTGTTTGTTTGCTCACCAAGCGATTTGTTATGATATATGTGTAAACACGTTAAGGACTACAGTTCTGTTCATAAGTTAAGTTAATATGTCTATATACGCAATATTGATTTTAGTCTGTTGTGTTTTCCAATAAATAAATATGTAACCATAATCAATTTGATCTGGTTTCTCTGTTAAAGGGTGGCGGAGGTCAGATTGCAGTCGCTGCTTTGTAATTATTAAACTCCCCAAATCCTGATCATGGTTGTTTGGACACAACCAGGAATAACACGCTTAGATGAAGAAGAGTATCTATGAAGATCAAAACACTAAAAAGTATTTTTTTACCAGGAGTCAGACGAGCATCCCGCCACCTCCCATGGCCATACCAACACTATGGTTATACTGGCCGAATCGTGGGAGATGTGCGCGGATATTGCGTGTCCGTGGGACTCTTGCGCTCCACCGCGCACAATTCTTGGTTCCCTACAAGTTATTAATCTCTGTCCTTGTCCCTAAATTTGCGTTTCTCCCCCTTCAGGGGCCGCAGTCGCCACATCAAAGGTGGCGCCCTCTAGCGCCGAGCAGCCCGGGTCGTTTCTCCGTCTGTGCCAGCCATGCGCGAACTCTCGCAGCCTGGCGAAGTTCGCCTCCGAGGACACAAGGTCCGGGCACCATATTGGTCCAGGTTTGTCAACCACAATCCCTTTTAGCAATACATGATGTCTGTCCTCCTCGCGTTCACGATATATACACGTACGTCCTTGAGACGCATATCACACAGGTGTTTGTTAAAACACCCATGCCCGGTTAGTATCTGGGACGTTACATAATCTGGTGCGACCCAGCGCGCACTGAGTCTCCCAGACACGTCGGGGAAGAATTGATAAGCAGTCAGACGAGCAGACGGATTGGATATATTTAGTAAACTATTGCCGCCACCCATAGATGGTGAGCAACACCAGTGGAATCACAAGTGACAAGTTCTCTGCCAACCTCTTCCCCTACTCAAGAAACCCAACGCTGCTTCACGCCAGTTTTCTGAGCCGGCCCATTATTCATTCCGAAGAATGGCTTTCCCACATATAAAATGGAAATAGGAAAATCAGTCAGCTATCAATTCACCAAAAGGAAAATAACATTCTTCAAAGGGAATTTGAAGATTGAATAATAAATACCCGACAACGGCACATAAGTACCTACATCGATCTTCACCGAGTTATTTTCCTATTGAAATAGTTTTCCTCATCCAGTTCACAGCTCTACTTCCCCCTTCCCCCAATCGCGGTAATTGCCGCAATAAACAGACAACTTCGTGATGCCTTCCCGTATCCTGGACATATACGCTCCGTCCATTCCTCTATTCATCATGACGATAATACAGGGTGTAACAACATTTCGACCGTGGGGGAGCCACGCAGTCTTCGGCTTAAATGGGCCGGCTCGACCGGATTGATACCACGGCCTCACAGAAAACCGGCGTGAAGCAGCACTGTGCTGTGTTTCGCTGCGTGAGTGACGGTACCGGAGGCCCAGTCCGGGGGAAAAGGGGGGTTTAAAGTTTGGCAGCGCACTTCTGACCCCACTGTGGCGAGTGTCTATTGGCGGCGGCACTCGCTTACCATCAGGCGATCCGTCTGTTCGTCTGCCACCTATCACATAAAAAAATTACACTATGTGACTTTGACATTTGCCGTGTGGTCCCCTGCAGAGTACAATAGGCCACCCTCACGCTTACCGAGGTGTCGGAAAAGGCGACTAAGGTAAAGCTGCTGGCATAATCATCAGCACCCAGAGAAGGAAAACTCTGCATTTATATCAAAACCCTCGCCAACCCGTCTGCCAAGCGTGGTAAATATGGCAATTACCCCTCATGTAATTGAGGGGGGCCCGTGCTCCAGCAGTGGGGACTTCAATGGGCTGACGATGACGATGTGACTTTGTTCTTATTTAATGCAAAGTTCCAAAAGTCATAGAACAAAATTAATGTTGTTCATAATGCTTGATAAAAGAGGTGGTTAGAAAGGACTAAAACGTTCACCAATATACCCTGTATGTATTTACTAGTGATCGAATTGTTATCCTCGGATCCCTTATATCCGCGGATACAGATATTTAGTGTCAAGATCCGCGGATAGGTAGGGCACGCGACTTGAGATGAGACATTGTGACGTAAAGAATAAAGTACAATTCTGTGGCATACGACTGTAAGAATAAGTATAATAAAACACAGAACACTGTTTCACTGATCGGGCTACTGTCGATGGAGTAATGTCCGCAGTCCACCCGCGCCCCCCAGAACGGACGTGTGACGGAGCTCGGTGATGTTCTGTGTTTTATTATACCTATTCGTACAGTCGTACGCCACAGACATTGTTTTGACATGCATTGACGGGTCTTTTTTTGTTTTAGTTTTGTTTTAAACTGGGCCACAGAATAATATAGACTAGGCAGCATAGATAACGTTTGTGTTTGGTATTGTTACATGAGTAACAATATAGTGAGCCAAACTAATAAGCCACATTTGACGTTTCTAAGTCTTAGATTCATAGAGACTACTAAAAAACTTCTATTAAAGTGAATAATCGATATGTACTTCAAACAAACGTGAATCGAATACTATAATAATGAAAAAGAAGTTAATAGTACTTTTTATTTGGAGAAATGTCAATCAAAATTATTGAAAAGAAAGAGGAAAGTAGGTACCGATCCTAGATCCAGTTTATTTCATTTTCATTGAAATCAACGAGCTTATATTGTATGCCATAGATTTGATTTCTTTTTACAAAGTTATTAATCTATTTATATTTTATAAACAAGAGAATAATAAATTTTATTGTAATCAGAATGTGGCTTTTCATTTATAGATGAATATTCCTACACCATTAACATTGAATTCGTTCGATTATTTGGGGAACATCACTAGAGTTTAAAAAGAAAATAGGTTGACACACACAACATTGTACCAACGTTCAATTCTCTAGAAAAGTAAATGTTTAATAAGTTTATAAATAGTTTAACAGAGAAATTAAATCGTGAAATTATCTTTTTTGTCTTTATTGCAATAAATAAATGCAAACATAATTTTTTTAACATAAAAAGATTAATAAATTCAATGACCGTTGTTACAAGGTTACGTTGTCGAATTTAATTTGTTGAAGTGTCAAAGTTGAATTTGTTGAAGAGTCAAACGTGGCCAACTTTAGTTTCATAATATATACATTTAAAATTACCAAAACAAATAGATCCGTAAGAGATCCGCCAAAAAGTTAAAGAATCAGAGACGGATACGGAATGTTCTTCTGACTCGGATATCCGCGGATACGGATAGAGATATCCGGCACATCCCTAGCATTTACCAACTATATTAACTATGTGTAGGAGCGAAGCGACTATTGAATGGTCTCGTGTGGGAAATGAAATATTGTTTTCTGCGGTTGACGTTCCGTGGATTTGGCTTTGATTTCTTTGTGTTGAGATTGGCTATTGCTCTTATTATAGGAAATAACAAACTTCTTATGGATTAGCTCTATAAGTTATTTACTGATATCTTTGCTTTGCAGAAATCTCTGAAGTTAAACTTAGTTATTTCATCTATACTAGTTCGACCTAATGGCCGATCGTTTTCGACTGATCTGCGAGAACTTTAGGTCAATGACTGGCAAGAAAATGACACTCTCTTGTTTTGGAGGCCAAGACTCCGTTCGGGTCACTGAGCCAGCGGAATAAGTAAGAATTAAGTATACGAGTAGCCTATGTATTAATACAAAGTGTCATCAGCATCATCATTTCAGCCAATAGACGTCCTCTGCTAGACATAGGGCTCCCCCAATGTTCTCCAAACAGATCGGTCCTGTGACGCCCGCATCCAATGGATTCCCGCGATCTTCACCAGATCGTCGGTGTCAAAGTGTCAGTTTTTTGCATTTCAGTGAATTCGGTCTGACTGTAGTCGAATGTGTTTGTGAAATAAAAACGCTTTGACAGGATGTACTGAGCACTGTGGTTAGGATTTGTGCAAAGGTAACGACTGGACTCGAAAGCAACCTAGAATTTGTCCTAGAATTTTTCGCAGGAAAATAACAGCTTGCTTCCAATATATTTTTTTGTTCTTTTTTAAGTTGTTTCATCAAACAACACCACAAACTACTGAGTCAACTTGAAACGATTCGATCAATATCTATCTGAGAATAAATCTATGGTATACCTTACGCTACGAATCGTATGGAATGACAGCAGAAGTTCAAACAACAACAAAGACAAAACAAGAAAAACAGAAAAAAGACAGAATAAGAAGAAATAAACTTCTCATATGCTCTTAGAGACCATTGTAACATTCTTTAATGAAATATACTCGCAAAGTTGCAAAAGGAAGCTAGTCCAATGCATTTTCTGACACTTCGCTTTCCATTAACTCACAACACTAATTGATAAATAAATGACGCCATCCACTCTTAATTACTTAAGAGGGGGTGCTCGTTGAACCAGAGGGACGGAACGGAGTTTAGGACCGAATTTTTATCCCCGTCTTTTTCACGCGTGCCGTGCCTCTCTTTCGTTCATATGCTACATTTATCTACTTATTTAGGTAGTGTATTTTAGTTCGTTACGGGACGCTATTATTGTAGTCAAAAGGTCAATAACACATTTGAGTTACAAGTAGCGGCCATTAGACGCAGCCTCAAACTGCGGACGAATTTTCTCATTTATTTTGCATGGGATAGAATACGCATTATTTCATAAACTGTATCTACCTACACCAAATGATGAAATGATGTAATCCGACAGAGAACCAGAGTCAACGACATAGCCCAGCGAATTAGCAAACTGAAGTGGCAGTGGGCTGGTCATATTCGCCGCAGAACTGACAGCCGTTGGAGCCGTAAAGTCCTTGAGTGGAGACCGCGACTCGGTAAGCGTAGTGTAGGACGCCCTGCGACAAGATGGGATGATAACATTCGAAGGCTGTGGGCTGGATGAGAGTGGCCGAAAATCGCGAGCAGTAGCGTGCATTAGGGGAGACCTATGTCCAGCAGTGGACGAGTGTGGGTTGCTGATGATGACCTACACCAATTTAATAAGTGGCAGTGGACTATTTTTTTCTAGAATATTGCAGAAGTTACTACACAAATGCTGAGTGGAACGTGAAGAACTGGGAAACAAATGTCTGGCCATGCTACCACCAGCCGGGTCCCGGCAGAAATGGATGAGCCAAAAAAGCGTAGCTTGACGTCATAAAAGACGACATGTGCGTGCCGATAAACTGACCACTGGATCCGTAAGATCGTGCGAAGTGGAGGAGTCGAAGCAGGAAAGCGGACTCCGGGCTCCGAAGCGAAATGCTTGGGACTCAACCGGGTCAAAACGCTGAGATGATAACCAGTGAGCGGATTTCGGTGTGCAATTTTTGACGAAATCTAGACATGGACACGCCAACGGCGCGTTTGAAATGAATGAATATTTCGATAAGTGTTGATTATACTGGATGTAAAGTTTAACTGACTGAAATACTTGTTCTATTTTTAAAATTCAGATAAGAAAAGATGTGTTTTACACGTATAGAACATTATCGAAATGTTGAAATCGCGCCGGCGTATCCATACTAATGTAATGTTTGAGGTCGTTGACCCTAAATTGCACTACCTATTCCGATTACTGATGATTATGATGCGGTGACGTAACATTATCAATATTTATCTCGTATTGTTTTCGATATTAGGCTTTAGAACAACTTGCCCCGGGTACTTCCAGCTCCAGCCTCCAGTATAGCCACCACCACAAACAACATGCACCCACTCTCATTAACTAAGAACTTTAAAGTGCAAGAAAAGGGAATGCAGCATAAATCCCTGCCATTCTCGAAGTTGGCCCATAATTAGGAAGATTTCGCGCCGAGCGTAAAACGACTTTATGAAACGGGGAATCCACACGAAATAAATTCAATTTTAGCAGAACGCGGCAAAACTTTGCGTCAAAACTTACCCGGTGGGTGAATTAGACAGGGTGTAGTAGGGTTGCCGACCACTGCAATCGAGGGGATTTTTTTATATATCGTTGGGATTATATTATTCGTCCCGATGAGTCTTGTAAATCAATATTTAGAGACCTTGGTTTGCTACCGCTATCGTCCTTGTACATTTATGAAATATGCATGTTTGTACATAAACATTGAATTAATTAGGAAAGCATGTGATGAAAACCCGAGACTGAAAAGAAACCCTTAAATGCTTATTTTAAATGAAATAGATACAGAAAAAAACAAAGCAAAGGAAAAACAAAATAATAAGAGTACAAATAACCAGGCAATGTGTTGTGACCTCCAACATAAATGGCCCTCACTCAGCCTATCATGACCCTGGAAAAGGGCATGCTGATTTTCAGTAGAGCCAGCTGAGTGAGTACCACGGACATCAGCCTTGTAAATATCACTTTCTTCACACATCTTCGCCATCAGAGCAGAAGACCCACCAGGTTAGTGTCTTTCTTTGTCCTGCTGTTGTTGAATCCTGCAGGAAGAAGGCCTCTTACAACAAAAAACAAATTCGTATACTATTATTGAGACATCATATGTCCTAAGAAAGCGCCAAATGGTAAACTGCCCTCTTGCCACACTATTTATTATTAAATATATAATATTTTATAATAGGTTGATACTCTGTAACAATAGCATCCCTATTTTACTAGCTATTATTAACAATCAAGGTATATTTTAAACTTAAAACCAAGGAAAATTCTCGGAAAGGAAAGCGCTGACGATCAACAAGAAAACTGTCTTCGTCGTTTTGTAACCAAGTTCTAACTTGCACAAGACGCCCATTCCAGGTATCACCAACCCTACGTCCGGTGCAGTTGGAACGAGAAAATTTCAAATGTAGTTGGCAGAGCATCTGCCGCGTTTACTTTTGCCCGTTACGGCTGTTTTTACACTTGAAATGGTAGTGACGTGTGTGCAGTTGTGCAGATGTTCCTCGAGTCGCGTTTCTGCCAGTAGGTTTGCCAAAATTGCTTATTAATGAGAAAAAATGGAGCGTAAATATGCATTTTTAGGTTTATCGCCGCTACAGAAAAAGAATGCGTATTTTCGTTATTAAAGATGGAAAAATAAAACCGTGTAGAATTAGCCCGGTGGTGGCATTAATAGTGACGCTACCGCAATTTGCGCGGTTTAAGATTCGATTAAAATTCAGGAAAAACATTCGTATAATAAACAAATGTTTCATTAACGCTTGACATCATGGTAGGTACAGTCAAAAGCACGTCAGACTATACACTTCGACCTTGAGACCTTATGTCCGGGGCATAAGCGTTATTATCGTACTGCAAGTGTATACCGTGATGTGCTGTTGACCGTACTCATGTAACCCGCTATATTTGTGCAATTACTCATATCTTTTATAACTTTTCCTTCAAGTTTAGATATTTCCATCGATATTGTTACGTTTACTTTACTTCATAGAGTTTACTCTTTACTTCTTCAACTGGATCAGTTAGATTATATCCTGTAGGTTTTCCAGAATATCTGGAAGTTAAGGCACTAACCGCCCTAGCTTATTATAATGAAGTATAATAGTTATAAAGAACAATAATAATATAATTGAAGTGGTAAATAAAGACAGATAGAATACATATTTGGCTCGACGTTTCGGCTACGTTACAGCAGCCTTGTGTCACGAGCGACGACGACGTCGCGGACGTAGCGGAGTCCGCTCGTGACCACGGCTGCTGTAACGTAGCCGAAACGTCGAGCCAAATATGTGAGTACACAATGTTGTTTCACATAATAAATATCGTGTTAATCCCCGTATTGATACATTATAGTTATAATGCAACGCGAAAATCTAAAAAAAAAAGATAGAAACTGCTTCAGAATGAACTAACAGTACGCAGCGTCGTGTGTTGTTGCTGTCAATGGTACATTAGGCGTTTGAAAGATCCGTTCGGCTCGACAAGTGTGATACGACCACGTCCTCACAGAACACCGGTGTCAAGCCGCGGATGTGACGCTTTTCTGAGTGAGTGAGGATACCGGAGTGCATCACTCCGATATCATATCCTCAACTGTTATTGCGAGCAAATTCCGACGCCCATGGACTCCCATGTTCATGGGCGGCGGCAATCATATCAGCTATAGAACGCTGAACATAGGTGTCTCCCAATAACTTTCAGTTTTTTTTATGTGATAGGTGTTACACAAGCAGACGGTATCACCTGATGGTAAGCGATTGCCCTTGAACCGTCCCCCCGTTCCCCCGTATTGGGCCTCCAGGTACCCTCACTCACGCAGCGAAACACAGCATAGTGCTGCTTCACGCCGGTTTTCTGTGAGGCCGTGGTATCACTCCGGTCGAGCCGGCCCATTCATGCCGAAGCGTGGCTCTCCCACGGTCAGATTAGCTGGTTAAGGCTGGCTGCATCCAGCGAAGTCCTGCAATCCTTACCAGATTGTATGTCTGCCTTGGTCAGATAGAGTCCTACGCTTTTCGAATCTTATTTCTTCACCGAGTGTCAGTTCTACCAGCTTTTTAAATAAGAGGCGGTAGAAGGGAAATAATAATAATACTTACAACTAGTAATCAAGATTTCTTACCTGGTGGTCTCTCCAACGAGGGTCGTGTATCGCCCCCCGGACGTGGTACACGGAGTCTGCGTCTCCGGACTCGGAGCGCGCCCGTCCGTCTATCTCCCTGGTCTCATCACTGTGGACAAACAGAAAACATGACCATAAGTGATCCTCATTGTTATAGCCACCAAAGAAAACACTCCACCTTGGATGCAGTTTGCTATAGCAGATCTGGATTTGTCTTCATACTTGAAACTCGATTTTTTTTTTCATCAAACCTATACGTGTGGAGTATCTATGGATAGGTCTTTAAAAATGATGTTGAGGTTTTTGACATCATCAGAGACGCTCCCAAAGTGGTAAATTGTGTGTCGTCGTCGTCTCCCCCTTCTTACTTCTATAATAAATGAATTATAAAACTAAAAAAAATATATGATGTATATAATCATGAAAACTAACAACGAAAATTGGTTTAAACTAGATATAGTGAGTAGTTTTTTTTTATACATTATAAACCGTAAACCGCAATTTACCTTCCATATCTTACTTGCTGTTACGGAACCCTTCATAGGCAAGTCCGACTCGCACTTGGCTGGTTTTTTTTTATTGTACTTATTTACCAGCCCTCCGAAATTCTGGATATATACCATGGGCTCCAAAGCTTTAGATGCATCCGATCCGATAATACGTTGAGATGATGACGATGAACTCTCCTCTCAGTCAGAGACCTCTCAGTCTTAAAAAACATGTCTGTGCCAATCATTGAAATGTATATTCCCAGTTATAAGTTTCTTTTAGATTCTTGAAACTTTTGAAAATAAATAAATCCTACGCCTCCAGTTGACTAACTCTACGCTTTTTCAACTGAAGACGAGAGTTTTTCCGACACCAAGCGAATTGCATTTGCAACCACTCCGCCTGTGCAATTGGATCAGAGATCGAGGCTCATTGAATCAAAGACACCCTCGGGTTCTAATCTCGTTGCCGGTGCGATTCTAATTAAGTTTTCAGCTCTCTAGTAACAGCCTGTATATTGGTTGAAAGCATGGGCGTAGCCAGTCATAGGTTCAGGGTGGGGCAGCCTATCGGCTGCAGATGGGAAGTAGTCTGAAATAATAGTTTTTCATTTTGATCGCAAATTTTCAAGGTCGACTGACGTCTGTTGAGTTTGAATTTTAAGTATTGTATTTAGTATTAAATAATTAAGTTTCTTAACACTGGTTTAGTACCTTTGAGGTCAATAGACCCGCGCCCGGGATGAAACCATCATCTACCTGCCTCCAGACACCATTTCCTTAGCCACTCGGCCACACTGACTTTACCTTAGCGATCAGAGCCAGGGTGGGACAAGCGCCCCACCCTGCCCCACTGTGGCTACGCCCATGGTTGAAAGCATTCATTGTAAAATATTTGTACAAAAAATTCGAGATAGAAAGTAACAAAACAAATAGCCAAATAAAAATATGTATATTTCTGCCATTCTCAATTTCATTTGTTAAACTACTTTGCACTGCCTTCCCTTATTACGAATACGATATTTCTTTCCTCTACCCAAAGGTTGTCTGAAATCGCTACAAGCGATAAGATCATTGTACTGTCTGTTGCTGTTGTTGAATCATGCTTGAATTTTATTTTTGTGCATTTATGAATATCTATCTATCTATAGCGATCAGAGTCAAATATTTGCACCATCAACAAAATATTGACCCAAGTCAAAATTTTAGACACTTGCTTAAGTCAAAGTATCAGCTATTAATCCAAGGGGAAGAACACACACATATGAACACGAGATGAGATTTTTAAATGTGTTATTTACTTAAGAATAATTTGCAAGAAATTGCTATAAAATCATCAACAAATTTTTTAACAAGTTTCGAAAGAGTCGCAGAACCAGCTTCCGAATATTTATTATTTTTTGTAGAGTTGCTGGTTATAGGGATGTAAATAATTACCAATACTTGTATGTTGGTCTAGTGGATTAAGTACCGGGCCGTGATCCGGGTCCTGGGTTCGATTCCTGGGTCGAGCGAAAAGTATGTTTCGAATTTTTCGGACATAGTTCGGGTTTGTAATCCCAACATAGTAGCGATGACTTCATTTCTGTGATGGAGGCCTTTGCCCTACAGTGGGACAGTTTATAGGCTGATTTAAAAAAATGTATAAAATAAATTGATAAATAAAGTAAAAGTACTTAAAGCTATGTACTGGGTTTCTGTAAATTGCTTCTAGTTTTCAATCCTCTCATTCCTTCGAAAGCTTTCATTCCTTCGAAATGGATAAGAGTCGCAATCTCAGAAATAGCACCAGGAGCTCTATTTTTGATTCACTCGCTTCGAGTCAAGCTCACGATTTCTGCTAATTATTTTTATTCGACATCCGAAATTCGGCATCTTTTATGAACTTGACTGCAACGACCGACACCACACACTCATTGCAGTCGAGTGGCTCAAAGCGAGCGATAGTTTTAAAGTCAAATTATACATCTGTTGTCAATGTGATTAAGCAAAGATTTTCATATAAGGCCACGCAGATTTTCTGAGGTGACATTTACAGGTAATATGTGAATGGTACTAAATTGGCTTCATGCGACTAGAAAGACAAATGTCGCATACGACAACGCTACGTCATACGAGTGAATCAAAAATAGAGATCCGGGGGTTGAAATGAAAATCCCATGGTAGACGTCCGGTGGGTTAATCCAGCACGATTTAGTGCCAATTTCCACCGACTCGGACATCGAATTTTACGCGCTAGCAGAAGCATGGCTGCGCTCCCGCCAGATATCTGCTAGGAAAATTTGTGGTGTAAAGATGTATCCTCCTTAATTAGGATTTAGATGGTCGAGTAAATCACAAACTCTTTTAAAAGTATATAAACAACGCCACGTAAAGCAATAGAAGAGAGGAAGTCGATAAACAGTTCCCGCGCACAATTCTGGGCACAGTGGCGCCATCAAGTGACTACAAATGTCAACTTAGCAACCGATAAAGCAGCACAATTTTTCCTATTTACCACTTCTTATATACAGATATTTCGGGTATGGCGGCCAATCTTAATGATTAGCTGTCACACAACATATTTTAGTAGTTTAAATAAGAGATACAAGTAACTGAATCGAATACAGGGCCCATTTACAAAACCACCAACTTCAAAATCGCAGGTATACCATAAGCCCACACAAACGGGCTAAAATTAGAAGCGGAAGAAGCATATTTTGTACAAGTGTACTTGAAGTTGCGTAATCATTAAGTCGAGTACCCTTCAATCCTCTTCTCCCTACCTTTTTAGTCTTATCGTCAACAAAGATAAGGCTGTCCTGAGTATAATTTAAAAAAGATGGTGAATCACGAAAGGATTTGTAAGATTTTAAACAAGCAAAGATGCTAAAAGAATAAAATTTATCGTTTATGTATGACAGGCCCAATAATGCATTTGAGCCTGCCTCACACTTAAAAGTTGGGTTCAATCCCCACCTTAGACAGACATTCGCGTGATAAATATTATCTTGTCCTATTTACGTCACAGAACAGGGTTGAACGCAATGTTACTCTCGGCCGAACTCAAAGACGTCATTTAAGCTAATGTTCATTAACTTTAGTATCGGTAGTCTTTATGCGTATCAAAATAAGAGTCAATATTTTTCTTAAGTAGCCAACTAAGTTAATCAACGACTTTGAGTGTAACAGTTAATCACTAATGTGATAATATAGTCTATCATATGTAGCTTGATTAGAATGACAGCTATGTGGTGTCACAGAAAAATGTTATTTAAGGCTATAGTTAAAAAAATTATGGAAAGAAACTTTGTAAAATGGTGAACCTTATTTCTTTTTTTATATAATGGCTCTACCCGAAGTTAATTCGCCAATGTCAAGTAACTTATTGACAATAAGTAGGTAGTCAATAGTCAAAGTCAAAGTCACTCAATAAAATGCCGGTGTTTTACGTTTTATCAACCTACGGATTCAGCGGATATCACTCTAAAATCTAACGAGGGTTTTAAGACGCTATTATGTCCAGTAAGTTGTCACGAGACAACTCACTCGACACACAATAGCAGTGTTTAAAACGATACAACCCAACGATTCTTATTATTAAGATCACTTTGCGACACTTTACTGCACAAATAAATTTGTACACTAAAAACCACTAGACACTAATTTAAAACCTTTGAATTGTATCAGCCCACGCGGCTTGTTTTAGCTCTACCCGCCGAGTCCGAACCTTATTTACATTGTAATAAAGGTCAAGAGACAGCTGTCATTTGAATCAAGCTATATATTACGGAGTATAAAAATACAGCCTCATTTCCTGTTTTTACTATGGGCCACACCACAAGAGACTTGCCGCACTATAGCCGAAGTATATTGTATGCACCTACTGAGGTACAATATGAAAAATGGCTACTAGGCGAGTAATTTTCGCCCTTTATTCTGCTGACCATGCTTCGTCTATACATCAAAATAATCCGCACTCAGTTTATGAACTTCATATCCTCGCCGTTTGCTGCCTTACTGGCGTCGCGCCAGGCCTTCAGGCCCATACCATCGTTCACTTTATACGTTTTTGATTAACTATTATTGTACTTAAATCACATCAAATGTCTGTAAGCGTTAAGATAAGCGGCATTATGATTATATGGCATTATTCACCCTCGTATATTTTGACGTCTGTTCTTAGTTTTTTTATGGCAGCTTCTATTTGATTGGGATTTGGCCAGCGATAGTAATTTAGTTTATTGTGTAAGCTCATTCTGGTATGAATGTAACAGTTGCGTTGAATAGTAAAGAATATGACTGATTGATAGCCAAATGTTGCGTGCGTGATCAATTTTGCACATTGTTTTCATTTAAATTAATTAATTTATGCCTATATTTTAATAATAATGTCAATAAAATATTAAATTACAATGTCAAGTTAAAAATTACAAAGAAAAGACCTATATTGAAAAGCATATCTTTTGCTTCTTACAAATTACCTACCATTATATTGAATATTGCATATTGACTACCTCGGTGACGCAGTGGTTAGTGGGTCGCACTTTTTAGCGACGGCAGCCATCGCTTAAAAGCAAGCAAGTCAGAATTCCCAGTGCGAGCCAAAAACCTATGTTAGTACCTAAGTTTTCGGTAAGAAATTCTTAGTGTCAGTCTGGAGTCTGGAAGTTGGCGGTATTGTACCCTCGTGCCTCGTAAAGCACGTAAAGCCGTTGGTTCTACGCCTAATCCCTCTCCAGTTACACTGGTGTTACATCGGAAAATGAGGGCAAGGGAATAGAGTCATCATCATCATCATCAGCAGCCCATTTAAGTCCCCACTGCTGGGGCACGGGCGTCCCTAAATCACATGAGGGGTAATTGCCATACTCACCACGCTTGGCAGACGGGTTGGCGAGGGTTTTGATATAAATGCAGAGTTTTCCTTCTCTGGGTGCTGATGATCATGCCAGCAGCTTTACCTTAGTCGCCTTTTACAACACCTCGGTAAGAGTGAGGGTGGCCTATTCTACTCTGCTGGGGACCACACGGCCAAGCCAGGGAATAGAGTGCATTTGTGTTTTTGCACACACTTGAGCACTATAATATATCCTGCGTAAGTGCTGATCATTAAAATTGGCCGCCTTAGCCGAAATCGGTTGGAGGATATAAAGCCGTTGGTTCTACGCCTAATCCATCTCCATTTACACTGGTGTCACATCGGAATATGAGGGCAAGGGAATAGAGTGCATTTGTGTTTTTGCACTCACTTCAGCACTATAATATATCCTGCGTAAGTGCTGATCTTTAAAATTGGCCGCCTTAGCCGAAATCGGTTGGAGGATATAAAGTCGTTGGTTCTGCGCCTAATCCCTCTCCAGTTACACTGGTGTCACATCGGAATATGAGGGCAAGGGAATAGAGTGCATTTGTGTTTTCGCACACACTTGAGCACTATAATATATCTTGCTTAAGTGCTGATCATTAAAATTGGCCGCCTTAGCCGAAATCGGTTGGAGGATATAAAGCCGTTGGTTCTGCGCCTAATCCTTCTCCAGTTACACTGGTGTCCCATCGGAATATCTACAATAAAATGTCAACTGTTATAGATTTAAAAAATTCAACAGTCTCTGAGCTCAAAGTAACTGTAACTAGGCTCCTTTTGGGATGGTCTTACGACGATGCAGAAAAGATCATGAGAGTTACAAAATAATTCCAATGGTTTAATATTTGCTATTATTACAGCTTCCACACACAAACAACCACACGCACCCACCACACAAAACCAAACCACATAATAAACCTTGCCCTCTGTAATGAACAGATATCTTGTATTTTTGTTAGATGTTTTGTTTCTCGCGTATTATGTTAAACACCTTACCTTGAGTTCCTAATTATATATATATATATAACCCCCGACAACTTGTTTGTTAATAATTTACTGCAAATAAAGAGGTTCACTTTATTTGCAGTAAATTATTAACAAACAAGTTGTCGGGGCTTCCCAGAAGGTAGTCATAAGACACCTGTGTTGGGAATGCCTCGCTCTTCCTAAGTAATCATTATGTTATTTCGATTTTTAACATTAGATTTACATTAATAGTAATTAGATTTAGAATAATAAGTAAGAATTAGATTTATATAATAATCATAATCATCTTTCCATAATCTTTACACTTCCAGTTAAAGATCCTAAGATTTTAATTATTATTATTAAGTAACTTATACATAACTTATACACAATACAATAGCTTGATCCAATAAATTCATCGAAATGGTATTAAATAAATATCGTAATCCATTTGTTTCGTAATTCATCATCGTATTGGCCATTACGATTAGGGTTTTTTTTGCAGATAAAGTAGATTTGTTATTATAGGTAAGGAAAAAAAGTACATTGTATCAAAATAAAGTACAGTTTATTTTTCTTTATCATTATGTATGCTTAAAAAAATGCGGCGCTTTCTTCGACATGTTTATCACCAATCGCTTAATCACCAATTTCATTTAAGGAAAATAAATATGACTAAGTACATTTTTCAAAATTCTACCGCAATCATGCGAAATAAAGTATTTTCGCGTACTTTATTTTTCTCATAAAGTGTAGAGTACAATCACCTGAAATAATGAGAGTACAATACTTTATTATAAAGTACGGGTAACCCTAATTACAATGTAATCGTCATTTGTTTTGGTATCGTAACAGCCGTATCGTTGCATCTCTACTTTTGGGTTCAGGGTAATTTTTTAATTAATTTTTATTCTATCCCATAAAAACAATTAGAGCCATCCACTAAGCTACCACCACTCAAACCCTATGAACCCTATTTGTGTCGGAGTCTAAAACACGGGTAGTCTCATTCCACCAGTATTTTCTTCCGTTTCTTTCAACAGGCTCTCGTCACGGGAGTTTATCGTATCGACAACTTCGCCCTCGTAATGTTCGTTAGAAAAGTTCCGAACCAGGTCATGCCTTCAACGTAGACGTATTTGGATTGCTTAGGGTCCGATGTTAATCAAACAAGAACCAGACTATTTGTTTGTCTGTGTTACAGAACTATTTAGCTTGAATAGTTACATACGGGATTTCTACCATGTACAGTCACGAGCTTTAATTTAGGACCCGTTTCCGTTAAATGTGAATAGAACATTCATAATAATGCAATAAGGTAGAAACTTTAGTGCAATGATGTTGCATCTCAAGTTAAGACATAAAATGTCTTAACGATAACCTCTTTGTAAAAAGAATTACGAACATATGCTGTGTCACTCGTGTCAGTGTCAGTCAAGAACTTTAAATAAAAACGATATTGCTATATAGATAGAACTCAGGCCCAACAGTTATTACCCATGTAACAATTACTCGTAAAACATCGGTAATCATCGTATGCCCTCGCTCAAGTTGACGTTTTTGCACGGTTATCCCAAGAAAAGTAAAGTGAGCGATGGTAAATATTATGACTTTGACACGTTAAAATATTAGCTCTTAATAGCGAAAGTTTGCTACACGCCGTCAACCTTGGGTGTGTCCTAAATTAAAGCTCGTGACTGTACCTTATTTTTGAGTTTCCGATCCCGTAAATTACTATTCTGATGTTAGTGACTTTGAGTCTTTAAACAATATATTTTTAGTTTGCGTTACAAAATAGAGAGATAGTGGCTAGAGCGATGGTAGCTCAGTGGATAAGAACGCGCCTTCCATGCGAGGATCGTGATTCGAGTCCGAGCATGCACCTCTCAATTTTTCTAATATATCGTATTTCTACCATTAGCTCGACGGTGCAGAGGGAAAATATCATGGCACGTTTCGGATTGTTTGGGAAACGTGTAATCATGATGCAGTTGGTCTGTTTCCCCTGTAAAAATGGTTGCGAAGGTCAGACGGCAGTTGCTTCATTGTAATTATCAGACTCCCCAAATCCTGAATCAGGGTCGTACCCCGGATTCCAAAGCGATAGCTTTGGACGCAGCCGGGAATTACAAGCTAAGATCATCATCATTATCATCATTTCAGCCAATAGTCGTCATACTGCTGGACATAGGCCTCCCCCAATGTTCTCCACACAGATCGGTCCTGTGCCGTCTGCATCCAATGGATTCCCGCGATCTTCACCAGATCCTCGGTCCACCTTGTGGGGGGCCAGCCACGGCTGCGACTTCCTGTACGTGGCCTCCACTCGAGGACCTTTCCGCCCCAACGGCCGTCTGTTCTCCTCGCTATGTGCCCTGCCCATTGCCACTTGAGGCAGGCAATCCTTTGGGGTATGTCTGTGACCTAAGTTCTGCTGCGGATCTCATCATTTCTGATATGATCACGCAGCTAAGATGAAGAAGACAAAATCGGTAGAGCTGTAAATTCATTTCATTTCATTAACACTCTGTTGGTCTTGTGGTTTAAGTATCAGGCCGAGATTTCAGGGTTCAATTCCCGGGTCGAGCATAAAGAATTTTTCGCACATAACTAGCGTTTGTGATCACCAATCCGCATTAGGCAAGCGTTGTGACTAAGCCTAATCCCATCCTAGTAGCGATGACTTGATATCTATGATGGAGGCCTTTGCCCTGCAGTGGGACAGTTTATAGGCTGAATAAAAAAAAATGCTTTCAAATGTATTATTATAACTACTGTGACTGGATGCCGTGTGGTCCCGGCCGGCAGAGTGGAATAGGCCACCGTCACTCTTACCGAGGTGTCGTTAAAGGCGACTAAGGTAAAGCTGCTGGCATGATCATCAGCACCCAGAGAAGGAAAACTCTGCATTTATATCTAAACCCTCGCCAACGCGTCTGCCAAGCGTGGTGAGTGTGGCAATTACCCCTCATGTGATTCAGGGAGGCCTGTGCCCCAGCAGTGGGGACTTAAATGGGCTGAAGATGAGATGATGAGATTATAACTACTTATTTATGAATGACGACACTAAAATATTTGTATATCGATAGATCGATTAAACATGTATGAGCAATACTTAAGATAAGAACTAAAAATTGTATGTACCATGATTACATACAAATAAATGAAATTTGAATTTGAGTCGTTATACGCGGAACACTGCGACCGGAAAGCCGTTAATACATTTTGTTCATCTCCCGTTGTTTACGACGTCGTATATCACAAATTGCCCAGTATTCATCTGCCTGCATCCCTGCAGGCTAACTACATCAATGCTCGGTAACTTAGTTTGTCGTCTCTCACCAAGATCTTATTGGGTTCGTGTTATCAGTTTACTGCATTTTGTATGCAAATCAAATGCATAGGTAAAATGCAGATTAGAAGGCTTTTATAATAGACTTTTTTATTATATTAAAAAGGCTTACTTAGGCTACTGGTATACCATTGGAGTCACAAGTGCGCTGCCACCTTTAAAACCTCCCTTTCCCCCAGATTGGGCCTTCGGTACCCTCACTCACGCTGCGAAATACACCACAGTGCTGCTTCACGCCGGTTTTCTGTGATGTCCTGGTATCACTCCGGAGAGTAGACCATTTTTTTTATATGAGAGGTGGCAGACGAGCAGTCGGATCACCTGATGGTAAGCAATTCCGCCGCCCATGGACACCCGCAACACCAGTGGAGTCACACGTTGCCAGACTCCTCAACTGCTCAATCATGGTATAAGCGTACTCCGGGCTCCAAAGTGACATCTTTGACGCAATAGCTAGAATGAGGACGAAAAGCGATAAATTTATCAGTGGAAACTTGTAATTGTTCTTTTTTTGGATGTTTATCATATTTAGCTGTAATGTAAGTTTTCCTAAAATCTATAAAATAAAAATAAATAAATGATAATAAAATCTTCCAACCGATTTCGGCTAAGGCGGCCAATCAGCCACTTACGCAGGATATATTATTGACTGACCGGATGGCGCAATTGGTAGTGACCCTGCCTCTTACGCCAAAGGTCGTGGGTTCGATCCCCACCCTGGACAAACATTCGTGCGATTAACACTTGTGTTTGTTCAGAGTCTGGGTGTAATATATGTATTTTAGTATATATTTGTGTTCCTCTGTTGTCTGATATCCGTGACACAAGTGCTTAAGCTACTTAGTACGGAATCAGTCAATGTATGAGATGTTGGAGAATTATTATTATTATTATTAGTATAGTGCTCAAGTGTATGCGCAAACACAAGTGCACTCTCTATTCGCTTGCCCTCATATTCCGATAGGACACAAGTGTGACTCGACCGAAGAGGTAGCATCGGCTTAACGTGCTTCCCGCGGCACGGGGGTACAAGACCACTAACTTCCAGTCTCTGGGCTGACACTGAGAATTTCTTAGCAGAAAAACTCAGGTACAAATTTTGGCCCCACCGGGGATTGAACTTGGGATCCCAAGCGTAGCCGTTGCTTTAAAGTACTACCCACTCCGCCGTCGAAGCAGTCATAAATAAATAAAGATGTGTGTGACGCCAGGTCAATGAACTATATTACTTTACAACTCACTGCTTGGCGTGTGTGTATTAATATCACATCGCGGAACTCACTTCTCTTGAATTGTCGTTTTTCTAAAACGATATTGGTTTCCTTAATAGTAAGCTTAACCTTATGAAATAGATAGGGGAGAGAAATCTGTGTGCAAAATATCAGGCACATTCATTCATCATTAAACTCAAGTCACCTCCACGACACTGGAAAACACGCGATTTTCCTCAAAAACTACCCCAGCCCGGCTCCCCAAGCCTATCCACAAACAATATACAGCCATTTCGCTCGCACCGACCGCTTACGCTCTTCCCTCGAAGGCCATCCACGCTCGTTTCCCCGTCTCCCCAGTCGAAATCCAACCTTACCTTAACGAAGTAAAAATCATAATCGCTTGCCCAACGGCCCGCAGTTACACCCATCTCAAAGCTTCAAGATGGGAATCTGAGAGTACTTATTACGAGACGCTCTGTCTGAGATGAAAACGTGAACGGCATTTTCATTCTTATTGTTATGCAATTTAGGTTTTTTTTAGCTTGGAAAGGCATTTGAGGCTGTGTACCTTGTATCGCGAGGTTGAATCGTTTTTCGGATAAGTCGATTCATCTTGTCGGGTTTAGGATTCGGTAGGCAACGGTTTCAGTTTGGTTATCTTCGTTCATACCTCTCTGAGGGATTAAGGATGAGTATTTGACCTCTATTTCACCTGATGTAATAAATATAAGGCTCAGAAGGAAGGTGTTTACTCAAATTTAGAATATGCTTCGTCATGATTACAGTCCAACGGGGTCATCTGTGTGTGACGCACACACTTAAAGGGGGTGGGAGGTCAATTATATATAAGCTTCAAGCGGTAGTCGTGCGCGGTCTGAGTGACATTGGCCGACCGGGTGACAACTTAAGATATGATTCACGTCAACTCATACTGTGCGTTTCTCCCGGAACTTTCTACCACGTACCTCAGTTCTGTGGAACGGTTTGGCTGCAGGAGTGTTTCCGGACGGCTACGACTTAGAGATCTTCAAGAGAAGAGCGTGCTCTTTTTTAAAAAAAAGGCCGGCAACACATTAGCGATCTCTCCGATTTCGCAGATGTTCATGGGCGGCGATGATTACTTTCCATCAGGTGACTCGCTTGCTCGTTTGTCCGTCTCTAGCATAAAAAAAAACGTTTTTTGGACAGCCTCGCCAAATTCAATTCAATTCAATTTAATTATTTCCCTTCCACATTATATGCCCTGTTGGTCTAGTGGTTATAGTACCGGGCCGTGATCTCGGAGTCCTGGGTTTGATTTCTGGGACTAGAAAAAAGTGTGTTTCGAATTTTTAGAACACAGCTCGGGTTTGTGATCCCCAATTCGCATTTGGCAAGCATGGTGATTAAGCCTAATCCCATCATAGTAGCGATGACTTGATTTCTATGATGGAGGCTTATGCCTTGCAGTGGGACAGTTTATAGCCTGATACTTAAGCATGAAAATAAGCATGTGTAACTTTACTAAGTTACAATGAAAAACCTGATATACAATTTTACCACAAGTGCGCGGTCTGTGTGATATTGGCCGACCGGGTGACAACTTTAGATATGATTCACGTCAAACGTTTTTTGGACAGCCTCGCCAAATTCAATTCAATTCAATTTAATTATTTCTCTTCCACATTATATGCCCTGTTGGTCTAGTGGTTCAAATACCGGGCCGTGATCTCGGGGTCCTGGGTTCGATTTCTGGGTCGAGCAAAGTTTGTTTCGAATTTTTCGAATACAGCTCGGGTTTGTGATCCCCAATCCGCATTTGGCAAGCGTGGTGATTAAGCCTAATCATTGTAGCGATGACTTGATTTCTATGATGGAGGCTTATGCCTTGCAGTGGGACAGTTTATAGGCTGATACTTTACTTTACTAAGTTACAATGAAAAACCTGATATACAATTTTACCACAAATGCTACACGTACCCAAGCGGTTACCGCGTTACGCGTCTACGAAACTGCTACGGATTACTACGAATACACTACGCCGTAGCTTAAGTTTCAACCAAGGTCCGATTCGATTAATCTTTATCAACAGAGGTCGGAATTAGGTAGAGATATTGAAGTGCTTGCGTCGAAATGTTGATATGAATATAAATATTTTCAATATTCTTAATGGAGATCCCAAATTTAATTTTGGCCGTATCTCCTTAATTTCTGCAAATACATCAATTTTGACCAAATTTGAGGATTATCATTAAAGGTATTTCAATGCAAGTGGTAATTTTAACTATCTCATTTTGTTTAATGTTAAGACTCAATTAAATTCAACTTAATTAATATATCTTATTATGTTTTAAATTCATATGTATTTATGTGCAATATTATATGTACGTTTTTAATACATTTAACTGAATCAATAAATGATCGATTGATTGAAAACAAAGTTCTTCATTTTATAAAGCAAGGGGTTTGAGGTATATCCACTTTATTCTTTCGCTGTGTAAAATCTGTGTAAGTACCAAAATAATTCCACCTAATTCCGACCTCTGTTGATCACTTTTATGACACTATGCTACGCTATAGTTAACGAACTCTCTGCGCGTCTACGAAACTGCTACGAACTACTACGAATTCACTACGTCGTAGCCAGAAGCTCTAAAGTACTATAGTCGATGCAAGGAATCGCAGCAGACAGTTGAGCATTCAAAGTTTAAAATATAAGGACGTTTAAAGGTAAAAGGTACAGCTGTACTCTAGCCAAAGACTCGTGGCAGTCGGTGTCATATTCCATTCATAATTAATGGATTAAATATTCTATCATCTGCCGCGAATCCTTAAATTGACTATAATGTTTTATCCTCCAACCGATTACGGCGGCCAATCTCAACGATCAGCCACGTACGCAGGATATATTATAGTGCTCAAGTGTGTGCGCAAACATAAATGCACTCTCTATTACCTTACCCACACATTCCGATGGGACACTACTGTGACACGACCCGAGAGGATTCGGGCGCAGGACCAACAGCTTAACGTGTTTTCCGAGGCACGGGGGTACAACACCGCCACCTTCCAGACTCCGGTTTGCCACTAAGAATTTCATACCGACAACTTATGTACAAATGTATTATACAAGACCCCGGGGATCGAACCCGGGACCTCTAGCGCAGCCGTCGCGTCGTTTCAAAGTGCGACCCTCTAACATCCTTGTTTTGTATTATGCCAAATAAAGTTTTCATTCATTCATTCACTGCGCCACCGAGGCAGTCAAAAAAAGTTAAAAGTATCGTAATATTAACTAACTTTATAGAGAACTGTCATCATCATCATCATCATCAGCCCATTTAAGTCCCCACTGCTGGGGCACGGGCCTCCCTCAGTCACGTGAGGGGTAATTGCAATACTCACCACGCTTAGCAGACGGGTTGGCGAGGTTGATATAAATGCAGAGTTTTCCTTCTCTGGGTGCTGATGAACATGACAGCAGCTTTACCTTAGTCGCCTTTTACGACACCTCGGTAAGAGTGAGGGTGGTCTATTCTACTCTGCCGGGGACCACACGGCCGAACTGTAGAGAACTGTGATCTTACTAAAACACTATATAAGAGTTTTATGACATTAGACTATAATCAATGTAAATTGTCTGGTGCATTGATTATTATCATTATCTCATCTCATCTCAGCGTGTAATTCCCAGTTGCATCCAAACCTTTCGCTTCGGAGTCCGGGGAACGCTTAGACTATAGACATGTGTAACTCAGGAGTGATTGGGACTAAAATATGTACATCTTTGCAAAAGAGTTAATAACTCCGCAACTCCTTCGCTTCCTTTATAACTCTTTACATCTTTAACTCTCTGATGTGAAGATTGATTTTAGTAGGACGAAGTCCGAACCAGTCCGAACAGAATGTGAGTAAATGAGATCGCATATTGAAAACGGTTTAAGACATTTATTTCTCAAAAAGAATACATTATTCACTTATATGAGAAATACAAGATTATGTGGGTATATAATAAAAATCCATGCTCTTAGTGCGCGGCGCGCGCACATTCCAAAGCGTTAAAGTATTCTGTAATTGAACGCGACATTTAAAAACTCCACTGTTTACATTTCGTTCTTTCACATCATATGATAAATATTTTTACATAGTATCATTGTAACATTAAAAAAGCATCTACTTGAAACAATTTTGAAAACATATTATAATTATAATTACATTAATATTGAATTTTAAAATAAAAAAGTTACGAATTGATATTTTTATTTTATAAATAAATCTTCTGTGAAAATGTGTATCAATCCAATCACATCCGTCATGCGCCTTTAAATCGTTTAAGTCATAGAGTTACAGAGTTACTAAGGGCCGATTTCACCGTCGAAATCGAACGCGATCAACGCTTAAACGCGATCAATGCGAGCGAAAACAAAGGATCGGAACTCAGTTTAACGCGTAAACCGAGTTCAAGTGAACTGATCGCGTTCAATTTCAACGGTGAAATCGGCCCTAAGGAATTAAGATGTAAAAAGAGTTAGTGAGCGAGACTGGTACCACGGATCGGAAAGGAGTGAGTTAAATCGCCATAGCGGGATTTTATACAATTGGAAGTTAAAGATGTAAAAAAGCTATATAACTCTTTTCTTGAAACGAGTTATCTCCTTAATCTTTTAAAAGAGTTGTTCTGCACATCTCTATTAGACTATGATCCAGGATAGGAGTCTTGTAATTACAATAAAACGTCTACCATCTGACCTTCGCAACCCTTTAACAAGGGAACCAGGCCAACTAAATCATGTTAGCACGTGCATGTTTCCCTCATCGCCGGTAAATACTTCACAACATCACATATTTTATTGATCTAACTTCGGGAGAGGTAGCTCAACACGCCACCTCACGCCGGACTCGTGTCCGTGTCGTGTGTGTGTGACTACGAGTAATTCCTCTTACTCGTCGTCACACCGCTTCGCGCTTTGCCGAAATGCAGTTAGTGTCGTGAAGTACTTGATAAATAAATAACTTTGAGTCATCTAGCAGGCCTGATCCTGAGTTAGTTTTTATGAAATTAACTTATTATTCCTGTGTGCTATTGGTAAGAATATGCACATAGATATAATAATCCAGAAGTGGATGCGGATTGGACTCTGAAGGCCACTGAGCTATATAGATAAGATAAGATAAGATAAGAAAAAAATTATTGACCACAACACATTACACATAGAACAAAACAGAGAAAACAAGGTACAGAGACAAAGAGTTGCGGCCAACAAGGCTCAGCCTCAGCATATGCTGCAACTGCCACACACAGCAGCTGCAGCGCTGATTTTCAGGCTGGACCTTGGGTGACGCCTTTTCATTGAAACAAAAATATTATAAAAGATTGACATGCAATATATACAAGTAAAAAGAAAATGAAAGATTACATATACAAAACAAAGAAATAATAACACTGAGATACATACATAATCAATTTAAAAATATTAAAATTATATTAAAATTAAAAAACACACACACACAAAAAAAAGAGACAACAAAACAACAAAAAAATGGCATTCGCGGGTGTCAAACCAATATTATCATAAGCGACAGTGGCGCCATCAATATACTCGTGCTTTTAATATTAATATCTAAGTTTTTCGACGACGGCATTGGTTACTAAAGTCTCCGGTAGGTTCGGAGGATGTAAAGGCTATCGCTCCCAAGGCCCATTATAGGGTGATTCTCCGAAATTTGACCTTCCGGTTTCTTCGCGTCTGATTTCCATGGGCTCAAAAATTTTGTTCAAATTAGAATTTTAAATTGAAATAAGAACACGTAAAGATACCTACCCTTCTTTTAATTTAAAATTCTTCTGATTTCAATATAAACTTCTAATTTGAATATTATTGAGCCCATGGAAATCAGATGTAAGGTCAAATTTTGGAGAATCACCCTATACGGTTTATGCGGACGTGGGCCTCGATCGATCGACGATCTATAAGTGGGACCAGAGGTTACAATAGATCAAATTTGGTCGCAGTGACAACTCGGCAAAGAACGCTCCCCAGAACTCCGAATAATAAAAAGGTCTCCGGAAAAGCAATTGCCCGGTTAGTAAAAGATTGTGGGTTCGAGTCCCGCCCGAAGACTGTCGATAAATTTATAAGTGCGTTATTAATTGAAGAATAAATTGCAAAAAAATGCTTTACCCCAAAAATTCATATTAATCTAGTTCAAAATCCGTACGGAACCTTACTTTATCAGAGCATCAACTTGTTTGTAGATTTTACATCTCTGCCCCTTGTTTAGCCAACAATGTTCGCAATTGTGTCTATTGAAGTTCAGGGGCCGATTATTTCTCCCCGTTAACGGACGGCTTGTTACTGCCGAAAATTTCTCGGCGTTTTCCATTTCGTTTTAAGATTCTCTGACAGTTTGGAATCTTATTTTGAATTAATAAAGATATGATTTGTAGTTTAACTCAGATCATCACTACATAGAATAAAATAAAGTCACTTTCGCTGTCGGTCCCTGTGTATGCTTAGATCTTTAAAACTACGCAAAGAATTTGGATAGAGTATTTATTACAAAAGGAAGATTTGTATGTGTAAAAATAACATAATACACGCATAATATGGTCTTTACCTATGAAATTGCCGTTTTGTTTGGCAACTTTCTTAGAAGTTGTATTTTCCGTACTCATTTTTTTCAATTTTTTTTTTTTGCTGGAGGCGGTCAAACGTGCAAGCGAGTCACCTGATGGAAAGTAATCATCGCCGCCCATGAACATCCGCGAAATCGGAGAGATCGGAATTTGTAAAGTAACTAAGTAAAGTGACGACCCGATTGGAACAGTGGTAGTGAACGCTGCCTCTGATACAAGGGTTGCGGGTTCGATCCCCGCACAGTACAAATATTTGTGTGCATGAACATGTTTGTTTGTATTGGTCTGGGTGTTTGCTAAGTATTATAAGTACGTATTTACAAAAGAAAAGTATTATTTGTATATATTTGTAATCCCACTGTTGATTCTGATATCCGTAACACAGGTGCTTGAGCTACCTAACTCGGAGTCAGATCAATGTATGTGATGTTGTGAAATATTTATTTATTTATTTAATTTATTCATAACTATAAATGCTACTACTCCATAATTAACTGTGCTTTAATGAACAGCGTTTAGGGACTCGTAGGATAGTTTTTATCAGAAAATAATATTTTTCAATTTTTTATTAATTATGCCATGTAAAAAAGAGTCATTTCGAAGATTTTTTTTTGCATCACCAATACAAATAATATCTGATCTTGATTTAATATAAACTTTAAAATATAGTCTTAAATAAATATAAACTTATAGTATGGTGAACATCTTATTCTGTCTTGAAAAAGAAACGGCAATTCCATAGGTAAATAATTCTCACAACATCTCATACATTGACCTGATTCCGTACTAAGTAGCGTAAGCACTTGTGTTACAGATATCAGACTACAGAGGAACACAAATATATACCTAAATACATATATTACACCCAGACACTGAACAAACAGAAGTGTTCATCGCACGAATGTTTGTCCAGGGTGGGGATTGAACCCACGACCTTTGGCGTAAGAGGCAGGGTCACTACCAATTGCGCCATCCGGTCGTTCGAACAGTCCTATTATAAACAGGTACCCTTTACTTTTCGGGGGAGGTGAAGTAGGTAGTTTGCGCAATCACTTTAAACACCTAAATTAGGCCGCGCGTGTAACGTTTGGCGCTCTGCTTAGTAAGTACTTTTATAGTTAGCAATATCTAAGTAATTATGAATTATATTGGTTTTAAATGATTCATTCAATAAACAACCGTCTTGGACTTGAGATGTTTTACTGATACTTCCTGCTGCCTTCTACACACCTTCGATGTCCGCAAATTCAAGATCAAGACATCTTACACCTGTGCAAAGCGAATAAATAACATACATAGATCTGATTACGCAATAAAGTAGCTTAAGAATTTGTGTTACGGATATCAGACAACGTAAAAATTACTTTAATACCTATATTATAACCAGAGACTAAGCAAACACAATTGTATGCATGCCACACGAATGTTTGTCCAGTGTGGAGCTCCAACCCCCGCACGACCTTAAGTGGATTAGGCAGGCTCACTACCAAGTGCCTTATCGGGCCCTTAGCTTTTTTTACGTCATATGTGGCAGACGAGCAGACAGATCACGAGGTAAGCGATTGCCGCGCCCCATGGACATCAGTGACATCAGTGGAGTCACGAGTGCGCTGCTAGCCTGTAAACCCCCCTTTCCCTCGAAATAGGCCTCCGGTACCCTGCTCACTCACGCAGCGAAACACAGTGCCGTGCTGCTTCATGCCGGTTTTCCCTGAGGCTGTGGTATCACTACGGTCGAGCCGGCCCATTCATGCCAAAGCGTGGCTCTCCCACGATAGAGTGACGATAATCTGCCAAGCATGCAGTGCATATGTCCAAATGGATTCGATTCCGGGTAGGGCCAAAGTTTGTACCCGATTTGTGCGATTAAGAATTTCTCAGTAACATCCCAGAGTCGGAAAGTCGAAAGTACGTCAAGATGTTTGTTTCCATTTGATTGTTTCCATTCCATGCCAAACATCTCTCAGGTCATGTCACATCGTGCCGTTGGTTAGTGAGAATAACTGCCAAACACGCCACTGAACCGGACAGATGAAATTCCAAACAATATTTCAGCTCTCACCTAAGTAGAACCCAGTCTTTCCCGTCTTAATACGACCCGTCACAAAAAAAAAACAATAACCATTACACTCTTATATGAAAACAGACAACGGTGCACATTCGCCAAAGGAATGACATAAAAAGAACTGTCCACACTCTGAAATTTCATTTCGCGTGGAAACTCGCAACCAATTTTCGGCAGTAACAATAGCACTTAATAATAAAACAGTGTATAAAACCGCAAAATAGAAACGGTAAAACCGACACGCGTTCTCTCTGACATAAAAGGAGTTTCCTTTCTGCATACAAAGTTGTAACAATCGAGGCGCAACACAAAGACGTATGTCCTTCCCTTTCACGCGGGAGACACGGGCATAATGCCTTCTCGCTCGCTGACACGTCCTTCCTTTAACTAGACGTAGAGTACGGATGGACAGAAGCGATAGTATCGTAGGGTTGTCACGTTATGTCGAGATCGCCAGTCAATAGTATCGGAACTATTGTGAAGCATCTGCCGTGAAATATGAATAGTGATCTGAATAGTGTTTGTGCAAAGGTTAGTCGATACGGAGAAATATGCAAGCACGTGAAAGTTATTTTTGCGAATCATTTACTTGAAGAGCACAATGAATTGAGGAGTTGTAAATAGAAAATGATACCCTTTTTGCATAACATAACAAAAATTACAATGATGTTACATACAGTGTTTTAGTTAGGTTTAGAAACTGTAATGTGATTTTCATTTTTCTTTCTTGTATCATTGCTCGTATGTCTTTGTCTGTACGTAACGAAGTTATTCGTCAGAGATGTAAAGTCATAGACAATGCACGCAGGATCAGCAGGCTGAAGAGGAGATGGGCCAGTCATGTCTCTAGACGTACTGATGAAAGATGGAGCCTACACGTACTGGAGTGGAGTGGTCGCCACGTGAGGAAACGCAGCACCGCGGCAGTGTTAGACGCCCTGCGGTGCGATGGGCTGACGATTTGAGAAAGATCGCAGGTGTGAGCTGGATGCAGACTGCTCAAGACAGGGTGAGTTGGCGCTCTTTGGGGGAGGCCTACGTTCCACACTGGACGGCTATAGGCTGATTGATTGATTGATATATATATACATATATATTGAATTATAAATTTAACTATGAACCAATTATTTACAATTTGGATTAGTCGTACTAATTCATTGATCGTACTAATTCGTAATAATTAATTCATTAAGAATTAATCATGAGTGTTAATGTATTTCTTCTTGTTATATAACACATCAAAACATTGATTTCAAAATATGAAACTACTTATGACCAAATAGGCCTTGAGATGTAATCTTGTGCCGAGAAGTGAACCCTCGTCTTCATACCAATTATTGACACATGTCAAGAACAAGCGGAAACAGGCGTGCGAAAAAGTGACATCCCTGTATTTCCTTTTGTAACATGACTTGGCATACGCGAGGATATAAAAAAATTATAGGCTAACTTACTTTTTAATAACTCTCCCTAAGTACAGTTGAAGAACGAAAAGGTTCGTCAGTTTTCAAATTGATTCGTTTGATATGCTATGAGCACTAATTACCTTTCGTAAATTTGTCAGAGTAATACCTGTTGCACAGAAAATTATGTTTAACTGTTAGATCATAAAGTTCAGATTTGCTTGTAGCAACATTCATTCCTTTTGATGTAAAGAAAATTCAAAGATACCTATGAAGTAAAACCTACATTGGTTTTACGTGGCAATTAAATTGATTTATTTAAAAAAAAAGAAATTTTATTGTAATGGTCGGTGACGGTTTTAATTTTGATGTTTACTATTGGCTGTCTCGCGTGTCATTCGCGAATAGCTTGTATAATAGGTTAAACGTCAAAATCTCTTTTTCAATACCATATTTGAAGACAAAATGTAACATTGACATTTTTAAAAGGTTGGCAGATCTTTTTAAAATGGTTTGTTGGTATAACTGATTCTTGCCGTACAAGCGAAAATTTACCTTAAGGTGCCGAACCTTTTTATTCTCTGACTGTACATGAACACATAGGTTTTAGGTGGGTACAACTAATTGAATGAAATAATCCAGGTGATCCTAGTACACATTGCTGACGGATATTACTATATTCCACATTAGTGGCGCAGTGATTAGTGTGTCACATGTTCATGCACACAAATGTTTGTACTGTGCGGGGATCGAACCCTCAACCCTTGGATCACAGGCAGCGTTCACTACCACTGTTCCAAATGGGTCGTCGAATGCATAAGACCGTGCGAAACTTAATCACAATAAGCACATGGATCTAAAAACTTTACCTACTATCTGTACTCGTGTCTCCGAGAAAATTCCATTACCAAAAGTAAGATAAAGAATATTCCCCGTCATATTTATGGGCGCGAAACTAACACGGCTGACAAACAAGAACAAAAACATTTTGCAGGCTGTAAAAGATGTGTTCCCTGAGCGAAAACAACTTCATAAAAAACTAGAAGTCCGTTCACTCGCAAACATTTTTGTAAAGCCGTGGCTTGGGACGAGCGGAGCGGGTTATCGACCTATTTATATTTGACGACCAGACAGATTGCCTGATGGTAAGCGATTACCGCCGCCTGTAGATAACCTCTCTTTCCCCTGGATTGGGCATCCGGTACCCTAACGCACGAAATACAGCACAGATGATGCTTGACGCCGGTTTTCTGTGAGGCCGAGATTTAAAACTATGCGTTTTGAATATGAACCGGGCATCAAGCAATCGTTAAACCTTACCTTGTCAATATATTCTTAAGTAAATAACACACTTAGAAAGTTCATCTCGTGTTTAGGCGGGACTCGAACCCACACCTTCCACAATCCGGGTGAATGTTCTACCAATAAGACCACTGAACGCGTGACTATGCTGACGAAATTTGTAAGTACTTGATTCGACATGAGCTGTCGATAGTCTCATCATTATTGTATTAGCAAAACATTGCTATAAAAAAATATCAAGTTACCTTATCAATACCCTAAATTTGACTGCCTCGGTGGCGCAGTGGTTAGTCGCACTTTAAAGCGACGGCTGTGCAAGAGATCCGGGTTCGATCCCCGGGTCGGGCCAAAAAATTGTACCTAAGTTTTCGGTAAGAAATTCTTAGTGGCAGCCCGGAGTCTGGAATTTGGCGGTTTTGTACCCCCGTGCCTCGGATAGCACGTTACGCCGTTGGTCCTGCGCCCGATTCCTCTCCGATCGTGTCACAGTAGTGTCCCATCGGAATATGAGGGTAAGGGAATAGAGCGTGCAATTGTGTTTGCGCATACACTTGAGCACTATAATATATCCTGAGTAAGTGGCTGATCGTTGACATTGGCCACCGTAGCCGTAATCGGTAAGAGGATATTATAATACCCTAAATGGATGTAAGTGGTCGTAGCTGGACGTAGACCTCAATGATACCATTTAATTCTACCCCAGGATTTTTTCATGCAGTCTTCTTTAAGGGTTTCATAACCTATGCTTGGTTACACGCAGTCACGAGACTGCGGCTGGAGGCACGAGCCTCCAGCTGCGAGCGATGGAACATAGAGACGCTTGCTCGTATTCCATCTTACGAGTAACGTCCTTCGGTTATGAAGGTGCATCTGATACAATCATAATCATCTTAGCGTTTTATTCCGGTTGCATTCCAAGCTATTACTTCGGAGCCAGGGGACCGTTTTCCTACTTCGAAGTCGCTCGGTTCGACGTCAAGCCACACATTTTTGGATGTCCAGCTTCTGCCGGGAAACAGCGGTGGTGGCCAAGAGCATCTGTCACCAAACACTCCCAATTTTAAAACTTACATTTTTCTTGGGGATCATTATATTTCCACGCTTCACCTCAGACCACTACGCTCCGCCAAAAGACCCGTGTCAACATCTGCCTCCGGCCGGAGCACGCGCCGATATGCCCAACTCGAAGTTACTCTACTCCGCATAATGTTTGTGCTATTGGTTCTGACTGGTCGCCAACCCTTTTGAAGATATGTGAGGAGACGACTAGGAAAACGTGTGTTGAGGGGTTTGTATATTAATAGTAGGGTCATACATATTTGTACCTATTTTATGTTTTTCTGTGGCTTGTGACGATAGCGCTGAATGGACAGGGTACTTCCATTTTATGTTTTTTCAATTATATTCATACCTCTCGCTATCTCTATCGCGCCACTGCGACCCTTCCGTGCGAGTATTCTTTTTAGTTCTCTAAGTCCCCTAGAGGGCGCTGTAGTCAATTTAACGTGACGTCATATTGTGATCTATAATCAGAAGATGCTTCAAACGACACCTCATTTGTTCAAATATGATAACTTGTTTAGAATTTATGAGGGAAGAGATGAACAACCATACATACAAACATACATACATGCATACATACATACAGGTCAAAATCAAAACCGTCCTTTTTGCTTCGCCCTAGTCGGGTAAAAAATAACGAAATGTAATCGCTTACTTTTTAAGTGGGTAAATATTTTTAAGAGCAGATTTTAACCGAGACATCGATAAATACTTCCTTAATCTGAGTAACAGCAATGAAATGTCGAGATATCCATACATTTAAAAAAAACCATAGGTATTACGTTTGTATGGGAAATATCTTATTTTACTAAGTCAAGCCATAACACAAAAAAGTTTTCAATTTTAAATTTTAATCTAAATACGTTATGTATAGCCTCTTGAAAGGCTGCCAATGCAGAAGTGGCTGAGTTGACTCGAGTCAAGATCATCGACGCTGGAATCTTCCATCGGTCTCCAGTCAAGTGATATGTGCATTTCCTGGCTAAAATCAATAGCTGTTTTCACAGTTTATATACAGGGTCCGCTGGGACCATCATCCAAGATTTGGCAAGTTTAGTAATTGGCGATAAAGCGATGGCTATTTAAATAACTGCATTTAATTAATAAAGCCTTGTGGTTTAAGGCTGGGTATCTCTGGAAACGTCACTCACGCCGTGTGGTCCCCGGCAGAGTAGAATAGGCCACTTACCGAGGTGTCGTAAAAGGCGACTAAGGTAAAGCTGCTGGCATGATCATCAGCACCCAGAGAAGGAAAACTCTGCATTTATATCAAAACCCTCGCCAACCCGTCTGCCAAGCGTGGTGAGTATGGCAATTACCCCTCATGTGATTGAGGGAGGCCCGTGCCCCAGCAGTGGGGACTTAAATGTGCTGATGATGATGATGATCTCTGGAAAGATGTCGTCAAGACTGATCTGCGAGAACTTTAGGTCAATGACTGGCAAGAAGTAGTGCAGGATCGACGGAAGTGATACTCTTGTTTCCGAGGCCAAGACTCAGTTCGGGTCGCATCACCAGCGGAGTCATAAGTGCGCTGCCAATGTTCAAACTCCCATTTTTCCAGATTGGGCCTACTCACTCACGCAACGAAACACGGCACTGACGGTGTTTTAGGTAGCGTGGCTCGCCATTTGGAAATTGGACAAGTTAGAATTCAATTAATTTAAAATAATTGAATCTTCAACAACGATTCAATTTCATATGCTTAATCATCAAAGAATTAGGGTCTTATTATACCTAAATGTTTGTTGAACCTTTGTCTACTAAAACGGTGTTAGATATATGTTTGCACCTTCCAGGGCGCAATGGAATTTTCTGAATAAAACTCGAAGATCTTCAAATAACTGGGTATAAACTGAGATAAGTACAGAGCTGTTGACGTTGAGGGAATAGATGGCAGAATGAATATAAATAATTTGCACTGCATAAATTGTCTAAGCGAGAAAGATTGCGCGTAAAAACAGTCTAGGCGTTAGTGGCGCCAACAAAAGTAAAGTAGTTTTCATTCTTTTTTCGAAAATTTTGTGTGAACATTTTTTGTTTCAAACGTCACGTTTATGAATACAGCCGTATGTTTTAGTACTTACTTTTAGTACTTAAATACTTCTTGAGGCTTAGACCGCGTCACAACTGTATGACAAAAGCGCTTGTTACGAGTATATTGTGGCGTGGTCTTGTCTGCCAAGGCCGGCTTATCGTTACCAAAAATGGACAAAAGTATTCCTTACTTTGTGTATATAGTATCATCGTCAGCCTCCTGACTCCTGATCCTCCTTCCTCTGACGCACCAGCTTTAATGCATATCTATACGGGTGCGGTAGAGAAAGAACGTCACCCAGCACGTCACCCGGCTTCGCGCGGTTTTTCAAGGATAGCTTTCTATGAAAAGACTCAGTCTGTTTAGTGTGCACGTCTATACGCACTGCCCACTGCGGCAACGAGGCCTTATAATAGCAGGTCACTCACACAATAACAAGGTTTAAAAGACAAATGAGTTCCAGAAAACTAATAGTGTTAGAGAATGTCCCGTGCCTCGTACGCTCGCCCACGGGGCGTGAGGGCGATTTGTCAGCGTCTGAGATGCACTTCAGAGTGGAAAGTGCCGCGGTAATGGCGTCGCAGCACAGTGCATTCTGCGGGAAAACCTGACTATAATTTATTAGAAGTTGGAACCTGTGGGGTGCAATATGACGAAAGAAAGCAACATTTTAGATTAATATTCTTATTATCGAGACCGTGCTATGACAGTGGAAGAGTTACGTTTCGGCCGGCGCGACTGAAGTGATACTACGGTCTAACAACGTCTGTGATATGTCACGCCAGTGAGTAAAGGTTCATCATCATCATCATCATCATCAACCTATTTAAGTCCCCACTGCTGGGGCACAGGCCTCGCTCAATCACATGAGGGGTAATTGCCATACTCGCCACGCTTGGCAGACGGGTTGGCGAGGGTTTTGATATGAATGCAGAGTTTTCCTTCTCTGGGTGCTGATGATTATGCCAGCAGCTTTACCTTAGTCGCCTTTTACGACACCTCGGTAAGAGTGAGGGTGGCCTATTCTACTCTGCCGGAGACCACACGGCGCAAGGTAAAAGTAAAGGTTCAGGAGGCCCAATACGGGGAAAGGAGATTTAAAGGATAGTAGCGCTATTGTGACTGCAATGGTGTTGCAAGTGTAAAGTAGAACGAAGGTGGCGATCACTATGAGCAATTTCTTCAAAGAATGTTCTAGGTAAAGTAAAGTAACACATAAACGTAGTAAAAAAATGCGTTTTTTTTTTCTTCTAAGTAAAAAAAAAAATTAAAATATCAGCCTATAAACTGTCCCACTTGCAGGGCAAAGGCCTCCATCATAGAAATCAAGTTATCGCTACTTTGATGGGGTTAGGCTTAGTCACCACGCTTGCCAAATTTGGCAATTGCCAGGTTTGGTGATCACAAGCCCGAGCTATGTATACTTTTCGCTCGACCCGGGAATCGAACCTCGGACCCCGAGATCACGGCCCGGTACTTAAACCAATATACCAACGTGGCGTTTTCTAAGTAATAATGGAATATTTACTCAAACTCAAGGATTTAACGTACTTTCCCTTCATATCCCATAGTATTACTTGAGGCGCCCTGTATATATTGCGCGGACCATTTCTGGCCCGATGTCTGTCTGTTTACATCAGGGGCTTTAGCGTGAAGACATCCCATAAGGAACGAGAATATACCTGTCGCATCCAAACAAAGGAGACACAGCTCGTGTGAAAGGGAGGAAAACTCCGGTCGTAACGTCCAGCGTTTGTTTTATTTTTTAGTCATTTATTTCAGGCGTTTACCCATAGCGTAACATATTATTTCGCATTATAATTAATTACAATAAAATGAATAAATTAAAATTAATTAATAGTTATTGTATTAATAATAAAATTATTATATTAATAATAAAATGAATAAATCAAAATGTATTAATAAAATGAAGAAATTAAAATTAATTAATTATGTTTGTGCCAGCATAGACCCTTGAATGAACTTAATTTAGAACTGGCTTAATACCTCACTAGACACCATACTATTAGTCTGAGAAACTACGGTCTAATATTTACCCCATCTGTCATGAGGTCCCCGAGGAATTCATCCAAGACTTAGGTGCACAGGGAAGTCGCCGACACGACTAGTGCTTTCTAGACAGAGACAGATTGTGTGACGAATCATACATAGTGTAAATGGCAGTGAAGAAACTTTGCACTGGAAAAGTTAGAAACCATTTTTAGGAAGGTAATTTTGGCAGACGAAAGAAAACGCACATAAAAATAGTGAAAGAATATTATTAAAATAAATAAATAAAAAATACAAACCAAATTTCTAAGCAAGATTTTTACGTCAAGAGAGAAACAAAAAAGCAATGACAACTTCTGTCAATATAAGTAAAAACATTATAAAAAACTAAAGACACCAAGGAGTCTGTACTCGACAGTAATAAAGCATATTTTCGGCCCATCTACCGCAGTATCTCAGGACAAAAGTCTTTAATGCGTGTGTTGCCAGTGATGACATACGGTACCGAAACGTGGGCGCTTACTATGTGCCGATTGAGGAGGCTCAAAGTCACCCAGAGAGCAATGGAGAGGGCTATGCTTGGAGTCTTCTTGCGTGATCGTATCAGAAATGATGAGATCCGCGGGAGAACTAAGGTCACAGACATAGCACAAAGAATTGCATGTCACAAGTGGTAATGGGCAGGGCACATAGCGAAGAGAACAGACTTCTGTTGGGGCGGAAAGGTCCTCGAGTGGAGGCCACGTACAGGAAGTCGCAGCCGTGCTTCCACGCTTCCACGCCAGAGCCATGTTTCGGCATTAATGGGCCTTCTCAACCGGAGTGATACCATGGGCTCACAGAATACCGGCGTGAAGCAGGGGTTCAAAGGTTTGCAGCGCACTTGTGACTCCACTGGGCGGCGGCACGTACTATCAGGTGATCCGTCTGCTCGTCTGCCACCTATCATATAAAAATACACCTACCCACTGTTTATTCCTTTTATGCTGTGGCATGAGTTACTCGTTGCTAACGCTTGGCGTGGACAATTTGCCGGTAAAATGAAAAATAAGGGAACAAACATATCAAAGAGTAGTTGTGTAATAAATCAAGAAGCGGATGTTAGGTTTTTGGTGTCCGGCGAAAATTCCATTAGGGGGAATCATAAATTTAGCGTGGGATGTAAGCGCGTTTTTATGTGATAAATAACAGACGAGTGGACAGATCACCTGATGGTAAGCGATTGCGGCCGCCCATGGACAGCGGCAAATTCAGTGGAGTCTCTATTGAGCTGCCAACCTTCAAACCTGCTTTCTTTCTTCTTTATCCTCACTCACGCAACCAAACACAGCACAGTGCTGCTTCAGGGCGGTTTTCTGTGAGGTTTGGGAAAAAACGTGAAGTTCAACGAGATAAAAAAAACTAGTCATATTGTTGAGTTTAGTCGACTACAAAATACTGGAACTTTATAAACCTACTCATAAATTTATAACAAGCAATATAAAAATACCATTTCAATATTTATTCACTATTGTGTGACACAGTTTCAGATAAAGACCAGCCACGTACGCAGGATATAGTGCACAAGTGTGTGCGCGAATACAAGTGTACTTTCTAATCCCATTCACACATATTTCGATGGAACATCGGTGTGACACAACCAAAGAGGGATAAGGTTCAAGATCAACGACTTAAGCTTCTTGAGGCGCGGGAATGCAAGATCGCCCCTGTGTATACTTTAGGTTATGTAATAATCAAATAAAAAATTCAAATACCACTCAAAATAATGAGCTGTTGAAACTCTTTCTCTTAATCAATCTTCACAGCTTCTCAGATTGGGGAATCATGTGGAGCCAAAAGAGCCTCACAAAAAATACCATAAACAAAAAAAAATTAAAACCAACTTATTTTCCCGAGAAAACACATCCATCGGAGGAAGAGTGGAGGTCCACTCTGACGGGCCTCTTAAAATTAGCCGCGCAGCTGTTGCCCTAGACTGGGCCATATTTAAACGTCGCTAGAGTTTGTAATGGCTTGTGTCCGGGTACGGACAGTTGCCTCCGCCCGACATTGACAGATAGGATGCGGGTGCGAGACTAGACGCTTTTCCCGACTTTTATAATAGAGGAATGCAGATAAAATAAAAAAATAAATATTTCACAACATCACAAACATTTATCTGACTCCGAGATAAGTAGCTCAAGCACCTGTGTAACGTTTATCAGAATCAACAGCGGAATCACAAATACCTATATGCATTTTCTTTTGTAAATTCTTCTTCTTCTTTGCGTGCCTCTTCAGTTCTGAAGGTTGGCCGTCAGCTTTCCAAAATCCTCTCTGTTCATTGCGAGACCAAACAGCCGTTTCACAGATGCGATGCCAGTACACTCCCTTATATTGGGCAGCCACGATTTTTTCCTTCTTCCAACACGCCGCCTCCCCTCTATTTTACCCATTATGAAGAGTTGAAGCAACTTGTACCTCTCATGCCTAAGTTCGTGACCTAGGTATTCGATTTTCCGCTTTTTGATGGCTTTCATAAAGTTACGGGTCATGGCGACACGTTTTGTAAATACATACTTATAATACATAGAAAACTACGAGACCAATACAAACAGACATGTTTATGTTATGTGTAAATGGTTGTACTGTGCGGGGATCTAACTAGCAACCGCCGCCGCAAATGCAAATAGTACTTGTACCTGAAGCAGCATTTACTACTACTGATCCAAACCAAGATAAACTGCTGGAGAGTCGCCTACGTTGGTACGATCATGTCCTACGGAAACCGGACAGCTACGTGGGAAACAAATGTCTGGCTATGCCGCCACCGCCGGGTCCCGGCTGACGGGGTAGGTCTACCCCGTAAAAAGTTCGGCATGCGACGTGTAAATGATGACATGCGTGCTAAGAAACTGACCGTGCGTTCTATCGATAGACGATCCACGATCGATTATAATGTAAAATTCTGTAGCGTCACCTAAATTTACATTGGCGTGTTTAGCCGTCATATAAAGTGCCCTATTAACCTACTTAAAGATTTCGGCGGGTAGGGCTAAAACAAACCGCATGGGCTGATGCAATTCAAAGGTTTTAAATTAGTGACTAGTGGTTTTTAGTGTACAAATTTGGTGTTTATTTGTGCAGTGAAGTGCCGGAAAGTGATCCTAATAATAAGAATTGTTGGATTGTATCGTTTTTAACACTGCTATTGTGTGTCGAACGAGTTGTCTCGTCTCGGACCTAATAGAGTCTTAAAACCCGCGATTGCTTTTAGAGTGATATCTGTGGAATCCGTAGGTCGATAAAACGTAAAACACCGGCGTTTTATTGAGTAACTGTGACTTTGACTGACTTCGACTGTTGACCACCTACTTATTCTCAATAAGTTACTTGACATTGGCGAATTATCTTCGGGTAGAGCCATAATAAAAAAAAACCTACTTAAAGGTGAACTATTCTGAAGATTTGTCCAGACATACTGAGCTAATTAAGTTTCTGTAATGCCTTTTAAAGTTGTGTTTTTTTTTGTGCAATAAAGTATATCTATCTATCTATCTATCTATCTACATTAACTTAGCCCCGCACTACTCTGTTTGATCGTATCAGTTGGTTCCGTTCATTGCTCACAAAAAATCAAAATGGCTGTTCCCAATACAAATGTCTTCGATGTCTCCACGATGAATATTAACGGATGATTAGCATAAAGATAACAATGAAAAAGAGGCACATTTGAATTTATTGATGATGTACTAAGAAGATATTTTTCCTCATCTTTTTTTTATACTAAAGGCGACAAACGAGCAAGTGAGTCACTTGAACATCCGCGAAATCAAAGAGATCCCTAATAAAAAATAGAACTTATAGTCTTTTTTTATGTGAATGGTTGCAGACGAGCAGACGGATCGCCTGATAGTAAGCAATTGCCGCCGCCCATAGAGACCCGCGACACCTGTAGAGTCACAAGTGCGCTGCCAACCTTATCTTCTCTTATTTTAGCGTATTATTCCTAGTTGCGTCTAAAGTTGTCACTTCGGAGACCGGGGAACGCCTGGAGACCTATTTTTGATTCACTCGTATGACTTAGCGTCGTCGCATGCGACGTAAGTCATCTTCGCCTTCTAAGTCGCATGAAGCCGATTTTCCTTATTTTTAAATCATTCGATTTCAATGTCCAATACAATACTGTAAATTGACATTCTAACCCTTCCATGCAGAATTTTACAAAAACCGGTAACTTCCGCATTGCATGCAACGCAAAATACCATAGACTATTGGATGAATATGAAAATCTTTGTTTTTTTGTCACAATAAACTATGAATGTCACATTGTGTCAACTGTCAAAACCAGTCAAAACTGTTGACAACTATTTTGACGTTCCTTCTACCGCCCGTTTTAAGTCACTCGACCAACGAGTGGGTGGGGTCACTCGTTGCAGACGAACGATTCAAAAATGCGAAATATCGTATGTCGAAGGAAAATCAGTAGAAATCGTGCGGTCGTCTCGAGTCGAGTAAATCAAAAATAGAGCTCCTAAACCATGATCGAGGATTCGGGAAGTCTGGTAATTACAATAAAACGACTGCCGACCTTCGCAACTCTTAGACAGGAGACCCAGATCAACCGGATCACACTTACACGTTCAGAATAATTTCCTCTTATTGTACGGTCAGCATCAAAAGTAGCTTAACATATGTAAAATAAATCCGGTTTAGTAGTTAAAAAATCAAATCGATTGGCGTCGCTAGAGGTTTTTTACATCCTCCCCCCTCTTGCCCGTGCAAAACTACATTATTTACTAAATCAATAGTAAATCTAATTTACCTCACTCATGAAGTGTTAACAAACTTTCGTACGGCTGTGGGCATACTCCGATTATTTTGGTCAGTGTCATTTAGTGGAAAATAGTTGATACTTAATAGTCATCTACTAATGAATCTATGAAATAAAAAATGTTTTCGTCATCATGAATTGTGTATTTTTTTTTACTTTCACATATTTTTTTTTAAGATGGCGCCACCGTCACTGGAGGGTGTATGAATATAAAAGTGAATGATGGCGCCACTGTCGTTATTTCTATTTATTGTATTTGTGTGAGCATTGTTTTTGTTTGTTTATTTATTATTTATGTACCTAATATATACCGGTTTATATTAATTTATTTATATTAATGTTGGATTTTTTTTATTGGATCTGTATGTATGCGTCTTGTTATTCATGTTCACGTTTTATATGTACTTTTCCGTTTTATAATAATATTGTCAGTATTTTTTTTTTCATGTTGTATGTTTTATTATGAGTCGTCGCTCGAAGGTACAGCCTGAAAATCAGCGCTGCAGCGGCTGCTTAGCGGTTGTTGTAGCACATGCTGAGGCTGAACCTTGTTGGCCGCAACTTAATAATGTTTTGTCCTTATTTAGATTTGTATGTAATGTGTTGTGGTCAATAAATTATTTCTTATTCTTATTATTCTTATAAATATTTATTTGAAGCTAGTACACCTACAGCTAGCTAGCGCCGGAAAATAATGGACGTTTCGATATTTTATTCAGGTCACATCGATGTTTCGATGATAACGCAACGATGTTAAAACATCAATGTTTTGTAGTTAAACATCGATGTATTTTCAACATCGGTAAATATCGATCATCCCTAGCCACGATTAGAATTTTAGTTTTATATTTATGTGATAGATTTCAAACGGACTGACAGAACACCTGATAGTAAGCGATTGCCATCGCACAGAATTCTGCAACACCAGTCGAGTCATAAATGCGCTGCCAACCTATAAACTCCTCTTTCTGTGAAACTAGGTAGGTCGAAGCATAGCTCTCCCACGTTACTTGTTCGCTAAGGACAGGGTACAAGACCACCAACTTGCAAACAATGAGTTCTTTGGGGCAAATTCTAGCCTTACCCGGAATTCGAACCTGGGACCTCTGCCGTCGCTTTAAAGAAAGGTGGCACTGTATTGATGCTGCCTGAATAAAACTCGTGCTAACACATTGAAAAACGCACTTTCAACCCATTACTAACGCGACCCTTTACCCTAAAGTGCTCATCCACTGGTGAATGAAGCTTTCCGGCCCATCAGTAATGCGTTTACCCGTGAAACCATTATGCAGCGGTCCATCGAAATTGATGGTGTTTGATCATCAATCATGGCCGGTGGGCTACTTGCCTGTCAAAGTATCCACTAATATTTACATATGCAGAATAATATCCTCCAACCGATTCACGCTTACGCAAATACAAGTGCACTCTCTATTTCCTTACCCTCATAATCCGAATGGGACCAGTGTAGAAACTATATGTAACACGACCGGAGTGGGATCAGGCACAGGACCAACGGCTTAACGTGCTTTCCGAGGCACGGGGGTACAAGACCGCCAACTTCCAGACTCCGGGCTGACACTATAGAATTTCCGAAAACTTTTGTGGAATTTTTAGTTCCGACCCACGAATCGAACCCGGGACCTCTTGCGCAGTTTGAATAAAAACTGAATCAATATAATCTACTAATTCCATTGAACTGTAGTAGTCACAGCTCACTGACTGATTCTGAAGATCATCATCATCAGCAACCCACACTCGTCCACTGCTGGTCATAGGTTTCCCCTAATGCACGCCACTGCTCCCGATTTTCGGCCCCTCTCATCCAGCCCACACCAGCCAGCCTTCGAATGTCATCATCCCATCTTGTCGCAGGGCATCCTACACTACGCTTACCGAATCGCGGTCTCCACTCAAGGACTTTACGGCTCCGACGGCTGTCAGTTCTGCGGCTAATATGACCAGCCCACTGCCACTTCAGTTTGCTAATTCGGTGGGCTATGTCGGTGACTCTAGTTCTCTGTCGGATTACATTATTTCTGAGCCAGCCAGCCCTGTCTGATCAGACATACAAAAAAATCCTCCATTCTTCCGTCTGATAAGACAGAATAATAGAGGATTTTTTTGTGATTTAGTAGCAAGAAGAAAATCAAATTCGATATAAGACTTGTACCACTTTTCACAGGACGCACAGAATTTGTCTATTATGTTATGTACATTAAATGTTTTGTCAGTTTAATTCATGTCAAGTAACAAATTAAAAAGATATCATAAAAGTATGATATCGTAAAAGATACTACAAAAGAATACAGCTTTAAAGCTGACATCTTTAATTGGATTGAAGTCAGTAACAATATCATGCAAAACTTCGATGAAATTGCTGATCTCTAAAACCTTAAAGCGCAACTCATTCCTTGCATTACGTCGTATAGTGTTGTAACGATGTTCAAAATAAAAGTTAGTACTTATCGATAAAATGAAGTTGTCGAAAATACGTACAGTCATACAACAACGTAAACAGAACTGTAAAATTTCTTCAATCGACTCTCACCTTAATGTCAAACACGTTATGTTCATTATCAATGAGGAAATTTCATTATCAATGAGGCTATCTGTTAAATCCGGGAAACCAACACAAATGTTCTTTGATGAAACAAATATTTGTGTTGGGTCTGGATGCTTCTATAAGCACTATTGCCTTCGTTGTTCCTGGTTTCTACACTCGTAGTAAAAGGGAAAACCGGCATGAAGCAGCACTGTGCTGTGTAAGTGAGGGTATTGGAGGCCTAATTCGGGTGAAAGGGGAGCTTAAAGGTTAGCAACGCACTAGTGACTCTACTGATGTCGCGGGTGTCCATGGGTGGCAGTAATCGCTTAACATCAGGTGATCCATCTGCTTATATGCCACCTATGAGCACTGCAGTGGCTTCGGCCACTGCAGGAAATGCTGAGGTTGGGCCTTGTTGACTTTTGTCACTCGTATTTAAATTTGTGTTCTGTGGCCAATAAAGAATCTTTATCTTTATCTTATCTTTATCACCTAAGAAGCTTTTTTTATGTAATTTTTACAATTCATTCGGGGGAAAGGATAAAGGTTGGCAGCGCACTTGTAACTCCTTTGGTGTTGTCCAAGTATCTACCCATAGACACTTGTAACACCAAAGTAGTTACAAGTCGCGCGACCAAAGAAGTTACAAGGAGGGCGCGGCGGTAGTCGCTTATATTCAAGTGATCCGTTTGCTTATCTGCCAACTATCAAATAAAAAAAAGATATATGCAATTTTTACACGTTTTTTAAGCCGGAGGTTAAAACCTCGATATTTTTCGCCCTCTCACTAGCAGACCAACTCGATGCAGAGTGCGCTCTCAGTTCTTATTGTAGATGAGTGAGTTATCCGAAGTTGCCTTGTACAGATTATCTCAAAGGCTCGTACGCCGTAATTTATTTAGGTCTATTCAAATAAATCTAGAATCTAAGCTGGCGTAGTTGCTAATTAAGTTCTATGTACGCGGGTTTAAGTTCAAATTCATTCGCTTTGTATGTTTAAAAGCTAAGTGGTTTGTGTTATAAATTTAAAATAGAGATAAGTACTTGATTTTTTTTTGTTAGGTTGGACGTACGAGTCACTTGATGGTAAACGATTGCCGCCGCCCATGGAATCAAAAATGTATTGCCAACCTTTAAACCCCCTTTTCCCCAGATTGGGCCACCGGTAACCTCACTCACGCCGCGAAATACAGCACAGTGCTGCTTTTTGCTGGTTTTCTGTGAAATCGTGGTTTCACTCCGGTCGGGCCGACCCATATCAAGCCGAAGCGTGACTCTCCCACGGTATGGTACGATACAGTCAAACTAAGTGTTATGTGCCATATTTTTTTTTTTTTTAATATTTTACAACAACATATATTGGTCTGACTCCGAGATAGGTAGCTCAAGCACCTGTGTTACGGATATCAAACCAATAGAGGAATTACAAAATACTTATAATACACAGGAAACACCAGACCAATACAAACAGACATGTTCATGCACACAAATGTTAGTAAGTTGCAAATTGTGTTCTGTTTATAATTGCTATATGTTCTGTGTTGTGATGTCTATAATAATAACTATTTTCTTTCTTTCTTTAAGTACTGTGCGGGGATCGAACCCGCAACCCTTGTACCAGAGGCAGCGTTCACTACCACCGTTTTAAACCCATGGTCGTCGAAGTAGAGATACTATTTTTTTTATTGTGATTGGTTGGAGGTGACCACACGGGTCACCTGACAAGCGATTGCCGCCGCCCATAGACACCCGCAACAAAAATGGAGTTACAAGAGCGATGCTAACCTTTGGTATCAATGTCAGCTAAAGTCGACCTTCCTATTTATTTTGTACGTGGTACAAATGCGTGGTTATAGAAACCGTCCCAGTTATTTAACTCAGTTTTGACAATTAAGAGTACACAATATGGCGTCACTTGAAATTACCCATGTTTGAATTTGGTCCCGTGTCTGAAACACTAGTGCATTTTATCTCGGCGGGGGTGCAACTTGTGTAACATCTGGAGCTTTCAAATAAAATGCAGGTTGCTGAATAAATTTGGGGTTTATTCTTATTCTTCAGATTAGTAAAGTATCAGCCTATAAATTGTCCCACTGCAGGGCAAAGGCCTCCATCATAGAAATCAAGTTATCGCTACTATGATGGGTTTAGGCTTAATCACACAACCTGAGCTATGTTCGAAAATTTCGAAACATACTCTTCGCTCGACCCGGGAATCGAACCCAGGACCCCGAGATCACGGCCCGGTATTTAACCCACTAATCCATTAGGGCGTTTCTTCATATTCTTTGTAAATAATACATTTTTTTTATGTGATAGGTGGCAGACGAGCAGACGGATCACCTGATGTTAAGCGATTGCTGACGCCCATGGACACCCGCGACACCAATGGAGTCACAAGTAGTGGTTTACGAGATTTCTACCATGTACCTTATTTTTGAGTTTCTGATATTTCGGCACTGTTGCAAGCGCCATGGTCGCGGAGTAACTGAAGTTTTTGCGGGTAAGTTCAATCAGTCAACAATCGCAGAACATTTTTTGAACTCGGGAGTTTACCATCAGATAATTACGTCAGTAGCCACTGGATACCAAGACTGTTCAGGGAAGCGATTGAAATTACCAAATACAAAAATTTCAATCGTTAAATTGTCAATTGCCTGGAATCCATGAAACAAATTATCATTTCGCGGCCAGATACTGTGAGTGTTGTGTGGTAAGTTAGTGAACAGTGGTGCCGGAGGTGCGCGTAGTAAAAGACTGCGAAGGGGGATAGAGATATTCTGCCAGTAACAACTTACCCGCAAAAACTTCAGTTACTCCGCGACCATGGCGCTTGCAACAGCTCCAAAATATCGGATTCTCAAAAATAAGGTGCATGACAAATACTCGTAAACAACTATTCTAATGTTAGTGACTATGAAAGTTTAAAACAATATAGTGTTTCGTTCATCAGTAAAATAAGAGAAAAGGAAAGAGAGCCGGAAAAGATTCAGTTGTTTCTGTCAAGCGAACCACAGATAAATTAATTATTTATCTGTGCGAGCAAAAAGAACAAGTTACATTGCAAAGCGTTTTAATATAACTAAGACAACCCGCCTCTGGTGCAAGGGTTTCAGGTTCTATACCCGCACAATAAAATATTTGTGTGCATGAACATGTCTGTGAGTATTGGTCTGGGTGTTTTCTATGTATCATCATCGTCAGCCCATTTAAGTCCCCACTGCTGGGGCACGGGCCTCCCTCAATCACATGAGGGGTAATTGCCATACTCACCACGCTTGGCAGACGGGTTGGCGAGGGTTTTGGTATAAATGCAGAGTTTTCCTTCTCTGGGTGCTGATGATCATACCAGCAACTTTACCTTAGTCGCCTTTTACGACACCTCGGTAAGAGTGAGGGTGGCCTATTCTACTCTGCCGGGACCACACGGCTATGTATTATAAGTATATATTCAAGTATGTATTTACAAAAGAAAAATATTATATGTATATATTTGTAATTTCGCTGTTGGTTCTGATATCCGTAACACAGGTGCATGAGCTACCTATCTTGGAGTCAGATCAGTATGTGATGTAGTGAAATATTTATTTATTTATTTTACTTGTTTGATATCTAGATTGGGAGCGTGTAAATAAAATGCAGGTTGCTGGATACTCTTGGGGTTTATTCTTCAAATTTTTAGTAATTAATACGGAGTTTCGTTCATCAGCGAAACAAGAGAAAAGAAAAGAGAGCCGGAAAATATTCAGTTGTTTCCACAGACTATAGCGAGCCAAGAGAACAAGTTATATTGGTATATTAAACGTAAACCCTCTTATTACAAATCGCGGACTAAGGATAGTCCCGGAACACAATTTATGCCTGCCCCTTTTAACATTGAAATAGAAATAGAAATAGAAAAAGGTTTATTTGGCACCAAAAATACATATAACAAAATATAGATCTATACATTACTAATTAATTTAATCCTAATCTAGGTATCTAAATTCTAAGTGGCGCCAAAAAGGTCCCCGCTCAGCTATTTGTCGAGACACAGAGCCTCGACGCTGATATTCTGCGGATACCTAACAAAATACATATTTCACATACAAGTTACTTACAACAGAAACAGAGATCGCTTCAGAATGCACCATACATCATGTTTAAATCTAATACTCTTACAAATTTAATATTTGTATATATATTGAGTTAAAGTATGTATTTAGTATGTATAGACAAATTAAAAATTAATTTCGAATATTATGATTGCGTGTTGGTACGGGATGACATGAGCGTGTTGCTACGGAATAACTTAGATCGCGATTTATAATAAGGTGGCTTGCGTTTTAATATTACTTCACAAGATAATACAAGTTGACCTGACTGCGTGTACATGTCAAGACAAAACAAAAGAGATAAATCACAGAAGCCTATAATAAAGAGAAGCGTTAAGATCCATAAAACACAATTTGGCAAACATTACACTTGAAAAAGTTGGAAGCAAGTCGACATTATGTAGAACTATCGAGTCGGCGAGTTCATTCCTCTTGGCAGGCTATCCGTCTTCATTATTATCTTTCTCCCAGTTGCTTGTGGCAACGGTAATTCTGATTGTGTTTCGATCTATGGTGATTCATGCGTAGGTAGCTGACCTAGTTTATTTAGATTCTTACCTATGTTTACCCGACTACGGCGAAGCAAAAAGGAGGGTTACGATTTTGACCTGTAGGTATGTATGTATTCACTTCACTTCACGCATCTATTCACTTCTCGCTTGCACACTATTGCGTCTATACTCGCACTCGGAGTGCGAACGGTTCGCACTCCGAGTGCGAGTATAGACGCAAATAGTGTGCAAGCGAGAAGTGAATAGATGCGCCGCCATTTCTGATCCCATTCTTTATCCGCACATGTAATATGTATGGTTGTTCATCTGTTCCCTCATAACTTCTAAACAAGTTATCATATTTGAACAAATGATTAGGTCATTAGAAGCTTCTTGATTGTCTTCTGGTTATAGGTGACATGACGTCACGTTAAATTGACTACAGCGCCCTCTAGGGGACTTAAGAGTAAGGAGCTAAACCAACTTTGCTTTACGGTACCGTGTGCGGTATCAAATGAAACTGCTTTTTAGCACATTTCAAACATGTAATTTAATTTACTTAACTAAAAATATGTTATATAAAAATAAAGTTTATAAACTAAAACGCGACTACCAATAAAACACGCGCTAAAAAGTACGATACAAGAAAATTGTCTTTGTTGAAATTATTATGCCATATTGCCGTGGCCGTATGCCACCTACTGTAGCAAAACAGATTCATTATAATGATAAAATAAAATCAATGTGGCGTACGATCACGGCAATACGGCATAATAATTTCAGAAGAGACAATTTTCTTGTTTCGTACTTTTTAGAGCGTGTTTTATAGGTAGGCGGAGTATTCGTTTTTAAACTTTATTATTGAAGATTACAAATTGGTAATCCGGATTAGGCTTGACCATTATCCAGAATTTATCGCCAACCAGACCAAATTAATCATGGTTACAGGTTCAGTCAGAACCACAGATTCAATAATAATATTCAGAACCATAGTCTCAACAATGTGAATATCCAGTTTCTGAAACTATTAAAAACTACACATTTCCTCCTCACGATATATTCCCTCACTACCGAGTAAATGGTAGAAAGTATAAGTATCAGCCTATATACTGTCCCACTGCAGGGCAAAGGCCTCCATCATAGAAATCAAGTCATCGCTACTATGATGGGCTTAGGCTTCATCACCACGCTTGCCTAATGCGGATTGGTGATCACAAACCCTATGTTCGAAAAATTCACAACATACTTTTGCTCGACCCGGGAATCGAGCCTGGACCCCGAGATAGCCCGGTACTTAAACCACTAAACCAACACGGTTTTAATGGTAGAAATATACACATAAATTTGAAAAATCTCAGGTTGCATACTTTTTAATCAATTAATCAATCAAAAAAATCTTTATTTGCATAGGTTTGTACACAGCATACGTTCAAGTAATTTTAAACTATTTAAAAGTACTGATGTATAATTTACATGTTAATACATACATATATATGAAGTACATAAAATATAAAAATTAAAAATAAACATAATGCGTTTCTACCACCAGCTCGGAGAGTTCTGGTCGAGAAGATCCGGCAAGACACTCGCCAGTTACTCTTTAATCGCAAAAATAAAATATATAAAATTTATATGATGAAGTAGACCGAAGCTCGGAATCAAATCTAAAACCTCCCGTTTAAAAAACGAAAATTCTTGTACACTTAGCTACCATAGCTGTATGATATATACTATCATATTGTACAACATAAATAAAAAGGGCATGTCCGCTTTCAGGATCATATAAAGCTATACTTATGCGTCCATTTGACACTTGTCCCAATTCATCCACTGAGATGCGGCATTTATCAAAGCGATCACGCGTCGTGTGTCACCGGAATCGATATTGCGACTCGATACGCACAACTCGTTACAAATGCGTATCGGTTGCGTCGCGATTCTACGGTCGTATCTCCGGTAGTCTCTGAGGCCGTAAGTCGTTAAAACAGAGATAGGGTTGCCCAGATAATTTTCACCTTTAGTAAGTTTTTTTTTAAGTAATAGGTGGCAGACGTGCAGACGGATCACAAATAGGTGGTAGAAGAGCAGACTGATCACCTGATGGTAAGCAATTGCCGCCGCCCATGGACACCCACGACACCAGTGGAGTCACAAGTGCGCTAACAACCTTTAACAGCCTTTTTTCCCCCGGATTAGGCCTCCGGTACCCTCACTCACACAGCGAAATACGCATGGGGTTCTCTGTGGAAATACAGCACAGTGCTGCTTCTCTGTGAGGCCTGCTTTTCTGTGAGGCCGTGGTATCCCTTCGGTCGAGTCGACCTATTCATTCCGAAGCGTGGCTCTCCAACGATTAAGTTCTTGAAGTCGGATTATTAATTAGACAAAATTAATTAATAAGATGCAAATGTCAACTTATTTGTTTGTCCACCGACAATAGAAAGCTATAGAATCCTATCGTTACAAGTTGTAATGACTTGGAACAAATAGAGGCTGACCCTCTCACCCCCGCGATCCGCAAGGCACGTAGAGGGAGGAGACGACGCCAATACTTGCGTCTTCTTCCCCTGCGTGGAGCAGGTCCGCTGGTGCGTGGGGCTGTAACCCCACCACCGGCATTGCACGGACCTCCTCCTACGCCTCGTGGGGACGGCACGTCTCTCTCGGCTGTCCCCATCCCTCCCCCCGACCCCGGGGGGAGAAGCGCCGTGCCCGCCGTGTAGGCGGGCGTCCCTGTCCGGGGGGTGACGTGGTGAAAGGCTCCGAGCTTTGGCCCCATGTCACCCGCCCACACATGGACAGATGAGGGAGAGTCCCAGGAGTTTTAGTCGGTATGCCTCTGGCCGGCTTCTCGTTAGGAGAAGCCGTCGCCAGAGGAGAGTCCGACATAACCCATCCGTTTACAGACGGATGGGTATGCGTAACGCATTTCTCCTGGGTCAACAAAAAAAAAATAGTTCTCTCTGTGTATGTATAACTAGCACATATTATCTTATTAAGGTCTTTATCTAAATATTTTTATACGAAAATTGTGTAAGTTGAGCGACGTTTGGGAAATCTTTGGGTACAGGTTTGTTTCTTTTGTAAAGTAAAATGGTTCCTCTAAGTGGAGTGAGCTGGGTTAGGGATTTGGAGCGGTTTCCGTCTGAGACCCACGTTCTTGTACCTTCTAAACCTGTTTATTGTTGCTTGCATCATTAGTATCATGTATGTATTTATTTACTAAAAAGTACATAAGTGCTTGTAAATTGTACAAGTAGCATACACGAGAGCAACATTTCACTTCACTGTATTTTTTTACTAAGTGAAACTAAACCAATAAATATATACAATAAATACAGACAACCTAAGTATCTAAATCTGTTAATTTCTGTTATTTTCTTTTCAATTCACTCTCACCTTAATGTCAAACACATTTGGTTCAATATCATATGAGGAAATTGGCAAATTATAACCCAATCCGACGTGTGATCCGACTTTTTATGTGGGAACCCTACGCACCGCCAAGCTAAACGCCATACCCACCTCCCTATTAAAGGGGAGTCAGCCTAACGGGTGTAGGAGGTGTGTGCGATGAAATTTTTAAAGGCTCTTTGATGATACTTGGTAGGTATTTTTATTAGATCTGTTTTTGAGGAGCGGTCGTTTCGTAAGAGTTTGTCATTTATTGGCTCCGAAATTTTCTGCGATTCGGACTTCGAAGTTCAACTTGCTTTAAGAACGCATATCTACGAGTAGGTATGTGCGTATGTACACACAGCGTCGTGTATAGTTTAAGATCTTTTTTGGACTTTGGACCGTCTTTATAACTGAGACAATGGTCATATTTTATATGAAGTTTGAAAATACTGTCGAATATGTTTCTTCGTGATAATTCCTTGCCGTGGTTTTGTTCAAAGAATCTAGGAATGCTGAAGACGACAATAATGGATCATAATTATGACACAACACGGTAGTGTGGGGTATTTTAAGATAAAAACAACAACAATATACGGTTTGGTGATCTTTTGATTTCAAACTAAGAATTATGTGTACGGACAGCCACACGTCGTCTCTCCATTTTTGACGAATTTGTAATTCTATATTAATTATATACGCCGTCATTTTTTATCGTTTACATCCCAAAAATCTCATAATAGGTATCGTAAATAAAGTACATTTAGCATGTTGGATGAACAAAATAAACGGAAAAAAAGCTGTTCAATACATTATTGCTGGGTAGATTTTCAATTTTGTATGGAATAGCTGATTTCCATGCAAAATAGAAAAGAAAGAACTGAGGTTTTCAAGATGTAAACGTTAAAAAAATTTAATTTAAATTCGAAAGACCCCCCACGGCAGCCATCTTGGATTTGAAATTTGTCACAATAAACATATTCTGCTACTCAAGCCCTTTTATATGAAACCCATATTGTGGGAGATGTGTTAAAACATACAATCCATGTCTTTGTGCCGGCGGCCATCTTGGATCAATTTGTATCCAATTCATTCGTTCGGGAGCTACGATGCCATAGACACACACACACACACACACACGCACACACACACACAGACACGTCAAACTTATAACACCCCGACGTTTTTGCGTCGGGGGTTAAAAAATGGCGGAGTATGAAGGAAGATTTTGTGCGTATAACGAGCGAGATAAACTGTACTGCGGTCGACTGCGTATATTTTTTGATTAATGACGATTTTATGACAATAAGGACGAGCTTATTTTATTTTATTTAGAGCACTTTAATAAAAGCTGGTTTTTAAAATGTTTTTACCATTAATTTTCTCATTCGCCCTGTACCATTTTCACCCAATCGCGCACGTTTTACGTTAACCACTCAGAAACTACTAATAAAGATAGTCGGTATTTACCTCTCTCATATCTCTCTAAGTCCTCAAGGCCGTACACTCGCCTGCATATTTTACCCGCGTCGTAATCGCCCCCTCCCGGGAGGAAGGGGCGCTCAAATATTCCATCTCGCACTGGAGTTAAACTACCAGGCTATGCTTCATGACAGGAGTTCTCAAACTTCTTTTTGTGGTAGTATAATAAGTATAACTTTTGGAATAAGGTTGATGGCTTTTTTTTTCGATTTCACCTCCTTAGGCCCAGACAGAAATAGAAAATCAATTATTTTTTTGTTCGAAAAAGAACTTTGAGCCTTAAAACCTTAATGTACTCGTATGTAATGGCCAAATCCGGGGGAAAGGGGGATCATTGGAGTCACGTGTGACCATTGGCGGCGGCAACTGCTTACCGTCAGGTGATCCGTCTGCCAGTCTGCCACCTATCACATAAAAAATGTACGGGTAGCCAACGAAACCAGCAGGGTCCAGCAGGCAGCGGTTGCTGAAAGGGACCAAGTCACCAAGGACCTCAAGAAACAGTACCTATATATCGATTTTTCTTTAAGGCGACGGGTAGGGCACACTAGCGACGTCAATCGATATTAATTGTTAGCTACTAAACCGGATCTATTTTAAAACATTTCGAGGTTACAACCTCTCGGCAAACACTTATACTATTTATTGAATAACCACGCACAAATTTTGGGTCCATTTTTGTACGCGAAAAATTGATTACCTCTAAAAGCGGCCACTTTTAACGTGAATCATTTTTTTTGTACTAAAACAGACCCAACATTTGTGCATAGTTATTTAATAAATAATATAAGTGTTTGCAGAGAGGTTTTAGTAGCTAAAAATTAAAATCGATTTGCGTCGCTAGTGTGCGCTAGGGCAAAGTAGCGATACCAATTAATTTTAATTGTTAGCTACCAAAATACATATATTTTAAATAGTTACGGGGCTTCAGTCTCGCGGCAAACACTTATTCTATTTATTTATTATCCATGACCAAGTGTTAGGTCTGTTTTTGTACTAAAAAAAATATTATCTAAGTACTAAAAGTGGCCACTTTTGGCGGTAATTCAAAATTCGAGTGCAAGAGCAGATTAAATAGCTAACTATAACTATTGATTGATATTGACTTTAACAATTAAATAAATATTATAGGTGTTTACCGAGAGACTGAAGCCCCCAAGTTGTGTAAAATTGATCTGGTTTAGTAGCTAACAATTAAAATCAATTGGCGTCGCTAGTGTGCCCTTCACCTTAATAATAAATTGCAAAAAATTGCTATAACCAAAAAATTTCATCTCATCATCTCATCTTCAGCCCATTTAAGTCCCCACTGGGGCACGGGCCTCCCTCAATCACATGAGGGGTAATTGCCATACTCACCACGCTTGGCAGACGGGTTGGCGAGGCTTTTGATATAAAAGCAGAGTTTTCCGTCTCTGGGTGCTGATGATCATTTTACCTTAGTCGCCTTTTACGAAATCTCGGTAAGAGTGAAGGTGGCCTATTCTACTCTGCTGGGGACCACACGGCCCCAAAAAATTTAGTCGAACACTTTTCTATTTTCATCTCTCCCGGTGCCTTTTATCTCTGCAGGCGCACAGTTTAGAACCCCTGCCGTATGACTTCAAATATTAAACTAGTACTTAGGCAACGACTAGTCCATACCGGACAACTTTGCAAGGTCTGAGTTAAGAGAACGTAGTAGTTGTAATAAGGGGTGTATGTATTAGTAACTAGTATCATCCATCCATCTTTAAGGTGACGGGTAGGGCACACTAGCGACACCAATCGTTTTAAATTTTTAGCTACTTAACCGGATTAAACAATTTCCGGGTTACAACCTCTCGGCAAACACCTTTACTATTTATTTAATACTTATAGTTAACTGTTTGATCTGCTTTTGCACTCAAATTTTGGATTACAGCCAAAAGTGGCTTTTGGCGTGAATCAAGTTTTCGCGTACAAAAACGGACCCAACATTTGTGCATGATTATTCCATAAATAGTATAGGTGTGTGCCGAGAGGTTGTAACCCCGAAATTGTTTACAATAGATCCGGTTTAGTAGCTAAAAATTAAAATTGATTGGCGTCGTTAGTATGCCCTACCCGTCACCTTAAGAGTGTGGAGAAATTCCTCATCTTAGCGTGTAATTCCCAGATAAACGTGTAAACAGGTTTATTTTTTCAAATAAAACTATATATTCATACGGACAGTATTTGTAGTTCAACACCTATTTATTCTGGCGTGCAACAACTATATTTAATATATTTCGGGACCTAAGTTTGCTATAAGTTTCAAACTGTACCAACAGATGGTGCTGGGTGTCGATTACATTGCGCAAGTGTTTTTTATTTGTACATAATTTGGTCGATGTCATTAGAATTAGGCTCTTTATCTTAGATTAAATCAAAATAGCGGAAGATAGGTGACTCGTCTTAACCGCGTGGACCTAATTGCACGCAGTCGCAAATTGTCGCGTCTGACTAGGTGTCGTGTCACACAAAAATATTCTACAATTATTTTAAGTGGGATAAAGGTTACCAAAATGCCTTCGTGCACTTTTACGAGTTGTACAAATTAAATTATTCAAAAAGAAATAACAAATCTCATGGAATCACATTTCACCCATAAGTAGAAGAAAAGTTTTAATTTCTCATAATATTTCTAAATTCATTAATATTTTGGTCACCATTATGCAGAGCGAGATAGAAATATACGTGTGACGAGTTAAATCGTTTTGACGGGACTGAACTCTGAAGCGTAGCTGCGCGGAGTACGCTTGACTCAGTCACACTTATGTCAAAAAATAGGTTTGTCTCTGTCTTCCAATATCGTACAACTTTAAACCAATGTGTGATAGAGATGTGAGTATGTGTGCATGTAGTTGTGCATAAAGCCCGTTTTCAGATGTCTAATTAAAGGGACGTGCCGTATCTTCCGCTATTTTGTATTAATCCAAGCTCTATATACATTTTTATAAATGACTCATCGTCACTCATTGAATGCACGAAGAGAGCGGCCATCAGAGAGGAGTTACCACCTACACCTGACTCCGTCAAGAGTGATACCGACAGGCAATTCTTTTCTCATTTGATGGTTGGCAGACGAGCAGACGGATCATCAGATGATAAGCGATTGCCGCCGCCCATAGACACCCGGAACACCAGTGGAGTTACAAGTGCGCTACCAAAATTAAACCCCCTTTCCCCTAGATTGGGCCTACCAGTACCCTCACTCACGCAGCGAAACACAGCGAAGACACCGCTTCACGCTGGTTTTCTGTGAAGTGGTATCACTCCTGTCGAGTTCTAGGTTCTTGACAAAGCGTGGCTCTCCCATTAAACTATAGGTACTATTGTGACGACCCGTTTGGAACAATGGTAGTGTACACTGCCTTTGGTCCCAGGTTTGCGGGTTCGATCCCCGCACAGTACAAAAAATTGTGTGCATGAACATGTCTGTTTGTATTAGTCTGTGTGTTTTTTCTATGTATTAGAAGTATATATTTACAAAAAAAAAAGTAATTTATGTATGTATATATTTGTAATCCCACTGTTGATTCTGATATCTGTAACACATGTGCTTGAGCTACCTATCTCGGAATCAGATCAATGTATGTGATGTTGTGAAATATTTATTTAATTATTTATTAACATTATAATTGTATAGATTATGTTGCTTGGAGTAAATGGTTTAAGTATTATTGTTATTTCAATAGCTTCCCCAGTTTTCCTTGCCAATAAATTAGCCTGCCCCTATCCGGGCTTGTTTATAGGCAAGGCCACAAAGGGCCCGAAGGCAAAAACTACCCGCTGCGGCGAACTTGCCCGCCCAATTACCGTGCTCCCGATGCGGGCTCGCGTTTTTGTTCCATTGCTATGCAGGATTTGTTGGAATGAACTAAAAAAACTACGTACAAACACCACAAATTATGGACACAAACTAAGGCTTAACAGAGGGCCTACGAAGAAACGAAATACATTCGATATACTGCCTAGCGCGTAAATCAACGAACTCTTTGATATCAATGTCAGCTGGAGCCGACCTGTGTCATCTATTCAAACCCCCTTATCACAAAACGCGATTTAGGAAATGTACTGGAACTAAACTCGTTCTAGCCCCTTTTAATATTGCGTGTTAGAACGTTCATAAACCACGACCTGTGTTTGTGTTTGAGCTTTAGTACGGTAACAACTTAACACATGTCTGTTTGTATTGGTCTGGGTGTTATGTAGTGTATAAGTATGTATTTACAAAAAAAAAGTATTATATGTATATATTTGTAATCCCACTGTTGATTCTGATATCCGTAACACAAGTGCTTGAGCTACCTATCTCGGAGTCAGATCAATGTATGTGATGTTGAGAAATATTTAACATAAAAACTTTTTGGTGTGGAAGGTGTTTTTTTTTTGCATATTAGGGTTTATTTATTTATTTTGCATGTCACATTTGATGTAAGGGTTTGTTTACTAGTAGTTCAAATATTACTAAATAACCAGATGATAAATGATACCTTCATGGTTTAATTTAAAGAATGTTAAATATTTATAATTTACCGCCCTGTTATCGAAATATGCTAAAAATCCTCCTGCAGTGTCATTGGCTAGAAGGTGTACGAAGGATCCAACATGAAGAGGTCCCTTGGAGACACAATGAAAATGGGGATATTATGTACTTTAACATATTCATAACAATAAGGGATTTATGTCCACATCGTTACAAACACAATGCTTCGCTAATCTGCTACGTCTTTGAACTATTTACAGCTTACAGACCCCATTGCTATCATACTTCTCACAAACAACAGAGCACAAAGGAGCTACCCCGGCCCCGCTAGAAGGCCTGTGGGACGCTGAGGGATGTAAACTCATCGACTATAAAAAAAATCGATTCTTCACGATCAGACTAACTTGTTTATTTAAGGGCCTCTACGTGTTGGCTACGTGCCTTCTAAAAGTCAGGGAGAAGATTACATAACCGTTGTCCCCCAATAACGGAAACAGACCATATTTATATACCTCCCCACTAATAATCCATTTCAAGGACAAATATTAGGCGACATAGGGAATACACGGTATTGAGCAAAGTTTCCAGATTTCTCGTAGCTGTTATTAAAAATCAATCTTTGTCGTGGATCCTAAAAAAAATAATCACAAATCAGATATATGTTATTATGGTTAAGTTTTGATTTTTTTTTATGAAATACATACCTACATGAGGAAATAAATACCTTTTGAATTAAATTGTAAAGTATCAGCCTGTAAACTGTCCCACTGCAGGGCAAAGGCCATCATCATAGAAATCAAGTTATCGCTACTATGATGGGATTAGGCTTAATCACCACGCTTCCTAATGCGAACTGGTGATCACAAACCCGAGCTTTGTTCGAAAAATTCGAATAATACTTTTTGCTCGATCCGGGAATCGAACCCAGGACCTCGAGCCCAAGACACAGCCTGCTTCTTAAACAACTAGTCCAACAGGGCATTTAAATTGAAATTAATTAATCAATAATTAATTAATCGATGTTTGATGTACGAATACATTGTCACATCCCTAGAATGCACGTCCTCCGGGACATCTCTTTGTAGGCGAAGGATTTTTGAAGCCTTCGGTACATTACAGAGTGCATATTAAAGCAGTGATTCGCCCCGACAAGCTTTTAGGGTCTTGCCAAAGAAACAACCGAGCTGGCAAACTTTTTAAATCGACGGTCGTTGAAAGTAAGGTAAATGTACCAGTAGTTGATACTTTAGTGAAGAAAAAACACGTTTTCTTTAATAGCAAAGTATCTATTTTAGTTAGAATTTTCAAAGCAAGTAAGAAATATCAATTAGGCTTTCATTTCTCTTATATTGCACCTAAATACACATAATAAGTGTTGTTTATTTTAATATAGATTTTTGTCGAGGGGGCTAAAAATGCACTAGTAATTGATGGGCAAAATTTCAATTGTCCTAGTAATTGACTATGACTTTTTCAAGCTACTGACCCAGTACTTGATAAGTATATCTTTCACAAAAAAACCAATTAAACTATAATAAACAGTCATTGTAGAAAATAACTTTACAAAACTTCTAAAAATTACGTAAAATGAACATTAAAAAAAAGGTAGGCATAGCTGAACATCAAATAAATGTTTATAAATACAAGGACGTAAACCAATCTTAAAAATATTGAAATCGTTAGAATCATCGCTATTCAGATCATCTGTACTACCACCAGAGGGTTTCCACAATGCACATTCAGATTCACTATTATAATCAAACAATGTCTTAGTGGTTTTTTTAACTACAAAAAAAAATTACTTCTATAATTTTTTTCTCTCAGTCTTCTTTCCGTGGCCTTTGCCTTTTTTGATTTTGTTGACTTCTTCTTTTTCTTTCTTTTTCCTTTTTCATCCTTCACCCCTTCTCTGTTTTAGTTCAATTTATAAGCCTTTTCCTTTAATGATTTTCATGATATTCTTGCCACTTTTCAGATGTTGCTACTGCAGGCACTTTCTCGGTTTTCCTTTTCTTTTTGTTGGTTTTCTTTATTTTGGCCAAAATAAGGACTTTTTAATTGGTGTAGTAATTATAGGTATTGCTGTGCTTGTTGATGTTATTGATTGTGTAAGACTTAAAGGAAGAGATGAATAGATTACAGGAGACTATACTGCAAATTACTGAGTATTATCAATTACTCCAGTTGTCTGATCTTTTTCTGTACCAAAAATAGATTTGGTTGGGGTTTTTTGTCTTTCCATTTAAAAGTAAAATTGACTTTTTTGTTAGGGTACAACAAAAAAGTACAATTTTACTTTTGTACCAGTATTTGATATGTTATGCTCCAATAATTGATACCCCTATCAACGACTAGGTAGAAGGCACATAGAAAAGCTATATTTGAAATTGGGATAGTTCAACCTTAGCGCAAATGTAATAGTATGAAAAATCGATTGAATCGAGCAGATGAGAATATACCTAGTTGTTGATAGTTGTATCAAGTATTAGAAATCAGATGTTTTTGTACTAGTGTCTGATACCCTTGTATTACGTTTATTTATTTAAAAATCTGTTAAAACTCAAAATATTTAGATAATTTATACAATCCTTAAAATACTAGTATACGTACTAACAGCTTTATGAGCTTCAATGTTAAGTAAAACAGTTCGAAACAAGTAAGATTCTTAACAAATTCGTTAACAGAAACATTGCGCGGCGACCGCGTGATGATACTTGGTAATAAAAATCAAAATGTCGATGTTTGAAAGCCAATAACAATAAAAATAATTTATGGTTGGGTGAAGAGATGTTACTACTAATATAATCACTAAATGTTTCATTAATACCTGTGGAGGAGTTCTTATTATAATGAGTTAAAGTAAAATTTATCAACTTCTAGGACACTATCAAGGATTGGTACATTTACTTTAATTTCACCAAATTTATTTATTTAGGCTTTTAGCACGATATTTTTACAGACATTTTTAACTTCTTTATAGAGCGATATTTTGTCTTTGCAGGTATTGACATAAACTCGAGCCCACGAGGCCAATTCTACTTACAACTTTACGTACAAATCGTAACCTGAACTTCAACTTTTAAGCCGTTTCTTATTCTACTATCAGCAACGATCCAGTTGCGATTCAGTATATATTTCATTCCTTTTAGGGACTTCCAGGTTGACTCAGCAACAGAGAATAATACTCTTTGTTTCATAGAGATATCATATTAAGGAATGAGTCACTAATAATGCAGCTCACATGGAGGAAAATTTTTTTAAGGGTATCAAAACTTCTTCTACTTTTAACCCAAAGAGATGATTACGTGCTTTGTACGTCGATAAAACTCTAACACCGAGGCTTCTCAGCCCACACAATAAAAATGAGAATAAACAATACATTTGTTCGCCTTCAAAGTACAATACTCAAACTCAAAATTGATCGTATCCTTCAGAAGACGTAGTAGAGTTGAATTTCGCGTGGTTCCAATCTTTTCTAGAGACAAGTCCCAAACCGCACCTGTCCCGTTTACTAAGATTAACGTTCGGTTTAAAAGCATTTGCTTGTTCTGACACCCGCCAGATTACAGTTTTATAACCAAGTTCGGTTTTTTTGCGCTCAAACGGTATTGGAATTTTCGCATCCGAGAAATGGAAACTTATTCGAAGGATCACGAATGTAAAAGAGTTATGTTTTTGAATTTTTTCTAATATTCTTGTGTTATCCGTAAAAAAATACATAGTGGAACTGGAAGTACATAGTTCTACGTACATGCGTATTGTGTGTGTGTCAAAATTCAAAATTCAAAAATAATTTAATTGCATAGGCTTGTATACAGCTCTTACAAATCGTCATACATGAAAAATATAAAATATAATTATGTATATTATACATGTAATTAAACATATATGTCGATACAAAAAATATACTAAGAAATTAATAAAGATAATGTGATTCTACCAGCGGAATCGGAGAGTTGATTCTGTCGAGAAGATCCGGCAAGATCTTTTTAATCGCCAAAAATTTTTTATATGCAGTCAGGAAGTGTAGTCATGGATGCAGGAGAACAGTTCTTGTCATTTAAGTAATCATCAACTATAATAGGCTTTTGTTAGTAAATATTTTTTAATATGTGTTTTAGATTTAGGCTCTGGTAAATCAATCAGCTTTGTGGTAACTTATTAAAAAATTTAATACTACATTCCTACAAATGAATTACCAATCTTATGAAGTCCTGAGATGTGGAACAGCAAACTTGTGTTTATTTCTAGTATTTAGGTTATGTTTGTATTAACGCTCTCTCTTAGCTTAAGCTCTTTTGGTCTCATCAATATAATCAGCCTTATTTATTCACTACTGAACATAGCTCCAATTTTCGCTGTTTTGCACTATCTTCAGCTTGATGCATCTATTTCCATCTAGCCGAAGCCCTACGTTACGCTTAGTCGTGATCTCCACTCAGGAACTTTTCTACCCTTTTAGTCTAATATTTAATTTATAGAACCTTAGACAGCTATCCACTCACCTAGAGTTCGACCTCTTGGACGAGTCGTGCTTCTTCCCTCCTTGAAGATTAGGCAGATCCTTCTGCCTTTTCTTCGTCTCCTTCCATATCCTGTAGTACAGTATACACATCACAGTCACTGGCACATAGAAGGCCGCGATGGCCGTCCCGAACGTGATAAACTGGTTCGTCTCTATGAACTGGATGTAGCACTCGTGAGGTGGCACTTTCCTCTCCCCATCTATATACGGCCATGCGTAAATCCACGGCGGCCATAGTACTAAACTAAACCCCCACGCACTGCCTATCATCACAGTCGCGCGACGTGTAGTCCTCTTGGCCCTGTACGTCAGAGGCCTAGTCACACTGAAGTATCTATCGAAACTTATAATTAGTAGGTTTAGCACTGAGGCATTTGATGCTAAGTAGTCCAGAGCAAGCCACGTGTCGCAGACATACGGCCCGAGAGGCCAATACCCGTAAATCGTGAACATGGTGTATAGGGGCATTGAAATGAGCCCCACTGCGAAGTCGGCCACAGCCAATGAGAACAGAAAGTAGTTGCTGATGGTTTGAAGTTGTTTGTCGATCTTGAAGCTGATCATGACCATGGAGTTGCCGACGACGGTGAGTACGGAGAGGACGCTGGCGACGATGGCGATGACAATCTTCTGGGCGAGGCTGTAGGGGCTGGAGGGCAGGTCGGGGCCGAGCGCCAGGTCGGTGAGGTTGGTGGAGGACTCGTTGAGCATGCTGTCAACTCGGCGAGCGACCGCCCGCGCCCGCCCACCGCCTCGAGCGCCGACGCAGCGCGCGCGCGTCTGAAACAAATGACAACATGTTAAAATTAGTCTAAATGATACCAGACCACAGACGTATGCGCGTATTGTTTTTTAAAATGACATAGTATATTGGCTCTGCTCAGCCTGATGGTAAGTAAGTGATATAGGTATGTCGTATAAATATCACGAGCCCGAAAATTGGGCTCCGGGTCAATGTAAGAGCACACTAGTACATTAAGTCCTATCTTGGCTAGTCATTGAGACTGCGTTTCAAGGAAAGATGTTTAGTTCTAAATAACCAAAGGGGAACAAACAATAAAAAAAATGCGCAAACATTACAAAAGAATATAAAGTTTCAATAGCGCAGAAAGAACAAACAAGCATCGATCTCTTGGGCTGTCCCTCGACTCAGATTAGGGATGTCTGTAAGACAAGGAGTATCGATATAAAGGAAAAATTACCAACTGGAAAATCCTTGGTACATCGATATTTAATGAAAACATCCTATTGCTCGAAGTTTACTGTTAGCAAAAAAATATTGAATACTTTTTAATTGATCCTTTAGTTAGGTATCGATGTATGTACCAAAACAATGTCTAATAATTGAATAAATAAATAGAATTGGCATTGATTAGGTGCAATATTACTTTTGAATAGTTATTTACGGGATTTCTGCCATGTACATAATTTATGAGTTTCCGATATTTCGGCGCTGTTGCAAGCGCCATTGTCTACCCTAGCGTAAATAACTATTCTAATGTTAGTGACTATGAAAGTTTACCCTGTGGTCGTGTGGTCCCCGGCAGAGTAGAATAGGCCACCCTTACTCTTACCGAGATGTCGTAAAAGGCGACTAAGGTAAAGCTGCTGGTATGATCATCAGCACCCAGAGAAGGAAAACTCTGCATTTAGTTCAGAACCCTCGCCAACCCGTCTGCCAAGCGTGGTGAGTATGGCAATTACCCCTCGTGTGATTGAGGGAGGCCCGTGCCCCAGCAGTGGGGACTTAAGTGGGCCGATGATGATGATGATGATGATGAAAGTTTAAAGCAATATTACTTGTACTAAACTCAAAACTAAAACTATCTCATAGTGTCATTATTTCAGTCAATATACGTCCACTGCTAGACTTAGGCCTCCCCCAATGATCTCCACACAGGTCCTGTGCCACACGCATCCAAGGGACCTTCACCAGATCGTCGATCCACCTTGTAGGGGGTCCTGCCACATTTTCGCCCTCTTATACATAGTTGGTAATGTCAGAATTGATATAGAGAAACACCTACTGAAAAATAATTAAAACAAAAACATTATCTTATTGAAAATCATTACATTCATATTTTCTGTTGGTTTTAAATAACTGATTTTGGTATGTAATGCTGAAAAGAAAACCTCTAAAAACTATGAAAATATTTTTAAAAGGAAAAATCACTAAGCAAATGTTCATCATTTTGCTTTTCATCGTCATCAGCATCTTATAATTGTAAATAGCACACCTAAAAAATATTAATTTATTTTCAGATAGTTTAATCGATATTTTACACTTTTGTGAACCTCCCTAGACCCAATTCAGCTGCGACGGATATTATTTCACAGACATTCAGAGCGATACTACATCGATATATCATATTTCGATATTCTCACTCGACAGTGTAGTCACGTAGTGCACAACTGTCGCTTCGGATATGAACTTTGTCTAAAACTCTACAGCTCTTTCTCTGTACGCGTCGCGTGTTTAAAACTCAGGACCAACCACGAAACCGGCCCGTAATGAACGAGAATATCTATACCTGTCGCATACAAATAAAAGAGCTTACAGAAAACCGGCGTGAAGCAGTGTTCATACTTTATTTCGCTGCGTGACTGAGGACTTTCGATGAAGGAGATTACTATGAGCATTGTTGTCAATTGTTTCGGTTTAGTGTCACACTATATAGCTTCATGGTTGCACCGGTAAATTTGTTGATATAAGTAGATGTGTACAACCTGTGCGGATAAACAGAGGCGCAACAATCTCTTATATTAGCCGCTGAAAACCAGCGTCGGCGCTGGCTATATTTGGCCAGTGTCGACAAAAGCTGAACGGTCACCTATAAGACACTTTCTTTTTTTTTCATTTAAATTTTGTAGCTGTTTGTTTTTGTTATTGTTCTGTTGTATTACAAATTATCTGTATGCTATTTTTCTGATTGTGTCAAATAAAGATTTATTCATTCATATTGGAGGCCAGATCGTGGTGTGAGGGTCCGCCCTTCTGAACCTATGACCTTTACCTCTTAGGGGCGAAGAGGGAAAACCGCTGGAGTTTAGTCGGTATGCCTCTGGCCGGCTTCTCGTTAGGAGAAGCCCCCGCCAGAGGAGAGCCCGATATAGCCCTCCTGCTCCCCAGCAGGAGGGTATGCATAAAGCGCCGTCCGAAAGGCGGCGTCGTCGGCCAATGCACATGGACCGGCGACATTACCCAGCAACAAAAAAAAAGATATTGGGGGCCCAATCCGGGCGAAAGGAGAGAGTAAAAGTTAGTAGCGCACTTGACTCCAACTGCTGTTTCGGGTGTCCATGGGCGGCGGCGGCGGGATCTCTTGCCATCAACTATCACAAAAAAAAAACAAACAAAAAAGCACACGCAGCACGTGTGAAAAGGACGGGGTTATACATATATTCGGTCTTGGATTCCGTTTCGTTGCAAACCCTCTGGTCCTTGGATTTCAAGAATGAAATATGAAATTTAATGTAATGTAATTCGCAGCCCACACTTGACGGCACCTCCTGTCTGATTGTGACCACGACAGCTTTTTTTTTTAATTTATTTAATGAACCGCAAACAAGTTTACAATAAACTTAAGCTAAAACTTATATAAAAAAAAGAAACTTAACCATTGTAAACTTAACACGGATGGTTACATTTTACGTAAAATTGAAATAAACATGCGGGACTCAAGTTCTTATTACAAAGTCGAAATTAACTTTATGAGTTTGTTGGTGATGTGTGCGTAGTATGTGTGCTACTTTTTAAACGGAAGCCATAATAATAATATCAATGTGTGTAGAACAGGTTTCTAGTGTGTGTGAATGTGAATTATAACTACTATTTAGTTGTTATAACTCACACTTATTTATTAATTATAAAATTACTCACTAACAAATGTTAGTGAGTAATGTCTATGCCCATAGGTCTATATTAAAAATTTAAATCTTAATTAAATAATGTTAGAGTGTATTTTACTTTGTTTAATTATGTAAATGTAAAAACCAATCAGAGGTCTTTGCGTGGCGAAACGTCACATAGTTTTTAACCAATCAATTCATTCAAAATTTTGTACTGTATAAAGAGACTTAATATAAACACACGCCTTTGTAATTTTAACGTTATTTTGGAGCAAACCCAAATTTTCTAGTCCAAATCTTCTTTTATTTGTTTGCCCTAGCGCGAACAAGTAATTTTACAATATCTCTATTATAGGAGCCAGCACTACATGTGAAAATATCTATAGAGTTACATTTTTTATTATATTCTTTGGTTTGCAGCTTTGGATCCAACCAGTAATTACAAGCTAAGATTAAGAATTTAAAGACAATGATGAGAGTAAAAACATTACTCTTTTAGTGACCCTCCGAAATGCAAAACTCAAAAGTTTTCTTTGATCCCCTGTGTTGACTTAGCAAGCTAATTATAATACTGAGTGTACAACTTAATCTCAAAAACAATATTTGAAACCGCCCTTAGACATTATTTGACAGCTTGTCCGTTGACAAAAGACTCTTCCAATGTGAAACACCCTTAGTATATGAAGGGTTAACCATGGGACAGCCACTGTCATAAATGGGTTATCAAAATCACACTCACTTATACATACGCCAAAATAAATAGTTACACGCAACGCATACGCATAGCTACTCACACACACTCATACACACATACACTACAAATCTACTTAGTTACAACCTGTGCGGATAGGTGGCAGACGGATTGCCTGATGGTAAGTGGTTGCCGCCGCCCATAGACCATATGATAGACATAGAATCGTGACACCAGTGCAGTCACAAGTGCGCTGCCAACCGTTAAACCCCCCTATTCCCCGGATCGGGCCTCCAGTACTCTCACTCACGCAGCGAAATACAGCACAGTGCTGCTTCCCGGCGGTTTTCTGTGAGGCCGTGGTATCTGGTCGAGCTGGTCCATTCATGCCAAAGAGTGGCTCTTCCACGATCGACGCCAGAACACGCATATGTTTTTTTTTCTTTTTTTTCACTAGCAATCTACGTACAACCTGTGCGGATAAAAAATGGGATCAGAAACGGCGGCGCATCTATTCACTTCTCGCTCGCACACTATTTGCGTCTATACTCGCACGCGTGGGTGTGCGAGCGAGAAGTGAATAGATGCGCCGCCATTTCTGATCCCATTCTTTATCCGCACAGATTGTACACGCTCCATCAAGTGCACACAAATATGCTCCACGCTTACTTATTTATTTACTTTCAAACATCACGCGCACGCACTTCACACGTATTCCTATTTTAACTTTTTGTTAAGGTGATTTTTTTATGATATTTAAGAATAACGTAACCATCGCTGTTGGGTTTGCAATTATTAATTAAGTCAATTATTCTTGTATTAGCTTAAGCCTTTTGTAAACTTGTTTGTTGGTTCTTTGCAATAAATTAAAAAAAAATCGGAGTGTAAACACAGTTTTACAAAACAAATTACGTAAAGCAGCGCCTACGCTGTTACAGCACGCTTGTGACTCCACTAGAGTTGCGATTGTTTTTTTATGTGATAGGTGGCAGACGAGCAGACGGATCACCTGATGGTAAGCGATTGCCGCCGCCCATGGACACCCGTGACACCAGTGGAGTCACAAGTGTGCTGCCAACCTTTAAACGCCCCTTCCCCCAGATTGGGCCTCCAGTACCCTCGCTCACGCAGCGAAACACAGGACCGTGCTGCTTCACGCCGGTTTTCTTAGAGGTGGTATCACTCCGGCTCTTCTGCGGTTAAAATCATCCTCCCCATCATTAGGAAAGAGCAAACTTTGTTTTCACTGCGTTCAATTCACAGAGGTTTATATTTGGGTCAAACAGCTCATTAGGGCGAAAAGAAACGGAACAAACAAAACCCAGAATCGGAACTGCATCGATAACAAATGGAACGCGGAACGCTTACGTTCCAAACTTCGTACGTTTTGTTCCAACTTAAGTTATGTGACTTGCGCCAAGTTTTAATCGAGTGAAATTCGCTTATTTTGTTTCGAGTTTGAGTAAGTAATTTTAAGAAAATATAGGTTTTATATTGTTACAGCTGTACCACGTTTATAAGTTGAAGAGCAAGTTAAATCTAATTGATTACGATTGAAATACAGACTAAAGTCTGCGTTACATTAAGATTAAATACAATAAATCCAGGAATGCTATCTCTCTCTTAACAACACTCGCACCGAACATGGCGTTTACTCATCAACCAATAAGAAATTGTAATTTTTGGCGCGCGTAAATGGTACGTTGTGATTGGTTAAGATTTTGCCGCAGTTTTCGAAAATAAGACTTCGGCGCAGGTACATTGGTGTAACTTATAAAATTGGTAAAACTGTACCGAAGTGATAAAAAAAACGGGAAATCGGTGGGAACCAAGGATTACAGAGTGTACAGTCAACAGCAAAAATTGATGCACACTGTTCGCTCTAACGCTCCACGGAATAAGAACTACAAAACAAACTGCGAAATATGTGTTGCTACTTCTGCTGTTAAGTGTACATAGCGACGGATGATCTTTCTTGTATCGGTAAACACAATCGCTCCGTTAACTTATTTTAAAGTACCTATATCATATTGTGTGGAGTTGCGCGGAAGAACCGCGCGAGAAACTGACGCATACGGGCGCAGTGGTTGTGGTTAGTGGGTCGCACTTTAAAGCGACGGCTGCGCAAGAGGTCCCGGGTTCGATCCCCGGGTCGGGCCAAAAATGTGTACCTAAGTTTTCGGTAAGAAGTTCTTGGTTACAGCCCGGAGTCTGGAAGTTGGCGGTCTTGTACTCCAGTGCCTCGGAAAGCACATTAAGCTGTTGGTTCTGAGTCCGATCCTTCTCCAGACGTGTCACAGTAGTGTCCCATAAGAATATCAGGGTAAGGGAGTGGAGAGTGCACTTGTGTTTGCGCACACACTTGAGCACTATAATATATCCTGCGTACGTGGCTTACCGTTACGATTTGCCGCCGTAGCCGTAATCGGCAAACATAACAGACAAACTGCTGGAGAGTCGCCTACGTTGGTACGGTCATGTCCTGCGAAAACCGGACAGGTACTTGGGAAATAAATGTCTGCCGCTGGGTTCCGGCAGAAAGTATCAGCCTATATACTGTCCCACTGCAGGGCAAAGGCCTCCATGATAGAAATCAAGTTATCACTACTATGATGGGATTAGGCTTAATCACCACGCTTGCCTAATGCGGATTGGTGATCACAAACCCGAGCTATGTTCAAAAACCTCAAAAAATACTTTTCGCTCCACCCGGGAATCGAACCCAGGACCCCGAGATCATGACCCGGTACTTAAACCACTAGACCACCAGGGCGTTATCGGTTTAGTTAGGCTATAAATTCTGCTCATTTCCTCTCTCATAAGCTGCGTCGAAACCTATCAAAATATCAAAAGCAAGTAAAAGTTATAAAGTTGCAGAGCAAAATGGTGTGGCTTGACATCGTAAAGGATGACATGCGTGTTAACAAACTGACCACTAGGGGAACTGACCACACAAGACCGTGCGAAGTAGAGGAGTCAAGTAGGAAAGCAGACTCCGGGCTACGAAGCTACGGCTCATCATGATCAGGTTTAGGTTTTTTTTTATATAAATATTTCACAACATCACATACATTGATCTGACTCCGAGATAGGTAGCTCAAGCACCTGTGTTACGGATATCAGAATCAACAGCGGAATTACAAAATATATGCATATAATACTTTTCTTTTGTAAATACATACTTATAATACATACAAACACCCAGACCAATACAAACAGACATGTTCATACACACAAATGTTCGTACTGTGCGGGGATCGAAGCCGCAACCCTTGGACCAAAGGCAGCGTTCACTACCGCTGTTCCAAACGGGTTGTCAATATTATATAGATATAAAATTGAAGTACTTTGGGCGATGGTATATCAGTAGATAATAATAATAATATTTTTTTTATATTTCACAACATCACATACATTGATCTAACTCCGAGATAGGTAGCTCAAGCACCTGTGTTACGGATATTAGAATCAACAGTGGGATTACAAATATATACATATAATACTTTTCTTTTGTAAATACATACTTATAATACATAAAAACACCAGACCAATACAAACAGACATGTTCATACACACAAATGTTCGTACTGTGCGGGGATCGAACCCGCAACCTTTGGACCAAAGGCAGCGTTCACTACCACTGTTCCAAACGGGTCGTCAATATATATAGATATAAAATTGAAGTACTTTGGGCGATGGTATCTCAGTAGATAAGAACGTGCCTTCTATACGGAGGGTCGTGGTTCGAATCGATTATATCTTGAGGAGGTCTCAGATAGTTTCTAAAAAATGTGGATACCTACGATATTTGAGAAAATTATTCTGAAGGTGTAACCAATTGATTCCCCTGTCCAAGGGTTGCGAAGGTCAGACGGCAGTCGCTTCATTGTAATTGTGTCCCCGACAGACCAACAAAAAATATTTTTATGCATCTCATTATGATCTCGATAATGAAAAAAAGATCCATACAGCTCTTTCCTTCGTAATATTAACGATGATCTCTTGGCGTTGCTCCGAAACCATGTCTGAAAACAAATCGTGGCGAGTTGCATGTACGGTGTCACAAGAGGGACTGGACCAAATGGTTCGGTGCGCCGTCCACACGATCGGATTTGGTGCGGCCGAACCACGCACCGCACCGGGTCCGCACCGCACCACGCACCAAACCAGCCGAACCGATATTAATAATAATTATGTCCGACGGACCGCGCGACGCACGATCGAATATGGTTCGGAGCGCACCAAGGTCGTGGTTTGGTTCGTGGTCCGGTTCGAACGTCTGTTTAGGCTTTTACCGCCGAGATAATGGTAGTATGGGAGAACATCGCTCCCCAGTAAACATCGCACGACTTCGAGGCGTAGGGATATTCGATATACATGTATTGAAAACATCGATGTTTACCATGCGATACATCGAATCGATCCGATGTTTTGAAAAGCTATGCTTATACTCGATGTATCGATGTTTTTTCATATAACATCGAATCGATGATAACCGGTTTATTTTACAAAAACTCAAGTTTATATAAATGATTCAATAATAGTTTTTTAGATTTTCGCGTTGCATTATAACTATAATGTATCAAATAGGGGATTAACACGATATTTATTATGTGAAACTACATTGTGTACTCACATATTTGTCGTTTGTTGTTGAGTCCGCTCGTGACCACGGCTGCTGTAACGTAGCCGAAACGTCGAGCCAAATATGTGAGTATACATTGTTGTTTCACATAATAAATATCGTGTTATTCCTTGTATTGATACATTATGATTCAATAATATTTAAAACTAATATTAATACTTTTTAGTAATAAAATTCAGTTTACATTTTTTTTTAAATATCGTAAATATAGTCATAATAATAAAATATGTGTCCTGTGTAAAGCAATAATATGTATGATAGATTGATAGATATGAACGTAGATTGTATAACGAAGGAAGAAAGATCTATTATTTTATGAAAGATGAAAATCTAAACTGTAGATAAGATTCTGGATTTAGCTCTTTTCATAACCTATAAATACAAACATTTTCACTCTGAAAAGATGACCTGTTTTGAGAGGCATTTTTGACATGACTTTAGCTTTGCAATATAGGTAGTTTATAAAAGTACTCGATTTACATAACATCGATGTTTTCATCCGATACATCGAAACACATCTACAGTTTTGATGTATCGAATCGATAAAAACATCTCTTCTCTCTCAAGAACACAACTCCCTACAGTACATAGATTCGAAAAGTTCGGAGGTGCATGTTCAGATTCAGACCAAGACCCCCCGCTTGGAAGGCCGCTTCTTATCCATTGATAAACCATGGCTTTGCAACCCTCACACGTCACATGGCTATCGATCTGCAAACATTTTATCTCCCCGATATCTCCCCGATACCGGCCTATTATGTCCCCGAAAGCCTTTAGCCCTTTATTCCGGAATAAAACGTCTTGTACCGTGTTGAATACTAATTCCTACGGGACCGTGTAGCTATCTTCGGACGGTGACATTCAGTTTTATTAGGAACAGTCATGCGTAGAAATTTTCAAGTGTGAAAAAATTGCAAAAAGTTACTATAACAAGAATATAATAGAGAAATGTGTCTATTATATTTTTGTCATAGCAATTTTTCTTCTAATGAGAAGTGTAAAACATAATACATCAATAATCAGGATTGAGAATCTTTTATTTTATGGCGGACGAACGATCAAACGGCTAACTTGATAGTAAGTGATTAGGGCATCACAGATGCTTTGCCGGCTCTTAATGGAGGAATAAGCTCTTTTCTTGAAGATCAACAAGTCGTATCTTTTCGATAGTAGATTCCACAGCTTTTTTAAACGTTTAAGCCATCGATATATTCTCAAGTTCTTTGGATGGTCCAATAACTAGGTACTAAACCGAAAGATAAAATATAAAACTCCTACATATTTATTGAATTTTCTGTTATAAATTATCTATGTATATATTATTGGGTATGTATGTATTGTTTATTATTATTTATGTAATCATCATCATCATCATCAGCCACCCACACCCGTCCACTGCTGGACATAGGTCTCCCCTAATGCACGCCACTGCTCCCGATTTTCGGCCACTCTCATCCAGTCCACACCAGCCAGCCTTCGAATGTCATCATCCCATCTTGTCGCAGGGCGTCCTACACTACGCTTACCGAGTCGCGGTCTCCACTCAAGGACTTTACGGCTCCAACGGCTGTCAGTTCTGCGGCTAATATGACCAGCCCACTGCCACTTCAGTTTGCTAATTCGGTGGGCTATGTCGGTGACTCTGGTTCTCTGTCGGATTACATCATTTCTGATGCGGATTATTTATGTAATGTAATAATATTAATATATAAAATAATGTATATTTCTGCCATTCTCAATTTCATTTGTTAAACTACTTTGCACTGGCTTCCCTTATTACGAATACGATATTTCTTTCCTCTACCCAAAGGTTGTCTGGAAGAAATCGCTACAAGCGATAAGACCGCCTTATTGTACTGTCTGTTGCTGTTGTATCATGCTTGTATTTTATTTTTGTGCAATAAAGAATATCTATCTATCTATCTACATATACCTTTCAAGATTCAAAGAATCCGAGAGAATTAAAGAATGGTGAACGAAAGAATCAAGGGCTACCGATAAGAATGGAACTGGAGGTATTCCGCCGAGAATCTCATTCTCTGCCATTCACGAGTCAGGCTCGGTATGTGACCAATGTTTTATACAGGGTTGTGCGAGAATTTTAATCATTAAGTTTTTTTCCGAAAGGGGTTAGGTATTGTACGCCGTGTGGTCCCCGGCAGAGTAGAATAGGCCACCCTCACTCTTACCGAGGTGTCGTAAAAGGCGACTAAGGTAAAGTTGCTGGCATGATCATCAGCACCCAGAGAAGGAAAACTCTGCATTTACATCAAAACCCTATTGAGGGAGGCCCGTGCCCCAGCAGTGGGGACTTAAATGGGCTGATGATGATGATGATGATGTTATTATTGGCGAAACTAGTAATATATACACTCGCACAGATGTCAAATTATTAGCAACTAAACCGGATTTAACAATTTCGCTCCAGCTATCATTGTTTGATATAAATCCGGTTTAGTACCTAACAATTTAAATCGATTGGCGTCGCTAGTTAGGGGTGTCCGTCGCCTTAAGGTGACGGGTAGGGCACACTAGCGACGCCAATCGATTTTAATTTTTAGCTACTAAACCCGATCTATTTTCAACAATTTAATAAATAGTATAAGTGTTTGCCGGGGCATTGTAACCCCGAAATTTTAAAATAGAAGAGGATAGTTTAAAATAGATCCGGTTTAGTAGCTAAAAATTAAAATCGATTGGCGTCGCTAGTGTGCCCTACCCGTCACCTTAATGGAAACACTGGAAGCTCGGGTTTTGGGAGATGTTCAAACGTCATATTATTAACCCTTTATAAGGCACTAGTGGTGCGCCCGCACATATCTGGACATTAGTTCCACTTTATACCAATAGATGGCGTAAGGTGCCGGTTACACCGGATTTACCTGATTTACCTCTTTATAATCAAATAAATGGTGTAGATTTGTACGTCAGAGAATAGTCAACTATGCAATTATATATTTGAACAGTGCTTAAACTTTGAGTGTTCAGTGTTCTAAAGCGTCTGAATGTATGAATTAATAACAGAATGATCTTTATTGTTCTGAAAAGGTTTGAGGGGCCCCATTTACGATACGTTTCATCATCAACGATCCGACGCTTTCAGACCAATCGAAACGACGAATAGACAGTGTATATCAAGATCGTTATCTTATCTGATATTAGATCCAATTTTCATGGAGCACGTCGACCCTATGGGATCATTTGTACCTCTCCTAACCTTTGCGCTCCTACTCACGAAAGATTCGTTTCGTCAACGTCAAGATATCTCTCGGAGTGTCTGTAGTCTTTTGTTTGCGGGTAAGCGTTACCTAGAAGACACATTCAGCCTCTAGCAAGTGAACTCACTGCAAATGCAACTGCATTCATATAAAAGGTGTTATATGGGTCATATCATACTGACTTTTTAAGCAATTTGCATGTTATTCTAATTTTTAATTTTTAATTGTTATTTTTGTGATGCGTGCGCCTTTCGAGAAAGGTATCCGCAGAATACCAGCGCCACGAGAACCTTGGCAGATGCTGAGCGGAGACATTTTTAAGTGCCGCATTGAGAATTATGTTGCTTTGTAATTTTTATTTTTGGTACTTAAACGCCGTGTGGTCCCGGCAGAGTAGAATAGGCCACCCTCACTCTTACCGAGGTGTCATAAAAGGCGACTAAGGTAAAGCTGCTGGCATGATCATCAGCACCCAGAGAAGGGAAACTCTGCATTTACATCAAAACCCTCGCCAACCCGTCTGCCAAGCGTGGTGAGTATGGCAATTACCCCTCATGTGATTGAGGGAGGCCCGTTCCCCAGCAGTGGGGATGATGATGACTTAAATAAATAATTTCAATTTCAATGATAAATAATATTGGCTCTTACGATTCGATTATCCCTTGACAAAAGATAACAACGCGATCATACGATCAAATTACAATATCGTAAAGAATCGAGTCAACGAATTTGAACTGAATAAACGAGTTGAGATACTCCTCGAACTAGGTTTACGATCGCTTTTCTTCGCATGTTTTATCCCGTATGTAGCTGTAAACTTTACTACCCTTAACGCCCGTTGCAAATGGATCTAGTTGCGTTTCGTTGTCTGCCACATCACATCTCAGCTTGTAATGCCGCTGCTGCTACTTCGGACTCCAAAGGTTGATTTAGGATTTGGGGAGTCCGGTAATTACAATAGAGTAACTACCATCTGATCTTCGCAAACCTTTAACAGGGGAAATAGACCAACTTAGCGACGCGATCGCATTTTTTTTTACAATTATTATTTTATGTGAATTTCTTGGATAGCTGTCGTCGTGAAAAATATCCCTAACTGTCACCACGCGAACCATTTAATTCTTAGATTAAATCAAAATAATCTAAGTTTTCCTGTTTATTTTATTATTTTCGGCGTAAAAATATCCCCAAATTATCCAAAAATCTCTTTTGATTTTCACTGCACATCCTGACCGCTTTCATCGTGGTTACACGTTTCAGAAACTATACAAAACTTGTAGTTTTCCACCACGATATTTTTCCTTCCGCCAAGCTAATGGTAGAAATATGCACATAGACTTGAAAAATTCAGAGGTGCATCCTAGGATTCGAGCCCCCGCATGGAATACTGAGCTACTAGCACTCTGCCACTTAGCTACTATTGCTCTAAAAATTAACGGTAAATTTTGATGTCGATGGTATGCATCGACATCAAAATGTGAAGCCAGCCCAAATTTTGGGCCAAGTTATGTGACGTTGTATAGTTTATTATTATTGATCGGAAAACTATGTACACAAGTAAGATAGAATTATGAGTGTGGGATTGGTGATCGATAGATGCATGGCAAGGAACGTGTTTATGTTCGATGTTTGAATTAGAATGACGTGCGAGAGAGAGAGAGGGAGATGAGAGACGACGTATGGCGGACGACGATGAAAGACGTTGATTGATATTAATTGTTAATATATTATTACTTATTCCCCTTGGCTTTATTCCAAACCCCATCCCATAATTTTGTTCCAAACAAAGCCAGGGATTTGTATAGTTGTTCTATATTAATTATTCTCTTAAAGCGTCGTCTTCTACGTCTTTACATCGTCCGCCATACGTCGTCTCTCATCTCCCTCTCTCTCTCTCGCACGTCATTCTAATTCAAACATCGAACTTATACACGTTCCTTGCCATGCATCTATCGATCACCAATCCCACATGTTTATTAGAAAATTACAATTATTCTTAGTGAAAGTACCGGAGGCCCGATCCGGAGGAAAGGGGGATTGAAAAGTGGCAGCGCAATTGTCCGTGGGCGGCGGCAATTGCTTACCATCAGGTGATCCGTCTGTTCGTCTGCCAACGATCACATAAAGAAATAAGAACTATTACTACTTTAGCCCCCGAATCGCTGCCCAGAGGACTTATTTCCTTTCTGAATGGCCAAAATGATACGTCGGCAGTTAGATAGATAGTTCGTTCTTCCCCACCGCAAAGTCGCATCATCAGCACTTAACTCGGTAAGATCTTCATTGTATGTAAGATTGTTATTCCCAAACAAAAATCCCGCCGCTGTCTCTGCCCTTTATTCTCACAAAACTTTCCATAAATAGCTGTCTCGAGCGAAAATTTAATTCTAAATAGTTGAGCTGATATATGGCGGAGAGCGGACACAGATAAATTATTACTGCGAACTTTGCGCTTCGCGTTGTTAGGAAACCGAACTTTCTTATAAATTATATGGAAGTCGGAAATCGGTTTAGGTATCAGTAAAACGTTCATTACTACTAGGGCAGGACGGTTTTACCATCTTTACTTAAGGTGACGGGTAGGGCACACTAGTGAAGTCAATCGATTTTAATTGTTTTTGCATGGTTATTAATTAAATAGTATAAGTGTTTGCCACGAGGTTGTAACCCTGAAATTGTTTAAAATAGATTCGGTTTAGTAGCTAAAAATTAAAATCGAATGGCGTCGCTAATGTACCCTACCTTAAGAATATTTCTGGAACTAAACTTGTGCTAGCCCTTTGTGTACTTTTATAATCACTGTAATTGTACATAAATGAAGTTGTAAAACAGCCTATCCTAAGGTATCAGCCTACAAATTGTCCCATTGCAGGGCCAAGGCCTCCATCATAGAAATCAAGTCATCGCTACTATGATGGAATTAGGCTTCATCACCACGCTTGCCTAATGCGGATTGGTGATCACAAACCCAAGCTATGTTTGAAAACATTCTAAACGTACCTTTTGCTCGACCTGGGAATCGAACCCAGGACCCCGAGATCACAGCCCAGTACTTAAACCACTAGACCAACAAGGCCTAAATAAAATAAAAATGTTTTGTTTCATGAACATATCTATTTATTTTACTACATACGTGTACACATGTATACATGCCGCTGTCTGTACCTCCACATGACATAAATCCAGCGCTTAGTGCAATAATGTGTCTGCCGCTTTTAGTTTCACAATACAACATGGCAGCTTCGAAATATTTTAGCACAAGCCTCGAAATAGAATGCACCGCGTAACACGCTCGGACCATAATTTTGATTGAAAATTTCATCACAGCGGCCATGTTGGGCGCCATATTGCAAGCACACTAGCGCCACCAGAGACTGTTTATGAAACACCGCTTTGTCCAATGTTTCGGAATATTCATTCATAAATAAAATACAAGTTTGAGTGAGCCCGTTTTAGTCCCCAAGCGATAACACTCAAGCTTTCAATGAATAGGGTTTTGTTTCCCAAGGAATAAATAGTCACACGCAGAGTCAATGGTAGAAATACGCACATATATTCTATTTGAAAAATCAAGAGGATCCACCTTTGCTTTCAAACAGAAAATAATACTTGCTTTATTAATAGAACCGGCCAAGTTCGTGTGGGATCATGCGCAATGTAGGGTTCCGTTCAAGCCTATGATGGATGCTTCTAATGACTAAAGCGATGTCGAAACAATCACTCTTAAAATAAAACGATTTTGTTACGATTTGATGGTGTATGTAAATCAGGATATCATTAAATTAACTTTTATTTTTGGTATTTTTAAAATAATAAAGAGCAACTTGAACAATCGTGGAACGCGTAGGTACCCAGTAGAGCGCAAGCTTGACGCCAAACATACACCAACATTGTTACTCAATATGTCTTCCTTTAATATTAGAATAGAGTCCAAAGTTGCTTGTAGAGCTGAATCTTTACTAAGTCGTTAAGTTTTTTTGAAGTAGAAACGTTATGTCCAGGGAATAAGGTCTGTAATGGTATGCAAAGGCATGTCGGCTAGAGTGTGCACGCGCGCTAGCGATCAAAGCAAACTGTCTGGCGTATGCATATTATTTTTTCACAACAACGGCAGCAGAGCCAAAATAGACTGTTATTTTCCATCTTTTTCTACGCTACTTTGTAAAAAGAGTATAAATAGTATTTTGGCCTCTGCTGGGGTCCACTCCGGTCGGCCAATAAAGGCAAGCTCGAGGGGTCTGGTCGACTCTCGACTGTGGACCGAAGGGACGTCACTTCCCATTCAGTGCGCCATAACGCTGCGCTGGGGAGACTGACTGCGCTGATCAGAGTTGTTGCTCGTCAAGGAATACCACTAACTATAATCAGCGGGTAATGGGGTCGTCCATACGAACATATTTTTATATTATTATATGTTTTGAGCATAATCTCGGCCAATAACCTTGGTGTTTCATGAGCGGCGGCAATCGGTTTCCACCAGGAAAGCAACCTGCCCATCTGCAATCTAAGTATCACTACTGGTATCACATAAAGAGTAAGTACCTTTCTAACTGTAGTTATTTCTAAGCTATGAGCGTAGGTAGCTCAAAAGAAACTCAAAGGTGACAGAAACATTGAGCTCGAAGTGTTGGTAGGTAGAATGCAATTCTCAATTTATGCTTCATTTTACTAGATTTCTCTACGTTGATTGTAGATGAAGGTTTAAGAATCGCATGTCTACCGCGCGGTATCTACTGCATTCTACCTACTTACATAATTTATATTTAGACAGTAATCGCTCGAGCGTATGCCTTGCTCCCACAGCCCGTGTCTGCATGAGACATTCCTCGCGCGGCTCCTAAATACCACGCGGTATAATTCTACAACACTCTACTTTTTTCATATATTTTGACAGTATTCGCTTGAGCGTATGCCTTGGAGCAAGGCAACCCCTGTCGTTCCTCGCGAGGCTCCTAAATACCGCGCGGTATAATTATTCTACACTCTATCTACTTAATGTAAAAAAAGTAAAGTATCAACCTATAGCTGTCCCACTGCAGGGCATAGGCCTCATAGAAATCAAGTAATCGCTACTCTGATGGGACTAGGCTTAATCACCTCACCACGCTTACCAAATGCGGATTGGTGATCACAAATCCGAGCTATGTTTGAAAAATTCGAAACACTTTTTGCTCGACCCAGGAATCGAACCCAGGACCCCGAGATCACGGCACTAGACCTACAGGGCGTTAATGTATTTTGACAGTAATCGCCCGAGCGCATGCCTTACTCTTGCAGCCCGCGTCCGCATGAGGCATTCCTCGCTCTGTTCACTAATACCGCCCGGTATAATTCTGCTGCATTTACCTACTTATATGATTTATATTTCGACAGCATTCGCTCGAGCGTATGCTTTGCGCTGGCAGTCCACGACCGCATGAGGCATTCCTCGCGCGGCGCCTAAATACCGCGCGGTGTAATTCCACCTGCCTTCGTTACCGCCATTCAGGCGACATGACTTGTAGCCAACTTTCCCCCAACCCAATATATTTGGCCCCAATATTTGGTGCAACTGATTGAAGATAAGATGTGTGGAATTCTTTAATCCACCTACAACAACTACTACCGGTAATCGTATTAATTTAAAACCCGTCATCTGACAAAGCAGCGAAAATATTCATGGGTGGCGTTGATTACTTACCATCAAGAGACCCGTTTGCTCGTTCGTCGTCTTTAGCTTAAAAATCAATAATATTTTTGATGACATAAATTCTTCGCATATCTGATACTGGGCTGCATCAGGTTACTGGTGATGACATTTAACGATAGTTTTAAGTCTATTCTGAACTAGAATGTTTGTTCTAAAGTTTGAATAAGTCTATCTTAGTGCTGTTTTTAATTACAATTAGTGAAACTGTAAGTCTATTATTAATCATATTTTTTGTGCAAAGTTTGTAAATGACTGTTTGTTTCCAAATAAATAAATAAAAATAAAAAAATACATTTTTTATATAGACATGCTTGATCCTCGTTCATTGCGAAGAGATAGCATAATGATGCATTCCTCGCTCTGTTTATTCATTTATTATTTATTCATTTCTCTCATTCATTCCTCATAGCATCAATGTGCATCTATCACATAAAATGGGGAGTGTTCCAAGGAGCTAGTCTGCCTTATTCGCTGTAATTTTTCACCACCGTATATCAATCCAGAACGCAAATTCCATCAATCAATCAATCAAATAATTCTTTATTTGCATAGGCTTGTATACAGCACTTACAAATCGTCATACATTTTAATGACTTAAAACTATTTATAAGTACTTATGTATAATTTACATGTTAATACATATATATGTTGATACATAAAATATACTAAAGAAATAAATAAACATAATGCGATTCTACCACCGGCTCGGAAAGTTGTTTCTGGTCGAGAAGATCCGGCAAGAAACTCGCCAGTTACTCTTTTTAATACCCAAACTTTCATACAATGTTGTGTCATCATCATACCAAGCCATACAGTTTAATTGTTACACAAAATAAAATAAAGGAAATAATAATAAAATAAATATTATGAGGTAAACCGAAGCAGACCAGTCCCCAAAGGTGGCACCTGTTCACAAGTATGACGTACGTGTCAGCCATCATTTCACTCAACCATATTAGAGGGAATGTAATGACCCGCCACATAGCGCCACCACCTCAGAGACATTTGAGTGAGCATGACTACTTAGGTTCCCCTCATAGGTCACAAAGAGTAATAGTTACTTAATCCAGACTAATAAACTGCAAGACGAGGTGTACAATAGTAGGTGGTTAGCATCTTGTCAATTATTGAATAATCAATATAAATCAATTTTTATACATTCAAAATCAAAAATGTCTTTATTCAATAAAGAACATTTATGAATGTCAAATATTATGGTAATTACAATTTTCATCCACATCACTTTTCTACTGCGCACAGTAAAAATGTAGAACCAGCTGCCATCGATGATTTTAACAATAGATAAGACCTGGTGACCATCTAGAAATTCTTCCTTAAGAGCCGGCAACGCATATGCGAGTCACGAGTGCCATGGGTGTTGCAGATGTCCGTGGGTGGCGGCAATCATTAACCATCAGGTGGGCCGTCTTTATAATGTAAAAAAAATCCTACAATTAAGGATTAAAGTATGAAATTGCCTTTTCGTATTTTCTTAAAGCTTGTGTTTTCCATAGTAACGTTATTTGAATTTGCAAACTAACTATTAATGCTACTAATCCATAATGAACTCTGCTTTAAGAGACAACGCGCAGGATAGTTTTTCAAAAAAAAAAAAAAGTTATGATTGATAAAACGTCAATTCTGCCAAGGAAAAACAGGGTCCTTTACACTTGACATTGGCGAAATCATTGCGTCACTGAACGTGTGATTGAGTCCTCAAAGGAAAAAAACAGGAGTTTCTATGTTCGAATGTATGTTTTTTTTATATATTTTTTTATGAATGTTCACCGATGACCGATTTGCACAATTATTTTTTTATTTGAAAAAACACTTCCAAGTTTCATCATGTCAGGATCTGATGGAGGGCAATCCTCAAATTTTATAGGCACATGAAATGTCTTTGAATTTTTTAACAAAGCTGCAGTATTTACGCCTGATTGTATTATTTTTGTGCCAGCTGATGATGGAAGGTCAACTTCTCAACGGTTAGGAGTTCAAAGATAATTCATTCAATTCCGTGCCTATTCACAATTAGGCTGATCGGGGAGTACCAAAAAATGAAATACTAAAAAACATAAAAAAAAATCTACGAAACAAAATTGCCTTCAAAAACCACGAACTAAAAAGTGTAAAATAACATTTTTAACACTTCATACACTTTAAATAACATTTTATAACAGCACACTCGAGAAAAGGTGTTATTGAAGTCGGCGCCTAATCCCTGTTGAATAATTGGATGAAGTATTTCAAGATAGTCTTTGACTATGAAAGTTATGATTGAGAAAACGTCAATACTGTCCAGGAAAAACAGGGTAATTATTAAGATTTTTTTTACATTATGAATACCATAATAACTGATCTTAATTTAATATAAACCTTATAAATGTAGTCTTGACAAATAAAACACTAAAAAGCTTGAAAAACAATTTTCTGTGAAAAAAAACCGTCTTCAAAAGCCACGAACTAAAAAGTGTATAATAATATTTTTATCATTTTATACACTTCAAATAACATTTTATAACAAGTACACTCTTTCCTCGAGTTTTACCGAAGTCGGCGCCTAATCTCTGTTGAATAATTGATTGTTGTATTAAATTACAAGACAGTAACACTTTTCTCGAGTGTACAATGTTATTTGAAGTGTATAACATGATAAAAATATTATTTTACACTTTTTAGTTCGTGGTTTTTTAAGACGGTTTTTTTTTTCGCAGAATTTTTTTGCTTATTAAAGGAGTTATACATCTTATAGTGTGCAGAAAAATATCGGAAATCTCATACTTTAATCCCTATTCCCTATTCAATATAGTTACTCGAGATATTCATTCGCCACTTCAGTCTCCATTTCAATTTCATCAAACATTGTTTAATAAAGTCAATACAAATGTAGAGCTAGAACATAATTGCCAATTTTCCAACGAACATAAAATAGAAAGCCACCCCAATTGTACAAATGTACACTCTATCTATTCAAGTAAGAGTCGATTATTGTACGAACGAAATATGGGCAGAACAACCAATGGTACAAAATGTAAATGGCAGACAATCGAGTTCCCGCGAATCTTAATTATGATAATTTCGCGAATTAAATGCTAAATATTTACATTTACATACGTTTTCTGGGACGTAATAAAGATCCCTCTAATTCAACAATGATTTATCTGTGTTCGTTATTACAAATCAAATCGTTTTGTTGAAAATTAATTTACCTAACCCACATACATTTTTGAGCACGCACGTCACCCTTTTTACTTGCAATGGTTTGCTGTGACAGAAGACGCCCTGTTGGTCTAGTGGTTTAAGTACCGGGCCGTGATCTTGGGGTCCTGGGTTCGATTCCCAGGTCGAGCGATAAGTATGTTTAGAATTTTTCGAACATAGCTCGGGTTTGTGATCACCAATCCGCATTTGGCAAGCGTGGTGATTAAGCCTAATCCCATCATAGTAGCGATGACTTGATTTCTATGATGGAGGCCTTTGCCCTGCAGTTGGACAGTTTATAGGCTGATACTTCACTTTTTTTTGCTGTGAAGACATCACAGGAAACTCAACAATCAGCCTTTAAAATTTTATTGTTTTTTTATAAGATAGGTGGCAGACGAGCAGACGGATCGCCTGACTGGTAAGTGGTTGCCACCGCCTAATAGACAATCGCGACACCAGTGCAGTCACAAGTGCGCTGGCAACCGTTAAAACCCCCCTATCCCTCGGATTGGGCCTCCAGTACCCTCACTCACGCAGCGAAATACAGCACAGTGCTGCTTCGCGGCGGTTTTCTGTGAGGCCGTGGTATCTAGGTCGAGCCGGTCCATTCATGCCAAAGAGTGGCTCTTCCACGATCGACGCCAGAACACGCATATGTTTTTTTTTCTTTTTTTTCCACTAGCAATCTACGTACGTCCGTATATACGTCGTACGTATCTGGGCCAAGTAACTCGGAAGGGACCTATGGGACTACCCTAAAGATTGGTTTAAAAAGTAAGAGCTGTTACCTATCCAGTAGACAGTTACTCGGCTCGTCATGTGAAGTAACTCCTAGCTCGCTTGTGCGAGTCCTAAATGACCACTAAACAGTGCGAGTTACTGCAGCCAGACCCAACTGCAGCTCCTCGACAGTACACTAGCTCGCACTATGTAAACTCTTTCTTTCTTTCTTACCTATATGTATGCCCGCCCTCACTTCGTTTCGAGACATTAGTTCCACTTTATACCAATAGATGGCGCTAGACATCGATTACATCGCGCAAGTAATTCGTGTTTTCGGATTATCTATAAGCGTTGCCGCTTTGAAAAATGTACCTCTTTATAAATAGTATAGATATAGAAGATAAGTATAGGAAATCACACGAATGTTTGCCCACGGTGGGAATAGATCGACGAGGCATCCCTACCTATTGTGCCATCGCGCGGGCCAGTCCAGGACTAGACTTTATGTCTCTCTCTCTGTGGTCTTTCTCGCCGTGGGGCGAGAGTACGGACCTCGAGCCATAGCTAGCCCGGGCATCTTCTGACAGACCCTCCCGGGTCATGGTGTTATGGAGCTAGCACGGCGAGAAGTGTTGCTCCTCAGCCGTGCTCTTGCGAGGAGACAGGGCTGTGTGTGCTTTTGTTTTTTGTTTTGTCTAGTTTTTTGTTTTGTCTATTAGACTTTAGTGACCAAATAAATTGCAAGCAACGCCGGGCGCGCCACCTAGCGGTAGCCTATTACAAACTCATTAGGCTATGGACCCACAAAAGCGCCTCGCAGCCAAGAAGCGCCTTTGTTTTACTCATTTCCCAGACAAAGGGGATATTAGAAGGCGGTTTTTATTCTTTATTCATTACATCTGTTCTTTACAAAGGGGTGAAATTAAACATCTTTAGCATTAAACTTGAGTGGAGTACAATTCGATGTGGGCCCTACAGGACCTGCTGTAGGGTTTTTTTTATATGATATGTGGCAGACGAGCAGATGGATCACCTGATAGTAAAATATTGTTCATTTATTATTTTCTATTTTATTTTATTTTTTAAGTCTGTAACAACTGTTTTACTTTAATGTCTACAACTGTTTCTAGCTATGAGAGAGCGGATTTTCCTGGCACAAGTTTTTAATATAATTAAAAAGAAAATCCAAACTCGGATATTTTTTTTAAAAAACCTACTTGTTACTGAAATAAAGATGTTTTCATTATTTTGTTTTAATTTTTCATTGTCGCCGCCCATGGACACCCGCGACACCAGTGCAGTCACAAGTGCATTGCCAACCTGTAGCCCCTGTTTCCCCCGAATTTGGCATCTGGTACTCACGCAATGAAACACAACAGAGTGCTGCTTCACGCCGGTTTTCTGTAAGGCCGTGATATCACTCCGGTCGAGCCCGGCCCATTCATTCATTCGACGTCGCTCTTCCACGGTCAATAGGCATATTCACCTTCATTTTAACTATACAACGACTTGAAGTCGTTGCATCGATAAATCTCTCTATTGAGACCAAGGCAGCCACTGCTGCTAAAAAACTTGGTATCCTATGCAAGGTTAGGCGATACTTCACGCCGGAACAGGTTCTCAAACTCTATCAAGCTCAAGTTCGGTCGTGCATGGAGTATTGCAGTCACCTATGGGATGGCTCTGCCAAGTATCAGCTGGCTGCCCTCGACTCGATTGAGCGTCGAGCCATGAAGTTAGTTGGTGACGCAAAATTAGTGGACGGTAAAAGCCAAAGCCTCGCTCACCGACGTAGAGTGGCCTGTCTATCGGTTTTTATAGGATGCATTTTGGAGAGTGTTTAAATGAGCTTCACGACCTGATACCACCTTCTCCTTTCTACCACCGGACATTACGGAAGACGACAGGAATCCACCCTTACACTGTGCAAGTTCCACCAGCTCGTACTAAGCGTTTCGCTTCTTCTTTCTTGGTACGACCTGCTAAGGAATGGAACAACTTGCCGGCTTAAGTCGAGAGTGAATAGGCTTCTTCTGGGTAAGCACGCTACATCTTAGACCTTATTGTCACTTTCCATCAGATGAAATAAGGTCAAGTGCAAACCCATTTAATATTTTTAAAAAATCACTTTAAAGCAATGCGGCTGCGATTGGGGTCCAATCTATCTCTGATGTTGGCCCGAATCGGGGATCGAACAAGATTGACAAGCAATCATGGATGCTGACTCCTATTTTGTTCAACCCGGCCACACGTCGATTCTTTTCAGGCGTTTCACCACCTTTTCCCGGAGTAGGTGGTCCGTTAGAGGGTTCGGGTGTTGCTGTAATCTGCCTGCCCCTATATTTGGCCAAGTAACGTTTGGCTTCTTCCTTCACTGATTTCACATTTAAGTAATGGGGAACTTGTATAATAACATTATACATTTAATAATAACTTAAAGATACCCAACACAAAAATGTTAAAATACGCGCAAATAATGATATAAACGCAAAAATAGTTGTAATTTTGCGGTTGCGAAGTTGCAATAAAAGTGTAATTTACACTTCATCATCATCATCATCGTCAGCCCATTTAAGTCCCCACTGCTGGGACACGGGCCTCCCTCAATCACATGAGGGGTAATTGCCATACTCACCACGCTTGGCAGACGGGTTGGCGAGGGTTTAGATATAAATGCAGAGTTTTCCTTCTCTGGGTGCTGATGATCATGCCAGCAGCTTTACCTTAGTCGCCTTTTACGACACCTCGGTAAGAGTGAGGGTGGCCTGTTCTATTCTGCCGGGGACCACACGGCGAATTTACACTTGCTTGGCTTGATTTGACGTCATTCCATGCGGCGTGCGCTGCGGCGCTGCACAATCATGACATTTGCATATAATAACTACTTCTATTAATTTCGTCTACCTTTTCACAAAATTTATGTTCCTGTTTTCTTGCTAACTTAACAATATAGACATAGAATGTTTGACTTCCTTGCAGTTGACCACAGTTCGATGCCACTTTTACACTGACTTGTAAAAATAAAGTAAAAAATTGTAAAAATAAAGTTTACCAATTTAGAGCGTTTGTGAAAAAATACGTTAGTAAAACCAACTAAAATGCAAAGCTAAATGTTTATTGATGGGTTGCGCCGAATTCATGTGACCAATATTGATGCAAAGCCCTGTAGCGTTTAAAACGACCAAAATTTAATCCTACTAACTCGTCTATGCTAGTGAAGCGACACGTGACTCGAGGGAACTATTGTATTTTCTCCCTCATCTTAGCGTGTGATTGCCGGTGGCGTCCAAAGCTGTTGCTCTGTGGCCCAGGATACGCCAGGGTACCAATTTTAGGGTTCCGCAGCCAAATTGCAAAAAACGGAACCCTTATAGATTCGTCATGTCTGTCCGTCTGTGTGTTCGTCCGTATGTCACAGCCACTTTTCTCCGAAACTATAAGAACTATACTGTTGAAACTTTGTAAATAGATGCATTTTGGTTAACCGCATTACGATTTTAACATAAAAATTGGAAAAGATAAAAAAAATTGGGGGGTCTCCATACTTGAAACTGAAACTCAATGTTTTTTTCCATCAAACCTATACGTGTGGGATATTTATGGATAGGTCTTTAAAAATGATTTTGATGACTCATCAACATCATTTTCCTGAAACCCCAAAACCTCAGTTTTTAACATCATTTTTTTCTAAACACAATACTTTGCGCAAGACACGCTCCCAAAGTGTTAATTTGTGTGTGTGTATGTGTTTGTGTCCCTCCTCTAACTTCTATAATAAATGAATTAGAAAACTAAAAAAATATATGATGTACATAATCATGAAAACTAACAACAAAAATTGGTTTGAACTAGATATAGTGAGTAGTTTTTTTTACCTTCCATATATCTTACTTGCTGCTACGGAACCCTTCATGGGCGAGTGCGACTCGCACTTGGCCGGTTTTTTTTATAGAAAGATCAATCAGGCTGACCTCACTCCGTCTGATGGTAAGCGGCCGTGAAATCCAAATATGAGGTTGACAGGCACAAAAGAACTAACAAAGTACCCATTGAGTCTGCCATCCTCGCCCTGATGGCCTGCTGAGATGCCGCTTTACGCCCCGCCTATTAGATCCCGGATTGTATGAAGGAGGAAACACATGAGCTGGGAGGGCATTCCATGTCTTGATTCTTATATGATAGATAGAATAAAATTATGTTCATGTGACCCCCCCTCAAACGTACGAACGTACGTACCCCGGGCTCAGAAGCGACAGTTTTGGACATAACTGGGAATGGCACTCTTAGATGAGGATGAGGATTATAAACGCATAAGTTTACTAATAGCACAAAAACTACTGAATGGATTTTGATTAATCATCCAAATAAATAGTTTACATATCGCCGATGATACGCCAATACCTCCTATCTAACAAGATTTTTCGAGAAAATTACTTCCTTATGTCATTAGTCATAAGGTTGATTATTAATGTCAGTTAATTTGTTAGATTGGTATTGGCGCATCATCGTCGATATCAGAATAATACATAGGCTAATTCATAAATATATCGTTATATATTACCCAAAATAAAATTAAAGTTATATCTAGGCGCACCTAGTGCTATATGAAAGACTTAACTGTTAACACTAATAATTCGTCTCAAAAAAAAAGATAATATAAAATAAAAAAAAAGTAAAGTATCGGCCTATAACCGTTACCACTGCAGGGCATAGGCCTCCATCATAGAAATCAAGTTATTGTTACTATGATGGGATTAGGCTTAATCACCACGCTTGCCAAATGCGGATTGGTGATCACAAACCCGAGCTATGTTCGAAAAATTCGAAACATACTTATCGCTCGACCCGGGAATCAAGCCCAGGACCCCAAGATCACGGCCCGGGCTCATCGTCATCGTCAGCCCATTTAAGTCCCCACTGCTGGGGCACGGGCCTCCCTCAATCACATGAGGGGTAATTGCCATACTCAACACGCTTGGCAGACGGGTTGGCGAGGGTTTTGATATAAATGCAGAGTTTTCCTTCTCTGAGTGCTGATGATCATGCTAGCAGCTTTACCTTAGTCGCCTTTTACGACACCTCGGTAAGAGTGAGGGTGGCCTATTCTACTCTGCCGGGGACCACACGGCCCCACGGCCCGGGCTCGTCGGCCACCTATTACATAAAAATAAATACGATTAAGAGTCAAGCCACATCAACAACACTGGGCTATGCAAAAATCCAATAGCGGTCGTAATGGGAACTTCCATAAATTCCACGAAATATGGACAATTCTGCTTCACACGATTCTCGGAAAGGGCAATGATAAACCTCCATATAACATTTCTGTTAGTATATTTTTTTTGCGTCTTGATATGAAAAACAGGTTATAATATACAGCTTGGAGTTCCTCAATTGATTGACGTTAAGTACATTATTGACGTTAGTCTGGAAATAAAGATTCCTTCAGGCCGATCACCAACACGATGGTCTGACCAAATAAAAGGAGCTACTTCCCTACCAAAGTTCTACGACGTGGTGAAGGCTACTTCCAAACGGAACCAATGGAGAAAGTTTGTTTGGTTGATAAGTTCCTGTGACCACGATCATCAGTAATGAGGGACCGACTAGAAGAGAAGAAGATATCAGTTTGATTGATTAAACATGAACATAACTTAGACTGTGTTTCCACTGAAGCGGAACGGTGCATGAATTGACCAATCCACTTCGCTTCAATGGAAACAGGACGAGCGGAGCGGAACGGAACGGAGCGGAGCAAAGCTGAACGGATTTCCATAGAAAACAGCGAGCCAACGAAGGACAACGGAGAACAGCGGGGTGATGCGGCACGGAAAATTGTGTATAGTCACAGTATATCCAGAGCCCTATCCGCTCCGCTCCAGTGGAAACACTCACCACATCTCGCCGCTCTTGTCCGCTCCGCTCCGCCCCGCTCCACTTCAGTGGAAACGGAGCTTATATATGTACAGCATATATAAGCACAGTATTTTTATGTCCAATAATCTACAGATAGGTACTTGAAACAGAATTCCAAGAAGCCAGGGATTATTTTTGATATTTATTTAATAAATGGGCGTCCTTTGAAATAAGTAGAACGTGGGTTATTTATAATGGGAAATATATCAGGCAATTCCAGTAACCTACTTAGTGAGAGCTTCAGATTGGCTATGGATCATTAGCCCTGGACAGCCCATTCAAAGTAGCCAGTAGACTGGATAGTCACTTAGGGAGTTGCCACACTGATTGTAAGCGTGTTAAAAGCGGAGCGACGGCGCAGCGAATACGTCGCGGATGCGCATCGTTCACGCCGTGGACGCTTGCGCGATGTAATCAACACCTAGCGCCATCTATTAGTATAAAGTGGAAATAATGTCCCGAAACGAAGTGAGGGCGGACCACTATTATTCAATAAAATAATCTGTAATTTTTCTTGGGGTATATGCTGATTACATAATTTGAGCGATGATAGGTCATTGGATGAAAACGCTCCTTCTATTCGGAGGGTCGTGGTTCGAAGCCAAGCATGCACCGCTGGATTTTTCAAATCTATGCATATATTTCTACCATTGACTCGGCGGTAAGGGAAAACATCGTGAGGAAATCTGCACTACCGTCTAAGAGTTGCCTAGGTCAGACGGCAGTAGCTACATAGTAATTACCAGACTTCTCGAATCCTGGATCATGGTCCAAGCGTACCCCGGGTTCCGAAACGACATCTTTGGATGCAACTGGGAATTACACGCTAAGATGAGGATGAAGATGTAGATTACTTACAATTTAAATTGATATAAAGTTGACGCCATCTTTCAATTCAATTAAAAATATCTTTATTTGCATAGGCATACATACAGCACTTTCAAATCATCATACATTAGAAATTATAACTATTTATTTGTTAGTATAATATACATGTAATTACACATATATGTCGATACATAAAATATACTAAGAAATGAATAAACATATTTAATCTGATTCTACCAAAGTTGATTCTGACGAGAAGATCCAAAATTTTAATCGCCAAAAATTTTAATACAATGTTATTATTACGCATAAATAAGTCGATTTCATGTCTAACAATAAATATATCCATTACAATGTCTAAGGTGCAGGCGAACAGTTTATCATTTCCACAAATTCTTGTCATTTAAATAATAATCAACTGTATAATAATAGGGTTTTGCCATTAAATAATTTTTAATTTGTGTTTTAAATTTAGGCATTGGTAAGTCAAGCTTTTGTGGTAACTTGTTAAACTTTGAGTTTCGGATAGTTATTATTACTATTAATTTATTTTATTTTTTAACATCTCATACGTTGACCTGATTCCGTACTAAGTAGTTTAAGCACTTGTGTTACAGATATCAGACAACAGAGGAACACAAATATATACTTAAATAAATATATTACACCCATTATAATGATCCCTACTTCGCTTTTTCTGTAAGTATTTTTTTGAAAACAGAGGGACAAAAACGAAATTATCCCGTAACGATTGAAAATATACCTGTCGCATTCATACAAAAGAGCATTTTTATTCATACAAGAGATATACAGCGCGTGTGAATGGATCGGGGATTCATGAATTCTGTTCTGTAGTAGACTCTCAGTTTTATTCATTTATCTAATCAAATATGCTTTTGTTGGCTATAGCAATCTATTGCGATTTATTCTTAAGTAAATAATGCACTTAAAATTTTTTTCGACAGTCTTCAGGTGGGACTCGAACCCACGATCTTTTGCTAACCGGGCAACGGCTTTACCGACTAAGCTACCGGAGACCTTGGTATGTAGACGAATTTTGTAAGTGTTTTTTGCTTCGCCGTAAGCCGACCATAGTTTCATCAATATTTGTATGTTCCTACAAATATCCAGTGGAAATATTGTTACAAATTTTTACCACCATTTAAGATCGTGGGTTCGAGTCCCACCCGGAGAGTGTCGAAAAATTTTAAGTGTATTAATAATAATAATAATAATAATAATTCTCACAACATCTCATAGGTTGACCTGATTCCGTACTAAGTAGCTTGAGCACTTGTGTTACAGATATCAGACAACAGAGGATTATTCACTTATCTAATCAAAGTTCCACTTGATGATATTCATTTATTTTATTTACCTACGTATATTTCATCATCATCCTTTCAGCTAATAGACGTCCACTGCGGGACATAGGCCTCCCCCAATGTTCTCCACACAGATCGGTCCCGTGCCGCCCGCATCCAATGGACTCCCGCGATCTTCACCAGATCGTCGGTCCACTTTGTGGAGGCCTGCCGCGGCTGCGACTTCCTGTACGTGGCATCCACTCGAGGACCTCTGCGCCCCAACGGCCGTCTGTTCTCCTCGCTACGTGCCCTGTCCATTGCCACTTGAGTATATACAGTATATTTCTACGTATATTTAGTTATTATTAAATACGTTATTTTATGCAAAAGCATAAGTTTTCACATCAAAGTGATCTAATGTCAAGTCTGATTAAGGCTGCCCCTAGAGGGCACCTTTGCTACGTAAACTAATCACACCTGGTATGGACTAGGGATGTTAAGGAGCTCCGTAACCGTAAACTTAACTATCGGATATCCGAAATAAGGATATCCATTACGGATATCCGGTAACTACTACCTACTCTTTGTGACCTATGAGGGGAACCTAAGTAGTCATGCTCACTCAAATGTCTCGAAGCTGGTGGCGCTCTGTGGCGGGTCATTGCATCTCTAATATGATTGAGTGAAATGATGGCTGACACATACGTCATACTTGTGAACAGGTGCCACCTTTGGGGACTGATCTGCTTCGGTTTACCAGATAATATTTATTATATTATTATTTTCTTTATTTTATTTTGTGTTACAATTAAACTGTATTAATTGGTATGATGATGATGACACAACATTGTATAAAAGTTTGGCGTTTAAAAAGAGTAACTGGCGAGTTTCATGCCGGATCTTCTCGACCAGAAACAACTTTCCGAGCCGGTGGTAGAATCGCATTAAGTTTTTTTGTATCAACATATATATGTATTAACATGTAAATTATACATATACTATAAATAGTTTTAAGTCATTCAAATGTATAACGATTTGTAAGTGCTGTGTACAAGCCTATGCAAATAAAGAACTGTTTCAGTTGAGTTTGATGTTTAGTTAGCTGGAGTAAATAAAACTTATTTCATCATCTCAGCCAATAAACGCCCACTTCTGGCATTCCTCTAATGATCTCCACACAGATCAGCCCTGTGCCGCCCGCATCCAAGGGATTCCCGCGTCCTTCACCAGATCGTCGGTCCACCTTGTGGGGCTCCTGCCACTGCGCACATTGATTTTAAAACTTCAGAGTAGTAAGTAATCATTACATAAGTTCGTCTCAAAAAACTGTCTATACTTCCCTTAACGTATTCATTGAAGTACTTCATAAAAAAATGTCTCCTATTCGCCACAGTCAATATATCACTTGGTGGCCCTATTATCGTCATGGTGTCTCCTTAAGTTTGACGATCCGTTTCGATCAGTGGTAGTGAACGCTGCCTCTGGTACAAGGGTTGCGGGTTGGATCCCGCATATTACAAACATTTGTGTGCATGAACATGTCTGTTTGTATTGGTCTGGGTGTTTCTATACATATAAATGTAATTAGGTACAAGAGAAAAGTATTAAATGTATACGTTTGTAACTCCGATGTTGGTTCTGATATCCGTAACACAGGTGCTTGAGCTAGGTACCTCTAGTTTTTTTATGTGATAGGTGGCAGACGAGCAGTCCGTCTGCTCGTCACCTGATGGTAAGCGATTTCCGCCGCCCATGGAAACCCGCGACACCAATGGAGTCACAAGTGCGCTGCCAATCTTTAAGCCCCCCTTTCGCCCGAATTGGGCTTCCGGTAGCCTCACTTACCCAGCGAAACACAGCACAGTGTTACATCACGCTGGTTTTCTTTGAGGCCGTGGTATCATTCCGGTCAAGCCGGCCCATTCATGCCGAAGCGTAGCTCTCCCACGGTCAATAGGCATATTCCCCTTCATTTTAACTTCACAATGACTTGAAGTCGTTGCATCGATAAAATCACTTAAAAGCAATGCGGCAGCGATTGGGGTCCAATCTACCGATGTTGACCCGAACCGGGGATCGAACCCGGGAAACTAATATAGAATCTATGTGATGTTGTGAAATATTCATTTATTTTATGCCTCTTACGACAAAATTATGGAATGAACATGCCTGCGGTATTTCCGGACAGATACGACCTGCAAACCTTCAAGAAAAGAGCGTATTCCTAAAAGGTCGGCAGCGCACTTGTGACTCCTCTGGTGTTGCAGGTGTCCATGGGCGGCGGTAATCGCTTACCATCAGCTGATTCGTCTGCTCGTCTGCCCCCTATCCCATAAAAAAAAGAATATTATTATTAACCGGGCGCGGGCAAAAGCTAGTCCTAAGCACAGACATCATCCTAAGTAAGTTTTGAATCCGTATGTCCGTTCCGTCATGTAACATCCCTGCGTAAACTTGACAGAAGCGTTTGTAACTTGATGTAATTACAAACTCCACTACTGGGACACTGGGGGACGGTCGCGGGACAGTAACCTTTGACACGGCAGTTAACCTGCCATTCACTATTATAATGGGTCATACGTTGTTAAATAAATTGGCGACATGTAACTTAATGTATACTGATATTTCACAGGACTTCTTAGTAGCTACTTATAAGGATTTCTTTTTTTTTATGTGATAGGTGGCTACGCTATCCTACGCCGTGTGGTCCCTGGCAGAGTAGAATAGGCCAGCCTCACTCTTACCGAGGTGTCGCAAAAGGCGACTAAAGTAAAGCTGCTGGCATGATCAACACCCAGAGAAGGAAAACTCTGCATTTATATCAAAACCCTCGCCAACCCGTTTGCCAAGCGTGGTGAGTTTTTTTTTTTTTTTTTTTTACATTATAGCGGACAAACGAGCAGACGGCACACCTGATGGAAAGTGATCACCGCCGCCCATGAACATCTGCAACACCTGAGGTATCACATATGCGTTGCCGGCTCTTAAGAAAGGAGTACACCCTTTTCTTGAAGGTCACCAAGTCGTATCTGTTCGGAAACACCACGGATGACAGCTGGTTCCACAGTTTTACTGTGCGTGGTAGGAAATGACGTGAGAAACGCACTGTAGTCGATATAAATCCATCCAGGTGATGTGGATGGTATTTCGCGTTCTGACGTGATGTGCGGTGGTGAAAAATTGCAGCTGGAATAAGGCCGAACAATTCCTTGGAACATTCCCCATTGTAAATGCGATAGAAGATGCACAGTGATGCTACATCTCTACGCAATGACAGAGGATCAAGTGTGTCTGAAATTGCTTGGTCGTCGACAGTTCTGACCGCCCTTCGCTGGATACGATCCAGAGGAAGAAGCTGATATTTGGGAGCTCCAGCCCAGAGGTGAGAGCAGTATTCCATGTGAGGCCGCACCTGCGCCTTATAGAGCTGCAAGAGATGCCCCGGCATGAAATACCTCCTCGACCTATTGAGCACGCCGAGCTTCTTGGAAGCCAATTTAACTTTTCCTCTAGATGGCCGCGGAACTCAACTTTGGTCAGATATTTCGACTCCCAGAATTCCAACTCTGTCAGAAAGAGTTAGGGGTGTTGTGTCGAAGTGAGGTGATACGACAAAGGGTGACTTTTTTGCGGTAAACGCGCAAGCTTGAGTCTTTGTGGGGTTAAAGTTAACTAGGTTAAGTCTGCCCCAGTCTGAGACTTTCCCTAATATGGTCTCAATTTCTGACACAAGCTGGTTCCGGTACTCATTGACATTTTCTCGAGAAAAATTTGCACAGCCGCTGTATAAGGCATCGCCCGTGCTGTCATCCGCATAGCAATGAATGCCCCTATCGTGGAGCATATCATTGATGTGCAGAAGAAACAGCGTAGGCGATAGAACGCAGCCCTGGGGAACACCAGCATTAACAGCTACCCTTTGTAATGGGTCACTATCTACTACACTATTATAATGGGTCATACGTTGTTAAACAGCATTAACAGAGTATGGCAATTACCCCTCATGTGATTGAGGGAGGCCCGTGCCCCAGCAGTGGGGACCTAAATGGGCTGATGATGATGATGATGATAGGTGGCAGACGAGCAGACGGTCACAAGTCCATTTAGCATGCTGTTCCTTACATTATTGCCGGTTGGATATTCTAATGAGTATGGAACAGCTGAATTCTCTTTGCTTTAGTGGATCTAACGTGCTAATATTTTTTATGTGCTAGGTGGCAGACGAGCAGATGGATCACCTGATGGTAAACGATTGCCGCCGCCCATGGACACCCGCGACACCAGCGGGGTCACAAGTGCGCTGCCAACCTTTAAATCCCTTTTTCCCCAGATTGGGCCTCTGGTACCATCACTCACGCAAATTAAGCCACCTGGTTACCTGTCTATCAATTCAATAAACAGTTAGCATGTTTGTATTTTTAAGAGGAGAGCCACCCTTCGGCATGAATGGGCCGGCTCGATCAGAGTGATACCACGGCCTCACAGAAAACTGGCGTGAAGCAGCATAGTGCTGTGTTTTCGGAGGCCCAAGCCGGGGAAAGGGGGGTTTAAAGATCGGTAGCGCACTTGTGACTCGACTGGTGTGACGTGTGTCAATGGGCGGCGGCAATCGCTTACCATCAGGTGATCCGTCTGCTCGTCTTTCACCTATCACATGAAAATTTTTTTTGTGATTTTTGTATTTTTGTGTTTATTTTTGTATTAGGATTTATATTTAATATATAACCTGTAACAAAAATGAGCAATAATACTTAAGGGTGTGAACATATACCGTGTAAACCGACTTCACTGCCAAAATATGAGCATCATCTGAGCAAAAAAGATCATACTAAATAGAATAATACAAAATTTTTTTGCTCAGATGATGCTCATATTTCGGCAGTGAAGTCTTTACACGGAATATGTTCACACCCTTAAGTATTATTGCATTTTTTTTTACACATAATATATTTATTATATATTATATTTATACAATGTCTTTTTTTTCTATTTCTGACTTGCACTACCTAGCCCTTTTCAATGCGCTATACTTTTTCTCTACCCTTTGTCTGGTATACTTTTCCTCTACGCTTTCAGCTATAAGGCCGCCGATTGTACATTAAACAGAAATGCCTAGTAGGTACTTAAGTTGTGTTTATTTTTAATCGTCCTCTAGATTTAATTATTAGCAAGTGTAAATCTGGTGTGTTGCACTGTCGGAGTGGATGGACGGTCAGAATTAGGTCAGCTGAGGCCAAGGGAGGGGCACTGTCACCGGTTAGCGGGAGCCAGCGGCGGCATAGATTTAGCCTTCGAAAAATGACTTTACTTTCCGTTCCGATTCCCGGTAAAACACAATGCAAATTTCTTTGAATGCATTTGTAACGGACTTCAAAAAAAGAGGACTTTTTTTGACTGTGGTAGAGTCACGCTTCGGCATGAATGGGCCGGCTCGGCTCGGATACCACAGCCTCACAGAAAAGCGGTCTGAAACGGTACTGTGATGTGTTTCGCTGCGTGAGTGAGTGTACCGGCAGCCCTATCCGGGAGAAAGGGGGGTTTGAAAAGTTGGCAGCGCACTTGTGACTCCATTGGCGATCCGTCTGCTCGGCAGACGAGCATATATATATGACATAAAAAAAGGAAGGTCTATGTTCGACTAGATGTATGTTTTTTTAATCTATGTTCACCAATTTATCCGCCAGTTATTGACCGGTTTGCAGATTTTTTTTTGTAAGAATAAATAATAATAAAAAATATTTCACAACATCACATACATTGATCTGACTACGAGATAAGTAGCTCAAGCACCTGTGTTACGGATATCAGAATCAACAGCGGAATTACAAATATATAAATATAACACTTTTCTTTTGTAAATACATACTTATAATACATACAAACCAACCAACCAACCAACCAAAAAAAAAATTTACGACCCAATTGGAACAGTGGTAGTGAACGCTGCCTCTGATACAGTGTTTACTATGTATTATAAGTATGTATTTTTTTTATTACGATCTGTAAGCCAACGCTTGACCACAATCTCACCTGATGGAAAATGACGATGAGGTCAAAAAAAAAATCAAAAAAAGGTCAAATTTACAAAAGAAAAGTATCAAATGTATATATTGTAATCCCACTGTTGATTCTGATATCCGTACCTATCTCGGAGTCAGATCAATGTATGTGATGTTGTGAAATGTTGTGAAATACAAACACCCAGACCAATACAAACAGACATGTTTATATACACAAACGTTTGTACTGTGCGGGGATCGAACCCGCAACCCTTGGACCAAAGGCAGCGTTCACTACCACTGTTCCAAACAGGTCGTCTCTCAAAAGAGGACACTCTCAAGTGGGTGCCATTGTCACTATGTCAGAATCTGATGATGGGATCTCAGAGAATCGAGGGCAACGCTCAAATTTTTTTTGACATAATATGTACAGTGGCGGACACATCAAGCTATACAAAACTAATTATAGTACCTATATTTTTGTATCAGTTTTCAAAACTGCACCAGTGTTTACGCCTGATTGTGTTAATTTTCCAAAAGAGGAAATGAGTCCATAAAACGTCTAGTAGAACAGGGCAAAGTAGAGGGTACCAGACCAAGCGGTAGATTACCTATGCGATGGACCGACCAGATAAAGTCTGCTGTTTGGCGGCCCATTGCTGAGTTGTCACCCAAACTGAACGACCAACAGGGCGAAAAAATGACGAGAGATCGTCAGAAGAATAACTGCCAGGAATGTGACTACGCGATGGCCACGACCGCTCTGTCGAGGGCGTAACGATTGAGAAGAGAGTGTTAATTTTGTGGCTCAGGTGATGATGGAAGGTCAACTCCTCAACGGTAAGGAATTAAAAGATAACTCTTTCAATACTATACTCTGTGTTAGGCTATTAGTTATTTGGCGGGGTGGGAGGGAGGGTGGATGCTTTCAATAAATTAAAAAAAATAAACAAAGCATGAAAAAAATCTGCGAAAAAAAATACCGCAAATTAAAAAGTGTAAAGTAGTATTATTCCGTGTTGCCAAAGTTGGCGCCTAATACCTACTACTTAACTTGTAATACATAAAATTATTCAACAGGCGTCGACTTCAGTAACACTGAAAAATATTATTTTACACTTTTTATTTTGTGGTTTTGCCGGCGGTTTTTTTTTTATTTCTTTAAAACAGAAAATACTTTTTTAAGAACCACGGCCTTACAGAAAATCTACGTGAAGCAGCACTGTGTTGTGTTTCGCTGCGTGAGTGGTGGGTGCCGGACGCCCAATTGGGGGGAAAATGGGGTTTAAAGGTTGGCAGCGCACTTGTGACTCCACTGGTGTCGCAAGTGCCCATAGGCGGCGGCAATCGTTTACCATCAGGTGATCCGTCTGCTCATCTGCCACCTCTCTGAAATTAAGACAGTAAATGAAAAATTGATCACTGAAAATCAGTAAAAATCTATTGGTGGCGCCACTGAACCGTAAATGGGCCCTTAACTTAATAGAACCAGTTTGAGTTTAAAAGTATTTAAGTGGGTCAAGTATTCAAGCTGAAAAATGTTTGGGAAACTCTTATCTATTGTATAGAAATGCAAAAACTCGGATGTGTATAAAATATGACTTACTAGTGGGCCACTGTTGCCGTGTGGTCCCCGGCAGAGTAGAATAGGCCACCCTCACTCTTACCGAGGTGTCGTAAAAGGCGACTAAGGTAAAGCTGCTGGCATGATCATCAGCACCCAGAGAAGGAAAACTCTGCATTTATATCGAAACTCTCGCCAACCCGTCTGCCAAGCGTGGTGAGTATGGCAATTACCCCTCATGTGACTGAGGGAGGCCCGTGCCCCAGCAGTGAGGACTTAAATGGGCTGATGATGATGATGATGGTGGGCCACCATCATTTTGTTTCGGGACATTAGTTCCACTTTATACCAATAGATAGCGCTAGGTGTCGATTACATCGCGCAAGCGTGTCCTCTTTCGGATTGCCTATAAGCGGTGTCACTGTCTGTAGGATTTACCTTTTTATAACGCAAGCGTTACGTGTTTTCGGATTACATAGAAGCGTCCCCGCTATCTGAAGGATTTACCCACAAACTAATTAAAAGATTCTAGATAACTGGTATTTTAATTATTTGCATCCTATCTTATTAGCGAAACATGAGCACATTTCACTTCTTTTATGAGATAACTGTATACCTACCATGTTTTGTGCAAATAAATGATTTATATTTACATCTTTATACTTAAACTAGCTTTTTGACGCCCCGCGCTTTGCGCGGGCGCGCCTTCGAGCTAGGTCTGCGACGCTCGGCCGCGCCGCGGGCTGCGCCCTGCGCGGCGACGCTACGGGCTTCGCCCTCCGCGGAGCTCGGCCTTCGGCCTCGCGAGACGCAGCTCGGCCTGCGGCCTCGCGAACTTGCATGAGGCGATGCACCGTTTGTGACAGTTGCCCTTGTTCTTTTCCACGCCCAAGGATATAAATCAAATGTGTGTCCTTGGGCAGGGTAGGATGGGGTTTGAGGGTAGACTTTTGGTGTTGCAAGTTATGATCATAATTGGTAGAATGTGGCCGCTCCGGGCTTTGCCCTACGCGGCGCTCCGCTTTAACCGCATCTTTCTCATGTAGTTAGAAGGCCGCCCCGGGCTGCGCCCGACGCGGCGCTCCGCTGGGTTTTTGTGATGTGAGTCGTGATGTAATGGCCGCTCCGGGCTGCGCCCTACGCGGCGCTCCGCTTGGTTTTTGTAGTATCATTTGAGATGGAATGGCCGCTCCGGGCTTCGCCCTACGCGGCGCTTCGCTTGGTTTTGGTGTTGTAACTTGTGATGAAACCAGGCTCCCCAAATTCGGGATTAGTTAGGTATAGACTAAGCACACACCGGGTTCTGAAGTTGATGTATGATTTTAGCACTTCACTACCTTTCTATACTACAGAGGACTTTGATTTAACATATACTTAACCACATAGATATATTATTTTATATTCAACTGTGCAGCTCCCTTATCAATAATCCCTATGAGAATTGTTCACCAGAATATTATTATTGTAAAGATTAGTATATTAGGTACTGTTGAGCATAGATAGTATGGGATGGTCGAGATAAGCGTCCATTTGATTCACCTAAAGATTTTTACTCAAAATCGTTCTTCATACAGATTTGAAAACCTCACTGATCTGAACTAAATGATCACTCTTCCTAAAAAGTGTATTACTAAAGTTTCCAAAGATTGTTTTCAATAATTTACTAATGTTAATTTATATACATTCCTACTTACACAGACAGGTACCTACCTACATACTGTTGTTTACAGGACAACAAAAAAAAATAACCCTAACCTATGTAGGTACATAATTAGGTAATTATTCCCGAATCAATTTCTACAATGAATGTTATTTAACAGGTCAACATAAAAAAAAACCCTAACCTATGTAGGTACATAATTAGGTAATTGTTCCCGAATCAATTTCTACAATGAATGTTTATAACAAGTCAACAAAAAAAATAACCCTAACCTATGTAGGTACATAATAAGGTAATTATTCCCGAATCAATTTCTACAATGAATGTTATTTAACAGGTCAACAAAAAAAATAACCCTAACCTATGTAGGTACATAATTAGGTAATTATTCCCGAATCAATTTCTACAATGAATGTTATTTAACAGGTCAACAAAAAAAAATAACCCTAACCTATGCAGGTACATAATTAGGTAATTGTTCCCGAATCAATTTCTACAATGAATGTTTATAACAAGTCAACAAAAAAAATAACCCTAACCTATGTAGGTACATAATAAGGTAATTATTCCCGAATCAATTTCTACAATGAATGTTATTTAACAGGTCAACAAAAAAAAAATAACCCTAACCTATGTAGGTACATAATTAGGTAATTATTCCCGAATCAATTTCTACAATGAATGTTATTTAACAGGTCAACAAATAAATCAAATGTGTGTCCTTGGGCAGGGTTGGGTAGGGTTCGAGGTAAGACTTATAGTATTGCAAGTTACAATCATAATTAGTAGAATGCGGCCGCTCCGGGCTGCGCCCTACGCGGCGCTCCGCTTGTTTTTGGTCATGAGTAGTGATGAAATGGCCGCTCCGGGCTTCGCCCTACGCAGCGCTCCGCCTTCACCGTATCTTCCCCATGTAGTTAGGAGGCCGCCCCGGGCTGCGCCCGACGCGGCGCTCCGCTTGGATTTGGTAGTGTTGCTTGATGAAATGGCCGCTCCGGGCTTCGCCCTACGCGGCGCTCCGCTTGGTTTTGCTGCTAATTTATGATAAAATGGCCGCTCCGGGCTGCGCCCTACGCGGCGCTCCGCTTGGATTTGGTACTGTTGCTTGATGAAATGGCCGCTCCGGGCTTCGCCCTACGCGGCGCTCCGCTTGGTTTTGGTGTTGTAACTTGTGATGAAATGGCCGCTCCGGGCTTCGCCCTACGCGGCGCTCCGCCTCGATTCCCCAACTTGGGTTGAATATTTTGATTTCCCCATACAACTCCTTAGTGAGGTACTTTAAGTCAACTCCCAAATACAAAATGTATGGGACAGTTTCCTATCAGGTCGAAATTTCATTTTCGTTTTCTTTTCACGGCAAACACTTGTACACGCTCTGATTGGCCAAAAATGTCATCGGATGTCACATTTTGACAGGACCTCGTACTCAGAAACTGAAAATTTGCAATTTTACATTTTGGGGTAATTCTCAGAAATTATCCAAAAACTCGAAAAATTTTTTTTACCGTCGCGTAGCCCTTGTCAAGTTTAACAATAAAGGTCATGTAAAAAATTCGCGTCAGGTGGCGCCATCTGCCCGAAAACCCACTTTAAAGAATTTCGAAAACTCAACTTTTCACAAAATGGCCGCAGTCTAGTCCGCCATCTTGAATTTTTAAAAAAACGTATTTTTCCCATATACTGTACCATAAACAAGATCGAACCACATTTTTACTTTTTTCCTCAAAGAATACCGGAAGACCAATAAGCTATCTCGAAAATGCCTATGTCGCAAAAATGTTTTTCTCAACAGCTCCCAGTGTTGCCAGGTTAGGATGCCAAATCGGCCAAAAATGGCATCGCATGTCACTTTTTGACAGGACCTCATACTCAAAAACTAAAAATTTGAAATTTTACGTTTTGGGGTAATTCTCAGAAATTATCCGAAAATTCGATTTTTTTATTTTACTGTCACATAGCCCTTGTCAGGCTCAACAATAAAGGTTCTGGCTAAAATTCGCGTCAAGTGGCGCCATCTGCCCGAAAAACCACTTTGAATTTTTTCAAAAACTCAACTTTTCACAAAATGGCCGCTGTCTCGTCCGCCATCTTGAATTTCAAGAAAATCGTATTTTTCCCATATACTACATCATAAACAAGACCGAACCACATTTTTACTTTTTTTCTTAGAGAATACCAGAGGACCAATAAGCTATCTCGAAAATGACCAAGTCGCAAAAATGTTTTTCTCCACAGCTCCCAGTGTTGCCAGGTCAGGGTGCTGAAAATGGTCAAATGTCATTTGGACCAATCTTGTCAATGGCCTCTTGAGATTGTTTTCCCCCAAAAATGGCTATTTCGACTCGGCACCTTTTCGGGCCCTGGCGCGCAAACTATCAAAAATCGCCAAAATATTTTTCGACATGGCAACACACGCAAGCAAGACTCACACCCGCCCTATACATGTCAACTCGCTCAAGTGTCGCCATGTGTCAAAAAAATCACGTTGAAATTTTCAAAAATTTTACAAATTTACAAAATGGCCGCCAGCTCGTCCGCCATCTTGTATTTTTGACAGCCTGTACCCGTGCCATAGACTAAACTATATAACTAATCACACACAATTTTTATTTTTTTTCCATCCACGATATTCTCGTCCCAGGACCTCCTCAAAGTGGGCGACACCCCAAAACTTATTTTTGCCGCCATTACCAGTGTTGCCAGAATTTTAGCAAAATACTACCTGGAGGTCATTGACAGCCCCGATCGCCACCAGACTGCATACTCGATTTTTACTAAAGAGACCACTTTTTTTTTCTACTATTCGGGGCCGTGGCCCAAAAACTACCAAAAATATGGTAGAAATTCTCAGTCGTGGCAACACTCGAATAAATTACCCCCCGACGCCCGGAACAAACCTACCAGCTCCGATGTTGCCATCTCCCCGAAAAATCAATTTAAAAAAGGAAATTTTTTTCCCCCGACAAAATGGCCGCCAGACGCGGCGCCATCTTGGATTTCGAAAAAACGCAAATGAGGTTCAAAAGAAGAACAATAACGCAACAGATTGTAAAAAGAAATTTGAAAATCCACCCGCGCCCCCCTCGGTTACGATTCCGCAAACACAGGTCCAAATTCAATTTTCAATCCAAGATGGCGGCGCGGCCATTTTGTTTTTTCAAAAAATTTTCCTTGTTCCACAACAAAAAACAAAAGGCGATTCTAAACCAAATGTCAAAACATGACCGTTGCATTTAAAAAAAAAAAAACAAAAGCGCAACGGCGCGCTTGCGGTCCATTTTTTTTCCACCAAATGTCAAAAACCTGTGTTGATTAAAAAAACAATAACACCAAAAAGAAAAAAAATCCAAAAACAACCCCCAACACCCCCAAAAATACCCCTGATCAGTCAGTGAGTCAGTCAGTGGTAATCCAGCTTTATATAATATAGATAGATAGATAGATATAGACTAGCTTTTTGACGCCCCGCGCTTTGCGCGGGCGCGCCTTCGAGCTAGGTCTGCGACGCTTGGCCGCGCTGCGGGCTGCGCCCTGCGCGGCGACGCTACGGGCTTCGCCCTCCGCGGAGCTCGGCCTTCGGCCTCGCGAGACGCAGCTCGGCCTGCGGCCTCGCGAACTTACATGAGGCGATGCACCGTTTGTGGTGGCTGCCCTTTTCCTTTTCCACGCCCAAGGATAAATCAAATGTGTGTCCTTGGGCAGCGTTGGATGGGGTTCGAGGGTAGACTTTAAAGGTCTGCAAGTTATGATCATAATTGTTAGAATGTGGCCGCTCCGGGCTGCGCCCTACGCGGCGCTCTGCTTGTTTTTGGTGATATAAGTCGTGATGAAATGGCCGCTCCGGGCTTTGCCCTACGCGGCGCTCCGCTTCAATCGCATCTTTCTCATGTAGTTAGAAGGCCGCCCCGGGCTGCGCCCGACGCGGCGCTCCGCTTGGTTTTTGTGATGTGAGTCGTGATGTAATGGCCGCTCCGGGCTGCGCCCTACGCGGCGCTCCGCTTGGTTTTAGTAGTATCACTTGAGATGGAATGGCCGCTCCGGGCTACGCCCTACGCGGCGCTCCGCTTGGTTGTGCTGCTGATTTGTGATAAATTGGCCGCTCCGGGCTGCGCCCTACGCGGCGCTCCGCTTGCATTTAGTAGTGTTGCTTGATGAAATGGCCGCTCCGGGCTTCGCCCTACGCGGCGCTCCGCTTGGTTTTGCTGAGGTTGTATGATAAAATGGCCGCTCCGGGCTTCGCCCTACGCGGCGCTCCGCTTGGTTTTGCTGCTGATTTATGATAAAATGGCCGCTCCGGGCTGCGCCCCTACGCGGCGCTCCGCTTGGATTTAGTAGTGTTGCTTGATGAAATGGCCGCTCCGGGCTGCGCCCTACGCGGCGCTCCGCTTGGATTTAGTAGTGTTGCTTGATGAAATGGCCGCTCCGGGCTTCGCCCTACGCGGCGCTCCGCTTGGTTTTGCTGCTGATTTATGATAAAATGGCCGCTCCGGGCTGCGCCCTACGCGGCGCTCCGCTTGGATTTAGTAGTGTTGCTTGATAGAATGGCCGCTCCGGGCTTCGCCCTACGCGGCGCTCCGCCTCGGTTCCCCAAGTTGGGTTGAATATTTTGATCTCCCCATACAACTCCTCAGTGAGATACTTTAAGTCAACTCCCCAGTACAAAATGTATGGGACAGTTTCCTATCAGGTCGAAATTTCATTTTTGGTTTCTTTTCACGGCAAACACTTGTACACGTTTTGATTGGCCAAAAATGACATCGGATGTCACTTTTTGACAGGACCTCATACTCGGAAACTGTAAATTTGAAATTTTACGTTTTGGGGTAATTCTCAGAAATTATCCAAAAATTTGGATTTTTTTTTTCTCCATAGCATAGCACTCGTCAAGTTCAACAATAAAGGTCATGTCAAAAATTCGCGTCAAGTGGCGCCATCTGCCCGAAAACCCACTTTAAAGCATTTCGAAACCTAAACTTTTCACAAAATGGCCGCTGTCTAGTCCGCCATCTTGAATTTCAAAAAACCCGTATTTTTCCCATATACTACACCATAAACAAGACCGAACCACATTTTTACTTTTTTTTTTAAATAATACCAGAGGACCAATAACTATCGCCGAAAATGACCATGACCAAAAATGATTTTCTCAACAGCTCCCAGTGTTGCCAGGTAAGGATGTTAAATTGGCATAAAATGGCATCGCATGTCACTTTTTGACAGGACCTCATACTCAAAAACTGAAAATTTGCAATTTTACGTTTTGGGGTAATTCTCAGAAATTATCTGAAAATTTAAACTTTTTATTTCACTGTCACGTAGCCCTTGTCAGGCTCAACAATAAAGGTTCTGGTAAAAAATCGCGTCAAGTGGCGCCATCTGCCCGAAAAACCACTTTGAATTTTTTCAAAAACTCAACTTTTCACAAAATGGCCGCTGTCTCGTCCGCCATCTTGAATTTCAAGAAAATCGTATTTTTCCCATATACTACACCATAAACAAGACCGAACCACATTTTTACTTTTTTTCTTAGAAAATACCAGAGGACCAATAAGCTATCTCGAAAATGACCAAGTCGCAAAAATGTTTTTCCCAACAGCCCCCAGTGTTGCCAGGTCAGGGTGCTGAAAATGGTCAAATGTCATTTGGACCAATCTTGTCAATGGCCTCTTGAGATTGTTTTCCCCCGAAAATGGCTATTTCGACTCGGCACCTTTTCGGGCCCTGGCGCGCAAACTATCAAAAATCGCTAAAATATTTTTCCACATGGCAACACACGCAAGCAAGACTCACACCCGCCCGATACATGTCGACTCGCTCAAGTGTCGCCATGTGTCAAAAAAATCACGTTGAAATTTTCGAAAATTTTACAAATTTACAAAATGGCCGCCAGCTCGTCCGCCATCTTGTATTTTTGACAGCCCGTACCCCTACCATAGACTACATAATATGACTCATCAGGGACCATTTTTATTTTTTTTCCATTCATGATATCTCCGTCCGAGGAGCTCCTCAAAGTCGGCGACACCCCAAAATTTATTTTTGCCGCCATTTCCAGTGTTGCCAGAAATTTAGCAAAAAACTACCTGGAGGTCATTGCGAGCCCCAACTGCCACCAGACTGCATACTCGATTTTGGCAACAGAGACCACTTTTTTTTTCTACTATTCGGGGCCGTGGCCCAAAAACTACCAAAAATTTGGTAGAAATTCTCAGTCGTGGCAACACTCGGATAAATTACCCCCGACGCCCGGAACAAACCTACCCGCTCCAATGTTGCCATGTCCCCGAAAAATCAGTTTGAAAATAGGCAATTTTTTTCCCCCGACAAAATGGCCGCCAGACGCGGCGCCATCTTGGATTTGGAAAAATCTCAAACGACGTTTGAAAGTCGAACATAATCGTGACAGATTAAAAAAACAATTTTGAAAATCCACCCGCGCCCCCCTCCGCTACGATTCCGCAAACACACGTCCAAATTCAATTTTCAATCCAAGATGGCGGCGCGGCCATTTTGTTTTTTCAACTTTTGTTCCCGGTGCCAATTAAAAAAACAAAAGGCGATTCTAAGACAAATGTCAAAACCCAAGCATCGCATTTGAAAAAAAAAAAACAAAAGCGCAACGGCGCGCTTGCGGTCCATTTTTTTTCCACCAAATGTCAAAAACCTGCGTTGATTAAAAAAACAACAACACCAAAAAAGAAAAAAATGTCAAAAACAACCCCCAACTACCCCAAAAATACCCCTGATCAGTCAGTGAGTCAGTCAGTGGTAATCCAGCTATATATAATATAGATAGTATAGATAGATACGGCGCGGCGTTCTAGTCTTCCAAAGGGCAAAATCTAATTGCGAATCCATTGCCACTTCAGCGTAACGAATTTCAGTTTTGACTCTCCAAAACTAATAGCCTTTAAGTTAGTTCAGTGCTGGGACATCATCCCGCTTTCAGCGCCCCCTGTGCCAAATCACGGTCTAACTGTGTTAGCTGTCGTCGGCCATTCGGCAATTTCGACGCACTATTAGCTATTTTCACTGAGACTAGCATGGATTCTGGCAATAATCCACTGATTTATGCTATTTTGAATAGTTGCACCGCTATCGGTAACCTCCAAAACACTTGGAATTAGGTATTAATTCAAATCAAATACAAGTACCATTTATTTATTTGATAGATAGATAAATAAATAATTAATTCAGTATATTACAGTTCCACACAGTATTTTTCATCGTTTACATCCCGTAAAGCTCATAATAGATCATATCCTTCCTGCCCTTTTCCCAGAAGACCGGCGTGAAGCAGCGCCTGCGCTGTGTTTCGCCGTGTGAGTGAGGTTACCGGAGGCCCAATGGCGGGGGAAGTGGAAAAGGTTGGCAGCGCACTTGTGACTGTATTATCTTCCTTTTCCATACGTCCCTGTCATTCATCATCGAATCATCCACCCCTTTTAAACCGACTTAAAAAAAGAGGTTCTCAATTCGACATGTATACATATATATATAATTCATTTTTTGACACCTTTTGGGGAGAACTAGTTTTTTAAATTTAACAAAAGAACCACAACTTATATCTATTTTGATTTAATCTAAGGACCAAACATCAATTTTAAGATCCTAATTTTAAACTGTCTGATCCCACATGGAGCATTTCATCCCCTTATTTACCCCATCAAAGGGTGATTTTCCAAAAACGTTTAAGTGAATTAATTTTATTTTTGCTTCCCTACACATCAAAGATGACGGACTTCCATACAAACTTCAAACCCCCTTTACACCCCCTTAATGTTTGAATTTATAAAAATGTGACGAACGACGTGAAAACGACTGACCGGATGGCGCAATTAGTAGTGACCCTGCCTCTTACGCCAAAGGTCGTGGGTTCGATCCCCACCCTGGACAAACATTCGTGCGATGAACACTTGTGTTGGTTCAGTGTCTAGGTGTAATATATGTATTCAAGTATATATTTGTGTTCCTCTGTTGTCTAATATCTATAACTTAAGTGCTTAAGCTACTTAGTACAGAATCAGGTCAACGTATGAGATGTTGTGAGAATTATTATTATTATGAGAATTATTATTATTGGTTTAAAATAAGGAGAACGTATATTGATTTTCAAGATTTACTTTTTACCCTGTATATTGTCCATGATTAAATAAATAATAAATATTTCACAACATCACATACATTGATCTGACTCCGAGATAGGTAGCTCAAGCACCTGTGTTACGGATATCAGAATCAACAGTGGGATTACAAATAGATACATACAATACTTTTCTTTTGTAAATACATACTTATAATTACAAAGGAAACACCCAGACCAATACAAACAGACATGGTCATGCACACAAATGTTTGTACTGCGCGGGGATCGAACCCGCAACCCTTGGACCAAAGGCAGCGTTCACTACCACTGTTCCAAATGATTCGCACTAAAGCTGCAGTAAATATTAGATAACATAACGGGACACGTCGAAGAGCACTAGTTGAAACTTTTCTCACAATTGTGTACCTTTTTTGTCTCAGGGGACCTACCTAGTAGTATTTATTTAAGTTTATCTTAGATGTAGATTATAAAACTCCAGAACTTGCTTCTTGAAATTTTTTTGAACAACGTAGGGCTGCTCGAATTGTTGGTGACCTGACTCTCTCTAGTCGACTTGATCCTCTAGCATTGTGGCGGGACATAGCTTCCCTCAGCATTATATACCGGATCTATCATGGGGAGTGCTCTGAAGAACTGTTTGATCTACTCCCTGCAGCCGAATTCTTACATCGAACCACTCGCAAGCGATTGTCATTCCATCCTCATCATCTCGATGGATGGCGGTCTTATACTGTGCGTTTCTCCCGGAACTTTCTACCACGTACTCTTTCTACACGTTCTGTGGAACGGTTTTGCTGCAGGAGTATTTCCGGACGGCTACGACTTAGGGACCTTCAAGAGAAGAGCGTACTCTTTTTTAAAAAAGCCGGCAACACATTAGCGATCTCTCTGATTTCGCGAATGTTCGTGGGCGGCGATGATCACTTTCCATCAGGTGACTCTCTTGCTCGTTTGTCTGCTTCTAGCATAAAAAAATATATATCAGATTAAGTATTTTCTTTTATTTTGCTATTTTCATAACACCTCTGACACGTCATATCTAGGTATTCTATAAAAATGAGAAGTTTAAGCAATTTTTTGTCTCACTGATAGATATTGTATTCGTAAAAAAAATGGTGTTTTCCACCTTTGTACAAATAGATTTGCATAATCAAACAAAAACTTGTTTACTGTGAGGATTCCTCCTCCTCACTTTGCGAAAGATCCGCGATTTTCGCCATTAGTTTTTCCCTATCGCTTTCCCATAAATGCAAACTAATAAATCCTCTTCCGCTTCCCCATAAACTAAGAGGAATTAAGATTACGATATTAAACCAAGTGAACGCGAAAAAAGTATAATACGAGTACGTGCGTAGCGAAGTGACGACCCCATCGCCCGCTGGTGAGAGTTAGTGTTCTTGCTTAAGAGCAACAACTCTCATCAGTGCAGTCAGTCTCTCCAGGGCAGCGTTGTGGCGCGCTGAATAGGTAGTGACGTCCCTTGGGTCCCATATCCCCGAGCCTCGATCAGGCCCCTCTCCCCGGCTTGCCTTTATTGGCCGGCTGGATGGGTGGACCCCAGCAGGGGCTGCAGGACTCTCACCTCTGGCTTGCCTTCACCAGCCGGCCAAAGTGGGATGTCAGAGCTATATGCTCGCAGGGTAGAAGTGAAAGATGCATAAGTCGCGAGTTGGCACAGTGTCTGTAACCACAGACACTGAGTAGAAAGCGGTGTACACCTCTCGGCACCCTGAGCTGCTCACACCAATGTTCCCGCCTAGCTATATCTGGTAGCTAGCTTTTGCTTGGCTTCCAGGTAGCTTATTATAGGGGGCCCATCTAGTGAGTGGCAAGTCACCACCTGCCCATTTTTTTGTGATTTTTATCATAAATCGGGCAGGTGCCATAGTCTCTCCATAGTGCCCGTTAACGGTTCCACTAGCACCTCAACCCAATAGCCCAGTTCATTTTGTTTTCCATTATTTTCAATAGTCTTATGCCAACCGGGGACTGTCCTTGGCTACACTTCTGTAGTGTATACAGAGATAGTCGCCGGTGTCACATCACATTATAGTAAAACTGTCAATTGTACGGGCCTCTACGTGTTGGCTTCGGCCCCACACACACCTTTCAAAAGTCCGGGACATAATGGACAACATTTTATATTTTTAACATGTCCATATTGTTTTTTTATATAAAAATAGCATAAAATGAACAGAGATATTTTTCTTTTTTCAAAATTTGTGACCATTTCATGCATAAAATAATTATTGAAATTCTTTATATTCTAAATAGACGTAAGCGCCAAAATGACGTCATCGGACGGCTGAATACAGCGATATTCCTTGCTTATCATTGTTTTAATAAAAAAAAGGTACTACTGTCAGAGGTAAATAATACTAGTGTCAACATTGTCAACGTCATTCATACATTCACGTTGATAAGTTGTCGTTTTTTGACAGTTGCATGTCATGGGTTTGGCATTTCGTAATTTAAACTATAATGTGCTAAGCAAAGAAATATTTTACATTCTGCCGTCCGATGACGTCATCTTACGTTTTTAGTTTTTAATTTTTTCTCAGTAAATAAGAAATATAAAAAATGAATAAATATATATTCGAGCAGCGGAAAAGTAAATAAAAGGATGCCGGTTATATCATTCAAAATATCATACTAATTAATAGCTTTACCTATACAAATCATTTTTGATCATAGCGACATTGCTTTTACCTCTATAAAAAATGTTTTTGCATTTACGGAGTATTATAACATTTATGTCGCACGCAAAAAATATCTAAGAGGATATAGGAAAATAAATGTGATTTCCCAACGCTATGAGGCCCATCAAATATTCCACTGTGTAAGCCCGTCGGCCGTCGGATGCAAACTCGCCAGAACTCGTTTTAACCGCCTGCACGCAAACTATCTGAGCACAACTGGTAACGTTTCACTTGATTGTAGGCGAAAGTCAATCATTTTTCTACAGGGCCCATTGGGTTGCATTTATGAATGTATAACTTGAATCAAAAACGATGTGCTTTTAGCGATTGCGAACAATTAGATTTTACACTTTATTTAAAACGTTTGTGCGACACACTGAAATCTAAACATTGGTAAGTTATGTTGGACACTCCCCTGGCGACTTCTCCTAGCGACAAGCCGGCCAGAGGCATACCGACTAAAAACCCAGGGGTGCTCCCGTCATCGCCAGAGCAGAGAGTGCTTGGCACTCTAACCTTTTTTTCCTTTCAGTAGTCGTGTTTTTTTAACCTAACATTAGCATTCTAACAAACGGGCAAAGGTTTATTTTTTCTTTCTTACTTTTTTAGCAAAACGTACATCAGAATTCTTCTTTATTAAGGGCCGCGAAAACACAATATTGAATCAATTAGTGGTGAGTTAGCTGGTGAAGAGTCGTATAATACTTCAACATCTTTAGAGCATTAAAGGTATTTTTAATTATTTTATCTACTTTTTAATCTTCATAATATAAAGTAATGCGTCTATACACTGTCATCTCTTCTCGTTTATATTCCGAAAACCTCATAAAAGGAATCGTGTATAAAGTCCATTTAGCATGTTAGATCAATAAAATAACCCACTACCCTCACTCTTACCGTGGTGTCGTAAAATGCGACTAAGGTAAAGTTGCTGGCATGATCATCAGCACCCAGAGAAGGAAAACTCTGCATTTATACCAAACCCTCGCCAACCCGTCTGCCAAGCGTGGTGAGTATGGCAATTACCCCTCATGTGATTGAGGGAGGCCCGTGCCCCAGCAGTGGGGACTTAAATGGTCTGATAATGATGATCAACAAAATGAGGGAAAAAAAACTGCAGTTCCTTACATTATTGCCAAGTATGGAACAGCTGATTTCTTCTCTTTAATATGGACAGATTATTTTGTTGATCTCAAATCAGCTCAACCATAAACACCACCGTCTGTGATGCGAGCCACGCGGCCGAGTGTAGATTGAGCTGATGGAAGATAGTCCGGGAGAAAATTACTCATAGAGACCAAGACCCTCAGCTCTGAGGACAAACGACGCAAGGAGGGAGGATTTTGTTGATCTAACGTGCTAAATGAGCTTTATTCACGAAACCTACAATTATGAGGTTTTCGGGGTGTAAACGATAAAAAGACAGTGTATTAGTCGACCTATAAAAATAGATAAATTAACTGCATTTAAGGGCGCTTAAGGTGACGGGTAGGGCACATTAGCGACGCCAATCGATTTTAATTTATAGCTACTAAACCGGATCTATTTTAAACAATTTCGGGGTTACAACCTCTCGGCAAACACTTATACTATTTATTAAATAACCATGCACAAATGTTGAGTCCGTTTTTGTACGTGAAAAATTGATTCACGCTAAAAGTGGCCGCTTTTGGCGGTAATCAATTTTTCGCCTACGCGTTGGACCCAACATTTTTGCATGGTTATTTAATAAATAGTATAAGTGTTTGCCGAGAGGTTGTAACCCCGAAATTGTTTAAAATAGATCCGGTTTAGTAGCTATAAATTAAAATCGATTGGCGTCGCTAATGTGCCCTACCCGTCACCTTATTAGTAATTCGTCAACATACTTTTTTAATATTCGATGCTCTTTTTAATTATTGGTCTCTTATACTGTTACTTAGTTGGTGTTTATATCAAGTTGGTCCTCTAACATTGATCTAAAGGATCAATGTTAAAGGACTGTTAAATAAATCATTGATAAATAAATAAAATTCGATCAGTATTTATCTACATTTTAAAAATTATTTGATCAATCAAAAAATATTAATGTGTAATATTTATATTGATGATGGAATAAAATACTTAATTTAATTTTTTTGATAACTTTGCGAACGTGAAAATATTATATCCTTTTACAGAGAAACCACAAAATGCAGGTGAAGACTACTGAAGGTATCCTCGAAGGAGAAATTATAAACAATGAGATCAGCGGGACTTACTACAGCTTCAAGGGCATCCCGTACGCCGCGCCCCCTACCGGAGACCTTAGATTCAAGGTAGGAAGTATAAAAATACAAAATATTTTATTTCCACTGATCTTAGTGTGTAATTTATTAGACCTCCCACATGGTGGACCAACGATCTGGAGAAGATCGCGGGAATCCATTAGATGCGAGCGGCACAGGACCGGATCTGTGTGGAGAACATTGGGGGAGGCCTATTTCCAGCAGTGGACGTCTATTGGCTGAAATGATGATGATGATAGTCTGTAATTCCTGGTTGCGTCCGCGGTACGCTTAGACGATTCAGGATTTGGGGAGTCTAGTAGTTTGGTAGTTACAATAAAGCGACTGCCGTCTGACCTTCGAACCCTTTGACAGGGGAACCATACTAATGGAATTATGAATACACGTTCCAGAAACTATCTGAAACCGCTGAGCTAATGGTAGAATGGGAACAATCCAGAGGTGCATGCTCGGTATCGATGACACCTCCCCCCCCCCCCCCCACTACTGCATGAAAGGCGCATTCTTATCCACTGAACTACCGTTGCTCGTTGTCATCGTGTTGTAGCAAGACTAATAAGGCAACTTTGAATAGACGCTCATATGTAAGAACATTATGTAAGAACACAGTTTAGAAATATCTATTTATATAGATATCGAAATTTTCATAATTCCAGGCACCGCAACCACCTGCACCATGGGAGGGAGTGCGCAGCGCAAAAGACCACGGTCCCACCTGTCACCAATACAACTTCATCACACGCCTCTTTGAGAAAGGCAGCGAGGATTGCCTATACCTCAACGTTTACACGCCCAACGTGAAACCCAAACAACCACTGCCAGTCATGTTCTGGATCCACGGAGGAGGATTCGTCTGTGGCAGTGGGAACGACGATCTGTACGGACCCGACTTCCTCATTAGAAATGAAGTTATCCTCGTGACCATAAACTACAGGCTCGAGATTTTAGGGTTTCTCTGCCTAGATACTGAGGAGGCTCCAGGTAACGCCGGCATGAAAGATCAAGTGGCCGCTTTAAAATGGGTCAACAAAAATATCGCTAACTTTGGAGGCGACCCGAACAACGTCACTATTTTCGGACAAAGCACAGGAGGCTGCTGTGCCACATATCACTGTATCTCGCCCATGACAAAAGGTTTGTTCAAAAGAGCCATCGCTCAGAGCGCGTGCTGCGCCAACTGGATTGGGCAAGCGTTCAGGCCGCGTGACCGGGCTATACGTGCAGCGAAGAGGCTGGGCTGTACTTCTGAAGATCTCCACGAAGTTTACGAGTTTTTAAAAGTGCAACCAATTGATAAACTCTCTTTTGTTCAAGTGCCTCTAACATTGGAAGAAGATGCATCGAATATGTCTGAAACTCAATTTACCGTCGTGAGTGAAAAAGTGTTCCCTAAGGTCGAAGCATTTTTTACTGGAAATGTTATGGAGGCTCTTAAACATAATATACATGAAGGAGTTGAGCTTTTGCTAGGATATAACGAAGACGAGGGTTCAATATGTTTTCATACATTTACTGATTTAGAGAAAACTATCGAAAAATTTAATCAATACAAATCACTTGTTGTTCCTAAAGACCTTTTTTTGTACTGCTCGATTGACGATCGACTGGCCATAGGAGAGGTTGCGTGGGACTTTTATCTGGGGAAAAACACTCTGTCCATTGAAAATTTGGATCCAATTATGAAGTTGTATGCCGCCAATATGTACAAATTTGGGATGATGCAACTAGCTAAATATTTTTCCGTTAATAACAAAGTGTATTTTTACCATTTCACGTGCAAGTCAGAGAGAAACTTTTTCTCCAAGATTATGGGGGTTACGCAGTACTTCCCAAATCGGAGACTTGTAGGTCACAGTGATGAGCTGCCTTATCTCTTCCCAATCAAGAGCATCCACCAAAAGATCAATAAGACTTCTGACGCCTTCAAGATGATCAACAATACTACGAAGCTTTGGACCAATTTTGCAAAGACTGGGTAAATTTTCTTTATTAATTTAATTTGTTGTATCACAAGTAAGTGGACCAACATCTATTGTTTATTTGCTCTTTATTTATTGAAACGATATCAAATACATTGTCCCGATCTCAACTAAGGTTTGACCATTAGAATCGTTATTTACGGGATTTCTACCATGTACCTTATTTTTGAGTTTCCGATATTTCGGCAATGTTGCAATCTACTCTGTTCAGTTACTCCGTGACCATGGCGCTTGCAATAGTGCCAACATATCGGAAACTCAAAAATAACTTACATGGTAGAAATCCCTTAAATAACTATTCTAATGTTAGTGACCATGAAAATTTAAAAGAATATAAGGTTTGACCAGACCAGACACAACACAATTATTACTTGTTTCATCACTTGCCGGACTTGCTTGCTTGTTTGTCCGCATCTAGCATAAAAAACATCGCATATGTTAGTGACCCAGCCTCCCAAGGTCGAGGGTTCGATCCTACTCTTCATCTCCTCACCGTTGCGTGTTAATTCCCGGTTGCATCCAAAGCTGTCACGCCGGAGCCCTGGGTACGCTTGGATCATTCAGGATTTGGGGAGTCTGGTAATTACAATAAAGCTATTACCGACTGATCGTCGTAACCCTTTATTTAAAATATGCATATAGATTTGAAAAATCATGGGTTCGATCCCCACCCTTTTTTATGTGATAGGTGGCAGAAATTGTAACCACGAAATGTTTTAAAATAGATCCGGTTTAGTAGCTAAAAATTAAAATCGATTGGCGTCGCTAGTATGCCCTACCCATCACCTTAAAGCGATTATACTGATAAAAAAAATAAGGGTGTAAATAATAGTAATGGGCCCTAAGTTGCAGGGTGTATTGTACCCTACTGGGGTGTACTATACGCACCATCAAGAAATGGAACTCGTTGCCGGCGCATGTATTTCCCCCTTCCTACAATATGGATTTCTTCAAACGAAGCGTAAAGAAGCATCTCGTGGGCCAGTATGGCAGTCCCAACGGAGGTTATGCCTTGACAATGGACTGCTTACCATCAGGCTGAGGAGAGCCAACATACTGTGTCACTATATAAAAAAATACCCTATCATGTAGAGCGTATCATAATATATCATAGCTAAAGTTAAGTACAGTCAAAGAACGAAAAGGTTCGTTCAGTTTTCAAATTGATTCGTTTCATATGCTATGACCACTTAATACCTTTCGTAAATTTGTCAGAGTAATACTTGTTGCACAGAAAATTATGCTTAACTGTTAGATCAGAAAGGTCAGATTTGCTTGTAGCAACATTGGTTCCTTTTGATCTAAAGGAAATTTAAAGAAGGTTGGCAGATCTTTTTAAAACGATATGTTGGTTTAACTGATTCTTGCCGTGCAAGCGAAAATTTACCTTAAGGGCACGAACCTTTTTATCATCTGTACCTTATTGTATCTGTATGTAACTTATCCGTTCTTAAGTAAATAACACACTTAAAAATTTCATCTCGTGTTCAGGCATCATCACCATTTCACCCAATAGACGTCCACTGCTGGACATAGGCCTCCCCCAATGTTCGCCACACAGATCGGTCCTGTGCCGCCCACATCCAATGGATTCCCGCGATCTTCACCACATCGTCGGTCCACCTTGTGGGGAGCTTGCCACGGCTGCGACTTCCTGTACGTGGCCTCCACTCGAGGACCTTTCCGTCCCAACGGCCGTCGGTTCTCCTCGCTATGTGCCCTGCCCATTGCCACTTGAGGCATGAAATCCTTTGGGCTATGTCTGTAACCTTAGTTCTCCTGCGGATTTCATCATTTCTGATACGATCACGCAGGGAGACCCCGAGCATAGCCCTCTCCATTGCTCTCTGGGTGACTTTGCATTGAAGACTTTCGTCTTGAGACACTGCAGTAGATGGGCCGAAAATATGCTGCGTAGCTTCCCGAACGCTGCCCAGCCGAGTTGGATTCGTCTATCGACCTCTTTCTGGAAGTTGGACTTACCAAGCTGGACTTTTTGCCCGACGTAGATGTACTCGTCTACAACTTCCAGTGTCGAGCTTCCAACCTTTACAAGAGTGGGTACGACATGTGGTGAACAGTTTCGGCGATATAACGTCGCCCTGTCTCACACCTCGCTGGACAGGTAGGTATGGGTTTTGATTCCTGGTCCTGAAGATGGACTGACATTGTGGCGTTCCCGTACAATGACTGCAACACTTGTATGTATCGGTAGTCTATTCGGCACCTTTGGAGAGACTGTAGCACGGCCCAGGTCTCGACAGAGTCGAAGGCTTTCTCATAGTCCACAAACGCTAAGCATAATGGCAGATTATACTCTTCGGTCTTCTGTATAACCTGCCGCACATTACAAATTTCGTCGGCTTTGTAACGCGTTCTGTGGTCTAATTGGTAGCACATTCACCCGGATTGTGGAAGGTGTGGGTTCGAGTCTCAGGCGGGACACGAGCCAAAATTTTGAAGTGTGTTATTTACTTAAGAATAAATTGCAAAAGATTGCTATAAAAATATCAACAGCTTATCCGTTTTTATCTTATCTTCAGGAACCCAACTTTTGACACGACCCTGGGCGTCAGCTGGAAGCAGTTCAGGCCTACGTCTCCATCTTACCTGGAAATAGGAGAGAAACTAGTCAGATCTATGGCAATAGACAAAAAAGAACTTGCTTTCTGGGAGGAAATCTATGCTAAATATCTACCAAGTCATTTATATGTGAATTAATCAATAAATAAAGATTCTGATTCAGAAATAGGTAAATGCGACAGTGTTTATATTCTTTTTGACCGTGGGAGAGCTACGCTTCGCCATGAATGGGCCGGCTCGACTGGAATGATACCACGGCCTCACAGAAAACCGACGTGAAGCAGCACTGTGCTGTTTCGCTGCGTGTGGGTACCGGCAGGCCCAATCCGTGGGAAAGGGGGGTTTAAAGGTTGGCAGCACACTTGTGACTCCACTGGTGTCGCGGGTGTCTATGGGCGGCGACAATCTCTTACCATCAGGCGATCCGTCTGCTCGTCTGCCACCTATCATATAAAAAAATATCTTAATCTTCTGACTGATTTATAAAATATTATTGCTTACTAAATTATAGATTTAGAAACTTAAAATTAAACATCATCATCATCATCATCATCAGCAACCTACACTCGTCCACTGCTGGACATAGGTCTCCACTAATGCACCCCACTACTCCCGGTTTTCGGCCAGCCCACACCAGCCAGCCTTCGAATGTCATCATCCCATCTTGTCGCTACCCACCAACCCGCACTGGACCAGCGTGGTGGGTTTTGGTCCATTTCCCCCTAATGAAAAATTAAACATAGAAACTTTAAATTACTATTAAACGGGTGCACTATGAAAATCCAAGATTTAAAAAAATCATGAGCATTGTGGAATATAGGTACCTATATATAATTAAATATAGGTACCTATAGACAAAAGAGCAGGAGCAGGGCCACCTGATGCGAAATAATCAACGCCGCCCAAGAACATCCGCGAAATCAGAGAGATCGCTTTATGTATTGCCGGCCTTTTTACCCGATTACAGCAAAGATAGAAAGGAAGTGTTATGATTTTAGCAGTCTATGTATGTATGTAAGTAAGTTCGTATGTTCCCCGATTCTGCCTAAACTATCTAGCCGATTTTGATGAATGAGATATCAATCGATTCCTTATTATTGATATTGTTTACGAAAATAATAGCACATACTTACTAGATCTAGTTGAAACCAATTCTCGTTAGATAGATAGATAGATAGATACACTTTATTGCACAAAATTTACAAATCTTAGCCTAAGTTATTAGTTTTCATGGTATATGCATGTGTAATATATTTTTTTTTTAGTTTTATAATTATTTTGTTAGAAAAGTTAGAGGAAGGACACACATTTCACCATTTTGAGAGCGTCTCTTGCATGCGCAAGTTAGAAAAAAAAAATATTGGAAACCTGAACATCTTTTTGAAGACCTATCCATAGATACGTACGTGCAGTGCAAGGGCGGCATCCAAAGAATACTATCCCCTGTCCCATTTCCTGCCCGAGGGTGTCGTAAGAGGCGACTATGGGATTACCAGCAGACCATTTGCTGTTCAGGTGGGAAACATTCTGTTGACCGGTTCCTGTTGCCACCACACAGTCGCGAAAAACCCGCCAAGTCTCTCTGGCTTATCTCGGTCGGGTCGCGTAACGGGATCAGCGTTGTGCCAACCGGAGCCGGGGGACTGTTGATGCGGCAAGTGCCGGACCAGTGGAGCCTTAGCGGCGGTATTATGCAGACAGAGTGGGTCAACCCGCCGGCCAGGGAGACCCGTAGAAACGGTGGTGCCACTGGCCGCCCGCGGCCTATGCCGCGCGTATGTATGTACTATTACAGGGGCCCAACGGTGACTAACCACCTCCGAAGGCTGCCCCACCAGGTCGCGCATAATCCCGGGGTGGCTCGTCGTGCCGAGAGTGCCCGGTCAAAGTGGGGCCCGGCGACCATCTACGGAGGGGTACGGGGGCCCTTCCGTCCGGCGGACTGGCGTTCTATACTGTACTGCACTGTCCAATACCAATGCGGAGCTCCACGCTTTGTCATCCCTTTTACGCTCTCCCTTCCTTCCCTTCTTCAATGGCAGGACAACATCATCGCACACGTTTTACAGCGGCATCCCAAACCCCCACCAACTCACTGTTAGAGGTGGAGTCCACATCCGTGGACTCCATACAAACCTCAACGGCGTCCACCAACACCTCGTGACGGCGAGGCTTGCGATGCTGTTTCTGACAGAAACACAGATTTCCTGCTCTGCTGACACAGCATACCTGCACTATCCCGGCTATGTGCTAGAAGAGTCCTTCCACCGCAAGGCCGGTGTATGCCTTGTTTTAGCCCTACCCGCCCAAACTTTGGGCCTTACAACGCTACTAATCGTACGGTTTGTTAGCATATCCATAGATAAGTCTCTGATAAAGAATGGTCAAATCGGACCTAAGCTAGTATAACGAAATTATGCTCAAAAAGGGCAGATGCCAGGCGTGCCAATGTGCGCGTGGGAGATTAGCGAGATCTAGGCGTAATTAACAGAGTTTTGCAGTGCCGAAGCACATATTTTGTGGCCGAAGGCTCCTCCAAGGTATTTTGCAATAATCGCTTTTAGGGTTCTGAATTGTCTTAAACCTCTAAAGGAAAGAAAGGAGGGTTCCTTTCTTTCCTTTAGAGGTTCAGAACAATTCGGATGAAATAAGGGTTTATTGGAGGTATCGAATTAAAAAAAATCCGGCCAGTTGCGAGTCAGGCTTATTCACCAAGTGTTCCGAACTACATTTCATATAATAATAAGTGCGTAGGGAAGTGACGACCCCATCGCCCGCTGGTGAGAGTTGGTGCTCTTGCTTAAGAGCAAAAAGTCTCATCAGTACAGTCAGTCTCCCCAGGGCAGCGTTGTGGTGCGCTGAATGGGAAGTGACGTCCCTTGGGTCCCATATCCCCGAGAGTCGATCAGACCCCTCTCCCCATCATCATCATCATCGTCAGCCCATTTAAGTCCCCACTGCTGGGGCACGGGCCTCCCTCAATCACATGAGGGGTAATTGTCATACTCGCCACACTTGGCAGACGGGTTGGCGAGGGTTTTGATATAAATGCAGAGTTTTCCTTCTCTGGGTGCTGATGATCATGCCAGCAGCTTTACCTTAGTCACCTTTTAAGACACCTCGGTATGAGTGAGGGCGGCCTATTCTATTCTGCCGGGCACCACACGGCCCTTCTCCCCGGCTTGCCTTTATTGGCAGGCTGGGGTGGACCCCAGCAGGGGCTGCAGGACTCTCACCTCTAGCTTGCCTTCACCAGCCGATCAGAGTGGGATGTCAGAGCTATATGCTCGCAAAGTGGAAGTAAAAGATGCGTAAGTCGCGAGTTGGCACTGTGTCTGTAACCACAGACACTGGGTAGAAAGTGTACACCTCTCGGCACAATGAGCTGCTCACACCAATGTTGCCCGCCTTGCTATATCCGGTACCGTGATACGGCATAATAATTTCAGCAGCGACAAGTTTCTTGTTTCGTACTTTTTAGAGCGTGTTTTTTTGGTAGTCGGGTTTTAGTTTTTTAACTTTATTTTTATTTTAAGCTTAAAATTTGGGTACAAGACAAACGTATTTGCATAAAATGTTTCAAAACTTGAGTGTATGGTTTAAGTATACATATTATTGATGTTGTATTTACCTACATATTATCGGCTGGTATGTTAGACCTAGTAAATTGAAATTATTAGGTGGACTTATTCTAGAATAATAACAAATTAAAAAGAACCAAATCTAAAAACAATAATGAATTCTTCTAATGTATGCATAGGTAATGACCCGTTTAGAACAGTGTGGTAGTGAACGCTGCCTCTGGTGCAAGGGTTGAGGATTCGATCCCAGCACAGTACAAACATTTGTGTTCATGAACATATCTGTTTCTATTGGTCTGGGTGTTATTTATGTATTGTGATGTACAAAAGAAAAGTATTATGTGTTTATATTTGTAATCCCACTGTTGATTATGATATGCGTAACACAGGTGCTTGAGCTACCTATCTCGGAGTCAGATTAATGTCTGTGATGTGAAATATTTATATATTTAGGTAGGTAAGCTCTCAACTTACATTTTAAAAATCACTGACCGAATAGATCGTACGTAAAGACGATTTAAACTTGTGTAGGTATAGAAAGTAACTTAAGGTAACGGGGAGGGAACACTAGCGACGCCAATCGATTAGCTAATTTTTAGCTACTAAACTGGATCTATTTTAAACAATTTCGGGGTTACAACCTCTCGGCAAATGCTTATACTATTGGGTCTTAAATGTTGGGTCCGTTTTTGTAAGCGAAAAATTAGTTCACGCCAAAAGTGGCTGCTTGTGGCGGTAATTCACATTTCGAGTACAAACGCAGACCTGTGAGTCTGCGGTCACACCTTAAGTATTTATTAAATAATAGTATGTGTTTGCCGAGAGGTTGTAGCCCCGAAATTGTTTAAAATAGATTCGGTTTAGTAGCTAAAAATGAAAATCGATTGGCGTCGCTAGTTGACCCTACCCGTCGCCTTTATGTGATCAGGTATTAATATTATAGTTTCGGAGCACAGAGCACTTTTTAACATTGTTTCGGAGTAAAGTGGCTGTGACATACGGACGGACAGACGAAAAGACAGACATTACGTATCCGTAACTTAAAGTACAGTTTTGTGTAATTTTTTTGTCTAAAAACGAAGTAATATTGTTGTATATTTATTGAAGAAATAAGTTATTTAAATTAAAATGAAATTAATATTTAAGTGTGGCTCCCATAAATCAAAATCTTTTGCGCCGTTTTTGCTCGATGTTGTTTGTATAAATAATGGTCCTAAACATTTCATGTACGACGCACTTGGCTAGTTTTTAACCAAAACATTTATGGCGTAGTTATCTTGAATAATAAAATCAGGGTATGTTTGTTACCTATGTTTAATTTTTGAGCTGTACCAATTTATTGATATGTTTTTTTTTTCTCCCAAAAGTACATTTCTAAAGCGCGTCATTGAACCATTAGGAATATGGCAAAATTACATAGAACAAAAGTTGCAGGTAAAAACAATCATCATCATTTAAGCCAACACTGCTGCATATAGGCCTCCCCCAATGTTCTCCACACGGATCGGTCCTGTGCCGCTCGCATCCAAGGATGCCCGCGACCCTCACCAGATCGTCGATCCACCTTGCCACGGCTGCGTCTTCCTGTATACGTGACCTCCGCTCGAGGACCTTTCCGTTCCGTGCCTTGCCCATTGCCACTTGAGGCATGTAATCCATTGGGCTATGTTTGTGAGCTTAGTTCTCCTGCGGATCTCATCATTTGATACGATCACGCAAGGAGATTCCGACCATAGCCCTCTCCATTGCTCTCTGGGTGACTTTGAGCCTTCTTAAACGGCTCATTGTAAACGGCCACATTTCGGTTCCGCATGTGATCACTGGCAACACATACGCATTAAAGACTTTCGTCTTGAGACGGGTCGAAAATATGCTGCGTAGCTTATCGAACGCTGCACAGCCGAGTTGGATTCGTCGATCGACCTCTTCCTGGAAGTTGGACTTACCAAGCTAGACTTTTTGCAACAGTTGTTCTCTTTCACCACTTCCAGTGTCCAACACCCACGACATAGGGCATAATTTTCGTCTTGGTCATGTTCATTTTCAGACCCACTTGTTAGGAGACCACCCAGAGAAGGAAAACTCTGCATTTATATCAAAACCCTCGCCAACCCGTCTGCCAAGCGTGGTGGGTATGGCAATTACCCCTCATGTGATTGAGGGAGGCCCGTGCCCCAGCAGTGGGGACTTAAATGGGCTGATGATGATGTTAGGAGACTCTACTGAGGTCGTCGAACATTGTGCCTAAGTCTTCCAAGGTCTCAGCCTTGACTACCATATCATCTGCGAATCAGAGCTGCGTCATGTACTCTAGACTTAATCATTTTGATCCCACCCTGCTGTACAGTCAGAATCAAAAGTAGCTGAACATTATAGAACTTTGTCACACTAAGTTTTGCGCAGCTTGAGTAAGTCAAACACTTATTAAAACTGCGCAATGGTTAGTGTGACAAAGTTCTAAAATGTTCAGCTACTTTTGATTCTGACTGTACCATGTAACGTTACCTAGAGTCCGCTCTACTAAAGAAGGCGCAGTCGCCGCCGAATTTGAGCTTAATGTCCATAAACACAAGGAATCTACAAATTTAGTTTTGCCGTGGGACTTCCTGTATGGCGCGGACGGTTACCAATCCAACCCGAACAGCTGATGGCTTACTCCAAAGCGAATAGAACGCTTCGCTTACTCTTCCGCAGTTTTGAATCATTCAACTCATTTGGATCATTCGCCTCACTCGGATCATTCGGCTTTATTCGTATTAGTGAGCGAATTTACTACCGCGTACCGATTAATACCAATACGGTATATGACTATTTTTTTTTATTTTTGCAATCAAATAACCTCTCAATGATAGAAACATCGTTGAAAGAATCACTTGATTCTCATTTAAACTACCTGAGATATCACAACTTTATAATCACATTATTTTGGGCAAACCCAAAATGCTCCATACAAATGGCTACTGAGATGTGACGTCACACCTAAGTATGTTGGATGCATTTCATTTGAATTTTGTATGGTAGCTTTATCAAATGTTTCGTTTATGTCAATGGTTTTATTATAATAATTGGTGCAAATTGTAGGGGTTATTCAATGGTAAAAATATGAATGACCATAAAACCGGCTAGACGTTATATTTTTAATTGAGAATTTTTGCCATTGGCACATATTGACCTATATTTTGATAAAATATTTATATTTTGTAAAATCTATATATATATATATATATCCATTTATATTGTTTCCGTACCAGTCCAGCACTTTAAACACATCTTCTAACAAAGTGGTGAAAAGTTTCGGCGATATACCGTCACTGGATTGGTATGGGTTTCGATTTCTAGCGCTGAAGACGGACTGACATTTTTTTACAATGCCATCCAATTGGACGCCTAGTGTTGCAATCAATGTACGTTTTCGTACAATGATTGCAACACTAGGCGTCCAATTGGATGGCTAATTAAATCAGATACATACCTAATGATACGGAACTTTTCATGTACGAGTCCGACTCGCACTTGGTTAGTTTTTAACCAAAACATTATTTAGTTTGTTACCTGTAATACATACTGAGATAGTTAAATTACGAGTTTAATTTTTGAGGTTCTGTATATATTGATTTAGATTTTTTCTCCCAAAAATAAAATTCTGAAGGGCGTAGTTTAAAAAACGTTGGGAATACAGAAACGTTTGGGCAAAATCACATAAAATCAAGGTAGACGGTAGAAACAGTTATAAGCTCTCATAAGGGTTACAATAATACATACGGAAAACAATTGTTACAATACCAGATCCCCAAACTAATTAACGAACTACCATTTTCAGTTATACGTGAAATTACTGATATAAACATAAAAATCAAACTTAAACAATATTACTTATCACTGATACAATCTTATTAATAAATGACAGTAAAATCACCTCGTGTGACCTACACATTTTAATACAAGTTACTCGTACCCTCAAAATTTCATGTTTTCTATGATCGGCCCGAGCGGGTCCTGCTCGCGCGCGGGTGATGTTTATATTTGTTGTAGTCCAAGTTACCTATTATATTCGCGACCGATTGTCAAATCTGCGGTGCACGGTAAAACCGACCGGTTTTTGTTGTACCGTCATTGAATTATTTACCTTGTATTTGTCCTATGTAACTCATTCTAAATAATAAATAATAATAATTTATTTAGAACCGTTTTTAGGCTATAAGACAAAACACTAAATGCCGTACTTAGAGACCTCAGTTAAGCTAAATGTTCATTAAATTAATTATGGAAAGTTTTTATACGTACTGAAATAAGGGTCAATATTTTTTCTTAATGAGTGCGGTAGTAAAATATTGATCTATGATTGCGTTTTCACGCGTTCAACCTTCATTGATGTATGTTTGTAGGTACCTACCTATACATTTCGATACCTATGGCTGTACTTAAATACACACCTCAAATTTGTCAAGGGATAAATATTGCAAAATCATCGTTTTAACATTCTATATATTCGTATATAACTCAAACAATAACGAAATAAAAAGTAAAGAAATAAAATAACCAACAAAATTAACCATCCACTGACTAACGGCCAAAAACAGGCAACTCACCCCCGCCCGCCTCCGACGCAAAGGTGCCCATCACACTCGCCGCATTACCACGCTGAATAGCGATGGCCAGCCTCTGCACCAGAAACGACCCAGAGCGTGAGTCACCTGTCACCTCGCACAATCCACGGCCTATCTCCCACACAAAGTCAGTGGCTTCTGACCCCCAACAGCCCATCGTCTCCACGGCCACAGGCACAAATTAGTAACGCAAGTAGCGTCCCAAACAAGACACTTGCCGTTCTTCCAAGGCACCAAATTCAGCCCATCCGGCCTCTTACCGTCAGTTCTACTCAGACCGGGAGGCTCAAGTACACAAGGAACATTCGCTGATCTAACTCAAACTACAAAACTGTTTTTTTTTGTTCCCCAAAACCATTATACATCATTAAGGGAAAACATCTTATTCCTACGGGAAAACCTCATTTATTCTAGGCGTTCCACGCTGTTAAGGGGTAAGTTTAATCTGTAAAAAAAATTAGAGAAGAGCGTACTCTTTTTTAAAAAGGCCGGCAACACATTAGCGATATCTCTGATTTCTGGGACGTTCATGAGCGGCGTTGCTTACTTTCCATCAGGGGTGACTCGCTTGCTCGTTTGTCCGCCTCTAGCATAAAAAAACATGGTATTATTATTGTCTCGTAAAGTAATACAAAGTTTTAACTAAGTTAGTCACTAAATCTAGCAAATTAGTTATAGTGAAATTGGTTATTCTTTGCTGGATTTTGTCATAAGCTGAGTTGAAACTTTATATTATCTCGCTAAAGAGGCAATACTAATTAACTTTTTTATTTTTTTTATTAATTTTTAAGCACTAAAACACTTACTTAAGGTGACGGGTAGGACACACTATCCAACGCGTACGCGGAAAAGCGGCCACTTTTGGCGTGAATAACTTTTTCGCGTACAAAAACGAACCCAACATTTATACATGATTATTTAATTAATAGTATAAGTGTTTGATCATCTACTGGTCGCAGTGGCTATGAGACGCAGGGCTCACCCCATTTCTAACAAATAATAATAATAAGTATAAGTGTTTGCCTAGAGGTTGTTACCCCGAAATTGTTTAAAATAGATCCTGTTTAGTAGCTTAAAATTTAAATCGATTGGCGTCGCTAGTGTGCCCTACCCGTCACCTTAATAGAAAACGTCTTTTCCTAGGGGGAAACCTCACTTATTCTAGGCGGGCCACGCTGTTAAGGGGTAAGTTTAATGGTGTAAAAAAGCATGGCATTATTATTGTCTCGTGAAGTAATGTAAAGTTTTAACTAAGTTAGTGATCAAACCTAGCAAATTGGTTATAGTGAAATTGGTCCAGCAAAGAATACTTTGCTGGATTTGGTCATAAATTCAGTTGAAACTTTAAATTACCTCGCTAAAGAGATTCTTTTTAATTTGATTTTTAGGCCCTTAGGGCCCTAAAACCTTTACTTAACTTAACAGCCGCCTGGAATGATTGATGTTTTCCCGCAGGAATTAGAAGTTTTCCCGAAGTAACTACATATTTTGTTAATAGAGACAATGTATCATTGTAAACGTCTAATTTTTTTTTAATCGGTTACGTAGTTTTTGAGTTACATATTTTATACTCAGAATGTCAAAACGGTCATTTTGCAGTATCCCTAGACAAAGTTTTTTTTATGTGATAAGTAGCCAGGCGAGCAGACGGATCACCTGATGGTAAGCGATTGCCGCCGACCATGGACACCAGTGGAGTTACAAGAGTGCTGCCAACCCACTTTCTCCGGATTTTGCCTCCGGTACCCTCACTAACGCAGCGAAACACAGCACAATGCACATAGCCAAGCTTCGGCATGAATGGGCCGGTTCGACCGGAGTGATACCACGGCCTCACAGAGAACCGGCGTGAAGCAGCTCTGTGCTGTGTTTCGCTGCGTGAGTGAGGGTACCGGAGGCACAATCCGGAGAATAGGGGGGTTTAAAGGTTGGCAGCGCACTTGTGACACCACTGGTGTAGCACACATGGACACCCCATGGGTGGCGACAATTGCTTACCATCAGGTGATCCGTCTGTTCGTCTGCCTACCTATTACATAAATAAAAATAAAAAACAATGATGCTTCACGCCGGTTTTCTGTGAGGCCGTGATATTACTCCGGTCGAGCCGGCCCATTCATGCCGAAGTGTGGCTCTCCCACGGTTGGAGGTGGAGGTGCGCAAATAAATACCTATAGAAAGTACTTGTCCACCAGAAACTGTTGTGTTATGCATATTAATTTATCAGACATCAACATCCTTCCTCTTATTGTTCGTGGAGGACCCTAAAACTATCGAGTTCAAAGGTTTGTTTTTTTCTCACAGTGTTTATTTCTAACAATACCGAGTGACGTAGAAACTAGGCTGGAATCATGCAGGCCTCTCAGAATTTGTTATTTATAAGAAACACCGAGACATGACTATTCATTCGGTGATTGTAGAATTGACGGATGAGCATCAAAACATATTGAGTTAAATTTTTTTTTGTTTTTTTTTTCACGTTTTTCCTACAGTATAAAGTAACAAGGTAAGTTTTGTTGTTTTTTTTTTTATATTTTAACTTAGAAATATCGTGTGATTGAAGTTTCTTTGAATTAAAAAATAACTTAACCAGTGCGAATTAAATTTTAACTCAACAATTTAAAACCATAATCCAGTTTTTCACGAACACCAATTTTAGACATTTTTTTATTACATAATTATAGTTTAATTATATTTTTTCCACATCTTCCTCATAGTACACTAAAATTATTTTTAAAATCTGTCGAGAAGTTTTTTACTTTATTCAGTGAATAAAAAAACTTCTATTTACTATGTGAATAATTTCCGAAAAGGTTTTCTGCGAGGCCGTTCAAATGTAAAGAGAGTTGATCTGTCTCTTATCTGATCTGATGTTAAGTAAAGTATCAGCCACTGCAGGGCAAAGGAATCAAGTCAATCATAGAAATCAAGTCATCGCTACTATGATGGGATTAGGCTCACAAACCCGAGCTATGTTCGAAAAATTCAAAACACAGTTTTTGCTCGGCATATGAATCGAACCCATGACCCCGAGATCACGGGCCGGTATTTAAACCACTAGACCAACAGGGCGATCTGATGTACTTACACGTTTTTTTGTTTAGATCATGTGTAACTCAAAGATAATGAAACTTATTATTAATGATTACAGAAAAAGCACAAAATGCAGGTGAAGACTACTGAAGGTATCCTCGAAGGAGAAATTTTAAACAATGAGATCAGCGGGACTTACTACAGCTTCAAGGGCATCCCGTACGCCGCGCCCCCTACCGGAGACCTTAGATTCAAGGTAGGAAGTATAAAAATATAATGATATTTTTAGCGTGTGATTTCCATCATCGCATAGCACTGCGGCAGCTCTGCGGCTGATATTCAAGCTATTTTGTGCTACAGAAACGAGCTGTCAGGGCCATATACGGACATAGGCCACGAGACTCGCTTAGAAACTTGTTCAAAGAAATTAACATTTTAACATTAGCATCACAATACATCTTTGACTGTATTATGTATGTTTATAAAAATTTAGAAAATTTCCTTCAAAAATCCGACAGCCATAACTTAAATACTAGAAATAAACACAAGCTTGCTGTTCCACATCTCAGACTTCATAAGATTGGTAATTCATTTGTAGGAATGAGTATTAAAATGTTTAATAAGTTACCACAAATGCTTGTTGATTTACCAATGCCTAAATTTAAAACACATGTTAAAAATTATGTAATGGCAAAAACCTATTATATAGTTAATTATTACTTAAATGACAAGAATTTGTGGAAATGATAAACTGTTCGCCTACACCCATGATACTGTACTTACAAAATTTTTGGTGATTAAAAACAGTAACTGGCGAGTTTCTTGCCGGATCTTCTCGTCAGAATCAACTTTCCGATTCCGGTGGTAGAATCACATTATATTTATTCATTTCTTAGTATATTTTTTGTATCGACATATTAGTTTAATGACATGTATAATATACATGGCTATAATTTATATTTTTCATCTATGACGATTTGTAAGAGCTGTATATAAGCCTATGGAAATAAAATACTTTTTAATTTTAGAATTTTTCAAATTTTGAATGGGCTGATTGATTGATTCATCATTTTTTTCATTCATTCATCCATCATCGCTGCTATACAGAGTGCGACGTAAATATGGATCAAACGATAATGGGGCAGTCAACTACACACCAGTTTACTACAATCTGTCAAAATTCCTCAATCGATATTGAATCGAACGTGATCATTAAGGTGAGAATCGATTGAAGAAAATTGGCATTTTTGTATTCTTTTGATGTGTGGCGTGGCTATATGTACATAGCTCGTTTGGAGACCTACAACTAATTTGAACCGTGTTATGACATAGTACTTCGTTCCAAATTTTGTACCATTACTGTTTGATCCATTATTATGGGACATCCTGTAGTCTACTATGACCGATAGCAAAAATCAAAACTAATGCTATTTTCAACTCTCTGGAGGAGGAAAATTTAAGTACTTCACTCCCTCCAAAGTAAACTTCAGACTGGCTGCCCAGCAAGTAGACAGTTACTCGGCTTATCATGCGAGCTACTAGCATGCGAGTTTCTCGCGTATCGTATAAGATGAGAATGGACAACATTTCAAAATTGCTAAGCTCTGAAACAAAAAATACCAATTCTTTGTTTACTTTTCCGCTGCTCGAATATATATTTATTATTTTTTTATACTGCTTATTTACTGAGAAAAAAATTAAAAACTAAAAAACGTAAGATGACGTCATCGGACGGCAGAATGTAAAATATTTCTTTGCTTAGCACATTATAGTTTTAAATTTACGAAATGCCAAACCCATGACATGTAACTGTCAAAAAAAAAGACAACTTGTCAACGTTGAATGTATGAATGACGTTGACAATGTTGACACTAGTATTATTTACCTTTGACAGTAGTACCTTTTTTTTATTAAAACAATGATAAGCAAAGGAATATCGCTGTATTTAGCCGTCCGATGACGTCATTTGGCGCTTACGTCTATTTAGAATATAAAGAATTTCAATAATTAATTTATGCATGAAAATGGCCAAATTTTGAAAAAAGAAAAATATGGGTCTGTTAATTTTATGTCTATTTTCATATAAAAAAACAATATGGACATGTTAAAAATATGAAATGTTGTCCATTCAGCTACAGCTGAATAAATCTGAGTCTTTGAAGCATTCCCCTTCATCGGCGTACTACTACTAATTTTATACTTTGCAGCTTTGTCAAAAAGTACGGAAGCGTGTATGATACATTTATACATAATATAAAATAAAAATACCTATCCATTTGAATTTACTTCCAGGCACCACAACCATCTGCGCCATGGGAGGGAGTGCGCAGCGCAAAAGAACACGGTCCCATCTGTCAGCAATACAACTTCATCACACGAATCATAGAGAAAGGCAGCGAGGATTGCCTATACCTCAATGTTTACACGCCCAACGTGAAACCCAAACAACCCTTGCCAGTCATGTTCTGGATCCATGGAGGAGCCTTCTGCTGTGGCAGCGGAAACGACGATCTATACGGACCCGATTTCCTCATCAGGAATGGAGTTGTCCTCGTGACAATAAACTACAGACTCGAGGTTTTAGGGTTTCTCTGCCTAGACACTGAGGAGGCCCCCGGCAATGCCGGCATTAAAGATCAAGTGGCCGCTTTGAGATGGGTCAATAAAAATATCGCTAACTTCGGAGGCGACCCGAACAACGTCACTATTTTCGGACAAAGCGCAGGTGCCTGCTGTGTCACCTACCACTGCATTTCGCCCATGACTAAGGGTCTATTCAAAAGAGCCATTGCTCAGAGCGGATGTTGCAACAGCTGGATAGCACAGGCGTACAGACCACGGGAACGAGCCCTCGCTTTGGCCAAGAAGCTGGGCTGCACTTCTGAGGATCTCCACGAAGTGTACGAATTTTTTAAACAGCAACCAATTGAAAATCTTTGTTACATTCAAGTACCTCTAACTTTCCATGACTGTATGGATAAGAATGAAACTCAATTTACCGTCGTGAGTGAAAAAGTATTTGCTAATGTGGAAACTTATTTTACTGGGAATATTATGGATGCTCTTAAAAATAATATACATGAAGGAGTTGAGCTCATAATAGGATATAACGAAGACGAGGGTGTGGTAAATTTAAATGTGGTCTTTGATATCAAGAATACTATTCACCAAGCAAATAATTTTACTCAATATTTTGTTCCTAAACAACTAACTTTACACTGCTCGATTGACGACCATCTAAACATAGGAGAGGCTATGAAAAACTTTTATCTTAAGAAGGAACCTCTGTCAATTAACGACTTGAATCCACTAGTGAATTTCTATGCATTCGATATGGTCATATTTGGGACGTTGCAACTGGCTAAATATTTTGCCGTTAGTAACAAAGTATTTTTTTACAAATTCACTTGTAAGTCGGAAAGGAACTTTTTCTCCAAAATCATGTCCGTTTCAAAGTACTTCAAAGATCGCACACTGGTCGGTCACAGTGACGAGTTACCTTATATCTTCCCAGTCAAGAGCATCAATCAAAAAGTTACAAAGACTTCTGACACGTTTAAGCTGATTAACAATATGTCGAAACTTTGGACTAATTTTGCCAAAACTGGGTAAGTTTCCTAACTTTTTTGTTAACTATAGGCTAAACCTTGACTATAATCGCACCTGATAGAGAGAGATGATGAGTTTGAATTCATGGCAAGGGTACTGATCATCTCTGTTCTCGCTATCAAAAACTATCGCTCTGTCCCTTTCATTGTGGTGCATGTGTAAGAGACAGAGCAATAGTTTTGGATAGCGAGGATAGTAGTTCGAACTCCCATGAGTTCCATGGTAATGCCTCAGGTCTACGTTCTTTATTTCTGGTGATACGAATAAATAAAGTAGCATAATTTGATACCATAATCATGAGGTCTTAAATCGGACCTTTAAAAAAAGGAGCCTCGACTAACTAAAGAAATACTTGATATTGATTGCCTCGATGGAGTAGTGGGTACTAGGTCGCTCTTTAAAACGACGGCGGCGCAAGACACATGGCCGCTCAAAAAATATGGATTAGACCTCTCATTGGAGCTGATGTTTCGTAAGTGTGAACGTAGCGCTGCTGCGGGAACAGATTCTTAGGCTTGAGCCTTAGGCAGACGATCAGACGGATCACCTGATGGTAAACTATTGCCGCCGCCAATGGAGACTCACAACACCAGTGCAGTGGAGCGAAAAGTACAACCACAAGGGCGCGGGCTTTAAACTCGCCTTTCGGGATTTATCAACTGATTAATAATAAACACTGACTTGACTACCTCGGTGGCGCAGTGGTTAGTGGTCGTACTTTAAAGCGACGACTGCGCAAGAGGTCCCGGGTTCGATCCCCGGGTAGGGCCAAAAATGCATACCTAAGTTTTCGGTAAGGAATTCCTAGTGGCAGCCCTGGGTCTGGAAGTTGGCGGTCTTGTAACCCCGTGATTCGGAAAGCACGTTAAGCTGTTGGTCCTGCGCATAATCTCTCTCCGGTCGTGTCACAGTAGTGTCCCATCGGATAGATAGATAGATAGGTAGATGCTCTTTATTGCACAACATACAAAACTTAAAAGCTAGGTATACAGAGATACAATGTGCAATTTAGGTGGTCTTATCGCTGGGAGCGATCTCTACCAGACAACCTTCAGTTAAAGGACTTTAAATAGAAGAGGGGAGGGTGGTGCAATCTATTTGATTTTGAACATTGATTAAGGAAATTTATAGTATAAATACATATATCTAGATAATAAATTAAACGTTATCATACACTAATATATACGAATGTTACTTAACTAAAATACAATATAACCTACACAAATTATATAAAATTATATAAAATATACTACTTATGGATATGTCATAATGTTAGAGAAGATATATTTGATACCTACAATATATGGATGGATCTGAGAGGACTAACGACCACGAGTCAATGACAGGAAAGGAAGACAGATGAAGTTACTAAAAAAGGATCATCATATCATCATCGGAATATCAGGTTAAGGGAATAAAGAGTGACTTGAGCAATATAATATAGCCTGCGTACGTGGCTGATCGTTCAGATTGGCCGCCGTAGCCGTAATCGGCTGGAGGATATTATTATTATTAACAACTATCTTCTTATCTTCAGGAACCCAACTAGTGACACGACCCTGGGCGTCAGCTGGAAGCAGTTCAGGCCTACGTCTCCATCTTACCTGGAAATAGGAGAAAAACTTGTCAGATCAACGGCGCCAGATCACAAAGAACTCGCTTTATGGGAGGAGATCTTTGCAACGTACCTACCAAGCTACATATATAATTTTCAGAAAACAGGAAATGGAAAATCTTAATGATTATATTCTTAATATTAACGGATTAAGGTTAAAATCATTCGGTTAGAACAGAAATCACTAAATGCGAAAAATATGCTTACATTGTTTCCATTATGCATGAATGTCATGTAGGTAATAAGTCAATTAAATTCAATTCGATTCAGTTACTGCATGCCACATAACAATTACTTACATAGATTTCAACAATAACATCAGGTGATCCGTCTGCTCGTCTGCCATCTGTCACATAGAAAACATAGATTATGGTAATTCATATATAATAAATTTTGGAAAAAGATAATAACTTTTTTTTTTTTATGGCTGCTACTGTGTTGCCCACGGCGAACACTTATATAACTCTGCCAATGTCGAGCGATTAAAGAGACACGTTATATTGAGAAAATGACCGGTGTAATGATATTTTACTCATTCTGATTTTTATTTTTTAATTGAGGGTTACACCACCTAAAACAAAATAATAAAACGTATACAAACAAACAAACACATATACAGCACAACATTATGAGGGAGATTCGGTTAATAACCTTTTTATTACATTTTATTTGGCTTTTCGATCAACTAGTTTTTAGGTACATCAAAAGGGGTATTAAAAATCCCCGTGACTTCAACTAAACGCCTAGCTAAGTCATGGAAGATATCGCATAATTTTTCTTGATAATATCGAAAATAACTTTTACAATTCTTAGACAGGGGAACCAATGGGAGTTACACTTTCAAAATCATTACAGTTTGAGACATAAGTAATAAATTGGGCTGCTAAAAAATTAGACACAAAAAGCTTGAAAAATATGTTTCTGGCGCCCAATGCTATCTTGCAATTTAATACAACATTCAATTTATTCAACAGGGATAAGGCGCAGAGTTCGATAAAATCTTTTATCGAGTGTATTGTTATTAAATGTTATTTGAGGTGTATAAAGTGTTAAAAATATTATTTTACACTTTTTAATTCGTCGTTGATGATTGGAGTGGGGATTTTATTTTCTGAGATTAGACCCTATGTTCCTTGGGGAAAAATGTTTGTTTTCATTAGCATAGGATAAGAGAGTAAGTAGGTTAAAAAGGCATGGTGTATAAAGAAGATAAAGCGTGTCATGTCCCTGTATGTTTGTTACCTTTGATCTTATACATAGTTAATTTACGACGAATTACGACTATGATTGATTAATGTATGGTCACGAAGATGACAGATTATTCGTAGACTTTTAACGCTGCATACATTTTATTGCAAAGACAAACAATAGATATTTTATAATCTGCTTGGTCATAAAAATTAATTGTATATAAAGTTGCAAAACAAACCCGACTGCAAATATGATATCATCTTTACGTTGATATGATATCATCTTGACCTCATCGTAGCTTGTGATTCCCGGTTGCGTCCAAAGCTGTCGCTCTTGAGCCCGGGGTACGCTTGGACCATGGTGCTTGTTTTGGGAAGTCTGGTATTTACAAAGAAGGGACTTCCTGTCCTTCGTAGCCCTTTAACAGGGAAACTAGACTAACTGAATCATGGTTACACGTTTCAGAAACTACCCGAAACGTGCAGGTTTCCTGACGATACAGGCGGGTGAGCCGTACTGCGCAGTAGAGCGCGAGGCGGTGCGTAAGGACGAGGAGAAAGCGTTGATCCAGCGTTGGTCTTTCAGTCTCGGGGATGCTGAGTTCGGGCGATGGACCACGGACGCGCTGGTTCCGATTCTGGATCAGTGGCTAGAGACCCCGCACGGCTTCCTCTCGTATCGGATGGTGCAGGTCATCGCTCCCGGCTGTCCCTATCGCCCCCCCAGCTTGACTGGGGGAGGCAGTGTCGGGCCCGCAGTGTAAGTGGGCCCTCCGCCTGGGGAGGGACGTGAAGTAAGGTTCTTTAACCTGTACTCATGTCCCCTCTCAACTCTGGCCATGAGGGAGCGTCGCTGGGGTTTAGTCGGTATGCCTCTGGCCGGTTTCTCGCTAGGAGAAGCCCCCGCCAGAGGAGAGCCCGACATAACCCGCCTGCCCCCCGGCAGGAGGGTATGCATAAGGAAGCATTCCCCAGCGTAAAAAAAAAATGATTCCTCACGATGTTTTCCCTCACCGCCGAGCTAATGGTAATGAATTAGTATTGGATTAACTACTACTCTGTGACCTATGAGGGGAACCTACTTAGGTTCCTATCATAGGTCACAGAGTAGTAGTTAATACATGCAAAATATAAATTATAGCATACATAAAAAATATAAATAATAGCTATGTATTTATAGATTTATATGTATATAATACATGTTATTAAACATATATGTCGATACAAAAAATATATTAAGAAATGAATAAATATAATGTGATTCTACCACCGGAATCGGAAAGTTGATTCTGACGAGAAGATCCGGCAAGAAACTCGCCAGTTACTCTTTTTAAACGCCAAAATTTTTGTAAGTACAGTATCATGGGTGTAGGCGAACAGTTTTTTGACCTCTTTATAAATAGTATAGATATATAAATAAATAAATATTTTACAACATCACATACATTGATCTGACTCCGAGATAGGTAGCTCAAGCACCTGTGTTACGGATATCAGAATCAACAGTGGGATTACAAATATATACGTATAATACTTTTTTTTTGTAAATACATACTTATAATACATAGGGAACACCCAGACCAATACAAATAGACATGTTCATGCACACAAATGTTTGTACTGTGCGGGGATCGAACCCGCAACCCTTGGACGAAAGGCAGCGTTCACTACCACTGTTTCAAAGGGGTCATCGTCGTATAGAAGATGATACTACTATAGTATAGATATAGATGATAGTAATTTACCTATCAAACACCAAAACAAATACCTTTAATAAGCACGATATTGAATTACAAAGATTGTAAAAGTTAGTACCGCTGTAAAATATGGCTACTTTCAAGCCATAAAACCACCAATAACGAAATTCATAAAAAGCCTGCCGTCTTTAAACGGAGATAAAGCACGAGCCATCATATTGTTTCATCGTCAGCCCATTTAAGTCCCCACTGCTGGGGCACGGGCCTCCCTCAATCACATGAGGGTTAATTGCCATACTCACCACGCTTGGCAGACGGGTTGGCGAGGGTTTTGATATAAATGCAGAGTTTTCCTTCTCTGGGTGCTGATGATCATGCCAGCAGCTTTACCTTAGTCGCCTTTTACGACACCTCGGTAAGAGTGAGGGTGGCCTATTCTACTCTGCCGGGGACCACACGGCTCATATTGTCATATACATCATATTGTTTAGCAGGATACACTAAGGCGACGGGTAGCCTAATTAGCGACACCATTCGTTTTTAATTGTTAGCTACTAAACCGGGTTTATTTTAAACAATTTCGGGACTTTAACCTCTCGGCAAACACTTATGCTATTTATTAACCATGCACATATGTTGGGTCGGTTTTTGTACGCGAAAAATTGATTACCGCCAAAAGCGGCCACTTTTGGCGTGAATCAGTTTTTCGCGTACGCGTTGGACCCAACATTTGTGCATGGTTATTTAATAAATAGTATAAGTGTTTGCCAAGAGGTTGTAACCCCGAAATGGTTTAAAATAGATCCGGTTTAGTAGCTAATAATAAAATCGATTGGCGTCGCTAGTGTGCCTTACCCGTCACCTTAATAACTTTATTTGCATTTCACAGTGTTGTACAGTGGCGGACAGGTCAAGCATTACAAAACTGTCAAATTTCCTCAATCGATTTCGATCTCAATGTGTAACTATATAAGGTTTATAATCGAATGAAGAAATTTGACAGTTTTGTATAGCATGATGTGTCCGCCACTGTACCTTAAAAGATGTTAAATAGCGCCTCCTCCTCATTTTAGCGTGTAGCATCCAAAACTGTCGCTCCGGACCCGTGGTCAATCACCTATTAGCCTCAGGGGGTCTCGCATTTGCCGCTGAGGACTCGGCATAACACACCCTAGTAGAGTGCCAGCCTTGGACAGTTCAGCGCGCCGCGCTTGCCGCGAAAGTGGGAAGGAACCTCTCGCTCCATAGCATAGTCCAAGCTATGCTGGTGAACGAGGAGTCCTGGAGCGCCTTGCGAGGATGTGATCTCGCAGAAGGAGGCAGCTGAGCGACTGCGAGAGGAGGACCCTAATGCAGACGCTCGGAGAAGGGTAAGGACGGGAAGGAGACGACGAACAGATGCTCGTCTCCCTCCTGTCTATGGGGGAAGCCAGTCGGCGCGCGGTGCGGGGGCACTGACTCTGGCATTGCATAGGCACTACCCACTGCTCGGTAGGGACAGCTCTGCGCTCCTGGCTGTCCCTACCGCCCCCTCCAGCCCGGCTGGAGGAGGCAGAGTCGGACCCGCTCTAAAAGCGGGCCTGCGTCTGGGGAGGACAACAAACGAGCTAGCAAGTCACCTGATGGAAAGTAATCTTCGCCGCCCATAAACATCCACGAAATCAGAGAGATCGCTAATGTGTTGCCGGCCTTTTTAAAAAGGAGTACGCTATTCTCTTGAAGGTCCCTAAGTCTACCAGAAAGCGGGTGATGGGGAGGTCCAATACCATTGTTCAGCTGTTTTCCGACCAATACCACAATCCATCCATGCAGCATTGAGCCTCAGCTCTTAAGGGAGTTAGCTGCTGTGTTTACTAAGGCTCGTCGCAATGCATTGTAGGTACTATCATTTTGTGTTATTTATTATGTTAGTGTAAATTTGATTAAATTTGAATTAACTCGGGAAATACCCACAGCCCAAACTACTGACCCTAGAAACTTGAAATTTGATAAGGGAATTCCTTAAATAGTGAAAGTGAGTACTAAGAAGAGATTTTAGAAAATTAAACCCTTAAGGGGGTAAAAAGGGGGTTAAAAGTTTGTATGAAAGCTGTCCGCGATCATTGATGATAGAAATGTGAAAATTTGTATTCAGACTAATAATTTAAAATAAAAAGTAACCTATTTAACGTTTTTTTTAAATCACCCTTTGAATAGTTAAATTAGGGGATGAAATGCAGTATGGGGGATAAGACAGTTTAAAAGTTATAATCTTAAAATTGATCTTTGGGCACCAGTTTTGAATAAAAAAGTGACCTTTGAACTTTCAACCCCTAAGGGGTAGTTGCGCTAATAAAGACTAAAACTGCGTGAGTAACGCCGCGGGCGCAGTATAGTTATTTATACAGTTTTACAATAAAATAAAATAAAAATCGTTTATTGCAGGTAGCAATATAACCCATATCAATACAATGGAATTAAATTAAATAGTGAAAAATTATGTCAAGTGATAATATTATTATTATTACAATTGATTAATTATATTTAGAAACAAATAATATAAATAAAATTATATTGAAATCACATTTAAAAAAATTAAATAATATCATAAAAAAAAAAGAATTAAAATAACCCTAACACCTACACAACTGATCAATAAATTGCTGCCCTTCCCGTAACCGTAGCGACGGGGACGTGCCCGCTACAGCAGCCACGGATAAAGGGACAATCGACGACCCTGTCCGCGATCATCCTAAGGACTGCATTGGAGCTGCTCCGATTAAATCGAGACATACTCGTATGTACATGTAGGTTTAAAAACATCATGACTAAAAATACTAAGGAATTTTCACATAGGCACTGCGACCTTGACACTTCACACATCGGCAACCATGAATTTATACTACGTAGATGTCGGCAACTCATAATGTTGTTTTACTAATGTAATATGTAAATGTTCAATGGCTTGCGGTTTTTGTAATGCTTCGTGTGTCAGGGTGACGCTTCATGTCTGCGTAGTCGAGGTCTTTTTTGAGGTTCCGTACCAAAAGAGAATACCAAAGAGTAACTTTTATATGTCACCGGAAAATAACAAGATCCGTAAGTTTATTCATTTACTAGGAAGTTTATAAACTTTCGTAGGATTCTAAACGGGAGATAGATTGTATTATTTTACGTCCACATTTTCGTACATTGATAAACATACTGAACTCACTCGTAAAATAATAATAAGCAATATCCAAACGCTACGCGCAATCTGATTGGCATTGTCATTATGAACATTGACCAATCAGAGAGCAGTGCATTATTTTACGTATTTCAAAGATTCGTTTATTTAAAAGAATTTCTGTGATTGGTCGAACCATATAAAATTTTTACGAATAGATATCCGTTAGTTTATAAATGTACCGTGTGACGTCAGAAATTGATAAATTTACGAAAGTGTGTACGTTAAATAATACAATTTATCTCCCGTTTAGAATCATACGAAAGTTTATAAACTTCCTAGTAAATTGATAAACTTACGGATTTTGTTATTTTCCGGTGACATATATACTGAGATAGAGGCATCAGTCGGCTAGTCAGTGTTAGCGCCATCTAGAGGAAAACGACCAATACTCAACGGCTATGTAGTATGAACGGCTTTTAGTGCTTTGTGCCTTATTCCCATTTCAATTTAAAACAAAAAATCCTCAGTTAAGAGACGTTAAACTACCTTCGTTGGTTCGTTTAGCGTAAACGTCAATTAAGCATGTTTTTCATTTTCAACCGAGTTGATGAAGATACGGGCGATGTATTACCGGGACACGCGAGTAGACTGAGCTAGTGTTGCGAAGTTATGGGGCGGTAATGACGTCACTCTATAACCTGTGTATTTTGAAATTAAATATCTCGGAGAGTTCACGACACACCGTAGTATTTTATCAATTACATTTTTTATTTGCAACCGAGTTTAAGGAGAACTAAAAAATTAAATGAGTGAACAATCACCATTATAATGTGCAGATTGTATAATATTGTATCCTTGATGCAGAAAAAAAAATCTTGAAAGTGACTCCTTTTTGTTCGGTAAAATTGTCGTTTTCATCATTTGTAACTTTGTTAATAAATAATGTTTTTTATTGTAAACTTATTCTATATATTCCTAAACGTTGTCCATTAAAGCAAAATTAAATTTGGAACGGCAGCATTAATATTCTATACTTTAAAAAATATATGGAATGGGAAACACCGCTTCTCAGAAAGTCTCTGTACAAATCGGATATTTCATACTTTAACCCCTAATACTATGATGAAGGGATTGGAATCCCCATCTAATATATAAAATTCTCGTGTCACAGTTTTCGTTGCCATACTCCTCCGAAACGGCTTGACCGATTTTGATGAAATTTTTTGTGCTTATCCGGTATCTATGAGAATCGGCCAACATCTATTTTTCATCCCCCTAAATGTTAGGGGTAGTCCACCCCTAAATTTTTATTTTTATTTTTTAGACAAAATTTTTAATTTCTCTTTTTTTATGATACAACATACAAAAATACATACAATCCTCAATTTTCACCCTTCTACGATCAACCCTTTTATTTATATGGCAAAACAACGTTTGCCGGGTCAGCTAGTTTCCTTATAAAATCCTGACCTGATAGAAATCCCGAGCTTAAAAACCTTAAAACTACAACTTTGCTACGTGCTACGGCGTAGCATCGTAGCGCCGTAGCAATGCCGTAGGGTGCGGGATAATAGCCCAGCATTCGCCTTACTTATGCACGGGAAACTTCTTAAATACTTACTCTAAAATTTTCAGTGGAAAATGGGACTTTTACTTTGTACAGTATAATTTTTACCACAAGGTTCATTATTGCATGAACACTTCCAAAATCACTTGGATGGTATTCATGTAATTTTGGATAATAATATGCTTTTATTGTTTTTTTTTATGATCTATAGAACGTTGGGTGGGACAATGAAGTTTATTTACTTTTTTATTTTTTTGGGCATCAAAAACGAGCTTAGACGGATCATGATATGTAAAAAATATTGAAATGGTCATAATAATAATCCCTCCAAATACGGCTACGCCGGCCAATCTCAACGATCAGCCACGGCAGATCCTGCGTACGGCAGGATATATTATAAGTAGTGCTCAAGTGTGTGCGCAAACACAAGTGCACTCTCCATTCCCTTACCCTCATATTCCGATGGCACACTACTGTGATACGACTGGAGTGGGTTTGGGCGCAGGACCAACAGCTTAACGTGCTTTCCGAGGCACGGGGTACACAACTGCCTACTTCCAGACTCCGGGTTGTCACTAATAATGGTCATACATTCAGTCAGAATTATTTTTTCAACAATGAGTGTCTATAGTATATGATGAAACGAAACTTTCTTGAGTAAGAGTGCAAAGGATAGCCGAGGTGCAAACGATCCCTTAGGGTCGATGTGCCCTATGAAAATGGTCCTATAAAGTAATAATATTATGATGATTGATAATGGTACCGTGTTCGCCGTGTGGTCCCCGGCAGAGTAGAATAGGCCACCCTCACTCTTGCCGAGGTGTCGAAAAAGGGACTAAGGTAAAGCTGCTGGCATGATCATCAGCACCCAGAGAAGGAAAACTCTGCATTTATATCAAAACCCTCGCCAACCCGTCTGCCAAGCGTGGTGAGTATGGCAATTACCCCTCATGTGATTGAGGGAGGCCCGTGCCCCAGCAGTGGGGACTTAAATGGGCTGATGATGATAATGCTACATGCATAGACAATTTTGTCTAAGGCTACAAGTTAGTAAAAGTGTGCGAATGGAAGGATATTAAATTAACATTCTCTGTGGTGGCGCTATGTGGCAGTCTTAGACAATTTTAATTGTCTAAGGTGGCGATTCATTGCATTCCCTTTAATAGGTCGAGTGCAATGATCAGCCATCATTTCACAAATACGTCATTCTTGTGAACAGATACCACCTTTGGGAGATGGTCTGCTTCGGTTTACCTCATAATATTAATTTTATTATTTCCTTTTCTTTTATGCTAGAGGCGACAAATGATGACCCATGAACATCCGCGAAATCAGAGAGATCGCTAATGTGTGCCGGCCTTTTTAAAAAGGAGTAGAGCGTACTTCTTGAAGGTCCCAAAGACGAAGCGTTACTTTTGTGTTACAATTAAACTGTATGGCTTGGTATGATGATGATACAACATTGTATGACAGTTTGGCGATAGAGTAACTAGCGAGTAACTTAGAAAGAGTAACTAGCGAGTTTCTTGCCGGATCTTCTCGACCAAATCGATGGTAGAATCGCATTTTGTTTTTTTTTTTAGTATATTATATATATATATCAACATATATATGTATTAACATGTAAATTATACATAAGTACTTACAAATAGTTTGAAATTACTTATATGTATGATGACTTGTAAGTGCTGTGTACAAGCCAATGCAAATAAAGTTTTTTTTTTTTACTTAACTTGACTTGACTTCTCGTCACGTGCGAGTCTGGGGGATTCACGAGCGATTGCGAATCACTCGTGGTCCCCGTCAAGGTTTTGTATTCGATGCCCAGGTCCAACAAAAGTATGTTTAAGATTTTTTTAACACAACTTAAATTTGTGATGATCACCAATCCGCATTAGGCACTGCGTGGACACGGCGTGGTGACTAAGCCTAATCGCATCATAGTAGCGATGACTTGATTTCAATCATGCAGGCCTTTGCCCTGTAGTGGGTCAGTAAATAGATACGGAGATACGTCCTTTGTCCTGGTTCCCGTAAATATCTTCCTTTAATAGAATGACCTATCACACCCTCACGTGGTGGTGCATATCTGGGGCAGTCCTATATCGGTGCTATAAACGATGCTACTACGCCTGGTTGACAGCTCCCTTAAGATGTATTTTTATACTGTTGTGTAATCATGGGAGAAAATGTTAAATGGTCTCTCCATTTGAATCGATGTAATGAAAGTCCCACTCTACCGTGGGAGATCCAAGCTTCGCCATGAATGGGCCGGTTCGACAGGAGTGATACCACGGCCTCACAGATGACTGGCGTGAAGCAGCACTGTGCTGTGTTTCGCTGCGTGAGTGAGGGTACCGGAGGCCCAATCCGGTGGATAGGGGGGTTTAAAGGTTGGCAGCGCACTTGTGACTCCACTGGTGTCGCGGGTGTCCATGGGCGGCGGCAATTGCTTACCATCAGGTGATCCGTCTGTTTGTCTGCCTACCTATTACATAAAAAAAAGTTAAGAGGCATTGGTAGTGACCCTGCCTTAACGCCAAAGTTAGGGTTTGATTTCCACTCAGGACAATCATTGATGTGATGAACATTTGATTTTTTTTTAATTAGAAATACGTCGATGTACGTAAAATGACAATGAAAATTAGACTTAACCTATTTTAGCCCTACCCAACACCCCCTAACAGCCGAGACAACGAGACGAGCAGCCCCTAAATTCAGCTGTTTCCTCGTAGTCCTACTATTTTGTCCTACCAGTAGGACCACGAGAAAGACCTATTCCTCGTGGTCCTACTATTTTTTAGTAGGACAATATAGTAGGGTCACGAGGAATAGGTCATGCTCGTGGTCCTACTGGTAGGACAAAACAGTAGGACCACGAGGAAACAGCTAACTTCGCAGTGTTCCGGTTTCGCCGCATTTCTGCACAGGTTTAAAATTAATAGAGCTTTTAGGCTATTTACTACGTGAATGTACAAAATTTGAGCTAAAATTGCTAAAGTTCAGGTACAACACCTAAACGCTCCCGACCCGTCAAAGCAGCCGCACCGATTTGTAAGTTAGTTGGTTAAATTTTCATGAGTTTGCGGTAACACATTTGCATCCTGCATTATGCACTGGGTGCGCTCTGCATACGGTAAATACCTGCCTGAGGACAGGGCGACGGAGAAGACTGGCAGATTAAGCTTAATATATTATTCAATCTAAGCTTAATAGAAGAAATATTGCGCCATATTGTTAGATTAAGCCATATTCCGGTATAAATGAAAGAGTCATCGACTCTTTATGATGACTCTTTCATTTATAACGGCGGCCAAGGCGCGCCAGAAAAAATGTTCTAACTACAAACTACGTAGAACATACTACGTATCAGACAGGAATGTTCCATAGTGCTCCACTGAACCATTTTTAGAACGACTGAACGGAATCAGCATTGATTTTGACAGATTTGAATGACTGAATTGTCATAAAGCAGTTCATTCAATGAACAAACTATTAGCAATACCAGATAATCCAGATAATAATATTCAGAAGGTAGACATATTTTTTTATAATAAAATGCTATTTAACAACAAAAGCCAAATAAAATAAATAGGTAAATATTATTACACGGTTTAATATCAAAATATCACGGAACACACAATAGAATTCACTTTTGTTGCCTCATATCATCTCATAACATCCCATAGAAAAACGGTAATTTAGACTAGGCCGCAGTCTATGACGGGTCCAGGACCGCGTGTGCCGCGCTGTGCTGCAGTGCAAGCATGCAAGTGGTAATCCTTGTAACAACTTTTTGGGTCTACAATCTTCGATAGGTGCAAAATATAACAATATTTTACCTACCAAGAATTTCATTGAGCGAACTTAGAACAAATGTTAAACATCTTTACGCTTCTGCACATTGTTTAGTTTACTTTAACGCAATAATAAATGTCCACAACATATATTTGCACTTAATTTACAAATTTTTCAACAAAATTCTATAATTTTTTCTTCTTGACATAACATTGCCATTTTGTTTTTCTGAGTGAATGGTGGTGACAAGTAAAAAAAACTCGCCAAACATCTTTCTGAAAGATGATAGCATAGACAACGTGACTAATTTCTTTTCAAGAGGATTCACAGCCATGGTTCTAACCTTCTATTCGGTCTGTTACATTTTAGTTACATAATTTCGTTGTTTAAAAATAATATAAAATACCAAATCCAATAATGCCCAAATTATTTTTTATATAGAAAAAGTGACATTTATTCGAGTTTTTTCTTCGAGTCAATGCTTTGAGTAGAATTTTTTTCAGCTTCTACAATAAAAATAAAAGATAATCGAAGTCACGAAAGAGGTAGGAATATATTAAGACTAGCCATATGGTTTTAAAAGTTACAATATTATTAAAATTAAAAAATGTCATTAAAATGTTTCTTCTATTAAAATGGAATAGCGTGTTTTTTTTTCTATTATTTCAACCAGTTCAATTCACTTTGAATAAGATTTATTTTTTAAAAGTTCAAAATTTAACCTAATTTGAAGAATTCTAGAAGAAATGGATGAGATACTGAACTGGTGACAAGTGTGTTTTTAATGTTGGCTTATTAGAAAGATTCACATTTAGGTGACAAGGTTTTTAGGACACTATTACTATCATAGTACCTATTCCTATGTGGCGGCCCGCGTTTCTTGGTGTTTAAATAAATAAATACTTCATAACATCAGATACATTGATCTGACTCCGAGATAGATAGCTTAAGACCTGTGGTACGGATATCAAAACCAACAGGGGAATTACAAATATATAAATATTATACTTTTCTTTTCTAAATACATACTTATAATATTAAACATCCAGACCAATACAATCAGGTATGTTCATGCATAGAAATGTTTGTGCTGTGCGGGGGTCGAACCTGCAGCCCTTGCACCAGGGACAGCGTTCACAACCACTGATCCAAACGGATCGTCGTCGGGTGTTTGTTCACTCCATTACAGAACTCATTTTAGAACGAAAATCATGTCAGGGAAGGACCACGACCAAGCGGTAACCAAGACGCAATCGAGGCAGGGCATGTAATCATTGGTCTTCTTCTTCTTCATCATCTTAGCGTGTAATTCCCGGTTACATCCAAAGCTGTCGCTTTAGAACCCAGGGTACGCTTGGCCCCTGATTCAGGATTTGGGGAGTCTGGTAATTACAATGAAGCGACTGCCGTCTCACCTTCGCAACCCTTTTTAACAGGGGAACTAGACCAACTGAATCATGGTTACACGTTCCAAGAGGTCCCGGGTTCGAGCCCCGGGTCGGGCCAAAAATTTGTACCTAAGTTTTCGGTAAGAAATTCTTAGTGGTAGCCCGGAGTCTGGTAGTGGACGGTTTTGTACCCAGGAGCCTCGGAAAGCACGTTAAGCCGTTGATCCTGCGCCCAATCCCTCTCTGGTCATGTCACAGTAGTGTCCCATCGGAATATGAGGGTAAGGGAATAGAGAGTGCACTTGTGTTTGCGCACACACTTGAGCACTATGATATATCCTGCATACGTGGCTGATCGTTGAGATTGGCCGCCGTAGCCGTAATCGGTTGGTGGATATCTTACACGTTCCAGAAACGATCTGAAACGTGCAGGTTTCCTCGAGATGCCGAGCTATAGGTAGAAATACGCACATAGATTTGAAAAATCTAGAGGCAATGAACACGCTCGGATTCGAACCCGGACCACCGTATGGAAGGCGAATTCTGAACCATTGATATAACATCGCTCTATAATGATTGGTATGGGTATATTATCATTGGTCTCAGGGTGAAACGGTTTGCCACTTGCCGCAGGAAGCGCACAATATTATGATTACTCTAAGTGCGCATGATTGCTGCAAATTATAACAATCGCGGTTTAAACCGGATCTAATGATAGTCATCGCTGCCCTTGGAAAAACGTGCATAGGAAACTCTTTAACTAGATAATCTGGACAGAAAACTACTCTTAGGTCAGCCAACACATAATTTATAGTATGTACTTTATGTGACTGTCACATAACAAGGGATACTAAGACAAGAATATTTTTTATTAAGGTGACGGGCAGGGCACACTAGAGATGTCAATCGATTTTAATTTTTAGCTACTAAACAATAATAATACTAATAATACAATACTATTTTAAACAATTTTGGGGTTTCAACCTCTCGGCAAACACTAATACTATTTATTAAATAACCATGCACAAATGTTGATTGTTTTATGTTTGTACGCAAGAACTTGCATCTTTACTTGCAATAATCAAATTTTCATAGCTTTAACATGCGAAATAAACATAGGCTTGCTGTCCCAAATCTAAGACTTCATAAAACTGGAAATTCATTTGTAGGATTGAGCATTAGAATGTTTAATAAGTTGCCTCAAAATATCATTGATTTACCTGTACATAAGTTTAAGTTGCATGTAAAAAACTGCCTAATGCAGAAAGGCTACTATAAAGTAGATGATTATTTGAATGATAAGGATTCTTGGACATGTTGATCTCTTCGCCTATCCTCTAATGTATAATTCATTTCATAATTTTTCTATGACGATTTAATTTTTATTTTTATAATATTTTAGATTTACCTAAACGATATTGATTATAAGCATTGTATATCATACTGTCACTGTAATAATAATTTGTATAAGAATGAATATTGTTATTACCATATTATTTGAAAAGAGTAACTACTGAGTTTCTTGCTGATTCTTCTCGGTAGAAATTGACATTCCGAATCAGCGGTAGATTACATAATATTTGACATTCATAAATGATCTGTATGGACTTAAATTGAATAAAGACATTTTCGATTTTTTGATTTTGATTTTGTTGGGTCCGTTTTTGTACACGAAAAATTGATTAACGCCAAAAGTGGCCGCTTTTGGCGTGAATCAAATGAACAGACGGTTTGCCAGATGGTAAGTAATAGGGTATTTGACTAAGCTCTCGGGCTTACAAAATATAAATAGCTATTTTATCAAAATATAGGTAAATAAGTGCCAGTAGCAAAAATTCTCAATTAAATTAAAAATATAACGTCTAGCCGGTTTTAGGGTCATTCATTGATTCATGGGCACGTCCATTTTAAAAGTATGAAATTATTTAAAAATTTATTATACCATTGAAGAATACCCCATTTGCACCAACCATTGACATAAACGAAACATTTGATTTAGACAAACAAAATTCAAATGAAATGCATATAAATTACTTGTTTTGGTTTTGCCCAAAATAATGTGATTTTAAAGTTGTGATATCTCAGGTAGTTTAAATGAGAATCAAGTAATTCTTACAACGATGTTTCTATCATTGAGAGGTCTTTTGATAAAATAAAAAAAAGTCAAATACCGTATTGCCGCCGCTTAACTACATCCGGAACATCAGTGGAGTCAGAAGTACGCTAAATTATCAAAGGTTTACGATTTCTTTTTTGTATTTCTAGTTGAACCATTGAAATCACTTGTAGATATCATATGCTTCGTGGATTACCTACATACGAGTATACATTTTTTTTATGTGATAAGTGGTAGACGAGCAGACGGATCACCTGATGGTAAGATTGCCGCCGCCCATGGACACACGCAACACCAATGAAGTCACAAGTGCACTGCCAAATTTTTAGCCCCCCTTTCCCGGGGTTGGGCCTCCGGTACCCTCACTCACGCAGCGAAACACAGCACAATGCTGCTTCACGCCGGTTTTCTGTGAGGCCGTGGTTTTACTCCGGTCGAGCCGGCCCATTCATTCCGAAGCGTGGCTCTCCCACGGTCAGAGATTTACAACAAATAGGTATGCCATTAGTTTTCAAAACATTCATAACCACCATTCCATATAAAAACCTCGACTTTTGTTGTCTAACTGTATTTAGATGAGATGTAAGCCCTTTTGTAATAAAAATGTTAATTATCTTCGTGGAAAATGTAAAAAGGCTTATGGAAATAAATTACTGAGCCGTACCCACTCTTTTTCAAAGTAGGGTAAGGGCAGCTCTTATTTCTAAAACAATACTTTGCTAATAAAACGGAAAAGATCCTGAAGTTTGTCACTCCATCAGAAAATTACGTTACACAGTTCTTGTGTAATAGGTGGCAAACGAGCAGACGGATCACCTAATGGTAAGAGTTTGCCCATATATACTCCGTAAAATATAGCTTGATTAGAATCTAGACAGCTTTAGGTGGTGTTCTGTCTGTATTTAAATTTATTTATTTTTTAAAATAATAATAACAAACTCAATTAAAGAGATTCATCAACACCAACTCTCATCACCGTCCAATTTCAACAAGAAAAGAAACGTGTCACTTGACATTGGCAAGTTGCGGCAAGACGCAGAGCCAATATTAATAAAAAAAAATCTAGACAGCTGTCACTTGACGTTTATTTCAATAGGCATAAGAATAAGAATATTTATTTCCTTAAAATATGGTTAATACATAAGCTGTTTACATAGTAACAAAATTCACATATTTAGTTCACATAAGGTTAATCATTTTAACCAAGTTTAATTCCATAGACTGACCGGATGGCGCAATTGGTAGTGACCCTGCCTCTTACGCCAAAGGTCGTGGGTTCGATCCCCATTCCCCACCCTGGACAAACATTCGTGCGATGAACACTTGTGTTTGTTGAGTGTCTGGGTGCAATATACGTATTTAAGTATATATTTGTGTTCCTCTGTTGTCTGATACCTCTAACACAAGTGCTTAAGCTAATTAGTACGAAACCAGGTCAATGTATGAGATTTTGTGAGAATTATTATTGTGAGATTATTATTATAGATTTTTATAGATATAGACTTTTAGATCATATTTCTGTAATCAATCTTTATTTTACGAATTACTTATAGTTATGCAAATCATATATTAGTTTTCATGATTTTATAGGTAATTTGGGTATTTAAAAAAATATTATCAAAATCGCACCCTTACATAAGATATGCGTGATCGATCATTCATCTATACTATCAATAAAGAGGTAACTGACTGACTGATCTATAAACCCACAGCCGATACTACTGGACTGAAAATCATGAAAATTGGAACATGGGTAGTTTTTATTATGTAGACGCGCACTAAGAAGGGGTTTTTAAAAATACAACCCCTAAAGGGTTGAAATGGGGGGTTAAAGTTAGTATGAAAGTCGACATTTTTGATGTTAGAGTTTTGGAAAGTCAGATTTTTTTTATTAATAAAAAATAAAAATGACCTGTTTTAGGTTTTTTTTTTAATTCAACTCCTGAAGGTGTAAATTAGGGGTAGAAACATTGTACGGAAGATTCGTTATTTTTAAAGTTAGAGTCTTGAAATTTAGTACCTATTTGGGCCGATCATACAAGTTTAAGAAAAGTGATTTGAGCATTTTTTTTCTTCAACCCCTAAAGGGGTAAAATGGGGGTTGAAGCATCGTGTGTCGTGGGAGATTCGTCATATTTAATGCTAGAGTCATGAAAATTGGTATTTGTACTGATGATACAAAATTACTTAAAACTTTCAGCATATTTTATACTAGGTGTTTCACGCGGTTTCACCCGCGTCCCGAGGGAACTACTTCCCGTACCGGGATAAAATATAGCCTATGTTACTTCTGAATAATGCAGCTTTCTAATGGTGTAAAAATTATTGCAATCGGTCCAGTAGTTTTTGAGTTTATTCATTACAAACATACAAAAATACAAATATTTAGTCTTTATAATATTATTAGTGTAGATTCAACCTAGGGGGTTGGACGGGAGTTAAATTATGGTCATTTTAAAGCTAGAGTCGTGAAAAATTGTATTTACACTTTTCAAATTGATATCAGTATTTTTAGCATATTCAATATTCAACCCCCTAAAAGGAGTGAACTGGGATTAAAACGCTGGATGGAAGTTTGGTCAATTTAAAGTTAGAGTCATGAAAATTGGTATTTGGGCTTATTATATAAATTTAAATATTTAGGTTTTTTCCTCAACTCCGAAAAGAGTGAAATGGATTTAAAACGCTGTATGGGAGGTTCGCCATATTTGTTGCTTGAGTATATGAACATTATACAATATGTTTTGCACCTTTTTTAACCAACCCCTAAAAGGGTGAACGGGGGTTAAAATGCCGGATGGAAGTTTTGTCATTTTTAAAGCTAAAGTCGTGGAAATTAGTATTTGCACTGTTCATACAAAATTGATATCACTACTTTCAGCATATTCGATATTCAACGCCTAAAGGGGTGAACGGGGGTTAAAACGCTGGATGGCAGTTTGGTCATTTTTACCCGACTACGGCAAAGCAAAAGGAGGGTTATGATTTTGACAGGCTATGTATGTATGTATGTATGTATGTATGTATGTATGTATGTATGTATGTTCATCTGTTTCCACGTAACTTCTTAACTACTTATCAGAATTCGACAAATGACATATCATTACAAGCGTCTTGATCGTCCGCTGGTTATAGGCTATATGAAGTTTCACAAAATCTAATGTGGCGCCCTCTAGCGGACAAAACATACAGAGTAAAAAAATAAAGTTATGATAAATATGCCGTGTTTGGTATCATTTGAAAGCGCTTGACTTGTACATTTTGAATATATATATATATATTACTAGCACTTGGACACCAAAATAGTACAAATAAAATAAAAGTAAAAAAACTAAAACCCAACTACGACAAAAAACGTCGCTGAAAAAGTATAAAACAAGCCTTCGTTGTCAATTTATGCAATATTCACTATGTAGAGATAAAATTTCATGTTTGGAAAGGCGTAGTCACACGTTAAATATACTACCCTTTGACAACGTGTGACTGCGGATTTCCAAACATGAAATTTTATCTCTACATAGTGAATATTGCATAAATTGACAACGAAGGCTTGTTTTATACTTTTTCAGCGACGTTTTTTGTCGTAGTTGGGTTTTAGTTTTTTTTAAAACTAGAATCATGAAAATTGGTATTTGGGCTTATTATATAAATTAAAATATTTAGCATTTTTCCTCAACTCCGAAAGGAGTGAAATGGGTTTAAAACGTAGTATGGGAGATTAGCCATATTTGATGTTAAAGTTTATGAAAGTTAGAATTTGAACACAGAAAATGTTTAGCGCTTTTACATTCAACCCCTAAAAGGGTGAACGGTTGAACCCCGTTCACCCTTTTAGGGGTTGAATGAATCGCCGTATAGAACTGTCGTTATTTTTAAAGCTAGAGTCATTAAAAATTATATTATTCTTTTTATATAAGTAAATTATTTTGCATTTTTTATATAACTCGTAAAAGAGTGAAATGGGATTATAAAACGTTGTATGGAAGATTCGCCATCTTTAGTGCTCATCAGTCATGAAAATATATGCGAAATGAATAAAAGGCATTTCAGTATTTTTAGTATCATTTTAAGTCTCCGTTTATTACCTACCTACTTACCTATAATCTCAGAAATAGTTAAGACGACGGGTAGCCCTAACTAGCGACACCATTCGTTTTTAGTTTTTAGCTAATAAACCGGATCTATTTTAAACAATTTCGGGGTCACAACCTCTCGGCAAACACTAATACTATTTACTAAAAAGCACAGATGTTGGGTACGTTTTTGTACGCGAAAAATTGATTCACGCTAAAAGTGGCCGCTTTTGGCGGTAATCAATTTTTCGCGTACGCGTTGGACCCAACACTTATACATGGTTATTTAATAAATAGTATGAGTGTATACCGAGAGGTTGTAACCCCGAAATTGTTTAAAATAGATCCCGTTTAGTAGCTAAAAATTGAAATCGATTGGCGTCGCTAGTGTGCCCTACCCGTCACCTTAACTACAAATCAAGTTCGTATAGAAAAATACAATTTCTAAATCTTTTGTTTCAAAATTAAATTACCGTAGCGTACCGAGGGCGGGCCTCTAGTTAAAAATAAAAATATAGTAGGTACCTACGCGTCGAATTATAAACCTACTCCATTTTTTTTTCTTCGTCGTCGTCCACTACGGGCCATTTCATTCGACCAATCGTATTCCTACGATTCTGCGGAGGATAGTAGAGCGAGTCGTATCGACTGATGCAATTCAACGGTTCTAATTGAGTATTTTGTGGTTTTAGTGTACAAATTTGGTGTTGTTTTATGTTGTGAAGTGCTGCAATATCATAATCGTTGAATTGTATCGTTTCTAACACTGCTATTGTGTGTCGAGTGAGTTGTCACGTGAACAACTTGGTTGGACCTGATAGGGTCTTAAATCCTGCGATTTTGTTAAGAGTAGTCGTGGCAGAATCCGTAGTTCGATAAAACGCTAAACACCTTCGTTTTATTAGGTTCGTTCTGTTGACTACGCACTTTGTCAAAATATCACTAGATTTTTTTCCTGACGAGTTGTCCCGCTTAATAACGCTAAAACATGATAATGGCAGTTCTCAGTGGCACAATATTATTACACAATTCATCATCATCAGCCCATTTAAGTCCCCACTGCTGGGGCACGGGCCTCCCTCAATAACATGAGGGGTAATTGCCATACTCACCACGCTTGGCAGACGGGTTGGCGAGGGTTTAGATATAAATGCAGAGTTTTCCTTCTCTGAGTGCTGATGATCATGCCAGCAGCTTTACCTTAGTCGCCTTTCACGACACCTCGGTAAGAGTGAGTGTGGCCTATTCTACTCTGCCGGGGACCACACGGCCGATTATACAATTGCCACAAATAAAATAAAAAGAAATCTATGGTATAACGCTGTCATTCTGTACAAATCTGACGTTATACCATAGATTTATCCACCGGTAAAGATTGATCGAATCGGTCCTAAGTGAAATGCTATATACTTTAGTTTCGTACTCTCGATAAAATATGTGAAGCCATCAGCCACCTTGTGCCTCGGGGCATCAACAACAGTTTTTATTAGCAGTTGGCTCCAGCCAAGTGGAATCTGATTCCTTCCCCTCGCTTTTCGCTTGCAGGGGGAGGAAAATAAACTTGAAACACTGTATATTTCATTTCAGAGACGAAAAATATAACTTGATGAAAGTTTAGTCACATGTCACACTTATGTTTTCTAGAATGAAAAACTTATTTTTAGTGGAATTCTCGGTTATTCTAAGAAAAAACATTTGCCAGAAAAGCAAACCAAGGGAACTAGACCAACTGATAAATAGTTTGAAAGTTAGAAGAAGATAAGTACAGAGTATACTGTGTAAACAGTATACTCTGTACTTATCTTTTTTTTTATATGAGAGGTGGCAGACGAGCAGACGGATTACCTCATGGTAAGCAATTCCGCCGCCCATGGACACCCGCAACACCAGTGGAGTCACAAGTGCGCTGTCAAGCTTTTCCCCGTCCCACCCATTGGGACTCCGGTAACCTCACACACACGGCGAAACACAGCGCAGGCGCTGCTTCACGCCGGTCTTCTGTGAGGCAGTGGTATCACTCCGGTCGAGCCGGCCCATTCACGCCTAAGCGTGGCTCTCCCACATTGAAAAAGTTTTGCAGGACAAGTGTAATTTGTAAACTAAATTTGTAAGTTTAATAATAAATATAAATAAAATAAATACTCGTAATTATGTGAAAATACTGACAGCTGACAGGCCAAGAAAAAAACTTACTGTCAAAAGTCGTCGTCTAACACAATTAAATCAAATATGAAACTTTTGGATTCGACTCTAATCGGTAGGTCTAAAGCAAATGTCAACATGGCGTCCGTTGTGTATTTAAAACGGGTATCAGAAATCCTATGGTATATTTTCGCTGTAGGTGCTTCTTCATTGACAAATTTTTGACAGTTTGTACCACTCAAATTTTTAAATAACACTAATGTGTCGTTTTGTCCATATATGTCATTTTGGACGTACTTCCCCTAAGCATAATATACCTAATATAATATGTATATAAGTATTTGTAATTCCGCTGTTGATTCTTATATCCGTAACACAGGTGCTTGAGCTACCTATCTCGTGGCCAGATCAATGTATATGATGTTGTGACATATTTATTTATTTAATTATACTTAGATATTGCAATGCCTGAAAAAGGTGGCTAAGTAGCAAAGCAGCATAGCAGCATTATTTATTGTAACACTTAACTGGTAATAAAACTAAACTAAACTTTAATATGTTGACGTGAATGTCCTGATAAAAAATCCCGTTTCCGAAAATGCTTCGTATAGAGTTGAGAAGACACGAGGAAAACGCAAGAGTCAGCCCGTGTTTATAGATCTGACATCAAAGACAAAATGTCTACAAAGAAAAGTACTTACAAGTGTTGACGAGGTTTACTTAATTCACCTGAGTAAATTCACATAGGTGAATTTAGGAGACTTGTTGACTACATAAATTCATCTGCGACTTTCTTATGTTTTTCTAACCTTCATTGTTAGGGTTCCGTAGCCAAATGACAAGAAACGGAACCCTTATAGATTCGTCATGTCTGTCCGTCTGTCCGTCTGTCCGTCTGTCCGTCTGTCCGTCTGACCGTCTGTCCGTCTGTCCGTCCGTCCGTAGGTATGTCACAGCCACTTTTTTTCGAAACTATAAGAACTATACTATTGAACCTTAGTAAATAGATGTATTTTGTTAACCCCGTTACGATTTTTACACAAAAAGAGGAAAACAAAATAATTTTGGGGGTCCCCATACTTAGAACTGAAATTCTTAATATTTTTTTCATCAAACCCATACGTGTGGAGTATATAGAGACCTATCCATAGGGATAGGTCTTTAAAAATGATATTGAGGTTTCTAATAAATTTTTTTTAAACTTAATTATTTGCGCAAAAGACGCCTCCAAAGTGGTATAACGAAATTAGTTTGAACTAGATCTATATAGTAAGTAGCTTTTATTAATAGTTATAAAGCGTAAACCACAATTTACCTTCCATTTAGTCAACTCAATTGTTTAGCAATTAAGTAATATCCTATTTGCTGCTACGGAACTCTTCATGGGCGAGTCCGACTCGCACTTGGCCGGTTTTTTTACATAGCGGACTAACGAACAGAGATTTATCTCCGACACCCCAGGCATTATAAATGTGTTGCCGGAATTATTGTTATGCAGAGTTTTAGAAGTTTTAGAAGGAAAACTCTGCATTTATATCAAAACCCTCGCCAACCCGTCTGCCAAGCGTGGTGAGTATGGCAATTACCCCTCATGTGATTGAGGGAGGCCCGTGCCCCAGCAGTGGGGACTTAAATGGGCTGACGATGACGATGATGATGAATTATTGTTATATTACTATTTTCGCATGTTTTTGTACCTTTCAACAATCTTTTAAGCACATGAACTACGTCGTTATTACTTTCTGAACATCAAGTACTATCTCTAATCATTATCTTATAGTGTGCCATTAACTCATCATCATCATCATGATCGTGTAATTGGCGAGACTAGTAATAAGTCACTATCTCTATCTAATTAATAGTTATGTGTAGAGTAGGCAATACCAATTGATTAAGATCTTATTCAATTATAGTGATAAATTGCCTACACTGTTGCTGTTGTATTCTCTCTCAGTAACACGAAAATTAGGCTGCGTCTCCACAGAAGTGGAGCTGTGCGGAGTTGAGCGGAGACTTATGAAAAATAAAGTTAAAAAACTAAACCCCAACTACCAAAAAGTACGAAACAAGAAATTTTTCTGTGCTGAAATTGATATTTATCCTGTTTTGCTACAGTAGGAGACATACGACCACGGCGATATGGCATAATAATTTCAGCAGAGACAATTTTCTTGTTTCGTACTTTTTGGTAGTCGGGTTTTAGTTTTTAAACTTTATTTTTATTTAACCCATTTTTAGTTATGTAAATAAAATTACATATTTGAAATATGCTAAAAAAGCTCTTTCATTTGATACCCCACACGGTACCGTCAAGCAATTTTTTTTTTAGATCCTTACTCCAAATCCCCTAGAGGGCGGTGTAGTCAATTTAACGTGACGTCATGTCACCTATAACCAGAAGACAATCAAGACGATTCTAACGATACCTCATTTGTTCAAATATGATAACTAATTTAGAAGTTATGAGTAAACAGATGAAAAACCATACATACATACAGGTCAAAATCGTAACCCTCCTTTTTGCTTCGCCGTAGTCGGGTAAAAATTGACCAATCACATTGCTCAAAAAAGATTCGATGTGTATTTTGAGCAAAGTGATTGATCAATTTTTATAAGTCTCCGCTCAACTCCGCGCAGCAACACTACTGTGGAAACGCAGCCTTATACACTGTAAAATTATACAATGTAAATATCAGGTCTGTGTAACTTAGGGTGTTTTTATTAATAATATGACATCTATCTGACATCTGAATACCTATTTTCCCACTGTTTTCTCGTGTTCGTATAATTTCGTACCATAAATGGAACCTTGAGGGAGAACTCTTGCTCAAAGTCCCACTAAATATTAATGTCATAGTTACGTCGTCTCTTCAGGGAAAATCTTAATATTAAGCTTAGGTATAGGTAGGATTTAGGTAGAATTTAATTTTAATTGCGCCCGTGCTTTTTACTGACTGACACGAATGTACGAACCTACGAACAGACCATCTAGCGGCATCCTAAGTTTATATGGGACAGACACACATCAATGTACAATACATCTGTCAATTTTTTCAGTCGATTCTCACCTTAACGTCGAACAAATTTGGTTTAATATCAATGAGGGTTTTCGCGTGTTAAAAATCCGCTAGATGGAGTACTATAGGAGTGAGTTCCATATATAATGTGATTGGTTATTGTTAAAGTGATCTGTCAAAATGTCAATTTGACAAACTAAACAACCAATGCGGTTGATGTTGGACCTCAGTCCAACAATACGCCATCTAGAGGATTTTTCACACGCGAAAACCCTCATTGGCGTTTGACAGATTATAGTAACCTAATGTGTGGCTGTTTGTACATTGCTACATAACCTAAATGTTTAGGTAACGTCATAGAGTAATCACAGTCCGGATAACGGCCTCCTCATCTTAGAGTGTAATTCCCTGTTTTTTTTTTAATATTGCTCTACCTGAAGAAATTTTGCCAATGTCAAGTAAATTATTGAGAATAACAGTCGAAGTCACAGTCACTAAATAAAAAGCCAGGGTTTTACGTTTTATCGACTTACAGATTCAGCGGATATCACTCTAAAAGCAATCGCGGGTTTTAAGACTCTATTAGGTCCAAGCAAGTTGTCACGAGACAACTCACTCTACACACAATATCAGTATTATAAACGATACAATCCAACGATTCGTAATATTAGGATCACTTTGCGGCACGGCACTTCACTGCACAAATAAACATCAAATTTGTACACTAAAAACCACGAGACACTAATTTAAAACCTTTGAATTGTATCAGCCCACGCGGCTCGATTTAGCCCTACCCGCTGAATCCTCATTTCCAGTTGCTTCCAAAACTGGCGCTTAGGTAACGTTTGTACATAATCTTTAAGAAAATTCTTTTTTGTATATGGTACATTGAAAAATGGATAGCTAATCCAACTAAAGTAGCACGTAAATCTTACTAAAAGCTGATTTTTCAATCGCCTGGTTACAGTTAACAGACCCATAAAATGGAAAGGGTCACTCTATGTCATACAATTTTACAGTTAAATGTAAGTAAAACAATTTAAATACTTTATTGGTCTGTTAACTTTTATCTGACGATGGTAAAATCGGGCCTCAGAACTCTACACTTTAAACTAGGTTGGCTTTTTCCTAATCGTCTAATTAAGACGCGACGATGAGTGAGAATGTCACCGACCCTACATTTTCTCGACAATATTGTTATTTTCATCTCAAGACAAGTAGTCCTGTTACTAATTAAACAGCGAAAATTAATATTGATGGCCGGAGCCGAGACGAGATCCCTCGCGCGCGGTATGTCCTTTCTAATGAGAAAAGATAATCCCGACGTTTAAGACTTAGGACTTAATCACCACTTAAAAAAGTTGGCAACTTTTTTGGCTATAGGTATCTTGGAGTTGGAGGGTGTCACCAGAGGATATTGTTTACGGGGTGACCTTGAGACGGGGCGCTCACCTACGAGGCAGCACATTGTCGGAGGTGGCCGGGCACGGGATGGGCCGCGGCCATCGCGGTTCACTGCCGCTTCATCACACCACACCACTGCACGTCACTCATCAGGGCACAGGCTCGCTCCCCGCGCGGTCGCACAAGCGCTCTCCACGCTCCCTGTTCATTCACTGAACTGCCCGGGCGACTCGTATGGATTGCGCAGAATCGGACATGCGTTGCCCACTAGCTCCCTCTGTTTCGCGGGGAGGGCCACGCATTCTGCCGGGTAGGGCATACCTACACAGAGGTCACAAGGTCGTGGGTAAACTGATAGCGGACTAGTGATATGGTAAACAGGACCCGATCAGGCGTCATGTCTCCGCGGTCTGTCACGGCAATGAGCGGCGTTATTGAATAAGCTGGAGGCAGGGACATGGCGTTTGCGAGTAGGCCTGCGGGCGGATGGCTAATGATTTTTGAGGTTACAATTGTTTGTTTGCGCGGTTTTGTTGTCGCAATAATGGGAGTGGGGCGAATCGACGTTGTTGATGATTTGTACGATGTAACGAGCAGGTTAATGTTACAACCCATTTTCACTGCGTGTAGGTAACTGGTTAACTAGGTTTCATTTTAGAGATTTAAAAAATGGCAATGGAAGGGATATTAACAATTATTTAAGTCTCGGAATAATTTTCTTATTCGTTACTTAAATAGTTGATGTATTTTTTTTAAGATTGCAAATGTGCGAATTACTTGTGAGTAATTCGCACATTTGCAATCTTACAAAAACAAACTACACTCAGCGGCACATCTAACCGCCCACACTGTGGTGTGGGCGGTTAGATGTGCCGCTGAGTGTAGGTAGGTAGGTACGTTTACATAAAAAAATACTTTGGGATTGTAGACTAATACATTACCTGGATTTTTTTAAAGAGATATTTCAAACACAGTAAGTCGTTATTAGATAACTACGTCATTAGTTCCAACCAATGTTTAGGTAGGTACAGTCAGCATCAAAATGATCATAGTGTTCAAACCCTCCAAAAATATCAGAGCATTGACAAAAGACAACTGGATAAGTATTCCCATCATCTCGATGGATGGCGGTCTAATGGTGTTCTGTTTACAACAGATATAAGTTCTGTGTTGTGATCAGCGTCAGCGTCAGCCCATTTAAGTCCCCACTGCTGGGGCACGGGCCAGCCTCAATCACATAAGGGGTAATTGCCATACTCACCATTTGATATAAATGCAGAGTTTTCGTTCTCTGGGTGCTGATGATCATTCCAGCAGCTTTACCTTAGTCGCCTTTTACGACACCTCGGTAAGAGTGAGGGTGGCCTATTCTACTCTGCCGGGGACCACACGGCGCACGGAGCACGGCGTTGATGTCTATAATAATACATATTTTTATTCTTTTTTTCTAATACTGTGCGTTTCTCGCGGAACTTTCTACCACATACCTCAGTTCTGTGGTTTGCCTGCGAGAGTATTTCCAGACGGCTACGACTTTTAAAGGGCCGTCAAGAGAAGAGCGTACTCCTATTTAAAAAGGCCGGCAACACATTAGCGATTTCTCTGATTTCGAGGATGTTTATGGGCGTCGAAGATTACCTTCCATCAGGTGACTCGCTTGCTCGTTTGTCGCCTCTAGAATAAAAAAACCTACTTACTACGGGTATAGATTCATGAATTCTATTCTATTGTTGCGGACTATCAAGGCAGCCGACCGAAAAAGAATCGACGGCTTTGAAATGGGGTGCTGGCACCGCAAGTTAAGAATACCATGGACTGCTCGATTCTCATAGAATTAAAAATAGAGGATACTCAGCGCTTGTCCGCCACCTGTTTGCCACGTATCGTGCAATACTTTGGACACATTGCACGAAGGAGTGGGGACAACTTGGACGATTGATTGTAACGGGGTAAGTGGAAGGGAGAAGACCGAAAGGTCGTAGTCCTCAGCGATGGTCAGACCAGATAGCGAAACAGCTCGAGATACCGATAAGCACAGCCCTGCACCGAGCGGCGGAGCGCAGCCGATGCCGACAGCTGGTCGACAAAATCGGAAGGAGTCATGATCCTCAGCAGTGAGGGAATCGACAGGAGAGAGAGAGTTGCACATGAGAATCAATCATAGGTCCATTGCAGTTCCCTCAAAGTTATAATAAAATCAATGTTTCGTTTACACTTCCAACAAAAACCGCCTTATTTGCATTATAACTTAGTGTTTTGTGCTCAGTAAAAGGTGATATTCAAAATTCCTTCTTTTCTCGAGGCAGGATCTCTAGAAATCGCAATAATCTCTCCAGGATATTGCTATAACTCGTTTAAGGTGTATCTGAGATTCGATGCAAACCGAATTACTAGCCTAAGGAAACCAAAGCCAAGTGTTACTTGTGAATGGTGCTATAATTTTTGGCCGCTTTGGCATGAATGGGCCGTCTCGACCGGAGTGATACCACGGCCTCGTAGAAAACCGTCGTGAAGCAGCACTGTGCTGTGTTTCACTGCGGGAGTGCGTGAAGGTTAGCAGCGTAGTTGTGACACCACTGGTGTTGCGAATCTCCAAGGGCTGCGGCAATCACTTACCATCAGGTGATCCGTCTGCTCGTCGGCCACCTATCACTTAAAAAAACAGCTAACGTCAAGTGAATAAAGAGGCGTAACTGTCACAGTATAACAAGAAATATTTGTTATACTGTGTTTCTGTTATGTGCAAATAAGAGCTCACAGGTCGGTGGCGCCGCCGCCTGTTTTTTATTGGTAGGTAAACTACCACATGCAATATAAAGAAAACAGAGAAGAGAGAATAGTGCTACAATGTACATTTTTTTTAATGCTAGAAGCGACAAATGAGCAAGCGAGTTACCTGGAGCCTAATTCACTAAAACGTAGTTTTTTTTTATATGGTTTTCAGGAGCCCCATTCTCGGGATTGTCGATATGAAAAAACATGGCGGATATCGCATGAAAACCATACAAAAAAACTATGTTTTAGTGATATATGTCGTATGATAATAAATGTCACGCGCACGAGAATTGGGCTCCTGGTGATATCCGCCATGTTTTCAAAATATCACGAGCACGGCTTCAAAATATCACTGAGATATCACAACTTTAAATCACATTATTTTGGCCACAGATAACCCCCACTTTTGGGCAAACCCAAAGCGCTCCATACAAATATCTACCAACATGTGACGTCACAAACAAGTATTTTGTATGCATTTCATTTGAATTTTGTATGGTAGCTAAGTATATCAAATGTTTTGTTTATGTCAATAGTTCTATTATAATAGTTGGTGCAAATTTTATGGGTTAGTCAATGGTATAATTTTAATAATTTCATACTTTTAAAATGGTCGCGCCCATGAATCTTTGAATGACCATAAAACCGGCTAGACGTTATATTTTTAATTGAGTATTTTTGCTATTGGCACATACTCGTATCTTTATATATAAAAGGAGAACCTAAGTGACTAAGGTGCAATGCACCTACAGCCCAAACTACTGACCCTAGAAACTTGAAATTTGGGTTAGGGGGTTCCTATAATAGTGAAAATGAGTACTAAGAAGGGATTTTTGCAAATTCAACCCTTAAGGGGGTAAAAAGTTTGTATGAAAGTCCGTCAAAAGCCATTTTTGATGTTAGAAATGTGAAAATTTGTATTCAGACTAACAATTTAAAATAAAAAGAAACCCATTAATCGTTTTTTGAAAATCACCCTTAAAGGGGGTTAAATCGGGGATGAAATACATTAAGGAGTTAAATCGGGGGTGAAATACATACATACAATTAAGGAGGTGAAAAAGGGGGTTTGAAGTTTGTATGGAAGTTCGTCATCTTTGATAGGAAAGTGAAAAATTGTATATATAGGTATGTACAATTAAAATAAGAAGTATTTCCCTTAAAGGTTTTTGGAAAATCATTCTTAGAGGGGGTAAATTAGGGGTTGAAATGCAGTATGGGGGATTAGACAGTTTGAAAGTTAGAATCTTAAATTGATGTTTGGGCACCGATTTTGAATAAAAAGTGACTTTTGAATTTTCAACCCCTAAGGGGTAGTTGCGCGAGATTAAAGTTTTGATGAAGACTTTGTAATAAAGATTAAAACTGCGTGAGTAACGTCGCGGGTGCAATCTAGTGTACCTATATTTTGATAAAATATTTCTATTTTGTAAAATCTGGAGCTTAGTCAAATACCCTATTGATCGCTAAAAGCATTAAGAAACCTGCAGGAGCGAGGGATAGGGGAGAGCTACTGGAACGTATTAGTCACAGTCATTTATTCACCCAATTTGTAACAATGGTACACGGTCAGCATCAAAAGTAGCTTATCACTTTAGTATCATGTCTAAGTAACTTCTCTGACTATTATAGTCAGTTTCTAAGGGATACGTGAAAAATGTTACTTCGACTACTAAAGTGTTAAGTTACTTTTGTTGCTGACCGTACATATTAACATACATTTTAAGAGCAGTTGTTTTAATAAAGATAAAGTAGCCACCGAAAATTTTAATCTTGCTAGAGTATTGTGACATGAATGGCGTTAGCAAAATAAGCTTAAAAAATCACATATATTTTTTTATGTGATAGTAAGCAGACGAGCAGACGGATCGCCTGATGGTAAGCGATTGTCGCCGCCCATAGACGCCCGTGACACCAGTAGAGTCACAAGTGCGCTGCCAACCTTTAAACCCCCTTTCTCCCCGATTAAGCCTCCGGTACCCTCACTCACGCAGCGAAACACAGCACAGTGCTGCTTCACGCCGGTTTTCTGTGAGGCCGTGGTATCACTCCGGTCGAGCCGGCCCAATCATGCCGAAGCGTGGCTCTCCCACGGTTCACATGTCCTTTTTTATTTTAGATGTATTGATCAATTATTTATTTATTATCTTAATTTCTTTCATCAATAAAAACTGGTGGTGGCGCCACTTTTCCGTAAAAGTGAGTCTTAAAATGATAAAATTATGTTTAAATCTTGCTAGATATTATTGTGGACATGAATGGTGTTAGCAAAATAAGCTTAAAAAATCACAATTCAATCAAAAAGGAAAGACTAGCAGACGGATCACCTGATCGTAAGCGATTGCCACCGCCCATGGACACCCGCGACACCAGTGGAGTTACAAGTGCGCTGCCAACCTTTAACCCATCTTTCCCCAGGCTTGGGCCTCCGGTAGCGTCACTCACGCAGCGAAACACAGCACAGTGCTGCTTCACGTCGGTTTTATGTGAGGCCGTGGTATCACCCCGGTCGAGCCGGCCCATTCATGCCGAAGCGTGGCTCTCCCACGGTCATGTGTCTCCATCATCTTGGAAATAAAAAACATGACTGAAAATATTATTTACAATAGGTAAATCGTGTATTTCGTATAAAATGACGTATCTGATGTTTTACGGTGGACGTCACCTGCGTAATTTTAATTTTATGTATATTCATGAATAAGTACCTACTTACTTACTTCATATTTTTGATGAAACCAAAAACTTTTGTATTTGTATAGATATTAACTCTACTGGGACCACGTTTTAAGCGATTTTGTACACCTAATAACATTCTCCATTGGCTGAATGAGCGATGGTAGCTCAGTGGATAAGAACGTGCCTTCCATGCTTTCCATGGTTCGAATCCGAGCATGCGCTTCTGGATTTTTCAAATCTGTATGCATATTTTAGCATTAGCTCGGCTGTGAGGGAAAACATCGTGAGGAAACGTGCACGTCTTGGACAGTTTCTAAAAGTGGTGGATACCTTCAATATTGGAGATAATAATTCTTGAAGGTGTAACCGTGATCTCTATAATCCTGGATCATGATCCAAGCGTACCCCACGCTCTGAAGATGACCAAGAGGCGAAAGAGCTTTTTTTTGAAGTGATATGTGGCAGGCGACCAAACGGATCACGTGATTTTACCCCTTTAAGTGAAAAAAGGTTGCAACTTGCATCTTTATTTAAAGTTTCAACTGGCAGTGTTTCTCCAAAAAAAAAATAACGCAGCCATATTTAAAAGTTAAAAATGATTATCCGCCCGCGCCACAGATCACTATACATATACTACCTGTGCGGATAAAGAATGGGATCAGAAATGGCGGCGCATCTATTCACTTCTCGCTCGCACACTATTTGCGTCTATACTCGCACTCGTAGCTACTGACTGCAAAAAAAATATTCTGCGTTCCCTGCCCTGTCGCATCAGTCCGACGCGTTCTCAGTTTTTCTGTGGTTTTGAACCTTTCGTTATTTTGTCATTTGTTATTGTTTATTGTTATAGTTTATTGTTAATTTGTATGTTAAATTAATGTTTTGTTAGTTATTTATTGAGTATAGATAGTGTTTTAAGATATAGTTACAATAGGATATAGATATAGTTAAGATATACTTATTACAATCTTTTATTTCAAGATACTTATTTTAAAAGTTATGAAGTGCATGTAGATGCAATAGCACATGAAATTAATGTAATTAAATTACAACTGTATAAATCATAAACTGTTCTAACGCAATCTATATTTAATACTAATATTATAAAGCTAAATAGTTGGTTTGAACGCGATGAACTCAGGATCTTCTGGACCGATTTCAATCATTCATTCACCATAGGAAAGGTACGTTAGGTAGTCATAGGCTATGTATGTAACCCGGGGCGGACCGCTAGTAAATATTTATTTACTTGAGAACAAATTCGTTTATCGTTAAATATATATAATCTGCAATCTGAATAATTTTCATACATACAAATACAAATTCTTTATTTGCAAAACATGGGTAGGTATAAAAGCTGTTAAGTTTTGTACAATGGTTCGCCATATTTATATTCATTTTTTAAATACAGTCAAAAAGACTCCAAAATAATAAAACCTATAAAACATACTCGTACATAAATAGTATTTTAATTAATAACATTAATTTATTTATTTAAAAAAAAATAAAACAGTTTCAACGGTAACGATATTTTATAGGTACTGAAAAACGTCAAAATAAGTTTTCAGACCGTTGATGCTGACGGTACCGGCTCCACGCGCCGCCATTTCTAATCCCATTCTTTATCCGCACGGATAGTTTGTAGCGCCATAAAAGAAGTCCCGCGGAAAACACAGAACTAAATTTTGAGATTTTCACGGGACTTGTTTGGAGGCGCGGATTCCACTAGAATCCGCTATCCGTTTTATCTTTGCTTAGAGTCCGTGCAATTTTTTTTTACAGTAGTATTAATGATTTTTTTTCACACTTTTTTTAGTAAAAAAAGTCTACTCCAGACTCCTGGCGACCTGCAAACAAACTGCTGCTTAAAGGCCCTCAGTACCTATCCAACGGTTACTTCGTGCAATGGAACGTGTCGATGACATTAGACTGTTGCCAATTAAAAATACAAAGCAAAAAATATTTCTTCATACTGATTATAGTCTACATAATATAATAATAATAATATATTTTTCATGAAGCTAAGATACATTTTGCAAGTTAATAAAAGTATGTACATAGTTCTTTAGAAAAATCACAACATTCAGCGTTTCATTCAATGATGGGTTTGTAAACTGGCAACACTGAGTGTATATTTCTTTTTATTTCGGTTCTTTGCCGTGTCGTTCGGGTACGTTGTTTAATCCGTAGAAATCTTACTATTCCTTGCTTAAATTCCTGTTATTTTATTGAAGTGTTGTTCTTGAAGATATTTAGTGTCTAAAACGATGCATATTTACCGTATATTAATAATTTGTGAAAAAGATATTCGCCGCAACAACTTGACGTTTAGCATGCAGGAAACAATAACCTAAATAGTTTTTCGTTCTTAAAGCATAACGTGGTATTTTGGGTTTACAGTGAAGAGCGTCAGAATGAAGTACAATAAGCTCGTTACGTCCTCGAGGAGGAAAAACAGGAAGAGGCATTTCAGCGCCCCTTCACACATCAGACGAGTTCTCATGTCCGCTCCTCTCTCCAAGGAACTGAGACAGAAATTCAACGTGAAGTCTATGCCTATCCGTAAAGACGACGAAGTTCAGGTGAGCTAAAGTCTTTTATCATCATTTCAAAGTGATAAATTACCATTCGTAGGTTAGTTTACAAAATGTTTACTCACGTCTGTGTAGTGATTTTGAAGGCGAAGTGAAGTGATGAAGACAAACCATTCACAGACTGTGGGTTTCGCTGTCCTGCTATGAAGGATCCGGAGGTTTTCTCCGGTGATTTCGGCGCGGGGCAAGCTGATCCACACCATGGTTCAAAAATTGGCTCTGATCATTTTGCCTCCCCTATGTTTTGTTTGTAGAAATTTTATTAACGAATATTCTTAGTATTTACTGTTTGTTAGTTTAGTGCGTAGTTTAATTAATCAATTCCTAGATTAGAGGTTATGTTTATTTCTATGACTATAGTTTAATAAATAGTGAACGATGAGAGATCTTTCATTTAGATGATTGAATCCATCTGCTTGAACGATTCAGTGATTTAAGAATGGAACCAAATCAAACCAATAAGTTCTTGTTTTATGTTTTATAATCATTTCCTATGCCATGAGTGGTAAAAGTCAGACAATAAACAAAGTACTAATTAATGTTATTATGCTGCTAAATATAAAATGATACACATTTTCTGAAGGATTAATCAAATCTTAACATTTCATCTAAAGTACTGAAGTTATTGTTATAATTTACCATATATATCTAAATGTTTGTTTCAGGTTGTACGAGGCCACTACAAAGGCCAACAAGTAGGCAAAGTAGTCCAAGTATACCGTAAAAAGTTCGTTGTTTACATTGAAAGGATCCAGCGTGAGAAGGCCAATGGAGCCACCGCATACGTCGGCATCCACCCCTCAAAGGTGATATACCTGATATTAATTACATATATTTATTTACTTGCAAACTTTTATAAAGATAAGAAAGATCTTGCTTTCAAATGTATAATTTGAGTAACTAGGCTAGAATGTAAGTTCTGTATCCCCCTTTATCCTCAATCTTACATAATTTCCATGTTTAATATGAAAATGCTTTAAGATACTCAATCTGCTGTGCTTTCTCTATAATGCTGTTAAGTACCAAAACCACATTCGGAAAAAATGGCCTTAAAGAGTGCTGTTTAAGTAAATTCTTCTGCTACTCAACGGCATTATAGCTTGAGGACAGCAGCAATTAAATAAATAAATAAATAAATATTTCACAACATCACATACATTGATCTGACTCCGAGATAGGTAGCTCAAGCACCTGTGTTATGGATGTCAGAATCAACAGTGGGATTACAAATATATACATATAATACTTTTCTTTTGTAAATACATACTTACAATACATAGCAAACACCCAGACCAATACAAACAAACATGTTCATGCACACAAATGTTTGTACTGTGCGGGGATCGAACCCGCAACCCTTGTATCAGAGGCAGCGTTCACTACCACTGTTCCAAACGGGTCGTCGAATTATCACCTATATTTCAAATATGATATGAAAGATTTAATCATTTTGTGAATCCTATATAATTAAATTGAACTACTACTGCTCAAATATAGAGTTTTGCAACCTTTTACTTTTAACTTTTGAAAATTGTTATTGAGCAACTGGAAAACAACAAAAACTGGTAACCAAAAGTTTCTAATAGCTACCAAGATTTAAAATTTGGTGATTAATACAACCTACTCATTTTCTATTATTTAATTCCAAAGGGTATTTATTTAGTATCTATTGTGGTGCTGCAAAAGTGCTTTATTTTATTATATTGTGCTGTCATGGACTAAACTAACAGCCAATTGCTTTGGTTATACCAACTTTTATTCTCAAAGATAACCAATAATTTAAAGGACTTTTTGGTCCAAATGCTAGCTAGTAATTTTTTTTGCAGTATTCTGTGGAACTTGCCCCCTATGTATTACTGTGGCACCAAGCTTTAGGGTCATTATCATTAGTTTTATTTGTGGTCAAAGATTAACAGTAAATTAAGTAACATTTTTTTTTGTTATGCCTTATTTTGACATTTGAATATCAGAAAGACAAGCCCTAACTTACATTACAGCAAAATTTTGTTTTGGCCGACACTTTGTTATTTGGACCCAAAATATATGATTGAAAGTAAATGATAATCTTCAATCACAACTAATATGAGAAGCAGATGCTGTGCATCTAGAATTGCTGTGTAAGCACAAGGCAAATTTATTGCATAATATTGAGCAGTAAGCAGCACTATGTACTCATTTTTTGTGATTTGGTCTAGAGTGAGATTGAACTTTCCGTTGTTGTTTACATGTCTGTCCATGATGGCAGCAAAATATAATCACTATAAGTAGGAACTTACTTGATTCTTTAAACTGTATAGAAGGACAATATAACTGAATAGAAAGAGAGAATTTGTTATAACTTGCAAAGTGATGAAAACTTTACACTTAGAACATGTCTTTCTGGCACCTGAAGTTTCGACTAATGGAAAAAGTTGGAATGAACATGGACAATGCTGAAACACTTCCATGGCTCTGATTAAATAAAATATGTACCAAATTCTCTGGTTTGTTTTATCTAGATATTTATTGTAAAAATGTTGTTTGCAGTGTGTGGTCGTCAAACTAAAGATGAATAAGGACAGAAAAGCCATCCTGGACCGCAGAGCAAAGGGCAGGCTGGCTGCCCTCCGCAAGGACAAGGGCAAATACACTGAGGAAACCGCCACCGCTATGGAAACCTCGTGAACACATAGATTATAAGAAATAAAAAGTTAAAAATGCATGCCTGAGTTTTAATTACTATTCCTGCGCATCATCTCTGCCTCATTGTTACCACATCAAAGGCTGAATTCATAAAGCGATTTCTACCCTCAGTAATTGTAGAACTGCAAAACTGGATCATATAGTGAATGGAAATACAGGGCAAATCACGCGGGTGCGGTTGTATTAGGTTACAGTTATACCAACTGAAAACTCGTGCAATCGGGCCGCGATCAATTTTCTATGCGGTTTTATAGGATCTCACTAGGCCTAACGTACGTCTCACTTATTGTATAAACGTTTATAAAGGATACCCGGTCCGGAATTAATTCATAGTCCTGCTGTTTGTCTGTAAAATTTTGGTACATTCCAATATCCCTAGTTATTAATATTCAATAAACATGATATACATAGTTTGGCTGACCTAATAAAAAATATGTACAGTCAGCATCAAAAATTATCTTTGTATTCAAACCTACCAAAATCAGAGCATTTGATAATGACATCACTTGCGCAAAAGGTAATGTGTGCACACGTCGACATTTGATCGTGTGGGAGAGTCATCGGCATGAATGGGCCGGCTTGACCGGAGTGATATAAAGTTTGACAGCGCACTGGTGTCGCGGGTGTGCATGGGCGGCGGCAATCGCTTACCATCAGGTGTTCCGTTTGTTCGTCTGCCACCTATGACATTAAAAAAAATACGATGTACTGTAGTGCCACCTATAGTAACTGCGCATGCCGTGCGCTTTAAAATTTCCGCGAAACTTGATTCAAATCATAAACCCAGGGCAGCAGAATATTATACCATCCATGTAAGACAGTAAAGCAAGAAATCGGCTAACTATTATGACAAGTGTATACGTCTTTTTGCAGCTGACTATACATGGGGCGACAAGATCTAAGTAGCCAAGTGTTGCAAATGCCTAAATTCACTCCATGAGAGTTGAGTGCAGTGTACCTTCAAAAAAATATATGTAGATGATATTTAATAAATTAAACAAGATTTTATGATGAAAAACTTATTTTAATTTATATCAAAAATGCATGAGAAATTGAGCACCTCATTCATTTTCTTCTAACAATAGGCATAATGAACAAAGTTGCATACATACATAATGTGCAACTATATTATCCAATATTCAAAAAAGCAGATTTATTACATACAGTTAGTATACATTTTTAAAACTAATTTAATCATGGATTGCTTGATATCAGACTTAATATTTCATATTAACATCAAGAAGACCCAAGATTCATTATTCTAAAAAATGGCTCACATCAAGAGATATTGTCAATGAAAAAATCATTGATACCTTTTATTGGATATTATGTATAAATAAACCCAATAGCTGGACAAAGAATGTCTCCGAAACTCTAGTAAACCACTTAAAAAAAATCTTTACTCCCAATGTCTCAGTGATCCAATACTTCTTTACCACCAAAACAGTTTTTTTTCACTGGTTACACTATGATATAAATAATAGGATACATGCAATTTCCAATAGGTATATGTAACAAGTTCCTGGTAAACCATATTTCAACCTTGATACATTGGAATAAGGTCTAAAAGTAGTTTACAAAGAACTTTGTTAGATGTACATAGTATATTTTGAGACAAAAGAATGTTTCCTCAATAAGGCACATTCAATATTTCTCAAACAAATTTTTAGATTAAAGATAAATACACTGGACTGTTAATATGTAAATTTTGGTATTATAAACCTGGCAATATTGTCATTAAAAAATGTCTTAGACTGCAACTTCTGCTTTGAAGTCCTGAGCTTCCATATTGGCTTTAGAGGCGCATTTGAACCGTTTCTTCACTTCATTGTTTAGGCTTTCCCTATTTCTGGCTATTTCAATGGCATAAAACTGAACTCGGGGTACCAGCATTGTGTTCTGTTCTGAGTAGTCTCCTTTAGCATCAGCTCTCATCAGAGTTCCAAAACTGTAGTCCTCCACTATGCTTTTGAATTTCTCGCAAAACACTCTCCATTTTGCTTTGTTTGTGTTGTTTTTTATTTCATTCTCATTGATGTATGAAACGGATAGGTCTGGGAAATCTTGTCTGAAGTGAGTGTATATGAGATCATCATGTGGTGTCAACCTGAGCCACCTTGTGTCCACTGAGCAGAGCACCTGCAATACAACACTTATTTTATGATATAATTGTAATGACCTCCAAACCAATATTTCCGTTATGGCGGCCAATCTCAGCAATCAGCCATCAACGCAGAACATATTATAGTTCACAAGTATTTGCACAGACACAAGTGCGCTCTCTATTTCCGTACCCTCTAATTTCACGAGTGTGACACGACCGAAGAGGGATTAGGCGCAGGAACAAAGGCTTAACGTGCTTTCCGAGGCACGGGGGTACAAGACCACCAACTTTCAGACTCCGGGCTAACACTGAAACTTTCTTAACAGAAAAACTCAGGTACAAATTTTGGCCCGGGACTCCAAGCGCAACCGTCGCTTTAAAGTGCGACCCACTAACCATTGCGCCACTGAGGCAGTCATGATTAATATGGTATAAGATTTATGATATAAGAACAGTATAAATGTACACCTATATATATAAACCAGAGATAGCACTAAGGACCGAAAGAGAGTCTAGGTAGGGAAAAAGGAGTCCACTTTGAAAACCAGAGATGACATAAAACTTTTGTTCGCATAACAGTTAACTTCACAACCTGATCATATTACTAGTACTGCTTATATTTTAAGAATTTGTGAACATAAGTATGTTAATAAAAACATCGAATTCAGATCAGTATTTTGTAAGTAAGCAGCCAGTAAATCGCTTTCTCATAGAGTAATTTGCTTTGCAAAGCAATTCTACATAACCTTAATTTGGTTAACAAATAAATACAAAAGTTGTACCTACATTAAAATAAATGTCGCTGTGCTCCATAGCCCTCGCAGCCCACAAATGCTCAAGCGTCTCATCGTTACCAAATTCTTCAGCCGGTCGTGATAAAACATCCTGAAAACAGACGACCACTCATTTTACCTAAACAATTAAGTTACAACGCACTGGCACCACTCATAATTCGATATAGCACATACCATTACTATATTAATTGGTAGCTGAGTACTACTGACGATTCAGAATATTCTTTGAGGAAAAATTGTAAAATTCGCTAGTAATTCGAAAAATTGAAAAGCCTCACTATCGGTCGGCGAATGCAACCATCAACTTTGACAGCTGTCAAACTATCTTTCTTTTTATTTTCCAATTTCATGGCATTGGAGAAAAAATTCCCAAAACATGTGCGCTTTTACGCGTTTTGTAGTTGTACAAATTAATTGAAAAAAACTTTTTTTCTTTACTATTTTTTTTTTGTAATCAAAAGACCACTTATTTGAAAGAATTACTTGATTCTAATTTGAACTAGGTACCTGGACCCCAATTCTCAGGCTCCATGTATCCGCCATTTTCAGAATGGGAGCCATTCTCGTGCTCGTGATATTTTGAAAACATGGCGGAAATCATCAAAACTATATTTTAGTGATATATGTCGTATGAAAATAAATGTCACAAGCACGAGAATTGGGCTCCAATTCTTATTTATTTATTATAGCCCCATACAAATGGCTACTAAGATGTGACGTCATTGACAATTCAAATGAAATGCATACAAAATACTTAGGTGTATGTAGTATGCATTTCATTTGAATTTTGTATGGTAGCTACATCAAATGTTTCGTTTATGTCAATGATCCTATTATAATAGTTGGTGCAAATTGTATGGGTTATTCAATGGTATTTTTTTTATGTTCATACTTTTAAAATGGACTTGCCCATGAATCTATGAATGACCAGAAAAACGGTTAAACGTTATATTTTAATTGAGAATTTTTGCTATTGGCACATATTTACCTATATTTTGATAAAATATTTATATGTATTTTGTAAAATCTCGAACTTTGTCAAATACTTACCCCATTCATGATATTTCGAAATTCATTCAATGCCGACCCGTTTGGAACAGTGGTAGTGAACGCTGCCTTTGATCTAAGGGTTGCGGGTTCGATCCCCGCACAGTACACACATTTGTGTGCATGAACATGTCTGTTTGTATTGGTCTGGGTGTTTCCTATGTATTATATGTATGTATTTACAAAAGAAAAGTATTATATGTATATATTTGTAATTCTGCTGTTGATTCTGATATCCGTAACACAGGTGCTTGAGCTACCTATCTCGGAGTCAAATCAATGTATGTGATGTTGTGAAATATTTATTAATTTATTTAAATAAAATTATTCTTATTCTTATTCTTCTTTTTATTTGTAATGCCACTGATATCCGTAACACAGGTGCGTGAGCTATCTATCTCGGAGTCAGATCAATGTATGTGCTGTTGTGAAATATTATATTCAATGTTTTGATCACCATTTTGCAGAGCGAAATAGTAATATATGATATAGCGTCAGTCTAAAAATATCAAAAAATATAATTTCAAAATGTGTATGTAAGTAAAAAAAATATTATTGTTTATATTTAACCGATTTCTTAAAGAGGAGGAGGTTAACATTTCGTAGGGATCATTTTTTATGCACGTTCCCCAATCATGTACTTGAATTTGCCTAAATAAATTTGGAAATTATTTTTTTATTTATAAGAGTATGTTTCCCAGATTGTCCAATTCTTAGCAAGGCGATGGGATTCCATTATAATCGAGACGCAAGTTTAAATAAATTGTTCAATAACCATTTATAATAGTACCAACATTACACATATGATAATTTCAACTGTTTTAATAAGAAATAATTCAGAAATTATTTATTTTTGTTGACCCTACTTTCTCCTTATGACATGACATAAACAGATACGACCTGATGACCTTCAAGAAATGGGTTTACTCCTTTCTTAAGAGCCGGCAACGCATATGTGATACCTCAGGTGTTGCAGATGTCAATGGGCGGCGGTGATCACTTTCCATCAGGTGAACCGTCTGCTCGTTTGTCCGCTATAATGTAAAAAAAAAATGACGCGTAAAATAATTGTTATCTAAATTTAACAGGAGACTGTTTTATCGTGCGTCCAGCACGATACAAAAGTCTCCTTATAAAAGTTGTATACCCAAAACTGGAATTCATGACCAAAAAATCTACTACAATGTTGCCACTGCCATAAAATGATCGTACAATAGTATATACACATTTCTTAAAAACATCATCATCATCGTCAGCCCATTTAAGTCCCCACTGCTGGGGCACAAGCCTCCCTCAACATGAGGGGTACTTGACATACTCACCACGCTTGGCAGACGGGTTGGCGAGGGTTTTGATATAAATGCAGAGTTTTCCTTCTCTGGGTGCTGATGATCATGCTAGCAGCTTTACCTTAGTCGCCTTTTACGACACCTCGGTAAGAGTGAGGGTGGCCTATTCTACTCTGCCGGGGACCACACAACAACAACAACTTAAAAACATACGCCGACATAATTTGTTTATTGGTAATTTTAATTCTATAATATAAAGAAGTAATTTTATTGACTTAGATAAATACAAGACCCTTAAAAAAATATTAATCATCTGTAATGTGGTAGAAAAGCTGGTATTGAGCTTGTATCACTTCAGGAACCCAATTCTCGTGCTCGTGACATTTATTTTCATACGACATATATCATGAAAACATAGTTTTTTGTATGGTTTTTCGGTGATATCCGCCATGTTTTCAAAATATCACGAGCACGAGAATTGGGCTTCGTGTTAATAACATTAGGAGCCCAATTCTCGAGCTCGCGACATTTATCATGGACATGGCGGATATCGTATGAAAACGTTTTTGCTTATTCTCGCGATGTCGAATGGTGACATATGTCACATATCTTCGTGCGACACGTATCGTATGGTCAATCAAGACCATACGATAGGAAGTATCACGGTATTTTGGTGATATTTCTCCAATTCAACGTGACGTTTGAGTCGTTTCGCGTTTTGTTGTTTATTGACGTTTGGTTGTTCAAATCACATAACAAGTTTAAATTAACTGCACAAGCTAAGAAGATGATTAATTCTCTGTGTAAACGATTTTTCAGCTGAGATTTTTAAATTTTCTTATATTTTCTTTCATTGGTACAAATTTTCACCAGTATTACCTATATACCTAAAAATATTCAATCAATCAATCATTATATTTATTGCGCGCTACATTGGGTACAAAGTATCTTAAATAATAAATGTACGTCCATAAGATGTTATTAATACAATGTAGCGCCCTGTAAGGGCATAGCAATGTTAATCAGTCATACTTCACATTATAACTACAAATTACTATCTTGAATGCTAAATTTTGCTTATTACTAGAATTTAAAGAAATATAAATATTATTGCACTATTTTTGTTACTTATCTGTATTATTCGTCATTAAGCCTTTATGTCTCAGTAATAAAATCAGTGCAAAGAAAATTCTTTATTTAATTTTTTTCTTTTAACGCGGCTTTTTGCCACAGTTGCCATCTCTTTTTGCCACAGACTGAATAGAAATCTTTTGGCTTTCGGTCAGTGTAACGGAATTACAATTTAATAAAATCAATTTTCTTTTTCGTCTTTTTTTATCGTATTTTAAAGCAGTTATGATAATTATGATCTTGTACAAACATAAAATTGACTGTTGATATAAAAAGGCTAGAAAATGTTGAACTTAAACAATAAACATTAAGATTTCTCGATTGTATATTTGTATCAATCAACAAAATGGAACGTATTAGCGGAAATGATATGGGTCACATTCTCTATGGAAGTGACTTTTACTGTCGCATGGGCACGTGAATAGTTTTTTTACTTCTGTGACATTTTGGTGACATTTTCGTACGACATTGGAAAAGTGACATTACAGAAAATACGACATTTTATCGCACGTCCCCAGAATTGGGCTCTTGGAGCCCAATTCTCGGGTTCATGATATTTTGAAAAGATGGCGGATATCACCTGAAAACCATACAAAAAAACTATGTTTTAGTGATATATGTCGTATGAAAATAAATGTCACGAGCACGAGAATCGGGCTCCAGGTTTTCAGGAGCCGAGTTCTTGTGATATTTTGAGAACATGGCGGATATCACCCGAAAACCATACAAAAAACTATGTTTTAGTGAGACGTATGAAAATAAATATCACGATCCTGAGAATGGACAACATTTCAAACTTTTAACATGTCCATATTGTTTTTTTATATGAAAGTAGACATAAAATGAACAGACCCATATTTTTTCTTTTTTCAGAATTTGTCCATTTTCATGCATAAAATAATTATTGAAATTCTTTTTATTCTAAATAGACGTAAGCGCCAAATGACGTCATCGGACGGCTGAATACAGCGATATTCCTTTGCTTATCATTGTTTTAATAAAAAAAAGGTACTACTGTCAAAGGTAAATAATACTAGTGTCAACATTGTCAACGTCATTCATACATTCAACGTTGACAAGTTGTCTTTTTTTTTGACAGTTACATGTCATGAGTTTGGCATTACGTAAATTTAAAACTATAATGTGCTTAGCAAAGAAATATTTTACATTCTGCCGTCCGATGACGTCATCTTACGTTTTTTAGTTTTTAATTTTTTTCTCAGTAAATAAGCAATATAAAAAATGAATAAATATATATTCGAGCAGCGGAAAAGTAAATACAGAATTGGTATTTTTTGTTTCAGAGCTTAGCAATTTTGAAATGTTGTCCATTGGGCTCCTGGTTTTAAGGCTATAGGTCCTAGCAAGATGTTCACGTGACAACTCACCCAATACACAATAACATTGTTTAAAAAGATTAAAATTCAAAGATTCCTATATTAATATCCCTGCACGAAACAACAACATGTAAGTTCAAATGTTGTACCAAGAGCCCGATTCTCGTGCTCGTGACATTTATTTTCATACGACATATATCTCTAAAACATAGTTTTTTTGTATGGTTTTCAGGTGATATCCGCCATCTTTTCAAAATATCACGAACCCGAGAATTGGGCTCCTGATTTGGCAATGACATGAGCCCAATTCTCGTGCTCGTGATATTTTTAAACCATGGCGGATATCACTTGAAAACCATACAAAAAAACTATGTTTTAGTGATATATGTCGTATGATAATAAATGTCACGGGCACGAGAATTGGGCTTATAAATGACATTGATAGATTTGACGCTGTCGTAGTTTTTTTGGTCTTGAATTCCAGTTTTGAGTATAGTGATGTTCCAGATATCCGTATCCACGGAACTCCGCGGGAATAAAAGTGCCGGGGCCCACCCAATCCGGGGGAGGGGATTTGAAAGGTTGGCAGTATATCTATCTGGCTTTATGTTGGTAGCGGTCTTGCTTGTGAACCTGTCACAGGTTAAAGGAATTTAAGAAATGTCACAGGTTACCTGTTACCTGTAACATTCCTTTCTCCGAATTGGGCCTAGCCTCTCACTTCCTCGGCAAAAGACATTTTATTTTACCGCGGAGCTCGGATATCCGGATCATCACAAAGACTTCACCTAATTAATCATGATTAATAAAGAAAATCTTTCATAAGCGATCACTCTTTTACTTATTATTATTGCCCTGCACATTTTTATTAATTTGTTTGTTTAATTTTTATGAATTTCTATATTTCTCTTGCCATTTTTATCGAAGGACCTTTATATTAAGTCTTCAAGTGAGTATATCAAGAATTTAAAACCAAACACAATTATATTAAATTATTATATTAAAAAAAATCAATAGGTACTATACGTTTTTTTGGTTTCAGGTCTGTAGATTTTATACAATATACTTTCTTGCTTGGATAAGAATAAAAAAATATCGTACGAACGTACCTTTTTGCCACAGAAAGAGATAGAGCTATACACGACTGTCAAGTAAAAACGAAAAAGCGTATTCGGAGAAATTCGTTTGGGCTTCGTTTCGTCATACGATTTGATTGGAGGGAAGTTGTAGAGAGGGTGGCGCATGCGCGTTCTGCCGACGCCATCTCTGCAACTGCTGTGCCTATTATGTACTTGTTCTAAGTGTGAAGTGGGCTTTTATTCGTGAATCTAAGTGAATAAATCATGGAAATACTTTACCGTTAGTGTAATGGAGAGATTTCTGAGTGTATTTGCATAAAAGTGTCATCGTAGTGGTTCCGCAAACGACTGCAAGTCGTATCTTGCGGAAGTCTTAGTCCACACAGCATCGCATATTTTTTGCGGCTATCTCTTCCACCGCTGCCACACTGGACTATTTAATGGACTTTTGACATCGAAACACCTAGTGGTAACTTTCCTACGTTACGTTCTTTATGTTTATTAGCGATAATTATAGATAGCGTTATTAAGGCGGGCTGAGACAGCTCCGCGTTCTAACGCTCGAGCTACCTATACATTCATTATGTATGAATTATTGTTGTGGGTCAAAGACATCCTAGTGTGTTAAGTAATGACGAAGCCACAACAACAGCACTAAAGGTCGGTAATTTTGTGTTTTTCAGTTAGTGTACGTGCGCTTGGGTGGCGTGAGACGCGTTTGATATGAATTCTGCCCTGAAACCGGTACTTCCGCAGCCGGGAGTGCCACAGCCGGGTGGGCAATCCAGCCCCGCTAAAGCAAACGTCGCCAATATCAACCACGCCGTAGGCCACCCACAGGGCGCCCAGAACTCGCTCCACCACGGTACCAACAACCTTGTAGGACAGAACTTGACACACCACGCGCCCGCGCCCGCGCCTCCGCCGCACGCCGTGCCTTCTATGGCACCAGTCTCTGCCAACATGGCTCAAATGGCGCAAAACATGAGTCACCATGGCAACCTCTCCCATGTCACCCAGAACTCTGTCACCCCAACAAACATAGCAGCTAGCCCCAGCAAAAGTGCAAGCACCAGTGCACCTCTGAGCTTAGTGCAGGACAAAGCTAATGGCTCCCAACCTTTAGCTCTCACCAGGACCCCTGAGAAGAAAGAGCCTGATTCTACTGGACAATCAAATGGCATTGAGTCCCCAAAATCTGCCACAAATGCCCCTACAGCATTGAAGCCTCAAAACTCAGAATCTAACAAAGAGAAGCAGGATATTGCCAAGACGTCACCTAGTACTACAAAGCCACCTGAAAAACCCAGCAGTGCCCCCACCACTCCACAAAAAACCGAACCTGCTAATCCCGCTGGTCAAACACCAGAGAGTCCAGCCCAGCCAAAAGTGGCTACAGCTAATGAACCTGAGAAGTCTGCAAAACCAACAGAGCCCAAGCCTGCACCGACAGCTGATGTAGCACCGACACAAAGTGACAGCAAACCAGTACCAGAGTCAGCCAACGATAGTCAATTACAAGAAAAGGCACCAGCACCTGCCAAACAGGAGGCCCCTGCTGCAGAGAGTGCGAAGGCAGAAACAACCCCCAAGCATGAGGAAAAGAAACCTGAAGAGCCTAAAGAAGAACCACCAGCTGCTGCAGCAGAGGAAAAGAAAGAGGAAGTGAAACCAGAGCCTCCAAAAGCTGAGCCCGTGGTGGAGAAACCACAGAAAGTGGAAGAAAAAGTAGAGGAGAAACCAGATACTAAAACTCCTGTTAAAGAGGTGAAGGCAGTACCAAAGTCAACTTTGAAGTTGGCTACTGTGACTCCCCCAATGAGGAAGAGAAGGCAACCTTCCCCAAGTAAGAGCAGTGATGGGCCCACTCCTGCTAAGAAATCTGCTGAGGGTGATTCTACACCAGATGCAAGAATGAAGAGGAATAGAACCAAGGTTTGTATTTATTTTTATGTTATCATACTACTTACCTAGTATAACAGCTTTAAATGTAAGTACTGGAAATAGAAAAATTCTATGTTCAATATTGGTCTGGGTGTTTTCTATGTATTATAAGTATGTATTTACAAAAGAAAATTATTAAATGTAATTCCGCTGTTGGTTCTGATATCCGTAACACAGGTGCTTGAGCAACCTATCTCAGAGTCAGAACAATGTATGTTATGTTGTGAAGTATTATTATTTATTTATACAAAAAAAAGTACACAGCCCTTGGCCCTTGGTTCCTAATCGGTACAGTCAGGCTGACATTGATCTCAAATTTGACATTTTATATGGACAAATGTATTGATTCTCTTGAATTTCTATTGGGTCTATTCTCATGGACTTGTATTTCTATCTTGGGTCTATTCTTATGGACTCAACAAAGAAGTTGAAGGAGAGATTTCCATACATTCATCCTTATAAATATCTTATTCAACTTCAATGTCGAATGCATGAGATGCCTTCTGAGGCCCAATTCGCATAGATTTCAAATTCTACATTATATTTATGGAAATCTCCCATTCCACTTTTTTGTAGCGTGTACAAGAATAGGCCCCTGGAACCATAATTATAATAGATACTCTCTAAGATAATCAGTAACTAAACATTTGCTTGCAGGTGCAATTGTACCAGTCACCGACTCCTGAGTTGACGATGGCCACGAAGCTGTCGGCATCTGCTGGCCGCTCCACACCTACCAAGCCCAATGACGACAAACTCATTGTCTTCTACAAGTAAGTTAACGAGAATTTTACCTGTCCCAGTCCACTGTTGGATAACCTCTCCAAATATTCGCCATCAAACTTCGACTACTCGCATTCAGCCACCTAGCGTAAACCGTCACTCCACATGGTCAGAGAGCGTCCTACTTACCGAGATAAGTATGACGTATATAACACTCACTGAATATCAGATACATAAATCTGACCTTAAAATAAGCATTTTAACTTTTTTTATGGTTATCATCAGAGACTGTACCTTACATCAGAGACTGTGTACCTACATTGGATACCTGGTGTCTCGCCTCCCATTGGAGGGAAAGAACAGTTTAAAAGTTTAGCAGCGCACTTCTGACTCCTACTAGTGTTTGGGAGTCTATGGGCGGCGGCAATTATCATCATCAATTTAGCCAGTAGACGCCCACTGCTGGACGTAGGCACCCCCTATGTTCTCCACATAGATCGGTCCTGTGACGCCCGCAGCAAAAGGTTCCCGCTACCTTCCACCTTATAGGGGGCCTGCCACGGCTGCGACTCCTTGTACCCTCGTAATGTGCCCTGCCCATTGCCAGTTGCCGGCGGCAATCGCTTATCAACAAATATATATATCAAAAACGCGACCTTATTGTCACTCTTCATCAGGTGAGATGAGGTCAAGTGCAAACCTATTTAATATATTAAAAAAAACTTATTTTTGCACTTAAACATATTACTTCTTTATCAATTTCCTCACACAGAAACGAGTACTTGGCAGTTCGCAACGCCGAGGGCGGATTCTACGTGTGCCAGGCGATGCAGAATGTGTACCGCACCACGCGCAAGATCAAGATCCGCTGGCTGTCCCAGGACAAGTCCGCCGACGCCTCCGGGGAGACTTACAAGCCAGACTTCTATGACGTCACTGGTACGTGTAATATAGTCTGTGCCATTTAAACTTGCACAAAAGGTCATTCACATCTTATGAAAATTCATAACGATATGAATAAACCGTATGGATTGTTTCGCTAAACGGGACTAAGTGTGGGCTCTCCTTTTGCTAACAATCAGCCTAAGGTGAGTAACCTTTGCACTGTGAGACTATAAAAAAAGCGGCATTTCGTGGAGAGGCGTCCACACATTATTTAGTATTTTAAACTTACACTTTTCAATTTAGTTTTTTTATGGCAATTTAATTTGGTATCTTTGGTTTGGTATTTTTTAATTTGGTTTGGTGGGTAGTGCTTCGCACTTAGCGACGGCTGCGATTCCCGGGTTTGATCGCCGGGTCGGGCCAAAATTTGTACCCCAGTTTTTCTGTTAAGAAATTCTCAGTGTCAGAACGTAGTCTGGAAGTTCGCGGTCTTGTACACCCCCGTGCCTCGGAAAGCAACCGTATCAGAGGCAGCGTTGACTATCACTGTTCCAATCGGGTCGTCAAAATATCGTAATAATATTGTAAAGTCAAAAGAAGAGTTGAATAACCTTTTAGCAATTACCAAACTTCCCATATCCTAGATCACAGTCCAAGCATACCCCGAGCTCAACAGCAATCCTGAGATAATTTTATTTGTTTATTTATTGACTAGTGGCCCACCCTCGCTTCGCTACGGTAATTTAATTTCAAAACAAAAGATTTAAAAATTGTAACTTTCTCTATGAAGATGTAGTTAATCAATAGGCTACTTGACAGTGATAAAAATATACATTTCTTTTATAACATCAGTGTTAATATATTTTTTGTGGAACGATTTGTAATAACGCGAGATAAAAATATTCCATTATTCCATCAAAATTCGTCTTCTAAAATTATTATTTTTTAAACGGGGGTCACGTGACTAAATACGGCCCGTGACGTAGATTACGCGTAAGTCTACTGCCTGTGATTGATTGCCTTTCCTTCATAGGAAGAAATAAACAAAAAAAAAGAATCACTAAAACACCAACAAGCTCAATGTTTATTTATGGACAATCTACGTCACTGGCCGCCATATTGCTTAAAGACGCGTTTTTGCGGCATATTTGATTATTGCATTTTCTTTTTCGTTTTTTTATTAAAATATCTAAAATAAAAACAGAAAAGTATTTTTTTAGGGCTCCTTATAAACAAATGAATACCCTAAGATAGCTTTCAGAATTTTGTCAAATAGCCTATTCTGAGATTATAAGTAAGTAGGTAGGTATTAAACGGAGACTAAAAATTAGACAAAAATACTGAAATGCCTTTCATTCATTTTGCATATATTTTCATTACTGATGAGCACTAAATATGGCGAATCTTGGCGTATAACGTTTTAACCCCTTTTCACTCTATTAGGACTGGAATAAAAAAATGCTAAATAATGTATGTAAAAAGACCAAACATACATTTTTATGACTCTAGCTTTAAAAATAACAACATTTCTATATGGCGTTTTAACCCCCGTTCACCCCTTCTAGGGATTTAATAAAAACATGCTAAAATTTAGCTGCATGAATGACCAAATTAAAATTTTCATAATCTCGATCATTAAATATGGGAGATTCCCATACGACGTTTTAAACCTATTTCACTCCTTTAGGAGTTGAGGAAAAAATGCTAAATATATAAAAGCCCAAATATCAATTTTCATGACTCTAGCTTTAAGAATGGACAACATTTCATATTTTTAACATGTCCATATTGTTTTTTATATGAAAATAGACATAAAATGAACAGACCCATATTTTTTCTTTTTTCCAAATTTGTCCATTTTCATGCACAAAATTATTTTTGAAATTCTTTTTATTCTAAATAGACGTAAGCGCCAAATGACGTCTTCGGACGGCTGAATACAGCGATATTCCTTTGCTTATCATTGTTTTAATAAAAAAAAAGGTACTACTGTCATACGTAAATAATACTAGTGTCAACATTGTCAACGTCATTCATACATTCAACGTTGACAAGTTGTCTTTTTTTTTGACAGTTGCATGTCATGGGTTTGGCATTTCGTAAATTTAAAACTATAGTGTGCTTAGCAAAGAAATATTTTACATTCTGCCGTCCGATGACGTCATCTTACGTTTTTTAGTTTTTAATTTTTTTCTCAGTAAATAAGCAATATAAAAAATGAATAAATATATATTCGAGCAGCGGAAAAGTAAACAAAGAATTGGTATTTTTTGTTTCAGAGCTTAGCAATTTTGAAATGTTGTCCATTACCAAACATCTATACGGAGTTTTAACTCCTGTTCTCACCTTTTAGCGGGTTGAATATAAAGTATGCTGAAAGTACTGATTTTATTTTTGTATGCACAGTGCAAATACCCATTTTTACGACTCTAGCTTTAAAAATGACCAAACTTCCATGCGGCGTTTTAACCCGCATGCATATTTTTACGCTGAAAGTACTGATATTAATGTTGCATGAACAGTGGAAATACCAATTTTTACGATTAGCTTTAAATATAACGAATCTCCCATACGATGCTTCAACCCCCATTTTACTCCTTTAGGGGTTGAATTGAAAAAAAAAAACAAAAAGGTCAATATAATTTTTTTATTAATAAACCTAATCCGAATTTTCAAAACACAAACATCAAAAAATTACAGACTTTCATACTAACTTTAACCCCCAATTTCACCTCTAGGGGTTGAATTTTTAAAAACCCCTTCTTAGTGCGCGCTTACATAATAAAAACTACCAATGTTCCAATTTTCATGATTATCGGTCCAGTAGTTTCGGCTGTGCGTTGATAGATCAGTCAGTCTCTTTATTAATAGTATAGATGTACAAAACAGGTTACAGCCAATAGGAATAACAAACTATATATTTATTACTTAGAAGGTAAGTTGAAACCCTTACATAATGTACACACTTTGCAAAAAAATCGAGTGGACCGCTTAAATGGACAATACGACAAAAAAAAATATTAGCATTTTTATACGCTTTTCGAATAAAGAAAGAGAAAAACTGTCACTGTCATCATTTTGTCTTGCCATTTTATGATCAGTGATTTTTTTTTTTTGCTTTAATCAACGTGAGAGTTATTAATTTGTTATGCCGAGTGATGACGTCACAGGAGGATTCTTACATTTAATTTTTTTTCTCCATTAATATCTGTTTAAAAATTCTGAATTTATTTAAATTTCTATGAGTCTAATCTAGAAATGGTATTTTAATTTCGAAAAATGATTTTTGTCGTTTTGTCCATTAGGCGCTCGTCGCCTAATTTCACACAGTTAGTCGCAAATGTCAGAGTCGGACAAGCGGTCGCGTCTCCCAAAAGATTCATTAATTGTTTTAAGTGGGATAAAGGCTATCAAAATCTCTTCATGCGCTTTTACGCGCTGTACAAATAATTCAAAACGTAAAAATAAATCTCATGGAATCACATTTCACTCGTAAGTACAAGATATTTTTTAATTTCTTATGATATTTCAATATTTCACAATGTTTTGATCGCCCTTTTGGCCAAGCGAGAAAGAAATATACGATATACCCACACATATTTGCGTCTATACTCGCACTCGTGGGGTGCGAGTATAGACGCAAATAGTGTGCGAGCGAGAAGTGAATAGATGCGCCGCCATTTCTGATCCCATTCTTTATCCGCACAGGTTGTACCAACATTAGTCGGACCACTGAGATATAACTGTTAACGCTTATAACCTACTGTAGTAATAAATTTATTCCACCACACAGCAACATACATAGACCAATTATGATAAGCATATTCAAATCTAAAAAAATTAATTTCTTCACGCGGACATTTAATATCAATATAAGCTTTTTCAATAAATTTATAACAATTATTAATATTATTCATTATTTAGGTAGGCAGTTCAGGGGCCCAATTCTCAGGATTTTCGATATGAAAAAACATGGCGGATGTCGCATGAAATCCATACAAAAGAACTATGTTTCAGTAATATATGTCTTATGATAATAAATGTCACGAGCCCGAGAATTGGGCTCCATGAACTGCTTATGTAGGTGTTCGTGTTAATTATGATGCTCAATAACAAAATTATCATCATATCTAAATGATGGGAGTATTTCTAGCCCATACCCTTAAACGCATATTTAAATGCAGTTCAGATACTTAAATCACTATCTTCCTTCGAAATACTACTTTAAACAACTTTTACGAGATTTACATGATTGCAAATCAAACCTATCAGAAAAAATTGGATATTCACCAAATTTTTATAGTTCACTGATAAACCATACAATTTCATTATGCAGAAACTCTTAACAATACCGGTTACTAAATTCTAAAAAACAATGTAAATGATCACTTACTCTTAGTGAACCAGGGGTCCAATTCTCGTGCTCGTGATATTTTGAAAACATGGCGGATATCACCTGAAAAGCATACAAAAATACTATGTTTTAGTGATAAATGTCGTATGAAAATAAATATCACGAGCACGAGAATTGGGCTCCAGAACTTCGTTCTAAGCCTATACAATAAGTGAATAAACGAGAACGAAAATATTCAACAATGTAATTAGGTACACTATTACAAAAATGTACTATATCCAAAGTTGATTGTGAAAACTGCTCTATTACACCGTTTTACCATGTCGCAAAAAAGCTCATTTCATATGGCCATCAGAGTCTTTAATTCGTTACCTGATGAACTGAGAGGTCTGAGTGGAGCTCACTTCTATAGCAAACTACATACGTGGCTTGTGGAAAGGTCTTTTTACTCGCTGACTTTGATTTAGATTTTAAAAATAAGTGACATTAATTTATCAATCCCATTATTTGAATGAATTATGCAATAGAGTAGATATTAATTATTTATTACTGACATAGTTTTTGTATCATTGTTATTTTTAAGTGACATTGAATTGTTGTTTTAATGTATACCGTTATTAAATATTTGCACGCTTCTTAACTTAAGCAAACTTCAGTGATAGTAAATAACATTGTAACATCACATTATGTACCTGAAATTATTTTATTTTATTTTATTTTTATTTTATTTGATACAAAAATCCACAGCTCTTAATGTTACATACAAAACTCATGCAAACATTATGCAAATAAAGTATTCTGATTCTGGTTTTAGCTAACAAAGGCTTATTGAACGTTAAGAAAGTCCTATGTTTTGGCGATATAAATATATTGATTTTTGTTAAATATATATATATCGATATAAAAAAAAATAACGGATGTCGCATGAAAACTATACAAAAATAGTAAGTTTTTGCGATATATATCGTATTATGACAAAATATCACGCCATGAGTCATGGGGCTCTAGGAGCCCAATTCTCGGGATTTTCGATATGAAAAAACATGGTGGATGTCGCATGAAATCCATACAGAAAGACTATGTTTTTTTATTTATATGTCGTATGATGATAAATGTCACGAGCCCGAGCATTGGGCTCCAGGAGCCCAATTCTCGGGTTTGTGACATTTCAAAAACATGGCGGATATCACTTGAAAAGCATACAAAAAAACTATGTTTTAGTGATATATGTCGTACGAAAAGAAATGTCACGAGCCCGAGAATTGGGCTCATGGAACCCGATTCTCGTGCCCGTACTTGTGATATCCGCCATGTGGGCGGATTAAAAAAAAAAAAATGGTATGATTTTTTTGTTTCAAACGTCAAAATTGTTCTATAACACCGTTTTAGCTAACAAAGGTTTATTGAACGTTTATGAATAAATCTCTTAGGTTTTATAAAGTTACGAAATTATAGTCGAAGGCTCCTTAGGTTATCATATGAGGATGCTTACAGTAGGTTTGTCGTCAGATATGGAGTGCGTCCTCACGACGTTGTCGCTGCAACGCGCGGCGGGCGGCGGCGGCGCGCAGATCCTCAAGCCGGCGGAGCAGGCGCGCGCGCGGTCCATCCTGGAGCGCGCGCTCAAGGCAGAACAGGGCGCCGGCTCCAACAACATGGAGCTCACTGAGGAGCACCCCGACGGCTGTACGTATAACAATAAATTTCGTATTAATCCTCGTCTTTATTATTTATAGTTCCTTATATCTCAACCCAGTCCCGGAACAGAGGACGGCCGAAAAAGAGATGGATGGCATGATGGGATAAGGTGTGGATGTACGTGACGTATGGAAAAGGAAGACATACTGCGCCGACCCCAGATAACCTGGGAAAAGGGCAAAAGGATGATGATGATGTCTGTACCCATTTTCCCATGATCATCTTTTTTTCACAACATCACATACATTGATCTGATTCCGAGATAGGTAGCTCAAGCACGTGTGTTACGGATATTAGAATCAACAGTGGGATTACACATATATGCATATAATACTTTTTTTTTGTAAATACATACTTATAATACATAGAAAACACCCAGACCAATACAAACAGACATGTTCATGCACACAAATATTTGTACTGTACGGGGATCGAATCCTCAACTCTTGGACCAAAGGCAGCATTCACTACCACTGTTTAAAAGGGTCGGCTATAATACATTTATTATTATAGACATCGCAACGCAGGGCATACAGCAGTTGTTAACACAATTTGGCACAAACAGAAAACAAAACAGGTAACAAATTAAAAATACATATAAATCACAACAAAAAACTTCATAAATATATTCAATTATGCCCAGGCAGTGCCAAATGAATAGTGTGTTATGATGACGTCTAGTGTAAATGGCCCTCACTCAGCTTAAGTCACGGCTCAGACAAAGGCCATGACCCTGGTTATCAGTGAGACCAGCTAAGTGAGTACCTGTTTACGCCTGTCTACTGTATTTTGAATACTTAACGTGCATGAGTGTAATGTGGGTATATAATATTTATTTTTGTGTCTAAATGTATCTACTAAGAAAAAATATCAAATAATAAATAAAATAATTTTATTTCGACCAACTGAGATCATAATTACAACAATTCACATAATAATGAGATAGATAACATTAAATTATTATTATGAATGATTAACATTACACACATACTGTATACCCAGAATTTATTTATATGTGCGATGTCATCAATCGATTGATATGTATGTGTGGAGAAACTATCGATCGACGTCGACTTATCGATTCTACCATTGAAGAAAGATCGGATACCACGGATACAGAGGTCCAATCCGGGAGAGAGGGGGGTTAAAAGGTTGGCAGCGCACTTGTGACTTCAATGGTGTCTTGGGTGTCCATGGGCGGCGGCAATCGCTTACCCTCAGGTGATCCGTCTGCTCGTGTGTCACCTATCTCATAAAAAGTCAGTTGGTCGCGCACCACCGCGACTGCGCAGTGGGGGGGCAGGGCGCGCCGCCGGGCCGCTGGCGGCGGGTCACCCGGCGAGTGCGCATGGCCGAGCCCACGCAGCCCCCGTCGCTTCGGCATGTGCTCCACTCACCCCACGAGCCGACACGGCAGTCCAGGAGCTCTGTGTAAGAAAACAACATTGTTGACGCGTTTGATAGTAACCCTGCCTCATACTCAAAGAACAAACCCTGAGCGAGAAGCTGGGTCCTGCACGGCAGTCTGTGTCATTTGTGTGAGACCACAATATTTTTCAAACTAAATTTCAAAGATCGGCACAATGGCGAGTTAAGTAGTGTCTACCTTGTCTAACGCTCCAAAGACAAACCTTGCGAGCGTGACAGAGTCACTGTATCGGCTGTGGCAAATGCTCACTCTTGGGGCACCAAGAGCTGATATGGGATTCCATGAGCTCTGTAACAGGTACAAGTGTGCGCACGCATGCAAGTGTACTTTCCTTGCAAAATCCATGTAAGTGTCCCCTATCTACACATTCAATCGGCTATATTATGAAAGAGATGAATGAAGAAATAGAAGTAATGAGGACAATGTGAACAATTTCAAGGAATGATCTGTCCTTAAATGTAAGAAAAGAAATATCTTAACAAAACTCCATACAAAGGCAACAAAGAACAATAATCCCAAAGTATCTGTTTAAAGTCACGAGGGAACTACACCACGGCTGTCATGTTCCGCGGCACTGTCCGACTGTCGAGAACAGGTTTTAATCCCTCATTACTATTTGGCTAAAATGAAATGAAACTCGGTTTGTACTGGAAAATATGTTGTATTATTTTGCAGACGCAATTTTCCATTAGCATACTTTTTGTTGTGTTCTCTCTGTGGTCTGGTATCCGTAACACAATTTAGCTACTTTGTACAGAATTAGGTCAATGTAAGTGATGTTGTATCAATTTAATTGTTTTTTTTTTTAATTTAGCCTTTGTTTTTATTTTTTCTTTCTTCCTTCTTACTTACCACCCACTAATTTTCATTTAACTTTATACTTGCTCCCTAAGCCAGCACCGTCCACAAGGGGGCAGCCCTCGGGCCGTGAAGGCTGTTAGGCCATCTTAGAATAACATGACTAACTTGATTCTAGCTGTGGGTAAGGAAATGCTTGTAGATCCAGTGGACTTGTCGCTGTACAGTGTACCTGTAACGTTGTTTTATATATACAGTGTGTATCAGTGAACAATTACAACATTCTATATTACGCTTACCAACCCTATAGTTAGTTATACCCTTGTAGGGTGTCGCAAGTATACCTACCAAAATCTGTATTAACATCTCTAAATGTAATGTGACATGCAATAAATAAATAAATAGTTCTAAACAAGTTTTTAAACTCTGATTTTTAATTATGTGAACTAAACCGACAGGTGTCAATGTGTTATTCCCATACATTTTTGCTACTTTTGACAGATGCAATGTGTCAAAATGTATAGGAACTTGACGTTTGCATCTGTCAGTTTAGTTTGCATAATTAAAAATCGGAGTATAGAATAAGTATTTTATCCGTTTTATGTAAAACTACTTTATTTATTTAAAAAAAAAAAGTAAAATATCTGGCCGCACTGTCATAAAATTATGTGAATTTCGCTTTTTTTTTTCAGACAAAAGTTGTTCTAAAGAATACGTGTTTAAAATGGTATAACTGTTTACTGATACACCCTGTAAGGGTTTCCTGGTTTGCCTACCCTTTAATTTTATTTGATTTTTTCTGAACCTTCCCCTGCCTACACCGCTCGCACCCTTCGGGCAGTGAAAGCTTTCCTTTTTTCTCATACTCCTTACTGCTGTAGAATAACACGACTAACTTGATTAACTAGCTATGGCTAAGCAAATGCTTGTTGATCCAGTGGACCTGTCTCTGTACACTGACGAGTCGCAGCTGGAGAAGAAGGGACGCAAGCGGAACAGCTCTAAGTCCTCTCCGCGCGCCCGGGCCCAGGCCGCCAATGAGACTGTGGTAAGACACTACACTTAAGACATTAAGGGGTCTTATTCATAAATGTTTGTTAAACCTTTGCCCTCTTAGCAAAAAACTACTCTGATACCGGCTTTAATCCTAAACTAGCAAGTTCATGATTATTACTGACTAATGTTAGTTCTTGCCGTGTGGTCCCCGGCAGAGTAGAATAGGCCACCCTCACTGTTACCGAGGTGTCGTAAAAGGCGACTAAGGTAAAGCTGCTGGCATGATCATCAGCACCCAGAGAAGGAAAACTCTGCATTTATATCAAAACCCTCGCCAACCCGTCTGCCAAGCGTGATGAGTATGGCAACTACCCCTCATGTGATTGAGGGTGGCCCGTGCCCCAGCAGTGGGGACTTAAATGGGCTGATGATGAATGTTAGTTCTTAAATTTATATTACAAATCGTCGACTTAGTACCGCAGAATAGTGTCAAAATTGATCGAATCATTTAATCATTCGTTCATTTCAGTGTCATTTCATTTTACATAACCAGGTTTTGTTGTCTGAAGTAAAAATATTTTAGAAATGTTTTTAAGCAACAATAGTTAGGTTTCCAAGTAATATGAATAGGTATTGCTTATATTTTTGGGATTTAATCAAAAAAATAAATTTACTACTTTCTCCCAAATAACGTTAGTGTAAAACGGAATGAACTATCACAGGGATAAGCTTTCATTGTTACTAAATGGATATTTTGGAGTTATATTTTAATGAGCATTTTAAACTAGGGCTCCGGGTCGTTTAATATTATAGTTGTATAGTTGATATACTAAGTAATGTTAAACTTAGATTTGTGATAATGTTTATTCTAGTCCTTCAATTATTTCTAGTATTAATCCCATTACTTATTTAAAACAACGTTTTGGAATAAGAGGGTTGTAAACTAACATCGTGTTAAAAAGCAATTTTCGCTCATCATTATTTTTTCTAAAATAAAACATTTTTTTGTTTCAAACGTCAAAACTGCTCTACAACACCGTTTTAGCTAGCAAAGGTTTATTGAACGTTTATGAATAAAGCCCAAAATCGACTGTCCATACGTACACTATTGAAGGTGAAATGTCGTGGTTTTTGTTTTAATTTCTTTTTTAATAAATCCATTTTTTTAATTATTTAAGAACTAGTGTATAAAACAAGTCTTTAAGTATGAATAGTTCTTTAAGATAGGAAAAGAGGGGTGTATAACAATAAAAAAGGACCCAAATTTTCACCTTTGATAGCGTAAGAAGTCTATTAATGTTTATTAGCTTAATAACGCACACACAACTTTAAAAACAAAACCACTGAGAAATACGCATTAACAAATAAATAAACGCTACATTCTACATTATTATCAAATTATGTCATCATTACCTACTTATTATCACAGTACATTCAATAAATACAAATTACCTTTTTATCACCGGGAATTTTTTAACAGTAGAAAATAGAATCTATTCATTGATGAATATAATGTCATGTGTTTGTTTGGTGTTAAAAGTCACCCAATATTAAACATCACTATACCTACATGACTTCTTTGCACTGATCTCTAGTCTAGACTACAATAAGCTCATTATAAGTTTTAGAGATGTTTTAAGCTATGGAAAAATATTAAATGCTAATCATATTATTTCATGTAAATAACGAATGTTATCCAATCAAATACGAGCGCTAAACGTTCTTATTACACATTTAAACATCGCTGACACAAAGTTATACATCTCTAGTAAAATATAAAATCCAATTGCAGAAGGAGGCGGCGACACCCGCGAAAAAATCGCGGACGACGCCAAAGCGCAGTCCGAAAAGCGCGCGTAAGGCCAAACCGAGCCCGCCCAAAACACAAAACAATAAACGAAAATCGGCAGGTAGTACGCCCACTGTGGCGGCCACAAGCAAGAAGGTAGGCATAGTACTACGGATATATAGAAATGTACGTATCCGCAATCATCTGCCATTACATTCATGTCCGAGAGTGAGTAAGCTGTGTGCCTGCGTGCCGTCGCTGTCCCGCTCCCTCTGGAGGGGAGAGGGCTGCGCGGGAGCGGGACGGCGACATGTCTGTCGGGGGTTGATAGATGTGCTTTTTTATGATCGAATTTTGTGACTTTTGCGAATCTTGAAAGATGTCAGGGAACAACTTCCACGATCCACATATAGCTGTGGTTAAATATTCGGATTTCATAGATGTCCAATCTATGAGTCAAAAGAAACCAATTGGATATCGATTTGAAATGAAAATGACTGCAACTGCCATTCTATGAAAATAAAGAAAGAGTAAATGCATATCGACACTTAAGAACCAATAACATCTTATCTCCTTTTTTTGGGTTCGTAAATTTGAACATAATTAGGAAGGCTTAAAGTTCAATTTGGACCTTGTGTTTTCCTGAAGGTAGATGGTATTGGATCTTAACTGTCAATGAAATTCTTAAATATTTCATGGGCTTTGATAATTTCAATAGATTTTCCCTACATCTTTCACATGCAAGAAAACCCGACAGATAAAGGCACTTTTTGTATTTGGTTCATAAAAGTTGAGTTTATTTTTATTTAGACTTTGGAGTATGAGTTACTGAGAGATAATTGTATGTTTAATATATCAATGTGCATGCCCAATATATTGTGTACATTGAATATGTTATTAAAAATTTCAGTGTACAATCTTCAAGTTATTTTGATTGGGTCGAGGTATTATTTTTTATTATTCACAGTCATACATACTTGACATCTTATCATGAGAGTAAGCGATAGCTTTCGGGTAGGGCGCGACTATACATTCATATTGTCCTTAGAACTGTAACAACGGTGTAAGGATGCATGGTCTGCATGTTTCCTACAAACTGCGACTTTTTCTCTTAATTAAATAGTATTTGCACGAACTATCTTTTATAAATACATATTTTTGATTAAACTAGATTCTGAAGGTAAAAACGTAGTTTGGCAAACGGTACGGTTTTTTACAGTTAAAACTACATTGGTCACTTTAGCACAACTTCCTCATAGAAAGCCTGGCTTTATATTTTGTATATATTTTAATAAATCTATAATTTTCGTACAAATATAAGGATTTTCTATTTTTTCCTAAACCATGGGCTGCTTCCATAAGTTGTTAGCAGGGACCACAGTATAATAGTGATAATAGTCAAACAAAAAACCAAACTTATGTCATGACTTTTCATTGGTTAGAATCGATATATAAATAAAAGTAATCCGTCTGATCGTCTGCAAGCTTTTACCTCTTAAAATTAGGCGGGACCCTTCACATTAAAAAAAAATAGAATAAATTAATGAATTGACTTCAACAAACAATGATGTCATTATTAGTATTTCTATTCTCATATGAAAATCTACTAAGAGAATGGCCAATGGAAAACAGCCAGTTATCGTGTCTTAAGTAGGTTGAAATTGCCAACTACGAATTTACTCTTTAAATAGAAAATAGCAATTTTCATTTTACCTCAACTATTTGAGCAAAGTCAAAGCTCATCGTCATTCATTTATCATTGCTTGCTTTTTGTGTTCAATTTTATATATTATTTTCTAAATTTAATTTATTCGCCTAATTTCTTCAATTATTTGCAATATTATCAAATTTAAACTCTTATTATATCTTATTAACTGGCATGCTATATTGCATGATCTTTAAAACTATAAGATTTATATAATTATTTGTTTATTCAGAAATATAAAAAGATTTGTGTGACAAGCAGTGAAGAAAATGTTAATGTTGTAAACAGTTGTAAATGAATGTTTAAAACATTTTGTACACCAATCGTTGAGTCGAATTACCAGATGCCTTAATATTTCAAATAGTTTCAATCAATGCATACAAGAAGCCTATTTTTGTTATCATTGTAATAAAGGCTAATGTCTTAGACTAATGTTTAATGTAAAACAAATTGGTGTAGGAAATTTTAATGCAACTTAAGTTGTAGTTTTACTTCATCTAATTAATTACAAAATCTTCAGAATAAAGATAAATAAATAAATATTTCACAACATCACGAACATAAATCAGATAGATATACTTTATTGCACAAAATGTACAATAATTAAAGTTACATTAGAAGCCCAAATTGGAGACAAGGGCTGTAATTTTTTAATTGGATTTCATATTACAATCCACATTTTGTAATGTCGTAATTTTGATTATTGAGTATCGAGTCACTGTGCTACTCAGTCGTGGAATAAAAATATAATTTATACATCGATATCCATCCCTAAGAATAAGGTATAATACTTGATCCACTGCATTATTGCACTGTCCATTGTTGTTGTGAGTAAATAAGTATCAGCCTATATACAGTCCCACTGCATCATAGAAATCAAGTCATCACTACTATGATGGGATTAGGCTTAATCACAACGCTTGCCAAATGCGGATTGGTGATCACAAACCCGAGCTATGTTCGAAAAATTCGAAATAAACTTTTTGCTCGGGAATCGAACCGAGGACTCCGAGATCACGGCGCGGTGCTTAAACTACTAGACCAACAGTCGTTGTTGTATCATACTTGTATTTTGTTTTTGTGCAATATATAATATCTATGTATCAACCAATTGATACGTTTACCGAAAGAGGCCTGTCGGGCCTCTTTCGGTAACGCTAAAACTTGAAGTAACGCTAAAACTTCCGTTATCACAAAATAGGCTATTTGACAATATGAAAAATAAATATTTATTTATAGCTTTAAAAAGGAATTAACAATAAAACTCATAAAAATATTGAATATTTTCATCAGAACAACCAAAACAAAATTAATTTGTTTTGTGCTTGGAACCATATACGGATTTGATTGGCTTTCTTTACTGTGACGTCAGCCTTTTGTAAGCAAAACTAGTGACAGACACGACGCCATTGATATATCTATGCGGGACGCTAATCATCTATTAAATTTGTCGTGTGCTATCGAATTTCCTATTTGTTAAACTAGACACTTCCCAATTGCTAACACAATACTGTAGCTACAATTTGCTAAAATGTATGTTTGAGAGCAGTGAACCATCTTTTTAATTTGTTTACAAAAGGTTTTTGACAGAATCCTTATATTTTATAATGATATTCTAAACGAAATATTCATAATAAATGAAAATAAATATTATTTTTAGGATTCCTATACACCATAATAATTAATGTTAAAATCAAAAGGATTGCACCACCCTCCCCTCTTCTATCTAATGTCCTTTACCTGTAGGTTGTCTGGTAGAGATCGCTCCCAGCGATAAGACCGCCTTACATTGTATCTCTGTATACCTAGCTTTTAAGTGTTGTATGTTGTGCAATAAAGAGCATCTATCAAACTACCAATAAACAGTATGAGAAAGTTTTTCAAAACAAGTCAAATAGCCTATTGCTAGTATAAACCGCAATCACGAGGAGAGTGTAACAAGGCACTTCCAACAGACCGCGACGGCGATGACGGAGAAGACGAAAGAGAAGGCCAAAGCCGCGCGCCGCGCCGCACCCAGCGCGCGCGCGCCGCCCGCGACGCGCCGGGCCGCCGCCAAAGGTGAGTACGCGTACATCATCATCAGCCTGTCGCAGTTGTTCGCCACCGTGATCTATCCATGGCTTCCCGCATCTAGCTCTTGCCAGCCATCCTGCGCAGATCGTCGCTCTACCTAGCCAGAGCAGACTGTACCCGAAACTGGAATTCGAGACCAAAAAAACTACGACAGATACGTCACTGTCAAATCTTTCAATGTCACTTATCGTCTTACCTTTTTTTTTGGTGACCCAGGAGAAATGCGTTACGCATACCCATCTGTCTGTTAACGGATGGGTTATGTCGGACTCTCCTCTGGCGACGGCTTCTCCTAGCGAGAAGCCGGCCAGAGGCATACCGAGTCGGTATGCCTCTGAGCCGATGAGTCGGCCCAGGAGTTTTAGTCGGTATTACCGACTAAAACTCCTGGGACTCTCCCTCATCGTCCATAGTGGGAGAAAGTCGTGGGCCAAGGTACGATACCTGGCACCACAACTTTCTCCCAGACTTATTGTCTAATCTAACCTAACCAAACCTAATTCTATAGTCATATATCACTATAACATCGTTTTTTTTGTACGGATTTCATTCGTTTTTTTGTACGATTTGGAGACGAAGTGGATTGGAAAAAATGTATCTTTCGAAAGATTGGAACATTTGCATCTGGATCAGGGCAGGAACACTAAAATGCTTCATTTGGAACATCGACTCTCAGATAGATCCGTGATTCATTCAGTTCATTCGGCTCACTCGGATCATTCAGCTCATTAAGATCAATTGGTTCATCGGATCATTCCGCTCGTTCGGATCATTCAACTCATTTAAATCATTCGGTTCACTCGAACTTGAGATCCATTTGAGTCGAATGATACGCTCGGAGCGCACATTAGAGATTCGGAAAAGTGTATTATTTGGCTGAGGCGGACCACTGAGTCGTCTCAGTAAAGAGTTGCACACGTCTAGAACAGACACGATGCCTCATTACACCTGGCAACTGCCTCGTTGGCGCAGTGGGTAGTGCATCGCACTTTAAAGCGACGGCTGGGATTAAATCCCAAAAATAAATGAACTACTACCTGTGCGGATAAAGAATGGGATCAGAAATGGCGGCGCATATATTCACTTCTCGCTCGCATACTATTTGCGTCTATACTCGCACTAGTGGGGTGCACTAGTGGGAATAGATGCACCGCCATTTCTGATCCCATTCTTTATCCGCACAGGTTGTACTTTCTTACAAATAACTTTAGCGTAAAACGAAATGAACTGTCACGGGGATATGTTGTCATGGTTACTGAATCGAAATTTTGAGGTTATTATATTAGTACTCATTTTAAACTAGGGGTCCGGGTGGATTAACTTAAGTATTATAGTTGATATACTAAATAACGTTAATCTTAGTTTTGTAATAATGTTTGTTATAGTTCTTCAGTTATTACCAATATTAATCACACTACTTATTTTAAACCACGTTTTGGAATATGAGGGAAGGAATATAAATTTTAGTTCCGTGTTTTACCGCGGGAGTTATTTCGTGGCGCGGACTTTACTATAGATTTCATACAGGGTGTATCTGTGGACATATAGATCCCTTTAACCACGTGTTCTACCAACCATTCTGAGCAACATTTGTTCTACGACTTTTCGAAATTTCTCGAAATTTTTTTCGACTCCCCATGCAAAATTACCATGTCACGTGACCGACTTTGTATGAAAGGTTAAAAAATTTTTATGCGAATTTCCAAAAGTCAAAGTAGTTCATAATGGTTGATAGAACACGTGGTTAAAGGGATGTAAATGTTCACAGATACACCCTGCATATTATTTTATTAGAATCGTTACTTACGGGATTTCTACCATGTACCTTATTTTTGAGTCTCCGATGTTTCGGCGCTTGATGGGAAGCGCCATGGTCACGCAAAAACTTCAGTTACTCCGTGACCATGGCGTTTGCAACAGTGCCAAAATATCGGAAACTCAAAAATAGGTACCTACAACCGGTAAATAGAACCGGAGCAAATTAATCATAAGCACAACTTATTATATTCACTCATAGTTAGTGCGATACAGGTCTGCGAGCCTAGTGCAATAACTAATGTAACTCGATACTTTTAAGTGCTTTCATGAAATAAACATATGTGAAATTTTGATTTTTTTTTTAAATTTGAGGTACATACATGATAGAAATCCCGTAAATGACGATTCTAATGTTAGTGACCATGAAAGTTCATATATTATTCCCCAGTTCCCTCACGATGTGCATTACTTCCAGAGAGCAAAGCATCGCCCGTCGTGCCTACGCCGTCCACCTCGACGGGGAAGAGCACCCGCACGCCGCGGAAGCCGCCCGCCAAGAAATAATACCACACGCGACACCAACACTCGCGCCGTAACACCCCTCCCTCGCGCCTCTCGCAGTGACTTCACCCCCTCGTGTTGCATGATACGCTCCGGTCGCTTAGTGACGGTAGAATCGCACCCTGTTTGTCTGGGACTGACCCTCGGTCAGTATCGGTAGTAATTCGACCTCATTCGTAGTAATTATATCGCTCTTCAACGAAACCGGCGCGTAAAGAACAAATACACATGTAGTAACCAAACAAAGAGACGCTCAGAGCGTGTGAAAGGGATAGGGGAAGGATTTAGTAGTGAATTGGTTTCGTTGTAGACGACCTATTTGGCTCGATTTTGGGATATCTTTTGACCTGCAGTTTGGTACAATTTTTGTATAGACTACGTGTGTGTATCGAGGACTTACTAGCAAACCATCGCACCTTATATAAGTAATGTACGAGTTCGAATTTAAGCTTAAATAATATCACCAACTACAACAAGGTTCCAAGTAGCCATTTTGTATCAGCACGAATACCAAGATGGCGGCAACACGACTCCTTATAAATGACTCTTATGACCGAGCGCGATGCCTCTTAGATAAAAAAGCGTGTGGTATTTTGTACGAGAATGTCGCAAACGGATTAGTTTATCATAAATGATTTAGTTAGTTAAAACATTTTTCATTAAAAATGTTTATATTCTATGTAAAGGTATTTTACACTTAAAAAAACATTTTATCCCTATAAATTGTAATAATTACTGAATGCATTTATTAAAATTTTTATGTTTGTTTGACGATCCGCTTGCGACTTCTTAGTAATGTAACTATAACTACATTATTGTGATAAGACCTTGCATATAACTCGCACTATCTATAATAATTAGCATCTACTTTAAAGAGGAAACTATAAATGCATCCATTGTTAGGAGTTGATATGATTCTTTCTCATATTATCAGTTTTAACTGATGTCAATTTTATGGATTGAAAATTTAGAATAAAACCGCCTAGTTCGTGTCTTCTTTTTATAAAGTAAATCGTAGGTATTTGTCTCGTCATAGTGCCAGTGATATGCGGGGTCACCGACTCTGCAACACAATTTTATATCTTTATTTTAAATTTAACTGATTTCGCAGCCTCATCGCTCCGACTTCTCCTATAAGTACATTATAGTCATACTGATAGCACAATGTTGTGTATTAATTTCATGATTTGTATAAGTTTTACATTTAAGGCCTACATCGAGGACACATTGTGTTCAATAGAGTAAAGGTTCCGTAGAAATGATTCTATCGATGTTTGCCTTCGAGACAGCCTATGCTCAAAATTTGACTTGTCATTATTTAGGGACCTAAATGTTGACATTGATTTACGTTTTATAGATGTGGTTCTGGCCAAAATTAGCGATCATTTCGTAGATTATCACGTTATCTTTTTTTATCGCTTATCATTACTGATTTCCATCTCTAATCTCCTGCCTGCAAAGTAGTTTTCGTGTAAAGCAGCCGTTGTTATCGAGTCTTACACGGCATGGCGAAGGCAGGTCTATAATATAAATCAATGCATGTTGCCATTTATAATATTTTTCTTAAAAGATTTATATTGACGAGTTAAGGAGTGAAAAGCAATAAAAGTATTTAATATATTGCTAAGTTAAAATGGAAACAGTCTAGAGAAATGGTTATATTTGAAATGAAAATATATTTTACACTTATTCTATAGTACAGAATACCTGTGCGTACGTTTTCAAATTGCCTAGAACTACATAGGATTACTGTTTTCTGAATATTTCAACTGAAAGTACATTTTAATAGAATATCATATAAAGGCAGGTTTTAAGAATCCATTGTTATTACTAGACTAATTTCTTTTGACACGTATGGGTTGCCAGCTGTCCAGATGTAATCAATTTTGTACTTAGTATTTTGTTTATCGTACCTAATTTCTGTGATTGTGTGTTTTTATCGTGTTGTTTGGCCTGTATTTGCCACAAACTGCATAATATTTTAAAAGCTAAATCCAAGGATTTTTAGGATCTGTCTGGTGACCACTGCAATTTTTCCATAATAACCAGGTTAATGTTAGTATGATGGACAATGACTGGACAAATGTGTGAAGGCATAGAGATACGCAGGGATCTGCAACATTATGTCTAAAACCTGTAATGATTCTTTGTTTTATTGCAATGAAATGTAAATTTATCATAACTGTAAAGTGGACCTTATGGTTATAAAAGTAAGTCTCCATTTTCATTGTAATAGAGCTTATTATAGATTAGGGTTTAAATGTCTGTTAGTATGTCTCTTGTGATGTGTGTCTATGTGTAAGGTTGCATGTTATCAGTGTGGCCTTAGTGGACGTTCGAGCATTACAATGTCGACTTATTTCCAATGGAGATCATACAAAAAGTGAATTGAGTACGTTAATTTAATATTACTAATCTAACTAATTATGACATTTTTAGAACTTAGCGTTCACTGTAAATATTTACAACTAACAAAAGTGTTAACAAGTTTGTATTGCGATGTTTATGAAGTGAAGCCTAAATATTACAAGCGGCCTTCGCCGGTTCTGTGGCAATTTCGTCGAGTTTATTTCTCCGTGTCGTAAATATACGCGGACAGGGCACTCGGGACGTGTCTGTGTAACTTAATACCAGGTGAATGTTTCAATCCGATGCCTGAAGCGTATACGCTGATTAGAAGTTAGTAGGCATTACATACTTTTATTCCCTTGAGGAGTGCTCAGTACATTGAGGTCCTCGTTTTTTCTGAACTAGAATAACAGGATTCACTTCATGAACCGGTGTCTCGCAATGTCGTTTATTGAAAGTTGCCGAGGTATTTTTACCTCCGTTGACTTAGGCAATAGATTTAGAACTTTCATTTTTAAGATTAGGCTAAAAAATTTGGAATACTTGAGAGTATCCGGTTAGATATTGCGACGAAATCTTGTATATCAGTACAAAGAATTTAAAACTATCAAATAATGTTTTTATCATTGAATGTTTTGGCTTCACATAATAAGAATATATTTTGATATGATCAGTGTTTATTTTAAGAATATTGTAGTGTCATGGATTGTGGAATAGTTCTAACGGGTTTTGATTGCAAAATAATGTTTAAAGTTAAAATTTTATAATGTTCTCTAAAAGTATGATTTATATCGCCCTTTCTGGACCAAAATTCATTCTAAACTCTTCAGTGCACTTCATGAAATCTTGTACAGTTCGAATACCAAATGTTAACGTATGTCACTGCCTACTGTAAAAATAATCATGGACTAATCTTATAGTTAAATCAAATCTATTTACTGCTATTAGAGAAATTAGCAAACTTATGTTATATGTTGCTCACTTTCCGAGGATTCCGTATGTCTTGTCGAGCCTTGCTTGATGGTGATCAACTATATACAAATGTGGGCAGTTAGAGGACTATTGAAAGTGAAATAGGACTACGGAATCCTTCCAAGATCATGTCGTGTCAGATCTTTTCTTTCTTTGTAATGTTACACATCACTAGTGATGGTTTATTCATACATTTGAGGCGTACATAGTGGCCCAGATTTTTGTTGAATTGTTTTCCATTACCCTTTACTTTGTTATAGAAGAGCTCTTGGCGAGCGTGCGTGTGTGTGAATCGATTAGAAAATTTAAGTACCTAAAGTTTAGGTGGTATTTTAAATAGGTTAAATTCTGAAGAGAATAAGTTTAGATTATAAATTATTGTGTGTGTATTTTCTGTTTATAATGTGTACCTAAATGAGCGAATGTTTGAGGCGCTGGCCCTCCGCGGGGCAGCGACAATAGTTGTAAAACATATTTTAGCGTTTTATACAAAAAATATCAGTTCGAGAGTACTATTGTAACAGAAAGTCCACAAATTTATATGCAATTCAGAATTAAATATAATAATTTAAGAAAATGCTTGTTTTAATTCGAAAAGGCCCAATCAAATTTATGTATCCTGCGTAGCATAATCACTCCTATTTAATTTAAACTAAGGAGCTCGTGTTTAGGTAGGTAGATTTGGGCATGAAGCACAGAATAGAACGTCGGCTGCCTATATCGCGAGCGAAATAGGCCTAGCACACATATGCACGCGTAAAATGCACTCGACGTGTTTCAGAATAAAAGACAGACAAACGTGCAGAGGGAGTATTCTCGAACATTCGACTTTAAAAGTCGAGTTTATAAAATAAATAAATAATATTTCACATTATGTACATACATTGATCTGACTGCGATAGGTAGCTCAAGCACCTGTGCTACAAACATCAGAATCAACAGTGGGGTTACAAAATTGGTAAAGTGAGAAAAAGTATTATATGTATGTATCTTTAATAAACCTATACATATAATTCTTTTTCAAAATATTTTTTTAAAAAAAAGTATATATATTTAATATACCTATAATGTTTGTACTGTGCAGGGATCGAACCCGCAACCCTTGGACCAAAGGCAGCGTTCACTACCACTGTTCCAAATGGGCTGTCACATAAAATAATTTGAATAGATAAATGTATGAATCTCATAATTCAACTTGAACATCAAGTGGTTGAGAATAGGCCCCCTGGAGAGACATCTATGTCATTTAGAGCCGATTTTCTGAGTATTTTTGTTGTGTCTCAAGGTACTGATTAGATGCATATGTGTATCCTAAATCATCCTAAAAACTCAACACTTGAGGCAGCTGATTCAAATAGCTAATGCTTTTAATAGATAGGAAAGTAATGAAAAAGAGAATGGAAATTCAAATGGTGTTTAATAACAATAGTGTTGAAAAAGTAACAAGCTTAATTATTAATTTAATCATCTTCTATATTTTCTAAGGGATACTCAGTCATAATCAGACCCCTCCCCCACAAAGCATCAGCCAGTTGTAACTTATCATCATCATTAGGTATGTCCAAGTTCTCCACAGTAACATAGGCTGGATATGACGTAATCAAAGTTTCTATAGCAGGAGCAAACTCCTCCTCAATCTCTAGGAATGGAAGATCATTTGCATGGTACTCTAAAGAGTTTTCCACATAATAATACAATCTGATTCGTTCTTCAGACACCATTCTCAGAATATTCTTTCGTAACAATCTTATCTTTGTGTCCAGACCCAGTTCAACTCTGTTAGTTACTTTTCCATTTTCAATCATAACATCTGAATCTCCATAAACTGTGACCGCTTTCTCCAAATCACTCAAAACAGGGGGCAATGCATCATGCTGGAAGTTTTTATTCATCTGATCTACAGCATCATCTATGGGTAAGTGACCTTTGATTTTGTCAAAGAGGGACTTTACTAAATCCTCTATTTCCTTCCTTCTTGGTGTATTTACATCGGAGTTTACTAGACCAAAGTTATCATACAAATCAAATGGTAGACCACGTCTTAGATCAACATTTTCATTAATGGCAATTTGTAATGCTGCCGGTATCAACTTTTCAAACAGATCAGCCCAAGAATGTTTCTGGTACATACTGACAGTGACATGCAAGGAATGCTCTCCATCAATAGTGAGACCTTGATGAATGTAGCCTCGTGGGAAGTAGAGCATATCCCCAGCTTCTAATGTCACTTCCAAAATTGGATCTCCTATTTCATTTTGGTCAAAATTCTTTGATGATACTCGTGCTAGCACCTCATTGTCAGTTCGAGGCTTGTAAACTCTCCAGTGCTTCCGACCCTCGGCTTGTAGGACAAACGCTTCAATATCATCATAATGAGGAGCAAATCCTTGACTGTCAGGTGGTGTTAAATAAGCATTAGCTCCAACAAATGAGTTGAAAAACTCTTGTAATGTTGCATTAAGAAGGTGTAGTCTAGGGATGTAAGTTTGTGGATTTAACAACCTAATACTACAGCCGTTTAGGTAAAAATCCCACACTAAATGTGGGTGAGCTCTACCTTCTGGGTTATGTGTTTCCCTCTTCTCATCAATATAAGAGGTAACATCAATATTTTTAGTAAACTGAATGTTTTCGTTTCGCAGCATATCATCTATGATTGGTGTCGAGATTAATTCTTTGTAGTACGATGATTTGTTTCTGGCTATGTGCAAGGGTTTTTTTTCCCAAACTCGGTTAAGAAATTCATTTGGATTGTATGGGGAGATCATCCATTTGAATACTTTCAGGCCTTCTTCGACGCTGTCTGTCTCTACAGGAGTGAATTCAATGCTGCCTCCACTGGTGGAGTGGGAGCAGGCATCAACATCTTGATCGAAGTCTACATAGTTATTCAAGGGAGCCGCTTGTACTAAAGTGGGTATATCATCACTTGAGGAAACACTGGATCTGCTCTGGTTTATGCTATTATTCTTCTTTTCCACTTTAACAACTTCCTTCATTTTCTTTAGCTTTTTCTTTTTATGGGTTTTCTTTTTGATAATGTTTTTTGGTTCCTTTTGTTTCTTTAGCTGTCGTTTCATCTTCTGGGCCATATCTATCATAAGTTGATCAGATAATTTCTTCGGCGTAGTTTGTGGGCTTGGCGTAGATGCAAGACTCTTCTGCTTTTTCTTATTTTTCTTCTTTTTAGTATTAGTTTTATCGTGGTTAGGTGTTTTGTTTTTGTTGTAAATAGCGAAAGCAGACACTGGTGACTCCATATTCACGTCTAAGTATCTATAACTTAATAACTATTTTATTTCGCTTATATCTGTAAACTATTGAAATAAACACACCACCATACGATACGGTAAAAAACCTAATCAAATTTTTAGGTTATATATATCGTCCCGTTACCCTGGTTAATAAAAACGTCAAGTTAAGATGAGCGATTTTTGCAAAGTAAAATACATGAGTGAAATGGAAGGTTTCCTTCGTGGTTTGGTTTTACCAACCAAGGAACCCAGGAATTGGCGCCTGGTGGCCGTGTAAATTGTTTATTCAAAAGTTATGTAGCGATATCATGAAAGATACTAAGTCGATGAGTGAAATAAAGCAAGCAAGACCTAATTTTGATTGGTCGACTAACTGGATCACGGTTACACGTTCAGATCATTATCTCAAAATTAGGTAGGTACTATATTTAATTATAGTATAAGTACACCTGAGACGTGCACGTACGTGGTTTCCTCATGAAGTTTTCCCCCCACCACCAAGCTAATGGTAGAAATATCCACATAGATCTGAAACATTCAGAGGTACATGCTCGCATTGGTTGGAATCGCGACCCCCGTATGAAAGGCGCGTAATATGTAGGTACTTAACTAATAACACGCTACGGCGGCCAATCTCAACGATCAGCCAAGTACGCAGGATATATTATAGTGCACAAGTGTGAGCGCAATCACAAGTGCACTCTCTATACTCTTACCCTCATATTCCGATGGAACACCAGTGTGACAGGGGACAGAGGGATCGGGTGCAGGACCAACGGCTTAAGGTGCGTTCCGAGACACGGGGTACAAACCGCCAACTTCCAGACTCCGGACTGACACTAAAAGTTTCTTACCGAAATCTAAGGTACAAATTTTTTGGTCTGATCCTACATATCGATACTCGGCCAGTTTATTTCTTTTTCTTCAAAATCAGAGCGGTTATATTGTGTGCCGTACATTTTTTTTACAAAGTTATGTATTTATATTTTTAAAACAAGAGACGTTTACGATACGATACGACGAGATACGTTTTATTTTAATCAGAATGTGGCTTTTCATATATGAATGAATATTCCTACACGGTTAACATTGTATTTGTTCGATTATTTGGGGTACATCACTAGAGCTTGAAAAGAAAATGGATTGACACGTTGGCACATACAACATTGAACCAACGTTCGATTCTCTAAAAAAGTATTTTTTTATAAGTTAACAAATAGTTTAACAGAGAAAGTAAATCGTGAAATTATCTTTTTTGTCTTTATTCCAATAAATTAATGCAAACAGAATTTTAAAAAATTAAGAAATTGTGCGTTTTTAACATAGAAAGATTGATAAATTCAATGACCGTTGTTACAAGGCTTAGACAATTTGTCTAAGTTACATGTTTACGTTGTCGAATTTTGATAAAGTGTCAAATGTGTCTTTTTTTAGCCCAACTAATGTTCAAAAGATTAATTAACTTTTTGGATAAATTTAATATTTTACACCCACAACAATACGGTTTCCGCAAAAGGAGCTCTACATCTTTAGCGTGTTTTAATTTATTCAAATATATATCTGAGAGCCTTAATAATAAAACACCTACAATGTATCAATACGGGGATTAACACGATATTTATTATGTGCCGTCACGAGCGGACTGTCAGTCCGCTCGTGACCACGGCTGTTGTAACGTAGCTTAGCCGAAACGTCGAGCCAAATATGTGAGTGCACATAATAAATATCGTGTTAATCCCCGTATTGATACATTGTAGTTATAATGCAACGCGAAAATCTAAAAAACTATATAATAAAACACCTATCATTAGTATATTTCTTGAAAGCATTTGACTTTGTGGACCACCAATCTCTTGTTAATAAATTAGATAAATACGGTATTAGAGGAAAATCACTTGATTGGCTGAAAACCTACTTTAAAGACCGTAAACAATATACAGAAATCTCTCAAACCACCACAAACTTAAATAGAAACAGTCTTGAAAAAAAAAACCGGTACAGATCTCCCCCTATCCTAAACAGCAATGGCGTCCCACAGGGCAGTATTCTTGCTCTGATATTATTTTTATTATATATAAATGATTTACCAAATGCTACAGAACACAGATCCCTACTTTTTGCAGATGATACAACATTAATAATTAAATCCAATAAAAATAAAATAATAGAAGAACCGGCTATCACTACACTTTCAAATATCATAAAATGGCTAGAACTTAATAACTTACCTACATATTAATCTTTCGAAAACTAAAGTCATGGAATTCAGGTCATACAACACTAATGAATTAAATTTTAAATTAAACCATAACGAACATAATATTGATAAAGTAAACAGTTTTAAATTCTTAGGACTGTTAATTGACGAACATCTGAACTGGAACGCTTACGACAAACTATATATATAGAAGCAGCCCTTACAACCTACCACGGGTATGTCGCTTCTGTACTGAACTACGGACTGATGATATGGGGAAACTCAGTAGATGTTGAGAGAGCATTCATTCTTCAAAAAAAGTGTATCAGATCAATCTGTAACGCAGGTTTTATAGACAGTTGCAAACCACTTTTTAAAAAACTGAACATTCTTCCTTTGCACAGTCAGTACATCAAAGAAGTATGCTGGTATGTAAAATCATACCCACATTATTACAAAAAATATACTGAAGTCACTAATAGAAATGTTTGAGATAAATATTATCATTTATTACATAAACCACCATCACACACCTACATATACAATCAGAACATATATGACATGTCAATAGCAATTTATAACAAACTACACATTAAAATACTAGAAGGTACCTAAGTCCTTCAAAACTAAACTTACATCTTGGTTAGCTCTAAAATGTTTCTATAGTAAGTTAAGGAATAGGTAGGTACTTTGAAAATGAGAATTCTTGAGAAACATACTTAATGACAATGTTACTTTTAAAGTGACTCTATCCTTTTATTTTGGTAAATATTAGGTATTCTTGTTGATGTGGTAAAGTTGTTTCTATTGAAAATTGTTATTTAGTCTTTTTAAAGAAAGTATAATAAATTTGTAATCCTTGTTTAGTTCATTAGAAAAATATGTTAATATTATACCTATTATTATTTGCACGCCTGCTGGCAGGCTGGATACCATGACTACGAACGGTATCATTTGTAAGACCATTTGTGTATTTTGGCAAATAAATAAATGTTTATGTTTATTATAGGCAGTTCTATGATATAGGTACAATCACGAGCTTTAATTTAGGGCCTGCGCAAGGTTGAATCTCGTGTAGCAAACTTTCGCTATTAAAAACCAATATTTTAACGTGTCAAAGTCTTCGAGTACTTTACTTTTCTACGGGCAATCGTGCAAAAACGTCAAGAAAAAAAAGTAATGGAAAAAATGGGATGTAACTATGCTTAAATTATAAAACTGAACATTTTTGATATCGATTTAAGTATGTAGTAGCTACAAAAAATTTATCGGGTACATTCTACAGCACTGGAGCCCAATTCTCGGGACGTGCGATAAAATGTCGTATTTTCTGTAATGTCACTTTTCCAATGTCGTACGAAAATGTCACCAAAATGTCACAAAAGTAAAAAAACTCTATTCTCGTGCCCATGCGACAGTACAAGTCACTTCCATAGAGAATATGGCCCATATCATTTCCGCTAATACGTTCCATTTTGTTGATTGACACAAATATACAATCGATAAATCTTAATGTTTACTGTTTAAGTATTAATTCAACATTTTCTAGCCTTTTTATATCAACAGTCAATTTTATGTTTGTGTAACATCATAATAATCATAACTGCTTTAAAATACGATCAAAAAGGACGAAAAAGAAAATTGATTTTATGAAATTGTAATTCCGTTACACCGACCGAAAGCCAAAAGATTTCTTTTCAGTCTGAGGCAAAAAGAGATAGCAACTGTGGCAAAATGACGCGTTATAGAAAAAAATGGAATAAAGAATTTTCTTTACACTGATTTTATTACTGAGATAAAAAGGCTTAATGACGAATATTTAAAGGTATGTAGGTAATACTGGTGAAAATTTGTTCCAATAAAAGAAAATTTAAAATTCTCAGCTAAACAATCGTTCCCACTGAGGATCAATCATCTTCTTATGTTTGTGCAGTTAATTTAAACTTGTTATGTGATTTGAACAACCAAACGTCAATAAACAACAAAACGCGAAACGGCTCAAACGTCACGTTGAATTGGAGAAATATCACCAAAATCACCGTGATTACATCATATCGTATGGTCAAGACCATGCGATACGTGTCGCACGAAAATATGTAACATATGTCACCATTCGACATCGCGAGAATAAGCAAAAACGTTTTCATACGATATCCGCCATGTTTTGTTGATATATGTCGTATGATGATAAATGTCACGAGCCCGAGAATTGGGCTCCTGATGCTTTAAAATTTTCATGCCTCTGAACCATGGAACTAGAAATCGCGCGCTTTTAACGGAATGTGTCATTTTCGGAAAAACGGCATAGAGTGTCAACGAGATCCAACCAGCCCTGGGCTCCAATTCTCGGGCTCGTGACATTTATTTTTATGCGACATATATCACTAAAACAAAGTTTTTTTGTATGGTTTTCGGGTGATATCCGCCATGTTCTCAAAATATCACATTGGGATCCTGGAGCCCAATTCTCATGCTTGTGATATTTTGAGAACATGGCGGATATCACCTGAAAACCATACAAAAATATCACGAGCACGAGAATTGGGCTCCTGAGCCACATGAATAAATTATCATGTGCCTGAGCCAAGAAGGTTAGCGCATACTAAAACCTTCTTGGCCTAAGTCCTGACGCATATTCTAAACGGGTGCGGGAGAGAAACACTCACGGCTTCGCGCGGTTTTTCAAGTACGTTTTTTTTAAGAAAATGCACAGTCTATTTAGAGTGCATGTCTATGCTCTAAACTAGGCAGTGGTGAGATTTTATTGACACATCTATTATGTACTAGAGGGGTCAATTATTACCCCTTAAGGTACGTAATAGCTAAGGGAATTAGGTAATGATATGAAACAATAATATTACACTTTCAAGCTGATTTATTAAGAATTACTTCGGATATATTTTGGCTTCTATCATGCGGTTATTCATCAAGGCATTTTGTGTTATCGCTACTAACTACGCTCTATTTGTTACACCGTTAAATCCATATAAGTATTATAACGTTTACAGTTATTTTTATAGATATTACAACAATCAGTACTTAAAATATTGGGTTAGATAATTTCAAGTAAAGATCATTTACATAGAATCTAATTTACATTGAGGATAGGACTTACGAATAAGATAAATGTGGTACTCCCTGTAAATTATTGCCTAAAATAAAATTATAGTTTTATTACTTTCATTAAACAACTAATGATACTCCTTTCGCTTTATCATGACATCGGTGACAGCAGGACAGAGTTATACGTGAGTCACATGTTAGAAAGAGACTAACGTGAAAAATGTATAGATTTTGACATCTATCACCCATATCATTCTAAAGTCAAAGGAGTAGAATAAAGTTTTGACGGAATCAAACCAACATGCAATAAATTTTTCATAAATTTGAATCTCTAACAAGTAATAAAATAACTTCAATTACATGTATTATATAATTTAGTTTCATCATAAACTTCTAATATTGTCATCCTTTGCATATCGATTCAAAAAGATTTAAAACAATAAACATAAATATCTGTGAATGTTTTTAACGATTTTTTACATTTGAATCACAGCCACCGGGTTATGGTATAGGCAAACAGGAGATGAGATAAAAACAGACATTTTATGCTACCAAACACATACGTGAAAATAGTTTTATACATATTCCGAGTTATACAACTTAAGGTACACTCACTAAATATACACCCCCTTATTCCAAATCGCGAACGAAAGATAGTCCCGGATCAAAGTTCGTGCCAGCCCCTTTTATCATTGGGTGTTGGAACGGGATGACATGAGCTTTAGTACGGTAGTAACTTTAGATCGCGATCTGTAATAAGGTGGCGTCAGATTATAAATAGTTCACCTAATTTATATTTTAAAAATATTCGATAGGTACACAATTATTTTTAAGCATCTTCAATATATTTTATCTACTCAAGATATATATTTGTTTATTTTTACGTTAAATTCAAACGTTCTACTAAATTATTGGTCATCTATCACACATAATTGATACGTACGTCAAGTTTATCTAGATTTTAAATACAAATTGATGCAGAACGTTTGCTATGCTTTGATCTGTTGAAATATTTTTTAAATTTATAAAAAAGAGAAATATTTTCAGACAGTTCTGAATTAAATGCAAGATATTTAGTTGATATGCAGTTCCATCCGTAGTGATAGCTTTGTAAAGTCTTATAGTAAGGTGCGTGTAAAACGTATACGTAGAGGGACACGTTAGTCAGTCTGTCTGATATTACTCTGTTTTCGTCATTTTTGTCTATTCAATTTTCGTTCACCACTTTTTTTTGCGTAAAAAATCTATAAAAACAATTAGAAAAGTGTGAAAGTTTGAAAAACCACGTCAGTCTTATTACAAACTCAGTTCGACTAGTTGAACCAGCAGATCTTTGAAACATCAAGTGACTTTCAAGATTTCCTCTAATAATTTGGAATAGTAAGGACGGTTGCCGATTTAGGGGGTTAAGAAAACAAGCGAAAAGATAAGTACTTCATAAATGATAGTCTTTTAGACATTTAGAATACCTATTCTTTGAGACCTACAAGCCTGTCTTTATTTAGGTACTTACCTATGATATTGATATTTTTAGAAGGTATTACAAATTCTTATAAATAAACTAAAAATATTATTTCGCGCTTCAGTTTGCTAACCTTTAATAAACATTGTTTTCTTTATTCTACGTTGTACCAACCGGATCTTAGAAAATATAATATCTAATACATTCGCCAAATCATATTCATAAGATTTTACTAAAAAATACAGCTCATTTCAATGTGCAGACTTCTACAATTAAAATTAAACCTAAATGAAAATACCTAATAGAGAATCTTTCGTTACATTATATTACATTTTCGAACGCGTTTCCAAACCGTATTCTAGCACCAGACCCACCGTTATATTCATTAATCCGAAAATACTTTTAACCAATTACTTTCTGCTATTTCGCTTCATCATCATACAAAATACAATGGAAAGGCTACAAAACCTTCCAATTATGTCAATCGATACTCTTGAACGACGTTTCTTGACCTTCTTATGTACTTAGGTACATAAATATATCCGTTATACAGTGCGGCAGATGTTTTGGTCGACGTTAAAAAATCGCTACTAAATTCAATGACGTGTCATGGATAGTATCCTTTTTTACATTTTTCATATTTCTATCAAAATAACTTTATCGCACTGTACTTCGTTCTTGCAAACTATGAGGGCTTACAGTTTTTATATGTGTAAAGTTGTGTTATTGTGTTGAGTTGTTACGTGCTCCGATACACCTATATTGAGGTCACACACAACATCAAATACATTGGTATTTGATGTTGTGAAAATTTTATTTATATATTTTATTGTACCACTCCCCAGGGTGTATTGCGAAATGAGGAAACATGACCTCTGTTTAGAAATAATGTCATCTGTACCTACAGGTGCTGGTTACTGTTTTGTGCTCAAACCAATAATACAATAAATACTTAGTCATGAAACTATAGAACGCCTTCGGCTTCGGCGGACCACTGATGCGCATAGATACGTAGCTTACATCTGGGAAAGCATTTTATGAGCCCCAACGAAGCTAGGGATCTCAGGCCCAAAGAACTAAAACACTTTCTGAACAGTGGAAGGTTTGGCGATCACAATAGATGGTCGCAGTAATACTGGTCTGAATAGGACGTGATTTAGCCACCCGCTTAAAAAGAAAACCCCTTCGATGGCTCAGTTGGCTAGAGCAGGGATTTAAAACTTCTCTCGTGCTACTAACGCATTGCGCATACGCAGTTTTGTTTCTGTACTTTTAAGCAATCCTAGTCTGCAAGAACTATACTTTACCTATATATGATACTTGTCCCATTAAGATTAAGAATTTCGTGTTACAATACTTAATTTAACCCTTAACTAGATTGGGGTGAAAACATCCCTAGAGGATCCATATTTTCCAGTTTACTATTGGCCCCGGTAGCTAGTTAAGGGTGAAGTGGCATACATAACCAACTCCTTATCTTATCTTCTTAAATCCATGTTCTTTATATAAAATCTTTCTATTCTAACATGAAAACTCAATGAAAGTGATAGTACATTCAACTGGTAGATGAACTGTCGCAAACGCGCCAGAAACACGCTAGTACAGTGGTTATAAGTCGTCACACCTCACGAACCACTGCCGACGAAGACCAGAATAGTGAGATATTTATTGAGCAGATGACTTCAGACCTGCCCGAGTCCCTTGAGCAATATTTGGATGAGCAAGATTTGTCACCCCCTTCAGTCATATGTTGACGGCCACCCTTCCTCTATCGTTTGTTCAAAACTTCTCACATAATGATTTAGTATGCTGCCTATTGTTACTTGACATTTTTTATTTATAGTTACTCACTCGATTTGTTACTAAATTCTGCTCGCTTAATTAGTTGCTAATTGCTCACTCAATTTGGTTCTTTGGGTTGTTCAACTTGTTACCAAATGTTTGCTCAACTAGTTACTAATTGGGTTTGCACAACGGTTACCAAATACTCGTCGCATTTGTTACCAAATGCTCGCTCAGCTATTTGTTACATGCTTGTTCAGCTTGTTGCTAAATTGTTGCCTAACTTGTTGTATTTAGCGATTCATTTCGCTCAATTTGTCACTAAATGCTTGCTCAACTTTCTGCTAAATGATCGCTCAACTTGCTGCTAAATGATTGCTCAACTTGTTGGAAAACGCTTGCTCCAGTTGTTGATTAATGCTCGCTCAACTTGTTACTGAAAGTTGTTCACTATTCTGTTACGAAATGCTCGCACTTCCATACTCAAATTAATCTCCCTCATCGTCGGCAGCGGGTCGGCATCCAGTAATCGCGAGCCGTTCAATGCACCCTCATGTCCCTGGCGTGGACCGGCGTGGTGTCTTCGGGGCTGGGGCTGTCGTCCAGGTGGGGCCGGATGTGCACCACGGAGCGGCGTTGGTCGTGGTGGTTGTAGTCGTCTCGCATCACCAGGCCGCCGATGCCGTAACCTTTAATAAAAATATACATAGTGGTTAAAATATACATGGTGTATGGTGCATGTGTGCATTTTATAATGCTAAAGATTACGTTAGCTTGATCACGACAGGACCTGAGAGACTTCCACGTCAAGTCATGCTGCTAGGTAGCGGACGCTAATAGACCTATATGGCGCCTAAGGCTACGTTTTAAATACTCTTGCAAGCACATCTATTTCGGACCAAAATCTAGGATCGGAATACCGATCCATGGCTGGAAAAAAAGAGCTGCATTGTTTAGGTGGCGCCAAATCTTGGCTTCGTTAAGGGGAACAAATGAAGGTGGCCGACATCCACGCTACACCATTGGTCACTGTACAAAATGTAGTTCGGAAACGAAGTGAGGGCGGGCCATTAAGCTGTTACACATATAAGACTTTTACCAACCTGGGCCCATAACGCCGGAGCCACTCAGGCGCATCTTCTCCGGGTCCTCGTCCAGCTTGACGGAGGAGAACACGGTGCTGAGGTTCAGCTGCGGGATGTCGTAGAACACGGTGAGGGTCAGCATGAGGAACGTCAGCCCGATGAGCAGGTAGACTGGAAACATTGACGATTTCAATTTTAAAAACAGCGGTGAAAGAAAGTTAGCTACTCTACTAGTTGTGGACTAGACAGGACTGTAGCTCGAGTCAAATTGAAGGTCATCATTGGTTACAAGTAGGGCTTTCAATACGATGGAAGGCCCCCCGCTTTGGTCTCTTTCGGTTTCTCCAAGATTAAGAATAATAATAATAATAAAAACATTTATTTCGGACAAAATATCCATACAGAGTGGTTAGTAGTAATACTATATGCTAATGTTAGTAATGCATTATTTTCGATTAAATTCATTTAATTCAAATACTTGAAAGTCCCACCCACATGCAAAAGTATGCAGTGCCTTTTTATGGGACTCTCAAGTCTTTCCTGAACAATGGCAGACAAATTTTTTTTAACAAATTTTATAGGTATAGGACAATCGGTCAAACCTCAATAAATTGTTAATGAATCTAACGTTTTCGATTCAAGAAATTTTACATTTGACATTTTGGTCAGCCCCTTGTGACATTCGATTGCGAATATGAGTAGAGGTTTGTATCTTCCAGTTCGACCTCACGAACCCCTACATAGAAGACTACTTAATCCCTCCGACCAAAGAAGTAGGGATCCCAAATATGGGGGAACGGGGGGTAGACGACCAGTTTCCGCCCCGAGACTCCAAGATTCACCTCCATGCTGGCTATGCCACTGAATCTATCTTGCTGGGAATTTCTGGTACCTTCAAATGTGGTACTTACAAGTGGTGGCGACTTTATACAGTGGGCGGTAGGGTTGGTCCGGCGAGTCTCCCGGGATGTAGTCCCCGAGGCCGATGGTGGTCAGCGAGATGAAGCAGTAGTAGAACGAGTCCAGGAAGTCCCAGTCCGGCTCCAGCGCCGCGAAGATGCTCGCCGGGATCACCAGGAAGAACACGACCAGGGTTGTCACTGAAAATTAAAATCCAACAAAATTTTAGACCTGAGAACTGGTCTACAGGCGTAAGAAGGTTGCACCAAAAAAGTACTCTAATCATAATCATAATCATAAATCTTTATTGTTTCATTTGGTATACAGGTCTTAAAAATAGCATAACGTCCTCAAATGAACCCTGCAAAGGGTATCATAATGAAAATAATAATAAAAATAATAGCATAACATTTACATTTCCTCTTAATTATTAAGTAATTCTATTAAATGTCTTATAGCAATCTCTGTAGATTCTAATTAGATATTTTGCAGGAGTTAACGATACTTTCCAGACCAATGGTTTCAACCAACTCTAACTGTCCATATAGGTGAAAATAATTTAAAATCTTAAATCATCATCAGCCCATTAAGGTCCCCCAAGCGTGGTGAGTATGGCAATTACCCCTCATGTGATTGAGGGAGGCCCGTACCCCAGCAGTGCAGACGGGTTGGCGAGGGTTTTGATATAAATGTAGAGTTTTCCTTCTCTGGGTGCTGATGATCATGCCAGCAGCTTTACCTTAGTCGCCTTTTACGACACCTCGGTAAGAGTGAGGGTGGCCTATTCTACTCTGCCGGGACCACACGGCGTCAAAATCTTAAATAAATGTATTTTATTTTTTTTATTAATAGCAGCTTTGTAAGAGATTATTAAGTAAAAGAAGAGAGAGGGGCTGTTCATGGACGGCATTGATACTTTCCATTAGGTAACCCGCATACTCGTTTGTCGCCTCAAGCTTTTAAACGACTAATAATAATTAAGTGAATAGATAAGTATTTATTCACCTAAATATTTTTATTGTCAATCTTATTCGTTAAGGGCTATGAAACCGGAAAATTTTTCTCAAAAAAAAAATTGGATGGCCTAATGTAAAGTTTTGTGCACCTACCATCTATGTATCCCAAAGATAGAATTTTCAATAGTACCCTGGTAGGCCGGAGGAGCAAGTTCAACCGGATCCCGAGCCACTCAAACGTCAGAACTCACCAATGAGCATAAGATGCACCAGTCGTATAGGGGCAGAACAGGTGTCCCAACAAGGCATTGAGCGTCCTTAGCAGCGCTGTCACTGGTAGAAATAGGCGCATCACCAGCACAGATAGCATCACCAGCGGTAGCGGGATCCAAAGCCACTCAAAAATTAGAATCCACTAATGAGCAGCAATCGTATGGTGAAGTATAGGTATAGGTGTCCCAAGGAGGTGATTAGGGCCCTCAGTACCACCATACCTGGCAGCAGGACCAACACCAGGTTCAATGGGATCCCGAGCACTCAAGCCTCAAACAGAACTCACCAATGAGCATCAGATGCACCAGTCGTATCGTGAAGGGGCGGTACAGGTGTCCCAAGGAGGCGTTGAGAGTCCTCAGCAGCGCTGTCGCTGGCAGCAGCAGGCGCTCCACCAGTGCAGATAGCAGCACCAGCGTCAGAGGGATCCCGAGCAGCGCGTACACCATGCAGAACAGCTTGCCCGGCTTCGAAAGTGGCGTCACGTGTACCGTATCCTAATGGAAACAAGACATGCTAGTTAAAGAGATTTTAGCAGATTGTCCTAGAGAATTCTAGTAAATATATTACCTTCCTTCGAATATTAATCAAAGTTCCTTCCTATTATTATCTCGTCTCAGGAACGTCCCGTCCAGTCAGTGGACGTTCGGAAATCTTTTGATAAATGCGCATAATTCATCTATCGGACTAATGAATCTATACTAAACGAGCTCAAGATAACAATGAGACTCAACGATATGCTTGCGGCGAAGTTTTGAGTTCCCTAGTCACAAAATCAGGCTAGGTACTTTGCCAATGTGCTGTTCTGTTCTAATAAGATCTACCCTTAACACCACAGTTTATATGCGATTCACGCGGTCGAGGATAGAGCCAGTTGGTAGAATATAGTCCACGAAAAAACCATTCATCTATGACCATCAGCATTGAGGAGAAACAAGGAGGGTAGATCAGCAATGCTGCCAAACATTGATTAATTAAAGAATAAAGTCTGCAGTTGGCGCAGTGGCTAGTGCATTGCACTTTGAAGCGACAACTGCGCTTGGGGTCCCGGGTTCAATCGGACCAAAATTTTCTGTTAAGAAATTCTCAGTGTCAGCACTTTGACTCATCGGATTTTGAGGGCAAGGAAATAGAGAGTGCACTTGTGTTTGCGCACACACTTGAGCACTATAATATATCCTGCGTAAATGGCTGATCGTTGAGATTGGATGCCTGAGCCGAAATCGGTTGGTGGATGTTATTATTAAAGAAAAAAGACTTACCAATGGTAGTGACAACTGTGGAGGAGAAGAAGAGCGACTGGCCGAAGCTCCAGTTGGGTCCGCCGCTGACGTTCCGCGAGGCGGAGACGCCGCGGTTGCTGGCGCGGATCACCTCATCCAATAAGCTTTCCAGGTCTGCATCTGTAGACAAGAAGTTTACTTAAATTAATAATAATAATATCCTCCAAACTGATATTTCGGTCATGGCGGCCAATCTCTGCGATCAGCCAACGACGCAGGACATATTATAGTGCACAAGTATTTACGCAGACACAAGTGCACTCTTTATTCCCGTACCCTCGTTATTTCGATGGGACACCAGTGTGACACGACCGAAGAGGAATTAGGCGCAGGACCAACGGCTTAACCTGCTTTCCGAGGCACGGGGGTACAAGACCGCCAACTTCCAGACTCCGGGCTAACACTGAGAATTTCTTAACTGAAAAACTCAGGTACAAATTTTGGCCCGACCCGGGGGAAACCGAGACCCCAAGCGCAACCACTAACCATTGCGCCACCGAGGGAGGCAGACTTTATTCTTTAATCAATGTTTGGCAGCATTGCTGATCTATATAATTATATATTTTTAAGCCTTGGCTTTCTCCAGCCTTTGAAAAAGGCGGGTAAGTATTCCTACGACACGGACCTCAGTCAAGCGTCATAGGATTGAGTGTGGTGGATCCGGATGACAAAAAATTTCGGGCGATTTGACATGTGTTAAGGTGACGGGTAGGGCACACTAGCGAGGCCAATCGATTTTAATTTTTAGCTACTAAACCGGATCTATTTCAAACAATTCCGGGGATACAACCTCTCGACAAATACTTATACTCTTTATTAAATAACAATGCACAAATGTTGGGTCCGTTTTTGTACGCGAAAAAATGATTCACGCCAAAAGCGGCCATTTTTGGCGGTAATCCAAAAATCGAGTGCAAAAGCAGACCAAACAGTTAACTATAAGTATTAAATAAATAGTATAGGTGTTTGCCGAGAGGTTGTCACCCCGAAATTGTTTAAAATAGATCAAGTTTAGTAGTTAAACATCCAACATTTATACGCGAAAAATTGATTCACGCTAAAAGTGGCCGCTTTTGGCGGTAATCAATTTTTCGAGTAGGTACAAAAACGTACCTACCCGACATTTGTGCATGGTTAATTAATAAATAGTATAAGTGTTTGCCGAGAGGTAGTAACCCCGAAATTGTTTAAAATAAATCCGGTTTAGTAGCTAACAATAAAAAACGAATGGTGTCGCTAGTTAGGGCTACCCGTCGCCTTAAGTACCGGGCTGGGGTCCTGGGTTCGATATCTGGTTCGAGCTGAAAAGTATGATTCGAATTTTTCGAAACATACTTTTGATCGAAATGGGCTGGCTCGACCGGAGTGATACCACGGCCTCACTGTGGTGTGTTTCGCCGCGTGATTGAGAGTACCGGAGGCCCAATCCGGGGGAAAGGGGGGTTTAAAGGTCGGCAGTGCACTTGTGACTCCACTGGTCTCGCGGGTGTCTATGGGCGGCGGCAATCGCTTACCATCAGGTGATCCGTCTGCTCGTCTGCCACCTATCACAAGAACTAGGTATATAAATTTATTTTGTGCCGTCAGTAAGATACAAATCGTACTATTTATCGTATGTTGGGTGTGGATAGGTAGTGTACCTACTCTTTACATCTTGGTAACATAAAAACATCAACCTAAACAAATATGAAAAGTTATAGAGGACCGAGATGTAGGTACTAGGTATACATCAACACGATCATGTTGGTAAATAGAATGTAAAAAATCGTTAGTGAACTTTGCGAAACCTAAATAAACACATAGCCCTCTGAGAATACTTACTCGTCTGTTATATGATCATATTCTAACTTTGATGTTAGAAACTCGTAATGTAACATATTGTGAAACGCCTAGAATAAATACCTACATTTTTTTGTACCTACCTACCTATTAAATGTCAAATTCTGAACTCTAAAAACCCGACTACCAAAAAAACACGCTCTAAAAAATTCGGAACAAGAAAATAGTTTCTGCTGAAATTATTATGCCGTATCGCCGTGGTCGTATGCCACGTTCATCGTCGTCAGCCCATTTATGTCCCCACTGCTGGGGCACGGGCCTCCCTCAATCACATGAGGGGTAATTGCCATACTCACCACGCTTGGCAGACGGCTTGGCAAGGGTTTTGATATAAATGCAGAGTTTTCCTTCTCTGGGTGCTGTTGATCATGCCAGCAGCTTTACCTTAGTCGCCTTTTACGACACCTCGGTAAGAGTGAGGGTGGCCTATTCTACTCTGCCGGGGACCACACGGCCACATTGATTTTATTTTATTATTATAATGAATCTGTTTTTCTACAGTAGGTGGTATACGACCACGGCAATACAGTATAATAATTTCAGCAGAGACTATAATATCTGTGGCAGAGACTATTTTCTTGTTCCGCACTTTTTAGAGCGTCTTGTTTTAGTAGTCGGGTTTTATTTTAATTAGTTTTGTTTTTAAATTAAATTACCGAAGCGAAGCGAGGGCCGGCCACTAGTACATAATATAATCAAGTAATTCAGGACCGCACCAACTTATCGTACCGTAAACCCTTCTATTCATTAGAAATCGATTATTTACGAGTAGTTAGGCCATGGAAACAGTAGGCCGCCTCGTCAATTGAACGATCTGGGACAGGATCTTACAAGTTTCCATCTACTATAAACCTTCAAGGCCCAATAAACACTTATAATATCCTCCAACCGATTTCCCCTAAGGCGTCCAATCTCTACGATCAGCCACTTACGCAGGATATATTAATTATAATTATATTATGGTGCTCAAGTGTATGCGTAAACACAAGTGCACTCTCTAATCTCTTGGGAGAAACTAGTGTGACATGACCGGAGAGGGGTCAGGCGCACGACTTAACGTGCTTTCCGAGGCTGGCACTGAGTGTTTCGGCTTGACCTGGGGATTGAACCCGGAACCTCAAGGGCAGCCGTCGCATTCATAGCAGCTTAGAGATACTGTAGGGTCCCTACGACAATATAGGTATGTTGCGCACTCCCTCAAAGTTCGAAGTCGTGACCCCACTCCTCTGAACTTTGCCTTTTAAGATGACCCATTTCTGTAGCCTCAGAATATATGGAAGTGCACTAATTTAAGACTCTACCTAACCCTCGCAAAGTATCCAAAGTTCGAACGAACAGTGATCAAAATCGTAACTTTTACTGTGCTTTTACGCTACGAATCTTTAAATTGTGAGGTGAGGGTTTGATAAAAATGAGCCGAAAAAGATTGGAAAAGAGGGAGATGAACTATGCACCCTTTTGTGCTCATACTTTCGGTTTGGTCCATGAAGATATAGTTGGTGATGATAAATGTCCATCTCGTTCTACATAGAGATGTCTGTAAATATAGCTAGAGCCCTTTTTCTGATCTCTAATGCAAATGGTTAACACGCTGCAAGTGAGGAACTTTAGTAGTCATGCTCACTCAAATGTCCCTGAGCTGGTGGCGCTATGTGGCGGTCATTACATTCCCTCTAATATGTTTGAGTGAAATGATGGCTGACACATACGTCATACTTGTGAACAGGTGCCACCTTAGGGGCCTGGTCTGCTTCAGTTTACCACATATTAAGCTTTTTATGTGCTTTATTTGATTTTGTATTGCAGTAGACTGTATGACTTGAAGATAATAAGCAATTGTATAAAAAATTGGCGATTAAAAAGAGTAACTGGCGTGTTTCTTGCCCGATCTTCTCGACCAGAAACAACTTTCCGAACCGGTGCAGTGGTAGAATCGCTTTATGTTTATTTAGTTCTTAATATATTTTATGTGTGGCGCCGTGTGGTCCCCGGCAGAGTAGAATAGGCCACCCTCACTCTTACCGAGGTGTCGTAAAAGGCGACTAAGGTAAAGCTGCTGGCATGATCATCAGCACTCAGAGAGAGAAACTCTGCATTTATATCAAAACCCTCGCCAACCCAGACGGGTTAATTACCACATCAATTACGATGAGGGGTAATTACCATACTCACCACGCTTGTGATTGAGGGAGGCCTGTGCCCCAGCAGTGGGGACTTAAATGTGCTGATGATGATGATGATATTTTATGTATTAGCATAAATACGTAACTACATGTAAATCATTATTATACTTATAGTTACAAAAGATTTTAATGTATGATGACTTGTAAGTGCTGTGTACAAGCCAATGCAAATAATGAATCTTTTGACTTTTGACTGAATTACATGTTCCGCGCACCACAGAAGTATAAACAGAAAATTCAAATCAGCATATAAAAAACTTATGAATATCAAACAAGTAAGTAATTTTAACCTGGTTGGGAATGTTGAATTCTGCCGAAAAGAGATCCATAAGGAACTTGGGTAAGTGCCTTGTGACTTCTTTAACTTTATTCTGAACTTCCAAAATCTCATCTGCACGCGATTCAAGACTTTGTGTGCACATGCAGTACGTATTATATCGCCGTCAACACTTGCGGTCGTGTGTGTTCATTTTTGCCGCATCCCCCGGGATGCATAATGCATCGGTATGGAATGACCGCCGCAGCGACTGCTACTGCACGTTCCTCTATCCAAATTAATTTTAAAGCATTCCGTCTGTGGTTCTGGGGAACTAGCATCTACATCACGAATAGATTGTTACGAGAACGAGATCAATTATGAGAAATCTTAGAATAATTAGTTAACTCCGTACATCAGTTACTCCGTAACCGCGGCGCTTGCTACAGTGACAATATCGGAAACTCAAAAGTGAGATACATGGTAGAAATCTCGAAAATAACCATTCTAATGTTAGTGACCATAAATCTGTAAAATCTGTAACGGAATATGTACGAACCCCCTGCTAACACGCCCTCCAATGCATCTTTCTTTCTTTTTTTATGCGATAGGTGGCAGACGAGAAGACGGATGGTAAGCGATTGCCGCCGCCCATGGGGTGTCCATGGGCGGCGGCAATCGCTACAATCGCAACATCAGTACCCTCATTCACGCAGCGAAACCCTTTCTTTCAGACAAACAGTAAATATTACTGTAGAAATAAGAAATAGGTCAATTTAGACTGTCTTATTATTTTGGGGATTCCTCGCCTTTGGTTTGCTGCATTACAAGATACTCAATACTCAATATTTTATTTGCATTTCACAGATACGAGTAGGATAAGGGTTCAATTCCCCGAGTCAAGCCGAAATTCTCAGTGCCAGCCTCGGAAAGCATGTTAAGCCGTTGATCTTGAGCCCGACCCCTCTCCGGTCGTGTCACACTGGTTTCACACAAGAGATTAGAGAGTGCACTTGTGTTTGCGCATCCACTTGAGTATTATAATATAATTATAATTAATATATCCTGCGTAAGTGGCTAATTGTAGAGATTGGACGCCTTAGGCGAAATCGATTGGAGGATATTATAAGTGTTAATTGGGCCTGGAGCCCAATTCTCGTGCTCGTGACATTTTAAAAACATGGCGGATATCACCTGAAAACCATACAAAAAAACTATGTTTTAGTGATATATCTCGTATGTAAATAAATATCACGAGCACGAGAATTGGGCTCCAGGAAGGTTTATGGTAGATGGAAACTTGTAAGATCCTAACCCAGATCGTTCAATAGACGAGGCGCCCTTCTGTTTCAGCATTTTACAGAAATAGCATGAATAAGTGAAAAGAACAGTGCACTTGGCAATCTTCATGTCTAATTAGCGACCAAAGCGCCCTCCCCAAAACTGGCTTACACAGTCAGTTAATATCAATGGGAAACCTGAGGGCTGAGTTGACTCAAACATATTTGCTTATAGCTGACTACTTTTATTATAAATAATAGATATTTCACAACATCACATACATTGATCTGACTCCGAGATAGGTTACACAAGCACTGTGTTACGGATATTAGAACCAACACCGGAATTACAAATAGTTTATTTTAATACATTACAATTACTGATCCAAACGGGTTGTCAAAATCCGAATGATCGGTGACTTTGGTTGGACATAAACTCAAAAGATTATTTCAAACTCATGAGATTCTCACTTACAAATCGTCTCGGGACTATGATTTAAGCGTAGGAGAGCCATGTGATACCACGGCTAACAGAAAACTGGCGTGAAGCAGCGCATGCCCTGTGTTTAAATTCCAATAGATTCTCTCTCACCTTAAACCTGTGCTCTCACCTTAATGTCAAACACATTGTTATAACCTACCGTGTAGCTGTCTATACCTTGAAACTTACTACAGGTGGTAGGCACTCGTTTCTCCACTAGCTTTCCCCTCACTGCGTCGGTGCTCAGAGCTAACGGAATAATGCGAAGCGCTTTGCTTTGTAGTAAGCCGAGTGCGAGTGTACCAAGAAGTTTTAATTAACGAAGGGTTCTACCGAAGACTTAACGTGGATACGGCCGGGACGTAATAGGCCGGCCAATTAGAGTTTAGGCGTTTATTTTCCATTAAAAAGGACACAGCGTTGTTATTATTTGGCGTGTGGCAAGGTATTTTCGATAATGTACCTACTTTCATAAAATAAAGAAAGAAAAGGGGAGTGTTGCCAAGTAGAATAAACTCTCTTAATCGAATGATGCTGGCAGACAAAATCCTGGCCTTCCAAGATTAAATTAGAGGGACTCCCTCGTGGGTGGACCATGTGCTTTTTTTCTTGCCAGTGGTCCACCTGGGTAAACCACGGGCACTTCTTCTTGCCTTTGGTCTACGTTTAACTATATTGTTCAGCAGCTCAGGACTATGTACTTTGGCGAAAGGAGGCCTATACTCAATTTCGGGTGAATACTTCTGGGGTTAATGATGATGAAAATATTTCATATAGGTAGATAATTAAAGCGCCGAAGTCATTTCAATATGAGGAAACATAATAAGAAAGGAGCTAGCTACATGTTTCTTGAATTTTATTAGATTTGTTATTAGTAAACAGAACAGAAGCGCTTTTTGTAGCAGGTAAAGAAAGCTTTTATTTACACCGAAGGAAATATCAGCGGGAATTTCTCAAGTGTGCCCTTTTTCTCCGGAGACCCTAGATTAAACATGGCCCTTATTAATGTAATCGAATACGACGTCAATAATGCTGTAATAAAGTAATAAATAAGTGCAATAAATAAAAATAAGTATTGCAGTTGACTGCTTTTATTTAATGCACATTTTTTATTGCTATTGACTCTAATGTTATTTGGAATAAGAACCACAAATTGTGAAATATGTTACACTACTTCCCTTGTTGACTACACCTAGGTACTAGTTGACAATAAAGGGCAATTACTCGTCGTACTTTCTTCCTTCTGTCAATTTCTTGAATAATGTTACTTATACGTTTTATTTTCTTCTCTCATACCCCGGCGCATATTATGTGACTGTTCAGTTAGGTAGGTATTAATTTTATTTTTTTGTTTGTGTTGCTACAACTCCCTTCTTTCCTTCCCTTCGTGAGCAGGCACACGATATGCCACAGGGTCTCCCGCAGAATATCAGCGTCGCGACGTGTCAGCAATGACACGGCGCGACTAATGCTGAGCGGGCGCCTATTGGTACAATGTTAACTTTTTTTCTTTATATTGTGTTCTTTTTATTATGTTAATACTGATTTTTTTTATTATTTATTGTATGTGTTGTTCTTTGTGCCAATAAATGTTTTATTCATTCATTCATTCATTCATTACACACGAACCATCACCGATAAATAGCTAACCTGATGATGAAGAAAATATAAGGTATTAGTAAACTATTAGGCAACATATGTGCCACGTTCTGTTACACATTGCATAACTAAAACCTCCCCCCTCATCTTACCGTGTAATTCCCAGTTGCGTCCAAAGCTGTCGCATCGAAGCCCGGGGCACGCTTGGACCGTGATCCAGGATTTGGGGAGTCCGGTAGTTACAATTAAGCGACTTCCGTCTGTAACTAAGGTTACAGACATAGCCCAAAGGATTGCATGCCTCAAGTGGCAATGGGCAGGGCACATAGCGAGGAAAACGGACGGCCGTTGGGGCGGAAAGGTCCTCGAGTGGAGGCCACGTACAGTAAGTCACATCACAACATCATTACATCGATCTGACTCCGAGATAGGTAGCTCAAGCACCTGCGTTACGGATATCAGAATCAACAGTTGTGTTACAAATTTAACATCAATATTATTATTTTGTAAATACATAAGTTTTTTTAATAATAATAACTCTCACAACATCTCATACGTTGACCTGATTCCGTACTAAGTAGCTTAAGCACTTGTGTTACAGATATCCGACAACAGAGGAACACAAATATATACTTAAATACATATAATACACCCAGACACTAAACAAACACAAGTGTTAATTACACGAATGTTTGTCCAGGGTGCGGATCGAACCCACGACCTTTTGCGTAAGAGGCAGGGTCACTACCAATTGCGCCATCCGGTCAGTCATGCTCATAATAGTATGCTCATAAGTACTCATAATACATAGAAAAAACCCAGACCAATACAAAAAGACATGTTCATGCATACAAAACGGGGATCAAATCCGCAACTCTTGGAGCAAAGGCAGTTATTAACTCGCCCGCTGACCAGAATTTTAGTGGACCAGTTTATTCCCCCATAACCTAATGCTAAGCAACTGTAGCCGCTATTGGAGACCCGCAAGACCAGTGGGTGCTCTGTCAAACTTTAAACTTACCTACCCCTCAGATTAGGCCTCCAGTACACTTTTTTTTGTCGCTGGGGGTGGCCGCCGGCCCGGAGTGCAATGAGCCGACGTCGCCTTATGCATACCCCCTGCTGGGGAGCAGGACGGTTATTTAGGGCTCTGGCGGGGGTTTTTCCTAACGAGAAGCCGGCCAGAGATATCCTGACTAAACCGCAGCGGTTTTCCCTCAGGGTTCAAAAGGGTGAACCCTGACACCATGGGTCTCCGGTACCCTTACTGATGCGGCGAGGCACAGCAGGCGCTGTTTCAAGCCGGTTTTCAGTGAGGGCGAGGTATCATTCATGTCATTGAATTATGACTAGAATATCATGTTAAAGTGTAGTCGGTATAAAAAGTCAATATCTACCTAACAGTAAGCTATAAAATGTACACACATTGCAATAACTATCCGGTAGGTATAGTTAGTCGCGAGGCAGCGACGGCAGGGGGCGTAGTGGCGATAACCTTTCACCCGGGGTCACCGGTGCATCGCAGCTGTGACGTCACTACTCTCGGAGAAATAGGGACTAAACCAATTTCCAATGCGGAAAATCACAGTAACTATTAAAGTGGAAATGTATTTTCCTTAGTGACATGAATGATTATGTTGTTGGAACTTATGGGTTTATAGCTTCGAGCGTGAGGGTTACAGATATCCTCACAGTCTTAGGTCAAATGCGCTATCGAACCAATTACTGGGATCCATTAGGTATAACTTATAATGTATCAAAACGGGAATTAACACGATATTTATTATGTGAAATGCTCGTGACCAAGGTTGCTGTAACGTAGCCGAAACGTCGAGCCAAATATGTGAGTACACAATGTTGTTTCACATCAACGCGAAAATCTAAAAACTATCCATTAGGTGTATTAATTATTTCTATATTTTCATAACAAGATAGATTTTGAAGTCAAAAACTATCTAAATAGTTGTCAAACTCCGACCCGACTGATACGAGTATAGCGGTAAAACAGCGCCTCTGCGCTGTTTCCCTGAGTGAGTGAGGGTACTGGAGGCCCATCCGAGGAAAAGGGGACTTTTTATATGATAGGCGGCCGACGAGCAGACGGATCGCCTGATGGTAAGCGATTGTTACCGCCCATAGACACCCGCGACACCAGTGGAGTCACAAGTGCGCTGCCAACCTTTAAACCGCCTTTTCCCCGGATTGGGCCTCCTGTACCCTCACTCACGCAGCGAAACACAGCATAGTGCTGCTTCACGCCGGTTTTCTATGAGGCCGTGGTATCACTCTGGTCGAGCCGGCCCATTCATGTCTAAGCGTGGCTCTCCCACATTTAAGTATGCAATAACATGGTACAAATCATACTGGTCCAGTTTGATACACTCGTAATTCTCAGCAGATAAGGGCCGGTGGATACCTACTTGTACGTACCTAGGGGGGCACGTGATAACCCAGGCGGGCACTCGCCCGGTCGTACCGCGTGACGTCAGAGTGACGTCATGTCACCTCTACGTTTAAACCGATCTTATATTAGCACGGATCCAGGTTACGCCGACGTGTGACATAGGCGTGGTCAAGACATATGAAGTATTAATTAAATTTTGATGATAATAAATTACGGTATTTTAATCTCTCATTCTTCAAAATGACTTCTTTGAAACATCGACGTAAAGTTTCGGATCTGGTTTTGTTGCATAAGCTCGTTCATGGAAGCTTGAGTTGTCCTGGTCTCCTACAACAGGTTGATATATCCGTCCCTTACCACATCCCCAGGCATCCTTCTAGAAATCTTTTTAGTTTGCCTCATTGTAGAACCAACCTGGGTAGGTGTGCTCCTTAATACCGGTGTATGCGCTCATATAATGACATAAAGGATCATAATATTTTTCATGATTCCATCCATACATATAAGCGGAAGTGTAATGATAAGCTGAAGGATTGTGAGTTGTAGATAAAAATTAATACTTAGTAGATAATTTACCTAATATAACTATATTTTAGTTGTAATTAAGTTCAATAATGCTGTATTTACCTATAATAGGCATATCTTTTAGTTAAGGCATCCTTGTACTGGTATTGTATGTGCAAACTGATACGTTGTTGGTAAATCTTTATTAATCTAATATATAAAATTCTCGTGTCACAGTTTTCGTTGCCATACTCCTCCGAAACGGCTTGACCGATTTTGATGAAATTTTTTGTGCTTATCCGGTATCTATGAGAATCGGCCAACATCTATTTTTCATCCCCCTAAATGTTAGGGGTAGTCCACCCCTAAATTTTTATTTTTATTTTTTAGACAAAATTTTTAATTTCTCTTTTTTTATGATACAACATACAAAAATACATACAATCCTCAATTTTCACCCTTCTACGATCAACCCTTTTATTTATATGGCAAAACAACGTTTGCCGGGTCAGCTAGTAAATAAATAATAATGTACCTACTTACAAAAGAAAACATGATTTCGTTACCTACATATTTAAGGTGTAAAAGAGGATGTCAAATTTTCGATGCGCTCGTTCATGAAATTCCGAATAATGTGTCTGCGGTGGAACAAAGTATTAAGTAAGTATATTAAGGTGACGGGTAGGGCACACTAGCGACGCCAATCGATTTTAATTTTTAGCTACTAAACCGGATCTATTTTAAACAATTTCAGGGTTACAACTCTCGGCAAACACCTGTATTATTTATTAAATAACCATGCACAAATTTTGGGTGCGTTTTGTACGCGAATAATTGCTTACTACCACTTTTATTGGTTATTTAATAAATAGTATAAGTGTTAGCCGAGAGGTTTGAACCCCGAATTGTTTAAAATAGATTCAGTTTGTAGCTAAAAATTAAAATCGATTGGCGTCGCTAGTGTGCCATACCCGTCACCTTAAATTGGTTAAATATTTCAAGTATGTATAAATGTAGGTATGTATAAAGTATGTATCTACTTATAAATAAATCCCTTCTGTGCTGGATCCTTCTGGACCCTCCTCCGCTTAGGGGGTCATGGCCCCATGACCCACCCCCTGGGCCCCCTGGATCCATTGTTATTTAGACAACTTAAGATGTACGTTATGATTACTTTTATGGTTATATATAGTTTAGACAATTTTGTGTAGACGTGTGTTACTCTTTACTGAAACAACTCGTTGATCATCATCAGCCCATTGAAGTCCCCACTGCTGGGGCACGGGCCTCCCTCAATCACATGAGGGGTAATTGCCATACTCACCACGCTTGGCAGACTGGTTGGCGAGGGTTTTTGTATAAATGCAGAGTTTTCCTTCTCTGGGTGCTGATGATCACGCCAGCAGCTTTACCTTAGTCGCCTTTTACGACACCTCGGTAAGAGCTAGCCGTGTGGTCCCCGGCAGAGTAGAATAGGCCACCCTCACTCTTACTCGTTAATACACTGTTCCAAATCTCTAATGTTCCTCGGAGGGAACATTAGAGATTTGGAACAGTGTATCATTCGACTCAAATAGATCTCGAGTTCGAGTGAACCGAATGATCCGAATGAGCTGAATGATCCGACGAGACGAATGATCCGAATGAGCTGAATGATCCGATGATTCGAATGAGCGGAATGATCGGATGAGCCGAATGACCGAATGAGCTGAAATATCCGAGTGAGCCGAATGAGCGGAATGAATCATGGATCTATCTGAGAGTCGATGTTCCAAATGAAACGTTTCACTGTTCCGCATCTCTGCACTAATCCAGATGCAAATGTTCCAATCTTTTGAAAGATACATTTTCGCCAGGTCTACTTTTGTGGTTTAATCTCTTTTTATTGGATTGAAATTTGACTCCTACATAAGTAATCATTGCCGCCTTAGAGAGATCAGAGAGGTCGCATTTGCGTTGCCAGATTTGTGTGTCAAAAAATGGTAAATGGTTTCCCCGATAAAAACATCGCATTTTCCATAGCATTTATCTACAGCAAAGTCGTGTCCGCGTTATCGGCTTAAGCTCAGTTGCATTTGCGGAGTGCAGTAGCACAGGGCGGGCCGATGCGTTTTCCGCTCGGTCTAGGTAGGTCAGGAGGGTTGTGCTACAGTACCCGTTAGCGAATCAAGGAGTAACGAGTAACTTTTATCTTTTCATCTTTATCTTTATAAAGATGAAAAGATAAAGATAAAAAATTCTTTATTCAATTTAGGTCCATACAGAACACTTATGAATGTCAATATAGGTACACATATCATCATAGTGCGAGCTAGCATACGAGTCAGAATGCTAGTAGCTGCACTGCAGTAACACGCACTGTTGGAACGTCACTTACATACGAGTAATTTACTTGCCGGCATCAGATAATTTTTACGTATGAATGAATGAATGAATATCTTTACTTACTAGGAACACAGTACATTTATCAATAGGATGGTTATGAACTTGTCAGATCAACATGTTGCGCCCTACATGGCATGTAAAAATAATCTTAAAATATAATACTCGTACAATTAAAATAAATGTCAGAATATTTTTTGAATAAAATTGTTATGCAGAAAATCTAAAAATTGCTTAATACTATAAAAGTTCTTGTCCAGTAACCAAGCATGCAATTTTTTATGTGACTTCGGTGAGTTAAGTGCTTTTATGCATTCTGGAATTTTATTAAATATTTTTATGCTTATATTTAAACAATTTCTCATATATTGAGACGTTCTGGGTGCAAATCCTAAGACAACGTAGTGCTTGTAACCTCTTTGGTACTGGCCTAAACGTTAACTGTATGGTGAAAAATCTATTTTCATAATCATTTTCTTAATTTTTTTTAAATCATTCACTTTGACCCTATATGGTAAAAATAAATAATTAATTGAATAAAAGATGTTTTACGGATTCTGATACAATACGAGATCACTGGGAGTATTGGAAATTTGACTGATAGTTTTTAATAATATATAGTCTACATAGTATATATTCAAAACAATCACTAAAATGAAAATACCCTCTTATTATAAATTTCCGGGTATTTACCCGAGTAGAATCCCATCTCTAGCGCGGACTCTACATTAGAGCGCTAGAAAAAGTTAACTGTCATCTGTCACAATATGGCGGCGATGCGGTTAACATTAACTTGATGAGACTATTTTACGTCGATGACTTTTGGTGGGTGGTTAATAAATTAGACCCGGTTAGAACTTAGCAATTAGAACGGTTGTAATTCAAACAAATACTGTGATTAAAGTAATACGATTGTTATTTGATAATATCTCCTTGCCCGCTCACTCACGCCTAATATGAAGATTTCACCCGAAAGTGATAATGATCCACTGATAAGGCTTTTATCAGTGGGACTTTATACTTGTTAACTTTGAAAACAAAAGAAGCGACATTTTTTTTGGCTTTGTGAACTGTACCCATAAACTTGGGTAATTTGAGGTTTAATTTGGACATTATCCTTTTTGGAAGATAGGGTCGTTTTGATTCTTAAATGTTGATATAATATTTTTATCAGAAGACATATTAGCTATGTTGATGTCCTTTGGGTAACGTCACGGACTATATAGATAACATGGTAAGTACAAGTCAATGTATTAGATTAGATAACAACTGCTATTGGTTGTTAAATCTATTTGACCTATTTCTACAGAACTAGTCGAGTAAAATGTATAGCTGCGATCCCGTGTACATAAATTATTCATAGATAAATGTTATCAACACTGACGTGTCTATAGAAGTTTTGTGTTTATTATGTAACTTAATTAATATATTGGACTTTCTCTGGCTGCGTACCTTTGATTTATGTTTCTCCACTCAAACAGTAGTACAGAACGGAAAAGGTCAATGTTTGGGATGGTTTTTTATTTTAAACTTTATTGCACACAATTTGTAGCATTAGGGGAACTTTATACCAAGAGGCATTATCTTTTGGGACATGCAGAAAGTGCAGTGGTGCGGTGAAAGGACCAAGGATGTTGTATAATTTTATTTATTATTTATTTTGTTTTCTACTATACTTGACATTAGTAATCTAATGTCCTTAAACTTAAATCGACATTTGTAATAATCATTATGTTTCATTTAATTAGTTTTACTGTTGCCTGAATGATTAATGTTTTCTACATTTCTTCCATAATATTTATAAAAAAGCTAATTGTTTTGACAACGGCAAGGATTATAGATAAAAGCAAAACACTTGCGTGATGCAATTGACACCCAACGCCATCTCTTGGTATAATGAAGAACTAATTCAATAAAGTAACCGGATTTCTTAAGGTGACGGGTAGGGCACACTAGCGACGCCAATTTTTTTTTTTTTTTTGCCACTAAACCGTAATTATTTTAAACAATTTCGGGGTTACAACATTTGTGCATGGTTATTTAATAAATAGTATAAGTGTTTGCCTACAGGTTGTAACCCTGAAATTGTTTAAAATAGATCCGGTTTAATAGCTAAAAATTAAAATCGAATGGCGTCGCTAGTGTGTCCTACCCGTCACCCGAGCTACTAGTAATCTGTTCTGCTCCGCTCTAGTGGTGAAAGTTATAACCAATAAATTAAAATGTTAAAATAAATTAACGATTAACACAATTAAAGTTAGAAAGCAAGTTGAAAGTTATTTTTAACATAGTTGTTATGTTCAACGAATTGGTCATCAAATCAAATCAAATCAAATTAACTTTATTGTTAACTACAGGTAGTTGTTACATTGTGTGGGCCTCTTCTTTTAAGTTTCATTTTCAACGTATTTCTTATTTATAGCGAATTTGTTATTTTTAAACAGTTATATTTAACCAAATTGTTATTTTTAACGCATTTGTTATGTTTAACGAATATGTTATGAAAGTTTTTATTTACATTTAACGATTAACATGTTAATCAGTAACGTTTAATCCCAATACTCTCGGGTCAGCTATCAGCGGGGGTGTGGCGCGGTGCATGTCCTTTGCTGCGCGATGCACTCGTTATCACCAATCTTACGTCAACGGACGGACGCGCTCGGAATTTTCCTCAAAGACCTATAAAAGAGTTTCATACGAGAGACTTTCTAAGTGGGACTGTGAGAGAGTGGTACGGAATCTGAGACGAGTAGAATAGAACGGAGAACATGTGAAAGGTAAGAACGAATGAGTTTGAAGGAATGCGATACTACGTGAGACGTAGTTTATTGAAGCCGGAATAAAATGTTTTTATGCACTCCGATCCCACATCTATGCCGAAATGGAACGGAGAACAAGTGAAAGGTAAGAACCAATGAGTATCTATCTAATTATATAAAAGGAGAATGTGACTAAGGTATTAAGTGATTAAGTGACTAGGAACGCACCCACAGCCCTAACTACTGACCCTAGAAACCTGAAATTTGCCAAGGGGGTTCCTTTATTAATGCTCACTACACTAAGAAGGGATTTTCGAAAATTCAACCCTTAAGGGGGTAAAAAGAATGAAACGTTTGTATCAAAATCCGCCACCTTTGATGTTAGAACTGTGAAAGTTTGTATTCAGACTAGTAATTTGAAATGAAAAGTAACCCATTTACCGTTTTTTGAAAATCAGCCTTAAAAGGGTTAAAATAGTGGATGAAATGCCAGTATGGGGATTTAGCCATTTTAAAGTAAGAATGCTGAAAATCGGTAAACATTCACCTTATTTTAAACCAAGAACAAGTCGTTTTAACATTTTTACAAATTCAAGCTTTAAGGGGGTGAAAAAAGGGTTTGAAGTTTGTATGGAAGTCCGTCTTCTTTGATGTTAGGAAAGTGAAAAAATATTTTTATACGTATATGTAATTAAAATAAAAAGTAATTCACTTATACGTTTTTGGAAAATCACCCTTTGAGGGGTAATATCCTAATTATGGGATAAAATACTGTATGGGGGTTAGACAGTTTAGTTAGAATCTTAAAATTGATATTTGAGCATCGGTTTAGTATAATAAAGTGACTTTTGAACCTTCAACCCCTAATGGGTAGTTGCGCGGGTTTGGAGTTGGAATGAAGACTTTTGTAATAAAGACTAAAAGTGCGTGAGTAACGCCGCGGGCGGATGCTAGTGTATTATAAGTATGTACTTACAAAGGCACGCCCCGTTGGTCTAGTGGTTTAAGTAGGTACCGGGCCGTGATCTTGGGTTCCGGGGTAAGATTCCAAGGCCGAGCAAAGGCGCCTGGGGAGGGACGTGAAGTAAGGTTCTTTAACCCGTACTCATGTCCCCTCCCCACTCTGGCCATGAGGGAGCGTCGCTGGGGTTAAGTCGGTATGCCTCTGGCCGGCTTCTTGCTAGGAGAAGCCCCCGCCGGAGGAGTGCCCGACATAACTCGCCTACCCCCCGGCAGGAGGGTATGCATAAGGAGTCATTCCCCAGCGTCAAAAAAAAAAAGGTCGAGCAAAGGTATGTTTTGAATCTTTCGACAATAGCTCGGGTTTGTGATCACCAATCCCCAATAGTCAAGGGTGGTGATTAAGCCTAACCCTATTATAGTAGCGATGACTTGATTTCTATGATGGAAGCCTTTGCCCCACTGCAGGCAGTGGGACAGTATATAGGCTGATACTTTACTTTTTATTTACAAAAAATAAGTACACATTTGTACAGGCGCTTGAGCTACTTATCCTGGAGTCAGATCAATGTATGTGATGTTGTTAAATATTTATTATATTTACCACTGGAACAAAAGGCTCGCAGATATTAATAAATTTTATAACTATTTGCTTAGTAACTTCGGAGCGATTTATTAATATTGCGCCTATTTATTTACTTAGTTAATTACGAACAACCACTGCATTATTCTATGGGCTCAAATTGATGTTAATGACAGACGCTAATAAAGACCCAGTCTTACTATACCCCGACGCTATAATTTGAATTAGTAATTCTATTAGATTAATTATAGAAAATTAATTTTCTTTTGTAGCCTTAGTGCGGCCCGCAGATTTCGGACTAGACGCCATTTTTCATTATAATGTATAATAAATTCGGCCTATAATACACATACATTGATCTGACTCCGAGATAGGTAGCTCAAGCACCTGTGTTACGGATATCAGAATCAACAGTGGGATTACAAATTTATACATATAATACTTTTCTTTTGTAAATACATACTTATAATACATAGATAACGCCCAGACCAATACAAACAGACATTTATTGATTGCGAATCAATTTAACAATGAAAAAATGATCAATGTAAAGTAAGGTTTCCTATTGTGTCCAACAGAATATTTTTAGCATATATTCATCAACATCTTATTCTTAGCCGTTATTATTATTATTTCTGTAAAATCTTTGTGATCCTTGTGTTTCATTTGATGCATCCATATTTTTTGCCCATTTCAAATTTAACAAAGGTTTCTCCAAATTCCTTTATAAACATTTTATAAAAACAACTGTTATTGTTGAAAAGAAATCGTGTTCACATCACATTATCGTGGAAAGCCTAACAATACACACAAAGTGGTTTCTAAAAAGGCATACATTGGAAACAAAGATTGAGAAAATCGCTCGTATTTGTATTTTTCTTTAACAATACGGTTTCAAGAAAAATGCTGGCTATTGAGTTCACTTCCAAGTTTACAGTCTGCAATTTTAATCGCATCGTTTTAACATAAAAGCTTTATGTTTGTTCAAATTATCTCATGTTTTAGTCTAGTTAAAAATTGAGCATCATAGCAGGAAGTTGGTGATCTCGGGGTCCTGGGTTCGATTCCCGGGTCGAGCAAAAAGTATGTTTCTAATTATTCGAACATGGCTCGGGTTTGTCATCACTGCATTTGGCAAGCGTGGTGATTATTAGGCTAAATCCCCCCTATACTAGGCTTAAATCCCATTCCGCAAAGCACGTAGAGGGAGGAGACGACGCCAATACTTGCGTCTCCTTCCCCTGCAAGGAGCAGGTCCGCTGGTGCGTGGGGCTGTAACCTCACCACCGGCATTGCACGGACCTCTTCCTACGTCCGGTGGGGACGGCACGACTGTCTCGGCTGTCCCCATCACTCCCCTCGACCCCGGGGGGCGAAGTGCCGTGCCCGCCGCGCAAGCGGGCGTCCCTGTCCGGGGGGTGACGTGGCGGAAGGCACCGAGCTTTGGCCCCATGTCACTCACCCACCCATGGACAGATGAGGGAGAGTCCCAGGAGTTTTAGTCGGTATGCCTCTGGCCGTCTTCTCGATAGGGGAAGCCGTCGCCAGAGGAGAGTCCGACATAACCCATCCGTTTACAGACGGATGCCAGGGATGGGTATGCGTAACGCATTTCTCCGGGGTCAACAAAAAAAAAAGGCTTAAACCCCATACTAGGCTCCCCCTATACTAGGCTTAGGGATGACTTGATTTCTATGATGGAGGCCTTTGCTCTGCAGTAGGACAGTGTATAGGCTGATACAAAAACAAAAACTGTGCCTGTTGTAAGCATGTAAACGGGTTTACAGAACCACAGATTAAACTTTTCAAAACTCCTAAACTTTAGACTTATGTAACCTGGAAATAAAGTTCGGAATTGGTTGAAAATATGATTTTTGTAGGTTATGAGCTGTACTAAGAACATCTGGTCCCGGTCTTTATTAGGTAATTTCTATAAAAATGGGGCAAATCCGGCAAATGAAGCCTCGACCAGGTGCGCGGGTATTACGCACCCTCGTCAGGACGCCCGGGAACAGAGGGCTAGAACGAAACGGTATTCACGATTAATCTTTCTTTAGGCCCGTTTGGAACAGTAGTAGTGAACGCTGCCCCTGGTTCAAGGGTTCCGGGTTCGCTCCCCGCACAGTACAAACATTTGTGTGCATGAACATGTTTGTTTGTATTGGTCTAGGTGTTTTGTATTATAAGTATGTATTTACAAAAGAAAAGCATTAAATGTAGGTTACCTATAAAATATACATTGAGGTAAACAGCTTTCACGAGAAACAGTCATGTTTCATTTTGAAATTTCAAACTTTATTGTCATTCCGAAGACTAAAAAAATATTGAGTGGAATATACTAGAGATGGGTGGTGTCTCCTATATAACAATTGATTTACCTCAATGATAAAATATATTTTAATATATACACATTTTGTAGTACCACTGTTGATTCTGACATCCGTAACACGGGTGCTTGAGCTACCTATCTCGGAGTCAAATCAATGTGTGTAATGTTGTGATATTAATTAGGCATTCATTCAAGAAAAGGGTTCGTGAGCATTTTTTGACATCTAATCTTTCCGCCTGACTTAATTGCTTATATGTATATAAATAACATACTTATTATATGTAGTATTTTTTTCCTATGTATTTTACTTCTTTTTTTTTGTTTTTAGTTAGCAGCATATATTGTATTTATATATAATGTACTTATTAATAATATATTTATTTAAATATATTTATATATGTAGGTATGTTTATAATGTAGTTATTTAATATTAGTGTTTTTTTTCTCCTTACTAGTAACTACAAATTTTCCTTTCGCCGCACCACTGCACTTTCTGCATGACCCAAAGGTTGACTGGTAGAGAATGCTTCTTGGCATTAAGTTCGCCTTATTGTATAAAAATTTGTGCAACAAAAGTTTAAATAAATAAATTAATTATTATATAACCTATCTCTGTTACTTTCACACGAGCTTTGCCACCCTTTTGGATGTAACAGATATATTTCCGTTCGTTACGGGACGGCTTTGTCGTAGGCCCTCAGGGCTTATTAAACCGCGATATCCGATATCTGGTCCGTTAGTTAATATCTGATTAAGGTACGCTTAGTACGCGGTAGAATAAATAAATACGCTTGATTTTATTATAACTTTGAGGAAACGGGACTTATGATTGATTCTCATGTGCACCAATAGAATAGAATTCATGAGTCTTTTACAAGTTTCCCTTATTTTTGATGCGATATTTTTTTTATGTGATAGGTTCCAGACGAGCATACGGATCGACTGATGGTAAGCGATCGCCTCCGCCCATAGACACCCGTGACACCAGTGGAGTCACAAGTGCGCTGCCAACCTTTTTCCCCGGATTGGGTCGGTACCCTCACTCACGCAGTGAAACACAGCACAGTGCTGCTTCACGCCGGTTTTTCTGTCAGGCCGTGGTATCACTCTGGTCGAACCGGCTCATTCATGCTGAAGCGTATATTTTCGTTCGTTTAGTGACGGTTTCGTTGTAACCCTTTGTTTTCAATGACGCAGACAAACTATGTATATTCTCTTACTTCTATGAATGTAGATATGAGAGTTTCATCTCAACGTGTCATTGCCAGATGGGTCCAAAGCCTTAGCGTCGGAGACCAGTGGCTACGCTTGGACCATGCTCCAGGAATTGGCAATTAGATAGATAGATGGATAGATAGATAGATCGATATACAGATAGATAAATGATAGATGGATAGATTGATATATAGATAAATAGACTGATACCTATATAGATAGATAGAGATAGATCGATAGATAGATTTATAGATAGATAGACAGATATAAAGATAGCTAGATAGATAGATAGATAGATCGATATACAGATAGATAAATCATAGATGGATAGATTGATATATAGATAAATATACAGATACCTATATAGATAGATAGATAGATTTATAGATATATTTATAGATAGATAGATAAATAGATAGATAGATGGATAGATAGATTTATTTGTTTAACACACACGACATACAACATTACAAATAATAAGACAAACTGCAGAAATGAAAAAAAAAGTAGGAACAACACAATTACATCTAAGCGATTGCATAAACAGGGGAACCAGAAAAATTAGAATAAGAATAAATGTATTGCATAAATCTGGTTTACAGTTTACCAACTTACACTACATTACTCGCAATAACAATTTTAGATTTTGAAAATATTAACTTCATTATGTTTAAAAAATCTATCGACATGACAGTATTTTAATTATTTTATTTTTTCTTAAATCTACTTTTTACCAAACAAATATTCGATGTAGGTATACCGACATAAGTTCTTTACCTCCCGTGCTAGTCCAAGGACTGTGGTACGGCAAGGTAAGATTATATATCTGGATATATAATCTCTCTGGATACATAAATTGGATCATGGTTGCCATTCAGAATCATTATCCCAATGTGTGTATCCACAGATTGAGAAACTAGCCGAAAACATGCAGGTTTCCTCACGATGGTTCGTCTCAGCCGAGCTAGTAGTAGAAATACGAACATAGATTTGCATGCTCGGATTCAAAACAAAGTCCTTATGTTTATAAGACTCATTATTTATTGTGATTGTCAGTAAAATATTTCTTTCTTTCCTTCTATCATGCTCTTATCCACTGAGCTATCATCACTTGCGCTATCGTCGCTCCAATTACAACAGGCTAAGTAACCATACCTAGGAAGTGAGGGTGCCGGAGGCCTAATTCGGGGGAAAAGGGGGATTAAAGGTTGGCAGCGCACTTTTGATTCCACTGGTGTCGCGGGTGTCCATGCGCGGCTTCGATCCCCGCACAGTACAAACATTTGTGTGCATGAACACGTCTGTTTGTATTGGTCTGGGTGTTTTCTATCTATCTAATTATATAAAAGGAGAATGTGACTAAGGTATTAAGTGATTAAGTGACTAGGAATGCACCCACAGCCCTAACTACTGACCCTAGAAACCTGAAATTTACCAAGGTGGTTCCTTTAATAGTGAAAGTGAGCACCAAAAGGGATTTTTGAAAATTCAACCCTTAAGGGGGTAAAAAAAGCCATGGGCGGCGGCAATAGCTTACCATCAGGTGATCCGTCTGCTCTTCTGCCACCTATCACATAAAAAAAGTAAGTAGGTATAATAATCTGTTATCTTGTTGCAAGTAGGTAGCTTGCTTTACAGATAACTTATTTGCACTTTATAATATTACTATTCCTCTCTTAACATTTATACATAAATTGTGATAAAGGTTATCATTTATTAATTGTACCTACTAAATGTATTGATGTAATTATAATTAATTGTATTATATATAATTAGGTCTTTACCTATGAAATGGCCGTTACCTATGTATGGCCGATTTTCTTAGTTTTTTCCACACTAACATTTTTTAATCTGTAATGTAACTATTAATGCTACTATTAATGGATAATTATAGGGCGTATAGAATAGTTTTTCAGGAAAAAACCTTTTTTTAACCAAAAATTGTTTATCCATAAAAACGTAAATTCTGCCAAAAAAGGGGCATTTTCAATTTATTTTGTATCACAAATAAAATACTAACATCTGATTTCTATTTGATATAAACCTTAAAATATAGTCTTAAATCAATATAAATTTATAGAATGGTGTTTTTTTGCTAATTAAAGGAGTTATAAATCTTACAGCAAGTAAGATATATGGAAGGTAAATTGCGGTTTAAGGTTTTAAACGTACTAAAAAAGTACTAGTTCAAACCAATTTTCGTTGTTAGTTTTCACGGTAATGTATTCATATATTTTTTAGTTTTATAATTATTTTATTATATACACATTTTACCATTCTGGGAGCGTCTCTTGCGCAAAGTATTAAGTTTAGAAAAAAATTATATTAAAAACCTCAATATAATTTTTAAACACCTATCCATAGATACCCTATACATATAGGTTTGATGGATTTTTTTTTAGTTTCAGTTCTAAGTATGGGGACCTCCCAAAATTATTATTTTTTTCCTATTGTTGTGTAAAAATCGTAATGCGGTTAACACAAAATACTTTTAAGTATTTACCAAGTTTCAATAGTATAGTTCTTATAGTTTCGGAAAAAACTGTCTGTGACATACGGACGGACGGATGGACGGACGGACGGACGGAAGAATGGACGAATGGACGGACAAACGGACAGAGGGATAGACGGACAGACATGACGAATCTATTTTTCCGTGAAAGACGGATAAACAGACAGACAAACAAACACACACACTTTCAAAATTATAATATTAGTTAGTATATAAATCATCAATTTTAGTAAGTTATGTATTTTTGATGCTTATGAGCGGCAGTCACCATTTACCATTGATGTCGCTGGCCAAAATGTCGATATTCGAAAAAAATAGGAAAGATCCATATTTGTCATCAAACGCTAACCAGTTTAAGTAATCAATGACATTATTTTAATTCGTTGATGAATATCTTAATGGTTGCACAATGAAACTGGCTTAGTTATCGGCATCAAACCGGTTGGACTGGTCGTAAAAGTAAAAGCCACCAAAACGTTAGAGTTAACATAAAAAGCGACCGTAGGTAAATTATTGTCTAAAGAAAGAACTCCGAGAATATACAAGACAGAGATATTTCGTTTAAAATAAAAAAATAATAATGAATTCTATATGGCTGGAAAGATGGGATCGATAGGGATTTGCGCGGACCCTAAATATAAATATTAAATTTTTCACAACATCACATACCTACATTGACCTGACTCCGAGATAGGTAGCACAAGCACCTGTGTTACGGATATCAAAATCAACAGCGGAATTAAAAATATATACATATAATACTTTTCTTTTGTAAATACATACTTATAATACATACAAACACCCAGACCAATACAAACAGACATGTTCATACACACAAATGTTTGTAATGTGCGGGGATCGAACCCATAACCCTTGGACCAAAGGCAACGTTCACTACCATTCTTCCAAACGGGTCGTCAAACTCATGACTGGCAGGATGTGGCGCAAGACCGACCGAGATGGAGGCTCTTATTATCGGAGGCCAAGACTCGCTATGAGTCGCTGCGCCAACCTATTAAGGGCCGAGTTCAACAACTTTTCAAACGGTAATCATGCTTTAACCCTGCAACCACCAATAGCAAGCACGGTTGAAGTGTGGTTACCGTTGTTTTAAAGTTGGTGAACTCGCTTAAAAATTTCATCTTGTGTTCAGGCGGGACACGAACGCACATCTTTCACAATCCGGGTGAATGTTCTACCAATTAGACGACTGAACGCGATACTAACCCGACGAAATTTGTAAGTGCTTGATTCGATATGAGCTGTGGATAGTCTCATCAATATTGTAGGTATATTTACAATATCCAGTGGAAATATTATTACAAATATTTGACCACCAGTTAAGATGAGACTGCTAAATCAATAGTTGATATTTTTTATAGCAATCTTTTGCAATTTATGCTTAAGTAAATAACACACTTAAAAAACTGAACCCGCCTGAACACGAGATGAATTTTCTAAGTGTGTTATTTACTTAAGAATAAATTGCAAAAGATTGCTATGCTATAAAAAATATCAACTGTTGGTGAACTTGGCCCTTAGTTATTTCTATATGGATGGCGTATACGAGTTGCCCAATTGTTTTTTTATACCTATTAAGGGTGATGGTCTGTCACAGACGATACGTCTTACCTGATGGTAAGCGATTGCCGCCGCCCATGGTAACACCGTCGCCGTGTGGTCCCCGGCAGAGTAGAATAGGCCACCCTCACTCTTACCGAGGTGTCGTAAAAGGCGACTAAGGTAAAGCTGCTGGCATGATCATCAGCGCCCAGAGAAGGAAAACTCTGCATTTATATCAAAACCCTCGCCGATTGCCAAGCGTGGTGAGTATGGCAATTACCCCTCATGTGTTTGAGAGAGGCTCGTGCCCCAGCAGTGGGGACTTAAATGGGCTGATGATGATGATGATAGTAACACCAGTACAATAAGTCCGCTATCAACCTAAAACTCCCCTAGATTGAGCCTTCACGCTAGTTTTTTGAAAGACCGTGCTATTTATTACTCCTTACTCCCTTCAAGCCGGGCCCATTCATGCCCAAGCATGACTCACTTATGGTCTATTCTATTTTCTTCAATCTCGGCTGCAGCGGAGTCTCGCTTCCCGATCGATAGCAGGTGATATCGTGTTACCGCCGTATCGAATAATGATCGAGTTATACGTAAGTATTATATATCCTAGATAATTGAGTGCACTTGAGGTAACATGTGGAGTGGTTTGGCATCATCAGTTATGTGACTGATCGATCATATTTCAATGAGGAAAAAATGTACTTTATTTTATTTCATTAATTTAATTATAGTGGTAATTAGTAAGTACATAAATAATTAAAGTATTCATCATCATCATCATCAGCCCATTTAAGTCCCCACTGCTGGGGCACGGGCCTCCCTCAATCACATGAGGGGTAATTGCCATACTCACCACGCTTGGCAGACGGGTTGGCGAGGGTTTTGATATAAATGCAGAGTTTTCCTTCTCTGGGCGCTGATGATCATGCCAGCAGCTTTACCTTAGTCGCCTTTTACGACACCTCGGTAAGAGTGAGGGTGGCCTATTCTACTCTGTCGGGGACCACACGGCTCCCCTATTAAAGTATTAAGTTGTAAGTAAGTGACTGCCTCGATGGCGCAGTGGTTAGTAGGCGCAAGAGGTCCCGGGTTTGATCCCCAGGTCAGGGCAAAAATTTGTACCTAAGTTTTCGGTAAGAAATTTTTAGTGTCAGCCCGGAGTCTGGAAGTCGGTGGTCATGTACCCCCGTGCCGTTGGTCTTGCTCCCGATCCTTCTCCAGCCGTGTCACGCTGGTGTCCCATCGGAATATGAGTTTAAGGGAATAGAGGAGGCACTTGTGTTTGCGCACACACTTGAGCTCTATAATATATCCTGCGACCATGGCTGATCGTTGAGATTGGCCGCCGTAATCGGTTGGAGGGATATTAGTAGGTAAGTAGCCAACGGACTTGAACGAAAACATAAAGTATGTATGTAGGTAAGTGCTATATTTTTTATGAGTTAGGAAGCAAACGAGACGATGGATCACCTGATGGTAAGCGATTACCGTCGCTCATGGACACCTGACACACCAGAGGAGTCACAAGTGCGCCGCTGGCCTAAGGAATAAGCTTGAGGGTTCGAAGGTCGCACCAGTCTCCAAATACCTCAGGCTATAGTTCATTCCCAGTCGAGGTCTCCCAGCTATCTAAATGATGAGGGTAGTATTTTTGCCGAATAGGATGAATTTGTCCTACCTATATTTACTATAGCCACTCGGTAAGCGTAGTGTAGGACGCCCTGCGACAAGATGGGATGATGACATTCGAAGGCTGGCTGGTGTGGGCTGGATGAGAGTGGCCGAAAATCGGGAGCAGTGGCGTGCATTAGGGGAGACCTATGTCCAGCAGTGGACGAGTGTGGGTTGCTGATGATGATATTTACTATAACCATGGGAGAGCCACGCTTCGGCATGAATGGGCCGGCTCGACCAGTGATACCACGACCTCACAGAAAACCTGCGTGAAGCAGCACTGTGCTGTGTTTCGCTTCGTGAGTGAGGCTACCGGAGGCCCAAATTGGGGGAAAGGGGGTTCAATGGTTGGCGGCGCACTTGTGACTCCACTGGTGTCGCGGGTGTCCGTCTCCGTATCAGGTGATCTGTCTGCTCGTCTGCCACCCATCATATAAAAAAAGCTACGTAAGCAATTTAATTACCTGTCACTGTAGGATGTTGCAACATGAATTCTTGCTTCGCTCTGATAACGTCAAGCCTAATCTGGTTTTCCAACGGCGCCTCCAGTGCCGAGAACACCAGCGCTCCAGAAATGAGATACACGAAGTAGAACAGCACATATATCGCTAGCAGACACGTGAACCTGGCCTTCCCGAAGAACTTGGAGGTCGCAAACAGCGGTTGGAATGGTGGATGCTCCTCCTCATACAGAACCTCCCTTGGCACTACCATCTTCTTAGGGTACGGAAACAGCTGACTGTGCACCGTAAAGTCATCGTCACTCCGACCGGAACACATGCTCCCGTAGGACTGAATCCTTGGATACTTTGGTTTCTCCATCGTGGTAACAAGCTTCTCCATTGTGGTAGCAAAGAAGTTATAAGTCAATTTATCAATCTCTTTGAATTTCGAATTTAGAACTGCACGAAATGAACACTTTTAAAATAAATTAGGCAATCTCTTTGAATTTCGAATTTAGAAGAACACTTTTAAATAAGTCAATTTGACCATCTCTTTGATATTCGAATTTAGAACAGCGCGAAAATAACACTTTTTTTTTCTCTAACCGGCTTGTAACTCACAATGTTCCAGAACACAAACCGAAGATCCCGGAACGCGGGGTATCTCGGTCAACTGTACTTGTAAAACCTCTTGGGGTGATTCGGCTCGAAGAAAAGCGCGAATAACTCTGTCCTTTTAGTATCACTTCGACATTTTTCGAGTTTAAGAATGACCATTTTGATACATTGTAGTGGAGTGTAAGGGGATACGGAAGCCTGCGCGCGAGTGCGTCGGGCAGTGACCGGCAATCTACTGGGGCGCCGCGGCCCGTGCGAGCAAATAAAAAGCGGTTATCGTGTTGACCGACGACGATATTGGTAAATTACCTACCGTTGATCTTGTCGGGTACTTGGACATCATTCGTCTCTGTATTAATTATGGTGTGTTCTTATATTGAAAAAATAATTTACCCCCGTGGATGTAAATATACAATGGTTAATCCAAGGCCTTAATAAATTTAATGATTATCACAGCGTGAAAGCTGTCGATCCGCGTCTGTCGAAGAGATATGGGACCATGATCGAGCAATTAGTAATAGATATGTTATTTATTTACTTGTTTTTATTCGACAATTGTTAATGTTATTTTGAGATGTTATTATATAATAGGTATAGATTAGAAGGGAAAGAGACTAATAAAATATTACTACATACATATTTAAGAAGTGCTACTTTAAGTCCATTTCGCGTTCAATGAATATGTGTAATAAATTATGCTATGTCCAAAAGGCTAACTTGATGTACAGGAAACTTGGTATAAGATCTTATTTTACATTCATGAATGCAATAAACTGTTTGAGTTCGAAGCTTGTTGACGATTTGGTTTAAACTGTAAGTCAATATGTTATTATGATTAAATAAATGAATGATCAATAAGCGCGATGAACATTTGTATTTGTTCAGTGTCTGAGTGTAATATATGTATTTAAGTATATATTTGTGTTCCTCTGTTGTCTGATATCTGTAGCACAAGTGCTCAAGCTACTTAGTACGGAATCAGGTCAACGTATGAGATGTTGTGAAATTATAAAAAATATATATGTAAATTACAATGAAGCAACTACCATCGCTTAAAAAACTACATCGATATTAGAATCATTCAGACATTTCAGACTCAATTCGAGAAGTTGTTATAGTGAATTGAAAAAGTTTAACAAAGGAATTTGAGCAAATTCGTTAGCGTGATTGGATGTAACAAGTAATTTTGATTGTCCTGCAGTCTTCTTGTTAGATGTTGTTTTGGTAATTGTTTTATAGTTTAGTTTTTAGTATCGATTCGGTAACGAGTCTGAAGGAGACAATTAGATAACGATCAGTAATTGGATCAGTAAATAACGATTGTTAATTAGTGGGCACGTGTGTTTCTACTAGAATAGATTTCCAGTTTTTGGAGATATATAAATGTCACATCCCGTTTTTAACCGCCGACGCAAAAACGACGGGGTGTAATAAGTTTGACGTGTCTGTGTGTGTGTGTCTGTCTATGGCATCGTAGCTCCCGAACAAATGAACCGATTTTGATTTTGTTTTTTTTGTTTGAAAGATGAATAAGAAGGGGTTCTTAGCTATGTTGGATAAAAATCGATCCAAGATGGCCGCGGTCACAAAGATTTGGATGTTATGTTTTAACACAACTCCCACAATATGGGTATCATATAAAAGGGCTTGAGTAGCAGAATATATTAATTGTGAAAAATTTCAAATCCAAGATGGCCGCCGTTAGAAAATGACTAATAACCTATTTGTTGTTCCAACTGCCTCAATATAGGTATCGATGAAAGAGCTTTAGTTGTGTCGGGGTTTTTTTAAATTTTCAATTTAATTTTATTACAATGAAGCGACAGCTGTCTGATTTTCGCAACGCTATAACATGGAAACCAGACGAACTGAATCATGGTTATGTTATAATAATAAATAATATAATAAAAGCTTTTTACTTCCTTATTTTTTACAGTTAAAACTTTTTTGTTTTATCTATAATATCCTCCAACTGATTACGGCTACGGCGGCCAATACTATAGTGCTCAAGTGTGTGCGCAAACTCAAGTGCACTCTCTATTCCCTTACCCTCATATTCCGATGGGACACTACTGTGACACGATCAGAGAGGGATTGGGGGCAGGACCAACGGCTTAACGTGCTTTCCGGGGCACATGGGTACAAAACCGCCAACTTCCAGACTCCGGGCTGCCACTATTATTATATATGTATGTAGTATATTTATTTATATATGTATGTAGGTATGTACATAATGTAGTTATTTTATATTAATGTTTTTCCTTACTAGTAACTATACAAGTTCTCCTTTCGCCGCACCACTGCACTTTCTGCATGACCCAAAGGTTGACTGGTAGAGAATGCTTCTTGGCATTAAGTTCGCCTTTTGTATGAATTTGTGCAATAAAGTTTGAAATAAATAAATAAAAGTTACATTCCAAAAACATCAATATTATTTGTTTAGTATTTGTCAGTATTTTTTTTTATATCAGAGGTGACAGACGAGCAGTCGGATCACCTGATGGTAAGCAATTCCGCCGCCCATGGACACCCACAACACAAGTGGAGTCATGCGTGCGTGATCGTATCAGAATGCCGTGTGGTGCCCGGCGGAGTAGAATAGGCCACCCTCACTCTTACAGAGGTGTCGTAAAAGGCGACTAAGGTAAAGCTGCTGGCATGATCATCAGCAGACGATGATGATGATGATGATCAGAAATGATGAGATCCGCAGGAGAACTAAGGTCACAGACATAGCCCAAAGGATTGCATGCCTCAAGTGGCAATGGGCAGGGCACAAGGTTGCGGGAATCCTTTGGATGCGGGCGGCACAGGACCGATCTGTGTGGAGAACACTGGGGGAGGCCTATATCCAGCTGTGGACGTCTATTGGCTGAACTGATGAAGTGCTGAATTTCTCGCTGGTGTCTTCTCAGTAAATACCTTCCGAACCAGTGGCACCCAGCGGCAAAGATATTACAATACTAGTACCAGCGGTAAACATTTTGAAATTCATGTGTTATGGAATGAATAAACTATTTTCATTTCACTTCATTGCATGCACATTGCACATGCATTCATGTATTTTACCATTTGCGTTTATAAAGTTTGCAATATACTTAATATATTTTTCTTCTTGTTGTTGTGCCAACAAGTGCTATCATATTTATCTATCCTTTATTTATTACGTGCCCTAGATGTCATTGTTGTTTATAATAATCTCCCAGCGATGTTGGTACATAAGTATTTATGACATACAACCATACATGCCATATTAAGATAAGAAGAAGATATCCAACCGCTATGTGATGTACTTACGATATGTATACAATAAAAAACCCAACTACGACAAAAAACGTCGCTGAAAAAGTATAAAACAAGCCTTCGTTGTCAATTTATGCAATATTCACTATGTAGAGATAAAATTTCATGTTTGGAAATCCGCAGTCACACGTTGTCAAAGGGTAGTATATTTAACGTGTGACTACGCCTTTCCAAACATGAAATTTTATCTCTACATAGTGAATATATAAATTGACAACGAAGGCTTGTTTTATACTTTTTCAGCGACGTTTTTTGTCGTAGTTGGGTTTAGTTTTTTTACTTTTATTTTATTTGTACTATTTTGGTGTCCAAGTGCTAGTAATATATATATATATATATATATATATATATATATATATATATATTCAAAATGTACAAGTCAAGCGCTTTCAAATGATACCAAACACGGCATATTTATCATAACTTTATTTTTTTACTCTGTATGTTTTGTCCGCTAGAGGGCGCCACATTAGATTTTGTGAAACTTCATATAGCCTATAACCAGCGGACGATCAAGACGCTTATAATGATATGTCATTTGTCGAATTCTGATAAGTAGTTAAGAAGTTACGTGGAAACAGATGAACATACATACATACATACATACATACATAGCCTGTCAAAATCATAACCCTCCTTTTGCTTTGCCGTAGTCGGGTAAAAATAGAGGACGCTTCAATAGAGGACGCCTCTTGCAATTTATTGACCAGGGAAGATAATTTAAAACTTATTCACCAAAATATACAGGGACTTCCTGGTAAAGAACTAGAACTAGAATTATTTTTAGAAGAAATAAATGTTGATGTACTATGTCTCACCGAACATTGGTTAAATCAACATCAATTAATTGTTACTATTAATAATTATAAAATTATCAGTTCGTTCACGAGAGGCTCTGCAATAAGAGGAGGGTCACTCATTTTGTTAAAAAGTACTCTTAAATGTAAACAACGTAAAGATATTGAGTCACTATCTATAGAACGAACTATTGAAATTTCGTGTGCAGAGCTGGAGCAGCATATCATTGTCTGCGTTTATAGACCCCCTTCTGCAAATTACGACTCATTTGAGACTAGCATGGAAGAAGTCCTGAGAAAAGTATGTGCAACTAGTAAACAAGTTATCGTGTGCGGTGACTTTAATATTAACATCCTGGAGAATTCGCAGAACTCAATTAGGTTTCTGAATCTTTTTAAGTGTTTCAATCTGGTGCACCTCTTCAACGAACCTACGAGAATCACCCCCACTTCAGCTACATGCTTGGACAACATATTCTGTGATTGTATAAATCTATAATAAATTTCATAAACTCTGATCACAGTGGTCAGCTGGCTGTTATCGACTGTCATCGAAATGATCCGTCTACAAATATTACATGTAGGCCTATTACAAAAAGACGTATAGATAAATTCAAAGATAATATTTATAATAAGGTATCCTTAATGCCTGGTAATAAAAATAGTGTCGACCAGTTGTATGAAAGCCTTTTCGAAATTGTTGAAAAGGAATTTAATGATATTTTTACAAAAAAGACCATTAAATTAAACAGTTCTAAAAATAAATTTAGTGACTGGGCCACTACAGGGATTCACATAAGCAGGAGAAAATTGTTTGAATTATATAATATTAAAGCTAATTCACGTGATCCTGCGATAGTTGAATATGTTAGAAATTATTCTAAGTGCTTTAAGAAAGTATGTGCAGTTGCTAAATCTAACTACATTAAAAACAAAATAAGTAAAGCAACTAACAAAAGTAAAATCACGTGGAACATCATCAACAAAGAGACTTGTAAAAATAAAACACAACAACACAAGTTCTCTCTAAAAATCAATGGCAAATGTCTTGACTCTGATACTGAAGTGGCAAATGCATTTGAGTCATTCTTCACTAATATACCAGTGGCAACAACAAGTACATTAAATTCAAGTTCGTATCTTGCTATCTCATTACTTAAAGCAAATGTTGCCGAGTGTCAAACGCCTTTCAAATTTAACCATGTAACCTCCGAGATAATAGTTAAAACTTTCAAAGATCTGAATATGAAAAAAACTGAAGATCTTTGGGGAATATCAGTAGAAATTTTAAGAAATATAATACTAGTTATTGCACCCCATTTGGCAACGATATTCAACAGATGTATTGATGAGGGTCAGTTTCCTAGCTTAATGAAGTACAGCAAAATCATACCGTTATTTAAATCAGGTGAAAAAAGTGACCCTTCTAACTTTAGGCCTATTTCTATATTACCAGCACTGAGTAAAATTTTTGAAAAAGTCATATTCGTTCAGTTGCTGTCTCATTTTAAAGTTAACGACTTACTTCATAGTAAACAATTTGGGTTTACCAAGGGTAAGTCAACCACTGACGCAGGAGTTGCACTTATTAAGTATATTTTTGATGCATGGGAAAACAAACAGGATGCAATTGGTGTTTTCTGTGACCTCTCGAAGGCGTTTGATTGCGTTGAGCATCAAACATTATTGTTGAAGTTAGCTCACTATGGTGTTCTAAATAATGCATTAAGTTTGATAAATTCTTACTTATCAGATAGACTTCAGAAAGTCAGTGTCAATGGAACTGACTCTTCAGGCGCCCCTCTATTAATGGGAGTGCCCCAAGGATCAATATTGGGACCTCTGCTCTTCCTAATATACATAAATGACCTCCCTTACTTTGCACAAGATCTTTGTGAAGTAGTGTTATTTGCTGATGATACCTCGTTGATTTTTAACGTTGACCGTCGAAAAGATACGTTTGACGACGTAAATGACACCCTCTCACAAGTGCTACATTGGTTTACAACTAACAACTTGCTTTTAAATGCCAAGAAAACCAAATGTGTAAAATTCACTATGCCCAATGTAAAGCAGGTCAACACTAACATCGTTATGAATAATGAACACATTGAAGTTATTAATTCGACAATTTTCTTAGGTATTACACTGGATGCCAAACTTCAATGGAATCCACACTTGGCAGCCTTGGCGGGAAGACTTAGTTCCGCCGCATATGCGGTTAAGAAGATCAGACATCTGACTGATATTGAAACCGCGAGACTGGTTTATTTTAGTTATTTTCATAGTATAATGTCATATGGTCTTTTGTTGTGGGGGTCGGCGGCTGAGATACAAACTATTTTTGTATTGCAGAAAAGGGCCATCCGCTCCATATACAACCTTAGGCCTCGCGATTCGCTGAAAGAACTGTTTAAGAATATCGACATTTTAACTGTAGCTTCCCAATACATTTTGGACTGTATTTTGTACGTGCGTAAGAACATTGATATTTTTTCTAAAAAATCTGATTGTCATGGTTTTAACACTAGAAATAAACACAAGCTCGCGATTCCAAATCTGAAGCTCCAAAAGATTAATAGTTCATTTGTTGGACAAAGTATTAAAATGTACAATAAGTTGCCACAAAATGTAATTGAGTTACCAACGCATAAATTTAAATCCCACGTGAAAACCTGTTTAATGAGTAAAGGATACTATAAAATTGTAGATTACTTAAATGATAAGGATTCGTGGACATAATGACCTCCGTGCCTGCACACATGTAGTAATTTTATAAATATTTACTGAAATCACTATTATTATATAATTAATCAATTTTAATAAATTAGGCTTAGCAGCATTTATTATTGTATACAAATTGATTAGTATTGATTAATCAAACAATTGACAAGATGCTAACCACCTACTATTGTACACCTCGTCCTGCAGTTTATTAGTATTGGATTAAGTACTCTGTGACCTATGAGGGGAACCTAAGTAGTCATGCTCACTCAAATGTCTCTGAAGTGGTGGCGTTATGTGGCGGGTCATTACATTCCCTCTAATATGGTTGAGTGAAATGATGGCTGACACATACGTCATACTTGTGAACAGGTGCCACCTTTGGGGACTGGTCCTCTTCGGTTTACCTCATATTTAGCTTTTAATTTGCTTCATTCTATTTTGTGTTGCATTAGACTGTATGACTTGGTATGAGGATAATAAACCATTGTAAAAAAGTTGGCGATTAAAAAGAGTAACTGGCGAGTTTCTTGCCGGATCTTCTCGACCAGTAACAACTTTCCGAGCCGGTGGTAGAATCGCATTATGTTTATTTATTTCTTTAGTATATTTTATGTATCAACATATATATGTATTAACATGTAAATTATTACATAAGTACTTATAAATAGTTTTAAATCATTCAAATGTATGACGATTTGTAAGTGCTGTGTACAAGCCTATGCAAATAAAGAATTATTTGATTGAAAAATACAGGTTAAGTATAAATCTGTTTTTTTTTTCAACCATAGCTTAGACATCGGCCAGTGAGATCAATAAGTACCTATAGTATTTTTGATTATTTTTAGGATACTGTAAATAAACCTATTTACAGTATTACAATATAAATAATAGGAGCCTATTATTTATATTCTTACCCCCTTATTACAAATCCATGGCATCGAAGGCTACCATGGACCAAACCAGCGAGCATAACCTCAAAATGGCGATCCGCCGGGCTGATGAGGCGGTTAGGGACACGCTTGCAAACAAAACATAAAATATCCACATACCCCAAAACCCCCCTCTGAATAAACTACATAAAAAACAACCACCTACCCCAAAGACAAAAAAACACCCTAATTACAATAACACTAAATTCAAATACAACCTACTAACAATAACCATGCATGACTGCCTAAACCTTATTGTCTAAGGCCTAAACTTAAGCTATTGTAATTTTATTTTATTTTAATTTTATCGCAAAGAAAATTTTAAAATTTTGTAATGGTTTAAAAAATAAGCACAAAAAGGCACGGAGCCAGTGTCTGTGGAATTTTTTTATATTTAAAAAAAAGTAATCAACGCTGCTCATGAACATCCGCGAAATCAGAGAGAACGCTAATGCAGATATTCGGTAGTTTTGTGTACTTTGATGTAACAATGCACAAGTATTTACTATTCAATAAAAAATATTTCAGTAGAGTTCTTCTAATTCCCACGGATCATACCTGCGAGTATCCAAGGACAGGTTACTCATGTGAATAGGTAGCACAATAAACTGCGGGTTTTCCAGGTAAAACAGACAAATTATACCATTTCGCAATATGGAAATGAATAATTGAGCAGATACCGGCGGAGCTACCGTACTCCGTGTACCGTAGTATATTTTGTGTTATTGTTACACATAATATTGTGTTTGTTTCGAGACCAATGTTAGCTCGAGAAGTTTAAAATGAGCGCCTAGGTTCGAATCCGAGTATATACCATTCACTCGGCAGTGAGGGAAAACATCGTGAGAAAACTTGCACGGTTTGAAGAGTTTTTCATATTGTCGTTACTGATATTGTTGATATGGGTAATGATTTTGAACGGGTAACCATGATTGCCGCAAGTGGCAATGGGCAGGGCACATAGCGAGGAGAACAGACGGCTGTTAGGGCGGAAAGGTCCTCGAGTGGAGGCCACGTACAGGAAATCACAGCCGTAGCGGGCCTTCTACAAGGTGGACCGACGATCTGGTGAAGATTGCGGGAATCCATTGGATGCGGGCGGCGCAGGACCGATCTGTGTGGAGAATATTGTGGCCTATGTCCAGCAGTGGACGTCTATTGTCAGTTGTTTCATTGTAATTATAATTAGTTAAGCGACAGCTTTAAGCTAACACAAACTACTTAGCGGTAAAATAATTTAGGCTCATATAATATATATTTTTGTCTTTAGCAAGATGGCGTAAGTGTACAGTCAACAGCAGTAGCTGCACATATTTCGTAGTTTGTAGTTCTTATTCCGAAGAGCATTATAGTAACTAGCTGCGAAAAGTGTGCATCAACTTTTGCTGTTGACTGTGTTACGGAACTTTTTTTATGTAAAGTTAAAAGAAAAAGTATTCCTTCGAAATAATTCAAATAGACTGTCAGTGTGTAAAAATAAAAGTGTGAAGTGTCACGTGTGTGTCAGAAAAGAACAATAACAAATTAGACAGTAAATAAAAAAACTTTCGGTAAAATATATAAACAAAACGCGTGTGTTTTAATTTTTTATTTTATTGTATTTTATTTTGTCGATATGATTTTGTTACTAACAATATATGGATCAAAAACTATGGTCTGAAATAAACATTTTTTTATTTTTTTTTATTTTTTTTATTTATTTATAAGGCATGCTCAAGAGCGGTTTCCCAACAACGGTTTAACCACGGTCTCCATCCACATAACGAAAGGTAACACAACAATTTTAACAGACTGTACCTAGGTAGTAGATACCGAATACTCGTACACGCAGTATAATAAAAATAACTTTTAATAACTTATAGATTTGAAAAATCCAGAAGTGCATGCTCGGATTCGAAATCACGACCTTCCGTTCAGAATATTCTTTTGTTCTTATCCTCTGAGCTATTTTACTGTAGTTACTACTACTAACTAAAACAAAGTCTAAATGAACATTTGGTGAAACTATTACGTCATCATCATCATCAGCAACCCACACTCGTCCACTGCTGGACATAGGTCTCCCCTAATGCACGCCACTGCTCCCGATTTTCGGCCACTCTCATCCAGCCTACACTAGCCAGCCTTCGAATGTCGTCATCCCATCTTGTCGCAGGGCGTCCCACACTACGCTGACCGTGTCGCGGTCTCCACTCAAGGACTTTACGGCTATTACGATTAGAATAATATACTAATAATAAACTATTACGATTAGAATTTATTACGCAAGTATGAGTAAAGGTCAGGTATAGTATAGTCAGTGGACTCAGTGCGTTAAAGTGACGGGTAGGGCACACTAGCGACGCCAATCGATTTTAACTTTAAGCTACTAAACCGGATCTATTTTGAACAATTTCGGGGTTGCAACCTCGCGGCAATCGTCAGCCCATTTAAGTCCCCACTGCTGGGGCACGGGCCTCCCTCAATCACATGAGGGGTAATTGCCATCCTCACCACGCTTGGCAGACGGGTTGGCGAGGGTTTTGATATAAATGCAGAGTTTTCCTTCTCTGTGTGCTGATGATTATGCCAGCAGCTTTACCTTAGTCGCCTTTTACGACACCTCGGTAAGAGTGAGGGTGGCCTATTCTACTCTGCCGGGGACCACACGGCATACACATTCCCATATGTTTTTCTAACATTCCCATAGATAGTATTACTGGAGTCACGAATATGTTAAGGCGACGGGTAGCGACACCATTCGTTTTTAGTTGTTAGCTACTAAACACTACTGTTAGCTACTAACATAAATCGATCTATTTTAAACCATTTCGGGGTTACAACCTCTTGGCAAACACTGATACTATTTATTAAATAACCATGCCACTAATGTTGGGTCCGTTTTTGTACGCGAAAAACTGATTCACGCCAAAAGTGGATGCATTTTCTGTTACCTGTGCTGTAAGCTATTGCTTCTTACCAAATTTCGAGATTCTATGTCAACGGGAAGTGGTCTTTAGGTTTTAATTCCCTTGCATGTAGTTGCGAGTTTCAAAATATGCGGTATCAATGGTTGTACTTTTGCGTTTTGCGTTTTTGCGTTGACTTAGATTTTTTTTTTACGGGTTAAAGGCAATTACATCTAAGTATTTGATATGAATTTCAACTTGATAGCTCTACGCGTTCATGAGGAAAAAAGTAATAAGTTTATATTTATTAAAAAATATATATTTTGTAATGTAACTAAAAATTTAAGGTTTTCGGAATTTTTCCTTTATGTGTGCTATAAAACGTTGCTTCATGCCAAATTTCAAGATTCCAGGTCGACTGGAAGTACCCTTTAGGTTTTGATTCCCCTGCGAGTACTTGCGAGTTTCAAAATATGCAGCTTAAATTGCTGTTTCTTTTGATTGCGTTGACATAGAAGTTTGATTTTGTTACAGCTTAAAAGTATTATAGACCTAAGTATTTGGTATGAATTTCAATTTAATACCTCTACGCGTTTATGAGGAAATGGGTAGTAAGTTTAAAATTATTAAAAAAATATATATTATGTGATGTAACTAAAAATTATGGTTTTCGTAATTTTTCCTTTATCTATGCTATAAGACGTTGCTTCGTACCATATTTCAAGATTCTGAGTTCACGGGAAGCACCCTGTAGGTTTTGATTCCCTTGCAAGTGTCGAAAATTTGCGGCATAAACGGCTGTATCTTTTGGATTGCGTTGGCTTAGAAGTTTGATTTTTTCACAGCTTCAAGGGACAGTAGACCTGAGTAATTGATATAAATTTCAGATTCATATCTCCACGCGTTCCTGAGAAAAAGGGTCTTGACAGACGGACGGACGGACATACGGACAACAAAGTGATCCTATAAGGGTTCCGTTTTTTCCTTTTGAGGTAACCCTAAAAATTAAAATCGATTGGCGTCGCTAGTGTGCCCTACCCGTCACCTTAATCAAGTCAACAACAACATATTGATGACGTAAATAAATATATATATTATATTATCTGGCGGTAAAATACAATGTGTTATGTTTGTCTAAATGAAACTGCTTATTAACATCTATGTGTTTGTCTGTACATAAGTAAGTCTTAGATAGCGTAAGTTACACGTTTTAGAACGCTTGGCTTTTTTATGTAATAGGTGGCAGACGAGCAGACAGATCGCCTGATGGTAAGCGATGGTGTAAGAACACAATTAAAATAATATCCAGAATAAGAATATAATCTTTACTGTTCTGTCTGTAAATTTTTAATCACTCGACATTAGCAGAGTTAAAAATGTGTTCGACGCAAGAGACTTTTATTGTAAGCCATATTTATTTTTATAGTTAAAATTAGATGAACTACACTCACGCATGAGGCGTCGTGATTATAAGGTAGAATACTCGTAAAAGCTTCCGGCGTGAAGCAACGCCTATGCTGTGTCTCACCGAGTGAGTGTGGGTACCGGAGGCCCAATCCGGGAGGAAGGGGAGTTTAAAGGTCGAAAGCGCACCACCTCTGAATCCTGGGTGAGGTATGTCAGTGGTCTCGAATTTATAACTGACTCACACTCACTTAATAGTCTCCATCATGACGTGATTCACGCCGCTTTGCCCAAAATACGACTTAACGTGACGGGTAGGGCACCCTAGCGACGCCAATCGATTTTAATTTTTAGCTACTAAAGCGGATCTATTTTAAACTATTTCGGGGTTACAACCTCTCGGCAAACACTTATACTATTTATTAAATAACCATGCACAAATGTTACGTTCGTTTTGTACGCGAAAAATTGATTACCGCCAAAAGCGGCCACTTTTAGCGTGAATCAATTTTTCGCGTATAAATGTTGGGTCCGCATTAGTGCATGGTTATTTAATAAATAGTATAAGTGTTTGCCGAGAGGTTGTAACCCCGAAATTGTTTAAAATAGATCCGGTTTAGTAGCTAACAATTAAAAACGAATGGTGTCGCTAGTTAGGGCTACCCGTCGCCTTAACATATTCGTGACTCCAGTAATGTTATCTATGGGAATGTTAGAAAAAAATAAGTTTCAAAACAAAAACCCGACTACCAATAAAACACACTGAAAAAAGTACGAAACAAGAAAATTGTCTCTGCTGAAATTATAACACACCGTATTGCCGTGGTCGTATTCCACATCGTTTTTTTTTATTTTATTATTATAATTAATCTGTTTTGCTACAATAGGTGGCATACGACCACGGCAATATGGTATAATAATTTTAGCAAAGACTATTTTCTTGTTTCGTACTTTTTAGAGCGTGTTTTTTTGGTAGTCGGGTTTTAGTTTTCAAACTTTATTTTTATTTAACATATTTTTAGTTATGTAAATAAAATTACATATTTGACATGTGCTAAAAAAACTTTTTCATTTGATACCCCACATGATACCGTCAAGCAATTTTTTTTAGTTCCTTACTCTAAGTCCCCTAGAGGGCGCTGTAGTCAATTTAACGTGACGTCATGTCGCCTATAACCAGAAGACAATCAAGATACTTCTAACGACACCTCATTTGTTCAAATATGATAACTAATTTAGAAGTTGTGAGGGAAGAGATGAACAATCATACATCTACAAAATATACAGATCAAAATCATAACCCTCCTTTATCTTTTTTTTAAAAAGAAAGGCGTCTTGTTGTGTCCGTGGCCAACATCCACACTTACGGGTCACTGAGCCAGAAGATTAAGGTGACGGGTAGGGCACACTAGCGACGCCAATCGATTTCAATTTTTAGCTACTAAACCGGATCAATTTTAAACAATTTCGGGGCTACAACCTCTCGTCAAACACTTATACTATTTATTAAATAAATGTTGGGTCCGTTTTTGTACGCGAAAAGTTGATTCAAGTTAAAAGTGGCCGCTTTTGGCGTGAATCAATTTTTCGCGTACGCGTTGGATCCAACATTTTTTCATGGTTATTTGATAAATAGTTTAAGTGTTTGCCGAGAAGTTGTAACCCCGAAATTGTTTAATATAGATCCGGTTTAGTAGCTAATAATTCAAATCGATTGGCGTCGCTAGTGTGCCTTACCCGTCACCTTGTGTAGGTACGTTTTTGTCTTATGCCACGCTGCTAACCTGACACGCAGGGGTGGTCCCTCAGGAAGTCCAGCTTCAGCCGCGCCATCCTCTCCTCGGTTTCCCGCTCCAGGGGCCCCTCGATGGCCTGGAACACTGACGCACCTGCACAGAGACATTTCATCATGAGCATCAATGTCATTTCAGCTAAGAAGATTCCGGTCGTTGTTTCGGACAGATCGGTCCTGGCGGGGGGCGCATGAATTTCAAATAATAGTTTGACGAATATCAGAAATCAGAAATCATTTATTTGCTTGAAACATGGTTACATACAGGTGGTTAAATACAATTCAATTGAGAACATTCACGCTTCACCTATCTCGTCGGCATGCAAATATTTTATTGCCTAGTGTCAATCTAATTTTAGAGTCAATACTTAAAATACTATTACATCATAACATTGCATTATTAAAATAATCATTACAATAAAATAAATAATGAATTATACAATTAAAATTAAAATGTCGAATATTCAATGAGATAATTAAAGTAGTTGGAAATGATTCAAATCAAGTCAAAGTATTCCTTAATAGAGTAAAAACATTTATCCACCAGCCACTTACGAAAAGATTTTTTGAAAAGTTTTAACGGCATACTCCGTATATCTTTGGGAATTCTGTTAAAAATTTTAATAGCCATAACATAACAGTTACGCCCAAATAGTGCCGTTTTTATGGGAATAAAAAGTAACTAGCGTGTACGAGTAGGGAATAAACGTAATTTTACTAAATATATATTTTTAATGTTTATAATCAAAAGACCTCTTAAGGGGATACTGCGATCTCACTAGCGCTGCCTATCGATTTGTATTAATTGTGACGAATATAGGATATTGTTGCAAAAAATGGGCAATGACATTCTAAAAAAAGTATTTGTGATTTTTCAAGATATATCTTTCTTCATTAGGCAGGTTTTAATAAGAGACTTAAACTTATCCAGTGATAGGCTAATGACATTTTGTGGCAGCTTATTTAATATCTTAATATGTACATATTAAGATATTTAATAAGCTGCCACAAAATGTCATTACTTAAGCCGTACTTAAGCCAACAAATGAATTACCGATTTTATGAAGTCCTTTTATTTTTTCCCATCTCGATATTAGTGAATACCTTACTGTATGCAGCAAGTTACGTCATTATCCTAAGTAATGATTGATAAGTAGTACTTCACTAAGTAAGGTACTTATTATTATTAATAAGTTAAACATTGCAACTTTGTACACGTGTCTGGATCACATACATAGTACTGTGTAGATATCTAACGTTATCTACATTCGGAGTACTTTTCCTTTTACTATCATATCATTAATAAGTATATTTAGTTTTTTAGATTTTCGCGTTGCATTATAACTATAATGTATCAATACGGGGATTAACACGATATTTATTATGTGGAACAACATTGTGTACTCACATATTTGGCTCGACGTTTCGGCTACGTTACAGCAGCCGTGGTCACGAGCGGACTCTCGTCCCGGTCGTCGTCACGGTCCGCTCGTGACCACGGCTGCTGTAACGTAGCCGAAACGTCGAGCCAAATATGTGAGTACACAATGTTGTTCCACATAATAAATATCGTGTTAATCCTCGTATTGATACATTATAATAAGTATATTTGTTCGTACGCCTAGACACGAAAAACTTCTCGAGGGCCTCATACTAATGAAAAGAAATTTCTTACGAAAAAAAATGCGTTCAAAAACCACGAACTAAATAGTGTAAAATAATATTTTTAACACTTTATTTATTCACTTCAAATAACATTTCATAACAGTACACTCGAGAAAAGGTGTTACCGAAGGGATTAGACGCCTTTTTAGTTCGTGGTTTATGATGGCGGTTCTTTTTCGTAAGATATTTTTTTCATGCTTTTTTTTGTCTCATTTTTGGAAGAATGAGGAGATTTTTTTTATATTTAACCTGTTCATTTTGTACAATAAAGTGTACTTATCTATCTATTTGACTCTATGTTCCTTTGGGAGAATATTTCTTTTCGTTAGTATAATGCCCTTGAGAGTTTCTCGGGTATTCAGGAAGTCACGGTGTTTACGAGTGGACTCAAATCGAAATGTCAATAACTGGAGCACGATTATAAATAACTATGCCTACTAAACGCAAAGGCTCAGCAGTCAGACCAACTGCCACGAGTCTTTGCGTTTAGTTATAGTATTACCATGACTGGTAAAACTTTTTAAACGACTTTGAGCTCGCAGATATATGATTACCTAGTTTATTACCTAAAGAAATGAATCCGCCACATAAAATGGTTTTCCTTCGTAGAGATACCTATGAATGTATCTTTATTTTATTTGTCGCTATAGTTCATCGTCAGCCCATTTAAGTCCCCACTGCTGGGGCACGGGCCCCCCTCAATCACATGAGAGGTAATTGCCATACTCACCACGCTTGGCAGACGGGTTGGCGAGGGTTTAGATATAAATGTAGAGTTTTCCTTCTCTGGGTGCTGATGATCATGCCAGCAGCTTTACCTTAGTCGCCTTTTACGACACCTCGGTAAGAAAGAGGGCGGCCTATTCTACTCTGCCGGGGACCACACGGCACAATTAATTACATTTATATTAGGTATTTATAGATCTTTTCGATTAGTATGCTCGTGTACCCCAACAAGTTTTGTACTAAACTTGGCCTATTTTTTGCCGTTTTTATTATCCTAAATATATAAAAGAAAGTCGTGTTAGTTAGACCATAAACTCAAGAACGACTGGGCCAATTCGCTATATGGCCGCTATAGTTATTGCCTGTAAAATATATTTAGGAATTCTGCAGTACAGCCACAGATATTATAATATGAGCACAACAGTGTTGAATATATGATATGACTATGAAATAGAAAAAAATGTATTTTTTCAAGTTAGGTCCATCAGAGTACTTATGAATGTCATAATAGGTACACATATCATCTACCGCTGGTTCGGAATGTCGATTTCTACTGAGAAAACACCAGCAAGACAAAAAGTCTAGTTACTCTTTTCAAATACATAATGATAATGAATCGACATACAAAAAAAGGAACCTGCTGCCGAGATAGTACATCGAACAGTGGAAGAGCCACGCTTCGATATGAATGGGCCAGCTCGACCGGAGTAATACTACGTTATCACAGAAAACCGGCGTGAAGCAGTGCATGCGCTGTGTTTCGCTGCGTGAGTGAGGGTACCGGTAGCCCAATCCATGGGAAGGGGGTTAAAAGGTAAGCAGTGCACTTGTGACACCACTGGTGTTGCAGGTGTCCATGGGCGGCGGTAATCGCTTACTATAAGGTGATCCGTCGGGTCGTCTGCCGCCTATATCATTAAAAAAATCCAGCAGTCGTATATCAAAGGAAACCTGTGAGGGTTTTGTACTAATTAATCATGAGATACGACCTAATACTCTGCAAGACGCCTTCGCAACGCTAGAGACACACTCAGACACACTAAACAATGAACATTGATAGATAGATAATAAATTTGATAAGATATACATAGTAAGAGAATCGGTAGGTATCGTCGTAAATACAATGTACCTATGTAATTATAATATGTAACTGTCCTTTACCCCCAAAAGTTGCTTGGAAGAGATTGCTCATAGTGATAAGGCCTCATTGTTTGTACATTTTTCTTGCTATCTGTTAGGTTTCAAGTTAATTAATACTTTATAAGTATTAGGTATTTGAAACTTCGTGTTTGAGATTACCGATGAACAAATTAACATGCTAATAAAAATTTATAACCATTTACCAAACCATATTAAAAATATATAAAAATTCTCAATTTTTAACAAAAAATTAAAACTTTTCCTGATCAATAAAAGCTATTATAACTTGGAAGAATTTTTTAATGACAGAGACGGATAATTGTAAGTTTTTAATATAATAAGAATCTATGCAACTTATTACTTGCAATAGTGATACTATTAAGCATAATAATATCTACATATTTGTTGAGTGTTGTAAATTTAATTATCATTTGTTTTTCATTATTTTGTATTAATTAATGTATTTAAAATATAATCTATTCCACCTATTGAAATAGCTATGTCCTTGCAGGACGTCACATGTATACCGCAATATTACATTTAAGACCTAATATAATAATGTAATGTGACTATGCAATAAATGAAAATGAAAATGAAAATGAAAAATTTAATATTATTTGGCGAGATTTAAATCTATAAACTGATGTGTAATGACTCAATAAATAATAATAGATATGAAACTAAAACTGTCATTCAAAATAATGGAATAAAACGTACAACATTGAACCCAAATCTAATTTAATTTGTCTTAACGCAGCGTCTGATAAACATCAATAAAGCCCAAAAACTGGCTCTGAATTTTACTAAAATAGAATTATACTGGTTTAATAAACAACACTTTGACGAAAATGGCCGCTCGAAGTACATCGAGAGTCACTGCACTGTAGATTGGATTAAAAGATTGAATGACACAGACGTTAAAATTAAGTTTAGAGTCCGACCGAACACTGACTCTTGTCGAGGCCGAAATCAAATCCTACCCTTAGGCTTTGGTTTCGGCCGATTTCGGTGATAGTGTTGTCAGATTGTAATTTTACTCAAGGCTTTCTTATCTTATCTCAATTGTGGGGTCCATTTGCATGAAGCACGTCGACCCTATGGCATCTTTTGTACCTCCCCTATCCTTTGCAGTTCAACTTCAGTTCGCCCAACATCTCTTAAATCAGAAACAAGCTTATACATCTAGTCAGAATTTCAAAACTTAAAGTGCGGCATATTTTTTAAACAAATATTTGGTTAGTTGATTTCCTTGTCTAGGCCAATATTCGATGGACACATAGGAAATAAGACGACAATACATTTTTATACAACGTGTAAAAAAAAATTAGCAATAATACTTTAGGGTGTGAACATATACCGTTCACTGCCATATATGAGCATCATCTGAGCAAAAAACATCTTCCGTTATAGTACTAAATAATATCCGCGCGTCAATAATGTATGGAACAGCTTATGATGGATGAACTTGTTGTGGTATGGTTGACCATTTGAACTATAACCACTGTATCCTTGGTGTGGAACTCGACTACTTCGCCAGCCTTGCTAGCGAAGCACTTCAAGTGCTTCGCAGGTTAAGGCAGTGTTTACTTTGAGACATTAATGAAAATTTCGGCACGTTTGGCCGAAACCAAAAATTCGCCGGACTCTAGTTGAATTAATAGGTGCAGGCAGAAAGTTTGGGAGAATATCCCTTACACTGATAAGATTAGAATAAAAATACATTGTATTCAATTACATTGAAACTGCTCATCGTTGTATATTTTTCTTAGTTAACAAGATATTGCTTTCAATAAAATATTTTGATTAATTTAATAAATCTGAAAAATAGTTCAATCAATTATGACCCACACAAACATCTCTGACCGCCACACTCAGAGTTGTTGAGTAACTTAGCTACTTAAGAAAAAATATTGACACTTATTTTGATACGCATAAAGACTACCGATACTAAAGTTAATGAACATTAGCTTAAATGTTGTCTCTGAATGCGGCCGTGAGAGTACATACCTACCTAAAGTATCGTACAATCTGTGCGGATAAAGAATGGGATCAGAAATGGCGGCACATCTATTCACTTCTCGCTTGCACACCCACGAGTGCGAGTATAGACGCAAATAGTGTGCGAGCGAGAAGTGAATAGATGCCCCCCCCAATTTCTGATCCCATTCTTTATCCGCACAGGTTGTAATGTTTTTCGTACCTACTTAGTTATTTATGTTTTATTAGTGATGAAATAAATAATTGCGTTGGGATTGAGCGTTTGTGTGATTTTCATGGTACAAGGACTATTATGACCTTGTATGTGATGCTGTCTCAATTTATATATTATTTATATTATGAGTTCAGGTTTTCTTACTATTATTATTATTTGTTAGAAATGGGGTGAGCCCTGCGTCTCATAGCCACTGCGACCAGTAGATGATCTATTGTGGCAGCCCCGTAACCTATTACAGCACCTCATGTAGCTCCAGTTCCAGGATAAACCCGAGAATGGAGCTGATGGGGGAGCTTTTGATCTCGTCTGCTGAGATCATGTGTGCTCCCAGGTGCCGGCTTCTGCACCGGTGCAGCGCTATGCACTCGCCGAGGACGTGGATAATCGTTTCCTCGTCCTCGCGACAGAACCTGCAGATTTTGGTATCTGAAAGGCCCATGTTGTGCAGGTGCTTATTTAATTTGCAGTGCCCTGTGAGGGTCCGAGTGAGTGCCCTAACATGTCCTCTGCTCAGTTTTATTATTTCTACAGCTCGTCTCTGATCGAACGCCTGTATCAACGCCTTAGACTGTTCTAGTCGAGGTAGTCTTTTCCAATATTCAGTGCTTTGCTTATGCTCCCACTCTTTTAACTCGAACCTGACCATGCAGGCTGGAACGCCACTTATTGGTTCCGGTCCGAGTAGTGGGCTCTCTGCCCCGGCCTTTGCTAGCACGTCAGCGACTTCGTTGCCTCTGATATTGCAGTGTCCCGGTACCCAAATCAGATTAACGATGTTGGCATTGCCAAGCTGGTTTAGGAGCAGGACACACTCGCTAGTGAGTTTGGAGTCAAGTTCACAGGATGTTAACGCCTTGAGGGCAGCTTGACTATCTGAGAAGATGAATATCTTCTTATTGTGGAGATTCATTTGCAGACTCTCTTGGACACAGCCAATTATTGCGAAGACTTCTGCTTGGTACACTGTGGTATAGCGACCCAGGTTGGCGAATTTGCGTATTCTGAAGCGATCATTACAAAATCCCGCCCCGGATACGCCTTGCCTCCTGGAACCATCCGTATACCAAACGATGTCATTCTGGTTAACATTTCCGGGAGTTCCAGCCTCCCAGTCTTGTCTACTAGGTAACAAGACTGTAAACCGCTTATCGAAGCGGTATTCACGGATCATGGAGTCAGAGGGCATATCCATGACCGGAATTTTCATTAGTTCATTGTAGAGGTTACCTATGACCCTAGATTGCCATCTCGTCCTTCCTCTGATTTTTGCTCTCGTAATGGCCATCCTCGCTTCCATCTGCACGTGAATGTGCAGAGGTGGAATGTTCAGGAGGGCATCCAGTGCTGCAGAGGGAGAGGACGAAAGAGCGCCAGTGGCTATAAGGCAGGCTGTTCTTTGAACTTTGCTGAGGTTCTCCACGCAGTTGAGTTGGTGCGTCTTCTTATACCACACACAGCAGCCATAAGTGACGATCGGCCTCACTATGGTTTTATAAATCCAGAGTGCGGCCTTGGGCCGTAGCCCCCATTTTAGCCCCACCAACCTACTGCTTGCCCCCATCGCTATTTTTGCCTTTCTAGTAATGTAGTCGAGATGCTTGTTCCATGTTAGTTTTTGGTCTAGAAAGACTCCGAGATATTTGACCTCGTTGGACAAGCATAGCTTCGTACCAAGAAGTGTTGGGGCGTGAAGCGCCTCTAGTTTCCTTCTTTTGGTAAACGGGATTAAGACCGTCTTCCGTGCGTTGACTGTTAGCACGTGTCTTGTGCACCAGATTTCTACTATTCGTAGGGCCCTTTGCATAAGACTGGAAATGGTGCTAGGACATTTTCCTATGACCATTATTACTATGTCATCTGCGTAACCCTGAGTCAGGAATCTGGCTTCATTGAGCTCACAGATGAGACTGTCAACAACCAATGACCATTGAAGGGGTGATAGGACTCCGCCCTGTGGACACCCTCTGGTCACTCTATAATGAAGAGTTTTATTCATCAACGTTGTTGTTGCAGTTCGATTTTGTAGCATGGATCCCATCCATCTGGTGGTGGTATCGTCGATTCCACGATTCACCATGCTACGTGTTATAACATCGAAGTTGGTGTTGTCAAAAGCCCCTTCGATGTCGAGAAAGGCACAGAGTGCAATTTCTTTGTCTTCTATGGCTTTCTCAATTCTGTCCACCAGATCAATAAGTGCCGTTTCCGTGGACTTGCCTGTTTGGTAGGCATGTTGTCTTGCACTCAGGGGTTTTTCAACGAGGTATGTTGCCCTGATGTGACTGTTTAACACCTTTTCCATCGTTTTTAGTAGGAATGAGGTGAGACTTATCGGTCTGTAGGACTTGGGCTGTGATTTGTCTTTGTCCCCTCCCTTGGGGATGTAAGTGACCCTCGCCCGAGTCCACGCTGATGGCAGATAACTCCAAGCAAAGCTTGCACGGTAAAGTTTTATCAGCGTTGAGATGATGATATCTTCGCCCCGTTGCAATATAGCCGGGAAAATACCATCGACCCCACCAGATTTATAAGGCTTGAAGCTCCTAATGGCCCAACTTATCTGTTGGGGACGAAAAATAACGGAAGCTCTCCTCCAGTCTTCATTCCGCGGTCTCCTGTCCGGAGACTTACTGTCCTGGAGTTCTCTTTCGTTATTAATGTACACGGATTCCGGAAAGTGCGTTTGAGCAAGCAGTCTCAGTGTTTCCTCCGGGGATTCCGTGAAAGATCCGTCCGCTTTCCTTAGCAGGCCTAGATGGGATTCAGGTGTCTTGGCTAATATTTTGTGGATCCTGGCAGCTTGGGCAGTGTCTTTGATGGACCCGCAAAATTTTTGCCAGGATCTCCTTTTTGCTTTCCTGAGCTCCCTATTGAAGCGTGTTAGCGCCTTCCTGTAAGCATCCCAGTTCTTGTCTTTTTTTGCCTGATTAAATAAGGCACGGGCCTTTCTTACTATGTGTGTTTAGTGTTACTGTGCGTTTCTCGCGGAACTAACTACCACGTACCTCAGTTCTGTGGAACGGTTTGGCTGCAGGAGTATTTCTCGACGGCTAAGACTTAGGAACCTTCAAGAGAAGAGCGTACTCCTACTGCTGTGTACAGCGAAGGGACCCACCCATGGAGAGTTACAGCGCCATAGCCGCCAGCATGAGCACGCGCAGCGGGGGCATGGAGCGCGCGTCGCACGCAGCCCAGCACGACCAGCCTGATCCTGACCCCTGCTACTGTGTACAGTGAAGGGACTCACCCATGGAGAGGTACAGCGCCATAGCCGCCGCCAGCACGAGCACGCGTCGCACGCAGCCCAGCACGACCAGCCTCATTCTGACTCCTGCTACCGTGATGCAGTAAAGGGACTCATCCATGGAGAGGTACAGCACCCTAGCCACCGCCAGCACGAGCACACGTCGCACGCAGCCCAGCACGACCAGCCTCATCCTGACTTCTGCTACAATGATGCAGTGAAGAGACTCATCCATGGAGAGGTACAGCACCCTAGCCACCGCCAGTACGAGCACGTGTCGCACGTAGCAAAGCACGACCAGCCTCATCCTGACCCCAGCTGCTGTGTACAGTGAAGGAACTCACTCATGGAGAGGTACAACAACATGGCCGCCGGAAGCATGAGCACTCGTCGTACGCAGCTCAGCACGACCAGCCTCATCCAGACTCCAGCTACTGTGATGCAGTGAAGGAACTCACCCATGGAGAGGTACAGTGCCATAGCCACCGCCAGCACGAGCACACGTCGCACGCATCCCAGCACGACCAGCCTCATCCTGACTCCAGCTACTGTGATGCAGTGAAGGAACTCACCCATGGAGAGGTACAGCGCCATGGCCGCCGCCAGCACGAGCACACGTCGCACGCATCCCAGCACGACCAGCCTCATCCTGACTCCTGCTACAATGATGCAGTGAAGATACTCATCCATGGAGAGGTACTGCACCCTAGCCACCGCCAGCACGAGCACACGTCGCACGCATCCCAGCACGACCAGCCTCATCCTGACTCCTGCTACAATGATGCAGTGAAGAGACTCATCCATGGAGAGGTACAGCACCCTAGCCACCGCCAGTACGAGCACGTGTCGCACGCAGCAAAGCACGACCAGCCTCATCCTGACTCCAGCTGCTGTGTACAGTGAAGGAACTCACTCATGGAGAGGTACAACACCATGGCCGCCGGAAGCACGAGCACTCGTCGTACGCAGCCCAGCACGACCAGCCTCATCCTGACTCCAGCTACTGTGATGCAGTGAAGGAACTCACCCATGGAGAGGTACAGCGCCATGGCCGCCGCCAGCACGAGCACGCGCAGCGCGGGCATGGAGCGCGCGTCGCTCACGCAGCCCGGCACGACCAGCCTCATCCTGCCGGACTCCTCGCCTGCGGACAAACAGAAGTCATACTTAAAGCTGTTGTTAGATATCAGTATAGATGTAATAAATTACAAATGACTGCCTCGGTGGCGCAGTGGTTAGTGGGTCGCACTTTAAAGCGACGGCTCCAATTTTTTTGAAGTCAGTTAAAAAGAGAAAGAAAACAAAAAAAGAACAAAACGAGATCCTATTATTATTTACAGGTGATTACCGTCTGCTCGACTGCCACTTATCACATAAAAAAAAGTTTAAGTTTCTGGTAGCTGTGCACACTAGTTAGCCTTATTTCAATTTCAAATTCAAAAACAAATTGCTACTATTTTATGCCAGAGGCGAGCAAGCGTTGATAACACAAGTCAACAAGAAAACACAACCTGAATAAAAATATGATAAATATGAAGAGCTTAATATGCTGAATCTAGATCTGTTATCAGAATTTTCATATCACGTCAAGTTATTAAGTTACAGAGGGTTGAAAATCTGAAAAGTGACACTTAGTGTTTTTTTTTGGGATTTATTTAAATATGTATAAATTGGGATGTAACAAATTTCAATACATATTTTGAAAATAAAAACCCCAAATTATGAAAATTACCTGATTTCCCTGCAACGCTACAGCCAATTAAGCTATCTTATGTTTTTTCCATTACAAGAATTAAGTGATGATTTGTATGCGCTATAAGTACACGGATGTTGATATGAATTGAATATTACTCAATATAGATTAAAGACTACAAAATAAATCTAATTGATATATATATAATTGAGAAAATGATCTTTACTGATATGCCGAAAACATTTTTTTAAAGTGCTTGTACTTGTTTTGAAATTGCCAATGAAAAAGAACCTAAAACTAAATTTTGAGATATTTGACTCTCTATAAATCAAATACTAGACGAGGTATCAAAATTTTGAAACTCTTGGACCTCTGTTATTTGTTACGAAAAAAAGTTAAAAATTTGTTGACTAGTGTAATTTACCATCAGGTGGTACCTAAGTCAAAGAGATCATAAGTATAATAGTTATGCAATCAGACTGACTAAGTAACTATAGTATAGACTTTTTTTATGTGATAGGTGGCAGACGAGCAGACGGATGACCTGATGGCAAACGATTGCCGCCGCCCATGGACACCCCCGATACCAGTTGAGTCACATGTCATATTATTATATCAGACTAAACTTAACTAACTTGTGTTGTGAAATAAATAAATAAGAATTGCAATGTAATTTTCGACGGTTCGTTTGGATCAATGGTAGTGAACGCTGTCTCTGGTGCAAGGGTTGTGGGTCCGATCTCCGCAGAGTACAAATATTTGTGCGTATGAACATATGTGTATGTATTGGTCTGGGTGTTTTTTATGTATTATAAGTATGTATTGACAAAAGAAAAGTATTATATGTATATGTAATTCGTCAATTGTTTCTGATATCCGTAACACAGGTGCTTGAGCTACCTATCTCGGAGTCAGATCAATGTATGTGATGTTGTGAAATATTTATTTATTTTATTACAATCGAAAGGTCCCTACATGCAAATATAGCAAAGTATTGCATGTTGATAAAAAGCGTAAGCATGTGGAACTAATAAATAAGTACAAAAAACCCTCCGAAACGAATTCCTTTGGACGTAAGTAACCGAAGTTACCGCAAAGCTTCTTTGATGGAAAAACTTGTTTATCCGGCCGGATGTAGGGCTCCGGAACTCCGCAGAACGCTCACATATCTAAAAATACCTTACTTATTTGAAGTCACCCATTGCCTACACGAAATAAACATATTAATGTAAGTATGAGTACGCAGAAGTCACATAAAACCTAAATATTTATATAATCTCAAACCTCAAAGGATATTCTCAGAAAAAAATCAGTAAATAGTTACTGATCAGGCAGGGTTGGATTAAGGTGAAGGGTATACCCCACTAGCGACACCAATAGATTTTAATTGTAAGCAACTAAACCGGATATCTTTTTAACAATTTCGAGGCTACGATCTCTCGGAAAACACTTATATTATTTATTTAATACTTATATTTAACTTTTGAGGTAGGATGTCGTACAGAAAGTATAATTTTGACAATTGAAAAATATGTGGTCCGACGTACAATTCATCATCATCATCATCATCATCATTTCAGCCAATGGACGTCCACTGCTGCCTCCCCTAATGTTCTCCACACAGATCGGTCCTGCGCCTCCCGCATCCAATGGATTCCCGCGACCTTCACCAGATCGTCGGTCCACCTTGTAGGAGGCCTGCCACGGCTGCGAGTTCCTGTACGTGGCCCCCACTCGAGGACCTTTCCGCCCCAACGACCGTCTGTTCTCTTCGCTATGTGCCCTGCCCATTGCCACTTGAGGCATGCAATCCTTTGGGCTACGTCTGTGACCTTAGTTCTCCTGCGGATCTCATCATTTCTGATACGATCACGCAGGGAGACTCCGAGCATAGCCCTCTCCATTGTTCTCTGTACATCCATTGTGTCACGTACAATTAGTTCGTGTTAAAACATTGATTAAGAATAAGAATATTTTTATTTCCATAAAATATGGTACATAATGTTGTCAGTACATAATTATACAGTTCTCATATTTTCCAAACTTGGCATGCAAAATTTTGAGTCATGGGTTGACAGATGGCATATAAAACAGAACTAAACTACAGAAATAACACAAAATAAATAGGTAAGGATAACAATAAAACCAATATTTTACAAATCTAATTTATTTTTTCTTTAAATTTGAGTACTTTTAAAAAAATCATCTAAGAAGTAGAAATTTTTATCTTGGAGCCATCTAAACAATCTATTTTAAATATAATTCAATTTGGCAGCGTTTTAGTCTTTAGGCAAAGAATTGTAGAAATTTATGCACATTATTATATGAACGTAAATAAATAAGTGCGAGAGCCACGCTTGGGCATGAATGGGCTGGCTTGACCGGAGTGATATCACGGCCTCACAGAAAACCGGTGCGAAGCAGCACTGTGCTGTGTTTGACTGCGTAACTGAAAGGTGGGCTTAAGGTTAGCGCGCCTGTGACTCCATTGGTGTCGCGGGTGTCCATGAGTGGCGGCAATCGCTTACCGTCATGTGACTTTTACCAACCATTCTGAAAAAAAAAAAAATTTGCGACTTTTGGTTTTCGTTCTCCATACAAACTGGCCAAGTCACGTAACTGGCTTTTGTTTGAAAAGTTGAAATTTTTTGATCCGAATTTCGAATAGACATAAACCAATAACTTCAGAATGGTTTGTTGAAGAAGTGGTGAAAGGTACTTAGGTAACTGTTTATCGATCCCTGCTGTATCTCGTGTCGTGCATCTAGCCTATTGCATTTGAGTGATAACTGGTTTACGAACACATCTAACAAAGGCCGCAACCTTGGACGTCATCTCCCGCCGAGCGAGCGGTGCAAACGCAATTTGCTCGCAGCGCCTCTGTTGGCGAGTGTCCTCAACCGTCACGACCAGCTGATTCAATCATGATGTCCCTTTTATTTTTGTCTGCGTTAGATTTTTATATCTTGTCAGTGTGGATTCCTTTATTTTTATGGTTCCCGACATGAAAACTAGAAAACGGAATGTGCCATTTTCGGAAAAAAACGTCAAAGAGCGTGAAAGAGATCAAACTGGCCCTGAGGCAGCTTTAATGCATCTCTATACGGGTGGGAAAGAGAAAAAACGCCACCCAGCATGTCAACCCAGTACCAACGGCTTTCCGCGGTTTTTCAAGTATGGCTTTTATGTAAAGGCTCAGTCTGTTTAGTGTGCTATGGAGATGAAAGGAAAGGAACCTGAGGCATTTAAAAGGGAGAGGATCAGATTGATTAACACTTTAGGGTGCTGCATCCGTACAATGGAGGACAAACTCCTTACACGGTTTTTAATACGGCTCTACCCCACTTTACCCGAAGATAATTTGCCAACGTCAATTGAACTTATTGACCTTTATCCAATGGGGACTATCGCGTGCGAAAAATCCGCAAGATGGCGTACTATAAGCCTGAGGTCCATCTACAAGGTGATTGGGTATTTTTAGACGTGATATGTCAAAATTTCAATTAACGAATAAATAAGCCAATAATGTTGAAGTTGGTATCGTATCGTAATGGATCATCGCACAAGTGTGCGGTTCGGGTGTCGGGGTAGACCCATTACCCGGGCTGCATCTCGCGCCTTCTTGGCGCGGTGTATGCGCCCCTCTAGGAGAGGAGGCCTCCCGACAATGCGCGAATAGGGCGGTCTTCGACCCCGATGGGGCCTGCCTGCGACTCTATCGCGCTAATCTGTCAGGGAAGACCTCGGTTCACAGAAACGCCATCTAGCGAATATTTCACGCGACACCCATTGGGTATTTATACAGTTACTTTGAAAAGGTTGTCAAATTTTTTTATGCTAGACTCACCAATCATGATGTGATAGACCATCGATATGTTGCTTCTTACTATGGTTATGTTGCTTCTAACTTGTCGTGTGGGCTACTATTATGGGTAAATAGTACAATGGCCAATAAAGTATTCATTGCCAAAAAAAATGCGTACGCGCTATTTGTGGCAAAGGTCCATTTGACAGTTGCAGGTCACTATTCCCAAGATCCCTTGCATGTACAGTGGCGGACAGGTCAAGCTATACAAAACTGTCAAATTTCCTTAATCGATTTCAAACTCAATGTGTAACAATATAAGGTTTATAATCGAATGAAGAAATTTGACAGTTTTGTATAGCTTGATGTGTCCGCCACTGTACATACTAGAAATATTCAAGTTTGTCAAACAACACCCCGAATTATTTATAAAAGCTAGTGATGTATTTCCACGAAATAACAGAGGTAGTAACAGACTTGCCTTGGACTTTTTACCCAGAACTAGCAAAACAATAATAATAACAATAACAATTTTTCTGACAGGCAGTCGCCTGTCAGAAAAATTGTTATTGCATGTGTGTCAAAGTGTATAACAAAATTCCAAATCTTCCAAGTGTGGACCTGCGGGTTTGACACAGATCAGGGGTGATCTGTGGGGTTTGATGACAAAAAAAATACGGTAATGGCTAGTGGATAAAACGTTTTATAATTTAAATGAATTTTATAATTGTAACCATTTTGAATGTTAATATTATTAACTGAATAGAGATGCTTATTTCACATAATATACCATCATGTACCTACTGTACCTGTTCTATGCAAATAAATAAATGCTTTGATAACGAGTTGCCGGCCGTTTAGGAAGGAGTACGCTCGTCTCTTAAAAACCCTAAGTCATACCCTCGAAATAACGCTGCTGCCGAAATTTTCCACAGAACTGAGGTTCGTGGTAGAACGTGCTTATTTTGTTATATTAATATTCACACTCACGTGGAAGTATTACAAGCTTAGCTTGAATGGCAGTTAATTGTATGAGCGCTAATTGGCGCGTTCGCGACCTTTCCTCTCGACTTGTTCGCGGCTGCGCTAATTATCCACTCATGTTCGTACGCACAGGCACACACTCGATTTAATTAAGTAGCAAAATGATGAATTAATTGAATAGAGTACGCGGTACGAAAGAAGCCTTAGGAAAAATACGGAATTAAAATTTGAGATTCCTTACAGTAAGGCCAACTTAGCCCTTTCGGGGCTAGATCTAACCCTTTTATGCTTCAGCCCTTAAAATAATGATTTAGCCCCTTGCCCAATTTCTAGCACCAAAATATACAGGGTTCAGGCACACGCAACCATCAAAGTTGTCAACAATACAAAGTGAGAGTAAACATAGAGTAAGGAATAAAATCTTGTTTGGCGATGAATTCTCTTATAAAGACTGATATTTGAGCAGCTTTTTTATTGTGTTGATTCTTCACTTTTCGATAAAAAAGCTAACAAAACTTTTCACCCCTATTTTTTAATTATTGGCAAAATCTAGCCCTTTCTGAAACTGCAATAGGTAAGTTGCCTCATGTCACCATTTATAAAAATAACTTTTGAATCAAATATTATTATGAAATGAAATATATAAACTTCAATAAATATAAATAAGGGATTGCTGTAAAAATTCAACTAAAACCCGTTATATTTTTACTTTTCTCTCTCTTTTCTCTTGATTGAAAACACCATCCACCATGGTTCTACGTCACTATTATTGTAAACAACAAAACGTCAAATGCCAGTTTCAGGTTATTCGTGGTCTTTCATTTATATGCCTTAAGGTTATAACAGTCACGCGTATTGCTTACAATAACAGAGACGTCACGGCACAGATAATTAAAAGACCATCATGGCGGACGTTTTTATGGCAGTATAGCGAAACTATAATTTAAAATTAAAATATTAGGAAAGGTGCTTCAAAAAAAACATATTTTTCTGGCGTAATATTTTTATTTATTTTATTTTTATTTATTTTATATAATTGTAATGAACCGTTCTATCAAATAATAAAAAAAGTGGCAACTAGCCTATTAGCCCAAAAAGCCTGTCTCCGAGTTGGCAACACTGATTCCTTACGTCTTTGACCATAATTTGAATGTTAATGGCGCCTCAAGCACACTTTTCAAGGGACTCCTTTGGTGGCTTTAATTGAAAATGATTTAATTGATGATCCGTTTACCATAGAGATTCGAGCACCGGTTGAGACGCAACGGACACGGGATCAATTCCCACATCTACACAAATGTTTGTTGATGAAATAGTTACTTGGGTGTTAGGTAAAAAACCTATCCTCCGTCTCCGTCGTATGTTGTTTTTCATAATACTAGTGAAAAACAACACCTACCTTAGTTTGGAACCAGGACAATGTATGTGACGTTTACCTACCGATCGCCAGTCTTCACGTTGAAAAACGCAGTGTAGGACGCCCTGCGAAACCCTGGGCATTAAGGTAAATGTAATTTAATACTCATTAAGTGCTTAAGCTACTTTCAGTTCAACTTAGCTGTTATGTGATTTATGCTGTCAGAAATTGACTTACATATTTCATATTTTTTTGAAATGCAGAATTTTTAGATACCCACAGCGGGATCGTCAGGCACAGATCCAAGCTCCAATTTGGCTGTGATCACGTCTGATGTACAGCCAACTATATTTCGTTTTAGCGTCCGTTCCACTTTCCACGCAGCTTTTTGTTTTGCAAAAAACATGTGGTACGAAAACAGAGACTAAACAAAGCCTGATATAAAACCTCAGCACTAAATTAAATAATATTGACCTATCTACGTGTTTAATCAAATTCAGGCGTGTGTGCTAACATATTCATATAGGAAACTGCTTTACATGTTTCCATTCAAGGATTGGCAATGAGTTTTTAACGTGACGCCAAAGGCAAATTGTCGCATAGAAAAGCTTGCTGCCAAGCTTAAACTTTTGAAATCTTTGCGTTGTAAAGTTCTGTTTTATCAGCAAATAAATGAGGTGAAAATCACTTTATTTCTTTATAAAACAATATCCGTTCTGTTTATATAAAAATAAGGTCACCAAAAAGCCATTACGCTGCTGGTTTGAAGAGAAGGGAAATTCGCAACTAACTAATCCCAGATAACCAAGATAAAAGCGTCCGTCCGTCCCGTCCTTATCTTTGTAGTTGCTGACCTTACTGCTAAGGAATTTAAAGAAAAGGGAAAATAAATTTAAACAATCTTTTGGGCTTTTTTCGTAAAGCACCTACTGTGCTATTATTTTCAAATAAAACGTAAGCACAGATTACCGATCCCCCCACAAGGTGGATCGACGATCTGGTGAAGATCGCGGGAATCGCGGGATGCGGGCGGCGCAGGACCGATCTGTGTGGAGAGCATTGGGAGAGGCCTATGTCCAGCAGTGGACATCTATTGGCTGATTTCAGCCATCATCATCATTTGATGATGATGACAGATTACCGATTTTGATTAATGAATTATCAATCGATTCCTTATTACTCCGTCCATTATAAGGAATTCTTCATGACTTTTCAAATCTACATAATGTGTTTATTTTTACTATATAAGGTAAGGGAAAAACAATGACATCAAGGCTCAAGCTGGAGTAGCGTGGTTCAGGAAGACCGAGGGCAGAAGAAAGTGGAGAGAAATTGCAGAGGCATATGCTCTCCGGTTGGCTAATACATGCTGCTGAAGAAGAAGAGAGAAAAATCGTAAGGAAACTTGCACGTTCCGGATAGTTTCTCAATTGTTCAGATTACTGAACGTGTAATCGTAGTCAAGTTAATCTGGTTCTCCTTTTTAAGGGTTGCAAATGTACGATTTCCTACTAGGAACGCGCGTGCCCGTTCGGAAGTCCATAATCTTATCCACAGAGCTATCATCGTTCTTGCTAAAAAGACAGAATTATTAATTAACGAAGAAACTTGGTCTCTTCAACTCTTTTTTTTATTGGATTACTAACATAAGTTCCAGCAGGTACATACATACAGAAGTGGATAACTTTGTTTAAATCTACTGAACTTTCAATTATAGGTAATCTGAGCATGCAAACTAAAAGAAATAAATGTTAAACTGGTTAAAAAAATAAAGAAAAGAAACATTTTTTTATAATTAAACATATTGCTACATTGCTCCTAATAACAGACAGAAATTTGAGAAGGCTATAAAGGTGAATATCAAGTTGAGGAATCTTTTTTGATAAAGCTCTTAAACATTTAAGTGAATTATCATGTCTAGTTCGCTTTCAATGGTTTCTAGTACTTGTTCGTGAATCTAGCAACTCTGTTTAGCATCAAAGAAAAATTGAAAAACGGTGAAAGATGTAACATTTAGCCAGTGTCAAGTTAAATTCAATTTATCATTGAGTTCTATTTTAATCAGTGACAACAGTGTTACAAACGTCTTTCAGGGAGTCCTCGGATACTTGGGAGGACGACATAAAAAGACCCGTCGGGAAAACTGGATTCGGATTGCACAAGACCGCGTCATGTTGCTTTGATTGAAGAAGCCTACACCTAAAGGCAACAGGCTGAATAGATGGAGGAATAGATATGAAAATCAATACCTCGATGTATCGATCAATCAGTCTACCGCCGTCCACTACGAATCGTGGGCCTCCCTCAAAGAGTGCCAACCTATTGTTCTCAACCGGCGGTCCACCGGAAGAATCACCAGTGATCCAGGGAGCCATTCTAATTGTATAAATGATAAACCAACAAGCAAAACAATGCGATGACAAACGCGGCTCGAATCCTCATTTCATCTGCCTGGTCCATGGTAAGAAAAAAAATGTCAAATCTTCCGTCTGGATAAAAAGCTGTTTCCTGATCACTACAGGCATCTTAGGCTGGCTAGAACAACCAAGACACACAATGAACCAAGTAGAAGTCTAAATGCGGAAACAGGAGTCCTCTTTTACTGGGTCTAGGGACATGACAGGCCCACCTCCACTTGAACATTCGGATACGGGGCTTTATATCGACGAGTTTAATTCAATTCAATTCAATATTTTATTGCGTTCCAAAAGCACATCAGACTATACACTTTGACCTAGAGACCACCCTTATGTCCGGGGCATACGCGTTATTATCGTACTGCAAGTGTATACCGTGATGTGCTGTTGACCGTACAATAGGTGAACTATAAAGTTATTCAGACACAATTTTGGACCCTGTTGGGCACAACAATTAGAGGAGAGGATGACGTCTCCTGATGATTTAGTTCCCCGATGCATCGATATACTACATTTCTTCCTGCAGTCACGTCCCTATTGGAGTACCAGAATAGCGAACACAATAGAATGACGTAGTATTGAATGAGAACAATGAGCTCTTTCACCACAAAGGCAAATAAGATAGCCACAGGATATTGTGTTTTATTTAACTGGAGGTCTCGGGCCGAGCGCGGAAAAATTACAGTCCACTGAGCTAGAAAATATTTTATCGTAGTTCATTCAAATAAAAGTTGTAAGTAATACATATTTATATGTAGGAACGAGGGTTGGATTAGAAGACGCTACATTATAAAAAATGTAGGAAGCACGAATTAGTTTGGTAAACTAATTTTTAATCGACGAAAGTAATGAAAAGGTTCTCAATTGGTTGTCTCACACGACCGAAGAGAGATCCAGCGCAGGACCTATCCGAAGCACGATGGTACAAACTTGTGTTTTGACCCGACTTTAGAACCCGTCACCCCATGCACAGACAAGCCACTACCCCTCTTTTACCAGTGGGACCACGGGTAAAAGAGGGGCAGTGGCAGAGGCAACATCCCAAGGTCCCATAGTTAAATTAATTTCGAAGCTGCAGGCTCCGGAAAACACTTATACCATTTATGCCTGCTTGGTTTTTTTTTTTTTGAAATTCCACGGACACAGGTTGCCTTTATTGTGCTTGTTTTTAAAGTGTTACAAATTATTTTTGATATTTGCTCCGCGATAAAATTAAACTAAATTAAATTACAATAACAATCTTAAGTTTTGCTTCTATCTTAATCTGCTTGGTTATTTGTACTCATTATTTTGTTTTTCCTTTGTTTTGTTTTCTTTTTTTTTCGTATCTTTTTTTTTGTTTGTTCTTTTGTAACTAATGTTGTACTCGTATGTAGTGTTCTGATGTCCAAAATAATATTTTTTTCTTTCTTTCAAATAGAAAGACTTATACTTAACTTTTGAAGCCAAAAACGGCCACTTATGGCGTTAATCCAAATTTCGAGTGCAAAAACAGATAAAAAAGTAGTGCACAATTATCACTCCAGGCTCCGAAATTGATTAAAATAGATCCGGTTTAGTATCTAGCTAACAATTTAAATCGATTGGTGTCGATAGTTGGGACTACCCGTCGCCTTAAGACGTTTATTTCTTAAAAAGAATACAAATTCACGTATAGGAGAAATACAAAAGATAACTTACATATAAGTAGGTAGCGTACGGTAACATTCTTACTTAGTAATAACATTAATTATTTATACTAAATCTGTAAGTAATTTGAAAATTTATACGTAATTTAAAACACAGAAATAAAAAATTAAATAAAAAGTTATTATGGCTACAAAGGTTTAGATGTTACAATAGTACCTAATGGAACAAAGTTATGGATCCTGTCGGATACGCACCTTTGAGTTAGGAAAGAGAAGATAAAGATAAGAAAAAGATAAAAAAATCTTTATTCAATTTTGGTCCACACAGAACACTTATGAATGTCAAAATAGGTACATAATATCTACCGCTGGGTCGGAATGTCGATTTCTACTGAGAAGACACCAGCAAGAAACTCAGTAGTTACTCCTTTCAAATATTGATGATGTTACAGAGTTTCAATTGAGAAGAGAAAAAAAAATACAATTATGAAAGTTAATAGACTACTATGAATAACAACTCAAAAGATTAATCAATTAACTTGACCAAGAATCCTTATCATTTAAATAGTCTTGTACACTATAGTAACCTTTCTTCATTAGGCAGGTTTTAATATGTGACTTAAACTTATCCAGCTGGTTAATGACATTTTGTGGTATCTTATTAAATATCTTAATACTTAAGCCAACAAACGAATTACCGATTTTATGAAGTCTGAGAAGGCCCTTTTATAATACTTTATTATGTAATCAATATGAAAGTAAATTATATTAGTTACTAAAACTCGACACGATAAGAAGAACACTAATACTGAAATACCATGTGGTCGTTTACTGAAAGTTAAAAACTTCAGGGGTCTGTTTTATTTATATTATTGAGAGTACTTTTAGACTTCTCCAAGAGTGATTTTAGTTGTTTCTTCTGAACAAAAAACCCAAGAAACACGTTAAGTATCTACTCGACACCTAAAAATTATTCAAAGTGAACAGTAAAGGTTTTTTAAACATTTTTATTTATTTGTTTATTATTCAGACACCTTACAAGCTAACAGAAATTAATCCAAAACGCAGTATAAGGTTAGGATACATTATTACATTACATTCATGTTCATTGGTCACTCACGGATAATTTACAATAAAAAAGCAGAAGAATACAATCCTTGTCAAATTAATAATTAATTACAACTAAAAAAAAAAGAAATAAAAATAAGCGCGACAAATAATATCAACATACATAGCCCAAATTGTCAGTATCTGAGTCAAAAGAAGCAAATTAAAATACACAATAGAACAGTAAAATCAAATAAATAAAATAGAATTAAATTAGACTTTTTTAATAAAATGTCAATAGTATTAAATGACGACGACGAGTATTAAATATGTTCATTATGTCAAAAAACTACGGTACTTGTAGCAGATTTGCTCGAGCGCTTCTATTTCTCTCTTCAGAAATGTTGCGGGGGCGGATCAAAGCTAAGGAGTATGACGTCATAAGGAAAATAATTAAGTAACTACTCAATTCAAACATAGCAAGTAGTGGCTCAAGGCGAACTTACGTTTTCTCGAATTTTCTTTAACATGTTTAATTTGGATAATAATCATAATAATTCTCACAACATCTCATACGTTGACCTGATTCCGTACAGACCAGATCCCCTATCTATCTCGCTCTCCGCTCCACGCTCCTCACTCCTCGCTGATCTTAGTATATGGTCTCCACTCCAACACCTGTCTACCCCGAAGCGAGAGAAGGATTACTACCCTTACGCCTTTTTATAGTCCATTCAGTATATGAAATTGAATAGGACAGTTTTATTTTGACATTAAAAGTGAGATGCTCCTTTTAAACCTAACCGATATTTTTAAGAATCGAGAATATTTTCTTTAGAAATCGAATCGACTTTTTATTTATTTGATTTTGAATTTTAATCAACATTTTATCTATGAATTTGAACTATCTGGATATGGAATACAAAATGTCAGTATTTTAGTGGTACACACGCAATAAATAATTCTCACAATTCTCACAACATCTCATACGTTGACCTGATTCCGTACTAAGTAGCTTAAGCACTTGTTTTACAGATATCAGACAACAGAGGAACACAAATATATACTTAAATACATATATTTCACCCAGACACCAAACAAATACAAGTATTCATCCCACGAATGTTTGTCCAGGGTGGGGATCGAACCCACGACCTTTGGCGTAAGAGGCAGGGTCACTACCAATTGCGCCATCCGGTCGGATAAATGCGTTATTATGTGCAATAATATTACCTGTAAATGTTACCATATTTTTCTAAAATAAATAATATTCTTATTCATCTATTCTATATATTTCTTAATGTAAATAATAAGTGGCAGATGAGCAGACGGATCACCCGATGGTAAGACTTTGCCGCCGCCCATGGACAATTGTTACAACAAGCGCACATGGGGATTTACCGTTACCAATACGAGGGAAACGGAAAAGTGCACTTGTGGCTGTGCACACACGTGCACTATAAATTTCCTACGTCTATTGACCCGTTTGCAACAGTGGTAGTGAACGCTGCCTCTGGTGCAAGGGTTGCGGGCTCGATCCCCGTATACATATACAGTACACACATTTGTGTGCATGAACATATTTGTTTGTATTGGTCTGGGTGTTTCCTATGTATTATAAGTATGTATTTACAAAAGATAAGTATTATGTGTCATCATCATCATCAGCAACCCTGCTCGTCCACTGCTGGACATAGGTCTCCCCTAATGCACGCCACTGCTCCCGATTTTCGGCCACTCTCATCCAGCCTTCGAATGTCATCATCCCATCTTGTCGCAGGGCGTCCTACACTACGCTTACCGAGTCGCGAGTATTATGTGTATGTATTTGTAATTCCGCTGTTGGTTCTGATATCCGTAACACAGGTGCTTGAGCTACCTATGTCGGAGTCAGATTAATGTATGTGATGTTGTGGATATTTATTTATTTTAATATTATTTATGTGATGTTGAGAAATATTTATTTATTCAATGGCTGATTAATGAGTTAGGCCATAGCCGAAATATCGGAGCAGCATATTATTTGTGGTTGTTATGCAACCAAAGACACGGACGAAACGCTGCCACCGTCAGGCCCTGGAAAGATAATAGGCTCAAGGTTATCTTTACTTAGGAATCATAACTTTTACCCAACTATTGTGCGGCTGACAGGCTTCATCAATCATGAACTCGTCTAATTCATACTAAAATTCATTAGCCGGGCTCGTCGCAAGTCTGTCAGTAGGTAACAAAGGTTAAGCCACTTAATACCTGCCCTGTTTTTTGAACCTAACCCCTAATTACTCGATTTCCTTTTGAAACCGTTTAAACTAACCAATTTGTTTAACTACTTAAAAGTACATTAAATATCGTTTTATTTCGTGTCCCACAAAATTACAGGCCCATGAAGCTAATTTAAATACTATAATATTGTCGTTAAAAATGGAGGAACATTAACACGCGATATTTTCGTTTGTCACAGATTATGGTTATTGAGACCTTACCTGTAGGTGCTGTCGGGGACCATTTAGGTGAACCACCTTTATGGTGATGTTGTGTGGCACGCAGCTTGGCAACTTCTCGAACGCGACTGTCATATCCCTTTTTTTTTGACGCTGGGGAATGCCTCCTTATGCATTATATTATGTCGGGTTCTCCTCTGGCGGGGGCTTCTTTTAGCGAGAAGCCGGCCAGAGGCATACCGACTAAACCCCAGCGACGCTCCCTCATCGCCAGAGTGGGAGGGGATATGAGTTCGGGTTAAAGAACCTTACTTGACGTCCCTCCCCAGGCGGAGGGCCCACTTACACTGCGGGCTCGACACTGCCTCTACCAGTCAGACTGGGGGAGTGTGAGAGATCCTTAGCCAATCAGGAGCACACCCTTATCATCATCATCAGCCTATAGCAGTCCATTGCTGGGCATAGGCCTCTCCTTATGTTCGCCACTAAAATAGATTTTTGGCTACTGGCATCCAGATCCAGCCAGATATAATGCGTAGATCGTCACTATATGCGTGCTAATAAATGATGACAGAGACTTGTAGACGGTACAGCTAATGGTAAGCGATTGCCGCCATCCAGGGGATCTGTGGGCAAACCCAGTGGAGTAGCATATGCACTACCCGTTGGCAAAATTTTGCGGCGGATGTGGAAACGCTATATTGCTCATAGGATGGAAATGCAGTTAGCTATTTTCACAACGATTAAACTGCGCCATGAAATCTATCTATAAATTTAGGTCGAAGGGCGAATTATCACTTACAGTAATCGCCTACTAATTTTGTTACTACAGACCTTTGAAATTCCAAATATGTATATAAAAAGGTCAATCTATTTGAGATGAAGTCAAAATTCGGTTGAACAAAGAAAGATTGCGAGCTTTGGAAATGACAGTGAGCAACGAATTTACCCTAATTTGTCGGTAACTCATTTGCAAAGTTCGTCTCAAAGTCAAAGAATTTACGAACATTACTCATATTCATATTCTTTATTGTTCCATGTAGGTAAATCATAAGAGCCCTTTTACGGTTCTGGGGCGCCGCCAGCAGATTTTTACTGATCAAGACATTTAAAAAAAAGGGGTAAAAAAGGGGTTTTTTTTTGCTAGAGGCAACAAATGAGCAAGCGAGTCACGTAAAATCAGATAGATCGCTAATGTGTTGCCAACCTTTTTAAAAAAAGAGTAGGCTCTTCTCTTGAAGGTCCCTAAGTTGTAGCCGTCGGGAAATAATCCTGCAGCCAAACCGTTCCACAGAACTGAGGTACGTGGTAGAAAGTTCCGCAAGAAACGCACAGTATTAAACCTCCATTCATCGAGATGATGGGGATGGAATGACAATCGGTTCAATGTAAGAATTCAGCTGCAGGGAGTAGATCAAACAGTTCCTCAGAGCACTCCCCGTGATAGATGCGGTATAGAATGCTGAGGAAAGCTATATCCCGCCGCAGTGCTAGAGGACAATTCGAGCAGCCCTACGTTGTATGAACATTTTTTGTTTCACACGTCAAAACTGCTCTATAACACCTTTTTAGCTAACAATGATTTGCTGAAAGTTTATGAATAAAGCCCTAAAATGTTTTATCGTGACTTTTTTTTAAATCTTGCTAGATATCATTGTGACATGAATAGCGTGTGTTAAATAAGCTTGAAAAATCACAAATCCTTATTTATTTTAAATGTCTTGATCAATATTTCTTTTACTGTTTTTTTTATTACAATCAGTAAAAATATTTTTGTAGCACCACTGAATCGTTTAAATCAATTCTAGGTTTTAAATTATTTAGACCTTTATTAAGGAGGACTTCTGGCCGCAGGGAGTCGGCTACCAGTCACTACACGCCGCACGTAAAATTAATGTAAAGTGAATTTTGTTATGTATGTTAGACTGCTAGGTATTTATGAAATGGGCCAATGAAATATTTTTTTATGTATCTTGTTGCCTGAAACAAATGAATTATTGTTTTTTTTAAACGGCGAAGCAAAAGGCACTTACAAAATTCGTCGACATACCAAGAGCTTCGGTAGCTTAGTCGGTAAAGCAGTTGCCCAGTTAGCCAAAGATCGTGGGTTCGATTCCCACCCGAAGACTATCGAAAGATTTTTAAAGGCATTATTTACTAAATGAGTTATTATTATATTACATTATATTCGTGTGTAGGTTACACATGGAACAGAACACTTGCTCGTGATGTTATCCCGTAACTATCTATCTAATCTCATGCAAACTTGTCAAGACTTCTAACTAACTCAAAACCGTTTTCATTACCAGACCTTCATATAGACATGCATCGTCGATTTCGTCACGTAGTTACAAGTTCACGAGGATAATCCATAATCTCCGAGGCAGGATGCTGCGGGACTTCCATTATTAAATGGATGCAGTTCTATTTTAAGACTCCGCCCACGTCGGAATACTCTATTGATTCCGAGAACGTGCTTCAACGGGATTTTCAGTTTGTAGTTCAGCAATTTGTTAGCTTAAATATTCCTTCGTGGAAATTTATTACACGAGTATACGACTAAACAATATTGACCGTGGTAGAACCACGTTTCGGCATAGATCTGGCAAAAACGTATCTTTCAAAAGATTGGAATATTTGCATCTGGATCAGTGCAGAGATGCGGAACAGTGAAACGCTTCATTTGGAACATCGACTCTCAGATAGATCCAAGATTCATTCCGCTCATTTGGATCATTCGGCTGACTCGAATTATTCAGCTCATTCGGCTCATCGGTTCATTCAGCTCATTCGGATCATTCGGCTCATCGGATCATTCAGCTCATTCGGCTCATCGGATCATTCAGCTCATTCGGCACACCAGATCATTCAGCTCATTCGGATCATTAGGTTCACTCCATTTGAGTCGAATGATACATTCGGAGCGAACATTAGAGATTCGGAAGTGTATCATTTGGCTGAGTCGGATCACTGAGTCGTTTCAGTAAAGACACGTCTATTCAGCATAAATGGGCCGGCTCGGCCATAGTAATACCACCTCACAGAAAAACGGCGTGAAGCAGAGTCAGCTCTGTGTTTCGCTGCGTGAGGGAGGGTACCGGAAGCCCGATCCGGGGAAAGGGTGGTTTATAAGTCGGCAACACACTATTGTGATTCACTGGTGTCGCGTGTATCAATCGCTTACCATCGGGGATCCGTCTGCTTGTCTGTCAACTATTACATAAAAAAATGCTGTCTTATTTTTATTGCATTTGTATTACTGACATCCTCGATGGCTAAGTTGCCTGGTTTTAGTGAACGATCGTGGGTTCTATTAGGTAACTACTTATTTAAGAGGTTGCTGATAATGTTTACTGAAAGCACTCGTCTTTCACGAAACACGACTTCATTTTATATAGACAAATAAAGTTGTATTCTAGGACCTATCCAAACCAGTGGAGTCGTAAGTGCGCTGTGCACCTTTTAGGTTTCTTTTCCTCCCTTTCCCCTCAGATTGAGCCTCCAGTGCTCTTAATCACGCAAGGAAACATTGCTCTGTCGCCGCTTCACGCCCCTTGTTTGTGAGGTCGTGTCATTCCGATCAAAGCGTGGTCGGTAAAGTGGCTTTCCCACTGTAGAAGATAGAGGGCGTTGCCACAATGGCAGCTGCGTAGCGTTCACGCCGCGGATTCGCAACGGATTCTAGGCGCTTTTCTGCGTGGCCCCTACAAAACACAATGGTGTTCAGACTTATCTCCGGGACAAATCCGTCGCACATCTGTTGCGCATCCGCGGCGTGAACGCTGCGCAGCTGCGTCGTGTTCGCTACGTCGTCGCTCCGCTTTGAAAACGCTCGCAATCCGCCAGTGTGGCAACTCCCTTAGACTGCCTGTCTACCGAAGCCAAGCGAGGCTTTGGAGCGGTGAGCGAGATAAAATCTGCCAATAGTAGAGACTAATTCAGAGGTGCATACTAGGATTTGTACCACGAACCCCCGTATTAAAGTCGCGATCTGAACCTCTGCATAAAAACTCCGCTCCTCAGCGGCCAAGGTTCTTCTATTGGTGGATATCAGCCTCGCTTACCTTCGCACCGCTTCGGTGGATCGGCAGCCTTAGGGAGTTGCCACACTGGCGGATTGTGAGCGTTTTCAAAGCGAAGCGACGACGTAGCGAACACATGGCGAAACAATTAAAGCCGCGTCGAATCCATCGCGCATCCGTTGCACGTCCGCGGCGTGAACGCTGCGCAGCCGCGACGTCTTCGCTACGTCGTCGCTCCGCTTTGAAAACGCTCGTAATCCGCCAGTGTGGCAACTCCCTTATTTGCGGCGCAACTCGTTTCCTGCCTAGTAAATAATTTCATTAGCTCGCAGCTGCAGATAAATACTAGTTGACAGTTTCCCGGGATCAGCGGAAGGGCCCGGGATTAGCCCAGAACGTCCGCCGCCGCATCCTCTCCTAATATACAGAATGTATCAAGTGGGCGGTAGCTGCCGCTGATATGTGCAAACAAGACGTGCAGCTATTACTGAGGGCTTCAGCTATTTATTCTCTATATATACATAGAACATACAGCAAAACATATACGAGTACATAGTACATTGCGACATCTATACTATTTATAAAGAGGTTTAATGGATAATACGACAAAAAAAAAATTGCATTTTTATACGCTTTTCGAATAAAGAACTGGTATATTACAATCTCAACGGTCTTATCGCTAATAGCGAAATAGACAATCTCAGCCCCAAAAAGATTTCCCAACCCGAACTCAAAAGAACCATTGTTCTTTGTGCAAGGTTGTACCTGAGCGTATTTTGAGGCGTCTAAAATTGTGACACGTACAAAAACTTATAATTTAATTAGTATGTTTTTTTCAAGAAAATAGTTTTTCATATAGAGGCCGGAATCAAATTATAAATGTAAAAAAGCTCTGAACCCATATATTTTTTTTTAAATTCACTACTGGTGCCATTTAAGAAAAAAATCTGTTATTTTAATTTTAGTAGAAATAAGTCAGCTGTTTATTTCGATATAGTCTTAAAATACAAAATATCGATAACTTTTTTTCGTGACCTCGATAAAATAAATTCTTATTGATTATGATTATGAAATGCATCTTCTATCATTTCAGCATTTTTTCAACCGTAGACGCTTCCAAAAGTTTCCAGGTAAAACAATGTATAGGACCTTGCCATTGTTCTTTGGGTATCACACCTGTAGTTAAATTCGCAATCGCGTCGTAAAGCAATTTGAGGCACTTTAGAGCACTTAGGAAAGGTGATGGGCTCGCAACGGCCCCCGTGGCGGCGGCTCGTCCCCGGAGGCCGTTAGAGGAATAAATACTAGTAACAAAGAGTCTCGAAATTATACCTAAAATGTTATCACGAGCGTAGAGTTCCTGCAAATACAAAAATAAGCAAATCTAGAGGTGTAGGCTGGGATTTGAAGCTATGACCTCTGTTTTCCAGAGGCACTTGTTCTTACCCATTGAGCTGCCATCGCTCTACTACAAATTGATGGTACAGTAAGTACAGTATATTTCGTACTGGAGTACGTATGTAGTATTTTACTATGTTCTGTGTAATATGTAAGTGTTGTACTGCCGCTTGGTGCCGGTAGAGTAGAATTGTACCACCCCATCTCTTCCGTGGGGGTCGTAAGAAACGACCGAGGGATAAATCCGACCCAAGCATTTCATGGTCCTGGAGAGGCCAACTCCACAGTTAAACGGCTGCAGCCGACCTGGCTCCACACGTATCGACTAGTCGTTCCTGCGGATCCAGTAAAAGGAAGGCCGAGAGGGTGGCGCAGATCCTGGGCAGCCCTGCGTTCTCCATAATTGCGTCCCAGGCGACACAGTGTCTGTGGAGAGGACACTTCACCCGCGTCACGCTGATACCAACACGGGGAGCGGCAGTCACCGGTTATAAGTCCGCACATATGGGCGTAAGTGCGGGCGCCAGGGGTCGCTTCCGTCAGTGGGAGGGTCCATCGTAGGCCCACTGATCAGTTACCGCCCGCTCCAAGTTGGGTAGCCCCCAACCAATTAGGTACTGTTCCGCCCCGGTGCTGGTTCGCTCTTTTAGGGTGTAGAGAGCGCCAGCCTCAACTGGACAATCGGCGCCGTTACATTGTACACCCGCGACTAACAGGCATAGCAAAAACAACCACCAAAACTGCTTATCCATGCGATTTGCAACATGGAATGTCCGTACTATGAGGACAGGCCTCCCTGACACCTGTGGAGGCTCTTCTATTGACGCATAAGATCTGCGTAAAACTGCCGTTATGGATGGCGAACTCAAAAGACTGAACCTTGCTGTTTGTGCTTTACAAGAGACTCCCTGACGAGGGTACCTAGCGTGAGACATATTACACATTCTATTGGAAAGGAGGGGACAGCAGCACTTTATACAAATAGATGGCGCTAGGTGTACATTACATCGCGCAAGCGTTTTGTGATATTGGATTACTTATATGCTCTGTATGTAGGATGAATCTCAATCTCAATGGACAATGCCGCAAAAATATTATATACTAGATTTATAATAAATATTTCACAACATCAGATACATCGATCAGACTTCGAGATAGGTACCTCAAGCACCTGTGTTACGGATATCAGAATCAACAGTGGGATTACAAATATATACATATAATACTTTCTTTTGTAAATACATAATTATAATACACAGAAAACACCCAAACCAATACAAACAGACATGTTCATGCACACAAATGTTTGTACTGTGCTGGGATCGAACCCGCAATCCTTGTACCAGAGGCAGCGTTCACTACCACTGATCCAAACGGCGCATTAATAATAATAAATCTACATGTGTAAATATGTAATTGTCATAATATATTTTAGGAATACCTACTTACCTATTCCAGCATCTAAGGTCAGTACTTTTTATTTACACAAAAGTAGTTATAATATAATATAATTTATTAATTAATCTAATACAAACGTGCAACTAAGCGGCTTAAACATAATATAACATAGTACGCTATATTATAGCTATAATTAAGATAATATTATTATAATAAAAATGTGTCTGTAAGATTATTGTAATAATGAATCCACGAGAACTACTGCCGACAAACTGTTTCGCAGTTTGGCAGAAAGTATGTTATCAATATTTCTGTATTATTCTTGAATAAATAAATAAAAAAAAAACAAACTGAATTACCCACCAAATTATCTAATAAGCTTTAATGTGCGTTGGATGCAGAACAACCAGGAGCATGTAGTTGATGCTTAGGCGTTAAGATAGGCTGATTGGAAGCGTTTCTAGCTACCATGTGCACGGCGATGAGGGAATACATCGTCGGGAAACCTGCACGTTGTGGATAGCTGAAACGTGTAACCATGATTCAGTTGGTCTGGTTCCCCTGTTAAAGGGTTGCGAAGATCAGATGGCAGTCGCTTCATTGTAATTACCAGGCTCCGCAAATCCTTAATCATGGTTAAATCGTATCCCTACCCCTATCCATCCGGCAATCCGAATCCCTCTCTATTTTCAAGTCCCTAGGTAAAGATCATTTCTTATCTTTCTAAGCCTTTGTAGTTCTTTCATTGTCTCCTATTTCCCTGGTTACGTATCTATCAATCCAATAAACTGTTAGTATGTATGTTTATTTGTTTTGTAATGCACTAGTATGTATTAGTATTTATAGCTAGTATATATTTATTTAAAATAATGTATGTATGTATATACCATACTCGTATTTATACAATGTCTTTTTTTTTCTCTTTTTCTGACTTGCACTGCCTTACCCCTTTTCTTAATTCGCTATACTTTTCCTCTACCCTGAGGTTATCTGGAAGAGATCGCTATTAATGATAAGACCGCCTACATTGTTTTAGTATAATAACTTAGGCTAAGATCTGTAAATTTTGTGCAATAAAGTGTATCTATCTATCTATCCCGGACTCCAGGAGTGCAATTATCGTGCTCGTGAAATTTATTATCACACGACATATATCACTAAAACATAGTTTCTTTGTATGGTTTTCAGGTGATTTCCGCCATGTTTTAATAATCTCGGGCACGAGAATTGGACTCCTGAGCGACAGCTTTGGACGCAACCGGGACTCACAGCTAAGATGTTCAGTCCTAAAGACTGGTTGAACTCATTATTATCCTAATGGTTTTTATCCGGAAAATGCAGTCTACTGGAGCGGAGCTGGCCACTAGGTGGCTTAATTTGCAGCCGTCCCGTAACGAACAAGAATATACCTGTCGCATCCAAACAAAGGAGACACACAGCGCGTGTAGAAAGTACCCTCGAAGTCCAGGCAGGAAGACGCAAGAATAAAACGACCTATTCCGTCCGTCTCATCATCATCATCATCAGCCTATCGCAGTCCACTGCTGGACGTAGGCCTCTCCAATTGTTCGCCACTGTGATCTATCCATGGCTTCTCGCATCCAGCTCTTGCCACCCATCCTGCGCAGATCGTCCCCCCACCTAGCCAGAGGGCGCCCTACATTACGTTTGCCAAGACGCGGTCTCCACTCTAGAACTCGTTTGCCCCATCGGTTGTCGGTTCTGCGGCTAATATAGCCAGCCCACTGCCACTTAAGCTTGCCAATCCGATGAGCAATGTCGATGACTTTGGTTCTCTGCCGGATCACCTCATTTCGGATTCGATGTCGGAGAGAGACCGAGATTCCGTCCGTCTGATTCAGGTTTATTAGTGCACTGTTTAGAATTGACAAAGTTGAGCAGGCGTCTCGAGGTCTTTATTTCGGTAGCACGCTTTGCTAGCGCGATGTAATTATGCATAGTGACATCTACCGAAACATAGCCGAACCACCTGCTTGATTGCTTCCTACAGTGCGTGTGAAAGAGAGGGAAACTCCCCTTCGATCGTAACGTCTGTATCGTAACTTAAATTAGGCCCTCAGTGTTGGAAGTTCCAATAAACCGTTTAAAGTTCTGGAAAGTAGTGTCCAAATTAAAGCAAGATTTCTTCGTTACTCTATTTGTGTTTTGGCTCGTTACTAATTCACCCGCGTCGGATCGGACACGAATACCCTGACCTTTCGCTGACCTGCATGATGAATATCTGGATTCCACGGAATTAGGATGTGTTATTAAAGGTCGGGGAAATGAGGTAGGAATAATTTTAGCTGCGGTATTTTTAACCCTCGACTAAAAAGGTACGATACATTTGCAAGTCTACCTAGTCCCTTATCGTCATTGCTGTATGTCACTTAACGCCCTACAGCCCAATTCTCGTGCTCGTGATATTTTGAAAACATGGCGGAGATCACTTGAAAACCATACAAAAAAACTATTTTTAAGTGATATATGTCGTATGAGAATAGGGGTCATGGAGCCCAATTCTCGTGCTCGTGACATTTCTTTTCATACGACATATATCACTAAAACATAGTTTTTTTGTATGGTTCTCGGATGATATCCGCCATGTTCTCAAAATATCACAAGCAGGAGAATTGGGCTCCTGCAATCCAAGATAGTAAGTACCATGTCTGTGGTTTCAACACACTTTAACACGGCTTACCATAGTTATACGTGTTGTGACAGTCTGGCAAAAATTCTCTTTCGCTTTCCGACGACCCGTTTGGAGCAGTGGTAGTGAATGCTCCCTGGTGCTAAGGTTGCGGGTTCGATCGCCGCACAGTACAAACATTTGTGTGCAATGTTCTTGCACACAAATGTTTGTACTGTGCGGGGATCTTTTTGTATTGATCTGAGTGTTTTTATGTATTATAAGTATGTATTTACAAATACAAAAGTATTATATGTATGTATACTTGTAATTTCGCTGTTGGTTCTGATAAACGTTACACAGGTGCTTGAGCTACCTACCTTGGAGTCAGATCAATGTAGGTATGTGATGTCGTGAAATATTTATTTATTTTGTTTCTCCATAAGTAGCAATTAACAACGTCTTGCCAGTTTTCATGATGCCCCTTAATCTAGCCCAAATTAATTCTCACCAATTTTAGCAAGTACTAGGTAGGAACTTTCCTAAAATTGGTGAGCATTAATTTAATTAATTAGGCCTACCTAGGCCTTACTTCTTACATCAGGTTATTAGACAAACATTATTTACATAAATCCAGTCCAGTTTTCCGGGACGTATGTTTTTTTACATAGGTAACGTCGGTGAAGTTAGTAAGTCATTTTTCGGCGGTTTTGACATTTCGATGCCATTCGCTAGCTAGAGAATCCATAGACTCAAGATACGACCAATAAACACCTTTAAAATTAGGATAAAGTTGTTACGTGCTGTTGCACGGAAGTCATAAAATGACCTACTCTTAGAGATGACCACGTCAGTTATTTTTTTTTTAATAATTTATTGGTGGTGGTTATAACATTTTGATACCATTCCTTAGAGATTTGGAAGACGGATTGTTTTTTTAACCAGAATTCAGTTACGGCCATCCAAAACCTTTTAAATGTTGAATAGGTAACAGAACGGAAGTCAACAATTGAATACTAATGGAAATAGCAAATAAGTCTCGGATCAGTGTTTTTGCTTATCTGAAAAGTTGCTTAAAATGAGTTACGTGTTGTTAGAACTTCACCGACGGATTGTGATGGTAAGCAATTGCCACCGCCCATTGCGACACCAGTGGAGTCACAAGTCATATTATGTCAGAATGTCTCCGAAAAGAAAAAAGCATTCAACAAGGCTGCTAAGTCCAGTAAGAAAGCAATACGGAAGGCTAGATTTGACCACATAAGACGGATTGGGACCAAACTTGCTTCGTACCCTGCGGGTAGTAAAGCTTTTTGGTCTCTGGCTAAGGCGGTCGAATCGAACTTCTGCCGTCCCTCACTCCCACCACTGTTGAAACCTGATGGCTCACTTGCACATACCGCCAAAGAGAAAGCTGATTTATTCGCTACTCAATTTGCGGAGGCTTCGCGTCTGGATTCCGCCAGTGTACCACCTCCTAGTCTGCCGGATTGTGGGTGTTCCATGCCCGAAATACACATTCGCCAGACTGAGGTCCTGAAAACCCTGCGGAATCTAGACGTGAATAAAGCAAGTGGACCAGATGAGATTCCGGCGATAGTACTCAAAACCTGTGCGCCTGAGCTGGCTCCTGTACTTACGCGCCTCTTTCGCCTTTCCATGTCGTCTGGTATAGTACCAAATTCATGGAAGCTTGCCAACGTGCAGCCCGTGCCTAAAAAAGGCAGTCGTGCCGACCCTACTAACTACAGGCCAATTTCGGTTACCTCCATACTCTGCAAGACTATGGAGCGTGTACTGAACAATAGGCTTTTGGCATACCTAGAATCGAACGACCTCCTCAGCGACCGACAATATGGCTTTCGCCGGAATCGGTCTACTGGGGATCTTCTAGCGTATGCCACTTACATCTGGGGCCAGGCCATTGAGAATCACGGGGAGGCTCTTGCAGTATCCCTTGATATCTCAAAGGCCTTCGACAGGGTCTGGCATGATAGCCTTACTGGTAAGCTTTCCGCGTATGGACTTCCCGCTGGCTTATGCACTTGGATTTCTGATTTCCTGAGGGGTAGGTCCTTAAGAGTGGTCATTGATGGCTGCTCTTCTGACCAACTGGCGATTAATGCTGGAGTCCCTCAGGGGTCTGTACTTTCTGCAACTCTCTTCTTGCTGCACATAAACGACCTGCTTAAACCCGGCATCTATGGGTATGCGGACGACAGCACAGTTGTAGAGAGTTACAATTCCAGTGCACGTGCCAAGCCGGCGGACATCCAGAGACATAGAGAGGCGATGGTCGAGCGCATGAACGAGACCTTGAAGGCGGTCTTCGACTGGGGAAATGCCAACCGAGTTTCATTCAATGCAGCTAAGACCCAGGCGTGTTTGTTCTCTGCTAAACGGAGTCAATTCCAACTGACTCCCACTTTCCAGAATGTGTCCGTACCGATTACTAGCCGTCTTGAGCTTCTTGGCATGTCCCTCACCCCTTCCCTCAACTTTGGCACGTACATCGAGTCCAAAGCTCAACTTGCCTCAAAAAAGCTCGGTATTCTGGCTAAAGTGAGGCAGTACTTTACGCCAGGACAGCTGCTTAACTTATATCAAGCGCAAGTCCGAGCCTGCATGGAGTACTGTTCTCATCTTTGGGATGGCTCAGCCAAATACCAGCTTGAGGCGTTAGAGAGTATTGAGAGAAGGGCCAAGAGGCTAATTGGCGACGACGAGCTTGTGTGTAAGAGGCTACAAAGCCTTGAACACCGACGCAGGGTAGCAAGCTTATCGGTCTTCTACCGGATACATTTTGGAGAGTGCGCCACGGAACTGTACAATGCCATTGGAGCATCTCCGTTCTTCCACTACTCCACCAGGCAGACCCTCAATCGACACCGGTACATGGTAGAAATACCAAAAGTCCGCACAAAGAGGTTTGAATCCTGTTTTCTTATTCGTACTGCGAAACAGTGGAATCAGTTGCCTGAGGAGGTGTTCCCTAGTGGCTACAATTTGGGGGTTTTCAAAGCGCGAGTGAATAGGTATCTTCTAGGTAATCGTGCTACATCTTAGACCATATTATCACTTACCATCAGGTGAAATATGGTCAAACGCTTACCTATCTACAGTAAAAAAAAAAAAATAAATAAAATATTATGTCAGGCTATATCTATTCCTCCACATCTTAGCGTCTAGTTCCCGGTTGCGTCCAAAGCTGTCGTTTTGGAGCCCGAGGTACGCTTAGACCATGATTCAGGATTTAGGGAGTCTGATAATTACAATGAAGCGACTGCCGTCTGCCTTTCGCACAATTTTAACAGTAGCACCAGACCAATAGAATCCTGTTCAAACTTTTCTGAAACTAGATATACGAAACGTGCAGGATTCCTCACGATGTTTTACTCACCGAGTACAGAGTTAATAATAGAAATATGCAAATAGAATTGAAAAAAATCATAGGTGCATGCTTGGATTCGAACCACGACCATGCGGGGGCATGGAAGGCGCGTTCTTATCTACTGAGCCACCATTAGTCTGGCCATAATTAAAAGCATAATTCAATTAATTATATTATACGGCTGTTTTATTTTACACTTCATAAGTAAAGAAAAGAGTGAATATCATTATTGCTTTGTGCAACTTCTCGTTTTGAAGAATTATGTAGGGATTCAGCGGGTAGGGCTAAAACAAGCCGCGTGGGCATCAAAGATTTATTTTAAATTAGTGTCTAGTGGTTTTTAGTGTACAAATTTGGTGTTTATTTGTGCAGTGAAGTGCCGCAAAGTGATCCTAATAATAAGAATAGTTGGATTGTATCGTTTTTAATTAACACTGCTATTGTGTGTCGAGTGAGTTGTCTCGTGACAACTTGCTTGGACCCTTAGTCAAAGCTTGGACCTAATAGAGTCGCGCGATTACTTTTAGAGTGATATCCGCTGAACCAGTAGGTCGATAAAACGTAAAAACACCGGCGTTTTATTGAGTGACTGTGACTTTGACTGACTTCGACTGTGGACTACCTACTTAATTATAATACTCTTTGCTCCTCTATATGTTACGTGACATTGGCTATAAAAAAAAGAAGAATGATGTACTTGTAATGTATTTAGCCAATAGACTTCCACTGCTGGATATAGGCCTCCCACAATGTTCTCCACACAGATAGGTCCTGCGTCGCCCGCATCCAATGGATTCCCGCAACCTTCACCAGATCGTCGGCCCACCTTTTGAGGGGCCTGCCACGGCTGCGACTTCCTTTACGTGGCCTCCACTCGAGGACCTTTCCGCCCCAATGGCCGTCTGTTCTCCTCGCTATGTGCCCTACCAATTGCCACTTGAGACATGCGATCCTTTGGGATGTGTCAGTGACTTTAGTTCTCCTGCGGATCTCATCACTTCTGATACGATCACGCAAAGAGACTCCGAGCATAGCCAACTCCATCGTTTTGGTTCCGTATGTCATCACTCTATCTATTAACTGAAATGATGAAGGTGTTTAGAAGTCACGTTGTAAGTATAGTATATTTCTATGTTAAGACTTTTAGCCAACACTTTGTTGGTAGACTACGACTACAATTAAGTTAGTTACATTACAAGTGGCTTACCGCACGAAGGCAATCAAATATCATCCAATATTGAGAGCCAAGGGCCCTCTGACGAGCACGCGGGCATACAGTAACCCTAACCAAGTTGATGGAATAAAAACCCAACGATATCGACCTCTGGAGTGAGGCTTCAAGCTTTTTGAGAGGGCTTGAGACGCTTCGATGACGCTTAGAACGAAAGGTAAATACATAAGAGCTATAAGCACTTAACTCACTTTATGTAACCAGAGGGTCTACAACAAAACCGTCCAGTAACCAATGAAACTATATCTGTTGCATCAAAACAAAAAAACGTACCTACAATGCGCGTGAACAGGACGGGGATAAAGATTCTGTAGTGAATTCCGGTTTGATACATCAAACCGGAATTCACTACAGAATCCCCTTTTTGGTAAAGTATGTTAGTTTCAACTTAAATTCAATTAAAAACATATTTATTTGCGTAGAGTTGTAATACACAGCACTACAAATCGTCATTAATTAAAATTCAAAACTATTTATTTTAGGTTATGTTCAATTTTCAATAATATAGTGCTATTGTACCAAAGAATCAGAAAGTTCTTGAAAGAGAAAAGAAAGAAAGAGAAAATCCGAAAAAAAACTCACCTGTGATTCTTTTTCGCCTATATTTTTATACAATGTTATAAGTTCGTAAAATTCGACAGCTATTGGTGTCACAGAAAAATGATATTTAGGTCTATAGTAATAAAAATATATCAAATGAAACTTGGTTAAATGATTTTTTTTTTATTAATTGATGGCTGCTACTATGTCTTGCGACACTTTTATAATTTTGCCAATGTCGAGTGATGTGAGTGATTAAAGAGACACGCGTTTTTTGGAAGATTGACCGGTGTGGTGAGTGGATTTTATTTTAATGAGTTTGACATCACAAACAAACAAAACAAACATACACATGGACAATACAGACAAAGAAGACACATGTAAACGTATGGACAAAAAATAAATTAATTAAAAATTGTATATTAAGTAAGAGGGAGATTCATTCTTAAATGATAAACCTTATGATTTTTTAAATAAAGGTCAAGTGACAGCTGTCATTTTAATCAAGCTATACTTAACGGAGTAGCTTAAGCCAGTCTAAAAAAAGACTTTAAAGACCTCAGTTCCTGGTCGTCGTTGGCGAACCTTCTGACAATGGATGGTCCTTGGCCATGGCTCCGGCCTGTAATAAGCAAACAGAAGAGCCGCGTCCGAGGGACGAGGCCTCGAGTGCGACCGCAGAGCGCGTAATGACTCATGTCACCATTATTTCGGTAGCTATTCGTCCCTATGCCCCTAAATGACGAAGCTTGCCTCGGTGGCGCAGTGGTTAGTGGGTCGCACTTTAAAGCGACGGCTGCGCTAGAGGTCCCAAGTTTGATCCCCGGGTCGGGCCCAAAAATTTGTACCTAAGTTTTGGTAAGAAGTTTTCAGTGTTAGCCCAGAGTCTGGAAGTTGGCGGTCTTGCACCCCCGTGCCTCGGAAAGCATGTTGAGCCGTTGGTCTTGCACTCGATCCCTCTTCGGTCGTGTCACGCTGGTGTCCCATCGAAATACGAGCTACGAGCACTTGAACACTACAATATTCCTGCGTACGTGGCTGATCATTACAATCAGCCGCCGTAGCAGTAATCGGTAATATTAAATAACGAAGCAATTCCTTATACAGAATACAGTTTCCGTGTACAGACGATGTTAATTCCAGACTTGCCGAATCCCGGATTATGGTCCAAGCGTACTCCGGGCTCTGCCCGACAGATTTAGACGCAACTGGGAATTACACGCTAAGATGAGGAGGAAGTTTAATAAAGTTCAATTTCATACCTAATAGATAAGATAATCTACCAACTATAATCAATAAAACACCGACTGCCACGAGTCTTTGCTTTTATAATGTTTCGTCAAACATTTAAGTAAGGCTTTCCTGCTCTTTGTACGTTAGCTGGTCACCCTACTTCTAGTGACGTAATAGGACTCATTGATCTGCCTCATTAGAGAGCGTAGGACCAACAGCTTAATGTGCTTTCTGATGCACTAAGAACTTCTAACCGAAAACTTACATCCATTTAAGCATGTGTTACCAACTATTTCAATCAACATTTGTTCTATGACTTTTGAAAATTCACTTTTCATACAATGTTGGTCGCGTGAGACGGTAGTTTTGTATGGGGAGTCAAACAATTTTCGGCGAATTTTGAAAAGTCGTACGAGATGTTTTTCAGATTGGTTGGCAGAACACGTCGTTAAAGGTATATAAATGTTCCTAGATACACGCCGTATTTGTTCACGAAAACCATCATGCTCAATACATATTAAGAAATTAAGACCTCAATTTCTTATAAATTACTTGTAAACACATGTCACGTAACTTCTATATGTCACGAATTTATTAGTGTCATCAAAATGCAGGGGGAAAAAGCAAAAGGATGATGCTATGTATTATTAGTATGTATTTACAAAAGAAAAGTATTATATGTATATATTTGTAATGCCACTGTTGATTCTGATATCCGTAACACAGGTGCTTGAGCTACCTATCACGGAGTCAGATCAATGTATGTGATGTTGTGAAATAATAATTATTATTTATTCATTTATTTAAAATTTTGCCTGAACTAGGGTGACCTGTGTTTTAGGCTAAAAATAGGTCTTAGAAACTTTAATCATATACGCAATAATCAGCAAAAATCTCGGAGTCAGATCAATGTAGGTATGTGATGTTGTGAAATATAAAAAAATATTAATATTGGGTCAATGTTCATAAATCATAATCACGTTTACTCGTAGGTATTATTTTATTAATACAATATATTATTATTATTTTTCGTTTTATGCTATTTCATTACGCCAAGCAACTGAACTTAGTGTGTGATTACATTCGGGAATCTGTGTGTGTGTCTGTTGGGTTTGTGGTTTCATATGGTTCGTCTTATTATTATTATTTTTAGGTTTAAACATTTTTTTTATTTATTATTATTATGTTCTTTATACGCTGAGTATCACAGCTATTTGCTTGCCTTTTAGAAATGTACGGGCCTAGACCAAGTACAGTTTCTACACTACGGATCTGATTGTGATGTGGTGGGGGTAATGAGTCTTGATTGTGATGATCTGTGTGGTTGTGTGATTGGGCGTGTTTGTGGGATCTAAGGCTGTAAATGAGAGAATATGTGTGCCTGGTTAACACCTCGTGAACTTGATGGGGTATCATCATCTATTTGGAGGCAATTCGGTACGTATTTAAATTGCAGCTTTTTGTAACAGGATGTATGTATACTGTGGTAGGTTAAGTGTATTGATTGAGTGATGTGGTTGGTGTGGGATAACTCCGGCGTGAAGCAGCACTGTGCTGTGTTTCGCTGCGTGAGTGAGGCTACCGGAGGCCCAATCCGGGGGATAAGGGGAGGTTTAGAAGTCGGCAGCGCACTTGTGACTCCACTGGTGCCACTGGTGTCCATGGGCGGCGGCAATTGCTTACCATCAGGTGATCCGTCTGTTCTTCAGCCTACCTATAACATAAAAAAAAACTCCAGTTGTGGATGGGGACCTTTTTTCATTTTTTATTATCTAATATATAAAATTCTCGTGTCACAGTTTTCGTTCCCATACTCCTCCGAAACGGCTTGACCGATTTTGATGAAATTTTTTGTGCTTATCCGGTATCTATGAGAATCGGCCAACATCTATTTTTCATCCCCCTAAATGTTAGGGGTAGTCCACCCCTAAATTTTTATTTTTTAGACAAAATTTTTAATTTCTCTTTTTTTATGATACAACATACAAAAATACATACAATCCTCAATTTTCACCCTTCTACGATCAACCCTTTTATTTATATGGCAAAACAACGTTTGCCGGGTCAGCTAGTTATTATTATAATTTATTACTCGTATTATTTACATTCACGCTAGATTAGGTAATTTTCGAGATCTAGTGTAATGATAAGTTATTTTAATGTTGTTATATTTTGTTTTATTGCTAAAATTAACTTGTTAATTTAAGTCCTTTTTTCTTTTCGTTTCTGCCTAAGATACAGGAAATTCCTAGTTTAGGCAGTTAACTTAAAATTATTCCCTTCGTTTAAGTAGATTATAAGTATTATTTGTTCTAAAGATTTTTCAATAAATTTTATTTATTATATTTCGGTATCATCACTTTACTCATCACCATCATCATCAGCCCATTTAAGTCCCCACTGCTGGGGCACGGGCCTCCCTCAATCACATGAGGGGTAATAGCCATACTCACCACGCTTGGCAGACGGGTTGGCGAGGGTTTTGATATAAATGCAGAGTTTTCCTTCTCTGGGTGCTGATGATCATGCCAGCAGCTTTACCTTAGTCGCCTTTTACGACACCTCGGTAAGAGTAAGGGTGGGCTATTCTACTCTGCCGGGACCACACGGCAAGAACTAACACTAGTCAGTAATAATCATGAACTTGCTAGTTTAGGATTAAAGCCGGTATCAGAGTAGTTTTTTGTTAAGAGGGCAAAGGTCACGCATCACTTTACTGTTTCGTCATATTCCAAGAACATACTCTAACCAGATAAACAACTTAACATGATATAAGTCGTTTAATATTTCGAAGAGATTACGTTAAGTTTGACTACGTGAAACATATTAAGTAGCTCATAGTGTTGACTTTGTATATGTTACTATGTTTATCTTCATATTCCACGTAGATTTGTGAGGGTTGTGAAGGGTGACCAGATCTCCTGTTTTTTTTTATGGTAGACGAGACAAACGAGCAAGCGGGTCACCTGCCGGTAAGTAATCAACGCCGCCCATGACAATCAGCGAATATTTTAATAACCGTTTTTCCTGATCACTCCCAGGAGGCCACCGCGGACGATTCCAAGCTGTTGATTGATTGATCAAAAATTGTTAGTGACCTAACAAGAGTTCATATGGATTAGCCATTTAGTTGACTATCAATGTGAACCATGTGTTTTTGGGAACGGCTGTTTAAGGAAAGAAAGAAAAGAAAGAAACATTTTATTGACCACCACAGTAAATAATTTAACAATGAACATTTATTAGAAAACATAGTTAAGGTAACATTGACACATTAAAACTACAGACAAAGGTGAGTACGAGAACAGATGATAGGTAGGTAAATACACAGTTATATAATGAAAGTTTCTAAATAAATAGGCGTGTGTAAAGTGTGAGGTCAATCAGGTCCTGGCCTCAGCATGGTGCTGCCACGACAAAAATGCCGCGGCAGCGCTGGTATTCTGGCAGGACCTGTTGTGCGTGACGACCGTGTTAATGAATAACCATAAATAAATAAAGACTAATTTACATAAATAAATGATAATGTGAGATAGAATTACTAGATAGAACGAAAGAAGATAGAATTATAACTAACTTATTTATAAAAGTGACAGTGACAGGAAAGATAAAATACAAATCCCATATTTTGATACCTATAATCCTAATATTAGAAGTAGTCACCAAGGGGGTGCCCTCGGGAATACGTTTAGGTTGCACGAACCCAAGTGTGTCTGTTTATACCTACTACTCGTACTACATACAGGTACGTACTGTATCTGTGGACATTTACATCCCTTTAACCACGTGTTCGACTTTTGGAAATTAGTCGAAATTTTTTTCGACTTCCCATACAAAATTACCAGTTCACGTGATCGACTTTGTATGAGAAGTTGAATTTTTTTTATGCGAATTCCCAAAAGTCATAGAACAAAATGTTGTTCAGAATGGTTGAAAGAACCCGTGGTTAAAGGGGTGGAATCCTTATACACCCTGTATAAGGATTCCAATTCAGCAGCTAAATAAAATAATGGATTGTTCTTTTTGCCACATTTGCGTCTTATCTGTGACATACTTGCTCGGCACGATGAAATAGACCTATTTGCAGACATAATGAACATATTTAATACTATTGACATTTTATTAAAAAAATCTAATTTAATTCTATTTTATTTATTTGATTTTACTGTTCTATTGTGTATTTTAATTTGCTTCTTTTGACTCAGATATTGACAATTTGGGCTATTTATGTTGATATTATCTGTCGCGCTTATTTTTTTTTCTTTTTAGTTGTAATTAATTTGACAAGGATTGTATTCTTCTGCCTTTTTATTGTAAATTATCCGTGAGTGACTAATGAACATGAATGTAATGTAATAATGTATCCTAGCCTTATACTGCGTTTCGGATTAATTTCTGTTAGCTTGTAAGGTGTATATCTGAATAATAAATAAATAAATCCTCAGTTCTGTGGAACGGTTTGGCTGCAGGAGTATTTCCGGGCGGCTACGACTTATGGATCTTCAAGAGAAGAGCGTACTCTTTTTTTAAAAAAAGGCCGGCAACACATTAGCGATCTCTCTGATTTCGCAGATGTTCATGGGCGGCGATGATTACTTTCCATCAGGTGACTCGCTTGCTCGTTTGTCCGCCTCTAACATAAAAAAAAAAAATGTCGCCTAAGCTATGAAAAAACAACCGCTCTTGATGTGCACCCTAGTTGTGTGTTGATATGAAACATGATAGTTCTGATAAGATACGGCCCGGGGGCATTATTTGGCTTTCTCTGCGCAGGTTTGCGTAACTTTCGGTCAGTTAGTAAATTAGACGGTCGTTCGACGATTGTTCACGGTTGCTTAAATCGTGTATAATAAAAAAATATGTAAAAATATTATTTATCTACATTAAGAAATCAAAAGTAAACACATTTTGACAGGCTTTATAACATTGATAGTTCTGAAGTAAATTAAAAAGTTAGGGTGTTGCATCATCATCATCATCAGCCCATTTAAGTCCCCACTGCTGGGGCACGGGCCTCCCTCAATCACATGAGGGGTAATTGCCATACTCACCACGCTTGGCAGACAGGTTGGCGAGGGTTTTGATATAAATGCAGAGTTTTCCTTTTCTGGGTGCTGATGATCATGCCAGCAGCTTTACCTTAGTCGCCTTTTACGACACCTCGGCAAGAGCGAGGGTGGCCCATTCTACTCTGCCGGGGGCCACACGGCACAAATATATTTTTGCACTTTACGCCACAGCTGCCATTTTACTATTTATACTTTATCATATAGATTGCCAATGTTCGCACAGATGATTACCATGTTTACCTTTCGTCGATTTTGCGCCTAATCATTTTTGTAACTATATTTTTGTTTGTCGAAAATGCCTGAATGTGATAGTGATTTTGAGGATTTGGCTCCACCGAATTTCTTAGTTAAAGATATCGTTAATTACAGTTCGTTAAGGTGACGGGTAGGGCACACTAGCGACGCCAATTGATTTTAATTTTAAGCTACTAAACTAGATCTATTTTAAACAATTTCGGAGTTACAATCTCTCGGCAAACACTTATACTGTTAATTAAATAACCATGCACAAATGTTGGGTCCGCTTTTGTACGTGAAAAATTGATTCACGCCAAAAGTGGCCGCTTTTCATTTTTCCGCGTACGCGTTGGCCTAGAGGTTGTAACCCCGAAACTGTTTAAAATAAACGACGACGAAAAATCGACTGACCAGATTTCGCAATTGGTTGTGACCCAGCCTTTTACGCCAAAGGTCGTGGGTTCGATCCCCACCCTGGACAAACATTCGTGCGATGAACACTTGTGTTTGTTCAGTGTCTGGGTGTAATATATGTATTTAAGTATATATTTGTGTTTCTCTGTTGTCTGATATCTGTAACACAAGTGCTTAAGCTACTTAGTACGGAATCAGGTCAACCTATGAGATGTTGTGAGAATTATTATTTTTATAAAATAGATCCGGTTCAGTAGCTTAAAATTGGCGTCGCTAGTGTGCCCTAACCGTCACCTTAAAACACTCGCGAATGCTATTGAAAAGGCTTAAATGCAAGGCTCGTTTTTAACATCTCGCTCGTGCTTTAACAACCCTAATTATGGGACAGTTACAAAATACCTTTACAGACAGGGGAACTAAACCGACTGGATCACAGTTACACGTTCAGAAACATGTGTTAGCAAGCAAATAGGTATAAACAATTTTGAGAAAAAGTAATAAAACAGACTTTAATAAAAATATTTTTTGAAGTATCATCGTCAGCCCATTCACATGAGGGGTAATTGCCATACTCACCACGGTTGGCAGACGGGTTGGCGAGGGTTTTGATATAAATGCAGAGTTTTCCTTCTTCTTAGTCGCCTTTTACGACACCTCGGTAAGAAAGAGGGTGGCCTATTCTACTCTGCCGTGGACCACACGGCATTCTGATACGATCACGCAATGAGACTCCGAGCATAGCCCTATCCATTGCTCTCTGGGTGACTCTGAGCCTCCTTAATTCAGCACTTAACATTTTTGAAGTATTAGTAACTTAAACTAGGTCTTAATAGAATAGATTAATAAATCTTAATTACTATTATTAGTACCTACTTTCAGGCACGTCCTAAAGGCGGAAACATGAGCTTAATAATAATTGATTTTCCACCTGAAAAGCTTCAAACTAATTTGGTTAATCCCATTGACCCACAGCCGGGCCTGTTTTTTTATTACTTATATTATAATAATAAACTTCGTTAAAGCTTATTTATAGTGAAATGTCAGCCCATAATGGCTTGGCCGTAAATAGCTCATTGAAACCGAATCGATATTAAAGCACCTGGCGGGAGGCAGCCGCTAAAAGCCTTCATGTGTACACTGCGAGACAGTTTTAAACCTCTGCTCAGGTAGTAACGCCTAAAACTGACACAATAATATCTAATATTTTTTAAGCTTGGAGCCCGCGCAGTCTATTTTTTTTTTGGTCCTAAACCCGCGCGCGGTGACGGCCGGACGTGTCATTCCGCCAATGTCAAGTGTTTAGAGTGACACGTTATATATTAACGCACGGCTCTAGCTAAAGTCATTCTTATTGGTCTGTGACGGCGACAGTTGACATCCGACTGATAGATTGGCACAAACAGTATCTTCTGCTTAGATTGTGGCACAAACACAACGGTACCCGTACCCGTTTACCCGTGGGAGGGCCACGCTTCGGCATGAATGGGCCGGCTCATAGAGTGATACCACGGCCTCACAGAGAACTGGCGCGAAGTAGCATTGTGCTGTGTTTCGCTGCATGAGTGAGGCCGTCTGCTCGTCGTGCATATAATTTTGAATCCTTTGTATTGGTTAAGCGCGCTCCGGCGCGTAATTGCCATTAATGCCTTTCAGCTATAATTCTAAAACAACGATACTTGGACATTATAGTGAATAAATAAAAAAAAATAAAAAAAGTGAATGATGGCGCCACTGTCATTTCAATTTATTGTATTTGTGTGAGCATTGTTTTTGTTTGTTTATTTTTTAATTATGTACCTAATATGAGCACTTCAAATCCAAGACTAATGCACCACCATTAGTCTTGGATTTGAAGTGCTCACTTTTGGTGGCTAGGTTATGTTGTGCTGGTTTTAAAAGATAAAGATAGAGACTTCTTTATTCGCCACAGAATACAAATTTAAACACGAGTAACATAAATACACAACAAGAACAAATTCTGTCGCCAACAAGGTCCAACCTCAGCATTTGCTACAGTGGTTTTAGGTCAACTTTCAGTCGTAAAAAGTGAGTATATTTCATGTAGCAAAATAAAAATCACCGACCTTCTCAACAACAACATTCTTCTATTTTTCCAGTAATCCCAAGGCTGGCAAATAAACACATTAGATAGGGATCAATGGAGAAACTTGGGAGTAATTTGTCCAGCAGTGGGAAGGTATAGGCTAGTAAAAAAAAATTGGTCGAATCGGGCCCAAGTTGCCTTGTAGTATCAGAATCAAATATGGATAAATTAATTCAAATGAGAATAAACTTCTAGGTAATCCCAAAAAAAATCCTTGCGCGATGCAATCCATATCCAACGCCATCTATTGGTTCACACACATACTTACTCGCTGTTTTTTTTATTTTTTGTTAAGGAACAAGTTTTATATTTATTATTGCTAGGTACAGTTTTAATTTACGAAACGAAAGAATTTCCCATAAAGTTACATGTTGATGGGAAAACTTTTGATGCGCATCCCGAATGGCTCAGCTGTAAATAGCTCATTGAAACTGAATGAATATCACCTGGCGCCGCAGCCTCTGAAAGCTTTCGTGTGTGCCAACCATGACAGTTTCAATGCCCTTCTTTCTATTGGCTAAGCCTATGCCTTTGCGCTTAAAAAAAGAAAAAGCTAGCTAAGAAAGAAGGCAGTGACAAAAAGGAAGCTATAACTTGTGCGCTAGGCAGTATATCCTACCAGTAAATGTGATGTCCAAAATAATAAATTTTTCTTTCTTTCTTCTTCTTTCTTTCTAAACAGGTTCGTGGAAAGAAAAGTCTGGAAAAGCCACAATAAAACAAAAAATCCGTTTAGTTTAGAAAAAAATTAACGTTTTTATTATTTTTTTATAATTATCGAAGTAATCACTCATACAATCTATGCATCTTTACCAACGCAGTGGCAATTTATTGATGTCCTTCTTAAAGACAACAAATTCTTCAAAGGTATTTTGTACTGCCTCTCGGCAATTTTCAATTTTTTTCCCGCCAATTCATTGCCAAGTCTGCTGCCACGATGGTACTCAAATTCCATAATTTCTCGAATTTTTATGTATCCATGATGACGAAATAGATTGAAATGTGATGAAAATGAAATACTATTCAATAAACAAATGACTACTTTTGGAAAAAAAATCCCTATTTTTAAAATAAAATTAATTTGAAATTAGAATTTTTTAGTTAAACAAAAAATATTTTGATTTGAAATGGCCAGTACTCCAGGACGGTAATTTCATAGGTAACTATTAATTTGGTTTATCAGCGAGTCATAGAGCTACAATACTGCTCTTGAGATCATACATTTCTAACATATCCAGCTTGTGGACCTATCGCGTAGGTATCTAATATTAGAACAGTGAAGTATTGATTTGGTCTCGACTGGCTGGAATAGCATGAAGTAAAAAATAGCTTGAATTTATATACCTACTCAATATATTGCCTCGCTGTTTATGTAGGCTAATCCGCTTTGAGCAAACGGTACAAAAAATTGATTGACTTACTCGATAATTTTTCTGCAAAAAACATCATTGTGAAATAACAACGGCGAAATAATTGTTGAGTTATTTATTTAGCGTCTTAACATATCGTTATTACGAAATGATTTCATATAAATTCAGACTAAGTGAAGAAAAATATATTAATTTAAAAAGGAGCTCATTTGTCTAATATAAAATGTTTAAATATTTTTTATCATGGCTTTGACTTGCGAATCAGCTCCACACTTCGTGATCGCTCGCGGCTTTTTCGCGCGCAATACGCGACCAAGTGTGGAGGCTTTTGGGTTTTTATCTTTTTTTTATGCTACAGGCAGACAAACGAGCAAGCGAGTCACCTGATGGAAAGTAATCTGTACATTATTGGATATAATAATACTGTAAACATTAAGCTTTTTGTACATATTTTTTGTTTAGACATAACCTCACAAACTTCAACGTGAAATATCTGTATTTCCAGACTTACAACAACTGTGTAAACCGTCAATCTGTTAAGGAACTCAAGCTGTAAATTATTACATATTTTTATACCAAGACGCAAAAAAAAACTAACAAAAACGTTTTAAGGAGGTTTGCTATTGTCCTTTCTCACTCTCGCTCGCGTTTGTAAATGTGCCGCTATTAAATAATGAAATACTTTCTAACATAAATCTTATTGTTTTGTTCCTGCAAACAACAAGAATAAATGGACGGTGGAACTAGATTTATGTTCCTTTTTAATTACTCTTACATTACGTCACAAATGCGAGTAGTTACAATATCTCGTGAGATTTCTTCTCACACAGAAGAGTCGTATATAGAGTAAGTGGCGTTTCGTAAGAAATCGCTCACAAAAATCACTTAAACGCGTCTTCGGTATTTTTTCATTTAATGTCTTAAATTCAACACAATTAATTTATACCTACCGGACCAAACAATCCATCTTAGTGAAACCAGCTTTTGTTTTGTTTGACGGTACCTTATAACTCAAATATTACGGTAATAATACAGTATAACAAGAGCTTAAGGAAAGCTATACTGGTATAAATCTTGACTAACTCCCAACTTAAAATTACCTAGAAATCTTCTACGAAGAATTGCATATTCTAGCTCTATTTTTGACCCGATATATTTAAAAGCAAAGCAAATTTTATTTTATAGAGGTAATGTTTTTTTTTTGGTTTAATTACATACCATCAGGTGTGCCGTCTGCTCGATTGTCCGCTATAATGTAAAAAAAAAACATGCCACCGACTCTAGGTCCGCGCCTTGTTTTGTTAGATACCTGGTGATCTTCAAGAAAAGAGCTTATTCCTCCCTTAAGAGCCGGCAACGCATCTGTGATGCCCCGTGTGTCACAGATGTCCATGGGCGGCGATAATCACTTACCATAAGGTGAGCCGTCTGCTCGTTAGTCTGCCATTAGGTAAAAAATACATAAATTATGAGTAATGTTTATAATAGAGGTAACGATGCACGTTTTCCTTTCTTATAACGTAAATAATAGTTTATTTTAATTTCAAACATACACCATCTATTCAATTCCTGTAATTTGAAACTACTAGGTAATTTAAAGCTCTATTACACTATTATTTTGTACCACACTCACTGAATCATTAGTAGTCCATTTTGCGTTTGGTGTTCTAAAGGACAGTTTATGCGATCATAAAATATTCAGAATATCCAAACTGAATTTAAATATTAAAAAGAAGTGGCAAGGCAATTTCTAGGGTTTGCCCAGGGGTGAACGAACTTGATTAATTATTTTGAGTGACATAGACCGAAAACAGATGCTAATCTTTACTTCTGTTATGTCTCTACGGCTATGCTACGGCGGTGCTACAATGGTGCTACAATGGTGCTACAATGATGCTACAATGCTCCTACAATGGTGCTACAATGGTGCTACAATGATGCTACAATGCTCCTACAATGGTGCTACAATGGTGCTACACGGTGGCGTAGTCGTAGTCAGATTCTTATATGTTTGTAGTTAAGGTGACGGGTAGATTACACTAGCGACGCCAATTGATTTTAATTTTTTGCTACTATACTAGATCTATTTTAAACGATTTCGGAGTTACAATCTCTCAGCAAACACTTATACTATTAATTAAATAACCAAGCACAAATGTTGGATCCGTTTTTGTACGCGAAAAATTAAATCACGCCAAAAGCGGCCACTTTTGGCGGTAATCCAAAATTCGAGTGCAAAAGCAGACCAAACAGTTAACTATAAGTATTAAATAAATAGTATAAGTGTTAGCCGAGAGATTGTAACCCCGAAATTGTTTACAATAGATCCGATTTAATGGTGGATATACATTTTTTAAGGAATAAGCGAATGGAGTGGCCAATCAGGTCCCAGCCTCAGCATTTGCTGCTACGGCATTATCTGCGATGCCGCAGCAGCGCTGGTATCCTGGTGGAACCTGGTTGCGAGTGAGTTAGGTAGGATAAAAGAAGGAATACAATATAAAATGCAATAGATCCGGTTTAGTAGCTAAAAATTAAAATCGATTGGCGTCGCTAGTGCGTCTTACTCGTCACCTTAAAGAAATTCATTCTCATATTATGTTATTTTTAAATGGGCGGCGCCTAGTTCGACGACCTATTGTTGGTATTGCTGGAGGGACGAGGTGACAAAGGACCTGCTTGGACTGCAGATCGTCGATTGGTCGGCCGTGGAACAGAAAAGAATGGCGACTTGTTGTGTCGGAGGCCAAGGTCGCTGTGCCATCAGAGTGAGTAAGTATTATGTTGATGATGATTATTTTTCTTATGAGTTAGGGGGCAGACGAGCAGACGTATCCCCTTATGGTAAGTGATAACCACCCATGGTCACCTGGCACTTGGCACCATGGCAAGCCAGAGGAGTCACAAGTGCGCCGCCGGCCTATTAAAAAGGAATACGCTCTTTTCTTTGAAGGTTTGCAGATCGTTTCGGTTTAGAAATACAAAATCAAAATCAAATAATTCTTTATTTGCATAGGCTTGTATACAGCACTTACAAATCGTCATTCATTTGAATGATTTAAAACTATTTATAAGTACTTATGTAATAATTTACATGTTAATACATATATATGTTGATACATAAAATATACTAAAAAAAAGTAAATAAACATAATGCGATTCTACCACCGGCTCGGAAAGTTGTTTCTGGTCGAGAAGATCCGGCAAGAAACTCGCCAGTTACTCTTTTTAATCGCCAACTTTTTTACAATGGTTTATTATCCTCATACCAAGTCATACGTCTAAAATGTGATTGAGGGAGGCCCGTGCCCCAGCAGTGGGGACTTAAATGGGCTGACGATGATGATGATGAATATACTCGTAAATTCTGTTAAAAATTAAAGTATGTAATTCATGAATTTATTGACCGTTTCGAGTGGCATGTGATCTATTTATACTGCATTAAATATTAAAACTTCGTTTGTGCTATTGATTCGGCGCGTCCTTCACATGATAGCGTTCTATCGACTACTTTGTTTATGGATGCAAACGCGTGATTTATAAATGTTAGAAGCAAATTTATTTTCCTACCAAAGGTAACTTTTGTGCTTTATGCAAATAAATGCTATTGTATGCAAAGTTCTACGTCTATCAAATCAACTGAAAAATAAACTTTACTTTTCCTCTGGCTATCTACAAAATGAGTTGTTGCATTTTTTATATGACTGTCTAAATAAAGAGTAAGGTATACTGTTTTTTGGGTTTATGTATGTCATCATCATCATCACGTCAGCTCATTTAAGTCCCCAATGCTGGGGCACGGGCCTCCCTCAATCACATGAGGGGTAATTGCCATACTCACCACGCTTGGCAGACGGGTTGGCGAGGGTTTAGATATAAATGCAGAGTTTTCCTTCTCTGGGTGCTGATGATCATGCCAGCAGCTTTACCTTAGTCGCCTTTTACGACACCTCGGTAAGAGTGAGGGTGGCCTATTCTACTCTGCCGGGGACCACACGGCATTTACGAGTATGTATGTGTCATTGATAAAATCGGTGTGAACTGCCTGGAGCATTTTGGGACACACGCATTGTTTTGAACTTCATGTCTCTTCTGTGGCCTACGATATGAAAGAACTCACCTACCAAATTTAAGAATTTTCTTTATTATGGTCAATCTTACTAAAAGTATGTGATTAAATCTTATCAAAAAGGCCTAGATTTTTTGACATTTTCGAGCCACAAAAAGACACAGGATTGCACTTGCTGAAAATTGTGTGATCATTTTATTTAATATACTGTGAGTACATTAATAACTCTTTTTATATGTGCTTCGGTAGTTAAAATAAGTCCATTACTAGTAAAAGCGGCACAAACCTATCACAAGTTTCATTAGGAATAAATTTACAAAGAATTTTAATAACCAGTGGAGTTGGTGCTCTTTATTTTTACCTTTTGTTCCCGCAATATTGCAACTCAAAAGCATATTCTTTAAGTTATTACTAAAGGAAGCACTTTAGCTTTATTTAATGACATTTAAAATACAAAAAAAAAATGAAAAGGACGGGATTAGGGTTTAAATTTTTGGGTATAAATAATGATGGTTCTCATAATTAATAATCATACAATCTGCGCGGATAAAGAATGGGATCAGGAATAGCGGCGCATCTATTCACTTCTCGCTCGCACACTATTTGCGTCTATACTCGCACTCGTGGGGTGTGAGTATAGACGCAAATAATGTGCGAGCGAGAAGTGAATAGATGCGCCGCCATTCCTGATCCCATTCTTTATCCGCACAGGTTGTAAATTTTGACGACTTGTTTGGAACAGTGGTAGTGAACGCTGCCTTTGGTCCAAGGGTTGAGGGTTCGATCCCCGCACAGTACAAACATTTGTGTGCATGAACAAGTCTGTTTGTATTGGTTTGGATGGTTTCTATGTATAAGTATGTATTTACAAAAGAAAAGTATTATATGTATACATTTGTAATCCCACTGTTGATTCTGATATCCGTAACACAGGTGCTTGAGCTACCTATCTCGGAGTCAGATCAATGTATGTGATGTTGTGAAATATTTATTTATAATATCCTCCAACTGATCAAGGCTACGTAGGGCAATCTCAACTATCAGTCACGTACGCAGGAATATTTATAGTGCTCAAGTGTGTGCGCAAACACAAGCCCTTACCCTCATATTTCAATGGGACATCAGCGTGACATAACCGGAGAGGGATTGGGCGCAGGAACAACAGCTTAATGTGCTTTCCGAGGCACGGTGTACTAGACCGCCAACTTCTAGTCTCCTGACTGAAACTAAGAATTTCTTACCGCAAACTTAGGTAAACATTTTTGGCCCATTGGAAAAAAAGTGTTATGTCGTCAACATTTACACAAAAACATCGAAGAACCGCGATAGAGAGCCTGGGGGCAGGCTCATTAGTAAAGGGGCAAAGGAAGATTTATTGACATTGGCAGAAAGAAGGAAGTTTCATTGTCAATAATAAAATTATGTCTCGAGATAATGTTACGTTTCCCGGTAGTAAAATGTAACAACATGCGTATTGTGTAGGTAATCAGCGATAGTTATTTATTTATTCTTTATAGCACAAGAAAACAAAGTACAATTGGCGGACTTAATGCTACACAGCATTCTCTACCAGTCAACCATTGGGCGATGCAGAAATATCTATGACGGCTAAATAAATCCATAAAACATAAATATGAGTAATTTATAATATGACTAAATATACAAACATCATTACATATCATAATAAACCTACTTTTTTATGTCATAGGTGGCAGACGAGCAGACGGATCACGGATGATCCGTCTGCTCTGCTCTGATCCGATATACTCGCACCCCACGAGTGCGAGTATAGACGCAAATAGTGTGCGAGCGAGAAATGAATAGATGCGCCGCCATTTCTGATCCCATTCTATATCCGCACGGGTTGTATGTTTTAGTTATATATGTCTTATAAAAATAAATGTCACGAGCACGAGAATTGGGCGCCTGTTCATCGTAGGCGTGTAGTGTCATAAATAGAGGCCGACTACGGCTACAAACTAAGATGATACTACGACTACGGCGTAGCAAAACTGTAGCGGATTTCGTAGCACGAGTCTTTTGTATGAGGATTATTACCCGTCCACATTTGTAGACATTAATCAAGGAATTAATCTCATCTCATCTCGATGAGCTATTCCCGGTTACGTCCAAAGCTGTCGCTTTGGATCCTGCAGTGTGCTTGGTAAGGTAGCAACTTTTTTGAAGGCATAATAGTTTTTTTTATAAACATTGTAAAAATATTTGAGGAAATTCAGGAAAAATATAGTACAAATTTTTTCCTTATGTATTTGTATTTTGCAATTTCAAATATTTATATTATTGATTTCGGGTTTGGGGATGTGAAAAAAAATTAAAGTAGTCTGACCGGATGGCGCAATTGGTAGTGACCCTGCCTCTTACGCCAAAGGTCGTGGGTTCGATCCCCACCCTGGACAAACATTCGTGCGATGAACACTTGTGTTTGTTCGGTGTCTGGGTGTAATATATGTATTTAAGTATATATTTGTGTTCCTCTGTTGTCTGATATCTGTAACACAATTGCTTAAGCTACTTAGTACGGAATCAGGTCAACGTATGAGATGTTATGAGAATTATTATTATTATAGGAATTATACTTGAAGTATGGAATCAGGTCTATATATGAGATGTTGTTGTATGAATCTGAGTCCTGTAAAATTTGCCGCCATAGCTGAAAATTATCGACTGGCAGACCTTTTTAAATAGGTAATAGTACACTTGTTACCTAATGTAAAGTAAATCTAAAGGATACTCGATCAAATAGATGGAATCTGTAAATAAAAAATCAGACAACTATGTCAAAAGTTCACATCACATTACTTCCTAATTGTCCGTATTCCTTACACTATTGAGCCCGTCGGCATCGACTAGTCAAAGCTTAGAGGCTACGGCTGTAGCCTACGGTATAGCTATAGGCCACGCTACGAGGAATGGCTGAAGCCTTCTCTGACGTCAGAACTCAGCGCGGTACACCGAACTTAAGAATGCCTCCCACTGCTAACTGGAAGATACAGAGCGTTAAAATGTTATGTGTGATATATGGCAGACGAGGCGACGGATCACCTGTTGATAATGCTGCGATTTCCTCCCCCGGGTTTCGTCTTCCGTCTCATTCATTGAAATAAAGCGCATGCGCTGCTTTATGTACATACTTATTTTTCGCTATACTCATAGCAATTTATATTTTCACAATCACAAGTCTGTCCAAATATGATATCATAATTTATTGATAATAGGAATGCAAATCTAGAATTTATTTTAAAAGGTGCCATTTTTAGTATGTATATCTACTTATATATTTATCTCTTTTTATATGTAGTCGGCTCAAGACATGAGCCGACTTCCTTATGCATACCAGGCCACCGGGGGCGGCCGGTTTATGTGGGGCTCTCCTTGCCAGGCAAAGGCATACTCTCTGCAGTTCTCCCTCATTGCTAATATTGGAGATTATCATGGTGATACAGCCGAAGCCTCCGTCCATGATAACCCATGTGTTTACCTAGCTTAAGAATAACATGACGTGAGCATACTTGTATTAAAGATAAAAACAAGATAAACAATTCTTTATTTAATTCAGGTCCATACAGAACACTTATGAATGTCAAAATAGGTACATATATTATCATCTACCGCTGGTTCGGAATAACGATTTCTACTGAGAAGATTTTTATACTTGTTATGAAAACGAATAATGGAAATATAGTAAGCGAGGGATTTTGGCGGTAAGAGTCAAACCACTCCGCGTGGGTTGATGCAATTCAAAGGTTTTAAATTATTTTTTAGTGGTATTTAGTGAACAAATTTGGTGTTTATTTGTGCAGTGAAGTGCCGCAAAGTTTTCTTTTTTTCTTTCTTATTATTAGGATAGTAATAAGAATCGTTGAATTGTATCGTTTTTGACACTGCTATTGTGTGTCGAGTGCGTTGTCTCGTGACAACTTGCTTGTTGTTGCCCGCGATTGTGTTTAGAGTGGTATTGACAGAATCCGTATTTTATACATTAAGGTGACGGGTTGGGCACACTAGCGACGCCAATTGATTTTAATTTTTAGCTACTAAACCGGATCTATTTTAAACAATTTTGGGATTACAACCTCTCGGCAAACACTTATACTTTTTATTAAATAACCATGCATACATTTTGGGTCCGTTTTTGTACGCGAAAAATTGATTCACGCTAAAAGTGACTGACTTTTGGCGGTAATCGCGTACGTGTTGGACCCTAAATTTGTGCATGGTTATTTAATAAATAGTATAAGTGATTTCCGAGAGGTTGTAACCCCGAAATTGTTTAAAAGAGATCCGGTTTAATAGCTAAAAAATAAAATCGTTGGCGTAGCTAGTGTGCCCTACCCGTCACCTTAATAGGTCGATAAAACGCAAAACACCGGCGTTTTCTTATGTAACTGTGACTTTGACTGACTTCGTCTGTTGACTACCCGTTTATTCTCAATAAGTTACTTGATATTGGCAAGATATCTTCGGGTAGACCCATAATATAAAAAAAAAGAAATTATAGTAAGCGACCAAATAATGGGTCATTTATTTGATCGCATTCAATGTACACAAGCCTCTTGCCCAATGCCCGTGACCTTCGGCGCGATCGATCTCGTCCTTACAGGACTATTATACTGAACCATTTGTGTGTCACGTGGCTACAATTTCCACACGGATTTGTGTGTCCACACATCGGTTTGTGTGTCGTCGCGACGGCGCGCGACGTTATCTCGAGGTCATTAGGACTATATTAAATTTGACTGGCCGGATGGCGCATTTGCTAGACCCTACCTAATACGCCAGTTGTTGATTCGATTCCCAACCTATACAAATGTTCGTATGATAAGCACTGTTATTTTAGTGTAATTCCTCTGTTGTCTGACAATTATTTATTTCTTTAGTATATTTTATGTATTAACATATATATGTATTAACATGTAAATTATACATAAGTACTTATAAATAGTTTTAAGTCATTCAAATGTATGACGATTTGTAAGTGCTGTGTACAAGCCTATGCAAATAAAGAATTATTTGAATTGAATTGAATTGAATTACTTGCTACTTAGTACGAGATCGGGTCGATTAAAATATGGTTTATTTCGTATTACTTTTTTGGGGTTAAGAAATTTTAATGCAATAAATTTTTAAGGAAATAATGCGACATTTAAAATTTATCTAAAATTTAACGACAGACTTCAGGTGGGACTCGAACCCATGTATAATATTGATGGAACTGTCGTCGGCTCACGGTGCAAAAAAGCACTTAAAAATTCGTCGGCTTATCAAGGTTAGCAAAAGATCTTGGGTTCGAGTCGACTCGAAGACTGTCTATAAATTTTTAAATGCATTATTTACTTAAGGTTAATTTCAGTTGCAAAATATTTATAAAATGCCATTGATGACCTCTTCTAGTAAATTCAAATAGCAACTGTAGCAGAAGGAGTCTTCCTTAAAAACATTTTAAAATTAATGTATGAGACGTTGCACGAATTTATCACTGGTTAAGTTTGGGTTGGAAGCCGTGTGGTTCCCGGCAGAGTAGAATAGGCCACCCTCACTCTTACCGAGGTGTCGTAAAAGGCGACTAAGGTAAAGCTGCTGGCATGATCATCAGCACCCAGAGAAGGAAAACTCTGCATTTACATCAAAACCCTCGCCAACCCGTCTGCCAAGCGTGGTGAGTATGGCAATTACTCCTCATGTGATTGAGGGAGGCCCGTGCCCCAGCAGTGGGGACTTAAATGGGCTGACGATGAAGTTTGGGTTTTCCGTGGTTACTTTCTAAGCAAGAATGTAATTTTTATTATCAACCCAACTTTTGTACCGTTTGCTACATTGTCCATTATCATATAGTAGGACGTTGATGCCGAAGCCTGTGTTATTCATCATAAGTTTTTTTTTTATTATGGCTCTACCCGAAGATAATTCGCCAATGTCAAGTACCAACAGTGGGAGAGCCACGCTTCGGCATGAATGGGCCGGCTCGACCGGAGTAATACCACGTCCTCACAGAAAACCGGCGTGAAGCAGTGCATGCGCTGTGTTTTAATATGATTAAACGATTGTTGTTGTTTAATTTGGTATTTATTTGTAGAATTTACGAGTAGAAAATAAACATGAACACCGGAGGCTAATGTCACAGAGACACAGAACCACAAACAAAAACAATAACAACAGTGATACCACACACGAGTATACTATATCAAAAAGGCTTAATTTAAAATATTCCAACACTCCCACTAAATTTGAGCCTTTTTAGAACTAATATTTGATGCTAACTTACATATCATTTATAAGAAACACAACATTGAAAAGCAGCGTGTTCCTACACACAAATAAATAAAGTAAATGCATTACCAACAAGTAATTGTAACTGAACAATTGGACACACATGTTGCCAATGCATGCGTACACAGAACATTAAACAGTTAGACTAAGTATGGCACATACCAATTTTCTCTCTCAGATACACAAATCTGTCCTTAGGAAGAGCTTTAGTAAAAGTGTCAGCTAACTGATCTTTGCTACAAATATAATTTAAATCAATTACCTTTTGATAATACTTCTCATTCACAAAATGATATTTTATATCTATATGCTTACAGCGCTTATGAAAACTTATGTTTTTAACTACACTGATAGCACTTTGATTATCCAAGTTAATGCACATTGACTTTTGACTAAATTCACCGACATCACACAATAGCTGTTTTATCCACATGGTTTTTTTGGTAGCGGCACAAGCAGCCATGAATTCAGCCTCAGTTGTGGAGAGGGCTACTGTTTGTTGCCGTTGACTGGACCAGGTGATTGCAGCGCCATTTTTAATAAAAACATAGCCTGTCACAGACCTTCTGGTGTCAGGATCATTGGCATAATCAGCATCACTATATCCGGTGATTATGGCTGGCTCTTGTGTTGCCTGATAACACAGTCCATAGTTTTTAGTTTCCTTTAGATATTTGAAGATTAGATAACAGATAACAGAATTCTAATTGAGTCATACCTTACTGTAGGTGCGAATGTTTCCTCATAGTCGATGCCTCTAGTCTGTGCATATCCTTTTGCACACAGGCGAGATTTGTACCGTGGACCTGTTGGTTCATCCTTTACTCTGAACACCCACTTATTTCCTATGACCTTAACGTGAGGGGGCGTTGAAACCAATGTCCATGTCTCATTCTTGTGATGGGCGTCAAGTTCTTCGGCAATGGAAATTTTCCATTTTTCAGCATCAGGAAATTCTAAGGCTTCCTTATAGGTCTGAGGGGCACCTTTCGGCGGCAGGTCTTCGTCATAACATAGATAAGTATTTTCAGATTGCTTCTTCTTTCTAGGTCTTAGCGTCATATAGCTGGGTTCAGGTGACGAAACATTAGTGTGCGGAACGCAGTCACTATCAGAGTTTTTATTTCTTTCGCCAGCTAACATTTCTGAAGAATCCTTATAGTTTTCATCATCAGATTCGGTTTGACTCTGTGGTGCTGTTGTTTCAGGTTCTGATAATTCCACAGGGACAAAGTCTTTCTTAATTATTGACTCTAGAAATACTGCATCTCTACTTGTAACTACTGTCTTTGAATTGGGTATGATGAACCTGTAACCTTTTGTATTTTCGCAGTACCCAATAAATAAGAGCTTTTGAGCTTTGGAATCCCACTTCCTACGCTTTTCTTTAGGCAGGTGAACCATCGCCTCACAACCAAAGATTCTCATGTGATTGACTTTGGGCTTTTGTCCGGACCACACTTCTTTAGGTGTTTTGTAGGTAAGAGACTTCGTTGGGGATCTGTTAATAATATATGCTGCTGTCAGCACAGCTTCTGCCCAATAGTGTTTTTGTAACTTTGCATTTAGAATCATACATTTCGCTCTCTCAACTAGAGTTCGGTTCATGCGTTCAGCCATGCCATTCTGTTGTGGAGAATAAGGCGTAGTAGTCTGATGTATGATACCGGATGCTTTCAGGAACGTATCAAACTCTCTGTTTACATATTCACGACCATTATCTGATCGGAGTACTTTTATGCGGAGGTTTAATTGATTTTCGACTTGATTTTTGAAAACCTTACACTTGTCTAGTACTTCAGATTTATTGTGAATAGGGTAGACAACAATCTTCCTTGAGTAATCATCTAGGAATGTGGCAAAGCCACCTAATGATTCTGTCTCCATCGGTCCACAAACGTCGGAATGTATCAATTCGAGTAGTCCTTTAGATCTAGTTCCTTGATTGTTAAAGGGTAATCGGGTAAGCTTGCCTTCTTGACAGGTCAGACATGTCACATTGACTTTGTTTTTCGACAAAGTTACTCCATCAACATTTTCTGTCATTTTCTCCACTCTTGAGAAATTCAGATGACCCATGCGTTGGTGCCATAAGTAAGTGTCGGAGTCATCAATGTCTGACATGCATGCATAGCCACCAGGCATATCTAACCGGTACATGTTATTGATCAGACTCGCAGTTGCCACTATTTCATTATTATTATTCCGTATGACACACCCTTTATTATTAAAGCTTACATGGCCACCATTATTCGTTATTTGACTTACCGAGATCAAATTGGTTGCTAGTTCAGGTACATAGAGAACATTTTGGAATAGTATTTGGTTTTCTTGACCTTTTCCACTGTAGACATTCAGAGCTATTTCTCCAGACTTTTCAAGTGATAGCTTTTTGTCATTTGCTACTCTTATGTTCTGAATCAGCGGCGTAGACACGTTCTGGAGAACGTCGTACTTAATCATGTGAGCTGTCGCACCAGAGTCCACATACCAGGCATCGTTGTTTGTGGAAGTTACTACAAACACGGCAGAATAACTTGTAGAAGGACTTGTGTGACCTTTCTCTTTGGGTTTCTTGAACTTGCAATCGGAGCTCATATGACCATACTTATTGCATGTATAGCAGCGTGGACCTTTTGTAGGTTTCGGAGGTCCTTTCTTCTGAAATCTGTGACGACTCATGAAAGCTGTAGAATCACCACTACTTGGACTGACATCTTGAAGTATCTTAGACTTAACGGAGTCAGCTGATATTCTTATACCCGAGCTTTCAATAGCAATAATCATAGGTTTGTAACTTTCAGGTAAACCGGAGAGCAGTAACGTACCAAACCACTCGTCATCCACCTTGAAACCGATGTTACGAAGCTTATGTGCTGTAGTCATCATTTTGCTTACATATTCCTCAGTGCTTTGACATTCTGTTAGCCTTGTGTTGCATAGGTCCCGCAGTAGACCAACTCGGCGTGTTAGCCCGGAATCGTCGAACGCTTGTGAAAGGTTGCTCCAAACCTCTTTCGCACTCTTTGCTTCTTGGATATGAACAAAATTGACCGGATCAACTAGGAGAATCAGTTTTGTTTTTGCTTTGATATCATCCTTTGGGTTTGTTGGGGTTGAGTCGTCATTTGTTTCAATGCATTCCCACAATCCTTCGTGTTGCAGATACGCTTTTACTGCAAAGCGCCATGTGGCATAATTGTCTCGACCGGTTAATTTTTCAATTAATGTCATTTGACCACTATTTGCCATTTTTAACGAGTATTTCAGAGATTCTGACCAAGAGCAGATTGGCGTTTGTTTCCGTGAAGAAAATTTTCAATTTTTTTACAACCGATACTTTGTTCGCGATAGGTCTAGGCTTCCTGGGCCCATAACCTAATATGATTAAACGATTGTTGTTGTTTAATTTGGTATTTATTTGTAGAATTTACGAGTAGAAAATAAACATGAACACCGGAGGCTAATGTCACAGAGACACAGAACCACAAACAAAAACAATAACAACAGTGATACCACACACGAGTATACTATATCAAAAAGGCTTAATTTAAAATATTCCAACATGTTTCGCTGCGTGAGTGAGGGTACCGGAGGCCCAATCCAGGGGAAGGGGGGTTAAAAGGTAAGCAGCGCACTTGTGACACCACTGGTGTTGCAGGCGTCCATGGGCGGCGATAATCGCTTACCATCAGGTGATCCGTCTGCTCGTCTGCCACCTATATCATAAAAAAAGTGACTTATTGAGAATAAGTAGGTAGTCAACAGTCGAAGTCAGTCGAAATCACAGTCACTCGATAAAACGCCGGTGTTTTACATTTTATCGACCTACGGATTCCGCGGATATCACTCTAAAGGCAATCGCAGGTTTTAAGACTCTATTAGGTCCAAGCAAGTTGTCACGAGACAACGCACTCGACACACAATAGCAGTGTTAAAAACGATACAATCCAACGATTCTTATTATTGGGATCACTTTGCAGCACTTCACTGCACAAATAAACACCAAATTTGTACACTAAAACCCACTAGACACTCATTTAAAACCTTTGAATTGCATCAGCCCATGCGGCTTGTTTTAGCCCTACCCGCCGAATCACCAATAAAAGTTAAATATAAATGTAGCTGTTTCAATCGATAGCTATCACGTTAGCAACAACCTCTTCCCGATTTGTTGTTTTATACGATGTGACAAGATATCCCAAGCATGAAATTGTCAGGGAACTTTGTAGGTATAAAAACTTGAGTACTTTCTAAAGAATCCGTGTTTTTTTATGTGATAAGCGATTGCCGCTGTCCATAGACACCAGCGACACCAGTGGAGTCACAAGTGCGCTGCCAACTTTTAAACTCCCTCCCCCCCTCCTTTCCCCCAAATTGGGCCTCCGGTAGCTCACGCAGCGAAACACAGCACAATATGCTTCACGCCGGTTTTCAAAAATGTATAATGTAGTTCCGATTTTCCCTATTGAACTAGTCTACCTAGAAATTATTATTAGAATATATTAGAATTAGTTTGGTTATAGTTATTAAGTGAGGGTACCGGAGGTCCAATCTAGTGGAAGGGGGTTTCAAGGTTGGCAGCGCACTTTTGAGTCCACAGGTGTCACATGGGCCGCGGCAATCGCTTACCATTAGGTGAACCGTCTGCTCGTCAGCCACCTATCACAGAAAAAAGTCTAAAATATACGTTACGCAAAACTTTCGATGTTGTCCCACGTCTAGAAAATAATATTACTATGTGCATATTCTCGTATTTTATTTAATTCTAAGATTAGATTGATGCAAACAAATGTAGTTTATTCGAAAACATTTACCTTACAATAATTGTACGGCACGTGCAAAACTGGCCACGAGTATCTATTTTAATAACGTTTTAATAGTCCATTCTTCATAAAACCTTGATTCAATAAAAAAGTTGGCGATGGAAAATTCCGCCCAAATATTCAATTAACCACAACGATTTTCACAAAATGAATTCCCGTCAAACTTTGTGCGAAGATTCATTTTTGGTGAGAATTTAATAAAGTGTTTTCACTCGAAATGTATTTTGTACATATTTTATTTGTAGTACAAGTTTTTGTTCTATGTGATAGGTTAGCAGACGGATTACCTGATGGTAAGCGATTGCCGCCGCCCATGGACACCCGCGACACGGCCTATTCTACTCTGCCGGGGACCACACAGCTGAAATATGTTATGCTTGAAATCTATTATTAATACCGTTATCAATCTATACAGTAGCTGTGGAGTAGGCGGTACACCTGTTTAGGATATTCATCTTTGCTAAGTCCAAAGATCTGGAGCCTGGGGCACGCTTGGACCAAGAGTATGTTAATTACAATGAAACGACTGCCGTCTGACCTTCGCAACCCTTTAGCATGGGAGCCAGACCAACTGAATCATGGTTACACTTTTCAGAAACTATCCTAAACTTGCAGGTTTCCTCTCGATGTTTTCTCTCACCGTCGAGCTCATGGTAGAAATATGCACATTGATTTGAGAAATCCAGAGGTGCATGCTCGGATTCGCACCCGATCCTCCCGTACGGAAGACGCCTTCTGAACCACTAAGCTACCATAGCTCTATCTACCACTTAGTAATTTTATAGGTTGACAGCGCACTTGTGACTCCACTGGTGTCACGGGTGTCCATGGGCGGCGGCAATTGTTTACCATAAGGTGATCCTTTTCGTCTTGTCGTCTGCCACCTATCACGTAAAAAAACAGAGTACGTCCCGTACAATGGTCCTGGATTTAGCAATATATTTTGTCGTATGACCGTAACGTATGCCTAAATTCTGCTAACCAATTGAAAGTATCTTCCAGTTTGAGAAACTATGAAACGTGTAGATTTCCTCACGATGTTTTTCCATCCAAATAGACCAAATCTGCCTGACTGCGTTGGCTTGGGCATCTGTAGAGAATGCAGGAAGATCGACTTGTGAAGAGGGCATACACCATGGGACAACAGTGTGGGCAGCGCCCGGTTGGACGACCTTGGTATCGCTGGAGTGACGAGGTGACAAAGGACCTACTTGTGCTGCAGATCGACGATTGGTCGGCCGTGGCCCAGAACTGAGAGCAATGGCAACGATCCACTACGAGACGCTGAGCCATCAGAGTAAGTAACTGTTTTTCCGTACCTCCCTGCCGGCAGATGTGTTTGTTTCCTGAACGATATGATTTTAACATATTTAAGAAAAAAATGCATAGGTTTTTACTAGAGAGACATGATCCACTCTCGTAAAATCCTGCATGACGCATGGTCCCCCTGTGTTGATCCCCTGAGAAGACTACGAGTAATTTCGCAATGGCTCGTGGTTCCCCCCGACCAGCACTTGACTAAAAGAACTGTGGCATGTAATTGGCTTAAAATATTTTTTACAAATAAGTTTTCTTACCATTCAGGTTAAATTGTAACCAAATTACAGGCTTTTCAAAAAAAAAAACTACCGAAAAATGAAACACTAAAATAATTTCTACGAAAAAAAAATCGCCTTTAAAAGCCAAAAAAAAGTGTAAAATAACATTTTTAACACTTCATACACTTTAAATAACATTTTATACTCGAGAAAAGATGTTATTGAAGTCGCCGCCTAATCCCTGTTGAGTAATTGAATGAAGTATTACAAGATAGTGGAACTGATCCACACTGTCCACACATAGATTTTTTTTTGCGATTCTCTTTTGAACACATCTCACATGTTATACAAAACCAACATCACATTCCACAATCGTATTTACTTTAGGCCCTATTGTTCAATTTTCGTTACATTTGACGTATTAAAAAAGCTCGCGCTTGAAAGGGAGAAAAGGGTGGGCAAACACATTTTTGTAGAGAACCATCTGGCATTAGGGGTATACAAAGCGCCGCATCCATCAAAGTTGTTGCGAAGGCCTCGGCATTGAGCCGGAGTTACACAATGGGCAAACGCGTCCTAATCGCAATCGCGAAACGCCTGATTATGGATTGGGCACGTTAGATAGGTAATATGTTGGCCGGTAATAGTGTTTTAGTAATGCGAGAATATATACTTGGCCTTTGCATCTTGTCGGATGTTTTAAGTAGCAACTCGGGTAAGGGCACTGCATCTACGCATGTGGCTGTACAAGCAGATTCGCTAGTGTGCTCTTCGTTCGCATTTGCGGCAAACGAAGCGAGAGTTGACGGGTGGGGGGTTGGCAGCATGACGCGAGTTGGTCAAACCAGGTTTGGTCGTGTTGGGCTATGCCTTTGGACACAATCCTCCTCCAGCTGAGGCGTTCGGCAGCAAGCTCCTCCCAACCGGATATCGGGATGCCAAACGCGTTCATGTCTCGCTTCACGTAGTCCTTCTATCTCAGCATTGGTCTACCGACTGGTCTCTTGCCACAAGCTAACTTTCCGAGAATAATTCGCCTTGGCAAACGGGTGCGAGAATGGATGCCGAATAGAACCGTCTGGGGGTCAATGTACTATTTAAGGAACCACGGCCTCACAGAAAACCGGCGTGAAGCAGCACTGTGCTGTTTCGCTGCGTTAGTTAGGGTACCGGAGGCCCAATCTGGGGAAGGGGGTGTTTGAAGGTTGGCAGTGCACTTGTGACTCCACTGGTGTCGCGGGTGTCTATGGACAGCTGCAATCGCTTACCATCAGGTGAACCGTCTGCTCGTCTGCCACCTATGACTAAAAAAATAATATAAAACACCTATACTATTTATTTAATACTTATAGTTAACTGTTTGGTCTGCTTTTGCACTCTAATTTTGGATTACCGCCAAAAGTGGCCGCTTTTGGCGCGAATCAATATTTCGCGTACAAAAATGGACCCAATAATTAGTGCATGGTTATTTAATAAATAGTGTTTGCCGAGAGATTGTAACCCCAAAATTGTTTAAAATAGATCCGGTTTAGTAGCTAAAAATTGTCTTCGCTGGTGTGCCCTACCCGTCACCTTAAGAAATATTGATCAGACGATAGAGGCCAAGTGTTTAAATGTATACTTTAAAAGACAGGATAACTCAATTTTTGTTCCCCTTTCAATCCACAAGTTGCAATTTGCAAAGTAAGGTGCCCCAAATTGATATTTTATCCATTATTCGCTCATTCCGGTGCACAAAGGGCCTCGCATTAGGTTGCCAGCCGCTATGTAAAGGAGATTTTAGTGTTGTTTCACATTTCATTGTTTGTGTATAGATTATTTGATGTCTTACACCCAAACTTACCCGTGAAAAAATGATATCAAAGATTAATTTTTGATGTTTACAAAAAGAAAATAAATATTAGACAACCAAAGTAGCTACTTTTTTTAGCAAAACATGTATTAAAAAAATGTTTTAATGTGTTTGTTATTTATTGAAAATATATTCTCTTTAATATTTATGTCTAGAGTTCTATAATCAGTTAACTATTTATAGCCTAATTAATAACGACAGGTCCGATACTGACCCTGCTTCTCGCTCCAAATAGTTCGATTCGTATTGTGGACAAACATTCTAGAGTAACATTTACTATCGATATAAATTTACACAGCGTCTCATAGCCTCCGTCGCCAGATTGGCTGATGATAGATTATCATTGACTAGCGAGCGAGATATTTCGTATCAATCGATAACACTACACGGCATCCCTCAGCCTCTCAAGGCACTTTTGAACTTGGTCGACTATGAATAACTATCGATATATTTTCGCATCATTCGGCAGCACTACGCCGCGTCTCACAGCCTTCGTCGGCACTTTTGAATCGCGAAGAAAGTTTAATCTCGTTGGGCGATATTGATTCTTAATGGCGTCGCCAGGTTCGCTGAGAGGATTCTCTTTCCAATCCTTTTTTCAAACCCCTAAAGGCCCTTGAAGTGGTTAAATAACGACTGGTATTAACCGCTCCACACACCTTTGCCTTTGCTTTAGTCGAATCATTACGATCGTTCAATAAATTCTACAATCATTATAGGCTATTTGACAGTATGAAAAATAAAGATTTATTTATAGTCACCTGCGTAGTTTATAGCTTTAAAAAGGAATTAACAATAAAACACATAACAAATATTGAATATTTTGACCATAAACGGTTTTGACTAGCTATCTTTACTATGACGTCAGCTTTTTGAAAATTCAGCCACAAAACCACAGTAGATATAACGTATAGGTATATCTACTGTGACAAAACTGTCGATAATACTTGTCCTTCAATATTCATTGACAAAAGTTTGACGTCACTCGAATGATTCGACGCCATGTTGCTGAATTTGACAGAGTAAATAAATATTCATAATAAATGAAAATAAATATTATTTGTAGGGTTCATATACACCAATATATAATATGAGACTTTTCGAAGCGAGTCAAATAGCCTATTGGATCGTTTTGAAAAATAAATATTGAATATGGTGTCGTTTCTCTTTCGGACATCAGCTGATTCTAGTCTGATATGATACTAGAGTAATTAAATTACCTCATACGAGTAAATTTTCCAAAAAACGACAAAGTTTATTGAAATAAAACCTATAGGTTTCTTTTCCTACGTGTTTGTTTTACTGTGAATGGTGTTTTCACTTGCGATTAGATAAAGTAAGTTTTGAAAATAATTATCTTTCACTGGAATATTGAATATTTGCGTTGTAATTTGGCATAAATACAATATACATAATAATAAATCCCGCTTTATTTATGAAACTCTTTAAGTATACTGAAGATGTGAGTGATAAAGTGAATTAATGACTCCCTTGCTTACCTCCTTTTTGATAACTTTTGAAAAAGCGAATGGTGGGACTCTAATTGATGCAGATGTGATCATGGACGAACCGATCTCTTGCAAATCTGGGACACTGTGTGATAAGATGATCGATGGTCTGCACAGAAATGTCGTCACAAGGACACGTGTCCGTTTCTAGTGATTTTAAACCTGTACAGGTAGTCCCTATGATACCACACTAGCCAGTTAGGTACTTTCTTTTTTTTATGACATGGGTGGCAGACGAGCAGACGGAGCACCTGATGGTAAGCGATTGCCGCCGTCCATGGAACACCCGCAACACCAGTGGAGGCACATGTGCGTTGTCAACTTTTAAACTTCCCTTTCCCCTCACCGCATTGGGCCTCCGGTACCCTCACTCACGCAGCGAAACACAGCACAGTGCTGCTTCACGCCGGTTTTCTGTGAGGCCGTGGTATCACACCGGTCGAGCCGGCCCATTTATGCCGAAGTGTGGCTCTCCCACGGCACTGGGTGAGGTAGAATAAAGTTTATAGATAGGGAAATTAAAAAAGAGAAATACTTACACGATGAAATTTACATGTATCCTGTTGGTAGAGTTTTAAACTAATAGAAAAATTAAATCCCGAAACGAATTGAAGAGGACCACTGGAAAAAAAAGAAATATTTTCTTAATCGGCTTAATATTACTAGAGCCGAGAAAATTCTTATTAAATCCTCTTAATAAGTTCGAAATGGGTGTAAAGCTGGCATAAAAATAAAAATACCTCGCTGTATTGCGGATTTTTTTTCAGACTAACGTTTGCTGTAAGCTGTTGGGGTGTGTTGGGGTGTTGTACAGATTCTTCAAAAGCAGTGCTACGCGTAGGTATACTTTCGGAAAAATGTTCGTTCCTATTTTTGTCCTCGTCGCACCGTGATTGCACACTGTCAAAAATTTATTGGTACTTATACATTATATACATACATAAATTATTTTTTACGTAGGAATGTACAGTCACCATCAAAATGATCTTAGCGTACAAACCTAAATCTACAAAATATCTAAGCATTTGACAAAAGACAGCTGTGTTGGCGACAGACCTCCTTTTTACCTGACTACGGCGAAGCAAAAAGGAGGGTTATGATTTTATGTATGTATGGTTGTTCATCTGTTCCCTCATAACTTCTAAACTAGTTATCATATTTGAAGAAATGAGGTGTCGTTAGAATCGTTTTGATTGTTTTCTGGTTATAGGCTACTTGACGTCGCGTCATGCAGGCAGTTTTACCTTAGTCGCCTTTTACGACACCTCGGTAAGAGTGAGGGTCGCCTATTCTACTCTGCCGGGGACCACACGGCAATAATTGAATATGTGAGCCAAATATGCGCACCCGGCGCTTCGCACTTCGCCGGCGCTCGACATCTGGCAGCTCACAGCCATCACGCGCAGCATCAAGGGAATTTGTTTCGCGTCAGTAAGTCGCCGCTCAGAGCCTTAATTAATGAGGCGTCACATCACAGGTGACAAACCACCACAATTCCCAGAATTGTGGTGGTTTGTCGCCTGTGATGTGAGGTGACACCAACGCCTTTATTTAAGAGTCAATTTTAAAGATAATTAGGCAGTACGCGATCCCTGCATCGAAACAGTCCAAATTAAATAACTAGTTATCCGTAACTGAGACTGATTTTACTATCGATCCAGATAACTAAATATACATATATAATTACAATAGTTATTTACGAGATCGCTACCAATTATACCAGCGCCGAAATATCAAAAACTTTGTAAATAACTATCTAATGTTTTTTTTTCTCATGTGTTTGTCAAAACAAGTCAAAACACCATCCGCATTAAAAACTGCGGATGGTGTTTTCACTTGCGATTAAATACAAGTCGTAAATACTTTAGTTTTGAAAATAATTATCTTTTACTGAAATGTTGAATATTTGCGCTGATATTTGGCATAAATACAATGTAAATACATTATAATAAATCCTGATTTTTTTTAACTTTTTAAGGTTACTGAAGATGTGAATGATGAAATGAATTAATGACTCCGATATAAACTCCGTTTCTGTGATTTTAAACCTGTAGAGGTAGGCCCTATGATACCCGTGGTCAGTTAGGTACAGGGTTAGGTAGAAGTACGTGCCACATTGTTCCACGGCAGCAAAGACGTCATCTAACTCCGGGCATAAGCATCTTGTATGACTACCTTGCTCCGCGTTGGCATAGACGTCCCTTTACCCCTCCAGAGTTTCCTTCCTGGCTTCGTCCTTCACATAACTCAATGGGAACTTGGTATAGGAGTATGCGGTCTTCGCCTCGGCCGCTGCTTTTGCTGCTGCGTCCGCCGCCTCATTTCCTTGACCCAGCAGAAATAAATGGACTCTGCTTGCACTTAATAGCATAAATGTGCCTCTGAATGGAGGATACCAGGGGGTTGGTATTGCTCCTCTGTCCTTAATAGCGTATAAGGCGGACACGCCATCGCACAAAAGGGTAGGATATTCTAATGTTAGTGACCATGAAAGTTTAGAACAATATAAAGATTTATAACTTTAGCACCTATCATAATAGCAAGCTATCTAGGAAGGTATGTATAATGCAGATAATAATGTGTATACATCTTTATGCAACCGACTAAACGTTTCTAAAAAACCGAATATCTGAAATTAACCTTAATAGTTAAGTATTGTAACGGCGTGGTACGCCCTCGTACCTTAATTTATAATTGTTATTACGTGTTCACTTTAGGTAAGATAGCACAAGCAATCACATCGCAAGTCTTGCTGCAGCGGAATGTCATTAACCCTAATGCAGGCGACCATTAGGTCAGATCGACCTACTTGGCCATTCGATGCGAATTCGAACATGAAAATAAAAATTGGCGCGGCAGTATACCAGTATAGAGTTACTTGTTTAATATATATAGGTAGTCATGTACTGGTAGCAAATAATGTCCTAAAGATATTTTGACTATAGCAGCCGATTAGCCGAAATATCGGATCGTTGAGATTTCAATGATCACCTAGTAATAAATTGCCTAACTGAGTCAACCAATCATATTCCGATACAAAATGTATGGTATAGCGCTGCCATTTTATACAAATCTAACGTAATACCATACATGTATAGCCTTTTTACGAGGATACTATGCGTACGGTGCGTCGCATAGCGGTAACTAGCATACGTTAAGAGTGCGGCGGAGAGGCGTTCAAATTTAATTCGCGGCGCGCTTCGCCGTTCCTCTGACATTTCGCTATATCTTTCACGCCAAGCGCGACCCTTACGTGCGAGTAGAAACAGAAAGATAGCTGTCTGAAATTAATAAGAAATTTATGTAAATTATGTAAATTTGCGAATACCAAAAATGATGAATGAAACTTGATTACGTTTTGATTTTCTTTGAGTCATTCGTGTAACTAGACAATACAAGCTGTGTCTCTGTTAAATTTTAAATAGATCGTTAGAATTTCCGAAATATTTTAAGTTGGTAAATATTTTAAGCGCTGGTGTTAACCGAGGCATAGATTAATACTTTCGTAATTCGAGTAACAGCAATGAAACGTCGAGATATTCTCAAATTGCAAATTATTTTAGGTATTACGTTTATATGGGAAATACGCCTGTTATTAGGTATATACGCCGGCCCCTTAAGCCGTTGGTACTGCGTACGATCCCTCTCAGGTGGTATGACACTGGTGTCCCATTGGATTATGAGGGTTAGGGAAACGATAGTGCACCTGTGTTTGCGCACACACTTGGGCACTTTAATATATCCTGCGTGGAAGATCGTTGAGATTGACCGCCGCGTAACCGCAATCGGTTGGAGGATTATTATTATAATCGCATCGTTGATATTTCTAAGTCTAGGTTCTCTAATAAGTACGTACCTAAGTTTTATGCAATATCTACGAGCTTGTGCCCAAGGACCTCGTAACGATAGCTCGTGGCCGCATGTGGTGCGGAACCGGGAACAGCTGTAAATCTTAGCTAATGTTATAAAGAGGTTAACTTTGCACCAGCAAACTTCCATATAAGGGGTAGGTAATAGAAAACGGTCGTATAATTTTAAAGTACCTATTATTTTGTTATTTCCATCGGGTACCGACTTTTTAAAATAGATTTTCTGCTTGTGTCCACCTTCTACTTAAAAACGCGAAATTAATTACATAATAAAGTCTATGTTTATATCTATTAAACTTCAATGAGGCCGCTTTTATGCGGAAACCTGCACGTTTCATATAGTTTCTGAAACGTGTAACCATGATTTAGTTAGTCTGTTTCGTCTGTTAAAGGGTTGCGAAGGTCAGACGGCAGCCGTACAATGGGGGATATCGCGTGCGATAAATCCACAAGATGGCGTACTATAGGCCTGAGGTCCATCTACAAGAGGTGTGGGTATTTTTAGACGTGATATGTCAAATTGTCAATTAACGAATAAATCAGCCAATGATGTTGAAGTTGGACCTCGGTTCACAGGCACGCCATCTAGCGGATAGTTCACAAGCGATGGCCCTCATTACCAGACTCCCCAAATCTTTCTCTCCCTTGAAGCGTCTGAGCATATCCTGGGCGCCAAAGCGACAGCTTTGGTCGCAACCGGGAATTTCACGCTGAGATGAGATGAGACTTTGGAGCGAGCGGCAAGGCTCTAAGCAAATCTCTTCAATTAGAACCCCCTTTGTAAATGGCTTCTCTACAAAATTAGGTAAATTATAACCTTGAAAATAACTTATTCACAATTCTTATTCGTATTTTACGTGAAAGGTTTTTATTATTAGCTTACGTATACCGCGGGATATTCTAATGGATTAAAGTCTGATTCTATTACAATATTTTCAGAACAAAGTGACATTGGCACCCAGAGACAAATTTTAACCTGATCGACCGTCTGGCGCGCTAAGAATAATACTTGTTATAGGATTAAAATAACCCCGACTAATGTAAAGAATAAAGGAATTTTTTCATATTATATCTGGTGTGGACAGACAATCATAATTCTTGATTACTATTTATTTATTGAAGCTTGACAAGACTCAGTATCATAATATGCTTTCTGAAATTTGAAAATTAATGTCTTGATTTTTGTAAACCACATCAAATATGTGATGTGGATGGAGATTTTACTAATCCAACTAAAAACATACTAAACAACTTGTCTAAAATTCTCAAAATAACTTGTTATAGATTCTTAAATTCGTTCGGCATTGATCAATTATAAGTTACACTGCTTTTGATGACAGCTGACTCGTATACGTTTAATTGCGTCATAGGATTTTAAGTAGCGCCATATCTGATGTGCAGGACATTTAAAGAGTGAAATTTTTACTGTTTTTTTTTAAATAGGGTAAATCACTTTAAATAACTGTTTTACGTATTTAAATTTTAGAAGTTTTCAGAGGTCAGTCAAATAGCCTACTTGTTTTATTTATTAAGTATAAACTAATTTTGGCGAACATTATACGAGTCCGCGTTATCTCATGAATACAGCAATTCTCGCCAGCGGACCCAATTGGACAGTGGTATTTCCCCAGGGAATGGGAAGGTCATCCAATCCGATTTAAAATCGTATCGCTTGTGAGACCTCTTAATAGCATATTATCTGTGTACACTTCTAAATCCTGATTAGGGATATAAAATTTTGGATTATTGAGTTAAAATTACCGATTAATAAATTATGTCAGCGTATGTTTTTAGGAAATATGTATATACTTTTGAACGATCAATTTTTATTGCAGTGGCAACATTGTAATAGCTTTTTTGGTCTTGAATTCCAGTTTCGAGTAGGTATAGTGTTATTTTATTCTGGAAGCAACAAACAAGCAAGCTCACTTGTAACTCCACTGGTGATTTGGGTGTCCATGGGCGCGGTTGCAATAGCTTACCATATCCGTCTGCTCGTCTGCCAACAATCACATAAAAAGACAGCGGGTCTTGGTAGTACGCGGTAGGTAATCACCGCTTCCCATGAACATCTGCGAAATCAGATATAGCTGATGCGTTACCGAACTATTATAGTCCATTCGGTATATGAAGGTGAATAGGACTAGTTCAAACGTTTCGTATCATGCATCCATCTTTCTACAATTAAAAATATTAAGTTGTAAAAATCATTAACTTTTTTAATTTCTTTTGGTGACGAAGGTGGTGCCGACACGTCAAGCGAGTGTTGTTATTTTTCAGATGAATAAGATGCATAATTTATTTGATTAGTTGTGATTTATTGCGTGTGTACCACTAAAAATACTGACATTTTGTATTCCATATCCAGATAGTTCAAATTCATAGATAAAATGTTGATTAAAATTCAAAATCAAACAAATAAAAAGTCGATTAGATTTGTAAAGAATATATTCTCGATTCTTAAAAATATCGGTTAGGTTTAAAAGGAGCAAAAAAACGCTTCATTAGAGGATTGTGAGAGTAAACTTTATCTTTCATTCTTTTGTTAGTAGATTCAGTGCTGTATGAAAGCGCGGTGTGCTCTTTAAGAACGGTGTTCATTATAAATAACTGTCTTACTGATAGTACCGTACAATTTGTATATAAAAGTGCAGTGCAGTTTTAGAACGAGGATATCAATCATAATGTAAGTAGTTAAGATACAAGATGGCAATACATGTTTGTCACTTCATCTTCAACATTCAGCCAATATAAGTCTACTACTGGACATAGGCCCAATGTTCTCCATACAAATCGGTCCTGTGCCGCCCGCATCTAATTTCCCGCGACCTCGCCGGATTTCTGTGACCTGGGAGAAGCACACTTCGGTATGAAAGGGCCGGCTCGACCGGAGTAATACCACGTCCTCACAGAAAACCGGCGTGAAGCAGTGCATGCGCTGTGTTTCGGAGGCCCAATCCACTGGAAGGGGGGTTAAAAGGTAAGCAGCGCACTTGTGACACCACTGGAGCCCAATTCTCGTGCTAAACATAGTTTTTTGTATGGTTTTCGAGTGATATCCGCCATGTTTTTAAAATATCACAAGCACGAGAATTGGGCTCCTGATATTGCAGGTGTCCATGGGCGGCGGTTATCGCTTACCATCAGGTGATCCGTCGGCTCGTCTGCCACCTATATCTTAAAAAATATCGTCGGTCCTTCTTGTGGGGTACTGCCACCGCCTCCACTCGAGAGCCCTTCTGCCCCACCGGCCGTCTGATCTCCTCGCAATGTGCTCTGCCCATTGTAACTTGACATTTAATTTTTATGTACTAAATTTCTATTTAACTTGGCATTTATAATCCCCTATTAATTTAATTTTTAACTTGACATTTATTTATTTATTACAATGTATTACAATGTATACTATCTATAAGAAATATTTTTATTGAATTTTTGTTATAAATTATCTAGGTATATATTATTGGGTATATAGGTATTGTTTATTATTATTTATGTAATGTAATAATATTAATATATAAAATAATGTATATTTCTGCCATTCTCAATTTCATTTGTTAAACTACTTCGCACTGCCTTCCCTTATTACGAATACGATATTTCTTTCCTCTACCCAAAGGTTGTCTGGAAGAAATCGCTACAAGCGATAAGACCGCCTTATTGTACTGTCTGTTGCTGTTGTATCATGCTTGTATTTTATTTTTGTGCAATAAAGAATATCTATCTATCTATAATTATGTATGAATGTCAAATATTATTGCTATTATTAACTATTCTATTTTGTATATGACCTGTAATTTGGTTGAAATGAATGATATTTAATTTTAATTTTAATTGGCACTTGACTTGTTTCTCACTTATACTTTAGTAAGTATTTTCTTAGGTATTCATTTATCTTCATAGACAGTAACGTCTTCATAAAAAGTCAACCTTGAAACCTTAATCCAGTTTTTGTTATTCAACTGAGGGAGTTTTAACGATTGTTTGGTGCGAGTACCATTTTAATGGGTGCCTATCCGTTACGTATCTGTCCCAGGAAATTACCTTCGTTAAAAAGGCTTAATGGCTATTGGATGGATACGGCTTAATGTGGACACATCCATTATGTTGAGGTGTATGGTGGCTGACTCATGCATGCTACATTTTTTTTCATCATCATCAGCAACCCACACTCGTCCACTGCTGGACATAGGTCTCCCCTAATGCACGCCACTGCTCCCGATTTTCGGCCACTCTCATCCAGCCCACACCAGCCAACCTTCGAATGTCATCATCCCATCTTGTCGCAGGGCGTCCTACACTACACTTACCGAGTCGCAGTCTCCACTCAAGGACTTTACGCCGGTTCAAAGTCGCTCAAAGAGCTATGGAAAGGGCTATGCTCGGAGTATCTCTGAAGGACCGCATCAGAAATGATGTAATCCGACAGAGAACCAGAGTCACCGACATAGCCCACCGAATTACCAAACTGAAGTGGCAGTGGGCTGGTCATATTAGCCGCAGAACTGACATTTTTTTTATTTTTTAGGAATGTCGAAAATTGTGGCACACAGGGTATACTTTGACAGTATTTAGTGATATGTCCTGAAAATTAATTTTCCTATCTTTATTTCTTAATAATCGAGGCCCTTAATAATCGCATCGTTGATATTAATAAATCGACGATCCAATTCGACTACCCGTTTAGATCAGTGGTAGTGAAGGCTACTTCTGGTGCAAGGGTTGCGGGTTCGATCCCCGTACAGTACAAGCATTTGTCATGAGCATGAACATGTCATTGTAAAGATCTCCAAAGATCTCCATAATTATCTGTTTAAAAATTCTGAAATTATTTTCCTTAAATTTCTATCAGTCTAATCTATAAACAGTATTTTTAATTTGGGAAAGTGATTTTCTGTCGTATTGTCCATTTTGAAAAGGCAAAACGGTCTCTAAGGTAGTGCTACGGCGTAGATACGGCGGTACTACGGCGGTCTCTAAGGTAGTGCTACGGAGTAGATACGGCGGAACTACGGCGGTGTTACGGCAGTGCTACGGTACTGCTACGGCAGTGCTACGAGAATGTAGGTAGTTATATCCTGCCACCTGCCGATCTCTGCGTTAGGTTTTCAATCTCGCAATAAACCTAGTATATTTTTGTCAGTGTTCCTAAATACTACTTTACGTCGCCCGCTAATAGAGTCAGTAAAATACTTGTTTTTAGTAAGCTCCAGGCTTAAGTGTCGTGAGCGTCTCCTAAAAGGAATTAGTGTCAAATGTCACCGAGAAGAGGGGAAAATATCGAGGCGGTTCTGAATGTTTCAGAAGGAGAGTTTCTATTTAAGAAATCTGGAACTTTCGTTTTGCTTCGATAATAGACAGTTTGATTGATTTTTAAAGACTTCTTGTATCATTGTCTGTCAAGTAGAAACAAAGCGGTAGCTGATGGTAGCTACGTGGATAAGAACATAAGCCTTCTTAACTAAGAGGACGTAGGCTCAAATCCGAGCATGCACCAATGTATTTTTTAAACATAGTTATATAGTTATATCTCGATGGATGGCGGTCGAATACTGTGAGTTTTTCGCGGAACTTTCTACCACGTACCTCAGTTTTGTGGAACAGTTTACCTATGGCAGTATTCCCGACGGCTACTACTTAGGGACCTTCAAGAGAAGAGTGTACTCCTTTTTAAAAAGGCCGGCAACGCATTAGCGATCTCTCTGATTTCGCGGATGTTAATGGGCGGCGATGATTGCTTTCCATCAGGTGACTCGCTTGCTCGTTTGTCGCTTCTAGCATAAAAAAAAATAGTTCAGTGGTGAGGTAAACATCTTGAGGAAACCTACACGTTTCAGATATTATTCTAAACGTGTAACCATGATTCAAATTGTCTTGTTCTCCTGTATGTATAAGAGATGCGAAGGTTAGAAGGCCGTCGTTTCATTGTAATTACCAAATACATTTCTAATCACAAATTTTGGCTATGGGAGACTACGCTTTGGCGAGAATGGGCGGGCTCGACCGGAGTGATACCTCGACCTCACAGATAACCGTCGTGAAGCAGCACTGTGCTGTGTTTCACTGCGTGAGTGAGGGTGCAGGAGGCCCAATCAGGGGGAAATGGGGGTTTAAAGGTTGGCAGCGCATTTGCGACTCCACTAATGTCGCGGGTGTCTATGGGCGGCGGCAATTGCTTACCATCAGGCGATCCGTCTGCTCGTTTGAAACCTATCACATAAAAAAAATCCTGGATAATGGTCTAAGTACCTCGGAATCCAAAACGAGAGCTTTGGTCGCATTTGGATGATGATTAAGTAGACAGAAAAAATAAACAATTATTAACCCCCTTAGGCCGGAACTTGGGTACGACCGCCTGGCCCACGTAATAACGACACACAAGGAAATAACGACACGATTATGATTATAATAATAATAATAATAATTCTCACTACATCTCATACGTTGACCTGATTCCGTACTAAGTAGCTTAAGCACTTGTGTTACAGATATCAGGCAACAGAGGAACACAAATATATACTTAAATACTTACATTACACCCAGACACCGAACAAACACAAGTGTTCATAGCACGAATGTTTGTCCAGGGTGGGGATCGAACCGACGACCTTTGGCGTAAGAGGCAGGGTCACTACCAATTGCGCCATCCAGTCAGTCATGAAGACAATTATGAAGTACATGTATTCTCGTGTATACACACTAAGTAGGCCCCAGGTTACGAGAACGGCATGTTTACTACAACAATATTGCTAGAGGTCCCAGGTTCATCCCCGGGTCGGTACAAAAATTTGTACCTAAGTTTTCGGTAAGAAATTCTTAGTGTCAGCCTGGAGTCTTGTACCTCTGTGTCTCGGAAAGCACGTTAAGCCGTTGGTCCTGCGCCCAATCCCTCTCCAGTCGTGTCACGCTGGTGTCCCATCTGAATAGGAGGGTAACTAAGATTAAATCAATTTGATTAAATCTAAGGAGGATAAGGATATAAGGATATAAAAGATTGTTAGTGCTGACAATCTTTAATAAGTGTAAAAACACAAGAACTGTGTTTACACAGTTCTTAAGCACTAACAATCTTTTATAGCATCCACGAGAGCTACTGCCGACAAACTGTTCTGCAATTTGGCAGATTTTTTAATAAGTACTGTGTTCAAGTGCACTTGTGTTTGCGCACACACTTGAGCACTATAATATATCCTGCGTACGTACGTAGCTGATCGTTGAATTTTGTCGCCGTAGCCATAATCGGTTGAAGGATATTATTATTACTGACGTCCTAACAAAAAATCATGACTCCATTCGGAATGTTTCGAGAAAAATGCAAAAAACATTTATTTACAATTCACGTAACTAAAAATTTTGATAAGCTTTTTGTGCCCATCTCAATTATAAGATACACTTGTAATCAAAACTTTTTTTTATATTTTTCTCGGAAACATTCCGAATGGAGAGTTGTGATTTTTTATTTCTTAGGAGGGCAGTATAAAACTCATGAAAACTTTATTGCGAAGTCTGTACACATTCCTGCATTTTACATCTTTAGAAACATTTTCTTTTTAACAACATCGGAGATGTACGCGCTACAAGTTTCGCATAACAAATTATGGTGAACTGTGCATTTGCTTGCAAAGAAATCAGTGCGAAAAAAAACTACTTATGGGTGAATGTTTGGTCTACAAGCTCCGCCTTAAAAAGTAACTAAGCGAGGCCCTTTACACCTCTACTCAAGGAAAAAAACTTACACTACTAAATTATTATTAAATAATAGAAAACCAAACACAACATATAGCACAACACACATACCAAAATACACACATTTAAATTTAGAAATATACATATATTTTTAAGAGCAGATACCTACTATACGCGGAACAATTATAGCATTTTTTCTTACTCTTATATAATACTAGCTAAAAAAGGCACGGATCCAGAGTCTGTGGTTGTAACATTCACTGGATAAAGAAAAAAAAGCTCTGTTTTAAGAATTTTTCAATAATGATGAATTCAAATTGAGAGGCATAACATGTAAATAAGAAAAAATACGCCTGTACTGTACGCCATCTTGCGCAAGTCGTCATGTCATCTAGCCTGAAACCTAGACCTGGAAAAAACGTATCTTTCAAAAGATTGGAACATTTGCATCTGGATCAGCGAAAAGATGCGGAACAGTGAAACGCTTCATTTAAATCATTTGGAACATTAACTCTCCGATAGATCCGCAATTAATTGATTTTGTTATGGGTGATTGTTTAGTCTACAAGCTCAGCCTCAAATAGTAAATAAGAGAAGCCCTTTACACCTCTACTCAAGGAAAAAACTCGAATAATCGTTCCCCTTTTGCTGTGCCATATAATATACCTATCTTTTTCCCCACGTAATACATGGAAAGACCGATCCACCCCGAACCGCCCATGGCTTCCTCGTTCGCTCTGAATTCTGAGCATTCCGCTCATTCGGATCATTCAGCTCACTTGGATCATTCAGCTCATTCAGATCATTCGGCTCACTCGGATCATTCAGCTCATTCGGATCACTCGGACGGTGACTTCGAGAATCCCGACTCGGGTATGGAACCTAGGACCTTGAGATCACGGCTCGATACTTAAACCCTAGACCAACATGGCGTCTACATACGTAAATACGTTTGTTATACCCAGAACACGTCTGATAAATATGAAAGTGTGTTAACAATATTGTTTTAAGTTAATTACCGCAAACATAAATAAAAAAATATAAATATCAGACAATTTACATCAAATACATCGTCGTCACTCCAAAGTAGCATAATATAAGTGTCTCTATGTTTTTGCTCCCAAGTGCAGAAACAGTTTTTGCAGTTTTTCAGATGAAACAAACTTGAGAGCACGATCTTCAGACTACTTTGCATAAGTTTCTGAGAGCTGTCGGTAACAAATAGGTATTATGTGCATGAGGCCATAATAAGACGAATAAACTTCTTTTATATCTTTTTTATGTACTGTAGAATATCCAGGTGTTTACCAACCTCTGCTTACGACACATAATGGCCGATCACCGTCATTTCCAACGCAGACATGAGGGGACTGTGCCGTGAAAGCCATATTGAACTACAGATTGGATTATACTAGATGTCGACCTGACAAACATATTCTCAAACAGGCGTTTGCCTGAATTCTCAGAAGAAGAACAGTAAAACTGTTTTTTGTTAAGCCATAGCCATCTTATTGCACCTTAAACAGAATTTGCCTTTTCTTAGAAAGCCGTACTTGAAAAATCTGCGCGAAGCCATTAGTACTGGGGTGACGTCAGGGCCAGTTGGAACCCTTTCACACTCTGTGACGTTTTTTCCGAAAATGGCTTCTGGAAAATGGCCGTTGACTTCTAGTTCCATGAGACTGATTATGATGGCGAAACGTCGTATCTGCCCTCTACCCGAAGAGAACATATGACTCAAAAAGACAAATGTATTGCATTCTGTGTTACGCAAAAAAACGGTATCCCTGATAAACAGAGTGCGTGGCAGCCGCAACGGTATTCTGCAGTTACTTGCAGACAGGTTAACCTCACCACTTTGGAGGTGTCTCATCCAAAGAGTGAACCCTGAGCCTAGATAATTGAATATTTATTAAATTAGTGTTTTATTATTTTTTACTATTTTTTATAAATACTAACCATAGTCCCTAAGTCATTTGTTACTAACCTTTATGGACGATAGTCTGAAATAAAGAATTATATTATTATTATTTTATTATTATAAGAATTTATAAATTTACATGAAACACCTATGAAAATAAATACATGTTTGAATACATTTACATATAAGCAACTGGTATGTCTTGTAATGCAAAATTTAACCGAATTCACAATAAATAACATCTCTTGTACCTACATTCGCAACAAAATACATTTGAATTTGAATTTATTTTGAAGCCGATTAGATATCATGAATAACAGCAGATTCTCTTTCGCTTTTGTTACTGATCTAAAGGTCTGTTAGACGTGCTCATTTTCGAACTATTAGCATGCTTTGTGGGAGAGCCACGCTTTCGGAATGAATAGGCCCGGCTGGACCGGAGTGATACCACGGGCTCAAAGAAAACCGGCGAAGCAGCACTGTGCTGTGCTTTGTTGCGTAAGTGAGGGTACCGAAGGCCCAGTCCGGAGGAATTATGGTAAGTGGCAATGGGCAGGGCACATAGCGAGGAGAACAGACGGCCGTTGGGGCGGAAAGCTCCTTGAGTGGAGGCCACGTACTGGAAGTCGCAGCCGTGGTAGGCCCCCCTTGTGGGGGGGTCCACCTTGTGGTGGACGGACGACCTGGTGAAGATCGCAGAATCCATTAGATGCGGGCGGCACAGGACTGATCTGTGTGGAGAACATTGCGGGAGGCCTATGTCCAGCAGTGGACGTCTATTGGCTGAAATGATGATGATGATGAATGATGAGCTATTTTACAAGTGGGCAAACTAACGGTCAGTCAGGAGTTACGAGCCGCAACCTATACTAGCATGCTTATTGTAAGCAAATGTGAACAGTTAAGTATGCTTTTTAAGCATGCTACAAAGAGCATGTGTAACAGTTAAATGCTTAAGGCATATCATAATGAATCATGATACCTAAGTATTAAATAAATAAATATTGCACAACATCACATACATTGATCTGACTTCAAATAGGTAGCTCAAGCAACTGTGTTACGGATATCAGAATCAACAGTGGGATTACAAATATATACATATAATCCTTTTTTTTTGTAAATATATTCTTATAATACATAGAAAATACCCAGACAAACAGATATGTTCCTGTACACAAGTGTTTGTACTGTGCGGGCATCGAACCCGCAACCCTTGAACCAAAGGCAGCGTACACTACCACTGTTCCAAACGGGTCGAATCAACAGTTTATAGGCTTTGGCATAAATCGATCTAAAAATAACAGTGTATTCCTATAATCTAATCAGCAAACATCTAACTAGCTAGACGAATGTAATCAGGGAGCACGGTAGTGCCCTGACTTTGACTTCCTTTAGTGCCAACATTGCGGTACAAAATTTCGTTAACGTGCCACTTCCGCCGCTGGAGGAGATTATGTGACGTCATCCATCGATGCTGGGTTATTGCCACAGAATTATTAGTGTTTGTTCAGTAGTTACCATGAACCAATGGATCGCCGTGCCGTGTGGTCCCCGGCAGAGTAGAATAGGCCACCCTCATTCTTACCGAGGTGTCGTAAAAGGCGACTAAGGTAAAGTTGCTGGCATGATCATCAGCACCAAGAGAAGAAAAACTCTGCATTTATATCAAAACCCTCGCCAACCCGTCTGCCAAGCGTGGTGAGTATGGCAATTACCCCTCATGTGATTGAGGGAGGCCCGTGCCCCAGCAGTGGGGACTTAAATGGGCTGACGATGATAATGACGATGAATGGATCGCCGACCCGCCGTGCACAAGACTACGACCATATGATATAAATTTATTTAAAACATACTTTAAAACTATCATTACAGGTTTCAACCTAATTCAATAGTCCGGACTGTTACAACAGAAGCCTATGATACTAAATACATTTACATTACATTATTACATTACATTTATTATAAGGTATGGGTTTGAGTCCCGTCTGAACACGAGATGAAATTTTTAAGTGTGTTATTTCATCATAGTCAGCCCATTTAAGTCCCCACTGCTGGGGCACGGGCCTCCCTCAATCACATGAGGGGTAATTGCCATACTCACCACGGTCGGTTGGGTTGGCGAGGGTTTTGATATAAATGCAGAGTTTTCCTTCTCTGGGTGCTGATGATCATGCCAGCAGCCTTACCTTAGTCGCCTTTTACGACACCTCGGTAAGAGTGAGGGTGGCCTATTCTACTCTGCCGGAGACCACACGGCTGTTGCCGGGGACCACACGGCTGAGTGTGTTATTTACTCAGGTAATATTCATCTTGTGACCCCCTGTCCCTATTAAAAGACTCCCTGACGCTGATCTACCTATGTTCCTCTCCGTAGCTGCCCGTAATAAGTTATATAAGTAAATGCTACATAAAGATATTGCTGGTAGTAAAGTTATTTGTAATCATCATCATCATCATCATCATCAGCCTATCGCAGTCCACTGCTGGACGTAGGCCTCTCCAATTGTTCGCCACTGTGATCTATCCATGGCTTCTCGCATCCAGCTCTTGCCAGCCCTCCTGCGCAGATCGTCCTCCCACCTAGCCAGAGGGCGCCCTACATTACGTTTGCCAAGACGCGGTCTCCACTCTAGAACTCGTTTACCCCATCGGCTGTCGGTTCTGCGGCTAATATGGCCAACCCACTGCCACAGCCAAGTTATTTGTAACCTGCGTTCAAAACCCACAGTGGGCAGGTACATAGTTAATGTGGACGGGTCTTCAATTATGCACGAGCCCGCGCCGAAACGATTCTGGCGTGACTGCCCACACTTAACGTGGCGGTCAGATATATCACAGAATTATGTGGCCTAGGAGCAAGGGTACTTTAGAAAGGTTAACTTCGATTGTAATGCCATTTTTTATTTTTTTTATGTGATAGATGGCAGACGAGCCGACGGATCGTCTAATGGTATGAGATTGCCGCCACCCATGGACACCCGCGTCACCAGTGGAGTTACAAGTGCGCTGCCAGCCTTTAATACCCTTTCCCTCGGATTGGGCCTCGTCCTACCCTCACTCCCGCAGCGAAACAAGCACAGTGCTGCTTCACAGCGGTTTTCTGTGAGGTCGTGGTATCACTCCGGTTGAGCCGGCCCATTCACGCCGAAGCGTGGCTCTCCCACGGTATATTAACAACAACAGCAGACAGTACAATAAGGCGGTCTTATCGCTTGTAGCGATTTCTTCCTGACAATCTTTGGGTAGAGGAAAGAAATAACGTATTCGTAATAGGGGAAGGCAGTGCATATGCCTTTTTTTTTTTTTTTGTTTTCCCGGGAGAAATGCATTACGCAGACCCTGCCGCCGGGGGGCGACAGGGTACTGTGGGACTCACCTTCCGGGCCGCTTCTTCTAACAAGAAGCGGCCTGAGGGCATACCCACTAAAACTCCCGGGGCTCAACCACCCGTGGGTATAGAATGGGGTCACGGGAACTGCACTAGGCTATTCCCCGCAACCCCACTCCCCCACAGGCCCCTACATGGGGTGTGCGGCCACGCCTCTCCTCAGACTAGGAGGAGGGGGGTTGGGGACAGCCGGAAGAGCTGAGCCGTCCCCAACGAGCGGTGGAGGTGCCAATGGCAGTCCACGGAGAGGACGAAGAGTTCTCCGCCGAACTCGTCCTCTCCTTGCTCGAAGCGGGCCTGCGAGGGGGTTAATCTCGCGCTTCCGCTCCGCCGCCTCCTTCTGCGCCACCACTTCCTCACAGAAGTGGGCGAAGGCCGACCACGCCCCCTCATTATCCAGCATAGCTTCAACTATGCTGGGCAATGAGAGGTCATGTCCGACCTCCGCGACCAGCGCGGACCGCTGTTGGTCGAAGGACGGGCACACCACCAAAGTGTGGTGTGCCGAGTCCTTCGCAGCGCCGCACTGGTGGCACATAGGAGTGTCCTCCCGTTGAATTCGGTGCAGGTAGTTACCGAAGCAACCATGCCCGGTAAGTACCTGCACCGTCCGGAAGGACAAAACAGTGCATATGCCTATATCATCATCGTCAGCCCATTTAAGTCCCCACTGCTGGGGCACGGCCTCCCTCAATCACATGAGGGGTAGTGGCCATACTCAAATAAATGAAAATATCGTTTATTCAAGAAACACTGTTACATAGCATATTTGATCTGCTCTTACATAAGGTCGCCCTGTGTTGTGAAAGGAGGCTCTTTTTAGAATAATATAATAATAATAATAAACAATACATACATACTTAACAATATAGATAATTGGCGTGAGAAACACACTATGGTGGAATAAAATCCATCCAAGTGTTTTTTTTTATGAAAAAGGAAGGCAATCGATCAAGCAAATCACCTGATGGTAAGTGATCATAGCCGCCCATGGACATGACGTGCGATAGTTTTTTGAAATCTGGCGTGATGGAGGTATGAAATCCAGAGGTGCATGCTCGAATTCCGCGCCGTGTGGTCCCCGGCAGAGTAGAATAGGCCACCCTCACTCTTACCGAGGTGTCGTAAAAGGTGACTAAGGTAAAGCTGCTGGCATGATCATCAGCACTCAGAGAAGGAAAACTCTGCATTTATATCAAAACCTTCGCCAAGCCGTCTACGAAGCGTGGTGAGTATGGCAATAACCCCTCATGCGATTGAGGGAGGCCCGTGCCTCAGCAGTGGGGACTTAAATGGGCTGACGATGATGCTCGAATCCGAACCATAACCCTCTGACGCATGGAAGGCGCGTTCTTAGTCACTCAAAGAGGAGGTCAAGAATAGCTTAACTTTTCGGCTTCCTGTCTATAGGGAATAATGCTTAATTGGCTTTTATCACGGCATCGGAAACTTACTATTTAATATCCATGTACCGCTTAAAGTCAATATTTAATTAGATCCAGGGCTTCATTTGGAAAGAATATTGTTTAAGAAATTCCGGAAGTAGCTTCAAAGATTTTAATATGTCACCGGACTTTTAGTTGGCGCGTGTGCGAAGACAACACGTAGAGGTTATAATTCCTATTTTCACACATATTCCGTAGTACCTACCCATGCTCCTTTTGAATGTTTTCTTATAAAAGAATCAGATCTCACCGCTAAAACACGATTTTAAGGACTGCATCTAAAACCCTGTGCAAAATCCATTAACGTCAAAAATCATAAACAAATAGAATGGCGTGCCGTCAAAAGCTAAATAAAACAAAATTGGATCAGTTTGATCGAATTCCGTCAGAATCGCGGACAAAGCGGCGCGTGTGGTATGGCCGTCATCAGAATTTCAAATTCCACTTCCGAAGTTAATTTACGCTGTCGCAAATTGGACGGCGACAGATTCTGTCGCGTCCGACCATCGGACGTCTCCGGCCGGGCGCGTTTAGATTTTACGCACTATATTTTGTTTTCGATAGATTTATGCAGTGGTGAGGAAAAATTGATTTTGGAATTGAAAATACTGTAACTACGAGGTCACAGTAACATTGATGTGGTATTATGAGAGAGTGAAACGGAATGGAAGAAAGGAGAACGAGTGAACGGAGGGAATGATTGAGTTTACTGTGGGCGCGAGACGACGAAAGACGCAAATTGGCTTGCTCGGCGATTTTATATAATAAAGAGGATTTTGTAGACCCTGGAATACTGTTTTCTTATCTCAAGTCCCATATTTGTACATCACACCTATCATATTAATCTCAAACAACATATGACCAACTAAATAATGGTTACACGTTTCAGAAACTCATCATCATCATCGTCAGCCCATTTAAGTCCCCACTGCTGGGGCACGGGCCTCCCTCAATCACATGACGGGTAATTGCCATACTCACCACGCTTGGCAGACGGGTTGGCGAGGGTTTTGATATAAATGGAGAGTTTTCCTTCTCTGGGTGCTGATGATCATGCCAGCAGCTTTACCTTAGTCGCCTTTTATGACACCTGGGTAAGAGTGAGAAACTATCCGACAGGTATTGATTGCTTTTTGTATGTAAACTAAACCCAAGCCATTTTTAAGTAAATAAAACACTTAAAAATTTCGTGTTCAGGCGGCCTGCTTGAACACGAGATGAAGTGTGCTATTTTAAGAATAAATTGCAAAAGATTGCTATAAAAATATCAACTATCAAAACCATTTTGTAAATAAAATTGTTACCAAACTTATTTTTATTATATTTATATAAATCATCATCATAAATGTATTCATGAAAAGTTATAAATACCCTAAGCCTAGGGCTAAAAGTACTCGTACGTATACCCAATTCGTAGTCGACGTAGTGTGCGGTAGTGCTACGAAACCGTAGCACATCCGCTACGAGCCGTAGCGCGTGAAGTCGCCGTAGCAATGTAAGCCCGGCGTGTATAAACGCAAAAGGACTCGCAGCAGACCGAGAGTATTTCATTCATTAATATTGAATTATAATATTACAGCTGAGTTGTTTAAAATACGCAACGATTTATTTGCAGTCATATATCTAGGATGGATCCGCTAAGTATCAAATGGCAGCCTTTCATTCTGATGTAACGAATGCCAGAAGACTCATTGGCGACGCAACTTTCGACAAGGCTAACTTACAAAGCCTCACCCACCGTCAAAAAGTAGCGTGCATAACGATATTTTACAGAATACACTTTGGAGAATGTGCGAAGGAGCTACATGAGTTAATTCTAAGCTATCCACCCACTATCGGGATACTAGTCGAAGACTGGGTTCCCAGGTTGAAGTTCCAGCCATCCGCACTAAGCGCTACGCAAACTCCTTTCTGGTGCGAACAGCAAAGGAGTGGAACTCGTTGCCCACCGATGTATTTCCTGAACAATATAACATGGGCCTATTTAAGGCAAGAGTAAATAGGCTTTTCTCGGGCAAGTATGGCCGACTGGACCTCATATTCACTTAACATCAGGTGGGATTGAGGTCACATGCTTGTCTGTCATAACATAAATAAAAATGTTTATAGGGAAGTAACTGTTATACTCAAGCCAAAGACTCGGTGTCATAATTCGTTTATAATAATATCCTCCAACCGATTACGGCTACAGCGGATAATCTCAACGATCAGCCACGCGCAGGATATATCATAGTGCTCAAGTGTGTGCGCAAACACAAGTGCACTCTCTATTACCTTACCGGGAATAGAGGGATCGGGCGCAAAACCAACAGCTTTCCGGGGCACGGGGGTACAAGACAGCCAACTTCCGGACTCCGGGCTGCCACTAAGAATTTCTTTACCGAAAACTTGGCCCGACCCGGATCGAACCCGGGACCTCTTGCGCAGCCGTCGCTTTAAAGTGCGACCCACTAACCACCGCGCCACCGAGGCAGACATTTTTTAAATTAATTTTATTCATAATTAGTAAATGAAATACTCTTCCGTCTGCCACGAATAATTATAACGATATTTTTGCAAATTAACCAGAAAAATGTTTCCTACCGAATATAAGATCTAATCATAGATAGAAACGCTCAATTTCGAACCTAAATGGTTGCGTGTATGAGTTATAATAATAGATCATATGTTAATGCACTGTGTGCTTTTATATTTTAATAGATATCATAAATAAGTTGAATGGAACAAAGCCTCTTCAAGACTTAGAACTATCAGCCAGAGAATTGTCCGCTCACTGTTGATTCTTATTTATAAACGATGAGAAGTTGATTTGATTTTTTACTTATAAGCCAGACATTTGACCACAATCTCACCTGATGGTTAGATGATGTGGCCGAGGATGGATCATGCCTGTCTAGTAACAGCTTATTCACTATTTTCTAGAATACGTTCAGATCATAGCGTGACTGGCGTGAAATAACTAATAAAACAGATTTTATTGATTTATTATAAACTACCGACCTGCCACGGCTTCAGACGGGTTCAATATTATGAATGTATTATATTATTATACGTATAAAAAAACCATCCTCTTGTATTATTCTATCTATCCAAAAAACCGCATGAAAGACCGTTGCATACTTTAAAGATCTAAGCTCACATAGACATTTTTTACCATGGGAAAGCCACGCTTCGGCATGAATGGGCGTTAGCAGCACTGTTATGTGTTTCGCTGCGTGAGTGAGGGTACCGGAAGCTCCACTGGTGTGGTGGATGTCCATGGGCGACGGCAATCGCTTAGCATCAGGTGATCTGTCGGCTCGTCTGCCACCGATCATGCGAGCGAAAGCCATTTTGTTGTGTTAAGTTCAGACACTAGTTTTATATGAATGAATTTATAAACTAATGTATTATTTATATTATCATCGTCAGCCCATTTATGTCCCCACTGCTGGGGCACGGGCCTCCCTCAATCACATGAGGGGTAATTGCCATACTCACCACGCTTGGCAGACGGGTTGGCGAGGGTTTTGATATAAATGCAGAGTTTTCCTTCTCTGGGTGCTGATGATCATGCCAGCAGCTTCACCTTAGTCGCCTTTTACAACACCTCGGTAAGAGTGAGGGTGGCCTATTCTACGCTTCCGGGGACCACACGGCCATTATTTATATTATAGAATCAGAAAATGATTGTATTTATTTGAAAAATCCAAAATGTACCTAGATATTAAGTTGAGGCGTGACACACAGTAGAATTAAAAAAAACCTAAAGTACGTAGGTAATATAATAACAATAAATGTAATCACCTTAAACGTGAAACTAAAATAATCTTCTATCAATCACTCTCGAAATCATGCACATGTATTTCCATATTTTCCATTCATTACATTATGTATCAATACCATAATAACTACGAATACAACTTACCAAACTTTTCGTAGGACAAAATTCTTGCTTTTTCCGCGACTCAAAACTCACTACAGACGTCTTTGCTTCGAAATGCGCGTAAAAAAAGTTTCCAATACCGATTCAAATTTAGAACGAAACAAAAAATTCCTAATTTCAAAACTTACGTGCGCGGGCTCTCTGTCGCGCGGCCGGCCCGAGAGTGGCGAAGGCGGCTTGATACAGCCTATATTCCGCGATTTCTATATCGCGCGTTAGAAGCCTCTTTAGATATCACGAACATTTTCCGATAAGTTCATTATTTTAGCTATAAACTTGATCCGCCTCCGTCATGACTCATTACATGAATGATAATAAATAATGTAAATTATTCCTTTCATATTTCATATGTATAAAAATAGCAGCGCCGTTTCTTATTACTGTACCGTCATTTTAACGCATCATTTTTCAACCCAAAAATAAAGATGTGTGGATGCTTATATACCGATCCTAATACCAGTGTGTTCTTCAGTTTATTTACGAGTAGATTTACTTTGGTAAGGTGTAAACAGCCGGTGAATACTTACATTACCTTTTATCCCTTTACAAAAAAATACATTTGAGCACTAGATTCAATATCTAGGATGTTAAATGAGTCTCTTACGGCTCCACTGGTATTGAGGGTATTTCGAGACGATTTCCAATCGCTTAGGTACACTTAGGTAATTCTTCTAATGCTACAACTTTTTAAATTTTAAATATGGGAGAGAAACGCTTCGGCATGAATGGGTCGGCTCGACCGGAGTGATACCACGGCCTCACAGAAAACCGGCGTGTAGCAGCAATGTGCTATGTTTCGCTGCGTGAGTGAGGGTACCGAAGGCCCAATCCGAGGGACAGGGGGGTTTAAAGGTTGGCAGCGCACTTGTAACTTCACTGGTGTCGCGGGTGTCCACGGGCGGCGGCAATAGTTTACCATCAGGTGATCCATCTGCTTGTCTGCTACCTATCACATAAAACAAAACTTATCTACTCAAATTTTATCATCACACGATTTGAAATGCAAAAATATTTTCGACCTACTAAATCCGACTCCTCTTCATCTCCCTCATTGTAGAAAGCAATCGAGCAGTTCGGCTTTGTTTCGTTAGATGTCACTATGCATAATTAAATCGCGCTAGCAAAGCGTGCTACCGAAATAAAGACCTATCTGATTTTGAACTGTTGGTCAGTTCAACCAAACAGTGCGTAAATAAAGTGAATCGGTTGTAACAGGTGGTTTTAATCTTCCGTCTCCCTGCCTGGACCTCGAGGGTGTCCTTCTATCATCATCATCATCATCATCATCGTCAGCCCATTTAAGTCCCCACTGCTGGGGCACGGGCCTCCCTCAATCACATGAGGGGTAATTGCCATACTCACCACGTTTGGCAGATGGGTTGGCGAGGGTTTTGATATAAATGCAGAGTTTTCCTTCTCTGGGTGCTGATGATCATGCCAGCAGCTTTACCTTAGTCGCCTTTTACGACACCTCGGTAAGAGTGAGGGTGGCCTATTCTACTCTGCCGGGGACCACACGGCTCACTCCTTATATACTCATCTTTATTGTAATTTCTGGTTGCATTCAAACGCTGTCGTTCTGGAGCCCAGGGTAAGCTTGAATAATACTTACTTAATTACTCCGATGGCTCAGTGACCAAAAATGCGTCTTGGCCTCCGATATAGGACTCTTCCATTGATCCCGTTCATTCGCGTTTTCGTACCAGTCGCTGACACGTGGCTCGCGTAGATCTTTCTGCACGACATCATCCCAGCGATGTCAGCGGCGGCTGACCGGGCGTCGACCGATCGGCCGGCCCAAGTAACCTTTCTTGACACTGCGATCCTCTCCCATCCTTTCCATATGGCCCAGCCATCGGAGCTCTGAGCTTTTGTTTCTCCGATTATATTGGGCTCTTTCACAAGGTCTTTAATTTTGGCATTTTTGAGAAGCCGCATACTACCATCAGGCATCGGTGCTCGCCCGATAATTTTCCGCAAAATCTTCCGCTCGGCGACCAGAAGCCTGTTCTCCTCCTTGAGTGTCAGCGTCCAAGCCTCGCAACTGAACATTAAGATGGGCCGTATCACGGTTTTGTGGATACGGATCTTGGTGCGTCTACTTAGAAGCTTGGACACCAACACCTTGTGTAGGACGGCGCTGCATTGTAGTGCGACTGTATGCGGATCTCCGTCTCTTCTTCTAGGGTTTTCCTATCGGACGCTTGGATCATGACTCATCATTTGGGGAGTCTGGTCATTACAATGAAGCGACTGCCGTCTGACTTTCCCAACCCTGTAATCGGAAACCAGACGTACTGAATCATGATCATAAGTTTCAGAAACTATCTGAAACGTGAAGGTTTCCTCACGATGTTTTCCCTTGCCGCCGAGCTAATGGTAGAAATACGAACATAGATAGACGACCCGTTTACCCTGGAAACAGTGGTAGTGAACGCTGATTTTGGTCCAAGGGTTGCAGGTTCGATCCCCGCACAGTACAAACATTTGTGTGCATGAACATCATCATCATCAGCAACCCACACTCGTCCACTGCTGGACATAGGTCCCCCCCAATGCACGCCACTGCTCCCGATTTTCGGCCACTCTCATCCAGCCCACACCAGCCAGCCTTCGAATGTCATCATCCCATCTTGTAGCAGGGCGTCCTACACTACGCTTACCGAGTCGCGGTCTCCACTCAAGGACTTTACGGCTCCAACGGCGGTCAGTTCTGCGGCTAATATGACCAGCCCACTGCCACTTCAGTTTGCTAATTCGGTGCATGAACATGTCTGTTTAATAATAATAAATAAATATTTCACAACATCACATTCATTGATCTGACTCCAAGATAGGTAGCTCAAGCACCTGTGTTACGAATATCAGAACCAACAGCGGAATTACGAATATACATTTAATACTTTTGTTTTGTTTATATTGGTCTGGGTGTTTTCTATGTATTTTAAGCATGTATTTACAAAAGTAAAGTATTAAAATGTATATATTTGTAATTTCGCTGTTGATTCTGATATTCGTGACACAGGTGCTTGAGCTACCTATCTCGGAGTCAGATCAATGTACGTGATGTTGTGAAATATTTATTTTATTTCAAAAATACAGAGGTGCATGCTCGAATTTGATCCACGACCCTGCGTTTGGAAGGTGCTACCTGAACCACTGAGCTTCTTACTATATCCGACTAAACGCGTCGGAAGAGCAAATCGGATCTTTTCATAATCGAATCGCCAGCCTCTCAGCCCGTGTAATCGTGCCCAAACATTCTATCAATGGGTAGGTATAACTGCGGGCCTGCGCATTTGGCGCCAACGCCATGACGCGTTATCAATGGAGCGGCCATGTTGCTGACGTCACGGCATGGCGGCTTTATGTAATGTTTGTTTTCATTTCGCCAATTTATGAGAGCACAGACCCGGGTTATTAAAGGCTTATTGGGAGTTGGGACTCCATTAATTCGTCGATGATAATAATGGCTTGCTTAGTTATATTATAAGGCAAAGGTTTTATCGCTCAAACAGATAAACAATAAATAGTAAATGAGTGTTGGCATACTAGCGGTCGCCCGCGGCTTCGCTCGCGTGGAATTCGGTTTTTTTATGTGATAGGTGGCAAACGAGCAGACGGATCACCTGATGGTAAGCAACTGCCGCCGCCCATGAACAGCGACACCAGTGGAGTCACAAGTGCACTGCCAACCTTTTAAACGCCCTTTCTCCCGGATTTGGCCTCCGGTACCTTCACTCACGCAATGAAACACAGCACAGTGCTGTTTCACGTTGGTTTTCTGTGAGGCCGTGGTATCACTCCAGTCGAGCTGTCCAATTCATGCCGAAGCGTGGCTCTCCCACGGTCAACGGTCACGGTTTGCCACAAAGTAGCCCATGTCACTCTATATTTCACTTAAAAAATCACGTCAATAGTTCGCTACGTTTTGCCGTGAAAGACGAACAAACCGGCAGACATTTCACGTTAGTACCTATAGATTTATTGATATCCTTATGGCCCAATATAGCTTACGACCGTTAACAAACAGCCAACTTTCAGATCCTGGTTTACACACTGTGATTTTTTCGACACGAAAAGCCGATATTATTTTATGTCCGACCCAAAAATCGAACCCCGATCCTTTACTGGCTATGCCTGAGCCAATAAGCTTTTCGCTTCAGTTTTTAGGGTGACATTAGTACGAGAGAAGTCAACTGTGATGAATTTAAGATCTGTATTGAAAAAATATATTCGTAGTGTACCGTAGAATAAGAACGAATTTTCTCGAAGAGATTTCTTTTTTAAAATACCTATCATAGAAACGTCAGAATTTACAATGTGATTCAAATTAAATTGCGTGCCTACTGGATTAAATTTGAATGTTATTCTAAGTATTTATAGATACTTACTCGTAGAAGAAAGAGCCATATATTAAATTACAGCCTAAAATAACAGTTATATTGGATGAATGGTTGTAGTCGTAGGCAGCCCAAAATACACATATTCAGATCAAAAATAGCCGCGAAAGGTTAAGGTGACGGGTGGGGCACACTAGCGACGCCAATCGATTTTAATTTTTAGTTACTAAACCGGATCTATTTTAAACAATTTCGGGGTTACAACCTCTCGGCATACACTTATACTATTTATACTAAGTATAGGTGTTTGGCGAGAGGTTGTAACCCCGATATTGTTAAAAGTAGATCGGCTTTAGTAGCTAAAAGTTAAAAACGATTGGCGTCGCTAGTATGCCCTGCCCGTCACCTTAAATCACATCCCGGTACTTAAACCACTAGACCAACAGGGTGTCGATCGGTGAAATTGCCATTTTGTATGGGTTATGAGCAGGGTCACCACCAAATGTGCCATCCGTCAGTTCTGACCAAAGAAATCCTCCTTGGTTCTGACCTAAATCACCCTCCAGACCAAAGATCATATGCTAAATGTATCTGTCAGCCACTATCACCAGGACGCGGTTGCGACTGGCGTTTGGCTGTTGCCCTATTAATCAGAGATTTTTTTTTTTTTCAAAAGATTCCAAAAAAAAAAATTTTTTTTAAATAATAGAGACCTTTGTAATTGTCGTTTTTTTCTAGACACAATTAGATATCTAATTCCTTTAGTAAGCAAAATGTCACCATACTATAATTTTAATTACATTTAAGACTGTATTTAAGGTTTATCTTAAATAGTGATCAGATATTATTGTTTTTGTCTAGCAAAAAAAAAATTGAAAATTACGCATTTTTACTTGGCAGAATGACGTTTTTATCTTTCAATTAAAAAATATATTTTTCTGAAAACTATCCCACACGTTTTTATACGTTGTCTATTAAAGTACAGTTAATTTTGGAGTGGTAGCATTAATCGTTACTTTATAAATTTAAAAAAAGGTAGTAAATAAATATATTTATGGAAATAATATAAATTATAAATTGTTTATTCAGTAAATAAGGACACATTACATTACATTAAAACTTAATGAATTACAATACCAGGGTTATTCATTGCCAAAACTAGGTTAAAAAACATCAGGCTATACAAATAAAGGTAAAAGATTTACTAATTCCTTACAATTAATTAACAATTTTCAACTTCTTATGAGCAAAACTAATTACATTTTGAAGTAAAAACTAAACTAAACTTTTATTTACAAACTACAAGTAAATTTTCAGTATCGAATCAGTTTCGGAAAACACAACTACGAATAAAATCGCCATGCAAAACAGCAATTTCATAGGTAAAGACCTAATATTAATGTGTGTAAGGAAACAATAGCACGTATGAAACGTAGTCTGAAGTTATTTATCAATTTCCTCCACCCTCCGCATTCGACTTATACGAGTATATGACTGTCTGTTTCACGATTCACTACCGGGCATCGGTGGTTCAGAGGTAGAATGCTCGCGGTATATGCGGGCGGCCCGGGTTCGAGTCCCGGCCGATGCCATGCGGGTACAATGAGCATTCCAACTTTTTATGTTGTATAGCGGTCGCCCGCAGCTTTTCGCGTGGAATCCGGTTAGCCAAAAAAAGTATTTCGCCGCGAAAGTATCATCATACCTTTTTTTTTTTTAATATTATATCGGTCTTCGGATATCTTTGTAACAATTTCGAAGTTCGAGAATCTCGAAAAGAACTTTTACTATTTATTCAATACTTATTAATTAACTTTTGGGTCTGCTTCCTACTCGAAATATGAATTACCGCCAAAGACGGCCACTTATGGCGTTTAATCCAAATTTCAATTGCAAAAACAGATCAAAAAGTTAATCATAAGTATTAAATAAATATATTCTTTCCGAGAGGCTCGAACTTCGAATTTGTTAAAAAGATATCCGGTTTAGTTGCTATCAATTAGAATCGAATAGCGTCGCTAGTTAGGGCTACCCGTCGCCATAAGATTTCGTAGGTACTATAGAAATATTCTTTGTGGCAAACCGAATTCCACGCGTTCAGTTGCAGCTCGCGCACAGTTTTTTTTTAATTAAAAAACACAAAATCCACTGCTCTTAAAATTAGTATAATTATCTTATACACTAAACATACAGCCAATAACGGATTTACTTTTTACTAACAAAACCCTTTAAATAATTCGACCATCACTAACAACACCTTTGCATATCTAAAAAGAAAAAGTTAGGTAATTACTTAAACATGAAAAAATTTCATATTCTTATTTAAGCAAGACAAATAAAAAGAAAAATATTGTATTATTCAGCGGGATTAGTTGGACGTAATTAAAAGAGATCTAATTCAAGGCTAAAACTTCTGTAATTGCAAATTGAAAAAATGACTTGCGTCTTCACATCGTAAATTGAGGTATTTTATAGCTATTTTACTAACAAAAATTGTATATAATTGAATTAAATAAATAATTCATATAACATTTCATACATTAACCTAATTCCGTTATATAGTTTTTTAGATTTTCGCGTTGCATTATAACTATAATGTATCAATACGGGGATTAACACGATATTTATTGTGTGAAACAACATTGTGCTCGTGCTCGTGGTCACGAGCGGACTGACCTTGGTGACTGACTTTGGTACTGACCCTATGGTCACGAGCGGACAGTCCGTTCGTGACCATAGGGTCAGTACCAAATGCGGCAGATAGACATTGAATTGATGTCTGCATAAAAATCTTATAAAAACAAATAACTATTTAATGCCGCTTGATACACAAAGAAGCTCTTCAACACATTAGTAGATAGCTAAATAAGAACTCTTCTTTACGTTTTACGTAAACGTTTACTTTTTAGGTAATCAAAAGCTTTTTATCTCTCCAGTCTCTTTATATAAAACTTTTAATTAAAACAAGTTGCTTCCTTTCCCTAAGCCTCTACTTTCCGATACGATTATGCTCTTAGGTTTTTAGACCCGATTCGACCAACCGTATTCCGATAATAAATCAATGGTTTAGTGATTTATCAACGGATAAAGATTGGTCGAATCCAGATCCAGTTAGTCGGACTTAGAGATGCAGTCAAAGAATAGCTAGACAAATTCACGATTTTTGCCCGACATTTTGGTCTTTGAGGCAAATAATAGTCAAAATATTTTTATATCCTTATATATATATATATATATATATATATATATATATATATATATATATATATATATATATATATATATATATATATATATATATATATATATATATATAAAAGCTTATAAAAATTTGTTAGTAACAATTTTTCTTATGCCTTTTTTGTGTGAGTAAATATAGTATTTATTTTTGGTAATTAACTCTTTATTTATGCTATTTAATTTTAATTATAAGGGTCATCGGCACCCACCTTCTGAGAAGACGTGGTTTTCGAAAACGGTTTTTTTTCGTAGAAAATTTATTTTAATGCTTTTTTAAGTGTATCATTTTTAGCGTCCCCTGACCGTTGAGGAGTTAACCATCCATCATCATACAGTCGAACATAGAACCCCCTCCTTTTTTGAAGTTAAAAAGCCTGTCTATATCAGACTCAATACGGACACCTAAGCCTATTCCTATTCGGACGTGACCCTCACGTAATCCGCCGCCCTTTACATGTGAAAAGAGAAGTTAGCCTAGGCTCTTAGGGCTCTTAAAGGATTTTACTAGCGTTGTTTGAATAGCTGCATGGTATGGACCTGATCCTTCGCACTTACGTCGCGTGGGCGGCATGCACGTGTAACCCACTCACTTTCCAAAGAAAGTGATTTCAGTGAGAAATCTTTTAAAAATAGGTATAGATAGATACTGTAATGATGGTGAACTCCTTCGTTGCTGGCTGTCGGTTTCATGTCTGTCGTTTAGAAGAAAATTTATGCTATTGAATATGGACTTCTGACGGGAGTGTAAAAGAGTGCTTAGAGAGGTTACTTGTCGAGGGCCGTCGCCGCGGCCGATGAGTTTTTATCCAGGAATTGAGCGCGCACAGTCGGCGCACCTTAAAAATAGTAAAGTGATGAAAAAGTGATCCGCCGCACATCCGCGTAACTATAAATTGTACATTTTGCAGGTTACAAAAGCGAAATAAAGGAAGGTATAACAATTGCTTGGTTTTACTCACTGTTTACGACCCTTACAATACTCTTTATTGTACAAAAGGCTACAGAATTTAAAGCTAGGATAGGTGGACCGTACCTTATAAACTTTTTACAACAACTATTTATTTATTTGCATTTTATGAACCATACAATACAATGTGTTACATACATTGCACCCTGTTAGGTTATTTTCGAATGCAATATACTGCTGAAAATAATAGTCACACTTACGGTGAAAAAAAATCTACCAAGTGGTATTTTAATAATAAATAAATATTTCACAACATCATATACATTGATCTGACTTAGAGGTTTGTAACTCAAGCAACCAATTTTTATTTTTAAATATTGTTATTTAATTGACTGTGATCTGTTTGCGTACTGTTTTGTTTTTTCATAGTACCCTTTTATATACATATTTTATTTTTTATTTTTTTATTTTTTTGTTTTGCTGTTGTTTTGGGCTTTGTCCGCCACTCTGTATGATTTATATTTAAGTTTTTATTATTGTTAATGTACTCATGTAAGTGACATTTATATGTTTTAATGAGTAAATAAAGTTATTTCAAACCTTACTAAATTTAAATAAATAAATAAACATAGAAACCAGACCAATACAAACTGACATGATCATGCTCACAAATGTTTGTACTGTTTGGGATCGAACCCGCAATCCTTGGACCAAAGGAAGCGTTCACTACTACTGTTCCATATAATTTTTCTAATCTGTTTTACTATTCCTAGAAATGCGCAGTAGCGACGCTAATTGCTTTAATTTTTTAGCTACAAAACTGGATCTATTTTAACAATTACGGTCCGTAGGAGATCCGGGAAACCTGTACTTCCCACTGCTGAGCATAGGCCTCCCCTAATAGCCTCCACTACTCCGTATTCATTGCCAGCGTTTTCCAGTTACGGGAGTATCCAGGTCGTCACCTGGACCGACCTGGACCTGGACGGCCGTTGATGGCGTGACGACGCCATCAACGGCCGTCGGGACAACGGCCATCTACAGGCTGCCATTTCGTGACAACATGGTCCATCTCTCCGGGTGTATTCTCACAGTATGGCCAGCCCAGTTCCATTCAATCTTTGCAGTTTTAGTTTCAACTACGTCCATAATACCGGTTTGTGAGCGGATTATGGTATTTCGCACTCTATGCGTGAGTTTAATACTTAGGATGCTCCGCTCTATAGCTCTTTGGGCAATCTGTACTACCTATAGGTATCATCATCGTCAGCCCATTTAAGTCCCCACTGCTGGGGCACAGGCCTCCCTCAATCACATGAGGGGTAATTGCCATACTCACCACGCTTGGCAGACAGGTTGGCGAGGGTTTTGATATAAATGCAGAGTTTTCCTTCTCTGGGTGCTGATGATCATGCCAGCATCTTTACCTTTGTCGCCTTTTACGACACCTCGGTAAGAGTGAGGGTGGCCTATTCTACTCTACCGGGGACCACATGGCTATATACGGCTTATAGGTGTACTATTTATTAATTATTAAAATGTCCACTACTTTTCAGTTTAGAAATAGAGCCCGTTTAGTAAAATTAAATCAATTGGTTACTACCACTATTTACACAATTAAACCACCGCTGGTCTCATTAGCCGCAGAACTGACAGCCGTTGGAGCCGTAAAGTCGTTGAGTGGAGACCGCGACTCGGTAAGCGTAGTGTTGGACGCCCTGCGACAAGATGGGATGATGACAATCGAAGGCTGGCTTGTGTGGGCTGGATGAGAGTGACCGAAAATCGGGAGCAGTGGCGATCATTAGGGGAAACCTTTGTCCAGCAGTGGACGAGTGTGGGTTGCTGATGATGATGATGATGAAATCAATTGGAGGCATACAGTCCGCCTCACCAGTCACCGGCTTTACTGCTTTGCTCGCTCACTATGGCTCTATGTTTGCTCCTATGAATATTAACAACGTATTGATATTAAATTTCTGTGTTTCACGGGGTGCGAGGTATTATCAATACTCAGGCTCACCACACATACCTATATCCAAATTCTAAATGAATATTATTCATCACTCATTCATCGTCAACTCAATTAGTACAAATGCGCTAAATAAGTGATGCAAATCTATGCAATTCGCTCATCATCATTTGAGCCAATAGACGTCCACTGCTGGTTATAGGCCGCTCCCAATGTTCTCCACACAGATCGGTCTCGTGCCGCATCCAATGGATTCCTACGACCTTCACCAGATCGTATATCTACTTTGTGGAGGGCCTGCCACGACGGCCATCTGTTCTCCTTGCTATGTGCCCAGCCTATTAGAGTTTAAAAGTTAGCAGCGCATTTGTGACTCCACTGGTGTTGCGGGTGTCCATGGGCGGCGACGATTGGTTACCATCTGGTGATCCGGCTACTCGTCTGCCACCTATATCATAAAAAAAACTTTCATCCGCCTCGTTATAACTAACTAGTGGCCCGCCCTCACTTCGTTTCGGGACATTAGTTCCATTTTATACCAATAGATGGCGCTAGATAGCACAAAAACAAAATACAAGCATGATACAACAGGTAGTACAGTGCAAGGTATCTGTTACATCCCGCAAGCGTTTCGTGTTTTCGGTTACCTATAAGCGTTTGCCTCTGTCCGATTTACCGCGAGATATTTTCCTTCTTCGTTTTTGATAAATAGTATAGATTGATTTAATCCTGATAAGTTACCTACCTACCAATACACAAGTGGAGTACTTCCACGTTGCCCCACCAAGACGACCCACTGGTGGGGCATAGTGGAATGCTTTATATTTTTTAGTGGAATCTGCGCTACTAAATCCATTTAGTGGGTTAGTTGTGCCGAAAGAAATCAATCAGTCAGCGAGCTGAACAAATTCGCTGATCAATCCGTCCGATGCGCCCCTGCAACGGGGCGATCGTTGGTGTTCGTGGCCTGTCCTCTGCTTCAAAATTAGGTGTACTCTGCCCTACTAGAGTCAGCACTTCAAGTTTTACGTAACTTTATCAAGTAGCATTAGATCTGGTTTTATTATAGTAGTGTATTAAATGAAACTAACTCTAAAGTGCCGACCCTAGGGGGCAGAATACACGTAATTTTAAAGCAGAGGCATCTGCCCCAAAAATTGGTTTAGTGGGGCATTTTCCACTACGAATTTTAAAGCATTCCTCTATGCCCCACCAGTGTTGCGTCTTAGTGGGGCAAAGTGGAAGGACCTACTCTACAAGTGTACCTATACTACGATAATTAACTATTTCTCCAATTCAATTGTCACTCGGCCTGCGTACTCGGGTTGGAATGTAATTTCTTTGTTGCGTGATCTGGGTCATCGTTAAATCTAGAACAAATTTAATTAAATTTCTAAAGAACCCTCGCCCTAGACACTGACGTTCTCAATCTTGGGTAGGTGAGCTTAAAATCTGCAAAATTAATTTAAATTGCGTCGCTTGTACGCCTTCATGTAAAGCTACTACATTATTTTACATAGGTAAAAGCTTTTACAATATTTCAGACAGAAACGTCATTATTGTAAGAGAGCTTTTACTTCTGCGCTCAAATCGTTGTGGTTTTATTTACTAAAAAAAGGTGTTAAATGCGATATGAACGGGTCTGATGTTACCATCATTCGGTGCATGATGTCTTGATTTGTGGCGATTCGGCTACATTTCCTGAAGTGTCTGAGTCTATACTTTTTGTAGTCTTTATTCAAAGGATTTCCGTGGACGACCAAATCCAGAACTGGTAGAAGGTTCACACTCATTACTACTAAAGCCAACTTTAAAACTTCCTTCGAGCCAATTTGTGTTTTTACTTTCAAACCGCGATTCTGTACGATTAGAATCCAACCACCTTCGTTTGAATTGAGGATAAAAACAGTTGATATTTTATAGCAATCTTTTGCGATTTATTCTTAAGTAAATAACACACTTAAAAAATTTTTTTTTTTTCATCTCGTGTTCAGGCGGGACTCGAACCCACACCTTCCACAATCCGGGTGAATGTACTACCAATTATACCACTGAACGCGTTACTAAGTCGACGAAATTTGTAAGTGCTTGATTCGACATGAGCTGTCGATAGTCTCATCAATATTGTAGGTATATTTACAATATCCAGTGGAAATATTATTATAAATATTTGACCACCAGTTAAGATGAGACTGCTTAATCAATAGTTGATATTTTATAGCAATCTTTTGCGATTTATTCTTAAGTAAATAACACACTTAAAAAAATTTTTTTTTTTTCATCTCGTGTTCAGGCGGGACTCGAACCCACACCTTCCACAATCCGGGTGAATGTACTACCAATTATACCACTGAACGCGTTACTAAGTCGACGAAATTTGTAAGTGCTTGATTCGACATGATCTGTCGATAGTCTCATCAATATTGTAGGTATATTTACAATATCCAGTGGAAATATTATTACAAATATTTGACCACCAGTTAAGATGAGACTGCTTAATCAATAGTTGATATTTTATAGCAATCTTTTGCGATTTATTCTTAAGTAAATAACACACTTAAAAATTTCATCTCGTGTTAAGCAGTCTCATCTTAACTGGTGGTCAAATATTTGTAATAATATTTCCACTGGATATTGTAAATATACCTACAATATTGATGAGACTATCGACAGCTCATGTCGAATCAAGCACTTACAAATTTCGTCGACTTAGTAACGCGTTCAGTGGTATAATTGGTAGTACATTCACCCGGATTGTGGAAGGTGTGGGTTCGAGTCCCGCCTGAACACGAGATGAAATTTTTAAGTGAGTTATTTACTTAAGAATAAATCGCAAAAGATTGCTATAAAATATCAACTATTGATTAAGCAGTCTCATCTTAACTGGTGGTCAAATATTTGTAATAATATTTCCACTGGATATTGTAAATATACCTACAATATTGATGAGACTATCGACAGCTCATGTCGAATCAAGCACTTACAAATTTCGTCGACTTAGTAACGCGTTCAGTGGTATAATTGGTAGTACATTCACCCGGATTGTGGAAGGTGTGGGTTCGAGTCCCGCCTGAACACGAGATGAGGATAAAAACGTTTGAATACTGCGGTCGCAATACAGTCAATTCTAGATTCACTTAAGTCAAAGTTCGATTGTTCCAATAATAATTTAAATTTTGTCTTATCTTTGTCACATTCTATAAGTCTAATGCATGAATCCACGTATGAAATGGTAAAACTTAACATTTTAGTCGATTAATTTATTAAATATTACTATTTGTTGATATAAACGCATAAAGGATAATAATCACAATTCACAGACTGATAAATAATGCCAGAAAATCTTTACGCATAAAATAATGCAAAAAATATTATTTTGAACTACCCTCAAAATATAAAAATGAAATAGAAATCGTGTTGTCATTATTACGCACATAGGCTAAAGAGCGTTTAGTTATTATTATTGCCAATAAAATAATCAGTGGCACCTGCTGGCACCTGGTGGCACCTGGAATTGGTTTAAACTGAAAGAGTACCTATTAAGCAACAAGTTCGTGATCGTCTCTGACTGTAGCTAAATGTAGCTTAACTTGCAGGTTTAAGAATGTGAAGCAACATGATATTTTTCTAATGTCGTAAAATACTTTGGACTTTTTACCCAGAACGACTACCTGTCAGAAAAATTGTTATTGCATGTGTGTCAAAGTGTATAACAAAATTCCAAACCATTTCAAGTGTGGACCTGCGGGTTTGATGACAAAAAAAATACGGCAATGGCTGGTGGATAAAACGTTTTATAATTTAAATGAATTTTATAATTGTAACCATTTTGCATGTTAATATTATTAACTGAATAGAGATTGTTATTTCATATATACCATCATGTACTGTACCTGTTCTATGCAAATAAATAAATGCTTTGAATGCTTTGAATAATTATAAATAGACATCCAAAGTCTTTACAGTCTTTTTTTTTGTTTTAGCATGACAAAATATCGTACTTTATAGGAAAATTTAAAAATTAGAATCAAATCCCCAGTGTGAGCCGTCGCACGGGCCGTCGTAAGCGGACGTGCAAGGCGTGCACCGCACAGGGCGAGGGCGCGACCCAGGGGCGGCAAATTGAGAGACGTCTCACGTACTTTTTTTGGTCCCGAAGGGAAAATGCTTTGCATCCCGTCCCGTCAGGTCGGGGGTCCCCCTAGGATGCTGCCCCTCAGCTTAAATTTTGCCGCCCCAACCTTGAGTGCCGCCCACCTTACCTTTTTCGACCCTCCTCCCCCTAAAATGTCTCTAAAAAAGTTATCGTTCGCTTAACGGTTTAACTATCGCCTCTAAGATAAAACTGAGATTTACCACCTCGTAAAAGTGCCGCGCGGGCACCACACCACTATCACGGGCAAACAGCTAGCGGCGGCCCTGGGTGAGTTCGCTATCCTACGCACTAAGCAATATGTGGTATCGTGTGCCTCTCCCGCACACGTCACCACGCAGAGAACACTGCACGCGCGTGACAGCCCACGCGAGATTAGCCCGACTTTAAGATTGTGGTAGCCCTAACTGTATGAATGAATATGAATACAGAATTTTGACTTCAATTATTTTTTATATGTAATAGATGGCAGGCGCGTAGACGGATCGGATGGTAAGTGATTGGCGCATGGATACATCGATGGAGTCACAAATGTGCTGCCAACCTTTAAATCCCCCTTTCCTCCAGATTGGACCTTCCCGGCCTCCATCCAGGGGCGTAGCTGCCGCCGTATCTGCCGTATCAATTATACAGGGCCCCGGGCCACGGGGGCCCCCAAAGCGTGTAAGGAAAAATAATAAAAACTTTCTAATTTATTTTATTTTACAAATGACAAAATTCTATAAAGCAATTACTTTTTTTCCCGCCTTAAGGCGTGCGTTCAAAAGTTCAAAAAAAATATTTGTAAAATGGTTATATTTATGTTTTGTAAAATAAATATTTCTTTTCACCATATTTTTTTTCTTTTATGAAAAATCTTTACCCACATATAAGGGCCTCCAAACATTTTTTTATACGGGGCCCCGACAAGGTACGCTACGCCACTGCCTATATCATTGAAATAATGTCATTGCTACTATGATGGGTTTAGGTTTAGTCACTATATCACCAACCCGAGCTAAGTTAAAAAAAGTCGAAACATAATGTTTGCTCGATCCGGGAATCGAACCCAGGACCCCGAGATCTTGGCCCGGTACTTAAACCGGCCCACGAGACTAACACGTATAGCAAAGAGTGTTTTGCCGTGAAACTTTTGCCTTTATTTTAATTTTACGGCTTCATCCCATTCCAAACATACCTTTATTAAAGGAATAAGAAAAATTAAGAAAAGGGATTTATGTCAGCAAATGTGAATAAAATTATCTACTCTGTAATTAACTGTAAGCACTCATTCCGACATGGGTGTAATTTATGAAGAGCGCTACCCACATTGCTATATTATAATAATTAACCATTCATTTTTAATTTGGTAAACTGCAACCGTGCTCTTCACATTATTAATTGAGTTATAAGAACGAGAGGGATAGATATATGTTAGTAACTTCCCCTTTGTATTAATACAAACCCCTAATTCAAGGGTCGCGAAATCCCTTCCCGCGCTTGCGCGAATCAATAACGACCTCCGTACTCCGGTACGACTGACGAGCTGTAATAGTCGTTACATCACCGCGAGACTTATCCAATGCTCCCCCGTATAGCCGTTTATATACTTAATTCGTATAAAAGGAGAAATGGAAAGTGATTGGATCGAATTTTATGGGGAGTGTTGGTGTTTGTCCGGTTCTGGGTAGCGGACCGCGCCTGCGCCCTGCATCCCAGGACCAAACTTCGAACAAGTGTAATCGGAAACTGGTGTAAAGTGCATCCATTTTGTGGGAATATTCGTAAAATAACCTGTTAATGTAAGTTTTAACTGTCCAATTAGATTTTTAGATGGTGTAATGTTACTTTTAAATGGTGTTATGAATATTTTATTGTGTATGATAATGTTATGTTACCTTTAAAAAAATACTACTAAATGTAACGTTACAAAGGGTTCTTAATGCGAATTTTCTTTTATAAGTAGTTTTCTTTAAAAAATATTCAATCATTTAGGTAATGATTTCGTCTGTTTTCTTTTATTTTATTACATTTATGGATATAGATTATAGCTACTTAACTTACAACAGATTAATCAAGAAACGTTAGTTACATGAAGAAAGGAGGTTTTGCGCGGGTGTTTTTTTTTCTAAATCCTATTGTTTGTTGGTGCGAGACTAAAGAGATAAAAAAATATTATACACAAATAAAGGAGCATACGTTTTTTTATATCAAACAAAATGCGCGGCATTTAAAGTTTATTATGAATAAGAATTTAACACGTTCAACACCGTGTGGGACTATGCTGGGCGATAACTGATTTTCTCCACTTCCCATCCAAAAAAAATCATAAAACCGTAACTATTTATTCTATTAGAGATTTTTATTTTGATAGGTGGCAGACTATGGGTGGTTATGAATACAATACGTATACCGAATACGTTATAAAAACTGTTCGTGTGATCGCGCGGATAAAGCTATTTAAAAAAACGTCCTAAAAGTACAGTAACACGGGAATCGAACCAACCATTTTAAAGTGCGGCCCGCTAGCCATCTGTTACAGCACCATAACAGTCAACCTATACATGGTAATAACACCAGTAAAGGGCGCATCCAGGAGGGTTCATGACCCCCCCCCCCCCCCCCTTACTGGCTTAGGGGGCAGGGAGGATGTATTAATAATTAGGTACATACTTTAAATATTTAATCTTAATAATTTGCTTTGACGGCAAACACGTTATTGAACGCGCCCAAAATTTGACTTCCTCTTATACATCTTAAGTAACGAAATCATTTTTTTCTTTTTTAAGTACATTATTTGGTACCACCACGACTATGTGACCCCTCCCCACTCCTCCCTCTCGCGCCAAAGCTGGATCCGTCCTTAACACCAGTAGGCAAAGGTACCCACTGGGAATAAACTTGTTAAATTTAGATAACAATCTGGTTAACTGATTAAGGATAACTTCAAATTAGTTAACGCTCTTATAAACTTCCGTTAATGTAGCGGATATTTGTCGTTTCTTGACATGCTGTCATGATGCATTAAATTACGCGTCATATCACACTCGTACGTTCCATCCTTTGAGAATTCCATCCATTTGCCTTTCGGCGACAGGCGGCAAGCCAAATGTCACATACTGCACGTCCAATTTCACATGTCGCAAATCATCATACACACCATCATCATCATCATCATCGCAACCCACACTCGTCCACTGCTGGACATAGGTCTCCCCTAATGCACGCCACTGCTCCCAATTTTCGGCCACTCTCATCCAGCCCACACCAGCCAGCCTTCGAATGTCATCATCCCATCTTGTCGCAGGGCGTCCTACACTACGCTTACCGAGTCGCGGTCTCCACTCAAGGACTTTACGGCTCCAACGGCTGTCAGTTCTGCGGCTAATATGACCAGCCCACTGCCACTTCAGTTTGCTAATTCGGTAAATCATACACACACATGCACCCTAACCGGACTGAGTCTTTGCATAGAAAGCCATCCTTGAAAAACCGCGCGAAGCCGTTAGTGGGTGACGTACAGGATGACTTTCTTTTTCCCGCATAGAGATGCATTAAAGCTGCGACAGGGTTGGTTGGATCTCTTTCACACTCTGTGACGTTTTTTCCGAAAACGACATCCCGTTTAAAGTGCACGTTTTGTAGTTCCATGTAGGTAACGACTGTTAAGGTGACTGCTAGGGCACACTAGCGACGCCAATCGATTTTAATTTTTAGCTACTAAACCGGATCTATTTAAAAAAAATTCGGGGTTACAACCTCTCGGCAAACACTTATACTATTTATTAAATAACCATGCACAAATGTTCACTTAAGACAGTACATACTTAAACTACTTAATAATATTGTAGCCCACGATGTCCACATGTTACTAAATTCAAGTTGTCGCGAGCTGCTCAAAAATATAACTAATAATAGGTATTACAAAGAGAGCAAATAAAATGAAAAAAAAAACATTCGATAGGTATTTAGGTAGACAATTTGGGCTCAAAAACAAAAAAAAAATAATTAAAAATTTCGTTCTTGGCAAAAGAATCAGGGTTAGGGGGAACTCGCCCTATTAAAATTCTGGGACGAGTTTTAATAGGGCGAGTTTCATCCTGACCCAAGAATCGGTATTAGTATTTTTGGGAGAAGAATAAGAAGCTCCCCATCAGCCTTCAGAAGACACGTACCAGCTTTTTGCCGCAACCATGCTATTACTGCGGTTTTCGACAGAAGGCTTCGGGAACCGGCGGTAGTAGTAGCATGGCCAGACATTTGTTTCAGGTCTTGAAGTTCCTAGTGCACAACTGGTTATAAGCTGTTCATTGTTTACTCTTGGAAAATAAACTATATTTTGCATTTTTTTTCTCTACCTTGTCTATAGGATGACGTGTGGGGCAGAATGTCTGTCAATCGGCCCCCCTCCCGACTCGATCCTGCACATGCCGCCGCCGCCGCTGCCGGCGTTCCTGGCCAGTGCTGCCAACCTGACGCCACCCTGCCGGGCCTCGAAGTGCCCCCCACTGCAGAACAACGAAGAAAACGCGCTGTTCCCGGGGGTGGAGTACCATGAGCTACCTCGTCATGGTGAGTCACCTTCATACCTACTAATAATAATGCCCTCCAAACCGATATGTCGCTTATGGCCAAACTCAGCAATCACCCATCGGCGCCGGACATATTATACTGCAAAAGTTAGTGTTTACGCAGACACAAGTGCACTTTGTATTCTCTTACCCTTATATTTTTATTGGACACCAGTGTGTCATGACCGAAGTGGGATCAGGCGCAGGACCATCGGCTTAACGCGCCTTCTGAGGCACGGAAGGTATAAGACTGCCAACTTCCAGCCCGCGGGCTGACACTGAAAATTTCTTAACAGAAAAAATCGAGTACAAATTTTGGCTCGACCCGGGACCCCCAGCACAGCCGGCATTTTAAAGTGCGATGCCAAGGCCAACCAGGTTAACTAACTAACTAGGTTGGCGCAGCGACCCATAGTGAGTCTTGGCCTCCGATAATAAGAGCCTCCATCTTGGTCCATCCTGCGCCACCTCCTGCCAGTCATCTGCCGAGAGTCAGCGCAGGTCTTTTTCGACCTCATCCTTCCAGCGATATCTCGGACGGCCGACTGGGCTTTTGCCATTAGGACGTCCCTGATACGCTCGCTTCACCGCACGATCGTCTCCCATTCTTTCTAGGTGGCCGAGCCAGCGAAGTCGATGCGCTTTAGTCTCGCCAATGATGTTGGGCTCGCCCACCTGGTCTTCCAGTTCCCTGTTCTTTAGCCTCCTCCACGCGCCATCCGGAGTCTGTTAAGGTCCCAGAATCTTCCTCCAGATCTTTCGTTCTGCCACGAGTAGTTTGGTCTCTTCTTTGCGGGTCATTGTCCAAGCTTCACAGCCGTACATCAAGATTGGACGTATCACTGTCTTGTAGATACGGATTTTTGTGCGTTTGCTAAGAAGCCTGGACACCAAAACCCTGCGTAGAGCTGCACTACAACGGAGGGCATTTTGGATCCTTGTATCTATTTCTTGCTCCCTGGTGTTAGTGTCCGTTATAAAGCAGCCCAGATACTTAAATCTATCTACACCCTTGTATGAGACCTCTCCAGCTCTGAGGTTTCGCCTCGGGACTCGGACATTTTTATATCTACGAATATGCATGTATTCGGTTTTTTGGTGGTTGATGTTGAGACCTACTCTTTTAGCGGCCGCCTCCAAGGTTTCAGCTGCCAATGTGACCTCCTCCTTACTCTCCCCTAATAAAGCAAGGTCATCCGCGTATCCTATCACCCTATGTTTTCCGTTCAACTGCACTCCACCATGAAGGTCTAGAACTTGTCTTATTACGTGTTCTAGTGCAAGGTTGAACAACATGGGTGATAACGCATCCCCCTGCTTTAACCCCGTCTTAACTTCAAATTCCCCCGTAAAATCGGTTCCAACTCGGACTACGGCTCTGCTTTCTTTAGTCGCCACTTCAATCATCTTGACCAACTTGAGGGGGATATTGAAATCTCTCAGGATATTGAAGAGTGCGGGGCGGTCAATGCTATCATAAGCTTTGGCGAAGTCCACAAAAAGTGAGTGGGTGTCTTGGGCGTACTCCCATCTTTTCTCCAATATTTGCCTCAGGTTACCTATTATATAATCAGGATAGTTATGAATTATGAGGAGCTGCCGAGACGTGGACATGTAGGTACTGGTATTAGGTATACGTCAAAGTACAACCGTTTTTGATAGGGCCTATTCAAAACGATGAAGTGACAGTGGGCTGGCTGTTTCTCGTTTGAAACCGACAATCGATGGATTGGATCAGATGTGTCTTAGAGTAGAGACCGCGTGTTATCAAGCGTAATGTAGTCACAGCCCACAGACCAGAGAGGATCTAGATTGGAGGAACCACACAAGCTCACGAACCCACAACCGCAGAGAAGGACGTGCACGTACAAGGTTGACAGGCCAGCTGATACAGACTGCAGGAATTCGCTCGATGCAGGCTGCATTCAACCGGCCTCTGTTATTGGAAGACGTTTATATTCAGCAGGTGACGTTCTATGGATGATATGACTTTCATGACGACCCGATCTCTGTGGATTCTGTAGATAACAACAAGTATGTGGTGTTTCCAGAGCCAGCCAGCAACGACGACACGTGGTTCCTGGTGCTGATCACGTGCTGTATCGCCGTGCTCTGCATCGCGGCGCTGCTCGCGCTCTTCCTGCTCAAGTGCAGAGAGTAAGTTGTATTTATTTATTATTAGTTCTAAACTCTATTAATGGATGGCGCTGGTTGTACATTGCATCGCGAATGCGTTTGGTTTTTTCGGTGACCAGAGCCAGCTAGCGGTCATGCTCTTCCTACTGTAGTAAAGTATCAGCCTATAAACTGTGCCACTGCAGGGCAAAGGCCTCCATCATAGAAATCAAATTATCGCTACTATGATGGAATTAGGCTTAATCACTACGCTTTCCCAATGCGGATTGGTGATCACAAACCCGAGCAATGTCTATTTATTTATTTATTTAGTACAGCCACATGATACATATTAATACAATCCCAGACTACATACTAATTAAAGTTACAGTTCTGATATGCATCAAAATAACGGCGTACATAACACTTATGAATATATATTTTTTCTTTACATAACTTAATTAACTTTAAAGACCCTAAGTGCTAGGTAGGACAATAGTGACAGAGCTGGAAACATCTATCAGGCTAGTGGCCTGAAAGATACTCTGTCACCTACGATTTAAATTTAGAAAACGCATTGTCGAATACGTCCAACTCAGGAATGGTGCTACTTATGTAATTATATCTGGAACAAAACGTGCCAAAGGAGATTGACTGCCTAGATTAGTTCTGGCAAAAGTAATGGCGAATAGCTATGTCCGGAAAATTCGAAACATACTTTTCGCTTGACCCGGGAATCGAACCCAGGACCCCGAGATCACTTACTCACGGCCGGGTACTTAAACCACTAGACCAACAGGGCCATCCTTACTCACAATACAAAGTCTCCTACTGTAATGCAGAGAGTATATTGTATTTAGTTATCTTATAATGAGATAGGGATCAGACAAGCACAGATTACTTGATGGTAAGACTACCGCGCCCTTGGACAGCAGCAACACAAGACCCCCCTATGAATACGCTCTTTTGTTGATGGTTTTTCTTTCAACCTTCAGTCTTATCGGTCCGGAAATACCGCAATGAACTATCGCTCATTTCACAGTTTTGTCGAACGAGAAAGTTTCTTGAGAAACGCATAATTTAGGACTCTCAGCCACCGCCTAGTCCGCCATATAGGCGGACATCCGCCCGGGCAATATCCTGGAGGGAGGTTTTGGCTATATCACCATGATATTCCCCAATATAGGCGATGAGGGTGAACCGCAGGAGGTTTAGTGGGTATGCCTTTGCCTGGCTTCTCTTTGGGAGAAGTCCCCCGCCAAAGGAGAGCCCCACATAACCCGGCCGCCCCCTGGTGGTCTAGTATGCATAAGGTAGTTGGCCAAAAAAAAAATGGACTCTCAGCCATGTACGTAAATGATGGCTGTGGAATTGTTATTTTGACTGCTGAAAAATAATGACGACTACAGGTGACTTTTTGTATGGATTTGGGTTTTGGGTTCCCATCCTCTAGAATAGATCGGAAAACTTCGATAATAATGGTTAACCCAAGTATTATTACCTTGTCGTGGTGCCAGGTTCCGAGCTAACACTCACCTACTCGTGGACAGATGAGGGAGAGTCCGAGGAGTTTTAGTCGGTAAGAGGCATACCGACTAAAACTCCCGCCCGGCCTCTCATAGGGGAAGACGTCGCAAGAGGAATCATAACCGAGAGTCCGTGTGCGAAACGCATTTCTCCTGGGTCATAAAAAAAAACAAAAAATAAGTATTATTACCTTGCACTTTGGGTTAAATTTTTGATACAAACTCCCACGACGCAATAATTTCTTTGTGATAGATGGCAGATGGACCACCTACAACAAAAGCCGCCAATTTTTTTTGCGACGACCACGTTTCCGTTTCCCTTTCGATTAGAATTAGTTTTAGATTCCAAAGCATATTTAGGAATGTGATCAGGTTCGACAGAGTGCTAATTTATAAATAGCGTAATGTCTGTTTACAGAGCCCGCGGCGGCTGCAAGAGCGGCACGGGCAAGGCCAGCGGCTCCAACGCTCTGTACGGGGGCGCGGCCCTGGACTCGCGGGTGCTCTGGGCCGCGCTCACGCCGCGCGGGACCCGGCACTTCGTCGCGGACACCTACCCGCACGACGAGACCGAAGATCACCACTACGAGTGTGTCGAGCCCCCGCTATACAAACTAGGTAAAGATAAATATAAAATAAATATTGTACAACATTATTTTCATACACTGATCTGACTCAGAGATAGGTAGCTCAAGCACCTGTGTTCATCATCATCAGCCCATTTAAGTCCCCACTGCTGGGGCACGGGCCTCCCTCAATCACATGAGGGGTAATTGCCATACTCTCCACGCTTGGCAGACGGGTTGGCGAGGGTTTTGATATAAATGCAGAGTTTTCCTTCTCTGGGTGCTGATGATCATGCCAGCAGCTTTACCTTACACAGCACCTGTGTTACGGATGTCATAATTATAATCGTTTATTGCATAATGTGGTTGTATAAGGTTTTGTAAATACTCATAAAAAGTTCTCACATAACCTTCCAAGAGATCAACAACGGAATTATTTATTTATTAGGATCCCAACACAGGTGGCACAACCTTTAAAATTAAACTTAAAATCTAAGAATACCTACATACATGCTCTTGTGCACCTACAATTATAGGAGATTACAGCTTGCTTTGAAACAGATTATTTGGTGGTTGCCTGATAGCTAATACGATAATTACAAATATATACCATAATTTCAGCCAATAAACGTCCACTGCTGGAAATAGGCCTTCTCCAATGATCTCCACACAGATCGGTCCTGCGCCACCCGCATCCAAATATATACATTTAATACTTTTCTTTTATAAATACATACTTATAATACATAGAAAACACACAGACCAATACAAATATACACGTTCATTGCCACAAATTACTATGCGAGGATCGAACCCGCAACCCTTGCACCAGAGGCAGCATTACTACCACTGATCCAAACAGGCCATTAAAAAGATGTTTTTTTTTTTTATGATGGTGAGTAGGAGAATCACCTGTTGTCCTGATATTAAGCGATTGCTGACGCCTGTGGTCATCACTTGGTACCACAAGGGCACTTCCAACCCTGAAACTCCCCTCACCCCCAAATTGACCCTCCGATACCATCACTCATTTGGCAAAAGAGCGCCTGTTTTCTGTGAGGCCTTAGAATCACTCTGATCTAGCTGGCCCATTCATAGATGCGTAGATCTCTCACGGTCATGGTTTTTGTGACCGAGATAAATGGGAACAAAAGAGTAACACCTAGTAACACCTCCATTTGTCCCGTTTGAGAATTCCACTGAATGGTGGCATCATTTTGATAAGAATTTATTTTATTATCTATTATTTTATAATCTATTATTTTATAATGAATATTTTAAAATAATCTGTACTCCAATGTGGACCGAGATAAATGGTAACAAAAGAGTAACACCTCCATTTGTCCCGTTTGAGAATTCCCCTGAATGGTGGCAATAATTTTTATAAGAATTTATTTTATTATTTATTATTTTATAATGAATATTTTAAAAGAATCTGTTCTCCAATGTGGCATGCAATAAATGATGATTATGATTAATAAGTGGCGTTTACCACACAGGGTTCGAAATTTAAACACACGAATGACATTTATACACAAATAGGACAAATTCTGTAGCCAACAAGGTCCAACCAAATGCCTAAACATGGCCTAAAAAAAGAAAATTTGATTCTGCCAGGCCCCCCCGAGGATCTGACCATCACGCGGCACTTCAACGTGGAATACGAGGACCCGGCCCCCCTCATCGAGAGCTACAGCGACCGCGCCGAGGAGTACTTCCGCGGCGCCGACACGCTGCGGCGCGGGCGCCCGCTGGTGTCGTCGCCCACCAGGATCGAGCGCCCCAACCTGCCGCCCCTCAACCTCCAGCCTAGGACCCTCAGGTATTTTATTATTGTGTGATAGGAGGCAGACGATGGATCACCTGCTGGCACTGCAACATCCACGAAGTGATTGCATATCGTCGTTAAAGTTCTCACACTGTTATAAATAAAGACAAACCAATAGAATGTTGGTTTTATTCAACGATAAAATTACTACATCGTAAATCACAGACATTGACAGAATGACAACTTCTAAAGGAAAACAACTTAGATCATTGCACATAGCAAGGAGGTATTATCACATTCACCCCCCCTAAGAAGTCACGTAGTCTTTAAAATAGGCTGGGGGTCTGCGATCTCTGCCCGAGCTTCGTGGCAGACGATCATTTTCAGCTTCCTCGTTTAGACTCGCAGGTGACTCCCTATCTTCACGAGTTTCTCTGATTTCCCTAGTGTCTTCGTCGTCGGAGGTATCGTCATCCACAGCTCGCGGCAATGACGCTAGGGACCTATTGGAGACTGTGGTCTCACGTCCATCTGCTAACCTGATGAATGAATATTCAGGGTTGCTCTGTAGCAGTTCGACCTCCTCCACAGCCGGGTCATATTTGGAGCTTCTCACGTTCCTTCGCATGTAGACCGGACCTGGTACGTGGAGCCATGTTGGCAAGGATTGTCCGTTTTGAGACCGGCGTGGATGATTAAACATTCGCTCATGTGGCGTTTCATTGGTACTGGTACACAAGAGAGATCTTATTGAGTGTAATGCCGGTAGCAAAGCCCTTTCCCAGTTAGCGATATCATCATTATTAGATCTGATGTGTAGTTGGATTGTACGCCACAATGTACCATTGAGACGCTCTACCTGCCCGTTTCCTTGGGGGTTATAAGGCGTAGTGCGACTACAGGATGTACCAACAGTTAATAAGAATTGTCTCAGTTCATCCGATAAGAATGCCGTCCCTCGGTCAGAATGAATGTACGCTGGGGTACCGAACGTAGAGAACAGGTCTTTCAAGCAATTTATGACAGTTCGAGATGTTAAATCTTTGCAAGCGTATGCGAATGGAAATCGGCTAAATTCGTCAATTATAGTCAAAACATACCGATTCTGGGTGTTAGAAGGTACAGGTCCTTTAAAGTCAATGTTAAGGCGTTCGAAAGGTGCAGTCGCTTTAATAAGATGACCTTGGTTTTTAATATATCGTGGCTTGATTTCTGCGCATATCGGACAGGCAGCCGTCATTCTTCTTATCTCTTCGACTGAGTAGGGCAGATTCTTAGATCTAACCCAGTGAACCATCCGCGTGATCCCTGGGTGAACGAGGGACCGATGCAGCTCGACTAATTTAGAGTTGGGAGAATTTATGTGCATACATACTCGGGAGAGTGTATCAGCGACGACGTTTTGTTTTCCAGGGCGATAAACTATGTCAAACTTGAAACAAGACAGTTCCAAGCGCCATCTCTCTATCTTCTCGTTCTTTATCTTGTTGGAATGATTTTGGTTAAACATGAATGCAACGGACTGCTGATCAGTGGTTAGAAGAAAATGTCGTCCTAACAAGAAATGCCTCCATTTTCGTAATGCTTCGACGATGGCACAGGCTTCTTTCTCGATCGTAGGATGCCTCTTCTCGGAGTCATTAAGTGAGCGGGAGAAAAATGCGACAGGGCGCCCCTTTTGTGATAGCGTCGCTGCGATAGCAAGGTCAGAAGCATCAGTTTCGACAGAAAACATCTCTTTGTCATCTATTCCAGCTAAGGTTGACTTGGAAATTTCAGTTTTAAGTCTTTCGAAGGCGGCAACAGCTTCTTGTGAAAGAGGTAAAGTAGCTCCGACCAATGGCTTTATTTTAAAAGAGAAGTTGTCAACCCATTTTGAGTAGTGGGCAAAGAGCCCGAGAGATCGCTTCAGGGAAGCAGTGTCAGTGGGGGTTGGGAGATTCATTAAAGGTTCTAATCGAGACTTGTCCGGTTTGATAGAGTTGTTTTCAATTGTATAGCCAAGTAGGTTAATTGATTCCGACTCAAACGTGCACTTATTAATATTCAAAGTTAGTTTGTATTTTTCGGCGGCTTTCATAAATTTTTGGAGATTGTTATCGTGATCTTTCTTATCTTTACCGCATATGGTCACGTCGTCAAGATAGGCGTAGGTACCTATGAGTTTCTCAGTATCGATTACATATTGTAAAGTCCTTTGAAAAGCAGACACTCCGTTTGTAACGCCGAAAGGAATTCTTGTGAATTGGTAAAGGTTACCACATGCTTCGAATGCAGTGTATATCTTTTCCTTTTGAAGTATCGGTACTTGGTGGTAAGCGCTTTTAAGATCGATTTGACTGAAAACATTGTATTTAGCGACTTCCGTTATGATAGAGTCGATGCTTGGCAGAGGATACGCATCCAAATCCGTGAATCTGTTGATGGTTTGCGAATAGTCGATAACAAGGCGTTTACGATGATGACCACCGCCGGCTACGAGTACTTGCGCTCTCCATGGCGAGATACTAGGTTCGATTACTTTATCCTTTAGTAGACTATTTATTTCATCGGATATAAATTCTTGATTTTCCTGAGATTGGCGCCTAGAGCGAATAGCTATGGGTCTTAGGTTCGGCGAGAGATTGGTGAAAATTGATGCTGGCGGAACACACGCCTCTGACACGTTGCAAACTTTCAAGGGCTGTTTCTCGCCTCCAAGTTGAAGTACAAGCGAGGAGTGTTTCCCTAGAATGTCATGTCCAATGATCACATCAGCGCATAGATCGCTGACAATAAGCAGAGGTTGGCGATGATACTTGTGCTCGCCCATTTGGATCGTCGCGTAGCATAGACCGTCGACATAAGATATATTATTAAGAGAAGCTAAAGTAATTGCTTGTTTGCATGGCTTTTGTTTCAGATTCATAATTCGAGCGAGATTCTTATCGATAAAGCTAACGGAGCTGCCGGTGTCAAGGAGCGCGTCTGCACGGTGATCGTTGACAGTAATAGGAATAGTTGCTTTTCTTAGGCTTGATGGGGCAGCGGCAGAAATAGCGGATACGCTGAAGTCAGTACTTTGAGATGGCAGGCGTTCATTGTCAGTAGCAATAGCATTGGCGCTGCGTTGATTTGGTCCAGAGCTACGGCAGACATTAGCGAAGTGGCCTTTCTTATGGCATAGCTGACATTCAGCATTGTTAGCAGGACATTTTATTCTTGGATGGATGTGGCCGCCACAGAAAAAGCAACGCCGTTTGTTCTGATTGAGATTATCCGGCCAGAATTTGTTTTGAGTAGCTGCTAAACTGGGTCCTGATATTGTTCCTTTATTCTCCGAGATCAGATTGACAGGAGCAGGTGCCGCAGACCCAGCAAGTAGTTGAGAAGTATTCTCGGCAGTTTCTAACGAGATTGCTAAATTTAATGTTTCATCTAGAGACATAATAGATTTCTCGAGCAGCCTTTCTCTTATTTTCTGCGATAATATTCCAGCAATGAAAGTCAAACGTACTGTTTCGTTCTGGTGTTCAGTCGCAGTAACAGCCTTGTAGTCGCAGTCCCGAGCTAGTAACGTCAGCGCTCTAGAGTATTCAGACAAGGATTCGCTAGGCTGTTGTCTTCTAGAGGACAGGGTATGCCTGGCCAGGGTGATATTTCTTCTTTTCTCATAGGCGTTGTTAAGGACTAGGATTGCTTCGTCGTATGTTGTATGAGCTTGGATAATGTTATACACAGATGGCGAAATATGATTTACTAATAATCGATACTTAAGGGCACTGTCTGCTGATGTGGCTTCGTGCTCGATAAAATTCTCGAAGGAGTATTTCCAGTGGGCCCACTTGAGGTCCGAGCCCGTCATTGAGGGTTCCACATCGAAACGTTCGGGACGCAAGTATCGCGACATAGGCGATTTCCCTTCAGCCATAGTTGCAGAAAAAAATCTTTATCGTTAAATAAATTGTTATAAATAAAGACAAACCAATAGAATGTTGGTTTTATTCAACGATAAAATTACTACATCGTAAATCACAGACATTGACAGAATGACAACTTCTAAAGGAAAACAACTTAGATCATTGCACATAGCAAGGAGGTATTATCACACACACCACGTAACTCATTTTATGCAACTTTTCAGGAAAGCCAAAAAACTGATCCGAGACTTACGTGATATTTCCATTAGTACCTATTTAATTGTTGACTTCCGTTCTGTTACTTTTCCAACATTTAAAATGTTTTGATGGGCGCAACTGGATTATGATTAGAATAAAAAAGATCTCTCTTCCAGGTCTTTTACGAATGGCATCAATATGTCATTAACCGCCACCAATAAATTAATTAAATAATATAAAACTAATTTGGGACTTACGTGGTCATCTCAAAGCGTAGGTTATTTTATGACTTCCGTGCTGTTACTTTTTCGTAATTTTAAAGGTTTTTATTGGTCGTATCTTCTGATTGGGCCAGATGACGCGTCTATCGATTCTCTAGCGAATGGCATCAAAATGTTAAAACCGCCAAAAAATTACTTACGTGGTGTTAGAACTTCAAAGACGATTACGTATGTAGGTTTACAGACCGACCAAGATCAGATGGCACTTCAGTGACCTAGGGGCGCTGTTCAATATTTTTTCTATGGGAAATGTCAAAAGCACTGACACTCTTATAAAGGAAACAGCTTTAGTTCCGACTTTTGCCACGTGCCAAATAACCTTGATCGGGCTGTAGATTTACTAGAATGACAGATGTGACTTAACCTTTACTTCAATGAGTATAAAGTTTGTCGGATAACCAAGTTTCATTCCATTGATTTTATTACTATAGACTTAATTATCATTTTCCTGTGACATCATTGGCTGACACTTTAATTAATCTACATTTTACGGACTTTAGGCTTGAGGCACGGCCTCGCGCGGGACTAGAAAACAAAGAAGTTAAATAGACTTGAGCAAAAGTACAAACTTCTAAACAATATTTTTTCATGCGAGGCACACTTAAGTAACGGTACAGCTTATTGTAGAGCTCTGAAGGTATATCTCCACAATACGATATACTGCCTAGCGCGTAGGTCAACGAACTCATCAATATCAATTTCGACTAGAGCCAACCTTCTATGTGATTTGTGTCTTTATTTTACTACGACCGACTACGATGGGTGCTTGTGTAGGTACCTTGGTTGTTTCTGGTTTCCAGAGTACCTACAAAGGAAAACGTTAATTTGGGACCAGGACAATTCTATGATGTATGAAGTATATATGATGTTAACTGCCTCGTTGGCGCAGCGGATAGTGCGTCGCAGTTTAAAGCGACGGCTGCGCTTAAAGTCCCAGGTTCGATCCATGAGTCGGACCACAATTTGTATCTGAGCTATTCTGATAAGATATTCCCAGTGTCAGCCCGGAGTCTGGAAGTTGTCGGTCTTGTACCACCGTGCCTCGGAAAGCACGTCAAGCCGTTGATCCTACGAACGATCCCTCTCCGGTCGTGTCACATTGGTGTCCTATCGGAATATTAGGGCAAGGGAATAGAGAGTGCACTTATGTTGGCGCACACACTTGTGCACTATAATATATCCTGAAGTAGCTGATCGTTGAAATTGGCCGCTCTAGCCGAAATCGGTTGGACTATTATTATTATTGAAGGATACAGGGGAAGAAAGATCATTGTCACTTAAGGTTTTTTGAGAAAACTGTTAGTTAATGTTTATTTCATTAAGTCAACATTGTAAAGTATTTTTTTGCTATGATATTATGTGTTACAAAACATTAATTTTTTTCATTAACATTAATTCAGATTATGTAAGATTTTTTATCCAAACAAAGTGTTAAAATTACAAAAATGGACTATGATCTTTCTTCCCCTGTACCCTTCTGTGATGTTGTCTGTAATTATTAAATAACTTTTCCATGTACGGCAGGAGGGCCCCCCACTCGCGGCGGGTGAGCGACGCGAACAACCCGGAGAAGTCGGCCATCTGAACCGAGACAGGCGCGGTCTTTTCCGTCGCCGACTCAGCTGACATCGACTTCGACTGGCAGTCGCTGGAGAACCCCGCAGTAGACCGCCTGGTCTGAGACCCGGAGCGGTTCTAACCAGGATTGCACAACAATAATCAACCATGGACTGAAATAGTACAGTAGACCCGGAACAATCTGTGTTCTAGTTTCAAATACTTTTGTGCATCGATGTTCGAATTTGGCTTGTAGGGAATTTCTTGTATTTTAAACTGTAGTATAATCAGCATCAAAATTATCTTACCGTTTAAAGCTACCAAAAATTTCTGAGCATTTGACAAAAGTCAACTTCAGGTCAGTAGGTATCATTTGTTGTTCGAGAACATATTAAAGTACACCTTAAGGTGAGGCATCGACGTAAAAAGCGCTGGCAGGATAGTCCTATTAATGGTCCATAACATTGTTCCATTACTATTGTAACATCTTATTGTACATTATGGTTTTGCAATAAATGATTGAGTAGGCATCGACGTAAAAAGCGCTGGCAGGATAGTTCTATTAATGGTCCATAACATTGTTCCATTACTATTGTAACATCTTATTGTACATTATGGTTTTGCAATAAATGATTGAGTATTGAGATTATGAGACATCTATACCATTTATAAAGTGGTAAATACCTTCAGCGGCAACACTTATAGGTAATTTGAAAACACTAAACGCTTGCGCGGTATAATCGACACCTAGCACCATCTGTTGGTAGAAAATGGAACTAATGTCCCAAAACGAAGTAAGAGCGGGCTCCTAGTTATTTATAAAAGTACACCGGTGAATCCATAAAGGAAAGAATTAAGAATTTTTGAGATGTACTTGTGTAATTTTATCTTCGTACAAGTAAACCATAATTTTTATTATGGCCTAAAGCGGCCACTTTCAGCAAATACAAAATTGTTACTTGAAGGAAGAAATTATGTCAATTTTATCTCAAACAATTCTAAATAGTTACCCATGTGCTTTAATAAAAATAGTCTCAAATCACCACAGTTAATATAAATATATTGGCGGCGCTAGTTTCATCGCTGCGTCACCTTAAAACGTGATTTTTGTGATATGCTCAAAAAATTTTGGCGGTATTAAACGCTAAGATCGTCTTGATGCTGACTGGGCCGTTTTATTCACTTTATTTTTTACCATTAAAATTATTTGTATAATAAAGTAATAACATAAATTCTCCTCTCGCCGCGCCATTGTCCTTTATGCGAGACCTAAAGATTGAACTGTAAATAATGCAATCGCATTCGAATAAATACCGACTCGTCAGAGATCCGGATCTAACCATATTACACTACCTACAGGCTACAATAAACCATGGAGTGTACCCACCCAATAGTAATAGTACCTACACCTGGAATAATCTGCACTCGTTCTAGTTCCAAACAGGGTTGTTGCGGATGCTGATATTTTCACATCCGCGGATGAGGATGCGGATGCGGATTCCAGGGGGCAAACATCCGCGGATGCGGATGCGGAAGCGGATCTTTACAAAAATCTTGATCTTAATTGATTTCTATTGGTCAATTAGCACGAGCGCGCGACACGCGCCATTCGCCGGTCCCGCCCCTTTCTTTCTTGTCCTGACCTGCAACACATTCGCATCCGCATCAGCTCCGCATCGATTTTTGCGGATGCAGATGCGGATGCGGATGCCTAAATCGATGCGGATGTTTCGCATATGCGGATGCGGATGCAGATATTCGCAACATCCCTGGTTCCAAACATGGGTTATAGGGGAAAACTCGCCTTATGAAAACTCATCGTTGAGTTCAGTATTTATTACCGCCACAAAAATATTTGTTGAGTTAGGTTAGAGTTGCCAGCAAAAAAATCCTAAAATTCTGGGACAAGTTTTAATAGGGCGATTTTCCCCCTACCAGCCAAATATTATGTACTCTTGCGCATCGATGTTTATATTTGGCTTGTATTCCTTGGATTTTACACTGTAGTGCGTGCGTAAATATAAACGAGGAAAAAAGGTCTTTCTTATGTATCAATAGGGTACATTTACCATCGAATAATAAATTAATTATGTAAGAACTTAAATTTAACATTTTGAGTCATAATATCACTTTATTGGTGTGATGAAGGAGCGACGATTAAAGAGACCTAATGTATTTATTTACCGATACACTCTTTATATCACGTGATCTAAATATAAATAATTCCGTTTAACGAGTGCCAGTCTTTCAAGCGACTGTTTTGTTAATACACTATTATTAGTATCAACATGTTTAAATTACGTCATCAATACGTCATAAAATATATGAACAAAAAATATTGTTTTTGATAGAAGCTCAATGGCCACTTGTGATCTTTTTTGTAAATACCACTAAATTATTTTAGCAGAGTGGCAATGTAAATGCTATACAAAAAACGATTTTAAATTTGTTGCAATACCTAAGATGTTGCAATGATGGGACAATTTTAAAAACGTCTAGGGGTTTTCTATGCTCAACTACTTCGACAGATCGATCTATCCCTCTTTTGATCTCTCTCTTAGTAACCAAGGAACAGAAAACGGGTAGATTCAGATACGAAATATCGAAGTTGTTTTGCAGAGTGGGTGGATAGGTACTATAAGCCATACAGTTACTAGCAAACTGTTGATTCTTATTACCTAGGACCTAAGAGGCATAATTGTGTGGCTAATAGTACCTCCTTTTAAGACCTAATTGAACTAGTCACAGTTAGTATTTTCTAGTCAAACTAATATTTAATTAGGTAATTTATAAGTAATGATCTCGATGTCTATTCTACTCTAAAGTAATCTGTGTACTAAACTATTATCAATTTTAATGTAACTGTCTGTTTAGTTACACCGTGCAAGAATTACTGTGCCATACACGATTAGACTAAAAAAGCATCAATTTTGTACGTACCTATCAATAAAATGGGACATTGACAAATTATTACTTTGTTTTTATAATACAACTTTAACAGCTTAAAAGAATGGAAAATGGGAGTCGGATCGAGCTGTGAAGAGAGCGTCAAAAGCATCAAAAGTAGCTTAACACATTAGTACCATGTCGAAGTGACATTTTGTACGTACCCCTTAGAAACTGACTATAATAGGCAGAATGGTTACTTTGACATAGTACTAAAGTGTTCAGCTACTTTTGATGCTGACTGTACCTGGGTCGGTCATCCGGGAAGCGCCCAGTAGGGCGCCCTAGATATCGCTGGATAGACCAGGTCGAGAAAGATCTCGGTCACCTACAAAGGCCGGATCTGTCGCCAGGTGGCTGAGAACAGAACAGAAAGGCGAATTCTCATGTCGAAGGCCAAGGATCCACTTCGAGTCGCTGACCCAGCGTAATAGGTAAATAAGTAAGTCACCGTCAGCCCATTTAAGTCCCCACTGCTGGGGCACAGGCCTCCCTCAATCACATGAGGGGTAATTGCCATACTCACCACGCTTGGCAGACGGGTTGGCGAGGGTTTTGATATAAATGCAGAGTTTTCCTTCTCTGGGTGCTGATGATCATGCCAGCAGCTTTACCTTAGTCGCCTTTTACGACACCTCGGTAAGAGTGAGGGTGGCCTATTCTACTCTGCCGGGACCACACGGCCAAATAAGTGAGTAACAGATTAAAAAACTTACTCAAAGTGCTCAAGATATCAACTACCTATTTACGTTTTTCCACATATTTCGCCTTTAGTGCTAGTATCAGCCTATACACTGTCCCACTGCAGGGCAAAGGCCTCCATCATAGAAACCAAGTCATCGCTACTATGATGGGATTAGGCTTAATCGCCACGTTTGCCTAATGCGAATTGGTGATCATTATATACTTACGACGACACAACACGACACGACATATACGATATAGGCGACAGCCTTTAGTAATATACTCCTAATGTAAGAAGTAAAAATCTGAATAATCTTTAAATTTTATTTTTGTTAAAAATATTAGACTTCATAATTAAATTTTGCGACTTCATAATTAAATAACAACCTAAATTCTTTCAAATCATTTCACAGTCGTATAAGAATTTTACAACTCAATGCGTGTGGAATGTAGAGTTAGTTTTGCAACAAAAGGGGATACAAATGGACTTAAATAGTATAAAACGTTTGCCACTATTTTTTAATGTTTTAAATGTGTACTTAACGTTTTATGGAAAACCGTTTTACATAATATATTAGATCGTATTCAAATGCTATAGACATACAAACATGATTTTTATTTACGCAACTTAAGGTCAACATTAAAGATCTTAAAAAATAACCGAAAACAATACATACCTAATTTCAATAAATAATTTGTAACAAAAATATTTCTCGGTCACATCGTACCATCAAAACTTCCTTCCATATCCGTACAATCCTCTAACATAATATTTAAAGTTATAGCAATATAACTATAATGGACTATTTGCTAAGCTTTCCATAAATCGGGACTTCACATGATGCAGAATGTCATAAGATTACTCAATTCAGCAAAATTCGCAAATGTGAAGCATTAACAAAAGTTCATCACAGCCTGCCTGCAAGCTACAATATTGCCGGTGCACATCTTATGTACACTAAAAATACAATATTTTCAATCAAAAATAAAATATCTGTTTTTACCATGGACTAATTATATAACAGTCCATGGTTCTTACGAAATATACGATGTAATATATATCCACTCAAATATATATTAGCTCAATATATCTATTACATACATAAGCCTTAATTTATATCATATTTAAAATATATCAAAAACATCTAGTTTTTCAAAGCAAACAGATGATGCAGTGAGGTTCTTACACTCTGTTTTTTAATTGTAATTACTTACCTGTTAGCTAGGCAAGCAAAATAAATATGTTTAGCATTAGTTGTCGATCCAGGCTGGGTGCAGTAACGAGTGCCAAGGGTGCAGGCGGGGTGATCATATTTCGTCTTCTAAGTCGAATTCTTCCTCAGGGAAATCTCCTACTGTGACGTACACAGGTTTCACGAAACCTCCGTAATTGGGGGGGCAGGTGAAGTATCTCTTGCCGTTCACACTGAAACCAAGAACCACACCTTAGGCTGCGTTTCCACAGAAGTGGAGTTGAGCGGAGACTTAATCTCATCTATTTTAAGCAATGTGATTGGTCAATTTTATACGTCTCCGCTCAACTCCGCGCAGCTCAACTTCTGTGGAAACGCAGCCTTATTATTGTGCGTTAACCCAGTAGATAACAGCAGTTACTTTTTAATTTCATGTTCTCATAGCTAAGCTTATTAATTTCATATTCTCATTGCTAGGACTCTCACAGTGGCCCTTTGAGCTGGATTGTCGATAAGGATCAATAAGGAAAAATACTCCCTAGGAAATCGGTAGTTTTCGCGATGTTTCACAGAGTTTCTCAAACTGTGGATACCCACATTGTTGAGATAATGATTAGCCACTGCGCTACCGAGGCATTAAATAAACTATTTTTAGAGTGCGACCGACCGACTCACCACTGCACCACCGAGGCAGTAAATAAATAACCTTTAAAGTGCGACCCACAAACCACTGCGCCACCGAGGCAGTAAATAAACAATTTTTAGAGTGCGACCGACCCACTAACCAATGCGCCACCGAGGCAGTAAATAAATAACCTTTAAAGTGCGACCCACTAACCACTGCGCCACCGAGGCAGTAAATAAACAATTTTTAGAGTGCGACCGACCCACTAACCAATGCGCCACCGAGGCAGTAAATAAATAACCTTTAAAGTGCGACCCACTAACCACTGCGCCACCGAGGCAGTAAATAAATAACCTTTAAAGTGCGACCCACTAACCACTGCGCCACCGAGGCAGTAAATAAATAACCTTTAAAGTGCGACCCACTAACCACTGCGCCACCGAGGCAGTAAATAAACAATTTTTAGAGTGCGACCGACCCACTAACCAATGCGCCACCGAGGCAGTAAATAAATAACCTTTAAAGTGCGACCCACTAACCACTGCGCCACCGAGGCAGTAAATAAATAACCTTTAAAGTGCGACCCACTAACCACTGCGCCACCGAGGCAGTAAATAAATAACCTTTAAAGTGCGACCTACAAACCACTGCGCCACCGAGGCAGTAAATAAATAACCTTTAAAGTGCGACCCACTAACCACTGCGCCACCGAGGCAGTAAATAAATAACCTTTAAAGTGCGACCCACTAACCACTGCGCCACCGAGGCAGTAAATAAATAACCTTTAAAGTGCGACCCACTAACCACTGCGCCACCGAGGCAGTAAATAAATAACCTTTAAAGTGCGACCCACTAACCACTGCGCCACCGAGGCAGTAAATAAATAACCTTTAAAGTGCGACCCACTAACCACTGCGCCACCGAGGCAGTAAATAAATAACCTTTAAAGTGCGACCCACTAACCACTGCGCCACCGAGGCAGTAAATAAATAACCTTTAAAGTGCGACCCACTAACCATTGCGCCACCGAGGCAGTAAATAAATAACCTTTAAAGTGCGACCCACTAACCACTGCGCCACCGAGGCAGTAAATAAATAACCTTTAAAGTGCGACCCACTAACCACTGCGCCACTGAGGCTTATTAAGTGCGACCGACTAACCTAATCATAGAAAAACCAATGTCAAAAGAAATATTTCAGTATTTCTGTTTTTTTGCCTATACCAAACAACCAAGTTCAAAATTGTGATCTCGGGGTCAGTTAACATGTCGACTCCCAAGGTCTCTGGGAATACTGTGGGCTCAATTGAATAGAAGCCCAGTTCAGTGTAAATTCTGTACCGTACGGAAAAGAATAAGAAGAAGAGACCGTAGGAGAGCCACGCTTCGGCATGAATGGGCCGTCTCGACCGGAGTGATATCACGGCCTCACAGAAAACCGACGTGAGACAGCACTGTGCTGTGTTTCACTGCGTGGCTGAGGGTACCGGAGGCCCAATCTAAAGAGAAAGAGGGGTTTAAAGGTTGGCAGCGCACTTGTGACGCCACTGGTGTTGCGGGTGTCTATGGGCGGCGGCAATCGCTCACGCAATCGCATCGATTCGTCGGGTTAGGGGAAACTCGCCCTAATAAAACTCGTCCTAGAATAGGCTACTTGACTCATATCAATTATTTCACAATAAATTAATATTTCCAGCAGTATCTGACTTACGAAACCAAAATATATTATTTTTATTTTTATTAAGGAACGCTGAAAACGCTATCGCCAATGTTGTAACGTCACTCGACATGGAAAAAAAAACGAATGTCACTCTCAAAATTATAATTTTGTTTATTGTCTTTGTACATAACCGTAAAAGGTGTATTTTTAAAAGTCTGTGTAAAACTCAATAATTTTTAAGTAAGTACTGACGTCAAAGTGATCTTCGCAAAAATAAATTATACTTTGAGTAGAAAATGAGTCATGGTCCCTTTTAGCAAGTTTTAGAAAGGTGTTATGCATGTTTATTTCACTAGGTACTCTGATTCATAACTTTCCTGGGGTCTTTACTGATGTGTTTTTGCATATGATAATTACTATGCTTTTGGTATAAACTAGTACATATTTAAAGTGGTTTTTAATAAAAACTTTGCGATTTCTGCTTTAGTAAATGTCAAATGATCCTTTACGTGTCCTATGACGTCACAGCACAGATAATCTATAGACTAATATGGCTGACAGCGTTTTCGCCTGTCAGCTGTCTAGCAAAACTATAATTTAAAATTTATTGTTTTAGGCCTTTAAAAATCGAAACATATTTTTCATAGTGTAAGATATCGGTAATGAACCATATAAGACCTAATAAAAAAAAGTGTCAACTAACCTATTTTATGCCTGGCTGGCCACTGTTCTAACCTAACCTAACCAATATTTTTGGTTTTGTAGAGTTCAGTATGTATTACCGCCACAAAAATATTGGTTGGGCTAGGTCAGAACAGCCGCCAGTAAAAAAATCCTAAAATTCCGGGACGAGTTTTAATAAGTAATAAGTAAGTTTCTTGTTTAATAAGTAAGTTTCTCTTTTAATTTTTTTTGTCTCCTTTTATATTTGTAATGTTTTGTTAGCTGTTTTAGTTTGCATTTGTTTCTTGTTCTCTTTGTTTTAATATTGTATAATTATACTTGTAACATCCTTTATTATCTGTAAAATGTGGTGTGTCGTATTTTCAGTGAATAAATGTTTCTATCTATCTATCTAATAGGGCGAGTTTCCCCCTACCCGGATTCGTCTGTTCCTCTGCCACCTATGACATAAGAAAAGGTGTACTCACGAGCCATCGTTCTTGCCGCGCGGCTCGTCGTACTGCACGCCTATCCACAGCCCCTTGGCGCCGTCCAGCGGCCCGTTGAAGCGCACGGTCGCGCGCCGCGCCGCCTGCTGCGGCACGCGCACCTCGCAGCGCACGCCCACCAGCACCGCCGCTGCCAGCCTAATCAACAACATACAACATATTTATTCTATACAATGCAAAGGCTATGTCGTCAGTGAAGTTCTAACACCACTTAAGGTGACGGGTAGGGCACACTAGCGACGCCAATAGATTTTCATTTTTAGCTACTAAACCGGATCTATTTTAAACCTCTCGGCAAACACTTATATTATTTATTAAATAACCATGCAGAAATGTTGGGTCCGTTTTTGTAAGCAAAAAATTCATTCACGCCAAAAGTGGCTGCTTTTGGTGTGAATCAATTTTTCGCGTATGTGTTGGACTCAACATTTTTAGTAGCTAAAAATTTAAAATCGATTGGCGTCGCTAGTGTGCCCTACCCGTCACCTTAAGTAATTTTTGATGTCATTTGCTAGAGAATCGATAGACACGTCATTTCGCCCAATCAGAATCAAGATATGACCAATAGAAACCTTTAAAATTACGAAAAAGTAACAGCACGGAAGTCATAAATATGACATACGCTTTGAGATGATCACGTAAGTCACAATTTAGTTTTTTATTTTTTTTCTAATTTGCTGGTGGCAGTTATGACATTTTGATGCTATTCGTTAGAGACTTGAAAGACGGATCGTTTTTATCAATCAGAATACAGTTGCGGCCATCAAAATCCTTTTAAATTCCAATGGAAATAGCACGTAAGTCTCCGATCTGTTTTTTGGCTTTCCTGAAAAGTTGCTTAAAATGACTTACGTGGTGTTAGAACTTTACTGACAATGGAAAATACTATATGTATCTGTAGCTATGAGACATAAACAAGATATTATCTTACTGAGCTTCTTCCTCCAGGTCTTTCTGCTGTTGCTCCTTGAGCTTATTCATCTCCTCCTCATTGTACTTGCCTAATCGATTACGCTGTAGGAACGAGCGGAGAGTGTCTCCCTTCTTTTCATACTCCTCTTCAGACAAGCGGAATCTGGAATGAGACGTTAAAAATGTTCAATAATGTCATTTTTAACGTTTTTGTTTCTTTTGAACTGATATTAGGAAAACATAGAAAATAACTTTAAATTGTATAGAAACTAGTCAATTTATAACCTATTAATAATTAATATTGTAAAAATTCAAAAGTAACAAAAAACTATTAATTATTTTTTTACCTTTCAGCACTATCTGAGCCTGAGAAGTCTTTGCAAAGAGTGAAGTTATCAATCACATGTATCCTCATTCCATCATCAATCGGGAATGAGCCAAGCAGTGCATTGTCCTGGTCAATATCGCAGACAAAGTTGTTCTTGTTGTCATACAGTTTGAGCTTCATTGTTGCTGCCGAGCCGCCAGTCACGAGTTCTAGCTTGGTCTGTTGAAATGAAGGTATAATGTTAGATAAATTTAATAAATATGATAGTCATTGAGAGTGTTATTTCACATAAAAATGGCAGGTATGTGTAAATCTAGTTCCAGTCTAATATACAAGTAGGTATATCCTTCATCTTTGAATTTTCATAACTTTTATGGTTCATGTTTGTGCAAGAATAGGAATAAAGTATTAAATAAAGTAATTAAGTAAAACATTTATTGCCCACAAACACGAGTACAATAATTACAACAAGTTGTGTCTAAATAGGATAGTGTAATTTGTACTGCAATAAATAAGTATCCAACTCCAATATACCTTATTGAAGTATTTCTTTTGTAATTAAAAGAAAAACAAACAGGTGTGAATCATATAACCTTAAAATCCAGAACAGTGATTCCCTTCTTGAACCGTCGCTCGACCGGTGCCGCATCTTCGCAGTCCGACTTAGTGATATGCACATTGACGTAGTCCTGTGTCACTACTTGAATTCCTTCCATAATTTTACAGATATTTTAACACCGAAATACGAAGAAAGCTGACTGAATCACAAAAATCAATCGCAAAAAGTTTTCTGTTCTGTCAAACAAACAAAGCGTCAAATGAATGAATGAGTGTTGTGTGATATTTCTAAGTCTATCGATAGTATTGTTATACACTATAGCGTACCATCCACAGTTATATGTATCAAAACTGTCACCCCGTAATAATACTATCGATTGTTTCGATTGATATACATCGAATACTAATAATAGTTATATCTTGATAGTATATACTCAAGGTCAATATAATCTTACTCAGTTGGCATCGCTAGTTTGTTTTCAGATTCTAAAGTGTCTCTTTCATCATATCAATCAAATATCGTTTTATTTCAAACGGTTTTAGTTGAAATACCTCATTAGAAAAAAAAAAACTTTCTTTACTGCCCTCTGTTGGTTATCCTGAATAAATAAATAACATTGTAAATTCATGTCGATAGAATGAATGGTATTATTTATTAAATAATATCACCATTCACCAATCGCTTAATTTTCACGATCAATGTCTTTGATAGTATGATCGATATTATCGCTATAACAACCACAGTACAACTCCACACTACATCTGGCAAACAAATATAGATTTTTTTTCTTTTAAAAAACAGTATAGCCTTGGCTCAATAGCTATTTAGTGATTTTATATTTTCTTTTGTGTATGTACAGTGGCGGACAGGTCAAGCTATACAAAACTGTCAAATTTCCTCAATCGATTTCGAACTCAATGTTTAACAATATAAGGTTTATAATCGAATGAAGAAAGTTTACAGTTTTGTATAGCTTGATGTGTCCGCCACTGTACAAAACAGGAATTGTACATATTCCTTTGTATTTTGATTTCTAAACGAGATTCATAGTGTCAATATGTCGGCCGTCTTATCTGTCAGCGTGACAATTTATTTTGACATGACGCTAAAGCATCGCGGTGTAGTGTTTTCGTATATTTTGTGAAAAAAATGTTAATAGTTAATTAAATCGCTAATTTGTTATAATTTCAATGAATAATTAAGACTGTTTTGAATTAAAAAAGATTTAAAAATAGGATAACCATGGCTGACGAAGTAATAAAGCATTCAGTCCACACGTTGGTGTTCAGATCTTTGAAGAGGTCTCACGACATGTTCCTGGCTAACCAAAGCTTACTGCCGCCTATAGATGAAAAAGCGTGAGTATTATGTTATTTTAAGTAACCGGAAAATAACTAGAACTTTACGTTAACCTCCTAGTAATTACATTTTCTAACACGGTCTTCCGCGCTTGGCAACTCCTAAGTATGAATAATATACTCCTATTAGAGAGATACATAAATTTTGTAGTAAAAACTAGTAGTAGGTATGTATTTAAAGGATTTTGCATATTTACCTTGTCAATAAAACTTAACTAATATGATTAATTTCAGAGAAAAGATTTTGAAATCAATAAAGGCTCGGGACAGCTATGGACAGGTTATGTCCGCAGTGCAGAAGGCTCAAGCTGTTAAACAACAGGAGATACTTAGCCGTCCTGAAACTCCACATGATACAGGTAAATTGTTATAGCATTCTCAACAACAACAAACAAGAAGGAAGTGGAAAAAGTTAACAAAAATAAGCATGTTTATGATCAACCATCTTAAAAGTATTAGAATAGAATACCAAACAACATGGGACACAAGATTATTTAAATCAGAAGGGCACAAGTTCACAAAGCATGGAGAGAGCCTTTGTTCAAAGTTGGGCAACAAACAGCTTAAGATTATGATGAAGTGAGATGGTTTTCCTATAAAAACTTGCTACCAAAAAATAGTTAGTGATAACAAGTTCCAGTTGCCATACCATCTGAGGCCTGTTCAAAATTCATCACACATGGCCATAGGGCTTCAGTAGGCCTCTGACAAGTTAATTTCACAGAGTTAGGTAGTTATTTTTATAGCTTAATTTTACCCGTTTATAATTATTGTTATCTGATGTCTCTCAAAAATATAGATAGATACTCTTTATTGCATGACATCCAAAACTTAAAAGCCAGGTATACAGAGATACAATCATTTTAATTTTCCACTACATTGATTAATTTTTTTTTTCATGTGGGAGAGCCACACTTAGGCATGAATGGGCCGGCTAGACCGGAGTGATACCACTGCCTCACAGAAGACCGGCGTGAAGCAGCGCCTGCGCTGTATTTCGCCGTGTGAGTGAAGTTACTGTAGGCCCAATGAGGGGGGGAGGGGAAAAGGTTGGCAGCGCATTTGTGACTCCACTGGTGTTGCGGGTGTCCATGGACGGCGGAATTGCTTACCATCAGGTGATCCGTCTGCTCGTCTGCCACCTCTCACATAAAAAAACATTGATTAATAAAATGATATAACAATCTTTAATTAGACCATGAATTATTTCACTCTGCCTTTATATATACTGTTTTGTAACATGTAGGGCTATTGAATACAAATACAAATATGTTTATTGCTTATCAAGACATGATACATATAAGAAACAGAACAGTAAATACAAATAATCAAATTAGTTATTATTCGGGTATTAGATAGGACTTTATCAAGTACTAACTGATACATTCAAACCTCAACAGAAATGGCAGAAACAGCTGCAATAGGTTTCGACGGCGCCATGCTGCCGTACACAGGGCCGGCGGCGGGCGCGGCGCCCCCTCCGCCCGGGGCGCTCACGCTGCCGGCGCGCAAGGCGCCCACCATGCCCAAGCCCAAGTGGCACGCGCCCTGGAAGCTGTTCCGCGTCATATCGGGCCACTTGGGGTGGGTTCGATGTGTTGCCGTTGAGCCAGGGAATGAGTGGTTTGCTACCGGTAATTAACAATTATCTATGTATTATAAAGCTTAGATCACATTACTATGTTTACACATTGTCATTTTGACATCTGTTTATACTAATAAATGTTGTATCACCTATGAAAGCTGAAGTAAATTGTATGGTCTTCACCCCTCTTAAGGCTAAAGTCAATACCTATCCATATCTAATAGAGATCATTAAATTAAATTAATAAAATGTCTATGAAAACCTTCACTGTTTGGACCATTGCATGAACCACAGGCCCTGAATGCACGAACATGAATGAAATAAAAAATGAGGATTTGAAATAATTTATTAACTCAAGGTTATTTCTTCATACAGGTGCAGCAGATAGGGTAATTAAAATTTGGGACTTAGCGAGTGGCAAACTCAAAGTATCACTAACTGGACACGTCAGTACAGTCAGAGGTATGTTTGCTATCCTTTTTTATGAATAGTTAAGTGTTTTGAAAAATGTATTTGTAAATAAGTAATGATATTTTTTTCAGGATTAGAAGTATCATCACGACATCCATACTTATTCAGTTGTGGAGAAGATAGGCAAGTCAAGTGTTGGGATTTAGAATATAATAAGGTAAGTGGTTTTTTCTTTTCATTACTTTTTGTACAGCAGGGTTTTTTTCTGTTCACTCCATATTAGGTATTTTCAAAATTTATAGCTAGCTTTTTTGTTTTTTACGTTCAAAATTCAATTTAAATAACGTGCGAAATAATCTCACAGCAATAAGTGTTGCTGCAATTGACGTAATTATAAGTCAAACTAGTTGTTGCCCGCGGCTTCGCTCGGGTTAGAAAAGGTTTTTTTTTTATATGAGAGGTGGCAGACGAGCAGACGGATCACCTGATGGTAAGCAATTCCGCCGCCCATGGACACCCGCAACACCAGTGGAGTCACACACAGTGGAGTAGTTAGAAAAACTATCTCTACTTAAAAATCACGTCTATCCAGTCGTATCGATTTTTTCTTAAAAACGGAACAGACAGATAGACACATACACTTTCACATTTATAAAATTGTTGAATAGCATGATCTTCACATGGGTCATATTAATGAGAAATAAACATTATAGGACTTGGGGTCCTTCTAAAAGGTGATTGATTATTGCAAGTAAAAATTTGACAAATGAAACAATCAATGTTGAAATTGGACTGCGGTCCCACAGTACGCTGATTGACTGATGACGTCAGACATTTTATCCTCTATAAAATGTCTGACAGTAACATGTGAGAATCGATTGAAGATACTGGGGTTAAGTTCCTGTAATAACGTTTGGCGCAGGTGATCCGCCACTACCACGGGCACCTGTCGGCGGTGTACTCGCTGGCGGCGCACCCGCGCCTGGACGTGCTGGTGTCGGCGGGGCGCGACGCCACGGCGCGCGTGTGGGACATGCGCACCAAGGCCAACGTGCACACGCTGTCCGGCCACACCAACACCGTCGCCTCCGTCGTGTGCCAGGCCGCCGAGCCGCAGGTATCCGTCTACTATAATAATAATAATAATAATTCTCACAACATCTCATACGTTGACCTGATTCCGTACTAAGTAGCTTAAGCACTTGTGTTACAGATATCAGACAACAGAGGAACACAAATATATACTTAAATACATATATTACACCCAGACACCGAACAAACACAAGTGTTCATCGCACTGTACTGCTGGGGTTATTAACATTTTCGTCATTAAGGACCCTCATCCTTATCTTAGCGTACAGTAGAATTACAATCCCAATGCGTTCAAACCTCGGAAAAAACCGCGTGAGAAACTCACGCATACGTGAGAGCCTGCCTCCATATCCGTGACATAGCAGACCAACTGCTGGAGTGTCGCCTACGTTGGTATGGTCATGTTCTGTGAAAACCGGTCAGCTACGTGGGAAACAAATGTCTGGCCATGGCACCACGCCCGGTCCTGGCAGATGGGTTAGACCTAAAAAGGTGTGGCTTGTCATCGTAAGGGATGACATACGTGCTGATAAACTGACTACTAGGGATGTATAAGACCGCGCGAACTGGAGGAGTCGAAGTAGGAAAGCGGACTCCGGGCTCCGAAGCGACAGCTTGGGACGCAACCAGGATAAAAAGCTGAGATGATGATGATGCGTTTAAAGCTCGCAGCCAGCGACACATTTGAACCATGATTCAGAGGGCCTAATTTAAAACAAACATTACGACCGAATCGGAGTTTCCCTCTCTTTCACTAAATATTCTTGTTCGTTACGGGACGGCTTCAAAATAAGCCACCAGGAGTCAGACAGTCTGGTAATCACAATGAAGGGACAACCGTCTGACCTTCGCAACCTTTAGTCAGGGAAACCAGATTAACTAGATCATGGTTCCACATTTCAAATTAGGTATCCAGAATTTGGAAACATGCAGGTTTTCCCTTACCACCGAGCTAACAGTAGAAATATGCACATAGATTTGAAAAATCCAAAGTGCATACTCGGATTCAAACCACGACTCCCCGTAGGGCGGGAAAGCGCGTTCTTATCCACTGAGCATTTGACATTTTCGATCCTGCCGCAGACAAGCAAGATAGTGTAGATTTGGCCCGAGCGCATTAGTTGTCGTGTTAGTCATTTGATTATTATAATGACTCGGAGGACCACTAAGGGTCCCTTCAGACTACCGGTGGTCCGGAGACCACCGTTTTAGTTAGAATCGCTATTCTAGTGCCTGACACATAGCGTTCGCTACACGACGCGACGTGTACACACACACGTCAAAATATTATCAATCCATTTGGTAATTGGACCAAGTCATACAATATTTATTGAATTTTCAATTTTTTTTTATGAGTACTTGCAGGCTCGTCTGCAAGTACTCATAAAAAAAAGACGGATCACCTAATGGTAAGCAATTCCGCCGCCCATGGACACCCGCAACACCCGTGGAGTCACAAGTGCGCTGCCAACCTTTTCCCCTTCCCCCCATTGGGCCTCCGGTAACCTCACTCACACGGCGAAACACAGCGCAGGCGCTGCTTCACGCCGGTTTTCTGTGAGGCAGTGGTATCACTCCGGTCGAGCCGCCCCATTCATGCCTAAGCGTGGCTCTCCCACATTAAATTTTCAATTTGTAAAAACACTCATTGTGGGATTTATGGGTATTCACAGTTTGAGAATCTTTCCGAAAGATCAGGTCATCGATAAACACAAATTTCAGATAATAACGGGCTCCCACGACTCGACGATCCGGTTGTGGGACCTGGCGGCGGGCAAGTCCATGTGCACGCTCACCAACCACAAGAAGTCGGTGCGCGCCATCGTGCTGCACCCCACGCTCTACACCTTCGCCTCCGCCTCGCCCGACAACATCAAGCAGTGGAAGTGCCCGGAGGGGCAGTTCATACAGGTCTGTATCTACCTTATTACAACAACAAGCAGAGGAAGTGCCCCGAAGGGCAGTTCATACTGGTCTGTATCTACTTTATTACAACATCAAGCAGAGGAAGTGCCCCGAAGGGCAGTTCATACTGGTCTGTATCTACTTTATTACAACATCAAGCAGAGGAAGTGCCCCGAGGGGCAGTTCATACAGGTCTGTATCTACCTTATTACAACATCAAGCAGAAGAAGTGCCCCGAAGGGGAGTTCATACAGGTCTGTATCTACCTTATTACAACATCAAGCAGAGGAAGTGCCCCGAAGGGCAGTTCATACTGGTCTGTATCTACTTTATTACAACATCAAGCAGAGGAATTGCCCCGAAGGGCAGTTCATACAGGTCTGTATCTAACTTATTACAACATCAAGCAGAGGAAGTGCCCCAAAGGGCAGTTCATACTGGTCTGTATCTACCTTATTACAAGATCAAGCAGAGGATGTGCCCCGAGGGGCAGTTTATACTGGTCTGTATCTACCTTATTACAAACCGCGATCTAAAGTTATTACCGTACTAAAGCTAAAAAACCGCCTTCAAAAACCACAAACAAAAATGTGTATGTTGAACGTGGTTTTTAAAAGCGGTTTTTTTCGCAGAATTTTTTTTTCTAGCTTTTTAGTGTCTTATTTTCATTATCAGCACCCAGAGAAGGAAAACTCTGCATTTATATCTAAACCCTCGCCAACCCGTCTGCCAAGCGTGGCAATTACGTCTCATGTGATTGAGGGAGGCCCGTGCCCAAGCAGTGGGGACTTAAATGGGTTGACGATGCGCAGTTCTATTTAGGTAGCAGGTAGTATAACAAGGGCATTGCCTGTCCATCCTCATCTTAGCGTATAATTCCCAGTTGCGCCCTATGCTTGGCCCATGATTCTTGATCTGTAATTACAATGAACCGACTGTCGTCTGACCTTCGCAACCCTTTAACAGGGGAACCAGACCAAGACGTGTAACCATGATTCAGGTTACACGTTCCAGAAACCATCCGAAACGTGCAAGTTCCCTCACGATGTTTTACATAGATTTAAAAAATCCAGAGGTACATTTCGATTTTTCGATTCGAACTCGCACCCCCCGTATGGTAGGCGCGTTTTGCCCCACTGAGCTACCGTCGCTACAAGGGTATTGCCTGTCATCAGTGTGAAATGTATGGTGCATGAACTTGTTTGTGTTGGTTGTTGGCACAGAACCTGTCGGGGCACAACGCGATCATCAACTGCATGGCGGTGAGCCCGTCGGGCGCGCTGGTGAGCGGCGGCGACAACGGCTCCATGTACTGCTGGGACTGGCGCACCGGGTACAACTTCCAGCGGCTGCAGGTGAGTTTTACATTATAGCCGACAAACCTTTGGGGACTGGTCCGCTTCGGTTTACCTCATATTTAACTTTTAATTTCATTCTATTTTGTGTTGCATTAGACTGTATGACTTGGTATGAGGATAATAAACCATTGTAAAAAAAGTTGGCGATTAAAAAGAGTAACTGGTAAGTTTCTTGCCGGATCTTCTCGACCAGAAACAACTTTCCGAGCCGGTGGTAGAATCGCATTATGTTTATTTACTTTTTTTTAGTATATTTTATGTATCAACATATATATGTATTAACATGTAAATTATTACATAAGTACTTATAAATAGTTTTAAATCATTGAAATGTATGACGGTTTTTAAGTGCTGTGTACAAGCCTATGCAAATAAAGAATTATTTGATTTGAAAACGAACGGCACACCTGATGGAATGTGATCACACAGACATGCCCAATGCATGGCCGACTCATTTCTTTAAGGTCACCAGGTCGTGTGTATTCGGGAACACCACCTATGGGCAGCTGGTTCCATAGCTATGCATAGTTTTAGGGACTGTGCATGGTAAGTGGTGGTTTAAGGTGACGGGTAGGGCACACTAGGGACGCCTATCGGTTTTAATTTTTAGGCTACTTAACCGGATCTATTTTAATAATAATAATTTATTTAAACATAACCAGATAGGTACATATTTTAAACAAAGGTTGGCCTCTTCTATTTTAAACAATTTCTGGGTTACAATCTCTCGACAAATAATAATTCTCACAACATCTCATACGTTGGCCTGATTCCGTACTAAGTAGCTTAAGCACTTGTGTTACAGATATCAGACAACAGAGGAACACAAATATAACTTCATATATTACACCCAGACACTGAACAAACACAAGTGTTCATCGCACGAATGTTTGTCCAGGGTGGGGATCGAACCCACGACCTTTGGCGTAAGAGGCAGGGTCACTACCAATTGCGCCATCCGGTCAGTCTAAATCCGGTCAGACAAACATACTACCTATATATTAAATAACCATGCACAAATGTTGAGCCCGTTTTTGTACGCGCAAAATTGATTCACGCCAAAAGCGGCCACTTTTGTTAGTAATCCAAAATTACAGTGCAAAAGCAGACCAAACAGTTAACTATAAGTGTTTTTTAGATTTACGCGTTGCATTCTAACTATAATGAATTAAGACGGGAATTAACACGATATTTATTATGTGATATACAACATTGTGTACTCACATATTTTGCTCGACGTTTCGGCTACGTAACAGCAGCCGTGGTCACGGACGGACTCGCATTACAAAATAAATATCGTGTTAATTCCAGTCTTGATTAATTATTAGTATAAGTGTTTGCCGAGAGATTGTAACCCCGAAATTGTTTAAAATGAATCCGGTTTAGTAGCTAAAAATTAAAATCGTCCTCATCTCCCTGATGACATAAGGCGTCGCTAGTGTGTCCTACGCGTCACCTTAATGAGTTTTGTTAGTTAGTTTTCAAAACTTTTCTCCTCCAGTTTATTAAAGGCAGTGCAGGTTCGTTGTAGACTTTCACACGCGCTGTGCGTCTCCTTTGTTTGGATGCGACAGGTATATTCTCGATCGTTACGGGACGGCTATAAATTAAGCCACCTGTTTAGCGCGCGATGGAAGGCAGCCTGCGGTCTGTGCCACTAGCCACTGCGTCACCGAGGTCGTCAGCCATCATAATACCATTAGGTTGCTCCCACACGACCGAATCTTAGTCGGAGCCGATTATCGGTCCTACAAAAGTCGGATGATTTATTCGTGTCCCTTCGCATACTCACCATGGAATCCTGGAGCCCAATTCTCGTGCTCGTGACATTTATTTTCATACGACATATATCACTAAAACATAGTTTTTTTGTATGGTTTTTAAGTGATATCCGCCATGTTCTAAAAATATCACAAGCACGAGAATTGGGCTCCAGATATTTCATGGATGCCAAAAAATACTGCTGAAATAGTACTAAATAATTTTTGCACAGTTTTTTCTTTTTGGGCAATATTAGGCAATATTACTTGGGCAGCATTTTTTGAAGTATGAATCGTATAAAAGCGTACACAGATTCCCCAAACGGAGGTGAGTATGCTGAGCGAAACCTTCGTCCAGCATACTCGTCGAACTATGGCATTAATTTCGTAAGTATAAGAGCAGTAAATTTTTCCTTCGGGCACTATTTAGTACTATTTCAGCAGTATTTTTAGGCATTCATGAAATATCAGGATTCCATGATGAGTATGCTGGACGAAAAGACACGATTTTTCGTACTACAGTCGCGAGCGAACAAATCGACTCGGGACCTAATTTTTATAGAAACATACCAATTTCAGAGGCTTATAAATATGATAGTATAGATACTAAGATACTATTGCACAGGCTTTGGTGATAATTTTATTGTAGTGAAATCGATGATTTTTATATTAAAATTATATCACTAAAGCACATATACTTTCATATAGGCCTCTGAAGTTAGTATCTTTGTATGAAAAAGGTCCTGAGTCAATTTAATGCAACGCACACGGCATTATTTAAATTAGGAGGTACGTTCTAATTTTCTCCTACAAAAAATCGGTCACTGTCGGCAGTCTGGGAGCACCCTTATTTGCACACTTGAACCTATGTATGTATTTTATCTTCCAGGCCGCAGTCCAACCCGGGTCCATGGACTCCGAGGCGGGCATCTTCGCGATGACGTTCGACCAGTCCGGCACGCGCCTCATCACGACGGAGGCCGACAAGACCATCAAGATCTACAAGGAGGACGAAACCGCCTCCGAAGAGACGCATCCCATCAACTGGCGCCCGGAGATATTGAAGCGTAGGAAGTTCTAGGATAAGTGATAATATATTTGACTACTTTTACCAAAATAATGGTTTTATTTTTATCCCTATCTATAGATGAAGCATACCACTGTACCCCAGGGTGCCAACTGAGCATTTTCTCCGTTGTCACCATTCAAAACTGGTCGGAAATATAGCAATATCACCCCCTCAGATTATTACAAATACGTTACAGAAAAGAGTTGGCCGTTCTGATACTCGGAAGTGGACAATGTGAAAATTTTTCGCCCTGATGAATCTGGAAAGAACATTCTCAGGGAATAGTCGAAATTAACCCACTGCTACGGAAACGTTTTCAATTATCTCATTTACCTGAGCTCATTAGATCGTGGAGAAGAAACCAAAGAGTTATCATTAAACTCACAATGTCGTATAGAACAGGGGCCTCGTGAGTTTTAGAAATGAAATAGCAGTCTCGCAGACATTGCGAGTGGAGGAAAGAGCTCTATCAGTTCTTAGCCTAACGAAGGTTCACCAACACACATAGGATCACCAGCGCTTAACACATTGACTGCCATCAAACCAGACCCAAATAAACATTTATTGTTTGTAGGTCACCGGTCGGTGTCCCTCATGGCGCTCAAAACCTTAATATAATTTAAAAACGCACCCGGTCTTCTGATGTTCATCAGTTAAAGCCCTTAGAGCTAGTTTCTCAGGATGGCTAGGGGGCGCCACTTCGGAGTTATCACAAAAAACTAATTAAATAGATTTTTGGCTCTTTATTACGGGGTGCTCACTGGTGCACTCGTTGGCAAAAAACTACTAATTGCCCTATGCCCTGTAGTCTTACCAGTTGGACTACTGGGAATTTCCAAATGAATAACAAAAAACAAATGAACATCAGAAATATAAACAAACGTCAAAGGAAAACAAAAGAACGTCGGGAAAACAAATGATACCAATATATTCTAGACAAAAGAAAGTAGTCGCCTTTGTTTTGTTTCCATATCTTTCTCTTGTTTCGCTTGTCACTTGTTTTTGTTTTCATTTGTTTTTTTTTCATATAATACGGAATAGCTGTACATATGATCTTACTAGTAGGTAAGTCTATTGGGAAGGAAATTCCCATTAGTGCAACTGGTGAGACTAAGTGGTAATACTACAGGGAATAGGGGATTCTTATTACTTCTTGGGCGTTTAATGAACAGAATTCTTCCGGAGAAGTCGTTCCTGAGACAGATGAATCTTATTCCATTCGCAGAGGATTTTAGGAAGATTGGTCTTCTCAAAGGGATTTCAACAGATGCCATAACTAATGTTTAAACTTTTAACAAATATACAAGGTGGAAGAAATTAGTTGCCCTGATGAAATATATCCTACATCCTTTAGGTTTTTTTTATTTTGCTTGTATTGCCCGGGAATGGAACCAGAAAAGAACCCAAAAATTAAGATTGGTCACTTTATTCCACCAACAAAGTTATTTATGACTGGCATAATTAAAAATAATTATTTTATAAACGTTGGGTTTTACACTCGTCTGTCGAGTAACATATCCAATCTCAACGATAAGCCACGTACGCAGGATATATTTATACTGATCAAGTGTGTGCGCAAACACAAGTGCGCTCTCTATTCCCTTAGCCTCATATTCCGATGGGACACTAATGTGACACGACCGAAGAGGGATCGGGCGCAGGAGTCCGCAGGACCAACAGCTTAATATACTTTCCGAGGCAGGGGGAACAAGACCGCTCACTTCCAGACTCCGGGCTGTCACAAGAATTTTTTTACAGACTACAAATTATTGGCCCGACCCGGGGATCGAACCCGGGACCTCTAGCGCAGCCGTCGCTTAAGTGCGACCTACTAACCACTGCGCCACCATATTATTTACTAATATTATTCAAGCAGCTTGGTACGGTCATCGAAGTACGGGAATTCCAGTTAGCCGGCAAAATCGCTTTCAATTGACTGTACCTACGTGAGCGCAACGAATAACTTGACCCACCCCGCAGCGCGAGCAAGCGATTATCGCCTAGTGCTGGTACACCAGGAAAATCGTCAACTTTACATGCTTCTATTAGTATTATTTTGCTCTTTACCTACTAAATAAAATAATAAAGTATTCATATACGGGTCAAGTAGTCCTAGTCGCCGAAAACCGTTTCTACAAGGTGTTTTTACTTGATTAAAAAAAGTTTAAATATTGGTTATGGGGATCTGTAGACTAGTAAGTTATAATGCACAGTTCCTACATACGTAGCTGTTCTGTCGATATTCAATAATAAAGTACTATCAGAATTGGCTGCAGTTACGGTTACTATGAATAACTCCTTTATTTTGAAATATTTATGAACAATCGAGGAAATGTGAGTTTCAAAAAACCTAATTTTAAATCAATAACAGTATTTGAGGATTAATATCTAAAATCCCTGCGATGGGATCATTCACTCAGAGGTTTCTGGGAATACGCCTACCGGGTAGTTGCGGAAATAATGTTCAATGTTTATTGACGATTTCTCAAATAAATTAATAAACACATCTGTAACACCGCCTTGCTGTAGTCTTTTAACTCATCACCTGTATTTTGTTTATGTTCAATAAAGATATCTATCTAATAGATGAATTGTTACGTCTCATACATTTACCTGAGCCTCTACATACTAACACTAATAATTATTTTGTGGTACTGTAGCATAAGCACTTGTGATACGAATATTAGACAATTTTAAAAATTCGTACAGGTAAATTACGCTTGGCTGCGACGGAATGTACCGTTCGCATTCAAAAGTAGGTTTAACCCTTTAGTACCATGTCAAAGTAACCGATCTGCCTATTATAGCCAGGTACAGTCAGCATCAAAAGTAGCTTAACACTTTAGTATCGAGTCAAAGTATTGTTTTTTACGAACCCCTCGGAAACTGCCTATAATAGGTAGAACAGTTACTTTGACATGGTACTAAAGTGTTAAGCGCCTTTTGATGCTGACCGTACATACAAAATGTTACAATACTTTTGATGATGACTGTTCCAATGTCACTTGTAAGTATAACAGGCTTCTGAAAAATCCGTTTAGTCTTTACTACAAAAAGGGGCAATTTTTTTGACACTTGCAATACCTATTCAAATTCTACCTAGACTATAATATAGCACAATATTGATTAACAAAAAATCTAGAAAATATACCTAATAGATGACCTAAATAGGGTTGTTCTGTACTTAATGTTTTTAAACTGGAATGAATAAACAAGTAAATGTATGTATTGAGAAATCGTCGCGTGCTGTCTGCCGGTCGTGGAGGGAGCACGCCGATGGCCCCGAGAGCTGCTGTAATTCAAACAAAACACAAGGCAAAACTAACAATGTGTGCAAACGGACCCGCCGACCGTCCACAGCCACACCTACGTCCTACTCTGTAGAAATCTATTCCTAATACCCTCCCAAAAACCTCCCTTAAATAATAAAAGTATTGGAATTTTTGAAAATTTATTGAAGCACAAATATGACAAACATCGAAGCATGCATTAAATTATAAATTCCTTATCTACATGTGGGCGATACCTAAGTCGCATTGTTCAAAAATAATCTTATAGGTAAATCCACGAAATATTTAAATAAGCCCCCATAACATCGAAATTTATAAAAATATGTTACATATAAACATTCAAATGTTTCATATACATAAATGCGGTGCGCGCATACTATAATATATTTTCAATGTAAAATATTTTCATACGCCAACCTACTCTAATCTACCTACATGTGATGGGTATTGCTAGTATATGATATCCCTAGACATATAAAACCGTGTTAGTTAACATCTATCATATAGATTATAATTAATAGTAGTGCTATCATATTAAAACCTCCTCTTAACCTTCACCGAATTGGATAAGATAAAACCGAATCAATTCTATCAACTGATCCGGGTAAGATTAGTACATTTACACGAAGATAACAGACGAAGCTAATTTTCAAAATTAGCCTAATATCCAATTATAAGATAAACTAAAGTAACACAAGTTATATTGGTGATAAAATTGAAAGAGAGAAAAATATAACAAATGACCGCGTGGAGCGGCCGCAGCCGTCGTCGGAGTCTTCATTCTTGAGGTGCAGATATTTCCAGGGCAGATTCGGGTGACGCGCCGCCGGGGTGTTTTGCACACATTGCTAGCGATATATTTTCATGTTGAAATGGAAACTTGTAACAATTTCTAAATAAATCTTACAATTCTATATATATAATTTTTATTTAAGTTCATCATATTTATATAAGTTTTTAAGTATATGAAAAATATAAATCTCCATTTCAACATCATCAAATAACAATAGAAAAGTACGCCCGCCGAGTACAACTGTGCAATTTGAAATTGGTAATTTAAATTGAAATAAAAAAAAACCCTCGTTTCTTTTACTCAAAATTAAAAATAATCAAAACTTCAACTCGAGACATTCGATTTTAAAATTGTCCAATTAATAAAACCGGTGAAATAGATTTCATTGAATTCAATAATAAACCGGTCCGGACGAGTCGAAGCGAGGGCAAATGATCACTGTAGTGTGAAAGCAGACGGGTGCAATTGTTCTAGACGCGCGTGGCAATAGCGACCGTACCTGGCCCGGGTCACTCCACTTGAGCGCCCAGGCGCGTTCCTCTTCAGCCCGCGCCCGCCGACAAACAAAACACCACTTCGGTAACCAATAAGGCACTCGTATATTTCAAATTCGTTCGTATAAAATGTAAATCTTTGGCGTCGGACGGCTCGGCGGTCGGCGGAGCGTCGGCCGAGCGTCGGCCGAGGGACGAGCAAGGGCGGATCCACCGTTGTGGGCACGATGGGCATGCCCACAACCTTAATAGACTTGTGACGTCACCTTTTTACGGTCTATTGAGATCGATAGGCTGATGATAATGAACGATAAGCCTTAATAAAATTTAAAAAACACAATGAATCATGAAACGTGCGTGATTTGGAACGCAGCAAAGAGCCATAGACGATATGCTGACATGTTATGACTTATGTCACATTTTTGACAACTTATTGCCGTGCCGCCAAAACTTCGAGCCGCGTAGCGAGGCGTCTGTGGCGCTACTTAATGAGGGTGCTTAAAATTTTTTAAACCGCTAGATGGCGTAACGTAGCCGTGAGGTCCAACTTCACCATGATTGGATTCAATAATGTCACTTTGAATGCTGTGACCACAACCTTTTTTGAATGATGGATCCGCGCTTGCGCCGCGCTCGGGGTCACCCGAATCATTTCCACTGGAAATATCCCACTCTCCAGCGCCGCGGCCGGGGTCAAGCGCCGGCCGAGCTGCTGTCCGCCTCCGCCGCGGGAGGCGCTGCTGCGTCGTCGAACATGTCCACCTCCCCTCGCTCGGGCGCCGGCGCCCCCACCACAGGCTCCGGGGGCGCCTCCGGCACCGGCTCGGGCGCCGCGAAGCCTGTCTCCACGGCCTCGCCCGCGTCGTACAGATCCCCTGCCGGGGGCTCGCTCGCAGGCTCAGCAGCCTCTCGCTCGGGCCCGTAGTCCGGTTCACTCTCCTGACTAGCATACGGCTCGGCCTCGTGGGCCTTCTCTTCGACTGGAGGCACGAGTTCTGCCATGATATGGTCTCCGCTCGGCGGGATATCCACCCGCTCTGGCGCTGCTTCATTCTCAAGGTTAAGGCTAGATTGCTCGTGCTGCTCACTTCCGGAGTCGTGCGATGCGACGGTATCCGTATTTTCTACTGGCAGTACTGGCACAGTTTCGCTCGCGGGAACTACGTCGACGGCCTCCTGAGGCTGTTCCTGTATTTCAGGCGCAGGCGTCTCGTCGGCGGCGCCCCACCTAGACTTTCTGTCTCCCTTGTCCCTCCTGGAGGTCCTCTCATCCCTCGGCGGGGGGTCCCTCGCCGCGTCCTTGGGCGGGTTATCCCTGGGCGCGCCTGCGTCGGGAGGGTTGTCCCTCGACATCGAATCCCGCTGGGGGCGACGCTCGTCGAAGTTTCTCCTCCGGTCGGGACGGTCTCCGCCCCTGAATCTGTCCTCGCCGTCCCTGTTCCCGGGTCCGTCCCTGTTCCCGGGCCCGTCCCTGTTCCCGGGCCCGTCCCTGTTCCCGGGCCCGTCCCTGCTCCCCGGTCCGTCCCTGTTCCCGGGCCGGCGGTCCCTCCTCCGGTCGTCCCAGTCGTTCCCGCCGCGGCGGTTGTCCCACTCGCGGTCGCGGTCGCCGTTCCAGCCCCTCTCGTTGAACTGGTCGCGGTCGTCGAACCTCCGGTTGTTCCTCTCGAAGAAGTCGTTCGGCGGGCCGTCGAACATCGGAGGTCCGTCGAACGGCCGGTCGCCGTCGAACTGGCGCGGCCCGTCGAACGGGGGCCGGGGGCCGTCGAAGGGGGGTCGAGGTCCGTCGAAGGGAGGACGAGGGCCGTCGAAGGGCGGGCGGTTCATCCCGTCGAACGGCATCCTGCTGAAGGGCGGGCGCTCGAACCGGGGCGGGCCCTCGAATATGGGGCCGCCCTCGAACGGGGGGCGCTCGAATGGCGGCCGGCTGAAGGGCGGGGGGCCCAGGCCGTTGAAGCGCGGCCCGAAGCCCGCGGGGCCCCCGGGGCCGTCCATCCACGGTCCTGCAACACAAGCGGGAGGCACATCAGTACAGCTGTCCATCTCGGCAGCGTCGAGGCCGAGGGCGGGGGCAGAGATCATACCTGGCATTCCGGGTCTAGGTGGCCCTCTCATCCTCAACTCTGGAAATCGAAAGAGCTTTATTACTATCTTAAAATGCTGCTACAAACTATTTATGTACTACTTTAAAAACATTCAAGCGTAAAAAAATAGAGTATAAGAATAAAGAAGACCACGGAGAATGAGGATGAGAAGACGAGTCTCAAAGATAGTAAGAAAATAAATAAATTAGCAAATAATAAGTAGCAGTACAGCCCTCTACCTGTTCCCTTAGTATACTGACCGGCTCTAAACGGAGGCGCCATGTGAGGCGGGGGCATCCTCGGAGGCAACTGCGTCCAGCCGCCGGGGCCCGCGCCGCCCGGGCCTCCAGGAACACCTGGGCCACCATGGGCCACCAGGCCCACCTGGCCCACCTGGCCCACCGGGACCGAGGCCACCGAGAGGCCCGCCCGGCCCACCAGGGCCGTTAGGACCGTTGGGGCCGTCGGATTCCGAATCTGTGAGAAAGACAAAATCAACCATCTTGGACGAATATTTTTCAACATTAATATTATTTTGAAGATAAGGTTTCATTTTTGGGGTTATATTGCAAAGTCAACTTTATGGTAAAGAACAAATGATTGACCTTTTGTGTACGTTTAAATGGCGCGGACTATAGTTACTTACTATACTCGAAACTAGGATTCAAGACCAAAAAAGCTACTACAATGTTACCACTGCAATAAAATGATCATACAATAGTAAATACCTATTTTCTAAAAACATACGCTGACGTTATTTATTTATTGGTAATTTCAATTCTATAATTTAATGAAGTAATTTTATTTACATACTTATTTTTACATAAATACAAGATGCTTTAATAAAAACTTAATCATCCGTAATGTTTGGTAGAAAGACTGGTATTGAGCATGTGTCATTTCAGGTGTTAATAACATTTGGTACAACATTTGAACTTACATGTTGTTTCGTGCAGTGAGGTGCCGCCAAGTGATATTAATATAAAAATATTTTTAACACTGCTATTGTGTGTTGAGTGAGTTGACATGTGAATAACTTGCTAGGACCTAAGAGATTCTTAAAACCTGCGATTTTGTTAAGAGTAGTCTTGGCAGAATCCATACATCGATAAAACGCTAAACACCCCCGTTTTATTGAGTGACTGGGACTTTGACTGACTTCGTCTGTTGATTATCCACTTTGTCAAAATATCACTTGACCATTTTCCTTACGAGTTATTTCACTTATTAACGCCTAAAGTCTAAAACATGTACAAAACTGGACGAATTAATTACTGGAGTGGTGGAAACCTAATCATGAATTGTGCCAGCTTATACTAAGAAAAGAAGCATAACAAAAAGGTTAGCAAAACCTGAAAACTTGATTTGACAATGACATAAGTGACATTGAAAGATTTGATAGTGACGTATCTGTCGTAGTTTTTTTGGTCTTGAATTCCAGTTTCGGGTATAGTAATGGAATAGATTGTTTTTAATGTGATATACCTAGCACAAGAGCAGACGGATCACCTAATGGTAAGCGACTACCGCCGCCCATGGACGGGTGTCCAAGGCGAGACCAGTGGAATAGCAATAATTAAATTACCTATTTGAAGTTGCTAAATTACGTGATTGCTAATATAATCCATATCACGAAACCATGCGAAATAACAATAGCGCGCGAAATCATGATAGCACAATAATTCATTATATCATGAAAAACATATAAACATTAGCATATTAATAGCATGTATCATGATATTCTATGAAATTATTGAAAAATAACAATAGACGTGTGTAACTCTTTACTGAAACGACTGAGTGATCCGACTCACTCAAATGATACACTGTTCTGAATCTCTAATATTCGCTCTGAATAAATAAAAATAGAAATACAGGTCACACCTAGTTAAGGTACAAATATAAGAATGTTAATTTTAGTATAAATATCATTTAAGTTTGAAATTGTACTTATAAGTGAACAGTAAATTATATTTTTTAATTTTTATTTATTCGCTCTGAATAACTTATCATTCGATTCATATGGACCTCGAGTCCAAGTGAGCCAATTGATCCGAGTAAGCCGAATGATCCGAATAAGCGAAATGATCCGAATTGAGAGCGAAAGAGTAAGCTGTGGACTGTCCGGGGTGAATAGGTAACCATCTTTCCATGTATTACGCGGGGAAAACAGATATCTATCTGAGAGTTGATGTTCCAAATAATTCAAATGAAGCGTTTAACTGTTCCACATCTTTTCACGGATCCAGATGCAAATGTTCCAATCTTTTGAGAGACGTTTTACGCCAGGTGCAAAAAGCAAGTGAACACTATTACTCACCATTCCGTGTCTGCTTGGCGTCCCTGCTGTCGGGCAAGGGGTCGCGGGCGGCGGGCTTCCCGTTTGCCATCTCCCACAGGCGCTCCTGCAGCGACTTCTCCCCGCCCGGCGAAGCGCCGCCGCCCGTGGAACCTCCGCCGCCTGAGGTGCGCGGCGACTTCTCGCGGCTACGCTCTCTGTGCAGGGTGCGATCGGATAAGTTAAATTAAATTGAAAATTTAAAAAACCCGGGATACAACTAAAGCTCTTTCATTTGATACCTATATTGAGGCGATTGGAACAACAAATAGGTTAATCGTCATTTTCTGACGGCGGCCATCTTGGATTTGAAATTTTTCACAGTTAATACATTCTGCTACTCAAGCTCTTTTATATGACACCCATATTGTGGGAGTTGTGTTAAAACATAAAATTCTTTTATGTTTTAACACAACTCCCACAATATGCCCCTTCGTATTCAATACAACAACATATTCAGGATGATGTTGCGGCTTCCTCGTTTCTACAGTGCGTCTCAAATGTTTGCGCAGGCAAGAACTGACTGCTTCCAAACTCTGCTCCGCAAGAAAGTGACATCGCTGTTAAACCGGGTGCGAGAGAGCGACAACAGCAACCTGAAGGTAGTAGCAGATGATCCGCATGCACCTATATTGAGGCACTTTGTACGAATAGATCCGGTTTAGCAGCTAAAAATTAAAATCGATTGGCGGCGCTAGTGTGCCCTACCCGTCACCTTAAGTGTGTAGTGCTAAATAATTAAATAAATAGTATAAATGTTTGCTTTTTTTTTATACGAGAGGTGGCAGACGAGCAGACGGATCACCTGATGGTAAGCAATTCCGCCGCCCATGGACACCCGCAACACCAGTGGAGTCACAAGTGCGCTGCCAACCTTTTCCCCTTCCCCCCCATTGGGCCTCCGGTAACCTCACTCACACGGCGAAACACAGCGCAGGCGCTGCTTCACGCCGGTCTTCTGTGAGGCAGTGGTATCACTCCGGTCGAGTCAGCCCATTCATGCCTAAGCGTGGCTCTCCCACATCAGTTAGAGACTCCCGCTCCGAAATTGTTTAAAAGAGATCCGGTTAAGTAGCTAACAATATAAATCGATTGGTGTCGATAGTTAGGGCTACCCTTCTCTTTAAACCTCCCACTATGATTGTAGTTAATGTAGTTGCCTGTTAAGTAAATAATATACTTAAAAATTTCATCTCGTGTTCAGGCGGGACACACCTGAACACGAGATGAATTTTTTAAGTGTATTATTTACTTAAGAATGAATTGCAAAAGATTGCTATAATGAAAAATTAAGTTTAAAAACTAATACCCGACTACCAAAAAAACACGATCTAAAAAGTACAAGACAAGAAAATTGTCTCTGCTGAAATGATTATGCCGTATCGCCGTGGTCGTATGCCACATTGATTTTATTTTATTATTATAATGAATTCGTTTTGCTACAGTAGGTGGCATACGACTACGGCGATACGGCATAATCATTTCAGCAAAGACAATTTTCTTGTTTTGTACTTTTTAGATCGTGTTTTTTTTGGTAGTCGGGTTTTAGTTTAACATATTTTTAGTTATGTAAATATAATTACATATTTGAAATGTGCTAAAAAAGCTCTTTCATTTGATACCCCACAAGGTACCGTCAAGCAAATTTTTTTTTTTAGTTCCTTACTCTAAGTCCCCTAGAGGGCGCTGTAATAAATTTACCGTGACGTCATGTTGTCTATAACCAGAAGACAACCAAGACGCTTCTAACGACACCTCATTTGTTCAAATATGATAACTAGTTTAGAAGTTACGTGGAAACAGATGAACATACATACATACAAACTTACATACATAGCCTGCCAAAATCATAACCCTCCTTTTGCTTTGCCGTAGTCGAGTAAAAAAGTATCAAGTATAGTTAGGGGTTGTCCATTAATCACGTGAGGCTTGAAGGGGGAGGGGGGGGGAGGGGAGGGGTTTGATAAAAATTTATGAAAATAACACAAGGGGAGGGGCGTGTAAGATATCCCGTGTATTTATTTATTCGTTCAACGTTTTTCATATTACACTCTTCGTTTATTATTATTTTTATTGCAATCAAAAAGAATTTGTATTCTAGTGTAGACATTTTTATCAGGGTCCTTAATATCAGAATTTAAAAACAAAATAGTTTATACCTGTATTTAGGTACTAAAAATATACGTGATGTTGGGAAAGGGGGGGGGGGTAGTCTTAAACCTCACTACCAAGGGGGAGGGGGGGCTTAAAAAAATGCTAAAAAAATTTTTTTTTTGGTCAATAAGCCAACGCTTGACCACAATCGCACCTGATGGAAAGCGACGATGAGGTCTAGGATGATACGCGTTTGCCTAAAAGATGCCTGTTCACTCTTGCCTTAAAGATGCCCAGATTATAGTGGTCAGGAAAAACAGATCTCGGCAGAGAGTTCCATTCCTTAGCCGTCCGCATTATAAATGTGGAAGCAAATCGCTTCGTGCGGATAAGGGGTATTTCTACCACATAAGGATGAAAGCACTCGCCGCGCCTTGTCGTCCGATGATGGAATGGGCTGGGGGGGATCAAATGGACAACATTTCAAAATTGCTAAGCTCTGAAACAAAAAATACCAATTCTTTGTTTACTTTTCCGCTGCTCGAATATATATTTATTCATTTTTTATATTGCTTATTTACTGAGAAAAAAATTAAAAACTAAAAAACGTAAGATGACGTCATCGGACGGCAGAATATAAAATATTTCTTTGCTTAGCACATTATAGTTTTAAATTTACGTAATGCCAAACTCTAGACATGTAACTGTCAAAAAAAAAGACAACTTGTCAACGTTGAATGTATGAATGACGTTGACAATGTTGACACTAGTATTATTTACCTTTGACAGTAGTACCTTTTTTTATTAAAACAATGATAAGCAAAGGAATATCGCTGTATTCAGCCGTCCGATGACGTCATTTGGCGCTTACGTCTATTTAGAATAAAAAGAATTTCAATAATTATTTTATGCATGAAAATGGACAAATTTTGAAAAAAGAAAAAATATGGGTCTGTTCATTTTATGTCTACTTTCATATAAAAAAACAATATGGACATGTTAAAAATATGAAATGTTGTCCATTATGTAGAACCTCCGCACACTCCCCGAAATGAATCCGGTAGAAGAATCCGGGAGAATTTCACGTGATTAATGGACGGCCTTTACCTGTTGTTGCTGGCGTTGTTGTCCCTGGGCCGGTCGCGCTCGCGCTCGCGCTCGCGTCGCTCGCGGCCGCCGCGCTCGCGGTCGCGGCGCTCGTCCCTCTCCCGGTCCCTGCGGGGAACACCAACTCTGAAAACCCTTTATCTAATACTAGCTTTTGCCCGCGACTTCGTCTGCGTGTAATTCGAATAAAAGCAAGGTCTTTATGTATCAATAACTGGTGCCCGCGACTTCGTATGCGCAGTATTAGTATTTCGAGTAGCTTATATTAGCGTGAAAAGAACTAACATTATGACATTAAAATTATAACACACAATATCTTTATAAATTATAGCCTATGTGTTATTCTGATCTATAAGCTACATTACTGTAAAGTTTCATTAAAATCCGTTTAGTAGTTTTTGCGTGAAAGAGGAACAAACATCCATCCATACATCCATCCAAACAAACTTTCGCCTTTATAATATTAGTAAGATGACATTCTTATTTTTAGTGAACGCTACCTTTGGTCCTAGGGTTACGGATTCGATCCCCGCACAGTATAATAATAATAAATAAATCTCACAACATCTCATACGTTGACCTGATTCCATACTAAGTAGCTTAAGCACTTGTGTTACAGATATCAGACAACAGAGGAACACAAATATATACTAAAATACATATATTACACCCAGACACTGAACAAACACAAGTGTTCATCGCACGAATGTTTGTCCAGGGTGGGGATCGAACCCACGACCTTTGGCGTAAGAGGCAGGACAGTACAAACATTTGTGTGCATGAACATGTTTGTTTGTATTGGTCTGGGTGTTTCCTATGTATTATAAGTATGTATTTGCAAAAGAAAAAGTATTATATGTATATATTTGTAATCCCACTGTTGATTCTGATATCCGTAACACAGGTGCTTGAGCTACCTATGTCGGAGTTAGATCAATGTATGTGATGTCGTGAAATATTTATTTATTTATTTATGTGTGGCAATACGGTATTTATTATTATTATGTTCTTTATATGCTGAGCATCACAGCTATTTGCTGGCTTTTCAGAAATGTACGGGCCTAAGCCAAGTACAGTTCCTACACTACGGATCTGATTGTGATGTGGTGAGGGTAATGAGTCTTGAGTCTTATTATTATTATTATTTTCAAAGTTTAAACTTTCTCCCTCCTGCTACAAGGAGTGGGTAATTTCCTGATACGCGGACCTCAGTCTATTATTATTATTATTCAGTATTCAGGCAGGCAGTTCAGGAACTGATTATTGCCTGTATCCAGTTACATTACAAGTATATCTTATTTTCCATTTTGTAAGTAGTTATCTAGTCTATTCTTAAATATATTTATGTTTTCGGCTGAGACTACTTCTTGTGGTAACTTGTTCCACAGCTCGACCACTCAGTTGCAAAAGAAATGTTTATGCGGGTTGCTGTTTGACCTCGTTTTTGCCAGCGTAAGGCTTTGCCCTCGCAGGTGTGGATTTTTATTTGACTATATTTTTTAAATGCAGAGTTTTCCTTCTCTGGGTGCTGATGATCATGCCAGCAGATTTACCTTAGTCGCCTTTTACGACACCTCGGTAAGAGTGAGGGTGGCCTATTCTACTCTGCCGGGGACCACACGGCCGCACGGCTCATCGGTGTCTTGACAGCATGTCCAGACTGAGAATAGGCAAGTTGCCTCATGTCACCATTTATAAAAATAACTTTTAATTCAAATATAATTCCGTACAAGGGTCCGAAATATATAAACTTCAATAAATATAAATAAGGGATTGCTGTAAAAGTTCAACTTAAACCCGTTATATTTTTACTTTTTTCTATCTTGTTCGAAAACACCGTCCATAATGGTTCTACGTCACCATTATTGTAAACAATATACGTCAAACGCCTATTTCAGGTTATTCGCTATTCCGATAAAAAGGTTATTATGACCATAGCTGGGCATTAACTCGTTAGTCGTTTATTAACGAAGTGAAAATGTTAACTAACGGAATAATCTTTAAGTTAACTTTTAAAAATGTTACGGACTCGTTAACTTCCGTTAATGTCCTGAAGTCTGATAATCGTTTATTCAAATGCCCACTATTTTACCGCGCGGCGCAAAAAACAGATTCAGATAAGTACGCGACAAGTACCGCGCGGCGCGTGTGAGTGAAAAAACAGCGAAGAGATTAGTTCCTGAATGATCAACAGTGAATGCCACGGCATTTCATCCAAAGTTCCGGTTGAAAACGTATGACAGCAGAGAGTGGATGTAGTAAAAAAATGCATGGAAAAAAGGTAGATGATGCCTTACGACAAGAAGCAGCGAAAAATTCGCAGGACAGAGATAGTGTAAGTGGCACAAAAAGCAATGCGAGTAACAACGATGATGACAAAAACCAAAGAGCTCGAACTCTTTAAAGAGTAAAGCGCAAAGTCTTGTTAAAGTGTGCCGGACAAGAAATCAAGAGACTCGTTCAACGATGCTGCATTTCTCGGGGAAGAGATATTCATAAATCTTTTTATTCAGTACAATACCGCTATACCGTCAAGCGCTGCTGTTGAACGTTTTTTTCTATCGGTAAAGATATTTTAGGACCAAAACGAGCTTCGCTTTCTGACGAGAGCTTCAACATGCCAATGTTTATGTAGGGAAATATGCACCTTATGCCAGAGCCAGACAATTAGACATTTGAATTATACCACGATCACGGCAATACGGCATAATAATTTCAGCAGAGACAATTTTCTTGTCTCTATCCCTTCTATCACGCATAGTCCTCTCCTCCTCTGTCCCTCCTGTCGCCTCTGTCCCCCCTGTCCCTGTCGCGACGGTCACTTTAATAACTCTCCTAACGCTCGTTGTAAATAACAAAATATAATCAATAACAAATGGACTCGCCTATCCCTATCCCGTCCTCAATCTCTATCCCTTCTATCACGCATATTATCTCTGTTATTATCTCTTTCCCTCCTGTCACCTCTGTCCCTACTATCTCTGTCCCTGTCGCGGCAGTCACGGTCATGACTGTCTTAACGCTCATTGTACAAAACACAAAATATAAACACAAATGGACTCACCTATCCCTATCCCGTCCTCGATCTCTATCCCTTCTATCACGCACATTATCTCTATTGTTATCTCTGTTATTATCTCTATTGTTATCTCTGTTACTATCTCTATTGTTGTCTCTGTCCCTCCTGTCGCCCCTGTCCCTCCTGTCCCTGTCCCTGTCGCGGCGGTCGCGGTCGCGGCTGTCCTTGCGGTCGTCGTCTTGCTTGTCGTCGGAGGGCGGCGGCTGCGACGCGTTGAAAGGCGGAGGCTCCGACAGGTTGAAGCCGGGGGGAGGTTTCGATGCGTTGAAGATCGGCGGCGGTACCGTTAGGAGGGCTTGGAGCTGTGAACAAAGGTAATGTTAACGTAAAGTGGACTCCTGTTTCCGCACTTAGGCTCCTACTTTACTTTACTTTTTGGACTTATTTTAGCCTGAAACGCGTCTTTGTTATACGACGTCGGTGGCAAACAAGCGTGCGGCTCGTCTGATGGTAAGCGATTACCGCAGCCCATGGACGTTTGCAACTCCAGAGGACCTGCATACTATTTTGACATTCATAAGTGTTCTGTATAGACCTAAATCTTTTTTTATACGCGCTGCCAACTCCTTAAAACCTCAGCACTCCTTTTTTTAAAGAATCTCATGCTGTTTTATCCCGGGTATACCTTTTATGGCAGCTCATTCTACAGCCGGAGCGTTCGCGGGAGGAAATTCCTCTGGAACCGTACTGTGCAAGACCATTTGAGTTACTATCTGAACACGACGTGTTCTACATCTCTCTCTCTCTAAAACATATCCAGCTTTATGGCGTCGTCGCTGTGTACCTGTACCCCGACCTGACGGGAGGTGCCTAGTGGCAAGGGGAGTGGTGGTTAGTGACCTGGTCGGGCAGCCTGGGCGCGTCGGCGTCGAGCTGGTCGGCGGCGGCGTCCTCCATGTCCAGCTCCATGGCGTCGTCGCTGTGTACCTGTACCCCGACCTGACGGGAGGTGCCTGGTGGCAAGGGGAGTGGTGGATAGTGACCTGGTCGGGCAGCCTGGGCGCGTCGGCGTCGAGCTGGTCGGCGGCGGCGTCCTCCATGTCCAGCTCCATGGCGTCGTCGCTGTGTACCTGTACCCCGACCTGACGGGAGGTGCCTGGTGGCAAGGGGAGTGGTGGATAGTGACCTGGTCGGGCAGCCTGGGCGCGTCGGCGTCGAGCTGGTCGGCGGCGGCGTCCTCCATGTCCAGCTCCATGGCGTCGTCGCTGTGTACCTGTACCCCGACCTGACGGGAGGTGCCTGGTGGCAAGGGGAGTGGTGGATAGTGACCTGGTCGGGCAGCCTGGGCGCGTCGGCGTCGAGCTGGTCGGCGGCGGCGTCCTCCATGTCCAGCTCCATGGCGTCGTCGCTGTGTACCTGTACCCCGACCTGACGGGAGGTGCCTGGTGGCAAGGGGAGTGGTGGATAGTGACCTGGTCGGGCAGCCTGGGCGCGTCGGCGTCGAGCTGGTCGGCGGCGGCGTCCTCCATGTCCAGCTCCATGGCGTCGTCGCTGTGTACCTGTACCCCGACCTGACGGGAGGTGCCTGGTGGCAAGGGGAGTGGTGGATAGTGACCTGGTCGGGCAGCCTGGGCGCGTCGGCGTCGAGCTGGTCGGCGGCGGCGTCCTCCATGTCCAGCTCCATGGCGTCGTCGCTGTGTATCTCCGCACGCGCGTTGCTCGCCTGTACCGGCGCGGGCGCAACAGCCTGAACAAACGAAACAAAATAATCATTTAAAAACTCAAGCAATAATAAATAATAAAAAAAAACAATCAAAGTAAGAAGATCATGATTGTGACCCTATCATATTAAGTAGGGAATATGGACAACCTTAGCTCCGTCTCAGCTGAATCGCGGTCGGATATCCTTCAGTTGGGACGGTAAGCCTACAATATAAAAACCACAACAATATTCTTCGCATCTAACGAACGAGACGAACAAAAGAGACGAACAGCTCATGTGCTAGGGACGGGATAACAATTCCTTTTCATTCTTCTAGATCTTCTCGACCAAAAACAACTTTCTGAGGCGGTGGTAGAATCGTATTATGTTTATTTATTTTTTTAGTATAATCTATGTATCAATATATAATGTATTAACATGTTAATTATACATAAGTATTTCTAAATAGTTTTAAATTACTCAAATGTATGACGATTTGTAAGAGCTGTGTACAAGCCTATGCAAATAAAGAATTATTTGAGTTAAAGGCCCAATGGACAGCTCACCACATCACCCACAAGTTTCAACACGTCGCCGCCCCAGATACAGCCTCGCGTTAAGTTGAAGTGCCAACAGCGCATCAGACTCACGCACGAAGGTACAACATATCTGTACAAATCTACACACTATTATTATGTAAAAAAACGCTTCAATTTACCTGCATCGGATGCGGCGGGTGGTGCGGCGGCATCTGCAGCGGCAAGCCCGCCACCAGCCCGCCCACGCCCAGCAGCCCGCCCAGGAAGCCGCCGCCCAGCCCCGCCGGCATGCCGCCCGGCACGCCCGCCATGCCGCCCGGCATCGCGCCCGGCATGCCGCCCGGCATTGCGCCCGGCATGCCGCTCGGCATAGGCCCCGGGAAGCGCAGCAGCCCGCCCGGGCCTAGAGCCGCGTCGCCGCCTAGACCTGGAAATACTTTGTACTTGTACACCTTTGTGTAGATTTTTTTTTGTCATAGGTGGCAGACAAACATGGCGGATCACCTGATAGGCGATTGCCGCTGCCCATGGACACTCGCGACACCAGTGGTCGACCGACCCAGTCACAAATGCGCTGCCAAGCTTTAAACCCTCCCTTCCCCCGGATTGGGCCTCCGGTACCCTCCATGACGCAGCGAAACACTGGTTTTCTGTGGTATCACTCCGGTCGAGCCGGCTCATTCATGCCGAAGCGTGGCTCTCCCATGATGGAACCTATACAGGACGTGCGGTAACTATACGTGGCACCACTCTGTATTGACTTGGTTCAAATTGCACCAGCACCAGTGCAATGGCACCAGTTCGCACCACCGTCGATGTGCACGTTCTCCCTTTCGACAGATATAGCATAATGGAATTTGTCGGGACAACTTTCTTGACGAATGTGGAGAACTTCGCCACCAGTACCATCCGAACAACAACAGAAGGCGCTATCTAACTGTTCCACGGAAGATCCAATTTCTCATAAGATTCTACATGCCGAAAGCAACGTTCACATAGACCAAAACACTACCTTGACTAGCAACATAAGTAAGTCGATCAACCAAGACGGTACACTGAACCTTGATCTCCGACGTAATACCACCCGGCTCGATCTTTCCTTTCCCATAAATCATTTTAATTTGATTTAAATGTATACTAAATACACAAAGTTGACTATATTTTTTAAATATTTGTTTGGAAAATACATATCTATATTGGATTGTAATTATGTAATAAGAAGATTATGAAAGACGTTAGGACACGTTGCCTCGAAACCTTACGATAAAATGCTCGTATACATGAACGCAGAACAATAACGAACTGTACACAATTCGTTCATTGCGAATTTAAAAAAAAATACTATGAAACAGCAACAAGTTATAGAGAAGCAACCAGATTTAACACCGCAGAGTTTAATAAGATTATCATTAATACGGAAGATGCAGTCATGCAAATGTAATATTCAATCAATCAGCGCGTCATATCTCAACTATTTATGACATGCAAACCTCATTACCACAAACATATTTACCTGGCAGTCCTGTTGGTAAACTCGGTGGCCTGATGCCAGCTGGAAGACCAGGCATGCCAGGTGGTAGACCCGCCGGCATTCTGCAGAAAAAAATATTGTCAATATCGAAGATGTTACGCGTTCGCCTAGAACAGTGTTTGATAACCTTTTTCTACCTTACTACAGAAAACGAGGGGACTAACAGGGGATACAACAGTTTTAGTTTCGGAACATTTCTTAGATCACGTTTATTTACGATCAAAAATTAAGCACTATTCAAGAACCCCCTTAATATATAGTTATGTGTTTGCAGAGAGGCTGGGGCTCCGATTTGGTTAAAAATAGATCCGGCTTAGTAACCTACAATTTAAATAAATTGGCATCGTTCTTGTGCGCCCTACCTGTCGCCTTAAGGCGAGAGGAAAGGCCAAACCGCATAAAAGAGGTATATTGTGATTCATTTTTAGCTAACACTAGCTGTTTCACGCGGTTTCACCCGCGTCCCGAGGGAACTACTTCCCGTACCGGGATAAAATATAGCCTATGTTACTTCTGAATAATGCAGCTTTCTAATGGTAAAAATTATTGCAATCGGTCCAGTAGTTTTTGAGTTTATTCATTACAAACATACAAAAATACAAATATTTCGTCTTTATAATATTAGTGTACATATAGTTCGTGAAGCTTTGAGATTAAACACACTGTTCAGAAAGACCTTGAAGTTGGAAGGGTAGCCTCTGAATGTAAGTTATTAGTTTTAATTAGCATTTGATCCTAATTTTAAAAATCAAGCCATAATTTGTTTAGAATTCATTTTGTACACGTATTTCCGATCTGAATTCACCCAAACTTAACAAAAGACTCTTTTTATAGTTCGTATCTTGTTCCAATAACCCCGTTTGTGGTGTGGGCTGGATGAGAGTGCCCGAAAATTGGGAGCAGTGGCGTGCATTAGGGGAGACCTATGTCCAGCAGTGGACGAGTGTGGGTTGCTGATGATGATGAACCCCGTTCGAAACACAAACATCAAGCTTTAATTAAATTTCAATTTTATGCTGTTAGCTCCAGGCAAAAATAAAATGGTATATTTGCTCTTACAACAATACTAGGCGTTATCTAGGCGTACGCAATCCGACGTTGCCGCACCGAACGCACGCCGCGCGCTTGGCTCTTAGCTCGCGCGAGGTGGCCAGCTCGCTTAGTCAGTCGGTCCCTCGCTTATCGTTTGTGTTTTTATAAAGCAAAGTATCCTGAAACTCGTTCGTTTCTTGTTCGCAAAAATAATAATTATAGTTACAATTTAATAAGTAGTGATTTATCAATGGAAAACATTTCATATTTTTAACATGTCCATATTGTTTTTTTATATGATAATAGACATAAAATGAAGAGACCCTTTTTCTTTTTTCAAATTTTTGCCATTATCATACATAAAATAATTATTGAAATTCTTTATATTCTAAATAGACGTAAGCGCCCAATGACGTCATCGGACGGCTGAATACAGCGATATTCCTTTGCTTATCATTGCTTTAGTAAAAATGGTACTACTGTCAAAGGTAAAGAATACCTACTAGTGGCAACATTGTCAACGTCATTCATTCATTCAACGTTGACAAGTTTTTTTTTGTCAGTTGCATGTCATGGCATTTCGGAAATTTAAAGCAAAGAAATATTTTACATTCTGCCGTCCGATGACGTCATTTACATTTTTTAGTTTTTAATTATTTTCTCAGTAAATAAGCAATATAAAAAATAAATAAATATATATTCGAGAAGCGGAAAAGTAAATAAAGAATTGTTATTTTTTGTTTCATAGCTCAACAACTTTGAAATGTTGTCCATTGTGATATGTTATAAAAACGAAATTCTTACGCCCGCCTATGTTGTCCATCATGGATTTTTACTTAAGAGGGTTAGCTGCGATACTGAGCAGGCCCAGCACCTTATGTTTATCCTTATTCGTTGGGGAACTCACCCGGGCGGCGACAGAGCCATTCCCGGGTCCAGCGCGCCTTCCAGCGCCGGGGGCACGCCTATGTTGTCCATCATGGCTTTTTACTTAAGAGGGTTAGCTCCGAGGCTGAGCAGGCCCAGCAACCTAATGTTTATCCTTATCACACGGAACAGGTTCTCAAACTCTATCAAGCTCATGTTCGGTCGTGCATGGAGTATTGCAGTCACCTATGGGATGGTTCTGCCAAGTATCAGCTGGCTGCCCTCGACTCGATTGAGCGTCGAGAGTGGCCTGTCTATCGGTTTTTTATAGGATGCATTTTGGAGAGTGTTCGAATGAGCTTCACGACCTGATACCACCTTCTCCTTTCTACCACCGGACATTACGGAAGATTACAGGAATCCACCCTTACACTGTGCAAGTTCCACCAGCTCGTACTAAGCGTTTCGCTTCCTCTTTCTTGGTACGAACTGCTAAGGAATGGAACAACTGCCGGCTTCTGTATTCCCAGAGAGCTACAATTTGGGTGTCTTTAAGTCGAGAGTGAATAGGCTTCTTCTGGGTAAGCACGCTACATCTTAGACCTTATTGTCACTTTCCATCAGGTGAAATGAGGTCAAGTGCAAACCCATTAAATATAAAAAAAAGAAAAAAATCCGTCGGACAACTCACCCGGGCGGCGGCAGCGGCATGGCCGCGGCCTGGCGCTGTTTTTACTTAAGAGGGTTAGCTCCGATGCTGCGCAGGCCCAGCACCTAACGTTTATCCGTATCCGTGGGGCAACTCACCCGGGCGGCGGCATCCGCGGCGGCGGCAGCGGCATGGCCGCGGCCTGGCGCTGTTTTACTTAAGAGCGTTAGCTCCGATGCTGCGCAGGCCCAGCACCTAACGTTTATCCGTACCCGTGGGACACTCACCCGGGCGGCGGCATCCGCGGCGGCGGCAGCGGCATGGCCGCGGCCTGGCGCTGTTTTTACTTAAGAGCGTTAGCTCCGATGCTGCGCAGGCCCAGCACCTAACGTTTATCCGTATCCGTGGGACACTCACCCGGGCGGCGGCATCCGCGGCGGCGGCAGCGGCATGGCCGCGGCCTGGCGCTGTTTTTACTTAAGAGCGTTAGCTCCGATGCTGCGCAGGCCCAGCACCTAACGTTTATCCGTATCCGTGGGACACTCACCCGGGCGGCGGCATCCGCGGCGGCGGCAGCGGCATGGCCGCGGCCTGGCGCTGTTTTTACTTAAGAGCGTTAGCTCCGATGCTGCGCAGGCCCAGCACCTAACGTTTATCCGTATCCGTGGGACACTCACCCGGGCGGCGGCATCCGCGGCGGCGGCAGCGGCATGGCCGCGGCCTGGCGCTGTTTTTACTTAAGAGCGTTAGCTCCGATGCTGCGCAGGCCCAGCACCTAACGTTTATCCGTATCCGTGGGACACTCACCCGGGCGGCGGCATCCGCGGCGGCGGCAGCGGCATGGCCGCGGCCTGGCGCTGTTTTTACTTAAGAGCGTTAGCTCCGATGCTGCGCAGGCCCAGCACCTAACGTTTATCCGTATCCGTGGGACACTCACCCGGGCGGCGGCATCCCGCGGCGGCGGCAGCGGCATGGCCGCGGCCTGGCGCTGTTTTTACTTAAGAGCGTTAGCTCCGATGCTGCGCAGGCCCAGCACCTAACGTTTATCCGTATCCGTGGGACACTCACCCGGGCGGCGGCATCCGCGGCGGCGGCAGCGGCATGGCCGCGGCCTGGCGCTGTTTTTACTTAAGAGCGTTAGCTCCGATGCTGCGCAGGCCCAGCACCTAACGTTTATCCGTATCCGTGGGACACTCACCCGGGCGGCGGCATCCGCGGCGGCGGCAGCGGCATGGCCGCGGCCTGGCGCTGTTTTTACTTAAGAGCGTTAGCTCCGATGCTGCGCAGGCCCAGCACCTAACGTTTATCCGTATCCGTGGGACACTCACCCGGGCGGCGGCATCCGCGGCGGCGGCAGCGGCATGGCCGCGGCCTGGCGCTGTTTTTACTTAAGAGCGTTAGCTCCGATGCTGCGCAGGCCCAGCACCTAACGTTTATCCGTATCCGTGGGACACTCACCCGGGCGGCGGCATCCGCGGCGGCGGCAGCGGCATGGCCGCGGCCTGGCGCTGTTTTTACTTAAGAGCGTTAGCTCCGATGCTGCGCAGGCCCAGCACCTAACGTTTATCCGTATCCGTGGGACACTCACCCGGGCGGCGGCATCCGCGGCGGCGGCAGCGGCATGGCCGCGGCCTGGCGCTGTTTTTACTTAAGAGCGTTAGCTCCGATGCTGCGCAGGCCCAGCACCTAACGTTTATCCGTATCCGTGGGACACTCACCCGGGCGGCGGCATCCGCGGCGGCGGCAGCGGCATGGCGGCGGGCGGCAGGCCGGGGCCCAGCGCGCCCACCAGCGCGCCCGCCGGGGGCACCCCCACGCCCCCCATCATCGTCATGTTGTCCATCATGGCTTTCGGGAGGATCTGCTAACGATAAATACCATCTTAGACACTAGTTGATATTTTTATAATAATAATAATTCACAGCCGTGTGGTCCCCGGCAGAGTAGAATAGGCCACCCTCACTCTTACCGAGAGAAAGCTGCTGGCATGATCATCAGCACCCAGAGAAGGAAAACTCTGCATTTATATCAAAACCCTCGCCAACCCGTCTGCCAAGTGTGGTGAGTATGGCAATTACCCCTCATGTGATTGAGGGAGGCCCGTGCCCCAGCAGTGGGGACTTAAATGGGCTGATAATGATGATGATGATGGTGAATAATTCACATAACATCTCATACGTTGACCTGATTCCGTACTAAGTAGCTGAAGCAATTGTGTTACAGATATCAGACAACAGAGGAACACAAATATATACTTAAATACATATATGACACCCAGACACCAAACAAACACAAGTGTTCATCGCACGAATGATTGTCCAGGGTGGAGATCGCACCCACGACCTTTGGCGTAAGAGGCAGGGTTACTACCAATTGCGCCATCCGGTGAGTCAGTCTTATAGCAAACTTTTGCAATTTATTCTTAAGTAAATAAAACACTTAAAAATTTAAATTCGTGTTCCGGGGAGACACCCGCCTGAACACGAAATGAAATTTTTAAGTGTGTTATTTACATAATTAGACACTTTTTGCACTTGAAACTTCGCCGCTACAAAGTCGACCTTTTTTATGTGTTAGGTGGCAGATAAAGATCCTTTTTGAATACACCATAAATCCATTCAACCGAACAAAAACACCTATCTAGCTATCGTGAATTTTGACATAAGGACGCGAGACACGACATGTCAAATTCAATACTACGGAAGCGTATTGGTACCTTCAAATTAGGGTTTGGGACGAGATGTGTCAAAAGAGTTTCGGTTGAGTTCAACCGACGCAATGTTCACTTCAAATTAGGAAACGTCGTCAAATACGTTTGATCAAGTCTCAAAGTTAACTTCAAAATAGACCCCCCCTAGTCCCAAACTAAAGTTTTCCCTTGTGCTATGGAAACCAGAAACAACGACGGTACTACAAACACCCAGACCCAACACAAATGACTATTTTATCAACAAACATTTGTGCAAGTGCGGGAATCGAGCCCTTGTGTCTTAACCACTGCGCGTAACGAAATAAAGCAATCGAAATAATATCTACAACCGTGCGACTGCCTGGGTTCCAAAGAGAACTTTTTCGATTGCTCAAGCACACTCCGCCCCTTGGCCCAATGAGAAAATAAACTTTTTCAATTGGTCAAACGCACTCCACCCCCCGCGAACAATGGGAAGGTCGACTTTATAGCAGTGAAGCTATAATGCTATAGAGAACGTGCAATACCCATATATGGCAACAGTATTGACTAACATGGCAGAGTAGAATAGGCCACCCTCACTCTTACCGAGGTGTCGTAAAAGGCGACTAAGGTAAAGCTGCTGGCATGATCATCAGCACCCAGAGAAGGAAAACTCTGCATTTATATCTAAACCCTCGCCAACCCGTCTGCCAAGCGTGGTGAGTATGGCAATTACCCCTCATATGATTCAGGGAGGCCCGTGCCCCAGCAGTGGGGACTTAAATGGGTTGATGATGATGATGATGATTGACTAACAAGGCAAATAAAATTCAAATTGATGGCACTGGTTGCCAGCACCATCTAAGATGTAGACAGTTTTAATATACATACCTTTTCTTTTAATGATATTGGGACAAACGAGCATCAACGATGGTAAGCGATTACCGTCGCTCATAGACACCTGCCACGTCAAAGAAGTAACAGTCACCTACTACAATGACGTTTCAACGTTAGGGAAGAAACTTTGAGTACGTTCAACGACAGCGCGTCGAGCAGGATGGCCGCGTCTCACGCACCGCACTCACCCGGGGGGGCAGCCAGGAGGACAGGGTTTCCTCGTCGCGTTGAGCGCCCAGCGCTGCTGCAGCGCGGCCCAGGGCCGGTAGGCCGCGCCTCGCGCACGCACTCACCCGGGGGGGCAGCCAGGGCGGCAGCGTGTCCTCGTCGACGCTGCCGCCGTCCTCCAGCGCGTCCAGCGACAGCGCGTTGAGCGCCCAGCGCTGCTGCAGCGCGGCCCAGGGCCGGTAGGCCGCGCCTCGCGCACGCACTCACCCGGGGGGGCAGCCAGGGCGGCAGCGTGTCCTCGTCGACGCTGCCGCCGTCCTCCAGCGCGTCCAGCGACAGCGCGTTGAGCGCCCAGCGCTGCTGCAGCGCGGCCCAGGGCCGGTAGGCCGCGCCTCGCGCACGCACTCACCCGGGGGGGCAGCCAGGGCGGCAGCGTGTCCTCGTCGACGCTGCCGCCGTCCTCCAGCGCGTCCAGCGACAGCGCGTTGAGCGCCCAGCGCTGCTGCAGCGCGGCCCAGGGCCGGTAGGCCGCGCCTCGCGCACGCACTCACCCGGGGGGGCAGCCAGGGCGGCAGCGTGTCCTCGTCGACGCTGCCGCCGTCCTCCAGCGCGTCCAGCGACAGCGCGTTGAGCGCCCAGCGCTGCTGCAGCGCGGCCCAGGGCAGGTAGGACACGCCGAGCTCGGCCTCCCAGTAGTCTTTCCACTCGCGGCCCTTCACGCCGCGCCCGGGCGCCCACGCCACCTGACCAAATATACACATGTTACAACAGGACACTTAGAACATGTGTTAACCTCCTAAGGACTAAGAGATCGAGAGAAGCACCCCTATGTGCTTACTATGGCTATGTTTCGTCGCTACTAAGCTACCGTACTATCCTCTGGGGAAACCATGTAGATATAAACAGAGCCCTAATTGCTCAAGAGAAATGTGTTAGGGCAATCTGTAAAGCACACTTCCTTGACTCATGTAGACCGTTATTTAAACAATTACAGATTTTACCACTACCATGTATCTACATAAAACAAATGTGTATTTTTGTACGTCAAAATCCTCAAAATTCTGTTACAAGTGCGTATTTCTATCATTAGCTTGGTGAAGAAAAACATGGTCAGAAAATTTGCACGTTTCAGATAGGAACATTTTCGACAGTCTTCGGGTGGAACTCGAACCCACTTTTGCTAACTTTTGCTTTGTCGGTAAAGCAGTTGCCCGTTTAGCGAAAGATCGTGGGTTCGAGTCTTTTTTTTTTAAATGTCTCCTATTTGTTACAATCAATATAAATCACTCGGCGGCGCTAGTATGAGGAGGAGGATCGCATCTCCGGGGCTGAGGGCTTACCGTGATCTCCTTGGAGTGCAGCTTGTGCTTGTTGAGCTTGGTGAGCGCCTTGACGGCGTCGCGGCGGCGCTCCATGACCACGAAGGCGCAGCCGCGCGGCGCCACCACGTCGATGGCCACGACGCCGCCCATGCCGCCGAACAGGTCCGACAGCTCCTCCGGCGTCGCCAGCTTCGACAGGTGCCCCACCCACAGGGTCGTGCTGCAAACTGTCAACAAATACTAACATATATGGAAGGAAAATTGCGGTTTACAGTTTCATCGTTGGCCCATTTAAGTCCCCACTACTGGGGCACGGGCCTCCCTCAATCACATGAGGGGTAATTGCCATACTCACCACGCTTGGCAGACAGGTTGGCGAGGGTTTTGATATAAATGCAGAGTTTTCCTTCTCTGGGCGCTGATGATCATGCCAGCAGCTTTACCTTAGTCGCCTTTTACGACACCTCGGTAAGAGTGAGGGTGGCCTATTCTACTCTGCCGGGGACCACACGTCCGACCACACGGTTTACGGTTTATAACGTATTAAAAAAACTACTCACTAGATACTCAATATTTTATTTGCATTTCCCAGTGTTCACAATAAGATCTTAAATATAGGTATTAAATCTAGTTCAAACCAATGTTCGTTGTTATATATTTTTGTAGTTTTAGAACTCTTTTTTGCAGAGATAGGACGCAGTGGAAAAAAGCCGGAATAATAGCCGCTAGAGGGTCCAAATAATTAGTTGTATTTAAATAGGTTTAAAAAGTATACATGGTATCTTGATTACATGGAGACAGTCAAACATGATATATTGTTATAAACAAAGTACATACCTACATTAAATTTAAATCAGTGTCAAAATATTGCCAGTGTCTGATTAGACAAAAAGCAGGCTTTACCTACACTTTTGTTATAGAAGTAAGAGTGGGGGGGGGACACATTTTTCCACGAGCGTCTAGAGCAAAGTATTAAGTTTAGATTTTTTTTAAATTAAAAACCTCAACTTTTAAAAACTTATCCATAGATACCCCACATATATGGATTTGATGAAAAAAGAAATGAGTTTCAGTTCTAAGTATGGGGACCCCCCAAAAAAAATACTTCCTATTTTTGTGTAAAATCGTATATAATACATCTTATATACCAAGTTCCAATAGTATATTTCTTATAGTTTCGGAAAAAAGTGCCTGTGACATACAGACGGACGGATAGACAGACAAACATTACGAATCTATAAGGGTTCTATTTTTTGCCATTGGCTACGGAACCCTAAAAAGGACAACGCAGTTTTCTTAGTAGAAATCAACGTTACAACGGTTGGTAGTCTTCAACTGTACGTTTCTCAAGAAACTTTTTACCTCGTACGACAAAACTATGGAAAGAATTATCGCCTGCGGTATTTCCGGACCGATACGACCTGCAAACCTTCAAGAAAAGCGCGTCCTTTTTAAGAGGTCGGTAGCGCACTTGTGACTCCACTGATGTTGCGGGTGTCCATGGGCGGGGGTAACGGCTTACCATCAGGTGATCGGTCTGCTCGTCTACCACCTATCACATAAAAAATAAGAAAACACGCCTCTTCGCTCCTTGCAAAGGGCACGTGCAAGTAACTGTAAGTGGCAGCACTTTATATTGTCTAACAGGGCAAATTAAATTCAAACAGATGGCACTGTCGATGTTGCACGCTCTATATTATGCTGCGAAAACAGCGCTTTAGCCTAGGACACGCTGAAATGGTGATGAGCAAAAGTGAGTATATAATAAATGGTAATAGTAAAAAATGTGTCTCACCACTAAGATTTTCTTTTTTGATTGGTGGTAAACCTTTCTTCTCTCTTTCTTTTTGCTTTTCCTTTTCCGCTTCTCTTTCTTTGTAACTTTTTGTGTCTTTCTCCCTTTCCCTATCTCTATCCCTGTAAAAAATAATATTATTAGTTGCATAAAATGTCAAACTATTATATGGCCGGTTTCTGAATTGAGAATTTCAATCTGGGGGAAGGGGGTGTTTGAAGGATGGCAGCGCACTTGTGACTCCACTGGCGTCGCGGGTGTCCATGGGCGGCGGCAATCGCTTACCATCAGGTGAACCGTCTGCTCGTCTGCCACATATGAGATAAAAAATAAATTGAATTTAGCCACGACTTGAGCACGAACTTTTACAGTTGAGTCATACTTCAACTAACTAAACGGCCCATAAATATTAAATGACCGAGAGTGCCACATAGAGATGTTTAAAAAAAGGTTTTTTAACAAGTTCTTTATTCATATTACGATTAAAATACTTTATTTATATTTATATACATGGAGGGCGTAACGGAGCGCCCTGTTGGTCTAGTGGTTTAAACACCAGGCTGTAATCTCGGGATCCTGGGTTTGAGCGAAAAGTATGTTTCGAATTTTTCGAATGTAGCTCGGGTTTGTGATCACCAATCCGCATTTGGCAAGCGTGGTGATTAATCCTAATCCCATCATAGTAGCAACTAGCCTATTGCAACGTGGGCTTTTGTTCCGTCATCGCACTTTCTTCGTAAATAATTCGTAAGTTTCAAATATGGAATTCTAATGTTCGAAATTTAAAATCGTTAATGAATCGATGTTTCTGTGTTGGCGAATGATGCAGAAGCAATTCGCAACCATTTTTATGGTTTGTCATGCACTCCGTGTCAATAGTTTTGATTATTGGCACACCAGAGGGCAGTTGAACGCCGACGCCCGGAAAGGACAGCCTAATGGCGTACGCGCCGAAAGAAAACTTGTTAAAGCGTGTGTGCTTGTGCGTGAACTGTGATGCTAGATCCCGAACCTAGAAGCTGAGATGCTTGTGGCTGGCCCGATTGTGGAACCGTCGAACTGTTATATCACGGAAAGTCAATATCTTTTTAAAAGGTTTTATTTCCCAAAAGGGAGATTTACAATGTACAAATAAATTTAATTCAAGGTTGGTAAACGCGGTCGCGAATATGGGATAGATGTCTATTCCCAAGGGCTGTCCGATCCGAACTGAACTTGACTTACTCAATCATACAATCCAGATATGTGTAGAGAATGTTTGGTCAGCACTTCTGTATACATCTCTAGGATGTAACAGAAGGATCTACTTAAGGTACGTGTGTGCATGGTGTTGTTGCTGCGTACCTTCTCGATACAGAACGTCGATTTACCATATCGGCAGGCTTTGCAGGTCTGAACCAGCTGTAGCAGAAAGCCACTGATCGTATGTTCCTTTGTACTAAAAGGAACCCAGTGTGCAGTGCGTATGCTACACCTGGTTCAGACCTGCAAAGCCTGCTGCCGATATGGGAAATCGATGTTCTGTATCGAGACATCCTCCTCACCACAACAAGTTACTTAATTATAAATATAAAAATTGTTGATGTAAAAATATTATGTAGTAAGTAATGACGATTAGATTCTAAGTTTGCTATGCCCTTACAGGGCGTCACATGTTTACTTTTATCAATTTATTTATTTGTAACATCTTGATTTGATGTGACTTGCAATATACTATTTGAATTTGAGCTTTTCTCTTGCTTACCATCAGGCTGAGGAGAGCCAATATACTGTGTCATTATAAAAAACCAATGGACAACATTTCATATTTTTAACATGTCCATATTGTTTTTTTATATGAAAATAGACATAAAATGAACAGACCCATATTTTTTCTTTTTTCAAAATTTGTCCATTTTCATGCATAAAATAGTTATTGAAAATCATTTCATTCTAAATAGACGTAAGCGCCAAATGACGTCATCGGACGGCTGAATACAGCGATATTCCTTTGCTTATCATTGTTTTAATAAAAAAAAGGTACTACTGTCAAAGGTGTCAACATTGTCAACGTCATTCATACATTAAAAAAAATAAATAAATAAATAAATTCAACGTTGACAAGTTGTCTTTTTTTTGACAGTTACATGTCATGGGTTTGGCATTTCGTAAATTTAAAACTATAATGTGCTAAGCAAAGAAATATATTACATTCTGCCGTCCGATGACGTCATCTTACGTTTTTTAGTTTTTAATTTTTTTCTCAGTAAATAAGCAATATAAAAAATGAATAAATATATATTCGAGCAGCAGAAAAGTAAACAAAGAATTGGTATTTTTTGTTTCAGAGCTTAGCAATTTTGAAATGTTGTCCATTGGTAGTGACCCTGCCTCTTACGCCAAAGGTCGTGGCTTCGATCCCCACCCTGGACAAACATTCGTTCGATGAACACCTGTGTTTGTTCGGTGTCTGGGTGTAATATATGTATTTAAGTATATATTTGTGTTCCTCTGTTGTCTGATATCTGTAACACAAGTGCTTAAGCTACTTAGTACGGAATCAGGTCAACGTAAGAGATGTTGTGAGAATTATTATTATTATTATTATCTTCTAGATACAGAACATCGATTTCCCATATCGGCAGACTTTGCAGGTCTGAACCAGGTGTAGCAGAAAGCCACTGATCGTCTGTTCCTTTGTACTAAAAGGAACCCAGTGTGCAGTGCGTACGCTACAGCTGTTCTCTTGCTTACCATCAGGCTGAGGAGAGCCAATATACTGTGTCATTATATAAGGATAGAGTTGGACAAACTGACCTGTCCCTATCTCTGTCCCTGTCCCGCTCGCGGTCGCGCTCGCGGCGGCGGCGCGGCGAGCGGGAGCGCGAGCGCGAGCGGCGGCGGCGCTTCGGCGACTTCGAGCGCGAGCGGTGCCGCCGGGACTTCGGCGACGGGCTCCTGCCGACAACCATTAGCACATCCTTACTAATATTATAAAGGCGAAAGTTGTTGGATGGATGTATGGATGGATGTTTGTTCCTCTTTTTCCCCCCACGCAAAAAAACTACTAAACGGATTTTTTTTTTGTTTCTAATGAAAACTTTACAGTATGTAGCTTATAGATCCGAATAACACATCCTTACTAATATTATAAAGGCGAAAGTTTGTTTGGATGGATGTATGGATGATGTTTGTTCCTCTTTCACGCAAAAAACTACCTAACACGGATTTTAATGAAACTTTACAGTAATTAGCTTATAGATCAGAATAACCATAGGCTATAATTATAAAGATATTGTGTGAACGCAGACGAAGTCGCGGGCAAAAGCTAGTACTCAATAAATGTATACACAAGTGTGGGAGAGCCACGCTTAGGCTCGACCGGAGTGATACCACTGCCTCACAGAAGACCGGTGTGAGGCAGCGCCTGCGCTGTGTTTTGCCGCGTGAGTGCGGATACCGGAGGCCAATCCGGGGGAAAAGAGGGTTTAAAGGTTGGCAGCGCACTTGTGACTCCACTGGTGTCACATGTGTCCATGGGCGGCGGCAATTGCTTACCATCAGGTGATCGGTCTGCTCGTCTGCCACCTTTTATATAAAAAAAAATACACATACACATTACACCACATAAAACCACTGCCTCGGTGCCGCAGTTGTTGGGTGGTGACGGGTAGGGCACATTAGCGACGCCAACGATTTTAATTTTTAGCTACCAAACCAGATCTATTTTTAACAATTTCGGGGTTACTATCTCTCGGCAGACACTTATACTATTTATTAAATAACCATGCACAAATGTTGGTCCGTTTTTGTACGCGAAAAATTGATTCACGCCAAAAGCGGCCACTTTTGGCGGTAATCCAAAATCCGAGTGCAAAAGCAAACCAAACAGTCCTGTGATTCGCTGCGTGAGTGAGGATACCGGAGGCCAATGCGGGGGAAAGGGGGGTTTAAAGGTTGCCAGCGCACTTGTGACTCCACTGGTGTCACAGGTGTCCATGGGCGGCGGCAATTGCTTACCATCAGGTGATCCGTCTGCTCGTCTTGCACCTATCACATAAGAAAACGTTTTTTTTTTAAGTTAATACTATGTTGATACTTTCATTTCATTTATTTATTGCATCACATATGTACATAATTAGGGCTTAAAAATAGGGTAAGTCAACATATGGGCCTTGGGAAGGCACAGCAATTGATTGATTTATTTCATCACATTTATAAAAATCGGACAAAATAAAATAATAATCTTTTACTAATTTAACCTCAATAACAAATTCAACCTTATTTTACACCCTACAATAAATAAACGTTGCCGCGTCGAATTGATAATATCCTCGAGTTTTTTTTTGTCAGTTAAAAAACTAATTCGACTATTAAGTTACAATAAACTTACAGAATAAATAATATAAATAGCACATTCATCGTAAAATATGTAAGGTAAAAAGATATCAAAATAAAATATTATAAAAAACTGAGGGGTAATTGCCATACTCACCACGCTTGGCAGACGGGTTGGCGAGGGTTTTGATATAAATGCAGAGTTTTCCTTCTCTGGGTGCTGATGATCATGCCAGTAGCTTTACCTTAGTCGCCTTTTACGACACCTCGGTAAGAGTGAGGGTGGCCTATTCTACTCTGCCGGGGACCACACGGCAGAATAAAAAACAACAACAAAATATTGGTATATTTGTCGCTTACGATGTTCTTCTGGAAAATAAACTAAAATTATTTTATTGCAGCCAGAAGTCCCTTGTTCACATTCAAAACCAATTTCAAAAAAAGCTCGAAAATACTATGCCAGGAAAATAACAATAAATGTTTGTTTTTTGGTTCGTGTTTAATACTGGAAAGATATGCTCTTTGTTGCAAATCATACAAAACTTAAAGGTAAGTATACAGAGATACAATGCATGTTAGGTGGTATGGATAGATAAATTATCACAAAAATTTACCTGGAGTCATTTGCATCTGGTATTTCTATAACTTGTGGGCCTGTTTCAACGAATTCTATGTCTGACTCATTAGCCATGTCGTCCTTGGAGTCGCTTTGCTTCTGCTGGTCTGATTGTGAACTCTGAAAAACAAGTATTTTATAAAAATCTGCACTGCTAACACAAAAACATAGGTACTAAAATATTTAAAAAAAGATTTCTTACCAAAAATGGAAGATTCTGATTTTGATTTTGTTGTAATTGCATGTCTGACATCATTGGCATTAGATTCTGAAAGCAACCACCAGATTTATAAAATCACTACATTTCGCTAATCGAGTGGGTCAATAATTTGATTTTACCACTAATACTTAATAATTATGTACAATCTTGATTTAAATCACAGCCATTGGTGTCTCATTAAAATGATTTTTAGGTCAATAGTAATAAAAGTCTATGGAATGAAACTCGGTAAAATGATAAGCCTTATATTTATTGCAATAAATTAATCACGCTACATTTTACTGACTATAGTCTACTAAAGACACAAAGTCGACCTTTTTTTTTATGATATAGGTGGCAGACGAGCAGACGGATCACCTGATGGTAAGCGATTACCGCCGCCCATGGAACACCAGTGGTGTCACAAGTGCGCTGCTTACCTTTTAACCCCCCTTCCTCTGGATTGGGCCTCCGGTACCCTCACTCACGCAGCGAAACACAGCGCATGCACTTCCCATGCCACGCGGAGTGCGCTCGACCAATCCAAAAAGTTTATATTCTGTTTGGGTCAATCAATTATTCGAATGACAACCGCCGCCACAGACCAATAAGAATAACGTTCGCAACTAGAACCATGCTACTGCGCGTGCTCTAAAGAGATCTTTTTTATTGGTCAAATACTCGCCACCAGCGATAAGATCGCCTAAATGGTACATTGTATATCTTTATACCTTGAAAATGCGTTACGCATACCCCTCTGCCTGGGAGCGGGGGCTTCTCCTAATGAGAAGCCGCCCAGAGGCATACCGACTAAAAACACCAGAGCACCACTCTCATCGTCCTTAAGTGGGGAGTGGCCGTGATAACGGGTACGAAACCTTATTCACGACCCATATCTGTATACCTAGCTTTTAAGTTTTAATGTTGTGCAATAAAGAGTATCTATCTATCTACTCCACCCCCTGCTGATAACCCTAAGAGAAAATAAACATTTTCGATTGACCAAGCGCACTCCGCCCCCCTGCGGCCCGCGATCCACGGGAAGGTCGACTTTGCAGCATATGGTAAAAGAAAAACGTAATTATTTTGTAAAAAATGTTAACTTACTGGTATCTGCATTCTAGTCATAAGTTGCATGTGAGCTTGTAAACTCTGGAGCTGCCTCATGATTTCTGGGTTCGTCAGTATGCTGAAACAAAATTAAAATGTATGTTAATCATTTTATCAGTAAATTATCCTAAAAAAACGGCATAATATAATAGCTTGGCGGCTTGCCCGCCATAGCGTGAAAGAGAGTCACAGGGCCGAGTTCAGCAAATTTTCAAACAACGGTAAAAGGCTTTAACCATTTAAGCACAGTTAAAGTGTGATTACCGTTGTTTTAAGTTGGTGAACTCGGCTATAAATGCTGAAACAGCAACAAGAGCGCGAATGTTCTAATTTCCGATTTAAAATTATGCAAACAAAGCTTGTCAATGTGTCATTTCCATACATTTTTGCTCCTAGTGACAGATGCAAAATGTATGAGAACTTGAGATTTGCATCTGACAGTTCAGTTTTTTTTCCATGTGATAGGTTGGCTGACGAGCAGACGGATCACCTGATAGTAAGTGATTGCCGCCGCCCAGGGGCGTCCAACACCATAATGAGTAGTTCACATAAATCAAAATCAGGGTAGAAGTTGTATCCTCGAACATTCGAGTTTAGTGTTACGTTAATTACCTGCCGAGCGCGTCAGCGGGGTTCTGTGAGGAGTGCTGCTGGTGGTGGTGCTGGTTAGAGGCCTGGTGGCTGGCGGGCGGCTCGACTGCCACGGGCTCGTCGTCGCTGTCATACTCGAAGTCATTCAGGAGCTAGCAATTAAAGTTCACGTTAGACTTACTCAGCACTTCATCTTAGAACTGGAATTTCTTTTTATGTGATTGGTTCCAGATGAGCAGACGGATAATCTAATGGTGAGCGATGGCCGCCGCTAAAGTGAAGTCACAAGTGTGCTGCCCACCTTTCCATTCTTAGATCCCTAAAAAGGGAGCAAGTGGTCCAAATCTGACCTGATCTTATGGCAATCATGGAAGTCTCCCATAAATGACAATTTAAATTAAATTTATCAAGCGTCTACCAGTTGCCAATATTAATATCAATTAAAAACAGCAGGAAACCAGGGTAAATAAATGTTATACCTCATTGCCCATCGGTGTTGAAGCATGTGGAGTATGTTGGGGCGCTGGAACTGGCGATATCTTATTGTCTGTTGTGTTGTGGGTCACGTTCAGGCTGCTACCTACAAAGCCAATATTTAGGTGTTAAGCAATGTCTTTAAAAAAATACACAATAACTCTGAATTACAAGAAATATTATAAATTATCACTTTAATTTGTAACAAGTATGTTGTTTATTTTAAATGACAAAAATGTCCGAAAATATTCATAACACAAGGCTTAAGCTACTTACTATCACACTATCATTACCCTTACCATGAGTTTGAAAAACTGTTCTCGCTATTGAAAACTATGGCTTTGTCCCTTTCATTATGGTGCATGTGAAAGAGACAGAGCAACAGTTTTGGATAGCAAGGATAGTATTTCAAACTCATGGTAAGGTCTCTGGTTAATGTATGAGAAGTTGTTAGTGTTTATATAAAAAAAAATATTTATCACTTTTACTTTTAATTCTGCCATGTTATTGCTACCAAATTGAACAAATTGATAATAAAAATAAGAAATAAATTACCATTAGCAGTACTGTTTTGTTGTTCCTGAATCTCTTTGTGTAATGGATGGTTGGGGTCGGCCATATCCAAAAGTGGCTGTATGACTTGTGGACTGAACACATGGTTCTTCTGCCATAAGTTCAATACTCTAATTATGTTACGCTGAAATTATAAAATATATCAATTTTCACTACATTCAGTGTTCACAGGTCACAGTCTTATGTTGCGCTCTCCCACCCAAGGCACCTGCGACAGACCAGCGTCGGGGCGTCTGCGAGATCCCGACACATGTTGAGTATGTGCCTTTTCAGCTATCATACCCTAGTGTTTACCTATAGTTAAATATATATTTTTTTGTTAATGTAATATCGACTGAATTTGTCTTATGTCTGTCTGTATATAATGTATCTTCGCTGAATAAAATAATTTTATAGGTATTATTAATTGCTTTTGTAATCATTGATAACAAACTATATGTAGACAGATGTTGCCTTATTAAGATTATCATCATAAGTAATGGTTCATCATCAACTTTGGTGTGAACCTTAAATAATAAACTATCTGTGTTGTTATGACCTATAATCACCTTCCGAATTCTTTAAGGACATCCCTATACTTATCAAGTGTTCAGGCTTTATAAATGTTGATCCAAGATCAACGTATGATTCATATGTGTCTGTAAATTTAATGGTCTTAAAATATATCTAGAAATATGAAATGGTAAAAAGCATAATTTAATGTTTCATAATTAGTTTCTGTAGATTTTTAAGATGACACAGATTATTTCCTACTATAAAAATATAGGTTTTCATAGATAAATTCAATAGCTGAAGTTATAAGCCTTAGCCTCAGAGTTAAGGTGACAGGGTAGGGCACACTAGATATGCCAATCGATTTACTAGTTATGAATCTGGTTTAGTACCTAAAAATTAAAATTGATTGGCGTACTAGTGTGCCCTACCCGTCACCTTAACCTATTTACATGCCACTTGACTTACAAGAACATGTGTAGGCAAAAGATTTGTTAAACAATGTTTCGAAATTAGATTCAGTTCATAGAATTAACCCTTAAAGGCTACAATGGTATTTTTTCACCTCTGTGATTTTTTTTCTGTACCTTTTTTCGTTTATAAGTCAGTGCCTTGAAATTTTGTGTAGTCTCCTAAGTCGACAGGACCCTTCTAACAAGTAAGGAAAGAATTTGAGTGCAAGCGCAGTTCCAGAGATACAGATGCGAACTGGTGTTTTTACACCCATTGAAGTCGTAGCGGGTTATGAAGTAAATAATGAAAATCTTATATATTATTTTATGTATGCTATTTCTATGTGCAATGTATTGAAAGTATTACTCTTATTTTAAACATTCTTGTTTCTAAATGGCTGTTAACTTATGATTATATCATAAGTCAAAAAAGTTGCACTGCTGGCATAGGTTGTAGATTCAGCAGAGTAGGACTCTGTAGAAATGGATGTTTCTGAATACACAGTATCCACGATGATACTACTTGTAATAAAGCAGAAGCAGGTAAAATTTGAGGCGACTAAAATGAGGTTGACTTTATATTTATTAAAAGCAAAAAGCGTCTCAATTTGGTTTTAAAAATTCATGTTTTTATTGCTATAATAATAATATGCCAAATAGGCCTATTTATGGATATTAAATTAAATTAAAATATATGTATACATATATATACTGATTTAAAACACAAAACAGTTTTTTTTATTAGATTATTTTCCAAACCCCTTAAAATTACCATTTTGACCCCTTTTTTCACATGTAATTTTGAATCACAATTAATTCTAAAAATCTAACTTTTGAATCTAAATATTGAAGAAGGTGACCCCTGATTTCAGAATATATAATAAAAAATAGTAAAATATGTATACTTCTATAAATTATTCTAAGAATACCCGTTGCAGTCATAGTGGTATACAAATTCATTGTAGCCTTTATGGGTTAATACAAACTACATTCAGTTTCGGGAATTATAAATGTCATTCTTAACAGAGCCCAGGGATAACCTATAAGTACAGTAATTTTATGTAACGAACCTTATCTTCAGGAGGGCATCTAAACAAGTTTGCAAACGTTTGTTGCATGTTCTTGGCAAATCTAGGCGCAAACACATCCTTATCTTGCCCGAACTGATGCCGTGACTGCCTGACTATTGAGTCTATCACATAGAGACCAGGAACTTTGTATTCAGGCTTACACTTCTGAATAAATTTTTCCACACTGTGAACTACGTGTTTGTAGAACTTTATAGCTTTAATAGCACCTCTAGTGATAGCACTCATCTTCGCCTTTGATATAGGCGGTTTGTTATCGTACAACCCGGATAACTGTAAGAAAATCATAGTAAGAATGATGCCACGATCAGATTTTATGAAATACACAATTGCACTTGAATTATACCTCCGCGTTGAACGATTTTACTTCCGGCATATCCATTTTGTTATTTGTTAACTATTAACTAAATTATCTACCGATTTACGCTCATAAAATTATGAGGTCGCGTTAGAAAAATCATTTTCATGAGCGAGTCAACATGACCAAAATTACAAAATGGCGTGCGTGCGTGAATCGGGCATAGAAGAATTTGTCTATGGGAAGACTCATAGACAAGAACGTCAAAACGATGGCTGCTGAGGTATAAGTTCCTTGACTGATTCAAAGCAAAGGTGACTATGGGGCACGAAGTTATCTATGGGGTGATGGTAGAAAAAAAAAACACAGTATTCCGTCGTAGTGTGTCGTGACGCGTTAGAAAGCTCATCATCAGTTTCATACTATACTCATATATGCTTACTTTACTATGGCGAGGGCCCTTAGAAAATTTAACACGTTGAATCTCGTTGGTCATATTATATACTTTGGCAGAGGGGAACGCGTCCACATGCCACGTAAAATTGTCTAAGCCAGGGCCAAAAGCACAACACAAGTCTGTGGACTTCTGCTGTCGTGTGTGCTGCGCTGCGCTGTACACAACATGCTGAACCCGTCATTAGTTCCTACATAAATACAAATAGTTCCTCTGTTTAAGTTTTATAAAGATATCTTGATATATTACCGTGATTTTTGGGGTGTTTTATGGTTAGCTTCTATATGTATTATTCTATGCCACAAGCAATAAAGAGATGCTACAGCTATGCATAAATAACACCAGTTAAAATATCCATTAAAACTCAGTAATATCGGGTAAGAAAACAAGAGTGTTAGGATCCTAATAATAAACAAATTAAGAGAAACTCAACTTCACGGAAGTTTGGATTGGTCTGTGATTTAAACAGATGTTTTGTCACATAGCACTTATCAGTGCTACGTTGAATGGTAATAATACTCTGGATATTCTGGCGGTAGGACTAAAACCCTCCAACCTTATAATTTATAGTGGTTTTTAGTGAACAAAGGTGTTTATTTAAGCAGTGAACTGCAACGAAGTGATCATAATCATAAGAATCGTTGAATTGTGTCGTTTTTTATACTGCTATTTTCTGTCTAGTGAGTTGTCACTTGACAATGTTGCTTGCTTGGACCTAATAAATAAAGTAATTAAAATCCGCGATTATTTTTGGAGGTATCGGCAGAATCCGTAGGTCGATAAAACGTAAAACGGGTGTTATTGAGTGACTTTGACTTTGACTAACATACTTCGACTGTTGACTTTAATCACTAATATCAATAATTTACTTGATATTTACAAAATATTTTCGGGTAGAACCACGAAAACTATGGCTTCGTGGGTAGAGTCATACGAGGGCGACACTGAAAGTTTTTAGAACTGGCCACTTATAAGACGATGATTAAAAAAATAAGTTTAAATTTTGAAAATGGAACTCTTTGCCAATATTATTGTCTATGCATTTAATTCAATTCTCTTTTTTTCCGATTTGGCGACAAATTGAAAAGAATCTTTAACAAGTGAGCATGAATTTAACGCGAGAATATTTCCGTGCAATGATTTTTTATGACTTTAAATAAGTCAACAAGAAAGTTATGATAGACTTCGATTGGCCTTTCACTATGAAGCTCCATCTTGTGCCACTGTTTACAACTGGTTTAATTGAGTTTAAACGTGGTCGCACTAATCTCACCGAGATGATTTGCGTGAGGGACGGCCATGTACGGCGACTACCGAAGATAACATCAGTATTGTGCGACGTATGATAGAGGCCGACAAAAGAGTGGCCTATCAGCAGATTCGGTCAAGTTTAGGCATTTGTATGAGTCAAGTACACAAAATCATTCATAAACATTTAGGGGCCAGGAAGCTTTGTGCCCGGTGGATACCTCATAATTTGACAGAGGCCCAAAAACTACGTCGTGTTGATTGGTGACGCGAAATGGTTCAAAGATTTAACGGAGGTGACTCAAATGCTGTGTTTGACATACTAACAGGTGACGAAAGCTGGATTTATTCTTATGATCCTGAAACTAAAAGACAATCTGCTGAATGGGTGTTTCCATTCGAGGAGTTGCCAACTAAAGTGAAGAGAGGTCGCAGCGTGGGAAAGAAGATGGTCGCCTCGTTCTTTGGAAGGCCAGGTCATATCGCAACGGTTTGTTTAGAGGATCGAAAAACAGTTACCACAGAGTGGTACACTAACAACTGTTTGCCACTTGTCTTGGAAAAAGTTCGGGAAAAACGACCTCGCAGTAGCATCCTCCTTCACCACGACAACGCCTCGCCGCACACCGCCAAGCAAACACTCGAGTACCACCACTGGGTCACCATATAGCCCAGACCTCGCACCCTGCGATATTTATTTATTTCCAAAAATAAAAGAAAAACTAATAGGAAAACGTTTCACGGACGCCGAAGAAGCAGTGGCTGCGTATATAAAAGGCCGTCGAAGAGACCCCTAAAGAAGAGTGGGCCAAGTGCTTTTCTCAGTGGTTTCATCGAATGCAGCGATGTATTGATGTGATGGGACACTATTTTGAAAAGATATAATAAAAGTAACAACTTGCTAAGTTGTTCAGTTTTTGCTTTCCTAAGAACTTTCAGTGTCGCCCTCGTATTATAAAAAAAAAACTAAAACCCAACTACGACAAAAAACGTCGCTGAAAAAGTATAAAACAAGCATTCGTTGTCAATTTATGCAATATTCACTATGTAGAGATAAAATTTCATGTTTGGAAATCCGCAGTCACACGTTGTCAAAGGGTAGTATATTTAACGTGTGACTACGCCTTTCCAAACATGAAATTTTATCTCTACATAGTGAATATTGCATAAATGGACAACGAATGCTTGTTTTATACTTTTTCAGCGACGTTTTTTGTCGTAGTTGGGTTTTAGTTTTTTTACTTTTATTTTATTTGTACTATTTTGGTGTCCAAGTGCTAGTAATATATGTATATATTCAAAATGTACAAGTCAAGCGCTTTCAAATGATACCAAACACGGCATATTTATCATAACTTTATTTTTTTACTCTGTATGTTTTGTCCGCTAGAGGGCGCCACATTAGATTTTGTGAAACTTCATATAGCCTATAACCAGCGGACGATCAAGATGCTTAAAATGATATGTCATTTGTCGAATTCTGATAAGTAGTTAAGAAGTTACGTGGAAACAGATGAACATACATACATACATACATACATACATACATACATACATACATACATACATAGCCTGTCAAAATCATAACCCTCCTTTTGCTTTGCCGTAGTCGGGTAAAAATACTCTGGTGCTTACGTTTTAAGACGGCCGATTATTACTTTAAATAGCTGCTCAAAGGATTATTACAACATTTCCCTATTTTTGAAGTTATACTTAATGACAAAAAATAATAACAAAAGAGACGGAATAAAGAATAAATGTCCTCTGCGGATCAGCTGACAAAATGAGAGTTGTAGTGAACAAAGCGCATTAAACGTTACATCCTAAGTAAAACTAACACATTAATTTATATTTAATATTTAAAATACTACTACTTATTTACATAAGGAAGAACTTGAATTGTAAATGAGAACAGCCTGTTTTGAATTGTCATCACGAAGCTATAATCACAGATCACTTTATATGTGGCTATAATCAGCTATTCGAGGTTGTCATCTCTCGATTTGACAATTAATGATGATGAATGAATTCAATCTTGAAATGTTAAATGAAAACAGCCAGTTTTGAAAAAAAGCTTTGTTGTTGTCAATAAATGCATTTTGCATATTTTGCCTGATTTGAAAACGCGCGTTTAGTGCACGTCTGTGTATTTTGTTGTATAAAGTTTAATAATGGCAAAGAGTTAGCGAAATAAATAAGATATGACCTATGAAGAAAAAAAAATCAATAATATATTATGCTAAATTGGGTAGACTTAGATTTTTTTTTTCAACTGATACGAGTTCAATATATTACATTCTTTTAATTTTCATTCAAATCAAATAATTCTTTATTTGCATAGGCTTGTACACAGCACTTACAAATCGTCATACATTTTAATGACTTAAAACTATTTATAAGTACTTATGTATAATTTACATGTTAATACATATATATGTTGATACATAAAATATACTAAAGAAATAAATAAACATAATGCGATTCTACCACCGGCTCGGAAAGTTGTTTCTGGTCGAGAAGATCCGGCAAGAAACTCGCCAGTTACTCTTTTTAATTGCCAAACTTTCATACAATGTTGTGTCATCATCATACCAAGCCATACAGTTTAATTGTTACATTCGTTTTAGACCAGCTGGATTTTAGTGAAGAATTTCTAAGTACGTAAGTAGTCCGTCTCCTTAAGATTTATTACCAAAAACTAAAGTGAGCAAATACGGGACCCCATCTTTTACCCCATGCGGTAAGAGCCAGTTTAGTAGCTAACAATGAAATCCTTAAGAAAAATTGATAGAACGCGCCACGACACAACACGCTTATGTGCATACTGCTACATATGTAATCACAAACTAAGAAGATGTATCTAGTGATCCGTATTGCATACCCACAGTCCCGACACAAAGCATCGCGCCACAATACACCACTATGTAGTCTGTTAATTCTTTTAGTCTGTAGTGAACAAAAAAATATATTTGACCATAAATTCCTCAAACTTTGACATTGATATTGATTGACAGCTCACATTGTCAAAACAAGTATAAAAAAAAATCCACCGCTGTTTGCAGTTTTGCAGTGCTATAGTATCTCCCATAGATAATACATATAAATAAACTGAGTATCTTCTACTTAGTTTGTAAGTGCTATGCTTTCCAGTTTTTAATATCCCTTGTAAATAAATCTTTATAAAAATTATCAAAAATAATTTACTATGGCTGATGAATACGCTGCTGTTAAACGTGGAAAACTTATTCTGAAAGGAGACAAACCAAAGTATGTACTGCCTATACATTGTTTTCTAAGTTATTTTGTTACAGTAATTAATGAGTTTATCTTTCTGGAATCCAGGGCAAAAAAACGAAAGCACAAGAAAACTGAAAAATCGCAAGTGTCCCAAGTTGACGAAGACTTAGCCAAACACGGCGGTTGGTGGAAGGTGACTAAAGTGGAGGATATAACAGGCTCTATATCAATAGAATTTGGAAAGAATTCCTACATATCCGCATTAGACAATGGGCTGTTCACTATCGGAGCTCCTCATGGGGATGGCGAAGGTCCTTCACCTGAGGAGATATTTACAGCATTCCCAGCAGGAGATAATAAGTTTGCCCTCAAATCTGGTTATGGAAAATATTTGGGTGTATCAAAAGAAGGCATAGTCACAGGAAGATCTGATGCTGTTGGGCCTATGGAGCAATGGGAACCAGTTTGGCAGGATGGTAAGCCATATTCACCTCTAAATGAACTGCTCATTAATAAAAGCTCCAGACAATGTTAGTTGCCTGTAAAATATGTGTACACGTTAGTGCATTGGTACTCAATATTTCTTATATACGGGCCACAAACACGTTTTAGTCATGGTTTCGCGGGCCGCAAGCAAAAATTACCGTGGGAAAGCTACGCTCCAGCATGAATGGGCCCGCTCGACCGGAGTGATACCACAGCCTCACAGAAAGCCGACGTGAAGCAGCACTGCGCTGTGTTTCACCAATAGTTGTTGTTTCTAGATACCATGGATTTTCTACCAGTAACAAACATTTTCTTATTTTTCTAAGAACCTGAAACCTTTTTTGAAACTCGTTTATGAGTGCAGTTATACATATAAGCCAAAATTATAACACAGTTTTTCTCAGAAATATTGGTAAAATCTTCTGTTGTCTTTAACATAGTGGAGAAAGTTTGTAGCTGATTGTTCAATACTCAATATCTTTATTGCATCTATAGGTCACATAATTAGTTGGTTCATAAATGTAGGTATCACTATAGACCCGGGAGGGCACTGCAATATGAGAGAGGACGATGACTCATTACTAAATTAGGATTTTGTTCTGTATTTCTATAAAAAAATATCAAAATAGTTAACAATTATCTCTAATTGCACGCGGGCCACTGATAGAGGCCCGGCGGGCCACATGCGGCCCGTGGGCCGCAGGTTGAGTATAGCTGCGTTAGTGCCTTGTCACAACACTACACATTCCATTTAAGAAAATAGCTATTATGACAAGATACTAAATTGTTTTGATTTCTTTGCAGCCATACACCATACATTGATTACTCTACAAATAGGGCATTCCTAATATTTAGTATGAGGATGTAATGATAGCCTAAATTCATTCTTATTTAATTGTCTGTTGACAACCTCACCTCACCATTTTATACAAAAAATATTTATTACCTAAATGTTTGTAATAATAACAAAACATTATTAATCATGAATCATAGGCCCCACTTTCTTTCTCCCTTTCTTTCTAAAAGAAAGGGAGACCATACACCAGATGGGAAGACGAGATAATTAAAGTAGCAGGTAGAAAATGGACTAGGCTAGCCAGTGACAGAGTGAAGTGGAGGTAATTGGAGGAGGCCTTTGCCAAAGGGCATACAGAAAACAAAAAAGAGATTATAAAATAAATCAAACTATCTAGAATAAACAAATAAATTAAATTAACAGTAGTAATAACAATACCAAAATAATCAAATTAATATACTACTATACTATGAAATATATGTACAAAAAAAATCTGAATAAAAAGGCTATTGAATTGAATTGAATTGAATAGGCCCCACTAAATTGGTTTGCAAATGTGGTAATGTGACCACACCGATTTTTGGCGATCCTTGCACTATATAATCAAAAATTTTTCATAGGCAAGACAGCAATACTCAGCTCCATCAGCAAGTTCATGTCAGTCAACCCAGAGGATGACTCTGTAGTGGCTCAGAGCACAACAGCCGATGAGCATGAATTCTGCAGTATACGCAGCAATAAGACTAGGGAGGAGAATAAAGTGGTGCTCCCTGCGGAGGAGGAGGGAGACCTGGCAGAGGTTGAGGTCAATTATGTGTAAGTACAGTGAAATACTATTTTAAACCATCAGATGCATAATACAAAAAAAGAGTTACGCTTAATATAGTTTACTAATTGACAGTATCCTGATAGTCAAGGCCGATAACATTCTTAGGTATAGTTGGGCCAATATAAAAGGCCACATTTGACACTAACAAAATTAGACAACATAACCTTGTAAAAAAGGTCATTGAATTTATTAACCTTGTTATAAAAGCACAATAACTTTACTTTTTATAATTATGTTTGCATTTATTTATTTCAATAAAGACAAAAATATAATTTCACGATTTAATTTCTCTGTTAAACTATTTATAAACTTATTAAACATTTACTTTTCTAGATAATTGAATGTTGTGTGTGTCAACCCATTTTCTTTTTAAACTCTAGTGATGTACCCCAAATAATCGAACGAATTCAATGTTAATTGTGTAGGAATGTTCATCCATAAAGGAAAAGCCACATTCTGATTAAAATAAAACATAATTATTCTCTTGTTTAAAAATATAAATAAATAACTTTGTAAAAAGAAATAAAATCTATGGCACACATTATAAGCTCTTCGATTTCAATGAAAATCGAATAAACTGGCCACGGATTGATATCTAGGATTGGTACCTGCTTTCCTCTTTCTTTTCAATAATTTTGATTGACATTTTTCCAAATAAAAGTATTAATAACTTCTTTTCCATTATTATAATATTCGATTCATGTTTGTTTGAAGTACATATAGATTATTCACTTTAATCGAAGCTTTTTGGTATGTCACCTCTCTATGAATCTCATCATCATCATCATCATCATCATCAGCCCATTTAAGTCCCCACTGCTGGGGCACGGGCCCCCCTCAATCACATGAGGGGTAATTGCCATACTCACCACGCTTGGCAGACGGGTTGGCGAGGGTTTTGATATAAATGCAGAGTTTTCCTTCTCTGGGTGCTGATGATCATGCCAGCAGCTTTACCTTAGTCGCCTTTTACGACACCTCGGTAAGAGTGAGGGTGGCCTATTCTACTCTGCCGGGGACCACACGGCAATGAATCTAAGATTTAGAAACGTCAAATGTGGCTTATTAGCTTGGCTCAACTATAGTTTTTAAGTTTATTTGCAGCACTTTTTTATTAAAGTCTCCTCTGTACTCTTACTCGCTCCGTGTAACAATGCATGCGCTGATATTATTTATTCTAAATGTACCTTTACCAAGCAATGTATCTTGGGGAGATTTTGACTACATTAAGGTTTCTATTTTCAGAAAGAAGTTCCAAAAGTTCCAGGACAAGAAATTGCGGGTGAATGAGAGTGGTGTCTCGGAGCTTAAGAAGGCGAAGACCGAGGGCAACCTCCACGAGACGCTGCTCGACCGCCGCAGTAAGATGAAGGCAGACAGATACTGTAAATAGAATTAGTGTACATACAAATGATAGGAATATAAGGATATTTTCATAAAAAATATGTTTCATTTTTGATATTTATTTATTTCTCTTGTAATAACATTCGGTACAGTGGCCTAAACGCATCGAGAGTAATTTTGTATACACCGTTTTTACAGAGAAACGAAATTTATTCGTTACAATCATAGAGAATTTGAATATATCTACCTACATGCCTTATATAAAACCATATCTACACCTAAACCTAGTATGTTAGACTAGACACAGACACCTAGTCTATTGGAACTTGACAGAGTAGCGGCCTCGAGATGCTGGTTGTTATAATCATTTAGCAGTAGGTAATCCTTATGTCCTTGAAGGCTCAGTTTATGTGCAGCAGCTGAGAGTAACAGCGAGGTTATTCGGGATTCCAAACGAGGATTGAACGTATGTAACTAAAACTAAACTAAACTGTATGTAAATGTATGGAACGTATGTATATACATATTTTACCAAATTAGTATTCATTGCAATGAACTGTCGCATATAAATTGAGCCTCAGTGCGCAAGCGTGATTCCCCTAGGTCTTACAATTATTGGAGTCGTATTTTAGTTACCTGCAACATTCTTCTAATTCTAAATTCATTTCATTAGTACCAATACATATAATCCTTTGAATAACGATGGACTGTACAAAATGTATAAGACTTTTTTTTGAACTATTTTCGTTAATTTAAATGTCTGTGAGTTCGGCCAGCTATCTCAGGTTTTGAATATTTTCTTTGCCTGTTTTAAATCAGTCACGCAAGGATAAGCAGCGCCGAAACAGCTTACACTAAATTAAATTCCCACCAGAGAATCAAGATGTTTTAGATTACAGAGAAGTCAACCCAGAAATACTTACAATTCTTGTACTATTTTTATTGTAAAAATATTACACTGTTTCGGTGGGCAAAATTAATAAATTACCTAATACAAAATTGGTTCGACAGTTTTGGAATCGAGTATTTGAGATTGCATATTAAAACAATTACTTACAATTGGCATCGTTCATGAATACATGCGTAGAGGAGTGGCGGAACATAATATACATACATACATCTAAAATAAATGCTAAAATATACAACGAAACTTCACTACTACGTTATTGAGGGAATACCATATAAAATAATGCATGTTCTACTGATCCCTTAGTGGAACGCTCCATACTGTGAACAGAACTGGGATATATGTATACTCTAGGAAATTAAATTTTAAGAGCATGGGAAAAAATTGTGGTAAGCATTATTAATCTGAAATTTACTCATTTTCTTTGTTAAATTAATTATTGTATTTTGTATTATATTCGAGAAAATACCGTCTTAGTTGCCATACCTTATTTCTCAAATTTACACAACCATTCTTTTTATCCACCAAATTCAGGAGGAGATACAATCATAGTGTTGGATGAAATTGAATGTTTTATTTCAACTATACATTATGGCTGTATTTCCCCTCATCTCATCTTATCAATTCTATACAAACTATAATGATAAGATAGGTAATAAATAACAATAAGCTTGACCCATGTTCGATTAACACAGAATTTGAAACATTTAAATTATTTGACACAAGTCTAACTGACATTAATATAATGTTCTGATTTATTTGACCCCAAATAATAATCTACATACATACCATGAAAATATGCAAATAAACTTTTGTCTATAAGTGAACGCCTTCTAAAGTGCTTAAATTATACAAATACAAAATTGTAATAAATCTAGATTCATGTAATGAGAATATTCAAATATAGACAAGGCAGTTTAATACAATACTAAAGACCACGTTATAATAAAAAATCTTCAATAAACTACTACATATGTAATAAGGGATGGTAGTGTTAATATAAAAAATAATTTGTTTACAAACAGTTCTGTTGCCATTCTGCTAAGAAGACACATAGTACATCAGAATATGTCCTTTATTTACTATCATTTGAGTACTAGTTTGGTGCCAACCAGTGGCACTTCAATATTGTCAGTTACCTTCCGAATTTTCTCAACGAGGTTATTTAAAAATGTACACAGCGTGCTAAATACGACAAATCGATTTAAAGACACTTTTTGACAATTGTCTACCTTAACTAATGTTAACAAGCTCGATCATCAAACTATTACCCAAAACCATGTAGAAATAGAGCACATATTACAACAAACCATCACAGAATAATAAATAGGCAATCATTTGAGAGATAAATTTGATCCATTAAGATTCTCCACTTTTGTCCAATACCTACTATTTTAATTTTGGTGTTTTTTCTATTGCACACAATGCATGGTCTATTTATTATAGTTTCATAGGGCCGATTCGACCTACCTTTTTCCGATACTAAATGTATGGTATAGCGCTGACATTCTATACCAATCTAACGTTATAGATTTATCCACAGAAAAAGATTGGTTGAATCCAGCCTTAGTAAAAAATGATTTCACTAGTGTTCCTCATTAAGGTCAAAAATTATGAAGGCTGTTACAAACATAATATACCACCTTATTCTAAATCGCGATCTAAAGTTATTACCGTACTAAAGTTCATGTCTTCACGTTCCAACACACAATGTTAAACAGGCTGGTACAATTTTTGTTCTGGTTAGTTCGCCATTTGTAATAAGGGGGATAACTTCAGTATAACATAACCCAACTTTTATACTAACAATTGGATCTATTTATAACAAATGGAAGGTCGTAATATGTTTGTGAGATATGACATTATTTCTTTGAAAATTATAGATGGTAGCTAGAGGCTAGGTTGTCACGGCGCGGATTCTTAGCCGCGACCTCAGTGGGTGCGGAGTCGTAACACTTGTATAATGAAGTTTTGTACTACCCGTGCGGATAAGGAATGGGATCAGAAATGGCGGCGCATCCATTCACTTCTCGCTCGCACACTATTTGCGTCTATACTCGCACCCCACGAGTGCGAGTATAGACGCAAATATGTGTGCATATTTACGTCTATACTCATTTCTGATCCCATTCTTTATCCGCACAGGTTGTATGCAATATCATTTTCACGACGAGTTTGTACTTGGTGGCACGGATCGTATTGCGGCTAAAAACCACCCCGTGAAAACTGAGCCTCAGAAGGCAAGATGAAATCTCATCCTAAAAATATTTTACTGTTCAACAATACTTTTGAATAATATTTTTTTTTGTTTCAAGAAAAAGTTCAGTATGCGATGAAATTAAAAACCAAACTACTTTTTTTTTTACAAATAATAACTACTTTTTCAAATCTTTCCTGTCTCTAGGGTCGCAATATAGACTTTATTGTAAATAATATTAACGTTTACAAAAGATGCCCAGTTTTAGTGTGTCAAATGTATACAAGATCGCGAAATTGCTTAGTGGAAATGCCCTGTTTCCCACATAACCTGTTGATTGTCTCATTATGAATCTAATGAGATGTTTTCCAGTAGTACTGTCAAACTGAAAGTTTAATCTCTCGATTCATTTACACTTCAGTTTATTGTACAGCTTCGTTAAACTTAGCTTGATGTTTAATATTTCAATACTCAAGTTTTTAACTTACAATATTCGTCGGCATTATTCCAAGGAATACCAATCGTTTTTATAATTAAAATAAATTAGTTTAAATGAACTAAATACAAATAAAATAACACTGGCAGTCTTCGAAAGTTTCTGCGTTGTAAAATTATTCTAGTCTAGGTTTTATAGCTTTAAAAATTCTAGTCTTAAAAAATTATGTTTACAGTAAAAAAAAATCTAATATCCCTAGACATTTTAGAGGAGTGTATGTGAAATATAGAAAAATCTATTAGAGTCAGCATGTTACAAAAGGACAGGTGATGTGTGATTTAGGGATCTTACAGACGAGCGACATTACGTCAGTGATCACTTGCTGACGGAAGGCGACGTCGCTGACCCTACGCGACTGTCGCTGACTCGCAGCTGACTACCGATATGGAGTGTAGTCTGATTTGCTTGGCGTGACAAGTCTGATTTCTACGTGACGGAAATACGATTTTCTTAGCAAATGTCACACAATGGCGCGTGTTTTTGACACTTCTATAGATTTTTTTGTTAAATGTAAATATTTTTTGATATGATAGGGTCTCATTTCAGCAGACGGATCACATGGTAAGCGAGAAAAATTGTAGCTTTATAGTGGTGCAACGACATTGTAGTAAATTCTGATTTATAATTATGCGGACTAAACTGACAGGCATCAATGTGTCACTTCTATACATTTCTACTCCTTCTGTCATGCAAAATTTCAAAATGTTTTTTTTATTTTATGGTGTTATCCCGCGTACGGTTACGGCCGCGCGTGTGATTCCGCCAAATTTCAAAATGTACTTGACATTTGCATCTATCAGTTTAGTCCGCTTAATTGCAATTCCCACACATTGTTATGCCAAAACTGCTTTGACGCAGACTGAGTGTAGTCGCAGCCGTTGGTAGCTGTCACCGAACGTCAGCGATCGTTCTGAAAGGCTAACACGAACATTCAAAGAATTCGTAACGTTGAGGTATCGTGTCCACGCTAAGATTACAGAGCAACTCAGTACGAAGCACCTTCGTCGACGATAGTTAGCCACGAAACCAAACGTCAAAACGTATTGGACACGTTAGCGTTGACGATTACGATACTATCCTGTCAGACGTTTGTGCTGTCAATTTTAGTTATACTTACGTACTGATAGGAAATAGAGGAAGCTCTTCAATTTTTCATACAAATTGCTTGCAATACGCATACGCTACGAAGGTTTTGAAAAGTTCGTGTTTGCCCCTCAGTTTGTGAGTGAGTGTCAGTCGCCTACCGTCGCTGGCAGTCGTCGCTCGCCTGTAAGCTCCCTGGCTGGAGGCGGGCCGGGCCCGGGCGGCGGCTTACCGGTGCGAGGCGCGGCCTCAGCTGGCGGGCGGCATGGCGGCGTCGCCGGCGCGCTCCGCCCGCAACCACTCCACGAATTCGTCTAGCATTACTGGCCCTGCATAGGAAAAGCAATGAGTTACAAAAATATTCACACTATATTGCTTTTTACTTTCGCACTCTTTTTGGAACAAGGAACTCTCCAATATCAAGGTCAGCTGGAGCCGACTCTCTGTGTCTTAGGGCCCGTTTCTGAATTAAGAATTTGAAGTTAAGCACGATTTGAGCACATAGTTTGCCAGTTGAAATATGACTCAACTGTCAAAATCGAACTCAAGTCATGCTTAACTTCAAATTCTCAATTCGGAATCCGGCCCTTATTATCATTGTATGGCTTGAGCATGCCCACTTGGCGTGTCATGCATCAAACTGGGGCACGGCGGTTGGTGTCACAGAAAAACGATCTTAATGGGCCGGTTTCTGAATTGAGAATTTGAAGTTAACAATTTGAGCACAACGTTTGACAGTTTAAGTACGACTTAACTGTCAAAGTACGTGCTCAAGTCGTGCTTAACTTCAAATTCTCAATTCATAAACCGGTTCTAGATCTATAGTATTAAAGAAATTACCCAGCGTATGCGGCTTTAGGCAGCCGCTATTTATACAATTTTGGACTTACTTAAGAATTGCTATAAAAATATCAACAATGGTGCTAAAAATCCGTGAAATAGACTACCTCGGTGGCGCAGTGGTTAGTGGGTCGCACTTTAAAGCAACGGCTGCGCAAGAAGTCTCGATCCCCGGGTCGGGCCAAAAATTCGTAACTAAGTTTTCGTTAAGAAATTCTTAGTGGCAGCCCGGAGTGTGGAAGTTGGCGGTCTTGTACCCCCGTGCATCTGTCGGTAAGCACGTTAAGCCGTTGGTCTTGCGCCCGAACCCTCTTCAGTCGTGCCACAGTAGTGTCCCATCGGAATACGAGAGTAAGGGAATAGAGTGCACTTGTGTTTGCACACACAATTGAGCATTATAATATATCCTACGTACGTGGCTGATCGTGAATCGTGCCGTAGCCGCAATCGGTTGGAGGATATTATTATAAAAATCTATGGGATAAAACATGGATAAATGATAAACCCTTACCCCCTTATTACAAATCGCCAACTAAGGATAGTCCTGGAACAAAGCCAGCCCCTTTTAAAATTGCGTGTTGGAACGTGATGACATGATCTTTAGTACGGTAATAACTTTAGATCGCGATTTAGAATAAGGCGGATAGATTAAGATAATAATAGTCTGGATAAACCTTATCCTCATTGAAATAAAGATCAAGTGACATCTATCATTGCAATCAATCTAATTTCACGGAGTATAGTGTAATATTTTGGACACTGCACAAAGGAGGCGCTTGATTTTGACAGGGAAAGTGGAAGGGAGACGACCGAGGGGCCGTAGCCCCAAGCGATGGTCCAGATAGCGAAACAGCTGGAGATCCCGATAAGCACTGCCCTGCACCGAGCGGCGGATCTCAGCCGATGGCGACAGCTGGTCGACAAAATCGGAAGGGGTCACGATCCCCAGCTCGGCATTGAGGGAATCGACCGAAGAGAGAGAGAGAGAGTGGGTACACTCACACGCGCCGTCGGCGTCGTAGGTGGTGAGCTGCGCGTCCACGGTGCGGCTGAACTCGAGGATGTTGCACCACTGGTCGCGGTTGACGACGCGGTAGCGGCGCTCGCGCTGCAGGAACTCGGCCAGCGGCGGGCGCAGCGCCCAGCGCGGCAGCAGCACGCCCAGCAGCGCGCGCGCCGTGCCCGTGTCCAGCGAGCGCTGGTCTTTGTCCTGGAACACCCGCACGTATCATTTCAAACATCTGTTGAGACAATCTTGACTGACCGGATGGCGCGATTGGTAGTGACCTTGCCTCTTACGTGGGTTCGATCCCCACCCTGGACAAACATTCGTGCGATGAACACTTGTGTTTCAAAATTGTTCAGTGTTTGGGTGTAATATATGTATTTAAGTATATATTTGTGTTCCTCTGTTGTCTGATATTTGTAACACAAGTGCTTAAGCTACTTAGTACGGAATCAGGTCAACGTATGAGATGTTGTGAGAATTATTATAATCATCATCATCATCATTTCAGCTAATAGACATCCACTGCCAGACATAAGCCTCCCTCAATGTTGTCCACAAAGAGCGCTCCTGTGCCGCCCGCATCCAATGGATTCCCGCGACTTTCACTAGATCGGTCCTCCTTGTGGGATACTTGCTTGAGGGATTGATCCAAGACAGCAAGACGTCATGCTAGGAACCTCCCAACCGTCGACGAATTTATCACTTGCTGAAATGCGGACTACAAATACACTTAGTAGATGTCATTATCATTTCAATCTCTGGCTAACCATCTAACTATTAATGGTAGCTAGTTATCTATTGTCCATTCAAGCAAAATCAATCATGCATCAGAGTCAGAATCTTTCTTTATTGCTTGTAACTGTAGGTATTACAATTTGCAGATGACATTACAACAAAATATTCATGTTAATATCTGTTCTGTTTTATTTTAAACTAGATTGCGCCGTGGCGTGCCTTACGTAATTTTAGTTATTGAAAGTCCTGGTCACAGACTTAGAACAAACTTTTATCAAACTGGCTTAGTTCTATGTTTGAATTTTTTTCACTTACCCTGGCAAAGTCATAAGAATATCTGTATACAGCCTTAAAAATATAGGGGTCATTGAGTAAATTGCGTAAATATTCTAATTTGTTCTGCAATTTGTGCACGCTGTCGCATTGTAGTTCCGTTAGTCCTGAAACAAACAACACAAACATTTAAATGTAACATACTGAGAGAGGTAAGTTAAGGGTCGCTCAGCGGGCTATGGAACGAGCAATGCTCGGCGTCTCTCTCCGAGATCGAATCCGTAATGAGGTGATCCGGCAGAGAACCAAAAAATCTTGGCAAACGTAATGTAGGGCGCCCTCTGGCTAGGTGGGGGGATGATCTGCGCAGGATGGCTGGCAAGAGCTGGATGCGAGAAGCCATGGATAGATCACAGTGGCGAACAATTGGAGAGGCCTACGTCCAGCAGTGGACTGCGATAGGCTGATGATGATGATACTGAGAGATGCTCATTTGACAAAATTTAGCAGTGTTAGTATTACTACATATTTAAAACCACTTCCGCATGGATTCAAATTACATGATATAATTAGATAAGATTATACCTTTTAGCCATTCCTCTTGTGTAAAGAAACCCATTTGTTTGGCGCCCATCTTGTACGCAATTACTAACATCACAACATTTTCTGGGTCCACTCCTAAGTCTTCACAAAACTTTTCCATTCCTTCTGGCCCTGTAATATTACGTAATATATTGTAAGTGTAAATCACTAAATAAGTTAAGAAAATTAAAAAATGTAAATGTAAAATTGATGACAAAGCAGAAAACGAAATATTGTTCAAAAGAAGTGTTTAGTAAGATTTGGATAATCATCATTGTGTATTTGTTCTATTTTTTAAGCGTCTTAAGGACAAATCCCACTGACCTAATACATCTGGTTCTGATACCGTTGTGTATTCTTTAAACCATGCTATACATTTTTTTGCGCTGAAACTAGTGTCTTCTGCTTTGGAATGTCGGCGTGAGCTGGAAAGAAAATGATAACTTTATTATTGTGAAACAAATTTTAAAGTTTTTAGCCCATGAAGCGAAAAAATTTAAAAGAAGATTACCGAAATATTATACTGTTCATTATTTTGAGTGCAATTCAGTTATTTTGAGAACTTTTTCAATTTGATTCTACTCTCAACTATCTTTGGTTTTATTTAACTCATTTCAACCTTCATTGTATACCCAGTTTTATGCAAATAAATGATTTATTTACTTATTTGGCCTGGTGGCATTTAGAGATCCTGCCTCATATCTTTAGTGTGTGGGTTCGATTCCCACTCTAGACAAATATTGATGTGATCAACATGTATTTGTTAAATGTCTTCATGTAATTTTTTTTTTCATTTTTTTTCATCATTATCAGCCCATTTAAGTCCCCACTGCTGGGGCACGGGCCTCCCTCAATCACATGAGGGGTAATTGCCATACTCACCACGCTTGGCAGACGGGTTGGCGAGGGTTTTGATATAAATGCAGAGTTTTCCTTCTCTGGGTGCTGATGATCATGCCAGCAGCTTTACCTTAGTCGCCTTTTACGACACCTCGGTAAGAGAAGGGGGGCCTATTCTACTCTGCCGGGGACCACATGGCTGATCATGTAATATAATTGTTGTTATTCTCACCTGCTGTTTCTCGACCTCTTGTGATGATGGTGATCCTCGAGGGCAGTGGCCCCGGGTAGAAGGTCTGCGGGCGGCGCCCCGCTGCGCGTGCGTTTGCTGCAGCGCGGCATCGCTCTACCACCCTGACACACACAACTAGACTCTTCACAATATTTCAGTTTATTTACAAATCACTTACATTTAGGTGTAAAGTCAAATACATAATATACACTGAAATATCAACAAAATAAGCGAAAAAAAAATCATCTGTCCCCTACATTATTGCCGGGTGGATATTCAATTTTGTATGGGACAGATGATTTTCGAATATTTTGATGATCTAACATGCTAAATGGACTTTATTCACAATATTATTATGAGGTTTTCAGGATGTAAATGATAAAAAAATAACTGCATGTAGGGGAGATATAAAGTAAAACCTTTTTTCTATAGAAAGGGGAGGTAAATAATCAAGCAGGTCACCTGCTGATGGTAAGTGATCACTGCTGATCATGGAAAATAAGATTCATCGGAAGGAATGCAGATGTGCTACATTTAGAATGATGTAATAACCTTATTGTCCTTTAATTTTTCATATAGTACCATATATTTAACGCTCTGTTGGTCTAGTGGTTTAAGTAATGGGCCGTGATCTCGGGGCCCTGGATTGTATTCCCGGGTCAAGCGAAGTATGTTTCGAATTTTTGAAACATAACTCGGGTTGAGATTAAGCCTAATCCCATCATGGTAGAGATAACTTGATTTCTATGATGAAGGCCTTTACCCTGTAGTGGGACAGGCTGATTCTTATACCATATATTTGACATTGTGACTACATGATTGAACTGGATCAGAGGTTTATACATCAAATTGATGACATATTTAACAAGCTGCATATTACATCCATGCAAGTATTACAATAATGCCTCAAATTGATAAATTTACAATTCTTTTCTCATTTGACTTTTTAATTTATAATCAAATTATTATATAGAAAACACTACAGCATTTAATATTCATGAAGTTACTATGTAACATTACAACTGACAAGAAATATGATGTTACAATAAATCATTTCCAGTAAATTGCCTTCATTACTATCCTGCAATCGTATTTTAGTAACAACAGTCGCTTTACAGCTAAGGAAAACAATTTAATACACAATACGCATGTACTGCAAGTGTTTGGGATACTCAAGTCAGTATTGACAACAATCATATGATATGTTGAGGTTATGCACAACTATGCAGAATGCCCATGCAAAACACGATAGCCAAACAAATAAATACTGATGTATCACTCGGCCGAGGATCAATTGTAACACCTTTCACACTAGAATATTCCGTTAAACATTGTTTATGTTATTTTTTACTACACCTTCCTTTCAGTCCTAATTTAACATCACTATAGTTAAGTACAAGGGACTAAAGAAGAAAAAATTACTATAACAGGTTAATACTTACTATCGGTGGCAGATTCGATATAAAATTAGAAAACTTAAAAGGGTTTTCGTCTCCTATTTTGCGAATTTTGCACGCACAGCTTGATGAAAAAATGTCTTCTTGACAGGTCGATAATAACCTGAAATAAAAAATCAATGTGAAGCAAAAGAAGGAAAACAATTATGCAGCGTACAAAGACATAGCAAATGGGTTAATTTTTTATTAATATTAATAACAGGGATAGTTCCCAAATGAAAAGATTTGAGGAGACAAATTTATGAAACGTTTGTACAGATGTTTTTGATTGAGAAAGCTTACCGAATAACGTTTTTGTAGTTTAGGAATATATAACATGGAAATCTTCAACAAATAAACCTGTTTAAATTATCCAGTTATTAATAAAATTAGGATCTAAAACAGAAATTGTAAAAATCAAACAGCACACACAGCGGCTGAGAAAACTCAAACGAATTTAACGTTTCGTTATTCGTTGCTTCATTGAGCAGAGTTACAGTTTTATTGTAGGTAGAGTCATGAAATAGTGATAATTAACAAATATTGAATGTTAATATCATATTTTATTAAGATTTTTATGAGAATGAAAACACAATGTAATTCCTAAAATAAGTGTTGTATTGTTGCTATAATAAAACGCAACTGTGCCTATTTTGACAAGGGATGATGACATCACAGTAGTCAAATGACATCCTCTTTATTTTTTTTCAATCTGATTTTAGGAAAAATATTTTTAGCATAATTTTTCTGCTTATGTTAGGCAAAAATATTGATTAATACATATTATTGTATTTTCTTTGATATCCCGGACCCAAATTTGCGTGCCCGAAGAGGGTCCCGGTAACATCTTATTGTACATTATAGGTTTTGCAATAAATGATTGAGTATTGAGTATTGCTCCATCCCGCTAGGTAGGTATTTTCTTTTTTTGCACCCTCTCATCGTCCATAGTGGGGATCGTAGTGACGGGCACGAAGCCATGTGCACGACACCCCGGACGGAGTTTGCTTTAATCTAAAGTAACATCTTGTAAATTGTGCTGTAATAAACGATTGAGTATTGAGACTCCGATTCTACGAGAAAGGCTATGTAAATTTTATGGTCTTCGCCTCATGCCTTGATTAACTAGACAGTCAGTACACAGACCAAGAAAAATTTGTACTTTTTTTCTCTCTTTATTTTAGAAGCTTTGTCAACAATGACCATGTCGCTCCGTCAGGTTCGCAGAATGTTGTAAGTTTAAGATACATAAAAAAATCAATCAACAATAGCATTATAAAATCATAAAATTTGGTAAAAAAATAAAAAATAAATTAGTACTTATAGGTACTTATCGCCGGGGGCCTGGCGCCCAATTCTCGTGCTTGTGATATTTTGAGAACATGGCGGATATCACCCGAAAACCAGGAGCCCAATTCTCGGGCTCGTGATGTGTATTTTCATACGACATATATCACTAAAACATAGTTTTTTTGTATGGTTTTCGGGTGATATCCGCCATGTTTTCAAAATATCACGAACCCGAGAATTGGGCTCCATATGTCGTGTGAAAATAAATGTCACAAACCCGAGAATTGGGCTCCTGCTTACCGGTGCCTAGAACCTAATTTACGGAACTGCATTCTCAGTTCATTTTGCAACTCAAAACCTTATTTTAGAATCACAGAGTAAGGCGAAGAAACTTACGAACGTTACTACGAATCGTTCTCAGTAGGTAGGAGGAAGGTAAGTAGGTAAGTAGCGACTTACGTTTCGCTTCATGCGGCTAAAACTGCGCCATCAAGGGTTTCGGAATTAATAACGCATGCATTATCGGGAAAGTTTCGCGGGCGTACCTACCTACAGCTCGCGCAGCAGTCGCGGCGCCGCCGCTACAAAGAGGACTTGCGCTTGAATTATTTCGCTTACCTACCTGGTTTAAGGCTGATTTAATTTGACTCCGCTTCTTATGATTATCGGGAAGTCGAAGGCGGGAGAGTGGCTTAGGAGTGAATGAAGAATACGACGGGGGGCGTAGCAGCTCCCGTATCAATGATGATTAATGTACCTAAGTATCTCGGCCCTAGATTGGTTTGCTATTTATTTAGTTTAGCTTACTTCATCATCATCATCATCATCAGCCTATCGCAGTCCACTGCTGGACGTAGGCCTCTCCAATTGTTCGCCACTGTGATCTATCCATGGCTTCTCGCATCCAGCTCTTGCCAGCCATCCTGCGCAGATCGTCCCCCCACCTAGCCAGAGGGCGCCCTACATTACGTTTGCCAAGACGCGGTCTCCACTCCAGCACTCGTTTACCCCATCGGTTGTCAGGTCTGCGGCTAATATGTAGCTTACTATTACCCCTCATGTGATTGAGGGAGGCCCGTGCCCCAGCAGTGGGGACTTAAATGGGCTGACGATGATGAGGGCTCACTAGCGACGCCGATCGATTTTAATTTTTAGCTACTAAACCGGAGCTATTTTAAACAATTTCAGGGATACAATCTCTAGGCAAACACTTATACTATTTATTAAATAACCATGTAATACTATCTATAAAATGTGGGAGAGCCACGCTTAGGCATGAATGGGCCGGCTCGGCCGGAGTGATACCACTGCCTCACAGAAGACCGGCGTGAAGCAGCGCCTGCGCTGTGTTTCGCCGTGTGAGTGAGGTTACCGGAGGCCCAATGGGGGGGAAGGGGAAAAGGTTGGCAGCGCACTTGTGACTCCACAGGAGTTGCGGGTGTTCATGGGCGGCGGAATTGCTTACCATCAGGTGATCCGTCTGCTCGTCTGCCACCTCTCATATAAAAAAAAATGCACAAATGTTAGGTCCCTTTTTGTACCCGAAAAATTGACTCACGCTAAAAGTGGCCGCTTTTGGCGGTCAATTTTTTGCGTAGGTACGCATTGGACCCAACAATTGTGCATGGTTATTTAATAAATAGTATAAGTGTTTGCCCAGAGGTTGTAATCCCGAAATTGTTTAAAATAGATCCGGTTTAGTAGCTAAAAATATAAATCGATTGGCGTCGCTAGTGTGCCCTACCCGTCGCCTTAAATAGCCCTCCCTGCAGGTGGGCTACCTACATGTTCAAAACAATTTCATGTCGCCTCATAATGCCAAGTCATCCTAAGGCGCCGGCCCTGCATGCCTGCGATTAGTCGCGGGTCTTGTGGTTCAATTCTATGTCCGACAGTTAACTCCCTTTGTCTGCTCTCATAGCACAGTTGGGGACGACTCAGTACGAATTAATAAATAGGTACTTAGACGCTAGATACCTAGTGTCAAACAAAATTAAATTGAAAATTTAAAAAACCCCCGACACAACTAAAGCTCTTTCATTTGATACCTATATTGAGGCAGTTGGAACAACAAATAGGTTATTCGTCATTTTCTGACGGCGGCAATCTTGGATTTGAAATGTTTCACAATTAATACATTCTGCTACTCGATCCCTTTTATATGATACCCATATTGTGGAAGTTGTATTAAAACATAAAATCCAAATCTTTGTGACGGCGGCCATCTTGGATCGATTTTTATCCAACATAGCTAAGAACACTCCCTCCTTATTCATCTATCAAACAAAAAAACCAAATCAAAATCGGTTCATTTGTTCGGGAGCTACGAATGCCATAGACAGACACACAGACACACACACAGACACGTCAATCTTATAACACCCCGTCGTTTTTGCCTCGGGGGTTAAAAACAATCTCAGCGATTGCGATCAGTCATTGACGAAGATCAAATTATAAATATATAAATATAAATAAATATTTCACAACATCACAAACATTGATCTGACTCCGAGATAGGTAGCTCAAGCACCTGTGTTACGGATATACATATAATAGTTTTCTTTTGTAAATACATACTTATAATACACAGCAAACACCAATACAAACAAACATGTTCATGCACACAAATGTTTGTGCTGTGCGGGGATCGAACCCGCAACCCTTGTATCAGAGGCACTTCACGTTCACTACCACTGTTCCAATCGGGAAGTCTATATATACTTAATATTTACTTAAGTTGTGAATTTGTGCAATAAAGTATATCCATCTATCCACTCTCTATTATCTCGATCGCGCCTCCTAGTTTACCTATAGGAGTGAGTAAATTTAATAGTTATTAGGAAGGTAGGACACGAAGCATTTGAGAATCGGATGAAGAAACTAATTGGTACTAAAAAAGGTAGGTTAGGTAGGTAGGTACCTAAGGTTACCTATAGATTTGAGACAACATTATCTTTAAGAAGACTGCCTCGGTGGCGCAATGGTTAGTGGGTCGCACTTTAAAGCGGCGGTTGCGCTTGGGGTCCCGGGTTCAATCCCCGGGTCGGGCCAAATTTTTTATGTTAAGGTGACGGGTAGGGCACAATAGCGACTCCAATCGATTTTAATTTTTAGGTACTAAACCGGATAATTTTAAACCATTTCGGGGTTACAACCTCTCGGCAAACACTTATACTATTTATTAAATACCAATACCATGACTGAAATATCGGTTTGGAGGACATTATTATCTCGATGCAATGGGACACCAGTGTGACACGACCGAAGAGAGATCAGGCGAAAAAACGGCACCTTTCTGCTTTCTAAAGCATAGGATTACAAGACCGATAACTTCCAGACTTCGGGCCGAAAAACTAAGGTAGGTACATATGGCCCGACCCGGGGATCGAACCCGGGACTCCGGTTTTTTAAGTGCGACGCACTAACCACTGCGCCAACGAGGCAGTCTTCTTAAAGATAATGTTGTCTCAAATCTATAGGTAAGCTTAGGTACCTACCTACCTACCTTTTTTAATACCTATTAGTTTCTTCATCCAATTCTCAAATGCTTCGTTCCTACTTACCTAATAACAATTAAATTTACTCACTCCTATAGGTAAACTTACTTACTCCGATGGCTCAGCGACCCAAAGCGTGTCTTGGCCTCCGACACAAGACTCTTCCACTGGTCACGATCATTCGCGGTTTCACGCCAGTCGCTGACTCGCAGCTCACGAAGATCTGCCGACCGGGCGTCGGCCAGTTGGCCGGCCCTCACCCATCCTTTCCATGCAAGCCATCGGAGTCTGTGAGCTTTTGCTTCTCCCATTATGTTAGGCTCACACACAAGCTCCTCAATCTGAGCATTTATGAGAACTCTCCTACTAACCTGAGTCTAAGGACGAGCCCGAGGATTTTCCGCAAAATTTTCGCTCAGCGACCAGAAGCCTATTCTCCTCCTTTAGCGTCAGCGTCCAAGCCTGGCAACCGTACATTAGGATGGGCCGTATGAAGCTTCTAAGTAGAAGCATTAAAATCCGTATTTATAAAAAGCTTATGTAAATTGTATCTCCAACCTTACTACTGCCACACTCAGAGTCGTTGATTAACTTAGTTGGCTATTTAAGAAAAAATATTGACACTTATTTTGATACGCATAAAGACTACCGATACTAAACTCTGAGTGCGGCCGTAAGTCTCCAACATAAAGATCCTATTCGTTTTGCACGTAGGCTGACGCCCAGTTGATCAACCTATTATAGGTATTATCACTGGAAGACGTCGTCCGAGACGGATTTGCGCGAGCTCCAGGTAATTTTTTTTTTTTTATTTATTTATTTAATGAACCACAAACAAGTTTACAATAAACTTAAGCTAAAACTTATATCAAAAAAGAAACTTAACTATTGTAAACTCAACACCGATGGTTACATTTTACGTAAAATTGAAATAAACAAACATGCGGGACTCTAGTTCTTATTACATAGTCGAAATTAACTATATTGGTGTGTTGGTGATGTGTGCGTAGTGTGTGTGCTACTTTTTAAACGGAAGACATAATAAAAATAGCAGTGTGTGTAGAATAGGTTTCTAGTGTGAATGTGAATTATTTAGTAGTTATAACTCACACTTATTTATTAATTATAAAATTACTCACTAACAAATGTTAGTAAGTAATTTTACAATTTCTCTATTATAGGAACCAGCACTACATGTAAAAATATCTATAGAGTTAAATTTTTTATTATAAGTATCAAGCATGCGGCGAATCGGGGATCGGACACCAGCCGCCGTGCGAGTCTTAGTAACGGCAAACAGCGGATTGGTGCGTAAAGTTCGCTTGTGTGTTCGTGTTGGCACCGAGTAGCTGATGCGATTTATTTAATCAGTACAGTCATATTTATTGCTGCAGATGTCATACAATAGCCTGGCATCGAGTTGAGAGCGTCTAGACTTTAAGTCAAGGAGTTTGTATTTCTTTAACAAGAGCAAATATGTTAGACGCTTACGGTAGAATTTGTAATTGACTCTGCGTAAAAACTTTTTTTAAACCATTTCAATACTATGATTATATTTTTCATAAAGTGGGTTCCAGATAGATACTCCGTACTCTAATTGAGGCCTGACAAGGGATTTGAAGAGATATAAAAGTGTATTAGAGTTTTTAAATTCTTGACTAGAGCGCATGACAAGACCATACATTTTAAACGCTTTACTGATTATGTTTTGTATATGAATATCAAGGTGTAATTTACTATCAAGAGTTATTCCCAGATCTCTAATATGACCAACTCTTGTGAGATCCGCGCCACCCAAAGAATAGTTAAAGCTACTTATTTTCATCTTTTTAGTAAAAGTAATTATTTTACATTTTTTTACATTTTAATGTAATGGTAAGAAGTAGGTCGGGATAGACCGAAGTGGCGATCACTTGTTTTGGAGGCCAAGACTCTAATCCCTCTATTACCCGTGGTCCACCTGCCTAGTCCGCCTAGGTGGACCACGGGAAGTAATCGGGTCTTTGAGCCCCAGAGTAAGTAGGTCGTAGGTTCTGAAGTGATTGTCACCTAACTAACATTAAACTAAGAATTGTATGAAAGGAATTTATATGTTGTAAGTATAGCTCAACATTACAGTGGGAGAGCCACGCTTCGGCATGAATAGGCCAGCTCGACCGGAGTAATACCACGTCCTCACAGAAAACCGGCGTGAAACAGTGCATGCGCTGTGTTTCGCTGCGTGAGTGAGGGTACCGGAGGCCCAATCCAGGGGAAGGGCGGTTAAAAGGTAAGCAGCGCACTTGTAACACCACTGGTGTTGCAGGCGTCCATGGGCGGCGATAATCGCTTACCATCAGGTGATCCGTCTGCTCGTTTGCCACCTATATCATAAAAAAAACAGGCTGTCCTTGTAAATATGTGACCCACTGTTATTCGTTACAGTGTGTGTGAAAGCCGTCAGTTTCGGGATCAGTCCGGGCGAGCGGCAGCTACGGCGAATTAATGGCCAGAAGGTCCAACGGAACCTCATACGCTCACGCCTAGAAGGGACATACCAACTCTCATGTATGATAGTACAAAATATTCTATCAAAGAAAATCATACTCAAACTAAATGAAGGCATAATTCATTGTGACGGGTATTGCACACTAGTGACGCCAATCCTTTTTGATTTAGCTTCTAAACCGGATCTATTTTAAACAATTTCGCGGTTACAATCTTGGCAAACACTTATACTATTTATTAAATAACCATGCACAAATTATGGCTCCATTTTTGCACGCGAAAAATTGATTCATGCCAAATGTGGATGCTTTTGGCGTGCGTGAATCAATTTTTCGCGCTGTTTATTGGTATTTAGCGTTATATATGGATATTTAATAAATACTATAAGTGTTTGCCGAGGGATTCATCATCATCATCATCATCAGCCCATTTAAGTCCCCACTGCTGGGGCACGTGCCTCCCTCAATCACATGAGGGGTAATTGCCATACTCACCACGCTTGGCAGACGGGTTGGCGAGGGTTTTGATGTAAATGCAGAGTTTTCCTTCTCTGGGTGCTGATGATCATGCCAGCAGCTTTACCTTAGTCGCCTTTTACGACACCTCGATAAGAGTGAGGGTGGCCTATTCTACTCTGCCGGGACTACACGGCCGAGGGATTGTAACCCCGAAATTGTTTAAAATAGATCCGGTTTAGTAGCTATAAATTAAAATCGATTGGCGTCGCTAGTGTATCCTACCCGTCATCTTATCCAGAAGAATTGTAGGTTTATTTTATTTATTTAACTACACAGGTCCTTAAACCTAATTACGTAATCAAAGACAGTAACAAAAAGTGAAATAATATAACAACAAAAGCAGTTATTTGACATGACATACCTTTAAAACTAGGCTGATGACTATTTGATGGAGATTCCGCGGGTAAAAATAGGATAAAACAGGCCGCATGGGCTGATGCAATTAAAGATTTAAAATTAGTGTCTAGTGGTTTTTAGTGTACAAATTTGTGCAGTGAAGTGCCGTAAAGTGATCCTAGTAATAAGAATCGTTGGATTGTATAGTTTTTAACACTGCTATTGTGTGCCGAGTGCGTTGTCTCGTGACAACTTGCTTGGACCTAATAGTCTTAAACCCGCGAATGCTTTTAGAGTGATGTCCGCTGAATCCGTAGGTCGATAAAACGTAAAACACCGGCGTTTTATTGAGTGACTGTGACTTTGACTGACTTCGATTGTTGACTACCTACTTATTTTCGATAAGTTACTTGACAGTGGCGAATTAGCTTCGGTTAGAGTCATAGTAAAAAAAAAAATTACAGTTAAATCAACCTATCTCAAAAACTATAAGAGATACTTTGATCAAACCAAAAATCGTTGAAAGAGTTAATTAGCATGCATCACCTCTATTTTTTTTAGAATTTTATACCCCGTAGTTATAAAAATAGAGGGGGGGGGACATACTTTTTACGACTTTGAGAGCTGATATCTCAAAAACCGTTCACTTTAAGAAAAATGTTTTTTAGAAAACTTTATATCATTTTAAAAGACCTTTCCATTGATACCCCACACGGGTATGTACATCGAAAAAAAAAATTTCATCCCTCAGTTACATGTATGGGGGGCCCCACCCCCAATTCTTTTTTTTACTATTTAGTGTCATATTTTTGTAGCGGTTCATACAACACATATTCTCATCAAATTTCATCACTGTAGTACTTATAGTTTCCGAGTAAATCGGCTGTGACAGACGGACAGACGGACAGACGGACAGACGGACATGACGAAACTATAAGGGTTCCGTTTTTGCCATTTTGGCTACGGAACCCTAAAAAGACTATTTTATGTACATACTTAGAAAACTAGGTTGAAATTAAAGTACTACGGAGGTCGATGCAGTAGCTATGCTATTAGGTAATGTAGACGAGCAGACGGTCACCTAATGGCAATAGCTGATATTTTTTCCCGGAAATGTCAAGCAGAATGACATCTATTCTCGGGATTATCCTGTAATATGAGCTTCATGAGGTGCTGTAATAGTTTCTGGGGCTGCCACAATAGATCATCTACTCGCAGTGGCTATGAGACGCAAGGCTCACCCCATTTCTTTCAAATAATAATATATTTTTTCAATCTTTTGCAACTTATTCTTAAGTAAGTAACACATTTAAAAAAATCATCTCGTTTTCAGGCGGGACGCGAATCGACATCTCACACCCACAATATTGAAGAGACTATCGACAGCTCATGTCGAATCAAGCACTTACAAATTTCGTCGTGATTGGTACAACAGCCACCCGGATTGTGGAAGATGTGGGTTCGAGTCCCGCCTGAACACGGGATGAAACTTTTAAATGTGTTTGAAAGTACTTAGTAGGTAGTCGCTTCTAGACGATCCCAAGACCCCTAAGCTACATCCAAGTCGGTGGTCATTTAGATGGACATTTGTTAGGGAGTAGTTTTTGCCATCTAGGAAATTAGGTTGTCCCGGTCTCCATGAAAATAGCGTTTATCCTATTGCAGCATTTAATTAAGGACTAGAGAGCTGGACATCGAGGAGTTTACCCAGAATATAAGTACATTCTATATTCTGGGTATAAACATCAATAGATAGAGAGAAGAATATACATCCTATATTGACCATGGGAGAGCACGCTTCGGCATGAATGGTCTGGCTCGACCGGAGTGATACCACGGCCTCACAAAAAAACCGGTGTGAAGCAGCACTGTGCTGTGTTTCGCTGCGTGAGTAAATGTACTAAAGAGGCCCAATTCTGGGGAAAGGGGGGTTTAAATATTGGCAGCGCACGTTTGACTCCACTGGTGTCGCGGGTGTCCATGAGCGGCGGCAATCACTTACCATTAGGTGATCTGTCAGCTAGTCTGCCACGTAACACATAAAAAAAATTAGGTTACCTATGGAAATTCGTGTGATGAACACGTGTGTTTATTCAGTTTCTGGGTGTAACATGTATTTAAAATTGAACCACCAATGGTTATGGCACCACGTTTTTACAATAAATTGCTAACAAAATATACAGCAGTTAAATAAATCCCGCCAGCCCGTCTGCCAAGCGTGGTGAGTATGGCAATTACCCCTCATGTGATTGAGGGAGGCCCGTGCCCCAGCAGTGGGGACTTAAATGGGCTGATGATGATGAAATAAATCTAAATTGTCAAAGACATTGATAAATGATACTATAAAATTGATGAGTTTTATGTTGATAATGCTATTTTTGAATATTAATTTATTGGATATTCTGTTTTTTATTCATAATTATGGTTCTAATTTGTATTTTTTTTTATTTTATTTACTATTCTAACATTTTTAACGCAATTTTTCGAATGCCATTTCTCGGTTAAACATAGTGGCCTTAATTCTGTAATGTGAAATATATTTTATAAAACTATGTTTACGGATAAAATAAATTGATTGATTGATTAAGAATTATTAAGCATAAGTATATAAGAATTATATAGCATAGATAATTAAATAATCAAAGCAATACATAGGGATAGACAGCGGAAGCGACTTTATTTTATACCTATGTAGTGATAGATAACTCCAGATCAACTGTACCGATTCTATTTAATGGTTGTGTCTTGGCCGAGAATAGTGACAGGAAGAAAACATTAAAACGGAATGAAGTGTAAACATTTTAGTACCTTGTCATAATACTATCTTTGACTTCTACTTTCTTACACGGAATGTATATACATTACACTATACTATTATTGTGTCAAGGTACTTACGTGTATATATATTTTTACAGCTAACTGTAACTAAGCTAACTGCTAAGAATAATATTGGGTTTGCGAGAACTTGTTATTTGTGGAGTTACCTCCACCCACATAATTATAGCTAGCTAGTCGTAATTTTAGGAATAACTAGTTTAGTTTAATGAAAATTAATTCTGGGTTGACCTTGAAAATGTTATTGAATGTTATAACTGAATGTGAGCGAGTGAGTAGAGGAACTTTATGCCATGAGAGTATTACATCTACGAACATGATTCATTTGGTCTGGGTCTCCGTCTTAGGGTTGTGCGAAGGACAGACGGCAGTTGCTTCATTGAAGTAACCATCATAGTCCAAGCGTAGGTATCAAAGGCCGTGAAGGACAGCGCTGGACGCCACAGGGAAATAAAATACGAGTAACACGCTGAAATGAGATACAACATAGAGCAAAATAAGAGCTAATAATAAGAAAAGGCTCACGTTCTACTTTTCTATTTCATAAAATTAACAAAGAATTAAATAAAAAGCTTTAAGAAGAATGGGTTCAGTTAAAAAACATACGATGAAATAGAATCTGTATTAAACCGCAACTTTAGCTCACAAATATGGGCACGACTCAATCACACACACACTCACACCCACATATTCACACACAGTCACCTCTCAGTATAGTTAAAATTTAAAAAGAGTAATATCTTACTTACCTATCTTTGTAAAAACTGTCTTAATATTTAAATCTTAATAGAACAAAGAAAAGCGAGGTTTCCAAACACATTCTTTTTAACTTAAATGGAGACTCCATCCACTACTTAACTACCTAAGTCAAACATTTTTTACGAGAATAAATAATTTTATTTTTATTTTAGGTATTTAATAAAGTTCTCCAAACCGAGCTACCATCGGTCCAACTATAAATAGGTCGAACCGATTCCCCTATCTCGGCTCTCGATGCTTATCTTCAGCGGCATTGGCTGGCCAACTGTCTCACTAACTACAAACATGCTATCGAGCTCATGCCCAAGTTGGGGCAAATAGCCCGCCTTAATGGAACTGTCCCTGTGAGCCATCGTCATTGAACAAGGGTTTACGTATTTGTGGTAGCTAAGATAGGGTAAGTACACAGAAGGGTTGGCAAGCCTTGTGGTGTTGTTGAATGTTGCATTTGCTTCTGGAAATTATTATGTTGACGACCCGGTTGGATCAGTGGTAGTGAACGCTGCCTCTGGTGCAAGGGTTGCGGATTCGATCAAAGTACAAACATTTAAGTGCATGAACATGTCTGTTTGTATTGGCCTAGGTGTTTTCTATGTATTATAAGTATGTATTTACCAAAGGAAAGTAATTCCGCTGTTGGTTCTGATATCCATAACACAGCTCAGGTGCTTGAGCTACCTATCTCGGAATCAGATCAATGTATGTGATGCTGTAAAATATTTATATTTATCTTTCGTATGGATAGGTACATAATTGTTAAATTATAAATTAATTGGCATATGTTCACTTTTACGTCTGCCCCGTTCTCGGCGTCCTTAGCCATTGGCTGACGACTTTAGTCCATCTTTTGGGGTCCATTCGATAGACGTGGAAACAATGGACTTTGCACTTATGTTGAAAATATAGTTTATCTACTAAATTTGACAAAGTAATTCATTATTTTACATACATTTTCTTTTCATCATCATCATCAGCATTTCAGCCAGTAACCGTCTGCTGCTGGACATAGGCCTCCTCCAATAATCTCCACACAGATCGGCCCTGTGCCGCCCGCATCCATGGGATCCATTTTCTATTAATTCAGAAGTATTGAATATAATTTAGATTAAATAATGGTTAATCATAATATTTTGAAAGTTTTTATCTACAGTTAGAACTATTTATTTAAAGCTACAATTTTGTATTCTACTAAATTCAAGAAAAATCTATGAGTCAACTTCATTGAAATTAAAGCAGAGTAAGTTCACGTCACATAAAATAAGCGATGTATTTCACTACACGACATCACACCAATAAATAAAATAAATATTTCACAACATCACATACATATTGATCTGACTCCGAGATAGGTAGCTCAAGCACCTGTGTTACGGATATCAGAATTAACAGTGGGATTACAAATATATACATTATACTTTTCTATGTAGTATCGCCATTGTACCATACTTTTTGCGTTTCCTAAGAAACGAGGAAACAGCTGAAAATTGCGACCAAAATTCGGCGCCAAGGGTTTTCTGAGACCAACAGATAAGTAAACGCCCGTTCAGACTTGTTAACACGTTTACCCACCGCCGAACAACACGTCTCCATCCGTGAATAATGTATACTCGGTGCGGGGAAATAAGCCATTCTGTCCCTTTCCGTCCCATTTGTAGTATTACTTCATTACCCCGGGCAAACTAAGTTTGGATCCAATTTGCCCGAAGTGGAACACTACCTGAATCTTTTACAGAAAAACTAGCAGGCACTTTATAATACCGGCCCGTCACAGTTGTGCCCGCGAGAAATGTGGACTGTTGGTGCGGACTTTTTTCTACATCCAAGTGCAAAGTTATGTGGAAAGATGTTACTTAGCCTGGTAAAAAAGTACCTCAAGATATTTTTTTATACTTTTATATAGATCTAATTATAATTAAAACGCCTTGTTGGTCTAGTGGTACCGAACAACCATAACCTAAATATTAGAAATAAACACAAGCTTGCTGTACCATATCTCAGACTTCATAAGATTGGTAATTCATTTGTAGGAATGAGTATTAAAATAATAAGATACCACAAAAGCTTGTTGACTTGCCAATGCCTATATTTAAAACACATGTTTAAAATTATTTAATGGTTAAAGCCTATTATACAGTTAATGATTACTTAAATGACAAGAATTTGTGGAAATGATAAACTGTTCGCTTACATTAAAATAAAATTTTTGGCGATTTAAAAGAGTAACTGCCGAGTTTCTTGCCGGATCTTCTCGTCAGAATCAACTTTCCGATGCCGATCATAGAATCACATTAAATTTACTAATTTCTTAGTATATTTTTGTATCAACCTATATGTGTAACTACATGTATAATATACATAGTTATAATTTATATTTTTCATGTATGACGATTTCTAAGAGCTGTATATAAGCCTATGCAAATAAAGTACTTTTGAATTTTGAACCGTGATCTCGGGGTCCTGGGTTCGATTCCCGGGTCGAGCAAAGATGTTTCGAATTTTTCGAACATATATCGGGTTTGTGATCACTAACCTGCATTAGGCAAGCGTGGTGATGAAGCCTAATCCCATCATAGCGATGACTTGATTTCTATGGCCTTTATTTTATCTAGGAGGCCTTTGCCCTGCAGTGGGACAGTATATAGGCTGATACTTTACTTTATAATTAAAACAACAAAAATACCTACTAAATCTCAAGATTTTCTCTCTCTCACCAATGACGGAATGGTACAGTGTGCACCCACATAATACTTATATATTTGAAAAATCCAGAGGTGTTAGGATTTGAACCTGCAACCTGCCGTTCAGAAGGCGCATGTTCTTATCTGCTGATCTACCATCGCTCATTCAATACTCAGTTTGGATACGCATTACAGGAAAAACGCTTTACTTATTCCGAATTATGTCATTCTTGTCACTGTAGGTAGGTAGGTAGAGATTGTCTAAGCTGAAATGACTCCGAAAATGTTTTTGGAGACATGCCGTCCTTCCTCAGTACCAGGAAGAACATACCTATGTTTTTCCTGGTACTGAGGAAGGACGCAGTAGAAATGCCGGAATAATAGCCGCCGTTAGAGTATCCATAGCTATTTTTTTTTATGTCATAGGTGGCAGACGAGCAGACGGATCACCTGATGGTAAGCCATGGACACCCGCGACACCAGTGGAGTCGCAAGTGCGCTGCCAACCTTTAAACCCCCTTTTTCCCAGGATTGGCCCTCCGGTACCCTCACTCACTAGCTATTTGTATTTTTAAAGGTATCAGAAGTATACAGGTAAAACATCGCAAAAACATTAAATTAGAGTCACTAAAATTGCCATTGTCTGATTATAATAATAATAAATAACTTTATTGAAATATCATAAGAACAAATTATTACTTATAATCTAATGCCTGAACTAGGGCAACCCTGTCTCTCAGGCAAAAACAAAAAAACTTAATTAACAAATAATTCTTAAATAAACAAACAATAAACAAACATAATATCGATGGCTTAGTTCACAATTGTACTAACTACAGATTTGTAAATTTTGCAGGAGAGCATTTTTTAGTTTTTTAAAGTTTGAAAGTGGACAGGTCGAAAGCAAAGTCATATAATATAAAACAATATGAGTCTATTCATTGCAGTGATTCTTTAATTTTAACATACCCCAATATTGTTATATTAGTACAAGCAAAATTTACAAATCTGTAGTTAGTACAATTGTGAACTAAGCCATCGATATTTCAATTACAAATATTCTATCAATAAATTACAAGTCACCTAATCTTACGCGAAAGTAAATAATGTAAACTAACTTAATAAATCTACTTATGACCTGACCCAGATAATAACATTTTGATGAGCCTGATGATTTCATAACATACATACCATCATACTGAAAATCGCTTAGCTAGCATTAGGTACAAACTAAGAAACACCTTACACTTATAATTATATAATAGAAATATGATCAGAAAACAATTTTTAAATTCGAGTATGAGCTAATAAACGTAACTAATAAACTTTATGCTAATTAATGTCGGTCTTAGGCGCCTTCATAGTCTATAGTATTTATATAGCGTTTTTCGGCTATGTTTTTAGCGGGGCTCTTATTTATTTGATAGAAATGGGGTGAGCCCTGCGTCTCATAGCCACTTCGACCAGTAGATGTTCTATTGTGGCAGCCCCGTAACCTATTACAGCACCTCATGTAGCTCCAGTTCCAGGATAAACCCGAGAATGGAGCTGATGGGGGAGCTCTTGATCTCGTCAGCTGAGATCATGTGTGCTCCCAGGTGCCGGCTTCTGCAGCGGTGCAGCGCTATGCACTCGCCGAGGACGTGGATAATCGTTTCCTCGTCCTCGCGACAGAACCTGCAGATTTTGGTATCTGAAAGGCCCATGTTGTGCAGGTGCTTGTTTAGTTTGCAGTGCCCTGTGAGAGTCCGAGTGAGTGCCCTAACATGTCCTCTACTCAGTTTTATTATTTCTACAGTTCGTCTCTGATCGAACGCTTGTATAGACTGTTCTAGTCGAGGTAGTCTTTTCCAGAATTCAGTGCTTTGTTTATGCTCCCACTCTTTTAACTCGAACCTGACCATGCAGGCTGGAACGCCATTTATTGGTTCCGGTCCGAGTAGTGGGCTCTCTGCCCCGGCCTTTTTTAGCGGGGCACTCATCGTCACCAGTTTTGTGATTGCACGGCTTCTTGAAATGCAGATAAGTAGCACAATTAGGTGGCTCGGACTTCTTCGTGTAGTCTTTCACGACGTTAGATTAGAGACAAAAAGCAGGTTTTACCTACAGTTCTCCTACGTTTGTTTGTTGAGCCCACAGATTTAATAATATTGTTGAGCCTAACCCGTAACCACCCACCAATAAGCCGGGAACTGAACGACCAAATAATTGCATGTTCTATCGATTATCTGAAATGTTCTATGGGCGCGTTATTTCAGCTTAGACGATCTCTACATGCTTATTTCACACATGCGTTCCAAAGAGAGAAACTTACAACCACAGCCACTCTTTGTGAGCTGAGCATTTACAGATCAAGTTTTGAGTCACCCCTTTGTTTTCATAAAGAGAAATGTCGCATTGTTCTCCACCATTTGCACAGGCATAGAACTTTAAACCACAGTTTCAAACAGTTGTGGTAACCAGTAGTGCCTAGGATGTCCTGGCTTTAATGAGGTGACTCTAAGTAAGAGTCACCTCATAAAAGGTGTTACTAACTAGACTCGATCCCTTTTATTACAAAAAAACTGCTCTGATACCGCTTTTAATCATTAACTAGCAAGTTCATGATTATTACGGAATAATGTTAGTTCTTAATTTTTTATTACAAATCCTCGACTAACCATAGACAACTTAGTACCGCAGGATAGTGTCAAAATTGATTGAATCATTCAACCATTCGTTCAGTGACATTTCATTTTACATAACCTTATTTTGTTGTCTGAAGTAAAAATTCTATAGACTGGTTTATAAGCATATAAGTGGTTTATAAGTGAAGGACGTGGGAATCCATTGGATGCGGGCGGCGCAGGACCGATCTGTGTGGAGATCATTGGGGGAGGCTTATGTCCAGCGTGGACGTCTATCGGCTGAAATGATGATGATGATTAAAACTTTTTGATTAAATTCAAAACGACCAAAAGAACTGAAAAAGTAGAAGTAATAAGCCTGTTCTGACTGTTCCATTGCGTTTTTGGTAGAGACCCTGCCTCGAACGCCTAAGGTCATGGCTTCGATCACCCGCCCTAGATAAACATTCTTGTATGATAAACACTTGTGTGTTTTTTGCGTGTCTAGGTACTTAAGTATTATATTTGTGATTCCTCTGTTGTCTGATAATATCTGTAACACAAGTGCTTAATCTACTCAGTATCGAAACCATAATAATTAATAACTACGCGAGTAATTTAGTTACCTCATCATCATCAGCCCATTTAAGTCCCCACTGCTGGGGCACGGGCCTCCCTCAATCACATGAGGGGTAATTGCCATACTCACCACGCTTGGCAGACGGGTTGGCGAGGGTTTAGATATAAATGCAGAGTTTTCCTTCTCTGGGTGCTGATGATCATGCCAGCAGCTTTACCTTAGTCGCCTTTTACGACACCTCGGTAAGAGTGAGTTTAGTTACCTACACTTCATTAAATTAATTTATCATTATTTTTCAGATCATCAGTTCCTCAGGTAATCCATATATTGTTAGTACAAAGTCTTAATATTATATTAGTCATTATCATCATCAGCAACCCACACTCGTCCACTGCTGGACAGTCGCGATCTCCACTCAAGGACTTTACGGCTCCAACGGCTGTCAGTTCAGCGGCTAATATGACCAGCCCACTGCCACTTCAGTTTGCTAATTCGGTGACTCTGGTTCTCTGTCGGATTACATCATTTCTGATGCGGTCCTTCATTATATTAGTAACATTCAATTTTCAATTTAGATTAAAGATATTTATTATTTCAAAATAAATATAAATGCAAATAAATTCTAAATAAATTATGTCATCATCACCCGGTTGCAGTGTTTGTAAAAAGGCCTGTTCAGCTTGTCAGCTAGGGTTTTCAAGATGCTGTTGGTGCTCGCACGCAGCCTGCTCGGTAGTGACGCAGTTTTCTTGTGCAAGCACGCGTGGCGTGAAATCCGACCGAAAATTAAGACTTACCTAAATTAATTATGCTGTTTTTTTAAAATAAATCAAGTGTCTATACCTAAATGTATGAAAAAAGTAGAAATAATTAAATGCATTTTATTGAAAAATCAGGAGAACAATATAAATACTAACAATTTACTTATACTAAGGGAACTAATTTTAACTTTGTTGCATGAACTAGGAAAATCATGTATCCCTGGCAACATTCGACTTGGTACCCTCTCCCCCTAAAGAGGTTATGACTATTACTTTTTAGCCTCTTCAGACAAGACACGGCTGGCAGGCAGCTCCGCCTTTGGCACACTATTTCAAATTGTTTCCTGCGGAAGCGTCCTGGCACTAATTGCGTCCCACCTGCAATTACGACCAGGATTAGATCCTGGGTCTAAGGATAATGGCCGGAGTTCACGCTCCGCTCCACTCGGCCCTAAGTAGGGCCGTAGAAAAGAATGATAGCTGCCGTTTAGGGATGTAAGATGTGTGGTAGTTATAGTCATTTTGCATAATGTTAACTAGAAACCCCTCTTCCTCATCTAAGCGTGTAATTCCCGAGTGCATCTTGGACCAAGAGTCAGGTTTTGGGGAGACTGGTAATTACAATGAAGCGACTGCCTTCTGACCTTCGTCACCCTTTAACAGAGGAACCAGACCAACTGAATCATGGTTACACGTTTCAGAAACTACTCGAAACGTGCAGGTTTCCTCTTCCTTATTGCAGTTACATTGAATGATAAATTATTACCTCTTACTATGATTTATACAGGGTGGAAATGTATATTAAATATATTTTAGTATATATTTTCACCCTGTAGTGGACTTATCTTATTCCGATATTTTTTCTATTGAAGATGGGTTTGCTCTTGATTTTACATTGAACTCTAGAGTTGAGAGGAAACCTACGACACTAAATCTATGGTCACAGAAAACCGGCGTGAAGCAGCACTGTGCTGTGTTTCGCTGCGTGTGTGAAGGTACCGGAGGCCCAATCCGGGGAAAGGGGGGTTTAAAGGTTGGCAGCGCACTTGTGATTCCACGTGTCGCGGGTGTCCATGGGCGGTTGAACCTATCACATAAAAAAAATCTATGGTACAGCGCTGTCATTCTATAAAAATCTAATGTTATACCATAGATTTATCCACAGATAAAGATCAGTAAGATAGATTTTACAGAAATTTTATTGCATTAAGTTTACAGATCTTAGGAAATAGGAAAGATGTTTTTGAGATAAATAAAACTATAATAAGTGATTTTCTAAATTTCGCTTACCCTGCCAACAAAGCAGTCGTTTTAAATATATTAATAACCAATAAGATTTGATTAATTTTATTAAAAGTCACAACTACGATGATGAAACGTGGCTCAAGTTAATTGATTTTGATTGCTTGTGCAAAGTCTGTCGATATCTGAATATGAAAATAATATAATAATATACTAACACTACTACTACTAAGCACTTAATACGAGGACTTATCCAGACTTATATTATAATAATTAAAATAAGTAGTAACGTAGGTACAATCTCATAAGGTTAGAGCTGTCAGGATGTTATTTATTACTGCACTTAAGTAAATTTCCTTGGGGATACAGACCCGTAAACACCGCGCAATTAAGTACCTACTTAGTAACAGAACTGGAGCAGGAAGTCGATTCCAAGTGTCCAGCCTCTCCGCCCCGAGGGCCCAGGGGTGACTGGAGCAACGGACGGGACACCTAATTAGCACACTTTAATGAACTGGCTGAGGCATGTGCTAACTCCTCAGAGAATGCGCTGAACGAACTTCCACACGTCTGAACTTTCTAAGCGACTTTTTTTACATTATAGCGGACCAACGAGCAGACGGCACACCTGATGGAAGGTGATCACCGCCGCCCATGGACATCTGCAACACCTTGGGATTGGTTTACGTTTTAATTTGACGTCGGCGTCAGAATATACATCGAAATTTTCTTATCGTTTACATCCCGAAAACAGCATACCTTATTAACTAAAGGAGACATTCCTTTATTTTTTAAAGAAATAAAAGTGCATTCAAAGTGTTTTTTTAATATCGGGAATCGAACCGGAACAAAAATCAAAAAGTAAGATTGGCCATTTTTTCGACCAATTGATCCAAATCTCTAAGAAACCTTAATATATATGAAGAATATTATGCATACGAGTATTTTTCATGAAAGACGATATTTAAGGTGACGGGTAGGGCACACTAGCGACGCCAATCGATTTTACTTTTTAGCTACTAAACCAGATCTATTTTAAACAATTTCAGAGTTACAACCTCTAGGAAAGCACTTATACTATTTATTGAATAACCATACACAAATGTTGGGCTCGTTTTTGTAGGCGAAAAATTGATTCACGCCCAAAGGCGGCGCTTTTGGCTGTAATCATTTTTTTTAGGTGACGGACGGGTAGGGCGGCACACTAGCGACGCCAATCGATTGTAAGTTTAGCTACTAAACCGGATCTATTTTGAACAATTTCTGGGTTACAATCTCTCAGCAAACACTTATACTATTTATTAAATTACCATGCACAAATGTTCGGTCCGTTTTCTACGCGAAAAATTGATTCACGCCAAAAGTGGCCACTTTTAGCGGTAAATCCAAAATACGAGTGCAAAAGCAAACCAAATAGTTAACTATGGGTATCAAATAAATAGTATAAGTGATTGCTGAGAGTTGTAACCCCGAAATCGTTTCAAATAGATCCAGTTTAGTAGCTAAAAATTAAAATCTTTTGGCGTCGCCAGTGTACCCTACCCGTCACCTCACACATCACCAAAAGGGCTACCTGATTAAAAATACTTAATTTGGATTTCCTTAGTCCTTACAAGAAAGCAGAGAAAAAAACAGCATGAAGTCGTGAGCTAATAATCTGTGGCAGTAATTATTTGCGACGACTGCCGCGGGTAGAGTCCGGTATGATGGAAGGTGATCAATCTGCAAAGCTTGGTCATTCCTCATATGCCGGCGACGCGGTGGCCCTTATTAGATTAAGGTAACGACTCAACGATCAGCCACGTACGCAGGATATATTATAGTGCTCAAGTGTGTGCGCAAACACAAGTGCACTCTCTTTTCCCTTACCCTCATATTCCGATAGGACACTACTGTGACACGACCAGAGAGGGATTGGGCGCAGGACCAACGGCTTAACGTGCTTTCCGAGGCACGGGGGTACAAGACCGCCAACTTCCAGACTCCGGGCTGCCACTAAGAATTTCTTACCGAAAACTTAGGTACAAATTTTTGGCCCGACCCCGGGATCGAACCCGGGACCTCGTGCACAGCCGTCGCTTTAATGTGCGACCCACTAACCACTGCGTCATCGAGGCAGTCACTGTAGATTAAGGTAATGTACCTGCAAATAAAGATGGATATAAAAACATACATAGAGTCGAACATAGAACCTACCCCTTTTTTGAAGTCAGGGGATTAGTTGATCAAGACAAGGCGTCACCACATAAAACCGTCTCTGTTTTAGTCGTCTTGTGCGAGAGCAGGACACGGCAAATGTCGAAAGGCCGCGAGCATCAAAAACTTGCACTCTTTTAAGCATTTCAATTGTTTTTTTAATAAGTACAACTAAAGCTGTCGAGTTTTAAACGGTCCTGAAAACCTAAGATCGAAAATTTCTTGTTGCTTTTATTGGCAACTGAACATTTTCCATATCTTTTTCTATTATAATAATTCTCACAACATCTCATAGGTTGACCTGATTCCGTACTAAGTAGCTTAAGCACTTGTGTTACCGATATCAGACAACAGAGGAACACAAATATATACTTAAATACATATATTACACCCAGACACTGAACAAACACAAGTGTTCATCGCACGTCCAGGGTGGGGATCGAACCCACGACCTTTGGCGTAAGAGGCAGGGTCACTACCAATTGCGCCATCCGGTCAGTCAAAGTATTGATAACGTTTGTGAAAGACCATATGTACGGTAGATGCACGTAAATGTGTATAAATATGTCAAAATGTGTCCGGCCCTAGCCTGTCTGTACCTATCTATCTACATCGAGGATATGTTGACCTTACCTATAATAGAACCCTATTTAAAACCTTTCAATGAACAGAAGCTTCTCAGTTCCACACGCGCTGAATCCTAAAACATCATACGATTTGCATATGACGTCCAAATCAAACAATTGTCAATTACGCGTTCTCAGCGGTTCATTATTTTCTTACCTAAACAAACACCCACGATAAGCGCCCAATCTCTTTAATGTTACTTACATATCATTCAATACTACACCCTATGTGCATAGCCTAGACTTCAACTTTGCATGCTCAGGAGTCGTTTGGCCCGTTTTGCGCTATCTTCGCATATATATTATTCAGCGTCCAACACGGAAGGTAATTTCGTGGGCTAATTGCCCAGCCGGCCCGCTTGGGTTTGTCCAGGCCGGCCTCGACTTAGGTTTAGTTTCTAAAAACTAGGACGAATCACCTTTGGGGATTTTGTTTTGTAGCAAATGGAACTAAGCTTAGGGACGGATGTAAAATATCCACCTAACCTATATTGAAAACATGTTAACTACGAGTATTCGGCTTCTACCTCCGGCCTATATGACTTTAGAGCGTAACTACACACCTCAACTTTGTCTCGAGATATTGCAAAAGTGACCGTTTTAACGTTCTGAGTATAATATATATATATATATAACTTAATAAAATAGATTTAAACAAATGGCACCTGACTTTTTACGATTGAATGTCCACTGAAAAGTTAAAAACAAGTTTAGTCTTTTTTTTTATAGAAATGGGGTGAGCTTTGCGTCTCATAGCCACTGCGACCAGTAGATGATCTATTGTGGCAGAGGTTTAGTCTTACATTAAATTATAACTTTATAAAATATTAGTTTCGTATTACCTTAGTCACACGACATTTGCTTAATATTGTCACGATATTTTCCACCGCCGTGTGGTCCCCGGCAGAGTAGAATACGCCACCCTCACTCTTACCGAGGTGTCGTAAAAGGCGACTATGGTAAAGCTGCTGGCATGATCATCATCACCCAGAGAAGGAAAACTGCATTTATATCAAAACCCTCGCCAACCCGTCTGCCAAGCGTGATGAGTATGGCAATTACCCCTCATGATTAAGGGAGGCCCGTGCCCCAGCAGTGGGGACTTAAATGGGCTGATGATGATGATATTTTCCATATTAGAATTAAAATCTCAGAAATGAAGATTAATAAATATTGAAAACTTGTTTTTAACTTTTCAGTGGACATTCAATCGTGAGTCGGGTGCTAGTTTTTAACTCTATTTTTATTTTAATTATTTTTAGTTAAGGTTAAAAGAAATGTTAAGTATAACTCAAATTTGAGGTACGAACGAACTTGTTATTTTACTGGTTTTGCTTGTCACCCGTCAACATGTTTGCCTCTTATTATAATTATAAACAGCCAAAAAAATAAATAAAAGTGTAAACTAGGTTCGTCAGGAGTTCTCTCGAGAGGAGTTTTCAAAATAAATCTCCAATAAATAGTATACCTACACTTACTATATTGGATATTTTATATTATTAACATATAGATAGGTTAATCTATTTTTTACCATTTGAAGAGAGATCTAAAAAGCTATGCATTTAAACTACTTTCAGCTGAAAGTAAAGCAATAACTAAGGTATTTAATTAATAGTTGTACGTTAAAAGATGGACATGCATTTTGCATTGACTATAATTATCTGGTCTTCACAAGCCTGCCCTGGCTGAGGCTACATTTTTAGCTCTTTAATGCCGCAGTATAAAGATTGACGGTAGTAAAACATTTCAACGCGAACTACCCCGGTAGTTTTGTATAGATGGGTATAATACGCTCGAGCCGAGCAAGACCTGAACGCAAATCGGGCCGGGTGTCAAGTGTGGACGTACAACAAGTCTCCATCAAACGTTCTCTCGCAATCTCTTTGTGTTCGTCAAAATACCGACCATGGGTGGAGCTCAGTTGAACACGAGCCAAACGCTCTATAACGCGCTTAACGGTCCATACTACACGAATTTTACAAGATTTTTGAACAGAAAGATCCAATAGTTGATATTTTTTATAGCGATCTTTTGCAATTTATTCTTAAGTAAATAACACACTTAAGTCCCGCCTGAACACGAGATGAAATTTTTAAGTGTGTTATTTACTTAACAAGAAAGATTCAATATTAGCAATTTAAAAAAATCACCGTGTTTTCAGGTGGGATTTAATAAACCCACAATATTGATGAAACTATTGCCAGCTGGGTAGTCTCATCAATATTAAATAAATAAATAATAAATATTTCACAACATTTATTCGCCGTGTGGTCCCCGGCAGAGTAGAATAGGCCACCCTCACTCTTACCGAGGTGTCGTAAAAGGCGACTAAGGTAAAGCTGCTGGCATGATCATCAGCACCCAGAGAAGTAAACCTCTGCATTTATATCTAAACCATCGCCAACCCGTCTGCCAAGCGTGGTGAGTATGGCAATTACCCCTCATGTGATTGATGGAGGCCCGTGCCCCAGTATTCGGGACTTAAATGGGCTGACGATGATGATGATGATGATGATTTCACAACATCACATACATTGATCTGACTCCGAGATAGGTAGCTCAAGCACCTGTGTTACGGATATAAGAACCAACAGCGGAATTATATTATACATATTAAAACATAATATCGTCGGCTTGGTAACGCTTTTATTAGTTTAGTTGGTAAAATAGCCACCCGGAATGTGGAAGACGTTGGTTCAAATCCCGCCTGAACATGCGATGAAATTGAAGTGCGTTATTTACCTAAGTAAATAAATATTCAGTTACTTTTGGCGCATTGCCCTAAGCACAGCCGACACTTTACAAAGTTACCCACTAGCCTGGCTGAGACAGAGAGCTACTGTTTATATTAATTTACACTATGACACCCCGTTGGTCTAGTGGTTTAAGTACCGGGCCGTGATCTCGGGGTCCTGGGTTCAATTCACGGGTCGAGTAAAGGTATGTTTCAAATTTTTCGTACATAGCTCGGGTTTGTGATCACCAATCCGCATTTGGCAAGCGTGGTGATTATGCCTAATCCCATCATAGTAGCGATGACTTGTTTTTTTTTTTTACGAACTGTAGGCTAACGCTTGACCACAATCTCACCTGATGGAAAGTGACGATGAGGTCCAGGATGTAACGCGTTTGCCTAGGAGATGCCTGTTCACTCTTGCCTTAAAGATGTCCAGATTGTAGTGGTCCGGAAAAACAGACCTTGATTTCTATGATGGAGGCCTTTGCCCTGCAGTGGGACAGCTATAGGCTGATACTTTGCTTTTCTTTTACTATACACTGTGACGTCACCCCAGGCGGTTCGAGTCCCTGTTGATTGCTATAACACTACACTTCGGTCACTTTGACTTTTAAATAAATTACCTCGTGAATTACCATTTGGGAATAGTTCGCCCGTGAGGAGTTGGGAAGCGGATCGTTGCGGGCCGAAACTACCCATAAAACTGAAGGATGACGGCGAGCCGCTTAAACACTGGAACTTGTTTACTTTACGACGAGGTGATAAAAACTTTAAATTGAAACACGTAATTTTGCAACAGTGAAATGGCCCTTCTTACTAACGCTGCTTGGAAATTTTGTTTGTCTTTTTTATGTGGTAGACGAGAATACGGATTGGTAAGCGATTGTCGTCGGACATGGATAAGGAATTTGCACCGTTTAACGTTAACATTTTCCTTCCTCCCGGATTGGGTCTCTATCCTCACTCACTCGGCGAAATCTCTCTCCCCCCACGTCCACCACATGATAAGTATCAGAATAAATATAATAATTATGTATGACACTTGGAAGTAAACAAACAGATGTTTCATCATCAGCTCATTTAAGTCCCCACTGCTGGGGCACGGGCCTCCCTCAATCACATGAGGGGTAATTGCCATACTCACCACGCTTGGCAGACGGGTTGGCGAGGGTTTTGATATAAATGCAGAGTTTTCCTTCTCTGGGTGCTGATGATCATGCCAGCAGCTTTACCTTAGTCGCCTTTTACGACACCTCGGTAAGAGTGAGGGTGGCCTATTCTACTCTGCCGGGGACCACACGGCGTAAATAGGTGTTTATAACATTAGTATTTTGAATGGGAATCGAACTGACGACCAATACGACGACGACGACGACGACGAGCTGGTAGCATGGCTACTACCAAATGTGCTATTAAGGGAGTAAATTAAATGTGCTACAGTTAACCAGAATGAAATCTAGGTACCTTTCTACTGAATCAGAAATATTACAATGTTTTCATTCACGAATATAATCAAAGCAAGTTACCTACACGCAAAAATTATTTTACTTTATCTTCTTCTCAAAACGCTCTTCGTAATGAAGTCGTTAATTACAACATTAAGGCCGAGGTCAACGAAACCTAATTAGTTTTCTGTGACAGACATAGCCAAGATAAATTAAAGGCCTAGATTCAAATTATAAGGCCAATTTCTCCACTTTGGTCTAGCAAGCGTCCTTGGGTGGCGGCAGTCGCATAACTTCTGATGATCGACTGCTCGTCTACCACCTATAAATAAAAAAAATACAATATTATCTATGGTTCGTAGTACCAATATTTCGTAGCAGCGGAGATATTTCGTAGCACTCGTAGCAACTGATTAAAATCGTAGGAATTTAACTGAGCTAATCTCACCTTTGATAGTTGACCTAAAGATTTTATTCAGATCTAAGCAGTTACAATACTCTCTGCATAACCCAAGGGTTTACTGGTAGAGAATGACTCTTGGCAATAAGTTCGCCTATTGTAACAGAGCTGCGTATTATAAGGGATTGGCAACACATATGTGAAATGGCTGTTTCGTCTCGCAATGAATAGAGAGGACTTTGGATAGCTGACGGCCAACCGTCAGAACCCAAAGAAGATGAAGAAACAATATTGGTGCAATAAAATACTTTAATTTATGTCTTTTGGTCTGATTTTACTATCCCCTGATAGTATCTTGTGTAAGAGAGTTCGCCTTCTTCGATCTTTAAGAAATTCTTACTATTTCATCGTTCATTTTCGGTCAATCTAACTGTGTTGGTTTTGGTTATTGAGCTATTTGGTGCCAGAACGAAGTGCAGAAGGCGACCAAAATATAGCATATGCCAATTCATTTTTATCAAATTATGGTGAATTTACGATATATAAACATTAATAATATCTGAAGTGTACTTGAGAAAGATATAATCATTTTTTTGAGAGTTAATTGTCAAGAGTTTAAACAAAATTAAAATCCAATTTATTGCTAAAATTACTAGTGCCTTTATCAGAATTGGGAACGTTCCATCTGAGATAAATTCTACATAGTTGGCGTGAGTTAGCGGGCAAGGAAATAGGTATTATCAAATAACAATCGCATTGCATGCGGCCGTACTTTAATCTCATTAATTGTTAATTTAACCACCGCTATCCTAATTAATTTAGGTTTCACCAAACACCAAAGCGCAACCATTTGTTAACCGCATCGCATGTTCAGATGACAGCTAACTTTTTCTAGGACTGATGTTTTCGTTTAGGCCAGTATCAAAGAGGTTACAATCACCACGTTGAGATTATTCGATGCCAGATAATGCATACCAGAAAGTTTTATAGTTTTAATCGTAATTAATAAAAATGCTGCGCAGACTGCGCCTTCATGGCGTTAACCATACAGAATGTGCAAGTTTACAACATCAAACTCGGCTGAGTTAATTTGCAAGTTTTCAACATCAAACTCTGCTCAGTTTTGCCTTTGAGATCTCGTGCATAAAACTATCAAAGTGAGTCACTGGCGTTGTGATAAGTTGCACACCCGCGATGCGTCACTGTCGCACGGTAACAATGAGTTTGTACTGGGACTTCATGATGGGAACAAACTTTTGCACGTCGAGTTGAAAGTCGTGAAGAGCTGAAGATTCATCATCAACCTAGTGTGTTCAAAATCAAAGTTGCGTTCTAAGCTGTCGCTTCAGAGCCCGGAGAAGGTACGCTTGGACCATGATCCATGATTCGGGATGTCTAGTTTACAATGAAGCGACTGCCTTCTGACCATCGCAAACACTTGAAAAGGGAACCAGAAAGTTGTGGTATTAAATGTTCTTAAAATTTTGCACTCAGCTACGACGTAGCAATCTCATTGCTACGGCGTAGCATCGGGTATCTCTATCGAGATATCCTGTTATCCCATTATCTATTAAATCTTTTAGGCCTATTTTCAGTTTTGTCGATGTTTGTAGTATTCATTAATAAATATTTCACAACATACATTGATCTGACTCCGAGATGGGTCGATCAAGCACCTGTGTTACGGATGTCAGAATCAACAGCGGAATTATATTATACATATTGAAACATAATATCGTCGGCTTTGTAACGCTTTTATTAGTTTAGTTGGTAGAATAGCCACCCGGAATGTGGAAGACGTTGGTTCAAATCCCGCCTGAACATGCGATGAAATTGAAGTGCGTTATTTACCTAAGTAAATAATATTCAGTTACTTTTGGCGCATTGCCCTAAGCACAGCCGACACTTTACAAAGTTACCCACTAGCCTGGCTGAGACAGAGAGCTACTGTTTATATTAATTTACACTATGACACCCCGTTGGTCTAGTGGTTTAAGTACCGGGCCGTGATCTCGGGGTCCTGGGTTCAATTCCCGGGTCGAGTAAAGGTATGTTTCAAATTTTTCGTTAATAGCTCGGGTTTGTGATCACCAATCCGCATTTGGCGAGCGTGGTGATTATGCCTAATCCCATCATAGTAGCGATGACTTGTTTTTTTTTTTACGAACTGTAGGCTAACGCTTGACCACAATCTCACCTGATGGAAAGTGACGATGAGGTCCAGGATGTAACGCGTTTGCCTAGGAGATGCCTGTTCACTCTTGCCTTAAAGATGTCCAGATTGTAGTGGTCCGGAAAAACAGACCTTGATTTCTATGATGGAGGCCTTTGCCCTGCAGTGGGACAGCTATAGGCTGATACTTTGCTTTTCTTTTACTATACACTGTGACGTCACCCCAGGCGGTTCGAGTCCCTGTTGATTGCTATAACACTACACTTCGGTCACTTTGACTTTTAAATAAATTACCTCGTGAATTACCATTTGGGAATAGTTCGCCCGTGAGGAGTTGGGAAGCGGATCGTTGCGGGCCGAAACTACCCATAAAACTGAAGGATGACGGCGAGCCGCTAAAACACTGGAACTTGTTTATTTTACGACGAGGTGATAAAAACTTTAAATTGAAACACGTAATTTTGCAACAGTGAAATGGCCCTTCTTACTAACGCTGCTTGGAAATTTTGTTTGTCTTTTTTATGTGGTAGACGAGCATACGGATTGGTAAGCGATTGTCGTCGGACATGGATAAGGAATTTGCACCGTTTACCGTTAAAATTTTCCTTCCTCCCGGATTGGGTCTCTATCCTCACTCACTCGGCGAAATCTCCCCACCCGTCCACTACATGATAAGTATCAGAATAAATATAATAATTATGTATGACACTTGGAAGTAAACAAACAGGTGTTTATGACATAAGTATTTTGAATGGGAATCGAACCGACGACCAATAGAGCTGGTAGCATGGCTACTACCAAATGTGCTATTAAAGGAGTAAATTAAATGTGCTACAGTTAACCAGAATGAAATCTAGGTACCTTTCTACTGAATCAGAAATATTACAATGTTTTCATTCACGAATATAATCAAAGCAAGTTACCTACACGCAAAAATTATTTTACTTTATCTTCTTCTCAAAACGCTCTTCGTAATGAAGTCGTTAATTACAACATTAAGGCCGAGGTCAACGAAACCTAATTAGTTTTCTGTGACAGACATAGCCAAGATAAATTAAAGGCCTAGATTCAAATTATAAGGCCAATTTCTCCACTTTGGTCTAGCAAGCGTCCTTGGGTGGCGGCAGTCGCATAACTTCTGATGATCGACTGCTCGTCTACCACCTATAAATAAAAAAATACAATATTATCTATGGTTCGTAGTACCAATATTTCGTAGCAGCGGAGATATTTCGTAGCACTCGTAGCAACTGATTAAAATCGTAGGAATTTAACTGAGCTAATCTCACCTTTGATAGTTGACCTAAAGATTTTATTCAGATCTAAGCAGTTACAATACTCTCTGCATAACCCAAGGGTTTACTGGTAGAGAATGACTCTTGGCAATAAGTTCGCCTATTGTAACAGAGCTGCGTATTATAAGGGATTGGCAACACATATGTGAAATGGCTGTTTCGTCTCGCAATGAATAGAGAGGACTTTGGATAGCTGACGGCCAACCGTCAGAACCCAAAGAAGATGAAGAAACAATATTGGTGCAATAAAATACTTTAATTTATGTCTTTTGGTCTGATTTTACTATCCCCTGATAGTATCTTGTGTAAGAGAGTTCGCCTTCGTTGATCTTTAAGAAGTTCTTACTATTTCCTTGTTCATTTTCGGTCAATCTAACTGTGTTGGTTTTGGTTACCGAGCTATTTGGTGCCAGAACGAAGTGCAGAAGGCGACCCTAACCAAAATATAGCATATGCCAATTCATTTTTATCAAATTATGGTGAATTTACGATATATAAACATTAATAATATCTGAAGTGTACTTGAGAAAGATATAATCATTTTTTTGAGAGTTAATTGTCAAGAGTTTAAACAAAATTAAAATCCAATTTATTGCTAAAATTACTAGTGCATTTATCAGAATTGGGAGCGTTCTACCTTAGATAAAATCTACATAGTTGGCGTGAGTTAGCGGGCAAGGAAATAGGTATTATCAAATAACAATCGCATTGCATGTGGCCGTACTTTAATCTCATTAATTGTTAATTTAACCACCGCTATCCTAATTAATTTAGGTTTCACCAAACACCAAAGCGCAACCATTTGTTAACCGCATCGCCACCATTTTGTAACAGATGACAGCTAACTTTTTCTAGGACTGATGTTTTCGTTTAGGCCAGTATCAAAGAGGTTACAATCACCACGTAGAGATTATTCGATGCCAGCAAATATAATGCACTCCAGAAAGTTTTATAGTTTTAATCGTAATTAATAAAAATGCTGCGCAGACTGCGCCTTCATGATGTTAACCATACAGAATTTGCAAGTTTACAACATCAAACTCGGCTGAGTTAATTTGCAAGTTTTCAACATCAAACTCTGCTCAGTTTTGCCTTTGAGATCTCGTGCATAAAACTATCAAAGTGAGTCACTGGCGTTGTGATAAGTTGCACACCCGCGATGCGTCACTGTCGCACGGTAACAATGAGTTTGTACTGGGACTTCATGATCACAGGAACAAACTTTTGCACGTCGAGTTGAAAGTCGTGAAGAGCTGTTAATATTCATCATCATCCTAGTGTGTTCAAAATCAAAGTTGCGTTCTTAGCTGTCGCTTCAGAGCCCGGAGAAGGTACGCTTGGACCATGATCCATGATTCGGGATGTCTGGTTTACAATGAAGCGACTGCCCTCTGACCATCGCAAACCCTTGAAAAGGGAACCAGAAAGTTGTGGTATTAAATGTTCTTAAAATTTAGCACTCAGCTACGACGTAGCAATCTCATTGCTACGGCGTAGCATCGGGTATCTCTATCGAGATATCCTGTTATCCCATTATCTATTGAATCTTTTAGGCCTATTTTCAGTTTTGTCGATGTTTGTAGTATTCATTAATAAATATTTCACAACATACATTGATCTGACTCCGAGATGGGTAGCTAATACACCTGTGTTACGGATGTCAGAATCAACAGCGGAATTACAAAGTATATACATTTAATACTTTTATTTTTTAAATACACACTTATAATAAATATAAAACACCCAGACCAATACAAACAGACATGTTCCTGCACACAAATGTTTGTACTGTACGGGGATCGAACCCGCGACCCTTGCACCAGAGGCAGCGTTCACTACCACTGATCCAAACGGGTCGTCAATAATTAAATATTGCTGAACAATCAAGTGTTGTTAAGTGACAACCCGATACACCCGGTACAGAACGTCGGCGGGTCTCGTCTTCGGGTATCATTCAGTCCACTAACCTTACTCTTGAGGAAGTCGCAGGTATCAAGTGGCTCATACTATCGGGTGACAAGATGAAACGTGGGACCGGAGAGGGAGTGCGTGTACATGGGCGGTGGCAATCGCTTTCCATCAGGTAATCAGTCTGCTCGTCTGCCACCTATCACATAAAAAAATATTCTTTGCGATGTGAGAAAGCTCTTGAACAAGCCATCGATCGCAGAGAGTTAGCCCGCAATCCTGTACGACTTGTAGTAGATCACAACGCGCGGTCATTACCGCGATCCGTCACTGTCGCACAGAGTTTGCAGCTCACGAGGGTTACTGTGCTGCGCGGGATTCTAGATTTCACTTTATTGCGGCTGAAGTTTGATACAATTTGCTTTGTGAATCAACTATCAAGGTATTATGTAGTTACAGGGTAGCATTCAGCTACGGCGTAGCGTGTTGTTGTTGCTACGTCGTAGCATTTTAAAGCATTTTGTTGCTACGACGTAGCATTTTGTTGCTATGACATAGCATTTTGATGATAGGTCATCATCGGACTTTTTACATGTGAAAAATCCGCTAGATGGAGTACTATAGGAGTGAGGTCCATTTAGAATGTGATTGGTTATTTTTAAACGTGATCTGTCAAAATGTTAACTTGACAGACTAAACAACCAATGCGGTTGATGTTGGACCTCATTCCAACTACGCTATCTACAGCGGATTTTTCACACTCGAAAACCCTCATTGTTGTATTCTGTGCTCTATTCTATTATGTTTTAGCCTTGTTTTTAGGTTGTACGTTGTAAATAGCATTGTTTATCTTAGGATCTACCTTCTCATTTTAGCTGCCGCCCCGTTAGCGAGGTGCGCAATATTGATTCGAGTTTTTGAAAAAAGTCTATCAAAAGCCCTAATAAGGTAACCGGTTCCTGTCCCTGCCAACAGGGCGTCCATTTAGTACCATACCAAGTCAAAATTGTGTTGTTTTGACTACTAAGTCAAACGCCCTGTTGGTCTAGTGGTTTAAGTACCGGGCCGTGATCTCGGGGTCCTGGGTTCGATTCCCGGGTCGAGCGAAAAGTATGTTTCTAATTTTTCGAACATAGCTCGGGTTTGTGATCACCAATCCGCATTTGGCAAGCGTGGTGATTAAGCCTTTGCCCTGCAGTGGGACAGTTTATAGACTGATACTTTACTAAGTCAAAACACAATTTACTACGATACGGTACGGTACTAACCGTACTGAGCCAAAACACAATTAAATGAGTTATTTCTTTGCGATATCCGAGCCAACTTACAGTAAGAATAAGCCATCGGAGTAAGTTAGCCCGCGATCCTGACAACTCGTATCGTAAGTACCAGGCAGGGTATTACCGCGATCCGTCACTGTCGTGCGGTAAACAACAAGTGTGCCATCCATGATCACTATACGAGTATACTGGGTTACTCAACTTACAAGTACCTAATAAACTGAAGTGATGACTTACTGCCGCACTCAGAGACGTCAATTAAGCTAAATGTTCACTAACTTAATTATGGAAAGTCTTTATGCGTATTGAAATAAGTGTCAATATTTTTTCATAAGTATCAATCAAAGTTAATTGGTTACCTACATGTAAGGTTGTTAAAGGATAAGATAATAGTACCAGCATGTTTATCCAGTGCCTACATGGATACCCCTCCACTAACCCCTCCACGAACGTAGCCAGGGGAAGGGTTTCGAGAGTTCAAAACACCCGAAAAGATATTTTTTTTACTTTTACAAAATTAAAATAAGAAAAGGCGTGTGGCATAACTCACACTACTATTTTGCACTCACCTTGAACTTGAAACCCCCCCGAAATGCGCTCGACTCTTTACATAAAAAATTAAATTTAAAATTTGAAAATCTCCGACGGTGGCCATCTTGGATTTGAAATATGTCACAATAAATTCTGCTACTCAAGCCCTTTTATATGATACCCATATTGTGGGAGTTGTGTTAAAACATACAATCCATATCTTTGTGACGGCGGCCATCTTGGGTCGATTTTTATCCGACACAGCTAAGAACACTCCTTATTCATCTTTCAAACAAAAAAAAAATCAAAATCGGTTCATTTGTTCGGGAACTACGATGCCATAGACAGACACACACAGACTTGTCAAACTTATAACACCCCGTCGGCGTCGGGGTTTAAAATACGTAGAGTTAAGTTATTTAAGTACAATCAGTAGATAGTGACTTCAAGATCGAAAAATCTTTGGAATGATCGTTTACATACGCTACACGCATTGCCTGGTAGAAATCGCTGTCGCTAAGAACGCCTTATTGTAACTATTTTATGTTGTGATCTTGGTATCCTATAGTCAACGGAAAGACGGAAAGACTGAAAGCGCCAGAGGATAGAGTATTTCAATCAAAATACGATGAGCTCAAACCTTCAGATTTTATGACATAGCTCCATGCTGCTAGATTCCCGCCTCGCCTGGAGCTATCATCGGCGGGTCCCGCAGGAATTTAATATCGCGTCAAGACTAGCGAGCCCAATTAGGTTGCATGCCGCTCCACCATATATCGCCCCGAGCGATACTAGCTATTTTTCACTTATCACTGTTCCGGGACAGGAATGCTGATACTGAGGTCACGATTAGTATTCAGCTGTGCTATATCTGGGAAGCAATTACGCCGCCATAGTGCTAAAGCTGTGAGTGGAGTCCGTGCCACCAAAAAAGTCCCTTGAAAAGCGCGATGTAGTCGCCATCAACATAAAAATTTGAGTTTTATGCTTACAATCACAAGGAATTCAAAATTTTAGTTCCTTGCTTTGCCGCGGGGCGCGTTAATCGCTCGTGGTGCGGACTGGTGCGGACTCTATCATTTAGATCGTTTGCAGATTTGGCCGATCTATAGTACTTAGGTATTTAGAGTAATTGGTAAACTGTTTTTATATTTCCTTCTAGTAAGTAGGTATTACGATAGTTTGTCATTGCTCTAAATCTAAGTAGGTAGTTAAAAGCGACCTAAGTGATAATATCTCGATTGCGTAGTAGCGCGATTCAAGCGAGTACGCTTGAATCGTTGTACCTATCGCATACAAATTGATTTGAACTAAAGCCCCGCAAGCGGATATCATCATAATATAATTTCGCTAGCCCAGTTGACCTGAAGTTAGATTGAAGTGTCCCACATTCTCTCAAGCAGTATGTAGGGCAGAGATCAAGTTACGGGGAGCATCACTAGCCAAACATATCCTTAGCAGTGACGATGTGAACTTGCGAATAACCGGATTGAAGTTAGCTGAAGGGTTTCAAACTGCGCAATTAAGCCCGTCTCTGATAGATGCAACGCGAGCAATCAAGATTTTCATGCTCAAAGATTAGTTTCGATGTGACTTTTACAGGAATCCTCATTTAGACTTCTTGTCTTTAATGTGTTTTAGTACTACGCACTTTATTTTGTTTCTCCAGGAGCTCTGCGAATGCCTACCCTTCATATAACAAGACATTACACTTTATGTATGACTAAATTATACCTAGGTGCTTTTCCATGTTCAGTGGGTGTGGTGAGTGAGCGTAAAAAAACCGGAATAAAACAACAATTTCAAATACAAAATAAAAACATTTTATTGGCGTTTTCACAAACTGAACATTTAAAACAACTTTTTACTTAATAGCTAAAGGTAATATTAATTATAGGTTTATAATAATATTTAAAAAGTAACTCGATATTAATACTTATTTTCCTATTTCATAAATAAATAAATGCCGTATTTGCAATTAAGTACAATAACTTAAACAATATTTTTTAAATTAATATAATTTAGGTATGTAATAAAGTAAATGGTATTAAATCTTAGTAAATTAAAATCATTTCTTTGACACATATTATGACTAGACCAAAGGAATATTTTATTTATTGCCAAATACTTCAATACTGTATCATACTAGTTTTCAAAATACTTTAAAACACAATTTAGAAGTATTGCACTGCCCGAATCCGTCAGTCTTCTAAATATTTAAATAATTTAATTTACCAAATAAAATGTATGATACAATGAGTATTTTCAAAACATTAAGCACACGATGGAATGATAACATCTAAGCTCACTGGTTTGCATGCGGGATCTAGGCGAAACAACATTTTTTGTAGTAAATAAATTCTTTCTAAATCATTAAGCTTAGAAATGGAATATAAAAACACAGGTTAGGTTGCATTTTTTCAAATACGAGATACAAAAATCACTGGAACTTCCCTAATCAAACATATTTTGCAATTACATATTATCTAAATAATACTCGTACACTAGCATATGTGAAAGATGCTGTAAAAGTAACATATAAATCTACGAATATGTCATAAAATTCTTCAGCTTTAGATCAGGTAGTACCTACACATTATACCATGCTGTATGAATTACAATAAGTAGTCCGTTCTTATGAAAATTAATACAGTCCAGACAGATAGTAAATCTAACGCTGAAAGTGACATAGTTTTGATCTATATGCAGAGAGAAACAGTAGAACAGTTTTTCGTTCACTCGTGTATACCGAAACCAATATGAATGTATCGCGCTAAACTACAACACGAGAGCTCCACGTCGCTTGCAGAACGGAAAGCTAAAACAAATGCGCGGGAAATCTAAGCCTGCGGACATTGAATGAACCTACAAATCTACACCGTTTTCGTGAAATGTTCGATTATAAAACCCTAACCAATTACGACATTTGACGAGCTCACGCGATGTACCTACACATATCCCAAGAATATTGGATTCTGACAGTCAGGTAACACTGTAAGGCAAGTATTAAAAGCTGGGGCGAAGTTCTTCCTCACAAAAACATATCACACGATTACAACGAAAATGTCTTGAACTCAATAACAACTTTTTGGAAAATTGCTAAAGCAGACTGTAAATTAGTAACACCTTTGTGATGTTTTGTTAATTGTTTCTCAACTTTTTGAGGAAATTACGTGTACTTACTTAGTTCAAATTAGAACACATCTTCCAAGAAACAAAACAAGTGTTTACGTGCGTGAGTATGTCATTAGATTAAAATGTTTAATTAAGATTGAAATGTTTTTATTTACTTATGTCATTGATAGGTGTTATATGAGCAAGTTTTTTTTTATATTATGGCAGACAAACAAGCAGACGGCTCATCTGATGTAAGTTCTGAACTTCTATAGTACTTATAAAGAATGATTTGTTCCAAGCGGGAAACGCTGCGGAAATCTAGTCATCATCATCATTTCAGCCAATAGACGTCCACTGCCAGCAGTGAAGGCCTATGTCCAGACATAGGCCTCCCCCAATGTTCTCCGTACAGATCGGTCCTGCCCCGCCCGCATCCAATGGATTCCTGCGATCTTCACCAGATCGTCGGTCCACCTTGTAGGGGGCCTGTTACGGAAAATCGGAAATCTAGTACAAAGGTACATAATAATAAATCGCATGATGTTAACCTTAATAAACTAATCGAAAAAGTGTTTTGAAAGTATTGGATATGTGCATTTAGATATTAGTAAATAAAACCATCCTAACCTGTTAGTTTTGTTGTTGGCAGTCAGATTACAATCATTCGATTTACAGCCGTATGCATTGCAGATTGTTGCAGAGAATACGTCCCATACATCACGCCGCGCGAGCTCGCCGCTGTATGCATTTACCCTACTGTGATGCTACATAAACATTTCCGTGAAGTGATAGATGAAAATTCTCTTAAAAATATATATCGTGCTACTTTATACGATTTGATGATATGAAAGATAGAAGGTAAATATGGTTTATTCACAGATTGGTCCTTAAATTCAACTAGTGGGGAATGATCTTTGGGATATCTAACATTTGGCAATGGAACTAAATTTATCGACACTATTAGTCTTGAGGTTGCGGTTCCCTTACGCTTTCACATCGTATTTGTCGACAAGTCTGTTACTGTCGGGGGAGTCGTCAGCAAATTTGATTTCGTTAGACGAATCTGACGTCTCGTCGGCGAACTTCAGGTCGTTGAAGTCGGACCTTCTGAGGGTGTCGGCGCTTGTTTCTCGGGCGGTGTCGTTGACTCTTTTTAAGGTCGACGAGTTGTCGTAGTCGCTTCTGGTGTCTTTTCTGTGGACTTTGACGGGGGAGCGAGTGAGGGTAAGGTCTTTTAGTGGGATGGCATCGTCGCGTTTCTTCTTGGTTCTTCTGGAGACTTTGGGGGAGGCCTGCAGGTCGCTGATGCTGAAGTTGAGCGGGTGGATGAGGTTCCGGCGGACGGACTTCACAGACTCGTTGGACTTGTTGGCGCGCTGCTCCGCGTTCCTCTTGAGAGAACTAGATGATGGTCTTTCTTCTGGGGATTCCGTGTTGGAGCCGGGGTCTGGCCGAAGGTCTTTTGGCAAGATTTCCTGTAAATATATTTATATTAGAAGCTGGTGGATAAAAAGAAACTTAAGGCTGACCAGAACTATAAAAAAAAATATCGCCATGTTGTGAAAAACGTATGGAACTAATTACTTGTCTGAAAAGTCTGAAGAATTGTGTTCTATTCTACATAGTCATGACATATACGACTTGAATTATCTTTTTAATATATTTGGTTAGTTCTATACAAATCTTTAGAGGGAAAAAGATAAACATGAAAATGGTTTAAAATTGTAACGAATAAAATTTTTATTTTGTAATCTTATAGGATATTCTGTCCTCAGATAATTCTAATCCGACTTCTAAAAAAGGAAGAGGTTCTCAATTCATAGGAGATCTTTGTTTTTAGGTAGCTTATTCAAAACATATATAATTATGCTCAAAAATAATATTTCATTCTCTTACTTCGTAGACGGGCCCTTTAGGATCGTCAATCTCCTTGATGATGTCTCCTTCTTCCAGCGGAGGAATCCAAACCAGGAACGCTGGGTCCATGCCCAGGTACGAGCCGGGGACGGAGCCTGCGCAGAGACAGCTTTTATTGCTTTAACCATAGGGGTGACTTCTGCAGTGACCTGTGACTTCCATTTTTTATCATTAATTTTCACTTAGGCGTACAACGGCCCAAATGTCCACGTGAACCGCACGTTACGAGTATGCTTTTGTCAATTGTCGATTGCTTGCAGTTTGCGCGCGTTTATAGCGTTATTACAGATTTACAAAAGAAATTGACAAAAGTGTACGATTTACGTGGACTGTAGGCCGATAATCGTACGCTTATCGGCATATGGTAGTCGGTGCATCAATCATTGTAAAGGTTAGATTGATTATTCTACACCTGAACCACGAAATATATAGAAGACTCTACACGCTGTCAATTTATATAGGAACTACAAGTTTTAAAAAGCTTTCCTTGATACCGCTTTCCAGCTAAAATAAACATGAGTACGCTAGTTATTAACAGCAACATACTAATGCAATCAATAAGTACGACACACATCTTAAAAATCTAATTAAACTGAATAAACAGTTACATACAGAAAAAAATACAAAGACAATAAATCTATCAAGATTTACGACTACCGTGACCACATTTCAAGGAATATACTGTTAGATACGTCACCCCAATCCAATAAAAATCTATTTAGAACTGTTTGTGGTTATTCTAATACCTACACGTTTTTCATAAAGGGCAGTATCAGAAATCTACAGCATAGCTTATAATACATAGACATATAACACATCATACATAAGCAACTAGGACAATTATTAAATAGGAGTACACAATACATAGGTACAGACATATTGTTAAAAATATTAGACTACAACATTCAGAGACTATTGAAGTCAGTCCTACAGATCTAGGTACCTGTTGGTCCCTTTTGGATAAACAATAAGATTTTTATCTAATGGATTCTGTGTGGAAGGAGAAACAGGACGTTGAATAACATAATTTTCCAAAATTTTGTAATGGTTCGCCAACAAATGGTTCCTACCCCTTGAACGTATGAGCAACAGAATGTTTAGCCCATTCACGTTAGCGTTGATATCTGATGGCAAAAGATTATGCCGCTAAAACATTGAAACATGTAGACGATCCGTCCTGTTGCCGAAACGTCCATGGGACTAACGGTCTTTCGGCTCAAGATTATGTTGGTCAAACGAGCTAGAAGAATGAAATGTATCGGTAAACCACCTACATTTTGTATAACGCTATTACTAACCCCCGTAGCCCGTCTACCCCCTGATCTAATGGCTAAAGATAATATTTTGAGGTATTAAAAGAGACTGATTTAATAATAATAATAATAATTCTCACAACATCTCATACGTTGACCTGATTCCGTACTAAGTAGCTTAAGCACTTGTGTTACAGATATCAGACAACAGAGGAACACAAATATATACTTAAATACACATATTACACCTAGACACCGAACAAACACAAGTGTTCATCGCACGAATGTTTGTCCAGGGTGGGGATCGAACCCACGACCTTTGGCGTAAGAGGCAGGGTCAATTGCGCCATCCGGTCAGTCAATTCAATCAATTCAAGTCAGTCAATTTATTATATAATATTATATTATTATAATTTACTTGTTTTTTTACCCGACTACGGCAAAGCAAAAGGAGGGTTATGATTTTGACAGGCTATGTATGTATGTATGTATGTATGTATGTATGTATGTATGTATGTATGTATGTTCATCTGTTTCCACGTAACTTCTTAACTACTTATCAGAATTCGACAAATGACATATCATTATAAGCGTCTTGATCGTCCGCTGGTTATAGGCTATATGAAGTTTCACAAAATCTAATGTGGCGCCCTCTAGCGGACAAAACATACAGAGTAAAAAAATAAAGTTATGATAAATATGCCGTGTTTGGTATCATTTGAAAGCGCTTGACTTGTACATTTTGAATATATATATATATTACTAGCACTTGGACACCAAAATAGTACAAATAAAATAAAAGTAAAAAACTAAAACCCAACTACGACAAAAAACGTCGCTGAAAAAGTATAAAACAAGCCTTCGTTGTCAATTTATGCAATATTCACTATGTAGAGATAAAATTTCATGTTTGGAAAGGCGTAGTCACACGTTAAATATACTACCCTTTGACAACGTGTGACTGCGGATTTCCAAACATGAAATTTTATCTCTACATAGTGAATATTGCATAAATTGACAACGAAGGCTTGTTTTATACTTTTTCAGCGACGTTTTTTGTCGTAGTTGGGTTTTAGTTTTTTTACTTTTATTTTTTTTTGGGTCTATTGGCTAACGCTTGACCACAATCGCACCTGATAGAAAGCGACGATGTGGTCTAGGATAATACGCATTTGCCTAAAAGATGACTTGCTTCATTTCAATTTTTTAAATGTCTAGCTGTACTTTTTAGATCTTTAGATTATCTGTCTTATCGGCTTCATCTTCAAAAATGTAAGCTACGGATGAGCAGCCCTTCTACAGGTGCTACAGCACTTATTAGAAGGAGTCCACGCCTTTTTTGGTTTATTCAATTTTACGTTTTAGGCCCACTTCTCTATAATAGACTCAACGACATAGAGGCTATATATCCACTAACCTATACCTGCGCTAAAAACAGCTTCAAGAGGTGCTCCTGAAGTTGACCTACGATGATACAGAGAAATTACTCATTGTACCCAAATAACTATCTCCTAATTTGATTGTTAGCGTAAATTATGATAAAGTTTAAGCTGTGATTTTCTGCTGATACTATTAAACCGTGCCGTGATCTCGGAATCCTGGGTTTGATTCCCGGGTCGAGCAAGGGTATATTTCGAATTTTCGAAAATAGCTCGGGTTTGTGATCACCAATCCGCATTAGGCAAGCGTGGTGATTAATCCTAACCCCATCATAGTAGCGACGACTTCTATGATGGAGGCCTGTGCCCTAGAGTGGGACAGTATATAGGCCAATACTATACTATTAAATTTTCTAGGACCTATTTTTAGCCTGAAACACAGGTCACCCTGGTTCGGGCAAAATGTTAAATATATCGCACCCCCAGTGGAAAATAAGCATAAGTGGTCTTACTTCGAATCATTGATTTCATCATATTTGAAAAGTACGTTTAAAGATATATGTTGAATTTTTTTCATATTCATCATTTCAGCCAATAGACGTCAACTGCTGGACATAGGTCTCCCCCAATGTTCTCCACACAGATTGGTCCTGTGCCGCCTGCATCCAATGGATTCCCGCGATCATCACCAGATCGTCGGTCCACCTTGTAAGAGGCCTGCCACAGCTGCGACTTCCTGTACGTGGCTTCCAATCGAGGACCTTTCCGCCCCAACGGCCGTCTGTTCTCCTCGCTATGTGCCCTGCCCATTGCCACTTGAGACATGCAATCCTTTGGGCTATGTCTGTGACCTTAGTTCTCCTGCTGATCTCACCATTTCTGATACGATCACGCAGGGAGACTCCGAGCATGGCCCTCTCCATTTCTCTCTGGGTGACTTTGAGCTTTCTTAATCGGCACATTGTAAGCGGCCACTTTTCGGTTCCGTATGTCATCACTTCATCATCATCATCTTCATCGTCAGCCCATTTAAGTCCTCACTGCTGGGGCACGGGCCTCCCTCAATCACATGAGGGGTAGTTGCCATACTCACCACGCTTGGCAGACGGGTTGGCGAGGGTTTTGATATGAATGCAGAGTTTTCTTTCTCTGGGTGCTGATGATCATGCCAGCAGCTTTACCTTAGTCGCCTTTACGACACCTCGGTAAGAGTGAGGGTGGCCTATTCTACTCTGCCGCGGACCATACGGCAATGTCATCACTTGTTCTTCTTTAATTTGACGATAAAATCGATGATCGAAGTAAGACCACTAATGCATGCGACGAGTAAGTAGGTCTAGAATTATTGATCAAAAATTGTATTAGACAAGTTATTTGGAAATAAATATATTTTTTTCTAATTTCATTTTTTAAAATCTGGCAACGCTACTAATCTAAGGATCTAAGTCTAATCAGCGGGAGCACTACACGATGCTTACCAGCGTTATTAACCTCATAGTCGTAGTAGTCGATCTCCATCTCGGGGTGCGAGGTGAGGCTGAGGTCGGAGCGCAGCAGGCGGCGGTTGCACGACTCCTTGGTGCGCTTGGCGCTGTCGCGCACGCGCGCCGCCGACACGCCGCTCAGCGCCGGCGAGTACCAGCCCTGGGGACACTCACACCGTGAGCTGGAGACATCTCAACAAGTGCCCATTGGGTAGGCCTTATGGATAGCATCGCTATAGCAATGAATACGGTATTTGACAATTTTTTTTTCATTTGTGTAATCAAAAGACCTCTCAATGATAGAAACATCGTTGAAAGAATTACTTGATTCTCATTTAAACTACCTGAGATATCACAACTTTAAAATCACATTATTTTGGGCAAACCCAAAACGCTCCATACAAATGGCTATGGGTCAATCCTAAATCCGCAAAAAAACATGTTACATGTCGATATTTCGTAAACAATGCTTGTTCCGTTTGTTTTCTTCAAAGATTATCTTTAGAAACTACGTTCTTCAACTAGTCTGATACTGATACATACGTAAAACTACATAAAAGAAGCATAAAAACAAAATTCAAGAGCGGCAAGTGCTCGATTTGTCGTGTAACAAACTACATTTTATACTTTTAACAATTAATTACTAAAGAAATGTATTTAAAACCTCCTGTTTTAGTCACTTTTTTAGTTTTATATATTCACCCTTATCCAAAAAAATACTTATGCTTATCGTCAGCTAAGCAGAACAACATTCTTTTAGATGAAACAACTTGGGTATCCACAATTTGTCCCTACCGTATTTCGCACTTTGATGCGTCTCCGCGCTTAGTAAACGCATCTCAGGCCGCCATTCATAGTGCGAGGCGACACCTCACCCGATATGTCAGTCGGCAGGCACGCGGCATAGGTGGACGGTTGCGTTGTTTGGCAATGTAAGCAGTTCGCGCAAATTATTTTAAAAAGTGGTCATTCCTTTCCCTCAGTTTAACTGGTAAGTCGCAATTTTATTCACATGTTTTATAGTGAAGATTTAGTTGTTTCTTTAAGGAAAATAACCTAATAGATGTATGAACCACATTCGCTTCGTATTTGCCGAATTATTAAACAAAAATATCATTTTGTCGCTACCGTCGCTGTCCTTACCGGTGTCATAAAACTGTTACGGTAAGGACACCTTTATCACGGTTATGACATGAAAGTGCCTCTGTACCAAAGCCGCCGGCTAACCGGCATGATACCCGGCCTCACTTCAAATACTATTTCTGATTTTGATCATTAACTTTTGCCGTTGACTGGTTACACACGGCATCAGATCAACCTATCCATATCTGTTAAAATTCTGCAATCGAATTCGAACCTAACTCTGAGCAGATTGAGTTGATATCAATTGGGATATTTTGCATTTTGGGTAGGTTGATCTGATTCGCTGTGTGTACGTACAGAGCTGAAGACATTTTACTTTATCGTATTTGCAGTAGTGTTTAGTTTTGCAAATTAGCAAAAGTATTAGCTACGCTCGTAGCTAATATAACGACAACCTACTTTCTTCTTTCTATTATATTTTGGGCTGTCATGTTATCATGAAGTTATTCAAATTGTTTTAGGTACTATTTACGATAACGTCATAAATGAAACTTCAGTATTACGTTATACACATTGACACTAATGGTCATAACTGGCCCACCAATGGTTTTGATAATGTATTAAATATGTTTTTTTGATCCAATATTGGCTGTACAGTTGGGAAGTAATCATTGATAACTCAGAGAAATGGGACCCGAAACAAGAATGAATTTTAAAAACTTAATTTCAAATGTAAGTTCACAAAAAATGAGACTGATTATGAATAAATAAAAAAGAAGAATTATAGTCGTAAGAGCAAATGATTATTTACTGATCTCAAGAAGTTATATTATCAAGAATAATCAATGCTTTGATAGGTGATTAATATTATATGAAAATATCAACGATATATATTAAATTGATTATTTAATTGATTATTAGCATGTTTTTACATTCACTATTATTGTACAATCTGTACTATCATAGTTATATTAGGGTAATATAATGAATTTAGCTGCCTCGTTTATATCACGCCTAATTTAACTTGTCATTTTCATTAAACATATTATTTTGTTTGCAGATATTCGTGAATGAACTAAGGGCGCAAATATTAGATTAAAGTAAGACATGAGTAACAATAATAATGATTATAAATTGTGTTATGCTTACATAATTATATATTATTCAAATCGAAATATTGCTTTTTTTTTCAATCCGTATTAATAAGTCATTACCATGTTTCTTGCGTCCTTTTACCGTTTCTTTATGGTTTATAGAGTTCCGAAAGAAATTAAACTAAAAATAACAATGAAAATTACTTACTAAAATTGAATAATTTAATCGCTGCAATTCAAATAAAACTAATATATAGTTTTAAAAAAATCTGTCATTACCGTAGTTTCTGTGTCCATACCGTAACTTAAATATGTGGATAATTCCTTAATTAATCAACTTTAGTCGTGTACAAATAACATTTTAGCATCCTTGTGACATTAGCTATCCATGTGTCACAATATTAAGTAATTACCTGAACTTTTTTTTCATATCCTAAAATTCGTAAAAAAATAGGAATGACCCATTTTGTATGCATTTCATTTGAATTTTGTATGGTAGCTATATCAAATGTTTCGTTTATGTCAATGGTTCCATTATAATAGTTGGTGTAAATTATATGGGTTATTCAATGGTATAATATTTTTTTTTAAATTTCATTCTTTTAAAATGGACTTGCCCATGAATCTTTGAATAATAATTCTCACAACATCTCATACGTTGACCTGATTCCGTATTAAGTAGCTTAAGCACTTGTGTTACAGATATCAGACAACAGAGGAACACAAATATATACTTAAATACATATATTACACCCAGACACTGAACAAACACAAATGTTCATCGCACGAATGTTTGTCCAGGGTGGGGATCGAACCCACGACCTTTGGCGTAAGAGGCAGGGTCACTACCAATTGCGCCATCCGGTCAGTCAAATGACCATAAAACCGGCTAGACGTTATATTTTTGATTGAGAATTTTTGCTATTGGCACATATTTACCTATATTTTGATAAAATATTTATATTTTTTAAAATCTCGAGCTTAGTCAAATACCCTATTGTTTTAAAAAAATATCATCATCATCATCATCAGCCCATTTAAGTCCCCACTGCTGGGGCACGAGCCTCCCTCAATCTCATGAGGGGTAATTGCCATACTCTAAAAAAATATAATTTTGGAGATTATTGATTAAAAAAAAATACTTTTTCTCGTTTGCTTGGTAGTAGACGAGCAGACGGATCACCTGATGATAAGCGAAGCGAATCTGCACCGAGCGGCTTAGCGCAGCAGACGGTGACAGCTGGTCACGATCATCAGTAGTGAGGGAATCGACCGAAGAGAGAGAAGCGATTGGACACCCGCGTCACCAGTGGAGTCACAAGTGCGCTACCAACATTAAAACCCCGGATTGCACCTTCGGAAGTCAACTACAACGATAACAATCAACAGCAGAAGTAACTGCACATATTTTGCAGTTTGTAGTTCTTATACCGTAGAGCGTAAGAGCGAACAGTGTGCATCAACTTTGCTGTTGACTGTACCCTCACGCAGCGAAACCCAGCACAGTGCTGCTTCACGCCGGTTTTCTGTGAGGCCGTGCTATCACTCCGGTCGAGCCGGCCCATTCATACCAAAGTGTGGCTCTCCCACGGTGAGTAGATTTTGATCTACTTCCGCTTGTACAATGGTGAATGCTCCGAGGAATTGTTCTAACTGTATCCTGTTGCTTCATTTCGAAATCGTTCTACGCGACAGCAGCTCTACATCCACATCTAATGATTGGCGATCCACAACAATAATAGTAATATAATAAACTGTAAGTTTCTGTAAGTGAGATATTATTTTGCTTGCCATCATGAAGGGCGCACCCGAAAGGTGTTGCCAGATGAAAGTGTAGTGGCAAGCGGTAAATTCCAGCCATGATTGTGGGGTTACCAACCACGATTCCGCTGAGGTGGGTTACCCCAAGGGGTTTAGGTAAGGATAACAGCAGGCGTTTAGATTTCTGCCAAAATATTGGCAACCAGTCATAAGAGGCGACTAAACGGGCCCGGTGAGTGTGTGTTCATTACTAGGAAGTGGCACGTTCATGACCTTTTTAGTAAAACCGAAACTAGTATTGAGAATTCGAAATAGATACATATACATCTAGTTTAGTGAACTAGGTACATAGCTTCTAAAACTACTCTCAACAGTCAAATGTAACATAATCTATTCTCTAAACACATTCTACCTAAAGTACAAAGCGATGTTACCACTCACGTTAGTCAGAGTAGCGGCCGACGTGGAGGAAGAGGCTCTGCTCTCGCTGCGGTCCTTCTCCCACAGGCTGTCCTTGTCTTTCTCGCTGCAGCTGTCCTCCCTCCCGCTCACTGCTGCTCGCGCTGGTGCTGTCGACTACCGGCTCAGTGGAGGGTGGCTGAGGTGGGGGCGTGACCTAGAGGCAGAAGGCTAAGTGTAGCCTACAGGACAATAGACTAATAGACTAACTAATACTAAAACTACATTTCAACTAACAAAGTTTAGAATCTACGCCTAGCAACTTGATATTTACTCTTAGATAAAGTTCAGTGTTATTATTCATTACATTCACATTGCTATAACGATGAAGGTAACCATAACCAAAGAAAAGCCTACCCTATTGTAAAACAAAATTTACTTACTAGTATCAGCTAGGCTACCTTTTCAAAAAACAGGCGCACGCCTTTGCGTATAACCCTCGGTTGCATAAAAGCCAGCGACGTTCGTTTGGCGACAAGAGAGCGACCCCGTGCTGTCACACACACATTGCTAAATTCATAAGTTCCCGACGTTTTTGTACTTACTCCGAGATTGGAGAATCAAGGTCACGGAAAGTCTAAAGGAAGGAGGACTGACGGCCTGGGAAAGTTCCTTGGGTTGAGGCCGCGTACCGGGATTCCTAGCCGTGATGGGCTTTACTCACTACTCATTAGCGGTGCGCTGCTGGCGATGGTGATGAAGGCAGCAGCTTTCTGAGCCACGGCAGCGGCGCGGGCGGCTTTCAAGATCCGTATGTAATCCAAGGTCAAGAATGCCCAAAGAATTGCGACCTTCAACTATGGCAGTGGGCACTGCATATAACGTGGACCGTGTGCGCAGCGAGTGGACCAACGACCAGGCGTAGATGTTTGAAGTCTTGGGAGAGGCATACATATGTCTAGCAGTAGACGTCCTGTAATGATGAGGACATGTACTCACTAGCGGTGCGGCGCAAAGGGGAGGTATAAGACTGATCAGTTTGGAGATCCTTGGAGTAGTGCTATGTTCAGCAGTGGATGTCCTATCGCTCACATTATGATGACGGTATGTACTCACTAGCGGCGCGTGGCTGGCGACGGACGGACACAGTGTGCGAGCGGCACAACGGGGAACGACGCGAAGGTATAGGACTGATCAGGTTGGAGATCCTTGAGGGAGTCCTATGTTGAACAGTGGACGTCCTATCGATAACGATGATGACGCTATGTACTCACTAGCGGCGCGCGGCTGGCAACGGACGGACACAGTGTGCGAGCGGCACAACGGGGAACGACGCGAAGGTATAGGACTGATCAGGTTGGAGATCCTTGAGGGAGTCCTATGTTCAACAGTGGACGTCCTATTACTAACGATGATGACGCTATGTACTCACTAGCGGCGCTCGGCTGGCGACGGACGGACACAGTGTGCGAGCGGCACAACGGGGAACGACGCGAAGGTATAGGACTGATCAGGTTGGAGATCCTTGAGGGAGTCCTATGTTCAACAGTGGACGTCCTATCGATAACGATGATGACGCTATACTCACTAGCGGCGCGCGGCTGGCGACGGAGACAGTGTGCGAGGTGCGCAACGGGGAGCGACGCGTCGTTATAGGACTGATCAGTTTGGAGATCCTTGAGTGAGTTCTATGTTCAACAATGGACGTCCTATCGATAACTATGATGACGCTATGTACTCACTAGCGGCGCGCGGCTGGCGACGAAGACAGTGTGCGAGCGGCGCAACGGGGAGCGACGCGTCGTTAGAGGACTGATCAGTTTGGAGATCCTTGAGTGAGTCCTATGTTCAACAATGGACGTCCTATCGATAACTATGATGACGCTATGTACTCACTGGCGGCGTGCTGCCGACGGATACGGTGCGCGAGCGGCGCAACGGGGAGCGATGCAAAGGTATAGGGCTAATCAATTTTGGAGATCGTTGGGGGAGTCGTATGTTCAACAGTGGACATCTTAACGCTAACGATGATAACGCTATATACTCACTAGCGGCGCGCGGCTGGCGACGGACGGACACAGTGTGCGAGCGGCACAACGGGGAACGACGCGAAGGTATAGGACTGATCAGGTTGGAGATCCCTGAGTGAGTCCTATGTTCAACAGTGGACGTCCTATTGCTAACGATGATGACGCTATGTACTCACTAGCGGCGCGCGGCTGGCGACGGAGACAGTGTGCGAGCGGCGCAACGGGGAGCGACGCGTCGTTAGAGGACTGATCAGTTTGGAGATCCTTGAGTGAGTTCTATGTTCAACAGTGGACGTCCTATCGATAACTATGATGACGCTATGTACTCACTAGCGGCGCGCGGCTGGCGACGGAGACAGTGTGCGAGCGGCGCAGCGGCGACGGCGGCACGGAGTGGCGCGCGACGGGCGCGCTGCTGGACGACACCGTCTCCGGCGTGACGGTGGCCTGGCTCGCGACGCTGGCCACGCTCACTGTGTCGCCCGCGTCCGCCTCTACGTCGGTGACGACGTCGTCGTCTTCTTCCCTGGATAGTAATAGACTGACAAGTTATCATCTTCGAGCGATGGTAGTTGCGTGGACAAGTCTTTGATTATTTGTATACTCACTGGCTTAAATGAATGTAAATATTAAATAGTAAAGTCAGAACTAGAAGACTTCGCCCAAGATTCGCCACAAATGGCGTTAAATAGAGAACAGTGGAGAGATTTGGGAGAAGCCTATGTCTAGCAGTGGGATCATAGGTTAGGTAAAAAAATGTCACCTACTAAGCTATATTATTGAAAAGTATCAAAATCAATTTAGTAGTTTTCGAGTTTATTCTTTCAACAAACGGGTTCACTACTCCATTTCGAAAAACTGTTTTGTCGAATTAGAATTCATCGATGACGTATCGTCGATTTATTATAATTCGACAAAAATGTTTGAATGATGCGTTATTTTACTCGAAAGTTGTTAGGTACATCGATGGTTCATTTCATCGAATGTCTTTTAGCCGTCGCGACGGTTTAAATAATCGTAATACTGTCGACATAACATTTCACAGATAGTTTATTTATTTATTTATAAGATCACCAACAAAATTTACATCAGTTACATGATACAATAATAACACCAGAAAAATTATAAATCAATCTAAACGAAATTTTATTTATAGGTGACATTGGCATGCAATATTGACAACAATAACAGTAGGTAGTGTTGAAGAATGAATTAAATATTACTAAAATCAATTTCACTACAAAGAGCGGTGTTTTTGACACCTTTTGGGGAGAACTAGTTTTTTAAATTTAACTAAAGAACCACAACTTATATCGACATCAGTATTTTTAGATTTTATGTTATACTGGCGAATCATTCTGTTTAAAGGGGAAAAATTACCAACATTTCTCTGCGATCCTTCAGAGAGTTAGTTTAAAGTGTCGCAGTCTGTCCTCGTGACGAGGTAGCTTCCTAGCCACACTGTAGGAAAGATGCCATAGAAATCTTTTTTGGACTCGTTCAAGTTTCTTGACACATACATCATAGTGTGGGTTCCAGACTGCGCTACAGTATTCCAAACCACTGCGTACCAGGGCATTGTACAAAATTATCTTAGTTTGTGGTTTTTTTAAATTTCCTTGCAGTTACGCAATACGAAACCGAGCGATTTAAAGCCTCTGTTCACAATATTTTCTATATGGGTGCTGAAGCGCAGACTAGAGTCCAACAAAACTCCTAAATCACGCACATAGTCCAGTTTCATTTAGTTTTTCGTGACTTATGAAGTATTCTCTATGTAGTGGCATCTTTTTACGAGAAAACTAGACAAGCAAATCATTTTCGAGTGTTAAGAGTCATTCCAATTACATCGCACCATTCAACTAGACGATCTAGATCATAGACATCATCAGCGTTTGCAATCCTTTTGAGAATTTTGACATCATCAGCAAACATGTAACTCTTATAGCTTCTAAGCTCAAGTGAATATCATTAATAAAGATATTAAACAGTAAAGGTCCAAGGTTAGATCCCTGTGGGACTCCGGAGAGCACATCGATAGGGTTTGAGGGGTATCCATTTATTACAACAGTGGACTTTCGATTTTTGAGATATGACTCAAACCACGCTAGAAGGTTTCCTGATATCCCTATAGATGATAACTTTCGTATTAATATACTGTGACTAACCCTATCGAATGCCTTACTGAATGTCAGTGTATATGACATCAACAGACCCCCTGTCGTCCAATGACTCTGATAGATCATCAATGAGAGTTTATTTGATCTAATTATTTGAGATAATTAAGGCTTCGAGTTATTTAGCCATCGAATAAATAAGGCATCTACAAATTGTTATTCGACAAAATGTTCCTGGATGAATTATATCGTCGGTAGAAAGTATTTCGATGAAGTGTAGCATCGATCAAACGTTCTAAGAAATGTTGAGCAGTCAATTAATTTAACGTTCAACTTATTGTACATTTGACAAAACGTCATCGATGAGTTGTAATTCAACGAAACGTTTTTTGAAATGGAGTAGTGAACCCTTTACAAACATACACACACAACAAAATACAAATCTTTCCACTTTATAATATAAAGTGCAATCGAAGGTATAATGTTCTCGTGATTTTTAATTTTTGAAGTTAGGATAGTTCCTTTTTCCCTGAAGGAAATTATGAAAGGACCGTTTTCAATAAAAGATAACGGGACCCTACGAAATCCATTACGGGATTACAAAGGCTCCTAGGAAGGTATAGACATTTATGGTTATTACCGACCCATGGTAATGAAATACAAATTTAACAAAGCAAAATTAATCTGTTCTTAATTTAATCAATTGCTATCCAATAATGTATTAATCCCAATTAAAACCGGTATTGTAAGTTGCTGCGATACAAAAACCAGTGAATGTAAACTCAATTTGCACTTCGGCTTTCATATTATACATTCAAATTGTATATATTATACTGCCTTATACTGCTGCTGTAGTTTACAAATCAACAAATGATATCTGACTGCAATTAACAAAGCTCTTGTTTTAACTTAATCGTAAACTTTGAAATTAATGGTAAACTACCAATTTGAGATAATAATGATAAAACCTCAATAAATGTGAAATTGCATGCAATGAAAATAATATTTCTGTTTCATCGTTTTAGAACTAATATTAGAGGTCTACTTATGAAATTACCGTTTTGTATGGCGATTTTCTTAGAAGCTGTATTTTCCAAACTAACTTTTATGATTTGTAAAGTAACGAATAATGCTACTACTCCATCATTAACTGTGCTTTATAGTTTATTGTTGACCCTACTTTCTCCTCTTGACGTGACGCGTAGCATGCGTGTAGCGCGTTTGATGACTCCCTCAAGCGTATGTCAAAACAAATAGGTCCTTTTTCAGTTGTCCAATGAAAATTATATTTTTATGTTTCACCGTCTTAGACCAAATATTAATCGAGTCAGTATTTTCTTTTCATCACTCACTTATTTTGTTTAAATCTGATAATATAGGTCTGATTTGCATTTTTTATTGCTCAATTATAGACAGGCAAGACTGCGGCCCATCACATAATACCCAAAGTAACCGCAGCACTTAGACATCAACATTGCATTGCAAAAAATCTCTTAGATAATGTAATATGCCAGTCATGATGCTGCCTACCATGGAGTAATAATTCTATTCAACCCTCGTTTAAAAATTAAATCAAACAGGTAAGGGTGGGAAGCTGCCGCATAACCACCTGAAGAACAAAAATCGCTTGCATTTTTTATGTGATAGGTGGCAGACGAGCAGACGGATTTCCCATCTACTATCTGCGACACCAGTGGAGTTACAAGTAGGTTATGGGAGAAATAGTTCAGCTGGTTTTCGTTAGATGGAGCTTGTAAAAAGCAGATGTAGCTTGAAAAAGCAATCAAGTAGATTTTTCGGCGTTGTTTCGGTAGATGTCACTGTGCATTATTATATCACGTTAGTAAAGCGCGTTTCCGAAGCAATGACCTCAAGCCGCCTGCAGTATGGGAAATAAACCAGAGATCTAGAATCTATTAAAAATGTTGTTATAATATAGGAAATACAATTATTTCTGATATTTTATTCATACGTCTCCCTGACTGATTCTCGAAAATGGCCGTACTAAATAGCCATTGAGTATTGGTCGCTTTCCTCTAGATGGCGCTAGCACTGGCTAGCCGAATGATGCCTTTATCTCATATATGGTCACCAGCATTTTTGTTTGAAATAGCGCCATTTTAGAGTCGTGCGTGCGATCTATTTTCATTTGTAAATATGTGGCAGATTCCTCAACTCAACTCAATATATTTGTTTTGAGGACTGAATATATTTGTTTGAAGAAACAAAAGAAAATATGCACAGTAAAGTGTTTAGAATACACAGTAATTTTTCCATACTCTCTCAAACACTCGAGCGGTTCGCGGGCCCCAAGCGATGCGTGAGGAAACAATGGCACTGAGGTACGATTAATGAGATCCCTCTCTGTAATTGCCTGTTTTCGCCGGGAGGTAGTAATTAAAAAAATATACGCCTCTTGTTCACTTGAAAGGGAACGGATCCGGCTTTATTGACGATCGTGTTGACTCAACGACAATTTAATAAACTAATTAATGCCTTCGTCTTGATAAAGTGGGCAGTTTATTTAATGAGTTGATATATTTTTAGTTTTGAGCACTAATATACTTATAAGACTCATAGGGTACGATGACCTTATTATATCAATTTTGGATTGTTTAAGATCATACAAATTTAAATGAGGAAATAAATACATTTTGAATTGAATTGTTTTTTTTTAAATGAAGGCAAAGAAAACAGACGGTTAGGTTTAAGTCTCTTTTGTATTTTTTGGTGATATTACTGAAATGTGAGTTTCAAAAACAAGTGTCATGTTAATATCGGCTAAAATTAAGTAGCTTTCGATTAACGTTTTGATTTAGATACAAAAAACAGATTTTACTACGTAATTTATCTATTTTATAAACACCTATTTAAAATAAGAAATTGGTAATGGATAGTTCAAATACTGAACAAATGAGGATCGCTTCCTAGTGGAATAATTAAACGGAAATTTTTGGGGGAATATCAATTTTTTTTTATCTATTGACATCGCGTACCTTATATAGGTAAGTAAAAACAAAACGCTAGCGCGATGTAATTTGGCACAGCGCCATCTCTTGGAACACGGATAAACTAAATTACACTAACATTTTTATATTGACTTGAACAAATACTCTATTCTATTACTTTGATGTCGTTAGGTATAATTTTTCTACAAGGTTTATTTTATTTAAACGTTAATCTCGAACTAGATCTAGCACTATGCATGCAGGCCACGCTGGGTTAGTTATTACAACTCAAGTGCTACTAGCATTTTATTTGGTTGGACTTTTACCTGGTTTGACATATCAGATAAGGTACCTAATGTAATATTACCAGGTGACTTTGCTTTCTATAACATAACACTACCAATTTCATTTTTAATATGTTCTATGTAATCTAATTTTGTGTTTGTGGTTAGCCATGGCCTTAATTACAGCGAACAAAATACTGACGTAATAAGTACTACTCTCTGGGGAAACCTCTCCACCCCCTCGGACTTTTGAGCTGTGGTATTTTTTTTAGAAAATATCAGCTTTTACTGTTCGGGTTTAGGTGCAATTTTTTGTGTGATAGGTGGCAGACGAGCAGACGGATCACCTGATGGTAAGCGATTGCCGCCGCCCATGGACACCCGCGATACCAGTGGAGATACTAGTGCACTGCCAACCTTTACACCCCCCTTTCCCCCGGATTGGGCCTCCGGTACCCTCACTCACGCAACTAGTTACAGCACAGTGCTGCTTCACACCGGTTTTCTGTGAGGCTGTGGTATCACTCCGGTCGAGCCGACCGTTTCATGTCGAAGCGTGGCACTCCCACGGTCAAAATCATACGCTATAATATCACATTCTGGTTCTAGAGGTCGCTGTATTTCGAGATCCTTTTATAGCTCTAGAGCCGGTAGTGTCCCATCTTCTCATATTAAAGCAGGTTTCATGCTACCTTTACCCCCAGCTCTGAGTCTGCCGCGTTTTCCCTGAAGGCAACATGTTTTGCGATCCAGGTTTCGCTACCCTCAGGGCCCCAATGTCTAATAAGACTGCATAAGCTGTTTTGTATGGATTGAGTCACTACATCACATACCTTGAGGTGGTCCGGCAGAGAAACTAAGTCATCGAGCAGTTGAAGTGGCAGTGCCATATCAGCCGTATAACTGACAACCATTGGGATAAACACTCGTTTACCCCACCGGTAGGCTAGAGTGGAGACCACGTCTCGGTAAACGTAGTAGGACATCCTCAGGCCAGATAAAATGACAATCAATGAAGGACGGCTGGCTGAAGCTGGATGCGAGTAGCTAAATATCAATCGGATTAGTCAAAATAAGGAGAGGTCTACGTACTATGGTCTGCAATAGGCTGACGTTGATAATAAATAAAATAAAAATAAAATATATTTATTTCTTAAGCTCATACAAAATTTATTCGTAAAATTATTTTGATATTTTATAACTAGAGTTAATTCATACAAAGACATTATTCAATACAGTATTCAAAATTATTCATCATCATCGTCAGCCCATTTAAGTCTCCACTGCTGGGGCACGGGCCTCCCTCAATCACATGAGGGGTAATTGCCATACTCACCACGCTTAGCAGACGGGTTGGCGAGGGTTTTGATATAAATGCAGAGTTTTCCTTCTCTGGATGCTGATGATCATGCCAGCAGCTTTACCTTAGTCGCCTTTTACGACACCTCGGTAAGAGTGAGGGTGGTCCTATTCTACTCTGTCGGGGACAATACGGCTCGAAAATAGATATCGAAAAGATATCATCTAGATATCGAAAAGTTCGTTATGTCTTATGCCGAAGCAGGAGATCACTGTACACGCTTGTTACTTGTATATGAGGCTTGTTTAGCACGCGATATAGGCAGCCGGCGCTCTGTGTCACATTATTATGGTCACAGATATTATAATACTTGTACGGTGAACCTGTTTCTGTGTTACATTGTTTAAAAACCGATTAAAAGAAAATTAAAGAAATAATGATCACATACCTCTGATCGATGTTCTCCGAAGCTCTATCAGAGTCCCGGAGGCGGGTGTGCCGCGTCTTGCCCGAGGGCAGCAGCCGGCGCAGCGACACGCCGCCGCCCACCACCTCTGACAGCAGCGTGCTGCGCGACCCCGCCGTGCCCGCTCCCAGCTCTAATGACGCTGAGCACGCTGGAAGGAAAATATGGTATTAACTTTGAAATTTTTATTGTGAAATATTTATTTATTTAAGAACACAAACAGTGTACTGTACAATATTTCGTAAACTTAACTTTACAGGATTTCAAATCTAGTAGGTATAGTTATAATGTATCAAGACGAGAATTAACACGATATTTATTATGTGAAACAACATTGTGAAACAACCACGTTAGTCCGCTTGTGACCACGGCTGCTGTAACGTAGCCGAAACGTCGAGCCAAATATGTGAGTACACAATGTTGTTTCACATAATAAATATCGTGTTAATTCCCGTCTTGATACATTATAGTTATAATGCAACGCGAAAATCTAAAAAAACTAGTAGGTATAGTAACACTCAAAAAGTGTTTACCAGTTTTGAAATTTGATTATATATCACATTTTTTGCACTAAAGTCAAAATTGCTATATCAAGTTACATTATGAAAAAATACACATAAAGAGGATACAATACTGAAGCAGCCTTAAAAAAACCTAATTTCTTTGAAATGACATAACATTTGTCATAAAACTCGAACATGAAGATAACAACGACATGAAGATATTCAAAAAGATTAGTACGCTTTCTGACTGTATTCTGCTTCAAAATGACATTAACGACCTATATATTTATTGTAATAAGAACCATCTCATACTTAACCCAAAGAAATGCAACACAATATCGTTCACACGTAAAATGAGACCAATACTTTTTGACTACTATGTAGATAACTACTCTTTGAATGAACCTATCATTAGAGTGACTGAGATCAGAGACTTGGGCGTTCATTTAGATTGTAAGTTGACTTTTGATTGTCATATTGACTTCATTACCACCAAAGCGTTTCGTATGCTTGGATTCGTGCTTAGGACGAGTAGAGATTTTAAACACTGTTCCACACTTTTGCTATTATACAACTCGTATGTTCGTTCCATTTTAGAATATGCGTCAACTGTGTGGAATCCTCACTACCAAGTAAAAATTGAATGTATAGAGAAAATCCACAATAAAATGATCAAGCATTTGAATTTTAAAGCGTTACGTCATAACCAGTCAGTTCCTTCTACTCCGTCACTAAAAGATCGTCGCATAGAGAGAGACCAAATGTTTCTTTTTAAGATCATGAGAAATTTGGTTGACACTCCATTTCTCTTAGAAAATATATCTTTGAGATGCCCTCGGACAAGTTCGCGTTTACAAAATCTGTTTTCCGTCCCATTTGCAAGAACAAATTATACGGCTAACACTTTTCTTTTTAGATCATGTGCCTTGTATAACAGATCTTTTAATACAGTTGATCCATTTAATTGTAATCATATTCTGACATACAAGGAACAAGTGAGGGATCTGCTGTACTCGGCACAGAGACATTAAATACTAGTTTTATTGTTTTTTTTTTATATTGTTATTATAATTTATAATTTATTTCTATTTTTTTTTCATGTATCAATTTTTATTTTAATTTAGACTAGATAACTTTTCATTACTCGTATTTTAATCTTATAATATTTGACATATATTTGTAATTATATTTTTGACATATATTATTGTAAATTAATTCATTATTTTCTTTTTTTTTTGGCATGTTAATACGTTTGTGTTATATTTTTTATGTGGAAACTTCACTGATTTATTTTTTATTATTTTTTAATTATTTTAAGTTTTATGTAATTGTTTGTTTCCCAAAGAGTAAATAAATAAATAAATAAAACTTTCAGCTGTCATATCATTAAAAAAGATACCATATCTATGATCAATATTATTAGACATATACTAAGGACATATAGAACTTATCACCTACATCCTTAAGGTGGTATACACTTTTTGACCGCGACCGTACATACAGAAATAACAAGTGTCTACGGCTTCTGCTATTATACTTATAATATAACATTATTGACTGCCTCGGTGGCGCAGTGGTGAATGGGTTGCACTTTAAAGCGTCGGCTGCTCAAGAGGTCCCGGGTTCGATCCCTGGGTCGGGCCAAAAATTTGTACCTAAGTTTTCAGTAAGAAATTCTTAGTGTCAGACCGGAGTCTGGAAGTTGGCGGTCTTGTTCCTCCGTGCCTCGGAAAGCACGTTAAGCCGTTGGTCCTGCGCCCAATCCCTCTCCGGTCGTATCACGCTGGTATCCCATCGGAATATGAGGGTGAGGGAATAGAGAGTCCACTTGTGTTTGCGCACACACTTGAGCGCTATAATATATCATACGTACGTGGCTGATCACTGAGATTGGCCTCCGTAGCCGTAATCGGTTGGAGGATATTATTATTAATATAACATGCACAGTAACTTATGAACCATGCCAACTACAGCAACAGTGTCACCACCGAATTCCTTGACGGAGTTGATGGAGTGTAAACCTAACACAGGTATTCATATGTACCGGCCATGTTATTTAAATACACACTTTCTAATTTGTGACTTGAACAGGGCTGACTTACAACAGTATATCTGAAACAACTAAGTTTTGTGAGAACTTTGTTCAACACAGAAGTTGTTAATTTTTTATGGCAGACGAGCAGACAGATGACCCGGTAGTAAGCGGTTGCCCCCACTCATAGGCAACACCAGTGGAGTCACAAGTGCTCTGCCAAACTCTCTCTCTTCCCCCTCAAAAAAGCCTCTGATACCATTAGTTACTGGTTGAAATATAGGGCATGCTGCTTCACGCAGTAATTGAATGAATACACTTTTATTGCACGAAACAATTTTCACTAACGTGAAAATAATGAAAACGAATGATTATTATTTAATTAAACTATTATGAAACCATTTCTCTTATTATAAAAATTCCATTACATTTCATTCCCTAAAGTGAAATAATTATAATTACCTTTGATGATAATTTCCATTCCATTATTACGTAGAATTTATAAAGGCAATAAACTGAATAATTTGAATACAGAAACTGCAAATCTAAATGAAAATTTAAGGGACAAATCATCATTGTAGTGAAATAACATAAAAATCGTATTCGTGATATTTTTGGAATCATGCGATGTATGTGATGTTTTAATTTTATTATTATTCTTTCTTCTAATTTTAACCACAGATATTATAAGTCTTAAGGTGACGGGTAGGGCACACTAGCGACGCCAAACGATTGTAATTTTTAGCTACTAAACCGGACCTATTTTAAACAACTTCGGGGTTACAACCTCGCGGCAAACACTTATACTATTTATTAATAAACCATGCACAAAATATGTTGGGTCCGTTTTTGTACGCGAAAAATTGATTCACGCTTTTGGCGGTAATCAATTATACGCCTACAAAAACTAACCCAACATTTGTGCATGGTTATTTAATAAATAGTATAAGTGTTTCATCATTTCAGCCCATAGACGTCCACTGCTGGACATAGGCCTCCCCCAATGTTCTCCACACAGATCGGTCCTGTGCCTCCCGCATCCAATGGATTCCCGCGATCTTCACCAGATCGTCGGTCCACCTTGTCGGAGGCCTGCCACGTCTGCGACTTCCTGTACGTGGCCTCCACTCGAGGACCTTTCCGCCCCAACAGCCGGCTGTTCTCCTCGCTATGTGCCCTGCCCATTGCCACTTGAGGCTAAGTGTTTGCCTAGAAGTTATAACCCCGAAATTGTTTAAAATAGATCCGGTTTAGTGGCTAAAAATTAAAATCGATTGGCGTCGCTAGTGTGCCCTACCCGTCACCTTAACGTTGTAAAACTGTCGCTTCGGATCCCGGGGTACGCTTATACCTAGATCCAGGATTCGGAAAGTCAGGTAATTACAATGAAGCGACGGCCGTCTGACCTTCGCAACCTTTAGCCAGGAGAACCAGACCAACAGGATCACGGTTATACGTTGAGAGTCATTATTTGAGAAACTATCCGAGACGTGCAGGTTTCCTCATAACGTTTTCCCTCATCGCCGTAATAATGGTCGAAACATGCACATAAGTATATTTGAAAAATCCAGAGATGCATGCTCGGATTCGAACGACTAATCCTCTATATCGAAGGCGCGTTCTTAGTGCCACTGAGCTACCAACTTTTGCTTATTTACTTATTAGCTTTAATCGATTAACTTGGGCTAAGATTTATTCTAAGGGGTGTTCCCCAACAATGGCTGTGTAAATACACTGCACACGCGTTCATTAATCAAGATTAATAGGGACATTGCAACCGGTGTAGATGGATCCAACGAATATTACGTGAATAGTAAGCGATAAATCAAATGGTATTTCAATATCATGTTGTTATTGGACCGTGTCGATTCAGGTCGTTAGGCTAATTGTGGAATTAATGAAGTTACATAGGAGTGAGTTAGGTTTCTATATTCTATTGTTAGGCATTCTAATTAAATTATAATTCTGTCTGGGAGCTGCGCAACAAATTTTTCCAGAGACGTATAAAAATAGTTAATTTATTCGTATTTCGTAGAAACTACTGACCTCTATTTTATATTGGGGATCAAAGCTTATTATGTGTTTAAATTATTTCATAGGTCATGTAAATTTATTTTGTTAAGTGTGTGTTCTTAAATTATTGAGTTCTTTGAGTCAAATAAAGGCTCGAGTCCTTTTTCATGACTCAAGACGTCTGGGAAGTCATGAGTTTTTAAGTAATTTCGAGTCCTTTAAGTTTGAGTTCTTTTGAATCTTTTGAGTCCTTTCAGTCCGCACGCCGCCGCCTCCCTCTGAGATTGTATCTGTTGCGTAACTTATCATCACTATCTCCTTGGCTGCTCTAGCCACCTCACTGCTACCAGGTGCTGGAACGGTCTACCACCCCTGCAGTAGTTGCGTAAGCTTTGTCGACTCACCATCACTATTGGTAAGGGACTCCTTGTCCGCAGCGCGCTGGTAGGCCCTCGTCCTGTGCGCCGAGTGCAGCGCGAGATACAAAGCAGCAAAAGCAGCTAAGGCAGCCACTTTCTTGTCACCAAGTACTTCAGTAGCAGATACGTCAATTCTGAGGACTCTCCATCACAATCTGTAAGGGGCTAATTGGCTACGCTAGAGCAGCCACCTCACTGCTATCAGGTGCTGGAACGGTCTACCACCCCTGCAGTAGTTGCGTAAGCTTTGTCGACTCACCATCACTATTGGTAAGGGACTCCTTGTCCGCAGCGCGCTGGTAGGCCCTCGTCCTGTGCGCCGAGTGCAGCGCGAGATACAAAGCAGCAAAAGCAGCTAAGGCAGCCACTTTCTTGTCACCAAGTACTTCAGTAGCAGATACGTCAATTCTGAGGACTCTCCATCACAATCTGTAAGGGGCTAATTGGCTACGCTAGAGCAGCCACCTCACTGCTATCAGGTGCTGGAACGGTCTACCACCCCTGCAGTAGTTGCGTAAGCTTTGTCGACTCACCATCACTATCGGTAAGGGACTCCTTGTCCGCAGCGCGCTGGTAGGCCCTCGTCCTGTGGGCTGAGTGCAGCGCGAGACACAAAGCAGCAAAAGCAGCTAAGGTAGCCACTTTCTTGTCACCAAGTACGTCTGTAGCAAATGCGTTAATTCTGAGGACTCACCATCACTATCGGTAAGGGACTCCTTGTCCGCAGCGCGCTGGTAGGCCCTCGTCCTATGGGCTGAGTGCAGCGCGAGACACAAAGCAGCAAAAGCAGCTAAGGCAGCCACTTTCTTGTCACCAAGTACGTCTCTAGCAGATGCGTTAATTCTGTGAACTCACCATCACTATCGGTAAGGGACTCCTTGTCCGCAGCGCGCTGGTAGGCCCTCGTCCTGTGCGCCGAGTGCAGCGCGAGACACAAAGCAGCAAAAGCAGCTAAGGTAGCCACTTTCTTGTCACCAAGTACTTCAGTAGCAGATGCGTCAATTCTGAAGACTCTCCATCACAATCTGTAAGGGGCTAATTGGCTACGCTAGAGCAGCCACCTCACTGCTACCAGGTGCTGGAACGGTCTACCACCCCTTTACAAGTTGCTTAAGCTTTGTCGACTCACCATCACTATCGGTAAGGGACTCCTTGTCCGCAGCGCGCTGGTAGGCCCTCGTCCTGTGCGCGGAGTGCAGCGCCAGGCACAAGGCGGCGAGGGCGGCGAGCGCGGCCAGCGCCACGGCCGCCCCCCGCGCGCCGCCGCCCCCCCGCCACCACGTGCCCGTGCTCACCACCGCCCATGCGGCTGAGGCATTGCGAATTGGCTCTGTAGGAATATATCTTAATCAAAAATTTATTCTTAAAACAATCGGAGGTATCTTTAGGATCATGTAGGCACATCACATCATGCTTCAAATGTAATAAAATGCTCTGTAGAAATGAAAACCTTTAAAACTTACCTACTAATTTACTTTACTTTTACTTACTGGCCGGATGGCGCATTTGGTAGTGACCCTGCCTTATTGGAAAAGGGTCGTTGATTCGATTCTCATTCTTTTTTTATGTGATAGGTGGCAGACGAGCAGACGAATCGCTTGATGGTAAGCGATTGCCGTCGACCATGGACACCCGCGGCACCAGTGGAGTCACAAGTGCGCTGCCAACCTTCAAACCCCCCTTTCCCCCGGATTGGGCCTCCGGTACCCTCACTCACTCAGCGAAATACAGCACAGTGCTGCTTCACGCCGGTTTTCTGTGAGGCCGAGGTATCACTCCGGTCGAGCCGTCCCATTCGTGTCGAAGCGTGGCTCTCCCACGGTCGATAAACTCCCTCTGTTTTCTGATATCTGTAAGACAAGTGCTTACGTACAGAATCAGATCAATGCAATGTAAGAGATGTTGTATGAATTTACCTATTTGTGAGGCATGAGCGAGGAAGCCGCCGGCGCACCGCTCGGAGCTGTTCCCCGACCGCAGCTCGATGAGGATGTGCCGGCCGCCCGCGATCTCCATTACCCCAGTGCCGTCTGTGGTCGTTTCCACATCGCCGACCTGACATTTTTTTTCTGTATAAACACTTTTGTTGTCTATTCACAAATCGTTTTGATAACAAGCAGGTTAAAAAAACTGATATTTTTCTTTTTGAAATTATTGCTTGCCACATGAAAGTAGTACGAGTCCACAGTAGATAGCTAAAACCACAGCCAAAAATACGTACCCTCCGTATTTCAGTTTAACAGGATTTGTTAGCTTTATCTGTTTGGGGAGAATCCGAAATGAAGTACAAACTAATAACATGTCATTAACAACACTATTTGTCTTTGAGTGTGAAGGTATATGAAGCGTCAGAAACTTAAACTATGCTAGGGTTCTCGGGAACACAAGAATTTTGGTCCCTTTTAACGTGTAGAGCACACGTACTTCATATTATTAACTTTTTTTTCAACTAGTTACGAGTATGTCCTTCTCATTATAATGGCCGATTGTCGGACGTATAAACGGTCGACAACGATCGACCGACTGTTTGTCGGCGCTCCCTGAGGTTGTTAGAGACGGTACTGTACACACATAGTATGTACAACCGTATGTGCATATGTATGTCTTTTTATATGTGACAGATGGCAGATGAGCAGACGGATCACCTGATGGATAGCGCAAAATGCCAGAAACTTATTTGTTGATTGATTGATTTGATGCTCTTCTTCGTTTACCATAGCCGAGGTGTCAAGCCCTATCCTAGGAGGCTAGTACATCACCATCATAATCAGACCGGTAGTACCAACTGCTTTCCTTAACGCTTGGATCCATGTAGTCCCCACGATTTTGGTAATGTCATCAACCCATCGTGACACTGGACGACCCGGATTTCGTCTGCTAGTTCTAGGACACCGCGCCTAGCTAAGTGTCCTGCCTAATTGTTTGTGATTGTTTTATGTGTATTGCTGTTGGTGTACCTTATAGGTATATTAATAAATAAGTAGTATACTCGCATACTAGCCCAAATCCCCGTTCCGCGCCTGCTCCTCCATACGTAGGCGCACCTTGCATTTAAGGTGATGTCAACGATATATCTTTACTCACCATAGCAGAGCTATCGGGACCGTCCCAGGAGGCCAGCAGCGGCGAGCCCAGCGAGTCCCCGTCCCGCGCGCGCAGCGCCAGCCCCGCGCAGGGTAGCCGCACCGCCTCCATGCGTAGGCGCACCGATAGGCCCTCTTCTGCCTGTATATAAAACATAACATATTAAATAATGACAAGAAGTATTCACAATAGGTGACGACATCAGATGAAGCGGAGGACAGGATTCGATGAGAAAGTGATGGAGAGGCCTATGTCTAAACATTTTTTTAATATATTAAATGGGTTTGCACTTGACCTCATCTCACCTGATGGAAAGTGACAATAAGGTCTAAGATGTAGCGTGCTTACCCAGAAGACATGGACTACAAATGGTGCAATGATTATGATGATTACATAATCATAACGATATATTTCCATTGGAATTATGTGAAACCCGGCGGATGTACAACATCCATACACATACATCCCTCCATACACAGTACATTTATTATTTAAGATACTTTGTACCCAATGTAGCACGCAATAAAGAAATTGAAATGGAATCCTGTAAACATTTCCAATTAAAGCAAAACAGTAAACTATCAAAACTTTAAATCGAAATGTAGTGAAAACAATCAAGTTCGGACTCAGAACATGTACCCGCATCAGCGTGTTCGGTACAGCTCATAACATTCGTTCAAACACTCTTGACAAGTTGTAAGGAGTTGAGGCAGCATGTTGCGTGTTCTGCTGTTGAAGACCATCCGAATCGAACTGTAGTTCCACAAAGTTTTGGAAATGGGTCGTTACGAACATTTGCTTAATCGGGTTACTATTTGAATGGCAAGAATTAAACCTACGCGCAAATATATTTAGATACGGTCTGTATCTGACCCTCACACCGTGTATAAATAAATTGAGACAACATCGAATACATTTTTCCCGGTCCCAAAATAAGGTTTTCCCTTGTATGTACTATGGAAACCAGGATCAACGAAGATACCACAAATATTAAACCAATGTTAAGTTTAGTCATTAATTTATAAAGATGAAAATGTACATTTATACTTAGTGGAAAATCGAATTGCATATTCCTAGTTTTCCCAGGCAAAACACCGTCCCTATAATTGAAAATCAAAAAGCGTCCTTAAATAATAATTATTTTCTCCGAAGAAAACCTCAAGTTAGTAGACTTTTTCAGTTAGGTACTTAAAAGTGGCTATTAAAAGTTTTATTCGGTAAATAGCTTTTCTAGAGATTCGATAATCGCGAACAAAACTTGGTAAACATTAAATAGCCTTAAATGATTGATTCGCTGTGAATAGGCATGAATGTTTTTTGTTAAAAAGTTACTCGTTTTATTGCCAGTCATCGTAGTTTTTATGATAGGTTTCCAAGTGTAATTACCATTGCTCTTTTGATGACGAATTTGCTACTACAAGTAGAGCTAACAATCTTAAAAATATGTAAAATTACTTCATATCATTTACGAATAGATTTTTCCTTTATATGTCTTAAATACATCACGATTCATGACAGTCATGAATTGAAGACTATTGAAAATGGCGGCTCTACTGGACCAAACAATCGCTCTTAAGCTGTAACTGAAGTGGCTGAGGGCGCTGCTGCTCGTAACTGAGTTACACAATCCACGTCACTGTGATGCTATTCTGAGGGGTTTTTATGATGGGGTCACTAGAAAATCTGTTGCTTGAGAGTCTCCGTTTGCATGGGACAGTCTTCTCGCATCTAATCTTATTAGTACTGGGAATATTCTACACTTGCCTCTCCAACTAGCGAAGGTTGGCAGTCAGCTCCGCATATCTCACTCGATCTCTTGCTCGATGGAAATGCTCTGAGGCCTGGGTGTTGAATTTAACGCAAACGTCACTAGTGATTTGTCATTGATCATCAATAACGTGCCCCTTCGAAAATGACTGTCACCCGTTTTGTCATGTATTTAACTTTTAATTATGTATTATAAAAATAAATCTCGTAGATACTTGAAGTCTTCAACGTTCTATTTAATTGTTAATTATCTGTTGTTACGAAACCATGATTTCTTTCCCCAGTGAACTGCTCGCCTTCCCGCCACTTTGCCCACCATAATCAGCTGCAAGAGTTCCTATCTATCGTGGCTTAGTAGGTGACCCAGATATGATTTTTTAAGACTAATTGAAATGTATTATATATAAATTGGCGACGTCACCACGTGAAAAATATTGTAGGTAAAAAACAGATATGTGTCGCGATTGGAGAGGGATCAATCGTAAGACCAACAGCTTAACATACTTTCAGAGGCTTGTCGATACAAGAGCACCAGCTTCCAAAAACCCCAGCTGACACAGATAATTCCTTATTCTACTTAAAAACTCAGTACAAATTTGTCCCGAGCCGGGAATCGTATTCGGGAGAGTGCACCCACTAGCCCCTGCGCCTCCCATTAACTATTTCGTTACACATTTAGTAGCTCGCGTCTTCCGGGTCTGACGGTTCAAACAGAGCTGCATTGAATTTGTATCGCCATCAAGTCATTAAAACTTGCCAATTTCATCGGGAGCTTGCAAATTGTTCGCCGATCACTTCGCTTTAGTCACTACGTTGTATTGTTGGGAACGTTGTTATTTTACGAGGCAGAACTTTGTAATAGCTTGGTATTAGTTTGTAAATCATGTTTACATGTTACTTAGTTGGACACGACCTCGTTAATGACGGTCGAAGCTATCAAAATGTATTAAAACTAAAGTATAATGTGAGTGTTTATTCTCGGGTAAAACATTGATAGAGTATACTCTACACGATACAAAGATTCACAGATAAATAAGAGCGGTAAAAAATCGTCTTCAATTTTTATGATGGATTTCACTGACTTATGGAACAACTGTTTAACATTTAAACTTTACTTTACTTTTTTAACATTTAAATCTTGAATATTGTGGGGTGGTCTGGCGTCCTCATTTTGCCACACACAGCTTAAGGATGGAATGTATTCAAAAGAGGTTACTGAATCACCTGGCATTCGCTTCGGGAATATCTAAGACATTACTAAGTTATAAAAAGCGATCTTCAAAAATTTAAATTACATTCACTAGAATCACGCAGAACTGTGCATGACCTGATATTCCTTTTCAAAATTTTAAATGATATGATTGACTGCCCTGGCCTCCTATCAATGATCTCCTTTAGGATTCCGCACAGATACCCTAGATATCCCATAAAATTACTATCCCCCCCCCTTCCGAAAGACTGTCCAAGGTAGCAATTCCCCAGTTTCCAGGTTTTGTAAGCTCTATAACAGCTTTAGCTCTGATCTAGATGTATTTAATACTAACATCCGTAAATTTAGAAGCCAAGTATTTTTGACAGTAGCTTAACAGTAACATACTTTTCTTCAAAATGTAAATTATTAGTTCTTAATTTTGTTTTCTTAAGTAGGTAATCACAAAATTTATAAGTAGTATGTAGGTGTTATTTAAGCATGCAGTGTTTGCCTATATAATATTGTACATTTAAATATAAACTGTAGTCTTAAGTTACCATGTATTAGTGTACAATTGTTGGTAAACCAATAAATAAATAAATAAACATCGACGTAGTATTAAATCCATGCATTTAAACAATGAGCAGTTTTCCAGTAGGTATTTTTGACTGTTAAGTTACTCGCTAGATGGTGTAAGCAGTTGATATATATTTCAGGTGTTGGATGGTATATCCTGTGTTTCCTAAATTTTGGGAAAATTTCCCAGTGCTAGCTGGGTTTTTCATGTTTACCTACCTAATATTTCGAAGTAACCATATTAGGTAGGTTAGATACATGAAAAAAAAAACACTATACCAACGTCCAGTAGACCTAAAATAAGTTGTAAAAAGGTCTGCCATGGGCGTTTGGAGATGTTTTATATTGATGCCCTTTTGAAATGGGGAGTTTGTCATTAAATATTTCTATCGAATTATATTTTTTACAGGATTTCATTGTTGTTGTTGATTATTGAAAATAAAAAATATTGTTGAATAAAACCTCTATCATTCATCAATGGAAAATGAAAATGAATTATGACAACACTTTCAACGCCGCGACCAATCGCTGTAATTTTTATACAGATACGGGTAGCGTCTTCTGTTATCAATTTAGAGAAACCGACTGACTAATGTCATTGGAAAACTCCTCATTGATTTGACAATATTTTATATAATAACGTCGAGTTAGCTGTCATTGGTCAAGTTAGGTTAAACAACTGTTTTTTAAAAATCGCTTAACTCCAGCCTTATTTGTCAATCGATAAAAATAGGTATGACTCGGTAATTTATTCAAAGCAACACATAAGAATTTTGGGTAAGAATTTTGAAGAGCCCTAACAAATGGTGGAGGAAACAGATACACAATATCTGTAATCAGTTTTATAACATTGAATGGAAGGCAATATGTTAGCCACCTCCAATTATAAGGTATTTCATTTGCTTCAAGGGAGGTAGTGAGAATCATTATTGTATGTCTTACTCTTGTATCGATTATTTATATCAAATACTAGTTCATACTAGTAGAAATTAGAAGAAACAGCCTGTATCATTTATATATTTGATGTGCCATTAAAAAGTACCATAAAATGTGTGATGATGAAATCGTATCGGGCTGCGTGGGTGTGTGTAATACCTACTTTTATTGGTTACATAGTACCGGAATGAAACTGAATTAAACACAACATTTTTCAATATCTATTTATAGTCCAAACACGATCATGTCTGTTCTATTAAATGTAATTGGAACAACATCAATCTATTTGAGCAGAAGCACGAAATTTTCTTCTTTAAAGCTTTTCCGCCGTAAAACGTTTTTCGTGAATTAATTATCTTAGCTGTCAGTCACAACAAGAAAACTGATTTCTCGTGAAAGCCGCTTGAGCTTCGTTTATAAAATAATATCGTGATCTACAATAAATGACAGGTACAATAAATGAAAGGTTGCTATGCCCTTACAGGGCGCTACATTGTATTAATAACATCTTATGTACGTACATTTATTATTTAAGATACTTTTGTACCCAATGTAGCACGCAATAAATATATTGATTGATTGATTGAATCTATTTTTACAAAAAACAAATAAGACGGCTTCAGCCAAGACGTTCAAGAGAAGAGAGGACTCCTTTTTAAAAGGCCGGCAGCGCAACACTTCCCGGATTTCGCAGATTTTCATGATCGGCGGCGATTACTTCCCACTAGGAGACCCGCTTGCTCCTTTGTCACCTCTAGCATAGAAAAATGCTTCTTTGAGTGACTTGCAATGTAAAAATATAATGTTATACTGATGCTCAAACGATAAACCCAAATTAGAGCCTGATGCTTTTTTACCGACTTGAAAAGATTTCTTATTCTTACCGAATTCTCTGCCCATTATTGACCAATTTGTAAGGAAATAATCCTAAGGTCCATTTATTTATTTACTTATTTATTGTTTTTCAAAATCTACAGCTCTTAAATTATACTATTTAAAATTTATATACTACTTATCATATCACATTGTTATCATATCAGGATCTGATGATGGGATCTCAGGGATGTCGAGGTAAGTCTTTAAATTTCATAGCATATTTGAAGCGGCCGCGATTTTACTATTTTGTATTTCATGGAAAACATTGACCGACTGGCACAATTTTGAAAGAGCATACTTCTGGAGCGGTTCCCATTGTCACTATGTCAAGATCACGATTGAGCTGTACTGAATGGAAGCAAAGAATGGGGCGACGTCCTGTTGTTAGACCACCCGTTCGTTGGTCCGACGACATAGTAATAGCACAGTAGTATAGCGTATATATCTATTGTGGTAACGGTAACAGGGAAACAACGGATAAGGCTGGCAGGGGACCGAAGGGAGTGGCGTGATAAAGAAGAGGTGATGATGATTATTGAGCCTGACAGTATTGGGTTTGTTTCTTCCTGCATCGGCTAGGGGATCATCCAGGGCACGTTTTCGCTGACCTCGCCAGCAGTCGCGCTGCTGGGGTCAGGTGGAGCACGCTTACACATCGGCATTTGGATCACGATTGAGCTGTCTGCTTACAAGACTGCGTTGAACTCTAATTTAGTTCCTACCTGCATCAGCCAGAAGGATCGTCTAAGGCACGCTCTCGCTGACCCCGCAGCAGCCGCGCAGCTGGCGCCAGGTGCAGCACGCAGCCACAACGACACTTGGCGGCTACCTCCACGACCACGACTTGGCTGTCACCTAACAAGACTACGTTAAACTCTAATTTAGTTTCTACCTGCATCAGCCAGAAGGAACGTCCAGGGCACGCTCTTGCTGACCCCGCCAGCAGCCGCGCGGCTGGCGCCAGATGCAGCACGCAGCCGCACCGACACTTCGCCCCCACCTCCGCAACCACGACCTGGCTGTCCCCTGGCCAGGGTGGCGCTGTGCACTCGCAAGCTTCTAGCTGAACTGCTTCACCCTGAACAAAGGTAAAAAATATTGTTAGGGTATGTATAAAATACAAGGTAAAGTAAAATGTACTGTAATTTTATTTTATGAACTAAAACGGGATTTCTTTGATTTAAAACCAATATGGGTTTACCATGCCCAATGACGTAAGTGGCAGTGGCGCCATCATTTATTCACACGTGGACGATACGACAGAGTATAAAAGTCAAAGCCTCAGTCTACTAACTATACTGTGGTCACAGTCATACATTAAAACACCTTTTTATATAATTGGTGGGAGATTAACAGACGGATTACCTGATGGTAAGCGATTGCCGCCGCCCATGGACATCCGCAACACCAGTGAAGTCACAAGTGTACTGATAACATTTTCCTCGGATTGGGGCTTCTGTATCCCCAATCACTCAACGAATCACAGCACATACGCTGCTTCACGCCGATTTTTTGGGAGGCAGGGGTATCACACTCTGGTCGAGCCGGCCCATTCGTTCCAATACGTGGCTGGTCCACGGCCAAACCACCGTAATACACCTGTTGTAGCGACTTACATAAACATGGTAAGTTGCTATATCTACCGTGCGTGACACAAATACACTCACTAGACAAACATTATTTATTATACTAGAAACGATACATACGATTTCATGATTTTCATATATGTATTTACTTATTTGGTACTTACGTAGTACCTATAGACTTAGAATGCCACCCTGCAAACTTTATGGTAGTATCTCTGCAGTGCAATGGTTTTTTTTATGCTAGAGGCGATAAACGAGCAAGCGAGTCACCTGATGGGATGTAATCAAGGCCGCCCATGAACATCTTCGAAATCAGAGGCGTTTTTAAAAAGGAGTACCTTCTGGTTTCTCCTCGCCTTCGCTTTTCTCCTCACCTTCTGATTTCTCCTCACTTTCTGTTTTATCTTCGCCCTCCACCATATCTGCTTCTGATACCTCAACATGTTCGCCTTCCGCTGTCTCATCTCCTTCTAATATCACGCCAGACTGAGCCTTTTGCATCTCTACCTGGCTGGCAAACTTAGCTTGTGTGCTCAGTGCCATTTGGGAATATGCTAAGTCTTTCATTATAGACTTCTGGATTTCTAGCTTACTCAGCGCTAGCTGTTTTCCAAAGTCATTCATGTCTGCTTCTTGTTCTTCTGGCTCCACACTTTCAGACACACTAGATTTAGTTGAAGTCACAAATGACGGGAGGCTATCTTTGGCCATAAGCTCCGGTTGTGATGTCGGCGGAACGAGTTTGAGACTTGGTATGGTCTTTACACTTCCAAGAGATGATGATGTAACAGAAATGGATGGTGAACTACGCTCAGCTTTAAGTGATTCCCTTGAAGCATAAGAAACAGCAGAAGAAACAGCAGATTTCTTTGGTTGTGGTTTTGGTACAAAGCCAAGATCCCCTTCTTCATAAACTTTTCCAAGAGAAGCCACTGTTTCAACAGATTCCGTGCGTTGGGCATCACGAAATTGTGTTATTATATTAAGTAGACGTGATAAAAGAATTTGCCTGTCCATAACTTCTCTAGTAGGATCAGTAGTTGTCCATTGGTCAAGCTTTAAAGCAGCTCGAATAGCAATAGCGGCCTCCTTTAATATCTTCTTTAGTTTAGCACACTCATTTGCAATTTTAGACGATGCAACAACGGCTTTATTCTGTTCGCATAACTTTCCATGTAGATTTTGCTCAAGAATACGAACTTGTAGTGAAAGGCGATCATTTTCTTGAGTAAGTTTTTGTATTTTTGCCATAAGTGTTTCAGATTCATAAGTTCTTTTTTCAGCAAGAGCCCTCTCTTTCTTGATATCTTGGAAAGCAGTCGTTAGTTGATCAATAACTTTGAGTTGAACTACGTTTTTATTAATTGCTTTATCTCTCTCCTCTTCAGCTAACTCCATAGCAATCTTGGCAGCTCTTTCACTTTCTTTGTATTTTTCATTTTGCTCAGCTAATTTGGCTTGAGTAGACAAGATGCTATCTAATTCATTGTTAATTGCAATATTTTCTCTGATAACCCTGTGGGTTGACGCTGCTATTCTTAGTTCAGTAGCATCTTGAAAATCTTGAGCTAACTGTAATAAGCGAGCTTCCATTTCTTTTTTTAACTTATCTTTACCTATGACAAACTTCTTTTCTGCATCGTAGATAACTCTTTTGTACTTCATTTCTTGGTCTCTAAAATCTTGCTCCTGTTTTTCAAATTTTCTCATCAAGTCGTCCCTAATTGCTCGAAATTCTTCTAAAGTGTTCAGTTTACCAGCTAACAATTTGTTTTCTGATGTGAGTTGGTCCTTCATAATGGTGAAATTTCTTTCTAGCTCAGTAACTGTTTCTTTAAACTCTTTCGTTTCTATTTCTCTAGTTTCTTCAAGACCTTTGACCTTGTCTTTGAGTTCATTGTTTTCTTCATTTTTCACATTGAGCATTTTCTTCAAATAGGCGATGATGTCTGCTCTATCCTCGTCAAGCTTATCGTATGCCTTCTGCAGTTCTTCATTTCTTTGTTCATATTCATCCACGGCAGTGCGTAGTCTGGCGATTTTTCGATTACATTCCGCAACTGTAAGTTCCAAGAATGTCTTCTCTACTTCGGTGAATGTGCCGCCCCCTGCGCCCTTTACAGCATCTACTGTGCTCTTGGCTTTCTTCGGTGGCATGTTTCAAGAACCCAAGTTTGTAATAGAAAATAATATAAAATAAATGTAAACACAGCGTGTATGAGACAGTTGGCGCAAAATACGCATTGACAAAACAATAGTTGCTAAGTGACGTTGCTATGACGGTCTCTAGTTTCGTTTGTAAACACCCGTAGATAACGCTTATTATTATGGTTGAACGCGAAAAAGAAATGTGTGGAAATAAAACTCATTTTCTGGGGATTAATTAAAAAGCGAAGATAAATAGTTTAGAGTTGATGTGAGTGAGTTGATAGTTTTTTTACAAGTCCTAATGGGTGATGATTTTTTTACAAGTTCTAATGGGTCCCATATTCCCATATCGAACAATTAGATTAAATATAAATAAATTAATATTTGACGCCCTGTTGGTCTAGTGGTTTAAGTACCGGGCCGTGATTTTGGGGTCCTGGGTTCGATTTCCGGGTCGAGCAAAAAAAGTATGTTTCGAATTTTTAGAACATAGCTCGGGTTTGTGATCACCAATATGAATTTGGCAAGCGTGGTGATTTAGCCTAATCCCATCATAGTAGCGATAACTTGATTTCTATGATGGAGGCCTTTATATACTATAGAATGTATACTGTTAAAATCAACAGCCTGCGATAACTAGTGGTGGAAATTATTTAAGGCAAATTTGTTATATTCTTAACTTTTTCTATTTGTATTACAATGATGATGTTTTTTTCTTGAATAAATAAATAAATTACTAAATAAATACATACTTATAATACATAGACCAATATAAACAAACACCCAGACCAATACAAACAAATATGTTCATGCACACAAATGTTTGTAATGTACTGTGCGTGGATCAAACCCGGAACTCTTGCACCACAGGCACCGTTCACTACCACTGATCCAAACGGGTCGTCAAATATGGTCTAAGCTCATGTTCGAGTAATTGTTAGGTCCACTAGAGTCAACATTTTAATTTCATTTATTCTGACGAATTCAATACATATTAAGAATAACCTCGTCGTATTTAGCACGAACTTTTTGAAGATGCGTATGCGTCTGTATGAAAACTGAAGAGCTCCCTCTATTGTACGTAAGCATAACTTTCTTCTCTCTTACATGGAAAATAAAAGGTGACTAAGTATTGGGTGGACACTCGTGCTCTGGAGATAAGCTTTTTTATGTGATAGGTGGCAGACGAGCAGCCGCCGCCCATAGACACCCGCGACACCAGTGTAGTCACAAGTACTCTGCTAACCCTTAAACCCCATTTCCCCCAGATTGGGCCTCCTGTACCCTCATTCACACAGCGAAACAGCACAGTGCTGCTTCACGCTGGTTTTCTGTGAGGAGTGATATTACTTAGGTCGAGCCGGTCCTTTCATGCCAAAGTACAACAATGCGTTCAGGATGCTGATGGGGCTGCCTCGGTGTTGCAGTGCTTCGGGGATGTTTGCTGAGTGGCGTGTAGACTGTTTTTACACGACCCTACGGAAGCGATGTGCATCCTTAGTGAGCAGGGTCCGAGGCAGCCACAACATCATCCTGCAAATGTTCGCGCTTAGGTTTGACTGTCAGTACATCAACCATGTGTCGATGGTTAATGTACTGACAAATGAGCAAATTATTAAAACAATAAAACAGTAGGTAGTACATATCTCACGAGTCTAATTGTAATTGTAATATATTCAATAAATTAATTTTAACTTGTAATTTGACATCCTAATTTAATTGTATTTGAAATTTTGACAATTGTGTAATGTAATTTAATTATGTAATTAATCTTGATTATTAATGTTATCATTTTCACAATATGACCTATGGTTGAAATAAATGAATTCTATTCTATTCTATTCAAAGTGTGGCGCTCTCACGATGACCGTGAGTATAGGAAAGTCAGTCACCTCGCACTGCTTCGCGCCGTATGCGGGCGGCGGCGAGTCGCAGAAGCGGTGGCGGCTGCGCGTGCGCGTGGAGCAGTGCGTGGGCGCGGGGCACGGCGACCACGCCGACCACGCGCTCCACCCGCCCGCGCCGCCTTCTACAACAATACAACATCTCATACATTTCTTCAGATTTTCGAGTTGCGTTATAACAATAATTGAAATACGGGAATTATTGCGTATCTACATCGATAAATCAGATAATAGATTTATAATGGACAACATTTCAAAATTGCTAAGCTCTGAAACAAAAAATACCAATTCTTTGTTTACTTTTCCGCTGCTTGAATATATATTTATTCATTTTTTATATTGAAACTGACTTATTTACTGAGAAAAAAATTAAAAACTAAAAAACGTAAGATGACGTCATCGGACGGCAGAATGTAAAATATTTCTTTGCTTAGCACATTATACTTTTAAATTTACGTAATGCCAAACTCATGACATGTAACTGTCAAAAAAAAAGACAACTTGTCAACGTTAAATGTATGAATGACGTTGACAATGTTGACACTAGTATTATTTACCTTTGACAGTATTACCTTTTTTTATTAAAACAATGATAAGCAAAGGAATATCGCTGTATTCAGCCGTCCGATGACGTCATTTGGCGCTTACGTCTATTTAGAATAAAAAGAATTTCAATAATTATTTTATGCATAAAAATGGACAAATTTTGAAAAAAGAAAAAATATTGGTCTGTTCATTTTATGTCTACTTTCATGTAAAAAAAACAATATGGACATGTTAAAAATTTGAAATGTTGTCCATTGTGGCGATTATGAGAGATTTAAAAAAAAAAACATCTTTATATACTTGAAGGATTTTTTTTGCGTCTCACAAAAAATATTATTCTTTAATAATAATTTTTACACGCGATAAGTAAACAATAACCTTCTCTCTCTCACACACACACAATAGGGGCAATCGCGTGTGAAAAGATGGCGTACTATTAGTTTGTCAATTTGACATTTTGACAGATCTCGCTTAAAAATAACTAATCACATTGTTTATGGACCTCAGTCCGCCATCTAGCTATTTATCCCATAGCACAAAACTTAACAGCTTTTTACCTACCCATATTTTGTACGTAAATAAAAAAGTTTTATTTGTATTTGCTCTAAAAGTGGTCACTTTTGTCAATTATGAAATAAATTTAAAAATTGCCGCTAGTTTCGTAGCGCTTTTGTAACGGAATAGAGGAATTACAAATATATTTTTTAAGTTTTATTACACCCAGACACTAGATGAACCCAAGCATGGCCAATTACGATTATTTCATTGGGAAAGTATTCATATTCATAGTGTAAAATTTATTGTGATGTATTTATCCCCATTTGTATTATAATGACAAGAATGAGATTTGATTTGAATGAATTTTCATTTTTGTTTATTTCGTAAATTTAAACGAGCATATACAAGTCAGGCTACGTAAATATATTGTAGTCAAATGTTTTACTTTTTATAAACTCTTAACTGTTTGTATGAAAATTAAGCTATGTTTTGCTACATAGATATATTGTGGTAATACATAGCTGATGTTACCTGACAAGGGCGAGGTGGGCAGGCAGTCCATCCGGACGTCCGTGACGGCTCCGGTGACGGCTTGAGACACGTACACGAAGCAGTACTCCGGGTACCGCTCTGTGAATAGCCGGCAGTCGAACGACGCCGCATGCTGGCCCCTGGACAATACATTTTTATAGGTGTAGAGTTGACTATGAAATGATGATAGGTGCCAGACGAGGAGGCGGATCAATAAAATTGATGCTAAGTAATTTCAGCCGCCCATAGTGGAGTTACAAGTGCGCTGCTGAAAAAAACCTATTCCCCTTCTCTCCAGATTGGGCTTCCGGTACCCATTCTCATTCACTCAGTGGAACTTAGCGCGAGTGTTGCTTCACGCCAATTTTATTTGATTGTAGCAATCAGGCACAGTGTTGGGTCTATGTTTTGATGAACACGTATCATAGGAACATAAATTGGCACTTTGATCCATTAAGAATTGTATTACCCACTTACTTTGGTTACATAGCTATGTACAAGCTTTTAGTCTTATCATAGTCAAGAATCCTATGTTATTTTTATTGATATATTAGTAATTTAAATTTTTTATCATTAATTGCTCCCTATTCATCGGCAATTAAAAACGTAGACAGCCTAATCTACAAGGTCATTTGATGACCACTAACGCCTTATCACAAAAACACCGCATCACAGATCATAACTGCAATAAAGATTATAAATCAATTAAAAAACATCACATCGCGCGTCCAACCATTGTTACAAACAAATATTCATTACGCCAATGCGAGCATACATTGGCAGCTAATTATGTAAACAATAAGCTAATGGGGTTGCTTCGATTATGTCCAATTATATCAATTAAGTAAGTGATATTGGCGGACATGCTCTGTAATATTGCACAGATAGGCTTTTTGGGCGCATCTCGCGTTATGAATTATTTATAATAATAATATTTCACAACATCACATGCTGTCTCTTAGATATCAGAATCAACAGTGGAATTAAAAATATATACAGTTATGATACATTACAGGTAAAATAACCATGCACGCCAATTATTAAAAAAAATGTTTCTCTGAAATTCTAAGAATTTATTTAAATTATTAACTAAAAAAGTAATAAGTAATAGGGACTACTTTTGAGGTAAACGGTGAAATCAAATTAGTTTTGTGATTTCGGGGCGAGCTAAATGTTTTCATTATTATAGTTAATATATTAGTATACCTCGTTCTTAACTAACATATTTTTTTATACTTGATAGACGGATCACCTGATGGTAAGCGATAGCCGCCGCCTGTGGCTTTCGGCAACATAGGTCATAGCTGCTTACGCCGGTTTCTGTGATGTAGTGGTATTACACAGGTCAAGCCGGCCCATTTATGGCAAAGCGTTGCTTAACTAGTGTTCAAACCTCTTGACTCGCTGCTCGGCAACGTATCTCAGCCGCTCCCCATCTCTCCCAAAGACGCGGATCCGGTCTGCTCCCTCCAGCACACACTCAGGGTACTGGAACAGCACGCGCTGGCCATCCGCACACGGCAGCACGGACCCCCCATGGACGTTAAGCACGAACTGCTCCGACCAGTCCGCCTGGAACATATTTAATAGCATTAGCTACTTAATTTCATACACAATAAGGACTTACTTAATAATCGTCATATAACGTCTACTGCTGTACATAGACTTCCCTAAATAACTTTCAGATTGGCCACTTAGATGCCTGCATTCAGTTCTTGTTATCTTAATCAGGTCGTCAAACCACCTTCTAGGTGGAAGTCTTACACTAGTCTTGCCTTTTCATGGCCTTCGTTTTAGAACCTGTCAGTTTGATCCAGCTAAACTACTTAGTAAAACTTACTAAGAAGGAACTTGTTACCAGCGGCATGGTTATGGTGAAGCTATAGATAAAATTAACAAAATTGACGACATGTTAGACTGTTCTCACCCTTAAAATGGACACATGAGACCTAGAATACTAGATCTCCGATTTTTGAGGTAAAATTATACCATCAATTACGTAGGTTTATAACCGAGGTCGTAAAGTCCTCGAGTGGAGACCGCGACTCGGTAAGCGTAGTGTCTGACGCCCTGCGTCAAGATGGGATGATGATATTCCAAGGCTGGCTGCTGTGGGCTGGGTGAGATTGGCCGAAAATCGGGAGCAGTGGCGTGCATTAGGGGAGACCTATGTCCAGCAGTGGACGAGTGTGGGTTGCTGATGATGATGATAACTGAGGCAGACTCAACTATCAAAATTTAGTATTTTTAGTTTAAATAAAATGATTACACATGGATTTTGTTATTGTCGTGTTTTGATATCAACTATTTTGTTGAGTGCTGTGTCTTATTCCCTTTTCATTTAAACATATCAATTAAAGTTGTTTACTATGTACATATTTTCAAACGTACTAGTAATCTAATATCAATTACAATGATATATCGTTCTGATTTACAAAAGCATTTTTGCTCGGATTAATAAAACGTCTAGCGATGAAAAATGGTCACATTTACTTATCTAAACGCACGTGCCGTCGAAATTAAAATGTCTCAGAGCTGAAGCCATTTAGAAATTGCAAACGGCGAATCAAATTAGTGTTTGTAATTTTGTAGCGAGCTAAGTGTGCTCTGGAGCATCTAATTACAATGCGGCGTAATCTAGTTCGCGTCGCCACTTACACGCGATGCAAAGCCGAGATCATTCGCCTAGTGCTGCGATGAGCATGCCCTTACAGATAGGATCTTATTCAAATTGTATCTCCGAAAAATCAGATATGTATACTTAGCACATATAAAGCTTGTCAAAATAGTTTTCCTATTAATCCTCTTGCGAATGCTATTCAACACAAATCTCGCCAAGGTTCGCGACACCAAATCTTGTGCGAAAATTATTGTAAGAAACTGAAATAAATATATTTGTAATGTATGTGACAGTCACATAAACTAATATTATTACCAACTTTTAACACAGTTTCAGTTATGGTTTTGAGCAATAAACCATTCTGATTTTCTACCTACACGTACGATTTTGAAAATATTCTATATTGAAAAAAAAAAAGTACATATAACAGATTCATTGAACGCGGAGACACGTCTTTATACAAGAACTTAGCTTTCGTGCATAAGTACCTAGATTATATTGGTACAAATTGAATTTCATTTTATTTTTGTGTTCTGAACATTACGCAAAGTACAAAAAGTCAAGCCGCTGCAGATCTCAATTACTTACTCTTTGAGAGATCCACAATCAATTGCTCCGTTCCCTAAAGTACTTTTCCGTCGCAATCTATCTTCCGGCTTGTAATAGGATCGTAGACTCCTTCACAACACTACGTTAACGAACTAGTAACTTTTACCTATTCAAATTTAATACTAGTTGAGAGAAAAATGCAGTTGGAAACTTGGAGAGCAAAGAAAACGCACACGCCGCCCAACTAGCTAAGTTATGGACTGTACGAGCCTGAGAATCGAAAGATTCTTGTGAACTTGCTAATAAAGTAAGCTTGACTAATATATTTTCTTCGGTCTTGTACAGTGGCGCCGTATTTCATTTTATATCTTCGACTTCATAAATAAAATCCATTGAATACTGGCTTCAGCAAGGAAAAAGAGATCGTATTTGCTTTTCTATTTGTCCATGTCAGGAAGATTTGCAGAAGGTAGGCAGAAAATAGCCTTTATCTTTCTTTACTCGCTCCTCCTATTAATATACTATTACTAGACTGCGCCCGCGGCGTTACTCATGCAGTTTTAAGTCTTTATTACAAAATTCTTCATTCAAACTGCAAGCCCGCGCAACTACCCCTCAGGGGTTGATAATTCAAAGGCACTTATTTATTCAAAACAGGTGCACAAACATCAATTTTAAGATTTAACTTTTAAAGTGTGCACTCCCCCATACTGCAGTTCATCCCCTAATTTACCCCCTCAAAGGGTGATTTTCCAAAAACGTTTAAGTGAATTACTTTTTATTTTAATTATACGTATATATAAAATTTTCACTTTCCTAAAATCAAAGATGACGGACTTCCATACAAACTTCAAACCCCCCTTTCACCCTCTTAAGGATTGAATTCATAAAAATGTTAAAACAACTTGATCCTGGTTTAAAATAAGGTGAACGTATAGCGATTTTCAAGATTCTAACTTTAAAATGGCTTAACCTCCATACTGGTATTTCATCCCCTATTTTACCCCCTTTAAGAGTGATTTTCCAAAAAACGTTAAATGGGTTTTTATTTCAAATTATCAGCCTGAATACAATTTTTCACATTTCTAACATCAAAGACTTGGCGGACTTTCATACAAACTTTTAACCCCGTTTTTATCCCTTATCGGTTGAATTTTCAAAAATCCCTTCTTAGTGCTCACTTTTACTATTAAAGGAACCCCCTTCCCAAATTTCAAGTTTATAGGGTCAGTAGTTTGGGCTGTGGGTGCATTCCTAGTCACCATATGCATACCTTAGTCACTCAGGTTCTCCTTTGATATATACCTATAGATTCATTTTTCTGTTCCTTCCTCAATGGACGGCAGAATAATGAAAAAAAATGGTCAGACCAGTTTAACATCTTATAATGATAGAAGTATATTTAGCGAAAGTTTCAATATTTGAACCCTTTTTACGCTAGCAAATTTGTCTGAAACTTGCAGTTTGTAGCATGACTAACTAACTAGGTTATCACAGCTACTCATAGTGAGTCTTGGCCAAGGAGGATAGGTCTTGGCCTTCGATAATAAGGGCCTATACCTCGGTCGGTCTGGTGCCACTTCCTGCCAGTTATCCGCCAAGAGTCCACGTAAATCCTTATGGCCCTCATCTTTCCAACGCTATCTTGGTAGGACGGTCGACTGGCCTTTGTCCATTAGGACATCTCAAATACGCTTTACTACACGATCTTCTCCCATTTTCTCGAGGTGGCCGAAGTCGATGCGCCTTAGTCTAGCCATTTCGCCAAGGATGTTCGACTCCGATTTGGTGTTTGTCCAGATCCCAGTACCCTCCTCCAGATCTTTCGCTCTGCCGATAGAAGTTTTGTGGCATCCAAATGTAGGTATATTCATGGTATTGGTAGTATTTGGTAGGTACATGTAATATTATCTTACTAAGGGCTGGCTTACCGCTTTTGATTAAGATTTGGATTCGCGATTTAACACATAATTGACATTTAATTTAGATAATGCTTAATGAACCCATTTCTTTCTAGAAGTTGTTACTTGAAAGTGGGTTATAATTTGATTCTGCATTAAGAAATTTCATGAAAATACTTAAAACATTTCAAGTGCGGAATTGACATAAACATACTCCAATATTCATTTTAATATTTTTTAGTGCTTTTAAACTAAAATAATATCACAGCTGAAATGACCCATTTCTCGTTATTACTTCAGGACTAAAACGGCTATGCTGTTTTATGGCGTCGCTTTTTGCATTGAAAGGTTTTTCATAAAACTCTTTACAATTGTAATGATTCGAAAGCATCCCACGTTATATAAAAGTGTCCCGGGTTACGGACAGTAATACTTTTATGAGCAATATTCTTTACGGAGCAGAAATAATAATTCTCTCGGAAAAATAATAGGATGCGACTTTGAAATGCTGCGCTCATTTATAAGACATAAACTTTTATGTAGATTGCTTCTAGGGAACTTGGTAAATAATGACAGTTGTAAAATGTAACGATTACTAAGTGCCTAGCTCGTTCCTGAACGTGCTTTTTATGTTTTTCATAAATTATGGAAGAGACTTTGTTTTTGGTGCCTAGTAGAGACTAGAATAATTTCAGATTGCATACACTTTGTAACAGAATCTAGATTTTGCCCGTGGAGAAAACATTTTAGTTTGAAATATTAAAACCAATCGGAATTCTGATCAAAAACCCTTTCTGTTTATATCTTGCAAGTTGCAATGCATCATAGAAAATATTTATGGAAAAGATAGGTGGATGTTCTACCACCAATAGACCTCTCAACAAAATTTATAGTTTATCTGTAGTGAACATAACTGAACGACGATAGCAGCAAAGCCGTAGAAGAAACTCCGCACGCTTTCAACAAAACCTCTACGCTACGAGTGGCTCGCAAATCATTGCTTGCCCTCTCAGTGGGGGTAAACTCTTCAATACACATTATTTAGCTGGCGGCGCACTCGTATATAACCCGCGCATTCGATCTTAGTGTTGCCACTTCAGTCTGATTTGTCACTGGCCTCATTCAAGGAATTTTACGATTTCATTCGGATACCAATCGAGTGATAGTCGACTGGTGGTTATATCTATTGATCCTGGCAGTTGGTCAGAGAAAGAAATCATAGCTAGTGCCTCTTAGAGCTTTTCATCTATTAAGAGATCGAATGAGATTTGCGGAGCTGACATCCACGTTCCAATTGTTCGGACGTGCCTACCTTGTTGAAATGTTATCACTCAGTAGGTACAGATATGGTATTGGTTCCACTGGTTCAGACGTGTCTACCTTAATGATTTTTTCGAATCACTGGATTCCAGACATAAAAAATAACACCAATTGGATCCAGACATAATAGGATAGGAATAAGGTACATGGTAGTAATCTCGTATTTTTAAATCGAATACATATTTTTCGACGTCACTCGAGTGTGAGGCAAGTGACGTCACTAATACAAGCCGCGCACTCAGCCGGCGATTTATGGCGATTGTGTCTAATTCACACAAACGCGCGGAAGTTGCCCTATTGAGATTCATGGCCCACACGTCTTGCGCAAATATTTTATGAGCTTTTTACGCGGAGCGTTCGATGCTTGGACGACTGGGCAGCTGTTCCCGGTATTTGCTGTGTTCGGATTAAGCTTTGATAGAATATGTAAATAAAAAATATTTCAACATTGATCTAAAATCTATAATACTTGTACCTTTGTACAAAAACTGAACAAACAACATAACTAGTTAGACTAGATGGTTGGTTGGCGATGGTTTGCCAATTGCCGGAGAAGTGGTAAAAATCATCACGCCATCTCTTTTTGGATTTTTTTTCCATAAGGATCTAGCTGACATTAAAATCGATGAGTTCGTTAACATACGCGTATGACGGTATATCGTATCGCGTCTCTCCCGCACGCATTCCTTATAGTCTGTCTCTGTTTCACGCCGAACCACGCCGAGATCACTCTACACGCGCATGTGTGTGTGCGTAGATTATTAAGCGCGCGTTGTAGGAAGTCGGCGATTTGTTTTTATAATATTTTGAGACCTAGTTCTCAGTTTGTCCGAACAGCTCATATCGAATTCATATATGTGTGAGGTGTACGTACCTTGATGAATGCAGCAGCGAAGTCCTGGGGCCCTGAGGCAGCGGCTGGCCTCAACGTTAGAGCATAGTCCCCGGCCTGCCCGAATAGCTCACATCGAAGCGTCATTGTCCTGCGGCCAGGGAACCCATGCATCTGTGAAACCGATTTTGTGTTAACCCGAAACTTTTCTTTATAAAAGTTAAAGTAATTCTTAGTATTCTTATTAAAGCTTTATTGCTCTAGCGATTCTTGGAATAATTTTATTATTCAATGAACTACGGGCGCTTTATGAGCTATTTCGGTGAATTTAGAATTAAAATTTGGAAAAATCTACCCACGTGACTAACCGGTTCTATATTATCAAGCCTGAATAAAATTATTAGTACCTAAAACTTTTAAAACTACAAGCTTCATGAAATTTATTTAAAAGGCAGAGCATCAAAAATAACAGAAAAGGTGCACCTTAAAAAGTGTAATATAAAATTAACCATGCAATATTTTCAAGGACTAAATTAAAAATTGTCAAAAAAAGAAAATATTTAGGAGCAAACATTATCCAAAGAACTGCGAAATCTCGCTAATTAAGAGCGTGAAAAGTTCGTGTCGTATTTTAGCTTTATTCAAGCTTCTCTCGTCGCGTGCTTCGGTCTCAGCGGTCTTCAACTTTGCTCTTTTTGCCTGAGTTCTAACACAGCTTATTTTATTTACATTAAGTAACTATTAACTAATAAACCTTTCAAAACTTGATCTTTTATCCTGCAACATAGTACTTACTTACAATTTGAAAGTCGTAGAAAATGAAAACTTTCTTTTGCTATGACTTCGAACTTTGAGCTTTCATAATGTTTTAACACTAATGTTGATGAATAGTAATTATAATGTAATTGTGTATGCAAGGTTACATACCTGTTCTGAATATAAAACATGGGCGTGCGAGCTGGTATTCTTTCCATCACATAATACAGCACCGCCACTCGAGTGCCCGCAGTACAAGAGTTCCAGCCAGAAGTCGGCGCTCGGCTCCACCGCAGTGCACACCACCTTCGGGAACTCCAGGATCGCCGTGACCTGCCTCTCGGGGTACGTCTGTATCTGCTCCGGGGTAACATCTAATTTAGCCGTGGGCCAGAGGACGTCAAACTTCCAAGATTTAACTATAGTATCACCAGTCTCAATTATGACTCCTTCGTCATCGATGTCTCTTTTGGTTCTTGTGATATTGATGTCATTGTACTCTCTGTCAGAGACGAGTTCTAGGTAATAGACGCCGCCTCTAGAGAAATAGCCGCAGGGGAGCGTCATGCGGTCCTCTGCGTCGAGCGAGAGGGGCATGGCGGCCAGCTGCGCGCGGCCATCGTCGTCGTCGCGCGCGAGCCGCACGCGCAACGCGCTGGTCGGCGCGCCGCGCACGCGCACGCGCACGTCGCCCCCGAGCGCGACCAGGGCTGGGGGGATGTCCACCCATACTTGTGTCAGATCGGGGCGCTCGTCGCTGTATGGGTTCGCGAGGCTCGCGCCGCCTGAGGACAAATACGTAACTTTGATATCACTTGCCTTGGATATTGCTAAACATTTGAAATGACTATGTCATAAATTGTATGTAGCGTGGAATTCACCAATAAAACTCTTTTTAACTTCTTTAAGTATGTAGTAAGACGATTTATTTCGAAAGGAACGCTTATCTGTTACGGTTGGAGATTACAAAAGATAAAGTACAAGTTAATTCGGCTACTATTTTTTTATCTAGCACAAGCTCAAGTTACCGAAAAAAAAGGAAATAGCTATTGGAACAACAAAGAACGTAATTTAACGCAACATTGTGTACGATTTAGAACAAAGAAAAATATTTTACCGATGAAAATGTGGCAAACAAAACAACAAACGTTAAGATTCAAACTTCCATACTAAATTACATCCGCGAAGACAATTTCCGCATAAAATAATATCTGTGAATAGCAAAAGGCAGCACCTGGAGTAGCTGAACAGCGCGCCAGTAATGACAATGATGACGTCACACCTCCGCGCGCAATTAGCGACATCCGTCATCCGCAAATACCGGCTGTTACTCACTTTTAATATCATTTAGCTTAGCTTAAAGCTTCAGAGATTTATGGGAATTCAAAATTAAAATATTGTTTTAGTATACTTTTTTTAGCTGAAAATGAATGGTAACGTTTATGCATATAATTTTACTTATATCATTTAAAGAATTTCTAATATCATCGTCATAATAAAATAATAATTATAATTTATTGCGAACCGAGCTTAGGGTATCAAAGTTATTTTATTTCATTTCGCAAAATTGGTGGAATCGGTTGCAAAACAGTTATCTGAACTGAGTGGCGTGTACATTAAAAAAAAATCTACAGTAAAAAAAAAATTACATCCCAAAAGAAATCATCATAACTGTGACCTTGTCACGGCATCTGGGATACAAGATTTTTCCCTCCCTGAGAAAAACTTGCACGTTTCGGATAGTTTCTCCGGGCTCCAGAACGACAGCTTAGGACGCAATCGGGAATTATACTTTAAAATGAAGAGGAGTGAGACTCACCCCAGCCCTAACTTCTGAGGTGTTCATCTCAAGGCGATTGCGGAATACCCCACAGCCTACACTAGTCATGTAAATTCTTGGTTCGTAACTAAATCAATACGAACAGCTTTTGTTGCAAGACGTATTGAACTTGTATTGAAGTTTTTATTACCTTGCCGTAACATAGTTTAAAACTAGCACGGGAGGTAAGAGTTCCTAACTATATGCTATATTCTGTTCTATTAAGTTGTATCAAAATATGCATTGTAACAAAATAATGTATACATTTGGATATGTTCTAAATTTATGAAATAGTAATTAAGTAGATTGTGTAAGTGTACTTTATACTATCTATTAAATAACCTATTAAATCATAAACTTCGTAAAAAATATCAACTGTAAACATTAATATTTCTTGTTATGGTTATTTATGTAGGGAATACAACAATTTTTCACCATACTAATTGAAGTAATTTGGCAACAAGCGGTATTCGCGCCACGCTTGGTGATGCATTGCCGACATCCGTCAGTCGGGATGTAAGATGCATTAGCTTTAGCATGGGTAACAAGGAAACAGGTTCCAAAGGAAAATGTTGCTAAATAAAATTAACCGAGTATGTCTCTGAGTGATTCTTCAAGATGTGACTTTCGTGGCCGTCCGCAAATCTGATATTTATCCGAAATTGACATCAGAATTTTAATTTAGGGGCTATTCTCAACAATGAAATAAATAAAATTCGTTTTTGTATGGAACAGTCAGATTAGCATCATCTGTTGCTGGAGGGTAAATTTGTGAATATGTATGAGATTTGAGGATGTGAAAATATTTGTTGGTCTCAAATCAACGCACTAGCTAAAACTACTGGACCGAAAATCATAAAATTTGGAACATATGTAGTATTCATTATGTAGGTGCACACTAAGAAGGGATTTTTAAAAAATCAACCCTAAATGGGTGAAAAGGGGCCACTAATGTTCGTATCAAAGTCGCTCAGTTTTGATAATAAAGCTTTGAAAATTCGGATTATGATTTTTTTTTATAGAAAGGCCCATCAGGATGACCTCCCTCCGCCTGATGGTAAGCGGCCGTGAAATCCGAATATGAGGTTGACAGGCACAAAAGAACTAACAAACTACCAATTGTGTCTGCCATCCTCACCCTAATGGTCTGCTGAGATGCCGTTTCACGCCCCGCCTAAAAGACCCCGGATTGTATGAAGGAGGAAACACATGAGCTGGGAGGGCATTCCATGCCTTGCTGGCTCGGGGTATGAACGAGGAGCCAAACCTCTTGGTGCGCGCCGCCATTGTCTGGATGGTATGGGGATGGCAACGCTGTCTAAGATGATGATGCCGAGAGTCTTGAAAATTGGCATTTGGGCTTTTTATACAAATTTAATTTAAACACACTTTTTAGGGTTCCGTAGCCAAAATGGCAAAAACGGAACCCTTATAGTTTCGTCATGTCCGTCTGTCCGTCTGTCCGTCTGTCCGTCTGTCACAGCCGATTTACTCGGAAACTATAAGTACTACAGTGATGAAATTTGATGGGAATATGTGTTGTATGAACCGCTACAAAAATATGACACTAAATAGTAAAAAAAAGAATTGGGGGTGGGGCCCCCCATACATGTAACTGAGGGATGAAATTTTTTTTTTCGATGTACATACATACCCGTGTGGGGTATCAATGGAAAGGTCTTTTAAAATGATATAAAGTTTTCAAAAAAACATTTTTCTTAAAGTGAACGGTTTTTGAGATATCAGCTCTCAAAGTCGTAAAAAGTATGTCCCCCCCCCTCTATTTTTATAACTACGGGGTATAAAATTCTAAAAAAAATAGAGGTGATGCATGCTAATTAACTCTTTCAACGATTTTTGGTTTGATCAAAGTATCTCTTATAGTTTTTGAGATAGGTTGATTTAACTGTAATTTTGGACTTTGCTGCTACGGGAACCCTTTGTGCGCGAGCCCGACTCGCACTTGGCCGGTTTTATTGTATTTCAATAGATGAATATTATGTACTTTATTGAAGGAAGAAGGAAGAAAAGACTGAAAAATTATGTCAAGTTATGAAGTGAGGGCGGGCCACTAGTCATATATCTATACTATATACACATACAACAGTTTTTTTAAATTTTCGCGTTGCATTACAACTATAATTAATCAAGACGGGATTTAACACGATATTTATTATGAAGCGATTGAGATCAAGGACAAGACTTTCAACCGGGAGGATGGATTTAAAATATAATCAACATGGAATCCAGTAATTAACAAGTGCAAACCCCGTGCTAGGCCATTACTAACGCAAACAAACACCGATACTTTTTTTTTAAATTTTTTAGTTTTGTATAAAATTCTACGATTTATTAGTTAACTGTATATGCACTGAAAGAGAGCGGTGGGCCATGGCTACCACGGTGGGGTAGCGTGGGGTGATATACTGTTAGTGTAGTGTGTCGGAGTAGCTTCACTGACAGTTCATTTAGTGGCGAATTAATATCGGAAAATGTGAGGGTGTCGGAAAATTCACAGCCCGGCCCCAGCTGGCGACGCCGTGCTCCGCCAGTCCGCTCGTGACCACGGCTGCTGTAACGTAGCCGAAACGTCGAGTAAAATATGTGAGTACACAATGTTGTATCACATAATAAATATCATGTTAAATCCCGTCTTGATTAATTACACATACAACAGGTTGCATAACCGTAAAATTGTATGGGTTATTCAATTTGTGAATGCAACGACAAGGAGGTTCCTTAAATCATGAAGGATTATGCTAAGCTTTATGCCACACAGGCAAACACAAGTGTTAACCAGACGAATGTCTATCCAGAATCAAACCTATAACTATTGTTGCGTGTGGCAGGTTTACTGCTCAATGCACCATAATGGGTTAATCCACTGCTAAACAAACAACAGGTGAGTTTGCAAACACTACCACACATATCGCACTGGCGATGGATCGGAAGTAGTCTACTTTCATGAAAGCGTTCCTTCAGTAAAATGGGTTCCAATTCCAATAGATTATTTATTCCCATTTATTTAAAAATTCGGGCAAATGAAATATCCCTCGCTTTTATTTATTTGCTGGCTATTCTCAGGAAGCGGAATTAAAGCAGCATGAATAATTGATAGGCGCTCTGTAAGCGGCCGCGAAGGGATAAAGTGAAAAAGTTGCTAAGCTGAAAACTTCGCGGTTAGTGAGAAACAAAATGCTATGAAACACTTTTGTTGTTTGGAAATGGAATGGGGTTATTCATTTTAAGCATTAAATTTTATGTTAGCCACCTTTTCACCTTTTAGTTTTGGAATGTAATTACATATCGCCTCTTTACAAGATGAACGTGACATCTCATGAATAATAATGAAGGGAGATAGTATTTTAATTTCAAACATGATGTGCATCAAGGCAAACAGTAGAATGACTATACAAGAAAGCTTTAGACATTTCTTGATCCATTTGAAACGATGTATTGGTAGGTAAGAGCGGCGGCATATGAACCGCGTGAAAATTTTGTTTGTGGGATGTAGCGTGGGACTGAATTACGATCTTCGAACGAGCTTTTGGCTCCTCTCCGACTGAACTCCTCCTATTGTCAGATTTTTTATAAAGAAAAAAGGTGCGAACAATTTGATCTGATGTCCAGGTCCACACACACACAGTCACAGCACAGGTAACCAGGTGGTTTGGTATCGCCACTCGCCCAGGTAAGCAGAAAACATTTGTAAATAGTTTTCCATTTACCCGGCGATACCGATCGATGCTATCAAATATTAATTTGTTGATTATGGCCATTTACGTGTACCCGCTCGGCGGAAGAAAGGGTTATGAGTTAAACACATCAATATTTACGACAGCCGGCAGCTAACGTCGGCTCATGCATAATCCCTCCGTTTACAACGACATCGAATTAACTGGTAACACAAATCAGGAGACGACAGTACCTTAGTGGGGAGTGTACACTGTTTTCGGTTATTTAATAGCTAAATTTGTCTATCCAGAGGTGTATTCAAGCGTTTCCAAATCGTAATCAAATCTTTCCTCTCTTTGACTTTAATTCAGCAAATCAAACTATGTATGTACCTTAATATATCTGCTACAACTCGTCTAAGACAATATATTTCTTTTATTTTTTTCCTCAAGTGGCAAACAAGCTCGCAGTTCACTTAAAAACGCTTGCAACTTCTATGAAGCATTTAATTTGCTTGAGCGAGGCTAAAGGCTGCTCTATCGTGGAATAAACAATCTGAGAAACATTAAATACAATCTTATATAAGTATGTAGGTACACATTTTTAGATTCCTAGATTTACTTACCCTGAAGTTTTCCTGCCCACTTTGCTAGAGTTTTATTTGTGAGTGAAAGAAATTAATTATTGTTTGAGGGATGTTGTAGTAAGTACTTACGTAATCAATTATATCTGGGATTGATTAGATTGACTCCACAGAGCGTCTCGTAGGGCAGGGAAAAGATAAAGGCACAAGGCTACGTCGTAGATCACCAATGAGGTGCACAGAGCAGAGTCCTCAACAAGCACTGTTTAAGAGTGTACCCGGAAAGCTATAGTCCGCTACGAAAGGAGCCGAATCTTCAAGATCATCACACCACTATGTTGACCACGACCACTCTAACAAGAGTATGCCGACTAAGAAGAGGAAAATATTGATTCCACTGATATAAAATATTGAGTTCTAGTTATGTTTTGTGTACTAGCCCTTACGGGTGTAAACGTTACGGAGAATCTCGGCATTTCCCTGGAGGTTTCCTCATTTTAATATTACATCTTGAAGTCACGCTACATTTCGCGGCCGACATGGGTATCATGCCTCTCCTTATAATGTGCTGAGACATGAATCTTCGTGTTTCTTATATGGGATATTGAGAAGGCATGGAATTCTTTTTGAAATTTTATGGGGAAGGTCTGACATAAAGAGGAATTTATCAGATTATGTCTATGTGAGAAAGTAAATAGGTTATAGAAACGTAAGTGATATTTATCACTATCATCTATTTACTATTACTTTGGATTCCCAAAGTAATAGTACAAGAAAGTAGTAATAACAGAGGGAGTGGAGATGCGTTGCCGGCCTTTTAGGAAGGTATATGTTCGTTTCTTGAAGATCTCAATGTCGTCCCGGTTCGGAAATACCGCTGTGGGAAGTTGATTCCACAATGAGGAGGTGCGTGGCAAAAAATGACGTGTAAAACGCACGGTGGTGGACCTCCACCCATCCAGATGGTGCGGGTGGAATCCTAGTTTACAGCGTGTAGTACGGTGGTAAAATTCAGGTGATACTCAAATGTATTCAAATGTATTCAACATTAATCAAAATGATAAAAACATTATAAACAATTTGATTTAAAAGGATAACTTTATACCAATTTATTTTTTATCTACTTAGTGGATTCAACTTTATTCAAACTCAAATAATTCTTTATTTGCATAGGCTTGTACACAGCACTTACAAATCGTCAACCATTTGAATGATTTAGTACTATTTATAAGTACTTACATATAATTTACATGTTAATACGTATATATTTTGATACATATAATATACTAAAAAAAGTAAATAAACATAATGCAATTCTACTACGGGCTCGGAAAGTTGTTTCTGGTCGAGAAGATACGGCAAAAAACTCGCCAGTTACTCTTTTTAATCGTCAAACTTTCATACAATGTTGTGTCTTCATCATACCAAGCCATACAGTTTAATTGTAACACAAAATAAAATAATGTAAATAAGAAAATAAATATTGTGAGGTAAACCGATGGAGACCAGTCCCCAAAGGTGGCACCTGTTCACAAGTATGACGTATGTGTCAGATATCATTTCACTCAACCATATTAGAGGGAATGCAATGACCCGCCACATAGCGCCACCACCTCAGAGAGTGAGCATGACTACTTAGGTTCCCCTCATAGGTCACAGGTGTTCTTAGGTAAATCATCTATGACGTTATGATTTTAACGTACTTAAGAAAAGAGTGATTAGGCTGTTACTAGACAGACATGACCCATCCTCGCCCACATCATCGCTTACCATCAGATGTGGCCAAATGTTTGGCTATTCGAAAAATAAATCTGCCACCACAGCGGTACTAAAGTTGCTCCAGTGCCTATCAGTTGAATTATATGAGAGATGGGAGATATATTCTGGTAACCATAGTTAAACTGATTATCCCAGTGATATTATATATATTGTTATTGTTTTTCATATCAAAGAACCACAAATAAGTTCGGCAGAAACTGGGTCGAACAACCACAGACCGCGGCGAGTCTCATCGTTTGTAATTAATTTTGAATGATTTTAATGAAGTGACTGCTCAATGCAGTTTGTTAATGAAAATACATAATTTAATGAAACGAAAATTATGAGAGCGTGAAACATAATTTTGAGTTAAAAATGAAGGACTATAATGTTTAATTTCCGTAAAATTAATGTCTGAAGATGTATCAGACATTGTTTTCAATGTAAAAGGTAAGAAAAGTTAAATTATTTATTTAAAGAGGGTGCTCACTCAAATTCTGTATTTTAAACTTAATTCTGTAAGTAAACACCTGTTGATCACGACATATTGTTGGAAAAGTTATATGCATATGGAGTAAGGGGTAACGTTTTAGAACTAATAAAATCGTATCTATCCAGAAGACTTCAATCAACTAGAATAAGAAGAATATGTCCGGTTTTAAAGTTAGAAGAACACCATCTCCGTTGTCTGATATCTGTAACACAAGTGCTTAAGCTACTTAGTACGGAATCAGGTCAACGTATGAGATGTTGTGAGAATTGTGAGAATCTGTCGGAGTACAGGGAAGTCCGCTTTGGTGTTCCACAGGGAAGCGTGTTGGGTCCGTTGCTGTTTACAATCTACATTAATGACGTTCCAAAAGTTACAAGCCACTAGACCATTCTGTTCGCTGATGATAGTACAGCAATAATATGTGGCCAGGGCAAACGCGATCTTGACCAGCAAGTAGAAAACACGCTGAGTCATGTCGTCGATTGGTTGACAGCAAATAATCTTAAAATAAATCTTTTAAAAACAAATATTATGACATTTCGAAACAGAGTGAATGCAATTTTTGACTAGGATGTTTTTAACCATTTGGGACAATCCATTAATACTGTTGACGTCATTAAATTTCTAGGCTTGACTATCGATCATTAAACTGGAAATCGCATGTAGAGAGTTTATGCTCACGATTAAGCCAGCACTCATATGTTCTATATATGTTAACAAAAACAGTTGACACGTCAACTGTTCTAACGGCATATCACGGTTATATTGCTCCTATTTTAAAATACGGCATAATATTTTGGGGTAATTCCACAGAAAAGGTCATGGCATTCAGAGCGCAGAAAAGGTGCATACGATCGATATTTAGACTGACCCAAACCACTAGTTGTAAACCGTATTTTCTAAAATGGAGAATACTTACTTTGCCTTGCATTTACTATATATGAATCAGTGTTTTCCTCCAGAAAAAATATAACCCAATTCAAGCTACTCCAAAACAAAAGACATAATTATAAAATACGGTTACCTCCAAACAAGACTGCATTATTTAATACCAGCATATTTTGCATTGCCCCTAGGCCTAACCACTTGCCTAAATATATTTTATCATTCTAAAGACATTATGTCATTCAAACAAAAGGTTAAAAAGATCCTACTAGAAAAAAGCTACTACAGTGTTAACTGACTACTTATCTGATAAAACGTTATATAATTTAATATTGTGACATTAATATAATAATCTAATTAAATTTATCCCAATGTAATTAAAATATAATTTAATTTAATTTGAGTTATATTGTGACCTATTTGTAAAGTGCTGAATGTATCCCATATAATGTAGCGTAATCAATTCAATTTAATTTATTAATTCCTAATAATAAACATTGGCCTAATTTTGCATGCCGTCTTTGGCCAAATATGGCGAACCATTGTACAAAACTTAAAAGCTTTTATACCTACCCATATTTTGCAAATAAAGAATTTGTATTTGTACCTATATAGATAGAATAGAATTACAATATTGAAGGGTGCAAGATATCCACGTGAATATTTATAATGGTTAATTTTAAGAGTTCTAGAAAAGAACGAATAAGAAAATCCGTGCAAGAAACGGCTCGTCATTGTGAATAAAAGCAACATAACTGATGTGTCCGCGGTTATTCCAACCAGCCCGGAGAGACACCCGTCGCCTTACAACCTCTTTCAGTCGCGGTTTCGCAGAAGACAAATGAAGCTACGAGAGGACGACCACGGTTTAGGAAATTCTCGAAAACAAAATATTCGGATGTGCAACCAGTTAGTTTGGCCTGATGTGTCGTTAAACCAAGTATCTGATGTCCAACTTAGTAATGAATAGCCTGATTACTCTAAATACAAATTATACGTATACGTATTATTCATATCTGATATTACCTGATCATAACTACTGCTTATTAGAGTAGTATCTATGTATTATAAGTATGTTTTTACAAAAGAAAAGTATTATATGTATATATTTGTAATCCCACTGTTGATTCTGATATCCGTAACACAGGTGCTTGAGCTATACCTTTCTCGGCATTAGATCAATGTATGTGATGTGAAATATTTATTTATTTATTTATCTGATTATACATACCTGCATCTTTGTATATTCTTTAAATGTTTTAAATTTAAAAATTTATATAAGCAGCTCTACTAAGTGGAATAAATCAACACAGTTTTTCAATTTTGATGACACCCACAATTCCATGACTTAAAAAAAGTGTCAGCCTATATACTGTCCCACTGAAGGGCCAAGGGCTCTATCATAGGAATCAAGTCTTCGCTACTATGATGCTGTGATGGAGCTATGTTCAAAATATTCAAAGCATACCTTTGCTAGACCCGGGAATCGAACTCAGGACCCGAGATCACGGCCCGGTAGACCAGGGGGCGTCTTAAGGTGATGGGTGCCCTACCCTACCCTCACCTTAATACAATAAAAAGATTCCTTCAAACGAAGCGTGAATAAGCATCTCGCGGGCCAGTGTGATGGTGATACCTTGACATCGCTACCTTTGTAATTGCAACTTGGGCTCTTCTCTTGCTTACCATCAGGCTGAGGAGAGCTAATATACTGAGCCTCTATAAAAAACAATATTTTTTTATGTGAGAGGCGGCACATGAGCAGACGGACCACCTGTTGGTAAGCAATATACCTATGTTTTGTTAGTGATTGACTCAAAACTTTCCCCGCACAGACACCCTACCAGAGTCCCTCCTTCCAGTCCGTCCGCGTTCTGTTTACATAAATTAGACGCTTTGATATTTATATCGGTGTAACGGAGATAAATGACGACAATTGTCGGGGGTTTTATTATAATCTTTCGAGTACTTGACCTTGTTACTAAGGGGGAGCTTTCGCGCTAATGTTTGTAATTTAGAGCCGGTCATAAAAACTCGAAATGTTGTGAGATGCCTAAATAAGCGGTGAGGAATGCAATGAATGTACCTAATTTGGAGTTTTTTTTGTTTTGCAGTTATTTTTAATATATCGTTAGAAAATTGCATTTTACAGTGTTATAATGGCTACAACAAACTTGGTTATTGTTAGCCTTGGACAATTTAAATTGTCTAAGTTGTTAGCTAATGGTCTAGGAAAAAATGCAGCAAAATTTTGCTTATGCTTAATGTCTTTGGCTTAATAGCAGTGCTGCTGTAACTTAGTGCCAACTAATTAACCAACAAACAATGCGCCATATAAGCCTAAATTGTAACTAACAAGCTGGATATTTTTTTTCTAGGGGAAACCGTCATGGCCGTCACCTTGCTACGTGTAGGGAACAAGGTGGTGTGTGGGACTCAAACCCTAACTAAAACCCCTGTGGTGTCCATCTCTGCGCAATTGGAAACCCGGTCGGAAACTCGGCTGTGGGCCGGGACTAGCCCGTACCGCTAATCGCACTCGCCGCTTCACCCCTATCTGGCGCAATACATTCAACGCTGTACGACCTACCAGGACACCCGGTAAATTAATCCCCTGCGGAGTCGTATGCTGAGCAAGCCACTCCCCAGCAGTGGGTACGCTCACGTACTCCGAAAGCCCATTTAGTGGCCTCTTACGACATGTCGGGAAAACCTTGGCAACTTGGTTTCTGATACGCCCCTAGCCACAGGGTGCAAGCTGAGTAATATCCTCCAACTGATTACGACTAAACAGGACTTTCTAACAAACTTCCATTCCAACCACCAACACCCTCAAGAGTTAAGTTGCGTAAATTCCGTTAGCGGATATCTACATCCTAAAAGGAACCTGTACATTTTTAAGTTTGTAAGTGTTATATAGTTACTGTTTTATATATAGTTATATATCAGACACACATGTTGGAGCTTTTTGTAATGAGCTAAAATGCTGTGAGCTAATGTATGTAAGTATATCATCCTGTCGTGTGGTGCCCGGCAGACTAGAATAGGCCACCCTCACTCTTACCGAGGTGTCGTAAAAGGCGACTAAGGTAAAGCTGCTGGCATGATCATCAGCACCCAGAGAAGGAAAACTCTGCATTTATATCAAAACCCTCGCCAACCCGTTTGCCAAGCGTGGTGAGTATGGCAATTACCCCTCATGTGATGGAGGGAGGCCCGTGCCCCAGCAGTGGGGACTTAAATGGGCTGACGATAGTCCTTCACTCTTGACAGAGTGGTCGTGGTTGACGATGTAGCATTTTCGTGTACTGATGCGGCTCGCGCGTTGTGATTCCGCTTAAATGAAATAAATAATTAAAAATTAATTGCTTTGAGCTTTTTTGTAGGTTTCTTAGATCAATAGGCAGCAACGTAACGCAAGTGGCGAGATACACTGTGTATTTTTTTTAATGAGAAAGTGTGAAGAAATATAATTACAACAGAAACCTTTGTGTTTTATTGTAAAACCGTTTCTATTTTAAGGGAACTCGCCTAGAAATTAATTTATTATCAGGAAAATTTTGTGCTCTGTCTTTTTGTTCTAACAACACATTTTCGTTTCCTTCGGCCTGTTAATTAAATTAGTACGTTCACCTTTCAATTTACTCATTGTAAATAGGGAAAGGTGACAAAAGAGAAAACGCTGTAATTAGTAGTATATTGCTACAATTTGTATTGCTTTTTATTCACTAAATCGCCATAATATGATTAGCATAGTGATATGCATAGATGAATAGAGTCAAAGTAAATAAATAATGAAGTTATAAAAATAGCGGAACATCTTCATACAATTCTAACCACCAATATTATATTCCTTATTTGGGACAAAATCAGTAAAAAAAATTTGAATTTGCAAAAAACAATGATTTAGTTCGATCCATTCTAAGGAGGAAAAACTCAATATTTTAAATAACAGACCAAAGTTGTTTTATAATAAAAATTGAAACATATTTAGAAACCTGTAATTGTTTACCGTTATACCTTGTATAAGTAGTACGTAGTTAAAAATACTCGTGGCAAAAGAGGAGCAAATTGGAATGAAAACAAAAATCCCAATCGAAGGTAAGTTTGGCAAACGTTCGATTCCCCACCGACCGGAGCCAAACGCTACAGACGAAAACAAGATGCAAACACAACCCCCTGCATGCTGACATTCATCGGGCGAGGTTGTTAGTGTTGCTCGAAATCAATACCAAGGCGCGAGGAATGTAGTCTTGCAAGAGCACGGTCGGCTGCAGAGAAATGTGAATGAATGAATGAATAAAATTTTATTTGGTAAACACATCACAAACATAGTACAAGAAAATATAAAACAAAGAGACACTTTGCCGTGACGTGTTACCAAAATGGTTACCACTCAGCTGCTTTGTCACGGCGGATGGCCATGGCGCTGGTATTCTGTGGGAACCATTGAGGTAGAGAGGGAATCACCGGCTTATACAATTTATATATAAAAAAAGACACAATTATAGATGCAAACATTCAAATAGTAATAATAAATGTACATCGAAATCGAAATCCTTATAAAGCATCCTATGTGTGCTTATTTGGGATGCGGGCGTGCATACTGGTGTGTGTGGGTCCATTCGTGCGTGTGAGTGTGAGTGCGTGCGTGCGTGTGTATGCGCGTAACGTTACGTGTAAATGTATACACTTTGTCATAATAGCTGGGTAGCATCTGACTTCTATTATCCTATACAGATACGGTACTAATGTGTATACCTCTCTGTGCAGCTGACTATACCTACCTAATTAATAGAAAAAAAATGAGCTAGCATCACATAGTGTTAAAAAAATCTAAGAAAAAAAAACCGCCTTCATTAACTACGAACTAAAAAGTATAAAATAATATTTATCTAATACATCCTCCTTTTTTGAAGTCGTTAAAAAGAACAACTTTAATGCTAAAGCCCGCTTCCTCTCTTCTCAAAAGAGAAAACTCTGTAATGAGTAGGATACTTGCTACAATTTATATTGCTTTTTATTCACTAAATCGCCATAATATGACAATCATAGTGATATGCCTAGATGAATAGAGTCAAAGTAAATCTTCTAAATTTTGTTGAGCCCTAACAGGGTCCATATTGTTCTAATAAATTATATAAGTAACACCTTATTGTACATTACGGAAAGCAATAGACTATTGAGTATTAAAGTATTGTCCTGGCCCAAAATTAAAGGGTGCTTCTTACTAAAATTTTGGCCATGGGCCGCTCCCGCCTGCCCCTACTCTACGCTCGGTAGTAGGGGCGGGTCCATATCCAAATATTGAACCAAACAAGTTTGACATTAAGGTGAGAACCGATTGATATTTTTTTTTATTCGTTCTTTTTCTGAAAAACTTTTCTACATATACCTAAAAATTAACTTTCAAGCCTTAAACAGTCTAAGTTTCAAACACAATTAATTATGAAACTACAAATATAAAAACACAAATTCTCGGTCAAAAATCTTAGAAAATCTTGGAACTAAATTCTCAGAAAACGGCATTTTATAGGTAAAATCCTATTACTTTATACAAAGCTACTTGAAGGAAAGATTTACGAGCCCCTAATCTTAGCCGAATTACATTATTTCTGTTGCGGTCCTTCAGAGATACTCCGAGCATAGCCCTTTCCATAGCTCTTTGAGCGACTTTGAACCCATGGACTAGTCCAGCCGTGAGTGTCCACGAAGGCTGGCTGGTGTGGGCTGGATGAGAGTGACCGAAAATCGGGTGTAATGGCGTGCATTAGGGGAGATCTATATCCATCAGTGGACGAGTGTGGGTTGCTGATGATTATGATGATGATGAATCTTAGCCGTGATTGTTCATCCAAACTATATTGTAAATTGCCGTTCGTCATATGTGATTGTGACAGAATCAACTTTCCGATTCCGGTGGTAGAATCACATTATATTTATTCATTTCTTAGTATATTTTTTGTATCGACATATATGTTTAATTACATGTATAATATACATAGATATAATTTATATTTTTCATGTATGACGATTTGTAAGAGCTGTATATAAGCCTATGCAAATAAAGTACTTTTGAATTTTGAAATTTTGACGCCCATTACTCGTATTTCAGTCAAATAAAGTTCTACCTTTGTAAAAGCCGTAATAAATCAAGCATTACCAAAGACCATAAACAAGACCGAATTCGGGCAACACTAGGACAAATTAATGCGTCTACGCCACGCCCCGTCTGGCTCCTTCCGACTGCCGCCCAAATATTACAATTTTAGTGTTTTTGCTGTCTTTCCCCGGAATAAATTGGGTGATAACGGCGGCGCCTACATCTGGTTAGCCTTCAGGTTGCGGCCCCAGTTTCGTGGGGAGCCGGGAAATGTGGGAAAACTTTCCCTATTAATATTTGAATGTTTGTCTTCAAAGGCTAATTTGTATTCCCAGAAATATGTTTTTACTTTGCAATTTGGGACATTTAATTTTGCTATCAGAAGCCAATTTAGGTGTTAACCGCTCTATATATACGCCTCTTCAACTGGTAACCGGTATGTAACAACCAACTTTGTCTTACTGGCTACTTATTTATTCAGTAAATCAATGGGAAGGGATTATATTATATTTTAAATAAATTTGTTCAGACAACATATCATATTAACTAGACACCATACTACGTAGTTTAAGCACTGGTTTTACGTTTACGTAGGTGTATCAGACAATAGAGGAATTACTGCCACACTCAGAGTCGTTGATTAACTTAATTGGCTATTTAAGAAAAAATATTGACACTTATTTTGATACGCATAAAAACTACCGATACTAAAGTTAATGAACATTAGCTTAAATGACGTCTCTAAGTGCGACCGTTAGCCCTGACCCTGTGCACGAGGGATGCAGCGCGCTTCTGCATCGTGGCAAAGAAACAGTCTACTCGCGCCGCCGCGAACATGCCCGACGCGCTTCTGCGCCAGGTATATAGGCAATCACAGTGTCGATCCGTGCTACGCTACTATCATCATTTCCTCCAGTAAACGTCCACTGCTGATCACCCCCAATGATTTCCACACAAATCGGTCTTGTTGTTCGAGTGGAGATTGAAGCCGTGGCAGGCCCCCCACACGGTCGACCGACGATCTGGTTAAGGTCACAGAAATCCCTTGGATGCGGGCGGCACGCTACCGTATGCTCACCTGCAATGAGTAGCAGCCGCAGAACAGCGGCGAGCGGCAAGCGGCGCATGCTGCGTCACCGCGCCATAGAACCCCTCTACCGCCGCGGCTGCCTGGAACAATACAAAAACAACATTTACTCCACTTCACCTACATAGAAATGCAAATACTGTTGGAAGGTTTATTCTCTATAGGGTTTTACAGCCATGAGCGCAGCTGTAAGGCTACATCGCGAGATGCTGCTTAAAAGCTGCTGATGAAAAGGCCTATGTACTTATGTATGTAAAGAAAGAAAGAAAATACATTTATTAACCATCACAATACACAGGAAACAAACATATACAGTTGGTACACGGTTTAAAACAACATAAATTTTACACAGAAGAGGGACAAAAAGATGTGGATAGTGTGTGGTCAATCAGGTCCCGACCTCAGCATTAGCTGCTACTACAATATCTGCATTGCCGCAGCAGCGCTGGTATTCTGGCGGGACCTGTTTGCGAGCGAGTGTGATGGTGTGGTGTAGATAAATAAATAAACAGCCAAGGCAATAAAAAGTGAAAAAAAATAAACTATTTGACATTGTTTGTAAAAATGAATATGTGTACCTACATAGATTCAATCATTATCATCACAAGTCTGTTTCAGTCCACTGCTGGACACAGGCATCTCTAAATGTTCGCCACTCAGACTGATCTTTGGATACTCGCTTCCAGCTACTGCGCACTCAATGTGGCCTGAGGGCGCCCTACACTACGTTTGCGCGGTCCCCTCTCTAGAACGCATTCTATACTAAGGTTGATGAGTTCTAAAGTGGAGAGCTAAGCTTGGCAGTGGGCCTTTTTATGTAATAGGTGGGAGACAAGCAGACGGATCGCCTGATGGTAAGCGCCCGCGACACCAGTTCTAATTTTGACCCAAATAAATAAATACCGTACTGGTCGAGCTAAATAAAACCGTTTAAAACTATTACCCCAGCGTGTTATCCTCGGCTGCATCCAAATTTGTCTCTCCGGAGCTTGAGTACGCTTGAACCATAACCCAGTATTTGGTACGCCTGGTAATTACAATGAATCGACTGCCGTCTGACCTTCGTAACTTTTAGAGGGAACAATAGTCTAGCCTCGCGTTATTTAACCAGTAACAGACACCGTTTATCATAACCATAGCCGCCGACAATCCAATCCGAAAGTGATGAAAAACATAGTTGTGTTATTGGAAAAACGCCAAGAATGAGCATTCAAATATAAACAAAAAATAATTAGCTACTGAACCCCGCTATAAAATATGTTGCTAATGCAAATGGTATGATATTATAATTTACTTACATTACTTTTAAAACGTCGCCAAAATATATGAAAACCAATGCACTGGTTTTTATTTTTAACATTTTTCTAATAATTAGGAATTATTTTAAATTCACAAAAAAACCTTTGTAATGATTTATAATTCTCTGTGTGTTACATTAAGGAAATTATTTTGCGAATAACACCCTTCATTTGTTTATCATACTAGCCAACTTTTTAAAAATATTTGTTAGTGGCCAGTTAGAATTATTCCAGTAACAGAAAAATAAAACCTTACTGTATTTTTTTACAAAATCAATATTTTTCTAGTTAAACCTCTTTTTAAATTCCTGTATGTACCTATTCAAAGAAACAAAAGAGTTTACAAATAACTTTATTTTTGCATTTTTGAGCACAAAAAATTACACCACATTATTAAAGGTAATAAGGCCGATTGGGTGGGCTTTGTACCTAGTTTATAACGGAATAATCAACAAATCTTTACGTTAAATAGAAAAATACAGTACTATAATATGTTAAAATCTTCTATGATCTAAAATACATTTTGTTATATAAATTAGAGGATCACTGAGTAACAAGTTCTACGTTCTGTGACAAAATAGTTATAGATAGTACCTACTAATGTATTTAGGTACATTTTTTATTTACTTCAATATTTTCCTTTGTGAGAATACAGCAATATGTTGCGGGAATTCTAACAATGAACCTAGCCTGCTCGGCGCTATTAGGCGTTTAATATGATACGTAGGGCAAAATTATCATATTAAAAGGTTTCTGTCTGCATTCCAAATGAGCGGCTTTACACATTTATATTTTGATCGTGACACATTATTTTTGAAATTGGCTAGGTAATGGAAATTATGTGTTCGCCTTTACAAATAGTTTTATTTATAGATATCAACTGGCAACTTGCAAAACTAAGAAAAAACCATGGCAAGAAACATAAATTAAAAGCAAATTATGTTTATGTCAATTGTTGTTTTTTAACAATGGCTTGTTGTTATTTTTTTTTTGGGAAACGACCAGTATTGTGTTCTTACTTTTTCATACAGCACAACGATTGAGTACCTTTTTGAACATTAAAAATACAAATAAAATAACAGGTTCCTCACATTCTAGGTGCTGTTTATGATTGTTACTTAATATAATTTAAAACTTTTGCGTTACATTATGAATACGAGTTAAACTCCTACATGATTGCAGTTGTAGGGAACTTTAGTTAGTCTACGACCCCTCTGAGATTAAGTAACAAGTCATTATTACTTATTTCACGTAAAATATTCTTTGACAAATTGTTAGCACGGTAGGTACTATTAGAATAAGCCAGAAGGGGTCCGTTAAATAAGACAGCCGCTCACTTTTACCTTCTTTTATTTCGTCTCAATCAGGAAATTACAGTGTGTTCGTCCGTGTCGACCACCAGTGCTCGAATGCCCGACTCTCGCGCCCTCTCGTAATCAAATCGATTCCCCGAAAATATCGATATCGAATTTACGAAATTAAATCATGTTCATTTTAAATATAATAACAAATAAATAAATGTAAATTATTTAGTAAATTTAGATGTATGAATGAAAGTGATAAATTGATTTTAAATTAATCTTATCGATTTGATTACAGTGAGGTGACATGATATTAAAATATATCGATTTTATTTTCAAAAATAGATAAATGCTAATAGTACCGTGGTTTTTGGTTCTGAGCTTGATCCCTCTTCAGTCGTGTTATAAGGGTAAGGGAATAGAGAGTGCACATGTGTCTGTGCACACACTTGTACACTTTGATTTGTTCTGTGTCGATGGCTGATCGTTTAGATTAGTCGTTATAGCCGAAATATCAGTAGGAAGACATTATTTTATACTTCACGACTACCGTATACCTCCACACGCCCTTTCACAGTACTCCACGGCAGTTAAACTTTAACGTGTCTGCCTCAGACATGCTGGATAAGAGCCAGCGCTCTAAAGTAGGAACGTAAGAAATCCAATTTGAACCTAAAGTGAGAAGTAATAAAGTGCAAGTTAAGTACTTTTGCAACGATCGCTTTAATGCATTCTCCTGGAACAATTATTTTATCTAGTCGACTAGTCTTTAGAAAAGTTGCGGTACTCGTTATTACTAACGTGCTAAAGGAAGATTATTTTTAATAATGTGTTACATATTTAGCATAATTTGATGTTAGTTATTCTAACCAGATCAGCAAAGCTCATTAAAGAGGTGTAAGGGTTGAGAGGGAGAGTGTTTTGAAAACTCTGACACACAAAGTATTTTTTTATAATAGCTGGTACCGTATCTCCGGCGGAGACACAATTAACTCTGCCAATGTCGAGTGACATACAAAGTAGAAAAATACTGGTTAAATTACTAGAATTTCTCAGTTCCTTAATGAATGTCTATTCAACTTTTTTTCTTATATGATATAGGTGGCAGACGAGTCGACGGATCACCTCATGGTAAGCGATTACCGCCGCCCATGGACACCTGCAACACCAGTGGTGTCACAAGTGCGTTGCTTACCTTTTAACCCCTCTTCCCCTGGATTGGGCCTACGGTACCCTCACTCACGCAGCGAAACACAGCACAGGTTTTCTGTGAGGACGTGGTATTACATCCGGTCGAGCCGGCCCATTCATGCCGAAGCGTGGCTCTCCCACTGTTACTAAAGGTAAGTCATCAAAGCGGAAATCACATGGTGGTCTTAACATAAGAAAAAAAATACTGTTTTATATACAATTGAAGAGCGATAAAGTCGTTTCGGTTGTTTTTTTTTTAATAATATGGCTCGACCTAAAGATATCATGCCAATGCCAATGCTTATTGAGAATAAGTGACTATCCACTTCTATTGTTGATTAACAGTCGAAGTCAGTCAAAGTCATAGTCACTAAATAAAACGCCGATGTTTTGCGAGTCATTGACCTACGGATTCTGCCGTTACCACTCTAAACACAATCGCGAGGTTTAAGACTATTTGGTCCAAGCAAATTATCACGACAACTCACTCGACACACAATAGCAGTGTTAAAAACGATACAATTCTACGATTCTTAATTTTTGGATCACTTCGCGGCATTTCAGTGTACAAATAAACACCATTTTTTTTCACTAAAAACCACTGGAAAGTTATTTTAAACCTTTGAATTCCATCGCCCACGCGGAGTGTTTTAGTCCTACCCCAGAATCGTTGTTTTCTTAGGAAGTGTGACATTACTTTTGACATTTCTCTGAAGAAAGTTTGTTGTACAGTGGCGGACAGGTCAAGCTATACAAAACTGTCAAATTTCCTCAATAGATTTCGAACTCAATGTGTAACAATATAAGGTTTATAATCGAATGAAGAAATTTGACAGTTTTGTCTAGCTTGATGTGTCCGCCACTGTACATGTCAACGCCATTTTCCTGCGGAAACAGGCGTCACGTGTCATGCGCATATAGCATTTCGATAACCTAATCTTTTCTTACGCATCGCAATGTAAAGCACAAAGAGGTTTCAAGAAAAAAACGGAATATATTATTTGTAGAGACAAAGGCTCATAGATTCCGATGACTCGGCCACGTCGAAAGGCCATTCTTTCGACGTAGATTTTTCCTAGATATGTCTTCTTGGCACCCCACTGATACCATTATCAAGGGTTCCAAGAAGGCATATCTAGGAGAACCTACTGGTTATCGCCCAGTTGGGCGTCCACGCTACCGCTGGCGGGATGTAGTGAACTCAGACCTGCAGGGATTGGAGGCAGGAAATTGTGTCTGCCGCGGTTCTGCAGTGCATCGGGAATGTTTGCGGAATATCAGACAGACGGGTTTGAAGCCCTCGTCCGCAAAAAAACTAACTCCCTGATCACTTGAATAAGAAACAGTCTCAACAATATCCTAAAAACATTAGCCGATCGATGGACATCACCGCTCTGGAGCTGCTTTCTGCGGATGTACGATGTGTCACTTATTTGACTACGATGACACCATACACCGTAAGTTTGAAGTGTGAGAAGTTGTAGTTAGGTAGAAAGTTGGATGATGTATCTCGTAGGAAAAGTCACGATGAAAGATTTCCCAGTTTATTTGATGTTTACAGTATTAAAGTTAGTTTGATACATAAGTTAAAAACATATGATTAAAGTATATAAAACTAAGCATAGTTTGACTAGAGTAGGTCATTACGCATTACGGAGCCGTGTGGTCCCGGCAGAGTAGAATAGGCCACCCTCACTCTTACCGAGGTGTCGTAAAAGGCGACTAAGGTAAAGCTGCTGGCATGATCATCAGCACCCAGAGAAGGAAAACTCTGCATTTATATCAAAACATTTGCCAACCCGTCTGCCAAGCGTGGTGAGTATGGCAATTACCCCTCATGTGATTGAGGGAGGCCCGTGCCCCAGCAGTGGGGACTTAAATGGGCTGACGATGACGATGAATATCAAATAACAATAGTTGCCATAAGTTATTGTCATACTAATAACAACATATATAATATGGATGTAATATCTAAAATAAATTATTTGAATTGAATTTGAATAAGTAAGTATATTATTTATCGTTTTTCAAGTATATCATTTACAAAGATCAAACAAAAGTTGCTCAAAATGGCGCATGCCTGCTTACCTTTTTATAGTTGTTTCTGACACGTCTCAAGCTTACTCACCGGCAGTTTCCCCTAAGTTGTAATTAATGCAGTTCCCGCTTTGAACCTGCTATCTTGCCGCCCTTGCAGTTTTGTACTGATTTATAATAGCCTTCAACGACGGCACTACAGCTAGAGTATCATTTTTGAAGGAGACATTTTTTGCAACTTGCTGACATTTTTCAATCGTTTTTGAAAAGGAAAGCGTGTAAGTGACTTTGGTCTTCGTATATCATGGGAGACTAACTTTACTAATTCGCAGATTAGTTATTGTTTACCAATGTTTAACATATTTAGATTTTTAATAGAAAGAGTTTTTCGTCGTATCTGATAGATTCAGATCTAAAGATAGAATACAATATGTCAATCGCAAAAATATTAAGTAAATATTCGATCAACGTTTTAAAACAGTTTGATGTTGTGTGTTGTAATGTTTCATGTTGTTTCAGTTCAAAACAACAAGTCTGAAGAGTTTTGAAAATGTTTCAATTCTACTGTTTCAAACTTAAAATTCATTCCTCTTTTATAAATTTCCGAGACCAGCGATCCTTTTAGACAAACACGCATGTGATACCTGCATTTTGAGCGAAATTTATTTTTGTGAGAACAAAATAAAACTTTTGATTGCTCGTAGTTAACGAACCGTAAATTTCAGTGAAACCAAAAAGCTTTAATTATATCATGTGATCGCATCACAGGGCCGTATTTAGGAATGGTACATTGAGTACAATGGGTTGTTGATCTTTACCATCACCTTTTCGTATAAAATCCGTTTATGCTTCATTTATCTTCTTACTTTAGTCACTAGTAGATACATCTAGAAGTAACAATTTTTAGCTAGATTCTTTTAGCTTATCATGATCATCATCATCATTTCAGCCAATAGACGTCCACTGCTGGACATAGGCCTCCCACAATGTTCGCCTTTTAGCTCGTTCTGCTGCTTTTCTACGCTAGTTTAAAATATGTTCTTGATTTTTCCAGTCTGTTATATTGAGCTTCTCGAAATAATCTTACGCCTCGTTTGGATATTAGGAACGCCTGGCCACAGTCCAGTTGCTAATTGAATAACCAAATTGCGTTAATCAATTATTTCCCAAAGGCCATCGAAAAGGTCCTTACTCCGACCCTGAACTGTCAAAATGTACACAATGTTGTGACGCGGTGTCCCTCCAGACCCCGACCTCCGGGCCTGCCATGCTGTTGAAATAGGACGTGCCATCCAAACCATCCCGACCCCTCGGAATTAATCAACTCATTTCCGAATGGAAATTATTGAAATTGTTTATTGAACGCAAAATGGTCCAGATTTTCGCTGAATTATTTACTAAATTAATTGTAGATTCGTTGTGACGTTGTTCAAGTTGCGTGGGTGATTGATTTAGCTTGAAACATTTGACTAATATACATCGTGTACTCTTTAATGTGATGCTCTTCCATTAAAAATCCTGTAACTTTTTAACATTTCCTATGAATCACTGTAATCATAATGGATTGGCCCGATGGCGCATTTGGTAATATCTCTGCCTCATACATCACAGGACGAGGATTCGATCCCCACCCTGAATAAACTTTCGTGTGAAGAACATTTGTGTTGTTTCAGTGTCTGGATATGATTTATGTATTTAAGTATTATGTATATTTGAAAAGTAATTCCTCTCTGTTATCTGATATCCGTAACACATGTGCTTTTAAGCCTACCTATCCCTTTTATATGTAAGCGTCCTTCATACTTCGCCATAGATCTCTCACACAAGCTTTCCTCATCCAGTTTCTGCCATAAGTACTCCTATGACCTACGAGTATGTATGTCCTCCAAGAAAGTGTGACATAGGTTTTGCCATAATCTGACTCCGAGATAGATAGCTCAAGCATCCGTATTACGGGTATCGGAATCAACAGTAGAATTACAAATATATAGTCACGCTAAACAGTGACTGTTTAACTGGTTTAAACACCGATGACTTTTATATTTAATGTGTTGCTAAAAACATCATTGGAAAATTTCAAAATATTATGCAAAAGGGAAACGTCGACTTCCTCCACCAGCCCATGGTCCTTCCTACCGTCTCGGCATACGGACCGAATCTTGGGAGATGCTCACCAGGTACTTGCTAAGGGCTCTTTCCCCGGTGCGTTTCTTCACTCCCTACAAAGTCTGTGTCTGTGCCCCATCTCAATGTCACTTCTCCCCAAAAGGGGCGTGAAACACCACAACACAAGCGACTCGCGCTCGGGCAGTTCCACATCAATCAAACTCCTTCCTAATGTTAAGCCTTTTGTGTGCAAACGCACGCAACCGTCGAAAACCTTCTGCAGAGTTGACCGTCTCTTGATGGTATACTGGTCCTATCTCGTTCCTGTTCCAGTCATTCAGTATCTGTTGCCGCTCTTCATACAGCTGACATTCCCACAGCAAAAGGGAAAAGTAAATTCTAAATATTATAAAGGTCTCTTGTCCCGAGTCGACAGCAGTCGCTTACAATTAGGAGAACCGTCTCTGCTCGCTTGCCCAACACACAGAAAAGCAAATATAAGTTATTATTTTATGTCTTGCATTCAGGTTTTAGGTTTTTTGTTTTATACCATAGACGAGACACGAGAATGCGGGTGGGCAAAGGAGTACGCTCTTCTCTTCCAACTAGTTATTAAATCAATAATCTAAGAATAAGATAGCCGTAAGGAAAGCTTGCAAGTCACACCCAACACAAGTGTCTTAGACAACTTACTTACTGGGTAGTCTCGGCTACATTTTGTAACAATGGTTATAGAAATAAATGAAAATTTTATTTTCAATTTATTTTTATTTTCCTAAATCGTAACCGTCGGTAAATACTACTGCAGGCAAACCGTTCCACAAAACTGGGCTATTTGGTAGAAAGTTGCGTGAGAAACTCATAGTACTAGATCCATCAAGATATTAAGGATAGAATCACAATCGCTTGCGTGGGGTACGATGGTTCTTTGAAGTTTCCTGGTTTTTGTTTCGTTTTCTAAGAAAGATTTGCGCTTAACTTCCTTTTGTAAAATTTGTTCGCCTTCCGCAAATTTTCGACACTTGCAAGGGAATCAAACCTACAGGGTGCTTCCCGTGTAACTCAGAATCTTGAAATTTGGTACGAAGCAACGTCTTATGCATAGATAAAGGAAAAATTACGAAAACCATAAATTTTTATGTACATCACATAATATATATTTTTTTAATAATTGTAAATTTACTACCCATTTCCTCATAAATGCGTAGAGGTATTAAATTGAAATTCATACCAAATACTCAGGTCTATAATAGCCTTTAAGCTGTAACAAAATCAAACTTCTATGTCAACGCAATCAAAAGAAACAGCAATTTAAGCTTCATATTTTGAAACTCGCAAGTACTCGCAAGGATTCAAAACCTAAAGGGTACTTCCAGTCGACTAGAATCTTGAATTTGGCATGAAGCAAACGTTTATAGCACCCATAAAAGAAAAATTCCGAAAACCTTAAATTTTTAATTACATTACAAAAATATATATTTTTTAATAATATAACTTATTACTTTTTGCCTCATGAATGCGTAGAGCTATCAAGTTGAAATTCATATCAAATACTTAGATCTAATTGCCTTTAACCCGTGAAAAAAAAATCTAAGTCAACGCAAAAACGCCAAAACGCAAAAGTACAACCATTGATACCGCATATTTTTGAAAACTCGCAACTACCCGCAGGGAATTAAAACCTAAAGACACTTCCCGTTGACATAGAATCTCGAAATTTGGTAAGAAGCAATAGCTTACAGCACAGGTAACAGAAAAATTCCGAAAAGCTTAAAATTTTAAGTAGAAATACCACCAAAAAAATTGTGATTGTAACATAATTGTAGTTACAGCAATGACCGCGAGTTATTATACTATGTATGGGGAGGGCAATATTTAAAGAAGACGAATCGCCCTTCTTCTTATATTTCGACGTTCTTTTATCGAAATGATATGTGTTAATATAAAATAAAAGGATTACTTAAACGATAAAGAGATCTTTGTCTTAAAATTATGCTCTTCTTTTTGTTTTCGTTTCGTTCTAAACTGACATTCCAAAATATGAATTCCAAAGCACACAGCGCTTATACTTCCTTAACATAGTAACAGATTTAAATTCTTCGCTTCTTAAGACGAGAGAAAGTTTTCTCTTTATAGACTCAAAGCAGTGTAGCAGTGCTCGACGGCGTGAAATTCTGTAAGGCTCACCTGTAGTTCACAGAGCGTAGAACGCTTTATAAAAATTCTCAGAATACGTGCTCACAGCCTACGAGGCTGCTCTAGGCATGGATCGTACTTGTAAAATAATGTACCAGGGACATCTAGTGCCAGATCAAAAACCAAGTTTCATTGCAAGTATTTTTTTAATGCGTCCGATTATACAAGATGTGGTTTTCGAATGAGCTCGAAGTCGATGCTGGCAATCGATAAGTTCTGATGAAATGCTTTTAAAGTGAAATCTATTCCAATCAAAATAATTAGCAAAAAAAAAAAATACATAAGTACTTTAATCGTTTGTAAGAAATTAGTTAGCTTACATAATTATATTTCTTTTTCTTACCGAATTAAATTAAGATTTCCTATTCCATGTTTAAAGGACCGAGTAACTCGAGATTGATACGAGATCGCATACGTATCTAATATGATGAGCCCATCAAATTAGATACGCATGCGGTCTCGTAAAAATACTTAAAACGTATTACAAGTATTCGTGCTATGGTTAACATACTTGGAAGTAGAGACCAGGTTCTAAAACCTGGTCGCGTAAATACGCTGCATGTTCCACTGCGGCCGCTCGGCGGAAATTACGTAAGTGAATACAACGAAAGAATGTGTAAAGGATGATAAGTGATGCGTGATTTTCATCGCTCAGCTTTTAACTTTAGCTGAGATATGTTGGATGATTTTGAGAACGTGGGAAGAGAAATATCACGGTCCCGAAAAAGTTTTGGCTCTTCACCGCAACGCAACTGTTCAGTTCATTACCAGGATTCTTTGTGAGACCTTCAAGGCTAAAGCGGCAGTGACGCATACCATTTCTGCTGTTTAAGTACATCTTTCACCTCATTTTTTAGTCCTTCGAGCCGGAAGAAAGAGGGAAATTACTAACAGTTACTTGACCCGTTTGGAACAGTGGCAGTGTACGCTGCCTTTTGTCCAAGGTTTGCGGGCTCGATCTCCGCACAGTACAAACATTTGTGTGCATAAACATGACTGTTTGTATTGGTCTAGGTGTTTTCTATGTATTATAAGAATGCATTTACAAAAAAAAAGTATTAAATGTATATATTTGTAATCCCCCTGTTGATTCTGATATCCGTAACACAGGTGCTTGAGCTACCTAACTCGGAGTCAGATCAAGGTATGTGATGCTGTAAAATATTTATTTATTTATTTACTCCTCAATATGCAACATTTCTAATCAGCACTTTGCACTAAGCAAGTGTGTATTTCACATATCTAGGTATTCTTATTGACTGCCTCGGTGGCGGAGTAGCTAGTGGGTTTCACTTTAAAGCGAAGTCTGTTCTGAGGTCCTGAATTTAATCCCCGGATCCAGCTAAAAAATAGTACCTACCTAAATCTGGAAGTTATCGGTATTGTACCCCGTTCCTCAGGAAGCACGTTAAATCGTTGGTCCTGCACCTATTTCTCTCTGGTCGTGTCACACTGGTGTCCCATTGGAATATGAGGGTAAGAGAATAGAGAGTGCCCATGTGTTTGCGCACACACTTGAGTATTTGTCATCATCATCATCATCATCAGCCCATTTAAGTCTCCACTGCTGGGGCACGGGCCTCCCTCAATCACATGAGAGGTAATTGCCATACTCACCACGCTTGGCAGACGGGTTGGCGAGGGTTTTGATATAAATGCAGAGTTTTCCTTCTCTGGGTGCTGATGATCATGCCAGCAGCTTCACCTTAGTCGCCTATTACGACACCTCGGTAAGAGTGAAGGTGGCCTATTCTACTCTATATGATTATATGTATATATTTGTAATCCTACTGTTGATTCTGATATCCGTAACACAGGTGCTTGAGCTACCTATCTCGGAGTCAGATCAATGTATGTGACGTTGTGAAATATTTATTTATTTATATTTATTTATAACTATAATATTTTCTGTTTATGTGGTTGATCGTTGAGATTGACCGCCGTAGCCGTAAACGGTTTGAGGATATTATTGAGAATTCTTTATCATACAAATGTAGAACCATAACTGCGTTTAAGAATAGGTTTTGTACCAATTCCTCGAATAGCAAGTACCCTCGACCCAGAATCTTGAAGTGGCTCGTAAAAGCTGGAATTTGGGGCATACGTTACGCTCTTATTAATAAGAGCTATTTTTCTTCTCTTTATTTTGACGTTGGTTTATTACAGCTAAAAGCTTGCTTCGAAAGATTGGTCGATTTATAGAGCGTTCTTTACATAAATTAGCTGATTTATTTCCTCAGGTCGAAGTTTAGCTAACGAAGAGCGATGGTAGCTTAATGGATAAGAAGGTGTGTACGTAATTTTAATCTTTTGTTGTCTCATGTCAAGCTTAAAGATATGGGCCTTTAGGGCACTACAATATGGTGTATTAAGTTAGGTTCGAATCTTTCCGTTTAGACGGCGCACACTCTATCATTGCTATACAAATAATAAATATTTCACAGCATCACATACATTGATCTGACTCCGAGATAGGTAGGTAGCACCTGTGTTATGGATATCAGACTCAACAGTGGGATTACAAATATATACATATAATACTTTTCTTTTGTAAATTCATACTTATAATGCATAGCAAACACCCAGACCAATACAAACAAACATGTTCATGCACACAAATGTTTGTACTGTGCGGGGATCGAACCCGCAACCCTTGTATCAGAGGCAGCGTTCACTACCACTGTTCCAATCGGGTCGTCATAGATAAATAGGCTCTGAGGTAGGCTTCGGACAGGCAGACAGACGGACGGACATGGTGAAACTATAAGGATTCTACATGGACAACGGAACCATAAAAACCATGCGATAGAGAAAAGAATATTAGAATAAGTAAGGGACGAGTAAGCTAAGAAAACAAGATTACGCGCTTAAAAGAAAAATGTACAAGTACAAGCCACTCCATTACATTCAAAGGCAAAAGAAACCGATGGTAGCTCAGAGGATAAAAACGCGCCAGAGAAGATGATTAGCCTGAAACACAGGTCACCCTACTTCAGGAAAATGTTAAATACAGTATCAACTTATTTACTGTTCCACTGCAGGACAAAGGCCTCCATCATAGAAATCAAATCATCACTACTATGATCGGATTATGCTTAATCACCACGCTTGCCTAATGCGGATTAACTAACTAACCAGGTTGGCGCAGCGACCCATTGTGAGTCTTGGCCTCCGATAATAGGAGCCTCCATCTCGGTAGGTCTTGCGCCACTTCCTGCCAATCATCCACCAAGAGTCCGCGCAAATCCTTATCGACCTCATCTTTCCAGCGGTAAATAATGCGAATTCGGGTTGGTCATCACAAACCCGTGCTATGTTCGAAAAATTCGAAACATACCTTGGCTCTACCCGGGGATTGAACCCAGGACCCTGAGATCACGACCTTATACTTAAACCACTACATGTTAAATATATGTACTAATAAATAAGATTTATTGTTCAAAGTTAATAATAATAATAACGCCATAGTCTCTCCATTGTGCCAGTTAACCGGTCCACTAGCACCTCAACCCCAGTTCATTTTGACTGACCGGATGGCGCAATTGGTAGTGACCCTGCCTCTTACGCCAAAGGTCGTGGGTTCGGTCCCCACCCTGGACAAACATTCGTGCGATGAACACTTGTGTTTGTTCAGTGTCTGGGTGTAATATATGTATTTAAGTATATATTTGTGTTCCTCTGTTGCCTGATATCTGTAACACAAGTGCTTACGCTACTTAGTACGGAATCAGGTCAACGTATGAGATGTTGTGAGAATTATTGTAGAAATTAAAAAAAAAACTAGTCACTTCATTGTAATTTCCAGACTCTCCGAATCTTGGATCATGGTCCAACCGTACCCCGGGTTCCGAAGCGACAGCTTTGGGCACAACTGGAATTGCACGCTAAGATAAGATGGAGGCAAAAGTAATGTTTCTAAGGTCCTTAACATGTTTTCATCTCTAATCAGCATCTGTTTTATACCCAACATGAAAAGCTTCTCAAATGCGTATCAGTCTTTTTACGAGTCGCTCACGAGCCCACTGCTACTAAAATAATAACGCACGCTTAGCTCTCATGACACGAATTAAACTTCATTTCACAAGGAAGTTCGCTTAAAATTAAAACCAGGGTAGGGATGTGAATCAAGACTCATGCTCAAGTAACTCAAATGTTGACGTAAACTAACTTAAAAAGGTCTGTGCATTTTTTTTAAGGTGAGACATCGACATTTCTGTACTTTTTTACAAAATCGCTACATTTAACACAAATCCTAATCTTGGGAGAGTCACGCTTCGCCATGAATTTGCCGGCTCGTCCGGAGTGATACCACGGCCTCGCTGTAAACCGGCTTGAAGCAACACTGTGCTGTGTTTCGCTGCGTGAGCGAGGGTACCGGAGGCCTGTTAAAGGTTGGCAGCGCACTTGTGTCTGCACTGGTATCGCGGATGTCCATGGGCGACGGCAACCGCTTTCGATCTTCACCTTTATTGCGTTTTTAACTTATGATTGATTTGCTAAATATTGCTATAGCAAAAATAAAATAGTAATCAACATCACATGTTGTGTTAGCCAAACCAGCGGAAACTACATTTACCTTGGGAGAGCCACGCTTTGGTTTGAATTGGCCGGTTCGACAGCGTGAAGCCTGCAGTGAAGCCTGTGCTGTGATTTGCCGAGTGAGTGAGAGTATCAGACTGTGCACAGGTGACTCCACTGGCACTGCGGGTGATCAGGTGGATCCATCTGCTCGTTTCCTACTTATCACATATTTTTTTAAGAAATATTTATTACATACAATAATATTATTTAAGCAACCTGATATACCAAGAGTAGAAACGATTTTAGTGACTTAAAAGGTGGTTCTGAAGGACTGCATCAGAAATGATGTAATCCGACAGAGAACCAGAGTCACCGACATAGCCCACCGAATTAGCAAACTAAAGTGGCAGTGGGCTGGTCACATTACCCGCAGAACTGACGCCGTTGGAGCCGTAAAGTCCTTGAGTGGAGACCGCGACTCGGTAAGCGTAGTGTTGCACGCCCTGTGACTAGATGGGATGATGACATTCGAAGGCTGGCTGGTGTGGGCTGGATGAGAGTGGCCGAAAATCGGGAGCAGTGGCATGTATTAGGGGAGACCTATGTCCAGCAGTGGACAAGTATGGGTTGCTGATGATGAAAAGGTGGTTCCGGTGGTAGAATCACATTATATTTATTTCTTAGTATATTATTTGTATCGACATATATGTTTAATTAGATGTATAATTTATATTTTTCATGAATGAAGATTTGTAAGAGCTATATATAAGCCTATACAAATGAAGTACTTTTGAATTTTTAATTTTGGTTATCTGTTCTTAGAGAAGCTAGAACACCGCGGGTGACTGACTAGAATAACTCGAGATTCAATTCAATTCAAAATGTATTTATTTCCTCACATACACTTGTATGATCTAATCTAATCTAAGTAATGTCCACTTTTAAAGACCCAAGTGTGAGAGGCTGACGGTCAATATAGGTCTTAGAAAAAATCTTCTAAGACATATACCGATTGATTCAAATATCACATTCAATGAGTGAAAATGGCACGTATACGAATATTATGTGACTCAAATCACGTCTCTAGCTGGGGAGAGCACGCTCTGATCTCATTTCCCTGTAAGTCAGCGTTTATTTTCCGGAAAATTCCGGCTCTCACCTTAGGGTTCCGGAGGGTATCAACAGGGGACGTGACGAGTGCACACGTGACTCCTGTTTTGTACTTGAAGAACCTAATTCATGAAATAAGCATACGCCTTTTAATTATCACAAAACTGGAACACAATTAATGTTACGTCACGTATGTAATGCCTAATAGGTTGACGTATAGTATAGGTTGACGGTTCAAGCGACGACGGAACATGATTGTATTTATCTCTTATTGTTTTCTATATTTGGCGTTGGGAAAACTTACTCAGCAAACTTCCGGCTCAGGCATTCCCTAGTCACAGTATCTGCTTGGTTGGATGTTAATAAAAAATCCATTTTAACTAACAGATTGTAGTGTATTACCAATCTAGAGCGCAAATGCCGCGAGTTGGCAACACTGGTCCATAGAGTAAATGTCAGTCGACTCGGACTGATTAAGCCGGACGGACGTGTCAAGCGGTGCCCAACGGTGGTGTGTGTGTTGGCGAGCCAGGTTTATTACAACGATATATCGGCAACATTACACACGTAGAGAGAAGAGAAGGTAACAGAAATAAAAAACACAGTCGAAATAACAGTAAAGTAGAGGCCTCAATTTTGTCTTCGGCTATCCACTGCTTTTCAGCCACAGTTGCAATATCATCGGACTCGCGGGCAGGTGATATTAGCCCTCAGGCCGGCTTTTATCACGAGAAGCTCTCGCCAGACGGAGAGCCTCTCACAACTCGTCCGCCCCCTGTGGACGGGTAATCATAAGGATATCGGCCCACTGCACTTTGGTTGGCGTCAAAAAGTAGTCTACCCACAAGAAGTTGTCCATTTTTATTCACATTCACACGTCAAATTCCTTAATATGTGGACCTGAGAGACGATCTATAAGAGGGAACGGAGGTCACAATAGATCAAATAATATGGTCGCACTGACCACTCGGCAACAAACGGTCCGTAAAAATTCAAATAAAAAACAAGTAGGCACTTCAGGAAAACTTTTCCAAATTTATAAATTCCCATTTTTTTTTGTAGTAGGCATAAACTGTGAGTGACGTGTACCAGGCCGGGTCGGAACCCGCGTCAGCGTGACGTCATCCGTCCGACTGGACTTACGGAATTCCAGGAATTTGATGGGAGCCACGAAGATGGCGGAATATGAAAAGCAAGAATAAACTGAGACTGGACCCGCGTTAACGAAACGCGGTTATACCACAACTTGTGGCTGGTAAATGATCCAAACGTAAGTATCCTTACGTCCGGCTGAGGTTATGAAATAAATTCAAAAGAAGTCACGAAAATAGCGGAGTCGTGAATATTAAGCATGAAATACTTCGTTGTGAGAATTTAGATTTAGATTTACGCAGCAAAATAAAACCCGCTGCTTTATGCCGGTTTTCTGTGAGGCCGTGGTATTACTCCGTTGAAGCCGGCCCATTCATTCCGAAGTGTGGCTCTCCCACGGTCAATTGACACTCATTAAAAAAAACATAGGTACACATTAAAACATTACAGATAAAGGTGAGTACGAAAGCAGACGATAGGTAGGTACCTAATACATAGTTATACAATGAAAATATTATAAAAATAGGCGTATGTGAAATGTGTGTGAGGTCAATCAGGTCCCGGCCTCAGCATGGTGCTGCCACGACACCGACAGAAATGCCGCGGCAGCGCTGGTATTCAGGCAGGACCTGTTGTGAGTGACGACCGTGTTAATGACATAGACATGCACCCTAAACAGACTGTGCCCTTTCATAAATAGCCATACTTTGAAAGACTTTGTACTGGGGTGACGTGCAAGGCGATGATCCTTCACTACCGCACCCGTATAGAATCTGCGTCAGGGCGTTTTTCCGAAAATGGCACATTCCGTTTAAAACTCACGTTTTCTATTTCCGTGGTTAATGAAGAAACATAGATAAATAAATACTAATGTGAGATATGCCGTGTGGTCCCGGCAGAGTAGAATAGGCCACCCTCACTCTTACCGAGGTGTCGTAAAAGGCGACTAAGGTAAAGCTTCTGGCATGATCATCAGCACCCAGAGAAGGAAAACTCTGCATTTACATCAAAACCCTCGCCAACCCGTCTGCCAAGCGTGGTGAGTATGGCAATTACCCCTCATGTGATTGAGGGAGGCCCGTGCCCCAGCAGTGGGGACTTAAATGGGCTGATGATGAATGTGAGATATAATTAATATGGAGGTACTTATATTTACATAGACATGCGATAAAATAGAGAAATTAAAAAGAATAAAACTATCTTATAATCTCTAATCTTAGTTATTGAAAAAGTTAGATGACAATTGAAACTCGATTTCCATAAAGGCCAGGTAAGACATCAGGCGACAGATGTCTCTGCGAGCGCCATCCAAACTTGCCAGACTCGCAGATCGTTCTAGGTATAAACATTTTACTCTATGGCTCGCTTGCACGTCCTGTGGTTAACGACAGTTCGATGCCCGCCACACGATCTGCACCATATGTGTTTGCTAGTTACATCAAGGTTCAACTAATCTATCTATACTATTTATGAACAGGTAAATTCTAAAGATAACGATAGGTATAGGTAAATGGAAAACGCGGAACATTTGTGCGTTGTAATCGATATCCAGCGCCATCTATTTTTCCGATTTGGAACTAATAGGTCCCAAACTTAAGGGCGGGTCATTATCTTAGTTTGATAAGGACACTGATGGGTATGAATATATGTAAATGGAGTAACAGAAGACGGTTGAAAAAGAGGTGGATGGATCGTGTGAAGAATGACATGATTGAAATATGCAAACACATGTCAAATACAGATTACAAAACATCCAAACCAAACAGGCATCATCATGCTCGGCAAACAACATTTAATATCTATGCCGGGACCGTAAGATATAGTTGGTAGACCACCAGTCCGCCGGGAGGCAGCTGGTGGCCCGTAAGAAATGATGAACCAGATCTAATATACGTAACTGGTTTATTATTGATAATGCAAATAACATAATGTGAGAACATCTCCAAGGCTTATATACTAGAGATGACTGACGTCATATCGTATCACATACGTGGTCAGATCTGCTGACATAGCGTACGTGACAGAGATAACAGTAGGTCTTGGAGATAATCCTTATCGTGCGTGCCGAGCTGCTACAATATGTATAAGATACTCCGGATTGGCATTTTCAAACATAAGCATGAAGAAATTCTCTTTCGATATGAAACGTATGGCGGTGCCTTGAAACAAAACAATGTTATCATCCTTTATTTTTTAAACCAAAGAGAATATAATCACTAGGTACAGTTCTAAACCACAAATCAAGTAAACACAGAAGTATCGAAGGGTACGTTATAGTTATAGCAGTACGAGACGTTTGTCTCTATTATTCATGACGAAACACGCCTAGATCAGTATACACGCGTATGTTCCAGCTTTTAGACAGCCGGCATTCCGGGGCTGTTATGTCTAAACTTTCGATTAACCCCTACCCAGCTTGAGAAATATCGAAAGAGAATTGTTCTCTTTCGATATTTCTTAAGCTGGGTAAAGATTTAATCTGGAGGATACCCGAAGCGCTATAGAAACTTGCCAGCGTCGCAGTTCGCGCGCTCCCACGTCTCTCCGTAACGACAGTTCGATGTCCTGGCAGGTCTAAGTGTTCCCAGACGTGGAGTCAATGGGAAACTTGTCCGATAACCTTGTTCTTGGAGATAAGCTATATTTTGACGAATTATGGCATCTGATGTGTTTGACTGTGGGTGAGCCACGATTCGGCTCGAACGGAGTGATACCACAGCCTCACAGTAAACCGGCGTGAAGCAGCACTATGCTGTGTTTCGCTGCATGAGTGAGGTTACCGGAGGCCCCATCCCGGGCGAAAGGGGGGTTTAAAAGTTGGCAGTGCATTTGTGACTTCACTGGTCTCGCGGGTGTCCATGGGCGGCATCAATCGCTTACCATCAGGTGATCCATCTGCTCGTCTGCCACCTATCACTTAAAAAAAATGTGAAAAATAAAATAAAAATATGCCAAATAAAATAGCCGTGTCAATACATTTTCTGTGATCTTTAGAGGGCCTTTAGAGTATAAGGACTACTTTGGTGTGACCAAAGTTTGATCGCCAATCGATGGCATTGGTTGATGGCTGACGCTCCAGATAGCGGAATGAGTATCAAATTACTGAAAAAAGTGGAACAATCGCTAAACATTAGGTAACCTGTCTATCACACAAACACACAAAGTATTTTTATGTGATAGCAGACGAGCAGACAGATCGCCTAATGGTAAACTATTTATTTTATTATTTAACAGCTTCAAGCACCTGTGTTACGGATATCAGAACCAACAGCGGAATTACACTTTTCTTTTGTAAATACATAGGTACATATACTATATAGAAAACGACCAAACCAATACAAATAGACATGTTACCGCAACCCATGCACCAGAGGCAGCATTCACTACCATTAATTCAAACGGGTCGTCAAATTACCTCCGTCCATTAACACCTGCATAGTGGAGTCACAAGTGCGCTGCCAACATTTCCCCCGGATCGGGACTACGGACTCACTCACACTGCTTCACGACGGATTTCTGTGTGGCTGCGGCATTTTTTTTCTATTGCTTTTAAATAGGCAGACGAGCTTGCTGCCCATCTGATGGTAAATGGTAACCGCCGCCTATGGACATCAACAATGCACAGTCATGCCGCTGCCTACCGTGAAAGAATCACTCGGGTCATTCACCCATTCATGTAGAAGCGTGGCATTCCCACGGTAATTATGATAACTCCAAACACACACCTGTACAGAATACTGTTAGCTGACTACATTTGATCATACATAATCTAGAGATTACATCTAAGCCGGCACAAAGTGTAGAATAATATGTGCGTATAAATATTCAAGTACATTGTCTCCTAACCCGACGAATCCAGGGGTTAGCTCTCGTATCGTCTAAACAACTACCTACCATTGTGTTTATTTGGGCAGTAGCTTGTCAGAAAATAAACTATCAATGGTGAAAGGGTAATGGATCCGGAAGATCAGAATGGGGGAATAAAGTGCAGCGTCTTCCCCGAGTGGCCCCACCTGTAGTAATTTTGTTGCTGTGCCCTAAATCCACGCCTGTGGCTCCCCCTATCTCTAAGGACGGATTTTTTGTGCTCTAATGGTACTTAGACTAGATGCCTTAGGCAACTGCTTAATTTGATTAAGAGTTATTCCGATAAGCGATGGTAGCTCAGTGGTTCAAAACGCACCTTATATACCTACAGGAGATCATGTTTTGAATCCGAGCATCCACCTCTGGATTTTTCAAATCTATGTGCATATTTCTACCATTAGCTCGGCAGTGAGTGAAAACGTGAGGAAACCTGCACGTTTCGGATAGTTTCTAAAACGTGTCATCATGATTCAGTTGGTATGCTTCCCTTGTTAAAGGCTTGCGAAGGTCAGACTGCAGTCGCTTCATTGTAATCACCAGCCTCCCCGAATCTTGAATCATGGGCTAAGCGTACCCTGGGCTCCAATGAGTTATCTTTCGGATCCAACTGTTAATTAGACAGATATTTGACGCGGCTCGTGGTTTGTTTCATAGGTAGAGTACCTAATTCAAGAGAAAGGTACATGTCATCAGCAACCTACACTCGTCCACTGCTGGACATAGGTCCAGCCCACACCAGCCAGCCTTCGAATGTCATCATCCCATCTTGTTGCAGGGCGTCCTACACTACGCTTACCGAGTCGCGGTCTCCACTCAAAGACTTTACGGCTCCAACGGCTGTCAGTTCTGCGGCTAATATGACCAGCCCACTGCCACTTCAGTTTGCTAATTCGGTGGGCTATGTCGGTGACTCTGGTTCTCTGCCGGATTACATCATTTCTGATGCGGTCCTTCAGAGATACTCCGAGCATAGCCCTTTCCATAGCTCTTTGAGCGACTTTGCACCGGTGGACTAGTCCAGCCGTGAGTGTCCACGTCTCGGCACCGTAAGTCATGACCGGAAGGACGCACTGGTCGAAGACTTTCGACTTAAGACTTTGAGGGATGGGTGACGAGAAGACTTGACGAATAATAATTAAAAATAAAATAATTGACATGTATAATAATATAATACATGCATAATATTGCGACCGTCATCTTTCCAGCCAAAGAATCTGCTTAGCTTGTCGTCAGTGACGGATTAAGACGACTTGATGTACTAAACGATACACGCCTGGGGGCCCTATCTATGCCCTATACATGATGCCCTAGACAATTGCTTAATTTGATAAGGATTAATCCGCCACTGCTCGGAAGCGCAGTCGTTAGTGGGTCGCACTTTAATGCGACGGCTTTGCAAGAGGTCCCGGGTACGTCTTTCGTTAAATTCTTAATGTTAGCCCGGAGTCTGGAAGTTGGCGGTCTTGTAACTCCGTGCCTCGGAAAGCACGTTAAGCCGTTCTCAATGCACCCGATTCCTCTTCGGTAGTGTCACGATGATGTCCCATCGGAATACGAGGGTAAGGGAATACACAGTGAAGTTAATTATAAATTAGTATGCGTTGCGGTCTTTACTGAAAATCAGCGCTATGGCTCAGGCCATAGCTAAATGCTGAGTAAGGACCTTCTGGGCACTTAGCTTTTAAGATATTTCGTCTGTAAATGTCCATGTTAAGTGTCGAATAAATGATTTCTTATCTTTATCTTACTTGTGTTTGCGGACACACTTGAGCACAATAATATATCCTGCGTACGTGGCTGATCGTTGTGATTGGCCGCCGTAGCCGTAATCGGTTGGATGATATTATAATCTGTCACTGTTTGTCGATACATTTACTGTCTATACTCACACTGCGGCTAAGCTATCGTCTAAATAACCAGCATGCCGCGCGTATCCCTGTCCACACTTAACCCGCTAACCGAGGGTCGAAGGATCCCAAGGGCCGTCTTACCGAGCTGCGTGGCTAAGGTAACCAGATATCCTGTATTTTGGGACTAAGGTTTCCAGTATAGGGATGCATGTACTAGCTTAGTTAAGCAGAATATCGCTTGTATAATTTGATAGCTACAATGTTGAGTTATTCCAATTGGGAGCGGATTGCGTCTTCTGAATAAACGGTTGTTATAGGTATAGGTATACTATAACAGGAACGCAAGGTCTCGCGGCAGACGGTAGGGTATTTAGAAGAAAGAAAGAAAGAAAGAAACATTATTTCATTAATTTATTAATTTATCTAATACCTCTAGTACCCTCACCATGACACTCTCTCATTCGGCGAAAGACAGCACAGGCGATGCTTCACGCCGGTTATCTGTAAGACCGTGGTATCACTCCAGTCGAGCCCGCCCACCATGTTTCACGGTTTCCAGTTTGTTATGAATACATTGTCGCTTTTCTATGTAGATATTTAGCGACGAAATGTACTGGATTAGTAGCCAAACAGCTGAATCTATATCTGTACATGCCTGATCTAGCGATCACGTCCAAATCAAGTACAATATTTAGATGTGATCTTGGAATGACAAAGCAGACCAACTGCTTGTGAGCCGCCTATGTTGGAAAGGTCATGTTCTGCGAAATCCGGACAACTAGATAGATAGATATTCTTTATTTCACAAAAATAAAAAAAACAAGCATGATACAACAACAACAGACAGTACAATAAGGCGGTCTTATCGCTTGTAGCGATTATAACTAGGTGAGAAACAAATGTCTGGCCATGTCATCACCGCCGCATCCTGGCAGAAGGGGTAGACCCAAAAAGGTGTGACTCGACATCGTAAAGGAAGACATGCGTGCTAATAATCTGACCACTAGGGATGTCCAAGATCACGTGCGAAGTGGAGGAGTCGAAGTAGGAAAGCGGACCCCGGGCTCCGAAGCGACAGCTTGGGACGCAACCAGAGACAAAACGCTAAGATGATGATTGTGATCCTGGAAATCAAATAGAGCACCTGGTTACCCTACGCGCAACCCTTTCAGTGCCGACCTTAAGGGCCGAACGTCTTAGCGAATGGTCGGTAATAACCCTAAACATTTAAATTTCGGACCGGGTTGCCTAAACAGATTATGAAGGGTTGTTTATAACTGCGCCAATGGTTATGGCTGTTATTTGTTTCATCTTCGATTCTTGAGGGGAATAAGTAAAACACCGGCCAAGTAGACCAGACTCGCGCAAGAAGGGTTTCGTACCAAATAAGCAAACCATTTTTTTATTATTTTGTACCTAAGTATTAAAGTATTAGACTAGATGCTTTTTCTAGCTAGCGGTTCTTGGGTTACAACCTGGTGAAAGATATTATTGATATCGAGCAAAAAAGCGTATGTTTACAGACTCTTAAAGCCATGAAAAAATCAAACTAACCGGATTTGACTGACCGGATGGCGCAATTGGTAGTGACCCTGCCTCTTACACCAAAGGTCGTGGGTTCGATCCCCACCCTGGACAAACATTCGTGCGATGAACACCTGTGTTTGTTCAGTGTCTGGGTGTAATATATGTATTTAAGTATATATTTGTGTTCCTCTGTTGTCTGATATCTGTAACACAAGTGCTTAAGCTACTTAGTACGGAATCAGGTCAACGTATGAGATGTTGTGAGAATTATTATTATTATTATTAAACTTCTAAGTTGAGTATATAATAAACTAATAAAGGCTGTCTACGTGTACCCGGCCTGTCGTAAGACGCGACTAAACGGGCCTTCGGAGTACGTGAGCGTACCCACTGCTGGGGAGTTGCTAGCTCAGCATAGGACTCTTCGTGGGACGACATTACTGGGTGTCCTGGTAGGTCGTATAGCAAGGATGCGTTGCGCCAGGAAGGGGTGAAGCGGCGATCAGCGGTGCGGTCTAATCCCGGCTGTGGGGTTTCCGACCGCTATTGCGCAGAGATGGATATCCCAGAGGTTTTGGTTAGGGTTTGAGTCCCACACGCCACCTTCTTCCCTACACGTAGCAAGGTGACGGCCATGATGGTTTCCCCTGGGAAAAAAGTGCTAATCACTATTAAATTACATTTTTACTTGTGGTTGTCTTCGATAGATAGTAGATATTGATCGTTAGCATTGAATATCATAAGTAAGTTATTTGTGTGATTAAATTGTAGGTGTCTCACTTAGTAAAATTGCATAATAATTATGTTCAAAATTGTATATAAGCCCGCTCTTTCGTGGTATCGTCAGTCAAACTTTGATTGCCTTCGAAGTCTCATCAAAGTAAGTATCTATCTACAACGAATATTATTTGAAGTGTGTTTGCTAGACTTACTGATTCAAATACTAACATTATTATGACTATAGTAATATTTAACTAATAGGTTCATTATTGATTTCAAGAGACTATGATACTCATTAATTATTTTCAATGTTACTACAAATTAAATAATTTCTTAGAGAAAAATTGTCATATTTAAATATGAAAGTTAATAGTACCAGTGATAAAATGTAGGTAATTTCGTTATTGAAAACTTTACCAATAGATGGCGATGTGTGTCGATTATTTCGCCCAAGTGTTAATAGTTCTTAATGATTAGTTGCATTCGTTTTCTCTTAATAAGTTGTATAGATATATAATCTTAAAGTTTTGTCAAAAAGAACACGGTGTACATTTACAGTGATAACTACTAATACCCATGGACTAATTACACAATTAGTCCATCATCATCATCGTCAGCCCATTTAAGTCCCCACTGCTGGGGCACGGGCCTCCCTCAATCACATGAGGGGTAATTGCCATACTCAACACGCTTGGCAGAGGTGTCGTAAAAGGTGACTAAGGTAAAGCTGCTGGCATGATCATCAGCACCCAGAGAAGGAAAACTCTGCATTTATATCAAAACCCTCGCCAATTAGTCCTGGCACCTTCTAAATACTCGTTTTTATTTTGTAAATAATATGAACAGTTTAGAAGAAGACACCCTTAAAGTAATGGAATATCAACAGGAAGACGGTATATAGATTAAGGATTTTTAATTACTGGTGGCCTTCCAAAGTATAACGTCACACAATTTATATGACGTAAATGTTGGTCGTAGAACTTTCCTTTCCGCCACGAGAAGTTTCTGCTCTTCTTTTGAAGTAAGAGTCAGTATAGGTCTAATTACCGTCTTTGCTGGCTTGGCCACCTCGAGAGGTTAGACGAGATCGTCTCGTGAAAAAAGCATACCAGGGCCGACGCGTGAGACGACGTCCAGTTGACCGACTTAGGTAACGCTGGAAGGACGTCGTCGAGACTGATCTGCGTCAGATCAGTAACTGGCAAGAACTATCTTGACATCTTTAAGGCAAGAGTGAACAGGAATCTTCTAGGGAAACGCGTTACATCCTAGAACTCATCGTCACTTTCCATCAGGTGAGATTGTGGTCAAGCGTTAGCCTACAGTTCATAAAAAAAAGTGGCGCAGGATCGACTGAAGTGGCGATCTCTTGTTTCGGAGGCCAAGACTCTATTTGGGTCGCTAAGCCAGCGCCAGCAGAGTAAGTAAATGTATGTCGTGGGATTTACGTCAAGTACACGCCACGAAGCAAGTCCCATGACATAACACAGAACTGGAGACTCCACTGGTGTCACGGGTGTATGGGCGGCAGCAATCGCTTACCATCAGGTGATCCGTCTGCTGGTCTGCCACCTATCACATAAAAAAAAGGTTACCGCCCACTTAAGTCAACTCTATGACTGAAGTGTACGTATGTGTATGTGTGTTTATGAATGAAGTGCACGGAGTCAAATAATCGATTTTTATTTTTTTTTTATTTTCACCAGATGAACAAACTCGTCTTCGTCTTCCTCCTGGCCGTAGCGGCGGTGTGCCTGGCTGCGCCCGCGCCTGGAGAAGCGCCCGCGATCAAGAAGCGCGACGCAGTCTTTTACCCGTATTCTGACCCCATTTACCGCTCGTACCAGCCCTACGGCTACCGGACCTACCTCGACGGTAGCTACTACGAGCCTGCCGTGAGCAGCTACGTCTACCCAGGCTCTTACTACTACGTCGCTTAAAATGGAGATTTTAATGCAATAAACTGGACCTTACAAGCATTGACTACACTTTTTGTTTTTTTTTGTATGTTTTTTTTTTTACATTATGGCAAACAAACGAGCAGACGAATCTGAAACGTATCTCCGACAGTCATTTCGCCGTTTGGCTTTTCTTCGACATAACGTTTCAGACATAACGACACAACGTTAACGACATAACGTTTCTTCCACATAAAATTGATATTTTTCAAATTGGTGCAGTTGCTTAGTTCTGAGTTTATTCGTTAAAACATAAAAAAATAATGAATCGTCTTCTAATAAGTTTCGCCATTAGAAATACGCTGTTTCTTTTCATTACCCAAAACATCGATCGGACAAGGTTTTTATTTTTGTAATCAAAATAAATAAATAAACCTCTCAATTACTAACTAGGTTTTGTAATTTGATTAGAATAATTATAATACCTATAGAACCAACTAATTTGAACATTACGTATTTTGATTTTAAAAAATCTACTCAACCATTTCATGTTGCCTAGTTTCCATTTTATATAATTAAATGACTTATATGTGCCCAGCCACTTATATAAGTCAACTTACGACGACGATACGTCCTGTCGGCGAATAGTTCTTAGGAGAAAGGTTCTGTCGGCGAACTCTCCGTCGACGAAAAGTTCTGTCGGCGAATAGTTCTTAGGAGAAAGGTTCTGTCGGCGAACTCCCCGCCGACGAAAAGTTCTGTCGGCGAATAGTTCGTAGGTGAAAGGTTCTGTCGGCGATATGCCCAGTGACGAAACGTTATGTCGAAGAAAAGCCAAACGGCGAAATGACTGTCGGAGAAACGTTTCAGATTGCAGGACGGCTCACCTGATGGTTAGTAAATTACCGCCGCCTATTGACATTTGCGACACACGGGTCATCACAGATGCGTTGCCGGCTGGTTGTAGGGTTCTTTAGAGGTCATACTGAAATCGCTTTTTCGCGGCTACCGTTCCTACTTCGACGCCGGACCACTTTTAGCAATTATCAAAATTAATTTTACTTACAAGAAGAAATTATTAATTGCCGACTTTTTAAAAAAAGGTATCATATTCAGCGCAATCAATATAAATCACCGTGACGATACGGTGTCACCTTAAGTAGGTAGTTAATATTTTTATAGTTTATTAATTTTTTGCAATTTATTCTTAAGTAAATAACCTACTTAAAAAGTCTTCTCGAGTTCAGGTGGGAAACGAACCCACATCTTTCACGTTTCAATTTCACCACTGAACGCGTTACTAAGCTGACGAAATTTGTAAGTGCCTGATTCGACATGAGCTGTCGATATTCTCATCAATATTGTAGGTATATTTACAATATCCAGTGGAAATATCCACAATGGTCCACAAGTTAAAGGTCGCTCAGCGGGCTATGGAACGAGCAATGCTCGGCGTCTCTCTCCGAAATCGAATCCGAAATGAGGTGATCCGGCAGAGAAGCAAAGTTATCGACATTGCTCACCGGATTAGCAAGCTTAAGTGGCAGTGGGCTGGCCATATTAGCCGCAGAACCGATGGGGTAAACGGGTTCTGGAGTGGAGACCGCGTCTTGGAAAACGTAATGTAGGGCGCCCTGTGGCTAGGTGGAGGGACGATCTGCGCAGCATGGCTGGCAAGAGCTGGATGCGAGAAGCCATGGATAGAATACAGTGGCGAACAATTGGAGAGGCCTACGTCCAGCAGTGGACTGCGATAGGCTGATGATGAGATGATGAGTGGAAATATTATTACAAATATTCTATATCAGTAGTCGATATTTAGTTACGTTAAGTTTTAAGTCCCCACCTGAACGAGAGATGAAATTATTAAGGGCGTTAATTACTTACGTCCGTTTAAACCCAAAAATATGACGCGATTAATGAGCGTGAGTGAATGACGTAGTTAGTGAGCCTGCTGCGGGTAGCTACGTCCAATCCTCCCTTGCTCTTCTTATCGTTATTTCGAAACAAAAGAATGTATCAAGACGGGAATCAAAACGATATTTATTATGTGATACAACTTTGTGTACTCACATATTTGGCTCGACGTTTCGGCTACGTTACGGTCCGCTCGTGACCACGGCTGCTGTAACGTAGCCGAAACGTCGAGCCAAATATATGAGTACACAAAGTTGTATCACGTCAAACCTTTATCAGGGTAACCTAATTTTAGATAGTTAGATATTGTAGAGTATCAGCCTATGTACTACCACCCACTGCAGGGCAAAGGCCTCCATCATAAAATCATCAATCAAAAAAATAACGGTGTATGCCAAATTCTTTTGATAATAATTGGTCGAATAAGCACAAAATAAAACAAAACTATTTTGTGGAATAAGGGTTTAAGTTTCAGCCTATAAACTGTCCCACTACAGGGCAAAGGCCTCCATCATAGAAATCAAGTCATCGCTAATATGATGAAATTAGGCTTAATCACCACGCTCTTGCCTAATGCGGATTTGTGATGATCACAAATCCGAGCTTTGTTCGAAATCCGAAACATACTTATTGCTCAACCAAAAGACTTGGGGTCTTGGGGTTGAGTAAAAAGTATGTCTCGAATTTCTAACATATCGGCCCGGTGCTTAACCCCTAGACAAAGTAGAGAGAAAATGTTGTCACAAAAAATTAAATTAAAACATTTTAACAAAAAAAAATCCACCAAAGAAACCGAAAAGATAAAAATAATAAGCTTTTTTTATTTAACCTTGTTAACTATTTTTTAAGTGATACAGACAGACGAGCAGATGGATCACCTTAATTCTTAAACTAATTTAGATAGCTACATACCTATACTTAATTTATTTCGTCTCGGCGCCGAGCATACTGCGCCACTTTTTTTCTTCCCCGAAATCCTTATTCTGACCGTTTAGCTGACTATTAATTTGAAGCCATTTCTCGAATCAAAGGTGCAGCATCGATTAGGGCGAAGATAGATTAACTGACCATCCCATTAGGAGCGATAAATTCCAGACAGGCCCTGGCCACTGAAATCTTTGCAACTTGCATTAAAATACATTGCCTAGTGATGTATTGTGGTTAGCGGAACCAGGTAAGCGTCATATAGCTTGCACGAGGCACACACGTACAGATTCTATTGTAGAAGAGCCACGCTTCGGCATGAATGAGCCATCTTGACCGGATCGATCCATGGCTTTATAAAAAACCAGCGTGAAGCAGCGTCTCTACGGTATTTCGCTGAGTGAAAGTGGGTACCGAATCCGCTGGTAAGTTTTGGCCAGCCTTTGTCCAGTTTGGACAAACAGAGAAAACAAGTGAAGTGGGAACTTTATATAACTATTTATTATAATGTAACTTTTGTCTGAATGAAGGCTTATTGTATTTTATTGAGTGTGATTACCGAATGCCCAATCCAGGGGAAAGGGGTTTAAAGGTTGACAGCGCACTTGGTACTCCACTGGGGTTGCGGATGTCCATGGGCGGCGGCCATCGCTTACCATCATGTGATCCATCTGCTCGTCTACCACAAATCAATTTAAAAAAAGTCGGGACTAGACGAGTAAAATAATATGATCCTGTTTCAAATCAAAAGCGCGGGTAGAGGTTTTGACTGACCGGATGGCGCAATTGGTAGTAACCCTGCCTCTTACGCCAAAGGTCGTGGGTTCAATCCCCACCCTGGACAAACATTCGTGCGATGAGCACTTGTGTTTGTTCAGTGTCTGGGTGTAATATATGTGTTTAAGTATATATTTGTGTTCCTCTGTTGTCTGATATCTGTAACACAAGTGCTTACGCTACTTAGTACGGAATCAAGTCAATGTATGAGATGTTGTAAAAAAAATAAATAAATAAGGTAGCCATCCGCAGCAGGATTAGGTCCCTATTTTACGCGAACAGTGAGAGACTGACAGTTTCCTTCCAGTTTGTCTCAATGTAGGCGCCGAGGCAGAAGCGGTAGGTAGCCGCAGAGCAGGTACGAGCGATATACCGTTGGGAGAATCTCACCACCACGCCATGTTTCATGATCACGGAGGTAGTTATTCTTTCTAGGAAGACAGACGAGTCTAAGACGGATCCCTTATGGTAATTACTGCCGCCCATGAACACATGCTACATCAAAGGAGTCTCAAGGACTTTTAGAAATGCCTTCTCTTGAAAGTTTGAGGTCCTTAACTGGACAATGCAATTCTATCCTAGACATTTAATGTGGTATTTTGAGTATAATAAATACTGTTGATTGTCAGCAGTGAGTACCTATAGATATGATTATATTTCTAAATTGCCACTTCAAATGATTATTATAAACACTATTTTATTTTCCCTAATCATTCTTGGTCACAATTCAGTAATTACAAAACGCTGGAAATAAAAATGCAAAGTGCTTGCAAATGTCAGTTTATTGCTCCAAACTCAAGGCATATCATAAATTTAAACGACGTAATAGGAGGGGGAAGGGTAGACGTAGCTACCTGCGGCAGGCTCGTAGTAGCTACCGCCGAGGTAGGAGCGGTAGCCGTAGGGCAGGTACGAGCGGTAGATCGGGCTGGAGAACTTCGAGAAGAACACGTTTCGCTGCGGACGCACTAACTCGCTGGGCGAGTCGCCGGGGGTGGGCACTGCCAGGCACACCGCCACCACAGCCAGGACGAAGACGATGATGATCTTGTTCATCTGAGGTTAAAGAAATGAGTTTTTTTAGGTTACTACGAACATGAATTCCAAATCAATCACACTTTGTTTTTATTTGAGCGGTCGATAGAGGGGGATGTTAAACGCTCAGATGAGGTCTAAGGTGGATTATTGGTTCTTGTACGAAAATTGCTTATAGGTACACTCTAGCCTTAAAGAATTCGAGTCTTTAAAGTTACTTCTACCTATGTACTTTGAAAGAAAATGCACTTTTAATAAAAAAATATACTTACTTTGATGAGACTTGGAAGGCAATCAAAGTTTGACTGATGATGACAACGTGTATGATCGGCCTTATATACCAACTTTTAACAAAGTCACCACATTATTTAGATATTAATTAGATAATGATATACATTTAATATTCATACAACCACAGAGTAAAACAATGAGATATTTAGTACAAATGTAAACTAATTTGAATACCGGATACTAATGATCAGTATCATATTCTTCTTTCCTTATTACTGTCATAATACCTGTTGAAGTTGTAACGGTTTCTAAACACTAAAAATTACAAAACAGAGATTTAAAATTCCTACTTTTCTTTAGATAGATAGATATATTTTATAGCACAAAATACACAACTGAAGTACTAGGCATTACAATTTTACAATTTTTGTGTACATTTTTGGCGGCCTTATCGCTGTAAGCGATTTCTACCAGACAATCTTCGGGTCAAAGGACATTTAATAGTAGAGGAGGGGCAGGTGGTGCAATATTCAATAAGGAAAATGAAAATAAAAATAATTGAACTAATAAATAAGTTACGCTCAAATAAAATTAAATAATAGACCACATACATACACATAACATTATGAGATTGATATCAGAAAAGGGAAAATTAATTAAATGATAATCAAATCGATCTAAGTTCGACCATCGACTACAGTAAAAGTTAATGGGATGATTAAGAGTGAAGAGGGTGTCGAAGTTGCAAAAAGTGAGTTTTGACTCGGGCTTTAAATATAGGCAATGATTGAGACTTTCTTATTCTTGGGAGAAGGAATTCCATAAATGGATGGACTGGACTGGTGAAAGACTGGGTATAGAATTGAAAGGAGTGAGGGGGAATCTTTAGGCGGAGATGTTTAGACGATCGCATATGGTCCTGGATGGGATGCATAAACTGGAAGCGCTCCCGAAGGTAGGGTGGTGATTTTTGGCTAAATTTATTTATTTATTTAAGGATAGCCAACAAAACATACATCATTACACGGTAGAAGGAAACACTTACATATACATTCCAAGATGCTGTCTTAATTAAAGGCTACCACGACATGCTTATAATATAATCAATTTTAAATAGGAAATACAAAAAGAAAACTCATTTCTTTCCACCAAGAAAGTGACATCGTGTAAAACCATATGTTCCATTACAAAATGTGCAATGGAACATATAGCTCCACTGTTACAATTATAAGAACAACACTTTAAAGTTTTACTCTTCTAATAATAAGGAAGACATGTGTTTATGCAATGCTGATTTGAATCTACGTTGTGAATACGACAAATCAATATCAATTTGAGATGACCGTATTAGTTTACTGAACTGTGATTGAACCCTATCAACGGAAGAAAAATGGCCTAGTCCTGTCCTGAACCCTTTGACCTTGAATGGCAGATATCTAGAGACGCGGGCTAGTTTGTACGGTACATTGAAATTAACCTTGCTTAATAAATTGGCGCAATCAATAAGATTATTAGCCAGTTTAAACAAGAACAAATGATCAGTTATACTACGGCGATTCTCTAGACTAATCATTTTAAAATATTTTAGACGTGAATTGTACGACAGAAGACGTTTCAACATATTACAACGGTAAGACAGGTGTGATAGAAATCTTTTCTGAATCGCTTCTAAACGGCTTTTATGAACTTTATAATATGGATTCCATACCACGCTGCAATAAAAATAGTATTGTAAATAAAAGGGAGAGAATGTGGGAGTCACGATGAAGACGAATAGGCAGCCATTGGAGTCGAGATCGATACTCGAAGACGTGGTCATATTTACGCAGACCGTAAATGATACGGATGCAAATGTTTTGGAGACGTTCGAGCTTGTTCAGGAGGTTTTCATTTGGTTCCGAGTAACAACAGTCTGCGTAATCAAGAATGGGAAAAAAAAAGAGCTTGTACACGTGTAATTTTGGTGGGTATGGGTATAAAGTTACGTAGTCGATTAAGAGCTCCAGCTACAGCGATCATTTTTTTACTAACCTGGGTAACCTGTGTTGTCCAGGATAAAGTGCTATCGATGTGTATACCTAGGGTTTTAACAGTTTTACTGAAAGAAATTTGGACATCGTCAAAAATTATAGGTGGCAAAGCACTAGAGTGTCTAATTCCCAGGATCAACTCTAGTTGAACTAGCCTAGCACTTCTAAAAGTGATAACCCGCGTTTTGTCAGGGTTAACCATGAGTCCAAACGACCGATCAGGTTGGAGCCGGTCATTTTATTACTCTGAGGTTGTATGTATATTAGAAGTATATCATTATCTAAATAATGTGGTGACTTTGTTAAAAGTTGGTATATAAGGCCGATCATACACGTTGTCATCATCAGTCAAACTTTGATTGCCTTCTAAGTCTCATCAAAGTAAGTATATTTTTTTTAATTAAAAGTGTATTTTCTTTCAAAATACATAGAAGTAACTTTAAAGACTCGAATTTTTAAGGCTAGAGTGTATAAGCTATTTTCGGACAAAGTTCCTATAATCCACCTTAGATCCTTCCTTTCCTTTGATCCCCCCCAGCCCATTCCATCATCGGACGACAAGGCGCGGCGAGAGCTTTCATCCTTATGTGGTAGAAATACCCCTTATCCGCACGAAGCGATTTGCTTCCACATTTATAATGCGGACGGCTAAGGAATGGAACTCTCTGCCGAGATCTGTTTTTCCTAACCACTATAATCTGGGCATCTTTAAGGCAAGAGTGAACAGGCATCTTTTAGGCCAACGCGTATCATCCTAGACCTCATCGTCGCTTTCCATCAGGTGCGATTGTGGTCAAGCGTTGGCTTATTGACCAAAAAAAAAAAAAAAAGATCTCATCTGAACGAACATTCCCCTCTATCGACCGCTCAAACAAAACCAGGTGTGATTGATTTGAAATTCATGTTTGCAGTATCATAAAAATAATCATTTCTTTAACCTCAGATGAACAAGATCATCATCGTCTTCGTCCTGGCTGTGGTGGCGGTGTGCCTGGCAGTGCCCACCCCCGGCGACTCGCCCAGCGAGTTAGTGCGTCCGCAGCGAGACGTGTTCTTCTCGAAGTTCTCCAGCCCGATCTACCGCTCGTACCTGCCCTACGGTTACCGCTCCTACCTCGGCGGTAGCTACTACGAGCCTGCCGCAGGTAGCTACGTCTACCCTTCCCCCTCCTACTACGTCGTTTAAATTTATGATATGCCTTGAGTTTGGAACAATAAACTGACATTTGAAAGCACTTTGTATTTTTATTTCCAGCGTTTCGTAATTACTGAATTATATTATACTCAGAATACCACATTAAAGTTATAGGATACAATTCCACTGTCCGGTTAAGGCCCTTTCTAAAAGACCTTGAGACTCCTCTGATGTATCAGATGTTCATGGGTGGCGGTAATTACCATAAGGGATCCGTCCTAGACTCGTCTTGCGACTCGTAGCGGGACGTGATCTACTCGAAGTTCTCTAGCCCGATCTAGCGCTGGTACCTACCTGCGCTGTTTCCTATTAGGTCATTCAAGCCTATGACTTGATTTTGGGACAGTAAACTGTTTTTTTTATGTGAAAGGTGGCAGACGAGCAGACTGATCACCTAATGGTAAGCGATGGCCGCCTCCCACTAGTGGAGTCACAAGTGCGCTTTAAACCCAACTTGCACCTCGGAAATTGGGCCTCTGGTACCCTCACTCACGAAACACAGCACAGTGCTGCTTCACGCCGGTTTTCTGTGAGGCCGTGGTATCACTCCGGTCGAGCCGGCCCATTCATGCCGAAGCGTGGCTCTCCCATGGTCACTTGCAAGCACTTTGTATTTTTATTTACACCAACCGACCTTTTTTTATGATATAGGTAGCAGACGAGCCGACGGATCACCTGATGGTAAGCGGTTACCGCCGCCCATGGACACCTGCAACACCAGTGATGTCAAAACTGCGCTGCTTACCTTTTAACCCCCCCTCCCCTGGATTGGGCCTCCGGTACCCTCACTCACGCAGCGAAACACAGCGCATGCACTGCTTCACGCCGGTTTTTTGTGAGGACGTGGTATTACTCCGGTCGAGCCAGCCCATTCATGCCAAAGCGTGGCTCTCCCACTGTTATTTCAAACCATTTAACTACCATATATCATTCATTATCCGTCTGCCGCTAGACCTTTCGGTTATAATAATAACAATATTAACTTGTAAACTATGTTAGTACTTATTCTTGTTAATTGTTATAATACCCTAATTATTACCCTTATTAGGCCTCCGGTACTGTCACTCACTCAGCGAAACAGCATAAGTTCAGCTTCACGCCGAATGTCTATGTGGTCGTGTTATGATAATACAGTCTCATAGAAAAACGTACGTGATAATACTGGTATCACACCAGTCGAGACGGCCCATTCACGCCGTAGCGTAGCTCTCCCAGATCAATTTAATTTGGCAGATAATATTGACGTAGCTACATCACTAGCAAAATCACGCCGAATGTCTATGTGGCCACATGTGTTATGATAATACAGTCTCAAAGGAAAACGTAAGTGATAATACTGGTATCACTCCGGTCGAGACGGCCCATTCACGCCGTAGCGTAGCTCTCCCAGATCAATTTAATTTGGCAGATAATATTGACGTAGCTACATCACTAGCAAAATCATCGTGATTTGCATCAAAACCCGCAGACACTAATTTAAGCGGAATCCGTGGTTCAGTAAATGCCAATTAATATTCCAACCGGACTTAAACCGACGTTGGCCGATTTCATAAAATTATGGATATTCCCAGATTTTCCTCTCAAAATATCTGGTAAAAATACGGACTTATTTTTGTAGGCAGCTTTTCGATGATTTGATCTTTTTCAAGTTATTGGTGGCGGACAAGCAGACGGATCACCTGATGGTAAGCGAAGCGCCGCCCATGGACACCCGCGGCACCAGTAGAGTCACAAGTACGCTGACAACCTTTAAACCCCCCTTTCCACTGGATTGGGCCTCGAAATACTGCACAGTCCTGCTTCACGTCAGTTTTCTATAAGGCCGTGGTATCACTCCGGTAGAGCCGGTCGGCATTCATGCCGAAGCGGGGCTCTCCCACGGTAGTACATGCTTGGATTCAAACCACGACCCCCGTATGACTGACTGAACTGACACTGAGCTACCATCACTATATAATAAATAATAAATATTTCACAACATCACATACATTGATCTGACTCCGAGATAGGTAGCTCAAGCACCTGTGTTACGGATATCAGAATCAACAGTGGAATTACAAATATATACATTTAATCCTTTTTTTTGTAAATACATACTTATAATACATAGAAAACACCTAGACCAATACAAACAGATAATTATGTTCATGCACACAAATGTTTGTACTGTGCGGGGATCGAACCCGCAACCCTTGGACCAAAGGCAGCGTTCACTAACACTGTTCCAAACGGGTCGTCAAATTAATATAGTATATAAGTTTTTAGTACCTGTAAATTTGCTATTGAATATCCATCTCTATCTTAATGATTATTTACGAGTTAATGAATAAGTTCACCTATAAGCCATAATGTTGTTCAGTATTTACCATATTATCAATAGTATGTATAGATAGAAAATGACGCAATCATTTTATTTTTCAATCAGTCTAGAGTTATCATTACACATCTCCTTTATCTCCATAAGTATTAATAAAGAGGCAATTCCTACAGACAGCGGCGACGCTTATATGTAATACAAAAATACGAAACGCTTACGCGATGTAATCAATTCCTAGCGCCATCTAGTAGTATAAAGTGGAACTAATATTCCGAAATGAAGTGAGGGCGGGCCAGTAGTAGCTAATAAAAATACATATGTTTAATCAATGCTTGCAAAGTCCATTTATTGTTCCGAAATCATCGTGATCATTGTTTTAAATTGCGTACGAGTAGTAAGTAGACCGGGGAGGGTAGTAGTATTCGTAGCCGGGTGAAGTAGGGTTGTAGTAGTTGCCGTAGTTGCCGAGGTACGAGCGGTAGCCGTACGGCAGGTACGACCGGTAGTACGGGTAGTAGGGGTACTCCCGTTTCGCGACCGCGTGTCCTTCCTCCTCAACGGTGGGAGCGGCCAGGCACGCGGCCACTGCGACTAAGAGGAATACGAGGGCGAGCTTGTTCATCTGGGAAATTAGAAATGGGTATTTTAAAAAAAACAGAATCCATATAAACGTGAGCAAAAATATTCAAGTGTGGTGTGTAAAGTTGCAATTAGGTATAACTTGTGTTAATTATAACTTCTTAATTTTATATTTAAAGAAAGAAAATATTTATTATTATAGACATCACAACACAGAACATATAGCAATTGTAAACAGAACACAATTTGGCACCAGCAACAGAAAACAAAACATAAAACAATTAAAAATACATAAAAATAAAACAAAAGGAAAAAAAAACACAACTATTCAATCATGTCCAGACAGTGCCAAATGAATATTATGATGTGTTATGACGTCTAGTATAAATGGCCCTCACTCAGCTTATGTCACAGCCCACTTAACTTATTGGTCACCAGTAATTCAAATTGTATGTCATTATAATGTAATTAATTTATATAACTATTTTGGTAATGATATGGTTAAACGTTCAAAATAAATGATTTTACTTTATAGTAATCAATTAGTATCTACGACAACCGATGCGTCTCCTTTGCTAATTTATAAACATTTATAATAATTGTGATTTTCTTAAGTAAGACATCGGGGAATGTAGCTCTATCCAACGGCGGATTAGTGGTAGTCCCATCGATACACATATTATTCATCATCATCATCAGCAACCCACACTCGTCCACTGCTGGACATAGGTCTCCCCTAATGCACGCCACTGCTCCCGATTTTCGGCCACTCTCATCCAGCCCACACACAGGGCGTCCAACACAAATTATTAATGATCGATATATATTTAACAAATTTCAGTATCAGGAGGAAAGGAGAGCAGGCATATTATTTTTGGTCAGAATATGAAAATACCAGCTAAAAATGTTTGCTGTACTCTGTTAGGACTTGTCCCCCTGGCGTTCAATTGTCAATATTTGGCAAAGCAAAAGAAAAGTATATTTTTAGAGAATTTACTGAAAATGTATGGAGATGTTGATTTTTGAACTCAAATTAAACCGAGGATAATTTTTGTTTCCAATTTTGAGGCAATTATTTTTCTGGTTGGCACAAGGACCTTTTTGCGAATGGCAAACTTTTATGTCCTCATTCATAATTAGTTTAACAATTTGATATAGAAATTAATGTCTTAACTGTCATATTTACTCGCAGCGGTATAGATCTCGAAATATTTATGACAGTTGTTAAGTTGTTCAATTGATATCAAAGCACATCCGAGTGTTGTTTCCATTACGGGGTTCTTAAAATTAAATTAAACTTAATTTACTAATTAATCAATTGAAAAATAATTTGAAAATTATGTGTATGTATTCAAACCGATTGAATTAAAAGTCGAGAAAAAATTAAATACTCCTTTAGGCTTAATTTGAAAGTTTAACCCAATTTGAAAGTTACGTTTGTGATTTTAGATTGGTGTACTTACTTTGATGAGACTTCGAAGGCAATCAAAGTTTGACTGCCGATGCCTCGGAAGATCATCCTTATATACCAATTTTTTAAATAAACATTAATATAATACCGGATAATTGTCTAATGCAATAAAACATTAGGCGTGGAAAACTTCGATACGATTAACTGATGTGGTTTAGAGAAAGACGTCATTATAACGTAAAAAATATCAATAACAAGTTTAAAAATGCAGGCAATATCTCAACAGGGCATAGGCCTTCATCATAGAAATCAAGTTATCGCTACTGTAATGGCTGATTAGGCTGATTAGGCTTAATCACCACACATGCCTAATGCATATCTCGATTTCTACTTATTACTTAAAATATCCATATATATATATATATATATATATATATATATATGTGGGTTGCTGATGATGACTTAAATATCCCTACTGTATGAAGAATACAGGACTATCAAACAAAAGTTATTACGTATGAGGTCAGGTGATCTTCAATCATTTGACCGTGGGAGAGCTACGCTTCCTATTGGTCTAGTGGTTTAAGTACCGGGCCGTGATCTCGGGGTCCTAGGTTCGATTCCTGGGTCGAGCAATAAATATGATTCGAATTTTTCCACCAATCCTTATTAGGCAAGCGTGGTGATTAACCCTAATCCCATCATAGTAGCGATGACTTGTTTCTATGATGGAGGCCAGTGGGACAGTATGTAAGCTGATGGTATGGAGCTACGCTTCGGCTTAAATGGGCTTAAGTCTCGTCCGGAGTGATACCGCGGCAACAGAAAAACCGGCGGGAAACAGCGCCTGCGCTGTGATTGTACCGGAGGCCTAATTAGGGTTAAGGGAGTTAAATTAAAAGGTTGGCAGCGCGCTTGCAAATGTGTGTTGCGCGTGCCCATGGGCGGCGGCAATTACATACCCTCAGGTGGTCCGTCTGTTCGTCAATCACATGAACTGTATGACTTGGTATGAGGATGATACAACTTTGTATGAATTTGGCGATTCAAAATAAGGTATTAGAGTTTCTTGCCGGATTTTCTCGACCAGGAAGAACTTTCCAAGCCGGTGGTAGAATTGCGATTCTACCTTTAAGTATATTTTATGTATCAACATATATATGTATTAACATGTAAATTATACATAAGTTTTAGTATCAGCCTACATACTGTCCCGCTGCAGGGCAAAGGCCTCCATCATAGAAATAAAGTCATCGCTACTATGATGGGATTAGGCTTAATCACCACGCTTGCCTAATGCGGATTGGTGGTCACAAACCCGATCTATGTTCGAAATATTCGGAACATACGTTTTGCTCGACCCGGGAATCGAACGGATTTTACGGGCCGGTACTTAAACCACTAGGCTATCGGGGCGTCTGACAGCCGTTGGAGCCGTAAAGTCCTTGAGTGGAAGCCGCGACTCGGTAAGCGTAGTGTAGGACGCCCTGCGACAAGATGGGATGATGACATTCGAAGGCTGGCTGGTGTGGGCTGGATGAGAGTGGCCGAAAATCGGCAGCAGTGGCGTGCATAAGGGGAGACATATGTCGACGAGTGTGGGTTGCTGATGATGATGATCGGGGCGTTCTGATACATAAGTACTTATAAATAAATTAAATGTATGACGATTTAGCGAAAAGCGAAAGCGATTAACGAAACATAAGCAAATAATGAGTATAAAAAAATGTGATAGTGTGAGAATCGAACTAGCGGATCTTGAAACTGAACTGGCGCCCAAAACCTCTGTGCTAAATGAATCGTCGAATCCCATTTATCCACTTGAATCCGGGTTTGAATGAAACCCACAATTAGAACGATAACTAAATATCAATTAAAGTGTAGGTATAATGTAGGTTGTAGAAAGTATAAAAGTGTGATTTACTTTCTGAACTGTATTAGTTTATCTGTCTCTACAAAGAAAACAGAACATAAAGGTATCGTATCTACATGACAGTTTTCGTTTTCATTTCAACCCTGAGTTCACGTAGACAGAGTAGTGAGTTAATGAACCTATAGATTGCCCCTCTCTTCTTTTCCCTATTACTTTCTGAGGTTTTTTTTACTGTGATAGATGGTAGACGAGCAGACTGATCACCTGATGTTAAGCAATTGCCGCCGCCCATGGACACTCGCGACACCAGTGGAGTCACAAGTGCGCTGCCAACCTTTAAACGCTTTTAAAGGTTGGCAGTCTATCCCCCGGATTGGGCCTCTGGTACCCTCACTCACGCAGCGGAACACAGCACAATGCTGCTTCACGCCGGTTTTCTGTGAGGCCGTGATATCACTCCGGTGGAGCCGGCCCATTCATGCCGAAGCGTGGCTCTGCCACGGTCAACCGTGGGAGACCGTGGGTGAGCCACGCTTCGGCATGAGGTAAATTCAATCCGCGTAAACCTTCTCCTAAAATATTTATTCTTTTTTTTTGTTTTTTATTTTAAATGGGTTTGCACTTGACCTCAACTCACTTTATATTCTTAATACATTTGTTAATAACACTTCATTTTACAATCCCATCACCAGAATGTGTCGATTGTATAACGATACTGTGGCGGAACATTCCAGTTTGGATGTTTTCAGACATATTAAAATATTTAGGTTTAAAAAAGAAGTCACTGATATTTTGTATGTATAACCTATTTCACTTTTCATATTATGTTAATTTTTCAGCTATCTAGCTAAAAATAATTACTTGATTGTTTTAATCATTCTGTGCCCATGTGGGCACAACTATGTAGTTTAGAGTTGCTCTAAATGATCTTTACATTTTGTATATCTACCTACTATGATAGTAGCTTGTTTTGTGAGCTATAAATAAATAAATTAATTTCACGACGCTATATGTGGCATGCAGGAATGTGACTGCCTCGGTGGCGTAGTGGTTAGTGGGTCGCACTTTAAAGCGAGGGCAAAAATGTGTTCCTAAGGTTTCGGTAAGAAATTCTTAGTGGCATCTCGGAGTCTGTAAGTAAGCGGTCTTGTACCCCCGTGCTTCGGAAAGCACGTAAAGCTGTTGGTCCTGCGCCCAAGCCCTCTCCGGTCGTGTCACAGTAGTGTCCCATCCGAATATGAGGGTAAGGGAATAGAGAGTGCACTATTTTGTTTGCGCACCCACTTGCGCACCATAATATATCCTACGTTGAAATAGGCTGCCGTAGCTGTATTCGGTTGGAAGATATTATACTTCTGTCACAGGAAAATCCCAAAAACTATAAATAATCAATTTCCTAAGAAATGTACCATGTGACACGAATATAGGATTAAATTGATATGTAGATAAGGTAAGCAAGTTCTTAAAATGATTATGGTGTCACATTATTCAATTGAAAAATGAGTTGAAAATTGTGTGCATACAAATTGATTCGATTCGAAACCCGAGCTATGTTCGAAAAACTCGAAACATACTTTTCGCTCGACCCGGGAATCGAACCCAGGACCCCGAGATCCACGTGAATAAGGGTTTAATGTAACACAAAATATTATGCGTGGATAATGGCCGCCGGCTTCCAGACCCTGGGCAGATACAAAGCCCAGAGCGACCCGGAGATCGAACTCCGGACCTCTTGCGCAACTGTCGCTTCAAAGTGCGACCCACCAACCACTGCGCCACCGAGGCAGTCAAATAATAGTACTTACGATTATTTTGACAACAAAATCTCCCTCTTCTTTTTAGTAGCGTAATAATAAAATCCAATTATTTTATGATGTCAACCGTGAAAACAATATTACATTGGAACCTTTCAGAAATGTTTACCTATTGTATGATTTCTTAAGAAATACGACAGTACATTATAGTAATTTTCGACTACAAGCGAAGGTAAAGGCATAGACTGACAGTTGCTCAGAGATATGAAATATTTATGCTAGACCTGGCAAAAACGTATATTTCAAAAGGTTGGAACATTTGCATCTGGATCAGTGCAGAGATGCGGAACAGTGAAACGCTTCATTTAAAACATCGACTCTCAGATAGACCCGTGATTCAATCAGGTCATTCGGATCATTCGGTTCACTCGAACTCGAGACCCATTTGAGTCGAACGATACATTCGGAGCGAACATAAGAGATTCGGAACAGTGTATCATTTGGCTGAGTCGGATCACTGAGTCGATTCAGTAAAGAGTTACACACGTCTAATTTCTGCGAAAGTTGTAAATTCGTTATTGGGATATGTACGATTTTTTTCCAAAAAATATGCACGCTTTGAACTTAAGCTAATGAAATGTTCATTCTTTATTTTTTTTTCTATCCTAATGTTTGTATTTACTTCATAATCTATAATATAAAAATGAATCGCAAAATGTGTTGGTAAGCGCATAACTCAACAACGCCTGGACCAATTTGGCCAATTCTTTTTTTAAAATTAACGTTGAAGTCCAAGGATGGAAAAAATCGAATAATTGTCGGGAAAACTCTAAAAACAGCCCTTTTCTTTTTCACATACAAATGTTTTCTATCTAAAACGTAGAATCAATTTGAGTTTTATTGCTTTTACATTAAGTTCATATTTGTTGCCACATTACAATTTTTTTTGACAGGACGAAGTCTGTCGGGTAAGCTAGTATCGTATAAAATCGCCCTGTTCATCTAGAGGTTTAAGTACCGGGCCGTGATCTAGGAATCGAACTCCTGAGTTCGATTCCCGGGTCGAGCAAAAGTATCTTTCAAATTTTTCGAACGTAACTCGTGTTTGTCACATCAATCCGCATTAGGCCAATCCTATCACAGTAGCGATAACTTGATTTCCATGATGGAGGCCCTGTAGTGGGACAGTATATAGGCTGATACTATCATCGTATAAAATAAGTCTGTTTTGTTTCAGATGAACAAGCTTATCGTCCTCTTTGTTCTGCTGGCAGTGGTTTGCGCCCTGGCTTCGGCTGAGGGTAGAGAGAAGCGGACCATCCTGCCGTGGTTTCACTTAACTTCGCAATACAATATAAGGACACCATTTGCCGTGACGAGATCTGTCTTTAATCCGATATATTACATGCAATATGAAAAATATTATTACTAACAAAAGTAAATAAAGTTTTGGTTAAATGTTTTTTTTCTCTATGATTTCTCCCCATGAAGTATTTGTCTACCTATACCTCACTCCCTCCCCGCTCGTGTCACAGTAGTGACCCATCGAAATATGAGGGTAAAGGAATAGAAAGCACTTGTTTTTACGCACACACTTAAGCACTATAAAAATATTCTGTGTACGTGGCTGATCGTCGCATTGGCCGCCATAGCCGTAATCGGTTGGAATATATTATTTATTACACCTATACCTAATTTGAAAATATGCATTACAGCATTTCAGCAAATCAAATGATAGTGAGAAACTTGAAAAGAATAGAAGTCCATACCTACTTAGATGTAGCTCAGTGCATAAAAAACGTGTCTTCTTAACAGGAGATCATAAGTTCGAATCTTCTTCGAAACGAAAGCTCGGTGCTGACACCTCACATTATGAGGAAAGCTAACCATTCCGGATAGTTCCTGAAATATGTAATTACTATGATTGAGTAGGTCTGGTTCCTGTAAGGGTTGCGCAGGTCAGACAGAATTTCATTGTACAAATAATTAATGTACACGAGACAAAACGCGGTTAAATTGGCGGTGCTATGTTCCGAGGGAAAGGGGGGTTTAAAGGTTGGGAGCGCACTTGTGACTGCATTGGTGTCGCGGGTGTCCATTGGCAGCGGCAATCGCTTCCCATCATGTGATCCGTCTGCTCGACTACCACCTATCGCTTGAGAAAAAGAATGTAAAAAGTACATACCTCAAATTCCGCCTGTGATCACGACCGTTGTAACGCGGTAGAAACGGTAAATGCTACTAAGAGTATGTACTTACATATAATATTAACTGCGTTTTGTCCAGTGTACATTAATTACCGGCATTTCATTGTGCTTACCAACTCCTGGATCATGGTTTATGCGTACCCTGGGCTCCGAAGCGACTGATATGTACGCAACCAATATTAACAAGCTGAGATGAGATATATAATTATATTAAAATTTTAATATAATAAGGAAGAGCGGGGTTTCCAAACACAGGCTTTTCAGCTTAAATGGAGACTCCATCCACTAACTACTGAATTCAAACTTTGTTAACGAAAATAAATATTTTTATTATTTTTTTATTTTTTTTATATATAATAATATGAAATAATAACTAACTAACTAACTAAAAGCGACCCATAGTGAGCCTTGGTCTCCGATACTAAGAGCCTCCATCTTGGTCGATCCTGCGCCACCTCCTGCCAGTCATCTGCCGAGATTCCGCGCAATTCTTTTTCGACCTCATCCTTCCAGCGATATCTCGGACAGCCGACTGGCCTTTTGCCATTAGGACGTCCCTGATACGCTCGCTTTACCGCACGAATAATAAATATTTCACAACATCACATACATTTGACGACCCGTTTGGAACAGTGGTAGTGAACGCTGCCTTTGGTCCAAGGGTTGCGGGTTCGATCTCCGCACAGTACAAACATTTGTGTGTATGAACATATCTGTTTGTATTGGTCTGGGTGTTGGTATGTATTATAAGTATGTATTTACAAAAGAAAAGTATTATATGTATATATTTGTAATTCCGCTGTTGATTCTGATATCCGTAACACAGGTGCTTGAGCTACCTATCACGGAGTCAGATCTGTATGTGATGTTGTGAAATATTAATTTATTTTTTATTTTATTTATTGATCTGACTCCGAGATAGGTAGCTCAAGCACCTGTGTTACTATATATACTTGTAGCGTGTTGTCTTTTAACTTCTAACACGTTATATTCTAGGGTTAATCAACCCCTATCCCATCTTTGTTTCGCAGTTCTCGTACCAGTATAAATTATACAGTATGACTAAGTTTCGATGCACTCTTACGACCGGTTTACTGGAGGTAGGGTTGCTAGGAATTAATAATAATAATAACAAATAAATATTTCACAACATCACATAAATTGATCTGACTCCGAGATAGGTAGCTCAAGCACCTGTGTTACGGATATCAGAATCAACAGTGGGATTACAATTATATACATATAATACTTTTCTTTTGTAAATACATACTTCTAATACATAGATAACACCCAGACCAAAACACACAGATATGTTCATGCACACAAATGTTTGTACTGTGTGGGGATCGAACCCGCAACCCTTGCACCAGAGGCAGCGTTCACTACCACTGTTTCAAACGGGTCGTCGAATAAATCAAAATGCGTGTGTCATGCCTGGTCTGTTATTAAACCCTTAAATTATTTGTTCGACCGATCGTAAGCTGATATGTTATACCTTCCTTCCATCAAAATAGCAAACCTACCTACCTATACAAGGGGTCCCAAGACATGGCAAGACTATGGGGACATGAAGGGAAAGTACCTTAAATCCTTAAATTTACCAGTTTTACATTTTTTTATGTAATAGGTGGCAGACGGGCAGACGGATCACCTGATGGTAAGCGATTGGTGCCACCCATCGACACTCGCAACACCAGTGGAGTCACAACCTTTAAACCCCCCTTTCCCCCGGATTAGGCCTCCGGTACCCTCACTCACGCAGCGAAACACAGCACAGAGCTGCTTCACGCCGGTTTTCTGTGAGGCCGTGGTATCACTCCGGCCGAACCGGCCCATTCGTGCCGAAGCGTGGCTCTCCCACGGTAGTAGCACGGTAGCACTTAAATAAAACATCACTTTTTTAATGTGATTGGTTTCGGATTGTGCTTGTAGGTATTGCACGGGAATCGAACCGGAAAATATAATAATTAAAAAACTTAAGAATTTAAGGTACTTTGTCTTGATGTGCCATAGTCCTGGAACGCTCTGTATTAGCTCTGATTGACGTGTCAATAACACTCGATGAATGTTCATACTTGTGATTACAGTTCATACTCTAAGGAGCAATAGCAAAAGGAGATAAACATGTACATCGGTTTAACTACCTCTTCTACCAACCATCGTGAAAAACATTAATTTGTAAAAAAAATCAAGTTTTTATACAAAGTCGATCACGTGACTTGTTCATTTTGTATGGGGAGCCGAACAAATATTTGACAAATTCTTAAAGCTCTAGAATTCTGTTCTGTTTAAAATGATTGGTAAAAGAGGTATTTTCAGTTAAAGCACAAATATTTATAGTTATGGCGACGGGTAGCCCTAACTGGCGACAAATTGTTAGCTACTAAACCGGATCTATTTTGAACAATTTCGGAGCGGGAGTCTCTAAGCAAAAATTACACTATTTATTTTATTTACTTATTTATTTAGACCAACCAACATCTGTTTACAATTACAATACTTATATAATAATACATACAATTGATATTTTTAAACTAATTGCAACAGATAATTAAAGGCTAGTTCCGCATGCAATTTGAAAAGTTTAGCACATAACATATTATTTAAAACTACAATTAACTACTTTATTCATAACATTACTTTGACTACTTATCCTATTCTATTTTGACCGGGCCGATGCAGAAGATCGGTAACAGTCTTATAAAACATCCCCTTTGAGTCAAAGTTTAAGTCTATGGAATGACTCAACCGGTTTACCACCTTACACAGTCTCGATACTGGAGAGTTTGTTTAATAACTGTGATCTGTTTTTGCACTCGAAATTTTTATTAACCATACGGCCATAAAAAGCCGTTTCTGGCGGTAATTTGAATTTCGAGTACAAAAGCGGACCCAAAAGTTAAGTATAAGTATTAAATAAATAGAATACGTGTTTTCCGAGAGGCTGCAGCTTCAAAATTGTTAAAAAGATATCCTGTTTAGTTGCCAACAATTTAAATCAATTCGCGTCGCTAGTGTGCCCTACCCGTCACCTGAACACCCTGTAAATACACACACAATTTAATTTATACTCTAAGCTGGCAACCCTACGAGTGGCTATCCGGAGGAGCCGCCATAACCCTCGGGGTGATAAGTCCGGATGTGGCTTGCCGTCAAAGATATTCTATTATGAATAGTTAGCGAGATAACTTTGTGGTCTTTGCTGAAATTGCGTTAAAATACTTGTCGTAAAATAGGAAGGGTTAAAAGTTTCTGTCGGGACGGCAATGTATTATAAGAGTGGGTATGTATAAGGTTTTGTAAATGTGCACTCACGGCAGGATTCTGTTGTTTCTCATTATCTTCATCATCATCATTTCAACCAATAAACGCTCACTGCAGAAATATAGGCCTCTGTTTCTAGCCTTTGTTAATTTTATGTGATAGGTGGCAGACGCATCACCTATTAGGGTTGCAAAGGTCAGATGGCAAGTCGCTTCATTGTAAGTAATTATCAGATTCCCCAAATGATTTTTTTTTTTTACTTTATTTGCATAGGCTTACAGCTTTTACAAATCGTCAAACAAGAAAAATATAAATTATTAACTATGTATATTATAGATGTAATTACACATAAATGTCGATACAAAAAATAGACTAAGAAATGAATAAATATAATGTGATTCTACCACCAGAATCGGAAAGTTGATTCTGAATCATTGTCTAAGCGTACCTTGGGCTACAGAGCTACAGCATTGGACACAACCGAAAATTATACGGTAGGATGCGACATTACTTCTATTAGACTGAAATCCGCCGCGCGTGCGAATAAGACCGCCTTATTGTACTGTCTGTTGCTGTTGTATCATGCTTGTATTTCATTTTTGTGCAATAAAGAATATCTATCTATCTATCTATCGAGTTCGATGCATCAATAAACTAAAATGCTGGCTCCGCTGAACTTCGGAACTCCTACACGGTTTCCCACTGCGAAGTTTTCATCGACCACCGCCGTGTTTAGGGATGTAGATACCCTTTAAATATCGATATGTCCAAGGACTAACTCGTTGCCCGCTGATGTAGTTCCTGTAGAATATAACTAGGGCCTCTTTAAGGCAAGAGTGAATAGGTTTTTCACGGGCAAGGATGGCCCACCTCGGATCTCATCTTCACTTAACATCAGGTGGGATTGAGGTCAAATGCTTGTCTGTCGTTACATAAAGAATCCGAGATTTTTTTAATTATGTTATAGGTGGCAGACGAGCAGACGGTTTACCTTATGGTAAGCGATTGCCGCCGCCCATGGACACCCGCCACACCAGTGGAGTCACAAGTGCGCTGCCAACCTTCAAACACCCCCTTCCCCCAGATTGGGCCTCCGGTACCTTCACTCACGCAGCGAAACACGGTAAGTACGTAAAAACATAATGTGGGGTTCACCTTAAAACTTTAATAAAACCTGTGTTAGAAAGATAAGACTCCTACGTCAGAGGTAGTTAACCAGACCAGTCGATCGATGTAGATCGATGCCTTCGAACAACGATCAATTGTTCTGGCAGCTTTAATTGATCGATGGATACCTTTTAACTCACCAATCAATCGATTTTATCGGTTGACGTCGATATGTCTTTTTTATGAACTTTAGGCTTAACGCTTGACCACAATCTCACATGATGGAAAATGACGATGAGGTCTAGGCTGTAACGCGTTTGCCTAGAAGATGCCTGGTCACTCTTGCCTTGTCTGGTAGTTCATCATTTCAGCCAATAGACGTCCACTGCTGGACATAGGCCTCCCCCAATGTTCTCCACACAGATCGGTCCCGTGCCGCCCGCATCCAATGGATTCCCGCGATCTTCACCAGATCGTCGGTCCACCTTGTGGTGGGCCTGCCACGGCTGCGACTTCCTGTGCGTGGCCTCCACTCCAGGACCTTTCTGCCCCAACGGCCGTCTGTTCTCCTCGCTATGTGCCCTGCCCATTGCCACTTGAGGCATGCAATCCTTTGGGCTATGTCTGTAACCTTAGTTCTCCTGCGGATCTCATCATTTCTGATACGATCACGCAGGGAGACTCCGAGCATAGCTCTCTCCATTGCTCTCTGGGTGACTTTGAGCCTCCTTAATCGGCACATTGTAAGCGGCCATGTTTCGGTTCCGTATGTCATCACTGGCAACACACACGCATTGAAGACTTTCGTCTTGAGACACTGCGGTAGGTGGGCCGAAAATATGCTGCGTAGCTTCCCGAACGCTGCCCAGCCGAGTTGGATTCGTCGATCGACCTCTTTCTGGAAGTTGGACTTACCAAGCTGGACTTTTTGTCCGAGGTAGATGTACTCGTCTACAACTTCCAGTGTAGAGCTTCCAACCTTCACAAGAGTGGGTATGACATGGGAATTCGACATGATTTTCGTCTTGTCCATGTTCATTTTCAGACCCACTTGTTGGGAGACTCTACTGAGGTCGTCAAGCATTGTGCCTAGGTCTTCCAAGGTCTCAGCCATGACTACGATATCATCAGCGAATCGAAGGTGCGTCATGTACTCACCATTTATATTGATGCCAAGTCCATCTCAGTCCAGAAGTTTAAACACGTCCTCCAACAGAGTGGTGAACAGTTTCGGCGATATAACGTCACCCTGTCTCACACCTCGCCGGAGAGGAATGGGTTTTGATTCCTGGTCCTGAAGACGGACTGACATTGTGGCGTTTCCGTACAATGACTGCAACACTTGTATGTATCGGTAGTCTATTCGGCACCTTTGGAGAGATTGTAGCACGGCCCAGGTCTCGACAGAGTCGAAGGCTTTCTCATAGTCCACAAACGCTAAGCATAATGGCAGGTTATACTCGTCGGTCTTCTGTATAACCTGCCGCAGCGTATGTATGTGGTCTATAGTGCTAAAGCCTTTTCGAAATCCGGCTTGTTCGGGAGGCTGGAAGTCGTCGAACCTGCGTGCGAGACGATTCGTCAAAACTCTCGAAAACAGCTTATATATGTGGCTCAGCAGCGTGATAGGCCTGTAATTCTTCAATTGGGATTTGTCACCCTTTTTGAAGAAAAGCCTCACCACGCCAGAGTGCCACGCTTTGGGTGTCTTTCCCTCAGTGATGATGGAGTTGAAAAGCCTCTGAAGGGCTTTCAGGACAGGTCGTCCACCTGCTTTCAGAAGCTCCGCTGTGACTCCATCATCACCCGGTGTCTTACCGTTCTTAAGCTGTTTGAGAGCTATGCTAATCTCGTATAGGCTGACGTCCGGGATATCTTCGGTGTAGTGCCGGGTTAATTTGGCTCTGCGCTCAACGGCCTGAATGACAGGTGTGCATGATGTTGCGTAAAGCTGTCCATAAAAGTTTTCAATCTCAGCCAAAAGTTCTGGGCGTGACGTGACGATTCTGCCATCCTCTGTTTTCAGCTTGGTCAGCAAGCTCTCTCCAATAGCCAGGTCTCTGGCGAACACTTTGGAGCCTTTGTTCCGCTCTATAGCCTCTTTAATACGTTCCGTATTAAATCGGCGTATGTCCCGGGTCAGGCACTTGGAGATGCGCTTGCTGAGCTGCCGTCGTTGACGAGCTTCATCAGAGGTTTGCAGAACCATTTTCCGCCTTTCCTCCATTAACTTAAGAGTTGGCTCCGAGATTTTACTGGCTTTTTTCGTACGGCTAGGTCTGAAGACCTTTGCACCCGCCGTAAGAACAGCTTTCACGAGCCTGTCATTATATATGTCCACGTCTGAGCAGCTCTCTAGGCAATCGAAGCGATTTTCCAGCTCGAGTTGAAAGCTCTCGGGGTTTTGAATCTGGATGGCTACAGGGCGGAGCGTAGATTTTATCAGTCGATACCTTTCGGATGTAACGTGTAGATTCAAAGTGCCTCTTACCATTCGGTGATCACTTCCAGTGTTCACTGAATTGATCACTGAGACATCATTGAATATCCGGGTCTTGGTAGACATGATGAAGTCAATCTCATTTTTTGTAACGCCATCCGGACTTTCCCAGGTCCACTTACGATGCAGCCGTTTTTTAAAGAAGGAGTTCATCATGTAGAGTCCCTCCCTCTCCATATACTCGGCTAGCATTCGACCTCGGTGGTTCCGGATTCCAGATCCAAATTGCCCCACTTTCGACTCCTCATCGCCCTTTTTGCCTAGCCTTGCGTTGAAATCTCCCATCACAACAGTGTAGTGAGTATTGGAAGTATGTATTGCCCGAGAGATATCCTCATACATTACTTCCACTTCCTCGTCGGGGTGTGTCGAGGTCGGGGCGTAAACCTGTATTACCTTTAACGAATACCGTTTGGTAATTCTGAGTGTAAGGTACGCCACCCTATTCGACACACTTCCGATTTGTACAATGTTGTTCACGAGGGACTTGTGGACAATAAACCCGACTCCACCTTTGGACAGTTCTTCGCCCTCCCGGAAATAAAGCAGATTCCCGGATTTAAGGATCATCGTATCCTCGCCCTGTCGTCGGACTTCGGATAATCCTACAATACTCCAGCGAATTCTGCTTAATTCTTCCTCTAGTTCCAGCAGCTTCTCTTCGGTCCGCAGTGTGCGTGTGTTGTACGTTGCCAGGGCCAAGGTTGTTTGACGGTAGGTATTTGCCACCCGGGGATTCTTGGCACCCCTGGTCCCGGCGCCTCGCCCGCTTCCGTCATCGCCGGCTCGGCCTCCGGTACCGCCGGGCACTTGGGGCCTTTTGTTGATTTTAGAAATCATAGGGGGGGTTTGGGCCTACACCCACCACGCTGGCCCAGTGCGGGTTGGTGGGGAACGCCAGAGCCTCGTCTGTTGTGCAGCAGGGTGCGCCACGTGCAGGTGAGGTTGACTTAGGCCCCGTTAGATATTGGGCGGGACCCCTTACACACCCACACACTTACTTGTCTGGTAGTTAGAAACGATCAATTTATCTGATCCACGTCGATTTATCCATTTTGCCATCGATCTACGATCGATCGATTCTAGTGACACCCTTAGCAGCAGTGTAAATAAAGCCAAGTACGTATTGTAGGATACGAACAAACAGAAAATACGTACGAAAATAGGTTGAGTATGTGGTTCACATAATTTGTTTAATTCCAGATATTTTGTTTTGTTTTTGCCAATTGTATTAGTTTAACATTCTACATTAGTTTCTGAGACTTCTATTTTTGCGACATACCGGTTTTATCTATGGGGGGGGCCTGGTGACCTGTACTACAGGTTTTCCAAACCTACTTCAGGCACCAGTCTCTCACAAAGTTAAGGTCTGGGTGTCACATAAAATAGTATCCTATCACTGTCTGTATGACCTTGTACTGTGAGAGAAATAAACAATAAACTTATTATTATTATATTACATTTTTTGGAAAGGTTAGATCAGCTAGCTCTCACGCACACACTTTTTGGTTTTTCAAATTTAGTAATTTGTTAATAGCAACTTAATTGTTCGGTCACACCACACCGTAAACAAGAGATCATAAAGCATTCCATAAAAAACAACTTAGAAAGAACTATTAGTGATTAATTACTTTTAACTGCAAAATAGTAATTACTTTACTCTCGTTGAGTATAAAAAGCGTTACCTAAATATGTTGTCATCAGTTGTTCAACAGCAATCAATAAGTCAAGGTAAGAAAAAGCTCATAATACATAGATACATTGATTCGACATCACGTAGATTCACAATTCTCGACATTGGCAGAATTATAGATCGCAAGACACACAGTCAGCCATTATAAAAAAAAAACACATTTCAACGTACGCAAATCTGTCAAGTTTCTTCAATCGAATCTAACCTTCATCTCAATATTTAAAATTATTATTTAGTTAGCATATTTATAAACAAAATTCTAGTAAATAAGATAGTAATTAAGAAGGAGGTCCTTTACACCTCAACTCAAGAAAGAAAACTTACCATAATAATAATACAAAACACAACACAACACACATACCACAAAAACATATGTTTACCTACCTACTATAATACACCCCACTGTTTCGGTGGCGCAATGGTTAGTGGGTCGCACTTTAAAGCGACGGTTTCGCTTGGGGTCCCGGGTTCGATCCCCGGGTCGGGCCAAAACGTGTACCTGAGTTTTTCTGTTAAGAAATTCTCAGTGTTAGCCCGGAGTCTGGAAGTTGGCGGTCTTGTACCCCCTGTCTCGGGAAGGACGTTAAGCCGTCGGTCCTGCGCCTAATCACTCTTCGGTCGTGTCACACTAATGTCCCATCGAAATAAGAGAGTACGGGAATAGAGAGTGCACTTGTGTCTGCGCAAATACTTGTGCAATGTAATATGTCCTGCGTCGATGGCTGATCGCTGATATTGGCTGCCATGACCAAAATATCGGTTTGGAGGACATTATTATTATAACATACGGGGAGTAAATATAGCAATTTTAATTACTCTTATCATAAGACTAGCAAAAAAAGGCACGGCTATAGAGTCTAGGGTTGTGACATTCACTAAATAAAAACCTTCATGTCAACGTTTTGTTCAATATCAATTTGAGGAAATGATCTGTTGTGTGGCAGTCTGTTCTATACACACATCCAGCGCCAACACAAGAAGTATCTGTTTCATCAACAAATATTGGTGCTCGTCACAAATGTTTGTGAATCGAACCCGCGAACCATGTGTCACAACTTCTACGTCATTTTTAGCATAGCTATTTCTTCTCATGTTTTCCCTTCATACACACGGAGAAATTTATGTAGAAATAAATAATTTCCACTTTTTCTAACTAGAAGACCAACTGGTCTAGTGGTTTAAGTAGTTGTACTACACCGTGACTTCGGGATCCTGGGTTCGATTTCCACATCGAGAAAAAAAGTATGTTTCAAATTTTTCGAACATAGCTCGGGTTTGTAATTACCAATTCGCATTAGGCAAGCCTAATCCCATCATAGTAGCGATTTCTTGATTTCCATGATAGAGGCCTTTGCGCTGCAGCGGTATAAATATAGACTGATAGGACACCAATGAATATTAATATGAGGGTAAGGGAATAGAGAGTGCACTTGTGTTTGCGCACAAACTTAATTACTTTAACCGCTCAAGAGTTTGCGGCGTATGCAAAAAAAACCCGTCGATGTTTCCGGTCGATTACGTCATCGCACCGGCGGTCGCCCGAGTTGTAAACAAAACCCTACCGTTTACATCCCGAAAACATCATATTAGGTATCGTTAATAAAGTCCATTCAGCATGTTAGATCAAGCGTACGTGGCTGACCTGTAGTAGATCCGTAATCGGCTGGAAGATATATTTTTTTTTATAATAATAATTCTCACAACATCTCATACGTTAACCTGATTCCGTACTAAGTAGCTTAAGCACTTGTGTTACAGATATCAGACAACAGAGGAACACAAATATATACTTAAATACATATATTACATATATTACATGAGAGCCGTGTGGTCCCCGGCAGAGTAGAATAGGCCACCCTCACTCTTACCGAGGTGTCGTAAAAGGCGACTAAGGTAAAGCTGCTGGCATGATCACCTAGAGAAGGAAAACTCTGCATTTATATCAAAACCCTCGCCAACCCGTCTGCCAAGCGTGGTGAGTATGGCAATTACCCCTCATGTGATTGAGGGAGGCCCGTGAACCAGCAGTGGGGACTTAAATGGGCTGGCGATGATGATGATATATTACATCCAGACACCGAACAAACACAAGTGTTCATCGCACGAATGTTTGTCCAGGGTGGGGATATTATAGGCTGATATTTTTACTTCTTTTAGATGAAATTCCTCATTGTCCTCCTCGTCGCCGCCTGCGCCGTCATGGCCAGCGCCAAGCCCCTGGTGGACACGGAGTGGCGCGCCGAGTACGGCGGAGTGGTGCCAATCACGTACCCGCACTACCGCGTCGCGCAGCCGTGGCCGGCGTACGCGCACGTAGCCAAGGCGAGCTACGACCCCGAGTTCTTCTACGACACCTACGGATTCTACCCTCCTTATTGATACGTTGGAGTGAATAAATGACCAGAGCTGCACTTTTGTTGTTTTCTTGCTTCTTTTAAATTGCCTATAATTAGCAACTTCACAAGTTCAAAAAGAAGAATGTTCTATGTTCCACTGTAGGTTCCATTTGTATAACACAGTAAATAAAGAATTGGACATCTTTAGCAAACCATATTATGAGTGTAGGGAAAAAGTAATAAAATGGGTTCTGCTTAAAAACTACGAAGAGACAGAGAAAATTCTGCAAACAATATCCTAATGTAATTAATACACACCATATGCACATGTACACACACATAAACATACACTCACACATATACACACATTCACCCCACACACACACACACACACACACACACACACTGTGTGCGTGTGTGTGTGTGTGTGTGTGCCGTACTCGGCGCGCCACTCCGTGTCCACCAGGGGCTTGGCGCTGGCCATGACGGCGCAGGCGGCGACGAGGAGGGCAATGAGGAATTTCATCTAAAAGAAGTAAAAATATCAGCCTATATTAAAGTAATTAAGTGTGTGCAAACACAAGTGCACTCTCTATTCCCTTACCCTCATATTAATACTCATTGGTGTCCTATCAGTCTTATAGTCTTGTATTTTTTATGGGATATCATTTATTTTTGTAGTCCACCTACTTTTTTCTTTCACCTTCAACTGCAAACGTAACTTTGTAATCCTATACATTTATATGAGATAATTATTTATGCAGTTGGTGTATTTAGAAAACTGAACCGAAATTACAAAAATAAAAAAGTTTTCCCATGATTAAGACACTAAATTCTATTTGTATTCTAAATTTGAAGCTTCTATGTCTGCTAGAAGTGCCTTGGACTTATGTTGATCGTTGAGTCAGTGAGTGAGTGATTCATATAATGTGATTCATATAATGCCTGATCAGTTACTGAAAATTCAGGCTTCTGGTTTTATCCACAGCGGAATGATAGGGGGTTCGAAAATAGCCTGAATTGCTTCGAGAAAAAGATGCCGCTTTTTTTTCTCTACTTGGCGGAATCACTGCCGTGCCCCCAGACAAAATATCATTAAAGTACTTTTTGACTTGTATCAAAAAGCGTAGTATCTTGGACACAAATTTCTTTATCGAAAAATAGTCTTAAAAACTCAAAATACTTTTAAATTAACCTATTAAACCGACATTTAATTTTTTTTGTTCAAAATTGCAATTTTCTTTTAATTTTTGGCGTGATTATTATGTTTATGCCAAATTATAGTTAGGCTTCGGACAGATGGACCAAAGGATAGACAAGGCGAAACTATAAGGGTTTCTAGTGGACTACGGAACCAAATAAAGGTGCGCAATTGCCCAGCACTATCACTTAGCAATCGGGCTACGATTGAAGTTTGACTTCGTAGTATGAGTACCTACGAAATTCGTAGTTAATTTATAAAATAGTGTTGGGCAAATGGTTTAAATACCAGGCCGTGATCTCGGTGTCCTGGAGTCGATTCCCGGGTCGAGCAAAGGTATGTTTCTAATTTTTATAACATAGCTCGGGATTGAGATCACCAATCCGCATTAGGCAAGCATGTTGATTAAACCTAATCCCATCATATTAGCGATGTCTTGATTTCTATGATGGAGGCCTTTACTTTGCAGTGGGACAGTATATAGGATGATACTTTTATGTAACATGTAAATAACGCAATAAATGTTTTGATTCATTAATTTAATGTTGCACATCACACACAACTTAAAAGCTACGTAATTTATAAAGATATTTAACACTTGACCTATTTCAGAGTCAGGTACATGATGTTGTGAAATATTTATTTATTTAATGTGTAATTAACCCAACGGCAATTTGTAGAAGAGGCAGAAGAAACCACACAACTGAAGCTCAAAATTCTTTTTGTCATCACTCCCACGCATCAGTGGGTAGAACCCGTAGGTGTTGTAGAAGAAATCGGGGCCGTAGCTCGCCTTAGGGAGATGCGCGTACGCAGGATGAGCGAGGCGGTAGCGCTCGTACTCGGCGCGCCACTCCGTGTCCGCCAGCGGCTGGGCGCAGGACATGACCACGCAGGCGCCGATCAGGAGAGCAATGCAGGCTTTCATCTAGAAGTTATTGAAATACGATATTACTATAACTTCAGTGGCGAAGAATCAATTGGAGGTCGGTTAATTCTGTAATTTTTTACCGTGGGAGAGCCTCGCTTCGGCATGAATGAGCTGGCTCGACCGGATTGATAATAAGGCCTTACAAAAAACCCGCAGTGTTTCGCTGTGTGAGTGAGGTACGTGAGGAAGACCAAATAATAAAGGTTGGCAGCGCACTTGTGACTCCACTGGTGTTGCGGATGTCCATGGGCGGCGGGAATCGCTTACCCTCAGGTGATCCATCTGCTCGTCTGCCACCCGTCACATAAAATAAACTTATGTACTTTATTTCATGACAAATAATAAGGCTGTCTTAGGTATGGCATTTCAAAGACCAGGTCCACATACTCGTGTGCGGTGAACAGTAGGTGCAATCAATATTTGGTGCCCTCTTGTATCAAAATTCGCAAACAAAACGGAATAGTTTGGTGCTTAAAACACGCAGTTCAAGCTTCGTAGTACCCACCATGTTTATACAGGATATTTTATTTAGGGTGTCAAGCCGAAAGCCATAGATAAATAGGCTTTACAACGGAGGCTCTTTTCGCGAGCGGCTCTCGGCGCCCCCTAAATCCAGGCGCCCGAGTCCATAGTTAAAGACGCCCCTGTCTATGCCAGACGAGGCTTGCAAAAAGCGCCCAATTCAATTGATATTAAACCACACTTGAAGAAAGACAGGGGCAATTCTCGTGCACTGGACATTAAAGACGAATTTGAAAAATTTCCTACATCCCTCCATCTCTGTCTGTCTGAGTCTGGAAGTTGGTGGTCTTGTACACCCCTTCTTCGGAAAGTACTATCCGTGTGGAGTAGCAATCTTTGGTTCTGTGATATAGCTTAGGACTTATGTACTAGTGTAACACTAGTGTGTTGTGTACATTTTCATATGTGTAAATTATCAAACTATGATAATTTAAATAGACTGAGAGTGTTATAATAATATCTGTGAAAACAATGATTCCATCCCTCTTGATATTCGATAAAGTTCAAATAGAAAAGAAAATAATTTATCCGACTGAAGATTTGAAAAGGAGTCTTGAATATATCTAAATCTATTCCTTACCTTACATTATTGAATTTGCTGGACAACTAATGCATAAAATTATTTTTATAACGATTTTTATACTCAAATTTAAATGACTATTAAAACGACGTAATTCCTTTAAGATTGTTTTTAAATGCTTATAAAGTTGGTTGGTTAACGATAGGCTGATATTTTTTTTATGGCCAGGTCAATGATTGACTAGTTTTGATAACGGTAGGTGATGGATAACGCAAGAAAATAAACGTAATATTTTTTTAAATTTATTTACAATTCTTACAACGATATTTATCCTTATAATTGATTGTTAATAATTGATTGATATGACTCGCTTCAAATGTTTTGTGAAATTGTATTCATTGATTTTATTTCCAAAAGGGATATTTTTTATGCTAGAGGCGACAAACGAGCAAGCGAGTCACCTGATGGAAAGTAATCAACGTCGCCCATGAACATCCGCGAAATCAGAGAGATCGCTAATATGTTAATCATAATAATCATAATTACTTATTCATTCATAAACATGGGTAAGTGTTACAAGATATTAAATAAAATATTGTTAGGTACAGCCATGATTCACCGTAAAGGTATATGAATATAAATATTAATATTTGATACATAAATTACAATTCAATTATCATTATTATTACATGCATGTCAATCATATTAGTTTACAATTTATTATAATAAGACATCATTTTCACACTTCTAAATCTAAAGTTATTTTTATAGCTTATAATCAAAGAAAAATCTAACATCATAGTAAGCTTTTTCAGCAAGAAAGCTGTTAAGGGTAGTTTTAAACTTATTATCATTGATTGATCTGATATACAATGGGATTTTGTTATAGATTTTTGGAGCCATGCAATTTACGCTGATTCTTTGCATTCATGTTGCCGGCCTTTTAAAAAATAATACTAAATGAAGTCGGTACTGGACATACTTCAGGTCACTTAGGACATTCTTATTGTTATATTAAAAATACAAATCGAAACATACTTTCAAAGTGAATATGACCGTAAAGTGCTAAAAAAAGATTCCTGTTGACGGTTGCGTGTATAATGTAACGTAAATAAGGTAATTTGATGTGATCTATGTAAATGTTTCTCTTATTGTGCATGATGTCATTAATTTATCACTAGATAGATTATCTCTTTTTGTACAACATATTTACAAAACTCAAAAGCTAGGTAGGTATACAAAGATTCCGTGTGCATTTTAGGTAGTCTTACTTGTTATTTATCTCGAGGACAAGATTTTTACAAAGTATTCACAGAACCTTTTTTGAAATGAGCACAGCTATCCCAATACTATGAATTTTAAAGACTATACCATTTCAAAACCTACCAAAAAAAAAACAACGTAATAAAGCTGAAAGGTCTTTTATTCATCACTTCCACGTAACCTTAGGGGTTGTAAAAGAACTCAGGGTCGTATCTCGCCTTGGCCAGGTGCGCATACGTCGATCATGCAAGGCGGTACGAGAGCGGTCCGACACCGCCGAAGTTAACGTACTCGTAGCGTAACAATATTTCACAACATCACATACATTGATCTGATTCCGAGATAGGTAGCTCAAGCACCTGTGTTACGGATATCAGAACCAACAGCGGAATTACAAACATATACATTTAATATTCTTCCTTACATAGAAATACACCCAGACTAATACAAACAGACATGTTCATGCACGCAAATGTTTGTATTGTGCGGGGATCTAACCCGCAACCCTTGTACCAGAGGCGGCGTTCACTACCACTGATCCAAACGGAAAGTCCGACAATAATGTATGTTCATGCCAAATAACAGCTTTCTAGCACGAAGAGTCTGACCTAGGCTGCGAACAAACGGACGGACTTGACGAAACTATAAGGGTTCATCGTGGACTCCGGAACCCAATGGCAATTTGTAAAATAGGCAAAAGACAGCACAAAACTGCAACTCAATATTCTTTTTATCATCACTCCCGCCACGTATCACAGGGGAGAATCTGTAGGTGTTGTAAAAGAGCTCGGGGTGGTAGCTCGGATTGGCCAGATGCGCGTACGCAGGATGCGCGAAGCGGTAGCGCCCGTACTCGGCGCGCCACTCCGTGTCCACTAGCGGCTGGGCCCAAGTCATGACAACGCAAGCGACGATGAGTAGAGCAATTAAGAGTTTCATCTAGAAATTAAAATAAATAAATATTTCACAACATCACATACATTGATCTGACTCCGAGATAGGTAATTATTAAAATAAGATGAATTATAATAATGTGACTTCAACTTTGGCAGTTTGCTGTCCATGGGAGAGCCACGCTTCGGTTTGAAGGGGCCGGCTCGACCGGAGTGATACCACGGCCTCACAGAAAACCGGCGTGAAACAGCACTGTGCTGTGTTTCGCTGCTTAAGTGAGGGTACCGGAAGCCTGATCCGGGGGAAAGGGGCGTTTAAACGTTGGCAGCGCACTTGTGCCTCCACTGGTGTCGTGGGTGTCACTGGGCGGCGGTAATCGCTTACCATCAGGTTATCCGTCTGCTTGTCAGCCACCTATCAAATAAAATAAAGAACAATGGCGAAGAAATTTTATTATGTTGGTTGTTGGTTGGTTATTTAATAAATAGTATAAGTGTTTGTCGAGAGACTGCAACCCCGAAATTGTTTAAAATAGATCCGGTTTAGTAGCTAAAAACCGGCCAAGTGCGAGTCTGACTCGCGCACCGAGGGTTCCGCCGGTATCTTTTGATCGCGTTAACTTAGAAGTTAGATTTTTTCACAGCTTAAAAGGACAGAAGACCTAGGTATTTGGTATAAATTTCAATTTGATATCTTTATTCGTTCGTGAGAAATAAGGTAGTAAATTTTATTTTATTAAAATATTTTTATTATATTATAAAACTAAAAAAATATGATTTTCGCAATTTTTCCTATATTTGCATTATATGATAATGCTTCATGCCAAATTTCAAGATTCTGAGTTTACGGGAAGTACCCTGTAGGTTTTGATTCCTTTGCGAGTGTCGAAAATTTGATGAAAATATCGATATAATCGACTGTATCTTTTGATTGGCTTGGCTTAAAAGTTTGATTTTTTCACAGCTTCAAGGGACAGTAGACTTGAGTAATTGATATAAATTTCAGCTTCATACCTCCAAGCGTTCCTGAGAAAAAAGGTCTTGACAGACGGACGGACGGACAACAAAGTGATCCTATAAGGGTTCCGTTTTTTCCTTTTGAGGTACGGAACCCTAAAAATTAAAATTGATTGGCGTCGCTAGTCTGCCCTACCCGTCACCTTAAGGTGACGCACCGGCGTAACTAGCGCCACCAAATTAATTTGTTCTCGTATTAATTGCTCGTCATCATCATCATCAGCTCATTTAAGTCCCCACTGCTTGGGCACGGGCCTCCCTCAATCACATGAGGAGTAATTGCCATACTCACCACGCTTGGCAGACGGGTTGGCGAGGTGCAGCTCGTACTTATGTAATATTATCTTCGTACAAGTAACTAACTCGTAGGTATGTACTCCTTACCTTAAATTATTGAAATTTTGTGGACAACTAATGCCCAGCAGTTTTTTTGTAACGATTTTTATACTTTTAAATCACTATTAATACGACTACTCATAACCCATCTGAAATGGTTTTTAAATGCATTACAAATGTAAACGTTGGTTTGTTAACGACTGGTTGATATATTAATGACTATGTAATTGATTAGTTTTGATAACGGTAGGTCATCGAGAACGCAAGTAAACATCCGTAAGCAAATGATATTGGCTCGCTTCAAATGTTTTGTGATGTTCGTTTTATGGAAATAAAAGAAAACTCCAAATGAGATACGTGAACATAAAAACCAAGAACTCCACTGTCCTAAGCATTTACTTCGGACAGCGGCGTTTTTGCATTTCGAGATCAGTGCCCTTGCCATAAGTTTGAAAAACTATAGGTATGTTTGTCCCTTTCATTGTGGTGCATGAAAAAGACAGAGCAATAGTATTGGAAAGCGAGGATGGTATTTCAAACTCATGGCAAGGTCTCTGACGTCTAAATAAATGCAGTTATACCCAATAGTAAGTGACTTGTCCAGGCAATAATATCTTCCAACCGATTTCGGCTAAGGCGGCTAATCTCAACGAGCAGCCACTTACGCAAGATATATTATAGTGCTCAAGTGTGTGCGCAAACACAAGTGCACTCTCTACTCCCTTACCCCATAATCCGAAGGAACACCAATGTGACAAGACCGGACAGGGATCGGGCACAGGACCAACGGCTTAACGTTTCCGAGTCACGATCAAGATCCTCACAAGATCCCCAACTTCCAGACTCCGGGCTGACACTAAGAATTTCTTATAGAAAACTTAGGCACAAATGTTCGGTCCAACCCGGGACCTCTAACGATGCCGTCGTTTTATAGTGCATCCCACTAACCACTGCTCCACCGAGGCAGTCAGGCAATAGGCGGCACATGAATAGCTAAGCGGGTCACTTTGTAATAATGATCGTCGGCACCCATGAGTTGCTAGATCAGAGGAGGTGGTGATTCGTCGCCGGTCTTTTATGAAGGAGTCGTCTCTTTTAATTCCCTAAGTAATATATAAATATCTCTGCAGTCATACTACTCCACAAGATAATGCGTACATAGTCGATGTACGTAAGTAGTCACTCGTATATACTAAATAGTTAGTTTTAATATAATAGTATAGGTAAGAGAAAATGGTTTTGTTATTATCCTCAATTAAAGCCTGATTCGACCGATCTTTATCCGAGAATAATAATCTATGGTATTACACTACTTATTGTATGGTATGGCAAGTGGTTCGGCCTCACTTCGTTTTGGGACATTAGTTCTTTATACCAAAAGATGGCGTTATGTGGCCATTACATCACGCAATACTTTCGTGTTTTCGGATTACCTATAAGCGTTGTCACTGTCTGTAGGGTTTATCTCTTTATAAATAGTACAGGTAATAATAATTTATTCTCGATTAAAGATTGGCTCTAAGGCTCAATTCGATCAATCTTAATAAGAAAGATTATATCCACCATCGTCCATCAGTACATACATTTTTTTTTATGCTAGAGGCGACAAACGAGCAAGCGAGTCACCTGATGGAAAGTAATCTACGCCGCCCATGAACATCCGCGAAATCAGAGATATCGCTAATGTGTAGCCGGCCTTTTTAAAATGGAATACTCTCTTCTCTTGAAGGTCCCTAAGTCGTAGCCGTCGGGAAATACTCCCGCAGGCAAACCGTTCCACGCAACATATACCGAGACCCCAAATTCAGTAACTAAAAGGATATGAATGTCAACAAAGCTATCACAAATATACTGAAATCGATTTATAATACTTAAACACAACAAGCACACGACTGAAATATTCGTCACACAACCTTAAGCGTATTAGGGAGAGTAACTACCAAATGCGCAATTGAGACCAGTCTAAAACAAGCTTCGAAGATTCGTCAATGACCACTGGAATCAGTAAATTATAATACAACCAATATACATTAATTACAATTGATTCGAAAGCCATCAGACACCCGCGATCGAACCGCAAAATCGATGATAATGATAATGAGGCTCGCACATCCGTAATGACGAGTAATTAAGGTGACGGGTAAGGCACACTAGCGACACCAATGCATTTAAATTTTTAGCTACTAAACCGGATCTATTTTAAACAATTTCGGGGGTAAAACCTCTCGGCAAACAACTATACAATTTATTTATTACTTATAGTTAACTGTTTGGTCTGCTTTTGCACTCGAATTTTGGATTACCGCCAAAAGTGGCCGCCATTGGCGTGAATCAATTTTTCGCGTACAAAAACGGACCCAACATTTGTGCATTGTTATTTAATAAATAGTATACGGATTTGCCGAGAGGTTGTAACCCCGGAATTGTTTAAGGTAGATCCGGCTTAGTAGCTAAAAATTAAAATCGATTGGCGTCGCTAGTGTGCCCTACCCGTCACCTTAACAGTCGAAAACGACGCCCCAGACCGCGGGACTGACAGTGCCGGAATCAATCAGAACTAACTGGTTACATGTCTATTTGTCCAATCTGGTATAATCTAACATTTCAAGTTTTGTAAAGTATAGAGAAGACTACAAACTAAGTAGAAGATACTAGAGAAGGTGAATTCTGCAGTGGTTGCATCCATTGGGACGTCAAGACGTACGGTGTGACCATGATTAGAAGGCATTTCAGTGACATTGACAGGGTATTGTTGTTTCTATGGGAAAATGTCTATGATTTTTTTGTAGTAAATAGTATGAGTTCCAATTTTTGCCACCTGCCAAATAACTGAAGACCGTGGGAGAACCACGCTTCGGCATCAATGGGCCGGCTAGAGCGGAGCGATACCACGGCCTCCCTTTTTTTCGCCCATAAAAACCCCCTTTCCCCGGATTGGGCCTCCGGTACCCTCGCTCACGCAGAGAAACACAGCATAGATTATATATATTTATATATGAGAGGTGGCAGACGAGCAGACGGATCACCTGATGGTAAGCAATTCCGCCATAGCATAGTGCTGCTTCACGCCGGTTTTCTGTGAGCCTGTGTTATCACTCCCGTCGAGCTGGCCGGCATTCATGCCAAAGCGCTGAGCTCCAACGGTCTAAAAGCTATTAGGGAGAGAAGCGTAAAAAAATGTTTTATTATATTGTAAGCTTAATTATTAGCGTTGAGGAGGAATATAATAAGCAAACTCTCTACATCTAACAATTTTATTTGGAATTAAAGTGATTAAAATTTACAAAAAGAAAAGCTAGCTATTTCATTGTTTTAACTCAGGTTATAAATATATTTGTTTTAAGTTGAGCCAACTAAGTCATATTATCATAATTAAAATGAAAGGAAGCTTTTCTTGTGATCCCAATAAATTTTAATCTAATAATGCTCTGGCATTTTCTCTGAAAACGATGAATGGCGGGTAGACGTCTGGTACATTTGGGAATTATAATCAACTGTCTCTACAAAGCTATATTTTATATTTGGGATTGTCATAAAATTTAAATTCGACTTGCTTATTTATTTGGAATACATTTTGTTTCTTGACTTTATTTGTGATTCCCGCCGGTTTTCTGTGAGACCATGGTATCACTCCGGTTGAACCGGCCCCATTCGTGCCGAAGCGTGGCTCACCCACGGTTACAATGTTTTATTACTTCTGTCATCGTCATCGTCAGCCCATTTAAGTCCCCACTGCTGGGGCACGGGCCTCCCTCAATCACATGAGGTGTAATTGCCATACTCACCACGCTTGGCAGACGGGTTGGCGAGGGTTTTGATATAAATGCAGAGTTTTCCTTCTCTGGGTGCTGATGATCATGCCAGCAGCTTTACCTTAGTCGCCTTTTACGACACCTCGGTAAGAGTGAGGGTGGCCTATTCTACTCTGCCGGGGACCACACGGCTATTTATATATTACTATATTACTTCTGTAGTATATTTATATATTACTTCTGTAGTAGCGCTTTTTAGCGCATAGTTGTGTTAATAAACTTGTAAGCTCCAGGCATACACAATTTAGGTCTACAATCTCGATATGATATAATTTCATTCACTAAACAATATTTTTTTCTTCAATTTTAATCTGTTTTGTGTGCTAGACTAAATAAATAAATAATTTGTATTTTTATTGTTTGAACAGGGGGCTAAATTCTCGACCCTCGACAATGAATAACTATAATGTATCAAGACGGGAATTAACACGATATTTATTTATCCGGCTCAGATCGGCTAAGAGCAGTCGCTTACAAATCGACCAGGAGCTATAGTAACATTTTTGTATTATTTTATTTCCCGTCTTGATACATTATAGCTATAATGCAACGCGAAAATCTAAAAAACTATTTATCAAACCTCGACATTGTGCCGTGTGGTGCCCGGCAGAGTAGAATAGGCCACCCTCACTCTTACCGAGGTGTCTTAAAAGGCGACTAAGGTAAAGCTGCTGCCATGATCATCAGCACCCAGAGAAGGAAAATTCTGCATTTATATCAAAACCCTCGCCAACCCGTCTGCTAAGCGTGGTGAGTATGGCAACTACCCCTCATGTGATTGAGGGAGGTCCGTACCCCAGCAGTGGGGACTTAAATGGGCTGATGATGATGAAACCTCGACAATGAAGTCAAATGATTCTTAAGTCGAATTAGAGATCAACGTTGATTCTTACCCAGTGTGTTACGTGTAGACCTGGCAAAAACGTATATTTCAAAAGGTTGGAACATTTGCATCTGGATCAGTGCAGAGATGCGGAACAGTGAAACGCTTCATTTGGAACATCGACTCTCAGATAGACCCGTGATTCATTCCGCTCATTCAGCTCATTCGGCTTTTCGGATCATTCCGTTTATTCGGATCATTCGGCTCACTCAGATCATTCAACTCATAAGGCTAATCGGATCATTCAGCTCATTTGGATCACTCGAACTCGAGATCCATTTGAGTCGAATGACACATTCGAAGTGAACATCAGAGATTCGGAACAGTGTATCATTTGCTGAGTCGGATCACTGAGTCGTTTCAGTAAAGAGTTACACAGGTCTAGTTACGTGTGCGTTAAAACAAGCGTGCTACGAATGTTACGAGACGGCTACGAACTTCGTAGTCGCGCATGCTTCGAACAAGTTGTAGCGGCGGTCACTGGTGGCTAAATTTGAAGCCGTCCCATAACGAACAAGAATATACCTGTCGCATCGAAACAAAGGAGATACACAGCATAGAGTAACTTAGATTAGTAACTTAGACAGTCGGCTGGCCAATGCTAGCGCCATCTAGAGGAAATGGCCAATACTGAACGGCTATTTAGTACGGCCACCTTCGTGAATCAGTCAGGGAGACGATGAAATAAAATATTAGAAATATTATTATTTGCTATAAAACATACTTTCTATTACCTTCTTGATCTCTGGTTTATTTCCCATACTTTATAAAATTGTTATTAATTGTTATTAAAAGTTATAAGTGGGCAAGTGCCCACAACACAAGTGCACAAATGTGCAGACGGCTTGAGGTCATTGTTTCGGAAACGCTTTGCTAGCGCGATGTAAAAATGCACAGTGATATCTACCGAAACAACGCCGAACCATCTTCTTGATTGCTTTTTAAAGCTAAATCTGCTTTTAAGAAGCTCCATCTAACGAAAACCGCTGGATCATTTTTCTCATACAAAGGAAAAAAGTTATATGTGAAATGACACTAGTACACAGCTCGTGTGAAAGGGAGGGAACTCCGATTCAGTCGTAACGTCTGCTTTAAATTAGGCCCTCTGGATTCTTAAAGTTTTGGATGTAATCGGGAATGACGAGCTAAAATGATGAATTCATACTAAGATTGCAAATGGAAAAGTGTATGTGTGTGTGGGTCTGTTGGCTTCTCTGTGTTCACTGCCAATCGTACCGACGAATTGATTTGAATTTTTAAGTGGAGATACTTAGTTGAAGGAATGGAGTGTGGTATAGGCTTGTTGTGTGCACAAGGTGGACCGCTGATCTGGTGAAGATCGCGAGAATCCATTGGATGCGGGCGGAACAGGACCGATCTGTGTGGAGAACATTGGGGGAGGCCTATGTCCAGCAGTGGACGTCTATGGGCTGAAATGATGGTGATGTTGATGATTATAGGCTTGTATGTCGTAAACCGCAGCCTAAGAAGCAAAAAAAATCTATTCCGAATTAAGGTATCCTTCCTAGTAATGTAAAATTAAATTGCGTTTACGGAAAAACGTTCTTAGAAGAGTATTCGCAGTAGGCAAATATATATTGAAACAAATAAATAGTTATAGGAAGCCACTGTTTTATTCAAAAAAATCTCGGTAACCACTTAAAAATCATTCATCTTTAGAGATCTGCTGGTAAGAGTAGAAGAAGGGTGAATACTCGGGCAGTGCGACAGCGGCGCGGTACGGAATCGGTGTGTACGCGGCACGGTAAGCGGTTGGGTACGCGGCAGCGTACGTGGTTGGCAGAGCGTCGGTGTACGGCAAGTACCGGTACAGGGGCTCGGTGTCGACCAGTCTGTACTGACCGTCCTCGGACCACTTGAGCTCGGCTGAGGCGAAAGCGACGAGGCAGAGGGCGACGATGAGGAATTTCATCTGAAAATTTTTGTTTTTTAATGTGGTTTAAATTATTAAGGCCCAATACCTTTATTTCTTTACACAGGATTATTTATTTTTTCACTAAATATAAAATTAGGCTTCTTCTGGGTAAGCACGCTACATCTTAGACCTTATTGTCACTTTCCATCAGGTGAAAGGAGGTCAAGTGCAAACCCATTTAATATATAAAAAAAATATATATCAAATCGATGTCTAGCCACATTCTTAGTTCTTACACACATCACTAGTTGTTGGCTCGCTGTCATATACATTAGATTTGCGAGTACTTATTTGAAATAAATGGGGTGAGCCTTGCATCTCATAGTCACTGCGACCAGTATTTAATCTTTTGTGGCAACCCCAAAACCTATTAGAGCACATGAAGATGTAGCTTCAGTTCAAGGATGAACCCGAGAATGGAGCTGATGCGAGTATTGGTATTATTTATTGGTATGACTGACCGGATGGCGCAATTGGTAGTGATCCTGTCTCTTACGCCAAGGGTCGTGGTTCGATCCCCACCCTGGACAAACATTCGTGCGATGAACACGTGTGTTTGTTCAGTGTCTGGGTGTAATATATGTATTTAAGTATATATTTATGTTCCTTTGTTGTCTGATATCTGTAACACAAGTGCTTAAGCTACTTAGTATGGAATCAGGTCAACATATGAGATTTTTTTAAGAATTATTATTATTATTTTAATAATTGCATAAAACTCTATCTGATTTACTAAGTATGTTAACTGTTGTTTTTAATTTTATTTTATAATAAAGATTATTTTAATTGTCTCTCAATCAATTTGAAATCATTATACTGTTAAGAACCAATATATTCACCAAATATTATATGATGAAATCTAAAAAAACAATTAGCTATCCAAATGGTTGATACTAAATTGCATGAAAAGGCGATTAATTTTTTCATGGAATTATCCATTCAATTAAGTTTGACTTGGTCTTTGGCAATATTGTAAATTTCCCAATAAACTCTACTTAAGTCCTCAATTAAATAATCTAATAGTAAGTGTACAAATTACTTTTATGAGAACCTGAAGTGTTCGTAAGTATGTACAAATTGAAAAAGATTGCAAATGAAGACGTACTAGCGGGATTAATAGTAATTAGAGCAAGGCTGGAGCTCCGCCTCAGCTTGATTAAAAGAAATGTCGCTTCTGAGCGCTCCCTTTTAGGAATACTCGCTTTAAGTTGAAAACTGCTTAGAATACACTCAATTAAGTCTTTTTCTCAAAGCATCTTTCAAATGGATTGTTATTTAATTAACTTTTCTTCACTGTAGTTTTTTTGGTTGGTTGTTAGTTATACAAAATATTATCTCCATGTGTTATAAATCTAATATTTATATTTTTAAAGTTATTTTTTTTAACGTAAATGATGTTTGAATATCAGAGAGTATCAGTAAAAAAAATTAGGAAAAAAGAGTGAAAAGAGAAAAAATATATAAAAATTGCAAAATAAAGTTTTTTTTATATAAAATGTACATAGAAGTGAATGAATTTTTTACCTTTTTTGATTTTTTTGGTTCCTGTGAGAACAGACGAAAGACTAATGAAAGTGTGATGCTCCAGTTAGTTTTTGCGTCCGTTTTATACTAAAAACGATAATTAATGTCATAACGAGTATCATTATTATAGTGTGAAACTTATGAGTAAAAAGTGGCGATCTAAGTGACCAATAATATCAAAGCCGATTTAAATAACAGTTACATTTTTGATAAAAGATAAAAAAATAATATGCCTCGATATTTCTTTTATCTGTTAGGTGGCAGACGAGATGAAGCAGCATTGTGCTGTGTTTCACTGCGTGAGTGAGGGTACCGGAGGCCCAATCCGGGGGAAAGGGGGGTTTAAAATTTGGCAGCGCACTTGTGACTCCACTGGTGTCGCGGGTGTCTGTGGGTCGCGGCAATCGCTTACCATCAGGCGAAGCGTCTGCTCCTTTGCCGCCTATCACATGAAAAAAAGGAAGTTCTATTTGGTGAAAAGGGTAATAACAATGAATACTTGTAATTATTACCATTTTAAATATCTGGGCAAAAAAGTTCCGTGAGTTTTCAAATGCAAACAATATTATGTAAATAAAAATATTCATCTAGTCCGATTATCAAGAGACAAAATAGGACATGTCCTGTTCTATGATTACTAGGTCATCATCATCATTTCGGTCAATGATACACGTCCACTGCTGGACATAAGCTTCCCCTGAATTTCTTTACACAGATCAGTCCTGTGCCACCCGCATCTAATTGATTCCCGCGACCTTCACCATATCCTACTACCTTGAATACATACTAGGTGATCAGAGTAAAAAAGAACGATGGTAGCTGAGTGGTTCAGAAAGCGCCTTACATGCCGGGGACCGGGCTCGAATCCGAACATGCATCTCTGGATTTTTCAAATCTATGTGCGTATTTCTACCATTAGCTCGGCGGTGATGGAAAACGTCGTGAACCCTGCACGTTTCAGATAGTTTCTGAAACGAGTAACTATGATTCAGTTGATCTGCTTCCGTTAAAGGGTTGCGAAAGTCAGACGGCAGTCGCTTTATTGTAATTATCAGACTCCTCAAGCAAGAATCATGGTTCAAGCGTACCCCGGGCTCCAGAGCGACAGCTTTGGATGCAACTGGGAATTACACGCTAAGATACAGGAGCACAACATACATAAGATCGGCTCGTGCTGACATTCATTCCGAAAAGTTCGCTATCACCTGAAGGTAAGCAATTGCCGCCAACCATGGAAACCCGCGACACCAGTGGAGTCATAAGTGCGCTGCCAACCTTAAAACCCCCCATTCCCCTGGATTTAGCCTCCGGTACCCTCACTCACGAAGCGAAACATAGCTAATATACAGCGTGTTTATTTGATACGGGCGAATATTTTAATGGCGATTACTATCGGACCTAGGGAACCTGTTTACATACATTTCTTTAGGAAATTAAGGTACTTTTTTTTCATACAAAATAATTGAGCACGCAATGTATTGCATCCACTGGTAGTTAACGTTAATAACATCAATTAACGTAGACATAAGTATCTAAACGTCATACGAGTGTCATGACACTCATGTCACTTGTCATGTCAAACAAAGTTGGACGGCATACATTGCTGCTGGGTTGCACTTTAGAAAAATCATTACACCTAATTAACCACAAAATTTAATGAAATGATTATCTTATACGATTCGTAGGATCAGATATTATAGCTGGATTAATTATTCGCCCGTATAAAATGTAACACACGCTGTATAATTCTTATTCTTAGTCCTACACTCCTGACGGAGTGGTCGTGATTATGGATTGTCTGTATGTTGGGTAGCGGCTTTAGCGAGACTTCTCCATCATTCTTTGTTTGTAGCACTGCGTGCACATTCAGTCAAGGAACTTTGTGTGTGATTTCAATATCAATAGCATAGCTAAAGTGCATTTGGTGCATGCCGAAATTCTGCTCATAGTTTGTCTCCAATCATCTCAGCGTGATTAAAAAGTGGCCACTAAAAATCCTTACTAATATTATAAAGGCGAAAGTTTGTTTGGATGGATGTATGGATGGATGTTTGTTCCTCTTTCACGCAAAAACTACTAAACGGATTTTAATGAAACTTTACAGTAATCTAGCTTATAGATCAGAATAACACATAGGCTATAATTTATAAAGATATCTATAAGACCTTGCTTTTATTCGAATTACACGCAGACGAAGTCGCGGGCAAAAGCTAGTTAGAGATAATTCTGACATGAATGCCTTGATCAATTTTTATTTATCGTTTCTGACAATTTCCTTTCAATCAGTAACAATCACTGAACCGTAAACATACTGTTACACATGCCTAAAGCATGCTACTTTTGTACCACAAAAATTGCTATGTCGATTTTTGAGCATTCTACCTGCAGTGCGGGTGGCAGAGGGAGTGTGGCGGAGTGCTTTAACACGGGTAAACAGGTTTGCTTATTTTTAAGCATGCTAATTGCATGCTTATTGATAGCAAATGTGGACAGTTTATTCAGCATGCTCATGTCTACAAATGAGCATGTGTAACAGTAGCTTAAAAGGCCTTTGACAAGGAACCAGACCGGCTGAATGATGGGAATTCGTTTCAGAAACTATTCGAAACATACAGGTTTCCTCACGACTTTTCCCCTCACCCCCGAGTTAATGGTAGATACCTATAAGTACATAGATTAGATAAATGCAGAGGTGCTCGGATACAAAGCAGCCTCCCGTGTGGAAGGCGTGTTTTTTTCTACTGAGCTACCATCGCTCACATTTACATTCAACATTCCCGTCCCGCCTTCGATCACCGGGTTGGGCTAAAATGTTGTGCCTGAGTGAAGAAATTATTAGTGTCAGCCCGGAGTCTGGAAGTTGGCGGTATTGTACCCCCGTGCCTTGGAAAGCACGTTAATCCGCTGGTCCTGCGCCAGATCCCTCTCCCGTCGTGTCACACTGGTGTCCCGGCGAAATATGAGGGCAAGTGAATAGAGAGGCGCACGGATAGGAGCCGAAGTTTTATGCACACATGGCCGCTGGGAGTCGCCGGGAAGTGTGGGGCTGGAATCTGAACAGAGCCGATTACCAGCAACGCCACACGTGGAGGTCGACGCACCGTTACGTTAGCTCCCCATATTATTGTATCCTGATCGTTGAGATTGGCCGATTTAGCCGAAATTGGTTGGAGGATATTATTATTTGTAATATCCTCCAACCAATTTCGTTGTAGTTCAATTTCTTAGTTGGAGGATATTATTTGACGACCCAGTTGGAACAGTGGTAGTGAACGCTGCCTCTGATACAAGGGTTACGGGTTCGGTCCCAGTACGAACATTTGTGTGCATGAACATGTTTGTTTGTATTGGTCTGGGTGTTTGCTATGTATTTTAAGAATGTATTTACAAAAGAAAAGTATTATATGTATATATTTGTAATCCCACTGTTGATTCTGATATCCGTAACACAGGTGCTTGAGCTACCTATCTCGGTGTCAGATCAATGTAGATATGTGATGTTGTGAAAAAAAAAATATTTTACGTTTTGTATTTTTTTTCTGCCAGTTCTGGGGAATATTATATAATTCCACAGGCTTATGTCCAAAACAACAACATTCACGCTGCTCACAGTTTGTATCTTACATTAATTTTGATATTCCACCTAAATTTAATAAACTACCGTAAAATTTTGGTCGGAGTATTGCGGAAATTCTCTCATGAGCGGTAGCTGAAAAGATTTAGAGCGCCGTGTACGTACTGAGCAGGAGATACGTAGGTTTAAATTTCTCGAGTGTTAGGTGTAAATCACACCAGAATTTTAAAATTATCACCAACCTTAATCGGAGATCGATTTTTTATATCTAGTACTAGTCGAGCATACAGATCACAGTAAGCGGTTCCCGCCGCCGCACAACTCCAGTGGAGTAACAAGCGCTGCCAAGCTTCCCTCTTACCCGGCCTCTGGTACCCTCATTCGAAACATAGCACAGATTCTCCAATTATTCAAGTTTATCTTGGCACAGACACTGCTTCACGTTGGTTTTCTGTGAGGCCGTGGACTCCGGTCGATCCAGCCCATTCAGCATAAAAAGGCAGCCATGTAAAGGGCCGTAGTTCGCATATGATATAACGCTATACTCCTATGGTATAAAGTATCAGCATATTAACTGCCCCACTGCAGGGCAAAGGCCTCCATCATAGAAATCAAGTCATCGCTACTATGATGGGATTAGGTACTAGGTAATCGAACCTAGGACACCGAGATCATGGCCCGGTACTTAAACCACAAGACCAACAGGGCGTTAAATAAGATTAATCTTTTTTATTATAACTTTAGCGCGTTAGTGACAGCCCTAATAATAGATGGCGGATATCGAATGATGGCGGAGGTGAATGAAAGAGCAAAATAAGTTTATTTAAATTTAATATTTACTAATATGTGCATATCCGTACTAACGCCATGCATTCTGTTTGCATAATCTCATTATGAAGAAGAGCTAAATAATTTTTCTGTTTATACTAAACTAACTAGATGATAAGAGCTCTCTTTCCTGTGCCACGTCCAGTTAGTCCACGAAGGTTCCACTCTATTTCCTTGTTTTTAATTAATAAAACATCTCGGGCAGCGTGAGAGCTGCGCGGTACGGAATCGGTGTGTACGCAGTACGGTAAGCGGTTGGGTACGCGGCAGCGTACGTGGTAGGTAGGGCGTCGGTGTACGGCAAGTACCGGTACAGGGGCTCGGTGTCGACCAGTCTGTACTGACCGTCCTCGGACCATTTGAGCTCGGCTGAGGCGAAGGCGACAAGGCAGAGGGCGACGATGAGGAATTTCATCTGAAAATGTTTGTTTTTTAATGTGTGCCCAATACCTTGATTTCTTTGTAAAGGATTATTTATTTTTATACTAAATATAAAATTATCACATCGATGTCTGGCAAAAAAAAGAGACACTAAAAAGCTTGAAAAAAAATTTCTGCGTAAAAAAACCGCCTTCAAAAACCACGAACTAAAAACCGTAAAATAATATTTTTAACAGTTTATACACTTCAAATAACTCGAGAAAATGTTTTGCCGCAGTCGGAGCCTAATCCCTGTTGAAAAATTGTATTAAATTACAAGATAGTATTGGGCGCCGACGTCGGTAACACCTTTTCTCGAGTGTACTGTTATAAAATTTTATTTGAAGTGTATAAAGTGTTAAAATATTATTTTACACTTTTTAGTTCGTGGTCTTTCTTATAATATTAAACTGTTATAAAAAGTGTATTAAAATTTTACCTTTTTGATTTGTTTGGTTGCTGTTAGAACAGACGAAAGGCTATTGAAAGTGTGATGCTCCAGTTAGTTTTTGCATCCGTTTTATACTAAATACGATAATTAATGGCTTGTGGTCTCATAACGAGTATCATTATTCTAGTGTGAAACTAATGAGTAAAAAGTAACGATCCAAGTGACCAATAATCACAAAATCGATTTAAATTACAGTTATATTTTTGATACTTACTTACTACGCTGACTCAGTGACCCGAAGTGGATCTTGGCCTCCGATACAAGAAATCGCCATTCTGTTCGGTTTCCAGCCACCTGTCGCCAATCCGGCCTTTGTAGGTGACCGAGATCTTTCTCAACCTGGTCTATCCAGCAATATCGAGGGCGCCCTACTGGGCGTTTCCCGGATGATCGACCCAGGTACGCTCTTCACAGCTCGATCCGATTCCATTCTTTCATCCCAGCCAGCGCATTCTAGGTATTTTGTTAGGTTCGGCCACGAGCTCTTCAATTTCGCCGTTTTTCCTTTGCCTCTATGCTACCATCCCCAGGCCCTAGGATTTTTCGGAATATCTTTCTTTCTGCTTTTGATAGCTTTTCCTCCTCCTTGAGTGTCAGTGTCCAAGTTTCACACCCGTACATCAGGATCGGTCTTATAACAGTTTTGTAGACGCGGATCTTGGTTTTTCTGCTCAATAACTTGGACAATAACAATTTATGGAGAGCTGGAGTGCATCGTAAAGCGTTTTGAATACGGATATCTATATCGTCTTGTCGTTGGTTGGTATCGGTTAGGTACCGAAATTTACTAGCACCTTTAATAAACTGCGTTATTGGTTTTTAGGGTGTTTTTTTTTTACAATATTGCGGTACCGTTTCATTGAGTAGATATTCCGTTTTGCCCCGATTTATCCTGAGGCCGATCTTTCCTGCTGCATTCTCCAACCGTCACAAGTGCGCTGCCAACCCTTCATCCATCCCCCGGATTGGGCCTCTGGTACCCTCACTCACGCTGCGAAACACAGCACAGTGCTGCTTCACGCCGGCTTTCTGTGAGGCCGTGGTATCTCTACGGTCAAGCTGGCCCATTCATGCCAAAGCGTGGCTCTCCCATGGTAGAAATAATTAACTAATAAGCGTCTTATTCCCGGATGCGACCCCGGACTGAAACATGATCTGAGGTTTGAGAACTTTATTTCTCAAAAACAATTTACATTCACTTACATGAGAACATAAACTATAGATAAATATTATTTTAACTAGTGTGGACATTCGTAAAACATAACAAAATGATCTATTTAGTGAAACTGATAATAACAATCAATAGGTCATCATCATCGTCATCGTCAGCCCATTTAAGTCCCCACTGCTGGGGCACGGGCCTCCATCAATCACATGAGGGGTAATTGCCATACTCGCCACGCTTGGCAGACGGGTTGGCGGGGGTTTTGATATAAATGCAGAGTTTTCCTTCTCTGGGTGCTGATGACCATGCCTGCAACTTTACCTTAGTCGCCTTTTACGACACCTCGGTAAGAGTGAGGGTGGCCTATTCTATTCTGCCGGGGACCACACGGCGTATCAATAGGTACTTGTAATTATTAGCATTTCAAATTTCTGGCAGTGAGTTTTCAAATGCAAACAATATAATGGAAATAAATATATTCATCTAGTCCAATCCGGTCCGATTATCTAGAGTCAAAATAGGACATGTCCTGTTTTATGATTACTAGGTCATTATCATCATTTCAGACAGTGATACACGTCCATTGCTTAACATAGCTCATAACACTCCACACAGATCAGTCCTGTGCCGCCCGCATTCAAGGGATTCCCGTGAACTTCATCAGATCACTACCTAGAGTACCTACTAGGTGATCAAAGTAAATTGTATAGGAGCACACCACACAGAAGATCGGCTCGTGCTGACATTGATACCGAAAAGTTCGATCAACGCAGCAAGCCAATTTGTATGGAACATCTATTTTTTTTCGCGATTCCAATGTTGGTTCCGTAGTGAAAGCGATTCAGTTTCATGGGCTGAGCTACAACCCGAGAGGTTTTGCGCTATTTAAATAACACGTTGTATATTTTGTTCTAGGAGCGTCTCCTAGTATGCACCTTCGTTATCTACTTCACCCAACTGGAAATGGAGCAATTTTTAACTGTCTACAAAACAGTGGCTAAAATCTACAGGATTAAGATTTTTTTTAATTTAATGATGCTCTGAATGCTATGATATAAATGAAATAATCCTGCAATGTACAATGTTTGCAAACATCATAATCGTCAAATCCGTCATACTTATTCTGTCTCACTTCACCTGCACAATAATTAATGAAAGCTTTTATAAAACAACCCCCGCTGGCTACACAAATCCCTTCTGGCTCACACGACGGAAATTCATAAGCTGAAGCCGTTTTTAGTAACTTGCATTTTTTTTTGTATGTGATAGATGGCAGACGAGCTGATGGGTCTCTCGATGGTAAGCGATTACCGCCGCCCGTATAAACTCTCAACACAAGTACCCTGCCTACCTTTTCCCCTTCCTCCCGAATTGGGCCTACGGTACCCTCATTCACTCGGCTTACATATTATATGACCGAATTTTATTAGGTCGCCAAATGATTTCAATATATTGAGTTGCATTTAAGATATTTAAGGAAAAAATATCTTCGTGTGTACACAAGGACGAAATTTTGAATTTAAATGACGACAATTGCTGGGGGAGATTTTTAGCATACCTACACCCGAGAGAATTTTGAAAAGTTGGGTTTCAAAGAGACCCGAATTAGAATCGCACCCGAATCCGTCAGCGTTACAGTGAAATACCTTAGCCACTGCGTGATTGAGGCAGTCAAAAATAAAAATGGAGTAAGAAATTGCAACCCATCTATGCAAGCTTGAATGTCCACCGAAAAGACGAAAACAAGTTTTCAATATTAATTAATCATTTAGCACTAAATTATAAAAAAATGTTAGTTTCATATTTCTCCAGTCACATTCATAAATGACGTGTGACTACGACACAATATAATATAATTTTGATTAAATAATTTTCTGTTGACATTATCCGTACGCATATCTCTTAGACCACAAATTACATAGAGCTTACAGAGCTCTATTACAAAATTGATGGCTAGATGGAGCTCGCACCGACTTGAATATAATTTATTAGACAGAGGACCGTCCCTCTATTCTCATTTTACTCATAGCAAAAGCTGAAGAGGTAAGGGATTATTAAATATGCACCCAATTTCAATAGCATTACTACGTGTATTTGGCGCATGCCGAAATTCTGCTCATAGTTTGTCTCCTATCATCTCAGCGTGAGTATAAAGTGGTCACTAAAAATGTAATCTTGCTATTAGAGATGATTTTGACATGAATGCCTTAATAAATTTTTCATTTATGTTTAAGGCTGTCACCGCTTCACGGTGGACATCAAGGACTAAAAAATTTGGCAGTTCCTGTTTTTTAGTTTGTATTTGTTTCTTTTTCTCTTTGTTTAAATATTATATAATTATACTTGTTGCGTCCTTATCTGTAAACTGTGGTGTGTCGTATTTTCAGTGAATAAATGTTTCTATCTATCTATCTATCTATTTCTGTCGCACCATTAAGAAATGGAACTCGTTGTCGGCGCATGTATTTCCTCCTTCCTACAATATGTATTCCTTCAAACAAAGCGTGAAGAAGTATCTCGCGGGCCAGTATGGCGATGCCGACGGAGGTGATGCCTTGACATCGCTTCCGTTGTAATTGCAACTTGGGTTTCTATTGATTACCATCAGGCTGAGGAGAGTTGATATACTGAGCCTTTATAAAAAGGCAATTTCATTACAATCAGTAAAATATCTTTTGGTGGGGCCACTAAACCGTAAAGGTACTGTTACACATGCTTTTAAGCATGCTACTTTTGGACTACAAAAATCGCACGAAGGTCGATTTTTGAGCATGCTACCTGTAGTGCGAGTGGTAGGGGGAGTGTTGCGGAGTGCTTTAGCACGCGTATACAGGTTTGTTTATTTTTAAGCATGCTAATTTCATGCTTATTGATAGCAAATGTGGACAGTTTATTTAGCATGCTCATATTAAGTATGCTTTTAAAGCATTCTACAAATGAGCATTGTAACGTCAAGCGCCAGCCAATCAGAGCCAGCCAGCCAAGCCAACCAATACCAAGCCGCCCCACAAGCCTGCATCCGTTTTGCCACTTCCGCCAGCCATGCGGAAGCTATTTTAGCGGAGGCCAGCATTTATAAAGCAGCGCAGCTCAGTTCTAAGCTCAGTTCTGTACTAGCCACTGCCTAAGCCGAAACTCTGCCGGATGAGCTACCGATCGTTTGTGCATTTATGATTAGCACGAAATATTTAATTAATTATTGAAATAAATAGTGTGTGCTTACGTATCGAACCTTTTTTATTTATGCCACTTGTTTCAATATGTAACCTTAGCTTAAAAGGCCTTTGACAGGGAACCAGACCGGCTGAATCATGGGAATACGTTTCAGAAAATATTCGAAAAGTACAGGTTTCCTCAGGATGTTTTCTCTCACCGCCGAGCTAATGGTAGGAATACGTACATAGATTTGATCCATCCAGAGGTGCGTTCTCGCGATACGAAAAGCGCGTTCTAAACCCCTGAGCTACCCTCGCCCAAGCTTTAAGGAAATATTCGATAATATTCCGTGGTCAGTGTAAGCTACGATTAGAGACTGAAATATGCTGAAAGCACACGAAGTACGTTTCAATGGTTATTCAAATTGCAAATCTATTGGCAGGCGTGAATGTGACGGGCCTTCCAACCGGTGAACTCATAACGTGTCATACTTAGCTTTAATCTAGGGATGACGACTAGCTTTTTTTTTTAAGAATGTGTATAATTGAAATAGTATTGAAATCTGTATAAAAATTTAATCTGATCAGAATCAAAATTAATTATAAATAATTATTTACCTACCTACCTATACCTATATTTGTACGCCTACAAAGGGCAAGACATAGTGCTACACTTACAAAAACATTTTAACACCTGTATCAATCCACCTATGTTTTACAAATAAAAGATTTGTATTTGTATTTGTATTTGCTGTATACTTAATAATATAAAATTAAAGGTTTGAAATTTGAATATCAGATACGTTGGGAAAGCCACGCATCGGCGTAATATGGGCTGGCGCGACCGGAGTGATACCACGGCCTCACAGAAAACCGGCTTGAAGCAGCCTGTGTTTCTTTGCGTGGGTGAGGGTACCGGCCCAATCCCAAGGGGAAAGGGGGTTTTATAGGTTGGCAGCGCACTTGTTACTCCACTGGTCACAGGTGTCCATGGGCGGCGGCAATCGCTAACCATCAGGTGATCCGTCTGCTCATCAGTCAGTTTTTTATGTGATAGACTTTTAGCAGACTTCCCGAAATATGGATCATGGTCCAAGTGTACCCTGGGCTCCAAAGCGAGTTTTGGACGCAAGATGAAGAGCAGACGTATTACAAACCCGACATATTTGACCTGTTTAGAACAGTGGTAGTGAACGCTGCCTCTGGTGCAAGGGTTGCGTGTTCGATGCAAACATTTGTGTGCATGAACATATCTGTTTGTATTGGTCTGGGTGTTATCTTTATATTACAAGTATGTATTTACAAAAGAAAAGTATTATATGTATATAATTGTAATCCCACTGTTGATCCTGATATCCGTAACACAGGTACTTGAGCTACCTATCTCGGAGTCAGATCAATGTATGTGATGTTGTGAAATATTTAATATTTATTTATTACAGAAAGCGGGTGATGGGGAGTTCCAATACCATTCTTCAGCTGTTTTCCGACCAATATCACAGTCCATCCATGCAGCATTGGGCCTTAGCTCTTAAGGGAGTTAGCTGCTGTGTTTACTAAGGGTCGTCGCATTGCATTGTATGTACTATCATTTTGTGTTATTTATTATGTTAGTGTAAATTTGAATTTAATTTAATTTGAATTACCTTCGGTACCCTCATTCCTGGAGCTAAACACAAAGCAAGCCACAGCTTCACAGAAAACCGGCGTGAAGCATTAATCTGGGGGAAAGGGAGATAACAGGTGATCAGCGCACTTATGACTCAAATGAGTGAGCCTGGTTTCTAGAAAAATACTAATTTATAGGTCCACTTATAGGTCGGCTTCACAGAAAACCGACATGAAGCAGTGATGTTGTCTAAGGGTTGCGGTGACGTGACGATTTGTAAGTGCTGTGTACAAGCCTATGCAAATAAAGTTTTTTTTTATTTGATTTTAAATCACTCACTACATAAAATAGAAAGGGACTTACTATCAGGTGATCTACTTGCACTTCTGCCACTTACTCATACTCATAAAAAACATTTACATTTTTCATCTATTAATAATTCTAGCGCGTTAGTGACAGCCCTAATAATAGATGGCGGATATTGAATGATGGCGGAGGCGAATTAAAGAGCAAAATAAGTTCTACGCCAGGCACTGGCGACTATTTAAATTTAATATTCACTAATATGTGCATATCCTTACTAACGCCATGCATTCTATTTGCATAATTTCATTATGAAGAAGAGCTAAATAATTTTCTGTTTATACTTAACTAAAGAGGAGGCGCAGCGACCCAAAGTGAGCCTTGGTATCCGATGATTAGAGCTCTATTTCCTGTGCCACTTCCAGTTAGTCCACTAAGATTCCAAGATTTTAATTAATAAAACATTTCATTCATCCTTAGACAATTTAACACATCAATATTTTATAGACTCTTATTATTGGAGGTCAAGAATGACTTTGGGGTCGCTGCGCGAAGATAGCTACCTTGCAAGCATAGCATAGATAGCTAGCTAGATGTGCAACTACCTACTTATGAATATATTTTTTTATTTTATGTGAAAGCCAGGTTATTAGAGCACAAGTCATTGCTAGCAGCTGATGGATCACCTGATGATAAGCAATTTTCGCTGCCCATGGACACGCGCAACACCACTGGATCGACGTGTGCGCTGCCAATGTCTTAACTCTCCTTTCTCCCGGATTGTATTTCCGGTACCCTCACTGGCCGAAACACTGCAGCGCAGTCGCTGCTTCCGATTAATATTTTATAAGATAGTTTGTATCAATAATAACATATTTTAAGATCTTGTAAATTTTTACAGGTAAAGTAGGTATATGTTCAAAACAGTAGAGATACTTTTCCAATAACCCGAAAAGTTCTACCCCGTCGAGTTCAAACAAAAAAGTTATTCTCACACGACGTGCACCTCCACATTCGCAACTCATAAATCGAAAGCAAGAGATGGAAGCGCCGCTCGAATCACTCGCCGCCAGGTAGCGTTGCCATATTATCGATAATGCTTCTATCGATAAAATAAATAAACTCATACATCTCCATGCTTTGAACTGAGGGTCTATTCTCGTGCAATCGACATAGATATTCGTCCATACGAATGTACCTATACGGAAATAATACGGAAACCTTCGAGAATAGGTATTCTGATTCCATCCTAAGTAGCTTAAGCACTTGTGTTATGGATATCAGACATTAGATGAACTACAAATATAATATATTTATTATGACAGGTCACTGAACAAACGCAAGCGTTCATCACACAAATGTTTTTAAAGGGTGGAAATCATGCCCACGAACTTTGGCATATGAGGCAGGGTCATTAAATGCGCCAGCAGATTAGTCGTATTTCCTATCTACAATCGATAGTCTTGTCGATGCTCTCGATAGCTTAATTTTGGTAGTGCCGTTGTAAGGGTATCGACACTAACTTGGCTCGTGAGTAACAAAATATCAAAAGAACTAAATGGATTCTGTATTTTATTGCGAAAAATAGACAGACAAGATTGAATCAATGATTGATCTATCGTTATTTCGGTTTGTACGAGTAATATACGAAATTTTCAATAAACACATTTGATATAAACAGTTTCAGTTTTTCAGGCCAAAAGATAGAAAGTCACGCAAGTAATACCACCTATCGATACAATATCGATCTGCAACACTACCGACGAGACAATTCTATTTGTTTTATTGATATTTTGTCGCCAGTCGCAAAGAAAACTGGGGGCCGTGCGGAGAGGGGTTAGTCATCCGGGAATTTCCGGAGGGGCAGAAGTGCACCAATTTCGCGTCAATTTTAAGATTTTTTTTTAAGAAGGTTGGTAATGAATTGGTTTTGGTTCTGTTTTTATCGACTTGAAAACAGCGCTGCGAATAATTTGAATAAGGTAATTTTTAATTCTGTTCGAGTTAAAAGAAATAGGTATACCTATTTGAACTAAAAAGGTACAAAAAAAACTTGGCAAGAATTCACAAATAATTCAATGAGGTGCCAAAAAAGTTTCATGACGACACGTATATCTATAAATGACAGTTATCACGCATACCAAACTTGTGCCATTTAGCCTAGACGCTAATTACGTCATAGTTTTGTAAACAACGCCATATTGCTGTGTGAGCGTGTTCGTGCACTTCCTATAACAATTCGCATACAATCACAATCGGAATGCGAACGTGACATACGATCCTTCCATTAATAAAAATTAGTTTTGCTTTGAACTACCTTCTTCTATTACGAATACTTTATTTCTTTCCTCTACTCAAACGTTGTCTGGAAGCAATCGCTACAAGCGATAAGACCTTTTGTCCTGTCCGTTACGGTTATATAATACTTATGTTTTTGCAATAAATAAAAGTAGTTATCATAATTATTTGAGTTTTGTCTATATTTATTGGTTGATGTTTGATTTTGATGATTAACTACTGTATTTTTACCCGACTACGGCGAAGTCTGACCTGTATGTATATATGGTTCCCTCATAACTACTAAACTAGTTATCATATTTGATCAAATAAGATGTCGCTAGAAGCGTCTTGATTGTCTTCTGGTTAGAGGCGACATGACGTCACGTTGAATTGACTACAGCACCCTCTAGAGGACTTAGAGTAAGGGACTAAAAAAAATTTTTGCTTGACGATACCGTGTAGGGTATCAAATTAAAGAGCTTTTTTAGTTCATTTCAAATATGTAATTTTTTGCATGTCAATATCATCATCAGCCCATTTAAGTCCCCACTGCTGGGGCACGGGCCTCCCTCAATCACATGAGGGGTAATTGCCGTACTCACCACGCTTGGCAGACGGGTCGGCGAGGGTTTTGATATACATACAGAGTTATCCTTCTCTGGGTACTGATGATCATGCCAGCAGCTTTACCTTAGTCGCCTTTTACGACACCTCGGTAAGAGCGAAGGTGGCCTATTCTACTCTGCCGAGGACCACACGGCATGTCAATATATTGATAACTTAATCCCCCTTATTACAAATCGCGAACTAAGGATAATCCAGGAACAAAACTCGTGCCAACCCCTTTTGACATTGCATGTTGGAACGGGACAACATCAGCTGTAGGTAATAACTTTAGATCGCCGTTTGTAATAAGGCGGAATAAGTCCGTCAGTTCACTTTCCGATGCAAACTTTAAATTTTGTTCCAAAACATACAAAAAGCCCCTGTAATACATACATCCTGCTCTGAATAAGTAATTGATAAAGAACAAAAAGCAAATCGTTTCTCATCCCAAAGGGGCTACTACGAAGCGGATATTAAATCCATTTCATAACTACTCCCGAAACGAAGTTACGGAATAGGGAAAAGAATACAAAAGCCGACACGGACTTAACAATAAACCTTATTGCGATGAAATAGGTTTAAAACTGCATGTGTTCAGTGGGAAGATCGATATCGGATAAACGAAAATAACGACAGCGAGTGTTGCTTTGGTCTTACTTTGTTCTGGATATTTTTAACCGACTTCAAAAAAAGGAGGTTCGCAATTCAATATTTTTCTTTTTTTTATGTTTGTTCGCCGATAACTCTGCTATTTATGAGCCGATTTAGACGATTCTTTTTTAGGTGGAAAGTAGATAGTCTCGGATTGGTACCATGATCAGGATATCAGGATCTGATGGTAGGATCCTGGAAAAATTTAGGGGAACTCAAATTTTGTAGGGACAAGTAATGTTTTTGTACTGCCACAATAGAACATCTACTGGTCGAAGTGGCTATGAGACGCAGGGCTCACCCTATTTCTAACAAAAAAATCAAAAAATCAAAATCAAATATTTTTTTATTTGCATAGGCTTGTACACATCACTTACAAATCGTCATACATTTGAATGACTTAAAACTATTTATAAGTACTTATGTATAATTTACATGTTAATACATATATATGTTGATACATAAAATATACTAAAGAAATAAATAAACATAATGCGATTCTACCACTGCCTCGGAAAGTTGTTTCTGGTCGAGAAGATCCGGCAAGAAACTCGCCAGTTACTCTTTTTAATCGCCAAACTTTCATACAATGTTGTGTTCAATTATTACACAAAATAAAATAAAGGAAATAATAATAAAATAAATATTATGAGGTAAACCGAAAAAAAAAAATGTTTTTGTATATTTTTTTAAAATTGTACCAGTATTTACGACTGATTGCACTAATTTTGTGGCTCTGCTGATGATGACAGGTCTACTCTTCAACGGTAAGAAGTTAAAGGATAACTCTTTCAATTCTGTACTCACAATTAGTTTGTTAGTTATTTGTTGGGGGATGAGAGGAGGGGAGGAGGGGGGGGGGGAGCTGTCAAAAAATGAGACACTAAAAAGCTTGAAAAAAAAAATTCTGCGAAAAAAAACCGCCTTCAAAAACCACGAACTAAAAAGTGTAAAATAATTTTTTTATCACTTTATACACTTATAATAACAATTTAGAACAGTACACTCGAGAAAAGGTTTTACCGAAGTCGGCGCCCAATCTCTGTTAATGACCTTCGCAACACTTTGATAGAGTAACCAAACGGACTGGAATATGGTTTCAGAATCATAATCTCAGTAATTTTGGGTATCGACAGTTCTCAGAAATGTGCTACATCCATCATGTAAGTATTGGAGGTGTGTAAGACACACATAGAATAGACACAACAAGTCAACTTTGTTATCTAATTTTGTACACACAATTCCTCTCTCGGTAGGGGCGGGGGTTTGTTTCGTATTCTATTGGAATCATGTAACTTGTCAAATACACTTCGACAATCCCACAGTGTAAGCAAGATAACAGTAAAAGTAAGGCAATCATAAAAATCCTTATCAAATATATCGATCTGACTTCAAGGTAAGTAGCAATGCACTTGTGTTATGGTAAGTATAGTATAATACTTGTGTAGAATTAACGAACATAATGACTGCCTCGATGTCAATCCCCCTAACGGCCTAACCTGTACAAACATTCATGTGACATCATTTGGTTCAGTGTTTGGGTGCAATACACTAGACAAGCGTCCGTGGCACTCATTCAGCTGGTCTCACTGAAAACCAGCGTCATGGCCTTTGTCTGGGCTGTGACATAAGCTGAGTGAGGGCCATTTATACTAGACGTCATAACACATCATAATATTCATTTGGCACTGTCTGGACATGATTGAATAAAGTTTTGTTTTTTTTTCCTTTTGTTTTATTTTTATGTATTTTTAATTGTTTTATGTTTTGTTTTCTGTTTGTGCCAAATTGTGTTCTGTTTACAATTGCTATATGTTCTGTGTTGTGATGTCTATAATAATAAATATTTTCTTTCTTTCTTTTAATATCTCTGTTGTTCGATATCCGTATTTATTTTGTTTTTTTTTACGAACTATATAGTCCTAACCACAATCTCACCTAATGGAAAGTGACGATTAGGTCTAGGATGTAATGCGTTTACCTACTTACTTAGCGCCTAATTTAAAGCAGACGTTTCGATCAAATAGTAGTTTCCCTCTTTTCTCACGCGCTGTGTGTCTCCTTTGTTTGGATGCGATAGGTATATTCTCGTTCGTTACGGGACGACTTCGAATTAAGCCACCTTGTTTGTGTACTTAGTACGAGATCAAATCAATGTATGAGATGTTTTTAAAAAATTAGGTAATCTTTTACTCTAACAATTGAAAATTTGAAAGTGAACAAAGTCTTTCAAGACTTCTTTTGTTTCTGCTCGGATGGCAAAAGCCTGTATCAGTTGATTCACTGCAATTTCTTCCAACGTTCTCAACAGACAGCCAGTCAGCCTCGCTCGGTATGAGCGAGGGAGCCGAGACGATTTGTGTGGACAGACGGGAGCACACGACCGCAGACGGCACGGCTTCAATGCAGGAATTTATGGCTCACGGGCAAAAGGAACTGAACGGAGGTTGATGGAGATTTTTGTAGATTAAACTCACTGCAGTATGGTAAGCGATTGCCGCCGCCCATGGATACCCGCGACACCGGTGGAGTCACAAGTACGCTGCCAACCTTTAATCTCCCCTTTCCCCCGGATTGGGCTACCCTCACTCACGCAGCGAAATAGCACAGTGCTACTTTACGCCGGTTTTCTGTGAGGCCGTGGTATCACTCCGGTCGAGCCTGCCCATTTATGCTGAAGCGTGGCTCTCCCGTGATCTTTTTTGTTTGTATTCGGATTAAAAAGGTCTGTATCAGATGATTGACTGACCGGATGGCGCAATAGGTAGTGACCCTGCCTCTTACGCCAAAGGTCGTGGGTTCGATCCCCACCCTGGACAAACATTCGTGCGATGAACACTTGTGTTTGTTCGGTGTCTGGGTGTAATATATGTATGTAAGTATATATTCAGCACCCAGAGAAGGAAAACTCTGCATTTATATCAAAACCCTCGCCAACCCGTCTGCCAAGCGTGGTGAGTATGGCAATTACCCCTCATGTGATGGAGGGAGGCCCGTGCCCCAGCAGTGGGGACTTAAATGGGCTGATGATGATGATGATGATGAAGTATATATTTGTGTTCCTCTGTTGTCTGATATCTGTAACACAAGTGCTTACGCTGCTTAGTACGGAATCAGGTCAATGTACGAGATGTTGTGAGAACTATAATAATAATTATTATTATTATATATCCATTGCAATATCTTCCGACGTTTCCTCGGAGACATGCAGCCACGACTCGCTCGGTTTGAGCGATGCAGCCGGGACGACTTGTAGACGGGAGCAGACACGACCGCAGACGGAACGGCTTAAATGCAGGAATTTCTGGATCAAGGGCAAAAGGAATGAAACTGAGGCTGTCTGTTTTCCTCCACGTAAAAGGCTGATGGATGATAGATTTTTAGGGCTCCGTAGCCAATTGGCAGAAAACGGAACGGAACGGCTTATAGATTCGTCATGTCTGCCGGTCTCTCCGTCCTTCCGTATGCCACAGCCCCTTTTTTACGAAACGATTTTGAAACTTGGCAAATAGATGTATTTTGTTAACGGAATTACGATTTTTACACAAAAATTGGAAATAAAAAATATTTAGAAATGTAACTTTTTTTTTAATTAAAAAAATTGAGTTTCTATGGATATTTATGGAGTATCTATGGATAAGTCGTTAAAAATTATGTTGAGGTTTCTTTTAATTTTTATTTCTAAACTTAATACTTTGCGCAAGAAACGTTCCCAAAGTGGTCAAATGTGTGCCCTCCCTAACTTCTATAATAAAAGAATTATAAAACTAAAAAAAAAATATGATATACAAACAAACAACGAAAATTGGTTTGGACTAAATTTAGTAAGTTAGTAGTTTTTTAATACGTTATAAACCGTGAACCGCAATTTGCCTTCCATATAGGTACGAGTATCTTACTTGCTGCTATGGAACCCTTCATGGGCGAGTCCGACTCGCATTGGCCGGTTTTTGTATATTAAACTCACTGCGATTTCACCATGTTTGCTCACGTTGCGTTCGAGTAATTATTTATGCTGTATGGAAAAACATTGACTTTTTCAGAATAGAGTTGTTTTTTATTATTTACATTTTTCATACCACTCTCAAATATTTCTGAGCTAAGTATTTATATATTTTGAGTAAGCGATCACCACCGCCCATGGACATCAGCCATACCAGAGGGAGTGGAGATGCGTTGCCGGCCTTTTAGGAAGGTATAGGCTCGTTTCTTGAAGATATCAGTGTCGTACCGGTTCGGAAATACCGCAGCGGGAAGTCCTCCTAACCTATCACATAAAAAAAAAACTGTCGCTTCGCTACACGTTATGAATGGTTTTTTCAAATATTGTAGGTATACGAGAAACTATACGAGACGTCACGATGTATTTATTTTCTCACTGCTGAGTTAATGGTAGAAATATGTAGATAGATAGATAGATACTCTTAAAAGCTAGGTATACAGAGATACAATGTACAATTTACATACATTTATGTACATTTATAAACATAGATTAGAAAAATCCCCAGCTGCATGCTCGGGTTCGAACCATGATCCCCCGTATCGAAGGCGCTTTTTTAGGTGGCAGACGGATCGTCTGATGGTAAGCGATTGCCGCCGCCCATAGGCGCCCGCGACATTAGTGGAGTCACAAGCGCGCTGCCAAGCCTAAAATCTCCCTTTCCCCCGGATCGGGCCTCCAGTAGCCTCACTCACACAGCAAAACACCAGTTTCTGATCCACTGAGCTACAATCCAGAGGTTTGTTTAAAGAAATTGACATACTTACCGTGGCTTCTCAATACATCCTTGATTGCCTTATGTACGTACATAAGAATCTCCATCTGTTCTCTAAGAAGTCTGATTGTCACAGCCTTAACACCAGAAATAAGCACAAACTTGTTGTTTTAAATATCAGTCTCCATAAGGTCGGCAGTTTATTTATAGGATTGAGCATAAAAATGTTTAATAAGTTATCTCAGATTATTATTGACTTGCACTACAATTGCACTACAATTTAAACTTATGTGTGGAAGTTTAAATTGTAGTTTAAAATAAGACGATTTTTTAATGACAGTAATTTAGGAACATATTAATAACACAAGAATTGTACTACATTTTTTAAGTTAATGGTGACATTTTGTAAGACAACTTTTTTCTAAAAGAGTAACTGCTAAGTTTCTTGCTGGTGTCTTCTTGGCAGAAAACTACATTCCCAACCAGTGGTAAACATGTTGACTAGTGTTCTGTATGGACTTAAATTGAATAAACTATTTACATTTTCATTTTCAAAAAGAGGTGCTTCTACCTACACTTTTTTTCTCATTTATGTCGTATTAAAAATGTATTTTGCCCTATTTATCTTCCATACACCTCCCTTCTAATTGGCCACTCAATACGCTCACTGGCGCCATTAGTTCCACCGCTAACCACCTCACCTATTGCCGTTCGCAACAACTTCCGTCGCTTACACAAATATTTTATCGCACCCGTTGGTTTTTCCGGTCAAATTACAGGTGCTCGCTTAAAGGGGACGAGGGGGTAATTCGGGGCGTCAGTTGGCGTGATGAATGAGTGCTAGTGGGGGGTAAAATAGGGGGCTAAATAATTCATATAGCTCGAGTGAACGCGACCCAATGCGCTGTAACAGGTTTCCGTGGTAACCGTTTGATATTATGTGAGTTTTTGAGTTTTTATCAAACTTTTGTTAGTCCATGCTTTAAAAAATTTAAAATTTAAAAAAACCCCCGACGGCGGCCATCTTGGGTTTGAAATTTGTCACAAGAATATTCTGCTACTCAAGCCCTTTTATATGATATACATATAGTGGGAGTTGTGTTAAAACATACTATCCATATCTTTGTGACGGCGGCCATCTAGGATCGATTTTATCCAACACAGCTAACAACACTCCCCCCTTATTCATCTTTCAAACAACATAAAACAAAATCAAAATAGATTCATTTGTTCGGGAGCTACGATTCCATAGACAGACAGACACACACACGCACGCATGCACGCACGCACGCACGCACACACACACACACACACACAGACACGTCAAACTTATAATACCCCGTCGTTTTTGCGTCGGGGGTTAAAAACTACTAATAGTTAGCCAGCCGAGTAGCTGCAATGACGTGACTCGCACGAGCGAGCTAGAAAGTGGCTTGCGTGACAAGCCGAGTAACTGTCTACTTACTCGACAGCAACTCGCCCTGTGAAAACCTATCTTTAAAAATACAGATACACGACGTATGCATATAAACAGAGAGTTAAGTCTGCCACCATTATTGAACTTTTCTTTCTAATTTTCTACACTTTTGTCGTCTTTAGGGTAGAGATCCTAAGCATTTTCCCCACAGATGCGCAGATTTTCAATCGTCTAAGTTAGCAAAGAAGAATAAAACAAAATTACCTCAAGCAATCTTTGATTACCTATTTAGGGTTCAGTGGGTAATGTTCAGTTATAATAAATCAGGTTTAGATATTATTTCAATCCATTGCATTCAAAATAAAATAAAAACCGTATGGTAGTTGAATTATTCTAAAGATTTTTTTATGTGATAGCACCTGATGGTAAGCGATTGCCGCCGCCCATGGACACCCCCTTTTCCCCCGGATTGGGCTTCCAGTACCTTCACTCACGCAGCGAAACACAGCACATGCACTACATTATTTATTTATGTTTTATTATAGGCGCGCTCTTTTGTGCGGAACCCACATTTCTAAGTCATATTTACACTTGCAAGTTTTTTCCACCTAGGAATCGCTGGGCAATGACCCCGGCAGCGTACAATCGAGTACAAAATTGCATTGGGGTGGGACGGAAGGAATCGGATCGTGTTATTGGACCTCTTAGTTGCTTCCTCGGTTCAGTAGTTAGATCGGGGAGTTAGGGCGTGGGAAATTTAATTTGAAGAGGATTTTGTTGACAAAACTTAAGTCTCCGCGTCACTGCCTTCAATCTTTTTTTTTATGAACTATAGGCCAACGTTTAGCCACAATCTCACCTGTTGGAAAGGGGCAATGTTCCCTAGAATATAACGTATCAACAATGTAGAATTTCACGAAATAAAACCAATCAAAGAAAATTATTATAAGTATATATTTGTAATCCCGTAACACAGGTGCTTGAGCTACCTATCTCGGAGTCAGATCAATGTATGTGATGTTGTGAAATATTTATTTATTTAATGGTATATCATATCCTACTTTGTTTGAAAATATTTTTGTGATCATGTTTTATTTGGGAAACATCAACAACTTCCCATTTACTATTTTTTTGTATGGAAGTAATATTGAAATAGAAATAATAATCCAATTTCCGACTTTTTATTTTTTTCCTGATGGTAAGAGATTGACGCCTTCCATAGAATTTAGTATGGAGATTCGAAAAAAAAAAATTCGATAAATTCCTAAAAATTCCTAAAATAGTACCGAAGTTTTTATCAGAGTGGCTGGTAGTAGTGATGGTTGACTGAAAGTTATCTGGTTTCTACAACTTTCTTGTTTTTTGTTTTTCAACTTTTTTTTTCTGGGTTTTGTTTGTTCTTGTTTGTTGTGTTGTTGTTGTGTTGTTGTTGTTGTTGTGTTGTTTGTTGTTTCGCTGACAGCGTTAAGACCGCCGGAATTGTACGTACAATTTTTATAATGCTTAGTAACTACTTACGTTGTGTATTTTGTGAAATTAAGTATATCTATCTATCTATGGTTAAAGGGGAGGTACTATTTACTGATACATTCTGTATAGTGTTTTCTATGTCGTGGATTCAATCCTATTATTTTGTTTACTCTTCCACTCCAGTAACACAATCAACCTACGAGTACAGTCAGCTCCGTTAGTATCTACCATTGTGCTCCGTGGACCCCATCGCGGTACAATCGACTGCAAAATTGCATTGGGGTTGGAACTGTGATTCGATTCGTTTTTTATTGCTGCTCTTAGTTCTGAGCCACTTTTGAATAGGCGGAACGGATTGGCTGAATTTGTCTACTTTTGATATTCCGATTCGAATTTCAAACTTTGGTTCAATAATCTCAGTTGTTTTCGTGGTAGTGTCCACAAAGCGTAGCTGTATAGCTTTTTTTTCATCTCTCTCTTTCATCTTAGCGTGTTATTTCCGGTTGTGTCTAAAGCTGTCACTTTGGAGGCTGGGGTACGATTGGACCACGACTCAGGTTTGGGGAGTCTAATAATTACAATGAAGCGACTGCCGCCTGACCTTCCCAACCTTAGTATGGGTTCTTTTTTCCCAGGAGTAATCATCATGGCCGTCACCTTGCTACATGTAGAGAACAAGGTGGTGTATGGGACTCAAACCCTAACTAAAACCCTGGGGTGTCCATGTCCGCGTAATCGCGGTCGGAATCCCCACAGCCGGGACTAGACCGTGCCGCTAATCGCCACTTCACCCCTATCTGGCGCAATACAGCCCTTCAACGCTGTACGACCTACCAGGACATCCAGCAATATCGTCCCCCGCGGAGTCGTATGCTGAGCAAGCCACTCTCCAGCGGTGGATACGCTCACGTACTCCGAAAGCCCGACTAGTCGCCTATTACGACAGGCCGGGAAAACCTTGGCAGTATTCTTAAACGCCCCTAGCCACTGGGCGTACCCTAACATGGGTACTAGACCAACTAAATCATGGTATATCAGAAACTATCCAAAACATGCAGGTTTTCTTAAGATGTTTTCTCTCAATTGTTCAAAGGTTGGTAACGCACTTGTGCCTGGTTTTCATACTCCACACAAGAAGAACCAAAATCGTCTTTATAATAGCTTTGTTATATCTTATCGTCGATTATAATAATAATAAAATCGACCATAAGACCTTACAATGTAATATCGGAGGCTTGAGAAAGAGACATTACGAATTAATGTAAAATGATTTTTTTAAAACATTATAAACTTCAAATAACATTTTATAACAGAACACTCGAAAAAAGGTTTTGCCTTTCACACGTTAAGTGCGAAGCGAGGCCTAAATCACCCCTAATGCAACTTCCCTGTGGTGCGGCAAGCAAAAAAGTGAATTTCTCTGTCGTGCGAATGGCATAACTTTGGTTTGGTCCAGTGTAGGAAAGAGATAAATATATATTTGAGATCACTAATGGTTCCGGACTCGGTGGTGTACCTACCTTGGTACCGGATGTCTTAGGCCTCGTGCCGCACTGAATTAATATAATTTTAAAGCAGTGCGGAACGAGGCTAAAACGTCCCATATACCCCCTGACCTCGTACCGCACTCAACGCGAGCTTCCCGCGACTAGTGTTGTGCATCACGTCGATTGGAGAGCACGTCCTTTTACAGCGCCGAACATGTCTAAACGATGTCGGAAGAAGTTAGAAACAGAGCCAAAACAGGTAAGTTTTTAATGAAAAAATCTTCAGTAAGTACCTAGTTTTTTCTTATCTTGGTAGCTATGTATGTACCTAAAGTAAGTGTAAGATATGATTACTTAAGTATACTCGAAAAGGGTGAAAAAAGGAGAAGATGTGTTGGTTGTTACCAAAAACTACGCACATTTTTACCATCTCGTGAAGCTGATAAAAAATCTAAAAAGATTTTGACTCAGTGCACTCAGTGCAAAAAATCTTATTGTCTACCCTGTTTCAATGAAAAACACTCATAAATAAGTACATATATATTGAGATTTTTATAAAAAAAAGTATATTGATACTGATTTTTTAATGTTAATTCAAGTTCTAATAAGTGTATTTTTAAAGCCCGAGGCAGAATAAATAGGACAGTTTCTTTTCTACTTCTGGTTGCCTTTTTTTTCTATTCTGTGAACCGCATTAAGATTTTCATATACAAATAGAAAGATAAACCTTATGCATGAACCGTAATCCATTATTTTCCAATAATAAGTCTGTAATAGGTGCCTCTTAATGGTATAGAATGGAACGCTTCGTGCGCGAGTCCGACTCGCACTTGGCCGGTTTTTTTTTCTTTATGGCGCCTTCAAGCACAATTTAGATTATTTAAATATTTGATAGCTTTGTGTTGTTTTGCCAGGTTTTGCCCTTAAAACGATCTAATGAGATATAATTGATCAAAATCGGTCAAGTCGTTGCGTAGTTAAGACAGTTTAAAAACGTCGATATTATTTTTCCCATCACTAATCGCAGCGACAATTTGCCCTATGTCAGTGCGTTACGAGGTGTATTATATCCCATATTTTGTTTTCCTAATAATTCCTAAACTAGCCATCCGATCCCGGGGCGACGGCGGATTAGGGTTCATCAATTCACTGTCTATATCAATAAGGACCAAAATTCTCATTTATCTTTGATTTCGCGCCAGAAAATGGATTTTAGTCTGTAAAAGGAGGTGGGGTCTAATAGACCGCGTGTCGCCCTAACGTCTGGTCACGGTACGGGCCGATTAAACCTCGTGCCGCAGGAACGGAAAGTATGCAAAAATTGGTGCCGCAGCTAACGTGTTAAAGGTGAGGATTTTTTTAAAGATTTTTAGTGTCTCATTTTTGGCAGCTCATCATCAGCAGAGCCACAAAATTAATGCAATCAGTCTTAAATACGAGTACTGGTGCAGTTATGAAAAAAAGATACAAAAACATTACGTGTCCCTATAAAATTCGAAAGTTCCTCTCAATTTTTCCAAGATCCCATCATCAGATCCTGATATCCTGATCATGGTACCAATCCGGGACTATCTACTTTCCAAATAAAAATAATTATCTAAATCGGTTCATAAATGGCGAACAAACATAAATAAATAAAAAAATATGTATACATGTCGATGCTGGCATGATCAACAGCACCCAGAGAAGGAAAACTCTGCATTTATATCAAAACCCTCGCCAACCCGTCTGCCAAGCGTGGTGAGCATGGCAATTACCCCTCATGTGATTGAGGGAGGCCGGTGCCCCAGCAGTGGGGACTTAAATGGGCTGATGATGATGATGATGATACATGTCGAATTTAGAACCACCTTTTTTTGAAGTCGGTTTAAAAAGGAGATAATTCTAGAGAATATGTTATTCAAAACCGACAACACTAAACTCGGATGCATGTTCAAGATCCACAAGCATGTAAATCGTACCTAAATTAAACAGCAGACGTCACGATAACTAATTCAGAGAACTTGTGTGGAGTTATATTGGTGTATGGAGTTGTATGGCGGGGACGGTGGCGTGCAGCCTGCATCGACCGTGCTCAATGATTCATGCAGTATATCCCATTGAGTCACGATATGGTGCCCATGCTTCAGAATTATTTAGTGGAACAGATTCCGTTTGGAGAGAATAGAATTCTATATACGATTTCAATTTAGAATTCTGTTGCTGGAACAACCAGTTGAAATGTAAACGGTTTACCTGTTATGTATGAGATCGGATTTCTTGTGATTGTGTATTCAGTGAGCAGATATGGAATATGGTTTAGAAGCCGTCCTTTTAACGTAAAGGAAGTGTTTCGCTGTATCCTATCAATATACTTTAAATTACTGCTTGTCTGATTGTTACATGAATATATTAGTTTACTCCGTGTTATTTCTTGTCTTTTCTTTATTATTTTGTGTCTTATAGTAAAAGTAAAAAAGACGCCCTGTTGGTCTAGTGGTTTAAGTACCGGGCCGTGATCTCGGGGTCCTGGGTTCGATTCCCGGGTCGAGCGAAATGTATGTTTCGAATTTTTCGAACATAGCTCGGGTTTGTGATCACCAATCCGCATTTGGCATTTGGCAGCGTGGTGATTAAGCCTAATCCCATCGTAGTAGCGATGACTTGATTTCTATGATGGAGACCTTTGCCCTGCAGTGGGACAGTATATAGGCTGATATTGTTGTGTCTTATACTCTGTACTAATTAAAGATTGATAGAAGGTCCTAGGATCGAAAGCCTCTCTTGAATTTTCAAATGATTGTGCGTATTTCTATAATAACTGCAGTGAGGGTAAATATGAGAAAATTACACGTTTCGTATAGTTAAACGTGGAACCATGATTCAGCCACTGCCACTGCCAAACTATCAATACTTTTCAAAATAGCCCTTTATACTTCGAAAAGAAAACATTGACTACAAAGTTAGAACGAGTTGGAAGGATATAAGGGGTATTTAATTAGGATATGTACCTAAATTCCTGAAAGATATGGTTGTTATGTTAACCCTTTCTACGCCCCGTCCCCCGCAGGAAGAACGCCGGACCCATTGATGCACCCCAAATATAGCAACTTCCACGTCAAAGTTGGCCGTTAAATAACAAACCCTATTAAAAGTAGATATGGTATATTATATTTATGTACTGCCCCCAGTTCACCCAGTGAGCCATAGTGTTACGTCAAGTCAAACCTTGGGACACAATTCATTTCGACTCACCAAACTGTAGGTCGTATGCCCATAGACACCCGTGACATCATTGGAGTCACAAGTGCGCTGCCAACCATTAAACCCACTCATGGAGCGTAATACAGCACAGTGCTGCTTCACGTCGTTTAAATATTTTTTTAAATCAATACCTAGTACAGCCATGTGTATTAAGACATTAGCATTAGGTTCATATTTGAATGACATTCTATACTCACTCACTCAAATGTGAACCTTATTGTTCCGCCTGAATAGTAATACTTAATCGAAGTGTTTATCTTACACTGCAGGCGAATGTATATTAAGCTCGCTGTTACTCAATTTGATTTCTTTGTCTTTTGTCGATTGACGTCCACTGGTGGACATAGGCCTCCCCCAATGTTCTCCACACAGATCGGTCCTGTGCAGCCCGCATCCAATGGATTCCCGCTATCTTCACCAGATCGTCGGTCCACCTTGTGAGGGGCCTGCCACGGCTGCGACTTCTTGTACGTGGCCTCCACTCGAGGACCTTTCCGGCCCAACGGCCGTCTGTTCTCCTCGCTATGTGCCCTGCCCATTGCCACTTGAGGCATGCAATCCTTTGGGCTATGTCAGTGAGCTTAGTTCTCCTGCGGATCTCATCATTTCTGATACGATCACGAAATACAGGGAGAAATACAGGGAGACTCCGGTTCATCTCCATTGCTCTTTGGGTGACTTTGAGCCTCATTAATCGGCATATTGTTAGCGGCCACGCTTCGGTTCCGTATGTCATCAGTGGACGTCTATTGGCTGAAATCATGATGATGATGAAGATTCTTTGGGGATTCCAATTTCCAATATCACTCTAGATAGTAGTGTAGACCTATGTCCACACTACTATCTTGAGTGATATAACACTATTGTTATCTCACTATTTCAGTAGTAAAGTTTTTTTTTTGTCATAAGTGGCAGACGAGCGGACGGATCACCTGATGGAAAGCGATTGTCGCCGCGTATCGACACCCGCGACACCAGTGGAATCACTAGTGCGCTGCCGACCTCTAAACCCCCTTTCGCCCGGATTGGGCCTCCGGTACCCTCATTCACGCAGCGAAACACAGCACAGTGCTGCTTCACGCCGGTTTTCCTTGAGGCCGTGGTCGTTATAAACGAGTGATGCCCCTATCAATGTTGGTTTAGGCTCTTTCTCCAAATGAGTTAAATAATATTTTCCTTGCGTGATAATTGAGAGTGTTGGTTCCCAAAATGTCGTGTTTTCTTTTGTGTGGGATAGTATTTTTAGAGGAACCCAAAAGAGATCAACAACTCGAGCGAATGTTATTCCGCTGAACCCGAACTACGCGTTTTGTTTGACTCTTGACTTTGTACACAATGTGATTGTTTTTGTACTATCAGCACAATAAATATTTAGTGGAAAAAATAACCGTGGGAGAGCCACGCTTCAGCATGAATGGGCTGGCTCGACCGGAGTGATAACACGGCCTCACAGAAAACCAGCGTGAAGCAGAACTGTGCTGTGTTTCGTTGCGTGAGTGATTGTAGCGGAAACCGAATCCGGGGAAAAGGAGAACCTTTCAGGTTGCACTTGTGACTCCACTGGTGCCGGTGTCCATGGGCGGCGGCAATTGCTTACCATCAGGTGATCCGTCTGCTCGTCCGCCATCTATCACAAAAAAAAAGGTTTTGATCAGCACGCTGCTTATAAAAGACTAGTGCCCTCACTTCATTTCGGGGCTTAATTTTGCTATTTGTTCCAAGCCGTATCAATAGATGGCGTTGGGTGTACATTACATCGCGCAAGCATTTTGCGTTTTCAGTTTACCTATAAGGCTTGTGGTTGTCTATAAAATTTACCTCTTTGTTAATGGTATAAATTTGTCTCGGTTGCATCTATCTTGACCTGGTAAAAACGTATCTTTCAAAAGATAGGAACATTTACATCTGGATCAGCGCAGAGATGCGGAGTGAAACGCTTCATTTGGAACATCGACTCTCAGATAGATCCGTGATTCATTCGGCTCACTCGGATCACTCCACTCATTCGGATCATTCGGCTCATCGGATCATTCCGCTCACTCGGATCATTCAGCTAATTCGGATCATTCATCTCACCGGATCATTCGTTTCACTCGAACTCAAGATCCATTTGAATCGAATGATATTTTCTTATGTATTTTACTTTTTTGTTTACAGCTATTATATTGTATTTATTTATAATGTACTTATTAATAATATATTTATTTAAATATATTTATATATGTAGGTATGTATATAATGTAGTTATTTAATATTAGTATTTTTTCCCCTTACTAGTAACTACAAATTTTCCTTTCGCTGCACCACTGCACTTTTTGCATGACCCAAAGGTTGACTGGTAGAGAATGCTTCTTGGCATTAGGTCGCCTTATTGTATCAAAATTTGTGCAATAAAGTTTTAAATGAAAATAAAAAATAAATATATGATACACACATTCGGAGAAAACTTTAGAGATACGGAAGAGTGTATCATTTGGCTGAGTCGGATCACTGAGTCTTTTCAGTAAAGAGTTACATACGTATAGTTGCATTATTAGCTGCCGTTCTGGAGCTCGAGGTACGCTCAGACCATGATTCAGGATTTAGGGAGTCTGGTAATGACAATGAAGCGACTGCCGTCTGACCTTCCCAACCTTTTATAGGGGAACCAGCCCAACTGAATCATGGTTACACGTTTCAGAAGCTATTCGAAACGTGCAGGTTTCCTCACGATGTTTTATAAAAAAAAATACGTAGGTATATAGATTTGAAGTATTGAAGGCGCGTTCTGAGCCACTTGTGTTTGATGTTCTTTTTTTTTTGGTTAATAGACTGCCGCTTGACCACAATTGCACCTGATGGCGTTGAGGTCTGGGATGATACGCGTTTGCCTAAAAGATGTCCAGATTATAGTGGTCAGGATACTTTGATCATCAAATACAAAGTTAAAAATATCAGGCTATTGCTAAGATACAAAATTTAATTATTTAGTTCTTGATTTCGATTGCATATGGAAAAAAAACATCTATTTATAGCATTAAGTTATGGTCACCCCATCAAAAGCATGGTTCACGCTCCCCATTTCCCAGGACTGAAACAAACAAAACCACAGTTCGCTATCTTTCTCTAATACAGTCTAGGACAAAAGTTTCGCGCGGGTTCGATGCCCCGCAGATAATTTGTAATTGAGTGTACCGCGCCAGGGTGCCGCTACCACAGATCGTAATCGCTATGACGTTCGTACATGTTTAGTCAGTAGATAAGAGACAAAGGTTTTTGTACCTGTGCTTTCAGTGACTGTTCGTTTTTGAAGGATAGTTTTTCTTTTCTTTCTTTATTTTCTTTCTTAGTCGGGTTTTTGTACATTGACCACAGAAAAAGTAAACTCACCACAGAAAAAAGTAAGTGTAAACTCACCACAGTTCTATTTTTATGAAGTAAATTGTTTATTAATAATTTTGGTTATTGTAAACAAACCTCACCCGCCTGTGACTAACTTACACATATTTTTAATGTATTTGGTAAGTTTACTTTCAATGTATGGAGTTAACAAAATGTGGCGAGTTTACTTTGTGGTCAATGTACAAAAACCCACTAAGTCCTTTCGCAGCATTTTGTGACGTTAACATTACACATACGGCCGCACTTTGAGACGTCATTTAAGCTTATTGTCATTAACTTTACTATCGGTTGTCTTTATGCGTATAAAAATAAGTTTCAATATTTTTTCTTAAGTAGCCAACTAAATTAATCAACGATTTCGAGTGTGGCAGTAAATCTTATTTATTTTTAAGTAATAGGTGGTAGACGAGTTCACGGATCACCTGATGGCAAGCGATTGCAGCCGCCCATATCCACCCACGACACCAGTGGGGTCACAAGTGCGCTGCCAACCTTTTACCCCCTTTTCCCCCATATTAGGCCTCCGGTAGCCTCACTCACGCAGCGAATCAGCAGAGTACTGCTTCAGGCCGGTTTTCTGTGAGGCTGTGGTATCACTCCGATCGAGCCAGCCCATTCATGTTGAAGCGTGTCTCTCCCACGGTCATATCCGCGTTAATTCCCGTTTGAATTTATTAAAGAAGATATGGTGAATTATTATGTATGATAATAATTCACCCTATCTACTTTAATATATTAGAAAGAAAGAAAGAAAGTAAGAAAATACATTTATTGTCTACAAACAATATACAATAATACAAATAGACATAACATATGAATAGATGCGAAGCATAGGTAGTTGCTATACTCGTACAACAGCGGAAACATTTAATGGTGGATATACATTTTGTAAGGAATAAGTGAAGGGTGTGGCCAATCAGGATCCCAGTCTTTATATTCCAGCCATATTAATTATTATTATCTAATATTTAATAAATATATTAATTTAATGATATTAATTCATAAATGGAGTTAGACATTGCGTTGTGTTTTCATGATTCCTCAACATTGTAGGCATTGAGAAAGGGAGAGAGGGTTTAGTGGGTTTACCTCACTGGATGAGAGCCTATCCATAAGGTTGATCGGCCCATAACACCCTAGGCTGGCGGTATTCTCCCCGTGAGATCAAAAAAGCTACAAAAGATAAAGCAAAAAATAAAGTCGTTATACACCTGCTCCGTAAATGCAGAATTTTCTAACGCAATGTAACTGCATTGCACCGAATAGGTTTTCAATTTAAAAAACGACCTCCCGAACCAACGGCACAGCCCAAAAGTTACATTATCCGAACAAAAGAATAATATGCGCTTTCGGAGTTGGCAATAGAAGTTGCGCCAGAGAAATATTAATATTTCGTGAACTCTGAATAGGAGTTTACACGACTTTCTTACTTTCTCTTTTTCGTGGATCAGCCGAGACTCGCGGGGTCGAAAGCTGTGGCTTGAATTGCGAGCGGGTAGATAAGGTGGTGATCGTTGTACATACCTATTGAGTTTTGTAACTAAATGAGAATCGTTTGCCATTATTCCCATTTTATTATTATCATTCCTTTGCTCAATTTTTAGACCTAACTAGAATCTGTGCATAATGTTTTCTAGTTCTATATGTATAATGGACGTACCATTTGTAATGGAATTTTTCTGGCTATAACGGCGACAGTAGTATTTTTTAATTACTTTTGTAAAAATGAAAGTTAATTAATGTATGCTACATTTATTACATACTAAGGTAATTAAACTCTTAAGGTGACGGGTAGGGCACACTAGCGACGCCAATCGACTTTAATTTTTAGCTACTAAACCAGATCTCTTTTAAACAATTTCGAGGCTACAACCTCTCGGCAAACACTTATACAATTTATTAAATAACCATGCACAAATTTTGGGTCCGTTTTTGGCGTGTATGCCAAAAGCGGCCACTTTTAGCATAGTTATTTAATAAATAGTATAAGTGTTTGCCGAGAGGTTGTAACCCCAAAACTATTTAAAATAGATCCGGCTTAGTAGCTAAAAATTAAAATCGATTGGCGTCGCTAGTGTGCCGTACCCGTCACCTTAACCTTATTTTTCTTGTTTCTTCGTGTATGGTTTCGTGGGAAACGTTGTGTACGTTTTCCCACGAAACCACGATGGTACGATGTAAATACGTACTTATAAAAGAAATTGAAAGATTTTTTAAGGCGGCCACGCGATTTCGATCGCGGTTTAGTCGTACGTTTATAAATCTCATCACGTCGTGTTCGCGCGATTTTCGCGTAGTCTTTTAGACATACTTTTTTATGTGATAGGTGGCAGACGAGCAGGCGGATCGCGATGATTAGCGATTGCCGCCGGCAACCCTCACTCACGCAGCAAAACACAGCACATTGCTGCTTTACGCCGGTAGTAGCGTCTCCTGTCGCTTTCTCTTTACCCACAGCTCTAGCCGCGAAGTAATACGCTTTTGATTGCATAACGAAAAGTTTTCCACATTTCCAAGATTCGAGAGAGGGACTGACACTCAATTATTACTAATGCGCTTTTTTTTTGGATAAAAAAATCGTGAGAATTGTATGTGTTTGAAAGAAAAGGCGTGTCCGCGTTGATTAAAATGTAATGTTGTTATAATGAATTACTTGCAAATGAATTTAGAAAGTTATTTTAAAGTGAATGAACGTTTTCTTTTTGTTCAGTGAATTTATCAAAAAGTTTGTTATAACAAGGCAACATGTTTGTTGTATTTATTATGACAGTGTTTATTTCTAGAAATGTAACATTTTTGAAAGCTATAAGCGGCCTTTTGTTGCATATGGCTTCGCTCGCGTCGAGTTTGATACAAAAGAAATCTTTTAGTAATACTTCAATAACATTATATTTTCAAACAGAATTATTTATAATCATTTAGTACACAAACTGCGTAAGTCCTCACTTTGGCCCAGTTCGGGAGAAAGAGGGGTTTAAAGGTTAGCGGTGCACTTGTGAGTCCACTGGTGTCGCGGGTGTCCATGGGCGGCGGCAATTACTTACAATCGGGTGATCCTTCTGCTCGTCTGCCACCTATCGCATCATCAGCCGTAGGCTTCTCCAATTGTTCGCTACTGTGATCTATCCATGGCTTCTCGCATCCAGCTCTTGCCAGCCATCCTGCGCAGATCGTCCCCCCACCTAGCCAGAGGGCGCCCTACATTACGCTTGCCAAGACGCGGTCTCCACTCTAGAATGCGTTTACCCCATCGGTTGTCGGTTCTGCGGCTAATATGGCCAGCCCATCTATCACATAAAAACAATGAATGGGCCGGCTCGACCCAGAGTAATACCACGGCACTCACAGAAAACCAGCGTGAATAAGCGCCTGGGCTGTATATCGCCGAGTGATGGGGGCGGGCAGTTTGAAGGTTAGCAGCGCGTGACGAGGTATAATAATCCTCCAACCGATTACGGCTACGGCGGCCAATCTCAACGATCAGCCACGTACGCAGGATATATTATAGTGCTCAAGTGTGTGCGCAAACACAAGTGCACTCTCTATTCCCTTACCCTCATATTCCGATAGCACACTAATGTGACACGACCAGAGAGGGATTGGGCGCAGGACCAACGGCTTAACGTGCTTTCCGAGGCACGGGGGTACAAGACCGCCAATTTCCAGACTCCGGGCTGCCACTAAGAATTTCTTACCGAAAACTTAGGTACAAATTTTTGGCCCGACCCGGGGATCGAACCCGGGACCTCTTGCGCAGCCGTCGCTTTAAAGTGCGACCCACCACTGCGCCACCGAGGCAGTCGACGAGGCATAATAATGGTGGCAAAATTTACATTATTGATGTCTATGAGCGGCGATTGCCTTTTACCATCAGATGGGCCGCATGGCCTATAATTCGCAATAAAAAAATATTCTAAGAAAATCTATAGCGGCAGGAATCGTTTCCATCGATCCGTATGATCGTCGCTAGTAATTTGTCAATATTAAAAAAATATGTTTTGTGTCGAACCGGAACACACGCGACAGCAGTCGCTGGTGGCTGTTAATGATATTTTGATAAGACCTGTTTTTAAATGCATTCATCAATTTAGTGATCAGTAAGTGGTCGGTGTTAATTACTATTTGATGACATCTAATAATTGAAGTAATAAACTCAATACTAAAAAAGTAACTGGTTAATGAAACCAAAATTGATGACATTCGAAGGCTGGCTGGTGTGAGCTGGTTGAGAGTGGCCGAAAATCGGGAGCAGTGGCGTGCATTAGGGGAGACCTATGTCCAGCAGTGGACGAGTGTGGGTTGCTGATGATGAAGAATTATATAAAGGGCGGGTTGCCCAAAATAGTTTTTTTAATTGAATAAAATTACAATAGCCAGACCTTTAGTCAACCAATCCGCGGTATTTCATTTAAAACTATGTATAAAGTTTTAAATGAAATACCGCGGATTGGTTGACTAAAGGTCTAAAAGATATACTTTTTTATTGAAAAATTTCATAGAGGTTAGTTAACTTTGCTTTTGATGTATACCTATATAAAATCTAAATATAGGTAATAAATAAATTGCAGTAATTTGCTTGGGAGATTTCATTCCTTTTTTTTATAAAACCTGCAGTTCTGTATTTACTAGATGTTTTTGGTGGGATTTTTATTATGAGAAAAATTATCTATTAGAAGAATTTTTATTATAAGAAATTGCTACTCATTTCTTACAATTTCAACGGGTCAATATCTTTTAGTCACCAAGCACATAGCTCTGATTGTACAGTCAACTCCAAAAATATGTATACACTTTAGGACGTTGTCACAATATATAAAATAAGAAAGTAGACCTCTTCTTTCTTACAGGTAAGTATTGTGACAAGGTCCTAAAGTGTATACATATTTTTAGAGTTGACTGTACCATTCTACTACTGTATCTCAATAAGATATGTCAGCTGGACAAGGACAGTGTAGTCATTAGGTGGTGAAGGGTCAGCGTCGTGTATGCAATTAGTGTTTTACTATGGTAATACTAAGCTCTTGTTATACTGTGGTAATTCACTCGTCACCGAGTGGCCGGTTGATTGGACATTGTCTAATTAATTATGCGAGATTGACGTGCTGTGTACGTGTCAAGCTGAGATCTTGTAATTTGAGTGATTTGGAGCTAGGTGTACCATCCTATAAGAAAATGGGTATATCCTATCCTGCATAGGCAGACAAGCATCTGATGGTAAATGCTAACCGTCGCTTATAGACATCAACAATGCCGCAGCACTGTCTTGCCGCTGCCTAACGTGATAGAAGAACTCTTTTCAAACCTTGGTTGAAAAAGGACAATTTTTTATGCTAGAGGCGGACAAACGAGCAAGCGAGTCATCTGATGGAATCATGTCATAGCAATCAGAGAATACCGCTGCTGGAAGCATGGAGTAACCTTTGGGTTAGATTTGCCAAATACCAACCAGAATACCCGGCCGTCTGTTCTCCTCACTATGTGCTCTGCCCATTGCCACTTGAGGCATGCAATCCTTTGGGCTATGTCTGTGACCTTAGTTCTCCTGCGGATCTTATCATTTCTGATACGATCACGCAGGGAGACCCCGAGCATAGCCATACTCCATTGCTCTCTGGGTAACTTACCTGTGGTCACTCATAATAATAATATCCTCCATCATCTCATCATTTCTGATACGACCGACGATCTGGTGAAGATCGTGGGAATCCATTGGATGCGGGCGGCACAGTGCCGATCTGTGTGGAGAACATTGGGGGAGGCCTATGTCCAGCAGTGGACGTCTATTGGCTGAAATGATGATGATGAACTAGAATAATCGGGGACGCTGAACTCTATGAATGCAAGCTGCTAAACCTTGAACACAACGTACAGCGAAGATGGATTTAAAGATTTACTACCCTTGGGCATCCATAATTTGCCTTTTATGTGGCATATGAATGTTTTACTAAAATTTGCGGCACTTTGAATTGTGCCAAAATATACTATAGGTAATTTAGTCCATCTGTAAACCCAGGCGTGGCACCTAAAGTGGTGAATCTTTTGGTTAAATTTCGAAGAGTGTGACAAAGATGCGATTCTTTTTGGTGATGCGGTTCCGCCTGTTACCTAGAATTGGTAAATAATTGTAGCAAGTACATGACTGTAGTGGTAGATCGATCATTCTTTCTTTTATGCTTTCTTCAAAAGACCATCACTTCTTTGTTTGTTGGTCTCGATCAACAGTAAAAAAATCCAACTTCCTCAGCATATATACCGTCTCCTCAAAAGCCAATTAAGGATGCTTAATTAAACCAGCCTATTATCTTGACCATTACCTCCAGCGCTGGCTGAATTAGCATTGGGCTGGAGCCAACTAGACCATTGTCATTGTCCTGAATTCGCTAGGTAGATAAATAAACGGGGACTATACCTACTAATATAATCCCTCGTAATTTGGAAACTAGAAACAAAAAAAATAAAAACAGCCACACCAAGTTACTGCAATTTGCCAACTTATCCACAATTTAAATCAAACCAATCGTTTTTGGCATTAAGGCGACGGGTAGGGTCAACTAGCGACGCCAATCGATTTTAATTTTTAGCTACTAAACCGGACCTATTTTAAACAATTTCGGGGTTACAACCTCTCCGCAAACACTTATACTATTTATTAAATACTTGTACTTAACTTTTGGGTCTGCTTTTTTACTGGAAATGTGAATTACCACCAAAAGCGGCCACTTTTGGCGTGAAGCAATTTTTCGCGTACAAAAACGGACCCAACATTTGTGCATGGTTATTTAATAAATAGTATAAGTGTTTGCCAAGAGGTTGTAACCCCAAAATAGTTTAAAAAGGATCCGGTTTAGTAGCTAAAACTTAAAATCGATTGGGTTCGCTAGTGTGCCCTACTCGTCACCTTAAGATGAGAATTGACTGAAGAAATTTGACAGATTTTTAAATATTAATAATATCCTCCGGCCGATTACGGCTACGGTATCCAATCTCAACGATCAGCCGCTTACGCAGGATACATTATACTGTTCAAGTATGTACTCAAATACAAGTGCACTCTCTATTCCCTTACCGGAGAGGGATCCCGATCCCTCTCCGGTTGCCCGCGCAGGACCAACAGTTTAACGTGCTTTCCGGGGCACGGGGGTACCACCAACTTCTAGACTCCGGGCTGCCACAAAGAATTTCTTACCGAAAACTTAGGTACGAATTTCTGGCCCGACCTAGGGATCGAACCTGGGACATCTTGCGCAGCCGTCGCTTTAAAGTGCGAACCACTAACCACTGCGCCACCAAGCAGACAAGTTGTAAAACTGAATGTGTAGCTGTCGGTACCTATCAACGAAACCCAACACCTAACACAGAATTCAATATTCAAAACCTCTGTAATCGGTTTCCCTCATTCCGATATAACCTGTATTTTCTCGTTTCTTCAATTGTTTCCCTTTAATGCGATCAAACCACAAACTTTTCCTTCTGTAGGTAAACGTTTGCTCCCGATCAATAGTCAATACCTGCCGAAACTCTCCCGTTTTTCCATAGCTTATTTTCCAAAGCATGGAATTTCCCTAACTGTGGGTATTAACACACATTATGCACCCCTTTCAGGAATAACGTTATTTTTCAATAATTCAAGAGGATTTATTCAGGGCGACCGGGTTTTCTGTATCGCTGCATACATTTATTGTTTTTGAGAATATTGAATTAGATGGAATCGGTTTATGGTATATTGAAAAAAAATAAAGGGGCTTATTCCGCATTCCTGTGGTTGGTAGATAAAAATGAATAAAACAACCTATTTTAGGGTTCCCGACCCAAAAAAGAGATAAACGGATTGCTAAGGTAACTATGTTTTTTTGGGTGAAATCTTGTAATCTGAATTTGAATCACTCCTTATTGTCTAATTCAGTTGACGAAACTTAGGTATATGTGGAAATTGGATGTAGTATTAAAATTGATCACTGTGATGATCATTTTCTGTTAACTAAGGTGTAATCTGTAAGAGATGTTACTATAGCGCCTTATAAGAGTTGGTCAATATGATGAATACTATTCAAGAGCTGCCTCTGGCGTAAAAAATGCTCGGGGCACTATTTTGACAATCTTAAGGCGACGGGTAGGGCACACTAGCGACGCCAATTGATTTTAATTGTTAGCTACCAAAACAAATATATTTAAAATAGTTACGAGACTTCAATCTCTCATCAAACACTTTTACTATTTATTTAATAACCATGCCCAAATGTTGGGTTTGTTTTTGTGTTAAAAAAATAGATTCACGCCAAAAGTGCTGCTTTTGGCGGTAATTCAATATTCGAGTGCAAAACCAGATCAAATAGGTAACTATAACTATTAAATAAATAGGTGTTTACCGAGAGACTAAAGCTTCCTGAAGTTGTTTAAAATAGATCTGGTTAAGTGGCTAACAATTAAAATCAAATGGCGTCGCTAGTTGGGTATACCCTTCACCTTAAGTTTTCGTTACAAGGTTACTGGAGAGGCGTCCTGCCAAATGTTTCATGTCATAATACTGTTACTCCACACTATGCTAAATTCTTGTGTAATAACTTTCCTTTCTTGAGGGCATGGTCCAGTTCCCGTAACAATGATTGACGGAGCATAAAACGGCGCAAGGGCATGTATATACCAACTTTGTGACAAAACCGCAGTACTCGATGTGCTCATGGTTATTTGCGAAATCCTCGAGACACGCACAAACGGTATTCAAAAACAAATTAGTGATACAAAAATTCTAAATTACACAAACGGAATTTTTGTAGGGCATTAAATTCGTTGTATATTTAAAAATAAGATAGTAAAGGACTAGCTGCGTCGATGGCGCAGTGGGTAGTGGGTCGCACTTTAAAGTGACGGCTGCTTTTGGGCTTCCGGGTTCCATCCCTGGGTTGGGCCAAAATTTGTACCTGAGTATTTCTGTTAAGAAATTCCCAGTGTCAGCCCGGAGCCTGGAAGTTTGGCGTTCTTGTATCCACGTGCCACGGTCTTGTATCCTAGGAAAGCCGTTGGTCCTGCGCCCGATCCCTCTACGGTCGTGTCAAACTTGTGTCCCATCGGAATATGAGAGCACGGGAATAGAGAGTGCGATTGTGTTTGCGCACACACTTAAGAACTATAATATATCCTGCGTAAGTACTTGATACATATGAGATTGGACGCCTTAGCCGAAATCGGTTGGAGGATATTATTAATATTCTTAAATAAAGCATATTAATATAATAATAATAATAATATTCTCAACATCTCATACGTTGACCTGATTTCGTACTAAGTAGCTTAAGCACTTGTGTTACAGATATCAGACAACAGAGGAACACAAATATATACTTAAATACATATTTTACACCCAGACACCGAACAAACACAAGTGTTCATCACACGAGTGTTTGTCCAGGGTGGGGATCGGACCCACAACCTTTGGCGTAAGTGGCAGGGTCAGTACCAATTGCGCCATCCGGTCAGTCTAATATTTCGAGTAAAAAACGTTGTGTAATGAAAATATGTACATACGTATGCTTTCCCGTTATATGTTCAGTAGGGAATGATAGATGCATTGATATAAATGTGTAGATATATTGTTTATGGCACGAAATACTATTTAAACAAGGATACCTACAACGGCCATAATTAACAGATCACAGTACAAAAACCGTTTTGTAACAAAAAATCGGTTTAGGGGTAAAACATATCAGACACACAGGTTTACTTTCGCATTTAGATTGTAAGTAGGGGTTCAAAGAAATATATCCCATGAAAACATGTAGGTACCTATATATAAGTTCCTAACAATATTTTACAATAACTGTGACATTTACAATTTCCTAAACTACCAGTAACGTTGAGCATTGAAACATATATCACAACTAAAACCCTTTTGCAAATGGCATATGTGTGATTTCAGTTAGTTTTAAATTTTAAAATTCCGCTAAAAGTATTGGCAGTTGACAAAATATTGTACTATCGGGATGTGCAATTTAACGATATTTAAGGGCCAAAAATATTTAGGATTTTTTTGACACTAAAATGTTTGAGTACTTGCAGTAGGGTGAGAGTGAAGGTGTTTACCTAAAGCAATGAAATAATCGATCAATCGATTCATGTATTATATTTGTAATTCCTCTGTTGTCTGTATACAATCAATCAACCAATGGTTTACCATCAGGTGATAAATAAATAAAAAATGGTTTATTCCTCTCAACCATACATTTTAGCAAAATTTTGCTACAGTTTTGTGTAAACCACTGGTAAGTGTCTTATCCCTCTACTTGTCTACTATCTATCACATAAAAAATTATAAAATACACTCATATCAATGTATGATATGTTGTATGGGTTTGTTTTAATATATCCTCATCATCATCAGCAACCCACACTCGTCCACTGCTGGACATAGGTCTCCCCTAATGCACGCCACTGCTCAGTATTTTTCATTAGGGGGGAACGGACCATAACCCACCACGCTGGTCCAGTGCGGGTTGGTGGGTGGTTCGCCAGGGCCTCTTTTGTTAGTTAGCAGGACGCACCACGGGCAGGAGAGGTTGACTTGGAACCCGAAGGATGTTGTGTGGGTCCCCTTACGTCCCTTAATAATATATCCTACCGATATTGATTTACCTAACCATGTTTTTCGTAGGTAACTCACATCCCTATTGTCCGTGATATACCGGGTCGTTTGGGTGACTGCCAGGGCTGGCTACGTGCAGTATTTCAGTTTGCCCGGATAAAGCATTCGTTTTGGCCTCGCTTATTAATACCAAATGCGGTTTGGAATACGCACTAGCTCGCGGCTAACAGTGCAGGCAGCAACGGTAGTGAATATAATAGAACAAGAGAATGACATGTGAGACTGAACATTTTTTTAAATGCCAAATGTAAGGCAGGTCAATTCTAGTATTAAGATGAATAACGAATCTATTGAAATCATTAATTCCACAGTTTTTCTTGGTATCACTATAGATACAAAACTGCAATGGGGTCTCCATATTGCTGCCTTGGCAGGAAGGCTAAGTTCCGCTGCATATGCAGTAAGAAAAATTAGGGGTCTGACTGATATCGAGACGGCAAAACTGGTCTATTTCAGCTATTTCCACAGTGTGACAAACAAATACTGCTGTAATAAATAATTTAACCGTGGCTTCCCAATTTATCCTCGACTGCATTATGTATGAACGTAACAACTTGCACACTTCTCCAAAAAAGTCTGATAGTCATAGTCTTAACACCAGAAATAAACATACACTTGCCGTCCCGATTCTCAGACTTCATAAAATCTGTAACTCATTTGTTGGCTTAAGTATTAAGATATTTAATGAGCTACCACAAAATGTCATTAACCTTTCATTGGATAAGATTAAGTCTCATATTAAAACCTGCCTAATGATGAAAGGTTACTATAGTGTGCAAGACAATTTAAATGATAAGGATCATGTTAATCTATCAGTCTTTTTACTTGTTATTCATAGTAGTCTGTTTAGTTTAATACTGGTTTTTTTTCTTTACTCAATTTAAACTCTGTAACATCATGAATATTTGAAAAAAGTAACTACTGAATTTCTTGCCGGTGTCTTCTTAGTGGAAATCGACATTCCAAACCAGCGATAGATGATAATGTATGTACCTAATTTGACATTCATAAGTGTTCTGTATGGACCTAAATTGAATAAAGCTGTTTTATCTTTATTCCACGTCGGTGCCAAACAAGCGTTCAGCTCCCTGATGATTAGGTATAAGGTTTAGGTGCAAGACTGATGACGTAGTACCTACCTATATCCATCGTTTACCTATATTCATCGTTCCTGCCCCGAGCCATCAAGACATGGAATGCCCTCCCAGCTCATGTGTTTCCTCCTTCATACAATCCGGGGTCTTTTAGGCGGGGCGTGAAACGGTATCTCAGCAGGCCATTAGGGTGAGGATGGCAGACACAATGGGTACTTTGTTAATTGTTTTATGCTTGTCAACCTCATATTTGGATTTCACGGCCGCTTACCATCAGGCGGAGTGAGGTCATCCTGATTGGCCTTTCTATAACAAAAAAAATACATAAAAAGTGCTCCTGGCACGAAGGAGCTTCCTCCCCCTATATTATTCTGTGCCATTTTACAATATATGGGTAGGGGGAATCCGCCTGCGGACTTTACAATGACTCTGATCGCATTCACTCATATGATGAGTACAATTAGTGTGCTGTCCGCTCACTAAAAAGTGACAGCCCTAACCAAACGCAACAGAAGAATAACATAATCACTCCAGGTAGTATATCGCTTTTACTGTACCAATGGCTAAACTTGCTCGGAAATTATAACAAGAGAAGAGACAAGCAGACGGATCGCTTGATAGTAAGCGACTGCTGCCGCCCATAGGCACCAGCGACACCAGTGGAGTCACAAGTGCACTGCCAACCTTTAAACTCCCTTTTCCCCGGATTGATCTTCCGGTACCCTCACTCACACAGCGAAACAGAGCACAGTGCTATTACGTTTATAAGTGTACCAATGGCTAAACTTGCTCGGAAATTATAACGAATTCTAGTTTGAGGACTGATAAAAGTTTTTAAGCAAGTTTTGGCCCGAATCGGGAAGCGACGCCGGGACTCCCAAGAGCTATTGGCCACTATGACGCTTTTAAGCCAGGCAGCCTATAATAATATCCTCCAACCTATTACGGCTATGGCGGCCAATCTAACAATAAGCCATGTACGCAGGAAATAATAGATAGATATACTTTATTGCACAAAAAAACACAACTAAAAAAAAACTAGGCATTACAGAATCTTCATTGTACAATTTCGGCGGTCTTATCGCTGGAAGCGAATTCTATTAGACAACCTTCAGGCAAAGGACATTTGATAGTAGAGAAGGGTAGGTGGTGTAATATTCCCTCGCAAGTGCTCGCAGAAGGGCGAGGATTGGGAGGAGGCGCCAACCAGATGCGCGCCGCCCTACTGTGAGAGGCCAGCCAGCGCGCGGTACGGGGGTACCAACGCTGGCGTCACACGGGCCTCCTCCTCAGCTTGGTAGGGACAGCACGGCGCTCCCGGCTGTCCCTATTTCCCCCCACCGTCCATCGGGAGGACGCAAAGAGTAAGCGGTCCGCGCTGTAAGCGGGCCAACGCCTGGAAAACTAGGAAAGGAACGTGTAGTCAGAGTTTATTAACTAGTACACATGTCTCCTTTCCACTCTGGCGAAGAGGGAACGAGAGACTGTCTTATTGATAAAGTATAAGATAAAATAATTATAGTACTCAAGTGTGTGCGCAAACACAAGTGCAGTCTCTATGCCCTTACCCTCATACCCATATTCCAATGGAACACCAGTGTGACACTACCGGAGAAGGATCGAGCGCAGGACGCTCGACCATCGCATTCGACTCCAGGTTGCCACTAAAAATTTCTTACGAAAAATTTAGGTATAAATGTTTGGACCGACCCGGGGAAGGAACCCGAATAAAACATGGTTATTAATCGCAAAAAAAGTTTCTCTATAGATACAACCCAACGAAAGCAACAGTCCATTACATCTGTGCGTCTATTCTGCACAAAGGCGTCCCGATTAGCGGACGCCTGTCGCGTGCCTGTTTGGCGACAAGAACAAAGAAAAGAGACAAAGCTTGCGTGGTGTTTGTCAGGCCTTTTGGTTCTGCCACGCTAAGTATAAGAATACTTGTAGCCAGTAGCTCGATATATGCAATCTCAACAGTAAACGTTGAGGGCATGCGCTGCGTTACGCGGATTCATACAAGTGGCCCGAGCCCGCGACAAATCGGGTTTTTGTTAGAAACCGGGCATACGCCCGCATAACGTAGCGTAGAGAGCTTATCTCATGCACTAAACTTAGAAGGGAGACACATGGGAGAGCCACGCTTCGGCATGAATGGGCCGGCTCGGTCGAAGTGATACCACGGCCTCACAGAAAACCAGCGTGAATCAGCACTGTGCGTACTGTGTTTCGCATCGTGAGGGTACCGGAGAGAAGATGGGTGGTTTAAAGATTGGCAGCGCACTTGTGACATCACTGGTATTGCAGGTGTCCATGGGCGGCGGCAATCGCTTACCATCAGGTGATCCGTCTGCTCGTCTGTCACCTATCAGATAAAAAAAAGAAGGCGAATTCGAAATTTCCATTGTATTCGTCGAATTTGATATCTATGTCGACCGCTCGATAATAGGTACTCAGGGCCTGAGATCTCTACCTCGGGGTAGAGCGTGGTGTGGCAACGTAGACGACCGGTTCTGTATACGTTTTAGAAGGTTATTAAGTCAAGAGGGTATTGTTTGTTTGTCTTATACTAGCTACTGGCAATCTTTATGGTGTCGTACTCTACTACTACGCTTTAGAAGCCTCGAGGTTATAAGGTCACAGGAGAGGTAATTTTTTTATGCCAGACGGATCGCCTAATAGTAAGCGACTGCCGCCGCCCATAGGCAGCAGCGACACCAGTGGAGCCACAAGTGCACTGCCAACCTTTAAACTCCCTTTTCCCCGGATTGATCTTCCGGTACCCTCACTCACACAGCGAAACAGAGCACAGTGCTATTTCACGCCGGTATTCTGTAATGCCGTGTCATCACTCCGATCGAGCCGGCCCATTCATGCCGAAGCGTGGCTCTCCTACGGTGTTGTTCTGTCTTTGTCTTACTAGCTACTAGCTGTCTTTGTGAAGTAGTACTGGGTTATATAAATAAGGGTAAAATTATGGTGCTCGTATTTCGTGCCTTACAGACGATATGAAATAAATAAAAATATTATTTTTCGAACAACTAAGGCTCATACAAAATTTGTTAGTATAATTATTATTTTGATATTTTATAACTAGAGTTAATTGATATGTTTTCCATTAAGTTATAGGGAAATACGACGAAATCGATGAGGTTGTGGCCGAACCTAAAATGATGGGCGAAACATAATTATGTTAGACAGCTAGACTACGCTGGCTCACGATGTGAGAACGCAGTCGAATCGAGCTGAGAAGAGAGCATACGGACCAACAGCTGTAGTATTGATATAAGAAACATATTAAAACGATCATTAAGGGGTCGCCTTTTTTCGGCGGTAGGAGTGGAAAAAGACACACCTAAAATTTCGGCTCTTTTTAATCACTTCTTTAAATTATTTCCAAAAGTTTTTTACACATGAAATGGTTTATACCTAGCTCATACCTGCCAGCACTTCCCAGACTACTGTTATCCAGAAAAAAGCGACACAATACACTGCACCAATACCAATCAAGAAAATGGCCCACATGGCAGCTCAACTCCAGGCATCTCAGGCTGATATTGAGGGTGTAATTTGAATATCATAATTACGTATTTCGGGAGAGGTGAATGCTCTCCCACGTGTAACCTACAATAGATAGTATATAAGTATTTGGGTCGGCCAAAAATTGGACGTAAGTTTTCAGTAAGAAATTCTTAGTGGCAGCTCGGAGTTTGGAAGTTGGCGGTCTTGTACCCCCGTGCCTCGGAAAACACGATAAGCTGTTGGTCCTGCGCCTGATCCTTGTCCGGTCGTGTTACAGTAGTGTCCCATCGGAATATGAGGGTAACGGAATAGAAAGTGCACTTGTGTTTGTGCACACACTTGAGCACTAATATATCCTACGTACGCGGCTGATCGTCGAGATTGGCCGCTGTAGTCGTAATCGGTTGGAGGATATTAGTATTTATGAACACTATTCTTCAATAAATAAGGTTGATTCCCTAGTACACCGTTGTTTCAATCGCTCGTCTGCGGTTTACCATATTACACGGCAAGCGCCCGGCGGAACGCCCAAGGTATTAGACCTGGCAAGAACGTATCTTTCAAAAGATTGGAAAATTAGCAACTGGATCAGTGCAGAGATGCGGAACAGTGAAATGCTTCAATTGGAACATCGACTCGCAGATAGATCCGTGATTCATTCAGCTCATATGGATCAATCGGTTCACTCGAACTCGAGATCCATTTTAGTCAAATGACACATTCGAAGCAAACATTAGAAATTCGGAATAGTGTAACATTATTTCCTTGAGTCGGATCACTGAGTCGCTTCAGTAAAGAGTCACATACGTCTACAAGATATCGTTGAAGGAAATGCCAAAGATACTATCGATTATAATCGATTAATCTGCAATGATTTCTAGAGTCATACAGAAGGTGTCTAAGTAGGCATAATATACATGGACGGTTATATCCAGAAATAATTGCAGATTAATCGATAGTATCGGCTTAATTTCAGCTATCAATTTAATCTATAGTATCGTCAATTTAATCGTTTATATCGACCGAATATTAAAATCAATTTAATCGATACTATCTATTATTAAGTACAAACGATTATTAAGGGTGAAAATAATCGATAAATCGATTGTCGATTATTTGGCAACACTACTGGGGTGTCAGAAACTTGTGACTTGGTGCAATGTCGGCCTATTAAAAGAGGATTCGCTCTTCTTGGATGGTTTGTATTTTTCCCTTATTTCGTAACGGGTTTATAATAAGAATCTACAGAAATATTTTGTAGACCTACTGGGTCTTACTTTTGGTCTTTTGTAGGTCTACTGGGTCTTTTATAGGTCTACTGAATTATTGGTCTACTGTTATTTACTCTCAAAATCGGTGAAGTTATTTTTGTCCATCACATTGCTTAGCTTGTTGTTTGCACCCTTGAGTCGATTCCTTGCGACTAATTAATGAGATATTTTCCCTTAGCAAAAAAAAATAACAAAGTTTCTCCTTCGAATTCCAAATCTGAAAAAGTAATTAAATTCCAATTAACTTATTAGTAGGTACTCACTCAATATGACGGCTGCAAGCGAAGATTTTTCTGGAACAACAAAAGGTCTATTAATTTCAGTGAACAATGTAAATAATCAGTGATTTAATTTACTTAGAGTTACGATAGAAATTACAATTTTAGCAATTGAACGCTATTCTTGGGCACAAAAGCAATTATTTCTCTTATTAAAATAGAAGTAGAACCAGTGATTGAGTCAAAGCTCTCCATCAGGAGAATCGTGAACCAGGTTTTTTACCTGTCATCACGATCATTGACCTACTATTCGGCATGAATGAACCGGCTCGACCGGAGTAATACTACGGCCTCACAGAAAACCGGCGTGAAGCAGCACTGTGCTGTGTTTCGCTGCGTGAGTGAGGGTACCGCATACCCAAAACGGGGGAAAGGGGGGTATTTTTTTTATATGAGAGGTGGCAGACGAGCAGACGGATCACCTGATGGTAAGCAATTCCGCCGCCCATGGACACCCGCAACACCAGTGGAGTCACAAGTGCCCTGCTAACCTTTTCCCCTTCCCCCTATTGGGCCTCCGGTAACCTCACTCACACGGAGAAACACCGACCCGGGGATCGAACCCGGGAATTTTGCGCAGCCGCCGCTTTAAAGTGCAAACCACTAACCACTGCGCCACCGAGGCGGTCAAAACTTCATCATCATCATCATTTCAGCCAATACACATCCACTGCTGGACATAGACCTCCCCCAAAGCTCCACATAGATCGGTCCTGCACCGCCCGCATCCAATGGATTCCTGCGACCTTCACCAGATCATCGGTCCACCTTGTGGGGGGCCTGCCACGGCTGCGACTTCCTGTTCATGGCCTCCATTCGAGGACCTTTCCGGCCCAACTGGCGTCTGTTCTCCTCGCTATGTTCTCCTCGCTCGCCACGCTTCGGCATGAATGGGCCGGCTCGACCGGAGTAATACCACGTCCTCACAGAAAACCGGCGTGAAGCAGTGCATGCGCTGTGTTTCGCTGCGTGAGTGAGGGTACCGGACGCCCAATCCAGGGGAAGGGGGTTAAAAGGTAAGCAGCGCACTTGTGACACCACTGGTGTTGCAGGCGTCCATGGGCGGCGGTAATCGCTTACCATCAGGTGATCCATCTGCTCGTCTGCCACCTATGTCATAAAAAAAAAAAAAAAAAAATGTGCCCTGCCCATTGCCATTTGAGGCATGCAATCCTTTGGACTATGTCTGTGAGCTTAGTTCTCCTGCGGATCTCATCATTTCTGATACGATCATGCAAGGAGACTAAGAGCATAGCCCTCTCCATTGCTCTCTGAGTGACTTTGAACCTCCTTAATCGGCAAATTGTAAGTCAAAACTTACTGGCATGATAACACTGATTTAGTGCGGTTTTCCTGTGAAGCTTACTTCGACCTACACATGCGGATGAACGACCCTGTTTTCCCATGTCTTTATTTACTGTTTTTGGAATCCCTACTCTAAATAACTTATTCTTACTTACAAAAATTAAAGTCGTGTTAACTCTGAGTGCTTACAAGCAGTTCCTGAAGATCGCAGGAGGGCCCGGGCACACGGCGCTCTGCCCTCATTAAAAGCGCTGTTTTAGCTGAACAATGCTTAATGGAGAGAATTCCCTGAGGATGTAAACTCTCTCTCATTGTAGAATACTTAATAAATATGAGACACATTTTAATGAGCTGCAGGATCGTTTTTACCCCACTACGGCGAAGCAAAAAGGAGGGTTATGATTTTGACCTGTATGTATGTTATGGTTCATCTGTTCCCTCATAACTTCTAAACTAGTTATCATATTTGAGCAAATGAGATGTCGTTAGAAGCGACATGATTGCCTCTGGTTCTAGATGACATGACGTCACGTTAAATTGACTACGCCTTCTAAGGGACTTAGAGTAAGGAACTAAAAAAAACTTTGCTTGACGGTACCGTGTGGGGTATCAAATGAAAGATCTTTTTTAGCACATTTCAAATATGTAAATTTATTTACATAACTAAAAATATGTTAAATAAAAACAAAGTTTAAAAACCCACTAAAGACCACGGCAATACGGCATAATAATTTGAGCAGAGACAATTTCCTTGTTTCGTACTTTTTAGAGCGTGTACTAACTAAATTGTGACCTATCACTGGACGATCAGATAGAGCTCCTATCTAGATGTGATGGGGAAAGTAGCTGGTAAAAAGCGTGTAAGTCGGAGGAAAAAATCATGGCTGCGGAACATCCGGGAGTGGACGGGGATCGCGAGCGCCGCCGAGCTGTTTCGCCTCGCTATAGACCGAGAAGAATATGCTAGATTGACGGCCAACCTTCGCTAGTCGGAGAACTACATTTTTTTTATTACAAAAACCACAGCTCTTAGTACTATTTACAAGTTATATTAACTTAATAAAATTTAACTTACAGCCAATAATGGTTTTACATTTTGTATGTTATATTTTATTTATCGGCAATAAAAAAAAATCTAATAATGAAAAGTTAAATAAATCTAAAGTGTGTGTGTGCATATGTGTGTGTGTGTGTGTGTTTGTGTGTGTGAATGTGTGTGTGTGTGTGTGTGTGTAGATGTACTTAAGTGTGTGTGTGTTTTTTACCTGTTAATTCTCTTTTAGAACATCAAATATATATATATATATATATATATATATATATGGAGTCTTTTGAAGTTAAAAATTTTAATATCATAATTATGGAATTCTGGGCGTAATTAGTTGCTCTATGTGAGACAGCAAATAACTTAGTTTGTCTCGTCCGTTATTAAGAAGAAGAATAGTACTGTCTATTGTTGTTATATCATACTTATATTTTGTTTTTGTGCAATAAATAATATCTATCTAATCTATCTATACTTTTTATTTACGAACGCAAATAGTGAGAACCTAATCATCTCGTTAATTGGTTCCCTCAAAATTTAACACTCAAACACACTCGTTCCTACGAATAGCGCAAAACATCTCTTTGGAATATTCCAGGTAAATATTAGTTGATAGTCACAGTCAACTACGAGTGAAAGACTGTATAGTTAAAGCTGTTACACTTGATAGTTGTTCAGTAATTTGAAAAGCAGTGAACTAAATTCTCGTAATCATTCATTTGATGGCTTCTATTTTTTAACCCTGCCAATGTCGAGTGATTAAATAGACACGTTTTATAAGAAAATTTATCGCTTTTGATGAGATTATCTAAATATCATTTTAATTTGATTTCTTACATACAAGTGCACTACAATCTTTCTAATTCTAACATACTTACTTTGTATTATTAAAATATCTGTTTTTGGTAATAGTAGTAGTTTTGTAAAAAGTATTTTGTAACATTTTATTTTCCTTAACCGGTCAGAGGGTGAGGGGCGATCTGTCACACAGGGATTACCCTAGTATAGACACCAGTCTCTCACAAAGGTAAATAAATGTACACCTATAACTATGTCGTACTAAGCAGTGTATGAAATATGTATTGTAATCTGTGTACCTTTGTGAAGAGGAAATAAAGTGATTATTTAATTTAATTTATTTAATTTACACCTTCTTAAACAAAAAATAAATAAATAAACAAACAAACAATCATTTATTTGCAAATATATACCTACGTGTGATACAGATTCGATCTTATATTATAAAAATGGTATCTCGAGTATACAGCCTGCAAGCAGGCGTGCAAATAGTGTGCGTTTAAAAAAATGAGAGGAGACTAGACGATACGTTTAGCACAGTAGTGTGAGCCATCATGACACTCTGTGGTTTGAGAGCTATTGAGATGCAAGGGGTCGATTCCTACTCCAACACAAATGATTGTTGATAAAGCAGATATTTCTATAAGGTCTGGAGTTTGCGGTACCCTCTTTGTTCCCGGTTTCCATCGTACAAGAGAAAGTCTTAATTTGGGACTAGATCAATGTATGTGATATTTTCTCAATTTATTATTTATTAATTGAGTTTCTAGTTCACTGCAGAATAGAAAAAGAGGTGTCTTCGATTGCAGACCGCGGTTGCAAGCGTAGTTCTGCCTAATAAGGTAAGGTGCCACCTTTGGGGACTGGTCTGCTTCGGTTTACCTCATAGTATTTATTTTATTATTATTTCCTTTATTTTATTTTGTGTAACAATTAAACTGTATGGCTTGGTATGATGATGACACAACATTGTATGAAAGTTTGGCGATTAAAAAGAGTAACTGGCGAGTTTCTTGCCGGATCTTCTCGACCAGAAACAACTTTCCGAGCCGGTGGTAGAATCGCATTATGTTTATTTATTTCTTTAGTATATTTTATGGATCAACATATATTATGTATTAACATGTAAATTATACATAAGTACTTATAAATAGTTTTAAATCATTAAAATGTATGACGATTTGTAAGTGCTGTATACAAGCCTATGCAAATAAAGAATTATTTGATTGATTGATTAATCTGAAAAGGCTTGTAATCGAACAGACTAAGGTCGGCGGCACACTTGTGACTCCTTTGGTCTTGCAGGTGTCCATGGGCTGCAGTATTTACTTACCATCAGATGATGCGTCTGCTCGTCTACTTCCTATTTCATGAAAGAATGAGGTGCAGAAGTGTAAGTGCAAAAATTGCACATACACTTGGTCTCAGACGTAAGGACGGTCCAAAGTTCAACGTGGGTAGCTCCACGTGAAGCCGTGTGCACTCAATTATGGCAACAAAATTTTATGTCCATTTGCTAGTGGTCTGTGCCAGAAATGTTGATCGCTGAATTTGTTGATCATCATCAACCCATTTAAGTCCCCACTGCTGGGGCACGGGCCTCCCTCAATCACATGAGGGGTAATTGCCATACTCACCACGCTTTGTAGACGGGTTGACGAGGGTTTTGATATGAATGCAGAGTTTTCCTTCTCTAGGTGCTGATGATCATGCCAGCAGCTTTACCTTAGTCGCCTTTTACGACACCTCGGTAAGAGTGAGGGTGGCCTATTCTACTCTGCCGGGGACCACACGGCAGAGTAGAATGGGCCACGGCACATGGCACGGAATTTGTTGCTACAGTACCTTAGATTCAGGTATTAGAGAGTCAACTTCACATCAACTATCTCGATTCAATATCCATTTAGTCAACTTTAATCTTGTTAGCAATCCGAATACAGAACTAGTTATATCGAGGTACTTCACTGCTCTCCACTAGTCTGTAGCAGCGTCTGTTTGGCGACAATTAATTAATGTTGGTATTGCAGACTATACGGGTGTTTGATCTGAGACACTGGGATTACCTGCAGGGCTGCCAACATTTCGGATCAAATTCGAAGCGGATTAGACTGAAGCCTTTATACTTCTGACTTGTAGTGCAGGAATGTCATGGGTTCAATAATTTGGTTACAGCAAGTAATATTCGCCAACCCGTCTGCCAAGCGTGGTGAGTATGGCAAATACCCCGCATGTGATTGAGGGAGGCCCGTGCCCCAGCAGTGGGGACTTTAATGGGCTGACGATGACGATGAAGTAATATTTTGGGATATCAGATTAATCTGAAGTTCCAGGCTTTAGGAAAAAGGAATCATTCTTTTATTTAAGGACAGAAAACTGCAATCAAAGTTTTTTATTGGATTGTGCTTGCACGGGAATCAAACTGGGCAAAAAATTGGCTATTTTATTCTACAAATCGTCATCATCATTCATTGACTCATCACATCATATCATTATTAAATATTGTTTCTTTTAGTAGAGCAGTTTTAAGAGCTTCATGTTTCTTTCACCTTATATACAACTAAAGGTTGCCTGTTTTAGGTTTGAAAATATATACTATTAATAAAGAGGTAACGCCTCGGCGGGTGACTGACTGATTTATCAACGCACAGCCGAATCTACTGTACCAAAAATCATGAAAATTGGAACATGGGTAGTTTTTATTATGTAGGCGCGCACTTAGAAGGATTTTTAAAAAATTTAACCCCTAAAGGGGTGAAATGGGGGGTTAACGTAATATGAAAGTCTGTAATTTTTTATGTTAGAGTTTTAAAAATTCGGATTATGTTTATTAATAAAAAAAATAAAATTAACCTTTTTCAGTATTTTTTTTAGTTCAACCCCTTAAAAGGTAAAATGGGGGTAGAAACATAGTTTATTTTTAAAATAAGAGTCATTAAAATTGGTATTTGGGGTGGGGTTAAAATGGGGGGTGAAGCGACGTATTCTTGTTCATATTTACTGCTAGAATAGTGAAAATTAGTATTTGCACTGTTTACAAAAATTAATATCAGTACTTTCAGCATATTTTATATTCAACCCTCTAAAAAGAGTGAAAGGGGGTTAAAACGCCGTATGGAAGTTTGGTTATTTTTAAGGCTAGAGTCATGAAAACTGATGTAATGGGCTTTTGATATAAATTAAACCAGCATTTTTTCCTCAAATCCTAAAGGGGTGAAATGGAGTTAATGGAAGATTCGAGACATTTGATGCTCGAGTTTATAAAAAATAGAATTTGGACATTCATACAGATTTTTTTTCCACTTTTTTATTCAACCTTAAAGGGCGACAGGGGTTCCAACGCCGTAAAGAAGTGTCGTTATTTTTAAAGCTAAAGTCACGAACATTAAATATTTGTACTGTGCGGGGATCGAACCCGCAACCCTTGGACCAAAGGCAGCGTTCACTACCACTGTTCCAAACGGTTCGTCAAATTAAAAATCAAGTTCCTATGGAAAAATACAATTTCAAAGTGTTTTGTTTTAAGATTAAATTACCGAAACGAAGCGAGGGCGAGCCACTAGAGTAAACGTAAAATTGTAGATATTATTAGATGATAATGTCTTTCGCGAGATTGTAATATATAGATAAACTAGTGGCCCACCCTCACTTCGTTTTGGAACATTAGTTCCAATTTACACCTAAAGAGGGCGCTAGATATCGAATACACCGCGCACGCGTTTTGTGTTTTAGGATTAAGTACCTATAAGCGTTGCCGCTGTCTGTAGGACTTATCCTCTTTATAAATAGTATAGATTGGGGTCCATGTTTTATTGTGTTAATTACACTAACATACTACAATAATATAATTTTATATAACATCTTTTACGTATACAATAATCTTTTTTAATTAAACGAAACATAATAGTGGCCTTATTTACTCATATGTAACCTAATTATTTCTCATTAGAAATGGATGTGTATTCTTTATTACACATAACTTAAGGCAAGAAATTATTAGTAGCTACTTTGGTAATTTCACCGTAGTCATATGTGTGTTACTGTTTAGTAACAGGTTTTTACTTGGGCCTCAGGATGCGCGTTGATTCCGATACGCGTTGTGTTTTTTTATACGAACCTAGTTGTATTGTACGTACCTGCTTATTCTCTATTGCCCTTTTCTCATGTCTGTACCTAATCTGTAGACAGCGGTGCTGATTGCACACTAAGTATTGTTATCTAGTATACATCACTTATAGTGTTACATGTGTGTTATTGTTTGTTGTCTTAAATAAATAAAAAAAAAATATAACGAAGTGTAAACGTGAATAGTCAAGAGAAATCCACGCGGATTGGTCGTACGTCATTACTTCTCGTTAAATCTATTGACAGTTGAACAATTACCAAGTTTATTTTTCTGAGATAAGGGGCGGACAAGTAGACGGGTTACCTTAAGGTAAACCGCTGATTACCGCCCCTTGATACCTGCAACATCAGAAGACTCACAGGTTGGGCGAAGGGTTTTATTGAAACTTTGAATAATGCGTTATATTGTGAACAATCTTTCATTTACCTTACATCTTTAAGTAATTCTATGAACTATTATATTCCACCAAGTTATTACTCAACTTCACTTAATAGGGTACTCCACCTAAGTTTATGCTTAGCTCGTCAGCTAAGTAGTTCCGGATCGCTTTTCGATCGCTCCCGGAGTTCCGGGGTGTTTTTCATCATCCCTCGTTATGCACTCAGAGCACGAAAGGTTTTTGTCCTAAGAGATTTGCTAGATGTGAAGTTTACTTAAGATTTATTTGAGTGGGAATTTTGTATGCTAAAGATGGAAAAAGAATTAGTGAGATACCCGACGATAGGCAGATGAGCGTCCATCTGATGGTAAATGGTAACCGCCACTCATAGACATCAACAATCCTAGAGCACAGTCATGACGCTGCCTACCGTGTAAGGAGAACTCTTTTCAAATCTCGTTTAAAAAGGACATGTCGTAGCGATCAGAGAACACCGCGGCTGGAAGCTCATTCAAGAGTTTGTTTCATCATCATCATCATCAGCCTATCGCAGTCCACTGCTGGACGTAAGCCTCTCCAATTGTTTGCCACCGTGATCTATCCATGGCTAGCATCCAGCTCTTGCCAGGCATCGGATTCGATCTCGGAGAGAGACGCAGAGCATTGTTCGTTCCAAAGCCCGCTGAGCGACCTTTAACTTGTGGATCAGCCGTACCGTAAGTGCCCACGTTTCGGCTTCGTACGTCTTGACGGGTAGGACGCACTGATTGATGAGAGTTGGTTTGTTTCGGACCAATTAAAATTCAAAGTGAGTTAGTAACAATTAACTTATTTTATACTGTTAGTAAACAAAAGAGTGCGCCCAAAATGTTTAATAAGCGGGGAATCATAGTTCACCGCTACTGTTTTCAGGATGCTGTTGCGACTACCCTTTTCAGGAGTGACGACGTTTTCTTCCTTTATACTTATCATGAATCAAGTCCTTTTAGCAAGATCAAGAAAAAAAACAGCTCCTTAGCTTAGCATGTATTATTATTATTATGTTTGTCAGTTGTTCCATAACCACGGGCAATTATGTCCCGCACTTTTGGAAGGCGTGCGTGGGGCCGAAGTCAACACGTAGAGGCGTTATTATTATTATTATTTGTAAACATTTTTTGTCTAAAAATGGTTGTTAAAACATTTTGGTGTTCATACTGGACTCACGGACCTAGGACCTTATTATTATTATTATTATTCCCACTTGCGTCTAAAGCTTCGGAGACGAGGGAATGCGTGGACCATGATTTGGAAAATCTGGTGATTAGTATTACACTGAAGCGACTGCCGTCTGACCCTCGCAACCCTTAGACATATAGGAACCAGACCAACTGGATCAAGGTTTAACGATCAGAATATCATCATTGAAAGCCTACCTAATAAAACGGAAAAGTAAAACGGAGACCATGTGTGATTGGCTTCTATACCTTTTACACAACACATTGAAGAACCTAATAAATAAATATAGAATAAAAATCCTAAAAATGGCTTTACAAATACGTCCGGAATCAATTGAAAGGATCGTAATCTTCTCCGAGGATCCGAAAAATCCCGAATACAAGAGACACATTCAGTAAAAACTACTTACAAGCAATAATCCTGTCCAATGATCCCTCCAATGCTCCTCAAAGTGTGAGCAATAACCCATCAGTCCAAAAATAATTTTATTTTAAGGCAAAAAAGTGAAATGTCAAAATTACTCAAAACTACGTTGCGGTATAGACCGGTGAAGGTTATTGACCTTTGCTACATAGCAAAGCTGAAACTGATACCAATCCGTGTGGATACCGCCTTGTTTTGTAGCGAAAGACCAAAATTAGGTTGTCCAGTCCAATAAACTCCTACAATTATCCTTGACACATTTTGTACACACTCACACAACACATATACGTAACGCAAACCCACTCGTTATGTCGTTTTTTCAGATTTTGTCTATCGCTATACTTTTATGTTTTTTTTTCTAACATGCAAGTTTTAAGATTTGAGCTATTTCCATTTTACTTTTGAATATAAAAAAAGGTTTTATTTTTTAGATATTCAAAAGTAAAATGGAACTAAATAAAATGTCATGTATCTATCTACCTCAAATGTCTAAAACTATCGACCGTGGGAGAGCCACGCTTCGGCATGAATGGGCTGGCTTAGCGGAATGATACCACAGCCTCACAGAAAACTGGCGTAAAGCAGGCAATACTATGCTGGGTTTGGCTGCGTGAGTGAGGGTACCGGAGGCCCAATCCGGGGGAAAGGGGGGTTTTACTCCTAACTGGTGTGGCGGGTGTCTACAATCGGCGGCAATCGCTAACAATCCAATCCGTCTGCTCATCTGCCACCTATCACTAAAAGAAAAACTCTAGGTTTTTTTTATATGAAAGGTGGCAGACGAGCAGACGGATCACCTGATGGTAAGCAATTCCGCCGCCCATGGCCACCCGCAACACCAGTGGATTCACAAGTTTGCTGCAAACCTTTTCCCCTTCCCCCCCATTGGGCCTCCGGTAACCTCACTCACACGGCGAAACACAGCGCAGGCGCTGCTTCACGCCGGTCTTCTGTGAGGCAGTGGAATCACTCCGGTCGAGCTGGCCCATTCATGCCTAAGCGTGGCTCTCCCACGTTTAAAGGTATGTACTAGTTGAAAACCACTGAACCACATATGTTATATGTACCCTATAATAAATCAAATAAAGTATCTGCTACCTGGCAAAGGTCGGGCCAGCGTTAAAAATCGGGCGAGCCCATTACAGAAGCGCGGGATTAATATAAAATTCGGTTCAGTGTAGTGAGATGAATCGATGCTCCCAATTTCCTTTCAATGGCTACTTGGCCAGACAAGGGGCGGGTTTATACTTCGCGTATATTATTAGCTACGAGATTTTGGGTTTTAGAATGATTTAACAGTGTTTTATGTTCAGGATGTGAGTCTAAAAAGGGTTTTAAATACCTTTGCCAGTGTCAATGGACTTTCCGCATTTTGCGGAATAGACACACTTTTTAAACCTTAATTAGGTGTCCCGTGAGGATATTCAGTCTATATTTTTTATTTTTATCAACCGCATATTTACAATGATCATGCCTAAAAACCAAAATTGACACTTAGCCAATTACAGAGCTTCTCCGCTATCTAAATCAAATTGTCTCACAAGACATTAACGCTTAAGGGGCTGGCAAACAACGTATTTCCTATACAAAGTTAATACCAAAATAATTTACAATTTGTGGATATCTCAACGTTTCATATGTATTAATCGAATTGAGGAAGTATTTATCTATGTCTCGGTTAACACCTGCTCTTAAAAATATTTACCCATTTAAATATATATGTGATTACATTTAGTAAATTTTCGTCGTTAACGACCTATTTTCAGTCTAAGAATAAACTTTGTAAAATTGAGGAACTTACTTGCAAATCAGACGACGATATTTTTTTGAGAAATTGTATTTATTAATTTTCCTTACATGTCTAATCAATGTTGTCTATGACGTGGAGGAAGAGGATTTGTTCCGTAAAATCCTTTTTGCTGTTTGAAATTAGGAAGAAAATTATGTGCATTTGCGAATACGTAGAGGTCGCGGATGGCGCGACAGGGATCGCGATATGTCTAAGGAACGGCGAAGCTCGCCACGAATTGAATTTGAAAGACGCTCCGCCTTACTCTTGAAATGATCACAAAAAGAATATGTAGCTAATTGTAACAATAAATCAATATCTTTAAAAATAATACGCGCGTCGTGCGTTTTAGGTAGGTACCAATAGAGACTTTACTTTAATTTACATTTGTTTGTTTATTTTATAGTAGTTATGTTTATTATTATTTTGCAGTCAAAAGTAAGTAATTTAAAAGTTCTTTCACCGATTATACTGACACACACCTGTCATTCTAGGGCAAGTCATTCATAAGAATATTAATTACCCTTAAATTATTTTGAGAAACTAAGAATCTTAAAGAATAATTGAAAAGTTCGTAAAGGCTTTTTTCCTGTAATACGCCCATACTTCTTCCAAATGGCATTATAAAATAGTTCACCGATGGCTGTTAGGAATCAGAGCCCGCACTCGTGTAATTGGCTATCCATTGAGCGCGGTCGCTTGGTCCGAATTGACTCAAAGGCGCGGCTCTGTATCGATTTGTTCATTGGCTACACAGAACTCTAATTCTGTGATTGGCTATCAACGGGAGCGAGATTGGATACAAAGTGCACAAGTTATATTTACTGTATGATGGGAGAAAATGGGAAATCGAAAGTGATACCGCGACCTCACAGAAAACTGGCGAGAAGCAGCGCTTGCCCTGTGTTTCGCTGAGTGCGTGAAGGTACCAGAAAACATATTTTATTTAAAGAAAGTTAATCTATCATCTTGAGTAATTAATCTCAATGGTACAATTTCCTACATTTCCCTCGACTCCAATCCTTCTAAAAGTTTAAAAAAGGCACAATAAATCATTTCTCCACCCACTCGGAAGAACAACAAATTCAATCCAATATCTGATTGCCAACCCGATCCATTTCCATATATTAACTTGTGCATAACAAACGGGCCGGGCTGGGGTAGGGTGCCCAGGTATGTCTTAGATGTTGGTAACATCATCATCATTATGTTGGGGCATGCCAAGACAATGTTGCCTGGACTGCCTCGGTTGAGCAGTAGTTATCATAGAGTAACTTATATATACTCAGATAGAGGAATCAGTCCGCTAGCCAGAGATTCAAACAACCATTAATACCTAAAAAAATTGTGCCAAAAAAAAATAAGCATAAATGCATTATGGTAAATAACAATTATGCCACAGTACATATTATGCTAAAACCAAATTCGGCCAAATTAATATTATGCTAAATAAATTATTCCAATTTCATTATGCCAATCCATTTTAGGACAAAACACATTATGCCAATTAAAGGGATGCCATCTTATAATTATAAATTTTTACATTCCATTATTTAAATGAACGGACATAAAAATTTAGTGTCATAGTTATGCATGAAATGGTGTCTTTGGGTGACGGCAATCGCTCACCATCAGGCGATCCGTCTCCTCGTCTGCCACCTATCACATAAAAAAATAAAATTATTAATTTATATGAATTCAACTTGGAAATTTTCTATTGTATGACTAAATCGGTAATTGCATGAATCGCTATAGATGTAACACCTGTATTGACTGTAAAACCGCAATATGTCAATAAATATAGGCCTACACTCAGCAGTGGCTGTGTTTCGCCGTGTGAGTGAGGTTACCGGAAGCCCAATGGGGGGGGGTAAGGGGAAAAGGTTCGCAGCGCACTTGTGACTCCACTGGTGTTGCGGGTGTCCATGGGCGGCGGAATTGCTTACCATCAGGTGATCCGTCTGCTCGTCTGCCACCTCTCATATTAAAAAAAAAAGTGGGTACTACCGGGCTGATGATCAAGGACAAAAATTGAGACGCCCGTAAAATACAGGAGATTCGGCCACCCTATCTGGGACACAGAACAAAGGCTTGCAGAGCGCATGTTCTGTTTGGTTGTTGATTTAATGGCGTACTTCGATTGGGAGTTTGAGATTTCATATTACACGGTTGACTGGATTTTGTGTATGGATCAAACATTGTTCATGTGACTTGGTCTTCGTTTTATATTTTTATATGAAAGGTGGCAGACGAGCAGACGGATTACCTGATGGTAAGCGATTGTCGCCGCCCATGGACACCCGCGACACCAGTGGGGTCACAAGTACGCTGCCAACCTTTAAACCCCCCCTTTCCCCGAATTGGGCCTCGTTCACTATCTATTGACGACCCGTTTGGAACAGTGGTAGTGAACGCTGCCTTTGGTCCAAGGGTTGCGGGTTCGACCCCCGCACAGTACAAACATTTGTGTGTATGAACATGTCTGTTTGTATTGGTCTGGGTGTTTCCTATGTATTATGAGCATGTATTTACAAAAGAAAAGTATTATATGTATATATTTGTAATCCCACTGTTGATTCTGATATCCATAACACAGGTGCTTGAGCTACCTATCTCGGAGTTAGATCAATGTATGTGATGTTGTGAAATATTTATTATTATTTCGATGGAACACCAGCGTGACACCGGACAAACAAAAATATACCTTTACTGCAAACCCCTCTGTTATTCTATATCCGCGGTTGTAGTACGGCAGCGCGAGATTACCCCAAGAGATTCCTCGCGACTTGGTGAAACCGCGGCTCGGTACGGTGCGCAAATTAAAAGGCGCTCTTGTAAGGGAACCGCCGTAGATTGCTATGGCTCACTTCAATGCTGGCAGTATGGTGCGCAGAAAAGTCACTGGGTATTATTTTTTTGTAGTATTTAAGCCAGTTGCTAAGCAACTGTTGGCAACGATATTATGAGAGTACAAGTTGAGCACGAATTTGCTCATACATTTTTAACCTCCGACGCAAAAACGACGGGGTGTTATAAGTTTGACGTGTCTTGTTGTCTGTCTATGGCATCGTGGCTCCCGAACAAATGAACCGCTTTTGATGTTGTTTTTTTTGTTAGAAAGATGAATAAGGAGGGAGTGTTCTTAGCTATGTTGGATAAAAATCTATCCAAGATGGCCGCCGTCACAAAGATTTGGATTTTATGTTTTAACACAACTCCAACAATATGGGTATCATATAAAAGGGCTTGAGTAGCAGAATAAATTAATTGTAAAAAAATTCAAATCCAAGATGGCCGCAGTCAGAAAATGACGAATAACCTATTTGTTGTTCCAACTGCCTTAATATTGGTATCAAATGAAAGAACTTTAGTTGTGTCGGGGGTTTTTTAAATTTTCAATTTAATTTTATGTAGCATTTGGACAAGTAACCTAGAAGTTGGACAATATTAAAAACTTTTTAATAGAACGTGCAGTTGGCTACAAAAAGATATACACTTTACATGTCATATTAACTGGCTATCTGACTTTAATTTTTTTTATATATGACTCAATAAGTCATTGATATGACTCTACCCAAAGATATTTAGCCAATGTCAAATAACTTATTGAGAAATTAGTGGTGGTCAACAGTTGAAATCAGTGAATATTAGCGTTACTCAATAAAATGACTATGTTTTAAAACCCGACTACCAAAAAACACGCTCATAAAAGTACGAAACAAGATAATTGTCTGTGCTGAAATTATCATACCGTATTGCTGTGGTCGTATTGATTGTATTTTATTATTATAATGAATCTGTTTTGCTACAGTAGGTGGCATACGACCACGGCAATACGGCATAATAATTTCAGCACAGACAATTTCCTTGTTTGTGATCCGACGTGGAGTTTTTGAGTCCTACCCTCAGAATCAACTTTTATTTTCATACAAGCAAGTTGTAGTACATCGTTAAGGAACTAAAGTATTTTTTTACAGCTAACTGTACGTTCTGTAAGAAACTTTTTATTGTAGCATTAAATGCAGAGTATAAGGGCTTTAACAATCATTAATTGTACAACTCTGTTTATCAGCCACAAAAGCAATCTTAGAGACGCCTTGTCAAATAACAAAAGGTTTAATTGATTCATGCATTGATTTGTATAAAATTAATGTTTTCGCCCGAATTACAAAGGGCGCCTGTTTTGCATTTTCTCGGAAACTTTCTGAATCACAATCTCAGCAATAATGGTAACCAATGTCTGGGTCAGCACCGGCAGAAGGGGCTGTATGTTTTCCAAAAACGTTGTCATATTTGTGTATTTATGTCACTCATGTTTGATTTGTGTTCTGTGGCCAATAAAGTAATCTTTATCTTTTTTATCATTAAAAACTTGTAAAATAAAATAAAATAAATTTGTCTTGACATACATTTTAAGTACATGCAGTGTCGATTTCCTTTTCTTTTTATTCTCATTCTTATTAAATGTGCTCAATATTCTTTTTTTTTGGCTTGATCCCGCGCTCGGCGACGGGCGCACGTGTGATTCCGTCAAAGTCAAGTAATTAGAGAGACACGTTATATTTTAATATTGACCGGTTTATAATTTAAGGTTTTCGATCTTTTTTAGGTCTTTTCTTTTGTTTTACTCACTATTCGATGCTTGAAGATTCGGCTGCGTTTTTTTACAATATAGGGGGCAGACGTATTACCTCATGGCAAGTGATAACCGCCGTTTATGGGACACCTGCATCGTCAAAGGAGTCACAAGTGCGCTGCCTGTCTGTTTAAAAAGGAGCGTTACAGCAACCGTGGTCACAGCCCTCTCCCTCAATAGCCACGACCACTCTGCTAAGTGACCCGGCAAAAAGACAAGTCCAGCACCACAAACAAAACTTCGTACAGAAACAATTCAGTAGGGCCCTGTCTTAAAACAGCCCTGATTTGAATTTCTTTATTTAATTTTAAGCCCGTATTTAGAACTTTCCTAACTAATTATTTGGAACTCTTTTGTTTAATTTCCTAAAAACATTAGTCCAAGTTTTAGTAAATCGAGAGTAAATTTTTTAGTAAATCAATATTTGTTAGGTGCCCGCGCGTTCAGTAAATTATTATTTGTAAAGTGCCGCCGAGCTTTTTCGCCTCGCTAGATACCGAGAAGAATATGCTAGATTGACGGCCAACCTTCGCTAGTCGGAGAGGTAGTTTAAAAAGAAGAAGTTAGGGACCCAGATGGCAGCTGATAAATTCTCTGATTTAATAAGTCTCTAATTTCGCAGATGTTCATGGGCGGCGTTGAGTACTTTCCATTAGGTAGTTGCAACACCGCTTGCACGTTTGTCGCCTCTAGCATAAAAAAAAAGTTGGGCGACCTAGGTATCGCTGCAAAGACGTGTCGTCGAGACTGATCTGCGAGAACTTCAGGTCAATTACTCTCTTGTTTCCGAGGACTCGGTACGGGACGTCGAGCCAGCGGAGTATGTAAGAATAATTCTTGCTTACTCCTTCTTATGACAATTTGTCATGTTGAGTGCTTTATTCGATTAAAGTTCAAAGTAAGCCGTCTTTTAATTTATATCTTTGCTTTTAAAAAGTACTCTTTCTGATGATCGTGAAAATAACTTTTAAGAAAATTGCAAGCAAAATTAATCCTTACTTATTACTTTCAACTGTCTACATGAAGTAATGGTTAAAAGCATACAACTGTCATGCGGACATTGGACACAGGATTAGTACGCTGAAATGGTGGTGAGTCGGCCATTACCTTATAAAATAAGGTTTTTTTTGTTGCGATAAATAAAAGTATTTAAGAATAGGTACTTGCTAAGGTAAGCTAGGTACTGACCGTGGGAGAGCCACGGTTCGGCATGAATGGGACCGTTCGACCGGAGTAATATCACGGCCTCACATAAAACCGGCGTGAATCAGCACTGTGTTATGTTTCACTGCGTGAGTGAGGGTACCGGAGGAATAATCCGCGGGCAGGGGGGTTTAAAGGTTGGCAGCGCACTTGTGACTCCACTGGTGGGAACATCAGGTGATGCGTCTGCTCGTCTTCCATTTATCACATAAATAAAATATTCCTAATTTAGAGTAAAGCGTTTGCTTTCAGTTTTGCTCTCATGAAATTAAATTTGCCCCATTTTTAACACACAAATATTTTATGTGAGTAGTCTTTTCCAAAGCGTTAGTCATTATTATTAGACGACCCGTTTGGAACAGTGGTAGTGAACGCTGCCTTTGGTCCAAGGGTTGCGGGGTCGGTCCCCGCACAGTACAAACATTTGTGTGCATAAACATGTCTGTTTGTATTATATGTATATATTTGTAATCCTACTGTTGATTCTGATATCTGTAACTCAGGTGCTTGAGCTACCCATCTCGGAGTCAGATCAATGTATGTGATGTTGTGAAAATATTATATTATATATATATGTAATAGCGAGTCGAAAGCTTTGGAGAATTCGATGAAGTATTAAGTATGTTGGCTAATTGAACTCTCAAGCTTTTTTGATAATTTGGCGTACGATGAAACCAGATTGTTCTTTATTTATTATGGGTACAATACTTTTTGTCAAAAAAAGTTTTTTTTTATTCTGTCGCTACATTGCTTTGAAAGAGCTGTGAATGCGTGGATGATATGGTGTTCAGTCTGTCGCCCGCTTTGTGCTGAGCCACTCTAGTAAATAGGCCAGCGGGTACTTCCACCTTTAGGAGTTAGACCTCATGCTTTGTTGATGATTGGTTAATACTGGACACATGGTAAAAAGTGTTGATCGTTTTTTTTTTCAAGCAGACGGATTACCTGAAAGTAAGCTTAACACCGCCGTGTGGTCCCGTAAGGTTGCGGGCCGAAACCGGCGGCGGTATTTTTTTTCCTGTGCAATATCTACAACTATCTATCTACCTTTTTGAGACGTATCACATAATAATAATAAATAAATATTTCACAACATCACATACATTGATCTGACTCCGAGATAGGTAGCTCAAGCACCTGTGTTACGGATATCAGAATCAACAGTGGGATTACAAATATATACATATAATAATTTTCTTTTGTAAATACATACTTATAATACATAAATAAGAACCCAGACAAAAAAGTACAAACACACATGTTTATGCACACAAATATTGGTTCTGTGCGGGGATCAAACCGCAACCCTTGCACCAGAGACAGCGTTCACTACCACTGTTTCAAAGCGGGTGGTCAATCACATGAATTATACGTAGTAACTATAGGTATTTTCATTACAGTGCAATCCGATCGAGGTAAAATTTTACTCCTACTCTTTTAGCAAATTATCTTATTCCACTTAGACATAAACAATCCCTTTAACGATGATAGCAAAACAAAATACTCCAAAGAAATAACAGTAAAACTTAAAACAGCTATATCACGGCAAAACCTCTTCTAGATAAACAGGCACGACCAACTTCAGGCTTTATGGAGTTCAATAAAAGCAAGGTTTATTACTTCTAACAAAGTCAGCGAGTTAGTCAAACAAGCACCTGACAAAGTAACTTGAGTATTTTACACAACAGCTTCGTCAAGCAAAGAAACTAAATATAATAGTTAAAATATTTTGAAATTCCCCATCATCTCGATAGATCGCGGTCTAATACTGTGCGTTTCTCGCGGAACCTTCTACCACGTACCTCAGTTCTTTGGAACGGTTTCCATGCGGGAGTATTTCACGACGCCTACGGCTTAGGGACCTTCAAGAGCGTACTTTTTTTAAAAAAGACCGGCAAACACATTAGCGATCTCTTTGATGTCGCGGATGTTCATGGGCGGCGTTGATTACCTTCCTTCAGGTGACTCTCTTACCCGTTTTACGCCTCTAGCATAAAAAAAAAATACAACTACTGAAAACAATCATTTTTCCCCAAGGAACATAGGGTCTAATTTCAAAGCGAAAGCTTCCCCATATTAAGGGTGCGTTTCCATTGACGGGGAGCAGGGCGGAGCTGTGCCTATGACCAATCACGAAGCAGACCAATATCCGGAGCGGATTTTCCAAAGATAGTGATTGTTCAATTCAGCCTCGATCCACTAACTCCGTGTCAATGGAAACGCACCCTAATTACATCAATGAGCTGATCACTAAATTCAAATTTAAAGCCGCTTACCTTTTGTCGAACTGGTCAGTAAGGTTTTCAGTTGCCCTAAAAATATTGCGATTCTACTCCACGCATCCTCCATTATAAACCTTTTTACGATGAAGAAAACAAAAGACAAAGATGGAACTAAGTATCTTACACGTTACGTTTGTGTGTCGTCGTCGTCGTCATCAGCCCATTTAAGTCCCCACTGCTGGGGCACGGGCCTCCCTCAATCACATGAGGGGTAATTGCCATACTCACCACGCTTGGCAGACGGGTTGGCGAGGGTTTTGATATAAATGCAGAGTTTTCCTTCTCTGGGTGCTGATAATCATGCCAGTAGCTTTACCTTAGTCGCCTTTTACGACACCTCGGTAAGAGTGAGGGTGGCCTATTCTACTCTGCTGGGGACCACACGGCTAACACGGTTTGTATGTCAACGTATGTGTAAGATAGCTTCGTAACAGTATATTGTAAACATACAAACGACTCCCCCTCATCTCCTCATGCTAGCGTGTAATTCCCGGTTGCGTCCAAAGCGATTGCTCTCGAGCCCGAGGTAGCTTGGACCATGATTCATGATTTGGGGAGTCAGGTAATTACAATGAGGTGACTGCCGTCTGACGCAACCCTTTTGATGGGGAAACCAGACCATCCGAATCATGGTTAGACGTTTCAGAAAATATGCGAAACATTGAACATACAAACATCATCAGCACCGAAAATATCTTCCATTTTATGACCAAACTAAAAAAATGATCTTTTTAGGGTTCCGAACCTCAAAAGGAAAAAACGGAACCCTTATAGGATCACTTTGTTGTCCGTCTGTCCGTCCGTCTGTCAAGACCCTTTTTCTCAGGAACGCGTGGAGGTATGAAGCTGAAATTTATATCAATTACTCAGGTCTACTGTCCCTTGAAGCTGTGAAAAAATCAAACTTCTAAGCCAACGCAATCAAAAGATACAGCCGTTTATGCCGCAAATTTGCGACACTTGCAAGGGAATCAAAACCTACAGGGTGCTTCCCGTGAACTCAGAATCTTGAAATTTGGTACGAAGCAACGTCTTATACCATAGATAAAGGAAAAATTACGAAAACCATAAATTTTTAGTTACATCACATAATATATATATATTTTTAATAATTTTAAACTTACTACCTATTTCCTCATAAACGCGTAAAGGTATTAAATTGAAATTCATACCAAATACTCAGGTCTATAATACCTTTAAGCTGTAACAAATTCAAACTTCTATGTCCACGCAATCAAAAGAAACAGCAATTTAAGCTGCATATTTTGAAACTCGCAAGTACTCGCAAGGGAATCAAAACCTAAAGGGTACTTCCAGCCGACCTAGAATCTTGAAATTTGGCATGAAGCAACGTTTTATAGCACACATAAAGGAAAAATTCCGAAAACCTTAAATTTTTAGTTACATTACAAAATATATATTTTTTGATAAATATAAACTTATTACTTTTTTCCTCATGAACGCGTAGAGCTATCAAGTTGAAATTCATATCAAATACTTAGATCTAATTGCCTTTAAACCGTGAAAAAAAAAATCTAAGTCAACGCAAAAACGCAAAAGTACAACCATAGATACCGCATATTTTGAAACTCGCAACTACACGCAAGGGAATTAAAACCTAAAGACCACTTCCCGTTGACATAGAATCTCGAAATTTGGTAAGAAGCAATAGCTTACAGCACAGGTAACAGAAAAATTCCGAAAAGTTTAAAATTTTAAGTAGTTATACCACTAAAAAAAATTGTGATTGTAAACATAATTGTAGTTACAGCAATGACCGCGAGTTATTATACTATGTATGGGGAGGGCAACATTTAAAGAAGACGAAATAGCCTTCTTCTTTATATTTCGACGTTCTTTTATCGAAATGATATGTGTTAATATAAAATAAAGGATTACTTAAACGATAAAGAGATCTTTGTCTTAAATTTATGCTCCTCCATCTTTCCCCATTGTATTGTTATGATTTTCATTTTGCAATAAAAATACCATAGTTATGACTCGATTGTCGTAATGAACGAACTTTGTAAACCTTGCAGGTTTGTACGGAACCCTCGGTGCGCGAGTCCGACTCGCACTTGGCCGGTTTTTTTAACATACTGTAAAAAAATATGTAGAAAAGTAGTTAATATAAACAAGTACGCACTACGTATATAAAATATAAAAATCTAAGTGCGCCCAAAATTTAGAAATTTGCTTTTTAGTATAATTTAAAATAAATATGGCTAACTTTGGAATCTTCGCCATGAATGGGCCCCAAGCAAAATATTCTTTTGCATTAGTATAATGCCCTCAAGAAGTTTATCCGGTATTCAAATATCACGGTGTATAAAATATATAAAGAAGCTTTACAATTCAAGGTAGGTATAAAAAATAAAAAAGAACCAAGTTGTACATCAATAGATTTTCTTAGTGAATAAAAATGAATGAATGCATGAATAAATCTATTCCTTGGGACGTCCCTGCTTTTATACATCGTTAAATGCGCTCATTAAGACATAAAAGGGAAAGATGGAACGCAGCAGACATTTTCCCTGACTGACACAGGCCGCAATCCTAAGATAGGATAATCAGAACAATTAGTATTTCCCCGACAATTGATCGCCGTGTAGTCCCCGGCAGAGTAGAATAGGCCACCCTCACTCTTGCCGAGGTGTCGTAAAAGGCGACCTTGTAGTAAAGCTGCGGGCATGATCATCAGCACCCAGTGAAGGAAAACTGTGCATTTGAAATGAAATGAAATGAAAATTGTTTTTCAATTGAGGTCCATACAGAACACTTATGAATGTCAACATGTTTACCACTGGTTCGGAATGTAGTTTTCTGCCAAGAAGATACCAGCAAGAAACTCAGCAGTTACTCTTTTAAAAAAAAAATGTTTTACAAAATTTCACCATTAACTTAAAAATATAGTACAGTTTTTGTGTTACTAATATGTCCCTAAATTATTGTCATTCAAAAAATCGTCTATTTTATAATAGCCTTTCTTCATTAAACAGTTTTTTATATACAATTTAAACTTATGTGTGGGCAATTCAATAATAATCTGAGGTAACTTATTAAACATGTTTATGCTCAATCCTATAAATGAACTGCCAACCTTATGGAGCCTGATATTCGGAACGGCCAGTCTGTACTTATTTCTGGTGTTAAGGCTGTGACAGTCGGACTTCTTCGAGAACAGATGGAGATTTTTATGTACGTACATAAGGCAATCAAGGATGTATTGAGAAGCCACGGTAAGTATGTCGATTTCTTTAAACAAATCTCTAAGGGAGTCGCGCGATCTAAGGCCATAAATGGCGCGGATGGCTCTCTTCTGTAATACGAAAAATTCTGTAATTTATATCAAAACCCTCGCCAACCCGTCTGCCAAGCGTGCTGAGTATGGCATTTACCCCTCTTGTGATTGAGGGAGGCCCGTGCCCCAGCAGTGGGGACTTAAATGGGCTGACGATGAATTGATCCTCCCCATTGCGTCGTATGTCCTCAGTGCTGAGGGCCGTGGTCTCGATGAGTAAGCTTTATTCCCGGACTATCTTCCGCCAGCTCGCTCTTTCCTCGGGCGCATGGATCGCAGCACAGACTGTGGTGTTTTAAGGTTGAGCTAGCTAGTGGTGGTTACGCCCTGTGGCTAGAGGCGTTTAATCATTTATTTTTATTTTCAAGTAACTAAAAACTCATTTACATTAAAATTCAATAATAAATAAATTAATAATAAACTAATACAATTAAATAGACATAAAAGTTAAAGAATACTGTCAAGGTTTTCCCGGCCTGTCGGAGTACGTGAGCGTACCCACTGCTGGGGAGTGGCTTGCTCAGCATACGACTCCGCGGGGGACGATTTTACTGGGTGTCCTGGTAGGTCGTACAGCGTTGAAGGGCTGTATTGCGCCAGATAGGGGTGAAGCGGCGAGCGCGATTAGCGGGTCGGTGTAGTCCCGGCTGTGGGGATTCCGACCTCGATTGCGCGGAGATGGACACCCCAGGGATTTTAGTTAGGGTTTGAGTCCCACACGCCACCTTGTTCCCTATATTAAGCAAGGTGACGGCCATGATGGTTTCCTTTGGGAAAAAAAGCTAGTGGAGGCTCAAATACGCTCTGTCTACAGATTACAGATTCAATTACTTATAAAATTAATCAGTGCATTTAGCCTCGTCTGCTTGTTAATAAAGCGCATTATCGCATGAACCCAGTAATGTAAACAGCGTTTCAAATCCGAAAACAAAGCTGAAAGCATCCTGCGACACAAAGACGTCTGCGTAATGACATTAGTGACACAGTAAAAATGCTCCTAGTAGCAAGATAAAATTAAAAATAAGATAAAAATAAAGATAGTTTATTTTCAAAAATTTGGTACATAACATAAACAAGTAGTATCTGTGACCGTTTTCATGTGATAGGTGGCAGACAAGCAAACGGATAACTTGATGGTAAACGATTACCCCCGGATTGGGCCTCCGATATCCTCACTCACGCAGCGAAACATAGCACAGTGCTGCTTCACACTGGTTTTCTGTGAGGCCGTGGTGTCACTCCGGTCGAGCCGGCTCATTCATGTCGAAGCATCCACAGTCAAACCAGATGGTAAGCGATTATCACCGCCCATGACACCTATAGCACCAGAAGAGTTATAAGTGCGTTGCCCATTCCCGAAAGACAACCAGTACCTATTTAAAAGGCACCGTTAACGCACTTGTGACTTCTCTGGTGTCCATAGGCGACGGTAAAAACTTATCATCAGGTAATTCGTCAGCTTTTCTCACTCATTCGGCTGCCTCACGGGGAAGGCCAGGGTTCTGAGAGGACGTGGTGATAACCACGGTCAAGCTTATCAACGAAAACTCAAACTTGCCATAACTATGCGTTGTTTTTAGGGTTCCGTAGCCAAAATGGCAAAAACGGAACCCTTATAGTTTCGTCATGTCCGTCTGTCCGTCTGTCCGTCTGTCCGTCTGTCACAGCCGATTTACTCGGAAACTATAAGTACTACAGTGATGAAATTTGATGGGAATATGTGTTGTATGAACCGCTACAAAAATATGACACTAAATAGTAAAAAAAAGAATTGGGGGTGGGGCCCCCCATACATGTAACTGAGGGATGAAATTTTTTTTTCGATGTACATACCCGTGTGGGGTATCAATAGAAAGGTCTTTTAAAATGATATAAAGTTTTCTAAAAAACATTTTTCTTAAAGTGAACGGTTTTTGAGATATCAGCTCTCAAAGTCGTAAAAAGTATGTCCCCCCCCCTCTATTTTTATAACTACGGGGTATAAAATTCTAAAAAAAATAGAGGTGATGCATGCTAATTAACTCTTTCAACGATTTTTGGTTTGATCAAAGTATCTCTTATAGTTTTTGAGATAGGTTGATTTAACTGTAATTTTGGTTAAGTTATTGTGCTTACACTGAAAACGATGGCTGAACCTTATAAGATAGATCAAAAAATATACTACAGTATTGTACACCTTTAAAAATCCGCGATGATATAAAATCTTTATAATGTATATTTGCTGCTACGGAACCCTTTGTGCGCGAGCCCGACTCGCACTTGGCCGGTTTTTTTACACTTAACGCGAAATACGAGGAGGCGGGTCTCCTGATGGTAACACAATCATAGTGATCTATAGGTATGTATACCTACTATCTAATATAATCTTATATTATATAATACACTGTGAAATGCAAATAAAGTTCATCCATGACCATTTGCGAGACCAATGAAAATTTAACATGAACTGAAATGAAAGAAAAAAACAGCTAGATATCCGATTGGATATTAAAAAAAAGTACATCTCTAATTGACTTTTGAATATTGTGCGCAAGCTGCGAGTATCTGCTAACCACTTCCAGCCTCAGTAATGATCAACGTCGACATTTACTGCTTGCTACTGGAAGCCATTACACTGTGTCCGTGTGGATAGAAGCTGTGTCGAGAAAATACTTTTGTCGAAATTATGCTTGAAAACGGGATATGCTACAAAAGATATTTAGGTTGCTTTAAAGTTCGAGAAGATAAATTAAAATTCTTTTAGAGTTAAATGAGTTTCAATCTTCATACATTCAAACCTTGTTTTCCACCTTTTAGAGTTGAATAGTGGCATTATGATTCACTAAACCTCTTTTCTTTTTGTTATGGCCTTTATCGTGTAATGATTTGACTTTGTCAATGTCGAGCCTAATTTAAAACTGATGATGATAACGAAACGGATGATGTCATATACCAATCAAAATTCACTGCTATAATAAACGCAAGGACTCGTGGCAGCCGCCAATATTCAAGATTGTCAGTAGGTTTAAAGGGAAGTTACTATAATACCCGAGCCAAAGACTCAGCCGGTGTGTTATATTATTTGCTAACCTACAATACATACATAATTCACCATCTATATATAAAAATATTAACAGAGTACTGGGTATTTACAACAAAACTCAAAAAGACGTTAAACATACTGTAACAGAATGGCTAACAATGTTAAAGTAAGAAGAAGTTGACAAATTACGCAAATAAGCGAACAACACACGTACACACAAACACACCTACACACACGCACACATACAGACACAAATATTATATGTTTTTGTTTTTATATTAACAAAATGAAATGTCTTTAGATTGTTCTTTAACACGGATCTAAACATACTTTGATGTAAAAAAACCGAATAGGACAGGCTCCTCGAGAAGCCGGCCAGAGGCATACCGACTAAAACACCAGGTCACCACTCTCATCGTCCTTAAGTGGGGAGTGGTCGTGATGACAGGTACGAAACCTTGTTCACGACCCTCTAAGAGGGGAGTCTCCTGGCACTGGCATCTATATGCTTAAAAGGAGTCTTTTACCATAAATATGTAAAAAAAATATCTACGAGAATAAATAATTTTTATTTTTATTTATTATTTATTTATTTGAATGAATTAATATACTTTTATTGCAGTCAAAATAAAGTATGAAAACTTAAAAACTAGATATTACAGGATGTGTACAACGAAGGCGGCCTTATCACTATGAGCGATTTCTTCCAGGCAACCTTTGGATAAAGGACACTTGATGAAGGTGTAGGGCGGTGCAATCTTAAATATTTATATACTTACACAGAAAGTTTAAATGCAAATACATAAATAAAATATGAATATCCTAATACATACAATTGGTATATATAATATATATGATTATTAAATGGATTAATATAGCAACTAAAATAATAACAATGGATCCCAAAGCAGACGACTGATTCTCAGAGGACAGGAAGAGATGTGTGAGAGGAAGTGGAAACAGTGGGCTCAAAGGTTCAGGAAATGTGATTTAATTTGGGCTATTTATATTATATGAACGTATAAATTACTGTACCGTCTGCTATGAGTCTTTGCGTTTCATATAACTTTGTTACCCCGCCTTTAAGCCGGCATCACGTTCAATCAAGGCGTATTGATTTTAATTAAATGACGCGCGAGCTGTAAGCATAAGCCTTTATAAGTTAACGCGAACACATTAGCGGAAAACCTTGCACGGCGCTCCGTGATAGTGATGTGCGGGACTCGAGGTTTCCGAGTCTTTTTGGTTTTTTTTACGCTAGAGGCGACCTACGAGCAAGCGGGTCACCTGATGGTAAATAATCATCGCCACCTATGATCATCTGCGAAATCAGAGAGATCACTTATGCGTTGTCGCTCTTTTAAAAAGAAATGCACTCTTCTCTTGAAGGGCCCTTCGTCGTAGCCATAACGTTCCACAGATCTGAGGTAAGTGGTGGAAATTTCGCGAGAAACGCACAGTGCTACCCATCCATCGGGACTATGAGGATGCATGGAATTGCAATCGCTTGATTGTTTAAAGCCCAGTTTTGTTTGCAGAGCTCGCTTTTTTGCTGCTGGATGACTCGCGCATTTTTGAGAAGTTTGTTGAGTTTGAGACTTATTTTTCAGGCCTTGAGCTTCATTAGCATTACAGCTTTGTAGTAGCATCAAGGCTCGACGCCTCCGAGTCTCAGAATTATTTACAGGGCTCGTTTCTTTAGATGCTTGACGAACGGAGTGTATTTTTCAGAGACTTTGAGAACTTCAGTTTTACATAACACATTTTTTTTTACTTAATTGTAGTCGTGAAGAATGTAAGTATTAATGCATATATTATAAAAATTAAATAGATCACACACAATACTAACTTACGAAATTAAAGGCATAAATATAAAGTTGAGCTTTTATTGAAGGCTCGCATTATTTTAGCTGAAACTTTGAACATTTTTAAGCCTCGATGCTTGGAAATGAAATGTCGTCTCTAGCATAGGTTCGGGTCTGTAAGCCTTCCAATCTCACTATTGTCGTATTGCCGATCCGATTCAAGGCTTCACAACAAGAACTCGACGCCTCGAGGTTTGTACATCACTAGTACGGTAATGAGTTTACGCTGAGTGTTGCGATACTTGCCTTACTTAGGTGTACGTAAATATATGGCATCTCTAGATCACTGGATCGTAGAATATTACATCCAAAAATATTTAAATAAAAAGATCTTTATATACCAAAGTACCTTAAGACACTCTGTCATAAATGGGCCGGCTCAGAGGCACGTGATGCAACGTTTGTGCTGTTTTGCTGCGTGAGTGAAGGTATCAGAGCCCCTATTTGGGGAAAAGGGGGGTTCAATGGTTGGCAGCGCACTTGTGACTCCACTGGAGTTGCAGGTGGGTATCTATGGACGGCTGCAATTGCCTACCACTTGGTTGGTGATCCGTCTCCTCATTTGTCACCCATCACATAAAAAAAGGTAATGGTTAATGAAAATCACTTTGTCAAATTTGACTACTGGACAAAGGACACCATGTTGGTCTGAGTTTATGATGTCAGTTGTTGAAGTAAATAATTGCTTTGATTTACAATCAAAACTTTGATTAGTTTCTACTGAAATGTTCTCAGTATCAGTTCGGGGTCTGAAAATTGGCGGTCTTGTACCCCCTAGAAAAACCAGAGAAAAACACGCCAAGCTATTTTTGGCCTCCGTTCTCCGTTTGTCTCATCGGAATACTGTCGCTTCAGAATATAACATGTGTTTAAGAATAGAGTGTGTACTTGTGTCTACTCATACACTTGTACTGTACTGTACTTGCAAAATGCTATTTTTAGGGTTCCGTACCTCAAAAGGAAAAAACGGAACCCTTATAGGATCACTTTGTTGTCCGTCCGTCCGTCCGTCTGTCAAGACCCTTTTTCTCAGGAACGCGTGAAGGTATGAAGCTGAAATTTATATCAGTTACTCAGGTCTACTGTTCCTTGAAGCTGTGAAAAAATCAAACTTCTAAGCCAACGCAATCAAAAGATACAGCCGTTTATGCCGCAAATTTTCGACACTTGCAAGGGAATCAAAACCTACAGGGTGCTTCCCGTGAACTCAGAATCTTGAAATTTGGTACGAAGTAACGTCTTATAGCATAGATAAAGGAAAAATTACGAAAACCATAATTTTTTTGTTACATCACATAATATATATTTTTTTATTAATTTTATACTTACTACCCATTTCCTGATAAACGCGTAAAGGTAATAAATTGAAATTCATACCAAATACTCAGGTCTATAATACCTTTAAGCTGTACCAAAAACAAACTTCTATGTTAACGCAATCAAAAGAAACAGCAATTTAAGCTGCATATTTTGAAACTCGCAAGTACTCGCAAGGGAATCAAAACCTAAAGGGTACTTCCAGTCGACCTAGAATCTTGAAATTTGGCATGAAGCAACGTTTTATAGCACACATAAAGGAAAAATTCCGAAAACCTTAAATTTTTAGTTACATTACAAAATATATATTTTTTAATAAACATATACTTATTACTTTTTTCCTCATGAACGCGTAGAGCTATCAAGTTGAAATTCATATCAAATACTTAGATCTAATTGCCTTTAACCCGTGAAAAAAAATATCTAAGTCAACGCAAAAACGCAAAACGCAAAAGAACAACCATTGATACCGCATATTTTGAAACTCGCAACTACACGCAAGGGAATTAAAACCTAAAGACCACTTCCCGTTGACATAGAATCTCGAAATTTGGTAAGAAGCAATAGCTTACTTTGTAAACCTTGCAGGTTTGTACGGAACCCTCGGTGCGCGAGTCCGACTCGCACTTGGCCGGTTTTTTAGAGGTTAATTTTTGTTCCAATTTTTGTGTAAAAATCGTAATGCGGTTAACAAAATACATTTATTTTATCAAGTTTCAATAGTATTGTTCTTATAGTTCCGGAGAAAAGTGGCTGTGGTGGACGGACGGACAGACGGACAGACATGACGAATCTATAAGGGTTCCGTTTTTTGCCATTTGGCTACGGAACCCAAAAAATATTAACTTTCAAGTTTTTTTTCTCCATCAAGAATACAACGTATTATCTGATTTGCATGTTACAAACCTTCGAAATATGGTATTTATTCAAAATAAAACTACATTAATGGTAACTTTTTCATTATTACAAGAATTTTTGATCTTATTTTGTCTAGAAAAACTACGGCGATTTCATACTTTAACCCCTATTATTATCCGGTAAGTGTAGCCAAAATTCCATTCTAAGCTAAGTAATCTTTAAACAATTGTAGATTGGAATCTGTTCATAATCCGTTATAACCGAGACGAGACGTACAGTAGTAGGTATAACAACATTAAACATGGTGGCAATGATGAAGTAAATTATTTAAGTAATGAGATTTATAAATAGGATAGCTGAAGATGTATACTAGAAGACAAGACGAAATTGGCAGAAGACCGTGGTGAATAGCAGGATGGAAACGATCTATTTTTTGTTCAAACAATCAGGAGTTTTCCAATGACACTAGTCAGTCGGTTTCTGTAAAGTGGTAACAGATGGCGCTACCCGTATCTGTATAAAAAATTACAGCGATTGGTCGCGGCGTTTAAAGTGTTGCCATATTTCATTTTCATTTACCCGTGAATAAATAAAAGAGGTTTTATTAAAAAAAAATATTTTGAATAATCAACAACAACAATGAACTCCTTGAAGACAGAATGATTCGATAGAGATATTCAATGAAAAACTGCCCAGTTTTGAAGGGGCAGCTACCAAAATATCTGCATACTCCATGGCAGACGTTTTTTTACAACTTATTTTAGGTCTACTTGACGTTGGTATAAAGTGTTATATTCCATATAACCAACCATATGGTTACTTTGAAATATTAGGTTAATGTGAAAAACCTAGCACTGGGATTTTTTCCCATAATTTAGGAAGCACAGAAATATCAACCAACACCTGAAATATATAGAGACTGCTTACACCATCTAGCGAATAACTTCAAAGTCAACAAATACCTACTGGAAAACTGCTCATTGAAATAATAGCGAATATAAATGGCTTTTAAAAGTTCAGGTTTCGAACTTCAGTGTATAACTTTAGGCAGGGAATGGCGCGATGGTAGCTCGGTGGGTACTAAATAAGAACATTTATACATACATTTTCTATAATAATAATATCCTCCAACCGATTTCGGCTAAGGCGGCCAATCTCTATATCTATCAGCCACTTACGTAGGATATATTATAGTGCTGAAGTGTGTGCGCAAGCACAAGGCACTCTCAATTCCCTTGCCCTCATATTCCGATGACACAAGTCCGGAGAGGGATCGGGCGCAGGACCACCGGCTTTACGTGGTTAGGTTAGCTTATATTGTGTACCAAGTATGGTTTTTCTGGTTACCATGTTATTAATGTATTTATATTTTAAACAAGATAATAATACGATTTATTTTAATCAGAATGTGACTTTTCATTTATGGTTGAATACACGATTAATATTGTATTCGTTCGATTATTTGGGGAACATCCCTAAAGCTTAAAAAGAAAATGGGTTGACAGATACAACATTGTACCCACGATTAAATTCTCTAGAAAAGTGTTTTACAATAAGTTTATAAAAAGTTTAACAGAGAAAGTGAATCGTGAAATTACATTTTTTGTCTTCATTGCAGTAAAAAATGCAAACATGGTTTTAAAAGCTAAGAAATCGTGCTTTTTTTTACATGGAAAAAAATATGAATTCAACTGACCGTTGTTACAGTTGTCAAATTTCGAATTTGTCGAAGGATAAATTGTCGAATATTGTTGAAGCTGTCAAATGTGACCTATTATTTTGGCCCAACTATAGATTTCACATTCAGAATATTTATTTTCCTCCGATGTTTTCGCTCGACGCCGAGCGAATGGTCGAATTATTTGATTCCATTCTCAGAATTGCGAATTTATTTAATTAATTGTGAAAAATAAGAATCCAACATTTTGCTCAATCGTAGATCCTGTGACCCAAATAAGACGCATGCAGTATACATGAGATCAGTCGCCGTGGTCTGACAGTCCATTACTCAGGTCGGCCGACGGACCGGGCGGACAAATTAAAAACGTCACCACCTACTTCTACTTACGGATTGGACACAGGACAGGAATGACCGACTGCTTTAATTGACTAGAAATTCACTTTTTTCCTCTATTTTTCCTCATTCTTTTCAACTATTTGTACTTTACTACAAGACGTTTTGCCAATCATGTAAAACGACAAGGATTATAAGCAGTGATCGGATTTAGGGGCGCATTTTTTGACAAAATCTAATAATGGACACGCCACCGCGCTTATAATGGATGAAAATTTCGATATGAGTTGCTTATACTAAATGTAATGTTTAACTTTAAATGCTTGTTCTATTTTTAAATTTCTGATAAGAAAAAAATACTTTACACGTATAGAACATTACGCGATTCTCGCAAACTTGCGGGCGTATCCATACTAATGTAATGTTTGAGGTCGTTGACCCTAAATTGCACTAACTTATTCCGGTCACTGATTATAAGGTTAACTTTTTTTTTGGTCAATAGGCTAACGCTTCACCACAATCGCACCTGATGGAAAGCGACGATGAGGTCTAGGATGATACACGTTTGCCTAAAAGATGCTTGTTCACTCGTGCCTTAAAGATATCCAGATTATAGTGGCTCAAGGAAAGACTTACGCGATGTAATCGACACCCATCGACATCTATTGGTAAAGGTTGGACTAAATAGTAACAAAGCTACTAACTTCGAATAAATATTTCATTCATGTTAATATGAATTGGCCCTTTCTTAAAATATTTAAGTAGCAAGTTAAGCCTGTAAGGAAACTGCTTCTTCTACGCTACGCTTGCTGTACAAACCAATAAGTGACTTAAAACTCATCGCATTTACATAAAATGATAAAATCAAAGCCTTTGTATATAATGGGCAGAAATATTTCAAACGAATGGATGCAGTGACTGCTTTTATGGAGAAAAGTAGTTATCTTATAGTTCATAGCCCTTTGTTTGCTGACCGTCCCGCTCCGGACCATTGTGTCAGCTTTTTATGCTAACCTTATCTTCCATTTGTTCTCCAATTTGCGACCCATTTATAACATAAAGGGTGGTGCACAAGATTGCAATGTATTTTATTATGAAACGTAATTTGTGAAAGCTTGCATTTTCCACTTAAATTAACGTAACAATGTTCCTAGCAGCATTTTGGGTAGTTTGTAATTATGTTACATCATAAGGCAATTTTATATGCCACCTGTTAGTGACGCGAAATATTGCCTTTGATTGAATTTTTATTCACGCGGTGACTGTGTGTCTATGCATTTAATGAGTAAAACGTTTGCTTCAATAGCTGTCGTACCTTTGTAATTAATTGCAGAGTCTGTCTCTGTAGAACTTTAAAAGGGTAGAATTATTTTATCCCTGGTTTCTGGGTCTGTTTCCACATAAAATATTATCCTGTATTAATTCATTCCCAACACGAGTATTTGGTATATAGGTTATTGAGGCAGGTATAATATTTGTATTGATATTAATAACGGAGAAATGAATGTTATTTTTAAAAATAAATTAAATTACTGCTTAAATAAACAGTATTTACTCGTAAAGTGCTTATTTGCTCTCATGGTTTGTATCATATCAGATAGTATCTTGTCATTTCCAAGGTATGTATAATTTGCTACCTTCCTTTCAATGGATTAAGGAGTCTTTTTCAATCTTTTCAATATACATTTCCTTTCATATATTTTCCTTAAAGGACATACGACCGGTAATCTAAGACGTACTTAAGCTGCGCCCTACAGTTGTGCACCGGGCCTTACATTCATTATGTCTAATGAGATCGCCGGCGAAATGGTTTCTCGCGATTTCTTCAAGTTAATTCGAGTCTTGTGAACCGTCCGAGTTTAGGAGTCGTGTCATTTTGACTCAAATTATCCAAGCTTTTATGGCAACTGAAATGAAGTTGGGAGATGTAAAAATGTGCTCTTAGAATAGATTGGAGGACAGGATTTGTAACGTTCGAGTTTGTAACAAATATTTTAGCTTATACTCATGTTTACACTGGTACGTTATAATTACAAGTAATACCCTATGCAATTCAAAACAGTTCGGCGCTTTGTTTGAAACGTACTTCCTACTTATTTATATTTATTTTATCAAATTCAAATAAAATGCCAAATAAATAACTTAAACATAAAACAACTGCTTATAAAAGGCCTTATACAATTCAATACTGACATAACTTGTAAAAGCGCTTTGTCGTTGTTTTAATAAATAGAAGAATCCGAGAATAGTGGTTTAAAAATACCATAGTTAATTTTGTAGTTTCCAAAAAAATTAATTTGAGTTCGTTTAAGCTATCTGACAAATCAAAAAGTACCTAAATTGAATATGCAGCCTTTTAATCCTTCATTGAATGTCTATTAATCGTCATCCGACACAATTATACACCGAGCCTTACATTCGTTCTGTCTAATTCTTAAAGTACCTCTTTCTACTTCACGGCCGGTTGCTATGTCAAATACGTCGCTTTACTTCGCGCGAATGTCATCGTAAGTGCGAAATTATTCATGATGACGACCAAGTTGCTTGTTGAATTGAACAAATGTAGATGGCAGATGTACAATTCTTACCAGGAAAATTTGTTTTTTTTTTATGTAATTTGTATTTGAGAGAGGTCTGCCATTAGTTTTATGGAGGCTGGAGGAGCGATCTTGGCTCAGTGGATAAGAATAAATACTTTTTAAACGGATAGGTACAAAAATGGTCTATTGCTCTTAAACACACATTATACAATTCAGCAATTTGTATTATTATAGTCTTGTGTTAGAAATCCGAGCAACTATTGTATTTGTACGTGTGGTGAGCACTTGTGCTTGTTCAGTGTCTGGATGTAATGTATTTGTAATTCCTTTGTTGTGAGATATTCGTAAGACAAGTGCTACTTTTTTATGATATAGGTGGCAGACGAGCCGACGGATCACCTGATGGTAAGCGATTACCGCCGCCCATGGACACCTGCAACACCAGTGGTGTCACAAGTGCGCTGCTTACCTTTTAACCCCCCTCCCCTGGATTGTGCCTCCGGTACCCTCACTCACGCTGCGAAACACAGCGCATGCACTGCTTCACTCCGGTTTTCTGTGAGGACGTGGTATTACTTCCGGTCGAGTCAGCCCATTCATGCCGAAGCGTGGCTCTCCCACTGTTGCTACTTACTTAGTACGGAAATCAGGTCAATGTATGAGATGTTGTATGAATTTATTTGGAGGTGAGTAAAACACTGTGAGGAGACTTTAGGGGCAATTCTATTTCACTCAACATTGAAGTCGAATTTAGATTTCATACATTCGTCCATACATATCAGAAGGCTTATTCTCGAACAATTGGCCTTTAAAATCGAGTTCAAGATTTGTATGAACAAATGTATGAAACCTCTAATTCGACTGTCAATGTCCAGTGCTCGAGAATAGGCCTTCTGCACATTTGCGAGAATTTCTCGAAATGTGGATATCCTCATTGTTATGATGATAATGATGCGTGCGTGAATGTGTAGGCATGATACAGTTGGTCTAGTTTCTGTGTTAATAACTGCGATGGCTAGATGGCGCAGCACAAAAACTACTTAGCCCTTAGATATTTGAAGGGATGGCATTGACACATTAATAAATTACATTCGTTTCGTACATCCAATCGGGACGGTCAAATGACGACAATCTTACTGTAGTCACAGTGTCCTGATTAACAGTGGCCCGATTTATATATGAGTAGGTTGGGAAATTGAGAACAGATGTCGAGTACCTACATTCAGTTGAGAACAGATGTCGAGTACCTGCATTCAGTTAAGAACAGAAGAGTACCAACATTCAGTCGATAACAGAAGAGTACTTACTTTCCTTCAGTCGAGAATTCGAGTTTGACCGTGGGAGAGCCACGCTTCGGCATGAAAGAGCCGGCTCGACTGAAGTAATACCACGGCCTCACAGAAAACTTATGTGAAGCAGCACTGTGCTGTGTTTCGCTGCGTGAGTGACGATCCCTGACGCCCAATCCAGGGGAAGAGGGGGTTTAAAGGTTGGCAAGCCTCTTGTGACTCCATTGGTGTCGCGGTTGTCTATGAGCGGCGGCAATTGCTTACCATCAGGCGATCCGTCTGCTCGTCTGCCACCTATCACATAAAAAAAAAGAGAACAGAAGAGTGCCTACATTCATTCTGTTGAAGACAGAGTCGATGTCATACAAATTCATCGAAAAGGGTCAGGACATTACATTCGGGAGGTCTTGTACAGTCGCGGAGGTATGCTACGGCTATGTTTTCACAGTTCTTCCTCACTAGATGATAAGGAAAAATCTCAGGAAGTTTATTAATGGGTATATCTCTGTTCGGTTTGTTGTTAGGGAAATTCCCTAGTAATCCTTCTCCCGTATGCCTAATTTACGAGAGTTATGCAAAAAGATGGTTGTTCCATTGTTCTTCGAGATGGACGCATTCTCTTAGCTAAAATAAGAACTATAAATTAATTAAGACGGGAGTTAACACGAAATTTATTATTATGACACAACATTATGTGCTTACATATTTTGCTTGAGGTTTCGGCTACGTTACAGCGGTGTTTCCACTGCAGCCCGCAGTGTGGGTGCTACCCGGGAGGTTGGGTGGGAGAGAGGCCGATCTGGTGAGAATATTCGCCCTGACCAGGTGACGGATGAAGCCTCCGACGCAGTCCTCATCCCGGTCTAAGTGTTTCCTGGGCGAGAGTTGGAAATGCAGCGGTGTTTTTATTGGGTATGCCTCCGGACGGTCTCTGATTAGCAGAGACCTAACCCGGAGGAGAGCCCCTCTCAGCGTGCATAAGGTGCATTTTCACTGGGTGACCAAAAAAAAAAGGTCGTGGTCGCAAGCGTAATAGTAAATTTCTTAGTCTTAGTCTTAATTAATTATAGTTATATTGCAACGCAACCAAAAAACTAAAATAAGACCATGGAAACTTTGGATCACACCTTGAGATGTGGCTCAAAAAAGTGCTGAGCGGATGACATGCGTGCCAACAGACTGACCACTATGGATGCCCATCACCGTGCGAAGTGGAAGAGTACCAGTAGGAAAGCGAACCCCGGGCTCCGAAGCGACAGGTTAGGATGCAACCGAGACAAAACGCCAAGACGAAGAAGAAGAAGAGTTAGAAATCTTGAGATAATGTTATCAACCCATCGATTATTTGACAAACCATTTGGATCAGTGGTAGTGAACGCTGCCTCTGGCGCAAGGGTAGCAAATTCAATCCCCGCACAGTTCAAACATTTGTGTGCATGAACATGTCTGTTTATATTCTATCTGTTATAAGTATGTATTTACATAAGAAAAGTATTATATCTATAAAATGTCCGCTTGGACACAATGTTGGATTGGAGTCCGCTCGTGACCACGGCTGCTGTAACGTAGCCGAAACGTCGAGCCAAATATGTGAGTACACAATGTTGTTTCACATAATAAATATCGTGTTAATCCCCGTATTGATACGTTATAGTTATAATGCAACGAAAATCTAAAAAATTAAAAGTATTATATGTATATATTTGTAATTTTGCTCTTGTTTATGATATCCGTAACACAGGTGCTTGAGCTACCTATCTCGGAGTCAGATCAATGTATGTGATGTTGTGAAATATTTTTGAAAAATATTTATTGGTCTGGGTGTTTTCTATGTATTATAAGTATTTACAAAAGAAAGGTACTAATGTATATATTTGGCACCTTTTGTTACCGTCTTTAATTACGTAATTAGGTTTAAGGGCCTGTGTAATTAAATAAATAAATAGAAATAAATAAATAAATTTGTGATTCCGCTGTTGGTTCTGATATCCATAACACAGGTGCTTACCTATCTCGGAGTCAGGATCAATATATGTGATGTTGTGAAATATTTATTAATTAATTAAAAATGTTACCAAAATGGCTTTCATTGAAATGTTATATATCTAGATACTGAGGCCTTTTATACTGTGCTATACCGCTACACATTCGGTCAGACCTCAAATATATTACAGAGTAGCGTGTTATACGATGCTATTATCAGCAGAATTACAAGCGATGGTCAGGTAATTTATTCTGGATTGGCCTATCAGCGTGATCTATTCATCGTTCTAGCTAGATACATGGAGAGTAGGTGCGGGATGAGATTATGCATTTCATGTGTGTGCTATGAATACGGAACCAATCACTGGAGGTGTATGTACCTACCTAAGTATACAGGCCTATTATCACATACAGGAACACATCAACAATGAAGTGACAGTAGTTGTCTCCTTACTTTAATAATTGTAAATTTTCACCATCGTACATCACGCCAGAATTCCAAATTTCACCCACATCACTTGGATGGATTTTACTCCACCACAGTGCGCTTCTCACGCCACTTCCTACCGCGCGTAGTAAAACTATGGAATCAGCTAGCAACAATGGTATTTCCGAACAGATACGACCTGGTGATCTTAAAAAAAGAGCTTATTCGTCCCTTAAGAGCCGGCAACGCATCTGTGATGCCCCGTATGTCGCAGATGTCTATGGGCGGCGGTAATTCACTTACCATCAGGTGAGCCGTCAGCTTGTTTGTCTGCCATAATGTAAAAAAAAAATGTTTATTTTTCTTCTCAAATGAGACTGTGTCCCTTTATCATTATTTGAAATGAAAAGAGTTTCTTCCTGGTGTCTTCTCAAGAAACTTTCTACCTCGAACGACAAAACTGTGGAATGAACTATCGCCGGAACTATGTTTCCAAACGATACGACCTGAAATCTTCAAAAAAAGAGCAGTACTCCCTTTTAAAAATGCCGGCAGCGCACCTGTAACTCCTTTGACATGGCAGGTGTCTGTGGGCGGCGGTAATCGCTTACCATCTGGTGATACGTCTGCTCGTCTGCCCCCTATACCATAAAAAAAACCGACATTCCAAACCAGTGGTTGAATATAATTATGTGTACCTATTTGTCATTCATAAGTGTTTGTATGGATCTAACTTGAATAAAGAATTTTCTATTGTAAAGCTAAAATGTTATGTCGTCATCCTTTTTTTAGTGTGTAATTCCCAATTGCATCCTCAACTTCGCAATCCTTAGACAGGTTAATCAGACCAACTGGATTGCGATTAAACGTTCAGAATCTTTATCTCAAATTAAATGTTATTACTTTTTGTATGAGGCAATTTTTCGTATTTCCATACAAAGTAACAGCGAAGTTATTATTTATTATATAGGTATTTTTTTTTTTAGATTTTGATATTGCTTCCACATAAAAAGCTGTTTTAAAACATTGCCATAACATTAAGAGTATAAAAAATTAAAGTACCTATTTATATTATCCTAAAAATACAAAAAAATTATATTAATAACAAGAGATGATGGATGAGATGAAGATTAACTTATGAATTTTATTATGTGAAAATATAGATAGAACGCTAAATCTAACTATCGAATAGTTAATCTAACTATATAAAAGTATATGTACGCATGGGGGCTATTCCAATTATTGTATAATCTGTGGCTGTATGTACAGTTATTGTAAACGCGTGTATTCACTTCCTTGTACGGTCAGCATCAAAAGTAGCTTAGCACTTTAGTACCATATCGAAGTAACACTTTTAACGGACCCCTTGGAAAGTGACTATAATAGGCAGAGCAGTTACTTTGACATGGTACTAAAGTGTTAAGCTACTTTTGTTGCTGACCGTACCTACTCTGCCAACTCGCTTAAAAGTAACAACCCTAACCCAAGATGCAAGAGTAAGCTAAACTCGTCGAGAGGCCTTACTAGCATCCTATAAACTGTCACATTGCAGGGCAAAGGCCTCCATCATAGAAATCACCACCGGTGTCGAGAGCGTCCATGGGCGGCGGCAATCGCTTACCATCGGCGATCCGTCTGCTCGTCTGCCACATATGACATAAAAAAAAAATCAAGTCATCGCCACTGTGAAGGCTTAAAAGGAATCACTACGCTTGCCAAATGCGGATTGGTGATTGTGATCACCAATCCGCAAACCCGAGCTATGATCGAAAAATTCAAACCATACTTTTTGCTCGACCCGGGAATCGAACCCAGGACCCCGATGACCACGGCCCGGTAAAACTAAAGTGATGATAATTACTTGTACTGTGCTTCAACGGTACCTTGCAACTGGTTAAATGATTACTAAAATTACAATATCTGCATTAGACGTCTGTGTTAAATCTTTTAATTTCAGATTACGTCAAGGGTCAACTGAGTTTAAACGTAAATTTCATTCAAAGTAATTCCGTTCTGAATGAAAGTCTTTTAAAAGAAATAATATTAATTTAGCTTGCAGAAAGTCAGCGTGAATGGGCTCTGTAGTATTGATGTGCAAGCAACTGCCTCAATCTGTAGATCTTAAGATCTAAAAGCAAAATGCTTTGCTTACATTTTCTACGAGTATTATGCAATCACAATATTAGCCGGTACAAAATAGGAGGGACTAGATGGATCTGAGCAGCTCAGGACTCGGTACTTTGGCACAAGAGAAATGAGACCAATACTCAGCAGTACTTAATCCAAGGCTGATGATGATAGAAATTAAGAGCTGGCAACTCATCTGTGGTGCCTCATGTATTGCAGGTGTCCATGGATAGCGGTAATCACTTATCATCAGGTGAGCCGCCTGCTCGTTTATCGTAGCCGTCGTCGCCTCCATAATGTAAAAAAAGCCATAGAAGTTTTCCATAAGGAAACTTTACAAAATCAAAAAAAAATCTGCATAGGCTTTTACACACGGTCACAAGTCGGCCCACCTGCAGTGTCAAAATATGGGTGTGCTACGTAGTTTCGAATGCCGCTGTCGCGACGCACGCTGTTGCGATTTTTTTTCTACTGCCTCATAGTTTCGAAAGCTCATGGACTCAAATGATGTAGTCGCGAAAGACGCTGATTCGAAAAACATTTGCACTGCCTCGTACGCTCGAATGCTTGTGACTTCGATTTATTATAAGTCATAATAACGTGTAAAAAACTGGCAGCTTTGGATGCGACCGGGAAATAAACGCTAGAATGAGGTAATTTATGCCCAAAAAAAGTTTAGGAATTATTATATAGACATACAACCGCATTCGAGCGTATGAGGCAGTGCAAATGTATTTCGAATCAGCGTCTTTCGCGACTACATCATTCGAGTCCATCAGCTTTCGAAACTATGTGGCAGTAAAAACAAAATTCGCAACAGCGTGCGTCGCGACAGCGGCATTCGAAACTACGTAGGAGACCCCAAAATATCACTTGTGTTTCAGACATAAGGACGGTCCAAAGTCCAACAAGAGTATATCCACGTGACGTATACTCACTCACAATGAGATCTTATGAATTTTGTATTAATAAAGAGCTTACAGCCTTAAATTAACTCATACACGTTTTCACTACATTAGTTAAAGATTTGCAGAATCTACCCTCATTCCAAACCAAGTAAACATCTGGATTTCTCAAATCTGCGTATGACTACAGTGTTGAAAATAAAAACTAAAACCCGACTACGAATAAAATAAAAACTAAAACCCGACTACGAATAAACTAAAAACTAAAACGTGGTACGACCACGGCAATACGGCATAATCATTTCAGCAGAGACAATTTTCTTGTTTTGTACTTTTTTAGATCGTGTTTTTTTGGTAGGCAGGTTTTAGTTTTTAAACTTTATTTTTATTTAACATATTTTTAGTTATGTAAATATAATTACATATTTGAAATATGCTAAAAAAGCTCTTTCATTTGATACCCTACACGGTACCGGCAAGCAAATTTTTTTTTAGTTCCATACTCTAACTCCCCTAGAGGGCGCTGTAATAAATTTAACGTGACGTCATGTTACCTATAACCAGAAGAAAACCAAGACGCTTCTAACGACACGTCATTTGTTCAAATATGATAACTAGTTTAGAAGTTACGTGGAAACAGATGAACATACATACATACATACATAGTCTGTCAAAATCATAACCCTCCTTTTCCTTTGCCGTAGTCGGGTAAAAATAATATTTTTTGTATAGGTACGGCTCTCTGTTTAAAAAAGCTTATAAAATATGCACCTTTTCCTTCGGAAATGTTTACCAATACGAACATCCGTAAGCAGCTTCCTATTGATACCCCCGGGCCGGTGATTCATTTGAAAGTCAAACCGAAAAGGGTGAAAATATTTTCATCACGGGGCCAATATGTTTGGCAAGGGCCTATAAACAGCGCCGATTGTATTTGAATAAGCTGTTTGTGAGCTTCTGTTGTCTCTTACTTCTTTGCGTGATCCGACGTTTATTTGCAAATTTTATTACCATCGCCTTCACGTATTGTTGTTAGTGGTGTAACCGAATTAGCTGAAAAAACTCGATTCATTCGAGTCTTTTTAAAAGACTCGAAAACCACTCAATTTTACCGAATCGTTTAAGCTTTCGGTTTATGTGCTGGACACGTTGTGTGTTGTGTTATTCTTTGCGGCTTTGCAAGGGTAGTGAGGTTCATTCCCACTTAGGAAAAATGTTCATGTGATGAGCACTTGTGATAAGTTAGTATCTGGGTGGCATAGGTCTATTTTTGTATCATTTATGGTACCTGTTTTGATTGTGATACGTAAACATACAGTGTTTAAGCTACTTTGTTGTCAGATCTATGTATTTGAAAGATTACTTTAGAATTTTGATACTTTGCAAAATACACAACTTAAAAAACTAGGCATTACAGAAACTTAAATGTACTATTTCTGCGGTCTTATCGCTGGAAGCGATTTCTACCAGACAACCTTCAGGCAAAGGCCATTGATATTGTATGACTGGACAAAAAGTTTCGAGATGTAAAGAATTTTCTCGACCGGGGTGAACGTCAAATAACCTATCTAGTCAATAAACAAAACCCATATCGACATTTTATCACTCGAATAAATTTTATCTTCGTTACTCGACTAAAAGTCGTTTCCGATTTATCGAATCCCACCACTAATTCTATTGAACAGTTTGTGAAATCCGCCATCATTGTCCCAGTCTTTATGTAGGCTGAGACTTATGAAAATTGCCGACAAAATGACGCTAAGGCCGCTTATTCATTGGGTAGTAAATTATTTGATTAGAAGGCAATGTCTAACGAAATCATGGTTTGTGGTTCTTGCTTACAAATTGTAAACCTGTAAAATAGTTGAATTTACCTTTTGCAGTATTTTACGTTTTTGGTGTTTATCACGGAATGGAACTAGAAAAATCTCCCCGTCATTATAAAATGCGATTAAGAATAGTTCTGGAACTAAGTTTTTAACAATGCGTGTTGGAACGAGATGACATGGGCTTTAGCACGGTAATAACTCACAGAAAACCGGCTTGAAGCAGCACAGTGTTTAAGGGTAAGTAAGGGTACTTTAGCCCCAACCCGGGTAAAGGGGGGTTTGAAGGTTGGCAGCGCCCTTGTGACTTCACGGTTGTCGCGGGTGTCTATGGACGGCGGCAATAGCTTACCATCAGGCAATCCGTCTGCTCGTCTGCCACCTATCACATAAAAAATGACATTTTGTAATTATAAGGTAAAATGTTTTGTTGTTGGCTCAATTTGTTAAATTTAAGTATTTTTGTTTAGTTCTTCGAGCAGTCATCGTCATCATCATCAGCCCATTTAAGTCCCGGTCCGGTACCAAGGCACGGGCCTCCCTCAATCACATGAGGGGTAATGCCATACTCACCACGCTTGGCAGACAGGTTGGCGAGGGTTTTGATATAAATGCAGAGTTTTCCTTCTCTGGGTGCTGATGATCATGCCAGCAGCTTTACCTTAGTCGCCTTTTACGACACCTCGGTAAGAGTGATGGTGGCCTATTCTACTTTGCCGGGAACCACACGGCAGATCACACGACACATCTTCCAGCAGTAATTTTATATAATATTTAGTATCCCAATCCAATTACTAGTCCAGCGGTGAGGGAAAACATCGTGAGAAAAAAAAATCTATCCACTTTTCGGATAGATTCTCAAATAGAAATAATTTATTTTTCGACAAATTTGTTACATAGTGATTCAAAACTATAATTATCCCATAATATGTTGAAATATTGATTCTGAAGTCTAGTTTGGTCCATCTAGCTTTAGTGCGAAGGTCAGAAACTTTATTGTAATTATAACCAAACTTTGAATAATGGTCCAAGCAATTAGCACATGTAGTTCCACTGATTTTGACCTTTACTTAACGTACGAGAGGAGTATTCATAGAGCCTTAGATAATTTAAGTGGCATCGACTTGAAGGGTCTATATTACAGCCTTCACACAACAAAACAAAAATAGATGGCCAATTACATCTCGATCTCTAGATGCCAGTTGCACGCGGCATCTCATTCTCGTCCCATATTAATGTTCAACGCATGAAACCGAACAAAACGAGATGGGATTGCTGCAATGACAGAAGGCTACTAATGATGAATACCGAATACCGTAATAGGCCGTGTGGTCCCCGGGGCCGTGTGGTCCCCGGGGCCGTGTGGTGCCCGGGGCCGTGTGGTCCCCGGGGCCGTGTGGTCCCCGGCAGAGTAGAATAGGCCACCCTCACTCTTACCGAGGTGTCGTAAAAGGCGACTAAGGTAAAGCTGCTGGTATGATCATCAGCACCCAGAGAAGGAAAACTCTGCATTTATATCAAAACCCTCGCCAACCCGTCTGCCAAGCGTGGTGAGTATGGCAATGACCCCTCATGTGATTGAGGGAGGCCCGTGCCCCAGCAGTGGGGATTTAAATGGGCTGACGATGACCGTAATAGGGACTATATCGTGTGTAAAAATTCAAGGTGTTTGGTCATTACTAGACGCGCCAGAAAACGCTGTCACCGTTTTGACAATAGTGGAAAACATTCCATCACGGACTTAAGTCCTTTTAGGAATTTGGCAGTTCCTATTTGTGCCGCACCATCGAGAAATGGAACTCGTTGCGTTACAATATGCATTCCAACGAAAGAAGCATCTCGCGGGCCAGTATGGCAGTACCACGGCGTCCCATCGCACGGAGGTGATGCCTTGATATCTCTTCCGTTGTAATTATAGATAGATAGATAGATAGATATACTTTATTGCACAAAATACACAACTTAAGTACTAGGCATTACAGAAATTTTGTGTACAATTTCGGCGGTCTTATCGCTGAAAGCGATTTCTACCAGACAACCTTCGGGTAAAGGACATTTGATAGTAGAGAAGGGGTAGGGGGTGCAATATTCGATAAGGAAAAAAAAAAAAAAAAGAAACTGTAAATGTTAAAATATAACTTATAACCCTAATACATAAATAAAATACAGTATTATAAACTAATAAATAAGTTATGCTCAAATACATACACATAATGTTGTGAGATTGATATCAGAAAAAGAGAAAAATAATAATAATATGATAATCAAATGGATCTAAGATGGACCATCGACTACAGGCTGCCGATAACAGGACGATTGTAAAAAAGTTAATGGGATGAGGAAGAGTGAAGAAGAGGGTGTTGAAGTTGCAAAAAGTGAGTTTTGACTCGGGCTTTAAAAATAGGCAATGATTGAGACTGTCTTATGGATAGGGGTAAGGAGTTCCACAAACGGATGGACTGGACGGTAAAGGACTGGGTATAGAAATGAGAGGAGTGAGGGGGAGTCTTCAGGCGAAGATGTTTGGACGACCGCATATGGCCCTGGATGGGCTGCAAAAACTGGAAGCGCTGCCGAAGGTAGGGTGGTGATTTTGGGCTAAATAGTATTGTATATAAAAGGGAGAGAATGTGGGAGTCACGACGGAGACGTATAGGCAGCCATTGGAGTCGAGATCGATACTCGGAGACGTGGTCATATTTACGCAGACCGTAAATGATCCGGATGCAAAAATTTTGGAGACGTTCGAGCTTATTGAGAAGGTTTTCATTTAGGTCCGAGTAACAGCAATCTGCGTAATCAAGAATGGGAAAAAGAAGAGCTTGTACAAGTGCAATTTTGGTGGGTATGGGTATAAAGTTACGTAGTCGATTAAGAGCTCCAGCTACATTTTTTTACTAACCTGGGTAACCTGTGTTGTCCAGGATAATGTGCTATCGATGTGTATACCTAAGTTTTTAACAGTCTTACTGAAGGGAATTTGGACACCGTCAAAAATTATAGGTGGCAAGGCACTCCAGTTGATCCTGGGAATTAGCCTAGCACTTCCAACAGTGATAACCTGCGTTTTGTCAGGGTTAACCATGAGACCAAACGACCGACTCCAGGTTGAAATCAGGCTTAGGTCAGAGTTAATCATTTGTATAGTGCTGGAAAGGTTATCAAGGCTACCCTGACTATAAATTTGGAGATCGTCTGCATATAAGTGATAAGAAGAAGAAAGGTGATGGGTAATTGAATTGATGAAAATAGCAAAAAGGAGAGGAGACAGAACGCCACCTTGCGGCACGCCAGCACGGATATCACACCATGAGGAGACAGAGTCTTCTGCGCAAATGCGCTGCCGGCGGCCATACAAGTAACTACGAAACCAGTCAGTAACCGTTGGAGATATGTTAAGAGAATGAAGCAAACCAAGCAAGATGTCAAAATCTACTGTGTTGAAGGCGTTACTGAAATCAAGTAGCGCTAAGACGGTAAGATGCTTATTATCCATGCCCTGTCTGATGTCGTCGGTGATTTTGACTAAAGCTGTGGCCGTGCTATGACCTGGACGGAAACCGGATTGGAATGGATTTAAAAGTTGGTTATCGGACAAGAAAGTGGTGAGCTGCTGATGTACCACCCGCTCCAGGACTTTGGAAAGGAAAGGCAGGATGGATATAGGTCGATAATCAGAATATGCGGAGGGATTCGACTTTTTAGGGAGGGGAGTAACTTGTGCGTCCTTCCAGGCAGCGGGAAAGGTATTCGTGGATAAAGAGTGGTTGAGGATGTGAGTAATAATAGGAGTAAGGAAGTCAAGGAGAGGAATGATCATATTACGGCTGACGCCATCACTACCGATGGCGTTAGAAGCGATGGAGAGTATGTTCTTCTTAACATCACAACCGGTTACTTGACTAAAAATGAGACTAGAATTGTTATGGATTGGAAGACTAGAAAGCTGATGTAAAGTATTTGCTTTTGTTGCGTCACCGATGGACGAAGACGTTGAGAAATGCTTATTTAAAGATTCGATGTCAATATTTTTAGTAGAGAAGTTATGACGAGTTCTTCCAATTCCAAGTGACTTAAGGAATTTCCAGACTTTAACAGGGTCACCGTTTTCCACGGATTTGTGAATATGGCGTCGTTGAGCGTCTCTACACAACATATTGCAGCGATTCCGAAGTAATTTATATTTGTCGCGGTTTTTTTCGGACGGGTCCATTTTATACTTTGTCTTAGCAGCGTTTTTCTTATCGATGTGTGATTTTAGGTCCTCAGTCAGCCAGGGTGCAGGTGCGTGCTTCATCTTGACTGGTCGAACAGGAGCGTGCTTATCATACAGTTGTAAGAGGAGTGAGTTAAAGAGGGTGATTTTATCATCCACACTTTCAGCATCAGCAACCACGGACCAGTCAATATGAATAGCGTCGTGTTTAAGATCTTCAATGTTCATGCCACCAAAATTGCGTTGAAGGAGAATTTTCGCCTTAGATTTTGGAGGTCGTATTTTATACGACAGAAAGAGAAGGTCATGATAAGAGAAAGCATCTGCGTGGCATTGGCCGTGCTGAGCCACATGGTCAGCGGAAGAGACAATCATGAGGTCGAGGAGAGATGGGGCACAGTTTGGAAAGAAATGCGTAGCGTTAAGGGGGAGAAGATGTAGATTGCATGAGTCAATGACGGATCTAAGGCGAGTGGACCGGGAATCCTGTTTGAGAAGACAGGTGTTGAAATCTCCCATCAGTATGGTATGACTGTATAAGGGAGTCAGATCCTCAAGCAGCTTTTCAAGCGTAGAGAAATAATCTACCCTTAAAGAAGAACTGTAGAAGACGCCGAGAAGAAGTTTTGTATGGAAGAGAGTTAGTTCTAGAAATAGATATTGGGCTACGTCTGAAGAGGAAGTAGGTGGAGAAATATCAACTATGGTGAAAGGAATGTGAGCCCGGATGTAAATAGCAACACCACCTCCGGATCTGACAATGCGATCGTTCCGCACCAGCTGAAAACCTGGAAGAGAGTAGGAAGTGGAGGGAAGGCAAGGATTTAACCAGGTCTCCGACACAAGAACAGCGTGAATGTTCCTGTTGTCAAAGGACGCCAGCATATCAGGATAATGGGCAGGGATACTCTGTGCATTGATATGGACAAGGTTAAGATTCTTTGGGACATTGGAGAAAGTGGTATCAAGCACATCAGGCAGGGGAAGTATAGTGGAATGGAAACTATCGTTGGTGGAGGAAGAGGAAAGGGAGACAAAATGGTCATTTTCGTCGCAGTCACTACTATGATCCATTTTATAAATTAATATACAATAAATAAATATAATATATATACCTAATAAAAAATAAATAAATAGTTATTATAAAAAAATAAGTAGGTACTTATGAAATATTACACTATTATCAGTGCACTTTTACCCACCAGCTGCATTTAGAACAGAAACCAAACAAAAAAAAAAAAATTAAACACAAAACATAAAAGAAAATCAAAACAGATTCACTAAATTAAATATTTCAAGCTCAAGTTTTTGAGCGAAGCAGCAACGAAACGCAACTTGTGAACTGTCACTGTCAGTGTCAATATCACCTGCCAGTCAACCCAACCTAACTTGTAAACAAACATTTTAAGTGGGTGGAATTTAAACAAAATATTTTAAAATACAGACAAATACGATTACAAAAGAAACAAATAAGTTACGAAACAAGCGGGTACAGACACAGAGAAAATCAACGAATTATTGAAGTGGACACAGACAGTAAACTGAGCAACATAATAATTACTTCTTTGTCCGCTTGGACCTAGCCGCCGCAACGTCCTGGTTCCCTCTGCCACTTGATGTCGTTGGGGTTGAGGCGCGTGCAGCTTGCGTCTGCTGGACAACCTTGTCGAGCTCGCTCATGGTTGAGACACAGTGGTGCTTGCCGTCCGCCGCCGCTACCACTATAACGCCGTTCCTGGTCCAGCATTTGGTTACTCCTACACGCTTTCGCGCATCCATGAACACTTCGTGGCGTGTTCTAGTTAGGAACTCCGAAATGGTTATGCCGGAGCCCTTAAGTGCTGTCTTGGAGAACCAGATTTTGTCACGGTCTGCTGTGTGGGAAAACTTCACCAGGATTGGCCTTGGTTTGTTACCTGCGGCCCGCCCCAGATGATGACAACGACTTATACTGTCAGGGGAAAGGTTTACTCTGAGTCGTTCCGATGCAACCCTTAGCACAGTTGCCCGTGCCTCCTCGCCTTTCACTTCTGCAACACCGTGGACCAACAGAAACTTCCGCCGCCCGTGCATCTCCAGCCTATCGCACTCTCGTGCTAAGAAGTCTGCCTGCTGCTGTAGATGCAATAACGATGTGGCTACAAACTTCTTGAAACTGGCGAACTCAGCAGCTAGGGTTGTAACCGTCGGAGAAGGGGAAGCTTTCTCTAAGCTCCTTTGGAATTCAGCCAACTGGGATGAAAACATCTTCTTCATGTCGCCGATTGTGTTGTTAAGTGACTCCATCCTGGTTGCTATTTCACTTTGCTCGTAATTTTTAAATAAAGTGATTTTGTGTTGTGTTTCTTATTAAGGATAAGCTAGCAGGTACTGCACATTAATATTTTAGCACATTTACAAATAAATTGTTGTGTTTGATATTTTTAAATTATTTCCAAAAAAGCTAATATCTATAACACGTCTGTACAGGTTTGCGCCTACCCACGAAAAAAAACTTAACTTATAATGTGGGCTCTTCTCTTACTTGCCATCAGGCTGAGGATAGCCAATATACTGTGTCACTATAAAGAAAAAAATAACGTCAAATTATCTGTCTTACAAGCGAAACAGCCAATGCTGATAAAGTTGGACCACAGTCCAACAGTAGGTTCGCCATCTAGAGGACTTTTCAAACGCGACAGTGTCGTGCGATTTGATTGATGGCCCATAGCTAGAGTTCGTTCAGTTCTCCAGGAAAGAACACGAAGAGAGGTTTTTTAACCGGTTTCTTATCCCCTCCCCACTCAGCCAAGCGCCAAGGTTTATTCTGTTTTTTTTTTTATCTGATACATGACAGACGAATCACTTGAGGGTAAGCGATAGCCACCGCTCATGGATGAGCGTCCATCCATGCCAACGCCATTAGAGGACTACGTTGCACACTTTAAACTTCCTTTTTTCCCTGCCTCCGGTACCAAAGCCCAATCCAGGGGAGGTCACTCGGCGAAACACAGCAGTTTTTTTTTTCATGTGATAGGTGGCAGACGAGCAGACGGATCAGCTGCACACATGGGCTGCTGGTAGCGATCTCTTTCAATCAAATACTGTGTGTCTGACCATAGAATTAACGGTACCCTATCAACTGTCACATTTTTGTGATAGGCAGTATCACAGACGTGCACCGTAAACAGACTCAGCCTTTTCATAGAAAGCCATATTTGATAAACCGCGCGAAGCCGTCAATACTGGGGTGACGTGCTGGGCGACGTTCTTTCTCTACCGCACTCGTATAGAGATGCATTAAGGCTGCGTAAGGGCCGGTTATATCTCTTTCACACTATGTAACGTTTTTTTCTGAAAACGGCACATTCTGTTTAAATCGCGTGGTTTCTAGTTTCATGGGCAGTATCTATAAGCCTTCTCTTTCCCACGCTTTGTTTATCTTGTAGCAAAGTAGCATCCTAAGTCTATGGTCTGAACGAAGTCAATAGACTTAAGATTTCGGCGTGAATAGAATTTCAATTTTCTTATTCGTTTTTACCATAGACATGCACCCCAAACAGACTGTGCCTTTTCATAGAAAGCCATTCATGAAAAACTGGGTACTAGGGTGACGTGCTTTCTCCACCGCACCCGTACAGAATCTACGTCAAGGCTGGTAGGATCACTTTCACACTCTGTGACATTTTTTCGGATAATGGTACATTCCCTTAAAAGCACGTGTTTTCTAGTTCCATGGTGTTTTTACATCATTGGTAGAAAAACAAAAGTTCAATTACGTCTCGATATCTAGCCGCCAGTCGCACGCGGCGACTCATCCTCGGCGATATTAATATTCGACGTCGAGTAAAAGGCCAAATGCTGATATCCAAGGATTTGTTTTGACATCACTGGTGCCACTGTGTTAATATAGATAGTAGCTCGACTTAGGTAATAACTAGGCAGCAAATAAACCGAGTCAGTAACTCATTTTCATACAAAAGTTCAAGAGTCACAAATAACTACATAAGTTTTATTTCTATGGTAATACCTAATTTGAATGCAAATCATGACCGTGGGCGAGCCACGCTTCGGCATGAATGGGCCGGCTTGACCGGAGTGATACCACGGCCTCACAGAAAACCGGCGTGAAGCAGCAGCGTGCTGTGAGTGAGGGTACCGGAGGCCCAATCCCGGGGAAGGGGGGCTTAAAGGTTGGCAGCGCACTTGTGACTCTACTGGTGTCGCGGGTGTCCAAGGGCGGCGGCAATTGCTTACCATCAGGTGATCCGTTAGTCTGCTACCTATCACATAAAAAATCAATATCAGAAATGTTGAACTTTTTACTTACTACGCTGGCTCAGCGACCCGAAGTGGATCTTGGCCTTCGACACGAGAATTCGCCATTCTATTCCGTTCTCAGCCACCTGTCGCCAATTCGGCCTTTGTAGGTGACCGAGATCTTTCTCGACCTGGTCAATCCATTAGTATTTTAAATGACACCAGAAACTATGTAGACCGTGGGAGAGCCACGCTTCGGCATGAAGGGGCCGGCTTGACTGGAGTGATACCACGGCCTCACAGGAAACCGGTGCGAAGCAGCACTGTGCTGTGTTTCATTGTGAGTGAGTGTACCGAAGGCCCAATCAGGGGGAAAGGGATTTTAAAGGTTGGCAGCGCACTTGTGACTTCACTGGTGGCTGTCTATGTGCGGTGGCAATCGCTGACCATCAGACCAATCCGTCTGCTCTTCTGCCAGCTATCACATAAAAATATTGACAAAAGTTGCAGTCGACGACATGGCCAGTTGTTCTTCTGCCATTTGATTGGATGACGGTGACGTAAACGTGTCGCCATTTTTGTGGCAGACGAGCAAACGGATCACCTGATGGTAAGCGATTGCCGCCTCCCATGGACAACAGTAGAATTACAATTGCGCTGCCAACCATTGAACTCCACTTTCCGCCCCGGATTGGGCCTCCGGTGCCCTCACTCACGCAGCGAAACACAGCACAGTACTGCTTCACGCAATCTATTATTTTCACAGATTAATTATTGACAGAGTATAATACTGTCGCCGAGTATGTACATGGATATTTGTGTACCCTGACAGTTCGAGTAAATATAATATTATCCTCTTCCGGGTACATCCAATTGAAATAAAAGTTTTTCCTTATTGACCTAACAAAGTTTCTTGATAAAACGAGTTTTTGGGGTGAAATTAATGTCTGTGTTTATTCGTAAATTACATTTTTTTTTTTTGGTCAATAAGCCAACGCTTGACCACAATCTCACCTGATGGAAAGCGACGATGAGGTCTAGGATGATACGCGTTTGCCTAAAAGATGCCTGTTCACTCTTGCCTTAAAGATGCCCAGATTATAGTGGTCAGGAAAAACAGATCTCGGCAGAGAGTTCCATTCCTTAGCCGTCCGCATTATAAATGTGGAAGCAAATCGCTTCGTGCGGATAAGGGGTATTTCTACCACATAAGGATGAAAGCTCTCGCCGCGCCTTGTCGTCCGATGATGGAATGGGCTGGGGGGGATCAAATTATGTAGAACCTCCGCACACTCCCCGAAATGAATCCGGTAGAAGACCGAGAGGCATGCCACTCGTCGACGGTGGTCCAGGCTCTGCAGGCCAGCTTCGGAGAGTGTGTCATCATCGATGAGCTTCTTCGCACGTCGCTCTATTGAGTCCAGAGCGTCTAACTGATACCGGGCAGATCCGTCCCAGAGGTGACAGCAGCAGTACTCCAAGCAGGAGCGAACCTGAGCTCGATATAGACTTAAAAGCTGCTTGGGCTTAAAGTACCGCTTGACTTTCCAAAGGATGCCTAGTTTTTCTATCATTATAACATCTTTATAATATTTTGTTTATTTTGTATTTTTGGGTGTCGTGTGACAATCTACGTCACTGACCGCCATATTGCTAAAAGACGCGTTCTTGCGGCATATTTGAATATTGCATTTTCTTTTTCGTTTTTTATTAAAATATCAAAAATTAAAACAGAAAAGTATTTTTTAGGGCTCCTTGTAAACAAATAAATACCCTAAGGTAGTTTTCAGAATTTTGTCAAATAGCCTATTACAATTAAGCGACTGCCGTCTGACTTTCGCAAACCTTTATCAGGAGAACCAGACCAACTGAATCTTGTTATGACTGCGGGAGGGTCACGCTTCGGCATGAATGGCCCGGCTCGACCGGAATGATACCACGGCCTCACAGAAAACTAGCGTGAAGCAGCACTGTGCTGTGTTTCGCTGCGTGAGTGAGGGTGCCGGAGGCCCAATCCGGGGGAAGGGGAGGTTTAAAGGTTGGCAGCGCACTTGAGACTCTACTGGTGTGGCGGGTGTCCATGGGCGGCGGCGGTCGCTTGCCATCGGGTGATCCGTCTGCTCGTCTGCCACCTATCACATAGAAAAATGGAACCAAACCAGCTGAATCATGTTTAGGTACAGTTTCAGAAACTATCTGAAACGTGCAGGTTACCTCACGATGTATTATTGCCGGTTACCTATCTTAAATTCGAATGTTTTTAGTGCGAATTTCGTTATAGCGAAAACGTTTTGCCACATTTTTCTTTTCCATATTTTCATTTGACCGAAAAAACGATTGACATATCGCTGATATTCCGATTTTCAAATAACATGTTTTTTTAAATCTATACGTTTTTAAATATTCCTCAACATATTTTAGACGAATTAGTTTCCAGAAAATCGTTTTCTATGTTATTAAAAGACAACAAAGTTTATACAACAATTACATATTATGCATGCATGCAGCATTCAAGCAGGCATGCAGCACGCATGCAACCGGGCATGCAGCATGCATGCAAGCAGGCATTCAAGTATGCAGCATGCATTGTTTCTGTCACGGCTCCGGCGCTGCAAGGCTTCGGCGGTCCCACGCGAGCTTACCGTCGCAGATGATTCTCGCTCGACACCGCAGCCTCGGCTTATTGGCCGGCTTCGTCGGCCAGCCTCAGCCGCGGTGGCGAGCAAAAACCACCTGCTCCTCAGCTCGCGGGCCGCCTCGCCCTTCCGCGCCTACGCGGGTTTGAATTAGACTCTAGGGGTAGGGCAGACAAGGCTGCGTGGAGTCAGTTTTGCAGTTATTCGCTTCTGTCAATACATTTTGTAGCGTAAAATCGAGGACTAAATAAACCAATGTCTTTAACCTTATGTTTTTTTACTACTTGTTTTTTATTTAATGAATAATGTTTACAGATAAATAAGTTCCTTAGCAACAATAAGAGAAAGGTTACTTCGATATTAATTATGTCTATAATAAAAAAAAATTGTAAGTAATACAAGTCTTAAATGAAAAAAAGAGGTTTTGAAAATTGGTAATTAGTTTTTTCTGGAAAATGGAACATATGTAAAATAAATTGATCGCATACAATGTTATGTCAAAAAATATATCTTCGATTCAAAACTTCGATATACTGTTTTCGAAGTTTTGAAATCCGAATATTAAAGTTTCGAAAGTAAGATAGGTTACCATTATTGCCTCACCACCGAGTTAATAGTAGAAATACTCACATAGATTTGAATAATCGCTCGGATTCGAATCACGACCCCCAGCATGGGAGCCCTTATCCAATGACCTACTATTGTTCTGTTTTTATGGTGTACCTTCTCGAGTTAATTTAATAGTTATCTCTTCTCACACCAATTTGCACAAATGACTACTGCATAATTTTCACTACAGCTGAAGGCGAAGAATCAAAGGCAACGTTAGCCATGTTTATCTTCCGCGCTTGTTTACCCGCGGCTCTAACGCCTACGAAAACAACCGGAAGATTCGACGAGGATTTTAATAACACATGAGGTTGTAAAGCAGTTTGGGACGACTAAAACAACAAGTAAACAATGACAAGTTATTGATAATTCTTTTGCTACTGTCTTTCAGGTCAGGAAAGTACGAGTAAAGTGATAATAAAGGTTAAAACTTGAAATTGCAGGTTTTTTTTCTAGATGGGGACTACGGTGCGGCGGCCTCCTCGTGTGGACCTTTCGGTAGTATTTTTGCTCTATTTGGAGCTGCTACCGAAAGGGTCCCTGGCGTCCCTGGGCAACGGCGGGTAGTAATCGGCATCGCCCATTGCTACCCGGCGGCTAACTGCACACACACGGGAGGGCTCCTGGAGTCGTTCTGTCGACCCCCAGTGGAGCCCCCTCGGGGCCTAGGACCTGGCCTCACGGTTTGGGGAAACCCCTCTCCTGTGGCCTCTTTTGTTCTGGGCCCGGGGCCCTGTCCGGCGTCACCTCACACGTGATTGCGTTTTGACGTGGGCCTCACTAGAGTGGAGTGCCTTCGGGCGCAGTACCTAAAAGGCCTTGTTCGGAGTCCAGCGTCGAGTCTTCGAGCCACGGGGCTCGATAGTTGGACGGTGTTGCCAACTTTCCCGGCTCCGTATCCAGCGGAGTTGGGTTTCGTGGCGGCTTCGCTTTGAAGCCTGTGGGTTTTATTTCCCGAACCCACTTTCCACTGCAGCCAGCAGTGTATTACTACACCAAATTACGTAGATAAATACAGATTCAGATTCCAGAGTGAACCTAGATTGTATTTTTTAAATTGTTACTTTTTATATAAACAAGTTTTTCTTTCTCTTGAAAGCTATCTAAACATACCTTTACGTCGTCCGGTACACAGTTAATCTGGAACAAATAAAAATACTTTAATCTTTCAAAAAATATGGTAAGTAAAACATAACATCGCAGGTAATATAATGTTATATTAAATTATTATTTCAAATTTAAGAAAGAACCTGATATCTTGCTTCTGATATCTGATATCTCATTGTACTGTCTGCTGTTGTTGTATCATTTTTGTATTTTGTTTTTGTGCAATAAAGAATATCTATTTATCTATCTCACCTATACCCGAAACTGGAATTCACGACCAAAAAAGCTACTACAATGTTGCCACTGCAATAAAATGATCGTACAATAGTATATACTTATTTTCTAAAAACATACGCTGACATAATTTATTTGTAATTTTAATTCTATAATTTAAAGAAGTAATTTTAGATAAATACAATAGACTTATTTTTAAATAAATACAAGACGCTTTAATAAAAACTTAATCATCCGTAATGTTTGGTAGAAAAGCTGGTATTGAGTATTGTGTCACTTCAGGTGTTAATAACATTTGGTACAACATTTGAACTGACATGTTATTGCTTCGTGTAAGAAGGTACCGCAATGTGATATTAATATAAGAATCTTTGAATTACATCGTTTTTAACACTGACATTGAGTGTTGGGTCAGTTATCACTTGTCTTAAAACCTGCGATTTCGTTAAGAGTAATCTCAGCAGAATACGTAGGTCGATAAAACGCTAAACTGCCCTGTTTCATTGAGTGACTGAGACTTTGACTGACTTCGACTGTGGACTACCCACTTTGTCAAAATATCGCTTGACAATTTTCCTAACGAGTTATTTCGCTTAATAACGCTTTAAATTTCAAACATATGCAAAACTGGACGAACTAATTACTGGATAGTTGGAATACTTTATTATATAAGTGACCGACTCAGATTCTTAATAATATGACACACTTTCGTGGTGGTTCAAGGGTAGGTAATTCAATTTGTTTAAGTTTTTTACATTAAAATTTTGTCAATGTTAGTTGTTGAGTTGGAAATAAAGTTTGTAATTAAGTTTCTATTTTTTGAGAAAATCTTTATTATGAATTGTGCCCAGCCTATACTAAGAAAAGAAGCATATAACAAAAAAGTTGGCAAAATTTTAAAACTTGATTTGACAATGACATAAGTGACATTGATAGATTTGACAGTGACGTATATACAAAATACAAAATTTCTTTATTTTTTAACAGTTACATTACATGCGTGTGTGGGGTCCTCCTGTTAAGTATAAGATACTTGTACTAGGAGTAGCCGCTCCTTCCAGAGATACTTTTAAAATAATAAGACTTGTATTACATTAGTAACAGTAACTGAAACATAAAATTTTATAATAAGAACTTAACGATAGAAAAAAAGAAACAATTCTGTGTTGCGCGTGTGCATGCGAAAGGATGTGTGTGTGTGTGCATGTGCGTGTGCGTGCGTGCGTGCGTGCGTGCGTGTGTATGTGTGCGTGTGTGTGTGTGTGTGTGTGTGTGTGTGTGTGTGTGTGTGTGTGTGTGTGTGTGTGTGTGTGTGTGTGTGTGTGTGTGTGTGTGTGTGTGTGTGTATGTCGTAGTTTTTTTTTGGTCTTGAATTCCAGTTTCGAGTATAACTGACAGAATGTTCTCCTAATCATTCCTTTGGCAATGGCTGCCAACTTCAAATATAAGTTTCAAAGGTTGGCAACGAATTAACGATCTCTTTAATTTCACATATTATGTCCATGGGCGGCGTTGATTGCTTACCATCGTATGACTAGCTTGCTCGTTTGTCGCCTCTAGCATAAAAGAAGTGCACTTATTTACCTCATATTTCGATGGGACACCAGTGTGACACAACCGAAGAGGCATCAGGCGTAATAAAGAGCGCCAACTTCCAGACTTTGGGCTGACACTGAGAATTTGTTACCAGAAAAAGGTACAAATGACCCGACCCGGGATTCAAACACGCAAACCACTGCGCTATCAAGGCACCTTAAATGATAACGCCTAAATGACACGTATAATCACTCAAGTCTCGAACCATCTGGCTGATTAGACCTTGCGGAAAAGTTCTCATAATTCACTCCTACGCAACGTCGAGTAATGAACCGCTTGCGGTCCCCAGACCCGCGATAACTTTTAGCCCTGCGTTAAAATTATCTGCTCGTTTAAAGCATAAATGTATGCGAAATAAATACCTATGACCAGTAACTGTATTGGAGATTACAGCATAGCTAAGGTTTAATAAGCGCTTATTTAATTTTATAAGCGTCGCGGTCCTCCGGCTTTGTAGCGACTTGCTTTTAAACCGTGACGGTATAAAAACATCTGGATGGCTATGCTAGCCTGCCTGCACATTTCGGATAGTTTCTGATACGTGTACCTTACCATGATAGAATTGATCTAGGTATCTCTGATAAAGGGTTGCGAAGTTCAGACGGCTGTCGCTTCATTGTTTGACGACCCGTTTGGAACAGTGGTAGTGGACGCTGTGAACAAACCACGGACCTCAGCGCAATTTGGGGCTAATCTCAATAAGAATAAAAGCCAATTTAGGTGACACATAAAAGAGTTTAATTACGAAGTTCTTGAGCCTATAAGTATTAACAAATAAAAATCTCGTCATCACGATTTTCATTGTTTAGCCGACGTCGTTTTAACTAGCGCCATCTGTTGGCGGCCGCATGGAACTACCGTGTCCTTTACATTTTACTAACATAATATTTACAATGGTTTATACACGCTGCCTTTGGTCCAAGGGTTGCGGGTTCGGTCCCCGCACAGTACAAACATTTGTGTGCATGAACATGCCTGTTTTTATTGGTCTGGGTGTTTCTATGTATTATAGGTATGTATTTACAAAAGAAAAGTATTATATGTATATATTTGTAATTCCACTGTTGAGTCTGATATCCGTAACACAGGTGCTTGAGCTACCTTTCTCGTCAAAAGCTACGGTCAAAATATTTATTTCTTTAATTATTTCCCTAAGTGAGTCACGTGATCTAAAGCTGTACATAGCGCGGATGGCCCTTTTCTGTAATACAAAAATAGTTTGTAAGTCAGCAGCAGACCCCCACGACAGTAGACCATATGACATTACACTGTGGAAATAGCTGAAATAGACCAGTCTTGCCGTCTCGATATCAGTCAGACGTCTAATTTTTCTTACTGCATATGCAGCTGAACTTAGTCTTCCTGCCAAGGCAGCAATATGGGGACTCCACTGCAATTTATTTATTTATTAATTTTATTGTTAGTTATAAGTAGCTGTAACTAAATTAGATAATATTGTACTCCATAGTCATAGAAAATAGTATTTTATTTTATTCTATCGCATTAGGTGATTACCCTGTAAAGATAGGATAAGTTTGTGAATAAATAAATAAATAAAATTTCGCATCTATAGTTATACCGAGGAAAACTGTGGAATTAATGATTTGAATATATTCATTGTTCATCTTAATACTTGTATCGACCTGCCTTACATTTGGCATGGTGAATTTTACACATTTAGTTTTCTTTGAGTTGTCGGATGTCGTGACAGTCTGTAAGGGAATCTGCACTTAGCCTTATTATAGTACTTAAGTAAATACAATACAATGTAATTAGTGTAAGATTTGTTGGTTAATAAATAATAATAATAAAAAAAACGCTGTCTAATGTATTCTAAAATAAAAAAAAAATCAAATCGGGTCGAAATCAATGCCCTAATTCACCTCGATAAACGTGTCACCTCTAATTAGATAAAAGTTTTCCTCACTACGTGTTGCCTTCACCATTGTCACGTAAAGAGTCTTTAGGTCATTGGTCCGTATTGTTTACTTTTGTAGGGCGATTAAAATTCACTTGTCGCTGTCAAACAGAAATAAAGCGCGTCCTTCCCATACTTAATATTCAGTCGGCGAGCGGCCGTAGTAGTTTACCTCCGAGCCTGGGTTGGAACAGGGGCCTAAACAAACTGGCTTAAGGAGTAGGATGATGCAGGGAATAAGGGGGAAACAAATAAATAAATAAATATTTCACAACATCACATACATTGATCTCACTCCGAGATAGGTAGCTCAAGCACCTGTTTTACGGATATCAGAATCAACAGTGGGATTACAAATAAATACTTTTCTTTTGTAAATACATACTTATAATTACATTGGAAACACCCAGAACAATACAAACAGACATGTTCATGCACACAAATGTTTGTACTGTGCGGGGATCGAACCCGCAACCCTTGGACCAAAGGCAGCGTTCACTACCACTGTTCCAAACGGGTCGTCAAATGTTTGCTTTTACTTTTTTTTTATGTGATAGGTGGCAGACGAACAGACGAATCCCCTGATGGTAAGCGATTGCCGCCTCCCATAGACACCCGTGACACCAGTGTAGTCACAAGTGCGCTGCCAACCTTAAAACTCCCCTTTCCCCCGGATTGGGCCTCCGGTTTCCTCACTCACGTAACGAAATACAGGACAGTACTGCTTCACCTTTGTGAGGCCGTGGTACCTATCATGCCGAAGCGTGGCTCTCCCACGGTTTTACATGTACCTATTTAGAAGATAAAAAGATAAAAGATATTTATTTACGAAAAGATGTGTAAAAACATATTACACAGCATAACATGATAAAAAACACCCAGACCAATACAAACAGACATGTTCATGCACACGAATGTTTGTCAAAGGCCGTAAGTTCGGATTCCATTCTGGTAAAACATTGATACCGGGCCGTGATCTCGGGGTCCTTGGTTCGATTCCCGGGTCGAGCGAAAAGTATGTTGCGAATTTTCCGAACATAGCTCGAGTTTGTGATCACCAATCCGCATTTGGCAAGCGTGGTGATTAAGCCTAATCCCATCATAGTAGCGATAACTTGAATTCTATGATGGTGGCCTTTGCCCTGCAGTGGGACAGTTTATAGGCTAATATTAGCTAGCTACTAGCTAAAACATTGATAATATGAATACTTGTGTTTGTGCAGTGTCTGGAACTGTTGAGCTAATGGTTGAAATACGCACATAGATTTAATAAATCCAGAGGCGCATCCTTGGGTTCATGCTACTACCCACCGTATGGAAAGCGCGATCATATCCATACCATACCATACCCATACCATACCATACTCAGTCAGCTACCATAGTCAGTCGAGTCAGTAATTCATTCGTTATGAATGATTGTTCAAAATGGTCAGTAGGTACGTTAAACTGTAATTCTCAACCCATTTTCAGCTCTTCAAATGAATAAGTACATGCCAGTCAACACTGCTAAATAGGTACTCTTTTTTAATGTGATAGGTGGCAGGCGAGCAGACGGATCACCTGATGGTAAGCGATTGCCGCCGCCCATGGCCTGCCAACCTTAAAACTCACGTAGCGAAATACAGCACAGTGCTGCTTCACGCCGGTTTTCTGTGAGGCCGTATTATAACTCCGGTCAAGCCGATCCATTCATGGCGTGGCTCTCTCACGATCCTACTCATTGGCAAAGTTAAGTTCCGAGTCAAATTAGACCTCTGCTTTATGTAAAACGTCAAAACAAGCGGTGTAGGTATCCCCGTGCCACTCACAATTTGTTACAGAATAGTAGCAAACATGGGAACCTCTGTCAAAAGACTGCAGACTCAAAAACTCCGTTCCACTCGTGAAACATTACCTGAAAAATCCAAAGGTTTCCGTAGACACCATCTAAAGCGCCACGTACACGGATCCAATTTGTTTCGGCTAAGCATACACGGTGGAAAACTGAATACCGTGTATGCGAGAATAGAGCCACCATGGTGATCGATCACATATTTGATATGGGGCTTCAAATATGACGGAGGATGCGAAGGTAGACCAATTTGTCAACGTGGAATGAAAAAGAAAATATTGCCAAGAAGATTGAAAAGACGTTGGTAGCACATTCATTAATATTTCGGTTGAAAATGAATAAAAAAATCTATAAACATTGAAAGGAAAAGTCAAGTAATTCAAACCCACATTTTGTCACACACACAGATGTTGTCAGGTGTTTTCTATGTATTATAAGTAGGTATTTAGAAAAGAAAAGTATTAAAATGTATTATATTTGTAACACAGGAATTAGTTCTAATATCCGTAACACCGGTGTATGCTACCTATCTCATAGTCAGGTCATTGTATGTGATGTTGTGAAATATTTATTTATTTTATTTTTACAAAGCAGCAATATACAGTTTATTTTTTTTATCTAGTATTTTTTTTATATTTAAGTACTTACAAGTTATTTAGTTTGTCGGTGTTGATGTACGTAAACTCGTTGTTTTTTTAGATTTTTATGTTGTTGTTCGTGTATTTATTATTTTTGAAGATTTTTCAAACTATGATTCGGGGAGTCAGTTAATTACGTTATTTTTCTCACTATTGCTTCGTTTCGCTTAAGGTATAGCTGGGATTTACAGTAAGTAGGGTTAAAATATTTCTGTAAAGGTAAAATAAACTTTGTTGCTGACATGAAACGAGAATAACACCGTGTGATACAAGTTTTCCAATTTGTGTGCACCCGGCTTTACACCACTTGTAGCGGCTCTGGCACGTAGAGGCGGGCTTTAAGTTTCCATTTCTATGTAAAAGCGTTTAAAGTGATATCTAGGGATAAGATTACTTTTATACTTTAAGAGCGCTTGCTCCGTCCAGTAGCGCCGTTTTTTATCTCTTTAAATCAGGAGAGCCACGCTTTGACCTTGGTTTATCTCCTTAAATTAGGAGAGCCACGCTTTGACCGTGGGGGTGCCACGCTTTACCGTGAGGTAGCCACGCTTTGACCATAGGGGAGTAACACTTTGACCACGCTTGGACCGTGGGTTAGCCACCCTCTGACCGTGGGGGAGCCACACTCTGTACGTGGGGGAGCCACGCTTGGACCGTGGGGAGCCACGCTTGGACCGTGGGTTAGCCACCCTCTGACCGTGGGGGAGCCATACTCTGTACGTGGGGGAGCCACGCTTGGACCGTGGGGAGCCACGCTGGGACCGTGGGTTAGCCACCCTCTGACCGTGGGGGGAGCCATACTCTGTACGTGGGGGAGCCACGCTTGGACCGTGGGGAGCCACGCTGGGACCGTGGGTAGCCACCCTCTGACCGTGGGGGGAGCCATACTCTGTACGTGGGGGAGCCACGCTTGGACCGTGGGGAGCCACGCTGGGACCGTGGGTTAGCCACCCTCTGACCGTGGGGGAGCCATACTCTGTACGTGGGGGAGCCACGCTTGGACCGTGGGGAGCCACGCTGGGACCGTGGGTAGCCACCCTCTGACCGTGGGGGAGCCATACTCTGTACGTGGGGGAGCCACGCTTGGACCGTGGGGAGCCACGCTGGGACCGTGGGTTAGCCACCCTCGGTATAAATGGGCCGACTCACCAAACCTCAGAAAGCGGTCAAAGCTCAGAAAACCAGTGTGAAGCAGCGTCTGTGCTGTGTTTCACTGCGTAAGCGAACCCTCACTTCGGATTCAGGACTTGGGGACTCTAGTAATTTCTAAGTTAACTCTCAACTAATTTTCAGCCAAATCTATTCGTTCTCAAGTTATAAATAACCAATGTGATTAACACTTTCTTTTTTCAGCCACATGCAGTGCGTCCCATTTAAAGAAATACAAATTCAAATAATTTCATCATCATCAGCCCATTTAAGTCCCCACTGCTGGGACACGGGCCTCCCTCAATCACATGAGGGGTAATTGCCATACCCACCACGCTTGGCAGACGGGTTGGCGAAGGTTTTGATATAAATGCAGAGTTTTCCTTCTCTGGGTGCTGCTGATCATGCCAGCAGCTTTACCGTAGTCGCCTTTTACGACACCTCGGTAAGAGTGAGGGTGGCCTATTCTACTCTGCCCGGGACCACACGGCAATAATTTATTGCACTCATATTGTTACTCAATCAATATTTCCATAAGGTTCAACAAGGTATTACTTATTTATTAAGAGTTATGATATTGATCATTAGCATCGGCTATTCAAATTACTTTATAACTATTTGTTCTTAGCATCCTATTTATTACTGTGTGGTTGTAATTAAAAGTGTATCATTAATTAATTATCTAAATAAAATGCCGCAATGAATTTGTTAGAAGTTGGTATATAAGGCCGATCTTCCACGTTGTGATCATCAGTCAAACTTTGATTACCTTCGAAGTCTCATCAAAGTAAGTATAAAAATTAAATATTCAAATGTGCATTATTCATTCAAATTACATAGGGTCAACTTTTAGCTCGGTTATTTTTTTATCGTTTTCATCCCGAAAACCACAAAGTAGGTATGGTGACTGAAGTTCATGTAGCATGTTAGATCAATAGAATAAGCGAAAAAAGAAATCAGCTGTTTGATACATTGTTCTTCTTCTTCTTTGGCCTCGCCACTTCCTATTACACGAGGTCGGCTTTAAATATCAAATAATTTATTCGCTATAGGTAAACGGGGTGGTTACATAAAGTAGGTGTTAAACAGAAAATATTATCGTACTAGGCTACGTGGCTAGGTGGGGGGACGATCTGCGCAGGATGGCTGGTAAGAGCTGGATGCGAGAAGCCATGGATAGATCACAGTGGCGAACAATTGGAGAGGCCTACGTCCAGCAGTGGACTGCGATAGGCTGATGATGATGATTATCGTACTTATGCCTATTTAGCCTTATTTTAAGACATGGGAATAGTTACTCATAGTGTTTAATAATTTAAGAAATATAAATTAACAGTTTAAACTAATGTCAAACTATATACAAACAGACTATTTTTCTTAATACTAGAGAATGTGTAGGCATTGGAATTTTATGTATCGATTACAGTTAGGATTTTTTACTGTTATAAGTAAGAACAGTAAGAAACTCATCAACTGAATAAAACGACTGTTCTAATAACCAATGGCGCAAAAAAGTTTCAAATTTATTAGTAATTTCCCAATCATTCGGCGCCATTCATTTCGCTGGTAAGCATCGTCTTCTTTTAGGCCGAGCTTTTGTATGTCCTTCCGGACATTTGTCATCCAGGTAGTTTGGAGTCTACCTCTCCCTCTCTTTTTCGTAGCCATGTAAAGGCACTTTTTAACGATATGGTTATCGGGTCTGCGCATGACATGCACATATCAATTTAGCATGACCTCAGATTTTTTTTCGTTGATATATGTTACTTTAAAGCTCTCCTCTCCACCTGTTCGATACATTATTACCGGGTGGATATTTTTTTTTGTATGGAACAGTAAAATTTTTTGTACTTATACATGTATGGCCTACAGTAGACCTTCAGAAGAGGTCTTCGTTTCATCATCATCCTCCCCTAATAACTGCATTTTGTGTGATTGATTTGAAATGCATGTTAGTAACTTAAAATACTTATTTCTTTAACCTCAGATGAACAAGATCATCATCGTCTTCGTCCTGGCTGTGGTGGCGGTGTGCCTGGCAGTGCCCACCCCCGGCGACTCGCCCAGCGAGTTAGTGCGTCCGCAGCGAGCCGCGTTCTTCTCGAAGTTCTCCAGCCCTATCTACCGCTCGTACCTGCCCTACGGCTACCGCTCCTACCTCGGCGGTAGCTACTATGATGCTGCCGCGGGTGGCTACGTCTACCCCTCCTCCTCCTACTACGTCATATAAACCTAAAATATGCCTTGATTTTGGGACAATAAACTAACATTTGCAAGTCATTATTTATATTGCAACACAAAGACCATTTAAACCTTGTAGCCTATTAAATGTAGGCATAATAGTATCAGCCTATATAGCTGCAGGGCTAAGGCCTTCATCATAGAAATCAGGTCATCGCTACTATGATGGAATAGGCTTAAGACCGTATTCCTTTTTAAAAGGTCGGGAGCGCACTTGTGACTCCTCGGGTGCTGCAGGTGTCCATGGGCGGCGGTAATCGCTTACCATCAAGTGATCGTTTGCTCGCCTGCCCTCTATCCAATACAAAAAAAAATCACCATGTTTTCCAAATGCGGATTGGTGATCACAAACCCGAGCTATGTTCGAAAAAATCGCCACTAAACTGTTGATTTACCAATGCCTAAATTTAAAATACATATTAAAAACTATTTAATGGCAAAAGCCTATTATACAGTTAATGATTACATAAATGACAAGAATTTGTGGAAATCATAAACGATTTAAAAGAGTAACTGCCGAGTTTCTTGCCGGATCTTCTCGTCAGAATCAACTTTCCGATTCCGGTGGTAGAATCACATTATATTTATTCATTTCTTATTATATTTCTTGCATCGAAATATAGGTGTAATTACATGTATAGTATACATTGTTATAATTTATATTTATCATCACGTATGACGATTTGTAAGAGCTGTATATAAGCCTATGCAAATAAAGTACCTACTTTTGAATTTTGAATTTGAATCGAAATATACTTTTTGTTCGACCCGGGAATCGAACCCTGGACCCAGAGATCACGGTCCGGTACTTAAACCACTTGACCAACAGGGCATTAGGCATAATATTGTACAATATTTTTGACCACTCATAAAAAAACAAATGAATATAACCTTTTCCATCTTCATATTTTACTACATCACAAAAACGTGGGCATAGGTTTTTCCGCTCATAAGGCAGCGAGAAAACTGATGGTTATCTTTTTAATATCTCTTTTTTCCCGCCACAACTCAGGGGTGGCGCCATTTTGCTGTAATTAAACGTCACGCCGCCATTTTGGAAGGACCGGTGCGATGACTGAGAAAATATCGCTATGGCCCGTTTGCACCACCCGAGATGAAAGAGATTAATTAAAAATAATGATTGTTTTTTTTTACACTTCCATAATTGCAAGCTATTGTTCCCTCCTCATCATCTAGAAGGATGGCGGTCCAGTAGGTACTATGCTTTTCTGACGGAAGCGTCACGTAGCTCAATCTTGTGGAACAGTTTAGTGGCACCAGTAAGTACCTAATAATAATATCTTCCAACCTATTTCGGCTAAGGCGGCCAATCTCAACAATTAGCCACTTACGCAAGATATATTACAGTGCTCAAGCGTGTGCGCAAACACAAGTGCACTCTCTATTCCCTTAACCTCATATTCCGATGGGATACCAGGTGACACGACCGGAGAGGGATCGGGCGTAGGACCAACGACATAACGTGCTTACCGAGGCACGGGGGTACAAGACCGCGAACTTCCAGACTCCGGACTGAGAATTTCTTAACAAAAAAAGTCAGGTACACATTTTGGTCCGACCCGGGGATCGAAACCGGGACCCCGAGCGCAGCCGTCGCTTAAAGTGCGTCGCACACCCACTGCGCCCACGAGGCCATCAGTAAGTACCTACTTATTTCCTGGCGGTCATGACTAAGGACATAGAACTTCAGCAGAAGAGATCTTTCTCAATGGCCGACAACGTTAGGTACCCCTCATAAATGTTCATACAGGGCGTTTATCACTTACCATCAGACGACCCGCTTGTTCGTATCTCGTGAGCGTAAATTGCCTATCTCAAGTAAAAAAAAAAATTGGTACGGTGAATCAGGTCAACGACGTGGGCACATAATATAGACTTTTTACTGGTTAATTCAGTCTGTGAGAAGTATTTTCACGTTAAATTTGAATGTTTGTTTAACCGGGCCTTTTCATTAAAATTACGAATTTGTCAGTCAGGTCCCTGTATTTTTAACCAACTGAAGTCATTTATATTTCACGTTCAATAATGAAAAACTTGTAAGGTATTCTCGATATCGTATTTTTTATGAAAATATGATATGTAGGTACCTGGTACCCATTTTCCAAGTGTGCCCCTTTTTGATCTTCTCACTTCTTGTAATTACTTAACTTCTTGCACCTAATTAACGTCATCATCATCATCAGCAACCCACACTCATCCACTGCTGGACATAGGTCTCCCCTAATGCACGCCACTGCTCCCGATTTTCGGCCACTCTCATCCAGCCCACACCAGCCAGCCTTCGAATGTCATCATCCCATCTTGTCGCAGGGCGTCCTACACTACGCTTACCGAGTCGCGGTCTCCACTCAAGGACTTTACGGCTCCAACGGCTGTCAGTTCTGCGGCTAATATGACCAGCCCATTGCCACTTCAGTTTGCTAATTAACGTATCACGTTTAAATTAATAATAATATTAGTAACTCTCTTTAGAAATTAGTGACTGCCTCGGTGGCGCAGTGGTTAGTGGGTCGCACTTTGGAGCGACGGCTGCGCAAGAGGTCCCGGGTCGATCCTCGGGTCGGGCCAAAAATGTGTACCTAAGTTTTCGGTAAGAAATTATTAGTGGCAGCCCGGAGTTTAGAAGTTGGCGGTCTTGTACCCCCGTGCCTGGGAAGCACGTTAAGGTGTTGGCCCTGCGCCCTATCCCTCTCCGGTCGTGCCACAGTAGTGTGCCATCGGAATATGAGGGTGAAGCAATAGAGTGTGCAATTTGCGCACACACTTGAGCACTATAATATGTCCTGCGTACGTGGCTGATAATTGAGATTGGCTGCCGTAGCCGTAATCGGTTGGAGAATATTATTCTTAATATGAGTAATTGCACGTGGTTGTGGAGCGACTTACAAACATAATAATAACTTTATTGTAAAATCATAAGAACATTAAATATTACTTAGTCTAAGATATTTTTAAGTTTGGTACCTGAACTAGGAAAATCCTATATCGTTACTTTTTATTTGGTCAATAGGCTAACGCCATGTGGTCCCCGGCAGAATAGAATAGGCCACTCTCACTCTTACCGAGGTGTCGTAAAAGGCGACTAAGGTAAAGCTGCTGGCATGATCATCAGCGCCCAGAGAAGGAAAACTCTGCATTTATATCAAAACCCGTCTGCCAAGCGTGGTGAGTATGGCAATTACCCCTCATGTGATTGAGGGAGGCTCGTGCCCCAGCAGTGGGGACTTAAATGGGCTGACGATGAATAATAATTCTCACAACATCGGGTTGGCGAGGGTTTTGATATAAATGCAGAGTTTTCCATCTCTGGGTGCTGATGATCATGCCAGCAGCTTTACCTTAGTCGCCTTTTACGACACCTCGGTAAGAGTGAGGGTGGCCTATTCTACTCTGCCGGGGACCACACGGCACGGAGAATTATTATTATTATTATTATTAAATGAAAAATCTTGATGTTATGACTTTAAAAAGTATAGTAATACAATTTCGGGATATTATACCCAGCAATGAACTACTTAATTACCAGTAAATGTTGAGTTTTGGCAGCGTTTGTGGTGATGACGCGACAGATTCGCAATGTCCGCCAAGGATCATGCGTTATGTTGCCACCACACTTTTGAAGCGAAACAAGACAGTAAAGATGAGTGTATTTACCTAACAATATTGTCCCGATTCCACACTAAAAAGATCAACCATTTACAACATGTGCGGATAAAGAATGGGATCAGAAATGGCGGCGCATCTATTCACTTCTCGCTCGCACACTATTTGCGTCTATACTCGCACTCGTGAGGTGCGAGTATAGACGCAAATAGTATGCGAGCGAGATGTGAATATGTGCGCCGCCATTTCTGATCCCATTCTTTATCCGCACAGGTTGTTTACAATTTAAGTACAGTGCGACCACCATCAGAAGGCACTTCAGTGACATTGACAGGGGGCGTTTTAAAACGCACTTTCTATGTGAAAATGTCAAAACAGCATTCGTTTTGACTTTTGCCACGTGCCAAATAACCGTGCCGCCATTTCTGATCCCATTCTTTATCCGCACAGGTAGTACATAGGTATGTAACCAATATCAGACGGTAAATTTATTAAACAGTTTACATAATGTTAAGAATATAATTAAAGTACCTACCTATGTACAGTATCCTAAAAATAAACAGTTAAGGAATTACAAATACTTAAATACGTAAAACAGCCAGACATTGGACAAACACAATTTGATGAGCACATAAATGTTGGTCCAAAGTTGGAATCAAACCCACGACCTCCGTTTGAAGCAAGGCTTTTTTTTTATATAATATAGGGGCAGACCAGCAGACGTATCACCTGGCGGTAAGCGATCACCACCGCCCATGGACACATGCCACGTTACTACTTTTTTAGTACCAAAAGCGCCATTGGGTCAGTCAACTTTTGTATTCATTCATTTTATTGTATGGGGCTGGCTCTTGGCTTTTTACTGGAGTAGTAGACCCTAGTGTAGAGAAGAACTTTATTGAGATTAATATTAAACGCCACTGCTCCCGATTTTCGGCCGCTCTCATCCAGCCTACACCAGTCAGCCTTCGAATGTCATCATCCCATCTTGCGGTCTCCACTCAAGGTCAAGATCTCCAATAGGCAATAATGTAAATAATTAATTATTTTAAGAAATAATATCGTAAGTAAATTTACGTTAAGGCGGGACTTGAACCCACATCTTCCACAAATTGAAATTTTTAAGTGTTATATTTACTTAAGTATAAATTGCAAAAGATTGCGTTAAAATATCAACTAATCATATCGTAGTATTTTTGGCATCAACTTTATTATCTTTATTTAATTTACTTACTTCACATTGCATATTGGTCATTTATCCGATTCTGTGGGATAGTCTTACTAAAACGTCACACTTGGCCATCCTAATCATCCGTTATGCATTCACCGTCATCGAACGCGACCATCACGGTGCCAGCGGTATCATTATCGGCAGCCCGCCAGACGATGCAATTCTGCACGTCGTTACCGAGAGTCCCCCATTATTCCCACAATGACCACCACATCGCCCATACTCCACTAACTAATTAGCAACGCCGAAAGAAAGCGATTTCTCCAAAGTCATGAATATTAAAACACCCCATTTGGTGTTTTCGTAAGTTCGTCACCATAGCCGAAGTCAAGTCACGTACGCGACGCGAACAATGACAGCTCCTAATCAGTATCTGTTACACAACCTATGATCCTCGCTTAGGGGGCCAATGTCGCGGCCCACTCGGCCAGAATATCGATGGACGAGAGATGACACATCCGGATGGAGCGGAAACCTCTTCCGAAAACCACTCGTCTCTGGAATACGTATAAAAGCGCGACGAGGACAGAGCACAGCATCATTCGTCTGTAGTCAACCGACCCATCCACACCAAACATGAAGGCATTCGCTTGCGTCGTCCTCCTAGCAGCCGTCGCCGTGGCTGAGCCTCCTCGCTTCAGACTAGCGAGGTACCGATTCGCGAGGCAAGAGCTTGAAGCCGAAGAAAAGGAAGCGACCACAACCAAACCTGACGACGCCCCTTACGCCGCTGCTGGATTCAAACCAACAAAGGAATTCAAGTTACCATCACGCCAAGAAGTCCCTCCAGCTACATCTTATGGAGTTCCTGACGACAGTTACGGTGCTCCTCTGAGGACCTACGTGGCTCCTTTAAGTGTTCCTGTTGAGTATGGAGTTCCTGAGACCAGTGAAGTTGAAGAGAAGTCGAATAATGAGGATAGTGACGACGATTCTCAGAAAGAGGAAGTGGAAGGTTTGAAGGTTGAGGGAAAAAATAAGGAAAAGCTAGAAGAGGAGCCGAAGGAAGCTGAGGTGTTGAGCAACCAAGGAGCTTACTATGTACTTCTGCCTGGCTCGCAGCTGCAGAGAGTGCAGTTCCAGACGGAGAATGATGTCCGGAATATGGCATACACAGCTCGCCTTCAGTACAGGAGCGAAGATCGCGCTCCTTTGTTCGTGTACACTGCCGTGCCGCAATACCAGTCAGGAGCTTACATCCAACTAATCTAGATAACCCTTTGAGGCTTAGTCTTCTTCACAAATGGATGCAATTTAGATTTAAACGGATTATTCTTTTCAGCTGTGCATTCGATCTGAGCGAGTAGTGATATGCTTTGGAAATGAATGGTATGGTTCTTAGTTTTGTACGTATATAATTTATTTTCGAAATAAAAAGTTGCTTTTGCGTAACGTGTTTGTTTTAATCTTTAGAAGCGTGAAGTTACATATTTGCTCATACTTCGTTCACAGTGTAATTATGATAACAGTAAGGCAATCAGTTAACTGATTTCAATGATTGTGGTGAATGTGAGTGAGTTATTATAGTCAGTGAAATAACATAAAAAAATCGTTTTCAAATTGTATTTATATACATTACAGCTATTTACAGATTTTAGTGCCAGATAGAAAATTAAACTGATTAAAAGTATATATTTTATTTACACATTTAACGGAACATAGCGCATTTTTCGTACATTAAGGTTGGCGTTGCATGATTTCGTCTTTAAATGAAGTGTTTTAATCAACCATGGCGACTTTCAGGTTTATTTAAAATAAGTAATCTGTTTAACGGTAAAACTCTGTATAAAAAAAGTATGGGAAAAGAAGATTAATGATTTGTTTTATATTTTTTCGGAAACTGGGAAGTTTTCTTTCATTGATTGAAATACTTGATTGAAAGACGATCATAAATGTATACCGGTCATGTTGCGTCATAAATATTGAAAAAAATGTACGATGTACTTAGGTACATCGTACGTACAGGGAATATAAAAGTACTTTTATATTCCCTGAAAATACCAACTAAAACAAAACAAAACATACTATATAGCAATAAAATTTATGTAGGTTCAGTCGGCTGTAAAAAGAAGATACACTACCTTGTCATAATTACTATGTGTCATGAGGACTATAAATTTAATAAAAATAAATTACAGTACAAATATCCAAATGACAACTAAGGTTTTAATTTTGACTTGATTTTTTTCATTGGCACTCTTCCTTTTTGTTTTAGTTACTTAAGTGTATAAATATGTTTAGCCCACTGGAGGTGTGGGACAAGATCAGTGACTGTAAGTACAAGCTAAGGCACCTAACTCTAGCGATAGAATAGCTTAAATTGTCATCATCATTATTTCAGCCAATGAACGCCCACTGCTGGACATAAGCCTCCCCCAATGTTCTCCACATGTCCATTCCGATCCGGTCCGATCGGTGTGGAGCTTACATTATACTGAAATTGATTTCTGCGTACTGAAAGTCTCCGCTAGGCATTCCTGCCGGGACTTTTACCTTGAAACATATACAAAATACTGTCTCAATATTGAAACTGCAAGTACTTTAAAACGTAGTTAGCATACTGTTCAAAGCAAAGATACTGTATCAGTATCGAGGTTGTCATTCCACCGGCCCAAGCCCGAGGCAACACTCGGCTCAGCCAATTAACATAACAAAGTTCCCTGATTTGGTAATTTTAGACAGTTTTACTTTCTTGTTAGAGCCACTTTCAGGAATTGAATTTCAGATCACAAAAGATGAAGTAATGTTTTGAAAACAAAAGTTTTTAGGTACATTTGTCAGCCATTAATTGTACTAATTTTACTAACTAATTGTTTAGGTCTTTGTCGACTGCATCGGTGGCGTAATGGTTAGTGGGTCGCACTTTAAAGCGACGGTTGCGCTTGGGGTCACGGGTTGTACCTGAGTTTTTCTGTTAAGAAACTCTCAGTATTATTCCGGAGGCTGAAAGTTGGCGGTCTTGTACCCCCGTGCCTCGGAAAGCACGTTAAGCGGTTGGTCCTGCGCCTAATCCCTCTTCAGTCGTGTCGCACTAGTATCCCATCGAAATAAGAGGGTACGGGAATAGAGAGTGCACTTGTGTCTGCGCAAATACTTGTGCACTATAATATGTCCTGCGTTCGATGGCTCATCGCTGAGATTGGCCGCCATGACCGAAATATCGGTTTGGAGGACATGAGTTAGCCGTGGAAAAGTTGTTTTTTTTAGAAATCCCTTATTTAAGGTTTCATTTTTCTTTAAGGTTTTGTTTTCAGAAAACTCAAGAGTTTGTTTGAGTCTGGTTCACTTGTCGAAGGGTTTTGAAGTTCAGACGGCAGTCGCTTCACGGAACACACGTTTAGATAATTTATCATCACTACCATGGACTATATTATAGTCCATGTCACTATATAGAATTAAACAAAGTCGATTTCGCTGTCTGTCCCTATGTATGCTTAGGCATAATCTTTAAAACTACGCAACGGATTTTGAATAGTATTTTATAGATATAGTGAAAGGTTTTACATACCGTTATTTATTTATATAGCTTACATCACAACATCTCATATGTTGACCTGACTCCGTACTAAGTAGCTTAAGCACTTGTGTTACAGATATCAGACAACAGAGGAACACAAATATATACTTAAATACATATATTACACCCAGACACTGAACAAACACAAGTGTTCATCGCACGAATGTTTGTCCAGGGTGGGGATCGAACCCACGACCTTTGGCGTAAGAGGCAGGGTCACTACCAATTGCGCCAACCAGTCATAATAGGAGAATAAAAACCATTTAGCATGTTAGATCAACAAAATCTGCTGTTCCATGCAAAATAAAATATCCACCCGACAATGATAAACATAATTTTTTTTTTTCAATTTAGGTCCACACAGAACACTTTGAATATCAAAATAGTACATATTTGCTACCGCTGGTTCGGAATGTCGATTTCTACTGAGAAGACACCAGCAAGAAACTCAGTAGTTACTCTTTTCAAGTATTGATGATGTTACAGAGTTTCAATTGAGATGAGAAAAAAAATACAATTATGAAAGTTAATAGACTACTATGAATAACAACTCAAAAGATTAATCAATTAACATGACCAAGAATCCTTATCATTTAAATAGTCTTGTATAGTAACCTCTCTTCATTAGGCAGGTTTTAATATGAGACTTAAACTTATCCAGTGATAGGTTAATGACATTTTGTGGTAGCTTATTAAATATCTTAATACTTAAGCCAACAAACGAATTACTGATATTATGAAGTCTGAGGATCGGGACGGCAAGCCTATGTTTATTTCTGGTGTTAAGACTATGACTATCGGACTTTTTTGGAAAAGTGTGCAAGTTCTTACGTACATACATAATGCAGTCGAGGATAAATTGGGAAGCCACGGTTAAAATATTTATTTCTTTAAATATTTCCCTAAGTGAGTCACGTGATCTAAGGCTCATAAATAAATAATGTAATCAAAACCAATAATGTATTTAATAGCTGATTTCTTTTCGCTTATTTTGTTGACCTAGCATGCTAAATTAACTTTATTTATGAAACCTAATATGTAGGTAGGTAATATTTTCTAGATGTAAACGATGAAAAAATAAAGGTGTACTTATAAAAAGTATAAGCCTATAAACTGTCCCACTGCAGGTCAAAGGCCTCCATCATAGAAATCAAGTTATTGCTATTATGACGGGATCAGGCTTAATCACCACGCTTGTCAATTGCTGATCACAAACCCTAGCTATGTTCAAAAAATCGGAACATACGTTTCGCTCGACACTGGAATCGAATCCAGGACCCCCAGATCACGGCCCGGTACTTAAACCACTAGACCAACGGGACGGGGGGTGTTATTATACTAATATTATACAAGTATTATTGCTAGCGTGTGCAGCTGGGGCAGGTCGCTATTATAATTATAAATGCATAGCTCTATTTATTCATGAAATTGAAATTTTAACAGCTTATATTGCAGAGGAAATGTTCGCGACACGATAAAAGACGGGATTGAAAGCTAACGAACCAGAACATTGAAAGAAATATATTTATTTTTAAGAACCTGGTTGTTTCTCACAGGAAAAGGAAAGTTTTCCTTTATTCTGAGAACAAAAGAAGGAACGCCCCGCTGTCCGCGGACTGAGCTGAGCACGGGAAAGAGAAGTTACAGTATGAATGTAGTCAGTAAGAGAGGAGAATGCTAAGGCATGAGTTAGTAATGGGTTAATGCCTTAGCATTCATTTCTATTGCATCTCTAGATTTTTAAAATATATGATCGTATTTCTACCATTCGCTTGGCAGTTAGGGAAAACAGTTGTGACGAAACCTGCAAATCTGTTAGTTTTTTAAAATGTAGGGAGAGCCACGCTTCGACATCAATGTGCCGGTTCCACTGGAGTAATACCGCAGTCTCACAGAAAACCGACGCGAAGCAGCGTCTTTGGTGAGTTTCGTCGAGTGAGTGAAGGTACCAGAGACCGAATTCCGGAAAAAAGGGGGTAGTGCATGTGTGACTTCATTGGGTTGTCCATGGGTGGCGGCAATCGTTCATCATCAAGTGATCCGTCTGCACGTCTGCCATCTTTCACATCAAAAGAGGAAACCCACAATGGAGAATGTTCACTAATTTTATTTTTTAGCTTTTCTTAAACTCAGTTGAAAATAAAAAATATGATTGAAAAAATTACTACGATACGTAAATTTCCGAGATATTTGATTCCAAAATGCACAGGTTGTAAAGTGACGTCATCGCCGTCCCAGTACTTCGCAATACTAGCTCGATCCACTTGCGTGTCCACATCATCGGTATACATCGCCCGTATCTCCATCAACTAGGGTTGAAAATAAAAACATGACTGAAAATATTATTACGATACGTGTGTATTTCCCGAGAGACTTAAAAAGTCAAAAAAACATATACTCAAAAAATATGAGTTTTACGGTAACGTAGTTAGTAACGTAACGTAGTAGTAACGTAATAGTGCTCACCTGCGAAATTTAATTTTTTTGTAAATACATTAATACTCGGACTTTTTTCATGAAACAAAAACTAGTGTGTTTGTATAGATATCAGCTCTACTGGGGATGGTCCCAAGATGTCAAGATTTATAAAAACTATGGAGTATGGATAAGCGATTTTGTACATCTATTAACATTCTCCATTGTTGAAATAGGTAATGATGCTGAACGTGTAATCATGATTCGGTTAGTCTGATTCACCTGTTTAATTAAGGGTAACAAACGACAGATCTTGGGCCTTGGTCTATGCGTGCCCTGAGCTCCAAAGCTGTGGAGATCATAATCTCCCCTTATGCCAAAATCATTCGGTTCCTTGAGGAAGAAGAGATTAAAGTAACCAGTGGCTATCTGTACATAAATAAACAAACAAACAAACATTTATTTTTAAATAAATACGAGTGATATAGACTAGATCTTTTGAAAATGGTATCATAGGCGTGCAAATAGTGTAATTCATTATACATATTAATTTAACTGAGTTGTTAAAGTTAAGCTACTGATTATATTACCACTACGGAGAAAGTCCTATGCGAAGACTATCGAGAAAAATACAGAGATAGTAAAGCTTCTAGCTAAGGGAAATGCATTTCTATCGACAGCGATTAATGTACATTGGAGTCCCTATTTAATTTTTCTCAGGTATTTACACTTAAATAAGGGTTTTTTTATGCTTTAGGCGACAAACGAGCAAGCGAGTCACTTGGTGGAAAGCAATCATCGCCGCCCACCAACATCCGCGAATTCAGAGAGATCGCTAATGCGTTGCCGGCCTTTTTAAAAAAGAGTACGCTCTTCTCTTGAATGTCCCTAAGTCGTAGCCGTCGGGAAATACTCTCGCATGCAAACCGTTCCACAGGACTGAGAATATTTAGATACTTAAGTACCGAACATTTCTATAGATTACCCCAATCTATCCTGAATAAGTGTTTTACCTAACACCTCCAAAGCTTCATAAATATTAAACCGGCCAACCAACTAAAAGGGGATAAATTAGTTTACGAGGGGAAAATTTATTCATAGCAGGTCAACCCTATTTAAACCCTATGCCTAACTTCTAGACTAATTGCTAGTGCCGCAGATAGATAGAAACTAAAAATAGCATTAATTAATTTAATATTTTACCGTGCGTACGGCGATCAATAGTGACGTTCAACAAGCAATCTGAGCAATAGATAGTACCTAAAACTATCGATAATTATAAGTATCAATACCAACTATTGATTGCTTGAAACGTGTTGACAGTTTACCTCCTACCGTATAGTTTTTTTTTATTAGCTGTTCGTTAGCAACGACATTTAACAGTATTCATACTATCTAGATAGATAGATATACGATATAATATTGCACAAAATACACAACTTAAGTACTAGGCATCACAGAAATTTTGTGTACAATCTATAATCTATAATATCTAGTTATGTTCTTGGTGATATCATGGTAATATTATAACCATCGATAGTAGGTAAAATACATAATATTGCAAATTGGAAGACTAAGACATAGTTTGTGAAATACTAAATGTAATATTATGCCGTTATTACACTCTTTCAATAGTATGGATATGTTAAAAGTTATCGATAGTCCCACATGTAGGTTGACTTCAATCATTCAAAATAATTAATTTTAAGTTAAATATGATTGACATAATGATGAACAACGATTAAAGAAATTTGATACTTTAAAATATAGTTTGATAAAAAGAAAAACGATCGATAGTTTGACACTTAGCCAACACTATTAGTAGTAATAAGTGAGCATAGGCATAATGTTAATGCTTATGTCAGAACTTAAGGTAAACTCATGTAAGACATTGGAATGACTTTGTTTTGGAAAGGTAGAATACTAAGTTGCTTGCGTATCAAGATAGTGCGTTGCCAAATACGAGATTAGTGAGTAATATGACATTGACGGGCTAAATGGCCCCTTTGGTGGCGACCCTGCCTCATGCCAAATACATGAAACTAGAACTAGAAGTCAACGGAATGAGTTATTTTCGGAAAAAACGTCACAGAGTGTGAATGAGATCCAACCGGCCCTGATGCAGATTCTATACGGGTGCGGTAGAGAAAGAATGTTGCCCAGAACGTCACCCCAGTACTAATGGCTTCGCGCAGTTTTTCAAGTAAGGCTTTTTATGAAAAGGCACAAACTGCTTAGGGTGCATGTCTATGGCCAAATATCGTTTCTCGTCATACTCGTTTTAATTATTTGGTAGCAACTCTAAACCCTTTTCGACATATGCATTTAACTTGCGTACTTGAACCCTTTAATCTTGTGACGACCACCTAACTCTTTAATCATGTGACACCACTTATGACAACCCGTTTGTACAGTGGAAAAATTTGTACCTAAGTTGTTCGACAAGAAATTCTTGGTCGGTTGCCACGATCTGGAGTGCGGGTCTTGTACCCCGACCTCGGAAAGCCAGTTAAGCTGTTGGTGCCGGCGCTGATCCCTCTCCGGTCGTGTAACATTAGTGTCCCATCGGATTATGAGGCAGGGAATAGAGATGTGCACTTGTGTATTGCGCACACCACTAGCGCACTATAATATATCCTGCGTACGTGGCTGATAGTTGAGAGGCGCCGTAGCAGTAATCGGTTGAACGGATTTATATTAATGTCGTCACTTATTACTTACGGAAAGACTTTAATGAGTTGATTATTTATAGCAAAATCTTAGCGATTTATTCTAAAGTAAATACACACTTAAAATTTCATCAGTGTGCAGCGGGACTCGAACCACACCTTCCACAATCCTCGGTGAATGTAACTCCATTGGTGGAAAGGTGTGGGGTCGAGTAAGTCCGCTTGTGAAACACGAGATGAAATTTTTAGTGTGTTATTTACGTAAGACTTTAGAGTTTGAAATAAGTAGTCAATATTTCATAAGTAACTATTAAACGTTAATTTAACGTCTCTGAGTGCGGCAAGTTAGTGCGACTAGGTCAAGTATGAGGAGTTGTATGATATTCATTTAATTCATTTGTAATAAACTGATCGCTGGTCTTTCATTTTCGATTCCTCGTGCGTAAAAAGTAAAGTAAAAAAAAAGTAAAAAGATCTTTATTGTCAATAAAAAAGATAGAAAAAACCAACTAACAATAAAGCTAAGGCTCTAAAATAATCTAAACCCTGAAAACTATAAATAAGTATGGCTGTAGTACCAATTATTGGACAAAAGTACGAGTATCGCATTTGCCTCGGTAAAATTTCCAAGCGCCGGTTTTAAGACTAGCCTGACGGCGAGTTTCGGCCGTCAGAATTGATCAAAGGAGAGGAAGAGAAAAAGTAATAAAAAGAATTAGGATTAAAAAAAAAAGAAGATGTATGTGAAGCATGTATGTGTGAGTTTATGTGTGAGTGTGCTTGTAAACGAGTGTGTGTTATAATCTTATGCTAGGTTGAGCAGTCCGTGCTATCTGTTTGAAAGGAATGCGAGGAGGCTTCGTGTTTTGCTTTTTAAAGGTTTCAGCTTCTTTTCGCCTCTGTGTGTCAAGAAATGCAATTTTACTTGCTGTTTAAACCTTAAAGGATGCATGGGCTCTCGTGTTGGTGGTGGTAAGTCGTTCCACACTTTAGTAGCGGCAAATTTAAAGCCTCCTCTGTAAAAAACTGGTTTTGTGTTTAGGGATTGCAAGGCATGTTTCTCTGTGTGTTCTAAGGGATTTCGCACGATTTTGTTTGACCCATTCGAATTTTTCATAGAGGTAATCAACTATCGCTTCGGAGCCCGGGGTATGCTTAGACCATGATCCAGGATTCAGAAAGTCTGCAGTATTTCTCTTGTAGAAGTATATGTAAAATACAAATAGATAGAAACATTTATTTCTGAAAAACTACACCAAGATTTTATACAGGACAAATATAAACCACTTGTGACACTGTCAAAAATACATAAATAAATAGAAGGAACTAAAGAGTTATTCAAGTAAAAAATACATTGGTGATCAGCGGACAAAAGCTATGCTAGCAGATCTGTGTACGTGTGGTGAGGTAGTCGGATAGCATGTGAAAGAACTCACTCAACTAAATACGGTTTTATCACCGTAACTTAGTAAAATGCAAAAAATGCTTGAGAGTGTGATGTTATGGACCATATGTTTCGTTACCGTTAATTATTTGGTAGCAACTCTAAACCCTTTTCGACATATGCATTTAACTTGCGTACTTGAACCCTTTAATCTTGTGACGACCACCTAACTCTTTAATCATGTGACGACCACTTATGACAACCCGTTTGTAACAGTGGTAGTGAACGCTACCTTTGGTCCAAGGGTTATAATACATTTGGCTGTTCAAGGCTAGCCTAAGGATACTGTGGTATAGGTGTGTTGAGGTGTGTCGCGATGGTCAGTGAAAAGAAACTCACTCAGCTTATAAATACGTGTTTTATCACCGTTAACCACGTAATATTGCTAAAAATATATTGAGATGTGTGATGTTTTATCGGTATACTCGTTTATTCGTCATTCTACGGCGTATTATTTGGTAGCAACTCTAAACCCTTTTCGACATATGCATTTAACTTGCGCACTTGAACTCTTTAATCTTGTGAGGACCACTTATGACATCCCGTTTGGAACAGTGGTAGTGAACGCTGCCTTTGGTTCAAGGGTTGCGGGTTCAATCCCCGCACAGTACAAACATTTGTGTGCTTGAAAATGTCTGGGTGTTTTCTATCTATTATAAGTAAGTATTTACAAAAGTCACCGACATAGCCCGCCGAATTAGCAATCTGAAGTGGCAGTGGGCTGGTCATATTAGCCGCAGAACTGATAGCCGTTGGAGCCGTAAAGACCTTGAGTGGAGACCGCGACTCGGTAAGCGTAGTGTAGGACGCCCTGCGACAAGATGGGATGATGACATTCGAAGGCTGGCTGGTGTGGGCTGGATGAGAGTGGCCGAAAATCGGGAGCAGTGGCGTGCATTAGGGGAGACCTATGTCCAGCAGAGGACGAGTGTGGGTTGCTGATGAGTGATGAGTGATAGTCGCATAGTGCGTTATACATACAGCTTGTAAAGGTATTTTGATCGTATATTCCGTCGTACATTGTTAGTTCGGCGATATTTTTTGTTTTATCTAAAAAACAATATTGCGTTGGCCCGCCCGCCACACGGCCAATATCAGACCCTGACCCTGTGGGTTGCTGATGATGATTTACAAAAGAAAAGTATTTTATTTATATGCATATATTTGTAATCCCACTGTTGATTCTGATATCCGTAACACAGGTGCTTGAGCTACCTATCTCGGAGTCAGATCAATGTATGTGATCTGATGAAATATTTATTTATTTATTTTTAGTTTCTTGTACAAGCCACGCTAAATACGTTTAACGGTGACCGTGTGTGAAATGAGTTTAGTGTAAAGCTTAGATTAAATTGATTTAATCTAAGGTGTAAAGTGAGCTATTTTACGAGTGCGCAAACTAACGGCCAGCATTACACTTACGTGCCACGGCCTGTACCATACCGTAATCCCGCCAGGAAATCGAATTTCTCAATTCGTATCGGACGTAACTCAGTTGAGGACATAACGAGGATTTACCGGTAGTGTCGTATGGCTGGAAACTCGAGACGTGTGCCAAGGAGGTCAAAGGGACGGCAAACAAACAAAGCATTGAGTTGATAGGACGGCGCTTCGGAGCCTCGTATGCTTGAACGGTGATCTAAGATTTTGTATAATTGTAATCACAATGAAGCAACTCGTCAGGGAAGTTCCAACACCACGTAACAAATTTTAATCAACTTTTCAAGAAAGCCAAATACCTGATCCGAGACTTACGTGCTATGGCCATTAGTATTCAATTGTTGCCTTCTGTTCTGTTACCTATTCAACATTTGAAAGGTTATGGATGGTCGAAACTGAATTCTGATTGAAAAAAAAACGATCCGTCTTCCAAGTCCCTAAGGAATGGTATCAAAATGTCATGTCATGTCACCAAAAAAAAAAGGAAAAATAGTGATTTACGTGGTCATCTTAAGGCGAAGGTCATTTTTATGACTTCCGAGCTATTACTTTTTCGTAATTTTAAAGGTTTTTATTGGTCGTATCTTACTTATTGCCTGTAACACAATAAGTTAGCATAGGCAAGGTAGTTTGCATTAGATAGATAGATAGATATACTTTATTGCACAAAATACACAACTGAAGTACTAGGCATTACAGAAATTTTGTGTACAATTTCGGCGGTCTTATCGATGAAAGCGATTTCTACCAGACAACCTTCGGGTAAAGGACATTGTTAACAACTAGACTCGTACCTTAAATTTAAAATTTTGTGCATGGAGAATATGTAAACCCTAATGTTGTTTTTTGAATAAATAAATAAAAATAAATAAATCTTTCTCTAAAATTGAGATTGGGCGACATGACGCGTCTATGGATTCTATAGCGAATGGCACCGAAATGTCAAACCGCCAAAAAATGACTTACGTGGTGTTAGAACTCCACTGACGAACTGTCGTCTGAACTCAGGAGAACCAGACTTCCTTTATGAAATAGGTGGCGACGATTGCCGTAGTCCATGGACTGTCTGTGACCAATGGAGTCAAATGGCGCTGCTAACCTTCAGCCCCTCTCCCCTCCCTTTCTCCTGGATTAGGCCTCCAGTATCCTCACTCACTCGACGAAACAAAGCAGAGACGCTGCTCCACGCCGGTTTTTTTGTGCGGCTGTGGTATCACTCCGGTCGAGCCGACCCATTCACGCCGAAGCGTAGCTTTTCCACAATCAAGGTCTCATTCTCATCAACTGAGCTCTCATAGCCTGTTCCTCTCATACCATTTACCTAAATTTCCGTGACTAAAGCGGATCAAACAGATCATTCAAGTAAATACGCTCCGAAACCTAAAGCCGGTGTATTCGAAATCTAGTCACGTCATTGGAATCAGCGTTTCAGTTCCTACGTCATGAACATTGAACATTTGTTAACAGAGTCGTGTTTGCCAGGTTTTGCATGCGGCCTGGACAGTTAATCGGTGTTACCAGTCACCAGTTTAGGAAGAAGTAAAATAGATAGATAATGAATTTATTGCATCAATGGACACACATGCATATCCAAATTTTAAACATTGAAATAAAAATACCTTGTAAAATAAAGAGTGTGGAACCCTTTCCCAAGTTTTCTTTAGAATGGGAGAACAAAAACTATTTCTAGTCGCCCTACAACCCGTTCCCATTTGTCAAATAAATTAAAAAAAAAAAACATTTATTTCTATAACCATTGTTACAATGTGGCCGAGACTACCCAGTAAGTTGTCTAAGACACTTGTGCTGGGTATGACTCGCAACTTCCCTTACGGTTATCTTAGATTATAGATTTAATAACTAGTTAACAGTGGTTATGTGTGTTTGTGTGTATATGATTGTGCGTGTGTGCGTGCGTGTGCGTGTGTGTGTGTGTGTGCGTGTGTGCGTGTGTGTGTGTGTGTGTGTGTGTGTGTGTGTGTATGTGTGTGTGTGTGTGTGTTTGTTTGTGTGTGTGTGTGTGTGTGTGTGTGTGTGTGTGTGTAAGTGTGTGTACTCTTGTGCATTTGAATGTTCTTATGGGTGAATGTGCTTTTGGGTGTTTGTAAGGAAGGAGTACCTGTATGCCCTACGGATTATGTACCTTGGGATCAGAGCTAAGAGTCTGCAAACAGGCCCTCCCCTAATTTGTACCTATTTTAAGTGACTCTTTTCAGTATGTCTTCTACTTTATTACAACATTATAATATGTAATTATGTTATGTATAGGTAGGAATAAGCATAAATAGGTTACACTATCATATTACGTAATGATAACCAGTTATGATTACGTATAAATAGCGTAAGAGAGAATATATTTTTTTGATTTTATGACTGGGCCTTAGAACATACGAGTTGTGGAACCTGTTTAGCTAATTGTAACAATTGTAACACATCGGCAAAATTTTTGGACTATAGGTGTTGTGGAACGTGTTTAGCTAATTGTAACAATTGTAACACATTGGCAACATTTTTGGATTATAGGTGTTGTGGCACGTGTTTAGCTAATTGTAACAATTGTAACACATTGGCAACATTTTTGGATTATAGGTACCTACATACGCCTGGGGCTTAGTACACGCGGTTTGTGGGCACAAGCCAATCGTGACTGGAATTAAAGGACATCTATTTTACCGGATTTGTATTCAACCATCCCGGCATAAGTACTATTAAAAGTACATAATTTTGCCTGTTTCCGAGTGCCAAAGTATAATAGAATCCTTGAACCATAGCATCAATCTTAGCTAATATATTTTTTTTAAATATAATTATTATTCTTCCCACTCTGAAAAAATCTTTTTTTAAGTGGTATGTGGCAGACGAGCAGACGTATCGCCTGATGGTAAGCGATTGCCGCCGCTCATAGACGTAGCTCATAGACGCTTGACGACCCGTTTGGAACAGTGGTAGTAAACGCTGCCTCTGGTCCAAGGGTTGCGGGTTCGATCCCCGCACAGTATAAACATATTTGTGCATGAACATGTCTGTTTGTATTGGTCTGGGTGTTTACTATGTATTTTAAGTATGTATTTACAAAAGAAAAGAATATTATATGTATATATTTTGTAATCCCACTGTTGATTCTGATATCCGTAACACAGGTGCTTGAGCTACCTATCCGGAGTCAGATCAATGTATGTGATGTTGTGAATATTTATTTATTATTATTATTATAGACATCCGCGATATCAGTGGTCACAAGTGCGCTGCCAACCTTTGAACCCCCATTTTCCCAGTATTCGGCTTCCAGTACAGTCAAGAGCAGAAGTAGCTACACATATTTCGTAGTTTGTAGTTCTTATTCCGAAGAGCATAAGAGTTACTAGCTGCGAAAAGTGTGCATCAAGTTTTTCTGTTGACTGTACCCTAACTCACGCAGTGAAACAGCATACTGCTGCTTCACGCCAGTTTTCTGTGAGGCCGTGGTATCAGTCCGGTCGAACCGGTCCCATCATGCTGAATCGTTGCTCTCCCACGGTCTCTTCACAGCCTATGTCACTTGCTTTTTTATGTAATAGGTGGCAGAGGAGAAGACAGATCACTTGATGATAAGTGATTGCCATCGCCTGCAACACCAGTGGAGTCACAGTGCACTGTCTTAACCTCTTTTTCCCCCGGATTGGGTTTCCGATACCCTCACTCTCACTTGGCTTAACATAACGCAGGCCTTAAATGATGATTTTTTTGTGAGGCGGCGATGTCATTGGTCGAATTATTACAGAAACTAGTCTCTTGGGGTTGCGAAGGTCAGACGGCGGTCGCTTCTTTGTAATCCGACCAGACTCCAAATCCTGATTCATATTCCAAGCCGGATGGATTTATATCGACTACAGTGCGTTTCTCACGTCATTTCCTACCACGCACAGTAAAACTGTAGAACCAGCTGTCATCCGTGGTGTTTCCGAACAGATACGACCTGGTGACCTTCAAGAAAAGGGTTTACTTCTTTCTTAAGAGCCGGCAACGCATACCTCAGGTGATGCAGATGTCCATAGGCGGCAGTGATCACTTTCCATCAGGTGTGCCGTCTGCTCATTTGTCTGCTATAATGTAAAAAAAAAGCGTACCCCGGGAAACCGGGCATTATACGCGAAGTTGAGGATAAGTCACTGAAAATTGAATAAAATGCTACAGTTTGAATATTCCAGTGGAAGTTTTACACTCCAGTTTTTATTTACTGCTTTAAAAATACAGCACAAACAAGAATAGAACTTGTGCTATAATGTTCAAAGTCAACATCGTAGTCTATAAATTCTACCAGTGCCCTGAAAAACTCCTAGCAAAAAGCTGGGCAATAACTCATGCTGTCCACATACATATTTATGACGCGATGAAATAGGGCTGTCAACGCGGACATGAATAAGTGCTAGATGGCATGTCAAAGTGCTAAATTTGATAGAAATTTCCGTAAACTTATCATAAGTTGGTGTCGTGGGTATCTATGGGCGGCGGCAATTGCTTACCATCAGGTGATCCTGCCACCTATCATAAAAAAACTAAGCTTACTATAGATGCGGTAAAAACTCAACTTCAATAATAACACTTTATAATTTGCATGCCTAATATATAGCAGCACGGGATTCGGAGGGTAGGGCTAAAACAAGCCGCGTGGGCTGATGCAATTCAAAGGGTTTAAATAAGTGTATAGTGGTTTTTAGTGTACAATTTAGGTCTTTATTTGTGCAGTGAAGTGACGCATTCTCATAATAATAATCGTTGGACTGTATCGATTTTAACACTGCTATTGTGTGACAAGTGAATTGTCACGTGACAACTTGCTTGGACCTAATAGAGTTTTAAAACCCGCGATTGCTTTTAGAGTGATATCCGCTGAATCCGTAGGTCGGTAAAACGTAAAACACCGGCGTATTATTTAGTGATTGTGACTTTGACTGGCATCGACTGTTGACTACCTACTTATTCTCAATAAGTTACTTGACATTGGCGAATTATCTTCGGGTAGAGCCTTTATTAAAAATATTATAAATAGAGCAGCGCATTTAATTGTAAGACCTGTATGTATTACTTACCTATATAATGAAATTAATAAAATCATCGTTATCATTAATGTATGTGATGATGTTGTGAAATAAAAAAAAAAAAGAACTATCGTCGGCTCACTGACAAAGCACTGACAAAACTCGTCGACTTAACCAGGTCTCCGATAGCTTAGTCGTTAAAGTAGTTGCCCGGTTAGCAAAAGATCGTGAGTTCGAGTTCCACCCGATGACTGTCGAAAAATTTTGAAGTGCATTATTTATTTTAAAAATATCTGTTGCACTTAAAATATCCTCCTTGCGTCTTCAGTTACGACATAAGACACTGCGATAACCGATTGAGTTATTGAGTACATTATTATTAGAATCGAGGAATTCATAATGCATTATTTACTTTTGAAAACGATAGATACAATGTATGTTTTGGATTGATAAAACCAATTTGATTGAGTGTTATTCTGAATAAAAAATGCCAAATGTGCTAGTTTTGGCACTTTTTTATAAATAAGTTTAATAAAAGTCCTTAGATAGCAACACTATAAAATTTGCTCTCTTTTCTCGCTTTAACTACATTTTCTAAGCCAGTCTTTAATGTTAAAAATGTTAAATGAAATAGTTCCTACGTGATAAAATTTCCATTTCAAGTAAGGTGCTCTGTGAAGAGGTAATGGCATAGAGTAAGGTAATAATGGTGTTAATGGTGCGTTTAAATGATAGTGAAGTTTAGCTGCCACTACCATCTTCAGAAAATATCATAAGAAAGATAAGTAATAAGTCCCCACGTTTAATAAAGATGGTTTTTAAATTGAGGTTTTTTTATGGCTCTTGCGCCAATGTCAAGTGATTAAAGAGACATCTTCCTTAGAACACTTTTTAAGAAATAAGCTGGTTCTCGTCAATGAATTTAGTTTGGGTTATTAATAAACACCACCTAAAACAAAACGTACACTGACATACACATTTGGACAACACAAACTTTGTTAATTGGGAGATTCATAATAAAATTGAGGTTAAGGCAAAAGGTAAAGGCGTGGATGTCATTTATATTACTACCAAGGTATTCCTTGTCAGAATCTTTGGAGTATTTACCTATGTTTTCCCTACTGTTATAAAAGCACCCTGTGCCAAAACACAGGGTACATTTTTAATTTTTTAATTTTATCTTTAATACAGACATAATACTAGTCCTTTAATAAAATACGGATAATGAAAAAATATTAACTTTTCGCCTTTTATTGAAATTTTGACAACAGTTCCATCGACATCATCTAGATGGTTGGCAGTCTACAACTGTACGTTTCTCAAGAAACTTTCTACCTCGTACGACAGACTAATCGCCTGCGGTATTTCCGGACCAATACGACCTGCAAATCTTCAAGAAAAGAGCGCAGTATTTTTAAAAGATCGGCACCGCACTTGTGACTAATCTGGTGTAGCAGATGTCCATGGACGGCGGTCATCGCTTTCCATCATGTGATCGACGGATCACCTGATGGAAAGCGATTACCGCCCGCTCGTCTGCCCCTATTTCATAAAAAAAATAATTGTGTAACTTTGATTAGCAAAACTTGGCTTATTTGGTAGGGACTCTGTCTCATACGCTGAAGGTAATGGGCAAACATTCGTGTGAAAAACAGTGGTGTTAAGTTAGAACACACTTAGGACTCTAATACTTAGATAGAGAAAGAATGAGCTGTTGTATGAATTTAATAATAAATTCAAAGTATTTAGAAACACATCATAGAACAAAAGAAACTTAATTAAAACTCGATAGCTAAATTGGAACTTCCGGGAGGTACTCGATTTTCACATTAATTTGTTTTCGACAGGGGAAAATTTCCGAAGCAACATTTAAAAAGCGTTTAACATTTTAACAGCTCCATAATTATTTCTGCCAGAATTTCGCAATTTCGCCAACAACACTTCATTGTCAGTGAAAACTTTCCATGTTATTGACATCCATGGTGTTTGCAAGGCCAGTGTTGTTAGTTTCAGCTTGTCGGTCCCAGGAGAAAATGAATAAGGACTTTGGTTATTTTGTATACTTTAATTTAATATCCTTTTTAAGGTTCCGTAGACTACGAAGAACCCTTATAGTTTCGCCATCTAGGCAGGCTTTGCAGGGGCCACCAATACCAGCTACGCCTAGTTAGGGGCCCATCGCCATACCTAATTCTGCATTTGGCTGAACAGCACTACGTTATATAAGTACACACCTCAACTTTGTCTAGGGATATTGCAAAAATGACTGTTTTGACATTCTGAGTATAAATATACAAAACTCAAAAACTACGTAACCGATTTTTTTTTTCATTATAATTATAAAATATTATCGTCTTTGCCGTGTGGTCCCCGGCAGAGTAGAATAGGCCACCTTCACTCTTACCGAGGTGTCGTAAAAGGCGACTAAGGTAAAGCTGCTGGCATGATCATCAGCACCCAGAGAAGGAAAACTCTGCATTTATATCTAAAACGTCTGCCAAGCGTGGTGAGTATGGCAATTACCCCTCATGTGATTGAGGGAGGCCCGTGCCTCAGCAGTGGGGACTTAAATGGGCTGACGATGATGACGATGATCGTTTTATGATAAAATTTGTAGTTACCACCTAACCTTTTTTTTTTTTTGTTTTCCCGGGAGAAATGCATTACGCAGACCCTGCCGCCGGGGGGCCATTACATACTGTGGGACTCACCCTCCGGGCCGCTTCTTCTAACAAGAAGCGACCTGAGGGCATACCCACTAAAACTCCCGGGGCTCAACCACCCGTGGGTATAGAATGGGGTCACGGGAACTGCACGAGGCTATTCCCCGCAACCCCACTCCCCCACAGACCCCTACACGGAGTGTGCGGCCACGCCCCTCCTCAGGCTAGGAGGAGGGGGGTTGGGGACAGCCGGAAGAGCTGAGCCGTCCCCAACGAGCGGTGGAGGCGCCAATAGTTACCACCTAACCTAACCTAACCTACGAAGGTTCCCTCTCAACTCTTAGAGTTCGGTGTGAAGCCAAGAGCAAGCCCATCTTCAATTATAAAAAAAGAATTTATGGCCAAAATCCAGCAAACAATAACCAATATTAAAACACGGAGCAAGAAAAGGACGCAAAAAATCAGATTCATACAATTTTCTGAAAACTTGTATGAAACGCTACAAACGTTGCAGTAACTTGCTCCAAGTTTTTAAATCAGTAATTCTTTGCTGGATTATAAACTCAGTTAAATCACTAAACCACCTTACCAGCTATAAAACAATAATCAGCCTTTTTAATATTTTTGTTAAATTTTTTAGGGCCTGTAACTTACCCCTTAACAGCGTAGCCCGCCTAGAAAGGCTGATGTTTTCTTGTAGGAGTAAAAGCTTTCCTCAAAATAACTACACATTTTCTTAATAAGGGACATTGTATAAGAATAAGAATATTTATTTGCTTAAAATATGGTTAATACATAAGGATTTTACACAGCCTGCAAATTACATAATTTTAACTCTGCAAATCAACATTTTCGGCCCATCTATCGCAGTGTCTCAAGACGAAAGTCTTCAATGCGTGTGTATTGCCAGTGATGACATACGGAACCGAAACGTGGCCGCTTACAATGTGTCGATTAAGGAGACTTAAAGTCACCCAGAGAGCAATGGAGAGGGCTATGCTCGGAGTCTCCCTGCGTGATCGTATCAGAAATGATGAGATCCGCAGGAGAAGTTAGGTCACATATATAGCCCAAAGGATTGCATGCCTCAAGTGGCAATGGGCAGGGTACATAGCGAGGAGAACCGTCGACCGTTGGGGCGGAAAGGTCCTCGAGTGGAGGCCACGTACAGGAAGTCGCAGCCGTGGCAGGCCCCCCACAAGGTGGACCAACGATCTGGTGAAAATCGCGGGAATCCATTGGATGCGGCACAGGACCGATCTGTGTGGAGAACATTGGGGGAGGCCTATGTCCAGCAGTGAACGTCTATTGACTGAAATGATGAATTCTGTAAATTAACCAGTTTTAAAATTAAATCTTAGATTTATGTCTAAAGTAAGTATGAACTTAACTTATCTACATAAATATTTACAAAATTATTATAACAACATTAATTAAAGACCAAACACTTAACTATTTATCTAAATATTATTAATCTAACTTTTCCCTTAGGCTTTGTTTAAAAAATCGGTAACGGAATTAAAAAAAATCGTAAGCCATTTATTCAGGTGCTGGTGCAGGCGTTTAAAAATTGTTCTAAGGTAGCAATTTTAAATCCTTGGGTAAGGCCATGAGGTGACGGGTAGAGCACACCAGCGACGCACGTTGGGTCCGTTTTTGTACGCGAAAAATTGATTCTCGCCAAAAGTGGCCACTTTTAGCGTGAATCAATTTTTCGCGTACAAAAACGTACCCAACATTTGTGCATGGCTACTTAATAAAAAGTATAAGTGTTTGCCGACCCAGTTTTACTAAACCCCGAAATTGTTTAAAAGAGATCCGGTTTAGTAGCCAAAATTAAAATCGATTGGCGTCGCTAGTGTGCCCTTCCGGTCACCTTAAGTAAAGAAGAAACAACCATAATATGCTGCTAAAGTAGTGGCTAAGGCTGAAGCACTACGAAGTTTTTTCTGAACAAAAACATATCTATTTATCCTATCTCTTACAGACTCTATATGATTGGGTAATTTTCGTCAATATGAATACCTAAAAAAATTGTGCTATTCACTTCTTCTATAGTTAGATTAATGTAGTTTATATTAAGCTTAGGTTTATTTTATGAGTTCAAAATTGCATAAAACGTGTTTTATTTATATTCCCTGTTAAGTTGTTATTCTAAAGCCACTGTATCCGTGAGGAAAAAATTACGTAGTTTTTTATTTAAATATATTTATACATAACTCGTATTTATACTCAGAGTGTCAAAATTATATTCGCGAATGAAACCCTCTCTCTCTCTCTAGTAACTTCAGTAAGTAGATTATACTTGTTTGACATTGAATTGAATTGTATAGGATCTAATTTTAATAATATTATTTGAATTTAATACTACTATTATAATTAATTTAATTACATACTTAATCTTATTAAATTTTGACATGTTGTGTATACTATTTATGGATTACTGTCTAGCCTTATTTTAATGATTGTTTTTATTTTTGATAAGTTATGACTGTGATCTGTCAGTGTACCATAATAAATAAATAAATAAATAAAAACGGTCGTTTTTGCCAAATCCTTAGACAAAGTTGAGGTGTGTATATTATGAGAATGTACGTAACTGTGTGTGTTAAATAAACGATTTATTTATTTATATCCATTCATTCTTAGCCTAAATCATATTTTCTTTGTACTAGAAAATTGTAACTTTGCATGCCAAAGTAGTAGAATAAAATTTTAATATAGGTATTTTTAGTGTAGCTTACTTAGTTTAATTGTATTTTTTGTCTTCCTTTAATGACGCGAGAATTTTAGGGTTTTCTATAAAACTTTCTATAAATCATCGTACATCGATATACTCTCTGCATTTAACCGCGTTTGGTATTTTTAAGTGTGCCATATTGAATTTTTGATAGCTGAAATCAGCCTCTAAAAAGCGGCTAAATCGCCAATCACTGATGCTAAAAGTAGGAAGTCTGCAGTGGCTTAAATTTTAACACTAGGAGATAAAAGAAGCGTCAGTCAAATTAATGGGAACGCGTCCCGCAAAAATCGGATCATTGTGCATCACTAACGGCCCTTGCATGTTGCTAGTCGAGATCCTCTCGATTCGGCTTTGTCGGGAACAATGTTGCGAACATGCCATCAGTTGCACTTCAGGCGGCTCACTATGGGCGATCGATGCCGACGACTCTTTTGAACTTTAATATCCGAGGCGATTTTATGAGAGTTGACACGAATAAAGGCTATGCTACGCTGCATTGAATAAGAACTCTTTATCTCATGGATTTACAAATCATAAGTCTTTATCTACATACGACATTTTTTTTTAACTGGAATTTCTCATTTTATTTCTCTTCCCTCTTAATAAGCTAATAACATTTTCAGCGACACACATACATACCCGATATAGGTAAGTAGTTGTTGTATTAAGTTGCAATGTCACCGGCAAATTGTAATACCTACAGTTACAAACAATAAAGATTCTGATTCATCAGAATCAGAATCATCCAATTGAAATCTTTCAACACACACACACACGTAATCACACATGCTCTAGAAGAACCAACAAACGGATACACATACCACACACACACACAGAAGAAATTTTATTTTAAATGTTTTAAGAATATACTATTTATGTTTTTTTTTGGATCTTAGCCAGCCAAATCCACTCTCAACTTTCGCCTTAGAGAGGTTACCCTCAAGGCTGCATGAGCTGAACTGTATCCATTTGTCTTTTGCTGCGAACTGATGGAGCTAACCAGCTGTGGAATATCGTATCATTTGCTACGGTGGAAGGGGTATCCCGGCAGATTATTTTGTCAAAATACGGGACAAACGAGACATACACTAAATATAAACATAATTGTAAACTGATATTGTGTGACTTATGATGATGCAAATAAATACAAAGAAAGAAACGAGAAATATACTAAACACGGGACAAGATGATCAAATACGGGATAAGATATATTATAATAAATAATAAATAAATATTTCACAACATCACATACATTGATCTGACTCCGAGATAGGTAGCTCAAGCACCTGTGTTACGGATATCAGAATCAACAGTGGGATTACAAATATATACATATAATACTTTTCTTTTGTAAATACATACGTATAATACATAGCAAACACCCAGACCAATACAAACAAACATGTTCATGCACACAAATGTTTGTACTGTGCGGGGATCGAACCCGCAACCCTTGTATCAGAGGTAGCGTTCACTACCACTGTTCCAATCGGGTCGTCAAATTATAGTGCTTAAGTGTGTGCGCAAACATAAGTGCACTATCTAATCCCATACCCTCATATGCCGATGGGACACCAGAGTGGCACGACCGGAGAGGGATTGGGTGCAGGACCAACGGCTTAACGTGCTTTCCGAGGCACGGGGGTACAATACCGCCCACATCCAGACTCCGAGCTGACACTACGAATTTCTCACCGAAAACTTAGGTACAATTTTTTTTGGTACGATCCGGGGATCGAACCCGGGACCACTTGTGCAGCCGTCACTTTATAGCGCGACCCGCTAACCACTGCGCCACAATAGAACATCTACCGATCGCAGTGGCTATGAGACGCAGGGCTCACCCCATTTCTATAAAAAAAACCACTGCGCCCACCGAGGCAGTCCTAATATACGGAACGAATGGAAACCCTAACTGTTATGTTTGATGTGCGCATAATAAACTTCTGTGCTCGCTCCGCGAGGTTAACATAAAATAGACCTTTGGATCTACGAGTTTCAGGATTTTAAAGCGAAGCGAGCAAAGCGCGCACCCTTGGGCTTTCCAACAAATACAAGCCTGGTGGATACTGTGGTCGAACTAAAGGCTTTTTTCATCGAACGAGATAAACCAGAGGACCGGTGCAAAGTTGGTTTCTAGTTTGAATTCAGATATTTTTTAGTCTAAAAACTAAAAAGCGATAGCGCTGACTCTTGAGTCTTTTTTTTTCGGTTGTGGTTGACTTTCTCTCTCTCTCTCCCTCTAATTTAAGAGCGTCGCTCTTGTTGGTGAAGTAGTGTCCATTTCTCTGTCGACTCTGTCAACACCTTTGACTACCAAAAAATATTTCAAATGTTAACTCCATTACTCGTATCGCCATCTACTAAACTACAGTCAAATACAATCACTTAACCGTGGGAGAGCCACGCTTCAGCATGAATGATACCACGGCCGGCTCGACCGAAGTGATACCACGGCCTCACAGAAAACCGGTGTGAAGCAGTACTGTGCTGTGTTTCGCTGAGTAAGTGAGGGTACCTGAGGCCCAATCCAGGGGAAAGGGGGGTTAAAGGTCGGCAATGCAATTGTGACTCCACTAGTGTCGCAAGTGTCTAAGGGCGGCGGCAATCGCATACTACCAGGCGATCCGTCTGCTCGTCTGCCGCCTATCACATAAAAAATTGTCAGATGCACACCGCCCATGGGGTATTTTTTAAACTTTTTAAAGATATACTTTGTATTATTACTAATAAATCAATTTTATTGTCCCATGGGTCGCCTGTGAAGCTTAAAACCAATTATTTTTTTTGAGGCTAATTGGAAGGTTCCATTATTTAATGAAATGATTGATTAAAAATAAACATACAGGTCAAGTTACTTTTGTTTTCTAGTTCCATGGTCCTTACTCTTTGCTTCTATCATATAGGAGAGTTTCGAGTATTATTATCTTACTCTATGAGAGTTTCCAAATCAAATAAAAGCTTTTATTAATCTATGCTTTTCAGTTTGGTATCTTCTACTTAGTTTGTGGTTGGTTGCGTGACATCTGTCAAAGTTGTTTACAATTATTTGTTTTAATAACTTGCAGTCGATTTAATAAGAAGTAAAAGGGCCTTAATTTAAGTAATAATGTTAAGGAAAAGTTTACAAATCAATATTTTGCCAATGACCGTGCTCCCATGGGACAGGAAGACTTGTCAGTGGATAGCAGGTTTTGTAATTATCCAATGTAAGTACAGACACATCGCTACAAGGCACCTCATCTTAGCGTGCAATTCCAAATTCAAAGCTGTCACTTCAAAGCTTGGGGTAAGCTTGGACCATGATCCAGGATTCGGGAATACTGGTATGATCCTAGAAACTGTACCGGCAGTACCTAACAAAAAGAATGCTTCTCCCCTCTCCATACCACAACACTTGACCAAAACCTCGACATCGGATTGCAATGCGAATTACCAATAAATTGGAAACAGACGCCCGACCTTACCGAGATTGGGCAGCTTTAATATATCGGTGCATGTAGGTCGGAGTATGCAGAACCTGCATAACTAGGGTTGTAATCACGAAGACACTTATACTGTAGGAAGAAAATTAAATTGAAAATTTTAAAAAACCCCTGACACAACTAAAGCTCTTTCATTTGATACCTATATTGAAGCAGTTTCTGACGGCAGCCATCTTGGATTAGAAATTTTTCACAATTAATATATTCTGCTACTCAAGCCCTTTTATATGATACCCATATTGTGGGAGTTGTGTTAAAACGTGAAATCCAAATCTTTTTGACGGCGGCCATCTTGGATAGATTTTTATCCAAGATAGCTAAGAATACACTCCCTCCTTATTCATCTTTCAAACAAAAAAAATAAAATCAAAATTGGTTCATTTGTTCGGGAGGTATGATGCCATAGACAGACACACAGACACACACACACACACACACACAAACACACACACACACACACACACACACACACACACACACACACAGACACGTCAAACTTATAACACCCCGTCGTTTTTGCGTCGGGGTTTAAAAATCAACTTCTAGTAGAGGAAAGAGAAATACTCCAAAAATATTCTGGAACAATTTAAAAGAGAAGAAGAAAGAAAGAAGATCTAAAAGAAAGAAAATACAGAAAACCGGTGTGAAGCACCACTCTGATGTGTTTTCGCTGCGTGAGTGAGGGTACCGGTGGCCCAATCCGGGGGGAAAGGGGAGTTTAAAAATTGGCGGCGGCTATCGCTTACCGTCAGGTGATCCGTCTTCTCGTCTGCCACCTGTCATAAAAAATGATTTATTCAGAGATAACAATTACACATTATTAACAAAGATTGGTGGAAGAAAAAGGGAATTGCAGGTCTAGGTTCCAGTAGAATATCTAAAGAGATAAATTGTCTCATCTTCCTTGGTTCCACGTTAACAGAATGGAACGATCCTCCTCCCCCATCCTCTCATCTTCATTCCCCGATGCGTCCAAAGCTGTCGCTGCGGAGCTCAAGGCACGTTTTGACCATAATACAGGATTTGGAGAGTCTGGTAATTACAATGAAGCGACGGCCGCCTGACCTTCGCAACCCTTTAACAGGGGAACCGGAACGACTGAATCAAAGTTACACGTTTCAGAAACTATGCGAAACGCGCAAGTTATATTCATTATGTTTTTACTCAATGCTGAGCAAGTGATAGAAATATTATGCACATGAAATTTAGATGTGCTAGATGGGAATCTCTAACTTCTGTAGGGGAGGCGTGTGCTCATCCATTGCTCTGACATCGCTCCTAGCCCATAGGACGATCTTCTTACATTTTTTCCAATACAGCCTGTATTGGATTGAACTATGTCCTTGACAAGCAACGGGTACCACAATGGGTATCTCAGAGTCATCGAGGACCAACGAGACTGTGGATGTCCCGTTTGGTCCTCGATGACGCTGAGGCGTTGGTTTTAAGCGCGCTTGGGCGCATCACTTTAGCCACTTCATTAAACTATAGACAAAAAAATGTGATCGACTATCGACATCTGATGAATCCTTACTAATATTATAAATGCGAAAGTAACTCTGTCTGTCTGTCTGTCTGTCTGTCTGTCTGTCTGTTACTCTTTCACGCCAAAACTACTCAACGGATTTAAATGAAATTTGGTATACAGATAATCTAGACCCTGAGAAAGAACATAGGCTACTTTTTATTGCGAAAAGGGGGTTGTAAGGGGTCGAAAGGGGGGTAAAAAGTTACTTTTCCACGCGGACGAAGTCGCGGGCGGCCGCTAGTGTAAAATAAATTGATACAGCTTTTGCATCCCTTTGTATATCCAAGTACTGGGATATGTTTGTGGATACGGAAATTAATCAAAATAGTACACATACCGTGGGAGAGCGCTACGGTATGAATGGGCCGGCTCGACCGGAGTGATACCAGGCCTAATAAAAAACCGGCGTAAACAGCACTGAGGTGTGTTTCGCTGCGTGAGTGAGGGTACCGGAGGCTCAAGGGGGGCTTAAAAGTTGGCAGTGCTCTTGTGGCTCAGCTGGTCTTGCGGGAGACCATGTTCAGTGGCAATCGGTTATCATCAGGTGATCTGCTCGTCTGCCATCTATCACATAAAAAAGACAGATATTATGCGTATATTCCGCATCTGCACCTGGAATCTTTAAGTGCTCTCTATTTGTTCGCGTAGTAATGTGAACATGGATTCTGTTCATTTGAATAGACCGGCTCGATCAGGGTGATGCCTCTCAAAAAAATTGGCGTGAAGCAGCGCCTGCGGTGTGTTTTTCCAAATGAGTAAGGGTAGGTACAGGCTAAATCAGCAGGAAGGAAAGTTAAAAGGTTGACAGTGGACTTATGACTCTACTTGTGATTGGGTGATCCGTCTGTTCGTCTACTCCCTCATATACTCATCCTTTAAAGTGATGAGTATCTATCACATCACATTAAAAGTCACCAATGGCATGTATTGGTGACTTTTAATGTGATGAGTGGACGTTACGTTCTGACGACGACGTACGTTCTCAGTAAAGGGAGTAAGTTTTTTTTAAATGATCATGGGTTTCTTCTGACTTTACTCTAAACCCTAGAGTTGAGAAGAAGCCTATGATGGAGCAAGCTTACCAAGAAGTACCGTATTCACTCTAGCTTTAAAAAAAATAGGTTTTAATCATCTATTTCGATTAGTACAAAAGAACGTTACATCGGTAGATTTAAAGTACATTTTGCACTCGTATTTACGAGGGGCATTGGCGCAATGGGTAGTGTGCCACACTTTTAAGCGACGGCTGCGCTTGGGGTGTCGGGGGCAATCCCCGGGTCGGTCGGGTCAGCCCTAAATTGGCACCCGAGTTTTTCTGTTAAGAAATTCTCAGTGTCAGCCTGCAGTCGGGAACTTGGCGGTCTTTTAGACCCGTGCCTTGGAAAGCACGTTAAGCCGTTGGCCTGCGCCTGATCCCTCTTCGGTCGTGTCACACTGGTGTCCCATCGAAATATGAGGTTAAGGGAACAGAGAGTGCTCTTGTGCCTGTGCAAACACTTGTGTGGCATAATATAATGTCCCGGGTCGATGACTGATCGTGGAGATTCGCTGCTATGACCGAAATGTCGGTTTGGAGGACATTATTATGAGAATTGTTTTATCTTTTCAGGCATAGCTGTCTTTGTGGGTTCCTTGACAATACTACACTGCGTCTGGTTCCCAGTAAACACGATGAACGATTACGACAAACTGGTCCGTATAATGTACTTATACGACTACCAGGAGTGCGGGCACATGCTCCACTCGGCCGGTGAGCTGTCCAATATTCGCCTTCCAAATGACACCTTCGGGCTGGAAGTACTGCCGATACGGTGGCAGCGATCTTTCGTCACAGTAACTACTAGATTATCGAGGAAGACAAGGAGGTGAACTATATTCAGTAAATAAGCCATGTTAGTTACACCATCATCATCATTATTTTAGCGTGTCCATTCCATTTGCATCCAAAGTTGTCCAAAAGGTCTCCAAAGTGGAGGGATCTACGCTAGGACCATGATCCAGGATTTAGGACGTCTGGCAATTTCAACGAAGCGACTGCCGTCTATCGGCCTCTTGGAAGAAATACTAAGAGCTTACAATGAGCCGCTTAAAAAGGCTCAAAGTCACGCAGAGAGCAATGGAAAGGGCGATGCTAAGAGTCCGCTTGTGTGATCGTATCAGGAATGATGAAATTCGCAGGAGAATAAAATCAAAGACACAACCTAAAGAATAGCATGCCTCAAGTGGCAATGGGCTGGGCATATTGCGAGGAGATAAGACGGCCGATGGGGCAGAAAGGTCCTCGAGTGGAGGCCGCGTATAGGAGGTCGAAGCCGTAGCAGGCCCTCCACAAGGTGGACCGACGATCTGGTGAAGGTCGCGCGAATCCCTTGGATGCGGGCGGCACAGGATCGATCTGTGTGGAGATTCTTTGGCGAGGCGTATGTCCAGCAGTGGACGTTTACAGGCTGAAATGATGATGACTGCCGTCTGACCTTCGCAAATCTTAGTTAGGATAACATATCAAGTGGATGATAGTTACAGGTTTATAATCAAGGTCTCAATCACAGTCCGCAACAATTGTGGTTTGAGAAATTATAGCTAAGTACGCAGGATTGGCGGAATATAGTTTTGTACATACACGAGTGTGTAATAAAAGCATTCACTATCCCCCTACTCCCATATTCCGATGGGACACCAGTGTCATACGACCGTAGTAGAGGGATCTGGCCTAGGACCGACAGCTTAACTTACTTTCCCAAGCAAGGAAGCACATTACCGCCAACTTCGAGACTCCAGTATCGATTTTGGCTCGAATAAGGATACGGACCCCAAACGCAAAGAGACAGTTACATTTAAATGCATAATTTACCCTGTTTATACCTTATTTTACTATTGCGAAAAGTAGGCAGACGAGTATGCGGCATATTTGATGGTAAATAGTAACCGCCGCTCGTAGACATCATCAATGCCGGAACTTCTGCTGGATCAATTTTAGCCATATATACCCAGGGTTTTTAAGTAAACTTTTTTAAAGGCGTTTAAAATATGAAAGTAATTGAATCATTTTTGTCCAATCCATCCATTGACTCTTCCAAAAATGTATTCAGTTTAATTAAATGTGTGCAATATGTTGTGAGTTCAGACAGATCCGTATATCACAATAATGGAAATGCACTATTATCCCGCAATTTTTGTAATCCACTAGCAATTAAGAGTCCATTTTAATATTATATAATTTATTTTTAATACTTTCATCCATTTAATGCACTGTTTGAAGAGATGTGCAATGCATGATGATTGCAAAACAATCTTTATTAATTCCATTAAGTTAAGTTTATGAAGCTATTATTGATGTTAATGCTATAAAGGATAAAAGTCTTAAATGATCAATATATTTTGTAAATAAATAATAATAATGAAATTAATATTTAAGGAAGTCTCCAACTCCTATTTTGCTTTACTTACAGGTATATAGAATCTAGTATAGTCCTGCACGCTATTTGGATAGTAGTTGCTATTGGAATGGACGTTTTAACCCGAAAAACCTCGAACCCGCAATTGCTTAAATACGTTTTCTTCGCATTCTTCTACAGCTCCGTGGCTGTAGTTATATTTGACTTTTCCATGGCTTTTGTTTACATAGCCCACATACAGCAGAGTGTCACAAAGGAAATGGTTCTAAGGTACAGTGGCTGGAGCGTCGAGTTGAAGCTACAAAGCTATGACGAATTCGCTGGCTGGATCCCCATGGCTGCTTCAATCCTCTGGATGAGAGGCGTTATCTTTCTTGGTATGAATATTTATTGTTGTAAAAAAGTAAACGGTATACGGAAAAAAATTAAGAAACGTGAATTCAAAATGAGGTTAATAGCAGAAGGATATACCCCGATCCCTGATCCGGCGCATGACCTTGCCCAGCCAAAAGACAACGCTGTCCTTTATTACCGAACTGGAGAATTTCTGCCAGCCGGCGGAAATCAAAGTCGAAGCAACAAAATCTACTTCAATTAACTCAATTTGGAGAATAACTGTTAAAATATTGTCCAACGTTTACATTGTAAATTTTAACCCATTCATTTTGTTCTCGGGATTAAAAGAGGGTGATTTCTCAAAAATTATATCGCGTTGGCAATGTGGAATGGAATGGAACGATTCTTGGAGAAAATTCAATTTTGAGCTGTTGAACGGAGTGTTCTATTAAATTTTTCATTATCACCCGGAGCGGAGTCCCAGCCATCATTAATTTTGGACTTTACCTGTAATCAAAATAGGAGACAGGCAATCTTGCCGGAAGATTGGGTCGTGGGTCGTGGCCCTCTGGAAATTTGTTTGCAGTTACTAGATCGCGTTGGCGTTTAATGGAGCATTTTCATTTGGGATCAAATATTTGATTATTAATTTTGCGATGGGCTCGTTGACGTATTGGACAATAGTAGCGGTGCTCTATCAGAGTAAGTGATTTTTTTACTGTTAATATTTTTCATATCGGAATAAAGATTCATAGTCCTATCATTTAGATTTTTCAGAAAACTGTAAAAGTACAGAAATATGAATGATTTTGATATGAACCGAGTTTTGTACTTACGCAAATATTGAACAATTCGGTTGAAGATCTCAGATCGTAGGAATTTTTACAGTTAGCTGTTCTTTAATTCTATAACAGACGGCCTATATTCACCAGAGGTTCTAAAGTTGATTTTTTTTCAGCTACACTTAGCCTCATTTTAGGCATCTTAATTTTAAGATGCCATTTATCGCCATGCGAGTCAGAGCTGCATGAAGTAACCCTCATCAAGTTGCTGTACCTGTACGACCCTGAGGCTTGTGACAGAGTCTACTTCTACAATTACACGAGGAAGACTCACAGACCTAGAATAGTATGGACTGTAAGCAATCCAGTCGCTTCCAGTTTTCGTAAGTAAGTAAGGCATTTTCAAGTTTATTATGAATTGTTTTAATAACTGTCTCGATGGGGACTTTAGTATTTTCCTTCTTTCCACTTCATCTTCCTCGTGATGAAAAAATGTATTTGTTCAGTGTCTGAATGTCATACTATGTGGTACTAACCTTATCCTCCCTTTCTGAATAGACCAGTCTTACATGACCGGAGGGTTTATTCCCGCTGTCCACCCTCTGCTTGTCCACCCCGGGTGGACAGTGAAACAATTGTTAAAAAAATTCTCGCTGTCCACCCCCTCTTTCAACAAGAAGGGGTGGACAGCGGGAATTTTTTTAACAATTGTTTCACTGTTCCACCCGGGTTGGACAAGCAGAGGGTGGACAGCGGGAATAAACCGACCGGAGAGGGAGTCGGCGCAGAATGAAAAAAAATAATGACTTAACGTGTTATTTAAAACCAGGGTACAAGGCCGCCAACTTTCTGAGCTGATACTGAGTATTTCTTTACATAAAAACTCAGTTAGTACATTTTGATAATAACCTGAAATTTGTTGCTAAAAATTTGTTGCTTAAAGTTTATAGGATTAGAGCCATCTGCTCCCCACAAGCCGGGTGACTCTGTAAAAAACCAACACTGACTGACCGACAAAAAAAATTATCCCGAAAATTGAACTTAATACTCCAGCGTAGCCGTTTCAAATTACAGTCCGCTTGTTACTATAAAGCAATCACACTTTTTTACCAGATTCGCTAGTTCCTCTAACTCAATTCAGAAAATTGTTTGGCACTTTACAGCACCGCGTCATCCCATTTATTTGATACACATGCCATGCCCAGCCATTTTTCGCTGCTCACGGAACCGAGCAAAGCAAGTTTTGAAATCTGTCACAGCCGCGCTAACACAACGAGCGGCGATAAAAATAAAACTTATTTCTCTGATCCGAGTTGTTTGACAGTTAGTTTTCCAGGACTTACTAGAAATTGCTGTTTGATTAGATTACATAGTTCCTGCAATGTAAAAATTCTGATTGTAACCGTTTGAGGAATTTAAGAGTGAGATCACAACCAAATCACGTCATAACTTTTGTCATAGCTTTTGGGAAACAGTTAAGGATTAAAATACATTTTTGTATCATTAGAGCTTACCACATTAGCCGCAGAACTGACATACGTTAAGGTAAATGAATTCACGGGTCTACCTACTGTGTATGTACTGAGTTCGTATATCGTCTTGGTAAATGTATGTTCCTGGTAAAACGTCTTGATTTGCGCAAGATGGCCGGCAAGTGCTGGATGTAAAAATTCAAGAGTCAATAGAGGTTACGAATGATTGGAGAGGCATATCTCCACTGTAAAACGGCAATAGGTTGATTCCGATATAATTCATCATCATCATCTTACACGTATAGTAAGTCGTAGCCGTTGCAGCCCCTACCAGGTGGACCGACGATCTGGTGAAGGTCGCTGGTGGTACAGGACCCAGGACCGATCTGTGTGGAGAGTGTCAGGGGAGGCCTATGTCTAGCAGTGGGCGTCTTTTGGCTAGTAAAGTATCAGCCTATATACTGTCCCACTGCAGGGCAAAGGCCTCCATCATAGAAATCAAGTTATCGCTACTATGATGGGATTAGGCTTAATCACCACGCTTGCCAAATGCGGATTGGTGATCACAAACCCGAGCTATGTTCGAAAAATTCGAAACATACTTTTCGCTCGACCCGGGAATCGAACCCAGGACCCCGAGATCACGGCCCGGTACTTAACCCACTAGACCATCAGGTCTGTCTTTTGGCTGGAATGATGATAATGACGATGATGCTTATCAACTTGGCGTTTTCGCCCGGTTGCGTCTGAATCTGTTGCTTTGAAGCCCGGGGTACCACTAAACCATCCCATATTTTGGTTTATTGTGTTTAATTACGGAAGCGACTGCCGTCTGACCTCCCTAACCCCTTAGGAGAAAAGCTTGCGCCAGTACCCCGTCCGTCTATCAGCTAGGTGTACCAGCTGGCAGTGTACAACCCCACGTTGGCCTAAATCCCGATGCTGTTGGTAAGGTCCCTTGCACCATGATGATGTATTATGCATTAGGAGCTATTTATTTCCTTTGCAGCAAAGTCCGCGTCTGGATATCTCTACACGTGATCTGGACGCTTCTGGGCGTAGCATACTATAGCCAGGATCAAAAACCAATAGGATTCTACGCGGCTCTTCTCCCGTTTACAATGACCGGAATCGCTATACTGTTGATGGACGTAGCATTCACGATACAATTCTTGATGGACGCAGCTCAAACTGGCACTGAAGGTTGGGACGTAAAACCTTTGTAGTTAAAACCTTTACCTACTTCAAAAATCTTTATTAGAATTGTTTGTTTTTTATGCTAGAGGTGGAAAAACGAGCAAGCGAGTCACCTGACGGAAAGTAATAAACGCCGTCCATGAGTATCCGCGAAATCAGATCAAATCAGTTTATCATTTTTTAGAGTTATTTAGTATACCAGTTACTTGGCATGGCCGTACTACGCTTGATCCCTCTTTGGTCGTATCACATTGGTGTCCCATCGAAATATGAGGGTAAGGGAATAGAGAGTGCACTTGTGTTTGCGCAAACACTATATTATGTTATGCTTTTATGGCTGATCTCTGAGAATGGCCGCCATGACCGAAATGTTGGTTTGGAGGACATTATTATGTAAATAAACTACTCGATATACTGTGTTTTCAAAGCATACCTATATTATAGATGCCATATACCAATAAAATAGGTTTACACCGCGTCTATCTTGCCTCGACATTAAGGTTTCATGTACTTAGTTGCGTTCCGACGATATTATGTTACAGGCGCTTAGGTAGCCCGGTTCCATGTTAATGAACTTGCTAAGATTTACTGGCTTTCCTGAGGCTTCCTCCCTCGAGGTGGCGAGATGCGAGAGCTTGTGTTAAGTGGGATTACAGTAAAGAGGCACAGTAGATGTATAAACATTGCATATCATGCAATTTTATTTGAATTATTATAAGTTCAATCTTCAGGAAAAGAGCTACTTCCTCTCTAGAGGTTAGAGAGCGATGTTGATCTCGTTGATGTCCATTTATTGGGTAGTCTCAAAAATACACTATAAGTAAATCAATGAGGAATTATCAATAATGCTTACTTGCGTTAATGTTTTGGTAATAACGCGAGTATATGTTCGCTTGCGACATGACCTCTTTACACTTCCGGATTACTGCTTGCCACTGTCTGCAAGATTTAGACTCTTTATAAATAGTATAGATATGAATCACAAGTATAAATGAGTTTCAATCACTTGGAAATAAATGAATTATTATCTTATTATTAATCGAACGAATGAGAACAACTGGTTACGGTGAGCCAGTTGTTCTCATTCGTTCAATTCGTTCAAAGACGAGCCCTGAGTCGAGTTTGCCGACATATAATAGACCTGGCAAAAACATATCTTTCAAAAGATTAGAACATTTGCATCTAGATCAGTGCAGAGATGCGGAACAGTGAAACGCTTCATTTGGAACATATATTTGCAGATAGAATAGGTAGATATCAGGTAGGTAATAATTTGATTTTAGATTTATTCAAATACAAGAATAGAGGACCCATTTGGAACAGTGGTAAACGCTCTGGTGCGAGGGTTGCGGGTTCGATCCCCGCACAGTACAAACATGTGTGCATGAACATATCTGTTTGTATTGGTCTGGGCGTTATCTATGTATTATAAGTATGTATTTACAAAAGAAAAGTATTATATGTATATATTTGTAATCCCACAGTTGATTCTGATATCCGTAACACAGGTGCTTAAGCTACTTATCTCGGAGTCAGATCAATGTATGTGATGTTGTGAAATATTTATTTATTATAATAACAAGGTAACATTTGCATGCTGTTATACAGTTAAGTGTGTGCTCTAAATTATGTTTTATTATCATTTGCTACCACATTTACTGTAAATAAAGAACTTTGAACTTTAGATCCGTGATTCATTCAGCTCATTCGGATTACTTGGCTCATCAGATAATTCAGCTCATTCGGATCATTCGGTTCACTCGGACTCGAGATCCATTTGAGTCGAATGATACATTTGGAGCGAACATTAGAGATTCGGAACAGTGTATCATTTGGCTGAGTCGGATCACTGAGTCGTTTCAGTAAAGACACACGTCTAATATATAACAAGGAGCGTTTCATTGTGAGCGCGCGCCGAAGCCGACGCGTCAAAGGGCTGGACATCAAAGCCCAGAGAGCAGCAATTACGAAGACGGTTCCAGGTAAAGGAGCGCTTAGAATCAATGGGCTGGAACTGTGCAAAGCTAGGCCCAATGAATAGGTAAATAGTGTTCCTGCTAGAGAGTAAAGGGTCCCTTTCCACTAAGTTTTTTTTTATGTGATAGGTGGCAGACGCTGCTCGTCTGTACCCTTACTCACTTAAAAAAACAAACCGCAGGTACTGCTTCACAATTTTTTTTCTAAGAAGCCGTGGTATCACCCGGTCCGTGAATAAGATAGCAATTAAAGATTCCAGATGCAGAGTTAAATATACGCATAATATACATCTATGTCTATTATGATACCTGGCAGACGAGCAGATGGATCACCTGATGGTAAGAGATTGCCACCGCCCGTGGACACCCGTGACACCAGTGGAGTCACAAGTTCGCTGCCAACCGTTAAACCCCCCTATTGATTGATTTGGGCCTCCGGTACCCTCACTAACGCAGCGAAACACAGCACGGTGCTGCTTCACGCCAGTTTTTTGTGAGGCCATGGTAGAAATCCGGTCAAGCCGGCTCATTCATGCCAAAGCGTGTCGCTCCCACGGTCTCTAATTGGTCTAATAACATCGCTACCGAAGTGATAAGAAAGAGTTTTCCATACGGGGGGGAGAATATCACAGAAATGAAGTAATCGCTGCTGGCTAATTTTCTACCCTATACGTAGAAGACATAGATATCAAAAAAAATTACGCCAAAATGTATGTTAGCATTCGAACCAACGATCTCCCGTATAGAATACTCGTTCTTATCACTTCGGTAGCGATGTTTTTAGACCGATTATAGACCATGAGAGCGCCACAGTGATACCACGGCCTCACAGAAAACCGGAGTGAAGCAGCACTGTGCTGTGTTTCGCTGCGTGAGTGTGAGTACCGGAGGTGCAAGCGGGGGAAAGGGGGGGTTTAATGGTTGGCAGCCCACTTGTAACTCCACTGGTGTCGCGGGTGTCTATGGACGGCGGCAATCGCTTACCAACAGGTAACTGCCACCTAACACATAAAAAAAAGATTTGCAATAGCAAAAAAATATGATTTTGTTAGTTCATCATCATCAGCCCATTTAAGTCCCCACTGCTGAGGCACGGGCCTCCTTCAATCACATGAGGGGTAATTGCCATACTCACCACGCTTGGCAGACGGGTTGGCGAGGGTAAGGGTGTTTTGATATAAATGCAGAGTTTTCCTTCTCTGGGTGTTGATGATCATGCCAGCAGCTTTACCTTAGTCGCCTTTTACGACACTTCGGTAAGAGTGAGGGTGGCTTACTCTACTCTGCCGGGGACCACACGGCTTCTTTTGTTAGTTAATTCACTGAAAATGTATAAAGCTGTTGACCTTACAGTTTTGGTGCTAAAGTTTTATTTTTTTTAGTCAGTAGGCTAACGCTTGACCACAATCGTCGCACCTGATGGAAAGCGACGATATATGGAAAGTAAAAAATACTCAGGGGAACAAGTTCTATAAAAAAGATCAAACATTTTTTTCTGGCCGGGCACATGGACCATGAAAATTTAAAAAACCTCCGACACAACTGAAGGTCTTTCATTTGATACCTATATTGAGGCAGTTCGAACAACACATAGGTTATTCGTCATTTTCTGACGGCGGCCATCTTGGATTTGAAATTTTTCACAATTAATATATTCTGCTACTCAAGCCCTTTTATATAATACCCATATTGTGGGAGTTCTGTTAAAACATAAGATCCAAATCTTTGTGACGGCGGTCATCTTGGATCGTTTTTTATCCAATATAGCTAAGAACACTCCCTTCTTATTCATCTTTCAAACAAAAAAAAAACAAAATCAAAATCGGTTCATTTGTTTGGGAGCTACGATGCCATAGACAGACACACAGACTCACACATACAGACACGTCAAACTTAAAACACCCCGTCGGTTTAGCGTCGGGGTGCGCTTTTCTAACACTAATGAATTAAGACGGTGTTGTTCTTAAGTTAATCCCCGTCATAATTATAGGTAAAATGCAATGCGAAAATCGAAAAAAAAACGAGATAAATTTTGATAGAAGATAATGTTCTTACCAAGACAAACGTGGACTCTGTCGCAATCAAGTGCTCAAGGTTTAGTGGGGCGGGCTTCAACGATTGATTATCCCACAAACCAGCCAGGAATGTCCCGCAGGTTGTCTCCAGTCGGAGAAGAGACTCACTGTATTGGTTTATCTGTTCGGTTCACGTGGCAATCAATTACTTAAAGGTTGTACGTTAGTACTAGTGTTGCCGATCGATAGTCGACTATCGCTAGTCTATCGATAGACTATCGATAGTTGACGTCATATTAATAGTATCGATACAATCGATAGCTTCCAGGCAATACTATCGCATGTAAGAAATACTACCGATACTATCGATAGTATGGTTGCTAATAAATAAAAAAGTATCGATAATATCAATAGAATTGTTCCTTGTAAAAAAGAAGCTATCGATAGTATCAATGGTATCGATACTATCGATTTTAGACTATCGATAGTTTACTAATTAACAATAGTATTGCTTACAATATTCTTTACAATACGCTTTGTTCTTTTATTTTCAAACACTAGTACTTGTATCCACTTGGTTAAATTAATATAAATATTAATGTCGTTCTCGACTAATAACGAGAAAAGTTACGATTCTCGTTTAATAACATAACTAACAAAAAATACCTAACACTATTTCCAGTTGACAGACTATTGATAGCCTAAAAATAAATCGATAGTATCGATATTAGCCATGATTTATTTATTAATGAGTAAAAATACTATGATAGTATTAATACTATCGATAGTTTACTCTTCGTGACCAACAATACTATCGATAGTATCGATACTATTTTATACACGCGGTAGTATTGTTGGGTTTTGAGCTATCGATAGTATCGAGACTATCGATAATCCTATCAATAGTGCCATCTGAAAACTATCGATAGTAAAACTAGCGATAGTTCGGCAACACTAGTTAGTGCACCTATTTGTACATATGTACTTGGACGTTTAAGTGAAACTATGTAATAAGTTTTTTTATATATTGACAAAGCAGGGGGATATGAGTAAGGAATTATAGTTGCAGTAAGAAGGTAAATGTTATTTATACCTTTATAACCTATATTTTAACCGTGGGAGAGCAAAGTTCCGGCATGAGGGGGCTGGCTCGACCGGAGTGATACCACGGCCTCATAGAAAACCGGCGTGAAGCAGCACTATGCTGTTTGAGAGTGAGGGTACCGGAGGCTCAATCCAGGAAAATGTTGGGTCTTAAGGTTGCCAGCTCCAGTGATTCCACTTGGTGTCGCGGTTGTCTATGGGCGGCGGCAATCGCTTACCATCAGGCGATGCGTCTGCTCATCTGCCACCAATCACATAAAAAAAAGATATGATTTGAAATTTGCATTTGTCTGAGTTTTTATGGTTTATTCTATGTATCAGATGCGCAAAGCACAGTTCGGGATGAGGGTGAGATATGAACAAATACAAGTGTCCATTACACAATTTTTGTCCTTCGGCATATTATGCTAGTGTTGCAGACTTATCGGTAGTTTCCCTATCGATAGTTGACCTCGAGAATCTATAGAATTGCTATTGGTCAAAACTATCGATAGTATCGATAGTAAAATTTGATCAGTGCCATTACTGTCATTGATAACGCCAATACTGTCGATACTATTGATTTTACTTTTACTATCGATAAACTATCGATAGTGGACTATCGATAAGCAACACTATATTATACCACCATTCGCCTGTAGCAGTCCATGCTGGACATGGGCCTTTCCAAATGTTCGCCACTCCGATTGATCTTTGACTTTTCGTATCCAGCTTCTGCCAGCCATCTTGGGCATTTTTTTATGTGATAGGCAGCAAACGAGCAGACTCCTCCTGAACCTGATAAAAAGTGGCTGCCACCGCCCATGGATACCTACCAGTGGAGTCACTGGAGAGCGCTGCTAACCTGTAAACCACCCTTTACCCCAGATTGGGACTCCGGTACGCTTACTTACGCAGCGAAACACGTCAGACGTTGGTTCACGCGCATTTTCTGTGAGACCGTGGTATTACTCCGATTGAGCCGGTCCATTCATACCGAAGCCTAGCTCTCCCTCTTACGAATGGATTTCAAGCGACCTTCAAGGGGAAGCGTACTCTTTTTTTAAAAAGGCCGGCAACACATTAGCGATGTCTTTAATTTCGCGGATGTTCATGAGCGGCTTTGATTGCTTCCATCTGGTGACTCGCTAGCTCGTTTGTCGCCTCTAGCATAAAAAAACCGGCCAAGTGCGAGTCTGACTCGCGCACCGAGGGTTCATTTAATTAAAATATTTTTAATATATTATATATAACTAAAAAAATGTGAATTTCGCAATTTTTCCTATATTTGCATTATATGACAATACTTTATGCCAAATTTCAAGATTCTGAGTTTACGGAAAGTACCCTGTAGGTTTTGATTCCTTTGCGAGTGTCGAAAATTTGTTGAAAATATCGACATAATCGGCTGGTACTTTTTATTGGCTTGGCTTACAAATTTGATATTTTCATAGCTTAAAGGGACAATAGACCTGAGTATTTCGTGTGAATTTCAGCTTGAGACGTCCACGCGTTCTTTAGATAAAGGGTCTTGACAGACAGAAAGACAGACGGACAACAAAGTGATCCTATAACGGTTCCGTTTTTTCCTTTTGAGGTACGGAACCCTAAAAATGGTCACTCCATCTAGCCTGAGAGCATCTTACTCCTACACTCGTTTTACCGAGATGTTGTCTCCACTCCAGATCTCTTGTACCCCAGCGGTAGCTTTGGGGTATGTCAAGAAATTTCTACCTTTTCCTCCCCAGAAGATATCTTCAACTTCATCAACAAAGGCGGCGGAGCAGTGCTCACAGTGAACAAGACGAAGATCTTCCAGCCACTCCGGCCTAACATCTTCAGCCCACCAGTTCTTGAGGATGACACCTCCTGGATAGCTCTGCTCTTTGCCTTCATCAGCTGCAGAGCTGTGGTACAGTGGTTCCTCAACTTTTGGCTCATAAAAGACAACTACTATGATGGCGTGGATTATTATCGTAAGTAGTAATAATAGTAATATATGTATTTCTTTATTTTAGTAACTAGGACTTACAAAACAAGTCGGCGCTTAATCCCTGTTGAATAATTGAATGTTGTATTAAATTACAAGATAGTATTGGGCGCCGACTTCGGTAACACCTTTTCTCGTGTGTACTGTTATAAAATGTTATGTGAAGTGTATAAAGTGTTAGAAATATTATTTTACACTTTCTAGTTCGTGGTTTTTGAAGGCAGTTTTTTTTTCACAGATTTTTTTAAAGCTTTTTTGTATCTTCTTTTTTGACCCTCCCTCTTCCACCCTCGCCAAATAACTAAAAAACTAATTGTGAGTACAGTATGAAAAGAGTTATCCTTTAACTCCTTACCGTTGAGGAGTTGACCTTCCATCATCAGCAGAGCCTCAAAATTTGTACAGTCAGGCGTAAATACTGGTGCAGTTTTGAAAAAAGATACAAAAAGATTACGTGTCCCTATAACATTTGAGAGTTCCTCTCCATTTTTCCAGGATTTCATCATCAGATACTGATATCCTGATCATGGTACCAATCCGGGACTATCTACTTTCCAACTAAAAATAATCATCTAAATAGGCATAAATGGCAGAGTAATCGGCGAACAAACTTAAAAAAGAAACATACAAACTGTGCGGATAAAGAATGGTATCAGAAATGGCGGCCCATCTATGCACTTCTCGCTCGCACACCCACGAGTGCGAGTATAGACGCAAATAGTGTGCGAGCGAGAAGTGAATAGATGCGCCGCCATTTCTGATCCCATTCTTTATCGGCACAGGTTGTATATATACATGGTGAATTGAGAACCTCTTTTTTTTGGAGTCGGTTAAAAATAAAATCTTAAATTCTTATTTAGCACATTTAAATCAATTACATTTTTAAATTAAGACTGAGTACATGACTCACTTCCGCTTCACTCCATAGCCCGTGGCCGTGGTGTGACGTATACCGTAAGTAGTAGGCATGTCTCTATTTACGTAACTACGGCGAAGCAAAAAGAAAGGACATGATTTTGATCTGTGAATGTTAGTAAATTTATGAGTTCCGTCGTAACTTCTGAACTAGTTATCATACAAATTGACAAATGAGGTGTCATTAGAAGCGTCGTGATTGTCCACTGTCATAGACTAGGTATATGACGTCACGTTAATTACCATATTATTGGAAAAGAGTAACTACTGAGTTTCATGGTGATTCTTCTCGGTAGAAATTGACATTCCGAATCAGCGGTAGATTACATAATATTTGACATTAACTATTATGTAATCTACCGCTGATTCGGAATGTCATAAATTGGATAAACATATTTTTGATTTAGATTTTTTTGTGATTTTGTTAAATTTACTTCAGGGCGAGTGGAGGCCACATACAGAAAGTCGCAGCTGTGGCAGGCCCCCCAGAAGGTGGACCGACGATCTGGTGAAGATCGCGGGAATCCATTTGATGCGGGCGGCACAGGACCGATCTGTGTGGAGAACATTGGGGGAGGCATATATCCAGCAGTGGACGTCTATTGGCTGAAATGATGATGATGATGATGACTTCAGGGCCATTTAAGTGATTTTTCGCAATGATTGATGAAAATAAATGTTACTAGTTGAAAATGTCTTTATTTTACTTTCAGGTCGACTTCTCAAGATAAAAGAAATGCAAAATGAACACATTCGTGCAAAATTATCATTGTCATTTTAAAGCTATGAAGTATACAATGTAAGTATTAATTAGGTGTACATTTAATAAATATAATAAATGCGTTTTGAAAAAAATCATCAGTGTTCTGAATCGTCAGGGTCCTAAGTTGAACAAACAATTTTAATTACATTTCATGTCATTATAAATAAGCTATAGAATAAGTCAGCCCGTGTAGATTTGACATGTATTTAATGGATTTGTGTATTGAAACCTACTTTCTTTTTTACCGAAATTTAATCTGAGTGTTATATGGCAACATTATATTAAGGCTTAGTAAGTAGAACAGACATTATGAGGTGTATCAGAAAACAGTAAAGTCCGGTTTACCATCACTTTTCCAACTATTCTGAGTACTGTTTGATTTACGACTTTTGCAAATTCAAAATGAAAAAGTCCCGTAACTGGCCTTGTGCGAAATGTTGAATTTGCGAATGCAAATTTCCAGTCTTTCAAATGTTGTTCAAGTCGGATCCAATCCATGATTTTTTATGGAGTCACAGTATATTGACTCGCTACATGCCTGTTAAGAGCTGACGTTGTAATTACACCGGACGCGATATCAAGGCATCACTTCTATTGGCACTGCCATAATGGAGCCCGATTCTGGAGATTTTCGATATGAAAAAACTTGGCTGAAGTCGCATGAAATCCATAAAATAAAAAACAAAAAAAATGTTTTTGTTATATATGTCGTATGATGTTAAATGTCACGAGCCCGAGAATCGGGCTCCTGACCTGCCACTGGCCAGGTGAAAGAATCCATACTGTAGATTATTTCGCACCCGTTACATAGAAAAGGAACAGATACGCAATAATGTTATAGTAGTCGCTGAAAACCAGCGCCGGGGTTGTCTCTTGGATCGGCACCGACTAGGTGCTGAGCGGCCGCGGTTTGGCACATACAGGATTAATGTTGTCCTACTTTTCTTCTATTATTTATGTCTAGGTTACGTTTCCTTGTTTTGTATTGTGCCAAATAATGGTATCATTCATTCATATTGTACGAAGGAGGAAATGCATTAGCTGGCAAAGAGTTCCATTTCTAATGCTCTGACCATAGACAAATTAACACATTGTCTAAGGCTCTAACCACGTGAGTAACCAAAAATTTTATAAACATTCTTGAATTTTTACATCTAATGTGTAAGAGACACATTCCCCATAAGGAAGACTCAATAAATAATCCGAACCTTATCAAGATTTTCTTACCCCATTAAGCCAGCGATATCTTTACCAGAAACATTTCACGCACGCCAACATTTTTCATTTGCCAAAAACAAAAGCTTATTTAGCATAACATTATCCATTTGAAGACAGATTTCTGGATCTTCCCGTTCTCCCGGTTAATGTGGCGGAATGTCGCGATAATGACGTCATTAATCTCGCTTGTTTTAATTGTGTAGCGAGTGTTTTGCTGCGGCTTGTCACAGAAGGGGTGGGCTAATAAATAGGCAGAGAATTAGGTCATCTTGATAGCGGAGTACAAATCATGCACCTTAGGGAACGTATCCATAGGATGTGACCCGTTTATTTGAAGGACCGTTTACTTCAAAACACAGCAAAAATGAGTTGTGCATTATATAGGGGACCTTTTATTGATAGCTAAACTTTGACATGATTTTCCACTAATTTAATTTGTCTTTTAATTTTTAATGTTGTGTTTCGTGTGTGTTAAACAAATAAATGTTTCTATATATCTATCTTCTATCTAATTATGAACAACTTTTTTAATGGGACCAATAGTATTATCCAAAAAGATACAGCTGTATTACTGGGCTGATATTTTTTTCTTATCATTTCGCGTCAATAGGTCCAATAAACTTAATTTTAATTATGACTAGAATACTATGTGCATTGATCAAATAGTCACTAGTTAGAGTATTGATCAATATACTAAAGTTCATATATCAGGGCTACAAACGCGACGATAATCATAACAATACAAATTGATCAAGATGTCGGATCAATGTACAATGCAATGCACGAATGCCCAAAATAAGATATTTCTCTCTATACTATATTTATGTCTGGACTAATTTAGAATACAAGCAATAAGTATTTTGTAATCGATCCTAAGTTTTTAATATAACCCAATTCAACTGCACAATTCACAAAGACAAACATTATTCAAGCTCAAATTATTCTTTTATGACACAAAGGAACACTTAAGGTCTGAACACAAAAAGGGGTGCAGCAGGGTCTCTAAGCTGCAGCCTCGCTGTATACTTCATGTTCTGGACATCATTCTCCGTCATAAATTCCACTTTTTGCAGCTGTCCATTCGGCAGAAGAACGTAATATGTTCCCACACTTTTAAGCACTTCCACGGGCCCTTCCAACTTCTCCGCTTGAGGGTTATCAGTGGTTGGAGCGTCCGTACTCGGAGCTCCGTATGAATTATCAGGAACTCCATAGCTGGTCGCTGGTGGTTCATTGGGCAAAGTGAACGGTTGTCCTTCTGGCTTCCATCCTGACGCAGGGTACGGAGCCATTTGAGGCGCTCCATAGGTTTGGGATGGAGGCTTCATCTCCGTTGGTAGAGTGAACGGTTCGCCGGAAGGTTTCCACCCTGATGCAGGGTACGGTCCAGAGTCTGTTGTGGATTCCATTGGTGCTTCTGTTGTAGACGGAGCTAGTTCAATTCGCTGGAATCTAAACCTCGCTGGTTTGAAGCGAGGTAGTTCAGCTAGCACTCCAACAATGCAACATAGGAATATGGTAATCTTCATGTTTGATGACGTAATTTGTATCAATCCAAATAGGTTCCTAGATGGTGATGGGTAGATGGACCAAGCTTGAATGATGCTGGTCACCAAGACGTCGAATGTTTTATACTTGAAAGGATGAGTTTATGGTGCTTTGTTATATCATAAATGGTATCTGATAGAGCAGTCAGAAGGTCGGTTCGGAGGATAACTCGGCCGAAGTCGAGTCACGTGCGTGGTGTCTGACAGTGACCCTATGTCTATGGGACGCCACCACAGTGGAATGAATAACAGCGACGCATTTTAAAAACTTAAAGATTGACATCAGATATATTTTTTTTATATTTCTAGCTTCCGCCCGCGGCATTGACAACCGCATAACCTATGGAGTCCCAAATGCGCTGCTAACCTTTCAACTCCACCTCATTTTTTCGATGAAACACAGCGCTGGGGCTGTTTCTCGACGGTTTTCTGTGAGTATGTGGTATCACTTCGAGTCGAACCGGCTCTCTTATGCCAAACTGTGGCCTGAGAGTCCCATTTATTATAAGTATGTTTCGATGGGACACTAGAATAATTGCATTACACATCAGGAAATTAATATTTACGCAATTTATATGTACATTGACTCGTTACATGTTGAAAGGTCATTAATTTTCTCATTCATAATGCATGAGGATGTCGAATTATATGAGAAACAATAGTATATGCTTAGATATTGAGTGTATTCCGGTCTATATCAGTTTCTAAGCACAGCTCTTGATATCTAACCGTGGGAGAGCCACGCTTCGGCATAAATGGGCCGGCTCGACCGGAGTGATACCACAGCCTCAAAGAAAACCGTTGTGAAGCAGCACTGTGCTGTGTTTTGCTGCGTGAGTGAGGGTACTGGAGGCCCATATGGGGGGAAAGGGGAGTTTAAAGGTTGGCAGCGCACTTGTGACTCCACTGGTGTTATATGTGTCCATGGGCGGCGGCAATCGCTTACCATCAGGTGATCCTTCTGCTCGTCTGCCACCTATGTCATGAAAAATAAAATAAAAATAAAAAATCTACATACAATAAGAATATATCTCCAAATGGCTTTTGGTAAAACATAATGTTTATGCTCAAAGTTTATTTAATTAATAAATAATAAATATTTTACAAACATGGTACATTGATCTGACTCCGAGATGGGTAGCTCAAGAATCTGTGTTACGGATATCAGATCCAACAGCGGAATTACAAATAATAATAATAATAATTCTCACAACATCTCCAGATCTCTCACAACGTAGATCCAGACACCGAACAAACACAAGTATTCATCGCACGAGTGTTTGTCCAGGGTGGGGATCGAACTCACGACCTTTGGCGTAAGAGGCAGGGTCACTACCAATTATGCCATCCGGTCAGTCATTACAGTCAAATAAATACATTGAATACTTTTATACTAATACATAGCATAATAATAACACCGAGACCAATAAATACAAACATGTTCATGCCCACAAATGTGTATACTGTGCGGGGATCGAACCCGCAACACTTGTATCAGATTCAGCATTCACTACCACTGATTCGAACGTAAATTTCAGTTACAGTCAACAATCACTTTTAGCACAATACCTTTAGTTGTACTTACATTCGTTGGAATTTATTTTCGACCACCAGAAGAAAATGAACTTGGCGCATACTGTCATATAGATAAAAGATAAAAAACGATAAAAAATACTTTATTTAATTTAGGTTTACACAGAACACTTATGAATGTCAAAATGGAGGTCCTTACACACTCCTGTCCCCAATAATAATAATTGGATATACTAATATAGTTTTTAAGCACCAAAATGTTACTAACGAATTTGTATGAATTTATTTATCTGCAATAAAAGCTTAATAATAAAAAAATAATAAAATAGGTACATACATATATTATCTTTTTTTTTAAGTATGGCTGCTACTGTGTTGCCTACGGCGAACACTTATATAACTCTGCCAATGTCGAGCGATTAAAGTGACACGTTTTAATGAGAAATTGACCGGTGTAAGGATATTTTACTCATCTGATTTTTTTTTTTGAATTGAGGTTTTCACCACCTAAAACAAAACAATAAAACAAAACAAACAAACTAACTACATAGGTGATATTATCATCTAGCGCTGGTTCGGAATGTCGATTTCTACTGAGAAGACAGTTCGTTTCAACAGACAGTTCTGTTGTCTTTTATCAAATGCTTAGATTACAAATACACACACACATTTGCACAGTACAAACATTTGTGTGCTTGAACATCTCTGTTTGTATTGATCTGGGTGTTTGCTATGTATTGTAAGTATGTATTTACAAAAGAAAAGTATTATATGTATATATGTGTAATCCCACTGTTGATTCTGATATCCGTAACACAGGTGCTTGAGCTACCTATCTCGGAGTCTGATTAATGTATGTGATGTTGTGAAATATTTATTTATTATTTAGATATGTTTGGTAGGGTTTGAATAAGATATTTCTGAAGCTGTCTGTACTTAAAACTCTGACACCACTCACGTTACGTATCTTCACTGACTATATCTCCCTATTGTGACACCGTGAAAGATCCTAGCTACAATGCCATCAATGAAGAACGTGATGTAATTAATTAATTAACAAGTGCTATTGAGCGTTGTCGAGCGTGTTGAAATGGCCCCTTTCATAGGGCGGAGATTTGATTTATTAGTTTTTTTTAATCATTCAACATTTCATACTTTGATCTTATTCCGTACGAAGTAGCTTAAGCACTTGTGTTACAGATATCAGACAACAGAGGAATTATTATAAATATGTACTTTACTATATACGTAAAAATACTCATAAATAAGGTACATGGCAGAAATCCCGTAAATAACTATTCTAATGACCAGGAAAGTTTATAACAATACAGGGTGTATCTGTGAACTTTTACATCCCTTTAACCACGTGTTCTACTAACCATTATATACCACATTTGTTCTATTACTTTTGAAAATTCGCATGAAAAATTTTCAACTTTTCATTCAAAGTCGGTCACGTGACTTGGTCATTTTGTATGGGGAGTCGAAAAACTATTCGATCAGAATGGTTGGTAAAACACATTAAAGGGATGTAAATGTCCGCAGATACACCCTGTATTGTTATAAACTTTCATCGTCATTAGAATAGTTATTTACGGGATTTCTGCCATGTACCTTACTTATGAGTATTTTTAAGTACATTTCGGAAATGTAATAACCGTAATAATAAACAAAGAGTCATTTCGCGGCCACATACTGTGAGTGTTGTGTGTCGAGAACAGGTGCGAGAAAATAGTGAGTTAGTGAACAGTGGTACCGCCCGTGCGCGTAGTAAAAGACTGCGAAGGAGGGTAGACCGTTTTGTCTGCCAGTAACATCTTACCCGTAAAAACTTCAGTTACTCCGTAACCATGGCGCTTGCAACAGTGCCGAAATATCGAAAATTTAAAAATAAAGTATATGTTAGAAATCCTGTTAGAAATGCAGCGATCCATAGTGAGTATCATAAGGTCTTGTGCCACTTCCTGCCAGTCATCCGCCAAGAGTCCACCCAAATCCTTATCGACCTTATCTTTCCAGCGGTATCTTGGACGGCTAACTGGCCTTCGTTCACTAGGATGTCCCAGGTACGCTTTCTTCACTGCACGATCTTCTCCTATTTTCTCGAGGTGGTGGTGAATCAGAGATTAGTATGGACGAATATATGAAATCACTAAATTCGACTTCAATGTCGGGTGCACGAGAATTACCTCTTTGATTCTCATCAGTGTAATAATTTCAGCGTGTAATTTACAGTTGCGTCGAATTATATTATTTTATTATTGCAACTGCCTGTAGTTTGTCTGATAGTACTTCAGACATAACTTGCTATACCGACGACCCGTTTGGATCACTGGTGAATGCAGCCTCTGGTGCAAATGTTGCGGGTTCAATCCCCGCACAGTACAAACGTTTGTGTTTGCATGAACATGTATGTTTGTATTGGTCTGGGTGTTTTCTATGTATAATAAGTATGTATTTACAAAAAAGTATTACATGTATATTATATTTTTAATTCCGCTGTTGGTTCTGATATCCGTACTGCCGTCCGCTAACTAAAAGGTCTCTAAGCTACAGCGACTCCCTATATGTTGTGGTTAATAAATACTTTTCTTTCTTTCTTCCTTTCTTCCTTCCTTCCTTTCTTTCTTTCTTTCTTTCTTTCTTTCTTTCTTTTTTCAATCTTTCTTTCTTTCTATGGCTTACCGACATTTAAGCTAGCGGATGGCAGCGTAACACAGGTGATTGAGCTACCGATCTCGGAGTAGATGGACACATATGGATATGCCTGAAATGGATGGATACAATGGTATGTGATGTTGAGATTTCTATTATTATTTATTATTATAGTCGCATAGTGCGTTATACGTACAGCTTGTAAAGGTATTTTGATCGTATATTCCGTCGTATATTGTTAGTTCGGCTATATTTTTTGTTTTATCTAAAAAACAATATTGCGTTGGCCCGCCCGCCACACGGCCAATATCAGACCCGATGGAAAATTGAAAAAGTTTGTACAATTTACACATTAATAACGGGTTTTTATCAAAGTATCCTAACTTTTATATACTCACCGGCTCTGCTCTTCGGTTTGTTGTTATCTGGAAAAGAAAGGATTTATTAGCTTTTATAATTCCTTTTTGTAAGGTCCTTGAAAATCAGGATTTTATGAATCAACAGGAACTATGTAAACATTTTTGAGATATTTAAAAAGTAAAAGGCTAAACATACACATCTCTCGATGTTTGAATTATTATAGAGGAATCACGCTTCGGCATGAGTGGGATGGATCAACCGTAGTGATACCACGGAATCACAGAAAATAAGCTAAAAAAACGAGTCAGTGAGGGTCCTGGAGGCCAATCTGGAGAAAGCGGGTTTTAAAGGCTGGCAGCGCACTTGTGACAACACTGGTGTTGCGAGTGTCCATGGGCGGCGGCAATCGCTTACCATTAGGTGATCCCTCTGCTCGGTTGTCACCTAGCCCAGCACTAAAAAAACAATGTGGGTGTATTTTTATAACCTGCTTGACGATGTGGGAAAATATCATGAGGCTCTAATATTCTTCACAAGTCATAATATTCTTTTCCCGTTGTTGCTCAGTACCTATAATAAACTGGGATTAAAAACCCAGTCAAGTGCGAGTCTAACTTGCGCACTGAGGTTTTTCTTTTACGAATAGCTATTAGAATTTTTTCTATGATGCTTGGCATTGCAGATACGTAGGACTAATTTTCACTGGATTTTACATGTTCTTGCGAAAAAAGGTGTTGACTACAATTAAATCTGTGGTTTGATAGATAGACAGACGGATAACTAAGAGATCCTACAAGGGTTCTGGTTAATACTAATCTACCTTCTAATATTGTAGATGATCCGTTTGGATCAGTGGTAGTGAATGTTGCCTCTGGTACAAGGGTTGCGGGTTCGATCACTGCACAGTATAAACATTTGTGTGCAAATCACGTCTGTTTGTATTGGTCTGGGTGTTTTCTTTGCATTATAAATTTGTATTTACAAAAGAAAAGTATTAAATGTATATATTTGTAACTCCGCTGTTGGTTCTGATATCATCCGTAACACAGGTGCTTGAGCTACCTATCTCGGAGTGAGATCAATGTATGTGATATTTTGAAGTATTTCTTTATTTATTGTGTTGTTTATGGGTTTTTTGACTAAGTCTGATCCCTGATCGATTATACATCACAACCTGGATGTGCTTGAACACCATAGCTAGACCTCTACGGTGAACTAACTAGGATTAATCTTCTAGGCAAATACGAAACATCCTAGACCTCTGAAGCGAAATTAACATTACTGATAGTGTCCAAAATTCAAGTCTTAACAATGGTTTTTGGTTTTTCTTTTGAGGTCCTGATCTTCAAAAAGAAAAAGCCTTATTCAATATACCAACTCTGAAGTAATTTAGCAAGTTGCTGCAAACAGTATGAAAACGACCCGCCTGGAGGACAAAGTTTCCCTATAACTGAGGCGGTAATCGGAGATCTCCGCCTTGAGGGTCTTCGGTGCTGGGAATAATTTAAAATCAATCAACAGTTTGTGTTTCGCTTCATTGAAGCTTCTATTACGTTATGTGCATACACCGTTATGTTTTTATCGTTTACATCCCGAAAATGGACTTCATTCACGATACCTATTCATTCAAAGTCCATTTAGCATGTTAGATCAACAAAAAAAAAAAAAATCAGCTGTCTCATACATTATTGCCGCGTGGATATTCTATTTTTTATGGACACACCTGATTTTTTTCGCTTATTTTGTTGATCTAACTTGCTTAATGGACTTTATTCATCATCATCATCATCATTGTCAGCCCATTTAAGTCCCCACTGCTGGGGCACGGGCCTCCCTCAATCACATGAGGGGTAATTGCCATACTCACCACGCTTGGCAGACGGGTTGGCGAGGGTTTTTTTTAGGGTTCCGTAGCCAAAATGGCAAAAACGGAACCCTTATAGTTTCGTCATGTCCGTCTGTCCGTCTGTCCGTCTGTCCGTCTGTCACAGCCGATTTACTCGGAAACTATAAGTACTACAGTGATGAAATTTGATGGGAATATGTGTTGTATGAACCGCTACAAAAATATGACACTAAATAGTAAAAAAAAGAATTGGGGGTGGGGCCCCCCATACATGTAACTGAGGGATGAAATTTTTTTTTTCGATGTACATACCCGTGTGGGGTATCAATGGAAAGATCTTTTAAAATGATATAAAGTTTTCTAAAAAACATTTTTCTTAAAGTGAACGGTTTTTGAGATATCAGCTCTCAAAGTCGTAAAAAGTATGTCCCCCCCCCTCTATTTTTATAACTACGGGGTATAAAATTCTAAAAAAAATAGAGGTGATGCATGCTAATTAACTCTTTCAACGATTTTTGGTTTGATCAAAGTATCTCTTATAGTTTTTGAGATAGGTTGATTTAACTGTAATTTTGGTTAAGTTATTGTGCTTACACTGAAAACGATGGCTGAACCTTATAAGATAGATCAAAAAATATACTACAGTATTGTACACCTTTAAAAATCCGCGATGATATAAAATCTTTATAATGTATATTTGCTGCTACGGAACCCTTTGTGCGCGAGCCCGACTCGCACTTGGCCGGTTTTTATATAAATGCAGAGTTTTCCTTCTCTGGGTGCTGATGATCATGCCAGCAGCTTTACCTTAGTCGCCTTTTACGACACCTCGGTAAGAGTGAGGACTTATTCAAGATATATATAATGAGATTTTCGGGATGTAAAAGTTAAAAAAATAATGGTGTATAGGGCGATGGTAGCTCAGTGGATAAGAACGCACCTTCCATGCGGGGGGTCTAGTTCGAATCCGAGCATTCACCTCTGAGTTTCAAGATCTCATTCATGCCGAAGCACTCTCCCACGGTTTTTGGCTACTCGCATTTAGCTTCTGTCAATTATCTTGCGCAAATCGTCTCTCCAATTATTTTGAGGGCTTCCTAAACTTTTTTTGTCGCTGTGGAAATGCAGGGACATCTTTAGGCATACCTGGCTGACGAAGGTCAGCACGAGTTATGTTGGGCTCTCATTTGGAAAGATAACCCAGAGGCATACCAACTAAAACCACAGCGGCGCCCCCTCATTGCCATATTACGGGAGGTCATGGGAATTCAGCGTAGCCTTGGCTCCATAACCTCCAAGGCGAACCTTACCTCCCAGGCGATACCAAGGGCTTCCTATACACTACGTTAACTGAAACATAATCTCCATTATCAAACTTACCCAATCCTAGTTCATGGTCCAAGCAAAACAAAGGTCGCTTTCGGAATAGCTCGCTCAGATGAATTATTGTCAAGTTCCATACAAATGGAGCAGGCACGAATGGTAATTGTCTCATTTAGAGTCAGCCAATTTGATGTGATATTAAATTTCCGCGTAAATAATATTTACTCTTTGATCCTTTGACGAGCAAGTCATGATTTCGTTATCGTATCGGCTTTGTTTCATTGAGCATAAAAATAGGTCTTTTTATTGTTGGGCCTTGTAACGGTATCTTATATTTTTTTAAACGGAAATAAGGCTCATACTATGTGGTATTGTATGAACTGAGCGAAAGAGCCTAGGTTTACTTACTCCGATGGCTCATCATCGTCAGCCGATTTAAGTCCCCACTGCTGGGGCACGGGCCTCCTCAATCACATGAGGGGTAATTGCCATACTCACCACGCTTGGCAGACGGGTTGGCGAGGGTTTTGATATAAATGCAGAGTTTTCCTTCTCGGGGTGCTGATGATCATGCCAGCAACTTTACCTTAGTCGCCTTTTACGACACCTCGGTAAGAGAGAGGGTGGCCTATTCTACTCTGCCGGCACCACACGGCCCGATGGCTCAGCGACCCAAAATGTGTCTTGGCCTCTGATATAAAACTCCTCCATTAGTCCATTCGAGGTTTTGCGCCAATCGCTGACACGTAGCTCGCGTAGATCTTTCTGCACGACATCATTCTCTCCCATCCTTTCCATGTGACCCAGCCATCGGAGTCTATGAGTTTTTGTTTCCCCGTTTATATTGTGCTTTCCCACAAGCTCTTCGATCCCGGCATTTTTGAGAAGCCGCCTAGGGGACTCGTCCGAGAATTTTCTTCAACATTTTCCTCTCGGCGACCAGAAGCCTGTTCTCCTCTCTGTTTCTGTTTTGTGATCGCTTTATAATTATTTTTCTTTTTATTTAATTTTATTTGTTTTATTGATTAATAAAATAATAATAATAATTCTCACAAAATCTCATACGTTGACCTGATTCCGTACTAGGTAGTTTAAGCACTTGTGTTACAGATATCTATTTTTTTAATAACAATTTTTTTATTTTATTTTTATTTATTAATAATTTTGAAAAATGTGAGTTTTTCACTTGAACCATAGTTCCTAAGGGATTGATGTGAACTTTTCGGACATTATTTTTCTTGTACGTCGGTGTAGTTCAGCCGGGAAATTCAACCAAAGTTACAGAACTAGTCGTTACCTCACTTAATGAACCTTAAACTGGTTACAAATTAATTGGAATAGGCCTATTAGAGGTGTGTGTAACAAAGTATTAGCAGAACAAAGGGGTATTCTAACCTTTTACTATCAGAGAAAGTTCAGCAGACCGCGGTCGTAAAATGTAAATGTATTTGACGACCCGTTCGTGGATCAATGGTAGAGAACACTGCCTCTGGTGCAAGGGTTGCGGGTTCGATCCCCGCACAATACAAACATTTGTGTGCATGAAAATGTTTGTTTGTATTGGTCTGGGTGTTTTCCATATATTTTAAGAATGTATTTACATAAGGAAAGTATTAACGCTCCATCCAGAAATGGAGCTCGTTGCCGGCGCATGTATTTCAATATGGATTCCTTCAAACTGCATTGGAATCGAAAACCGAGCTAAAAGGATTGTTGGCGTATATCCTTTGTAGTTATTAACACAGCGATACTACCTAGAGAGCCGTTCTGGGTCTCATTATTTTGTGCCTTTTACCTTGGTCAACGGATTTTGAGGTATAATATAGTGGTCTGTTTTGTTTGTTAATTACAAACTTGTACTAGTATTTATTTACAGTAGTAACTAAGTACAGTTCATAATGTAAAAAAACGGGTCAAGTAAATTCCAGAAAGCATTAACACAAAGTACATAACATAGATAGACAGATACTCTTTATTACACAACATACATAATTTAAAAGGTAGGTATACAGATATGTAATGTAAATACTCGTATGTTTTTTTTATATGAGAAGTGGCAGACGAGCAGACGGATCACCTGATGGTAAGCAATTCAGCAATCTAAGAAAGGAAAAAAATAAAGGTAAGAGGCGCAGCGCGCCGTTGCACGACGCAACACGTGGACCAACTCTGCCGTGCCGCGCAGCGACGCGACGCGCCGCGCCGGTCTAATGCGATATTACCAGCAAATTTCATATAAAGTATTTACGAAAAGTTATTACCGTACTTACTAGCTCTAAACTCATGTCGTCCCGTTCCCACACGCAATGTTAAAAGGGGCTGGCACGAATTTGGTTCCGGAACTATCCTTAGTTCGCGATTAGCAATAAGGGGGCTAGTGTTTTAATGTGTTTTGTTAAACATCCGAAGGTACAAACTCAAGAGGGGTTTAAATAGTCTGCGAGGAACGGTCCCAGGGCTGAAGCCTATCCAATTATCTATGTCAGTAAGTCCCATACACTAATAAAGAATGTTATCTATTAGTAATATACCTACATGGTATGTATGTACATGGTCACCACCCTAGGTATCGCTCGGAGGAAGCAGTGGCAGCTCGTGCAGGCAGATCGCATGCAACAAGCAAGCGACTGGCGTAAAACCGCGAATGATCGAGACCAGTGAAGGAGTCTTGTGTCGGAGACCAAGACACATTATGATTTAAATATATCTAAATGTAATAAATATATAGTACGTTCAAGAAAAAAAAAAATCTTATACACAATAAAACCTCCACAACGTAACAATATAATGATAAATGATAATAAAAACCAATAACAAATAATATACTATTACAATATTAATAACTAATTAATATTAGAATTAATAAAAAATTAACTAATAAATTTAAAAAAATAAAACAACAAAATATTATGATGCTCTCGTACACTAAACTACATTCAATCGCAAGGTCCGAGCCACATCCAGGAGCGCTTATCCATGTATCTATGACAACAGTCAAAAGTGCACGAATGCATACGAAGAGTACCGAAAACTCGCGTTTGTGAGGGTGTTGTTGTCCATACAGTGCCTGTTCGCTGTGCGAAGAATTCAAATTTACCTTCGTTTATGAGTTTGATTTTGTTATTTGTTACGAATGTCCACACTTGTTAAAATAATATTTATCTTTAGTTTGTTTATATTCTCATGTAAGTGAATGTTATTCTTTTTGAGAAATAAAGTTCTTAAATCTCATTATGGGTCGCTGAGCCCTCGAAGTTAGTAAGTAGGTATTGGAAACATGAGAAATTATAATAACTTAATTAGTCAAGTCATCCTAACAGAATGTCCGTCATTTTACTACACGCAAATCTACATCATACTCATCATCATCATTTAGCCAATAGACGTCCACTGCTGGACATAGGCCTCCCCCAATGTTCTCCACACAGATCGGTCCTGTGCCGCCCGCATCCAATGGATTCCCGCGATCTTCACCAGATCGTCGGTCCACCTTGTGGGGGGCATGCCACGGCTGCGACTTTCTGTACGTGGCCTCCACTCGAGGACCTTTTCGCCCCAACTGCCCAAATCTACATAAACTTGTCTAATCAACTTTACCTTTTTTGAAAATGCAATAACGCTAAAATATTTCGCTGGCCGTGCGTTACGAAATGGCTCAATTATTATAATTCCGGTGGCCGTGGCCCTCTATAACTAACAGTAAACGTTAGGCTGGTTCCCATTAGCATGCTTAAGCGACGATCAGCGAATTTTGGTTTAGAAGAGGTAGCAAAAGTGACAGGAGATAGAAAATCGCGGATTTAGGGTCACTATAGTAAGAATTGTTCAGTGTCTGGATGTAATATATGTATTTAAGTATATATTTGTGTACCTCTATTGTCTGATATCTGTAACACAAGTGCTTAAGCTACTTAGTACAGAATCAGGTCAACGTATGAGATGTTGTGAGAATTATTATTAACAAAAACAAAAAGAAATAGCCTTGTAACGCTCTGTTGGTGTAGTGGTTTAAAAACCGGTCGTGGTCTCGGGGTCCTGGGTTCGATTCCCGGGTTGAGCGAAAAGTCATTAGCGCACTTGTGACTTTTGTGATCAGGTGATCCGTCTGCTCGTCTGCTCGTCTGCGCGTCTAGGATAGGCCCATATAAAAAAAAATAAGTTACGAATTTTTCAGACATAGCTCGAGTTTGGGATCACCAATCTGCATTTGGCAAGCGTGGTGATTAAGCCTATTCCCATCATAGTAGCGATAACTTGATTTCCATGATGTGGTTGATCGTTGAGATTGGCCGCCGTAGCCGTAATCTGTTGGATGATATAATATAGGCTGATATTAATAATAATAATAACAATAATTCGTTTATTTCAGGCAACAATATACATTCTAAAATATTTCCTTGAGTATGAATAGATGTTTTTTGGAGTATAGACTGACGCTTGATACAATCGCACCTTTTTTAAGTGTGACACAGTATATTGGCTCTCCTCAGCTTGATGGTAAGCAAGAGAAGAGCCCACGGTGCAATGGACGACATTTCAAAATTGCTAAGCTCTGAAACAAAAAATACCAATTCCTTGTTTACTTTTCCGCTGCTCGAATATATATTTATTCATTTTATATATTGCTTATTTATTGAGAAAAAAATTAAAAACTAAAAAACGTAAGATGACGTCATTGGACGGCAGAATGTAAAATATTTCTTTGCTTAGCACATTATAGTTTTAAATTTACGAAATGCCAAACCCATGACATGCAACTGTCAAAAAAAAGACAACTTGTCAACGTTGAATCTATGAATGACGTTGACAATGTTGACACTAGTATTATTTACCTTTGACAGTAGTACCTTTTTTTTATTAAAACAATGATAAGCAAAGGAATATCGCTGTATACAGCCGTCCGATGACATCATTTGGCGCTTACGTCTATTTAGAATAAAAATAATTTCAATAATTATTTTATGCATGAAAATGGACAAAATTTGAAAAAAGAAAAAATATGGGTGTGTTCATTTTATGTCTATTTTCATATAAAAAAACAATATGGACATGTTAAAAATATGAAATGTTGTCCATTATTCCGGACGCGATGTCGAGGCATCACTTCGCGCCTGATAAAAAGATAGACATAGATCCACAACCCAATCTCTCTAATCGTAGTCGCTGGGCAATTCTTACCTTTAATTAAGCAATCATCGGTGACAAACAAATGCCAACCGCATCGCCTGATGGTAAGCGCCTACCGCAATCTATGGACGCCTGCAACTCCACAGCACTTGCATTCATATTGCGAACCCTTTAATAACCTTAATACTTTTTTTGAAGAACCACATACCGTAGTCCCTCTGAAAGGAGCTGAGTCTTACCTAATAGATTATTTCTCTCAAGGAACCATTCTAATCGGTTTTTAATTAGGTGTTCTACAACTTTAGAAAAAACTGAAGCTAAGGCTTATATAAGTAGGTCTATAAGAATTTGGGTCTGCAGGATTTTTAGAGGGCTTGAGATTATTCTACAGCTGGAGTTTGAATAATTGAATGTTGTATTAAATTGCAAGATAGTATTGGGCGCCAACTTCGGTAACACCTTTTCTCGAGTGTACTGGTATAAAATGTGATTTGTGTATAAAGTGTCATAAATATTATTTTACACTTTTTAGCTCGTGGTTTCGGAAGGCGGATTTATTCGCAGATTTATTTTTATTAAAGAATATTTTGTGTGACACGACCGCTTGTCAGACTCGCCAGGGCGCTGATAGGTTTCCTTGAAGAACTCGGCTGGTTGGAATGACACCGGCCGACTTTACCCTCCGCACGCGAAATGGGCACAACTGCTGCCTGATTGCGGAAAAGCCCGCACGACGAAGAAGAAGAAGAAGAAGAAGTCAGTCTCGCCAATTTGCGACTACGTCAGTCTAACTGAAATTAGGCGACGGGCACCTAATGTATGCGGTTCACGTGGTAGAGACGAGTCACTTATCTTCCGCCGTTTTGATTTAATCTAAGGCTGATTTATGACCTTTTAATGACAGATTAGCTTATTCTGATCATTAAAGGCCGAATAAACCATTATTATTATTTGACAGAAATGGGGTGAGCCCTGCGTCTCATAGCCACTGCGACCAGTAGATGATCTATTGTGGCAGCCCCGTAACCTATTACAGCACCTCATGTAGCTCCAGTTCCAGGATAAACCCGAGAATGGAGCTGATGGGGAGCTCTTGATCTCGTCTGCTGAGATCATGTGTGCTCCCAGGTGCCGGCTTCTGCAGCGGTGTAGCGCTATGCACTCGCCAAGGACGTGGATAATCGTTTCCTCGTCCTCGCGACAGAACCTGTAGATTTTGGTATCTGAAAGGCCCATGTTGTGCAGGTGCTTGTTTAATTTGCAGTGCCCCGTGAGGGTCCAAGTGAGTGCCCTAACATGTCCTCTACTCAGTTTTATTATTTCTACAGCTCGTCTCTGATCGAACGCCTGTATCAACGCCTTAGACTGTTCTATATAAACCAACCGTATGTATGTTCTTTACCTGAAGGTTGTCTAGTAGAGATATCGCTTCCAGCGATAAGACCGCCTAAGTTGTATTTGGTATCTATGTATGATTTTAAATTTTTGTACGATGTTCAATAAAGAGTATCTATCTAGTAGAAGTATAAGGTAATCCTAGGTTACATAATCCTATGCTCCACTTATTTCTAAGCTGTGTTTAATCTTGAGTATCCTGGTAACGACTTTACAATCGCAAGATGACTCTTAACGATTATTATCTCATTTGTACGAGTACTTAAGAAGTTACATACCTAATTATTATTGTGACTAGTTTTCTTGAATGGGTCATCATTTGTATGCGGTTGGTGGCCATCGTTTTAGCATTTAAATGGTAACCCATTGCGTATAAGTTTCAGCATGGACTATATAATAGGTCCATGGTATGGTCCAATAATCAGTTAATAAGCGAAAGCGATTATTATTAGCAGTAGTATCAGCCTATATACTGTCATAGAAATTAAGTTATCGCTACTATGATGGGATTAGGCTTAATCACCACGCTTGCCAAATGCGGATTGGTGATCACAAACCCGAGCGATGTCCGAAAAATTCGAAACGTACTATTTGCTCGACCCGGGAATCGAACCCAGATCGGACGCATCGAATTTATTACTTATCGTAATATAAATCTTTGCGTATATTCCTGTCAAGCGCTAGACTTGGACCACACTCCCAGGGTGGACTCCGATTAGATGGAATTTTAATGGAAGGCGAGAGATTTACCAGAATCGTCGTGGACGCGCCGTCCGCGCTGCCATCTGATGGCGATTAACTCAATGTTATTGGTAGATTACCATCGGCATTTGCTCCGAGTTCATTGGGACATCGTTTTAATAGAAAACCGGTTATAATTTCATACATTTCGGCTTTTAAAAATAGATGTTGTACCATTACAACAAGAATGACTATTTAACAATTGATACGTAGTTTTTTAGGGTTCCGTAGCCAAAATGGCAAAAACGGAACCCTTATAGTTTCGTCATGTCCGTCTGTCCGTCTGTCCGTCTGTCCGTCTGTCACAGCCGATTTACTCGGAAACTATAAGTACTACAGTGATGAAATTTGATGGGAATATGTGTTGTATGAACCGCTACAAAAATATGACACTAAATAGTAAAAAAAAGAATTGGGGGTGGGGCCCCCCATACATGTAACTGAGGGATGAATTTTTTTTTTTCGATGTACATACCCGTGTGGGGTATCAATGGAAAGGTCTTTTAAAATGATATAAAGTTTTCTAAAAAACATTTTTCTTAAAGTGAACGGTTTTTGAGATATCAGCTCTCAAAGTCGTAAAAAGTATGTCCCCCCCCCTCTATTTTTATAACTACGGGGTATAAAATTCTAAAAAAAATAGAGGTGATGCATGCTAATTAACTCTTTCAACGATTTTTGGTTTGATCAAAGTATCTCTTATAGTTTTTTTAGATTCGCGTTGCATTATAACTATTTTTTTTTATTGAGATAGGGCAAGCGAGTCACCTGATGGTAAGTGATCACAGCCGCCCATGGACATCAGCCACACCAGAGGGAGTGAAAATGCGTTGCCGGCCTTTTAGGAAGGTATAGGCTCGTTTCGTGAGTCCGCTTGTGACCACGGTTGCTGTGACGTAGCCGAAAAGTCAATCAAAATTATATGAGTACAGCATATTGTATACAATATAAATTTCGTGTTAACCCCCGTCTTAATCAAGTATAATTGAAACGTAATTTACAGGTGGCATTTTTAATAGTCTCATCATTCATCATCATCAGCCCATTTAAGTCCCCACTGCTGGGGCACGGGCCTCCCTCAATCACATGAGGGGTAATTGCCATACTCACCAAGCTTGGCAGACGGGTTGGCGAGGGTTTTGATATGAATGCAGAGTTTTCCTTCTCTGGGTGCTGATGATCATGCCAGCAGTTTTACCTTAGTCGCCTTTTACGACACCTCGGTAAGAGTGAGGGTGGCCTATTCTACTCTGCCGGGGACCACACGGCGAATGTCTCGTCATTAGTGATCGGATAATCGTTTGCTTATTTACCTAAACTAAGCTCTAAAGATTAATATGGGCTAAACTTTTCATATCACGTTTATTTAAAAATAAATGAAATAATTCAATTTAATATCAATCTTTTAGTTTTATTAATATCAGCTCATATCACCTTTAGAGCAATTTCGCATGCGGCATTTAAAAAGGCAAGTCCGTAATAATCTTAAACCCTTAAAGGCCACAAACGGTGTTTTAACACCTCTGTGACTTGTAGGGCAATCGATTTTAATTTTTAGCTACTAAACCGGATCTATTTTAAACAAAGTCGGGATCACAACTTTTCGACAAACACTTATACTATTTATTAAACAACCATGAAAAAATGTTGGGTCCAACGCATAAGCGAAAAATTGATTTACGCCAAAAGCGGCCCCTTTTGGTGTGAATAAATTTTTCGCGTACAAAAACGCACCCAACATTTGTTCATAGTTATTTAATAAATAGTTAAGTGTTTGCCGAGTGGTTGTAATCTCGAAATTGTTTCAAATAGTATAAATTCCGGTTAAGTAGTTAAAAATTAAAATCGATTGGCGTCGCTAGTGTGCCCTACCCGTCGCCTTAAGATTTTGTGTATTCCTCTATGTCAACGGGAGCCTTCGAGCAAGTAAGGAAAGAATTGTGCGCAAGCACAGTTAAGATGTGACCCGGTGATTTTACAGTGATTGTGAGGTCCCGAATTTAACCCCCGAATCGGGCCAAAATTTATACTTGAGGTTTTGTTGTGAATTTTTTACGTTAAGTCGTTTGGTCGGTACGGTCTTGCGCCTGGACCCTCTTTGGTCGTGTCACTATGGTTTCCCTCAGTAATATGAAGGTAAGGGAAAGAGAGAGTACTTGTGTTGATGCACACACTTGAGCACTACAATATATCCTGCGTACGTTGCTGTTATTTAAGATTGGCCACCATAGCCTTGTCTATTGAATGAAATTACCTAACCTCTTCTGCGTCTTATGCCACGATGATGGAAAAGGGGCGATCTTATTTTAGATCATGCATTCCATCTGACACTCTTTGAAATGCAATTACCAGACTTCCCGAATCCTGGATCATGGTCCAAGCGTACCTTGGGCTCCAGAGCGACCACTGTAGACGCAACCGAGAATACATGCTAAGGTGAGGAGGGGTTCCCAATCCCTCGCCTTTTTACATTTTCCTCCATAAATATGAACGAAATTTTCCAGCCTTTTAATCGTCAAGTGACTTCCATAACGCCATCAAAACCCGTGTTTGCCTTTTCTGCTATTTACAGATGAATAACAAAACAGACGGCGTAAAAATTCAATTTGTAGAGAGACACTTTGTCCTCTCAGAATCCCTCAGGGACTTGGGGATAAGGAAAAGATACAAATAAGCCGGTATGGGCAGAAGAGTGGATTGTTGGTGAGAGCTTGAAGGCTGAAACTGATTTAGTATATGCGGGACAAAGGATAAAAAAAACGAAATCTTAATCGGTTCATCTGTTTGGGAGCTATGACACAGACACACGAACACACACACACACAAAGACAGACACGTCAAACTTACAGTAATCTTTGCGCCAGGACCGGAGGCTAAAAATGGTCTAGGTAGGTACACTTACACTTTAGGACCTTGTCACAATACTTACCTATAAGAAAGTAGAGGTCTATTTTCTTATATTATATATTGTGACAACGTCTTAAAGTGTATACATATTTTTGGAGTTAACTGTACCTACTGCACGTCTATTTACTGCAGGATATGAAAAGAAGACCATAAATAAGTAAAAAAAAAATGGTATTCCATTGCTCATCTTAGAGGAATAGTGATGGCGATAAGAACAGAAAATATAAGGTGGTATTCTCACTACTCTTGGCATAGTCCTCCGACTGGCCAGAAGTGGCGCAAGACCGACCGAGATGGTGGATTATCGGAGGCCAAGACTCACTATGGGTTGCTGCACCAACTTAGTCAGTTAGTTAGTTAATCTCACTTTGTTGGTCTGGTTCCTCTGCTAAAGGGTTGCGAAGGTCAAACGGTAGTCGTTGGATCATGGTCCAAGCTTTCTCCGGCCTCTAAAGCGACAGCTTTGGACATAACATCTTAGCGTGTTCCCCCGCTGAGATGAAGAAACCACTATACAAAAGAAAAGTAGTATATGTATATATTTGTAATCCCACTGTTGATTCTGATATCCGTAACACAGGTGCTTGAGCTACCTATCTCGAAGTCAGATGTATGTGATGTTGTAAAATATTTATACAAAAAGTACACCGAAACTAAATTAGATAATAATTGGTCTGCCATGGTTCAACTTAAAGGAAAAGTAGTGGTGAAAAGAAAAGCAAATACAACTATGTGGCAATCAAACAGTAATTTGCTATTACGGCCTGAAAACCGCCGCGATCGCTTTTTTAAAAGGCCTTTTTATGTTTTAGATACGACATGGCACATAATGGTTTTCAAGTAATTTATGTTTCGAATTTAAATATCAATACATTAAAACTAAACAAGTTAAGTACGTAGTGTTGGACTGTTAACTAAAAAATGATGATAATGATAATGATGCCTTCCCAGCCGATTTTTTTTATATGAGAGATGGCAGACGAGCAGACGGATCACCTGATGGTAAGCAATTCCGCCGCCCATGGACACCCGCAACACCAGTGGAGTCACAAGTGCGCTGCCAACCTTTTCACCTTCCCCCCATTGGGCCTCCGTTAACCTCACTCACACGGCGAAACGCAGCGCAGGCGCTACTTCACGCCGGTCTTCTATGAGGCAGTGGTATCACTCCGATGGAGCCGGCCCGTTCATGCCTAAGCGTGGCTCTTCCACTTTTACGATTTCGGCTACAGTGACCACTTTGTATAAGCATCTATTTTTTTAATTTGAGGACTAAGGTATTCCTGACCTCTGATGGGCTTTCCAGTGACTAGCGTGACCATATTCGAAAGCGGTCAAGTACGCAGGAAATATTTAGGTGCACAAACGTACGCGTAAACGCAAGTGCCTACTCCCGTCCTCCTCCTCCTGGACCCAGTGGAACGAAAACCGATACGACCGGAGGAGAGTTTGGATGATAACTAAAAAACACACGAAAAATATCGATTCTTCATACAATAATAGACTACCTACGGTACAAGTCCTGTCATAAGTATCCGCTGCAGTGGATCGAGCATACCACATCCTTGCCAAGCCGGCGCAGTAGCTATCCACCGCGGCTGCCAATATCGTCACGGTTGCAATGTGCAATGTGACACAAGCTGAGTGAGGGCCATTTATACTAGACGTCATAACACACCATAATATTCTTTTGGCACTGTCTGGACATGATTGAATATAGTTTTGTTTATTTTTTCCTTTTGTATTTATTTATATGTATTTTTAATTGTTTTATGTTTTGTGTTGTTTTCTGTTTGTACCAAATTGTATCCTGTTTACAACTGCTATAAGTTCTGTGTTGTGATGACTATAATAATAAATATTTTCTTTCCTTCTTTCTTTCTTTCTTTCTTCCTTTCTTTCTTTCTTTCTTTCTTTCAATGGACAAGAAATACTTTCTTTGAACTTGCAGCAGAACTCAGGCATGTTTGCTCAGGCATGTTTGCAGCAGCGCGCACCGACTGCTTCCATGCCAACGTGCGCAAAAGGTGCGCGTCCCAAGTGCGCAGGGTGAGGGCCAGCTCCAATGCTATTCTGAACTTGTTAGCCGATCGCTTGGACTGTCCTCATATCCACCATCGCTGTCTAAGACACGTGCATGTAGATGTTAGATATTGTCATAACATTTTTAATTAATAATTGTATTTTCATTTTAAGTGAATGGAATAAAATGAAAATTAATTAAAATTGACATTGTATTTACTAACATTAGTTCATAAGAAAAATTGTTACTAGCAGATACTTTTATGGGCTCCGATGCTTGAAACAAACGATTTTATTTGTATTATTTGATAGTTTACTATAACCTTTTTAATGGATGAGAATGGCCTTGTTTATCTCCCATGGGGAAATGCTCTTTATGCACACCAGTCTGTTGAGGGACGGCCATTTACTGGAAGGATCTTCCGTGTGTTTCTGGCCCAGCGACCAAGTCTCGGCCTTTCAAATAAGAGATTGCCACTTTATTCGATCCTGCTTCCTACTTGCTAGTACTCTCGCAGATTAATTTTAACAATGTCTTTTCACAATATCTAGAACCATTTTGAATTTATTGAATTGTTTTACTTGTAACACTAGTTATAGATAGTGTTTAGCATTTAAATTGATTAAATAGACATGTCCGCATTTGAACAGCACAATAAGAATACCTATATAAGAGTATAATTGCCTCATTTATAGTTAAACGTGCGAAAATGATCTGGTTACTACTTGTTACGGCCTTAACCTTGGTAAGTGTGTGGTCATATTTAAAAAGTAAGTGTAAAAAGTAATGAATAGAATAGTAGTTTAAACAACTAATGTTAGTGACTTATGTTACTAAGCTAGAAAAATAATATAATTATTTGAATTTTTCCCTTTTATTTCATCTAGTATCTAGTATCAGCCTATAAACTGGCCCACTGCAGGGCAAAGGCCTCCATCATAGAATGCAAGTTATCGCTACTATGATGGGATTAGGCTTCATCACCACGCTTGCCAAATGCGGATTGGTGATCACAAACCCGAGCTATGTTCGAAAAATTCGCAACATACTTTTCGCTCGACCCGAGAATCGAACCCAGGACCTCGAGATCACGGTCCGGTACTTAAACCACTAGACCAACAGGGCGTTCTAGACCAACGGGGCGTTTTATGGCATGGTAGATGTTATATTTATTTTTGATAGAAGTCAATAAAAAATCCGTGCTTGATTGCGTGAAGCCTGATTACATAACACTCTTTCATTTTAACCTTTACGATCATAGGTTCTTTTAATTAACTTAAAAGAACCTATGATCGTAAAGGCAGCTACACTGGCAGTTTCCGAGCGTTTTCAAAGCGTTCTTGCGCATCCGCTGTGCAGCAGCGACGTGTTCGTTGCGCAATCCGCCCTAACAAATGATACTTACTTTTGCAGACAACTATTTACATAACTTTAACCAAATATAATAAAATATATCGGAAGAACATAAACAATTAATAAAAAAAACAGGTTCGTTGCTGGCAGCCAACAGCAAATACATTCAATATTTCAGGTAGTGGCCCTTTTGTGTAGAGAAACATAGTGGCCCGCACTTACTTCGTTTTATTCCTTATCGAAAGTTGAACCAACCGGAAAAAAAGTTCATGTGGTCCGATCGGTAAGACAAAGGCAGTAGGACCTCGTGGCCAGATGGAGTTTTAGTACTTCTGTCACACATTGCGCTAGACTAAACAAGTCTTTCCAAAGCGTTGTCATTGTTCTATAGGATTTACTATTATATAAATTTTATCTTATTAAAATATTTTTATATCAGGGTCAGCATGTAGAGTTAGTGGAAGTACAAACAAGCTCAGGATGGTTGATCGGAGAACAGCGAGACCTGTCGACGGGCTTGGGAACTGTGTTCAGCTTCAAGGGGATCCCCTACGCTGAACCTCCCGTTGGACCCTTGCGATTCAAGGTAACAGTACATTGAAAGAGTTTGTGATACCCGCAACATCAGTGGAGTCAGAGTTCACTGTCAACCTCTTCAACTTCTTCCCGAATTGTGGCGCCGGTGCCTTCAGTCACTCGGTGGAACTTTGTGAGGTCGTATCACTCCGGTCTAGTCAGTCCATTCATGCTGAATTTACTCTTGAAACATTGACTCTCCTAGGAGCTAAGTGTTGTGTTCGGTATGCTTGACAGATGTACGTGTTTCGTGTTTCCTACGTTTTATCAATTTTTGTTTCACTAACAAAATTAAACTTAAAGTGATTCATTCGATTGTATTAAGGTTAGAATTATTTTCTTGAATGATGTTGGATTAATTAAGTAAATCATTATTTCTAGGATCCTCTACCACACAAAGGATGGGCAGGAGTCAGAAACGCTACTAGACATGGCGCTACTTGCAGTCAGTTTGATATTATCTTCACCGAACAATACCTCCCCGGTAGCGAAGACTGCCTCTTTTTAAACGTCTACACGCCAAAACTGAATCCAAGAAAACCTTTCCCAGTTATTTTTTACATCCACGGAGGTGGCTTCATGAGTGGCTCGGGTGACGACAATGAACATGGCCCAGATTTCCTAACACCTCATGACGTTATTCTAGTCACCATCAACTATCGTTTAGATGCATTGGGATTCCTTAGCTTGGATAATGAAGACGTCCCTGGAAACGCTGGTTTGAAAGATCAAGCTTTAGCCTTAAAATGGGTTAAAGATAACATAAAAAACTTTGGAGGCGACCCAGACAATGTTACCATCATGGGTCAAAGCGCCGGTAGTGCTGCTGTAACATATCATATGATGTCTCCAATGTCTAAGTACCTGTTTAAAAGGGCAATTGTTTTGAGTGGTACTCCGTTTAGTGATTGGACACAAACGTTCCAGGCGAGGGAGCGAGCATTCAGACTTGGAAAACTTTTAGGCTTTAACACTAGAAATGACAAAGAACTTTTAGAGTTTCTTCAAAGTGTTGATGTTAAAAAACTTGTCAACACACAACCAGCTATCATATCACAAGAGATAAACTGGTTTAATCCAACCAGAATGTACGCCTTTGTGCCGGTTCCAGAAAAAGACTTCGGCCAAGAAAGATTCATAGTTGAAAGTGCTAAGGATTCGCTTATGAATGGAAATGTTCAAGATAAGGATTTACTTATAGGCTATACAAATCAAGAATTGATGATAATAATCCCAAGAATAGGGCTCTTTGTTGGGTTGTATGAAACCTATTCTGATATGCTAATACCGTTTGAAATCGTACGGAAGATACCGCCCAAAGACATACCAGAATTAGCTAAAATAATTCGTAAACAATACTTTGGCGACAGGGTAATAAGTGATAAAACTACGGCAGAATTTACTAATCTAATCAGTGATCATGCATTCAAATATAGTACTAACAGATTTTTGGACTATTTGCCTGAAGGCAAATCGAATAAATATATGTTTAGATTTTCCTTGGTATCTGGTAGAAATCGATATTCAAATTTTGGAAAGCCGTATAATATAACCGGATGCGCACATACGGATGATTTGAGATACATATTTGATTCTAAGTCAGACCCGGCTCCAGTGAGTCCAAGATCTAAAGAATATGGACTGATTAACCAAGTTTGCACTTTGTTTACAAATTTCGTAAAATACGGGTAAGTTTCAGTATATTTTTTTTATTCACTCCTAAAGCAATTATAATCCACAATCCATTCATTTACAATGTTTTTGCAAGGCATGCATAATCTTGAAACTTTAGTACAGATTTTTTTTATAATATAAAAAGGAAACGATATTTTTCTAAACTAAGGTAATACAGATTGGTATAAATTGTCTGGCACCATTCATTTATTTTCAATGAATGATTTCAATTATCAATGAATGAAAATGAATATTTATGTCACGTTGTGTACGAGTATATTGTAATTCATCATTGCCATTAGGTGATCCGTCTGTTCGCCTGCCCCCTATCCCATAAAAAAATCATCCTCCTGCCCTGTCCCCATGTTATCTGGAGTCGGCGTAGGTCTTTCTTTTCTATATGTCTCTGTCATTCGTCGTTGAATCTTCCGTGTCATTCTTCACACAATCTATCCATCTCTTTTTCGGTCGTCTTCTGTTCCTCCACCCACTTACATTCATACTCATCACTCTTTTTGTAACATGCTCTTAATCTCTATTCCATGTATAGCCATGTAGGCTATACCAAAAAAGACGACTTACCTTCAATTTATCAATGAAATCAATCAATCATGGGTGCCACTTTCATACTTCCTCTGGTGTACTCATTCCTTATCTTGTCCATTCTTGTCAGGTCACACATCCATGTTAACATTATCATCTCTGTCACATGCAATCGGCTTACAATCCGTCTGATCGGTCCAGCATTTTGATCCATATAGCAGGCAGCAACTAATGACGGATCTGTAAATTTACCCTTTATTTAGATCCCTTTAGTCCATAGATGGCATGTTGTTGCCGTAACCTGTCGCCTGTAATGTGTAAATTATGTTGTTTAAATCGCTTTCACAATTTTTTATTTAGTGTATGTTGTTGTTACAGAAAACCAACACCAAACAAGTTGTTTGGCGTCAGATGGCAAGAATATGATAATTCAAGAAAGAGATATCTTAATATTGACAGTCCCCTTAAAACTGGAACCAATCCTGATGCCGACATTAATCGTTTTTGGAAAAACATCTACACCAGAGGAAATGTAGCTTTACCTTAATTACAAATAAAGTAAGGTTTGCAAGCGGCAACTACTGGAAAATCCGGACATTCCCGTTTTTTTTTTCATCAAACTGCAAAACTGTTCATAACAATGTTAATATTTTACCTGCCGATTTATCACCTTTTAACAACAGATTAGTTTATTCTGATCATTGAGGGCCGACTCGACACACCGCATGTATGTCCTTTACCTGAAGGTTGTTGTTGATACGCTTCCAGCGATGAGACCGCTTAAATTGTACATTCTATCTCTGTATACCTAGCTCATAGGTTTTGTATGTTGTGCAATAAAGAGTATCTATCTATCTCATTTCGATCATTCTATACAAATCTGTCATTATCATCATCATCATCATCAGCCCATTTAAGTCCCCACTGCTGGGGCACGGGGCTCCCTCTATCACATGAGGGGTAATTGCCATACTCACCACGCTTGGCAGACGGGTTGGCGAGGGTTTTGATATAAATGCAGAGTTTTCCCTCTCTGGGTGCTGATGATCATGCCAGCAGCTTTACCTTAGTCGCCTTTTACGACACCTCGGTAAGAGTGAGGGTGGCCTATTCTACTCTGCCGGGACCACACGGCAATCTGACATTATATCATTAGTTTATTCACGAATAAAGATTGATCTAATCCAACCGAAGATTGACAATGAATTATCCGGACAAGAATATTATTATTTTGAAATGTTTATTAGCACCATGCCCATCATTTAGAAGGTTGGTAGTCTTCAACTGTGCATTTCTTAAAAAAATTTCTGCCTTGTACGACAAAACTATGGAATGAACTACATCTGCGGCGTTTCCAGACCGATAAGACCTGCAAACCTTACAAAAAAGAGAAGGTAGGTACTCCTTTTTAAAAAGCCGGCACTTGTGACCCTTTTTATTTTACGATATATAGTGGCCCGCCCTCACTTCGTTTCGGGTCATTACTTCCACTCAATACCAATAGATGGCGCTAGGTGTCGATTATATCGCGCAAGCGTTTCGTGGATTACATATGAGCGTTGCCGCTTTTTGTAGGATTTACCTCTTTATAAATAGTATAGATATTTAATAAAAAAAAACAAAGTACAGATTAAAATTGTTTGATGATATGTAACAAAAGTAAGTACATTTTAATTAATACCTACTATCGTCACCAGAATACCTCTGGTGTTGGTGCTAGACAGAATCGGGCTGCGACACACCTGTCAGCGCCCCCACACTCATACATCACATACGATTTAATTTCTACGGAAGTCCTGGAAACACACGGACTTGTAAAGGGAAAATAAACGGCCGGAGGCCCAATTTGGGGGAAAGGTGGGTTTAAATTAATAGTTTAGATTGATTTATAAATTTTCTGGTGTTATTATTGTATCATGTACTGATGTAAATTTTGTTGGTGATCTTATAAATAAATAAATAAATGTTAGCAGCACACTTGTGACTCCACTGGTGTTGCAGGTGACTATGGGGGTTATTCCTCAAATCCCCATGAGCATCCCCATCAATGGCGATTTACGAGTATGAACTGCTTTTCACAAGTCCCAATTATTAACTGTGTTAGCATTCAATGGGGATTTGTAGACAAAACAGTTCATAACCCCATTCTGTTTTTTCCGGATTTTTAAGGCTTTAACAATCGAAGTACCAGGCGAACATGGGTTTATAGGAGGTATCCCTCGTAAGACGTACTCGTCAAACGCTTACCATTACCATCTGCTCGTCTGCTACCTATAACATGAAAAAACATGAAAATAAAATAAAATGGTTGGCCTGCGAATGGTTCTAATATTGTTTAGCAGTCCAGTACCAGGACGCAATTAATGAAATGTGTGAATTTTTGGTTCTCAGAATCAAGACTTAGGTCTTTTCAAAATACTCATAGACTTAGGTCTTTAAAAAGGTAGGCAGGTACCTATCTGCCACCTGGCAGACTTGCAGGCGGATCACCTGATGGTAAGCAATTGCCGCCGCCCATGGACATCCACTACACCAGTGAAGTCATTAGTACACAGCCCACCTTTGTACTCCCCTTCCCCCGGATTGGGTCTCCAGTACCGCACTCACTGAGCGATTTTTCTGAGGCCGTAGTATCACTCTGGTCAAGCTCAGCAGTGCTGCTTCACGCCAGATTCCTGTGAGAGAGTGGTATTCTGTTGAACCGGGCCATTTATGCATAAGCGTCCATTTGACCGTGGGGGAGCCACGCTCCGGCATGAATGGATCGGCTCGACCGAAAAGACACCAGAAAACCGGCGTGAAGCAGCACTGTGCTGTGTTTCGCTGCGTAAGTGAGGACACCGGAAGCCTAATTCGGGGGAAAAAGGGGTTTAAAGGTTGGCAGCGCACTTGTGACTCCAATGGTTTCACGAGTGTACATGGGCGGCGGCAAAAAAAGTTTTTTACCATCGGCCAAAACTTTGTTGTGTTACTGTATGTCGCCTCAATGTCAATAAAGGCGACAAAACATCTCGCGACATTGCGCAACTATGTCATTACGGAGACACACCTGAGCCCCGACATCCTCGGAGTAGAAGACATTAAATTTTATTGCCACACTTGTACCAACTTTACCTTCATCTAAATTAACTTTTACAATTAAAGTGGAATGATTCAGTTTTGAAATCTGCAGTTTTTAATATCTTTGAATGTTTTTAGAGACGAAACAGATGACGTCATTAAATATTATCTGTTAGGATATTTTTAGAGAAAATAGAGACGGAACTTAGTTGTTGTACTATTGTCAAATTATAATGACGGGTGTATTAGATGTAGGGTACTTATAAGTAAATAATATCTTAATGTAAATTAATGGTAATGTATCTACCGTCTTTTTCAGGTTTTTCGGCAAACAGTTATAAATAATCGTTCTCATCGTATTATTTTGATAACGTTTGCCTCAGATCATTTTTCAAAATATTATGTACTTGCAAAAATGCAAGTATACTTTGGTGACGCAGATACGCATCTAGTACTAACTGGTACACTTCTTAGTTTGAGCTTTTGTTTATGTTCAAAGCTAAATACAAGCAAGCGTGGACGAGCACAGGAAAAAGAGTAATCATCGCTGCACATGATCATTTGCGAGATATCTGATCTTTGATGCATTGCTGGCCTTTAAGGAGCAAGGAATAATATAATGTTGAGAACTTTTTAATTTCACAGGAATCCCACGCCAGATAATTCTTTTTGTGTCATATGGCCTCTATATAACAAGCTAACCGTGGACTATTTGAAGATCAATGACACTAGCGCCAGGCAGCCATCTTGAATCTCAGATTGATAACTGGGCGTATGAGATTTATTCTAGACACACCTAGCAAAGTTTCACGGTCCGTTTACACAAAATTCCATATTACTTTTTTATTCTGTATTAATTTCAAAAGTATAAACTTATTTCGAGCCTTGCACTAGTAACTCTAAGTACTGTGTGCCATTTTAGATTATTTTTTTTTATTTTGTTTGTGTACACCCACAAATTTGTCTTACATAAAACGTTAAAAATAGGAAACAAATATGTCCTTTTCTTATATTGTCAATATTGACATTATAAGAAAAAGACATATTTTGCTGTAAATTACAACGAGATAACACAAACAGAGAAATGAGTTCAACAGAGTTTAAATACATATTTAACCTCTGTTATTTTTGTATTTTTAATATTCGTTACATGCTAAACAAATTTTTCATTATATTGTACTAAACGTAAAGACTTGTGGCAGGCGGTGTGATATAGGTATTATTTATAATTAATTTACTATAATATAACACCGACTGCCACGAGTATTTGCGTTTAGTAGGTATATTTGTTTGTATTCATGTAAGGATGAAAAAGTTTTTGCAATCCAAGTTCGTTTGATGGAAAGACGTGTGTGTGTAATAAAACACAGTCCTTTGGTAATTACAACTTTTCATTGATAAACTTTCTTAATTACATCATAGTGTGGCTTAAGTAAAGCTAGATGTTTCATCCAAATATAGCATTTCACATTTGAATAAGTATAGTGTAATACATTAGTAGACAATAGGTAGCTTTGAATATAATATTATTCCGATACTTATATTATCATTTCGTATAATTGTTTCATTTCATCATCTATAAAAAGAAATAGATAGCTCTTGAAAACTTTGCATCTTCCGTTACTAAAATAAAACATATTCTAACGGATCAACGAAGCTTTTTCAAATTAAAATTATTAATAGTTTCAGTTTCAGAAAGATAAGTGTATGTTATACTATAAAAAACTATAACAATAATTACAAGAATTAGCCGTGTAGGCACGATATAATAAAGTGCACAAGTATGTCCGCAAACACGAATGCAGTCTCTATTCTATTAATATTATATTCTGATGCAACACCAGTGTAACACGACAGGAATGCATTTGGCAAGGCTGTTGAAAGTTAGTATATTTATGTTACTTTAAAATCATCGGTAATCCGATGTCAATTTATTGCAGTTGGTCCGTTGGTCCGGTCAGTTGTAAAACTAACATCAGATAAGCCGCTTGTCACCCTTTGTCATAAAAAAACATTACAGCAATACTTTAGTACGACTCTAGTCCTGCTTCCTCGTAAATATTTTTCCAAAAAGTACAAACGTCATAATCCAATTTCTGTCCAACTGTCAATGATTCTGCGATTTCTCCATAGGACTCATTTTTACCATACTCTGGCCACAATACGCCCATAGACGAATCTGGAGTTGGGGTACTGAAAAAAAAACGGAATAAAATCTTTAAGGTATCTAAAAACTCTCCTCTGTATAGTGCAAGCTGAGCGCGAGGAATGGAGTAACTTATATATGTCACCGGAAAATAACAAGATCCGTAAGTTTATCAATTTACTAGTCATTGTTTCGGAAACACGCTTTGCTAGCGCGATGTAAAAATGCATAGTGATATCTACCGAAACAACACCGAACCACCTGCTTGATTGCTTTTTAAAGCTACATCTGCTTTTACAAGCTTCATCAAACGAAAACCGCTGAACTATTTTTCCCATACTAAGAAAAAATGTACCAAGTGAAATGACCCTCGCGCGAGGAACGTTGACGGAAACGCAAGCTTATGTTAGTAGAATTATAAATTCTTTACTACCTCCTGCATTATAAAAAAAAGTGTCGGTACAAGAGTTATACTAGAACGAGAAATAAATTATGGAAGCATTAATAATAATTTCGTTCAGACATTAAAATATATAACTGTCGTTGCGGGATTATTACAGCCGCCACGTCAGCAAATAGTTTTGTTAGGTAAATAAAAAAAAAAAAATATTTGTTAGATATTTAAGGTAAGTAATATGATTTACATTTTACCTACATGAATTTAGGAAATATTAATCTTTTAAATAATGTAATGGTGCATTTATTAATTAATGTGTTTCACCCTCTTATGGGTAGTGGGTTAAATTCCCTGGACAAACATTCGTATGATAATCATTTGAGTTTAACTGCTAATAAACCAAAAAAGCTAAAAATAAACCGAATACTTAGGTGAATAGCTAACCTTAGTATTTGGTTTATTTTTACTATGTTAGCTCCATTTCATGCTGCTAGTAATTTCATTGTATTTAATAATCCGTGTGTTGGTTGAAATACTTAAATGTTTTCGTTCATTCAATCATTCCTTTCTATACAGTACAAACATAACGTGACAGTAGCTTCGTTATTTCCAATATCTATCCATAATCCATAATCCGACGACCCGTTTGGAAAAGTGGTAGTGAACGATGCCTTTGGTCCAAGGGTTGCGGGTTCGATCCCCGCGCAGTACATATATTTGTGTGCACGAACAAGTCTGTTTGTATTGGTCTGGGTGTCTATGTATTATAAGTAAGTATTTAAAAAAGAAAAGTATTATATGTATATATTTGTAATCCCACTGTTGATTCTGATATCCGTAACACAGGTGCTTGAGCTACCTATCTCGGAGTCAGATCAATGTATGTGATGTTGTGAAATATTTATTTATTTTATTTATAATGTACCTAAGAAGTTCTTAGCTAAGTCATGCCTGAGACTCGTGGAACTGGCGCTTAAAATGGAATGCACAGACAGCCACAAATTAGGTTACCACAATCTGTCAAATTTCCTCAATTGATATTGAACCAAACGTGCTTGACATTGAGGTGACAATCAACTGAGTAAATTTGATTGACTGAAGACATATTTGTATACAATGATGTGTGGCTTACTGTGCCCTTTTTACAAAAAATATCAAAGAATGAAAAATGAGTAGAACCCATCACAAGTCAGCTTTGCATCTCTATAGGTAGTTACTCTCTGGCCTGAAGGAGTATGAATCTTACTCGAAACCAGAAGTATGTATCTGCATTTCAATCCGATAGTTATTGCTTAAACAACATAAAACACGACATTATTACTTACCCGAACTTCGCAAAGTTTGTAAACAACTTGCATGCCAGATTCACCATTCTATGTTCCTTGCTGCCTTTTTCAAATTTTATATTAGCATGTTTGGCGTCAAATAAATACATCAAATCATCCAAATGCGATGTACCTGTCACGCCGTACTTTAGGCCTTGATTTCCATAAATATTCATGTTGGAAACACAAGAAAACTTATACAAGTACTTTTTGGAATTCCCGCCCTTTGGCAGTTGATTCAGAAACTTCTGAACATCGTAAGTAAATACGGATTGGGAACCGTACACCAAAAATTCTTTCATAGTTTTCAACGTGATTGGTTTTTTTCCAAAATAGTGCTCCTTGATGCGATCCGACAACTCTAAAACTTTCTTTGGTGTAGATTGTAACATTATTTTCCTTGGTACCACCAGTTCAGGATATCGGTTATAGTCATTCAACAATTTTAGTTCCAAAGCCTGAATACCTATTAAAAGTTCAAGACTTGTGTATCCAATCAGAACGTCAACATCATTTACTTTACCGCTTTTCAAAATATCTTCAGGAGACTCTGTTAAGAAATGCTCTCCACCGAAATTCTTTTCGACTACAGGTGTAAAAGGGAAGAATTTAATCATATTTAATACTTCCTCAAAAGCTAGGACACACGGGTTCACATCGATAAACTTTTCCGCTGGAAGTGATTGTAAAAAATCTAGAAGTTCTTCCGGATCTTCTGTTTCTAATCCTAGCAGCTTTCCAAGAGCAAAAGCTCTCTTTCTTGGTTCAAATGGTTGAGACCAGTCGCATAAAGGTACGCCACTCATTGGGACAGATCTCTTCAACAGACCTTTTGACATTGGAGACAATATGTGCAAAGCAGACGAGGCTCCACCTGCGCTTTCTCCAAACACCGTGACATTGGTTGGATCTCCACCGAATTGCGCGATGTTTTCCCGAACCCATTTCAGTGCAAGAACTTGGTCTTTCATACCAGCATTGCCTGGCACATCTTCTGTGTCGAGGCATAGGAATCCGAAAGCTTCAAGTCTGTAGTTGATAGTAACCAGAACGATATTGTGAGACATGAGAAAGTCTGGGCCGTAGTGGTGGACGTTACCTGATCCGCTCTTGTAGCCGCCTCCATGTATGAAGACCATGACTGCTAGAGGTGTGGCAGGCATGAGGTTGGGACTGTAGACGTTTAAGTATAAGCAGTCTTCGCTGCCTGGTAAAATTTCATGTGTGAATATGTCTCTTTGTGGGCAAACCGGTCCATGTTCGATTGCTTTTCTGATGCCTTTCCACGGTTGGGGAGGAAGAGGGGCCTGTAATTGAATGTTAACATATTTTCATTTGAGTACATAGGTATCTAAGTTATGTGACTATCACATAAATTAATATTATTTTTATATTCATTTATCTACACTCATGTTTTAATTTTTAAACTGGTCCTCACGGCAACACTCTTAAAATAATTATTGCATAACACACTAGACTACACACATATTTGCGTCTATACTCGCACTCGTGGGGTGCGAGTATAGACGCAAATAGTGTGCGAGCGAGAAGTGAATAGATGCGCCGCCATTTCTGATCCCATTCTTTATCCGCACAGGTTGTAAAATGTTGGTTCTGTGTTTTGCCAGGCTCTAGCTATGGTATAATATAAAGCCTGTCAAAACATAACCTTTGAAATCTTAATTTGAAGAATATGTTATGTGTGTGGATAAATAGGTATAGTAAAAACATTATGTTTACTTTACATATAAGTCTTCTTCATCTTAGCGTGTAATTCCCGATTGCATCCGAGCCGTACGCTTGGACGATAATTCAGGTTTTGGAGAGACTGGTTATTACAATGAAGCGACTGGCGTCTGACTTCCGCAACCCCTTAACACAGGAACCAGATCAACTGAACCATAGTTACACGTTTCAGGAACTATCCGAAACGGGCAGGTTTTCTCACGATGTTTTCCCTCACCGCCTAGCTAATGCAAATATGGATATAGATTTGAAAAATCCAGGGTTCATGCCCACGCATGGAAGTCGAGTTCTTATCCATTGAGCTACCATTGTTCGCATACAAACTTTACATATAAGCAATAAATGAAAAATGCGCCCTGTTGGTCTAGTGGTTTAAGTAACGGGCCGTGATCTCGGGGTCCTGGGTTCGATTCCCGGGTCGAGCGAAAAGTATGTTTCGAATTTTTCGAACATAGCTCGGGTTTGTGATCACTAATCAGCATTTGGCAAGCGTGGTGATTTAGCCTAATCCCATCATAGTAGCGATGACTTGATTTCTATGATGGACGCCTTTGCCCTGCAGTGGGACAGTTTAAAGGCTGATACTTTTAATAAATGAAAAACACCCGCGTGATTTATGGCACCAAGTCGAGTCAATTATTTTAACATATTACCTACTAATATATTATTTATAAGACTAACAACGAAAGCATGACCTACATAACTACAAAATATCTCAAGTTAATTGATGCCACTAGATATGATAAAGACAGACCGTTGGTCCACTTAGCACTAATTAAAGGCAATTAAGATGCCATTCACTTTAATCGTAGCTAACTAAGTGATCAATTCATCAAACTTAGTTAAAACTAAGCTATTATATCTGGGGACAAGGTTGTCCTCCTGGCAAGAGAGCTAAGTGGAACGGGGAGAAGAGGGGATGTCTACATTCGGCCTAGTCTGCGCCACGAAAGAAAGTAACGCGGAAAAACACGGAACTAAAATTTGAGATTCCTTGTGACTATATAAATAAAGCTCAAATTGAATGTTGACTAGACATAAGTGGCGCCAATCTCGAGACTTCTTTGGTGGCGCGAACTCTTGTAACCGACATATCGGGTTAAAAACGCACAGAGTAAATTGTCGAAAATAACTGCAGACAATCTATACTCACAACCAATAAAAAGAATTGGTTATTTTGTATTGGAAGGTGCTTTTTTAATATTTTTTTTATACGATTGGCCTGATGAGATAAGCGATTGCCGTCGCCCATAAACACCCAACAACAGTGGAGTCACAAATGCGCTGCCAGCGTTTAACGTCCTCTTTCCCTCGGCTTCGGCCTCCGGTACCCTCACTCACGCACCTTTAAATTGCGGTAACATCACACATATTATACTTGAAACCAAAACAAAAACTCAAATTCGTTCGTAAGATTTTTTGAAGCTACCCGTTATGCAACATTTAAGTTCAGTTTCTGGGTCTGACAAAATAAATAAACAGTGAAGGTTGGCTCCAGCTGAGATTGATATCAAAGAGTGTGTTCGCCTACGCGCTTCGGCTACGGCCTTCTTTTTTTATGTGATAGGTGGTAGATGGGCAGACGGATCACTGATGGTAAGCGATTGCCGCCGCCCATGGACACCCGCGACCCCAGTGGAGTCACATGTGCGCTGTCGATCTTTAAACCCTACTTTCCCCACGAAACACAGCACAATGCTGCTTCACGCTGCCTTAGAGTAAGTCAAATAATAGCCTGGGTACCGGCCGACTTGTCAATTAATGCAGAGATTATTTGTGTCAAGCTTGAATAATTTTGACGACCCGTTTAGAACAGTGGTAGTGAACGCTGCCTCTGGTGCAAGGGTTGCGGGTTCGATCCCCGCACAGTACAAACATTTATGTGCATGAACATATCTGTCTGTATTGGTCTGGGTGTTATCTATGTATTATAAGTATGTATTTACAAAAGAAAAGTATTATATGTATATATTTGTAATCCCACTGTTGATTCTGATGTCCGTGACACAGGTGGTTGAGCTACCTATCTCGGAGTCAGATCAATATATGTGATGTTGTGAAATATTTATTATCTTGTATCACAAACCGCATTAGCTTGTATAAAAAACAAAGAAAAAAAACAAAGAAAAGAAAAGTGTGTGAAAAGTAGTCATAAAATTTTGGAGTGAACAATATACAGTAGATACCTCCTATACTTACTAGCCATAATTATATTCTTACTGTACTATTACCTATTACCTACCTTACAAAGTATTTATGTATTTTAGCAAAGTATTTGACACTTCACAATACGAAAATTATAATCGTCCTTTGCAGCCATCGGTTCAGTCATCCCACATTCATAATGCGTACAGCTAAGGAATGAAACTCTTTGTCGCGGTCTGTTTCTCCGGACCACTACAGTCTGGACATCTTTAAGGCCAAATCTTCTAGGCGAACCCGTTACATCCTAGACCTCATCCTCATTTTCCACCAGGTGATATTTTGGTCAAGCGTTTGCCGATAGTTCGTAAAAAAACTTCTTACCTTAAACCTCAATTTGCCCACTGGCGGAGTAGCATAAGGTATCCCTTTAAAACTGTAGAAGCTTCCTTCCCCCGTGGACGTCTCCAACTGCTCCCCTTCCAGCCACCCTTGTTTGACTTCCACTTTTACCATTTTATCGTCACAAAACTCCAAGCTATATTAATGGAACGAAAGAAAAACAAACAAACTGAAGATGTTTGTCTAATGACTTGTGCTTGTTATGCCATCTGAGGCGGCCTCAACACTGTGGCTTTAAAATGAGACATCACAGTAGATATGATAAAGATAATATTCACTTAAAGCATTGCGATAAATTGCGATAATCGCCGTGTGGTCCCCGGCAGAGTAGAATAGGCCACCCTCACTCTTACCGAGGTGTCGTAAAAGGCGACTAAGGTAAAGCTGCTAGCATGATTATCAGCACCCAGAGAAGGAAAACTCTGCATTTATATCTCTCGCCAACCCGTCTGCCAAGCGTGGTGAGTATGGCAATTAGCCCTCATGTGATTGAGGGAGGCCCGTGCCCCTGCAGTGGGGACTAAAATGGGCTGATGATGATGATGATGATTGCGATACAATCAGACGGTTGACAGCAATATCACGAAAAAAAAAAATAGTAAAATTTATTATTGCACTAAGTAAAATTTTATGTCAAAGACAATATTGATGATTTAATGGTACTTTTCTTCTTTAATAATGTCTTCTCCTCATTTCATCTCAGCATGTTCATATACCCGGTTGCGACTTGGTGGTAAATTAAAATGTACTCTGTAATTGCGACCATATGAGTAGCTGTCGCTTTAGAGCTTGGGGTACGCTTAGACCATTATTAGAACTTTTGGACCAGGATTTGGGAAGTCTGGTAATTACATTAAGCAACTGCCGTCTGACCTTCACAATTCTTTAACGGGTACCAGACCAACTCAATCATGATTACACGTTCATAAACTTTGCGAAACGTGTAGGTTTCCTCACGATGTCTTTCCCTACCGAGGATCTTCATAAATAAATAATGTATACGCCTATTGAGAGAAAAACATTTGCTTCTCTTTCCTACAAAAAAAAAACGCAAGCGCATGGCTATAGCCGTGGGCCAAGCATTAGAACGTCTCGACGAGCTGCTCAGCCGGTCACTCAAGGTTACTCGTAAAACTCGTATCAATACAAATAGGGCTGCTGCCACACTACCAGCTGTCCGAATAAAGCTGCAAATATGGCGTGTCCAACCATTCAAATCGGACGGGATGTTTTATCATCACATACGTTAACCTGATTCTGTACTAAGGTAAGTAGATTAAAGACAGATAGAGATACATATGCTCGGAGTCTCCTTGCGTGATCGTATCAGGAATGATGAGATCCGCAGGATTACCAAGGTCAAAGACCTGTATTAACTGGCTATGGGTAGGGCACATTGCGAGGAGATCAGACAGCTGATGGGGCAGAAAGCTTCTCGAGTGGAGACCGCGTATAGAGGAGGTCGAAGCCGTGGCCTGAACCCCCACAAGATCCCGACGATCCGACGATCTGGTATTTCTACCTACCATAAGCTCGGCGGTAAGGGAAAACATCATGAGGAAACCTGCACGTTTCGGATAGTTACTGAAACGTGTAACCATGATTCAGTTGATCTGCTTTTTGTTGAATATTTGACTCGGCCATTTCATGAAAACACAACCGATTGCCAAGTTAATAACCGACTTGGTAACACAGATCTCACAACTTTTCACGGTAGAACAACTGAGTGCGAGACTTGCATTTTTAGTTTTTAATGGGATTGTAATTTTTTTTTTGTCAATCGGCTATCGCTTGACACCTGATCGAAAGCGACGATGAGGTCTAGGATGATACGCGTTTGCCTAAAAGATGCCTGTTCACTCTTGCCTTAAAGATGGCCAAATTACATTGATGCTTGATGATGTCGAATTTCTAGACTCCCTAAATCCTGAATCGTGGGGCTTACCCCGCTCACTAAGCTGAGGCTTACCCCGGGCTCCAAAACGATAGCTTTGGACGCAACCGGAAATTACACCCTAAGATGAGATGGAGATGGATTAGATAGATAGATATTCTTTTAACATAAAAATAAAGTTTAAAAACTAAAACCCGACTACCAAAAAAACACGCTCTAAAAAGTACGAAACAAGAAAACTGTCTACTGAAATTATTTTGCCGTATTGCCGTGGTCGTATTATTATAATGAATCTGTTTTGCTACAGTAGGTGGCATACGAACCCGGCAATACGGCATAATAATTTCAGCAGAGACAGTTTTCTTGTTTCGTACTTTTTAGAGCGTGTTTTTTTGGTAGTCGGGTTTTAGTTTTTAAACTTTATTTTTAATCTACATATTTTTAGTTATGGAAATAAAATTTCATATTTGAAATGTGCTAAAAAAGTTCTTTCATTTGATACCCCACACGGTACCGCCAAGCAAAATTTTATTTTAGTTCCTTACTCTAAGTCCCCTAGAGGGCGCTGTAGTCAATTTAACGTGACGTCATGTAACCTATAACCAGAAGACAATCAAGACACTTCTAACGACACCTCATTGGTTCAAATATGATAACTAGTTTAGAAGTTATGAGGGAACAGATGAACATACATACATACATACATACGTACAGGTCAAAATCATAACCCTCCTTTTTGCTTCGCCGTAGTCGGGTAAAAATACAAGTATGATACGAGCACAAAAACAACACAATATGCGACCTTATCTCTTGTATTATTATAAGTAGTTCGTATTAATAGTCCGTAATTAGAATGACCGCTATTGGTGCCACAGTAATATTAATTTTAGTCAATAGAATCCAAGGTTGGATAAATTTATGGATGGATATCTCATCTCGTCTCATCTCATCTCATATCAGTCCACATCCACCCACTGTTGAGTATAGGCCTCTTCTTTATCACGCCATTCCCTTCGGTCCCTTGCCAGCCTTATCCATTGTTTCCCCACTGCCGTCACAATATCGTCGAACCATCGGGCAGGTGGTCTACCCACAGGACCAGGACAGGACGGGAGGAGGAGGATATGGATGGATATGGAAAGATCAATCTTGGTTAAATGATAAACCTAATGTTCATTGAAATAAAGGTCAAGTGTCAGAGTTACAGATGATGAAACAGATGAGTTACAGAGAAACATGATTTTACGGACTACAGATGAATAGTCTTCATTCAAACGCGTCGTCAAAAGTGAGGCAAAATCGGATACTTTTTGAACTTTACTTCGCCGACAAATACACAAACAAAGCATTTATTTGACGACCCGTTTGGAACAGTGGTAGTGAACGCTGCCTCTGGTGCAAGGGTTGCAGGTTCGATCCCCGCACAGTGCAAACATTTGTGTGCATGAAAATATCTGTTTGTATTGGTCTGGGTATTATCTATGTATTATAAGTATGTATTTACAAAAGGAAAGTATTATATGTATATATTTGTAATGAGTGGGATTACAAATATACGTTGATTCTGATATCCGTAACACAGGTGCTTGAGCTACCTATAACTTTTGGAGATTCGCAAAGAAAAAATTTCAACTTTTCATACAAAGTCGGTAATGTGTCTTGGTCATTTTGTATGGGATGTCTAAAAAAAATTCGACGAATTTCGAAAAGTCATAGAACAAAATGTTGCTCATAATGTTTGGTAGAACATGTGGCTAAAGGGATATTAATGTTCACAGATACACCCTGTATATTTTGCGCATTGCAGAGCATAATATGCCTCACCGATTTTTTTTTATGTGATCGGTGTCAGACGAGCCGACGGATCACCTGATGGTAAGCGATTGCCGCCGCCCATGGACACCCGTGACACCAGTGGAGTCACAAATGCGTTGTCAACCTTTAAACCCCCCTTTCCCCCAGATTTGGCCTCCACTTTGTTCTGTGGTCACGTCTTTGTAGACCACTAGTTTTTTAAATTTTCGCGTTGTATTATAACTACAATTTATCAAGACGGGAATCAACACTATATTTATTATGTCCGCTCGTGACCACGGCTGCTGTAACGTAACCGAAACGTCGAGCAAAATATGTGAGTACACAATGTTGTATCCCATAATAAATATCGTGTTAATTCCCGTCTTGATAAATTATAGTTTGCAGACCACTGTATTTTAGGTAATGCGTTTTGAAGGTCTTTATGTTGTTTCTGGTGATTAAAAGGAAGTGATTGCAAGAAATTACAAGGTAACAACATACTTTGTAACACATAGTGTGTTGTTAAAAACCTTGTTATTTTAACTAACAAAGAGCTGAGCAGCTCATTTGAGTAGTAGGTAATTGCCATCGAAATATTAGTGATCAGTAGCGTTTTTAAATTTTGATAATTTTATTTAACGACTAGCAGCCCGCCCTCACATCGGGAGGGAGATAAATTTTTGCAATTAGTTCCAATCTGCACAAACAGATGGCGCTTGGTGTCGATTGCATCGCACTAGTGTTTCGCCTTTCTGGTTTGTATTTAAATCTGTCGATTTCTCTAGAGTTTACCCATTTATAAAAAGTATAGATATAGATGGTGTACTCGTAAGTTTTTGTGACGAGTAACATACTTATGATAATTTAAAAGCTATGATTGAAAATTTAATTAATTGCGTTGTACAATTATTTCTAGGCTAGGCACCTTTGCCTGTGGAACCATGGAGTCGAGTATAAAAAGCTACAGAACATGGCTGTAAGTGTCCCCAGAAAGATAGATTCACTTGGGAACTGATCCCTGGTTTCGAAAATTGCTTGCAACTCAACGTATATACTTCCAACATCTACCCCGAGAAGCCTCAAGGTGTCATGGTCTTTATCCATGAAGGAGGCTTCAAGAGTGGCTCTGGATATTTCCAGACCACTATGGCCCAGGGTACCTTATGGAACATGGAGTTGTTTTAATTACTATCAACTACAGGCTTGATGCACTCGGATTCCTTTGCTTGCACAATAACGACGTCCCTGGTAACGCTGGCTTGAAAGACCAAGCTAGAACTGCTTTGAAGTGGGTTAAAGAAAATACAAAGATCTTTGGGGACCCGGATTACGTGACGATATTTGGAGAAAGCGCTGGCGGGGCCTCAGTCGTTATGCATGTGTTATCTCCAATGTCAAAAGGCCTTTTCCAAAGGGCTATCCGGATGAGAGGAGTACCTTCGTGTGATTGGGCACTATCGTTTGCTCCTGATAAAAGAGGATTTGATCTTGGTAAAGAATTGGGTTCTGAAACAGATAATCCGTTTTAAATTATCTACAGTCATTGAACTAATTGATACAACACCATGTGTACTAATGTCTGATGAAATTTTGAAGAAGAATTTGTTAAAAATGTAGCATTTTCCACCAGTTGTTGTAAATAATTTGAGTTATGATAATTTTTGAACAAAATCACCACACGGAGTTATTTTAAAGAGTGGAAATACAAATGACGTGGATTTTATGTTTGGTTACTCAAGTCTTGAGACGTTAATTGGTATACCCTTTTTAAATATTCCTATATACAAAGTATAAAAAGTATCCAGTATAATTTACCAAATAAATATATATCTTTGGAAAATATGAAGGAGTTTGTGAAGAGATTCAGCTAGCGAACAGTTTATTTACCTACTTAGTAATTCTCCAAAACATGGGTAAGTGTATCTATAAAATAATATCTATATTTTAGAAAAGTTTTCCTGTTTATCTCTTTGTGTTTTAGAGTATTTTTATGAGAATATGGTCAAATTTAGTAACCATTTCCTCATTACTCCTTCGATAGCATAGTAACGAAATACACCGTGACTTTTTGAATACCTCAGAAACTACTCAAGGGAACAGACCATGAAACAACAAACAAACACACAGAACACATAAAACCGAATGTGCAAATTAAATTGGCTATCCATGTAAGTAGGAGTACCAAGTACTTGTACTTCCCGAAATGTAGCCTAATTTTGTTGCTTTAATAACGAAAAAAAGCACATTTTAGGATGGAGAACGAACAGACGATCTTTGGCGCGTATGAAGGCAATTTCACTACCAAACTGCTGATTGGTTGATTTATAGATATGATTTCTTTACAGAAACCCAACACTAGATTCTTTCCTGGGCGTTATTTGGCCACAATACGATATGGCTGAAGAATTTTACGGAGTTATAGAAAAAACTTTAGCCATAGGAAAGGGTTTGAATACTGCTGCGATGGCTTTTGGAAGAGTATTTTTGCTGATGCAGAAGTAGACTTCTAATAGTTTTAGGGATTCTGATATTTAAATGAGAAAACATTATCTTATATTAAATATGTTTTCTGTATATACGAGTACATCCTCCTGTTATGTTCCCAGGTTATCTGCGGTCGGCGCAGTATGCTTCACACAATCTATCCATATCTTTTTCGGCCTTTCTCTGTCCCTCCACCCACATACTAGGCTACGGCATGTATTTTAAATGTGTATTACAAATTCTTGGATATCCTACGATTACGACTAAGATAAGGCTGAAAGACGATCTTTTAGCCTTATCTTTACCAAACCGATGACGCTCTAGAGAGTTAGGATACTTCACTGCACATGAGCACTTACATTTAGAAACCCCTAGTTCAATTGTATCTGTTAACACTCCAGGTGTTGACTGTTTGAGTTTGTAATTTCTTCGAAAAACAAATATTCTCTCTACATAACGCCTTACAGAAAATTCTTGCAATAACCTCCATTCAGACTTTTGCATAAACATCTCTTACAGGTCGCTGCAGATAAGTCTAGCGGTGAGCTATTTTATGCGTGCGCAAACCAACTTTATCTTAGCGTGTAGTTTCCAGTTGCGTCTAAAGCTGTCGCTCTCGAGCCCGGGATACGCTTGGACCTTGATTCTTGATTTGACGAGTCTGCTAATTACAATGAAGCGACTGCCGTCGGACCTTCGCAACCCTTTAACAGGGGAACCAGAGCAAATGAATCACTCATCGCCGATCTAATGGTAGAAATACGCACACATATTTGTAAAATCCAGAGTTGCATGCTCGAATTCGAACACGGTCCCCCGTATGGAAGGCGTTAAACCACTTAGTTACTACCGCTCCTCAAGTGCAGCTAATGGCCAGGACCCCAATTCAGGGGATTTCGATATGAAAAAACATGGCGGATATCACCTGAAAACCATACAAAAAAACTATGTTTTGGTGATATATGTCGTATGAAAATAAATGTCATGAGCACGAGAATTGGGCTCCAGAGCGCTTACATGCCGTGACCTATACATGGACATGACATCTAATAATAAATGGCAAGAATGAACAGACATCTTCTAGGCAAACGTGGATTCGCGTATTCTAGACCCCATTGTCACTCTCTGTCAGGCAAGATTGTAGACCAGCCTCAGCTTATATGGTTTAAAGATAATGTATTTCCCATTAAAAACTGTACAGTCACTTACATGAGAAATGATTTAAAACAATAATAATTATATATACTTTAGTAACAGTAATACTAATAATAATTTAGTATTGCAAAGTGGGTAGTCAGAAGCTGTTACATTTGACGCTAAGAATGGTCTCGCAAGTCGACGGACGTCGTACCTACCTTGTGTATGATCATACTATGATATATTATTTAGTTTGTATACCGAAACACTGTATCTACTGTCCCCCTAGCAAAAGTTACCTTGGTGGCCAATTTATTTAAATAGCCGAGCGCGTGTGACTGGCTGATTGGGGACAGAGACAGTGTGCGCGCGCCAAGCACTTATCGCACATCACGTTCGGCCCGCGCGACCACTTTCGCAGAAGGATGCAACTTACAATTTAAAGATTTACACTCTATGGCTATGTTTGTTAATTACAATCTGAATTTGTAGCTCTGTTGACATTTATAAGTGTTCTGTATGGACCTTAATTGTATAAAACTATGTTCGTTATAAGTGCAAAAACTAGATGTTTACTTGTATGGCTATGTAGGTAAGGTAATTTGCAGGATATGCTTCTTTAATTTAGCTTTGAAAATATTTAGCGATTCAGAAGATTTTATAGCGTCTGGTAATTTATTATATAGTTAGTGCTCCTTCAAAAGTTAATACTTTTTGACCATACTTCGTTCTTGATTTGGGGAGGAGTAATTTATTGGGTCTTCTTTGGCTGTATCTTGGGGTGTCACTGTTGATTATGAATTTAATTTTTGATTGGATTTTTTTGTTTAGAATTTTGAAAATTAATATAATTGTGTGATATAAATATAGTTGTCCAATATTCATTAGTTTGGTCTCTTTATATATTTTATCAGAACACGTCCTATTATTGTAATGAAATAACGTTTTAATAATTTTGTTTTGAATAGTTTGAAGTTTACTTTAATTTAGTCTTTGTAGCTGTACCCCATATTTTAATTAGATAAGTAAGATGCGATTTCACAAAAGAATTATAAAGCATAAAGCGAACCCTTCGAGGGAAGCAACTGACACTATGTCTAATACAGCCAAGAAAGGCCAAGAGCTTTGATTTGATGTAGTCAATTTGTGAATTCCACGTTAGATTACTATCAATTCTTAGACCAAGATACTTTTCTTCCGTTTTTTCCAATATTGTTTTTCTATCTATAGTTAAGTTATTGTAATTAAGATTTTCTTTGTTTTTGGTTTTAAAAATACAGTAGCAAGTTTTCGAAATATTTATTGTCAACAAATTATACTTAAACCAATTGGTTATCATGTTTCAATCCTCCTGAGCATCATTCATAATATCATTTATTGAGTTTCCAAAATAAAAAAGACATGTTTCATCTGCGTATAGTGTTATTTTACCATTTAATTTAGCTTCCAGAATATTGTTCATGTAAATTGAAAATAGTAATGGTCCAAGAATTGATCCCTGTGGGATTCCACACGTTATTGTTTTTGAGGTACTTAGATTATCTCCAATTTTTACAACCTGACTCCGGTCACTAAGATAGGACTTAAGCATTTTTAGAGCGATTCCAGTAACACCAATCTTTTCGAGTTTGTCAATAAGAAGTTCGTGGCTGACGGTGTCGAAAGCTTTCTTTAAATTTATAAAGATTCCCAAATCTATATGTTTGTTGTCTATGCTCGTTTTTATGTCCGTAATTAGATCTAAAGTAGCGGCTAGAGTGTTTGAACGGGATCTGAATCCATATTGACAATCAGTAAGAAGAATTGAGGAAAGATAGTCATATAGGTGTGTAAACAGAATTTTTTCAAGAAATTTAAATAGTACTGGAAGTGCGGAAATCGGGCGATAGTTATTGGGTTCATTAGTGGAACCAGATTTATGAATTGGGCTAATCTTTGCCCTTTTCAGCGACCGCGGAAAATACCCTTCAGATAACAATTTATTAAAACAGTAAATTTTTGAGCCATAATACCACTTATACATTTAATATGTTTAACACTTATACCGTCAATTCCAGTGCTGGTATTCGCATCCATGTTATTAATAATTTTTATGATCTCATCTTTAGTGCAAGGATTAAATTCATCGAGTTGGATCTCCGAAGAATAATGTGGTATTGAGTAGGTCGATTTTTGATGAAATTTTGGTAGGATATCATTTGCAAGTTTTGGTCCTATCGATGAAATGTAATTCCTTGAAAACTCCCGGGAAGTTTAGTACAGGGGTGACGACACGTGCTGGGTAACGTTCTTTCTCTACCGCACCCGTATAGAGATGCATTAAAGCTGCTTCAGGACCAGTTGGATCTCTTTCCATTCCATTTAAGGTGACGGGTAGGGCACACTAATGACGCCAATCGATTTCAATTTTTACCGGATCTATTTTAAACAATTTTGGGGTTACAACCTCTTGGCAAACACTTATACTATTTATTAAATAACCAATATATAGTAATGCACAAATGTTGGGTCCGTGCACACATCCAAAATTGATTCACGCTAAAAGAGGTCCCTTTTGGCGTGAATCAATTTTTCGCTTATGATAGATAAGTCAAACAGTTTTTCACTTTCATTTAGCAAATAGTAATATTATAATTCTTTACTTAAACATAATAATATTGATTTAAATATTAATGAAGGATTATGGCGGCAGTACTAAAACCCTCCGCGTGGGCTGATGCAATTCAAAGGTTTTAAATTAGTTTCAAGTGTTTTTTTTATTTTTTGTGAAACGTCATCTAGTAATTTAAAGTGATCGAAGGTCACATCCCCTCTGACATAAAAGATTTGGAAACAATTTTTAAGAACATTATTTACACATTTTTGCAACAACATTCGCACAAGAACTGTTCATGCTTGTTTCAGGAGATGTTTGCACTAACCTCTTTAACCTACAGGGTTATTCTGAAACTATTTTCTAACTCGCAAATTAATCTTGATTTTATACGCAGCTTGAAACATGATCCAGGATTGATTGACTTTGGTATTTTCAATGTAATTAAATAAATAAATACATTTTTCACAACATCACATACATTGATCTGACTCCGAGATAGGTAGCTCAAGCAACTGTGTTATGGATATCAGAATCAACAGTGGAATTAATTTTCAATTGCAGGGTGACCTTCGCAACTCTACCATTACGGGACTCAAACCAATTGGGTTACAATCTCTTTTCATGTGGTAGGTGGCTGACGAGCAGACGGATCACCTGATAGTATGCCACCGCCTATTGACGCCCGCATCACCAGCGGAATAACTTTTCAAAAAGATAAATGATATTTTTTAGACAAAAAGAGTTATATCACTTTTTTACATCTTTCCGTGACTTGATAGCTCTAATGACTGGAAAGGCTCAATAATACATTGATGCACACATTTCACAAATAACTGATTTTGCTCTCTATTCCAATAGCGGTAAGGTTAGTTTTCATAGAGTCATTGTACCAATCTCACTATCTTTTTTTCACAGTTACAATCAAAATATGGCCATTTCACTTTACATCTTTTTGGACGTAGTCATTGTAAATCGAACTTCAAATCAGAGAGTTAAAGATGTATAAAGAAATGAAATAGTTACGGAGTTAGCGACGTGTTCTAATCATGTTCCCTTTTTTGGCTGAACCCAATATGGCGATTTCGTTCTACATCTTAAGACGACGTCAGATTTTAAGATATATAAAGGAATAAAGGGAGTTACGGAGTTAATAGGTCTTTTGCAAGGATGTACATCTTTTGTCACACTCTTGAGTTACACATGTCTACTAAAGCGGTCATTCGGCCTAAAGTTTCAGAATAGCCCCGTATTGCTCAGAAAATATAATAAAGTCTTTGACAATTATGCATCAGTTCAGTGTGCAAACAAGGCTGTAAAATGGTTGAGGTAGAAATACAACAAGGAAGATTGGAAGGGGAAATTTTGGAGTCCTCAACCGGCAAAGGGGAGTTCTATAGTTTCAAAGGGATTCCGTACGGTGCTCCGCCTGTGGGAACAGAACGGTTTAAGGTTGGTTAATATACGTAGTTTTCACAATTATGAGACATTGACCCACTCAAATGAAGTATTTATACGGAAACATAGAGTAAGGTAATAATAGTCCTCATGCAGAGGACTAATCCTCAAATAATGAATTCTCATTTTAAATTAAAAAAAAAAACAAGAATTAAACAATCTTTATTGTAGACATTCTGTGTGTCCTGTGAAAAGTGGTACAAGTCGACTTGTATCGAATTCGATTGCTACTTCATCACAAAAAAATCTTCTATTATTCTGTCTGATCAGACGGAAAAATGGAGGATTCTTTTGCATGTCTGATCAGATAGAAAAGATCAAATCAAAATACTGAAAAATCGTGACCACATAGATTTCTGCAGAACTAACTTGGCGTTCAAAGTGCTGACATTAAATTTTAATAGTAATACGTTTAATTACGTCTACTTATTTGTTCCAGGCACCAAAACCTGCTCCAGGATGGTCAGGTGTGAAACAAGCAAAGCATCACGGACCCAGTTGCCCACAAAAAGAGTACCCAACCAACGTGTACTTACCTGGAAGTGAGGACTGTCTTTACCTCAACGTATACACACCTTACTTGACACCAACCAGCCCCCTACCAGTCATATTTTTTATCCACGGTGGTGGTTTTAGAATCGGCAGTGCCAATGTTGACCGCTATGGCCCTGACTATCTCGTTACTAAAGACGTCATATTAGTGACAGCAAACTACAGATTTGGAATCCTTGGATTTTTATGCCTAGACACTAAAGATATCCCAGGAAACGCTGGCTTAAAGGATCAAGTCCTCGCTTTGAAGTGGGTGAAAAACAACATAGAAAAGTTTGGCGGAGACCCCAACAACATCACCCTTTACGGTGAGAGTGCAGGCGCCACCTGTGTTGGTCTTCATATCCTCTCTCCGATGTCCAAGGGCCTATTCAAAAGGGCTATTTTACAAAGCGGCAACCCTTTGGTAGAATGGGCTTTAGATTTAGAACCGAAAAGACGAGCATTTCAACTTGGGAAAAAACTAGGACTGCACACGAATGATCCTCAAGAGCTGCTCGAATTCTTGCAAAAAACTTCACCAGAGGAACTAATTAACGCCAGTCCTTACGTCCATGCTGCTGAAGAGAAAATTACCTATTTTCTTAAGCTTGTACCGTTTACGCCTGTAGTCGAAAAATATTTCGGAGAAGAACAATTTATGACTCAAAAACCGATTGATATTTTGAGAAGTGGAAACTTCAGTGATGTCGACATTATCATTGGAAACACAAGTCACGAAAATTTGGCTGGTGTCAGCATTGTTGTGGAACAAATTATGCCTCTTTACAACCAATACCATGAGTTATTTGTCCCGAGGGATATTTATTACGAGTGTAAACTTTTGAAGATATTGGAAATAGGCGATCGTATTTATGAACGCTTTTTTGGTCAAAGGGAAATATCTGTGAAAATTCTTCGAGAATATTTACAATGTTTGAATGGACTTAACTTCAATTTAAGTATAAACCGATTCCTTACAATTTTATCAAAAGTTGGCAAGTGTAAAATTTATCGATACATTTTCTCTGCGAGAACTAACAGGAACATTCATGGGAAACAAGGGAAACGATATGGTTTTACAGGTCCTGCTCATAGCGATGACGTCATGCATTTATTTGACCCTAAGAAGTTCTTTTTGACTCGAAATAAGGGCAGCAAAGAATATGAAGTATCTGAACTACTGTGTACTTTGTTTACCAACTTCGCAAAATATGGGTATGTATATTTTTGTTTCACATGATCGGTAGCAGATAAGAGTTGAATTCATGCATTTAATTTAGTATGCCTCAGCTCATAACTTTTGAATAAGTCTCGGAGCGCTTACCTACCTGCCATCACTCCTGAAATCAACTTCTACAAAAGAACTAGTGGCCATCACGTTGTTTTGGGCATATATATTAGTTCCACTTATACCAATAGATGGCGCTAGGTGTCGAGTACATTGCGGAATCCTTTCGTATTCTCAGATAACATATCAAATGCTGCTCTGGAGGATTTATAGATAATTGTAGAAGTAGATATTAAATAGGTCAATATTTTCAGGATACCAGCTGACGAAGATTGGCCAGAATATGATACTGACAGTAAAAAATACGCAGATATCGGTTCAACTTTAATGGTCCGGGACAACTATGAAGCAGCCAACGATAGCTTTTGGGAAAGTATCTACGAAGATACTGGTGTAGACTTTTATTGATTCAATTTACTTATTACGAGGGATTGCTAACTAGGTGATGGTGTAGTGATGCTAAGGAAGGAACGTATACTGCAAGAGATCGATATTTGAATTAGGATGACGATTCCATCATATCATCACATCAACGGCTATATAGTACGACTACCTCCAAGAATCAGTTAGGGAGACGATTAAATAAAATTCCCAAATAAATATAAATATTTCACAACATCACTCAATCAATCAATTATATATATTGTATGTATTAGTATATTCATATTTTATTTATGTATTTGCATTTAAACTTTCTGTGTAAGTATATTAATATTTAAGATTGCACCGCCCTACCCTTCATCAAGTGTCCTTTATCCAAAGGTTGCCTGGAAAAGTACACTTCCTGTAATATACAGTTTTTATACCTACAGCATCTTGCTTATTTTGCCATGCATCAAAAATGTGCACTCATCAAGCACATTTTTGATGCATGGCAAAATAAGCAAGATGCTGTAGGTATATTTTGTGACCTATCCAAAGCATTCGACTGCGTTAATCACCAAACATTATTAATGAAGCTACAGCATTACGGCCTCACAGATAGCTCTCTGAGCTTAGTACGGTCATACCTAAGTGATAGAATTCAAAAAGTCAATGTTAATGGAACTAATTCTCCTGGCGCCCTTTTACAGATGGGAGTGCCCCAGGGCTCGATATTGGGGCCCTTACTGTTTATTATATATGTAAATGACCTACCTTACTTTACTAAAAACTTGTGTGACATAGTATTATTTGCAGATGATACTTCTTTAATTTTTAAAACTAATAGACATAAAGATAACTTTGACGATGTAAATAATGCTCTCACTCAAGTGCTACATTGGTTTACAGTAAATAATTTACTTCTCAATGCTAAAAAAACTAAATGTGTCAAATTTACATTGCCCAACGTAAGACAGGTCAGCACTAGGATTAATATGAATAGTCAAAATGTTGAAGTAATTAATTCTACAGTCTTTCTAGGCGTCACGTTAGACTCAAAATTACAGTGGGGTTCTCATATTGCAGCCGTGGCAGGGAGACTTAGTTCGGCTGCATATGCAGTCAAAAAAATAAGACATCTGACTGATATTGAAGCAGCCAGACTTGTGTATTTCAGTTATTTCCATAGCGTTATGTCTTATGGTCTGCTGTTATGGGGCTCTGCGGCTGATATTCAAGCTATTTTTCTGCTACAGAAACGAGCTGTCAGGGCCATATACGGACTTAGGCCACGAGACTCGCTTAGAAACTTGTTCAAAGAAATTAACATTTTAACATTAGCATCACAGTACATCTTTGACTGTATTATGTATGTTTATAAAAATTTAGAAACCTTCCCTCGAAAATCCGACAACCATAACCTAAATACTAGAAATAAACACAAGCTTGCTGTTCCACATCTCAGACTTCATAAGATTGGTAATTCATTCGTAGGAATGAGTATTAAAATATTTAATAAGTTACCACAAAAGCTTGTTGATTTACCAATGCCTAAATTTAAAACACATGTTAAAAATTATTTAATGGCAAAAGCCTATTATACAGTTAATGATTACTTAAATGACAAGAATTTGTGGAAATGATAAACTGTTCGCCTACACCCATGATACTGTACTTAAAAAAATTTGGTGATTAAAAAGAGTAACTGGCGAGTTTCTTGCCGGATCTTCTCGTCAGAATCAACTTTCCGATTCCGGTGGTAGAATCACATTATATTTATTAATATCTTAGTATATTTTTTGTATCGACATATATGTTTAATTACATGTATAATATACATAGCTATAATTTATATTTTTTTCATGTATGACGATTTGTAAGAGCTGTATATAAGCCTATGCAAATAAAGAACTTTTGAATTTTGAAATTTTTTGAATTTTATGTTTTCATACTTTATTTTGAGTGCAATAAAAGTATATTCATTCATTCATCACATACATTGATCTAATTCCGAGATATGTAGCTCAAGCATCTGTGTTACGGATATCAGAATCAACAGTGGGATTACAAATTTATACATATACTTAATACTTTTCTTTTGTAAATACATACTTATAATACATAGAAACACCCAGACCAATACAAACAGACATGTTCATGCACACCAATGTTTGTACTGTGAGGGGATCGAACCCGCAACCCTTGGACCAAAGGCAGAAATACCTTCTAGATCTCACTTTATTTCCCATACTTTTAAAAAACTGGCTTCAGGTCCTTGTTTCGGGAACACGCTTTACTAACGCAATGTAAAAATACATAGTGCTACCGAAATAACGATGAACAATTTGCTTGATTGCTTTTTAAAGCTACATCTGATTTTTACAAGCTCCATCTAACGAAAACCGCTGAACAATTTTTTTCATACTAAGGAAAAAAATACTAAGTGTAATAATCCTGCCGTTTCGAGGAAAAAAATGTAAAACAAATATTATAAAATGTAAAAAAAATATAGCAAAATCAAAACAATACAAACATGACAAAAGAGAAAAACAATAAAAAAAATAATATAATAATTAATTTTAATTTAATAATAAATGATTTCAATGGAATAATAATAATTATACTAATAATGTAATTTCACCCTTTTTATAATGTAAAAAACCTCCTTTTAACCTTACTTCCTATTCATATTTTAGTAAAATCGTTTTGAGAATGAGCCAACGCGGAGCTCTAAACCAAACTGTAAGTAACATAATAAATAAATCTAAACTAAAAAAAAAAATTATTATTAAAAAAACAAAATACCCGACTGCACACTAAAAAAAGAGTAAAATGTATCCTATGACACTCCCGTAATCAAGACAAATCTAACGATACCTCATACATCAAAATCCATCAAGCCGTTTAGGCTACAGGAGGTCACAAAGGAAAGACATACATACATACATACACTCGAAAAACATTACCCTCCTTCTTTGGCAGTCGGGTAAAAACGGACCAAGATACTGTGGAAGAATCTTCTATTATAAAAAAAATAAAATAATTCTGCCGGTATCCTCACTCACTCGACGAAATACAGCGTAGGCGCTGCCTCAAACCGAGGTCCTTTTTTTAATAATCATAAAAAAATTGTCGTATCTGAATTTTTGTTTCGAAATGGATGATGACAATAATATAATTAAGTACATACTCTTGATATTGGAGAATGTTTTCTGGCATGTACCTGTAAAAAAAAACAAATTAATATGGATATTGTTTCATTTCAAACAATTATTATATATTATAAGAGAAATCATAAACACACTAAATCGTTAATAAATGTGAACCTTCTGCTCGTTTGCCCCCTATCTATTTTTTTTTTGTGAGTGGAGCAACAGTATTTTTCAATTTTAAATCAGCAAAACAAACTATGTAACTAGCAAACATTTTCTGCGAAAAAAAACCGCCCTCATAAACCACGAACTAAAAAGTGTAAAATAATATTTTTATCACTTTATACACTTCAAATAACATTCTATTGCAGTACACTCGAGAAAAGGTGTTACCGAAGTCGGCGCCCAATACTATCTTGTCAATCATTCCACAGAGATTAGGCGCCGACTTCGGTAAAACCTTTTCTCGAGTGTACTGTTATAAAATGTTATTTGAAGTGTATAAAGTGATAAAAATATTATTTCCAAATAACTAACAAAGTAATTGTGAGTATTGTATTAAAAGAGTTATCCTTTAACTCCTTACCGTTGAGGAGTTGACCTTCAAACTGCACCAGTTTTGAAAAAAGATACCAAAGCATTACGTGTCCCTTTAAAATATGGAAGTTCCTCTCAATTTTTCCAGCATTCCATCATCAGATCCTGATATCCTGATCATGGTACCAATCCGGGTCTATGTACTTTCCAACTAAAAAATAAAGTGGCAAAGTAATCGGCGAACAAACATAAATATATATATATATATATATATATATATATTTGTTCGAAAGAAAAAAGAGGTTCTTAATTCGACATATAAATAAATAAATAAATATATATATATATATATTTATTTATTTATATGTCGAATTAAGAACCTCTTTTTTTGAAGTCTGTTAAAAGCACAGACAATAAAATAACAGGAAAAAACTTGAATTGTTAAATAACTTGAATATAACATTATTTATCGTCATTTTAAGTTAATCACAGGCTTATCATTAACAGTATGATGCCCTTAACGTTTAATCAGGCAGTCGGTCTTGCGGCCGATCTCTCCCGGTCGTGTTATACTGGTGTTTCATCAGGTTATGAGGGTAATGGAATAGAGAGTACACTTTCGACGACCAGTTTGGAACTGGTAATGAACGCTGCCTTTGGTCCAAGGGTTGCGGGTTCGATCCCCGCACAGTACAAACGTTTGTGTGCATGAACATGCCTGTTTGTATTGGTCTGGGTGTTTTCTATGTATTATAAGTATGTATTTACAAAAGAAAAGCATTATATGCAAGTATTTGTAATCCCACTGTTGATTCTGATATCCGTAACAAAAGTGCTTGAGCTACCTATCTCGGAGTCAGATCAATGTATGTGATGTTGTGAAATATTTATTTATTATTATATTTACTTGACCTTACCGTGGGAGAGCCACGTTTCGGCATGAATGGGCTGGCTCGACCGTAGTGATACCACGGCCTCACAGAAAACCGGCGTGAAACTATGCTGTTTCGCTGCGTGAGTGAGGGTACCGGTGGCCCAATCTGGGGTTAAGGGGGGTTTATAGGTTGGCAGCGCACTTGTCACTTCACTGGTGTCGCGGTAGTCCATGGGCGGCGGCAATAGCTTGCCATCAGGTGATTCGTCTGCTTCTATCACATAAAAAAAGGGTTTGCGAACACACTTGAGCTCACATAGCATCACTCATGAGTGATGGTATGGTTTTTGACACTGTGAACATTTTACAGCAGAGTTGCCCTCGAGAATAGCTTCCAAACAACATTCTCAGATCATGTTCGAAATTTATTAGTGATTCTCTCCGCAATAAATGCTCCGGGCAGTCGCAAAGTCCTGCCTGTTTCCTTGACTACCAGTAACAAATGCTTCGCTGCTCCTAAGTCGTTCCGGTCCGCGAGAAGAAGGTTGCAAGCGCCGTGCTCCAGGGCGTCACTTACGCGTTTCACTCGGAAACTCGCGATTGCTATAACGATAACTCAAAATCACAAATGTCGGTATTTAAACATTACAATCAGCCACTCACAATTAGTTTTTAGTTGAATATTCTAGAAATGTACAATAATGATAAGTATAGTTGATTTTGTTTATAAATTGTGTTATGCTTATCTCGTAATTCACGGTAAAAGCAGTTCACAATTTTATTATCACTTATATAGGAGGATTTTTTTTTGCGGAGTAAACAATCACAGCTGTTGCGTGTACGCAGAGTTGACAGACGATAATCTATTTTCAACCAACTCACAGTTCTTCAATACTCCTTATGCCTAATCGGTAGACTTCAAAATATTGCTCTAAGTATAAAAGTCGGAGCACTGAAAGTGCAGAAGCACCAAAAATAGTCGGACCCTTTTTGTAGTTCATCAAAAGATTACCATTAAAAGTGAGTTTTAGCAACTAAAATGGCTAAATGATTTTTTACACTAACTTGGCTGGGCACACTACCTCGCACCGATAGTAGCAAAATGTGTCGTTATCGCAAATCATTCGCATTCATTCACTATCTGAAGCTCAGCGGGAAAACAAGTCGTAGTTGATTTTACATATTTTATAAACTTTATTTTAAAAATATCTTAAGACATAAAATACAACGATGCCGAAGGTGGAACTAGAACAAGGAATACTGGAAGGCCAGTTGTTGGAGAATGAATATGGGAAGCCGTATTACAGCTTTAAAGGGATTCCTTATGGGGAACCACCTGTTGGGGAGTTGCGCTTTAAGGTAAGATATCATTTGGATTAAGAAGTTAACAGTAATCACGAATACCATAGTAAAAAACTATAATTGATACTGATTCTGATGGTAGGAGTCAAACACTTCGCGTGGACTGATGCAATTCAAAGGTTTTAAATTTGTTATTTGTGCAGTGAAGTGCCGGGAAGTGATCCTGATAATAAGAATCGTTGAATTGTATCGTTTTTAATGCTGCTATTGTGAACCGATTATGAGTTACGCTATTGTGAGTTGTCACGGACAACTTGCTTGGACCTAATAGAGTCTTAACACCAGCGATTGTGTTTAGAGTGGTATCGGCAGAATCCGTAGGTCGATAAAACGTAAAACACCGGCGTTTTATTGACTGTGACTTTGACTGACTTCGACTGTTCACTACCTACTTATTCTCAATAAGCTACTTGATATTGGCAAGATGTCTTCGGGTATAGCCATAATATAAATAAAAATATATTATAATGACACAAGATCTTTTTCAGAAATATTAAAATGCCGTCTTTGAGAAATTCAACACAGTGTTAAAAGCTCTTGTTATATGCTGCTTCTGGTGCAAGGGTTGCGGGTTCGATCCCCCGTACTGTACAAATATTTGTGTGCATGAACATGTCTGTTTGTTGGACATTGGTCTGAGTGTTTTCTATATATATATTATAAGTATGTATTTACAAAAGAAAAGTATTATATGTATATATTTGTAATCCCACTGTTGATTCTGATATCCGTAACACAGGAAGCTCAACTTCCTATCTCGGAGTCGGGTCAATGTATGTGATGTTGTCAAATATTATATTATTATTATATTATGTACTAAAACGCTTCAGTGGCGTCCGCCACCAACATTTTTACTGATTGTGAATTTTAACTGCCTAGCTTTAGCGGTTTGCGGTATGGCAGTACCCCTTTAATATTTATTTTATTCTGCATTTAGTATTTCTTGCAAAAGAAATTGATAAATTGTGAAAATCTCAACTATCTAGTTGCCGCGGTTCTTGAGATGCAGTCAATGGGCAAAAACGGGTTTTTGTATGGAAGCTCCCCTTAAATATTTACTTTCTTTTGTGCAACAGAAAAACATAATTTGAGAAAGTTTCAACTGTCTAACTGTCGAGGTTCTTGAGATACAGACGGACATTGAAGTCTCAATAATAAGGTTCCTTTTTTATACTTTGGGTACGGAACCCTATTTGTGATTTTTGATTATAGCTCATTTTGCTCACACTGTTCGTGTCTAGCAAGATTTTCAAAAGGTGGCCACTAAAAATTCAAATATTATTATTAAAAATCAAATGCTGGCGATACTGGACCATCAAAACAGCCCTAGTATTTATTTATTTCACGGAGTACTCTTTATTCGAATACCTATTAACAGAATCATTTATAATTGTTTTGTATCGACAGACCTAAATTGAAAAAAACAAAAATCGTTCAAACATTCAACTTTTAAAATATCAAAATTGTCATTGTTGATAATCGCATATTTCATTTCAATACATTATATGATACAAGTAGGAATTTTATAAATATGATAAGCTAACCAAAATTTCAGGCCCCAAAACCAGCTAAACCTTGGGCTGGCGTGAGAACAGCCAAAGAATTTGGACCGGCCTGCTACCAACGAGAAGGTTTCGCTTTCGAGACACCTCTCCCTGCCGGGGGCGAAGACTGCCTATACATCAACGTCTACTCTCCAAACCTCACGCCCAGCAAACCCCTGCCTGTCATGTTCTGGATCCACGGAGGAGGTTACCTATGGGGCAGTGGCAACGACAACGTGTACGGTCCGGAGTTCCTCATCAGGCATGATGTGATACTCGTCACTTTCAACTACAGAGTAGGAGTCCTCGGGTTCCTTTGCTTACACACTGAAGACGTACCAGGTAACGCTGGTATGAAAGACCAAGTACTGGCATTGGAGTGGGCCAATAAAAACATCAGCAAATTTGGTGGAGATCCTAATAATATAACAATTTTTGGTGAAAGTGCTGGAGCTGGCAGCGTGGGATTTCATTTGATATCACCGATGTCTAAAGGACTCTTCAAAAGAGCCATTATTCAAAGCGGCAGCTTTACAGCTAGTTGGGCTCTAATATCACATCCTCGAGAAAAAGCTACAGCACTAGCTAACAAACTGGGGTGTCATTCCGAAAATGATAAGGATTTGTATGAGTTTTTCAAAAAGCAACCAATAGAAAAGCTTATTGATCTGAGCTTGCCAATAACACAATCAAGAAAAGTATATGATTTAGACTTGGCTCTAGTAGCAGAAAAAGACTTTGGCAATGAACGGTTCTTCTATGGAGATGTCCATGACTGGATGCGCAAAGGCATCCACGAAGGAATACAGGTAGTAGTAGGATACACCGAACATGAAGGTGTCTTAGGTCTAGGTTTTAATGAATTTCGCGGTGATTTGGATAAACTTTGCGCCTTTGCTAATGAATTTGTCGAATTTTTTGTCCCGAAACGATTGGCCGTTGAATGTTCACTAAGCAAACGATTGGAAGTTGGAAGAAAAATAAAAAACTTTTACATTAAAAAAGGGAAAGTATCGCGAGATACTATTGAAGAGTTAATTAATTTTATTACCATGGACTTAATCGTTTTTGAAATTTTTATGATGATAAAGTTTATGGCGGTCAAAAATAAGACTCATTTATACAAGTTCACTTGCAAGTCTGAGCGCAATCAATGCAAAAATATTTTTGTAAAAGAAAACATACTTAAAGACAAGATGGTTGTTTGTCACAGTGATGATTTGCCGTATTTGTTTCCATCTACATTTCTGAATCAAAAGGTAGATAAAACATCGAAGACGTTTCAAATCATCGATAAAGTTACAAAATTGTGGACCAACTTCGCGAAATTTGGGTAAGATTATATACATTGTTTCTTTTATTTTTATTACTCATTTCTAACAAAATGAAAAATATAATTTAATCGATAGTCAAATTTTCGAGAATGTCTTTAAGTTGAATCACAGGAGTATTTCCCGACGGCTACAACTTAGGGACCGTCAAGAGAAGAGCGTACCTTTTCAATTAATAAAAATAAATGCTACAGTTTTTAAAAGGCCGGCAACCCTCTTTAGCGATCTCCCTGATTTCGCAGACATTCATGTGCGGCGTTGATTAATGATCATTACATATTTAACTCGCTTGCTCGTTTGTCGCCTCTAGCATAAAAGAAACACCTAAACAATGTATTCGTCTTTGATCCCAGCTGTATTTTTTCAGAGACCCAACGCCTGACAATACCCTAGGCGTTAAATGGATGCCGTACAACAACAAAGACCAAGATTATTTAGAAATTGGTAATGATATCATCGCTGGAACATGTCCAGATAAGGACGAAGTGGAGTTTTGGGAGAGTATCTACATGCAATATTTACCTCACTTAATTTTTCAAGGTTGAATAAATAAGTTGATAAAATACAGTTAATTGACATACAGTTATTAAAGTATGCGATTGATAAGAAGTAATTTAGCTGTTTGATTGTCAGGTTGACAACCCATACCTTAAGATAAAAAATAGAGCGATAGTAGTTCAGTGCGTAAAAACGTGCGCCTGCGGAACTTAGGTTCAATGGATTGTATGCTCACAGCATGCAAGTCTGGATTTTTCAAATCTATGTGTGAATTCCTACTTTTCCCTCGGTGATGATTTTTACGATCGTGAGGAAACCTGTACTTAGACCATGATTCAAGATTTGGGGACTATGGTGATCACAATGAAGTGACTACTGTCTGACCTTCGCAACTCATTAACAGGGGAACTAGACTGAATTGTGATCACATGTTTCAGAAACTATTAAAGATGTACAGGTTATTCTCACGATGTTATCTCTCACCGCGAAGCTAATGTACCTACATTAGCTTCGCGGTGAGAGATAACATCGCGGTGGGAGATAGGTAATACGCACATACCCAGATATGAAAAATTCAGAGGTGCATGCTCGGATTCAAACCACGACCTCCCGCATTGAAGGCGCGTTCTTATCCACTGAGCTACCATCGCTCTGGGCATCCTGTTGCTTCAGCGAGATTTATCAAGAGATGTATGTGCGCGTGTGTGTGTGTGTGTATGTGTTAGTGTGTGTGCGTGTATGTGTGCGTGTGTGTGTGTAGTGTGCGTGCGTGCATGCGTGCGTGCATGAGTGCGAGCGTGAGTGCGTGCATGCGTGCGTGCGTGCGGCCATGCGTGTGAAGAACAACAGCAAAACAATAACAACAAAAGTGTCTTATTGTTATTGTCAAGTTAATCTGGCCAAAATATCCTCAACGTCATCGTAGCTAAGGGAAGAGAGCCGCTTATTTAGAACTTTCTTACACTGAAACAGTTTCATAGGGAAATATTTAGTATTCGTTGTATTTTAATATAGACATAGGGAGCTTGAGCTATAAAGACACTACGAGCATGGTAGCTTCGGTGTGACTACGTCTTTTCTGTAGTATGTTAACATATTAGTTCTCTCTCTTTCTTCGATCGATTCCCTCACTTCCGAGTCTGTCGACCAGCTGTCTCCATTGCGGCATCGGTTGCGTCCCGTTGCTCGGTGTAGGGGAGTGCTTATCGGGATCTCGAGTTGCCACGCTATCTGACTGAACATCGCTGGGGACTACGGCCTCTCGGTCTTCTCCATTCAACTTTTCCTGTCACAATCAGGCACTCTCAATTGTCCCCACTTCTCCTTGTGGTGTGTTAAAAATATTGCACGATAAGTCGCAAACAGGTGGCGGATAATCGCTGAATATTCTAAATTGTTTCTAACGACACCTCATTTGTTCAAACATGATAACTAGTTTAGAAGTTATGAGGATAACAGATGAACAACCTAAATACAGGTCAAAATCATAACCCTCCTTTTTGCTTCGCCGTAGTCGGATAAAAACGGTTCTCGCTATCTAAAACCCGACGACCGACGGACCCGTTTGGAACAGTGGTAGTGAACGCTGCCTCTGGTGCAAGGGTTGCGGGTTCGATCCCCGCACAGTACAAACATTTGTGTGCATGAACATATCTGTTTGTATTGGTCTGGGCGTTATCTATATATTATAAGTATGTATTTACAAAAGAAAAGTATTATATGTATATATTTGTAATCCCACTGTTGATTCTGATATCCGTAACACAGGTGCTTGAGCTACCTATCTCGGAGTCAGATCAATGTATGTGATGTTAGTGAAATATTAATTTATTTATTTATATTTAAAACTCTATGGCTTTGTCCCTTTCATTGTAGTGCATGTGAAAGAGACAGAGCAATAGTTTTCGATAGCGAGGATAGTTTTACAAACTCACGGTAAGGTCTCAGAACACTCAGATTCTATACACCGTTACTTTCTAATTGTTTACATCCCTTAAACTTCATTATAGGTATCGTAAAAAAGAAGTCCATTTAGCATGTGAGATCAAAAAAAAGTTTTTTTTTATGCTAGAGGCGACTAAAGAGCAAGAGATTCACCTGATGAAAAGTAAAATAAGTGAAAAAATAATCTGATGTTCAATACAAAATAGAATATCCACCCGGCAATATTTATTTATTTATTAAGGACAGCCAACAAAACATCACTTAAGTAACTTGACTCTTACTCTAGTACTATATAGGTGCTAAAGTGACGCCTTAATTACAGGCTGCCACGACATGCATAATATGAGAAAAAAAATATATACATGTTATGTATTATGTAATACTGTGGCAGCTGCAGTAGCCCTGCGACATATTATAATATAAGGATAAGTCTTGGGATCGAGATATTCTCGCTAATGCAGCTGCCACAGAGGTAACATTCACCGCAGATAAAACAACATTGCCTACTGCAGGCTAACTTATTTATCGTTTTCATAGTAAGTACAGATAGATCTCATAAATACTCCTGGCTTATCAAATATGTCAATATTTGTTCCTTTGGAGATTTTGTTGTAAAGCAGTTGCATTCTATTTACTGATGAAAAGTGACCCAGATTGCTTTTAAACATTTTAGTGGAAAACAAAGTATATTTAGATGGTCGTGGTAATTTAATATTAATATCGAACAGCTGTTTTTCGCTTATTTTGTTGATTCGGCATGCATGGGCTGGCTCGATCGGAATGATATCACGGCCTCACAGAAAACCGGCGTGAAGCAGCACTGTGCTGTGCTTCGTTGTGTGAGTAAGGGTGCCGGAGGCCCAATCCGAGGGCAGGAGGGGTTTAAAGATTAGCAGCGCACTTGTGACTCTATTAGTGTCGCGGGTGTCTATGGGCGGCGGCAATCGCTTACCAGCAGGTGGATGCTCGTCTGCCACCTATGACATAAAATAAAAATCTAGCATGCAAAATGGATTTTTGGGATATAAACGATAGAAAAATAACTGTATATATTGTAAACTTGGCTCAACAAAATACCGTGCACGATCATTTTAGAGTTAACAATGGTTAACAACATGCCACGAATGTAATTGCATGTTTGTGGACATTTTCATCATTAGCTTACAAGTTGTAAAGTCATTTTGCATACTCACTGTAATTACCTTTACTCTGATAATGATAGTACATAAATGACCTTATTACGAAACAGATTTTTTTTTACAAACGATTTAACAAAGACTTAATGTTATCTGCAAATATATCAAATTCCGGATGTAGTGACAAGAGCGCGGCGACATTTCAATTTCAGTTTCAATTTCGATTTCAATTATGTCATAGGTGGCAGACGAGCAGACTGATCGCCTGATGGTAAGCAATTGCTGCCGCACATGGACACTCGCGACACTGGTGGAGTCTCAAGTGTGCTACCAACCTTTAAACCCCCCTTTCCCCCGGATTGGATCCGATACCCTCACTCACGCAGCGAAACACAGCACAGTGCTGCTTCACGCCGGTTTTATGTGAGGCCGTTTTATCCGGTCGAGCCGGCCCATTCATGCCGAAGCGTGGCTCTTCCCACGTTCAAAAGATTGTGTCTTTAAATTGCAAACCAGAAGAAAAGCTCCAAAAATAGCAAACTGCACATTTATTTCAGCAGTAAAACATATATGCACAGATAATTGCTCAACACATTCAGACGAGTCCAGACTTCCACGCAATATCGCGACAGCAGTCGAGATCTCCACTCGCGTTCTTCTTATCTCCAAAGAGTTTATCTCTAACACTCCTAGCAGGAACTTGGTAGGATACATAAAGGGATAATACCCATATATCCGCTCATAATAATAGCGAGAAAGGCCACATTTTGCACCATCTCCAACATCAATTTGTATTTGTATGTATGACTTAAATTTAAAGAAAATAAGTTATAATTGTAACATTAAGTAAAAATTAGTAGGGATTTTAATTTTATGCCTGCAAAGGTACGATATGTTGAAACCTTTTATGTATGTAACAACCTTTTGTACACATGTTTGAACAAATAAATATATCTTTATCTTATTCTTTGGCCTTGAAATGATGTAATCCGACAAAGAACCAGAGTCACCGACATAGCCCACCGAATTAGCAAACTGAAGTGGCAGTGGGCTGATCATATTAGCCGCAGAACTGACAGCCGTTGGAGCCGTAAAGTCCTTGAGTGGAGACCGCGACTCGGTAAGCGTAGTGTAGGACGCCCTGCGACAAGATGGGATGATGACATTCGAAGGCTGGCTGGTGTGGGCTGGATGATGAGTGGCCGAAAATCGTGAACAGTGGCGTGCATTAGGGGAGACCTATGTCCAGCAGTGGACGAGTGTGGGTTGCTGATGATGATGATGATTCTTTAGCCTCGTGTGGATTCCAAACACACGCACTAGTTTCCAAAGAGCGTCTCACCAGACTCGTAAATAGGAGCTTGATGATATCATCATTTCAGCCAATAGACGTCCACTGCTGGACATAGGCCTCCCCCAATGTTCTCCACACAGATCGGTCCTGCACCGCCCGCATCCAATGTATTCCCGCGATCTTCACCAGTTGTGAGGGGCCTGCCACGGCTGCGACTTCCTGTACGTGGCCTCCGCCCCAATGGCCCCAACGGCTTAATGATATCAGGACTCTGGAAATCACGTAAGTTACGTAAGACGAACCGACGTGGCTAAAGCAACTACGAGTAAGGGCGGAAAATTGTACAGTCAACTCCAAAAATATACTACACTTTAGGACGTTGTCACAATATATAATATAAGAAAGTAGACCTCTACTTTCTTATAGGTAAGTATTGTGACAAGGTCCTAAAGTGTTGGAGTTGACATATTATTGGAGTTGACTGTATATTGAACGTCAGGGCTGTATCAAAGGTCACACTCAAGACCTTCATAGTATCTCTCCGATCAATGGTGACACTACCCAAACTATAGTTGGTATTGATAGGAGTTATCAATGATTGATTTTAGGTGACACGATAAGATATCTCAAAAACTGATTTAAATTATCTGATTTCAATCTAAAGGATCACTTGAATTTGAATTAATAATGCCAGATTTTCGTTTATAAACCTAAGTCGAAAAAAAATCATCTTCATCATCATTTCAGCTAATAGACGCCCACTGCTGCACATAGGTCTTGAGGACCCGTTTGGAACAGTGGTAGTGAACGCTGCCTTTGGTCCAAGGGTTGCAGGTTCGATCCCCGCACAGTACAAACATTTGTGTGCATGAACATGTCTGTTTGTATTGGTCTGGGTGTTTCCTATGTAATTATAAGTACGTATTTACAAAAGAAAATTATTATATGTATCTATTCTCTATCCCACTGTTGTTTCTGATATCCGTAACACAGGTGCTTGTAACACAGACCTGAGTATTTCATGTGAATTTCAGCTTGATACGTCCACCCGTTCTTGAGATAAAGGGTCTTGACAGACTGACAGACAGACAGACGGACAACAAAGTGATCCTATAAGGGTTCCGTTTTTTCCTTTTGAGGTACGGAACCCTAAAAAGTAAAGTGATACTTTATCAGTCTATAACTGTCCCACTGCAGGGCAAAGGACTCCATCATAGAAATCAAGTCATCGCTACTATGATGGGATTAGACTTAATCACCACGCTTGCCAAATGCGGATTGGTGATCACAAACGCGAGCTATGTTTGAGAATATTGAAGCACACTGAAACACACAGCTCGACTGAAACCACTAGACCAACTCTATGTGACACGTTACAAGCCCTGTACAAATGCAATAACTACAGGTCAATTGTCAAATATTCCTCTTAAAATAATTCAAGAAAATGGCCGCCTTCTAAGATGGCAGCTAAAGCTTTTACACAATGCCAATTAAATTAGACTTAATGCATCTAGACTTGAAAGCATCTTTTGCAACCTTAATCTAACGTAGGAAGGTCTAAAAAGGCGTAACATATTTTTTGTACACATCCGATTCCTCCGTGTGGTGGACGCTGCCCGGATTACTGGTAGTGTAAGAAGGCCTAAGTCCAGCTCAGTCGAGCGGTATCAACAAACTTGTGACAAGCCCGACAGCCAATAACGGCTGTATTAGCGATGTGCGAGAAAACTTTTACCCTTTTACTCCTGCGACATAATTACATATTTTTCTGTAGGTATCACAAAAATGTACAATTAATAAGATACAAATACAAATTATTTATTTGCAAAATATGGGTAGGTATAAAAGCTGTTAAAAAAAAATAATCAAAAAATCAAAAATGTCTTTGTTCAATTTAAGTCCATACAGAACATTTATAAATGTCAAATATTATGTAATCTACCGCTGATTCTGAATGTCAATTTCTATCGAGAAGAATCAGCAAGAAACTCAGTAGTTACTCTTTTCAAATAATATGGTAATTACAATATTCATTCACTTTACAAATAGGTCACAATATGAATCAAATTAAATGAAATTATATTTTAAATTACATTGGGATAAATTAAATTAGATTATTATTTTAATGTCACAATATTACATTATATAACGTTTTATCAGATAAGTAGTCAGTAGTTTAGTAGCTTTTTTCTAGTAGGATCTTTTTAACCTTTTGTTTGAATGACATAATGTCTTTAGAATGTAAAATACATTTAGGCAAGTGGTTACCCTAGAGGCCATGCAAAATATGCTGTTATTAAGTCATGCAGTCTTGGTTGTAACCGTATTTTATAATTATGTGTTTTGTTTTGGTTTGCTTGAATTTGGTTATATTTTTTCTGGCAAATAACACTGATTTATATATAGAAATGCAAGGCAAAGTTAGTATCCTCCATTTTAGAAAATACGGTTAAAACTAGTGGTTTGGGTCAGTCTAAATATCGATCGTATGCACCTTTTCTGCGCTCTGAATGCCATCATCTCTTCTGTGGAATTATCCCAAAATATTAAGCCGTATTTTAAAATAGGAGCAACATAACCGTGTTATGCCGTTAGAACAGTTGACGTGTCAACTGTTTTTGTTAACATATATAGAGCATATGAGTGCTGGCTTAATCGTGAGCATAAACTCTCTACGTGCGATTTCCAGTTTAAATTATGATCAATAGTCAAGCCTAGAAATTTAGTGACGTCAACAGTATTAATTGATTGTCCCAAATGGTTAACGTCGAAGTCAAAATTGCATTTACTCTGTTTCGAAATGTCATAATCATCATCATCATCATCAGCCCATTTAAGTCCCCACTGCTGGGGCACGGGTCTCCCTCAATCACATGAGGGGTAATTGCCATACTCACCACGCTTGGCAGACGGGTTGGCGAGGGTTTTGATATAAATGCAGAGTTTTCCTTCTCTGGTTGCTGATGATCATGCCAGCAGCTTTACCTTAGTCGCCTTTACGACACCTCGGTAAGAGTGAGGGTGGCCTATTCTACTCTACCGGGGACCACACGGCGAAATGTCATAATATTTGTTTTCAAAAGATTTATTTTAAGATTATTTGCTGTCAACCAATCGACGACATGACTCAGCGTGTTTTCTACTTGTTGCTCAAGATCGCGTTTGTCCTGGCCACATATTATTGCTGTACTATCATCAGCAAACAATATGATCTGGTGGTTTGTAACTTTTGGAACAGCAACGGACCCAACACGCCACTAATTTAAATGTTTGCCACTAATTTAATCTTTTTTCTAGATAACCTTAAGTTCAATAAAAGTATCCATTTATCTATTGTTTCTCAACTTATATTATTGTATAGGTACAATGACCAAGGTGGAAGGTCATTGTATAGGTACATGCTCCTTATCTTAGTGTGTAATTCCCAATTGCGTCTAAAGCTATCGCTTCAGAGCCCGAGGTTATCGTGGACCATGATCCAGGATTCAGGAAGTGTAGGGTGAGGAGGGGGAGGAGACGCCGAGCAGATGCGCGTCTCCCCCCTCTCCGCGGAGGAAGCCCGCTGGTGCGTGGTACGGGGGCAGCAGCACCAGCATTGCACAGGCTCCCTCTGCTGCCCGATAGGGACGGCTCAGTTCTCCTGACTGTCCCTATCCCCTCTCCTGGCACGTCCGGGGGAGGAACCGCCTAGTCCGCCGTATAGGCGGACATCCGCTCGGGGAATATCGTGGAGGGAGGCTTCGGCTGTATCACCATGATATTCCCCAATATGGGCGATGAGGGAGAACCGCAGGAGGTTTAGTGGGTATGCCTTAGCCCGGCTTCTCTTTGGGAGAAGCCCCCCGTCAAAGGAGAGCCCCACATAACCCGGCCGCCCCCCGGTGGTCTGGTATGCATAAGGTAGTCGGCTCATCTCTTGAGCCGGCGGCATTTCCCCTGCGAAACCAAAAAAAAAAAAGGATTCGGGAAGTGTAATTTTCCATTACATTGAAACGACTGCCGTCTGACCTTCGGAACCTTTAGACAGGGGAACCAGACCAACTGGATCACGGTTACACAATCAGAACCATTACCCCGAATGAATATTGTACTTAGGTTTCCACAATTTTGAGTAACTATCATTAAGTTCTGTAAAATTTTGAGCAATAAAGAGTATCTATCTATCTATCTATCCGTGACGTGCAAGTTTCCTCAGAAGGTTTTTTTTATGTAATAGGTAGGCAGACGAACAGACGGATCACCTGATGGTACATGGACACCCGCGACACCAGTGGAGTCACAAGTGCGCTGCCAACCTTTAAACCCCCCCTATCCCCGAATTGGGCCTCCTGGTACCCTCACTCACGCAGCGAAACACAGCACAGTGCTGCTTCACGCCGGTTTTCTGTGAGGCCGTGGTATCACTCCGGTCGAGCTGGCCCATTCATGCCGAAGCTTGGCTCTCCCACGGTATAAATTGCGTATTCCCTCACCGCCGAGCCAATGGTAAAAATATGCACATAAAATTTTAAAAATCTATAGGTGCATGCTCGGATTGGAAACTCGGGTGCTTGAGCTACCTGTCTCGGAATCAGATCAATGCGATATTATCAAACATATAGGGAGCGTGTGTAGGGTACAAAGGTTGAGAAACGATGCTCTCGACTAAGTTCAATAATTCTTCGTCGTGTCGAGCCATGTCCTGTAGTAACCGCGTTGAATGGCGCCGTACATAACGGCTGCAGCTAAGTGCTCCAGTGATAATAGCAGTTCCCAACACCTGGGGCCGAATGGATGCTCTGTGCAGTAGATATATACGAGTACTCTTTGCACATCATACAAAACTTTAAAGCTTCGATTTCGGCTAAGTCGGCTAATCTCAACGATCAGCCACTAACGCAGGATATATAGTGCTCAAGTGTGTGCGCAAATACAAGTGCACTCTCTATCATCCTGCCCTCATAATCCGATGGGACACGACACGACCGGAGAGGGATCGGGCACAGGACTAACGGCTTAACGTATTTTCTGAGGCACGTGGGTACAAGACCGCCAACTTCCAGACTCCGGACTGACACTGAGAATTTTTTAACACAAAAACTCAGTTACAAATTTTTTGGCCCAACCCGGGAAAGGGCCCGGGACCCCTAGCGCAGCCGTCGCTTTAAAGTGCGACGCTCAACCCACTGCGCCAACGAGGTTATAGCTAGGTATACAAAGATCTATTGTACAATTTACAGTAACAATTCGACCAACCATTTTTCGATATTAAATCAAGGTAGGTATAGCGCCGTGTGGTCCCCGGCAGAGTAGAATAGGCCACCCTCACTCTTACCGAGGTGTCGTAAAAGGCGACTAAGGTAAAGCTGCTAGCATGATCATCAGCACCCAGAGAAGGAAAACTCTGCATTTATATAATAACCCTCGCCAACCCGTCTGCCAAGCGTGGTGAGTATGGCAATTACCCCTCATGTGGTTGAGGGAGGCCCGTGCCCCAAAAGTGGGGACTTTAATGGGCTGATGATGATGATGAGGTATAGCGCTGTCAATACATACAAATATCATGCTATACCTACTGACGTTATACCATAGATTTATCCACGGATGAAGATTGGTCGAATCCAGCCGTACTTAGGCGTTGTTATTAGTATAGTTTAGTCGGTTAATTGGTGATGGTGATGTTATCACAAACCCGAGTTATGTTAAAAAAATTTGAAGCAAATTTTTTGCTCGACCCGGTAATCGAATTTAGGGCTCGGTACATAAACCACTAACTGCCACACTCAGAGTCGTTGATTAACTTAGTTGGCTACTTAAGAAAAAATATTGACACTTAAAGACTACCGATACTAAAGTTAATGAACATTAGCTTAAAAGACGTCTCTGAGTTCGGCCGTAAAGTATTTGATTAAGGATTTAATGTAGTCATGCGTAATTTAGTAATAATATAAATATAGTCATAGATACACTGCTACAATAGGATTATGTAGGCGAGATTATTTTAGTGCTGTAAAACAATTTATCTGTGCTATCGATATTTGTACTCTTGTTACCTTGAGAATATTGCGGCCAGATATCACCAAATTTCCTGTAACAACAAAATAATAGATTAAAATAATTTCTCATACATTGTCCTCATCCTAAGCTAAGTATTTTCCCTTGTACTACGTAAGCCAGGAACAAAGAATGTACCAAAATCACCAAGACCCAGGGTCAATATCTGTTACAAGGATCTGTGGAATTAAAACTTAAGGCATTTTTCTCGTTTTATAGGTAAATAGTTTAACAGAATAGTTCCAAGACTAATGCTATGTAAAATGGGGGAGCGGACAATTTAATCAGCACAGGACTGGCGGTTTTGGCGAAATTAATTTACGCCTGAAGGGACGGTCCGACTTGCGTAAATAAACGATATAATTTAATGTTTACGGAAAATGGTATGACTCGGACAAAAGTTTTGTTTTATTTTTCTCTGGCGAACAAGTTACAGAATAGACTAAAATAGTGTGATAACTGATACTGCTGGTAGACGAGCAGATGGATCACCTGATGGTTAGCATTGCCGCCGCCCACGGACACCTGAAACACCAGTGGAGTCACAAGTGCATTACCGACTTTTAAACCACCCTTTCCCCTGATTGGGCCTTCGATACTGCAAATATTCTTCATTCTGTGCCAACCTGTATCGATTAAGTCAACCACGCAAAGCAATAAGACGCCAAAAACAAATTTATGTCGCGAGTAGTGATACCAAACAGTCGATAAGTAGATTCTGTTTTAATTGAAAAATTATATCATTCACCACGATACCACTGATGTTCAGTTAACTATACAAATGCACGACCTATTTTTCAAAAGTGTTTTGTGTTAATACTCAATACTTATTCAAATATTTATTTCCATCATTTTAGGTTTTACAATACAGATACTATTTATGATTTTTTGGCATCCTTTGCAATTTATTCTTAAGTAAATAATACACTTAGGATTTTTCGACAGTCTTCGGGTGATGGACATACCTAGGTCTCCGGTAGCTTAGTCAGTAAAGTAGTTTTTTTTTTAGATTTTTTTTTTATGCTAGAGGCGGACAAACGAGCAAGCGAGTCACCTGATGGAAAATAATCATCGCCGCCCATGAACATCTGCGAAATCAGAGAGATCGCTAATGTGTTGCCGGCCTTTTTTTTAAAAAAGAGTACGCTCTTCTCTTGAAGATCCCTAAGTCGTAGCCGTCCGGAAATACTCCTGCAGCCAAACCGTTCCACAGAACCGAGGTACGTGGTAGAAAGTTCCGGGAGAAACGCACAGTAGGTATTAGACCGCCATCCATCGAGATGATGAGAATGGAATGACAATCGCTTGCGAGTGGTTGGACGTTTTGGCTACGTTATAGTAGCCCTGGTCACGAGCGGAGTCCGCTCGTGACAATGTTGTTTCACATAATAAATATCGTGTTAATCCCCGTATTGACATTACAGTAAATCAGTTGTCCGGTTAGCAAAAGATCGCAGATATTATTTGTAAGGAAAATTTTACTAATTCTTCAGTATGCAACTTTTAAATTAACTTAGTTAATTACTTATATAGCTAATGTTAGAAAATAACCATATATCATATTCTACTACACATTTCTACCTACTTTGCCCATTTATTAAAATACATACTAATTCATTTATACTCAGCTTGACTTAATCATATTATTTATCATTCTTATATAGCACTTAAAGTAGGTACAACTATGTTTACAGTTGTTTTTTATATACTTACTTACAATTTAAATACCTATTTACATAATTTTCGAGATAAATATTCTTTTACATTTACAATCTAGAGATAAATATTCATTTACAGTGTGAAAGGTCTGTTCGACGAGCCAACAATGATTTCTGAGACTTTTGTCCTCGGATCTCCTCTTCGGGCCTCTGGTTATAAAAACTAGCAATAATAATAATTCTTATAACATCTCATACGTTGACCTGATTCCGTACTAAGTAGCTTAAGCACTTGTGTTACAGATATCAGACAACAGAGGAACACAAATATATACTTAAATACAATTGTTTTCTATTTTTAATGTGTTTACTCTTTTCAGCTTAAAAATGTAGAAAGTATTTGTAATTTCCCTTTGAATGTATCAAATCCTTACTAATATTATAAAGGCGAAAGTTTGTTTGGATGGATGTATGGATGGATGTTTGTTCCTCTTTCACGCAAAAACTACTGAACGGATTTTAATGAAACTTTACAGTAATGTAGCTTATAGATCAGAATAACACATAGGCTATAATTTATAAAGATATATTGTGTGAATTGTCCAAATGAGTAAGCCATTATTACATTTTTTTTTGACAGGACGAAGTCTGTCGGGTCAGCTAGTGTAGTATAAAGTTGCGTCTTCCTAAAAAGATAATTTAATTTTAAGTCCGATTTAACCAATCTTAATCATAGAGCAATTTTCATTATTTTTTTCGAAATTGTAGAATGCAAATTCTTAAATTGAATACTTAGTTATTTACGAGATTTCCACCATGTACCTTATTTTTGAGCCATGGTCACGGACTTCAGTTACCCCGTGATTATGGGGTTTGCAACAGCGCCTAAATATCGGAATCTGAAAAATAAGGTACATGGTAGAAATCTCGTAAATAGCTTTTCTAATTTTAGTGACCGTAAAAGTTTAAAACAATATATTGAACAAATTTGTTTCAAACGTCAAAACTGCTATATAGCACCGTTTTATCTAAAAAAGGTTTATTGAACATTTATGGATAAAGCCCTAAATATATGTTGAAGCGCTGTCACTCTAAACAAATCTGATGTTTTATCATGGATTTATTCACTGATAAAGATTGGTTGAATCAGATAAAAGTTGATCCTAATGATGGGAAGAATGAGTGCTTGAAATAATGTATCTAGCTCTTACTAATGTACAGTCTAATCCTCCGTCATATACAAATAAATATACATTACACAACATCACACATATTGTTCTGACTCCGAGATAGGAAGCTCAAGCACCTGTGTTAAGGATATCAGAACCAACAGCGGAATCACAAATATATACATTGAATACTTTTCTTTTATCAATATATAGTTATTATACATAGAAAACACCCAGACTGATACAAACATACATGTTCATGCACACAAATGGTTGTACTGTGCGGGGATCGAACCCGCAACCCTTGCTTCAGAGGCAGCGTTCACTACCACTGATGCAAACGATTCGTCTGGATTTAAAATGATCTGTACCCTTACCTTCATCATCATCAGCCCATTTAAGTCCCCACTGCTAGGGCACGGGCCTCCCTCAATCAAATGAGGGGTAATTGCCATACTCACTACGCTTAGCAGACGGGTTGGCGAGGGTTTTGATATAAATGCAGAGTTTTCCTTATCTGGGTGCTGATGATCATGCTAGCAGCTTTACCTTAGTCGCCTTTTACGACACCTCGGTAAGAGTGAGGGTGGCCTAGTCTACTCTGCCGGGGACCACACGGCCCACCTTGAGTTTGAAAAACTATTCTCGTTATCTTAAACTATCGCTTTGTCATTTTCATTGTGGTGCATGTGAAAGAGACAGAGCAATACTTTTGGATAGCGAGGATAGTATTTCAAACTCATGGTAAGGTCTCTGATGTCGATAGTAATTTAATTTAGTCGGTGTATCGATAACATCACTAGCTACGATATTTACGCGCACCCTTACGTGCCATGCCATAGATAAAGTTTAACGGGCGATTTTATTCTTTATTACGCGGAACCCCGCGCGGAGAATCATCGATACGCGAGAAATGACACCCGGTATATGCAGTCATTTTGGGTTTTTATGTTGGAATGAAATTATGTGTTATGCAAAAATGGGTGAGGGTCATGAATATTTAATATCTTTTATGTACGTTTTGCGTGGTTTTACATTTTTGACAAAAACATCTTATCTACGTTTGATGTTATATAATTAACATGACATCATGGGTCTTATTCATAAAGATTTGTTAAATCTTAGTAAACTTAAACGGTGATATATTACAAAGCAGTTTTTGTTCTCTTTTCGAAAATGTTGTATGATTTTTTTGTTTCAAACATCAAAACTGCTCGAAGTTTAACACCGTTTTAGCTAACAAAGGTTATTTGAACTTTTTTTATTTGATAGGTAGACAGACGAGCAGACGGATCACCTGATGGTTAGCAATTGCCGCCGCCCATGCACACCCTTGACACTATTGGAGTCACAAATGCGCTGCCAGCCTTCAAACCCCCCTTTCCCCCGGATTGGGCCTTCTGTACCCTCACACAGTAGTTGTAGTGGTATAAGGTAGCGAAACACAGCACAGTGCACAGAACCGCTTTACATTATACTGATGATAACAAACTTTTTTCCCCAAAGAACATATGGTCTAATCTCAAAAAAAAATTTGCACCAATCAGCTGATTATTTTTAAATGTAAAGGTGATTTTTTTTCTGAGATAAGACCCTATGTTCCTTGGCGGAATTTTTTGTTTTTATCAGTATAATGCTCTCGATAAGGGAGTTACACGGTTAAAAAAACACCTTGTATAAGTACACTGAACCACCTGTGGTCCGGTCGCGGTTCGGGCGTCGTAGATTTTTAGTCAAATCATTTGGTCGATTTTTTTTTTAAACAACACTTAGACACGAAAGAGTTAATTTGAAAGACTGATATTACTTTAAAAAAAATGTGTGAAAAACAACCGCCTTCAAAAACCACGAACTAAAAAGTGTAAAATAATATTTTTAACACTTTATAAACTTCAAATAACATTTTATAACAGTACACTCGAGAAAAGGTGTTACGAAGTCGGCGCCCAATACTATCTTGTAATAGATAGATAGTTACTCTTTATTGCACAACATACAAAACTTAAAAGCTAGGTATACAGAGATACAATGTACAATTTAGGCGGTCTTATCGCTGGGAGCGATCTCTACCAGACAACCTTCAGGTAAAGGACATTAGATAGAAGAGGGGAGGGTGGTGCAATCCTTTTGATTTTGAACATTGATTAAGTGTTTTTTTAGTATAAATACATATACCTAGATAATAAATAAATAAACACGTTATCATACACAAATATATACGAATGTTACCTTACTATAATACAATATAACCTACACAAATTATATAAAATTATATAAAATATACTACTATAAGGTTATTATAGAGAAGATATATTTTATACCTACAATATATGAATGGATCTGGGAGAGGACTAACGATTACGAGCGTCAATGACAGGAAAGGAAGACAGATGAACTTAATAAAAAATAATTTAATACAACATTAAATTATTCAATAGGGAGTAGGCGCCCACTTCGGTAAAACCTTTTCTGTTGCGTCAACCTCAAAATAGGTTATCACTTATTTGTCATGCATCAAATCTCTCAAACCTAGCTACACCGTTTGCGTTACAGGATCACCTCCTCTCCTCTGTTTACGAAAACGCCCCAAAAAACACAAGGACCTATCAATATGAAGCAATCTCCATAAAGCATCGCAAACAATGTATAGAATGTCCGGCGGGTTTGCATGCACTAGGGTTGCTCACTAATGAAGCATGCTAGTTAGGAGCGAATCTTATCGGCTATTAGTGACGGTAGGTAACCCAAAGATTTAAATACTCTGGAGTGACCCTAGCTTGCCGCAATCCTGTTAAAACTATCTCAATAAAAGGCAGAGCCAAGGAACCTTCAATAGTGTGGAGACATCTACCATCGCCCGAAGAAATAAGTCCGCGCTTCTAGTACCATCCTACCAGCAGCAGATGGCGCTAATCTGACAGTTCATACAAGATCAGAATTCCCATACCATTCTACATCGCGAAAGCAAAGTTCGCAGACCCACCTGAGATATATACGACAAACCAAGAAGTATACTGGATTGCTGGTCAAGCCGAGCCAATAACACCCGGCTCGGCAGTAGTTAATTCCCTTTTCGGTGGGTATTATTTCAAATTCCTACATTAGCATCGTAAACAATATCTTTCGTATTTTATTGGCCACAGAACACAAATTGAAACACAAATGACATAAATATACAAATAGGACCAATTCTTTAGCCAACAAGTCTCAATCCAGAGTAATATTTCCTTACTCTTCGGCCTTTAACGCGTGTGTGTTGCCAGTGATGACATACAGAACCGATACGTGGCCGCTTACAATGTGCCGATCAAGGAGGCTCAAAGTCACTCAGAGAGCAGTGCAGAGGGCTATGCTCGAAGTCTCTTTGCGTGATCGTATCAGAAATCATGAGTACAGACGGCCAATGGGGCGGAAAGGTCCTCGAGAGGAGGCCGCGTACAGGAAGTCGCAGCCAAGGCAGGCCCCCCACAAGGTGGACCGACGATCTGGTAAAGGTAGCGGGAATCCATTGGATGCGGGCAGTACTGGACCGATCTGTGTGGAGTACATTGGGGGAGGCGGTCCAGCAGTGGACGTCTAATGGCTGAAATGATGATGATGATGACTCTATGGCTCAACCTCATTTGCTGCAGCGACCGAAGCCGCTGTAGCACTTTTAGGGTATTTTCAGTATATTTTCGGCGGCCCAATTTGTGTTTTTACTAGTCGTGTGATAAATATTGACAAGATATTGAAAAAATAAATAGTCCCAACCATTAAGTTCCCTCTCGCTGACGTGACACCCCTGGCGCCAGGGGACCGCGTAAAATACGCTACGACTACGACCGAGCAGCGATATTACTGGGGGCTGCGATGTACCGTGAAATATTGAGAGGGTCATCAGCCACCGGCTCTCAAAGTGCATTCAAGCCGGGGTCTCGATACACGATCACTGAGAATGTAGTATCTCGGAGTGACTTCACTAAAATTTTATTTAGTTACAGTTCGGGAGAAGAAACAGATTTTTTTTATGACATAGGTGTCAGACGAGCAGACGGATCATCTGATGGTAAGCGATTGCCGCCGGATATGAACACCCGCAACACCAGTGGAGTCACAAGTGTGATGCCAACTTTTAAACTCCTCTTTCCTCCCCAAATTAGGCCTCCTGTACCTTCACTCTCGCAGCGAAACACAGCACAGTGCCGCTTCACGCTGGTTTTCTGTGAGACCGTGGTATCACTCCGAGCCGGCCCATCCCTGCCGAAGCTTGGCTCTCCCACGGTTGGACGTTTACCAAACATGTGCGAACTCAAAGTCATCCCAAATCCAATGAAGAGCTTTCTATGTGATATGTGGCAGTCACGTAGACGGTTCACCTAATAGTAAGCCGTTCCCGCCGCCCATGTTACAAGTGCCAACCTTCAAGCTCCTTTTTCCTTCGGATTGGGCCCCCATGCCCTAACTCAATCCGGTATCGAAACACAGACTCTGGCACAGACACTGCTTTACGCCGGTGTTCGATTACTCAGTACAGGAATGATGAGATCCAAAGGAGAAGTAAGGTCACAGACAGTATAAAAAATTGCAAGCCTCAAAGCCGAACCTACTCTGAAGTCTCATCATCATCATCATCAGCAACCCACACTCGTCCACTGCTGGACATAGGTCTCCCCTAATGCACGCCACTGCTCCCGATTTTCGGCCACTCTCATCCAGCCCACACCAGCCAGCCTTCGAATGTCATCATCCCATCTTGTCGCTGGGCGTCCTACACTTGGCTTACCGAGTCGCAGCAGTCTATATACTCTTAATGTAAATTGATAAACTAAACTAAATATTACAAGCAAGAATAACCGTGCTGAACTAGCTTAATTGAGAAGCAAAAATAAAGCAACGGTAAGTAGGTAATTACAAATTGTTAAGTAACTTGGACAGTCCATTCCAGCGAAGTTTCTTATAATCCTTTAAAAGAGCACTCTTCTGCTACTTGTTTGGTTTAAACAAACTTCGCTGGTCCAGAGCATTAATTATTGCACGCCGGTGTCTTTAACCGTTTGCATCTTAATGCGATTCAGACATTGTCGCCGAGCTCGTCATTAAATTATATTAAACTGGCCAAATGATAGTGGTAAGTGTAATTTCCCTTCGTGTTTTAAAATTTGAGAGATATAAGGAATCTCAAAGAAAAAAGGCAGAGAGCCATGCTGTGGAGGTACCGTGTTATTACGCAATGTGGGATAGTGATAATATTACGCATTTATTCGTCTTGAATCTCGTAACTAAAATTGTAATTTTATCATATTTCTACAACTATTTGATAAAATGTTGTATGTTTTTAAAGATTACATTAAAATATGGATAACAAAACGCAAAAAAAATGGCATTAACCAAAATTAACCATATATTGAGTATGAATAACAAAACGCTAGAACCGACAATTATCATTTTGACACATTTGAAAGCGAATTTCACTGTCAGTTGAATTTTATTTTGCTTCGACCATAGGCAACGACTTACTGTTGGATAGGTGACGTGGTCTCGTCAGAGTATATGTATTCTATAGACGTGGTACCCAGGTAAAAATAATAATTAATTTCCTTTTACAAATTTGGTTTAATACAGCTCGTGATGCGTACAGGAGAATATGATCACTGTTGGATAGGGGACGTGGTGGCCAGGTAGAAATATTAATTAATTTCCTTTTACAAATTTGGTTTTTCAAGTTGGGTACTTTCGTAAGTAGATCACCATAAAAAACATAATTATTGTCACCAGTCGCAAAACATAATATTCCCCACAAACATGGGAAATGGTTATTGGTTGTAAACTGTACTGTTTTTAATTGTACCTAGAAACAACGCTTAAAGTATCTGCCTAACTGTGATTATAAAATTAGTTGGCAAGTTATGTTTTGATATTTGTGATGCCTTGACCATACAATAATGAATAAGAAAGATATTAATAAGAAAGAAATTTAATTAAATTATTGTTGAAAAGTGTAATAATTTCACCACCCAGACCCACTCCTTTTAACAATTCTCAACAAATAATTGAGGTACTGAGGAATTCAGAGATGAAGTGCTTTACAAAACTCCTTTGTGCTAGGTACTTTTACGAGTTGTTCAGTTAGAATCATTAATATTCGCAGTAGGTTGAATGAATCAAATTATTTAATTACCAACACTTCTGATATCATTCATAATAGCACATGGGAATCGTTGCTGTTGTTATAAAAATTGAAACTCAAAAACTTTTTTGAATCCCAATTTAAACAAACAAAAATTGTCTGACATGCCGACTAATAAATCAACAAGGAAAGTTTAACCGAACACATTCATTCATCGTTCCGGTCATTCACTTTACGAACTTTGAGGATCTATGGGTCCCTATAGGCAGGGCAGCGAAGCCGAACCACGGTCATTTTGCAATACATTGTTTGTTCAAATTATACTCCCTCTTCTACAAATTCTTGCGAGTATGCACCTTGGCTGTGGACCTTAACATAATCGTATTAAAGACTAGTCTCCTTTGTGGGGTTATAAGATGATTGTTATTTTAGACTTCTTGAAAGTGAGATGAGGGTGAATGAACTTTGTGTAGGAATGGTTTGTTTTGTATTATTAGGAAATTCCAAAATCAGTATTATTTTGTAGCAAAGTGAACTGTGAGACCTCTGTTATGCATTTTAAACCCGCTCTGCCACTTGTTGTACTGAATGTAGGCCTCTGGAGAACTGCTAACCTAAGGAGGACTGCTGGTAGACCAGAAAACGCGCGTTTTAAACGGAACGTGCCATTTTTGGAAAAGTTGTCACAGAGTGTGAAAGAAATCTAACCGGCCTTGACGCAGATTCTATACAGGTGCGGTAGAGAAAGAATGACGCCCAGTACGTCCCTCCAGTACTAACGGATTCGCGTGGTTTTTCAAGTACCTATAACTTTCTATGAAAAGGCACAGTCTGTTTAGGGTGCATGTCTATGGCTGGCAGTGACTGGGTGAGGAAAGCTTGGGATGTATAGGTAAATCTTCGCCGCGGCGTGACGAACCTCCTTCGTGTTTTATGTTGAGCAGTTCAGTGGTACAGTTACTAAGTTCTGTATTTTTAGGTCCTACTTAGGTTAGGTTCAGTTTACTGTATTAAAGATAATAAAAACCAGTATAGATTATTTCTGTAATTATTTATTGGCACTACAAACTATCTCTCTTCTTATGTAAAAACAATATGGACGCTCGTCCTTCAAAAAACTCACCCAGTGTCATGGCTGTCAACACTTGTCATTTGTCGCCAGCTCCGGCGCCACTGTGCCTTGCGCGAAGGTTGAATGCGAATTGATATACATATTTTAATTACCAATTGCTAACAAAGATTATGCCCTTAAGAGCATTGCTAGAGCTAAGCTTCGGCCAATACTAATTTATACACCGCCGCTCACGCAAAAACGCAGTTTTAAAACAGGTATTAGTGATATTTGGACAATATACACATTGGCCGTCTATACCGCAGTGAATGCTCTGAAGAGCTTTTCTTCCTCATCCCACCTGCCCTTTTCCGTCACAGAACTACACGCGCCGGACAACGCTGTCACCGCTTCACAGTGGACTAAACAATTTGGCAGTTCTTATTTCTGCCGCACCATCAAGAAATGGAACTCGTTGCTGGCGCATGTATTTCCCCCTTCCTACAATATGGATTCCTTCAAACGAAGCGTGAAGAAGCATCTCGCGGGCCAGTATGGCGGTGCCAACGGAGGTGATGCCTTAACATCGCTTCCGTTGTAATTGCAACTTGGGCTCTTCTCTTGCTTACCATCAGGCTGAGAAGAGCCAATACACTGTGCCACTAAATAAAAAAATGCTTCTAAAACACTACTCATTAAAGCAACTAATTCTGTATGGGCCTAAATTGAATAAAGTTTTTTTTATCTTTGTTTTCTTCATATTTATCGTACATAAGACAATTAATATCATTCCGGTCGCATATTTAAATCGGTTTAAATGTAAGGAGAATCCATCGTGCCCCTGCGACCCACAAGCGATAGAGGATGTCCAGCACGTCATTTTGCACTGTCCTAGATTCGGCGCTCTACGATTTGAATTAGAAAATAAAATTGGTGTAAAATTAAAATTAGAAAATCTATAGGAATTAATTAGCTGCAAGAAAAATAGTAAAATTTTAATTGAATATTTGGAAAAAATCAGTAGCATTTGCGTAAAAGAAAAAGAAGTTAACCTCAAAGTAGAACCAACATAAAAACATAAACTTGGTAATAAAGAACTAGTCCTAATAAAGTCTTCGAATTTATATCGAAGGGCAAGAAATAAAATAATAATAATAATATCATTCCGGTACCTACGTCACAGAGAGGCAATTGTATTACTTATTCATTAGTGCAAGCATTTATCCGTACATAGATGCAAGCCATAGGAGGATTCGTGAAATATCGCGTTTCACATGTAAATATATTCACGGCCCTCCGAAGAGCTTTACACGGGAGCACACGGGACGGCGATGTGACATGTGCATTTTTAATAAAAGGTTGACAATGGCTGTCTGTTTTAAAATTTCAAATATAAATGCTGATATAAGCGTGAAACAGTTGATCATCAGTGCAGGGAAACAAAGAGTGAAGAAAAAGGTGAGGATCGTGATATATTTAGTGCAGCTATAGAACTGAAAAATATTATTTGAGTCCGGGTTGTCTTATTTACTTTGATCGGCAAGTCGTTGAGCTGTAGGTCCAAAAAAATGCTATTAATATTCTGCTACTGCATTAAAAAAAAATTGATACAACATCACAAATATTTTGTTCTTAACCCAATAAAGATTTTTACTAATATTTACAAAATGTAAGTAATTAATCACTTAGTGTGTATAGTACAGTCAACTCCAAAAATATGTATACACTTTAGGACCTTGTCACAATACTTACCTATAAGAAAGTAGAGGTCTACTTTCTTATATTATATATTGTGACAACGTCCTAAAGTGTATACATATTTTTGGAGTTGACTGTACACGGCCACACGGTTTACAGATGGCCGGTGGGGCGGAAAGGTCCTCGAGTGGAGGCCACGTACAGGAAGTCGCAGCCGTGGCAGGCCCTCCACAAGGTGGACCGACGATCTGGTGAAGATCGCGGGAATCCATTGGATGCGGGCGGCACAGGACCGATCTGTGTGGAGAACATTGGGGGAGACCTATGTCCAGCAGTGGACGTCTATTGGCTGAAATGATGATGATGATGTGTATATTACATATGGAAACAAAGAAGGTACCACAAATACAGACTCAATATTAATAATCTGTTTCATAAACAACCATATTATGTGTTGGTGCAAGAATCGAACCCCTTCGAGAACCTTGCATCTCAATCGACACTGAAATCTCTTATTTCTTCTAGTTCTTCTGTATTGCATGTCAACATTTATATTTTATTTTAACGAATAGGCGTTAGAAAAAAATATTGACCACCCAAGGTCCATCCTGAAAACCAGCGCTGCAGCTATTGCTTGCGGCAGTTGCAGCATATGCTGAGGCTGAGCCTTGTTGGCCGCAACTTTTATGCTCTGCACCATTTTGTTTTTTTACCCGACTACGGCAAGCAAAAGGATGGTTAATATTTTGACAGGCTATGTATGTAGTATGTATGTATGTATGTATGTATGTATGTATGTATGTATGTATGTTCATCTGTTTTCCACGTAACTTCCTTAACTACTTATCAGAAATTCGACAAATGACATTCATTATAAGCGTCTTGATCGTCCGCTGGTTTATAGGCTATATGAAGTTTTCCACAAAATCTAATGTGGCGCCCTCTAGGCGTGACAAACATACAGAGTAAAAAAATAAGTTATGATAAATATGCCGTGTTTGGTATCATTTGAAAGGCGCTTGACCTTGTACATTTTGATATATATATATATATATTACTCAGCACTTGGACACCAAAATAGTACCAATAAAATAAAATAAAACAAAAACTAAAACCCAACTACGAGACAAAAAACGTCGCTGAAAAAGTATAAACAGAGCCTTCTTGTCAATTTATGCATATTCACTATGTATAGATAAAATTTCATGTTTTGGAAAAGGCAGTTGTCACACGTTAAATATACTACCCTTTGACAACGGTGACTGCGGTTTCCAAACATGAAATTTTATCTCTACATAGTGAATATTGCATAAATTGACAACGAAGGCTTGTTTTATTACTTTTTCAGCGAACGTTTTTTTGTCGTAGTTGGTTTTAGTTTTTTTACTTTTTATATAATGTTTTGATAGACTATACCTCGGTGTTACAGTGGTGAGTGTATCACTCCGATCAAGCCGGCCCACTTATTCGAAGCGTGCCTCACACGGTCGCATTCTTCTTTCTTTCTAATTCAATCGACGCCCAACGCCATCTACAGATTGGAACTAAATAAATAAATATTTCACAGCGTCACATACATTGATCTGACTCCGAAATAAGTAGCTCAAGCACCTGTGTTACGGATAACAGAATCAACAGTGGGATTACAAATATATACATATAATACTTTTCTTTAGTAAATACATACTTATAATACATATAAAACACCCAGACCAATAAAACAGACATGTTCATATTGTTCATGCACACAAATGTTTGTACTGTGCGGGAATCGAACCCGCAACCCTTGGACCATAGGCAGCGTTCACTACCACTGTACCAATCGGCTCGTCGGTCGGGAACGAATGTTCTGAAACGAAGTAAGGTCATCGTCAGCCCATTTAAGTCCCCACTGCTGGGGCACGGGCCTCCCTCAATCACATGAGGGGTAATTGCCATACTCACCACGGTTGGCAGACGGGTTGGCGAGGGATTTGATATAAATGCAGAGTTTTCCTTCTCTGGGTGCTGATGATCATGCCAGCAGCTCAACCTTAGTCGCCTTTTACGACATTTAGGCGACGGAGCCCGTCGCCGGTTAGCCGTGTGGTCCCGGCAGAGTAGAATAGGCCACCCTCACTCTTACCGAGGTGTCGTAAAAGGCGACTAAGGTAAAGCTGCTGCTGGCATGATCATCTGCTGATGATTTCCCAGAGAAGGAAAGTAAGGTAACTTGTTTATAATAAATGGCTCGTCAAAATCTACCCGTAAGAACAACTTCCCGTGTGTTGTTCACCAGCTTTAATTCAAAAGTGGTTATGCAAAAATAACGATTACACCGGACAAAGCTAAATAAACGGTGTTCCCTTTGGATGCCATTTGAGCGAACTCATCATAATTCTTTGTTTTAATAATGCCCTTTTGTTTACAAAAGAAAACGCAGTCCGTGTGGCTGGGGCCCAAAATGCTAGCAGCATGACCGCACAGGATCATGAAGGAAATTCGTTGGGTAAAGTAGCTTGAGTCTTTGGATCTCCGGTGTCTTCAAATAAACGCTATACCTACGACAAAAAAGAAAACCGGCCAAGTGCAAGTCGGACTCGCTCATGAAGGGTTCCGTAGCAGCAAGTAAGATATATGAAAGGTAAATTGCGGTTTACGGTTTATAACGTATTAAAAAAAACTTCTTACTAGATCTAGTCCAAACCAATTTTCGTTATTAGTTTTCATGATTGTGTACATCATATATTTTTTTTATTTTATAATTCATTTATTATAGAAGTTAGAGGGAGGAGACACATCATTTACCACTTTGGGAGCGTCTCTTGCGCAAAGTATTGTGATAAAAAAAATGATGTTAAAAATCTCAACATCATTTTTAAAGACCACACGTATAGGTTTGATGAAAAAAACATTTTTGAGTTACAATTTCAAGTATGGATACCCCCGCATTTTTTTATTTTTTTCCAATTTTTGTGTAAAAATCGTAATGCGGTTAACAAATTACATCTATTTACCAAGATTCAATAGTATAGTTCTTATAGTTTCGGAGAAAAGTTGCTGTGACACGGACAGACAGACGGATCTACTCTGCCGGGAACCACACGGCACGAAGGCAAGTGCAAACCCATTTAATAAAAAAGAAAAAAAAATTGGCTACAAAACAGACAATAATCAAAGACAGATTACAAACAAATGAGCAATTATGGTTTAGGACCAGATTAATGTACACAAAATGTGAGAACAATTGAGGTAATCTTTTATGCGTAAACAAAAATAACTTATGTATTTTGGTTTTTTTTTTATGAGCAAAGGAGGCATACGAGTTTTTAATTCGCAACAGACGCAGTTTTCAACCGTGGGAGAGCCACGCTTCGGCATGAATGGGCTTGCTCGACCGGAGTAATACCACGTACACGGTTTAATGTTATTTTCGGATTAATCAGTTAAGTCTGCTGTACCCAAGATGGTTATAGACTATAACCTTCTTGGCTGTACCCCTACAACTTGTATTGCTATTTCTTTCGGTCCTTTAGGTCGGTCCTTTCCATAAGGGTTCCGTTTTTTGCCATTTGGCTACGGAACCCTAAAAAGGGAACATCGATTGCATTTACGAAAATTTGCGTATTTGGGTGACAAAACCATTGACTGATTTTAATCAGTCAACATTACATAATAGATCTGATCGCAATATAAGAACCTACCCAGATCTAACACTTGTTTGTTACCCTGTCCAAGCCCATTGCCACTAGAAGTTTGCAATTCTTTGGGCTATTATTATTATTGTCCTTAGTTCTTCTGCGGATCTCATCATTTCTTGAAGACCCGATTGGAACAGTGGTAGTGAACGCTGCCTCTGATACAAGGGTTGCGGGTTCGATCCCCGCACAGTACAGTACGCCGTCAGATATATCGTAGCAGACAAGGTGACCAAATATATCTGAACAAATTAAATGTGAATAAGTTCTATACGCTACAAGTAACCATTAATATCTGAACATACAGTACTGCATTAATATCTGAGCAGATGCTAAGCCCAATTCTCGGGCTCGTGACATTTATTTTCATTCGACATATATCACTAAAACTTTTTTTTGTATGGTTTTCGGGTGATATCCGCCTATGTTCTCTAAATCTCTCACAAGCAAGAGAATTGGGCTCGCTGTCATTTACTTCTCAACATACAATAACCAAACCAACAATGTTCATGCACACAAATGTTTGTACAAACATTTGTGTGCATGAACATGTTTGTTTGTATTGGTCTGGGTGTTTGCTATGTATTATAAGTATGTATTTACAAAAGAAAAGTATTATATGTATATATTTGTAATCCCACTGTTGATTCTGATATCCGTAACACAGGTGCTTGAGCTACCTATCTCGGAGTCAGATCAATGTATGTAGTGTTGTGAAATATTTATTTATTATTTATTATTTCTGCTGATATACCTAATCACACACGGAGCCAAATACAAATACTAAAACTATACTACGACGGCTTGTACTGTACGAAGCCCTAAGTACGGCCTCGTGGAATATTGCTGCTACTGGAATCAGGTACATCTATTTGACGCCTTGCAGATACGAGCTGTCCGGATTGTTGGGGATAAATGAGTCGTTGGAGACGGGAAGAGACGTAAAGTCACTTATTTATTTTCTTCATACATATTTTTGACTGTTATTTTTCATCGAAATCCAATAAAAATCAAGCAACAGAAATACCTTCAAATGCTGTCACTATGTCAAGGCGTAATCCGTCTTGAAATGTATCCCTGTAACCGCAGCCATTTAATTAAAAACACCCGGAAATGAGACCATAGCTCGTAGGTCACACGCGGTATCGAATGTCGATTGGACGCTCGCGTGCCTATTAGGGGAACATGTACAGTAAAGAATATGTCAGCATAGCAACAGAATGATGACATGCTTTCTGGCTGACTGTCTCCTTTGCGCAGTGGGTAGCGCGTCGCACTTTATAGCGACGGCCTGCGGATTCTATCCCCAAGTCAGGCCAAAATTTGTACCTGGGTTTTTCTGTTTAAAAGATCTGAGTGTTAGCCCGTAGTCTGGAAGTTGGCAGTTGTTTACCCCCGTGGCTCGGAAAACACGTTAAACCATTGGTTCCTGCGCCCGATTCCTCTACGATCGTGTTACACTGGCGTACAATTTGAATTCGAGGGTGTACCTTTCTATTGTGAAATGTACAAATATACAGTTTAGAAAAAACCGATGAATCCTACAGATAAACTACTTTTATACGTTTGACTTAAAAAAGACATTCCTTTAATTTTTGAAAGAAACTAGGGAGATTACATTACAAAATCCGAAGTCTTTACTTTAGGAGCATTTTTGGGAAGAAAAGGTTGGCGTAGGGGAAAAAAATTGACCCGAAGAAAAAATTGAAATTCTGGGGCAAGTATTTTGTGGTACGTCATTTTCCTAAAGGAACTCGCCCTCTTTAAGGAAAATGGCTTACCGATACTTAATTTACTGTGGCCATACGTACCCACGTCTGTATCGGGGGCTGGTCAGGTGACGCAATAAGCATAAATTCGATTAGCGACCGACCCTTACGGCCACTGCATGCCCGATCCGTTCGGATGGCAACCAATTGCGATTCCATTGAGATATGGCAATCAGTTATAGTCAAATCAGAAAAAATCTATAGTCAAGGCAAGGACTCGCGGCCGACGGTAGAGTATTTCATTCGTAAATAATGAAGGATATTATTAACCGTGGGAGAGCCACGCTTTGGCATGAATGGGCCGGCTCGACCGGAGTGATACCACGGCCTCACAGTAAACCGGCGTGAAGCAGCACTGTGCTGTCTTTTGCTTGCGTGGGTGAGGGTTTAAAGTTTTCCAGCGCATTTGTGACTCCACTGGTGCTGCGGGTGCGAGTAGGAATCCCGTAAATAACTATTCTAATATAAATACAAATTAAAATTAGGAGTGTGTTGTATATGCGATGGTCCTGCGTCCGATCCCTCTCCAGTCGTGTCACACTGGTGGAATATGAGGGCAACCCACACCTTCCCATGGCCATACCAACAATATGGTTGTAATCGTGGGAGATGTGCGCGCATATCCGAATATGAGGACAAGGGAATAAAGAGTTCACTTATGTTTGCTGACACACTTGAGCACTATAATATATCCCGCGTAAGTGGCTAATAGGTATGGGATTGGCCGCCTTAACCGAGATCGGTTGGAGGATATTATTATAAAACATATAGAAACTTCTGCTGGCCTATGCGCGCATAGTTACGGGTGAAAGCTGTGTGCATATTTTAGCGCTCGAGTGAACAAAGTAACTTATGGATGAATGGTTTAATTCTCAAGCATTAGTTTGGTCACCCTTGTGTTGGCTGACCCTTGCGCCCCTCTGTGACGTCCACCTCACGATTTACCTATGAGGAGGGATGTTTTGCTACACCCAGAAACAATACAATTACGTATTTACTACCGTAGGTACCGCTGGGACCTACCTGCCGACGTGCAATGCAATTTTCTGTATGCACAAAGGAAAATGGACTTTGTATTTTGCGTTGCTCTCTCCTTGAAAAAATATTAAACAGAATTTTGTGTCAATATTTTTTTTTGCAAAATATTAAATACAATCTACCATAGCGTGTGCTCTAAGGAACTGTTTGATCTACTACCTGCAGCTTAATTCTAACATCGAAACCACACGGAAGCGATTGTCATTCCATCCTCATCATCTCGATGGATGGTGGTCTAATACGGTCGGTTTCTCGCGGAACTTTCTACCACGTACCTCAGTTCTGTGGAACGGTTTGGCTGCAGGAGTATTTCCGGACGGCTACGACTTAGGGACCTTCAAGAGAAGAGCGTACTCTTTTTTAAAAAGGCCGGCAACACATTAGCGATCTCTCTGATTTCGCGGATGTTCATGGGCGGCGTTTACTTTTCATCAGGTGACTCGCTTGCTCGTTTATCCGCCTCTAGCATAAAAAATACAAATATTATAATGCACTCACGAGCAAGAAGTGTATTCCAGAAAGATAAATATCTTTCATTTGTTTTTACAATAAATTATCTTTCTGGAACTCCACTATACGGAAAATTACATAATACAGTTTATTATGTTCTTTTGAAATAATTTTAATTTTTTCCACATCATTATGTATTTATTGCTTACGTTGGTTATATGGTCTTATACTCAATACTTTATTTGCTCCACAATGTTACATAGGTACAGGTTTTGTGTTGTAAGAACTAGATTTAATATTAGACTAGATATAATTAGATTAGATATGTAGACTAGGATTACGAATAAAAATAAATCTCCATTGGGGCATTGTAATATTGGACGACAGTTTCAGGTTGTGATGTTTTTGTGTGTGCGTTATTTTTTTTTTTAAATTGCAAAGAATTGATATAAAAAAGTTTTATAACTATAATTATTTTCATAGTATATATATATATGACTGACCGGATGGCGAAATTGGTAGTGACCCTGCCTCTTATACCAAAGGTCGTGGGTTCGATCCCCACCCTTGACAAACATTCGTGCGATGCACACTTGTGTGTTTTCAGTGTCTGGGTGTAATATATGTATTTAAATACATATAATACTAGTATTATATTTGTGTTCCTCTGTTGTCTGATATCTGTAAGCACAAGTGCTTAAGCTACTTAGTACGGAATCAGGTCAACCTATGAGATGTTGTGAGAATTATTATATTCTCTTGAATATTGATTGTTGTATTAAATTACAACATATTATTGGGCGCCGGCTTCGGTAACACCTTTTTCTCAAGTGTACTGTTATATAATGTTATCTGAAGTGTATAGTGTTAAAAATATTATTTTATACTTTTTAGTTCGTGGTTTTTGAAGGCGGTTTTCTGTCGCAGAATTTTTTTTCTGACGTAGGTAGTAACGTTCAAAAATAAATAAAAAAATAAAAAATAGTGGTAAAAATAGGCTATTCATCATCATCATCATCAGCCCGGTAGTACCCACTGCTGAGTATAGGCCTCCTTTCCTGTACCCGGTCTTGAGCCGCTCGGATCCATATAGGCTATTAATCCTATAATAATCAATTTTTGATATATCGTAATTTTGAGAGTAATAAATACCGAGAAAAGTATAAATCATGTTCAGAAAACCAAAAAAACATGAATGGTGTTCTAATTTTTATACAATTTTTTCGATGTAATGTTGTCAAAAATTTGCTTTAAATTAAATGCATGAGACAAACGTGAGATTTCCTTTATTTTGTACCAAACCGATTTCAGCATACTACAAACTGCTCACAAGGGAATTCAAAATTGTACCTCTATTAACCTGAACCGAATTTTCCACATTATCAACTCATCAAACTAGAACTGTTCCATAAAGCTTGAACATCCATCCCAATTAAGGCCCGCAGTGAGCGGCTATAACCCCGGCCTGTAAAGGGCTGTGAGTAATCCACTTACCAGCAAAAGCCGTTTCATTACAGGCATGGCTACTCGAGCTCTAATAGCGTAAGATACTGCAGTTGGTAAATCACCAATTACGTTGTCTTAGGGTTTATATTACCATTATTAAATTTTAATTTAAAATTTTATATATTTTTTTACTTTTTATTTAATCTACAAAGTTTTCAAAAGTTTGTAGAAGGAAGTTTAGCAACTAAAACGTTTAGCGTAAAAAAGTTTTATAGACTTATCTTCGGCCTTCGACATTGTAAATATTAGGTATGTCAGCTTTAAGCAACCTTTTTCCAGATAATGTGTGTCAAAGTGTAGACTTTTGAACACAAAAATACCATATAGATAACAATCTATCTAACCGTTTTCTTATTAAGTTTTCATTTGTATACATTTTATTATTGTAGTAGAGTGAGACATACCTCAAGGATGTATATTTGGATCAAAACAATGTGAATTATTTAATAAATATTTTATGCAACTAGGTTTGAAACCAAGTAACACATACTTTATTCTAATAAGTATTTCGGTGGCATAGGTACGAATGTATCAAAACTATACATAGACTTCAAATCAAAGAGAGTTTGGCGCTAACAATGATCAACACAGTTATAATTTGTACATTTGTACAGTGACCTTTAATCTAAAGAAAAAAAATAGACACAGAAATGCACTCACAAACTACAACAGAACTTCAACTCTGGAGGGGCTTTTAATTCGTTGTTTGAAGTTTTTCTCTCTGCGCTTGTTGCTAACAAATATTTGTGCGGAAGCACAACTGAAGATAAACATGAAAATTTTACCCACACAAAGGATAGATTTGAGACCGCTTTACAGTTTCCAAGTGGGACTGTCTTTTTTGTCCTTTTTCGGACCATGTACCGGGGGATTTCTGTTTACAATTTTGTTAACACTTCTCGTTTCCATTTAAATTTTGGTTGGATTTTCTGAGTTCAGTTTTGGGGCTGTTTTATTTTTTTGTTTAATTTTAAATATACTAAATGTTTTCGTCTGGTTCAATACTGAAGTCATAAATTTATGATTTTTTGAACTTTTAAAGTATTATTATGTGTCATGATAAAAAATAAAGTAAACAAATAATTCGTTTCTAAGATCCGATGAATAGTCTAAAGGAGAAACCACAAGATACAGATTACCTTTTGGACATGTTCGTTTTAAATTGACAAATCCTCTTCTGGTTGAATTCCAAGGGTGTGGAAAATGATAAACAGATAACGACGAAATTATTTTATATCTACATCAAATTATAAGAGTGCCAGGTGGCGCAGTGGTTAGTGGGTCGCACTTTAGAGCGACGGCTGCGCAAGAGGTCCCGAGTGTCTCGGAAAGCACAATCTCCGTTCGTGTCATCATCCATAGGAATATGAGTGCCAGGGAATAGAGAGCACACTTGTGTTTGCGCACACACTTGAAAACTTTATCCTGCGTAAGTGGCTGATCGTTGAGATTGGTCACCTTAGTCGAAATCGATGGAGTCATTAAACATTTGATCAAATTATACTGTCGATAGTATCGATAGTTTTGACCAATAATCGCTATCGATATTCTGAATGATTTTCGACGTCAACTATCGATAGTTCCGCAACACTAGTTTAAAGCGCACGTTTTCTGGTTCCATGAAAATAACACGTATAACTAGCGACACCAAGTGACGGATAAATGAACATTTTCTAAAGTGACACTTCCTATACGACAGGAACTATTACGGTTGACAGGGCTTGTCGCCGGAGGCGTCAGCAGATAATCCTCTCTCAGACCCCGCGCCACCTTAGCCTTCTTTGACGCGTTGCGACTCAACGACTCATTTGACAAGCTATGAGCAGTTTTCCAGTAGGTATTTATAAATTTCCCAGTGATTCGCTAGATGGCGCATCAGTCCCTGTAAATGTTAGGTGTGGTATGATATTTCATGTGGACCCTAATTTATGGGAAAATTGTTTTAGGTTTTTTACATTAAATATCTTAATACTTCGCAGTTAATGTGTATTTTTAGTGCTATGTACATTTTAAATGACAGAGAGTGATTCAAAACTAAACTTTTCATAAAGAAGTAAAATATGTATTTTACTTGTTTACTTTTTATCTCCATTTTCTTATGGGTAAAATAAAGTTAAATATGGCAGGACCGTAAATGTCATGATGATGGTTGGTTTATCAAATATTTCATAACTATCATAGACCAAAAAGGAACTTTTAATTGATAGTGAGAGTAGCGTCATCTGGTGTTGCTTTTAGAAACCACCCGAAAAATACCTACTGCAAAACTGTTCATTGAATTCCTAAGATGAAGTATTTTTCTAAAGTTTTCCCGCGTACTCTAATCGGGAGGGTTGCCATTGTCACTCTCAGATAGATGCCTGTGTTTATTGTAGAGTCCCCTGCAATGAAATGTAAACACGAGTCTTAAGGAGGAATAGATAGATACACTTTATTGCACAAAATTTACAGATCTTAGCCTAAGTTATTATACTAAAACAATATAGGCGGTCTTATCGCTCATAGCGATCTCTTCCAGACAACCTCAGGGTAGAGGAAAAGTATAGCGAATTAAGAAAGGGGGTAAGGCAGTGCAAGTCAGAAAAAGAGAAAAAAAAAGACATTGTATAAATACGAGTATGGTATATACATACATACATTATATTAAATAAATATATACTAGCTATAATAATAATAAGGTTCTTATTCGAATGATATTGTATTCTTATTAGTGCTCGTGACTGTACCCATGACATAGTACAATTATTATATCGATTCTATGACAACCAATCGTAGCGATCTGCCACGTACTCGAGATATAGTGCTCAAGTGTGTGCGCGAAAACAAAAGTGCACTTTCGTCCTTACCTTTATATTTCGGTGGGTCACCGACGGCGTAGGACTAATGGGTTAACGTACTTATCGTGGCATAGAGTTATATAGTCGCCAACTTCGAGACTTCGTTCTGACACAGAGAATTTCATACATTTTGGCCTCAGTGTCCGAAGTACCTATATGGTCCTATGTAATGTTTATAACTTAATTTATGTCCGCGTGCACTAATTTTTTTTTTAGTTAATTACATACTTACCACAGACTCTGGATCGTGCCTTTATTTGCTGGTAGTTACAGAGTTTGTTTGGCAAACACTTATACTATTTATTAAATAACTATGTTGGGTCCGTTTTTGTACGCGAAAAATTGAAAATTGATGCACGCCAAAAATAAGTTTTCCGCATACGCTTTGGACCCAAAATTTGTGCATGGTTATTTAATAAAAGGTATAAGTGTATGCCAAGAGGTTGTAATCCCGAAATAGTTTAAAATAGATTCGGTTTAGTAGCTAAAAATTAAAGTCGCTAGGCGTCGCTAGTGTGCCGTACTCGTCACCTTAAGAGCCGGCAACGGCATCTGTGATGCCCCGTGTGTCTCAGATGTCCTTGGGCGGCAGTAATCGCTTACCATCAGATGAGCCGTCTACTCGTTTGTCTGACCTATGTAAAAAATGTATATATATATATAGTAATGTCGTAAGTACAACTTGCTAGACGACAGCAATGTGGGGCTTCTCGCTAATCCTCGGCCTCGTGTGTGAGGTTGTTGACTCCAGTTGTACTTTAATCAAACACATTGAAGTTTTTATATTAGCCTCCTTATCGGGAGGTCTAAAGTTCGAATCCGAACGTGCATCTCTAGATTGTTACAAATCTATTATGTAGCGGAAACATTCTTGAAGAAACCTGCATGTTTAGGATGTTTATGTAATTATTCTGAACATTATTTTTTTGACCGTGGAACGCTTCGGCATGAATGGGCCGGCTCGACCGGAGTGATACCACGGCCTCACAAAAAACTGGCGCGAAGCAGCACTGTGCTGTTATTCGCTGCATCAGTACTGTCTACCTAATCCGTTTTATTTTATTGCTTATAACTGCTGACGAGGCTGACGAGGTTTAAAACAAAATTTAGGTTTGCAACGCACTTGTGACTCCGCTGGTGTCGCGGGTGTCCATGGGCAGCGGCAATCGCTTACCAGCAGGTGATGAGTCTGCTAGTCTGTCACCTATCACATTAAAAAAAAACATGGTCCCGTTGGTCTGGTTCCCATATTTAAGGGTTGCGAAGATCAGACGGCAGTTGCGTTATTGTAATTACCAAATTTCCCAAATCTTTGGATCCTTCCCAAATCAGAGTCCAAGCGTACCCTGGGCTCCGAAGCGACGGCGTTAGAAGCATTTGAGAATGACACCTTAAGATGTTGAGATGATAAGTGTAGTTTTATTTTATGCCCACTTTCACTGTGTAAGCCAAAATTTCACTGAGTACCAACTCTGGAATCACGAAACATTTTAGCAACAATTTAAGCAGGATGGGGCTGGCGAACAATTCTAAATTAAAACAGCTACAACAGTATGTAAAATAATGGCCCTATCAGGGCACGGCAGTAAAATGTTCCCTGAAACGTCCTCCCAAACTTTGTTTGACCAAAAAAAGGACAGTGAGCGAAGTTTAGACAAAGTTGGCTACGCTTCGTGGTGCGAATGTGCGTGGACGGTGCGGGCATCTCGTAGGTGATCGGTGCTACATAATGTTGATTTTTTTTTTAATGAAAAATTTTTCCGCTGACTCTTGGTCTGCGCCTTTTTTGTTTTAGTTTTTTATTGTGTTAAATAGTAACAGTGCTCCGCGTAACAAAATTTGGATTTTGTGTCTAAAAGTTCCTTAAATTTCTAAGACAGTCTTAATGCTATTCTATGTCTAATTTTTTTTTTTTATTATCAAGTTTTTTTTTACATAATGTTGATTTGACTAATAAAGCACAGGCTGACCGTGGGAGACCCACGCTTCGGCATGAATTGGCCGGCTCGACCGGAGTAATACCACGGCCTCACAAGAAGCGGGAGTGAAGCGACTCTGTGCTGTATTTCGCTGCGTGTGTACCGGAGGCCGGAGGAGGAAAGGGGGGTTTAAAAGTTCGCAGCGCACTAGTGACTCCCCTGGTGTCGCGGGTGTCCATGGAAGGCGGCAATCCTTTGCCAACCGGAGATAGCTTGCGCGATGTAATCGACACCTAGAGCGATCTATTGGCATAAAGCGGAACTAATGCCTCGTAACGAAGTGAGGGCGGGCCATTAGTGATAAATATATGTGTTTATCGATGGCTTTCTCAATGAATCATTCAAAATAAATCCAACATTTCTTTGAGTAAAACATAAAGCAATAACATTTCTAACAATGTAGACTTTCTTACACTGTGGTTTGGAGAAAAATATGTAAATACTTTAGGGAAGGGCCGAATATGATAAACGATGGCCGTGGCCAGCCATGATTAATGACGGGACTCATTGACGCCCCGAATTACCCCGTAATAAATAGACGTACGCCCGAAAATTCAATTTGAGCCAAATTTCTTCACGGCGTGTGTTGACGTTGCGACTGAAAGAGTGGAATGTTTGAGGAGTTTTATTCGCATGTGTTTACTAATTTATCACTTACCCGAGTACTATAAGTAAAAGGATTCTTTACATCATGGGACTTTTTCGTCGGCTTTTTGTATGAACTCATTAATTACAAAATAAATTTTCAAGTGTAGATTAAAGTCCTTATTTTTACTGTGATAAATATCGTTATTTAAATAAAATTGTGTTAAGGGTTGAATTATTAATTTTTCATAATTTCTTATCCCTTAAATTTACCCTTAATACTTTAAAATGTACTTGATAATATTTGTAAATAATTAGTCCTTACATGGAAGTAGCACAGAGGGCAGTGGTAAGCTGGTAGGAGTGACACCAATGGACCGCAAAACAAATAAATGGCTTTGAAAGCAAACTCGCAGATGTACGAAACGAATGGCTCATTTTAAGTGGAATGGCAGGACCTGTCGTCCGCAATGAAGCATAAGGTGCAAGCGTCTTTTTGAGTGGAAGCCATGGGGAAATAAACGCCCTTAAGGAAGACCTCAGATGCGCTGGAAAGACGGTTGCTGGGTCGAACTGGTTGCAAAAGATCAATGCCGGAAAGAATGGAAAATGCTGAAGAAGGCATTCACTCAAGTAGTTAAAACAGGCTAGAGAATAAGAAGAAGAGAAGAGATTCTTTGCATTACGCCGACGATTTAATCGATCTACCATTTTATTATAGTGAAAAAAAAGCATGCGAGTCACCTAATAGTAAGCGCCTACCACTGCCTATGGATAGAAAGTATTTTTCCATGTAAAACCCATTATCAAATTGCCAAAACAAATTACGAAGTTACTTCTACGAAAGTAGTACAATTTCACTAGAAAAAACCGTGCCTTACAAGGTGTGGTGGCCCAAATCGTAATTTAACGACCATAATAGGTTATTAAAATAAAGTATTGCCTTGTCATGTCCATGCGCCTATCGTAACCTTCAAAGTTAAATTTAGGGCTTCCATGCAATATACGTTTACCGCAATACGGTTAAGCTTTTAAGGTCATCATCATCATCAGCCCATTTAAGTCCCCACTGCTGGGGCACGGGCCTCCCTCAATCACATGAGGGGTAATTGCCATACTCACCACGTTTGGCAGACGGGTTGGCGAGGGTTTTGATATGAATACAGAGTTTTCCTTCTCTGGGTGCTGATGATTATACCAGCAGCTTTACCTTAGTCGCCTTTTACGACACATAGTTAACAGTGAGGGTGGCCTATTCTACTGTGCCGGGGACCACACGGTGAACAAGCACACAAGCTTTTATGGTGATGCATAGACAGTAAGTAAGGAAGTAACATTTTTATTTAGCGAAACATACACGGTTACATACAAACAGATATAAAACATATTCAGTAGGTAGATATATTCAAGTTAGACTTAAGTATGATCGCTCGGAAAGCACATACAAAGCATGTGTCGGGATGTCATAGACTCTCCGACACTGGTCTTCCGTAAGTGCCTAAAGTGGGAGAGCGCAACTGTGCGTAAAAGTTGTATGGCTAAACAGATTCCAAATATCTAGAGTGTAATATAGTGAATGCATATTTTTAACGGATAATAAAATACAAACAACGCATCGTGAAACTAGCGCCGCTAGTAAACAGAACTATTTTAGACACATGCGATTTTTTCAAATAATATGGACATGCCTGGAATCCCGGGAATCCTGGGATTAAAGATATACTTTATACTTTTAACAGTTATTTTCGTTTACGAGCATTAACATCAGCCTTACAAACTTATTCATAAACGCTTTGTAAATCAAAAAAGTTCTATAGGTTGAATCGAAATTCAAGATACGTACGTTGGATAGGAAGGAACAAGCTGTAAGTAAGCGTGGAGGTATCGAACGTTTATGGATAAACCCTTTCATTATTATAATGTGTTAAATATTTAACTCTATAAGTAATCAAAATTTATTTATTTTAATCATTAATAAACCGGATAGACGCAAAATATATCCAAAAAAAGCAAAAATTCTCAGTTAAAAATTTACATTTTTAACTGAGAATTTTTGCTATTGGCACATATTTACCTATATTTTGATAAAATATTTATAATTTCTAAGCTCGACACTTAGTCAAATACCCTATTGTACAATTCAAATTACTGTAGAGGTACTTTGATTGATCTTGGCCTACCGCATCCAGCTTCTATTAGATATATATTGAAAATCAGGTCACTATTTCGGCCTGGGGGCGTACTACATTGAGACTGAAAATGAAAAATTAATTATTCAGTTTAGCGTCCAGGCTATTGTTCTCTATGTATCATAGGGTAAGGTAAGAATAATAATATTTTATCAAATATATGTAAGTAGTTTGTTTTTTTTATGCAGATATGTATTAGTTTATTCATATTTTATTTATGTATTTAAACTTTCTATGTAAATATATTTATATTGCACTGCACACCTCCATCAAGTGTCCTTTACCCAAAAGTTGCCTGGAAGAGATTGCTTAAAGTAACAAGGCCGCCTTCGTTGTACATATCCTGTAATACATAGTCTTAAGTTTTCATACTGTACTTTGAGTGCAATAAAAGTATGTAATGTAATGTAATGTGGACTCCTTTTTCCGCACCTAGACTCTCATTCGGTCCATTGTGCGTGTTGGGTCCTGGATATTCTAGCCAGCCTAATTCCGCCCAGAAGCGCAGAAGTTTCCTGGGAGCTTCACAGGCTTCGCAGAATGACCCCGCCGATCCGAGGATTTCTTCGCATTGTCTGGTCACCGCATCGCATTCCAGGACCACGTGTGTGACTAATTCTTCGGCGCTGAAGCATCCCCTGCGTAGGAGGCTGTCGGTAGCGCCTAGGGTGTAAAGGTGTTTATTTAGGGGACAGTGGCCCGTGCAATAAAAGTATATTCATTCATTAATTCATTCATTCATTCAATTGTCATTTGTAATCTACCACTGACTAGGAATGTCGTGCACTGCTACGCGCTTGTCCTCTGAGGGATCGTTTTACCACTCCGATCGATTTCATGCCGAAGCGTGACTTTCCCACGGTCCCACCTACAGATATGTGGTAATTAACGAATCCACACCGTTTGACCGTGAGAGAGCCACGGTTCAGCATGAATGGGCCCGTTCGACCGGAGTGATACCACGGCACAGAAAACCGGCGTGAAGCAGTACTGTGCTGTGTTTCGTTGCGTGAGTGAGGGTACCAGAGGAACAACATTTATTTTCTACGACTTTTCGAAATTATTCGAAAAATGTTTCGACTCCCCATACAAAATGACTAAGACCAAAGAATTGATTTTTTTATGCGAATTTCCTAAAGTCCAGAATGGTTGATAGAACACGTGGTTAAATATATGCAAATGTTCACAGATACACCCTGTATGTCATAGGTGGTAGACGAACAAACGGAACACCTGATGATGAGCGATCACCGCCACCCGTAGACACCAGCAACATCAGTGGAGTTGTAAGTGCGCTGCCAACCTTTAAACTCCCCTTTCCCCAGCACAAGCGCTAAAAAGAGTAGCGCTGGGCTGTGTTTCGCTAAGTAAATCGTTTTTCGTAATTCCTATTAACCGTAAAGTGCGTGAAAGCCCTTACACCACCCTTGATCTATGAGCTTGGAGGCCCATGGCGTGACCCGTGAGCAATCAGGAAAGTGTATTTTTCTGTATCAGTTTGTTGCATGTTGGTTTACAGGAACGTGATTTGATTACAATCTGTTGCTTTTTAATTAAACCATTTTACGACCGTCGCTTTTTTATGCGTCCTTTTAGGTAACTGGTTTGGAAGCTATTTTAGGGTTCCGGATCTCAAAAAAAATAAGGGTAATAGGAGTAAGGGAATAGAGAGTGCACTTGTGTGTGCGCACACACTTGAGCACTATAATATATCCTGCGTACGTTGCTGATCGTCGAGAGGATATTGGAGGTTGGAGAATAATATTATTATTAATGAATACGTACATTATTTACATGTACAAGTATGTACGGAACCCTCAGTGCTCAAGCCTAGGTCACACTTGATAGAGTTTCTGTTTGCTTTTCGGTGAAAATAGCCTTTTTATCGAGCCTTGACATGTTGACTCACCTGATGGATAGCGAGAGGAAAGGTGTTCCTAAATTCCTATTGACAAGAAGCCATTATTTATTTAGTGGGTCTTGGCGTATTTGATAATACACTACCCTATTTAACACACCAAGGGTGGATGTCTGTAAATAGCACTTGTGTCGTAAGTACCTAAGTATAATATCCTTCAACCGATTACGGCTACGGCTGCCAATCTCAACAATCAGCCACGTACGCAGGATGCGACCGAAGAGGAATCAAGCGTCAGAGGAATCAGGTGGTCCAGCCATTGGCTTAACGTGCTTTCCGAGGCATGGTTGTACAAGAAGTTAGTGGTTTACTAATTTTGGGTCCGACCCGGGCAACAAAACTCCCGGGTTTAAAGTGCGACCCACTAACCAATGCGCCACCGAGGCAGTGAACAATGCATTAGGCACCTTCCCGTCAGGTCCCCCGACCTGATTGTGTGTGGGACTCCCAGAGGTTTACCCACTAAAAACCCTCGCTCGCTGTTGATTTATTGGCGAGGCCTACGGTGACTCAACAGCCCGTTTGACCTCTGACCAAGACCCTGACCCTAACCAGAGCCAGATTGCCCGACAGGGGGGCGAAGCCTTTCCACCTACTATGACACGATAACCAGTGGGCTTGCCGCGCCGCTGGCCCTGTATGCCCGCCATTCACTGGCGTGAAGGGGGGGTTTTTGTTAGGTCAATATTTTTACATTTTTTGGTTTGGAAACTCTGCTTAGTCCAAACATAGGGTCTGGAGCGTCTGCTCCTTCTTTACCTCCGCACTTATGCCTGAGAAAGTAGACAATTTTGACACAACTGGGAATAACACGATAAGATAATAATAATATCTTATCTGAGTGAGAATACTTTTCTGGCAAACCAGCTAATAAATCAATCTATTCATTGGTAATGGCGAACTCGGATCCTTTCAATCGATGTGCTGTCTCGAGAACTTATTATTTTTTAGGGACCATAAACAAGAACCAATAATCAAAAAGTACAAGACTTTCCGACCTCTTACCGAGGTGTCGTAAAAGGCGACTAAGGTAAAGCTGCTGGCATGATCATCAGCACCCAGAGAAGGAAAACTCTGCATTTATATCAAAACCCTTGCCAATCCGTCTGCCAAGCGTGGTGAGTATGGCAGCTACCCCTCATGTGAGGTTGAGGAAGGCCCGTGCCCCAGCAGTGGGGACTTAAATGGGCTGATGATGATGATGAAAAAAACAAAAGAAAATAAGGCATTTAAACGTCGTTAAAACTACTTATTTTCTTTTGTTTTTTTATAAGACAACGAGTGATATTAAATCTTGAACGAAGAATTCCTAAAATAACAAATCCCAGATTATGTTACGACTCTCTGAAGGCCAGTAAACGTTCAAGGCTTGATAGGATAAAAAATTCAGCTGAAAAGGATTTTCTTTTTCAGAAATATAGTTGCGAGTAGACAATATATGTAACTGACCTTTCCCATGACATGTGCATAAGTTCCAGCGGTTCTATATGTATTTGTTTTCCATCAATGGTAAGTAGTGGAAAAAAGAGCGTACGAACGTATGAATATACATTCATTGCACACAAAAGATAAATAATGAAACTAAAACTAGGTATTACAGAAGCAATTCGTTGCTCGACCAAGGCGACCAATCTCAACGATCAGCCACGTACTCAGGATATATTATAGTGACTATAATGTATCAATACGGGGATTAACATGATATTTATTATGTGAAACAACGTTTCGGCTACGTTACAGCAGCCGTGGTCACTAGCGGACCCACCACCGCCCGTGACCACGGCTGCTGTAACGTAGCCGATACGTCGAGCCAAATATGTGAGTACACAATGTTGTTTCACATAATAAATATCGTATTAATCCCCGTATTGATACATTATAGTTATAATGCAACGCGAAAATCTAAAAAACTATTTATATTATAGTGCTCAAGTGTGTGCGCAAACACAAGTGCACTCTCTATTCCCTTACACTCTTTTTCCGATGGGACACCAGCGTAACGCGACCAGAGAGGGATTGGGCGCAGGACCAACGGCTTACCTATTATATTATGCGCATGGATGGGTATTTTTACTTGAATTTTGGAAATAAACTGAATAAATGCTGATTATCCTATTTATTAACCAACACCTAGCACCATCTATTGGTACAGTTAGGAACTAACGCATTCAGCAAAAATTAACTACAATTCGCAAAACTAAGCAAAATTAACCATTTTTTTTATAGTATTTAGTTCATAGACTTGAGTAATGAAATTTTATCTCTAAAAGACATTTGTGGTAAAATATGAAAAAAAACGCCTCCCCATACAAATAGGATCTATCAGCTGATAATTTTTGTATGAAGAGACGAAATTTTTGGTTAGTATTTCTCCCTATGTTATTTAGAGAAAAATGTCCTTATTCAAGTACCTTTGTAAACTACCCATGAAGTATTTGCAGCAATTCAAACTGTGTTATCTACCACGCTGATTTGCAATGTAAAATGCAAAATTACTAAAAAGAACAAATATTTTCTCTTTTACAACTTTATTTAGCTGACCTAATTAATCAAAGAAAATTATTCAAACTTACATCAGCAACGTACTCGGCGATTTATTTGAATCAAAGCAGAGAAAAACGAAAGGAGCCAAAAATGTGCCGCCATTAACAAAGAGAAAATGCGAACCATTAATCTTTCTGCAGAATTCATACAAAGAAGTGTTTGTTTGTAGCGAGACTGAAATGAGTAAGTACAACACAATGATTTAGATTTTTTTTTTATTTTATGGCCCTGTAGTAGAGTTTTGAAAATCACCATCATCAATAGTAATCTTGGAAAATATTCAACTTTCAGTTTCCGGTGCCTCATAGGGAGCTCCAACAATTTTATAAAAATAATATTGCATAAAGTTGTATTTACCATATTAGATAGATAGATAGATACACTTTATTGCACAAAATTTACAGATCTTAGCCTAAGTTATTATACTAAAACAATGTAGGCGGTCTTATCGCTAATAGCGATCTCTTCCAGACAACCTCAGGGTAGAGGAAAAGTATAGCGAATTAAGACTCTTCTTAATTTAAGGGGTAAGGCAGAGCAAGTCAGAAAAAGAGAAAAAAAAGACATATTATTATTTGAAAAGAGTAAACTAACTCTCTTGCTGATTTTTCTCGGTAGAGATCACTGAGCAAGTAATCACTACCTACGTTTAGTAGAAATTGACATTCTGAATCAGCGAATATTTGACATTCATAAATGTTCTGTTTCTGTACGGTCCGATCGCGGTTGTTTGGCACGTGGCAAAAGTCGGAACGAATGCTGTTTTGACATTTTCACATAGAAATTGCGTTTTAAAACGCCCCCCTGTCATTGTCACTGAAGTGCCTTCTGATGGTGGTCGCACTGTACTTAAATTGTATAAAAATATTTTTGTTTTATGAATTGTCACTATTTTGACACCCCATAAGAAACTCCTTGAATAATACCACAATGAAATGCGATAACCATTTCTCAACGTATTCAAATCCCTTTAACATTATATTGGACACAATCGATGATATGTTATTATACCCTTTACACCATAATCCCATCAATCTTAAAGGTATAAAAGACCTATCGGTGTGTGAAGTGTAAAATGTAACCGCACGTGAAGAAGGGGCAATCCAATGTAGTTTCAATGAGTCCTCGCCAAAGAATCCGACACAATAGCCAATGGATTCTCGCCACAAAGGGTGGAAGGGATGGAATGGAAGGACATTAACATTGTAGGTGATTCTACTATTAGAATTAGTGTTGGAAGGTTGTCGATGAAATAATTCTGTAGGTAATAGTAAAATATCAGGCTATATAATGTAAGGGCAAAAGCCTACATCCTTACCCCTTCCAATCAGGAAATCACAATCCCTTCCTATATTCAAATCCCGTGTCAAAACTCACTTCCTATCTCTATAAATAGGTACACTGTTTTTTCCTTGTCTCTTCTTCCCTTTTTTATGTGGTCTACTCTCTGGTCATTTATACCTATCTATAAGAAATATTTTTATTGAATTTTTGTTATAAATTATCTATGTATATATTATTGGGTATGTATGTATTTTTTATTATTAATTATGTAATGTAATAATGTTAATATATAAAATAATGTATATTTCTGCCATTCTCAATTTCATTTATTTTATTATTTCATTTATTAATATTACTACCTTATTGTATTGTCTGTTGTTGTTGTATCATGCTTGTATTTTATTTTTGTGCAATAAAGAATATCTATCTATCCATCTATCTATCTACATCATAGAAATCAAGTTATCGCTACTATAATGGAATTAGGCTTAATCACCACACCATCCACCACCAAAGCCGTTTCGCAACGAATAAGAATATACCTGTCGCATCCAAACAAAGGAGACACACAGCCGCATGTGAAATAGAGGGAATCGGAGTTTCCCTCTATTCGGTCCTAACGTCTACTTGAAATTAGGCCTTCTGGATCCCGAGATCACGGCTAGGTACATAAACCACTAGACCAACAGGGCATTCTGTAGGTACTAAGGGTTTAATTCACAAAGTAGCCAAACCGGTGTTATAAAGCAGTTTATTCGAAAATTTTGTCAAACATTGAAACTGCTCTACAGCACCGTTTAAACTAACAAAGTTTTAACAAGCATTTATAAATAATACGTTATATCGCTTGTTATAAGACTCTCCACATGAGAATGGGCGGCACAACCGCTACGCTACTATCCTTTTTAGAATTCCGTAGCCAAATGGAAAAAAACGGAATCCTTATAGATTCGTCATGTCTGTCCGTCCGTCCTTATGTCACAGACACTTTTCTCCGAATTTATAAGAGCTATACTATTGAAACTTGGTAAATAGATGTATTTTGTTAACCGCCTTTTTTTATCAAACCTATACGTGTGGGTTATCTATGGATAGGTCTTTAAAAATGATGTTGAGGTTTTTTATATCATTTTTTTCTAAACACAATACTTTGCCCAAGAGACGCTCCCAAAGTGGTAAATTGTGTGTGCATCATCTTCACTTCATATCAGGCGTCTGATCTAAGCATGTAATTCCTAATTGTAACCTAAGCTGTTGCTTTGGAACCCGCAGTTGCCATAATTCAGGATTTGAGGAGTCACATCAGGTGTGATTGAGGTTAAGCCAAATCTATTTCATAAAATAAAGTTTAAAAACTAAAACTCGACTGCCAAAAAAACACGTTCTAAAAAGTACGAAACAAGAAAAATGTCTTTGCTGAAATTATCATGCCGTATCGCCGTGGTCGTATGCCACATTGATTTTATTTTATTATAAAAATGGATCTGCTTTGCTACAGTAGGTGGCATACGACCACGGCAATATTGCATAATAATTTAAGCAGAGACAATTTTCTTGTTTCGTATTTTTTAGAACGTGTTTTGGTCGTTGGGTTTTAGTTTTTAAACTATATTTTATTTAACATATTTTTAGTTATGTGAATAAAATTACGTACTTGAAATTTGCTAAAAAAACCCTTTCATTTATACCCCAAACGGTACCGTCAAGCAATTTATTGTTAGTTTCTTACTCTTAGTCCCCTATAGGGTGCTATATTCAATTTAACGTGAGGTCATGTCGCCTATAACCAGAAAATAATGAAGACGCTTCTAACGACACCTCATTTGTTCAAATATGATAACTAGTTTAGAAGTTATGACGGAACAGATGAACAACCATACATACATACATACAGGTCAAAATCATAACCCCCCCTTGGAGATGTAGATGTGGGCAATTCAGCATAATAATGTTTAGTTACCACCAAATGTCATTAATTTAAGTTGCATAAATGCAGACCACGACTCGGTAAACAAAGTGTAGGACACCCTCAGCCCAGATGGAGTGATCTACGCAGGTTGGCTGGCTGGAGCTGGATGCGAGTAGCCAAAGATCCAACGGAGTGGCTGCGGGAGGAGAGACCATGGGAGAGCTACGCTTCGGCATGAAAGAGCCGACTCGACCGGAGTGATACCACGGCCTCACAGAAAACCGGCTGAAGCAGCATTGTGCTGTGTTTCGCTGCGTAAGTGAGGGTATAGGAGGCCCCATCCGGCGGAAAGGGGAGTTTGAACTCATTGGTGTCGCGGGTGTCCATGGGCGGCGGCAATCTCTGACGGTGATCCGTCTGCTCGTCTGCCACCTATCACATAAAAAAGTAGCGAACATTGGGAGAGGCCTATGTCCAGAAGTGGGCTAAAAAACTCACGGATTATGTTGATCTCTTCGTCCGTTCTTTTTATTATTAAATTCTAATTTTAGTAGACTTTTTATCGATAGTATTTAGATCGATCTTATACGAACTACACTATAGCCTTTGAATTGCGTATGAAAATAACAAAACGGTTGGTAATTGGATTCCGCTGTTTTTACTTCAAATGCTCACAAGACACAGACAAGATATCGAAACATCGCCTTTGCCAATAAATGAATTCCAGGATATTATTATTATTATTTTATGATTAAGCTTACAAATTGTACTCAATATGTTTTTTTGGGTATAGCAATTATTTTGCATTTTATTCTTGAGTAAATAAAACACTCAATTTTTTTCCCCACCGTAGACAGTCGAAATTTTTTTCAGTGCATTATTTACTTAAGAAAACCTGCAAAACTGTTCAAAGGCGCAAGTCAGTATTATTGTAAGTACATAATTTCAGCCAATAGACGTCCAATGCTGGACATTGGCCTCCCCCAATGTTCTCCACACAGATCGGTCCTGTGCCGCCCGCATCCTATGAATTCCCGCGATCTTCTCCAGATCGTCGGTCCACCTTGTGGGGGGTCTGCCACGGCTGCGACTTCCTATACGTGGCCTCCACTCGAGGACCTTTCCGCCCCAACGGCCGTCTGTTCTCCTCGCTATGTGCCCTGCCCATTGCCACTTGAGGCATGCATTCCTTTGGGCTATGTCTGTGACCTTAGTTCTCCTGCGGATCTCATCATTTCTGATACGATCATGCAGGCAGACTCCGAGCATAGCCCTCAATAGCTCAATAGCATTGTAAGTACGGTCAGCACCAAAAGTAGCTTAATACTTTAGTACCATGTCAAAGTAACAGTTCTGCCTGTTATATATAGGTAAATAAATACTCTTTATTGCACAACAAGAAAATACAAGCATGATATATCAACAACAGACAGTACAATAAGGCGGTCTTATAGTTAGTTTACAAGGGGTTCGTAAAAAATGTTACTTCGAAATGATACTAAAGTGTTAGAAAGAAAGAGAGAAAGAAACATTTTATTGACCATCACAATAAATAATTTAACAATGAACATTCATTAGTAAACATAGATAAGGTAACATTGACACATTAAAACTACAGACAAAGGTGAGTACGAGAACAGACGATAGGTAGGCAAATACACAGTTATATAATGAAAATATTCTAAATAAGTAGGCGTGTGTGAAGTGTGAGGTCAATCAGGTCCTGGTCTCAGCATGGTGCTGCCACGACAGAGATGCCGCGGCAGCGCTGGTATTCTGGCAGGACCTGTTGTGAGTGACGACCGTGTTAATGTGTAGCCATAAATAAAAAATAAATACTAATGTACATAAATAAATGATAATGTGAGATAGATGTTAAGCCACTTTTGATGCTGACCGTACCTAAGTATGTGTACATTGTACGTACATTTATCATTAAATAACAGAAGCACTCATGTCCAATTAAACTCTTCAGTCGTCTGTTTATTGAATTAATTACGTCTAAATTAAATTGATTGTTCGAGGCCGAGCGTTTTATTCCACACGTGTTAAGCTTGCAGACCGTAAAGCAAAGTCTTAATTATCTTACACGTACTAAGGGCGGAGTTCACCAAAATCTAGATTACTTAGAATTACGAAAACGGGCAGTAATAGTTAAGTTAAACATTAACCAGCCGTACTGTTCACCACAAGTATTGGGTAACTTTAACAAAACGAACTTGAACTGACTGTTCTATGGATATTTAAACTCAACTAAAAACAGAAGTCAGTTTTTCATATTTTCTAACACAATTTTCAGTATCATTAACATTTGGTAGAATAATGTATAACGTTTTGAAATTGAAAAATACACGCACGTATTTCATACAGTTCATTAAACTGTACTTTTTCACATGGTCAGGTAATAAATGTGGGAGAGCCACGCTTAGCATGAATGGGCCGGCTCGATCGGAGTGATACCATTGCCTCACAGAAGACCGGCGTGAAGCAGCGCCTGCGCTGTGTTTCGCCGTGTGAGTGAGGATACCGGAGGCCCAATGGGGAGGAAGGGGATAAGGTTGACAGCGTACTTGTGACTCCACTGGTGTTGCGGGTGTCCATGGGCGGCGGAATTGCTTACCATCAGGTGATTCGTCTGCTCGTCTGCCACCACTCATATAAAAAAAAACGTCAAGCAGCTGTCACTGTCAAATCTATGAAAGTAATAGAGTAACTTATATATATACTGAAATAGAGCCATCAGTCGGCAAACCAATGCTAGCACCATCTAGCGGAAAACGACTTACACTTGACGGCTATGTAGTACGGCAACCTTTCAATGCTCTTTGCCATCTTCCATTTTCAATTTATTGACTGACCGGATGGCGCAATTGGTAGTGACCCTGCCTCTTACGCCAAAGGTCGTGGGTTCGACAAACATTGGACAAACATTCGTGCGATGAACACTTGTGTTTGTTCGGTGTCTGGGTGTAATATATGTATTTAAGTATATATTTGTGATCCTCTGTCGTCTGATATCTGTAACACAAGTGCTTAAGCTACTTAGTAAGGAAACAGGTCAACGTATGAGATGTTGTGAGGATTATTATATTATTATTAAATTTAAAACAAAAAATCCTCAGTTAAAAGACGATAAACTACCTTCGTCGGATCGGTTAGCGTGAACGTCAGTTAAGTTGTAGTAACCGCTGCTTATTTTGTAGTAAGCATGAATAACCGTCTCTCAGGTGTTAAAGCACAGTAAAAGTGCGGCTACCGTTGCTTGAAAACTTGATGAACTCCGCTCTTTGAGGAAAGGCAATTTCATAATACATTGTTGGTGTAGTGGTTTATGTACCGGGCCGTGATCGATTAAAAAGTAAGTATGTTTCGATTGTTTTCTAACATAGCTCGGGTTTGTGATGGTCCACTAATTGGCATTAGGCTAAGGCCCAACTCCAGCATAGTAGCGATGACTTGATTTCTATGGTAAGAATGATCGGCGCGGGAGAGGCTACACCATCGACGTAGAACTTATCATAGTGCACAAGTGTGTACACAAACACAAGTACACTCTATTTATTTTATTGTAATGATTATTTTGATAACGCAATGTTATGATGTAATAGTATTTTAAGTATTGACTCTAAAATTAGATTGACACTAGGCAATAAAATATTTGCATGCCGACGAGATAGGTGAAGCATGAATGTTCTCAATTGAATTGTATTTAACCACCTGTATGTAACCATGTTTCAAGCAAATAAATGATTTCTGATTTTCTCTAATCCTGTATCCTCATATCGATAGGACACCAGTGTGACATGACCGAAGAGGTATCAGGCAGGACCAACGACTTAACATGCTTTTCGAGGCATAGGGGTACAAGACCGCCAACTTTCAGACATCGGGCTGATACTGAAACTTTCAAAAACTCAGGTACAAATCTTGAACCGTCCCGGGGAACAAACTCGAGACTCCAAGTGCAGCCGTCGCTTTAAAGAGCCTCCGAATAGCCATTGCGCTAGCAATACAGCTGTTTTTGAAAAAACAAAGTAGGTACCCAAAACGGAGACCGATAACCCTTTATATTCTTTCTGACGCTAATTACTTCCCTGAACTGTATAGTTGACCGGGTATATTGGCAAACCTCCCACGCACGTAAAAAGCCCACAATATTTCGAGGAAAACTCCATTAACTATAAGCAAAACAATACACCTTGCCCCGCCTTATTTCAGGAGCTGGTGTTGCGTAGAGATGTCAAAAAATATTAGGTCGTTAACTATGAAATTGTCGTTTTGTTTGGCGATTTTCTTAGAAGTTGTATTTTCTATACTAACTTTTTTTAATTTGTAAACTTACCTACTTATTAGGTGACGGGTATCGACGCCAATCGAATTTAATTTTTAGCTACTAAACCTATCTATTTCTTTTGAACTATTCCGGGGTTACAATCTCTCGGCAAACACTTATACTATTTATTAAATAACCATGCACAAATGTTGAGTCCAAAGCGTACGCGAAAAATTGATCAACTTTTCAATATATATATCAATATATATATATCATGGAAATATATATATATATATGGTAGTACATTCACCCGGATTGTGGAAGGTGTGGGTTCGATATATATATATTTCCACTGGATATTGTAAATATACCTACAATATTGATGAGACTATCGACAGCTCATGTCGAATCAAGCACTTACAAATTTCGTCGACTTGGTAACGCGTTCAGTGGTATAATTGGTAGTACATTCACCCGGATTGTGGAAGGTGTGGGTTCGAGTCCCGCCTGAACACGAGATGAAATTTTTAAGTGTGTTATTTACTTAAGAATAAATCGCATAAGATTGCTATAAAATATCAACTAATAGTTTCCTTTTTCACGGTTTATAACTGGTTGCCTTTATCTAGTCTTCTGCCCCTAATATAAACCTTAAAATATAGTAATATTGTAGTATGATGACTTTTTGCTTATTACAGAAGTTTTAAATCTTATTGTGTCTAGGAAAATACGTCAATTTCATAGGTAAAGACCTATTTAACAGTAGGTATTTTGATATTTACAATTTATAGTATTTTAAAATACACAAAATCTGTTCTCTATAAAATAGTCCTTAATTCTTTACTGGACCAGTTTTGAAAATTTTCTCAAACAACTACTTTTTGCACGTGTTTGTTACGTATGTAAATACAAATCTAAGTATGCATTTTAGGAATGCAGAAGGTTATGAACCCCCAATGGATTTTGATAAATAATCTCTTAATATATTTTGTCAAACGAGACATATTCTTTCATCATCATCATCATCATCAGCCCATTTAAGTCCCCACTGCTGGGGCACGGGCCTCCCTCAATCACATGAGGGAAATTGCCATACTCACCACGCTTGGCAGACGGGTTGGCGAGGGTTTTGATATAAATGCAGAGTTTTCCTTCTCTGGGTGCTGATGATCATGCCAGCAGCTTTACCTTAGTCGCCTTTTACGACACCTCGGTAAGAGTGAGGGTGGCCTATTCTACTCTGCCGGGGACCGCACGGCGAATATTCTTTCAACGCGGAACAAATCGGAAAACCGATTCGTCTTCATGTCCCGTCTCTACTGTTGCGTGACCAGGGTCTGTGCCAGGACCTGCTTCCGTGACGCAAATAATTCAATGTCATGCTTGTTTATTTTGTCTACGAATGAAGACCGAGAGGCCTTACCAGCCGCCGCCCACGTAGAAGGTAGGTACTTTGACAAATATACAATTGTGTCTACATAGTTTCAAAGTGGCATAGTTTATAGTGGGTAGGTACAATAGCTTAGCCTAATTGTTAGCAAAAGGAGAGTCTAGGTAGCAATCACCAAGAATGCTTAGGTATCCCATATTCTGAAGAGGCCAGAAGAGCCACGCTTCAGCGTGAAAGGAAGTTATGTTTTTATGATTTGTTTTTATTTCGAGATTGTAAATTGTTGACCTATTGTATGCCTCCAAAGGTAAATTGTTAGAATCTAAAAAAAATGTTAAACCTACGACCAATAGATAAACAGATAGATATTCTTTATTGCACAAAAGCAAAATACAAGTACCTATTATACAACGACAACAACAGACAGTACAATAAGGTACAATTTTACAACAAATAATTTACTTATTTATTTTTAATATGCTCAGCCGGAGTGATTCCATGGCGTCACAGAAAACCGATGTGAAACAGCGCAATCATTCTTGGGTAGCTAAATACCTATTCATCATCATCATATCAGCCCGACCGATCCGGTCAAGTTGACTGACCAGATGGCGCAATTGGTAGTGACCTTGCCTCTAACGCCAAAGGTCGTGGGTTCGATCCCCACCCTGGACAAACATTCGTGCGATGAACACTTGTGTTTGTTCGGTGTCTGGGTGTAATATATGTATTTAAGTATACATTTGTGTTCCTCTGATGTCTGATATCTGTAACACAAGTGCTTAAGCTACTTAGTACGGAATCAGGTCAACGTATGAGATGTTGTGAGAGTTAATAATATTATTCATCATCAGCCCACATCCACCCACTGTTGAGTATAGGCTTCTTCTTTATCACACCACTCTCTTGGGTCCCTTGCCAACTTGGCAAGGCGTAAAGATGATGGGTGGACTATAAAGCTTACCGAATGGCAGTCAAGAAAGGGACGACGTTTAGTGTGTAGACCTCCTGCACGATGGTCCGACGATATTGTGACGGCAGTGGGGAAACAATGAAAATACCTATTAGAATTGACTAATTATCTCTAGCTATTAAGTATCTACCTTAATTTACGATTATTGTTTCGTAATTGCCGAAAGAAAAAAAAATGCGAGAAGTTCATATGTACAAAATGTTGTGTGTAGGTAATTTCTCTCAGCCCAAAAGTAGTGTATAAGTTTTAATGGTTAACTTTTGACTAGCGTCAAAAATTTTTGAACTGACTCTCGAAGTGAACCTTTTAAGTAACGACGAAGTTATTTTTTGTATTTAACTGTGCCCGATAACTTATAAATATAACTTTAGGCGAGCTTGGATCACAGAACTATATCGATCACTTCTGTGGCGTGAAACTGCTAGCTTTTTTTCCGAAGCGCATTTTGCACTCCACCATCCCTCGTAACTTAACAGAAGTCACAGATTTCATATTATTTTCATGTCTCCAAAGAAATAACACATTTTGCAAGAGAATGTAAAATGTAAAGTAGCTTCGAATAAAGCCACAAAGTTGAATTTCAATGTAACAAGAAACTAGAACATATTTTTAACTTAGTTTGGTTGAAAATTGTTTTCATGGTGCCATGCCATGTCTGACATTGTATCTACTAAACAGTGCAGCATTTTTAGGGTTTCGTAGCAAAAAAACGGAACCCTTATAGATTCGTCATGTCTGTCTGTCCGTCCGCATGTCACAGCCACTTTTCCCCGAAACTATAAGAACTATACTATTGAAACTTGGTAAATGGATGTATTTTGATAACCGCATTAAATTTTTTTTTTTTATCAAACCTATAAGGATAGGTCTTTAAAAATGATGTTTATCTTTAGAAATGACGTTTTTAATATATTTTTTATTTGAACACAATACTTAGCGCAAGAGACGCTCCCAAAGTGGTAAATTGTGTGTCCCCTTCCCTCTTACTTCTATAATAAATTAATTATAAAACTAAAAAAAATATATGATGTACATAATTATGAAAACTAACAACGAAAATTAGTTTGGACTAAATCTAGTAAGTAGTTTTTTTTTATACGTTATAAACCGTAAACCGAAATTTACCTTCCATATATCTTACTTGCTGCTACGGAACCCTTCATGGGCGAGTCCGACTCGCACTTGGCCGGTTTTTTTTATACTACGTCGGTGGCAAATAAACGTGCCGCCTGCCTGATGGTTAGCGATTACCGCCTTTGGACGTCTGCAACTCCAGTGGACCTGCATACGCGCTGCCGACCCCTTAAAAACCTTTACACTCCTTTTTGAAGAACCTCATGCTGTATTGCCCCGGGAAAACCTCTCATGGCATCTCATTCCACATCCTTTTTATTATCTTTGTAAGACCAAGAATTTTGAAATTACTTAATACATATTAAGTTTTGATATGGTAGTAACGGCAAAAAAGCAAGTAGATCATCTAATTAACTGTAGGCGGTTGCTTTTTTTAATATAATAGGCAGACGAGCATACGGATCACCTGATTAGCGATAGCCGCCGCCCAAGGACACTCGCGATACCAGGTGAAGTCACAAGTGCGCTGCAAACCTTTAAATCCCCCCACCCCCACCCCTTTCTCCCGGTTTGGGCCTCCGTAACCCTCACTCACGCAGCGAAACACAGCACAGTGCTGCTTCACGCTGGTTTTCTGTAAGGCCGTGATGACGTGTTGCCAGCCTTTAAAAAAATTTTGGTACGCCGCCTGAAAACACCGTGAGAAAGTTACCGTGAGAACTACTTACTAGCTATCCTAAAGTGAAAAAAAGTGCACAAGTATTTGCGCAGACACAAGTGCAATCTCTATTCCCGTACCCTCTTATTTCGATGGGACACTAGTGTGACACGACCGAAGAGGGATTATGCGCAGGACCAACGGCTAAACGTGATTTCCGAGGCACGGGGGTAAAAGACCGCCAAATTCCAGACACCGGACTAACACTGAGAATTTCTTAACAGAAAAATTCAGGCGCAAATTTTGGCCCGACTGGGGGATCAAACCCGGGACCCCAGACGCAACCGTCGCTTTAAAGTGCGACCCACTAACCATTCCGCCACCGAGGCAGTCAACATACATACATTATAGGTACATTATGGTCAACCTACTTTTGAAAGAAAGAACTTGTGTCATTCTAGTAAATCCCCAGCGCAATATCGATCGCAGAAACTAGGTTTGTCCGTCCGTGGAAAATACGAGTTAAGCCGCAGCTTTAAAGATAGACCTACATTCTGAGTTACACGCCACAGGCTCAAAGAAGTCGTCTCAAAGCGCTCACAAAGTAAATGGAACGTCTGTCTGCTCGTAACATCTTAACACATTGCGACTTCAAGCCAATGGAGTTCCGGCTTTCGCTTGACAATTTTGCTACCACATAAATACTTCTCCTCAACGTTAACGCCTCACAGTGATCAATTTTAAACATTTAGGGGGATAAAATTATTTTAAACAGAATTCATGCATTTAAGGTATATTCATAACATAAAAAAGTATAAGAAAATGGTTTGGACATGATTTGACTTATTTTTTTATGTACACACGGCGTCATGTCAAGTTACCCTTGTTGAACTTTGTCTAGGGCACAAGTGTTATTTTCCCCACTGCAGGGGGATAATTGATCTGACGCTGACTGTACTTTGCAATCATTCCTCATCTAACACAATATCTGGTTCTTGTAAAAGATTTAGTACTTCGATTGGCATTATATGTTTCTGTTTTACAGGTAAGATTCTGATGTGAGATATTACAGGATCTGAAGATAAGAACAACATCTTCATTAGGTCTTCATTAGTTTAATTAATAAGTTTATATTTGGTACCCTTGGATAGTGGCTTGGACGATGCAATGACAAAATATTGAATAAATCAATATTTTTTAAAAAAAATTTTTACTATAGAAACCGGCAATCACCGGAAAAAAATACATGTATAAATATAGCTAATAGTCCCTGCTATATTATGAAAACAAATTGGAAATGTACTAATTTGTACTTCAAAACGTAACACATTTCAAACTTTAAAAAGTTAGTTAATATCAGTACATTAAATTAATTTTTTTTTTTATAATACAAACCGATTTATTTTACTATTAATTTATATACCAATAAAACTAACAGACCTTTTTTAATGTGCACCATAATTTTCAATTCACAGTTTACACTAGTAACAATCCCAGCCTCACTTGATTAGGAGCGCAAAATAGCGTAAAATCAGTCTTGTTATTATAATTTGGCTTTCGAGATAACTTTGAACGCTGATATTCATTAAACTACTGAGTGCATAATGTTGATGTTTTAGTACAATGTAAACAACTTACCCTCAAGTCAGAATAAAATATTTTTTTTAACTACCGACACATTGACAAAAATTAATTAACTACCGCTAACTTTAAACAATTGATCAGTGTGCGCCTGACGTAAAATAATAGCAGTCGCACGAAACGTTAAGTTGTTGCTATTGAAACTAAGTAGGCGTTTAGTTTTGGCAGTTTACGGTACCAACGTTGTTCCTTCGTGTTTGAATTATTTTAAATACGTTGTAAATGTGTAATGAATGAGATGTAATTAAATTTTTTAGACTATTGTTGAAGTGAATGTTTTAATAGTGCACCAATTTAGTAAGTAAATAGATTGCTCTCATTATTATAGGGTATATGCGCAGCCACGGTGGGGCAGTTCAGAGTCAAGGTAGAACAAACTCCCCACCCTAACTCTAACATGTAAGGTACCTAATCAAACTAAAGAAACTTATATATCTATTTACCTACAATGCTTACCTAAAGTTCACATTCAAGAGTCATCAGTCGACACAGAAAAAATGCGATCAAAACAAACAGTGCGCTAGTTTAGACTGCTGCCCGATTCTGAACCCATGAGCTCGTAGCTGGCTGGGCCCATGTGTACTTAAAATTTATTTGTGCATTAGATCAACAATTAACTGACCTGTTTGTGACTGTGTGTCCTAACAACATGCGATTTGTTAATAGTGGTATCCATCCAATCCATAGAACTATAAATTACGATAAACAATGGCATAATGAGTGACTACCTATATCGCTGGACTGACTTCGAATTTTGACTAAATCTCAAATTTTTCAGATAAATATCACTTAAGGTGACGGGTAGGGCACACTAGCGACGCAAATCGATTTTAATTTTTATCTATTATACCGGATCTATTTCAAACAATTTCGAGATTACAACCTCACGGCAAACACTTATACTATTTATTAAATAACCATTCACAAAAGTTGGGTCCAACGCGTACGCAAAAATTTGATTCACGCCAAAAGTGGCCACTTTTGGCGTCTGGAACAAATATATAAATAGTTTTTTAGATTTTCGCGTTGCATTATAACTATAATGTATCAATACGGGGATTAACACGATATTTATTATGTGAAACAACATTGTGTACTCACATATTTGGCTCGACGTTTCGGCTACGTTACAGCAGCCGTGGTCACGAGCGGGTGAGTCCGCGTATACAAATATATCCGAGTATACAAATATATAAAGCTATGAAGATTATTCGAAACCTGCTGACCATATAAAAACGCCACAAATATGGCATTTTACGACCTATAGACTAGTCGTATAACAAATAGTCATATCCGAATCCATTAATAAGTTATACGCATTATTTTTACGCCTAAACCGTGGGGGGAGTAATAAAACCGTTATAAAGACTGAGTCTGTATAAACGCACCCCAAAGACCGATGAAGGTTTACGACAAATTCGCAACGCCCTGATACGCAGGAGTGGGTAATAAATATGTTCACATAAATCATAATAAGTATGAGATATTATTTTTATGTGCTGTTTCAGTTCATGCGGTTTTATGCACTGGGCTTTACTAAATTTGATTATACTCCTTTCATAAATAAGTATTAGGCAGCGAGGAATATAGACGAAAGACCTTAGAACACTCTGACTTTGTGAATTTGTTTGGATTACGAGATAAACATATCAAAAGTCCATGCTCCTATCCCTTGTGCTGGGCGGGGGTTGAGGCTTCTATTTTTCGCATATATCTCGGAAATTGTGTCAGTTACGTCGTTACGTGAAGTTTTCTACGAATGCGAAATACAAAAAATAATGAAACCTTTTACTTCCTTTCACCTTTCTTTTTTTAGACACCTGCGACACCAGTGGAGCTTTAAGCCCCCTTTCCCCCGGATTGGGCCTTCGTCACCCACACTCACGCAGTGAAACACAGCATTGTGCTGCTGCTTTATACCGGTTTTCAGTGAGTCAAGCCGGCCCATTCATGCCGAAGCGTGGCTCTCCCACGGTTACTTTCGGACACAAGGAGTGTAGAATTTAAATATTTTCATTTCGTAACTAGTTCAAACAGAGCTACGAAGCCAAAAATTGTGCTCCAAGGTTTTCCGTTTTTTTTTTTGTTATTGGCAGCAGACGAGCAGACGAATCACCTGATGGTAAGCGATTTAAACTTTTTACTCAATATTATTATATATGTGTTCAAGATCACGGAAAGCACTCTAAACCGTTGTTTTCCCTCACCACTGAGCTAATGGTAGAATTGAAAATTGGTAATTAAAAATTTAGAGGTGCATGCTTGGATTCGAGGCTACGACCTCCCGTTCAGGAGTCGCAGTTTCTTATCGACTAAGCAATCACCGCTTTCGCCTCCACCACAGAACTATCATTGGTTTTCCTCATCCAATCTGTACATTGCAGGCATTTAAGATTTGCAAAGCATCCTATATTATAACGCTTGCCTAAAGTATGCAGCGGTTAGTGCCATCTCTCGATTGACCCAAGTATATATTGGAATGCTACGGGTTAAATATAACTGACCGATTAAATGGGTTTGCACTTGACCTCATTTCACCTGATGGAAAGTGACAATAAGGTCTAAGATGTAGCGTGCTTACCCAGAAGAAGCATATTCACTCTTGACTTAAAGACACCCAAATTGTAGCTCTTAGGGAATACAGAAGCCGGCAAGTTGTTCCATTCCTTAGCAGTTCCTATTAATGTATATATTATATATGTATTAATGCATGTGTCACTAAAATCATCGTTTCAGCCAATAGAAGTCCACTACTGGACATAACTCCCTGTTGGTCTAGTGGTTCTTAAACCACTAGACCAACAGGGCGTTAACCGGGCCGCGATCTCGGGGTCCTGGGTTCGATTCCTGGGTCGTGCAAAAAGCATGTTGTGAATTTTTCGAACATAGCTCGGGTTTGTGATCACCAATCCGCATTTGGCAAACGTGGTGATTAAGCCTAATCCCATCATAGCAGCGATAACTTGAATTCTATGATGGAGGCCTTTGCCCTGAAGTGGGACAGTTTATAGGCTGATACTTACTTACTGGACATAGGCCTCCACCAATGTTCTCCACACATATCGGTCCTGTGCCACCCGCATCTTATGGATTCCCGCGACCTTCACCAGATCGTAGGTCTACCATGTGGGTGGCCTGAAACGGCTGCGACTTCCTGTACGTGGCCTCCACTCGAGGACCCTTCCGCCCCAACGGCCGTCTGTTCTCCTCGCTATGTGGCCTGCCCATTGCCACTTGAGGCATGCAATCCTTTGGACTATGTCTCTGACCGATGGGGTAAACGAGTTCTGGAGTGGAGACCGCGTCTTGGCAAACGTAATATAGGGCGCCCTCTGGCTAGGTGGGGGAACGATCTGCGCAGGATGGCTGGCAAGAGCTGGATGCGAGAAGCCATGGATAGATCACAGTGGCGAACAATTGGAGAGGCCTACGTCCAGCAGTGGACTGCGATGGGCTGATGATGATGATGATGTCTCTGACCTTAGTCTATCAAATATATATAGTTAGAGCTTAGCTCGTATCAGAAATCCGTAGGAGAACTAAAGTGTAACTAAAATACCAATATAATATATAATATAAAATCTAAGCCTTGACTTTCCCCATACTTTCCCCAATATAAAAAATCTGCATACAAATGCATTTAAATCGTGCTTAATATTCAACCGAGGAAGAACAGGCGAAAAGCGTAATGACAAAACGCCGAAAGGCGTACCTTGTCGGGTTTCGCGTAACGACCGCTAGGGGGCGCGCTTGACGTTTATAATGAAGTTGAAAATGTTTGCGACAACCCTTGCCGGGAGGGTTGTCTCGTGTGGTGAATAATTGAGGAGTTAACTCGATTAAAAACAAGGTAAGTACAATGTATGTGGAAGACGTTGTACAGTGGCGGACAGGTCAAGCTATACAAAACTGTCAAATTTCCTCAATCGATTTCGAACTCAATGTGTAACAATATAAGGTTATAATCGAATGAAGAAAGTTGACAGTTTTGTATAGCTTTATGTGTCCGCGACTGTACTTATTTGTTACTTACCTTATTTCTAACTAATCGATGCGCTCGGCGTTATTTTGTGCAATTGCAAAACAGCTTAAGTTTATACTAAAATTGATTTCTGCGCACTCAATGTCACCGCTAGTCTTTATTTGCCACCTGTTATTTTATTTCATCCCATCTACTTTTTATATTTGTGATAAAGTTTGTTACGATCACTCACTCATAAAAGCTTAAAAGTCGCACGTTCTTATAATATGAAAAGCTTTTTAGCGGAAGGTCGTAGATTTTAATCCAAGCATGCTTGACTGTATTTTTAAAATTTATTTGCATATTTCTACCATTAGCTCGGCGGTGAAAACACGGTGAGAAAATTTGCAATGACAATTTAAAATTAATCTAAAGAGTTTTGCGCTACAGCTTTAGGTCATCATCATCATCAGCCCATTGAAGTCCCCACTGCTGGGGCACGGGCCTCCCTCAATCACATGAGGGGTAATTGCCATACTCACCACGCTTGGCAGACGGGTTGGCGAGGGTTTTGATATAAATGCAGAGTTTTCCTTCTCTGGGTGCTGATGATCATGCCAGCAGCTTTACCTTAGTCGCCTTTTACGACACCTCAGTAAGAGTGAGGGTGGCCTATTCTACTCTGCCGGGACCACACGGCCAGCTTTAGGTAAAATTCAGTTTTTTTCCTAAAACTGCAGCGCAATACTGTCTGTGACCACCGTAATTTTGCAGCCAACTCTACTTACTTCACTTCCTACTTTTGTGGATCTTGGCCTCCGAAAACAAAGTCCGCTATGCTTCCTAGGCTAGCTTGACCAGTCAAACACACGCGGGTTAAATCTTTTAGATCTTTGGCAATTTCGTCTTTCCAGCGATGTCTTGATTGCGACGGAATTGCCTAGGTTCGGTTCCCCGTTAGCTAATAAAACTACATTATTTTGCTATTTATATACTTTTTATCGTATACATCGTGTACTCCTCATAAAAAGTATCGTATATAAAGTCCATTTCCCATTTTGGAAAAAAAAACAGCTATTCCATACAAAATAGAATATCCACTCGGCAATAATGTATTGAACAGCTGTTTTTTTTTGCTTATTTTGTTGATCTAACATGCTAAACGAACTTTCTTCACGATACCTCTATGTGGTCTTCGGGATATAAACGATAAAAAAATAACGGTGTATATATTAGGTATGTATGTATATATCATACAGTAAAACCTGTTAATATTTGCACGATGGTTTTCTTGTTTGATTATTATGTTGTGTACACATAATAATCTTTTTGGTATTGCAACCTCACACTTTTTCTATGTTTTATTTTAATCGTGTATTGTTATAATTCCTGTTCTGTGTACCAAATAAAAAAAATAAAACCTTAAAGACTTAATTTTGTAATGAGAAATCGTTCCGGCTATACCTTAATAGGGTATAGCCGAATATAATTATTATTGATCGTTAGTAACCCTAGATCGAGGGGCGCGGCAGGAGGCGACGCGTAAATTATGAAAGCGGCGGCGCAGGGCTTTCGATTGTTTTATTTTTATGGTAAATTGGACAATAGTGTTATCGAAATTACAATTGAAGAGAATGTTTATTTTCAAGACAATTCCATCGTAGAATATTTAGCTTTGCTGCTGAAATAAATTGTCAGTTAGCTATTATGGGTGCTTTTCTTCTGGATTGCAATTTAAAGACGCAATTCAGGGATTAACATCCAGTCTTTTGACCGTGGGAGAGCCACGCTCGGTCCGGCTCGGCCGGAGTGTTACCACGGCTTCACAGAAAACCGGCGTGAAGCAGCACTGTGCTGTGTTTCGCTGCGTAAGTGAGGGTACCGGAGGTCCAATTGGGGGAAGGGGTGTTTAAAGGTTGGCAGGGCACTTGTGACTCCACTGGTGTTGCGAGAGTCCATGGGCGGCGGCAATTGCTTACCATCAGGTGATCTGTCTCGTCTGCCACCTATCACATATAAAAAAGTCTTTAAATTTTAAGATATAGCTTGTTGTAATTTTAAAAAATGTGCCTTAGGATATTTTTTTATTTCATTTATTACATTCATCGGCAGACGAGCCTCCAGTCCATGTATCAGCTCTGTTTATAGACATCGACACGACAAGCACGGCACAGTCATTTTGTTGTTTAAAATGGACATAGAATAAAGTGAATTTCACAGCCTTTATTTGACGACAGATATTTTTACTATGAGCTATATCCACTCAAGTAAAAGTTTAATTTAAGTTCAGCCGTGTTTTCCCCGGCAGAGTAGAATAGGCCACCCTCACTCTTACCGAGGTGTCGCGACTAAGATAAAGCTGCTGGCATGATCATCAGCACCCAGAGAAGGAAAACTCTGCATTTATATCAAAACCCTCGCCAACCCCTCTGCCAAGCGTGGTGAGTATGGCAGCTACCCCTCATGTGATTGAGGGAGGCCCGTGCCCCAGCAGTGGGGACTTAAATGGGCTGATGATGATGATGATGAAAAGTTTAAAAGTAGGAAACGTTTTTTAAAAAAATAAACAGAACTACACGTGCCGGGCAGCTGTTGCCGTTTTACTTTGGAAAACACATGCTCGGATTTTTTTTCATTGGTTAAATACTTAATACAGACTCTAGATCCCTGCCTTTGTTTGCTAGTAGTTACTAACTAAAAAGTTTAGCTGCTCCTATTTCTACTGTACCAGTAAGAAATGGAACTCGTTGCCGGTGCACGTGTTTCCCCAATTCTACAATAGGGACTCCTTCAAACTAAACGCGAAGAAGCATCTCGAGGGCCAGTATGGCAGTCCCAATGGATGTGATGCCGTGTCATGGCATCCATTGTCATTACTACGTAGGCTTTCCTTTTGCTTAACAATTCCGGCTAAGGCTAAGGTAAAAAAGAAAATATTTTTATTTTTAAAGAAAAGCTTGTGAATAAAACCAAGACCAGACAACACAACGTGTCAACCCTAAAGTCGAGGGGTGCGGCAGGAGGCGACGCGTAAATTACGTAGCAACGACAGGGCTGTCAATCGTGACATTCGCGACGATAACTCAGGACTCACCTCTCACTCGAATATTAGAAACCGAAGCGTAGACGACGACTTTTTACGTCTGGCGCAACTGACTGACGGCTGCTTCGGGTCCTATCTACTTTCGGTAGAATGACATGAAGAATTATATTAACTTCTTCATACGAAACATTTTGAGTCAAATACATGTCGTGTAATCTATATCTCAGTAACCAGATGGGCTGACGTCATATGCAGATCGGTGGGTAAGACCTGGATGAGGCTGGCACGGGATCATTGAAAGTGGCGTACACAGGAGTAGGTAAGCCTATACCCTGCAACGCATTCGCCATACATTCAGAATGTATGGCGAATGTAAACACAGGCAGTTATGAAAATGATTGGAAAAGGGAATCAGATAATTGAAAAGAAATCAGACTTCAATTCCAAATAATTAGGTAAACTTCCAAAATAAAAATAGACAATGCGTTTGCGAAGTTACAACATATTGAAAAGAAAAATAAGGGAATAGCAAATAGCCAAAAAATTGGAACCCAGATAAACTGTCAAATCATTTGCTTACTTATATAATTGATCAAAGCAATTATACCTACTCTTTCTTTCTAGCAAGTATCCCTGTTTAAACCTATTAATAAATACATAAATAAGAATCTAAGTAAAATACATACATGTAAATAAAAACAGAAACAAATATATTCATAATGAAAATAACATGAACTGTAAAATGTCTATTGCTAATTGTAGGGAACATTCGTACCTCATTCTTCCAACAGATGGCGTTGTGCATAAATACATCGCGCAAGTAAATTTTTTTTCCAATAATATAAGTAAGCTTAGTACATAATCAAGTGTTTTTGGTTTGTTACATGAAAATTGGTGTTTTATTTAATCCCTCTCGTACCTTCCTGGTAGTGAGGCGTGGTATCAAAATTTGGAATCTGAATTTATTGATTTACAACTAATTTCACCCTAATAGCCAAGAACATTTCCCTGACCACCTAAACACTGATATACGATAACAATAAAGCTATCCCCTATTTGTAGCTTTATTGCTTTATCCCATATATTATGGGAAATTAGCCGCACTATCTTTGCAGAGCCGCGTATTAATAAAAGTGCATTTGTCACGCAAAGCAGGGCGAGCTCCCTAGTATTGTGCAACAGGAAATATTAGTTGTTACTGCATGAAACATATTAAGATTGTAAGTCGGTTAGGATAATCCGATCCGAGTGCGCTCTATGCATGGAGGATAGATAGATAGATAGAAACATTTATTCACTGGAAAATACGACACACCACATATTTACAGATAAGAACGCAACAAGTATAATTAAATCAAATACAAACTAAAACAGCAACACAACATTACAAATATAAAAGGAGACAAACAGGAAAAAAAAATTTAAAGAGAAAAAAAAACAAAGTAATAATACGGCTTCTCAAGCCGGGCACTAAGTATTTGCGTACAGGTGTGTGTGTGTGTAAGGTATGTCGCGATAGTCAGTGAAGAGTAGCTCACTCAGCTTCGGCCATGGCTTTAGGTAGGAGTACCTTCAGGCCATGGCGCTGGTTTTATGTGAGCCCTAATGTGACGCACAGACGATATATGTGGTACATAAATATAACTAATATATATTATAGATATATTTTTTTATGTGATAGGTGGCAGACTAGCAGATGCATCGCCTGATGATAAGCGGAGCGATTGCCGCCACCCATAGACAGCAGTGAAGTCATAAGTGCGCTGCCAACCTTTAAACTCAACTTTCTTACGGATTGGGCCTCCGGAACCCTCAGTCACGCAGCGAAACATAGCACAGTGCTGCTTCACGCCGGTTTTTTGTCAGTTAAATTGTGAGTAATCCTGGTTTATTGTCTAAGTTATTATTGACCGTGGGAGAGCTACGCTCCGACATGAATGGGCTGGCTCGACCGGAGTGATACCACGGCCCCACAGAAAACCGGCGTGAAGCAGCACTGTGCTGTGTTTCGTTGCGTGAGTGAGGTTTAAAGGTTGGCAGCACACTTGTGACTCCACCGGCGTCACGAGTGTCCATGGGCGGCGGCAATCACTTACCATCAGGCGATCCGTCTCCTCGTCTGCCACCTATGACATAAAAAAAGCAAGCATACCCTAAGCTCTAAAGCGACAGCTTTAGACGCAATTGGGAATTCAACGCTTAGATGATTTCTGTAATCAGGTTTTCTAAAAAAACAACCGGCGGCGCCGTATCAGCTAGATCATACCATAATATTATAGAAATACGGTAATTACCATACTGTTTTATGACTACAATTTTCTCTTTTATCGCACTTTTTAACCCCCGACGCAAAAACGACGGGGTGTTATAAGTATGACGTGTCTGTGTGTGTGTCCGTGTGTCTGTCTATGGCATCGTAGCTCCCGAACAAATGAACCGATTTTGATTTTGTTGTTTTTTGTTTGAAAGATGAATAAGGAGGGAGTGTTCTTAGCTATGTTGGATAAAAATCGATCCAAGATGGCCGCCGTCACAAAGATTTGGATTTTATATTTCAACACCACTCCCACAATATGGGTATCATATAAAAGGGCTTGAGTACCAGAATATATTAATTGTGAAAAATTTCAAATCTAAGATGGCCACCGTCAGAAAATGACGAATAACCTATTTGTTGTTCCAACTGCCTCAATATAGGTATCAAATGAAAGAGCTTTAGTTGTGTCGGGGGTTTTTTAAATTTTCAATTTAATTTTTACACCAATTTTGACTGTATGTAATGTTTTTTACACCAACTTCTGTGTAAAAGAATACAATTGATTGGGAAGAGTAAGTTCAATTAAGTAACACATTAACTATTGCATCGCATCTGTTGTTAGTTAATAACTTTCTATTACCAAAAACACTCTTGCAATTTGAAATGGTATAAAATACCCGTTACAACTAAAAACTATAACATCAGACTATATTAAATAAAATAGCATTAGTCACGCGAGGCAAACGATGTAGGCGCAACCCTAATATTGGCCCCTACAAGGGATTTTATAATTGAGGACTTAGAAATCAAATAGGAAGACTGTTGGCAATATTCGGATTTCCTATTGAGATGAAGAAATGAAAATAATGGTCAAAATTTTAAATAATGAACATAATGGTGACGAAATGAAACATGTAGGTTTTGTCCCGTGAGTGTCCCGTGTCCCGACTTAGTCTCCTGCGAATTAGGAGCGAATAACCTGCGAAGTATTTAGAAAGTGTATAGTGATAATTAAGTAAGATTAGGGTGTAATTGTTTCTCTTCAATAAAATTAATTGTCTTTTTGTTCACAAAAACTCCAAATTCATTTGGAGTTTACTTGATCTACGTACCCCGTACACGCAACAATATTAATCCGAGCCCTAGTTATGACTATATATTTCACAAGTATTTTGCAGTTCCTTTATGTTAAATCTTTCGCTGCGGTCAATCTCTACTAGACCTTCAGGTAATGGACATTAGATAGAAGAGGGGAGGGTGATGCAATCCTAAGGGTGGTATAGTCTCGATCGAAGAGTAACTTGAATGATTAACCAAACTTAGCTGTACGTGCAATTCTGCTACCATTACAGAAGTGCATCTGTCTAAAAGAAACAAAGGGAGGAAACTTTACAAATCAACCTACTTAAAAGCGTGTAAGCAGGTTCACTGACCTACCCTAAATAATTTATACCAAATCGATTAAAAAAAGATAGCACACCCCAAACACACTTAGGGGATGCTACCCCACACACACACACTCGCGTGTAGTGAAACGGGAGCAAAGTGGGGCAAAATATTGATTCATTAGAACTGGGGTTGTGTGGACAATAGCTTGCGTAATGCACTTAGCATATTACTTGGAACGAACATTTTTATCTTAGAAATGAAAACTAATAGACTTTCTTTGTACGTCAGCTACAAAAATATGTACCTATACACTTTAGTATTTGTCACAATACTATACATTCCGAGTAAGGAAGTACTAGTCAGACATTTTGACAAGGTACTAAAATGAGTATATTTGTGAGAAGCCGTACGGAACTATTTAGGAAATGTGATAATAAATTGATAGTGATAAATGAATCAATCAATGCCTTGTGTTTAATTTCCTTCCTCAACTTATTGTGTAATTCTCAGTTGCGTCCAAAACTGCCGCTTGGGGTACGCTTGGACCATGTTAAAGGATTCGCAAAGTCTTGAAATTACAATGAAGAGACTACCGTCTGACCTTCGCAACCCTTAGAGGGTGAACCAGGGGAACCAGACCAACTGAATGACGGTTACACATTCAGGATCATTATCTCAAAATTGTGTTCGAAATTCTGGATATCTACAATGATATCCACAATTTTGAGAAAGAATCTGAGACATGCAGGTTTTCTCACACGATATTTTCCCTCATTATCAAGCTACTGGTAATACATACATAGATTTGAAAAATTTGCTCGTATTTGAAATGCGACACCCCCCCCCCCCCCCTCCCCCCTACGAATGAAAGGCGCGTTCTTTATACACTGAGCTACCATCGCTCGCGCTAAATGTAGACCTCCTAAGTTCTATCTAAAGACTGGTCTACACAATACTAGCTGCTGCCTAACCACAGTTACTCGGCTTGTCATGCGAGCTACTATCTAACTTACTCGTGCGAGTTACTCGTAATGGACGTCCAAACAGTGCTAGTTACTGCAGTGCAGTTACTCAGCAGGCAGACTCGTGCACTAGCTCACACTGTGTAAACCAGTCAGAAAGCTTTCATCATCTAGTCACTAATCATGATCATTTATAACAATAAATGGAATAGATCTTTACGTGTTGGTTTCGGCCTCACTCATGCCTTCCAAAATATTTTATGGTACAATATTCCGTGATTAGAACGAATGACAAACATAATGCTAAGAGACAAGAATAACACCTCTCTATTCTTCGTGGATATATTTTTGGTGTGTACTTAAAGTGCGTATTTTTATGTTTGTCTTTTCATATAGCTTCTATTATACACTTGAATCTTATAGGTGCCTTACATATTAAAAATCAAGAAAAAAACATTGTTTATAAGTACCACAATAGGAACCTAATTCTCAAAGTTTTTTTGTATGGTTTTAATGTGACATCCGTCATGTTTTATTTTCTTTTTTTTTGGCATGTTAATACGTTTGTGTTATATTTTTTATGTGGAAACTTCACTGATTTATTTTTTTATTATTTTTTAATTATTTTAAGTTTTATGTAATTGTTTGTTTCCCAAAGAATAAATAAATAAATGTTTTTTCTTATCGAAAATCCCGAAATTATTAAATAGTTTGTGATTTAACGGCCAATCTCTACGACCAGCCATCGACGTAGCACATATTATTAGCTATGCCCAATGACCAATGGGCTCTTAATACCGAATGGCCATCCAAATATTATGGTGATATGTGTCATAGGTACCCTCATGATTGTGGATGGATACCAGTGTGAAACGACCGATGAGGGATCGGGCGCAGGACCAACGACTTGACGTTTTCCAAGACATTGGTACAAGACCTGCCACTTCTAGATTTCAGGCTCCCTCTGTAATGAATTTTGAAATTATGAGTTCTAAGGTAACCGGATATCTACGTGGGTTAAAAGTCTGGCGATGCCCACCCACAGGAGTCAAGTAAAAATCATCGGTCAAAATCAAACAAAAATCATGTCTATAAATAAGTATTCCAGGTAAATCAATTAACTTTTATCATGTTTCGTGAAAAAGCTACTGTTAAGCCTTTTATTGGACCTAGAATACCTAGTAAAGTTTATTAGCTTTCAACCGTAAAACTGAGGTATAAAAGTCGGGTTTAAATTGAAATCTCTTCTGCCAATGTCATTAATGACCAGTTTGACTAGTAAATAAAATTTTGCAATCAAAGTGTAGACTAATTTAGGGTGGATCGATGTTAGTTTATTATAATTTCAACGTGAAACAATGTCACGTAGGTAGACTCTCACCTAAAAACAAAGAAATAGAATTTTCAACTTAAAATAGTTACACGTTGGGTGCCATTCCGGGTATTGACCAAATTGGCGCCCAACGTGTAGTTTTATATGATCATGAAATAATAAAGTAAAAACATGCGTAATTTGACCGGAATATTTTTGTGTGATAGATGGCAGACGAGCACACGGGATCACGTGATGGTAAGAGATTTCCGCCGCCCATGGACACCTACAAGACTAGTGAAGTCACTAGCGCGCTGTCAACCCTTCCATCTGGATTAGGCCTCCAGTACCCTCACTCACTCGGTTACATACAGTCACTATCAAATACGCCATCGGGCAAGACAAATGTGATATTGCTCCCATGAGGCATTGTCCTAATACGAGGCGATCATCGCGAGAAAACGAGGTACTATTTCATTGCAATTTGGCACGTGGGTGTGTCCATGGGCGGCGGTAAACCTACCACATAAAAAACCTACAAATATCGTGAGCACGATTCCCACTTTGGACAAATATGTGTGATAAACACTTGTGTTGCTTATTTTATTAAGATACACATAGTAAATAACTGCTTAAGCTAGCTACTTTGAATCACGTCGATGCATCTGCTGTTTCTGATAGATTTACTAGTAACCCACCTTTAATTCGTTTCGAGACATTAGTTCCACTTCATACCATTAGATGGTGCTGTGTGTCTATAACATCGCGCAAGCGTTTAGTGTTTTCGGATAACCTATAAGCGTTGCCGCTGTATATAAGATTTACCTCTTTATAAATAGTATGGATTTTACCACACAATAGAAAAACAAACTAGAAACTAATCTACAGATTACCTTCACTTCGTAAATACAAAAGTTGAAACAGATAGTGTTTCAAGTAACTTCAGACAACAAAAGCACTTCGGTAAAAGTGCAAAACTTTGCTCTTTGCCTCCCCGCTGGATAATATTTTTCTATCAAACTGCTGTCATACAGACAGGGTCTATTAGACTCAATCTATCTTGTTGACGTACCCTGAAACTTTAGTTTAGGGTTGAAATTCAACTAATTAAGGCTATAAGTAAAGACCGAGGGTCTGAAACAATATTCACGTCCGAATCTTTATCCTGTTCACTTTTTCACGCCCTGTGCGTCTCTTTTATTTGGATGCTACAGGTATATTCTCAGTTCGATGGTTTTGTTGTAGACTCTCCCTGGTTTATATAGTCCGAGCTAGCGTAGAAGTCAGCCTGTCGAGTACTGCACTACAGTAACTCGCACCGTTTGGACGTCACTATAGTGTTGTCAAAAACTCAAGTCTTTTAGTCTTCATTTTGCGACTTAAGTCTTTTTTCAAGACTAGGACTCCTTAGTCACATGAGTTCCGAGTCTTTTCATTCTTCAGAGTCCTTTCAAGTCTTAGTTCTTTGAACTAGACTGAGTCTTGAACTTGAGTTGGTGTAATAGGTGATTTTATGTCGTCATCCACATTTCTTTTCTAATTGAAACTAAATCACACAATAAACAATCAATTCAATTTCACTAGCGGAAATAATCTAATAAAACCTATTCACCTGTAAACTGGCGATTTGCTGATCAAAATGCGAGTAAAAATATCTCAATAAAATAATAAACACACATATAACCATGGATTTAAAAGACTCCGTCTTTAATTATTTTTTTTGGACAGAACTCAAGTTTTTTAACAAGAGACTCCATATTCTGAAGGGTTTGAGTTCTAAGTTTAATTTTTAAGACTCGAGTCTTAAAAAATAGCTCAAGTTCTATTAAATGATACTCCAAGACTCGAGTCTCTTACAACAATACGTCACTTACGAGTAACTTGGACGAGCAAGCTAGAGAGTAGCTCGCATGATAAGCCGAGTAACTGGCTACTGGCTAGGCAGAGGCTTGCACTGTGTAATCCAGTTTAAGCTTTTGAAAAACGAACTTTCTTTAACCTATATACATAGGTTAAAGAAAGCAAAGAGATAAAGTATTGGACAATATTTTCTAGTAACTAATAGTAGATAATCGTAGGTCGTGTTTGAGGAAAAAAACTCATGCGATAAAAATAAACAGATGTTTCTTGCAAGGGAAATAGCTACGTATTTGCTTCATTGTAATTGACTGACGAATCCTAGATAAGTTAGTGGTCCACGTATTCCCCGGGCTCCGACGCGAAAGCTTTGGCCGCAACCAGGAATGATACATCATGATGTTGAATGGATGAATATACTTTTTGCATACAAAACAAAAACAAAGTATGAAAACTTAAAACTAGGTAGGTATTACAGGAGATTTATTTTGTGCGGTTTTTCCAATGATAATGATAATGATAAATAGTTTATTTCGAAGAACATGGTACAGAAGATTTTAATGTTATGCACAAGTTCAACATATTCTGCCATCACTTTAGGCGTAGAAATATTAACATTACAAAATTGCTTATAATCTATTACATTATTATTAATTGAGAATTATTATAATTATTACATATTTGTTAATTATACAACATTAATTTTCTCATGAGTCGTCAGATATTAGTCAAAGGTACAGTCCCTTATTCTTGCGTCCTCAAAATCCTTAACAGAATAAAAGCATTCCTGCAGAAGCCAACGGTTCAATACGTACTTCAATTTGTTGAGGGGTAAAGCTCTGACTTTTATAGGTAGCTTATTATAAATGTTTATGGCATTGCAGTATACATTCTTAGAAGCTAACTGTAACCTTCGAGGTGGTATAAATAGTTTATAAGGATCTCTAGTATTACTCTTCCCAAGTACCATGTCATGCAAAGGAAAAAGTGCCGCATGTTTTCTTATGAAAATGCAGATATCAAAAATGTACTGACAAGGCAGAGGCAATATTTTAAAATGTTTAAATAAGGGTCTACAGTGGTCCAAATAACCTACACCACACAAGGCTCTAATGCATTTTTTTTGTATTTTAAACGCTTTTTGGACGTCAACAGAGTGTCAATCAAACCATATCGTAAGACTGATGAAACATAGCCATGATAAGCTGATAATGCAGCCTCTATGGAAGACACTAGTTTAATGCGACGTAGTGCGAATACAAACTTGTCTAATTTTATGCAAAGACTATTCACATGCTCTTTCCAGTTTAAATTTTTATCTAAAACTACACCAAGGAACGTAGTGGAGTTGGTTTGATTAATGGGCATATCATTATAATGAATGTTGATGGTTAACGAAAAATGGTTGATGGTTTTCGAAAAAACAATTAATAAAAATTCATGTATTCATTATGTGTAAACAAACCAATAAAATTAGTTCACTCCGCTTAATATCCGTACTTGCGTAAATTATATGAAAATATTTAATTTAGTCAGCAATCTTAATATCAAGAAATTTCGCAGAACAAAAAGGGACGGGTAAAGATAAGGTAAAATTACCTCCACAACTAAATTGTAGATCTTTAACACGGGCCCAGGCAAATTACGGCGTACCTTGATCAGGGCCCCCATACGATTAGGGTAATAAAATCAGCGTGGGTACGACCCTTGCTATCGACCAGACAGTGGTGTAGGGTATGCCAAATCCCGGTATATCGGAATTCGAGATTCCCGGTTCCTAGCAGAACGAGAAATACCCAAATCACTCCTATATTTACTGACTTCAAAAAAGGAGGAGGTTCTATGTTCGACTGTATATATGTTTTTTTATTATTATTATGATGACCTGTTTGGAACAGTGGTAGTGAACGCTGCCTCTGGTGCAAGGGTTGCGGTTTCGATCCCCGCACAGTACAAACATTTGTGTGCATGAACATATCTGTTTGTATTGGTCTGGGCGTTATCTATGTATTATAGGTATGTATTAACAAAAGAAAAGTATTATATGTGTATATTTGTAATCCCACTATTGATTATGATATCTGAACACATGTGCTTGAGCTACCTATCTCGGAGTCAGATCAATGTATGTGATGTTGTGAATTTTTTATTATTATTAAAATTATTAACTTTGAATTAAAATAGCAACTAATGAATTTCTAACGTAATTAGATTTTTTAATATTGGTCTTGTTTGGTTCACTAGCGACGTCATCTTTTTTTATATTAGTGGTGGCAGACGAGCAGACGGATCACCTGATGGTAAGCAATTCCGCCGCCCATAGATACCCGCAACACCAGTGGAGTCACAAGTGCGCTGCCAACCTTTTCCCCTTCCCCCCATTGGGCCTCCGGTAACCTCACTCACACGGCGAAACACAACGCAGGCGCTGCTTCACGCCGGTCTTCTGTGAGGCAGTGGTATCACTCCGGTCGAGCCGGCCCATTCATGCCTAAGCGTGGCTCTCCCACATTTAAAAAACAAAAAAAAAATGTTATTGAAAGTGCCACTGAAGGAATAATTACTTCGAATCTAACAAACGAGCCTAAATACAACAATAAACAGTGGGAGAGCCACCCTTCGGTATGAATGGTCCGGCTCGACCGGAGTAATACCACGTCCTCACAGAAAACCGGCGTGAAGCAGTGCATGCGCTGTGTTTCGCTGTGTGAGTGAGGGTACCAGAGGCCCAATTCAGGGGAAGGGGGGTTAAAAGGTAAGCAGCGCACTTGTGACACCACTGGTGTTGCTGGCGTCTATGGGCGGCGGTATTCGCTTACCATTAGGTGATCCGTCTGCTCATCTGCCACCTATATGATAAAAAAAAAAAATACAAACAAAATTATCTCAGTTTCATGTCTGTTAAAAAAATCATTTTCAGTTGTAATAATCTTTGCGGAAATAAGATGTCAGTTACCGGTAATGGGTAAAGGGACCAACACAGGAGATGCCCGAGAACTAAGCCCGAGAAATTAGCGGGATTCCCGGGTGCATTCCCTAGCCACCACGGACCCGAAACAATAATTTATGACTCGTTTTCCTATGGTGAGTAGTTTGTAAGTTATATGGCTATGTCAGCATGTTGGTTGAATTGACATAGAGGCAAAATTCAAACAAGGTTTATAAATTAATTCATGCTGAATGAACAGGTATCTATGTTAACCAAGTTATGCTGAATAGTTTGTACTGTTTATTCAGTACATAATTTAGTTAGTTAATTCAATAGATCTGCTTTGGTTACGCGGTACCAAATAGAAGATATTAATTCTGAAGCAAGCAAATAAAAATTACAAACCACAGATCAACACAAAAAAAAAACTTAAACTAGAAAAAAAGTCATGCATACTAAGAAATATCATTTTTTAAACTAGGTTTGAAAACACTTTTCTTTCATGGTAGGCAGTGGCGTTGTTGATGTCCATAGGTGGCAGGTACCATTTATTTATTTGGCACATCAACAATTTAAACACAAACATTTTACAAAATCATAACAAGATACTATTCAATTCAATTTTGACGACCCGTTTGGAACAGTGGTAGTGAACGCTGCCTCTTATGCAAAGGTTGCGCGGGCTCGATCCCCCCACAGTACTAACATTTGTGTGCATGAACATGTCTGTTTGTATTGGAGTTTTCTATGTATTATAAGTATGTATTTACAAAAAAAAGTATTATATATATATATTGCTGCCGCGCTAGCGATATCAGCAGTACGTAGTTCAGCGCGGCTGATTGGTAATCCCACTGTTAAATTTAGATATCCGTAACACAGGTGCTTGAGCTACCTATCTCGGAGACAGATCAATGTATGTGATGCTGTCAAATTCATGGTATTTCATCGTTTAGTTTCACCAGATGGTGATGCAGCCCATCAGGTCGATGCTCGTCTGCCTATTCCAGTAAAAGAAATAAAAAAGGGAAGCAATTTTTGACTTTCAGTTTGTGATGGCGTAGATTTGGTTAAAAGATAAATTACTTGACCCCTTCATTGTATGGCAGCTCTAAAAAACAAAGGTCATGGCTGCTTCATTATCCGTAACCTAATTTTTATATCACAGTGCAGATTTTCTTGGCCTGGCCAAGAAACTCGATAAGGCCAAACAATGAATGGTGAGAAACTCACAAAATGAGTATAATAATTTAATTTCCTTAGTTTAAGTACCAAGTCCTAAAAAAGGATCTTTCTTTGAGACCTAAAATTACAAAGGCAGATGGAAGAAAAATGTAGAGCTAGGTTTTAGAAACAACAACAGAGGTCGTACAATGAAACGCACTTTTCGTAAGCTTTAAAAACACTAGCACTTCAAACAATTTGAAATGAGTCTTAATATTATTATTAAATTTGCATTAATTAGAGCCTTTAAGTAAGGCAACAGTATACTATGTAGATATAAAAATAAGATCATCCATTTCAGGTGTATGCTTTGTTAAGTGTTATTAAATAAATAAATAAAAATAAAAAATCAGCCAGCAAACTATGTATGTACTATCCGTGCGGATAAAGAATGGGATTAGAAATGGCGGCGCATGGAGCCGGTACCATCAGCATCAACGGTTTGAAAACTTATTTTGACGTTTTTCAGTATAAAATATCGTTACCGTTGAAACTGTTTTGTTTTTTTTTTAATAAACAAATTAATGTTATTAATAAAAATACTATTTATGTACGAGTATGTTTTATAGGTTTTATTATTTTGGATTCTTTTTGACTGTATATAAAAAATGTATGAAAATTATTCAGATTGCAGATTATATATATTTAACGATAAACGAATTTGTTCTCAAGTAAATATATATTTACTAACATTCCGCCCCGGGTTCGCTCGTGGTACATACATAGCCTATGACTACCTAACGTACCTTTCCTATGCTGAAAGAATGATTGAAATATCCTGAGTTCATCGCGTTCAAACCAACTATTTAGCTTTATAATATTAGTATTAAATAAAGATTGCGTTAGAACAGTTTATGATTTATACAGTTGTAATTTAATTACATTAATTTCATGTACATGCACTTCATAACTTTTAAAATTAGTATCTTGAAATAAAAGATTGTAATAAGTATATCTTAACTATATCTATATCCTATTGTAACTATATCTTAAAACACTATCTATACTCAATAAATAACTAACAAAACAATTATTTAACATACAAATTAACAATAAACTAAAACAACAAACAATAACAAATGACAAAATAACGAAAGTTTCAAAACCACGGAAAAACTGAGAATGCGTCGGACTGATGCGACAGGGAAGGGAACGCAGAATATTTTTTTTGCAGTCAGTACCCACGAGTGCGAGTATAGACGCAAATAGTGTGCGAGCGAGAAGTGAATAGATGCGCCGCCATTTCTGATCCCATTCTTTATCCGCACAGGTAGTAAGTAAACCTATAAAAAACGTACTTTTGGTTCCCCATCCATTCAGATAATATACGAAACCTGCTCCGGAGAGGGTTCGATATGTAACGCGTCTTACGCGTAGGTAAACGAACTCTTCGTTAAAATGTTAGCTGGCTCTAACTTCTGTGACTACTGATCTGTTTTTTAATGAACTATAAGCCAACGCTTGGCCATAATCTCGCCTGCTGGAAAGTGATAATGAGATCTACGATGTAACGCGTTCGCCTAGAAGATGCCTGTTCACTCTTGCCTTAAATATTCAGACCTTTCTAGATTGTAGTGGTACGGAAAAAAGGAACTTGGCAAGGAGTGAGAGTACGTCATCACCTTTGAGTCTCTTTACATGTTCTTGTGGACTCAGTTTACGGAATCGGGTCAATGTGTGAGATGTTGTATGAATTACTAAATTCATAACTATATTTACTTTATCTCAACGCGAACCACCATCTTATAATTGGATCATTAATATAAAAAATAGCCTTACCTACCGTTAAATCAGCGGCCAGACTTGCTTAAAATTGCTTGCGGAAAATAAATATAGTGAAAATAACAGGTACAAAGTCGTATTTAGAAACTGAGATTATATTTCCCTTTGAACAGTAAGTGGGCGTAGTTTTCCTCAAAATTGCCACGAAATGTTAGGTGCTCGTGACTCTGAAAATATTATACTTTTATTTTCTCTCTTCCCTTGGTGTAAAGTAGTTTGCAGCCCTGTCCCAGGGTAGACGACTGAGTTCATGAATTAAATAAATATCAAAAAATATCAGGTCTACGACTGGTAAAAAGATGTGCAGCATCCGTTAAAGTGAATTTATTGTTGAAATACTAGACACAGTCCCTCCACCAGCCCATGGTCCTTCCTACCGTCTCGGCATACGGACCGAATCTTGGGAGACGCTCACCAGGTACTTGCTAAGGGCTCTTTCCCCGGTGCGATTCTTCACTCCCTACAAAATCTGTGTCTGTGTCCCATCTCAATGTCACTTCTCCCCAAATGGGGCGTGAAACACCACAACACAAGCGACTCGCGCTCGGGCAGTTCCACATCAATCAATCTCCTTCCTAATATTAAGCCTTTTGTGTGCAAACGCACGCAACCGTCGAAAACCTTCTGCAGAGTTGACCATCTCTTGATGGTATACTGGTCCTATCTCGTTTCTGTTCCAGTCATTCAGCATCTGTTGCCGCTCTTCTTCATACAGCTGACATTCCCACAGCACATGGTCCCGAGTTTCATCAGCTTCTCCACAGGGACATACAGGTGACTCACAGAGAGTCATCGCGTGCAGTCTGCTGTTAAAACTCCCATGTCCTGTAAATATTTGTGACACAGCGTAGTCTGGTTCCACCCAACCGGCCGATAATCTCATTTCTACGTCTGGGAAAAACTGCGACAACTCTCTTCCTTTGTCGCTGGTCGACCAGCGCTCCTGCCATTGGGCAACAACATCTCCGAATATTCTACGTTTAAGTGCCGTCTGCTCCTTGTCTGTGGCTTCCTTTGGGCACTCCTGGGCGAATCGTCCCACACGAACGACTTCTAAGTCGGCCGGCAACACCGCAGCTAGCACGGGCAGCGCTGATGTGCTAACAGACCTATAAGCCTTCGTGAGCAGAATCATTGCAGGCCGCTGGGTGCGCAGCAAAGCTCGCTTCACCACGAAGATGCTTGCCCGGTGCCACCAAACTGCCGCAGCGTAAGTAAGACTTGCAACATAGGTCCCTGAATACAGGACCTTAAGTGCTTTGTACCGCACGCCCCAGGTCGATGAAGATATTCTCGACATCTTCCCGAAGCAGTTACTAGCCCGCTGGCCGATAAAGTTCGCATGCTGCAAGAAGGAGCACCCTTGGTCAATCACCACCCCAAGTAACTTTGCCATGCTCACGTGCGCGATCGATCTATTGTCCATACGTATCGTTGGGGGGCGCTTGAATTTGCCTTTCAAGGTAAGCGTCTGCGACTTAGCGGCTGAGAAAGTCAGACGGTTCCGATGCCCCCATTCGGACACCGCCTGGAGCATATATTGTGCATCTCGCTCTATTTTAGCTCTGGTTGGTGCTTCGATCGCGATCGTGATATCATCCGCATAGGCTGTCATGCTGACGCCCTCGGGCATCGGTAACCTAAGGATGTCATCGAGCAGAAGATTCCATAAAGTAGGCCCTAACACCGAACCTTGGGGGCAGCCCATTGTAGACCTCTTCCACACCACCTGTCGACCCATGAATAAACCCACTCGCCGGTCTGTGAAGTAACTCACTAAGATTTTGTAAATATTTGGTGGACATCCACCTTGTTTCACTTTGAGCAGGACCATGGGCCACCAGGCGTTGTCGAAGGCCCCTGAAATATCCAAGAATATAAGCTGGCAATAGTTTTTGGAGGTATTCGTAACTCGGTCCATAATTGCGTTAATCGCCGTAACCGTCGACTTTCCACACCTAAAACCATGCTGACTTGGTGAGATATTCCGGTGCAGACAAGGAGCGCAGGTGATAATGAGACGTTCCAGTATCTTTCCCAAAATGGGCAGCAACGTTACCGGTCTATACGCTTTTGGGTCTGTCAGGGGTTTGTCGTTGCCTTTTGGCAAGACCACTAGTCTTCCGGTCTTCCATATGGCTGGGAACACACCTTCTCTTATGCACGCGGAAAACATATACAGCATTTCCTCTCCACTCGCTCTCCATGCTCGCTTTATGATCCGTGGCGTCATTCCATCCATTCCCGGTGCCGTGTTTGGTAGATCTTTGACTATTCGCGCCAGTGCCTCCCGGTTGGGTGGATCTGAGTCTCGTCCAGTCGGGGCACACGCAGCAGCTATTCGGACCTGCCGGTGGTACGCATCATCCTTCTCCAGGTCGTCATCAGGACACAGCGCGCGCAGGAGCCCAGACATGGTCTCCTCTCCAGTTTCTGCATGTCCTTCCATGAGCTTCATTCCGTGCATCACGTTGGGTGGGGGGCGAACTCTGCCAGAGGCAGCTCGATAAGCCATCCCCCACGGCTCATTGTTGCCGGATTCGGCCACTTTGCGGTAAAAGGTGATCTCCGCGCTCCTCATTGCCTCTTTGTAGTGATTTCTCACAACATTGAGCTCATTCTTCAAATGAGTTTCCTGCTCACCTCCTCTCTTCCGCGACTTCTGCCAGTTCCTACGCGCGCTGTACACTTCCTTCCTGAGTTTGTCCAGTGCAGGTGTCCACCACTCGTACCCACCGGTGTCCGCTTTTTTGCGATTGCCCAGACATTCGCTTGCCGTTCGTGTCAGTATGTCTGTGTACTCATTACAGATGTCCTCAGCTGGTCTCCTGAGTTGCAGACGTCCCACTCGGTAGTGCAAAGCTGAGCAAAAGTTCGCCCAGTTCACGCCTCGGTCTCTGTAAGATGGCTGCATCTGACCCTGACCAGCAACTTCCACCCGCGATCGCACCGCTGTGTCGCCTACTCTAAATGTAATCAGCTGATGATCGCTCAAGCTTGCTCCTTCTCTTACAGTCCACTCTGACACAGTGATTCCTCTTGTAGTGAGTGTCAGGTCCACATTTGAGTATCCGTTGGGGCCGTGAAATGTTGGGGGTTGACCTTCCTTGTTATGGAGTAAAAGAGCTCGTCCCAGGATAAATCCTTCCATCTGATTTCTCCTGTACTCGGTGTCAGGTCCTCTCCCAACGTATTGTCGTTCCTCACAGTGCCAGAGTGGCGAGTGTGCATTGCTGTCCATGCCTATCAATATGTGCTTCCCTGCCAGCTGATCCATCACGTGGGACAGTTGTTCCAAGTGTCGGGAGATGTCGTGGCTGTACTGGCAATATACCGATACCACGTAGAAGCTCCGACCCTTATCTCCGGTATCAACGTGTGCGACCGCGCAGTGTTCGTTGCTAAGATGTTCCAAGAACGTGAACGAAAACGCCTGATTCATCACCAACACTCCGGCCTTGGGTTTGGATCCGCATTGGATGATCTGCGGATGCTTGTACTGTTCCTGTACTAGTACCAAGTCCAAACCCAGCTCCTTGGCGACTATGGTTATCTCCTTGGTTGCAGCGGCTGAGCTATGGAGGTTCAACTGCCCTACGTTAATTGCAGGGCAGCCGAACCCCCAAGGCCCAGCCGCCTGGCCTTCATTATTCATTGATGCTCTTACTGCCATTGCGTCATATTACCCGCCTGCTGCTCTGCGTATAAGCGCGCTGGACAATCTAGCGCCGCTGTGTTGTGGTTGGCTGCCTCTGGTCGTTTAAAGCGCTTGCAAGTCGCGCAGCAGCTCTTTTCTGACTTGCACTCCTGAGCCCTGTGTCCGACCTCCCCGCATTTCCCGCAGACTGAGTCCGAGGACCTGCAAAACTTCTCCGGGTGTCCGTACTGCTGGCATTTGTTGCAGCAGGTCACGCGAATATAATCACAGACCTCTGCTTCATCCCAGGCGATGTAGACCTTCCCCAAGTGTATGAGGGTGTCACGCAGCTGCGGAGTGCACTCTAGCACTACCGTTGTCCGCCCTCCACGACGGCCTTTCTTAAAAGCCACCTTACAGCTCTCGCGCAGCTTTTTCATGTTCCACTCGGGGAACTCCGCCAGATTGATCGCGTGCAGGTCCTGTATCACCTTTTCTCCATCATGGTCCTTCCGCAGGTTTCTTATCGCCACCAACGGTCGCCGACTCTTTGGGTCCGTAACTTTAAGGGTCGGCGGTGCGGCTTCCTTTAATTTTCGAGCAGCTTCGGCGGTCGCCGTTTGCACAACGACGCCTGCGTTGCCGACCCTACGGATTCCCTGGACTTGAATTCCCTGGCTCCCTGGTTGCACAGCCTTCTGCAGCTCCTTCTTTGTCTCTTCCGAGGTCTTGATGGACTCAGACGCCGGGTAGAAAAGTACAGCCGGTCCCTTAGGCTTCACTTCCATCTCGGGCTTTCCCTTGGGCAGCTTCAACTTACTAGCGTAGCTTACTACGCCCTGAGTCAGTCCTGGTGGGGGAGCTGCGCAACTTACTCCTGCACCTACGCTTGCCACCTTAAGTTCCATGGAGGCCACCTGCAGCTTCATCGCCGTCACAGCGTGTTCCTGTTCCGCTAACCGAATGTTCAGTGCCGCTACCGCTGCAAGTATGTCCTGGCTGAAGCTGGAGATAACACCCTTTTCCGTGTGGTTCAGCTTGTTAGTAGCGTTGACTACCGAACTGATACCCCTCACCGCTTCGTAGGCCAAGTCCATCAACTGCTCCTTAGACCTTGAAGCCAGACTCTCCTGCTCCTGCCTGTTCCCAATTTGTGCCGCACTAGGTGTGTCCGTCGGGGGTGCCGATGTAACCGAGGTAGCCAAGGGGGTCGCTGCCTGTAGGGGGGTTGTCAGGATTCCTCCAATGGGGGGCACCTGCGGCCGTCTGCTGGCGACTCGCCGGCGAACCGCCTCTTGCACTTCCTGCGGGGAGGCCAGCGGTCGTTTGGCTGTTGGGGGGAGCTGCTCCGCTGGAGGAGGGGGAGGGGGGCTCGAGAAGGCGTGGGGTGGAGTCCTTTGTAAGGACGCGCGGGGCCGAAAGCCAGCTTCCTGACTCAATTCCTGGAGAACCTCCATCTCCCTCTCCTTTTCCAGCATCTGCTGCTCCAGAAGCCGTTGGTACTCCTGCTCCTCAGGAGTACTCATCTTCGTCTATTCGTCGCACCAAGTGTCCAGAATAAATGCACACACTTATTATTAAATAAAATAAAATATTACCTAATAATAAAATTAATTGGCTAAATTACCAAAGTCCGTTGCTAATACTAAATCACTCGTTATAGAATCACAGTGATTCCAAACACTACGTTTCCGAACGCAGTCCGCAAACGTCACCTTGACGTCAGCTGTCAATGTCAAATTGACTTTGACACTGACAGCCACGTGCTGAAAAATCTTGTAAAACTACTGTAAACAAAGCATGCACGTTACAAATCGTTCCCAGACAACCCCTAACCAGATTACTGGTTTGAAATTTTAATTCCGAAAATGTCAGTGAAACAGGAATCACGTGCTACCCAACACGTGGTTCGAACAAAACCAGGAAAAACTACGTAAGATTTTCACTTTTCACTGCACCAATACCACGCACAAACACTGCACAGCTGCACGATAGCAAACATACACTACAAAGCTGGAAAATCAGCAATATTCCCACTGTAAAAAAAATATTACGCGGGAGCGTACGCGTTGCACGTCCGTCCGCCAAAGCGAGCCGAGCGCGAACTAGCTTGTTGAAATAGCAAAGAATGAACCACACATTATATTAACCAGCCAGCCAACAGACGCGTCGGGCGTATGAGAGTGACTGGTAGTTACCCTAATACGCCAATACACCATACAGGACTTGGAAATATTTGATTTATTTTTGACAATTTTTCTTTTGTTTTTTTTTTGTTTTCCCGGGAGAAATGCATTACGCAGACCTTGCTGCCGGGGGGCGACAGGGTACTGTGGGACTCACCCCCCGGGCCGCTTCTTCTATCAAGAAGCGACCTGAGGGCATACCCACTAAAACTACCGGGGCACAACCACCCGTGGGTATGCAATGGGGTCACGGGAACTGCACGAGGCTATTCCCCGCAACCCCACTCCCCCACAGGCCCCTACACGGGGTGTGCGGCCGCGCCCTTCCTTAGGCTGGGGTTGGGGACAGCCGGAACAGCTGAGCCGTCCCCAACGACGCTCGAAAAAAAAATTTTTTTTGACCATACCCCAAGTGACACAAGTACGATTACTATTTCCCCGTCTCCGTAACTTCAAATCTTGAGGCTTGAAGAGACTTGAAGCCACAGAGCGCGACAGAAACATCTGCAGCAAAAGTGCAGAAAAACAACGTTTCGTCGTTTACTTATCCCTTCTCCAAAACTAAAGACCTATTCTCGAGCACTCGATATTGAAGTATATGAAGAAATTTCTTTAGACGAATGTATGAAATCTCTGGATTCGCCTTCAACGTCAAGTGCACTAGAATTACTCCTCTGAACCGATTTAAATACTTTTTTCATAAATAAATAAATATTTCACAACATCACATACATTGATCTGACTCCGAGATAGATAGCTCAAGAATCTGTGTTATGGATTTCAGAACCAACAGCGAAATTACAAATATATACATTTAATACCTTTTGTTAATACATACTTAGGGACATAGCTTTATTTAATTATAAATACTTTTTTCAGAAACGGTTGAAATAAAATAGGAGCTTATCTGCTATCCCTCTATTTTGATTCCTTAAAATAGTTAAGGGCCGATTCGACCGATCTCATTCCGATAATTAATCTATGGTATAGCGCTGCCATTCTATACAAATCTGATTTTATACTACAGATTTATCCGCGGATAAGGATTGATCGAATCTAGCCTTAGTCGAATTTGATTTCTGGTTATTTGAACACAAAAAATGTATGTTTTGAACGAAATTATCTCTGTTAATAAATTTATTTATGAAAGGAAGGAAACCATTGGGACCTGCTAACTGCCATTTGTATTCAGAAAAAAAGAACTCTCCCAGAATCATCCAGAGAGGAATCAAATTATAGGCAGAGCAGTTGGTACCTTTTCGTCTTAGATTTTTGATAAGAAGGTCACCTTTTTTTGTAAACTTAGCAGTTATCTCTAAAAGAAATTTACTTTGAACGTATACTATTGACGCTTCGCTAAGTTCGTAAGTGTTACAATTGAATCTCTTGTATTAAAATTTTGCTTCCAAGACTCCTTCAGCCGAGCTCAATGTCAGGAGTAGCAATATAGCCCTATTCGCATGTACCGGAATGTAATCAGACTCAAACGCTCCGAGTGTCGCGCGGCAAACAAACATACAGGCATATATAAATGTGCCTATCAGTGTATTTACTGCTACATGCTCAGACTAACACACTTGTAATTACCAGACTCGCCAAATCCTGAATCGAGGTTCAAGCGTACCCTGGGCTTAGGAATTACACGCTAAGATAAGGGGACTCAATCTAACACACGACCTCAGTGGGGTAGTGGCTAGGTCTCAGCGTCCAGGTGCGGAAGATTTGGATTTTCTGCTGAGTCAATAGAGAAAATCGAAATTTTGTTCAAGGGTTTTTGGGAGACACTCAAAGTTATCCCTATTTAAGCTCTTATTGTACAGGAAATTCTGTGCTAAAGTATTCTATTGCTTTTAGATCATTCTAAATGACTATTATAGAACCTTCAAAGTTTTTTAAAATTTGAACCTCTTTGACTGTTGCGGAACCTTCTTCTTTTCTTATTTAAGCTTTTCTAGTACATTCAAAGAATTTACTCTAATGTTAAAAGTTGGCGAAAATTACTTCCCAAATCTTTCGTATATATCCCAGCGCTTCGCAATATCTGAATGTAATCAAACATGCGACAAGCGACAATACCGCCGCCGATCCTACATAATATGAATATAATGTATGTACGTGTTACATTATAATATTTGTACCTACATACTCGGATATATAGGTACATCGCCATTATGATAATGTCCTGTTACCCATATTGTTTCGGCTATGGCGGGCGAGCTGAACGATCAGCTATACACAAGTAGACTGCAAAACACGCTAATTTCTTCTTTAACGCAAAGCGGTTTTGTCATATTCTTTTTCTTTCCCGACGAGCTATCTTGTAGCATTAACACGTATATAGCTGAAAAACGCCCTGATGGTCTAGTGGGTTAAGTACCGGACCGTGATCTCAGGGTCCTGGGTTCGATTCCCGGGTCGAGCGAAAAAAGTATGTTTCGAATTTTTCGAACATAGCTCGGGTTTGTGATCACCAATCCGCATTTGGCAAGCGTGGTGATTAAGCCTAATCCCATCATAGTAGCGATAACTTGATTTCTATGATGGAGGCCTTTGCCCTGCAGTAGGACAGTTTATGTATTCGCCGTATACGCCGTGTAATCCCCGGCAGAGTAGAATAGGCCACCCTCAATCTTACCGAGGTGTCGTAAAAGGCGACTAAGGTAAAGCTCCTGTCATGATCATCAGCACCCAGATAAGGAAAACTCTGCAATTATATCAAAACCCTCGCCAACCCGTCTGCCAAGCGTGGTAAGTATGGCAATTACCCCTCCTGTGACTGAGGGAGGCCCGTGCCCCAGCAGTGGGCACTTAAATGGGCTGATGATGATGATGATGATGAAGGACAGTTTATAGGCTGATACTTTACTTTAGATGACAAAAATCATAATTGTATGTTCGGATAATACTTATGATAATAATCCGCTCTAAAAAGAGCATGCTTTTATGGTTATCTTACGTTTATATAGTTACACGTTGGGCGCCAATTTAGTAAGCACCACAAAATGGCACCCAACATGGAGTTATTTAAAATCTTTAATTGAATTTCTCTGCTTTCAGGAAACGGGTTTTTGAACTCAAAACCAGGCATTAAAAATAGAGAGGTATTTATATTATATGGCAAAAACATAATTAGGATTCAAATGTCAAAACTAAAAACAGATAAAATGTGGTCTTATCATCCACACGGCTCAATAGTATTATTCTATGGCTACTTACTAATGATGTGGTGTCCAATTTCAAAATAGCTTTCATGCTATTTTGGTAATCGGGGATCACTGAATGAAATACTCGTATGCTAAGCGCATTTGAATAATACATGATATCACCTAAATGGCTTAAAGCAAATTGCAACTTGAAATTAAACATTCATCATTATTTTAGCGTGGTATTCCCACATGCGACCAAAACCATCGCTTTTGGGCCCAGGTCCTCCTCCTCATCTTTTCCCAGTTGGTCCAAAGCTGTCGTTCTCGAGCCCGGGATATGCTTGGACCATGATTCAGGATTTGGGGAGTCTGGTTATTACAATTAAGTGACTGCTGTTTGACTTTCGCAACACTTGAACAGGGGAACCAGAGACCAACTGAATCATGGTGGCAGATGAGCAGACGGATCATCTGATGGTAAGAGATTGCCACCGCCCATGGACACCCGCGACACCAGTGAAGTCACAAGTGTACTGCCAAGCTTTTAACCCCCCTTTCCCCCGAATTGGGTCTCCGGTACCCTCACGAAACACAGTACAGTGCTGCTTTACGCCGGTTTTCTGTGAAGCCGTGGTATCACTCCGGTTGAGCTGAAGCGTGGTTCTCCCACGGTCAACTATCCGAAACGTAAAATTATCCCCCGTTGAGAAATACGTTCTTGGACTGAGCTATCATCGCTCAGATTTAAGATGACTATTGATATCTATCGAAATCTATTGCATCTATTAACTTTGAAATTCAATCACAAAAAGTATGTAACAATCATACCAGCTGGAAAAGAACAGGTTATATTCATGTGCCTTAAGCCAATCAAAATTGTACAGTTGACATGAAAATTGGATTCTTTTAAAAATGGCTGTCGCCAGACCGACGTGACATCAGTCGAGGCTCCGGCGACTAGCAGACTGGAAACAGTTGCTCTTAATTGGGAGCTGCACTCTGCAATTCGCGTTGCACCAATGAAATTGATTCTGTCCCAGGTACTGATATTTAGATGCTCGTGTGTAGAGCAGGGATGTACTCATTTGGGATATCGACAGATAAAATAACTAAATAAAAAAGTTTTTTATTAAACGGTTCATAATGTGTAGTTTGCGGTGCAAACACACAGTAAAATATACGCCTAGAAAACCTGGACAGTATAAGCAATTCATTAAAATCGGCTGGGTAGTATAGACAGAATCTTGGAACATACAAATATATTTACTTACTTCGATACAAATATTGCAAAAATCATAACCCTTCCTTTTCGGATTTACCGTAGTTCGGTAAAAACAAATAGTCAAGTTGATAGCTTCTACCTTTTGGGTTTTGAAGTCGGTCAAAAACAAGATACATTATAACGCCCACAAAAATACAAATCTGTTTTGTCAAAATCATTTATGAAATCTAACACGGACCTATTTACGTTTCGTATAGTTCTTTCGTTTGTTATAGTACTCTTAACACAAAAATATAGTTTTACTTTTCATTAATTAGTGTATCGATAAGTATCTATAATCCTTAGGAATTGGAAAGTACAATAATCGACCGTTAGCCATACGTCCAATACTTCTCCATTTATCACAGTTATGGTGTCTTATCAGAACATAAGAAAAAGGGAAAGTGTGTTTATAGACACACACTTTCCCTTTTTATACTTATAATACTGATCCGCAAAACTTCTTATCGTGGAGCTTAATCACAGGTGCATATTGCTAGTGAGCCGCATACGGTTTTTAAAATTAAATTATCGATACCATTCAAGCAACACTAGTGGGAGGCAACTCATGGATTGGTTAGAATGAATATAGCTAGTAAAAGCTGCACATTCAATAGGTTCCTTTGGGTTTCGATTAGTTAAAACGAATTTGGTAAAAATACACCTGCAGGACGCTCTGATTAAAAGTGTATGATCATATCAGAAATCAACAATTCTACGAAAGATCACTTTTTGTAGCATTTCGAGGTGTCTAGGTCGTCCTGGCAGGAACTTCTGATGTTTAGGATGACTTCTGGCAGTAATTGGATAAGGAAATCTCATATAAATGGTACAGCATGAATTCCAAATGGATAGGAACTGGATACAAATTAATTTCTTTTGTGAGGCGCCGGAGTGATACCACGGCCTCACAGAAAACCAGCGTTAAGCAGTCTGCGATGTGAATGAGAGTACAGGAGGCCCAATCGAGGGGAAGGGCAAGGGTTTGGCAGCGCACTTGTAACTCCACTAGTGTTGCCACAGTGATCTTCGTCGCTCGTCTGCAACCTAAAAACTCTTTTCTGTTGTAGTAAAATTAATATTAATTATGCTGGCAGCTAGTTTTGTGTCTCAAAAACTCATCGTTTACACACACAACACAACACAATAACACAGGTGCTTGAGCTACCTATCTCGGAGTCAGATCACTGCTGGGGCACGGGCCTCCCTCAATCACATGAGGGTTGATTGCCATACTCACCACGCTTGGCAGACGGGTTGGCGAGGGTTTTGATATAAATGCAGAGTTTTCCTTCTCTGGGTACTGATGATTATGCCAGCAGCTTTACCTTAGTCGCCTTTTACGATACCTCGGTAAGAGTGAGGGTGGCCTATTCTACTCTGCCGGGGACCACACGGCATCTTTGTACAAGATTCATTAAAACTTAAACTCTGTTGCTTTTAGCTAATAATGCATGTTCTTACGAGAAGCGTAATATCTCCATCATAACCTAACTATTAGTCAACAAGAGATCATAACTTAATAAGCACCGCACACTAAGTTGAAAGTTCGTCGAAGCAATTAAACTTTAAAGTCACATGTACCTAGGAACATGTTAGTTGCAGTGAAACACGATAATTAACAAGATTTCCCAGGTAACACTCTGTGTTCCGGAACTCACGGCCTAAAGTTGCGAAGTAAAACCAAGATGGCGTAGCAAGAGAGCCAATTGGGTGAAGTTATTGTAAGGACTGCCGGAAATGTGTCCACAGTGGGAGAGCCGCGCTTTGGCAGGAATGGGCCGGCTCGACCGGAGTAGTGGTATTACTCCGGTCCTCACAGAAAACCGGCGTGATGCATTGCATGTTTTTTTTATGATATAGGTGGCAGACGAGCCGACGGATTACTTGATGGTAAGCGATTACCGCCGCCCATGGACACCTGCAACACCAGTGGTGTCACAAGTGCACTGCTTACCTTTTAAACCCCCTTCCCCTGGATTGGGCCTCCGGCACCCTCACTCACGATACACAGCGCATGCACTGCTACACGCCGGTTTTCTGTGAGGACGTGGTATTACTCCGGTCGAGCCGGCCCATTCATGCCGAAGCGTGGCTCTCCCACTGTTACGTGGCTCTCCCACTGTTAATGTTCTGTGTTTCGCTACGTGAGTGAGGGTACTGGAGGCCCAATCCAGGAGAAGGGGGGTTATAAGGTAAGTAGCGCACTTGTGACACCACTGGTGTTGCAGGTGTCTATGGGCGGCGGTAATCGCTTACCATCGGCTCATCTGCCACCTATATCATAAAAATAAAGAAAAAAAATGGTAGAGTATGTTCTTCTTCTTCACCTTTGCGTGTTTTCTGGTGGGATTCAAAGCTTTCACTTTAGGGCCCCGGGCCCTTGTACGTTTCGACCATGCTTCAGGATTTGGTGTTTGAGTATGTGCTTTTGATTTTAATAGACAATTTATCAAAATATAACAAGGAGATAATTGACCGCGGGTCGAGATGCTTCTTTAAACATGAAGTTATAGATATTGACGTCACCATATTACCACCATTACAATTCATTCATAGAAACATATTGATCTTATTTAGACACATTAGGTATGGCTAAGTTATTATTGCACTTTAGGCTATTATTTATTCATCATCATCATCATCATCATCAGCCCATTTAAGTCCCCACTGCTGGGGCACGGGCCTCCCTCAATCACATGAGGGGTAATTGCCATACTCACCACGCTTGGCAGACGGGTTGGCGAGGGTTTTGATATAAATTCAGAGTTTTCCTTCTCTGGGTGCTGATGATCATGCCAGCAGATATTATTTATTATTTGTATGAAATGGGGTGACCATTGCATCTCATAGCCACTGCAACCAGTAGATGATCTATTGAGGCAGCCCCATAACCTATTACAGCACCTCATGTAGCTCCAGTTCCAGGATAAACCCGATAATGGAGCTGTGGGAGCTGTCACATGTACCTAGGAACATGTTAGTTGCAGTGAAACACGATAATTAACAAGATTTCCCAGGTAACACTCTGTGTTCCGGAACTCACGGCCTAAAGTTGCGAAGTAAAACCAAGATGGCGTAGCAAGAGAGCCAATTGGGTGAAGTTATTGTAAGGACTGCCGGAAATGTGTCCACAGTGGGAGAGCCGCGCTTTGGCAGGAATGGGCCGGCTCGACCGGAGTAGTGGTATTACTCCGGTCCTCACAGAAAACCGGCGTGATGCATTGCATGTTTTTTTTATGATATAGGTGGCAGACGAGCCGACGGATTACTTGATGGTAAGCGATTACCGCCGCCCATGGACACCTGCAACACCAGTGGTGTCACAAGTGCACTGCTTACCTTTTAAACCCCCTTCCCCTGGATTGGGCCTCCGGCACCCTCACTCACGATACACAGCGCATGCACTGCTACACGCCGGTTTTCTGTGAGGACGTGGTATTACTCCGGTCGAGCCGGCCCATTCATGCCGAAGCGTGGCTCTCCCACTGTTACGTGGCTCTCCCACTGTTAATGTTCTGTGTTTCGCTACGTGAGTGAGGGTACTGGAGGCCCAATCCAGGAGAAGGGGGGTTATAAGGTAAGTAGCGCACTTGTGACACCACTGGTGTTGCAGGTGTCTATGGGCGGCGGTAATCGCTTACCATCGGCTCATCTGCCACCTATATCATAAAAATAAAGAAAAAAATGGTAGAGTATGTTCTTCTTCTTCACCTTTGCGTGTTTTCTGGTGGGATTCAAAGCTTTCACTTTAGGGCCCCGGGCCCTTGTACGTTTCGACCATGCTTCAGGATTTGGTGTTTGAGTATGTGCTTTTGATTTTAATAGACAATTTATCAAAATATAACAAGGAGATAATTGACCGCGGGTCGAGATGCTTCTTTTGAAACATGAAGTTATAGATATTGACGTCACCATATTACCACCATTACAATTCATTCATAGAAACATATTGATCTTATTTAGACACATTAGGTATGGCTAAGTTATTATTGCACTTTAGGCTACTTATTTATTCATCATCATCATCATCATCATCAGCCCATTTAAGTCCCCACTGCTGGGGCACGGGCCTCCCTCAATCACATGAGGGGTAATTGCCATACTCACCACGCTTGGCAGACGGGTTGGCGAGGGTTTTGATATAAATTCAGAGTTTTCCTTCTCTGGGTGCTGATGATCATGCCAGCAGATATTATTTATTATTTGTATGAAATGGGGTGACCATTGCATCTCATAGCCACTGCAACCAGTAGATGATCTATTGAGGCAGCCCCATAACCTATTACAGCACCTCATGTAGCTCCAGTTCCAGGATAAATCCGATAATGGAGCTGATGGGGGAGCTTTTGATCTCGTCTGCTGAGATCATGTGTGCTCCCAGGTGCCGGCTTCTGCAGCGGAGCAGCGCTATGCATTCGCCGAGGACGTGGTTATCCACGTGCTCGGCGAATCGTATCCTCGTCCTAGCGACAGAACCTGCATGCACTTTAGGCTAGGTACCTATATGTATTTTCTATAATTGCAGCTCTTATTAATATTGTTATACCTAGTGATAAATTACACTTACGGCCGCACTCAGAGACGTCATTTTTTTTTTTTTTTATATATTTATAATTTGGAAGACTTAACAGCTAAATAATACACTAAACTTATATCAATAAGAAAAAGCAGTGCCAATAATAAGTCTCCGCCTATGGTTGTAACAATAGCTTCGGGAAACTAAATATGATTTAAACATTCTGGTGTCCCAGGAAACAGTAAACAAGTGGGAAATTATTACTCATTATTAATGGAGAGAGTGCCGCCATGTTACACTTCATCAGAATCCATGTCCTCAGCGTAACTAAAGACATGCGCTCTGACCCAGTGTTAAAGTTATTTCTTGAAATATTTTTTGGCAAGTTGCCGTCTGAGCGATGTGGTACTGGTGCAGAATAAATCGAAATCAGATGGAAGAAGATTGAATGCTGAGCTAGCACGCTGAAAGAACGCGTTCTTGCGATAGTTTAAGCTAATGTTCATTAACTTTAGTATCGATAGTCTTTATGCATATAAAAATAATTGTCAATATTTTTCCATAAGTAGCCAACTAAGTTAATCAACGCAGAGTCGTTGTGCGTCGTGTCAAACGTTGATATAATAAATGTAAGTGCGCCATGGGGCGCTGATTTCAACAGTAAGCTGCCTGCCATTTGTATATTCGCGACATAATTTGACCTGTCATTTGGACAATATTAATTATACACGGCCATCGGCATGAAAGGTCAAATCGCAATTGTTTTAATAAATAAACTATCTCTTTGAATGCCACAACAATAAAGCTAATTGACAACATGACAAATCTAATTTCGAGTTGTCAGCTTATTGTGCATTGAGTGGTAAGTCTAATAATTATTGTTGAAAATTTGCTAACATTTGGGGAGTTTGGTAATTACAATAAAGGGACTGTCGTCTGCTCTGCATCCTTTGAAACAGGCGGATCAAACCAACTAGATCATGCCATTATATGAATGATATAATATGTCAGTTACGTTCTTAAAAATGGTCAGTAGGTTTATAGGGATGTAACTGTCATATTCGAACCAAAGACTCGTGGCACGGTGTCATATTTCACACATAATTAAAGAATGAAGAATGAAATGAAGCATGCACCACTGGATTTTTCAAATTTACGTGCAGATTTATATTATTAGCACGGCGGTGCGAGATAACATCGTAGGGACACCTACAGGTTTCGGATAGTTTCTGAAACATGTAACCATGATTCAGTTGGTCTGGTTTCCATGTCTATGTGTTGCGAAGATCAGACAGCAGTCGCCTCATTACGAGTCACCAAATCTTTTTTTTTCCACCCAGGTGAAATGTCGCCTTATGCACACCCGCCGGCTGGGAGACCGACGGGTAGTGTTTTGCTCTCCCCTGGGAGAATCCCAGGGGCCTACCAACTAAAACACTTGGGGCTTTTCCTTCCGTGCTCTGGAAGTCCGTCCATCCGCTCGTAGCTCGAAGCCTAGCACCACACCCCACCCTCGAGTAGGAGGCACGCCAGCGCAGCCTCGTCCATTCGTCCGGGGTTTAAAACCCCCCGGGCAGCTGCCAATGCCCTCCGTAAAAATCCCCTCCGGGCGGTGCCGGAAAGGATTCCTGCAGGACCCCCTCGCAGACCCACACCCTGCTGGTTGCAGGGCAAGGGGAGGAAGGGGTACCCACAGTCAGGATCATGGTCTAAGCATGCCCCAAGCTCCAAAGCGACCCCTTCGTTTGTGATCGGGAATAATAAGCGGTGATAAAATGAGATTTTCCCTAATAAGCCATTGATGAATTGTAAAGAAAGACACTTGGATAGTTTTAACAGTTTATAAATCGACTTTGTAAATATCACGCAATGACAGGAAATATCGTAGACACTGTGAGAGCGAGAGCCTACTTAGCTACAATACTCATTAACACATTAACAACATTGCTCATGACTTAGGGCAGGCGTCCATACTTTCATCAGCCATCTTATTATTTAGGACAAAAATTACGAAATTGATTTTTCGTTTCTGATTGGACCGCCAAATTAATATGCCGTATGTCGTCTTATCTTTATTGTAGATATTGTTTGTTTTTTTTTTTTATAACCAGGTCATTAAAATTCTTCAATTCCGGTAATCTTAACAATTTCAAAAGATCAACAATAATTTGCAAGCCCACGATCATTGCTCAATATATTTGAATCACCAATATACTTTCACGTTATATTCTCTATAGTTTTGATATCGTATTTTTTTCTTAAACTAAACTATTTAAACAGAGGCAAATGCTATAGACAACGAACGACAAATACTTATAGGTATGGCCCGAAATAACACTTGCACGATGCAACTGACACGCAGTGCCATCTATTGGTAAATTTTGAAACTAATTAAGATCTGAAACGAAGTGAGAGTTTGCCACTATCTGAAATAACACAAGTGTAAAACACGTACCAATAAACGTAGGTGAATACAATAAAAATGTCTACGTTATACGGCCCGTGTGACCCAACAGCTGTCACGCGGTGCCGCGCGAATATTGAACTAACTGGATCCGTGGACGAGGTACTCTTGACAATCTGTAGCACTATTGGAAAATAGAAAATACATGGAAGTGGTCAATACAATTTCAGTGCCTAGCAATTGGGTCGCTGGAGTAATACATAATTAGTCTTTTTTTTATTGCAATGCAGTATGGCAAAGGCGTTAGAGTCATGCTACTTCAGTGATAAGAACGTACTTACGCCTTCCATACGGGAGGGATTTGATTTTGAGCATGCATTTCTAGATTTTTAAAATCTATATAGGTATTTCTACCAATATCGCAGCGGTGAGTGAAAACCAATTGGAATATAAATAATAAATAAATATAAATATGTCACAATTATAAATATTATTAAACATATAATAAAATGAAAAGCTCATAAATCTTATAACTACATAAGCTAATAAATAGGTATTTATAATAAACATTATCACGCTATTGGTTTATTCTTCTCGCTAAACTCACACACACGCACACTTACACGCACACACACATACCCGTGCACACACACGCCCTCACACACATGCACACACTTTCACGGCGGCGCGAACGCTCGCTCACATTTTTTTTCTTTCTATACATAATTGTAATGATGAACTTACTATTATTATTACATACTAACTACTTTTAAGTTAAAATTCTAAGACAGTTATTCTTGTATCTTCTAAGTATCACTAGATTACTAATGCTATTGTACGGAGAGCGGGGTTTCTCTAACACAAGTATTAATTTACTTAAAAGAGATCCTCGATCATAAAACAGAAATGTAAAAACCTGATACTGAATAAATTATTTGTATTTGTATTTGTATTTGTACAATATCACATACATTGATCTGACTCCGAGATAGGCAGCTCAAGCACCTGTGTTACGGATATCAGAATCAACAGTGGGATTACAATTATATACATTATAATACTTTTCTTTTCTAATTACATACTTATAATACATAGATAACACCCAGACCAATACAAACAGATATGTGCATGCACACAAATGTTTGCACTGTGCGGGGATCGAACCCGCAACCCTTGCACCAGTGACTGTATGAATGAATGAATTTTGCACTCAAAATAAAGTACGAAAACTTAAAAACTAGGTATTAAAGGATGTGTACAACGAAGACGGCCTTATCACTGAGCGATCTCTTCCAGGCAACCTTTGGGTAAAGGTCACTTGATGAAGGTGTAAGGAGGCGGTGCAATCTTTATAATAGTTACACAAAAAGTTAAAAAACAAAAACATATATAAACCTGTAGCACCATACGATCGAAATGAACATTAGTCAAAGCAAAAATTGTGACACATTTGCTAACAACTTTCACTCATTTAGAACTTTTGCAATTTGCCTTTCAAAATTGAATATACGCAATTATTACGTCACAGTTTTGTAAAGAACGCTATAATTGTTGTGCGGGCGTTTTGGGCTACAGACTTTTTTGTTTGCAAAAAAGCTGCACAAAACCGGGACAAATAGCAACATCTTATACCTGAGCCAAATTACCGAAACTATACCCGCTCAGTTACTTGTCAAAGTGTTAAATAGTAAGTTTGTTTCTAGATATTTAAGAATACTGTAACTGTAATAAAAAGTTAAATCATCGCTTTCAGACGTTACATTTTTACGTTACACAGAAGCAAAGGTTTATTACTGCACATAATATTTTTTTTGTGTTTTCAAGCTGGCCTTTTCTAGGGCCTTATTTTTCATGAGATGGTGGTCATTTTTTGTCTGTAACCATGAAAGGAATCTACGTGGCATCGGAGATCTTTTGCACGGTGACAGATGTCTTTTCATTTATCAAAGGAGGAAAAGAGAATAATAAAAAAAGCCGGCCAAGTGCGAGTCGGACTCGCCCATGAAGGGTTCCGTAGCAGCAAGTAAGATATAAATAAATAAGGAAGGTAAATTACAGTTTACGGTTTATAACGTATTAACAAAAAACTACTCACTTATCTAGTTGAAACCAATTTTCGTTGTTAGTTTTCATGATTATATCACATATTTTTTTTTAGTTTTATAATTCATTTATTGTAGAAGTTAGGGGGGGGGGGGGGGAGGACACAATTCAATACTTTGGGAGCGTCTCTTGCGCAAAGTATTGTGTTTAGAAAAAAACTCCCATGCCCAATCCCATACCCCACACGTATAGGTTTGATGAAAAAAATAATTTTGAGTTTCAGTTTCAAATATGGAGACCCCCAATTTTTTTTTCCAATTTTTATGTAAAAATCGTAATGCGGTTAACAAAAACATCTATTTACCAAGTATCACATTATAGTTCTTTTAGTTTCGGAGAAAAGTGGCTGTGACATACGGACGGACGGACGGACAGACGGACAGACTTGACGCATCTATAAGGGTTCCGTTTTTTGCCATTTGGCTACTGAACCCTAAAAAACGGGTCCGTTTTGATGAAGGAAAAACATTTTAAAAGTGTCGCAGATGTGATGTTTATAAATTACCTGTCCTGCCCCGGTCTGGGCACAGATGTGGACGGGGCTATTAGAAAATGTTATTAGTCTTTGTGAAAACATTTTGGTTTTCATATTTTATCCTCGTTAGCGTATGATTTGACTTTAATCATTGAACCAGGCGAGACTTTTTTACTATGACATAGCTAGGTACCGAAATAAAGATGTCGACTCGGCTAGAGTGATACCACGGCCTCAAAGACCGGCTTAAGGTGACGGGTAGGGCACACTAGTGACGCCAATCGATTTTAATTTTTAGCTACTAAACCGGATGTATTTTAAACAAATTCGGGATTACAACCTCTCGGCAAACACTTATACCATTTCTTAAATACTTATACTTAATTTACTCGTAGTCATTTTCGCGGATCTCAAAATAACATGTCTAATATCTACCTACTATGTGAATCATCATCATCAGCCCATTTAAGTCCCCACTGCTGGGGCACGGGCCTCCCTTAATCACATGAGGGGTAATTTCCATACTCACCACGCTTGGCAGACGGGTTGGCGAGGGTTTTGATATAAATGGAGAGTTTTCCTTCTCTGGGTGCTGATGATCATGCCAGCAGCTTTACCTTAGTCGCCTATTACGACACCTCGGTAAGAGTGAGGGTGGCCTATTCTACTCTGCCGGGGACCACGCGGCTAATGAATATGTGAATACAAATATGTAATACTCTTAAGTAAAAAACACACTTAAAAATTTCCTCTTGTGTTTAGGCAGGACATTCACACCCGGATTGTGGAAGGTGTGGCAAAAGATTGCTATAAAAAATATCAACTATTGATTTTGCAGTCTCATTTTAACTGGTGGTAAAATATTTGTAATAATATTTTCACTGGATATTGTAAATACCTACAATATTGCTGAGACTATCGACAGCTCGTGTCGAATTCAGCACTTACAAATTTCGTCGACTTAGTAATGCGTTCAGTGGTCTAATTGGTAGAACATTCACCCGGATTGTGGAAGGCGTGGGTTCGTGTCCCACCTCAACACGAGATGAAATTTTTAAGTGTGTTATTTACTTAAGAATATAATTGCAAATGATTGATATAAAAAATATCAACTATGTAATACTCTGATTTTATTTTCTCCTCTAATTCTTCCTCTAATGAGTTCACTTTGTTATTCGCTGTGAGTCATCAATTTTCGTTGATTGCTTAGCATTTCAGAGCACATAATGAAATTATTTTGTGTAACGCTGCCGAATGTGCAAATGTACCTACGTAATCTGGCTTAGATTAAATTCATGACAACTTTGTGAGTAACGCCTCACAAAGTTGTCATGAATTTAAAGGTTAAAGATAAAAGTTACACAAGTAATAAAAGCACTGTGTTTGGCTGCGTGAGTGAGGGTTCTGGAGGCCCAATCCGTGGGAAAGATCCGTGGCAACCTATAAGTAAGGTGACACTTAGCTTTAAGATTATGTTCGTCTATGTTCTTTTTTGCTTGTAACAGTGTTTATCTTGTTGGTTGTCCTAATAAAATAAAATAAAATAAAATAAAGGGGGGGTTAAAGGTTGGCAGCGCACTTGTGACTCCACTAGTGTCGCGGGTGTCCATGGGCGGCGGTAATCGCCTACCATCAGGTGATCTGTATGCTCGTCTGTCTGTCTGTATCACATTAAAAAATAGTATACAATACAAATACACAATTTCTTTATTAATTACTTCAGACTTATATTACCAGTATTTGAAGCCTTCTATTAGGCATTGAATTACCTGTGCCAGGAGACAACCCTCTGCATACTGCTTCGTGTATGATGATTTATTTATTTATTTTTTATTTATTTATTTAGTACAGCCACATGATACATATTATTACAATCACAAGCCACATATTAATAAAGTCACAGTTCTGATGTGCATCAAAATAAAGGCGTACATAGCACTTATGAGCAAATCATTTGTTTAGATTACTTATGTTTCTTAATTAAATTAGTAAAAAAACTTTGTGCTAGGCGTGACAGCAGTGACAGAGCTAAGAGCATCCATCAGGCTAGTGGCCTGATAGATACTCTGTCACCAACGATTTGAATTTAGAAAACACATTGCCGAATATGTCTAAATGAGGAACAGTTTTACTTATGCTATTAATCTGGAACAAACACGTGCCAAAGGGGACTGACTACCTAGATTGTTTCTGGCAAAAGGAACGGCGAATAACTTGGCAATGCGGGTGCGACGATTATTAATGTCAGGATGTCTTACCACTTGTCGGGTTCTTAATCTTAGAAGCACTAGATGTAAGTCACTGGATGACAAACCCTAGTATAGATCTATGTGGTATAATCATCGACGAACAAACAACATGCCAAATCTATGAGCCTCATTTTAGTAGCAGGATATTCACGGATCGTAGGTATATGTTTTATTTGATAGGTGTGATTTATGCCGCCCATGGGTGGACACTAGTGAATAAGTGCGTTGCCAGCCTTTTAATATCCCTTGCTCCCGATTGAGCTCCCGGTTGTCTCACTCACTCGGCAAAACATAGCGCAAGACTTGCTTCACACCAGTTAATTGTGAGACCGTGGTATCACACCAGTTGACCCGACCCATTCATTCCGAAGCATGGCTCTTGGCAGCATCCCTTATAAAAATGAACATATTGCAGTTTTTATTCCAAATCTATTACGTATCGAAGCACACAGACACAAATTTTGGAAAGATGTTCCGCTGAATATGACGAAAAATGTTATGTTTAGAACATTCTAAAGATTTTCGAATAGCAGACGAAAAACTGTACAAAATAGAAATAATAAATAAAAATCTTATTATGTGATTTATTATTATATGATTTATAAAAATAATGGAGAACAATTTGAAAACCCCGAAAGGCGGCGATAATTCAATTTTCTAGTAGCCTGGAATCGAAATAAAATGAGACAGATGAAAAGTAATTCATTGACAAATATTATTCAAAAATAAATTTGATAAAAGTAAAAACAACATCAAATAAGAAGACTTGCTCATCAAAGCTCGAAAAACCTTTGAATTTTTAATGTACGATGTAAATCTACGATCTTACAATGAAGCTTTGAGTCCTGAAGATGTCTGCAGGTACCAATTCAATAACTCCAGAGGCCAAAGAACCTCTCGCCACTCAAGAATTACGACTGAGAGCCACTTTAGAGCCTCTTCAAGATTTAACCACTATACCGATGGAATGGACAAAGAGGGATGGAAATATGGAATTCTTGGCAACGGTAAAATAAGCTAGGAATTTTTCACAAGGAAAAGTAGTACCAGGAAATTCCACTATTTTCCTTTAAAGTGTGCTATGTATGTATATATTTTTGGGACGAGGTGAGATAGTTCATAATATAATGGGCGAAAGGTTAATTAGTGAGAAAGCTGTAAGCTAATCGTAGTAAGTTTAATAATATAGTAATAATGAAATTCTACTGATATATTAATAGTTATTATTTTAATAGCACTCTTTTGCAATTTATTATATTTATATGTCCCGCCTGAACACGAGCTAAAATGTTTGAGTGTGTTATCTACCGATATTTCCCCCTATCCGTTATAATATCCTCCAACTGATTACGGCTACGGTGGCCAATCTCAACGATCAGCCAAATACGCAGGATATATTATATAGTACTCTAGTGTATGCGCAAACACAAGTGCACACTCTGTTTGGCAACCCTCGTATTCCGATGGGATACTACTGTGACATGATTGGAGAGGGATCGGGCGCAGGACCAACAGCTTAACGTGCTTCCCGAGACATGGGGGTAAAAGACCGCCAACTTCCAGACTCCGGGCTGACACTAAGAATTTCTTACCGAAAACTTAGGTACATATTTTTGGCCCGACCCGGGGATCGAACCCGGGACCTCTTGCTCAGCCGACGCTTTATTTACGCCACCGAGGCAGTCAATCAGTTATGCCGCATAATATAAAGTAGCGCACGATACTATAACAGTGCAGTGTTCGTAGACACAATTAAATGCATTCTCTAGTCCCTTAGACTCATATTTTGAAGGGACATTAGTGTAAAATGAGCGCACAAGGACCGAATGAAGGGCTTTCCGAGGTACGGGTGTACAAGACTTCAACTTCTTTTATTTTTTTTTCATTTGATTGATAATGAGAATTTTTCAACACAATAACTCAAGTAGGTAGGTACGGCCAAGTGCGGCCCTCTAGTAGTAGCACGACAGTAAAAAACACAATCGTCATTTTATGAGCGTGTTGTCATTTCCGATTGTGTCCAAAGATAAACAACACTTTGGACGGTGCCGTGGTGTGTAGAGGTCTGGTAATTAGGTACAATGAAGCGACTGCCGTCTGACCGTCGCAACCCTTTAACAGAGGAGCCAGACCAATCGCATCATGGTTACAGGTTTCAGGAACTATGCGAAACGTATATAGGTTAACTCTCGATGTTTTCCCTTACCACCGAGCTATGGCAGAAATAGGAGTACATTATTACTATGTATGTACAATAAAAAGTAACACATATTTTTTAATCAATTGAAGTGGAGACGAACAATCCGTTAAACGAAGTTCTAGTCTACTCTAGTGTTTTCCCATTCGACCTTTTGCTTGGGACTTTCCATCCTTTGATGCCTTTGCTGGCTTCATAAGCAAAAAGGTTTCATGTACATGTACCTACATGACGAATCCTCATCTTGTTAAGATGAGGCATCTACGTACGTATCATCTATTAGTATTAGGCAATTGTAGCGATTACGAGACGTTTTTTTCAATAGTTTTTCCAAGAATAGATAGATAGATAGATATTCTTTATTGCACAAAAATAAAATACAAGCATGATACAACAGCAACAGACAGTACAAGAACACCAATTCCAAAAATTAAATATACTTTTTTTGAGATGTACTTGTGTGATTTTATCTTCGTACAAGTAACCACAATATTATTGCCTAATATGGCCACTTTCAGCAATCAAAAAAGTTATGGTTATTTATATATTACATAACTTTGTCTTAAAAAAAACGTTTAATACTTTCCTTTATGGATTCTTAGAATTAGTTCTTTAAAAAAAGACACACAATCGCCATAATTAATACAAATCTGTTGGCGGCCCAAGTTTCGTCGATGTGTCACCATAATAACAAGCTGAAAACTTTAAAACTATAACCCAGATAATTGTAACGGCTCTAGGTTTGTAAAATTTATCGTTGCAAGGATTTCCTTACGGCCATCTGATGACATGACTACGTCATGGGCCCATTCTAGATTATAATATTAAGATCCTCATGCAACTCACAGTGCGAGTCTTAACACATCGGAGAGTTATGCAACTCAATTAAAGTTTCCCTGTTTTGCCTACATTTAGATACGTGCTGGTATAATTAGTGTTCAACTGTATGTACATACATACTGTTAGAATTTTTTTGGGTTTATGCTGTGACTGAGCATATTTAGATGATTCTTTTTTAGTTACAATTTTACAATGGGGATACAATTAGCATTTACAATGGGGAATGTTCCGAGGAGCTTTTCGGCCTTATTCCAGCTGAAATTTTTCACCACCGCACATCACGTCAGAACGCCAAATTCCATCCACATCACCTGGATGGATTTATATCGACTATAGTGCGTTTCTCACGTCATTTCCTACCACGCACAGTAAAACTGTGGAACCAGCTGTCATCCGTGGTGTTTCCGAACAGATACGACTTGGTGACCTTCAAGAAAAGGGTGTACTCCTTTCTTAAGAGCCGGCAACGCATATGTGATACCGCAGGTGTTGCAGATGTCCATGGGCGGCGGTGATCACTTTCCATCAGGTGTGCCGTCAGCTCGTTTGTCCGCTATAATGTAAAAAAAAAAGTTGGAAAGTAAATAGTCCTGGATTTGTACCATGATCAGGATATCAGGATCTGATGATGGGATCCTAGAAAAATTAAGGGGAACTTTCAAATTTTATAGGGACACGTAATGTTTTAGTATTTTTTTTCAAAACTGCGCCAGTATTTACGCCTGACTGTATTAATTTAGTGGCTCTGCTGATGATGGAAGGTCAACTCCCCAACGGTAAGGACTAAAAGGATAACTCTTTCAATACTGTACTCACAATAAGTTTGTTAGTTAGTTGGCGGGGGTGGAAGAGGAAAGGGGGGGGGGGGGGGCTGCCAAAAAATTAGAACCCTCAAATTACAGACACTAAAAAGCTTGAAAAAAAATTTTCTGCAAAAAAAGACCGTCTTCAAAAACCACGAACTAAAAAGTGTATTTTTTTTTCACTTTATATACTTCAAATAACATTTCATAACAGTACACTCGAGAAAAGGTTTTACCGAAGTCGGCGCCTAATCTCCGTAGAATAATTGATTGTTGTATTAAATTACAAGATAGTATTGGGCGTAGACTTCGGTAAAACCTTTTCTCGAGTGTACTGTTATAAAATGTTATTTGAAGTATATTATAAAGTGATTGAAATATTATTTTACACTTTTTTGTTGGTGGTTTTTGAAGGCGGTCTTTTTCGCAGAATTTTTATTATTACAAAAATAGGCAGACGATGCGGAGCATCTGAATGACCTGGAGCAAATCGCCTCTCATAACAATGCCGGAGCACGGTCATGATTTTGGGAGAGTGGTTGAAGATACCACTTTCAGATGGCAAAAAAGATGAAAGCAACTTTTACTGGTCTACAAAATAAAGCGTTTTAAACGAGAGCGATATCAAACAATTTTTTAACCTCAAACCAAATGATAAATGTAACCATAACCAGCATCCTTTGTTTTGCAAACACCTACAAATAAGTACATGTAAAGTGGAAGTCACAGTCTGGTACACACTACCGCAACGGGATATGAGTGAAGCACGAGCGATCTATACGATACCCGAAAGCCAATTGTGTCAAATTCTGTCATTTTGACGCTAACGAGGCGTGGTGTAAAGGAATAGAAACTTTGAGATCTTACTCCCAAGTTTTTCTTTAGATGCGACGAAGCAACATCTTGCCTGTCTTATTTTATGATAACAAAGGTTAAAATATGGATTAATTTATACGTGGTGTAATAGAAATGTTTGTACTTTTAATCCTCCTAATCTTATCGTGTAATTCCCCTTGCCATCTAGAGCTAGGGTACACTTGGACGCGTAGGTAGGTACGCATGATTCAAGATTCGGGAAGTCTGTTAATTACAATGAAGTGACTGTCTGTACTTCACAACCCTTAGACAGGGGAACCAGACCAACTACATGTTCCAAATTATAGATCATCATCATCATCATCGTCAGCCCATTTAAGTTCCCACTGCTGGGGCACGGGCCTCCCTCAATCACATGAGGGGTAATTGCCATACTCACCACGCTTGGCAGGCGGGTTGGCGAGGGTTTTGAAACACAAAACAGACGCTGCTGCACGCCGGTTTTCTGTGAGGTTGTAGTACACTCCGGTCGAGCTCACTTATTCATGCCGAAGCGAAACCCTCCCACGGTAAACATGAAATACCTACGAAACATTTTTATTTCTCATATTCATTCTCATACATGTTTTGAGATGCCCAAGGAAGTAATAAAATACTTGAGTTGGGGTCTAAGGTAGGGGTAAATCTTTTATTCGTTTCAATGTCACACTGAAATGACATTATAACGAGCGCTTTTCAATTCAACAATTTTTCTTGAAGCATAGTGCCTAAATTATAACCTGCCTGCTATGTAAGCTATGTAGTTAGTCCACGGAGTGTGTACCCACGTCTGAGCTTCAATATTTTAACAGTCGCATTCTCCAGCCTTGGGCGATGCGGGTTCTATTTAGGCAAAGACCTGGCTACTAGGTCTATGTAAGTTGCATATTGCTTTATACATTATATACCTACCTTGCGCTGCTCGCTGCACTGACTCGGCCACGTTGAGAGAATGGAGTCGAATTGAGCTGTGAAGAGAGCGTACCTGGCGTGACCTATCATACCAACATAATGGCAGATTGATCGCCTGACGGTAAGCGATTGCCGCCGGCCATAGACACCCGCTCCACCAACAGAGTTATAGGTGCGCTGCCAACCATTAAACCCCCCTTTTCCCCGATTTGGGCCTCCGGTACTGTATAAAACATTGTAAATATTATGTGAGTAAAATGGCGGCTAACTAAAATGTAAAGGACACGGTAGTTCCATGCGGCCGCCAACAGATGGCACTAGTTAAAAGGACGTCGGCTAAACATTGAAAATCGCGATGGCGAGATTTTTATTTGTTACTACTTGTAGGCTCTAGAACTTAATAAATAAACTCTTTTATTCGTTACATTAATCAGCTTTTAATCTTTACTTAGATTAGCCCCAAACTGCGCTGAGGTCCGTGGTTTGTCCTTAAACTCACGCAGCGAAACACAGCACATGACAGTGCTGCTCACATAAAAAAAATGTGTGTCACATATGCGCGTCCGAATTCTCCACTTCAGCCTTGGGCGATGCGGGTTCTATTTAGGCAGAGAACATGTGCCTGGCTACTAGACTATGCATATTGCATCCAACTGCAGTGAAAAATCAAGGTTGAAAAGTAAAATATATGCACTCCACAGGGACAGGTAAAGTTGGCATTACTTAGTTTTTTGCAGTATTCGCCTCCTTCATTATACAAATGCACTTCATTATCTACATCGACTGCCTCCTTGGCGCAGTGGGCCATAGATTATACATATAATAAAAGAGCAGCGGGTATTGCGTCGCATTTAAAAGCGACGGCTGCACATGGGGTCCCCGGAAGATTTGATCCCCGGGTCGGACCAAAATTTGTACCTGAGTTTTTCTGTTAAGAAATTCTTAGTGTCAGCCCGGAGTCTGGAAGTTGGTAGTCTTGTATCCCCCTGCGGAAAGCACGTTAAGCCGTTGGTCCTGCGCACGATCCCTCGCCAGTCGTGTCACGCTGGTGTCCCATCGGATTATGAGTGTAAGAGAATAGATAGTGCACTTGTGTTTGCGCACACACTTGAGCAGTATAATATATCCTGTGTAAGTTGCTGATCGTTGAGATTGGCCGCCTTAGCCAAAATCGGTTGGAGGATATTATTATACAAATGCACCTGAGCTCTTCCATTTCCTCCTTTTCCTCTTCTTCCAATTTTAATTTAAGACCTATGTATGTATAATTGTTTTGATGTCGATATTTTTTTTTGATTTGATTTGATTTTCACTTTCTGTCAGACGGCCATACGTTTGGTTAAACCCATTTTACTTCACGCGATTCTCACCCTAATGTAGAACTTGTTTGGGTTTCTTCTTCTTATTGTATCATCATCGATAAGTTATTATTTATTTGACAATTTTTCTTTAAGGTACTGTTTCACATGCTTTTTTTCATGCTTAATGCATGCTACTTTTGAGCAAGTGCTACTTAGTAGCATGTGTGGATGGACGTGCTACAAATAAGCATGCTAATTTTGAGCATGCACACAAATCGCACACCGGTCGATTTTTGACCATGCTATCTGTAATGCGAGTGGAAGGGAGACTGTGGAGGAGTGCTTTCGCACGTGTAAACAGGTTTGCTTATTTGAAGCATGCTAAAATATGGGTAATGTGGTTCTACAAGCATGCTCTACAAAATGCACATGTGTACGTAGCTTAATCACTGTTTTGGATAGTAATCCAAAACAGTGATTAACTGCCCTTGGGTTTTTTTATGAGATAGGGAGGCAAACGAGCAAGTGCACCACCTGATGGTAAGCGATCAGCGCCACCCAAGGACATCAGACACACCAGCAGGAGTCCAGATCCGTTGCCGGCCTCTCCTAGGAAGGAGTAGGCTCGTTTCTTAAAGATTTCAACGTCTTTATTATCTTTGTACAAGTACGTACGCACCCTCCGATTATCTATACTATTTAAAAAGAGGTAACTTACAGACAGCGGCAACACTTATAGCTAATCGAAAACACGAAACGCTAGCGCGATGTTATCGACACCTAACGCCATCTCTTTATATAATTTGGAACTAAAGTCCCGGAAAGAAGTGAGGGCGGGTCACTTGTATATATACAGAGATATATAATCAAAGTAGGTATTGTATTTTACCTAATTACCTAGTTTTACATCTTAGGGCTGATTCGACCAATCTTTATCCGATACCAAATCTAGACAGATACATATATACATTTTATGGGCCGTGTGGTCTTCGGCAGAGTAGAATAGGCCACCCTCACTCTTACCAAGGTGTCGTAAAGGCGACTAAGGTAAAGCTGCTGGCATGATCATCAGCACCCAGAGAAGGAAAACTCTGCATTTATACCCTCGCCAACCCGTCTGCCAAGCGTGGTGAGTATGGCAATTACCCCTCATGTGATTGAGGGAGGCCCGTGCCCCAGCAGTGGGGACTTAAATGGGCTGATGATGATGATGATGATGATTTTATTGAACAAAATTCACAAATTTTAGTCTATAGTATTATACTAGTACAATCGAACCTAGGTATGGTATAACGCTGTCATTCTTTTTTTTTTGTGATAGGTGGCACGAGCTGACGGATCACCTGATGGTAAGCAATTGCCGCCGCCCATGGACACCCGAGACACTAGTGGAGTCACAAGTGCGCTGCCTACCTTTGAACTCCCTTTCCTTTGGGCTTTGAATTGGGCCTCCGGTACCCTCACTCACGCAGCGAAACACAGCACAGTGCTGATTCACGCCGGTTTTCTGTTAGGCCGTGGTATCAATCCGGTCGAGCCGGTAAAAAACATTATATACAAATCTGAAGTTATACCATAGATTTTTTCACGGATATGGATTGGTCGGATTGGCCCTTAATAGAATTGAAGACACCCCCATAACATATGCCTAGTTAGCTATATCAAATTAATTCACCAATGACCTTGTATATACCTATTTACTACGCAACAATGACGTCATCAATTTTGGGCGAGCTACGTTTCTACGCCAAATATCGATGTAATAAAATCGTCTAACTATCATGATTAAGGTTCTTCCCGGTTGCGACCAAAGCCGTCACTTTGGAGCCCGGGTACAATTGGACCATAATCCATAATTTGGTAAGTCTGGTTATTAGGTACATAGAAGTTCGTAAAGTCTTCGCGACCCTTCCACAGCGAACCAAACCGACTGTATAATGGTTACACGTTCATTTTTTTTATGTAATAGGTGTCAGACGAGCAGACGGATCACTTGATGGTAAGCGATTGCCGCCGCCCATAAACACGCGACAACATTAGAGTCTCAAGTGCGCTGCTAACCTTTAATCCCCCCTTTCCCCAGGATTAGGTCTCCAGTACCCTCACAGTGCTGCTTCACGCGGGTTTTCTGTGAGGCCGTGGTCACTCCGACCAAGCCGACACATTCGTGTCGAAACGTGGCTCACCCACAGTTGGAATCCTATCAATCTCATGCAAGAAATAAAAGCTATCCTTGGAGCGATTGGATGTTCCAATGGCACCAGAGACCCCATAGGTATGCGTTAGAAGGACGGTACAAAAAAAGACGCGACGGTAAAAAGTAAACCCATTATTTAAAAAATCGTAAAAAGTGCCATGGACCCGAAGAGTTGAAACAAGCTGAGAAGAAAAAGAGAGATTCTGAAAAATCCAGTAGTATCTACGTGTTCAAATTTGAACCTAGGATCTTCCAATAAGGCGCTTTTTTATATTCAGGGCTAGCTTAGGTATGCTCATGCCATGGTCTCATACCTCACCTACATATAAAATCATAAAATCAAAAATGTCTTTATTCAATTTAAGTCCATACAGAACATTTATGAATGTCAAATATTATGTAATCTACCGCTGATTCGGAATGTCAATTTCTACCGAGAAGAATCAGCAAGAAACTCAGTAGTTACTCTTTTCAAATAATATGGTAATTACAATTTTCATTCTTATACAAATTATGATTACAGTGACAGTATGATATACAATGCTTATAATCAATATCGTTTAGATAAATCGTCAAAGAAAAAGTATGAAATGAATTATACATTAGAGGACAGGCGAAGAGATCAACATGTCCAAGAATCCTTATCATTCAAATAATCATCTACTGTATAGTAGCCTTTCTGCATTAGGCAGTTTTTTACATGCAACTTAAACTTATGTACAGGTAAATCAATGATATTTTGAGGTAACTTATTAAACATTAAAATCCTCCAGCCAATTACGGCTACGGCGGCCAATCTCAACGATCAGCCATGTACGCAGGTTATATTATAGTGCTCAAGTGTGTGCGCAAACACAACTGCCTTTTCACTCATATTCCGATGGGACACCAGCGTGACATGATCGGAGAGTGATTGGGCTTAACGCTTTTTGAGGCACGGGGGCACGAGATCGCCGACTTCCAGACTCGGGGCTGACACTAAAAATTTCATACCGAAAACTTAGATATAAATTTTGGCCCGACCCACGAAAGTGCGAACCTCTAACCACTGCGCCACCGAGGCAGTCAACCGAGGTAGTCACCTACGTATAGATAGACACTAAAACCCTCAAGGCTAGCATTACCAGCCAACTCGTGCCGGCAATATATCTATTTCAGTCTAATGAGAATTTCATGCCGATTAAAAAGGTTTCGAGGGACTCAAACCCTTCACAGCCCACTGGGTTTTGGGCGGAATCGTAACCAGATGCTAGTGGAAACATTTTCTTTAAATCAAATACTATACTAGTTCATATAGACTTATAAATAGTTCAATGATACAATTTATGTGTCGCTCATGTTGTAGTTAAATATGTACATATATAAATGATTTTTTTGGTTATAGCAATCTTTTGCATTTTATTCTTAACTAAATAATGCACTTAAAACTTTTTCGGCAGTCTTCGTGTGGGACTCGAACCCACGATCTTTTGCTAACCGGGCAACTGCTTTACCGACTAAGCTACCGGAGACCTTTGGATGTCAACGAATTTTGTAAGTGCTTTTTGCTTCGCCGTGAGCCAACGATAGTTTCATCAATATTTGTATGTACCTACCTACAAATATATTATGATGAATAATATTGCTTGTTATGTGCCAGACTAAAAACAAAAAAAGGTCCTAAAACTTGTCCGTTTAAGAACTCCAATAGCACATATTATATACATACACACCTATGCAGTTTTTTAAAAGTACCTACCTCAAGTTATAGGTATGCCTAAAATGGTAAATTATATCAGACGCAAATACTTTGTAACAGCTTCTACATGTAAACTACAATTGAGACAATAAAATACATTATGAGTATGATGTGTAAAATGTTTATTTGATCTATAAAATTGTTGTACCAAATATTAATATAACAATGTTTTTTGCACAACATCACATACATTGACCTGACTTCGAGATAGGTAGCTCAAGCACCTGTGTTACGGATATCAGAACCAACAGCGGAATGACAAATATATGCTTATAATATATTTTTTTGTAAATACATACTTATAATACATAGAAAACACCCCCAACAAGATATCAATAAGATACCAATAAGATACTCGTATCTGTGTAATTTAGTAGGTGTGTTACAAATATAGCACACAACTAAACACCATCGAAACATCATATTTTAGTTGAAAAGACGTAATACATACATAAACAGTTTTCTGTTGACAGCAAAAATAATAACTATTACCTAGCTTGTGTGTATTTTTAACTCTTTCCTCGCCAAACCTGTAACCACGGTAATATGAGTAAACCCCTGCGGTCAAAACCGCCTTTGCAATTTGATATTGCACCAGCTAAATTTGAACTCATTTCGCTTGTTTTTGTTTTAAATGCCAAGTCGAATAACATAAAACCACGTATCCATGTTACCTTACAAATCTCACAGTTAACAATGAAAACAAATCTCCCATCGGTGTCGAAAGGTTAACACAAGCGGATTGTACGAAACGCCATCCATTTGACATTGACTTACATAAAATTAAAAACAATAGTGCGATAACACCGATCTATCGCATTGCAGTAAATATGTACTTACGTAAGTTCGCAACTGCGGGTGTCCAAAACACAATCAAACAAATCCAATTAAAACCGGAAACACACTGACAAACAAAACACAGTAATGAACTTCAAACGAACAAGGGAAGAACACGGTTCGAAATTCGAAATGTTGGTATTGCACTAGTTTTGGGGAGATCGCGTGTTTTCACCAGGAGGGGTCGCGCGTCCACCCTCCGAGCGGCTTGGACACGGACTGAGCGAAGCGGAGCGGAGTGAGCGAGCGGAGCGGTTGAGGGTGTCGACTGTCGTGGGCGGCTAGGGGGCGCCGCGTGAATGGGACGTGTGTGTAGCCTGCCTGTCGAGTTATTGTACTCTTGTGTTGCAGATTTTAAAATTGGAATAAGTGTTTTTAAATTGCTAGGGAAATTTATTTTGGCAGACAATATTTTATTAATTGTTGTAGTTTCTTTAATAAGGATATTACCTAATTGATCGTTTCCGATCGGTAATATGTCTTTTTTACAAAATTTACACAACCACTTTGTACCTATTTCTTAGTTGAGTATGTATTTATGGTACTTTGTACCACTCTATCTATATCTTTTTTCCCCATTACCAAGTGAAAAAGTTATTTAATTTGTTATCGTATTGATGTAGGTATGCAATATTTTCTGATTTTATTAATTAATTCATTATTTATTTATTTATAATAATATTGTCTGATGTTTCATCGTCATCGTCAGCCCATTTAAGTCCCCATTGCTGGGGCACGGGCCTCCCTCAATCACATGAGGGGTAATTGCCATACTCACCACGCTTGGCCGACGGGTTGGCGAGGGTTTTAATATAAATGCAGAGTTTTCCTTCTCTGGGTGCTGATGATCATGCCAGCAGCTTTACCTTAGTCGCCTTTTACGACACCTCGGTAAGAGTGAGGGTGGCCTATTCTACTGTGCCGGGAACCACACGTCATATCTGATGTTTATTAACATATTATTTAGAATGTTAAAACTCAGTTCAAACTAAACAAATGACTCGTCATCATAGCTCGTATCAAAAAATATAAAATATAAAAAGGCAACCACAAATAATTATTACTATGCACTTATTTGGCCTGTACGAAGTAACGGCTTCCATTATACAATAACTTTCTGGCCAGGGTGTTCTCATAGGCGTTTTTCTTTGTCAAAACCGGGAAATCCCACATGTTTCCGTAATTACTTATAACGCTTGTCACCCCTACACCATACACCACATTCCTACTCATTAGTATGTAGGCTTTTCATTTTATGGTGAAAAAGGATGACAGCAGATTTCACATTTTAGGATTTTAAAGAAATTATTTATTTATTTCCAAGAAATTGAAATTCAAGCGTAGTGCACTACACTTTGATCTTAGCCAAAAGGCCGAGAAGCGAAATTCAAGCGGTGTGATTAAGCCTAATACCATAATAGTAGTAGTAATTTGATTTTTTTCTATGATGGAGGCTTTTGCTTTGCTTTACTAACTTTAGTTCTAAGAAGTAAAATTATAATTCTACAGTTGAGACCACTTGCTAACTAGAGTGGGGACCACGTCGACGATTAATCGTAGGATGCTCACAATCTACGCAGGATGGCCGGCTGGAGTTAGATGTGAGTAGCTAAAGATTGATCGGAGTGGCGAACATTAGGAAAGGGCTATGTCCAGCTGTGGACTGCAACAGGCTGAATAAGATAAATATTCCAAACGGCAAATGTAGTTTTTTTATATCTCAGTCGGTTGCCAGGCAACACAGTGGAGTCGCAAGCTGCCAACTTGTTCGCCTCTTCCAGCCAAATTGAAGTCTCACTCAATGAATCCTCATGATCTTAGCAAGTAATTCCCAGTTCCGTCAAAAGTTCTCGTTTTGGAGCCCAGAGACGCTTGTGGATCATGATTCAGGATTCGGGAAGTCTTGTAATTTTTTTGGTAAGCGATTGCTGCCATGGACACCCGTGAGACCAGTGCAGTCACAAGTGCGCTGCCAACCTTTAAACCCCCTTTCCCCCAGATGGGCCTCCGGTACCCTCACTCACGCAGCGAAACACAGCACAGTGTTTCTGAGGCCATTGGTATCTCTGCGGTCGAGCCGTCCCATTCATGCCGAAGCGTGGCTCTCCCACAGTCAGTACGATGAAGCGACTGCCGTCTGACCTTCGTAACTCTAAGACACGGGAAGGAGACCAACAAGATCACGATTACACATTCAGAATCGTTATCTCAAATATTTTAGATATCCATAATTTCGAGAAACTATCCGAGATGTGCATGTTTTCTCGCGATGTTTCCCCTAAGCGCGCGTGGTTAAATGGTTTTCCTTCACTTAGATTTGAAAGAAGTAGATATAAACATATACAAAGTGCGAAGAGGAGATGATAGCCTTGAAAAACTGGTCATCATTGGCAACACGAGGCCGATCACCAACACGATGGTTTGACCAAATAAAACGAGCTATATCCCTACCAAAGTTTAACGACGTGGTGAAGGCTACTTCCAATAGGAATCAATGGAGTAAGAAAGAATGAAAGAAAGAAAGAAAGAAAGAAAGGAAGAAAGAAAATATTTATTATTATAGACATCACAACACAGAACATATAGCAATTATAAACAGAACACAATTTGGTACAAACAGAAAACAAAACATAAAACAATCAAAAATACATAAAAATAAAACAAAAGGAAAAAAAAACAAAACTATATTCAATCATGTCCAGACAGTGCCAAATGAATATAATGATGTTTTATGACGTCTAGTATAAATGGCCCTCACTCAGCTTATGTCACAGCCCAGACAAAGGCCACGACGCTGGTTTTCAGTGAGACCAGCTGAATGAGTGCCACGGACGCTTGTCTAGTGTATTTTGTGTACCTAACGTGTATGTGGTTGAATGTTTGGTTGATGAGTTTCAGTGACCACGATACTCAGTAATAAGGGACCAGCTTGAGAGAGAGAGAGAGAGAGAGAGAGAAATATACAATGCTCGCATTTGAAATTGCTCATCTAGTATAGTATTACAAATATTTATACTTAAAGTGCACGAGCGTAACATTAATTTGCACTAATGCTGTTAGTACTAACAGCGAGGTTTGCATAAAATATTTCCTTTAACTCTCAAATGTTAGCCTTTTATCTCGCGATAACGCTGGATTATAAGTGGATAGTGTAGAGAGACACAGAGCAATAGTGGTTTAGTAGATAAGAACGTGGGCTTTAATAAAATAGTAATTAAGAGGGAGGCCCTTTACACTTCATCATCATCATCATCATCATCATCATCAGCCTATCGCAGTCCACTGCTGGACGTAGGCCTCTCCAATTGTTCGCCACTGTGATCTATCCATGGCTTTTCGCATCCAGCTCTTGCCAGCCATCCTGCGCAGATCGTCCCCCCACCTAGCCAGAGGGCGCCCTACATTACGTTTGCCTTTACACCTATACTAAAAAAAAAGAACTAACCGTAAAAAAAGTACAAAACAACACAACATACATATCAAGATACATACTCTTAAATTTATAAATATTCATATATTTTTTAAGAACACATAACTGCCTACTATTGCATACATGAAGCAATTTTATCAAATTTATCTTAAGGTGACGGGTAGGGCACACTAGCGACGCCAATCGATTTTAATTTGTGGCTACTAAATCGGATCTATTTTAAACGATTTCGGGGTTACAACCTCTCGGCAAACACTTGTGCTTGGTTAATTTAATAAATAGTATAAGAGTTTGCCGAGAGGTTCTTCATCATCATCATCATCAGCCCATTTAAGTCCCACTGCTGGGGCACGGGCTTCCCTCAATCACATGAGGGGTAATTGCCATACTCACCACGCTTGGCAGACGGGTTGGCGAGGGTTTAGATATAAATGCAGAGTTTTCCTTCTCTGGGTGCTGATGTTCATGCCAGCAGCTTTACATTAGTCGCCTTTTACGACACCTCGGTAAGAGTGAGGGTGGCCTATTCTACTCTGCCGGGGACCGCACGCCGTGTGGTCCCCGGCCGAGAGGTTGTAATCCCGAAATTGTTTAAAATAGATCCGGTTTAGTAACTAAAAATTAAAATCGATTGGCATCGCTAGTGTGCCCTACCCGTCACCTTAACTCTTCTCATAAGACTAGCAAAAAAAGACACGGATCCAGAGCACTGATGAATAAATTCATGTGGCCAGAGTCTGTGGTTGTAATATTCACTCAATAAAAAAAAAGTAAGCAGTCGTAAATAGTAGGAAAAATGCACTTTTTTGATGATATAAGTGACAGACGTATTAGTAGTGTATTTTGTCCATTCTTACTTATGGAGCACAAACCTGGTCGTTGACCGAAAATCAGAAGTCCAAACTCAAGATTTGTCAAAGAGCCATGGAGCGCAGCATTCTAGGCATCAATATATCAGATAGAATGCGTAACTCTGACATACGCTCCAAGACTGGAATCACAGATGTCGGTCGAAAAGCTGCAAAACTGAAATGGGATTGGCCGGGTCATGTGTGCAGAATGGGTCCCGAAAGATGTACAAAAATCGTCACTCAATGGCGCCCGACCGACGGACGGCGACTACGGGGTAGGCCCAGAAAAAGATGGTGTGACGATTTTTACAATATGTCCAAGATTGGCAAGACAGGGCATTGTACAGGGATCAATGGAAGAATTTGGGGGAGGCCTTTGCTCAGCAGTTGGACGCTACAGGCTTAAAACAAAAGTGGCAGACGAGTAGACGGCTGACGCTCACCATCAGAGCGTTTACTGTCGCACCTGCAATACCAGAAGAGTCCAAAGTGCGCCTTATAAAAAGGAATAATTGCTCCGGACATATCGCAGCCGATAAGTTTTTTAGTGATAGATGGCAGACGAGCAGACGGGATCGCCTGATCACGCGATTGCCGCCGCCCATACAAACCCCCGACACCAGTGGAGTCACAAGTGCGCTGCCAAGCTTAAAACCCCCTTTCCCCCGGGTTGCGCCTCCGGTTTTTTTTCAGTTCTTTTATGAATAAATTATATTTTTCTGCCTCGACTGCCTCGGTGGCGCAGTGGTTAGTGGGTCGCACTTTAAAGCGACGGTTGCGCAAGAGGTCCCGTGTTCGATCCCCGGGTTGGGCCAAAAAAATATGCTTAAGTTTTCGGTAAGAAATTCTTAGTGGCAGCCCGGAATCTGGAAGATGGTGGTCTTGTACCCCCGTGCCTCGGAAATCACGTTAAGCCGTTGGTCCTGCGCCCGATCCCTCTCCGGTCGTGTCACAGTAGTGTCCCATCGAAATATGAGGGTAAGGGAATAGATAGTGCACTTGTGTTTGCGCACACACTAGAGCACTATAACATATCCTGCGTACGTGGCTGATCGTTCAGATTGGCCGCCGATGCCGTAATCGGTTGGAGGATATTATTATATTTTTTATATCTTTTATTGCGTTAGGGATATTATTGTATATTTATAGTCATCATGGACCTGACCTCACTATTTGTAGTGCACTACCGGTTGCAGGGTTCAGTTCATTTTTTATATCTGTCGTTACGTTTTATATTATTATTCATTATGTAAAGTAATATATAATAAGTATATTAGCCGCAGAACCGACAGCCGATGAGGTAATCGAGTTCTAGAGTGGAGACCGCGTCTTGGCAAACTTAATGTAGGGCGCCCTCTGGCTAGGTCCCCCCGGACGATCTGCGCAGGATGGCTGGCAAGAGCTGCGATGCAGCTCTTGCCAGCCATCCTGCGCAGATGGATGCGAGAAGCCATGGATAGACACGGTGGCGAACAATTGGAGAGGCCTACGTCCAGCAGTGGACTGCGATAGGCTGATGATGATAATGATGAAGTAAAGTAAATACTAATTACATATAACAAAGTCGCTTAATCTACAGAATTGAATAATAATAATAATAATTCTCACAACATCTTATACGTTGATCTGATTCCGTACTAAGTAGCTTAAGCACTTGTGTTACAGATATCAGGCAAAAGAGGAACACAAATATATACTTAAATACATATATTACACCCAGACACCGAACAAACACAAGTGTTTATCGCACGAATGTTTGTCCAAGGTGGGGATCGAACCCACGACCTTTGGCGTAAGAGGCAGGGTCACTACCAATTGCGCCATCCGGTCAGTCAATGATATATTAATACAAATAGTAAGTCAGTTATTTAAATATTCATCAATCTTATAAAATGTATGCTTAAAAAGCCACAACTTTCTGTGGTTTTTGCTTGTGTCACAGACATAAGGCCCAAAGCCCAAAAAGAGTCACTCCATGTGACGCCGTAGTACAAAATAGTACTGGTATTTTCTACGCTGTGAGAGAGTTTAACAAAGCGAGGTTTAAGCTAATCCTCTTTGAAGACGTAAAAGCATGATAATGTCAGAATATAAATACAATAAGTACATACTCACATACCAGTATGGGAGTATGTACCTATTGTGGATATAACTTTGCTATGAACTTTATTAAATTGCAGTGCAAATGAGTTTATGTAATGGCTACATATATGACTACGTGTAGCTAACGGAAAACTGCAATAGAGGATTTTTTTTTAATTTATTTAAGGCAACAAACAGTCATAATATACAAAAATAGTATTATGGTAAACATTGTTATTACAAAAGACCTATAGTGCCTGTAACATAGTTTACAAGTATAAGAATATAGTTGAGCAAATTCTAGGTCGGACAGTAATTTTGAGATAGAAAAATGATGAATGACATGTTATCAATAAAACATGTAATACAAATAAAAAATAAATAATTAATAATAACAACATTATACGACACATTAGATACATATCTATACACAATAATAATAACATAATAATAATTAGGTAATAAAATTAAATATATTAAGTACCAACATAAAAACAAGTAATTTATTTATTTCTTACAAATCTTCTAAACAACATAGATTACAATACATGTAAATAAAAGAAATTATATAATAGATAAATAAAATTAAGTTAATTAAAAAATTCGCAGACCCATTACATAACTGTATGATATAGGTACAAAATAAATGAAAACATTAATATGACGTTCTGTGCCGATTTTCTAAATTATGTAGGTAGATACTACCTACACTTTATTAAGTACATATAAAAAAGTAATAATAAGTAATTGTTATTTTCTAATACATAATTAATTATTTAGATTGTAAGAACATTGCAATGCCTTGTTAGGTGTTAAGTATTTAAGCTACATTGTATTATTTTAATATCTTTTGTACCACTTCAGTCAATAAACGATTATGATTATGATTATGACATAAATTTGGAAAGGAAACTGAGTGCAACTAAAGTATGGAATAGAACGGATTTGAGCTTTAATATTGATATATTAAATAAGTCAACATCTGCAAAGCACTTATTGTAAACGTTGGTGGAACGATACATAAATGAGTTTCGCGTACAGTTTTTTCGATATTGTGGGGTAGCGAAAAGTTGTTTAGTACGTGAGGAGAGCACTGGTAATCGAACCCGTGATACAAATGACAGCATGCTCAGTAGCATGCATGAGTCTACAAATGAATCTCCAGAATAAGAAGATATTCATCTTCTCAGATAGTCAAGCTGCCCTCAAGGCGTTAACATCCTGTGAACTTGACTCCAAACTCACTAGCGAGTGTGTCCTGCTCCTAAACCAGCTTGGCAATGCCAACATTGTAAATCTGATTTGGGTACCGGGACACTGCAATATCAGAGGCAACGAAGTCGCTGACGTGCTAGCAAAGGCCGGGGCAGAGAGCCCACTACTCGGACCGGAACCAATAAGTGGCGTTCCAGCATGCATGGTCAGGTTCGAGTTAAAAGAGTAGGAGAAAAAACAAAGCACTGAATTCTGGAAAAGACTACCTCGACTAGAACAGTCTAAGGCGTTGATACAGGCGTTCGATCAGAAACGAGCTGTAGAAATAACAAAACTGAGTAGAGGACATGTTAGGGCACTCACTCGGACCCTCACAGGGCACTGCAAATTAAATAAGCACCTGCACAACATGGGCCTTACAGATACCAAAATCTGCAGGTTCTGTCGCGAGGACGAGGAAACGATTATCCACGTCCTCGGCGAGTGCATAGCGCTGCACCGCTGCAGAAGCCGGCACCTGGGAGCACACATGATCTCAGCTGACGAGATCAAGAGCTCCCCCATCAGCTCCATTCTCGGGTTTATCCTGGAACTGGAGCTACATGAGGCGCTGTAATAGGTTACGGGGCTGCCACAATAGATCATCTACTGGTCGCAGTGGCTATGAGACGCAGGGCTCACCCCATTTCTATCAAATAAATAAATAATGCTCAGTAGTGACGACGAGTCTACTAAGTTTAAGACTGGCGCGCTGGCTGCGAGCATCGCAGCCAGCGCCTTCGCCTGATCTATGACTGCACGCTTTAGTCTTCGTCAAAATAGCGACTGCAAGCAGCGGCAGCGGGCTTCGTTCCTCCGCCCGTTCTATGACTACAGATTTCATGTATACGGCCGAGCAGTGGCTACAGTCTTCGCCCCTGAGACCTTCACAAGATCGTCGGTCCACATTGTGGGAGTTGTTTGTACGCAAGAAGTAATTGTTTGCATTTCGTCCGGAGCGCGTGCTAATTAATCTTAGGGCATATCGGATCGATAATGAGCGTGAGGGTGGCGCGGACGGAAGGCAAGCCTGGGGCGCCCATGGTGTTTCATTTAACAGGATTTTTTCTCAGTAACAGTAAAATATGGAGAGTTGAAATTTTTAAGTGTTTTTTTTTAATACTAGAGGTGACAAACGAGCGAGCGATTCACCTGATCGAAAGTAATCAACGCCGCCAATGAACATCTACGAAATCAGAGAGATCGCTGATGTGTTGCCGGCATATATAACTTTTTTTTTAAATTCTATCGTGTGATGGGGTTAGTGTGCTTAAACATAGGTTATTGATTAAGGCAAGACCAAGGCCTATTAATCTTGGCCTATGTTCAAGACATAAAGAACAGGACCATGAACGAGACCAATATAGGTAGAGACCAAGATTGTTGTCATGACCGATAGCTACTGATTGATACCAAGACCAATGCAAAGACCAAAACTAAGGACAAAAAACAAAATTTTATTCATGTTTACAATCAAGATCACGAACTAGATCAATAACAAAAAAATGTTACCCACATGAAACAATATTAAAAAAAATCATTGACGACCCGCTTGGAACAGAGGTGTGAACGCTGCCTTTGATCCAAAGGTTGCGGGTTCGATCCCCGCAAAGTACAAACATTTGTTGACATAAACATCTCTGTTTGTATTAGTTTGGGTGTTTTCTATGTATTATAAGTATATATTTATTTTATTTATTTATTCTTTATTGCACAAGAAAATAAAGTACAATTGGCGGACTTAATGCAACATTCTCTACCAGTCAATCATTAGGCGATGCAGAAATATGTATGACGGCTAAATAAATTTATATCCATAAACATACATGTGAGTAATATATGATCATCATCATCAGCCTATCGCAGTCCACTGCTGGACGTAGGCCTCTATATAATTACAGAAAAAAAGTATTATATGTATATATTTATAATCCCACTGTTTGTTTCTGATATCCGTAACACAGGTGCTTAAGCTACCTATCTCGGACTCAGATCAATGTATGTGATGTATTTATAAGCCCAAAAACAAGGCGCATAAAAGAGCTATCCTAGTAATCACAATACGAATGGTACCCCTACCGGCGGCAGTGGCTACCCTACGCAAATGCACCCTCCCGGATTGGCAGACGTTTGGTCGCGAGCGTCGCGTCAGGGGTACAGTGCATTCGATGCAGTGAAGTATCTCGCTTTTAACCTGACCGCCTGACCGTTGGACCGTCTTCGTGCACAGTTGCCACTATACACGGATGACACACCAACAAATACCTTTGAATGTGATGATAACGATAAATAATGTTTAAAAACTATTCACTTTCAATTAAACAGATTTGAACCATCTGTGTTTGGTCTCACTTCTCATGCTTCGGCCAAGACACCTATAGCCGTCACTATGATCAGTCGAGTGAGCCTAGTCAACTGGCACCGGTTCCCCTCCAACCACCGTCCTGACTCTTCCCGCTTTCTCCGTGGGCGACTCGGAAGCAAGTTCCAATCACCTTATCTATTCATGTATTTATTCCCCTGATTAGGCTCTACTTAGTTACATGGTTAGAGACTCAGTGTCTTAGACAAAGGTGCTCTAGGCTCATTAGAGAATTGGGTTCCCTTCCTTTACTTTAACAATCGATTTTAATTTTTAGCTACTAAACCGGATTGGCCGTGTGGCCCCCGGAAGAGTAGAATAGGCCACCCTCACTCTTACCGAGGTGTCGTAAAAGGCGACTAAGGTAAAGCTGCTGGCATGATCATCAGCACCCAGAGAAGGAAAACTCTGCATTTATATCAAAACCCTCGCCAACCCGTCTGCCAAGCGTGGTGAGTATGGCAATTACCCCTCATGTGATTGAGGGCGGCCCGTGCCCCAGCAGTGGGGACTTAAATGGGCTGTTGATGATGAAACCAGATCAATTTTAAACAATTTCGGGGTTACAACCTCTCAGCAAACACTTACACTATTTATTAAATAGCCATGCACAAATGTTGGGTACGTTTTTGTACGCGAAGAATTGATTCACGCCAAAAGTGGCCGCTTTTGGTTGTAACCCCGAAATTGTTTAAAATAGATCCGGTTCAGTGGCTAGAATATGGACCATCAAGAGGAGTGAACCCTCTAAAGACGCCTACCAACCAAGGTTTAAGTCTATCATAGCAGAGTCCTGTTCTATTGTTAATAACTTTGAACCCACACGTCTGCCGCTATTTCTTTCTACTCCTTTTGAGAGTAGGTATCGGAGGCCCAATCCGGAAGGAGAGTTTGAAGAATAACAGCGCACTTGTGACGCCACTAGTGTTGCCACTTAAAATATGAAAAGGGGCCTTTACGGATACAATTTTAACTGTAACACCGTTACATATAAACTTGCCCATCCCAGCTCATGCTTTGAATAGTGCTGACAAAGTATTTTAACTACTTTTGAGCCCTTAAAATTGTTTAACTTTGTCTCCTTTATAATCGACTAGTCGTCGGCCCACACTTCGTTTCAAGACATTAGTTCTACTTTATACCAATAGATGGCGCTAGATGTAATCTTATGTGCATAAGTGGATATTGCTGACATCTATGAATCACCCGGACCAATACAAACAGACATTTTCATGCACAAAAATGATCGAACCTGCAACCCTTGCACCAGAGGCAGCGTTTACTACCACTAATCCAAATGGGTCGTCAATAATATATCTACTAAGAAGTATTTACGTGTATGTATCTACCATCAAAACCTACCATGCTCCTTTCGCTGTAACATGATATCGGTGAAAGCAGGACAGACATACGTGAGTCGTTAGATAGGGACTTATGTAAAAAAAAATTGTCTCTGCTGAAATGATTATGCCGTATCGCCGTGGTCGTATGCCACGTTGATTTTTTTAAATTATTATAATGAATCTGTTTTGCTATAGTAGGTGGCATACGACCACGGCGATACGGCATAATCATTTCAGCAGAGACAATTTTCTTGTTTTGTACTTTTTAAATCGTGTTTTTTTGGTAGTCGGGTTTTAGTTTTTAAACTTTATTTTTATTTGACATATTTTTAATTATGCAAATATAATTACATATTTGAAATGTGCTAAAAAAGCTCTTTTATTTGATACCCCACACGGTACCGTCAAGAAAATTTTTTTTTTTAGTTCCTTACTCTAAGTCCCCTAGAGGGCGCTGTAATAAACTTAACGTGACGTAATGTTTCCTATAACCAGAAGACAACCAAGACGCTTCTAACGACACCATATTTGTTCAAATATGATAACTAGTTTAGAAGTTACGTAGAAACATATGAACATACATACATACATAGCCTGTCAAAATCATAACCCTCCTTTTGCTTTGCCGTAGCCGGGTAACATAATGTCCATCTCCTGTCTCTAAGCTACCTCCCTACCAATTTTAAGACAAATCTGTTCTGCCGTTCTTGAGTTATAAGTGGTGTAACTAACACGACTTTCTTTTATATATATAGATTAAAAATCATATCCATTACATAAAAATACACCTACTTCTTAGTATAAAAGTAACATTTTAGCATTTTGTGCATAAAATTACGAGCGATTTTCGAGCATTAAAATGTTAAGTGTGCGCCTACTGTTTTTAAATAGCAAGTAATGCTTTATGAAGGTGTTGCGTGCAATAAACGAATAGGCGTTTCATTATTATTAACTTTAAAATGAGGCTGTGTGTTACTTGCAGGTAATGTGAGCAATTATTTAACAAAGAATTAATTACAATATCATAAAATACGTGTCTTCCAACCGCCAATCTTCTCTCGTTTTTTAACGAGCACTTTTTACCACAAAAATCAGTATAACTTATTTTGCAATGATTTTTTAAAATACTTATTAATCTTGTTATATTTTTTTATCAGGTAAATGTATCTTATACCTTCTTAATAAGGGGTCATGAAATTCAAGATTAGGTACCTCTTTAAAATAATGGGGAAGACTCTACAGTTCAATAGATTGAGGTGGGGACTCAATTCTAATTAAAAAAGGTCAGATAATGAACATTAAACGACCAGATCGTATCTACCTACCTTAGCCAATAGGCAGTTAATCTAAGAGTCAAGGCTGTCATCAGCTAAAAATTTAATCTCCCAACCCAAATGTAGGTACTAATACGGAGAATGTAATAATTTACTTTAAACTGTGTTCAGTGACGTCGAAAAAGAGTAATTGAGTGTGAGTCCATTTCGGAAATTACTCATCGTTGTTCAGAGATGATTACCGGGGCACAGTTAAAATTCAGATGAGTTTGACATTTTTTCTAAAGGATTTTTTTGCGTTTATCTGTCTGGGAATGGTTTTAACAAAAAAGGTGTAAAAAGTTGGGTAGGCAGGCATTAGGTAGGTATTAGGTATAACAGGCCACAGTAATTTGAAGAGAAAGGTTATGTATGTATGGTGATTGTGTTACAGTTATGAATAGTGTCTATAATAGGAGTTCCAATATTTTTTTTGCTTTCTTTCGTAAGGTTGCCTGTCCACCGAACCGAAGCGAGGCTGTGGAGCGGTAAGCGAGGCTAAAATCTACCAATAGAAGAAGCTTGGCCGCTAAGGGGCGGAGTTTTAGCAAATGATTTGCATCTAAACTAAAACTAAATTATTAAGACCTCGACAAAAGTAGGTAATTAAGTTACCTACCTAATAGAAGGGTATATATAGTTTTTTAGATTTTCGCGTTGCATTATAACTACAAATATGTGAGTGCACATAGGTAATAAATATCGCGTTAAACCCCGTATTGATACATTGTAGTTAGAAGGATCTATATACCTAGGTACAGCTTTTGATTGAGCTTTTCAGAAAACAAAAACAATAAGATAGGTAGGCAACAATTTAAAGTACCTACATGGTTTCAAGGCCCCATGTGTGAACAAAACGTTTGATAAGAAAGCTATCTAAACACATATCCATGACATAGGGGCTGTAATCCATTACCCCGGCGCGAAGTTGTGTTGTCGACTATCGATAGAATCGACACTACTTGAATATCGATTGTTCATAATCAGGCAATAATACCTATCGTAAATTATTTTAGACTATCGTTGTTGAATCAAACTATCCGTAGGTACCTACTATCGACACTATCGATGGTAACGGAGCCTAAATACTTACGACTATCACTAAAGCATAGGTTTTAGAGTTCCGTAGCCAAATGGCAAAAAACGAAACCCTTATAGATTCGTCATGTCTGTCCGTCTGTCCGTCCGTCCGTATGTCACAGCCACTTTTCTCCGAAACTATAAGAACTATCTAATGAAACTTGGTAAATAGATGTATTTTGTTAACCGCATTACGATTTTTACACAAAAATTGAAAAAAAAAAAATTCCATACTTGAAACTGAAACTCTAAATTTTTTTTTTCTTCAAACCTATACGTGTGGGATATCAATGGGTAGGTCTCTAAAAATAATGAGGTTTTGAACAAATTTTTTTTCTAAACACAATATTTTGCGCAATAGACGCTCCCAAAGTGGTAAATTGTGTGCCGATTAAGGAGGCTCTAAGTCACCCAGAGTGAAATGGAGAGGGCTATGCTCAGAGTCTCTTTCCGTGATCGTATCAGAAATGATGCAATCTGCAGGAGAACTAAGGTCACAGAAAAAGCCGAATGAAAACTATCGATTGTGATATGGATTGTTCGGTAACACTAGCACAAAGGTCTGGAAACCCGTTTAACTAACAGCTTAAGCTATTTACGACTTTTTAAGACCATCCCTTCAATGTCCATTTAATTCCAATGCTAAATAAAGAGAGGGTTTCTCTCAAGGGATTAGAGGTCGGGATAAACAAGGGCATCCGAAAGGTTATGTCAGACTGGTACCAGACGTTGAATTATTTACAAGTACAGATCTGTTAAAGTTTTAGGTATTTGTGAATCCAATTTTCTGAATACCCACTTCAGTTTCCACCTAATCTACAGAAGACAGTCACTAGTACACGCTTCGACATGAATGGATCGGCTCGACCGGAGTGATACCACGGCCTCACAAAGATACTGATGAAGTGTGTTTCGCCGAGTGAGTGAGAGTATAGACATAATTCATATAGGATAGGGCAAAAGATTAACAGCGCTCTATTACACTCTATATGTGTATCCGGTGATTCATATGCTCGTCTGCCACCACTAACATACTAGCAACTGAGCTACTGAGGTAATAGATACTATAATAATAATAAATAAATATTTCACAACATCACATACATTGATCTGACTCCGAGATAGGTAGCTCGAGCACCTGTGTTACGGATATCAGAATCAACAGCGGAATTACAAATATAAACATATAATACTTTTCTTTTGTAACTACATACTTATAATACATACAAACACCCAGACCAATACAAACAGACATGTTCATGCACACAAATGTTTGTACTGTGTGGGGATCGAACCCGCAACCCTTGGACCAAAGGCAGCGTTCACTACCATTGTTCCAAACGGGTCGTCAAGTAGTTAATTACTTACTTTGAGTAGTTAATTACTTACTGACTAGCTAAGATCATCCATTATAGGTAATTAACAATGTATGTATTACAGACTGTAAGTGCTCTTACAAATTAGGTAATATCTAGCTAGATAGCTGCATCATACATAATTCATGTTCCACTTCTTTTATTCAAAATTTTCCTTTCGCCGCACCACTGCACTTTCTGCATGACTCAAAGGTTGACTGGTAGAGAATGCTACTTGGCATTATGTTCGCCTCATTGTATCAAAGTTTTTGCAATAAAGTTTAAATAAATAAATAATACATAGAAAATACACAGACCAATAAAAACAGACATGTTCATGCACACAAATGTTTGTAATGTGCGGAGATTTTAACCCACAATCATCATCATCATCATCATCAGCCCATTTAAGTCCCCACTGCTGGGGCATAGGCCTCATGAAGGGTAATTGCCATACTCACCACGCTTGGCAGACGGGTTGGCGAGGGTTTTGATATAAATGCAGAGTTTTCCTTCTCTGGGTGCTGATGATCATGCCAGCAGCTTTACCTTAGTCGCCTTTTACGATACCTCGGTAAGAGTGAGGGTGGCCTATTCTACTCTGCCGGGGACCACACAGCGTTAACCCACAACCCTTGCACTAAAGGCAGCGCGCACTACCACTTATCCCAATGGGTCAAATTACAAACAGTGATGGATATAGTAACTTACATAGGTTATGGACAAAGACCATTATATTTTTTTGAAGCTGATGAGATGAGATGGTGTTTCTCCGTGGAAGAGCCACGGTGCGTTACGTTGCTTTAGCGTGAATGGGCCGGCTTGACGGGAGCGATACCACGACTACACAAAAAACCGGCGTGTAGCAGAAAATGAAAGACGTTACGTAAGTGGCGCCACTGTCGCTTATGATATATGATATAATATTGGTTTGACACCCGCGAATGCCATTTATTTTGTTTTTTTTAAATATAATTTTATTGTTTTAAAATTGATTATGTATCTCTGTGTTATTATTTCTTTGTTTTGAATATGTAATTTTTCATTTTCTTTTTACTTGTATTTATTGCATGTCAATCTTTTATAATATTTTTTTCAATGCAAAGGCGTCACCCAAGGTCCAGCCTGAAAACCAGCGCTGCAGCTGCTGTATGTGGCAGTTCCAGCGTATGCTGAGCCTTGTTGGCCGCAACTCTTTGTCTCTGTACCTTGTCTTCTCTGTTTTGTTCTATGTGTAACGTGTTGTGATCAATAAATTGTTTCTTATCTTATCTTATCTTATCTAAATGGACTCGTTCGTCTAACTTAAATTAAATGTAGAAACCTTCTTCAGCGTGTGTGTCTCTCTGTGCCGTATCGTTGTCCAAGAACTAAAATTAAAAAATATACTTACAGCACCAGCTTCTAAAACTAAAAACATTGGCTTTAAGTTCCAAATAAGAGACAGATTCAGACCGATTACAGCTTACTCTGTGGAAATATATAAAACTTGGACATATTTAATGATACTTACGCCAAATTCAAAGGGACGATTTTGCACTTCATCAAATCAGATGAACTATATTTTAATGAATAAAAATATAACAAATTGCAATTTTAATTAAATACTTAAGTCGTCTTAACTAATAAATAAACTAACACATTTACGTTAAGAAAGCTGTACTCAACTATATTCTTATAGATATATGTATTAGAAATTAATAAGAATTGTAACAAATGTAGCGAACAGATCATATGCGGTGTGCCTCTAATAAATCATGATGCAATAATGAAAGTAATAAATATAGATAGATAGATAGATATTCTTTATTGCACTAAAACAAAATACAAGCATGATACAACAACAACAGAAGTATAATAAGGCGGTTTTATCGCTTCTAGCGATTTCTTTCAGACAACTCTTGGGTAGAGGAAAGAAATAACGTATTCATAATAGGGGCCTTCCCCTATTACGAATACGTTACAGTGCAAAGCAGTTTAACAAATGACATTGAAAATGGCAAAAATATACATATAATATTAATATTTTTAAGTAGCACATACAAATAATACTAATATTTTTAAGTAGCACATAATTATTTTTGAACCAAACTAATCTATGATTTTTGAATCTGTCGTCCCCCAATTTTTAATTTCTTCTTCTTATCTATACATAGGGTTGCCAGATCGTATCTTTCTAGAGTCAGGAAAAATAAAATAAAAAACTCGGGATTTTTAATACTTTTGCCTGGAAAAATCAGATCAGTGAAAGTTTTCAATTCAAAATAAAGAAAATTTGAGAGGAGATAATTTTCCTGGAATTTCTTCACTTTGTCAGGAGTCTGGACATACAAAGTAAGCGGGAGAATATCGCCGATTTTTTTATGTGATACGAGCAGACGCAGACGAGAGCGATTGCCGCCACCCATAGACAGCCCTGACGCCAGTGGAGTCACAATTGCAATCATTTGGCAACCTTGCATGCGTGTAATTCCCGGTTGCCAAAGCTTCACTTTTGGAACAGGAATACAGAGGCCTGCTAATTACAATGAAGCGACAACCGTCTGACCTAACAGGGAAACCAGACCAACTGAATCATGTTTACACGTTTCAGATATTATCCGACATCGTAATCTATTTAGCAACTTTATCCTTTTCCTATTTATCAGGTAAGTTATCATCCCAAAGGATTTATACCCATTGGTTTTGTCTCAATCCGAACAGAATGAACAAACACGACAGATCATTATTCATTTGCTAAACTTGAGATAACACTGGAATTAATTTAGGCCATTAATTTCTAATGTGAAGGGAATAACCACGGAATAATTCGAATAACAGGTAAATCCCAGAATTGTTAGAAGGCTTTAAAGCAAATTTGATTTGGTTAAATGATCCGTTCGAACTACCTCTTGGGTATAATTTTAATATGAAGATTATGTTTCACATGTTTATTATTAATACACAGGTACACTACACAGGAAATGGTGTGTGAAGATTTCACATCTATATAATATTAAAGTGTAATCATTATCTATGCCAAGCAACTATACAACGAGTTGACCTCCAATAACTTTAAGGGTTATTATTATTACTTCCACTCAAGGATCCCGAGGCAGATCACCTACAAGGTGGACGGACAGTATCAAGTCTGCAACAAAGTGTTCCTTGACTGAATGTGCACGCAGTGCCACAAATAGAGAAAGCTGGAGAAGTCTCGCTAAAGCCGCTACCCAACATACAGACAATCCATAATCACCACTACTCCGTGAGAAGTGTACGACTGAGAAGAAGAAGAATTATTACTTTGTTTTGTTTGAAATATATAAATATATTCTCCCATTGTAGGGTACCAAAAGAAAGTCCAAAGGTGCCGAATAGACTACCGATACATACAAGTGTTGCAGTCATTGTACGGAAACGCCACAATGTCAGTCCGTCTTCAGGACCAGGAATCAAAACCCATATCTCTCCAGCGTGGTGTGAGACAGAGTGACGTTATATCGCCGAAACTGTTCACCACTCTGTTGGAAGACGTGTTTAAACTTCTGGACTGGGATGGACTTGGCATCAATATAAATGGCGAGTACATGACGCACCTTCGATTCGCAGATGATATTGTAGTCATTGCTGAGACCTCGGAAGACTTAGGCACAATGCTTGACGACCTCAGTAGTCTCCCAACGAGTGGATCTGAAAATGAACATGGACAAGACGAAAATCATGTCGAATTCCCATGTCGTACCCACTCTTGTAAAGGTTGGTTGTAAGCTCTAAACTGGAAGTTGGAGACGAGTACATCTACATCGGACAAAAAGTCCAGCTTGGTAAGTCCAACTTCCAGAAAGAGGTGGATCGACGAATCCAACTAGGCTGGGCAGCGTTCGGGAAGCTACGCAGCATATTTACGGCCCATCTACCGCAGTGTGTCAAGACGAAAGTCTTCAATGCGTGTGTGTTGCCAGTGATGACATACGGAACCGAAACGTGGCCGCTTACAATGTGCCGACTAAGGAGTTTCAAAGTCACCCAGAGAGCAATGGAGAGGGCTATGCTCGGAATCTCCCTGCGTGATCGTATCAGAAATGATGAAATCCGCAGGAGAACTAAGGTCACTGACCCAAAGGATTGCATGCCTCAAGTGGCAATGGGCAGGGCACATAGCGAGGAGAACAGACAGCCGTTGAGACGGAAAGGTCCTCGAGTGGAGGCCCCGTACAGGAAGTCGCAGCCGTGGCAGGCCCCCCACAAGGTGGACCGACGATCTGGTGAAGATCGCGGGAACCCCACGTTATGATATCAGAATCCGATGTAAAAATTTGCGGACTATCCCGCAAGTGTCAAGAATCCCCATCCCCAAGAGTTGTCCCCCGAGGGCCTCCGGAACTCTCACTCACCGGACGAAACACAACATCAAGCTGTTATTTCACGCCGATATTGTTGATTGATATCATCGACATCAGCTACACCAAAAGGGGTGGATTTATTATCAGAAGCCGAATTTTTATTTTCAATGTATAGATTTCAACCTGTGTTTCTTAGACCATGAAAAATCCGTTATAAAATACTAAATCCCAAGAAGGTTATTCTCAATAAATAAACTACAATAAACATATTGCTTAAGAAAGAGCAATAATCTTATTTGCCAACGGATATTTGCGCAGTCTTTATAAAATATTAGTCAATAACCTGCCGGTATGGCAAACATTTCTCAGTTCGTTCGCATCGATGTCCCCTAAACCAATACAGGAGTCGTCGCCGCTCCCCCGGGAAACAGACAATCGAGACGCCGTGTATACGTAAATACGATCTTACATACGTTCTTTTTTGTCATTTGTAACCCATGACTAAGGTAGTGGGTCGCACTTTAAAGCGACGGCTGGGCAAAAAAATTTGTACCTAAGTTTTCGGTAAGAAATTCTTGGTATCATCCCAGAGTCCGGAAGTTGGCGGGCTTGTACTCCCGTGCCTCGGTAAGCACGTTAAGCCGTTGGGCAGGACCAACGGCTTGATTCCGGTCGTGTCGTGCCGTACACTGGTATCCCATCGGATTAAATTTATTAATTTGGGTAAAGGAAAAGAGTGTAGCAGCATTGTGCTGTACTGGAGGCCCAATCCGGGGGAAATGTGGGGTTTTAAGGATGGCAGCGCACTTGTGACTCCAATGGTGTCACGAGTGTACATGGGTGGCGGTAATCGCTTACTATCAGGTGATCCCTCTAATCGTCTGCCACATTTAAAAAAGGCCTGGTTGCGTCCAAAGCTGGGGAATCTGGTAGTTACAATGAAGCGTATGCCGTCTGACCTTCGCAACCCTTCAAGAGGAACCAGATCAACTGAATCACAGCTACACGTTTCAGAAACTTACCGAAAAGCGTAGGTTTGCTCAGGGTGTTTTCCCTCACCGCTGAGTTAATTGTAAAAATCTTGAAGGTCAAAATAATCGTAGGTAAATACCGCTGCAGCTTACAAAACTGAGATATGTGGTAGAAACTGCGCGAAACCTACTATAGTTACTGGATTCCCACTATTATATATGACTAGTGGCCCGCCCTCTTTGTTTCGGGAGATTAGTTCCACTTTGTACCAATAGATGGCGCTAGACATCGATTACATCACCCAAGCGATTTGTGTTTTCGAATTGCCTATAAGCGTTGCCGCTGTCTGTAGTATTTACCTCTTTGTAAGTAGTATAAACACATTATAAAACGTACTAGCGGCCGCCCGCGACTTCGTCCGCGTGGAAAAGTAACTTTTTACCCCCCTTTCAACCCCTTACAACCCCCTTTTCGCAATAAAAAGTAGCCTATGTTCTTTCTCAGGGTCTAGATTATCTGTATACCAAATTTCATTTAAATCCGTTGAGTAGTTTTGGCGTGAAAGAGTAACAGACAGACAGACAGACAGACAGACAGACAGAGTTACTTTCGCATTTATAATATTAGTAAGGATACATAAGGTTGGATAGACAGTTTGAGTATGATACGTAGGTTGCGTATCTAGAAAATTGTCCTCTTAAGACCACTAAGAGCAACAGGAACGCGCCTTGGTGGAACAAAAACCTGGAGCATCTGAGGCAAAAGGCCCGTGCCTTATTTAACAAGGCAAAAAAAGATAAGAACTGGGATGCTTACAGGAAGGCGTTAACACGTTTCAATAGGGAGCTCAGGAAAGCAAAAAGAAGATCCTGGCAAAAATTCTGCGGGTCAATCAAGGACACTGCCCAAGCTGCCAGGATCCACAAAATACTATCCAAGACACCTGAATCCCATCTAGGCCTGCTAAGGAAAGCGGATGGATCTTTCACAGAATCTCCGGAGGAAACACTGAGACTGCTTGCTCAAACGCACTTTCCGGAATCCGTGTACATTAATAACGAAAGAGAACTCCAGGTCAGTAAGTCTCCGGACAGGAGACCGAGGAATGAAGACTGGAGGAGAGCTTCCGTTATTTTTCGTCCCCAGCAGATAAGTTGGGCCATTAGGAGTTTCAAGCCTTATAAATCTGGTGGGGTCGATGGTATCTTCCCGGCTTTGTTGCAGCGGGGCGAAGATATCATCATCTCTACGCTGATAAAACTATACCGTGCAAGCTTTGCTTGGAGTTATTTGCCATCAGCGTGGACTCGGGCGAAGGTCACTTACATTCCCAAGGGAGGGGACAAAGACAAATCGCAGCCCAAGTCCTACAGACCGATAAGTCTCACCTCATTCCTATTAAAAACGATGGAAAAGGTGTTGAACAGTCACATCAACGGCATCAATCGGCAACATACCTCGTTGAGAAACCCCTGAGTGCAAGACAATATGCCTACCAAACAGGCAAGTCCACGGAAACGGCACTTATTGACCTGGTGGACAGAATTGAGAAAGCCATAGAAGACAAAGAAATTGCACTCTGTGCCTTTCTCGACATCGAAGGGGCGTTTGACAACACCAACTTCGATGTTATAACACGTAGCATGGTGAATCGTGGAGTCGACGACACCACCACCAGATGGATGGGATCCATGCTACAAAATCGGACTGCAACAACAACGTTGATTAATAAAACCCTTCATTATAGAGTGACCAGAGGATGTCCACAGGGCGGAGTCCTATCACCCCTTCAATGGTCATTGGTTGTTGACAGTCTCATCTGCGAGCTCAATGAAGCCAGATTTCTGACTCAGGGTTACGCAGATGACATAGTAATAATGGTCATAGGAAAATGCCCTAGCACCATTTCCAATCTTATGCAAAGGGCCCTACGAATAGTAGAAAACTGGTGCACGAGACACGTGCTAACAGTCAATGCACGTAAGACGGTCTTAATCCCGTTTACCAAAAGAAGGAAACTAGAAGCACTCCACGCCCCAACACTTCTTGGTACGAAGCTATGCTTATCCAACGAGGTCAAATATCTCGGAGTCTTTTTAGACCAAAAACTAACATGGAACAAGCATCTCGACTACATCACTAGAAAGGCAAAAATTGCGATGGGGGCAAGCAGTAGGTTGGTGGGGCTAAAATGGGGGCTACGGCCCATGGCCGCACTCTGGATTTATAAAACCATAGTGAGGCCGATCGTCACTTATGGCTGCTGTGTGTGGTATAAGAAGACGCACCAACTTAACTGCGTAGAGAACCTCAGCAAAGTTTAAAGAACAGCCTGCCTTATAGCCACCGGCGCGCTTTCGTCCTCTCCCTCTGCAGCACTGGATGCCCTCCTGAACATTCCACCTCTGCACATTCACGTGCAGATGGAAGCGAGGATGGCTATCACGAGAGCGAAAATCAGAGGGAGGACGAGATGGCAATCTAGGGTCATGAGAAACCTCTACAACGAACTAATGAAAATTCCGGTCATGGATATGCCCTCTCACTCCATGGTCCGTGAACACCGCTTCGATAAGCGGTTTACAGTCTTGTTACCAAGTAGACAAGACTGGGAGGCTGGAACTCCCGGAAATGTTAAGCAGAATGACATCGTTTGGTATACGGATGGCTCCAGGAAGCAGGGCATATCCGGGGCGGGATTTTGTAATGATCGCTGCGGAATACGCAAATTCGCCAACCTGGGTCGCTATACCACAGTGTACCAAGCGGAAGTCTTCACAATAATTGGCTGTGTCCAAGAGAGTCTACAAATGAATCTCCAGAATAAGAAGATATTCATCTTCTCAGATAGTCAAGCTGCCCTCAAGGCGTTAACATCCTGTGAACTTGACTCCAAACTCACTAGCGAGTGTGTCCTGCTCCTAAACCAGCTTGGCAATGCCAACATCGTAAATCTGATTTGGGTACCGGGACACTGTAATATCAGAGGCAACGAGGTCACTGACGTGCTAGCAAAGGCCGGGGCAGAGAGCCCACTACTCGGACCGGAACCAATATGTGGCGTTCCAGCCTGCATGGTCAGGTTCGAGTTAAAAGATTGGGAGAAAAAACAAAGCACTGAATTCTGGAAAAGACTACCTCGACTAGAACAGTCTAAGGCGTTGATACAGGCGTTCGATCAGAGACGAGCTGTAGAGATAACAAAACTGAGTAGAGGACATGTTAGGGCACTCACTCGAACCCTCACAGGGCACTGCAAATTAAACAAGCACCTGCACAACATGGGCCTTACAGATACCAAAATCTGCAGGTTCTGTCGCGAGGACGAGGAAACGATTATCCACGTCCTCGGCGAGTGCATGGCGCTGCACCGCTGCAGAAGCCGGCACCTGGGAGCACACATGATCTCGGCTGACGAGATCAAGAGCTCCCCCATCAGCTCCATTCTCGGGTTTATCCTGGAACTGGAGCTGCATGAGGTGCTGTAATAGGTTACGGGGCTGCCACAATAGATCATCTACTGGTCGCAGTGGCTATGAGACGCAGGGCTCACCCCATTTCAATCAAATAAAAAATGATACGGAGGTATCTTTTTCAAGAACTTTTTTTTCAGAAACACAAGAAAGTATTTAAATTGATTTCAAATACTCCTGCAGCTCTTCAAAGAGAAAAAAAAAACAAATTTCGAAATCAACGCAACCAAAAGATTCAGGCGTTAATGCTAATTTAAGAACAGTGTTAGGCTAATTTAGCCATAATCATAAAAACACTAAGGGCTATTTCAGCACAGCTCAAGTTGCTAACACGGCAAGAATTCCTCAACAGAGAATAGGTGCTACGAAGTTTTCTCGGCAATTTTTCTCATCCATAAAAGTAATTTCCCTAGAACATCACATACTATTCTCACCGAATACATCTCACTATTTCGGGTAGTGACTGACAAATTGTTTCAGAAGATAACCGCTAACCAAACCGTAAAAAAAATAAAAATAATTAAAAACTAAAGTTTTAGCTTAGCTTCACCCATGACTGAAATTTCATTTTTGAAATTGTGGTTGAAAAAATAATTTATCGGTCATTTTGTTTGAAATATTGCACTTAATTTTTCGTTAATTTTCGGCTATCGATACCAAATTAGCCGTGTGGTCCCGGCAGAATAGAATAGGCCACCCTCACTCTTACCGAGGTGTCGTAAAAGGCGACTAAGGTAAAGCTGCTGGCATGATCATCAGCACCCAGAGAAGGAAAACTCTGCATTTATATCAAAACCCTCGCCAACCCGTCTGCCAAGCGTGGTGAGTATGGCAATTACCCCTCATTAGATTGAGGGAGGCCCGTGCCCCAGCAGTGGGGACTTAAATGGGCTGACCATGATGATACCAAATTAAACCAGGAAACCAAACTACGAATATATGAGCTTTTTATTTCATCCAATCCCAGTGAATATAATATCAACATTATTTAAGTTTCTTTTTAACTCAAGGGTTCAGTCTGAACTCTATAAACGAACCCATCTACATAAAAATATCCTGTGATGAAGTTTTTAATATGGCTAGCTTGCGTCCGATTCGACCAATATTTATCCGAGAGTAAAATCTATGGTATAAGGTTACAAATCGTATGAATAAAAGCGTTATGTTATTGATTTATTATTTCTCGGATTAAGATTGATAGGATCAGGAATCGGATTAAGTTAACTAAATGAGCCCATCCCTAGATCCTGTATCGGAACATGATTAGTTTCCATGGACTATCTCTTTTTTTTATTCGATAGGTAACAGACGAGCAGACGGACCACCTGCTGATAAGCGATTTCAGCTGCCCATGGACACCCGCGACACCAGTGGTGTCACAAGTGCGCTGCCAATATATAAAGCCCCCTACCCCTGGATTGGGCCTCCGGTACCGTCACTCACGCTGTGAAACACAGCGCAGTGCTACTTAACGCTGGTTTTCTGTGAGCTGAAACGTGTTCAGCAACAACGTTTTAGCCAACAATGATTTATTGAATGTTTTTGAATAAAGCCGTCGAGGTATACCAACACCAAATTTAACCGAAACCGGAACTCAATGAGCCCATCCCTAAATCCTGTATCGAAAAATATTTATAAGGTGTTCAGCTCGCGATGGACTGAGAATGCAATTTCCTCGGACTGGATCTTTTCTGTTTACGAAACAGATATTCTTTCGAATTAACATCAATAAAAGCTGTGGTTTTTTGTAATAAATAAAACAAAATACGCGCTTAGACAAAGGAATATGGTAGGTTCCAACTTATAGTAATTATGACTGACCGGATGGCACAATTGGTAGTGACCCTGCCTTTTACGCCATAGGTCGTGGGTTCGATCCCCACCCTGGACAAACACTCGTGCGATGAATACTTGTGTTTGTTCGGTCTCTGGGTGTAATATATGTACTTAAGTATATATTTGTGTTCCTCTGTTGTCTGATATCTGTAACACAAGTGCTTAAGCTACTTAGTGCGGAATCAGGTCTACGTATGAGATGTGGTGAGAATTATTATATAGTAATAGGCCTAAGGATATTTTTAAATGGTGATTCTTTGTAAATATTAGATGCATAAAACTTTTACCTTGACCGTGGGAGAGCCACGCTTCGGCATGAATGGGGCGGCATGATGGAGTGATACCACGGCCTCACAGAAAACCGGCGTGACGTAACAGTGTGCTGAGTTTCGCTGCGTAAGTGTGGGTCCGGGGGAAAGGTGGTTTAAAGGTTGGCAGCGCACTTGTGACTCCAATGATGACGCGAGTGGCCATGGGCGTACCATCAGGTGATCCGTCTTTTCGTCTGCTACCTATCACATAAAGAAAGAAAATGTTTGGCTACTTGTAGGCAGGTACAGTTTGTTGATTTTAGTGTGAATGAACTGTTAGTAACACATGGAAACTTTGATCAACAAACAATATGTAACTTGCAATAGGAGCTGTGGTTTTTGTAATTAAAAAAATGTAACTGCGGTTTTTTCAATCTCTAAGGTGTAGGCCTCCTTCAGTATTTTGCCATTGTTGTCGATCTCGGGTGGTTTCTATCCACTTTGTTCCTGCCAGCCTTTTGATGTCGTCACACCAACGCATTTGGAAGTAGGCTGGTCATGTCGCCCGAATATACTTAACGTAATAACATTTTTGGCTTTATGTCACCGAGAAAACAACTTAAAAACCAGTTGAAGAAACATCCTGCTTACTGTTCCCAAATACGATGGGCGAGACAAAACAAGCGACGAGTTTTACATCCAAAGGACCGTTAAATTAGAAGCAAAAACGCTGGTTAATTTGCTAAGAACAGTAATGAGAGGGGATCGCTTACAGTGTTTATCCAGTAACAGCACAGTGTAGCAAATGATAGTGATACAACGCCATGAACAGAAATACTTCTATATGGAGCAGCTATAAGGATCATCATCGTCATCATCTTAATCCTACTCCTTCAATCTTCTCCATTCTATTTTATTTTGGGCAGTTGAAGTCCAGTTGTGGCCGCCAATCTTTGCTAATGTTTCCTCTCTATCTCATTTATGACGCTCCAATAGGTCTTTTCTGATCCTTTCACTTTTTCTGATAAGGGAGTTAGATAGAAACTACATAAGTCGATAACGCGAGAAAATGTTATCGATCATAAGTCCCTTAGAATCCTTAGCAATTAGGCATAGAGTAATATATACATCAATTACAACAATTCGAGCATGCACTTCAGGTTTTTTCAAATCTACGTGCTTATTTATTCCATCAGTACCCTTACCATAAGTTTCTCGATATCGAAAACTATCGCTTTGTCCCTTTCATTGTGGTGCATGTGTAAGAGACAGAGCAATAGTTTTGGATAGCGAGGCTAGTATTTCAAACATATGGTAAGGTCTCTGGTCAAGGAAAACATCGTGAGAAAACCTGCATGTTTCGAATAGTTTTTGAACCTTGATTGGTCTGGTTTCCCTGTTAAAGGGTTGCGAAGGTCAGATGGCAGACGTTTCATTGTGATTACCAGTCTCCCTAAATCCTGGTGTAAGCGTGCCCCGGGCTATAGAGCACTTGAACGCAACCGAGAAAGATAAGATCCTCTCGCCCTACTGAGGGGTCCAAAATAGGGTCACATAGCCAAATTCTTTGACTGGCATGATCTGACTCTAGAGTAACTAGTATCAAACTTTCCTCACTGTTCACTTTATTCTACTCAGTCAGATAAAACTGGTTTAAACTGGCTTAGACTGGTTTTTACTGGATTTGAAAAAATAATTTGCGGTGCAAGTTTTCCTTGGTGACTTTTCCTTTGTACGTAAATTGAATTTGTTCTTGTACTCAAGATTGTGTGCTTTTGAATTCTGGCTTGAGGAAATGCTTAGTTTTTGTCCTCATCTCGGTCTAGAATTATAAATGGTTTCTTTCCCGTTTTTTAAACCCACTTAAAAAGGAGCAGGTTCTACGTTCGACGTGAATATTTTTTTTTATGTTACAAAGATTTCTTCGCAATCTTCGTTCTGTACAGATTATGAAAATTCTTATAAAAAATATCTTCAAGGACTTAACTAGTTCATTAATAAGTTTAGAAAAAATATAATTAAAAAAGTCAGTAATTGGATTCAGGGAAACTTAGGCAGACAAGACCACAAAAGGATGTATTAAAATTTCAAATGAATATTATCTTGATAATTTTTGGCACCAAACAGCGCCCAATTCGGGAGGAAAGGAAGCTTTAAGTGTTTGTTAAGAGCCAATAGAATCGCTTTACTAAGATAAGCTTGAATAAAGCGATTCTATTGGCTCTTAAAACACATTCCTCGCAACACATCCTCACTTATGTCTGCCTATAGGTTGGCAGTAAGATAATAATATCAGTACGTTAGGTTGGCATTGCACTTCTGACTCCACTTTCAGTTTCTTAGATTCGTTGATCTGTCTCATCTACCAACAATTTCATAGAAACTTGTTTTTGTAAAAAACTTAATAAGAAAATAATTAATATACACGGGACAAAACGCGGTTATTTTTATATGTAAGTGCATACTCGTAGTAGCATCTACTCACAGCTTGACGTTTCGACCGCGTTACAACGGTCGTGGTCACAAGCGGACTGGAGGTGCACGGCGTTGACTGCTATGTCCAGCTTGTGAATCTTCAGATACCCTCTCATTTTTGTTATTTACACTGCCACTAAATAAAATGTCAGTCAGGTCACCCCGACACACTACACTCACAGTATCCGGGTTGGACGTAATTTCACACGCCGATGATAATTTAATCGCGTCCTCCCAATTGAAATTCTGATACTTCTTTATACATACCCCCAGTCACTGAACAAACACCACTGTTCATCGCTCGAAAGATTGTCCAGGGAAATCGAGTACTCGACGAGGCAGGGTACCTACCGAATGCCCCATTGTGACAGTCTATAAAAGTAAAGTAGAGAATGCACAAGGTATGTAATTTTCACCGGATCTCTGCGAGGCAAGCAGTTTTGCTTAGTGCAGAAGTGCCTGTATCTAAAGACCTGACTGTATGACCTGTACAATATGTCTCCGTATACAACATGTGCAGAATAGTTACTATACAATATACTGCCTAGCGCATAGAACAACGAACTCTTTAATATCAATGTCAGCTAAACCAACCTTCTGTGTCTATTTGTGTGACTGATTGGATGACACTATTGGCAGTGACCCTGCCTCTTACGCCAAAGGTCGTAGGTTCGATTCCCACTCTGAACAAAAAACATTCGTGCGATGAACACTTGTGTTTTTTCAGTGTCTGGGTGTAATATATGTACTTAAGTATACATTTGTGTTCCTCTGTTGTCTGATATCTGTTACACAATACGGAATCAGGTCAACGTATGAGATGTTATGAGAATTATTATTATTATTATTTGTTTTGTGGATCCATTAAATCTTTCTTTATACAAAAAACGCTCACAAAACCTCACGTACATAAAAGGTTGAACCCTAAAAAAATCATGGCAACATTTCAAAATTTACCTTCGCCGTAAAGCAACGCTTGCTAACGTACGCCAGGGTTTTGTGGCATTTAACCTGCACTGAGTAGCAGCATTCATTCCTTAAATGTAAAATATGGCGATACGAATGTTCTCACTTCACGGACGGATTATGGTTCCCTTGTAAATAGGGAACCCTCCCGGAGGGTTTTTACGAGTGTTAAGCTGTATCATCTTATCTCAGCGAGTAATTCCCAGTTGCGTCCAAATCTGTCGCTTTGGAGCCCGGGGTACACTTGGACCATGATCTAATTACAATGAAGCGACTGCCGACTGACCTTCGCAAACCTTAGACACGGGGACCACACCAAACAATAATTCATGGTCGCATGTCCAGAATTATTACCTAGTTCTACCATCTCGGAGTCAGATCAGGATGTGATATTTCTTTAATGTAAAAGGTGTCAGACGAGCAAACGGATAACCTGATGGTAAACGATTGCCGCCGCCCATGGACACCCGAAATACCAGTGGAGTCACAGGTGCGCTGCCAATCTTTAAACCCCCCTTTCCTCCGGATTAGGCCTCTGGTACCCTCACTCACGCAGCGAAACACAGCATAGTGCTGATTAACGCCGGTTTTCTGTGAGTCCGTGGTATCACTCCGGTCAACCCGGCCCATTCATGCCGTAGCATGGCTCTCCCAAGGTAATAATATGCGTTTGGAACCAACCTCGATTCCTGTATGGAAACCTTACCTGCTTATCTTTAGATTATAAAGCTGTATCCGTATAAAACATGGTACATAAGTGCCATTCGCTACAATAACCAGGTAGAATTAAGAAAAAATAAGCAGAAGCATGAACAGACAAGCAGAAGGGTCACCTTATAGCCGAAGCGTTTGCCGCCACCCGTGTCATCGTCAGCCCATTTAAGTCCCCATTGCTGGGGCACGGGCCTCCCTCAATCACGTGAGGGGCAATTGCCATACTCACCACGCTTGGCAGACGAGTTGGCGAGGGTTTTGATATAAATGCAGAATTTTTCTTCTCTGGGTGCTGATGATCATGCCAGCAGCTTTACGTTAGTCGCCTTTTACGACACTTCGGTAAGAGTAAGGGTGGCCTATTCTACTCTGCCGGGCACCACACGGCCACCCGTGTACACCCGCCACCCGTGTACACCCGCATCAATTGTGTCACAAGTAACAAGTAAATATCCGGCTTTTCAAGAAGGAATATTCGTACGCTCTTTTGAAATTTTGAGAGCCGCATCGGAAATACCGCAAACAAAAGTTCGAACATTTCAAACTGTACAGAACCCACATAATTTAAGCTGATTACGCTCACCGCCACAGTTTATTTGAGAGGCCTTCATGAGAAACCTTTTTAACAAATGAAAACTCCACTTCCACAGGGGAGAGCTCGTATTCTGGTGCTGTTAAACTTTTATTGTTGTCAGGCTAAATAAATTATTCACAACTTTGGTTTGTTTGCTGTAAACAGACGTCTATTCTATACTTTAGGTGTTCCTTGATGAGGGAGAGATTGTGCCAAGTCAAATACTTTGCTTGGCGTATTTTAGAACAGAAAGAAAGAAAATACATTTATTGACCATCACAATACACAGGAAACAAACATATACAGGTGGTACACGGTTTAAAACAACAAATTTTACACAGAAGAGGGACAAAAAGATGTGGATAGTATGTGGTCAATCAGGTCCTGACCTCAGCATTAGCTGCTACTACAATATCTGCATTGCCGTAGTAGCGCTGGTATTCTGGCGGGACTTTAGATAGAAGTTTGTTAAAGGACATGGCCCAAATTATAAAGAGTACAGAGATGCATGTGTCTCTCCTCTCCACAAAAGGAGCTCGCTGGAACATGGTGTGGCGACACTAGCGCTGGCTTTGCGAAGGCTCCTTCAGTAGCCTAGTAGGGACGAGCTAGTTCTCTCCCCAGGTCCTACCACTTCTCCATGCTAATTCGCGGGAGGAATCGTCGGACCCGCCGTGTAAGTGGGTATCATCCGTTGAGGGGTATGGAGCGAGTGTTCAAAAAAAAAATTTAAAAAATGGTTCCTTCTGTAAGCTCATGACTCCTCCCCACTTAAGGGCGATGAGGGAAAACCGGCGGGGCTAAGTCGGTATTTCTCTAATTAGAAGAAGCCCTTAGGTTCAAGAATCTTTATTTCACAAAAAAAATGTCACTAACTTGATAACAAAAAAATACAGAAAAGTAAATAGTAATTTTACATTCGTTCACGCCGAAATAACAAATCAAGAAACGATTAATAATTTAATTTAAAAATGTGACGTCACGAAGTTTAAGACATCTCCCTTCACTATGTCACACAATATCACAACTCCGAAACTTCACCAGTGGGGCGTCTTGGTAGGGCAAAGTGGAAGTACTCGGACTTTGAAACGTAGCGTCTAGCGTGTGTCGTGAAATGGATGGCCCCTTGTCGGGTGTCGGATCCGGGGGCCTACAATGTAACGTAGCTTAACATAAATACCTATATAAAATATCTGACAATACATTCAAATTATACTAATTCAAATGTTATTTTTAATGCGAAGCTTATTCAATAACTTCCTGTCCATGCTGTGCAAGTTTTCTTTTAATAATAAATAATAATAATAAATAACAAATATTTCACAACATCACATACATTGATCTGACTCCGAGATAGGTAGCTCAAGCACCTATGTTACGGATATCAAAATCAACAGCGGAATTACAAATATATACATATAATACTTTTCTTATGTAAATACATACGTATTTTACATAGAAACACCCAGACCATTACAAACAAACATGTTCATGCACACAAATGTTTGTACTGTGCGGGGATCGAACCCGCAACCCTTGCACCAGACGCAGCGTTCACTACCACTGATCCAAATGGGTGGTTTAAATACGTTAGGCGAGTCGATGCCTTTCAAGGATACGGGTTTGTTAAACATCTGTATTCCCTCAAAGTTGACCATTCACTTGCCGTAATTTGTGCGCACCTTGGGTAAAACCAAGGAAAGAAGCTCTTGCTAGAAAGAATCTAACATAGCCCTCTAACAGAAGGTTATGCCTATAGTGCGGCGATTTTGGCCAGTGACAAAAAAAAGATGAGCTTCCCAGCAGAAGGGCCTTCCATACATAAGACGCCTTCGACCAGCGAGAAAAAAATGGATATAACTGCTTACCCTACTGATACACCCTGCAAAAGCTTTTTACTAAGCCATCCTTCACGAATATAAATTGATAGGTACAAGACAAAAACATTCTAACTTCATAAAGAATTTACGATACTTGGCAGCACGACTAGTCTCTGACAAGCTTATGAGTCCTTGCACCGGGTGCCGATATGTCGGCGGTTGCGTGACCATGAACAGAATAGAAAAGATATTGGAGTGGCGATTTCTATACTCCTATCGTATTTTTAAGTGATTGGGGACAGATGACCGATGGTGGCTCAGTGAATAAAAACGTACCTTCCAAACAGGGAATCGTGGTTTAAATCTGAGTGAAGAACCTCTGGATTTTTAAAAAAATATATAAATGGCAGACGAGCCGACGGATCACCTGATGGTAAGCGATTACCGCCGCCCATAGACACCTGCAACACCAGTGGTGTCACAAGTGCGCTGCTTACTATTTAACCTCCCTTACTTAAGAAACTAGAATCTTTGGATAACAATAGAACTTATAAAGGATAGGATGACACACTATTTTACTTAAACAAATGATTTGAATTATAATAATAATAGATTACTTACTTAATAGGTTACGAGACGTTAGCGTCTCGTCTGATTTAATATTTTTCTGCGGTTTTGGTCTTTAAATAAAAATAATATAATCAGTTCATTAATATATGCTTTTAAACCTAATTTTACAATATTTAAAATTGTAGCAAGAACATTTTTTTCTTGGTCTGTGATGATTTATTTATCGTATCAACCAACAATCATTTGCAAGATTTTTTTAATGTTTCATTTCACGGCTATGGTGCAGAAAAATAGCAAGCTGTCAGATTTTTATAAATGTTTCAACATTTTAATGTTTTTATTATGTAGGTACAATCTTTCTTTCAAACACATTAAACAACATTTAATTTAAAAAAGTCAAATATATTTTATTCTTTAAAATTTTTATTGTAAATTATAAAAAAAGTCAATTTAATTGGTTTAATTCGATGCATCCCTTTTGACGATACTATTATAGAGTCCCGAGAATCTATGGTCGGCTCCGTATGACAATATCCCACTCAATAACATTTCGCAATACCAAACTTAACTTCAATTAATTGACTGTCGGCTCGATCGAACGATCGTACGTGGTAATTTGAAATTAGACCCACTGGATTGGGCCTCCGGTACCCTCACTCACGCAGCGAAACACAGCGCATGCACTGTTTCACGCCAGTTTTCTGTGAGGACGTGGTATTACTCCGGTCGAGCCGGCCCATGCATGCCAAAGGTGGCTCTCCCACTGATTTTTTTAAAATCTATGTATGTATTTCTATCATTAGCTCTGCGGCGATCGAAAATATCGTGAGGAAATCTGCAACTCTCGGATTGCTTTTGAAACGTGTAACCATTAGTTCAGTCTGTCTGGTTTTAAAGGTCTTATGGCAGTCGATTCATTGTAGGTAATTCAGACTGAACTACATTATTATTATTTTTTCTTTTATATATTTGTGACAAACGGGCAGCAAAGTCTTAATAATAATGTTCCGCTTTACCCTTTGGGAACGGGACCCTAAAAAGAAAGAATAGGGGATATACATATAAAAGATCCCATAGGGTCGAGGTGCATCATGAAAATGGCCCTTAACAGATAGGATGAGATGTTGAGTGTGGGTATATATGTGGGATGGGGTTCTAAATAAAACCAGGGACTTGGGATACAGTTCTTCTATATTTACAATCTTAGCGTCGTCTTTACACCGTCTTTACGTCGTGCGCCATTCGTCGTCCCTCTCATCTCCCTCTCTCTCTCTCGCACGTCATTCTAATTCTAACATCGAACTCATACACGTTCCTTGGTATGCATCTACCGATCACCAATCCCACATATAGACACAATAAAATTCTTCTTCTTTACTACCACCTAACAGGCTTCTAAACTTCCGCAATCGTGCGAGTGGTGTGCCCATGTCACGTCATCATCATCATTTCAGCCAATAGACATCCTGCTGGACATAGGCCTCCCTCAATGATCTCCACACAGATCTGTCCTGCGCCGCCTGCATCCAATAGGATTCCCGCAACCTTCACCAGATCGTCGTACGTGGCCTCCACTCGGATTCCGCCCCAACGGCTCTCCTCGCTATGTGCCCTGCCCATTGCTACTTGTGGCATGCAATCCTTTGGACTATGTCTGTGACCTTAGTTCGTGCGGCCATGTCACGTGCGGAAGTAAAAATTGACCGGTTAGGTCACTCTAACCAGCCAAATTCTTCCAGAAATCTTAACAGCGCCTTAATGTTGCTAAAATATAACCACAGTAATGAAGTGAAATAAGCAACTCCACTATTTACCCTGTGCGGTCACACTTCAGGCCGCGGTATTTAAGTGGGTTTTAATAATGAGTTAGCATGTCTAGACGTACTAGGCCCCAGCCTAGCCTGCTACAGGTGAATATAATTTTAATTTACACCCTCTAAACATTCACTGAAAACTGAACCTTAAATGTTCGAAACTAAAGCTCAATTTCGAAACTGGATGTTTTTTTTCTATCATTGAATTTCCTCTTTTAAGTCCACTCCAATGAAATACTGAAGCACGGTACTAAATACGGTTTTATAGAAGCCTGAACTTTTCATATCAAGATAAAATTCCTTTTAACATTGTTCAATATTTTATAGTAGGGATTTCCGCAAGGTAAACTGAGGTTATTAGGGATTACCACGAAAGGTAAATGTAATGAAAGATGCTTGGGCTGAAAAATGGAATGATCCTTGTTTTACTTTATACTCGTAATAATTGTTACTTCTTTTGCTCTTTTTTTGGTCAATAAGCCAACGCTTGACCACAATCGCACCTGATGGAAAGCGACGATGAGGTCTAGGATGATACGCGTTTGCCTAAAAGATGCCTGTTCACTCTTGCCTTAAAGATGCCCAGATTATAGTGGTCAGGAAAAACAGATCTCGGCAGAGAGTTCCATTCCTTAGCCGTCCGCATTATAAATGTGGAAGCAAATCGCTTCGTGCGGATAAGGGGTATTTCTACCACATAAGGATGAAAGCACTCGCCGCGCCTTGTCGTCCGATGATGAAATGGGCTGGGGGGGATCAAATTATGTAGAACATCCGCACACTCCCCGAAATTGATTATACCATTTGAAACACAAATTATATTTAAACGTTATGGATCTTTTTAATCTTTAAAAAAAAATTCAAAACTTACGTTATTTGACAACTTACTGATTTTGCAAATATTTGACAACGAAAGTTATAACTCAAAATAATCATCATCGAGGATTCGGCGGGTAGGGCTAAAACAAGCCGCATGCGCTGATGCAATTCACAGGTTTTAAATTAGGGTCTAGTGGTTTTTAGGGTACAAATGTGGTGTTTATTTGTGTAGTGAAGTGCCGCAAAGTGATCCTAATAATAAGAATCGTTGGATTGTATTGTTTTTAACACTGCTATTGTGTGTCGAGTATGTTGTCCCGTGACAACTTGCTTGGACCTAATAGAGTCTTAAGGTGACGGGTAGGGCACACTAGCGACGCTAATCGATTTTTATTTTTAGCTACTAAAGCGGATGTATTTTAAAAAAATCGGGATTACAATCTCTTGGTAAACACTTATACTATTTATTAAATAACCATGCACAAATGGGGACCCAACATTTGTACGCGAAAAATTGATTTACGCTAAAAGTGGCCGCTTTTGGCGGTAATCAATTTTTCGCGTACAAAAACGGACCCATAATTTGTGCATGGTTAATTAATAAATAGTATAAGTGTTGGCCGAGAGGTTGTTACCCCAAAATTGTTTAAAATAGATCCGGTTTAGTAGCCAACAATTAAAAACCAATGGTGTCGCTAGTTAGGGCTACCCGTCGCCTTAAAACCCGCAATTGCTTTTAGAGTGATATCCGCTGAATCCGTAGGTCAATAAAATGTAAAACACCGGCGTTTTATTGAGTGACTGTGACTTTGACTGACTTCGACTGTTGACTACCTACTTATTTACAGTAAGTCCGCACAAAGAGGTTTGAATCCTGTTTCCTTATTCGTACTGCGAAACAGTGGAATCAGTTGCCTGAAGAGGTGTTCCCTAGAGGCTACAATTTGGGGGTTTTCAAAGCGCGAGTGAATAGGTATCTTCTAGGTAATCGTGCTACATCTTAGACGATATTATCACTTACCATCAGGTGAAATATGGTCAAACACTTACCTATCTACAGTAAAAAAAAAAAAAAGGTACTTGACATTGGCGAATTATCTTCGGGCAGAGCCATACCTAATAAAAAAAATAAAAAAATAATAATCATCATCATTATTTTTTCGTTTTGTCCCGGTCCCGGCCCCAAGCTGTCGCTTTGGAGTGTGCTATGATAACTCTAAAAACAAAATCACCAAATGTTTTGTTAAATTTTCTTTGGAACATTTTTTTTTATTCAATCCGTGTGAAAAGGTTTAACGAATGCGGCACCTTCAATCACTTTACATGATTGATAATACGTGAATGGGTATAATTTGTAAGAGGAAAACATCCAGTTGGTACTGTTTTAAGTACTTCTTAATTATACTGCTATTTGCGTACGAAATCTGAAAGGTCGCTTTTAAAAAGGAGTTCTTCTTTTGAAGGACCTATAATTTCATCAATTGCTAAAATAGGACATCATTTGATCTGCCAAGTAAGTGTGGGTACCGGATAGCCTAATGTGCTGGAAAGGGGAGTTTAAAGGTTGACAGCTCACTTGTGACTCTTCTGGTAACCGTTAGAGGATCCGTCTGCTATCATCTGTCTTCCCTTCTATTTTCATTAAACTTCTTTTTTAACCCCCGACGCAAAAACGACGGGGTGTTATAAGTTTGACGTGTCTGTGTGTGTGTCTGTGTGTCTGGCTATGGCATCGTAGCTCCCGAACAAATGAACCGATTTTGATTTTGTTTTTTTTTTGTGTGAAAGATGAATAAGGAGGGAGTGTTCTTAGCTATGTTGGATAAAAATCGATCCAAGATGGCCGCCGTCACAAAGATTTGGATTTTATATTTTAACACAACTTCCACAATATGGGTATCATATAAAAGGGCTTGAGTAGCACAATATATTAATTGTGAAAAATTTCAAATCCAAGATGGCCGCCGTCAGAAAATGACGAATAACTTATTTGTTGTTCCAACTGCCTCAATATAGGTATCAAATGAAAGAGCTTTAGTTGTGTCTGGGGTTTTTTAAGTTTTCAATTTAATTTTTAACATTTTTTACAGTATGCTATAGGGTCACCCGCAGAATACCAGCGTCGCGACGTGTCAGCAATGACCCGGCATGACTTATGCTGCGCGGGCGCCACAACAATTATTTATATTTGTTATTCATGTTATTGTTCCTATATTTTCCTTCGTGTGATATCTGTTATGTATTTGTATTTGTTGTGTCAGTAAATGTCTCATTACATTCATTCATCATAGCAACGAATTTAAGCAGCCAGCGTGTGTGTTTATATTATGACCGTGGGAGAACCACGCTTTGGCATAAAGGGGCCGGCTCGACCGCAGTGATACTACGGCCTCACAGAAAACTGACGTGAAGCCGCACTGTGCTGTGTTTCGCTGCGTGAGTGAGGGTACCGGAGGCCCAATCCGGGGGAAAGGGAGGGTTTAAAGGTTGGCAGCGCACTTGTGACTCCACATTGTGTCGCGGGTGTTCATGGGCGGCTGCAATCGCTTACCATCAGGTGATCCGTCTGTTCGTCTGCCACCTATGTCATAAAAAAAAGTGTGGTCGAGGTGCTCCACGAAAAAGCCGCTTATTTGGAGAAAATACGAGTATATAATATTTTGTTTATTTATGTATTAGCATTATAAATATTTAATATATATATACAGTTCACTCTTATTTCCCTTTTTCAATATTGCACCACCTACCCCTCCTCTACTATCAAATGTCCTTTGCCTGAAGGTTGTCTGGTAGAAATCGCTTCCAGCGATAAGACCGCCGAAATTGTACAATTAACTTTCTGTAATGCCTTTTAAAGTTGTGTTTTTTTTTGTGCAATAAAGTATATCTATCTATCTATCTATCTAAGACTCTATACTGTTATATGACTTTTCTGAAGCTGTAAATTAATAAATCACTAAAATAGGCAATCATCGGATCTTTTCTCGTCTAATTAAACTTGGCAACAATGTCTGACAACTCTTTATCGCAGACTATAAGCCGTTAACACAGAATTAAGCTGACTTCCCATCCGGAAAGTAAATTACTAACTTTTTTTACGGACGTCAAAAGTTGGTAAGTTTGTTGGTTAAGAGCTCAAAATTTTGTTGAAAAATGCTTTAAATAAATGAAGAGTTAAGTAAATTAAAGAATAATAAGTCAATTAATAGTTAGTTTCGGTCATAGGTACTAACGCCGAAATGGAGAATGACTGAACCGAACAAAATGGACCAAGTAATAATAATGCTAGAGCTTTTTTATAAGGGGCAAATGACGGATTACCTGATGGTAAGCGATCATCTCTGACGGACGCCCTATTATTGGTCATGGTCATATGGTTTATTGTGGGTTCGTTTCCCGGGTCGGGCAAAAAGTATGTTTCGAATTTTTCGAACATTGCTCGGGTTTGTTATCACCAATCCGCATTAGGCAAGCGTGGTGATAAAGCCTAATCCCATCATAGTAGCGATGACTTGATGTCTATGATGGAGGCCTTTGCCCTGCAGCGGGACAGTATATAGGCTGATACTTTAAGCAATCACCGCCGCACATGGACACCTGCGATACCAAAGGAGTTACACCGGCCTTTTAATAAGGAGTACGCTCTTTTCTTGAAGGTTGGCAGGACGTATCGTTTAAAGTCTACCACATTGATGTAAATACCGGTGATAGTTCATTCCATAGTTTTTTCGAACGAGCTTCTTAGTACTTAAGCTTAGTATGGGATCAGGTCAATGTATGAGATGTTATATGAATTTATCATGGAATATATTTAAAAAAAACCTAGTTGCACATTAATGTATGCTTTTCATGTGCAATAAGTATTTTTTGGTAAGTATGCAAAAAGTTTAGGCTAGGTTAGCAATTTATTAATTTTGAGGGAAATTAAATACAACCCATTTTTTTTATTTTTTTTTTGTGATAGGTGGCAGACGAGCAGACGGATCACCTGATGGTAAGCAATTGCCGCCGCCCTTTGACACCCATTATATTTATGTTCCGTTTGTTTGTAAGTGCATTTTTTTTTATTAGATTTCTTTTTATGTTTGAATGACCGGATGGCGCAATTGATAGTGACCCTGCCTCTTACGCCAAAGGTCGTGGGTTCGATCCCCACCCTGGACAAACATTCGTGCGATGAACACTTATGTTTGTTCGGTGTCTGGGTGTAATATATGTATTTAAGTATATATTTGTGTTCCTCTGTTGTCTGATATCTGTAACACAAGTGCTTAAGCTACTTAGTACGGAATCAGGTCAACGTATGAGATGTTGTGAGAATCATTATTATTATTATGTAATAGGTGGCAAATCAGCATGCGGATCACCTGCAGATAAGCAATGTTTTTAAGTCTTAATTCAATTACCTATTACATGGCGGTAGTAATCCGAAGAGGCGCGTGCCGATAACTCGTGGCATTAAATTATATCCAATGTAGGTAGAAAGGGTTGTAAATTACAAACTTGTGTAATATTTCGATTTCCTCTTTCGTTCTGTTTAGATATATTAACGGAAAGAGGAAATACTGGTTTGAATAAGTAAGTAAGTAAACATTTATTGACCACTGATATGAAATACAATTACGACAAGAGGTAGGTTGTATACAGACTATACAATGACAGACATTAAGAAAATATCTATTGTAATAGTTATACGATACGACTCTGCGTTCACAACAAACATGACGAAAATAATTCATGTTCCAAATTTCATAACTTTTTTGTCCAGTAGTTTCGGCTGTGCGTAGAGTTGGGAAAGACCAACAAATATTTTCACATCCTCACATCTTCACATACATATTCACAAATTTACCCTCTAGCAATAGATGGCGCTAATCTGACTGTTCCATATAAAAACGAATTTGTCATCGATTCTACATCCCGAATGCAAAGTTTTTGTACAGTCAACTCCAAAAATATGTATACACTTTAGGACGTTGTCACAATATATAATACTAGCTTTTGCCCGCGACTTCGTCTGCGTTCACACAATATCTTTATAAATTATAGCCTATGTGTTATTCTGATCTATAAGCTACATTACTGTAAAGTTTCATTAAAATCCGTTTAGTAGTTTTTGCGTGAAAGAGGAACAAACATCCATCCATACATCCATCCAAACAAACTTTCGCCTTTATAATATTAGTAAGGATAAGTAAGGATAAGAAATTAGACCTCTACTTTCGTATAGGTAAGTATTGTGACAAGGTCTTAAAGTGTATACATATTTTTGGAGTTGACTGAACCTATGTACGACAAACCAAATTATAAAATGTTTCGTCTTCAGTATGTCCTCTAAAACGTTATCTCTTTATAAATAGTATAGATATAGTTTAGATATAGATAGCTTTTTAATTGTAAAATATATTTTTCTAAAAAAACTATCCTACACATTTTAAACGTTGTCCATTAAGGTGACAGGTAGGGCACACTAGCGACGCCAATTGATTTTAATTTTTAGCTACTAAGCCTTGTCTATTTTAAACAATTTCGGGTTTACACTCTCTCGGCAAACACTTATACTATTTATTGAATAACCATGCACAAATGTTGGGTCCGTGCACAACGCGAAAAATTAATTCACGCCTAAAGTGGCCGCTTTTGGCGTGAATCAATTTTTCGTGTACTCGTTGGACCCAGAATTTGTGCATGGTTATTTAATAAATCCGGCTTAGTAGCTAAAAATTAAAATCGATTGGCATCGCTACTGTGCCCTACCGGTCACCTTAAGAGATACAGGTCAAAGCACCGGTCAATTTCTATACAAACAATATCGTGTGTCTTTATTCACATGACAATGGCAGAATCAATTGTGCCTCAAAGCACGATTCGAGCCATAAAAAAAGGAAATTATGTTCCGATGGGGTATCCACACCCCAAAGGCCGGGTTCGATTCACTTTGTGAACAAAAATTTAGAATAACTATGAATATATAATAGAATGGAAAAACATTGGGCCCTGTAAATGAGCTATCTTCCACAAGTTAGCACATTTTACCTAAAGGCCTCACAGAAAACTTGCGTGAGAAAGCGCCTGCGCTTTGCTTGGCCGAGTATGGGAGGGTACCAGAAGCCCAATTTGGGAGAAAGAGAAAAAACTTGCAGCAAAGTAGTGACTCCACTGATGTTGGAATGTCTAGATTGAAATGCTCGTAGAAGAGCTCGTGGAAGAGCGGAGAAACAAAAGCTCATAGACTCCGATGGCTGGGCCACATTTAAAGGAAGGGAGAGGTCGCAGTATCAACAAAGCTTACTTGGGCTGGCCGATCGGTCGACGCCTGGTCGTCATCGTCATCGTCAGCCCATTTAAGTCCCCACTGCTGGGGCATGGGCCTCCCTCAATCACTTGAGGGGTAATTGCCATATTCACCACGCTTGGCAGACGGGTTTGCGAGGGTTTTGATATAAATGCAGAGTTTTCCTTATCTGGGTGCTGATGATCATGCCAGCAGCTTTACCTTAGTCGCCTTTTACGACACCTCGGTAAGAGTGAGGGTGGCCTATTCTACTCTGCCGGGGACCACACGGCCAATAATCTGATGTTTTGCGTAAAATATCAAACACACTGGTTTCCGGAATAAGTTGATACAGACCATAGAGTTACCACCACTTATTTCTTTTATCATGTTTGAGTGTTGAGAGTGAGGGTGGCCTATTCTACTCTGCCGGGGACCACACGGCTACGACTGGTCGGCCGCCCCAGATATCGCTGGGATGATGTCGAGCAGAAAGATCTACGCGAGCTACGGGTCAGCGACTGGCGCGGAACAGCGAATGATCGGGACCGATGGAAGAGTCTTATATCGGAGGCCAAGACACATTTTGGATCGCTGAGCCACAGTAGATATATACGCTAGCAGTATGGAACTACTACGAACAAACGCTCGATTACGCACGCACATAGCTGCACACTTTACACGGATTATAAGGTCCCATCGGAGTAGAATCGTAGGAATTAAATTCAGGGTTGTCGGTTTTACTCGAGTGCCGCTTACTTTATTTTGGTAGATAAAATAAGTAGATACGTTATTATGTATGTTATCAAAAAATGGTTTCGGATTTTAATAAGATTTGTGTGGTGGTGTGTAGGTAAATGGTGTATCAAAGATAAAGATAAAAGATAAAAAAATCTTTATTCAATTTAGGTCCACACAGAACACTTATGAATGTCAAAATAGTACATATTATCTACCGCTGGTTCGGAATGTCGATTTTTACTGAGAAGACACCAGCAAGAAACTCAGAAGTTACTCTTTTCAAATATTGATGATGTTACAGAGTTTCAATTGAGAAGAGAAAAAAAAATACAATTATGAAAGTTAATAGACTACTATGAATAACAACTCAAAAGATTGTATCTAAGGAGCGTTCTTTATATTTGAGTCGAAATTTACTGTTGTCTGCTGTAATTTACGAGTTATGATCACAATTACATTCTGGGGGGTCGGAGATGGAGATTGATATGGGAGGGATGGTGGGAACTCACTATGTCTTGGCCCGAGCGATCGGGCACGTGACCAATACCTTAACGTGGTTTCCAAGTAACGAAACAAAACGTAGTAAGTTGATGTTGCGGGTTTGAATTGCTGACCATCACGTGATCGTAACGTGGACACTTACGGTACGACTGGTCCACAAGTTTAAGGTCGCTCAGCAGGCTATGGAACGAGCAATGCTCGGCGTCTCTCTCCGAGATCGAATACGAAATGAGGTGATCCGGCAGAGAACCAAAGTCATCGACATTGCCCACCGAATTAGCAAGCTTAAGTGGCAGTGGGCTGGCCATATTAGCCGCAGAACCGACAACCGATGGGGTAAACGAGTTCTAGAGTGGAGACCGCGTCTTGGCAAACGTAATGTAGGGCGCCCTCTGGCTAGCTGGGGAGGCGATCTGCGCAGGATGGCTGGCAAGAGCTGGATGCGAGAAGCCATGGATAGATCACAGTGGCGAACAATTGGAGAGGCCTACGTCCAGCAGTGGACTGCGATAGGCTGATGATAAATGATGATGACGTGATCCGTAAATCACACAACAAATCAATTAATGTCGTTTTCTGATGTACTTTTTACTCGTTGCAAACACTTACAGTCCTTTTACAGCACCATTGAATTTAATGGACATTTATACGAAAATTAAAACTCGCCTGGTCACCACACCGTTGGTCGTATTTCATCCCATTTTAATCCGTTACATTCTATACCCTTTTATCCCGAATTAAGACCATCCCTTTTGGACGTCTCCTCTTAATCAACACCTTTTTGTTTTTAGGATTCCGGTCAAAAAAGATTAAACGGTACCACTTTACCTATTCATTGTTGTTGTTCTCCGTCAATCAGACTACCACAGTGATGTAATTTTTTGTATGTAGGTTGTTGACGAGTAGACGGATCAACTAATGGTAAAGCGATTGCTGCCGCCCATGGATACTCGCGACACCAGTCTAGTCACAAATGCGCAGTGCTTAGATTAATACAAAATAGCGAAAGGTACAGCACGTCCCTTCAATTAGAAAATTGAAAACGTTCTTGATGCGCAACTAAATGAACACGTACTCACAGCTCTATGACACATTATTTAAAGTTGCACGACAGAGACAAACCTATTTTTTGGCATAAGTGTGAGTGAGTCAAACGTGCTTCGCGCAGCTACGCTTTAGAGTTGACTCTTGTTTTTGACTTAACTCGTCACACATTATTATATCATGTAGGATTGGTGATCGGTAGATGCATGGTAAGGAACGTGTAAGAGATCGATATTTGAATTATAGAATGACGTGTGAGAGGGAGATAGACGACGCATGGCCGACGACTGAAAAAAGGTGTAAAGACGTAAAGACGATTATAATTAATATACAAGTATTCCCGAAACCTGGGTGTATTATTTATCCCATCCCATATTTGGGGGCTCGTCCGGGATAAATAGAAATATACATCGTAGGAGACGGAATAAACTAAGATATTACGACGAACGACGAATAAAAATGACGATCGAAGAAAACTAGACGAAATAAGACGGAAAAGAAATTTGAAATTATAAACAGTGAAGAAGATGGGTGACGAAGTAAGAAGGCGACGAATATTACATGCGAACTTCCACATTAACCAAATGCCTTTCAGCGGAAATGGAGAAGAGCGTAATGTCGGTGGTGATTGGCTCAGAAGGCTGGAAAGGTGCGCATATGATGAAGGATGGAGTGACCGGTTAACTTTGCGGATGGCCTTGAGTTCCTTGGCTGGAGACGCGGCAATGTTTCAGGATCTACGTTACCAGGACTATGAAGAGTTTAAGGAGGAGTTTTTATACATTTTTGGTCCGGAGAGTGAAGCTGACGTCAAAGAGGACGCAAGATGTGAATTTTATGACGACGAAGACGATGATGGTGAGTACGATGAGGAAGATGAAGAAAGTATGGATGAAGAAGAAAATGATTGTGATGAAGAACGTGACTTTAGTAAGGAAGCAGAAAACAACCGATGTGAAAGAAAAGAGGAGCGTGAAACCAGAAGTACAGACCTGGAGGTGATAGACAATGTGAATATCGAAGATCAGCTGAAAAACATGAATAATTACGTAGAGGAATGCTGTGTTGACTTTGTTCATAATGACGGTGCTTTGAGTAGTGACAGTTTTCAAGTTGACAAGAAGTTGATAATGGCGTCATCACAAGAGGAATGGCCAGAGACAAAGACAATGGTAATGGAAAGCCTGAAGAGCTGTCAAGGAAATCAGCCACATGCCAAAACAGAATCTATTTATGGTATACAAGAAGAAGTCTCCGACAAAACATTGACGGCTGTCAAAGATATAATGTTTGACATTAAAATTGTGTTCAAACATCTTGCAAAAAATAATTATCGAACTCAATATCAAAAAATGATTTGTGGAAAAGGCGATCGACATAGAGGAAAGAAGAAAAGGGGTAGAACATGGACGGTGCTTTGGAAAAAGAGGAAAAGAGGGAGATTGAAATCAAGGGGAAAACATAGCGTTTGGAGAGAAGAAATAATGATGGATTATAAGAAGAGGAAGAAGTTTTGATGTGTTGTTTTTATAATAGTTTTATTATTGTAGAGTGGTTTTGTTTTGTTAAGATGTTGGTGTTTACGTTGTTTTTTTCATTGAGGTTAATGTTGTTCTAAAGATGTAAGTAGATAGTTAAGGTGTATAGAAGACGTATGAGTGCAGTATGAGGGCATACTGAGTGTAGGATGGCCGAGTGTAGGATTGGTGATCGGTAGATGCATGGTAAGGAACGTGTAAGAGATCGATATTTGAATTATAGAATGACGTGTGAGAGGGAGATAGACGACGCATGGCCGACGACTGAAAAAAGGTGTAAAGACGTAAAGACGATTATAATTAATATACAAGTATTCCCGAAACCTGGGTGTATTATTTATCCCATCCTATATCATATATTTCTATCTCACTCTGCAAAGTGTTGACGGAAACATTAATTAATTTATAAATATCATGAGAAATTAAAACTTTTTTTCTACTTATGACTGAAATGTAATTCCATAAGATTTGTTATTTCTTTTTGAATAATTTGTACAACGCGTAAAAGCGCACGACTAGAACAGTCTAAGGCGTTGATACAGGCGTTCATTCAGAGACAAGCTGTAGAAATAATAAAACTGAGTAGAGGGCATGTTAGGGCCCACTCGGACCCTGCACAACATGGGCCTTTCAGATACCAAAATCTGCAGGTTCTGTCGCGAGGACGAGGAAACGATTATCCACGTCCTCGGCGAGTGCATAGCGCTGCACCGCTGCAGAAGCCGGCACCTGGGAACACACATGATCTCAGCTGACGAGATCAAGAGCTCCCCCATCAGCTCCATTCTCGGGTTTATCCTGGAACTGGAGCTACATGAGGTGCTGTAATAGGTTACGGGGCTGCCACAATAGATCATCTACTGGTCGCAGTGGCTATAAGACGCAAGGCTCACCCCATTTCTATCAATAAAATCAATAAAAAAAAGCGCACGAAGGCATTTTGGTAACCTTTATCCCACTAGAATATTTGTGTGACACGACTTGGCACGTCCACTTGTCAAACTCACCAATTTGCGACTGCGTGCAATTAGGCGACAGGGACATAATTTAGGCTGTCCATGCAGTAGAGATGAGTCATCTATCTTCCTCTATTTTGATTTAATCTAAGGCGCAGTGTTGGATAATACTTTACCATAAGAGTATAGGGTGTAGGCAAAGCTAGACACTGCGCTTCTTTTGATGTAGCTGATGTCCATGGGCGGCGGTGATCAGGTGACTCACTTGCTCTTTTGCCTCCGTTTCTCATAAAAAAAGAACAAACTTTCAGGGTAGAGCTGGCCGTGGCTAGTCATAGATCTCATTTTTATTTTACTTTTTAAATTAGAGGATGTCTTTCGTAAAATAAAACAACCGTTGCGAAAAGATGGGTTGCGCGGAATGCTCGTAAATAGTTTTTAACCGACCCTATTCCTCTCCGGTCGTGTCACAGTGGTGTCCCATCAGAATATGAGGGCAAGGGAATAGAGAGTGCACTTGTGTTTGCGCACACATTTGAGCACTAAAATATGCGTAAGGGGCTGATCGTTGAGATTGGCCGCCTTAGCCAAAACCGGTTGGATGATATTTTTTTTATTATTATTTATTTAATCAACGGAATCTTATAAAATAGAGTTGGATTCACACTTGATCGTTCCGGTTTTTTTTTAATTTCACGTCTACGACATTAAAGGATTGTTTAATTCAACACGTAATGTTGTTAGTAGGCGTTAGGTGGTGGTAGGATCACGAAATCAAATTTTATGTAGAGCACAGAATAAGCGATTGCCAGATAAGACAGCACTTTTTTATAACACCGACTTGGTATAAACATGCATGCCGTAGTGTTGCCGGATAATCGATTGTACGTTGATTATTAATCGATTATGCAAATGGAGCCCAAATAATCTAATAATCAATTGGACTGACGATAGTATCGATACTATCGAATAATTCGATACCATAATTAAGCGGATACTATCGATTAATCTACAATTTTTTTTAGATTATAATCAACGTCAAGCTGTGAGTAGATGCTACTACGAGTATGTACTTACATATAAAAATAATCGTGCTATGTCCCTGTGTACATTAATTATTTGTATAAACGTGAACGTTTAAAATCTTATTAGATTATAATCGTCATTCATGCAGAAGATGTCTAAGAAGGCATAATACAAATAACGCTAATATCTAGAAATACTTGCAGATTAAGTGATTAATCGATTATATCGACCAAAATCGTATCGATAGTACAATCGATTGTTAAGAGTGAAAATTATCGATTAATCGGTTGTCGATTATTCGGCAGTGCGGCTCGCTTAATCGAAAGCGACTACCGCAGTATATGGAAGTCTGCCACTCCAGAGTACTTGCTTACATTTTTCCAAATCATGTGACATCCAGTTATAGAATGGCACCTTTTAGCTGTAAAATGATATAAGTGATAGATGGCAGACGTTCAGACGGATTACCTGATAGTAAGCCATAGCCGCCAATAGACACGCGTAATACCAGTGGAGTCACTATTGCTGCCAAATTAGAAACTTCCCTTCACCTCGGAAAACCTATACCTCCAGTACCCTTAGACTGTGGGAGAGCCACACTTCGGCATGAATAGGCCGGCTCGACCGTAGAGATACCACGGCCTCACAGAAAGCCGGCGTAAAGCAGCACTGTTCTGTGTTTCACTGCGTCAGCGAGGGCATCGGAGGCCCAATCCGGGGGAAGGGGGGTTTTATAGTTGGCAGCGCACTTGTTAGTCTACTGGTGTCGCGGCTGTCCATGGGTGGCGGCAATCACTTACCATCAGGTGATCCGTCTGCTCGTCTGCCACCTATCACAAAAAAACCTCACTTGACGAAACACGAAACCCAGAGAGCAATGGAGAGGGCTATGCTCAGAGTCTCCCTGCGTGATCGTATCAGAAATGATGAGATCTGCAGGAGAACTAAGGTCACAGACATAGCCCTAAAGGATTGCATGCCTCAAGTGGCAATGGGCAGGGCACATAGCGAGGAGAACAGACGGCCGTTGGGGCGGAAAGGTCGTCGATGTGGAGGCCACGTACAGGAAGTCGCAGCCGTGGCAGGCCCCCTCACAAGGTGGACCGACGATCTGGTGACGATCGCGGAAATCCATTGGATGCGGGCGGCACAGGACCGATCTGTGTGGAGAACATTGGGGGAGGCCTATGTCCAGCAGTGGACGTCTATTGGCTGAAATGATGATGATGACGAAACACAGCGCAGGACCTGCTTCAAATTTTCTGTCAAGCCGTGGTATCACTTCGCTCATATGAGTAGATAAAACACATACGTGCTGGCCTATTCACGCCGAAACATGGCTCTCCCACGGTCAAAATCTGCGCCTACGCGAGTTATTCTTTGCAATATCCAAGTGCTCATACGTTTTTATTGCACATTGCCCGGCGGCCGGCGCCAAACGGCCGTTATGACACAATGTCGGTTTCGCCCGGGCAAAGTGCGAAACACCGATTCAAACGACCGATAAAACCGGCAGATTCTATCGGACCCTTTTAATGGACTCGTATTTTAGGTGTTTAATAGAAACCAATTTTGAATGCGATTTGGGAAGGCGTAAATATTGATTGATTTTTAAGAACATTAGGTATTATTGACCGACTTAAAAAAAAAGAGGTTCTCAATTCTATATGTAGGTAGCATTTTATAACAGTACACTCGAGAAAAGGTTTTACCGAAGTCGGCGCCTAATCTCTGTTGAATATTTAAATGTTGTATTAAATTACAAGATAGCAATTGGGCGCCGACTTCGGTAAAACCTTTTCTCAAGTGTACTGTTATAAAATGTTACCTATTTGGAGTGTAAAAAGCTTTGAGTACTCAAAGATATCATCGTCAGCCCATTTAAGTCCCCACTACTGGGGCACGGGCCTCCCTAAATCACACGAGGGGTAATTGCCATACTCACCACGCTTGGCAGACGGGTTGGCGAGGGTTTAGATATAAATGCAGAGTTTTCCTTCTCTGGGTGCTGATGATCATGCCAGCAGCTTTACCTTAGTCGCCTTTTACGACACCTCGGTAAGAGTGAGGGTGGCCTATTCTACTCTGCCGGGGAACACACGGCTGGTATAAAGTGATTAAAATATTATTACTCAAAGGTATAAAGTGATTAAAATATTATTTTACACTTTTCAGTTCGTGGTTATTGAAGGCGGTTTTTATTTCGCAGAATTTTTTAAATGTTTTTTAAGACTGGTGAGCTGATATCCAGTTGGTATCGATGGAAAGACGGATGTGCAAAAATCTCGGGGGCAACGTCTGGCAATGTAGTTTGCGTTTTTAATCGTAAAAAATAATGATAATCTTTATCTGCAATTGGCATTCGGAATGTAATCGACATTCCGAACCGAGTGAAGCACAAACTAAGTAGAAGATACTATGAGTAGAGTCACAAGTGCGCCCTTTCCACTGGATTGGGCCGCCGGTACCCCCGCTCACGCAGCGAAACACAGCGCAGTGCTGCTTCACGCCGGTTTTCTGTGAGGCCTTGGTATCACTCCGATCGAGCCTGCTCATTCATGTTAAAGCGTGACTCTCCCACAGTGAAGGTCTTCCGAAATTGCCCGTTGATGTGAAACGACTGACACACATAATAATATCTTTATCTTATTTTGTAAGGCCCTGTTGGTCTAGTGGTTTAAGAAACGGGCCATGATTTCGGGGTCCTAAATTCGATTCCCAGATCAAACAAAAAATATGTTTCGAATTTGTCGAACACAGCTCGGGTTTTTAATCACCAAGTCACATCAGGCAACCGATCACAGTGGCTATGACAATAATATGGTCCTATTTTTTTCTCTTGTTGGTAATATAGGAACCCCTCAAATGGGAAAAAATCGGTGAAAGAATGTATTTGTAAGCTTGGAAACTCTTCGAGATAGGAAATTTTTATAATCACTTAAAATAGACCCAAAACCAAAACGCTTAATACAAACAGCGACGCGAGACGTGACGTCACCCCTCACTAGTTTGTGCGCATCGCGAGATAGTTTTGTTCGATATCTATATGAAATAGTGCGTTTATGAAAATGGTTTCTTAACAAAAGTTGCTATAAATTGAATAAGATGTCGATTGCTATATAAATATTTCGTAAATTTAAGACTTAAAATTGACTTGCCTATCTTTGCCTTTGAGGGCTCATAACAAAAATAATACATAAGGTTTCAAGCTAAAATTTTGTACATTGCTCCTTTTGTCCGTTACTTCTCAATGCTATTTTGAAACTGCCAATTTCTGACCTAGTACACCAGCCTATTCTATGATGGAGGTCTTTGTCCTGCAGTGGGACAATAAATAAACAGATATTTTACTTAAGTCTCACGGCCTGCTTTTTGGTCACCGAGTGATTTACCTACCCTCCCTTCTTAATGAATTTATACACACTTACAATATCATACTTATACACTTTACATGCAATTTTAACACACCATATTTACAGTCACAGAAACACTATACAAAGTACAACTTTTTTTTTTTATTTATAAATTACGTAGTTTTACTTTTTTTATTATATTTTGAAGTATCTCCATACAATTGTTTAGATGCTCTGCTCTTAGGTAACAAGATATTAGGATGTTTTTAGTATATGCGGACCTAAATGAAGGGGCCTGGTGTCCTATGATTACAGGTTCTTTTTGAAACCTATATCAGGCACCAGTCTCACAAATACGGGTTGCATCTAAAATTAGCAAATAATTCCTAGTCCTTAAGACCTATTTGTGACGAGAAATAAATGATTTATTTATTATTATTATTTACTTTTTATATGTTTTTGTATGAAAAATTATTACATTAAACTACAGAAAATCACGAACTACAACTACTACCTCCACATTCGGAAGCCGTTTCTTATGCAAATTGCTCGGCAATGGAAATTGCTTTATTGAACATTAACATAGCGACTGCGCGGGCTGAATTAAGCGATGATTACCGCTTGCTAGGGCTGCCAACTCTGAATGCAACTAAAAATGAAATAATTAGGCTTGCTCAGCTAAGACCATATATTGCTATGAATAGGAATAACAATAGTATTCTAATTTGTGATAATATTCTTATTATTAGTCTTATGATCATCATCATCATCATCATCATCATCATCATCAGCCCATTTAAGTTCCCACTGCTGGTAATTGCCATACTCACCACGCTTGGCAGACGGGTTGGCGAGGGTTTTGATATAAATGCAGAGTTTTCCTTCTCTGGGTGCTGATGATCATGCCAGCAGCTTTACCTTAGTTGCCTTTTACGACACCTCGGTAAGAGTGAGGGTCGCCTATTCTACTCTGCCGGGGACCACACGGCCCATATCTTCTTATGATATTATCACTTATTTTCATAAAAAACAAATTAAAATATGGTGTACAATAAATAAGGCGTTAAAAAGGGCACATAAAAACGGCACATAAAAACAGGATTGAATTATCTACTCATGCTAGATCACTGGACATGGGTGTTCGCTACATTAACGAGATTCATCATCTTCTCAATGAAACACAGTGAAAAACGGTTTCAGGATTTGGGAGTTTGGTAATTAAACCCCATCCACAAGTTTCAAAGCAATGACAATGGAATGGAGACAATAGATACATTAGAATTAAAAAAAAAACAAACAAACAGTTCTATACGGTATAAAGAACTTAAGGCATACCAGCGACGTCAATCTGACTTAACCTGATTTATATTTCACAATTTCAGAGCGCCAGGTAGGGGCGGATCTAGCCCAAGAAGCACTAGGGTACAATCAATAATCTTGCACCCTTTTTTTCAAAATGCGCGAACGAAATAGAATACTTACAACATGTACCTACTTCTACCAACCATCTTATCTTATCTTATCTGTTAGGGGCCATTTTCATGGGGCACGTCGACCCTAAGGGATCTTTTGTACCTCCCCTTTCTTTTGCGCTCTTACTCACGAAAGATTCGTTTCATCAGCATCACGATGTCTTTCGGATTGAAGTGCCTGTAGTCTCCTGGTTTAGGATAAGCGTTACCTAGAATACACATTCTGCCTCTGGCTAGTGAGTCGCATTCACATAAAAGATGTTCTATGGTTTCCGTCTCCTCCTTGCATGCTCTGCAGTCGCTGTTTGATGTCAAGTTCATCTTCATCAGCATTTTGTTCGTTCCATAATGCCCTGTTAACGCTCCTATGAGCATCCTTGTCTGTTGTCTATTGCCTCCGAGAATATATATATATATATTTTTTTTTCTACCAAAACCATACTACCAACCATAATAAACAACGTTAGTTCTGTGGCTTTTTGAAATACGTTGAACATTTTTCGAATACTGACTAAGCCACGTGACTGACTTCGTATGAAAATTAAAAAAAAAACCATAAGTAGTAGAACAAACGTTATTTCTGAATGTGAATCTTCTGATAATAATGGTTGGTACCTATGGGCAGTCACTTTATTGTAATTATCAGACATCACGCATCCTGTATTATGGTCCAAGCGTACCCCGGGATTTGAATCCACAGCATGAGACGCAACTAGGAATCACGCGCCGATCAGTACTCGCACCCAATCCTTGCGGAGCGTTACAATGGAGGCTCTTTGTGTAGCGAGGTGCTCTCGGCGCCCGGGTGCACCGCACCCCCTGCACTATTCGTAAAGACGCCCCTGGCACCAGGCTCTCTCTCTTTCAGAAAATGCAATTCAATTCAAATAGTTTATTGCGTTACATGTGGTATTACCGCCGTGTGGTCCCCGGCAGAGTAGAATAGGCCACCCTCACTCTTACCGAGGTGTCGTAAAATGCGACTAAGGTAAAGCTGCTGGCATGATCATCAGCACCCATAGAAGGAAAACTCTGCAAGTCCCCACTGCTGGGGCACGGGCCTCCCTCAATCACATGAGGGGTAATTGCCATACTCACCACGCTTGGCAGACGGGTTGGCGAGGGTTTTGATATAAATGCAGAGTTTTCCTTCTCTGGGTGCTGATGATCATGCCAGCAGCTTTACCTTAGTCGCCTTTTACGACACCTCGGTAAGAGTGAGGGTGGCCTATTCTACTCTGCCGGGGACCACACGGCTAGAAACAATAATTAATTAAAAACTCCTTTAATGTTTTGTTCAAAACTAGTGGCTCTTTTATTTCCCTGAAATTTTGGGGTAAATTATTAATCTATTTTTATAGACATATGCCATACCCCTACTGAAACCAAATGTAGCTTAGCTGAAGGTATGGTCAATTTGTTTTATGGCATAGACGTCGGGATCTAGGGCAGTTATCGCTGACATCCTTATATAAATGTTTATTTTTTATGACAAAATTGCAAATTGCTAAAATGTACACTGAGGCCAGTCAGCATATTGAAACCAATTGGCATCGTTGGACTTACCCTTCGCCTTAAAATGTATATAAGAGAAACCAAGGAATACAAAGATGGTGAAAACCCTGAAGACAGCAAATACGGAAGTAACAATTAGAAACTGGGTTTGTAATAGCTTCGTTGTAATTTAATGGGAGTGAAAATTAAAGCTTGCCTTTATTTCTTCAGGGGAAATCCTGAATTTTGGCGGAAAAGGACAGTAAATTAACTGCTTCGTCATAATATTTGCTGTTGATTATGATTCTTATCTTTGTAGAGTTACCCTTCCGAGTCCTTTAAAATTATTAAAAATATATATTTTTGTACTAGGTGTGTCCTACGGTTTCACCCGCGTAGTAATAGAAAATTACAATCATCATCATTTCAGCCAATAGACGTCGACTGCTGGACATAGGCCTCCCCCAATGTTCTCCACACAGATCGGTCCTGTGCCTCCCGCATCCAATGGATTCCCGCGATCTTCTTCAGACCATCGGTCCACCTTGTGGGGGGCCTGCCACGGCTGCGACTTCCTGTACGTGGCCTCCATTCGAGGATCTTTCCGCCCCAACGGCCGTCTGTTCTCCTCGCTATGTGCCCTGTCCATTGCCACTTGAGGCATGCAATCCTTTGGGCTATGTCTGTGTCCTTAGTTCTCCTGCCAATAATATAATAGTGAAAATTACAATATTCATTATATTTTTTTATAAATTTAAGCCTGTGTTTATTCTTATATTATTATGTAAGCTTCATAAATGTGAAGTTTTATCAATATCCATATAGTATGTAGTTTTTTCGTAAAAGAGCAACGTACATATTTCGCGTTTCCAATGTTATTAGGATTGTATGAACAGTTGTAACAAATTCATTATCTTATTTTGTGTACTAAGTTGAATTTAACAAACAAAATGAAGAAGGTAAGGATGTTACAGACTTTATTAACTGTGGTAACATAGTTACATTTAATATTAGAAATGGGAAAGTGTATCTGTTTGTACGTATTCACGGAAAAGCTGAGTGATGAATTGACGTTATTTTAATAGAAGATATGAATGGTGAGTGACATAGGTAACTTACTAGGGTACTAGGTTGCTGCAAACTGAACTTCACGCGAGTGAAACTGCGGGCGACCGCTAGTTATAAACAGTCAAAATCATGCAAGTAAAATATTCGGTCCCTATCAATCGAGCGAAGGTTGACATCGAGCGCTCACCTTTACTATTAAAATGTTGATCAATTGTTTCCCCAAGTCTCGATCTCGTTGTTCAGCCATTGTTGGAATAAAAGACATTCAAAAACTTGCCAGTAACTGCTGTGACATCCGCTCTAAATCCGAAGTTCTCCAATCAACAGGATCGCGGAACAAAGAAAGATGAAAAACGGAATTAAAACAACGAAACTTGTGGAACTCGAATGATAAATCGTAGGTATAGTGTAATGTTGAAATACGATATCGATAAAATAAGGATAGAAATCGATATTTTTTTAATCGATCGATAGTTTGTCAACTAGCCACGCTAAGTAATCACGCCGCCTATGCACATTTGCGAGATTAGAGAGGTCGTTACTGGCTTTTTAGAAAGGAGTATACTCTTATCTTGAAGATCCCTCAGTCTTACACATCATAGTATAAAAACGGCAAGTCCTTTCTAACCTTTGAATATTCATACGCTTTGGGGTCTGTTCAAACACTATAATATTTTTATAGTTATCTTTTATTAAGGGCCAATTCGATCAATCTTATTCCGATATTCTTCTTATATTTATTATTTTTGTTTTTTTTTTTGTTTTTTTATAAATATTTCACAGCATCACATACATTGATCTGACTCCGAGATAGGTAGCTTAAGCACCTGTGTTACGGATATCAGAATCAACAGTGGGATTACAAATATATACGTATAATACTTTTCTTTTGTAAATACATACTTATAATACATAGGGAACACCCAAACCAATACAAACAGACATGTTCATGCACACAAATGTTTGCACTGTGCGGGGATCGAACCCGCAACCCTTGGACCAAAGGCAGCGTTCATTACCACTGTTCCAAACGGGTCGTCAAAATATTAAATCTATAGTATAGCGCTGTCATTCTATACAAATCTGACGTGGTATATCGTACTATGGTATAACGTAAAAAATTAGTCGAATCGGATCTAAGTCAACTTCAAAAGACAAAAATTTGTAGATGTTTCCTGGTGGATAAAGGACATCCTAAAAGTCCTAATAAATCGTGAAAATACTAGTCAGTCAGTCACTAAGATAAAAAAAACTTCATAAAAGCAGGCTGCAGTTGTATTCCTTTCCTTGTTTTCTTAAATTTTTGAGATAGTGGCGGACGAGCAGATAGTATTCAGATTTCACCATAGTATGTGATTACCACTGCGCATGGACACCTGCAACATCAAAATAGTCACAGGTGCGCCGCCGGGCTATATCATCGGCCAATTTTTTTAAAGTGAAAATAATAACAATTCAGGCTGTCACTTTCTATCGATAAAATTATCGACTATTGTTACATCCCTACTTACAACAATTTAAGGATGACACAAACCAAACTGGCTTTGTTCTACGTTGAACAACGGTGTCGGCTTTTACAAATTCCCCTCGTTTACTTGCAAGTCCGTAGAACCTCGACAACTTTTTAAACATTTCTAAACTAGGATACCAACTTGATATTCTTACATAATAGGGGCGATAACGTTGTGACGAGGAGGGTTTGAGCAGAAATTCAGCAGCTTTCACAATTTGGCTTGCAAGGATATCTCAATGCATTATTTTGTTTTATGTTGACAAAAATCATCATCACTACATACTGTGGCCGTGTGGTCCCCGGCAGAGTAGAATAGGCCACCCTCGCTCTTACCGAGGTGTCGTAAAAGGCGACTAAGGTAAAGCTGCGGGCATGATCATCAGCACCCAGAGAAGGAATACTCTGCATTTATATCAAAACCCTCGCCACCCCGTCTGCCAAGCGTGGTGAGTATGGCAATTACGTCACGTGATTGAGGGAGGCCCGTGCCCCAGCAATGGGGACTTAAATGGGCTGATGATGATGACTACATACTGTAAGACCAAGTCGCTTTCGCTGTTTGTCCTTATGTTCGCTTAGATCTTTCAAACTACACAACGGATTGTGATGCCGTTTTTTTACCCGACTACGGCAAAAAAGGAGAGTTATCATTAATAGAGGAATTCAAAAAGATTTAATATGTATTTATGTAATGCATGAATAATTTTGACCGTGGGAGAGCCACGCTTCGGCATGACTGCTTGACCGGAGTGATACCACGGCCTCACAGAAAACCTGCGTGAAGCAGCACTGTGCTGTGTTTCGCTGCGTGAGTGAGGGTACTGGAGGCCCAATCTGGGGGTAAGGGGGGTTTAAGGATTGGCAGCGCACTTGTGACTCCACTGGTGTCGCGGGTGTCCGTCCATGGGCGGCGGCAATTGCTTACCATCAGGTGATCCCTCTACTCGTCTGCCACCTATCACATATAATAAAATAAACACAATATTGCTGGGGCAGGTTGATAATAATAATAGTTATAAGAAATAGAGCCAGACAGTTCATTGTACCATGAATAGAAAAAAAATATGGCAGCTCAGTGTATAAGAACGTGCGCCTTGCTAGAGGTCGTAAGTTCAAATCCGAGCATGCACATGTAGGGGAAGTACGTCCAAAATGACATGGTGTTTTATTAACCATCTATAACTTCAATATTATTCATAATGTGAACATATTTTTGACTTACAACTTTGCCTATATTAATTGGTTATACGAAATCATGTATGTAGGTTGTATCAGAACAATCAACACTTGCAAAAATATTTAGTATTAAGTGAAGATCAAGATAAATCCATTTTGTCCATACCGTACGGACAAAACGACATGGGTCGTATGGACTACATGAAATACACAGCCAAAGTCCATCTAGCCACTCCTGGCCAGCTTTACCCTTATTTTTATTAAAACTGTGCGCAAATCTCAGGCTTTTCAGGCAATTCCAAGTCAGAGGCCAACCCATTTTTTTCTCTTTTACAGGTTCAGTAGCTTTTTTCATCGCTTCTGGACTCCATGATTGCCGATTGCTAATTATTGTCCTGGTATGATTCCATGGCATATTTCCATATTGTCAATCAAAAAGATTTAAGTAGATTTAATTAATAATTATTTTTATTACCACCATCTCTACGGCTAAAGAGTTATGTCGTTTTGTCCATAGTGCTTGTATGTCATTTTGTACATACGCTACAAAAATATTACAAATCAAAGAATAATGTAGTTGCAGTGAGAATAATGTTTTTAATTCTACGCGATCACCTCAAACACCAAATGCTTAGAAATATAAAATTATGAAACAGTAAAATAACAAAAGAAAATTTACTGAAATACAAAAAGCAACCGACCACTGATAAATTTCTTTCCAACCTCAAAACACAAATGTCAACATGGCGTCCGTTGTGTATTTAAAACGGGTCTGAGAAACCCTATGGTAAGATTTTCGCTGTAGGTGCATCTTCATTGACTAACTTTTGACAGTTTATACCACTCAAATTTTTAAATAACACTAATGTGTCGTTTTGCCCATATATGTCATTTTGGACGTACTTCCCCTATGGTTGGAATCCAGGCATGAAAACATCATGAGGAAACCTACTCGATTCGGATGGTTTCTCAATTGTACTGTCTCAGTAGAAACACAGATTGACATTTGAAACTAGCAAATATTCATAAGCGTTTTGCATGGACGTAACTTTAATAAGATTTTTTCTATATCTCTTTTACCCAAGTTATATCTCCGTTAAATGAGCACCAGGTGAAAAGCAATCACGGACCGTTAATCAATTACAAAGACAAACTGTAAGAGAAAATGACTTTTTTTCCATCCCATCCGGGATTAGATCCTGGAAGCGGGGTAGTCAATACCCGCCGCGATGGCTTCGCAATTAGACAAACAGATGCGTTACGTAGGTATTGGCTATCGTGTAAGGGTCTGATTAAGTAAATGAGAGAGAGAGTATTATATTTATAGGAGCGGTCCTCTTCCTCCTCCTTGCGTAAATAACGCACTTAAAAATGTCATCATCAATCAATCATCATCATAATCAGTCTATTGCAGTCCACTGCTGGACGTAGGCCTCTCTAATTGTTCGCCACTGTGATCTATCCATGGCTTCTCGCATCCAGCTCTTGCCAGCCATCCTGCGCAGATCGTCCCCCCACCTAGCCAGAGGGCGCCCTACATTACGTTTGACAAGACGCGGTCTCCACTCTAGAAATCGTTTACCCCATCAGTTGTCGGTTCTGCGGCTAATATGGCCAGCCCACTGCCACTTAAGCTTGCTAATCCGGTGAGCAATGTCTATGACTTTGGTTCTCTGTCGGATCACCTCATTTCAGATTCGATCTCGGAGAGAGACGCCGAGCATTGCTCGTTCCATAGCCCGCTGAGCGACCTTTACCTTGTGGACCAGCCGTACCGTAAGTGTCCACGTTTTGCCTCAGTATGTCATGACGGGTAGGACGCACTGATTGAAGACTTTCGTCTTTAGGCACTGTGGTATCGACGATACGAAGACACGACGTAGCTTTCTAAATGCTGCCCAACTGGGAACAGTGGGATAGCCACGCTTCGGCATGAATGGGCCGTCTCGACTGGAGTAGTACCTCGTCCTCACAGAAAACCTTCGTGAAGCAGTGCATGCGCTGCGTTTTGCTGCGTGAATGAGGGTACTGGAGACCCAATCCAGGGGAAGGGGGGTTAAAAGGTAAGCAGCGCACTTGTTGAGACAGCACTGGTGTTGCAGGTGCCCATGGGTAATCGCTTGGTGATCCGTCGGCTCGTCTGCCACGTATAACATAAAAAAAGAAGCGATATCTTTGAACGGAATTGGGAATTACACGCTCAGACGAGGAAGTGCTTAAGCTACTTAGTACCTACGGAATCAGGTTACTGGTCGTATGACCAGTAACCTGAGATTCTTCACTATATGTATATATCGTGAAGAATCTCGATCGTTTCCCTACTAGGGGCCCTGTAAGTGAAGTAATATAAACAGCGGCGGATCAGTAGGGTCCCCAGCTGCAGTAACCGACACTGATTGCCTGTTACCGCGCTTGCAGGCTGCATTTTGTAGCATGTAATTACCTACATTCAATTGAAGCTACCAATGAATAATATTTTGTTTTTTTTCATTTCCATTAGATGCAATATATTTTTATTATATTTGTCACTTACTAGCAGAGTCGGCTAATATCATATCAAATTCCAATAGTTTATTGCATGTCACATTACCTCAAGATGTTACATAAAATAAATTGATAAAGGCAAACATGTGACGCCCTTTAAGGGCACAGCTACTTAACATAATACATTATAATACTCAACTATATTTTACATACACAACTATTCATCATCATCATCATTTCAGCCAAAAGACGTCCATTGCTGGTCATAGGCCTCCCCCAATGTTCTCCACACAGATCGATTCTGTGCCGCCCGCATCCAATGGATTCCCGCAATCTTCACCAGATCACCCCACCTTGTGGGGGGCCTGCCACGGCTGCGACTTCCTGTACGTGGCCTCCATTCGAGGACCTTTCCGCCCCACACAACTATTATATTGGCAAAATTAATTGGAGTTTTGTGTACATATTTTTTAACATTCAAATTATTATATAAATGTTTTAAAACCAATAATATCAAGGATACCCAAAAAAATATTTTAAAAATTAAAATATTATCGCTAACAAAATTTTTTATACAATTTCGGTCCTGTTTTTGAGATACATAAGCTGCATTAAAATGTTTGATCTGTTTTTGTGCTCGAAAAGTAACTAAATGCCAAAAGTGGCCGCTTAAAGCGTTGACCAACTTTTTGTGTACAAAAATAAAAGTAAAAAAACTAAAACCCAACTACGACAAAAAACGTCGCTGAAAAAGTATAAAACAAGCCTTCGTTGTCAATTTATGCAATATTCACTATGTAGAGATAAAATTTCATGTTTGGAAATCCGCAGTCACACGTTGTCAAAGGGTAGTATATTTAACGTGTGACTACGCCTTTCCAAACATGAAATTTTATCTCTACATAGTGAATATTGCATAAATTGACAACGAAGGCTTGTTTTATACTTTTTCAGCGACGTTTTTTGTCGTAGTTGGGTTTTAGTTTTTTTACTTTTATTTTATTTGTACTATTTTGGTGTCCAAGTGCTAGTAATATATATATATATATATATATATATTCAAAATGTACAAGTCAAGCGCTTTCAAATGATACCAAACACGGCATATTTATCATAACTTTATTTTTTTACTCTGTATGTTTTGTCCGCTAGAGGGCGCCACATTAGATTTTGTGAAACTTCATATAGCCTATAACCAGCAGACGATCAAGACGCTTATAATGATACTAGCTGACCCGGCAAACGTTGTTTTGCCATATAAATAAAAGGGTTGATCGTAGAAGGGTGAAAATTGAGGATTGTATGTATTTTTGTATGTTGTATCATAAAAAAAGAGAAATTAAAAATTTTGTCTAAAAAATAAAAATAAAAATTTAGGGGTGGACTACCCCTAACATTTAGGGGGATGAAAAATAGATGTTGGCCGATTCTCATAGATACCGGATAAGCACAAAAAATTTCATCAAAATCGGTCAAGCCGTTTCGGAGGAGTATGGCAACGAAAACTGTGACACGAGAATTTTATATATTAGAAGATGTCATTTGTCGAATTCTGATAAGTAGTTAAGAAGTTACGTGGAAACAGATGAACATACATACATACATACATACATACATACATACATACATACATAGCCTGTCAAAATCATAACCCTCCTTTTGCTTTGCCGTAGTCGGGTAAAAACAGACCACTGTGTTTTGGTGATATATATCGTATGAAAATAAATATCACGAGCACGAGAATAGACAACCAGGAGCCCAATTCTCGTGCTCGTGACATTTTGAAAACATGGCGGATATCACCTGAAAACCATACAAAAAAACTGTGTATTGGTGATATATATCGTATGAAAATAAATGTCACAATAACATAATAAAGTACAATATTATTAAATAAATAGAAATGCCGAGTCTCCGACGGTCCACAATTGCTAAATATATCCGGTAGTTATAGATTTAAATCAATATGCGGCGCTAATATGCCTTACTCCTCGCCTTAAGGTGACGGGTAGGGCACACTAGCGATGCCAATCGATTTTAATTTTTAGCTACTAAACCGGATCTATGTTAAACAATTTCGGGGGTTACAACCTTTCGGCAAATTGATTACCGCCAAAAGCGGCCGCTTTTGGTGTGAATCAATTTTCCGCGTACAAAAACGGACCCGAAATTTGTGCATGGTCATTTAATAAATAGTATAAGTGTTTGCAGAGAGGTTGTTACCTCGATTTTCTTTAAAATAGATCCGGTCTAGTAGCTAAAAATTAACATACCTCGGGTTTGTGATCACCAATCCTCATTAGGTAAGCGTGGTGATTAAGCCTAACCCCATCATAGTAGCGATGACTTGATTTCTATGATAGAGGCCTTTGCCCTGCAGTGGGACAGTATATAGGTTGATACATTACTTAACTGATGTCATAACACTCGTTTGCAATATTATGTAATGTTTCACTTAAACTTCCTGACAGTCAGTTTCCTGAAAAGTATGGGTACCTTTTTTTTTTGAAAACTGCTTTTTAAGTTTTTATTACTTTTTAACTGCTTTTTGGGTTGAAAATGAATCTAACAAATCAAAAAACATAATCGGTTTGTTGAGTACACGAATTTCTTTTACAAGTCACAAGTGTGCTGCCAACCTATAAACCGTCCTTTCCCCCGGATTGGGCCTCCAGTACCCTCACTCACGTAGCGAAACACAGCACAGTGCTGAGTCACGCCGGTTTTCTGTGAGGCCGTTCGAGCCGGCCCATTCATGATGAAGCGTGGCTCTCCCACGTTCAATAATATGTCCGTTTATAAAAATTTTTATTTGTAATAAGTTTCATCAAATTCTATCCGGTTCCAACCGGTTTTCCTAATCTCGAGCTCAAGCTGAAACCATTCTCGGGCCTGAGGGACCGCTGCAGCAAGCGTCCTTATCATGAAATCGTTGCAGATGCATTTTACTAACATTTAGCGGGATTTAGCTGAGGCGGAATTTAGATAGCTCATTATCTTGTTCAATATCTTTGAGGAAATTTTAGAAGACAAACAAAATAAAGTATAATGAAAATAACGATCTCTCGGTCGAATCAACATCCTTGAGATTTTCGGTTAAGGTGACGGGTAGGGCACACTAGCGACGCCAATCGATTTTAATTTTTAGCTACTAAACCGGATCTATTTCAAACAATTTCGGGATTACAATCTCTCGGCAAATACTTATACTATTTATTAAATACTTATACTTAACTTTTGGGTCTGCTTTTGTACTCGAAATTTGAATTACCGCCAAAAGCGGCCACTTTTCGCGTACAAAAGCGGACCCAACATTTTTTTTTATATTAGAGGTGGCAGACGAGCAGACGGATCACCTGATGGTAAGCAATCCGCCACCCATGGACACCCGCAACACCAGTGGAGTCAGAAGTGCGCTGCCGACCTTTTCCCCTTCCCCCCATTGAGCCTCCGGTAACCTCACCTCACACGGCGAAACACAGCGCAGGTGCTACTTCACGTCGGTCTTCTGTGAGGCAGTGGTATCACTCCGGTCGAGCCGGCCCATTCATGCCTAAGCGTGGCTCTCCCACATTTGTGCATGGTTATTTAATAAATAGTATAAGTGTTTGCCGAGAGATTGTAATCCCGAAGTTGTATAAAATAGAACCGGTTTAGAAGCTAAAAATTAAAATAGATTGGCGTCTTATATGGCGAATTATATTATATCTTCTAAGCTTAACCGTAATATCCTAGATCGACGATTTCCATCATGTCCAAACGAATAAAAAAAAAATGTAAATAAAATAACTTAAAAAATTATATATCCTTTAACAGATTACGGCTATGGCGGACTTTAACGATCAGAAACGTGCGCAGGATATTATATAGTGCTCAAGTGTGTGCGCAAACACAAGTGCCCTCTCTATTTCCTTACACGCATATTCTAAACCTACACTCCACTGAGCAAATAAAAATAAGTACAGAGAAAAATATTTTGATAATCATTATACTTTTTTCGATGTCAAAATTAGCGACTACTGTTCATGCACCCTTATTTGGGCATTGGGTAATCAGACCATGCCAAAGCTGATTGTGATTCTGCAAATATCGCCTTCGCCCTGCTTAGGCAATACAGGATGTTCTGTATCTATTTGAGTAATTTAGGAAAAACGCCGGGATTCGATCCGCCTTATGTCGTATGGTTGATACATACAATAAAAAATTCACTTGTGTGGATATCTTCTCTAGTACTGCCAGATCATTCAACAAAAAAATTGTCGATCTACTATTAAATACATAATTTAAGTATTTTTCGTAAAAACTATATAGTATACTTACAAAATGCATGCAATTATCGATATATACCAATTGAAATATTATATCTCACACACACTCACTTATACATACGCCATAATAAATAGTTACACGCAACGCATACACATACTCACACACACATACACTACAAACCTACTTAGTTACACGCTTTTTTTTTTTTTTGACCCAGGAGAAATGCGTTACGCATACCCATCCGTTTGTTATGTCGGACTCTCCTCTGGCGACGGCTTCTCCTAACGAGAAGCCGGCCAGAGGCATACCGACTAAAACTCCTGGGACTCTCCCTCATCTGTCCATGAGTGGGCGAGTGACATGGGGCCAAAGCTCGAAGCCTTTCACCACGTCACCCCCCGGACAGGGACGCCCGCCTACTCGGCGGGCACGGCGCTTCTCCCCCCGGGGTCGGGGGGAGGGATGGGGACAGCCGAGAGAGTCGTGCCGTCCCCAACAGGCGTAGGAGGAGGTCCGTGCAATGCCGGTGGTGGGGTTACAGCCCCACGCACCAGCGGACCTGCTCCTCGCAGGGGAAGGAGACGCAAGTATTGGCGTCGTCTCCTCCCTCTACGTGCCTTGCGGATCGCGGGGGCGAGAGGGTCAGCCTCTCGCTCGCGTTCCGCCGCCTCCTTCGCCTCCATCACATGCTCGCAATATGCGGCAAAGGCCTTCCAGGCATCCTCAGTCGCTAAAATAGCTCTCGCTATATTAGAGAGTGAGAGGTCCTGGCGGACCTTTGCCACCAATGCGTGGCGAGCCTGTGCCCACGGCGCACACACCACCAAGGTGTGCTGCGCCGTGTCTACAGGGTCACTTAGTTACACGCTCCATCAAGTGCACACAAATATGCGCTTATAACTTACTTATTTATTTACTTTCAAACATCACACGCACGCACTTCACACGTATTCCTATTTTAACTTTTTGATATCTACTTTATTATTTTATTACACGGGTCTCTAAGGTGATTTTTTAAATGATATTTAAGAATAATGTAACCATCGCTGTTGGGTTTGCAATTATTAATTAAGTCAATTATTCTTGTATTAGCTTAAGCCTATTGTAAACTTGTTTGTTGTTTCTTTGCAATAAATTTAAAAAAAAATTACGATATCTACAAAAAATATAATCTGATAAATCGTTTACCTCGATTGCTCAGCGATTTGAAGTTACCTTCTCATAGAGTCTCATCGTTGACTAGACTAGCTACTTGATCGAATGTTCCAGCGTCCTAACCCTCTCCGGTCAAGTCAAACTTGTCCTATTGGATTACGAAGGTAATGGAATAGAGAGTACACTTGTGTTTGCGCACACACTTGAGCACTGTGATATATGTTGAGTACATGGTCGATCGTTGAGACTGGCCGCCGTAACCGTAATCGGTTGGAGGATATTATATTATTACATACCGTGGCTGTGGTAGGTCCACCATAATTTGGACCTACGATCTGGTCAAGGTCGCGGAAATCCGCGCGGAAGTCCAGCAGTGGGCGTCTATTCTGGCCAAAATTATTTATATTATTATAGTGAATCTACACGTACCATACTAAATTTACATCTCGTCTGTTGCCGGCCTTGAAGGTTATCAATGCGTTGATTCTGTGAAAATAACCGAACACCCTGTACATACGATATGTAAAATAATTTCCGTGACGCGCCTTCTCTTTCATCAGGGCAAATTATCTGAACTCTACGGGGCTTTATCGGGGAAGCCAAAAATGCGAAATCATTCCCGTTTCGCAATCAAATTGTAAGTACACTCAGACCTGTTATAAAAGAAGGCTTTGCTACTTACCTACTTATTTGCGAAAATTAAGTACAGTTTGTTACAAATATTTACAACTGGGGATCTTATTTTAAGTCGCTTAACCAGGTCAGGATGAGAGTGGCCGAAAATGCTCCCTATTTTCGGCGTCCACTGCTGGACTTAGGTGTCCCCTAATGCAGTGGCGTGCATTAGGGGACACACGGTACATGGTACATGGTAGAAATACCAAAAGTCCGCACAAAGAGGTTTGAATCCTGTTTTCTTATTCGTACTGCGAAACAGTGGAATCAGTTGCCTGAGGAGGTGTTCCCTAGTGGCTACAATTTGGGGGTTTTCAAAGCGCGAGTGAATAGGTATCTTCTAGGTAATCGTGCTACATCTTAGACCATATTATCACTTACCATCAGGTGAAATATGGTCAAACGCTTACCTATCTACAGTAAAAAAAAAAAAAAAAAAAAACCTAAGTCCAGCAGTGGACGAGTGTGGGTTGCTGATGATGAACCAGGTCTTTGATAGCATTCAATGACGACCTCTATAAAAGTGGCACGGTCTCATAGATACTGAATTATCTTTTATTTTTATTATAAAAAAGTACCTATTTACAGAATGGTATTATTAGTAATAATATTATAAGTATTTGTTTTTTCGGATTTATTCAAAACATAATCACATAAGGTCTACTTTTTATAGTTACAATATGAAATTGAACATGTTCGTTACTCATAAGTAATATTGAGGACGTTGATGACCGCGGAAGGCCATAATTCGATTCATAGACAATGAAGCAATTCAAAGTCATTATAGTCCATTCAGTCCATTCAGTATCAGTATCAAACGTTTCGTAACATGCATCCAATTTTCTACAAATAAAAATATTAAGCTGTAAAAATCATTAACTTTTTTGTGTTCTCATTCTTCCAAAATAACAAGTATTAATATTTCTCAATTAATCTGAACAAAAACTTAAAATATTTATTACTTGATTACCAATACAATTTGGAAAAAATATCTCATGAATAGCAAAATGCGCTAATCGGATTTTTTGCTGATAGGGATTGACACAAACAATCGCAATAAATCAGTAATCGGTATGGCGACCATCTTACCATCGAATCACGATTATTGTCTCGTGGCAAAATATGTCCGCATAGATTGCATTAGGGACCAAGAACTAGTAATTTCTCTTGGTGACGAAGGTGGTTTCGACACGTCAAGCGAGTGTTGTTATTTTTCAGATGAATAAGATGCATATTGTGATGTGATTTATTGTGTTTGTCCCACAAGAATGTTTACATATTGTATTCAAAAATCCAAATACTTCAAATCCATACATTCTGCCAATCTGTATCCGTGGATCACCATCATCATCATCGTCAGCCCATTTAAGTCCCCACTGCTGGGGCACGGGCCTCCCTCAATCACATGAGGGGTAATTGCCATACTCACCACGCTTGGCGGACGGGTTGGCGAGGGTTTTGATATAAATGCAGAGTTTTCCTTCTCTGGGTGCTGATGATCATGGCAGCAGCTTTACCTTAGTCGCCTTTTACGACACCTCGGTAAGAGTGAGGGTGGCCTATTCTACTCTGCCGGGGACCACACGGCCACCGTGGATCAATCTACGTATTAACGTCAGATTTGTATAGAATGACAGCTATAGTTTTGTATCGGAATAAAGGACCGTTTAGACCGTGGGAGAGCCACGCTTCGGCATGAATGGGCTAGCTCGACCGGAGTGGTACCACGGCCTCACAGAAAACCGGTGTGAAGAAGCAGAGTGAGGGTACCGGAAGCAGAATCCGGGGGGAAAGGGTGATTCAAAGGTTGACAGCGCACTCCACTGGTGTCCATGGGCGGCGGTAATCGCTTACCATCACGTGATCAATCTGCTCGTCTGCCACCTATCACATAAAAAAATAATATCGGAATAAGGTTGGTCAAATCGGCCCTTACTAAAATTGAAAATTATCCAAAACATCTGTTTCCGAGTGTACCTTCACTTAATTTAGAAAAAGCTTTCTTCAACATTCCCATGTACTTATTTATTGCCTCTCGCGCCGGAATTAAGTTTCGCCCGTTAGTCGATTCCACTCCTCTACCTACTTCAAGCGAAGTTCAAAGTTCTTAAAGGCATTTGCCAGAGAAAAAAAGCGACTTTAATTATACAAATAAAATAAATGCGCGGGTGAGCCGCTCTACGGCATGAATAGGCCAACTTGACCAGAGTGGTGAAACCGGGGGAAAGGGAGTTTAAAGATTGGCAGCGCACTTGTGACTACCCTGGTGTTGCGGATGGCAACAGGTGGCAGCAATCGCTTATTATCAAGTGATCCGTCTGCTCGTCGGCCATCTTTCAAAAACGATAATTTACACCGATCAGTTACTCGTAGTTAGTACTTCAAAATAGTTTCTAAGCAATTAAGGAAATAAAATAAAAACACATAGGTAGGGGAAATTACCCAACTTTTTCGATTGTCGCAAAAACGATTTCTATGATATAGGTTAGGTTTGCTTGGGTAAGATTAACCCGAATTCGACGTCTCCACGTCAAAATACGACTTCATGATTTTTGGGGAAATCTCCCCAAAAGTGGGGAAATTACCCCACTTTTTCGGATGTCCCAAAAACCATTTCTATGATATAGGTTTGGCTTGTTTGGGTAACAATTACCCGAATTCGACGTTTCCACGTCAAAATATGACTTCATGATTTTTGGGGAAATCTCCCCAAAAGTGGGGAAACTACCCCACTTTTTCGGATGTCCCAAAAACCATTTCTATGATATAGGTTAGGTTTGTTTGGGTAAGAATTACCCGAATTCGACGTTTCCACGTCAAAATATGACTTCATAATTTTTGGGGAAATCTCCCCAAAAGTGGGGAAATCACCACACTTTTCGATTGTCCCAAAAACCATTTCTATGATATAGGTTAGGTTTGTTTGGGTAAAAATTAGCCGTTTTCGACGTTTCCGCGTCAAAATATATACCTACACATAAAATACAAACACCTACAACATTTCGACAAGTTGAGACAAATTCAGCGGATAATAGATACTAACTTCGAACCCTCTATTTTTCAAAAATCCTTTCTTAGTGCTACATAGCTATTTTAATTCGATCAAAGTCTTGACTTTTACTCGCCATAAGTTTAGTCAAAGCAAAGCACTGCTACGACGTGCTACGCCGTAGATTGCCGTAGCTTATACCTATTTTCTACGGGTGTAAGTAAGTACCTATGTCGTAGTAAATAGTCTTCATTCAAACTGGGAGCATCACACTCAATACAAGGAAGGTCCTATGCTGTAATCGTTATATCGAAGGCCCTATTTCAACAATAGGTTAGGTTATAACACAGAAAGATCATGTTAGACTGTGGCTAACACAAGATTGTCACCATCACAGTAAAGCAAGAGAATTCCTCTTTTTATATAGTGGTCACCATCGATATGATCAAACACTGTCACGTATAAAACATCCGTCAGAGTATAAACTGTCCAAAAAATGTGGAACGCTTCACGATTTTGCGTGTCATCCTTGCGCAGGGGCCATGCTAATCTTCTCTGTATCGTTCCAATTTTAGTATATGTACTGCCGAAGCAAGTACACTAATCAGAGAGTAAAAATTGTATATATACTTACTCCCAGCTAAAACTTTACTAGCGCGATGCAGGAAAAACTAACATTTTATTGTTTTAGCAACATTTTTCTTTCAATTAAAAAGATAAAATGACTACATTGTCGAATCAGAATTACAATTTCATTTTAGCAAACTGTTTTTTTTATTTAATTTCATGATAAATATATGTTTTTAACGTTATGACCGTTTTATTGTAGTGCCAGCGCCATCTAGCCAAAAAAATCGGAACTATACGTAACAGAGCGTGACTCTACCTACATTCAATGTTATACTTTAAGAAATTCCTGTTAATATCATGACGTTTAAATGACTTTACTACTTTGATAATAATTTATAAACAATTTACAACGCATATAATAACGAAATGTACGCTGAAAATTTCGATGACTCTACCATATTAATTTTCAGTATCAACGCCATCTAGGCAAAATGAAGGAACTACGAATAACACATGCTGTGCTGTAACTCTACATTCAATAACCCGCCTTTAGAAACATTAAATCGAAATATGAATAAAAGTAAATTATTAAATTCAATCAATGTATTTTCTATATTTTATCGTAAAATACTTAAAATTACGTTGTCTAAACCTCACTCTACATAACTAAGGTAGAAGTTCTTACATCTAATGTAGATGACGCTGCGATTCTGTAAAGCACGCCGCTTATAAATCCAAGTGCTTTACCATGAACGCGCACAGATGTCTCTTTTCACACTTTTATGTCCATTTGAAAATAGAGCATGTTGATTTTATAGGAAATTAATGGGAATTATGATATATAGCGCTATGTTTTTGCTATGAACGCATTATTTTTTATGGATTTTTAGATAGATAGATATATATTATTTATTGCACAAAACATAATACACGTATATATTACATAAAACAACAACAGACAGTATACTAAGGCAGTCTCATCGCTTGTAGCGTTTTTTACAGACAACCTTTAGGTAGAGGAAAGAAATAACGTAATTTAGCAGGAGCTTTCATGTATTGCAATTTAAAGGTTTCGCAATAAAAACATGATAAAAGAAATTAGTGGTGGTAACTATGGTCTGTATCTACTTATTCCGGAAACCAATGTGTTTGATATTTTACGCAAAACATCAGATTATTGGCCGTGTGGTCCCCGGCAGAGTAGAATAGGCCACCCTCACTCTTACCGAGGTGTCGTAAAAGGCGTCTAAGGTAAAGCTGCTGGCATGATCATCAGCACCCAGAGAAGGAAAACTCTGCATTTATAGCAAAACCCTCGCCAACCCGTCTGCCAAGCGTGGTGAGTATGGCGATTACCCCTCATGTGATTGAGGGAGGCCCGTGCCCAAGCAATGGGGACTTAAATGGGCTGATGATGATGATGATGATGATCAGATTATTAAAAAACACCACAAAAATTTTTTTGGTAAACAGCAGCTAACTCTACATAGTGCATTTTTTTTAGTTAGTAAGAAGCACTCTGTATTAGATATCAAATTTTCTTGGAAGTTGTGTTTTCCATACTTAGTTTTTCTTCAATTTGTTAAGCAACTATTAATGCTACTACTCTATGGTTAACTGTGCTTTAAGATGACAGGTAGGGCACACTAGCGACGCCAATGGATTTTAATTTTATGTACTAAACCGGATCTATTTTAAACAATTTCGGGGCTACAATCTCTCGGCAAACACTTATACTATTTATTAAATAACCTTGCACAAATGTTGGGTCCGTTTTTGTACGCGAAAAATTGATTACCGACAAAAGTGGCCGCTTTTGGCGTGAATCAATTTTTCGCGTAAGCGTTGGACCCAACATTTGTGCATGGTTATTTAATAAATAGTATAAGTGTTTGCCGAAAGGTTGTAACACCGAAATTGTTTAAAATAGATCCTGTTTATTAGCTAAAAATTAAAATCGATTGGCGTCGCTAGTGTGCCCTACCCGTCACCTTAATGGACAACGTTTAAAACGTGTAGGATAGTTTTTTTAGAAAAATATATTTTAGAATCAAAAAGATATCTATATCTATACTATATATAAAGAGATAATGTTTTAGAGGACATACTGAAGACGAAACATTTTATAATCTGATTTGTCGTATATGTACAAAAACTTTGCTTTCGCGATGTAGAATCGATGAGAATTTAGTTTTTGTATGGAACAGTCAGATTAGCGCCATCTATTGCTAGAGGGTAAATTTGTGAATATGTATGTGAAGATATGAGAATGTGAAAATATTTGTTGGTCTTTCCCAAATCTACGCACAGCCGAAACTACTGGACAAAAAATCATGAAATTTGGTACATAAGTATTTAGTATGTAGGTAGGTCCACCAACGTAAAGACCTATTATTTTACGTTACAAACATTTATTTTTATTTATGTGACAGGTGTCAGATAAGCACACTGATCACCTGATGGTAAGAGATTACCGCCGCAAATGGACATCCGCAACACCAGTGGAGTCACAAGTACGCTGACAACCTTTTAAATCCCCAGATTTGGCATCCGGTACCCTCACGCAGCGAAACACAGCACAGTGCTGCTTCACTCCGATTTTCTGCGAGGCCGTGGCATCACTCCAATCTAGCCGGCCCAATCATGCCAAAGCATGCGTCTCCCACGGGAAATATATTTAAAAGTAAAAATGTATTTTTTTTAAATTTTATTGTATAGTATATTTTATTGTAATGAAGTTTTTTATTGACATAATTTTGTAACTTAATTTCCAGATTGTAAGTAAATAAAATTATGTATATAAATTGAAATTTATTATAATATAAAATGTTAATTTTAATAATAATTTTAAAATACCTAATGCTTTGTCTTAAGAATTAAATAAAACAATATTATAATTAAAAAAAATGTATTTATTCAATTTAAGTCCATACTGAATTGAATAAATACATTTATGAATGTCAAATATTATGTAATATAATTATTCAGCTTTCTAACTAGACATTAAAGTTAATATCTATTTGCCATTGCTATTATCCTGTCAGATCGCCACGTGCCGGTATGAGCCAACAAGTAATTAGAGTGTTTGTTTTGAAATAATTATCTTTTTGCCCCCAGGGGCGAGGTGTCATACACACGGCTCAGAGATGCCCGGTAATAGGATATCGGCGAAAATAGATTTTAAGGCGACGGGCAGCCCTAACTAGTGAGACCAATCAATGTAAATTATTGTTAGCTACTAAACCGGATCTATTTAAACAATTTCGGAGCGGGAGTCCCTAAGCAAACCTTTATACTATTTATTTAATAATTGTGCACTACTTTTTGATCTGTTTTTGCACTCGAAATTTGGATTAACGCCATAAGTAAGCCATTTTTGGCGGTAATTCAAATTTCGAGCAAATCCAAAAGTATACATATTAAATAAATAGTTTAAGAGTTTTCCGAGGGGCCGCAGCTTCGAAATTGTTAAAAAGATATCCGGCTTAGTTGCTAACACTTTAAATCAATTAGGGTCGCTAGCGTGCCCTACCCGTCACCTTAATAAGTGTTTTTTTTTTATGCTAGAGGCGGACAAACGAGCAACCGAGTCACCTGATGGAAAGTGATCATCGCCGCCCATGAACATCTGCGAAATCAGAGAGATCGCTAATGTGTTGCCGACCTTTTTTAAAAAAAAGAGTACGCTCTTCTCTTGAAGATCCCTAAGTCGTAGCCGTCCGGAAATACTCCTGCAGCCAAACCATTCCACAGAACTGAGGTACGTGGTAGAAAGTTCCGGGAGAAACGCACATTATTAGACCGTCATCCATCTAGATGATGAGGATGGAATGACAATCGCTTGCGAGTGGTTCGATGTAAGAATTCGCCTGCAGGGAGTAGATCAAACAGTAGTAGTAGATATAGGATATTTTCATTCTGTGGTCTGTGGATTAGAATAGAGCGATGATAGCACAATCGATTAGAACTCCGTACTATGTTTCCTGGCCGATTCTTCTTATCAGGCGTTAGCCTGAACAGGGTTCAAAGATTGAAATTGCTGACATTGTCGTGATGCGCTCCAGACTGGACATTTGGTACCCTCACTCATGCTGCGAAACAAAAAACAGGCGTTGTTTCACGTCGGTTTTCTGCGAGGCCGTGGTATCATTCCGGACCATTCATGCGGAAGCGTGGTTTTAGCACGTGCAAAAAATGTTTCAAACTGATTTCGAAGTTTGATAAAGAAAATTACAGACATAAAATTACAAAAGTAAATAACAAAACAAAAAAAAAATACAAAAGTACACGTGTACAGTGAGGACGTAAAAATCTGTACTGTACAAAAATTTTGATTAAGTAGGTATAAACTTTATGTTGAAAGTATAGGTACTTTACAGTTTTCAGTATCTTGTTTCTCTGACACAAGGGAAATTAGAAGCGGACTTTTAAGTATCAAAGTGTATCAAACTTAGCTCCAAATCCTGTTATTTAAAGTTAGTTTTAATTAAACTGCTAGTAGAATAAGCTGTATACTAAATATGTAACAAGATTAGAAGAAGAAAGTTATAATTATGGAAGATTATTAAAAAATAGCTTTAGTTTTAGCTCAGGAAAATGTAAGTAAACAAGTTATTTTTGTCCTGCTTATACTCAAAATAATTTTCATGTTAATTTGGAAATTAACACGATATTTATTATGTGATAACATAATAAATATCGTGTTAATAATATTTACATGTTTTGCTCGACGTTTCGGCTACGTTACAGCAGCCGTGGTCACGAGCGGACTGTCCGCTGACCGCGGTTGCTGCTGCACATAATAAATATCGTGCTAATTCCCGTCTTGATAAATTATAGTTATAATGCAACGCGAAAATCTAAAAAACTATTAATTTTCATGTTATGTCATTCATGGTGTATGTCAGTGACCTCAGTGTCCTAGTTTCCATTCCCGGGTCGAGGAAAGGTATGTTTAAATTTTTTCGAACTCAGCTTGGGTTTGTGCGCCCTGTTGGTCTAGTGGTTTAAGTACCGGGCCGTGATCTCGGGGTCCTGGTTTCGATTCCCGGGTCGGGCAAGAAGTATGATTCGAATTTTTCCAACATTGCTTGGGTTTGTGATCACCAATCCGCATTAGGCAAGCGTGGTGCCCATCATAGTAGCAATAACTTTATTTCTATGATGGAGGCCTTTGCTTTGCAGTGGGACAATATAAAGGCTGATAAATTTACTTTTATATCGTGATAACTTCCGGTATTCTCCATCAATCGTCTAAAAAAACTTATCACGTTAAAGATAGACCCATAAAAATGATAACAAAATATCATATCCAACTCCAAATAAATGTCCGTTTCCAAACATCTGCCAAATGACTTTACCATTTTTCTATGTGCGGCCAAATTTCACGGCCCATTGCCCAAGCGTCGGGCTACGGCAGAGTGTCAATAAAACTTGCCAAATGACCTTTTGGACCATTTTAGGGTAGATTAGTTCGAGTAAAAAGTTATGAATATGGATGTTTACGCTTTCATGGGACGAGTGGCGACGGTCTCGGGTTCCGGCGTATATATCGTCTCATGGTTATGATCGTTTGATGTGTTTTTATGTGACAGGTGGCAGACAAGCAGACGGATCACCTGATGGTAAGCGACTGCCACCGCCCATGGACACCCGCGACACAAGTGGGCTGCGAACCTTTAAACCCCTTTTTGCCTCAGATTGGGCCTCTGGTATCCTCACTCACGCAGTGCACAGTGCTGGTTCACGTCGGTTTTCTGTGAGGCTGTATCACTCCGGTTGAGCCGGCCCATTCATGCCGAAGTGTGGCTCTCCCACGATTGGAAAATGAGTGTTGATTACGTCTGACCTTATAAAGTCTCTCTCATCTTAACGTATATTTCCCGGTTGCGTCCAAACCTGTCGCTTTGGAGCTGTTGGCGATTCAGGTACAAAGAGGGTGAAATAGAAAATATGTAATTCCTCCTTTTTGAAATCTGGCGAAGAAACATTTAAAAGCTCCCAGGTGTGCTTTATGTATCTTAAACCGAATATAATTAGGTATTTAAGCACTTTATTGTGACATTTTTGTTGGAAATGAGTTTTTAATAGACCTCTGTTGTGTTTTTTGTTGTAGGTCTGACCAGGTTGTTTCACTGCGGTCAGGTCGGAATAGTAATATTAAAAAAACAAAATATCTTTATTTGCATAGGCTTGTTGCAAATTTTTAACTATTTATTTGTAGGTATAATATACATCTAATTACACATTATGTCGATACATAAAAAATATCAAGAAATAAATAAACATATTTAATTCTACCACTGGAATCGGAAAGATGATTCTGACGAGAAGATCCGGCAAAAAACTCGCTAGTTACTCTTTTTAAGGTGACGGGTAGGGCACACTAGCGACGACAATCGATTTGAATTTTTATCTACTAAACCGGATCTATTTTAAACAATTTGGGGGATACACTCTCTTGGCAAACACTCATACTATTTATTAAATAACCATGCACAAATGTTGGGTCCTTTTTGTACGCGAAAAATTGATTCACCCCAAAAGTGGCCGCTTTCGACGTGAATCAATTTTTCGAGTACGCGTTGGACCCAACATTTGTTCATAGTTATTTAATAAATAAATCCGGTTTAGTAGCTAATAATTAAAATCGTGATCGTGATCGTGAGCCGTGTGGTCCCGGCAGAGTAGAATAGGCCACCCTCACTCTTACCGAGGTGTCGTAAAAGGCGACTAAGGTAAAGCTGCTGGCATGATCATCAGCACCCAGAGAAGGAAAACTCTGCATTTATATCTAAACCCTCGCCAACCCGTCTGCCAAGCGTGGTGAGTATGTTAATTACCCCTCATGTGACTGAGGGAGGCCCGTGCCCCAGCAGTGGGGACTTAAATGGGCTGATGATGATGATGATAGTGATGACGACGTTATTTCGTTTTTTTTAGTCAAAATGATGATTAGTTTCACTTTCCACCAATTCCAAACTTACTAACAATTCGAAGTGCTTTTAGTATATTTGATGACGTCATCCATTTCGTTACCAATCAAGATTACGTTCACCTCTAATGAACCACACTCACTCATCCATGAAAGCCAATAACACATTAAAATATATCGGGCAAAGGCAAGTTGAGCTCGAACTCACGGGTTCCGTAGGTACGGTCAGCATCAAAAGTAGCTTAACACTTTAGTACCATGTCAAAGTAACTATAATAGGCAGTATAGTGAGTTTCTAAGGGGTACGAAAAAAATGTTACTTCGACATGGTACTAAAGTGTTAAGCTTATTTTGATGCTGACCGTACGAGTGTTAATTGTTAAAATAAAATAAATAGACACGAAATCATAATACAAACTTAATTAGTATAGTTAATAATGGGATAATTATCATGTGTCTGCGGCTGCCTGGGTGGCGTAGTGATTAGTGGATCGCACTCTAAAGCGATGGTAACGCAAGAGGTCCTGGGTTCGATTCCCGGATCGGGCCAAAAATTTGTACCTAAGTTTTCGGTAAGAAATTCTTAGTGTTAGCCCGGAAGATTGCGGGCTTGTACCTCCGTGCCTCGGAAAGAACGTTAAGCCGTTGGTCCTGCGCACAATCCCTCTCTGGTCATGTCACGCTGGTGACCCATTTCAATATGAGAGAAAGGGAATAGAAAGTGCACTTGTGTTTGCGCACACACTTGATCACTTTAATATATACTGCGTAATTTGCTGATCGATGAGAATGGCCGCCGTAGCCTTACTCGGACGGAGGATATTATTATTAATTATCATGTAACTTAATTTCAGGTCATGTGAGGATGGGGTCGAATTGTCCAATGAACCAGTGATTCAAAAATCGTAAAACTAAATTAAAGTATCGTTTGGTGGGAGATATTGTCAGTGTTGTGTGTCAAAAACAGCAGAAAACAATTAATGTTATATAATAGCACTACTCTCACCCTCACTCTCACCGAGGTGTCGTAAAAGGCGACTAAGGTAAAGCTGCTGGCATGATCATCAGCATCCAGAGAAGGAAAACTCTGCATTTATATCAAAACCCTCGCCAACCCGTCTGCCAAGCGTGGTGAGTATGGCAATTACCCCTCATGTGATTGAGGGAGGCTCGTGCCCCAGCAGTGGGGACTTAATTATTTTTTTTATGTAATAGGTAGGCAGACGAACTGACGGATCTCCTGAATGGGCTGATGATGATGATGAAGGAAAAACAAATATTATAAAGACTATTAACTGTTATTTTGAGCAATAAATTGACTTTTTTTTTAAATTCGAACCACAACCCCCCGTAGCACGTATATGACAGGAATTATTAAATTTAAAAAAGAATCTTAAAGACTGGCTAACAATAAATGTACCTTTTTAGGATTCAAATGTTTTTTTTTCTACCAATTAAATAGTATGAACAACGAACTGTTGATACCCACTATGTACCTACTTATAACACCAATTGTAAGACAGTTTATAACAATAGAAAAAAAACTTTATCTTATCAAATGGAAGGTATTCACTGAGCTACCAGCCCTCTTTTTTATAATACTGAACCCTATAATTTGTCAGTCCCATGTAAAGTGGAGTGGGTGATCCCACCTGCGGCTCCGGTCACCGTGAAATTGAATGCCCGACACCCTGTAATTAAGTACACCATCATCCTGTATTGTTTCTTAATAGAATATAATGTTTGGACATGGTGGTTGATTACGCTATCACATTTCATACGTCAAAAAGCCCGAGGTCCGGCTCGGGACGACATTTTGGGACGCAACCGGGGCTAAGATGATGATGATGATGATAAACTTACTTACTACTTGACCTGGCAAAAACGTCTTTTTCAAAAAAAAATAACTTTGCAATCTGGATCAGTGCAGAGATGCGGAACAGTGAAACGCTTCATTTGGAACATCGACTTTCAGATAGATCCGTGATTCATGCCGCTCATTCGAATCATTCGGCTCACTCGGATCAGTCAGCTCATTAGGATCATTCGGCTCATCGGATCATTCCGTTCATTCGAATCATTCGGCTCACTTGGATCATTCGGCGTTATCTATGTATTATAAGTATGTATTTACAAAAGAAAAGTATTATATGTATATATTTGTAATCCCACTGTTGATTCTGATATCCGTAACACAGGTTCTTGAGCTACCTATCTCGGAGTCAGATCAATGTATGTGATGTGATGTTGTGAAAAGCTCATTCGGGTCATTCGGCTCATCGGATCAATCAGCTCAATTTGCTCATTGGATCATTCAGCTCATTCGACTCACTCGGACTCGAGATCCATTTGAGTCGAATGATACATTTGAAGCGAACATTGTCACGTAACGGAGGGTTACGGAGCTGAAAGGTAGGGGGAAGAAGAAAAGATAAGAATAGAGGGAAGAGGGCTATAATTATAAGAGGTATGTACAATGATGGCTCGTCCAAAAATCTTAAATCTAACTTAAAACTAACTTAAAACTAGCTATTTACACCGGTACACTACACTAAATATATATACAAGGTAAAAGTTCAAAATGGGCAACCGTGGTAGGGCGGTAACACAGGGTGAGCGCAGGCAGCGCGCCGGCAGGATCCAGCGTCGCAAGAGGCGGGCGGTAGGGCTCCGCCGAGCGCAGGAGGCAGCAAATGGGGCGCGCGACGCAGATACGCGCACGCCGCAAGCCGGCCGCGGGTAGGCGCGACGCGGATACGCGCACGAATGAAGGTAGACGCGCGTAGGTGCAGGGAGGCAACACCCTTCGTGCCCCGACACCGTTACTCTACGGGTAAACGTATACTGGCACTGTTATAGCTTGAGGTTCTGAGCTTCTTCAGAGCTGGTGGTAGACTGGTGGTCCTGCCCATGTGCGTCCTTTTATATTGCCCATGCGCATTCTATTCTACAACATTTAAATTTTTGAATTCATACAATATAGAATATTCTCGAAACATAGCTAAACTCCATAGTTAAATTTGAATAGACAATTCGATAGAAAAATAAAAACAGTTAGACAACGTCAGCTGTCGGACAATGTCAGATAGACAATCTAAATATTTACAACAATAACTTTAAATTTATTTACAGATAAAAATGCACAAGGAACATTCAAATAACACATATAAGAGTAATGCTAATACAAGACATAATCATAAAATGATATACAAGCTCTATAGCAAACGGAAAACGAAGCTCTATAGTTAACACCAAAGGTAACTTTCTTTATGAGTAGTTATGTAGTAAAACGAAGCCCCTGCAGGCTGCGTTACATTTCTCCCACGACCCCAGAAAAATTTTCGACTCAGAGAAAATTTTGATTATAAGGTTAGGAGAATACTATCCTTACTATCAGTCTAACCAGTCAACCTTCACTTAAACATACCATTCCACAATCCAAAAACAATTCAAATCCAGTCACTCTAACAATCACTCTAACATACGAACCAATCACAAAGAGGAGTAGGGTTCACTATCAATGACGCAAACTCCATAGGAAGTACCCTATAAGAATGACTTTAGGCTTATTTAGGGAGTTGTCAGCCGCTCCGTTTCTTAAAACCCATTAGTGTCGATGACCATAGCCGACAATCTAGTCTCTCTCAGGTATTCCCTATCAAAGGACACAATTTTAAAGGTTGAATTTACCTTTAAAGGAAACGCCTCTGTAGCCAAAGAAGCGCTAAGTAGTAAGTAGATAAGGCAAAAGAGAGCCCTAAAGTTTAGAATTAAAAGGTCAAGAAGCGCCTTTTAAAAGAAAACGTTAAGCAAGTAAGTAGGTACTATAAGAGAGAATCCTATAGGTAAAGAGAGACGAGATTAGTCGCTAAGTATATATAAAAAATATCAGACTGAAGTAGCCAAAAATCAGTCCAATGTGTGTGCAAATAAATACATATAATACTAGTAAAGTCAAACAGTAAGGTAGTCATTTCTTAAAGTCTTTTACATGCCATTTACCGCGGCAACCGTTGCAGTCCTCAAGAATGTATACAAGAGGTGACAATTTCTCAACGACTTTGCATTTAGCATATTTAGGTGCTAATTTTGCGCTAAAATATGCACCAGCATTGCTTAAAGAGTAGTTTTTACGCCACACTATATCTCCAACATTGAATTCTTTAAAAGAGTGCCTTAAATTGTAACGGTTAGAATTCTTTACATGAGATATGTGCAGAGCAACCTGAACTCTATCAAAAATTGACGATAGAAGGCCAATATTTCTAGCATATAAATCACGAGGTAAAAAGGTAATTTCTTCTAAGTCGTAACCCTGAGAATAAATAGAACCACAAGTAATGAGTTCACGACCAAATACTAAAAATGCAGGAGTAAATCCAGTTACTTCATTTACAGAGTTATTCATTGCAAACTGAATCTTAGATAGGTGAAGGTCCCAAGACCTATGGTCTTCACCGACCAGTGAAGCTAGTGCGGTAATAATTGTTTTATTGTAGCGTTCTGTAGTATTGACCTGAGGACAATAGTGAGGAGTGTAAGATATATGCGGAATTCTATAACGTCCAAGGAAATTATGGAATTCATGCGATTGAAATTGTGGACCGTTATCCATAATAATTGTTTGAGGTGCTCCATGAACTAAGAACACGGAATTCTCTAAGTAATGTATAATACTAGTAGTTATAGCTCGTTTCAAAGGAAAAATAAGTGTATATTTGGTGAATAGACAATTTACAACGAGAATGTACTGGTTACGTCGCCTAGTCATTGGCAATGGACCTATTAAGTCCAAAGAAATGCATTGAAAAGGTCTAGAACAAATTTTGGGTTTTCCCATAGGACCGTAAGGCGAGTGGTTAGAGTGTTTATAAGCCAAACAAGTTTCGCAATTGGAAATAAATTTAGCTATATCTTTAAACATGCCAGACCAGTAATATAACAATGATATTTTTTTGTATGTTTTAAATACGCCCAAATGCGGATCTGTAGCGGAACCATGAGCATTTCTTATCAAAGATTCTCTTTCAGAAGGGATAGGGACCTCTTTCCAGATGAAATCGTCTGTTAAAGAATAAGGAGTATTAGTGCAACGAAATAGTTTATTATCCTTAATCGTATAGTTAGGATGACTTTGAGGATCAGTTAAACAATTACGAAAGATTTTATTATAGCGCTCTAAGTCTAAAGACGTGGCTTCATTCGAAGATAAAGGAGCGATAATATGACTGTCCTCGCTTTTAGAACGAGAAAGTAGATCAGGGACAATATTATCCTTTCCTCTTTTATGTTTCAGCGTGAAATTAAAGCAAGAAAGGCGAAGTGACCAACGAGCGAGTCTACCAGAAGGATTTGTTAAACTCAAAAACCACTTTAATGCGGCATGATCAGTGTATACAGTAAACGGTTTGCCATTGTCAAGATAGCACCGCCAATGTTCTAAGGCAATGATAACAGCTAGAGTTTCTCTTTCAGTAGTAGAGTAGTTTCTTTCATTTTTGTTAAGTGATTTGCTCATGTAGGCTATAACAACTTCTTTGTCGTTAACCGTTTGAGTAAGCATGGCTCCAATGCCAGTGTTAGATGCATCACAATGCACAGAAAACGGTTGATCAAAATCAGGGCAAGCAAGAATTGGGGTAGTTACAAGATATTCTTTTAGTTTCAGAAAGGAAGAGTTAGCCTCAGAACTCCAAGAAAATTTCGGAGAAGTTTTAGCAGATGATGTTAATTTATTAAGAGGTGCAGCTATAGTACTGAAATTAGGAATGAACCTACGAAACCAACTACACGTACCCAGAAATTTACGCACTTCTTTGCGTGAAGTAGGTACAGGAAAGTCCATAATAGCTTGAATTTTGCTAGGATCAGCTCGTAAACCATTATCGTCAACAACATATCCAAGGTACTTTAATTCTTTCTTAAAAAAATGACTTTTTTCAAAGTTAATGGTAAGTTTAGCGTAAGTTAATTTTTCAAGCACTTTAATTAGAAGTCCTATGTGTTCTTGGAACGAGGAGCCTATGATAATAATGTCATCAAGATAACAGAACACTTTGTTGTCAAATTCAGGAGTGAATAAGATATCCATTAACCTCTGCTGTGTAGCAGGTGCATTAGTTAAACCAAAGGGCATAACAGTGAATCTGTACATTCCTCTACCGGGGACATAAAAGGCGGTCTTATCCCGATCGTCTACATGTAAAGGAATCTCCCAGAAAGCTTTAGCGATATCGATACTCGATAAAAATTTAGCGTTTTTGAGATGGTCAAGTATTTCATTGATAAAAGGAAGACTATAGGCATCCCTACGAGTAACTGAGTTGAGTTTTCTACTATCGACACAAAATCGCCATTCGCCATTCTTTTTAGGCGTAATAAGAACCGGAGACAACCAAGGGCTTTCACATTTCTCAATGACCTTCCACTTAATCATTTTATCCACCTCAGCAATTAGAGCTTTTTGCTTCTCGGGAGAGAGTCTATAACAACGTTGTTTAATAGGCAGCGTATCTCCAGTATCGATACGATGGCTAACCAGATCAGTACGACCAAGTTCACCCTTAGCTTCAAAGGAAATTTGCTTAAAACGCGAAATAATATCATCAGCGATAACCTTTTCTTCAGAAGTAAGATTTTCGTAAGGTAGGATTTGTTTCTCCACAGAGTTGTTAAAGTGGGATGGTTTATTAAGAGAAAAGGCACACGATAAAAGTTTGGGAACCAAATTAAATTCCCTCCAAAAGTCAACACCAAGTATCAAAGACGGGTATATTTCAGGAATAACATATGTTTTAATAAGTCTAGTTTGGTCGTTAAAGGTAAAAGGAAGAATAAAAAATCCTAAAGATTTAACACGATGCTTACTAGCAGTGCTAACCGTAATATAATCAGACTTGGATAACGAAAAGCCCAGTTCCAAAATTTTAAAGTGCGAGTTATTACCTAAAATAGTCATTGAACTACCGCTATCAAGTAACGCCGTAAACTCAACATTTGAAATAGAAACGTTAATAAAAGGACGGTTAAAATCTCTTTCGTTGTCGTAGTAAACTGAAGAAGTTCCATAACTTGCGAAAAAGTTCTTAATTATTTTTAACCAATTATGCCAGTCATCAACATCAAAATTTTCTTTTCGTTTAACCAAGTCATATGTTAGTTTTTTGAGTTAGAGGATGAAGAAGGTTGAGGCTTGTCAGCCTTACATTTCGGGCAATCCGGAGCTCTAAAGTCTTTCAAACCACATTTAAAACAGACTAAGAATCTTGGTTTAGTGCAAGAATTCAAAGAATGACCATTTATTCGACATCGAACGCAAAACAAATGCGCCTGAAACTTGGGAGCATTTTCAGATATCGCATGTGCAGAATTTTTATTCTGCGAAGAAAAGTTCGTACGAAAAGGCTTAAAGTTATTAGATTTATGAGAATCATAATTAGGAGTGAAAGAATGTTTAGAGTGAAAAGTATGTGTAACATTAGGTTTAGTGTTCGGTAAAAGTGTAGAATCGTGTTTAGGTTTATAGGATAATTCAGGAATAAGAGTATTCATTTCAGGTTCTTTAAAATTATTGTCGCGGTCAATACAGCGCTCAAATTGTTGACATACAGAAATTAAAGAGCCAATAGAATCAACTTTATTAAGAGCAACAAAAGAAGTATAACAAGGACGGATGTTACGTAGAAGTATTTGCAGTTTCTCCTGCTCAGGTAATTTCTCGCTTAGTCTCGAAAACATTTCAAACATTTTCGGAATATAAACCATAATAGACTCAGATTTACCCTGAGTACGAGATTTTATTGCCTGCAGTAGTTTATGGTCATAATCAGAATGGCCAAAGTCCTTAATTAACAACTCGGAAACGCGATCCCAAGTTAACGAAGGGTCACGACTTAGTTGGAATTTAAACCAATAAGAAGCATCGTCCTCAAAAATGTTGAAGGCCGAGCTTATAAGTATTTGCTTATCAAGTTTGTTCGTAAGTAAAAATTCATCAATTTTCGATAGAAAAGCTCTAGGACAAGTTGTCCCATCAAAAGTAATTTTTTTTAGCTCATTTAGATAATTTGGTAAGAGAAAATTATGAAAAGGTGGCATACAGTTAGGTTGAGAAATCGGCAAGGGTGAGTCCAAAGAGGTTTGTACCTGTGAAGTCTCAGCTGGTTTTGAAAAAGCGTCAAAACGTTCAGTCAAAAGAGTAAACTTCTTTTTTAAGTCGTCATAGAGTTCTATAAGGTTTGAGTCGCTGTCACTTACATCAGTGTCAATTCTGTCAAGTCGATAAAATAAGTGATTTATATAAGTTTCAATTTTCTTAAATAATTTCAGATTACCCGATTCGTATCGGTCCAACATCGAAGATAAATATAAGATTGTAGAAGAAGCTTGTGACAAATCGTCACTCAGAGGAACGGGAGAATCAATAATGTCCTCCGTAGGAAAATTACGAAGCAATAAAACAATTTGTTTTCTAAGCGATACAAGATTATCCGCAGGAGTTTCGTTCCTAATTATAAGTTCGTATTCAAGTTCCGCCTTGTTAAGTAAATTAAAGTTTATAAGACGAGCCATTTCTAAGATATTTGTAATTTTAAAGCAATAAAATATTTACAATAGTTTTTATTTTATTTACTTTATTTTAGTGAGAAAAATAGAGGAAGAATAGGGGAAGAAATATCTAAGAAGTAAGAGACGTCTAATAGGGAGCCAAAAGGTATGTTATATACAGAAACTTGTGCAAGTTTATTTTAGAATTTTGAGAACAGGGAGGGATTCTATAGAGTTGGGCGCCAAACTGTCACGTAACGGAGGGTTACGGAGCTGAAAGGTAGGGGGAAGAAGAAAAGATAAGAATAGAGGGAAGAGGGCTATAATTATAAGAGGTATGTACAATGATGGCTCGTCCAAAAATCTTAAATCTAACTTAAAACTAACTTAAAACTAGCTATTTACACCGGTACACTACACTAAATATATATACAAGGTAAAAGTTCAAAATGGGCAACCGTGGTAGGGCGGTAACACAGGGTGAGCGCAGGCAGCGCGCCGGCAGGATCCAGCGTCGCAAGAGGCGGGCGGTAGGGCTCCGCCGAGCGCAGGAGGCAGCAAATGGGGCGCGCGACGCAGATACGCGCACGCCGCAAGCCGGCCGCGGGTAGGCGCGACGCGGATACGCGCACGAATGAAGGTAGACGCGCGTAGGTGCAGGGAGGCAACACCCTTCGTGCCCCGACACCGTTACTCTACGGGTAAACGTATACTGGCACTGTTATAGCTTGAGGTTCTGAGCTTCTTCAGAGCTGGTGGTAGACTGGTGGTCCTGCCCATGTGCGTCCTTTTATATTGCCCATGCGCATTCTATTCTACAACATTTAAATTTTTGAATTCATACAATATAGAATATTCTCGAAACATAGCTAAACTCCATAGTTAAATTTGAATAGACAATTCGATAGAAAAATAAAAACAGTTAGACAACGTCAGCTGTCGGACAATGTCAGATAGACAATCTAAATATTTACAACAATAACTTTAAATTTATTTACAGATAAAAATGCACAAGGAACATTAAAATAACACATATAAGAGTAATGCTAATACAAGACATAATCATAAAATGATATACAAGCTCTATAGCAAACGGAAAACGAAGCTCTATAGTTAACACCAAAGGTAACTTTCTTTATGAGTAGTTATGTAGTAAAACGAAGCCCCTGCAGGCTGCGTTACAACATTAGAGATTCGATAAAGTGTATCATTTGCCTGAGTCAGATCACTGAGTCGTTTCAGTAAAGAGTTACAAACGTCTACTTACTACGCTGACTCAGCGACCCGTAGTGGATCTTGGCCTCCGACACGAGAATTCTCCATTCTGTTCTATTCTCAGCCACCTGTCGCCAATCCGGCCTATGTAGGTGACCAAGATATTTCTCGACCTGGTCGCCCTACTTCGCGGTTCCCGGATGATAGACCCAGGTACGCTCTCTTCAGAGCTGGATCCGACTCACTGGAGTAGAGAATACACGTGGCCGAGTCAGCGAAGTCTAGCTGATTTTTTTTTTCAACTTCTCATACGTTGACCTGATTCCGTACTAAGTAGCTTAAGCACTTGTGTTACAGATATTAGACAACAGAGGAACACACATATATACTTAAATACATATATTACACCCAGACACCGAACAAACACAAGTGTTCATCGCACGAATGTTTGTCCAGGGTGGGGATCGAACCCACGACCTTTGGCGTAAGAGGCAGGGTCACTACCAATTGCGCCATCCGGTCAGTCAAACTCTGTCTCGCCTATTATGTTGGGGTTCGGCCACGAGCTCTTCAATTTCGGCGTTTTTTCTTAGCCTCCATCTCGCATCGTCACGTTTGGTCGCCCCCAGGATTTTTCAATTAAGATGATGATGATGATTTAATACATGAAGAAATAAGGGCTACGTTTTTTTTCTTTTGAATTCTAAAAATGAAAAAGGGGATTCATCATCAGCCCATTTAAGTCCCCACTGCTGGGGCACGGGCCTCCCTCAATCACATGAGGGGTAATTGCCATACTCACCACGCTCGGCAGACGGGTTGGCGAGGGTTTTGATGTAAATGCAGAGTTTTCCTTCTCTTGGTGCTGATGATCATGCCAGCAGCTTTACCTTAGTCGCCTTTTACGACACCTCGGTAAGAGTGAGGGTGGCCTACTCTACTCTGCCGGGACCACACGGCAAAAGGGGATTATAGTCAATCGAACATTAAGACCGGCGTGAGATTTTTGAGCATGCTCAAAAAAAGCATGATTATTTGTAGCACGTCCATCCACACATGCTACTAAGTAGCACTTGTTCAAAATTAGCATGCTTTAAGCATGTGTAACAGTACCTTAATGAACTTTTCGATATCAATTGCAGCTAAATCTAACTTTCCCTGACTAATTTTCATGTACCATATTCGGGCGTAAAGGGAAATAGTTCGCAGCCTACTTGTGATTTCACACCATTAGCTAAGTAATCAGTCTGGATATTGGCTACCTATCGCATAAAAAGGTGTTGCTAGCCACGGACGAAAAAATTGAGAAAAAAATATTATCAGACTGTAAATTACAACATTTTAGATAAATCCTTCGTACCAGCTAACAAGATTAGCCATTTCCGAACGAAACGAATTCCTTCAACTTGAAAGGTACTCCCTAAATCTTGTTAATAACATTAGTCCCGGTGCAAAATCAAAGTGAGAGAGGATTGTATTCGTCTTTAAGGTTCCGTGTATCAAATAAGAAATAAAACCTCTGTAGTATTGTTTTACGTCTGCCTTGAAACTGTTTCTCGGGCACGCATAGAGACATCAAGCTATATAATTTTTTTTTTTTATATGAAAGGTGGCAGACGAGCAGACGGATCACCTGATGGTAAGCAATTCCGCCGCTCATGGACACCCGCAACACCAGTGGAGTCACAAGTGCGCTGCCAACCTTTTCCCCTTCCTCCCCATTGGGCCTCCGGTAACCTCACTCACACGGCGAAACACAGCGCAAGCGCTGCTTCACGACGGTCTTCTGTGAGGCAGTGGTATCACTCCGGTCGAGCCGGCCCATTCATGCTTAAGCGTGGCTCTCCCAAATTTAAAATATATCAAATAAAACACTCAAATCTTGAAACCCTAGTAGAAAATCAAAAGAGCAGCGCAATTTCAAGCAGTAAAAGTATCAGCCTATATACTGTCCCACTGCAGGGCAAAGGCCTCTATCATAGAAACCAAGTCATCGCTACTATGATGGGATTAGGCTTAATCACCACGCTTTCCTAATGCGGATTGGTGATAACAATCCCGAGCTATGTTCGAAAAATTCGAAACACACCTTTAGTCCACCCGGGAATTGAACCCAGGACCCCGAAATCAAGGCCTGGTACTTAAACCACTAGACCAACCGGGCGATAAAATTGTATTTGCATAAAACACCCCGTCGAGTTTTCGGGGTTTGAAAATGGGGGGCAGTAATAAAAGATACAAACAAGAGAGATAAAATAATTTAAAGATACTTACATAATTTAAAGATCATCATCATCATCATCGTCAGCCCATTTAAGTCCCCACTGCTGGGGCATGGGCCTCCCTCAATCACATGAGGGGTTATTGCCATACTCACCACGCTTGGCAGACGGGTTGGCGAGGGTTTTGGTATAAATGCAGAGTTTTCCTTCTCTGGGTGCTGATGATCATGCCAGCAACTTTACCTTAGTCGCCTTTTACGACACCTCGGTAAGAGTGAGGGTGGCCTATTCTACTCTGCCGGGGACCACACGGCTCAATTAAAAGATATTCACAATATCAATTTAAAGATATTTACAAATCATTCGAAGTAAAATCATTCTTAAATTAAAAGAGCCATAATAATTTGAACAAGATTTCTCTTGAACGAGCCAGATAAGGTTGCAAATATATATATGTCTGAGAAATAGAGGTTAAACTGTTTAGATTTTTCTTTTCATGTCATAGGTGGCAGACGAGCAGACGTATCACCTGATGGTAAACTATTGCGACCGCCCATGGACACCCGTAACACCATTCAAATACAAAACTATTTATAACTTTGGGGACTAACTTTGGGGAACTAACTTTGGGGACTGGTCCGCTTCGGTTTACCTCATATTTAGCTTTTAATTTGCTTCATTCTATTTTGTGTTGCATTAGACTGTATGACTTGGTATGAAGATAATAAACCATTGTAAAAAAGTTGGCGATTAAAAAGAGTAACTGGCGAGTTTCTTGCCGGATCTTCTCGACCAGAAACAACTTTCCGAGCCGGTGGTAGAATCGCATTATGTTTATTAATTTCTTTAGTATATTTTATGTATCAACATATATATGTATTAACATGTAAATTATACCTTTTAAGTCATTCAAATGTATGACGATTTGTAAGTGCTGTGTACAAGCCTATGCAAATAAAGAATTATTTGAATTGAATTTGAATTGAATTGAATTGAATTGAATTGAATTGAATATATGTGATACACAGGTACAAAAGATGTAGTTAAACTCGTTACAATAATGCTCTCTGTATGTGTATGTGTGTCCTTGGAGTCACAAGTGCGCTGCCAAACTTTAAACCCGCCTTTTCCCCGGCTTGGGCTTCCGGTACCTTCAATCACGCAGCGAAACACAGCACAGTACTCACGCCGGCTTTCTGTGAGGCCGTGGTATCACTCCGGTCGAGCCGGCCCATTCATGCTTAAGCGTGGCTCTCCCAAATTTAAAATATATCAAATAAAACACTCAAATCTTGAAACCCTAGTAGAAAATCAAAAGAGCAGCGCAATTTCAAGCAGTAAAAGTATCAGCCTATATACTGTCCCACTGCAGGGCAAAGGCCTCTATCATAGAAACCAAGTCATCGCTACTATGATGGGATTAGGCTTAATCACCACGCTTTCCTAATGCGGATTGGTGATAACAATCCCGAGCTATGTTCGAAAAATTCGAAACACACCTTTAGTCCACTCGGGAATTGAACCCAGGACCCCGAAATCAAAGCCTGGTACTTAAACCACTAGACTAACCGGGCGATTTCAAGCAATATATAATATAAAATTGTATTTGCGTAAAACACCCCGTCGAGTTTTCGGGGTTTGAAAATGGGGGGCAGTAATAAAAGATACAAACAAGAGAGATAAAATAATTTAAAGATACTTACATAATTTAAAGATCATCATCATCATCATCGTCAGCCCATTTAAGTCCCCACTGCTGGGGCATGGGCCTCCCTCAATCACATGAGGGGTTATTGCCATACTCACCACGCTTGGCAGACGGGTTGGCGAGGGTTTTGGTATAAATGCAGAGTTTTCCTTCTCTGGGTGCTGATGATCATGCCAGCAACTTTACCTTAGTCGCCTTTTACGACACCTCGGTAAGAGTGAGGGTGGCCTATTCTACTCTGCCGGGGACCACACGGCTCAATTAAAAGATATTCACAATATCAATTTAAAGATATTTACAAATCATTCGAAGTAAAATCATTCTTAAATTAAAAGAGCCATAATAATTTGAACAAGATTTCTCTTGAACGAGCCAGATAAGGTTGCAAATATATATATGTCTGAGAAATAGAGGTTAAACTGTTTAGATTTTTCTTTTCATGTCATAGGTGGCAGACGAGCAGACGTATCACCTGATGGTAAACTATTGCGACCGCCCATGGACACCCGTAACACCATTCAAATACAAAACTATTTATAACTTTGGGGACTAACTTTGGGGAACTAACTTTGGGGACTGGTCCGCTTCGGTTTACCTCATATTTAGCTTTTAATTTGCTTCATTCTATTTTGTGTTGCATTAGACTGTATGACTTGGTATGAAGATAATAAACCATTGTAAAAAAGTTGGCGATTAAAAAGAGTAACTGGCGAGTTTCTTGCCGGATCTTCTCGACCAGAAACAACTTTCCGAGCCGGTGGTAGAATCGCATTATGTTTATTAATTTCTTTAGTATATTTTATGTATCAACATATATATGTATTAACATGTAAATTATACCTTTTAAGTCATTCAAATGTATGACGATTTGTAAGTGCTGTGTACAAGCCTATGCAAATAAAGAATTATTTGAATTGAATTTGAATTGAATTGAATTGAATTGAATTGAATTGAATATATGTGATACACAGGTACAAAAGATGTAGTTAAACTCGTTTACAATAATGCTCTCTGTATGTGTATGTGTGTCCTTGGAGTCACAAGTGCGCTGCCAAACTTTAAACCCGCCTTTTCCCCGGCTTGGGCTTCCGGTACCTTCAATCACGCAGCGAAACACAGCACAGTACTCACGCCGGCTTTCTGTGAGGCCGTGGTATCTCTCCGGTCGAGCCAGCCCATTATGTAACGGTGCACGCTCACTTGCGTTCGTTTTACAAGGTAACTGTGCGAATAAGTAGCGATGTCGGGCCTCACGTGTGAGCGATATGGTACTGTGACCCTTGATGCATAAGTCTGACTCACACTTGACTGGTTTTTAAGATTGAAATGAATTTCGTCTAATTCCTGTTCTGCGATTTGCCGGGGAGCGAAATTGGGCAGACTGGAGATTTTAATAAAATTTAGTACTTGTGATCTTGGATTATTATTGCTTTTTGCACGGGAACGGATTTTTGAAGGGCAGGTAAGTATTAAAAATAGCTACTGAAACTTATACCTTCTAAAAACACTTAAAAATTTCATCTCGCGTTCTGGCGGGACACGAACACACACCTTCCACAATCCGGGTGAATGTTCTACCAATTAGACCATCGAACGCGTTACTATGTGAAATTTTTAAGTGTGTTATTTACTTAAGAATAAATTGCAAAAGATGCGGTGTGGATTTTATTATTAGAGATTTAGTTTATATTTGATGAACACAAATTAGGTTTTCAAACATCGCAATATTATTTTGCCAAAAGGGATATTTGGACTTTTAAATAATAACCTTTGAATAGGGAATAGAAGTCGAATAAATCCATAATTCAGCGATCCAGTTTCTATTCTTTCACAAGTAGTGAAAGCGGACCTGAAAGATTTAGAGGATTAGAGATAACCATCAAGTTGTACAGGACCAGGACAAATAGCGGCATCTCACATCTGAGGCCAAGACTCATTTTGAGTCGCCATTCTAGCTAGCTATTGGAGTATTTCCTATAAAATCTCTTTGTAGTTATATTACTAACCCTGTTTGCTGAAGTATACACGAGTTTCCTAGAATCGACCAATATTACAGTTTACAAACTAAAATTAGGTATATTTCGATTTTTATGGACCAGTTTCTATTCTAATTGAGCTCTAGTAATTTTCTTTGTCTTCATTTGTCTTCAAAATTTGTAAACTACTCTTTAGAGTAAAAATAGAGCTTTCATAAAGAAAGAGGAAAGATCTGTACTACATATTAATCATCGTTATCATTACAGCCATAGAATGTCTACTGCTGAATATAGGCCTCGCCCAATCATTACCAAATGACCTGTTGGACCTGGACTGCGTTAAATTATTTCGAGCAACCTCTATCAGGTCGTTTCTTTCCCTTGTGGATGGTCAAAGTCAAAGGTGTTTATTGCATTCATGAATGTCAATACAGGTGGTTTTAACGCTGCGCATACTATTAATTTAAATTAATTTTGAAAATTGCATCAACAACTTGCATCTAAAACACTTTGACTTCGGGGTATTCCAATATATTTTGGCTGAACCTGCATCAGGCGCGGCTAAACTAGTGTGTGAGATGATTCTTCATCGGTGATTGAACTATGTGCGTATATCATCATCATCATCAGCCCATTTAAGTCCCCACTGCTGGGGCAAGGGCCCCCCTCAATCACATGAGGGGTAATTGCCATACTCACCACGCTTGGCAGACGGGTTGGCGAGGGTTTTGATATAAATGCAGAGTTTTCCTTCTCTGGGTGCTGATGATCATGCCAGCAGCTTTACCTAAGTCGCCTTTTACGACACCTCGGTAAGAGTGAGGGTGGCTTATTCTACTCTGCCGGGGACCACACGGCCTATGTCTCGTCTAGACGTCTATTTAATATAAATGTAACGTAGTTAACTATATCTCTTAAATTGTAATAATAATGTTAAGGTTACGATGGGACTGACATAACACAAGGTTAAAGTCCCTAAACTAAAAATAGAATTAAAAAAAATAGTTTACTCATTTAGAGCTATTTTAGAGCGTACTCCTTTTTAAAAGGGCCGGCAACTGATAAGCGATCTCTCTGACTTCGTGGATGTTTATGGGCGGCGAAGATTACTTTCCAACAGGTGACTCGCTTGCTCGTTGATCGCCTCTAGCATAAAAAAATGTTTAGTACTTACTACACCAGCTCAGCAATCCGAAGAAGGTCTCTGACTCTGATGTCACAGTTCGCATTTTTTTTAATCTGTGCCAATGCCGCCCAATTGTGAAAAAAATGTGCCAAAAAAATGTTTCAGGCACCAAACGAGCGCGTTTGGTGCCTGAAACATTATAATAACAATAAGCATTTTGTGTCTACTATAGTTTTTCAGTCAGTTTATTTAAATCAGGCCAATTTATACCGAAAAACAATTCGAAAATTTGAACTGAAACCCCGAACATGGCGTCCCAGAATTGGAATTTTAAATAGGTTCCAGGATTAACTCAATCAAACGAGGCTGGTGAACATTGAACAATCGACTGCCATCGACCGTTAGTTGGTGATTTCTCATAAATATGTAGGTGGTGGCCAATCCCATTTGCAAAGTCCCTATGGAACTTGATTGGGGGCACCATGAAAACGTCGCTCAGATCAGGAAAGTTTACAATCTCTCAGCGGATGCAAAGAGTCTGTTTTGTTTGGCGTTTTTTATGTGATATCAGACGCAGACAGATGATAAGCGAATGTCGCCGCCCATAGACACCCGCAACACTTATTGAGTCACAAGTGCGCTGCCAACCTTCAAGCCCAGCATTCTCCAGTTAGGTGATTTCACTGCGGGAAAGAATCTGAAATAAGATGATCCACAAAATAACCAGATTCATAGAAATTGATGTACTTACTGCACACTGATGATTGTCCTTTCTCCAAAGGTTGACTGATAGAGAATGCATCTGGGCATTAGTAAGCAATTAAGTCTTTATTGTGTATGAAATAAGGTACGTACATAGCTGATATTAATACTAAGTAACAATATAAACGCTTATTTCTACTTTTACAAGTATATACACAGTTCAGCGGCCAATGAAATTCATCTGTAGTTAAGATATTCTTGAATGCTGTGAAAAGTTTTTTCAACTAACCAGGCCTTACCATTTTTTTTAACTTTGCAAACTTGTGCACTTTAAAGTTATCAGTACAGTGGCGGACACATCAAGCTATACAAAACTGTCAAATTTCTTCATTCGATTACAAACCTTATATTGTTACACATTGAGTTCGAAATCGATTGAGGAAATTTGACAGTTTTGTATAGCTTGACCTGTCCGCCACTGTACATAAAGAGAACTATATTATTATTACTAGGCATTAAGTTCGCCTATTGTATTGTTTTGTGCAATAAAGTTATCAATAATAAATAAATAATAATTATGAGATTGTAGCCACCTTATCTATTTAAAGCGTAATTTAATAAAAAACACGGAACCTGTTTCACTCGACTTGTATTGTCTAAGCTACTAGGCCTGCTCCAACACTACTTTTTGATTTGACTTTACGACAGTATAAAAAATACAACAACACCAATAAATGCGACAACCTAAGTAAATGTTCAACAGTCAAATAACTCTCAAGTACAAGAAAGTTATCATACTTAACATAGATCAACAGCCCGTGATTCTCTACTAACTAAACCTGCTATAAATATTATGATTTATTTAGATTTCATGTGTAGAACACAAAGGTGTCCCCTAAAATTGTAACTTAGTGTCACCTCTGCGCCCTTGTAGTGAGCTCGCTTGCGAGTTGCGTGTATAAAATTAACCCGCTTTGATTTTATTGGAAAAGTTACAGTAATGTATTGTTTTATTGCTCTGCTTTTCAATTACATAGTGTTGCTAAAGGAGCTTGGTAAACTACAGAGTGAAATTCACTATCGAACATGACATAATGTCATAGCAAACGTTCAGGAAAAGAGCTTACTCCTTTTTAAAAGGCCAGGTATCCATGGGCTGGGCAGTGGCGTAGCTAGGCATGGGCGACATGGACAATCGCCCACGGCCTCACGCTCAAGATAGCCTCGCGAGGGACCGTGACCGTACTAAGGTTTTTGCTTGCGAGGCCCCTCCGAGGGCGAGGAAATACGTGGCTCTTAGTCAGCCAAGCTACGCCCCGTCCATGGGCAGCGGTAATTGCTTCCTTATTATAAGGATTACCAGACGAGCGGACGTATCAACGTCTGCGCCTCTGCCTACTATTTTATAAAAAAAAAAAAATATAAAAAATGCTTTACTGCCACACTCAGAGTCGTTGATTTACTTAGTTAGCTACTTAAGAAAAAATATTGACACTTGTTTAGATACGCATAAAGGCTACCGATACTAAAGTTAATAAGCATTAGCTTAAATTACATCTCAGAGTGCGGCCGTTAGAAGACTAATTATAATATTAACAGTTTAATCAAAAATAATCGGCGTTGGCGGCCAAGAGTACAAGTGTTTGCGCAGACATAAGTTGACCCTGTATTACTTGCTGCACCTTCATAATTCGATTGGACGACAGTGTATCACAATTGGAGATTTATTGAGAGGAGACCAACAGCTCAACGTGCTTTCTGAGGCACCAGGACACAAAACCCACAATTTCTAGACTTCCGGTCAAAATTGTTATTTTTATGCAAGAGGCGATAATCGAGAAAGCGGGCCACCTGATTGTAAGTAATCACCGTCGCCAATGAACATATGCGAGTTGAAAGAAGTCACTGAAATGTTGCCAGACTTTTGAAAGGAGAACGCCCGTTGCAGATTAACCATGGCTCAAAAAAGCTCATTTCATATGGCCATCAGAGTCTTTAATTCGTTACCTGATGAACTGAGAGGTCTGAGTGGAGCTCACTTCTATAACAAACTACATACTCGTACGTGGCTTGTGGAAAGGTCTTTTTACTCGCTGACTGAATATTTTGATTTAGATTTTTAAAATAAGTGACATTAATTTATCAATCCCATTATTTGAATGAATTATTATTAGGCAATAGAGTAGATATTAATTATTTATTACTGACATAGTTTTTATATCATGGTTATTTTTAAGTGACATTGAATTGTTATTTTAATGTAGGTATACACATCATCATCATCATCATCACCCCATCGCAGTCCACTGCTGGACGTAGGCCTCTCCAATTATTCGCCACTTTGATCTATCCATGGCTTCTCGCATCCAGCTCTTGCCAGCCATCCTGCGCAGATCGTCCCCCCACCTAGCCAGAGGGCGCCTTAAATTACGTTTGCCAAGACGCGGTCTCCCCTCCAGAACTCGTTGTAGGTATACCGTTATTAAATATTTGCACGCTTCTTAACTTAAGCAAACTTCACTGATACTAAATAACATTGTAACATCACATTATGTACCTGATTATGCAAATAAAGTATTCTTATTCTGATTCTGCTCTTCTCTCTTGAAGGTTCGTAAGTCGTAGTCCTCGGGATTGTGTCATAAAATTCAACTAAGTAGTAAGTATTCAAAGATAGACACATCATCATTAACTTACCGTTAACGTCCCAAGCTGGCGCTTTGGAGCCCGGGTCCACTTTCCTACTGTACTCGTATCTCCAACGTCACAAGCCTAAATAGGCCTTTGCCTATTACTCATAAAGTATTACTCATCATTATTATCACGATTTTAGGGTTTTGCCTCGGTTGAGTCCCAAGCCGTCGCTTAGAAGCCCGCAGTCCACTTTCCTACATAAATGGCCCTCACTCAGCTTATGTCACAGCCCAGACAAAGGCCATGACGCTGTTTTTCAGTGAGACCAGCGGAATGAGTGCCACGGACGCTTGTCTAGTGTATTTTGTGTACCTAACGTGTATGCGTAATGTGGGTATATATATCTACTAATTCTTCTTAGTATCAAATACTTCGACTCCTCCACTTCGCACTGTCTTTTACATCTCTAGTGGTCAGTTTATTAGCACGCATGTCATCCTTTACGATGTCAAACCACACCTGTTAAGGTCTACCTCATCTGGCGGGACGCGGAGGTGGTGTCATGGCCAGTCATTTCTTTCCCACGTAGCTGTCCAGTTTTTGCAGAACACGACCGTCAAAGTTAGACTAAGTACCTACCTATTTCACTTTATTCAGAACCTCAAGAGCCCTAAAAAATTCCTAACGACATTACCGCTTGTAAGCAAGCGATATTACGCTGACGACATTTGCGGCCATTCACGACACCATGAACGAACCAAAATGTCCCTCAATAATGAAATCTGACTTTAGAATGTTCCATACTATAGGACCCTTCCGATAAAGACAAGGAAATTGAACCTTCTCGCCTCGAAAATAACGAAGTCCCTTCAAACGGCGAATTGATAATATAAAAAAAAATTGAGAAGGAAGGAAATATTTATAATAAGGTACAAAATGGGATTGCTTTGGTGCGAAAATTGTATTTTTATCTGCGATAGCAATTTCGCTAAGTGTATGATGCCGCAAGGGAGAAAACATCTTAGATCCAATAAAGACAACGAAACGATTGTAAAAAGGAAGTGACAGCTTACCTATATGTACAGGAAATAATATTCGAAAACCATTTACGGGTACGGCGGCCAATCTCAACGATCAGTATGCAGGATGTATTGTAGTGCTCAAGTATGTGCGCATACACAAGTGCACTCACTTTTCCCTTACCCTCATATTCCGATGGGACACCAGTGTGACACGACTGGAGACGGATCATTGGGCGCAGGATCAACGGCTTCACGTGCAGACACGGATAAATATCAGTCAAATTGGCCCTTAGGATCCTATTCATATAGGTTTGTTAGCTAAAACAGTTTGCAAATATTTCGTTTGAAACGTCTAAACTGCTGCATAACACCGTTTTAGCTAACTAAGATTTATTGAACGTTTAAAAAAGAAGCCTTTAACGTCTAAAACTAGTAGAGTAAAAATAAATTTGGTTTTAAATTATAGTTTGATTACTATTACACCTGATGGAAAGCGACAACGGAGACTAATATATTACACATCCGTAGAAGGTCGCAGGAATCCCTTGGATGCGGGCGGCACAGAACCGATCCGTGTGGAGAACATTGGGAGAGGCCTATGTCCAGCTGTGGCGATTAAATGACGATAATTACGATGTTACGCGTTTGTATACAAGATGACTGTACAATCTTACATTAAAGATATCCAGATTATAATGATCAGGGAACACAGTCATCGAAATTCAGAGGAATTCTATTTTTTTGCTGACGATATTCAAGACGATAAAACGAATCGTTTCTTTCATTGGTAAAATGAGAGAAAGAGAGATAGTAAAAAGAGAAGTAATCGTAATTTTTCTCAATTGAAATATTTATAATTTTGATTAATATTCCATTATACTCGTTCCATAAAGTCCTTGAGTGCAAACCGCGACTCGGTAAGCGTAGTGTAAGACGCTCTGCGACGGAATGATGACATTCGAAGGCTGGCTGGTGTGGGCTGGATGAGAGTGGCCGAAAATCGGAAGCAGTGGCGTGCATTAGGGGAGACCTATGTCCAGCAGTGGACGAGTGTGGGTTGCTGATGATGATGATACTCGTTTCATAATTTGTAATCCCTATCAAATAATAATAATAATAAGTGCGTAGGGAAGTGACGACCCCATCGCCCGCTGGTGAGAGTTGGTGCTCTTGCTTAAGAGCAACAACTCTCATCAGTGCAGTCAGTCTCCCCAGGGCAGCGTTGTGGCGCGCTGAATGGGAAGTGACATCCCTTGGGTCCCATGTCCCCGAGAGTCGATCAGGCCCCTCTCCCCGGTTTGCCTTTATTGGCCGGCTGGGGTGGACCCCAGCAGGGGCTGCAGGACTCTCACCTCTGGCTTGCCATCACCAGCCGGCCAGAGTGGGATGTCAGAGCTATATGCTCGCAGGGTGGAAGTGAAAGATGCATAAGTCGCGAGTTGGCACAGTGTCTGTAACCACAGACACTGGGTAGAAAGCGGTGTACACCTCTCGGCACCCTGAGCTGCTCACACCAATATTGCCCGCCTTGCTATATCTGTTAGCTAGCTTTTGCTTGGCTTCCTGGTAGCTTATTATAGGGGGCCCATCTAGTGAGTGGCGAGTCACCACCTGCCCATTTTTTCGTGATTTTTATCATTGATCGGGCAGGTGCCATAGTCTCTCCATAGTACCAGTTAACCGGTCCACTAGCACCTCACTCCCAATAGCCCAGCTCATTTTGTTTTCCATTATTTTCATAAGTCTTATGCCAACCGGGGACTGTCCTTGGCTACACTTCTGTAGTGTATACAGGGATAGTCGCCGGCTGGTGTCACATCACATTATAGTAAAACTGTCAATTGAACGGGCCTCTACGTGTTGGCTTCGGCCCCACGCACGCCTTCCAAAAGTCTGGGACATAATTGCCCGTGGTTATGGAACAATTGACAAACATAATAATAATAATTCTCACAACATCTCATACGTTGACCTGATTCCGCACTAAGTAGCTTAAGCACTTGTGTTACAGATATCAGGCAACAGAGGAACACAAATATATACTTAAATACATATATTACACCCAGACACAAATGACTGCTCCAAGAATTTCAAGACGATAATTGAAACCTAACATGAGAATTTGAGGCATGTCCCCAAAGGGCACGGCGTATGAACAATTATAATTATAGCTTAATCTATTTTGAATTAATTACACACTCAAATTCTATTCTATTATATAACTTATGACGGTAAGCTCAGCTCCAAGGAAGGTGGATAAGTATTTACTTATGTAAACTATTAATAGTCCATTCAGCATGTGCAGGTGATTTGGACAATTCTATTTTGACATTAACACCCTTATTACAAATCGCTAACTAAGGATAGTCCCGGAGCAAAATTTCGTGCCAGTCCCCTTTTAACAATGCGTGTTGGAACGGGATGACATGAGCTTTAGTACGGTAATAACTTTAAATCGCGATTTGTAATAAGGTGGTAAAAGTGAGGCGCTCCTTTTTGCAATTAAGTATAATCTTACTTGAAACCAACCTTCGTTCACCTTTTTTTATCTGACAGGTGGCAGACGAGCAGATGGATTGCATGATGGTAAGCGATTGCCGCCACCCATAGACACTCGCGACACAAGTGGAGTCACAAGTTCGCTGCCAACTTTTAAACGGGCCTCCGGTACCCTCATTCACGCAGCGAAACACAGCACAGTGCTGCTTCACGGTGGTTTTCTGTGAGGCCGATGGTCACTCAGTCGAGCCGGCCCATTCATACTGAAGCGTCCGCCCACGGTCACTGACATAGTCCCATCAATAAACTGAACCAAACTGTACATCTCTAAGAGACATGACGAATTATCTATTGTCCCCATTCAAGTGATCCACTCAAGGATATATAGATAGTCAGCCATTGATACTTATCAATAGTATTGATCGGCTTTGATCCGGTGTGAAACTATGGGTAATTTATGTCAACGTGTGACGAATTGATCCTTTATTTGCGGGCCTATGATTTTCATTCAGTTTGTTTGGTAGTTATAAGTAACGGACTGGTTGTTATAACAATACGGTTTATTAAATGGATAAGTATGGGTATGGGTTCGCTTTGAATTTAGTTTGATTAATAATGACGACCCGTTTTACTAAGATATGCCTCTTGTGCAAGGGTTGCAGGCTCGATCCCTGCACGGTACAAACTGTACATTTGTGTGCATGAACATGTCTGTTTGTATTAAAATATTTAATAAGTTACCACAAAAGCTTGTTGATTTACCAATGCCTAAATTTAAAACACATGTTAAAGATTATTTAATGGCAAAAGACTATTATACAGTTAATGATTACTTAAATGACAAGAATTTGTGGTAATGATAAACTGTTCGCCTACACCCATGATACTGTACTTACAAAAATTTTGGTGATTAAAAAGAGTAACTGGCGAGTTTCTTGCCGGATCTTCTCGTCGGAATCAACTTTCCGATTCCGGTGGTAGAATCACATTATATTTATTCATTTCTTAGTATATTTTTTGTATCGACATATATGTTTAATTACATGTATAATATACATAGTTATTATTTATATTTTTCATGTATGACGATTTGTAAGAGCTGTATATAAGCCTATGCAAATAAAGTACTTTTGAATTTTTAATTTCTTTTTTAATTAGTCTGGGTGTTTTCTATGTATTATAAGTATGTATTTACAAAAGAAAAGTATTATATGTTTATATTTGTGATTCCGCTGTTGGTTCTGATGTCCGTAACACAGGTGCTTGGCTACCTATCTCGGAGTCAGATCAATGTGTGTGATATTGTGAAATATTTATTTCATCATCAGCCTATCGCAGTCCACTGCTGGACGTAGGCCTCTCCAATTGTTCGCCACTGTGATCTATCCATGGCTTCTCGCATCCAGCTCTTGCCAGAAATCCTGCGCAGATTGTCCCCCCACCTAACCAGAGGGCGCCCTACATTACGTTTGCCAAGACGCGGTGTCCACTCTAGAACTCGTTTACCCCATCGGTTGTCGGTTCTGCGGCTGTCGGTTATATGGCCAGTCCGCTGCCACTTAAGCTAAATATTTATTTATTTTATATAATGGGTCTATCAGAATCATGACACTTTTTTGTATGTGGAAAAAGAGTTTTCCTAAAATCCCTATTTAATCTAATATTTTTTAATGTGGCTCTTCCCTCTTCTATAATTTTAAATTCACCAATATCAAGTAATTTTTTTTATGCTAGAGTCAACAAACGAGCAAGCGGGTCACCTGATGGAAAGTAATCGACGCCGCACATGACCATCCGCCAAATCTGGGATAGTATTAATAAATTGGTTAATGTAGAAAACGTTTTCTGCCGAAACGCCGTTTTTAAAACTCAATTAAGAACAAGGAAGTCTTCCACGCAACAACACTCAATAGAGAATTTAAAAATGGTACAGTTTAATCATTTTGAGGCACTTCACTGTAGAAAAACACCAAAATTATGCACTAAAGCCCATACCATCTAATATATATTGTCGAGGTTACTACGCGTTGGGTTGTAAAATCTCAATTAATATTAAACCAAATTGTGTTTTAAATTCATAGTGAAAATCGGATAAATAAAATTACAGATTATAGTAACTCAACACAACATGTAGGCTATACACAGAAATTGAAAAAAAAATACAAAATTTCAAACTCAGCAACACTCCAAGAATTATTAAAGAAAATGTTTTATAAAATATAAATAATAATAATTCATACAACATCTCATACATATACCTAAATCCGTACTAATTAGCTTTTTTTTTTATGAGAAAGGGAGGCAAACGAACAAGCGAGTCACCTGATGATAAGTGATCACCGCCGCCCATGGACATCAGCCACACCAGAGCTTAGAAATTCATCATCAGCCTATCGCAGTCCACTGCTGGACGTAGACCTCTCCAATTGTTCGCCACTGTGATCTATCCATGGCTTCTCGCATCCAGCTCTTGCCAGCCATCCTGCGCAGATCGTCCCCCCACCTAGCCAGAGGGCGCCCTACATTACGTTTGCCAAGACGCGGTCTCCACTCTAGAACTCGTTCACCCCATCGGTTGTCGGTTCTGCTTAGAAATTGTTGTTATTAAAAGTTAACAATGTATCGATAGTTTAACAACACTGTTAGCAGTGGACTAAGAGCCAAGCAACTGCAGATAAACGGCGGTAGACAAAACTACAAAGCAACGAAACTTGTGCAATAAACTACCTTCGGATGTGCAGTTTCTGCAGAAACGAGTAAATCTTCCGTGGTAGCTGTTTTACTAGGATACTGCAGTATATTGTTTTAATTTCGTGGGTTCGAAGGACCCTGGACAAACATTCGTGCGATGAACACTTGTGTTTGATCAGAGTCTGGGTGTAATATATGTATGTGGGATTGGTGATCGGTAGATGCATGCCAAGGAACGTGTATGAGTTCGATGTTTGAATTAGAATGACGTGCGAGAGAGAGAGAGGGAGATGAGAGACGACGTATGGCGGACGACGATGAAAGACGTTCATAGCTAAGAAGATTAATTCTTAATATAGTATTACGTATTCCCAAGTGCTTGGATTTATTTGAAACCCCATCCCACAATTTCTACCGATCACTAATCCCACATGTATTTAAGTATATATTTGTGTTACTCTGTTGTCTGATATCCGTAACACAAGTGCATAAGCTACTTAGTACGGAATTAGTCAACGAATGTGATATTGTGAGATTTATTATTATTAATTTGAAAGTTTAAATGTTGCTTTAACCTGCGATACATTGTAAGAGTACGCGCCACAAATGAAGTCCCGAGGCAAAACACGTAACCAACATTTTAGACTCCTTGTATCTATGTATGCATAAATATGCATACATTTGAGCTTTATAATAATCACATAAATTTGAATGTGGAATCTTAATAGAAATGTCATGCTAAAGCCCTTCCAAGCGTAGATAAGAAGTATGCGCCACCAAAGAAGTTCCGTGAAAAGCCAACTTAAATCACCATCAATATTCAAATTTTAACTTTATATCGTTAGAGACAAGGAATCTTAAATTTTAGTTCCGTATTTTTCCGCTCAACATTTACGTGGCGCAGACTCCGGATTGAAGATTCTTCAAAAAAAAACAAAAACTAAATTGAGCACATATTTTCCTTTCAAATATTTTTTAAAAATAGAACGCGCGAATTCAATACCTCGCAGAAATTTAGCTCCCATTTTTCAAAAATTAAATTCGAATATTAATGACGTAGGTATTCGCTTTTAAAATACACGGTAGAAATATTCTGGCTAAATAATTTGTACATCTTTGCTACTAGTCTTTTGCGTCCACATTTGCGTCTTTTTAAACATGGCGGGAGGTAGTTGTAGAATAGTGCGATTCCGAAAAATCTGTTTTAGCGTCGCGATGTGGAAAGTTACGACCGTGGCGAATAGAAATATATTTGAAATGTGTATTTTTTTTTAAATTGTGTTGTTTGTTGAAAAGTGTTCATTCTTAAAACGATTTAACAGTTTTACTTGTTCTTTCATATGAATTAATATTCGTACCTAAAGTGCGTTCATTTACGTTTAGTCCGCGCGTGAACTATTTGTGTGATTCATTTAACAGGTGGTAACTACAGATATGGTAAATATAAAGTCAATACCTCTTTTAAATTGCGAAGGTGTATGTGGTCTGTCTATTTGTTAGTTTACAACGATTTAAGTGGAGATAGTTAAAGGACAATGACATAGAATACTTTGTCACAAACCGAATTCGAGAGAAGCTTTGGACGAGTAGTAAAAAGCTTTTATTTAATTAGGGTTCCATAGCCAAATGGCAAAAAACCCTTATAGATTCGTCATGACGGTCTGTCTGTCTGTCCGTCCGTCCGTATGTCACAGCCACTTTTTTTTAAAGAATTCTATTAAGTTATGCCTTAGGTGCTCGAAGAATCTTAGTAAAGAAAGATGCTTTCGCGTATTCGTTGCCAATTGCGAGCTCTTCGGTCTGGGGGGAGGAAGAAGGTCGTGACCCCGTGTAATCGGGGAGGAATCAAATATTTAGCGCACCTGTGAAATATTGCCGCCTCAGGAAAGGTGGTGTATACGAGATGAGATCTGCAAACTGTAGCAGTACATTGGGAGAACATTTTATGGTTACTTAATAACTTGAAAATTAACAATGTTGAAGGCTTTACTAGCATGCTCAATGTACAAACAACCTCACATCAGTTTTTTAATGTGAAAGACGAGCAGACTTATCACCTTTACCACAGCATACTAAGAGGTTTTCTACTATATAGCTGTGCCTATACTGTTTTTTTTATAATATGGCTCTACCCTAAGATATCTTGCCAATGTCAAATAATATATTGAGAATGAGTGGGTAGCCAACAGTCAAAGTCAGTCAAAGGTACAGTCACTCAATGAAACGCCGGTGTTTCGCGTTTTATCGACCGACGGATTCTGCAGATACCACTCTAAACTCAATCGCAGGTTTTAAGTCTCTATTAGATCCGAGCACGTTGTCACGTGACAACTCACTCGACACACAGTAACAGTGTTAAATTCAACGATTCTTTTTATTAGGATCACTTCGTGGCACTACACAAATTTTTCATTCATTTCATTATCAGCCCATTTAAGTCCCCACTGCTGGGGCACGGGCCTCCCTCAATCACATGAGGGGTAATTGCCATACTCACCGCAGTTGGCAGACGGGTTGGCGAGGGTTTTGATATAAATGCAGAGTTTTCCTTCTCTGGGTGCTGATGATCATGCCAGCAGCTTTACCTTAGTCGCCTTTTAAAACACCTCAGTAAGAGTGAGGGTGGCCTATTCTACTCTGCCGGGGACCACACTGCACAAATAAACACTAAATTTGTTCCTAAGCCACTAGAAACTCCTGAAACCTTTGAATTGCATCAGCCCACGCGAAGTGTTTTAGAGTCCTACCGCTAGAATCGTGCCTAAACTTTAGCCCGTAAAATGTACCTTGATTAAAATGATAACCAGTGCTGTCACAGGAAAATGATCGCAATGCTAAAAGTCCCAATCGGGGTAAAGGAGGGTCAAAAGGTTGGCGGCGCACTTGTGACTCCACTGGTGTTGTCCGTGTCTATGGGCGGCGGCAATCACATACCATTGGGTTTCGCCTACTCGTCTGCCACCAATCAAATGAAAAATCAGTACAAACTACCCAAATCCTGGATCATGGTATAAGTGTACCCCGGGTTCTAAGCGACAGCTTTGAACGCAAGCGGGAATTACACGCTCGGATAAAATTAACATAACATATTGTAACTTGGTCCAATATTTTAGTACAAGGTAAATTCTAGGGCTGGAAGACTAAAGCTCACTTAAGCCCTACCTTTATATGAGATTTAACTACTTTAGTTCGCCTACCGTACAATTTAGCCTGAGGCCTTTTTCTTCACTACTTTCCCACTTGTACCTTTGTCCGCGTGAATCCAATAATGAATTTCTGTATTAATGAGATTTCTGTATTTTATGTTAAAGGTGGCAGACGAGCAGACGGTTCACCTGATTATTTGTATTGACTTGTATTGTAATCGTTAGTTGATATTTTTATAGCAATCTTTTGCAATTTATTCTTAAGTAAATGTGGGAGAGCCACGCTTAGGCATGAATGGGCCGGCTCGACCGGAGTGATACCACTGCCTCATAGAAGACCGGCGTGAAGCAGCGCCTGCGCTATGTTTCGCCGTGTGAGTGAGGTTACCGGAGGCCCAATGGGGGGAAGGGGAAAAGGTTGGCAGCGCACTTGTGCCTCCACTGGTGTTGCGTGTGTCCATGGGCGGCGGAATTTCTTACCATCAGGTGATCCGTCTGCTCGTCTGCCACCTCTCTTATATAAAAAAAAGGAAATAACACACTTAAAAAAATCATATCGCGTCCCGCCTGAACGCGAGATGAAATTTTTAAGTGTGTTATTTACTTCTGTAATAATTCGTTTTTGAGGCGGGTTTAAACAAATAAATTATAAGTGATTGCCACCCATGGACACTCGCCACACCAGTGGAGCTATAAGTGCACTGCCAACCTTTTGACCTTCCTTTCCACCCGATAGCGATCATTTTCGGGTGTTACCTTTAGGGTTTTTTTATGCTAGAGGGACAAACGAGCAAGCGAGTAACCTGAAGGAAAGTATTCAACGCCGCCAATGAACCCGATGACCCGATTGGAACAGTGGTAGTGCACGCTGCCTCTGATACAAGGGTTGCGGGTTCGATCCCCGCACAGTACAAACATTTGTGTGCATGAACATGTTTGTTTGTGTTGGTCTGGGTGTTTGCTATGTATTATAAGTATGTATTTACAAAAGAAAAGTATTATATGTATATATTTGTAATCCCACTGTTGATTCTGATATCCGTAACACAGGTGCTCGAGCTACCTAACTCGGAGTCAGATCAATGTATGTGATGTTGTGAAATATTTATTTATTTATTTAAATATTTACTTATTTAAAAAATTTAAAAATTTATTTGTTTAAACCCGCCTCAAAAACGAATTATTACAGAAGTAAATAACACACTTAAAAATTTCATCTCGCGTTCAGGCGGGACGCGATATGATTTTTTTAAGTGTGTTATTTCCTTTTTTTTATATAAGAGAGGTGGCAGACGAGCAGACGGATCACCTGATGGTAAGAAATTCCGCCGCCCATGGACACACGCAACACCAGTGGAGGCACAAGTGCGCTGCCAACCTTTTCCCCTTCCCCCCATTGGGCCTCCGGTAACCTCACTCACACGGCGAAACATAGCGCAGGCGCTGCTTCACGCCGGTCTTCTATGAGGCAGTGGTATCACTCCGGTCGAGCCGGCCCATTCATGCCTAAGCGTGGCTCTCCCACATTTACTTAAGAATAAATTTTTGTTTAAAGACATTTATTCCCATTAAGAATTTACATAATTCACTTAACATGAGAACAACAAAATGAGTGATAACAATAAAAATTGTATCTGACAAAATATTGCGTCGAAGTGGGTATTTTGAAATCATTGCGTAGGGGCATAGATGGACAGTAAGTAGTGTATACATGCGAGACGGGGGACAAAGCGCTTGAGCTCTAAGCCGTTGCGATAAGATTCACGGGCTGTCGGCGAGTTGCGCGCTTGCCACTAAACAAAGATATTAGGCCAGACTACGCTCGCACTAGAAGCGGCTGCCTACGTTCTATTTATTTATTATTACTTTGTTTTTAAATAAGTTTTTTTATTGTAGTTAAATTGTAAGTGTATATTATTATTATGTGTGTACCTTTTAAGATTTGTTTTATATATTTTATGAAGTTTTATATAGCGTATTTTTTTTTTTTTTTTTTTTTTTTTTTTTTTTTTTTTTTTTTTTTTTTTTTTTTTTGTGAAAGATTGCTATAAAAATATCAACTAACGATTACAATACAAGTCAATACAAATAATCAGGTGAACCGTCTGCTCGTCTGCCACCTTTAACATAAAAACAAGTCTCATTAATACAGAAATTCATTATTGGATTCATGCGGACAAAGGTACAAGTGGGAAAGTAGTGAAGAAAAAGGCCTGAGGCCAAATTGTACGGTAGGCGAACTAAAGTAGTTAAATCTCATATAAAGGTAGGGCTTAAGTGAGCTTTAGTCTTCCAGCCCTAGAATTTTCCTTGTACTAAAGTATTGGACCAAGTAACAATATGTTATGTTAATTTTATCCGAGCGTGTAATTCCCGCTTGCGTTCAAAGCTGTCGCTTAGAACCCGGGGTACACTTATACCATGATCCAGGATTTGGGGAGTCTGGTAATTACAACGCGACTGCAATTGTGACCTTTGTAACCCCTTAAGAACCAGACCAACGCTATACTGGTTAATCATCGTCAGCCCATTTAAGTCCCCACTGCTGGGGCACGGGCCTCCCTCCATCACATGAGGGGTAATTGCCATACTCACCACGCTTGACAGACGGGTTGGCGAGGGTTTTGATATGAATGCAGAGTTTTCCTTCTCTGGGTGCTGATGATCATGCCAGCAGCTTTACCTTAGTCGCCTTTTACGACACCTCGGTAAGAGTGAGGGTGGCCTATTCTACTCTGCCGGGGACCACACGGCGTAAAACTGGTTACACGGTTCAAAAATATCCGAAACATGCTGGTTTCCTCATGATGTTTTACTCTCCACCGAGCTTAGGGTAGAAATACGAACATTATTATTATTGTTAACCTGTACTGTCCTACTGCAAGGCAAAGGCCTCTCAACCCTCTTTCCAACGTTTTCGGTCACGAGCCGCAGTCGTCTAATCCTTTAGGTGGACATCGTGATCGTCCCTCCATCGTTTTCTCGGCCTGCCGCGTAGTCTCTTCTTATTTCCGGGCATCCATCCTGTGGTGACTTTCGCCCAAAAATTATCCGTCATGCGGCAGACGTGACCAGCCCAATCCCATTTTAGCTGAGCTGCTTTTCGTGAGACGTCAGTTATTCGAGTTCTGGAGCGCAGAATAGTGTTGCGTATGCGGTCTGTTAACTTCAACACGAACATAGATTTGAAAAATCCAGAAGTGCATGCTCGGACTCGAACCTAGGAGTTTCCGCATTTAAATTCCATCAATATCATCATCGTCATCAGCAACCCACACTCGTCTACTGCTGGATATAGGTCTCCCCTAATGCACGCCACTGCTCCCGATTTTCGGCCACTCTCTTCCAGCCCACACCAGCCAGTCTTCGAATGTCATCATCCCATCTTGTCGCAGGGCGTCCTACACTACACTTACCGAGTCGCGGTCTCCACTCAAGGACTTTACGGCTCCAAAGGCTGTCAGTTCTGCGGCTAATATGACCAGCCCACTGCCACTTCAGTTTGCTAATTCGGTGGGCTATGTCGGTGACTCTGGTTCTCTGTCCGATTACATCATTTCTGATGCGGTCCTTCAGAGACCATCCATATAATAAATGTTATTTAAACTTGAATTGTTTTTTGTTTGCAGTGAATTGATACCGAGTACAACCTACGTGTCAAGCCGTAAGTACCTAGTATTTAATTTGCAAAGTTCTTAAGGTATTTATACTCGTGGCCCATTCTAACTTTGTTTCAGTACTTAATTATGCTGTTAGTTATAAATACTACCAACAAATGGCGATTCCATCGTGCAAGTATTTTGCCTCGTTGATTTTTTTTTATTTATCATATAAGAATACATTTCAAATTAACTTAAAATAATCACGCATTTAAACCACTCGGTTTGTGATGGCGCGACCTGAGTCGACGTTAAAGTTAAGCAAAGTGCATAACGAACAATACACAATTCCTACCTACATACTTTATTCTATTAAGATTTAAGTAAGTGCATCTTCATTATCGAGAAATTCAACATTATCGAGAAAGTGCATCTTAAGTTTCTGTTTGATATTTTTATCATTTTTTTTTTTTGGTCAATAAGCCAACGCTTGACCACAATCGCACCTGATGGAAAGCGACGACGAGGTCTAGGATGATACGCGTTTGCCTAAAAGATGCCTGTTCACTCTTGCCTTAAAGATGCCCAGATTATAGTGGTCAGGAAAAACAGATCTCGGCAGAGAGTTCCATCCATTCCTTAGCCGTCCGCATTATAAATGTGGAAGCAAATCGCTTCGTGCGGATAAGGGGTATTTCTACCACATAAGGATGAAAGCTCTCGCCGCGCCTTAATCTTACCACTCGTATTTGATTAGCCTTTTTCATGTCTATAGAGATATCTGTTTTTAAATATATTAGGATATAGCCTATAGGCATCTCCGTTATTCTCTGAAGAACTCAACTTGACATATTAAAATGCACACACGTAGAAAGTTAGGTAACGCAAAGCGTTTTGACAATGGAGCTAAAAGCACAACACATACACAACGAATACAGAACGACTAAAAGACTCGATTAAAATAGAGTGCACCGTTTTTATAAAAACGTCACAGAATGAAACAGAAAGCAGCTAACCTAAATCATATCTACTTTAAAAAAACGCCCTACTTTAAGTTTTGGCAAACGTAATGTAGGGCGCCCTCTGGCTAGGTGGGAGGACGATCTGCGCAGGATGGCTGGCAAGAGCTGGATGCGAGAAGCCATGGATAGATCACAGTGGCGAACAATTGGAGAGGCCTACGTCCAGCAGTGGACTGCGATATGGTATGCGATATAGGCTGATGATGATGATGATGATGACTTTAAAAAAATGTGATAGGTGGCTGACGAGTAGGAGGTTCTCCTGATGGTAAGTGATTGCCGCCACCCATGGACACCAGTGACACCAGTGGAGTCACAAGTGCGTTGCCAATCTTTACACCCCCCCTTTCCCCCGCATTGGGGCTCCAGTACCCACAACCACGCAGAGAAACACAGCACAGCTTCACGCCGGTTTTCTGTCGCCCCGTTCGAGCCGGCCCATTCATGCCGGCCCATTCATGCCAAAGCGTGGCTCTTTCACGGTAATTAGATGGTGGACGAGTAGACGGGTCACCTGGCAACACGCGAGTCCTCTGGAGTTGCAGACATCCCAGGCTACGATAGCTGCTAACGGCTTCATCATCAGCCTATCGCAGTCCACTGCTGGACGTAGGCCTCTCCAATTGTTCGCCACCGTGATCTATCCATGGCTTCTCGCATCCAGCTCTTGCCAGCCATCCTGCGCAGATCGTCCCTCCACCTAGCCAGAGGGCGCCCTACATTATGTTTGCCAAGACGCGGTCTCGACTCTAGAACTCGTTTACCCCATCGGTTGTCGGTTCTGTGGCTAATATGTCTGGCTTACAAAGAGATAACGTGTTAAGTAGGTATTTGAGTAGGCCTCAAAGTTTAAAGTTAGTATGCGAGCGTAAGCACTTTGACTTTACCCGAACTATGTAAATTCGTACAAACCAGTGGGCGGCAAATAAACTGAGCCACCAGGTAATTTCCAAACGTCCTCCGTTTGGAGGCCTACAAATATGAAAGTTGCATAGCTATGATAAAGTTTGATTACGGCGTGAAGCAGCGTCTGTGCTGTATTTTGCTGCGTGAGTGAGGGTACCGGAGGCCCGATCCGGGAGATTTGTAACTCCACTGGTTTTGCGAGTGTCCATTAGCGGCGGCGACCGCTCACCTTTACGTGATACGTCTGCTCGTCTGGCACCAATCACATAAAAAATTATGACAATTTAATATGAATCCATAAAAAAAATCATTTTTTTATGGAACATAAACTGACTTCATAAAATATGCCAATTCTTGCTGGATACCAACAAGATTAAAGGGGTGCAAAAACGTACTTATATTTTCAACTTTTTCAGGAAATTGACATATTTCTGCATTCACTAAATGTATGCTTATAATTAAAAATTTAAATTTTAGACATCGATTTAACTACAATATCAGTAAAATTTTGGAGGCCTCCAAACTCGGAGCGTTTTGTATGAAAATAGCTAGTGGCTCAGTTAATTTGCTGTCCAGTATATTAGTTAATCCTACCCGTATTTCAACCTTTGTGTCTAATAACTCGATATTATTGCAAACTAACTCACAACTAATAAAGTAAGCAACTTTGTTTAACCCCAAAACGCCGTATTATCATAATGGAAACGATTACAACCCTAAAATTATTCGAGGTTCGCTAGTGGAGCGTAAAATTCATAATTTTATATCAATCCTTTTGTTAGGTTAACAATTACGGTTATTAATAGCAACGGTATCCGTTTAGGCGAAATCATGTAATTTTATATGAAACTTGATAAATTTACTTTAGCTAAGATTAGGTATGATATTCTAAATTGTATATACTATTTGACGATCTGGTGAAGATCGCGGGAATCCATTGGATGCGGGCGGCATAGGACCGATCTGTGTGGAGAACATTGGGGGAGGCCTATGTCCAGCAGTGGATGTCTATTGGCTGAAATGATGATGATAATGATATACTATTTTGGTTGTTTATTACGTTGCGTGATAAATCGGCGAGAGCCGTGCAAAAATAAAACCTCAAATCGAAGTAAAAGAGGGCTATTAGTTAGTTAAGTATTTACCGTGGGAGAGCCACGCTTCGGCATGAATGGACTGGCTCGGCCGGAGTGCACTGTGCTGTTTCGCTGCGTGAGTGAGGGTACCGGAGGCCCAATCCGGGGGAAGGGAGGGTTTAAAGTTGGCAGCGCACTTGTAACTTCACTGGTGTCCCGAGTGTCCATGGGCGGCGACAACCGCTAACCATCAGGTGATCCGTCTGTTCGTCTGCCACCTATGACATAAAAAAAGTTAACAAATAAAATAATTCAACATTCTCAAAAATGTTACTTAAAGATTGCATCCAACTCTAATAGTCTATGCTATATATAGGAGATCTACGTTGTAACTCGAAATATTACCTTTCTAGATACATTACGTGCAACACCTGAGGTTTGGGTAACAAAGTGCATAGATACCCGGGACTGACTGAGATCTATTATTGTATAGCTGTCTGGAGAGAGCTTATTGAACTTTTGGGTTGATTATAAATTAAATTTTCACAAGAACTAAAATAGGATTGTGAGAATCTATAAAACTCATACTGATAACAAAAGAGTCTTTATCTACACTCATGTCATAATATTTAAATTAAGAACTGAACGATAAATATGTGCTGATTGACAGGTAATCAAACCTGTATTAATGAATGATTATTTTTATTTGCGTTAAAGACCGTGGGAAAGCCACGCTCACGAGTGATACCACGGCCGCACAGAAAACCGGCGTGAAGCAGCACTGTGCTGTGTTTCGTAGCGTGAGTGGGGGTACCGGAGGCTCATATGGAGGGAAAGGGAAGTTTAAAGGTTGGCAGCGCACTTGTGACTCCACTGGTGTTGTAAGTGTCCATGGGCGGCGATAATCACTTGCCATCAGGTGATCCGTCTGCTCGTCTGCCGCCTCATCATCATCATCAGCCCATTTAAGTCCTCACTGCTGGGGCACGGGCCTCCCTCCATCACATGTGGGGTAATTGCCATACTCACCACGCTTGGCAGACGGGTTGGCGAGGGTTTTGATATAAATGCAGAGTTTTCCTTCTCTGGGTGCTGATGATAATGCCAGCAGCTTTACCTTAGTCGCCTTTTACGACACCTCGGTAAGAGTGAGGGTGGCCTATTCTACTCTGCCGGGGACCACACGGCGTACACGGTCTGCCATCTATGTCATAAAAAAAAAAGTAAAAAAAGCGTGATAAAATTACCTTATCACATTACTTATACAACTTTTCACATTATGCAACCGTATTTTTTTTTAAGTTTGCCGTGCTGGTAAGTTATATTATATTCATCATACTGCCAAAAAATATTCGAGCTTAGATAAAGTGATGTGGCTATCTATTACTTGTAATTAAAAAAATCTCGTCAAGGCTTTGCAAAATCTCGTCATATTATCTAAGTATTAGTTTACATCCACGAGACTAAGGTAGGTAATTCTCACATTAACTAGATATGTACAAGATTCCGAAGTTTGCGTGTTGCTAAAATACAAGATGATGTTACGAAATTCCCGGCCACGGATGTACCTATAACCTACCTACATTTATCTTTGTATTTCGGGCAAGGGAAAATTCATTAAAATCGAAGTGAACCGACAATGCTTGCGTCATTTTCCGGTACATCGGGCCACCAATCAATTTGAGCCAGCCGTCAGCCAGGTGATATCGTACCTTTCAATTACCAAGCATTCACTGAACGATAAAATTCTCTTTTGAACGAAAAAGTACGAGAAATAAGTCTTTGGACCGGAGAAGTAAGTTTTTGGGGTGGTGAGGTTTTTCTTTTAAACGAAAAAGTATGGGAAAGGAGCCTTTGAATAGGAACAGCAAGTCATTATGATGGTGTTATGCATTAAGTTCATGATGGCTTTAATTTGCCTTATTGTTTCATTCCTTAGGCAACAATTCTTACGTTATTTTCAACTGACTCAATTACGCATTCAGTAGTGACCCAGCCTTATATTCTAAGGGTCTTTTTGTTCAATTTTCGCTTACGATATACATTCTTGTAATGAATTGTTGTGTTTGTTTAGTATCTGGTTGTTACATAATATAATTTTAAGTATGATTGTGCGTATTCTTCATTGCTTCAGTTTTAATTGATATAATAGATATGTTTTTTTACTAAAGGTATCAGGCGACCGATAAATTTAAACCCGCATGTATGATCTTTACTTATTTATTACGCTCTCTTGGTCTTAATAAATAAACAATAAAAACAATAACCTTTTACGCATTAAATTGATACATTGAAAACAATTCTAAAAGATTACATAGGAACACATGGTAGCGGTACAAATGAGTGATTCCTGGAATAACTCATACGGCCGCAATCAGAGACGTCATTTAAGCTAATGCTCATTAACTTTAGTATCGGTAGTCTTTATGCGTATTAATATAAGTGTCAATATTTTTTCTTAATGGCGGCACAGGACCGATCTGTGTGGAGAACATTGGGGGAGGCCTATGTCCAGCAGTGGACGTCTATTGGCTGAAATGATGATGATGACGATATACTATTTTGGTTGTTTATTACGTTGCGTGATAAATCGCCGAGAGCCGTGCAAAAATAAAACCTCGAATCGAAGTAAAAGAGGGCTATTAGTTAGTTAAGTATTTACCGTGGGAGAGCCACGCTTCGGCATGAATGGGCTGGCTCGGCCGGAGTGCACTGTGCTGTTTCGCTGCGTGAGTGAGGGTACCGGAACCCAATCCGGTGGTAGGGAGGATTTAAGGTTGGCAGTGCACTTGTGACTCCACTGGTGTCCCGGGTGTCCATGGGCGGCGACAATCGCTAACCATCAGGTGATCCGTCTGTTCGTCGCAATCAGAGACGTCATTTAAGCTAATGCTCATTAACTGTAGTCGTAAGTATCGGTAGTCTTTATGCGTATTAATATAAGTGTCAATATTTTTTCTTAACTAGCCAACTAAGTTAATCAACGACTCTGATTGCGGCGGTTGATATTTAAATTCGCTTTAAAAAATCGCTCGTAACAATCTGCAAAAAGGTATCAATTAAATAATGAATTCCTTTTGTTTTTGTAATTGTGACTTTGTAAGTCACATAAGTTTAGTGATAATTTTGCAAATTTGGCAGATATAATAATAATAAAATTATTTTATACCTTACCTCATACCAAATTTTTATGAACATTCAATATGAGTGCGTTAACGAGGGTATCGGAGTCCCAATCCGGGAGATTAAAGGTTTCATCCAAAGATGTTGCGGGTGTCCATGGGCGTCCATTAGTTGATCTGTCTGCTCATCTGCCGCTTATTACATAAAAAATATGTACAGTCAAAAAAAAAAGTAAAAAATAAGTACACGGTGTAAAAATAAGTACACGTGGCGTTAACACAATATGTAAAGTACACTGTAGGTGTCTATTAATCTACTAATGGATTATTGTGTAACTATTTTAAACTGCTGTTGACAACCTGATAAGCCGTTAACCGTACAATTCCTTTTGTTCATTTATGTAACTCGATCTATTCATACGAGCCTTAATATTATTACATATAAGTGTGTGTGAGAGATAATTAAAGGGATGGAGAGTAAACACAGGCTACTTTTGTCTCCCTTTAACGCGAGCGAATCTGCGGGCAAAACTCAGTATCATTGAACCTCGATATAGCCTTTACGAGTACTCTAGGAGGTGCAATGATTCGCGAATATTGCCGCGATACTGCATATTTATTTTGATTACGCCGTGCGAATAAAACGCCCATGAGCTCGCTTTTATGCGCGACATTACGCCCTACATTCGCACTGTATTCGCGTTTATCGGCGAGTAACTTTTTAACGTCTCGTAAAAATAATAAATAACTTTTCTCTGTGACTGTACCACCAATTGCTAAGCAATATTCAATTCTGTTATGTTCGTAATTTGGTTGGTTTTTCTGTGGCCGTTTTATGGTATTGGATTAAGGTTTATACTGTGGCCTATGAAATCTGTTGCTGAATATTGGTTTGTTTTAGGTGGGTTTAAAATTTCAACATAAATTGGTATTGCTTTATGTGCGTTCATTGTGTGCACACTGTTCAGGGAATTGTCTTTTACTAAGCTGGTGTGGGCGTTATAATTAAAATATGTAGGTAGATGTTTCGTAATAGCAACAACTTCGAAAACAATTGGGGAGACAGGTTATGATGATGATAATGTTTGAAAATTTAGATTACGGTGTATTAGATTCCCAGCCACGTCCAAAACTGTCGTTTTGGAACCCGGGGTAGGTACGCGTATGGTCCAAGCGTACCTACCCCGGGTCTCGAAATTAAGAAATCTGGTAATTACAATGATGCGACTGCCGTCTGACTTTTGCTACTCTTAGACAGGAAACCAGACCACCTGGATGACAGTTACACGTTCGGAATCATTATCTCAAATATAAATAAATAAATATTTCACATCACATTGATCTGACTCCGAGGTAGGTAGCTCAAGCACCTGTGTTACGGATATCAGAATCAACAGTGGGATTACAAATATATACTTATAATAATTTTCTTTTGTAAATACATACTTATCATACATAGTTCACACCCAGACCAATACAAAGAGACATGTTCATGCACACAAATGTAGTAATATTGAGAATCCGCTATTTTGAGAACTAACTGAGACTTGCAGGTTTTCTTACAATGTTTTCCCTCACCGCCGAGCAAATGGTAGAAATATGCACATAGAATCAAAAAATCAAAGGATGCACGCTTGGATTCTAAACACGACTGATTCTTACATCATACGAGAAGAAATATTCGAGGATAATCTACTAACTGCCTAATTTTAAAACATAAGCCCAAAAATTACTAACTTGTCTCAGGGTTCCACACCCTTCTTTCTTTTTATAGTGACACTGTATATTGGGTCGCCTCAGCCTGATGGTAAGCAAGTGTTCTATTCTGAAGTTTGAAAAATAGTAAGTAACAATGAAGAAAATTCAATTTTACAAATATCACCCTAATTTTGGTCACTAATTAATATCAGGATTGGCTAACAATAACAACTGACCAAGATAAAGTTTCCAAAACAATCTTTATAAATTAAGAAGTTTTCGTTTCCACGTCGCAAATTTGTTATTCCGTCCGCACCGAATCCCTTTAACTTTGTTGCACAAACACATCTCGACAACTTTAAATTTCCATTTATCAAGTATCAAACCCGTTTCATTCGTTACACCGACAAATGATATTGCATTGTATTGTGATTCCCATCTGGATAAAACCTTTGTGGACTAGGATAACCGAACAGACTTCACAGTCGACAAGGAAAAATGTACCCTAAACATCAAATGTGAAGTCACAATTTTAAACGAACTATATTCTAACGCAAAAGCTACTTACAAACGAAACAGTATAAATCTCACGAAATTCAGAAAGAAAAATGATCTTTAATCGAACACGATTAAGTAGAGATTCTTTTGTATTGTGTAAATGATGAGTGACATAAGTTTTGAAAACCGTAACCTATTAGCAATGACAAAACACGGTTGTCAGCGTGATGCCGGATTTATTAGTGCAAGGGGAACATTGAATCTTGCAAAATAAATCTTGAGACCCTATGTAGGTACAAATAAGGTATATTTTAGAAAGGATTTTACTAAAGCAACGGTAGGAAAAAAAATGTATAGTATTGTTGGTGAATCAAATAATTAGGATAAGCGTAACGAGGCACTTGATGATAATTTCCATTGTGAGTAAGCAGTTGTTAGTTTTCTTTGAGTTTATTGTGACTTTTGTTTGTAGTACTAATGAGTACCTTCAATAATAAGTAGGTGTGTAGTGGTAGTGTAGACTTACATATGTGTGTGTTTAAGATTTCCTGCATGTTTAAAATCTTTGCGGGTATTTCTTGATATAAAATAGTAGTAGATCCTGGTATAAAAAAAAACTTTTCTAAACTAAATCTCATTAGGGGCTTACTAGTTGAACATGTTTCAGGAAACAGTTTCTAAGTACTTACTTATTATACGTAGGTACAGACGGCGTCAAGTCAAGTCCACCGCAGTGTAAAAATATCACTTGTGTCTCAAACATAAGGGCGGTCCAAAGTCCAACAAGGTAACTCGACGAGGCGTCGAGAGTTCATTAAAAATAGATTTAAATATTATTATTTAAATTCTAGAAATAGGTTTTAGGTTTTCATACAAAGTCGCTCTCAGTCTTTTTGTTTAACAAGTAGGTACAAGTATTTTTGTCAGAAAAAAGTTATTTCACAAAAAAGTTTGTAGAAGGATGTTTCAAAAGATGTTAATGTTTTCCGATCTATGAACTCTAAAAGCGCATCTAGATTAAATGGTCTAAAACACGATTTGCCTACGATTAAACAGTACTTCTGATATCTCTGGGCTGTAGTATAGTTGCATAACTATAAATAAAACACCCTATTACAAATTTCCAATACATTTAGCTCCCGTATCATCGAACCCGTATTAATGATATAATTAACAACAAATAAACCGTATTCCCACCGACCCTAGACTGCTGACCGAAAAATCTCTTCGGCAAATAAATCAGATCGACAATAGACAACACACTCAAATGACAGCTCAAACGTAAGCGAGGTCTGGCTGATTAAAAACAAATTCACAATTTGAATGTTAGTACTAGTGATGTAAGCCACAGTAACTATCGATAAAATTTATCTTAAAAAAAGGTGTTGTTTAGTTATTAAATATTTAATAAAAACCAGTGAGTTCGTAAGCCCAGACCAAATACAAAAATAAAATGGCGTAGTAAGTAATTGTCATAACACTTAATTTATTTTACTCTTATAAATATGTAGGTATTTAAATATGGAAAGCATCGCCATAAGCTCTCAATTTTTTTCCGATTTAAATCTTAATATCAAACTCATTTAAAGTTTGATGTGAATAAGGAAATTTTGGTCACTCAACATTGGCAGAGTGATATCAGTCTTCACCGTGGGCAACACAGTAGCTATTATAATTCGAATTGCTGTGTTTTACTAGATCCGTATACATACATTCAAAGAAAATAATATTCGAAGTACAAATTATTTATCATTCAAGACAGGACGTGACGAAACATGCAATGTTATTTCTACATTTTGCTCTATATTGAAACTTATCGATATTTTGCTTCGGTTTGCCATCAACTGCTATCACTAAAACAGATTCCAAATTCGAATAGATACTGATGAAAAGATGGCCACGCGGCCGGCTGCCGTATTACAATATTTTTCGTTCACCTTTAAATCTGAATTCCAAACGAGTTCCAACCTTATTTTAAAAGTTGTAGGGAGAATGAATAGTAGAATAAGAGAAAAAACTTTTGGGGTCACCGAATGGCTGCCACGCGGCAGAGCGTCCCTTCAGAGATAATAAATGCTTTTAGCAAATAATTACGTTGTTTGATTTTAGATGGATGATGGTCGTCGGCAAATATTCGGCGGATCCGGTCGTGGGAGAAGCCCTGCGTTGCTTCTGCATCGCAGTTTGTTTGTACCATAATTGGTTAGGCAGCTTATGGGGTGATATGCGATTTTGGAGAGCAGGGGCCGTTTGCGCTGGTCTTTGGTTCCGAAAAATATTTTTTAATTTTCATCAGTTTGCCATATTTGGCCGGCATTTACGGCATAATTATGCAAAATTGGGTCAATGTTCATGATGGCAGTATTAGCAAATTAAATTAAATCAATTACGTTCAATACAGTTTATTACAGTATTAGCAAATTAAATTAAATCGATTACGTAAGAATGTTTGTTTGAGGCATGAACCGAACCCACGACCCACCTCTTAACTCGTCGGTAGTGCACAGGCAGTGAGTCGCACTTTGATTCGATCGACCTAAGCGTAACGCGATCGATTCCCGAGTCGTGCCAAATTCTGTATCTAATTTTATCTGTTTAGAAATTGTCTGTGTCAGTTTGGGGTCTAGAAGTTGAGCAAAAAAAAGCATAACCGGATCGATTTCCGAGTCATGACCAAATTAAGTAAATCTGTTTAGAAATTCTCAGTGTCAGCTTTCTGGAGTCTGGAAGTTGAGGGAAGCTTAATGGGGTCGATATCCAAATCTGTATCTAAGTAAACAATGGCACAAAAAAAAATCGAAAGTCTTCGGGTGGGACCCACGATCTTTTGCTAATCAGGCGACTAATATTGATGAAACTATCGTTGGCTCACGGCGAAGAAAAAAACACTCACAAAATTCATCAACTTACCCAGGTCTCCGGTAGCTTAGTCGGTAAAACAGTTGATCGGTTGGCAAAAGATCCGAAGACTGTCGATAAAATTTTAAGGGCATTATTTACTTAAAAATAAATTGCATACAATTACGCATTAGCGATCTCTCTGATTTCGCGGATATTAATGGGCGGCGATGATTGCTTTCCATCAGGTCGCTTGCTCGTTTGTCGCCTCTAGCATAAAAAAAAAAAGATATACTTACCCAAAAAAATATTCTGTATCTAAGTTTATTTATTTAGAAATTGTGATGATTGATCATAGTAGCCGAACTATTTGTAGGAAGATAGTACCTATACTAATACAATAAATGTGTCTGTCTGTCTGTTTCGCGGCAAAACGGAGTGGACGGAGCGACGGATTGACGTGTTTTATAAGTGGAAGTGACAAAGGCAATATTTTGTCTCTTTCTAGCCGCGGGCAAAAGCTAGTTGTTTTATAATTTAAAATTTAATATCAAAACTTCAAAATAACACTCCGTAACAAAGTCAAAAGTGTGTTCAACCAAACAGTTCTTTGTTTTCGTATTTGTTGTTGAAACAGTTGCAGCACAACAAAACTGTTGTTGGTAGTCAAACAACAGAGTTATTGTGTGCTTATTGTATGATTTAACAAAGCAGCGCTTTGCTGGTTAATAGTTTTGTATGTCATGCGCTAATTTAAGTATATACTTAATATAACATTTTTTTACCAAAGCACTGTATAATAAATAATAAGATTCTCCTTCCGATTACGGCTACGGCGGCCAATCTCAACGATCAGCCACTTACGCAGGATATATTATAGTGCTCAAGTGTATGCGCAAACACAAGTGCACTCTCTATTCCCTTACCCTCATATTTCGCTGGGACAATACTGTGACACGACCGGAGAGGAATCGGTCGCAGGACCAACAGCTTAACGTGCTGTCCGAGGCACGGGGGTACAAGACCGCTAACTTTCAGACTCCGGGCTGCCATTAAGAATGTCTTACCGAAAACTTAGGTACAACTTTTTGGCTCGACCTCTTGTGCAGCCGTCGCTTTAAAGCGCGACCCACTGCGCCATTGAGGCAGTCACTGTATAAAACAGCGGTGGCCGCTCAGTCCATAAAAATACTTCAAGCGGATTAAGTAGATAGTAAAATTTAAAATTTAAGGAAGTGAGGTAGGAAATTTATGGAAGGAAGGAAGGAATTTAAGAATCCTGTTACTGTTGTTTACCTGTATCAGTCTCTTTTAAGAAGTAATTTAGAATATGGTGCAACTGTTAAGTCACCATGCAGTTCACTCTGACCGTGTAGAATCACTTCAAAAAAAGTTTCTGAAAATTCTTTTGTTCACACAAGGTCTTCTAAGGAAAATAAAAACTTATAGCGACAGACTCGCTAGATTTAATATGATCACTCTTGAGACAAGACGAAAGCAATTTGATCTCATATTTTTGCATAAGATATTGCATTCTATTTTAGATTCGCCACCACTTCTGTCATCAATTAATTTCAACACTGCTTATCGGACCCGTAACCCTAAACTATTTTCTTTAAGAGTTTATAAAAACAATACTACTTTCTTCAATAACAAATATAACGATCTGAAACATGATATCGATCGAAAAATACTAATTTTAAACACGCTAGGAACACTTTTATTGGATTACGATCTAGACTTAAGTTAATTTAATATGTTATGTTTGGTTATTTGATAGAAATGGGGTGAGCCCTGCGTCTCATAGCCACTGCGACCAGTAGATGATCTATTGTGGCAGCCCCGTAACCTATTACAGCACCTCATGCAGCTCCAGTTCCAGGATAAACCCGAGAATGGAGCTGATGGGGGAGCTCTTGATCTCGTCAGCCGAGATCATGTGTGCTCCCAGGTGCCGGCTTCTGCAGCGGTGCAGCGCCATGCACTCGCCGAGGACGTGGATAATCGTTTCCTCGTCCTCGCGACAGAACCTGCAGATTTTGGTATCTGTAAGGCCCATGTTGTGCAGGTGCTTGTTTAATTTGCAGTGCCCTGTGAGGGTCCGAGTGGGTGCCCTAACATGTCCTCTACTCAGTTTTGTTATCTCTACAGCTCGTCTCTGATCGAACGCCTGTATCAACGCCTTAGACTGTTCTAGTCGAGGTAGTCTTTTCCAGAATTCAGTGCTTTGTTTTTTCTCCCAATCTTTTAACTCGAACCTGACCATGCAGGCTGGAACGCCACATATTGGTTCCGATCCGAGTAGTGGGCTCTCTGCCCCGGCCTTTGCTAGCACGTCAGCGACCTCGTTGCCTCTGATATTACAGTGTCCCGGTACCCAAATCAGATTTACGATGTTGGCATTGCCAAGCTGGTTTAGGAGCAGGACACACTCGCTAGTGAGTTTGGAGTCAAGTTCACAGGATGTTAACGCCTTGAGGGCAGCTTGACTATCTGAGAAGATGAATATCTTCTTATTCTGGAGATTCATTTGTAGACTCTCTTGGACACAGCCAATTATTGCGAAGACTTCCGCTTGGTACACTGTGGTATAGCGACCCAGGTTGGCGAATTTGCGTATTCCGCAGCGATCATTACAAAATCCCGCCCCGGATATGCCCTGCTTCCTGGAGCCATCCGTATACCAAACGATGTCATTCTGCTTAACATTTCCGGGAGTTCCAGCCTCCCAGTCTTGTCTACTTGGTAACAAGACTGTAAACCGCTTATCGAAGCGGTGTTCACGGACCATGGAGTCAGAGGGCATATCCATGACCGGAATTTTCATTAGTTCGTTGTAGAGGTTTCTCATGACCCTAGATTGCCATTTCGTCCTCCCTCTGATTTTCGCTCTCGTGATAGCCATCCTCGCTTCCATCTGCACGTGAATGTGCAGAGGTGGAATGTTCAGGAGGTTCTCATATGTTATGTTATTATCTGAAATGATTGAAAGCTGTCTGTGTTTTTTAATAAATAAATAAATAAAAACGAAGCTATGTTTATAAGTAGTGAAAGTATTTCCAATATGAAGTAGTTTTTGAGTTTTGTGTGTCAGTGGCGCGACCAACAGAATTTGATGAAAACCGCTAGCGAGATTTACATTTTTACTGGCTACTTTTTCATGCCAGACATACAAATACAAAATCATTGGATACAAATAAAGAGTGCTTAGACCTATTTAGTCTTACAAAAGACATATAATGTTCCTTACAAATTATGAAGTGAAAATCCAAATGAAATAAATATGAAACTAAAATCTAAACGTCTTGAGTTATACCTCTGCACACTTTTTTTTTTTTTTTTTTGTCTTTATAATCCCTGGATTGAGTACATATAGAATACTAACGATAACCTTATTGGGTAAACTCTATTTCTTCTAGAAGTGCCTTGGACTTATGATGATCGGTGAGTCAGTGAGTGACAAGTTTCACAAACTTTAACAAGTTTTCATTCTTAAACTACTGGTTCAAATTGACTGAAATTTTAAACATATCGTGTTTATACAATGCCTGATTAGTTATTGAAAATTCAGGCTTCTTGTTTTATCCACAACGAAATTACAGAGGGGCCGAAAACAGCCTGAATTGCTTCGATAAAAGGATGGTACGGCCGTGCCGCTTTTTTTGCTCGACTTGGCGAGCGCACTGTCGTGCCCCCAGATGATCGTAACATGAATGGCGTGTGTAAAATAAGCTTGAAAAATCACGAATACTTTTTGATTTTAAATTTCTTGATTTATGGTTTCAATTTCATTGCAATCAGTAAACATCTGTTGGTGGCACCACTGGACTGTAAAATGGCTCTTTATCATTAAAACATTCGGATTTATTAAAGTATTAGAGATAGTACTTATAAAATAACTAAAACGTTTCTTCTACATGAGCGATAATAAAAACCACGGTCTTAGCATTGTATTCCAATAGTTTTCTTTTGCTCTCGTTATACTGTGGTGTATGTAATGCCTTGGAATAATAAAATGGTTCTCTAATTAATATCAATATTATTGGGAAACATTCCTTTTAATAAAAATGAAAGAAGAAATAGTTTGATTTAAATTTAAAAAAAAAACTAAAAAATCCTAGAGAATTTTCATTAGAATAAATTCTCAAGTTAATAGTATTTTTAATCAAACATTGCAATTCATTTCCTCACAGTTGGATCATTGGAATGTGTTTATTATGCGATGTCCCCTACATTCCTCAGTGCTCCAAATTTCTGTCCCTCTATCTAAATTACTATTAATATTGCCAGCACAACCCTAACAGAAAGAGATTCCAATATAAATGAAACGAAAAAATTCCATATAAAATTTATTTCATACTTCTAACAAAATGTAAATTGCTAAGAAAATATATTCTATGAAATATCTTTATCCAAAGTTTACACGATTGGCTCATAAATTATTATACATAACGCTAACAATATACAAAATATACAATATATCGTCCTTGTCCCCTTATTACAATACACGATCTTAAGAGAAGTTCCGAAACAAAAATTGTTTCAGCCCCTTCTAACATTGCGTGTTAGAATGTGATGGTATGAGCTTTATAACGGCAAGAACTTAAGATTGCGTTTTGTAATAAAGTGGAGAAAGTTTGTGAAATTCCAAAATTCCCTCACACATGCTAACGATAATTTATTCACTCACATAACACAAGTTACTTTTCGTAAATTGTTAATTATTGGTTTTTCAACTTAGTTCATATGTCAAGGATACACGGAGAGGTTTTGCGCTTCGAAGCTGACGTCATTATCACTGACTACGTCTATTTGCTCCTGGTCGTTTTCACATGAGGAATCTGATCGCTTCAAACACGAAGCTTTACTACAGCAGCACTTTTTCGCCTTCCCATCGCTAGAGCTCATTGGAGTTTCCTCCTTCTTCAACTTGACGCGACGGTTCTGGAACCAGATCTTCACTTGTTTCTCTGACAACTTCAACCTTGAGGCTATCTCGATCCGCCTCAGTCGCGACAAATACATGTTCATTGAAAATTCTCTCTCCAGTTCTAAAAGTTGGGTCCCAGTGAATGCGGTTCTAATGCGTTTACTAGAGTCTTCTTTCATGGGAATACGTTTTAAGTCCTTAGAGTATCCAGGAAGGAGTTCCTCAGGGTGAGCGAGAGGTGGACTTGGCGTTCCATTTCTACTTTCACTTGACAACGACGGTGACCTCTGACCTTGACTTTTCGAAGGCGACGTTGCTGTTGATTTGTAGGGATGATGAAGATACGGCGACACTGATTTTTTTCTTCTATTCATAAAACTTATCGGCTCTGGTTCTTCAGTCTTCAAATATCCGTCGAAAGGTCTTTCAGTTTGCACAGGCTCGAAAAACTCGGGTCGTCTTGGCAGTTGGTGAAATAGCGGGTATCGGAAATTCAGATGTTCCAAGAAAGGTCGGAACAGATCTGGTGACCGTTGCTGCTGTTGAAGACCGAGGCTCAGGAGATTGTTCAGATTACTTGGATACGGGTATGGTAGAAACTTCGGGCGCTCCATGTGTTGGTTGATCAAATTGGTGTACGGGTTTAAATGTTCACTAGACATTTCTGTCTTCTTACAGTCTTTGGTATCACTAATTAAGGTATCTACGAGGAAAGAACGGGACATGTTTGCAGTGCTCGCGCTGCGCTGTGTGGCTCACGACTAATGCACAAGGGTGCACGCTTCCAAAGTTACAATTACAAAAACTACCCCCACTTACGGCACCCCATTGTAAATAAACACAATGGGTCTCACTCGAAGCGTTTTGGCAATTATTTGGCCCATCCCACCCTTTTGTCGGGCAGCAGCCCCAGTGATGGTTGAAAAAAACCGTATTGTGAATGAAGCATTTTAGTAGCTATGAATAATTTTGTATGGGCGCTAACATCCCTAATATCTATCTCATTAAATCCAATTTGGTTACTGTTTTAGATGTCATAAACATTTTTAGTCTTTTGAATTTTTTTCTGTGCTTTTTTTTGTCAACGACTTTTGTTTGAAAAGTTCGGTAATCATTTCTATTGTTATTGATTGGATAAAAATATAACTTACACAACTTTATTCTTTATATTTATAAAAGTTTCAGGATTATGCTTTTAACAAATTAGGTCAATAGTTTTTAATTTGGTTTGTATAACTACTAAGCGATTGTACTAAACAGTATCTTCAATGTTGTGTGTAAAAGAATAAGATATGACCTAGATTTTAGGTTTTTAATGATAAAGAACAAACATTGTGTCCATTATATATTAAATCAAATTTGTCTAATCTTTCATAGACTTCCTTTTCAAGCTAGAAATACGATACTATATCTTATGGCATCAAATCAGTACTTGCATGTACCAAAAAGATATTACCAAGATTTAATCTTATCAAAGACCAAACTATCAAAACCTTACAAGCGCGGTACAATGCATCGTATTAATTAAGTATGAATACCCTATAATAGAAGCCGTATGGCGTTCACGTGATTTTGATACTGCGGACCCTTGCAAGGGAGGGTACGAACTTGCTCCGCCCAGCCAGACCCTATGGAGAACCAGTTTATGGAATATTAAAGGGCATGTAGCCTTATAATTGTGAATCAATTCACTTTATTATCACGTCAAGTTTAATAAAAGCGAATTTGGAGCCAAAGTGGTTTATTATGGGTGTTTTGATTCGTTTATAAGTTTTAATAGAAGATACTGATTTTGTTTGGTAGAGTAAGTGAAGTAGGTCTTAACTTTAAGTAGCATTTTAAATAGTTCTTTAGTCTTTGATATTTTGCTAATATAATGATGGGAGTTTAAAAGGAGATTAATTTTTAATTGTAAAGTTTTAAGTAAACTATAATAATTAATTCCTAAAAGTAGATTAATCTTTTTAGGCATCTAAGTTTTAATTAAAATTAGATAACAAACAATAAAGATAACAATGTTTGCATAATATGCAATATAATACTTTTACCAATTAGAAAAGGGATGGTTATTATTTTGTAGGAAGAAATTATGACATAATTTTGTCACAAAAAACTCATCTTAATACTTTTCCTTAGGTGTTTATTCTTAGATGTACTTACATTTTTGCAGTTTTATTCGTTATCTCACTTTAAATTCAATTCAATTCATTTATTCTTAGATAACATAGATCCACGATGGTTAGTAACAATGTTTACTTAATTCTATGTTAGTAATCATAATAATATTATTAATAACATTACATTACATTCAAAATTTCATAAATATAATCAGAATTCAAAATTAAGATACATAATTGAATTAAATTATTATTTTAAACTTAACTGCTTGTTTGTCAGTACATGAACCATAGCACAATGATTCAAGTACTGACAAGCAAACGTATTCGCAAACATATTTAATATGGTGTTTCTGGTGTTTTAAAAGGAAGGCCTATCCACAATTAAAATAAAACTCAAAGTAAAGCGGTTGATTTATACAAGAATTAGTTTTGCTTTTAACGCGAATTCGCAGTAGTTTTAAACTGCCTGTATTTTTATCAGCGTTCTACGGGGACGGGCTTTCATAACATCCCAGTACAAAGATAGACAGAAGGAAATGACATTTTTTATACGGCTATATTTGCACTCAGCCAAAACAACATTGCTAGTTAAAGTGTGATTTGCATGGCGCCAAAGTTCAATAAAGTTCCTAAGGGAGCTACAAAAACCTGAATACAAATCCATTTAAAATAAAATGAAATTGACCAAATGTTACTACAGCACAAATATTTTATTAAATGACAAACTTTAACTGATTTAATTATATTTGTATTTTTTATAGCTAATTATTGTATTTTCGTACCTTTTTAATTTTGTTACCATTGAATTTTAATTTTGACAATTTCATATTTTGAACTGAATGACAGGTAACTTTCAATGTGATATGCTACTTTTTCTATTTCATTATTTTGATTTTTCATTATTTGCCAATAATGGTGTGGCATGTTGGCACTAGCTGGCAATTAATAAGGCTTTCATTCATATGACTTCATGTAATATGTTATGACGACACAATTTCCGTAACTCGATTTTTTTTAAAGTTACGACAGATAAGCATGTGACCTTTTCGCGTACAAAAACGGACCCAACATTTGTGCATGCTTATTTAATAAATAGTATAAGTGTTTGCCTAGAGGTTGTAACTTGTTGTTGTTACCAAAATTATTTAAAATAGATCCGGTTTAGTAGCTAAAAATTTTAATCGACTGGCGTCGCTAGTGAGCCCTACCCGTCACCTTAAATGGAAAACTAGTGCAGCCATGATTCTTGTGAATACATATTTCAGGTTACTGGCTTTACTTAAACTGCCAGCTTTCATAACATTCTCTTTATGGGTCGAGTTTAGAAACTAACATTTTATGTTTGGTCGGTATTCGTTTGCGTCCGAGTTGGCAATATGAAATAATATTTCAAATGTTGTTTTAACTGTTTCAGTTTTATCTTTGAAATTGTAACGTCTATATTTTAAGGTAATATGTATGTATTAACTGGTAAAAGAGTGATGAGTATAATATAGGTGGGTGATGGAACAAAGGACGGCCGAAAAAGAGATGAATGGATTGTGTGAAGAATGTCATGGGAAAAGTGGCGGATGATTCGATGACGAATGACAGGAACGTGTGGAAAAGGAAGACATAGTGCGCCGACCCCAGATAACCTGGGAAAAGGGCAGGAGGATGATAATAATGTATTGACTGCCTTTGTGGTACAGTGGCTAGTGCTATGTGGGGTCCTGAGTACGATCCCTGGGTCATATCAAATCGTGTATCAGAGTTTTTCTGTCAGCTTCCAGAAGGTAAATTCTTGATTCAATCGCATCGAGTCGAGCGCACGTCTTCTACTGATTTTTGTTCGACTTCCGTTATTTCGCATTTCTTTTTATCGTACAGTATCTCGTTGCAATTAAGTGACTCAAAAACAATCTTAGAGTCAGCCTGTAGTCTTGAAGTCAATGTTCTTGCTATCTAATTCAAATTTCTTTACTTCGGACAACGTTAGGGGGGTTAACCCATGGGGGGTTAGTAGAAATTAAATAAATAAAAAACTTATGAATAGTTAGTAAAGAAGTAGGTACATTTATTTCCTTATTGTCTTCTTCGTCATCTTAGCGTGCAATTCCCTGTTGCGTCCAAAGCTGTCACTTTGGAGCCCAGGGTACGCTTAGACCGTGATTCAGGATTCGGGGGAGTTTGGTAATTACAATGAAGCGACTGCCGTTTAACCTTCGCAACCCTTTAACAGGGGAACCAGACCAACTGAATCATGGTTACACGTTTCAGAAACTTTTTCCGAAGCAGGTTTCCTCACGATGTTTTCCCTCACCGCCGAGCAGATGGCATGCTCGGATTCGAACGTCGACCACCTGCGTGGAAGGCGGGTTATTCATTGAGTTACCATCGCTCTTCGCTTATTTACTGATTGTATCATGTTCCTTATTGTGTAAACTTGACCCGGAAGAGGTGCTGGTTGCAATTTCGTTCATCGTTCGCACGTAGTACCTTGCCATAAGTATTCCTATTCAGTCCTGTCAAACTGGTCCCATCGAACTATATAAGGGAATAGAGATGTAGGTACTTGTCTCTACGCACAAACTTATGCACTATGTCCTGCGTTATGTTATGTGATAAGTGGCAGATGAGCAGACGAATTACTGCGCTGATCGCTAACTTAAGAATGGCAGCCTTAGCGAAATATCGGTTCAGGATTGTTACGATATTATTTTTAGAGAAACCGCAGGTCATTAAAAGTTTTCATCGTGGTTAATTTCGTTATCATAATATTCAGAATCAGATCTCATTTCATGAAATAGGTCACGAAAATCAATGTTTGAAATTAGGTCAAAACTTATCAGATAGTGAGGGCCAAAACCAGTTAAAATGGACAGCATAAAATTTATTTTCAATGTTTTAAACAATAAATGGTCATTTAGAAGAATAAACATTATGTATTCATTTTCAATGTATTTTTGACCGCAAGATTGACCTATTGATTAAGTCCGCTTGAATTTTATACTATATTGCAATAATTTTGACTTAACACACTATTAGTATTTGTATTTATGAGTATGACTTGTTGGCGCTTCGGCATTACTGTTAAGCCTGCAAGAAAATTGTAAATATATAAATAAATAAAAAAAAATGTAAACAATTTATAGCTTTTTATGGATTTGGGACTTTATGAATGCAGTTCACTCAATGATCTGATCACACAATACAAACCACTGAACCGTGAGAATATAGCGGCATTCTCACTGATCGAGGAACAACATTAGCACTCAAAAGCCTTAAAATTGACAAAAATTCGCCCAAACACATAACAAATCATCCAATAAAATAAGCAGAATACAAAAGTCCAATGAAGTCAAATATTCTGAATAAAGCCGACAAATAATGTACGATCACTTACAAATTCAAAGAAAACCCAAAGCTACAACCGTCTAATTCATTTTTATACAAAATTCAACTCTATGCTTAAGTAACACGGAACTTTTCAATTTTTTGACCGTGAACATCATTTGGTGGATAGTAACATACCTGCAGAAACCTCTCGAATCCACAATGACCAACAATGGAATCGATACTTCATTCATACATCCACCGTGGCTAAAACCATGAATGAACGTAGAAATTCTTGAATGAACCATACAAGTGTACCCCGTAGTGTGACTTCCCTCAGACACGCGGGCGTCACTATTGTTATATCATTTAAATGTCATTCTTAGAAGCGTCCGCCATTTTGAATCTGTACACAGGTGGTCATTAAATAGCCTTTCTGTTCTCATTTCCGTTTCGTTTTAATTGCATTTTGTGACTTATACGGTTTTGTGAGGTTGACGTGAAAATTAATATTGTATAAAGGGAAGTTTTATCTGTTAGTTGTATTGTTGAACTATGAAGATTTAATTGAATTATCTATTTGTAGTTAATATCTTTGAGGACCTTGGTATTAACATTGATATTTGATTTGTAAGGTCGAGTTATTTATTCACGTATAAGTAAGTTTGAGTCTTTGTTTAGGTGAATAAATACAATCGGATAATATTTATCATTAGTTAGTACGTTGGTTGGACCCCTAAAAGTAAGTATCTTAGCACTTGCGTTATTGATAATAGATTTACGAAGAAACTGGAGATTACATTATAATCTAATTAAATAGATATCCTAGCACCCAGGCACTGAAAAGAGACATGGTTTATCGGACGAATGTTTGGCCAGAGTGAGATTTGATTCCATAATCTTTCGAGTATGAAGTAGAATTCCAATCAAATGCGTTTTCAGGCTGAAACTTTTATAATGCTTCGTCTACTAAAACTTCGAAAAAAAATTGGCAAGACGCACAAATATTTGTATCAAAGATCTGATTATAAAAAAGTCTGACACGATAAAAAATGGGTAATTCCCAATTATTGTTGCAAGCCCAAATCTGCCGCACCGACAGACTATCACGATCGCCAACAAACAATACCACCAAACAATACTTAGGAGAGTAAACATTATCTACCTACCCGCAAAAAAAAACTCCACAAAAATAGGTCATATCCCTATAAAAATAAAATCCATTTTCTTGTAAGCACGAACCCACGCCCTCGCAAAATCGATCCTGATGCAGACGGACAGATAATAAAGGGTTATTATCAGACCTCGTGTCAAGGGACAACGGATAATTGTGTCTATTTGGTAAAACCAGGTGGTGCGCAAAATAAGACAAATTTAACTTGCAGTTTGTACGGGGTCCTTTTATATGAATCCTTACAAAAAAGATAAATCGAAGTATGTATCTACAAGTCGCATAGCACGAGTGATGTTAGTCAGTCATTGATGATTAGTGACTAACTCTTATTAGCGCTTTCCTAACGAGAGGTTGTAGATTCCAATTCGAGGCATGAAGTAGAAGTTTCAGCCTAAACTAAAGTATTTATAAACTGTCCCACTGCAGGGCAAAGGCCTTCAACATACTTAGTAATCAAGTTATCGCTACTATGAAGGGATTAGACTTTATCTCCAAGCTTTCCAAATGCGGATTGGTGATCACAAACCCGAGCTAGGTTCGAAAAATTCGAAACATACTTTTTGCTCGACCCGGGAATCGAACCCAGGACCCCGAGATCTCGGCCCGGTATTTAAAGCACTAGACCAACAGAGGCATGGATTAATCTAAATAATGTAAACAAACAATGCGATAGTAAGTTTAAAAAATTTAAAGTGGATCTTTTGCATTGCCTTACACGCCACACAATCTTGTTCCTTAAGGTGACGAGTAGGGCCATTAAATAACCATGCACAAATGTTGGGACTGATTTTGTACGCGTAAATTGATTCACGCCAAAAGTCGGAAAGGCCGCTTTTGGCGGCAATTCAAATTTCGAGAACAAAAGCAGACCCAAAAGTTAAGTATAAGTATTTAATAAATAGTATAAGTGTTTGCCGAGACGTTGTAACCCCGAAATTATTTAAAATAGATCCGGTTTAGTAGCAAAAAATTAAAATCGATTGGCGTCGCCAGTGTGCCCTACCCGTCACCTTAATGAAATTATTAAGTATCCCTGTATGTAACATTGTGGAGTAAATAAAGTATTGAGTATTGATTTTACAAATCATGTGCGTACCTATGAACCATTAACTCAGCGGTGAAATAAAATATCATGGGGAAACTGCTTGTCTCGAATAGTTGATTGGCTCAATGGTTGCGAAGGTCAGATGGCAGTCGCTTTATTGTAATTACCAGACTCCCCAAACCTTGCATCATACCCCCGGCTCCAAAGCGACAGCTTTGGGAATTACTCGCCGAGAGGAGTTTGAGTGTGTTTTGTGTTCTGACCTTCAGTACTGTTAACTTCATTTTTTACCCGACTAAGGCGAAGCAAAAAGGAGGGTTATGATTTTAACCTGTATGAATGTATGGTTGTTCATCTGTTCCCTCATAACTTCTATACTAGTTGTCATATTTGAACAAATGAGGTGTCGTTAGAAGCGTCTTGATTGTCTTCAGGTTATAGGCGACATAAAGTCGCGTTAAATTGACTAAAGTGCCCTCTAGGGGACATAGAGTAAAAAAAGTAAAGTATCATCCTATTAACAGTCCCACTGCAGGGCAAAGGCCTCCATCATAGAAATCAAGTCATCGTTACTATGACTTAGAGTAAGAAACTAAAAACAAAAAAAATGCTAGACGGTACCGTGTGGGGTATCAAACGAAAAAGCTTTTTTTACACATTTCAAAGATGTAATTTTATTTACATAACTAAATATATATTAAATAAACAAAGTTCAGAAACTTAAACCCGACTACCAAAAAAAACACGCTCTAAAAAGTACGATGCAAGAAAATTGTTCCTGCTGAAATTATTATTAATATTTTTTTATGTAAATTCTTTATTCAATTAAAGTCTACCTAGAAAACTTCTGTCATAATACAATCAAAACAACCAACTAGCTTGTTAAAATATATTTTATTTTCTTAATTACTTTATATTAACGAAAAGGGGTATAAAAAATGAAAAGTCACTTTTATGAAGGTTAACTTTTAGCAACATCAAAGCAAAATTAATGGAGAGCGCACGGCTGCATGTCAAAAAAGATAACTTAAAATTTTTCGTTCTAACGCGGTAGCGTCAGAGATAATTTTCCGGCGAAAATTTTAGAGACATGGTTCAGAAATAAAATGAATTTTTTATTAAAGTGTGAGTGTTGTCGTAAAGTTTCTTTAAAATAGGAAGTGGCTTGTTAAATGTTTTCTATATTCCTACTTCTTCTTGTACTGACCACGCACGTCGGATGAGTCCGCTCGTGACCACGGCTGCTGTAACGTAGCCGAAACGTCGAGTAAAATATGTGAGTACACAATGTTGTATCACATAATAAATATCGTGTTAATTCGCGTCTTGATTAATTATAGTTATAATGCAACACAAAAATTTAAAAAACTAAATAGGATAATTCAGGCTAAGGAGAGCCAATATACTGTCACTATAAAAAAAAGTTGGGCCGGAAAGGTCCTCGAGTGGAGGCCACATACAGGAAGTCGCAGCCATGGCAGGCCCTACAAGGTGGACCGACGATCTCATGAAGGTCGCGGGAATCCATTGGATGCAGGCTGCACAGGACCGATCTGTGTGGAGAACATTGGGGGAGGCCTATGTCCAGCAGTGGACGTCCATTAGCTGAAATGATGATGATGATGATAAAAAAAGTACGCATAATCGAAAATTTATTTAAATACAAACATTCGAAAGTAAACTATAGGTTTCTTGAAAATTTTATAGTACATATTTTATAGTACTTAAAAATTATTATTATTATTAGCAGCCTGCCCCACTGCTGGCTAAAGGGCTCCGTACCTTTTCTCCACATTTCTTGATTTTCGGCGTCTGGGGTCCAGTTGGGGCTATAGAAATCAAGCTCATCCCGCCGTCGCCTCCTCGGTCTACCACGTTCAAAAAGTAAAGTAAAAGAACTTATACACTTTTCCAACCAAATGTTGTGTTGAAAGTTAATAATGCATGTTAGAAATGCTTTTAAACCCGATACCGTACTTTAGGGTGCACGTGTTGTGCCCAAATTAGGGAGACTGTGCGAAATTACCCCTTAGAAGGGTAACAGTATTACTGTGTTTATTTTTTAATCTTTAGTACTAATGTATGTGTATGATATTTGCTAGGGTCAATTCACTTTAGTACTTTTTTCCTTAGTATGGGAAAAATAGTTCAGAGGTTTTCGTTAGATGGGGTTTGTAAAAAGCAGATGTATATAATAATTAATAATAATAATAATTCTCACAACATCTCATACCTGAGTCCGTACTAAGTAGCTCAAGCACTTGTGTTACAGATATCAGACAACAGAGGAACACACATATATACTTAAATACATATATTACACCCAAACACTGAACACTGACATATATATATTTGAATGAAATGGGGTGACCATTGCATCTCATAGCTACTGCGACCAGTAGAAGATCTATTGTGGCAGCCCCAGAACTCATTACAGCACCTCATGTAGCTCCAGCTCAAAGATAAATCCGAGGATAAAGCTGATGGTGGAGCATTTGATCTCGTCTGCCGAGATCATGTGTGCTCCCAGGTGCCGGCTTCTACAGTGGTGCAGCGCCATGCACTCGCCAAGGACGTGGATAATCGTTACCTCGTCCTCGCGACAGAACCTGCAGATTTTGGTATCTGAAAGGCCCATGTTGTGTAGGTGCTTGTTTAATTTGCAGTGCCCCGTGAGAGTCCGAGTGAGTGCCCTAACATGACCTCTACTCAGTTATACAGCAAATGTAGCTTCAAAAAGCAATCAAGCAGATGGTTCAAGCTTTGATGCGGTAGATGTCACTATGCATTGTTACATCGCGCTAATAAAGCGTGTTTCCGCCTGCCCAAACTAGCAATTTTAAAAAATTACGGGAAACAAACCAGAGGTCCAGAAGGTATTGAGAATTTTGTTATAAAACAAATAAAATGATTTCTCATATTTTATTTCATTTTCCCATTGACTGATTCTCGAAAGTGACCGTTCTACATACAGCCATTAAGTGTTGGACGGTTTCCTCTAGATGGCGCTAGCACTGGCTAGCCGACTGATGCCTCTATCTCAGTAAACATAAGTTAATGATGGAGTGGAGTGGTGGAGACCAAATCTGAACAAAGTTGAGTAAGAATGGTCACTGCAGTTTCATGTGGTTTATTTTACATACTACTGCACTCAGAGACGTCAAATCAACTTTAAAAAAAAATATTGTTACTTATTTCAATCATGGAATTAGAATTGGCGGGTCATTACATTCCCTCTAATATGATTGAGTGAAATGATGTCTGATGCATAACAGAGACAGGTGCCACCTTTGGGGACTGCTCTGCAACGGTTTACCTCATAATATTTTTTTTACTATTATTTCCTTTATATTATTTTGTGTTACAATTAAACTTTATAGCTTGGTACGATGAAGACACAACATTGTGTGAAAGTTTGGCGATTAAAAAAACTAACTGGTGAGTTTCTTGCCGGATCTTCTTGACCAGAAAGAACTTTCCGAGCCGGTGGTAGAATCGCATTATATTTATTAATTTCTTTAGTATATTTTATGTATCAATATATATATGTATTAACATGTAAATTATACATAAGTACTTATAAATAGTTTTAAGTCATTCAAATGTGGGAGGATTTGTAAGTGCTGTGTTCAAGCCTATGCAAATAAAATATTATTTGAGTTTGAGTTTGAGAAAACGCGTGATTTCAATACGCATAACGACTTTTCTTAGTTAAGTTAATGAACATTTAGTTTAATGGACGTCTCTAAATGAGGCAGCTAGTCATTATTATATGGGCGTGTAATTGCAAGGGAGGTACAAGGAGCCCCACTAACACCTTCGGGGCCCTTGTACCTCCCTTGCAATTACACGCCAAGCCCACCTGCCAGCTGGTGCACTTTGCTGATAAACGAGCGAGATGCTGGCGCTAGCGTCCCCTATGGGGTCAGGAGGTCTGACCGGAGTTGCTCCCTTAATAAGCAAACGCCAAAAATCATACCATCTACCGAACCCTAGGGTCCGAAACGACAGCTTGCTCAGTGGATACAAACGAACCCTTTTGTACCTAATTTAAAATTTACCTATTTAACGTTCCGTACCTAATTACTGTCTTTCTCCTCTCTTTGTAATCATGCTGGAATGAGTGAATGAGGTGGAAAGTTATTAAGTATGGCCAGAGTTGTAAAATAGGATGTCCAAACTCGTTCATTAAATACAACAATCGCCGACAAACTTTTAAATCGAATCCTACCTTAGAAATGTTGAAAATCCATCAAATTATGGAAAGATATTATTCGAAACAATTTCATTTAGTTATCTGTATCGGAAATAAGACGAGACTTTTAGATTGCTTTGAAATTCATTTTGTAAAGGTTTTGTTGAGTTTTCTCATCACGGTGTTACCGTTTATTTCGATATTGAATTGGATAGAAAAAATAAAATACAGTAGTGAGTTCTGGTAGAGTCCATCTCACCAAAGAAGTCAGCGACCTCTCTGATCTCGCAGATGTTCATGGGCAGCAGCCGCTTCGACAATTCAGGTGATTCGCTTCGCGAGTGTGTGAGCTACGGCGCCTTAGCCCACGGCAGGACCTGGCAAGTTGTAAGGACGATAGGCGCACTTATGTGCTAACCGAATAGTAGAAAGAATTACGCGACATTCTCTAGGCAGACCACCAGCTCGTTGGTGCGATGATATTGTGAAGGTGGCGGGGAAACAGCGGATGAGTTTGGTGGGTGACCGAGAAAAGTGGCAAAATAAAGAAAAGGCTTATACTCAGCTGTGGTTGGATGTGGGCTGATGTGATGATGATGATGCATAATGGGATTCATACTAAACACCAAATCGTTATTAACCCTCTCATAATTCTTAATCAGCAATTTAATAAATAAAATCTTACCGCGGCAAAAGTACTTTGAGAAAACGACTCCACTTCACTCCGTTCCAACAAGGATAAAAGTCCTATGTTGTAAATTCCCATGGCTGCCCGTTTAATTGCGGCACAATCAAAGATCCTGTCAACGCGAAGTGGCTCTTAAGGGATTGACAAATTGCCGGGAAGAGTGCTTGTATGGCGCAAGTCAGGAACGAAAAAGTTATTGGACAAAGCAATTTTGCTTTTGATTCTCAAGTTAAAAATAAATAAAGTTTTCATTATACTCTCTCTTATATTACCGTATAATTCCCATTGCGTCCACCGGGGTACGCTTAGACCATGATTCTTGATTTGGGGGACTTTATTTTAATCAGAAGACTTTCTAATTACAATAAGGTGACTGCCGTCTGGCCTTCGCACCCCTTTATAGGTTAGCTAAACCAAAATAACTTTGGTTACACGGTTCAGACACATGTGGTTTTTCCTACGATATCAAACTAATTTTTATTTTGCTACCGACGGTAGCTCATGCGTATTTTTTATCATTAGCTCGGCTGTCAAGGAGAAAATCGTGTGGAAATTTACTTGTTTCAGATAGTTTCCATGATTGGTCCTATTCTCCTGTTAAAGGGTTGGGTAGGTTTAGTTGTAATTACTAGACTTCCTAAATCCTAGATCATGGTCCTAGTATTACCCAGGCTCCGAAGCTACAACTTTGGACATGACACGCTAGGATATGGCAACTGGGAATGACACGCTAGGATATGATGATGACTTAGAAAAGGATGGAATGTCTTTTAAGTAGCTCTCAAAATAAACAAGCGCCTGTGTAATCGTAGGTAAACGCATGTAACTGTTATAAATAATACACATGCAAGAGTACTCGTAAATTTCTGATCGCTTATAACTTGGTCCCGAAAAATTGCACAATGTCGCTAGCTGTGTGGCTGCGATCAAAAATTTTTCTATTGCCATTGTACATTTTACCAGCACAAGTATTGCTTTTTACCTCGCTTTGTGCCGTGGTTTTTTACCGTCTCAGCATTGTACCTTTTTGTACTTTTGTTCCAATTTAAACCATTGTTCCTTTTTACAATTGTTAGTAATTGTTAACTTTGTTTTTGATATTGGGTCTGGTTGATTGAGTGATTCTGAGCATTTGTTTTTAATTGTTGTTGTTGGTCGATTAAACAAATGACTTATGTAATTGATATTTTGTACAGGTTAATTATTACTTCAGCTTTTTTAAGGTGACAATGCAGTACAGCATCAATTCCTTGCCTGCACCTATTAGCTATATTATTTTTAATTTTACTGCGACAATGCGGTAATATACAGCAGTATTTCCTTGCCATACCTATTAGCTGAATAGTTTTTTGAATGTTTTACAAATCAAATTTAACTGACTAATGAGAACAAATATTTTCTCCAAGGAACATAGGGCCTAATCTTAAAAAAAACGCATTCCCATGCAAATTATAGCTGATCACTTAAATATGGGAAGGTGATCTTTTTTTTTTGATATTCGACTCTATGTTAGTATTGTTAAGTTATTCGGCTATTCAAAAAGTCACGGTGTATAATTTCTACAGAGTATTCGAAATCGAATAACAGACTACTCGAAAAAAGGTGTTACCAAAGTCGGTGCCAAATACTATCTTGTAATACAACATTCAATTATTCAACAGGGATTAGGCGCCGACTTCAGTAACACCTTTTTTCGAGTATAATGTTATAAAATGTTATGTGAAGTGTTACAAACATATTTTACACTTTTTCTAGGAAAAAAAAATTTCCTTTCATGCTTTTTAGTATCTCATTTTTTCGGCCGCAGTCCCTCCTCCTTTTCTGAAGTCGGTGAAAATGCAAAAAATATATAAAGCGGAAAGTTCTCTGAGGATCCCCAATTTCGAATTAAAACTGGCATCAACATTCTAAATGAATCCCAGATCAAGTAACTGCCTTTTCATTCGTGATTCCTTTCAAATTGACGAGCGTGACAAACAAACATGATTGTGTCACTAAAATGAACTAGTTGTTGCACACGTGTTTGTTTGAACGAAAGGGTAACACTTGCACAGCTCAAATTGTTTCGTCACGTTATTTATATGGTCCAATAAAATGGTAATATCATCTCATTTTGAAGCTAATAATGAAGGGATGGATTGATTTTTAATGACCGTACAATAATTTATATGCTTTTTTGCCTATCTCGTAAAATTGCAATGAAAGAAATCAAATTTTGCATGTAAAATTGCTTAGTAGTTGTTGGCCGTGTAGAATAGGCCACCCTCACTCTTACCGAGGTGTCGTAAAAGGCGACTAAGGTAAAGCTGCTGGCACGATCATCAGCACCCAGAGAAGGAAAACTCTGCATTAATATAAAAACCCTCGCCAACCCGTCTGCCAAGCGTGGTGAGTATGGCAATTACCCCTCATGTGATTGAGGGAGGCCCGTGCCCCAGCAGTGGGGTCTTAAATGGGCTGATGATGATGATTGTTTAGTTGTTAATCAGAATATAATAATTGAAAACATAGGTGAATTTGCTTTCAGCTTGACCTATAGCCAAATTTTATATTTTTTGCATTCGTCTCACATGATCCCAAAATAATATTTTCTCGTGAACTCTCGGAAATCAAAACTATGTAACTACGATCACTCATACCCAACATACATGAAAAAGTATATTCTATCGACAGAAATGCTTTTGGGAGCGGAAATGGAAGCGAGACCTTTCGTAAATTAGGCAATTTGGTGTTCTAGATTTTTCAATATTCTTATCCCTCTAAAAAGTAAAGTATTAGCCTATGAACTGTCCCACTGCAGGGCAAAGGTCTCCATCATAGAAATCAAGTCCTCGCTACTAGGATGTGATTAGGCATAATCACCACGCTTGCCAAATGCGGATTGGTGATCACAAACCCGAGCTTCGTTTGAAAAATTCGGAACACACTTAGCTTGACCCGGGAATCGAACCCAGGACCCCGAGATTACGGCCCGGTACTCAAACCACTAGATCAACAGGGCGTCTTATCCCTCTATTTCTTTTTTTTTATTATAATAGCAAGACATTTAGCCACAATCTCACCTGATGGTAAGTGATGACGTGACCGAAGATGATAAGGCCGACTTCGACCAATCCCCTTACTATGGCCCGTGGGTGGTCACAAGTGCGCTGCTTACGTTTTCCCATTCCCCCCAAATAGGGCCTCATTCATTCAATTTTGAAACCCTTTTTTTGATCTTTCATAACACTGACCGTGGGGGAGCCACGCTTCGGGATGAATAACCGGAGTGATACCACGGCTTTACAGAAAGAAACTGGCATGAAGTAGCACTGTGCTGTGTTTTTCTGCGTGAGTGAGGGTACTGGAGGCCCAATCTGGGGGAAAGGGGGTTCAGAGATTGGCAGCGCACTTCTACCGGTGTGGCAGGTGTACATGGGCGGCGGCAATTGCTTACTATCAGGTGATCCGTCTGCTCGTCTGCCACTAATCAAATAAAAAACACACTGTTGAATAGATTGACAGTAATTTTATCCTGGAATCTTCTGGTCCATTAGACATACTCATAGCAACATATTGCATGACTTTTCAATCCAAACATTACTAGAAACTGATATAGAATTTATTCAAATGTCCCATTGTGTTCCCCCATCAATGACATCGCAGTACGGAACCCGTACGGGACGAGTGTGCGTGGCGAATTTGTTTGGCGTAACATGGCACATATTTGATCTACCCCCGTGTTGGCGACGCGACCGAACAGGGCAATTTGTCACGGCTGTGCAACTGCAGGGAAGTCGCATGCAGTTGCAAGCGTCAAAACTATTTATTAATTAAGGTACTGTTAAGCGTTATTTTGCAAGCTGTGTGATCGTTAAGTCATAGACCAAAAGCAAAGTTGAATCACTCTGCTCAAGACCCTCATACAAAGACTTTGGGTTCCTTTCGCTTCTCTCTTAATCATCATCATCATCAGCCCATTTTTCGTGCCCCACTGCTGGGGCACGGGCCTCCTTCAATCACATGAAGGGTAATTGCCATACTCGCCACGCTTGGCAGACGGGTTGGCGAGGGTTTTGAAATGCAGAGTTTTCCTTCTCTGGGTGCTGATGATCATGCCAGCAGCTTTACCTTAGTCGCCTTTTAAGACACCTCGTAAGAGTGAGGGTGGCTTATTCAACTCTGCCGGGGACCACACGGCTCTCTCTTAATAGCTTGTGCTGATTCGGGATACAACGCCTATATTAACACTCTAAGAAAAGTACAGTAATGAATATAATGAAATAATTAAAAAGCTTTTGTTATATATTAATAATAGTATTTTATATTCGTTATAATTCAGTTCAAAAATGTAAATTAAGGTCTCATAAAACACAATGAAGGAAATAATCAGATCAGTAAAACAGTAAAACTAATTTGATGGAAATAAATACTTTGTCTTTGAACACCTAATTGTTATTTTTATAACACAAAGACAGTCCAATCTTATAGAGCTGGTCTTGTGCCGACTAATAAAATTATTGGTATAAACACATCTGCTTTTTTTATCCGTGACACGGGTGCTTGAGCTACCTATCTCAGAGTCAGATCAATGTATGTGATGTTGTGAAATATTATTAGTATTTTATTTTACGTTCCAAAAAAGAAGCCCAAAACAACAATCATATGCATTAGAATCGAAATCTTTATATGGACTTAAGATAATGTAAAACTGATAACCGAACAATCGCAAAGGTTATGCGGATCTCCTGAACAATATCCCGCCGAGACCATTTGTAAGCCATAGTCAAATAGCTATGGCCGCAAGAGGTTTGCCGATAAGGCCGGCATACCTCTATCCTATCTTCTTGCCCTTATTCTTATTCAAATTGGGCGCAGATCTTTAATTAAACGGAAAATCGGGATTCAGCTGAGATTCTGTGGCTCATGATGGGTGCTTTGTGTATAAATGTGGTGTAATTACCCTGATACTAATTTCGTTTAATTCGGGCACTAAAGTAAGTCCGAGTACACACTTAACTGAAGGTAAATGACGTTAACACTTTGAGAAAGAAAAGAAATCAAGTTAAGACCAAACAGTACACTTATGAATGACAGTCACATATTATAATATACCGCTGATCGAGACTTATAATGCAGGATCAACAGCGAGGCCTAAACCTTCTCCAGTCGTGTCACACTGAGGCTTAATGAAATATGAGGGTATAAGAGTAGAGAGTACACTTGTATTAACACAATTGTGCACTATAAATATCCTGAAACTATCCGATACGGTAAGGTTTCCTCGCGATGTTTCTCTCACTGCCGTGCTATTTGTAGACGTACGCGGATAGATTTGAAATTTATTTAACACAAAGTCACACAAAGTAGCATAATCACTCTCCACTCCTTTAAGGATTGCCCTAAGAATACTGAGCCACCTAAATGCGCCACTTGTTTGCATTACAAGAAACCAAGCAACCACAAGACTGGTGACCTTGAGTGTCCGGCCAGAAAAATGGCCGAAAATCGATTTATAAGGTCTATAGATTTTGAAGGCGCCAAATAGCGCCACTTGTTAGGTACTTTTAGTTACGTTAATTATGTAGTTTGTTTATAATGTAAGTTATGCTAGATAAAAAATAAAGGTATTTATGTCACGAAATGACAAGTGTCATCAAAATTATTACTGGGTCAATATTCACAAATAATCATCACGTTCGCTCGTAGGTATTTGTATTATTTACATTCACGCTAGATTAGGTCATTTCGAGATTTACTCTAATGATTAGTTATCTTGATGTTTTTATGTTTTGTTTTATTGCTAAAATTAATTTGTTAATTTAAGTCCTTTTTTCTCTTGGTTTCAGCCTAAGATACAGGAAATTCCTAGTTTAGGCAGTAAACTTAAAATTGTGCCCTAAGTTAAAGTAGATTATAAGTCTTTTATGTTCTAAAGATTTTTCAATAAAATTTTATTTATTTATTATTCCTTCATCTCTCTTCTCTTTATAAGTTAACATGTAATTCCCGGTTGCGTCCAAAGCTGTCTCCCTCCCTTCAACTATCTCCAGTTTGTATCTTCGTTTTGCCATGAAAGACGGACAAACAAACAGACAGACACACTTTCCCATTAATAATATTACCATGAATGTGCAACCGCAGAGTAAAGCCACAAAAGTATTACCGTTCTTAGTCCACAGAATAGACCCATTCGTACCAATATTTATTACGACACACGCCTAACCCTCACAAATTCAAGCTCGAACGCTCCTGCCCTAAACTGCTTACGACCTAATCCAATGTCGCCACAATAGCGATCTGTTGACACGGAGACGGAAGGTTGAGCAAAAAATTGGGAAGAAATTGCTTGAGGGTGTTTGGTGACATTTTGGGACAAAGCTTCTGGGATAACCCTTCCTTCCTTTTCGTTAGGAATATTTTAAAACCTTCCGCGATTTTTAAAAGTGATGCATCTGAGTAAGTTTATTAAGGTGACGGGTAGGGCACACTAGCGATGCCAATCGATTTTAAGTTTTAGCTACTAAACCGAATCTATTTTAAACAATTTCGGGATTACAACCTCTCAGCAAACACTTATACTATTTATTTAATAACCATGCACAAATTCGGACCCAATATTTGTGCATGGTTATTTAATAAATAGTATAAGAGTTTGCCTAGAGGTTGTAACCCTGATTTTTTTAAATATAGATCCGGTTTTGTAGCTAACCATTAAAAACTAATGTTGTCGCTAGTTAGGGCTACCCGTCGCTTTAATACGTTGTGTACGGAACAAAAATAGTCTGCCACGAGTTGTTGCGTTTAGGGACTTACTCAAAACACTTTCAGTTTTTTCTTTTGCAAATCCGTGCTATTATTATAATGTGAAAATGTGTGTATGTCTGTTTGTTTGATTGTTGGTCCTTCTTTCATGGCAAAACGGAGCGACGGATTAACGTATTTTCTTAAGTAGAGATAATTGAAGGGACGGAGAGTAAAATAGGTATTTTTTTCACTCTTTCTAACGCGAGCAAAGCCACGGGCAAAATCTAGTAAAATATAATTGTTCAAACATAAGCGATAAGCGAACCATAAATCGACATCAAAACATCTTGTTGACTCTAGCATGCCGGAAAGTTTTGCAAAAACGTTTGTACACAAGCGAAATGGCTTAGAGCTATTTGCAAAAAGCTTGCAGAGTTGCCAATCATTCACTGAGAGTCCAAAAGGGTTACCTCAAATAGAATCATACTTCCGGGATGTACATAGTCTTTGTTATTTTTCTATCTTTGTATACTCGTTGAGTGCCTCGATGGCGCAGTGGGTAGTGCGTCACACTTAAAGCGATGGCTGCGCTTGGAACCCGGGTTCAATACCCGGGTCGGGCCAAAACCGGATCGGAGTGATACCACGGCCTCACAGAAACCCGGCGTGAAGCATCACTGTGCTGTATTTCGCTGCGTGAGTGGGGGTATCCGGTACCCTCCGGAGTATTCCAGTTTCCCCCTTTCGAAAGGGGGGTTTAAAGGTTAGCCGCGCTCTTGTAACTCCACTGGTATCGCGGGTGTCTATGGGCGTCCGTCTGCTCGTCTGCCACCTATCAGATAAGAAAAAAAACTTGTACCGGAGTTTTTCTGTTAAGGTGACGAGTAGGGCACACTAGCGACGCCAATCGATTTAAATTTTTAGCTACTAAACGGGGTCTATTTTAAACAATTTCGGGGTTATAACCTCTCGGCAAACACTTATACTATTTATTACACAACCATGCACAAATGCGCTTTTGGCGGTAGTCAATTTTTCGCGTACAAAAACGGAGCCAACATTTGTTCGTGGATGGATTGGATAGGATTGGCGTCGCTAGTGTGCCCTACCAGTCACCTCAAACAAGCATTTGCAGTAACATCGTTCGCAGTATAGTTTTTCGATGTAACGCAGCATCGCAGTACCAAGACAACGATTTAACAAGGCGATGTCGATAAAAGTTTTCGAAGAAACAAAATTCGATGAAACGGCTTTCGCACTGACGTAGGTAACCCCACTCACCGCCGAGCTGATGGTAGAGTGCAGATAGATTTGAAAATCCAGTGGTACATGCTCAGATTCGAACTTATTGTTATTTATTTATGAAAACTTTTATAGATACATTATTTGGCTTAATAGTATCTAAAAGCCTATTTAGGGTTTGTCTAGATGCTATAGTTATCTAGGACAAACTGAACTCGTATTCAAGGAGTTCTCTTAATTCGAGCTGCGGTCGAACACTTAATGCTTACTTTGTTTATTGCCGAATAAAAAAAAATCAGATCAGCTTTACACTACAGTTTTAGAAAAACCCTCTTTGGGTCACCTTGGTCAAACGGCGAACGGCAAACTGTCGGAGAAACGTTTCAGATTCCCTTTAGAGAAATTGCTGATCCAACTAACATGTTTGACATTTTTATTTTTAACAATTTAGAAACAAAATAAATAAAATAAAAATCATCATTGAATAGATCCTTATACCCATACATCCGGCCGTCCGTACCCGGATGTGACGACAGCGCGCCAGCACGCGTGCCCCGGAAGTGACGTCAGGCCAATTTAGCGCCATGTTCCCGTTAATGGCGGACATTGAGTTAACGGACGAATTCAAACTTTATTGTCAGTTTAAATTGGAATTTAAATGGTTTATTAAAATTTGTGTTATAATGGCTCGAGTTATGGTTGAATGGAGAGAAATGGTCTTTCTCTGATATTAAGTGCCTTTTTAATAAGCCCTTAATATTTTATTTTCCGTGAAATTAAGTGATGTAAGATTATTGGTTCCTGTGTTGACTTCTATGTAGTTCCATGGTTTTATGTGACAGCTGACAAACAAAGGAATCATTCGCTGGTAAGCGATTGCCACTGCCGCAAGACCAATGGAGTGACAAAGTGCCCTGCCAACCTTTAAACTCCCCTGCATTGGACTTTTCGGATTGGGCATCCGTAACTCTCACTCTACTAGCGAAATACAGCGCAAGCCCTGCTTTACGCTCGTTTCCTGTGAAACTGTGGCATCCGACCTCCGGTACTTTGGTCGAGCTTACCTATTCTCTTCCTCGGCAAAAAAGGAGAAGTTTTTTGTAGGAACCAAATCGGGATAAAATTTAAATTTTCATTGGTCTACTTTTGCTGAATAAAATATGATCTTTAACTGCATAAAAAATAACATTAAACAGGGTCCTAAAGAAAACCCGTCTAATAATAGATGTACTTGACCAATGCCAATCTATTCATTTACTCTCATACACTTAAAATAGTCCATTAACTCAAAATCGAAGTCAATGAAATTCCTTAAGAAAGTCTTTCGTTACGGGCTCTCGTATCTCATTCAAGAATTCCATTCATACATTGTAACACCTCGCTACTATTCGTGTATGAATGGATGTATGGATGTATGAAAAGGACTATGTGTGAATGTTTGATGGTTCTGGCGTAATGTCACCTTATTTAGGTAGCGGCTTCTTTGACGTGTGCTTTGGCGCTTTTGGGTGAATGTGGGGGCACGAAATCAGCGGGATATAAGCGAAGCGCATGCGGGGAGTTTAAAATTTGTTTTATTTTGATATAAACTCAAGAATGTTTGTAGTGAAGTTGCCAATAATGTATAAATATTATATATATCTTCTCGGCGGCAATAGACAACAGACAAGGATGCTCGTAGGAGTGTTAACAGGGCATTATGCAACGAACAAAATGCTGATAAAGATGAACATAACATCGAACAGCGACTGCAGAGCATGCAAGGAGGAGACGGAAACCATAGAACATCTTTTATGTGAATGCGACTCACTAGCCAGAGGCAGAATGTGTCTTCTAGGTAACGCTACTACAGGCACTTCAATCCGAAAGACATCGTGACGCTGATGAAACGAATCTTTCGTGAGTAGGAGCGCAAAAGATAGGGGAGGTACAAAAGGTCCCTTAGGGTCGACGTGCCCCATGAAAATGACCCCCAGCAGATAAGATAATGTATAAATATTTATGGAAGAAAAACTAAAATTCCCCGGCGATAGAGAAATGAAAATAAGAAGATAAATAGACATGTCAATAGTCACAGATAAATAAATAAATATTTCAAAACCTCACTACATTGATCTGGCTCCGAAATAGGTAGCACAAGCATACGTTAATACATACCTATAATAATACATAGAAATTACCCAGACCAATACAAACCGACATGCTCATGAACACAAATATTTGTACTGTGTATGTAGATGTTCAGAAAAAAATAGTTACTCTACCGGCGTTTTCTAGGAAGAAAACAGTAATGCAATTTTGTTCTACAGAACTACCTTAGTACTATAGTATAGAATTTTAATTGACTTTTGAGTATTGTGATTGAAATAACTATTATTTACCTAGTACATTTTGCCCTTTTTTAAATAGTAAAAGTTAAACTAAAACGAGCCTCTATATTCTCGTTTTTGTGGCCTCAAAATCTCTTGTCCGATTTACAAAGTGATCGTTTTGGGAGCACCGCCCCCTCTAATCGATTGCATAACTGCCGACTTTGCTCATTCATCCCGAAGCCATTCATTCACTCATTCTTTCGATATGCGGCGACAAATCGGCTAATGTTACGAATGAAAGCTTTTTTCAAAGTCAACTTTAAAGTTTAGATTTTACAAGTTGTGGGATTTTTAGGGTTCAGTAAATTAAAGACATAACACAACTTATAATTATATTTTACATAATTGATGGATTTTTCATTCTTCAGATGACCAGATCGTGTCAATATCAGCATCATTATGTTACAGTGCATTGCTGGACTTAGGCAAAAGACATATCCAAATGTTTTCTACTCCGATCGATCTTTGCTCCTCGCATCCAGCTCCTGCCAGCCATTTTGCACAATTCGTCACTCCATCTGGCCTACGGATATTCTCATACTCATAAGGACATCCTCAGGCCAATGTAGGAACATTACGTTGCTATAATAACCATTTGTATGTTCTGACAGCCTAAGATTTGTAAGATGGTGGATTTTTGCTTTGCATCTCTTTTCTTATATGTAAAGGCAATAGATATAAATATAAATTAATCAATATTTCACAATATAACATACACTTAGATATAAATATAAATTAATCAATATTTCACAATATAACATACACTGATCTGACTCCGAGATAGATAGCTCAAGCATTTGTGTACTTTGTGTACTTTTAATGTCCTATTTTGCCTTAACCGTTAAACTGTTTCTTATCTAAAAGCAGCGCTGGATTTCTTCTTTATGATAAATTAAATCATAGTCATTTGAAATCTTTTCTAAGATACTTTCATACATTCTCTACTCTCCTATCTAAGATCCTACGGAACTCTAATTAACATAAGCAGGACTTACTCTTAACTATTTTTGTAGGTATTTCAAAATTATTTTTATACGCCATAAGGTCGTTATTCCCTTGTCATATTTCGTATAAAAGACCAGAATCGATTGGCAGTGATCTTATTATAGTTATAATCTATTATAAGGAAGAATTTCATGCATGCCTCTTTATGGTAAAGTCAGACACATTGTCGCCTCGAGTGGCTTCTCTATGGTATAGTGTATGTCAATGGCACAGATTAGGCACGGTAGAGTAATTGTCTATGGAATTTATTTTATTGGGCATTTAGCAGCTTTTGTAGTGTGATTGGAAGTTTAACGGATGCTTTGATTGTGTTGTGTCTTGGCAGATGTTTATAGCAGTTTGAAGAAAAAATATTTTCGGAATCGCGCACATTTAAGTTACATAATTATCTTCCTACTATGAATGATTTGTGTTCTGACTTTCTTACCTAGATTTATAGATAATTATTGATGGATTGGAGAACTTTTAATGACTCGCATGGAAACCTGACGATTTGTCTCTTTCCATACCTAGAAATCCTATTCGTTTTAAAATTTACCAAAATGTTGATTACTATCATGAATGATGTACGTCTGCTATCTATTGCTAGATCACATTATGTTTATTCATTTCTTAGTATATTTTATGTATCGACATAAATGTGTAATCACATGTAATACACACCTACAATTAAATAGTTATAATATGTTTGATGTAAGACGATTTGAAAGTGCTGTATGTATCAAGCCATATACAATAAAAAAAAACGAATTTATTTAATGCTACATTACGCTCACAAAATTTCAAACAGTTAGAAACGTCCGTTCTAGAGTTGATTCTAGAAATACAACAAAGAATCAGGAAGACACTTAATACAAAATTATGACCATTGAATTCAAAGCGAAAGAATAAATAATATTTCTCCAATAACATTCCAAAAAGAAAAAAAATACGCTCGTGCACCGCCATCTGCGCTCACACAATCGTTCCTAACATTTGACGGATCATTAAATACCGACGCGACACGCTTTCCACTTATTAGCCATTTTTATATCATTTCTATAATAAATTTTATGCCAAATAAAAATCCTTGCCCCGCCTCTTGTTAACCACTGGGCGGCTAGAGGTAACGCCATAGAGTTTCGACTGTCGAAATGTCTTCGTTTCTGTGTTCTCTCGATATATTTTTCTTTATAGCAGTTGTTCTTGACCATTTCGTCATGAGATACCACTTAACAGATTTTCATTCTTGCTGTGGACCAATGCAACGCAGATTTGCATCTTCACCATGTTGTGGTTTCTATTTCATTGTCTACTTGGGATTTTTAAGTTAAGTACCACTGGTCTATATGCTACGCTCTTAACGGGAGAAATGCCTTAAATATTTATAGCCAGACAAATTGGCACGCTGAAACGGCAGTAGGCTTGCCAGCTCTACTCTAAAGCTAACAGTCTTTAAAACAGACATGTCTTGTAGGGCAGAATGCTGGAATTGACCAGACAAATAGTATGGGATAGGAATCTTCAAAATATAATATACCTAATTTGTTTCTGTATGATGAATGTATTTTTGGACATGATTTATATTTTCAAATAAAAATGTGACAGAAAAAATACCAAAGACTGGTAAGTGAAAAGAATTTAAAACCCATATTAAAACTTGACATACTGGCCAGCATAAATATTTTTTATCTTATCAATTCATAATCTACAAAATATTCCTAAAAATAAGATAAAACCCAAAAACTCCAATCCAATCTCTGTGGCGTTCTACCACACCGATCGAAATAGCAATAAATAATTTGGAAAAGACGATTTTTCTTGCACAAAAAGGTTTTTTGTCCAAATTCGACCCCCCTTTGCGTAAAATTGGACGCTCCTTTGTCGAGCAGCCCTGTATAGTGGTAAAATATGTGACAAATGCTCAGTTTTATTTGGATTTGCGGTTTCATTGGGGTACGTGCAGTTTTTTTAAGCCTCTTACAATAAATTCGAGTGCGCTTATTTTAAAAAATAATTAATTTAAGTCTAGGTTCAAATTTTATTTTATTATCTCTTATACAGAGTTTTTTTTAATAAGTAATAATTTTCACAACATCTCATACGTTGACCTGATTACGTTCTAAGTAGCTTAAGCACTTGTGTTACATATATCAGACAACAGAGGAACACAAATATATACTTAAATACATATGTTACATCGAGACAGTGAACAAACACAAGTGTTCATCGCACGAATGTTTGTTCAGGGTGGGGAATCGAACCCATGACCTTTGGCGTAAGAGGCAGGGTCACTACCAATTGCGCCATCCGATCAGTCAGTAAGTTGTCTCGATCTTGTGCAGCTTCACGCCAATCTCCTGCTTCCATATCTGCGGCATCTCGTATCGGAGGCCAAGACTCATTTTGGTTCGCTGAGTAAGTAAGTAAGTTATACAGAGTTATTTTTTATCGTTTACATCCCGAAAACCTCATAATATGTATGGTGAATAAAGTCCATTTAGCATGTATTAGATCAACAAAATAAGTGAAAAAAGATCAACTGTCCTATACAAAATAGAATATCCTTCCGGCAATAATGTATGGAGCAGTAGATTTTTTTTGCTTATTTTTTTGATGGTTATACCTGTTATGAGGTTTCCAGGATTGAAACGATATAAAAATAACGGTGTATTTAATTCATCATTTCAGCCAATAGACGTCTACTGCTGGATATAGGCCTCCCCCAATGTTCTCCACACAGATCGTTCCTGTGCCTCCCGCATCCAATGGATTCTCGCGATCTTCACCAGATCGTCGGTCGACCTTGTAGGAGGCCTGCCACGGCTTCGACTTCCTGTACGTGGCCTCCACTCGAGGACCTTTCCGCCCCAACGGCCGTCTGTTCTCCTCGCTATGTGCCCTGCCCATTGCCACTATTTAATTGATTGAATTTAAATTAGTTAACACCTTTTATAATAAAAAGTTAGTAAAGGTCAAGTCAAGTCAAGTCAAAGGTGTTTATTGCTTTCATGAATGTTACAATACAGGTGGTAAAACATAATTCAGTACATCATGTTACCCTCTTGGGCATAGCTAACACAAACTAATTTAATACATTTGCTAAAGTGCGATGGACAGTTCGTCAGGTTTCATTATTCATTATTATCATCCGTTTTTATTTAATATGTACCTAGTTTTATAAATCAATTAGTTTTATCATATTAGAAAACACATACAATATTAGTAGTAAAGTCATAGAAATTTTAAAGTAATATTATATTATTATTAATAGGTATTATATCATAGCATTATATTATAGTATTATATTATAGTATTATATTATAGTATTACACCATAGTACCACATTATATTCATATTAATATTAATAGGTATGTCAGATTTATTATTAAAGTGTAAAATTTTTGTCATTGAAATATTCAGTCAGAGTATAATAGCATTTTTTCTGCAGAATCTTTTTTATCTTTTTCATAAAAGCATCAGAATTTTCCTCCATTCTTAAATCATTAGGTAGATTATTATGTATTTTTAATGCAGTTACATATGGGCTTGTGCTGTGTAGGTGTAGGCGACTGTTTGGTAATTTATACTTATTTTTATTATTTGCACGTGAGTCGTATAGTCTTGAACATAAAGATGCGTCGAAGATGTTAGGATTCCTTTTTATGAATTTACACATTTCTAAAATGTATATGGAAGTTAACGTCAAGATATTCATTTTACTAAAATGGGGCCTGCAAGTATCCAAACCGCCTATGTTAGCAATTATTCTAACGCATTTTTTTTGCAAGATGAATATATCATTTGCGTCGGTGCTGTTGCCCCATAGAATAATGCCGTAGCTGATCCATGAGTGTGCATACGCATAATACGCTGCAAGGGCTGTTTTTTTTTCAGTACTTAATTTTAATTGCAGAAGCGCGTAACTAAAGCGAGATAATTTATTTTTAATTTTTTCTACGTGGGGTTTCCAACTTAAATGTGAGTCTATCTCCAAGCCTAATAAAGTGCAACTATTGGTTTTCTCAATATAAGTATTGTCTATTTTTAGTTCTACATTAAGGGGTGATTTTTGGTGTGGTCGGAATTCTAATAGGCTTGTTTTGGAGTAATTTATTAGTAAGTTATGTGTATCTAGCCATTCATTAATTTTTTTTAATATCTGTTTTGCTTCTAATTGAAATTTTTGTAAGTTGTCAAATTTGAACAGCAACGAAACATCATCAGCAACGAAACATCATCAAGGCCAACAACGCATCAGCGACTAGGGCTTACTACGAATTCGTCCATAACGCACGAGAACATACCAATCGCATACAAATAAAAGAGACACAATGGCGTGCGAAAAGGGACGGGAATAAAGATTCGGTCGTGAAATCCATTTGATTGTAGGCACTCAGACAGATCTCGCAAATGTTCATAGACGGCGGCTTTTTCTTGGGTATACTGTTATAAAATGTTATTTTAAGTATGTAAAGTGTTAAAAATATTATTTTACACTTTTTAGTTCGTGGTTTTTGAAGGCGGTTTTTTTCGCAGATTTAAAAAAAGAAATTTTTTTTGTCCATCATCACAAAACACCGACAAAAAGAAAACAATTTTTTACTACAATGTTTACGAATAAAATAAAAAATCTTTAAAAAAATAATACTCAACATCGCTCACGGGCACATCGTTGTGTATCAGGCGGTCACGTGGCGAAAGGGATTATCCCATAACCTAATTACAATTCGTTTCGTTTGTTTTGGTTACTAAACGCTACAGTATCTGCAGTGATTAAAAAAAAACGATTCAATTTTAATGAATAAATCTTTATTTAATACAATCAGTTAAAAGAACATACAGGTAATAGGTAATACAACAGAACAATAACAAAAACAAACACAGATACAAAATTTAAATGAAAAAAAAAGAAAGTGTCAAATAGGTGACCGCTCAGCTTTTGTCGACACTGGCAGATAATAGCCAGCGCCGACGCTGGTTTTCAGCGCCTAACCTAAGACATTGTTGCGCCTCTGTTCCTCTCCGCCTCCATTATAAAACCCGTAAGGGTGAAGCCAAATAGGGACAGAAGAAGAATTTCGTTAGGAAAAGTGATTATGCGAAATAATTTATCAACACATCATAACAACACATAAGCAATAATGTTACAGTAACAGTTTCCAAACAGTCTAGCAACGTATTTTATCGTGGATGTCTTTTAGGGTCCCCTTTAAAAAAAAGAACGAAACGCAAGTTGTATCGCTGTTGTCCATCTCCAAAGACCATAATACATTTATGATATTTACTATCCAATACCCGTTGTTGCAACCTTTTTAAGGCCCAATTCGACAAAACTTTATCCGTAGATAAATTTATAGTACAACCACAGCTATAACGTCAGATTTGTATAGAATGACAACGTCGAATCGGTCATAAGCAGTAAAAAAACGTTTTTTATTCTTTTTTTCCTTATTTATTGCACAAAAAGTAATTACAATGCATACTTAAAATTATAATTAAATATTAGTGCAATTACAGAAGTATGTTTTATTTAAATTACATACTATTTTGGTACTATTTAAACTTAAAACCACGGCACTATCAACACTAAGATTCAACACATATCTGATGATTCAAAAACTTGTATTTGTCTGCAATAATCAAACCCGCGCTTAAACCACTGCGGTAACCGAGCCGTCATTTTCTCAGCAGAAACTGCTTACAAAACCACTTAAGCATTTACAGAATATAATAACACACATAGAGTGACAGTTTAATAAAACTTCAAAAGCTCTTATTATACCCTTCACAAGTTCGGTTAACCAAAAAGCTGTCAAACGCAACAATATCAAACAACCAATTACAAGAGTAGAACCGAAGTGTACTTCAACACGATGACAATTATTTGTATTCATTCCCCTTAGCGTTTAACGAAGCTTTTTGAGATTTAAGCATTCCCATATGTTTCTATGATTCTTAATTCATTACGAGTTTTTATCACGCAAAAAAGATTTTAAATTCTTGACGCAAAAAGTTCATTATCGTTTGCGACATTAAGAGAATTTCGTTTGCAATAGTCACATTATTACAACACTGAAATATTCATGTTATATGAGAATCCCAACCTTAATAGCTAAATGCCAAAGTTGGTATTGAAATATTTAGTAAAAAGCACTTATGCTATTTTGATTTAAATTAAAACGGCCCCTAAACTGCATTAACAATATTGCATTGCAGCTGATTGAATAAAACACATTCAATTTTAAACGTTGAAGTCATTTATGTAAGGTAGGATTTTGGGGTTTTCGTTTATTGAATCGTAGTATTGCCAATTGAAACAGTGTGACGAATCCGACCAGTTGGTATTTTTGAATTAAACATTTAATTTGTTTTCTTTATTTCACTGTGAATATATTAAGTGCTGAATGGTACGAGAATGACGATTCGATTCGCAAAGTCATTATTTTAATTAGATAGTTGTCAAGCAAACATCGTGTCATACCGTTACGACATTAATTTTGCCAAGTCAAAAAAAGTGTTATTTATTAGGCATGTAAAAATCGGTCCATTTTTGTTTCTTCTTTTCGTAATAAGTGATCTCAGATTTGCAAGAACTTTGGAGACACACAATTTGTTCGACTTTTTCAATTCAATTTAATTTAGGTAACTAAAAAACGGATATGAAAATTAAGGGGGCAGGAACTAATCTCAGTCATAAATAAATCAATTTCATTTTTTTCATGTGATAGGTGGCATACGAGCAGACGGATCACCTAACGGTAAGCGATTCTACGCTTGAATCTTTATGCACTTCACTAATATTGATACTCGTACTTCAAAAATTAATTTGGTTTGAAAACCCCGCCCCAATTTATTTAAAATTAAAAGATGTTTCGGTTGAAAGATTAATTTTTTTGAAACATTTATTAAACTCGATATTTAGAACAACTTTTGCCTGAATAAGATTTCGTAAAAAATAAACAGCTTGAGCCGTTTTGTTCGTAAAATATGCAAAAAAAATCAAAATATTTTCTAAGACTAATTTTGTTACAAATAACTCGTAAAATACCTACGAGTATTTATAAGGATGTTTACCTGACACTAATAATAATAATGATGCACTTGGTCTAGGCCCGTACATTTCTGAAAAGCCAGCAAATGGCTGTGATATTTCGGTGCTGGCTGCCAAACTCAACGATCAGCCATCGACCCGGTGCAGAGTGCACCGAGTGTGTGCGCGGAAACAAGTACACTCTCAATTTCCTTACTCTCATATTCGATGGGACACCTGTGTGATGCCACCCGAGGGGGATGCGTGCAGGACCCACGGCTAGACGTATTTTCCGAGACGGGGTGTACAAAACCACCAACTGAAGCAAAAAACTTGGCCCTCAAGCACATCGGTCTTGTTATGCGTAGAGATGATGAGTACGTGGTCAAGAGAGTTCTAAACCTGCTGGAGAAAAAGAGAGGCAGAGTACGCCCGCCATCTATATGGTCGACCATCATGACGAGACGTTTGTTGAAAGAAAACCTGCCTGACCCGACAAGCCTGGACAGAGTGCCCTGGTGCCAAAATATAAGGAGAGCCGACCCCACCTAAAGTCGGATAGGGCAAGGAAGAAGAAGAAGACGCACAGCCGTCGCCTTAAAGCGATCTTCTAGGCAAATGCGTATCGCATTTATAGGCGTTAACGTCGCTTTTCATCATTACGAGACTTTTTAAAAGTCGACAGATGAGTCCAAAAGAAAACCTACCTGACCCGACAAGCCATTTGCTGTGTTTCGCTGCGTGAGTGAAGGTACCGGAGGCCCAATCCGGGGGAAAAGTGTGGTTTAAGGGTTGGTAGCGCACTTGTGACTTTATTGTTGTTGCGGGTGTTTATGGGCGGCGGCAATCGCTTAGCATCAGGTGATACATCTGCTCGTCTGCCACCTATCACATAAAAAAAATCCTGGACAGACTGCCGTGGCGCCAAAAGATTAGTAGAGCCGACCCCAACTAAAGTGGGATAGAGCATGGAAGAAGAAGCACAACCGTCGCCTTAAAGTGATACTCTAGGCAAACGCGTATCGCATCCTACGCCTTAACGTTGCTTTCCAGCTCAGTTGTGGTCTAGCATTAGCCTAATAGTTTAACAAAAAAAACACTAGTCAATGCTCCACCGAAGTACAAAAACGCTCGTTATAATCACAATAATTATTACAAACTCTACCACTGGCTCGTTTAAACAGTAACAAGCATTTTGCGTGTTGACACGCCGTTAAGCGGCTCACACACTATACATCACGATCCAAAGCCCAGTTCACACTTCAGTTATGAATGTTATGATTTAACACACGCGAAAACGCGATAAGTATGAATGATCTTGTTGAGATGTTTCGATAGTTATGAAGAAGGCCTTTTAGAATAACCCATTAGTGTCATTAGTACTTTTGGAGGGTGTTTTTTGGTTATTATTGCCACAATTTACTCATTTTATAATATAGAATGTGATAAATTGAAGAGGGTTTGTTTGGTCCAGTTTACCATTGGAATAGGCTGTTGGTTGGATAGTTAGTGGAACAGATTTTTATTTTACACTGCATATTCGCTATCATCATCATCATTTCAGCCAATAGACGTCCACTGCTGGACATAGGCCTCTCTGTTCTCCACACAGATCGGACCAGTGCCGCCCGCATCCAATGGATTCCCGCGATCTTAACCAGATCATCGGTCCACCTTGTGGGGGGCCTGTCACGGCTGCGACTTCCTGTACGTACTGCTGCGCTATATTTTAGAATTATTAATTTATTTATTTTATATTGACTGTGATGAATTGAAGATTGTTTGTTTAAAGTCGTCATTTTTGTATGTTTGTGTTGAATTTAGTACATTGAAAGAATCATCACTTCTTAGTGTATTCAATGATGGAATTTTGATATTTGTAACAACATTTTGTGATATAGTTTTGTACGAGTAGCTGATTATTTTGACAGTGGCCACTTTTGACCATAATTACATAACATTAAGTATGATTTTTGTGACATATAGTAAGGTGTTAACAATAACAAGTCTCAAATATAATATTTTATTTCACAACATCACATACATTGATCTGACTCCGCGATAGGTAGCTCAAGCACCTGTGTATTACGGATATCAGAATCAAGTGTGGGATTACAAATATATATATATATATATATATAATATAATACTTTTCTTTGTAAATACATACTTACAGTACATACAAACATCCAGACCAATACAAACAGATATGTTCATGCACACAAATGTTAGTACTGTGCGGGGATCGAACCCGCAACCCTTGCACCAGAGGCAGCATTCACTACCACTGTTCTAAACGGCCACCCGTTTGGAACAGTGGTTCCACTCAGTGTTTGGTGTTTCGGTTTCGTGTCACTCGGTGTTTGTCGGGTTTGTTACCGTTTGAGTGGTTGACCACTCAAACAGTAGCAAACCCGATCAATGTTCGAAAAAAAAATTCTATGATTTGATTAAAATTTTTGAATAATTGTATTTTGTTTTTTCGTATGTATGAGATTTCGATGAATTTCTTTGTTTTTTTGTTGTTATTATGTTTGCACATAATAACAACAAAAAAACAGCAAATACTTTTATCCGGTACTTACCCAGCGAAGATATTTTTTCTGACGAGTAAATTAGTTGAAAACAAGCCCTTTTATGGCATTAAAAAAATACTATGAGGTAAAACCACAATGAACGTGAAAAGACTACAGTAGTAATCATTTAACTAGATATTTAACTGAATAATTTGACTAGACTGTCAATTTTCCTAACTATTCTGGTAATATGAATAAATCTGATATAATCTGATATATTTTCACTGCTGAACTCAATTAATACTATTTAGCTGCACGTTTGTATTATTATATGTGCTTAAGCTACTTACATTGAGATCAAATCAATATCTGCTTAATGTTGTCTGTATACGAGTAATTATCTAAGAGTATTCATTATGAATACCCTCATCAGAGAAAATGAAATAGTACCTATCAAATATTCACTCGTGATTCCCACTTGGTCTGAAATAATGAGTGTCTGCTTCAAGATGAATTTCATGAATACAACCGCATTTGTTGTGTGATAGGTGGCAGACAAACATACGGATCACCTGATGGTAAGCGATCGCCGCTGCCGAATGACAGCCGTGACACCAGTGGAGTAACAAGTGCGGTGCCAACCTTTAAACCCCCTTCCCCTGGATTGGGCCTCCCTTACGCACGTACCCCCACTCACGCAACGAAACACAGCACATTGCTGCTTCACGACGGTTTTATGTGAGGCCGTTTTATCTCTCCAGTCGAGCCGGCCCATTCATTCCGGAGCGTAGCTCTCCCACGGTTGTTAAAAATGTATAGTGTACTTGTGTATGTACACACTGGTTCATTATAATTATGTTCGCAGTGAAGCAGTGGGACAGTTTTGGCTGATAGTTTTTTCTTTATTTTGAATCTGATAGCCAGTAATTCGAAAAACGTCACATGTTTTACACATCATACCTAGTTTATTACTTCACCTTTAACTCGTCCATGTACAGTGGGCGAAAGATTATGTTTAACGTCTCTCCAAAGCACCTCCAGCACATAAGCTACAATAGGTAGTAAATACTAATAGCAAAGTGTAAATACAACCTAAACTATGAAAACTCAGAAGTGGTCAATTAACCTACGTGTTAGAATGACTGGCCACTTATTTATTAATATTGTCTTATGATGATGTAGCAAATATATAATAGGACTGTCAATTTAGCAATAGTAGCACATAGGTAGAATAGTTCTGGATTCTTACATCATCTTACCATCTGATTGGTGGTCTGCCTAAGCTTCTCCTGCCCATACGTGGCCTCCAGGCTGACACCCACTTGCTCCATCTTCCGTCGTGTCGGCGACATAAGTAGCCGGCCCATGCCCACATTAATTTAGCGGCGAGATACATCAACACCTACATTCAATACTCTAGTTCTTCTCCGAATTTCGTCATTTCGAATCATGTCGCGTAAAGATATTCCGAGCATTTATGCGCTTCATTGCCCTTTGATACACTTTCAGTTAGTAAAAGTTAGTAATAAAAATCCGTTCCACTAACTATTCTGGTGATATGAATAAATCTGATATAATTATTTTCACTGCTGAACTCAAATTAATACTATTTAGCTGCACGTTTGTATTATTATATGTGCTTAAGCTACTTACATTGAGATCAAATCAATATCTGCTTAATGTTGTCTGTATACGAGTAATTATCTAAGAGTATTCATTATGAATACCCTCATCAGAGAATATGAAATAGTACCTATCAAATATTCACTCGTGATTCCCACTTGGTCTGAAATAATGAGTGTCTGCTTCAAGATGAATTTCATGAATACAACCGCATTTTTTTGTGTGATAGGTGGCAGACAAACATACGGATCACCTGATGGTAAGCAATCGCCGCTGCCGAATGACAGCCGTGACACCAGTGGAGTAAGAAGTGCGCTGCCAACCTTTAAACCCCCTTCCCCTGGATTGGGCCTTCCTCACGTACGTACCCCCACTCACGCAACGATACACAGCACATTGCTGCTTTACGCCGGTTTTATGTGAGGCCGTGGTATCACTCCAGTCGAGCCGGCCCATTCATTCCGAAGCGTGGCTCTCCCACGTTTGTTAAAAATGTATAGTGCACTTACTTGTGTATGTACACACTGGTTCATTATAATTATGTTCGCAGTGAAGCAGTGGGACAGTTTTGGCTGATAGTTTTTTCTTTATTTTGAATCTGATAGCCAGTAATTCGAAAAACGTCACATGTTTTACACATCATACCTAGTTTACTACTTCACCTTTAACTCGTCCATGTACAGTGGGCGAAAGATTATGATAATATTTTTAACGTCTCTCCAAAGCACTTCCAGCACATTAAGGTAGCAAATAGGTAGTAAATATCTACATAAGCAAAGTGGTAAATACAACTTTAAAACTATGAAAACTCAGAAGTGGTCAGTTAACCTGACGTTAGAATGACTGGCCACTTAATTTATTAAATATCTGTCTTAATAGAGAGGTAGCAAATATATAATTAAAGGTAGCAAATAGTAGCAAATAGGTAGTAAATAGTGCACATGGTCTCATCTAAATATCTCGTTTGGTCCAGTCATTCTGACGGTCACCATTCGGCGCGTTCATTAGTTTTTCTGGTCCATAGAATGTCTTCTTACATCATCTTACCATCTGATTGGTGGTCTGCCTAAGCTTCTCCTGCCCATACGTGGCCTCCAGGCTGACACCCACTTGCTCCATCTTCCGTCGTGTCGGCGACATAAGTAGCCGGCCCATGCCCACTTTAATTTAGCGGCGAGATACATCAACATCTACATTCAATACTCTAGTTCTTCTCCGAATTTCGTCATTTCAAATCTTGTCGCGTAAAGATATTCTGAGCATTTATGCGCTTCATTGCCCTTTGAGCCACTTTCAGTTTGTGTATTAGGGATGTATACCTAGCTGATTGTAGTCAGCCTACATATTGGTTGTAAACCTTTGTCTTCAGTGATTGCTTGGTTAAAAATGTGTTGCCCTCTCCAAAAGCCTAAGCACCTCATAGCATATAATTCTAAGTGCTATTCGTTTTAGTTTTAGTGCTCTGACCATTAGCCAATAGCACTAGCCTTTTAGGGCCTCTAATGTTCGTGATTGTTTTAGAGATACAAAGACTGACCAGATCTTCCTTATTATATAGAATTTTCTTGTTAAAAATGTTTAGTGCACTTATTTGTGTACGTATACACTGGTTTATTATAATTATGACCGCAGTAAAGCAGTGGGACAGTTTTGGCTGATAGTTTTTTCTTTATTTTGATTCTGATAACCCGTTCTCCTTCTGATAAAGGACGTTTTTAGAAAAAAATGATGTTAAAACCCTCAACATATTTTTTAAACACCTATTCATAGATACCCAACACTTCCAATATAGGTTTGATGAAAAAAAATTTTTGAGTTCAGTTTCAAGTATGGAGACCACCCCAATTTTTTAATTAATTTCCAATTTTTGTGTAAAAATCGTAATGCGGTTAACAAAATACATCTATTTACCAAGTCTCAATAGTATAGTTCTTAAAGTTTTGGAAAAACGGACACACAGACATGACGAATCTATAAGGGTTCCGTTTTTTGCCATTTGGCTACGGAACCATAAAAATACTACTAACAAAACTCTTACTAATGGTTTCTATTCAGTAAAAATTAGAATGCTAGCAAGCGGGCGATGGCAGCTTACATGCAAAAGAGTCGCGCTTCGTCATAAATGAACCGGCAGTCGGCTCGACCCGAGTGATACCATGGCCTTACAGAAAACCGACATGAAGCCGCGCTTGCACTGTTTCTCACCGAGTGAGTGACGGTATCAGAGGCCCAATCCAGGAGAAAGGAGAGATTAAAGGCATTAGTGTTGCTGGTGATCATGTGAGACGGCAGACTCTGGTATATTTATCTATTAACTAGCTTTTGCCTACGGCTTTGCTCGCGTTAGAATGAGAAATAAGTTGCATATGTTACACACACTCTATTCCTTCAAATATCTCCACCGTCGCTCCGTTTTGTCGTGAAAGACGGACAAACAGACAGACACACACATTTTCACATTTAGAATACTAGTATGTATTATTTATTAAACCCGTCATTCGAGTGTCAGGGGGGCCAATCGCTTACCATCGAGCGATCTGTCTGCTCGACTGCCTTCTATTACATAAAAAAATATATATTTATGTACCACCTCCAGATTGACCCCTTTTCGCACATCTGTGTAGTCGTAACGTAGAAAGACGAGCCACAGACGAATTATGTGAACCGCAACTCGCACTAATCAGGCCGCTAAATTGATAGCTGCCTTTATTACCAGCACAGTTTGGCTTTGAAGTATATGCCAAATGATTTAAGTAATGAGAAGGGAGTTTTGTTGAATTTATTTTGTATAAGTAAAGCACCTGAATAATACAAATCTAGGACGCAATATCTATGTTAACGTTGGTGGCAAACGCACGCTAAGCGAGCGAAGCGAGCGTTATGTGTTCAAAATGCACCAACTGTAATGGAGTTGAGACGATACAATGAATTGTCAAGTCATTTATTAAAAAAGAAGGATTTGAGATTTTCAAGCTCTTTTTGCGTACTCCATTCATCATCATCATCAGCCCATTTAAGTCCCCACTGCTGGGGCTCGGGCCTCCCTCAATCACATGAGAGGTAATTGCCATACTCACTACGCTTGGCAGACGGGTTGGCGAGGGCTTTGATATAAATGCAGAGTTTTCCTTCTCTGGGTGCTGATGATCATGCCAGCAGCTTTACCTTAGTCGCCTTTTACGGTAAGAGTGGCCTATTCTACTCTGCCGGGGACCACACAGCGATACTCCATTCATGTCACAATAATCTTTAGGAAGACTAAAATGTTCAGTGGCCTTCTATTTTTTATCTTGCTAAAAATTGTGTAAAATAAGCTTCAAAATTCACAATTCCTTTTTATTTTCAACATCTTGATTATTTTTTCATTTATTGTCTTAATTTCATGACAATCAGTATAAATCTGTTGGTAGCGCCACTGAACCGTAAAATGGCTCATAAAGCCACTTTATGTACAAATTAAACTTAAATTCGCATCCAAACGCTTCTCTATTTGTATCAAAACATTCGGTTTATTTATTCACACTAACGTCTCCGCAAAATGCGTACAAAAGCCGTCTTGGTATACAACGAACTTGGATCGGGAGCAACGTCTTGAATTTTAAGTCCCTCTTCGTCATTTGTATGGATAGGTGTTCGTGTTTAAATTGCTGTAAATTAACATTCTAATTAAGGTTATTGAGTAATAGTTGTCTGGTTTTTGTTTGTGAGCAATTTGCCGCTAACTCAATTTGCTTGTTAGTTGTCACTAAATAATTAGTAAGAGGAATTGTAACTTTGGTTTAAAATGGAGCAGTACTGTTTTTTACGTTTTAATAATATTCTATACTATTTTCTATCATCATCAGCCATTTAAGTCCCCACTGCTGGGGCATGGGCCTCCCTCAATCACATGAGGTGGCTAATTGCCATACTCACCAAACGCTTGGCAGACTTGGTGCGGGTTTTTGATATAAATGCAGTTTTCCTTCTCTGGGTGCTGATGATCATGCCAGCAGCTTTGCTTTTGTCGCCTTTTACGACACTCGGTAAGAGTGAGGGTGGCCTATTCTACTCTGCCGGGGACCACACAGCGATACTCCATTCATGTCACAATAATCTTTAGGAAGACTAAAATGTTCAGTGGCCTTCTATTTTTTGTCTTGCTAAAATTGTGTAAAATAAGCTTTCAAAGTTCACAATTCCTTTTTATTTTCAACATCTTGATTATTTTTTCATTTATTGTCTTAATTCATTACAATCAGTATAAATCTGTTGGTAGCGCCACTGAACCGTAAAATGACTCTAAAGCCAATTTATGTACAAATTAAACTTAAATTCGCTTCCAAACGCTTCTCTATTTGTATCAAAACATTCGGTTTATTTATTCACACTAACGTCTCCGCGAAATGCGTACAAAAGCCGTCTTGGTATACAACGAATTTGGATCGGGAGCAACGTCTTGAATTTTAAGTCCCTCTTCGTCATTTGTATGGATAGGTGTTCGTGTTTAAATTGCTGTAAATTAACATTCTAATTAAGGTTATTGAGTAATAGTTGTCTGGTTTTTGTTTGTGAGCAATTTGCCGCTAACTCAATTTGCTTGTTAGTTGTCACTAAATAATTAGTAAGAGGAATTGTAACTTGGGTTTAAAATGGAGCAGTACTGTTTTTTACGTTTTAATAATATTCTATACTATTTCGTCATCATCAGCCCATTTAAGTCCCCACTGCTGGGGCATGGGCCTCCCTCAATCACATGAGGGGCTAATTGCCATACTCACCACGCTTGGCAGACGGGTTGGCGAGGGTTTTGATATAAATGCAGTTTTCCTTCTCTGGGTGCTGATGATCATGCCAGCAGCTTTGCCTTTGTCGCCTTTTACGACACCTCGGTAAGAGTGAGGGTGGCCTATTCTACTCTGCCGGGGACCACACGGCTATACTATTTACAAAGAGGTAAATCCTACAGGCAGCGGCAACGCTTATCCAAAAACACGAAACGCCTGCGCGATGTAATCGACATCTAGCGACATCTATTGGTATAAAGTGGAACTAAAGTCCCGAAACGAAGTGAGGGATGAACAAATGTAAAAAAACGGCCTAATACTCAGATTGGCGTAGGTTATTAAATGACAAGAATTTATTATATTCCGAGTTTATTAACTAGATTTTTACAAAAAACGGAATTACACTATAATGATACAATAGATAGTGATAATGAAGTCTAATCAAAATTTCCTCAAACACAATATTGATATAAAAAAAAACCATTCCATATTCTAACAGCTGCGTTCTTCTCACAGGCATGTGTATTTTTTACTATACAAAGTTTTAGAAATAATCTTATACTTTATCTGCTGTCTTTTTGTTTTTCGATTAAATGATGTTTCATGTAAATTGACGACCCGTTTGGAACAGTGGTAGTGAACGCTGCCTCTGGTGCAAGGGTTGCGGGTTCGATCCCCGCACAGTGCAAATATTTGTGTGCATGAACATGTCTGTTTGTATTGGTCTGGGTGTTTCCTATGTATTATAAGTACGTATTTACAAAAGAAAAGTATTATATGTAAATAACTGTAATCCCACTGTTGATTCTGATATCCGTAACACAGGTGCTTGAGCTACCTATCTCGGAGTCAGATGTATGTGATGTAGTGAAATATTTAAATTCATATTTATTTATGTAATAATAAGGAATCAAAATTGTAACTTATTTTTCATAGCGATTGTAGCTACTGAGAACGTGCGCATTTTTCTTATATCTATGATGCAATAAAAATATCATTCAGAGACTGGTGACATTTATTGTCCAAAATGATTTCTTTGAAGCAGATACACAAACACCAAAAAATCCTAACACGTGTACATTTCTTGGCAGTTTTTATATTTTCGAAAGGGGCGGGGCTTTAAGGTTAATTTATTTCGACAAATGGCTCAAAGTGCAACCAGCAACTATCAACACACTAGCCTTTAAATTTTTAGGAATAAGCCTCAAAATGTCTTAGTTACTTTTGTTGACAATTGTACGCTAACACCAGGTGGTAGACACGAGTCAAAGAAAAAAGTCCTTTTATTTTCTTTTATAAGTATTTACTAAAGTTAGTTCGGCCAGAAATTATGTGTCGTTTTATTTTTTGTAGTTTGTAAGGAATATAACGGATTTGGTATTTGAAGACTTGAAAATATTTTGAATTTAGATTGACCGACTCTTTGGTTTATAATATGAAGTGCGCTGTCCCCAACGAACTTCGTTTCGGGTTTAATATTACTATTAGTTCAAATCTTCACCAAATGATGACGCTAAGTAGATACTGATGGGGATAAAACCTCTATACACATTATCACTGAATGTGGACCACTGATGCGCAAACGTAGCTTACATCTGGGAAACTTTTTGAGCCCCAAAGAAGCTCTCTAGCTTCGTTGGGGCTCAAAAAGTCAGTCCTCTCAGTCCCAAACAACTTAATACACTTTCTGAAAAATATAGGATTTGGGACTGATATGTAGCACAGTGGCGATCACAATAGATCAAACTGGTCTCAGTGATACTGGTCTGAATAGGATCTGCATAGCCGCCCGCTTAGTAAAAAAAATACTAATGATATTTCGCCTTTACGGATTACGTTTTTTATAGAAATTCATTCGCCTTGTTTAACCTTAATGCTAATTTTACCGTTTTATGAATAGTATAAATGTATGTAAGTAAACTATTTATAATTCTGGCATTCCTTGATTAAAACTCGTGGAATAAATAACGACGTTCCCGTACGAAAGCAGCTGTAACCAAATTATCAAAATTAATTGACTGTCAGACCCGATTTGTAATCTATCTACTGACCTTAGACTGACAAATTGCCTCGTCAAAATCTATTTGTACGCAGTTTACTCAATATTCATTTAGAATCTTTGTATAATTCGGATTTTTTTTAAATAACTACCCACAAGATTTTAAATATCTAATATCTGGTATTATGAACAAAAATAAAAATTTCTACTTATTGATTGTGAATTTTATGATCCAACATTTGGATTTGTTGTTATAAACTTTCATAGTCACTAACATTGGAATAGTTATTTAAGAAATTTCTACCATGTACTTTATTTTTGAGTTTCCGATATTTCGGCACTGTTGCAAGCGCCATGGTCATGGAGTAACTGGAGTTTTTGCGGGTACGTTGTTACGGCAGACAAATCGGTCTACCCTTCATTCGCAGTCTCAAAAATAAGGTACATGGTAGAAATCTCGTAAATAACTATTCTAACATTTGATTTTTTAAATCTGAAAAAAAAACAATTTATTACATTTTAAAACAGTTTCTGACTAGTTTCTGAACATCTATCTAGATTTCCACTGCATCGAGATTGCATTTTGACTCACGGACTTTATTAAACTTACAACATTTCTCTGTACAGTCACGTCAGTTCAGAGTTTATTTAAATATCACTGTATCACAGGACACAGCTTGGCCTGTCACCGCGATGTATGCACTCGTATATTCATAATCTGTGCTAGTATAGACTCGTTTCGACGGCAATCACATGAGCCAAGCGTAACTAATAAAAAGTATCAGTCCACTGTTACAAGCAATAGGTAAACTTGTTAGAAAGATGTCTGTATAGAAAGTCGGTTGAGCACTAATGTATCGCGGTATAACAAGCTGTGTTAGTAGCCCCAAGTCCCACTGGCAATCACAAGTGGCCCAAGCGATTACTGATACCGACGGAGAAACGATACGTCACATTAAACTTGTTAGACTGATGATGATGAACAGATGTACTATACATTGGTGACGTTTTATATAGAGATCTACTATATAAAACGTCACCAATGTATAGTACATCTACCTCTTACAAAAAGTCCAGGTTGGTAAGTCTAACTTCCAAAAAGAGGTCGATCGACGAATCCAACTCGGCTGGGCAGCGTTCGGGAAGCTACGCAGCATATTTTCGGCCCATCTACCGCAGTGTCTCAAGACGAAAGTCTTCAATGCGTGTGTGTTGTCAGTGACGACATACGGAACCGAAACGTGGCCGCTTACAATGTGCCGATTAAGGAGGCTCAAAGTCACCCAGAGAGCAATGGAGAGGAGAGCTCGGAGTCTCCCTGCGTGATCGTATCAGAAATGATGAGATCCGCAGGAAAACTAAGGTCACAGACATAGCCCAAAGGATTGGATGCCTCAAGTGGCAATGGGTAGGGCACATAGCGAGGAGAACAGACGGCCGTTGGGGCGGAAGGGTCCTCGAGTGGAGGCCACGTACAGGATATCGCAGCCTATGGCAGGCCCTCCACAAGGTGGACCGACGATCTGGTGAAGATCGCGGGAATCCATTGGATGCGGGCGGCAGAGGACCGATCTGTGTGGAGAACATTGGGGGAGGCCTATGTCCAGCAGTGGACGTCTATTGGCTGAAATGAAGATGATGATGATGATAAAACGTCAGCTGAGCTCTAATGTATTGTGGTATAACAAGTTGAGTCGGTGTTCTATGTATGTCATGTTTGTTCTGTGTTGTAGCCCCCAAGTCCCGCTGGCAATCACAAGCGGCCCAAGCGATAACTAATACCGACAGCAGAAGCGATACGTCACAGTAAACTTGTTAGATATCTGTATAAAACGTCGACTGAGCTCTAATGTATCGCGGTATAACAGACTAAGCCGGTGTTATGTAATATCTGTGCTGCGTTGTGGCTCCCGAGTCCCGCTGGCAATCACAAGCGACCCAAGTGATAACTGATACCGACAGCAAAGATGATACGTCACAGTAAATTTGTAAGATAGATCTCGATAGAAAACGTCGACTGAGCTTTAATGTATCGCGGTATAACAGACCAAGCCGGTGTTATGTGATATCTGTCCTGTGTTGTGGCTCCCGAGTTCCGTTGGCAATCACAAGGTCCGAGCGATATCTGATACCGACAGCAAAAGCAATAAGTAATAGTAAACTTGTTAGATAGATCCTTATGTAAAGCGTCAGCTGAGTTATAATGTGTCGGTATAACAAACTGAGCCGGTGTTATGTCATGTCATGTCTGTGCTGTGTTGTAGCTCCAAGTCCCGCTGGCAATCACAAGCGGCCCAAGCGATAACTGATACCGACAGCAAAGAAATATAACAGTAAAATTGTTAGATCTCTTAATGAAACGCCGACTGAGCTTTAATGTACCGCGGTATAAGAGACTAAGCCGGTGTTATGTGGTATCTGTGCTGTGTGGTGGCTCCCGAATTCGAGTCAAGTCTCATAATTGGTTCACTGCATAAAAATTTTAAGCATAAAATAATTTAGCATAATGTAATTACTACTAATGATAATTTCGCATAATATTAAGAAGCATAAATATGATTACGCATAAAATAATTAACGATAAGTCATTAAAAAGCGGCTTACGGGTGGCCTAAACCAACTTTTACTCTATATAGTATAGGAAATAATAAATGCATTATGCTAAATAATAATTATGCCACAGTACATATTATGCTAAAACCAAATTCGGCTAAATTAATATTATGCTAAATAAATTATGCCAATTTCATTATGCCAATCCATTTTAGGACAAAACACATTATGCCAATTAAAGGGATCCCCTCGTAATTACATCAATGAAAGTATTTATAATTGACGTTTCTTCATCGATTCTGATACACATATATAACACAAGTTATTACATTATTTTGGAGTCGGATGAACCTTCACTGTTAAACCATAGTGGTTGTTTTGACGTACGGAACCTTCTTTATAGGAAGAAAAGAGACCTTTTAGCAAGTCAGAACAATAAAGTAAGCGAAAAGAAATCTGAAGTTCTATACAAAATGGACCATCTACTCGTCAATATGTATGGACTAGCTGATTAGTTTTTGCTTATTTTATTGATCTTTCTAATGACTTAATTGATAAAATCTTAAGATTCATTATAACGTCCACTGTTTCATAGTTGTATTTTTTCTTTTTACTGACCTTGGGAGAGCCACGCTTTGGCATAAATGGACCGGCTCGAGCAGAGTGATACCCCAGCCTCACAGAAAACCAGCGTGTAGCAGCACTGCGGTGTGCTCCGCTGCGCGACTGAGGGTACCGGAGGCCTAATCCGGGGGGAAGAGGGGTTTAAAGGTTGGTAGCGCATTGTGACTCCACTGGTGTGTCGCCGCCCATGGACACCCCATGGGCGGCGGCTGTCATCTCCGTCAGATCCGTCTGCTCGTCTGCCACCTATCACATAAAAAAAACTTACCAAAAATCAGCAAAGTTATGCAAGTTTTTCTGCAATCGCTCCCCACTAACTAACCGCTGAACTTATCTATAGAAGCAACATGAGCCGCCAAGATCTTACGCGTCCCGAGGGCGGGCGGGAAAAATTGTATCTCGACGACACACGTAAAGTTATTAGACACTCCACATGACGTCATTGCGGGGAGAAGTGGAGATATTTTTTGAGATTCACTTATTTAAGTAAGCTTTTTTGTGTGTCATTGATGCTCGGCTCTTAAAGGTCCTTAAAGCTCAGAAAAATTGCTGTCGCTATACCATTCCACAAAACTGAGTATGGGTAATTCCAAAACCTCAAACTGGAGGTTTTGATGTACCTCGAGGTGAAGATAATCGCGGGCAAGACCACAACTTGACCTGCGACAATTCAAAAAAGTTATTTTTTTTAAACTGACCCAACCCGAAAGTGAACTCAGGTGGCTTAATTTAAGCATCCGAACAAAGGAGACACGCAGCGCGTGTGAAAGAGAGAGAAACTCCTATTGGGTCGTAACATGTGCTTTAAATTAGGCCCTCAGGACCTTTCGAGCTTGGGCACAAGACCTAAACCACAGAGACATCTACTGACAGCCCTTTATGCAGCGCCAAGGAATCAGTCACACACGTAGTGTGATGCGGTGACCAGTCAACGCGAAGAAATCCTCGGATCGGCGAGGTCACTCCGCGAAGCCTGTGAAGCTCCCAAGAAGCTTCTGTGCTTCAGGGCGGAGTTTGGCTGGCTAGAATAGTCAGGACCCAACACGCACAATGACCCAAATGGGAGTCTAAGTGCGAAAAAAGGAGGCCACTTTACTTTACGTCACCATAGCGCCATCGAGGTCATCTCATGCTTTACTGACCCAGCCCGAGCTTCAATCAACATTGTGAATGTATGTGTCACTATCATTCCACGGTCGTCCTTTTGAAGCTGAGGGCATGCTTGGTCCATGATCCAGGATTTTTTAGTCTGGTAATTACAATTAATAATTAATTGTATAGCATGTGACATACTGAAACCAAACATCATTATGGTATGGTCACAAATATATCAGAAAAAGCAACTGACTGTCTGAGCGTAGTTGCAGCCTTATCACATGAGAAATAACGCACATAGTTTTTTTAGAAAGAAAGAAGAAGAAAGAAAACATTTACTATTATATACATCACAACACAGAACATACAGCAGTTGTAAACAGAACACAGTTTGGCACAAACAGAAAACAATTAAAAATACATATAAATTAAAACAAAAGGAAAAAAAAATTCAATCATGTCCAGACAGTGCCAAATGAATATTATAGTGTGTTATGACGTCTAGTATAATGGCCCTCACTCAGCTTATGTCTCAGCGCAGACAAAGGCCGTGACACTGGTTTTCAGTGAGACCAGCTGAGTGAGTGCCACGGACGCTTGTCTAGTGTATTATGTGTACCTAACCTGTATGTGTGTAATGTGGGCATATAATACTTACATTTGTGTCTAAATATATCTACTAAGAAGAAAATATCAAATAATAATGAGATACATACCTACTGTTAAATTATTATAATGAAAGAAATGAAAGGGTACTTCAGCACATTGGTAGCCCAGGATGATATCACTAACCACCAGATGAGATGAAACAAGTGAAAAATCACCTAATTCTGTATTCAGCGGACGAACTCGTAAACATCTTATTTTACCCCAAGGGCTCGCAAGACAAATTGTATCTCTGAAACACGTAACTTATTAAACGCGAAATAATATTATTACTTTCTCTTTTCCCTGATCATTACAATTCATACAACTTAAAGGCAAAAGTGAACAGGCAACTTGTAGGCAAACGCGCAGGTAATATTTTGGAACTCATCATCACTTTCCATCAGGTGAAATGTTGACATGCGTTAGCCTACTGTCAATAAAAGTAGAAATTTCGAGATCTCTGTATCTGAGTGTTGGTCAAATGATACATTTAATTTGAGAGAGTGAAAGAAAGGCAATGGTTTTGTGATATGGAGGGGTTGAATACTCAATGGACTTTGCTTTGGCTAACAAATAAAAAGCGAAACCGATATTTCGTGAAATGTGACTGAAATGTTTTTGCGACGCCAAACTAAAGACTATAGTTTTTAGGGTATAAATCAATTAGTATCTAAATATGGGTTAACAGCCTATAATTGAAAAGCAATTCATGGCATAAAAGTAGGCCAACCCTGCAATAACGTGTCCTGTGTAATTTTAGTATGAAAAGATTGCAGACCCCTCATTGTATTGTATAGCACGACTGCGAAAAATGTATCACATTGAATATCTGAATGATTAATCGAATGGAGTGACCGACAATCCGAACCAGCATAAACACAAAATTCATAAAAACATCGTATTTATGAATTCCATGTTTTCTGCATGGCCCTTATACTAATATAAAAATGGTTTTTGCTTCGTTGAAATGAACGCAGGTCTATTAATTGAACAAAAGTTTATGAATACGCACAAAATACACTGATGACTTATATATACTATTGAAGTTACACATAGTAAAGTTTATTTAGTATTTATAGGAAGATCCTCTTTTTTGGTCCAAGTGCCGGCCAGAAAAAATAATCTGTATTTTGTACGACTTGGCCTAAGTATTAATTACTATGGCATCAAAACTGTATTTAGTTTTATTTGAGTTCAAATATCAACATCTTCATAGAGTTTCAGAGAACTATGTAATTTTTTTTCGGTATGCCAAATCTTGACATTTAAACATCAGGGGACAAAATACAGCAAAACTAAAAACAAACTTTTCTCCTAACAAAATACAGCATTTTCTTTGGCCAGCACTTTCATATTGGACCAAAAATATTTGAAAATCTGATGATTTCCTTTCACTTAAATTATTTTTCACTTTGTTAGTTAAACAGGTACCGAAAAACGTAAACACAACTCTAATAATTTAAATTTAAATAAATCTTTAATTCATACTTTACTATTCTTAAATTACGAGTAGAATAATTCAATTATAAACAATTATTATATAAACAATAATTATTATATTATAACAAACAAGTATTCTTTTAGTAACTCACATTCGGGTGATCAAACTGAATCAGTAGTGTTACACCGCTCTCTTTGAACATAAAATAACGTTTCACACCTCTCCATAGTTTCAGATTACAAATATTATGCCGACGATACAAATTATAAAGCACAGAATGGGAATCGAATTCCAGTCCTTTGTGTCCTTTCAATGAAAGAAGCGGTAATCGCCACTTTATTACCGTTTAAGGGATTATGGATATTTTTTGAACTTTTTGATCTTATCACCGGAATTTTTATTGTGATTATTGTGAATACCTTTATTTTGTAGATGTATATCTACTGACTATTTTGGCGGCTTTTAAGTTGCTATTCACCCCAACTTTTGACTGTAGTATAATAATATGATAGATATATGTACGTGGAACGCCGTCGCAAGCCGCGCCTGCTGTCCGTGACGCGCGGAAGAACCCAAATTATTTATACTCACACTCATGCTGCAACACCCTTAATAAAATAGCTGAGAAGATTTCACTGTTCTCTTAGTAAATTCACAAAGAATACACTTTATGTGCATGCACAATTCATCTGCATCCCCCGTTGGTCTAATCGCCCCGTGGTCTAGTGGATTAAGTCATCAGCAACCCACACTCGTCCACTGCTGGACATAGGTCTCCCCTAATGCACGCCACTGCTCCCGATTTTCGGCCACTCTCATCCAGCCCACTCCAGCCAGCCTTCGAATGTCATCATACCATCTTGTCGCAGGGCGTCCAACACTACGCTTACCGAGTCGCGGTCTCCACTCAAGGACTTTACGGCTCCAACGGCTGTCAGTTCTGCGGCTAATATGACCAGCCCACTGCCACTTAGTTTGCCAATTCGGTGGTTTAAGTGGTTTAAGTACCAGGTCGCAAGCTCGGGTCGAACAAAGGTATGTTTCGAATTTTTCGAACATTTTCCACCTTAATTAATTATGTATAGTTATAATGCAACGCGAAAATCTAAAAAAAAACTATTTTCCGAACATAGCTCGGGTTATGATCACCGATCCGTATTTGGAAAGCGTGGTGATTAAGCCTAATCCCATCATAGTAGCGATGCCTTGATTTCTATGATGGAGGCCTTTGCCCTGCAGTGGGACAGTATATAGGCTGATACATTATTTTTTTACTCTACATTTTATGTTGTGTGTTATCATAGGAAGGTAGCTATGTTGTTTTGTTTTAATCGTAGTACATAAACTTGTAAAATAATATTGTAGTTCTTCTATTGTATTGGATCTCCGCAATGATAGAAGTAAGCTTAGATGAATAAAAAAATAAAAAATATTTTACTTTATTAATGTATTTACTTTATTTCAATATAAAACCGCCGTAAAGCAGCGCCTGCACTGTGTTTTACCGACTGAGTGAGAACACCTGAAGCCCAATCTGGGGGAAGGGCATTTTAAAGGTTGGCAGCGCACTTGTGTCTTCACTAGTCTTACATGGATCCATGAGCGGCGGTTATCGCACACTATCAAGGGATCGGTCTGCTCATCCTGCCATTGTGTATTGGGCCTCCGGTACCCTCAATCAGATTTTACACATCTTATATCATGTTAGTAGAAAAGAAATAAACTGTAAAAAATACTTTTCTCCTAACATCCAACCTAACTATAGGTAACGCTCGCTCGATCGATCACAATTTGTCACGTATATGGAGTACGCGTCGCCCTGCGGGGGTGCAGCTCTGACCGCAATCTGCCATCCGCGTCCCGCAGGAGCCCAGAGTAATAACGGAGCGAGTTTTGTGAACTATACCGACATAATGCTTTATGGAATATACTACTGTCCCATTTGACTAAAATGACGATCCGTTCGAAAATAAAATAAAAATACAGACAAAATAAATGCAGAGCAAGAGGAAGACGCTGGGGGTGTTTTTTTTTTTATGCTAGAAGCGGACAAACGAGCAAGCGAGTCACCTGATGGAAAGTAATCATCGCCGCCCATGAACATCTGCGAAATCAGAGAGATCGCTAATGTGTTGCCGGCCTTTTTTTTTTAAAAAGAGTACGCTCTTCTCTTGAAGATCCCTAAGTCGTAGCCGTCCGGAAATACTCCTGCAGCCAAACCGTTCCACAGAACTGAGGTACGTGGTAGAAAGTTCCGGGAGAAACGCACAGTATTAGAACGCCATCCATCGAGATGATGAGAATGGAATGACAATCGCTTGCGAGTGGTTCGATGTAAGAATTCGGCCGCAGGGAGTAGATCAAACAGTTCAGATCAGGTTCCCACTACACCCACTACAATCAATTCCGAAAAGTTCCTTTCACAAAATGATGCAAACGGGAATCAAACTCGAGACCAATTTCTGTGTTTGGACACAACGCCATAGCCTCTGCGATATATATGTCAAGATGATGCAAATGAAAATGCCTATTAGAGCTAACATTTCTTCTGGATGTCAGGGACTCAGCTCGATCGATCTCTTTTTGTCACGTATTTGTACGCCCTGCGGAAGTGCAGAGTCCTGCAGAAGCCTGCAGTAAAAACGAAGCAGGTTTGTGAACTTTACACATGAGTCATTATGTTGTATGCTCATGATATTTTTACCCGACTTCAAAAATAAGGAGGAGGTTCTCAATTCGACTCGTATATTTTTTATTCCTACGAGTATCCTCTTTGATGTGACATTACTTATACTGTATCAATGAGATTTTTTTACCGTATAACGGACGAAGCAGACGGCTCAGCTGATGGTGAGTGATCACCAGAGCCCATAGATATCTGCAACACCCGAGGTATCACATGCACGTTGCCGGCTCTTAATGAAGGAATAAGCCCTTTCCTTGAAGGTCACCAAGGTCGTAACTGTTCGGAAACTCCACCGATGACAGCTGGTTCCATAGTTTGACCACAGTATTGTTATACTGCAGTTTTACTGTGCGCGATAGGAAAAGACGTATGAATAAGTAAAAAATACATAAACAGTAAAATAAATAAGTAAAAATAATTCTCACAACATCTCATACGTTGACCTGATTCCGTACTAAGTAGCTTAAGCACTTGTGTTACAGATATCAGACAACAGGGGAACACAAATATAAACTTGAATACATATATTACACCCAGACACCGAACAAACACAAGTGTTCATCGCACGAATGTTTGTCCAGGGTGGGCGGTGGTGTTTGGCAGGGTCACTACCAATTGCGCCATCCGGTCAGTCAATAAATACAGAAAAACAAAAATTTACTAACAATCTGACGGTTTTTTACAAAAGTTATTTAGTATTTTTTTAAAGCAATACCGCGAGAATACAGCGCCCCCAAGTAATTTATATTGATTTTGGCGTATAGAAGACATTTCTTATTTGCCACCATCAATATAAATCACTTGGCGATATCGCCTTAATGAGGAATGGAGGCAAACTAAGGGGTCACTTACTGTACGTGATCACTGCCGGCTATTATTATTTTATTTAAAACTTTATTGCACAAAACGATACCATAGGCGAACTTAATGCCCAGATGCATTCACTACCAGTCAACCTTTGGGTCATGCAGAAAGGACAATGGTGCGGTGAAAAGAGACTTATGTAATTATTACAATTTCCAAAATATGGACATCTTCTTCTTCATCTTTGAGTGCGTTTTCAGTCATGAAGGTTGGTCAGCTTTTCAAAATCCTCTCTCTTCATTGCGAGTCGAAACAGCCGTTCCAAAGATGCCATGCCAGTCCACTCCCCTACGCTGCCACGAATTTTTCCTTCTTCCGACGCGTCGCCTCCGCTGTATTTTACCCATCATGATGAGTTGAACAACTTGTACCTCTCATGCTTAAGTACGTGACCTAGGTATTCGATTTTTCACTTTTTGATGGCATTCATAAAGTTACTGGTCATGGCGACACGTATGTAGGGTATGTAGGTATATCCAAAGCAATGCAAAATTCACTGCCGATCCTTTTAGGAAACTGTAGGTTCTTTTCCGTCGTTTTCCAATGATTTCAATGTCTTAGTAAAATAGAGAAACTACTGGACCAAAGTAACACCCATAATCCCGTTAGGATACTAAACTCCTAGCAGTTCCTTTCAATTGGATAATGAGTACCAGTTTATCCTGTGTGAGTTACCCAATGCCTACATAAACGGTATAACGCCAATTCGCCATTCCATTTCTACTAGTCCCAAAGGATCTTTCTAACGAGTTTTGCCAACAAACGTATGTGGACGTTGCTTGTCATACAGGGTTAATGGTAAAGAGACGTGTTACTGTTTACTGTATTTTAGCGTGTGATTCCCAAAAGGGTTCAATCTTTCGTTTCAAATGCCGGGGTTCGCTTGGACCGTGATCCAAGATTCGAGAATTCTGATAGTTACAATGAAACGACTGCCGTCTGACCTTCGAAAAACTAAGCCATGCCGTGCCTTAGGCACGTTTGCACGTTCAAAATAATTATCTCAAATATTGAATGTATCCACAATTTTGAGATACTATCCGAGGTAAGTATCCCGAGGTATCCCTCACTTTTACCGAGGTGTCGTAAAAGGCGACTAAGGTAAAGCTGCTGGCATGATCATCAGCACCCAGAGAAGGAAAACTCTGCATTTATATCTAAACCCTCGCCAACCCGTCTGCCAAGCGTGGTGAGTATGGCAACTACCCCTCATGTGGTTGAGGGAGGCCCGTGCCCCAGCAGTGGGGACTTAAATGGGCTGACGATGATGATGATGATGATCCAAGGTAAACACGATGTTTTCCCTCACCGAGCTAATGGTAGAAATATGCACATAGATTTGAAAAATCCAGAGGTGCATGCTCGGATTCGAACCACGAATTCCCGTATGAGAGGCGCGTTACTGATAGTGTTTTTTTCGAAACTTTTGGCTCTAAGCTCCCTCATTTCATTTCGGAACTTTACTTTTGCACTGCACTCAGCGCCGCTAAATATCTTAAATCCAATCAATAGATGGCGCTGGGTATCGATTACATCGTGCAAGGGTTTCGTCTTTTCCGTTAACCTATTAATAAATAAATATTTCACAACATCATATACATTGATCTGATTCCGAGATAGGTAGCTCAAGCACCTGTGTTACGGATATCAGAATCAACAGTGGGATTACAAATATATACATTTAATACTTTTCTTTTGTAAATACATACTTATAATGCATAGAAAACACCAAAACAAACAGAAATTTACATGCACACAAAATGTTTGTACTGTGCGGGGACCGAACCTGCAACCCTTGGACCAAAGGCAGCGTTCACTACCACTGTTCCAAACGGGTCGTTGAATCAATATGCTGACTTGGTTTACTTTATTTTGTTGTGGAAGAAATTTCCACCTACCGTAATAACTGGAACATATGACTCGGTAACCCTGTATATTGCTGATCTACTTTGCGATGTCCAGGCCCCTGGGATATTAGCTTGGTACAAGTTTGATGCAAAGCCTGAATATCGGCACGTTTGTGATGGATTTGGGCAGATTAGCTTTTGATTCAGTAAAAACTCGTAGCAAATATTTTCCGAATAAATTCAAGAGCCTTCATCTACTAGGCATTCTTACAGTTGAACATAGAACCTCCTCCTTTTTTGAAGTCGGTAAAAAGCACGTATGCATTTTAGAGTCACAAACTACAATTCGCATAGGTAGATAGATAGATAGATATTCCTTATTGCACAAAAATAAAATACAAGCATGATACAACAGCAACAGACAATACAATAAGGCGGTCTTATCGCTTGTAGCGATTTCTTCCAGACAACCTTTGGTTAGAGGAAAGAAATATCGTTAGAATAGTTATTTACGGGATTGCTACCATGTCGTACCTTATTTTTGAGTATCCGATATTTCGGCGCTGTTGCAAGCGCCATGGTCACGGAGTAACTGAAGATTCTGCGGGTAAGATGTTATTGGCAGACATATCGGTCTACCCTCCTTCTTAGTCTTAAATATAAATAAATAGTGAGTTAGGAAACAGTGGTACCGGAGGTGAACGCAGTAAAAGACTAAGAAGGAGGGTAGACCGATATGTCTGCCAATAACATCTTACCCGCAGAATCTTCAGTTACTCCGTGACCATGGCGCTTGCAACAGCGCCGAAATATCGGATACTCAAAAATAAGGTACGACATGGTAGCAATCCCGTAAATAACTATTCTAATGTTAGTGACCATGAAAGTTTAAAACAAGAAATATCGTATTCGTAATAAGGGAAGGCAGTGCAAAGTAATTTAAAAAATGAAATTGAGAATGGCAGAAATATACATTATTTTATATATTAATATTATTACATTACATAAATAATAATAAACAATACATACATACCCAATAATATACACAGGTACGATTAAGAGAATAGTGTGTTGGATTGACTTCAGTGGGATCAACTCAATGCTTAAATCAGTGAAGCCTCGTGTTGCTCTAATAATCAATAAAATGAAATTGTGACTATATAAGATATTTTTACCTAGAAATAAAATTATACCTATTATTGATCCTTTATCCTTTCTCATCATCAACATCATCATTTCAGCCAGTAAACGTCAGATCGGTCCTGTGCTGCCCGCATTCAAGGGATTCCCGCGACCTTCACCATATCGTTAATCTTTCTTGTAGAGGGCCTGCCACGATCAACCTCCTATACGCGGCCTCCACTCGAAGACATTTCTCGCAATGTGCCCTGCTTGTTGCCACTTGAGACATGCAATTCCTTGGGATATGTCTTTGATTTTGGTTCTCCTGCGAATCTCATCATCCTGATACGATCACGCAAGGAGACTCCGAGCATAATCCTTTCCATTGCTCATCATAATGATGATGATGGTGATTGATACTTATATTGATATCTGTTAGGGGTCATTTCTGGAGCACGTCGACCCTATGGGGTCTTTTGTGTCTCCCCTATCCTTTCCACTCCTACTCACGGAAAATTCGTTTCATCAGCTTTACGATGTCTTTCCATTTAAATTGCCTGTAGTCTTCTGGTTTAGGATAAGCGATACCTAGATACATTCTGCCTCGGGCCAGTGAGTAGCCTTTACATAAAAGGTGATATATGGTTTCCGTCTCCGCCTTGGTACCTTATAATAATAATTGCACGTGCTTAAAGCAATTTCGCTGACGTTTCCTTTTCTTTCATTGTAGCATCCCATATTCTTCTACCTAATAAAAATTATGCCACTATCAAAACATCAATCAGTCAAAACAACTTGTAACATTAACAGCTATCACTACCATCAGCCAATGATTCAGCATTATTACAAAACACCTAACAAAAGGCACGTTTCGCCGCTCGTCGACTCCTGCGCATCTGCTACCCCTTCCAATGGGGCGTGGTCCCGTCGCCTTGGCGACAGGCCCCGCCTATTGATGCAGTAGGAAAGGACTATAAATTTATTGACAATCTTGTATCGCACGAGTGATGACTAAGTTGCTCATGACATTTTTAATAGAGTACCTAGATACATAATAATAGGGGTTAAAGTATGAAATTGCCTTTTTTTTTAGACACAATAAGATGTATAACTATTTAATAAGCAAAAACTCATCATACTATAATTTTGTTTTGATTTAAGACTACATTTGTAAAGTTTACAATAAATAATGTTCCGTTATTATTTTATTCTTGATACAAAACAAATCTTGAAAATCCCTTTTTTTTCTTTGGCAGAATTGATGTTTTTATCAATCATAACTAAAAAGTTATGATTGATAAAAACATTAATCATAAAATTTTCATAAGTTTTGCTGAAAAAAAAATAGTTTTAAATAAAAGTTTAAAACTAAGCACTGTTAATTAACAGTAGTTTAAATTTTTTATTGGATGGATTAGTAGCATTAATAGTTACTTTGAAAAAAAAAAAACTCTCCTATGGAAAACACAACCTTTAAGCAAATCGCCATACAATACGGTAATTTCATTCTTTAACCCCTGATAAATAATAGTAAAGCAAAAGCTTAACTCGAGTTATTTGATGTTAACAAATAACTCGAAATCCCGATTAGCTCTGCCCTACACTGAGCAATGGAACGCAACCGATGGAGACAGCTTGACAGAGTCTGACAGGTTGACAGAGTCGGAGTCACGATCTGCATCCACTGCTAATTCGTGTTGATTCTTTCACTAAAGAATCAACCGAGGATATTTTTTTAACATAATATTACAAAGGTGTCACAGAAAAGCCGGCGTTAAGCGCGCTGCTTATGTCGCCAAGTGAATGAAAGTACTGGAAAGGGTGTTAAAAGGTTGTAAGAGTATTGTGATTCCACTGGGGTTGCGGGTGTCTATTGATGACTGCAAACGCTTACCATCAGTTGACTGGTCTCGTGTGCCACTTTTCATATGAACAACACTACTTAACTAAACTGGGACTGCTCAGGAGAACAGAGAAGTTTCTACAGTGTTAGTGACTTCAGACTGCTTAAAGTTAATGTTATTCATGTACGAGTTAAGTTTTAACACGAGTTCGCGCGTCGTTAACTACTTGATTAACAAATTTAATCCTCCTTTAATCACGGGAGGAAACTTTTAAATCACTTGCAGTTAGGTTCTGGAATTCCCAGATGGGAAGAGTAAAGGCCAATGCACGTTGCATTCTCAGTCATAAAAATTTTTCTGCAAAAAAAAACCCGCCTTCAAAAACCACGAACTAAAAAGTGTAAAATAATATTTTTAACACTTTATACACCTCTAATAACATTTTATAACAGTATACTTGAGAAAAGGTTTAACCGAAGTCGGCGCCCAATACTATCTTGTAATTTAATATAACATTCAATTATTCAACAGGGATTAGGCGCCGACTTCGGTAAAACCTTTTCTCGAGTGTACTGATAAATGTTATTTGAGGTGTATAAATTGTTAAAAATATTATTTTACACTTTTTTGTTCGTGGTTTTTGAAGGCGGCTTTTTTTCGCAGTTTTTTTTTATCAAGCCTTTTAATGTCTAATTTTTGGCAGCAGGGAATACGGATGAAATCAATTTTGTAAAAAGTCTTGTTATGTTCTTGCTGCACAGAATATTTATTATTTGTGAGCAGACCCTTAGCAACGCGTGTTTCTCAGACTGCGAGCTGAATATTGATAGGATTGTGTTATGTGAGCAGTGACGAGGCGGAAGTTAACAGCACCCTCTGTTCGTGTCGTGAACCATTAAGACATTTTTAAGTAATTATTTCAGATGGTAAGCGTGATGCTTCACTCAAAGCAATACGTTTTCTTGCTACTAATTGGATAATTACGGCACAAAAATGTCATTTTTGGAAAGTGTACGTGGGGATCAGGATAGGAAGACAGATCCGATACGATGGTCCTTTTAAGAATGAAAGTGGACCTATCGGACCGACTCTATCAGCAATATTGGCGAGACACTGCAAAGGATACTGGTCTGATTCCCATGTTAAAGTTTCCAAAGGTCAGACGACTTCATTGAGAACCCCCAAATCCTGAATCATGGTCAAAGCGTAATTTGGGCTTTAGAGTGACAGCTTTGGCCGCATCCGGGAATTGCACGCTAGGATGAGGACTGCAGAAGACAGCACCTGCCCAAATGCAAGGACTATTACAGATCTTCTTCGTCTTCATTTTACCATGTAATTTCCGGTTGCATCCAAAGGCCAGAGAGAGAGTACGATTATGCCATGATTCAGAATTTGGGGAGTCTGGTAATTGCAAAGAAGCGACTGCTGTCTGAACTTCGCTACCCTTTTAACAGGGTATCCAGGCCAACTGATCCATGGTTTCACCTTTCAGAAACTATTCGAAACCGTTTTTTCGTAACCGTGGAGGTAATATGCATATAGATTTGAAAAATCAAATGCACGCAATTGGTGGTTACCAAAGGAAAAAACCTTCTCCCCTAAGTTAGTCGCAAAATTGTATATGCATATGCAACACCAATGTTTAAACATTTTTTGTTTCATTCGCCCTATTCAACGCTTTTTTAATTAGAAGGTAAATGTGGGCTCTTGATTTCGTGAACATTCATTGTTACAATCACATTCAATCAACAGAGCCTTTCCAACTCTCGTTACACGTGCCGGGGAGTGGACAAAGGGATAATAATGTCTGCTGTTGGTGTGGCCCCAGTGTTGGCGGAGTGAGGACTTTCACTTTTATAATACAGGGTGTATCTGTGAACATTTACATTCCATTAACCAAGTGTTCTACCAACCATTCTGAACAACATTTGTTCAACGACTTTTCGAAATTCATCGAACATTTTTTCGACTCTCCATACCAAGTCACGTGACCGAGTTTGTATGAAAAGTTGATTTTTTTTCATGCAAATCTCCAAAAGAGATAGAACAAATGTTGCTCATAATGGTTAGTAGAACACGTGGTTAAAGGGATGTAAATGTTCTCACATACATCCTGTATGCTTTTGGTTCAAATATGATAGTGCCGGCCGTATAAATTTTGACATGACATTCAAATGAGTCAAACTTAATCTAAATGCAATAATTCATTATTGGCAAATCTTAATAAGGATAGAGAAGCACACTAGTCGGGTACCTACCCTATTGTTGCCGAAAAACCGACAATCAGTTAATCGATTATTTTTACCCTTAATAAATTATTAATATACTTATAATCGATTATACTATCGATAGTATCGATTTTCAATTTTGGTCGATAAAATCGATTAAAATCGTTTAAATTGCCAATACTATCGATTATAATCAATTAACCTGCAATTATTTCTAGACATAATCGTCAATTATATAATGCCTTATTAGACAACTTCTGTATGAATTACGGTTATTCTAGGGATAATTGCAGATTAATAGATTAATAAATCATAATCGATAGTATCAACTTGATTCCATTATAGATTTAATCGATAGTATCGTCTACTTAAACGATTATAATCGGTTTTTCGATCATAAGCGATTATATCAACCAAAAATTAAAATCGATTTAATTGAGAGTATCGATTGTACAATTGACTATTCGATTCTTTGGGCCACATTTGCATAATCGATTAACAATTGACTCCGTCAGAACCTTCAATGGAGACTATATCAGCGTGTGAAAAATGTCTAGATGGCGTATTATAGGACAGGTCCATCTATAAAATAATTGGTTTGAACGTGATATGTCAATTTGACGAACGAAACAACTAATGCTGTTGAAATTGGATCAGCCCAACAGTAACACTTTCTACCAAGTACTCGTACCTCAGTTCTGTGGAACGGTTTGACTAAAGCAATATTTCCCGACGTCTATGACTTAAGGACTTTCAACAAAAGAGCGTACTCATTCAATACAATTTTGCAAATGTTCATGAGCGACGTTGATAACTTTCCATCCGCTGACAGCTTCCTCCTTTGACACCTCTAGAAAAAAAAATACGCTACTTTGTGGATTTTCTACAAGCGGTTATAGCAGAAAAAAGGAATGGAAGCCCTTTCCTTTTTCTGCTTACAATCGCTCGATGTGAAACCCCAAATCGATGCTCGATTGAATAAATCGTCGTCATGCGTAACAGATGATTGCCGCCGTCCTCTGTCCGGCCTACCTGGATTAATTACAATAAATTACATTTTATTACATTTCGCTCATCACCGCCATTGTTGAAAGACTTCTGTATATCGGCGAAGTTAAACTGATTTATCACTGCCAGTTTTTGACTCATGATTGAAAACGTTGATTAAAATTATTTATTTCATAGCCTTTATCATCGATATAAAATGATATAAATGATGCTCATGCTGAACGCCCCGTTGGTCTAGTGGTTTAACTACCGGACCGTGATCTCGGGGTGCGGGATTCGATTCCCGGCTCGAGCAAAGGTATGTTTCGAATTTTTCGAACATCGAACGTTTGGGTTTGTGATCACCAATCCGCTGAGACAAGCGTGGTGATTAAGCCTAACCCCATCATGGTAGCAATGACTTGATTTCTATAATGGAGGCGTTTGGCCTGCAGTGGGACAGTATTAGGCTGATACTTTAAATGATGCTGAGGATATGTATAATGACGGACTACACAACGTGTATACAAGAGCGTATTATTTTACCGCAGTGTTTCAAGACGAAAGTCTTTAATGCGAGTGTATTGTCAGTGATGACATACGGAACCGAAACGTGGTCGCTTACAATGAGCCGCTTAAGGCTCAAAGTCACGCATTGAGAACAATGGAAAGGATTATGCTCGGTGTGTCCTTGCGTGACCGTATCAGGAATGATGAGATCTGCAACCAAGAAAGAGAGAAAGAGAGAGATCCAAGGTCAAGGACATAGCCTAAAGAATTGCACGCCTCAAGTGGCAATGGGCAGGGAACATTGCGAAGAGCTCAGTCCTCAAGCGGAGGCCACGTATAGTAAGCCGTGGCAGGCCGCCCACAAGATGGACCGATGATCTGGTCTAGGTTGCGGAAATTCCTTGGATGCGGCGCCACAGGACCGATCTATGTGGAGATCATTGGGGGAGGCCTATGTCCGGCAGTGGACGATTAATGGCTGGAATGATGAATCCTTTTTAAATCCGATCCGACTTAGGGACCTTCTAGAGAAGAGCGTACTCTTTTTTAAAAAGGCCGGCAACACATTAGCGATCTCTCCGATTTCGCGGATGTTCATGGGCGGCGATGATTACTTTCTATCAGGGGACTCGCTTGCTCGTTTGTCCGCCTCTAGCATAAAAAAAAATGGCCGGCAGCGTACTTCTGACTCCTCTGGTGTTGCAGGTGGCGGTAATCACTTATCATCAGCTAATCTGTCTGCTTGTCTGCCCCACATGGTGATACAGCTATTCATGGGAAGCGAGAGTTGCTTACCATAGGGTGATCCGCCGTATCACATTAAAAAAAACTTTTAATCATCGTCATGCATACTCATTATCACATTTTTTTATGCTAGAGGCGACAAAGAGCAAACGGGTCACCTGATGGAAGGAAATCAACGCCGACCATGAACATCCGCAAAAAGATCGGTTGCTGACATTTCTTTGTAGAATCTTTTATTGCAAAAACTACTGCATTGAAAAATCTAGCCTCAATTTTATTCCGGCCCAGCGAGCTCAGCGATTCCAGATTGAGCGAATGCTTCAGGAGTGAAATGCTCTGCAAATAACTACTGGTGCTTCATAGCAATCGAAACTGAATTAAAAAGGCAACTTTTTATAAAGCCCTAGTGCAATTTAGCTGGAAATCTCTTGTCTAGTGAGACGCGGGATTAAAACCGGTTGCGATCGGTTTTTTCTAAGAAAACCTTTAGGGGTTTTGCTGTGGGAAAACTGTCCTCTGGCATGAATTGGCGGGTCGACACCACAGCCTGACAGAAAAAAATTGCTGTCATGAGGTGATAGCTGCTCTAGGCCAGTTGCCCTGAAGCAGCGCATGCGCACTGTTATGCGGAGTGAATAGGGGGTACCGTAGGCCTGATTCAGGGGAAGAGGAAGGGGTTGGTAGCGCCCTTGTGAGTCCATTGGTGTTTCTGGGCAGTAGCCATCGCCTACCATTAGGTGATCCGTCTGTACGTCTGCCACGTATCACATAAAAAAACAAGAGGTGGAGGAGGCAAAATTATCGAAACTGAAACTATCCTGTCAGACATATTAATGTTGAAATATCACTGATCAATTAACGACGCATGACATACTGAAGTGCACAAGAGTATGCGCTGAAAAGTGGACTCTCGTATCTATTCCCTTACCCACATATTCCGATGGGACACCAGGGTGATGACCGGAGATCCGGGACTGGGATCTATGGGCCAATGACTTAACGTGTTTTCTGAGCCGCAGGTAACAATGCTACTATTTTCAAGACTCTAAGCTCACACTGAGAATTTCTCACTGGCAAACTCAGATGCTTACAAACTTGTGGTCCGACCCGGGATTCAAACCTGTGTCCTAAAGCGTAGCCGACAATTCAAATTGCAGCTACTGCGCCACTAAAGCAGTCTTATTTTAATAAACCAAAATGAGTTTAAAATCCCAGATTTTTTATTAGAAGTCCCGGTACAATTTGTACCGGTATTTATTAAAAACAAGTTTTTTCAATCCCTATCATTCGTATTGCAACTTTTTATTCACTTTATTTTAATTTCACCACTCTGCTTCTGCGTGGTAATAATTTTAATTCGTCACAGGAACATTTTTACTTCGTTTTCTGTAAGCGTATTCGTAGCATGTTAAACGTTCTTGTTTTGAAATATTGTATTAGTGGCCTGTATTCACAAAAGTTTCTCAGGCTTTAGTTTTAGGCAATGTTGACCACACTTGATAATAATAATAATAAATTGAGACAACATCACATGCAACTCACCTTTTAAATAAATAAATAGAAATCCCTTTAAGACTTTACAGGTCCAGTCATCGGTATCGGTACCAGTCAAAGTATGGGAAACACAGCTATTTAGAAATTAGCTGATATTTTTATACCAATCTTCTGGGCGCGTTCTGAACCACTAAGCTACCATCGCTCGAATATTACTCTAGTATGCTTATAATGATTCTTCTTCTTGAAGTGCTTGTCCGATTAGCGAAGGTTGGCCGTCAATCTAGCATATCTCTCTCGGTTTCTAGTCAGGCAAAACCGCTCGACGGCGCTCGCTATCCCTGTCCATTGATGATGATGTTACGCATTCTAATAATAAATCAAAGTAATAAGTTAGCCTTTCCAAATTATTGTGTTTTGCTTATCATCAGGCTGAAGAAAGTCAATATATTAAGTCACTATAAAATCAATTGCCAGTCACACTAAAAAAAACCACACTGAATTAGTCAAACTAGGGCATTCTTTGTCAATGACACTAACTGAAATTTCCAGCGCATATATACCCGGATGAATCTAGAAACGTTTATTTTCTAAATAAATTTAGCATTAGAACTGGTCCCAGAATCATCAATCATGTCGCGCCATTTCTTATTTCTTGAAATTCGTTACAGAATTTACTAAACATAAACCCGTCTACATTTCAAGAACTTTTATTTACAGACTTATAAAAATAATACATCTTACTACAACCCCTTGACAAGAATGTGTCGTCTTTACAACGAGGTATCAATGAATAATCACAAACTTGATATTTTAGACTCCAGATTTTACGTCTTTTAAAATTGTGTTAAATTGCTTTCAAGGATATAATGCACCGAATACTCCCACTATTGATAAGATTTACTTAATTACTGCCACTATATATAAGTATTGTTTGATTAAATTTTATAAGTACGTAATAAAATGATGTGTAAACAATTGTAGGATATCAATCTAGATCTAAACTTAACTAAATGTATACACATTCATAATTTACTGATTGTTATCTGTTTTGTTTTTCGAATAGTAAATAAATTACAACCGGTATAATTCCAAAATTCTTCTTCCAAAAAAACACAGCACTTACAAATCGTCATACATTTGAATGACTTAAAACTATTTATAAGTACGTATGTATAATTTACATGTTAAGACATATATATGTTGATACATAAAATATACTAAAGAAATAAATAAACATAATGCGATTCTACCACCGGCTCAGAAAGTTGTTTCTGGTCGAGAAGATCCGGCAAGAAACTCGCCAGTTACTCTTTTTAATCGCCAAACTTTCATACAATGTTGTGTCATCGTCATACCAAGCCATGCAGGTCAATTGTTACACAAAATAAAATAAAGGAAATAATAATAAAATAAATATTATGAGGTAAACCGAAGCAGACCAGTCCCCAAAGGTGGCACCTGTTCACAAGTATGACGTATGTGTCAGCCATCATTTCACTCAACCATATTAGAGGGAATGTAATGACCCGCCACATAGCGCCACCACCTCAGAGACATTTGAGTGAGCATGACTACTTAGGTTCCCCTCATAGGTCACAAAGAGTAGTAAGTTACTTAATCAAATTCTAATAAACTGCAGGACGAGGTGTACAATAGTAGGTGGTTAGCATCTTGTCAATTATTGAATAATCAATATAAATCAATTTTTATCCAAATAACTTTTGATACAACTAATTAAATTAAAAGCCCTAAAATTTCATACTTTATTGCTTTCTCAAATATTTGTCGTAGAATACCCTCAGCGATCAGGCCAGGGAGACGGTAGTGATTAAAAACCGATTCCGTCGTAACTTGTTGCGATGTACTTTTGAACGAGCGGCTTAAATTCATTGTTCCGGTGACACGCTTTGCTAGCGCGATGCAAAATTGCATAGTGCCATCTACCGGAACAAAGACGAACCGCCTGCGTTGTTCTTACACTTTCACATAATTGGCACCCACTTGCACTGAACGAATCCTATTTCCAACAAAAAAAGCCCTTTTAAAACTGGATCATTATCAAAACTGCACTGCTTTGCAAAAAATTACCTGTCGCACTCCACAATGGCAGTCTGCTATAACAAAACATCTAAGAACGGGCGTTATAAATTACTTCGGCCTTACCGCAAACATTGATAGCTGAGACACAATTCTAAGCTTATAAATTGTAAGAAAGAAAAAAACTATGAATGAATACCATTGGTCTTGAATGAATGTGCATGAATGAATGAATGTCCAGACACTCTGGCGACGTTTATTTTGTCATTTGCAGGTAGTTTTTTTGCCGTCTGTCCATTTTTTTGGGTTCTTTGATTGGATATTTGTGGGTTGTAATTTATCGGAGGGCGAAAGTCAGTGATCAATTTCTTTTTATTTTTGCAAAGTCGCCTTTAATGTAGCTTGAATGTAGAGGATTTGAGGCATAGATGCAGTTACAACATGTTTTCAGCAGACTGAGCCTATCGTGTCATAGTAATCTTTTTGCGCTGCTTACAAGGGTAAACCTAAAACGCAAAATGCAAAAGGTTGCATTTTGCGTTTTGGATAACTGTGGTCTAGAGCGACAGTAGAATCTGCAGAATGTGTAACGAGGTGGATGAAACCCCTATACACAATAGTCACCGAAGCGGGCCGCTGCTAATGCGCAAATGTAGCATACATCTGAGAAAGCACATTTTGGAGTTAGCGATCTCAATCCTAAACAATTAATCATTATCATCCTCCTGCCCTTTTCCCAGGTTATCTGGGGTCTGGCGCAGTATGTTTTCCTTTTCCATACGTCCCTGTCATTCGTCATCGAATCATCCACCTCTTTTTCCATCATCTCATTCTTCACACAATCCATCCACCTCTTTTTCGGCCGTCCTCTGTTCCTCCACCCACTTACGTTTAAACTCATCACTTTTTTGGCAACATGTTCTTCCCCTCTTCTCCTTACAATCCTAAACAATTAATACACTTTCTAAAAGTGCAGGGTTTGGGATTGGTATGTAGTACAGTGGCGATTACAATAGATCAAACTGATCGCAGTATTACTGGTCTTATTAGGACCTGCATAGCCGCCCGCTTAAAATAATTAAAAAAACTGTGGCCAGTAGCAATAAGCCTGGTTGCGACAATAGCAATCGAACTCAGTGTTAATTGTCCGTATACGAATACGTAACGATAGGTCAGCGATTGTGGTCAAACATTAGCCCATAACCGAGTCTACAAGTTGGTGGTTTTGTCCTGATCCTTCTTTGGTTGTGTCGTTATGGTGTCCTACAGAAATATGTGAGTGAGGAAATAAAGAGTGGACTTGTGTTTGTGCACACAATTGATACTACAATATATCCTGAGTATGTGGTTGATCGTTAGTCAGTCGCCGTAGCCGAATCGGTAAGAGGATATTGAACCTATAGGCTCCTGCCTGTAGGTTTCTTTTTCTTATTTAGTCTACAAAGTCCCACTGCTGGGCAAAGACCTAAAGCCTAAATAGGCTATAGCAATAAATCTGTTATAATAACCAATACCTGTACCTATTTTGTTATTGTATAATTTAGGCGGTCATAGGTCTTTTAGGTGGGGCGTGAAGCGGCATCTCAGCAGGCCATCAGGGTGAGGATGGCAGACTCAATGGGTACTTTGTTAGTTATTTTGTGCCGGTCAGCCTCATATTTGGATTTCACGGCCGCTTACCATCAGGCGGAGTGAGGTCATCCTGATTGGCCTTTCTTAAAAAAAAATCATCTATTTCATTGTTTCTACTATTTTTGGCAGCCACAATAATTCAACATAAATACTTTGTTTGCTTAAGCGGAATTCTTTACATCAAAATGTCTCGTACGTGCTACCGAAAGGAAGCCGCCGCATGACATCGCTTTAGAAACCAGCGAAAAGGGTGATATCTCTTAATCGATCATACTCGATGATCGATTCGACCATCCGAGACATGAACGGCACTTGAGATTTACAAAAGTTTCTCGGTACTTTGGCGGCATGGGGTTTCGTTTTTGCAAATACATAGTTTAAATTGTTTGTAAGTTGTTGATTCAAACCCGAGTATGCACCTCTGGATTTTTTAAATCTATGTGCGTATTTAATACGATTAGCTCGGCGTCTTCGTTGCTTGTGTACATAGCAGTAATTTATTTTCAACACTACATCATCGTCAGCCCATTTAAGTCCCCACTGCTAGGGCACGGTCCTCCCTCAATCACATAAGGGGTGATTGCCATACTCACCACGCTTGGCAGACGGGTTGGCGAGGGTTTAGATATAAATGCAGAGTTTTCCTTCTATGGGTGCTGATGATGATGCCAGCAGCCTTACCTCTGTCGCCTTTTACGACACCTCGGTAAGAGTGAGGGTGGCCTATTCTACTCTGCCGGGGACCACACGATTTCAACACTACATAACCTACATTTACAATCGAAATGTAATAATTATGTTCAATAAACCTACACTTAGAATCAATCAATTCAGGGCATGGCTCAGTCATCCCCCGAAGTACGAGTAACACTACAAAGCTTAGAATAATCCAAGCCAACCTGCACAGGACAAAACAACCCATCGTAGAACTACTTTATACCGTAGAGACTCGGGGTTCGCCACTTATAATAAAAACTAAACTTACCGTAATAATAATACTAAACACAACACACATACCACAATACACACATTTAAATATATAAATAAACGCGGAGCAATTATAGTAATTTATCAATCTTACTCTTAATTTGAGGCTAGCAAAAAAAAAGGCAAGGACCCAGAATATGTGGTTGTAACATTCACTCAAAAAAAAACTACACTTACTTTTGAAAGCCTAGAGCCTTAACGCAGACTTCCCGTAACAGACGAGAATACACCTGTCGCATCCAAACAGAGGAGAAACAGAACTCTGACTCGATCGTAACGTCCAGTTCGTGCCAAGCGACTCGGTTCAAACGTAATGTAGGGCGCCCTCTGGCTAGGTGGGGGGACGATCTGCCCAGGATGGCTGGCAAGAGCTGGATGCGAGAAGCCATGGATAGATCACAGTGGCGAACAATTGGAGAGGCCTACGTCCAGCAGTGGACTGCGATAGGCTGATGATGATGATGATGATGACTCGGTTCTAAAGATCTCAAATACTTTATTCAATTCTGAAGCAATTAAAAATAATTTTAACCTTATCGTCACATCACTTCATTTGAGATGAAGAAAAGAAAAGAAGGAAAATATAATAACCCGTAGATGACACATCATCAGTCAGTTTTATCTGAAGCCATCCTCTCCGTTCCGTACGTGTCCCGAAAACTGAAGAACCAGCCATTCCTCCGTATTAACTTTTGTAATGGGCCATAAGTTACTTTTAGGGGGATAATTGCCTATTAAGGTGCTCCTTCACCGGGAGCATTCGAGTGAAATGTAACTTTACAGATTTGAGCATTACATCAGGGAAGGAGGAAAACCAAGCATCACAAAAAAAGGTTGTGGAATGAGCTTACTTCAGCGGTTTATGTGGGATTACAGTGTCTTCAAAAAAGAAGTTGTAAATAGTTTTAAGGGGTCGGCAACACGTATGCAAGCCTTCTAGAGTTGCAGGCGTCCATAAGCTGCGGTTAACGCTTACCACTAAGGCTAGCTGCAAGCTTGTTTGCCACCGACGTGGGATAAAAAAATCAATGAACACCTAATAATTATACAAAAAGGGTATACATCATTGAAAGTGGAGAATACGCAACGAACACTATAATACGCACCTTGTAATGATACCAAATAATATCTTGATAGGTACAACTTGTAACATCAATGCTTAAAAGCTAATCATCATCATCATTTCAGCCAATATCCATCCACTGCTGGACATAGGCCTTCCCCAATGATCTCCACAAGGGTAGATCTTGTGCCATCTGCATTCTTAGGATTCCCGCGACCTTCACCAGATCATCGGTCCATCTTGTGGGAGGCCCTGCTACGGCTGCGACCTGTCTCCACTTGAGGATCGTTCTGCCCTACCGGTCATCTGGTCTCCTCGCAATTTACCTGGCCTATTGCCACTTGAGGCATGCAATTCTTTGACCTAAAAGCTAATGTGCAAAATAATGTTACATTAGAATGCTCGTCAGTTAGGAAGGTAATACTGTAATGTACTCGTAATACTCAATGTTGATGACGACCCAATTGGAACAGTGGTAGTGAACGCTGCCTCTGATACAAGGGTTGCGGGTTCGATCCCCGCACAGTACAAACATTTGTGTGCATGAACATGTTTGTTTGTATTGGTCTGGCTGTTTACAATATATTATAAGTATGTATTTACAAAAGAAAAGTATCATATGTATATATTTGTAATCCCACTGTTGATTCTGATATCCGTAACACAGGTGCTTGAGCTACCTATCTCGGAGTCAGATCAATGTATGTGATGTTGTGAAATATTTATTTATATTTATATTTAATGTTACATTACACCCAAATAGCCCCGGTGAGGCAGCACCTTTACTGTTCCGAGGTAAGCGCCCATAATTTATTGTATTGAAGCTTAGTTAGGTATTCAAGTAATTTATTTTGGTAAGTAAATGCCACACAAGTGAACAATTTGAAATGTTTATAGCCTCTAACCGTTCCCTTTACCAACTGGTCCAATGGCCTATTTAAGAATAGGTAAACCTCACCGCAGACGTGTCAGAAACTATCCAAAAAAAATGATTTCATCACGATGTTTTCCCGTACCACCAAGCTAATGGAAGATATGGACACTGATTTGATGCACATGAATCTATTGATGCGTGCTGAGATTCGAACCACGTGACCGAATGGTCATACGGTCGAAGGGGCGCGTGCATATCTACTGAGCCACCATCGGGCCTTGTGGTGTAATGCATTGTAAAAGTTGTTAAAAGCGGACGGATGAATTCATAATCATAGAATACTGGTTTTAATGGGAAAGCAATTTTAAAGTACATTAATAAAATAAGTACTTACTGCTCTCAGCCAAAATATTACGGAGCAAAACAAATTAATATTTTGCTGCAAATGGCGTTGAATGTTAAACCGCCGGATTTTGACCAGGAAAATAAATCCGGAGCCAAATTGAGTGATGTTACTATTATATGATTGAATTTAGCAAAAATGAATGCTGCAATTTAAGGAAAGCAAAATGTAGGTACCTAAAAGTAGTAATCGTAAAACATGGTAAAATTCCTACATCTCTACAAAATCTTTTTACTGTGGTAAACAAAATAAAATAGTAACGCGGACTATTTTTTTATGTGATAGGTGGCAGACAAGTAGACGGATCACCTGATGGTAAGCGATTGCTGCCACCCATGGACACTGCCAACTTTCAATCCCCCCTCTCCCCCGGATTGGGCCTCCGGTATTCTCAGTCACGCAGCGAAACACAGCACAGTGCTGCTTCACGCGGGTTTTCTGCCAGGCGGTGGTATCATTCGGTTGAGCCAGCCCATTCATGCCAAAGCGTGGCTCTCCCACGGCTATTTGACATTTGAATTATTTTAGCATTTATATGTATTTAAATCCGTCGAGACCTGGGCTGTTCTAGAGGCCTTGCAAAGGTGCCAAGTCGATTGGCGATATATCGAGGTGTTGAGGTGTCTGTATGACGCTGCTAATATGTCCGTAGTAATCCAAAATGGCCAAACTGAGCCTGCCCTGCTGCGACGTGGTGTGAGACAAGAAGATGTTATATCTCCGAAACTTTTCTCCGCTGCGCTGCAGGACATGTTTGGAACGCTAAACTGGAAGGAGCGCGGAATCAATATTAATGGCGAGTACATGTCACACCTACGATTCGCAGACGACATCGTCATCTTGGCGGAAACCCTACAAGACCTTCAGGAGATGTTGAGCAGCCTGGCTGAATCTTCCAAATACATCGGTCTTCGGATGAACTTGGATAAAACCAAGGTCATGTTCAACGAGCTCGTTGATCCGGGACCGGTCGATGTTAATGGAGTACCTCTCGAAGTTGTTCAGGAATATGTCTATCTAGGACAAGCGCTCCAATTAGGCAGAAACAACTTCGAGAGAGAAGCCAATAGAAGAATTCAGCTAGGCTGGGCAGCATTTGGTAAACTTCGTCAAGTCTTCTCGTCACCCATACCTCAAAGTCTTAAGTCGAAAGTCTTCGACCAGTGCGTCCTTCCGGTCATGACTTACGGTGCCGAGACGTGGACACTCACGGCTGGACTAGTCCACCGGTTCAAACTCGCTCAAAGAGCTATGGAAAGGGCTATGCTCGGAGTATCTCTGAAGGACCGCATCAGAAATGATGTAATCCGACAGAGAACCAGAGTCACCGACATAGCCTACCGAATTAGCAAACTGAAGTGGCAGTGCTCTGGTCATATTAGCCGCAGAACTGACAGCCGTTGGAGCCGTAAAGTCCTTGAGTGGAGACCGCGACTCGGTAAGCGTAGTGTAGGACGCCCTGCGACAAGATGGGATGATGACATTCGAAGGCTGGCTGGTGTGGGCTGGATGAGAGTGGCCGAAAATCGGGAGCAGTGGCGTGCATTAGAGGAGACTTATGTCCAGCAGTGGACGAGTGTGGGATGATGATGATGATGTATTTAAAAATAAATATGCATGACAATTGGATCAGATGTTGTTAAGGAAATAACAAAGATATAACCCTTCTATATTGTTTTAATTGATTGCTATTCGGTAAGCTAGCTTTCCTTTACGTTTCTTCTGAACTCTAAGCCAAGACCATCTAATACTATTTATAAAGAGGTTAATCCTACACATAGCGGCAATGCTTATAAGTATCTGAAAACACGAAACGCTTGCACGGTGTAATAAACCAACGAAGTAATAAACCAACGAAGTGGAAAAAAATATAAATAAACATTATGAAAACCAACGAGAAACCAATCTTTGCAGCAAATACCTACATCTGTTGTAGGTATTCGCCTGCCCATACCCACACGAGATAAAACTGCACACCAATTATTTTGATTTTTGAATTTTTTCAAATATTGTTTGTTAACGGGAAAACCGAACATCTCTAAAACGTTAAAATTGAAATGTTAAATCTGAAATTCTCGAAGCGGAATCAAGTTTGCACAATTCATTGATTCAATAACGAAGTCAGAAGCGCGGTTGAACGGAAAAAATGCCATTATTCATAATTTGATATATCATTATTCAAAGAAGAGTGGTCACAGATTAGATTGGAATGGTACAGATGCGTCATTGGAGCGATGGTAGCTCAATGGTTCAGAACGCGTCTCCCATAGGGGGGGACCGCGTTCGAATCCGAGCATGAACCTCTATATTTTCCAAATATATGTGCGTATTTCTACCATTAGCTCGGCCGTGACGGAAAACATCGTGAGGATACCTGCACGTCTCGTATAGTTTCTGAAACGTGTAACCATGATTCAGTTAGCCTGGTTCCCCTGTTAAAGGGTTGCGACGCTCAGACAGACGGCAGTAGCTTCATTGTAATTACCACACTCCCAAAAACAATGGTCCAAGCATACCCCGGGCTCCAGAGCGACAGCTTTACTGGGAATTACACGCTAAGATGAGGAGGTACAGATGCTGCATTATTTTAGTCGCGTAGTAATGTGACCACAAAAAATATGCTTTAACTTTTTTGTTGTATATTTATTATTAAAGAAGAGTTCTCACAGATTAGAACGGAACAGTGCAGATGCGTCATTATTCAGTAAAGTAATCGAAAATATAACGTACGAGCACATTTTTTCTTCCTTTCCCCTGGATTGAGCCTCCGGTACCCTCACTTACGCAGCGAAACACAGCGCATTACTCTGGTCGAGTCGGCCCATTCATGACGAAGCGTGGCTCTCCCACTATCATTTTTGATGAACACGAACTAAAGTTTAACATCATACACTTATTTTTATATATTAAAGAAGAAGTTTTAAACTTTCATGGTCACTAACATTAGAATAGTAATTTTTTATAGCTTTCGTCAATATATTATATTATACAACCAATAAAAATGGATTGCATTACATCGGTTTGGGACTAGAGCCACCAGATTACCTTGCTGTAACTTTTTTTTAACTAACTAGGTGGTAAAGGTTTTTCAACTCAACAGTAGTACTTACGCGATTTTCTAGCGTTGTTTTGTTTGTATCGCATTAAATTATTGTTTAAAATAACAAATAAATATAGAAAAATACTCTGTAAATACCTATAGATTGTGTGACTTACTTAATGTCCTATGTCCTCCAGGTGGGGCATAGGGATAATGCTCTGCCATCTCTAACGGCTTTGAGTTTCGCGCTTTACTTCGCTTCAAGAAAGTCCTAGGGTCTTCGCTTCTGCAGTGATAGTCCGCCGCCAGGCTTGCTTAGGGCGGCCACGTTTTCGTTTTCCTTGGGGGTTCCAGTCTAGGTATTGCCGCGGTATGTGGTACGGTTCCCTTCGGAGCGTGTGGCCGATCCAGTTCAGTCCAGTTTGATAGATTGTGTAAGTAAACTTATAATAATAAAGCTATTACTACATTTCCGTAGCCGTCAAAACGATTTTTTTTATATATATACTAGCGGCCGCCCGCGACTCCGTCCGCGTGGAAAAGTAACTTTTTACCCCCCTTCCAACCCCTTACAACCCCCTTTTCGCAATAAAAAGTAGCCTATGTCCTTTCTCAGGGTCTAGATTATCTGTATGCCAAATTTCATTTAAATCCGTTGAGTAGTTTTGGCGTGAAAGAGTAGCAGACAGACAGACAGACAGACAGACAGACAGACAGACAGAGTTACTTTCGCATTTATAATATTAGTATGGATGAGAGGTGGCAGACAAGCAGACGGATCACCTGATGGTAAGCAATTCCGCCGCCCATGGACACCCGCACCACCAGTGGAGTCACAAGTGCGCTGCCAACCTTTTCCCCTTCCCCCCCATTCGGCCTCCGGTAACCTCACTCACACGACGAAACACAGCGTAGGCGCTGCTTCACGCCGGTCTTCAGTGAGGCAGTAGTATCACTCCGGTCGAGCCGGCCCATTCATGCCTAAGCATGGCTCTCCCACATTATCACGTGGCTTTCCCACAGTAATAATCAGAGAGTCAATAAACATTACAAAAAAACCGGCCAAGTGCGAGTCGGGCTCGCGCACAAAGGGTTCCGTAGCAGCAAAGTCCAAAATTACAGTTAAATCAACCTATCTCAAAAACTATAAGAGATACTTTGATCAAACCAAAAATCGTTGAAAGAGTTAATTAGCATGCATCACCTCTATTTTTTTTAGAATTTTATACCCCGTAGTTATAAAAATAGAGGGGGGGGACATACTTTTTACGACTTTGAGAGCTGATATCTCAAAAACCGTTCACTTTAAGAAAAATGTTTTTAAGAAAACTTTATATCATTTTAAAAGACCTTTCCATTGATACCCCACACGGGTATGTACATCGAAAAAAAAATTTCATCCCTCAGTTACATGTATGGGGGGCCCCACCCCCAATTCTTTTTTTTACTATTTAGTGTCATATTTTTGTAGCGGTTCATACAACACATATTCCCATCAAATTTCATCACTGTAGTACTTATAGTTTCCGAGTAAATCGGCTGTGACAGACGGACAGACGGACAGACGGACAGACGGACATGACGAAACTATAAGGGTTCCGTTTTTGCCATTTTGGCTACGGAACCCTAAAAAGCTTCACTTACATCAAGGACACATTATTTGCTGTAGATCCACACGTCGCCACATGAAATTACCCTTGTTGGACTTTAGACCATCCTTATGTCTGAGATACAAGTGTTATTTTTGCACTGATATGGCGTAACTCGACCAGACGCCGTCTGTACGTTTAGTAGTAATAATGTGCTATTCAATGGCCATGAAAGGGTCAATAGGGAAAGGATAGCTAGTATTACTCGTTGTTAACGTTTATCGTGCCCTAGCAAAAAGGTTGCAAAGCCTATTATACTCAAGTCTGCCTTGTTCTTCTTTAAAAAAAACAACACATTTTTTTCTATTTATGTAATAGGTAGGCAGACGAACAGACGGATCACCTGATGGTAAGCAATTGCCGCCGCCCATGGACACCCCGCGACAGCAGTGGATTCACAAGTGCGCTGCCAACCTTTAAACCCCCCTTTGGGGTTGGATTTGGCCTCCGGTACCCTCACTCACGCAGCGAAACACAGCACAGTGCTGCTTCACGCTGGTTTTCTGTGAGGCCGTGGTATCACTCCGAGCCGGCCCATTCATACCGAAGCTTGGCTCTCCCACGGTAATAATAACATATTATAAGTATTATAAATATACATATTTGGTTATTTTGAGGAATATACGTATTAAACCGCAAAGTATTTTTATACTATCGCTGAGTATCTATACTGGCCAAGACTACAAACATGTAAAACATGAACACGCAATCATCATCATCATCATCATCAGCCCATTTAAGTCCCCACTGCTGAGGCACGGGCCTCCCTCAATCACATGAGGGGTAATTGCCATACTCACCACGCTTGGCAGACGGGTTGGCGAGGGTTTCGATGTAAATGCAGAGTTTTCCTTCTCTGGGTGCTGATGATCATGCCAGCAGCTTTACCTTAGTCGCCTTTTACGACACCTCGGTAAGAGTGAGGGTGGCCTATTTTACTCTGCCGGGACCACACGGCGTACACGGCGTGAACACGCAAAACTGTTGGTAATTATTTTGAAGTTGCTTCTACCGCTCACTTTAAGTCACTCGTTGCAGACGAACGATGTAAAAATGCGGATGTAATAATGGCGAAGGAAAGTCAGTAGAAATTGTGCGCTCGACTCGAGTCGAGTAAATCAAAAATAGAGTTCCTTTCGGGATAACACAGAGACAAACCATATGGAGAGTGTGCGGGAAAGACACGATAGGTTACAGTGCCCGACGCGTAGGTCAACGAACCCTTCGATGGCAAACCCTGATGGAAGGCGGTCCAGTACTGTCCGTGTCTCACGGAACTTTCTACCCACGTTCCTTAGTTTTGTGGAACGGTTTGGCTGCAGCAGTATTTCACGATGTTATGACTTAGAGACCTTCAAGAGAAGGTACTCCTTTTTAAAAGTACGGCAACTCATCAGCGACCTCCCTGATCTCACAGATGTTCATGGGTGGCGGTGATAATGTAACCCGCTTGCTCGTTTGTCGCCTCTAGCTTAAAAAAAATTAAAAACCTGAAATTTCGCTACTTCATATATATTCGTTGCTTATCGATAGTCCACTATCAATAGTCTATCGATAGTAAAATTATTAGATCAATACTATTGATATCGATAATACTATCGATTGTTTAATGTCCGATACTGTTGACAGTATCGACATTTAATCAGGCAGCATATCGAAACATAGCTGACTATCGATAGTTTTTTATTCACTCTTTTTTGCTAACACAATACTATCGATAGTATCGGGAATTAAACAATCGATACTATCGATAGTATTGGCGATTATAATAGTATTGATAAAATTTTACTATCAATGGTATCGATAGTGTTTGACAAATAGCCGATAGTCCGAATGATTTTCGAGGTCAACTATCGATAGTTCCGCAACACTATCGCAGATGTTCATGGCCGACGGTGATTACGTGACCTGGTTGCTCGTATATCGCCTCTAGCATAAAACAAAAATTAAAAACCTTTGCTACTTCATACAACACACTGCATCTGTGTTGTTACTCTATGACGAGTACACACGCTCACCCCGCCCACATCATACCCCGTGCTTGTTTGTGACGTGCAACACCCTACAACTGCAGACTATGTTCCCGAGTGACTACAACTGTGTTCCGATGATGGAACGTGCCAATAAATTAATCTTTGACCCGATTTATGTAAGGGTGGAAACTTTATTTTTTCTTGCAGATTTTAAATTTTTCAATGGTAGGACTACAATGTCAATTCGATAATTTGTTCCTATTACTAAATAACAATGAAACGCATTTTAATCATTAATGCAGTTTTACTCCAAGTAATTAATTATAACAACACATTACGCGCAATACGCGCGAATTAACTATATTATAACAATGGACAATATATACGATAACAAACAATTGCATTTTTATACGCGCTTTTCGAATAAACTAAGAGAAAAAAGATGACCCATTTTTTTAGTTATCACTGAACGTGTGTTTTTATCATAATATATATATTTTAAATTATTAATTAAAATGCCGAAAGGTATGTCTAATAAAAAAAGTTTGGGTGACTTTAAGTTAATTACTGTCACTGTCATTATTTTGTCTTGTCATTTTATGATCAGAGATAATTTCTGCGACAAAAACCGCCTTCAGAAACTACGAACTAAAAAGTGTATAATAATATTTTTAACACTTTGTACACTTCAAATAACATTTTATAACAGTACACTCGGGAAAAGTTTTAACCGAAATCGGCGCCTAATCCTAATGTTGTATTAAATTACAAGATAGTATTGGGCGCCGATTTCGGTAACAACTTTTTAGTTCGTGGTTTTTGTAGGCGGTTTTTTTCGCAGATTTTTTTTTTCAAGATTTTCAGTGTCTCATTTTTGACATCGATTTTAGTTTCGTCGTTTTGAGGTAAAAAGACCAACTAAATCTTCCCTCATTTATACCAAATTAAGTAACCAGAACAAACGAATCAATCAGGCGAGATGAACGTCAGAATTTATGATTTATAATAAGGCATTTTAACACAACCACACAGAGCTCAAATTATTCAAGCAACATTTATCAATTTCACTCATTAAATCAATACACAAACATCGACTTTACGCGAATTGGTTTAAGATCATTAGTTGTACGGACGGCTGCAATCAACCGCGGTTAGCCACATCACAGAGTTTCAATTTTCGCTGTTCGCATCTGAATCACTAACAGGTGTAATGGTTTGGCTTTTTGAATTGATTCGTTTTTGTCGTGCGTGTAATTCCCGGTTGCGTCCAAAGCCTTCGCTCTGGACCTCGGGGTACGCTTGGACCATGATTCAGGATTTGGGAAGTCTGGTAATTACAATGAAGCGACTGCCGTCTAATCTTCGCAAACAACAGGGAAACCAGACCATCTGACGCAGACGTCACGACCGAATCGGAGTAGACACACAGCGCGTCTGGAAGAGAGAGCTCTTTCACATGCGCTGTGTGTCTCCTTTGTTTGGATGCGACAGGTATATTTCCGTTCGTTACGAGACGACTTGGAATTAAGCAATATGGTTACACGTTTCAGAAACTATCCGAAACGTGCAGGTTTCCTTACGTTATTTTCCGCCGCCAAGTTAATGGTAAAAAGATTAGTCGTGTCCAATTAACACAGGTTATTACTATTAGGTTAGGCAAATGAAGTGTGGGACGTCTGGACGTGTCACTCATTGGACTTTGGAGGACTGCTGACAGTAAGTGGTTTTTTTTTATATGAAAAAAGACGAGCAGACGGATTTTTGATGGTAAGCGCATGCCACCCCATGAACACCAGCAAAACCATAAGAATCGCGACTGCATTGTTATGTAATAATTGCCGCTGGAAAGATGAGGTCGTTAAGGATTTGCGCGGACTCTTGGTGGATGATTGGCAGGAAGTGGCGCAAAACCCACCGAGAAGGAGGCTCTTATTATCACAGGCCAAGATTCACTATGGGTCGTTTTTTTTATATGAGAGGTGGCAGACGAGCAGACGGATCACCTGATGGTAAGCAATTCCGCCGCCCATGGACACCCGCAACACCAGTGGAGTCACAAGTGCGCTGCCAACCTTTTCCCCTTCCCCCCCGTTGGGCCTCCGGTAACCTCACTCACACGACGAAACACAGCGCAGGCGCTGCTTCACGCCGGTCTTCTGTGAGGCAGTGGTATCACTCCGGTCGAGCCGGCCCATTCATACCTAAGCGTGGCTCTCCCACATTTACCTAGTTAGTCAGTTATGTCTTCAAAATATGAAACTGTTTCTTATAAGTAAAATTAGCTAACATGACGATTCATGACAGTTTTCATGCAGGATCCAATTTTTTTTTTCACTTTGTACGTAGTAACAACCCCTAATAAGATCGTCATTCTTAAATAACTCTTCATACATTTCATTATCATAATAAATATGTAATCTTCAGCCCATTTGTATCTTTTTCATTGTAAGGCTACTGAATAGCAGGATTATATTTAAAACTTGTATTAACTAAATGCCGCTGTAAAAGCTTTAGCCACTGTTTACAGAGCAATATTTTATTGTATTAACGTTTTATAAAATACTTTTAATAATTCAATGGTTATTATAGCAGAAAACCAAACTTGGGGTCACAATTGAAATGTTCGCTTTAATATATGGGCGTCATAAAGTATGGAGGGCCAGGGAAACAGCGTATTTGGACACATTTGCTTAAAAATATCAGTTAGTATTTTTTATTTTATTTAAAAAATATAAGATATAAAATGTAAAACCATTATTGGCTGTAAGTATAATAAAATTAAGCTCATACAATATGTAACTAGCAATAAGAACTGTGGTTTCTGTAATAAAATAAAATTAAATTTACAATATGCAATAATATTGTTTGATATTTTTTTTAAAGTGACACAGTATATTGGCTCTCCTCATCCTCACTACCTATGCTTCAGTAATAAAGAAGATTTGAGTCTGTTTTTTTTAATATATTTGAATTTTTATTCGAATTTTCATTTCGATTCTATATCTATATTGATCTTTGATTCCTTATTATTAAATAAGTTTTATGAGACTTAACATCTAATAAGCACTATCTGTCTTGTATTAAGTAAGTCAACAAACAATTATTGTTCTACTTATACAAAACTGCCAATTTTAAAGCGCTCAAGACACGCGTATCTCACTCCACGTCTCCAATAACTGTCTCAGAGCATTATCAAGATAAAACACTAATAAACATTTCCAGTTTAATGTAGATTGCTTGTAAAGCTTCAGCTATAAACCTATCAACAGCGAAATGCGTGTCGCAACGCGTAATAAACTGACTTAATGCCCTGATGGCTGTTTTCAATATTCAGGGTGTAGATCAACGACTTTTGAAACAGCGGTTTAACAAAATTTGAAAGGTTTCTTTAAGTCATTATATGATATAAATTGTCAAATCAATTGTTTAAACGTACAACAGCTATTTTAAAATAGGTTGCCACTATAAATCTATACTACGCTATATCTACATTATTACCTTCTCATAAGTTGGACCACGTGTAACAATATGGAACGTAAAATGTAATGTAACTGGCCTCCTTTTTCCGTTCTTACTGCCACTTACTCACAGACGTCAAATTAACTTCAGTTGCTACTTAATAAAAAAAATTTACACTTATTCCAATACCCATAAAGACTTCCCATAATTAAGTAAGTGAACATTTAGCTTAATTGACGTCTCTGAGTGCGGCCGGTAGAATCTCATTTGATCCATTGTGCGTAACTATGCGGAATATTAATGGTTATTTTAATGTTTTTATTACTTAAAAGGGTAGTGCGTAAGCACAATTTATAGTAAAATTGCAAAATTTTAATAAACATTGATTAAAACCGAATAATAAACATGTCGTTTATGTGATCTCAAAATACGACAGTAATTAATCAATGCTGTCTAAGTGCATCTATAAATACTCGTTGACGTCAACTCGTTTATTGGGATGTGAGAACAACAGCTAGATGAAAATATCTATCTCTAGCGAGGCAAATCCATAAAACGTTGAAAACGACTTAATGTTCTTAAAACTAGAGCAAAACACTTGATCCTTTATCTCTGTTTATCTCCCATCGTAAACCGCCGGTTTTATGGCCCAACGGCTGATCCTGGACTGAAAAGCTCAGCTTGTGAGAAATATAAACAGAATATGAACGATCATAAGCAGGGTTATCTCGAGCCCAGGATGTTTGCGAATCCGTTTTTTTATCTTTTTATCGCGAAATGCAATAATAGTAATAATGGCAACTTGCCCTTTGGCACGGTGGGTGCCTTCCGGTGTCTGTTTGTTATCGTTTTTTGGCAAACTTGGTTATTTTCGATTATGTAATGTTAAACAAGATTAACAGGTCAACTTTTAGCTACTTTTTGTGATAGGCCGACAGATAACTTGATTATATTCGATAGCAGCCGACTATGAACGACACAACAGTGGAGTCACAAGTGCGTTGCCAAGCTGTTGACCGTGGGAGAGCCATGCTTCGGCATGAATGGGACTGCTCGACTGGAGTTTCGAGAGAGCCTTACATAAAAACGGCGTGAAGCAGCACTGTGCTTTGTTTCGCTGCGTGAGTTAGGGATAGGGGGGCTTAAAGGTTAGCAAAACACTTGTGACTCCACTGGTGCAGAGGATATCCATGTGTGGTGGCAATCGGTTACCATCAGATGATCCATCTGCTCGCCTGCCATTTATCACATAAAAAGAAAATGAAACCATGCCAGAGCGTGACTCTCTCACGGGCAAACCAATGACAATCGCTTTTTTGTAATCAGCAGACATCAAATGTTGGATCATGGCACAAGCCTACCCAAAGTCCCGCAAAGTTGACGTTGATTTAAAATTGTTGAAAGTTGTTTGAATTTGATTTCTGTGGCCAATAAAAAAATCTTTATCTTCATCAAAGTTCCGCAAAGTTGACGACCCGCTTAGCAGTGGTTTGTGCGCCGTTGAGATGCAAGGGTCGCAGGTACGATTCAACACAAACATTTGTGTTGGTGCGGGAATGTTGTCTCAATTTACTATAATAAAGACGGGAAGTAACAGGATATTTATTATGTGATACAACATTGTGTACTCACATATTTTGCTCGACGATTCGGCTACGTTATACGTCAGTCCGCTGGTGACCACGGCTGCTGTAACATAGCCGAACATATCACACAATAAATATCGTGTTAATTCCCGTCTTGATAAATTAAAGTTATAATGCAACGCGTAATTTAAAAAAAAAACCTATTTGTCTCAATTTATTTATTTTAGTTCCGAAGCGATGGGTTTATATCGCTCTGAGAGACGCTCATTTATTTTTTTATAAGGAATGTTTAAAGCTTGACGTACAAACATGTATGTAGGTAGCACTTGGGGATATATGTGTAGCCTGAGTAGAGGCGTTTACAAGCATTCACAACATTCTTAAAAAAAGTAAAAAACATAGAATCATAAGGCTCATAACATAATTAGTTCTAATCATTATAACTAATTGTGAGACATTTTTTGTTTTTCATTTTAATTACTCTGGGAGTCGAGTAGGCCAAGCAGCCTCGACAATGAATTTTGAAAAACTTTTTAAGATAAATAAAGATATTCAAGTCTGCCGATTTTTTATTTAAGTTATTGAAAGTATTGCAAATCCTAGCCATGGGGTGATGGAGACCGAGGTTGGTTTTGTAGGGCGGTAAGTTGAACACTCAGTGATCTATCATGAACAAAGGCAATGCTGAGATGACACGTCTTGATCAATGTTTACTTTGATAAAACCGTATGTAAAATATGAATAAAGGAGCCGAAAGATCAAAATCCAAAGCCGACTTCGACAAATTGTCGTTTTTGCGAAAGGTCGCGTTCGGCATGTGTATTAACGAATCCGAACATCGCTTTTGTTGACCGAGCATGACTAGGAGGATTCACACTTTCCGATAAAATCTGTTTTGTGAATCGCTTCAAATAATTGTGAAAAAGAAATGACTGTGCCAGAGCAAATTGGATGTACCTTTCATTTTCGTCCTAATCGTCTCTACCTCAACGTGGAAGCTCAAGTACCGTGACATCCTGTATGTACTAACATATATATTAGATGGAGCGGTAAACAGTTCTTCTTTTTCTTCTTATTAGCCATTTCCAAATGCTCAAGTGGCAATGGGTAGGGCACATTGCGAGGAGAACAGACGAAGTTTGGGCGTAAAGGTCCTCGAGTGGAAATCGCAGCCGTGACAATCTCCAAGGTAGACCTACAATCTGGCGAAGGTCGTGGAAATCCTTTGAATACGCACAGCACAGGACCTATATTTTTGTAGAACATTGGGGGAGGCCTATTCAGCCGTGGGAGTCTATTAGCTGAAATTATGATGAATGTGATGAGCCATTTTCACACATTCATTCTCTGCAGTCATTCAGTCTCAGTTTCACACATTCAGTCTCTTGAATACTTTGATCCTGTCGTAGGTAAAAAAAAATCTCATTTTTATATATTTTTTTTGAAATTAATATTTTATTGATCATACTTTTATAAGCTTTACAAAATTATTAAATCAATTTATTACTTACTCACCATGCTAGATCAGTGACGCAATATGGATCTTGGCCTCCAACAAGACGAATTTGCCATTCCGTTGTGTTCTCAGTCACCTTTCGCCAACCCGGTCTGACCGAGATACTGCTCTTACTAAATAGTATATTTTTATTCAACATTATTATAGAAGCGCTTCCTCCCTAACTTTCATTCCCCGATGGGGTCTTTGCAACATCTTTTTGTACATTCTAGTTTTGCAATACAATATTTAAGTATTGAATTCTTCTTACACTGAGTGTAGTCGTTCTAAAACGTGAGATGTAAACTGGCCTTCACGTAAAGTATTGCGCTTTTTTGCAGACCCTTGCTCGCGAACGTGATATGAATCTCCATTTTTTTCGCCTACCCTCAAAAGGGTGCAGTTAAAAATCGCCGGTCGCTGAAGGGTTACTGTGTTTGCTCCCAGCTCGGCTGGTTTCAATTGGGCTTTTGATTTTAACCGACAGTGGCACAAAAGATTTTTTAAGTCTTTTTTTCTGTTATAGGCCTCAGACAAGCTGACAGATTACTTGATGCTAAGCAATAGCGATGCCCATAGATTGGTATCTACCAATGGAGTTACAAGTGAGCTGCCAACCTTTAACTCCCTTTCCTCTTCATTAGACGGAGGCCGAATGGAGCTTCACATCGATTATCTCTGAGTTCGTGGCATTACTCCGGTCGAAACTTGACTATTTTCAAAGTGAGTCTCCCATATACCCACACACGTTCTTCTTATATTTGTGTAGTTTTATTGTTAGAGGCTTGTTCAATTAAAAATACTGCTTAACTATAAATGAAAAATCCTTCATAATTAAAACACAAATTAATAATAAGCCATACCACATGTTAACAAGCTCTTAATTAAATGTTCTACAAGAAAAATCTTTTAAAATGCAAATGCAGCGAGCTGCGGTTGAAATTAGCTTTTGAAACGACTTTATTTAAAAATACAAGGAAGCTCATAATTCTCGGAATTTTTATACGACTTGAATAAGTCTAGCAAGAAAAATAAGGCCACAGACATAGCCCAAAGAATTGCATACCTCAAGTGCATTGCATGCGACATTACAAGGATAACAGACAGCCGTTAGGACGGAAAGGTAACCGAGTGGAGGCTGCGTATAGTAAACGATTTGAAGAAGGTCGCGGGAATCCTTTGGATGCGGGCGGCCCAGGACCGATCTATGTGGAAAACATTGCAAGAGGCCTTTGTCCAGCAGTGGGCGTATATTGACTGAAATGATGATGATGAAGTAAAAGGGCAGCCTGTTTTTGATATCTCTTAAATTGTGGGAGAGCTGCACGCTTTGGAATGAAAGGGCCGGTTCAACCGCAGTGATACCACAGCCCCACTGAAAACCGGCGGCAGGGTACTGGAGAACCAATGCGGGGGAAAGGTAGAAAGGTTAGAAGATCTCTTGTAACTCCACTGATGTTGCGCTTGTTCATGGACGGTGGCAATCGCTTACCATCAGGTGATACGTTTGCTCGTCTGCCACCTATCACAAAGTAAAAAAAAAATCTGGTCGTGAACCATTGTAGTACCGTATAACAAGAGCTAAGGAATACTCTTTTTAAACTATGATAGTAGTAAGTGTACCTTTTTTATGCTAGAGGCTACAAACGAGAAAGCGAGTCACCTGATGAAAAGCAATCAACGCCGCCCATGAACATCCGCGAAATCAGAGAGATCGGTAATGTGTTGCCGGCCTTTTCTATTATTACTTATTCTATTATATATATATATATATATATAACTTAATCTATTATTACAGGCTCAGACCCAATGCAATAGACAAGCAACATATTAAAAATAACCATTATATAAGTACATATTTATATAGTAACTATTACTTAAAATCATATTTATATAGTGTATATATAACTTATAATACGATCCTTTTGCATTTTAGCTATAACATAAAACATACAATAACATCCTTGTGAATTCTCTTGACGGTCCCTAAGTCGTAGCCGTCGGGAAATACTCTCGCAGCCAAACCGTTCCACAGAACTGAGGTACGTGGTAGAAAATTCCGCGAGAAACGCACAGTATTAGACCGCCAACTATCGAGATGATGAGGATGGAATGACAATCGCTTGCGTATGGTTCGATGTAAGAATTCAGTTGCAGGGAGTAGATCAAACAGTACTTACGAGATTTCGACGAAGACAAATTGCATAAACCTTTTTGAACTTTACCAGATTAAAACTCACATTTTGAACAATAACTTCCGCCGGTGTGTTAACATTTTTATTTACATACATAATGAGCCTGCTAGCTCAAATCTGCGAAAACACACTCGTCCCTTAGGGCAAACGCGCACTGAAAAACCACTTCTTTTATTAGCATAGTTGTTTATTTCGTAACCATAGAGTTTGTAACAGAGCGCCGAAATATCGGAAACCATCAAAGGAATTACATGATCTAATTCCACCGGCCCCCTTTCATCATCGGGACACAAGACGGAGGGTTACTACCCTTATGTCCTAGAAATACCGGCAATTCGTACCAAACGGTTCAAAAGTACATTCATGCTGCGTACTGCTAAGGAATGGACCTCTCTGCCGGAAGATGTTTTCCCTGAACGCTATGATCTGGACATATTCAAGAAAAGAGTGAATAGGCTGTTACTAGACAGACATGATCCATCCCCGGCCACAACATCACTTTGATTGTGGCCAAATGTCTGGCTATTCTAATAAAAAAAAAACCATGGAACTAGAAAACGTGCGCTTTAAACGGAATGTGCCATTTTCGAGAAGTTTGATGGGCACGACACAATTTAACACTTTGGGAGCGTCCCTTGCGCAAAGCATTGTGTTTAGAAAAAAATAAAAATAATTTATAAACCTCAACATCATTTTTAAAGGCCTATTCATAGATACCCCACACGTATAGGTTTGATGAAAAAAGATTTTTGAGTTTCAGTATCAAGTATGGAGACCCCCAATTTTTTATTTTTCCAATTTTTATGTAAAAATCATAGTGCCGTTAACAAAATACATCTATTTACCAAGTTTCAATAGTATAGTTCTTAAAGTTTAGGAGAGAAGGGGCACAACATAAGGACGGACACACAGACGGACAGACATGACGATTCGACGAGCTTTGGACGCAACTGGGATTACGCTAAGATGAATATTGATGACTTTATAGGACATGGATAGCGATGTTAGCCCAGTGGATAAAAATGGGCGCCTTTTTTTATGCTAGAGGCGGACAAACGAGCAAGCGAGTCACCCTTTAAACGGGGGTTTGTAGGTTCGACACTTGTAGTTAAACTTTTGCGCCTAATAAGCCTAACTTTTCTTTTATGTGATAGGTGGCAGACGAAGAGACGGATCACACACACACACAAGCGATTGCCGCTGGCCCCATGGGCAGGTGTCCACACTTGCGACACCAGTGGAGTCACAAGGGCGCTGCCACCCTTTAAACCCTTTCCCGCGGATTGGGCCTGCGGTACCCTCACTCGTGCAGCAAAACACAGCACAGTACTGCTTCAAGTCGGTTTTCTCTGAGGTGTGGTATCACTCCAGTCAAGCCTGCCCTTTCATGCCAAAGCGTGGCTCTCCCACGGTGAAAACCCGCAACACCAGTTGAGTGCTACTGGTATTGCGGGTGTCCATGAGCGGCGGCAATAGCTTACCATCAGGTGATCCGTCTACTCGTTTGCCACCTATCACATAAAAATCTTAAGGTCGCGTCTAGTAGCTGCCATCGGTAGCTACTTGTACGATTCACCTTATACAGAATGTGGCAATAAATTTGTCGCCAGGTCCTACTTGGGCTCGCATAAATTTTGAACGCTTTCACGGCACCTATTTCATGTGTAGAACCTCCTGTCTTGGATGTTTTATATTCTCTTGTGAAGGTAAGATAAAAAGGTATCATTATTGGAAACAAAGATGTACTTAGATATATCGCACATCCTCTGAAAAACGCATTTTTAATTTTGTGTGGTGGCAGTCGCTTACCATTGGGTGATCCGTCTGCTCATCTGCCAACTTTCACATAAAAAAAAGGTTCCAACTTTACTCTTCATCTTAGCGTGTCAGCCAAGGATATGCTTAGACCATGATTCAGGATTTGAGAAGTCGGAATAATAATAAATATTCCCACAACATCTCATACGTTGACCTGATTCCGTACTAAGTAGCTTAAGCACTTGTGTTAAACAAACAAACAAACAAACAAATAATTCTTTATTTGCATAGGCTTGTACACAGCACTTACAAATCGTCATACATTTGAATGACTTAAAACTATTTATAAGTACTTATGTATAATTTACATGTTAATACATATATATGTTGATACATAAAATATACTAAAGAAATAAATAAACATAATGCGATTCTACCACCGGCTCGGAAAGTTGTTTCTGGTCGAGAAGATCCGGCAAGAAACTCGCCAGTTACTCTTTTTAATCGCCAAACTTTCATACAATGTGTCATCATCATACCGAGCCATACAGTTTAATTGTTACACAAAATAAAATAAAGGAAATAATAATAAAATAAATATTATGAGGTAAACCGAAGCAGACCAGTCCCCAAAGGTGGCACCTGTTCACAAGTATGACGTACGTGCCAGCCATCATTTCACTCAACCATATTAGAGGGAATGTAATGACCCGCCACATAGCGCCACCACCTCAGAGACATTTGAGTGAGCATGACTACTTAGGTTCCCCTCATAGGTCACAAAGAATAGTAGTTACTTAATCCAGACTAATAAACTGCAGGACGAGGTGTACAATAATAGGTGGTTAGCATCTTGTCAATTATTGAATAATTAATATAAATCAATGTTTATACAGTCAAAATCTAAAATGTCTTTATTCAATAAAGAACATTTATGAATGTCAAATATTATGTAATCTACCGCTGATTCGGAACGTCAATTTCTACCGATACCGTTACATATATCAGACAACAGAGGAACACAAATATATACTTAAATACATATATTACACCCAGATACTGAACAAACACAAGTGTTCATCGCACGAATGTTTGTCCAGGGTGGGGATCGAACCCACGACCTTTGGCGTAAGAGGCAGAGTCACTACCTTTGCGCCATCCGATCAGTCAATCAGAAGTCTGGTAATCATAGTGAAGCGAATGCAGTCTGACCTTCGCAACCGTTTAACTTGGGAACGAGACCATGGTTACACGTCTCAGAAACTGTCCGCGAAGGTTTTCTAAAGATGTTTTCCTTCACCGTCAATCTAATGTAAAGGTAGAAATATTCACATAGATTTGAAAAGTCTTTATTTGAAAAGACTAACTTTTGAAACAGTTGCTGTTTAGCAACTGTTTCAAAAGTTAGTCAACTAAAGTTAGTCACATTTAAACAACTGATTTGACAATATCCTACCAAAATTATAAAGGCAAAAGTTTGTGACCATGTATACAAGTCTGTTTGTTACTCTTTCACGCAAAAAAAAACAATAATATAGCTTACATATCAGAATAACACAAAAACTACAATTCATGTATATATTAATTTAAAGAAATAATATTTGAAAAAAATTAAGTACCTACTTATAAGTTTTTGTTAATTACATTATACTTAATCCTACTTAATCTATTTGCGCGCCTGCTGGCAGGCTGGATACCGTGTCCATGATACTTTTTATAACATCTTTGTATCAAATTGTGTTTTAAGCAAATAAATTCTGTTTCTGTTTCTGTTTCATAAAGCTATGTTGTATATTGTCGAAATTATAACGACAATTTTATCACAACTATAGGCAAAAGTGAACAGGCATCTTCTTGGCAAACGCGTTATACCCTAGACCTCATCACGTTAATTTTTATCAGGTGAGATTGTGGTCCAGCGTTGGCCTATAGATCATAAAAAATACCGCGCGGGTAACAGATAGTAGCTACTTTCATTTTATAACATCAAATAAGCTGTCAAATTTTGTCAAACAGCTATTTTAAAAGTCGGTAAGCTCTACCATTTAAAAATTCACGGAGCCTATTCTTCGTGATTTTTAACAGGGAATATTATCAAGCCATTTTATTTTTAAATTGAGTAATTCTTCCTTGTTAAGCCTAACAAGATGAGACTAGCCTTTTAAAAGATCATCTACAGTTACGGATTACGCAAAAATAGGGTTAACTTAATCCTATAATTGCGTTATCTCACAAAAACTTTTTAAATGAATATTATTTCCCCTATTTTTGGAATTTGTATGAAAAGGCCAACAAAGCATATTATTTCCAGATTTGTATTTAATAAAATGGGGAAAACACCCCAAAAACGAAGCGCTATTGTGAGCGCGTGCGCCGCTGACAATTATCCGAATTATCGAGAATTATCCGATAATAAGATGTTTGGCTTGATGGACGATGAATTATGTCAATCACGTAGATAATAGTTATTGATGGAAATGTTGAAAAAATGGACATCTGCTGTTGGTAATTACGAATAGTTTTTTTTACCAGACATCGAATACATTAGATTTTAATACTTACACAAAAACGATATACAAAACGACCAACTTTTGACCTAGAGTAAAACTAGAAAACAGTTGATAATTAGAATTATTCTAAGTATCAGCTCCTCCTCTCTTTTTAATCTAGGTCAAAAGTCGGTCGATTGTTAAATATTGACCAAACATCTCACTGCTATGTGTATCTATGTGTACCTATGTGTACCTATGTGTATCAAAACTACATACGGGAGTAAAAACCAAAGGTAGGTCTTTATTTATAAAAGCTTTCTTATACGCGTTTATCTAAGAAATTTAAACTAACTGCATTTTAGTTCACACATACACACACACACATAAGGGTCTTTTACACCCTGTATATATATATATATATACAGGGTACCCTGTATATATATATATATATATATATATATATACGAAGCCGGCGTCTACGCAGTCAGACCATTAAAACAAGTCATAGAACAAAAAAATATTGATGGGAAACGAAGTTGATTTTTGGGTGTCAATTTTACTCCTATAAACGGACCACGCAATGAACAGCGTACACCGGACCGCGCCGCACGCGCGCCCGCGCCTCAGTCGTCGAGGCGCGTCCCCCGCACACACCCCCGCCCCGCTCTCAAACATTACATTGCTGGGCTGTACGTTTTGAAGCCATTTTTCCCTAGGGATTACTTAAAATTTTGAACAAGTTTCTTTGGACAAAAATTAGGTAATAATGTTTAAAATTTATTTACATCAAAATCTTGCGAGTTTTATTTTGATTTTGACCTTCAATAACTTGGAAAGTATTGAGTTCCCAGGTATGGTCTAGAAGAAAAAAATGGTCCTGATAATGTGCTGAATACGTGAGTTTCAGCTTCGTTAAGGGTCTTTTTACATCCTGTATATACATAAATAATAAAATAAAAGTGTTGTATTGTACCGTTTAAGTTACCTATAGAATATAGTTTAATAATAATGTATACCTACCTGTAAAATGTATGTAAAGAAAGTAAGAGCGGTGGCTCCTAACACAGGATTTTTTTGCTTAAAAAGAGTAACCTTCCCTATATGTTTGTACACTTTAGTTTATTTTTTATTTTTTTTATTTTCTTTATTGTAAGGAAACAGTATAGTAACAGTATAGTGTATAGTTGAAATAAACAACTTTTTTTTTAGCTATTTCAGCTCGCAAAATTGAAAAACTGGGTCGCAATTAATGACAAACTTCATGTTTTAGAATTTATACAAGTTAGAATATTATTACTAATTTGAATGGTATTAAAAGACAAAATAGACAGATTGGTGGTTAACACCATTATAGTTATAATAGTCATTTATCACAACATCACATACATTGATCTAACTCAGAGATACGTAGCTCAGGCCAGGACTCTGAGGGCACTGAATATGCTCTCGTCCAAACGCTCATAGTTTTATACTGTGATGGAACTAATCCCCAATCAGGTCTACAAATTACTACAACGCGTACCAAATTATCCCCAATTAATTATATCGAGGTCTGTAATAAACATTACCTCGAAAATCCCACGCGTCGTTAAGAAATTGAACGAAATTTCCAGCCACAATTAATTTTCAGTAGGATTATATTTCCGGAGTTCAAAACAGGTAGCGGTGTTGCTAGAATAAGAATTAGAATATTTTTTATTTGCGTGAAGAATGGTAACGCTTGATACAAAATATAAATGAACTCATAATTCGCCAGAATCTGGCATGCTTTCAAATAAAAAATAATTATTATATTGTTATATGAATACTACAACACTTATTAAGGAAATAAAATAAATTAGTCAAAAAAAATATTTGAATGACTAAAAGTATTGATTAATTTAGTAAAAACTATTTTCATTTTTTTAATGTTTCCTAAATTTAGAAATTATGGCAGAAGAAAATTTCTACTATTAGTAAAGCTGAAATTATAATGTAAAATCTTAGAAATTGAGAAGAATAACGAAATATTAACTAAAATAAAATGAAAATCAGAAATACATTGAATTAATGTCAAAGCGTTATGGATATCATCGAATCGAATAAGTAAAAATAAATTGGACCTTTTTATTAATTTAACTTTAATATGTAACTAAATTCTCTAAGTAATTTAGGTACTATACCTATTATTTAATATAATTTTAAAAAATGACTAGTTTGATGAACAATAATGACGAAAAACAATAATGCATAAATGAGAATCTACACGATTTTCTCGACGGTTAAAATTTAAAAAAAACAATACTCTCTTGCAACACAGTTACCATAATAATGACGAAGCGGCTGACCGGCTTACGTTTTACTGAGATAATAAATGTTCCTTGAGCAGGGCTTCCAAAATAAGATTGAGATTACCAGGGAAAACACAGGCCTGGGGAAACACCAACTTAGCTAACCAAATTTGGTATCTTTTCTCATCTCAGCTTGTTCCCGCTTACAAGCGGGACCCAAGCTTCAAAGCGACACTTAGATAGATACATCTAAGTGTCGCTTTGGAGCTTGGGCTACGCTTAGACCATGATTCAGGATTTGGGGAGTCTGGTACTAGAATGAGTGCATAGTCTGGTACTGGTGACGCACGTCCAAACATTCTATCCCTCACCAATAGACTTAGAAGGACCGGTAAATGTTTGCCTCACGCATTTTTTATACAGTTAAGACAAAAACGACATGATTGGCCGGCTTGACTGGAGTTATACCTCGGCCTCGGATCGGCCCTGTTGTTTTTCGCTGCTTGAGTACCGGAGGCAAAATCTGGAAGAAAGGGGGATTTAAATGTTGGCTGCGCATTTGTGACTCCACTGGTGTCGCAGGTGTCTATGGGCGGCGGTAATCGCTTACCATCAGGCGATCCGTCTGCTCGGATGCAAACTATCATATAAAAATAAATATTACCGTGCGAATGGGCCGGATTGACTGGAGTGAGATCTCGGCCTCACAAAAAAGTGACGTGAAGCAGCACTGTGCTGTGTTTCACGCCGTGAGTGAGGGTACCAGAGGCCCAATCCGGGGAAAAGGGGGGTTTAAAGGTTAGCAAATTGTTTATTTTTACCGAAAGGCATCAATTATATTAAATAATTGTTGGATGAAGATGTATGTTAAACATGTGGGTAATCCTATGTGAATTCATAGTATATTATGTTGTGCCATGACATTAAACACTATAAAACTAAACTTCAGAAAACCGGCGTGAAGCGTGTTGCTTCACGCCGGTTTTCTGAAGTGCTGCTGTGTTTCGCTGCGTGAATGAGGGTCCCGAAGGCCCAATCCGGAGGAAAAGGGGCTTAAAGGTTAGCAGCGCACTTGTGACTCAACTGGTTTCCATGGGCGGCTGCAATCTTTAACCATCAGGTGACCCGTCTGCTCCTTTGCCAACTATCACGATTATAAAAAAGACGTTAGAGTATTTCATCTATACTATTAATAAAGAGGTAACGCCTCGGCAGGTGACTGACTGACTGACAGATCTGTCAACGCACAGCCGAAACTACTGGACCGAAAATCATGAAAATTGGAACATGGGTAGTTTATATTATTTAGGCGCGCACTAAGAAGGGGTTTTCAAAATTTCAACCCCTAAAGGGGTGAAATGGGGGGTTAACGTTAGTAATAAAGTCTGTCATTTTGGATGAAAGAGTTTTGAAAAATCGGATTATGTTTATTATTATAAAAATAAAATTTACCTGTCTCAGTTTTTTTATTCAACCGCTAAAAGGGTAAAATGGGGCTAGAAACATTGTAAGGAAGATTCGTTACTTTTAAAGTATAATTCATGAAAATTGGTATTTGAGCTCATCATACAAGTTAAGAAATATGACCATTTATTTTTCTTCAACCCCCAAGGGGTGTGAAATGGGGGTTAGAGCGTCATATGATAGATTCGTCATATTTAATGCTAGAGTTGTGAAAATTAGTAATTGCACTGTTAATACAAAATTGATATCAGTACTTTCAGCATATTTTATATTCAAACCCCCTAAAAAGGGTTAAAGCGCAGTATGGAAGTTTGGTTATTTTTAAAACTTCAGTCGTGAAAATTGATATTTAGGCTTTTTATATAAATAATGCATTTTATTCTTCAACCCCCAAAGGGCTCAAATGTGGGTTGAAGAGTTGGATGGGATATGCGTCATAGTTACAGCTAGAATCGTGAAAATTAGTATTTGCACTGTTAATACAAAATAAATATCAGTACTTTCAGCATATTTTACATTCAACCCCATGAAAAGAGTGAACGGGGGTTAAAACGCCGTATGGCAGTTTGGTTATTTTTGAAGCTGACTCATAAAAATTGATATTTGGGCTTTTTATACAAACTAAAATATTTAGAATTTTTTGCATCAACTCTTAAAGGAGTGAAATGGGGTTAAAACGTCGCAGGGAAGATTCGCCATATTTGATGCTCGAGTTTATTAAAATTATAATTTGAACATTCATACAGATTTTTTTTTGCACTCTTTTATTAAATCCTGAAAGGGTGGCGGGGGTTCCAACGCCGTATAGAAGTGTCGTTATTTTTAAAGCTAGAGTCTTGAAAAATTATATAGTGTACAAGACTATTTAAATGATAAGGATTCTTGGTCATGTTAATTGATTAATCTTTTGAATTGTTATTCATAGTGATCTATTAACTTCCATGATTGTATTTTTTTTTCTCTTCACAATTGAAACTCTGTAACATCATCAATAATTGAAAAGAGTAACTACTGAGTTTCTTGCTGGCATCTTCTCAGTAGAAATCGACATTCCGAACCAGCGGTAGAAATTATGTACCTATTTTGACATTCGTAAGTGTTCTATGTCGATCTAAATTGAATAAAGAATTTTTATCTTTTTTTTTATCTGCCGCGAGTCCTAGCTTTTAGGGGTCTATGGGTTCATCGCGGGTGTCCATGGGCGTCGCCAATCGCTTACTATAAGGCGATCCGTCCGCTCGTCCGGCACCCATCAGATAAAAAATACCGTTATGTGCCTTTTCAATAATGCAACTCTGAGTACTGTTTGTAGTCACAAAGTCAATTTAAATCCTTTATCAAGTTAAAATGGATTCAGGAGTTATTCCAACTTAGTATCATGTTTCGAAACAAAATATCAACTATTCTATTTTAATAGAAATCCCCGGAGATCAGAGTCTCCTGAATCAAATTTGAAGAATCCATTTTGGCGACATTGTGTCCGACTGTAGGAGAGTAGGGGGAGCAAGGGGAGGGAGGAGGGGGTTAAATGCGATATTATAGCGAGGACTGGTCACAATCTTGGTTTGTTCCTTTCTTTCAACTTTAAGAAATTTCGTTCAAATATTTGGTCAAAGGTGATGATAACAATTTTCATAATTAGGTGTTGTTTTTATATTTGGCCTATTGTTTTGATGGAATATTGCTATTTAACCCCCGACGCAAAAACGACGGGGTGTTATACGTTTGACGTGTCTGTGTGTGTGTGTGTGTGTGTGTGTGTGTGTGTGTGTCTATCTATGGCATCGTAGCTCCCGAACAAATGAACCCATTTAGATTTTGTCTTTTTTTTGTTTGAAAGATGAATAAGGAGGGAGTGTTCTTAGCTATGTTGGATAAAAATCGATCCAAGATGGCCGCCATCACAAAGATTTGTATTTTATGTTTTAACACTACTCTCACAATATGGGTATCATATAAAAGGGCTTGAGAAGCAGAATATATTAATTGTGAAAAATTTCAAATCCAAGATGGCCGCCGATAGAAAATGACGAATAACCTATTTGTTGTTCCAACTGCCTCAATATAGGTATCAAATGAAAGAGCCAAATATTGAATCATGGTTTAAGCGGACCCCGGGTATCGAAGCGACAGCTTTGGGTGCGATCGGGAATTACTCCCTGAGATGAGGAACATACGGGTGATTCTCTGAAATTTGACCTTTTGGTTTCTTCGCTTCTCAATTGCATGGGTTCAAAAATATTGTTCAAATTAAAACTTTATATTGAAATCAGAAGAGTTTTAAATTGAAAAAAGGTTAGGTATCTTTACGTGTTCTTATTTTAATTTAAAATTCTAATTTGAACAATATTTTTGAGCACATGGAATTGAGACGCGAAGAATCCGGAAGGTCAAATTTCGGAGAATCAGCCATACAACAGTCGCCCTACGGTTATTTGGCGCATGGCAAAAATAATGCTGTTTCTTTTAAAAGTGGCAGTGGTTTTGACATTTTCCCATAGCAAAATATTGTACAACGCCCTTCTGTCCATGTCATCGAAGTGGTTTCTGATCATAGTCGTACTGTATCTAGTTAGAATCATTTTCTAATTTTACTTGAATAAAACCTATGTAGTCCAATAAGACTCTCTCTACTCGGTCCCTCATTACTGAGTATCGTGGTCACTGGAACTCATCAACCAAACAAAATTAATAATAATAATATTTATTAATAATTATATTTCGTCACTTAATTCTTCAGATATAGTATATTAACAGGTAGTCCCTTTAACCTACAGGCAACTTTCGCACGTATTTTAGAGTAAATCGATAATCGAAAACTTTATCGATTAAAAAATGTAGACTGGTCACCCCTATCTAGGTCGGCTATACTGTGCTCATTCCTTTTTCGTGCGAGGCAACGAGCGCACGCTCCAACTCAAAATGCCTAAACGAAGTGCTCAGGAAAAATTGGAAAGATACGAACGTAAAATAAGAAAAATTAAGGAGAATCAGAATAAAAGACATCATTGTGTGATACATTCTCACGATGAGGAGAATATCGAAGGTAAGCGAAGTGCTTATTAAAAGTGATTTAAGTGTGAATAAACTGATAATCGGAATAGACTGCGAGTCTATTACGATCGCGGATAACTGCGAGTTACCCGCCCGTTACGGAATAATATCTTAAATATATTCGTGATAGATTGCGAATCTTTTGCGATAGCAAGCGACCGCGAGTCTTTTTGCTGCATACAACTACCCACTAAATATGGTTATTGTAAAATTAATAAATAGTGATCAACTGCGAGTGGATCACCATGATTATACTTTATATAATGAAATAACGTTATTTTCTTTCAACCAAGGGTACCTACAATATTATAGCGGAAAAATGTTATTCCAGATATTGAGGATTCCGCACCCTATGAAATCGCGGGAGAAGATATAACAGTGCCCCTGACACGTACATCGGAAGATCAACTGGAACAGGTCGACGAACCGTTCCCTTCGTCCCCGGTACAAAAATTAGTGGTTGAGGACACGATGCAGACCACCGATATGCTAGCAGTTCCATCAACAAGCAATGAGTTAGTAGCGTCAGAAGCAGAACCGGCCTTGGACCCGGAATTGTTATCAGCGTTGGGCACGTCTACCTCCGATATACCCGATTTCGGAGAACCTATTCATGCCAATCTTGCTTCTTTGTGGCTACCTTTACTAAAGAAAGGATTACCCAAAGACGAGAAAAATAAGTTAATTAAAGAGAATTTAATACCTTCCAATTGTAAATTTCTACAAGCGCCTTCGCTTAATGCGGAGATATCCGCTGCCGTTTCAGAGATAGTCAGAGGTCGCGATAAAAAACTCGTTGGTTTTCAACAGTTGCTTGGACAAGGTATCTCGGCGGTTAACCGAGCTATGGATACCCTACTAAGGTCCGATGACAAAGTCAAAGCTTTCAAATATTTAAGTGACAGCTGCCGCCTCTTATCAGATCTGCATAGTTCGTTTACTAAAGATCGGGTTAAACTAATCGTACCCAGTTTAGAGAAGAGATTTCTTCACGTCATACAGGATACCGAACGTGACGAAACACTTTTTGGTAACTCGTTAGGTGACAAAATTAAAGCCAGCAAAGCTATAGAGAGACAAGGGCTTCAAATTCGCAAATCCACCAGTCAAACAAAACATATCTCCACTCCTCAACCGTCAACCAGCCGCCCTGTCCATCAGGGAAATTGGACAGGACCTCCTCGTTACCTGTCGAACAGGGGGGGGGGCGGGGAGGTCTACAACGACCAACATCGAAGGGGATCCAAAGGACGTTTCCCGTGACGTCAATTCAAGGTTCAACGAAGAACTTCAACCAGCATCAGAAGAACCGTGCGAACGCACAGCATTAATGCAAGTACACGCCGGCAGACTAGCTTATTTTTACAATTGCTGGTTACATGTGACAGATAATAGCATTGTTTTATCATGGATAAGACAAGGTTTTACAATTCCTTTTGACCAAGAGGTAGCTCAATCTATTACCCCAAAGTGTACATTTAATCATAACGATAGTCAGGACATGATAACGGCCATTGCAAAACTCGAGAAATTAGGAGCTGTAACACCTTGCATTCCATGTACTGGCCAATATATATCGAGCATATTTTTGGCTCAAAAATCTAGTGGTGGCAAAAGATTCATCTTGAATTTAAAGGGCCTTAATAAATTTATTCCAAGGTTACATTTTAAGATGGAGGATTTTCGAACTGTCTCAAAAATAATTCCTCGTGATGGATATTTAGCCACCATTGATCTCAAGGAGGCTTATCTTTTAGTGCCGATAGCTGAATCTGATCGTAAATATCTTAGGTTCCAGTTTCAAAGCCCACATTCTCTCGGACCACCTATCTTGTACGAATTCACTGCCATGCCGCATAGGCCATAGCCTATCTGTGGCTCCACGAGTATTTACCAAAATAATGAGAGAAGTTATAACTTACCTGAGAAACCAAGGTCACAGATCCGTAGTCTACTTAGATGACATTTTATGCGTGGGCGACACCTTTGAGGAGTGCCAAAACAATGTAAAAAATACTCTGAAATTATTAAATTGCCTTGGCTTTGTAATAAATTACGAAAAAAGTTCTTTACACCCCGAGAAAGTAAAGAAATATCTGGGTTTTACATACAATACACAACAATTAACTATGTCTCTGCCGGTTGAAAAACGCAACAATATTGCTGAATTAGTTTGTACATTTTCAATGCTTCCAAGGTGTACAATACGTGACTTTGCAAAACTTATTGGTGTCCTCATTGCAGCAAGCCCTGCAACCAAATATGGATTCCTCTATACTAAGACTCTGGAGAGGCAAAAATTCCTTGCCTTACTCGAACATAACAATAATTATGATGTCAAAATTGACCTCCCCAATTTAATATTAGAAGACTTAAATTGGTGGAAAAATAATATATTATCAACCTTTTGCGATTTAAATAAAATAACATATAAATACGAAATATTTACTGACGCTTCCTTAACAGGTTGGGGGGCTATTTGTGGTCAAAACAAAGTTAATGGTAATTGGAAGATTACTGAAAACAAATACCATATTAACCAACTGGAATTATTGGCTGTATTCCTAGGTCTCAAGAGTTTGGTCAGTAATGAAGCTAATTGTGCAATATTGTTGCGAATTGACAACACCACAGCAATTAGCTATATAAACAGAATGGGGGGCATTCAATTCCCCCATCTGAATAGGCTGGCTAGGGACATTTGGCAGTGGTGTGAGAGTCGTAACATTTGGCTATTTGCCTCTTACGTGAATACCAAAGATAATCTTCCGGATGTGGAATCTAGGAAGATCAACCCAGACACAGAATGGGAGTTATCAGATAATGCTTTTCAGGAAATAACTCATCTTTTTGGATTCCCATACATTGACTTGTTCGCCTCTCGCCACAATACTAAATGTCGAACATTCATTTCGCGCAATCCAGACCCAGATGCTATCGCCGTCGATGCATTCACTGTTGACTGGAAAGGCAAATATTTCTATGCTTTTCCGCCTTTTTGTTTGATTCTAAAGTGCCTTAAGAAAATCATCGACGATGAAGCTACTGGTATATTGGTATTTCCATATTGGCCTTCACAGCCGTGGTTTCCGATCCTACATAAATTATTAATATCGGAAATACATTTTTTCACACCAAGTAAAAATCTGTTACGATCTTATTTCAGGGAGTTTCACCCCCTGCACAAAAGTCTTATCCTGGTTGCCGCGAAGCTTTGCGGATGTCCTTCGCGCGACGAGACGTTCCACCCGTCGCGATCAAACTCATGTTAGCGTCATTGTCTGACAACACTATTAGACAATATAGCGTTTCACTTAAACTTTGGTGGGAGTTTTGCACGACCAATAACTTTAATGTTTTCGATAGCTCAGTACACAATGTCTTGTCTTTCCTAACGGCCCGGTTCAATGATGGGTGTTCATATGGATCTCTTAACAGCCACCGCTCAGCTTTATCCCTTTTCTTAGGAGAAAAAATCGGTTCTGAGGAGCGCATTAAGCGTATTCTTAAAGGTGCTTATAAAATTAAACCAGACAGTCCAAAATATACTTCGACATGGGACCCGCAAGTTGTACTAAACCATCTTTCTACCTGGTATCCAAATTTAGATTTACCTCTTGATAATATCACCAAAAAATTAGTAGCTCTTCTAGCTTTGTGCACTGCGCACAGAGTTCAAACATTTTCACTGATCAGGCTCGAAAACATAACATTTACTGACAGCGGCGTTAAGGTATCCATCACCGATATAATTAAAACTTCTGCACCGGGCCGAGACCAGCCGTTACTCTTCTTGCCTTTTTTTCTGGAAAACCCCAAGATTTGTCCTGCTTCCGTCCTCAGGGATTATATTTTTAAAACTAAAAATTTGAGGACCAAGAATGTAGGAAAATTATTGTTAACCACAAAACCCCCACATAGAGCAGCTACCGCCCAATCCATAAGTCGGTGGATCAAATCAGTATTGTCGGACAGTGGCGTAAACACGAACAAGTTCACCGCGCACAGCACGCGACACGACGCAACATCTGCCGCTAACTCCGCGGGGCTCAGTATAGACGCGATAAGAAAGACAGCTGGTTGGACGGCCAATTCAAATACTTTTGCAAAGTTTTACAATAGGCCAATTGTCAATACTGAGATGTTCGCTAGATCTATTCTTAGCACGAGTAAACAATGCTAAAATCATTATAGATTGAATAATTATATGTAAAAGAAGATATCACACTGCTTATGTTCAAATCAATAAATGTAAGACTGATTATTTAAGTTTATATTATAATCAACATCTTAGGAGTTGATTGTTATTTGTCAATTCAAGGTAAACTAGTGTTAATAGAATTCATAACTGTGGTATTAAATGGATACGTAGCAAAACAAAACTATTTCTCTAAAAATCTACCTGTTAATATACTATATCTGAAGAATTAAGTGACGAAATATAATATATGATCAAACGAACTTCTAAGTGAAGTTCGATCATTATTATATGAGTCACTTAATTCGAAGATATAGTTACCCGAAACCCTCCCAAAAAGAAAAAAAAAAAATCTGTTTTTTTTTTCTGTTGCCCATTTGTTTTGTTTGCTATTCTCTAAAGAATGAGCACAGTATAGCCGACCTAGATAGGGGTGACCAGTCTACATTTTTTAATCGATAAAGTTTTCGATTATCGATTTACTCTAAAATACGTGCGAAAGTTGCCTGTAGGTTAAAGGGACTCCCTGTTAATATACTATATCTTCGAATTAAGTGACTCATATATGATCGAACTTCACTTAGAAGTTCGTTTGATCATATATAATATTTTCACAACATCACATACATTGATCTGACTCCGAGATAGGTAGCTCAAGCACCTGTGTTACGGATATCAGAATCAACAGTGGGATTACAAATATATACTTATAATACTTCTCTTTTTTTTGTAAATAAATACGTACAATACATAGAAAACACCCAGACCAATACAAACAGACATGTTCATGCACACATTTGTTTGTACTGTGCGGAGACCGAACCCGCAACCCTTGGACCAAAGGCAGCGTTCACTACCACTGTTCCAAACGGGTCGTCAATATTTCTCGATTGGTACCGATTGGAAGTAGCCTTCACCACGTCGTAGAACTTTGGTAGGGATGTAGCTCCTTGGGGGAGTGGGGTTGCGGGGAATAGCCTTGTGCAGTTCCCGTGACTCCATTCCATACCCACGGGTGGTTGAGCCCCGGGAGTTTTAGTGGGTATGCCCTCAGGTCGCTTCTTGTTAGAAGAAGCGGCCCGGAGGGTGAGTCCCACAGTACCCTGTCGCCCCCTGGCGGCAGGGTCTGCGTAATGCATTTCTCCCGGGAAACCAAAAAAAAAAAGGGATGTAGCTCCTTTTATTTTGTCAGACCATCGTGTTGGTGATCGGCCTCGTGATCTTTTACCTTCAGTGTTGCCAACAATGACCAGTTTTTCAAGGCTTTCATCCCCTCTTCGCATTATGTGGCCGAAATAAGAGAGTATGCGTTGTAGACATGCGCTCGACAGTCGGATTCTTATGCCAAGTTGGAAGAGGACATTTGTACGTTTAGCCGTCCAAGGTATTCGGAGCATACGACTCCAGCACCGCATTTCGGATGCATCTATTCTCTGTCTCTCTCTCTCGTATTGTCCATGTTTCTACCCCGTAAACGTAAAGGCAGATCGGGCATATTAGGGCTTTGACTAAAGTCCAATAAGACAACCAATAAGAAAAGGGTGAAAAAGTTGATATTTTATAGCAATCTTATGCGATTTATTCTTAAGTAAATAACACACTTAAAAATTTCATACCACCACCACCTCATACCACACCCATACCACAGCACTATACCACAGCTCATGTCGAATCAAGCACTTACAAATTTCTTCGACTGAGTAACGCCTTCAGTGGTATAATTGGTAGTACATTCACCCGGATTGTGGAAGGTGTGGGTTCGAGTCCCGCCTGAACACGAGATGAATTTTTTAAGTGTGTTATTTACTTAAGGGTGAAAAAGGTTTCGAAAAAGTATTCAATGTATCTATGTACATTTAAAGCATTTAAGGTAACGCATCGACGTAACTAACGCTGCCAGTAGATTTGTATAAATTGAGGCGATTATGAGACATTTAAAAAAAGTACAACAGTGAATCTATTAAGGAAAGTATCAAGATTTTTTTGAGTTATACTTTTTTTATGTGATAGGTGGCAGAGGAGCAGAGGAATGGTAAGCGATTGCCGCCGCCCATGGACACTCGCGACACCAGTGGAGTCACAATACACAATACTTGTGTACATAGTTCTTATTTTTGCCTAAAGTATCCACTATGTCTTATCCAGTATATCTTAAAAAAATCTTGATACTTTCCTTTATGGATTAAAATTAAACTGCCGCACTCAGAGTCGTTGATTAACTTAGTTAGCTACTTAAAAAATATTGATACTTATTTTGATACGCATAAAGACTACCGATAGTAAAGTTAATGAACATTAGCTTAGATGACGTCTCTGAGTGCGGCCGAAAGTCTCATGATAGCCATAATTAATACAGTGGTGGCGCTAGTGTTGTCAGTGGCATCACCTTATTATAAAATTGTAAAGAGTAGGAAAATAGAACAAAATAATGAAAAGATCGACACGTGTACGGCAAAGAGTATGAAAATAGAACAAAATAATTAGAAGATCGGCACGTGATATATTACAACTATAATAATTAATTCTAATTACAACGATATTATTGGAATAACAATAACAGCTAATTAGCTTTCCGTTGGCTGTAACATGTCTGCTATTAATTAGAATCTAATAGGGGTGAAATTACAAATAAGATAAATTAGCACATTAGGTAATATCCTGATATTGTAGCCATGGCTACGATTATAAATACATACGTTGTATCGTAGCGCAGAAGTATGTGCCTAAATACAAGTCCTTGACCACATATTCCTATTGGATATAAGAAGACAAGAAGCATTCATACAGTGTTTACTCAATGAAAATATTGAGACCCGCTAATTTTAAAAAAATAAACTAGCTATTATGTTTGTACTGTGAAATGTTTTGATCCGTATGATCAAAACATTTCACATACAAACATGCATGCTTGGCTCTAATAATTTATAATAAAATACCTAGGTCCCTAAATACATTAAGATTTTAAATACAAAACTGTTCAAAACACCAATGAAGAAATTGTTGAACGATAAATGTTACTATGGTTTGAATTATTTTTAATACAAATTTAAATTCTTATATTAAGTCTTCCGTAATACCAAGAGCCCAAGAGTTTGTAAACAGACCTGTGCAAATACTCAGGTGTTGGAGACTCGTGAATTAGTTATTAACTCCAGGCCAACAAGGAATTCACGGTTTTAAATTGCTGAGACTATTTTTATGCACTGTATACTCTATTTTGAAGAGAAAATTACCAATGTAAAATGAAAACAATTAGTCGGTAATGAAAATGAAAAAAAAATGAAAATGAATTTATTATAGCTCAAATCATACTTAAAACTAGGGCATACAAAATAAATAAAAGTGACAAAAGTACATATTCAACAGTTTCCAGGGGTACCCAAACTAAGCTAAGCTTGTATCTTGGGATACCAATTTCCAAATTAAAACAGAGTTCCATAGATCTTACTTAGACGTAAATTAAATGAATTCTAGCAATTCTGCTGTGCATGCATAGACAAATAAAATAGTTAAAGTAAAGTTTAAAAATAATTGTGGTTTGCAGGTGTGTTTCTGTTTGTGTGAGTGTGTGTGTGTGTGTTTTATCTGTTTGGGATAATTGCCTCTGTTTGGTCGTAGTCTAGAGTAGATAGCATCTGCACTAGCTTTGACCTTGCTTCTTTCTCCGATAGGTTTCTGATGCAGACGATTTTGGACAGCGTTGTAAACCGATACGTGGCAATATTGCGGGAATCTTTGGGCAAACGTTGTTTTTACAAAAGGTACCAGCAACTTACACATCCGTCTTCCACTCTGTAATACAGTAATAATAATATACTCCAACCGATTTCGGCTAAGGCGGCCAATCTTAACGATCAGTCACTGACGCAGGACCGTGCTTTTTCACTGCCTCTTCAGCTTGCTAATCCTGTGAGCTATATCGATGACCTTGGCCCTCTGACAGACATGCCAGATCCCCTCGTTTTGCGAATTCGATCGCACAGAAAAACTCCAAGCCTAGCTCTTTCTATTATCCCAGTGCGTGACTTTAAACTTGTGAACCAGCACTGCTGTAAGTATCCACGTTTCAGCTCCTTCCGCAAACAAGTCCTTTATTTTTTTTTATGTGATAGGTGGCTGGACGAGCAGACGGAATAGCAGACCTGATGACAAGCAAAAGGCTAGGTGTACTAGGTTAGAGATTGGCAGATTTTTTTAATAGCATTGAGAATTAGCAGTCAAAAGGAGCTATGTACAAAATTTCAGCTGGACACCTTATGTAAATTATTTTTGTTATGAACCCTCAAAGACAAAGATAGGCAAGTAAATTTTAAGTCTTAAATTTACGAAATATTTATATAGCAATCGACATCTTATTCACTTTATAGCAACTTTTGTTAAGAAACCATTTTCTTAAACGCACTATTTCATATAGCTATCGAACAAAGCTATCTCGCAATGCGCTGTGAGGGATCACAAACTAGTGAGGGCTGACGTCACGCCTCGCGTCGTTGTTTGTATGAAGCGTTTTGGGCAAGTCTATTTTTAGTGACTTTCAAATTGTCCTATCTGGAAGAGTTTCCAAGAGAAAAAAATAGGACACAAGCCTATTGCCGCTGCGCATTTACGCCCGCGACACCAGTGCGCTGTAAACCTTTTAACCCCCCGTTCTCCCGGAAGAGGCCTCCGGTACTCACGCAGCGAAACACAGCACAGTGCTGCTTCACGCCGGTTTTCTATGCGGCCGTGGTATCATTCCGTTCGAGCCGGCCCATTCATGCCGAAAATTGGCTCTCCCATGGTGATTCTGGTGTGGAGATTGCGTCTCGTAAAAAGTAGTGTAGGATACCCTCAGGACAGATGTACTGACGATGTGTACGACGACGAATAGCCAAAAATCGATCTGAGTGGCAAACATAATTGAAGAGGCCTATGTCCTAGGCTATACATAATAAGCAGTGGACTGCAATAGGCTAATGACGATTATAAACACTTGGATCAACCAACTGGTCGACGGCCAATCGGTCGACTCCTGTATGTTTTATTCACGGGAGGATCTTATCTCTCATGCTATTTTCTGGCGAGAAGCAGTTCAGGCTCTATCATAGTGGTTATCCCTTGTTTCAGAGGCAAGACTAAATTCGGGTCACTGCGCCAGCGGAGTAAGTCTAAGGATTCCATGAAAATGTACCTTCATCATCATCAGCAACCCACACTCGTGCACTTCTTTATGGCTCCAACGGCTGTCAGTTCTGCGGCTAATATGACCACTGCCACTTCAGTTTGCTAATTCGGTGGGCTATGTCAGTGACTCTGGTTCTCTGTCCGATTACATCATTTCTGATGCGGTCCTTCAGAATACACCGAGCATAGCCCTTTCCATAGCTCTTTGAACCGGTGGACTAGTCCAGCCGTAAGTGTACACGTCTCGGTGCCGTAAACCATGACCGAGACTGACTGACACTGGTCGAAGACTTTTGACTTAAGACTTTGAGGGATGGGTGACGAGAAGACTTGACGAAGTTTACCAAATGCTGCCAAGCTCAGCTGAATTCTTCTATTGGCTTCTCTCTCGAAGTTGTTTCTGCCTTGCATTGGAGCGTTTATAGCTGAACAACTTCGAGAGGTACTCCATTAACAGCGACCCGAACGAGCTCGTTGAACATGACCTTGGTTTTATCCAAGTTCATCCAAAGACCGATGTGTTTGGAAGATTCAGCCAGGTTGCTCACCATCTCCTGTAGGTCTTGTAGGATTTCCGCCAAGATGACGATGTCGTCTGCAAATCATAGGTGTGACATGTACTCGTCATTAATATTGATTCCGCGCTCTATCCAGTTTAGCCTTCCGAACATGTCCTGCTGCGCAGCGGAGAAGAGTTTCGGAGATATAACATCTCCTTGTCTCACACCACGTCGCAGCAGGACAGGCTCGGTTTGGCCATTTTGGATTACTACGGACATATTAGCAGCGTCATACAGACACCTCAACACCTCGATATATCGCCAATCGACTTGGCACCTTTGCAAGGCCTCTAGAACAGACCTGGTCTCGACGGAGTCAAAAGCCTTTTCATAATCCACAAACGCCATGCACAGGGGCTGGTTATACTCCTTCATCTTCTGTATAACCTGTCTCACTGTATGAATATGGTCTATGGTGCTATAACTCCGTCGGAACCCAGCCTGGCAGGTTGAGCTTCGTCAAGGCTTCGTGTAAAGCAATTCGAAATGACTCTTGAGAACAGCTTACAGACGTGCCTCAGGAGTAATATTGGTCGATCGTTCAGTAAGGTTTTGTCCGCAGCCACGCCCTAGTTCTCCCGGAGAAAAGAACTGAGTTAAATATACGCCGAAGTTCCTTCAGCACCGGCTTGCCGGCTGCTTTCAGAAGCTCAGTTTTAACTCCATCTTCTCCCGGGGCTTTTTCATTTTTAAGTTGCCCAAGAACTGCGTCTATCTCCTCCAAGCTGATGTCGGGAAGATCCTCCGTCCTAGTACTAGAAATGTACTTTATAACGGAATATTCCTGTATATTTTCATGGAATACTACTAGCTTACTTCAGCACTATAAATGTTCTGAACCTCATCGTATCAATCGTAACCTCAATATCAGCTAAAAGACATTATATTTTCTGCCGTACAAGCGTGCACTCATTTAGATATGTTGAGACGTAAGCAGAGTGCTTCAGGGCACATCAATCACGTAAATCGATGGCCTGACAGGTCGTGATGTATGCCTCGATATACACAACTATAATCGCATGAACTCAACGTAAGTACGAAATGTAGAGAGGGGTAATATAATCACCAATTGGTGATGTTGTTTCCTGTAACGTTCACCGTAGATTTTGTAAGATTGGATTTTTTTGGATACGCATACAAATTTCGATTTGTCTGCCACAAATAATATAAAAAAAATGTTTTAGAACCTTTAGTTTTTTTTAATGCTAATGGCGAAATAATATAAGTAATCAACGCTGTCAATGAACATTGAGAATTCGGAACAATTCCCTCGATTTTTTGTCTCATAATATATATATATATATATATATATATATATATATATATATATATATATATATATATATATATATATATATACGGCTACGGCGGCCGATCGTAATCATCAGCCACGTACGCACGATCTATTAGAGTGCTCAAGTGTGTGCGCAAACACAAGTGCACTCTCTATTCCCTTACCCTCGTATTCCTATGGGACTTCAGCGTGATACGACCGAAGTGGGGTCTGGTGCAGGACCAACGGCTTAACGTGCTTTCCGAGTCACGGGGATACAATACCGCCAAATTCCAGACTCCTGGCTAATACTAATAATTCCTAAGAAAACTTAGGTATACATTTTTCAGTCCGACCCGGGATCGAACTCGGGACCTCTTGCGCAGCCATCGCTTTAAAGTGCGACCCAATAATCACTGCACGACCGAGGCAGTCGCGCGACCCGTATAATAACTAGGCGTTGACTAGACCTGCCATGTCTAATCTTAAAACCCCACGTACAGCAACATCGTGAAAAGTCAGGGCTGTTAACGAAGGTCAGGTTCGTGATTAGCTCTATCCGATGGAGATAGCTAGAACGCAGCCGGTAATTAATCTTCGTAGCCCTATCCCTAATTGCCAGAGTTCAAACTTTAGTATAAATTTGTCGACAGCTGGAGATAATCAAAAAATCAAAATCAAAAATGTCTTTATTCAATTTAAGTCCATACATAACATTTATGAATGTCAAATATTATGTAATCTACCGCTGATTCGGAATGTCAATTTCTACCGAGAAGAATCAGCAAGAAACACAGTAGTTACTCTTTTCAAATAATATGTTAATTACAATATTCATTCTTATACAAATTATGATTACAGTGACAGTATGATATACAATGCTTATAATCAATATCGTTTAGATAAATCGTCAAAGAAAAAGTATGAAATGAATTATACATTAGAGGACAGGCGAAGAGATCAACATGTCCAAGAATCCTTATCATTCAAATAATCATCTACTTTATAGTAGCCTTTCTGCATTAGGCAGTTTTTTACATGCAACTTAAACTTATGTACAGGTAAATCAATGATATTTTGAAGTAACTTATTAAACATTCTAATGCTCAATCATACAAATGAATTTCCAGTTTTATGAAGTCTTAGACTTGGGACAGCAAGCCTATGTTTATTTCGCGTGTTAAAGCTAAAACATAGTAAAGCAAAGGCCTTCATACTTTTTGCTCGACGATCGGAAACTGGGCTACGCTTAGACAATGATCCAACTTATAGTTCAAAATATAATTACAATGAAGTGATTGGGTTTCGATATTCATATTTTTCACGCTAGTAACACACAGCACTAAGTTGTTCATCCGTAAAAATACTCCGCTTTAATTTGAAAGGATTATTGGCAATTCTGTCGCTCTTAAGATCTTTGGTAAAATATCTACATTATGTGACGTATGGAAATATCACTTTTTAGGGTCCGTAGCCAAATGGCAAAAAACGGAACCCTTATAGATTCGTCATGTCTGTCCGCTCGTATGTCACAGCCACTTTTCTCCGAAACTATAAGAACAATACTATTGAAACTTACTAAATAGATGTATTTGGTTAACCGCATTACGATTTTTACATAAAAATTAGAAAAAATAAAAAATTGGGGGGGTCTCCATACTTGAAACTGAAACTCAAAAATTTTTTTTCATTAAACCTAACCGTGTGGTGTATCTACGGATAGGTCCTTAAAAATGATGTTGAGGTAAACATCACTTTTTTCTAAACACAATACTTGGCGCAAGAGACGCTCCCAAAGTGTTAAATTGTCTCCCCCTCTAACTTCTATAATGTACGGGTTCCGTACATTGGGTAAACGATGACACCACGCGCGCGCCGCGATGCACCGTCAGCTATTTTCATATCGATTGCATATTTCATTTAAGTACGTCGTTGTTCAACCAGTGTACGATCGATCACCATACATATCGCGTGTACTCATACCATACAACCATTTCCCATTCACCATTATTAGTTCGTAATTAATTCGGACAATACAGTTCTTCTTTCTCTTACCAGTGACTTTAATTTATCTACCACTAACTCACTAGATGTGCGTACCATACAATACATCTATTTGGTCCTTCGATTCGTAATGGACATCCGCGAGTGAATAGTGACTCAAACCATAGTGATTAGCTGTCAACTCGGAGAGTGTTCTGTGATAACCAGTGCATTCGGACTTACCGGACCACTTACCAGAACCAGCATACCAGCAGCAGCGGTTCGCGCGGATTCGCTCCATAACGGTGTACCATCAGCCAGAAGCGGGTGCAGCGGTCCAGCAGCCTCACATACCAACCATCGTACCAGCAGTGACAGCGGGTCGCACAGACTCGCTCTCGCTCTACCAGCAGTTATCAACCAAAACCAGTAAGATCTTTCCATTTTTTACTTTCACTAAATTGATAATATTATGGACACCATGGAGGGGCTATTCGAAAATCAGACTCAAATTATGAAGGGCATGGACCAACTTCTTACTAATTTTAAGAAGGATGGTCACGATCGCAAGACTCAAGACATGATCAAGAGAAAGGTGGAAACCTTGGACACTTATTGGCAAGAGTTTCATAACAATCACTTGACATTATGTTCGTATGGAGACCAAAGCTATGCGTACTTCATAGAAAACGATTATGAAAAAACCAAAGAGTTTTATAATCGGGCCAGGCAAATGATTGCAAACTACCAACCACCAGGCAGTAGGTCATCATCTCCGTATATCAAACCTGCTGCACCTATGAGTTTACCATCTACTTCAGCAAGTGTACCTCCTTCGAAGTCAGAGAATACCAGTAGTTCCTTGGATGTATTACTCAAGAAGCAAACCAGTAACTTTAAGGCATTTTCCCGCACGGTATCCAACATAAACATCTCTGCCCTAACTGAAAAATGGGAGTTTGAGGATATCTTAAAAACGTTACATTCCCGTTGGACAGTAATTGATGCGCTTCATTGGGAAATCGATAGTGAGTTAAGCGGGGAAAACATACCATATGATATAGAGTTTTCACGCCATGAGAAGACCTTCAATGACACAAAGAAAGCGATCAATACAAAAATGTGGTCGGTTTCCCATAGGGAGAAAATGACCCCCAAAATTGACATACCAATTTTCGCAGGCAGCTACCAACAATGGACAGCTTTTAAAGATTTGTTCCAGGAAGCGATACACTTCAATCCAGCTTTGTCCAGCGCCCAAAAGCTACAGTTTCTTAAAAGTAAGCTCAAAGGAGAGGCTGAAAAACTCATTCAACACCTAAATATAAGTTCAGAGAACTACATAGTGGCGTGGGATATACTAAACCACCGTTATAATAATACCAAACTGATATTCACATCCCACATCAATGCATTATTAAGTATACCCACCATGCAAGGTCAGTCGTCAACTCATATAAAAAGGCTTCACGATACCACCAATGAATGCCTTCGTGCTATCGAGAAGTTAGGAGTCAACATATCAACGTGGGGTCCACTCTTGGTGCATCTTTTAGCCCAAAAACTAGATGTTGACTCTCACAATGACTACATCGAATCATTGAAGAAACCAAGAGAACTACCAACCATCGAAGATTTTCTTAGTTTTCTTGAGTCCAAGTTTACTGCTTTAGAGGTTTTTAGGCGAAAACAAGACCCTCCCAAGTCATCTCACCAAGAAGAAAGTCGATTCAAAAGGCCAGCTTATCAACAGGCGACAAATAACCAAAATTTCAAACCATATTTTAAATCATCACCATTCAAAACCTTACACGTGGAAGCAAATAAGTGCCTATTTTGTAACCAGAGTCATCCGCTTCATTATTGCAAGTCGTTTCGTGAATCTAGGCCAGAGGTAAAGCGGAAAACAGTTGCGAAACACAATTTGTGCAAAAATTGTCTTTTCAATCACCAGGGCAAGGAATGCTTATCGAGCAAAACATGTCGGGAATGCAGCGCTAAACATAATACGTTGTTGCATAATACATTTACGACATCGAGCGAAGTACCTACCAATCCTCCAAATCTCGAAAACAACCAACGGAAATGTCATGTATCACAAGAAAACATAGCCGAGACTCTTCTGGCGACTGCTTATGTTAATGTTCTTGCCGCCGATGGAACCTATCGCAAAATGCGAGCGCTCATAGACCAGGGTTCCCAAACCTCTCTGATATCCGAAAATGCTGCTCAATTGTTACATCTACCACGTCAGCGTTGTAAAGGTGTCATATTTGGAGTGGGAGCCAAAGAGAGCAATTGCAAAGGAGTTATTAATATCAATATTTCAGCTTTACAAAACGATTTTACTATGTCCATTGACGTTTTCATCATGAACACCTTGATAAACAAGTTACCAAACCATTCATTCAAAAAACCAAACTGGCCATATTTAAACACCATACAACTCGCTGATCCTGACTTCAATACCAGTTGTTCCATCGACATGTTATTAGGAGCTGACGTGTACTCGTCTATTATTTTGAGCGGATTGATTAAACTCGATCCCCATTATCCAGTTGCGCAAGAAACACAATTTGGCTGGATTCTGTGCGGCAACGTTAAGACGTACCAGTGTAACGTTGTGTTAAACCATATCGAAGATCTACAAAGGTTTTGGGAGATCGAAGACATAACAACAGATTCAAACGCCTCCGCTTCAGATGACCAGTGTCTACAATTTTATTCATCAACAACCGAAAGAAACCAAGATGGACGTTATACCGTGAGACTTCCTCTAAAGGACAATATTAAAGAAAACTTAGGAGCATCAAAACCAAAAGCCATCGCACAATTTCGACAATTAGAAAGAAAATTTTCTCGGGTCAATAAACTAGCGGAAGATTATAAATTATTTATTAAAGAATATCGCGACTTGGGTCACATGATTCCCGCGGCACGTGTTGCCGCCGGTAATATGAAACACGATGATTATTATTTGCCACACCATGGAGTTTTGCGTCCCGACTCTATGACTAGTGCACTTAGAGTCGTTTTTAACGGTTCCTGTAAAACCACTAGCGGTCATAGCTTAAACGACCTTATGGAAGCGGGACCAAACTTGCAGCAAGATTTATTATCTTTGATACTGAGATGGAGACAGTACCAATACGCCTTTACCGCCGACATCGAAAAAATGTTTCGGCAGATCTGGATACATCTGGATGACCAAAAATACCAAAAGATAGTTTGGAGAGATACACCAAATGAAATGCTCCAGGAATACCAACTCACCACAGTAACGTATGGTACTAAGGCAGCTCCATTTCTGGCAATGATGACCTTAAAGCAACTGGCGATTGATGAAAAACCAAATTACCAAAATAGTAGGGCTCCAAAAGTCATAGATGACTCATTCTATATGGATGATTTATTGAATGGAAGCCATTCAATACCAGAGGCGAAGAAATTACAGTCTGATCTGATAAAAATCTTAAAATCGGGCGGCTTCAACTTAAGGAAATGGCGTTCCAATATACCAGATTTGACATTCAACCAGAACACGAATCAAGATAATTTTGATTTCAAACAACCATCATCTACCAAAACCTTAGGCCTTCACTGGAACCCAGAAGATGACACATTCAGATTTGACTCAAAAATCAATTCAGTAAACAAGCAGCCCACTAAACGTTCACTACTTTCGGACATATCCAAAGTGTTCGATCCGTTGGGTTGGTTGTCACCTGTTACAACCAAATTAAAACTTCTTTTTCAAACTGTTTGGCAATTAAATATGAAATGGGATGACAAGTTACCAGACAATATTTGCGAGGAGTGGACGAAGGCCCTAGCGGATTTCAATCAAATTGACCAATTGCGAGTACCAAGATGGCTGGAGATACGACCAAACGTTCTCGTCGAGCTTCACGGATTCTGTGATGCATCTACCAAAGCATATGCAGCAGTTGTTTATTGTAAAATAACACAGAATGAGTCATGTTCTGTCGTTTTAGTAACAGGGAAGGCAAGGCTTGTACCTATCAGTAAAACAACCACGCTACCACAGCTGGAACTCTGTGGAGCAGTCCTCCTATCAAAACTCATGGCCAAGGTCAAGGAGTGTCTACCAGACTATGAGATAAAAGTATATGGCTGGATCGATTCCATGGTGGTTTTAGGATGGCTTCATGGAGAACCGAATCGCTGGAAACCATTCGTAGCGAATAGAGTGAGTAAGGTTATTGAGATAATGCCGCCCAGCTGTTGGCAATATGTGAAATCTGAGGAAAATCCCGCAGATTGCGCAAGTCGTGGTATTACTACTCACCAATTAAAACAACATCAACTATGGTGGCACGGACCAAGGTGGCTACCATTACCGTCAGCCGACCAAGATGAAACACCAGGCTATACCACAGAGGAAGAAGTTAAAAAATCGACGCATATTAATGTCGTCACGAAACCAGATGACGTTATTGTCCAACAAATAATTGAAAAACAAAGCACCTTTACACGTGCAGTTCGTGTATTGGCTTGGACTTTGCGCGCTATATCGCGCAATCGAAACCAGACACCTTATTTAACATTAGCGGAATTGCAAAATGCAGAGGTAAAAATTATTAAAAACACACAAGCGTTGGAATTTGCAGAGGAAATTAAAAAATTAAATAACCAGGAATTGATAGATAAGAAGAGCAAAATATGTAATTTGAAACCATTTTTAGATGAAAGTGGAGTGTTACGCGTTGGTGGCCGGCTCCAAAATGCGTACCTGGATCATCATATGAAACATCCCGCTATAATACCACATAGTAGCAGATTAACGGAACTCTTAATTGACCACGCTCATAAATCCACGTTTCACGGAGGTGCCAGAGTAACGTCGGCATACCTTAGGCAAAAATATTGGATTGTGGGGGGAAACCGAGCAACCAAAAAGCAGTTGCGCCTTTGTGTTAAGTGCAAAAGGGCAGATCCCGACAAGCAACACCAGATAGTGGGAGACCTACCAGCTTCAAGGAGCAACCCGTCTCGACCATTTTACCATACGGGGGTTGATTTCACAGGAAGCATCCTTATAAAAATTAATAAAGGTCGCGGTGTCAGAACCACCAAGGGCTACGTTGCAGTGTTCGTGTGTATGTCCACCAAAGCGGTACACTTGGAACTTGTGTCGGACCTAACCACGTCGTCTTTCCTGGCTGCGCTTCGAAGGATGTCAGCCAGGAGAGGGGTACCGAAACACATTTATAGTGATAACGGTACGAATTTTTTGGGTGCAAGTCGGATCTTGAACAAGGAATTCGAAGAGCTAAAGCATATCTTTACCAGCGAGTTTCTTTCAGAAACCATAGAAATGGGAATTAACTGGCATTTCAATGCACCATCCTGGCCCTCAGCTGGCGGCCTCTGGGAGGCGGCTGTGAAAAGCCTAAAATACCATTTAAAACGGGTAGTAGGCGAGCAGAAGCTCACGTATGAAGAGTTTACCACCATCTTAACTCAATTAGAAGCCTGCTTGAATTCCAGGCCCCTTTGCCCTCTTACAGAAGATCCCGAAGACCTGCACTACTTAACACCATCTCATTTCTTAAGTAGCGGTCCTATACTCACCATTTTCGAGACCGAAAAGGACGAAAGAACCAGGTGGCAGCTTACCCAAAAAATATACCAAGATATTTGGAAAAGATGGCAAGCTGAGTATTTAACCCAACTCTCAGCAAGGAACAAATGGCTGGAACCAAGGCAGAACATACAAGTGGATGACGTTGTGCTTGTTCACGACGCCAACCTTCCAGCAGGAAGATGGGCGATGGGAAGGGTCTTAGAGCTCCACCCAGGTAAAGATGGCTACGTTCGGGTTGTAACCATAAAAACCAAGAACGGAACCATGAAGAGACCGATAGTAAAGTTGTCAGTACTTCCAGTCAACTCTAATCTGAAACAAGACCAAAAACCAGAAGAGGCACCAACCAAGCCTGCAACCAGTACGAAACGACCGAAACGGTCGTGTAATTATCTGTCGTTTTTACTTATGATCTTTATGTTTCTATGGACGCCTATTAAAGGAAATTATCACGTATCGAACCTTCAAAACAACAACACCATGTTTTATTTCGATCAAATATCGACAATGTATCTCGTACGTGATGAATGGAAACTAATCGTTTATTACGATCTACAACCATACCAACAGGGAAACGTCTTATTCAATAAATACATCGATCATCTGGAAGGCATATGTTTTAACTCAAAGATAAAAACACAATGTGACGTCATTCTACTACAGTTACAACATGGATACGCAGAATACGATTACTACAACAGAATGCTACTCAATCAGCAGTTTGATGCACAGTCTAGGCATCGCCGTGGTCTTATCAATGGCGTTGGCTCCATTGCCCATACGTTATTTGGTGTTCTGGACGAAAGTTTTGCCGAATAATATAAAAAGGATATTGACTTACTACAAACCAACCAACAACACCTGGCATCACTTTGGAAAAACCAGACATCAGTTGTGGAGGCCGAATATAATTTACTGAAGAGAGCCGAAAATACCATGGACAAGCAGCACAAAATTTTCAACCAGCACTTGATATCCTTAGAAAAAACTGCTACTGACCTGAAAGCGGGTATACAAAACGTAGCTAACATGAACGACTTTTCCATATCAGCTGTTATCGCAACCAATATTTTGAACAACTTGAGATATATCCAAGATACGCTACTAGAAACCATAACTGACATATTCCACGGGAATGTTAATATCCATTTATTAAAACCACAACAGCTTCTTCAAGAGTTGAATTTCATCTCTGGACATCTTACTAAAGATTTGTCATTACCAATAGACCACCTGCAGAACAACTTATCCAAAATCTATCATATATTGAAAGTCAAAGCAAGAGCTACCAATGAGTATGTAATTTTCGAAATCAAAATACCATTAATCACTCGAGACCACTACGATATTTATAAAACCATACCTGTACCCCGAGAAGTCAATGGAGCCATGGCCACCCTAGTGCCTATTTCTAATCACATAGCTATGAACATCCAAAAGGACTTGTACTTGCCGCTGTCTGATAATGACTTTCAAAAGTGTATCAGTTTTCATGAAAGTACACTTCTTTGCTATTTGCATAGCCCCCTATACCAGTTGGAGAATGACCAGTCCCTATGTGTAAGGAGTCACCCTACACGTAATTGTAAAGTTGAACTTGATACATGTAAACAAGTATGGACTCAACTACAGAAATTAAACACCTACCTGTTCAGTTGTTGCGGTCATTGCCCTGTAAGAATCATATGTGGAAACATGATAGCGTCGGAGCGACTCAGCAAGGCCGGCGTTATCACTTTAGATGAAAGTTGCGTCATCAAGGGCGATTTGTTTACTATAGTGTCGCATAAACAGTTTAGTAATCGCATTGATGCTCACATGGAACCCATGACGTATACCATTCCACCAATTAATAATATTATAAATGTGTCCATGCCCAACACCACGCTGGAAATAGAACCCAGTGGATTTAAGAAAGATCTAAAGAGTATTGGAGATCAGATAAGTCTGCTCAAGGAGCAGCAAGCTGACATTAGTCAAATTACCTACCACGATGTTCACCACTACGCAGCCATTTACGTGTGCATCGGAGGAGCAGTACTAGGAGGCATCGCGTGGTGCTGCTGCCGCGTGCGCAGGCGACGCGCGGAGCGGCGCGCCAGCGCCGCCGCCCGCAGCGACGTCGACGCTACTTATACTGCTAGTGTACAGTGTGTGAGTGTAAAAAGTGAGCCTAATAGCGCGAGTGTAAGTGGACCACGCAGTGTGCGTTTTAGCGATGGTCAAAATAGTGCGCGAGTCGATAAGGCACCGTCGCCTAATCCACGTCGTCACCAGTTTGTGAATATTTAATTGTTATTACAATTACACATTCACTAAACAATTAGTTAAGCCAATAATGCCCATCATCTTGTAAAGCACAAAACCAGTGACATCACCTTGTATCCCATCTCATCTCACCATGCACAATTCCTTCGCCTCATCTTCTCATCTCGCCCGGGAGCATGTACGGGTTCCGTACATTGGGTAAACGATGACACCACGCGCGCGCCGCGATGCACCGTCAGCTATTTTCATATCGATTGCATATTTCATTTAAGTACGTCGTTGTTCAACCTGTGTACGATCGATCACCATACATATCGCGTGTACTCATACCATACAACCATTTCCCATTCACCATTATTAGTTCGTAATTAATTCGGACAATACAGTTCTTCTTTCTCTTACCAGTGACTTTAATTTATCTACCACTAACTCACTAGATGTGCGTACCATACCATACATATAATAAATGAATTAAAAAGCTAAAAAAAATAAATGATGTACATAATCATGAAAACGAACAATGAAAATTGGTTTGAACTAGATTTAGTGAGTAGTTTTTTTTAATACATTATAAACCGTAAACCGCAATTTACCTTCCATATATCTTACTTGCTGCTACGGAACCCTTCATGGGTGAGTCCGCCTCGCGCTTGGCCGGTTTTTATAGTAGCGCAGTATATGTTTTTTTTTATGTGAAAGGTGGCAGACGCGCAGACGGATCACTTGAAGCGATTGCCACCGCCCATGAACACCCGCAACACCAGTGGAGTCACAAGTTCGCTCCCAAACAAATATATTGCCTCACCTTAGCCTGATGGTAAGCGAAAGGAGGGCCCACATTGCAACGCATTAACGATCTCTCTAATTTCGCAGATGTCCATGGGAGGCGTTGATTACTTGCCATGAGATAACTCGCTTGCTCGTTTGTCGCCTCTAGCCCAAAAAATAATGTCTACTATCGATCCCTCGATCTCTACCATATGAGTCGGGGTCACTGTCAAATTGTCAGCCCATCTAAGTCCCCACTGCTGGGGCACGGGCCTCCCTCAATCACATGAGGGGTAATTAACATACTCACCACGCTTGGCAGACGGGTTGGCGAGGGTTTTGATATAAATGCAAAGTTTTCCTTCTCTGGGTGCTGATGATCATGCCAGCAGCTTTACCTTAGTCGCCTTTTACGACACCTCGGTAAGAGTGAGGGTGGCCTATTCTACTCTGCCGGGGACCACACTGCACTATCAAATGCGTCAGTCCAATCAGTCATTGCAACCTGATAAAATGAACAAGAATAGTCACCATGATTCGACCATACTCATGCAGAAGAATCCACATAAGGATGTTAGTGAAATCAAATTGTGCTCTCGCGTGTGCCGAAGTGCCAATAAATACTGCTCCACTTCGTATTAGTGATGTTTGCATGCTCTAAATCAAATAACAGATGTATTTTATGTGATTTTGTTTTTTTTTTTCAATGTATTTTTCTGCTGTTACGCCCTTGTGCTAGAGATTCAAACCGTCCTAAGATGTTTATTTTCATCTTGACTATATTATGAGTGGCGCAGTGGTTAGTGGGTCGCAATTTAAAGCGACGGTTGCGAAAATTTATACCTAAGTTTTTAATAAGAAATTCTTAGTGTTAGCCCGGAGTTTGGAAGTTGGCGGTCTTGTACCCCCGTGCCTCGGAAAGCACGTTACGCCGATGGTCCTTCACCCGAACCCTCTGAGATCGTGTCACGCTGGTGTCTCATCTGAATACGAGGATAAAGGAATAGAGAGTGCACTTGTGTTTGCGCACATATTTGAGCATTATAATATATCCTGCGTCCGGGGCTGATCGAATCCGAAATGAGTTGTTCCGGCAGAGAACCAAAGTCATCGACATTGCTCACCGGATTAGCAAGCTTAAGTGGCAGTGGGCTGGCCATATTAGCCGCAGAACCGACAACCGATGGGGTAAACGAGTTCTAGAGTGGAGACCGCGTCTTGGCAAACGTAATGTAGGGCGCCCTCTGGCTAGGTGGAGGGACGATCTGCGCAGGATGGCTGGCAAGAGCTGGTTGCGAGAAGCCATGGATAGATCACGTTGGCGAACAATTGGAGAGGCCTACGTCCAGCAGTGGACTGCGATAGGCTGATGATGATGATGATGACGGGGCTGATCGTTACGATCGACCGTCGTAGCTGTAATTGGTTGGAGGAGTATTATATTTATATTCTTATCTTATCGTGTTCTCATCGTATCGTTGCATGCTCGGATTCAAAATCGAACCCCCCTTATGGAAGGCGCGTGCTGAACCACCGAGCTGCCATCGCTATACAAGGCCCTAAGGTCTTTATTGTGGTTGCATGAAGACACACTCATTAAATTAAATTACAATACAATACTTTAATGGTGATGACAATACACAACTAAATTTTTACTGCATTATTTAATGTTCTTATGTCTATATCACCGGAAAATAGTTCGAATATTAAATTTATCCATTTCTGGAAAATAATAAACGGTTTTGAGTTAGAACTGGAGCCCTATTTTTGATTTACTCGTTTGACTTAGCGTCGTCGCATGCGACGTATGTAATATTCGCATAAGTCACATGAAGCCAATTTTCTTATTTTTGAATCATTCGATTTCGATGTTGCTAATATAATAGGTTAAATTGGTATTATAACCCTTCCATGCCGATTTTTTTAAACCGGAAACTTCCGCATTGCAAACGGAACGTAAAAACCATATACTATTGGCTGAATATGAAAATCTTTGTTTTTTTTTCACAATAAACTATGAATGTCACATTGTGACAACTGTCAAAACCAGTGAAATCAATGACAACTATTTTGAGAGATTCGGCGGTTAGGGCTAAAACAAGCCGCGTGGGCTGATACAATTCAAAGGTTTTAAATTAGTGTCTAGTGGTTTTTAGTGTACAAATTTGGTGTTTATTTGTGCGGTGAAATGCTGCAAAGTGATTCTAATAATAAGAATAGTTGAATTGTATCATTTTTAACACTGCAATTGTGTGTCGAGTGAGTTGTCTTGGGACAACTTGCTTGGACCTAATAGTCTTAAAACTGACTGACTTCGACTATTGACTATATTACTTAATCTCAATAATTTACTTGACATTGGTAAATTATCTTCGGGTAGAGTTATATAAAAAAAACTATTTTGACGTTGCTTCTACCGCTCGCTTTAAGTCACTCGACCAACGAGTGAGTAGGTTCACTCGCTGCCTGCACACGAACAAAAATGCGGAATATCGTATGTCGCAGCAAAATCAGTAGCATCAATCGTACGCTCGTCTCGAGGCGAGTAATTCAAAAATAGAGCTCCTGGTAACCCATATATGCTAGCGCTATGGGGTCATCGTCACCACTAACCTATTTTATTTAAAAAAAAACATGTACACAAAGTGAAACGTAGTTCATTTTCCTGCTATATAAATCACTGCCTAGATTTGACCTGGTGACATTTACTAAGTCCTGCCTGTCGCTCGGATGTGACCTACTTCGTAATCCGGCATAAGCTGATAATCTCTCTGTTGTAATATACCTAATTAGGTATCCTTTTGTTTTTATTTAGTATAACATAAGGGTTGATGATCAAAACATGGAGTGTAAGGTAAGATCTTTTAAGATTCAAATGGTAACATTGGAGCCATTTTAAGTTAAGGTGAAATATTTTGAAAAAAGATTACGACACTTATTTCTGAAATTTGATTTAACTGTTTACCTAGGTACTTTATGTATAGTTAGATGACTATTATAAATATTTTTGCTGTAAAAGTCTAGTCCTCTAACGAGGCTAGTGTTAATCTATATATATATATAGGAGAACCTGAGTGATTAAGGTATTAAGTGATTAAGTGACTAGGAATGCACCCACAGTCCAAACTACTAACCTCTAGGGTAACTTGAAATTTGAGAAAATACTTCCCATAATAGTGAAAGTGAGCACTAAGAAGGGATTTTTGAAAACTCAACCGTTAAGGGGGTAAAAAGGGGGTTAAAAGTTTGTATGAAAGTCAGCCATCTTTGATGTTAGAAATGTAAAAAATTGTATTCAGACTTATAGAAATAAAAAGTAACCCATTTAACGTTTTTTGAAAATTACCCTTAAAGGGGGTAAAATAGGGGATGAAATGCCAGTACGGGGATTTAGCTATTTTGAAGTAAGAATGCTCAAAATCGCAATACGTTCTTTTTATTTTAAACCAAGAATAAGTTGTTTTAACATTTTTACAAATTCAACCCTTGAGGGTTGAAAAGGGGGTTTGAAGTTTGATTGGAAGTCCGTCATTTTAGATGTTAGGAAAGTGAAAAATAGTTTTTATACGTATAATTAAAATAAAAAGTATTTCACTTAAACGTTTTTGGAAAATCACCCTTTGGGGGGTAAATTAGGGAATAAAATTCAGTTTAAAAGTTAGAATCTTAAAATTGATACCGGGTACCGGTTTCGAATAGAAAAGTGACTATTGAACCTTCAACCCCTAAGGGGTAGTAGTGCTGGTTTGAAGTTTGAATGAAGATTTTTGTAATAAAGACTAAAACTGCATGAGTGACTACTCCGTTATGTCGAATATCAAAACAACTGCGATCACCAAAAGATGTCATACTTTTTCAGACTCCAGGTGTTTACAAAATTGATTGTAGCTGCGGTAGTTCTTATATTGGACAAACGAAGCGGTCAGTTGCAGAACGTGTCAAGGAACATATCGCAACTGTTAAAAATCGACAAGCGAATAAATCGGCAATAGCAGAACATCTACTGGAAATGGGAGTTAATCATTGGATGGAACTACATGACCCGAAAATGCTCTCCACCGATCGTCATTATCATACCAGGATAGTACGTGAAGCGATTGAGATCAAGAAGTATAAGACTTTCAATCGGGAGGATGGATTTAAAATATCATCGACATGAAATCCAGTAATGAACAAGTGTAAACCCCGTGCTAGGCCGTTACTAACGCAAACAAACACCGATACTGTTAGTGTAGTGTGTCGGAGTATCTTCACTGACAATTCATCTAGTGGCGAATTAATATCAAAAAATGTGAGGGTGTCCGAAGATTCACAGCCCGGCCCCAGCAGACGACGCCGTGCTCCGCCAGTCCGCTCGTGACCACGGCTGATGTAACAATCAATCAATCAATTCATTTATTTTTCAGATAACATAGATCCACGATGGTTAGTAACAATGTTTACTTAATACTATGTTAGTATTAATAACATTACATTACATCAATAAAATCAAATCAAATAATAACATAATATATAAAAAATAATCAAATAAAATCAAAATTCAGAATTAAAATACATTATTAAAATTAAATTATTATTAAGATTAAATTATTATTACAATTAAATTATTATTAAAATTAAATTATTATTAAAATTAAATTATTATTAAAATTAAATTATTACTAAAATTAAATTATTACTTCCGAACGTAGTAACGTAGTTCCGATAGTCCGTAGTTCCGAGTAACGTAGCCGAAACCTCGAGCCAAATATGTGGGTTGAGTACACAATGTTGTTTCACATAATAAATATCGTGTTAATCCCCGTATTGATACATTATAGTTATAATGCAACGCGAAAATCTAAAAAACTATATAATATGTTATGTTCCTTAGGGCCAATTTTATGATCCCTAGTTACCTTTTGGTTAAATTAACTATAGGTAACTGCCTAACCAATAGTCAAAGTGACAGCGTCAAAGTGACGTAATTCCTTGTATTGTAACTATTGGTTAAGCTAACTATTGATCAAAAAACACATTTTGGCGATATTTGGCCATTGTTTACTTATTTAAACCAATAGTCATGCATGGAGTATTGCAGTCACCTATGGGATGGCTCTGCCAAGCATCAGCTGTCTGCCCTCGACTGGATTGAGCGTCGAGCCATGAAGTTAGTTGGTGACGCAGGATTAGTGGAAGGTAAATCCCAAAGCCTCGCTCACCGACGTAGAGTGGCCTGTCTATCGGTATTTTATAGGATGCATTTTGGAGAGTGTTCGAATGAGCTTCACGACCTGATACCACCTTCTCCTTTCTACCACCGGACATTATGGAAGACGACAGGAATCTACCCTTACTCTGTGCAAGTTCCACCAGCTCGTACTAAGCGTTTCGCTTCTTCTTTCTTGTTACGAACTGCTAAGGAATGGAACAACTTGCCTCTGTATTCCCAGAGAGCTACAATTTGGGTGTCTTTAAATCGAGAGTGAATAGGCTTCTTCTGGGTAAGCACGCTACATCTTAGACCTTATTGTCACTTTCCATCAGGTGAAATCAAGTCAAGTGCAAACCCATTTAATATAAAAAAAAAGTTTAGTTGAACTACGGATCAAAAAATCGGCCCTTATTTATAAGCCTCAGCTCCATTCTTGAACGTTTGAAAACTTGTCATGAATATTGTCAAGCATCTGGTGACCCGCTGACATTCAGTCGCGGTCTCCTGACCTATTTCGCCTGAATTTCAATATTGTCACGTACTTTAACGGGCCATTGTACCGATACTTTTTTTAACAGTGGAGCTAGTAATCTTCACTTAAGCATTTTTATGATTAAAATCTGAAAGGGTTAATTAACGACGCTTTATTAATTTAGTGATCACTCTTTAGTCGTATGACTTAAGACCATTTATGAGTACTATTTTGTAACGCATTTTCATCATCATCATCATCGTCAGCCCATTTAAGTCCCCACTGCTGGGGCACGGGCCTCCCTCAATCACATGAGGGGTAATTGCCATACTCACCACGCTTGGCAGACGGGTTGGCGAGAGTTTTAGTATAAATACAGAGTTTTCCTTCTCTGGGTGCTGATGATCATGCCAGCAGCTTTACCTTAGTCGCCTTTTACGACACCTCGGTAAGAGTGAAGGTGGCCTATTCTACTCTGCCGGGCACCACACGGCCTTTTACGCATTGTAATTGTAACGCATTTTAAATAGATGTAATTAATAAAACAACGTACTTCTGTGAAAGCTGATAATGAACTGTTTTATTTTCAAAGAAATACATACAGGTTAACCAGAGACAAGATATATAACCATAGATGCCACTAGGCTGCTTATTTGATGTTACCATTTGTAAATAATATATTTCCAACACCCCAACTACAGCAAATAAACAAAACCTTTCATAAACACCACAGTATTTCGCTTATACTAACATTCTGTCTCTAGCCGACTAATCCTAAACCCTGAATGCACTTATTATGGCGAGCAGGATTTAAAGCTTTGGTAAGGACATCAGCTGGCATATCAGTTGTTGGCAAATATTCTAAATTAATAATATTATTGCTAACTGCATCTTTTATAAAATGATATCTAATATCAATGTGTTTACTTTTTCTATTGCACACATAATTTGCCACCAACTTCTGTGCACTCTGGCTGTCATTGTACATTGACACAGTACAAAGATTACCAGTGAGTTCATATAACAAGGATCTCAAATATATAGCTTCCTTGCATGCTTCAGCTATAGCCATATATTCGGACTCCATGGTTGACAATGCCACTGTTCTTTGCTTCCTGCTCTCCCAGGAAACAGCGGAGCCTGACATTACAAAACAATAGCCTGTATAAGACCTCCGATCTAACGTATTACTTGCCCAATCGGCATCAACATACCCAACAAGTCCAGCTGTTTCCTTTACATATCTTAAACAAAAATTCTTAGTTTTCTTAAGATACCTAAGAATTCTCTTTGCATAGTTCCAATGAATATTTGTGTGACACTTATTAAATTGACTAAGGAAACTGACACTATAAGATATGTCAGGTCTTGTAAGAACAGATAAAAACATTAAACTTCCAATCAATTGTTGATATGGAATTTCTTGATCACAGTATTCTGACTTATTAATATCTAATTTACATTCCATAGGAGTACTAGCCAATTTACAATTTAACATTTTGAATTTTTCTAATAATTGGTCTATATACTGTTCCTGATCTAAAGTAATAACATTTGACACTTTATCAAATTTGACTCTCATTCCTAAGCATTGTTGAACCTGACCTAAATTCTTAATCTTAAACTTAGAGCTCAATACAGAAATTAACTTGTCAGTCTCTATTTGATTATTAGAATAAATATAAAAGTCATCAACATATAGTGCTATAACAATTTTTACCTCATTATTCATTTTTGTAAAAACACATGGCTCTATGCGACTCTTTTTGAAGCCTAACTCACATAAACATTGCTCTACTCTCTCATACCATGATCTAGATGATTGCTTTAAACCATAAATTGCTTTGTTTAATTTAACAATCACCTTATTCTTATTTGAATCACAATTAATAACTGGTTGAATCATATAAATGTCCTCTTTAAGAAAACCATTTAAAAAAGCTGTTTTAACATCTAAGTGTGTGACATCTAAATTTAACTGAACAGACAGTGCAAACAATAATTTCAAGGTAGAATGTCTGACAACTGGTGAGAAAGTCTCTTCAAAATCAATTCCCGGCCTCTGTGTGAAGCCCTTAGCCACTAAACGTGCCCTGTAACGTACACTATTATCACTATTTACTTTCGTTTTAAATACCCACTTGCACTGTACTAAGGTTTTATCAACAGGTAATTCACTCACAGGAACCCATGCATCATTTTCTTCAAACGCCTGCAGCTCGTCCTCCATTGCCTCTATCCACTTGTCTCTATCTGGGCTTTCCAGAGCTTCACGGACACTGACTGGATCATTAGTGACACTTGGACATGACGTTGTACATAGATTTGAAAATCCATAACGATCTGGCTGCTTTCTTATTCGCTTTATATTTACTGGTGATGGTTCTGGTTCCTCATCTTCTTCAGATTGCTGCAATGTAGAATCTAAATCAGTCATTGCATTAAGATAGTCTGATTCTGAAGACGTGCTTGCACTGAAAGGACTCAAGATAGGTTCATCCTTCACATCTTCCGCATCATGACTTTCTGACTTTTCTGATTCCATATCCCCAACTGAAACTGACACAACTGCTTCATTTGTGCAGTTTCTTTCTACATTTTCATGGATAATTACATCTCTACTAGTTACAATACACTTTTTGATTGGATCATAAAGACGGTAGCCTTTAACATTTTCAGAAAATCCTACTAAGATATGTTTCTTCGACTTAGTGTCCCACTTTAGCCGTTTCTCTTTTGGCACGTGTACCATCACTTCACTGCCAAATATGCGGACATGACTTAGATCTGGTTTTTTGTTTGTCCAGAGCTCAAATGGAGTTTTATCATTCAATCCTGACGCAACAGATCTATTTCTAAGATAGACAGCAGTATTTGTTGCCTCTGCCCAAAACCTCTTATCTAATCCTGCATCAAATAATAAACAACGAGCTCTTTCTACAATTGTTCTGTTAATTCGTTCACTCATACCATTTTGTTCTGGCGTATACACATTCGTTTTCTGGTGAACAATACCATGCTGTTTTAAATAATTTTCAAACTCGTTACTACAGAACTCTAAGCCATTATCTGTCCTGAATATTTTAATTTTTTTATCTTGCTGATTTTCGACCATGCTTTTAAACTCCTTAAAGTTCTTTAGAACTTCACTTTTTGCTTTGAGAAAATAAATAAAGGCCATACGGGTAAAATCGTCAACAAAGATCAGAAAATATCTAGATCCACCAATCGAAGTAGACTCCATTGGTCCGCAAACATCGGCATGTATTACATCCAGAAGCTCACTACTCCTTGTACCGGTGTGACCAAATGGCAGACGCGACTGCTTACCTTCACAACACACCGTGCATGTGCTTTTGCTGATTACTGACTTATCTGAATATGATATTCCCGTAACTGCTCCACTTTTCATTTTATTCTGGTCTTTTATATTCAAATGGCCCAATCTCCTATGCCACACTTCACTATTAACTGTTGAAGTAGGAGTAAACAAACATTGTTTATGTTCCATGACCAACTTATAAACACCATCTTCTTGGTTTGCCACAGCCACCAAACTGTTTTCTCTATTGTAAACATAGCAGCATTTCTCCTTAAACTCCACATTGTTTCCATTCTTGATAAGTTGACTAATGGAAATCAAGTTTGTTGCGAGGTTAGGAACACACAACACATCTTTCAAGGTTATCTCATATTTGCAACTTGGAGTAACCGTTATGATATTCACATCACCCGAACATAATACTGGCATGACATTTTGATTTGCTGCCGTAATCTCCTTGATATTCGTTGAATAAGATGCATTCCGTATCATGTTTACATCTGTCGTCATATGAACGCTTGCGCCGCTATCCAAGTAAAAGTCCTGTTTACTATAGTTCCCACTCAAGAAAACAGCGGAAAAAGCATTAGTTTTCTTCACTTGCTGCTGATCACTTTGTTTACACTGAGACTTGTAATGCCCAAACTGTTTGCAGCGATAACATTTAATGTTTTTCTTCGTCGATCCCGACATAGACAATCCGCCGCCATGATGACTTGAGCTGTCATTTTTAGCACTGCTGCCAACCTTATAATTATTCTGGCGATTGTGCTGCCCTCTGCTCAAGAAAGCATTTCCTTGCTCGGAGTTGTCGTTAGCTGCAAGGTCAATCAACTTCGTCTTCACTACGTCACCTGTAATGGCGATCCCAGAATGTTCAATCGCCATTATCATAGGGAAGTATTTTTCAGGCAAACCTGCTAGCATTAAACACCCAATCCACTCGTCATTCACTGAGAAACCTGTTCCAGATAATTTTTGTGCTGTTTCCATGATTTGCGTCACATAATTTGTCATCGACTCGCAGTTGTCGAGGCGAATTGATATTAAGTTTCGCAGTAAAGTTATTCTTCGAGAAAATCCAGAATCATCGAACATAGTTTGTAGTTTCTGCCACAAATTCCTTGTGCTTGACGCATCTTTGATATGCACATATAATGACGGGTCGATCGTTAAAATTAACTTGGCTTTCGCTTTTGCATCTTCTGCAGCTGCATCTTGCGCACACTCCTGCTTGATATAATTAGCTGTGCCCTCCAAGACTAACAGATTCTCCGCCGCAAACGCCCATTCATGATAATTCTCGCGCCCTTTTAACTTGGGTACGTTAGTCAAGAATGCGTTAGAAGCCATTGTTGTAATTTTTCTGTTTTTTTTTTTTATTTTATTTTATACACGAATCAACTTTAAAACACGATATATTTATATCTAAGCTAGCTAAGTTAACGAAATATAAACTTATATCAATCCGATGAGCGTACACTGGGCCCATAACCTAATAAAACAACGTACTTCTGTGAAAGCTGATAATGAACTGTTTTATTTTCAAAGAAATACATACAGGTTAACCAGAGACAAGATATATAACCATAGATGCCACTAGGCTGCTTATTTGATGTTACCATTTGTAAATAATATATTTCCAACAGTAATTTTATTAGGAACTGTGGAACGTGGGAGGGACACGCTTCGGCATGGATGGGCCGGCACGATCGGAGTGATACCACGGCCTCACAGAAAACCGACGTGAAGCAGCATTTTGCTGTTTCGCTACGTGAGTGAGGGTAATGGAGGCCCAATCCGGGGGAAAGGGGGGTTTAAAGGTCGGCAGCTCACTTGTGATTCCACTGGTGTCACGGGTGTCCATGGGCAGCGGCAATCGCTTACCATCAGGTGATCCGTCTGCTCGTCTGCCGCCTCTATCATAAAAAAAGACCCTTATTTTATAGATTATAAAAATCGTATCTTGCTAATTTATAAGACTTACCTTTAAAGCTTATGAAATCTAATCTTAACTATAAGAAAGAAACTATAAGTAAATATCTATAAAATTAATATTATAAATAAGATTTCCATAAAGCCGTCTCAATTATAACAATCCAGAGATAAGTACCTTATTTAAACATCAATCTCTCCAGGAATAGTAGTGAAGTGAAACTGAAGTTTAGTAAACCACGGAACAATACCGCAATCTCTTCACTGATGGTTCACTTGACTAGAACATGTGTAACGGAAACCACTTTCGGTGTTTGACGTATCTAGGTTTGTTTACAGGGCCCTGGGGCTTAATACTTGGGATTTCATGATTTTAAGTTGTTTTTTTTGTAAGATAGGAAGGCAAACGTAGGCAGGTTACCTGATAGCATGGTATCAGGTGTAACACATATGGTTGACTACCGTCACGTCCGTGGACATCAGCATTTTCCGATGTTTAGTATATAACAAGTGTGATTCAATGGGCGGGGAAAATCTATATCATAGTAAGAGAAGAAAGAAGAAAAAAAATGATTTTATCTCTCAAAATATGGTAGCAACAGTAGCATTAAGATGTTACATTATATCGATGTCCCATCATATTTACTGACCGGATGGCGCAATTAGTAGTAACCCTGCCTCTTACGCCAAAGGTCGTGAGTTCGATCCCCACCCTGGACAAACATTCGTGCGATGAACACTGTCTTGTGTTTGTTCGGTGTCTGGGTGTAATATATGTATTTAAGTATATATTTGTGTTCCTCTGTTGTCTCATATCTGTAACACAAGTGCTTAAGCTACTTAGTACGGAATCAGGTCAACGTATGAGATGTCGTGAGAATTATTATTATTATTACATTCTGCCGCTAGTTAAAGAACTAGAGTACTAGAATTGTAGGGTATGAGTCATCATAATCATCATTTGAGCCAATAGACGTCCACTGCTACACATAGGCCTCCTCCAATGTTCTCCACACTAATCGGTCCTGCGGCGCCCGCATCCAATGGATTTCCGCGACCTTCACCAGATAGTCGGTACACCTTGTGGGGGCCTGCCACGGCTGCTACTTCCTGTACGTGGCCTTCACTCGAAGACCTTTCCGCCCCATCGGCCTTTTGTTCTCCTCGCTATGTGCCATGTCCATTGCCATTGAGCGTGTGCGTATGCATATCGTAAGCATTTTGTATGAAAACTGAAAAACTCCCTCTTTCGTACGTAACCATATTCTAAAGGCGTATCATATATGAACCCCTCTAGCTTAGAAGCCGGCCGGGTTCAGGGTAGGGAACGAATCCATTGTGCGTTCACACAGGCAAAGGACAAACACGTGTGATTGGGACGCGTGGAAAACTGTACGAATCTTGTATAATTCTTATGTACTTACGCGTGTATAAGATTATTGGCTCTACAAATACGGTACGGCAGTAAAATAGATAGATATTCTTTATTGCACAAAACAAAACACAAATATGATACAACTTAGCTGATGATTATACCGAGCCTTATATTAAAAGTGTAATTAGTTTTTATTAGTTAATTTAAAAAAAAACCTATTCGTATGATACAAAAAAATGTTGAAATAAGTTTCGCTTGCTCATTAAATAATCATTATATCATCTCAGACCTCATCGTCGCTTTCCATCAGTCGCAATTATGTTTATTACTTTCAAAACCGTTTTCAGTAAATTTTGCAAACTACGGATTATTTTCTCAATGCACGAGGAACCACTATTTACGTGTATCCCAAAGCATCAAATGAAGCATTTTAATTAGCCCAACTTAACGCGCCCACGCGGTCAATCTCACTTAGTAGGCAGGGTCACGTTAATGACTCACTTTGTATTCAGATTGAGCCCTAAACAAGGTAACCCTGTGCTAGTGATGTGACTCTTATGTTATTTTTTAATTGAGCCAATTTTTCCCCTCTTACCAAATTTTTCCACTATAACTATGTACTGCTGCAGACCTATGTCCAGCAGTGGACGAGTGTGGGTTGCTGATGATGAACTATGTATTTCCAAAATATCTTAATATAACTCTAACAAAACATTTCCATTTTAACTGAACATTTACAGCTCTTACCAAATTAATCCTAAGCCAAGTTTTTCTACTCGAACCAACTTTGCCATTCCTCTATTCGGTATTCCATTCTAGTACTAAAGGTGAATTTCCACTCTATTTATTTTATCATGACACTCAAATACACGTTAGATTAGTACACATTAGATAAGTTATTTAAGTGATTAGGGAGTAGTCTGTATCTGTATCTCAAGTAAATTTATAAATTTATTGCTATTTGCTATTGATAATCCAATAAATAAATACATTTTACACTCAACCTGAACATTAAGTAATTTAAATTTTGGGGTCTTATAGCTCCATGACAGTAAAGTGCTTTGAGTACCTATATATACTCAAAGGTAAAGTGACGCGACTCTAAGTTAAACTGCCACTAAGCATAGATATGATATTCTTCATCCCGTCAAAGTCGTCGTCCAATTTTTTTTTCTTTGAACACTCAGATGACTTCAGTGGTCGTTATTCACATCACTACTCTGTTTACACGCCATTAAATTTGGGACAGCTTATTTGAACTCGTTTCGGTGTTTCCAACGGCTTAAATATTAGACCTGCTAACAGTAGGGAGATGAGATTAAAATAAATGGGATCAACTTAACTTTCTTTTAAGAGGATTTTTCGTAGTCTTCCATTTAGACGAACGTGAAAATCCAATTTATGAATAGCTAATGCTAAGAAATTATATTCAGATACTATTCTAGCGATTTAAATAAAAAAAAATGACAAAAATTATATAAAAGACACCATGGGGATAAATCATTTTTTGGTAATGAGATAAAAATACGAGTATAGTAAAAGTAAAAATACGATTCATCGTCATTATCGTCATCGTCAGCCCATTTAAGTCCCCACTGCTGGGGCACGGGCCTCCCTCAATCACATGAGGGGTAATTGCCATACTCATCACGCTTGGCAGACGGGTTGGCGAGGGTTTTGATATAAATGCAGAGTTTTCCTTCTCTGGGTGCTGATGATCATGCCAGCATCTTTACCTTAGTCACCTTTTACGACACCTCGGTAAGAGTAAGGGTGGCCTATTCTACTCTACCGGGGGACCACACGGCATACTCTGCCGGGGACCACACGGCACGGCATTTAAAATACGATCATTTGCCAAAAAAAAATAGTTAAGTACATTTTCTGTGACTTCCACACTAGACAAGGCCTGTGGGGGTCAAAATAAGGGGTACCTAGATTAGAAATTGGCTATTGTAAGCAATATACAGGCCGTCCCACAACTATGGGACATGAATGGAAAGTACCTTCCTTCCTTTTTTCTTTAAGTTAACATATTTTACTTAAAGGAAACATCACTTATTTTTAACAGAAAAAACTGCACTCAAAGTATTTTTATTTTACGGAATTTTAATGCACGAAAATCGAACCGGGAAAGATTTTCGTCGGACGCCCTGTATAGTAGAAGGTCTTCAAGACCGGGTAATGAGATAAAAATCGTGTTTCGAGACCAGATGTTGAGATGGAAATCCATCTTCGAAACTGGGTGTTGACATAAAGATTTAATGGCCGGATGATGATTATGTGATAGATGGCAGACGAGTAGACGGATCACCTGATGGTAAGTGATTGCCGCCGCCCAGGAACACCTGCGACACTAGTGGAGTCACAAATGCGCTGCTAACATTTGAACCCCCCTTTTCCACGGATTGGACCTCCTCCTTAAACACAGCACAGTGCTGCTTTTCGCCGGTTTTAGTTTAAACCAGTTATATTATTTTCTTGGTGGTTAAATAACTAAATTACTAAAGCCAGGGATTAACGGGACGCTAATTTTAAAGAACATACTTATGTACTTACTGTCTGGCGTTATAACAGCCGTGTTCTCGAGTTGTAAGTAAATGAGTAGGCATATTTTAAAAGCATGCATCCTTAACATTTGTCAGATAATTTACTTCAAGGCATATAGACCAAAATTTTGCGAATTCTCCTATGGCCTTACTTCAGTGTCTAATATATTAGGTCTTAACAACGTGTGCGGATAAAGAATGGGATCAAGAATGGCGGCGCATCTATTCACTTCTCTCTCGCACACTATTTGCGTCTATACTCGCATTCGTGGGGTGAGGTTGTACCAGTGAAATTGCCGTTTTGTATGGTGATTTTGTTAGAAGGTGTATTTTCCTTTTAACTGTTTTTTTTTTAATTTTTAAAGTAGCTATTAATTAATTTTGCTTCAATAGACAACGTTTAGAAACGAGTAGGATAGTTTTTCAGAAAAATCTAATTTTTAATTAAAAAGTTTGTTATAAAACGTCAATTTACTAAAGGCATAGGCATTTTACCTAAATGGTCAGCAATACGTCTAAAATATATTATCATGTTTAAAGTTTTGTTAGAAATAATAATAATATCCTCCAACCGATTATGGCTACGGCGGCCACTTTTAACCATCAGCCATGTACGCAGGATATATTATAATGCTTAAGTGTGTGCGCAAACACAAGTGCACTGTCTATTCCCTCACCCTCATATTCCGATGGGACACGACCGGAGAGGTATCGAGTGTAGGTCCGACAGTTTGCCAAGCCACGGGTGTACAAGACTGCCAACTTAACAACAACAGACTCCGGGCAGCTACTAAGATTTTCTTACCGAAAACTTAGGTACAATTTTTTGGCCCGACCCGGCGATCGAACCCGGGACCTCTTGCGCAGCCGTCGCTTAAAAGTGCGTCTTACTAACCACTTCGCCATCCAGGCAGTTAGAAATAAAGATGCTGTAAAAGGTATTTAATTATTGACCATGATATTAGTCGTTCTGTCAGACAGCAACCTCATGAGCAGCCTCCTTGGGTGCTGATGTATACAAACGATATCGCACTGTTATATTCAGACAGAATTAGCAAACTGAAGTGGCAGTGGGCTGGTCATATTAGCCGCAGAACTGAGAGCCGTTGGAGCCGTAAAGTCCTTGAGTGGAGACCGCGACACGGTAAGCGTAGTGTAGGACGCCCTGCGACAAGATGGGATGACGACATTCGAAGGCTGACTGGTGTAGGCTGGATGAGAGTGGCCGAAAATCGGGAGCAGTGGCGTGCATTAGGGGAGACCTATGTCTAGCAGTGGACGAGTGTGGGTTGCTGATGATGATGATGATGCTATTCAGACGCGAGCAGATTGGTGAGAAAAAGTGGAAGGAGTCGAGCATGGTGGTCTTTAACTCAATGTGGCGACCAACTATGTCCATGGCCAGAAACTCTTCTGATCTCACGTTTGTTCGTATTCAACTAAAAGATTGGCAGCGCACTTGTGACTTCATTAGTGTTGCGTGTGTACATGAGCGGTGGCGGTCTGGTCATCTGCCGTCTAAGGTATAAAAAAAAACAGAATCTTATTTTTCCGTGATGCCTCGATCACAGAAACGATATTGATTAACATTAAATTTACTCCACTCATTTTTCCCACGCTCTTGCAAACTCTGGAATGAGCTTCTAGCCACGGTGTTCCATGATCGCTATGACATGTCCTTTTTCAAACGAGGGTTGAAAAGAGTTATTGGTGATGTCTATAAGCGGCGGTTACCATTTGCCATCAGTTGGGCCGCATGCTCGTCTGCCTGTTATTTGCAATAAAGAAGGAGGGTTATTGTTTTGATTCGATTTGATAATGTGGTGATAATTAGATTATATAACAAAAAATAAAGTTTAAAAACTAAAACCTGACTCCCAAAAAGACACGCTGTAAAAAGTACGAAACAAGAAAATTGACTCTGTGAGCGTGTTTTTTTTTTGGGAATCAGGTTTTAGTTTTTTAAACTTTATTTTTAGTTATGTAAATAAAATTACATATTTGAAATGTGCTAAAAAAGCTTTTACTTTTGAAACCCCACACGGTACCGTCGAGCATTTTTTTTTTAGTTTCTTACTCTAAGTCCCCTAGAGGGCGCTGCAGTATTTTTTTTATGCTACAGTCGGACAAACGAGCAAGCGAGTCACCTGATGGAAAGTAATCAGCGCCGCCCATGAACATCCGCGAAATCAGAGAGATCGCTAATGTGTTGCCGGCCTTTTTAAAAAAGAGTACGCTCTTCTCTTGTAGTCAATTTAACGTGACGTCATGTCGCTTATAACCAGAAGACAATCAAGACCCTTCTGACGATACCTCATTTATTCAAATATGATAACTAGTTTTAAGTTATGAGGGAACAGATGAACAACCATACATACATACAGGTCAAAATGATGATCCTCCTTTTTGCTTCGCTGTAGTCGGTAAAACTCACGGCTGGTAGTCCAGCCTTTGAGCGACTTTGAACCGGTGGACTAGTGTCCACCGGTTCAAAGTCGCTCAAAGAGCTATGGAAAGGGCTATGCTCGGAGTATCTCTGAAGGACCGCATCAGAAATTATGTAATCCGACAGAGAACCAGACATAGCACACCGAATTAGCAAATTGAAGTGGCAGTGGGCTGGTCATATTAGCCGCAGAACTGACAGCCGTTGGAGCCGTAAAGTCCTTGAGTGGAGACCGCGACTCGGTAAGCGTAGTGTAGGGCGCCCTACGACAAGATGGGATGTTGACATTGGGCTGGCTGGTGTGGGCTGGATGAGAGTGGCCGAAAATCGGGAGCAGTGGCGTGCATTAGGGGAGACCTATGTCCAGCAGTGGACGAGTGTGGGTTGCTGATGATGATGATGATGAGTCGGGAAAAAATAACAACGATATTACAAAAAGGTACTAACGAGTTCTTAGAAAGTAATCTCTATTTAACGACAAAGCAAAAACACTCAGGATGTCTATATTTATCTTGTCTTACACGTGTTGGCAGCAACGGTACTAATTATTTTTCTTCACGTAACGAAGCTGTAGTATTTATAACAGATTGTGGCAAGACTACTGGGAATCCGTCCCAGTTGTCACTACCCACGCTTTGAGGATAAAGCCTGATATTTATAAGTACACCCCCCTCCCCCCACATTATACTCTTTTTTTTTAAAAGGTCGGCAACGGGCGGCTTTAATTGCGTTAATAACTCTCGATCGGTGATCCACTTACTCGTTTGTCGCATCTAGCATGAAAACAAAAAAAAATGCTAGCTTGCTATAGAAAGATTTTCAAAAAAATATTTTAAATGTGTTTCATGGCTTTCGATGGAGAACTTTCATACTGAATTTCATTCGAATAATTTCAAAAACGGCTAAGTTTCAAATTAACTTTGAAACCCCGTTTTACTCCCTTAGGCGTTTGTGGGGGAATTGGCAAAAAAAATCGTAGTGCTCCCCTACGCTATAACCAAAAACCCTGTGCAACATTTCAAGCTCCTAACCTTTAGGCCGGAGTCTGCGGAGGTTGTTAGAATGAGTCATATCATCATCATCATTTCAGCCAATTGACGTCCACTGCTGGACATAGGCCACCCCCAATGTTCTCCACACAGATCGTTCCCGTGCCGCCCGAATCCAAAGGATTCCTGCGATATTCACCAGATCGTCGGTCCACCTTATAGGGGGCCTGCCACGGCTGCGACTCATATAGGTTGATGCAATTCAAAGGTTTTATATTAGTATGTAGTGGATTTTAGTGTAAAAATTTGGTGTTGTTTTGTGCAGTGAAGTGCCGAGGAGTGAATTGTATCGTTATAAACACTGCTATTATGTGTCGAGTGAATTGACACGTGAACAATTTCCTTGGACCTAATAGGATCTTCAAACCTGTTATTACGTTAAGAGTAGTCTCGGCAGACTCCGTAAAACGCTAAAAACCTCCGTTTCATTGAGTGTCTGAGACTTTGACTGACTCCGACTGTTGACTACGCACTTTGTCAAGATATCATTTCATTTTTTCCTGACGAGTCGTCCTGTTTAATAACGCCTAAATCTATAGTATGATAAAGGCTGCAGTAATTCTCAGTCCAGAAGTAGATTGCTTCAAATAAAATAAGAAATAGTTTAGGCTCTGTGTTAATCAGTCAGTCAGCCAGCTTTCATTCAAGAGTACAAATATAAAACTAATTTCATTTCAGCGTGTACTCTAGAAATCTTGGATCCAGGCATGATGCAGGACTTGGTGAGTCTGGTAATTACAATGAAACGACTGCTGTCTGACCTTCGCAACTCTTAAGCTCCTGGTTTGTTGCGTTGTTCCGCTGGACCAGACCAATTGGATGTTAGAGAGTATTGAGAGAAAGGCCAAGAGGCTAATTGGCGACGACAAGCTTGTGGGTAAGAGGCTACAAAGCCTTGAACACCGACGCAAGGTAGCAAGCTTATCGGTCTTCTATCGGATACATTTTGGAGAGTGCGCCACGGAACTTTACAATGCCATTGGAGCATCTCCGTTCTTCCACTACTCCACCAGGCAGACCCTCAATCGACACCGGTACATGGTAGAAATACCAACAGTCCGCACAAAGAGGTTTGAATCCTGTTTTCTTATTCGTACTGCGAAACAGTGGAATCAGTTGCCTGAAGAGGTGTTCCCTAGTGGCTACAATTTGGGGGTTTTCAAAGCGCGAGTGAATAGGTATCTTCTAGGTAATCGTGCTACATCTTAGACCATATTATCACTTACCATCAGGTGAAATATGGTCAAACGCTTACCTATCTACAGTAAAAAAAATATATATATATATTTCCGTGCTCTGAATTCGCATAACAATTTCCTTCTCAAGACTAAACCTCAACAACAGCCACATTTTTTTTTTATATGAGAGGTGGCAGACGAGCAGAGCGGATCACCTGATGGTAAGCAATTCCGCCGCCCATGGACACCCGCAACACCAGTGGAGTCACAAGTGCGCTGCCAATCTTTTCCCCTTCCCACCCATTGGGCCTCCGTGAACCTCACTCACACGGCGAAACACAGCGCAGGCGCTGCTTCACGCCGGTCTACATATCAGGTTACAAACAATTCGTCCTTCAATAGATGTTGAACAATATGTATTTGACATTAAGGTTAATTTTGAAGAAATTCGACATATTTGTATACATTGATGTTTACATATCTTTAGCCTCGCTTCTTGATCCCCTCCGTAGACAGCCCCCGTACTAATTCCGTTCCTTACTCAGCTATAATCAAAATGTATTCGACGCGTATTCTCTGCTCGTTACCGCACGGTTATTATACGCCCTCTAATTGTCGGATAACGCTAGACAGGTGCGGAACACCTGTAGACATTATTTATAAACATCCTGTAGACATTAGCTGTAATCCTTGTTGTAAAACTTGCTATCGCTAAAAACTTTAATAGTTGATATTTTTTATAGCAATCTTTTGCAATTTATTCTTAAGTAAATAACACACTTCAAAATTTTGTCTCGAGTTCTGGAGGGACTCGAACCCACACCTTCCACAATCCGGGTTAAGTGTGTTATTTACTTAAGAATAAAATTCAAAAGATTGCTATAAAAATATCAACTTTTGATTTAGCAGTGTCATCTTAACTGGTGGTCAAATATTTGTAATAATGTTTCCACTGGATAATGTAAATATACCTGCAATATTGATGAGACTATCGACAGCTCATGTTGAATCAAGCACTTACAAATTTCGTCGGCTTAATAACGCGTTCAGTGGTCTAATTGGTAGAATATTTACCCGGATTGTGGAAGGTGTGGGTTCGAGTCCCGCCTGAACTCGAGATGAAATTTTAAAATGTGTTATTTACTTAAGAATAAATTGCAAAAGATTGCTATAAAAAATATCAACTATTGATTTAGAAGTCTCATCTTAACTGGTGGTCAAATATTTGTAATAATATTTCCACTGGATGATGTAAATATACCTGCAATATTGATGAGACTATCGACAGCTCATGTCGAATCAACCATTTACAAATTTCGTCGGCTTAATAACGCGTTCAGTGGTCTAATTGGTAGAACATTCACCCGGATTGTGGAAGTTGTGGGTTCAAGTCCCGCCTGAACTCGAGGTGAAATTTTGAAGTGTGTTATTTACTTTCTTTAAATTTTAGAAAAGGTTAGTTTTGTTCGTGTTCTATATTTAAAAGGACTCGCTTCATAAGATAGATTACTCTTGTTCCAAATTAAAAACTTAGCTTCAAATATAATAAAAATGAAGTTTAAAAAATAAAATCCGACTACCAAAAAACACGCTCTAAAAAGTACGGAACAAGAAAATTGTCTCTGCTGTTTTATAATATAATTAATATGCCGTATCGTCGTGGTCGTATGCCGAATTGATTTATTTTATTACTAGTAGCCCGCCCCCGCTTCAATATCAACAGTGCAAATACCAATTTTCATGACTCTAGCATTAAATATGACGAATCTCCCATATGACGCTTCAACCCCAAGAAAAAAAAATGCTCAATGAGCAAAAATAATCAATTTTCATTGATCCTATACGACGCTTCAACCCCCATTTTACCCCTTTGGGGGCTGTAGAAAATGCTCAAATCACTTTTCTTAAACCTGTATGATGAGCCAAATACCAACTAAATTCATTAACTATGTTCATGACTCTAAATTTGGAAATAACGAATGTTCCATACAATGTTTCTACCATATTATACCCCTATAGGGGTTGAATTAAAAAAACCTGAAATAGGTCAAATCTTTTTTTTATAATTATAACATCAAAAATGACAGAGTTTCATACTAACGTTAACCCCTCATTTCACCCCTTGAGGGGTTGACCTTTATAAACCCCTTCTTAATGCGCGCCTACATAATAAAAAATAGTAAAACAGTATTAAACATACTCGGTACGTATTGATATATTTTGATCAAGTGGTCGTTAGTTTTTGTGAAAACTAAAAGCTCATTTTTAATAGTTATTACCTAGCCGTTACGTAACTCTCTTATAATTAATATAAGAGGGGTTACGTAACAACTAGGTAATAACTATTTAAAATGACTATGTTCCATACGCATCTAAAGTAATATAAGTATAAAAAAATCTATCTCATTTGTTTAAGGGACTTTCAACTTAAAATCAAAAACATTTGGTTCAAATTCAATCAAGATAAATCAATGAAATTCAATCAAGCAAGCAGATTACCAATTCGCCAGAACACCTGTTCGAAGCATTAACCAATCACAAAAGCATTTAGACGGAAACAGTGGTGCCTAATAGCTGGCAAGCCGTTGAGCTGCCAGTTTAGTTCCGGAAAGTTGGCAGCCTTGATCGATAGGAATATTGCAGAGGTAGAACAGCTGTGGGTGCATTCAATTGTGCTGTATTTAGGTTGCATCAAAATTATATTCGAATTGTTTTGAGCTGAAACTTATAAGGATTACCATTAACTCATCTGCTCGCCTGCACCCTATCTCACAAAGATAGGGTACCTAATAAATTCAAGGGTTTTTCTCCGGGAAACTTACGGTTCATTGGTACATCTTTGACTGTACTATGTATGTTTATAAAAAAATTGAAAAAGTACCCTAATTTTTCACAAATTGTTATTAAGTACGCGAAGTGGAAAACTTGTACTTTAATTATATATATAGACGTGTAAAACATACGATTTAGCTTATCTCCAGTCTGAATATGACATGAATAGAACGAATGAATACCCTCAGACGAAGCCCCTAACTTACGCAAGTTTCTCTAAGCCCCAGTCATTCTCCATCCATCCCAGATATCCCGGTCTGCTGGTAGTTGCGCAGCACCAAGTTCACTATTCACCTCTCGCTATTAAGTAATCAAGTGAAATCAAAAAGATGCAAATTAAATTCCGCTCATATAACCTCGATTACACGGTGTCTACCGAAAACCGTTGCGAATCACTCCATGCTAAACAATAGGTGCCAGACCTCAATACACTATATTTTACTGATATTATAGACGCGTGATAAAACAAAACGAAAAGCGAGCCCGCTCGCCATGACAGTAGTGACGTATAACACGACGCGGAGCTAGTGTTGCCCGCAGGAAGCAAAACCACAGCCCAGAGGGCGCTTTATACGAAACAAGTCTAGAAAATATGATAAATTAAACACCATAAATTGACACAGGCTTACTGTTCCAAATCTCAGGCTTCATAAGATTGATAGTTCATTTGTCGGAATGAGTATTAAAATATTTAACAAGTTGCCACAATTTAAAACATATGTAAAAACATTTAACGCCAAATGCCTATTATATAGTTGATGCGAACTTAAATGATAAAAAAATTTGGAAATAATAAACTGTTCGCCTACACATATGATATTGTAATAAATATATTTATTGTTTGATATGAAATCAAAATGTATAATCACAAAAATATTGTTTAAAAAAATTGGTGATTTAAAAGAGTAACTGGCGAGTATTTTGCCGGATCTTCTCGTCAGAATCAACTTTCCGATTCCGGTAATAGAATCGTATTATTTTTATTATTTTTTTAGTATATTTTATGTATCCACATATATATGTAATTATATGTATATTATACATAACTACCTAAAAAAATATTTAATGTAAAAAAATATTTGTAAGAGCTGTGCTGTGCAAATAAAGAATATTTGATTTTGACTTTGATTACCGTCTGATTCATATGGAGTCAAAATATTATTTAAATAAGAAGTTTGTATTTTTTATTAGATTAGTTATTTACGGGATTTCTACCATGTACCTTATTTTTGAGTTTCCGATATTTCGGCACTGTTGCCGAATAACAGTGCCGATATATCGGAATCCCCTAGATATATCCCCTTCCCCCGGATTGGATTGGATATTAAAATATAAGAAAGACAAGTATTCATTAAAATTACCTGAATTTGTATTACTTACATGGGTCCCCATGCTCTCTAACAGGAAAATAACACCTTAAAACTCTCTTAGACACAAGTACGGGTTTCTTTAATAGGAAGGAGTAAACACCGCCTCATCTTGTATTCAGGCATCGTCTTCAAACGGATCGATGGCGCGTCACGTCACGGCCCAGTATCGCTTTGTCCTCAAGTTAATGCACACCACTTCTTTTCTTAGTCTTCTGAATAAGATAACTCTGTTAATACTTATGGACTTTCTTAAGATCAAAATCAAAAATGTCTTTATTCAATTTAAGTCCATACAGAACATTTATGAATGTCAAATATTATGTAATCTACCGAGATAAGTGTTATTCCCATAGAAAAAGAGTAAGTTTTCATATTGGGAGCCGTCCATTAATCACGTTAGTACCTATAAAGAATTTTTAAAATTTTAAAATATAGGTAATTAAACACAGGTATAAACAATAATTTTATTTTATTTTGAAATTAAGGACCATGATAAAAATGTCTAAACTAGGTTGCAAGTTCCTTTTAATTGTCATAAAAATAATAATAAACGAAGAGTGTTTTGACGAAAAAATAAATACACGTGATATCTTACTACACCCCCCCTCCCCCTTGTGTTATTTTCGTGATTTTTATCAACCCCCTCCTCCCCCTTTCTAGCCTCACGTGATTAATGGACAACCCCTTGCGATGAATGAATTCTATCATTGGCTCGGTGTAGTTTTTGAAACGCGTAACCATGACTCAGTTGGTCTGGTCCCCCTGTAAAGGGTTGCGACTAGGAAAAGCCTTCGCCAGAGGAGAGCCCGACATAACCCATCCGTTTACAGACGGATGGGTATGCGTAACGCATTTCTCCTGGGTCACCAAAAAAAAAGGTCAGACGGCTGTCGCTTCATTTTAATTACGAGACTCCCCAAATTCTGAATCATGATTTTAGCCTACCCCATGCGACATCGTTTCTGGAAAAAATCCTCCTTCTATACCTTCTGTATTGTTAACAATTAAGTAGTCTCATTTAATTTAATTTGATTTAATATTTTTTTATTTATTATTGAATGATGCGTACATATTTTAAACTGAATTTTTATTTCTTAGTTTAATTGAATTTAATTTTTAACATTATTATTTTGACATATTTATAGAAATAAGTATTTTATTACTTATTTAAATTGGAAGATATTATTATTATTGTAGTAGATTAAGTAATAACTAAAATGTAATTTTGACTTATTTATTTTTTTCAAATTGTTATTGTATTTTTTTTCTCAATACTTATAATAAATATTTATAATTTAATTAATACTTTTTTATGTCCAATATTCAGTACATACTTGTAATTAGATGATAGCAAACAAGCAGTTTACACTTATTAGTGGAGTTACAGCCTAAATAATATAGAATAACATGCCTTGTTGTACTGTACCTACTGTATCTCTGTTTAGTGTGACCAGTAAATAAATAAATTGCACCAAGAGTCTTCTTTCCAGGCAATCTAACCATGGAAGAGATATGTTTTGACATGAATGGGCCAGCACCTCAAAGAAAACCGGTGTATAGCAACCTACGTTGTTTTGCCAAGTCAAGAGGTCCAACCTGGAGGGTAGAAAAAGAGTTGGCAGAAGACTTATGACGCGACGATAGGTGTCCATCGGCAGGCACTTATCATCAGGTAATCCATCTGCTCGCTGCCACCTCGCACATAAAAAAATACAGATACTTGGGGCACAAGTTGCGTGCAGTACCTGGCCGCAATATGTCGCATCACGCCACGCTCACGTAGGACGCGGCGTGACATCGATTCATTTGAGGACGACACGTGAATACGGGATAAGATGGTGTTTACTACGGGCTCATAGTCCAGGATCCGGGTCAGAAATATATACCCTCATTTGTTATTTGATCATGACAAAGATTACCTAAGTTGCCAGGTAGTTACCAAGTTGCTGTTCATACATACCCTTGTCATAAATCAAATAGCCCCGTAATTTAGTCGGAAGGACGGGCGATGTTAACTTAGTAGATAAGAAAGCGCCTTCCATATAGATTACAAGTTCTAATTCGAGCATGCATTTTTTTTTACATTATAGCAGACAAACGAGCAGACGGCTCACCTGATGGTAAGTAAACTACCGCCGCCCATGGACATCTGCGACACACGGGGCATCACAGATGCGATGCCGGCTCTTAAGGGAGGAATAAGCTCTTTTCTTGAAGATCACCAGGTCGTATCTTCGTATCACCATCGGTGATAGCTGATTCCATAGTTTTACTATGCGCGATAGGAAGTGGCGTTAAAAGCGCACTGTGGTGGAGTAAAATCCATCCAAGTGTTGTGGGTGAAATTTGGAATTCTGGCGTGATGTACGATGGTGAAAATTTGCAGCTAGAATAAGACCGAACAGCTCCACGAAACACTCCCCATTGTAGATGCGATAGAAGACACATAGCGATGCTACATCTCTACGCAATGACAAAGGATCAAGCGTATCGGAAAGAGCCTGGTCGTCGATAATTCTGACTGCCCTTCGCTGGATAAGGTCTAGAGGTAGCCTTTTTCAATTATAAAGTATTTGTACCATTAGCTTTCCGGTGACATAAAACATCATTCTGAAACGTGTAACCTTGAGTCAGTTGGTCTAGTTTCCCTAGAGAAGGTCAGACGGTAGTTGTTTTATTGTAATTTACAATGATTGTCTGGTTTATTACCAGACTCACCAAATCCTGAACAGCGGTCCTGGTTTAAATCTTGCTACTAGCTGAAAATAATAAGCGTGTTGTCTGATCTGAAATAACTGAGGTAAAGTAGTATGGACATGTTCTGCGACTCGATGACCATATCGCTAAAAAGTGCATATTCATGGCTACAAATAAAAATAAAGTTTAAAAACTAAAACCCGACTACCAAAAAAAAAATACGCTCTCAAAAGTACGAAACAAGAAAATTGTTTCTGCTGAAATCATTATGCCGTATTGCCGTGGTCGTATAATTTAGGTACTGTAGCAAAACAGATTCATTATAATAATAAAATAAAATCAATGTGGCATATGAGAGATTGGCCGTCATAACCGTAATTGGTTGGAGGTTTTTTTTATTTTTTTTCGTTTTTTTTTAGTTACCTACTTCTATGGCTTAGTAGCACTTTTCCTATACTGTGACACATACACCCTCACCTAGTCGTATAACCCGATTCGGTGTTCTCTCTCCGCGTGTGCGCCATTACTTATGCAACAAATGCTCGGAAGGTGTGTTAAGAAGTTAGGCGAAATAACACTGTAACATCCCTTTAATGTTTCATACAGAGGGATATTTTCAATGTGGACCCATTTTGTTTTCTTTTTTTATATCTAAAATTGACGAGTTGTCAGCTTCCCTTATGATATCCCAGACAACAGACGAATTAAAAATAAATATAATACACCCAACCATTAAACCGTACCATAAAGTCCATAAAACCATTTAACCGTAAAGTCCTTGAGTGGAGACCGCGACTCGGTAAGCGTAGTGTAGGACGCCCTGCGACAAGATGGGATGATGACATTCGAAGGCTGGCTGGTGTTGGCTGGATTAGAGTGGCCGAAAATCGGGAGCAGTGGCGTGCATTAGGGGAGACCTATGTCTAGCAGTGGATGAGTGTGGGTTGCTGATGATGATGATGATGACCCAACCATTATTATAAAACACATACAATTCTCGACGCGTTCGAAATGTGGTGCTGAAGGATGATGCTCGGAATCCATTGGTCTGAGCATCGGACTAATGAATCCATACGAAACGAGCTCAAGATCCCAGTGAGAATGAGCTCCACATGCTTACGGAGGAGCTTTTAGTTCTTTGGTCACATCTTTGGCCAGAAAGAGAGATGACAACCTGGAGAAGCTACTTCTGACGTTAAAGGTGAGCGGAAGAAGGCCTAGAGGCAGAAGCCCCATGCGCTGGTCCGATCAAATCAACTCCACCTTAAACACCACACTCTTTGATGCCACGCGGCAGGGAAAGAGTGCACTGGCGGAAAATAGTCCGAGAAAGAATTACTCATAGAAACCACGACCTTTAGCACTGAGGACAAACGACGCAAGGAGGAGAAGGGGGATATAAAAGGGTGTCATTTATATTTTTGAATTTCCGGTCCAAATACTGGACATGGTATATGGTTGGTAAACCGTGCAATCTTCATGTCCACCGGATTGGGACACGATATGGGTTGCGGTACCACTCATTCGGTGAAACACAGCACAGACGCCGGATTTCAATAAGATCATGGTATCGCTCCGGCCGGCACATTCATGCCTAAGCGTAGCTCTCCTCCGATCAAAAATTTAAAAGGTGAAACATTTTCATGACGTGAACGACTATCCCTAATTAGAGCTGAAGCATCGAAACTGCTGACAATAATTTATATTCCTTCAAGGCGGGTTTAGTACTTCACTCTAGGGTCCTCTCATTTTGTGGGTCTTGCAGAAAAAATTGAGGATCTTGAGATTTGTTTGAAGTATGGTGTGTTATTTGATAGCGTGAAAGATTCTTCTTTATGCAAAAATGGTTTTATGAAAATTTGGTACAGTGAAATATTTTATGTCAAAATCATGAGAATTCTAACCTAGGTAATTATTACGGTTTTTATCTTTGGGCCGATTTAACAAATCTTCTCTATAATCTCTCTATAGTACCCTCCAGCCAATTACAGATATAGCGACCAATCTGAGCGTACAGCCACATACGCAGGATATCTTGTAGTTCTTAAGTGTGTGCGCAAACACGAATGCACTCTCTATTCCTTTACCCTCATTTTCCTATGGGACACCAGTGTGACTCAACCGGAGAGGGATCGGGCGCAGGACCAACAGCTTAACATGCTTTCCGAGGCACGGGGGTAGAAGACTAACACTAAAAAGTAATTTTTGTTCCGACCCAGGGATCGAACCCGGTCCTCTTACGCAGCAGTCGCTTTAAAGCGCCACCGTGGCAGTTAAGGTGACGGGTAGGGCACACTAGCCACGCCAATTGGTTTTAATTTTTAGCTACTAAGCCGGATCTATTTTAAACAATTTCGGGGTTACAACCTCTCGGCAAAAAAATATACTATTTATTAAATAACCATGCACATATGTTGGGTCCGTTTTTGTACGCGAAAAATTGATCAAAGCCAAAAGTGGCTGCTTTTGGCGTGAATCAATTTTTCGCGTACGCGTTTTTCCCCAGTCATTCTTTACAAATCTGATGTTATACACGCTTTTCTAACGGATAAAGATTGGTTGAATCGGGCCTAAATAAGATTAAAATCTTAAGTTTGACCATCCAGAGAGGAAATACTCTAATTCTTCTGAGTACGATGCCTATGGGCAGCAATAAATATAATATGGGGGACTTTTGTTCATAAATACTTATGTATATAGTAGTACAAGTATTATTAGGCCCGTGGGACTCCTTCTCACTAAATCTTAACCTAGGACTTTCTTAGAAACTATCATCTATCATGGGGAATGCTCTGAGGAACTGTTTGATCTACTCCCTGCAGAAGAATTCTTACATCGAACCACACGCAAGCGATTGTCATTTCATCCCCATCATCTCGATGGATGGCGGTCTAATACTGTCCGTCTAATACTGTTTATTTATTTATTATTTATTTATTTATAGTTTACCTACGGGAGTATTCCCCGACGGCTACGACTTAGGGACCTTCAAGAGAAGAGCGTACACCCTTTTTTAAAAAGGCCGGCAACGCTTTAGCGATCTCTCTGATTTCGCGGATGTTAATGGGCAGCGATGATTGCTTTCCATCAGTCGACTCGCTTGCTCGAAAGCAGTAAGCTGCAGTAAAGCGCCAAGCTACACTGAACAATAGCCTTTAATGTCTACGAGGTACTATCACTCACTCCCCGGGTGATACATTTTTAACGTATCTTGGAGTTAAGCACCTACATCCATGTAAGCGGTACTTCTATTATTGTTCTGAGTCTGTTGAGAACATGAGATGAAATTATCTTAGGTGGAATTCTGTCAAATGTTATTTTGATCAAATACTAAAACAACGTACCATACAGCTGGTAATAAAATGTCACAACTTAAACACACGAGACAGAATTTATAGGTACAACAAACGTGTTCTTATCAAACTGTCATAAACTTGTGTACAGTCGCCTGCAATGTAAACACCTCGACCCTTAAGGTGGCACAGTAAGGTTCAAATTTCAATGATTTTTTATACTTATTAGTGCACGTGACTGTACGTAAACGCGTACCATTGATATGCAAGTGACACAAGATGTTAGTGCCATTTTGAGCCTTAAAGATAAACAAAGCGGCAAAGTGCGATTCGGTCTCGCCCATGAAGGGTTTTGTAGTAACTAAATTGCGGTTTACGATTTATGACGTAGGAGAGCCACGCTTTGCCGTGTGGTCCCCGGCAGAGTAGAATAGGCCACCCTCACTCTTACCGAGGTGTCGTAAAAGGCGACTAAGGCAAAGCTGCTGGCATGATCATCAGCACCCAGAGAAGGAAAACTCTGCATTTATATCAAAACCCTCGCCAACCCGTCTGCCAAGCGTGGTGAGTATGGCAACTACCCCTCATGTGATTGAGGGAGGCCCGTGCCCCAGCAGTGGGGACTTGAATGGGCTGATGATGATGATGATGATTATATATAATAAACTACTTACTAAATCGAATCAAATTTGGGACTCAGCACCACATGCTTACGGAGGAGCTTTGAGTTTTTTAGTCATATTGCCAGAAAGAGAGATGACAACCTGGAGAGGCTACTTCTGACGGGAAAGGTGAGTGGAAGAAGAAGAAGCCCCATGCGCTAGTCCCATCAAATCAGCCCAACCTTAAACACCACGGTCTGTGATGCGATCCATGCGGCCGAGTATAGAGTGAGCTGGCAGCAGATAGTCCGGGAAAAAATTACTCATCAAAACCACGACCCTCAGCACTGAGGACAAACGACGCAAGGAGGAGTAGTATGCTTGGACACCCCACACGCATGGGTTTGATGAAAATAAGTTTCTTTCTTACGCAGCATATTTTCGGCCCATCTACCGCAGTGTCTCAAGACGAAAGTCTTCAATGCGTGTGTGTTGCCAGTGATGACATACGGAACCGGAACGTGGCCGCTTACAATGTGCCGATTAAGAAGGCTCAAAGTCACCCCAGAGAGCAATGGAGAGGGCTATGCTCGGAGTCTTCCTGCGTGATAGTATCAGAAATGATGAGATCCGCAGGAGAGCTAAGGTCACAGACATAGCCCAAAGGATTGCATCCCTCAAGTGGCAATGGGCAGGGCACATAGCGAGGAGAACAGACGGCCGTTGGGGCGGAAAGGTCCTCGAGTGGAGGCCACGTACAGGAAGTCTCAGCAGTAGACCCCCCACAAGGTGGACCGACGATCTGGTGAAGATCGCGGGAATCCATTAGATGCGGGCGACACAGGACCGATCTGTGTGGGGGACATTGGGAGAGGCCTATGTCCAGCAGTGGACAGTTATAGTTACAGAAAAAAATGGCTGTGACATACGGACGGATAGATAGACATAACAAATCCATACTGCTTCCTTTTTTTCCATTTGTCTACAAAACCCTGTTGGTCTAGTGGTTTAAGTACCGGGCCGTGATCTCGGGGTCCTGGGTTCGATTCCAAAAGGTCGAGCAAAAAGTGTGTTTCTAATTTTTCGAACATAGCTCGGGTTTGTGATCACCAATCCGCATTTGGCAAGCGTGGTGATTAAGCCTTAACCCATCATAGTAGCGATGACTTGATTTCTATGATGGAGGCCTTTGCCACGCAGTGGGACAGTTATAGGCTCATACTTTACAGAATCCTAACAAAGAGTTTAAATAGCATTTTTATCGCTTCCTAAGAAATAAGATAAAAATAGTCTAGCTTCGCAGAAAATTATGCAAACTGCATTTCTGCTGCATCCCACCACTCAACACGTGTTTCTCAAGTACTGCAAAGGGTATTTTCATGTGATAAAATGTGATCTAGTTTCGTTATGCTTGGTAAAAATAATATTATGTTGGCTTATAGCAAGCACTCTTTGTTTATAATAATTATCATTCATTACAATACCTACAAGACTTTTGAAATTCTTATGAAATTAATGAAAAACGAATAATGGAATCTTTTACACGGTTTAATTACTATTTTTTTACGTGATAGGTGGCAGACAAGCAGACGGATCACATGATGGTAAGCGCTTGCCGCCGCCCATGAATATATTACCATAAAAACTAACAACGAAAATTGGTTTGGACTAGATGTAGTAAGTATTTTTTTTTTAATACGTTATAAACCGTAAACCGCAATTTACCTTCCATATATCTTACTTGCTGCTACTGCTACTGAGTCGGACTCGAACATGAAGGGTTCCCCTTCATGGGCGAGTCCGACACGCACTTGGCCGGTTTTTTTTCTAAGTTCCTAAAGGTTGCCTAGAAGAAACCACTACTAGCGAAATGACCGCCTAATTGTACTATCGGTAACTGCCGCTTAATTTGATATCATCCTAAGATCTTAACAAAGGACAATACCCAAACACCTTATAAAAATTGCATTATGAAAATTAAAGAATATTAAGTGACGCAAATCACCATCGCCGAGGGCTCAGCATTTTTCACGTTTGACCTCAATACAATCAGGCGCGTAACAACATGGCCAAGTGAACTTTGCATTCTTATTAGTGTTCCGTACATAACAAAAACAGATATAAAGTTTTAAATATAATAAATGTCCTCTTAACTGAAATTTTGATAATCCTGACCTGGACCCCAATTCTCGAGCTCGTGACATTAAATAATTTTATTTTCATACGACATATATCACTAAAACATAGTTTTTTTGTATGGTTTTCGGGTGATATCCGCCATGTTTTCAAAATATCACGAGCATGAAAATTGGACTCCTGGGCCTCTTTAAGACAAAAGTCCATAGCTTTTCACGGGCAAGCATGGCCCACCATGGATCTCATCTTCACTTAACATCAGGTGAGATTGAGGTCAAATGCTTGTCTGTCGTATAATAAAAAAAAATCTCAGCGATCAGCCATGGACGGAGGACATAAACCGTTATTTTTTATAGTTTATATTCCGAAAATCGAAAAAACATCAGCTGTTCCATACACTATTCCCGGGTGGATATTCTATTTTGTATGGAACAGCTGATTATTTTTTCGCTTATTTTGTTGATCTTACATGCTAAATGGGCTTCATTCACGATACCGATTATGAGGTTTTCGGCATTTATACGATAAAAAATATTTCGGCGTATAGTGAACAAGTGTTTGCGCAAACACAAGTGCACTCTATTCCCCTTACCATTTTCTTTAAAGCACAGGCGTACAAGACCGCTAACTTCCAGACTTTCTGAAGTGAAAAATTGGGCCTGAATTTGGGGATAGAACCCGGGACAACCGCTCCCAAATACGTATTTATTACTACGCCAACGGGGTTGTAATGAATAGGTATTTGGGAGGTATGTTTAATTTTTAAGTAGGTACTAACGGCCATACATCAATACAAACCTGTCGAATTTCTTCAATCGATTCTCAGTTTGGCTGAATATGGATTGCGGAAATTTGACAGATTATTAACCTAACAACTGGCCGTCTGTATATTCTTTAATAAGGGCGTGAGCTTTACTTCGCCGACATGCGCACAAACAAAGCATTTTATGTAAATAACACACTAAACAATTTCATCTCGTGTTCAGGTGGAAATCCAACCCACACCTTCGACTATCGACAGCTCATGTCGAATCAAGCACTTACAAATTTCGTTTCGATTTTTTAAGTGTGTTATTTGCTTAAGAATAAATTGCAAAAGGTTGCTATTAAAATATCAACTATTGATTTAGCAGTCTCATCATAACTGGTGGACAAATATTTGTAATAATATTTATCATGTCGAATCAAGCACTTACCAATTTCGTCGGCTTAGAAACGCGTTCAGTGGTCTAATTGGTAGAATATCCACCCGGATCGTGTAAGGTATGAGTTCGATTCCCACCTGAACTCGGGATGAAATGTTTAAGTGTGTTATTTGCTTAAGAATAAATTGCAAAAAATTGCTATAAAAAATATTATCTAAAGCATTCTTTATATCGTACGTGCGAGCGGATTCTGCAATTTTGGAGTAGTTTCAAGTGCCTCACTTTTGCTGGTTTCTAAGAGTTACCTTAATTCTATGCTTGTCGAAACCAACAAAAAAAATAATTAAACATAGCGCGAGTGAACAGGGATAAGAGGTTAATTAGATTCTGGCGGTAGGAGAAAACACTCCGCATGGGCTGATGCAATTCAAAATCAAAATTTAACATCTCTTTATTCAATTTAAGTCCATACAGAACATTTATGAATTTCAATCTACAGCTGATTCGGAATATCATTTTCTACCGAGAAGAATCAGCAAGAATCTCAGTAGTTACTCTTTCAAATAATATGGTAATTACAATTTTCATTCTTATTCAAATTATGATTACAGTGACAGTATGAAACACAATGCTTATAATCAATATCGTTTAAATAGATCGTCAAAGTAAAATTATGCAATGAAATTTTTACATTAGAGGACAAGCGAAGAGATCAACATGTCCAGGAATCCTTATCATTTAAATAATCATCTACTTTATAGTAGCCTTTCTGCATTAGGCAGTTTTTTACGTGCAACTTAAACTTATGTACCGGTAAATCAATAATTTGTTGAGGTATCGCAATAAATAATAGTAAATCAATAATCGCCGTGTGGTCCCCGGCAGAGTAGAATAGGCCACCCTCACTCTTACCGAGGTGTCGTAAAAGGCGACTAAGGTAAAGCTGCTGGCATGATCATCAGCACATGATTATATCAAAACCCTCGCCAACCCGTCTGCCAAGCGTGGTGAGTATGGCAATTACCCCTCATGTGATTGAGGGAGGCCCGTGCCCCAGCAGTAAGGACTTAAATGGGCTGATGATGATGATGATGATGTTGAGGTAACTTATTAAACATTCTAATGTTCAATCCTACAAATGAATTTCAAATTTTATGAAGTCTAAGATTCGGGACAGCAAGCCTTTGTTTATTTCGCTTGTAAAAGCTATGAAAATCTGATTTTTGCGAGTAAAGGTGCGAGTTCTTGCGTACAAACAAAACAAAAGTTTTATATTAGTTTTTAGTGCTTTTTAGTGAACGAACTTGGTGTTTATTTATGCAGTGAAGTGCCGCAAAAGATCCTAATAATAAGAAACGTTAAATTGTATTGTTTTTGATACTGCTATTGTGTGTGTCGAGTGAGTTGTCACGTGACAACTAGCTTGGACCTAATAGTCTTAAAACCCGCGATTGTGTTTAGAGTGGAATCGGTAGGTCGAAAAAACGCAAAACACCGGCGTTTTATTGAGTGACTGTGACTATGACTGACTTCGATTGTTTTCTTAATAAATAAATAAAATAGAAAATTTTACTGGAAAATCTTTAGAACATAAAAGACTTATAATCTACTTAAACTACGGGAACAATTTTAAGTTAACTATTGATTTCCTGTATCTTAGGTAGAGACGAGACGACAAAGGAAAAAGGACTTAAGTTAACAAACTAATTTTAGCAATGAAACAAAACATAACAACATTAACATAACTAATCATTACACTAAATCTCGAAATTACCTAATCTAGCGTGAAAACTGAGTAAGGGACATGTTAGGGCACTCGCTCGGACCCTCACAGGGGACTGCAAATTAAACAAGCACCTGCACAACATGGGCCTTTCAGACACCAAAATCTGCAGGTTCTGTCGCGAGGACGAGGAAACGATTATCCACGTCCTCGGCGAGTGCATAGAGCTGCACCGCTGCAGAAGCCGGCACCTAGGAGCACACATGATCTCAGCAGACGAGATCAAAAGATCCCTCATCAGCTCCATTCTCGGGTTTATCCTGGAACTGGAGGTACATGAGGTGCTGTAATAGGTTATGGGGCTGCCACAATAGATCATCTACTGGTCGCAGTGGCTATGAGACGCCGGGCTCACCCCATTTCTAACAAATAATAAATCTAGCGTGAATGTGTATAATACAAATTGTGTAATACATACGAGTGAACGTGATTATGATTTGTGAACATTGATCCAGTAATTATTCGTGACATAAATACCTTTACAGTTAGAATCGTTTATCTAACATAACGTACATTATAAATAAACTACATAATTAACATAACTAAAAGTACCTTTTTTATGTGATAGGTGGAAGACGGTCAGGCGGATCACCTGATGGTAATCGATTGCCGCCGCCCATGGACACCCCCCCTTTCCCCCGGATTGGGCCTCCGGTACCCTCACTCACGCAGCGAAACACAGCACAACAATTTACTAGCTAAGTTACTTGACATAGGCAATATGTCTTCGGGTAGAGCCATATTATCAAAAAATGATATAGATTCTGACGTTATTTCCGTTTTGTTGTATGCTTTTTAGTTACAGAACTCGCATACGGTACCCTAAAAGGTGCCCTGAATTTTCCTTTTTAAAATTATAAGCTGGGCTCGCCAGAGAAATTTGTTTAAGCATTATGTAAATCGGCAAACATCGGGAATACAAACGATCATCCAATCTTTTTTCGATGCAAATTCTTATTTATGAAATTCAATTTTCTGTGTCAAGTAACAAACACAATTTGTGTTTTGAGTTTTACAGGGAAGTATGTTCGCTTCCATTCATTTTTGACGATCGTTTGTTGCCTTTTGAGAGTTGAACCGCTGTGGGGCATGAAAAAGTGGTGAGTTCAAAGAAGTATGCTCAAAGGTGTGTTTATGTGGTAGAAGTAGCAAAATTGTGGGATAAATATTGGACACGGATTTTAGATAAAAAAAAAGGATTTTTGGTGTTATAATTGCTAATAGTCTATATTATATTGGTACTGGTCCGTGCCTTTAGTCAGATAACTATAGTATAAGCGCTTAAGAACTTAATTTTGAATGTTCCTTTTTGTAATTTTATTTTTTCTGGGAGTTTCTACACAAAAATACGACAGTCCAAAATAGGAGTGTAATAAATTAACGGGAAGCAACGTTTGTGTTTTGTATTACCCAGTAAATGGTACATACGTGCGCGAGTTCTTTTTCCTTTTTACTTTAAAGCGGACAAACGAGCCGATGGCACTACTGATGGTAAGTGATCACCGCCGCCCATGGATCTCTGCAGCACACGAGGTATCACATATGCTCGCCGGCTGGTTTGGAACAAATATATCATTTTCTTGAAATTCACCAGGTCGTATGTGTTCGGAGGTGTCGTAAAAGGCGACTAAGGTAAAGCTGCTGGCATGATCATCAGCACCCAGAGAAGGAAAACTCTGCATTTATATCAAAACCCTCGCCAACCCGTCTGCCAAGCGTGGTGAGTTATGGCAATTACCCCTCATGTGATTGAGGGAGGCCCGTGCCCCAGCAGTGGGGACTTAAATGGGCTGATGATGATGATGATATGTTCGGAAACACCACAGACGTGACCGACGTGCCTAAACGTGCTTAGTCAACAATAGGCTACGTAACCAATAAAATAAATAACTGCAGTCCACTTGGCGTGTCCATTAAGAGCGTTTAGTGCATATTGCACCGCGGCGGAATCCACTTAGCACTAATTGGTGCAACCGCTTCCGCGGTCCCGTGCTGCGCATAGCTACATGCATTGCAATGTTTTTGTACGCAATTGTTGTGTAAAATACTAATAATAATGGTCATTGCATAATCTTAAATTATTTTACCTGTTAGGGGTAATTTACGAGTTTTTATGTGACAGCTGGCAGACGAGCAGACGGATTACCTGATGGTAAGCGATTGCCGCCGCCCATCGTCCATGGACACCCGCCACACCAGTGGAGCTACAAATGCGCTGCCAACCTTAAAACCCCCTTTCCCCCGGATTGAACCTCCGGTAACCTCACTCACGCAGCAAAACACAGCACAATGCTGCTTCAAGCCGGTTTTCTGTAAGGCCATGGTATCACTCCGGTCGAGCCGGCCCATTCATGCTGAAGCGTGGGGAGACCTTAGCGCTATACGATCTTTTAAACGTTTTGTAGCTTCCGTAATAGCAATGTTGGCTCTTCTCTTGCTTTCCATCAGGGTGAGGCGAGCCAACATACTGTGTCACCATAAAAAAAAACAAATAGACACAAAAAGTCTAAAACTAATTGTGAGTACAGAATTGAAAGAGTTATCCTTTAACTCCTTACCGTTGAGGATTTAACCTTCCATCATCAGCAGAACCACAAAACTAATACGGTGAGGCGTAAATACTGGTGCAGTTTTGAAAAAAGATAGAAAAACATTACGTGTCCCTATTAAATTTGAGAGTTCCCCTCAATTTTTCCAGGATCCCATCATCAGATCCTGATATCCTGATCATGGTACCAATTTGGGACAATCTACTTTCACCCTCTTCAACAATGCCTAATGGCTGTGCTCTGCAAGACTATATCCCTGAGGATAGATTGATTGAAACAACGGTGGCGTTGTTGACTGTCATCCTATCCAAATTTAACGATGCTCTACCGTCCAACGTCGCCTCTCAACTTACAACTCTATTCCAAAGCATGCCATTAGACATTAGAAGTGGCAACAACATAAACTCATCCATTGAGTCCGATGGCGGACTCTTGCCAGTTCCTTCAATGGAATTGTAAGAGTATCCGTCGCAAAAAAAATGAATTAATTTATCTTTTTAACAAGTTCTCCGTAGCAGTGGCTGCCATCTCTGAGACATGGCTAGTGCCTGATTCCCTCTTTAGGGTGTCTGGTTATGCATGCCTCAGGGATGACAGAGATGATGGCTACGGAGGCTGTTGTTGTTAATTAAAAGAAATGTTATTTACTCCCAAATCTCCATTCCTGCTCACAGTCCATCATTCAACGTGGTGGCTGCGAGGATAATGAACATTTCCTTTATATCAATTTACATCCCCCACCCTTCCCCATCCCTTATCCCAGACCTCCGTAATGTTTTTTCTTCTATCCCATCTCCCGTCCTTATTCTTGGGGATTTTAATGTCCATCACACTGCATGGGGTTCTCATTTTTGTGACTCATTTTCGTCTGGATTGTTGGATCTATTTGAAGACTTGAACCTTTTTGTTTTAAATGATGGCTCTCCAACACGTTGGGTATCTCCTACACAGGACCCACGCTCGGCGGTGGACCTATCTGTCTGCTCTACATCGCTATCCTCTCTATGCTCATGGAAAGTCCTTTCTCAATCCCACGGCAGCGATCATTTTCCTATAATAATATCCCAACCCCTGTCCGTCATCCCTGCTGTCTCACCTCCACCCTTACTGAAATACAAAATCCAATATGCAGACTGGTCTAAATTCAGAACAGAAATTGGATTACATCTAGACAGAGCCTTAAACAACCCTCCTTCAGATATCGAAGACAAATTGTCCATATTCATGGAGGCACTATTGTCTGCTGCAGACGCAAGCATCCCCTTGAAGAGACCGAACCGGAAGAAATTAGCCCCTCCACCATGGTGGGACTCCGAATGCACGGAGGCGGTTAACCGTCGAAAGGATGCAGAGGCAGATTATAAACACTCCATGAGTATGGAGAATTATGTCCGGTATAAACAAATTGCTGCACGTACTAAAAGGATACTATCTAAAAAGAAGAAGAATGGTTGGATGAACTTCTGCGAATCACTTTCCCCTAGATCCCCTATTTCGGGCGTATGGAAAAATATCAGGAAATTCCGTGGCTCCCTGGTTGCACCTTCCCCCTCCTCTAATGACCCCTCTACATGGCTAAATGAATTCGCAAACAAATTATCCCCTCCTTTTGTCCCTACGGAAAACAGTCTCCCATCCTGCTATCCTTCCCTCCATAGTAGCGACAGGTTCGACCAACCATTCTCCTTAACGGAACTGAACTGCGCATTACGCGGCCTAAAGGATTCTGCTCCTGGAGAAGACGGTATTCCTTATTCTTTCCTTTCCCACCTGGGCTCAACTGGGGAACAATACTTTTTAAATCTTTTAAACTCCATCTTTCTGACAGGCAACATTCCTTCCTCGTGGAAGGCTCAGATTGTTATTCCCTTGTTGAAACCGGGTAAAGATCCAAACAATGCTTCCTCCTACCGCCCCATCGCCCTTTCCCTTTCCAAAGTCCTTGAGCATATGATCAAAAACCGTCTCGAATGGATTATAGAGAGTAGGAATATTATACCCAACAGCCAATTCGGATTCCGGAAATCTAGAGGCACCACAGATAGCCTAGCCGTCCTAACAACGGACATCAGAATTGCCTTATCGAAAGAGGAGTACCTAGTGGGTGTATTTTTGGACATCGCATCTGCCTATGATAATGTGCAACTTCCGGTGCTCAGACAGAAGATGCTTCGCATGAGTCTTCCAGTGAGGTTAGTACACTGTGCAACAAACCTGTTGATGGGTAGATCAATCAAAATTAGGTCGTTTGACCATTCACTCCCCCCCAGAAGTCTTTGGCAGCGCCTACCTCAAGGTTCCGTTCTGAGTCCTATTCTGTACAACATTTACACGTACGATCTTGAGCAATGCGTCTCTTGCTTCTCTAACGTTCTACAGTACGCGGATGATTTATGTCTTTACGTTTCCGATAAATCTATTACGAATATAAATCGCCGCTTAAATTCTGCTCTTTCCTACCTAAACGATTGGCTTGTAGACCATAACTTATCACTATCAATACCTAAATGTAGCGCCGTAGTATTTACCAGGAAGCGATCTATCCCGCTCGTTGACATTAATTGTGATGGTCAACCTATCCCTCTTGATAACCATGTTAAATTCCTTGGTGTCATTCTTGACTCGAGAATGACCGGCGTACCCCACTTCAATTATGTGGCTCAAAAATGCGAAAAAGGAATCAACATCCTTTGATCCCTTTCAGGTGTCTGGTGGGGCTCTCACCCTTATAGCCAAAAATTGCTCTATAATGCCGTGGTCCGTAGTCATCTGGATTATGCATCTTTTCTCCTAGAACCCTGTAACAAAGAGGCGTTAAACAGGTTAGAGAAGCTGCAAATGAGAGCATTAAGGGTTGTCTTAGGAGCAATGAAGTCCTCTCCAAATATTGCCTTACAGGTAGAGGCCGTGGACGCCCCACTGGATCTTCGGCGTCAGTACCTCTCGAATAGGTTCATATTTAAAACCAACCAATCTAGTTGTCACCCTCTTATTTCCCGTCTTCAAAACTTATCCGAGCTGATCTCTCAACCTTCTTGCAAATATTGGGCCCATAAAAGTCCCCCTTTAACAATCACTAGTTTCAGAAAAATTTCGTCCCTGTCTCACCCGATGGTACAATTCCCTATAAACTCCCTCTTCCAAATTCCATATGATGCCCTTATTTTCGAACCTCAAGTTGTCCTGGATTTTGGAATCCCGAAAAATGACCCAATGGCTGACCAAACATTAAATACATATTTAAACACTGAATGGCAAGGCTGGTTGCCAGTCTATACGGATGCCTCAAAATCATCTACCGAGGGTACTGTAGGAAGCGCTGTGTGGATTTCAAAATTCCAGGTCATGCTAAATTTCAGATCCCCCAAAGAATCTTCTGTGTTTACCGGAGAGTCAATTGCAGTATTAGAAGCCTTATCATATATACTCTCCCATAAATTAAATAAATCTGTCATTCTTTCTGATTCTAAGAGCTGTCTACAAGCCATTTTAGGTAACATGTTCAGGAAAAAAAATATCTCACCTGTAATCCTTAATATCAAAAAAATGTTATTCCTTTGCGATCTTGAAAATATAAGTGTAGCTTTAGTATGGATTCCAGGTCACAGTGGTATTCGCGGCAACGAACAGGTCGACGTTTGGGCTAAGGAGGCCATTCAGCTTGGCGCCCCTCGGCAACAAAATTATGCCCATGATATCTTACCGCTCGCATCAGAGGTACTAAAAGATGACTGGCAGAACCGATTTAGTGAACTATCTAAACTCAAGGGCCGTCACTACGCAGGTGTTCAACCGTTGATCCCTCGGAGACCGTGGTTTTTCAAACATAAAACTCTGGGCAAGCTAGCTGTCTCCACCATTTGTCGCCTGCGTTTAGGACATGCTTGTACCCCAGTATTCTTAAATAAAATCCGAGTTAAAGACTCTTCACTATGCGAATGTGGTTTAGATGAGGGTACGTCAGACCACATATTTTTCAATTGTCAAAATTATAATTTCTCACTGTATGACATCCTACCCCCAAGAATTCCCCGCCCTATTAACTTTTCTTTTCTTCTTTCTTTGTCCTTCTCCTCTGTTATAGAATATTTATGTAGATATATTATTAAATATAATATTAGACTTTGAAAGAAACTCCCACTAAACATTTTGTGCCGTCTATGTGTTTGTTTATACGTTTTTGTTGAATTTTTTTGTTTTAGGTGGTGTAAGAACTCAAATTAAAATAATATCCTGAAGAATTTAATCTCATCTATACCGGTCAATTTTCCTTTTGAAACGTGTCTCGTTAATCACTCGACATTGGCAGAGTTAAAAAAATGTGTTTGGCATAAGCAACCGCAATAGCAGCCATTACAAAAAAAAAAAAAAAAAAACAACTTAAAACTTTGTTTTACGACATTTCGAAATTAGGTGAAAACATTTTCGATTCTCAATCCAAAATCGACAACTTTTTGTAAGTAATAGAAAACAGAATACAGTTCAAAATGTCTAGCAAAAAAGGTGTTTAAAGGGCTACCTTTTTACCAATACATTTTGTATGTATACCATCGTAGCTCTGAAGCTCGTCTATAAATAGCGACACTGCATAAACCCCTCAAGGGGAAAATATACACCCTAACTAAAATTAATTTAACTGCACGCTCTCAAATGTTGCGTGAATTGCTATAAACTAGCCTGGGAAATTCGCCAAATACTAAAACGTTGCCAAGGGAGCAGTGGCCGGCTTAATCCATTACCGTCGAGTGCATTTCTGCCGCAATTGTTGGTGTAAGCACTAGCACTGCACTGCAGAAATCGATTTACTCAGGTAACGTTAATTGTATGTATGTATTTGAAACTTTTTTATGCGATAGGTCACAGACTAACAGACAGAACGGCTTACCATCAGGTGATCTGATCGCCTGATGGTATCGATCATGATCTAAGCCTACCCCGGCTAAAAGCCATGGCTTAAAATAATAACACGCTTAGATGATTGTAAATAAATATTTCACAATATCACATCAATTGAGATAGGTCGCTCAGTCACCTGTGTTACGGAATACGGATCATCATTTCAGCCAATAGACGTTCACTGCTGGACATAGGCCTCCCCCAATGTTCTTCACACAGATTGGTCCTATGCCGCCCGCATCCAATGGATTCCCGCGAACTTCATCAGATCGTCGGTCCACCTTGTGGGGAGCCTGCCACAGCTGCGACGTGGTGGTCTGTGCTACAGTCTCTCCAAAGGTGCCGAATAGACTACCGATACATACAAGTGTTGCAGTCATTGTACGGAAACGTCACAATGTCAGTCCGTCTTCAGGACCATGAATCAAAACCCATACCTCTCCAGCAAGGTGTGAGACGGGGTGTTACGGATATCAGAACACAAATTACATGGAAACCGGAACGGAATTATAAATATATACATATGATACTTTTTTTAGTTCTGTGAAGTATGACTGATTAACATTGCTATGCCTTTGCAGGGCGCTACATTGTATTAATAACATCTTATGTACGTACATTTAATAATTAAGATACCTCGTACCCAATGTAGCACGCAATAAATATTTTGAAATTGAATTGAAATTCTTTTACAAACCTATAATACATGGAAACACCGAGACCAATACAAACAGACAGGATCATGCACACAAATGTTTGTACTATGCGAGGATGGAACTCGTCACCCTTGCACCAGAGGCAGCATTCACTACCACTGATCCAAACAGGTCATCATATGACAGGTCAGATGACGATGATGTAATTTCATTTGTTGCATTCTTTTATCTAATGCATCTGCTGTTTTAAATGTGTAAATTATAATTCAAAATCAACCCAATCCCTGAGTTCAACAACACCATAAATCATAATTTAAAACTTTACGCCAAAAACGTGATCGCCAAGAAATACAGCTCAAAGTTCAAGAAACAACACGTGCACTATAAATATTTATTTCGTGACAGTTTTTGTAAAATGTCTTGAAAATTATCACGTAAATAAACAGTTAGTCAAGTTATGACGTGAACGATAAGAGAAAATGCTTCAGAGCACGTAACTTAACCTAACGTTAAAGGAACGTGACGGTAATGTATAGTTATTATAGGGGTATAAATATACGTTTTTGTATTTTGGGTCAAGCAGTTTTTTAGTTCGTGTCAAAACTATTTATTAAGTGGTTAGCCAAGGCTCTAACGAGACCAATTGATGGTCGATCGATGGCATCGATCAATGGTAGAGTGAACGTTGACCGATAGTTTCTGCCAGTCCTATCACGTTCTGAAAAGTGCAGGGTTTAGGACACATATGAAGTACAGCGGCGATCACAATAGCTCAAACTGGTCTGATAAAACCTCCATCATATTAATCAATTCAGCTAATAGACGTCCACTGCTGGACATAGGCCTCCCCCAATGTTCTCCACACAGATCGGTTCTGTGCTGCCCGCATCCAATGGATTCCCGCGATCTTCACCAGATCGTCGGTCCACCTTGTGGGGGCCTGCCACGGCTGTAACTTCCTGTACGTGGCCTCCACTCGACCTCCTCGAAAACCTCCATAGCCGCTGCATAAAATGAGAACGGGGGATTCAAAGTTAGTGTGAAAATAGTCAATGTTTGATCCTCAACGAAATATTCCAAAAAGAAGAAATTCACTTCGTGTCACTGTGCAAAATGAATTCCAGAAATGGAGTGTGGGCGGGCCTCTAGTATATTTATAAATGAGTATGTAACTCTTTTGATCCAGAAGACTCTAAATGTTTTTCTTTCTTTTCAGGAATCACACGAATAACCGAGTATACGGGGGTAAGTCACTAACATTATTGAGTGAATATTTTTATAAATTTTGATTAATTTCTTTCTTTCAATCAGTTTAAGCCTTTCACGCTGACTATGCGAATAATAAAAATATCCTCGAACCGATTTCGGCTAAGGCGGCCAATCTCAATGATCAGCCACTTACGCAGGATATATTATCGTGCTCAAGTGTGTGCGTAAAATACAAGTGCTCTATTCCCTTGCCTTCATATTCCGATGGGACACCAGTAAGATACGACCAGAGAGGGATCGGGCGAAGGAACAACTTCTAGACTCCGGGCTGACACTGAGAATTTCTTAATAGAAAAATTCAGGTACAATTTTTCGGCCCGACCCGGGGATCGAACCAGGGGCCCCAAGCACGGCCATCGCTTTGAAGTGAGACGCACTACCCACCAACGAGTGCGCTGCACCAACGAGGCAGTCTATACGAATAACCTCTTTTTAAATAGTTTAGATCGGTTAAGTAATACTTTAAAAAAATGTCGATTGAGACTGCAAACGAAGTAGATATTTATTCGTTTTATATTACTTTGATAGCTCTTTTTATTCTGTCACAACTCTCCACCCTTCTAACATTCATATCAAAAGATTTCAAAAAGAATCTACAGAAAACAGGTTGATAATTTATATGTACCAATAATGATATGTTTTGATCGTAGACATACAAACGGTTCTGTATTTCTTGTACCGTAATAAAATAATTGGTGTTCGTTTCACGTGGTCTGGTTATTTACGATTGCGTGGGATCACAGTTTGAATCCAACCAGTAGCTAAACGTTTTGTGCTATCTGATAAGTGGTAAACGAGCAGACGAATGAGGGCTTTATATGCACTTTGCTAGTGTGGAAAACAGCGCGTCAAAACCAACTCTCCAATATTAGCGCGGTCCACCATAATGAACTCAAACGGCCCCCCTTTTTACCCGTCTACGGCAAATAAATTGTACGGCAAAAAGTGTAGCAGCTAATTTGTGGAGCTACCAAAAAAATAATAATGAAACAATAGATAGATATACTTTATTGCACAAAAAAACACAACTTAAAAAAACTAGGCATTACATAAACTCGAACGCCCTGTTGGTCTAGTGGTTTAAGTACCGGTCTGTGATCTCGGAGTCCTGGGTTCGATTCCCGGGTCGAGCGAAAAGTATGTTGCGAATTTTCCGAACATAGCTCGGGTTTGTGATCATCAATCCGCATTAGGCAAGCGTGGTGATTAAGCCTAATCCCATCATAGCGGCGATAACTTGAATTCTATGATGGAGGCCTTTGCCCTGCAGTGGGACAGTATATAGGCTGATACTACTAGAAACATAAACTTAATTGTTCAATTTCAGCGGTCTAATCGCTGGAAGCGATTCCCACCAGACAACCTTCAGGTAAAGGACATTTGATAATAGAGGAGGGGTAGGTGGTGCAATATTGAAAAGGAAATAAAAGTGAACTGTATATATATATTATAATATTTATAATACTAATACATAAATAAACACAATATTATATACTAATAAATATGTTATGCTTGGATAAAATAATATAAAGGATCTTAGACGGACCATCGACTACTACCGATGACATGGACCTGTAAAGACTTAAAAGGATTGCTATTTATTTATTTAAAAGGTGAGTTTTGACTCGGGCTTTAAAAATGGTTAATGATGGAGACTGTCTTATTGATAGGGGTAGGGAGTTCCATAGACGGATGGACTGGACAGTGAAGGACTGGGTATAGACATGAAAGGAGTGGGAGGGAGTCTTAAGGCGGAATAATGAAAGTTATTATTAAATAATAATAATATGTAACTTTCATTATTGTCTCTCAAAAGGGCCTCTTCGTGTTGGATCTGTATCCTCACGTAAACTCTCTTTTTTAGAACCCAAAAAAAACAGAGTTAAAAACTCCACTCCACACGCAACGTTATCCAGGAACCCTTTAGTTTTGCCATGTTCATCCGTCTGTCTGTTCGCAGCCCAGATCAAGGGCTCTTAGTACTAGTACATACTAGAAACCTGTAATTTGGCATAAACAGTATTTTTTTTATGCTAGAGGCAACAAACGAGCAAGCGAGTCACCTGATGCAAAGCAATCATCGCCGCCCATTAACATCCGCGAATCGCAAACATAAGCGCACACTGACACAACCGGAGAGAGATCCGGCAGAACCAACGGATTAATATGCTTTCAGAGCACGGGGGTCCATACAGCCATCTTCCAGACTCATGGCTGGCACTGAGAATTTCTTAACAGAAAAACTCGTACAAATTTTGGCCCGACCCGGGGATCGAACTTGGGATCCCAAGCGCAGCCGTCGCTCACTGCCCACTGCGTCAATGAAGCAGTCAACACGAGTACAATACGAGTAAATGGTAAACCACTGGTCATGAAAAAGCTGTGTGTGTAATTTAACAGCCTTGTTTGATATTTTACTATGTGAGTAAACACTGTTTTATGGGCGGCCTTTGTGTTTAAAACAGTTTGTATTTGGATATACTGTAAATAAATATTTCTATTGAAATAATGGCTACGAGAGACCACAATAATGACTAAAAGCTCTCGCTCTTTAGCGAATGAATACTTAAGGTGACGGGTAAGGCACACTAGCGACCCCAATCGATTTTAATTTTTTACTACTAAACCGGATCTATTTTAAACAATTTCGGGGTTACAACCTCTCGTCAAACTAAAACTATTTATTAAATAACCATGCACAAATGTTTGGTCCGTTTTTGTATGCGAAAAATTGATTCACGCCAAAAGTGGCCGCTTTTGGCGTGAATGAATTTTTCGCCTACGCGTTAGACCCAACATTTTTTCATGGTTATTTGATCATCAGCACCCAGAGAAGGAAAACTCTGCATTTATATCAAAACCCTCGCCAACCCGTCTGCCAAGCGTGGCTAGTATGGCAATTACACCCCATGTGATTGAGGGAGGCCCGTGCCCCAGCAGTGGGGACTTAAATGGGCTGATGATTTGATAAATAGTATAAGTGTTTGCCGAGAGGTTGTAACCCCGAAATTGTTTAAAATAGATCCGGTTTAGTAGCTACTATTTTAAATCGATTGACGTCGTTAGTGTGCCCTGCCCGTCACCTTAACTTTATATACAAAACATTGTTGCAAACATGCATTTCTGTACATAAAACAGTTGTCCGAGGAATTTAAAGAACCCACAACCTCAACAATTTCTTTATGATGATGATGAGTTATGACCTAAACTCAAAAAGTATAATTGAGTCAAAATAAAATTTGAATTGACAGGTCCGTGACATAAGTACGCTGCCAACTTTATACTATTCCATCAGATTGGGCGTCTGTGACTTTATTTCTGCCACCTAACACAAAAAAGACAGGATTTTTTTATGTGATAGGTGGTAGACGAGCAGACGTATCACCTGATGGTAAGCGATTGCCGCCGCCCATAGACACCCGCGACACGAGGCACAAGTGCGCTACCAACCTTTAATACCCCTTTCCTCGGGATTGGGCTTCCGATACCCTCACTCCCGCAAATATTTTTGAGAGGATTTGGTACATCTACTAAAAATAACAATAAATCTAATGTAGTATACCTTTACAATATTTAGAAAGATAGAAACATTTATTCATTTATTTGAGAATATGACACCTCACCTCTGGGCTGGAGCTCCCAAGTATCAGCTTCTTCCTCTAGACCGTATCCAAGAAGGGTAGTGAGAATGTTCGATGACCAATTTCTTTCCGACACGCTTGATCCTCTGTCATTGCGTAGAGATGAAGCATCGCTATGTGTCTCCTATCGCATCTACAATGGGGAGTGTTCCGAGGAGCTGTTAATTAATTAATTTTTATTTTTCGTAATTTTGTCACTATCTCCCCGTGTACCCGCGCAGATGTCCATGGGCAGCGGTAATCACTTACCATCAGGTAAGCCGTCTGCTCGTCATGCTATAATGTAAAAAACAAACAAGGAGATAAAAAAAATTTAAAAAATAAAGATACATTTGGCTGCTCAAGCCGGGTAATAAGTATCTGCGTACAGGTGTGTGTGAGGTGTGTCGCGATGGTCAGTAAAAAGAAGCTCACTCAGCTTCAGCCATGGCTTACCTGCAGACCATGGCGCTGGTTTTATGTGAGCCCTTGTGACTCACGGACGAAATAGTACGTTTAGGTATATTGAGAATTCCGACCAATACAATCTCGGTTATGCGTTCAGAATCGTATCCATAACGTGTTTTCTTGACAGATCTTTCTCCGCCGAGCGAGTGGTAAAATAAATAAGGAAAATTCGTCTAGTTTCATTTCCTTATCTTACGTCACGGTATATTGTTGCTCGGATAGTGACTTTTACTGAGTGAGGTCCATTTATATTAGCAAAGATCCACTTATATTGCACATAGTAACATATCTAAACGTTCAATAGAGAATTTTACTAGCTTTTATTTCGAGTTGCATTGCTTGGGTGTTGTAATAATGTACGTCCTATTATATTTTTATACGGGAATATTGCTATTATAACATTTTCATAGTAAAATCCTTAGAAAACTACAGCTTTTTTGGTTGATAGTTGGCTCTCCTTTTTTGGTTGAGAGCCGTGTGGTCCCCGGCAGAGCCGTGTGGGCCCCGGCAGAGTAGAATAGGCCACCCTCACTCTTACCGAGGTGTCGTAAAAGGCGACTAAGGTAAAGCTGCTGGCATGATCATCAGCACCCAGAGAAGGAAAACTCTGCATTTATATCAAGACCCTCGCCAACCGGTCTGCCAAGCGTGGTTAGTATGGCAATTACCCCTCATGTGATTGAGGGAGGCCCGTGCCCCAGCAGTGGGGATTTAAATGGGCTGATGATGATGATGAGACGAGCAGACGTATCACCTGATGGTAAGCGATTGTCGCCGCCCATGGACACCCGCGAGACCAGTGGAGTCATAAGTGCTCTGCCAACCTTTGAACCCCCTTTTCCCCCGGATTGGGCCGGGCTCGGTCCACAGCTATCAATATTGTAGTTTTAGTATGTTACAGTTATATTTTTTGAGTAGTTGGTAGAGATTTTTTGAAAGAAGTAAACTTAGATTTAACTTGTAATCGTTGCTTTGGAGTGATACCACGGCCTCATAGAAAATCGACGTGTAGCATCTCTTGCGCTATGTATCACCATATTTGAGGGTTCCGGAGGCTCAATTGGGGAAAGGGGGTTGAAAGGTCGGCAGCGCACTTTTGACTCTATTGGCATTGCGGGTGCTTAGGGCAGTGGCAATTACTTATCATAACGATCCGTCTTGTCGTCTGAGAACAATCAATTTAGCCTAAATCTTACTTTCAATCCGGGCCAAGATTTGAATCCGAGCATGCATCGCTGGTTTTTTCAAATCTATGTGCGTATGTTTACTATTATCTCGACGGTGTGAGGGAAAACATCGTCAGGAAACCAGCGCAATCCGGATAATGTCTGAAACGTTTAATCATGATTCAGTTCGTCTGGTTCCCCTTTCAAAAGGATTGCGAAGGTCAGATGGCACTCATCATTATCATCATTATTTCAGCCAAAAGGTACTTACTGCTTGACATAGACTACCCCAATATTCTTCACATAGATCGGTCCTGTGCCGCCCGCATCCAATGGATTCCCGCGACCTTCACCAGTTCGACGGTCCACCTTGTGGAGGGCCGACCACGGCAGTCGCTTCATTGTAATTACCAGATTCTGCAAATCCTGAATCATGGTAAAAGTGTATCTCGAACTCCAGAGCGATAGCTTTGGACGTAACCGGGAATCACACGCTAAGATGAGGAGGAATCCGGGCAAAACAACCTAAGAATTTCCGGCTAAATAAATCATTAAGTTTGGTCGTGTTTGGTATCAAGCACAGGAAAGATGGCCGTGTATCGTACTCTAACCGAGGTGTCGTAAAAGGCGACTAAGGTAAAGCTGCTGGCATGATCAACAGCACCCAGAGAAGGAAAACTCTGCATTTATATCAAAACCCTCGCCAACCCGTCTGCCAAAGCGTGGTGAGTATGGCAATTACCCCTCATGTGATGGAGGGAGGCCCGTGCCCCAGCAGTGGGGACCTAAATGAGCTGACAATGATGACGATGACAAGAAAGTTTCCTACTTAGGACATGTGTTAAGACACGACAGATACGAGTTGTTGCAACTTATTATGATGGGGAAAGTAGCTGGTAAGAGGGGTGTAAGTCGGAGGAGAAAATCATGGCTGCGTAACATCCGGGAGTGGACGGGACTCGCGAGCGCCGCCGAACTGTTTCGCCTCGCTAGAGACCGAGAAGAATATGCTTGATTGACGGCCAACCTTCGCTAATCGGAAAGGCACTTGAGAAGAAGAATTGTTGGCCAAAATTTGGCTTCACAATACTCAGTCCATACTCTTTTAACACCACTAATGAACTTAAGCCAATAAATGGCAGCACGTCAGCCGCAAACACTCTGACGGCGGCGGTCAGTGCGGTAATTGGCGCATGCGACGTGCACTCGGCGGTAATTGCTCGGCCCGGGGTTCGGCTCGTCTGGTAATGACTTATTTGAGCACTGCCCTGTCAGTTGAGATACGAAAGGTGAGGATTTATTTACTCATGGTATCAGATTTTATACGAATAAACGAATGAGAGTTTTTTAGTGTTATACCTAAGTGGCAGATAAGTAGACCCACCACCTATCTGATGATAAGCTTCTGGCGCCACCTACTAGACCGTGGAAGAGCCTCTCTTCGGCATGCACGCTGTGAAGCGTGAAGCAGCATTGTGCTGTGTTTCGCTGCGTGAGTGAGGGTACCGGAGGCCCAATCCGGGAAAAAGGGTGACAGCGCACTTGTGACTCCACTGGTGTCGCGGATGTCCATGGGTCTCGGCAACCGCTTACCATCAGGTGATCCGTCTGAACGTCTGCCACCTATCAAATAAAACAAATAAAAAACCTGTGAACACACCCGCTACACCGGTGAAATTACAAGTGCACTGCAAAGCTTTAGAGCCTCCTTCCCCCTCGGATTGAGCCACTGGTACTCTCTCTCTCTCTCTCATTTGGCGAAACATTAAGCAAGCGCTGGTTTACTGTGAGTTCTTGTCATCACTCCGAACAAGTAAGCCCATTTATGCCGAAGCCTGGATTACCCTCTTAAAGGGTTGTGAAGGTCAGACGACATCATTTCAGCCAGTAGACGCCCACTGATGGACAGAGGAGGCTGATGCTCCCCAATGTTCTCCACATAGATCGGTCCTATGGCGCACGCATCCAATGGATTCCCGCAACCTTCACCAGATCGTCGGTCCACCTTGTGGAGGGCCTGCCAAGGCAGTCGCTTCATTGTAATTACCAGACTCCCCAAATCCTGAATCGTGGTCTAATCATTCCCGGGCTCCGAGTAACAGCTTTGGACGCAACACGCTAAGATGAAGAGAAAAACTTTTATTGCACACAACTTAAGACCGCCTTATTGTACTGTCTGTTGTTGTATCGTACTATATGCGATAAAGAATATCTGACTATCTATCTAACTTAGTGGAAGTGGGTACTGGAGGACCAATCCGGGTTAAAGGGGGGTTCAAAGATTGGCTGCGCATTTGTGAATCCACTATCGTTGGTCTCCTTGGGCGCCGGTAATCGCTTAGCGGTGAACCGTCTGCTTGTCTCCCACCAAAAGTATCAGCCTATAAACTGTCATAATATTACAGGGCAAAGGCGTCCATCATAGAATTCAAGTTATTAGAAATTAAACTACTATGATGGGATCAGGCTTAATCACGCTTGCCAAATGCGGATTGATGATCACAAACCCGAGGTATGTTCGAAAAATTCGCAACGTACTTTTCGCTCGACCCAGGAACCCGAGATCACGGCTGGGTACTTAAACAAGTAGGCCAACAGGGCGTCTGCTACCTATCACATAAAAAAACCCCGAAGCAACATCTTTTGGACGCAATTGGGAATTACACGCTAAGATGCCCATCAGTCGAAGAACCTCTTTCCCCGGTACGATTTTATGCAATTTATATTTAATTATCTTACTCTCTGCTCTACAATATCTTCAGAGTAACTTCATCATTATTGCATGTATGGAATCCAATTTGCCTCGTGAAATCCAACGAACCAAAATAATTAAATAATTAATCTGTTCTAATCTGTGTATAATGATGTTATTATGGATTTTGCAACATATTCTTGTTTTGACTGTTTGAATAGCAGCATTTTCAGATAAAACAAACATTTTCCCCTACGCCTTTAAAGAAAGAAAGAAAGAAAATATTTATTATTATAAACATCACAACACAGAACTTTAAGCAGTTGTGAACGGAACACAATTTGGCACAAACAGAAAACAAAACATAAAACAATTAAAAATACATATAAATAAAACAAAAGGAAAAAAAAACAAAACTATATGCAATCATGTCCAGACAGTGCCAAATGAATATTATGATGTGTTATGACGTCTAGTATAAATGGCCCTCACTCAGCTTATGTTACAGCCCAGACAAAGGCCATTTATAGGGTCGAATTAAAAAAAAATGCATGGGAAGCTTATTATTTTAGGATGAGACATTATGATTCATTTGTATGATTCCGGGGTTTTTTGTAGTGTCATTATTGTAGAAGTTTATAGGGTATTCAAAAAATACGATGTACTTATATAAATAAAAAGGATTCACCTTTAAACTGCCCTTCCCTTCGGATCGGGCCTTTAATACTCTTACTCGCTCGGCAAAACAAAGAAAAGGCACTGTGCTTCACGTCACTTTTCTGTATATTTTTTTTTATTTGATAGATAGCAGACGAACAGACGGATGACCTGATGGTAAGCAATTGCCAATGGACTCCAGTTTATTCGTAAAGAAAAAAATCTAATTAACTCTAAAATATCGACTAGAACTAAAAAAAGTATTTATAGCTTAGATGCTCTAAAATGTAGTTCCATGTTATGACGTCAAAACCTGACCTCCACTCAAATGTCAGAACTCCTGACATTCACAAACACATCATCGTTACAAATCGAATCACCCGAGCAGTATCGTAGCGCGTAGCAATCACGCTCGTAGCAATCTCGTAGCTGCTACAGTAATTCGTAGCGGGCTTTAATTGGATTCCGCCGACATATTGTTGCTACGGAGTGGGAGCACGTGTTGCCTCACATGTGTTATAATCATTTTTAGAAATGTGATATGATGGAATCTTTAAAATTTAATCGATCCAAGAGCTATGGTGACTCAGAGGATAAGAACGCGCCTTCCAATTGGGGTTCTTGGTTCGAATCCGAAAATACACCTCTGAATTTTTCAAACTTTGTAAGCGCATATTTTTTCCATTAGCTTGACAGTGGGGGAAAACATCGTATGGAAACCTGGTAAGTCTTGTATAATTTCTCAAACATTGTGGATAACTACAATATTTCAGATAATTATTCTGAACCAGTGATCCAGTTGGTCTGGTTCATCTGTCTAATGTTCGTTTGACAGTTATCAGTTTTCCCGAATCCAGGATCATGGTCCAAGCCTACCCCGGGCACCAGAGAAACTCACCAGTTATTCTTTTTAATCGCCAACTTTTTATACAACGGTTTCTTATCCTCGCACCAAGTCATACAGACTAATGCTACACTAAATAGAATGAAGCAAATTAAAAGCAAAATATTAAGTAAACCGAAGCAGATCAGTCCCCAAAGGTGGCACCTTTTCACAAGTATGACATATGTGTCAGCCATCATTTCAATCAACCATATTAGAGGGAATGACCCGCCACATAGCGCCACCATTTCAGGGACATTTGAGTTAGCAAGAGAATTGTGAAGTCCTTTCTAAGCTGAATAGGTACATGGGAAAAGAATGTCTAGCCATGCCACCACTGGCAGACCCAAGAAGGGGTAGACCCAAAAACGTGACGCTTGACATCCTAAAGGACGCAACTAGGACAAAATGTTAAATGATGATCGTACTCCTTTCTAAAAAGCCTACAACGCATCAGCAACATCTCTAACCTTGCAGATTTTCATGGCGGCGGTGATTCCTTACCTTCAGGCGTGCTACTTTATCGTTTGTCGCCTCTAGCATTAAAAAAAAACAGATATTTTCGTGACTCGAGCACCTTGATAGCCACACAAATATTTTTGCTGGGCAGAAACAGAAATTAATCTTCTTTTATCTATTATCTATCATTTTTCATCTTTCACCTCTCATCTGTCATCTTGCCATAACCTTCGGTTAAGTACCAAATAATTAGCTGTCTGTTTCTATCTTTTATTTATTTTCGCTCTTAGATTATTAATAAAACAACTGTTTATCTAGGATAAGGTCTATGAATTATACATTTTGACAGAGTAATACATTAGTATGGGTATGGAAATGGTGAGTGAGGGTACCGGAAGCCCAATCTGGGCGAAAAAGGGGTTCAAAGGTTGGCAGCGCACTTGTGACTCCACTGGTGTCGCAGGTGTCCATGGGCGGCGGCAATCGCTTACCATCAGGCACTTACTATCTGCCACCTATCACATAAAAAAAAGGAATAAAAATGATATCTGCGAAGTCTTGCTACTAGTATTCTTTTATGATATAGGGGGCAGACGAGCAGACGTATCACCTGATGGTAAGCGATTACCGCCGCCCATGGACCAATAAGACCACCTAAATAGTACATTGTAGTTCTGTATACCTAGATCTTAACTTGTGTATATTTTCACAATAAAAAGTATCTATGTTTCTAACTAACTAAATTCCTAGTAGCACAAGACTACAGGGAATATGGGCCTTTTCCCTTTGATAGACAAGACATTATCAAACTACTTTAACTAAAGGTCAAGTTGGCCTTTAAGTTCGAGGTGATATAAGCCAGTATAAGCATCTACTGACGGACAAGCTGCCATAGATAATAAACTAGGGTGTTTCATTAGTGCAAGTTATAAATAACTCAGCAAAGAACCAAAGTCATCGAATGAATGAATATATATTTGCTTAAATACGGTACAAAGTAGGTCAACGACATAGTTTACCGGATAAACAGGTTGAAGTGGCAGTGGGCTGGCCATATCAGCCGCAGAACTGACAACCGCTAGGGTGAATGAGTTCTAGAGTGGAGTAAAAAAAAAAGTAAAGTATCAGCCTATAAACTGTCCCACTGCAGGGCAAAGGCCTCCATCATAGAAATTAAGTTATCGCTACTATGATGGGATTAGGGTTAATCACCATGCTTGCCAAATGCGGAATGGTGATCACAAACCCGAGCTATGTTCGAAAAATTCGAAACATACTTTTTGCTCGACCCGGGAATCGAACCCAGTACCACGAGATCACGGCCCGGTACTTAACCCACTAGACCATCAGGGCGTCTGTGAACTAGAGTGAAGACCAGGTCATAAACGTAGTGTAGGGCGCCCTCAGGCCAGGTGGAGTGACGATCTACGCAGGATGCTTGCCTAGAGCTGGATGCGAGTAGCCAAAGATCCCGAGTTGGCCGTGTGGTTCCCGGCAGAGTAGAATAGGCCACCCTCACTCTTACCGAGGTGTCGTAAAAGGCGACTAAGGTAAAGCTGCTGGCATGATCATCAGCACCCAGAGAAGGAAAACTCTGCATTTATATCAAAACCCTCGCCAACCCGTCTGCCAAGCGTGGTGAGTATGGCAATTACCCCTCTGTGATTGAGGGAGGCCCGTGCCCCAGCAGTGGGGACTTAAATGGGCTGATGATGATGATGATGAGCCAAAGATCAATCGGAGTGGCAACATTAACCTATGTCCAGCTGTGGACTGCGACAGGCTGATAATGATGATGATAAATAACTGTAAAATGATTGACCATTGATCGAATGGTCGATAATGAGAGAGATGATGACCGTGGGAGAGCCTAGCTTCGGCATGCATGGATCGTAGTGATACCACGGCCTCACAGAAAACCGGCGAGAAGCAGCACTGTTCTGTGTTTCGCTGCGTATATGAGGGTACCGGAGGCCCAATCAAAGGGGAAAGGGGTTTTTGTGGTTGGTAGCGCACTTTTGACTGCACTGGTTTCACCGGTGTCCATGGGCAGCGACAAACGCTTATCTTCTCTGACACCAATCACATAAAAAACTATGGTTGCTGATTGCTTAGACCAAGACTGGAATGATCAATGGAAGTGAACATATGCTATTTTTAAGCTAGAGGCGTGAACAATTAAGTAAACAACGTCCGTAAAAAAGGAGTAAGCTATTCTTAGAAGGTCGCTAAGTCGGGAATTACTCCTGCAGCCAAACGGGGCTCATTTTTTTTTCTTCATTATTTATTTTAGAGGCTTTTGTCTTCGTAGGCGTTCGTTCAAAGAAATTAAAATTTTAACATTAGCATCACAGTACATCTTTGACTGTATTATGTATATTTATAAAAATTTAGAAAACTTCCCTCGAAAATCCGACAACCATAACCTAAATACTAGAAATAAACACAAGCTTGCTGTTTCACATCTCAGACTTCATAAGATTGGTAATTCATTTGTAGGAATGAGTATTAAAATATTTAATAAGTTACCACAAAAGCTTGTTGATTTACCAATGCCCAAATTTAAAACACATGTTAAAAATTATTTAATGGCAAAAGCCTATTATACAGTTAATGATTACTTAAATGACAAGAATTTGTGGAAATGATAAACTGTTCGCCTACACCCATGACACTGTACTTAAAAAAATTTGGTGATTAAAAAGAGTAACTGGCGAGTTTCTTGCCGGATCTTCTCGTCAGAATCAACTTTCCGATTCCGGTGGTAGAATCACATTATATTTATTCATTTCTTAGTATATTTTTTGTATCGACATATATGTTTAATAACATGTAATATACATAGCTATAATTTATATTTTTCATGTATGACGATTTGTAAGAGCTGTATATAAGCCTATGCAAATGAAGCACTTTTGAATTTTGAATTTCGTAGACAAGTCAGCCCCATCGAACCTTAACTGAAAATAAACATGACTTAAAGACTAATAGTTACAGCACGGGACGAAAGGATAATTTATGTTAAACCAAGTCGTAAAATGTCTATCACTCACACTTCATAGCAATTGCTAAGCGATACGTATTTGAGTCCATTGCCTTTGAAGCGGTTAAGTTGCGAACTCAAGACTTGGTATGATTTGTAACTTTTTTTTATTTTAAAATTTAATAATAATGTAATTATAATTATAATATGTTTTCAGAATTGTTTCATGTAGATGCTATTTTAATGTTAAAATAATACTTTGTAAAAATATTTTAAAAATACTATGTAACGAAATATAAACATTGGAGTTTTTAAATGTCGTGTTCAATTACTGAATACTTTAATTAACGATGGAATGTGCGCGCGCCGCGCACTAAGAGCATGGATTTTATTATATACCCACATAATCTTATATTTCTCATATAAGTGAATAATGTATTCTTTTTGAGAAATAAATGTCTTAAACCGTATGTACTAAAAATATCAGCTAATTGCTTAGCTCCATCGGATGTTGGGTCCGTTAAAATTGTGATAAATGTTCCTAAATTATGACCTTAAAGATTGAATCTACGCATAAACGATTCTCTCCATACCGTTCCATAGAATTGAGGTGTACTAGACACACCGCCATCCATCGAGATGGTGAGGATAGAATGACAATTGTGTGCATGTGGTTCGATGTAAAAATTTAGCTGCAGGGAGTAGAACAAGCAGTCCCTGTGAGCACTCCCTAGACGAGCAGACGGTTCGCCTGATGGTAAGCGATTGCCGCCGCCCATAGACGTGTGTCACCAGTGGAGTCAAAAGTGCGCTGCCAACTTTCAAACCCCCTTTTCCCCTGGATTGGGCTTGCCTGGATTGGGGAAGCACAGTGCTAAATGAGCCGTGTGGTCCCCGGCAGAGTAGAATAGGCCCACCTCACTCTTACCGAGGTGTCGTAAAAGGCGACTAAGGTAAAGCTGCTGGTATGATCATCAGCACCCAGAGAAGGAAAACTCTGCATTTATATAAAAATCCTCGCCAACCCGTCTGCCAAGTGTGGTGAGTATGGCAACTACCCCTCATGTGACTGAGGGAGGCCCGTGCCCCAGCAGTGGGGACTTAAATGGGCTGACGATGACTAATGACTGATGAGTGCTGCTTCACACCGATTTTCGGTTTTCGGTTAAGTTTTTCTGTGTTTTAAGGTTGTTAAGTTTTGAAAATTCACTCTAGACCTAACTTAAAAGACTCGTGTCCTTTCAACACTTTACAAGTACGATAGTCTGTCACTTATCGTCCAATGCCAAGTCACGGTATCACTTTAGCAATTGCTTCACCCTTTTAGCTTTTAGCGCGTAAAAAATATTATCTTTTCTAGGTCACAAAGCTTTCATAGATAGTTATGTAATTTGGAACTTGTTTCAAAGTACCGTAGATATTATTCACAAGATAGGACTAGGTTGAGGCATAGAAGGATCAAAGATGTAAATTTTAGTATTATCTTGCGCTACTTTTTTTTTACATTATGGCAGACAAACGAGCAGACGGCTCACCTGATGGTAAGTGAATTACCGCCGCCCATGGACATCAGCGACACACGGGGCATCTGTGATGTGACATAACATTATATTGCTGATAATGCTTTTCCTTATTTGTCTGTCATGAATTCATATTTGACACGTAATTAATGTAATCATTATCAACAGGCTTCGAAACGGAAATTTCCTGTTCCAAAGCGACACAAATCGCCTGTCTTACTGTTTCTAAGGGCCTAGACGCGACAATAATACTTGTCCGGATTTTTTTAAGCCTTCTGCAAACCGCTTAATTGCCATGACTTCATTTATCGGCTTTAAAATATTATAAGCCAACTCGTATCCCTTGGCCTGAGCTGTCGTCAAGTCATTGCATAACTTATCAATATCGTTTCCAAACTCCTCTATATCATATATCATACAAATGCGTTTCCGAATAGATACGACCTGGTGATCTTCAAGAAAAGAGCGTATTTCTCCGTTAAAAGCCGTCTGTGATGCTACTACATACTTCATCCAATAAATATGAGTCACTTGCGGAATAATATCCTTCTAGTAATTAGGCTATGGCGGCTTATGAGCAATCAGTCACCGAATACAAATAGTTTACAAATAGTTTATTGTGCTTACTTTGAAATAATTTGTACATTACATAACAGCTAAATAACTACAAATATTTTGATAATAATAACTAAATATTGCAGGTAAGTACAAAACGAATGATTCTTACTTTCCGCACTAGTAAAAACTGTGTTACGGCAAAGTAATGATTCTCGCCTTACTGTTAAGGTACATTTTTAAAGT